>OY728136.1:1860664199-1870664199 GCA_963277665.1 Viscum album | reverse complement strand
TCTGGAAAAAATGTTTCAAAAAAATTACTCACATGACATTATATATTATTTAAATATATATATTTGAAATAAAATACTCACTGCAGGCATTATTGGTGGAATGCCCAGCACAATCATGCGATGATTATTGTCCATAATATGCTTCTGTCACATCTGTTCTATTGGTTTCATTTCTTGCATCTGAAAAAAAATGTGGAAATAAATATAAAATGATTACATAGGTGTATCCCAAATAAATGAGAGGGAATAGGGGGATTCCTGGATAATTTAACTATGAATTTTTTTAGGTTACCTTGAACAGATACATAATAAAGTTAATAAATCGTACAAGTTGTAATAATGAAATTTAATTTAAATTAGGATGGTTATTTACTATGTTTCTTCAGTCTATTAAAATCATGGAACACTGATTCTACTAGATTCATAAGGGGTAAAGAAGTTGTCAAAATTAAAGAAATATTTAATTTTTTTAACCCAGGTAGATGATGCGGGTTTCAATACATGTTTTGTATAAGAATACAAACCATCATTTTCATTACCTAGAAAAATGATAAAGAGAGGTCTTAGTGTTTTTCAAATTTTATACAAATCACAGTTAAAGAATTGAAATGTTCACCAAGTTAGAAATTTTGGTTTCATAGGTTTGAATATAGTTCAATTCCAAATTTGAAAATGCAATTGAAATAAAATTTGAATCCAATAAACACTGAAAATTCACATAATGGTCCTGTCAGATAAAAAATATTTTTAATCAATATTAAATAAATTTGAAAAGTACCTACCTTAATAGCCCAGGTCCAGGTAAACCAAAATAATTGAGTACATGAGTGGGTGATTGTATATATTTCCTACCACAACTTTAGGTTCACAGTAAAAATTGAAAATTGAGCTATTGGAGTAATAAAAAATAATAAATGGATTTTTTCTAATGGTAGTAGGGATGGTGTCAATTCCATCATCACCATCATAAAAAATATGGCTTATAATTAATTCAATAATGACACCATATTCTTGTCGAAGATGTTCTTTGACATAAAAAACACGTTTCACCATTGATTCCAATACATATGGTTCATCGGTAGCAAGAGTGTGTGCCATATCAATTACTCGAAATCCAAAGTCATCAATAAATGTTCCATGCATCGTCCTCGAATCAAACCACTGACATTTCATCATCGTGAATCATCTATGAGAATAATAGTCCAATATTATTATTTTTTCATTGACTCCATAATAACCTTTATTTTTAATAGGTGGTCTACTATCTGATGAACTTGCATAACAGTCTGTTGTGGAATTAATAATAACACCATTATGTTGTGTTCTCATGTTCTTTCCTCATTCAGTGATAATAAATATGTACCCATTGATAATAATTGATTTACTATCACGAACAATGGTATTAGGACCAAAAGCCAATGATCTTATTTCCTCAGAGACAGAGTCAGTAGGAAAACTCAATACATGAAATATAAATCAATATTAATCATAATTATTATTTTCTAATTATTTTAAATAGTAATATTATTACCTTCAATTTAAACCAAGAATAAAAATCTTTGCTATGAAAAGTCTCCCTCCTTCTCAAAGATAAATAATGATGCTTTCTATTTATAACCTCTTTATGTTCTCTATAGATAAAAATAAGATTAGATTAACAGGTATATATATATAAGATATACATATTGAATTTACTAACAAGATGTAGTCATTGAATAGTTCACAGTTGAACAAAACTGTGTGATGTGCAATCTCTCGCTCTTTAATGCTCAATGTCGTCAATGTATATGATCAATGAATTTTTTTGAGGAAGTGATAGAAAACTGGGTTCAATTTTCTCATACTATTCTTCTTCGTTTCTCAATGGTCTATGTATTCTTGTAGTAAGATCAGACAAATACATAAGCCCGAAATCCCAACATTCTTAAGCCAAATAATCATTCATGATAGATCCTTCTAGGTGATTCATGTTACAGACATAAGACTTTAATGTGTACATATTTATTTTATTTGGATACATCCAATGAAAAGAAATAGTTTCCTTGAGAATTATTTTAGTTGTAATATGGACAATCAGATGCAAAATGCATGTGGAAAATGATGGAGGAAATATTTTCTCTAACTCACACAACATTAATGGGGAATCTGCAATTTTTTTTTGCAAATGATACATGTAATAATTCTAAGCACAAAGATCTATAAAAAAATGGCACAACTAAATAACATCCACCCATACATTATTGGACAAAAGATGATAAATTTCTATTGGAATCAACTCATGTAGAAGGATGTGATAATCATGAGACTTCAAATATTTCATCCTAGACCCTATTATATTGACCCGTTTAGATATGTTGCATGAATAACCATTTTTAACATTAATATTCTATAGTACTTCTAGAAATTTCTTTTTTTCAATATGTGTCATCATATAAGAAGCACATGGAACATGACATTTATTTTCACTGATATGCACAAGATGAAATTATGGTCTAATTCCTCAATAAACCAAGTCATGCCAAGACCATAAATAATCTTTTGTATTTCAATAAACATTTAGAAGAATCTAAAGCAACATTTCACATATAATTATTCAATGTTAATTACGTCTAAGAAATGACGTAACAAATTTGTTTACCAATAGAAAAAATCAAATAAGATACTTCACTTCTTCAAATAATAAAAGGTTTTAGTGGAAGTATTTGTTCTCTTTGCAAATTTCATTTGACTCTTACCGAATGGAAATCTGAAATATTACAATTCATTAAGCACGTGAGTTCTAGAAATATGCTAAGGTGGATCTTCTATCTCCATGGTGTTGTCAAATATTCAACGATTATTTCTATATGGTTTGTCCATTGGCAAGAATCATTGATGTCCCATAAAACTGAAACTACAATGATGTTATAGTCTTTTGGATCGTGTATTTTTTATAAAAACAAGACGTGATATTTTTCCTTTTGTGTTCCATCCAGAAATCATTGCATAAGTAGGAAAATCATTGATCGTCCACATAAGCACTACACGCATATGAAATATGTCTTTTGAACATGCATCGTATGTGAGCACACCCACATCACAGCGAAGTTTCAACTCTTTTATTAAAGGTTGAATGTATACATCTATATCATTTCCTGGATTAGAAGGGCATGATATGAGTATACTCATGAAGGTGAAAGTATTTTCCATACACAACCTTGGGAGAAGATTATAAATGTGTATAAAAACCATCCATGGGTTGTGATACATGAGCAACTTTCCAAATGGATTAAAACCATCACATGAAAGACCCAAACTCACATTACTCACATCAGCTACAAAATCAGGATATCGAGTATCAAATCTATGTCATGAAAATCCATCGGAAGGGTGAACCAAATCATAATTTGTCTTATTTATCATAGTATCATGGAACCACATTTTTATTGATATTTCACTTGAAATAAAAAGATTATAGAGTTTGTTGATCAATGGAATGTGCCACATAAGTTTTTGTGTTACAAGAGATGTTATTCCATATGATTTTGGCTTCTAGTGGGATGTTCCAAATTTTATTAAATCATTTCGTTCAGTAGTTTTCTCCCAAAATAAACTGCAATCTTTCAGGAAAGAATTAGTTTTTTTCTTGAAAATACAAGTGCCTCAACTAAAATTCATACCATATAGTGGTTTTAGGGAATATATGCATCATATGGAAGTAATCCCTTCAAGAAGGTATGAATGTAATTTATGGAAGAATTAGAAATCCCATACATAGTTTTCCCATGAAACAATCAAATAAAAAATTTCAACTTTTTCATTTTACCACATTGTTGATATACTGAAGTCGTGGCAACATCATTCATTTTTCTACCCTGAAAACATTGTCTTTTTCATTAGATGCATCATGTATACTCAGAACAAAATATTATTGGATCAGAATCCTTTATTTTTCATGATGAAAAATAAACATAAACTAGTCATACAACAAATTTCCCATTCCAGCCCTCTCATTTGGATCATCAGTAATTTGATATTTCATTTTTTCCCATTGTGAGGCCATAGAATGTTATTTTCTTGAAAACCATATTTTCTAATGTGGTTGCTGACTTTTTCATGGCTCAACCAAGGTCTTCCAACACAATTGATTCAGATCATATCAGTTTTATACATCCAACTTCTATCCATTTTTAAAAAAATGTTATAAGTTATTTCGTCAAAAATAATTCAATAATATTGAAGTTCATTCTAAAATATATTTTTATAATTGAGAATTGTTCACTTTATATGAAACCTTAACGAAAAAAATACTTTATATGATAATCTTAATATAAAAAAATACTATATTTATAACAAATATATTTAAAGAACTATAAATGAGTGTAATAGATCATGTACACTTGTGGATGATAATTATTCAGGAGTTGAGTAAATTTTAGATCGAAAAAATTTAATATTTAAGTTGACTATTTGAGTGATAACATACATTGTCTAAGGGGGTGGGGTGTCCAGGGGTGGGGGGCTATCATGGTGGGTGGGGGGCTGTCCACGGGTGTCGAGGGTGTCTAGGGGGTGGGTGGGATGTCCACAGGGGTGGCAGGCTATCCCCGGCGTTGGCAGGGCCATCTAGGGGGGTAACGGTGTCTAGGGGGGTGGGAAGGATGTCCACGGGGGTGTGAGGGTTGTCCAAGGGGGTACAGGGTTTCCAGGGGTGGGGGTGTCCGGGGGTGGGGGTGGGGGAGTGTCCAGGGTGGTGGATGGGCTATGCATGGGGGTGGGGGGCTATCCATGGGGTAGGGGTTGTCCATGAGGTGGGTGGGTTTTCTATGGGGGGGGGGGAGGGTTTTTCCTGGGGTACATGGTGTCCATGGGGGTTGGGGACTTTCTAGGGGGTCGGGGTGGTCTAGGGGGGTGGGCAAGATGCCCATTGGGTTAGGGGCTGTCCACAGGGGTGGACGGGTAGCCCAGGTTGTAGGGGGTGTCTAAGTGGGTGGGAAGGCTATCCACGAGGGGTGGGGGATGTACATGGGGGTATGGGTGTCCAGGGGTGGGGGTGTATGGGGGATGTGGGGGGGTGTCCGGGGGTGGAGGGGGTGTCCGCGGGGTGGGTGGGATGTCCATGGTGTTGGGGGGGATATCTAGGGGGTTGGGGTGTCCAGGGGTGGGTGGGCTATCCATATGGGTGGAAGGGCTGTCCAGGGGGGTATGGTGTGTCCAGGGGGGTGGGAGGTCTGTCCAGGGTGGTGGTGGGGGCAGTCCCAGGGTGTGGGCGGGGCTACCCACATGGGTGGTGGTGCTATCTAGGGAGTAGGGAGTGCATGGGGGGGGGGGGTCCATGGGGGTGGATGGGGGTGTCCAAGAGGGTCCGGGTGTCCATGGGGTAGGGGGATATCCACGAGCGTGGGGTGTGTCCATGCAAGAGGGGGTCCAGGGGGTGGGGGTGGGGGCTGTCTAGGGGGATGGGGGTTCTCTGGGGGGGTCGGGGTGTCTAGGGGGTGGGGGTGTCCGGGGGGTGGGGGTATTCAGTGGATGTGGGTGTCCAGGGGGTGGGGTGGCTGTCCATGAGAGTGGGGGTTGTCCAGGGGGTATGGGCTATCCACGAGGGTGGGGGGATATCCACGGGGGTGTGACCGAGAGCTATAAAATATAATTGGGTTTTCATTCAGTCTATGAAAAACAAAAAATGGGTGTTAAGGATTAGAGCCATATTTTTAGTGAAAATCCAATTTGGTAGGATTGGTGACTTGATAAAATGATGTTATTATGTTTGTAGTTGGAAAATGTTCGGACATTAGATTTTGGTGGAAGGAATACATGTTAGTGAATATTTTTAGGTTGTTATTACGAATTATATGATGTATGTTAATGATTTTGTATGGATTTTCATCATCATGGCATGATGATTAATTGTGTTTTCCTATATAAAGTTGTATTGATTCATCGATATTTTTTTCATCATTACATGAATTAAAATTAGGATGTCATTAGAAGTTTATGTCTAGATAGAATCACTATTCATTTAATACATGGAGAGGTAGGTTTGTGAATATGGGATGGTGCATATGGTAGTAGGTCCCTGGTCTACGTGGATATATATGGGGATTTTCCTCCCCGAGTCTCTATACTAAAGGATGCTAAAAGGATCCCCCCACAATTCAAAGATATATTATTCTAGATAAATGTGTTTTCAGATAAGGAATTCATCTTATATAGTTGAAAACACTTTTATAACATGTGATGCAGTTCTCCAAGATGACTAAACAAGAAACAAAAACAAAGAGGGCTTAGACCTATCCAAATCTCTAGAAATAATGACTTCCCATTGCTTATTGGCGAACTATAAAAGTGATGACTTCCCACCTGCACAACCCCCTTCCACACATCACCCCCAGATGACTCCCTCTTCATAGCTCCCCTCCCCCCTGCACCACCCTTTCCCCCTACACATTGCACGCCCCCCCCCCCCCCCACCTGCACAACCTCTCCCATCTACCCACTGCACACCCCCCCCCCCCACTTGCCCATCCCACCCCCACCTACACATCCCCTCTATTATACCCCCACCTCACCCCCAACAGACTCCCACATGCCGATCCCACCCCCAACCAGGCACACTCCCCTCCCCCCACCGACTTGTGTAACACCCCCCCCCCCCCACCGACCTACACCCCCCCACTTGCACAACCTCCCTCCCCCACCCCCACCTACAGAGCACACCCCCACCCCCACCTGCACAACACACCCCCACCCCCACCTATAAACCCCCCACCCACTTCACACCCAACAAGATCCCCCCCACTACACACCCCCACCTGCACATCCCCCTTCACCCACTACACATCCCCCCCCCACATTCACATCCCCTACGCCTCCCACATCACCCCCACCACCTACACCCCCACAACTTACACACCCCCCTCCCCCATCCCCATCAGCACAACCCACCTCCCAACCCCACCCCCACATGTACAGCCCCCCCCCCCCACCTCACCCCAGCAGAATCCCCTCACCCAACCCTTTCCCCCCTGACACCCCCACCATATGCAGCCCACCCCCCACCTACACATCCCCCACCTCAACTCCACCTGCACGACTACTCTGACCACCACCTACATAGCCCTCCCCCCACCTCAACTCCACCTGTACCACTAGTCTAACGGTCCCAATTCCTTCATATGGTTAACTAACTCTACAGAGTAGTGGCTATAAATACGTTAAATATAGGTGACTCATAAAATCTTACTCACTAAATAATGACAGTGTGTAGAACAAAAACAAGAAATCAAAACAAATTGTAATTATTGGGTATACTACTACACAGACCTTGGTATTAGGCCAAATCAAAACATAAAACAAAAAATTGATGGAAAACATTGAACCTAAGGTTCCACATACATATTTTAATTGCAGAACAAAAAATTTTGTTTGAAGGGTGGAATAATTTTTCAAGAGAGAGAAGCTTTGTGTTTCGGATTTATGTATGAAATCGGGCGGATGAGGGATTGGGGAGAAATTTTTTCCAACAGTTTTTTAAAACCCTTGGGAAAGTTATGATTTACCAATAGTTTATAAAGCCATTTTCAAAGGCTTCCTAAAACTCACATTTACAGATGGATTTATAAAACTGCTGGGTAAAGTCTCACATATCCCAACCATTTTATTAAACCGGTGTATAAAACCCTCTCAACATCTCTACTACAACAGTTTATGAAATGAATTGGGAAAATCCATTGGTATATCCTCAATATCCAGTATTTATTATCACTTGAATGTGGGGAAGTAAATGCTTCAATCAACAGGTCTCCATAAATTGGTCTCACAGTCAAGATTTTCAACACCGTCTAGAATCAGTTGGATGTGTGGGGAGATTTTTCTTAGTTCTTGCCTCATTAATTAGGGATTTATTTGTCTAAAATATAATGTTGTATGATTTTATAATCTCAGTTTGTGTATATTTTAGATTGAGTTTTTTCAGAAGGGTCCATTGTGGTGGGGGTGGATGGTCTTCATGGGAAAGTTCATTTGTTGTTTACTACTTGGGGTTTCTGGGTTAGCTAGTAGATTTTTTAATCTAGTTTGTTTATTAATTGTTAGGATACCCACCGTATGTCTCATTGATAATTTTATTGGAAAAATTCATTTCAAATTTTTCTCTAATTGCAATGAGTCTTTTCTAGCCACCCAAGTTGAGAATTTAGTTTTTTATGGGTTTTTAATAGTTTAGGGATATTCATATTCATTTTACCTTGTTCTTAACTCCTTTGTGATTGGTTTAGGTGTTGAAATTTATGGTAGTGTTACCAATGGTCCCATTTAAGGGAAGTTTATAAATGGATGTAGATCAAATTTATTGTTGTTCCTCTAGAAGTGGGATAGATTTGTATTTTTTGGATAGTATGTTTATGTTTAATTTGGATGTGGTTTAAAAGGCCATGCTTTAATAGGCTGGATCATGTTATTATATAATCCCGAGACATTGGTCCATAAATTTGAAGATGGTTTGGCTTAATTTGGATGGAAAGCATTCTTGGGGGGGATTGTCAGACCATGATTACAATTTTAGACCAATGTTCTAATTTATATTTTGGTCGTTGGTTTCTCTCTCAAGTTTCATGTTTGACGAAATTAATTTTTTTTGGGATGATTTTTTCTTGGAACATAGCCTACAAATGGTTTTGGAAAACCATGCGGCATGCTCCAGGAAACCTGGAAAGCTGTGGAGTTCTTTATTTTGGTTTTTCACAAACCACACATGGTTAGTCAAAATATGCATAAATAATGTGGAAAACCAATTTATTGTTACAAAACCATTCCAAATGGTTGGTGCATTTTTATTTAAATTTCAGGGCTAAACATTTAAGGTGACAAGGTCTAACTATTAAGGGGTGCAAGGTTAGTGCACAGTGGAAACTGGTTTGTCTAATCCATGCACACTTTTTAGATCATAAAATTTATGAAATTATAATTATACCACCATGGAATATTTCACTAAATATTCAAAATATCCCACCCCCTAGTTTTTGTGACACTAGGGCTGATGACCCCTTGTTTTATAATCCTCCAATACTATAAGAACCTGGATCTTACTTTTAGGTATGTTTTTCCTTTTTCAGATGTTTTTGAGAAAAGAGGAGTTTCTGGAAATTTTTTAAGTACACGACTTGTACTTTATGAGTACACGCCGTGAACATCGTTGCTTTAGAAGGTCGTATGCTGGCCATGTCAAGGACACACACACGTCATGTAGGGTGATGTGGAGGCTGCCTAAAGTAGAGTAGGAATGAGCAAGTACACACCGTGTATATCAAAAGTACATGTCATGTATTTTTTTCAATAAACTGAACAGTGTTGCGTCTAACAGACAGGGGTGTCTTCTTCTTTGGAAGAAACATCATGGACCACCTGTACAACACCAAGAATTCCCTAAGCCCCCAATCACACATCCGTTCTTTAAATAAACCACCGTCGATTGTGTTGCGATCGCAGCGGTAAGATCTTCCTTCTTCTAGAGCATTGTTTTCCAATTCGTCTCTTTTTGATGTTATCGTGTGTTGAATATTTTATGAGATTTCATAGATCTACAACATTATAAGGAGATTCAAGATTTGAGTTTCATGTATATTGACCTCTTAACCCCGAGATAAGTGATTTGTGCATTTCTATAGAATGTTTTTGAGTATTATGTGAAAATTCCTCTAAAACCCTTGAATAGGGCAATACTTGTTTACTATTTTTCCCCTTTTGTTTGCCTGCTTTTCTTGTATTCATGAGAAGAGGTTATTGGTGTGAGTTGGGTGAATTGTTGTGATTTAGATGTATTTCCCATGCATGTTTTTCCTGTATTTGATCTTTAGGTGTAGTTTTCCTTTTTGGACGTTGTTTTCTTTTCTATGCCTAGTATTGTAGGATGAAGTGACTTTTGTTATGAAATGATATTATGATGTAGACTTCTATCTAAGTAGTTATTGAGGTATAAATTGGCAGTAACATGATTATTTTCTTGATTGACTTACACAGGTCCATGAGAATGTGGTGTATAGTCCATAGGGAGAATTAACATTGAGGGCTTCTCCAGAGTGTCTTTATAATTACGATGCGAGGCCACAAGGTGAATTGACAAAGAGTGCTTCCCTAGAGTGTCTATAGTTTCTCAACATGGGCCACAGGGGGAATTGACGTTGACTACTTCCTCAGAGTGCCTTTAGTACGATACGAGACTATAGAGGGAATTGATGGCGAGTGCTTCCTCAGAGAGTCTATACATTAGCTGAACCAGATGGGGTGAGAATATGTGTGCTTCCTAGAGGGTTTCTTGTACATGATAGTTATAACTAGTGGGGTTAGGCTATGGGTACTTCCCAGAGGGTTACTTGTTGGGTTATCTGTTATGTTGTTGCATGTTGTGTGGTGTTTTGAATGATTAAAATGTGGATTGTTTACTTCTTAGTGTGTCCTTGTTTAGTGTTTTATGTACTTTTACCTGCCATATACTTACTAACTGTTAAGAACAAGTATTTTAATGGATGCCTACTGGGAATTATTCTCACACCTTATTTGGTCCATGATTTGGGTCCAAACAGATTATTTTTTTGAAGGTATAGACAAGGGAAATCACCCTTCAAATTCATGTAATTGATTACATTGGAGCTAGAGGGCATGGGCCAATCCAAGGCTTGCGATGGTGAGGAGCTTCTCATATGTTTTTCTATTTTACTTTGGTTTAGTACTGTATTCAGCATTGTGACTTTTTTGGATACTTTCCTAGACATATATGTATCATGCATAATTTATATATATATTTCTCTAGTTTTTTATTTATCATAATTCCACTGTTTACTATTGTTGGATATTTACTATTTTCGATATTGTGTGTTGTTAATTCTGTTGTGTACTCTGCTAATGAGGGCATAGTTTCTCCAATATCACACCCAAGGCCCTCGCTGCTAGTCGGTAGCCTCTGACATTTGGGGAAATGCGCTTGAGGCCACGTGACCAATTGTGTATGGGATGCCTCTAGGTGGCTTCCAGACCAGGGGCATTACAGAGTGGTATCAGAGTAATTCTTTTCTCTTGACTTACTATTTGGAGCATATAGCCAGGGATAGGATACAATAGGTACGTGGTAATAAGTTATGTCCGGGAGTAGCTAACCCGTGTATGGGGAAAATCCATCCAACCTTTTTTTGCAATTTTTCGGGTTTTTCAATTTTACTGTTGATTGGATTTTCAACATTGGGTGATTCACATGTTTTTTTAGATTACCATTGATTTTATTGAGGTTCTATTTATGTTGAAACCCGATGGGATGAGGGTAAGCAATCTCATGCATCAGATAGAAACTTGCTATAAATCACATGTCATGAATTCTTTCCATGCCATCTATGGTTCATTAGGAATTGTATGTTGTTGAGATAGATGTTTTTTAAAATATTCATGATGTTGTGATAGATTCATTGAAAAAAAATTTGCTTCTTTTTAGAGCTTTGGTTGTGTACGGTTTTGTTCGAATGAATTCCCATATTTGGTTCTTGAGATATTATGGGCCTTCATGGACCGGAATTTGTTTGATAATTGACTTTTTTACCTTGTTTATAACTTGTTTGAGATGCCAAATGTTGGTTCGTGGGGAGTATGGGCCCTCACTGACCAAAATTTGGTACTTTCAGTGCTTTTTTTAGTGTTTTCTGGGTTTTGGAGTAGTTTCCGAGGCTTACATTATGGAAAAACCTAGAATACATGCCATGTAATGTTATGTACATGCCATGTGTTCTACTGTTCAGGAAGAAATAGTTTTTCTTAAGTACATGCCTTGTACTTTATGTAGATATTGTATAGTCTTTGACTGTGTCGTAGGCTGTGTGGGAGAGACGCGATATGGGAAAGGACTAGTGGAAACATGTCGTGTCCGTATTAAACACCCTGTGTAGTATAATCCTAGGATCTGGGTCAAGTAGCTAACAACACAAGTAGGTGAAGTCTCTTCTTATACATGTTGTGTCCCCCTTCAACATGTCGTGTAGTCTGACCCAGGTACCCGGCCATGTCACGAACAACATGGGTCGTCGTTATCCTTTCATGTACACATCGTAGCTATCAGGAACATGCCATGTACTTATACCATGAATAAGACCATGTCACTAACAAAACGGGCCATCTGATTCTTGTCCAGTACACGCCATGTCTACATTGAACACACCATCTAGTCTTGTCTTAGGAGGGCCGTGTGGCTTAACCGTGTAGAAGGACCCGGACAGGGGAAGTGGATTCAAGTACGCACTGTGTGTTTTGAGAACACACTTTGTTTTTGGGGTGTTACACAACCATGTTTAGAAAAAGTACACACCCATGTGAATGACTTCGGGGTATATGCCGTGTAGGTAGTGTACAGGTCGTGTAGTCATGTTTTGTAAAACATGAATGTTTTTTCATCCTGTTCTCTTATTACACTCATTTTTTTAGTCCATGATAATTTTTATCTAGGGTGTGTACTTGATATTGCAGAGTCATTCCACTGAGATGTCCTCCAGTTGTACGCCTGTTGCCAGGCTATGATCAGACACCAGAAATGGCTGATCAATAACAACCTGTAGATCCTCTTATTATGTCATTCTTGGAACCAGCAGTTGTACTTGTTACCGGTGCTGATTCACATATCAAGGAAAGCTTCGTGAGGATTATGTAGACTTTTCAGGGAGTACCACCTCCATCCCCGTCGATGGGTAATTTGACGTGGGTCTTCCACCAGCTGCATCCTCCCACCTTCTAAAGGGAAGGAGGACCTCAGGCTGTAGATTCATGGCTTGAAACCACGCTGACCATGTTTGAGCATCTGAAGACGCCTTTAGAGAGGTGATTCAATCTCTCTACATATATTCTATGGGATTATGCTATGAGATGGTGGGATGTGATCTCACATGTGGGTCATCAGCAGGTTATGGATTGGGTGGAGTTCTGATGCATCTTCTATGACTATATCTATCCGGAGACCCTAAGGGCTGATCGATCCCATGAGTTTATGAGCCTGGATTAGGGTACCCTATCGGTTATGGGGTAATCCTATCATTTCACCAAGCTTCATCATTTCACACCCTTCCATGGAGGATATTGGATATTCCTGGAAAGAAAGTGTGAGGATGGCCTCATACAGGAAATCTGCTCTCATGTTAATATATTTAGGTTGACTTCCATTGTTTCCATCGTCAACCAAGAACTAATCATAGAGTAGAATCCGATGGAATTCAGAGTATTGAGATAGGGTGGCTTGACATCCTGAGTTAGTGCTCCGCCAGCTGATAGCCGGAATTTCCACAGGGAGACTACATGGGGAGATCCGAGTAGGCGGGATGCATCTTCTTGTAACTAAGTTGGGTGCTGCCAGTGTGGGAGAAACGTGGATATCATGCAATACATCTAGAGAGAATCGGTGGAGTGCTGATATTGCAGCAAGTTTGGACACCTTCAATGATTCTGTTAGATATTTTCACCAGTAGCTAGTGTCAGAGGTTCATCTATGACTCCTCAAACAAGAGAAGCTCCACCAGTTTCTCACCAGTCTAGAAATTGCGGTTCTTCAGGCCATTAAGGATGAGGTGGAGGTCGTAGCTACGGTGGTTAGTCACCATGAAACTAGTCACAATAGGGTAAATAAGCTCAGAGTAGTCAGGAATGTCTATAGGTCCGCAGAGCTGTCCAGACATTTGCAGTGGAGTAGACCCATCAGGAGCAGGATCCCGACCCCTCTACAGTTCGAGGTATGATCCTAGTTTCCTTGGTTTTATCTTAAGCTCTTTTTGATACTGGTTCTATGCATAACATTATATCTATCACTGTTGTAGACAGCCTTGGGCTCTGTATCCTTTCATCTACAAATTTTTTGACACTATAAACTCTATTGGGGACATGAACATATGGTGTACATCGGTGCAAGGAGTTCCCTCTTGATTTTGGTTGTGTCACTTCCTTTGAGATCTTTATGTTATAGAGATGACGGGCTGTGATTTCATTCTCGAAATAGACTGGATAGTTTCTTTCCAGGCAGTCATCGACTGTTATCACTATAAGGTTAGTTTCATATCACTAGAGGGTGGATCTTTTCTTCATAAGGGAGAGTGGGATATCCAGGTGATAAGAGTGGGTCCAGAGCATCATGGGTTGGGAGTAGTGATTGCTCAGATTGCTAGTCTTTATCTGGATGAATAGGGGACTTAACATTTAGACATTCCTCCAGTGGTGGATCATTTTAGAGAAGTCTTTTTAGATGACTTTTCAAGTGTTCCTCCAGAGCGTGAGGTAGAATTTTCTATTGAGCATGAGCCAAGGGTGTTAACGGTGTCCATTAAATTTTATAGGATGGCTACACCAGAGTTTCAAGTGATCAGGAAATAGTTGGGAGAGTTTCAGGCCAAGGGTTTCATACGACCTAGCACGTCTCCATTGGGTTCACCTGTCCTGTTTGCAATGAAGGAAGATGGTACCGTTAGGATTTTTGTGGATTATCGGAAGTTAAACCAATTGAAGATCAAGAACCGATATTCCTTGCAATGAATTGATGATATAATTGATTATATTTGAGAATCCTAGGTGTTCTTAAAGATTGAATTGAGTTCTGGTTACCATGAGTTTCATGTTAGACAATCTGATATACCTATCACAATCTCCCGAAGCTGGTATGGTCTTATGAGTATAGGGTTATGCTGTTCGATCTCACGAACACACCTGCAGTTTTCATGGAACTGATTAACCAAGTTTTCAATCCATATATGTATTAGTTCGTGGTTTTTTTCATGGATGAAGTATTGGTGTACTCTCATACTAGGCATGACCATGATACCCATCTTGAGATCATTTTGAGTACACTGGGGGAGCATCATTTATATGTTTATCTCTCTATGTGCCACATATGGATAGACCATATTAACTTATTGGGTCATGTTATCTCGGAGACAGGAGTGTCAATAGACCCAGAGAAAGTGAGGGTAGTTGTTTCCTAGGAGCAGTAGAAAAATTTCTTTTAGGGGTGGAGTTTTCTAGGGATGATTGAATACTAAAAACTTTTCATACATGAATTTTCACACATAGCAGCACGATGGATAGGTATGACTCAGAAGTGTACTGATATCTTATAGTCAGATTCTTGTGAGTCAGCAATTTAAGAGCTGAAAGGGAGTTTGACTTCAGCACTGATACGAGTTTTTCTAGAGTCGGGCAGGAGTTATATCATTTATTTGTGATGCATTAGGTATTGGGAAGGGAGCTATGATTGTTCCAGGAGATGGATTTGATGTGTACGGGTCTCCGAAGTTGAGGCCACATGAGAGGAATTACTCAGCGCACGATCTCGAGTTGGTAGCTGTTGTTCATGACCTATATTTCTGGAGACATTAACCTTTGGGAGAGCACTTTGTGGTTTTCACTGACCACAAGAGTCTCAAGTACATCTCCACACAGCCTGATCTATATTTGAGACAGAGAAGGTGGGTTGATTACCTTTAGTATTTTGACTTTGAGCATGCCTACATGCTGGGGAAAGGCAATGCAGTTACTGATTCATTGAGCAAGAGGACTCAGATAGAAGCAGTTCAGGAGGCCAACTATGAGTGGTAGCTTATGTCTCTGTTCTCTAAGATATATTTTGAAGTTCACAAAAAACAGGGGAACACCTTTATTTCTTCTGTAGCTGTTACCTCTACACTTCTCTATTTGGTACGAATAAGGCAGCTATCAGATTCTGAAGCCCTAGTCTTAAGGGAGAGTGTCTCAGAAGTGGACCTTATTCCGGGGTGGACCATATGCGAGGATTAGATCATGAAATTCCCGGTCTGCGTATGGGTGCCAGTAGATATACATGATGAGTTGATGTGGGAAGTTCATTCATTAGGTTGGGCAGTTCATCCTGGCGTCCCCAAGATATATCATGATCTGCACTGTTAGTATTGGTCACCCGGAATAAAGAGGGACGTTTATGATTTCATCATATGTTGTTCCACTTGTTAGCAGGTGAAAGAAGAGCATCAACATCCATCATGGATTTTAGAGAAGTTACCCATTCCCTAGTGCAAGTGGAACAACATCGCGATGGACTTCGTGACAGGTTTATCGAGGTCACCATGACAGAATGACATAGTTTTGGTTGTCATTGATTGAATCACGAAGGATGAAAACTAGTTGATGATTAAGGAAACATTTAATGTTGATGAGAAAGGATGGTTGTACATTTGAGAGATTTTACATCTAGATGGGGTTCCACACTCCATTGTTTAAGATAAAGATGACCATTTTACTTCTCGGGTCTGGCAGGGGATTCAGATGGCTTTGGGTACAAAAGTTCTTCTCCGTACAACTTACCACCCTAAGATTGATGGCCAGTCCGAGAATACGATTCAGGTTCTTGATAACATGCTACGAGCATGCATTCTGGATTTCGGAGGTTCTTGGAAGAAACACATACCTCTTGTGAAGTTTTCCTAAAACAATAATTTTCATGAAACTATTCAGATGGCATCTTACGAGGCTTTTTATGGCAGGCAATGCCGAACACCCTTATGTTGCCTATAGGCAGGAGAGGTAGATTTTCTGAGAGCTCATCTTGTTCAGGAGGCCTCAGAGAACATATAGTTGATTCAGAAGTGGATTTCTACTGCACAGTCTCGTCAGAAGTCTTATGCTTATCAACGGAGATGACCCCTGGAGTTCATGGTTGGGGATCGGGTCTTCCTGCGTGTCCCACCGGGGTTGGGACACAAGCGGATCAAGAGACATGGTAATCTTTATCCGAGGTACGTCAGGCCCTTTGAGGTGTTGGAGAGATTTGGAACGGTTTCCTATCGGTTGCACTTATATTAGAGGTACCAGGCAATGCATGACGTCCTCCACATTTCTTAGCTTCGACGTTACATTTTAGACCCATCTGATGCCTTCCACCCTGAGGAAGTAGAGTTGGAGGTCGATGCATCTTTCGAGGAGCATCCTATTCGTATTGTTGATCATAGTACCAATGTTCTCCATGGATGGTCTATTCCTCTGGTATGTGTGCTATGGCACCATACACGGGTGCAGGATGGATCTTATGAGAGGGAGGCCGACGTATGTTCACAATGGCCAGTTTTTTTAGGGGTATCTTCATCTACGCCACACTAGGGAAATTTTGGGATGATTTTTTAAGGGGGGATGATTGTAAGAACTCGAATTTTTTTATCAGGTATGTTTTTCCTTTTTTTGTGTTTCTGAGAGAAGAGGAGTTTTTAAAAAAATTTAGAGTACAGGTTGTGTAAATTATGGGTACACACCGTGTACTTCGCTACCACATGAGTCCGTGTGGTAGAAATGTCATGGCCACACACACGGTTGAGTGGGGTGATGTGGAGGCTGCCTAAATCGGAGTATGGAAAGAGCAAGTACATGTTCCGAACTTCATAAGTACATGACGTGTATTTTCTTTTTCTTTATTAAATGGACCGAGGTTGCATCTAATGGATAAGGGTGTCTTTTTCTTCAGCCAAAATGAACCTGAGCACCCATATGATACAGAGACTTCCCTGAGCCCCCGATCGCGTATCCGTTCTCTGAATCAACTGTCGTTAATTGTGTTAGAATCGCAGCGGTAATCTCTTCCTTCTTCTTGAGAATCATTTCCCAATTCCTCCTCTTTTCAAATATATCATGGGTTTAAAGTTTTATGGGTTTTCATAGATCTATGACTTTCTAAAGATCATTATGCTTCGAGGTTCAAGTATATTGATCTCCTAACCCTGAGGTAGGTGGTTCGTGCCTTTCTATTAAATTCTGTATGTATTATGTTCAAATTCCACCAATACCCTTGAACGAGGTATTTTTTGTTTACTGTTTTCCATGTTTTTTGTCTGCTTTTCTTGTATTCCTGAGTAGAGGTTATTGTTGTGAGTAGGGTGAATTTTTGTTCTTTGGATGAATTTCCTATGAATTTTTATCCTATATTTGACATTTGTGTCTATTCTTCTTGTTTTGTTGATGTTTCCTTTTCCCTGACTAGTATTGTAGGATGGTGCAGCTTTTCATTTGACATGCTATTATGTTGTTGACTGCTAGCCAAGTAGTTCTTGAGGCTTACTTTGGCTGTTATCAGATGATATGCTTTCTTGACTTACACAGGGCCGTGAGAACCTGGTGTGTAAACCATATGGAGAATTTACATTGAGTGCTTCTCCAGAGTGTCTTTATAATTACGAAGTGAGACCATAGGGGGAATTGACGTTGTGTTCTTCCCTATGGTGTCTGTAGTTCCATGATGTGGGTCGTAAGGGGAATTGGCTATGAGTGCTTTCCAAGAGAGCCTTTAGTACGATACAGGACTATAGGGGGAACTGGCGGTGGGTGCTTCCTCATAGAGTCTATACTTTAGCTAAAGAAAAGTGGTGAGACTGTATGTGCTTCATAGAGGGTTGGTTGTAATTGATAGGTAGAACCACAGGGGATAGGATATGGGTACTTCCTAGAGTGTAACCTATTGTGTTATCAGTTCTATTATTTCATGCTATGTGGTGTTTTGAATGCTTAAACTATGGATTGTTTACTACTTAGTGCTTCCATTTTTATTGCTTTATGATCTTTTACCTGCCATATATTTACTGACTGTTAGGTACAGATCTTTCTGTGGTTGCTTACTGATATTTAGTCCCATGCCCAGTTTGGGCCATTCTTTTGGCCCAAAATAGATTATATTGCTACATGTATTGACATAGGAAAGAACCCTTTGACATCAGGTACTTGATTGCATTGGAGATAAAGATCATGGGACCAACCCGAAGCTTGCGATGCTGAGATTTGCTCATCTATTTTCCATTTGTACTTGGGTTTAGTACTGTATTCAACATTGTGACTTGTTTGTATGCTTTACTAGACATATATGTATCATGCATCATTTATATATTCTTTTCTCCAGTTTATTCTTTATTAGTCTTCCGTTGTTTACTATTGTTGAATATTTACTGTTTCCGCTATTGTGTATTGTTACTTTTGTTGTGTACTCTACTAATGAGTCCATAGTTTCCCCACTATCACACCCAAGGCCCCCGCAGCTAGTTGGTAGCATCTAGAATTTGAGGAAATGTGCTTGAGGCCATATGAACAACTTGGTATGGGTCACCTCTAGGTGGCTTCTGAAACTGGGGCATTACAACTACTCCTTACATGGTAGATATAAGGCGACTATTAGATTTTGGAGCTAGTTTTTTCAAGGTAACCTCTTCTCCTCTCCTCCATATTCCTTTTTAATCCATTTTTCTTGATTTTATATTCTACCACACTCCTGGATATCTAGGTTTCATTGTTCACTTTATTTATGTCGGGGGTTTTCATTTTTTAGGGATCCTCTTGGTGGATCATTGATCTTGGAACCTTCATGCTATGATTTTAGGTGCGCGTTGTTGATATTCCAAGATATTGGGGTAGGATTCCCTTTTCACTACCCTTTTTAATTTATTAATGAATTTTCTTATTATTTTCTAACCACTTTTATATGTTAAATAACAACTTTTATCATTTAAATTTTTATATGGTTTGTAATACAGTGGTTTATCCCTTATTATGTGATATAAAGATTTTTTCCCAAATTTTGCCTACCAAGTGTTTGATTAAATGACCAGTTCATTTTTTATATTTTTTTGGACATCTAACGAATTTATTGACCTTTTGAATATATTTATGATCTATGAAATGATTATTTAGGTTAATTAAATTCTGTATCAATGTAGTTTAGGATTGAATGGAATAGAGTATTTAGATTTTAATAATGGTTTGGCATGTGGTTGTGGTTAGTGAAATGTATGGAATTTTGATGGAAATGGGTATGGAATTAAAGTGGGATTTGTGTGGTTAAATGAAATTTTTTTAAATTATTAGAACATGAGAAATGGTGTATTTTTACCTTTTTTAAAATGACGTCGGATTCTTTGGAAAAAGGATGATTAATTCCCATTTGGAATATTTGTAATAGTAGTAAGAGTGTTTAACATGATAAATATTTTTTGTAAAACTTTATTGACATGGTTATGATTTATTTTTTTGGAGGCCGACACTAATAGGCTCCATTAATCAAGATTGGTTTTAAGGAAATATTTTATTATTTAGGGTAACCAGTGATTCATATTTTGTGAATTACTATTATATATGTTCTTGTTATTGGATGATTAATTTCCATTGATTAAATTAATATATTTTATACTCTTGAGATGGAGAACCTGGCATAACTATTTAATCTTATGAGAATGATTGTTTCACTAGTTTGGTTACACACTACTTAGTGTCCCCTAGTAGGGTTATATATGCTATTATTGTTTGAAATTTATCCCCCTGGTATATACCATGTGGGTGTGTCCAAGAGTTTTGCAGAATATTGATGTCCTCAAGTGATGAATTCTTTTTGAGATGAGTCAGAAGGTATTAGTATTTTTTTGAACATTCATGGGATCTAATTTTTACACATGTCTATTTTAGATTAGTTGTCTATAAAAAAGTAATGTGAAAAATTTTTTGTTTGAAAATATTATGTGATATTTACAATTTCCATTGTTGTCTTATTATTGATATGTCTTAATGAGTTGTGTGGCTTATTTCTAAAATTGATAAATGGTCCTGGAAAATGGTTTTTAGAAATATTTTAGTCATTATATTTTTTATAAAATAACTACCTCCATGCTTTTAAAATTCCAACGAGTCGTCCTTGTAAATGATTGTGGTTTTGAATGGTAAAAAGTGAAATGGGCCGAATTTGGTATTAAATTGGGAAAATATTTTAAAATTTTGCATTTGTATCTTGTATATCAAAATGGATTTTTTTGATATTTTATATTAAATGATATGAATTTTTAATAAAATGTTATGGCCTGTCTATTGGGATTTAATACTCATGCCTATAGTTATTTGTTTTTTTAGATTATGTTCTAGGTTGAATCTTTGGTTGATCACCATTGGTGATGGTTGGTATTAGTATCAGAGAGTGACCATTGGTTTCAAATGGAGACATTATGGTCATCAGGTTCAATTGGGTTTTATCACTTAGTTTGTTGTATCATTCAACTTTGTAAATGATGTTCAATTTGGATATTGAATTTATTTATTTTCAGATGCTCTTTTATCATTCTTTTGTCTATTTTAATTTTTTATTTTGGGAGATATCATTATATTTTCTCTCTATTGACACCAGACAATAGTTTCCAGCACATAGGGATCATGATCACCCTTCAGGATAAGTCATAGATCGACTCAGTAAACCGATTTGGGGTCGACCCGGGTTAGTTCATAACAAATAGAGTCACTAGATATTACCTCATTCAGTTTTTTGTAATCTTTATAGATGGTATTATTATCTTTTATAATTTTAAGAATGTGAATAAATATCACTAGAGAATTGTACTAATGGTTCTATAGATGGAGAAACTATATGATAAAAATTCAATTTGTTAATTTTGGTAGTAAAAATTATTCATTTTTTGGGCCATATAATATAAATATAGGATATTGTAGTAGATCCATTAATGACATAGTCTATTTAATATATTCCAAGACCAACCACAGTGACTAAGATCTATATATTTATTGTTTTATCGAGACTTTATCAATGGATTGTAGTGAATTTCTATTGAATATCTAGTCCTCTGACAAAGTTAACTCGAACGATTGTGATGTTCCTCTAGACTGATGAATATTAAGAAAACATTTAATGTAATTGAATAGAAATTTAGTCAATGAACTTTTTTATAGTTTACCATGTAGTAGAATGGGGTCTGAAATATATAGTGATGAATCCAAGAAGGTATTGGGATGTTTTTTATGAAGATTAACATTGTAATAACTTATGTATCACGACAGTTGTTATTCCATGTGAAACAATTATCTCTTTCAAGATTTACAGTTCGGTACAAAAAAAATTTCATTAATCATATTGAGGAACTATGTGTATGGAAAATACTAAGATATATATACCAGTCATAATATTCTAAAATATATATTCCTAGAAATATATTTTAACAAATGCAATATAATATTATTTGAGTTGATAAAAGATTATGACAACAGAATACATTACGACACTGGGAAAGAGGAGAAGGTGGTAAATGCTTTGATTCAATTGGATCATTCTTTCTTATCCATGGTGAGTATTAAAAAGTATCCAATATTACATGATTTTAAATAGATAAACCATTAAATCCTAAATCTATGGGAAAAATCTAATAAGTCACAAATTAGTTTTCAACCCTTAATACATGGTATTATTAAGGAGGTGTAGAAGAAATACGTAGAGATACAAATCAATGTTAGATGTGTTCATAATTTTATCCATGATTAAAATAGAATAATAATGTTTTGGAACTATTTATGTTTTCTATCCATACAAAATTTTAAGAGGGAGGTACTAGAGAAAACTCATAGTTCTTCATTCTATATTCATCATAGAAATAATATTATTTATAGAGATTTAGAAGAATACTATTTGGGGGATGGCATAATGAGAGATATCATAGAGTTTGTATCATAGTGATTAGTATTCAAGTATATTATGGGTGTAAGAAAAAATTCTCTATAGATTTTTCTTCCATTTCCAATACCAAAATGGAAATGGTTATACATCACTCGGTATTTTTTCCTTGGACATCCAAAAAAATCTAAAGGGTTTAATTATATATGGGTAGTAGTCAATATCCATACAAAGTTAGTTCAAATCATCAATATTATAGAATACATCTCTCTGGGTATCTTTCTAGATATACATTAAATATGTGGTAAGGTTGAATGGAGTACCACATTCTATTGTATTTGATCAGGATCTGAGCTTTAAAACTAAGTAAACATGATGTCTTCATCGAGGACATGATAAAAAATTGAGTTTCATCATTTCATATCATATCTTCCTAGATAGTGATCTTGAAATACTATTCAAACCCTAGAGGATATGTTGAAATATTGTTTATTGTATTTTCAAGGTGGATGGGATCAACAACTTCCTATATTTAATTTTTCATACTAAAATTTCATCCACTCGATCATTCATATGAAAAATTGTGAGGACCACTATGGTAATAATTATAGATCTCTAATGTTATGGGATGAATTTGGAGAATTATTGACATTAAGACCTAATATGACTAATAAAATGGTTGAAAATGTTTCAACCATTTAGAAACATATTGAGGAAGGTCAATGTTGGCCTAAAATTTGTGCTAACAACCAATGGTATGATCTATAATTTTAGGATTTAACGATATTATTTCTACAAATATCACCCTATAAAGAATATCATGAGATTCAGAGAGAAGGGAAAACTAATCACGTGGAATAACAATATCCATGAGATTCTTGATTGTATCGATATAGGAGCTTGTCGCTGTGAACATTATCCAAATATACATATATAGTTTATGATGTGTTCCCTACATCTCATATATGAATGTATATACCTACCCCTTGAAATTTACTGAAGTCCAATGTCATACTATTGGATAATGAGAATTCTAATGATGAACAATCCGTTTAAATTATGGGTCATACTGAGAATGTTCTACCAAAAAATAACCACTCACTAGGAAAATGTTTTGACAGGAATTAAATATTTAGAGTAATTCATGTGGGAATTTGAGGATAAGATGAATAATAATTACTGACATTTTTAACTGAGTTCTGAATTTAGAGGGTATAATTCATTTTATGTGGCGTATAATGAAACTCGTTGTGTTTTTATGGACCTATTTTTTCATGAATGAAATAATTTTCAATGATTTAATTGATCATAATAAAAAATTCTTTAACATGGAATTGGCTTGGCATATGTCACATGCAACACTGACCAGTCATATGATACACACAACAATAAGTTCCTACAAAACATCATTGTTGTTGTAATTATAAAAATAAAATAATTATCACATAGATTTTAATCATAATAATATTAAAATTAATAACTAATTTTAAAATATTTTTTATAATTCTGATATATAAATATAATATATTGATATTTACTTATTTAATTTTTGGTAAATTCCTAATATGATTAAAATAATATTTTCTAAAATAAACTAGATTTAATGCCCATTTGTAAAAAATAATAAAATTAATATTAGAAACATTTAGAAATAGAATTTGTAAAATAAAATTCATTTCTGAATTTATAATTTTAAAATTATCTAAGGTTGATTTTTTTTTATTTTTATGAAAAATGTCACTTCTAGATAAATAGTGAAAAAAATAAATTTTAATTCAAAATTTCATTTTCATATAATTTATTTAAAAAGTAAAATTAAAATTTTAACCTAATTTAAAGTTTATGTGGAATAATTTTTTATCAATTAATTCAATTTAGGTCATTTCAAGTCTTTTTGAAATTAAATTGAATATAAAATCATAGAAAACGTCAGATCATTTTACATTTAAAAACACACAGCGTCATCCCATGTGTAGGATTAATTTAAAATTAAATTATGGAATTTATGTGCTTGGAATTTTGGAAAATAGATTCCATATTTATAATAAAACTAATTTATAATTGTAATTTGGTCAACATAGTTTACTACCAAATATATTTTTGAATGTGATTATAATTAATTACAACAATTTAGAGAAACATTAAGTTAACAAATGACTAAAACATAAATATTAGACCCAAAAAAACATAGAAACATTAACAAAATCCATTGGATGGAAATACATAAACCATATCCTCCCTTTTTCTATAATTTTTTTTCTTTATTGGATCTATTTTTCGTGGAAAACTTTGGGTGGAATTATTTTTCAAAAAACATACAAGAGTAACATTTCTCTTGCACTATAAAAGGATTTATATCCTCCCACAACATCACACCTCAAAAAAATACATAGGATCATCTAGGATCTGCTAATATATCCTCCCAAATATAGTACCTTATTTTATAAATCCTTCCATGGGCAGAACTCCATCCGAGGATTCTCTTATGTGCGAACAAAAAGTAGTTACCCAAATAAGTGATAGCATCCTTCCAAAAGATCTTTTCTTTTATTTTCTTTTTGATACACCTCAACTATCCATATACCATGTATATATAATAAAAACTATGTCATAAATATAGATATAAATTTTTATAGTATGGTTTTAACCTATACATAATCACACATCCATCTAATGAGTTACAAATGTAACGTTCTCATGTATGGAAAACTACCACCTTGCAAAACAATATTGTTCTTTTTTACCTTTACAATCATACAAAGTTGAAAATTATGATGAACACTACTTTTTTATAATATAATATAATATTTTTTTTATATTTTTTCTTTTTAATTTTTTATAACACATTCCTCATTCTTTCCATATTTTTTTAAATATGATAACTTTATTTGTGGATGTGTGGTCTACCCCCTTTTGAAAGCGATGTGATTCGTTCACACTTGATGTGTAATGTATTGAGGATGGGATTAGTGAATTTATATTATATATATATATATATGATATATTTAGGATAGTGGAATAATTATATATATATATATTTCATTTAATTTCATTCAACTCGACAACCAAATTGAATCAACGATCATGCATATGTTTGGCCCACTTTCTTCATGAACGGTGTATTTCATTTCATAAATATTTTTTATATATTTTTATAAATATTAATATAATTAATACATATATTATGTAATTCATGTTTTACATTTTATTTATATTTTAATGATGATCTATGAAATATGATCCATAATAATAAGTTAAAACACGAATGAAGATAAATGAAAATAATAATTGAAGCATGGAATTTTTAATTAAAGAGAAATATAATGTCATAAAAAATATTATATGGTATTAAATATAAGAATATTTTTCTATGAAATCGTTATAATTTGATATTATATAATATATAGTAGGGTTGAACGAGTAAAGAAATGATTTAATAAAAAATGTATTAGAATTTCGTCTCACTTATTATTTTTATGAGATATATCCTTATACAACCACTAAATTACTCTGTGTGGTATATATACTAACTAGGAATGTATTATATGGATATTATTAATAAATTTTTTTGTATAAACGTATCATTATTATGATCCTTCTTTTAGGGGTTTTACATTCCAAAAGTCCAAAATTGGTATGATTTTTTTTCACAATTTTTTTATTTGAGGCACATGTTTTTAAGCACCAACAATCTTTTTTGAAGTATATTTAAAATTTTATATCATAAAAATCATTATTTTCTTGATATAATAATAGTAATTTAATTTAATTTTCCTATATAAAGTTTATTATCCCATGATACAATGTGGTAAGAGATTTTTGAAATAATATCATCCTTTATCGAGATTATTTACGATTTTTCTTATATTGAGGTAATATTTTGATCTATCTTTAAATAAAAATCATGAGTTATATATATCCTATGTCTATTAAAAATATCTAATTATAGTTGTTCAATTTTTTACAATATTTTGAAATTAATGTTTTTAATATAAATTTGTGAGGAAAATATAATTTTATTAATCTATTCAGATAGAATTCTATTATATTTCAAAAAAAATTCTAAAATATGATTTAAAAAAAATCAAATTCTATTAGAATATAATTTTCAAGAAAATAGTATTTTAATAATGTTTTATGTTTTTTAAAGCTTTAATTTTTTTAAATCTATTTTCCATGAAACAATATTTAAAAAATATCTTTTATTATGAAAAGTATTTTTTCATGTAGAAATAATATTTTTCCCAAGAAATTCATTTTATACATATTTTAAATTTATTTCACATGTATGATTGAATCTTTTTTTGTTACTCCTGAATTTCTTGTGAAATTATTCAATGTTTCCATTCAAATACTATTTCTGAATGTTTTATGTATTGATTTCATGGTGATTATAAAACTTGTTTATCTTTCACATGTTATATGTTTAAGAATCTTATTTCCCTTTCTCAAGTTATATGCATACAAATCTAGATTCCTTTCACATGTTATTATCTAAAGAAATAATTATGAAATATGTCACTTTTTCAATAGGTTAAGTTATTATTACATGTTTATGACACTGATTTCATTTCGTGGGATATGATATGATTGTATATGATTTTTGGGAATATGTAAGGATAATTTCATTATGTTATAGGATGAATCTATATATCCCTCTAATGCATTGGTTAAGGATTTATATATCATGATATATACTAATATGGTCTTGGTAGCGAACCTTCACTACTATTATGGCCATGAGAGTGAACAAAGAATATAAAGATGGTATGGGGAGTGAACTCATACTACAATGATAGCCATGGGAGTGAACTGTGACTACCAAAACTGTATGGAAAGTGAACCAATAAAAAAATGAGGGCCTTAGAAGTGATGTATTGATTAATATGGAAATAATTTTATATGCTAATGTGTCTGGAACAATTCTATGTGTTATTCTAATATTGTGATTTCACAAATTATATTATTAATATCATTATGATTAACTTCTTATGAACTACTGACAATCACTCCATGATTTTTGTTTATTGTCTTTTGATGTACATGTTGTGTTATTATAATTTATTTATCATATTATCATACCCAAATGCTCTTGATTATGCCTACATGTCTCCCTTATTTACACTTATTGAGCATCCGAGCTCACCCATTATATGTTCCTTTATTTAGGTTTTGAGGATATATAATATTAATTGTTTTTCATAGAAGGGTTCTAGTCATGAAGAACCTAGTAGGGAGATATTTAGTTCACTTATGTACCAATTTTTCTATTCCCATGTTTCCAAAAGCACTAGAATAATTTGGTCATTGGGAAATTCTTTGTATAATGTTTTATGTATTCTGAAATGTGATGCATTGTTAATATATAAAAATTGTGGGTTGTTATAGTGAAATATGATGTAGTGGGGTATTTCACGGCTGGTATATGGTTTTTTCAACTTTTATCTCTCTTAATAAAAATTCACATCCCCTTGGATGCGGCTCATTATTAGGGAGAATGGTTTGGAAAACCATTTCACCTATCCAAAAAATAATTTGTAGGGAATATAATGACATATAAAATTGATTTCAAAATTCCTCATTCCCTCAAACTTTACCTAAATATGACCCAATTGAAAGATGAATGTTTTCTCTAATTTTTATGGATCCATAATGATTTTTAAGGGATTCTGAACTATGTTCTTTTTCAATCGAAAATCTTTTGGAAAAATATCTACCTCTCCGAATAGTAGATCTCACTATGATTAGTTTCCTCCCCTCTCCCATATCTCTCTCATATTTTGAAGGTATTTTTTTCCTGTGGGTGGTGGATGTAGATATTGGCTTTGAAAGATCATATATTGTTAAATTTTGGACCTAGGTATTCAGATCTACAACTCATTATTTCATGTTCAATTGAACATTCCACTTCAATTTTGGTAATTCTGTTGGAATGTTTTCATCAACAATATTTATGTTTGTTGAATATTATTCAATTTCCAAATCCATGATTTCAAATATGATTATATAATTGTGATATAAAAATTTCATTCTTAGGAATTTTTTCTTGAATTAAATTATTTAATTTCTTTAATTAATTAATTATTATTATGTGAAATATAATGATTATTTTTTTACGAAATTGGCTAAAAATGGATTTGGGTATTAGGTCAATTGAATGGATTGTGGAATTGATTGATAAGTTGAATGAATAACTGATTGATTAATGGTAACTAATGGTTTTTTTGGATTAACCATGACGGGTTTGGGGATTATATGATTAAATTTTGATAAATGGAGTAAATATAGTTTTTAATATTATTCCTTGTGTATTGAAGTGATTTACCTTTATTGTATTGATAATTGAAAAGGTATACCATGATTTGAAATGTTTATGATAGGGTTAATGACGAGTAACCTTTTTAAATGTGACAAATATGAAATGTGTTATTTTTATTATAAAAAGTATGGGGTAAATATATCATTGCTTCAAATACCCATGGAGTTCATATCATGACATTCTAGACCTAAATTAAATCATTAGATAAATTAGTGTGTGACACAGACTGATGCTTCAAAATACCACATGTGATTGATTGATATACGTGTTATCAGACACATAATTTTGCTTCAAATAGCCACAAGCTGTTATCCATGGAACTCTAGACAAAAAATTATAGGATTGGACTATGGTTACACGTGGTCAAAATTATGTAATTTAAATTTAATTTTAAATTAAATACCATGATTATAATGAATATTTATTTTTCCCTATATTATATGGTTCAGAACCAAACATGTTCCAAAGTATCTATCAATGGATAGAGTGTCATCGTGAACCTGAGTAAATATGTTATTAATTAAATAATAATGAAATTTGATAACTATTTACCTTATTGAATATTGTTTATTATGCAACTATATAAAATTTTGTATATTGGATATTGTTTCAAACACTTTTTGTGGTTTCATTCTAAAATTTACCCACATCCTATTCAATCTTTTTAATTTGTACTCGAATAGTCATCAAGCTTGATGGATATGATAAAATAAAAATTCCATTATATGGTGGATAATTTTATATTAGAATGGATGAGGTAAACAAATATGGGGTTGAGACCTTTTTGGAGTTGTCAATGTCCTTATTTTTGGGGTTTTCATTTTACACTTGACACATGCTATGTCACAATATATAAACTTATTTAGTGTAGATATTGTTTCCTTTTATAGATCATCACGAGATAGTAATCTGTAAAATATTATAGAATGATTATGGATATTGATTATTGTTATTTTTTGTTGTTGTTTTATTTCTGCTATTGTATTACAATATTAAAGAGGGTATAGTCTGGCCATGTTTCATACTAGAAAAATGTTGATAGTTAGAAACCTCTAACATACTGGGTGGTGTTCTTGAGTTCATGTGTCCACTCAGCTTGGGGTCATGGTATGTGGCACCCAGGTCTGTACATTTCATAGTTTCATAAGAGGACATTTTTATTTTATTTTCTTTAATTTATTTCTATTTGTTAAAGCTATACATGAGACTCAGAATAGTAAGACCTTTTTCATGAGCTAGTGTATGGGAGTACCTAACCCATGTATAGGGGAAACCTCATGTACCTTTGGTGGGATTAATTTTTATTGTTATTTGATGTTATAGTTTGATGTTATTACACCTTGGGCGAGGTATATGTTATGTGATGTTATTATAGTTTTAAATATTTTTGAAATTTGACTTAGGAATAATGTGGAATGATATTTGAGTATGCATGCATAATTCAAGGTACTAAAAATTATTATTCCATGCAACATATTTATGCATGTATATAAAACAATGTTTTGGGGGTGTTATTGAATTTCTAATATTTTTCCGTTTTGGGGTAATTAAGATAAAAATTATGCCTAATACAGAATTTAAAATAGTAAAATGATAAAAAATGTTTAGAATGGGAATATATGTTGAAAATTTAGTTTTAAATTTTTGTTACCTTATGTGAACCATGACCTAAATGGGGGTGGTTGATGGTAGAAATAGATCCTCAGTTTTGACCATGTGAAAAATAAGGGGCAACATGTTATGAATTTATGAGAATCTATACTACATAAAAGTGTTAATCATGTGTAATGTGTCCAATGAGGTTTTATTTTAATTATAGAGATATGCCTTTATAATGATTCTTATTGATAGGATAGTAGGAGGTCATGGAAAAAATGATACTCTAATAGTTGAACCAGAGGTAACAATAGTACCAATTGAAGGATACAGATAGAAACTTCTTGATAAAAGTTATCACTTCATGATGATTCGGTAATGAGACCCCAAGGTGTCTTCTGAAATGTATGTCCAACATGACCTAAGAGTTTCAGTTGAAATAATATCTTACCTTTTATTTTTAGGGGGGACCTGAGGAAACTGAGATCTAGTTTGAGTATATGTAGACAATGAATATCCCCTTGGATTTTTTGTTTTTTTATGTTTATATTGGTTCAACGCACTTGGATATTGTTTTGGATCAGGAAGTGGAGGGATTTTAGTTGAGGTGTGATGGTGTGGTTGTGACCTCACAGATTTCCTATTGTGATTATTGATGTAGAAATTAGGATAATTACTCAACTATTTATTTTGGTTGTAATGTGGAATGTGAAACAGTTAATTTCAATTTTTTTAAGCTTCATGCGGGTGTTAAGGTCTATTTTTAGACAGTTTCTATACATTTTCACTCTCATGATGTGATATGTTCCATTATGATTCATATAATGATGTATGATTTTCCTAGTGATTTATTTTATCAGTGATGCGAATTTGGTTTTGTCCATGGTGGTTTGTAGCTCATGGGATTCTACATCCAATTCTCTATAACAAGATGTTCCAGATACGGTTCAGATCAATGAGTTTTCCTAGTATCATGGATATTTAGAATTAAATGTTTGAGAGGGTATTTCTATGTCCATCAGTACAAGTCATATGCTCTTTTTAACTGGCCAGTTATTTGTATAGCACTGAGATAGTTGATGATGGACTTAATGTTTTTTTGTTTCAAGGAGTATCTTATCTCTTGCAGTACTGGTTGATTTTGTTCATGATATTTTGGTCTGTTGGGGATATTTTTTTGTCTATGTCATTGATGTGATGATGGGTTCAACCTCATAAATTAAAATGGATTCTATCTCATACAAAATTCACAGTTAGTCCGTTCTTGGAGGAATTTTACACTAAGGAAGGAGATAGAAGTTGAGTTTATGAGGTCAAATAAGGGTAGTATGTCCTAATAGAATATTCTTTTCTCCTTATAAATATGTATTTATTTTCTATTGATTTGAAAAATTTTGGGGTTACATTAGTGAATGTGATTAAGGATGAATTTAAATGTGAAATTAAATATCCGATTAACATCTTTCTACTGAAAAGAATTCATAAGTTGTAAATCAGTATCTCATATCTATGGGGCACCTGGAGGTGGACTGCAGTAGAGGATAAATGATTTATTTTTCAAAACTAAGAGGTACATCTTCTGGGGGTTGGATGATTCACTTTTAAAATGATAACCATCGAGGATGAAAGCAGAGTTTCTAGGGGGAGGGTCAGTTAATTAGGACATGACTTGGGTGATATCCCCAAAGTGTGGTAGGTTATGTAACATTTGTATACATTTACAATGACCATGGATATGGTTATCATCTTTTATAAGAATGGGATATATATACAATGGTTCTGCAGTCACCCAAAAAAATGGGAAATTATAGAGTGGGTAGGATAAACCTAAGTATGGGAAAAGGATATTCTACACCATAATAGTCTAGAAGTTAGAGTTATATTATTTTTAGTTGTAGAGGTAGTGGATGTGGTAGTATTGGGAAATATCACCCATATTCTTATATTGTGGAATATAAGGGAACTCGTGTTAGATTATATATAAGAGGGGAAAAATATCAGATTGTTTAGCCTAAACATGTGGATAGAAATGATGATAAATTAGAGGTTAGAGGTATTATTCGTCTAAATTTTTTAATTTTGAGAGTCTTATTTAACACTAGTGCCTCTCTTTCATATATATATATATATATATATATAAAAGTTGTGAATGGTTTAGGTTTGGTATGAGAGATTGTGACTAGGATGATGAATATTGGTAAACCATTTGGGGTATGGTCAAGATATATCAATTTTTCCAAAGGTGTTCTCCGATGGTTAGGGACTATAATATTTTATGGGATGTAAAAATAATGGATATGTTAGAATTTGAAATAATTTTTTATATGGACTGGTTAGAATAGTATCGTGCCCAGAGAAATTGTTAACATTGGAGAGTGACTTTTACATCATTTGAAGGTGATGTTTATATTCACCGTGGAGATATGGTTATTTATGAAATCCATGGAAGGCTTGTTTATTAGTGACTGGGGGAGATCACCACATAGTTTTCTAGTTTTTTTTGGATTAGGATTGTGTAATTAATGATGTATATCCACCCATAGTGTATAGGTTCTATGGTATGTTTACCAGTGGAATCATCGGGTTGGAACCTAATTGACCTGTGGAATCTGTGATTGATCTCAATTTGGGGTTGACATAGTTTCTATCACAATTTGTATAATGGAACCAATATAGAATTAATATATCCATAATTAACAAGAAGAGCTAATGGTTAAGGGGTTTATTTTTTTAGAACATGATATTGGTGTTCGCATGTTCTATTTTCTAAAAAGAATTAAGGAACCATGTTCTTGTGAGTTGATTATCAATCATTGAACCAGATCATATGGAATAACTAGTATCCATTTCTGGAAGAGTTTTCATAGGGCACTGGGTACATAGGTGCTTCTGAGCACAACCTACCACCCTCAGACCGATGGCCAGTCAGAGCATACGATATAGGTGCTAGAGGATATATTACGTGAATGCGTCCTAGACTTTGTGGGATATTGGGAGAAGCATATACCTTTAGTAAAGTTTACCTATAACAATAGGTTCCAAGAGACTATTGAAATGGAACCATACAAGTATTTATACAGTAGGACTTGTCGTTCACCCTTGTGCTGAATAGAGGTAGGTGAGGTAGTTTTACTGGGACCACAGCTCGTGCAGGAGACTTCTGCATGGGTCTAGTTGATTCAGAAGTGGATGGCTACCACACAGTCTCGTCAGAAGTCTTATGCTGATAACCGCAATGACCTTTGGAGTTCATTTTTGGGGATCAAGTTTTCATTCATGTTTTTCCGAGGCTGGGACACAAGTGGATGAGGAGACAGGGTAAACTTTCACCGTGGTATGTGGGGCCATTTGAGATTTTGGAGAGATTCGTGTTGGTTTCTTATTGTTTGCATTTACCATAGCTGTACCGAGACATGCATGACATCATCCATGTATCCACATTTTGTCACTATCATTTAGACCCATCTCACGCCTTCCAGCCTGAGGAGGTTGAGCTGGAGGGAGATGCGTCCTTTGAGGAGCATCCGATTCGTATCGTTTGCCGGAGTACAATGGTTCTTTGAGGTCGGTCAGTTCCTCTCGTATGAGTGTTATGGAAGCATGGTCGAGTGCAGGATGAAACCTGGGAGTGGGAGGCCGACGTACGTGCTCAGTGGTCGGAGTTGATAATGGCTATATCTTCACCACCCATGGAAGGGAAATTCATGGACGAATTGCTATAAGGGGGGGGGGAGTTTGAAAAAACCCGATTCTTATCATTGAGGTACGAGATTCTTTTTTTCTCTTTTCCTTAAGTGTTTTTTAATAAAATATGGAAAATGGGGAAAAAATACAAAATTTTAGAAGTACATTCCATTTACTTTTTCCACACATAGTGTACATCTGTCCATGTGGGGATGAGTACACAGGGCGTGTAGCCATGTCCACAACAAAGGGTGTAGGAACTGACTACACGCCGTGTAGTGGTCCTGTACACGCTGTGTAGTCAGTCGGCATGCCAAAATAGTAAGGAAGTGGAGTAGCCACCAAGTGGGCGATAGTACATGTCGTGTACTCAGGAGTACATGTCGTGTACTCATGTCGACGGGTGAACAGTATGGCGGTGCCGCCAGAAGAACAGTTAAATGAAGGGAGTACACGCCGTATACTTGGAAGTATACGCCATGTACTTTGTTTTTTTCTTAAATCGGACAGTAGCCTCCCCTATTCATAGGGAAGGATTAGAACCGGAGGAAGGAGCGGGAGTGGACGGACGGACCTTTGGGGATCCACCGATCGAGGGTCTAGAATCAGATTTCACCTTGGGTGATCTCGTTGGAACTATGCGGGTAAGCCCTCTCTTCTTCTAGCATATTCCTTACCAATTATTCTCTCAATGTGAGTTATTTGGGAATAAGGGAGTTTTTTTATTTGTTAGATCTACACCATTCGTGGTTGTTTATGGAGTCGACGTTCAGGTATACCGCTCGTTGACGTATAAGGGAGGTGGCTTTGTGTTAATTTTTCCAACTTTCGTGTGTTTTGTGCGTTTTTGTGCCACGAAACCATGTTGGGGTGTCGTGTGGCTGAGGTCATGGTAATATTATCTACCTATAACTATAAAGGTAATTGAATAATTTGTAAAACTGCTATTTTGTATTGTTTCTTGGATCTGTAACTACCCCGAGGGGGGTGTTCCACTATTTATCTGTTTGGACACGATAACCGAGGGTATGCATTAAAAGTAGTAATTGTAGAATTGACTCAAGAGTAATTTCATGTTCAGTACATATTTACATGTTGGGAATGACCCGTTTACCTGTTAGCCTTAGGGCTGTGTTGTAATTTTCCTATGGGCGTTGTTTAACTTAGCATGTGGGCAACTTGTTCTGTGCCTATGGGCAGATGATTATGTGCCTGTGGGAAACACTAAATACGCCTGTGGGAAATATCTCTGTTCCGGTGAAAAAATTCCGGTGTTGGTTTCTCTCTACCTGTGGTTGGGAGTTTACGTGTCTATGGAAATTTGGTTGTAAACATAGAATATTCGTTGTGGTGATATTTAAAAATTAAATTATTAAAATGAATTTTAAAATGGAAAATTAACTTTTAAGTTGGTTACTTGTGAGTACAGCTTAATTTATTGCATTTTACTATTGCACTGTTGTTGCATACTTACACGCAGTTGGGAACGGGCCTTGGGTGGGTTCCTACTATGATATATTTCACACAGATTGTTTGGGTCAAGATTTTGGCCCAAACATATTACATTTCTACAGGTGTGGATAGGGCCAAGAGTCCCTAATAGGTTCATGATTGCTACTGAGGAGTAGGAGGGCATGGGACCGAGCCTAGGCTCGCGATGCTGCTGCTAGCTGTTTTTCTTTGTTTTGATGTACCTATACTTCAGTTGTATTGTATTTATCGTGTAACATGTTCTGGCTGTTTTCTTAGAACATGATACATATAGCATCATTATTTATCTACTGTTGGTTATATCCACTGATGTTGTTTATTTTAGTTGTGTATGATTTACTTCTTTTGCTGTTCGTTGTATGTTTGATGTATGTGCTATTATGTATTCCACTGTGCTACAATTTGAAAAATGAGGTCATAGTTTCCCCACTATCAGACCTGGGCCCTCGCTGCTAGTCTGTAGCCTCTGGAATTTGGGGAAATGCGCTTGAGGTCACGTGGTGAACCGGGTTCGGGGCACCCGTTGAGTTGCACCCGGAACCGGGATGTTACAGTGGACTCCAGTGGAGGATAAATGATTTATGTTGCAAAACCAAGAGGTACATCTTCTGAGGGTTGGAAGATTCACTATTAAAATGATAACCATCTAGAATGAATGCAGAGTGGCTAAGGGGAGGGTCAGTTAATTAGGACCTGACCTGAGTGATATCCCCATAGTGTGGTAGGCTATGTAACATTTTCATTCATTTACAATGAACATAGATATGGTTCTAATCCTGTAGATGAATGGGATATATATAAAATGGTTCTGCATTCACCGAAATAAAGGGAAATGATAGAGTGGGTAGGATGAACCTATGTATGGGAAGAGTATATTATACACCATATTAGTCTAGAAGTAAGAGATAAATTATTTTTAGTTGTAGAGGTAGTGGATGTGGTATTACTAGGAAATATCACCCATAATCATATATTGTGTAATCTTAGGGAAATCATATTAGATTATATATATGTGGTGAAGGAAAATTTCAGGTTGTCCAGCCTAAACATGTGGATAGAAATGATGATAAATTGACGATTTGAGGTATTATTCTTCTTGATTTTTTAATTTCGAGAGTCTTATTTGACACGAGTGACTCTCATTCATTTATATATATAAGTTTTGAATAATTTAGGTTTGTTAGTGGATATTGTGACTAGGATGATGAATATTAGTAAACCATTGGATGTATAGTCATGATACATCAATTTTCCTAAAGGTGTTCTCATATGGTTGGGGACTATCATTTCTTATGGGATTTCAAAATAATGAATATGTTAAAATTTTCTATATTTTCTGATATGGACTAGTTATAAAAGTACCGTGCCCAGAAAAATTGATAACATTGGAGAGGGACTTTTACCTATTTTGAGGGTGATATTTATATTCACCATGAATAGTTGGTTATCTAAGAAATCCATAGAAGGATTGTTTATTAGTGACTGGGGGAGATCACCACCTAGGTTTCTAGTTTTATTGGATGATGGTAGTGTATATAATGATGTATATCCACCCATAGTGTATAGGTTCTATGATATGTTTACCCGTGGAATCACCGGGTTGGAACCTGAATGACCTGTGGAATCTGTTATTGATCTCATGTTGGGGTTGAGATAGTTTCTATTACAACTTGTAGAATGGAACCAATAGAGCATTAATATATCAATAATTAACAAGAATAGTTATTGGTTAAGCGGTATAATTTTTTTAGAACATCATATTGGGGTTCGCCTGTTCTATTTTCTAAAAAGGATGAAAGAACCATGTTCTTGTGAGTTGATTATCAATCATTGAACCAGATCATAAGGAATAACTAGTATCCATTTCAACATATCCACAATCTCTTTGACCAGTTGATACGAGATTGTTAGTTCTATATGATTGAATTTGTTACACCCTGAGATTTTATGAGAAATATATATATATTTTTTTTATGTCTTATGTTATACACAACACCAAACGAATCTTTCACTACACATGACAATGGCTTGGCTTGCGTTACACGCAATCACGACCTTCCTCGATAGTGTGTGTAGTACGCAATACCGGGTTTCACTATACAATGAAATATTTTTATAATATTATTATGGACTATCCATTTTGAATATTATTAACTACATTTGGAATTTTATAACATTATTATTCATCTTACACATTTTATAAAACATGGTATGCGAAAAAAATAATTTTTTCGGGTAAATTAATTATTTTTTAAAAAATGTAGTATTGCCTCCTTTTGATGGCGCACCTAATTTAAATCATTCTTTTGACAGGTTTATAAGTTCAATTTGAAAAAATAAAATTATTATTTGGAATCAGGATATAAAATTTACTTTGGATAAAATTTTCATATTATTATGATAACTTTCATATTTTATTGAATAGTCGAAACACGCTATATTTTAATTAAAAACAACTTTATTCAGTGTAATAATTTATATGGTTAAATTATAATATTTAATTATATTAAATTATTAATAGAATATATATTTACCATTTAATATAATGTATGTCATTACCATTACTTTTACATTGAATTCATAGGTAAAAACATTTCAATATTTGGAAATGTATTAACTATTAAAACCAGTTTTCCTAACAACAAGAATAATTTTAAATTAATTACTACAACTTTTGTGTTTTGAAATTTGAAAAATGGATTCCATATTTGAATTTAGTGGGTCCAAACTCGACTAGGGGTATATGCTTCTCCCAAGAGCCCTCAATCACTAGGACGCATGCACACAACATGTCCTCTAGAACCTGTATCGTACGCTATGATTGACCATCGGTATGAGGGTGGTAAGCTGTGATCAGAAGCACATGTTTACTCAGTGCCCTCAGGAAAATCTTCCAGAAACGAGACATAAAATGGGCATCCCTATCTGAAATGATAGAATGAGGAACCCCATGAATACGTATGATCTCTCAGATATACAACTTTCTGACCTCGTCAAGAACAAAGGTCTCCTTGATCGGAAAAAAGTGAGCAACCCTCGTGAGTCTGTCCACAACAACCCACACGACATCATTGCCTCAAAGTGACCTCAGAAATCCAGTCAGGAAATCCATCGCAACATCTTCCCATTTCCACTTCATAATGGGTAACTGCGGTAACAACCCAGCTGGTCTCTGGTGCTCCGCCTTCACTTGCTGACAGGTGGAAGATCCCGTAACAAAACTAGCTACATCCCTCTTCATACCCGGCCACCAATACTGACATCTCAAGTCTCAGTACATCTTAGAAACCCCGGGATGAACTTCCCAAGTTGAAGCAAGAAACTCTCACATCATGTCCTCACATATATCCCCTGGAACCCATACACATCCATGGAAACGCAAAATTTCATCATCACTTATCATCCAACCAAGAGGAGGGTCCCCACTTGCCTCCAAATCCTGTAGAACATGGCCTTCTAGATCAGATTGCTATCTAAACTTCACTCTATCTAGGAGGGTAGAAGTCACAGCTAAAGAGGAAAGATAAGTCTATCCCTGACTGTCGTGCACCTTCAAATGCATCTCAGAGAACAAAGCCATAAGCTTCCACTCACCATTGGCCCCCTGCACAGCATGTATCTGAGTCTTCCTTCTCAGTGCATCGGCTACTTCATTACCTATACCATGTGTATAAAAAAGCTAAAAATCGAAGGACTGAAAGTATTCAACCCACATTCAATTCCTCACATTCAAGTCACGCTGAGTAAAGATATACTTGAGACTTTTGTGGTCAGTGAAAACCAAAAAATGCTCTCCCAAGAGGTAATGCCTAAAACAGCGTAACACATGAACAACTGCACCCAAATTGAGATAATGTGTTGGGTAATTCTACTCAAGTATCCTCAACTACCGAGAACAGTACACAACAACTCGATATACCTACATCAACACTACTCCCAACCCAATACCTGATGCATCACAATAAACTGTATAGCTCTTCCTTTTCTCTGGGAGTATCAGGACTGGAGCTGATGTTAACCTTCACTTCAGGTCCTAAAAGGTTGTCTCGCAAGATTCTGACCAAATGAACCTCACACCATTATTAGTCAAACTAGTCAATGGTGATGCTATGCAGGAGAAGTCCTGTATGAAGCATCTATAGTAACCAGCCAGCCCTATGATACTCTGTATCTCAAACACATTCTTAGGCTACTCTTAGGAAAATACTGCTCTCACCTTCTCTGGGTCTACTGAAACTCTTTCCTTGGAGTTGATATGGCCTAGGAAGTGAATCTTGTCCATCCAAAAGTGGCACTTTGAGAGTATAGCATATAGATAATTCTCTCTCGGTGTACTCAATACGATCTCAATATGGGTGGCATGGTCGTGTCGAGTGTGAGAGTACACCAAGATATCATACCTGAATACTACATCAAAAAAATCCAGATAAGGATAGAACAAACAATTCATCAAATCCATGAAAATTTCTGGCGTGTTAGTGAGTCCAAAAGGCATAACCGTATACTCATATAGACCATACCTCCTCCTGAAATCCGTGAGAGGTATATCAGATGGTATAATGCATAGCTGATGATATCCTGATCTCAATTCAAGCTTCGAGAACCCGCATTCTCCACGACGTTGATCAACTAGATCATTAATCATTGGAAAGGGATATCGGTTCTTGAATATCAGCTGGTTCAACTTCCGATAATCCACATAAAGTCTAATGGTACCATCCGTATTCTTTGCAAAAAGGACTAGAGAACCCCACGGAGAAGTACTGGGTCAGATGAAACCCTTTGTCTGTAACTCCTCTAACTGCCTCTTGAGCTCCTGTAACTCTAGTGTAGCCATCCTATAAAGAGGAATGAACACTACTGCTACTCCGGGAACAAGATCAATAGAGAAATCCACATCACGCTCCAGAGGAAGACATGAAAAGTTGTCTAGGAAGACATCCCTAAAATGTTCAACCCATGGAGGGAAATCCGTCTGACACGTCCCCTGATCATCCATATATAAGCTCGCAATCTGGGCTGTGACTACACCTCTCCCATGATGCTTTTTTCAAGCTCGACTTGCCTGAACATGCCAATCACCCTTGTATAGAAACTCTCCACCCTCTGGTGACTTGAAATGCACCCTGCAGAGATTGCAATCTACAAAGGCTCGAAAGGGAACCAACCAGTCCATCCCAAGAATGAAATCATATCTCATCTTCTCAAAGACATAGAGGTTCCAAAGGAAGTGACACCCACCAACCTCAAGTGGGAACTCCTTGCACTGAAGAACACTAGCCATTCTAGTTCCCAATGGAGTTTCTAGCATCATGATATCAGAAGACGTAGAATCACAAATCCCAAGGCTCTCCACTACAGGTACAGATATGAAACTATGTTAGCACCCGTATCGAAAAGTACTGAAGATAAAATAAATGCTACATGAATTTTACCTCTGACTGTAGAAGGTCTGGGATCCTTCTCTTACTGGGTCTGTTGAACCGCATATGCATGCCCAGTGCCGCGGCCCTGCGACGCAGCCTGGCTACCCTGAGCTATCCTTGTTGCCTCTAAGATCCTGGTGTCTGGCTACCATGGCCACGACCACCGTCTTTTCCTGCATGCCTTGATGTTTTCCATTTCCCTGACTGGTATGAAGCCACTAAACCTACTCCCACGCACAGATTCTACAAAGAACCAATCTCACTAGCCACTGGTGGAAACGCCCCGCAAAAGCACTGCAGATGACCCATCTTGCCACATGCTCTGCACTCCACTAGGTCTTGTGGACACTGTGGCCTCTTGTGACCCTCTCGACCACACTAGTAGCATATGACCTGGCCACCTGAAGCATTCTTCTGGCTGGCACTGCCACCCTACGAGAAGTCCATCTGTCTCTTCCTCTTTCCCATGGAAATAGTACCAGTAACGGGTGATAAACCTCCCTGGCCCACACCACTAGATTCTCGCATGCTCTTCTCTATAATCAGTGCCTAGTTCACAATAGAACGTACAATATGGAACCTAATGACATTCAACAGTTCTTGTATTTCATACCGAAGACCATCCTCTAATCGTCTGGCTTTCAGAGTCCCATAACATACTAGCATGGGTGGAAGGCACTGAAGCTCGGTGAAACGAGAAAATAATCCATCACTGATATAGCGCCCTGTTGCAGATTCATTAACACACGATATCTATCTTCCCTCAGAGTCTCTAGGAATAAGAAGACATATAAGACTGCCTAAAAATATTCCCATGCCATGGCTCTGTGATGCTCTGACTGGGTGGTAATATCCTACTACCTCTTGGCGGAATCATGCAGCATGTATGTCGCGAGCTTGACCCTCCTCCCTAGAGGAATCACTAAGTTCTCGAAAATAGTCTGCATCGATCCTAGCAAAGATTCCGCATCCTGTGGTCCTCCATCCCATGAAAAAGTAGGCGGATGCTACTTCTGAAATATACGAGTCAGCTTAGCCATAGATGTGACAGCCGACGGTGCTCCCTGAAAGGTCTACGTGAATAGCAATAAGCCTTCACGGAACTGCACCTCAGTGCCTATGTCTGGTATAGCAGCTGGTGCCGCATCTGGCTTTACTAGAAGATCAACTGGTAGTCCATTGCCCACCATCTCTGGAGTATAGTCGTCGCCACTTTCCTGGAAAACAATGTGCGGTCGGCTAGGCGGCATGAAACTACAAGGTAAAAACACGCCATAAGAACAAGATTATTAAGGTCAAAAACGAAGAACCCAAAATGGAATAGGAGGAAGAAGGAATTCTAAATTTTCAATACAAGACTACACGTTGTGTTCTTGACTCCCATTCCCCTGCCCATGACCTTATACACGGCTAAGCCACATGGCTCCCATTTAAACAAAACTATACGGTGTGTATATTATCTACACAGCGTGTATGGTGTTATTTCCAACTACCTGTGTCGCTTGTGACATGGACGACTACTCTGATTAACACTACAAGGTGTGTTACAAACTCACACGGAGTGTACACCACCTCTTTTCCCAGACACATGGCTTACTCTACACTGTCTGTCCTCAGACAAGACTACACGACGTGTTCCACGGGTACACGGCATGTACCAGACGAGCTCCGCCGAACCGTGTTGTTAGTTACATGGCCGGTTTACACGGCTCAACCTACACGACATGTTAAATATACACACGGCATGTAATCGAAAGGTTTACCTTGACCCATGTTGTTCCTTACATGGCCGGGTTCATAGGTCACACTATACGGCGTGTTCCACAGTGGACACGACGTGCATGTCTTAAGGTTTCCTCCGCCCGTGTTTTAGTGACACGGCGGACACCGGGTCTACACTACACAGTGTGTACAGAAACTACATGGCGTTTTTCTCCCATGCTCTTCCCTTCCCCGTTTCTCTGCCCATATGGTTTGTGACAAAGGAAGAGACTACACGGTGTGTACTCTGGGTACACGGCGTGTACTCAAAAAGTATATTTTTCTTCCCGAACAGAAGAACATATACGGCGTGTCTATAGTACTACACGTCGTTTATACTAGGTTTTTAGACAGTATGCCTCAAGAAACATTGCCAGAACCCATAAAACACTGGAAAACAACACCAAAGTGCCAAATTCCAATCCGTGAGGGACCATAATCTCCACAAATAAAGTTTGGCATCTTATCAATGTTATAATAAAATTAATAGTTAATGATCCACCAAATTCCGGTAAATGGGGGAACATACTCCCAAAAGACCAATGTTTGGCGTTCATTCTTTTATAAACACGCTCACAAAAAAATACCCTATCACATATCTGGTATTTATCACAACAACATGCTTTTCTAGCACAACAACTATCACAACAACATTCCATTTTTCTAATGCACATACATGGCATGGAAATATGCATGGAAAGTGATTTATAGCATGTGCCTTAATGATTCATGAGATGGAATACCCTCATCTCATCGGTTTGAAACTAAATATAACCCACAGTTAAAATATAAATAACACAACACAAGTGTGTAACCCTTCGGTGAAAATCTATTCAACTGTAAATTGAAAAATTAGTAAAATTGCAATAGGAGGTAAATTGGATTTTCCTTGTACATGGGTTAGCTACGCTCAGGCACAACTTATTACCAACTACTGTTCTCATCCTATCCCTAACTAAGGCTCCAAATAGTATGTCAAAGAAAAGAACCCCTCAGATACCACTTTGTAACGTCCCAGTTCTGGGTGCCACTCAACGGGTGCCCCAAACCTGGTTCGCCACATGACCTCAAGCACATTTCCCCAAACACCATAGGCTGCTGACTAGAAGCGAGGGCCTAGGTCTGATATAGGGGAAACTATGCCCTCATTTATCAAAGTGTAGCGCAGTAGAATATAAATAAACATACAATAAGAGCAGAAGCTGTAACAGTACATATAACTGAAAATGAAGAACTGTTAGAAAAAAGGGAAACCTGCAGTCATATATATATATATATATATGTGTATATGAAACATGTCACTATTCTATAAAACATCCAGAACATGTTACACTTCAATACAATAAAACTGAAGTACAGGTACATAAAATCAAAATAGAACAGTTGTGGAATTGTGAGACAATTCTCGGTCCCATGTTCTCTTATACCCCAGCAGCAATCAAGTACCTGTATAAGGACCCTTGCCCTTATCCACACCTATAGCAACATAATATATTTAGGCCGAAAACCATGAAGAAAATACGGTGTGAGAAATATATCTCAGTAGGCACCCACCAAAGGCCCATGCTCAACTTCGTGTAAAACATGCAACAATAGTGTGCTGTAGTAAAATGCAATAAAGTAAGCAGTACTAAAAGTAACTAACTTAACCAATTATATTTACATTTCAATATCCATTTAATCCATTAATTTAAAATATCCCCACAGTGAATATAATATGTAACCAGCTACTGTCCTCAGACACGTAAACCCCTACCCTCAGGTAAGGAGTATCAAACACATGAAACTCCCTACAGGCACACGGATATTTCCATCGGGCATAGTATGTGTCGCCCACATGCACAGAATCAAATACCCATGGGCATGAAAGATGTTTCCCTCAGGCTAGGATAACAGCTACCCTCGATCTAAGAGAAACAGTGCCCACGGGCTAAGTAAAACACTTCCCTCAGGCACAAGTAACCGGGCCATACCCAACATGTAAATAAATATTCACAAGAAATTCCTCTCAAATAAATTCTACAGTCATTACTTTAAAGTCATACCCTCAGGTATCCTGGTCAAATGGATAAACAGAGGAACACACACTGGGGGTGGTCCAAGATCTAAGCACTGATCCCAAAAAACAGTTTTACAACTTTAATTAATCACCTATACAATTATAGGAATTAAAATTAGCCACATCATCAGCCTCAAGACACCCCAACATGGGTTCGTGTTACAAAACGCACAAGATGCACAATAGTTGGAAAATGAACACCAATCCACCAACCTTATACGCCCCAGATCGGTATACTGGAACGTTGTTCCACGAATCGTCCTAGAACGAGGTAGATTTGAGGTAAAAGAATTATTCATTCAAAGGTAAATAACTCCCGTTAGGGGAAGAATTGGCACGAATGATTTAAGAGGAGTGGACGTCGTACCCGTTCGTTTCCAACGAGATCATCTGAGGCGAAAACGGATTCCCGGTGAATGATCGGCGGATCTCCGAAGATTCGACATTTTCTCTCGAGCTCCCTATTCCCTTTCTAAGCCTTCCCTATGAACAGGGGAATCTACTGCCCATTTTAGGCGAAAAAAACAAAGTACACAGTGTGTACTCCCCATTTTTTAACTGTTCCTCTGGCGGCTTCCTGCCAGCGTGGCACTGTTCACCTACCAACATGACTACACAGCGTGACCCCTTCAGTACACAACATGTTCTGTCACAAAGCTGGCCACTGCCTTACAATTCTCTTGCCGACTGACTACTCGGAGTGTAAGGGACCACTACACGGCGTGTAGTTGGTTCCTACACCCTTCATCGCCAACACGACCACACACCCTGTGTACTCACTCTACATTTCCAAAAGTACACGGTGTCTGGACAAAGTGCACGTCGTGTACATTTAAAATTATGGGATTTTTCCCCTTTTTCCATATTTTCTCAAAAAAACTTAAGGAAAAGAGAAAAGAAGACTCCTGTACCTCAGAAACAAGAACTAGGTTCTTACAGCGTCGCGCAAGTTTGGATTTGAAGAATCTTGTGTCACGCAAGTGTCTGAGGTTGACTTTCATGCCAGTTGTGACTTTCACGCCAAGACTTGTGTGCCAGATTAGACTTGCGAGCCAAGTAAGGTTGATTTCTGGTAGTGATTCAGGGCTGCATGGAAGGTGGAAGTTTTCTCAATACCTTTAGTGCAATGAGGGATTCATCTACGGGTGAAAGTTGGACTTCAACAGAGAATCCACATAACATAGAAGATGTATTCATCAGAGATAATAAAGAGACCTACAGGTCTATAAACTGTGAGTGGAGCCTTTTCGGAGTAGTGATCAAAGGAAGAGGAAGAAGATGATCCTCTCCACCGCCAGTGATCCAGAGAGAGAAATAGGGTGTGAATCTTCAGAAATCAGTGAGCTGACCCTAAACCTTGTAAAGGTAAGGATCCTGGGAAAAGTGACTTTTCTCAAACCTTTGTATCCACATATAGTGAAGAATAGTATAATTTGGTACGACCAAAAACTTATCGGCATATGCTACTTAGACGTGTCCCATTGAGGGTGACCCAAGTAAAAATATCTGTGTCTACCTTCTTACTTCCCTGCATTGCATTTAAAACAACTTCATCAGATAAAGAAGAAAATAAGTGATCATAATAAACACAAATGTGAAAACCAAGTGACCCTTGTAATAAATAGGTAAAGATCCAGTGGGGTAGGAAGTACTTTGAAAAATAATATTCATACCCTGATTCACCTCCCTCATAGGGTATTTTGGCCCCAATTGGTCCCAAAAAAATTATTTTTATATTGTCCTTGTATCATGAAAAAAGTAAAAATTCATGAAATTTGTTTTCAAAAAGAATCCCTTTTCAGGAACTGTATACCTTTGAATGACAATACAACCTATTTTTGTTTTCCTAAAATAATACCAACCCATAAACAAAATTCAATATGATTCACTTATATTTTTATATAATTATTAAGTTTTTCTAATATTATAATAATATCTCATTATAAGTAATGAATCATGTATATTATATAAGGAATTATGATATTCAATAAATTATACACATTCATATATATTGGACTGAATTATAGATATGTGCTTATTTTTCAATTGTCTAGTAAATTCCTCAACATGGTGATGTTTTACATTGGTATTTTTTTACAACAATTCTATAAGATATCTTGTGACAGGTATAAAATTATTATATTATAAAAAAATTTTAGTTATCTGAATATAATATATTCCAGCATTTATTTTGTGTTCCCCAGTATATATGTCAAAAAATTAATGATCACCAACACCAAACATAGATTTAATCCCCTATTTTTATACTCAACTTGTTTCACATTTCATCATGTCCCTATAATCATTTTAATTATCTTAATTCTCATTGAAAATAGTATAATATTTTTACCATGTTTTCCAATAAACAAAACAATACAGACAAAATATACTATATATTATTCACCATGATAACTTTTTAAAAAAATTAATATGTAATATTTTATAATGAAAATATAAAATAAATACATACACATTTTTTATCCCCTACAACCATATGTTTACATTATGAATCTTACATTTAAATTTATTTAATACATATTAAATACTTTTATATATAATAATATATTACAATCATAGATCATAAAAAAAATCTCTTCACTATACGTAAAAAATTATAAATTTAAATATTAAAATTAAATGTCATTACATAATAAAATTAAACTTTAATTATTAAAAATTAAAACATTATATTAATATAAAAAATAATTAATTCATATTCTACATATATTGCTATTATTTATGTATGTAAGAATAATTTAAATCTAAATATATTATTTTTCTACCATACATTAATCAATAAATTAAAATAAAAAAATTTATATAGTTTTAATAAATTAAAAATGTAAACGAGATGATTTTTGAATTAGACTCATTTTTTACATTAAATATAAATAATAAAGAAATAAACTAAATGTTTATTTTTTTTACTATATCTATATTATAAGACAATAAGTAACATTCATAAATAAACAGTATTTCTTTATGATAATCTCATATATTTTCATATTTGAAAAAAAATTACACTTCAAAATAAATTAGTTACATAATTGGATTTGGATACACTTTTTATATTAATTTTTCAATGAAACAAATATATAATATAATCAATCACATAGAAAATTTATTAAAATGAATATTTGTATGAAAATTAGAAAAATACTTTTCATATTTTTTTATTGGGTCTTTATATATGTTTTTCAAAAATAATAATTGGTTATTTTACTTTGAATAACATAATATGAAAAAATTAATTTTATTAATAAACATAATAAAAAATATACTCAACATTTTTTTCCCTAATTTAGTAGCATTATAAAATTCAATAAACGACAATAATTGTATTATTTAACCATTTAATAAATTTTAGCAAATATTACTCTGAGTATTATCATTTATTGTAGTTTACATCAATCATTTTCCAACACATGCATTATACAACTAATTGACCATTAATAATTGTATAAAATTTATTAAAGTATATCTCTATGATCTAAAATGTTATATATATTCAAAATGTATTTTGCCAAAAATATGGGTTCTATATAAATAGAATGTTGTCTTCATTAATGAAATCCCAAGGAATCATTGATTCATTTTCAACTCTTCATTATAGTTTAAAGTCTCGATATAAATTTCTCATCATTCCAGAACAAGTGTTTCCCTCATTTTATTCCAGTTTCTCCATGAATTATTTTTGATCATTATCTATGCTACCATTCATAAAACATTATCCAAAACACGATTTTGGTTGTTTCATATTCAAAAATTGTATTCAATGAAATTTTTTTCAATATAATATACCTCTGATAGAGACAATTATAATTCAAGTAATGAGATATTTTTTTGAATATACAAAAATTTAAGATAAATAATTTGTTTAATTAAATTTTTTTTATTAATTTTCATATTAATATATAAATAAAAATTTAATAAAAATAAAAATAGTTAATGGAATTAAATGAAACATATTATAAATTGAAAAAACAATATTTTAAAAATCTATTTATAATAATTTAATATAATTATTTATAATAAATAGTCATTTCTATGTATTATTTTTCCTTTTAATTGAATAAATACGGTATATTTTATTTTCTATGAGATAAATATAGCAGTTTTTAAAAAATTATAAGATATTTCAAGAAAATAAAACAAATTTTTTTCTATATAAAACAAACACAAAAGAATTTTCATAGGGTTAATAGTATTATTTAAATTGTAATTATAGTTATAATATAATAATTAATTTTTTTATAAAAAATGTTATTATACAATCTAGTTAATTTTTGAAAAAAATAAATCAAACATTAAGGATATTTAAATTCAATAAAAAAATTATTTTATCGCTTATTCTTATATTTTTATTCTTTACAATGGAAATAAACATAAATAAAAAATGTTAGATATCCCTAGAACAGAAAACATTATTAGTACACGGGGAGGTGACATATTCTATTTTTTCAATAAGAAATGTTATCAAAAAAATTTAGTATGAATTGGAGAATTATCATTATTAATGTTTTTCCCATAAGTAAATACATAACTGTAATTAAATATTTTTATTGTAAATATTAATAATTTAAAAAAAATTACGTAAATCATTAATTAAATTTAAATTCTAAACAATTTAAATATTCATTATAGAATTAATATATTTAAATAATTAAAATAGTAATACACATAAGAAACATTAAATATATATTTATCTGGAATGAAAAAACATTTTATATAAATTTTGAGATGAACTAAATTATTTCTTCTGAATAATAAAAGAAAAAAATATTTCTTTAGATGATAAATAATTTTTCGTTACCCACAAATGTCTAATTATATAATCCATATACATATTGATAAACCCATAGATCATGTATATTTGATTAATGCCAAGCTAGATATATATTGAAGATATATTGTTAACAATGGTTAATGTTGTTACTTAATAAATTATTTTGGATATTTTTTTGAGTTGATACAATATATATATATATATAAATATATTTCTTCTATTTTATATAAAAAAATATACAATTTCAAATAATTATTTGAAAATAAAAAACTAATTTTTTTATTCATAGAAAAAAATAATTTATTTTAGAACATTCCTAAAATTTTACCCTAATAATTTTTTGACAGGATGGTTTCAAATATCATGTTTATTTTATAAATATAATTCTATGTTATTAGAAAGAATTAATTTAAATATATATAATATTTTTTATGAAATAAAAATTTCATTTATAAAATTTTTATTTAAATAGCATTAAATATGATTTTTTAAAATATTATATATATTGATAGAAATTTAATTATTTTTTATAATTATTTTTGAATTACTTTTGGAATAGTATATTATTATTCGAATAGTAATTATTTATATTCACACATTCAACAAATAATAATTTTTTAGAAGTTAGGTAATAGTTACTCATTAATGGTAATAATTCCCAATATAGCATATATACATTGAACACATTTAAATTAATTATCATTCAATACATCACAAAAAAAGGATATGGACTTACCTTGAAAAAAATTATCGTATTTTATACACTTCCCTTTATATTTATAGTCATAATGGATGAGTGAAATTCATGGGTTAATTAGTTCCTATAGAGTATACATTGTTTTGAAGATTTATTCTTTTTCATCTACATCCATATACTAATATTAGTATTATATAAAATATTATTTCTTGATCTGTAAATTTCATTTGAAATATAATAGTCATTTTATGTTCAAATACAGTTAAATAGTAATTTATAAAGGTGATGTCATTTACAAGAAATAAATTTTTGAGAAATTAAATTTAATCACGATTAAGAGTTTTATTAAATATAATGAAATTAATTTTAATATTGAAATATTATATATAATAGAATGGGTAATTATATTAATTCCTATTTATAATTTTCTCCCTTCAAATTTCATTTCGTATACTAATTTCAAATTCTAAATATCATCAACAATTATCATCATATCCTTTAAATTTAATTTTCACTAAATTGAAATGTTATTGTTTTTCCATTACCCTCTTAATCATTTTTTAAAACTTTGGGTACTAATAGGTTCAATTCAAAAGAATGATCATGTAATTGATTTCTTTTTTAAGATGGATTCATTAGGGTACATATAAATTCCTAGTTGAATGATGTTATTTTATAATAACTCTATCAAAGGAAGTTTTTTAAACAAAATAATTTGATGTTCGATGAGAAAAATAAAAAAATATCTACAGTTGTGGATATTATACTCTAGTTGACCATTACTGCGAGGGAATAAACAAATAAAAATGTTCACATGTTTTTTTAGAATGTAGATTACTTTATCATAACTATTAGTTGAATCAGGGAACTCAATCAAATATAATTTATATTTTTGTTTCATGTAGCCTCATTACATATGTAATTTATATTAATAAAATTTGATCGGGTGATATGTCCTTCTACATGGAATTGAAAGAAGAAATAATTATAATATGGTCTACCACAACCCATACGGAATTGATCAATTTGGCTGTATTTAGATGTCCCATTAAAAATAAATGTTGATCTTCTCTCATTTCCATGAATTTATTTATAATTATTTCATCATCCCCTTGGGGTTTCCCCTTCATGCCATAACATAATGACATTCCACTAACCTTCATGTATACTATGCATTCTCATTCTTCATATTTTACCATAAATAGTGCTCTTAGTGATATTGATACATCTTTTTAATCACATGGTGTATAAACAATGTTGATCTATAATCATTAGTCAATAACTCATTCTATATCATAGTGTTTGATGATACAGATATTCATGAACCAAATGTTACAATTCCATTCTATCAGTATGGATCAATATAGGTTCTCAATCCTTATATAATCCACCTTCTCTTATACCACTAAATCATAACATTATATTTAATTAATCTTATATAGAATTGATAGATGAAACATATTTAAATAGGTAGGATGGTGTCTCTAAATTTATGAATCCTAAGTCCATCTATTACTTTTTTATGAATATTGGTTCCTTCTTAATCATTGACATGTATAATGTTGTATGTTCATTCATAGATAAATTATACTCATATTTATTTACCATTAATGTTTGAAAGTGGATTGAGAAATCATAATCCTTGATCATCAATGATCACCATCATTGTCACATTTTGAACATTGTTTGTGTGAAAATACCGGTGAAGAAGTAGTGATTCTCATATAAGTCTCACTTCTCTCAATAAAGATGATGATGAATAATTATGAATGGAAATTCAACAACAAATAACTATATACTAGTTATTAGATGATTATATTCATGCACCATCAATTCTTGATATGAATAAGATATAACTGTATCATTTATTATCTAAAGACTAAAAAAGACATTATCTGATGCATCACTATATAAAAAAAATCCATCCCATTCCATGGAATATATTAATCCTTGGTGTTTTCATGTCCCAACCATCGATGGTCTAAGAACAAGGATATTTAACCCCAATAGTCTTATGTAATACCTTTTTTGTCTTCCGAATACAGTATTCTATTATGCACTAAAGTCATAATTCATAGTAATGAAAGTCTCCACAGGCCAATAGATGTTTATTTAGTGTGTGTTTTCATTACTCAGAAACACCTTCGGAATCATACCAGGAGGTATGTTACATTCCTTTATTCTTTTGATGTACTCAATTTCTCATTCTTTGTTAACTACCACAATTTGGTCACATTAGTAGGATTTTCGAGAATGGAGAGCCATTACTAGGGAAATTGAACCAATGTCTAGGGATTTATGCTCACATTAATAAAAGGTGACTGGTTATAAATGTAATAATTTATTTGAGGGGTTCTCTTCTTGTTAAGAGAGTATTTTACGTGATTTCATGTTTTTCATTAGAGAACTATATTTTTTTCCAATATGGATGATTACACAGTGTGTAATTGAAATAAACACAGGTTAATGGTCTCCAAGTATATGATCTGAATCTAGTTCATAGTTTGAAAGGTTTACAAACCATGTATTTGTAATTAACATCATTTAATGTAAAAAATTAATTATATAAAATGGAAATGTTTTGAATGGATCTTTTAGCCTTCATCGAATAGATGTTGTGTAATGGGATTACATGACAATTAAATCTCATGAGTTTTGGATTTTAGGGTGTTTCAAGACATATTTTTTTCATTTTATTATACATATATTCCCACTCCCCTAGAGTTCTCCTTATTAGATTTAGTGAATTTCATTCTATCTGGATCATTCACATTGTAATCGATCATCATTGAGGTCGTGTTGAAACCCTCTTGGAAATCATTCTATATTTTTATTAATTCCATTATCTAAAATTATTATTTTTTATATATTTATTTTTTGGATTCTATTGATATTTTAAATTTATCACTTGAAGTATCTTTTCATTACATTTATTTTTATAGCTGAACCATGGTTTTTCATTTTTTTTGTTGACGGAAGATAGGGTAAAAACATTTTTTAGTTGGTTGTTTCTATAAAATGGTTTAATTTAATGAATTTATTATCATTTTTTGATTAATTAATTTGGATCATTAATTAAATTGAAGTAATTTGTGGTCTACAGTGATATCATGGATTGTTGTCTATTTTTAATGGGGTTTTCTTTAAAACATGGGTATTGAACATCACTTTTTTTTCGATGCTTATGTTGTGGTATTTATTTTGAAAGCTGGTTTCAAATCATAAGTGGGTTAACACTTCTTTCAAAATTTTCAATAAATGGTGATCATGTTTTTTTAATGTATTTTGATATTTTTCACATTGGGAACCATGGGTGCATTGGGAAATAGACATGGGTAGAATTAGTTTGTCTGGAACCACTTGTTTGTAACCATTGGGATACCAATGGATTGTGGTAGGACATGATATTGATTGGTACTAACATATGCTTATTTAGGATATTTAATTTCTTGTATTTATTCTCATAGTATTGGGCCTAGTAGGTTTTTTTTTATTTTTTATATATTTATCACATAATGGGTTTTTATCAAGTATTTTTTTCTCACATGTTTTTAAATAATAAAATATAACATATATTCACATGATTTTTTATTTCATCGATATGTGTTCACATAAAAAATTCTTATTTTATAGATTGGAACATTGGTTTTATCACATCTGCATGCCTTATTTCTAGATTAATATATATGAATGGACTTTTAAAAAAACCATTGTAATATTTTTGAAAAATGTAATGAATTTGTGAGAAGGATTTTTAAAACAATTATTTTAGAGCTTCTACAATTTAATTCTTGATATTATTCATTATATAGACTCTATGGAGGTATATTACTAGGTTTTTTCTCAAAACCCACATTTGAAGAGATGTTCAATTCTTTTTTCTCAAACCCTAATTTTGTAAAAATCAATTTGTATATTATTTATTCCAATTTTTAATATGGTTGGATCTATTTTGGTGTATTTTAATACAATTCTTTTATATGGTTTCATGTATTTTTTCATTATATTCAAGAGATGTTCAATTCTTTTTTTGTACTTCACCAAGATGGGCCAGATTAGTTGGATTTCATGGTTAAACTAGGATGTCAGGTTATATTTTTTTTATTTAGGAGGATGTTCACCATAAATAATCTTGAAACTCCCTAAGATATATTTTATTTCTTTTCAATTTAGTAGTAAGTGCCATTATCATTATAATAGTATGTATAGAAAATGAAGATGGTTGGATCACTTATATGATAGTTATCATGCTATAGAGAGGGGTCATAGAATTTTTCCATGTTTGAGATATGTAGTTTGAGGTCATTTGAATGAACATTAGTGAAATTTTATTTTAATTTACCAATTCATATTTAAGTATTTTATTTCATTATTTGAAGTCATATATTATTTAAACTCTTATTTTTTAAATCAATGGTTCTAATTATTAAAGTGGGCCTATAATTTTGTAATTTATTAATGTCCTAATTGGTTATTACATTTCTTATTTGACAATTCTATTAGAAATGATCTTACAAATCTGAAAGAGGTAGCATCATGATAGGGTCCATAAGATAATACTATGATGCATTTTTGTTTTTAAGAATCAATTAACCACAAAATTCAGACTTAGGGCCTTGTGAGTGTCAAGAAACCAAGACATGTTGTGGATCATGCCTCTATGTTCATGGAAAGAAACATACAAATAGCCATGGGGATAATGGGCCCCATGAATATGAGGAGTGGATTTAGAATATTGATTCTACATTTATCTTCAAAAATATGACTGGAGACTCTATGGTGGGGTTTTCCATGTATACTATTGATGGAATATGAAGGTTATGGCAGGAATTTATTGGGAAAGTTATGTTACATGATGATATTACATGTGATTTATTCAAGAAGATATTTAGTCAGAAAATTTATCCTGAAAAAATGTGCAATAAAGACTCTATAGTTTTTGACCTCGTATTAGGGAGAGAATTCCATTATAGAGTATTCTACCTATTTGGTAGAGCTTGTGCATCTAGCACCAGATCATATCACTAATTACTAAAAAATGATTAATGAATTTAATTGGTATTTATGATGGATTTCTGGTCGATATTTAATCTCATGTTCCTTCCAAAGTTTTTATAGGTAGTTAAAAACATTATATGATAGATAGATACATAACGAGAAATAATGGTTTGGGATGAGGATCATTTAGGGTAGCTGCTAGCTCGAGTGAATGATCTAGATTGAAAATTAAATGAAAGGGTTGTCAGTTTTCTTCTAGACTTGTTTCAAGGGGTTCATGAGGACATCAGCTGGTTATCTAATATAACTGTTGGTGTCATGGTAATAATTCTCCAAACCGTATAGAGGATCCTAAGTCATGTTATCCTCATGTCTTATCGGGTCAGGTAAATTTTTTAATGTATATCACATGGAAAAAATAAAGGATCCACTATATCACGGGGCTCATATTACCATTTTGATGCATCCAAGGGTGGTGGGTTGAATTCTATGGCCAAGGGAACATTCAAGTGGTATGATGAAGTAGTTGTATGTGGTACAGTATGCACTAGAGGAACCCCATTCACGACCAAGTACCATTAGAGGTACAAATTTTATTTTATCTTTAATAGTTATGATTTGTTTGATATAGGTTTTACTAATTGTTGCATATCAAAAAATTTAGATGACCTATTGTGATTGCATTCAGAGTGTATTGCTTTCTTTCTAGTTCTATCCACACCATTGGTAAAAGTTTATATATAATGTTTCATGTTCCCTTCTTGTTGGATGATGATATTCGACCCTGAGGTGGAGTGGGAATTTTTAGTTCTTGATCATAATATATTATTCTTAATAATTAGATTGGATGGAAGGATCAATATTATGGCTAAGATAGGCAGTTATCAACATCAATTTAATTTTTTATCCTCTAATGTGATATCATATGTCTTTTAGTGTGAGTGGAGATCTTTATTAGGAAGGGAAGAGACTATTGTTCCTGAAGTTGGGGTAATATCATAATAGTTGTTAGCTATGTTTCTTAATATAGATGACCAATTCATGGGTAGTCAGCTATATGTGGTACTGTGTGCATATGTTAATGTCTTTACAGATGATTTTTCTTTTTTGCATCCATATAGAGTTGCCAGGTTTGCAATTGACCTACTTCATTGAATGATTCCCATTTCTCTTCTCTCTTATCAAATGGAACCTATTGAGATAATAAGACCTGTTTTCCATCATATGGAAATAATTGACAATGTATTTATTCATCCTAGTGTGTCAACATAGCCGTTTGTGTCCAATTTTCTAAAAAGGATAATGAGATACTCATACATTATATAGACTATATAATATTAAATTATGTGACCATCAAAGAAAAATATCCTTTTCAAGGAATTAATTGTCTTTTGACAAGATTCAATGGGAATGTTGGTTTTAAAAATTAACATTCGATGAGGCTACCACTAGGTGAGGTTTTGGGAAGAGGATATTCCTATTGTATTTTTTGGAGATTTTATGATCATTTTGAGTTTCTAGTTATTCTACACAGTATCACTAGAGCTCATATTTTATTTTTGGATTTGTTTAACTAGTTAATCATTGGTTCATGGACTTATCATTGTTTGGTTTTTAGATGATATTTTTGTGTACTCTAATATAGAGGATGAGAATACAAACCATTTTTATGTCATTCATAGATAAAAGTTGGAAAATATTACTTATGTAATGTTTTCCAATGTGTTTTTATTTGTAATTGAATTTTTCAGGTTATATGATATCTGAGAGGGGAATAACAATGGATACAGAAAATGTGCAGGAAATTATGGCATGGGAGTAACCTAGAATGGGTTTATGATCTAGAGATTATTTTATTTTTATGGTTACTATAAATTATTTTTTAATAAATTTTTCCAAGATCACATATTTAGTGATAGATTTATCTTACATGGTTTTAAAGAATTAATGGAGTGAAAATTATTAGAGATTTTTTATGGGATGAATTTATGGTTGAATTCTACACCAATTTAGAATCATCTATAATCTGGTTCAATTTTTGATGTTTTCTATAATTTATATAGTATGGGTTTGGGATGTGTATTGATATAGGGGGAGTAGGTCATGACCTATGTCTCATTCAAGTTACACCATAATAAAAATATCTACCCTATCCATGATGATGGGGTTTAAGTGGTTATGCATGCACTAAAAATGTGAAACCAATATCTCATGGGGGATAACATTAATTTCTGTTTTGATCTTAAGGGGAAGAAATATATTAGTTACTTATAGAGATATGATCTTTTGAAAGAGCTTTTTGGTGGGTCACCTTCTTAATTTTCAGTTTAATCTCATGTACACACATGGGAAGGGAATGTGGATATGTATGCATTTAGAGGAAACTTACCGACAGAATCCATGAAGGCATTTATTGAGTAGTGGTCTTTGATAGGTTTTGTTATTGAATTGATATTGGGTATGGAGGATGTTTCATGATTCGTTTTCATAGAATCTATGAAAAAATTACTCATGATTGGATAAGATGTTAAATCTTTAAAAGGTGATAGATACAAAGTGCTCATCCATGGGTAAAATATATTATGGCGATGATACCTTGACATAGTGGTCTTAGTATCTTAGTGGTTCTATTTATTTTCATAGTAGGATGGTCATTCCCTTTTCCCAAATTCTTGTAGTATATGTAATGTGGGATTTGTAATTGATGGTCCATGCATGTTGGGGATACAATATTGCTTCATGATTTGAGATGTAAGTATTAATGTCTATGGATGAGTAGTTCATTTGAATATTTATTATCATGGTGTATTCCGTGGAATCATTGTTTAATGGATGTGATTTGGGTTTTCATTGACCATGTGATGAAATAATAACATCTCCTACAAATGATGAGGACGATTAAATTTTAAAAACATGATTAATTATAGTTTCAAGAGATCATTAGATATTGGCATCCCATCTATAGTTGTTTCTTATAGGGAACTAAGAATGGCATCTAGTTTCTAGAATGATTTTTATGAGAAGGTTACCATATTAAATTTATCATGGATTTTCATCCAGATATGGATGGGAAGACATATTAAAAAATACATGTTCATGAGGAAATTCTCTGAGACTATGAACATTATTATATAGGATCATGGGAAATGAATTTTCTTATGATTTAGTTTACATATTATAATTTTAATCAAGAATTTATTAAGATGGTTTCATTTGAGGATTTTTATTTGAATCTAGGAAGATTTTACTTATGATCAGAAGAGTAAGGACATAATTCCTTAGATGGGTTTAGTCTTTTTTATGAGAAGATAGAGAGCATTGGGTTTATTTAGAAGATATTCATCATGATATATTGTCATAAAAAATATTATATAAACTATTATCATCAGCTCCTAGATTTTGATACTGGTGATATGGTTTCTTTATAGTTTCACTACACTCGGGACATCATTTGTTTTAGGTAATATGTGTATGTTAAATCCAATGATAGTGGTTCACATTGACATAATTAGAAGTCATGGGAAGCTGTCATTTTTTTAACATACCATCATGTTTGACATATATCCACGATGTATTACATATATTCCAGTTCAGGAGAAATATACCAGTTCTTTATTATTTTATTGTATTATAGGATGTTGATATTGACACTAATACTACTATGGTTTATAATCTATTTTATAATATATATCACTAATTGATTTTATTTCACATTAAAATAATTCATTTGGTCCTAGAACTCTAGTAGTGAAAATGAGATAACAATGAGATATGGGAGCAGGAATTGATTATGAGGAATAAGTAGACTTCACATTATTAATATTAATGAATCTATGTAAATTTTGAGTACATAAACCATTTTGGTTGGGTACATTGTAACATTATTTTTCACTTTTCATGTACCCCTTCTCATACTTTTTCTATTATCATCATTTTCGTGAAATAGTAGGTTCTCTATAGTGGTGAGTTTTTTTCAGGGGAAATGAAAAAATGATAAGGGTTGTGTTAATTTAAAATTTATTGTAATCTAGGTATATATTTTTTAATGTAGTAAATGTTTTCTCCTAGTGTTTGGAGATTTTCATAGGTTCATTGGTGTTTTTTTATTGTTAGTTGGAATATTTATTAAATAAATTAAAATAACATGTCATGTAAAAGACTACATATCATGTAATGGTTTTTGGGAATATTCCATAAATATTTATTGGGGGTGAATGGTTACCACACTATGTATTTTCAATTCACACCATATAATATAAAAAATTTGTTTTTATAGAAAGAAAACATGGTTTTTGCTATATTCAGACCTTTTCAAATTCATACACTATAATGGGATTATAAAACCTGTAAATCTCAAGAGTTGTAGTTTTTAGGGAGAAATACAAGTGATTGTTATATCATTCAACACCAAAGACCCACATTCTTGATCTAGATCTCTTCTTAGGTGATTCGAATATATCCTTTCCATAATGGCCACCCATTAAATGATTGATTGTCATTATGGTTTTGGTGTGACTCTTTGGTTAAGTGTTCTTTATGTATATTAATTCCATTAGTAACAACAACTAATTTGGTTTTATTTAATGTTTGGATTCATGAACTATTGATTGTTTCAAATGATCCATTGATGTCACTTTTCTTGCATTGAAACATGATGGATGATACGAGTTTTTACAGGCTACATTGTTAATGGCCGATATGGTTCAATTTTGTTTGATGTAGTAGTTTTTATACAATTGTTTATTTTCAATAATTTATTATTTTTATTGATAAATTACATTTTTTATTATTTAATTGAATATATTTGTGGTCTCATGGTATTTTATTGAAATATATATTGTTCAAAATTGTTTTACTCTAAAAACATGGTTTCTTTACACCATTTGTTTATTTTAATGCTTGTATTGGGGTTTTAATTTGAAAATGGGTTTATAAACATTGAATGATATTATTAGGGATATATAAAAATTTTAAATGGTTATTATGGTTTTCAAAAGTTGTAAAATTGGGAACTTTTGGGGTATCTGGAATTAGGGAAGGGTAGCCTTTGTGACTGTGTCACCATAAGGAGGTAACCATTGGGATATAAATGGATAGAGGAATGATTTTATATTGATTAATACCAAAATATTATTGTTCACAGACATTTATTTCTATTATATATTCTTATATTCTATGTTCAAATGAGATATTATTTTTCATTTTTGATTTATTTATCACATGATGGGTTTTATCATTGATTGTTACTCTCATGTTTATTATGTGAGGTTTAATCACAAATATTCATATGATTTTTTTACATTATGGATATATTTTTATATATATTACCTTTTTATGTATGTTTTGTCATCACTATTTTATTACGCATACTTTTTTACATTTATATTGTTGAATATATGAATGGATTTTTTGAAAACCATAATTAAAATATTTAAAAATGGATTTCATTTATGAAAATGCAATGTAAATCTGATTCTATTTCAAAATATTTAACTATTAGAATCATAATATGAGACAATTTATATATATCATAGTTGTATCCTAATATGACTTTTTATCACTACCTACCTTTTCCTTTATGTGGTTTTAGATGTTATATTGTAGTATCCAAGTAAATGGATGGTCATTTTGTAGCATGTGACTTCTCTAGTTGTTGATGCCATTAGTTTAAGATAAATTGGAGGTTGTGGTTATTCAAATAGATAATTGGGGTTTTCTAGTTCATAATTTTTTATATTAGACCACTTGGTTTCTTTATGGATCTAGTTATATCTCATTTCATAATAGTTTTAATCAGTTTGTATGTCGTATATCATTATATTTTAGACTCATTCTGTCATATTTATTGTACCTGACTATGATGGGATGAATGGGGTAACTTTTCTAGTTGTCCCAGTTTGGTTTTTTATAATGCTAGCCAACTTAATTGTTACTCCAGTCCAAGAAAACATAATTGTGATGTTCTAATAATATAGGCTCATGAAATAAAATCTTTAACTTATTGAGATGGTTATACATTTGACTATTTTATATAATAGTGTATTATATTCACCCACCCCAACAATAGAGTGAATATTCATTATTGTGGACCCTATTTATCAACCCATGAAATTCCACAATGTATAATGATACATTTCCCTCTAATATGAAGGTAACAACTGGACCCTACTAAAATAATAAACACCCTACCTTAATATGGTCGTTGTGTTATGGCTTACTAGGCACCCTCAGTTTCCCTAAATAAAAAATAAAACTATTTTAGGGGTCCACCCACATACCCAAACAGATTATAAACTAATACTTTACCCTAGAAGACAACAATTTTTCTTTAGGAATTATTTATCCTCACTCACACACACCCCAAAAAATGTCCAAAGTGGTCAACCATCACAGAAACTACTCTAGGAAATTCATTCATAACTGAGGATTTATAATTAGGTATTCCATAAGAAAAAAGGCACACCATGTTAAAATTGGAACCATCATCTATAATTTTATATCGTTACCATTCTATTGTATCATAGGATTTATGTTCTAGATTAGTGTCGAACTCTAATCAACATATCTATATACATGATAAATATAATGTATATATTTTTATTTTTTATAAAACTAGAGTATATTGAATATATTATCAATGGAGTTAACTCATTTTTTCATACATTATGGGTAAAAAGGTTTAATAATATATCTGTGAATTTTCTTCATAAAAGACATAAAAACATTATGTTTCGATGGGTAATGATGTATTTCTACATTTTTAATGAGATTATACAATAGAATAATCTTTTGTACTAGTATGACCATGATATGTTTGAATCCCTCTCCCATATTTATTTTAATTTCATTTGTGAAATATTCACATTTTCACTAAAATATTATCTTGATGTTATTCATCATACATCAAACCTCATTCAAAAATAAAATAATTTCATTGAGGGGAATAAATGATTAAATAGTAATATAAATTTTAAAGAGTGTAAAATTAATGGATTGACAAATTTACCAAAAAATATGAATCTATATGTTTTATCCTAAGTTATATATGGCTTATTTAATGTTATTTTAATTATATTTTCAATGTATTAAAATCATTAATATCTTGTTTTAAATAGAATAACTGTTGGGAATAAATCCCTCAATGTATCATTGAGGCTTTTTGGAGCTGATTGTGTTTGTTGAAAAAGTGGGACTCTGTGTTGTGATTGTTGAAAAATCAAACCATGATGTGAAAGTTTGTTGAAAAAGGGGATTTCAGGGTGGAATGTTATGTTCAAGGGATGTGTTTAATGATACATGATTGATTCAAGAAAGTCGAAAAAGGAATGGATGGCCTGGCGGTGGTACAAAAAGAGCAGATACACAATGGTGTCGTTTTACAGTGTTTTCCAAATGAAGAAAAGTGGTTATTGGAAAAGGGACTTCCACACCGTGTATTTGAAGGAGAGGAATATTGCATTCCAAATTTTTTTCAAGATCAGAACCACTAATTATTGAAAAGGGATAAGGGGGGCCTGGGTTTTAGGGTGTGTTCACGCAAGTGACTTGTGCGACAGAGACTTGCGCGTTGAGATGAGACTTATGTGCAGTCACACAGGGTGTCCAAACGCCTATAAATAGAGGTAGACCCCCTATCATTATGTATGAGTTCAGCACTTAGAGAAAATCAGGGCTCCTATCATGCAGGTGTGGTGGTCGTGTAAGTTGTGTGTGTTCGCCCAAGTTGTAGTTGCATGCCAGTTGATTGATGCACATCCAGGGTGGTTTGTGAGAGAAAGGAAGTCACCCATGTTTAGAGTTGAAGAAGGAGGTGTTGTGAAAGTGGTTGATGTGGACTTGTGTTCCATGTTTTGAAGAACCCCGATAGATGGTGGTTGCGCGCCAATATGGGATTGGGCATAAAAGGGTGTGAGTCGCACAAGTTTGGAGTTGCAGAAGCTTGTGTTGTGCAAGTGGTTGAGGTGGACTTGCGCGCCAATTATAACTTGTGCACCAAGACTTGCATGCCAGCTTAGAGAATTGCGCCAAGTATGGTTGAAGCACAATAGTGATTTAGGAATGCATGAACGATAGAAGATTTCCTTATACCATCGTTTAAAAGTGAGATTAATCTATGGGTGAAAGATGGAATTCAAAAGAGCATCCACATACAACAGAGGATGTATTCATTAGTGATAACGAAGAGACCTACAGGTCTATAAACTATGAGTGGATCTATTCTGGAGTAGTGATCAAAGGAAGAGGAAGAAGGTGATCCTTTCCACCAGCAGTAAGCCAGGGAGAGATATAGAGAGTGACTCTTATAAAGGCAATGAGTTGACCCTAAACATTGTAAAGGCAGTGAGCCTGGGAATAGAATTGATTTATCCAAAACCTTGTAAACAACAGTGCACTTTTAGTGGATTCGGTACATAGTCACATTGTTGGTGTATGATCCTTGGACGTATCCCAGTAAGGATGAACCAAGTAAAATTTTTTGTGTCTTATGCCAACTTTAAATTTTGTTTATATTATGAATCAGGAAAGAGATAGATCAGTCTTTTTCTTAACAGCTAAACAAGATTAGGCCAGGATTTAATTTTAAATTATTCATAAACTAATTCACTACCCTCATAGGGTATTCAGCTTGTGGACCTAACAAAAACATTTATCTGATACATATATCCTAGGAGTGTCAAACTGGTGTCTTTATGGAAAGAATAATTGTGAATAAGGTGATTAATGAATCAATTACCAATCCTTCATTTTCTAGGTTAGTAACCCAAGGTGAAATATATTAGAGACTACATCTAATTTCCTATATCTAGATTTGGATTTCAATTCACTGAAACAAGAACACACCTATATTACAAATATTTACAATGATTGAACACATAGTCACACCCGTAGTTATTTCATTGATGCTCTCTAATACTATTCCAGAAAATTAGTATACCATTCATTGATACCCACAATAAAAACCCAAATCTCTAATATATATTATTTCATGTTTTCCAATATAATGATCAATATAATAAAATATTTTCCCTGATGAAATGATTGTAATAGGGGTGTAAATCTTTATACACATATGAGAAATGATAGACATATGAAGTGTATTTTAGGCCCATACATGGTAGAATCATGGATATGTGATGGATTTTGATATATAATAAAATTTATTCATTTAATAATTACTTACTTGATTTAACACAATGAATATTAATTTCAACATAAAATATTTATTGACACCATATTTTATAGACTAATAATAAAATTTTTTATATAATACATTTCTTAAAGATTTATAGGAATATTATACTTGGGAAAATACACACATAGATAAATAACATAAAATATAAGTTATCATTATTTTTTAGAACTACATAATGTACCATGGTTTCCAAGGAACTCTTAATGATTCACAACATAACATGGGGACATAAAAATAAATTGTTGAGGTAAATAATCCTTGTAATGGAAAAATTAATGTATATAATGATGATGAATAATTCATTTAATTAAAATGAAAATAAATTGTAAGATAAATAGGTGATAATCATTCATAATCACATGGGGTAATTACATTAGAAAATTATGTCATGGAATCATGGTCTGAAATAAATTTAGTGACAATAAACAACATGAAGTCAAAAGCATAAGTATAGGATTTCCAACAAGATACCATAATGAAGCATTCATAGATTGTCCAGAAAGATACCATATGTAATATATACTAATATATAAACATTTCTGAATGCATTAGAATCTTATTGGGGGATACCCAACATATTGTGTAACTTTTCATGTGTTTTATTGAACACATAACATAAATAAAATATTGAAACATATCAATACCATGAGTACATAATTTTAAATTCAAACATAGAGGTCCCCAATATATTTATGAACAATATATCTAATGAATACCATTGAATGAAAATAGGTTCTGGTATTCACAAAAAAAGGGTATATCTTTGAAAATAAAGGGATAATTTTGGAAATATAACATCTGTATATAAATGTTCAATGATGTGTTGAATATAACAACAGAATAATATCACATTAATAAGTAATAATTTGGATACTAAAGAATCGTTATAAAACATGACAACATATTAATATGGAAATAAAATGTTTGTAATAGTTAATGTGTAACATCATGTTAATACTTTTATGTATTCATTAACCCACTTGTGTAAAATTACTAGTATCAGAAGTTGAAAATATGATTTCTGTGATATTTTGAAAATTGTATTAATAGCACGAAATTCCAGTTAACATCTTGGAATGTTCAATTGAATATTTTGGGAGTTCAAAACTGAGTTAATGTTATATTCTGAGGCCTGAAATGTCTTTGATAATACTGGTTAATAATATTTAATATAATATATTAAGCACACATTTTTTTATTCAAATTCATTAATTAACTCTGATATTTTGCATTGTTTGTGAAATATGATACCACTACTAGGTCGGAATGAGGGGTTTACCATATTCAGGGTATAAAATTTAATAGTGTCAGATGTTTGGATGAATCAACCTTGATATAAATTTATTAAATATGATTAAATATATTATTTAATTAAAAATAATTAAATATCACCCAAATAGTTCATCGTATGGAAAATAATAGACCACCTATTGGTATGAAATGTGGTGTTTACCATATACAAGGTATAACATTTGTAATCATTGGAAGTTTGGATGTCTCACTCACAAAAAATATGTTTTTAAATTTAAATTAATTTTTTATCTATTTAATAAAATATAAAATCATTTATACCTCCCAAATAGTGTTTCGTATGAGAAATATAAGACTATAGTGGGGTCTAGAATGGTTCTTTTATCCTAGTTTGGTTATAACATTAATGTTCATCGAGTGTTTGGAAATATCACACACAATAAAAATCTATTAATTTTTTGTTCTTTACTTTTTCAATTATTTAATTATTAATTAATTATTTTCTCTCAAACAGTTCGTCATATAAGAAATCTAAGACCACTATTAGGTCTGGAATGTGGGGTTTACCCTAGGTGGGGTATAAATTTCATAAACAATGGGTGTTTGGTTGGGTTTCTAATTATATCAATATATTGAATAAATGAATAAATTTGGTAATGGATTATTTTAATATAAAAATAGAAAATAATTTTCTTATGCTGCCACACCATCATGGATGATGAAAAAATACTTTAAGAGCCTTAGTTTCTTAACCATTTGTGCTGTTATGTTGTCGACACCATCGATGGTTGAATTTTGACACTATATCCTTAATATTATGCTGAATCCTGGATTAGATAGACATTTTACATTTTTTGTTTTTAATTATAGTTTTTATTGAAATTTTAGTGGTGAAAATAATTAGAGATAATTATTATAATAATAATAATTTTCTTTTATTTTATTATTATTAATTATTAAAAAAATATTAATGGTGGAAATTATACATGTTAATTGATAATATATATTTTTTATCATTATTAATATTAATGTGAGATATTCCATGAATAGTAATTATTGATGCTATTATTTTTATTTTCTGTTTTCCAAACACTATTTTGGTCATAACTCCCTTGCATGGTGTTGTATTTACATGTCCTCAATGATAGCATGACCTAGAATTGAGGTGGTATTTTCATGATAAAGGTTGGGTTTTTAATTTGGGATCCGGATGTAGTTCCACGAAGTGCCCAATATGATGATGAGATTTAAGCTTAGATTTAATAGAAGTGGATAAAAACAATTTCAAACATATATTGTATTTTTATCTTTAAAGAGTGAGTTTTTACAGGAAGTGAGAAGATTACATGCCATGTAACTGGGTTACACGTTGTGAAATTTTTTCCGGGTGCGAGTTGAGAAATGTGATTCACAGTGTGAGGGTTACACATCACTAATACCCTTGACATGATTTGAAAAATGTTTTGGGGTATTGACTATCATGAATCTTAGTATTTTCTTGCTTTGAATGGGGTAACATGTCTTGTAATACCTTTCCATTAAAAGAGCATTACAAATTTGATGTGTCTTCACTGTTATGAAACACAACACTCTCTTGGATGTAGTGCACATGATAACTTTCTTCACTCGCTGATATCTACATCCTCTTCCATCGACCCAAGGCCATCCCACAGAAATTGTGGAGTCTTCCAACCCTTTTGGATACATTCTTTTGGTATTCTATCATCTTGGATTTGGTGGGTGATATCTTGGTGATCGTTCTTCATTATTCACCTTTTCCCCTCTTTTTGGACATCAATGGATCATCCTATAGATGATGGATCTATGCTCTTGGATTTTGGATCTCGATTCTAGGTTCAGTTTCATGATCTTGTACACATTTTTTTATTGTTGATGAGTGTTGTTCCAAGTGTCACGTTTTTGAAAAAATGTAGGATGTTCTATCTTGAATTTCTAAATTGATTAATCTTAAATTTATTTAATTGCTTTATTTATTGATTTAAATTTAATTATTCAATATTTAATTCAATTAAATGGATAAAAACATGATTATAATGAAATGAGAGATTGGAAATGGTTTTGAAACTGAAATTTGGAAATCCTTCATTGTCAATGAATTCAGGTGTCTTTATAGAACTTTTCTGATTTAAATTGTTCAATTTATATGCTGGATTTTATGGAAATGATATCAATTAAATTATTGAATTTTAAATTGGAAAATTAATTGTTAAAAATGATGTAATTGGTTTATAATCGATTTTAAACTTGATAAAATGGATTAAAAATATCTGATAGAAAAAGAGTGGTTTTATCTTGTGAAAGATGAATTACATTATTATACTCCATTATGGTTTTAAATGAAAAAAACAGTAATTTTGAAGGAAAGAGTATGCACGGTGACTCTTGTAGGTGGATTTGGATATTCATATTTGGATTTGGTTAGCTATTTCTCTATGGTTCATGGGGATATCATTCATATTTTAGTACTTGGGTTATAGTATTTTGTGATTGTATTCCCTTTTTTATTCTATTAATTTAATCCAAGTGGAGTTTTATTTTGTTTTACTTACTGTCTTTCTTCTTTACCTCCACATTTAGGATCTAGATTTTGATCCTCTATGTAAAAACATATAAAATCATTAGCATATGTTCCTTCACCAGAAACCACACACTCTCAAAGGCTCGGTTGATCCTCAACAAGTTGAGGAATGATTGGGTAGGATATAATGTTTGTTTATGTTCTTATAGACACCGAATGTGATCAAGGTGAAGTGTGCCACCTTCATGCTGGAGGGACCAAGAAAAATATGGTCTATAACTGTGGGGTTGGAAAAGAAACAGAAGGGATTTTAGTGGAATAAATTCAAGGTTCTTTTCCCAGACTAGTTCTACCCAGTGTTCGGGGCGATAGCCAAGGTTAAGGATTTTTTAATGTTTGAGTAGGATAAATGAAATATGATTGAGTATTGAAATTTCATTTCTAAGGAAGTGTAGTTTTTCCACGAGACTATATCTAATGGGATGATGAAGGTTTGATGGTTTTATTTGGGACTTCAATTATATATTCATTTTAAGGTTTTCTTAATGAAATTGCTCAATTATACTGATATACTAGATATGGAACTGATGGTTGAGATGAAACTGGATTTAAATTTAGGGTTGAAGGTAGTTCCTTTATCTCCCAGTGGTAGCAATGAGTTCTATTAAAGGAAAGAGTATGCATGGTGACTCTTGTAGTGGTTCTCGACAACTTGTTCTTTTTTGAATTATTGTAGTTGCACACAAAAGCCATTTTGATATGATACATGTGTACTTAGCTGGACCATTCAAAGAGGGTCTGAAATGAGGTCCGGGTTTTATCCAAGGAGAAACGATCACAAATGAAATAAATAAATTCATATTATTAATGATAATAAAAATATCATCCGTTTTATTTATTAAATCATATACAATAATTAATGTAAATACATATATAATAGTATTTGAATTAATCTTAAATATATTCAAGATTTAGTTAATATTTATGGGAATGATGAGTTGGGATGATGACTCATTTATTATCATGTAATATATTTATTTTATTATGTGATAATGGAAATAATATATATGACTATGACATGTAGTCGAAACATTTCCTCTATAGTGCATTATGTATTAAGGGGCCAGAGAGGCAATATCACGTAACTTATTTACACACTATATATAGAAGAGGAGAGCTTCCCACCAGTGAATATTGATGTGATTTCCCTCTCCTCTACTCTCTCCTATGATCTAGAGATAGATGCTCTAGATCCAAGGAGATCAGATCGAGAACTCTCTCAAGCATTTCAAGTGAAGCAATGCAATGATCATCAGAGAATTGAAGGAATCGTGGGATCTCTGTGCTAGCAACCTGATTTTGGTGGGCAGAACTCCCATGGGTTTTTTGAAGCACGTGTGGATGATATAGAGGAAACTGTTTTCAGATTCTTCAAGTAGAGATCACCAAAGTTGATTAGATGTCTTGCACATCATCAAATCAAAACCCATAATTCTGTAGTTTTATTTTTGTTCATAAACTCATCACATGTTATAATCGGAATAAACCAGACAATGATTCACCGACATCAACAACTTCAAGTTGATCATTGGTGAAAATTATAAAATTCATAATTTTGGGTTTCCATTGTGTTATTTTTTCCTTCAATTAGTATTAGAGGGCCGTGTAATTATTATATGTCAAGGAAAAAAATTAAATTGATGAAAAATTCAAAAGATGGTGTCTTTACGGTCCAAACGCCATAGAAAATTTGTAAATCCAACACTAGAATGAAAAAATATGACCATACGATGTTGTAATAGGAATTGAAATCATTGTTGTGGGTTTTAAATCATATTTGTTTTTTTGATGAACCAACAAAATTTGTTGACTTCCCATCATCAGAATAGAATTTTTGGTTTAGGTTTAATAATAATAATAATAATAATAATAATTTTTCAATAATATAATTAGTTTTATTGTAATAATAATTTTATTATTATAATAATTTAGATATTATAATATTTTAATATTATGATATTATTATTCTATTTCTACATGAATATATATAAAGAACCATACTTTACATACCTTGTTATTACATCAGAATTGAAGCACACTTATTACAACATATAACAAAACCAAGAAAGGACCATATAGGTATAGTGTCTTTAGAAACTGGGAAACATAAACAACTGGTTCATAAAGCATCTACTTTTACTCCCATTTATTTCATCATATCTAGAGTCCCTTTTTGGCATATACTACTTAATAACCTTCTTCCTGACCTGGGGAAATAAAACATACAAAAGGGTGATCTCAAATGCTCAGTAAGGGTAAACAAAAGAAATATCAATCACATCATATACATAAGAACATAACTTTTGGAAATCTTAACCTGCAAAAGAGATCATAATATCATAAAATGGGATAAATCATAAAAGTGAAATGTAATCCCAATAATCATAAAATAAAACATAAAACTTTGTGGCATACACACATAATCATAGTGAATCATTTATTATTAGTCAAGACTCATTGCCAAGACTATCTTAGTGGACAAAGTCCATTTCTGAACCGAGTCACCCTCATTTCAGTCCTGTTTCACTAAACCGGTATAACCTACCATTCCAGCCATGTCTATCTCATGAGATATAAAATCATTACCCAATGTATTGGAGGGAGATATAGGTCCCACCCATCTCATAATGATACCATTCTTATGTGTTCCACAAAATATTAAATCATACATCATTGCATAACCCATGTAACAAAAATGGGAATCTTACACATCGTCACATCATAAAACAATTCATATAAGATAATGGAATTCATAAAAATAATTCCATCACAACATAATAAGATCAATTTAAAAATAGGGATATAAACAGAACCCTTTATTATCATATATGGAAAATAATTTTGTTAAAACACTTGAACTCCATTCTTGAGGAAAATATCCTTTCTACTTCAAAAACATTTTCCTTTCAAAACATGTAATACAATTTTAAACTAGAATAAGTTGATTAAAAAAACTTGAAAACTTGTAAAGTAAGCTTCTTGGAAATAATGTTTTCAAAATCAATTCATTCCGTATAAGTTAAAAAATCATTCTTCTCGTACCTTTGTCGGAAAAGTCAAAAAGTACCTCATACGAAAAATGTCAAAAGATTTTGTTCATATCCTTTAATAAAAACTCACCAAAGGGTAAAATTGGATTTAAAAAATATTAGGTGGATGGATATAATATTACATATTGATGAAACATGGATGTGGATAATAAAATACCCCCAGTAAATCCCAAAGTATAAACAATCTCGGATAAAAATGAGATTATGATATTTCCCTTACCTTTGGTCCGATATGCTTTATACGTGTCCTAACCACCTGTATAATGATTTAAATAAAGTTATTGACTTATTACAGAAGCATACTTATTTTTATGATATCATATATGGTCATATTCTTAGATTATTATTAGTAATATTTCATTACTACTTGTTATTCGGGGGTTTATTACTTTTTGTTCTTATGTGTGTTTTGTCGAATAAATTCTTATTCTTCTCTTTAGGTTATAGATACATCATTTATAGAATGGTATTATTGTAATATATATCATATTCATTCATTCTATTCATTTATATAATAATTATGAAATGAAGATCTTGTAGAACGAGTCGCATCACATCGTGGAGACGGTATTCCGTACGTACGCACGAGTGATGATATCGTTCCTATAATCGTGGAATTGTATTTGAGTGTATGTATACTATTTCAGAATCAATATCAGTTTATAATAGTTATATATAGTCATTATTTACACCATTATACCCATCCAAGTAAGGTGGTGGTGGAAAATAGATTACACCACGGCGTGAAGACGGTATTCCGTACGTACGCACGCTCGGTGATTTATTTTTCCATAGGTTGGATAGATGGTGAAATAGGGTTGTTTCATACTTATAATAACATATCAGTATATGAGTGATACTGAAGTTATTATTTCATAATGAAACAACTAAAGAAGAAGAAGTGGATGAAGAAATAAAGATGAAAGAATCAGTAACGGACATTACCTCCTCTTTGATGTGCTGCTTTGAGACCTTCTTTTAGGGCACTAAAATTGGTCTTTGAAGAAGACCAGGACCTATAGGATGTCCTTAGGGAAGTGTAGAGGAGAAAGGGGCAGGGTTTGGCCGAGCTTGAAGGCTCTAAGTGGTGTGAGGAAGAGAGGGAGGAGGTTCCCTTTTATAAGGGAGGAGAGGGGCACCTTTGGAATAACTAAAAATATTATTTTATTATAAAGTCAATATCGGTTTTAAATAGCTCCAAATTGATTTTTTAGAGGCTAAGGTGGGGATGGGTCTAAATTATCTCATCCAATAGAATTTAGACCTGTTTAGGTTCCTATTTTAACCTTATCATTTAGATTTAACATTAAGTTAAATAATTTTACTTTTACCGTGTCTTCTTGTGTTCTTATACTATAAGGTTAATAAACATACTATATCAAGCCAAACGAACCCCAAGTTGTTTATTTTTAATATATATAACCATATATATGTCATTTGGACGAACCATAGATTTTTAGGAATAAGATAACAATTAATAATATAATTTTTTTCAATTTTGACACTATTTAGTAATTGATTTTTTTGTAAATCATAACAGAATGATAAGTTCGAAAAAAGTTAATTAACTCAATACTAACATGTCATATTAACCTATAAAATTATTTTAATTCATAAAAAGTCTCAAATTATATTTATTTGGGTATTTATAACATCTATTATGTCAATATTTCATTAATAAGATAATTATTGCATCATCATTGTGTCATAAATAAATTAAATTATTTAACGTCTAAAAATTACGAATAATATATCATTATGTAGGAAATCGTTTTAGATTTCTAATGAATATTTATAGTCTAATTTATCTTATGTATAACCCCATATTAAAAATGATTTACTTATTAAACTTTGATTTTAACTATTTTAACCATTCTTTAAATAAATTAATAATAAATTTTCTAATCTAATCCATGTGGGCCTAAATGGTCATATTTAATTCCTAAGGTTGTTTTTGGTAGAATTGCACTTGTCCAATAGAATTAGGACACGTGTTAGGGTAATAATAATAACAATTTCACCCTATGCTAACATCGATATTCTGAATCCAAAAATGAAGTCCATTGTGAAAAATAAAATTTATAGAATTTCAAAAGGTGGTTAATACTATTCATAACGACTAGTTTTAATAATATTTTAATAGCATATCATTGTTTAGTGAAACTCGGTATTACGTACGACGCAAGCTATCGAGGAAGGTCGCGATTTCCTGTAAAGCAAGCCAAGAAAGTGTTGTGTGTAGAAAAAGATTCCTTTGATGATTTATATAACATAAAATTCTCAGGTGTTATATTCTACCCCGCTTAAAATGAATTTCGCCCTCGAAATTCGTCACTTTGTAACAAACCGATGAGGATACCGCTCCCTCATCATATCCTCAAGCTCCCATTTATGTTCTTCTAATTGGTGGTTCCTCCATAAAACATTCACCAATCGAGTGGTCTTTCTTTGTAGGACTTTTTCGCTATGATCAAGAATCTCTATCGGTTGTTCTTCATAAGAAAGATCTTGCTCCAACAGTACAACTTCTGAGCAGATTACATGTGAAGGATCAGGTATGTACATTCTCAGGAGAGACACATGGAACACATCGTGAAATTGAGAGAGATTCGGTGGAAGCGCAAATCGGTAAGCTACCTTCCCAACACGATCCAGTATTTTGAAAGGACCGATATATCTAGGGCTCAACTTCCCCTTCTTTCCAAATCTCATGACCCTCTTCCAGGGAGATATTCGTAAGAACACTTTTTCACCTACTTAAAACTCTAGGTCTTTTCTTCAGTTGTCGGCATAACTTTTCCGTCGACTCTGAGCTGCTCTTATGTGTTGTTGAATAGATCTGACCTTTTCTGCCATTTCATCAACGAGATCAGGTCCTAATATCTTTCTCTCCCAAACTTCATCCCAGCAAGTTAGAGTCCTGCATTTCTTTCCATAGAGAGCTTCATAAGGAGCCATCTGAATACTGGAGTGAAAGCTATTATTATAAGAAAATTCTACAAAAGGTAGGTGTTGATCCCAACCACCTTTGAAATCCATAGAGTAAGATCTCAACATATCTTCTAGAGTTTGAATTGTTCTCTCAGACTGACCTTCTATCTGAGGATGATAAGAAGTGATGAAACTTAACTCTGTATCTAGAGTATGCTGAAGACTTCTCCAGAACATTGAGGTAAACCTCGGATCCTGATAAGATATAATAGAAAGTGGTACTCCATGAAATGTTACCACTTCCTTTACATATATCCTGGAAAGCTGATCCAGAGTGAAATCCTCTCTAATAGCAATGAAGTGTGCAGATTTTGTAAGACGATCAACTATGACCCAGATAGAATTATTGCCTTTTGATGTTTTAGGAAGTCCTGTGACAATGTCCATAGTGATGTTTTCCCATTTCCATTCGGGTATGGGTAATGGTTGTAACATCCCCTTAGACTTCTGTCTCTCAGCTTTAACATGTTGACAATCCAAGCATCGAGAGACATATTCAGCAACATCTCTTTTCATGCCATCCCGCTAGAAGTAATCTTTCAGGTCCCTATACATATTCGTGCTTCCAGGATGAATAGAGAATGAATAACTATGAGCCTCATCCAGAAACTCCTTCTTTATTTCGGGGATGGGAGGAACACAAACCCGATTCCTGAACTTTATTATCCCATCACAATCATGGTTGAATTCAGGAACATTTCTTACCTTATTTTGTAACTCAACATCTTCTTTCTGTTCCTCTTTAATCTTCACATGTATAGATGGTTGAACATTCATTTGAGAAAGATAAGATTTTTCCCCTTCCATTATAATTCCATGATCCATTCTTTATAATTCCATAAATATAGGATCTTTTGTGATCCTCATCATGGATCAACTGGCATAGTCTTGTCGACTTAATGCATCTGCCACCTTGTTTTCTTTCCCAGGGTGGTAATGGATTGAGCAGTCATAATCCTTAATCAGCTCCAACCATCTTCTTTGGCGCATATTCAGCTCTTTTTGTGTGAAAATATACTTTAAACTTTTATGATCAGTATAAATATCACACCATTCGCCATAAAGGTAGTGCCTCCAAATCCTTAATGCAAAGATTACCGCAGCTAACTCCAAATCATGAGTTGGGTAATTTTTGTCATGTATTTTCAACTGTCATGAGGCATAAGCTATCACCATATCATTTTGCATAAGAACACACCCCAATCCCTTCTTGGATGCATCACTGTAGATCACAAACCTTTCTCCACTACAAGGAAGTGTGAGCACAGGTGCACAGGATAACCTTCTTTCCAACTCCTTGAAATTCTCTTCACATTCCTCCGTCCAAACAAACTTAACTCCTTTCTGAGTCAACTTGGGGAGTGGATTAGATAATCTTGAAAAATCTTTCACAAAATGTTGATAATATCCAGCCAAACCATGAAAACTTCGGATCTCAGTCGCTGTTGTTGGTCTCGACCATCTTTCGATAACCTCTGTTTTTGCTGGATCCACAGATATCCCCTCTTTTGATATTATGTGACCCAAAAATGCAACTTTTTGAAGCCAAAATCACACTTGGTAAATTTGGCATAAAGATTCTCCTTTCTCAGGGTCTTCAATATAATTCTAAAGTGATCTTCATGTTCTTCCTTGCTCTTTGAATATACAAGAATATCGTCTATAAAGACGCCCACAAACTGATCAAGATAGTCTCTAAAGACTCTATTCATCAGATCCATGAAGATAGCAGGGGCATTAGTAAGACCAAATGGCATCACTATAAATTCATAGTGTCCATACCTTGTACGGAAAGTCGTTTTTGGTATATCCTCCCTTTTGACCCTTAATTGATGATACCCTGAACGAAGATCAATCTTGGAAAGGTATTGAGCTCCGCGTAGTTGGTCAAATAGGTCATCAATGCAAGGGAGAGGATATTTGTTCTTGATAGTGATCTTGTTAAGTTCTCGATAATCAATGCAGAGTCTCATTGATCCGTCTTTCTTCTTAACAAATAGAACAGGTACTCCCCAAGGTGATGCACTAGGGTGTATGAGCCCCTAATCAAGATTCTTTTGGAGTTTCTTCTTCGATTCCTGCAACTCAATTGGGTCCATTCTATAAGGTGTCTTTGAAATAGGCAAAGCACCCGGTACGAGTTCTATTGAAAACTCAACATCACGATTCGATGGAATACCCAGTAATTCCTTCAGAAAGACATCATCAAAATCCCGTACAATGGGAATATTCTTAATCAAGAGTTTCTCACCAACCATTTGAGATAAATAACCTTCATTTAGTGGAATCAATACACATAAAATGGAAGAGATTTCCACTGGAATGTTATATTCATCCTTGCGTCGATAGACTATCATATATTGATCTGGAATATGAAATGTGACTTCCCTTCTTTGGAAATTAATATGAGCTTCATGTAGAGAAAGACAATCAATGACATGAATCACATCAAATTCCATTATAGGAAGGATCACAAGATTTGCAGGAAACACATTCCCACAAACTTCAATCGGAGAAGAATTATAAACTTTTGATGCGACTGTTGTGCCATTAGGTGTTTTCACTGCTAACTCAACATCTAATTGTTGAGGTAATAAGGTGATACCTTTAGAAAATTATTCAGAAATAAAGGAGTGGGTTGATCCAGAATCAAATAAAACATTTTCTACTTTAGAGTGGATGATAAGTGTACCTTTCACCACATCGTTATTGTTCTCCACATCGCTGGTAGAAATTGCATGTGACTTTCCTTTGTCTTTAGCCTAAAGTGTTTGTTGACGTTGACCATCATCATCAACCCTTGTATTAGGGAATTTATTGGCATAATGTCCCATCTCCTTGAACTTGAAACATTGAAGTGTAGTAGGTCCATTCCGAGTATCCCTTCCTTTGTTTGCATCATTAGACATCTTCTTTCCATCATCGCAGCATTCAAATTCCCGATGACCTTCCTTTCCACATTTGGAACATTTACTTGTCCCTTTAAGATAACTCCCTCCATTTTTTTCCACACTTTGAGCATAAGGGAAAGCTCATATTATTTTCAGTGTGCTCTTTAGATTTTCCTTTGAATTCCATTTTCCTCTTCTTATCAAACCCAAATGACTGATGGGTTACTCCAATCTCCATCTCAACTTTGAGAGCACATCAAACAATTTCCTCGTAGCTATTTAAGTCCCTTATGGATAAGGACTTTCGAAGACTTGGTTTTATGCCACTAAAGAATCGATCGGTCTTACTCTCAGGTTGGATAATAATACCAGAAGCGTACCTTGCATGTCTTGTGAAATTTACTTCATAGGTACCAACAGATTCATCATCCTTTTGCTTCAGTTCAAGAAAATCTTTCTCCACCTTTGTTCGGAGAATACGAGGGAAGTACTTATTGAAAAATATGTTCTTGAACTCATCCCATTCCATGGACTCAGTTTCATCCCTTTTCCTTGTATTCTTAATAAGATTCCACCATTGATCAGCATCACCCTCATAACGATACACTACTAAGATGAATTTATCATGATCAGAACATTGAAGAACTAAAAATATCTTTTCAGTAGTACTAATCCATTTTTCAGCAACTAATTGATCAGTAGACCCGCAGAATGAAGGTGGACACTGCCTCATGAAGGATTCAACAGAATGATGCTCCTTCCTTTTCTCGTTTGGATGTCTTGCATGATTCATAGCATGAGAATGTTGTGTGAGCATGGCTACAAGATTTTTCATTCCAGCTCCCATAATGTTTGGTTGCTCCGGGGGACAATCATTGCATTGCCCATCACATTCCGCATTAACACGGTTCCTTCGGGTTCCAACCATTGACTAAATCCAAGAAGAATAGTGTGAGCAACACTAATTATAATAGGAAAACCACATAATCAAGAATAAATTTTCACACATAAGAACTTATCCTAGGTTATTCATGGCCATTTCTAAAACACTAAGATTGTTTTCTATGCTTAGACTTATCCTTAGGGTTCTTACTAAGGCTTTCACATCCTAGTTTCCAAAGGTTGACTATACCTTTCCTCTGATACCAACTATAACGACCCATAATTTACATACATTGTTATTACTTCAGAATTGAAGCACACTTATTAAAACATATAACAAAACCATGAAAGGGCCGTATAGGTATAATGTCTTTAGAAACTGGGAAACATAAACAAATGGTTCATAAAGCATCTACTTTGCCTCCCATTTATTTCATCATATCTAGAGTCCCTTTTTGGTATATCCTACTTAATAACCTTCTTCCTGACATGGGGAAATAAAACATACAAAGGGTCATCTCAAATGCTCAGTAAGGGTAAACAAAATAAATATCAATCACATCATATACATAACAACATAAATTTTAGAATTCTTAACCTATAAAAGAGATCATAATATCATAACATGGGATAAATCATATAAGTGAAATGTAATCCCAATAATCATAACATAAAACATGAAACTTTGTGGGATTCACACATAATCATAGAGAATCATTTCATATTAGTCAAGACTCATTGCCAAGACTATCTTAGTGGACAAAGTCCATTTCTGAACCGAGTCACCCTCGTTTCAGTCCTATTTCACTGAACTGGTATAATCTACCATTCCTGCCATGTCTATATCATGAGACATAAAATCTTTACCCAATGCATTGGAGGGATATATAGGTCCCACCCATCTCATAATGATACCATTCTTATGTGTGCCATAAAATATTAAATCATACATCATTGCATAACCCATGTAATAAAAATGGGAATCTTAAACATCGTGACATCATAAAACAATTCATATATGACAATGCAATTCATAAAAATAATTCCATCACAACATAATCAAATCAATTTAAAAATAGGGATAGAAAGAGAACCCTTTATTATCTTAGATGGAAAATAATTTTGATAAAACACTTGAACTCCATTCTTGAGGAAAATATCCTTTCTACTTCAAAAACATTTTCCTTTCTTAACATGTCTAACAATTTTAACCTAAAAGAAGTTGATTAAAAATAAAATTGAAAAAATGTAAAATAAGCTTCTTGGAAATAATGTTTTAAAAATCCATTCATGTCGTATAAGTTAAAAAAACCTTCTTCTTGTACCTTTATCGGAAAAGTCAAAAAGTACTTCGTATGAAAAACGAAAAAAGATTCATTTCATATCCTTTACTAAAAACCCACAAAAGGGTAAAATTGGATTTAAACAATTGTAGGTGGATGGAAATAATATTACATATTGAGGAAACATGGATGTGGATGATAAAATACACCCCATTAAATACCAAAGTATAAACAATCTTGGATAAAAATGAGATTGTGATATTTCCCTTACCTTTGGTCCGATATGCTTTGTACGTGTCCGAACCTCCTGTATAATGATTTAAATAATGTTCTTGACTTATTACAGAATCATAATTATTTTTATGATATCATATATGGTCATATTCTTAGCTAATTATTAGTAATATTTCATTACTACTTGTTATTCGGTTGTTTATTACTTTTTGTTCTTATGCGTGTTTTGTCGAATAAATTCTTATTCTTCTCTTTAGGTTATAGATACCTCATTTCCAGAATGTTATTAGTGTAATATATATCATATTCATTCGTTAAATTCATTTATATAATCATTATGAAATGACGATCATGTAGAACGAGTCGCATCACATCATTGAGACGGTATTCCGTACGTACGCACGAGTGTTGATATCGTTCCTATGATCGTGGAATTGTATTGGGGGTGTATGTATACTATTTCAGAATCAATATCAGTTTATAATAGTCATATATAGTAATTATTTACACCATTATACCCATCCAAGTAAGGTGGTGGTGGAAAATAGATTACACCACGGCGTGGAGACGGTATTCCGTACGTACGCACGCGCGATGATTTCTTTTTCCGTAGGATGGATAGATGGTGAAATAGTGTTGTCTCATACTTATAATAAAATATCAGTATATTAGAGATACTGATGTTATTTCTTCATAATGAAAAAACTAATGAAGAAGAAGTGGAAGAAGAAATAAAGATGAAAGAATTGGTAACAGACATTACCTCTTCTTTGAAGTGCTTCTTTGAGACCTTCTTTTAGGGCACTAAAATTGGTCTTTGAAGAATACCATGACCTCTAGGATGTCTCTAGGGATGTGTAGAGGAGAAAGGGGCAGGGGTTGGCCGAGCATGAAAGCTCAATGTGGTGTGAGGAAGAGAGGGAGGAGGTGCCCTTTTATAAGGGAGTAGAGGGGCACCTTTGGAATAACAAAAAATATTATTTTATTATAAAGTCAAGTTCGGTTTTAAATAGCTAAAAATTGATTTATTTCTAGGCTAAGGTTGGTATGGGTATAAATACTCTCATACAATAGAATTTAGACAAGTTTAGGTTCCTATTTTAACCTTATCATTTAGATTTAACATTAAGTTAAATAATTTTCTTTTACCGTGTCTTCTTGTGTTATTATACTATAAGGTTAATAAACATACTATATAAAGAAAAACGAACCCCAAGTTGTTTATTATTAATATATATATCCTTATCTAAGACATTTGTTCGAACCTTAGATTTTTAGGAATAAAATGACAATTAATAATATAATATTTGTCAATTTTGACACTATTTAGTAATTGATTTTTGTGAAAATCATAACAGAATGATAAGTTCGAAAAAAGTTAATTAAATGGATAATAACATGTCATATTAACCTAGAAAATTATTTTAATTCATAAAAAGTCTCCAATTATATTTATTTGGGTATTTATAACATCAATTATGTCAATATTTCGTTAATAAGATAATTACTGCATCATCGTTGTGTCATAAATAAATAAAATTATTTAATGTCTAAATATTACAAATAAAATATCATTATGTATGAAATATTTTTAGCTTTCTAATGAATATTTATAGTCCAATTTATCTTATGTATAACCCCATATTAAAAATGATTTACTTATTAAACTTTGATTTTAACTATTTTAACCCTTCTTTAAATAAATTAATAATAAATGTCCTAATCTAATCTAAGTGGGCCTAAATGGTCATATATTATTCCTAAGGTTGTTATCGGTCGAATTACCCTTGTCCAATAGAATTAGGAAACATGTTAGGGTAATAATAATATCATTTTTACCCTTAATTACCCTATTTACTTTTAACTGTGGTAAAAAAAGTAAAAAGTTACTATTCACCAAAAAAAATTATGTTCATCTCATTGAACCACATTTTACTTACTAACATCAACTGTGTCTCTCGTATTTTCGAAATTCCTCTCACAAAAGCGATAAAATTATGTTTTATGAAAAATTCAGTTTTTTAAACGACCACTTAGTGGTTTCACTATTCATCAAAAATTTAATGTTTTCAGAAAAATACCAAAATTTCACCCTAGGATAACTTCGATATTCCAAATCCAAAAATGAAGTCCATTTTGAAATATAAAATTTATAAAATTTCAAAAAGTGGTTATTACTATTCATAACGGCTAGTTTTAATAATATTTTAATAGCATATCATTTTTTAGTGAAACTCGGTATTGCGTACGACGCAAGCAATCGAGGAAGGTCGCGATTTCGTGTAAAGTAAGCCAAGCAAGTGTTGTGTGTAGAAAAAGATTCCTTTGATGATTTATATAACATAAAAGTCTCGGGTGTTACAATATAGGATTTACGAAATGATTAAAAGGTGTGTCGAAATTTTTTGGTGGGGTGTGTGCAAATATCTTGGTGGGGTTGGTTTATAGAATAATCCAATGAGGAAAAAAATAAGAGGTTATGTTTTTCTTCAATATATAAAAAAATTAAACATTAATTCAAATAGTTGTTGCTTGAGTTCCCCCCGCTCCCACATTCACATGCGGATGCCCCCCTGTGTGGTCACCTCCCATACGGTGGCATCCTAAACTGAACAAATGGCCTCCCTCCACCCTTCCTCCTATATCTACACCACAACACAACCTTGGTGAGAACATAATCCACCCTCCATGGTCTCCTCCATCATTGTCTGGCCTCCCCTTGTTTGTCGAGGACTGGCATTGAGGTCTGTCTATTACTCAACAAGAATCATCTCGTGTAGCTAGATCCACCTGTGGGGGGTCACCACCTCTCCCCTCCTTTAGACACTTCATCAAAACCCTAAGACCGCCTCCAAATAAAATGATGGCTGCTACCCATGGGTTTATACCTCGTTGTCGGCGCCCCCTGTCTCAGAAACCACGTCCCCGGTGAATGCCTTGTGCCAACTTTCCTCTGGCGTGCTACCCAAGCCACATGACCCAACAAGACCCCTCCTCAGCTGCTGCCCATCGACATGCCTCCCCATTCTCTGTGATAAGAAAATCAAACTTGAACCATCCAGATCAAGAGGATCCTCCACCAACAAGAATAAATTATCAGGGACTTGGATCATGTTTTGGGTCCGAGCGGGTATGCCCGACCATGTACGGGACATGGAAGATCGTCCCATCCAAGGAAAAATAACACGGGGTCTGCAAGGCATAAACTTGGCCTAGGATGGTTCGGCCCATCCAACACAAGCATGCCCGGGGTTTTCAGGATCCATGTAATTTAATTTAATCAATGATAATTTAAAATAATTAATATAATTTTGGATTAAAATTATTTTAATTAAATATTAATTTTCTTGTTATAAAATTTATTGTGGTGAAATTATTTTAATTTTATGTTAAATTATATTAATTAATTAATTTAATTTTATGTTTTACAATTTAATTAATCAATTAATTTAATTTTATTTAAAAATAAATTCATTAAAGGGATCAAATGATCTATATATATTGAATTATAATTAGAGTGAAATTTTAATACAATAATAAATGTCCTTTAATTTCTATTTAATTCTTGTTTAAATTTTAATTATGCAATTATTTTAAACATGTGAGTTGATTCTTAATGAATGATCATGAGCCTCAGATTGACCTATGCATATCTAGTGATTGTTTCTTTCATTATTTATTTTATTTAATTATTGTAATGTGGTTTGTAATAATTTTAAATATATGATAATCTACATGTCATTGGATATTCATTATTTGTATAAGGTCCTACATACTCATTCTTAATATTCAATAGTATACCTTGAGACCCCCTCACTTTCATGTGAGTATTTTTGTATAATGACGATATGATAAGTGAATCTTTTAGCACCGAGTGATGGTGATGCACCTAACATGAGTTCGATACATTAGTTATCCAGGTGATGCAACTAATGTCCCAAGCCATGTGACTTATGTTATATCACCTAGGGTCTATTTTAATCGACTATTCACTCAACAGATTAAAAATTAGTATAGGATTAGGATCAGGATGTCATTTTCATTTTTACATGGTTTACTATTTTTGTGATTGTTTAGTTATGGAACAAACACATGGATTAATAATAAACGATCTTGCTCAGATAAAATGAATATGTGATGTGATGAGTTTTTATATTTCCTAGATTGTTAGTTATGAGTGATATCACATAGAACATTCTTAGAAATGGAAAATGATTTCATTCATCACATTAAGAATGATATAACCTATAATGAAATATTAATTCTGAATCGCCTTCCACCTTCATAATTAGATAAAACAAGATGTTTGGGGTGCCTGTATTGCCACAGATAATGGTATATCCAAATATCAATGTGTTATAATGAGATTAGTTGGTTGACCTATCTTAAATTATGAAAACAAAATATCCTAATCTATCATGTTGTAATTTTAGAGGAAGGTGTGGAGTAAATAATGTAACAATATAAAATGCTTATACATCCCTCTACTGATCAAGAAACAACTAGTTAAAGCAATTGGATGTTTAACTATCATGTGATTAGGGATCATAACCATTGAGGTTTCTTCTGATGAATTTCACACTAGTTGATATCTGGTAGTGAGATCATAAGGATAGACCTGTACATATGATCACCACATGGTTTAGGTGACAGTAGATGTTCCAATCTATGATCATGTGTAATGGTATCCTGACCTGAGATTATTACCAACGTGTGATATTTGATTTCATACTTTGATGCAGTATGAAAATCATGATGTTGATATCATGGAAATGTAGTTTGTGTAGGGTGCTCAATTAGTGGAATGAAATTGGTTGAATGATCAAGAAATGATTTGTTACTTCCAGGTTAAGGAAGATATATATCTTAGGCTTTGTTGATCAGGATGGTAGTAACTTGACTAATCCATGGCCATGGTAGGCTAATGTAAATACATCTAGTTAGATAAAAAAATAGCAATGTAAGAAAAGGATAATGACATGGTTGTGCGTACTTCTTTATGAGATATTAAGGACAAGGAGATTATATTACACAGTACATGTTCGTAGATTAGTGATCGTTAAAGTGAAAATTCTTATATATTTAGGGTATATGATGGGTTTCTAGATCCCACTCTGGGTCTTTGAATACTATTCATTATTATTGAGATAAGGTCTTAGAGGGTCACACACAATACCATATTCAAAAATCTGACATATTCTGTAGAATAAGAGTTTCAGACATGGTGGGTCCCACCACTACTATATGTGTTCATTTTAATGAGATATGATCACTAATGAAATAAATAAATTCATATTTTTCAATTTTATAATAATGGTCCTCATATTTATTAGTTAAATTTATGTACTAAATTTAATGTAAATAATGAATAATATTATTTAATAGAATATTAATTATATTCATGGTTCAATTAATTTTTATGGGAATGATGAGTCAGGTTTATGACTCATTTATTATCATATAATATATTAATTGTATTGTAGGAAATTTCTAATAATATTTATGACTCGTATAAGTATTCATAACATGTCATTTATATTGTATTATGTATTTGGTGTCTAGAGAGGAAATACTAGGTAAATTATTTACACACCATATATAGAAGAGAAGAGCATCCCACCAGGGACTATTCATGGTATTTCTCTCTCCTCTCTTCTCTCCCATGATTAATAGAGAGAATCTTAGGATACATAGAGCTCATATCATGTTCTCTCTCAGTAATTACAAGCGAAGTGATGCAGTGATCATTGGAGCATTGAAGGTGTCGTCAAATCCTTGCGCTTGCACTAAGAATTTGATGATCAAAACTCCCATGGATTTCATAAGTATGTGTGAATGATCTTGAAGATTTTGTCTTTATATTCCCCTAGAATCAATCGCCACAAACGATCATATATCATGCACATGTTCAGATCTAAACCGTGTATTTTATGGTTTTAATTTTTTTTCTAATATTCACCATGCATAATCCTCAGAATAAACCCGGTAGTGACTTGTTGATTTCAGCATGTTTTTGTAAATCATCGGTGAAAATTTTAAAATTCACACTTTTGGGATTCCATTGTGTACCTGTTTCCTTCAATTAATTTATTAAAAAAGTTTTCAATACATTATTTAATAGGGATCGGATTAAAAGTCTATATTAATTAGGATACTCAATACATGAATAATGTGACCTAACTAATCACACTTATATTTAGTCACAACAGATTAGAAAACATTAAATTCTAGTAATATCGGTCAAAAATGTAATGGATCAATTTTTTTATCATCACCATCACCATCACAATCATCACCATCATCATCAACCTCATCCTCATTGTCGTCCTCATCCATGCCCTTGTCCTTATCCCCATCCTCATCCTGGACATCATCCTTGGACTCATCCTTGGTCTTGTCGTTTCCCTCATCCTCCACTCAACCTCTTCCTCTCCCTCACCATCAGCCCTATCCTCTTCCTTGGCCTCAGTATCATCTTCATCCTCAGACTCTTCCTCACCATAATAATCGCAAGTAACATCATCATATCGACCACCATTCACACTACTGCCTAGGGGACTATATAATCAATGCATCGAACAAATATATCCATCACAAACTGTGCATACCTATGGTGGATTTTCTGAAAAAAAAAAACATTTATCATTATCATAAATTTAGTGTTTTTCCTAGCAGCCCATTCTTTTACATTTCTGGCCCTTTTTCAGCATGTTATGCTTAAGAGTTAAACTTTTTGAACTCAATAGAACTACAAAAAGTAACTGAAGAGGGACAATATCTCATCAGTATTATACAATTCCAAGGTTGACAGTGTACTCGACCATGTTGCTCATCTCCCAGTACATAAATATAAGATATCATTTGGCCAAAAATTGCCTGGTTCTTGGGCATTAAGGGCTTCCAAAGATTCATGTTACAAATATAAATAGATTATTAAGTTAATAAATATATATTAAAATTGGAAATAAAAAATGTAAAACATAATTTCAATTACTATTTAGGTTTGTTAACAGCACATCAATATTTTTTCCTTCTTCTGGAGAAAAATAGTTTTTCTCAACTCACACATCCTTTAATATTCAAAACCCTCATCAGCAATTACATTGAATGTAGGATACCATAATTAATAATTGGTTTCCAATAAATAATTTCATAAATAAAATAATAGGAAAACATTAAAAATTGAATAAATTATGGAGGAAACCATAGAATGTGAAAGTCATAAATAATTTATAAACAAATTACATACCATCTTCCTCTCATGATCTGACATCTTAATAAACCCCAATGTGTGAAGGTATTTTTTATCATCAATGTTTTATTATATTTTCTAGGTGATTCCCAAAAAAATCAATAATAAAAATCATATTATTAATTAAAAACTTGAATATTCTAATTTAAATACCTCAAATGTGATTAATACCTTAAAATTAATAGTCATCCAATGAGTAATAATTTATCAATACTCTTATATTATAAAATAATCCACGATAGGTTCTATATCTAATTCTTTTCCTACTCCATCACACCACTCAAAATACAAGTCATGCCTATAGGATCCCCAAAGCTAACCTAACTCTTGTATATGTGTTGTTCATGTACCCTCACCACGAGGAATGTTAAACTGATGCTGACACCAAAATAATAATTCATATAAATAGGAAAATAATATAACATTAATTCCAACAAAAATTTTACCAATATTTGTGCCTATGATTTATCCTTGACATTTTTGGAAACTATCTCCTTGAGATTAGTCTGACAATAATGATGTTTGAGTACTTGGAAAGCGTTTCCAAAAAAACACTGACATTTCTAGTGTATTTTTTCAATAATTTGGTTGTCTTAATTATTGTTCACTATAAAATGTGTGTAGCGGTTCCACACCAAATTAATGTTTGTACTCCCCCACCATCTCCACCTATCATTATATATATATGATATGATAGAAAAAAAATATCATATCAATAAATGTTTTAATGAAAATAAATTATGGTATAAAATTATCATAGGGTTCTAAAATATATCTGTAGTAGTATACTCAATAAGAGTCTCTAAATCCATTGACTCAGAAGGAACATCTCCTTATATAATAGGACTGGGTCCTAGATTCTGCTCTGTTGGCACAATCTATGTCAGATTAGGAGTTGAAGAATAAATGTAGAAGCACAGAGAAAAAGAATATCATGGTAAATAAGATGGAATGGATGGCTGAACAACAACATAATATGGATGGGAAGTGGTGATCATCATGATATGAAAAAAATGTGTGAGTAGGCTCAGATGTTATTGGTGGTGAAAATATGGGAGGCCTAAATAACCCATGTCTTACTAATGACATAGCTTGATCCGAATGTGTGGAAGACGGTTCGTTAGTGGAAGTGTAGGGTCTAAACAAGAATTCCAATTGTTCCACCTAGCTCTCGTACCCCACACCCCTCGTACCACCAACAGGAGTACTAGGACCACTACTAGGAATCACTTCGAATAATTGGCACCTAAGTGGATAATCATGCATAATTGTTTAAAACAAAACTAATCGCATATAATATTATGTTATTGATATATATATATATATATATGAAACAAAATTATCACAGAAGATGCTAATGGGGAAATTCACATCTCATCCATTCGACGATTGTTGTCCTTTATATTTTTTCATCACTTCTTCTTATATGGTTTCACTTCGTTCATTTTAAAACGAATATGAAAGTAATTATAAAAGGATAAATACTATGTAATCCCAAAAAAATTGATACATTTATTATTTCTCTTAGGTAATTTGGTTCATATTTTCTGTTTAGGTAATGTAGATATTTTTTGGGTTAGGTCATTTTTATCATTGGCTCTTAATTTTCATATCAATTAGTTTAATATGACCAATTCTATTCATCTTGTTTTTGGTTAAAATATATCTATTTAAATTTTTTTTGGTTTGGTTGGTCAGAATACAGTTAAATTAAATATTATTACATTTAACTTGAACGAAACAGCAACTAGTATATATTGAAAATACACATGAAGGTCTAGTCAGATACAAAATGTTGGTTACTAATAGTAAATCAATTTCTATAAAAATAACCTCAACAACTCCAGTCGAGATAAACTAATATAATTGAGAAAAAAAGAGAATTCTTCCATATATTTTCCACCATAACTTCATGTTCACAATAAACTCTAACAGTTGAAGTATTTGAGTCATAATAAGAAGAAAATGGATTGGGGCCAATGAGAGTATGGATGGTGTCAATTCCAACATCACCATCATTAAAAATATTTCTTGGGATTAGATCATTAATGAAACCAAATTCAGGTTAATGATTATCAATGATATAAAAAACATGTTTCACCATTGATGAAAATACATATGGTTCATTGATAGAAAGATTGTGAGTTATAAAAATAACTCAAATTATACAATCATCAATAAGGGTTCTCTTCCTCATCATCAAATCAAACCACAGTAACTTATTCATAACGACTTAACTAAGAGAGTAATAATCCAATATTATTATTATTTCAACAAATCCATAATAATCTACATTTTCAAAATTAGGTCTATTATCTAATGCACTAGAATAACATTCTATTGTGGTTGTTACCATGACACCATAATGTTTTGTTATAGTTTTATTTTATATTTGAGTGATAATAAATTTTCACCCATTGATCACAATTGATTTTCGTTCATGAACCATGGTATTAGGACCAAAATTCAAATATTATTTCCTCAAATAATATGTTAGTTGTAAAACTCTATTCCTAAAATATTAATTAATATTATTCATAATAAAATACTGATTTTATTTCTTTATTACATCCATATTTCTACCTTAAATTTTAGCTATGAATAAAAATATTTGTTATGCAAAGACTATCTCTCTCTAAAAGATAAATACAGTTGATTTATTTTTATAATTTCTTTACATTCACTAGAGAGAAAAATAGAAACATGTTAATAGATATGTACAATTACAAGTGGTGAGAAGAGATATACAAGTTTAATTTATTTACTTGATGTTGTTATAGAACAATCCATAGATGAACAATACAGTTCGATGTTCAATCTCTTTATCCTAAATTTTTAATGTATTTATTGTATGAGATCTAGGAATTCCCCATATTTAAGAAAGTTATGGGAAATTGGGTTCAATATTATCATACTAATCGTCTTCATTTATCGTTGTATTGTTGATTCATGTATAATGATCAGAAAAATTCATTGAGAATAAATCCATACATTCTTGGTCCATGTATGCATTTACGATCGAACCTTTAGGATGATTCTTGTTTCAGACAAAATATTTCAATGTATACATACTTATTTTAGTTGGATACATCTAATGAATATAAATAGATCATCTAAGAATTATTTAAGTTGGAAGGTTCACAGTCAGATGAAACATGAATGTCAAAATTTATGGATTAAATTTTTCATCTAACTCGCAAAAAATTAATGGTGTCCCTACCAACATTTTTTGCATGTATTATTTTGAAAAATTCTTATCAGAAATATCCATAAACAATAGGGAAGAAAAAGATTGACACCCTTATATTATTGGATAAAAAATGATGCATATCAATTGGAATCAAGTCATGTATAAGGACATAATAATCATTAGACTCTAATGATTTCAACATCAAAACACTTCTGTTTACCTGTTTTGTTATATTACATGAATGGCCATCAAGAAAATTAGTTATATCTAGTGATTCCAATAATTGATTTCAATCTTCAAGTGTCATCACATAAGAAGCACATGGAACATTGAATTTATTCACTAATATAGACATGATGCAATTCTAGTCTGATCCCCCAATCCACCATGTAACTTCGAGATCATAAATCCTCTTTTTTCTTTCCTATGTCATTTAGACTAATCAATAGTAACATTTCACATATATTTTTTAAATGTGAATTACATATAATAAATGACGTAACAAATTGGTTTTCTAATAAGGAATATCAATGAAGATACTCCTCTTATTCCAATTGTAAATGGTATTATTTGAAACAATTTTCCTCATTCTATATTTGATTTTACCATTCCTGAATGAAAAACTGAAATCTTTCAATTCACTAAACACATCAGTTCTAGACATATGTCGAGGTGTATCATCTTTATCCATGGTATTTTCATATATTTGATGATTATTTATATATGGATGGTATATTGGAAATAATTTTATTTGTCCCATACAACTAAAAATGAGATGATATTTCAATCCTATATATTGAGTATTCTTCACCAATATAGGATATGTTAGTTTTCCCATTGTGCTCCATCCAGTCATCATTGCATAAGAAGGAAAATAATTTATCATCCACATAATCGCAACAGACATATGAAATATATATTTTGAGAATGTATCATATGTGTGCACATCAACATCTGAAAGAAGTTTCAACTCTTTTAGAATATGTTTCATGTATACATATATATCATTTCTGAGATCAGATTGGATAGATATGAGTATACTCATCAAAGTAAAATGTTTTTTCATATTGTACCTTGGGGAAGTATATATATTTGTATTAATACTATCCATGTGCTTTGTGATGTTAGAATCTGGCCAAATGGTTTAAAACAATCACATGAAAGTCCTCGCCCCGCATTACACACGTCAGCAACAAAATCGGGAAATCAAGAATCAAATATTTGTCAAATAAATCAATCTTCTGAGTGGACCAAAACTCCATTATTATTATTTATCTCAGTATAATTCAATATCATTTCTATTGATATATATTAAGACATGAAATTATTCAATTGTATAGTGATCAATTGAAAGTGACACATTACACTCTGTGGAACACGAGATGGTGTTCCATCAGCTTTTAAATTCAATCATGATGTTACCAATTTTATGGAATCATTTCTTTTATTAGTTTCTTCCTCAAATTAGATGAAATATTTCTAGATAAAATAAATTTTATTTTTTTGAAAATCCATGTTCTTCAACTAACTACCATGACATATTGAGGTTTGAGGGAACATTTTCATCATCTGGAAGTCAGTAATTTGTGAAGGTAATAATGTAATTAATGGTATTATTAAACATTATTTACATGGATTTCCCATGAAATAATATGATTTGAAATTCAATCTTCTTAATTTTACCACATTACCAATATACTAGCTTCATTATAACATCATTCCATTTTTCACCCTTTCAAAATCATCATTTTCATTAGATGCATCATGTGTGCTCGAATCAAAGTCTTCTTTGTCCAACATCCTTTCTGCCTTATGATAATTAATAAATGGAAATCAACGATATATCAAATTATATAATCTAGTTCTGTCAATTAAATCATAATCAATTTCGTATTCCATTTCCCCCCATTGTGATACCACATATAATTCTTTTTATAACCATATTTGGTTATATGGTAGTTATCTTCTTCATGTCAAAACGATGGTCTTCTAATACAATTCTATCTTGGGCAGTGTATGTGACCACTAACTAAAGCATTTACAAATGTGAAATCTAATAATCTCTCCAAATTGTTTTCAATATCACTTGAGATTAAAGCAGTTTCATACATCAAACTTATATATATTCTGTAAAAAAATTGTAATAATTCTTTTTGTGAAGGAAATTCAACAATATTGATGATCAATGTAAAATATTATTAATTAAAGAAAAATATTTTGGTTTATATAAAACTATAACTCACAAACTACTCTATATGATATTCATAACATGAAAGTCACCAAAATTCTATATATATAACAAAATAATATAAATAAAAACAATGATATTTAATTAAAACACGGTGGATGTGATGTCAAATCCTTATATAAACAATTATATCTCTAGGATAATTTCGGGAAAATGGTTTCCATTAAGTATAAATTTATAAATATCACTGTATTGAATAATTAATGAGATATTTATAATTAATGGTGTCATGTTTTATTAATGGACAATGACATTATTTATAGTGTTTGTTATTTTAAATGTATCCATCTTGGTGTCATGAATTAGACACCTGTAGATTATCAACAAAATGGATATAAATCTAGGAAGATGATTTATTGAAGGGTTGCAGGACTTAATGGTATACCACAATGTGTTATATTCACCTTACTGAAATACAAGACACTATTTTCAAGGGACACTCGGGTTCCTCAAGGGGCACGTAGCCCACTATACCAACTTTGGTCTAAGATAGAATACATATTTTGATGTGTCTCCATCTATATTGGTATATATATAGGTATGTATTCATATATATTCACTATATATTTTGTAACATATGTTCCCATATATTTAGATATGTTTTACAAACCAAGAACCAAGTCCTTAATCCCGTGTCCCTGTATAATAATAAGAGTTTCATAATTTAAATTAGGGTCACCATGACCATCTGTCTCATAGAAAAAAATTAGAACCATGATTTAATTTCATATTTAATAGAGGATGTCATGCTGAGTATCATAACAAATATTGAATTATATTCCATTTAATATAAATAAAACTTATATGGTTCACACCCATCACTCTAATATTGGGGCATGGAATGTCATTCACCGCACCCTATGTGATGTGAAATTCCCTGTAGAACATCTTAGATCAAGAGGGTTTTAAATGACATGTCTAAAAAACAAATCAATCTACCTCTATATTAATTCAGTAAAATGTAGTATCTTCTTCCCTATTATAACATATATATTGAAATCCATAAAGAATAACCCAACCTCGCTCTACATCTAGTTTACCTTTATTTTCGTAATTCAATTATAAATAAAACAACCAATGAGATGATACATTACATAATATAATTAATCAAAAAAATTTAATAAAAAAATTCTAATTCAATTAAAACAATCATGTTGATCAACATATACACATCATGTATAAGGAAATATATCATGGTAATAGGGGTTCATTGTAACCTTTTTCAATTTACTAGATCATTTATAAAATTCTGGGAAATTTAAATAACACACCTAAGGGGTGGTTTAATCCTCAGTCAAAGATGGTTAAAAATCATGTAACTTCACTCAAAATCAGTACATTTATGCACAAAGATACCTAATTAGAATAAACTTGTATCTAAATCTATGTGTATAAAGATGAATTTTATCTATAAAAATGAAATATATTATATTTTTACCAAACTAGTGTATACAGATTTCATATATTCCAACGAATCATTGAATCAATGTGTATACAGATAGAGTATATGAAATAAAATTAATACATCTAAATGATCAAATATTGTCAGCCAATGGGAAAACTAAAAATAAATTTAAGAAACCATACTCACCAATTTGAAGACAATTATCGGAAGAACCTGATTTGATGTAGAAGATACCTATTTCTAGTGGATGAAACTGAATTGAAACAATGATGGATCATCGGTGGGAGAGTAGTCCATGTATTGAAGAGGGAGCCACTCACTGTTAAAGAAAAAGAACAGATTGGGAATGGGAAGGGGGCATCTTTCACTACATTTGAGGGAAATATATACCAAAAGGTCTTTAAAAATGAATTTGATATATCATATATACCAACATTTAATTAAAATCGTTGCTATTGAGTGGTTTCAACAACCCTTTCCCAATGGTTTTTTTAAAATTGTTGGGAATCCATGACATAGTGAACCCTTTTCCAATGGTTTTATAAAATCATTGTGATAAGGGAATTAGTAAAAACAATAATTCCAGTAGTTTTGTATTCATAAAATTTCAATAACCTCTTACTGCATATAACTAACTGAATAGAAAGAGTTGAAGTCCATGTTGGATGATCTTCTTGAGGTTTTTTATCATTCCTGTGTTCTTGACTTTGTTTGTCCTTAGAATGATCATTGGAAGGTTGTAATGATTTCATATAACAAAAATTAGTAGTCTGTGATCAGAACAGCTCCTTTTGAGACCTTATATGGTCATCCATGTAAATCATTGTTGTTGGGGTTGAAGATTGGTGCATGTTCCTTGTTTGTAACAAAATTTAGTGCAAGAGATGACAACAATGATTCAGTTGATTATTCAGAGAATGTTAGATACCCAATGTTGATTTATGTTCTATGTTTATTTTCCTCGTAGACGATCAGATTTCTTAGTTGGTGAACATATTTTTTGGAATATTTCACCGAGTTGGTTAATCGAAATCGTGGGACGAAATGTATGATTACTTATAATTCAGTGGGACAGTTTGAGAGTTTTTATTAGGTGGGGAGTTTTTCATACCATTTAGCACCACCACCACAACTAACGATGACATATAATTTTTTTTATGTATCATATCAGTGAAATTATCTCTCTGATCCATCACATATTTTGAGCTAGAGTGATCTTTATATTGAACCTGATTTTTCTATGACTGAACAACCTATCAAGTTGTTGATTGTGAGACCATGGTACTTAGTATGATGATGTTATCTTTTTCATTTATTCTATGACAACATGTTTCTGATTCTCATGATATGTGGTAGATGGATTCTTTGATGGGAGAGCAGTGACATCATCTTTTTGACAGAAAGGCTTCTTCATTGGCTTTCTAGGGACAAAAAGTATCTTTGGTTGGTAGGTTATAACTTCCCATTAATATTTTTAGGTATTTACAGACTGATTTGTGTTATACTATTTATAGATTATGTGGAAAAACATTTATCCGAAAAATTTAAAAAAAGTGTTAATAGACTTAAATACTAGTTAACATCAAGAAATGTTCAATTTAATATTTTTTAGTGTTCAAAACTAAATTTTTGGGAGATTATAAGTCCTCTAAATTATCAAAAAATAATAAATAAAAATCATAAAAATAATATATAATGTGGACACTATTTTTTCAAAAAAATAAATAACCCCAAAATGGTGTGTTGTATGAGAAACTTGACACCACCACTTGGTCCAAAATGAAGGGTTTACATTGGGTGGTGTATAACATTAACTAAAGTTGGAAGTTTGGATGCCTCACTCAAGTGATAATTTTATGAAATAATATTAAATATATTATTTTATTAAAAATAACTAAATATCTCTCAAATTTTGTTTTGTATGGAAATTACAAGATCACTAATCAGTCTGAAACACGGTGTTTATCCAAGAAGGTTAATAACTTTTGTTTTTGTCAGATGTTTGGATGTATCTCTTGAAAAAATACACTTTTTAATATATAATTAATATTTAGTTCGTTTTTATAAATAATAAATAATTATTATCTCTTAAATAGTCTTCTATATGAGAAATCTGAGACCACAGTTGGGTCTATAATGAGGCATTTACTTTAGGCGGGGAAAAACTTATATGTGTGTTGGGTGTTTGAAAACATTGCATAACGTAAAAATTTTCTTTATCTTAATACTTAACTTATTCCATTTTTATTAATTAATTAATTAATTCCTTTAAAGAGATTCTTTGTATCTGAAATATGAGACCACTTTTAGGTTTGAAACTTGTGGTTTACCCAAGGCGGGGTATATATATTATATGCAACGAGTGATTGGTCAGGTTGATAAATAAATAAAAATATTTTATAAATGAATTCAATTATTTAATAATTAATTTAATATAAAAATATAAAATAATTTTTTTCATCATTCACACCATAATTTTTTATACAACAAGGTTTTTAAATTCTCTATTTCATAAAAAATTTATTCTATTTTGTTGGTGAAAAAATTAATCGTTGAATTTACACAATTCATCATTAAATTTATGTTGAATCTTGGATTAAACTGGTGTTTTAAATTTTTTGTTTTTAATGGAAGTTCTTATTAAATCCTTAGTGTTGACAATAATTATAAATAATTAATGAAAAAAAACAATAATTGTTATTATTATTATTATTAATTTTGAAAAATAATATTAATGGTGGAAATTATAAAATGGATTTGAAAATATAATTTTGTTATCATTTTTATTATTTATGTGATATATTCCATAATAACATTAATTGATGCTATTATTATTATTTTTATTTTCAAAGCCTAAATTCAGTCATAACTCTCTCATAAGGTGTCAGATTGATGCACAAATTATAGTAGTGTGACCCTGGAATTGAGGTGGTCTTTTCATGATCGTTGTTGGATTACTAATTCAAGTTCGTGGTGTTGGTCCATGAAGTTCCCAATATGATTATTATATTGGAACATGGATTTAATAAGATAGAGTAATAATAAATTCAGAAAATTATTCGATATTCAACTTTGAACATGGAGTTTTTTTAGGTTTCAAGAAGATTACATGTCGTGTAACTTGGAAACACGTATTATAGTATTTTCCGGGTGTGAGTTGTGAAACGTGAATCATGGTTTGAGCAGTACACATTTCGAATACCATTTATATGATGGGAATAATTTTTTCTGATTGGTTTTTAATTCCTATTGAAGGGGTTTATAACCGTTGAATATCTCAGGCCTTTCCTGGTATTAATGAGGTTATACGTTGTGTAATACCACGATATTAAGTGAGAGTTACAAATTCAACAAGTATATGCCATCATGAAACATAACATTTTCACAGTGGCAGTGCACATGGTTATTTTTTCATTCTCTCCTCTCAAATTCTCTTCATTAGATCCAAGGCCTTCCCTAAGAAATTTTAAAGACTTATAAGCCTTTTGAATACATTCCTTTGGAGATCGATCATCATTGCTTTGGCATGTGATATCTAGGTAAGCGTTCATCATTTTTCTTCACCTTTCAATTTTTTCAACACTTTTTGGAATTCAATGGATCATCCAAAAGTAGATTGATTTGCGCACCTTGAGGTTGGATCTCACTTCAAGGATGATTTATAGGATAATATTTACCTTCATTATCATTCATGGGTTTCATTGTGTGTATTAGTTTATAGGAAAAAAGCTATGTTCTTATGTCCCTAATTTCCAAATCAATTATTCATATATTACTTGATTTAATTATATTTCACAATTTTTTTTTCAATTTTATTTATAAACCCTTGATTATAGTGAATTTGGATATTTAAAATGGTTTAGGTAATAAAATTTAGAAATACTCACAATTCCCTTGAATCGGGGTGTGTTTTGGAAATTGGATTATTTTAATTGTTGGAATTAAATTATGTATTTGATGGAAAATATTTCAATTAAATTGTTTAATTCAATTAGGAAAAATGAATTGTGAAAAGGATTGAATTTGTATTCATTGGATTCAAACCTTGTTAAATGGTTAAAATGATTTGATAGAAGAAAAATTCATTTAACTTGTGAAAATTTCATGTTTTTTTATTAAAACCAATTATTTTAAATGAAAAAAATATTGTCATTTTGAAATGGAAGAATGGGATTTAAATTTATTTAAGAAGCCTTGAAAACAAATTTACAACCATGTAAGAACATATTTAAGTCTAAGGTATTTGGTGAGTAATTTGGATACATTATTCTTTATAACAACATTCTAAAAAAAATTAGAGGGTCAAAAACCATTGGGAGGGTGAAGTGTCACCATGGGATATTGTCAGAGTGATGTGAGTATACTCATTTTTCTGAGATCTCTTAGAGTGTGACGAATCATATAGTTGATTAATACTATCGTATCTTTTAGAAGTAAACAATGTTGCTCGCTTGTTTATATATATATATGAGATATAACTGTATAACAGTATTGTTAAACCTCATTAAATTACTTTTAATAATTATATAAAACAATTTATGTAACTTTTTTATTTAATCCATTATTATTTAAATATTACATATCTTGTATTGTAAAGAATGCTATTTAAAAAATATTTTCCATACTTTTGAAACTATATGTAATTATTTTTTTAATGATAAATTTTAAATTTCCAAATAATATTATTTTTAAATTATATTGTCATTCTTTGGGTAATATATATTTCGAATATGTTATGGAATCATTGGTGTTATCCTATTGTGCTTAGGCTCACACCCTAATTTTACATTCAGGTTTTTGTAAACTTTCTTCATCTAGGTTCAAGCATAGGGAAGGGATCTCTGGGATGTGGAATAATATTTTGAGCTTTGAAAATAGTTAGTTATGTCTCTAGGGACCTTGAGGAAAGCATATCCATTTTAGTACATGGGTTATATTACATTGGGATTTTATTCCCTTTTTTATTCTTTAATTTAATCTCTGTAGAGTTTTCTTTTGTTATGCATAATATATTGCCTCTTTACTTATACATTTTTAGAGGAAAATAATTCCAACATGATTTTTGTATGACACCAGGAACAAGGTGACAACCTATGGGGTCAGGAATTCCCTTCAGGATTTTCAGGGTCGACTTGGTTATCAGGTAACCAAGGTATGTGGTATGTGATAGAAATTCTGTGATTCGAAATGTGTAAGGAGTGAACCCTTAACTTAAATATAACATTTTATGAATGGATGGGTTATTCATTGATTTATTAGGGGGGGTTTCCAAATAACATAATGATATACCAATAGAGGGTGAGACATGATAAATATCTTGATAGTGAATAAAATACGGTGGATAGGTGGGTAATTATAGATAAATTTGGGGAAATGGATAATAATTTTAAAATATTATCTTGGTAAATGTGGGATGGCGAAAATGGAAAAACATCCATACCCATTGATTTATTTCATGGTATTATACATTATATACAGTTTTTTATCTTCTATCCATGACAAAAATAAAATCCATTTTACAAGATTACTTTGTGATTGAGAGAGTAATATTTCAACAAAATATTATCATAGTGAAGATTCTTTTCAATGTTTCAATTAGTAATATCATCTATATATTTGGAAAATCTTTTTAATTAATAAAAAAAATTATTTTTTTATAAAAAACTTACTTTTTATTTGGGATTCTATTGCATCAATTATTAACAAATTATAACATAATTATTAAGTCACACATTATATTGAAAATAAGAAAAAATATTATTTAAACTATTCCTAGAAAACTAATTTATTTTATAACATTATAAAATTATTACACAGTGATAATTTATAAATTATAAATTCATATAATTTTCTTTTTTTATCAAAAGAAATTACAAATATTGAGAAAATATTTTTTCTATAAAAAATTAAATATCCCCTATCAAATAATTTTTTTTAAAGGTAAAACCATTTTTTATTTAATATATAGAATTATAATAATTTTTTAAAACATCATACTTATTTATTAAAATTTAAATTTTTATAAAATACATATAAAAATAAAATTATACAACTATTTTTCTATTATATTTGTTATTAGTAATATTCAAAAGATCATATTATGGTCAAAGTGAAACAATTAGGTAATTGTATGTTCCAAATACCACATTTCCATTTTTACCATATATACACTATGTAATTATCATTACACACCATTCACTTGTTCACATAAAGTGGTTTAAAACAAACCTGTATAATTTCTGTGATATTGTTCATTCTTTCCATACAATTTACAATTATTATGAGTGGATATGTTTTCATATGTGATTTCATCCGTATGGAATTTACATTAGTATGTGCATTATTATTTTTTGTATATCTCTCTATTAAAATCTATTCTATTATATAAATTATTATTCCATGATGGGTAATGATTTTTTGAATTGTAATAACGTTTTTATGTTCATCTACTAGAAAAATATTTATCGTGAAACATGTGCTCTTTTACTGTGAATAAATTTTTTGGATATTACATATTATGTAGTACATGTTTTCTTTTTGATACTACAGAAATAAATTTATAAGGTGAATTTCATATATAAAATTTTGTGTCATTATAACCCAACACTTAGATTCATGATAAATATATAATGGTAAATATGGTAATTTTTTTATATAATAATGAATTTGTGATATAACATAGAGTTTATAATAATTTTATATATTTATATCATCCATTGGATATGTTACTAGATATCTATTCATATTTTTTCAATGTAAGTATATCTAAATAAAATAGGAATAATGTTAATATGAGGATAAATTGAATTGATGGTAGTATTTTTTGATGAATATATTACATGGATTCATCAAATAGTATATGAATTTGATGCTTTTTAGACTTTGACATAACATAATTTACTTATATATATATATATAAAGTTTAAATATGTAGTGATTGTTGGAAATTATTTCCAAGATTTGAATATAATACTACAAGGATTTTGATGAAAACATGAATATTTTTTATGGAATTAGTATTATAGGATATTTCATATTTTGGTTTTGAAAATCTAATATTCTAATTGGGGTTCCATGAAGTATTAGATTACTCGAATATACATATCTATTAGTAATTATATGAGATGGATACAAATTTTGATGAGTAAATTTAACAATGTATTTTTATAAATATTCATTCTTCTGTTATTATTTTTATTGATTATAACATTAAATGGAAGCTACATATGGATATAGGATTCCTAATGAAATGAGTTTATATATATAGAATATTTGTTTTTATAAGTTATATAGGGTAAAAGCACAATTTTTAAACATTTAATTGAAATTTTATGATCTAAAGATGATGAGGTAGTGAATGGCCACAAATGTAACACCACACACATAGTTATTGATAATATATATTTATATACTATCTTTTAAACCAAATAGTTATTCTCAGACATAAAAATCCCAAAATTAAATGATATATATAATGTATTTTCTTATATAATTTCCAAATAAATTTTAGGTTTATAGATTTCAATAATTATTATAAATATTATAAAAATAAACCCATGTATTTCACATCTAATGGGAACATTGTTTCCAATATATAGAAATTATATTTTCAATAATAATTCATCAATATATCCAACAAATACCCCATACATGGTTTTCTTCTAGTCATATAATAGGTAATATTTTTATTCATTACATTGGAAAATTAAAAAAAAGGTGGTCTTAGACACTATGTAAGGTAAGACACACAACTAAGTAAATTATACCATAAATATTTAATAAAATCATTTTTTGATGTGGTGATAAAAATATCTTTAGGGATGTGTGGTTCTGATTCCAATGGAGTTCCAGGTGTGACTTTATTTAGACACCATCCATCCTTATTTTTTTATACTCCATCAATATGGATCATGTTCTTCACACCCAATGAGGATTTTGGATCCATTTTTTGGTTTTATTGGTTTGTGGATGAATGTTGATTGTAATAAATGGAGTTTCCATTGGTTGGAAGTCATTTCTATATGGTCTTTCAAGGATGTTGATGAAACTTTATATCATATGTAAACGGGTATGGTTTATCGATAATGATTATTAATGCCTTAAGATTATTGGTCGTGACTAAATTTATGGTGATGATTTTTCAGGGATAGATTATTGTAAACGTTTATCAAGGATAACATGTAGATGTACACTCATTTGGAAGTTTCATAGTCGAGGTGTTGAGATCAAGGACGTGAATTATAATTCTCATGGACAGAGGGAATTTACCATTTGTGGGGTCAATGTGTATAATTACTTGTATTTTGTGTTTTAAAATTTAGGTTGATTAAAAAATTTTGAAACTTGGTTTCATATTGAATGTACAGTTACAAATAAACAATAATGTAGATTTTATAAAAATCATAAAATGTATTTGAGATGGAAATATATAAAACTGATAAAAATAATTAAATTAATTTCATTGGAATGTATAATTTTAAGAATCATTATCTTTCAATTAAGAAAAAAAATCAATACATCAATCCTTACATCTATAGAATAATGATAACAATTTGTTGAAATAGGTTGGCACCCAACAAATTCCCAAATATGGTTTTATCTTGGGTCATATTGAGGAAAAATGTTGTTATATAATATTGGGTCCTACATGTCACTTATTTATGACTAATTCATTAATAATATTACATAATTAGTTAACAGTACTTATTAATACATTATAATAAATTTATGTTTGATAATAAAAATAATAAGAACACTGATATTTTTCATCTTTTCAAAAACATTGATAACATTATTATAACACAATAAGAGAAAGAAGGCGGTTCATTGAAAAACACATAGTCATATTTATTGAGTAATCAATAAATATAATTATGAGAATAAACAATTTATAAAATAAATTTAGTTCCCTATATAATAAATTAAAGAGAATTATATTTTATTACCCATTAAATTAAAACCATATGATAAAATGGTTTAATATAATTTCATTAGGTCTCAAAAATATATCAATATTTAAAATCTATATTAACTCCATTAAATAAATGAAATGAATGATAGGGTATTAAAAATTAAATTGAATTTGAAGAAAATATGTGAATATACCAAACTAATGGAACTGAAAGAAGAAGATAATGATGGATTATGTCATTACTATAAAGGATAATACATAATCCAAAAAGAAAAGAAGGTTGATGTTTTAAAAAGAACACATAACCAATGTACCAACGTAAAATCAGAAAGATACTTACATAATAAAAAGAAATAATTATTAAATAATTATTGGAATGGTATCATAGATGATGGAATCAGGAATAAAATTATTTGATTCTATGAGTTTAATCCCTTGAAATATAAATTGTTATATATAATTGAGAATAAATCATCTAACATAAATCCCAAGATTGAAAATAATTTTATATATGAATAAGGGATTGCGAGTGAAAATTCTAATGAGATTTTCTAAATCATTTTATACATTTATGTTTGATAAAAACATGTATTAATCTATTAATTGAACCTTATTAAAAGGTACTTTGACATATTTTGAATAATTTTACATTTAAAAATAATCTAAAAGAATATTCTCTTTAAAATAACTTAAATATATATCTATAAGAAATTTTTATCCAATAAAAATACATTTGATAAATAATATTAATGAATCAATTTGATATGTTGAAATTAATTTTATGAAAACACGGATAGTAAATTGTTAGGTTTTATATAAATATAATTTTACCTTACATGAATATAAGATAACATAGTGTGTATTATTATATTTTAAGAACCCAATCAATGTTAAATATGAATAATTAAAACTCAATGAATGAAAATTTGTGACCAAAATTCCCTGAAAATGAAGTAATAATTGATTAATATTCCATTTGATAAAAAAATAATTTGAATTAGATGTTTTGATGAATAAGAATTTTATATGAGGAAGAGAAATTCTTGGGAGGTAAATAAACTATAAAATGAAAAAAATAGGGTATAACATATGCATGCCTCATATAAATAATTATTTAAAAATAGAACCCATTAATATTGGGTAACATTTTATTCAAAACCTAATAAGATATTGGCATTGTAATTTTATTACCAATATCATAATAAAATTATAATTCATGATATGAATTATCAAATATTATTAATGTAATTTAACGAAAAATTTGAGGAGAAATACCCTTACCAATTTCCCTAACATCAATGAAGGTGCATTAACCAATAATTTAAAAATAATAAAAATATTAATCAATTAAATCGAAACCATATCCATTTACATTTTAATGAATAATATTTATATATATTCATTATTTATATGAATTATAGTTAGTTTTGTTATCTATTTTAAAACAATTTTTTAATTTTTAACAGTTTTTAAAATATTCATAAAAATGTTGTTGATATTTATTATTGATGTAAATTTCATAATCACATTATCATTAAAGGTGCATGAAACATTTCTATTTCATTCACATTCTCTAAATAATATTTTAAAGAATATAAGTTGTTTTAAATGAAAATACTCATATAATTCAATTTTTTATTTAATATTTGGTATTTATTGATAAAGATGTATTTATTATTTAAATGAAAAAATGGTGAAGAATCATGAATTCATAATTTAAATTTGGACTAAATATATTGTTATATTAATTTTTTTATAATATACATTATATTTATGAAGAGTTAAAAAAATTTACTCGACCATTACACCCCTCTACAATGACTAGAAGACCACTAAGAATGGCATGAGTAGGTGTTAATAGCCATGAAAATTCATGAGATAGACAACGTAGGCTGGTGAGGGATCTTGGGTCGTATAATGTACCCCATGTTGAGTTCAGCTGATGGATCACGTAGGCCAATCCATCCTACCTATCCCATATGATTTTATTTGTATGTCTCTGAGAACCCACCCTATTTCATGCCTATGATCCAGTAATTTGAAAAAAAAAATCATTATATCAATGATTCATGTACCATTTTCATTTTAATTTGGGACATGGTCTTCATATGTAATACTAATTTTTAAAAAAAATGTTTAATCCCATTTATCTTTTACTCTCTTATACTCAGACACACAAGCTCAATCACACCTGCCACTAGAGAACCCAAACCAGAACTATTTTTTAGATACTATCATGGACACCACTAGGTAGAAAAATCTCGAACCATGTACACACTACCACAATAGTGTATTTCCTCTAAATCCTCTCCAAATCACCATGTTCACATTTTGGGCACCCTCTATCAACATTGAATGCCAGAGGGGTTGTGGAAGAGTTGATCACCATTGAATCCACTAGCCAATAATATGATACTTCCACCAACACCAATGATATGTTCCCCTATATCCATTCAGGACAAACCTTTTCACATCTATCTGAGCCCATGCATGCCAAAACCATATTAGCCACATCATCCAAGATATCTACTACATTTTTTTATCCATCGTGATTTTAATATGATTAAATATTCACACCCATGGGTTTCACATGTGTTTAAAGGGATTTTGGAATATCATTTAATCAAGTAATGAGAGGCCACTAATTAGGTCTTCACCCTCTACTATAATGGAGGATCACACAACTAACATGAAAAGTTAAAAAGCCACCATCACAAAGAATGTCTTAATATAACCTACTACTACTTTAGTTATTCCTAATTAAATTATTTAATTTTTTATTCTTTTAATTTAATTTAATTTTATATAATAATGCGTTAATTTTTCTAATTATTTATGTGTTATACCTATATATAATCTTCCCCTTCTTATTATTCTTAACATTAATTTTCATATAATTTTATATCTTCATCTTCTACTTCCCTCCCAATTAATCCAATTTTAATTTTTTTTCATTTCAAACTACAATTATATATTATTATTGTTATTTATCTCTCCCCCTTTATTTTCTATTATTCTTATTTTTATTATTTTTATTCTATTTTAATGTTTAACTAAAGTGACCTTTTAACATAAAAAATCAGTGGATAACTAAGGATTTTCATGGGGGAGATAATTGGAATTTCCTTTCATTATTCACTAAAATACATATGTTTTATTTTTCATTTTTGGTTATTAATAGTGGAAATCACTAGTTTGGAGGTTTTATACAATGATACAGAACTCAAAATCAATGAAATTCTCTAATTTAAATTATTTACCTCCCATCACAAAAACGTAATATGTTAATGAAATGAAGTCGATCAGTTAGGTGGATAAAATGACATACGATGGATTTAGGTCGTAGAATGTGTAAAATTCTCGATTAAGGTGTGATCTAAGCCATCTTAAAATAAAGAGTTTTAACCTATATTTCTATAGGAATTAAATATTTTTATATCTCTAAATAATTTACTAGGAGTTTAAGTATTATATTTCATACTTATAGTCTCAAATTAAATATATACAACAACAAAGAGAATTATGGAACAAAAACACCAAACAAAAAAGTCCAGGTTATTTCATTAATAATTACATTCTATCATTGTATTTTGGTTTATTTTTTTCACTCTCCTATTTCTTTCAAATAAGTATTCTTTCATATAATATATAAAAAATAAAGAAGATTTGGTGAATTAAATTTTATAGATGATCCACTCTGAATCTCCTTTAGTAATATGATCCTTGTTAGCGTCTATTCAATAGTAGTAAATTATATTTTCTTTCCCACAAACTATGATATCAATAATAAAAAACTAGCTCCATTTTCAATGATCGAATTAATGTTTTTTACGTATTTTTTTAACACATAGTAAATTACATACTTTTGATTAATAAAAAATTCCATAAAAAATAAATTTCAATAATGAATATAGATTCAAATTATTTTTCCTCGGATGAATATACATAAAAGAATTAGTAAGAAGAACCATATAATGGTTGTGAAAAGTTCTTTGTGAATAAAAATAGGTTAAAAATGGAACAACCAATGAAATAAGTACTACTAGATCTTAAATGGGTTCATACTTTGGTGGAGAAACTATAATATGAGCAAGAACCTAAGGAGGAAAAAGAGGAAGATCTATTCATATTCCATAAATTCTTAGAAAAAATTTAATATTTTTGGGAAAATGTCAAGGAATACCAATACCCCAAACTCTGAAACAACCAGATATAGGATTACCATGATGTGATTGAGTGTATTCATAATAAAAAAATTACATGTTGAGCTATGTGTGGGTGGAAAACAATATCTATATGAATTTTATAATGAGTATAAGGTACAATATGAACTCCCCATTATTTAAAATGTAAATATCTTGAACTAGTTCATATATCTCTTATCATAGATAATGACACTATCTGTGTGGTGGAATTTTATGAAATTATAGAGGTGCCAGACTATCTACTTTTAAACACGAAAAACCAACATCAATTTGTAGCCAAACCTGATGATGTGATTGAATATGAACCAGTTATACATGTTGATGTTATATCAATTTTTATATCAATTTATTTTATTCACTCTGAATAGATTATTAATTTTAAATATATTTAATTTTATGATTTGGAAAATCTTTTGTTATTACTTAGAGGAAGATGGAGAAATAATACTTGTACCTCTTAAGGAAAACAAGGAGCTCCCTTATTTTTATGAAGATGCATTTGAGGAATCCATTAATGAATTAAAATTAGATGTTATTGAGGAAAAAAACACAGACTATTCTATTTAAAAAGGATTAATTGGATTTAAATTTAAATTTTATTCTATTAAAATATACTTTCTTAAATCCTATTTGATCATTAAATCCTTATATCCCCATTAATGCATTAACTGGAAACGAAATAAGCGTTTACACAAGAATTATCTGAGGATTTTTATAATCCATACATAATCATACCTACAATATTCATGATGCACATAATTGTATGTGGGAGTATTTAATATACATAATCCATTCATCATTCCTCACCAAGATATAATTGTATGCTTTGAAAAGACACATGTGGTGGTTCATGTCTCTGAAGTTCCATCCACTAACTGACTATGGATAATAGATGGTACTTCTCATTAGAGGTAATAGAAATATATAGGCCACTTTGGAGATCAGAAAAAAATTATCTATATTTTATTTATATAAGTTTCGATTTTAATTTAAGATATAATTATTATTTTTGGATGAATCCCACTATCTATAATTTTTTTATCATAAATGACATGACCCTTGTTCTTAATTAAGAAATTATATTTTCTAGGTTTGTGACAGAAGAACTAATTTAAAAATTAAATTTTATGGATAAATAATGATTCATTATGATAGAGAGATCATTATAACATTTTTTATTCAATGTAAATGGATTTATGTCTAAGATCGATTTTTATCTTAAACTTGAATTACCATCTCATTCTAAAATTATTACATTTGTTGAATTATATTGTATACATGAGTTTTTAGATATCATCTAATTCTAGGTCTTAAATTTCAATCAAAATGAAATTAAATAATTTATGTGAATCGTGGATATTAAAATTAGGACTCATCATTTTTTGGATGTAGTTAATTCATTTAAATGATATTTCCAATTTATCTTTTGTGATTTGAATTTATAAAATTCATAGAAATTTAATTGTTATTACTACTCATTCCAAGGCTTATTTTCTAGTATAAAATGCCCCATTCATAATAATATTTCTTTAATAATTACTTCATATATATTTTTCCACATTTTTATTGAGTGATCATGGGAAATCTCTCCAACCAAAACATGAATTTGAAATTTTCAAAAACTATGATTGAGGAAAAAATTAAATTATTGAGGCATATTCTAAAAAAATATTATCATTGAGCACTAATTGAGAACTAATAATTTATTTTACATTGATAGCATGAATGACCTTTTTTTATTGAACAATGTTCAATCCATTTTTATTCATTGTTACAGTCCTAATTTTATTTTTAATATGCTTAATTGTGTGGTGGAGAATTCATAGTAGAAGGGATGAAATTCATTGTCATGAAAAAGTGTCTAGGTGATATCTTAGGTAATGATAATGTTTTTTAGATTCATAAATTTCACATTCTATTTTTTTAATTCTTCAATAAATGGAAAATAATAGGAATGGGTTGTTACATGAAAGAAAAAAAAATCTCTATTAATTTTCTGTGGTTTTTCATTGTCTGTGGTTTGGTGGTGGATGTGAGGTATATTCAATTAAAGTATTTTAAAAATATGAAAATTAATATCAAAAACAAGTGATAATAAAAGTACATAAAATATTCAAGAGGGTTCAAAAAACATTCATTATACTTTATTTTGATCATACCCTTTACATTGAGTTTTAGTGGAAGTGGGAGTTTCCACTTTTAATGGGATAATTTCATTCAGATTTTAATGTTGATATCACTCTTAATACATTATATATTAACTTCCCCATTGGGAAATTATTTTTAAAACCACCAGTCCCAAAAACCATAATCCTCATAATAATTTAAACTTTAAATGAAAATTCCTAATGATTTTATATATGTTTTCACATTATAATGTAGATAATGTTGTTTTTTACAATCTTTTGGATAAGGTTCATGTTATCATGATATTATTATAAGACAAATTGAATAATATAATATTGGAGAGTGAAAAGATTCATAGGAGAGGTAAATCATTATACGTAATATTTAATAATAATGAATAGAGGAATACGACATAATGAAAGGATAGACAATATAAAAAGAGAGAAAGTTAAATTCATGAATTGAATGTTTCTTATAAACATTATAAATTGAATTGATATTTTATTAGGTTTATTGAATATTTTAATTGACATTGAAAATATTTTATTTCATAACATAGAAACTTAAATATTAGAACAATTGGTTTCCTATTGAATTCTATGATGAGATTTAATGCATGAGGATGGGAATGATTTATGATTTGGTATATTATACACACTCATATTTCACCCACATATTAATAACATATTTTAATTATTTTATGTAGGTTTTAATGAAAATTTCCATGTAAATAAATGTTTTTTTTTCAAAATTTCTTTTTAATAAAAAATAATTAATTTTTATTTAAATGGATAAGATGTTTCGACCATTTTAAATCTAGAATTTACATTTGGACCTAAGAGATTAATAGTTTAATTTTTTTCAGCATGGTCTTTATATTTTTCGGGGGTTTTATAAAAAATTGTTTCTAACCCAATCTTCCCATCAACCACAGTTTAAAAATACACTAATCCAAGAAACAATAAGACCATCTTATCAACAACATTGCTTGTTATGACCCCCTTAGTGTACCAAGGGTTCATGGTTCATTGGATGTACAACTTGTAGGGGTGGGTCGAAGGCCTCTGTGAGCCATGCAAGGTGGAAAATCCTTTATGGTTGTTTGTGTGTGTTTTCATGATCCCACCCATGTGAAGTATTATATGTTAGTAATCACACAAAATTATTTATATACGAGAGTATCTCTCTATCAATATTCTAATATGATACACAATCATCCCATGTACAATTCATTTTTACAAAACGAATTGTCCCATTTATATTTATCTCAACCATACTCAGACACAAAAGATTCCTCATCCAATAATTCACTCTAACAGCTTGAGATCACCAGCTTCTACTTCTATCACAAGATCCCATAATGAATGTCACTAAGGATATTAGTCCTAATCTATCCACCAACTACCACTTCCATGGATCTGCTCAAAAGTGTTGACCGGTCACTATGAGTACATTTCGATGTCCCTCAAGAAAATGTGAAAACCAATAGAGTTGAGGAGGTCATGATGACAACAACATTCAGTCACCACTCTTATGTTACTACCACCAACATAACATCCACATTCCCCCTCTTCCATTCCACCTATTCATTATTGCTTATGTCTGAGCCCATACACACCAAAACCATCACAGCCACATCTAACATATTTTCTAATTCATTCTTTAGCCTTTAAGATATATTGGTTTATTAACTTTCACTCCCACATGTGTCTCATGTGTTTAATGAGATTTTTTTAAAAAAATTGTTCAACGAAGAAGAGGCCACTACCAAGAGCTACTCCATAACGTATTAAAGGAGGATGTTGCCACTTCTTTAAGTGTTCAATATCCATCTCTATGAGGAGAGGTACAATCCAAAATATTTTTTAAATTTATCATGTTTTCGTTATTTTAATTTAGTTTTAGTTTTATTATTGTAATTTTATTTAATTATCTAAAATAATGCAATCATTTTTCTAATTATTCTTGTGTTTAAACAATAATTCATCTTACATTTAATTTTCTTCATATTTTTTTCTTATTATTTTATTTCATATTTTTATACTTATTTCAATATTATTTCAAATTTAATTTAATTTCTTTTTTATTTTTTATTTTATTTTACTATTTTTTCTCTATATCTTCTATTGTTTTTATATTTATTCTTATTTATCTCTTTTCTCTTCCCACCAATATGTCCTCTTACCCAATAAAATAAGGTGTTAACTGATTCATTGAATGGGTGGGGAAAGCGGTGAATCCACTAATTTTTCACTTAAATTCATATGTTTAAATTATTTTTGGTATGATAAAGAGAGAAATTCATGATTGTGGAGGTTTTCCACCATGATAGTAAACTAAAAATTATTCATATTTTATTAGGTAATTTCTTCCCTCCCGTGTAATGAACATAATATCGTCATGTGATGATCATGATCGATTTAGTGGATGAAATGACATACAATGGAGTAATGTCCTTGAATGTTACACATTATCGATTTAAGTGATTTATCGACCCTAATTATTAGTGGTGGTGGAATATAATTTTTAATGGAATTAATGATTTTAGAATCATTAAAAAATAATATTATTTTAGTAATGACACGTCATAATTAATCTATCAAACTAAATTTAAATAAAAATGTGAGAAATCATGGAAGCCATAAACCAAACCAAAAATTTTGTGTTCCTTATTTTGTAATCACATTCTTTTATTCCGTATTAGTTTAAAATTTTCATTATGTTCTATCTATTAAATTAAATTTCATTCATATAATAAATAAAAACAAACAAAATGATGTATAGCTGTATTAGAATATGTAGGTGAACCATTGTTAATGGCCTTAAGTGAGACGATCCTGTCTATCCTCTATGCTGCATTAGAAAAAATATTATTTCTCAAATCCTTATGATAGGCATGAGTTAGTAAAAAATTGATGTTGAATTTTAATTATCATTGTCTAATTTAAATACATGGAATTCTTGGTTACAATCTATAAATATAAAATTTATGATGATCATGATTCAGTATTTCTTACTAAATGATATCTGTTTTCTTTTTATATTATATTAATAATAATGATAGAATTATAAAATGATTAAATTATAAAATATTTATTTATATCATATGATAGTAGTAATTATGTTTCAATATCCATAAATTATATAATTTAAAAGAAACATTTAATTATTTATTTTAAGAAACCCAAATGTGAACATACAGTTATTAATGGGTGATAAAGTGGTGGTTTGTAGAAACATCATTACCATAGATACATAATGATAATATTTAGTGTTTATAAAGGAGATATATCTGAGTAAATAATAATTTAATTTAAGAATATAACCAATTTTAGGTTATTTAATTTAATAAAGAAATATTCTTTTCCCTTAGATTACCCTTTAAGAAGGTTGAATTTTCCATAGTTGTGTATTTTACATATTGTGATTAGGATATATAAGTTGACTTTCAAGAACCTTAATATTTCAATAATAATAATATTCATCATATTAATCCATGCCCATAACAGTCCAATTATGGAGATGATGAAAACAAAAATGGAAATCAATCGCTCTATAAGGCGTTCTTCCACACACACACATGGATGATGATTTTTATTTTCCATAAATGGGGAGAATTTTTAATATGTTCTCTTATTTCATAATATAGTATATTAATTAAATATAACAAATATATATATTTATGTTTTTGAGTATTAAAATCCCTATTAAGATTATCTTTATATAGAGGTAATGGAAAATAGATTCAAGTCATCGTGGATGTCGTAGTCTCCAGAACCAACAATTGAATGTTTCATTGTTATTAATGGAAAATAGACAGGTGATTAATATTTATAACATTATTATATTAATATAAAATTATAATAGTTATATATATTACATAATTTTATGATGGATGATTGTAATTTGATGCAGGACAAGCCATCAAAATAAAATACAATTGCGAAAGGAGTTAGAAATTTTAAACTTAATACTTGGATTTTCCTTTTTTAGAAGGTGGTGAATCCTTCGGGTGATGGTAATTTTAGGGAAAATGAACATGTTTATGGTGTATATTTTTATTTTTTTGGGTTGGGATGATTTTGGATTGAAATAATTATGATGTGGTGTTAGGTGATGTGGTTAGAGTGGTCCACTTCTAATAAGAGAAAAGGGGTGACATTTTTGTAAATACAAATATAGATTTAAAAATAGGAAGTAACTCACAATGATAGTGGATAAAAAATTGATAAATGTTTAAAATTGGAAGATATAATCCCAACAAATCATATACTATTCAAATTTACACATTTTTTTACTTTTATTTTGCATTTTACCATTTGATTCCCCAATTTTACAATTTAAACATTTACTGTACTTACTAGTTTTCAACTTCGTATGATATAATTTTAATTAAAAATGAAAAAAAATAATTTTTTAAATATTAATACTAAATTATCCCTAATTTGAAATCCATTTTATTATATTTTTTTTTCATTATGTGATTGAAACTAATTTTAAAATAATAATTCTATAATGTATTAAATTAAAATTTCTTGAAAAATAAAATAGGAGTTCTAAGATGTCAACAATTGTTTTATAAATTTAAAAACACTACAATGAATATAAATTTACATATAAAATAAAAAAAATTCTTTTTTAATGATTTACATAATTTGAAATTTATACTTATATATAAATAATTTCATAAAGGTTATGATATTTCTATAAATTGTATTTTTCACTATCCACTTGAAAATTAATATATTATGAAAAAAACTGAAATATAATCTTAATAAAAGAATAATTTGATGATTCCAAAAATAATTTTCATTTATTGAATTTAAAATTTTTATATTTTTTAAAAAAATATTTCAGATATATTGAAAATCATTTTCTATTAGAAAATAGAAATGTAAAATGATTAACCATTCTAATTCATATTTAATATAATTAACTAATTAAATTTTTATTAAATAAATATTACTATAAGTATATTTTATCATCATTAAGAATATATTCCTTTTAATTCAAATGTATATCTCATAAAATTTGATTTCATTAAGAAATACATTTATGATAAAAAATTAAAAATAGTTATGTAAGTTATTTCAATTTATTTAAATAGATTCTAAATTTTTCTATCATATTATTTCCAATAAATATTATGTAATTACAATTCAAATATTTATTCCCACTAATTTAATCACTAGGATTTATTATATACTCATAATATTTATAATTTGATGTAAATATATTATTGTTTAATATAATAATAGTGTTGTGTGTGGGGAATAAAGTCTAAAACATTTACATTAATAATGGTAATAATATATTAAAACCATAGGTTTTTACACGCTCCCTAAAAAATTAAATCACCAAAAATTAAATTAATAATCGATAATGAATGCATGTGTGGTTATTTTAAATATATTTTCAATTGAGTATATAAATACTTATATGAAAAATTATAACTCCCCGGCCCTAGTTACCCAAAGTCGGTGCATTATTAAATAACATTGGAATTATCACAAGAGATCAAGTCACAAAATTCAGATTAGATTAGTTTCCATGTAAGTACAAGATACATACTTATGTTTTACATTAAATTTTGAAATAAAGAAAATACAACATTGTGCCTTCTTTGAAAACACTCATATCCCATAGCCTATTACTATAGGTCAAAAAAAATATACTTCTTCACATCATGGAAAAAATAGATAATAAGAAACGGGTGAGATCAAGTTCTTATTAAGGATAACAATATAGATGAAATTATTATAAGAAAACATAAATATTATAGGAAATGTATCAGAATAAAACAGAAGGCTTTTAATCTTAAACATCAAAATAACATGGAAAATGTAAATCAAATAATTACATTTAATTTTTCTCATGGATATTCTACTTGAAGAATAATCACATGTATTATCAATATATAATTTTATAATGATGGAATGTATAATGTTAGACATCAAAACAACATAGTCAAGGCCTCGTGCCAAGACTACAAATAAGATTTTTTCAAGGATTTGTTCCAAGAAAATAGTTTAGATCATTAGACCTACTGATGCATCAATGATCTATAGTAGGATCTTTTAGTCACATAATAAATTAAACTCATTCCTCCTCTAAAAATGTTGAATCATAATCTAAACATTGGTGTTAAAAAAGCATTAAAATGATAATATATTAACCACAAACCCTGAATGGTAAAAATATAGCACATCCACAGTCAAACATAAATCATTCAACACAATGTTTAAGATTATATTAATCAACCTCAATTAAGAATAATAAAATATATTGAAATATCTTAAAATAAATGGTAAAACTATTTGAGAAAAATATCCTTTTTTCTTGGAAACATTTAAAACCCTCACTATTTATCAAGAATCCGTTTAAAATAAAATTTTGAATCAAAGTGTCACATAAAAAATTAAATTTTTTAATAGGAATTTTAATTTTAAAACATTCATTTCCATTTAAATAAATACTTACGAAATTTTTTAAAACATTTACATTAATGAGAATTATTTAGATGAATAAATCATTAAAACATTAAAATTGATATTTTAGATAGAGTTCATAACCAAATGAGAGACACTTGAACAAAAATAATTAAAGAATAACATTAATCAAACATTTATATTATCATGAGAATAAAGGGATTCATGATATAATATGTCAAAGAATAGTATATATACCATTTAAAAGTGAATTGGAAAATAACAACAAGAAGTCTCAATAGAATATAAATTGAGATGAAATCCATTATAAAGATTGTATCCTTAGATAAGTAAAAATCAATGAAATAATTATTCATTTAAAATTAATATAAACTCAATATTATTTTACATTCAGTGTAAATAAATTAGAGGACCTTCACACATTTTCTTGTTACAAAAAAATCAAATAGCTCAGATGTTTAACTCAATGAATAGAAATTGAGTTAAGATTACCCTTATCAAAATAATATCAACGAATTGAGAATTTATCAGTGGATTGATTATGGGTATAAAAATTATATCAACACAAGGGCCAGTTGAAATTACAACATAAATAAATAAATAAGGATTCCACACATAATCTTGGAGTAAAATAATCAATGATGTATACGTAAAACCCAATGAGTGGAAATTGAAAATAGAAATTCCCTTACTGATTTAAAAAAAATGAAACATACAACTCATGAATGAATGATCATATAATGAAGTTTTAAATACCCATATTTTAATTTATGTTACACAAATATTATAATCATGGGAAGTACACACACCACACAAAAGGAAATAGTGGGAAATATAGCACGAATCTCACAGGAAAAAAAGAGAGATAAAAACCACTTACATTGTACTTTTACATGTAGAGGGTAGGTTAATCTAAATATAACGGTGAAATAATTGATATTATATTATAAAAGAACCACATACATAAATATGATATGAAATATGATCTTCTAATATTGCTTTTTTAATGATATTTCGGTAGTATCATTGTTTTGGGTGTTAACTAATTCGTTTTCCATTATATGTTTTGTTATGTTATTCATGTTTGTTATCGATAAGATGTATTTTATTATTATAAATAATGATATTGTGTTCATAAAAATTATTTATAATCATCAAATTAAAATTATCCTTGAATGGTTATGATGGGTAACAAGATCTCATCGCGTCGTGGAGACGGTAAGCCGTATGTATGCATGAGCAACAATATCATTCTATTAGTGGTGAAATCATATGTAATTGGATGGTATATTATATATACAGAATAATTAAAATGTTAAATTTAATATTTACATCAATAATACTCATTATTATACCAATCAAAATAATGACGTGTTGAATAAAAAACTACACCATGAAGTGGAGACAGTAAATATTACGTACGCACGTATGGTGACTTTGTCATTTATAGGATAGATAGAATAATGAATATGGATGAACCATATTTATAATAACATAAAAATATGTATAAGGTGATAGATTTATTATTTTGGAATAGAAACAACAATGAATGAGTAAGTGGACAAAGAAGAAATTAACTTTGAAAGAGGTGATGAAATTATTACCTCTTCTGTGGGTGCTTCCTTTTAATTTGATCAAAACGGCTCTTTAGGATTGTTTTCTGAACAATTTAATTCCTCTAAGACCTATGTGAGGGTAGTTGGTAGGATATTTGAGCATGTTTATGCTGTTATTAATATCTTTGGAGGTTTGATTTTGAGAGAAGGGGAAGTGCCATTTTATAAGAGAGGTGTGGGTCACTTTTGGAAAATTATGAAATATTGTTTTATTATAAAATAATTTTTGTTTATAATGGAACCAAATGGATTTATTTACATGATAAGGTGGGGATGGGTTGAAATACTCTCATCCAATTGGTTTTATACAAGTTTAGGTCACCAAATTACCCTCATATTTTAGATTTATTTATTATTTAAATAGTTTAACATTTACATATCTTATTTTATTTTTATATTACATGGTTAATAAACATACTATAAAATTACATGAAAACCACAAGTGGTTTATTAATGAAATATCTAGAATTATATAATTCCTTTGGATGAAATTTATATTTTTTGGAATATTATATCATTTAACAATATAGTATTTTTTTAAATACACATTTATGTCAATTTTGACACTACTGTGTACCTGGTTTTTTTGAACATAAAAACACTTGATTATTTCAAAAGAAAAATTTTAAATACTCACTAAAGTGTCATATTCAACTGGAAAATTTGGGTAATGCATCAAAAAATCCAATTTACATTTATTTTAAAATTTCTAATATCAATTATTTTAATCTTTCATTAATAAGGTAATTATTTCATCATCATTGTGTCATAAATAAATAAAATTATTTAATTTCTAAAAATTATAAATAAATACCATGATGTATAAAATATTTTTATATTTTTAATTAATATTTATAGTCAAATTTATCTTATGCATAATCCTATATTAAAAATGTTTTATTTATTAAATTTTGAATTTAACACTATTAACTCTTCTTTAAATAAAATAATAATAAATGTCTTAATTTAATCCAAGTAGATCAAAAGGATGATATTTTTTCCTAAGATTTATTTTGGTCGAAATACACCTATCTAATAAATTTAAGAAATGTGGTAGGTTAATTATAATATCATTTTTACTTTTAATTTCCCTATTTACTCTTAACCATGGTAAATAATAATAAAAAGTTTCTATTCAACAAAATTTATTTTCATCCTATTGAACCAACTTTTACATACTGATGTTAATCGTGTCTCTTATATTTTTGAAATTAAATTCACAGACGATGTAAAATTATGTATTATGAAAATTTGCAAATGTGGCTAGAAGGTCGGTAAAAGAGGATAAAAAGTGTAATAAATATATATTTTATCTATTCATATTATAAATTGAATTCAATAAATTAAATTATATTAATTTAGGTATTATGTATCTATTTTTACATTAAAATAAATTTTAATTAAAAATAATTATATTAATAAAAATTCTAATTTAAACATTAACAGAGTGATTTTTATTATTCAGAAAAAATTGAATGTTTTTAGAAAAATACCAAAAGAATCACCAAAAGATAATTTTGATATTGGAAATGCTCAAAAAAATTATTTTACTAATTTGATAACATAGATGTTGAATTATTTATTTTTTAAAAATTATTACCTGTTGTCAAAACCAGAAAGCCGGTTTTTTAAAAATAAAAACAATCAAAACATTGATATGTGTTTATGCCCAATTTAAATGTAAAATTACTTCCATTGACCAAAATTTGATTAAATAATAAAAACATAATAAAATTATTTTTTAAAACCATTCAAATGTATAATTTGACACTATATATTATTTTGATTAAAAAAGTTTTTTTCCATTAAATTTTAGTATTTTTCAATATTCATCAAAATATGAATTTTAAAAAAAAGAACCAAAAATTTGTCTAAACTAATTTTCTATGCCCCTATTCCAAATAATATGTTTATATTTTAAAATTTAATATAAAAAAGTGTCAAATAATGGATTTAAAAAGGGTTCTCCCTCAAAAGGTGATAAAATATCATTTTTTTGAAAAATACATCTTTTATCTAAAAAATTGAATTTGATATTATATTATTTCCAAAAAAAACATAATATCGATGTTTAAATTATATGGATTATATAAAATTTCAAATACAGTTAATACTATTCATAACCTCCTTTCGAACGTCAAGTTTTGTATATCGTAGTGGGCTCGAATTGAATATTGCATGTAGCTCAAGCTATTGAATTGCTTTAAAGGAAATAACTTTATACTAAATAACAGGGTGATAAATTCTTCCCCCCTTTTGTAAATTGCATCCTTGTAATTTTAAAAATGGGCTTGAGACCTTCATTGAATGTCCCACATCAAAAAAAGAGTCAATAAAACTATAACTTTAAAAGAATGAAGGAGAAGTACAGAGGTCACCTGAGATAACCCATACCAGGAGTCCATGTAGGAAAACATAGAAATAGAAGATAATATAAGTTTCAAGATCTGATATAGAGTGATAAAAAACATAATCAAGAGAATGTTAACAATAAGAAAACCACAAACGTGTGATGGTTTACACAGTCATTAGTTTCCCAATTGGAAAAGTAAACATACAATTTTTTTGGTTTTAAGTTCCATTAAATAAAGTTGAGGAATTTATTTATGAGATTTTCTAAGAACATAAAATGATATACTTAATTTTTAAGTAGGGTTTCATCCTTTAATAAATTTAACAACTAACTCATCTTTTCTTCAAACAATGAGTATTCATGATGACTTGATCACACCTGAAGCACTATAATCATCTTCTAGAGAAATACATAATCCACCAGTGATGAACTATATATTTTCCTTTTCATTAGATATTAACAAAAACCAAATGGTTAGTACCAGATCAAATAATCCCAAAAATAGATACTCATTTATATAAAAAATAATAATCATAATTTCAAAAATTAAACCAAAAATACCAAAAGTTTAATAATGACCATTCAATAAACAATTGTTCTTAAAATTTTTTAATATAATCCAATGTAAGATTGAAACCCAAAACTCAGAAGAATTTAATCACATAGTCTTTCAGCGTAAATAATAACATTTATCTCCAAATAATGTCAACTACTCTTAATGTCTCATAAAAAAGTCTAATTAACCAAATAACATAATCTCTAGGATAGGTTAATTATTTCCTTTAAAATCTCAAATCTCTATACGAAACATATATTCTTCTAAAATTAAAAAAATCTACCATTACTAATCAAATGAAATCCCATATTATTCTAATTTCCTTAGGCATTAATTGTTCCCAAAAAATAGAATGTATTCCAAAATATCATTTATCACTTAATGATCAAATCATTTAGCTATACAATGGATATCTAGTTCATAAAACATAAGATCCAAAAAAAATTAATATTGATCAAAAAACTAATTTAACTAAAATAAATTAGACACACTAACAATGGACATCACATAGTCTAGTGGTAAGAAATAATTCCCCATCTCACTTTGGTTGTGGGGTCGATTCCCACATCTTTATAGGACGTGATGGGTTGTCACATGGTTTGTGTGTTATCCTATTTCAAAAATATATATATTTTATAACATTCCCAAAATGAGATAAATTCCACAAAATAACCATAATAAAATTTTAGAACATATTTCATCCCATAATTCAAATTTTCATCCCCACAATTAATAAGTTGTAATTGCCTCAAATTCAAGGATAATATAATCCCAAATGGTTATTTATAAATATATATAAAAGATAATTCTTCATCAAATATCATTTTCACATAAGAAAATACAGGGTTACAAATATAAGATAAAATTCATTCCAAATTAATCAAATAAACAAAGAGAATTAATCATATAAACATTTCTTCATCCATTTATTTCCAAATAGGATTATCCTTGACCTAGTGGTTATCCTATAAAATAGGAAATTGACTTGGGTAATGCCCCAGTCCCCTACAGTTATGTAACATGACTATAAATGGGTTCTTAGGATCATTTTTATTTTATTACATAGTAATATCCAATTTCCCTTGGAAATTCTTTACATTATGTCCTTCTTTCCCACACATAAATAATTTATTTGCTCGATTGAGATAATTTCATGGGTGTCTCCTTCCACATTTTCAGCATGATGGAAACTGGACATTCTTTTCTCCACGGTCTCCACTATTGGAGCTCTTATTGTTCTCTACATTTCTCTTTTTTGTTGAGTTTGGGGGTTGGTAAATGTATATATTTTTTATCATATTTTTCAAAACCTGGTTTGGCATTAACACGATATTTTGTACGCCTATCAATATTCAATTTAGTTTCTCATTTCCACCATTGTTCCCACCTCATACATCATGTTCAATGTTACTTTGACTTCCTTGGAATCCTACTATTGACTAAAACCAGTAATCATAGTGTGAGTAACAATAGTCATATAATCAATTATGGAATATCATGACACCCTATTTTCAGTCTAAAAAACTTTTGGATTAACCAAACTTATTTATTCTCATATTTTTTTAAAATCCATCAAATGATATTTTAAATAAAATTTTAATTATCCTAAGAATATCCCCTTGGAGAGGTGTAACCAAGGGTACAACATGGCCCATTGTCGTGCACCAATTCCCATTCAAGTCGAGCTCAAATCGTTGTTTTCAGTTTTTACCCCTAGGTATATCTGTCCCAGAGTTGCCTCTACCTACTCCTATCTAGACATGGATGTATTTCTTGGAAAACTTCCATAATATTCACATTACCAAATTTTTTGGATGTTCTTCTATAATAATTTTCAATGTCTATCTTAGGGTAGTTTTTTCTAATCAGAGTTTTTATGTATCTTATTTCAATGGATTGAACTAAACTTCTTCTGAAACAAACTGTAATGCCCCGACCCTAGTTTCCCAGTGTTTGTGAATTATTACATAACCTTGTAATGATCAAAATAGGCCAATTCATGAAATAATTAGTTGTTTAGTATCTATGGAAGTACTAGATACATATATATATTTTCCTTAAATTATGAAATGGAGAAACTATAACATCGTGTCTTCTTTGAACACTCATATCCCTTATCCAATTCATACAGGTCAATCATAATATTCTTTTTAACATATTGGTAAAAATAAAATAATAAAATTTTTGAGGTCAGATGCTCAGTAAGTATTAAAATATAAGGGAAACAATCATAAAAAAACATAAACAATTAAGGTAATGTCTAAAACTAAATCAAAATCCTTTTAAACAAAAAATTCAGCAAAATATGGAAAAGATAAATCAAATAATTCAACTTAATTATTCATGTGGATATTATACTAGTTGAATAATCTCATGTAATATTGATTTCTAATTTCATAATGATGGAATGCATAATGCCCGAAATCATAACCACAGAGTCAAGGCCGGATACCAAGACTACAAATAAGATTTTCTCAAGACCTTGTTCCAAGACACTAGTTTTTCTCATGAGACCTACCGATGCATCGCAGAGCAATAACTGGCTCCACTAATAACATACTAAGTCCAATGCATTTCTCATATTAAAATGGTGAATCAAAATCTAAACATTAGTATTAAAACTACCATATGAAATGTCAATATTTTAACCACAACCCATGATTGGTATAAAAATAGCACATCCAAAATCAAACATAAATCATTCAATACAATGTGTATGATTTTATAAATCAACCTCAATCTATAATAATTAAGGATATTTACATAGATTAAAATAAACAGTAAAACTATTTGATAGAACTATCCCCTTTTCATGGAAACATTAAAAAGTTTCACTATTTATCAAAATGAAATTTAAAATATATATTTTAATAAAAGTGTCTCATACCACTTTGAAACATTTAAAATGAATTTTGATTTTGAAAAATTCATGTCTATATTAATAAATCCTTAAAAAAATTTAAAATATTGACATTATTGAGATATATTTAGATGAATAAATATTTAAAACATTTAAACTGATATTTTAGTTAGATTTCTTCACCAAATGAGAAACACATGAATACAAATAATTAATGAATAAAATCTATCAAACATTTATAATATCATGAGAATAAAGTAATTCATGATATAATATGTCAAAGGAAAGTATGTACACTATACAAAAGTGAATTGGTGTAAAAAAACCAAGAAGATTAAATGGAATTTAAATTGAGATGAAATATCTTAATAAGACTGTATCTTTAGAAGAAGGGTGAGTCAATGACATAATTTTATGTGAAAAATAAAAATACACTCAATATGATTATATATTCAGTTTAAATTAATAATATTACATTCACACATATTCTTGTTAAAAACAAAACCAATGACGTTGATGTTTAACTCAATAAATGGAAATTTAGTTAAGATTACCCTTATAAAGTTCTTATCAATGACTTGAGAATTTATCAATGGAGTGATTATGTGTATTAAAAGTATATCCACATAAAGGAGAGTTTAAATTACAACATAAATAAATAAATAGTTTTTCAACACATAATATTGGAGTAAAATAATCAATTAAGTATATTTAAAACCTAATGAGTGGAAATTGAAATTAGAAATTCCCTTACTGATTTAGTAACATAAAAAACATACAACATATGAAAGAAGGATCATAAAATGAAGTTGTAAATACCAAAAAATTATATTCTATTACACAATGATTACAATCATTGGCATTTTATACACCACACAAAATGAAATTTTGGAAAATGTAGCATGAATCTCACGGGAATTAAAAGTCAGTTTAAAATACATTACCTTGTACATTTCCTAAGTAGAGGGTAGGATAACATCTTATATAATGGTGAATTAATTTTTATTAAATTATAAAATTACCACTTATATTAGTATGATATCATATATGATATTCTAATGTTTCTTTGTTAAAGATATTCCAGTAGTATCATTGTTTTAGCTGTTATCTGATTCATTTTCCTTTATATTATTTCTTACATAAGTCATGTCAGTTATGAATATGATGTTTTTGATTAATATGAAAAATTATATTAAGTTCTCAATCATTATTTTAATCATCAAATGAAAAATATTCTCAATGGTTACAATGAGAATGAAATATAATCACATCATGGAGATGGTAAGTCGTACGTACGCACAAGAAACAATATCATTCTATTAGTGGTAAAATCATATGTAATTTTATAGTGTATAATATATAAAGAATAATTAACATGTTATATTTATTATTTAAATTATTTATACTAATTATTATAACCATCCAAATAATTAAGTTTTGAATAACTAACTACACCACAACGTGGAGATAGTAAGCGGAATATACGCATGTATAGTGACTTGGTCACTCATACAATGGATAGAATAGTGAATATGGTTGTAACGTATCATTAATAACATCACAGTATGTATAAGGTACTAGATTTATTATTTTGTCATGGAAAAAACAATGAAATAGGAAGTGGAAGTAGAAAATAACTTTAAAAGAGGTGATGAAATTATTACCTCTTCTTCGGGTGAATCATATTGATTTGATCAAAAGGGATCCTTATGTTGGAATTCAGATCAATGTAAGGCCTCTAGGTTCAATTGAGGTTTTTTGGGAGGATATTTGAGTAGGTTTTGGCAGAGGCAAGTGGATTTGGATGTCTGATTTTGAGAGAATGGAAAGTACCCTTTTATAAGAGAGGTGAGTGTCACTTTAGAAAAAGCATAAAATATTATATTATTATAAGGTATTTTTTGTTTATAGTGGACCCAAATGGATTTATTTCTAGGATATGATGCGTATAGTTAGAAACAATTTCATATAATAGGTTTTATCCAAGTTTATGTCACCATATTAACTTTATCCTTTATATTTAATTCATTTTTAAATAGTTTAATTTTTACCATGTCTTCATATGTTTTTATAATACATGGTTAATAAACTTACTATAAAATTTTAAGAGAACCTAAAGTGGTTCATTAATGACATATCTATGATTATATAATTCTTTTGGATAACCCTTATATTTTTATGAATATTATATAATTTAATAATTTAGTATTTGTTTTAAATACTCATTTGTGTTAATTTTGACACTATTGTGTATTTGGTTTTTTTGAAAGTCAAAAAAACATGATTACATAGAATAAAATAAATTAAATAAAACCTAACATGTCATATTAACCTATAAAATTTGTGTAATGCATATGAAGCTTCAATAAACATTTGTTTTGATATTTATAATATCTATTATTTTAATTATTTATTAATAAGGTAATTATTACATCATTATTGTGTTATAAAGAAATTTTATTATTTAATGAGTAAGAATAAAAAATAAAAAATGATGATGTAGTAAGAATTTTTTTCTTTCAAATAAATATTTATATTTGAATTTATCTTATGTATACCCCTATATTAAAAATGGTTTAGTTATTAAACATTGAATTAAAAACTTTTAACTCTTCGTTAAATAAAAAATAATAAATGTCCTAATCTAATAAATGTGGATTAAATGGATAATGTTTTTTTTCTTTACGATGTTTCTGGTCAAAATACACTTATCGAATTTAATTAGGACCTGTTTTAGGGTAATTATAAGATCATTTTTAATTTTAATTACTCAATTTACTTCTATCCATAGTAAATAAAATTCAAAAGAAACTATTCAACATAAAATATTTTCATCCTATTGAACCACATTTTAATTAATTATTTCAACCATGTTTCTCAACTTTTTTAAATTCAATTTTTAGAATTGGTAATATTATGTCTTATGCAAATTAACAAATGTGTGTATAAAAGTCGTTAAAAGACGGTAAAAATTTTATCTAATCACATTATAAATTGAATTCAATGAATTTAATTGAGCTAATATACGTATTATGTAACTATTTATATTTTAAAATAAATTTTAATTTAATATAAATATTTAAAAAAATTCAGATTTAGAAAATAAAGCAGTTTTTTTCACTATTTATCAAAAATTTTATGTTTTTAGAAAAATACCAAAAATTTACCCAAATATACTTTTGTTATTCTTAATTCAAAAATGATTTCTATTTTACTAAATTCAAAACATATAAGTTTTATTAATTAATTTTAAAAAAAATTCCTGTTGTAAAAAACCAGAAAGTGCGTTTTTTAGTAGTAAAAATCATCAAAAGATTGATATGTGTTTATGTGAAATTTAAATATAAATTATGTCCAATGACTAACATTGTTTAAAATGATTAAAATATAATCTATTTATACTTCAAAAAAATTCAAATTTATAACATAACACATTAAATTATTTTTATTAAAAAAGTTGTGTTCAATTAAGATTTAGTATTTTTCACTATTAATCTAAATATGAATGTTATCAGAAAAGAACATAAAATTTATCCAAACTAAATTTTTATATCTTTCTTCGAAACAAAAAGTTTATTTTGTCAAATTGAATATATAAAAGTGTCAAATATTGTATTTAAAAGGGGATTTCCATTAAAAGGGGATAAAATATCATTTTTTATAAAAATACTTCATTTATATGAAAAATAGAATTTTATCTTATATTATTTCTAATAAACACATAATATGGATGTTAAAATAATATGTATTATATTAAATTCACAATACAATTAATAAAATCATAACTACTTTTTTAGTGGCTAGTTTGTTAAGTCGTGGTGCGCTCGAACTCGTTGTGGCATATAGCAGAAGATCTTGAATTATTTTAATGAAAATAACTAACTATGAAATATTAGGGTGTGACATATATATCTTACTCTATTATTATAAATTATGTTAGTTTTCATTCCACAAAAAACATAAATATTTTACAAAATCATATACATAGTTATGTGTATAACCTAATCATACATGTCCCATAATATACATGTCCCGAAACCATCTGAGAAATTGTTACATATTTTTCATGAATTTAACATTAATAGTAACACATAAATTAAATTACTCACTAGGTCATAATATGACATAGATACAAATATATTCCATAATCTATAAAAATTCATTAAAATTTACTAAAAAATAACATTATTCATTTATCAATCTAAGGGATACTAATACCATCAATCACAATTCATCCAAATCATTCAACCCTTCAATGTCTCAAAATATTAAATATAATAAACCTTAATTTTTTAAGTCCCTTAATCATGTGTGTTAAAATTTTTGAAGAAGAAAATACAACCATCTAATAAAATTAAATTTATGGGTTATTTATAGCTTTTAATATTGGATTCCAATTTTGAGAAGAAAAAAAATAATATTACAGTGAAATCCATTTGTCGTTCACATATTCATCATATATTTTATAATATACTATAATATTATAAATTTATGTCTATCACTATAAGAATAAGCTAAAATTATCCTGAATTATTTTCTTTTAATAGATCATCCTCATTAACTTTGGAAAGGATGGGGCACACCTATTTTTTTATCATAACAAGAATATAGAAAGATACCTAATAATTTATGTATTATACATTATTTATTTTTAAGTTATATTTTTATCTAGATATGTACAATTATCAACATCATTTTATTATCCTATTTCAACCAAATACTATGACCAAAAATAATTATCAGAAGAATCTTATTAATTGAACATATGAATATGGAAAAATAATCCCAAGATATGTTCTCTAATGACACCTTTATTTCATCCTTTAATAAATATAGCTCCTTCTAATTTTCATTATTTAATGTCATATTATATTTTAAAATATATTAAATTAATTTAATTATAAATAAATATGTTATAAATGAGTATTTAGATAATGGGATTAAATTAATCATATCTTATGGGAGTGTGAAAATCTTCTTGTAGTTATAACTCTCAAGCAATTACTAGTTGATAGTAGATTTGATACCCAATATATAATTTTATGGGTTATTACCCCTTGGTACATATATTTCATATCCTTTACCCACCAATTATATAAATATATGGATTTGTATCATTTAAAAACATATAATATACACATAAGAAAAAATGACCTTTATTTTTATATAGAAAGAAATATCTCTTATATATTTCCCTAATATTTTATCTAAATTTGCCTTCTCCCAATACCTAATATATTAATAATTACAAGAACTATCCTAAACAGAAATCATAACTTTGAAATTATAATAATCATTAACTTATTGATCCTTAATGCATTTACATATTTTCCAGGTAACATTACAATATCCAATGTTATCTAAAACTATATCAAATACCAAATGTATTGCCTCAGACCTTATGTTAACATCACATTCATTACATACTATCATCATTATTGAATATAAATATTCCAAAATAAATTTCCCATTATAATATGAAATAAATAATACATTGAATTAGATATATTCCACAGACCTATTAGGTTTAGAACTTCATATAATTAGGGAAATTCATAATCAAATAAAACCCATCTCTTTTACAACTAATGGGATTTTTCACTATATTAGAAACCAAATAATCTATAATAAAATGACAATATACCCTTCCCATATTGTATTCATATAATCATTAAATATGTAATAATACCATTTATATCTAGGGGAAATGGAATCATAATAAAGAGTGAGATTAGAAAATTAGAAAATTAAAAAACCATCCAAGGAAATAATGGAAAAAATTGGAAAAAAATTATTGTGGGCATAATAAATCATCACAATTATATAAATAACCAAAACATAGAGATTAATATACCAATGTATATAAATTAAAATATTTTACCAAATAAATAAAAAAAACTTGGGGGAGAAAATTTATAGATACGAACATATTATTTTATTATTAAAGCCTAAGAATGGACACCATTAATTATGTCAAGATTACAATAATGAAATGAGGATTAATTGGGAAAGAATATAAAAAATACCAAAATGTAGTTTTCTAATGTGAATTACTAATTCAACAAGGGGATATATAATTCCAGGCCCAACCATCATTAATTTAAAGGTCTAATGCACTAATTATATTGGATAATGAGTGAAAATACATTATAAGAAATTCAAATACTAATTATTATTTGAATAAAAATATATTTAATACCAGTATATTATACTATTTCATAAAAATGTAAAATATAAATATAACCCATATATAAAAAATTTAGTTGATAAAAAATATATATCCAACTATTCTAAATAATTTATAAAATTTTTTGTCAGAATAAAATATATATTAATTTTTAAAAATACCATAATCAATAAATGTGATAAATTTATGTGTTAGAATCCCTCATGATAATACATTATGATGTAATTTTCGGTTATTGAGTAAACAAATTCTCCCTGCAATCGATTTATGAAATCTAGTTGAACACTCTTGAATAAAATAAATGGAATGAAATAAAATTTGAAAAACAATTAGAAATGATTTCTTATTCATGACAGTCGGTTTTGAAATAAAATGTAAGTTATAGACCATATCATTGATTGAAAATAACATTACACAATACATCCCTAGAATGAAGGAATATATTTGTGAAGTAATGTACCCCCAATCTTACAAAATTTTCTCACAATGATGTTGAAATAGATGAAAAATAAATTTGAAAAATAATGTTTCAATTCGAAGAATAGATTATGGGATCAAAAATAAATTTTTTTAATACCATAAGTTCAATACTAAAAATAATAGATATATATATATATATTTTATAATAATTTTAATCACATAAATCATTTGAGTGTAAATCCGTTTATATATGAAAAAATATAGGTTAAAACATTATAACTCTATTAAAATTTTATTAACATTGCTATAAAATAAAAACTAATGTGTCACATTAAAATTTATCTCGTAGAAAGGTTAATAGAATTATTTATGAAATATTTTCCATTTAAAAATAATATATAAATATGGTTACATATATAAGAAAGTTAGTTTTTTATAGTAAATATAGTTCCAAGGACAACTAATATTATATCGATTGGACTGGATCCTTTTTAATAATTTGAAATTACCATTGATGGAAGCATGCCTAGTATAATAATAATTTTATTAATAATTTATTTTAAAAATTATAAATATAAACAACCATATATTAAAATATTAGGGTTTAATATTCCAAGAAATTTAAATAATGAATCATTATAAAAAAATAATGGAAATGTAGTTACCAAAAATTCAAGAATTTTGTGCAATAATCGAGATAAATTAAATTTAATTAAAAATTACATATGAATTGATATATTCTATAAATAGTAATAATTTCCAATTAAGATATGATAATGATATTAAAAAAATATATAATGAAAAATATGATGTATACCAAAAATATGTTTAAATATAATAATGTCTAGATAAAGAATCCTTACTATTTGAGTAACATTTTAATCGAAAAAATTGAAAGAGAGGATATGAAATTGAACATAAAATATAAATTAGAAAATATAATATTTGATATGATATTTATAATAGGTAGTATTTTCACTATATAAATTAACATAGGTTCATAATAAATAATATTTCTCAAATGAAGGCGATTGAGATAAAAAACAGTAACCTCGAATGAATCTTGTTTCACCATGGAGGATTTAGTGTACATAATGAAGGAATGGATATTTTTTTTAATGAAATGGGAAAATTGGATGATGTTTTTGTAATAATTATAATAATATAATACTATAATAATGAAACTAATGTAAAATTACTAAATAGTTGTAATGGAATTGGAGGAAAAAATGGACATAATGAAACAATATTTATAAATTGTTACCTTACAAATTGGATTATCTCTATTGATATGTGTGTCAAACCATTACAATATAGTCTATTGAGTAAGATCACATACTTTTCCATAGGTATATCAGGATTTTTAAGGTAATATTTTACCCTTATTTTGGTATGTACTTTGTGTGGTTTTTTTGGATGTTTTAGGATAAAATTTTAAAATATATAAGGAAAAGGGGAACTGCACAGTTAGCGTGTGGTTTTCCCAAACCATGTGGTTATCCCCAACAAACAGTTCTTGTAACACCCAATGTTTTTACCGAACTATTTTATATTGAATGAATTAAATTTCATTGTTTTAATTCTTTTCAATAAGTTAATAACTCCTTCCATATGGAACCAACATGGTGTACATTACACACAACACCGACATGGTGTACATTACACACAACACAGAGTTTCTACGAAACAACAATTTTTAATCATTTTTTAAATGAGATAATTATAACAAAGACATTAAAAAAGTAATTTTTATGTAAATAAATACTTTTAAAATATTTTTTAAAAATTTATTATTTAAATTTAACATAATAATAATAATAATAATAATAAATATAATCTAAAGACATCATATGTTTAAATTTACAATTTTCTAAAATAGACTACTTTTCATGTCCATCTATGAAAAATAATAATTTTAGTTTTAAAAAGAATTAGAAATTTTACACAATAAAAAAATATTAATTTCTTGAATTGATATGTTTGAAATTATCTTCTTGCTAATTTTTTATATTTCTCCGAGAAACATCATTTTTGTACAAGTAGTCAAATATAATGAATTTTTATAGAAAAATGGTATTTTTTAAATTTTTTAAATAATGGTAAATTCAATTTTAAAATTTTGTAATGTATAATTAAATTAAATTATTATCAATTTATATAATTTAGGTCATTGGAACCCATTTCACAGTGAAATTGGATTTAAAATCATAACACACATTTGATTATTTATTACATTAAAAACCCATTATGTCATCCCATCTGAGGGATTAATTTTTAAATAATTTCACCCAATTTAGTGTTTGGTATTTGGAATAATTTATTCCATATTGGAATCAGAATAATTTCACATTTCAAATAAGTTCAACATATAATTTTCACCAAACTATTAGTAAAATTGATTAAAAAATATTACAATGATTAAGAGAAAAATCAGCTTAACAAAGGACTAATACTAAAACACATCACCCCAAAAAACATATAAAAATGTCCAAAATACATTGTATTTCCATATTTATACCCTATATTACATTATTTTTAATGTCCTGGAAATTACATGGAATTGTTTTTAAATACATGGGAATTTTACAAGTCTACGAAAATTGACGGCACTTGATTATGAGGAACAGTGTGCCAGGAATCAATTTATGAAGTTTTGTTTTGGTACGTTCAGTAAACGTATGACCTGGATTTTATAAATTTTGAACCGGTGCTCGAAATTAAAATTTGAGGGCACCGTTGAACTTGCAGCTCCAATATTCGTTTAAGAAGACTTTCACCACAATGGTAGTTGGTCCAGAATGAATGTTAGTTTGTGGTTTAATTAATATATTAAAAAAATGTTTGTAAATTTTTTTTATTTTGTGGTTAACTCCTCCAAGTGGAGGTTGGGGGTGGGCTCCACCACACTGTAACCTCCCATGAGAGGTTATGGTGGTGGGGCCCACCAAAACATAACCTCCCTTGGGAGGATAAATTTTGGTGGGGACCAACTTAGTTTTTTAACACCTTTAACTCCCATTTAAGTGGAGAAAACTCATGAACTTCCCCACTAATCAATTAACCCAACTCCACCCCATTAATTAAGGGAGTTATATCATTTAGTTAAACAACACATTTTTATTTCGTTCAAACAATTAAAATAATAGACAATCTATTATTTCATTTGATTGGCATCATTATTTTATAAAAAGGGAGAATTGTGGAGCTCTTAGAGATATAACGCCAAGGATGAAATGACTCTCCAACGAGGAACAAACACCAAAGAATGACATAAACCTTCTTCTTTCTTCTACCAGAGCAAAGGAGGGAGAGTCGCCCTTGAAAAATATCGACTACACCATCCTCAAATTCTTCATTTTCAACGTTAATGACATGACGCCCGCCTTTCTACGTCATCGTCAAAGAACAACGATATGAGTAGGGGATTTGAATTAATATTTTTTCCCATTCTATCTTGTTTAATCATGGTTTGTTTTTTTTCAATTATTATCATCATATCATTGAGGGTGTGGGCTGAAAAAACCTCATCTCGACACCCCTCCATTTTTCATTACTTTTTGATGAGGGCGGTAGTGCAACGACACCACCAGAAGAGCGGACCATGGCCGACGAGCTGCGGTGGAGCCACAGCGGCCGGCGTCGAGCCGGCCGCAAAGAAACTGACAGTGTAGGGCGGTTGGGTCGCTGGAAGAGAGTGGTACCATTGTGCCATGTGTAAGAATAGGCCATATCCCTTGACCGTGATGGTCCACATGGGAGGCCTCCATGCTGTCGGAGGGGCATGGCATCGTCGCTCCGAGCAGAGGAAGGAGTCACATCAAGGGTCGGCCGTGATAGTGGAGCAAAGGAAGCCAGATGGGCCGGCCATCGGTGGAGTGGGAGGAGCTGGCTGGTCTTACATCCAAGAGTAGTGGGACCCCGCTGGGTCCCACGTGACAAGGACTAGCGCCACCTAGCACCGTTTTGGCTCCCACCTAAATGGCATAGCCATTCGGGATATCCAAGGGGGCGTGCAGTTTCCCCCTGGACGCAGCTTAGGCAAACCCCCCACGGGCCACCGGGTCACTGGGTCACCGGGCCACCGGGCCGAACCTAGCACGGGCCGGGCCGCCAGTACTGGTCGGGCTTCTCCTGTGGACTGGGTCGGACCCGAGTCCATGCCAATTTGACACGAAATCAACTTTTCGTCCATACCTTGTGTTGCGTTTGTCTGATTGGAGAACCGTCTACGGTGAAGGAATGATTGGAGAGATATAGTTCTTTTGGAATACACCACATGATATTTGGACGCAGTTGTGGTATGGTTGTGTTGGATTAAACCTAAATCCAACCAAGCCCTCAGAATGGAAATGCCAATACCATTCAGGTCGGGCGTCCGATTGATGCACCTTCTATCGCGTTATTTTCCTTTTGAAGAGACGAAACATGAAGATACATAAACATGGGAAGAGGTGGTAGTTGATGAATCGAATCTGTTCTTGATGATAGAACCCTCCCGGAATCTAGCATACATTGTAAAAACCCTGGGACTGGATGCACTCTGACGACTGTTCTAGGATCTTGTGTGGGTCCGACAGTTTGGACTTCTGTTCCTGGATCCTGTGTGGGTCTGACATAATAGCTGGACCTAGATCATGTGTGGGTCCAACAGCTTAGCTGGTCCTAGATCCTGTGTGGGTCCAAAAATTCCAACAACTGGTCCTGGATACTGTGTGGGTCCGACAGCTTAGCTCGTCCTGGATCATGTGCGGGTCTGACTACTCTGACTACTATTCCTGGATCATATGTGGGTCCGACAGTTCCAACGGCTGGTTCTAGATGTTGTGTGGGTCATAGAGATTAGATTAATCAATTAATACATCTAATCACCTCTATTACTATAGAAACGTTGTATACCTGTGTTATATGAGTCAGCTAATCCTGTGTTTCCACGTGATTGAGATGTATTATCTGATAACGTAGGTATATGTATTGGCATATACCTAAGTGAAGATATCTATACATTTAATACTTTATGTTTTATCCTTGTTGGGTTTTGTCAGACCTTGACAGTATCAGGGTCCCTATTGAGTATTTTTATACTCAGACCTGCACGGGCTATGCATGCATCTCATTGTGTTTGATGCAGAGGATAGACAGCACTGATTGAGGCTGAGAGGTCTAAGACTGGAAGGTACCCGGAGATGTACCTTGTGATGAGATAGTACACAGAGGAGTCTTACTGACGTGGAGTGCTTAAGAGGCCATTTGTATCTACCCTTTAGGTAGGATCTGTGGCGGAGGATGTAGGAGCTGCTTTCACTATTCAGCTATTTTGTCCCTTTTCCAGTTGTACTTGTAAATTATAGTTGGGCTTGTATTTCTGGACCTTTTTACTTTCCATCACTCTTTTGTATATAGTTATTACTTAGTGTTTTCTTCCAACTCGTACTCTGTTTTTTTTGTTTGCAGTTTATAAAGGCAATTCCATCAAATCTTTTTTGGATTTTTGCCTTTGGTGCTAGTCGCCAACCTCTGGCCTATGGAAGAGGGGTAGGAGTAGTCATGGAATGGGACCCGGAGAATGGGTCATCAAAAATTAGTATCAGAGGTGTTAGTTCTACCACAGAACTTGGAAATCTGATCTTTCTTTTATATGAAGCAATAGTGTTAAGGGTACCAAGTGTGGCTTTCAGTTCAGGGAGTCCAGTGTGGGTGCGGGCGGCCGACGTATGAATACATCAGGACCCGGACTACTGATTTCTGACTCAGGGAATGAAAACACTGACTGTGTTTGTGTTTCAAGAGTTTTATTTGAGATGTATATGAGTTTTATCACAAGGTATAATCTTTTCACCATGGAGCACCTGTTTCTTTTCATGATTCCTCTACATAGACAGCCATCCATGGTTCAAATAGTAGTACGAGAGGGAATCCCACCAAGCGACAAGGCCTCGGTGCAGGTCCACATTACAGCGAAGGAAATAGCGGAAACACTAACCATTGGTCCATCGATGCCACCAGTCGTAGCAGCAGATGATGCATGCCACTTGAGTGCATTGCACGAGTTCCAGTGCCAGAGGCCACCCAGGTTTAGGGGAGAGACGGACCCGCATGACGCTGAGTATTGGCTGGAGGCTATGGTGAGAGTCATAAGGCTAGTTGGGACACTAGAAAACTTCACGGTGATCCTTACCTTGAGGCTCCTTCATGTATCAGTAGGCAGATGGTGGAGTCGGATGCTCCAGGTTCATGACAAGGTGACACTACTCTGGGATGACATGGAAAGCCTTTTTCAAGTGGAGCTTTCCCAACCACCCTTCATGCAGTGCGGATCTATGAGTTGCTGCATCTACATAGGGTATCATGACAGTTGTACAGTAATCATTGAGGTTCACTGACCTCTCATGTTACTCCATAGATATGGTTCCGGACCCATTTTTTAGGGCCATGACCATCGAACATGGGATCATACAGGAGATCAGAGCATCGATGATCTCACTCAGCATTCTGATGCAGGTAGGGGTGTTAAAGAGATCCTTCCTAGTTGATATTTTCTTTGTTGAGTAGTCACCAGCAGTGAGACCCACCACCGGGCATCACGTAGCATAGTCTTCTGCAGCAGCCATCATACAGATGTCGTAGAGGTCCAAGCGGACCAGACCATCTGGTGGGAAACCTCAGGACATAGGTTCGATTGTGTGGCTCACATGAGATAGAGACAATCATGTGAAGAACACTTAGTGTTTCACATGTGGCAGAGAGGGTCCCAGGGCTCTTGATTTTCTGACCCGCAGTACTGATGATCAACAGACAGTTGAGGTACCTCCCAAGTAGAGGCAGAGATTCGATCCAGACATTATGTAGGGAGTAGGAGGATGTGGCAAGGGAGCTAGTAGAGCAGCTGATGGTGGGATACGTTTCAAGGTGTTACCACCACCACCACTAGGAGGTCCAACCTGACTGCTAGAAGCAGGTGGATTGGGGAGAGCTCAACTCCATGCAGCTGAGGCATACGACCATGGTGATCCAGAGATGATTTGAGGTACGATATCTGTCTAATACCCCATAGCTGTAGTTCTTATAGACACAGGTTCCAATCACTCTTTCATTTCCACTACCATCGTTTGGAGCTCGGAGATTCCGAGACAGTTTTTGGATCAATCCTTACGGATAGAGATTCCTACAGGAGCATAATCAATGATTTCACACTAATGCCGGTAGTGTGAGATTAATCTAAGAGGCAAGATCTTTGGATAGGTCTCCTAGTAGTGACCTCGAGGCCTTACGATGTCATATTGGGTATAGACTGGTTATCTAGAGTCCATGCTCAGATTGATTGTATTAAGTGAAATGTGTGGTGTGTCCACATGGATGGGAATAGTTTCACCTTCACTAGAGAGAAGGGAGCCTTTGCAGCTCAGGACGGACTTAATCGGAGGAGGTTGCAGCCGATCACTCACTAGTTGGCCTGCCTTACCCTCAGAGCAGTTGATGTGGACAGTATGATCTATCCTGTAGTGGTGGACCAGTACGCGGATGTCTTCCCTGATGATGTTCTAGGATTACCTCCCTGTATATTGTTTGACTTCTATATTGACATGTACCCTGGTATGTTAGTGATATTTATACCAGCATATCAGATGGCTCCCGCTGAGCTTCGTGAGCTGTGGGTTCAGCTAGAGGACTTTCAAGGGAATGGATTCATCTAGCCTCGTCTTTCACCCTGGGTAGCTCTAATTCTTTTCTCTAAAAAGGTGGATAGGAGATTGAGGCTTTGTGTCAACTATCATCACCTGAACCAGGTGACCGTGAAGAACAACTACCCACTCCCAAGGATTGACGACCTCTTGGATCAGCTAGAGGGAGAGCGGGGGTTCTCGAAGATAGACCTCAGATCAAGCCATCACCAGCTCAGAGTTTGAGACATGGATTTTCAGAAGTCAACCTTCAGATATTGGTATATCCACTACATGTTCTTGGTTATTACCTTCGGCACAACCAATGCTCCAGAAGTGTTAATGAGTCTCAGGAACAGGACCTTCAATCCTTACCTCGATCCCTTTGTCGTAGTCATCTTCGATGACATTCTGATTAAATCGACTACTGAGGAGGAGCATGTTTACCATTTACAGATAGTACTCGATACACTCTGAGAGCACCATCATTACGGTAAGCTCTCGAAGTGCCAGTTCTAGATTTGAGAGGTTCACTTTTTGGGGCATGTCATCTCAATGTCTAGAGTTGTAGTAGATCCTGCGAAGATTAAGGTGGTACTTTCTTGGGAGCCACCCAAGAGTGTAACAGAGATACATAGATTCTTGGGATTGGCTGGATACTACAATAGATTCATTCCAGACGTCACCAAAGTTTCAGCACCACTATCAGCCTTGACGATGAAAGGGAAACCCTTCATATGGTTGGATAGATGCTATCAAAGCTTTCATGGGATGAGATAAAGGCTGACTAGTGCCACCATCTTGAGGTTTCTATGGAAAGGCATTGTCTACGTACTTTACTGTGATGCATCAGAGACCAGACATGGATTTTTTCTGATAGAAGAGAGTGTTGTGAACATGTATGGTTATCGGTAGCTGAGGTATCATGAGCAGAAATATTCTACCCATGACCTGGAGTTAGCTGCAGTGGTCTTCGCATGGAAAATGTGGTGAAACTATCTGATATGAGAATTCTTTACCATTTACATTTATCATAAGAGTATCAGGTATATATTCTCTCAGAAGGACCTGAACCTCAGACAGCGACGTTGGCTTCTTTTCCTCCAGAACTATGACTTTGAGATATTCTATACTCCGGATAAGCGGGAAAAATGTTGCAAATGCACTCAACAGGAGATATGGTATACAATTGCTTAGAGAGGCGATAGAGAAACTAGTTGCCTTAGATATATCCTTTGTGGATTGGGATGGATAATACTATCTATAGTCTCTTACAATCACTCCCCCACTTCATCAGGGAGTTAGGGAGGTGTTGTATGGGGACGCTGAATACAAGACATGACTTCATCAGTTATCCATAGGGCAGGCACCTGATGCATTTTCTTAATTGGTGGAGCACATCATCTTCTATGAGAGGATGTAATATGGTTCCAGTGTACCTTTAGGAGAAGTATTGAGAGAGTTTCACTTGTCCCCTCTAGTAGTACACCCAGGAGTGGCGAAGATGTATCAGGACCTTCGATGACAGCACTTGTGGCTAGGTATGAAGAAGGCAGTAGCGGAGTTTGTCTCACGGTGCCTCAATTTTCATTTAGTGAAGGCAGAGCACCATGTACCAGCAGGCTTGGTTTAGCCTTTAGAGGTCCCATAGTAAATGTGGGATGGTGTATCCATGGATTTCGTGACAGGTCTTCCACATACATCCAAGATTCATGACTCGATTTGGGTGATCATCAACCAACCTACCATGTCAGCCCACTTCCTACTGATCAGAGAGCATGGTTCAGTAGAGATATTTGAAAGCCTCTACATGCAGGAGATTGTGAGGCTACATGATGTACCATCTTCTATTGTCTCTGACTGTGATGCATGGCTTACTTACCTGCTATGGAAGGGGTTGCATGAGGCTTTCGGGACGCAGCTATGTTTGAGCACAACCTTCCATCCTCAGGCAGATGGTAAGACTGAGCGGTCCATTCAAACCCTCGAGGACATGCTATGTGCATGTGTCCTTGACTTTGGTCACAGCTGGGAGGATCACTTTCCTTTTGTGGAGTTTTCTTACAATAACATCTATCACTCTACCATAGGGATGGCACTTTTTGAGGCTTTGTATACGCGACCTTGAAGATTACCCTTGTACTGGACTGACCCTTGAGAGTCAGCACCAGTGGGACCAGAGATGTTACGAGCTACTACCGAAAAGGTGCAGATCATCCAGTTGTGGATTAAGACTGCATAGAGCAGGCATAAGTCATATGATGATAGGAGACAGAGACCTCTTGAGATCGAGGATGGAAACCACGTCTTTCTATGTGTCTCACCTCGTTGAGGAGTATAGAGATTTGTCATAGGAGGAAAGTAATATCTAAGATTCATCAGACCATTACACGTCCTCAGTAGAGTAGGCGAGGTGGAATACCACTTAGCTCTTCCACCTCAGTTGCACTGGGTTCATGATGTCTTCCATATATCCCAGCTGAGGAGATAAGTGCATAACTTTTCTCACATCATCGACCATGGAGCGCTGGACATCGATGATGGGATGACTATTATGGAGGTTCCAGTGGAGATTGAGGATCGATAGGGGAAGTACCTACATGGATGGTTGATACCTCTGGTGTGAGTTCGCGGGTAGCACAGGAACCTCTAGGAGAGAACATGGGAGCTGGAGGCTCAGATGCATGTACAGTACCCCAATTTGTTCCCTTAGTTTGAGTTATAGCTTATGGGGACATAAATCCATGAGGTGGGGAGGATGTAAGTACCCGGGTATTCCGTGGAATTTTATTTTTTATAATATCGTGGGATTTTACGAGTCTGCACAAATTTACAACGCTTGATTTCGAGTTCCAGTGTGCTCGAAACCAATTTCTAATGTTTTGTTAGGGAACATTTAGTAAATGTACGAGCGTGATTTTATTATTTTTGAACCAGTGCTCGAAATTGAAATATGAGAGCACCGTTTAACATGAAGTGCCAATATTCGCTTGAAAAGATATTCACCTCGATGACTGTTGGTCGAGAATGAATGTTATTTTGGGGTTTTATAGAATATATGAAATAAAAATAATATTTGTGGCTTATTTTTATTTGGTTGTTAAAAAATCCAAGTGGAGGTTGGGAGTGGGGGCCAAAACAGTTTAACCTCCCATGAGAGGTTATGGTGGTAAAGACCACCCAAAAATAACCTTCCTTTGGAGTACAAATTTTGTTGGGCACAATCTCAGATTTTCAACCCCTTTATCTCCCATTTATGTGGAGAAAACTCTTGACCTTACCCACTAATTAATTGATCCAACTCCAACCCATTAATTAATTGAGTTATCTCATTTATGTAAGCACCACATTTTCATTCAAATAATTAAAATACTATAAAATCTATTTTTTCATTTGGATGGCATCATTCTTTTGTTGGAAGGGAGAATTGAGGAGCTATTGGAGATATAATGCCCAGGAAGAAAGAACTCTCCAATGAGGAACGACCACCAAATAATGACAGAAACATTCTTCATTATTCAACCTGAAAAAAGGAGGGTGTGCTATCCTTGAAGAACACTGACGAACCCATCCTCAGCTTCTTCATTATCGATTTCAATGAATCAATGTCTGCCTTTCTGTGACATCGCCAATGAAAAATTATACAAGTATGGGATTTGAATTAATTTTTGTTCCCGTTCAATCTTGTTCAATCATTGTTTATTTTTCTGCCAATTTTTATCATCATAATGCGAACGGTGTGGGCTACCCAATCTCATCCCATCCCCCTCCATTTTTCTTCGCTTCTTAACATGGGTAGTGGCGCAATGGCATGACCACAGGAGCGGAGCAATGGTGGCCGGCGTCGGGTTGGCTACGATGAAACCAGCGGCACAGGGCCACTGGAAGGGCGCTGCATCGTCGTGCATGTGGAAGAATTGGCTATGGACCTTTTCCCAGATGGTGAACAAGAGCACCCACCAAGCTTCCGAATGGGCATGGCACCACCGCGCCATGTGGATGAAGGAGCCAGGGAAAGGGCTGGCCATGGCGGTGGCGTAAAGGCAGCCAGCTAGGCTGCCCGCTGGTGGAGCGGGACCGGCTGTCCGCTCTACCATCCAGGAAGAGCGGGACCCCGTTAGGTCCCACGTGTGAATGACCAGTGCCACCTATCACCGTATTGTCTCCTAGAAGAACGACATTGCCATTCAGGATATCTTGGGAGCACGTGGTTTCCCACTGGATGCAGCTTAGGTGGACACCTCGTGGGCCGCTGTGTCACTTGGCCACCGGGCCTGACCCATAGTGGGCCACTGGGCCAGAACCAGTGCGGGCCGCATTGTTGGACCCAGCACATGACGGGCCACCAACATGGGCATGGCGGCCACCGCAGACTACATCAGACTCGCATACCTTGTCAGACCCTAGTCTAGACCAGTTTGACCCGAAATCACTTTTTCGGGCATACATTGGGTTGCGGGTGTCCAATTGGCGAACCGTCTACAGTGACAGAAAGCTTTGAGAGAGAATGTTCTTTTTGAATACCACAAATGATGTTTGGATATAGGTAGGGTATTGTCATGTTGTATTGAACCTAAATCCAACTAGGCCCTCGAAATAGAAATTCCAATAACTTTCAGACCGGTCGTTTGATTGATACACCGTCTATCACATTGTGTTCCTTATGACGTGACAAAATTTTGTGATACATCATCTAGGGGTGACCTGGAAGTTGATTTTTCAATTCTTGGAATGAGGAGTGAACCCTCCCAGAATCAATCATACTTAGTGAAAACCTAGTGGCTGGCTTCGCTCTAACGGTTGTTCCAGGATCCTATGTGGGTCTGAAAGTTCTGATTTACGTTCATGGATCTTGTGTCGGTCTGATAGAATATCTGGTATGGGATTCTGTGTGTTTCTTATTGCTTAGTTGGTCATGGATCCTGTGTGGGTCCGACAGTTCCAACTGTTGGTGCTGGATTCTGTGTGGGTCTGACGACATAGCTGGTCCTGGAACCTGTGTGGGTCTGACAGCTCCGACTACTATTCCTGGATCCTATGGGTGTCTGACAGTTGGGACATCTGGTCCTGGATCCTATGTGGTTCTGACATCTTAGATGAAATAGTTACTACATCTGATAATCTCTCTCACTCTACAAAATTGGTATACCTATGTGAGCTGAGTCAGCAACTCTTGTGTTTCCACATGAAAAAGATTGATTAAATGAAAAATTAGAAATATGTATGGGTATATACCTCTGTGGGGCTATCGATCGATTTCATACTTTTTGGCTTGTCCTTGTTGGATTTTGTGACACCTTGAGAGTCTCAGGGTCTCCACTAACTTCGTTTATACTCGCCCCTACAAGGGTTATGCCCTCACTTTGTTGTGTTGGATGTAGACGACAGACAATGCTGATGGAGGCTGAGAGCGGCAGGACTAGACAGTACCCAGACGTGGACCTTACGATGATACAGTACAAAGAGGAGTCTGATGGATGTTGAGTGCTATGGAGGCTATCTGTACCTACCCTTTGGGTAGGATCCTTGGTTGACAATCCAAGAGCTACTTTCACCATTCAGATTTTTTGTCCCATTTTCAGTTTTACTAGTACTTTACAGTTGGGCTTGTATATCCGAGCATTTTTACATCCCAATACACATTTTTTATATAGTTTCTACTTAGTTTTTTATTCATTCTCATACTCTATTGTGTGTGTTTGTGTTTTATAAAGGCAATGCATTCCTAGATTTTAGATATTTTCCCCTTTGGGGCTTGTCACCAGCCCCTGGCCTATATAAGGTGGGATTGGGGTAGTCACGTCATGGGTCCCGGGGAATGGGGCATGATATTAATTATATTTTTCTCTATTAATGTATCCAATTTACATGGTAAATTATTGATGTAATTTCATTTCCAAAAATTTATAAGGCGACTGCTTGTCCTTCACTATAAAAAGGCCACCCCTCATCCCAATTCATAAAACCTCCCAAATCACATATTTCTACCACTCTACTATCCAATATGATAAAATATATATATATATATATATATATATATATTACTCCTTGAATACTACTTTTGGTATAAATACATCCCAAAATCCCTTTGGTGCAAACAATAAAAAGTTACCCAAATAAGATAAACATCCTTCATTATGCTCTGTTATTTTATTTCCATTAAATGAAACTTAAAATATCATTATTCCATGATTATATAAATAATAGTATTCTAAATATACTAAAATTCTTTTATATTATGGTTCCTACCAACACTAACACACAATTTCATCTTATGTGTAAGAGACATATATATCTTGTGTATAACAACCTACTACCTTAGGAAACTATGTTGTTTGTTTTACCTTTACCACCATTGATGGTTAAAAATTTGGATAGACATGATATTTTAGAATGATAAATATATCATTTATTATGCCTTCATTATTAATAAGTTATTTTTTAACACATTCATCTATAATTTCCATTTTTTATATATGATAACATTATTGTTTGATGTATAGACTACCACCTCCTCAAAACAATGTGATCCATTTAAACTCAACATGGAATGTACTAGGACGTGATTTGTGAACTAATATGATATATATAATATATAATAATTCTATTAGAATAATAATTTATAAATATATATATATATATAATTCATTTGCATTCATTCCTTCAATACAACAAAAAAAGGAAACACCATTCATGTATACATGTGACCAACCATATCCATGAATGATTTCTTCTATTTCATATATCAATATTTTATAGATTATTATATATAAGGACATAGCCTTAAATGTTAAATAATATTGAGTTATGTCAAGAATTCACATTCGAGATCCTTTCAGGTTTAAAACATTGATAATTAGGTCATAACCGTAACATAAAAAACATAGAAATAGAAAGTGGACACTTCTAATAGTATATGTTTCTTCTATAAAATAATTTTTTTTAAATAACATGGCTTATTTTCATGTGTAATTATACTAACATTTCCATGATTATATCATTGATTCAATTCTCTTGTAAATCTTGTTAAAACATTTATAAACATTGTATGAGCATAAAAAATTTAGTAAGGGATATAAAAATAAACAAAAATCAATAGTCTAGTTAAAACTAGATAACCCATTCAATGTTCATTGAGAAGAAGAAAAAAAATATTTTTACATGAATAACTATCGTACTTTTTGCTCAATGAAAAACACTAAATCAAACAGCACTAAATTTTGACTCCTTATGGTGACCTAGAGAGTCATATACATAAAACCCTTTAAAATATCTTCCAATTAGAATAACCATATTGTTGACTTCCAAATTGGAGATCTATAATGTGGATCACCATTCTTATAAGCTATATCTGGCTCACTCGTGAGCTAAAATGGGTCTCAATCCATAATATACGTTGTGTTAGGAAAACATGTGAGCTATAATGGGTCTCAACCCATCATATAAGCTATATCTAGATCACTCAGGAGATATAACTGTGATCAAACCATATTATATGCTATATCGGGATCACCTGTTTCATATAATGCACATGTTACATTTCATGAATAAAACACATTCATTACAAAACCCATGTTTGAAAGATTCTTCTAATCATATATGAAAAACATTTCTGTATAAAAAATACCATATTCATTTTAGAACCCATTTTCAATACAAAATTACCAAAATTAATTAATAATGGATTTATTTTCATTTTAAATGACATTAATGATTGTTGAGAAAACCAAATTTCAAACAATGGTTACAATAGTTGAGAATACACCGAAGCCATATGTGTGAAAAAAACATTCACTTAACATTTATTAATAAAATTAATACTCATTTTATAAAAATAATCCTTTTAAAAAATTTAATTAAATTCAATATTGACATAAAATTTCCTATGTATTCCTTTTATTCTGATATAAGTAAATATATAATTTAATATCAAGAAGAAAATTATTTGTTTTTTTAATCATTAAATGCTCAATGTGCCCCATACCACTGTTAAAATTTAAAAATTATTTACCATAACATAATAAATTACATTATTAAAGATAAAATATGTATATTAAATGTCATAGTGGCTATATAAACCTTATAAAAGAATAAAGGTACATATTATCAAATAGTGCCTCAATAAAAGGAGATTGAGATGAAATCCCTTAACTTGTGATTGACTTGTCTCATTCATTATATAATTTCAGGAATAATAAACCTAGTATAATTTTTTAATTTATTTATAACCTTTTTAAAATTTATTATTCTTTTTATATCACTTATTACTAGATTATAGCAGTTACTAAATTATTTTAGTTCATATCAGATGCTTTGTCGATGTTTAGAATTTGAGTCAAAAGAAAACATTATTTGATCCAAATTATCCATGCACCATAATTTCATTATCACCATAATAATATTAATTATTTAAATATCATATATATAATTTATATATTTATTTGCACTAGTTCATAACATTTGGAGTTAAGAAGTAAAATTCATCGTTTATGGAGACAGTACGCCAAACGTACGCATAAACGGTACATTCATTTAATTTTCATATTAATGTGACATAAAATAAATGATATATAGGTATATTATAATTCATGTATAATATATATGTTTTATAAGTCCATTAAATCCATCCATTATATGGTATGCGTATGTGTTGAATGATTCATATCACAATGAGGGGGCGGTAATCTACACTTCCTCGAAAGAAAATATCATATTTACATATTATATAAAGCATAAAGGTATGTAATAAATAAAAATTATTTACATGTAGATGAAATATAAATAAAATTTATGTCATATATAAATAATGTTCCATCATAATGGCCACCATGGTAGGTGGTAGGTAAAAATTGAACAATCATCATTTCATGGGGCAGTAGTTCACCGTACACAAAAATAATATGTTCAATATCCATTAGTTGGAGGTTTCTATATGTGTAGGTCAAACCAATTGTATAAAAAATTATATTATATTGATGATATTGTTTTCTTTTTAAAATAATAGAATACATATAGGTTTGTGTGTTAGATGTGGAAAATAAATGAAAGGATCTTGAGAGAAGACGTTACCACTAAATCGGTTACTCTTTTTTATTTTAGCCAAATGGCATTCATGAATTTTCTTATGCCCAAGCTAAGTATTCAAGGATGAATTGAAGGATGCTAGAAGCATATCTGATCCGAATTTGGATGAGCCATTGGGCTTGAGAAGTTTGAGTATAAAGGTAGAGGTGGTTCCCTTTTATAAGCGGAAAGAGTGGCACTTTATGAATACCATGAAATTTTATATTAATATAAATTTATTTCTGAATTATAATGGTTAAAAAGTTAAAAATTTAGAGGGTATGATGATTATGTGTCTAAATCATATCAACCAATAGGTCTTATACAAGTTTAGGTCCCAAAAGTAACATTATCTTTTAGCTTTAACCCTTAGTTAAAAACATTAACTTTTACCATTTATTCTTATATTTTCGTAATATACGGTTATTATATTTAATAAAAAATTACAATAAAAACAAAATAATATAATTATGGAAATTTTGAATATTATATAATTTAGTTTTCCAACTATTATATTTTTAGGATTATTATATTGTTTAATAAAATTGTATTTTTTTTAAACTCATTTATGTCAATTTTTAAACTATTTGGAAATTTATTTTTGTTTAATTCTAACAACATAATTATGTCATAAAATTTCATTAAATCAACCCTAATATTTGCATCTAATCCAAAAAATTAGTTTATGGAATCAAAAATTTTATATTATACTTATTTCAATATTTATAATATCATTTATATGAATCTTTCATTAATAAGGTAATCACCGCATCATCATTGTTTCAAAAATAATATTATTTATTAAGTTTATAAAAATTATAAATAAAATACCATGATGTATGAAATATTTTTTTATTTATATTAAATATTTATAGTCAAATATATCAATTAAATAACCCCACCTTAAAGTTATTTTTTAAAAAAGATACATGTTTGTGTTGTACATCACTTTAAATTAATTATTCTAACATGTCATTTTCATACCCAAGTGGCTCTTAAATGCCAAAAGTTTAGACTAAGGATTATTATTGTCACCCATGAATCATTAAATAATTTAAATAGACATGTTAGGGTAGGTTTATATTATTATAATATTATTTTCACCCTTATTTTTCATAATTTACCCTTTAATGGTGGTAAATAAAAATAAATACTGAAGTTACTATTCCTAATGTCCAGAAAAAAAGGTACTTATTTACACAATTTGGACCATATGATTCCAAATATTAAATCCATTTTTATAAATTAAAATAACATAAATTTTAGTAATAAATTTTATATTAATTCTCGTTTTCAAAACTAGAAATCAGGTTTTTTAAAAGTAAAAACTATCAACAGATTGACTTGTGTGTATGTCCAATATTAATGTGATTTTACATCCAATGACAAAAATTTTATTGAATAATAAAAAAATACAATTACACTATATAATTAAATTAAATGGAAATATAAATATATAAACTAATTATATGAATATGTAGTTTTGAAATAAATTGAAGTATTTTTCACTATTCATTAAAATATATATTTTATCACAAAAATACCAAAATTTCAACCAAAAAATTATTTTATATTACACTTATAAATAAGAAGTTTATTTTGTCAAATAAAACATATCAAACTGACAAAAAATAGATATAAAAAGGGTTCTCCATCAAAATATTTTAAAATGTTATTTTAATAATATAATAGTATTTTATGATTAAAATTAGATTTATATTCATTTAAAGTATATTAATTTTATTAGATAAAGGTAAAACAATTCCAAAAAAATATGTAATCCTATTTTAGTTAATTTTTCTCATTTATCCAAGATAATAGTTAGGCGTTAACTATCATTTAAAATTATTATTTTATTATTTTATTATTTTTTGGTATAACCCAATGTTGTGTGAAATGTATGATTTTGAAGAAATCTATTATTCCATGTCAACTATGATATTAGAAAATCATCCCCTTTAACTTCAAATTAATATCTTATTTATAAATATTAATTAATAAGAATAATTATTATTTTATAAATACAAGGTATGTTACATCATTCCCCCATTTTTGAAATTTCATCCTCACAATTTTAAAATTTGTCTCTGTAATATAATTGAAAATACCACATTGGAAAATGATTCAATAAAACTAAAACATTAAAATAATTAAATAGATGTACAAATACCACCTGATATAACACATTCTAGGATGAAATATATTAAAGCATGGATATGGAAGAAAAACTAATAATCTTTCTCTGATGGAGAGTTATAGAAAGAATGATCAAGAAAAAGTTAAAAAATAGAAACCCATAAACATGTGATGGGTTAAATGGTAATTCATTTCACAGTATGAAATTTAAATTGAAAACATTTATTTTAAGATATTTTTCATAAGGGTGAAGAATTATTTTACTACTTAGAATTAGCACATATGAAAATATACTTACTTGAAAAGTAGATTTTCATACATTCATAAATTTCCATGACACACTCATGTTTTCTACAAACGATGAGTATTCTAGATGACATGGTCACACCTAATGTACAAGAATAAACTTATAGAGAATAATATAATCCATTAATGGTGAACTATATATTTCCCCATCATAAAACATTAATTAAAACCAAAATTCATAGTACCAGATCATATAATCCCCCAAAAATAATAATCCTTTATAAGGAGAAGATCTAAATTTAGTATCCAAAATTTAACAATAATACTGAAGTTATACATAGACCATTCAACAAACAAATGTCAATAAAATTCCAGAAAATAATCTGACTATTATTAAAACCCAAAACTCAGAAGGATTTGGTCATATAGTTTTCCATGATAAATTTTAAAATTTATCTCCAAATAAAATCAACTACTCTTAATGTCCCATAACAAAAAGTATTTAACCAAATCAAATTTTTTCCATGATAGGATAAAAAATTCCACAAATGACCCAAATATCCATTTTTCCACAATAAAAAAAATTCTATTCCAAAATAAAATTCAACCATTAATCCTAAAATTAAATCCTATATTATTTTATCTTACATAGGCATATAGTATTCTCAAATGAGATAACTTCTTCCAAAATAACATTTTTCAATTCATCACCAAATCATTGTTCCTATACTATGGTTATCCATGTTATAAAATAAATTCTAGAAAAATCTCCTTATTCTTAATAAATAATATAATTTAAATAAATCATTTTGTTCATACTAAACAAGGACATGACAGAGGTCAGTGGTAGGAAATGTTCCCTTATCACCCTTCAATTGTGTGATCGATTCCTACTGCCTTACCAAATGTAATGGGTTTTCACCCATCTTGTGGGTTTACCTATTATAAATTTATATAATTCTTATAACATTCCCAAAATGAGATAAAATCCTAAAAATAACCTTAACATAATTTTACATCATGTTAATCCCATGCCTTTAATTTTTCATCTCAAAATTTATTTACCCATAATTGCCTCAAATTCATAGATCATATAAACACTAAATGTTCACTGTCACCATTTCCACAAAATAAAATATAATTCTTCCACATTTTTACATAACAAATATAAGGGTTACACATACTATAAGTCTTCCTTTGTAATGTCATAATTAATACATTTAAACATATCATTATCTATAGATCCAACATAACTCATCAATTCCAAAAATTTAGACATCTCAATCATTAAACTTTCTTCATGATTCTTTATCCATGTTTTCTGATATTTTTCATTAATATTAATTTCCAAAAAAAATCTTGCACAAAAATATATGTTTCAATAATTTCAAAATATGAGCTACAAAATAATCCATACCATTAATAAGTCATTTTTAGTATCCTCATATTCATTTGGAATGAAATTAGATATTGGTAAACATATATTTTTATTGTCTTGTTGATCTTATTCCCAAACCATCATCGAAGGACATCTATTTTTCTGATGACCATAAACAACCAAATTTAAATAATTCAATTGATCTCTTATAAATAATTTTTTTTTCTTTTCATGAAGTCAACTAAACTCTTAATTTTTACATAGTATTTTATTACATTATGATAATCATTTCCAAATCTATAACATTTTATCGTACCACTGAAACATTTTCCTAGGTGTTTCTTCTGACATCCATGACACATACATTGTTGAATATACTTACCTTTATGATTATTACTTAAAATTATATGGGGATTTGTTTCATTAATATATGATGCCTTAGAAAAATAAACAATTTTCAAGTGGTCAATCATGACTCTATATATTTGGTGTAGAATAACCACTAGAGTTCTCATTATAGAACCCTTTTCATTCGGTTTATTATTTAGAAAGCCACCATAGTTTCTGTCACGTCCATTGTTACTTTTATTCCTTCTGGGTCCTTCTATATACTGAAACCAAAATGGGTTATTGTGATTATATCAATAAAATATTCATATACAATCATATGAGGAGTATAAAAACTAAGATATACTTATTCATGTTATCTCAAACTCATTCGATTTATTTAAAATAACATTGAAAATATATATTATACTAACCAGTGTGGTTATATAACCATGTAACTTAGGGTTATATAAAACCATAACCTCTAAAGTTATAAAAACAACCTCTGATGCCAATTATAATTACCTAGCCCTAAACACTACAAAATCTTTATTAAATTCAATGATTCACATTGAGGATTATTTTAGGTTTATATCATTGAAGAATTTGGACACAACTATTAGAAAACAAAAACATATAAATAAAATGTGGAAACTTCCATTAATATCTTTTTCTTGTATAACATTAATATTTTTTTATGTAAACATGGTTGATTTTTATGTTCTGTCATGATAACGTTTCCTTGATTCCATCAGTGACTATACTCACCATTAAATTTAGTGAAAACATTTCAAAACATGGGATGAGCACAAAAAACATAGTAAGGGACACAAAAATAAATAAAAGCCATTAGTCTATTTAAAACATGATAATATGATCATTGTTTTTTGTGTTGATGAAATAAAACATTTTCAAATGAATAAAAATCATATTATTTTCTAAATGAAAAACACTAAAACCAATAGTATCAAATTAGAGCTCATTTGCGCAACTTAGATAATCATATTCATAATTTTTTTTCAGACATATTACAATTGCAATAACCATATGGTTGAATTAAAAATTGGATATCTATATTGGGGATCACCCTTTTATATAAGCTATATCGGGCTCACCCATGAGCTATAATGGGGCTTGGCCCTTTATATAAACTATGTCAGGCTCACCTGTGAGCTGCAATGGATATAAAACCTTCGTATAAGCTATATCGGGCTCACTATTGTTTTATAATGGGGATCACCCTTTCGTATAATATATATCAGGCTCACCCATTTCATATAATTCTCATGTTCTATTTCATGAATAAAACATGCTTATCAAAAAAAATCCCTTTCTGAAATCATCTTATAATCCCACGTGAAAAACATTTCAATATAAAAATATGATTTTAATTTAAGACCCAATTTAAAATTCAAAGAAACCAAAATAAAGGAATAATGTATTTATTTACATTTTAAAAGTCATTAAGGCTTATATAGAGATTCAAATATCAATTAATATTTATTGTGATAGAGAAGTTGTTGTCGTTGTATACATTACAAATAATAAATTTTTCATTTTGTAATGAAAGTAAAATGATTCGTATAAAACACTTAATATTGAATAGTTTTATTGAAATTCACGATTTACCAAAAAAAAATTGTATATTCAATTTATATACATATAATTAAATATGTAATTTAATATCATACAGAAATAGATTGATAATTAAATATTTAAATGTTCATGGTGTACCTTACCACATTATACATATAATCATTAACCTACATGATTTAATAAATTATGTTATTAAAGATAACATATGCATATGAAATGTTATATTTTTTATTTATACAACATATAAAATAATAAATGTTAAATTATTAAGAAATGCCTCAATAAATTGAGATTGAGATTAAGTCCCTTATGAAGGATTTTGACTTGTATTGTTCATTCTTTAACTTCCTGAATAATAAAAATTGGTTAATTTTTACTTTCTTTTGAACATTTTTAATGTTTATTATTCATTTTATATCACTTATTACTTTTTTATATCAATTAGTAAATTATTTTTGTTCATATCAGACATTTTGTCGATGTTCGGTATTTGTGTAAAAAATGTACTTGTTTTGATGCAAATTCTCCATGTGGCCATAATTCAATTAATAATAAAATATTATTAATGATTTAAATATAATATATAAACATTATATATTTATTTATAATATTTTATAACATTTGGATATAAGAAATTAATTTCACCCTTCATGGAGATGGTAGGTTGTAAGTACACATAAACACTACCTTCATTTCATTGTCACATTTAAGGAATAAAAAATAAAATTTTCATTGATATATTATAATTTAAGTTTAATATCTATCTTAAAAATGTTCATTAACTCAATCATTTCTATATTTATTGTATGGAATGATGAGTCATATCACTTTGGGGGGTGGTAGTCCACACCTCCTCAAATGAAATTATCGTATTTACACATTATAGAATGAATAAAAATATGTTGTAAATAAAAACTAGCAAAGAATAAAGAAAATATATATATCATATATATCATATATAAATACAATGTACTCATAATGGCCCCTATGAGATTTTTTAGGTGAAAATTGATCATTTATCATTTTTTGAGGCACTAGTTCACTATACAAAGGAACAATTGGTTCTATATCTTTTAGATGAAGGTGTGTGTAAATGTAGGTTTAAACCTTAGTTAAAAGAAATCCTAGTATATTGATGATACTATTTTTTATTATATAATTTAATAAATAGTGGTTTGGTGGTTGGATGAGGAAAATAAATTAAAATAGCATGAGAGAAGACATTACCTCTAAATCAGGTAACTCCTTTTGATTTTAGCCATAAGGATTTATTGAAAGGCCTTATGGCCAAGTTATGTCTTCTAAGTGGATGTTAGGGATTTTGGGAGATTATTTTAGAATAATTTCTATGAGCCAAGGGTCTTGAGAGATGTGAGTAAGTGGGTACCGGTGGAGGCCTTTTATAAAAGGGGGTGGGGAACTTTAGGAAAGTCTGGAAATATTATTTTATTATAAAATCAATTTTGAATTATAATATTTTCAAAGAGATAAAAATCATGGATATGATTTATATGGGTATAATTCCTCTCAACCAATATGTTTTAGGTGCTTTTAGTTTAGAAACGTAAAGCTATCACCTAGATTTAACCATTAGTTAAAAAAATTAACTATTACCATGTCTTCTTGTATTTCGTATTATTTGGTTAATATAATTACTAATAATTTCCTAAAGAACCAAAAGTGTATCAATTATGAAATTTAATAACAATATATATGTATGTTGGATGAATAGTATGTTTTTAGGATAACTATATCATTTAATAAAATAGTAATTGTTTTAAAAACTCAATTATGTATTTTTTTACAATATTTAGAAATTATTTTTAAAGACATAAAAAATTTATTCCATCAAATTAATAGAAATAAATTGTCCCATACTTGTAAATTTCATAAAAAATTATTTTGTGGAATAAAAATGTTAAAATTACATTTATTTTAATATTTAAAATATCATTTAATTTAATCTCTCATTAATAAGGTAACCATTGCGTCATCATTGTGTCATAAAGAAATTTATTTATTTGATATATATAATTTATAAATAAAATACCATGATGTATGAAATATTATTAGCTTTATACTGAATATTTAAAGTCAAAGAGATCAATTATATAACACAACCATAAAATTGTTTTACTAAAAAGAAACAAGTTTGTGTTTTCATTCTCTTTACATTAAATTAATTATTATAGCATGACATTTTCATACAAATGAGGCTCCAAAATTCCAAAAAGATTAGCCTAAGGATATTTTCTCTCTTTCATGAATCATACAATAAGATTAGTATATGTGTCAGGGAAGAGTTATATTATTATAATATTATTTTTAATGATATTTTCTTAATCTACCCTTTAACCATGGTAAAAAATAATAATTACTAAAGTTACAATTCATATTCTCTAAAAAAAAAGGTCCATATTTTCATAATTTGTAACATTTGATTCTTAATATAGGATCCATTTTTACAAATTCAAAACACATATATTTTAGTACAAAATTTTTAATTAACTCTAGTTGTTAAATCCAGAAAGTGCATTTTTAAGAAGTAAAAACAATCGGATTGTTTAAATGTGTTTATGTCCAATTTAAATGTGAAATTAATTCCAATGAAAAAAATATGATTAAATTATAAAAAAAATAATACAATTACATTTTAAAAGAAAATTAAAAGGACAATGTAATGATATAAATAAATTATATGAAAAGGCGGTTTTGAATTAAAATGTAGTATTTTTCACTATTCATTAAAATATGGATTATATCATAGAAATAACAAGATTTTAGCCAGAGTTAAATTTTTATGTCCCTCTTTTAAAGAAAAATTTTATTTTGTAAAATAGAAATTATAAAAGTGAAAGAAAAATATATTTAAAAAATCTTTATCTATTAAAGGCAGTAAAATGAGATTTCTAAAATATGAGAGTATTTTATGCTTAAAATGGATTCATTCTCATTTTAAACCTCTAAATTTTATTGGATAAATATAAAAACATTTATGAGACATGTTTAATGGTTTAGTAGTTATTACCCTTAATTCCCACCAATACAATGGCTAAACATTAACTACCATTTTAAAAAAAATTATAATATAGTATTATTTTTTGTTATAACTCAAATTTGTGTGCATCATATGATTTCAGAGAAAGCCATTGTTACAGTTGGAGAAAGATATCAAAAAAACAACCCCTTTGTCATTAAATAAATACCTCATTCCTAAATATTAATAGATATGAAAAATAATTATTCTATAAATACTGGGGATGTTACATTTAAAATGTTTGTATACTGATTATAAATAATATATAATTCAATTTTTAAAATATAGACATATATAAATCATTATAAAAAATATAGATTAGGAATAATAAGTCAAAAAATCTAATAAGATAAAAGAATATGTTACCCAATGAATGAAATTGTTAATAATAGGTTAATATAAAGTTGTAATGTAATAATAAATTGTATTAAATTTAATAATATTGTTCTTTAGTATATTTATAATAAATGTATATATGTCAGACAAGAGGTTTTAATGAGTTTGATGAGATTCAAGACACAATGTAATGGAATTTCATCTCACTTCTTATTTTCGTGAGATACATTCCTTATGCACTACAAATTTCTTTTATGTGGTATATATTCAGAAAATGAATGTTTCATATTAACCTTATAATTAAATTTATGTGTATTTAAAAATCTATTTAATGAAATTTTATTTCATGCGGTTTATGATTCAAATGTTAGAAAATTAATATGATAGTTTTCTCTCAATACTCCTTCATTGAGACACGTGCTTTTTTATTCACCTACATTCCTTTACAAAGTGTATTTGAAAAGTTATCTCATGAAACTACATATTTTTATGATATTTCAATATTCGAGTAATTTTATATTCGTACATGGAGAGTATGATCCAATGATACCCTGTGGTATTAGATTTTTGAAACAATATAATCATATTCATGATTTTTTATGATTAATATTCCATTAATGAAATCATATGATCAATGTCTCATGAATAGTAACATGTTTTTTGTTCTATATTTATTAATGATATATCCACATATTAGTAAAATATTTCACACATTGTGACATAATATAATTATGAAATTGTTTTTAAGAAAAAATCAATATATTCCTCTTTTCTTTTATAAATATATTTTATTTCATAAATCATGTTTTCAAAAAACGTTTTTAATTTTTTTAAATTATATTTTAATATAAATATCATAGAAAAGGGATTTTGAATTTTTTATTATTTTTAATGCTTCATCTATATGTTCTAAAATATATTTTCCTAGAAAAAACTTTTCAGAAATTTTTATGTTTTACAAAGCATTTTTGTTGTAGAAAGTATATTTTCCTCATGATATATTTTTTAAATTTCTTAAATTATTTATCAGCAAAGATGACATTTATTGGGGATACTCATGCCTTTTCAGAGAATGGATAGTGTGGCTTCATTCATATTCATTCTTTGAATGGTTTATATACCGATGGAATTATGTTTATGATTATTTTTTCCATTCATGGGTTATATATTTAAGAGACCTATTTCTATTTCATTATTTATCTGATAATCAAACCTGATTCATTTCATGGTTTTGGATTTTATGAAATGATTATGAAATATGTCTATTTTCCATAGGATATGTTATGATTACAAGTTTATGGAACCCATTTCATTTCATGGGTTATTATATGATTGGTTATGATATTGTGTAATATCTATGTATGATTTTATTTTGAGATATGTGGGAACTATATCTACCTCCAATTAGTTCGGTAAAGAATTATATCTCATTAGATTGTCTAAGATGGTGTTGGGAGTTATTCTTGACTAATATGGTGACCAATAGAGTGATCCATTCTACAAACATGTTTTAGAGAGTGAACTAATGATACTAATATGGATATGGAAGTGAACCATGAATACCAATATGGTATGGGATGTGAACCCATACTACTAAGATATCCTTGGAATGGATGCATTTACTACCCTGTAAATCATGTTATATGCTTACGTGTCATTGAAAATTCCTTGTATTATCTGTCTGTTGTAATTTCATAGCTAATGTTACTTATATCCTTATGATTAATGTATTATGAACTTCCATGATTTATGCCTTGATTCTTGTTTAAGATATTATGATACAAATTTTATGATCTTATAATGTAATGATATTATTCTCATACCCCTATGATCATGTTTATTATTAAATGTCCCCCATATTTTCCATTACTGAGAATATAAGATCAACCGTTTTATGATTCCCTTATCCATGTTATGAGTATATTTATTATATATGATATGTCTAATAATAGTTATTGTAATGAAGAACCTATAAGGAGATTATTTAGCTACTTATAATCAATGTTTTAGGATTCATTGTTTCCAAAGGATCTAGAATAATATATTGTTTAGGAATCTATTTTTATAATGTTTCAATTATTACAGAAAAGGGATATAATATTAATGTATGGAAAGTAAGGATATCAAAAGTTGGTATCAGATAAATGATCAAGTCAATAATTGTAATATATGATGATAATACCTTTGTAAGAACCCTAAGTACATGTCTCAGGATAAGTCAAAAGATTAGGAAAATTCTAAGAAAATGTTAGAGAATTTATGTAGGGGATAGAGTGACAGTTTTATTAAAATGAATCCATTTCTAGATTCTAAAATTTTATACGGTTCTGGAAAATATGTACATAGTAAAAAAACTAGGAAAAGGTGGGTCGGGCCTAACTCTATATAACCTAGTACAAGGCAATGTTCCTTAGTTCACAGATGGGTTTGAAACTCCAAGGAGACATTATTTTGGGATTTCACACTCTTCAATAACAATCATGATGGATTTAAACAAAATCTGAATATGAATAACCTTTGATAAACCTAGAGTGTCATAGATTAAGAAAGGTTTCCTAATATAGACATCATTTAAGTGTCATTTCTTGAATATGTGGTTCACTATTATTGATAAATGTTTCTTAGACAATAATATCTGGTTTACTCAACGAAAAGAACCCGAAAGATCCACGATAATGGTGATTACGATAGACAATGAAATGATTTTAGTCATATGAAACAGAATTATATACGACATGTAATGAAAACATCATTTCTATTCCCACACAAGTTTCAAGGTATTATTCATTGCGGGTTTCCAAATGATAAATGTTGGGAAAAACATTCTGTTGATTCCCTCACGTGGAAACATATTACTTATTTAAGAGGTTTTTATGATGCACTTTTCTTTAAACAATAAATAATAATACAAAAAATATATTCTCCATTATCCAGTGTTCATTTCATGATAATTTCAGTCAATATGATATCGACTAGAAGGTCATGTTGACAAATGGTGGAGATTAATAAATAATACGAGGAAAAAAGTTGAAATTGTGTCCATGGAATAGAATGCGTTGAAGGAAATATGTTTTAATAAGTACATTAATAGGATTATTCAATCAATTATAGATAAATATTTCCTCGATTTTAATAAATGGGATGATTAATGAATTGGTACCTACTAGACTAATACCAAATGTCTTATGAGGTACGCCTCGAGAATTATAAACCAACCCAAATGTAATGATGATGGGTTCATTATTGGAATAAATATAATTCTTAGAAGATAATTTTCTATATTATTTTTTTGTAACTGGGAAGATATTGTTCATTGTGAAATTGTGGATGAAATTGAGGTTTAAGACACATATAAATCTAATTCTTTTTAATGGAACATTAAAATAGTGTTTAACAGAAAATCTAAAATCCATGAATAAAAAAATATCAGCCTTTCTTTATTACATATGTGTGAAAAAAATCATTGAGGAAATTGTATTAAGGGACACAATAAATTATTTATGTGTGGAAGGGAAGTCCATTAGGTATTTTATTTAAAATTTTTTGGAAAGAAGTTAGCTAATAGTGATAATTGAGAAAAAAACCTCAAAAAATGTGCATCCCACACTACAATGATACACGTTTAAGGAGAGTGGGAATTCTGCAATCCAATTCCAAATCCTATGGGCTGGTGTTGATGACCAATGTTAGAAAACTATAAAGCCATGGGACATGGGTAACACTTAGGAAATCAGTAATTCTGATGAATGGTGTCCTAATTTAGGGGTGAAAGGTTTACATATCATCCACTTTATAATTGATTATTTCTTATTTGATTCAATATCTACTCACACTTTCATATCTAAAGAATTTTCAATGAGTATTTAGAATCCACCAAGATTAATATATGTAAAATTTCTATTGAAACCCCAAAATGGTATGGTTATTGAATATCATGTATATGATTAATCTTTAGTTGATGTTTGTGGGACTTTTCCTCCTACAAATCATGTGAATATTCCTATAGTTAAATTTAATATCATATTTGGTATGGATTGGCATTCATTGAATAAATATAACATCAATTGTCAAGACAAGGATTTTATCTTTGACATTTCAATCTAACATATGATCTTCTATCAATGAGATTATAAGTATGAGCTTCCTATTGAGGTGAAATCTATTTTATGGGTCATAATTCCAATTTATAATGGTTGTTGATCTCAAATGGTTGAGATGAAAATTGTAATTGATGATATTCCTATTGTTCGGTAATTTTTGGACATCTTTTGAGAAGTGTATCCTAGAATTCCACCAAAACATTATTTTGAGTTCTCAATAGAACATTAACCTAGTTCTACACTGATTTCGATGTCTCTGAATAGAATAAACCTAATTTAGTAGCCGGAATAAGAGAAATAGCTCTAAGAAATACATGATAAATGTTCATTCATCCATGTGTCATACCATGGGTTGAACCTATTATTTTTGTTAAAAATAATAATTGATTTATGTGTATAATCATTGATTATCTAAAGTCAAACATGATCATTATCATGAAATAGTATCATCTTCTCCATATTACGGACTTGATTGCTCAACTATGTGGAGCTCAACACTTTTCCATGATTGGCATTCATTTGGGATATCATTAATTGATGAACATGAATAAGGATATACTAAATCCCATATTATATACATGTTATGTACAGGTTGAATATATATATACTCCCTTTGGACTTAATAATTTCTCAACCATATTTTGAAATTTAATGAATATTGTCAAACCATGATTTTTAATTAGGATCTGAATTCTTGTTTATCTTTTGGTAATGGGTATTTTATCTTTAGTGTCTTGTGTGACTAATTAAAATTTTGATTTTTGGGTTGTTTTCATCTTATACCATGGTTTGAACATGATTTGGGAAAATCAAGAATCTTGATCCATGAAACCATGAAGGCCTTGGAGTTATTTTTGTTGAGGGTGTACGGTCCATGATTGAGTTTTAAAACCAAGCATCAAGATTACAAAAAGCCACTATCATCATACAAAAAAGTTCTTCACTAATGGTTCATGGGTTTAAATGGTGTAAGTGTCTAGGTGTGTCAATTAAGGGGCTCACGATTGGTACTTGGTTTGGTAAACTGTGCATCCAAACCATGTGAGATGCCCATATCTTAAAATTTTCCAAATTCAAATTTTTAAACCTCATGATTTTTAACCCCAAACACCCCATTTCCATTCCATCCGGTCTATCCAATCCTAGAGGTAATTTCACCTTGTTATATAAATCCTTAATCCTTATTCCGTGGTAGTTATATAGTAATTCTCCATGTTTGGAGAAATATTTTTCAAGGAAATATCCTATCTTCAACTTACTATTCTTTTTTATTCGATTTATTTTTAGTTTCTATAATCCCATGGTCATATTTATCTAAATATCAGTGTTTCCTTCCTTTATATAAGGGGTTTTTTTCTTTTTTAGGATTCCTCTTGGTAGATCATGGATCTTGGAACATACATGGTGTGATTTCGGGTATGCTTTATTGAAGCGCTATTAGATTGAGGTAGGGTTCCCTTTAGAAATTATTTTTTAATATATGAATTATTGTTTTATTAATTTTCTGGCCTCCCTTATGTTCTAAATAATGATGTATGATATTTAAAATTCTTGTTTGGTGCTTAAAATATGGGTTTATCCATTTATATGTAATAAATTGAATTTTCTTGACAAATATTGGATACCAAGTGTTCGATTAAATGCCTGGTAGTTTCTTTCATGTGCTTTGTGATATCTATCAAATGGTTTGTCTTTGTGAATATATTTATCATATAGTAAATTATAATGTGGGATCCTTAAATGTGAATTCAAAGTCGTTTTGGATTTAAAGGAAAGTTGTAATTTTATTTTATCAATGGATTGAAATGCGGTGGTGGTTAATGGAAAATTTGGAATTTTGATGATATTGGTTGTTCTTGAAAGTGTGATATATGTTTTAAAATGTAAATTCATTATAAATTCTTGTGAAATATAAAATAGTCTAATTTATCCTTTTTAAAAATGTTTTTTAATTCTTTAGAAAAGTATTCTTATGTCCTATTTGGAACTTTTCTAAATGTAATGAATATGTTTTATATGAAAACAGTCATTGAGTTACATTGTTTCAATTGTTATTATTGAATGTTTTGGGAGGCCCATTTTGAGGTGCTCCCTTTTGTTAGAATGGTTGTAAGGTAATAGTTTGTTTCATGGCGTGATTGTTTGATGCATATTTTGTGAATTATTATTATATATGTGCATGTGATTAGATGCTCAGTCAGAATTAGTTGTCTCACCCACTTTGATACTCTTTACATGGTGAACCCATCATAATTACTAAATCTTATTAGAATAATTTATTCTATAGTTAGGTTACATAGTATCTCTGGGCCTATAAAAGAAGGGTATTTTTATATTATTTCTCTGGGATTATTCCCCTCGATCTGTAATATGGGTGGTGTGGCAGAGCGTGTTTGGAAGTATTGATTTCATTGAGTGAGGAATGCTTTTATAGATGAGTCAATAGGTATTAGTATGTTAAGGATTCTTCATAAACTCTAAGATTCACCCATGTATATTAGAACATAGTTGTCTGTGACAATTGAATATGATGCATTGTTTGATAGGTATGCGTGTTTGATATTTACCACTGCCCTTTTGTGTGATTATTGATCATGAGTCGTCAATATTGTGTGTTATTGAATAAAATGAATATATTTTCCATTCGGTTATGGAAGATGATTCTGGGAGTTACCAATACCCATAATATCTTTTATAAAGGATGTACCACTTCATTTTTAAAATTCATATGGTTCCTCCATAAAAATTATTATGTATTTTAATGCCATAAGGGAAATGATTTTTTTAAATTTTGGAAAATTTCAGGACATTTTATATTAATATATTGTATTTTAGACATGAAGTTGAGAATATTTTATTTTAAAAGAAGTTCATTAGGAAATTACTGTTCAGGAATTCCTACATAGTTTTAATACTCTCCTAAAGTAATTAATTTTTTATCTTATGGTGCTAGTTCCATACTATTTTGATCACCATGGGAGATGGTTGGTTGTGGTATTAGAGATTGACCCTCTAGGTCTCATGGAAATGTTGTGGTCGTCAGGTTCAGTTGGGTTTTCTCATTCAGTATTCTATATATTTCATCTTTTAAAAAGATGTTCAGCATGGAAACTGTATTTATTTATTTTGGGATTCATTTTTTATATTTCTATTGCTCAAATAATAAATTTATTTTGTGAGAAATAATTCATTTCCCTCTATGTTGACTCTTGGCACCAGTTTCAGGAATGTGGGGATCATTAATTCATTCAATGCACATCAAAAATTGGCTTGGGTGACCGATTCAAGGACAACACAGGTTCATTCGTCACAAAATGGTATCAAGGAGGTTATTATTTGGAGGTCCTTACTTTTATAGCAGATTTTTATATTTGAGATGTCAAGGATTATGGGTTATAACTATTGATACATGGGGTTTATTACTGTGGGAGTGTATGTCCAACGTTATCAAGACCGGGCCTAATGTTACCCTAGGATGTAAGATTTTATTTTTGGTTCTTGTTGGGTTTTTGTGTTTGTGATATGAAAATGGGGTTGGGATAATGATATCATTGACATTTTTGCCTTATAAATACTTGTGGAGTTGGATAAGTGGTCTTATAATAATCTTTGTGATGATGGCTTGTTTGGAATAGGGCCTCCAACCATATGTCCATGTCACCCATCAACATTAGTTCCCCAAATGAGTTTTTTGGATCTTCATTCATTACGAAATACCATTTTGATAATACTTGTTTTGGAAATAGTGGAAACTAAATTTGTAAGTGGGAATGGTTTGGTAAAGGGGTGACAAAAAATAATTTTTGCGATTTCATTTTTAAGGGAGTTTTGGAAATGGGTATTTTCATAATATTAGTTGTTTTTCTTATATGTATTGTTTTTTAGAAATATTTTTTTTGAAAATAAAGTTATTTGGAATTTTTTTAATGTAAAGTTTGTTGAGTTACTAGAAATGTTTTGAATAAGATTAATTAAATTTGATTTTTAGAAGGAATATTTGGGATTCAATTGGAGAAATTATGAAATAAATCTACATGATGGATTTAAAAATGTGTTATCATTTTTTGGATGGTCGAATTTTGAAATGTTTTATGGATTTTGAAAAATAATTATTTGTTTTGGACTTTGGTATTCTCATGGGTTCTTACATGAATGGATGTCTGTGGAAAGTGGTTATATAATGATGTAAATATATGTGTTCCCAATATGGCATGATTTGATGGTGTTCAGTGTGGAATGATATTTTTCATGTGAGTGAGACTCTAGGGAATCCCATTGTTGAGTGTGATAATCCACCACTTTTGATATCATTTCAATAGTGTTTTAACAAGGAAAATTTTGATGTTTGATAGCTGGTAGTTTTTTTTCTCATTATATGGGTAGTGTTCTTTATGGGGTGTTTTGAGTTTGAAAACTCTAGTTGATGAGTTTTTTTATTTAGATCAAGGATTTTTAGTTTCCCAATTATTCCCCTTTAGAGATTCAATATATGTTTGAGGTGAAACTACTGGTGATACCCCATTTTTTATATCTCTATTTGATCACCCTAAATATTTCATTATAATGTTTCAAAAGATAAATCCACCACTAGGATATGTTCAAGTGGATCCTATAAAATTGAAATATTAGATGACGAAATTATATTCGAAAATTTGGATCATTGAGTATCCAGAGGCATTGAAGGATATGTTTTCTACACTCTTGCTTAATGGTTTCCCCTAGAAGGGTTGGATATTGGTCTCTTCGGACAAGAATTGAGAAGATATTACATGGGATTTATTCAAAGCTTCATTTATGAGAATATATTTCTTTGAGATGAGGATGGTATTGAAGGGAATGGAGAAGTGTTTTCAACCGCTAGGTGATGGGTTATGGTTGGAGTTATACCATACATGATGGTCTTAGTTCCAACTGATATGTGGAATGTTGCAGATATTTCCTCTAGGGCACATGATTTTGAGTTTGGGATTAATATTTATCTATAGTCAAAGTTTTAACATATTATTATGGGAGCGTTTGAGGTAGTATTACCTCTTTTATTTACGGGATCCATTGTCTGGAATTACTTTACGGAAGTAGGGAAGAATTCAGAAGTCGTTGTTTCCTGTATATGAATTAAAATGCCTCGAGATCTTTTTTCAGCATCTTCTGGGCATGTAATCATGGGTTGTCATTAGTTAGGAAATACATTTTATAATAAGTCATTGCTTTTTAGAACATTAAAGTCATTTATTTCTTGTTAGATTCTAGGACACTTAACTGTTATATCGACATGTTTCTATGAAGCAGTGTGGAACCATTTCACAGATGTAGAGTTATGTTTGGGATTAGTGAAAAGACCCTTTCTATTGTGGTGTTTCCTTCTGTTGTGGTGGTTCTTCCAACTGTTACTCTATTTTTTTTTAAATTTAATGGGATTATGTGTATCTTCTTGGAACTCCTACATAAATTTTTGTGTGTTTTCTTTAGGAAATTACAAATTCTTCAATTCTATATTATGGTGTGTTCAATGATTTTATCATATACGTCCATATCAGGGTCATGGTTCTTGTTGAAGAATGTGATTTTTGTCCATTCACAACTGGAAATACAATATATACCAACCGTTTCATACCTTTTTTATAGGCATCAAGATTTTTGATTTACAATATACCAATGGTTTTTCTAAACATTGGTTAGTAAGTAGTTGCGAATGGCTTATACCAAAAATTCTTCTCTATATGTTTGTATATGGTAGTTTAATATTATAATATGCCAATGGTTTTCTTGAAACCATTAGTATATATTTATACCAATGGTTTATTAACTATTTTAATATATATTTTACTTGTAGTTTACCAATGGTTTAGAAACCATTGGTATATATTTTTACCAATGGTTCTTTCAATCTTTGGTACAAATATTATGGATATACAATTAACAATGGTTCAAAACTGCTGGTATAGTGTCTTACCAATGGTTTATTCAAACCTTTGGTTAAAAAATTCTCAAAATACACATTTTCAACGTTCTAAAACCATTGGTATTATATATTTCTAGAAATCAGAATAGCAACCATCACTGAAACCACCCATTCCCTCTATTGCATACACCAGCAAACACACCTCCAAACAACACTTATAATAAAACAAAAAATCAAATGAAATAGCACATTAAAACACCACACTCATTCAACCATGACTTGTACCACAACATAGTTTTCCCCATTTCAATCTTCACATGAAAATAGTTTGAGTTACATACACCATTAAAAAATTTACACATAATTCAGAAGGTAATTACATCAAGTATACACATACAACAAGTATAACCATAAAACAAGTATACCCATACACAATTAACACATAATTTAAATGTTAATAAAATGCATAAAGAATTAAATTTAGGGGTTTTAGGTAGTTCATGGGATTGGGGTGGTTGTCCAAGGGGGTGGGGGTGTTCTGTGGGTGGGGTGTCTGGGGGGGGGGGGGGTGGGGTATCAGGGTGGATGGGGGTGTCTAGGAGGATATGGGTGTTTAGGGGGGTTTTCAATGGGGTGTCCAGGGGTGGGAAGTTTTCTTGGGGATTTGGGGTGTCCATGGGGGGTGGGGTGTCCAGGGGTGGGGTGGCATCTATGGGGTTGGGGAGCTGTCCACGGGGGGTAGGGGGTGTCCATGGGGTGGGTGGTGCTATCCCCGGTGGTGGGGAATTTCTACGGGTCAGGGGTGTCCAGGGGGTGGGAGGGGCTCTCTAGGGGGTATGGGGTGTCCATTGGTGTGGGTGGGATGTCCATGGGGGTGGAATGGCTTTCCATGGGGTATGGGGTGTCTAGGGGGTGGTCGAGCAGTCCACGCAATGTCCAGCGGGGGTGGGCGTCTGTCCACGAGGCTGGTGGTTGTCCAGGGGGTGGGAGGGGATGTCTAGGTGGGGGGGGGGGGTCCATGGGGGTGGGGGATGTCCACGGGTTTTGGGTGGGTCTATCCAGGGGGTATGGGGTGTCGTTAGGGTGGGTGGGGCTGTCCAGGGGGGTGGGGCTATCTAGGGGGTGGGGGTGTCCAGGGGTGCGCAGGGATGTCTAGGGGTTACAGGGTGTCATTTCAGATGGGCAGGCTGTCCATGGAGGTGGGAGGGCTGCCCAGGAGTGTAGGGGGTGTCTAGGGGGTCGGTGTTCTATCCACATGGGTGGGGGGCTTTCCACGGTGGGAGGGGGTGTCCTAGGGGGGTGGTGGGGCTGTCCACGGGGGTGGGTGGTCTATCCATGGGTGTGGGTGGCTGTCCGAGGGGTGGGGTTGTCCACTGTGGTGGGGGGATATCCACAGGGGTAATGAGTATCTAGTAAGGTGGAAAAGGCTTTCCACTTAGGTGGGGGCTATACAAAGGGGTCATGGGTGTCAAGGGGGATGGTGGGGCCGTTTATTGGGTATGGGGTGTCCAGTGGGGTGGGCATGCTGTCCACAGGGGTGGGAGGGTTGTCCACGGGGGTGGGCGGATTGTCCATGGGGTAGGGGTGGCTATCCATGGGGGTGGGGTGTCCAAATGTGGTGAGGTTTTTAGGTTGTGGGGTTGTGTCTAGGAGGTGTGGGTGTGTCCAGGGGGTTGGTGGTGTCCAGGGGGTGGGGGTTATCCAGGGGGGGGGCTATCCATGGGTGTGTCAAGGGGGGTGGTGTTGTGTCTAGGGTAATGGGGGGGATTTCTAGGGGTGGGGGTGTCTAGGGGTGGGGGTGTATTGGGGTGCGGTGGTGTCCAGGGTATTGAGGCGGTCTAAGGTGTTGGGGGATGTCCAAGGGGGTGGGGTGGTGTCCATGGGGTGCGGGTGGTTGTCCATGGGGGGTGTCTAGGGGGTGGGCGGGCTGTCAAGGTGGTGGGGAGGTGGCTATGAGGGGAGGGGGTCGTTCAGGGGGTTGCGGACTGTCTATAGGTATGAGGCAATCCATGGGGGTGGGGGTGTCTAGGGGGAGAGGTGGGTCCAGGGGTGTAGGGGCTTTCCATGGTGGTGGGGGTGTCCAGGGGGTGGGGTGTACAGGTGGTGGGGTGGTGTCTAGGAGGGGTGGGGTTGTAATGGTTTTAATGGAATGAATTTTATGATATTTAATATCATTGGTATTTTTAGATTGATTTTGGAATACGGTTTATTTCAATAGTATGTGTTTCTTTAAAAAATGAATGCTTTTGGTGTGTATGTTAGGGAGGTGGATTTGTTTATTAGGAAAAGGATTTCATTTTTTTTGGAAAAAAAATACAATATGATTTTGGAAATAGAACCTTAAAAGAGATTTTTATGAACCATTTGGGAGTTTTAATTAGAAATAAGTCTCTATTATGTGATTTTGAAATGGTTTTATAACGAATTATTTATGATGTATCTTTATGGGATTTCATAATTTGTGTCTTTTGTTTTATAAAATCAAATTGTTTTACTAAAGTTTTTGTTTTCGATAATTCATTATAATATAACCACTAAAAATTAACCAAAATATCCCATAAAGGGATATCTCGTATAGTCATTCTTGGGTCTTGGTGTCTACTCAAAATCATGTTAAAGTGGAATAACCATGTTCTTCTCGGATCATTTTTTATGGATGGGTGTTTCTAAAATACCATCCACTATTTTTTATTGCTGATCAAGGATCCTAGGAGTCAACTAAGATGGTATCAATGATTAATGGGATCTTAGAGTGGTTAGAAACCCTATAATCCACAAGGGTGGGGGATCTATAGGGTGTGGGGGATGTCCATGGGGGTAGGGGTGTCCCGGGGGTGGGATGTGTTGTCTATAAGGGTGGGAGCTGTCTAGGGGGTCAGGCGGGGGGGGGGGGGGGGGGGGGGGTCCAGGGTGTGGGTGAGGCTATCCAGGGGGTGTCCAGAGGGTGGGAGGGTTGTCCATGGGGGTAGGGCTGTCCGGGGGGTGGGCGGGCTGTCCATGGGGCTCGGGGGTGAGGGTTGTCCATGAGGGTTGGGGGTGTCCAGGGGGTGGGGGTTGTCTGGGGGGGGGGGGGGTCAGAGGTGTCCAGGGGGTGGGGTTGTCCAAGGGGGTACGGGGTATCTGTGGGGTGCATGAGATATCCATGGGGGGATAGGGGTGTCCAGGGGGTGGGCGGTCTGTCCACGGGGGCAGGGGCTATCCATAGGGGGAGGGGGTGTCCTGGGGGTGGGTGGGCTATCGACGGGTTTGGGCAGGCTGTCCGAGGGGCTATCCAAAGTGGTGGGGACTATATTTGGGGGTAGGGTGTCCAAGGGAGGGGGTGGGGTTGTCCACGGGGGTGGGTGTTGTCCAAGGGGGGTCAGGGGTTTCTAGGGGGTGGACGGGCCTGTCCAAGGGGTACGAGGTTTCCAGTGGGGTGGGCGGGCTATCCATGCGGGTGGGGGGGGGGCTGTCAACGGGGGGGGGGAGGGGAGGGGCTATCTAGGGGTTGGAATTCTATCCACAGGGGTGGGGGGGGATGCCAAGGGGGTACGGGGTGTCCAGGGGGTGGGCGGGCAGTCCACATGGGTGGGGGGCTGTCCAAGGGAGGGTTGAATCAGTCATAGAAAATCATCAAGTCAAGTTTTATTATTTATTGTTAAAATAATAATGATAATGTGACCAATCTAACCACATATATATTCATGAAAAAAAATCAATAAGCATCAAACGCCAGTAATATTAGTAAAAATGTAAAGGTTCAATTTGTCCCTTATCACCATCACTATCATCACCATCATCATCAGCCTCACCCTTTTCCTCATCGTCATCCTCATCATCTCCCCTGCCCTTCTCAATTCACTCCTCCTCAACCTTGTACTCAGTCTCGACACCCTTTTCTCCCTCCTCCTATGCCTCACCCTCCTCCTCCACCTCGGTATCCTATTCACCCTCCTCCTACTCTGCCTCGACCTCCTCCTCTCCATCATATCGACCTCCACTATAATTACCACCTGGTGCGCCATATATAGAACTAATATATGACATATATTCATCAAAAGATGTGCTTTCCACTGGTGGATGTCGTGGACGTAAACCTTCCATCAGTTTCCTAAATGCAGTGTTTTCCATAACAGACTATTTCTCCATCTCTATGGCCCTTTCTTAATCCTATTATGCCTATGACTTAGCCTTATGGAACTCAGTGGAATTACAACTCGTACCTTAGGAGGGCCAACACTTCATAGGAACAATACTCTTCCCAGGTTAGCAGTGTACTGTACTGGGGTTCTCATCTCCCAACACCAGATTTATGTGATCATGTAGCACCAAATTGTTAGGTTCCTGGGAATCAAGGGCCTCAAAAGTATCCTTTTAAAAATATAAATATATTATTGAGTTAAAAAATAGAGATTAGAATTTTAAATCTATAGTGTATAACATACAATATGCTGCTGAGTCGGTTTAATAAACACACTTCCATCTTTCTTACATATACTAGAGTAAAACAGTTTTTCTCAAGAAATATGTCCTTTTAAATTAAATTTATGCCTCTAAATGAAATTTAAAGTATAAAACCTTAAATAAATATATGATACCAATAATTAATTACATAACTAGTATTATATAACAACCTTAGAAGTCGAATAAATTATGGAGGTATCCATTGAAAGTTCAATTCATTAAGAAAAATAACAAACTACCATATTGGATTCCCCTCATTATCTAGCATCATATTACATCCCAATGTGTGGATATTTTTTTAGTATCAAAATATTTTTATTTCTTCTAGAATAATACTATATAAAATTCAATAATTATTTTTAACGAAGAATATGAAAATTTTCATTTAAATAACCCTAATAAGATTAATACCTTAAATTGTATAGTCTTCCAATGAGTAATCATCTATTGGTACTTTTCTAAAAGACATTAATCCATGACAGGGACTACCTCTAACTCTTTTTCCACACTAGCACATTATCCAATGTATATATCGTTCTTAAAATCTCTCCAAAGCTTGCCTAAATCTTTTAGACGTGCTGGTCGGGAACCCTCACTATCGGGGAAATTAAACTGTATCTGAACCAAAATATTAATTCCCATGAATAAAAAAATAATATATTTAATTATATACATATTTTGTTTACCCATATCTCTACCTAATCGTTATACATGAAATAATTTGGTTGGTCTCTCCATGATAGTTGGCTGACAGGAATGATGTCTGAGTATTTTGCAAGCGTCTCCAAAAAACTCCGACATTGTTGTCTTGATTTTTCAATAATTTAACTATCTTCATTGTATTCCACCATCTACTGCATGCGGCGGTTCGACACCGCACACATGCATGTATTCCACCACCCTTAATCTTATCAGTAGATGTATCTTTTATAAAAGAAAAACAATATTTTATCAATACATGTTTTAATGAAAATAAATAATGGTGTAAAAATTCAGTCGGGTTGTATAATTATACCTATAGTATTCTAATAAATGGGTGCCGCTGGCTTCGTAGAAACAAAATGAAGACCATGTATAGATGGATTGGGTCCCAATGTATGATCCTCATTGACAGAATCTGGAAGAGTAGGAGTCGAAAAAAGATGGATTATAAATGCCTGGATAGAAGGAAGTAGAAGAATAAGAAGATGACAGAGATGGCTGGCAGAATACTGGATGGGGAGTGGGAATCATTATCATATAGGGTAAAGATGGGTGAGGAGGCTCATATGTAAAGGGTGGTGAAAAAATGGGAGTCTTAAATATCTCTTGTGTCCCTAATGTCACGTCGGGATCATAATGTGGGATGTGTGGTATGTCAGTAGGAGGGGAAGGGTCTAATCGAGTATGCCGACCAGATCGTCTAGCTCTTGTACCACCACCCCTCGTATGAACACCCCGAGTACCATAACCACTACTAGGGTGCGGATCATATAATTTTCACCTATTTTATGGATCCTAAAAAAATGTTTCAAAAAAAATTAATCACATCAAATTATATGTTATTTAAATATATATATTTGAAATAAAATACTCACTGCAGGCATTAGTGGTGGAATGACCAGCACAGTCATGCGATGATTATTGTCCGTAATATGTTTTTTTCAAATATGTTCAATTGGTTTCATTTCTTGCATTTGAAAATCAATATGGAAATAAATTGAAAATGATAACTTATGTGTAACCCAAATAAATGAGAGTGAATAGGGTGATTCATGGATAATTTAACTATGCATTGTTTTAGGTGACCTTGAATATATATATAATGATGTTAATAGTTCGTAAAAGTTTTAATTATGGAATTTAATTTTTATTAGGATGGTTATTTACTAAGTTTTTTCAGTCTATTAAAATCATGGAACACTGATTCTACTGGATTCATAAGGGGTAAAAATTACGGAAATATTTATTTTCTTTATCTCAGGTAGATGATGCAGGTTTCAATACATGTTTTGTAGAAGAATAGAATCCATCATTTTCATTACCAAGAAAAATTATAATTAGAGGTCTTAGTATTTTTTAAATTTTATACAAATCACAGTTAAATCATTAAAATGTTCACAAAGTTAGAAATGTAGGTTTTGTACATTTGAATAGAGTTCAATTCCAAATTTGAAAATGCAATTTAAATAAAATTTTAACCAATATACACTGAAAATTCACATAAGGGTCTTGTTGGGTACAACATATTTTTAATCAATATTAAATCAATTTTAATAGTACCAACCTTAACAGCTTAAGTCCAAGTAAACCAAAATAATTGATAACATGAGTGGATGATTTTATATATTTCCTACCACAACTTTAGGTTCACAGTAAACTTTGAAAATTTAGCTATTGGAGTCATCAAAAGTAATAAATGGATTTTTATAATGGTAATAGGGATGGTATCAATTCCATCGTCACCATCATTAATAATATGGATTAGAATTAATTAAACAATGACACCATATTCATGTCGATGATGGTCTTTGACATAAAAAACTTGTTTCCCCATTGATTCAATACATATGGTTCATCGGTAGCAAGAGTTTGTGCATATCAATTACTCGAAATCCAAAGTCATCAATAAATGTTCCATGCATCTTCATCGAATCAAACCACTATCATTTCGTCATCGTGACTCGTCTATGAGAATAATAATCCAATGTTATTATTTTTTCAATGACTCCATAATAACCTACCTTTTCAAAAGGTGGTCTACTATCTGATTAACTAGCATAACAGTCTATTGTGGCATTAATAATAACACCATGATGTTGTGTTCTCATGTTCATTTCTCATTCATTGATAATAAATATGTACCCGTTGATAATAATTGATTTACAGTCACGAACCATGGAATTAGGGCAAAAAGCCAATGATCTTATTTCCTCAGAGATAGATTCAGTATGAAAACTCAATAAATGAAATATAAATCAATATTAAACATAATTATTATTTTCTAATTATTTTAAACAGTAATATTATTACCTTCAATGTTAACCAAGAAGAAAAGTCTTTTCTATAAAAAGTCTCCCTCTTTCTGAAAGATAAATAATGATGCTTTCTATTTATCATCTCTTTTTGTTCTCTATAGATAAAAATAAGATTATATTAACAGGTATATATATATATATATGATAAACATATTCAAATTACTTACAATATGTCGTCATAAAATAGTTCATATTTGAACAGAACTCTGTGATGTGCCATCTCCCGCTCTTTAATTCTAAATATCATCAATGTATATGATCCATGAATTTTTCTTTTTTGAGGAAGTGATAGAAAACCGGGTTCAATTTTCTCATAATATTCTTCTTCATTTCTCAATGGTATGTTTATTCTTGTAGTATGATCAGATAAATACATAGGGATGAAATCCCTACATTATTTTGCCAAGTAATCATTCACGATAGATCCTTCGGGGTGATTCCTGTTACAGACATAAGACTTTAATGTGTAAATATTTATTTTAGTTGGATACATATAATGAAAAGAAATAGTTTCTCTGAGAATTATTTTAGTTGGAATTTGGACAATCAGATGCAACATGCATGTGAAAAATGATGGGGGAAATATTTTCTCTAACTCACAAAACATTAATGGGGAATCTACCAACTTTTTTTTAAAAAAAATACTTGGAAAAATTCTAAGAAAAAAGATATATAAAAAAATGGCACAACTGAATAACAACCACCCATACATTATTGGAAAATAGGTTATAAATTTCTATTGAAATCACCTCATGTATAAGGATGTGATAATCACGTGTCTTCAAATATTTTAGCTTGAACCCTATTTTATTGACCTGTTTAGATATGTTGCATGAATATCCATTATGAACATTAATATTCTATAGTACTTCTAGAAATTTCTTCTCTTTAATAGTTGTCATCATATAAGAAGCACATAGAACATGGAATTTATTTTTAGTGATATGCATAGGATGATATTATGGTCTGATTCCTCAATCCACCAAGTCATGCCGAGACCATAAATCATCTTTTTTATTTCAATAAACATTTAAAAGAATCGATAGAAACATTTCACATATAATTTTTCAATGTGAATTACGTCTAAGTAGTGACGTAACAAATTGGTTGACCAATAGAGAAAATCTAAGAAGATACGTCACTTCTTCCAATTATAACAGGTTTTAGTGGAAGCATTATTTCTCATTGCAGATTTCATTTGACCCTTCCTGAATGGAAAACTGAAATATTTCAATTCATTAAGCACATAAGTTACAGAAATATGCTAAGGTGGATCTTTTGTCTCCATGGTATTGTCAAATATTCGATGATTATTTCTATATGGATGGTCCATTGGAACGAATCATCGATGTCCCATAAAACTAAAACCACAATTATGTTATAGTCTTTTGGATCGTATATTCTTCAAAAAACAAGACATGATAGTTTTCCCTTTGTTCTCCATCCAGAAATCATTGCATAAGTAGGAAAATCATTGATCGTCCACATAATCACAACTTGCATCTGAAATATGTCTTTCGAACATACATCGTATGTGAGCACACCCACATCACATAGAAGTTTGAACTCTTTTATTAAAGGTTGAATGTATACGTCTATATCATTGTTAGGATTAGAAGGGGCAGATATGAGTTTACTCATGAAAGTGAAATGATTTTTCCAACACAATCATGGGGGAAGATTATAAATGTGTATAAAAACCATCCATGTGTTGTGTGACATAAGCAACTTCCCAAAAGGATTAAAACCATCACATGAAATACCCAACATCACATTACTCATGTCAGCTACAAAATCAGGATATCGAATATCAAATCTGTGTCATGAAAATCCATCGACAGGTTGAACCAAATCATAAATTTTCTTCTTTCTCTCAGTATCATGCCATCAAATTTTTATTGATATTTCACCTGACATAAAAAGAATCTAGATTTTGGTGATTAATAGAATCTTCCACATAACTTTTTGTGTTACAAGAGATGGTATTCCATCTTATTTTGGCTTCTAGTAGGATGTTCCACATTTTATTAAATCATTTCATTCAGCAGTTTTCTCCCAAAATAAACTACAATCTTTCAGGCAAGCATTAGTTGTTTTTTCGAAAATCCAAGTTCCCTAACTAACATTCATACCATATAGTGATTTGAAGGAATATATGCATCATATAGAAGTAAGTCCTTCAAGAAGGTAAGAATGTAATTTATGGAAGTATTATAAATCCCTTACATAGTTTTCCCATGAAATAATAAAATAAAAAATTTCCACTTTTTCATTTTACCACATTGTCGATATACTGAAGTCATGGAAGCATCATTCATTTTTTTACCCTAAAAACGTCTACATTTTCATTAGATGCATCATGTCTACTCATATCAAAATATTATTGGATCAGAATCCTTTCTTTTTCATGATGAAAAATAAACAAAAACTAGTCAAACAAAAAATTCCCCATTCCAGCCCTACCATTTGGATCCTCAGTAATTTATATTCCATTTTCACCATTATGATGCTATAGAAAGTAGTTTTATTGAAAACCACATTTTCTTATGTGGTAGCTGACTTATTTGCGGCTCAATAAAGGACTTTGAACACAATTGTAAAAAGGGTATTGTGTGTGACCACTATCTAAAGTATTGTAAAATGAAAAATTGAAAAATATCCCTAAATTATTTTGAAAATCGATTCAGATCAGATATGTTTCATACAACCAACTTCTAAACATTTCTAAAAAAAACTGTTATAAGTTATTTCGTCAAAATAAATTGAATAATATTGAATTTCCTTCTAAAATATGTTTTTGTAATAAAGAATTGTTCACTTTATATGAAACCATAACAAACACAATACTCAATATGATAATCTTAATATAATAAAACAATATACTATATTTATAACAAAATATCTTTGAAGAACTATACATGAGTGTACAAGATCATGTACACTTGTGGATGATAATTATTCAGAAGTTGAGTAAATTTTAGATTGAAAAAATTAAATATTTTAGTTGATTATTTGAGTGATAACATATACTGTCCAAGGGGGTGGGGGTCTCCAGGGGTGGGGGGCTATCATGGGGGGTGGGGCTGTCCACGTGTGTCGAGGGTGACTAGGGGGTGGGCGGTTTGTCCACAGGGGTGTCAAGGCTATTCACAGGGGTGGCAGGGCATTCATGAGGGTAAGGGTTTCTAGGGGTGGGCGGGCTGTCCACGGGGGTGTGGGGGTTGTCCAAGGGGGTAGAGGGTTTCTAGAGTCAGGGGTGTTTGGGGGTGGGGTAGTGTCCAGGGGGTGGACGAGCTGTGCATGGGGGTGGGGGGATATCCCTGGGGTAGGGGTTTTACATGGGGTGGGCGGGTTTTCCATGGGGGGTGGGGAGGGTTTTCTAGGGGGTACAGGGTGTCCATGGGGGTTGGAGGCTTTGTAGGGAGTCGAGGTGTTTAAGGGGTGGGAAAGATGCCCACGGGGGTTGGGGGCTGTCCATAGGGGTGGTGGGGTAGCCCAGGGTGTAGGGGTGTCTAGGGGGTGGGAAGGCTGTCCATGGGGGTGGGGGCTGTACATGGGGGGTATGGGTGTCCAGGGGTGGGGGTGTCTGGGGAGATGTGGGGGGTGTCTGGGGGTGGAGGGGTTGTCCGGGGTGTGGGTGGGATGTCCATGGTGTTGGGGGGGGGGATGTCCAGGGGGTTGAGGTGTCCAGGGGTGGGTGGGCTGTCCACCGGGGTGGTAGGGCTGTCCAGGGGGGTACGGTGCATCAAGGGGGTGGGAGGGCTGTCCACGGTGGTGGTGGGGCAGTCCAGGGGGTGGGAAGGCTGCCCACGTGGGTGGCGGTGCTCTCTACGGAGTAGGGGGTGTGTGGGGGGGGGGGTCATGGGGGTGGTTGGGGGTGTCCAAGGGGGTCAGAGTGTCCATGGGGTGGGGTTCTATCCACATGGGTGGGGTGTGTCCATGCGGGTTGGGGTCCAGGGGGGTTGGGGTGGGGGTTGTCTAGGGGGTTGGGGGTTCTCTGGGGGGTCAGGGTGTCCAGGTGGTGGGGGTGTCTGGGGGTGGGGGTGTTCAGGGGGTGGGCTGGCAGTCCATAATAGTGGGGGCTCTCCAGTGGGTACGGTCTATCCACAAGGGTGGGGGCTATCCACGTGGGTGTGACTGAGAGCTATGAAATTTAATTGGGTTGTCATTCAGGCTATGAAAAACAAACAATGGGTGTTAAGGATTAGAGACGTATTTTTTGTGAAAATCCAATTTGGTATGATTGGTGACTTGATAACATGATGGTATCATGTTTGTAATTGGAAAATGTTTGGGCGTTGTATTTTGGTGGAAGGAATACATGTTAGTGAATATTTGTAGGTTGTTATTAGGAATGATATGATGTATGTTAATGAGTTTGTAAGGATTTTCTTCATCATGGCAGGATGATTAATTGTGATTTCCTATATAAAGTTGGATGGATTCATCCATATTTTTTTCATCATTACATGAAATAAATTTAAGATTTCATTAGAAGTTTAAGTCTATATAGAATCACTATTCATTTAATACATCGAGAGGTAGGTTTGTGAATATTGGATGTGAATATGGTAGTAGATCCCTGATCTACATGAATATATATGGGGATTTTACTCCCCTAGTCTCTATACAAAATTATTCTAAAAGGATCCCACCACCATTCAAAGATATATTATTCAAGAAAAATGTGTTGTCAGAGAAGGAATTCAACCTATATAGTTGAAGTCACTTTTATAACATGTGATGCCTTACTCCAATATGACTAAACAAGAAACAAAACCAAAGAGTCCTTGGACCTATCCAAATCTCTAGAAGTGATGACATCCCAATGCTTATTGGAGAACTATGAAAGTGGTGACTTCCCACTTGCACCACCCCCCTTCCACACCACACCCCCAGATGACTCCCTCTGCATAGCACCCCTCCCCCCTGCACCACCCTTTCCACCTGCACACTGCACACCCCCTCCCCAACCTACACACCCCCCTACTTTCCCATCACCGCCCCCGCCTAAAAATACCCCCCCTCCAATTATACCCCCAACCTCCCCCCCCCCAACAGACTCCCACATGTCGAGCCCACCCCCAACCTCCACACTCCCCTCCACCACCGAATTGTGCAACCCCCCCCCCCCCCACCTATACCCCTCACTTTCAAAATCTCTGTCCCCCACCCCCACCTCCACAACACACCCTGACCCCCCCACCTATAAACCCCCCACCCACACCCCCCCCCCACTTCATACCCGACATGCTCCCCCCACTACACACCCCCACCTATACATCCCCCTTCACCCACTACACATCCCCCCACTTGCACATCACCTACCCCCTACCACTTCACCCCCACCACCTACACCCCCACCACTTACACACCGCCTCCCCCATCCCCATCAGCATAGCCCACCCCCACCCCACCCCCACCTATACACCCCTACCCCCCCCCCCACCTCACCCCATGAGAATCCCCTTACCCACCCATTTCCCCCTGACACCCCCACCCTACGCAGCCCACCCCCCACCTACACAGTCCCTCCCCCCACCTCAACTCCCCTGCACGACTACTCTAACCTCCACCTGTATAGCCCCCCCTCCCCACCTCAACTCCACTTGTACCACTAGTCTAACCTGTACCAATTCCTTCATATGGTTAACTAACTCTACAAATCAGTGGCTATACATACTTTAAATACAGTGGACTCACAAAATCTTACTCACTAAATAATTACAGTGTGTAGAACAAAAACAAGAAAAAAAAAATTGTAATTATTGGGTATACGACTACACGGACCTCGGGTTTATGGTAAATCAAAACATAAAATAAAAAAATAGATGGAAAACATTGAACCTAAGGTTCCACTAAAAGATTTTAAGTGTAGAACAGAAAAAATTTGTGATTGAAGTATGGAATAATTTTTCAAGAGAGATAGATTTGTGTTTCGGATTTAGGTGTGAAATCAGACGGATGGGGGATTAGGGGGAAACTTTTTCTAACGGTTTTTTAAAACCATTGGTAAAGTTAATATTTACCAACATTTGACAAATTCATTGTCAAAGGCTTCCGAAAACTCACATTTACCAATGGTTTTATAAAACTGTTGGTTAAAGTCTCACTTATCCGAACGGTTTTATCAAACTGTTGGATAAAACCCTCTCAACATCCCTACTACAACAGTTTATCAAAATCATTAGGAAAATCCATTGGTATATCCTCTATTTCTAGTAGTTATTATCACTTGAGTGTGGGGGAGTAAATGCTTCAAATCATCAGGTCTCCATAAATAGGTCTCATAGTCATGCTTTTCAAACCATCTAGAATCATTTGGATGTGTGGGGAGATTTTTATTAGTTCTTGTATCATTAATTATGGATTGATTTGTCTAAATTGTAATGTCGTATCATTTTCTCATCATGGTTTGTGTATATTTTGGATTGAGTTTTTTCATAAGGGTCCATTGTGGTGGGGGTGGATGGTCTTCATGGGAAAGTTCATTTGTTGTTTATTGCTTGGGGTTTTTGGGTTAGCTAGTGGATTTTTTAATCCAGTTGTTTATTAATTGTTATGAAACCCACAACATGTTTCATTGATAATTTTAATGGAAAAAATCAGTTCAAGTTTTTATTCTAATGGCAATGAGTCCTTTCTAGCCACCCAAGATGAGAATTTAGTTTTGTTATGGGTTTTTAATAGTTTAGGGATATTTTTATTCATTTTATCTTGTTATTAACTCCTTTTTGATTGGGTAAGGTGTTGAAATTTATGGCAGTGTTCCCAATGGTCCCATTCATGGGATGGTTTTAAAGGGTTGTGGATCAAATTTCTTGTTTTTCCTCTCGAAGTGGGATAGATTTGTATTTTTTGGATAGTATATTTATGTTTAATTTGGATGTGGTTTAAAAGGTAATTCTTTAATATGTTGGATCATGTTTTTATATAATCTCTAGACATTGGTCCATAAATTTTAATATGATTTGGCTTTATTTGGAATGAATGCTTTCTTGGGGGGGGAATTGTCACACCCTGATTACAATTTCAGACCAATGTTCTAATTTATCTTTTAGAAGTTGGTTTCTCTCTCATGTTTCATGTTTGATGACATTAATTTTCCTTTTTTGGGATGTTTTTATCTTGGAACATAACCTACAAATGGGTTTGGAAAACCATGCGGCATGCTCCAGGAAACCTAGAATGCCTTGGAGTTCTTTATGTTGGTTGTTCACAAACCACCTACGGTAAGTCAAAACATGCATAAAAATGTGGGAATCCAATTTATTGGTACAAAATCATTCCTAAAGGTTGGTGAATTGTTTTTAAATTTTAGGGCTATACATTTAAGGTGCAAGGTGTAACTATTAAGGGGTTCAAGGTTGGTGCATAGTGGAAACTGGTTCGGCCAAACCATGTACACTTTTTAGATCATAAAATTTGCCTAATTATAATTATTACACCTTGGAATATTTAAATAAATATGAAAAATTCCACACCCTCTTATTTCTATGACACTAGGGATGATGACCCCTTGTTATATAAGCCTCCACTACTATAAGAACCTGGATCTTATTTTTAGGTATGTTCTTCCTTTTTCTGGAGTTTTCGAGAAAAGAGGAGTTTCTGGAAATTTTTGAAGTACATGACGTGTACTTCTTGAGTACCTGTCGTGTACTTCATTACTTTAGAAGGTCGTATGCTATAAATTTCATGGACACACACACGTCATGTGGGGTGATGTGAAGTCCGCCTAATGTAGAGTACGGAAAGATCAAGTACACGATGTGTATATATAAAGTACACATCATGTATTTTCTTTTATTTTCAATAAATGGACCAGGGTTGCATCTAATGGACATGGGTGTCTTCTTGTTTGGACGAAACATCTTGGAGCACTTGTACAACGCTGAGACTTCCCTATGCCCCCAATCGCACATCCGTTCTCTGAATCAACCACCGTCGATTGGGTTGGAATCATAGCGGTAAGATCTTCCTTCTTCTAGAGAATCGTTTTCCAATTCCTATCTTTTTTATGTTATCGTGGGTTGAACATTTTATGTGTTTTAGTAGATATAATACATTATAAGAAGATTCAATATTTTAGGATCATGTATATTGATCTCTTAACCCCGAGGAAGGTGGTTTGTGCATTTCTATAGAATGTATTTGAGTATTATGTGAAAATTCCACCAATACCCATGAACAGGGCAATGCCTGTTTACTATTTTCCCCTATTGTTTGCCTGATTTTCTTGTATGTCTGAGTAGAGGTTATTGTTGTGAGTTGGGTGAATTGTTGTGATTTGGATGTATTTCCCATGCAGGTTTTCCTGTATTTGACCTTTAGGTCTAGTTTTCCTGTTTGGATGTTGTTTCCTTTTCTATGCCTAGTATTGTAGGATGAAGTTACTTTTGTTCTGCAATGATATTATGTTGTAGCCTTCTATCTAAGTAGTTCTTGAGGTTTAAATTGGAAGAAAAATGATTCTTTGCTTGCTTGACTTATACAGGGCCATGAGAACGTGGTGTATAGACCATATAGAGAATTGACATTGAGGGCTTCTCTAGAGTGTATTTATAATTACGATGTGAGACCACAGGGTGAATTGATGTTGAGTGATTCCCCACAGTGTCTATAGTTTCTTGACATGGGCTACAGGGGGAATTGACGTTGAGTGCTTTCCTAGAGTGCCTTTATTACGATACAAGACTATAGGAGGAATTGACTGTTAGTGCTTCCTCAGAGAGTCTATACATTAGCTGAACCAGAGGGGTGAGACTGTTTGTGCTTCCTAGAGGGTTTCTTATACATGATAGGTAGAACTAGAAGGGATAGGCTATTGGAACTTATCAGAGGGTTACTTGTTGTGTTATCTGTTCTGTTATTTCATGTTGTGTGGTGTTTTAAATGCTTAGACTATGGATTGTTTACTTATTAGTGTGTCCTTGTTTACTGTTTTCTGTACTTTTACCTACCATATACTTACTGACTATTAGGAATAGATCTTTGGGTGGATTCCTACTGAGAATTACACTCACACCCTGTTGGGGCCATGATTTGGGTCCAAACAGATTATATTTCTGAAGGTATAGAAATGGTCAAGCACCGATCAAATTCATGTAATTGATTACATTGGAGATACAGAGAATGGGACCAAGCCAAGGATTGCAATGGTGAGGAGTTTCTCATCTGTTTTTCAATTTTATGTTGGATTAGTACTGTATTCAGCATTGTGACTTGTTTGGATTCATTCATAGACATATATGTATCATTCATAATTTATATATATTTTTCTCCAGTTATTTCATAATAAGTCTTCCGTTGTTTACTATTGTTGGATATTTACTATTTCTGATATTGTGTGTTGCTACTTCTGCTGTGTACTCTGCTAATGAGGGCACAATTTCCCCACTATCACACCCAAGGCCCTCGCTGCTAGTCGGCAGCCTCTGACATTTGGGGAAATTAGCTTGAGGCCATGTGACCAACTGGGTATGGGGCGCCTCTAGGTGGCTTCCAGAACCGGGGCATTACAAAGTGGTATCAAAGTAATTATTTTCTCTTGACTTACTATTTGGATCATAAAGCCAAGGATATGATACAATAGGTACTTGTAAATAAGCTATGTTCGGTTGTAGCTAACCCATGTACGTAGAAAAGACATCCTACCTTGTTATTGCAATTTTTCTGGTTTCTCAATTTTATGGTTGATTTTATTTTCACCGTTGAGTGATTCACATGTTTTTTTCGATTACCGTTGATGTTATTGAGGTTCTATTACTTTTTAAACCTGATGAGATGAGGGTAAGACAACTCATGCATCAAATAGACACTTTCTATAAATCACATGTAATGCATTCTTTCCATGCCATCAATGGTGAATTAGCAATTGAATGTTGTTGAGATAGATGTTGTGTAAAATATGCATGATGATGTGATATATGCCTTGAAAAAAATATATGCTTCTTGTTGGAACTTTGGTTGTGTAAGGTTTTGTTTGAATGAATTCCCAACTTTGGTTCTTGAGATATTATGGGCCCTCATGGACCGGAATTTGTTGGATCATTGACATTTTTACCTTGTTTATAACTTGTTTGAGATGCCAAACTCTAATTCATGGGGAGTATGGGTCCTCACTGATCAAAATTTGGATCTTTAAGTGTATCTTTTAGTGTTTTATGGTTTCTGGAGTAGTTTCTGAGGCTTACATTCGGAAAAAACCTAGAATACATGCCATGTAATGTTAAGTACACACCATGTGTTCTTCTGTTCATGAAGAAACAATTTTTCTTATGTACATGCCATGTACTTTATTTAGATGTTGTATAGTCTTTGACCATGTCGTAGGTTATGTGGGAGAGACACGATATTTGAAAAGTATAGGGGAAACACGTCGTGTCCGTATTTAACACCCTGTGTAGTATAATCCTAGGATCTCGGTCAAGTAGCTAACAACATGAGTTGGTGAAGTCTTTTCTTATACATGTTGTGTCCCACTTCAACATGCCTTGTAGTCTGACCCAGATACCCAACTATGTCACGAACAACATGGTTCATTGTTATCCATTCACGTACATGTTGTATATGTCAAGAACACACCAGGTAGTTGAGCCATGAATATGACCATGTCACTAACAACACGGGCCATGTGATGTGTGTCCAGTACACGTTGTGTCTATAAATATGCTATAGAGTCATGGCTTGAAACCATGCTGACGATCTTTGACCATCTGAAGACTCCTTTAGAGAGTTTATTCAAGCTCTCTATCAATATGCTATGGGATTCTGCCATGAGATGGTGGGATGTGATCTCAAAGTTGGGTCATTAGCAGGTTATGGCTTGGGTGGAGTTCGGATGCATATTCTATGACAACATCTATCAGGAGACCATGAGGTCTGACCGAGCCCATGAGTTTATGAGCCTGTATCAGGGTACCCTATCGGTTATGGAGTAATTCTCTCATTTCACCAAGCTTCATCGTTTCACACCCTTCTATGCAGGAGATTGGATATTCCCAGAAAAGATGTTTGAGGATGGCCTCAGATAGGACATCCACTCTCAGTTTAATATCATTAGGTGGAATTCCATCATTTCCATCATCAACCAAGATCTAATCACATAGTGGAATCTGAAGGAATTTGGAGTTGTGAGATAGGGTGGGTTGACATTCAGAGTTAGTGCTCCGCCAGCTGATAGCCAGATTTGCCGTAGGGAGACTACATGGGGAGATTTGAGTAGGCGGGATGCATCTTCCAGTACCCAAGTTGTGTGCTGCCAGTGTGGGAGAAACAGGAATATGATGCATTATATATAGAGAGAAATGGTGGAGTGATGATACTGCGGCAATTTTGGACACCTTCAGAGTTTCTGTTAGATCTTTTCACTAGTTTCTGGTGACATGGGTTCATCTATGACTCCTTGTATAGGAGAAACTCCACCAGTTTCTCAACATTCTAGAAACTGCAGTTCTTCTGGCCATTAAGGCTGAGGTGGAGGTCGTTGCTCCGGTGGTCAGTCACTTGGAAACCAGTGACATTGGGGTAAATCAGCTCAGAGTAGTCAAGAATGTCTATAGGGCCGCATAGCTGGCCAGACATTTGTAGTGGAGTAGAACCATCAGAAGCAGGGTCCTGACCCCTCTACAGTTCGAGGTACGATCCTAGTTGCCTGGGTTTTACCCTCATCTTTTTTCGATACTCGTGCTATGCATATCATTATATCTATCACTGTTGTAGAGAACCTTGGGCTCTGTATCCTTTCTTCTACTATTGTCTTGAAAGTAGAAACTCTATTGGGGAAAAGAACATATGGTGTATATCGGTGCAAGGAGTTCCCTCTTTATGTTTGTTGTGTCACTTACATTGAGATCTTTATGTTATAGAGATGACTAGCTATGATGTCATTCTCAAAAGGGACTGGATAGTTTTTTTCCGGGCAGTTGTCGACTGTTATCACAGAAGGGTGAGTTTCATATCATTAGATGGTGGATCTTTTCTTAATAAGGATGAGTTGGATGTCCAGTTGAGTAGAGTGGGTCCAGAGAATCATGGGTTAGGAGTAGTGACTGCTCAGATTGCAAGTCTTTATCTGGATGACCTGGGGACTTCACAGTTAGACTTTCCTCCAATGGTGGATCATTTAATAGATGTCTTTTCAATGTACTTTTCAGGATTTCCTCGAGAGTGAGGTATAATTTTCTATTGAGCATGGGACAGGGGAGTCAACAGTGTCGATTAATTTTTATAGGAAGGCTACACAGGGGTTTCAGGAGATCAAGAAATAGCTGGTGGAGTTGCAGGCCAAGGGTTTCATCCGACCTAGTACTTATCCATGGGGTTTGCCTGTCCTTTTTGCAAATAAGGAAGATGGTACCATTTGGATTTGTGTGGATTATTTGAAGATGAACCAGCTGAAGATCAAGAAACGATATTCCTTGCATACAATTGATGATATTTTGATTAGATTTGAGGAGCCCGGGTGTTCTTGAGGATTGAATTTAGGTCTGATTACCATCAGTTTAATGTTATACAATCTGATATAACTATCACAACCTTCTGGAGAAGGTATGGTCTATATGAGTATCTGGTTATGCTATTCGATCTCACGAACGTGCCTGCAGTTTTCCTGGAACTGATGAACCAAGTGTTCAATCCATATATGAATTAGTTCATGGTTGTTTTAATGGATTAAATCTTGGTGTTCTATCATACTAGACATGACCATGATACCCATCTTGAGGTCATTTTCAGTACACTTGGGGAGCATCAGTTATATGTTAATCTCACCAAGTGTCACATTTGGATAGACTGGATTCACTTCTTGGGTCATGTTATCTTAGATACAGGAGTGTCAGTAGACCTAGAGAATGCGAGGGTAGTAGTTTTGTAGGAGTAGCCAAAGAATGTATTTGAGGGGTGGAGTTTTCTAGGGCTGCAGGTTGAATACTACATACTTTTCATACATGAATTTTCACACTTAGCAGAACCACTGACAGGTATGACCAAGAAGTTTACTGAATTCTTATAGTCAAATTCTTGTGAGTCAGCCTTTCCGGAGCAGAAAGGTAGGTTGAATTCAGCACTGATACGGGTTTTTTCAGAGGTGGGCAAGAGCTATACCATTTACTGTGATGCATTAAGTATCGGATAGGGAGCTATTCTTGTGCAAGGAGATGGATTTGTTGTGTACGGGTCATGGAAGTTGAGGCCACATGAGTGGAATTACCCAGCGCATGATCTCGAGTTGGTAGTTGTTGTTCATGCCCTACGTTGGTGGAGACATTAACCTTTTGGAGAGAACTTTGTGGTTTTCACTAATCACATGTGCCTCAAGTTCATCTTCCCTCAGTGTGATCTAAATTTGAGACAGAGAAGGTGGGTTGAGTACCTTCAGTCTTTTGACATTGAGCATACCTACACGCTGGGGAAAGGAAATGTAGTGGATGATGCATTGAGCAGGAGGACTCAGATACAAGCGGTTCGGGAGGCCAGCTGTCAGTGGAATCTTATGTCTCAGTTCTCTAAGATACATTTCAATGTTCACGAAAAAAAGGGGAACACCATTATTTCATCTGTAGTCGTTGCCTCTACACATCTTGATTTGGTATAAATGATGCATCTATCAGATTATGAAGGCCTAGTCATAAGGGAGAGTGTGTTAGAAGAGGACATTGTTCATGGGTGGACCATAGGCATGGATTAGATCATCCAATTCCAGGGATGTGTATGGGTTCCAGTAGATATATGAGAGGAGTTTATGTGGGACATTCATTCCATAAGTTGGGAAGTTCATCCTGGCATCCCCAATATATATCATGATCTACACCGTTAGTATTTCTAGCCAGTTATAAAGGGGGACGCTTCTGGTTTCATCAGGAGTTGTTCCACTTGTCAGCAGGTGAAGACGGAGCATCAGCGACCAGCATGGCTTTTAAAGAAGATACCCATTCTTGAGTGCAAGTGGAATGACATAGCGATGGACTTCGTGACTGGTTTACTGAGGTCACCATGAGGGAATGACACAGTGTTGGTTATCATTGATAGAATCACGAAGGATGCACACTAGTTGAGGCTGAAGGAAACATTAAATGTTGATGCGAAAGGATGGTTGTACATCCGAGTGATATTACATCTAGATGGTGTTCCACACTCCATTGTTTAAGGCAAGGATGACCGTTTTACATCTCGGTTCTGGGAGGGGATTCAAAAGGCATTGGGTACACATGTTCTTCTCAGTACAAATTACCACCCCAAGATAGATGGCTAGTCCGAGCGTACGATTCAGGTTCTTGATAACATGATACGAGCATGCATTTTAGATTTCAGAGGTTCTTGGAAGAAACACATACCTCTTGTGGAGTTTTCCTACAACAATAGTTTTCAAGAAACTATTAATATGGCATCTTATAAGGCTTTTTATAGTAGTCTATGTCGATCACCCTTTGTTGGCTTGAGGCAGGAGAGGTAGATTTTATGGGACCTCGTCTTGTTCAGGAGGCCTTAGAGAACATAGAGTTGATTCAGAAGGGGATTACTACTGCACAGTCTCATCAGAAGTCTTATGCTGATCAACATAGATTACCTCTAGAGTTCATGGTTGGGGATCAGGTTTTCCTATGTGTCCCACCGAGGTTGGGACACAAGTGGATCAAGAGACATGGTAAGCTTTAACCGAGGTACGTCGGGCCCTTTGAGGTGTGGGGAGAGTTGGATCAGTTGACTATAGGTTGCAGTTATATTAGAGGTACCAAGCTATACAGAACGTCTTCCACATTTCTGAGCTTCGACATTACTTTTCAGACCCATCTTATGCCTTCCACCCTGAGGAAGTCGAGTTGGAGGTTGATGCATCTTTCGAGGAGCATCCTATTCGGATTGTTGATCACAGTAACAAGGTTCTCCATGGCTGGTCTATTTCTTTGGTATGTGTGCTATGGAACTATACACGGGTGCAGGATGGAACATGGGAGAGGGAGGCTGACGTATGTTCACAATGGCCAGAGTTGTTTGGGGTTTCTTCATCTACACCGCACTAGGGAAATTTGGGGATGAGTTTTTTTAAGGGGGGATGTTTGTAAGAACCCGAATCTTTTTATCAGGTATGTTTTTCCTATTTTGGTGTTTTTGAGAAAAGAGGAGTTTTTGTAAATTTTTGATGTACAGGTTGTGTACATTATGGGTACACGCTATGTAATTCGTTTCCGTAGGAGGCCGTGTGCCAGCCATGTCATAGACAAACACACGGTCGTGTGAGGTGATGTGGAGGCCTCCTAAATCAGAGTACGGAAAGAGAAAATACATGTTGCGTACTTCAGAATACATGTCATGTATTTTCTTTTTCTTCATTAAATGGACCAGGGTCGCATCTAATGGATAGGGGTGTCTTCTTCTTCAGCCAAAATTACCCTGAGCACCCATACGATGCAGAGAATTCCCTGAGCCCCCTATCAGGAATCTGTTCTCTGAATTGACCATTGTCAATTGTGTTAGAATTGTAGTGGTAATCTCTTACTTCTTCTAGAGCATCGTTTCCCAATTCTACCTTTATCAAAGATATCATGGGTTGATAGTTTTATGGGTTTTTATAGATCTATGATTTTCTAAAGATATTTATTCTTCGAGGTTCAATTATATTGATCTCCTAACCCTGTGGTAGGTGGATTGTGCCTTTCTATATAAATTCTTTGTGTATTATGTTCAAATTCCACCAATACCCTTGAACGATATATTTCTTGTTTACTATTTCCCATGTTGTTTGTCTGCTTTTCTTGTATGCCTGATTAGAGGTTATTGTTGTGAGTAGGGTGATATTTTGTTCTTTGGATTAATTTTCCATGAATGTTTTGCCGGTATTTAAAATTTGGGTCTAGTTTTCCTATTTGGTTGTTGTTTCCTTTTCCTTGACTAGTATTGTAGGATGAAGTGGCTTTTGTTTTGACATTCTATTATGCTGTTGACTTCTTGCCAAGTAGTTCTTGAGGTTTACTTTGGACATTATGAGATGATATGCTTTCTTGATGTACACAGGGCCGTGAGAACCTGGTGTATAATCCATAGGGAGAAATTACATTGAGGGCTTCTCCAGAGTGTCTTTATAATTATGATGTGAGACCACAGGGGAAATTGACGTTGAGTGCTTCCCAATAGTGTATGTAGATCCTCGATGTGGTCCACAAGGGGAATTGACTATGAGTGCTTTCTGAGAGCGCCTTTAGTAAGATACGAGACTATAGGGGGAATTGACAGTGAGTGATTATTCATAGATTCTATACTTTATCTAAAGCAAAGGGGTGAGACTGCATGTTCTTCCTAGATTGTTTATTGTAATTGATAGGTAGAACCAGAGGGTATAGGCTGTGGGTACTTCCCAGAGTGTTACCTATTGTGTTTTCAGTTCTGTTGTTACATGGTGTGTGGTGTTTTGAATGCTTAAACAATGGATTTATTACTACATAGTGGTTCCTTGTTTACTGCTTTCGGTACTTTTACCTTCCATTTATTTACTGACTGTTAGGCACATATCTATGTGTGGTTGCCTACTGAGATTTTGTCCCTGCCCTATTTATGCCACGCTTTTGGGCCAAACCAGATTATATTGTTATAGGTATTGACAAGGGAATGCACCCTTCAACATTAGGTACTTGATTACATTGGAGATGGAGATCATGGGACCGACCCGAAGCTTGCCATGCTGAGGAGTTGCTCATCTTTTTTCCATTGGTACATTGGTTTAGTACTGCATTCAGCATTGTGACTTGTTTGTATGCTTTACTAGACATATATGTATCATGAATCATTTATATATTCACTTCTCCAGTTGATTCTTTATCAGTCTTCTGCTTTTTACTATTGCTGTATATTTATTTTTTCTGCTATTTTGTGTAGTTACATTTGTTGTGTACTCTACTGATGAGGTCATAGATTCCCCACTATCACACCCAAGGACCTCACTACTAGTTGGTAGCCTCTAGAATTCGAGGCAATGTTCTTGAGTCCATGTGACCAACTTGGTATGGGGCACCTCTAGGTGGATTTTGAAACCGGGGCGTTAAAAATACTCCTTATATGGTAGATCTAAGGCGAATATTAGATTTTGGAGCTTGTTTTTTCATGTTAACATCCTCTCATCTCCTCCATCTTCCTTTTTAATCCATTTTCTCTTGAGTTTTTATTCTATAATGGTCATGGAGATCTAGGTTTCATTGTTTACATCATTTATGTCGGGGGTTTTATTTTTTAGGGATCCTCTTGGTGGATCATTGATCTTGGAACCTTCATGATATGATTTCAGGTGTGCGTTGTTGATGTTCCAAGAGATTTGGGTAGGTTTCCCTTTTCACATCCATTTTTAATTTATTAAGGAATTTTATCATGATTTTCCAACAACTTTTATATGTTAAATAATGACTTATGATCAATGAAATTTTTATATGGTGTGTAATATAGTGGTTTATCCCTTATTATGTGATACATGGACTTTTTACCAATTTTTTCCTACCAGGTGTTTGATTAAATGACCAGTTCAATTTTTATAATTTTTTTGATATCTAAAATATTTATTGACTTTTTAAATATATTTATGATCTATGAAATGATTATTTAGGCTAATAAAATTCCGTATCAATGTGGTTTATGATTGAATAGAATGAAGTATTTATATTTTAACAGTGATTTGGAATATGGTTGTGTTTAGTGAAATGTATGGAATTTTGATGGAAATGGGTATGGATTGAAAGTGTTATTTATGTGGTTAAATTAAATTTATTTAAATTATTGGGACATGAGAAATAGTGCATTTTTACCTTTTTTAAAATTACATTGGATTCTTTGTAAAAAGGATGCTTAATGCCCATTTGGAATATTTGTAATAGTAAAAAGAGTGTTTAAAAACAAAAATATTTTTGGATAACTCTATTAACATGGTTATGATTGATTTTTTGGAGGCCGACACTAATAGTATCCATTATACAAGAATGGTTTTAAGGAAATATTTTATTATTTATGGTAACCAGTGATTATTCTTTTGTGAATTACTATAATATATGTTATTGTCATTGGATGATTAATTTTAATTGATTCAATTAATATCTCTTATCCTCTGGACATAGAGAACCTGACATAACTATTTAATCTTATGAGAATGATTGATGCAGTGTCCCCTAGTAGGTTTATATAAGCTATTATTGTTTGAAATTTATCCCCCGGGTATATACCATGTGGGGTGTGTCCAAGACTGTTGTAGAATATTGATGTCCTCAAGTGATGAATTGTTTTTGTGATGAGTCAAAAGGTATTAGTATGTTTTCGATTATTAATGGGATCTTATTTTTACACATGTCTTTTTTAGATTATTTGTATTTGAGAAATGAATGTGAATAATTTTTTATTTGAAAATATTATGTGATATTTACTATTTACACTGTTGTCTAATTGTTGATATGTCTTATTGAGTTGTTTGGATTCTTTCTAAAATTGATAAATGGTCCTAGAAAATGGTTTTTGGAAATATTTTAGTCCTTATATTTTTTATAAAATAACTCCCTCCACGATTTTAAAATTCCAAGGAGTCATCCTTGGAAATGATTGTGGTTTTGAATTTTAAAAAGTGAAATGGGCCGTATTTAGTATTAAAGGGGGAAAATATTTGAAAATGTTGCATTTATATCTTGTATATCAAAATGGAAGTTTATGATATTTTATATTAAATAATTTGAATTTTTAATAAAATTTTATGGCATGTCTATTTGGATTTAATACTCATGCCTATAGTTATTTCTTTTTTCAGAATATGGTATAGGTTAAATAATTGGTTGATCAAAATTGGTGATGGTTGGTATTGGTATCAAAGAGAGACCATTGGTTTCAAATGGATATATTATGGTCATCTGGTTTAGTTGGTTGTTTTCATTTAGTTTGTTGTATCATTCACCTTTGTAAATTATGTTCGATTTGGATGTTGAATTTATTTATTTTGGGCTGCTCTTTTATCATTCATTTGCCTATTTTCTTTGTTTATTTTGGGAGATATCATTATATTTTCTCTCTATTGAAACCTGACACTAGTTTCTAGCACATAGGGATCATGATCACCCTTTAGGAAAAGTCACATATCAACTTAGGAGACCGATTTGGGGTCGACCCGGGTTAGTTCATAACAAATTGAGTCACTAGATATTACCTCATTTAGTTTTTAGTAATCTTTATAGATGGTATTAGTATCTATTAAAATTTTAATAATGTGAATAAATATCACTAGAGAATTGTACTAACGGTTCTATAGAAGGAGAAACTATTTGAAAAAATTTCAATTTGTTAATTTTGGCTGAAAAAAGTATTCATTTTTGGGCCATATAATATAAATATAAGATATTGTTGTGGATATATTAAAGAAATAGTCTATTTAATATATTCCAAAACCAACCACAATGACTAATATCTATATATTTATTGGTTTATCTAGACTTTATCAATGGTTTGTAGTGAATTTCTAATGAATATATAGTCCTCTGACCAAATTAACTCAAATGATTGTGATGTTCCTTTAGACTGATGAATATTAAGAAAACATTTCATGAAATCGAGTAGAATTTTATTTAATGCACTTCTGTATAGATTACCATGGAGTGTAATAGGGTCTGAAATATATATTGATGAATCCAAGAAGGTATTGGGATGTTTTCTTATGAATATTAACACTGTAATAACTTATGTATAATGATAGTTGTTGTTCCTTGTGAAACAATTACCTCATTCAAGATTTAGAGTTTTCTACAATAATTTTTTCTTTAAACATACAGAGGAACTATGTTTATGGAAAAAATAAGATATATATACCGATCATAATACTCTAAAATATATATTCATAGAAAAATATTTTAACAAAGGCAATATAAGATTATTTGAGTTGAAAAAGGATATGAAAAATGAATACATTACGACACTAGGAAAGAGGATAAGGTGGTAAATTCTTTGATTCAATTGGATCATTCTTGCCTATCCATTGTGAGTATTGAAAAAATCCAATATTACATGATTTTATAGAGATAATCCATTAAATCATAAATCTATAAGAAAAATCTAATATGTCACAAATTAGTTTCCAACCCTTAATACATGGTTTGATTAATGAGGTGTAGAAGGAATATGTAGACCTACCAATCAATGCTAGATGATTTCATAATTTTATCCATGATTAAGATCGAATATTACTGTTTTGGGAATATGTATTTATTCTATCCATACCATATTTTAAGAGGTAGGTACTAGAGGAAACTTATAGTTATTCTTTCTATATTCATCATAGAATTTATATTATTTATCGTGATTCTTAAGAATACTATTTGGGGGATGGCATAACGAGCGATATCATAGAGTTTGTATCATTGTGCTTAGTATTCAAGTATATTATGGGTGTAAGAGAAAATTGTATATAAAATTTTCATCCATTTCCAATACCAATTTGGAAATGTTAATACATCACTAAGTATTTTTTCCTTAGACACCCAAAAACATCAATAGGGTTTAATTATATATGGGTAGAAGTCAATATCCTTTCAAAGTTAGTTCACATCATCGATATTATAGAATACATATCTCTAGGTATCTTTCTAGGATATACATTAATGATGCAGTAAGGTTGAATGGAGTACCACATTCTATTGTATTTGATCAGGATCTGAGGTTTAAAACATAGTACACATGATGTTTTTATTGAGGACATAATAAAAAATTGAGTTTCATCCTTTCATTTCATACCTGTCTAGATAGTGATCTTGAAATACTATTCAAACCCTAGAGGATATATTGAAATCTTGTTTATTGTATTTTCATGGTGGTTGGGATGAACACCTTTTTCTATATAATTTTTCTTACTAAAATTTCATTCACTTGATCATTCATATGACAAATTGTGAAGACCAATATGGGAATAATTATACATCTATAATGTTCTGTGATGAATTTGGAAAATTATTGACATTAAGACCTAAAATAACTAATGAAATGGTTGAAAATGTTTCAACCATTCAGAAACATATCAAGGTCAATGTTTCCTAAAATTTGTGCTAACAAACAATGGTATGATCTATAATTTTAGGTTTTAAATATATTATTTCTACAATTCTCACCCTATAAAGTTGGTTATGAGATTCAGAGAGAATGGAAAACTAATCCCTTGTATAGCTATCCCCATGAGATTCTTGATTGTATCAATATAGGAGCTTGTCGCATGGAACATTATCCAAATACACATATACAATCCATGATGTGTTCCCTATATCTCATCTATGAAAGTATATACCTTACCCTTCAAATATAATGAATTCAGATGTCATAATATTTGAGAATTAACTTTCTAATGATGAACAATCCATTTAAATTATGGGTCATTCTGAGAATGTTCTAACAAAAAATAACCACTCACTAGGAAAATTATTTCAAGATAATTAAATATTTATAGGAATTTATGATTTAATTTGAGGATAAGATGAATAATAATTATTGATATTTTTTAACTGAGTTCTGAATTTAGAGGGTATAATTCATTTTATATGGCGTAGAATGAAACCCCTTGTGTTTTTATAGACCTATTTTTCATGAATGAAATAATTTCCAATGATTTAATTGATCATAATAAAAAATTATTTAACATGGAATTGGCTTGGCATATGTCATACACAACACTAACCAGTCATATGTTACTCACAACAATAAGTTCCTACAAAACATCTTTTTTGTAGTAATTATACAAATAGAATAATTATCACATAGATTTTAATCATAATAATATTATAATTAATAACTAATTTAGAAATATTTTTTATAATTTTGATATATAAATATAACATATTTTTATAGATTTATTTAATTTTTGGTAAATTCCTAATATGATTAAAATAATAATTTCTAAAAAAAACTAGTTTTAATACCCTTTTGTAAAAAATAATAAAATTAATATTTGAAACATTTAAAAATAGAATTTGATAAAATAAAAGTGGTTTCTGAATTTATAATTTCAAAATTATCTTAAGTTGAATTTTTTGTATTTTTATGAAAAACGTCATTTCTGGATAAATTATGAAAATAATAAATTTTAATTCAAAATTTCATTTTCATATATTTTATATAAAAAATTAAATTAAAATTTTAACTTAATTTAAAGTTTTTTTGGAATAATTTTTTATAAATTAATTCAATTTAGGCCATTTGAAGACATTTTAAAATGAAATTGCATATAAAAACATACCAAATGTTAGGTCATTTTATATTTAAAAACACACAACATCATCCCATGTGTAGGATTAATTTAAAATTAATTTATAGAATTTATGCGCTTGGAATTTTGGAAAATAGATACCATATTTATAATAATCATAATTTATAGTTTTTATTTAGTGAACATAATTAACTACCAAAAATATTTTTGAATGTAATTATAATTAATTACAACAATTTGGAGAAACATTAAGTTAAAAAATGAAACAATCAAAAACATTAGAACCAAAAAAAAACATAGAAACTTTTACAAAATCCATTGGATGGAAATATATAAACCATATCCTCCCTTTATCTATAATTTTTTTTCTTTATTGGATCAATTTTTCATGGAAACCTTTGGGTGGAATTCTTTTTCAAAAAACATACAAGAGTGACATTTCTCTTGCACTATAAAAGGAGTCATATCCTCCCACAACATAACACCTCTAAAAACATAGAGGATCATCTAGGATCTGCTAATATATCCCCCCAAAAACTCTACCTTATTCTATAAATCCTTCCATGGGTATAACTCCATCCAAGGATTATCTTTGGTGCGAACGAAAAGCAGCTACACAAAAACGTGATAACATCCTTCCAAATGATATTTTCATTTATTTTCTTTTTGATACAACTCAACTATCCTTATTCCATGTATATATAATAAATACTATGTCAAAAATATACTTATACATTTTTATAGTATGGTTTTAACATATACATAATCACACTTCCATCTTATGAGTTATAAACGTAACGTTCTCTTGTATGGGAAACTACCACCTCGGTAAACAATGTTGTTATTTTTTACCTTTACTATCATTCAAGGATAAAAATTATGATGAACACAAATTGTTTGTAATATAATATAATATTTGTTATATATTTTTTCTTTTTAAATTTTTTATAACATATTCCTCATACTTTCCATATTTGTTTAAATATGATAACATCATTTGTAGATCTGTGCACTACCCCCGTTTTAAAGTGACGTGATTCGTTCAAACTCGACATGGAATGTATTGAAGATAAGTTTAGTGAATTTATATTATATATATATGATATATTTATTATAGTGGAATAAATAAATAAATATATATATATTTCATTTAATTTCATTCAACTCGACAACCAAACTGAATCAACGATCATGCATATGTTTGGCCCACCGTCTTCATGAACGGTTTATTCCATTACATGAATATTTTTTTATATATTGTTATAAATATTAATATAATTAATACATATATTATATAATTCATGTTTTACATTTTATATATATTTTAATGATGATCTATGAAATATGATGCATAATATTAAGTCAAAACATGAATGAAGAACAACCAAAATTTTAATTGAAGCATGTAATTTTTAATTCGAGAGTAATATAATGTCATAAAAAATTATATATGGTCTTAAATTTAAGAATATTTTTCTATTAAATCGTTATAATGTGATATTAATTAATATACAGTAGGGTCGAATGAGTAAAGAAAAGATTTAATAAAAAATGTATTAAAATTTCGTCTCACTTATTATTTTTATGAGATAGATCATTAAACAACCACTAAATTACACTGGGTGGTATATATACTAACTAGGAATATATTATAAAGATCTTATTAATAAATTTTTGGGTATAAACATATCATTATTAGGATACTACTTTTAGGGGTTTTACATTCCAAAAGTCACCAAATTAGTATGATTTTTATTCACAATTTTTTTATTTGAGACAGATGTTTTTAAGAACCTACATTCTTTTCTAAGGTATATTTAAAATTTTATATCATAAAACACATTAGTTTCATGATATATTAATAGTAATTTCATTAAATTTTCTTATATGGTGTTTATTATTCCATGATACAATGTGGTAAGAGATTGTTGAAATAATATCATCATTTATCGAGTTTATATATGATTTTGCATCCATTGAGGTAATATTTTGATCCATATTTCAAGAAAAATCATGAGTTATATATATCCTATGTCGATTAAAAATATCTAATTATAGTTGTACAATTTTTTACAATATTTGGAAATTAATGTATTTACTATAATTTTTTGGGGAAAATATAATTGTATTAATCTCATCAAATAGAATTCTTTTATATTTCAAAAACATTTTTCTAAAATATGATTTAAAAAGAATTTTCAAATTCTATTGGAATATAATTCTCAATGAAATAGTATTTTAATAATTTTTTATGTTTTTTAAAGCATTGATTTTTTTAAAAATCTATTTTAAATGAAAAAATATTTTAAAAAATATCATTTATTATGAAAAGTGTTTTTTCATGTAGAAATAATATTTTTTCCCAAGAAATTCTTTTAATAGATATTTAAAATTTATTTCACATGTAAAATTAAATCTTTTTGTGTTACTAATGAATTTCATGGGAAATTATTGAATGATTCAATTCATATACTTTTTCTAAATGGTTTATGTATTGATTTCATGGTGTTTATAAAATGCATTTATCATTAACATGTTATATGTTTAGGAAACATGTTTCCCTTTCTCAAGTAATATGCATACAAAACCAGATTCCTTTCAAATGTTATTCTCTGAAGAAATTATTATGAAATATGTCACTTTTTCCATAGGTTACGATATTATTACATGTTTATGACACCGATTTAATTTCATGGGATATGATATGATTGTATATGATTTTTGGGAATATGTAAGGATGATTTCATTATGTGATAGGATTAATCTATATATCCCTCAAATGCATTGGTTAAGGATTTATATCTCATGATATAAAATAATATGGTCTTGGTAGTGAACCTTCACTATTAATATGGCCATGAGAGTGAACAAATAATTTGATGATGGTATGGGGAGTGAACTCATACTACAATGATGGCCATGGGAGTGAACTGTGACTATAGAGGCTGTATGGAAATTGAACCAATACTAAAATTATGGCCTTAGAAGTGATGTATTGATTAATATGGAAATAATTTTATATGATAATGTGTCTGGCACAATTCTATGTGTTATTGTTATATTGTGATTTCGCAGATTATATTATTTATATCATTATGATTCAATTATTAATAACTATTGACAATCACTCCATGATTCTTGTTTATTGTCTATTGATATACAGGTTGTGTTATTATAATGTATTTATCTTATTATCATACCCCTATACTCATGATTATGCTTGCATGTCCCCCTTGTTTACAATTATTGAGCATATGATCTTACCCGTTATATGTTCCTTTCATTAGGTTTTGAGGATATATAATATTCTTTTTTTTCATAGAAGGGTTTTAGTCATGAAGAACCTAGTAGAGAGATATGTAGCTCACTTATGTACCAATTTTTCTATTCCCATGATTCCAAAAGCACTAGAATTATTTGGCCATTGGGCATTTTTTTGTATAATGTTTTATGTATTCAAAAAAGTGATGAAATGTTAATATAGAAAAATTATGGGGTTATATAGTGAAATTTGAGGTAGTAGGGTATTTCATGGTTGGTATATATTTTTTTCAACTTTTTCTCTCTTAATAAAAATTGTGCTCCCCATGGATGTGGCTCATTGTTAGGGAGAATGGTTTGGAAATCCATTCCTCGTATCCAAAAAATCATTTGTAGGGAATATAATGACATAAAAATTGATTTTAAAATTCCTCATTCCCCCATCCTTTACCAAAATATGAACCAATAGAAAGATGAAGGGTTTCTCTAATTTTTATGGATCCATTATGATTTCTAAGGGATTCTGAACTATGTTCTTTTTGAATCGACAATATTTTTGACAAATATCTACCTCTCCTGATAGTATATCTCACTCTGATTAGTTTCCTCCCCCTCTCCCATATATCTCTCATATTTTGGAGGTATTTTTTTCTCTGTTGGTGATGGAAGTAGATATTTCCTTTGAAAGATCATATTTTGATCAATTTTGGACCTTGGTATTCAGATCTACAACTCATTATTTCATGATCAATTGAACATTCCACTGCAATTTAGGCATTTCTATTGGCTTGTTTCCATCAACAATCTTGATGTTTGTGGAATGTTATTCAATTTCCAAATCCATGATTTAAAATATGAGTATATAATTGTGATATAAATATTTCATTCCTAGGAATTTCATCTTGAATTAAATTATATAAATTGTTTAATTAATTAATTTATATTATGTGGAATAGAATTATTTTTTTATGAAATTGGATAACAAATGGATTTGGGTATTAGGTCAATTGAATGGATTGTGGAATTGATTGATAAGTTGAATGGATAACTGATTGATTAATGAGATGTAATGGTTTTTTGGATTAACCATGATGGGTTTAGGGATTATACGATTAAATATTGATAAATGGTGTAATAATAATTTTTGATATTATTCCATGTGTATTTAAGTGATTTACCTTTATTTTATTGATAATTGAAAAGGTATAACATGATTTGAAATGTTTATGATAGGGCTATTGATGTGTAACCTTTTTAAATGTGACTAATTTGGAATGTGTTATTTTTATTAAAAAAAGGTTGGGGTAAATATACCATTGCTTCAAATACCCATGGGGTTCATAGCATGTCATTCTCGACCTAAATTGAAGAATGAGATAAATTAGTTTGTGACACATACTGATGCTTCAAAATACCACATGTGATTGATTGATATATGTGTTATCAGACACAAAATTTTTCTTCAAATACCCACAAGCTGGTATCCATGGAATTCTAGAAAAAAAATTATGGAATTGGACTGTGGTTCCACGTGGTCAAAATTATGAAATTTAAATTGAATGTTAAATTAAATACCATGATTATAATGAATATTTATTTTTCCCTGTATGATATGGTTCAGACTCTGGCATGTTCCGACGTATCTATCAATGGATCGAGTGTCATATTGAACCTGAGAAAATATGTTTTTAATTAAATAATAATGAAATTTGATAACTAATTACCTTATTGAATATTGTTCATTATGAAACTATATACAATATTGTATATTGGATATTGTTTCAAACACTTTTGGTGGTTTCATTCTAAAATTTACCCACACCCTATTACAGCTTCTTAATTAGTACTCGAATAGTCATCTAGCTTGATGGATATGATAAAATAAAAATACCATTGTATGGTGGATAATTTTAGATTAGAATGGATGAGGTAACCAAATATGGGGTTGATCCCTTTTGCAGTTTTAAATGTCCTTATTTTTGGGGTTTTAATTTTACAGTTGACACATACTATATCACAATATATAGACTTCTTTAGTGTAGATATTGTTTCCTTTTCTGGATCATCATGGGATACTAGTCTGTCACAAATTATAGAATGATTCTGGATATTGATTATTGTTATGGTTTTATTGTTGTTTTATTTCTACAATTGTACTACAATAATAAAGAGGGCATAGTTTGGCCATGTTTCATACTAGAAACTTGCTGATAGTTAGAAACCTCTAACAAACTGGGTGGTGTTCTTGAGTTTATGTGTCCAATCAGCTTGGGGTCATGGTATGTGGCACCCAGGTCTTTAATTTCATATTTTTATAAGAGGACATTTTTATTTTCTTTTCTTTATTTTATTTAAATTTGTTAAAGGTAAACATAATACTCAGAACAGTCAACACTTTTTCATGAGCCAGTCTATGGGAGTACCTAAGCAATGAATAGGGGAATCTCCTTGTACCATTGGTGGGATTAATTTCTATTATTATTGGATGTTATAGTTTGAAGTTATTACACCTTTGGTGAGGCATATATTATGTGATGTTATTATTGTTTTAAATATTTTTGAAATATGACTTGGGAATAATTTGGAATGATATTTGAGTATGCATGCATAATTCTAGGTACTAAAAATTATTATTCCATGCATCATATTTATTCCTGTATATAAAAGAATGTATTAGGGTTGTTATTGACTTTCTAATATTTTTCCTTGTTGGGGTAATTAAGATGAAAATTATGACTAATATAGAATTGATAATAATAAAATGTTTAAAAATGTTTATAATTGGAATATATAGTGAAAAATTAGTTTTAAATGTGTATTACCCTATATGAACCATGACCTAAATGGGGGGTGGTTGATGGTAGAAATGGAACCTCAGTTTTGACCATGTGACAAGTAAGGGGTGATGTGTTATGAATTTATGAGAATATATACTATATAAATGTGTTAATCATGTGTAATATGTCCTATGAGGTTTGAATTTAATTATAGAGATATGACTCTATAATGATTATTGTTGATTTTATAGTAGGAGGACATGGAAAGAAATGATACTATAATAGTTGAACTAGAGGTAACAATAATACTAATTGAAGGAGACAGATAGAAACTTCTTGATAAATTTTATCACTTCATGATGATTCGGTAATGAGACCAATGGTTGCTTTTGAAAAGTATGTCAAACATGACCCATGAGTTTCAGTTGAAATACTATCTTACCATTTCTTTAGAGGGGGGGACCTAAGGAAACTGAGATCTAGTTTGCGTATATCTCGACAAAAAATGGCCCCTTGGATTTTTTATATTTTTTTATGTTTATGTTGGTTCAACACAGTTGGATATTGTTTTGGATCAGGAAGTGGAGGGATTTTAGTTGAGGAGTGACGGTGTGTTTGTGACCTCGCAGATTTCATGTTGTGATAATTGATGTGGAAATGAGGATAATTACTCAAATATTGATTGTGGTTGTAATGTGGAATCTGAGACACTTAATTTTGATTTTTTAAGCTTCGTGCGGGTGTTAAGGTATATTTTTCGATGGTTTCTATACATTTTCACCCTCATGATGTGATATGTTCTAATATGAATCAAATAATGTTGGATGAATTACATGGTGATTTATTTTATCAGTGATGCGAATTTGGTTTTGTCCATGGTGGTCTGTAGCTCATGGGATCCAACATCCAATTCTCTATAAGAAGATGTTCCAGATACGGTTCAGAGTAATGAGTTTTCCCAGTATCATGGATATTTAGAATTAAATATTTGAGAGGGTATTTCTATGTCCATCAGTACAAGTCATATGTTATTTTTCACTGGACAGTTATTTGTATAGCACTGAGGTAGTGGAAGATGGACTTAATATTTGTTTTGTTTCAAGGAGTATCTTATCTCTTGCTAGGCTAGTTGTTATTTTCTTGAAATTTTGGTCTGTTGGGGAAATTTTTTTATGTCATTGATGTGTTTATGGGTTCCACCTCATACATTAAAATGGATTATATCTCAAAAAAAAATTCACAGTTAGTCCGTTCTTGGAGGAATTTTACACTAAGACACTTAGGAAGGAGATAAAAGTTGAGTTTATGAGGTCAAATAAGTAGAGTATGTCTTAATAGAATATTCTGGTCTCCTTATAAATTTGTATTTATTTTCTATAGACTGGGGAGATTATGGGGTTACGTTAGTGAAAGTGATTGAGGATGGATTTAAATGTGAAATTAAATATCAATTTAACATCCTTCTACTGAAAAGAAGTCATAAGTGGTAAATCAGTATCTCATATCTACGGGGAACCTAAAGGTGGAATCCAGTGGTGGATAAGTGATTTATGATTCAAAATAAAGATGTACATCTTCTGAGGGTTGGAAGATTCACTATTAAAATGATAACCATCTAGAAAGAAATCAGAGTGGCTAAGGGGAGGCTCAGTTAATTAGGACCAGACCACAGTGATATCCCCATATTGTGGTAGGCTATGTAACATTTTTATAAATTTACAATGACCATGGATATGGTTCTAATCTTGTAGAAGAATGGGATATATATACAATGGTTCTACAGTCACTCAGAAAAATGGAAATTGATAGAGTGGGTAGGATGAACCTAAGTATGGAAAGTGGACATTCTACACTATATTAGTCTAGAAGATTGAGTTATATTATTTTTAGTTGTAGAGGTATTGGATGTGGTAGTACTGGGAAATATCACCCATATTATTATATTTTGGAATCAAATAGAACTCATATTAGATTATATATAAGACGTGAAGTAAAATTTCAGGTTGTTCAGCCTAAACATGTTAATAGAAATGATTATAAATTGATGGCTAGAGGTATTATTCTTCTAGATTTTTTTAATTTTGAGAGTCTAATTTGACACGAGTGACTCTCATTAATTTATATATATATTTGTTTTGAATGGTATAGGTTTCTTAATGGAGATTATGACTAGGATCAAAAATATTGGTAAACCATTTGGGGTATGGTCAAGATACATCAATTTGTCCAAAGGTGTTCTCCTATGGTTGGGGACTATAAATTATTATTGGATGTAAAAATAATGGATATGTTAGAGTTTGAAAATATTTTTTGATATGGACTGGTTAGAATAGTACTGTGCCCATAAAAATTGTTAACATTAGAGAGTGACTTTTACATCTTTTGAGGGTGATATTTATATTCACCATGGAGAGTTGGTTATCTAATAAATCCATTGAAGTCTTATTTATTACTGACTAGGGCAGATCACCACCCAAGTTTCTAGTTTTTTTGGATGATGGTGGTGTAATGAATGATGTTTATCCACCCATAGTGAATAGGTTCTATGATATGTTTACCTGTGGAATCACTGGGATGGAACCTGAATAACCTGTGGAATCTGTGATTGATCTCAAGTTGGGGTTGAGATAGTTTCCATTACAACTTGTAGAATGGAACCAATAGAAAATTAATATATCCATAATTAACAAGAAGAGTTAATGGTTATGGGGTTTATTTTTTTAGAACATGATATTGGTGTTCGCCTATTTTATTTTCTAAAAATGATGAAGGAACCATGTTCACATGAGTTTATTATCAATCATTGAACCAGATCATAAGGAATAACTAGTATATATTACTGGAATAGTATTCAGATGGTACTGGGTACACAGGTTCTCTAGAGCACAACCTACCACCCTCAGACCGATGGACAATCAGAGCATACGATATAGGTGCTAGAGGACATGGTGCGTGCATGCGTTCTAGACTTTGGGGGCTCTTGGGATAAGCATATTCCCTTAGTTTAGTTTTCCTATAACAGTAGGTTCTAGGAAACTATTGAAATGGTACCATACGATGCTTTATACTGTAGGCCATGACGTTCAGCCTTGTGCTACATAGAGGCAGGTGAGGCATCTTTACTGGGGCCACAACTCGTGCAGGAGACTTCTGCGTGGGTCCATTTGACTCAGAAGCGGATGGATACCGCACAGTCTCATCATAAGTCTTTTTCCAATCATCACAGATGACCTTTGGAGTTTGTTTTCGGGGAATAGGTTTTCTTGCGTGTTTCACTGAGGATGGGACACAAGCAGGTCAGGAAACAGGGCAAACTTTCACCGCGGTATGTGGGGCCATTTAAGATTCTGGAAAGAGTCAGATTGCATGCTTATCGGTTGCGGTTACCGCTGCGGTACCGAGACATGCATAATGTCTTCCACGTATCCCAGTTGCATCGCTATAATTCATACCCATCTCATATCTTTCAGTCTGAGGAGGTTGAGCAGGAGGAAGATGTTTCCTTTGAGGAGAATCTGATTTGTATCGTTGACAGGAGCACGAAGGTTCTCCGAGGCCAGTCAGTTCCTCTCGTACGGGAGGTATGGCAGCATGGCCGAGTGCAGGATGAAACCTGGGAGCGGGACACCAACATACGTGCTTAGTGACTGGATTTTTTCATGGCTATATCTTCACCACCCTTTTAAGGGTAATTCAGGGATGAATTGCCATAAGGGGGAGTTTGTAAGAACCCGGTTCTTATCTTTGAGTTGAGGGCATCCACTTTTCTCTTTTCCTTAACTGTTTTTAATAAAATATGAAAAATGGGGAAAAATCCTAAATTTTGGAAGTACACGCCATGTACTTTTTCCACACACCATGTACTTTTGGCTGTGTGGGGATGAGTACACGGGGCGTGTAGCTATGTCAGCGACAAAGGGTGTAGGAACCGACTAGACGCCATGTAGTGGTCCTATACACATCGGGTAGTCAGTCGGTAGGCCAAAACAGTAAGGCAGTGGAGTGTTCGCTTGGTGGGCGATTGTGCACGCCGTGTACTCAGGAGTACATCTCGTGTACTCTTGTCGATAGGTGAACACTATGGCGGTACCGCTATAGGAACATTTAAATGAAGGGAGTACATGCTGTGTACTTGGAAGCACACGTCATGTACTTTGTTTTTTATCTTAAATCAGGTCGTAGCCTCCCCTATTCACAGGGAGGGCTTAGAACCAAAGGAAGGAGTGGGAGTGGACAACCGGACCTTTTGTGATCCACTGACCGAGCGTCTAGAATCTGATTCCACCACGAGCGATCTCGTTGGAACCGCGCGGGTAAGCCCACTCTTCTCCTAGCGTGCTTCATACTAATTCATCTCCCAAAGGGAGTTATTTGGGATGAATAATGTTTTGTTCTTCGGATGATCTACGCCATTCGTGGGCATTTATGGAGTCGACGTTCGGGTATACCACTCATTGGCGTATAAGGTAGGTGGTTTTGTGTTAATTTTTCCATCTTTCATGTGTTTTTTGTGTTTTTTGTGCCACGAACCCAGGTTGGGGTGTCATGTGGATGAGGATTTGGCTATATTAACTACCTAAAACTATAAAGGTAATTGAATAATTTATAAAACTGCTGTTTGGGATTGTTGCTTGGATCCGTAACCACCCCGCGGGGTGTGTTCCACTGTTTATCCATTTGGCCAGGATACCCGAGGGTATGCCTTAAAAGTAGTAATTATAGAATTTTCTCGAGAGGAATTGCTTGTTTACTGCATATTTACATGTTTGGAATGGCCCATTTAGCTATTAGCCTGAGGGCAATGTTGTGATTAGCCTGTGGGCGTTGTTCTACTTAGCATGTTGGAAAGTTCTTCCATGCCTGTAGACAGATGATTCTATGCCTGTGCGTGACACTAAATATTCCTGTGGGAAATATTCGTGTTCTTGTGGGAATATTCCGGTGTTGGTTACTATTTAACGGAGGATGGGAGTTTATGTGTCTATGGATATTTGGATGTTTACTTAGAATATTCACTCTGGTGATATTTTAAAATTAAATAATTAAAATGAATACTAAAATGGAAAATAAAATATTAAGTTTGTTACGTGTGAGTACTGCTTACATTATTGCATTTTAATATTGCACTGTTGTTGCATGCTGAAACACAATTGGGCACAGGCATTGTGTGGGTGCCTAATGGGATATATTTCTCACACCCTGTTTGGGTCATGCCTTTCGACCAAAACAGATTACTTTTCTGCAGGTGTGGATAGAGGCAAGAGTCCCTATACAGGTACGTAATTGCTGCTGAGGAGTAGAAGGGCATGGGACCAAGCCTAGGCTCATGATGCCGTTGTCATCTGTTTTTCTTTGTTTTGCTATAACTGTACATTGATTGTATTTTATTGATCGTGTAACATGTTTTGGAAGTTTTCATAGAACATTAGACATGTAGCATCATTATTTATCTATTGTTGGTTATATCAACTGCTATTTTTTATTTCAGTTGCGTATGATTTACTACTTCCGTTGTTCATTGTATGTTTGATGTATGTTTTATTCTGTATTCTGATGCACTACACTATGACAAATGAGGGCATAGTTTCCCCACTATCATACCAGGGACCTCACTTCTAGTCGACAGCCATTTGCGTGTGGGGAAATGTGCTTGAGGTCATGTGGCGAACTGGGTTCGGGGAACCGGTTGAGTTGCACCCGGAATAGGGACGCTACAGTGGACTCTAGTGGAGGATAAATGATTTATATTTCAAAACCAATAGGTACATCTTCTGATGGTGGGAAGATTCACTATTAAAATTATAACCATCTAGAATGAAAGCAGAGTGGCTAGGGGGAGGGTTAGTTAATTAAGACCTGACCTGAGGGATATCCCCATAGTGTGGTAGGCTATGTAACATTTGTATACATTTATAATGATCATGGATATGGTTCTAATCCTATAGATGAATGGGATATATATACAATGGTTCTGCAGTCACACAAAAAATGGGGAATAATAGTGTGGGTAGGATGAACCTAAGTATGTGAAGAGGATATTCTACACCATATTAGTCTAGAAGTAAGAGTTATATTATTTCTAGTTGTAGAGGTAGTTGATGTGGTAGTACTGATAAATATCAACCATATTCTTATATTGTGGAATCTAAGGGAACTCATATTAGATTATATATAAGAGGTAAAGGAAAATTTCATGTTTTTCAGCCTAAAAATATGGATAGAAATTATGATAAATTGATGGTTAGAGGTTTTATTCTTCTAGATTATTTAATTACGAGTGTCTTATCTGACACGAGTGCCTCTCATTCATTTAAATATATATAATATGTGAATGGTTTAGGTTTGGTAATGGAGATTTTGACTAGGATGACGAATATTAGTAAACCATTGGGTGTATGGTCATGAAACATCAATTTGTCCAAAGGTTTTCACCTATAGTTGGGGACTATCATTTCTTATGGGATGTCATAATAATGGATATGTTAAAATTAGAAATATTTTTTGATATGGACTGGTTAGAATAATACCGTGCCCAAAAAAATTATTAAAATTGGGGAGTGACTTTTACATCTTTTGAGGGTGATATTTATATTCACCGTGGAGTGTTGGTTATCTATGAAATCCATGGAAGTCTTGTTTATTAGTGACCGGGGGAGATCACCACCTAGGTTTCTAGTTTTTTTAGATGATGGAGGTGTAAATAATGATGTATATCCACCCATAGTGTATAGGATTATGATATGTTTACTGGCAGAATCACCAGGTTGGAACCTAAATGACATGTGGAATCTGTGATTGATCTCATGTAGGGGTTGAGATAGTTTCTATTACAACTTGTAGAATGGAACCAATAGAGCATTAATATATCCATAATTAACAAGAAGATTTAATGGTTAAGGGGTTTATTTTTTTAGAAAAACATATTGGGGTTCACCTATTCTATTTTCTAAAAACGATGATGGAACCATGTTCTTGTGAGTTGATTATCAATCATTGAACCAGATCATAAGGAATAACTAGTATCCATTTCAACATATCAATGATCTCTTTGACCAGTTGATACGAGATTGTTAGTTCTACATGATTAACTTTGTAACACCATGATATTTTATGAAAAATATATATAAATTTTTTTATGTCTTATGTTATACGCAACACCAAATGAATCTTTCACTACACATGACACTGGCTTGGCATGTGTTACATGCAATCACGATCTTCCTCGATAGCATGTGTAGTACGCAATACCGGGTTTCAGTAAACAATGATATATTTTTATAATATTAATATAGACTTTCCATTATGAATATTAAAAACTAAATTTTGAATTTAATAAAATTATTATTCATCTTACACATTTTATAAAACATGGTATGTGAACAAAATAATTTTTTTGGGTAAATTAAGTATTTTTTTAAAAATGTAGTATTTCTGCCTTTTGGTGGTGCACCCACTTTAAATCATATTTTTGACAGGTTTATAAGTTCAATTTGAAAAAATAAAATTCTTATTTTGAATCAGGATATAACAATTTACTTTGAATAAATTCTTCATATTATTCTGATAACTTTCATATTTTATTGAATAGTTAAAACACAATATATGTTAATTAATAACAAATTTTTTCATCGTAATAATTTATATGCTTGAATTATAATATTTAATAATTTTAAAGTATAAATAAAATATATTTTTACAATTTAATATAATGTATGTCATTACCTCTTAATTTTGCATTGAATTCTTAGGTAAAAACATTTCAATCTTTGGTAATGTTTTAACTTTTATAACCAGTTTTCATAACAACATGATTAAATTTAAATTAATTACTGCAACTTTTATGTTTTGAAATTCGAAAAATGGATTCCATATTTAAATTAAGTGGGTCCAAATTATGTTAATATGTTACTTTATTTTTTTTGGTATTATGAATTGTAACTATGGTAATTTTTATTTACTGCAGATAAAGGTAAATCGGGTAAATAAGGGAAAAAATAAGATTATAAAATTAACCTAACACCTGTCAAAATTCTATTGGATGACTAAAAGTAGACCCACATCACCTGAGGGTTGGAAAAAATTAATATTATGGACTTTTGACCAAGAAAATAATTTAATTATTATTAAAGCCAATGAAAGTTACAACATCTCACTATCTTAAATATTATAAGTATAATAATATTAATTTAGTGATTAACTTCATGAAACTTAAAACATGAATACTATACAGAAATATTATAAATTTATCCACATGTTTAGGATTTATTTATAATTTTTAGGAATTAAATATTTATCATAAAATGTGATACAATAGTGATGTTGAAAATATTTTATTGATTGAAATATCAAATAAATGGTTTTAAAAATATTAAAAATAAATATTATATGAACAATTTAATGTGATACACTAATTTTATAGATAAATATGACATGTTATAAATCCATTAAAGCTTTTAGTTCAAACATATCTATTGTTACTATTATATTTAAATTCAAATAAATGAATAGTGATGATATTGAAACTATTGTTATTTTATAAAAATAACATAATATAAAATTGTTTAAAAATTAAAAGTATATTTAAAAATTAAAAATTAAAATTTATATGGTCTAAAATGTCCTAAATTATCCAATTAAGGATAATTCACAATACATAAGTAATTATTTATAACAATTTATAATTTAGAATATTATTACCACAAATAAAATTAAATAGAATAAATAATGATAAATCAAGTTGATAAGGTTTAAAATAAATTTCCAACATGTTTACATTTTTTTGGATGATAGGATTACAAACCTATATCATATTATATTTAAATATGAGTATTTTGGGAGTTTTTTAAGTGGATTTTTATTTATTATAAATTAATATTTTTAAGGTTTCCAAAGGTTCCCTTCTCCTCCCTTATAAAAGAGAACCTCCTCCTTCTTCTATTTACACAAAATTTAGCCTTCAAGATCGGAAAAACACTTCCCATTACTCTTTTTAACTTCCATAGTAATATTCTGGAGGTTCTTGTTTTCCCAAAATACCAACTCTATCCCTTTAAGAGGAAGTTTAAATGAGGCACGTCAAGGAAGAGGTAATCGCTTCTACCGATTATTTCAAATTTATTCCTTCTTCTACTTCCTATTATTTATTTGTTTCATTATAAAGTAATAACATAAGATTAAATCATATACTTATATGTTATTATAAATATGAAACAACCCTTTTTCACCTAATATCCATCCTTTGGAAAATTAAATCACCGTGCGTGCGTGCGCACGAAATACCGTCTCTACGCCTTGGTGTAATCTATTTTCCACCACCACCTTACTTAGATGGGTATAATGGTGAAAATAATAACTATATATATCATTATTATAACATGATACAGATTCTGAAATATGATATCATCAACTCCAATTCTATTCATACAATTGTGGGAACGATTTCATCACCTGTGCGTACGTACGGACTACCGTCTCCACGATGTGATGCGACTCGTTCTACATGATATTCATTGAATAATGATTATATATATAAATTGAATGAATAAATATGACATATATTACACTAATAACATTCTGTAAATGAGGCACCTATAACCGAAAACAAAGAATAAGAATCTACCCGACAAAACACACATAAGAATATATAGCAATAAACACCTGAATAACAAGTAGTAATGAAATATTACTAATAAGAAGATAAGAATATGACCATATATGATATCATAACATTGATTATGATTCTGGAATAAGTCAATGACATTATTTAAATCATTATTAAGGAGGTTCGGACACGTACAAAGCATATTGGACCTAAGCTAAGTGAAAATCTCAAAATCTCATTTTTATCAGAGATTGTTTATACTTCTGAGTTTAGTGGGGCATATTTATCATCCACATCCATGTTTCCTCAATATGTAAAATTATTTCAATCCTCCTAAAAAAATTTAATCCCAATTTCACCTATTATTTATTTTTTAGTAAAATATATGAAAGGAATATTTTTTTGTTTTTAGTACGAGTTACTTTTTGACTTTTCTGACCAAAGTATGAGAAGAATGATTTTTTAAACTTATACAACATGAATGTTATTTATGATGTCATGGAAAATTATTTCCATGAATCTTCCATGACAAGATTTCATGTTTATTTTTAATCAACATACTTTTGTTTAAAATTGGATGACATGTTATGAAAAGAAAAAAAAAATTAATTAGAATTGATATTTTCCTCAAGAATGGAGTTCAAGTGTTTTATCAAAATTATTTTCCATCTATGATAATATAGGGTTCTGTTTATATCCCTATTTTTACATTAATTTTATTATGTTGTGATGGAATTATTTTTATGATGTCCTTTTATCTTATAAGGATTATGTTATGATGACATGGTGTTTAAGGATCCTATTTTTATTACATGGGTTATGCTATGATATATGATTTATGATTTTATAGAACACATAAGAATGGTATCATTATATGATGGGTGGGACCTATATCTCCCTCCAATGTATTGGGTAAATATTTATATCTCATGCGATAGACATGGTTGGAACGACAAGTTAAACTGATTTAGTGATACAGGACTTGAACAAGGAGTGAACTATATTTATAAAAGGACTTTGTTCGCTAAGATAGTCATGGAAATGAGTCTTGACTACTACAAAATTATTTTCTATGATTGTGTGTGTATGCCAAAAAGTTTCATGTTTTTGATATGATTATTGGAATTACATTTCACTACATGAGCCATTTTTATAGTGTTTTTTGAGGAAATCAAGGGCTACTCCAAGAATCATGATGATCATGAAAAATATATTGAGGTAATCCTGAGAACACTAAGAGATTATTGGTTATACTCAAAGATATCAAAGTGAAAACTTAGGATTGATTTGGTACATTTACATGATCTCGTAATCTCACTAGAAGGTTTTTAGTAGACCCAAATAATTTGAAAGTGGTGGTTTTATAGGGGAAACCAAATAATGTTCATGAAATCCATAGTTTACATTGTTTGGCTAGATATTATTAAAGGTCCATCCAATAAATTAGTTTCTTAGAAACATGTCATTCAGGATGGATCAGGAAGGGATAATGTTTTAACGGTCAATAGAATGTAGTAATTATTTCAAAGAGATAATGAAGTATTTGAAAAATGCACCAATATTTATCCTACCTGAGCATGGTGATAAATAAACCTTGTTTTATGAATCATCTAGGATACGACATGGAGAATTGTTGATGTAGGGAGATCAAATTATCACATAGGTGACACAATAGATGAGGAATTAGTAGTTGATTTTTTATATGCATGACCACACATTAGCCATATGTTTTATTCAATGAAGTGTTACTGTGTTATCATTTGGGTAAATAGAATAATTTTTTATAATAATCACAATATCCTAAGTTATAATTTTTTAATACGATTTTAATATATAGAAGTATTGGTGGGTTGAGTATATGTATACATTTTATTTTGACCTTACATATAGGCTCGAGAAGGTAAAAAGTGATGATAATTCTCTATGTTGGATAAATTATACATAGGTAGTTCATTAGACTAGTTATAAGAGGAAGATAGTGACTTTTCATGCTGAGAAGCATGTTCTGGTTCAGGAGGGTCACAAGAAGATGACAATCATATAAGAATCATTAGAGTAAACACTTTATGTACTGGATCAAGGTGAGGTAACACCAAGATACATAATGTTTTTTCATTGAAGGAATTATTTGAATGTGGAGACTCACCTTAAAATTTTACTATTTATGATATTGAGATAATCTATGACTTGGGTCATGTGGCTATTCCTACATGTATGTGGGAGGACCTGGTGCCTGAATTTCATGCCTTGAAGTGGGAGGTGTTTTGGGGTATAACTAAAATGTACCATTACATATATTGTAAAAATTAGTCATTGGGCATGAAAATGATTATTGTAGGGTTTGAGACATGATGTTGCACCTGTAAATAATGAACATCAAGAATTAATGACGGCTAGTTTATTGTATCCATTGATCATTCCATAATATAAGTGGGATGACGTTACCATGGATTTGTTTGTATGTATTATAAGTATGAATTGATAGAATGATTCAATATAGGTGATTTTGTGGTCCTTCAGGTGTCACCCAAGTTGGGTCATTGTAGGATTCAAAGGCATGGAATGATACAGGTAGGTTTGATGAACCATTTGAGGTTGCGGGGAGAATCATGGTGGTGGTATACCATTGGGCTCATACAAAGAGTTAACATGCTATGAATGATGTTTTCTTGTTTCAAAAAATTGTGATTATTACCAATAACCACTCATATGATCAATGCAGATGATTTTTTAATTGCGACCAATGTTTCCTTTGAGGATTATAAGATACATGTGTTCGGTCACATTGAGAAAGCATCTTAGGGAATAAACCTGATGATAGTTTGCATATTGTGGAAACATGGCCATGTTCAAGATGATAATAGGGAGAGAGATAGAACATGTATGTGGGCTCTGTGGGATGATGATTTTACCTCTGAATATCATAGATTATAGGGATAATTGATCGAGGATGACCATTTTTATGGTGGGGGTATTGTAAGATATAAACCATTTCAGGAGTTTTTACATGCTTTTTCATATAATATTTTACCCTTATTTTTTCAAATAATGGGAGCTATTTTTGTGGTGTTTTTAGGGGAAAATTATTAAATATATAAGTAGAATCAAATGGGCAAGATAGGTGCATGGTTTTTCTAAATAGTACACCATGCACTAGAAAATAATTTAACCCTTGGCCATTAAGGATTTCATTTTTGGTTCACTATTTGATAATCCTTTGACCCTACAAAGATAATGCATGAATATCTATGATGAGGTGAATGGTTATGGTGATAAAATTGTAAAATTGTGAGTCCCTATCTGGGGAATTTTGTGTACGAAAATTAATACTCCAAAAGTTGATTTTAAAATCCCCACACCCCATGCCCTTTATCTTAATTCATCCTAAGTCGTATAAAAAGTGTTTATATCATTTTTGGAGGATTTTGGATGGTTTACAAAGGTATTTGAATTCTATTCATAGTAAATATATGTTTCGTTTGATAGGTTTGTACCTCTCCTAGTAAGTAATATCATTCCAATTAGTTTCATTCCTTCCTCTCATCGCTATATCTCATCATTTTGAGGGAATTTTTCACTTTTTCCAATTGATTTATATATAGTAATTTGTAGATATTAATCATTTGTAATTTTATATAAATTTATTGGATCAATAACTCATTCTTCTTGTGAAATAAAACAATCTTCTTCATTTGATGGATTTTTTGTTGGCGAACATCTATCAAAGATCTTAAGATAGGTTGTATATTATTCAATTACTCAAGTCTTCATTTAAATTACCTTGTATGTGATTCTTAAATCACTATTTTACATTTAAAAATTTTAGGGTTAATTAAATTAACTAATTTCATCAATTATTTAATTAATTTCTTGTCGAAATGATTAATTAACGGGATTATGAAATTTGTAAATAAATGGAATTGTGTAATTGGACAATTGAATGGATTGTGGAATTGATTGGTTAATTAAATTAATGATTTATAAGTTAACATTAAGTAAGGGGTCTTCTAATTTGGATTTTTGGATTGATTAATTTTATTATTAAATATCCAAAAACAGATTAATGGTGATTTGCATATCGTATTCCATGTAAAATAATGAGATAGACTATGATTTTTTTATAATTTAAATGGAATACCATAATGTTAAATGTTGAAAAGTGGTTTAATGATGATTAAAATTTAAAGATGTGATATATATGAAATTTATGAATATTTGATAAATTGGGAATGGGACATAGAGTAATGATTTAAATACACACGATACACTAGTTATGGTTTTCCAAACACATATTCATAAATCATACAAGTGAGTGGGAAAGAGACTGATGATTCAAAATCCCACTTGTGTTTGATTGATATAAATGTTTTGGGATCCAAACTAATGTATCAAATAAACACAAGGTGATGTCGATGAATTCTAGAAACAAACCTTTTATATTGGACTATGGTTTCTGATAACAATAACTATGAAATTTGAATTGAATTATAAATATAATCCCATGATTATAATATATTTTTTACCTATGTTATACTATAGAACCTCTGGAATATGATAAAGAAGGTATTAATGGATCGAGAGTCATCGTGGACAAGAAATAATTATATGGTTTATTGAAGAATAATAAAATTTGACAATTGTTTACCTTTATAAACCATTTAATTACACAACTTCATAATCTATTATAGACTAGATATTTTAATAGACGTAATTGGTAGTGTACTACTGAGTTTTAATCACATCATACTTGGAATACCTGATTGGTACCAGAATAGACTTCAAGTTCTCATGATAGGATAACTGAAAGAGCCCTATGTTAGATAAATGATTTGGGACAGATCATGGATGAGGGAACGAAACATGGTGTTGGAAAACTCTTCGAGATTTTAGTGTCTTTATATTTGGGTTTATCATTTTAAACATGATTTTTACAGTGATATAAAATATTTACTACTTTAGTTTGGATATTGGTTCCTATTATGGTTCATTGTGTGATACTATTCTGTTATTGATTATACTATGATATGGTTACATTTTAATTTCATTTAGTAATTATTCCTCTATGATAGATATTTTAATTCTCTAATAAAGAGGGTATAGTCTCCCCATGTTTTATAGTAGAACCTTGATTCTATTTGGGTGCCTATTCCATATGGGGAGGTGCACATGAAGTCATGTTACATACCACCTCAGGGATCCATTATGTGTATCCTAGGTCTAGATATTACAATGTGAGAGTACCATAACTTGTTTAATGTGTCTATAAATATTGAAGAGAGGTTTGGAAAAAAAATTGTTGAAATAATTGGGTTTTTAGTATAATTGTTGAGAGGAGTTCCCCTTTTAAAAGTAAATGAGGATGATATTTTTTGAATAACCATATATTTTTTAATAATAGGAATCCACACAAATTCAATGTAATTTTAAGAGTGAAAAATGATTTTTTAGGGAAGATATAGTGTCATAAAAATATTCTGAAATTTTATTGAAATTTTTTTTGAAGAATTTCTTCCACTCTTTTCTAATAAATTGTAAACATTTACCATTTTAAATTTTACCATGGAATTTTTTTACCATAGTAGTATATCCAATATGATTGAAAATAAAATGGTTCTTATTATATAATTTTGAACCATTAATTTCATATTTTTAAATCCATTTTTTTATATTAAATTTGTAAAAGTGATAAAAATTATTTTTTAAAAACTAAATACATATTTTACTAGAAATAATATTTTTGATAATATAACATATGTTATAAAATATCAAAAATAAATCTGTAAATTAAAAAAAACATTTTTAAGAAATAAATAAATTTTAAAATATATATATTCTCTTTGGAATTATTTTTTTTAATTTATAATTATTACTTATATATTAATAATTTAATACATTTCATGTTATTTATAAAAACTGTATTTTCAGAAATCACCAAAAAAATAAATATTTTAAGGAAAATCCAAAAAATCATATTTAAAATATATTACCATGGTAACTATATAAATAAATATCATTTTTAAATTAAAAATATGAAATTTAGATATTTATATTTTAAATTAAATGATGAGAAATAATTAATTTTTTTTATATAATTACAAATTTTCATTAAAATAATTCATTCTCATTCATATTTCATTTAATTAAAAAATTAAATTATTATTATCCAATTAGATAAATCAAATATATTTTATCATCATTAAAAAAGGTATCTTAAACATAGAAATCATATCAAAGAAAATGGAAATATTTACAACGATAAATTTAGATGTATAAAATGATCATATTTGTTGTATATCAACATAAATTAAATTTTAATAAAAAAACCTAAATTTAATTTAGTAGGTATAACTTGATACTATAATATTAATTTTTATAAATTTTATATAAATCATATAATCCAATTTTTCCTTTCAAATTTGTTTTGTAGGTTTTAATTTTCAATATTAATTATTATATTTTCCTTAATATATTATGGTTTAGGGATGTTTCACATTGCATTTGGAAAAAGAAATTAAATAAAGTGACTAATATAAAGGTAATAATATATTATATTATTATTTTTTTGTAAAAAAATACTCATATGTGTCCATTAATACATTAGGATCCTTATAAGAATATTACTATGAATGAAAATGAGTTAGAGACTTAAAAAATATGTTCAATATGAATTGATGTTGTCAATGGAGATCTAAAAAAATATTCATTAATTTTAGAAGCATTGAGTTTGTTGGAGTTCATATATATGAATTACTCTTATATTTACATTTGTTTAAAATATCATTTTAAAAAAATGGAAATGTCAATTTTACTCCAAAAAGAGAATAAACAAAAAAATTTGATAAGTTATGTTTTGAGATATAAAATCACATTGATTATGAATAATATTAATCAAGTCAAACATAATATCTCCTAATTATTATATAATATCCCATTATAAATTGATTATAAATGATTGAGGATATATACTATTAAACATGAAACAATAATTTGATACATAGGATTTAATCTAGGGATGAATACGAGTAACCTAATGATAACAGTTGTTATTTAAGATCAATCAGGTTTTTATTTATATTAAAAATTTGTTCCTATGTAAATAGAATGATTAACATGTATTATATAATTTTATTCTTCCTTGAGTAATCATTAGGATGAATTTTTGTAAAATCCATGATTTATTGTATGATTGGTGTTTAAATAGTAAGAAATGATTTCCTTGTGAAATGAACATTTACAAATAAATATTTCTGTTTAATGTGAGAATGTAAATTTTGAAATGAAAAACGGATTTTATATATTTTAATGGAATAAGTCAATTATTAATATTAATTATTTGATAATATAGAAAAACTATAAATGGTGTTGGATAATTTTTAAATAACATCATCTTTCCCTATATTTTTAAACATCACTCAATAATTTACTAAGGTAAAATTTTTAGATGAAAGGAAGAATATTTGAATATTGATTACAATATTATTTTTAATATAGGTTTTTATACTCTAGTATATGTGAAATATTCATATGATTGTGTTTGAAACATGAAAATTATAAGATGCGTTGATGAAGAATTTTAAGGGATCCTATACTAATAATGTGATGACAATAAAATTTTTTACAGTGTGGAAGAAAAATATATTTATATTTGTAGAGAGACCAAAATGATGACTCATATATATTTAATATTTCTTATATGTTATAAATTGAAGAGTAAAATTGGGATTCTTGTAAAAAATTATGTAAGATATAACGGTCCTTTAAGAAGATGGAGTGATGGTATAATAATGAGATTGTAGTGGTCGGGGAGTATGGTTAAATGAACACAATTATATAAAGACATGATCTGATAATTTTATCATATGTCATGGAGGACCTAACTAGATCATATTATAGATAGATGATCTATTTTTTCTAGTTTTTGTGTGTAAATATATGTAGGTTGTTATATAGCCAGTTGGTTTCATGTGTTTTACACATGTTGGTTCTAGGTTTATGGGTTTCATGATATCCACATTTCCTTGCTTGGTCCTGATAATAAAGAATTTTTGGGTGTTAAAAATACATTTACACCAAAAAGAAACGAACACATTTTATGTAAACCTCATAAATACATGGGTTCCTTATACTTTAGTTATTTTCTAATAATTTCATATATAAAACCCAATGTGAGGTGATATATTGATACCTATCCACTCTATGAGGTGAATTTTTAAAAGGAAAATATTTTAATATATAAATATTTGGTCACATAGATTTACCCATATTATGTTTATACTGATGTAATAAAACTACCAATAAAAAGGGAAGGAAGATAATAAGGTCTATGATATGTAATATATATAAATAAATTAAAAATAATGATTGTTATTGTAATTTTTTTGAGTTAGAATATAATAAAATATATTAAAAAAAATTCATTTTAAAATAGCATGATATAGAAAAATATAAATTATTTAATAGTTAATAATATAAATAAAATTAAATGAAATATTTTACATTGAAATATAACTTGAAATATATCAAATAGTTTTTCACTATCATATAAAAACTAAAATTAAAAATGAATAAAGCATAATATCATCGAAAAATTCAAAACATTTTACTCATATGTAATACCGAAAAATGGAAAAGTAAAAATTATAAGCTTTTTATAATTAAAAACAATAAAATTATTAATATGTCATATATATACTGTTTTAAATAAAATCCTATAACAATGGTGAAAATATGGAGACATTATTCTTCTATAACCTCACAAGTGTTTGTAGAGATATCATTTGTTCCCCTGAAACAATTTTCACAATAGCTATTGGATGGATGCTAGTACTAAGGGGTTGATCCAAAAAAATTAGAAGCATTGGTAACTAATGAAAATAATGAAGGACTATAAAAATAAATAAGATAAAAAATATTGAAAATAAATGATCAGATAATATCATAAAAATATATAACATTTTCATTTCACATAAATGAGAAACTTATTATAAAATTAATACTATTGAAAAATTTACGAAGTCCAAATATCATTTATAATGAAAATTCTTGGAGGAATTTATAAACATGTGGTGGTTATTTTTCAACGATGTGATGGAGTGTTAGTATGATTATTCAATGTGATTGAGATTATACTAAATTGTATTAATGTATTTCTAATCATATTTTAAAAAATATAGAAATTCTAGCATAAAAACATTATATGAAAATGATATATTGCTTCTGTTGTTCTTCAGACACATGATGTTTATCATTGATGAGACATAGTTTATGATCTCTCTAATTTAGGTAGATAAGAGTTGACCTCCAAAAAAAAATATCATTAGAAGGCCAACACTACTAATATGTATTTTTCAACTATTTCTATGATTTTTTATTCTCGTATTAGATTTTAGAAGTGATGTCTAATATTCTATTACTCATGTATGATTTTAATAGTATAGTAAAATATTTCTACTATGTGTTAGAGATTTTATAGGAATATAATAAATTTAATATCCTTTTATGTTATTTTATTCCAAAATATGTTGTTTTATTTCCACAATAAATAGATTAATGACCGAATCAGATGAAATTTTTAATTTTCCAAATTAATTATATATATAAATTCAGATCATATGAAGACAAAATATTCACCAATATTAAAAAATTTATTTTAATTTTAAATTTAAGTAAAATATTTTCTCCATGATTCACACATCTAGAAAAATAGCACCATTGATAGAAAAAACTTATTGAAAAGATATAATACTGAAACTACAATAGTTTTCATATTTAATACAGATGATATATATGCTGAATATTTACTAATAATTACTTTCATATTAACTTTAAAATGTTAGAATTTTTCATGATGGGTCCATTTTTTATAGTATTTATTTTTATGTTAAATATAAACACGATGTTCAGTAATGGGATATCATTTATTCTATGATTTAGTGTTTTTTGGGTATTTGGATATTAATTTTAAATGATAAACATTGGCTGTTTTGAAAAATTAAGGAGTTTCATCTTATAATGTACAGTTTTTATTTAAGGAAAACCTTTTTAGAGAGATGATGAATAAGGATGGTAATTTATTAAAATGAAATTATGATTTTTTTATACCCATTGAAAATATTTTGGATCCACATATATCATAGGCTAGTACCTAAAGTAGTTATTTAATAATTACACTATTTATTATTGATTTAAAATCATTTTATTATTTCCTTTTAAAGAATAATTATTTTTATATGTTCAATTTAATTCCCATTATTAGTGATATAACGAATTAATTGAGGATATTTAAAATTATAGTGTTTGGAGTAAATAATAGATCAATATTGACCATAAGGAATTAAATAGTTGTGTATCTTAGTTGAAAATATTAATATTAATGACGTCTATATACTGAGGTTTTGTAAGATTTGAAAAAATTTTAATGACTGAAGCTGCTATATTTGGGATGAATGAAAATATGTGATTCAAGTTGGAATAGTTTTATATTTTTTATTTATTACAATGATTCAAAAATGGATTGTCTTAAAAATGTGAGTTTTATTCTATTAATGATATTATACATGATCTAAGTGGATAATATTTTATTTATTTATGAAAAACACTTCATATGAATTATAGCCTCTCTCATCTAATCCTATGATAATTCATTTTAAATTTTTGAAAAAAATATTACATATGTGAGGTACTGTATTACAGATAAGTATATCAAATTTAATAATATATTAATAAAAAACATTTATTGATAATAATATATTACTAAAAAAATAATATCATGTGATAAAAATTATTTTTAGTAGAGAGTTTGTAGCTCCCCGACCCTAGTTACCCAGAGTCGGTGCATTATTACATAACATTTGCATGATCACAAAAGATCACGTCTTGAAAGACAGATTAGTATAGTATCATTGGAATTACTAGATACATTCACAAGTCTTACATTACATCATAAATTAAAAAAAACTATAACGACCTCTTGTTTCCATATACCCTCATACTATTCCTACAAGTCATTTATAAATTACTTCTTCACATCCTGGGAAAAATAAAACATTGAAAGGGGTGAGCTCAGATGCTCATTAAAGATAACAATATAGTGGAAACTTTCATAAATAAGCATAAACATTTAAGGCAATGTATAACTAAAACCAAACTTTTTTAAACTATAAATTCAGCATAATATTGAAAAAATAAAATGAAATAATGCCATTTACTTACTCACATGGATATTCTACTAGTAGAATAATCACATGAAATATCAATAACCACTTTTATAATGAATAAAATTCATAATTCCAAAAATTAATTTATGTGTCATGGCCTCGTGCCAGGACCTAAGAGATAACTGTAACTGGAACCCAAACCCGGAGAGCCTCTATAACCAGACTCTATCCCAGAGAGCCTCTTTAACCGGACTCCAAACTGGAGTGCCTCTAATAACCGAACACCAACCCAGAGTGCCTCTAATAACCGGACACCAACACAGAGTGCCTCTAATAACTGGACACCAACCCGGAAGGTCTGCTGTAACCTGACCCCAACTCGGAGGGCTTACATTTACCTGTCCCTAACCCAGAACATACGAGTCCAACACATTCATCTTAAGAAGAGGATAAAATATAACATAAACATTCATATTAAAATTTGTATACAAAATGCCAGAAAATTTATCCTAAACCATTAATGGTATAAGATAACTCATACAAAGTCAAACAAAACACAAAACCTTAAATACTATATGGATGATTTGTATAATAATAAATCCACTTCAAACATGTGTGAAATTTATCAAAGGATGTTGACATATATGAAATCAAAACTATTTGAGAGAAAATTATCTTTTTCGATTTAATTTAAAAGTCACATAATTATAGAGAAAACATTTTTTTTATAAACATTATTATAAGCATTTAAGGTAATATTCGACGACATTATAATGGTGGAAAATAGCCGCACCTGCCGTATAAGTTAAAAAACATTCTTACATTAATTTTTTTGAAAATATTAAAAAGGAAATTGTTTGGAAAATGACGGAAAGATTCCTTTATAAACCTCTTGTACAAGGTGAAACAAGTGTATACATGACTTCAAACCATATTCTGTAAAATATTAAGAATGTTTTGAAATAAATTTTCAAGAAACATGGATGTGGATGATAAAGAGGTTCCAGTAGATAATTACGTATAAACAACCTCGGATAATGAAGAGATTGCGAAATAAACCCTTAACTTGAACTTTTAATTGGTTGAGGGTAGGTTAACCTCCTGTATAATGGTGAAATTATTGATAATGAATTATACAAGAATCATATACATTAATATGATATCATATATGATCTTTTAATATTGATTTGTTAATAATATCTTAGTATTATCGTCATTTCGAGTGTTAACTTACTCGTTTTATTTTATATGATTTTCTATGTAAGCTGTGTTTGTTATGGATAGGATGAATCTTATTCATATCCATAATGATATTAAGTCATTAAACATTATATTGAGCCATCAAATGAAAATTATTATTGAATGGATACGAGGGGGAATAATTCTCATTACGTTCGTGGAGACGGTAGTCCACACGTACGCATAAGCGACAATATCATTCTTTTGATATTAAAATAATATATAATTTAATGGTATATCATATATAAAGAATCATTATAATGTTATATTTATTATTTACATAAATTACATATCATTATCATACCAATCCGAATAATAATGTTTTTGAATAACAATTACACCATGACGTGGAGACGGTAAGTCGTACGTACACACGTATGGTGACATGTCATTCAAAGGATGGATAGAATATTGAATATGGTTGTACGATATTTATAATAACATCACATTATATAGAATATACTGGATTTATTATTTTACAATGTAAATAAAAAGAAATAAAAAGTTGAAGAAGAAAGTAACTTGAAAAGGGTGGTGAAAACTTTACCTCTTCATCGGGTTCTTCCATTTGATTTGATAAAAAATGCTCTGTAGGTTTGATTTCAGAGAAAACTAAGGCCTATAGGTTGAATTGAGGGAGTTTGAGATTGTATTTGGGCATGGTTTGGACGAGACAAAAGTCTTTTAATCGGTGAATTAGTGAGAAGAGGGAGTTCCCTTTTATAAGAGGGGTGACGGGCACCTTTGGAAAAGATAGAAATATTATTTTATAATAAATTAATATTCAGTTTATAATTGATCCAAAGTAGATTATTTAAATTTTATTGTATGGATGAGTCTAAATTCATTCACCCTATATATTTTAGAGAGGTTTGGGTCATTATATTAACCTTATCTTTTAGTTTTAACTCTTAGTTAATTAGTTTGACATTTACCATGTCACTTTGAATTTTTATATTATATAGTTAATAAACATACTATATGTATCCAAGAGACCCTCAAGTGGTCCATTAATGATAAAAATATCATGATATAAGTCTTTTTTCCGAACCATATATGTTTAGAAATAGAATATCAATTAATAAAATAATATTTGTTTTAAAAACTCTTTTAAGTCAATTTTTGACTCTATTGGGTATTGTGTTTTTGATAATTTTATAACAGCATTATTACTTCGATAAAAATTTATATAACAAATCATAATATGTTATATTAACCTATAAAATTATTGGAATCCAAAAAGAGGGTCAAATTAAATTTATTTTGATATTTATAATATCAATTATTTTAATATTTCATTAATTAGGTAATTACTGCATCCCCATAGTGTCATAAATAAATTAAATTATTTAATGTCTAAAAATTATAAATAAAATACCATTATGTAGGAAATTTTTTACCTTTTTAATGAATATTTACAATCGAATTTATATTATTCATTACCAGATATTAAAAATGTTTTAGTAATTAAACTTTGATTTTAACTATTTTAACTCTTCTTTGAATTTAATAATAATTAATGTCCTAATCTAATCCATGTGGTTATAAATGATAATATTTTTTTACTAAGGTTGTTTTTGGTCGAGATAAACTTGTCCAATAGAATTAGGACATGTGTTAGGGTAATATTAATATCATTTTGACCCTTAATTACCCTAATTACTTATAACCGTGGTAAATAAATGTAAAAAGTTACTATTCACCAAAAATTATTTTCATCTCATTGAAGGAAATTTTACTACTTTATATTAACCACTTCTTTCAGATTTTTGAAATTCCACTCACAGAAGTAGTAAAATTATGTTTTATGTTAATTTCTAAATTCTCCAAGCAGGTGTGTAAAAGACGGTAAAAAGTACAATAATATTTTTACATATCTAAAAATTTTATAAACTAACTCCAATGAATTAAATTGAAATTATATAGGTATTATGTATCTATTTTGACGTTAATTAAATTTAAATACAACAAAATAACTATGTAAAAAAATTTGTTTTAAACTATAACTCGGTGTTTTTTCACTCTTCATCAAAAATTGAATGTTTTCAAAAAAAAAATACCAAAATTTTACCCTAGACTAGATTCGATATTCCAAATCTAAAAATGAAGTCAATTTTCAAAGATAAAATGTATAAAATTTCATAAATTTGTTAATACTATTCATAATGGCATGTTTGATTGGTTGTGGTGTGTGTTAGAACTGGAAGTTGCAAACAATACATGCTACTTTATTATTCAAAGAGAAGCGTATTGTGGATGCTTGGGGTGTTACAGAGTTAGTTCATATATTGAAGTTGAACATTGTAAATAATATTTTCACATCGACCTTATTATTTTGTTTCTATGAAAATCTATATATTCTTAGAAATATGATATAATTTTTTTTATTGTCATATAGTTAAATATATACTAGAAAAAAATTCCAAATTAGGATAAATTGATTCCCCCCATCTTATTGTATAAATTTAATTATATATGAATTTTAATTACTATCTTATCATAAGGTTATATTTATTAGTTTTCATTGATTTTTTGAAAATATGGATAATATGAACTTTAATAATAACATCGGTGCACCTTAATGTTTTTGATTGATTTCATGTATTTGAAAAATATAGTTATTCCATATTTAATATATTATTATATTGATGTTTCTGATTTCTCCATAGTGGTATTCCCAACAATTTAAAGTGGTGTTAAAATGACGTTATTGATAAATGGAACCGTGAGGTTTACATAAATGCTAGGAATTCTATTATAATGTCAATCTCACTAAAGTTAATTATAAAAGTGATGTGATTAATAATGTTTTAAATATATTTCACATAATCTTAAATTAAAATGTTAATTAAATATTAAAAGTGATATTAAAATAAAAGGTTAAATAATTCAAATTATTCCAATCGATTATAATGATTTAAATTTTAATGTGGATGAGTACATTTATTACTACATAAATAGTTTCAGTGATCCTGTGAAAAATATAATAGGTATTCATGAAAACTAGATGAATATTGATTTACCAAAACTCATTATTAACCCCTTATATATATTTATTAATATGAATAATACTCTATATGATATGGAGGATCATTAATTTGATGATATTGAAATTATAAAAATTAAATATGAAACCTAGATGAAACCTTTATTTGAAAAGAATTTTATAAATGATATGGATTTAGATACCTGAGAATGATTATATAGACCAATGAATTACCATAAGAATCTAGTGAGTACGATTATGATTATGATATTGATTACAACTCTAATAGAATTATGTATTCTATCTTCAACATGATGGGAAAAATATATGAAAATATCTTTAAAATTCATTTATTTGGGTTATAATGGATACATTGAAGTAAAAAACCCAAATATGAAAATATATGAACACGATATATATTATAAAGATTAAAAATATGAAATTTTTTAAAATATTTATGTAATGAAACAATTCATGAAATAGTTAGAAAATATCTCATGAATGAAAAGTGAAATATGTAATTATTAGGTGGGAATATTAGTATTATTCTTATATAATCCAATATAATAGTCAATCCTGAAAAATAGTTAAAAAATATTATTGATCATTAATAAATATATGAGTCCTCATTTAAAAGTGAATTGGTTGAATTCCAAGAGAATAATATAGATTTTTACTCAAATATTAGTTAAAGGAGTGTATTGATAAAAATAATTACATGAATAATGATTTAAAAACCTTTAATGACTTTGGTGGGATGAAGTTTCATGAAAATAATCAAATTTGTTGTAGGTAGACTAATCACATTATTCAAATCAAAAAAATTAATGATAAATGCTTCTTATCATGAAATGATCTTGGAATGTAATGAAAAGTTCATATTAATAGATGAAGAATGTAAAATATAGAGTTCAAACATTATATGGTTTAATCTGATTTAATAAGTTCTATGTAATATATCAAAATATCAATTTATATTAAGGATCTATCATCCAAAATCGTAAATATTTTTGTCACATCATTTCAGTTTAATGATAAAACATAAATTTCCCTAAATAAGTGAAATTAGCCATTATGGAAAAAATATAATAGATCAACAATATGAAAACATAGATACAAATCTTAATTAGATAAACCTCTTGAGATTATGTCTCATTAAACATTACATCTCCCTTAGGCCTATAATTTATAAAATCCACTAATATAAATTATTACCTTTCCCTCACTTTTTTCCGACAAACAACATTTTTCATGTGTTGAATCGTATATCAATGGTATAGGAAATAATTCCAATTTGGATACCCATATAAACTAATTTAATGATTTCATCAATGAAATAAAAAATTATTTGTTTAGAAAATAATTCGATATCCATGTTTACGGTTTAGAACATATTCACAGAAAAAATATTAAAAATCCATTTTATTTCTTTCAAATATGATTTTTTAAAATAATAGTGATAAAGTCTCATATAATGGAAATAAATATTCTAAAAAAATCTAAATTAAAAAAAATGGGAACATATGAAAAATATAATTTCATAATAATGTAATGGAAAATCAGAATATTATAATAATATTTAACCTCAGTTATAAAAATAATGGATTTAAATAAGAAAACATTTTAATAAAATTATTATATAAAAAATTTATTATAATTTGGTAATGAAAAAATTTATAACGTAATAAAAAATTGGGTTATCATTATAAATAAAGAATATAAGACAACCCAAACATAGCAAAACAGAATAATGGTATCAAACCATATGGGATGACATAATTATTTCTATAATAGTTTTTTAAAAGATATATATTTTATTATATCATGTTTTGGAATCACTCATTATATTCCCTAAACGAAAATAGCTGAGATCTCTTTTGGTACCTTGGTAAATATATTTGAATAATTCTTGGTCTTCCTATACCTTAAGGCTCATAAAATACCTTGTTCAACAATTTGGAAGCCAACTCAATCATTCCCCCAAATAATCACTTGTTGTATGGGAAAATACATCATTTCATGACCATGACATAAAATACAATCTTAATGCAACATTCAACATGATGACACTAAAGGTTCACTATATTCTACTCAATTATGTAGAAAAAATTCCACATGTTCCAACACCTAAAAACCATTTCCAAATTCAATAAAAAATCATCTTGAGCATTTTGAGGAAAATATTTCCTTGACGTAAATTATTCATAATCGAAAATTAATAGATTTTATAAGAAAATAACCTTGTTCAAAACCCCACATTTAAATTCATTTAGTAAAATATAAGATTCTTATTTCATGATCTATTTAAATAAATCTTACACTATTTATGACCATAATAATTCGATCATTTAATTTCAATATAGACCACTTTAAAACCATTTCAGAACAAAAATTTAATGTCCTAACATATTTTAAAATATTTATGAAACTATTAATATGATTTAAACCCATTACTCCTAAATAATTCCAAATAAAATCATAAAATTGGAAACTAAAATAATTCATCACTTGAAACATGTGTAAATAAAAATTCACAATTTAGTTTAAATGTTTTTATATAAGTAAGAACAAAATAAAACAAAAATAAAATGTTGTCCATAGATAAATAACTTAAAAATTTCACTGATAATGGAATAAAACTAAAACCTATTTCCATTTATAAAAAGCACTATATTCTATAATGTGAGTTCCACACAGACCTAAATAATAATTATACAAACCAAATGTCATATTTGGAAAACTATAATTTGGAATGGGATATTATATGGAATTACACATCCATAAAAAGAAAAAAAATGGTATAATATGGAAACATGGACAAAATATAGTATGAAATTAGATCACTTAAATCCAAACCCCCATGATATCAAAGTGAAAATGCCATGGATACTTTTATAGGAGGACTCATGCCTAATTAGAATGATGTCTACGATAGGGGAAAATAAAGGGAAAATGGGATTTAAATCTATTTAGGTAAAATGGGAAATCTCCAATTTATTATAAACTTGACACCTCACATGGTTTAGACACACAATTAAGAAATGCATGCTTCAATTGTATGGGAGTATCTATACCTCCCAAAAAGAAACATTGATACCTCTAGAGATGAAATTGTTCCACAAATCATGATCATGTCAGGAAAAATCGAACTATCCTAAAGCCATCACCCTCTCGTGGTTAGTTTTATGACTATATGGACTATGCACCAAATCTTCTCCCTGGCATTTTTTTACAAAATATTCATTTTCATGATATGTAATATAGGAAAAATCAAATAATAGAAACATGGGTAAATATAAACCGATGTAAATAATACTAGTTACCCAATGGGTTCCATATAATTTATGTGATTTGTTACTATATAATAATATTGTTTGAGAAAGGTAATTTAAAAAAAGAAATAAATAATTACTAGTTTATTAGGAGTATTCATTTAATGATAGTGATATCATTTAATAATCCTTTGCACCAGTTAAAATGGAGCACTTAATTATTCTTTTATTGATAGTATATGATAAATAAAATTTTCAAATATATCAATTTTATATGAAATATACGATCATAAATTGAGATAATGAATAATAAGTTACCATTTCACAACCAAAAGTGTTTTATATTTATAATGTTTTTAATAGGTTGTAAATGTTTATTAAATCCATTAATATACTAAGGTGACACTCTTAATGATAGTATTCAAAGTAGGATAGATGTATAAGGATGAATTTTTTAAAATGGAATGATGATAATAATACCTATGTGAATGATATATCTATATGAATACAAATTTAAATTATATATTACATGATATTTTTATAGGTGTATTAGATAATAATTGTGAATTGTTTACTATTAAAATAAAGTAAAATTTTTTATATGTCTATCCTAGGTGTGGGGACATGATTTTTGGAAATAAAAGTCTTATAAAGAGCCTATTATATTCTTTAATTTCATTATAATTAATCTACAAAATTTGTTAAACTCATTTGAAATATATAAATGTAATGGGATTTGTACTCATATATGTGTCCTAACTATGATAATACAAGATTATTTTTTAACTACTATAAATATAAGTGTTAATAAAAAATTAATTTCTATATTTCCCAAAAAATTAGCTTTTAGAAATGGTATTATTTTTTCTTGAAGTTTTGTGCTCCTCTTATAACAAAAAAATTGATATCAACTTATATGGATATATTGATGTTGACTGGGTTTAAAATTTAATATATAGGATCTCCAATGAATGTGGAATATTAATTACTGATAAATTTAATGTGTAATTTTATTGTATAATGAATATTTATTTGGAATTATGTACGTTTGAATCTATGTATATTGTATCCACACATTATTCAACTTAGATGATGTTGATGCTTCTTTATAAATAATATATAGTGGATAATGATGATAATACATAATGTAATTCTTTTTAAAATAATTTTTTATAGATATATCCCTCATTATAGATTAAAAATACACATCAAAACAATTTATCATAGATGATATTTCATTAATGAAAAGGAGGGAGGAGGTGATGAGAAACAATAGTTTCATGGAAACAAGAAATTAGATGTAAATAGTCCTACAAAATAATTTCATACAGTTTATTTTCATTATTAAAACCAAAATATTATGTTAATACTTTAAATCAAACTTAATAAATGAGTTGATTTTTCTCCTATATGTTTATGGATTTTTTTAATAAAGGGTTGGATAAAAGTGACACAAATATTATTTATTTTTCAAAGATGGTATGATTTTAAAGAAAGAATTATACATATAACATTTTTTCTAAACTTTTTAATATTAATATATGTTGTTCAATTTGTAATAAATTGTGGGATATTATGTGAAAAAATTATATTAATCACTTTTAAGAATGAAAATCACCGAGGAATGAAAATATCTCAAAAGTATTATATTATATTATTCTACAATTTCAAGAATAATTCTATTTGATATGAGATGTGATTTAATGATTAATGGTTGATTTAATAAAATAATTTATGATTATGAGTATACAATTTAGATTTTATGATTTTTTGTAAAAAAAATATTTGGTGAGATAAATATCTCTATAACCTGCAGGAAGTGTGTAATGGATGATAATTTATTTATAAATAGTTATAAACAATTTTTATGTGTTTATGTTAATATTTTTGGTGATTAAGGTGAATATGATATTGGTTAAAGTAATCATGATCATATTTTGAGAATATGTATTTTCTATAAAAATAAATCATAAATGAAAATTTCATGATGTGTATGGTATTTTTTAGAACTATTGTATAAATTTTATGAGACTTAGTTAATCAGTTCTATAAACCATAAATTTCACATTAGATAGCCAAAAATTATCATATTCTAAAAGCCTCATTCTATTTGAATGAAATTTACTAGAGTTCATATATTATTTTTTCCTATTATATGAACTCATAAGAGATATTTTTGACACCAGTATCCACCAATTATATCTTATGGCCTATGTATTAGTTCATAACCAATGTGCAATAATTCTACTATATGTATGAAATTTCTTTTACCATAAACAATATAATACCCTATTCAGATATTTATCTTTTTCATATGTTATTAATTCCTACGTATGAATTTTTATTCTCGTGTAGGATATTTTATGCCATTTATGATATTTTCATATTAGAAAAAAAATTAGATTTCTACAGGTTGGAATTTTGAATTTCCATAATTGTGTTATCTTACAAAATAATTCCCAATGAAATCAATTTTCTTATAATAAATAAAAATTATCTTTGTATTGAAGAAAAATTATGTTTCAAAGAGACTAAATTCTGGATGAAAAACATCAGTTGTGAGAATAAAATATTGATAATAACTTAAAATGAATAAGGGATAGTTTTCAATAACATTAATGATATTAAATGTAACAAATGTTTGTTTAATTTCATTTACATAATCATTGGAAAATATTAATGTTAATCAAGATAATATCATATCACTTTAATACATATTTTGATTTATATTTTGAAATTCATTTTTCACCTTGGGGTATCGTTTTATCCATATGTGCTTTTTTGTTGAGAAATTATGCTTGATTTTCAAATACATTCTATTGAATATATTGAAGAATATTTTTTTCTTCCTAACAAGTTTTATTTTGAGTTTTATGGAAAAAATATTGGAATATGAAGAGGTTAGAGGGTACTCTATTATCATGGTATTAATATTGGTTATTCAAATTTATAATAAGTTTGGAACTCATTGAACCATAAAAGGATACCATACATTTTTAATTTATGAACTGTAATTTTCATGGAATGATTTATGTTTTTAGTAATTTTTCATATTATAAAGTTGATTTTATATGATATATTTAATTCTCTTTCATAGAGATCAATTATAAATTTCATATTTTAAAAAAATAGTGTTTTTGGGTAAAATAATGATTATCATCATTATTCATTGTTTACAAAAGGAATTGTGTGACATAGTAGAGAATTAATGTACCTAATTCTTATACCCAAGGTTCTGTGATAATTGAAATAACATGGACACCACAATATATCTAATTTAAGAACATTAATAATTAATGACTTAAAAGGAATGATTTATTAATAAATTATTAACTAAATACATTTTATGTTTTAATATCTTAATGAATTTGAGGTTTATTCTCTTGATGATATTTTTACTTTTTAAATTTGATCATATATTATATTTTTTTAATGAATTATATTAATAAAATATTATCCTAACATCATGATATATTTTCTTTTATTTTATTTATCATGTGATAGTAACACCATTGGAAGGTATAAAAATTCTAGGAATAATGGGTCACATGTTAATAATTGACTAAAAAAATATTGATAAAAATAAATTATTATATAATTTCTTTGATAGGAAAAAAATCAATTATATCATGGAGAATTATCTTAAATTGAAAATAAAAATATTAAATTTTGGTCATTCATTTATCATATTTGTTAATATATATTTTCCACTGAATCTTGATTGTTATAAATAAATTTCGAGATAAAATCCTAAATAGTTAAAAGGGTTAGTTTTTTAGGATTAGAGAAATGGTAATTGTTCTTATAAAATAATGAACCCCTATTTGGGTATCCATTTCACTTTATGGGAATTTTATGATGGAATAAATATTAGGAAAACTATATACCATAGTTATACATAGAACAACCCAAAAACAATAAACTCCAACTATCAACATTAGTCATTAAGATTTCAACACTGAACAACCTTTCTAACGAGAAACTATAACTATGTGTGTAACCATATTGGTGTGTATATAAATGTACATGGTAGATTACTGCCAAAATTTGAATTACCAACTAAATATCATAGACGCATAACAATAAACATAATAAAATACTAACACTTATTAATGTCATTACCAAACAATACCATCCATGGTAATCTAGATCACACAAGAATCAGTGAAATATCCACTCTTAAAATCATCATAAAATAATAAAAAGAATCCCATATAATTACATTAGTAAACATTATAAATTTTATATTTATCACACTAGTATAATTCATTACCAAGATCACAATAATAATATCTCACATTATAATTATATATATATATTTAACAAATCACCAACTACCAAAAAATAGAATGGACCTTATATGCCATATCTCACAAGATATTATTCTATTATCTATTATATAACGTCTTATGTATTTGTGAAAATTATAATAAGGCCCCACCCAAATATATACTATAGGAAAACCATAACATAACCAATCTATTTTCAGTACACATTTACTATAAAAATATTATTTTTTTAAGGAGGGAATACTAGTATTTTTGTAGGATCAATCATTCCACAAATCCAAGTATTGGACAACACTTTATAATATTTCCCGTGAGTTGTGGTTGTATGTGAATGTTTCTCTCATCACTAAAATAACAATCTAAACATAATAAAAAATATCTCACATTGTCCCTACTTATAATTGACATTCTAATATACCTCATCATTATATGTCAATTCAGGTACATTATATAGAATATGTACCCCAAAAACTAATCTTTTCATTGCCCCCACCTAGGAAAAATATGTATTTAGAGAAAATAAATTCCATCACTATAATAAATACATAACATCATTAAAATTACTCTCTCAACGAGTAAAACTATTTTAAAAAACATATGTAGTGAATAGACTATTCTATGAAACATTAATATGTTTTAGTTTCCAATTGATCATTATGTGTTATATATTCATTAATTCAGAGGATATTTTAATAATTATTAATTAAATATACTTTACATATACTATCTTCATTTTATATAGAACATGATATAAAATGAATTTAATAATATTGTTGAGTCAATATTGTTTCCTTATGACTTTTCTATTCCTTGATGGTTGGGGGAATTTTTGAGTCAATAAGGTTTCATTATGACATTACCATTTCTTCATGTTTTGAAAATCACAAACACGTTATCTTAAGGCAAATTTCATTTACCTATATTTTAATTTCATAATGAAAATTGTCTATCCCTAAAGAAATTTTTCCTTACCATGTTTTCAATTGATCATTTTTTCTAAGTAAAAAATTATGTTTCATAAAAAAAACCTCGGAACCATATATATACATAGATACAAAGCATTCTATTTTCAAGATATGAATTCAGGTTCCAAACTCTCTGAATTTAGACTCCGAACTCTTCTGAGTTCTAAATATGAGTTCACTTAATTCAGACTCTAAACTCTTTTGAGTTCTGTGTCCTATTTCTCTGAATACAAACTTCAAACCCTTCCGAGTTTTGATTCCGAACATTCTGAGTTCAGATTCCAAACACTTATGAATTCAGACTCTGAACATTGTCAGTTCATACTTTGAACTCTTATGAATTCAGAATCCGAACATTGTATGTTCAGAGTCCGAAATCTCATGAATTCAGACAATGAATTCTACTGAATTCAAGACTATGAATATCATTGAAATTCAGACTATGTAAATATATAAAATTCTAACTCAAAATTACATTGATAAATAAAATCTGAATATCTTTTTGTTATATACACCAAATGTTTTTTTGGTTAGACTTCGAACTATTTTTCCTTACACTCCATTAAAATGAATTTGGTTAAGCATAATATTTTATCTTACTCATGTTTTGGTTATAAAATGATGTTGTGAATTCTGTTACGAACTAACCATTTTTTTACTGACACATTTAATGGTCCCTCCAAAAATCAAGGAAAAATATTAGCGTTAGAGGAGGGAGCCGACCATTGGAGTTGTACATATAAATAAGAGCTCATTTGAAAGATCATAAAACTTTGATGAAATGTTCTATGACTCTATCGATTACTTGCTGCTGAAGATATTTCTAGAGAGATTTTCATGCCTTGTGCATATGGAACACCTTGTCTCGAATTGGATTATACGAATCCTAATGTTTTTGAGAACATTCAAGGGATTCCGATGATAAGAAGATATAGGATCCAACTACCATAATGTTCGAGGAATTCCTTGATGAGGAATACAGATGTGACAACAACCTTAAGAGTTCATGTCTTGCGGGGACAGAAAGACAGATATTAATCTTCATATCGATGGATTACCTAGGTGTGGGTAAGCTAGAATTTCTTGAAAGTATAAATAAATGAAGATTTATACTAGGTTGTTTGATACCATTCTCTTTGGGTTATAAGGCTTAAAACTTGTTACTTGTTTGTTTCATGTTTTTGGTTCTATTTTGATTGTCGAGGAATGTATTACTATCTTATAATACTTTATACATGTATACTCTGATTTAGTATGATTCTATACGCTTTATTGTATAATCCTCATATTTGTAATCTTTTGTTATGTTTCATTTCCAGATTCACTTTTTCAGAATTGAATTATTAGAATCATATTTCTGGAATCAAGCAAGTGTGTAGAACTAGACGTTGTGTGAATTACATTGTTTAACCTTGTTAAACATCTACATATTTAAAAGTTCCAAAGAATATTTAATGTATACAATTCACCCCCACTATTTTATGTTGAGCGTCATTAGATACTACATATAGTATCTTCATTCATTATTTTGATCCAACAATTGGTATCACATAAGGTCTCTAAAATACATATATTCACATATATGTTTTCCTTGATAAGGTTATTTATAGTTCAATATTTTCCTTGCTGAGAAATATATTTCTTGTTTACAAACATTTATTACTTACATGTTTGTGTTGAAAAATTTTCTTTAAGATGGGAGGAATCAATGTTGGTTCATAGACTACCTAAATCCAACTAGACAACCTATTTTTATGGGAATGATTATGAATATTGGAGAGATCGCATGGGGACATTCATTATCAAAACTAGACTTGACAATTTTGTCATACTTACTGGAGGATATAAAATCCCTGACAAGGAAGATATTTCTTTCACAAACCATGAAAAGTAAGAATATCAATGGAATTATAAGGTACGCAATACATTTCATTGTTTTGTGACTAGAAATATATAGAGAGAAATTTCATCTTGTGAAGCAGAAAATTTTATTTAGAAAAATCTAGAATTTACTCTCTTTGGAACTTCCAAAGTTATTGAAACAAGAAGATCCATGATCAGAGCTAAATATCATGTTTTTTTCATTCCTTATAGAGAACCCATTTGTAAGGTTCATCAATGATTTATGACTATCATTAATAGTTTACAATCTATGGGTTAGAAAATATTAGATAATGAATCTCTTTTGGATAAAATCATATACAGCATGCCCAATGAGTAGGAATCCAATAGAATAACTACAGATGAGAGTAGAAAGGTTATTCAAATTTCTTTTGATGAATTTTTGGAACTCTTCTTCAATATAGGACTAGAATAATGAGATATGCTGATAATATTAAGAAGAAGAATGGAAATGGGGGTGTTTATTTTACTAAAACTTCAAATCATATGAAATCCAAGACTCCTGAGAGAGTTATTAGATCTAAATAAAAGAAGGTTGTTATACAATCTGAATCTAGTGGAAGTGAATATTCAGAAAATGAACTAGAAAATCTTGCTCAAAGGAAGAATATGATTATTGTACAAAAGAACATTCAATCCAGATACAAGAAGAAATAAAGTAAAGGTAAGAATGATTTATAAGTCACATGTTATGAATGCAAGAGATACTAACATATAAGACCAGATTTACCTATGTTTAAAAGAATGGAAAGAAAGGAGAAGAATTCTGAGAGAAATAGAAATAATTACTACAAAGATAAAGCAAAATTATTCTTGAAAGCTAATGACACATAGAGTTCTATTGGTGGAGACTCTTCTGATGAATCCTCAGATTACGAATTTTCTGGACAGAAGAATCTTGGTCTAATAACCTGACTACTGATTGGAAACCATTGATTAATGGCTAAGGTACACAATTCTAAATCGATGACCGATGTATCTATAAATGAAAATTATAATAATATTAAATATTATGAATCTTTGGATGAAGAATCTTCTTCTGATGAGGATAATAATTTACCTAACTATAAAGAACTTTCTAGGTTTCTTAAGCTTCATGAGAATGAGAATTCAAAACTCAAAATAAGCTTGATATGTAAAATTCTATAAATACTTTTCTTACTAAAGAAATATAAAACCTTTCGAAATATTTTGATAAGAAAACCATTGATTTTGAAATTATTTCAAAAAATCATGAGCATGTAAATTATGAGAAGGATAAACTTTCTAAGAATCTAAAAAATTTAATTTCTATGAAAAAAACGTTTTCGAGCCTATCACTAGTTTTAAAGCTAATTTTTTAAAAGATAAAAACATAGTTATCAAACTAATATCTAAAATATTTTCCTTCAGGAAGTATTTGTCAAACATTACCTTAGGTAAGGAAAATATTGATAAGATATATTCTCAAATTTGACCTCTATGGAATAATTATGGTTTTGGTTATAGTAGTTCTAAACCAATTCTTAGTAACAATTATTTTGTTCCTCAAAGTGATCATTTCTGCACTATGTGTTAGTTTGGTGGACACTGGGAATTTTTTTTCCTTAAACAAAACTCAGTCTTTAGGATTCCATAAGGCTTAGTTTTCTAATAAAATATGGATACATAAAATTTTTCTTTCTAAAAATTATAGATCCAAGAAAGTATGGGTTCCAAAAGTTTAACATTCTTATTTTCAGGGAAAAAAGGATAGTACCAAAATCAATAGTTGGTACATGGAGATTGGATGTTCCTAGGATATGACATGTAACAAAAACTGCTTTAAAAAGGTCATCAGGAAGAAAGGATTAAAAGTAACTTTCAGAGATAATGCTAATGGAGAGATTATTGGTATAGTTAACATCGTACTTCTGGAAAAAAAATTGATATCATACATTTTATTTGTTATGGGTCTTAAGAAAAACCTCATCAACAAAATTCAATTCTGTGATGAAGGTTACCCTGTGAATTTTAGGAATGACATGTGTTTAGTACAAAATTCCAAGAAAGAGTTCATTCTTTCTTTCAATATGCATGAAAATGTCTATACACTAAACATAGATGACCTTTGGAACCAAGACCTACCTTGCCTTAGTGAAATGGAATATCACTCTGGGTTGTGGCATAGAAGGTTAAGACATTTTAACCATAAGAACCTATGAAAACACTCTATGAAATGATTACTTAATGATATACCAGAATGTATATTTGATTATTCAAACGTTTGGGATATTTAAAAATATGTCATGAAACAAAAATCAAATTTTGAATTAGTCGTTGAAGTCTCAACCACTTATGCATTACAGTTAGTGCATATGGATCTTTTTGGTCGAACACAAACTGGATGCTTTGGAGGAAAATATTATGTTTATTTCCGAGTTGATGATTACACTAGATTTACATGGGTCTATTTTCTAGAAAATAAATTGGATGTTTTATCTTATTTCAAAAGTTTTATATCCCAAGTGAAAAATGATAAAAAGCGTCCTTTGATAACTATTCAGAGTGATCCAGGAGTAGAATTTCAAAATTCACATTTGAAACTTTTTTTAGTAAAAAATCATTAATCATAACTTCTCAACACCTAGAACACCTCAAAAAATGGTGTTTGAAAGAAGAAATAGAATTATTCAATAGATAATAAGAACCATGTTGAGTGAATATTCTATAGCCAAAAAATTTTGGGCTGAAGCTGTAAGTACTACTTGTTAAAATATAAATTGAGTTTTGATTAGAAATTTTTTTAATAAAACACTTTATGAGTTATTGAATGGTAGGAAACCTAAAATTTCTTACCTTAAGGATTTTGGTTTCAATTTATTCATTTTTAATACTAATGATAATTTACACAAATTCACACCAAAATTTGATGATGGAAATTTTTAAGGCTAGTCCACAACTTCTAAGGCTTATAGATTTTTTAATAAAAACACTTGTACTATGGAAGAAACAATACATGCCAAATTGAAATAAACTGATCCTTTTGTTTTTAAACAACCTCAACCAACATCTTCATATGTGTTTTAGAAAACTGATTATCAACCATTGTTAGAAGATCCTTATGATAACAAAAATTTCCAACAAGAAGGTTCTGAAGCATTTAACCCAGAAGATTTTCTACCCTATGTTGATGACCTGGTTTTGCATAAACAAAATTAGTTGTTTCTAAAGAATCATCTCAGTGATAGTATCATTAGGGATGTGAATCAACCTGTATGGACTATAAGTCCCTTAAGGGTTGAAATAAGACTTCTAGCATTACTTTCACAATTAGAAATAAAAAATTACTGATGAAGGTTTAGGTGATGATGATTCGATAAAAGCAATGCAAGATAAACTAAATAAATTAGAAAGGAATAGAGTCTGGACTTTGGTTGAAAGACCTAAGGAAACATCGGTTATTGGAGTAAAATGGGTCTTTAGAAGTAAATGTTTTGATAGTGGAATCATATTAAGAAATAAAGCTATATTGGTTTCTAAATGATATAATCAAGAAGAAGGAATAGACTATGAAGAAACCTATGCTCGAGTACCTTGACTTGAATCTATTCAAATTATACTTTCCTTTGCAGCATTCTTCAAATTCAATATTTTTTAAATGGATGAGAAATGTTATTTCCTTAATGGTTTTGTACAATATGAAGTTTTTGCTGAACAACCTCTTAGTTAAGAAGATGAAAAACATCATGAACATGTTTATAAGCTTACCAAATAATTTTATGGACTAAAGCAAGCCGCTCAAGCATGGTATGAGAGGATTATAAGATTTTTTCATAAAAATAATTATGTTAAGGGAAATGCAGATCCTACCATTTTTATAAATAAATATAAGAAATTTTTTTATTTTTCAAATTTATGTTGACTCTATTCTATTTGGTTCATCTCAGCAATCTTTAACTGATTCAATTATCGATCTAATAAAATATGAGTTTGAAATGAGTATGATGGGTTAGTTAACATTTTTCTTAGTTTACGAATTTATCAAAAACCAGAATGAATCTATATATCCCAACATAATTATATTAAAAATATTCTTAAAATGTATGGATATGACAACAGTAAGAGTATTAGTACTCCCATTGGTACCTCAAACACCATTGATCTTGATGGAGCTGGGAAACTAGTAGATCAAACATCATTGAAAGGTAAGATAGGAAGTATATTTTACATGAAATCTAGTTGTCCATACATAAATTTTTCTAGTATTCATATGGAAAAGATATCAATCTAATACTAATGAATATCATTTAAATTTAGTGAAAATAATTTTTTGCTACTTAAAGGTAACCATGGATCTAGGACCCTTTTATATCTTTTAAAATTATTTTGTTCTAAAAATTATTTCTAATGTTGAATTTTGTGGATGTAGACTGGATACAAAGAGTACATCTGGAACTTTTCATTTTTTAGGAGATTAATTAGTTTCTTGGTGATGTGATAAGAAACACTCAGTAGCACATTCCTCTACTGAATCTGAATATGTAGTAGTTGTAATTTTATGTGCTCAAGTGTTGTGGATGCAACACACACTCACATACTATGGTATGAGTTTTACCGAAACACAAATTTTGTGTGATAATACTAGTGCCATTTACCTAAGTAAAAACCTTTCACAACACTCTTGTGCAAAACACATAGATATTAGGCATCACTGTCTTAGGGGTAACACACAAAAATGATATCTCATTCTCAAATTTATCAGAAAACAAGATCAGCATGCTGATATTTTTTACAAAATCTTTTCCCTCATATAGATTTGAATACATTAAACATAATTTCTGAATGATAGCCATAATGTAATCTTCCTCGTTAACATTTTATTGAAACCAATATCCTTACAATAATAAACTATTTTTCCTAGTGGGAGTACATTTTCTTGTTAGTTAGATCAAAATCTATCATAATGAAAATTTTTGTAGACATTTTTTTTCAAATCTTTCGTAATGGAAATTTTTGTAGTTATATTTTTCAAATCTTTCTTAATGAAAAATTTTGTAGTCAGAATTTTCAAATCTTTCTAAATAAAAATTTTCGTAGTATTATTTTCTAAATTTTCAGTAATGGTGTTTTTTTATTTAGTCTAAAATTTTTTGTAGTCTAAATTATTTTTCTCGTAGTCTTAAAATTTTTATAATAAATATTTTTGTATTTAAAATTTTTCATTATAGAGTTTTTTGTTTTTAAATTATCATAATCAAAATTTTGAGACTCTAAAGGTCTTCATGAAAAATTTTCATCAATAAGAATAATCTTCCTAGAAATCTGAATTGTATGTTTTCTTTCTTGAGTTTTCTTAATGATTTTTACTGGCTAGTAGTTTCTTTTGTTTTTAAATTTTTTGGATTCTCTTTTCCATAAACCTGAATGTTTTTATTAAATACACCTCAAAATATCAGATCCATGATTTCCTTGTGGCTATCATATAAACCATCAAATCCGATCAGAATGATTTTCAGCCATTGTATTGAGTATTGAAGATAAACTGTCGCATGAAATGACTCTGTGAAAGACCTCCAATGGTTTTCCCACATTGAATCTCGAGCTCTTACATGCTGAAATTCTTCCCTTCTATAGAATCTCATTCTGTATTTTGAAGGGTTTCACAATTCCAAATGTATGTTAAAGAATCTTCTCAGAAAGACTTGTCTACTGTCAAGCCAATATCAATGTGGCAGATCTATAGTGAAATATTTTTGAATCCGAAATTCTTCGCTATGGGTGATTCAATAATCTCAAAGAATATTAAGCAGAATAGTTAGGAGAGCATTTCTTTATTGAAGCTAGGAGCTCAAGATTTGGTGTATACAGGCTTACTAGTTGAATTCTTTGAATCATATAGTTTCTTTATGAAATAATGTAGAGATATGTTTTTCATTCAATAGCTTTGGAAAAAAATATGCTCTTTCATATAATAAGGAGACTATTTTGGTTGGTATACCAAAGTAAGGGGAAGCTGAGTTCTGTTCCCATAAGATTCTCGATGTCAAAGGTTGTTTTGTTAATGAAAAGGCTATGGCTTGTCTTGGAATCTTTGATGTAAAGACACTGAAGATTTCCCATCTATCTACAAATTATCATATTCTAGAATTATGGGTTCAAAATTTCATCATTCAGAGAAAAGGTAACCAAGAATACATTGAAGAATAGTGACATGTATATCTTTTATTTTTGGTAAATCTTTGGAAGATCAATCTGGTTAAGCATATTCTCATTATGATTGAGAATATTAAGAATTAAAACATGAAGGCTTTGATAATCATGCATCCAGCCATTCTCTCCGTGTTAATTGTCCAGTGCATCAAATCTTTTAAAATTACATACATCTCCAATCCATGGCATTGCAAAGTTAATATAGTCAGTGATGATAAAATGAAGATGACAAACATTGGTTTTTCTACAGACTCTGGAGAATTTTATGATTTTCCAAAAGAAGACACTGAAGTTGTTTTGAAAAATCATGAAGTGGCTGAACCATTGAAAAAGTCAAAAAGGAAGAGGAAGATAAATTAAGTAGTTGTTGAAGGAAAAACACCAGAGCCCATAGAAATCCAATCTACACCTCCAAAAACCTATGAAGCAAAAAATCATATCCAGATGAGGTAGTAGCTAAGTGGAGGGAAGATAAGAATAACATGAAAGAAGAGAATCCCACGTTCAGACTAGACCATGGTCACACAAAATCATTGAAGGATAAGATAGTTGAGTATCTAGAATGGGAATAAAAAAAGAAACTAAAGAATAAGAAGAATGATGTAGAGTGTTCTGAATCCCTTCTGAGAGATATTGAGAAATCCTATGAAAATATTCTAGTACCAGAATCCTTTTGGGTATAACCTTTAACTAAAACCCCTGGAATGATGTTTTTCACTCCAGAGAAACCCTAAGAAATTGTTTTTGAGGAAGAAAAGGTATTTGAAGATGTTGAAGAAGAATAGAGCAGTGGAAATACCTATGATTTGATTAAGAAAGTGGAATATTTTAAATTATAAGGAAATCCCCTCAGAAAAATTATCAATCCAAACTTCTCAAGTAGAATCCCTAAATCTTTTTATTCCTAGAAAGGATGAAGGGAATGATGAAGAAGAAGTGAATATGCTATCTGAAGATGAATGTTCTAATCCTGACTGCATTCTCCCTAAGGATGCTAAGGAAAGAGCTCAGAAAAAATATATCGATGAAGATAAAAATTTTCAGCTATCTGACAGTGAACAAAAATCTACTGATGAAGAATCCATTCCGAAAACCTATAAGAAGAATCATGTTGTAGTTGAGACACCTAGTACATCTTTTTTGAAGAAGAAGGAAACTGGTGGACTTTCAATGAGGAAACCTGTTAATCTAAATAAAGAAGCCTCACCAAGAAAAGTTTCATATTTGGAATCATCATTATGTGGACATGATTTTGTTGTTTAGTCATTAAAGAAGGTTTTGGGACCATTCCGATTTTTCCAAGAATTGACTCGAGATGTCAGATTTTTTAACACACCATGACCATGAAATCAGATTCAGTATCCATTGTTATGGATAGGTGTGTCAAGATTTAGGCTGATCTCAAGAATTTTTTCAAAAACAACAAATCCCATAAAAGATCGTGCAGGAAGATGACCAATTTGTCTAGGAAAACCATTTAGTACTTGAGTAATATTGATGATCTCTAAGAGAGTTTCAAGCAGGCTTTTGACACTGAATATCAAAATATCAAGGATCTCACAATCAGTTTTGAAGAAAAACTGACCCTTGAGCATAATACTCAGATTCAAGAAGTGAAGGATTTGAATAGAAAAATGTTTTTATTATCTCAAAGCAAGAAGAGAGAAAGAGGTACTTATATTACGATAGAAGAAAATATTTTCAAGATGTAAGAAGTCCAGATGGCTCGGGCAGGGGATCTAAAGTCTCAAGATGATAAAAAAAAGCTTTAGAGAAGAAATATGAGGATCATGATGAGATTCTAAATTGTGCAGAGGAAGATAACAAGGTGATGAAATATATAAAAACCATTGTGATGAATTTTATTCCTATGGAGAAGGAATAATGATAGTCCCAATCCGATCTTGTGTTGAATTTTACATGTATAATTTTTTTCCAATTGTAATGAAATTGTTGGTTTCTCCTTGAATATTTTTTTTTGTAATAATATTTCAAGAATTATATTTAATTTTCCAATCCCTATATTTAATTTTGAAAATAAAAAAGGGGGAGAAGGGAAAAATAATACTACTTAAAGAATAAATGTTCTTAAGTAAGCGGGAGTTCATCTAAGGGTGATTTTTCCTTATAAAGATTTTTGTAATCAAGATAATGATAAATATCATTTTGTAAATCTATAATACAATACATAAGGTATGAAATTCTAAGGGAGATATAGTCATATTTATCATTGAACATGTGTTAAGAGAGATAAGTATTATTTTCAATTCCTGAAAATGTTTTTCGAATTCCTTATATTCTTTTTTGTAAGGATGTTTGTGATTTCCAAAAATGGGGATATTGTTGTGTTAATAAGGTTTCCTTATGAATTTTCCATTCCTTCATGGTTGGGTAGATTGTTGATACAATAATGTATTCTTGTGACATTACCATTTATTCATATTTTGAAATTCACAAACACAGTATCTTAATGAAAATTTCATTTACCCTTTTTTTTACATTCATAAAGAAAATTTTCCTTCCCTAAGGAAATTTTTCCTTACCACATTTTTCATTGATCAATTTTTCCAAAGTATAAAATTCAGTTTCATAACCAAAACATTAAAATAATATATATACTTTGATACAATTCATTTTATTTTCATGATACAAATTCAGGTTTTGAACTCTCTGAATTCTGACTACGAACTCTCCTGAGTTCTGACTCCAATTTCTCTGAATTCAGATTCCATACGCTTCCGAGTTCTGAATCTGAGTTCTATGAACACATAATCCAATCTCTTCTGAGTTCTAACTCCGAACATTTTGAGTTCATACTCAAAACTCTTATGAATTCAAACTCTGAAATTTGTAAGTTTTGACTTAGAACTATTATGACTTCAGACTCTGAACTTTTTAAGTTAATACTCCGAACTCTGATGACTACAGACTCTAAATTCTACTGAATTCAAGACATAGAATTTAATTGAAATTCAAACTCCAGAATTCTATAGAAATCTATCTCTGAATTCCTCTGACAAACAGAATCTTAATATCTATGTGTCATAGAGACTGATTTTTTTTGGTTAGACTCCAAATTTTCTTTCCTTACCCTACAAAAAATGAATTTGGTTAAGAATAATATTTTTGCTTACTCATGTTTTAGTTATAAAATGTTTTAGTGCACTCGATTAGTAACTAACCGTTGTTTGAGTAATACTTGTAGAAGTCCCTCTGAAATATATGACCACTGGAGGAGGGAGCCAACCGTAAGAGCTATTCCTATAAATAGGAGCTCATTTGAAAGATCTTATAACTTTGAAAAACTGTTTTATGACTCTAGAGATTATGTGCTGCTGAACTGATTTCTAAAGAGAGACATTCATTCTTTGTTCATACTGAACACCTTTTCAGAATTTTTCATGTGAATTAGAATGTTGTTGAGTATATTCGAGGGATTCCGGGGATAGGAAGATAAAGGTGCTGACTACCTTAAAGTTTGAGGACTCCCCTTCTGAGTAAGACATAGGTGTCAAATACCTTGAAGTTGAGGGGATGCGAGGACAATATGATAGGCACTGATCTTCATATAGAGGGATTACCCTAGTGTGGGTAAGGTATATTTTCATGAATGTATAAATCAAGGGACCTTTATTCAAGGTTGTTGGATACCCTTCTCTTTGGGTTAAAAGACTTACTACTTGTCACTTGTTTGTTTCACGTTTTCCGTTGTATTTTGATTGTTGAGAAAAGTATAACTATCTTATAATTCCTTATACTTATATACACTGATTTGGTAAGATTATATACTCTTTAATGTATAATCTTCATCTTTGTAAACTTTTGTTATGTTTCATTTCTAGATTCACTTTTATTAATTTAATTATCGGAATTATATTTTCGGAATCAAGAAACTGGGTAGAACTAGAGGTTTTGTGAATTACTTTGTTTAACCTTATTACACATCTTTATCTTTAGAAGTTCCAAAAAAATTTAAAGTATATAATTCACCCCCTCTTGAATATTGATCATCATTATATACAACATACAATATCATCATTCATTATTTAGATCCATCAAATATGTGATGATGTATTATTGAAATCATTTGACCACCGATTCTATATATAAATTTATCACTTATGAATCACTCATCACTAAAATATTAAATTAGAATGTATAATTATATCAACTCAAAACACCTCCATTGGGATTTTTAAGGTCAATGAGTGGTAAATAATACCATCACACCATCATGTATCATTTCCAGTTATTTAAATTATTAGAACATTATATAATCATATTCCAACACATAACTCTTAAAAAAGTATCATGTCACTACTTATAATGGTTAATAGAAATATATCATTATTTAATTATGAATTAGTAATCAATAGAAATAAAGAAAACTATATTATAATGAAATATGTGTTTATCACTTTTTTGTTTATGGAGATCATCATGAATTCCCTTGTTATGCCTAAATTCCTACATATGAATATATTTTCTTTTAAAAATATCATTATCTTTTGATCTCCCAGAATAATGATGAAGGTCACCATTATAATATAGTAAAATAAAATATTTAAAAAAATATCTTAAGAATTTTAAAGACAAGGCTTCATGTCCAAATAATATTTGATAATAAAAGAATTTATAAAATAAAATTTTCAAAGATTCTTATTATCTATTTATTTGACAAAATGATAATCTATATGTGAAAAAAATATCAATTGTTCTTTTTTATAAAATGACCACCCAATTAAAAATAATTATTTTTATCTTTATATATAAATAATTAACAAACTAATTAAAAATTTATTTAAATTTTTTATTGGAATCATTATTATAATCTGAAAAATAATGTGTTGATATATATTTAAACTATAATTCATTCATATTTCTTTCTTAGATAAATAAACATTTATATTTATATTTAGATATTATAATATAAAAAATATATTTCTACGTTACATATTCTCCATTATTATTTAATACATAGCATATTATATTCATATTATTATGATCATATAAGAAATACAATATGGTTGGTTTTTTTCGATCCATATTCCCATTAGATTAATTTGAATAATAATATTTTGTTTTTTTATAAATTATTATTATAAATATTTGTGTTATCCTCGTTTTATATTGGAAAAACTATAAGACCAAAAATATAAACATGAAATTGGCTCCCATGATCACAAAATAGTACACTATAAATAAAAAAATATTGGTTCATTCATTTTACACTAGCTCATCGTAGTGGTAAGATAAAATTATTTCCACCTATTTCACTTCACACTACCCCAATTACCACTCACCATCTCTGAGATGACCTCATTGTATATCCACACTAGTCACTTTATTTAGAATAATATTACTAATCCAATGTTTTTACTACTTGAGGATATATTATAGATAATGAAACCCCCCCATAAAACTACCTTGTGATTCATTCAGTAATAATTACATCCTGGAAAAAATATGTTCCCCTTATTGGCCCAATTTTCCAAATATTCTAGTTTTTTCAAAATCACAATATTTGGAGGTTATAAATTTTACAATTTACACATTATTTTAGGACACCCCCCTGATTGGTTCCATCACCTCACATTTATTGTTGGCCATAAGGTGTCATTTTAGATTATCCTTTTAATGAATATATCAAACAATTTTAATTCACATGTTATATTAAATCATTATTTATAAATTAATACAATTAAAAAATGATTTATATAATCTAGATTTATGTAGTAATATTTCATAACAATAAATTTATTGGTAATTATTTCGGAGTAAATATTTTTTTAACTAATCCTTTTCAAGAATTATAATTTTATCATCATTAAATAAAATGTTAAAAAATGTTTTTGGTGTGTAATTCATTGACCATGAGATGGTGTCATAACAAATGATTCATTAGAGGTGTATTTTGTAAAAAGGGGTTTTAGTGAACTAAAAATTTGTAGATGTTATTTAATTACTATTTTTTTCAATTCTTTCACCTATTTATCCTCTAAAAAAAATGATTAAAACCCAATTTATTGTGTTTTTAGAGTATTAATAATATAATGAAACCACACATAGAGTGGGTGAGTCATTACGGCCTGTGATTTGGAAAATTATTTTCTCAATAAACGATTAAGAACTTTAATTTAGTATTTAGGAATTTAAGTATTATATAACGTCAAAATATTCACATCTTATTCAAGATTGAATAAAAAGAGATAAAGACACAAAATATTTTGGCATGGTTCTCCTTTTATGTGCGTGACTGTGTTCAATGTGTGTTTTTACTGAGTAGAAGGAATAAGTGATTTTAAAAATATCTTAAGGTGATTATATATAGGGAAGGTATAATCCTTCATTGAAAGGATATCCAATGATATATTTATATTATACCATATTTTTTATAATATTGGATCCCTTAATTATATAAATAACACCATACCTCACTAATCATCTAGATATTTTTCTCCACTCTAGGATGTCACAATATCAAAATGATTGATTTTTTTTCAAATAATTTCTTAATCTACCAATATATAATGTAATATAATTATATGAATTTCATTATATTTATTATATTTTAAAAGGTAAATTCATTGATTAATGATAAATAACAAATATTTTTTCTATATAAAAATAAATGATCCTTTGGTTGATAATTAATTAAATAACTCCACCTTGATTGAGATGCTTAATAGAATTTTTTTTCACATTAGTAACATTAATTATTATTAAATTTAATTCTTCACTAATAATGTTATTCAATGGTAAGATATCATAATATGTTCTCACTCTTAATGTGTCCTTTTTCTATGACTTTATTATTAGGCCATAATAATATGTCTAGTTCTATATGATATATTTTTTATTTCCTTGTATTTACAATAATATGTATTATTATAAGATATTCACTCCTAGTTTAATAAATTAATCTTATTTATTTTTTATAAAGTCACATTTATCATGTGATTATATTTTCCATAATTTAGAATTTGGAATATTAATCCATTTTTATAATTTATGAAAATCACGTTTCAAGGCATAGTGTGAACCAACACATAAAACACCAAACCAATAGAATTCATAAATTAATTATGAAATCAAAAGGAAATTAAAAAATTAAACATATGGGATCAATGAACCCATTGAAATATCAAATTAATAAAAATTCCTCTAATATATATATTATCTTTTCTAATGTGCCTTGAAAGAATAGTGAATCTAATCCCATGTATTTATGTTCTATTACTTATTTTTCATTCAATAATTAATTATTTAGGGAAAAATGGAATCTTATTTGTAAATAATATTTCTTTCTTTACAATTATATGTTTCATTACTTAAAATCATTTTATCATAATCAAAAAAGTATCCCTTGATATCCAATGTCTCTTATAAAATCAGGTCTCTTGAATGTAGTAATAGGTCTACAATGGTATCTAATTATTTTCCATCTTCCCTTGGGTACTATTTCATTAAATCGATCTTTTTCATAGTCATTTCAATATGTATATTGATTTATAAGGGCTTCATTGGAAAATTTGACCACATCCTATGTTGAAGTTTCAACTTATGGTTTTTAGATAGGTCTTATGGCCTCATTATTTAGACATGTCTCTATTCCATAGAATTTTCTAAGGTATTTGACCCTTGATCCATCCCCATTGATCTTGGGATATTCATTTTTGATATATTCAAATTGCCATTTAATTATTTTAATTTCATTATTTACATGACAACTTCATGAATAAAATCCACCATTTTGGATTTTTTTTCCATTATAAAAAAACATCATTCCCATCAAAATCATATATTGGGATTTACAAATAGTATTATTTTCCCGAATGTAATATACATCTTATTCAGTAAGGTTATCTATTATAGACGAATATAATTTCAAAACCAAGGATAGAATGACACTACATTTATTTTAATTACTTATTGACATCGGTTCTACAAGTACACCATTATAATATATTCTTATAGATTCATCAACAGGGATTAAATAATAAATATTCTCCATTAAGAATGAATCTCTCTACTACCCAGCAACAACTCATTGAATGACAATACAATTGGAGGGTATAGTAGGTCCCACAAAAACATTGAATTCTAAATCACTTTTATTATATATGGACCCTAACATTAATGCTCGGAATTTTGAGACATGAACATTCATTATCAAACCCTGAAACAATCAAATTAACTCCATTAACATGTACATTGGTTTCATTTTATAAGTATATAAAGAAGGATAAATCTAAACATTCGTAATTTGAGGTGACCAAAACATTACAATCTATTATAGATTTTTTTCAAACATAGTACCACTATAATATGAATTCATGGCATACATAATCAAAATGAATCAATATTACTATCTACTTTTTCAATAAAATATCCATGAACTACTTTGTTATATTTGTGGTGCCCTCAAACCCTTCCCCGTCATAGAGGTTTCTAAAACCCATCAAAAACTAGGACATGCCAAAAAACTAATGAAAATAATAGTGTTTCATTGAGATTCTTTAATATCAGAACCATATCTTATATACCAATTGAGAGGTATGCATTACAATATACCTACATTAATAAATTATTTAATTTTTTTGATCATGAACTTATCTTCTATATAATAAATAGATATATACCAATGTATCAATAATAACCTATTTCATCCAAAAAAATCCCATCTTCAATGTAAATTTAGAAAAAATCTACATGTTCCTTTGAAACATAAAACGTTCAAAAATTTTGAAAAGGTATATTATTTATATAAATAAATAGTTTTATTGTCATAACATAAATAGTGTCTCATCATATAAAAAGTTATGCCCAGTTTCTAAAACTCCAGACTGGGAGAACTAGGTTTGGGAGTAAAATCCAATTCATCAATTAGATATGATCATGATTCCTTTTTAAGTCGAAGGACCATCAAAAAATGATATGTAATGATTGTTGATGGATTGGGAAGAATTATATATGCATGGGATGTTGTTATCTTTAATTTATAGTTGAATAAAAAATTAAATGTATCCATAATCCCAATGGTTTCCCACTCATGGAAGCCTAATTAATTAAAAAATACCTATGAAAAGCATCAACTATGCCGAGACACATTCGAAGTAGATCCAAAATATTGGGGATAAAATGATCAATAGAACTCACGAATTCTATGGAGGAAACCAGGATATGAGGATTTTCATCTTCATGAAATGGAACATTTTGTTAAAATATCAATATTTTGAAATTAGTGGAAAGACTGGGGTTTGTGAAGGGTGAATGGGTGGATCCATAGATCCATGTAAGGTGTGACGAGTATTCACCCCTCATGAGATAAAGGGACTGTAGGGTCATCTATATCACCTTCTCCTGCACCACATGATGATATAATAGCATTAAAAATGAAAAAACAAATAAATATCATATAATTATGTTCGTTAATATACGTTTATCTTATATATTTTTTATTAAGAAACATTTTAAAGCATTGCAATAATTTTATCTAAATGATATTTAAAACTCATGATACACATTTTTTATAAAATTAACAATTATGTATTCTATAATTATAAAATAATAAATATTTGAGAATAACATAAAGTATGAAAATATTCTTTTCCATATTAGAATGTGTAATACCATGTAATATTTTTGTTTTCTTACTACAACTACTATAACATTATTCTATCTATCATCAAAATTCATGGATGAAAAATAATTTCCTAGGATCTCACTATAGTGCTACTCTATCACACAATACATACTTACATATAACCTCACCCCCATTATTATATTCATTCATACTATAGAGAAAAGTAGCCCTCTTCATAGAATGATGTAATTTCAAAATGAATTAGGATCACATTAAAATATAATGATATTAAATCAGTGATGAATATAATTTCATTTTCATATATAATTATAAAATTAAATAATTTAATTTTATATATTATCAAATCCATATAGAAATATCTTTTATCTAGAAATCATTAAAAAATAATATTTTATAGGGTTTTAATTTCCCTGGAATATATAAATACATAAAATGTTAATATTTCATAGTTTTATATATTATAGAACTAATATATCATGTATTACAAGCATCATTGCTGTAGATCTCTATCACTAGTTAGGTTTCAATTTGAGTTTTTTTAATTAGTGGTACAAATATTTTGGAATTTATATCATTTTCAACTAAACATATTGAATTTGTTCTATTTATCGATCAACTCAAAATTATATCTCAAATAAGTTGTATTTATAGTAAAGAAATATATAGATTATCCCAAATTATTTTCAAGGTTCGGCATACATACATACTCCTTGTAATGTTGGTTATTCCACCAAACTTTGATTTTTTATTATAATTTCATTATCGAAATAAGTGATTACAATATATCTAGCTATAATAGAGAGACTCTATTTTCTTGTATCCTCCAAAATACATTATGCTCTAAATATAACTGAGAGACTCAGTTTTCTCAGGGATTACACTAGAAGGATTCACCAACTCCTAATACTAGCTAGAAAGCTTCACCTATGTTCATGGTTTTATCCAATGTATGATGATTCTATGATCTTCCTATATGATCATATAAGATATTAATTTATCATGTAAATGTTAATGTAAAATCGACATCCACCTGCAGGATTTTTCAGTCTTTCGAAATTGATCTCATATCTAGTAAACGACTAGATTTCTATATGGGAGTATACTCATGTTGTTCTTCCTTCTATTGATGTCCTATCCTCAATTAAATGTCTAAATGTTTAACACGCATTCTTATTCACTATCTTATGAAAGAATAATACTTTCCAAAGATCAATAAAAACCAACTTCATGCATGAATTTCATGGAATACTAACATCTTTTTTTGGTTATCTTAATGTATTTTATGTATTCATGTATGAATATAATAAAATATTCACATTCTTTATCAATATTTGTCCATGATATTTGTGTAAATACATGAAATCTACTTCTTAGTTTTGTAATTACATAGTCACACACCGTGTGATTAATAAATTCCTTCAATACATATTCATGCGCGTTCTATTTATCTGATGAGGCCCAAACACGAATTATCCAATATTATTCTTTATGAACACCATTTATGAAAACACAGTGTTTTTTGTTTCTTGTGATGTTGTTAAATGTTTATGGGTCATGTATGTGATTTCAACTATATTTATTACATGAAACCGAATGAGTGAAGTTAAAATATTATTTAGTTTCTATGATACTTATTTAGATGCAAATTTTTATGACCCACTATATTCTTCATGTAATACATCCTTCAAGAATTACAGTGTGGGAGACTCTACCTTGCAGATTTCTCAACCAAATCACCTTAACCGGGAAGTATTCATTAAAAATATATCCTCATGAATTTATTTGAGAATAATTATTGGGTTTTACATAGTGTACCCTTAGATCATTGTACTTCACAATGAAATTCAAGAGTGCATTTCACTTTTTGAATAACCTCGTGATCCTATTCTCTCTCATGTAATTATTTACATGAGTAGAGTTTCATATTCATTAACCAAAGAGGCTAATAGTACTTCATTTATCTCAAATAAATAACCTCAAACAATTATTAAATTTTGGACAAACACGATGGGATTCATTGTTATGATATATATAGGCAAGTGATAATACATGTTTCATCCTTGGTTCTTCTTTTTAAGCCTCTTTGAGGCCATATTCGAAGACATTAAAAATACACCTGAGTTGAAACATGTCAAATTCTTGATGATATTGTGTTAATGAACCATTATTGTAATGAAAAAATGGTGTATCATATTTATTAACCAAGATTCTCCCTTATGGTTGTAACATCATTTAATCTTGATGTTCTGAATACTCATTCCAGAATATCCTCATGCAACTATCATTTGTAGATCATCCAAAGTGAGTTCATCCATTGAGATGTTTAATATGAATGGATAATTTCATTTAATGATATCATTATGACCATAAGAGCTTCATTCAATTAACATAACTATACAATATGATCAATGAAAATTAAAGATGCTTTGTTTGGTTCTCTAGTGAAAAGGTTGTTCATCGAGGGAGGGGAGGATGGATATGATCACACTATGCCGATTAGACAACTCAGATGATCCAATTATATGGTCATGCTTTAATCCATGTATTTTATGGATGAACAGTACTCCATACTTCTCAATGTCCAACATCAAAACTGCCATATGGAGTGGGAAATGTATATTAATAAAATGACTCAAAAAGAATGCATAAGTCCCCCTCCACCTACCATTGTGCCCCCTAAAAGGTGGAACCGCTTCTAAAATGGGATATTGGACAAATCCATTGGTTCCTTATGGTGTTTTCTTTGAGGTCCCTATAAAAAGTCATGAAATGGGGTTACACATGGCCTATCTACTTTCTTGACATCTAGGGGTTCCCTCACTTAGGCGCAGATGACGAAATGTGTCCAACATGTGCTCTAGATTGTGGGTGGATTTAGATTCTAGTGGGATGGCCATATTTTTAACATATCCCAATAAGAATTATTAGTCGAATACATTGTATTTTATGTGATCATCACCTTCATCAAAAATAATTCCAAGAAAAATTCTAAAAATTCATATCTCAATCAGCATACAATATATCTTCTTATTTTTTCATGGGAATTCATTATCATATTATTAATTTTTACAATATTTACAACTGTGGTAATAAAATGTGCACAATCCATTGAAAATTTTCTCTCAAATTATATATAATTTTGAAAACAAATTACACATTCATAGATAATTTTTCTATTATGACATCAAATAAAATATATAGAAAAAATAAAAATTATCCAAGAATCAAGACTTCTCATAATCAGATTACTAAAAACATATATTCATATCATTGACAATAAATGAAGCACTGAGATGAAAAAGGTCACACTTCGTATTTTTTTCAATACATCATACATAACAATTATAGGAGTAAATATGTGTTCTCAAAGTTTTCTCCACCTTAATATCAATCAAATGAAATAAGAAAAATGGGGATAATATCAAAAACATCACCCTCTCATTGATGATTATTTTCCAATAGGTGTAAGAGAGCGATGAAACCACATGAATCTAATTGAAAATAACCTTTTATTCATTAACTCATCCTCTACTGAGGCTATCCCAATGTATAGAATGAGGGATATATGAACAAAGGTTTCAATTTTTCCATAAACAACCATGATTGTATAATCATTATCACAATGTCTTAATTCTCATTCAATAGGTTATAAATAATCAAATTTATCAATGACATAGTCATGCACATAATTCAGTAGACACATTAGAATGTCCATGTGGAAAAGGTAAATCTCCCCAATTTTTTTGTCTTTTCATCAACTAAAAACCAACCACCTATATTGATATAGTTAATAAAATAATTATCAAGGAATTAAAGTGTGATTAGAAGTATATTGATGTTTAGAAATACCACATTAAAAAGGTAGTGTATATTCAATAGCTTCATCTCATCAATGATCCCCCTATAATTGATGGATCAATATCCTTATATTTAAGGAATGTTAGTAAAAATAATTCATATATAAGGTAATAATAAAAGAGAATTACTTGCTTCTCAATGCGAAAAGAAATGTTGAGATTCTTTTTTCATCCTATATGTTCTACAATCCCCAATTTTCATGATTCCACATATGTTCTTGGAATCAAATTTATGTTTTGGTAACATTGATCTTATCAATTTAACAACAAACCTGGGTGAGTTAGTTCTTTATTTATCCATCAAAGCATATGCATCCCCTGATGAAATTTTAATAGTCTTCAAGGATTATTCTTCTACTAAAAATTACATAAATCATTTCTTTTACTATGTATATATTTATTTCATAAATCATATAAAAAATCCTCAATACAAGAGTTATTATATTTTATAACCACTACTTAAATTAGTCTTCATAATGCAGAATACTATTTTTTCCTTCAACTCAAAATTTTTCTTGTGATTACCCTATCATTCAAGATTTCCCCAAATCAGCTGAAAAAATTACAAGAATATCTTTGGGAATTCTTAAATCTTATTTGGATTTTCTACATGACATTATATTTTATTCTCCAATTTGTATATGTGAGGATATTTAATTATTATTAATGAGTAAGGTTTTATTAACAATATTCTTATTTATGTTCACAACCCAAGGATGACATATCTTTTTTTATATTCTATGGATTTAAAATCACATGTAAAGGGATTCTCTTTCCTTTATATTTCATCCCCATTTGTACGTGATTTTTGTTATTTCCATGAATTTACATGTTTTTAAACCATTATACTACCACATTCCCATGATTCCACAAAGTCCAAAAATATATATGGAGACATTAAATTTTTTTATGTGTGATGTTTTTAGGTGTCACAAGTTAAAAACCATGCTCCTTTTGAGTAGTATCTCCACTCTTTATGACTAATTTTGGGAAAAAGTACCTCATGATTAATATAAAATCCTTTTATGATGTGATTTATGCAATATCATATGTAACCATTCATAATTTCCTATAGTATGATTTTAAACATGTAACCTTACTTGAAACATCATTAGTAAATAATGCAGTTTTTGGGAAATGGGGTTCTTCTTCTTGAAGAATGATTCTTTTTTTATTATAATATGATATAATACTCCTTTAAAAATCATGATTCTCAAGGAAAACCTATGTTTATGAATATCATATTCATATTTTTCTTTAAGTCATAGCTTATGTGTAACACCCGAGACTTTTATGTTATATAAATCATCAAAGGAATCTTTTTCTACACAACACTTGCTTGGCTTGCTTTACACACAATCGCGACCTTCCTCGATAGCTTGCGTCGTACGCAATACCGAGTTTCACTAAACAACAATATGCTATTAAAACTAGCCGTTATGAATAGTAATAACCACTTTTTGAAATTTTATAAATTTTATTTTTCAAAATGGTCTTCATTTTTGGACTCAGAATATCGAAATTATCCTAGGGTGAAATTTTGGTATTTTTCTGAAAACTTTCAATTTTTGATGAATAGTGAAACCACTAAGTGGTAGGTTAAAAACTGAATTTTGCATAAAACTTAATTTTACCGCTTCTGTGAATGGAATTTCAAAAATCCGACAGACACGGTTGATTTCAGTAAGTAAAATGTGGTTCAATGAGATAAAAATAATTTTTTGGTGAATAGTAACTTTTTACTATTTTAACCGCGGTTAATAGTAAATAGGGTAACTAAGGGTAAATATGATATTAATATTACCCTAAAACATGTCCTAATTCTATTGGACAAGTGTAATTCGACCAAAAACAAACATAGGAATAAAATATGACCATTTAGGCCTACTTGGATTAGATTAGGACATTTATTATTAATTTATTTAAAGAAGGGTTAAAATAGTTAAAATCAAAGTTTTATAAGTAAATCATTTTTAATATGGGGTTATACATAAGATAAATTCGACTATAAATATTCATTAGAAATCTAAAAAGATTTCCTACATAAGCGTATTTGATTTGTAATTTTTAGACATTAAATAAATTAATTTATTTATGACACAATGATGATGCAGTAATTATCTTATTAATGAAATATTGACATAATTGATGTTATAAATACCAAAATAAATGTAATTTGAGACTTTTTATGAATTCCACTAATTTTCTAGGTTACTATGATATATTATTGTTGATTTAATCAACTTGGTTCGAACATATAATTCTGTTATGACTTTCACAAAAATCATATATCAAATAGTGTCAAAATTGACACAAAATAGTTTTTAAATAAAATATTATATTATTAATTATTATTTTATTCCTAAAAATCTAAGGTTCGGCCAAATGACTTAGATATGGATATATATATTAATAATAAACAATTTGGGGTTCGTTTGGCATGTTATAGTATGTGTATTAACCATATAGTGAAAGAAAACAAAAAGACACGGTAAAAGTTAAATTAATTAACTTAGAGTTAAATCTAATTGATAAGGTTAAAATAATACCCTAAACTTGTCTAAATCCTATTGGTTGATAGGATTTAGACCCATCCCCACTTTATCTTCGAAATAAGACCCTTTGGAACCATTATAAACCGATTTTGACTTTAATATAAAATAATATTTTGAGATATTCCTAAGGTGCCCCTCTCCTCCCTTATAAAAGGGCACCTCCTCCCCCTCCTCCTCACACCAAATTGAGCACTCAAGCTCGGCCAAACCCTTCCATTTTCTCCTCTCCACTTCCCTAGAATAATCCTAGAGGTACTGGTCTTCTCCAAAGACCAATCTTATTTCCTTATGTGGAGGATTCAAAGAGGCGTTCCAAAGAAGAGGTAATATCCATTACCGATCTTTTCAATTTCTTTCTTCTTCAACTTCTTCTTCTTTAGTTGTTTAATGATAAAGTAATAACATCAGTATTACTTACATACTGATATGTTATTATAAATATGAAGCAACCATAATTCACCTCCTATCCATCCTATGGAAAAATGAAATCACCGCGCGTGCGTACGTACGGAATACCGTCTCCACGCCGTGGTGTAATCTATTTTCCACCATCACCTTACAAGGATGGGTATAATGGTGTAATGAGTAACTATATATGATTATTATGAAGTAATGTTGATACTTAAATAATATATATATACTCCAATACAATTCCACGATCATAGGAACGATATCATCACTCGTGCGTACGTACGGAATACCGTCTCCACGATGTGATGCGACTCGTTCTACATGATCTTCATTTCATAATGATTATATAAATGAATTGAATGAATGAATATGGTATATACTACACTAATACCATTCTGGAAATGAATTATCTATAACCTAAAGATAAGAATAAGAATTTATTCGACAAAACACGTATAAGAACAAAAAGTTATAAAGACCCGAGTAACAGGTAACAATGAAATATTACTAACAAGAAGCTAATAATATGACCATATATGATATCATATCAATATGTATGATTCTGGAATAAGTCAATAACATTATTTAAACCATTATACAGGAGCTTTGGACACGAACAAAGCAAATCGGACCTAAGGTAAGGGAAATATCACAATCTCATTTTTATCCGAGATTGTTTATTCATAAGTATTTACTGGGGTGTATTTTATCATCCACATCCATGTTTCATCAATATGTAATATTATTTCCATCCACCTACAATTGTTTAAATCCATTTTTACCCTTCGGTGAGTTTTTAGTAATATCTATGAAAGGAATCTTTTGTCATACGAGGTACTTTTTGACTTTTCCGACAAAAGTACGAAGAATGTTTTTTTAACTTATACGGCATGAATGGATTTTTAAAACATTGTTTCCAAGAAGATTCCTTTACAAGTTTTCAAGTTTATTTTTAATCAACTTCTTTTATTTTAAAGTTGTATGACATGTTATGAAAGGAAAAATGTTTTTGAAGAAGAAAGGATATTTTCCTCAAGAATGGAGTTCAAGTGTTTTATCAAAATTATTTTCCATCTAAGATAATAAAGGGTTATGTTTTTATCCCTATTATTAAATTGATTTGTTCATGTTGTGATGGAATTATTTTTATGAATTCCTTTATCTTATATGAATTGATTTATGATGTCATGATGTTTTAAGAATCCCATTTTTGTTACATGTGTTATGCGATGATGTATGTTTTATGATTATGTGGAACACATAAGAAAGGATTCATTATAAGATGGGTGGGACCTATATCTCCCTCGAATGCATTGGGTAAAGATTTTATATCTCATGAGATAGACATGGCTGGAACGGAAGGTTATTTCGGTTCAGTAATACAGGACTGAAACGAGGAGTGAACTCGGTTCAGAAAGGGACTTTTCCACTAAGATAGTCTTGGAAATGAGTCATGACTAACAAGAAATGATTTTCCATGATTATGTGTGCATGCCACAAAGTTTCAAGTTTTATGGGGATCTCATTTTCACTTCTATGATTTATTCCATGTTAAGATATTATGATCTCTTTTGCAGGTTTTGATTTTCAAAAAGATATGATATGATTTTTATTTCCTTTATTTTCCCTTGCTGAGCATTTGAGATCACCCTTTTATGTTTTATTTTCCCCAGGTCAGGAAGATGGATATTAAGTAGAATATGATAAAAGGGACCCTAGATATGATGAAATAAATGGGAGACACTGTAGAAGATTTATGAACCAGTTGTTTATGTTTCCCAGTTTCTAAAGACACTATACCTATACGGTCCTTTGTGGTTTTATCATATGTTGTAATAAGTGTGCTTCAATTTTTGAAGTTTTAAAAATGTATGTAAAGTATGGGTCATTATAGTTGGTATCAGAGGAAAGGTATAGTCAACCTTTGGAAACTAGGATGTGGAAGCCTTAGTAAGAACCCTAAGGATAAGTCTAAGCATAGAACACAATCTTAGAAATGGCCATGAATAACCTAGGATAAGAACATAAGCATGAAAATTTTATTCTTCAATTATGTGGTTTCTTATTATAATTAGTGTTTCTCACACTATTCTTCTTGGTTTTAGTCAATGGCTGGAACCCGAAGGAACCGTGTTAATGCAGAATGCGATGGGCAATGCAATGATTGTCCCCCTGAGCAACCAAACGATATGGGAGCTGGAATGAAATATCTTGTAGCCATGCTCACACAACTTTCTCAATCTATGAATCATGCAGGACTTCCAAACGAGCAAAGGAAGGAGCAACATTCTGTTGAATCCTTCACGAGGCAGCGTCCACCTTCTTTCAGTGGGTCTACTGATCCATTAGTTGCTGAACAATGGATTAGTACTAATGAAAAGATATTTTCAGTTCTTCAATGTTCTGAACATGATAAAGTCATCCTAGCAGTGTATCGTTTGGAAGGAGATGCTGATCAATGGTGGAATCTTATTAAGAATACGAGGCAAATGGATGAAATTGAGTCTATGGAATGGGACGATTTCAAGAACTTATTTTTCAATAAGTACTTCCCTCGTATTCTCCGAACAAAGATGGAGAAAGAGTTTCTTGAACTGAAGCAAAGGGATGATGAATCTGTTGGTACTTATGAAGCAAATTTTACAAGACTTACAAGGTACGCTTCTGGTATTATTATCCAACCTGAGAGTAAGATCGATCGATTCTTTAGTGGCTTAAAACCAAGTCTTCGAAGAGCGTTAGCCATAAGGGACTTCAATAGCTACGAGGAAATCGTTCGATGTGATCTCAAAGTCGAGATGGAGATTGGAGTAACCCATCAGTCACATGGGTTTGATAAGAAGAGGAAGATGGAATTCAAAGGAAACTCTAAAGAGCACACTGAAAAGAAGATGAACTTTCCATTATGCTCAAAGTGTGGAAAGAAACATGGAGGGAGTTGTCTTAAAGGGACAAGTAAATGTTTTAAATGTGGAAAAGAAGGTCATCGGGCATTTGAATGCCGTGATAATGGGAAGAAGATGTCTAATGACGCAAACAAAGGAAGGGATACACAGAATGAACCTACTACACTTCAATGTTTCAAGTGCAAGGAGATGGGGCATTATGCCAATCAATGCCCAAATCCAAGGGTTGATGATGATGGTCGACGTCAACAAACTCTTAAGGCTAAAGACAAAGGAAAGTCACATGCAATTTCTATCAGCGATGTGGAGTACGATAACGATGTGGTGAAAGGTACACTTACCATCCACTCTAAAGTAGCAAATGATTTATTTGATTCTGGATCCACCCACTCTTTTATTTCTGAAGAATTTTCTAAGGGTATCACCGTATTACCTCAACAATTAGATGTTGAGTTAGCTGTGACAACACCTAATGGCACAGCAGTCGCATTAGAAGTTTATAATTCTTCTCCGATCGAAGTTTGTGGGAAAGTGCTTCCTGCAAATCTTGTGATCCTTCCTTTAGTGGAATTTGATGTGATTCTTGGCATGGACTGGCTTTCTCTACATGGAGCTCATATCAATTGCCAAAGAAGGGAAGTCACATTTCATATTCCAGATCAATCTACGATCGTCTATCAATGCAAGGATGAACATAACCTTCCAGTGGAAATTTCTTCCATCTTATGGGTATTGATTACACTAAATGAAGGTTATTTATCTCAAATGGTTGGTGAGAAACTCACGATTAAGAATATGCCCATTGTATGGGAGTTTGATGATGTCTTTCCAGAGGAATTACCGGGTCTTCCACCGAATCGTGAAGTTGAGTTTTCAATAGAACTCGTACCGGGTGCTTTGCCTATTTCGAAGACACCTTATAGAATGTCCCCAATTGAGTTGCAGGAATTGAAGAAGCAACTCCAAGAGAATCTTGATAAGGGATTCATACGCCCTAGTGCGTCACCTTGGGGAGCACCTGTTCTATTTGTTAAGAAGAAAGATGGATCAATGAGACTCTGCATTGATTATCGAGAACTTAACAAGATCACTATCAAGAACAAATATCCTCTCCCACGCATTGATGACTTATTTGACCAACTACGCGGAGCTCAATACTTTTCCAAGATTGATCTTCATTCAGGGTATCATCAATTAAGGGTCAAAAGGGAGGATATACCAAAGACGGCTTTCCGTACAAGGTATGGACACTATGAATTTATAGTGATGCCATTTGGTCTTACTAATGCCCCTGCTATCTTCATGGATCTAATGAATAGAGTCTTTAGAGACTATCTTGATCAATTTGTGGTAGTCTTTATAGACGATATTCTTGTCTATTCAAAGAGCAAGGAAGAGCATGAAGATCACTTGAGAATTATATTGAAGAACCTGAGAAAAGAGAAGCTTTATGCCAAATTTACCAAGTGTGAATTTTGGCTTCAAAAAGTTGCATTTTTGGGTCACATAATCTCAAAAGAGGGGATATCTGTGGATCCAGCAAAAACAGAGGTTATCGAAATATGGTCAAGACCAACAACAGTAACTGAGATCCGAAGTTTTCTTGGTTTGGCTGGATATTATCGACGTTTTGTAAAAGATTTTTCACGATTATCTAATCCACCCACCAAGTTGACTCGGAAAGGAGTTAAGTTTGTCTAGACAGAGGAATGTGAAGAGAATTTCAAGGAGTTGAAAAGAAGGTTATCCAGTGCACCTGTGCTCACACTGCCTTGTAGTGGAGAAAGGTTTGTGATCTACAGTGATGCATCCAAGAAGGGATTGGGGTGTGTTCTTATGCAAAATGATATGGTGATAGCTTATGCCTCACGACAGTTGAAAATCCATGAGCAAAATTACCCAACACATGATTTGGAGTTGGCTGCGGTAATCTTTGCATTAAAGATTTGGAGGCATTACCTTTATGGTGAAAGGTGTGATATTTATACTGATCATAAAATTTAAAGTATATTTTCACACAAAAGGAGTTGAATATGCGTCAAAGAAGATGGTTGGAGCTGATTAAGGATTATGACTGCTCAATCCATTACCACCCTGGGAAAGCAAACAAGGTGGCAGATGCATTATGTCAACAAGACCATGCTAGTTTATCCATGATGAGGATCACAAAAGATCCAATATTTATGGATTTACAAAGGATGGATCTTGGAATTATAATGGAAGGGGAAAAATCTTATCTTTCTCAAATGAATGTTCAACCATCTATACATGTGAAGATTAAAGAGGCACAGAAAGAAGATGTCGAGTTATAAAAGAAGGTGAGAAATGTTCCTGAATTCAACCTTGATTGTGATGGGATAATAAAGTTCAGGAATCGGGTTTGTGTTCCTTCCATCCCCGAATTAAAGAAGGAGCTGCTGGATGAGGCTCATAGTTCTTCATTCTCTATTCATCCTGGAAGCACATAGATGTATAGGGACCTGAAAGAGTACTTCTGGTGGGATGGAATGAAAAGAGATGTTGCTGAATATGTCTCTCGATGCTTGGTTTGTCAACAAGTTAAAGATGAGAGACAGAAGTCTAAGGGGATGTTACAACCATTACCCATACCCGAATGGAAATGGGAAAACATCACTATGGACTTTGTCACAGGACTTCCTAAAACATCCAAAGGCAATAATTCTATCTGGGTCATAGTTGATTGTCTTACAAAGTCTGCACACTTCATTGCTATTAGAGAGGATTTCTATCTAGATCAGCTTGCCAGGATATATGTAAAGGAAGTGGTAAGATTGCATGGAGTACCACTTTCTATTATATCTGATCGGGATCCGAGATTTACCTCGAAGTTCTGGCGAAGTCTTCAGCATACTCTGAATACAGAGTTGAGTTTCAGCACTGCTTATCAACCCTAGACAGACGGTCAGTCTGAGAGAACAATTCAAACCCTAGAAGATATGTTGAGAGCTTTCTCTATGGATTTCAAAGGAGGTTGGGATCAACACCTACCTTTGGTGGAATTTTCTTATAATAATAGCTTTCACTCCTGTATTCAGATGGCTCCTTATGAATCTCTCTATGGAATGAAATGCAGGACTCCAACTTGCTGGGATGAAGTTGGGGAAAGAAAGCTATTAGGACCTGATCTCGTTGATGAAATGGCAGAAAAGGTCAGATCTATTCAACAACACATAAGAGCATCTCAGAGTCGACAGAAAAGTTATGCCGACAACCGAAGAAAAGACCTAGAGTTTGAAGTGGGCGATAAAGTGTTCTTACGAATATCTCCCTGGAAGAGGGTTATGAGATTTGGAAAGAAGGGGAAGTTGAGCCCTAGATATATCGGTCCTTTTGAAATATTGGATCGTGTTGGGAAGGTAGCTTACCGATTGGCGCTTCCACCGAATCTCTCCCAAGTTCACGATGTGTTCCACATATCTCTCCTGAGAAAGTACATACCAGATCCTTCACATGTACTCATCTCAGAAGTTGTACCGCTGGAGCAAGATCTTTCTAATGAAGAACAGCCGATAGAGATTCTGGATCGTAGCGAAAAAGTCCTACGAAACAAGACCACTCTCTTGGTGAATGTTTTATGGAGGAACCACCAACTTGAAGAAGCTACATGGGAGCTTGAGGATATGATGAGGGAGAAGTATCCTCATTTGTTTGTTACAAAGTGACGAATTTCGAGGGCGAAATTCTTTTTAAGGGGGGTAGAAAGTAACACCCGAGACTTTTATGTTATATAAATCATCAAAGGAATCTTTTTCTACACAACACTTGCTTTGCTTGCTTTACACACAATCGCGGCCTTCCTCGATAGCTTGTGTCGTACGCAATACCGAGTTTCACTAAACAACAATATGCTATTAAAACTAGCCGTTATGAATAGTAATAACCACTTTTTGAAATTTTATAAATTTTATTTTTCAAAATGGACTTCATTTTTGGACTCAGAATATCGAAATTAGCCTAGGGTGAAATTTTGGTATTTTTCTGAAAACTTTCAATTTTTGATGAATAGTGAAACCACTAAGTGGTAGGTTAAAAACTGAATTTTGCATAAAACTTAATTTTACCGCTTCTGTGAATGGAATTTCAAAAATCCGACAGACACGGTTGATGTCAGTAAGTAAAATGTGGTTCAATGAGATAAAAATAATTTTTTGGTGAATAGTAACTTTTTATTATTTTTACTGCGGTTAATAGTAAATAGGCTAACTAAGGGTAAATATGATATTAATATTACCCTAACACATGTCCTAATTCTATTGGACAAGTGTAATTCGACCAAAAACAAACTTAGGAATAAAATATGACCATTTAGGCCCACTTAGATTAGATTAGGACATTTATTATTAATTTATTTAAAGAAGGGTTAAAATAGTTAAAATCAAAGTTTAATAAGTAAATCATTTTTAATATGGGGTTATAAATAAGATAAATTCAACTATAAATATTCATTAGAAAGATAAAACGATTTCCTACACAAGGGTATTTTATTTGTAATTTTTAGACATTAAATAATTTAATTTATTTATGACACAATGATGATACAGTAATAATCTTATTAATGAAATATTGACATAATTGATGTTATAAATACCAAAATAAATGAAATTTGAGACTTTTTATGAATTCCACTAATTTTCTAGGTTACTATGATATATTAGTGTTGATTTAATCAACTTGGTTCGAACATATAATTCTGTTATGACTTTCACAAAAATCATATATCAAATAGTGTCAAAATTGACACAAAATAGTTTTTAAATCAAATATTATATTATTAATTATTATTTTATTCCTAAAAATCTAAGGTTCTGCCAAATGACTTAGATAAGGATATATATATTAATAATAAACAATTTGGGGTTCTTTTGGCATGTTATAGTAAGTGTATTAACCATATAGTGAAAGAAAACAAAAAGACACGGTAAAAGTTAAATTAATTAACTTAGAGTTAAATCTAATTGATAAGGTTAAAATAATACCCTAAACTTGTCTAAATCCTATTGGTTGATAGGATTTCGACCCATCCCCACTTTAGCTTCGAAATAAGACCCTTTGGAACCATTATAAACCGATTTTGACTTTAATATAAAATAATATTTTGAGATATTCCTAAGGTGCCCCTCTCCTCCCTTATAAAAGGGCACCTCCTCCCCCTCCTCCTCACACCAAATTGAGCACTCAAGCTCGGCCAACCACTGCCATTTTCTCCTCTCCACTTCCCTAGAATAATCCTAGAGGTCCTGGTCTTCTCCAACGACAAATCTTAGTTCCTTAAGTGGAGGATTCAAAGAGGCGTTCCAAAGAAGAGGTAATATCCATTACCGATCTTTTCAATTTCTTTCTTCTTCAACTTCTTCTTCTTTAGTTGTTTCATGATAAAGTAATAACATCAGTATTACTTACATACTGATATGTCATTATAAATATGAAACAACCATAATTCACCTCCTATCCATCCTACAGAAAAATGAAATCACCGCGCGTGCGTACGTACGGAATACCGTCTCCACGCCGTGGTGTAATCTATTTTCCACCATCACCTTACAAGGATGGGTATAATGGTGTAATGAGTAACTATATATGATTATTATGAATTAATGTTGATACTGAAATAATATATATATACTCCAATACAATTCCACGATCATAGGAACGATATCATCACTCGTGCGTACGTAAGGAATACCGTCTCCACGATGTGATGCGACTCGTTCTACATGATCTTCATTTCATAATGATTATATAAATGAATTGAATGAATGAATATGGTATATACTACACTAATACCATTCTGGAAATGAATTATCTATAACATAAAGATAAGAATAAGAATTTATTCGACAAAACACGCATAAGAACAAAAAGTTACAAAGACCCGAGTAACAGGTAACAATGAAATATTACTAACAAGAAGCTAATAATATGACCATATATGATATCATATCAATATGTATGATTCTGGAATAAGTCAATAACATTATTTAAACCATTATACAGGAGCTTCGGACATGAACAACGCAAATCGGACCTAAGGTAAGGGAAATATCACAATCTCATTTTTATCCGAGATTGTTTATTCATAAGTATTTACTGGGGTGTATTTTATCATCCACATCCATGTTTCATCAATATGTAATATTACTTCCATCCACCTACAATTGTTTAAATACATTTTTACCCTTCGGTGAGTTTTTAGTAATATCTATGAAAGGAATCTTTTGTCATACGAGGTACTTTTTGACTTTTCCGACAAAAGTACGAAGAATGTTTTTTTAACTTATACGGCATGAATGGATTTTTAAAACATTGTTTCCAAGAAGCTTCCTTTACAAGTTTTCAAGTTTATTTTTAATCAACTTCTTTTATTTTAAAGTTGTATGACATGTTATGAAAGGAAAAATGTTTTTGAAGAAGAAAGGATATTTTCCTCAAGAATGGAGTTCAAGTGTTTTATCAAAATTATTTTCCATCTAAGATAATAAAGGGTTCTGTTTTTATCCCTATTATTAAATTGATTTGTTCATGTTGTGATGGAATTATTTTTATGAATTCCTTTATCTTATATGAATTGATTTATGATGTCATGATGGTTCAAGAATCCCATTTTTGTTACATGTGTTATGCGATGATGTATGTTTTATGATTATGTGGCACACATAAGAAGGGATTCATTATAAGATGGGTGGGACCTATATCTCCCTCCAATGCATTGGGTAAAGATTTTATATCTCATGAGATAGACATGGCTGGAACGGAAGGTTATTTCGGTTCAGTGATACAGGACTGAAACGAGGAGTGAACTCGGTTCAGAAAGTGACTTTGTCCACTAAGATAGTCTTGGCAATGAGTCATGACTAACAAGAAATGATTTTCCATGATTATGTGTGCATGCCACAAAGTTTCAAGTTTTATGGGGATCTCATTTTCACTTCTATGATTTATTCAATGTTAAGATATTATGATCTCTTTTGCAGGTTTTGATTTTCAAAAAGATATGATATGATTTTTATTTCCTTTATTTGCCCTTGCTGAGCATTTGAGCTCACCCTTTTATGTTTTCTTTTCCCCAGGTCAGGAAGATGGATATTAAGTAGAATATGCTAAAAGGGACCCTAGATATGATGAAATAAATGGGAGACACTGTAGAAGATTTATGAACCAGTTGTTTATGTTTCCCAGTTTCTAAAGACACTATACCTATACGGTCCTTTGTGGTTTTATCATATGTTGTAATAAGTGTGCTTCAATTTTTGAAGTATTAAAAATGTATGTAAAGTATGGGTCGTTATATTATGGTGATTGTGTATTCTTAAATTTCACCATCATCTGTAACCATTTTATAATGAGGGAGTTCATCTAATCCTCAAATAATCTTGTCTTAACATAAAAATCCTCATTCAGTATCTTAATTTTATATTCATGTGTATTTCATGATTCATAAAAATAAATTTATAGATTATTTACCCTATTAGATTTGTATTCTAGTTGATATATTTTGTAATACATTAAATCTTTGTTGAATTTCTCAAATTCTTAGAAAGGTAATTCAAATGAATTCTAAAAGAGTTATTTCAAAAATAAATTTCTTTAAATTATTCAATATCATTAGTATATCATTAATTTTGAATAGAAATTTTTTTCTTCATTTCATTCTCAAGTTATGTTAGAGTGTTGTACTTACCACAACATTTTAGTAATGTATATTCAATTGATGTAGCTTCTTCTTCAACCTATAATTTTTCATCCTAAATATAATACACACCTCTAAAAAAACAATTAAAAAAATTTGTTGAGGTCTGTTAAATTCTATTTGAATTCAAAAGATTATGATAACATGATACACCATCATCATATATTGATAATTATTCATTTAATGAATCGTAATTGGACTAATTATTGAATGATATAATTTTCAGTTAATCACTTACTTGTGGTGTCCCATTATTTATATTGTGATTCTTCAACAACCTCATTTCCTATGTGTTCTTCCAATTCTTCTATTTCATGGAAGAAATATTAATTCTATGTTTCTAAAAAATTTCCTAAAATATCCACTTAATAAAGAGTACATTGGATATTTATTAGTGACCTACCCTCTAATACCACATGTAGATCCCCATTATAGGTTATGATCCCCTAAGAGGTGGAGGGGGTGAATCAGTGGTACACATTTTTTATAAATTTTTATCCTTTTAAATTCATCCTCTTTATGTTTTTATACTATTTTATAAAGTCATTATTATCATTCAAACAGACCTCATATGTTGTAAAAACCACATTAAGAGAGAACATATTATTTATAATGTTCATCATAAAGACCCACTCTTTTCTATGTTTGAACCCCCCAACATGGACGCTATATTTTAATTTCACTATTAATATAAGTGATTTCAATGGATCTACATTTATTTTAGAGAATATATTTACTTTTCACTCCATTAAATCAACTTCCTGCTCTAGATCCAAAATATATACTATTTTTGTAATGGATCATACTATAAGGTATCACCTACTACCATAACTAAACAGAGGTATTTATATCTATGCAATGTTTGATCCATTATTAGAATATTCTCTAATATAATTCAATTATCATATTGGATATAACTTTTTTGAGTCATTGTTAATGTACATTAAACAAAAACATATTGTTTTATGTTATTATTCAATTTACCTGATCACCTGTAAATGATCAGTTGTGTCACTGCATAAATGGTAGGGATATTCTTTTTTATGATGAATTTATATCCTCAATTGAATGTTTTAATATTGTGAACACAACCTCCTTCCATGTATTATTCAAGAATGATACATCCCTAATCTCCATAAAAACCCACTTCATGCATTAGTTTCATGGAATGTGAACATCCAGTTTTAGTTATATCAATGATTATATGTATGCATATAAGAATACAATATAGGGGTCACCTTGTTTCTCAATTAATGTGCATGAAACTGATTTTCATGCATGAAATCACAATATTATCTGTATGATTACAATCCCATGTAGATGAATTTATATATTAATTCAATACATTTTCATAAATGTGATTTTTATCTCAGGATTCATAAACATAAACTGTAGAAATTTTTTCATCATACATTACTTCTATAAGAATAAAATATAACTCTTTCATTATATTATGTTCAATGTACATGATCCAAGCATTTTATGTCCACACGATTTTTTCTGTGAACCCGAATTGGTGAAAGTGAATTCTATTTATTTTTTGTGATTCTACTTCAAGAAAATAACATTGGTGTACCAATTATATTTATCATGAGAGACAATATTCAGGAATTACAGTGTAATAGACACTACCTTCAGGATGTATGAACTGAATCATGTGAACCAGGAAGGAATTGCAGATCAATAATGACTGAAAATCCTAGTATAGTCATTATATAACTGTCTCAAGTGGGTACATGAAAAAAAGTTCTTCAAAAAGAAATTTGATATTCATTTTCACCTTTTTTAACACTCTTGGTATCCATTTATCTCTTGTGTACTTAATTATTATCAAGAGGATATATTTGGCTTTGTGAACTATAACGGTTCACGTTTCTCTATTTATCTGAAAATGAGAGCCTCTTAAAATTATTATTTTTACTACCCATAATATATTTATAGGAAATGAATAATAAATTCCACTATCATAGATCCACATTTTATGTTGTGTCAAGGCCATATTCCAGGACACAGAAAATATAATTCAATCTCAGCCTATTAAATGCCTAATGATCTAGTGTTAATGAAATATTCAGGCAACACCAATAAAATACAGGGATTCATTTTTACTAATAGTGATTATTCTTTTATTTTTTATCCACATTTAAATTTGATTCTCGATATTCTCATTCCTGAATGGCCTCCTACAACTATCATTTTCAAATTAGACAAAGTGATTTCATCCTTCGAGTTTATCACATGCATGAGTAATGTAATTTGATGAAAGATATTAGGAAAAAAAATAAAATCCTAAATCCTTATGAATCATAATATAATATCAAAGTCAATAAATAGTATTTATGAAACTGGTTCTCTGGTTAAATGATATGTCATTAAGGGATGGTAGGATGAAGACAATTATGTGCTGGCTGTTGCAATTCATAGATGACCTAATCAACATATCATAGTTCTTTTAGTATTTTAAGATGTGGAACAGTTCTAGATACATCTCAACATCCAATATCTAAACCTCAATATGGAGGGGGTTTGGAATATCAATAAATTTCCATCATAAGTGTCCATACGCACCCCCTTCTATTATTCTTCTATATAGAATAGTTTGACTTATCCTATGTGTTGTTTGTGTAATTTTTTGTGCCTCCAGTATAAAATTTTTGGGTCCCACACATAGTCCATCCTTGGGGTTATATATAGACCTTAAACATTATGGTTGGATGGGGATTACCTCCCTTACGTGAGGTTAACCCCTTGGGTATTTCATGTTTCCTTAGTTGATGGTGGTGTTGAATACCTGGGGGTTGGCTATATTTATAACATAACTCCGTAAAAATACTTAGATAAAACTATATATGGAATAGAATCCAAGACATACTCAAAAATAATTACAATACATCTTTTCAATATTAATTTACTATTCATAATTAAATACATATTCAAATTTTTCATGAGAATTATTATTCATAAAATTAAACCTTCCGTGGTTTTCAATTGTGGTAAAAAATGTGCACACTCTTTTTCCCATATTTTCTTTACTTCTAATATCACATCAAGAGTCATTTAAATTTAATAGGTAATCTACCATGAGTAAAATAAAACTCCATAAAATGAATCCTTAACAATTATTCATGAATTAACACTTCCAATTATCATATTCCCAAACACGTATTTGCATATCATTAAAAAAATGCAACATTGGGCCAAACACATATTAATTTTTCTGCAACTATAAATTTATCATGGTTAATATTCAGTATTTTATTTATGATTTAGTCTAACTTTTAGAAAATATTATTTTTTATTGAGTTATGATTTCTTAGAGGATGAATATTTTTAGCTAATCATATAAACATTAACACATTTATAGGTTATTCCTATAGAGAACAATATTAATTTTGAATTAAACTTAGATAATTTAAATTAATCATGGTAATTAATTATACACTTAAAAAACAGTTAATAAAATATTCAAAATATCACATTCCAATCTTATCAAAATAAAAATTACTTAATCAAAATTAAAAACTAATTTAACATGAGTGAATATATTTTATAAAGTTTCATCATTAAATCAATTTGTATGTACTTTATTTTAGTTTTTTTTGTAAATATCCCTTCCAATTATTAATTTTCATCTTTATATTTTTTTATCTATTATATATATCAATTCAATAATTAATTTTCATTAACTATAAAACCATCCTAATATTCATCTAAAATAATTTAATTAATTGTGCATCAACTCACCAATAATTTATTTTTCCTATATAATATTTTCATTACAAATCATATATAAACAAAATTCATCAACCATGTAATATTTCTATATGTTTGTGAATCCATTATAATTTATAACACAAGGATTATCACTAATTAAAACTTCATTCTCTTATGTTGTAACCATCTTATAATTTTATTCTCCCCAAATATATCAAGATCTTATTATAGATAATGATTTAATGTTCCATAAAATTTTGTAACTGAATCAAACTATGATCCACTCTCTAAAAAAAACATTTTGGTATCCTCTTTTACACTGCATAATAAATTTCAATGAATCATTAATAACCCAATATTTCATTGAAACATAAAAAACAATATCCTAATTTTCATCTTAACTTGTAATTTTTTCTTCAATCTCGATTCACATGTAATTATTATTGTTTTCTTTTATATCCTAATCAACTAATTTAGTCTATTACATAAACTATGTTATACTTTAACATGTATTAACTAATCATTTTTGAATACAACAATCCTCAGGAATTGATTATAGAAAATAAATTCCATACTCATAATTCTTTGGGAACATAAATATCTTCATTTATATTCATTTCCAATACCCATTCCAATAAATATTTTAATTCAATTCATATTCATTATTTTTGTATAAATATCCTTTATTGAAAATTTCAATATTATTTTACAAGGAATGTTTACTCATACATGTATCATGATTTAATTGTTATGAAAAATTCACCTCATCCTCCAGGTTAAATGAATAAAAATAAGTACTTAATAGAAATAAGAAATTTGGGTCATATAAAAACACTTAAGAATGATTTATAATTTATTCTATATAATAATTTCCTGATTGATAGACATGAAATTGATATTAAAAATGTATGTCATTCTGTGATATAAACTCATGAATTTCGATTAAGAGTTATTGACGAATAACATTAAGCTACCTAATGAACTCAAATTAGAAAAACCATTATAATAGTCAGGGACAATAAGGTTTCTCCACTAATAGATTTATACTATTTTAAAATAACTCAAAAAACACTTCTACTATGAGTCACTATTATATCATGTAAAATAAAGTAAAATAATAATACTGGAGAATTCATTTAATCGAAAAAATGTAAGCACATTCAAATAATTCATTCATCACATAAAAATATAATTTATTTATCATTTTCTCAATAATTTTTTAACAACAATTCTTCCTTGATAATATGCTTGTATTTCATTCTAATGAAATATAACATACATCACATAAAATTATTCAATAATTTTATTAAAACCAAAATTCCAAGATTTTATAAATATGATTTAATTAAAAAAATATCAGTATTGAATACATAATACATTTTTAATGAACCTGATAATTAAAAACAAATATTTTTTATTTATATTAATACATATGAATAAGATATTAATTTTTTGTTAAAGGGGGTGCTTCTTCCGATAGAATACTGGACATGCAGTAATGGGTTTCTCCGAAATCATATGTTGGACGCAACTTTAATTAATACCATAAATAATATTATTATTATTTTAAATGGTAGTTAACACATAGTCGTTGTATTTCTAGGGATGAACATAACTAAAAAAATTATGATTAAAAATTGTTTGTTATTGTTTTTTCATTTATTCAATTAATTTTAGAGTCTTAAAATGTGAATGAATCAAATTTTATGCATGAAATACTGTAATAATTTTAAAAGTTAGTTTATCATTTTTAATAGTGAACACTTTTTAAATCATTTTTTTCTAATTTTATATGTACTATTTGAAAAAATAAAATTATTCTTTTTAATAAGGACATCAAAATTTATTTTGGGTAAATTTTTGGTATTTTTCTGATAAAGATCATTTTTAATGAATAGTGAAAATTTCTATATTTTAAGTAAAAACTGTCTTTTAATCAGATATATTTACATGGTTAGATTATCCTTTTAATTGGTATTTAATTTTTAATTTCATCATTTTTTATCATATGATCCAAATTTTTTTCATTTTATGTAATTTTACATTGAAATTGGACATAAACACATGTTAATATTTTGATTTTTATTACTTCTTTAAAACCCAATTTTTAGTTTCGATGACAAGAATTAATTATAAATTAATTTCATCAACTTCAATGATTTGAATTTAGAGAAATGGAATTCATATTTGGAATAAGAAGGTCTGAATTTTTTAAATTGTTACTTTTTATTTTTAGACTTTTTTAATAGTAAATCTAGTAATTATTTTATTTACAAATATTAAAGGGTAAATATGGTAAATATGGATAAATATTAATATTATAATAATATTATATTAACCTAAAACATGTCCTAAACCTATTAAATGAGATATATTTTACCATCGGAATCCATGGGACTTTTTTAGGACCCCATGGAGCCACTTTTGTTTGAAACTCACATTTTATTACATTTAATATAATGATAAGGAAAACATAACCTAAACATGTATCTTTTAGTAAAACAATTTTTATATGGTGTTATATAAGTTATATTTTCGTCTATAAATATTCCATATAAATTTAAATATATTTCCTATATCATGTTATTTTATTTTTATGTTTTAGAGATTAAATGATAAATGTATTTATAACACAATGGCGACGTAGTGATTAACGTATTAAAAAATGATTTTTCTAAATGAGAATATAAATATTAAAATGAATTTATTATGAAATTTTTTATGTCATTAAATAATTTTAAATATTATTATTAATTTTTATTTTTTAAATAATGAAGTATTTTTTTAATAATAATGTTTTTATGAATTTATAAAAAGTCATGATAAGAATAGTATAAATGTTGACATAAATGAGTTTTTAAAAAATTAAAATTTTATTAAATTATATATTATTCAAAAAAAGATAAGATTCAACCAAATGACTTATATAATATTTTGAATTTCATTAATTAACAACTTGAGATTCTATTGGCATTTTAGGGAAACTGTATTAATAATATATTTTGAATTTACAAGAAGACATGGAAATAGTTAAATTAGTTAACTAAGGGTTAATGCCAAATTATAAGGTTATATTTGAAACAGAAACATGTTTAAACCCTATTATATGAAAGGATTTAGACAAATATTCATTTTATAATATAAATATATCACATTGGTGTTATTAATATTTTAAAATAAATATATAATAAAATAAGACTTTCAATCTTTCTTAAAGTTCCCATCCTCCCTCTTATAAAAGGGCATCACCTCTAACCCTTACCCACACCTATCAAGACACATATATTTTATAAAATCTTATAAATTAATCTCTCATTATCCCTCTATTTCTTTTATAAGCCTTTCCTTTAGAATAAGAAAATCAAATATAGGTCTTCGGTTCAAATCAAAAGATGTTACCCGATTTAAGGTAGTGTCTTCTCTGTAGTTCCTTTCCATTTTTTTATTTCTCCACTCCCTAGGAAATTATTATTATTATTGTAACTAAAAAACTATGATACTCAATATAATATTTTCTTTATTATAATTATTCGAACTAAACTTACAAACACCACCATCTAATTGGTATAGAACATATTATTTATGTGGACGACGAACTACTACCTCACAAAACAATGATTGTTCAATATTCTCTTAACACATGTCATGGTGAAAATTATGATGTAAATTTAATTATATATGATAAAAATGATATTAAATTTATATCTATATTTCTGTAATTCTCATTTATAACATAACATTTTTCTTTTCATGTTGTATAAATACGATAATTTCATTTAAAGAAGTGCAGACCACTGCCCCCTCAATGTGATATGACACATTCATGATTTACATGGAATGTAAAAAAGGATATATTTAATGAAATTATGTAACATATATAACATATATATTATACTTTAGTTACAATATACCTATGTATCATTTAGTTTTCATTAAATTAAATATGAAAATGAAATGAAAGGTGTGTTTATGCATACGTACTGCTTACCAACTCTATGAAAGATGCATTTCATTTCTTATATCCAAAAGCTATAGACTATTTTAAATACATATATACTGGATATATATGATATCTAAATAATTAATATCATTCATTAAATAACATACTTTTGTTCACATGGAAAAAATGTAATTATAATAAGTTCATTTTTGACTCATGTTACGAACATAAAAAAAAGTATGATATGAACTCCAATAATTAACTAATTGTTATAGCAAGTTAATATGTGATATAAAAGGAATAACATTAATGATAATTTATTTTTGGGAATTATAAATTAACTTATCTTTATTATTAATGATGAACCTGGAACATATGAGAAAAGTCAGACTCGAGGTAAGGGAACCTTTCACCTTCATCTTAGACTCAAAGAATTCTTCTATGTTATGTATTTTAAATTAAAATTTCTTATGTTGGGATATGTTATTATATATCCTTATTTCAGTATATTTTACTTAAAAGTGTTTAAAGACCCTTTTTCCCCTGAAATCTATTTTTAAATTTTAAAGTGACATTGTTAGGCTAATGAATTTTTATAAGGAAACTTCATAACCCAATTTCCATTCATTGGGTTAATCATCTACTTCTTGATTTTGTCTTGATTTGATTATGTGAGAGATAAATTCTGATATCCTATCTTGTATTTATACATGAATTATATTGTCTTATTTTTAATACAAATAATCTATCTTTTTTATTTACCAACTAATCCTCGTAAGCGCCATCATTTTAATTTCAATTCATTGAGGCATATTTAGATCATATATACCTCCTTCTTTTATATGGTGTATAATAAACAACCTAACATTTAATTTCATTCATAGAGAATATTTTATCATTGATTATTTTTAATAAATGGAAAATGGAATGTTTTAAATGTATGTGAGGATAATGACCTATGCACCACCTAAATCATTATTTGGCTTCCTCTATAAGCCTTAATGTTTTTAAAAGATAAAAGAAACCCCTTTTTCGTTTTTTGGTGTTCCAGTATTGAAAAATTGCGTTTGATGTAGATTTATTATTTCAATATCATGAAATGATTTCTTATGATATAAAATTAAAGGTTATTAGTGAAATATTGATATTTTCAATATTTTATGTATTGTGATTATATTATGGTACTTGGACATTATACAGATGGTAACATGATAAACCAAATGGCGGGTGGTTTCACGATAAACCATTTTTGGGATGTCATGTTATAACCTCCAATGCATTGGGTAGGGATACCGGTCGTAGGACTATTCCATTTAGTGATATGTGTGGATTTCGATGGTATGGTTATTTCATTTAAGTATGTTTATGTCCCTTGTTTACTTTATATTGTATATGTTTCTTTCTATGAGATTTATGGTAATATTTTTGTTATAAAAGAGGTTGAGAAATGGTCTTATATTCAGATAAGTGTTTTTTCTACTTCATTAATGTGATAATATTACATTATGATAATGTATACATGGTTTACATGTTGTTTTAAAAACTACCAATTTTAGTACTTTATGCATCCCTTACTATGTTTTTATGCTCATATTAAGTTTTTAAAATGTTTTTCATATGACATAAAGTGTACTAGGGTCAAGGAATGGATCATGGAAAATTAATGATGTTTAAAACATAGAACTAAGCATGTTTCATTTATTTAAAGAGTTTTTATTTTATGAATGGAATGGATACTGAGTAGAAGTGCCTACTGGTAATATTCATGTTGTTATGTATAAGTTATGAAATAATTATCTAAATCTATAATCCTAAAAATATACTCAATGTGAATTATTAACATAATTTAGGATTATGTAATTTCTGAAGTCGGGGCAATATAATAATAATTATCTTATTTTTATTGTTTGATATTTTTTAGATGTATTATATTATTTGGTGTGAAGTGAAAAATTACAATTTTAAAGAAATTATTATTTTTTTTTGACTTTATAATTATTTAAAAATAACAGCAATGATTATTATTAATTTTTTATATAATTATATTATATATTAGAAATAATATAATGAATCAAAAAATATAATGTTCTAGATATAAATATATTCTTATCAATATATATATATATATATGGAATGTTTTTTTAATACAAATTTTTTTATATAAACTATATTAATCTTGTGTTTCCAGAATAACTATATATTGCATATTTTTGGAATGAAAATTAAGGTGATTTATGTTAAACATAATCAAATTAAACAATTAATAATCAATATTATATTTTTTTATGAAAATTATATTTATGCATAAAATATAAATTGTTATAAAAATAATTTTAATTGAATTAAGAGGACATATATAAAAATTAAATTAATCAAATTCAATGAGATGGTTAATTTACATTTTATAAAAAATATAGAATAATCCAGATTAATTTTTTGAAATTAGATTAAATTAAAATTTTATTATAATGAATAGTCATGACAGTAAATATTTATCATATCATTTATGGGTAAACATATTTAATTAGAATAAAAAAATTTTGATAAGGCAGTATGGTTTTTAAAACTGATTTATTAAACCTTTTTTTAAATATGTTGGCCTTAAGAATAATATCACAAAATTTATGACATTTTTTCACCTCATTCATTGGAAAATGAAAATATATTTTATTTAAATTTTCTAGTATTTCAAATTAGAGTCCCTCTTATCATTTATAAAAGTTAACCTATTCTCTTACCATACCCAAAAACATTGATCCCAATAACTAGCCAAATACCTACCTGAAAACCATAATATATTACTTAAATCTTGTTTTTATCACATATTATGAACCTCATACATTTATAAAATGGATTTAGTTGTATTTCAAATGAGCCCACTCGAAGAATATGTTGTTGTCATACTCAAGTCTATCTTGCTTTGATCCTTCTCCGACTTAAACCAAATCACATATATCAATCAAAACATAATTAAATAGTATCTTTAACATAATGAGATTTTATTGTAACCATGGGGACACTATATTCCACCATTTTCCATATTATTGAAATTTAACACATCACTCATGAATATATACAGCCTAATGATTCCATGTAGTGGTATAATTTAATTCTCTTTAATGATTTAAATTTAAATTTATAAATTTATAATGAAAAATATTATTTGATATTTTCATAATAGCCATGATTCTAGAAATATAATATTCTATCTACCTTCTTACTCTTCAATGTGTTTCCAAATGATAAAGTAGCTCATGTGTATCTATAGACTACCACCTTGACAAACTGATGTGAGTCATTATTCTATTACCAAAATGGTTCAATGATTATAAAAAATTATTAAATAAATTAAAATAGTATTCCTGATATTCTTAAAACTCTGGATAACATGGAAGTATTTCATAACTCATTTAACAATAAAAAAATATACTGAAGAAATTTTTGAGAAACGAACCCAAAAAACCATAAATAGAAAATATAAAGAATAAAACTTTTTTTTAAGGGAATTAAATATATATAAAGGACTATATATATGGAATATTTATGATTTCACAACTATATATAATTTCTATATATGGTATCAACTGGAGGAAGTTTATTAATAATGTGATTTCATTAGTTGGGGAAATATTACATGTCCTTAATTCAATATGGATAATTATTGAGTTATAATAAATTTTTATAGTGTATTTTATTAATAATTCAAAATATATAATGTATTAATTTGACATGAAAGTAAAATATATGGTCCAATCATTGATAGATCATCAATGTATCATTTATTCTCACGTGAAAAAAATAACAAGCATTCCATATTATATTGGTATCTTGTTTACATCGATAATTTTTTTTAAGAATGATGTCTTTTTTCAGTATTGATGGGGGGATTAATAACTAATTTACTAAGGACATGACGAAAATATTCAAATTTTAAATATTTATGAATATATACAATTTATAATTCAGTTTCTATTATGCATGGGATTTTTATTTTTATCATTTTAATTGATGAAAATTGAAATAATTATTTTTATTGAAGGGAATATTTTATGATTATACATATTTCCACATTTTATATACCTAGTTTACACATGATATATTCTATTGTATATAAAACTATATTTTAAACTAGAATTACTATTTATTTGTTTCCTTTTCCCATTATCTAGATAAGTATATTATGATTGATTTTAAGGATTTAATAATGATTCTTATGTGAGTATTTTATATTTCTAATGAATGATGGGAATCATATATGTATGTATTTTCCCAAGTCCATGAAAATAATACTTCATATGTGGTGAAATACATTATACCTTTTAAAAAATCAGTACAGATACCATATTACCCTATTACCCAATCCCAATATAAAAGAACCCGAATGTAGTTCTCGATACCCATGGGCTGGCAACTAGCACCTGTCATTATAAAATATTAAATAACTAATGGTTTTACCAAAACATAAAGTAAGATAAAAATATGCATTTAAATATATAAAAACACAAAATAGATAATTAACTAGATGACAAATAGGTAAATCAACACCTAAGAAGATAAATATCTAACTAAAAAACACCAACACAAACTTTTATCACAACAAACACAAGTTTCCAGACCATGTGTATCAATTGGACAATAGCTTCAATAGTCCCCAACATTACTCAATATTCCAAAGGATCATGATCATCCACCACCACCATGTATATTATTCCTCATGCTCAGACCATCTATAAGGTAATATACAAACACCTAGGGGAAATGGTATTGCATGAGAAATAAATCCTAGTAGGGTCCCACTGTGAATTCCATAATAGATTCCATAAAAATAAACTAACATTTATTAAAATTTAAATATTTAATTACATGTAATAATATATCATTTTCATGTTTAGAATAAATTATTCATTCATTTCAAATAATGGAAAAAAATTTAAACATGGAAAAAAATAAAAAATTTATATAAAACAATTTATATAAATGATTTTTCATTTGTAAAATTGTACTGTGACCAATGTAATATATAATAAAAAACATTCATAACTAGAATCATGGTCATATACCCTAGTTTGTGTTATTTTCTGGTTATATTATACTCAAAATTGTGAAAGTAGTTGTCATGGATGGACATTTGTGAATAAGTCCCTTTAGATCAAGAGAAATAATTCTCATAAATATCCCATTATTTATAATCATGAGAAAAGGATTTTTGTTAGAGTTTACATCATAAAAATAAATTGTGGGCATCGATATCTTATAATTCTTGTCCCAAATAATTCACTATCCACTAATGAATTTTGTTTCTCAATCATTCAATAATAATGATAAATCATCTCATTTCAAATCAATCATCATTTACAATTCAATTTCCTAATTTTCAGTCCCAATATAACAATTCAATTTTAAATCCACAACATAGGTTCAAAATTATTTTTTATACTTTGAATCCAAAAAAAAATCTTCTGTTTTTAAATCATAAATTTAATATATTTTCTCAAAACAAATTGAAAATAATTTCAACAAATCCACAATTTAAAAAATTTAACTCACAATTCTAGTTCCATTGTAATTTGGGGTTTTCCCCAAAATCCAGTCCATTTAAAACTCCAATTAAAAATCATATCAAATTGGTGTTTTATAATTCCATTTAAGTAAAATTAAAAAATAAAAATCAATTCAAGGTTTCAATTGTGTAGAAAAACTCAAATAGAACACCCTATATTTAAATCAATGTATCAAATGATAAAAACTCACAATCAGAATGCCAATGATAATGAAAAGATAATATATATATAAATTAGATACATAATCACGATCTAACAAGACTATGACTAGATCCTTTGAATTAAATATTTGATCCATCAAAATTCTAATGATAAAACACCTTATAATTGGGATAATAAGGATGATCGGTAGAAACCCCCCTAGTGGAGATCTACTTATTAGAAGGTATCGTATCTTCTACATGATTATTTTTGTCGAAGGAGGGTGTTGGATGAGATAGACTCACTTATGGGGAGTCTCCAAGGAAGAAATAACAAGGTTAGTTATAAATGGGTGTGACTATTCATATAATATTAGGGGGTTGATATTTTATAATTATTTTTTATGGTAATTAAATACATCATAAATTGTTTCTTGGAGAGGTTTTCATGGTTATAAATACCATACTCTCTATATATGAATGCCTACTGGAACTCTATTTGTGGTATATGGTTTCTCAATAGAGTTAAACTAACCATGCGACAACCATTAATTTTATTATATCTAATGGTATCATGGTTATATAGGGGTAGACTCATGATTAGACTAACTATGCACAGAAACAGTGTGCCTCTCTTTAGTAGCTCTGAAATGGGCTCAGGTTTTGCTGGTCCAGAGGAAATGGATTAACTAAAAAATGAAAAAAAATGTGTATATACAATGAAACTTTTGATTTTTTAAAATATCACCCAAATATCTTGAAACAAGACCAAACTAGAAGAATACTAAAAAGGTAAATAGAATACATGAAAATAAATAACATGATGTTCCATGGGATATACACATGATGTTCCAGAGGACATGATTTTCCCTAACCACGAGACAACTATGTATATCACATGAAGATTATTAATTTTTAAAATTTCTCCCAAATATCATGAAACAAGACCAAATAAGAAGTTATAGAAAAAAGGGACATGGAATAAATGAAAATAAATAACATGATGTTCAAACCTTCCCACAATAAAACCCCTTAGGTCCCCTAAAATTATACCACAAGTTTCTATATCAAACAGTTAATTCCACCTCTACCTCCACTGTGAATCGTTATCCAATGTCTCATGATAATCATGTCCATTCTACCATAACGCATATAATGAAGGTATCTTCCAAAAAAAGTTCATTTTTTAAAAAATCATTAATCCTTAATAGACGTTATTTGATGTGTAAATTATGATCTACATCAAGATACTCCAATCTCATGACATGAGATGGGATATAAATGAACTTTGGGTGATGAGATAGAAGGGAATATTTATACATAAAATTTAATTATGGAGGAATTTTAAAACAAAAATCAACATTCCCCACCTGTAAAAAAATCTCAAAAGGTCCCAAAAATCAAAGAGAATGATTTAAATTTCTTAAAAACATTGTTCACCTAATAAATATGAAAAAATAAACAACACATGATCAATTAAAAAAACTAAAATGGTTGTTGATGAAGGATACCCTAACATTTATATTGTCTATCTTTCATCAAAATTCTCAAAAAGATCAATTTAATTTTGTCAATTCTCTATTGGAAAAAACATTTTCCAACCATGAAACATTCACCAATAACTGACCCACACAATGAATATTTACATGGATTGTCATATAAGTCATCAAAGTCACCCATTCAAATTTGTGAATATTAAATATTGTTATATGAAAACAAAACATATCCAATGTTTATATCACATGATCCACCAAAATCAAGTATTCATGTATAGAGCATGTGTTCCATAATCCTTAGAGGTCATTCTTTTGGGCCATTCGTATTCAGATGATATTCCATGATAGAGCACAAATGAGATCACATTTTCTCCTAGAGGGATCAAAAAAATTGATATGATATATGACGATCCCTATCCATGACTACAAAATATAAGACACCTTGAAACCTAAAAACCTATTGCACATAAGTGCTTACAAAGTACTTAAATATTTTTTATATCATGTATGCATATAATGTGATTGTATTTAGTCCACTAATCAGCAATAACCCATACCACTTTATTCTTCCATGTATTATGATTTAAACCTTCTATGAAGATGCAAAAATTATAAACCCAATTCCATGTCTCCACTAGAAGTGGATAGATAAAATCTATGGGTTTCTAGTTCTCAACCTTGGCTTGATTGAATGTATAATACGGGAAATAAATTCTTTGTATTATGTAATTCATGTCTTCTATAACCATTACAACATATAATTGATGTATTTTGGAACCAGGGTACACTTCCCAATGAGAACTATGATAGTCTCCCATAACAACCTTCCCCATAGAATATGGAACAATGTTCTATTTAGAAAATCATAGAATACCCTTTGTTGATAAATACTAATCAATGATAGACTCCATTCTATAAATAGAGTCTCTAACACCAAAAAACTCATCATCAAACTACTGGTACCAAATAAACATCTATGTATGAGCATTTTTGAACTAAACAGTTGTTGAAATAGTCTCAAACTCATTCTCTTATACTACCAAGTAAAACTATGAAAAGAGAGCTATAAAATTCAACACTTCTAATAATTTGTTCAATGGAAAATAAATATGATTCATACAAAAAAGTCGGTGATGAAATTCTACATTACCGAGGTATAATAAATTTCTAAATTGAATGCCTACTATTATTCCATGCATTTCTTCTAATTGATATTCAAATATTTTTTACATAAGATATAAATCAAGTTATTGTGCTTATAAGACATGTTAAACCATTATAAAATAAGGGAATGTAGCCAACTATTAATAATAATAATCATGATTATGAGTTAATTTTTTGGGATAAGATAATTCTTCTCATGTGCCCTAATTTGTCTAGATCTATATACAATGATGTGGTTTCCCTGTATAATGACATAGAACAAAACTGAACCAGATACATTTCAAAAGACCACATAGCACTTATTGGTTTCTAAGAAAATCATCACAATTCAAAATTCCAATAGATATTTCCTCAGAACAAAATATATATGATATTTATCATCCTATAATAACTCTATTATCTTCTAAGTGTATGAATTCATTGGATAAGTCGTATTTAAGAAATATTTAAAAAAACAATGATTATAACCCACTAATCCGAATAATATATGAATCTAAAAAATAATATTTTGTTCCCAAGTTAAAATAGATTTCAATTTTTTAGTATTATCTAAAATACCATTTTTAGAGACCATGTGTCCCAAGAAATTCTATTCCAATTCATAGTAACCTCAATTTAATGAATAAGAATAAAATTGGTTACATCTCAACATTTCAAAACTATTATCAGATAACTAAAATTATCCACCAATAAAAAATATAGTAAACTAGAATGTCATAATAAAGAACTCCATGAAGTAATCTTGTTACACAATGAAGATTTTTTTTATAAAATACATAATGTCTTTATGAGAATTGGTTTGACCAAATGGTATGAAAAGAGCCAAATAATTTCCATACCATATTTGGAAGTTAGTTTTATAAATTTCATTTCCTTTTGTTCACAATTGATGATATAAAAAAGGGTGATCAATCTTTGATAACAATATCATCTCTCTCAAATGTTTAAATAAGTCATCTCTCTGATTCAATACATGCATTTTCTTTATTGTATATCATTTCTGTTTTTCGTAATCATCATAGAGGTTATGTTTTACATAATATTTCATATAAAATAGAATATATTGAACCCATGGTAAAAACATGGGTGTATAAATAATTTACAATCAAATAGTCAAATTGACTAGTCAAATCATTAAACTATACTTGATCTCATATCTAAATCTCCTTGAATGACATGGAAACCCCCTTTAGGAGTGGTAAAGAAGACCCAATAAAGATAAAAACAAACCCATTCTTAATGAGATATCACCAATGGATCCTGATAATGGCCTCATGAAAATTCAATTCAAGGACTGGAAAAATCCAACTATGCACAAATCTGATATAGAGTAAACACAAGAAGGACATAGAATACCCTCTTATCTTTTTTATGAGGGTTGTGGTAATATATATCAATAAAATAATATAAAATATCTATGTAAATAGTTATAAATTTTATAATGTGGGTCGATAAAAATGAATCTACCGAATAGGTATCATATAAATCAATATCTATGGATAAACTGATAGAGAAGGTACATCTTAGAGTCACTAGACCCATATGAACCTTTTTTGGAAACTCGTCCATTATTTGAAGAATATTTGTTTCATAAGAATATGGTGGGAACAACATTTTAATTGATTAATCTAATTACACCATAGTAAATTAAAATGTTAATGAGAATATTCCAATATGGGAAGTAGAAACGATACTAAATATATTATTCATCTTACTAGAGTATCCACATGAGCTACAGAAAATTGGTTCCTTAGTGAAAAACCATTTCAAATTATGATCCTTTAATCTCTAGAATAACGTAAAAGTGCCTCTACCCAGAACTATAGGAGTTCTAAAAAAAATTATATTTAAATCCCCCATGACAATTATCACAGTACAACTTCAATTTATAGTAACTCCAAGAAATACAAGTGGAAGAAAACAAACTCTTGTAAATCATGGCATACAAGGAAAGTCAATATCATCCATAAAAAATTTATTCTACACATAGATATAAGATGTAAAGATTATTATGATATCCTAGGATATAATATCAGTATGACGTCCTATATAAAATCTCTATTCCTTTATCTTATCATTAGAGAAAGATATAATGTGAAAAATCATTACCCCAATATTGTCGTTTTTAAACTAAGATTTCGTCTTGTCAATTTTCTATAGATTAATAAACTATATAAACATTTATAAAACCATGAAATATAGTTATAATTGATCATTAAAAATTACCTTGGATCCATTCCACTCTAATAATTAATTCTGTTTTTAAGTCACCATCAAATCCCACCACCTTCTTCTATGGAACTAATGATTGATGGTAGAAAACATCCCATTAATTGAATCAAGTGTTTCTAAGGACCAAAAAATAATTTAATTGCATTAATCCATTTCATTACCTATTGGGGATATTAGATCCTTAGAATTATGGTTTCACATGTAAAGTGAACTATTGTACATGAACTATAGTTTTATCCTTTTGAGGATATATAATTAGTTCCTGGATGGGAAATGTTGTCGATACCAATCCCCAAGCATAGAACACATGCACAAATATCTTAATGAGATTCTTTTCAACTGGAGGATTCTCCTTCCATGGTTCATCATCATATCCCCCCTAGGGTCCATTCCAACATCTTATCAGATACATGAAGCTACACACCATCACCAAAAAATAAGAAAAATATCAACGAAAATAGTTAGATCAACCCCTCAAATGGGTGTTAAAATATATGGTAATCAGATCACTCTAAAAAATAGGAAAAAAACTATATAAAGAACAAAATTATCTTCAAATTAATCTTTCCCCACCACCAATCGAAAAATAATTCTATGTATGAAAAATGGATGTCTAGGAACATGATCATATATATATATATCACATGTCATATTCATCATACATCTTAATTACCAAGGCAACATAGACCACATATTGACATTAAGATAATTTCAAACATTAATATTTGATTCCACATTGTAATGACCTAAAATGGATACACTAATTTTTAAGCTACATATGTTATATCTTGAATGGAATTCTCGATCCACATGGGTTAGAGACTAGCACTTTGGATCATATTAGAATAGAGAGAGGATTTTTTTTAAAACCCCAAAAATTAATATCAAGATAAAAATCAATATTTAAAAACTCTTAATGGATAATTTTCTACTAGTAAAATCATTAAAATAGTACCCAAAAATATGCGTAACCAAGTTAACAAAGAGTCAACCCAAAATTCCCTTACAACCAATAATCATCTTTAAAATCATGTTTAACAAGTGGAAAACAGCTGAGTGGTCTCCGTCACCACTCTATAGTCCAAGAGATCAAGATCATCCACTGCCTCCAAGTGGTTATTTACCTTTTCTAAAATTTCAAATAACTAAATATATAGACACCAAATGAAAAATATAGTGTGTTGGATATAAATCCCTATAGCCTCTCACCAAAACTTCCATAATAGATAAAATAATAATACACCAATCATTAATTCAATTAACATAATATAGTTCCTGGGTTAATGTATCATTTTTACATTTTATACAAATAATTCATTCATTTCAGTAGAAGTTAAAAACTTAAAAATGGTGTAGATAAACATTTTTTACATAATATTTCATGTAAATCACTTATCATGAGTAAAAGATTTCTATAAATAGTGGTAATTATAATCCAAACATAAAATAAAAGAACCATTATATTATTCCTTGATTGTAATGAATTTTATATCTATAGGATGATAACGCTTCTCAAATATCTGATCATGGATATGCATGTGTTCACACGTCTATCAATCCTAATCCAAATTGGACTCATCAATATCTTATTCAGCTTGATCAAGATGAAGATGTTTTTTGTTACAGTTTTCATCATTAGTCCATATATATAGGATAATTATTTCATATTTAATATCCTATGTAACCCACTTATTACTCTGTCTCACATTTCCTCAACAAAAAAGAAAAATGACAATAATCTCATTTCAAATCAATCATCATTTACAATTCAATTGACTAATTTTCAGTTCCAAAATACAAATTCCATTTCAAACCCAATATATATTGTTTACATAATTTCATTAATTTTAATCTCAAACTCAATCAGGGGATTTATCATTTTAATTGGAGTTATTTTGTAAAAAAAATTACCAAATAATTTAATCCATACCATCATTTTTAAAATTCATCCCACATTTTCAATTCCATTAGGAAGGAGAGTTTTCTTAAAAATCAATTCCATTTTAAATTATAGTTATCAACAATATAAAATTGGTATTTTATAAATCAATTAAAATATATTTCACTCAAATCATAAAATTATAAGATTTAATTAATTGGAAATACTCAAATTGGACCACCTAAATTTATATCACAAAATCAAATGATCAAAAAATACAAATAACACTCCAAAAATAATGGAAAGGTTTAAAGATCTATAAATCAGATCTAGAATCATTATTTAACATGAGATGAAATAAATACATTGAAAAAGAGTGTAGATAAATCAAAAATATGATCATATAATACTGTTTATATAGGAGAATAATGATGAACATAACAGAACACCAAAGAGGGGATCCATTTAGTAGAGACTGGTGAGATCTTCTAATGTGATTCTGATCCACCTGTAGTGGAGGTTAGGGAATCCAAAACATATTTTAAAAAGGTTTAATGTATAAAAAAGCTAGGGCTGAATGGGGGGTCATTTGGAACATAAAAAATGGGGTCCAAATTGTAAAATTAACTTTTTGGTCAATTAAAAACAATATTTAGGGTTTCCTAGAGTGGTAATGAATTTAGAGAATTTTTTCCCTAACTGTTCTCCTATACTGTACATATATTTGGGGTTCATAGTTTGGACCCTTGATTAAACAAATCATTCACTCATGGTGTGTTTTCCTTTTTTAATGGGGTTCACAGTATGGAGGGTGGCTGCATAGTTAGAAAAAACATACGAGCATAAAATATTCCTTCCAATAGTAGCTCTCAATAGGGTAAATGGTTTTCTAGGCTAAACTATAATTTTTTTGTACCAAACCAAATATTTTCCACTATCCTTGAACTATCCATACATTTCCCAAGAATATTATCAATTTACTAAATTTGACCATAAGAATCCTGAAATACATCCCAGCCAAAATGGAAGCAAACAAGGGTCATGAAATACCTGAAAATAGGTAAAAAAGATATAAAATATCATGTACCATTATTATAATTTAGGAACTGACTCTCATTTATTAGAGTCATGTTCTTATAAATTCTATATTTCAATGTTTCAACACCATCTCTCTTCACCAATGATAATTTATTTTTCAAAAAAATGTCAAAAAACATCTTTATAAAAATAATTTCAAATCTAATCCAAAAATAACATAGAACACTCAATGATTTATACCTGTTCTTATTGTAATATGTTCCAATATTTTTATTTTTCCCCTGAATCATGACACATTAGACTTCCCTCACTCACAAAAAATAACACAAAATATAGGAATAATTTAGTTTCACTTTTCCTTCATATTGATATCCATAATATTAAGTGATTATTATGAACCTATAAAAACTATTATTTCGACTCTAATTATTGGATATCTATTCGTGTTTATAATTTGGAAATTAAAAATTATAAAGTAGTTTGAAAAAATGGTCTCCCTATAAATTTATATATTATTCTTATTTGGAATTTCCTTTTTTACATCGTAAAAAAAATAATTACACTATATAATTTGTTTATTATAATAACTTTCATATCTAGTGGTGTCATAATTATGGTATGGATTTCATATAGAGTATATCAAACATGTTTATTTATTCTACAAATATTCTTGAATGTATTTAATCTACCTTACACTTATATATCCCAAATATATTAGGATTAATATTAATTATTTTCTTTCACCTATTAAAGGATTTGGTTTCATTTTTTGATTGATTTTGTTTTTTGTTCTATCATTATTCTATCGTAGCTAATGTTCCTGGATTCTATGTAACGATGAATTATTTATATATTTACTCACAAACTTGAACATTTATGCTTTGTTGTATCTTCTATCTTGGCCTTATTAGGTGTGTTTTGTGCATCAAATTTCTATTATATAAACCTTGTTGTCATTTCACATTTTTCTGGTCCTTATTTTTTCTTAATTTTTGGGTTTTAAAATTTATAAAGTATAAAAATCAATGATGGTGGGTATAAATCTGCATTTTGCATTATATTGACCAACATTGTTTCAATTTCAATAGAAATTATTCAATATAAAAAATAAAAAATATTATTCACATTAATATTCCATAAAAATTTAATCAACTTACCAATACTCCACACCATACTATCTTTAATATTGATTTATATAGGCCATCAGTGTCTTTTGAAACATGATTTTCCATGCCATTATTCATAAATATGGGTGAAAAACACACAGGGAAAATATAGTGACAAATGAATAATGATTTTTACCTTTAATATAGATACATCAAATATTAGTATCCTGTTATTTTTTGATTATATATACTCTAATTTGTAAATATTTTTAGGAAGAACCATTATTTTCACTCTCATAAAGAATTAATAAAATGATTGGCCTCTAATAATATTTATCTAAAAATATTTTTTTATGGAATTCAATTCAAAAACTCAATAGGTATTGAAATATACTTGTATATATAAAATCGTAAATAGAATGTTTTACCTATATATTTAATTTATTTTTTGGTTTATATGTACCTTCATTCTATTATTTTTAATAATATTATATATATTTAGAATGAAACTACCCTACAAATCAAATATATTCCAATATTTTTTAAATAAAATTTGGTGTCTTGGTTTTTGATAATTTATGATTCTATAATATTAACTATGTTTTTGTAAATTTCATTTAATATGTATATATCTTAACAAAAATTGATATAAAATTTACATTCAACTCAAGCATCACCCTCCCAGAATGATCTTCATTTTCTTAGTTTATTTTTTCAATGAATTATCATTATAATATATTCTTTTTACCATGAAAAATAATTTTTTATTCATGATAAAAGTGGTATCATTTTTATAAAATGTTTTTACATTGATCATCTATTCAAATTGATTTCAAATATTAATTTTCTTATTATTTATCCTGTTTAATTATATGGAATCTAGTGATAATATTTCACATTATAACACTAATTTCTTATATATATCTACAATAAATATATTTAAATTATTATTTACCAAATCCGTATAATATTATTTCTTTTCCAAGGTAGATATATCTTTTTCGAGCTATTTTTTCTTTTCTTATAATCCATATTGAACTAAAATATAATTACTATAACATTGATAGATCCTTTATAAAATAATTCATAATATCATAATAAAAAATAGTTATTCAATACTCAAATGCATTATAAAACAGAAAATTAATTCATCAAGAATATAATTTTTAAAATTTAACATAATAATTTCTCTACTTTGTTTACCAAAAAATTGTGGCAAATCATGATTTGTCTAAAAAATTAGATATCGCTCATCGATACGATATCTTTACTTTTTATTTTTTTCATTTTATATAGAAATATTATTGTAATCTATCATCAAGAAGTAAAATACATTATCATATTTGTAAATAATATATGAAAATGTATATCATGTATAATAAGATTAGATCTAACCTACAGAATATCATAATCTATGATAAGAGTCAATATTACATGTATGATCCTATAAAATCTATAGGAGGGTTGGGTTACTAACTATTGTTTTTGTTTTACCAAATATCTTATCCCTTTAATTAAATTGATCCTATTAATCAATTTGGATGAATATATCTTATTTATCTCAATCAAAACATTCAAAATTCATGCACTTAAAAAGCTAATGATACAATATTGATGATATTTCTATAACAATATCTATCGATGTGTGTTATTACATATTTGATATGTTTATATATAATATAATATAAAATTAATTATCTAAAATAAATAAGATAATACACATCAGGGGTATATCATCATGGAACCTTAAGGATATATCTAGAGGGAATGACATTATATAAACTGATTTTTTACTTGATACATATAATTTAAATTAAAAAATTAAAACATAGTGATGAATATTTTTCAGACATATATTATTTGATTTAATTGCATTAAATGATAACATATTCATTCCCAAAAAAGTAATATGACATGAGTAATTATTATTCTTTAATTCCATTTTGGGAAACATTGTGTTCATATTCAGAATAAAAACAGATCTATCTATATGAACATCTACATTTTATTCTTATTTAATAAATATTGAGTATTATTTAAATAAAAAATATTACCATAAATATAAATGAAGATAATATGATGTCATAGAGTTTTCACGTCATGCATTTCTATCATCTTCTATTTCAAACTATTATTATAATGATATTCTATGGATTAATATCATCACATTTTTACATTCATAGTACTTCTTCTTTATCTAATCATTCAATAATATATTATTATAGGTCATGTTCTCGTCACTCAAATATTTAAAATATGTTATTTTTTATCCATTTAAATGGAGTAGAGTATCAAAAACCCATCTTTTTTAACTCATATTCTTCTATCATTATATATTAATAATTAAAAATGGAAAAATATTTTTCATTAATCTATAATTATGAAAATAACATCTATTTTATGACATTATATTATCTGTACAATTATTCAAAACTTTGTTTATAGTAAATATTCATCCTAAATATTCATAATTTTTTCATTTAATTCATATATAATGTAACACAATAAGAATTTCTAATATATTTCTTCGGGAATAAATTTTATTTTGATAACACATTATGATTCAATAATAACCAGATTTAAATGTAAATAATCAATTAAAAATTATATAAATGTGTCCATTGTAACCCTGATTTTATTTTGGATGGTATGAATATTAATAACTAATTATAAAAAAATTATAGTTAACAGCTAATTGAAAATATAATAATAATCATTTAAAATGAATTATTTTTTTCTAAAAACCTGTATTTTTATAATGTATGGTTTAGTCCTTCTTTTTACAAATAATTAAACATTATTTTTTACAATTTTTAGAATTTTTTCATGAAATAAATTATTATTTGAAAATGTAATTGAAATATTATATTACATAAAATTTCTTCTATTTTTATAAAATGTTTGATTTTTTGAGTAATAGTGAAAAATACCAAATTTTAATTGAAAATATCATTTTCATTTAAATTATATTTAAAAATAAATAATATTTTTATTTTGTTAGAAATTAAAATCTGTTCAATTTTATATTATTTAATTCAATATTTTCATTTTAATAATAATTATATTAAATAGTTATGTAATATAATTATAAATATTTGAAAATTTTCTCTTCAAAAACTTACTTTCACATTTTATTTCATGATTAATTTAAAAATACTAATTTTCCACTTATATGAAATTAATTTGGAAAAATTGATTCTATATTTGGAATATTCATAATATATTTATTTAATAAGGTAAAAAAAATTGACCATAAAAAATAATAAAAATAGAAAATATTATTTACCCTGATTGAGGTAAAAAAGAAAATAGCAGGGTGCGGTTAAACTAAAAAGACAATGGGAAACATAACACAAAAACATATAAAAAATATATTACCTGGAAATATTTATAACTTATAACTTCTATTACTCATACTTTTTCATTATTTGATTCTTCTTCCATGAAGAAAACATTTTTATAATTCATTATTTCAAAAAAAATTACTTGTGTTCCATTCACATCACCTATAAAAGGCCACCCACTATCCTCGCTTATGAACATCACAAAAGATAATTGGATTACACATGAACCACCAAAACAACTTTTTAGATGATCAATTCTCTCCTTATAATCCATATTTATGGAATAAATCTGACCTAGTAATACATTGGCACAATCCTATGGAAGATACTCAAATTATAATTAACATTCTTCATTGTGGTTTTTATTTATGTTCTTCTTCCACCTCCTACAATTATTTTTTATCCATTATTATATAATTATACTAGTATAAAACATATAATAATATTTTTTTAATGTAATTTACATTACAAAAACCCATCTCCACTTTAATTAAAATGGATTATAATATCATCATTATTGTATATGGTAGAATACCATCTCAAAAACTGATGTAATTCCCTTTGACAATTACCAATGGTCATAGTTTGGTATGATGATGTACAAAAAGTATATATTAGATATTTATAACATATTTATATGTATTGAGTCATTATATCAGATATACCTTTTTTACATTCCTTTTTGTAGGGGACATGATAATGTTCCTTGTGTGTATCGTGGACTACCTCTTCACGAAGAGTTGTGATTCATTTTTCACTAATGATTTACATGGATAATGATAATGTTAATGTTAAAGATAATATTTAATATATATGAAATAAGTATTATATTAATTAATTTCTTTAATTCTTAAAAGATAATATATATCAATTTATTTCATAACTTTTTCACTTAATGAATGATGATAATGCCATTCTTGTATATTGAGACCACCGCCTTCACGAAACAATGTGACTCTCTACTCATCACCAAAATACTTGGATTATATATATAATGATATAATATATATTATATTATATTATTATAACAATGTAAATATAATATATTACATTACATCATTCTATAATGATCCTTGGAAAACGTAAACCTTACTCATTCATACATAGGACATATCATCTCCATGATCGTAATGTAATTCAATTCTCAAAAAAAGTATTTCATAACTAGTCATAAGAGTATAATAGATATATAAATAAGATATTTATTTCATTATTTTTATTGTTTATATGATTAAATTATTTAATATTCATGAATACTGAAAATTTCCCCAAAATTAAATAATAATAAATCAATCCAGTTATTAAATGAAATGAATAAATTTTTTAATGATTACTAGTGAATAAAGGACAAGATATTATAAGAGGATCATATATGATATTATAAATATTATTGAGTTTTTTTAGAACATAATAACATGTTTAAAACCACTATAATAGATATTAAAGAGAGTTCAACTAGAATGAAGTTGAAGAAAATTGAATTCATCTCAATTTCCCTTCATTGAGGCATATGGTAATGTTATACACGAATGATATTTGATATGGTCTATATGATTTCATTAGGAATGTAATATCATAATTAATTAAAAATTAATGGTATTTTATCTTTAAATTTTAATTATTTAATCCATTAAAATTTGAATTGAAAATTACCATGTGGTAAATGTTATTTTGAAATATTACTTTTTGTAGTGAGTGTTACTATTATCTTGATACAATCACTTTCATCTGATAATTTTTCATTTGAATTTTCTTTTCTATTAAATGCTAGTATTTTTTCAGGAATATAATTTCTTCCTAAACCATTTAACATTCTCTACTATGGATCTCACTTTGACATTTATTTGATTAACTAGAGAATTATTGATAAATATATATCCTTCAATAAATACAAAAACCAGATTATAAGGAACATAGCATATCAATTAAATACAATTTTTATATGTGAGAAATTATTTTTAAATTAACTTCATGGTTGGAGACCAGTTATAAATAACACATTGCTACATCAGTGGTCTCATGATATGAGTTACTTGGCCAAATTAGTTGGGGTTTTACACTTTTTTTAAAGTATCATGAGTTTAGATCCTGATGGTAGTGGTATCAAGTGCATTAAAATCATGAATTTTAATATTTTTAGATTTCATAAATTTTTAATTCATATGTTAATTTTATACCAATTATATTTGAATGATGTAGTCTGTTGATTAATTTATTTCTCATTTTATTGATAAAATGATATTTCATTTCAATTATTTACAATTCCATATTGATTCTACTTTATCTTACAATGATATTAATTTTATCTAAATGGACATATTGTCATTTATTAAACATTCAATGTTTAATATGCTAATTTATTCATGATATATTTCATTTTATTTAACAAATATTGATCATTTGATACCAATATATTTTTTTATTCCCCAAAATATAAATAATAATTCTTTGAATGATTTTTCTAGGATGTTGACCATTTATTTTTTTTATTTTATATTACTCATGTAAAAAAATTATAAAAAATTAATGTTTTTCTCCAAAAAAACTAAACTGATCAGATCATTAGGATTTAAGACCTTGTACCTATGTAAATGTAATAAAGTTAGACACGATCATTGAGTCACTAGGTTTAGGGTCGCTACATATATGAAACACCATGACATTTCCTTACAATAAAATTAATTAAATAATACATTATTCAAATATTATTCTTCTATTTGAATCTCTAAAAAATAAATAAAACCATTTTCATATCTGATTAACTATTGACATAAAATATTATTTCATCATGAAAAATCTAGTTGTGGAATTATACCACTGGCCATGAAAATATAGGGTTCATATAGATTTTATTACCATATCTATATTGAGTTAATTCATACCATAATATCCTAATCATGGTAAACATCAAATATACCAAGTAATGGTTACATAATTCATCATAAAATCTCTTAATTTATAGATAAATCGTATAATAATGGATCCAAATATACTTCAAGAATTTTGATATATAAAGAATATATAATTTCAAATTATATTTTGTATTTATTCATAAAACGAACCATTAAAACATATATACATATCTGTAAATACATTAGATAAAAATTTTGAGACTCTATATTATATATAGTTGATATTATATTTTCTCTATATTACTCTAATAAACAATCAAAACATCGAGTGTTAATCTAATATTTATTTTATCTTTTAGAACTAATGTAATTTAGCATTCATAATTTTAGTTATTCACCCCCAGATATGAATCTTTTTGGGAATGTACGATGTAACTGATTGATCATCTAGACATAATCGTATATAACTATGACCCCATTGTGAGTAATTTTTTAAAAAATGATGATTCTTATAATTTAATCATGCACAAATCCTCGAATGATTTTTTTATTATTGTATAGAAAAAAATTCATACATAATTGATTTGAATACCTTTGTATTCATACAAATGCATTTTTTACACACTTTAAATACATTCAATGATGTAATAAAACATATCGAGAAAATTTTTTTGATCTCAAAATTATTCAAACTACATTAGGAAAATAAAAATAAATAAATAAGACTCATTAGAATATTTTCAAATTCAATAAGCATATTAGTCCTTTATTTGTTGTACTTTAGTAAATTATCAACTATAATAATAATTGTAAGATTTTAAAATAAATAATTATTACCAATTGTTATTTTATAAGGTAAATAATAAAATAATAAACTACATTTATAATATATAGATAAATTCTTCTAAAAAATATAGGCTGCAATCACTAAAAAAGACATCATCAGTCTTAAATTTAAATCACTATTTATATATAAATCATCTTCTTCATCCATAATATATTAATTATATTGTATTAACATATAATAATTATAATTCATAAATAAAGTCTTAATAGAACATCCATCTCATTATTCATAATCATCTTTACTCTTTATTTTATAAAAACATATCATGATATTGAACATAAAAGTTATTTTAATAAACATCAATTATATATATTTATTAAAACCATATTAAACTAGAAAATAATACCATTTCTTTTACATATTTAAATAATAATTAATGAAATTATACATGAATCATAAAAAAATACTTCTTCAATTCCAGTATGTTAACAAATCAATCCGACTTCATCTCAACCTATTACTGTTTCTTAAATGCTCATTTTGTAAAGTGATTTTCCTATTCCAATATTTTCTCACCAACTACTTCTATGATATTGATATATTATGTCCTCTATTAATATATATTTATCATAATATCTTAATGTGTCTTCATAATTAGGGATATATTAATTTAAATAATTTAAATACTCATAATATATTCATCACATCATGTTTTAGTTTATTTGGAATCTATTTAGATGTTTGGAAGATACCTCAAGAGCATTTGATATGAGTCGAACTGTTTAAAAGATATTTTAAAGAAAATATAATTTCACTATATTATTTATTGCATTAAAATAATTATGGTTTATATTTTATAGAAAATATTATATGTTTTTAATTAATATGTAATTTTAATGGTGTAGAGTTAATGATAACTAAATAGAAGAGAATTATAGAATATGTAACAGAAGAAAAAATTAAATGACCAACAGAGAATCATTAATTTTATGAAGTATTATGATTTCAAAAATTTATTCTATTATATGAGAAGATATCTATATTATTATGTGTTTAATTTTTTATATATTCATATTTCTCAATATTAGTGAAATAATATGTGAAAATATTGTTTCACTCATGGTACTTATTTGAGAACTAATCATTCATTACATCATAGATGGTAATATTTTCCTGGATTTTATTATAGTTGTTAAAATATCTTGTGTATGTATCTAATAGAATTGAAATATTATCTCTCATAGAATTTTATGTTTCTTTATGAATTTTTTGAATTTATATTATATCAATTCATAGAAAAATAGTTATAGATCCAATCCTTCAGAAATGTAATTATTTATGAAATTATAATAGAATGTATCATGGTGAATTTCATGTGGCGGTTTGAAAAAAGTTTTCTATAATTTAAAAAATATTTTAACAAAATACTTATATATATATGTTGTTTTAAATCATATAATTATTCATGGAGTTTAAAAGTAAACAATTTGAAGTGATTTTCACAAGTTTCATTATCATAAATACATTGGACTAGGATAATTTGATTTAAATTATTTGAAAATACATATAATGGTGATATGGAAACTTGGTGTTCAATATAATGAGGAATAATTTTAATGTATATATTTATTTGAATCTAATATTGAAATTTCATATTATATTGATTTAATAATTCATTGTGGTGTTGAAAATAAAATGGCATATATTATATTTTAAGAAAATATAGGGGATTATGAGAAGAAGAATACAAATTTTTATTTAGATGAAATTGTATCACAGATAATGTAGAATATTTTATGATAAATTAGATGAATAAGATAAAGAAGTAAAAAAATAACATGATGGAAGTATATGAATGAAAAACATTCTATTCAATTTAATTTTGTATTATTTTTCATTTTTTTGATTAAATTGTATAAGGCATATATGGAAAATAGTTATCATTAGTTCATGGATTTTCCCTACTTTTTAAATAATTTATTTTGAAACTAATTTATTATATGTTCTTATATTATTCAAGATATCACTATGTATGTACTCTTTCAGTTATATTCGTTAAACTTATAGAAAATAATTCATCTAGTTGTTTTCATATATTATTGTTATAATGTGTCTTTTTTATTATTATTATTATTCACATTAATAAAAGAAGAAAAAAATTTGATAAAAAAAAGTACAAATAATTTGATTTGTTGAATTAACCCCCCATCCTAGTGAATTCCCTCTATGAGTTTTGGTGGTTTAAAAATGTGTGTATGTATCTCTGGTACCCACTTAAGACAATGGTTATCATTTAATGCATCAAAGTGATTTTATAATATTTTGTAAAAAACTATTTATTAAATTTTTCTAAATTAAATATTGATCACATTAAATTGGTAAATATAATGGGAATTTTAACTTTTTATTAGAGATATTAAAATAGTTCGAATAATATGGTACTACCATATTTATTATCTAACAATATAGTTATAATGGATATTTATGCCAATTTAACTACACATTATGGTGAAGGTACATATATATAAGTACTAGATCAATTGAATTAGGAATATTATGTCCATGTTCAGTATAACATGATTCCATCTTATTCATAAAATATGATTCATGAGGTAAAATAAAATTACATAAATATGGTTATTTTGGATAAATTAGAAAACATTTATATCCGTAATTTGAAATTGAATGATTCAAACAATTTTTCTTCACATTAAAATATAAAAATATATATTGAGTAATGATGGTTAATCAGTGGATTATTTCTTTACTATAATCAGTGAAGTCTTGAGAACCACTAGTGATGTTTAAAGATCCTATGGTTTCTAAAGGATAATACATATCAATCCATAAAAAATGTTATTAAAAATTTCATCACTTGGAGACCATGATTCCAAAACACTATTAATAGATAGTAAACATTAAATATTTATTTATTATTAACTAAATAATCTAAGATATTTAGATACAACAATAACAAGTGATATAGAAATTCTTTAAACAAATTGAAATAAGAAATTTTATAAATGATATTTTTAATGTTCATGAAATTATGATGATGATGAAAATGTGGAAATAAAACTTTAAAAATCCAAGAATATTTAGAATAATAAATATAACCAATCATCAGTTTCATGAATCATGTTTATAATGTGATTAGCTATACAAAAATCTATATATATTTTTACAAATTACATAGAAGATATTGGTTTTGAGAATATGTAAAAATTATTTGATATAATTAAATAATAATATATTTAAATTTAACAAACCAAATATTTAATACAACGATAAATGAGGGTTTTTTCTTAAACCAATGAATTGAAATTTTTTATTTATTCATGAATATGATAGTAAAATTGATTTTGAATAGGGATATGAGAATTCTAGTGAAATTAATAGATGCTTTTTTTATCCCAATTGTGAATGAGGAAGGTATAATGGTGATAATAAAATAATTTATATAAGATAGAAATAATGAAAAATGAATATCATGATATTATGGGATCTCAAGTAATTATATTCTAGTATTTAAATATTATAGATGTAAAAAAATAGTTTCATTAATACCTCGAAATTATTAATAAAAAACATTAAAATAAATGGTGAAATTACCTCAAATATGATAAATTATATTCATATAATTATGATATAACCCAATAAATAGATTAATGTAAAAGTTGTAATGGGATATAAAGATGAATAGAAGGATACAAATATTATAATTGTTTAATAAAAGGAAGGATGTGGAGAATCAACTGAACACATTGAAATCTTGCATTTTTATTCTATAAGATATTTTAAAAATTGATCAATGAAAAATATTATTGTATGAATTTATGCATTAAAAAATTATAATAAAGTGTATAGATTATGTTTTTATCAATGAATGTCAATTCTTATGAATCTGGATATTGTGGTAATGTTAAAATAAATGAAAAAGAAGGAAAACAATATTTTTCAAAGAGATAATAAAATATGATATAAAAATAAATAATGTATTGGGAGTCTAAGATAATTTTGTTTGAAATTTTATTGTAATCTAATGATGAACATAATAATGAATAGTAGGTAACACTTGTTGGATTATAATTAGTTTACAAATGAAAGTATTAATTTTCATTATACTTAATTTAAACTAGTGGCTTCTAGATCATGGGTAGAAGATATTATATCAATTAAAAATATTATATATATATATATTTATTATAAGACATGTATTTATATGTTACAAGTGGATTAAAACAACCACTTAAATAGATTAGATATAATCCAGATATCATGGATAGTTTTTTGGAAACAATATATGATAAATAAATCAAAATTATAGTGGTTTGTCTAACATAATCTTGTTGTCGGAGATTTTCTTAGTATTTATCCAATATAATAGAGTTTGAAATTTTAAATAAAATTATCTAATAACAGTAAATAGAAATGAGAGTGTATGACATTAGTTTTTTTATAACTAATGACATATCAAAAGTAATTTTACTGGATGATGGATATTGGGTGATCATTAATATGATATGAGAATTATTTGTCTTAATGGTTTTTTGAAATGAATAGAAGGATACAAGATATTTTAATATTATTTTCCACTAAATATTATAGGAGTTAGTTTCAATTGATTGGGATAGGAAATGATGTTGATGATGAATAATATCTTTTAATACTATATAAAATATAATTTACTATGTTTTCTCAGTATTATGATAAAATAAGAAAAATTATTTTTTATAAAATAAAATATCTTTCAAGGGATTCACAACAAGATAAGTTTTTAATACAGAAATAAATATGGAAAACAATTTTTGGGATGATGTTTTTGAAAATGTGTGCCTCTAGAGTTTAAAATAAAAATAATTAATTTTTGAAAAAAATGATGTATACATTTTTATCAAGGGAAAATATTAAATATTCATAAAATAAATTATTCTAATGACGTTCTTTTTGCCAACAGTGACAGAAAAAAATGTTATGTATCTAAAAATTGGAGATGAATCCTATTTTATTGTAAATAAAGGATATTTAATCCTCACACTAATTAGTGAAAAATAATTGTAATTATTTTATAGTAATTAAAAAGAAATATATTATTGGATAAAAGATTTTTATTTATTTTATTGAATAATATACTATTATTTGTAACATTATAATCATGAATCTCAATTAAATGACTCTAATTATGTTTCAATTATTAAAAATAAGTATATTTATTGATATTAGATTGTAGATGAAGAATAATTTGATAAAAATTATATAGAATACACAATTGGAAAATTATAAGGAAATCTTATAAATAATAGGATTAATTTGAAAATAAATACACCATATACCCAGTAAAAAATTACATTCCATACTGAAGAATATGGACTTAATTTAAATAGATAGAAGAATGTTTTCAAAGTATAATTATTTTATATTTATTACAAGGTAATAAATTTAAAAATTTGTTTATAACAAAAAATTGTTTTTTTCTTCAAGACAATTCAGATATGTCTCAATATAATATTTATTAAATGAAGATGATGTGCTTAAAAACATTAAATCTTTTTATAAGCCTTCTTGTTATCAATTCTGATGGAGAAAACAAAGTAAATTTAGTGCTGATTGAATTAAAAGGTATATTCAATTATTATTCACTAAATATAAGAGTATTTTAGTGCTATATAAATATATTTTTAAAAAATATGTAATTTGATAATTTGAATGTGTAGAAAAAATTGGGAATTAAGATACACATACAAAATAGATGTTTCAAAAGTGATGATAAAAAAGTCTAAATTATGAGGAGTATGATAATGTAGTATAACATAATTTAAACTAAAATATATAATATATTTATGGTGAAAATTATTCTATATAATAAGATGAATAGAAATCCTGTGCAAATAAACAATGGATAATAATATACATATAGATCTATAATACTTTTATAGACTATGGAAAAATATTTGATAATGGATAAGCATTGGGGATAATAACACATAGTTCATTTTTTCATAGTTTGACCTAAGTGGTGGGAATGAATATTAATATATTTAATTGTGGGTTAGTGATATAATGAGGGAGTTATATAATAACAATAGTTATAATACATTTGAGATGGTACATCATAAAAATAAAATGAATATCAACAAAAAAATGTATTTTGTATCATGTAAAATGAAAAAGGATAGGCTATGGGAAAAAAGAATAAAGCACGTGAAAAGGTTAGCCATGATTATAGTGAAATAAATTATGTGAGTGGTTTTCAATAGTTTAAATGATTAAAACTTGTTAGATTATAATTATTATAAATATATATAAACAACACATGATCTTTCAAATGGAAATTAATTAGTTCAGCAATAATATTGAATATAAAGAGTAAGTATACAATTATAACCCATACATTTATTTTCATAATGATGATGATTGAAAATTTTTAAGGATAAATATGTCTCCATACATATCAAAAAAGTATTTAATATCATATAAATATATATGAAATCGTGTTTGGTGATTTATTAGTTTATGAAGGGTTAAGTATACAACAACTTATGTATAAATTATTATGAATATGTATATTAATATTATTTTTTATATTGAAATTATAATCTTTTCAATAAATGAATTATGTTCATATGAAATTTTTTTAGGGAAATTGAATTAGTTATTTGAGATGTTTTTCTCGGATACATGGATAGATAATAATGTTTTTATTTTTCAAAATAGGATGATCATAACATACATTCCCTTGATATTTGGGCATATTAAGTTCTATAAAATATTTTGGAGGGATAAAAGGAAGTTTTCAACTTCATATTCAGTGTTACTATGAAGTCAATGAATGAATTTGGAAGTTATTATTTATTAAATAGTGTTAAAAAATGAATTTATTATTTTTTTACTTAAATACATAATGTCATGATTCAGTTTATGTTTTAAGTATTATATCATGATTAAAATGCGTAACAACAAAAATAATTATTGTTCATTAAAAATAATTCTAATTTACATTCAACTATTTATTAATTAAGTTATTGAAATGATATATAAATGGATGTCTTGATCTATTAATATATATATATATATATATCCATTGGGATGAGATTATAAATGATAAGATATCATTATTCATCTAGATTTTCTTTTTATAAATTTGTGTGAAATGGATCATTATAATGGTAAATTCATAACCTTAAGTATAATTGAGGCATATTATATTTTTTTATCTATATCAATAACATAATATATGTGGATTAAAAAATAAATTATTTCAATGTTGGTGTTTTTTTTCAATACCTAGATGATGATAAAATAAATTTTCCATTAAATTTTTATTAAACATGGTTCATTTGTAACACTATGATATTTTAGAAAAATCAACATTATGTCTAATATCTTATATGACATGAAAATCCAAGCATAAAAGCCCCAAAAAATATATGAGAATAATAAAATAGACATAAAATTCGATTATATGAACATATTTAAATAATATATATATATATATATCAAATTTAATATAAATTTACCAAAAATACCTAGTAACTAATCTATCTATTTATAGTAGTGACATTTTTTTCATAAAAATTATGTTTTCTAGAAAAATATAATTTTATTTATTTTTGTGAAAAAATATTATAATTATTTTCTATAATGTTTATAAAATTTATTTTACAATGATAGATTCATATTATAAGTAATCATTTCATAATTATATATGGGTGAAATTCGGTGGATTGTCACTAAATATTGATTTTTCATTGATTACTAGATAATGACAAATTTTGTGAGACTATAATTTATTATAAACAAAATAATTAAATTAAATGGTTAATTTTTCATAGAATTTGATACCATGTAAGATAATAATAATTTAGTTTTTGAAAAAAATTTCAAATTAAACAACATTATATTGAATTTTATTATAATTTAATGTTGTATCTTAGAAACACATTTTTCTAAAAAAAATTATTGGAAAAATGTTTCTCCATTTTAAATAATTAATATGCACCCTAATATGGGATTAGTTCTATGATATATATATAATATTCTTAAATATAAATTAAATTTCATATTATGATTATAACTGGACGTAGTGTTAATATAATATCATCATATGCATTAAAAATATATTTCATTAAAATGAGCTTACTCATCATGTTTGTGTATTTTATTTTAAATCAAATCATACCAGTTAATAGAATTGAATTTAGTTAAATTGATACTATTTTTGGGATTTGTAATTTCTTTAGTAATGAAAACATAACTTTTTATAATAATTAATATTCAAATAATACATTTATTTTTACATGATTATAGTGAGATAATATTACATAGGGTTAATCTAAAAAGATAAGTGTCAAAATGACATTGTAACTTCCCTAAATTAAAATTTATTTCTAAGTAAGGTCCACAAATCCTCTAATTCTTGATAATGGTCCCCTATTTCCCTGTGCTAGTTGTAATATTTGGATATACCTTTTCTATTTCCACAATTCAATTTGTGTCATCTCCCACACCTATAAAACTCAAGACAATATCCTTTTAACTTCACAATTGAAAAAAAATTGGTTCATTAATAAACAAACAATATACCTTCCTTACATAACTCTAAACATCCTAAATAATTTTTTATCATAAATCTAATCTAGTAATTCTTTATGTATATTCATAATGAGGTGGAATGGGGAAGAGATATACTTCTACAAACTATTTTAATTATTTCATCTTCTACATGATAAAAATAGTATTCATCAATGATTAAATTATAAAATATGAATCTAATATATAATTATATTTTATTATGTTAATTTTTTTTATCAAAATCAACTTTCACTTCTGTCTAATGGAATTATTTCTTATTATTTTTATTTATTGTATAATATCACATCAAGAACCGATATAACTAGTTTTTCAATTGCTTATACCATGGATGGATATATGGATTGAATTAATTTTAATATATTATAATAATTTATGTTTATTAATTAAATAAATATTATATCATATATTTTTTATCTAATTTTTCATTGAAATATGATATTTTCAATCGAGCATACGTGTGCACAAATACCTCTACAATTTGATGTAATCTGTTTTTCATCACCACATAACATTGATTATATATATAGATATATTTAAATAAATAATAAGATATAAATGATATTAGGGTATTTTTGGAATTATATAATAATTTTTACCTTCTTTCTATAATGATCGATGACAATTGGAAACATTTCACATGCATACATATGATCTACAATCTCTATAATTGTAGAGTTGTTCATTTTTCATAAATATTATTCATGGGTGTTTTAAAAATAATAATTTAAGCATAAAAATGATAGTTATTTTGATATTAATAATATTTTTATGACACAATTTACCCTTGGACCATAGTAAACATTCCAAACACACTTTTAAAATAAGGAAAAATTCCCTCCAAACTAATGACATGGACATAACTAATTAACGTTATAAATATATCATTAAAATAAATAAATTAAATGACTAATGTATAATATATTTGACCTGGATTGGTTATGATGAAATTAAATAATTGGTATAACTTTATTATTCCTAATTTTAAATAAGTACAAGGAATGTCTAGACTCAAGGTATGGGATTCTAATCTCACTATTATTGGGGTAAAGCGTATTCCATATCCACCTAATATTTATATTGTGTAGTGCATATAAATCTAGTGAATTTATTTTAATATCATTACCATGAAAATTATTTTCTATTATAAGTCCCTATTATGTTCTCACTTTCATGAGGCTTTTATCCATTGATTACCAAAGAAGTAAGGGGTTTCATCTCGTGTTCATTTTGTTGTAGTATATTTTAATGTTATACACCTGTATAATTTTATGAGGTGCGTTAACAACACCAAGGAAATATTATAAAATATATATTTTATAATTCCAAATATAATATGTTTAAATATGAAAAATGCCATCCCAAGGGATTTAACACGATGATGGAAAGTGGTAAAGGGTTTGTTAACTCAATTTCCTTTAATTAGGTTAGAACTTTTTGTTATTGAATTTTCATGATTAAATTATGTATCAATTGATTAATACATAGTTTTATTTTATAATACCACTTATATTTTTTTGTATTTCCTTTTTTATGCAAAAAATATCAATTTATTATCACGGAATTATTTTATAGGATCTTTTTAATGATTATTTATCACAAATTACCTTTCCATGGGATATACTTTTAATAAAATGAATCAATATTATTTTATGAGGTGTATATACAACCCCATTAAAATTTAATATCATCAATATCCTTATTTTTTAAAAATAAATTTTTACTCTGATGTTATTATTTCATAGAGAAATTCATTGGAAAGATCACTAATGGGGAAAAGTCATTATGTTACACTCTTCTTTCCTTTCAAGATTATATATATTCATGTTTCTCTTAGAAGAAATCATATTATTTTATTTTCATGAACCCGATATATTTTCCAATATTATATTAATGAATATGGTATACATTTTGAATTTAAATTTCTTCTATTATTTTGTAATGAAATATCAAGGAAGTAACATGTTTATGATTCAAATATTGTACCCTATATTAGATTAGGAACCAAATCTCTTCCATACCCATGTTTTCTACAATGTTTTCAAAAATGTAGTTTAATAAAACAAAATTATTTCATAAATCAATTTTATATGTTATTAACATTCATTTAAATGGGTTTGAAAGTAAATTTCATGAAATTTTCCAAATGGGTCACATTTGAATCTATTTAGAAATTTGTTGAAAAGAATGATTATTTTTAACATTTATAACATGAACATATATTAATATTGTATTGTATATTATTTTCCTTTTTGTTTACCTTTTATTTATCCTAGATTATTTTGAAAAAATTTTCTTTAAAATATTTTCTATTTTTATTGTTTTTAATATTTATTTTCAATACAGATTGGTTTTTTTCATCATGAAGTTTTTATGGACTATTCAATTGTATTTCCATTAATTGACATAAAAAAAACTTGATTATAATTATTCTCTATTAGAGATATTTTTTATAAATTTACAACTTATTCATCCATTTTATGTTTTTTTATGTTTTCATGAAACCTTATTATCCTCCTTGAGTGAATCTAGAAATGTATAAAAATGATCATACTTTGGTTGAGAAGTAAAATATTCCCAATATTTTATTCATCTATTATACATGGACATTATTAATGATCATGGGTATACCAAGATAGAGTCAGGTGAGACCGATATAGCTTATAAAATGGGTGATCCTAAATAATTCTCGTATTAATTGGGTAATAATTATGTTTTTTGAAGAATTATATTTTAAGTCATCCATATTGTTACTCTAATGTGATGGAGTTCTCTAAGGGTTTTATTAAGATAATGTTCCATGATAGAAACAAATTTTTGTTCTTCTTGGTATGAGTTATGAATTATTCCATAATCATGATTGAATAAACAAGTCTTGTATTTATTGATTTGTTTGGATCATTCCAATATTAATGATTTAGGACATCTTTCTATATTGATGATGTAGTTATTCATTAGTGTGTTTTATATTGTGTTGTTCTCATACACATTTATTATGTTATCATTCCATTATGTTTATATATTTATCACTAATAACATTTTTGTGTCAATTTTAATATAATATATTATAGAATATTTGATCACACCCTTTTTTAAGTTATGTTATGAACATTTATTCTTGAATAACTATGAATTGATTCTCTCATTATTCTATTCATAAAGATGATTATTATAAACTAATAAGGAGTATGAAAAGTTGGGTATACTGGTTGTAATAATCTCTTGATTTCATGTGTAATTTTTATATAAGTGTTATCCAAATTATATAAAAATTTAAACCTAAATGTTCCTTATATGTTTAAGTGATTCAATATTTCATTGTGTTATATGATTTGGGTAGAAAAATGGTGGGCTGAAGTTATGTATATCATGAAAAAATGTAAGGATTGTGTTTTCAGCATTAGAACCTAGAGTGTAGAATTAAGACTATTTTATTTGGTATCAGTGTTGGGATTATTTAATATTGTAGATTATGAATATTTAATGAGAGTTTTTCATAAGTGGAATCAATACCATCATGGGTCTATGTGATTAATATTTATTATATGTTCAATATATTAGACACCACATTTGAGGATTTATGTGATACTATCATAAGGTGATTAATGACATTTTGGGTGTTGTTTTATTATGTTGTATTTTATTTAAATATTTTATTTAACAATATTATAATAAATTAAACACTGAGTAAATAATTTTATTTATAATATTTCTTGTTTATATGATATTTTATTATTAATAATAATTTTTATGATTTTTATAATATTTCTAAGAATGTTATAACAATTATATTAGTATAGATTTAGAAAAAGTAAAATATGTCACATATGAGAAGGTTGCAGGACTCGAACCAAAAACATATGAGTGATAAGAGTCCATGGAATACCATTTTAATATGTGATATCTTGGTTAATATAACATCATTTTTAAAATTAATTATTTCAATGATAATTATTATGATTTTTTTAGAATATATGGTTTATCTTATAGAAAACTATAGGATTGAAAAGTTGTCAGGTGACTAGTGAAAAAGGAAATTTTAGAAACAGTTACTATTATGTAGACCATATATGATTAAGGTAAATAGAACATTATGTAATTTAATTTTAGTACTAAAGGTTTATTTTTTTAAGATTTGTTTTTTACAACGGAATGATGGTGATTCAGGTTATTTATGGAAATGATTAGTATGATATTGAGATTATATGATTATAGAATATATATATTCATAGCATGATAATATAAAATTAACGATTGATAATTAGATTTAAATATTAAATAACAATAAGATGAATATACAATCCAACCCATATGATTTTTTGGGTTTTAAAAATAATCAAATAAAAATTTAATAGTTTTTAAGATAGTTTTATTGAATGATCAATGCTAAAAATAATATGTTATTATTGATGTGTAAGGGATTAATTTTTTATGTAACCAATGAGGGGTTATTAATTTTTAGAATCATCCATCATTTTTCTAATAATGTTGGCTTTAGTTAAAGAATACATACATGATTAATACATGTGTATAACTTTTAAAAGTTATGGGATTCGTAATATGCATATTTATTGATTCAAATATAAAAAGATTCATCTTTTATTTGAAATGATCTAACTCTTTAGGTCCCACCAGGCCTATGGAAGGTCAATCCATCAAAAACCCAATCCTACCTCCAATAGGGTAAATGATGCTGGCGTGAAATGATAATTCATAACTATAATGGGTAGCATTTTCTGAATGTAATTATATGCCTGAAACCATCTATCTCAATGCAGTAGTTCATAGTAATGTATTATAAATATTATAAAATATAGTGATAAATAATCCATTAAATTAACATTAAGGAATACAATAAAGTAAAATGGATTTTAAGGTAAAATCTATAAAAAGATAATTTTTTCTTTATCAGGAAGTGATCTCTAATATTAACCACCATAGACCCCCAAAGAATGTCAATCCCTCAAAAATATCATCATCCCAATAATTTTATGCACAACCACCATAAATATGGGTGTTATATCATGTCAATAGTACCCCAAAAATGTCAAACATCATCTTATAAGTCCAGGGGTTATGAACATATAAAACCATGTTGGAATATCGTATCAAAATTTTTATAATAGTCCTTGAATATGTTTTTATTTTTCTATTTTTTTAAATTACGTAATTCCTATTTAGATCATTTCATGAAAGTAATAAATCAATTTTATTCATTAATGGGATCATGAAAAAATTATAGAGAAGAAATAAAAATAAAACATATAAAAAACAATCTCAATCTTATAATAAAGGTTTGAAACTGAAATTAATGACACCCCACTCAATTATGGATTTATAGTTGGTGATAAGCATTTTTTCAATGATGGATAAATCCTAATGTATTTTTGGCATCTGGATACACATCGATCTGATCATTTTTCATTATATAATTCATATTCATCAATAATGAATTCAATGAAACTACACTCAAATATCTCATGGTTATGTGGAAAATGATGGTGAGTTTTTATATAACCATTTACAGAGAAGAAATTATCTTTTGGATGTTAAATTAATTATTAATTTAATTCTCCTAACATACCCACCAATGATTTCCTCATTCAAATGTATTGTGTTGAGCATCATTACTTAATGAATAAGTTAATCCATTCATTGTAAACTCTTCGTTGGTCTCCAATTTCAGATATGGGGATTTATTTATATGTTATTATACTTTTTAAAGAAAACTATAACGGCATGATATTAATATATGTAATATTTTTAAAATTTCAATTTTGAGCTCAGTAGCCCTTGGAATCCCAAAATATCTTATAACCTATCATAATATATAATACATAAATTATTTTTAACATCTTAGACGTAATAAATTTTGTCACTACATGAATAATCATCATTTGAAGAGAAAAATGATTTAGTGGTGGATGTTGACTAATAAATGAAATTATACATGTAATGTATTTACATTCTTTTATATAATTCATATATATTGAAATAAATTATTTAAATTGTGGAAAAGGGTCTTGAAAATGAAAGTGATAACATATTTCCTTAATTTCCAATGAGATTATGGTATTTTTCACATACACGTGGTTTATGGTTTTTTGGTTGTTAATTTTCACACTGTCAATCACACTACTATGATCAATGATCATTAACACTCTCTATCGTTAATTAGGACTGAATATTTTCTTCCTTTAACATCTATCCACATATAATCATTGATCAGATATTCGGAAACCCATTTATGTGATATTTGAGATGACCATAAGATTTCTTTCCCCAATTTTCATATCCAATATTTATTAGTAGTTTTTACACTATAAGATTTTATAAATGGAAATTTAAATGTCAAACCATTATTATAACGAACACTATCAAATTTTAATAAAGGAATTTAATAATAGTGGATAAATATATAAAATTATTTTTTAGAAGAAAAACATTCTGTCTGGTAGCGTATATGACATTCAACACTGATCATAAACAAGCGATGAAATATATTACCGTCATAACCTATCCATTATATAGAATGGTATGAAAATAATTATATAATATATGAAATATATTTAAAAATCCTACTAAATAAATATTCATTGATATGTTATTAGTAAATTATCACTCAATTTTTATTAATATCATTTTATTCTTTAGAAATTAAATTTCATAAAAAATTATTAGTTTTTTCAATAAATTATATTAATTATTTTAAATAAGTTTTAGAAAATAAGATTGATTCAATTAATTTTTTTTGATTCATCATATCAGAATTAACTTATTGGGTTATTTTGGTAATTTATTTAATATATTTATTTTTTACTATGTAGTGAGAAATACAATTTTTTTGTAAAACTATCATTTTTTTCAAGAATTCATGTATTTTAAAAGTCTCATTAAGATTTAATTATTACTTCATATTACATACATATAAATTATTATAATTTTATCAAATTAATTACATTTTAATCTAACTTAATTAAAAATATATTACATGTTTTTTTAATCTTATAACTCATGTTTCTGAACAATTGTTTAAAAACAATAGTTTTTCTTGATATTAATTAATTAATTAATAAAATCCATAAAGATGAATTATTTAAATAAAATATAAATATTATATATCTAAAAATATTAACTGGAACTAATATAAATATTATATTTATACATATATTTAATATAATATGGTCTTATCTTAGAAAAATACATTTCTTGAAAACACTCTTTCAAAATATATGCATGTTATATTTTAAATTAAATATTCCAATTATGTTAAATATTTTTTGTAAAATGGATTCCATATTTGGAATAATCATAATTTATATTAAATAATAAATTCACTATAGTTTTATTTCATAATTATTAGTTATAATAATAGAAATGAATTACCACACTTAATGTGAAAACTTGTTAAAAGGTGTGTTAAACTGGAAAGACTGTTGTTAGAATAAAAAACACACACATAAAAATTTTATTGTATGAACATATTATACCATATCTAATCTATTTAGTAATAATTCCCCATTTTAGATCCTTTTTTACATTTAAATCATTGATATAAATGTTTTAATTTAAAAAATTCCAAGTTATATCTCCCCTCATCATATAGAAGGACACCACACATCCAAATATATTCCAACATAAAAATCATTTTTTTTATCTATAACATACCAAAATCAATTAAATAATTCTATCACCGCATCCTAGAGTTTTTGGTTTAATAATTAATCCATTCTTGGAAGTATTTTGGTATAATCTTAAAGAGTATGTCTGAATCAGTTGTATCATTATTAACCAAGAAATTCTATTTTAATTTACATCAACCTATTTAAAATATTTTTCAATTATGATTATCAAAAATAAATCAGAATCACCTATATATTGATATTATTTTTGGTAAATTAAATAATCTAAATCCAATTTTTCATCGATAAAATTCGAAATTAATTTAACATTGTTCTGTACTACAAACTGCCGCCTCAGACACTGATAAATATATTTTTTATAATTTCTTACCACTAATAGTTATATTGATTTAATAATTTATTATATATTATATTAATCCTAAATTTTTTCATTCTGAAAATAAAATATTTAGTATATTTTTTTAACATTCTATTCATTGAAAGACGATTATGCCATTCATTTATATGTATAGACTACAACCTCAATAAACCGATGTGAATCGTTTTTCATCACAACATTTAATGGATGATACATGTAAATATTTTTAAATAAATTATATTAAATTTATTAAATTATGATAATTATATAAAAATAAAACACTACATACCCTCTTTCAAAAATGATCATCAAAAAATTTAAATTTTTCTCACACGTACGTATGACTAACCATCCCCATGATTGTATTTATGTTCTTTTTTACTAACCAGTATTCCTGGTTGGTTTTAAAATTAAAAATATTTATAAAAACTATATATATTTAATTATTATTATTGATTATATAGAACAATGACCCCTTTGATCATGATCACCACACATAATATGTTTTGAATGTATGTATTAAATATGGTTAAAATAACTAATACGGACATAACTGATTAAATATTTAAATATGATGTTAATGTAAATAAAATATATTATTTAATTATAATTTATTAAACTGATTAATTTTTATTAATAATTAAAATAATTTAAATATTCATGTTATACATTATTTAAAGGACATACATGGAATGCCTATATTGAAGGTATCTGTTTCACATCTCTCTTTTATTTTTTGAAGATATATTATATACTCAAACTATATTTTTTATTTTTTGTATATACTAACCTTGAATTATTTTTACGATTATATTGAAAAAAATAAATTTCATTTAAAAATACACATTAGGATATCCATTTCATTAGTGTTTTATCCATATATTTCCAAATTTTTAAAGTGTTTCATCTCAATTTTATTCCATTGAGACATGTTTTATTTTTACACACTAATATCATATTATAAGGGGCATACACCTCCCCTTTGGAATTTTATATTATTAATAATTAATGGAAATTTGAGTTTCAATATTAATAATTCTATCTATGTGGATTTGAATTAAATTATACAATGTGGTAAAGGGTTTTATAACTCAATATCATTTTATTGGGTTATAACTCATCTTTATTAATTCAATTATGACATGATTATGTTTGAATTGATCTGTAATTTTTTTATGTTTTATATTAACTTGATTTATTGGATTAAAATTTTTCCCCATAATATATAAATTTATTTAATATTAATTAAATGATATTACCCTTATAATGTTTATTTACCTTAAATTCCCTTTACATGATACATATGTTTGGTAAATACAACTATCTTCTTTTATGTGATGTATATACTAACCTTTTTACATAATTAACAGTTAATGCCCTTGTTTTCATTATATTTACAATTTCAATTGTTATTCATTAATGGATCTTACAATTATTGAGATTTCTAATTTGATAACAGGTTTTGTGTTACAATCAACTTTATTTTTTGAGATTATATATTCTCATATTTCATTTAGAATAAATACTAAGATATTACTGTTTAAAACTAAATATCCTTTATTATATTCTATTTATTAATTTAGTTTCCAGATTAATTTAAATTTCATCACTTATTTAATAATTCATCATCAATAAATTCACATCTGCGTGATATCGATATTGTATAATTTTTTAGGTGAGGAATTATTCTCTTGTAAACTTATGTTTTCTAAATTGTTCTAACAAAATGTTCGTTTCTAATCATACATGATTTAGTAAAACTATTTTACATTCTCCTTGAATTTATTCTATATTATATTTAATATCAATTCATTTTAATTTTCTAAATGGGTCACTATTGACTCCTCTTAAGAATTTATTATTAATAATGACCACTTTTAACATTTACAATATGAACCGATTTCTCTACCACTATATACATTATTTTTTATTATGTACATTTTTTATATATCCAGTTTTTTATTTAATTAATACGATTTTGAAATTATGTTTTTTTAGTTTATAAAAATTATATTCAAAGTAAAAATGATTATTTCTCTCATTATTTTTTTTAAAGTCTATTTAATTATATTTCCATTTATCACCACAATCAAGCATTGATTACACTTATTACCCACTGAGATTATTTTTTAATGATTATATTATTATTATTTTTATGGAATTATTATGAGATTTTCATGAAACTCATTTCATTTCCACATGAGAATTGGTATATTGAATAATGATGAATATCTTTATTTTGAAAAGAAAATGATTTTAGTTTTTTTATCCATGAATGTTACGTGTACATCATTCATGATCATGAATATGAAGAGCTAGTGATAGGTGATCAAACATTGAATATATTACAGGATCACCAAGATAATGTCTCAAAAACTAGATAATGTTGTTAAAATGGGTATTCCCATACAATTTCTATTAAGACCAATGTAGCTTATATGATGGGTGTGAAGGTCATGGGTGCAACGAAAGCTCATGGGTGGATTTTCCCACTTGACTTTTTGTAATTATTGATGATAAATCCAAGATAAATACAATGATAGACTCAAGACTCCATGGATAGAATCATAGAAATAGACAAAGAATAAGAATATTCCCATTACAAAAAAGGAGGATCATTAATGGTTGATAAAAATTAATTTAATTAGATGAGAAGATGTACCTTTTATGGTGTTCTTTCTTCATTGATATTTCTGATCACATTTCGATGTGATTTGTCGTTGCATCACAGAAGCAAAGTGTAGACTTATTCCATTAGTGATACACATGTGCAGCACAAATACTTGGACGTCACTAAAGGAATCATCAGGTTCTAGTGTGGCGAAGCCTTTGCTTACATTGTCCTCCTTAGACCTCCATGATCTAATGGGGGATGATCTCTCTCTGTCTTGAGAGCATTCATGGAGGAAAGATTATTTAGGCCATAAGATAATTCTCCAATGTTTTTGTGCACAAAGATTTAGGCTTTTATGAATAATTATTAAACCACATACGAGAATAATCATTATTCTACTTGAGATACATGGATACACATAGCGACATATCCTCTATGCCTCATTTTCGTTAACATTAGGCATGCTTTCCAAAAGTACAAAATCACTATCTTGAAATGGGTCAAGGCACCCAAGAGAAATAAGTTGATGCTGCAATGATGTGTTACCTCATAAGAACTCTTATCGTGTAATTTAATCCCTTTTTCTCAATATCTCATCAAGAAAGATTCATGGAAGTGTCATAAACCTATATGTTTGATCCTTCATTATTTGACTTCTAGAAATAAACTCGTCATGACACCATGGCCATGGAATTTGGGTAACAGTCGTATTTCACTCAAAGGGCTTGAGATATATATATCCACAAATATGGAAGGTACAAATCCTTCCCTAACTTATCCATTAACAACATGTCATTAGTGACGCACCCAACATACCATACTTCCCTCTAACTGTCTTCATGATGGATTTCATCAGTGAATCTAAGTGTGTGAGTCATGAAATGAGTTAATGATAGTCTTCTAGTGCAAGGACCATTACACCCGCTCATAGTCCGCAATGTCTGATGACACTAAGACATGAAGAATTACTACTGGCAGGTCTATTCTCATAATCTCTCATCATAAAGATTACTATGTGTGAACTCTATGAGAGAGAGTCTCATCTTCATATGAGTAATCACACTTGACGATATTTATATATGTGTCCAATCATAGTGTATCATCGAACCATAGAAAAATATTTAAGAATATTGTTATAGATTTTCAAGGTCCTCATCATAGCGGGGATCTGTCATGACCTTACTAATGAAAAAAATATTCCATAACATTATTATATTATAGTCATGCAGAACAATTAACAATTTATAATAAGTGTAAATTCATGTAATCAAAGTATACAAAATTGGTTCTCAGGACACCAACTCTATCAGGGTGCACCAAAAAAGCTCTCTAATTCATTGTGTAGTGGTTATTTTATATAATAAATTATATTCGAAGTCAACTATATATTTTTTCCACATTATAAGGGTTTTATTAATACATTTTTTCAAGATACCAATATGTTTTCATTATGATTTCCACGGGTTATAAATGCTTCCTCGGTAAAGATTAACATTATATAGATCATGATTATTTATTCATATAACTATTTCCAATGTTAAAGATTTATTCCATGTTTCATAGTTAATGATCTAGGTATTCAAGGGTATTATTTATTTTATGTTAATCTAATTCACTTTTATTATTTCATCATTCCATGATGCTCATATTTTATCACATAAAAAATAATGTGGTTAATGATGATGTTTACCCTTACTGGTCATCTGAGCACACAATTTTAATGTTTTTATTTATTTATTTTTTCATTAACGGTGTTTGATTAATTATTCATATAAAGTTTTCAGTTCCATCCAGCGTTATAAAATTTAATTTAAAAAGGGTATAACCCATATACATCACGGGGGGTCTAAAATAAGTAATACCAAGAGAATATTCTTTCACCTGATTAACCAACTCTGGGGGATGGGTACAGTTAGTATTAGAATTTAAAATTGAGTTATCTAGAGATCCCTTGGATGCCTGAAAGTCTATCTTCATATTACCCTCATGAATCGTATGAGCAATAGAAATGCTATTGAATTATATTATCTTTCCTCTCGGCATTAGATATGTGATAGTCCAAGGTATTGTGATGGTACCTCTCATTGATATGTGAAGGATATATGAGTCATCTTCCACCCTTTATATCATAATATTAGGGGAATGAAATTATTTACATCAATTAATCATATATAATGAATCCACAAGATGACAGTCACCACTACCAAAAGTACCACTAAATACATGAGTAACAAAACAATTCAGGATACGAACTACTCCACCCCTCTCATAATATCTTTGATACATGACCTAACAATATTTATTTTAAAACCATTAACATGAGGATACCATTGAACCCAATTTTTGTGTAATAGGGTGTTATGAATTGTGCCCTCATTAATCTTAACATGTAAAAGGCTTCGTAGGAAACATGAGGATTTATGGTTCTTGAGTAAAGGATCATGTTTAACTATTAAGGTGTGAGACTTAATTAGCACAACCATACAAGAGTAAAAAATACCTTCATGATTCCCCTTATTCGGATAATTCTAGAAAGACTTACATCATGCATCCAGGAAGAGATATATAACCTTGCGTTCATGGGGATTATTAGTGGAGTTGTGAACTGATCGAGGTGTTACCCTGTGGGATGCAATTTCATCTCGGCTAAGAACGTCTCATCCCCAGTTGGGGCATCTCTAGATGACCTCTTCATGGGTAGGGGGATTCTTGAGTGTGGAGGGTTCGAAAAGGCCACTCTAGAGAATTCCCTTTTTAATAAAATTATTAGTGAAGTTGTGAAAAAAAATCATAATTGAAGAAATTTCTAAGATGTCATGGTCTGGGTAGTCCACTACATTTAAAAAAACCAAGACACGACAAGGATTCCTAGTAAAATTTAAAGAATATATGATTCAGGGTAACTTCATTAAAAATATGAAAGAAACTACATCGATAATCCAAGGAAACACTTATCCTTTGAATGATTTCAAATGCAGGTTAGTCTTGATTAAGCACACACCAAAACAAAAAAAAAAGTAATCGTAACAAGGATTTCCTTGCTCTATTCATTTTATCCACATTCATCGATATAATATTACTCATGCAAGATGCATATATATACCTATGTTGAGAAATATCTAGAATATGATCTTGTGAAAAACAATTTATGATTCCTTGAGAAGTTTATTACACTAATGAAGACTTTCTACAAGTAATAATTATGATTTTTAATAATAAACATAGGATAAGAACTTTTTGTAGAAAGAAAGGTATGGTAATGGACATCCCAGAAAAGATAGAATATTTCCATCCCAGTTTTCATTCAAACAACTGATGAAACCATGACCAATGACCCAACTCTAATGAAGTTGGAAATAATGTTGGTGTTTGATTATCAAATTCCACATATTATAACTCTTTATCACTATTCCATTACAAACCATCCAATATTTATTTGAATTTATTTTTTCCTACAGTAATGTACCATCAATATTGTCCAATGATTATCTAGCTTTGTCGCTTCTCAAAAATTTATTGAAACTTCTAAGACTATTTCTTCCTCCTAAAATTTCATGAGACATCTTATTCCATGAATCACAATGGTGTTTTCCTCCACCGTGTGCATACCAAATGGTGGCGGTATGAATTTTTTCAATTTTCCTAAGGAAACATATATGAGTAATGAGATAGGAAAATGAATTTATTTGAATTGATGAATGGATTATGTGAACTAGGTTGATTCATCTGCTAAAAGGGAAAAATATATTCTTCCAGGTAAGAATTAAAATCATCATTTAATAAATAATTTTATCAAAGTGTTGAATTATTTATATATCTATAGAAATAGGTTCTCCCGTATATTCTATAAGGAATGGTCTTTTTTGGACTCCAAGTTTATCAAAAATTATTTTACCCCTTGATTCTGAACATGATTTTTATAAATTATCACGACTCTTTTCCCACTTGATGGATTGACCGCTCTAATGAAAATATTTTGAATGTGTATGATCCAGATCATGAATATTTTTATATTTACATTATGGAAGAGAAGGATATAATCTATAATAAAAAGATGAGAGGGTCCCCTGATGTTAAAGTTGAAATAAACGGGACTCAGATATCCTTAATCAATCTTATTGTTATAATATTTTCTAAACAAGACATGATACAATATGAAGATAGGGGGAGATAGAGAGGATCTTCTTTCCTTATCCCCCTAACTGATTTGAAGAATACATACCTTCTCCCCATGATGGTGATAAAAAACCATGTGGAACTCATGCACCTAAAAATATGATCAATAAATTTCTTTAAAAAACCCATACCTCTCATAAAATTAATTATTAAAAACAACTCCATCCTATCACACAACATGTCCATATCTATCATGATAGAAATGATGGACCCATGGACCATATTATTAATATCAATTAAAATTTCATGATAAATATAAAATGAAACTTGAGAATATCTTCCAAGAATGAAACCATTTTGTTCCAAAGAAATCCATTTTGGTAGGTGTATGGATAATATCTTGTTGATAATCAAAGCAATTACATTATAAGAAATGGTACACAAGCTAATTGAATGAATCTTCTTGAGAGATGAGAGATTCATGACCTTAAGAATGAGGATAAAAGAGGTGGTATAAGCCACTATAGGAAAACATACACTATGGATAAAATCATGAATTATTTCCACTAGTTCATTTTTATAAATTCCATCATGAATTAATCCATAAAGACCTTGGGAAACCATCTGGACCTGGGAACGTCTATAATTCATGAAGGACATAGCCTCCCTCACCTCCCTCCTATTAGGTATTCCCTCTAGAATACCATTTGGATCAGTATATACATAATGTTCTATGTTTCCAAAGAAATATGTGTGCCTTGTAGGATAACAATCATGCATTCAAGGATTATCACAAGAAAGTATATAGAAAAAATGAGACACATGAAAACCTCCTACAACTTGTGGTACGAAAAAAAAAGGAATCATCTTCATTCCATCTTTATGGAGAAATGTGCATTTTGTTCTCTCGTATTCATGCTTGAATAAAGTATTACAATCTCACTCTCTGAGCCAGGACACACTAGATCTATCTCTAAATGTTCTTTATTATTCATGAAGAAATTTAGAAAGATGAGACATCATGTTGGCCATTTTAATAAAAATATCATCATCCTAGTGTGATTCAAGATTACTCTTTTACTGTTCAATATCAACCTTAATATCATCAATGTCTTGAAAAATATAGGTATTTTCAGCCTATCAAATAATGAGGTCCCCTTTTAATATCTGAATCTTTTTCATGGAACCCAACTAAATATAATTCATTTATAAATTTACCCCATGAAGATTGAACCATGACCTCATATCTATGGTCATATATTACCACCATAAAAAGAAATTTGATTTTTCTGTGATGAATTATCATCCAGGATAATGCCCAAAAGAGAATGATTAGATTAATCCCTAACAAAGTGATGAACTTTTTCATTAGTAGTGGATGAAATTTCTAGACTGTCATCCAAACAATGAATGAAATTACACCACCGGAAATGATCATCATTTTGGTTTTTTCACCATGTAAAATTATCATATGATTACACCATGTCATGGGGACTTTTACGATATGAGAAGCTTAAAAAATATTTTCTTTTCTTCCTTGGGTAAACTTATGAACCCTTATTCTCAATTGGATCCATAATAACGTTGAAATAATAACTACCAATCCAATCCATATCACCCATATCAATATCATCCAGCTCATTCCAGAGAAGATATCTCGCCCTTGAATTGCACAATTTATAAACAAATGATATAAAATATATAAGATTTATCCAAGATAACCTTTATTGAAAGATTTTGGATTGAGATAGACACATTCTCCACAATTATATAATTGTTATGGAAAATCAAAATGTGAGGGTTTTAATGATCCCCATGAATGAAATTATTGATAAAAATCATGGAATCAGAATTATAAGCATTCCTAGACTATTTTTTGTGTTCTAGAGAAACTACCAGCACAGATTTTTAATGATGGAGTTATGAATAAATTAAATCTAGATACAACTGCGAAACTAAATCCCATGCAATAAAAATTATAAAAGATATAATTATAATAAAAATAATGGGTATTTGGCCCAATGAGACGAAGGCCTCATAACCTATGAGTAAAGAACCTCCAGCTCTCATTTTTGATTCCCTCTAGTACAGGCTCTTCACTGAGGAGGATACTGACTTGCTGTCTTATCTGATTCCACAATGGATAGAACACTCAACCCATTCGATATATAAATAGTAGGAGTTCTTGATTTTATTGGCAGAAAGGTAAATTCCTCATGATAAATAACCACCTTTACACATCCTTTGACAACCTTAATAGTACTATAGGTAGGAGAATAAGGATCTAATTGATCCAATTATACTTTTAAATTGTTATCAGTAACCAGTGATAGTGGAAAAATAATCATATTTTTCATGAAACCAGTGGAGATGCTAGTTGGGGATAGGATACATTGGCCTAGAAATTATTAATAATGGATACTGGGAAGGTTAACATAATCACCACTCTATAACGGTGGAAGGGGGGCCTATAGGTACAAATGTAGGGGTAGAACAAACACCTTCCACATGAAAATTTTTATAAAAAACTATAAGGTGTGTATTTTCCATCTCTATAGTAATAGAAGTCATTAGTTTTTTCAGTGGAAGTAATATTTTTAAAAGGGCCATGTTTAGATCAGAAGATAAAGAACACAAAAGAGGTTATATACATGGTATGGAACAACGCTTTATATATATGTGGAGGGAGTGCCCTTAAAGACAAAATTCTATGGAGAATCACTTTGGGAGAAGAATATCAGAGGTTGCCACCATGAAATTGAGTCTCTAGCTCTGAGAAAAATACAAGCCGGTAATGGGAGAGACATTTCAAGATCCACACAAATACGTGCTACACCTTCATATTGATGTGAAGTGTACATTCATCAACAAAAAATAAGGGAAACAACGGTATTAAGAATAAAACATAGAAAACTAGGATTATTAAAGGAATTTAGAAGACCTACTAAATTGATAGAAATTATATCTTGTGAATAATCTCATATGAAATGAGAATCCATCATCCATATGAAGAGGTTAAATCTCTATTTTCCAAGATATAATGGATTTGGGACCATGCTTTCATGAAGCCCTTTTGATAATCAAGAACTATGAAAAATACAATTATATTTAGGATCAAGACTCTAGTCAAAGCAATCAAATTCCATGAGTTTTCAAGAGACTAAAATATTATACTATGCGGTTTATCATACCCAAACCTAACTGGTAGTGTCTATAAATGAATATCCATCGCCACCCAAAATGCATCGGGTGAAAAATCTAGAGTAGGAGATCTATCCACTATTGATGTGTGTTGATCCCCCCAAAAAAATATCTAGAGTTAGGGATATGAAAGAAAAACCCGATGGTGTATGGTGAAGAAAATATTTTTGGGTGGTCCTAATAAGACATCCTTGAACAATGTCGGAGGGTTTCTAACCCCCAAGTCTAGAGGAGATTAAGAATATGGTAGATCTGATGAATATATATGGTCTAATACCACCGGGACTGCAGATGAAGAAGAAACAAGAAAGGGAGGAGGAGGTGAGATGTTTGGGGAGACTTGAAAAAATAGGAGGAGTGTGCAGCGCGTTATCTAGGACAACCACATGTGACTCCATTAAAAAAGGTATTTCTTGTTTTATTTGAATGATGATAATAACCTAATATGGAATATCAAAAGATGTCTATTTTCATGAAAAATATCTATTGAATTCATGTGTACTTTTTTATGTAAGGTTTTTTCCAAATTATATAAAAATATAAAAATAAATTTTCCATGGGATTGTAAGTGATAAAATATTTCATTTTTTATGATTATTTCATAGATTATAATTTCATTAATGTTTTATTATAACAATCTTGAAATATAACAAATATTTGATTGGAAATGGATCCATGAGTGTAGGTTTGGGGATTATATAATAGTATTATGACTAAATAAAATAGATATAATTTTAAAATTTAGTAAAAAACTTTTTGAAAAAGGAGTTATGAATATCGATTCTATTCCATAACATTAAAAAAATGTTGTTGTGTTCATTTAATTACTAAGAATAAAATAATTTTTGGAAAATGAGATTTTAAATTAGTATTAAATATCATTAACTAAAATACGATGTTATGGTAACCTTCTACATTTCCTTTCATGTTCATTGGATTTTCAGTATAATATATTCTTAAATAAAATAATTTATCGCTTTTTCTTAAATTATTCAATAAATTTATTTCATTATGAAGTTAATATTTTCAATGGAGGATAATAAAAAAAGAGGGACAATCCAATGTTATAGGTTTTATTTAATTGGGGATAAATATATTATTTATTAGAAGAATATATTTAGGGGGGTTTTTCAAAGGTTATTGTTGTGACCATAATATCTATGTGTGGGTGTGTGATTTTTTTTGTTTATGAATTTCTTTTTTATATGTTTTAGATGTTTGATTTATCCAATTTTATATATTGATCATTTGCGTTTTTTTAAAAACATCTGTCACAAAATTTGAATAACTAAAGAAGAGTCAGATTAAGATGTAGAAGATGATTTAATAAGGGGATTTGATTTTACCAAATAGAAAACATATGTATTCTTATTTAATATTATTATTTTATGCAATAAAAATAGTAATATAATTTTAATATTTATGAAAATACTTTGTAAATAAGTTTAAAGGATTATTTTTGATGAATTATTATAAACAAATTGATGGATTGGAGGTTTATAAAAATTTGATTTTATATTATTTTTGATAATAAAATGTGAATTGGGATAATGTTGGGACTATAATATTAGAGTATATTGATCATACTCATATTTTTGGAGATATTTAAGGATTATCATAAAAAAAATTCTAAAAGGGGTGGATTTATAAGTGATGATTTATTATAAATTATTTAATGCATTTGGTGTTGATTCTTATTATTGACACATCTGTAATACTATGAATCATATTCACCCATAAGTGAAATACTCTATTCCAGTTTATGTGAATGTAATTTAGTTTCATATATGATAATTAAGATGTATTGGAAGATAATAATTTTTTTGAAGATATTCTGAAGTAATGATGTAATCAAAACATCACAAATTATATCAAATACTGTATAACAATTATAATAGATAAATCAATTTATTTTTTTATAAAACATGAATTTTAGAGGTGTATATTGATTTCCAAAAAATTTATAGAGTAGTGGATAAATATAATTTGTGAGAAAAATGTCTTGAATAACATATAAACATGTGTTTTATAAGAGTAATATTTCCAAAAATACTTGTATGAAAAGTGAAATTTCTCTATTTCATAGATTACTGTCATGTATTGATTTTACAAACACTAAAAATAATTGAAATGGTGAGTGAATTTTTTTTCATTTCACAATTTACATATATATGATACAGGATGGAAGCTCTTATATAGTGGTTATATTAATATGGAAATCTTAAAAAATGATATAATGTTGAGATTAATTATAACATGGGAATAAAATCATTATTCTTATATAAGTTTAATATGATTAGTTAAATAGAATTTTTTTTTCAACCCAAACATGTGGGTATAATATCTTGACACAATGAATGTTAATTTAATGTTTGAATTAAAACGTTATCCCTAGGCCATGGTAAAATCCATGAGTATATTTTAATAGTAGTTTCAGAACATTTAAAAGTTGTTGATCATAAATAGAATCTAAAAATTCCATGGTGAATCCAAATAATTTATAATGATATAACTTTTATAAAATTTAAAATTATTTCTATATCATTTTATTATGCCAACATTGAAATATTGTATATCACGTCATTGATTCATATGAAGAATTAGTGTTATCATGTTTATAGAAATGAAGATAATGAATTTTGATGTATTTAATATTTGGAAATCAAATTAGAAATTTTAATTTAAATAAAAATTAAAATGTATTGTTTTAATTAATGAATAGATGGCATATATAATAAATTAATATTTATTAAGGGTGTGGGAATAAAAATGTATTTTTAATATTCAATAGAGTTTTATATAAGAAGAAGAATAATTATATAATGAAAAAACGTTAATTGGAGGAGGAACAAAAAAAATTATGGTTGTTTATGTAACAACCCGAACCAGAGCAGCCACTCAAATAGAGCTAAACGGTCTTGGGGTTACTTCCTTAGGAGCACATCCCAGAACTCCAATGGCTACCAACTAGCAGCGAGGGTCTGATAGGTATAGTGGGGAGGATATACCTTCTCGGAGGACAATAATGGTACCGGTCTGAGTAATAATATATGACATGAAATATAAATAAACGACTCAACATACTCGAACTAGACCCGCATAGTGGAAGCTCAATCAATAGCAATACACAGTGGAAGTAATAATTGTAATCAAAAATGGCTGAAGAAAACATAACAGCACGATGAACACCACTTGTGACTAGTAAACAGACCAAGCATGCGTCTATATAATGTCAATATATAAAAAGTGGTATTAATGGAAACCAATAGTAGCTACAAAAAAAGTAAGTGTACTAATAAAGGAATGAAATAAAAACAAAGTAAACTCCATATATGAAAGACCACAAGGTCCATTCCATATTTATTCAATAGCTAAAGCAGTCCAACTCCTGAAGCTGACCACTTTCTAGCACATAAATCTCTAAATTCTACACACGTCATGAAGGGCCTGTGCAGGCTGTGAGACAAATCTCTATAGTATACCACCCAACAATGTGTACTTAATATAAGTGTTTAAGCAGACATGGAATTATAAGGAAATGAGTAAAAAGTACCATGCTCAAATAATTAAAAACTCCACTAGTTCTCAACATCTACCATGGAGTGTCACCTTTTTCGGCCAACGTCAGAATATTTGTCATGTAACCCGACACTATGTTCCACCTTACTACGCGTCACAAGTACCGAAATCCTGAAGGCACGCCCACGAATTTGAATGATGAAGGAACAATGATACCTGTCCTCAATTAAGTAACCGGAGGGAAAATGATGTCTGCCCTCAAATAATGGTGAGCCGTTTCTCCCAACCCGATAGCCTCAACACTATCTTGATGGCTCCCCACCTTCCACATGGAATCCTACGACAAGAACCCCCAAAACAATCGTACCTAAATAGAAACTAATGGGGGCCTCTTCCCACACAAGTGGCTAAATCACCTTTTCTGTAACACCCCAATATTTTATAGTATGTTATCTCATTAATGTAAATCAATAGCTTACACTACTCGCAACACCGAGTTTGAAGCGCACGACAACTAACCAAACTAGCCATTCCAAAAGCGATTATGAATGGTATTAACTGAATTATGGATCTTATATTCTCTATATAATTTTAACATCCATATTATTTGTTTCTTAGAAATAATATAAGAAAAAATTCATTTTTTTAGATAAATGAAGTATTTTTCAAAAAATTACATTTTACACCGTTTTAATGGAAAACCCTCTTTAAAACCAACATTGGACACTTTTATATTTAAATTTAAAGAAATGAAATTATTATTTATAAGTGTGACATAAAATTTTAGTTTGGGAATTTGTTTTGTACTTTTCTGATTACTTTCATATTTTTGTGAATAGTGATAAATACTCTATTTTAATTGAAAACAACTTTTTTAATCGAAATAATTTATAGTGTTAAATTATGCATTTTGATGGTTTTGAATGATTATGTTTTTATCAATTAATACAATGTATTTAATTATAAGTAATTTCAAATTTAAATTTGACATAAACATATGCCAATCGTTTGATTGTTTTTTATAAAGAGACATCGTAAATTACAAACTACTTGACTAAGAGTTATATCTAAAAGATAAGGTTATTATAATGACCAAAACCTGTATAAAACATATTTGTTGAAAGGTTTTATACCCATAAACACCTTATCCTATAAATAATTCATTTTTGAGAAATAAGAAACAAAAAATGATTTTATTATAAAATAATATTTCAAACATTTTTAAAAGTTACACTCACCTCTCTAATAAAAGGGAACCTCCCCTTCTATTAATTTCACACCTCCAAAGCCTTTTGGATAGGGCATACCATAACCAAATATCCTTCCAACTATCCTTTCTTCATCATAATGGCCTTAATTTGGCCTAAAATTCAAACTAAGAAGCCCTTTTTATCAAATCAAAAGGAAGAATCTGATGAAGTGGTAAATATTTCATCACCTCTTTCAAGTTATTTTTGTTTTCCAATTCCTCTTTCTTTGTTTTTTCCATTATAAAATAATAACTGCAGTATATTCTATATACTATTATTTTATTATAAAAACGGTACATCCATATTCATTACTCAATCCATCCTATAAATGATAGTCACCGAATGTGTGTACGTACGGATTACCGTCTCCACGTCGTGGTGTAGTTTTTTATTCAAACACATCATTATTTTGATGGGTATAATAATGTGTATAACATATGTTAATAATTATATATATATTATATACCATCCAATTACATATGATTTCACCATCAATATAATTTTATTGTCTCTCATGCATATATATGGATTATCGACTCCCCGAACGCGATGAGATTCATTCCCCAACGTAATCATTCTAGAATAATTTTCTTTTTATGAATAAAAATAATGGTTATTAACATAATATAATTTTTTATATGAATCAAATACAACCTATCCATAAAAAAATAGATTGCGTAACCAAGGATATAATGGAAAATTAATTAGTTAACACCCGAAATGATGATACTACTGAAATATTATTAACAAATAAATATTAGAGGATAATATATGATATCATAATTGTGTATATAGTTCTTGTATAAGTTAATAACAATATTTTAACTATTATACATGAGGTTAACATACCATCTACTAAAGAAAAGTTCAAGTTAAGGGTTAATTCCAAAATCTCTTTATTATCTGATGTTGTTTTTACATGACTATCTACTAGGACCTCTTTATCATCCAAATCTTTGTTTTATAAAAACTATTTTCATAAGGAGTATTTTTATGTCTTATGTAAGGAACTCTTTAACTATATTATCTTTTTAAATGGATTATATTATTATTCTTCTAAATTATTCTTATTAATTTTCATGTTTTCGAAATGGGTTTTAAGGATTTATTTATATGGACAGGATTGTTTTTAGATTGTTAATTCCATTAAAAAGACTCAAAGTGGTATGGGAAACTGTGATTAAAAAATGTCTTAAAATTTCATCCTTTCTAAATTCTGTGACTTTTATATTTTTTCAAGAAGAAGGGATATTTCTCTCAAAGAGGTTGAAAAATCATTTTCATCTATGTTAACATCCTTTGATGGATTTTAAACTTGTTTGATGTAGAATTATTATTATATAAATCTTCCATATTGTGTTGAATGTTTTGTGATATGTTTGACTGTGGATGTGTTATTTTTATACCATTCATGGTTAACATATAATGTATTGACATTTTGTATGTTTTTTTAATAAAAATATTTTTTATGTTTAACCCTTTTTGTGTGATGAATGAATTAGACTTAGTAAGTGACGGGTGGAGCCCGCTATTGAACCTTGTTGCATCAGTAGGTCTCATTAGAGAAACTAGTGTCTTGGCACTTCTTCTTGACCAAATCTTATTTTTAGTCTCGGTACAAGGCCTTGACTATGTTGTTATGAAGTCTGTATTATGCATTCCATCATTATGATGTTGGCTCTTGATATTGAATGTGATTATTCAACTAGTAAAATATCCATGTGAATAAGTAAATTCCATTATTTTATTTATATTTGCAATATTATGATGATCTTTAAGTTTAAAAGGATTTTGTTAATCTTACACATTACCTTAAATGATTATTCTTATTTATTAAAGTTTCTACTATATTGTCATTGTAACACCTGAGTCTTTTATGAGAAATATTTTGTTTTTATGTTATATAAATCATCAAAGGAATCTTTCACTACACACAACACTTGCTTGGCTTTCTTTACAAGCAATTGCTACCTTCCTCGATAGCTTGCGTCGTACGCAATACCGAGTTTCACTAAATAACGATATGCTATTAAAATATTATTAAAACTAGCCGTTATGAATAGTAATAACCACTTTTTGAAATTTTGTAAATTTTATTTTTCAAAATTGACTTCATTTTTGGATTCGGAATATCAAAATTATCCTAGGGTGAAATTTTGGTATTTTTCTAGAAACATTCAATTTTTGATGAATAGTGAAAACACTGGGTTACTATTTAAAAACGTGCTTTTTATTTAAATAATTATTTATTTTATTTAAATTTATTTTAGGTCAAAATTGATACATAATAGATATATAAGTTCAATGTAATTCATTGGAGTAATTTTATAATAAATTTAGATATATAAAAATTTTATTGGACTTTTCACCGTCTTTTACCCACCTCCTAGGAGAATTTGAAAATTTACATAAAAAATAATATTACCTCTTTGGTGAGTGGAATTTCAAAAATCCGAGAGACACAGTTGATGTCAGTATGTCAAATGTGGTTCAATGAGATGGATATAATTTTTGGTGAATAGTAACTTTTTACTTTTTTTACCACGGTTAAAAATAAATAGGGTAATTACGGCTAAAAATGATATTATCATTAACCTAACACATGTTCTAATTCTATTGGATAATATTAATTCGACCAAAAAACAACCCTAGAAATAAAATATGACCATTTAGGCCCACTTGGATTAGATTAGGACATTTATTATTAATTTATTTAAAGAAGGATTAAAATAGTTAAAATCCTTGTTTAATATGTAAATAATTATTAATATAAGGACATACATAAGATAGGTTAGACTATAAATATTCATTAGAAATATAATAATATTTCTTACATAATTGTATTTTATTTGTAATTTTTGAACATTAAATAATTTAATATATTTATGACCCAAAGTTGATGCAGTAATTATCTTATTAATGAAATATTGACATAATTGATGGTATAAATACCCAAATAAATGTAATTTGATACTTTTTTTGAATTACACTAATTTTCAAAGTTAATATGACACGTTAGTATTGATTTAATTAACTTTTTTCGAACTAATCATTCTGTTATAATTTTCAAAAAAATAAATTACTAAATAGTGTCAAAATTGACATAAAATAGTTTTTTAAAAAAATATTATATTATTAATTGTTATTTTATTCCTAAAAATATATGGTTCGGCCAAATGAATTATATAAGGTTATATATATTAATAATAAAAAACTTGGGGTTCGTTTGGCTTGTTATAGTAAGTTTATTAACCTTATAGTGTAAGACCGCAAAAAGACACGGTAAAAGTAAAATCATCTAACTTAATGTTGAATCTAAATGATATGGTTAAAATAGTAAAATAAACTTGTCCAAATTCTATTTTATGAGAGAATTTCGACCCATACCCACCTTATCTTCTAAATAAATTAATTTGGAGATATTTAAAACCGAATATGTCTTTATAATAAAATAATATTCTTAGTTTTTCCAAAGGTGCCCCTCTCCTCCCTTATAAAAGGGCACCTCCTCCCTCTCTTCCTCACACCACTATGAGCCTTCCAGATTGGCCAAACCCTGCCAATATATCTTTTCCACTTCCCTAGAAACATCCTAGAGGTCTTGGTCATCTTCAAAGACCAATTTTAGTGCCCTAAAAGGAGGTCTCGAAGAAGCGCTTCAAAGAAGAGGTAATGTTCGTTACCGATTCTTTCAACTTTATTTCTTCTTCCACTTCTTATTCATTAGTTGTTTCATTATGAATTAATAACATATGTATCACTCATATAATGATATGTTATTATAAGTATGAAACAACCCTATTTCGCAATCTATCCATCCTACGGAAAACGAAATCACCGCACGTGCGTAGGTACGGAATACCATCTCCACGTCGTGGTGTAATCTGTTTTCCACCACCACCTTACTTGGATGTGTATAATAGTTTAAAGAATGAATATATATGATTATTTTAAAGTTATATTGATTCTGAAATAGTATACATACACTCCAATACAATTCCACCATTATGGGAACGATATCATCGCTCGTGCCTATGTATAGAATACCGTCTCCATGATGTGATGTGACTCGTTCTACATGATTTTCATTGCATAATGATTACATAAAAGGATTGAGTGAATAAATATGATATATATTAAACTAATTCCATTCTGGAAATGAGGTATCAATAACCTAAAGATAAGAATAAGAATTTATTCGACAAAACATGCATAAGAACAAAAAGAATAAACACCCGAATAACAAGTAACAATTAAATATTACTAATAAGAAGCTAAGAATATGGCCATATATGATATCATAACAATGATTATGATTATTTAATAAGTCAATGACATTATTTAAATCATTATACAAGAGGTTCATACACTTACGATTCAAATCGGACCTAAGGTAAGGGAAATATCACAATCTCATTTTTATCTGAGATTGTTTATACATTGGTATTTACTGGGTTGTATTTTATCATCCACATCCATGTTGCCTCAATATGTAATATTATTTCCATCAAAAATCAATTTTTTAAATCCAATTTTACCCTTCGGTGAGTTTTTAGTAAAAGATATGAAAGGAATCTTTTGTCGTTTTTCGTACGAGGTACTTTTTGACTTTTCTGAAAAAAGTACAAGAAGAATGTTTTTTAACTTATACGAAATGAATGAATTTTTAAAACATTATTTACAAGAAGCTTCCTTTACAAGTTTTAAAGTTTATTTTTAATCAACTTCTTTTAGTTTAAAATTGTATAACATATTAAGGAAGGAAAATGTTTTTAAAGTAGAAAAGATATTTTCCTCAAGAATGGAGTTCAAGTGTTTTATCAAAATTATTTTCCATATAAGATAATATAGGGTTATGTTTCTATCTCTAAAATTAAATTGATTTTATTATGTTGTGATGGAATTATTTTTATGAATTCCTTTATCCTATATGAATTGGTTTATGATGTCACGATGTTTAAGAATCCCATTTTTATTACATGGGTTATTCAATGATGTATGATTTATGATTTTATGGCACACATAAGAATGGTATCATTATGAGATGGGTGGGACCTATATCTACCTCCAATGCATTGGGTAATGATTTTATATCTCATGATATAGACCTGGCAAGAACGGTAGGTTAAACCGATTCATTGAAACAGGACTAAAACGAGGAATGAACTCGGTTTAGAAAAGGACTTTGTCCACTAAGATAGTCCTGGTAATGAGTCTTGACTAATAAGAAATTATTATATATGATTATGTGTGTATGCCACAAAGTTTCATGTTTTATGTTATATTATTGTGATTACATTTCACTACCATGATTTATCCCATGTTATGAAATTTTGATCTCTTTTGCTGGGTAAGAATTCCAAAATGTTATGTTCTTATGAATATGATGTGATTGATATTTATTTTGTTTACACTCACTGAGAATTTGAGCACACCATTTTGTATGTTTTCATTCCCTAGGTCAGAATGAAGGTTATTAAGTAAGATATTCCAAAAGGGACTATAGATATGATGAAATAAATGGGAGACAGTGTAGACGCTTTATGAACCAGGTGTTTATGTTTCCCAGTTTATAAAGACACCATACCTATACGGTCCATTAATGGTTTTGTTATATGTTGTAATAAGTGTACTTAAATTTTTAAGTATTAACAATGTATTTAAAGTATGGGTCGTTATAGTTGGTATCAAAGGAAAAGGAGGTAGGAATGTATCTGATCCTTGGGAACTCTCACATGTGAGAGTTGGACGAACTGTGGCTCTCCGCCCAAGGGCTTCATGAGGAAATGGATGCCATTGGGGATGGTGGTTTGTCCCACCCAGGGGGTGTAGCCACCCATGGAGTGCCCTTATAGGTATCAATTATAGTCCAATGGAAATAATTCAGACCGTTATAGTTGGTATCAGATAAAAGATATAATCAACCTTTGGAAACTAGGATGTGAAACCCTTTGTAAGAACCCTAAGGATAAGTCTAAGCATAGAACACAATCTTAGTGTTTTATAAATGTCCATGAATAACCTAGGATAATACCTTAAGTGTGAAATTTTATTCTTGATTATGTGGTTTTCCTATTATAATTAGTGTTGATCACACTATTCTTCTTGGTTTTTGTCAATGGTTGGAACCCGAAGGAACCATGTTAATGCAGAATGCGGCAGGCAATGCAATGATTGTCCCCCCTGAGAAACCAAACATTATGGGAGCTGGAATGAGAAATCTTGTAGCCATTCTCACACAACTTTCTCAAGCTATGAATCATGGAGGACTTCCAAACGAGCAAAGGAATGAGAAACATTATATTGAATCTTCATGAGATAGCGTCCACCTTCATTCAGCGGGTCTACTGATCCATTAGTTGCTGAACAATGGATTAGTACTACTGAAAATATATTTTCAGTTCTTCAATGTTCTGAACATGATAATGTCATCTTAGCAGTGTATCGTTTGGAAGGTGATGCTCATCAATGGTGGAATCTTATCAAGAATTCGATGCCAAGAGATGAAATTGAGTTTATGAAATGGGACGAGTTCATGAACATATTTTTCAATAAGTACTTCCCTTGTAATCTCCGAACAAAGATGGAGATGGAATTTCTTGAACTAAAGCAAAAAGATGATGAATCTGTTGGTAACTATGAAGCAGATTTTACAAGACTTGCAAGGTACGTTTCTAGTATTATTATCCAACACGAGAGTAATATCGATTGATTCTTTAGTGGCGTAAAACCAAGTCGTCGAAGGGAGTTAGCCATAAGGTACTTCAATAGCTACTAGGAAATCGTTCGATGTGCTCTCAAAGTTGATATGGGTATTGGAGTAACCCATCATTCGCATGGGTTTGATAAGAAGAGGAAAATGGAATTCAATGGAAATTCTAAAGAGCACACTGAAAAGAAGATGAGTTTCCCTTTATGCTCAATGTGTGGAGAGAAACATGGAGGGAGTTGTCATAATGGGACAAGAAAATGTTTCAAATGTGGAAAGGAAGTTCATCGGGCTTTTGAATGCCGCAATGATGTGAAGAAGATGTCTAGTGATGTATACAATGAAAAGGCTACACAGAGTGAACCTCATATACTTCAATGATACAAGTGAAAGAAAATGGGGCATTATTCCAATCAATTACCTAATCCAATGGTTGTGGATGATGATCGACGTCAACAAAATCTTAAGGCTAAAGACAAAGGAAGGTCACATGAAATTTCTATCAGCGATGGGGAGTATGATAACGATGTGTTGAAAGGTACACTTACCATCCACTCTAAGGTAGAAAATGTTTTATTTGATTCTGGATCCAACCAATCTTTTATTTCTGAAGAAGTTTCTAAGGGTATCACCGTATTACCTGAAAAATTAGATGTTGAGTTAGCTGTGACAACCCCTAATGGCACAATAGTGTCATCAAAAGTTTATAATTCTTCTCTAATTTAAGTTTGTGGGAAAGTGATTCCTGCAAATCTTGTGATCCTCCATATAGTGGAATTTGATGTGAAACTTGGCATGGATTGTCTTTCTCTATATGGAGCTCATGTCAATTTCCAAAGAATGGAAGTCGGATTTCATATTCCAGATCAATCATTGATTATCTATCGATGCAAGGATGAACATAACCATCCAGTGGAAATTTCTTCCATTTTATGGGTCGTGATTCGACTAAATGAAGGTTATTTATCTTAAATGGTTGGTGAGAAACTCACGATTAAGAATATTCCCATTTTACGAGAGTTTGATGATGTCTTTCCGGAATAATTTCCCGGTCTTCCACTAAATCGTGAAGTTGAGTTTTCAATCGAACTCGTACCGGGATCTTTGCCTATTTCAAAGGCACCTTATAGAGTGGCCCCAATTTAGTTGCAGGAATTGAAGAAGCAACTCCAGGAGAATCTTTATAAGGGGTTCATATGACCTAGTACATCACCTTGGGGAGCACCTGTTCTATTTGTTAAGAAGAAAGATGGATCAATGAGACTCTGCATTGATTATCGAGAACTTAACAAGATCACTATCAAGAACAAATATCCTCTCCTGCGCATTGATGACTTATTTGACCAACTATGCAGAGTTCAATACTATTCCACAATTGATCTTCATTCAGGGTATCATCAATTAAGGGTCAAAAGGGAGGATATACCAAAGAAGACATTTCATATAAGGTATAGACACAATGAATTTATAGTGATGCCATTTGGTCTTACTAATTCCCCTGCTATCTTCATGGATCTGATGAATAGAGTCTTTAGAGACTATCTTGATCAGTTTGTGGTAGTCTTTATAGACGATATTCTTTTATATTCAAAGCTCAAGGAAGAACATGAAGATCACTTGAGAATTATATTGAAGACCCTGAGAAAGGAGAAGCTTTATGCCAAATTTACCATGTGTGAATTTTGGCTTCAAAAAGTTTTAGTTTTGGGTCACATAATCTTAAAAGACAGGATATATATGGATCCAGCAAAAAATAGAGGTTATCGAAAGATGGTCGAGACCAATAATAGTAACTGAGATCTTAAGTTTTCTTGGTTTTGCTGGATATTATCGGCATTTTTTGAATTATTTTTAACGATTACCTAATCCACTCACTAGGATGACTCAGAAAGGAGTTATGTTTGGTTATATGGAGGAATGTGAATAGAATTTAAAGTAGTTGAAAAAAAAGGTTATCCAGTGCACCTGTACTCACACTGCCTTGTAGTGAAGAAAGGTTTGTGTTCTACAGTGATGCATCCAAGAAGGGATTGGGGTGTGTTCTTATGCAAAATGATATGGTGATAGATTATGCCTCACGACAGTTGAAAATCCATGAGCAAAATTACCCAACTCATGATTTGTAGTTATCTGCGGTAATCTTTGCATTAATGATTTGGCGGCATTATCTATATAGAGAAAGGTGTGACATTTATACTGATCATAAAAGATTAAAGTATATTTTCACACAAAAGGTTCTGAATATGCACCAAAGAAGATGGTTGGAGCTGATTAAGGATTATGACTGCTCAATTCATTATCACCCTGGGAAAGCAAACAAGGTGGCAGATGCATTAAGTCGACAAGACCATGCCAGTTTATCTATGATGAGGATCACAAAAGATCAAATATTTATGGATATACAAAGGATGGATCTTGGAATTATAATGAAAGGGGAAAATAGTATCTTTCTCAAATTAATGTTCAATCATCTATACATGTAAAGATTAAAGAGGCACAGAAAGATGATGTACAGTTACAAAAGAAGGTGAGAAATTTTCCAGAATTCAACCTGATTGTGATGGTATAATAATGTTCAGGAATCAGTTTTGTGTTCCTCCCATCCCCGAATTAAAGAAAGAGCTGTTGGATGAGGCTCATAGTTCTTCATTCTCTATTCATCCTAGAAGCACGAAGATGTATAGGGACCTGAAAGAGTTCTTCTGGTGGGATGGCATGAAAAGATATGTTGCTGAATATGTCTCTCGATGCTTGGTTTGTAAAACAAGTTAATGCTGAGAGACAGAATTCTAAGAGGATGTTACAACCATTACCCATACCTGAATGGAAATGAGAAAACATCACTATGGACTTTGTCACAGGACTTCCTAAACCATCCAAAGGCAATAATTCTATCTGGGTCATAGTTGATTGTCTTACAAATTCGGCATACTTCATCACAATTAGAGTGGTTTTCTCTCTAGATCATCTTTCTATGATATATGTGAAGGAAGTGGTAAGATTGCATGGAGTATCACTTTCTATTATATCTGATCAGGATCCGAGGTTTACATCAATGTTTTGGGGAAGTCTTCAGCATACTCCGGATATAGGGTTGAGTTTCAGCACTGCTTATCATCCTCAGACAGACGGTCAGTCTGAGAGGAAAATTTAATCTCTGGAAGATATGTTGAGAGCTTGCTCTATGGATTTCAAAGGATGTTGGGATCAACACTTACCTTTGGTGGAATTTTCTTATAATAATAGCTATCACTCCAGTATTCAGATGGCTCCTTATGAAGCTCTCTATGGAAAAGAATGCAGGACTCCAACTTGCTGGGATGAAGTTGGGGAAAGAAAGCTATTAGAACCTGATCTTGTTGATGAGATGTCAGAAAAGATCTGATCTATGCGACAACACATAAGAGCATATCAGAGTTGGAAAAAAATGTTATGCCGACAACCGAAGAAAATACTTAGAGTTTGAAGTGGGTGATAAAGTGTTCCTACAAATATCTCCTTGCAAGAGAGTAATGAGATTTGGAAAGAAGGAAAAGCTGAGCCCTAGGTATATCGGTCCTTTCGAAATATTGGATCGTGTTGGGAAGGTAGATTACCTATTGGAACTTCCACTGAATATTTCTCAAGTTCACGATGTGTTCCATGTATCTCTCCTGAGAAAGTACATACCTTATCCTTCACATGTACTCATCTTAGAAGTTGTAGCACTGGAACATGATCCTTCTTATGAAGAACAGCCGATAGAGATTCTCGATCATAGTGAAAATGACCTACGTAACAAGACCACTCTCTTGGTGAAAGTTTTATGTAGAAACCACTAATTAGAAGAATCTACATGGGAGCTTGAGGATATGATGAGGGAGAGGTATCCTCATCTATTTGTTACAAAGTGACGAATTTCGAGGGCGAAATTCATTTTAATGGGGTAGAATGTAACACCTGAGACTTTTATGAGATATATTTTTTTTATATGTTATATAAATCATCAAAGGAATCTTTCACTACACACAAAACTTTCTTGGCTTTCTTTACACTCTATCGTGACCTTCCTCGATAGCTTGCGTCGTACGCAATACCGAGTTTCACTAAACAACAATTTGATATTAAAATATTATTAAAACTAGTCGTTATGAATAGTAATAACCACTTTTTGACATTTTGTAACTTTTAATTTCAAAATGGACTTCATTTTTGGATTTGGAATAACGAAATTATCCTAGGGTGAAATTTTGGTATTTTTCTAGAAACTTTCAATTTTTGATGAATAGTGAAAACACTGGGTTACTATTTAAAAATAGGCTTTTTATTTAAATAATTATTTATTTTATTTAAATTTATTTTAGGTAAAAATTGATACATAATACCTATATAAGATCAATTTAATTCATTGGAGTAATTTTATAATAATTTTAGATATATAAAAATTTTATTGAACTTTTCACCGTCTTTTACCCACCTCCTAGGAGAATTTTCTTATTTAGATAAAACATAATTTTACCGCTTCTATGAGTGGAATTTCCAAAATCCAAGAGACACGGTTTATTTCATTAAGTAAAATGTCATTCAATGAGATGAAAATAATATTCAGTGAATAGTAACTTTTTACTTTTTTTTAACCACGGTTAAAAGTAAATAGGGTAATTACGGGTAAAAATGATATTATCATTACCCTAAAACATGTACTAATTCTATTGGATAAGTTTAATTAGACCAAAAACAACCCTAGGAATGAAGGATGGCCATTTATGCCCACTTGGATTAGATTAGGACATTTATTATTAATTTATTTAAAGAAGGATTAAAATAGTTAAAATCAAAGTTTAATAAGTAAATAATTGTTAATATAAGGTTATACATAAGATACGTTTGACTATAAATATTAATTATAAATCTAAAAATATTTCCTACATAATGGTATTTTATTTATAATTTTTAGACATTAAATAATTTAATTTATTTATGACACAATGATGACACAGTAATTACCTTATTAATGAAATATTGACATAATTGATGTTATAAATACCCAAATAAATGTAATTTGAGACTTTTTATGAATTAAACTAATTTTATAGGATAATATGGCACGTTAGTATTGAGTTAATTAACATTGTTCAAACTAATTATTCTGTTATGATTTCCACAAAAAACAATTAATAAATAGTGTCAAAATTGACATAAAAGAGTTCTTAAAAAAATATTATATTATTAATTGTTATTTTATTCCTAAAAATCTATGGTTCTGCCAAATTACTTATATAAGGTTATATATTTTAATAATAAACAACTTGGGGTTTTTTTGGCTTGTTATAGTATGTTTATTAACCTTATAGTGTAAGAACACAAAAAGACATGGTAAAAGTAAAATTATCTAACTTCAAGTTAAATCTAAATGATAAGTTTAAAATAGTAGACTAAACTTGTCCAAATTATATTTTATGAGAGAATTTAGACCCAAACCCACCTTAGCTTATAAATAAATCAATTTGTAACTATTTAAAACCGAATATGACTTTATAATAAAATAATATTTGTAGTTTTTCTAAAGTTGCCCCTCTCGTCCCTTATAAAAGGGAACCTCCTCCCTCTCTTCCTCACACCACATTGAGCCTTCAAGCTCGGCCAACCCCTACCAATTTCTCCTCTCCACTTCCCTAGAAACATCCTAGAGGACCTGGTCTTCTTAAAATACCAATTTTAGTGCCCTAAAAGGAGGTCTCAAAGAAGCGCTTCAAAAAAGATGTAGCGTCTATTACCGATTCTTTCAACTTTATTTCTTCTTCCACTTATTCTTCTTTAGTTGTTTTATTATGAATTAAATAATCAGTATCACTCATATAATGATATGTTATTATATGTATGAAACAACCCTATTTCTCCATTTATCCATCCTACAGAAAACGAAATCACCGTGCATGCGTACGTACGGAATATCGTCTCCACGCCGTGGTGTAATCTATTTTCCACCACCACCTTACTTGGATGGGTATAATGGTGTAAAGAATGAATATATATGATTATTGTACATTTATATTGATTCTGAAATAGTATACATACACTCCAATACAATTCCACGATCATGGGAACGATATCATCGCTCGTGCGTACGTACGGAATACCGTCTCCATGATGTGATGTGACTCGTTCTACATGATTTTCATTGCATAATGATTACATAAATGAATTGAGTGAATAAATATGATATATATTACACTAATACCATTCTGGAAATGAGGTCTCTATAACCTAAATATAAGAATAAGAATTTATTCGACAAAACACGCATAAGAACAAAAGGCAATAAACACCCGAATAACAAGTAATAATGAAATGTTACTAATAAGAAGCTAAGAATATGACCATATATGATATCTTAACAATGAGTATGATTCGGGAATAAGTAAATGAAATTATTTAAATCATTATTAAGGAGGTCTGGACACTTATGAAGCAAATCAGACCTAAGGTAAGGGAAATATCACAATCTCATTTTTATCCGAGATTGTTTATACTTTGGTATTTACTAGGGTGTGTCTTATCATCAACATCCATGTTTCCTCAATATGTAATATTATTTCTATCCACCTAAAATTTCTTAAATCCAATTTTACCCTTCGGTGAGTTTTTAGTAAAAGATATGAAAGAAATCTTTTGTCGTTTTTCGTACGAGGTACTTTTTGACTTTTTCAAAAAAAGTACAAGAAGAATGTTTTATTTAAATTATATGGCATGAATGAATTATCAAAATATTATTTCCATGAATCATCCTTTACAAGTTTTCATGTTTGTTTTTAATCAACATTTTTTAGTTTAAAATTGTATGACAAGTTAAGAAAGGAAAAATGTTTTTAAAGTAGAAAGGATATTTTCCTCAAGAATAGAGTTCAAGTGTTTTATCAAAACTATTTTCCATATAATATAATATAGGGTTATTTTTCTATCCCTATATTTACATTTATTTGATTATGTTGTGTTGGAATAATTTTTATGAATTATTTTATCCTATATGAATTTTTTATGATGTCACGATGTTTAGGAATCCCATTTTTATTACATGGGTTATGCAATGATGTATGATTTATGATTTTGTGGAACACATTAGAATGGTATAATTATGAGATGGGTGGGACCAATATCTCTCTCCAATTCATTGGGTAAAGATTTTATATCTAATGAGATAGACATGGCTGGAACGGCAGGTTAAACTGGTTTAGTGAAAGAGGACTGAAATGAGGAATGAACTGGGTTCAGAAATGGACTTTGTCCACTAAGATAGTCTTGGCAATGAGTCTTCACTAATAAGAAATGATTCTATATGATTATGTGTGTATACCATAAAGTTTCATGTTCTATGTTATGATTATTGTGATTACATTTCACTACCCTGATTTATCGCATGTTATGAAATTTTGATCTCTTTTGCAGGTTAAGAATTCCAAAATGTTATGTTTTTATGAATATGATGTGATTGATTTTTCTTTTGTTTACCCTTACTAAGCATTTGAGCTCACCATTCTGTATGTTTTCTTTCCCCAGGTCAGGAAGAAGGTTATTATGTAAGATATGCCAAATGGGACTATAGATATGAAAAAATAAATGGGAGACAGTTTAGATGCTTTATGAACCAATTGTTTATGTTTCCCAGTTTCTAAGGACACAATACCTATATGGTCCTTTCATGGTTTTGTTATATGTTGTAATAAGTGTACTTCAATTTTGAAGTATTAACAATGTATGTAATGTATGGGTTGTTATAGTTATCTTTACTGAGTATCTGAGCTCACCCCTTTCTTATGTTTTATTTTCCTAGGATTCCAATAAGTGTTTTAAGATTAATAAGTAGGGTTAATCTTGGGGATTAAATGAATTCCCAAATGATCATATATGTTTTGTTTTGTTTTCTAATGTGTATTGTAACGTTCATTTATGTAATATATTTTCCAAGGCTTCTAAACTGATCGGTCTTCCAGGACTTGATTTCCTTTTAATAATTTCAATGTAATGTAATAATGCACCAACTCTGGATAACAAGGATCGGGGCGTTACATCATCGTGGAGTCTCTCTGTGAGCACACTACTGAACGTTTTGGGTGAGTGGTAATAACGAAAATAGTACCCTAGACACAACATCTCTAACACCTCATGCCCCTATAACCATGTCGCTCAAGTTGGAAACATTTCCATCCAAGTAACTCGTTCCATTCCCATCCTGACAGTCACACATCCCCAAGACGGTGTCCCTGACGCAGAATCCCATTCTCAGAACTACCCAATGTAACTGGGGCCAAGCCCAACCTATGATCAACATAACTCAAGAATATCATGAAATTAAAAACACAAGCCCAAGGTTTCCAGCATATGAAATGGCACGTATCAGATATATAATCACAATTAAATGCATTAAACATGCAAGAGACACTAAAAAGTTGATTTTCACTAGCCAGGTGTTGTCCCATACTAGCACTAAGATCTTGAAATACTCTAATAAGTAATATCCAGGTTTAATAAACTAAAATCAACTATTTTAAACCATATAATTCAATTATAACCATTTTTCCATCCCCTGGCCAAAATGCCATTGTGAGCACCCCTCGCCCAGAATCGCTCAAGAAAAATGGTAAAATGTCATACACAAAGGTATCCCAGGAGTCACATAATCATTTTGATATGAAAAAAGTTAATCATGGTATCGCTCAAAATACTAATAAACATGCCAATGGTCACACCACCCAAAATTATATGAAAACCCAATTGAAGGTATGCCCCACATGCCTGAGACTAGTAAATGTTGGAACGTCTGATATCGAGGTCCATTTCTAATCCAATCTTCATAGATATACATTTTGGTCAAACAATGGAAATTCTACTGAGATGGAAACTACAACATTTGAGGAAAAATAACAATAACAGAAAAGGGTTTGTGGGTTTATCCTCACTATTGAGATCCCACAACCACCAAGAGTTTGAAGAACAGACTCCAGATATAGATTCTAGGGAATAGTATATTCTTCAGGTTTTTGGAGAGGAACTGTTCCAAAGTTGGGGAATAAGATGAGGTTTTCCAAAATAAGATGTGACACTCTTTAATTTAAGTAAATAAAAATAAAAATACACTACATTTATAAAATAAAACATTCCATGTAGTTTCTCGGTAAGTACTCCAAATTAAGCGGAGGTATCCAGACATCTTAGAAATTCCACATGGGACTAAACATGGATTGAACTCTTCATTTATGCAGAAAAAAGGATACACGGAGTGTCGAGAAATACTACATACCATATAGTAGGAAATTCCTATACAGTCATCACACGACATGTAGTCGGTGAGAACACGATAGGTACATGCCTAAACGATACACAATGTGTACTTTAGAGTGTATAGCATGTAGTCTACAAAAATCAAGATCTTCCTAGAATTTCCTAGTTTCCTCAAAACAAGTCAAAAATTAGAATAGGGTGGGGATTTTGACCTGTTCCAAAAACATGGATTCTTAAAATCTATCCACCATAAGATAGCTCATTTCCAATCTATCGAATGAAACTAAGAGATGTCACTAAATATACCACCCCGATCGAAATAACCCAGACTTCCCCGATTTCAATTGTTCTAGATAAATTCCTCAAGGGCTCCCCACCTTAGTAATTTTCTAACTTGGTCTAAACATTATGAAACTCAACAAAGAAAGGGTTCACTAACCAATTTCCAGACTCATGGTCCTCTCATGATGCATCACCACCCATATTCTTCCTTAGTGCTCCCATATCGTTTCAAGCACCCAAATGTATCCTATAATACATTGGTGTCCTCCTCCAGGGGGTCCTTCATCCTATGGACGTTCAAAATAAAACATGATTCCATTCACCTCATGTAACTCGCATCTTCGATTCCCAGATGCCCACGATACCTCGGGTAACCAACATCCTTGATTCCCCGATTCCCAAGTAACCATATATATATATATATATATATATCATACACCAAATACAGTGCCAATCCCACTGACCGGCATCTAGTCAGTCCAAATATGTCATGTACACATCATGCACTAAAAATGGACATGCATTAATAGGTCAATCCAAAACGAAAACAAGGAAGTCATGAACACACTCATGGTATACATTTAATCGTCGTCAGCTCACCAACATGATTAGACCCTAGAAGCTCCACGACATGCACCCAACCTGATGTATGGATTCCTAATGCCTGACCTTCATACGGTTCCACTCCAATCGCCAGCCACTGACCCCTCATCTAGGTCCCACTGTCTCAACCGTGTCATCCACATGAAGATGAACCTCGACTAACCTCTCCTAGTACCAATCCTGAACACACTCTAGATGCCACCGTCTGTCCTGGTCCATGTTTGCTGACAGTTTGAGAAGATGCCCAACCAGTCCACATTGTAGGAACTCCTTTCGTGGCCTATCGCACTAAGTTAGAACATGTTCTGGTTTTTCACACTGAAGGAAAACCACTGAAGAACTACAGAAAGGTGGTCTAGATATGTTCTTGGCCTGACTTCCCTACTGAAACACATCTCGTACTCACATCCTGCTATCTGAACTGTCACTTGAAGCTACCGTTAGGCCAACCTGGGGCATAACCCTCTAGTTTCCCAATGCTATGAGTTCCTGATATACCTCCTCTGAGAAAGAACCCAGCCAGAACATATTTACCTGGATCCGAATGGTGTGTCCTATGCTATCCCTGAAGAAAATCATCCTTTTAGAGTCATCTCTTACCATAGCAGTTGCAATGTGAGATAGCTCAATGAAAGTAGCTGCATAGTCCATGATGGACATGACTCCCTACTGAAGGCTCATGAACACCCTAGACCTATTTTCGATCTATGTCTCTGGGTAAAAGTTCTCAAAGAACCTTTCCTCTATGTCCTTACATGATAACTCATTGTTCCTGAGAGCCTGAACCTGCACATCCTACCATCACTTTTTCGCTCCTCACAACATGTACAACGCCAACTTGACCCTCTTCCCTAGAGGCATCTCATGCTACTCAAAGATCATCTGCATGCTCTCTATCTAGTTCATATCCACCTATGGACCAATTGTACCCTAAAAAAGTACCAGGTTCTACCACTGGAACTCTCGCATCAGATATGCCATAGATGGCTATGTACCCTGTGCACCTCTGTCGATCCCCTACATGACACATACCGGGCCAGCTCGGAGCTGCTCGTCGAGCCGCGAACTAAATGCTTAAAATACCATCTATTTTCCGATCTGGTCTTGATCTTGAACCTCATCTTACCTCTAATCCTCTACCTATGGAGAATGCTCTACCTACACCAAATCCTGAACCGGTTCCTGCACCTATGACACTGTATCACAACCAGACTGACGCTCCATTGAGACATATAAGAGGAACCCATTGAATACCATAAATGGTCATACTACCCATATATATATACAACAATATATTCATGAAAATAGAAAACAGTAAAAGTTAGAAAATAACTACTACCCTTACTCTCCCCCACCACAACCCATTCCCACAACATCCAGGACTCATGTCCTCCTTACATGCCCAACAACAGAGCAATGTATCAAAAGTACCTCGGGTCATGCCCGTACTAACAACCCACATTACCTCAAAACGATGACCGAGTCACCCAATCCGGATGATCAAAATCACATCAACCAAAGTACCATCCTTCTCGCAGAAGAGTAAAACCCAAATATACTTCCATATGCAATTCAAAAAATATATATATCATGGAATAAAACAATGAAATAAAAAAGAAATATTATCAATAATTTCACCTATTCACATTTCTAAAGAATATTAGGAATGAAAATTGATATTATTCACATGGTATTATCACTTCATAATGAATTTGTGCAGTTATGAAATTGAAATACCCTACTATGTGACTATGAAAAGCCAAGCCAACAAACATTCCATACAGGGACATGTTCCAATAATCCCTTAACTCACTAGTTTGAGGGTTACATATCACAATCAATAATATCACACACCAGGTTAGCCACCGAGTTGGAAATCAAACAAACTGTAATATGAGAAAAAGAATAACAACAATTCCCACACAAGGAAACATGGTCCATCACTCGTTCATGGGGCTCCATGCACCCAAGGACAAGATAAAAACCTAGTTCCAGTAACAAAATTTCTCAAGACTACCGTTTCCCTAATAGTATAACTAGTAGAAATAAAAAAGAAAAGTCTCAATATCATTAGTAGAACGAAAGAAACTGCAACTAAATCATTGTCAAAAACACCTCTGATACCACTTTGTAACAACCCGAACCCAAACACCCACCTGAATATTGCTAAAGAGGTTTGGGGTTACTACCTCAGGCGCACCTCCCTAAATGCCAAAGGCTTCCGATTAACAGCAAGCATCTGGTAGGAATATTTGGGAGGCTATACCTTCTTCGAGAAAAATAATGGTACTGATATGAGAAATAATATATGACACGCAATGGAAAAAAAATGACTTAGCATACTAGAACCAGACCCCCATGGTGGAATCACAATAAATATCAATAAAAATAAGAATCAGTAAACATAAACACCAGCAGATGTAAACAGAACAACATGTTGAACACCACTTTTAACTACTAAAAAAACCAGGCATATGTCTATAGCATGTTAATATATAAAGGGAGCACCAATGGAAACCAGTTGTTACTACAAAACAAGTAATCATACTGATACAGGAATGAATGAAAAACAATGTAAACTCTATATAGAAATGACCTCAAGGTCCATACCATCTACATGCATGATCTAAAGCATTCCAACTCTTGAAATTTACCTCTTTCTAGCACGTAAATCCACAATGTCTACACACATCCCAAAGATCCCGTGCAGGGTGTGAGATAAATCTCAGAAGCATACCACCCAATGGTGTGTACCTAATACAAGAGTTTAAGAAAGAATGCAGTTATAAAGAAACTAGTGAAAAGTATGATACACAAATAAAAAAAATCCACTTGTGCTTAACAACCACTATAGAGTGTCACCAGCTTCGGACACTGCTGGAATCACTATCATGTAGCCTGGCTCCACGTGCCCCCTAACACCGCGATTCTCAAGTACTGAAGTCTTGACGGCACACCCACAAATTAGTAAGTCATAGGAACTGTTATTGATGTCCTCAAATAAGTAACTAGAGGGACAATGATGTCTACACTCAAATAAAGTAACTGGAGGGACATCGATGTCCTCCATAAAATAATTTTGATTCTCTTCCTTCAACGTTATAAACTCAACGCTATCCCTTAAAGGCTCATCAACTTCCACATGGCTTCCTACGACAAGCACCCCCACATCAATTGTACCTAAACCATAACAAACGGGGCCCCTTTTCGCACAAGAGGTCAAAACCACCTCATAAAGGAGTCTCTATGTATGCACACTACTCAATGTTACGGGTGAGACGTAGTCTCCAGAATAGTACCCAAGAAACAAAATCTCTAACACCTCGTGCCCCTACAACCATGTCGCTCAAGTCCGACTACCATACCCTCAACGTTACCCGGGCCATGCCCAATCTGAATGTCACAATGAATCATGATGATGTCCATGATGCACAATCCAGTGGTTAGAACCACCCAATGTATCCCGGGACAATCCCAACCTATGATCAACATCAATCAAGAATATCTGGACATGCCTATCACAGCCTCAAGGGTTACAACATATGCAATGACACATAACACATATATAATCACAATCAAATACTTTAAACATGAATGAATCACTAAATATTTGAATTTCACGAGCCAGGTGTTATCTCATACTGGCACTAAGATCATGAAACTCTCTTTAATGTAAATTCATGTTTTAATAAAATAAACTCAATAGTTTAAAACCATAATATTCAATTATAACCATTTTGGAATCCCCCGACCATAATCACTAATGATAAATGACCCCTCACCTCACCTCACTCAAGAAAAACAATTTAAAGGTATAACCAAAGGAATCTCATGGGTATTATAATCAATTCGATGGGAAAAAAAGTTAAAACATGATCTCAATCAAAATACCTGAAAACACACCAAAGGTCACACCACCGAAAATGTATGAAAACATGAAAGAAGGTACGAAACACCTACTGGAGACTCATAGACATAGGAAATTATGATATCGAGCTCCAATTCAAAGCTAATCTTCATAGATCGATGTTTCTATCATACTCCAATAATTATACTCGAACAGAAACTATAACGTGTGAGTCGAAGAATCAAAAAACAGAACAGGGTGCATGGGTTTAGCCTCACTATTTTTATCCCGCAGCCACCAATAGATTCACTAAAGAACTCCAGATGATGATTCGAGGGAAATTGATAATTTTCATATTTTAGAGAAAAACTATCCTGATGTTTTGGACGTAGAAGATGTTTTTTGGAATAAGATGTGATGATCTTTTATTTAAGAGAATTAAAAATACCAGTCATTCATAAAAAAATAGACGTTGTGTATTTTCCTTATCTATACTTCGACTTAAGAGGAGGTTGCCACATGGCTTGGACATGCCACATAGGTCAACACACGGCTTGAACCTCACTAGTACACAGATAGGAGGAAACACAGTGTGTTGTGAAATACTACATGTCGTGTAGTAAGAAATTCTTATACGGTCATCACAGGACATGTACTCGGTGAGTACATGACTAGTACATTCCTAACCCATACACGTCACATACTTTTGAGTACATGATGTGTAGTCTGGAAATTTCCAGAACATCCCAGATTTTCCCAATTTTCTTAGAAAAAAAACAAATTTAACCCTGTTGAGATTTTAAACCCTTCCAAAAACCCATGTTCTTATTGTTTACTTTGGTAAAGATTCACTTACAGTCTCTATTTTATAAAATTACTCATTTATCTTGTTAATTTCCTTTAATTTAAGAGGAAATAAAAAATAACATTTCTTGATATCAATAATAATACATATTCATTGTATCCAATATTTCAACACTAGTGGATCATAATTTGATGGGTTATTCAATATCATTCCAAGGAGGTAGTAGTTTATTTCTAATGGTTATCCTTTCAAATAATCACTACGCCAAATACATTTTGATATTTTTTCTTTATGGATCATGGACAGTGATATTTAAATTCAATATAATTGGATTCATATGATATTTAATGGATAAATATAAATAAATTAAATTCACTGATTCCCCCTTCCCTATCTAATAATTAATATTGGTTTTTTCATAAATTATAAGAACAAAATATATATGATGTTAAATTCATCATCAGTCTACCGAAGACATATTATACTCTTCTATGATCTCATATTCGTATTCACAAATTCATATAATATGGATTTATTTAATATTTAATCATGAAAATGATCACATTTGAAAGGGATTGGGTGAGGCACTATTTAAAAATTAAGAAAATATAAGTCATAGGTAAAACACCATATCATGAATGTTATGAAATGTAATAAAATTGAAATATGACTATCCATTTATGGTAAATTAATATAATGTATTGGTGTGTAAATTAATTGTCATAGAAAAATATTTTTAAATTCAAAATCCACTGAAATACCGAAAACATGTACAGTAAGGTAAAAAATGTATACCTCGATCAAGAGTGTTCCCACAACTATTTTTATAAATAATACTAAATTTTAAAAAAACTATTTTATAAAAAAATTATAAACATATTCGGTATTATTTTTTAATTACTTATAGAAAAAAATATGTTCATGTGTAACTCATAACACTTTCGAAACATGTGAAATGCCTAAATTTTGATAAACAATCTAGTTTTTTATCCAAAACCCATTAGAAAATATTTTTAGGGTATATTGTTATTATAAATTATTATTTAATAAATTTAACTAGAAATATCCAAAATCCCATTGAAAATTCCCAATCTAAAAAACTAAAACATCAGGAAATTAAAAATACGAACCCCTTTAAATAATTTTATTCTTATAATGTAATATATTTTCATTAAATAATTAAGGACATTGATTTATTAAGTATTTAATAAATATGATTCATATTCATATTTATATATTTAAACATAAAAAATGACCAATCCATAATTAAATATAAGAAATCCATTGAAAGATTCAACTAAAGAAGGCATGAGCCGTAATTCGAAAACTTATCCACCATGCATTACATAAAAGTACCAATTCAATGTTAATATAATTTTTTAATAAAAAATCATTAAATAAGGTCATTTTAACTCATTTTATAATATCATTAATAACTAATTTCAGGGAACCATTTATATATTTATCAATATATATTTTATGAAATCAGTTTTCCCTAAAATTATCCTTTGCTTATGGGCCCACAAAATCTGCATAGAGAAAACTAAAAACTACGATTAATCTAAAATCCATTTAAATGTCCTAGTGACTACATAAATATCATACCAATAATTTTCAAAAACATTGTTTTTGACGAAACTATTTCATTATGAAATTAACATCAATGGGATTTTTTTTATGCCTACCACCCATGAAGTCAAAACTATTGGGGATAATTTGAATATATAGAGGTTTTTTGTAATGATAATTTTCCCATTAATCTTCATCGCCCTTTTTTAACATAATACCTCATTATAATGAAAATTTAATTCTCAAATTACCTCATCATTTTGTATGTTGAATATTGGTTTCAAATAATGGATGTTAATGAATACCAAAACATAAGTATTTTACTTGTTTAATTGATGTTGGGAAATTTAAATTTCTCATGATGCTAAATTGGTTTTTAATCCTAGGTAAACATAAACTTTGAATTTTTTTTGGAGGAAACATAATAAATTATAGTCATGAGAAACTAAATTATAAGAGGTTTAATGCTACAAGTAGTTGTTTTTAGAAATGATTTTAAGATTTATGAGTTCCTTGATAGATTGAATGGGTTTCAAAATTGTTGGGATATAGATATCCTAGTTTCAAGAATGGAATGCAGATTCACATAGTTTACACTTGGATTGTAAAACCTTGTGACCTAAAATTCATGTATTAATTTTGATGGTCTTCAGATTGAAATAACTATGAGGACCCTTTTAGGGATGTGCATGTTGGTTTAAAGCATTTCAGAATATTCTTTACAGTTGGTGTATAGTATTCTATATGGTGTGGCTAGATCATGTGAGGTGTATTAAATATTAGATATTTAGCACCACAAGGTTGATTCATTATTTTAAAAATCATATAATAATCATGTACATTTTGAATTAGGCCAAAATTATTATTTCTCTCTCTTTATTTAAGAGGATCTATCCTGTTTTTTATTCCTCTGCATTATGCCTATACTAGGAAGTGGATTTTTCATATTTTCTCTACTCTTATAGTCATTTTGTCCTTGTATCATTACTAACACTAAATAGTGACCCATCATTGGATATGGTTACCTCTCAGTAATATATTCAATTCTCTTGATTCTACTTCTCATTAATATATCAATACATAATTCTAAATATAAAATTGCCCTTTTTAATTATATTCGTTGATTTTGTATCTAAAACCCTTATTTCTTATGAGATGAATTTAGTTATATGACTCTATTAAATGAGTGTGTTCCTATGAGTATATGGTTTGTAGTTCCTAGTGTTATCTTTAATATATGGGTTTTATGGGTTGAATATAAAATACACACATGTGTGCTTCCTGAGTGAGACCCTATATCAATTAATGAGTCCCTTAAAACTTATTAATTGATGTTTTAATATGTTTATTGGAATGAAATAGCATATTTAAATAATCTATGATGGGTACATGAATTTTTAATAAATTTGGAAGGATAAGATAGATACTAAATTTTAACTTTTTTAAATGCGATATGATTCTGTTGGTTCCATGGGAATGTGGCAGGCATGGTTCAAGATATTGAGGCGATTTTGATCATTAGAACTAAGAAGATATAGTTTATAAAGATGAGGGTGTGGCCCATGATTCCTGGGGAGATGATAATTAATAGGTTGATGTGAAATGTACCTCAATATTAAGGAATAATGTTGTTTTTATTAGGCCATGGCCAGCAATACATGGGATATTGTCTTCCATCGAACATGGGAGTCTTTGAAGAGTGTTGAAATATGGTTTCTATATAGTGTGTACTAGTACATTTTTTAAATTTAAAACCACTTTTTTGTATTAATTGTATTTAGATTCATATATAGATATATAGGACTTAGTTGTGGGGTTTTTGACCACTTGTTTTGGGTGGAGTCATATATAGTTATTACTGCATAGGGGATGGTGATGAACATCTATTATAGAGAAGGTTCTCAGAATATAAATCCACAATATATAGTTATTTATAACATTAGTCGGTGGATGTTACTTTACATATATTGAGTAAATTGGGCTGATATTATAGGAAGAAATATATCGTTGTGACTTGGGACATCATATTGTTGTGATGATAGATTTTTATAACATATTTATGAATTAGATTCATTGAGATATGATATTTAGGGTTGTTAATATGGTGGGGAATTTTCGGACGGAGGTCTAAGACACATGGGATGTATTGATGAAAATCATGATGGGATTATGGTTACTTAATTGGTGGCACATGAGGTGTCATATGAAATGATGTTTCAGGTGATATGGTAGTTGAAGTCATACTAAGGTTCATCTAAATTGAATGATCATAGAAATATCATACCATTCTAACCATGGTTAAAGAAGTTGAAATGTTCACTTGTGGATATTAACAACATGTGCATAATGGTTTTCACTCTTATATGTAGGTTTCTACTATTTATTTATGTAGGAATAATATATATAATTTTGGATGTAAGATAGGGAATCATTGTTGGTAAATTACTTTGTTCAAACTCAAACCCTACATATCCCCTCAGCACATGTGTAGGATTTATAATTTTTAGGTCATGTAATGGGTGTCACTCATGAGATAGTCATTTGTAATTGGGGATGTACTTTTTTTTTGTTAGATGGATGTGGACCTTGAGGTTACTCAGTATCATGTTATAACTATTTTATGTCTTTATATATTTACATATATGGTAAACCATATGGGTCTTTGTTTATCTTATTTGTATAACATGATAAAAAAATATTTATTTTTATAAAAATGGAATGATTCTATAGGGATTATTATTACTATTGTTGTTTAATATGCTTCTTTTGTGTTTATTATGTATCTTAGTTTATTTATCAGCATTTTTCTTCTGTGTTATATATATATAGACCATTTTTTTATAACCATCAAAGGGTATATTTTCCCCAATATCACCTATTAGATCCTTACTGGTAGTCAGTTTCATTTTCCGTATGGGGAGGCATACCTAATGCCCACTGGCCAACTGGCCCATTTAATGGAAAAACTGGTTCCCGAAATGGGATGTTATAAGTTGTGTCAAATGTTTAAATTTATCTTTTTTCCATAATGTTGGGGCTATCATAGACCAAAGTTATCAATGTAGTAAGAACATGTTAATTAACTAATGTTTGGGTTTCTATATCCTCAGGAATATGGTAAATAACATGTTTATATATGTGGTAAATTTATGGTATGCTTTGTGCTTTTACATTTGTTTGACATCCACCTGATGTGGTTCACTTAGGTGTGATGTTATTGGATAATGTGATATATGCCCTTAGCAAGGTATGGAAATGGAGGTGTATTTATGCATCAAGATAAGAACATTGGATCATATGTTATTTCTATATACTTGTGAATGTGATTTTGAACGTAGAATATGATATGAGGGGTTGATATCATTAAAATATCAACAAAATATAAATAGTGTTTTCCTAAATAGCCTTTTGGATTGAATCAACACGTCTAGAAAATGAATGTGGATCTATATAAGGGAATCCTATTATTCTTTTCCAATAAGGTAGGTATGAAACTAATTTTTAATGGGTAAGATTGATTGATTAAAAGGGTTGAACCATTCAAAATTTCAATGAAAAGGTAAAAATTGATTTCCAAGATAGAATTTATCTGTCATTCTACTCATCCACATAAGATTTATGATATATGATATAAATTATATGTGTTGGGTGAATATATTATGGGAAGTGAAGGGGACATGAGTTTAGATGATATGCTATACATAACTCTAACATGGGTATGTAAGGGGACTTGAGGCCAGATGTCATGTGACATGGGTAAGGTAAGGGAGTGTAAGGTCGGTATGATGTTATACATCTTATAGAATTTTTTAATGATTTGTAAATATATATTTGTTTTTTATGGTTCTTTTACCACGGTGTATTATATATAGCATGATACCACCAAGACAACTTCTAGTGGATCATCTGGAGGGCAGATACATGGATCCACTAGATTGTGCATGGGATGATTCCCTTGATCATTTGAAGGTGGCCTTTGAGGATCAAGAAAATCACCATACATAGGTATAGTAATTATATAATGGTTCTTAGAAGAATATTTATGGTTTTATGCCATGTTCTAATTTGTAAAACAATAAAACATTGATGTGACTCACAATGGGTATTAGAATGGGAGATAAATGAGTCAGCCTATCGATGGACTATTTGACTCATGAGCTCCAGTCTCATCACCTTCCATTATTTTCATTTTGAGGGTGGACCAAATTTAACACCCCAGGCTTCTACGGTACGCTTCTCTTTGAATAATGGGATAGCGTGTGTTGTACGCAACATCGAGTTCTAACACACCACAACCAATAAAACTAGTCGTTATGAATAGTAATACCCACCTTTTGAAATTATATAAATTTTATATTTCAAAAGGGACATTATTTTTGGATTCGGAATTATCCTAAGAATAATTTTTGGTATTTTTCTGAGAACATCCAATTATTATGAATAGGGAAAAATACTTAAAAACAAATTTTTTAATCAAAATAATTTATAGTGATAAATTATATTATTGATTGTTTTTAAAGTATAATTAGAATATATTTTTACCATTTTATCCAATGGTGTTCATTAGAATTAATTTCACTTTGAAATTGGACCTAAATAATTGTCAATCTTTTGATATATATTGTTTCATAAAAACATGATATTTGTGGTGACAACGGGAATTAATTATAAAATTAATTAATGAAATTTTTAAATTTGGATTTTTGTAAAATAGACATAATTTTTGAATTCGGAATATCAATTAATGCTTAGGGTGAAATTTTGGCATTGTTCTGAAAAACTTCAGTTTTTGATGAATTTTGAAACTACTAAGTGGTAGTTAAAGAACAGAATATTTCATAAAACGTAATTTTACCGCTTCTGCGAATAGAATTTCAAAAATACGAGAGACACAGTTAATATCAAGAAGTAAAATGTGGTTCAATGTGATGAAAATATTTTTCGGTGAATAGTAACTTTTTAATTTTATTTACCACGGTTAAAAGTAAATAGGGTAATTAAGGGTAAAAATGATATTAATATTACCCTAACACATGTCCTAATTCAATTGGACAAGTTTATCTCGACAAAAAAAACTACCTTAGGAATAAAATATTATCATTTAGGACCACTTGTATTAGATTAGGACATTTATTATTACTTAATTCAAAGAAGAGTTAAAAGAGTTAAAATCAAAGTTTATTTACTAAAACATTAATAATATAGAGTTATATATAAGATAAATTCGATTGTAAATATTCATTGGAAATATAATAAGATTTCAAACATAATGATATTTTATTTATAATTTTTAGACATTAAATAGTTTAATTTATTTATGACACAATGATTATGCAGTAATTACCATAATAGTAAAAAATTAAAATAATTGATTTTATAAATACTCAAATAAATATAATTTCAGAAATTTATGAAATAAAATAATTTTCTAGGATAATATGACATATTAGGATTAATATAATTGAAATTTTTAGAAGTAATCATTCTGTTATGAGTTTCACAAAAATCAACTATTGAATAGTGTCAAAATTGAGATAAAAGAGATTTTCAAACAAATATTATATAATTAATTGATATTAAATTCCTAAAAATCTAAGTTTCGTCCAAGAGACTTATATCATGATAGGTGTATCATTAATGGACCACTTGGGGGTCTCTTGGATGTATATTGCATGTTTATTAACTATATAATATAAAATTACAATGTGACATGGTAAATGTCAAACTAATTAACCAAGAGTTAAAACTAAAAGATAAGGTTAATATAATGAACCAAACCAGTCTAAATTCTATTGGTTGAATGTATTTCGACCTATCCCCACCTTAACCTTTAAACAATACACTTCGGAGCCATTAGAAACCGAATATAAATTTATTATAAATTAATATTTCTAGCATTTCCAAAGGTGCCCCTCACCCCTCTTATAAAAGGGCACTCCTCCTTCTCATTTCTTCACACCTTCAAAGACTTTTGGTTCGCCCAAACTCTGCCAAAATACTCTCCCAACATCCCTCAGTACAACCTAGATTCCTTAGTTTGACCATAAAGCCAACCTATGGAGCCCTTTTGATCAAATCAAAAGGAAGAACCCGAAGAAGAGGTAATGTTTTCACCAACCCTTTTCAATTTCCTTTCTTCTTCCACTTCTTATTTCTTTGTTATTACCATTATAAAATAATAAATTCAGTATCTTATATATAATTTGATGTTATTATAAATATGTTACAACCATACTTAGTATTCTATCCACATTTTAAATACCATGTCACCATACGTATGTACGTACGCCTTACCGTCTCCACGTCGTGGTGTAATTGTTATTCAATATATTATTATTTGGATGGGTATAATAATGATGTATAATTCATGTAAAAAATAAATATAACATGATAATGATTCTGTATATATAATATACAATTCAATTATATGTTATTTTAATATCAAAACAATGATATTGTCGCTCATTCGTACGTTCAGAGTACTGTCTTCACGAACGCGATGAGATTCATTCTCCATCATATCCATTCAACAATAATTATCATTTGATGATTTAAAAACAATATTATATGGACTTTATATCATTTTGGATATTAATTAGATACAACCTATCCATGAAAAACATGGATTACGTAACAAAACCTATAAAAGAAAACGAGTAAGCTAACACCCGAAATGATGATAATACTAAGATATTATTAACAAATCAATGTTAAAAGATCATATATGATATCATATTAATATATATGATTCTTGTATAATTTAATAACAATTATTTAACCATCATACAGGAGGTTAATATACCCTCAACCAAGGAAATGTACAAGTTAAGGGTTTATTTCTCAATCTCTGCATTATCTGAGGTTGTTTATACATAATGATCTACTGAGATTTCGTTATCATCCACATCCATGATTATTCAAAATGTATTTCAAAACATTTTTACCATTTACAAGAATATGGGTTAAAGTCATTTATACCCTTGTTTGAATTTTTATAAGAGGTTTATAAAGGAATCTTTCCGTCATTTTCCAAACAAGGTTCCTTTTAACCTTTTCGACAGGATTAAGGTAAGAATGTTTTCTTAACTTATACGGCGGGTGAAGCTATTTTCCACCCTTATAAAATCTTTAAAGCTTCCCTTACAAGATTATAATAATATTTTCAAAGAAAATTTTTTATTTTAAATATATGAATCTTAAATGATTTCAAAATAAAAAAGAGATATTTATCTAAAAAGATTTTTGATTTCATCTATGTCAACATCATTTAGTAGATTTTACGCTTATTTGAAGTTGATTTATTATGATACAAAACGTCTATATTGTATTGAAGGTTTTGTGATATGTTTGACTATGGATGTGTTATTTTTATACCATTTATAGTTTGTGGATGAAGTATTTACATTTTGTATGCTAGTTTTAATACGAATGATTATTTTATGTTTAATCCTCTTTATATAGGAATGCATTTGACTTAATATGTGAAGGGTGGATCCCACTATAGCTCCTCGATGCATCGGTAGGTCTCATGAGACAAACTAGTGTCTTGTCACAATTCCTTGACAAAATCTTATTTGTAGTCTTGTAACGAGGCCTTGGCTATGTGGTTATGATAGTCTGGCATTATGCATTCCATCATTATGAAAGTGGTTATTGATATTGCATGTGATTATTTGATTAGTAGAATATCCATGTGAATAAGTAAATGGAGTTATTTCATTTTATTTTTTCCATACTATGTTGAAGTTTAAGTTTAAAAGGCTTTTTTTAGATATAAATTGCCTTAAATGTTTATGATTATTTATAAATGTTTCCTCTATATTGATATCCTTAATGGGAATTTGAGCTCACCCCTTTTCTATATTTTATTTTTCCCAGGATATGAAGAAGTAAATTATGAATGACATGCAAGGATAGTATGAGGGGATAAGAGTGTGGTCTATGGAGACTATGTTGTTGTAGTTTTTATTTTTACGATGTAAAACTTTATGAATATAACTAGTGTTTCTAAGACTACTAAACCAATCAGTCTTTCGAGATTTGATCTTTCTTGTGATCATGACAATGTTATGTAATAATGAAACGACTCTGGGTAACTGGGGTTGGGGCGTTAATTTTGGTATCAGGGGAAGCTTAGTACAAACCTTGGAAGTTAGATTTAGATAAACTCTGAATAGATCACATAGATTTAAGATGGACATTGAGGATTAATATAGAAGAACTTCCTAGAATTTTGGTATTGTAGAGATTTTGTGAGTTTTCCAAGAAATACATCCCTGTCTGGATACGAGCAGGTAGAGGCGGCTCTTGCACAGATGTACCTAGGGGTAAAACCCGAAAACACCGCTTTGAGCTAGACTCAAATGGGAACTGGTGCACGACAGTGGGCCTTGCTGCACTCTTGGTTACGAGACTCCAGTGGGATATGCTTAAGATAACTCTCATTTTCTTTACAAATCATTATGAATGGTTTATGAGTATATATTTCCTCAATGAAAACATTCTTATGATTATGGATTATATCATTAAATATTTCAATTTATGTTAAGTGTTTTATAAGTATGGGATTATGTATTTTAATTCATAAACTGATCTAGTTTATGGCATTTTTATAGAAATGGTGCCTAGTGGAAGAAACATAAATCGTATCAATGCATGCACTCTATGTAGGGATTTCCCTTCTTCTCAAGATAATTATAGTGGAGCTGGTGATGCAACTGGTGCCGATCAGCTAATCACCATACTGGGACAACTCAATCAGGTTATGAATAATAAATTTACCTGTATGGACCACCCTGATCCATAGTGTGGAGGATCGATGTAAGATCTCTTCATGAGGCAACAAACACCAACATTCAATGGGAGTACAAATCCCTTAGTAGGTGAACAATGGATATTTTCTCTAGAGAAAATATTTCAGGCTCTGGGGAGCAGTGAAAGTGAAAAAGTTATCATGGAAGTTTACCACATCACTGGAGATGTTGATCAATGGTGGTCATTGATTCAAAATAAGAATGAAGATGGAGAAGTATCAAATATGGAATGGAGGGAGTTCAAAGATCTATTTTTAGAAAAATACTTTCCTCGTGACCATCGAGCAGATATGGAATGGCAATTTCTGAGTCTGAGACAAAAGGAGGATGGGAATGTCACAAAGTATGAGGCTAAATTTACAAGGTTAGAAAGGTATGCTAGAGATTATATACGTAACCCAAGAAGTATGATTGATCATTTTTTCGATGGGTTAAAACCATTTCTCCGTTGAGCATTAGTCTCACATTCCTTCTCGTTGTACGAAGACATTGTCTCATGTGCTATCAAGACCGAAAAGGAATTCTCTAAATCTTATGACTTTAAAGCAACGAAAGAGAAGAAGAGATTTTCTGATCAATCTGGGAATGGAAATAAGAGGAAGAAGGGAAAGGTTGAATATACATCCTATGGTAAATGTGGGAAGAAACACCCCCGTACTTGCTTGAAGGGAACGAGAGTCTGTTATAAGTGTGGCGAAAAAGGCCAAAAAGCTCGTGATTGCAAAGGGAAGAAGGAAGCTAACAATGTTGAGTTATAAAATTGTAGGGAGATGGGAAATTATGCAAATGAATGTCCTAAGCATCATGGGAACTTACCTCAGAAAATTCCAAGGAATCAAGGCCATGTTTATGCTATCACTACTGCTGAGGTAGAAGCTCTGAAAGACGCGGTGGCAGGTAACTTAATGGTTTCCTCAAGGTTATCAAATGCATTTTTTGATTTTGGATCGTCGCATTATTTCATATCATCCCAGTTTTCTAAGAAAATTAGATATTTACAATTTGATTTAACAAGGGAGTTGTCAGTTAAAACTCCTAAGGGGAGTATCATTGCAACAAAGTTTTGTGAATCAGTCCCCATTAGAGCACATAAATGTTCTTTATCTGCTGATCTCATCATCATACCTATGATTGAGTTTGATATAATCCTCGGCATGGACTAGATTTCAGACAATGATGCAAATATTTATTGTAAGAAGAAAGAGGTTACGATTCGTGATGATGATGATAAGGAACACCTTAACTTTAGAGCAGAATCATCACCACCCAATTATTATCTAGATCCACCCCCAGTAACTCAACTAAATTCAATTATTGGAAAGGAAGATAATGAAATGTTGGTGGGTGAGGAAAGGAATGTTCAAATATAGAATATACCTATTGTGAAAGAATATGTAGATGTATTTCTAGAAGATTTACCTAGACATCCTCCAGAACGAGAAGTTGAGTTTTCCATTGATTTAATTCCTGGATCAAGGCCTATATCGAAGACCCATTATAGAATGGCCACTGTAGAATTAGTCGAACTAAAGAAACAACTAGATTAATTGAGTAATAAAGGATTTATTCGCCCTATTTTTTCTCCATGTGGAGCCCCTGTTCTTTTTGTTAAAATGAAAGATGGATCTATGAGGTTATGTATCGACTACATGGAGATCAATGCTATAACAATAAAGGCCAAGCATCCACTACCTCGCATTGATGATTTATTTGACAAACTACATGGGGCTCAATACTTTTCAAAGATTGACCTTCGATCTGGATACCATCAGTTGTGTGTAAAGAAGAAAGACATTCCAAAGACAGCATTTCGAACCAGGTATGGGCATTACGAGTTTACAGTAATGCCTTTTGGATTGACTAATTCACCCTCTGTATTCATGGATCTGATGAATAAAGTTTTCAAGGAATATCTCAATAAATTTGTGGTGGTATTTATTGATGATATCTTGGAATACTCCAAAAGCTACGAAGATCATGAAAATCACATGAGCATTATCCTGAAGACTCTGAGAGGACATGGATTATATGGGAAGTTAAGCAATTGTGAATTATGGCTTCAAGAGATTTCATTTCTTGGCCATATTGTCTCTAAAGATGGAATCTCTATTGATCATTATATGACCAAGGCAATCCATGTATGGCCAGCACCTATGAATATAACTGAGGTACGTAGTTTTATTGGTTTAGCAGGTTATTATCGACGTTTCGTCTATAATTTTTCCCGATTGGCTAACCTATTAACGAAGCTCACACGTAAAGGGGTTAAATTTGTTTGGAAAAAAAGAGTGGGAAGAATGTTTAGAATAACTGAATAGAATATTAGTCAATGCTCCTATCTTGACTCTACCATCAGGTAATGATGGGTTCGTTATTTATAGTGATGCATCGAAGAAAGGACTTGGTTGTGTCCTTATGCAGAATGATAGGGTTATTTCATATGCATCACGATAGTTGAAAATTCATGAACAAAACTATCCTACTCATGATATCGAGTTAGAAGCTATGATCTTTACTTTTAAGATATAGAGGCACTACCTCTATGGTGAAAAATATGAGATTTATACTGATCACAAGAGTTTGAAGTATATTTTCTCACAAAAAGAACTCAACATGAGGCAAAGGATATGGCTTGAATTACTCAAATATTATGATTGTACGATACACTACCACCCGGGGAAAGCAAACTAGGTGGCAGATGCTTTGAGCAGAAAAGACCATGGAGTTTTGAATGTGATGAGAATTGCAAGGGATCCAATTTTCATGGATCTAGTGAAGATGGATATGGGAATAACCATGGAACGTGAAACATCAATGATTTTTCAAATGGTTGCCAATCCATCATTACTAAAAAGGATTAAGAGTTCTCAGACCGATGATGAATAATTTAAAACGAATATTAAAGCTGTGAATGATGGGATATTGAGAGATATTGTGTATGAAGAAGGAATTTTGAAATTCAGGAAGAGGCTTTGTGTTCCCGATATACCTGATCTAAAAAGGGAATTGATGGATGATGCTCAAAGTTCCAATTTTTCTATACACCCTGGGAGCACCAAAATGTATAGTGATTTGAAGGAACATTTTTTGTGGGACAATATGCAGAGGGAGATTTCCGATTTTGTGTCAAGATGTATGGTTTTTCAACAAGTGAAACCTAGAAGGCAACAGCCTGGTGGAGTATTGCAACCTCTTCCCATACCTTAGTGGAAATGGGACAATATTACGATGGACATTATCATGGGACTACCAAAGAATCCTAGAAGGACCGATGTAATATGGGTTATTGTTGATCGTCTTACCAAGTCTGCACATTTTCTTGCTATAAGAGAAGATCTACCACTGGAATGTCTAGCAAGACTATATATTAATGAAGTTGTGTGACTTCATGGAGTACCCCTATCGATTGTTTCTGATCATGATCCCCATTTTACTTTAAGATTCTGGAAAATCTTCAGAAATCCCTGGATACTGAACTTCATTTGAGCACTGCCTACCACCCTCAGACAGATGGACAATTAGAACGGACTATTCAAACCACAGAAGACATGCTGAGATCTTTCTCACTTGACATTCAGGGTATGTGGTTTCAATATTTACCTTTGGTATAATTTTCCTATAACAATAGCTTCCATTCGAGTATTCAGATGGCACCATATGAAGCGTTATATGGAAAGAGATGTCGCACATCAACCAGTTGGGATGATGTTGGTGAAAGAAAACTTGTAGGTCCAGAACTAGTGGGGGAAACGATGGAAAAGGTGAAGGTAATCCAAAATCACATCGAAGTATCTAAAAGTAGGCAGAAGATATATGCCGATAATCGAAGGAAGTATTTGGAATTTCATGTCTGTGATCATTTTTTTTAAGGTATCTCCATGGAAGTGAGTCATACGTTTTGGTAAAAAAAGTAAATTGAGTCCCAGGTACATCGGACTTTTTGAAATTCTAGAACGAATTGGGGCTGTAGCTTACCGATTGATAATGCCACCAAGTCTCTCCAAAGTTCACGATGTGTTCCACGTATCTCTATTGAGTAAATACATGCCTCACCCAATGCATGTACTCACCAATGAATAATTAGAACTCGAACCCGATCTGTCTAATTGTGAAGAACCCGTTAGGATTCTTTATATGAGAGAATAAGTACTGAGAAACCGAACGAATCGTCTGGTAAAATTCTTGTTGAAAAACCATAAGATGGAAGAGGAAACGTGGGAGCCCGAGGAACATATGATGAAGAACCACCCGATTCTTCTCATGTGGTAGTATTCTAGAAATTTCGAGGACAAAATTATTTGAAGGAGGGGAGAATGTAACACCCCAAGATTCTACGGTACACTTCTCTTTAAATAATGCGATAACGTGCGTTGTATAAAACATCGAGTTCTAACACACCACAACCAATCAAACTAACCATGATAAATAGTAATACCAACTTTTTAAAATTATATATATTTTATATTTCAAAATGGACTTCATTTTTGTATTCGGAATTATCCTAAGATGAATTTTTGGTATTTGTCTGAGAACTTCCAATTTTTATGAATAGTGAAAAATACTTAAAAACAACTTTTTTAATCAAAATAATTCATAGTGATATATTATATTATTGAGTGGTTTTAAAGTACAATTATAATATATTTTCACCATTTTATCCAATGGTTTTCATTATAATTAATTTCACTTTGAAATTGGACCTAAACAATTGTCAGTCTTTTGATACATATTGTTTCTTAAAAACATGCTATTTGTTTTGACAGTGGGAATTAATTATAAAATAAATTAATGAAAATTATATGTTATGATTTTTTTTTAAAATAGATATCATTTTTTAATTTGGAATATCAATTATAGCTTAGGGTGAAATTTTGGCATTGTTCTGAAAAACTTCAATTATTGATGAATAGTGAAACTACTAAGTGGTTGTTAAAAAACTGAATTTTTCATGAAACTTAATTTTACCGCTTTTTTGAATGAAATTTTGAAAATCCGAGAGACACGGTTAATATCAAGAAGTAAAATGTGGTTCAATGAGATGAAAATAATTTTTGATGAATAGTATCTTTTTACTTTTATTTACCACGGTTAAAAGTAAATAGGGTAATTAAGGGTATAAATGATATTAGTATTACCCTAACACATGTCCTAATTCTATTGGACAAATTTATCTCGACCAAAAACAACCTTAGGAATAAAATATTATCAGTTAGGTCCACTTGGATTAGATTAGGACATTTATTATTATTTAATTCAAAGAAGAGCTAAAAGAGTTAAAATCAATGTTTATTTAGTAAAACATTTATAATATGGGGTTATACATAGGATAAATTAAATTGTAAATATTAATTAGAAATATAATAAGTTTTAAATCATAATTATATTTTATTTATAATTTTTAGACATTATATAATTTAATTTATTTATGACATGATGATGATGTAGTAATTACCATAATAGTGAAAATTTTAATTAATTGATATTAAAAATACCCAAATAAATATAATTTCAGACTTTTTATGAATTAAAATAATTTTATAGGATAATATGAAATATTAGGATTGATTTAATTGAATTTTTTCGATGTAATCATTCTGTTATGAGTTTCACAAAAATCAACTATTGAATACTGTCAAAATTGACATAAAAGAGTTTTTAAAACAAATATTATATTATTAAACGATATTAAATTTCTACAAATCTAAGGTTAGGCCAAAAGACTTATATAATGATTGGTGTATCATTAATGGACCACTTGGGGGTCTCTTGAATGTATATAGTAAGTTTATTAACTATATAATATAAAAATAAAAAGTGACATGGTAAATGTCAAACTAATTAACTAAGAGTTAAAACTAAAGGATAAGGTTAATATAATGACCCAAACATATCTAAATTATATTGGTTGAATGGATAACGACCTATCCCCACCTTAAACTTTAAATAATACACTTTGGAGCCATTAGAAACCGAATATTAATTTATTATAAATTAATACTTCTAGCTTTTCCAAAGGTTCCCCTCACCCCTCTTATAAAAGGGCACTCCTCCTTCTCATTTATTCACACCTTCAAAGACTTTTGGTTCGGCCAAACTATGAAAAAATACTCTCCCAACTTCCCTAAATACAACCTAGAGGCCTTATTTTGATCATAAATCCATCCTAAGGAGCCATTTTGGTCAAATCAAAAAGAATATCCCGAAGAAGAGGTAATGATTTCACCACCCCTTTTCAAGTTCCTTTCTTCTTCCACTTCTTCTTTCACTGTTATTACCATTATAAAATAATAACTCCAGTATATTATATATAAAATGATGTTATTATTAATATGGGACAACCATAATCAGTATTCTATCCACCTTTTGAATAACATGTCACTATACGTGCGTACGTACGGCTTACCGTCTCCACATCGTGGTGTAATTGTTATTCAATATATTATTATTTGGATGGGTATAATAATGATGTATAATTCATGTAAACAATAAATATAACATGATAATGATTATGTATATATATTATACCATTCAAGTATATATTATTTTAATATCAAAAGAATGATATTGTCGCGCATGCGTACGTACGGACTACTGTCTCCACGAACGCGATGAGATTCATTCTCTATCATATCCATTCAAGTATAATTACCATTTGATTATTTAAAAATAATATTTAAGGACATGATATCATTATGTATATTAATAATATACAACTTATCCATGAAAAAAATGGCTTATGTAACAAAACATATAAAAGAAAACAGGTAAGTTAACAACTGAAACGACGATAATACTAAGATATTATTAACAAGTCAATTTTAAAAGATCATATACGATATCATATTAATATATATGATTCTTGTATAATTTAATAACAATTATTTCACCATTATACTGGAGGTTAACCTACCCTCAACCAAGGAAAAGTAAAAGGTAAGGGTTTATTTCGCAATCTCTCCATTATCCGAGGTTGTTTATACGTAATGATTTATTGGGATTTCTTTATCATCCACATCCATGTTTCTTCAAAATGTATTTCAAAACATTTTTACCATTTACAAGATTATGTGTTAAAGTAATTTATACCCTTTTTGACTTTTTATAAGAGGTTTATAATGGAATCTTTCCGTCATTTTGCAAACAAGGTGCCTTTTAACCTTTTCTACAGGATTAAGATATGAATGTTTTTTTAACTTATATGGTGGATGCGGATATTTTCCACCGTTATAAAATCATGAAATCTTCCCTTAAAATATTATAAGAATATTTTCAAAGAAAATGTTTTATTTTAAATATATGAATAATAAATGATTTCAAAATAAAAAAGAGATATTTCTCTAAAACGATTTTTGATTTCATCTATGTCAACATCCTTTAGTGGATTTTACGCTTATATGAAATTGATTTATTATGATACAAAACATATATATTGTATTGATGGTTTTTTGATATGTTTGACTGTGGATGTGTTATTTTTATACCGTTCATAGTTTATGGATGAAGTATTTACATTTCGTATGCTAGTTTTAATACGAATGTTTATGTTATTTTTAAACCTTTTCATATGGGAATGCATTAGACTTAATATGTGACGGGTGGAGCCCGCTATAGATCCTCGATGCATCGGTCAGTCTCATGAGACAAACTAGTGTCTTGGCACAAGTCCTTGACAAAATCTTGTTTGTAGTATTGGCATGAGGCCTTGGCTATGTGGTTATGATAGTTTGGCATTATGCATTCCATCATTATGAATGTGGTTATTGATATTGCATGTGATTATTCAATTAGTAGAATATCGATGTGAATAAGTAAATGGAATTATTTCATTTTATTTTTTCCATAATATGTTGAAGATTAAGTTTAAAAGGCTTTTGTTTTAGTTATACATTTCCTTGAATGTTTATGCTTATTTATGAAAGTTTCCGCTATATTTTTAACCTTACTAGGCATTTGTGCACACCCCTTTTCTATGTTTTATTTTTCCCAAGATGTGAAGAAGTAAATTATGAATGACCTTCAGGGATAGTATGAGGGGATAAGAGTGTGGTATATGGAGACTATGTTGTTGTATTTTTCATTTTTACGATGTAAAACTTTTTGAATATATCTAGTGTTTCCAAGGCTACTAAACCAATCGGTCTTTCGAGATTTGATCTTTCTTGTGATCATGCCAATGTTATGTAATAATGCACTGAATCTGGGTAACTGGGGTTGGGGCGTTACACCAAATGTAGTAGGGAAATAAATAGAAATGACGTATAATATTTATCACTATAATGTGATAGCTCCGAGTTGGAGGGTGAATATAGATACTAATATTCTAAGAGGACAAAGGAAGTATTGTTATGTTGTAAATGATCTGAATGTTAGACATGAGGGACTATATTGGATAGTTTTTGTGCTAGTTAATTCAAGATATTTTTTCATGGAGGTATTCGGGGAAGATATAACCTGTGAGTTCAGGATTATCAAATATGAAGTTAATTTCATAGACCAACCCTAATTTTATTCTTCTATAATGGTAGATGATATTTTTAGAGTGAGGCATTTCAGGTATGTCTTGCAGCATAAAATCAGGGTTTAGCTTAATATTTTCAATCATACTTCATTCCCAAAAGAGGTCAATCAGATATATATAGAAAAGATAAAGATGGAAGATCTACTATATTCTATCAAGATGAATGTGTTTGTTGAAATTAGTGATGATGGTTCTAAAATCTGAATGTTATACCATGGGGAGTCATACTTGGGAATTTATTTCTTAAACTCATGTAGTCCAATGAAAAGTGGTTCATCAATGGTGTACTTTCACTAGCATAAATTGGAGACGTTTAAAGCTATTTTGAGTGAGAAACAAAGGAGAACTACCCAAGTGGTAATGTATGGAAAATAGAGAGGTTCGGTATAAAGTATTCTTAGATATCTAAGAGACATGGATTGTTCATATATAGATATATAAGGTAGGATGAGGATTAGAACTATGAGATGGTATCAGATATTCTACTATACATGTGTTTCATTACAGGGATAGATAGAAAAAATAGTGGGTTCATTAGGAAGTATCTAGTCCATCTATACATGGAATAAAGGTCTCAAATGGTCTAGATAATGTCTAATAAAATGTTTTCGTTATGGAATACATAGATATGGTTGGGGATCTGATGATAGTTATATATACTACTTCACCGTGGAATGTTCTAGGTTCTTTACATTGAATGTTTTTATGCATGAGGTGACATGTGTTAACAAAATAACTAATCACTACTTAGTAAGTCAGCATCGGGTATGATGTGTGATATGTATGTGCTTAATAGGAACTGAGAAATATAGAGAAAACTAGTTGTGGTGCATGTTTTTTATTTGTATCGTATGAATCATGAATATGATTGGAATTCATATATATATATATATATATAAGGTGATATTACATTTGAGAATCTTATATGATGCAGGATCATTGGGAATATTATGATATCTAAGACATTATGGGTGTATTTTATGAAATAGGTATGATTTGAGAGCATAGAGAGGGGTAAGAATGAAGGTGTTTCATGGGATTACTTGAATGTATATGTATGATTGAATTGGATAATTTTTGTGTTGATTTTTGGGTCTGGATGTGATAGTGAAGGTAGTTACTATTGTGTTAGGTGCCATTGGGGGAATTAACTGTGACTATTAAAAATGGTCGACCATGATAATTATTTTGAGATGGTAATGTTTTGTATCATCATGATTTGGGTCCTGATATCCTAGGGATGAGATATTGTAATATGGGGAGACTATGACGTCCTATGATTTTTGAATGTGTTTAAATTATAGGTTAAAAATTAATTTTGAGTTTGGTGGATGAGACAACATAAATTATATGATTCAGAACATAATTCTCATTTTTTTAATGACAAAAGGGATTTTTTCGATCTGATTTAAGGATTAATGAGTTCCTTCATATGTTTAATGGGATTCATAATGATTGTGCTCAAAATATCCTAGTTTAAAAAAATATAGACTGTTTCACATGGTTATGGCATGATTTATCTAATAGTGTGACTATGTGTTCAGGGATAACGATTATATAAAATATTGAATACCCTCTATGAATCCATTCATTAGTTTGGAGTTTATTAGATTCAACCAAATAGCTGGAATATTTTTTTTCAAACCATCTGCATATACCATGTAAGGCATCTATATTCATGTATAGTGAGCACCACACTATTGGAACATAGGTTTCTAAGACATTTGTTAACTATATGTATTTATAATGACTCTAAAATGACTATTAGCCTTTATTTCATTACAAGGATATCTTAATTTATCATTCCTCTAACACACAATGCCTCTTCTTGTGAGTGGATTTATCTAATTTATTATACAATTCATGGATTTGAGACTCCATCACTCTCCGAGCAGCCAATCATGATCTGTCAATGGCTTTTTATTATTCTCAGTAAGGCCTTCAATATTATGGAATATATTTCTCATTTAAACCACTACAATGTATGCTAAAACCATGTGATATTTTTTTTCTTATTTCATGGTGCTTATCTAAAAAATCAATTTCTTCCAATGTAGCTTAAGATAGTCATTGATCACTAATGAGAGAAGACCAATTTGTATATGGTTGGTGGTTCCAAGATTTCTCCTAAATTATATTGTTGTAATGGGTTTCATAGTAAATAAACATATACATGTTATATGAGATATTTGATTAATTAATTATTTCTTGTCATGAAAATTTTTAGATGATGGTATATGAGGGCTTTCATCATTCCCAAGTATATTTAAATATTTTATACTAGGTATTGGGCTTTTTCTCAGTTGGGTTGGATTGGCCAATTCTTTGTTATAAATTCTTTAAATGTGATTTTATTCCATTGGTTCAATCGAAATGTAATAGGTATGACCCAAGGTATTGTTGTGATTTAGATCACTATGGTTAATGAGACATGGTTTGTTCATCTATGGGTGTTCCCCAAGATACATGGGGAGAAGATAATCACGAGTTTGAGTTAACATTGTCATCATGATTGAGTGGATGAGGATATCCATCTAGGGTTATGAAATGTGTGAAATGGGAGGGTGTTTACCAGTATACATGGGATACATGGATATATTTTGGAAGGTTGTTACTGGATGATGTGGATTAGAAATTTTGGGTGATCTGTTAACATCTTGTTCGGCCATCATTTTCATTGGATTCATTTGAACACAAATATAACTCATTTGAGGTGGTGTTTAGTAATCATTTTTGGAGGATGCCTCTATTGATAATCTGTCATTGGGGATGATGTTTAACATATTTTATGGAACATGTTATCACCATATAAATACATGTATAAAATATTTTGAGGCTGTTAGTAAGGGTTTATGGCTCATCGTTATATTTGTACCATTAGGAAATTTTTATTAGATTATAGATATATTTTTTCTTCAAGAAATTTTTCTCTTAATAAGAATGATATTTGTTATATATTTGACAATGGATATCTTCATGCCTCAACACGTCTTGCTATTAGGTTAGTGGTCACATTCTGGAAGGAGTACTATGGGACCTATGCTTTATTTAATAGAATGAAGATGAGATTAATCTTAATAGATTGGTTTCTCATGAGGTTTTAGATTTCCTATGGTTCTCGGATTTTTCTCTTGGGATGATATACCATGTTTGATCATGTATTTGAGACCGTGGATTTTATTTCACTCTGATTTTGACAAAATCTTATTGAACACTCACTTGTGGACAATCATCACTAGTTGAGTCAATTGTTAATTTTTATGTCTGATTTTATTTAATTTTTTTTATGCCCACATATTATAATTATGGGTGTGAGAAATCCGCACGTTGGTGGTGGCTAACTATTTTAATTCTCACACCCTACATGGACCCATAGGGACACATATAAACATCATGGTTTATAGATCAGGTATGGTATTAGGCTAAGGATCCAGACCATAGTGATCATGGTTATACTTCATTTGCATGGGATGTATAAAAGAGGAAAATGTTGTTAATCTACATCAAGGTGGACCTTCATTTGTATTTTTGTATATGTACATATATGGTCTCCAAAAAGAAACCTTGATTATATTTTGTTTACTAATCATGACATGGGTACATATCTATAAAATATATGATGCCTTTTCGGATTATTGTTTTTATTTCTTTTTTATATTCTTATATTTTGTTTGTTATCTTTGTTCACTTATTAATGGTCTTTCTTCTATTGTGTTATATATACACATGGGTAATTGTTATCATCATAATCATCATCAGAGGTTATTATCTCTCCAATATAACATAATATTCCCCCTCCAAGAGTACGAAGTATTTAAAATAAGGGGATGTACACCTAAGGCCTTGTGGACAACTGACCTAGAGCATATATAATATTTCTCCTATGATAGGATATCATAGATATGTTTAATGAAAAACATTAATAATTTATTTTCTCTATATAATACATTATAAAAACAATTACTAGAAACAAGTTTTTTATAATCTCATTTCTGTGGAACACTATTATTGCACAGTTTTATGGGTATCTTTATTCTCACCCTAGGGATATTACCTCTTCTTCCACACCATGCACTTATTTCTAGAAAATTTTCAATATTTTATTGACATAAAAATTTAATATATATATATATATATATGTGGGTATCTACATTATCAAATGAATTTACTAATTCACCTTGAATCCTCCATTCAATAATAGGGTCTCTATTATTCTTTACTTGTAAATGATTATGAATCCCTAAATATAGATTAGATAAAAAATCAATAAGTTAAATATTTCTCCTTCATTGATAATAAAAATTGACAAATAAATGAGAGGGTTAGTTATTTTTCTAATAAATTTATATAGTTATAGTAACCCCTTCATTAATATTAAGATAATTCTTCACTAGAATTGTTAATATCTTGCTTGTTCTTCCAATTTTAAACCATCAGGTGTAGAAATATAACTCCTTCCTCTATGAGTCTTTTTCTTAAAATAAATTATATATCTTTAATTAATGTTCATTTAGGTAATATTATATTTCCTTTATTTATACAAGAAAAATCTATTGAATTATATATAATTTTTAGTTATACCATTGAAGAATAAATTATTATATTTAATCCTCCAACCCATTAATCAATGGTTGGGATTGATTATCTTCATATAACATCCCAATATTAATATCTGTTTCCAAATAATATATAGTGTCCAATGTTTACATCTTCATTCATATTCAGTCAATTAAATATCCTTCATGAAATTAATTTATTTTATTCTAACCAATTCATAATGATATAACAGAAACTAAAAATATCTTAATGAAAACCCTTGTGGAAGTTTTATCCTCTTCAATATAATTAGATTATGGCATGAAAACCTTGATTATAGAATGACCATTGTGAAATAAAACTTTGAAAAATGTTAATTATGAATCATAATTGTGTAAATATTGTATTGAGTTCATTAAATTCTTACAAAATAATAAATTTTTTAAGGTATAATGTTTTTCCTTGTAGAAAGTGTTTACTAATCATTATGAAAATTTAGAATTTTGGATTTAAAACATATCTTCACCTTACATGAATTAGAAACCACATTCTTTTGTGGTACGTCATCCATCTTCTTCAAATATAATTTTTTTATGTTTCCTACCAAATGTAGTGTAATTACACTACAAAATACATTCCACTGTCATACCAAAAATCTGTAGCCACATATTCGTGGTGAAAACCATGATATGGAAACATGTTATAATAAAATTATTCAACTACATGATTTATTATATCTTAAATAAATTTTTTTAAAATTTGATATAAAAATTTCAATTTCATTCCCATTATATTAATATTTTGTACACTAGAAATACACTATTAAATGATATGTTATAGAACATTCTAAAATAATAGATTTAATAAACATCCTACTCTAGAATCATTACTTCAAATATAAATATACTAGAAATATAATAACTAAATGTGTTTCTTATCCTTTATAGAATTAATCATAATAATAATAAAATTACTTATATGGGACATTTAATATAGTACAAGAAACACTACTGTGATGGGATATGTTCCTCCTCTAAAAAATCAACCTAAAATTGGTCAATGGATCAATATATGTTAGTATTCACCTACTTCTAGATTATTCCATGATTGAAATTATTATTATCCAAATAACTTCCATGATTTATAAATTTCTCTTCACACTAAAAAAAATTATTCACAACTATTGGGGATTTTTATTGGACCAATCCTATAATAACTGGTATTGATATCATATTATTTTAATAAACGGATAATTTTATTTTATTTTTCTCTGAAAGTTACCCCTTTCATAATAGTTAAGAGGAAACTATTGACATGACCTGGAGTCCAACTGGAATAAATATTATAAAATAAAATTATTAAAGGCTCGTCCTCTAGGAAAATAAACTATCCCATATGCCCCCTATTCTATGGTGTTGTTACAATGTCCCTCAATAAAACATCATGTCACATTCCACTGATAAGTGCATGTCATGCAGCTGACACACCTCATCACACTCCCACATCCATATAGATACCTTATAGTGAGTTCGGCTTCCTCATTAATTTTTGGAAGAAGACACCATGAGATACAATTAACATCCCTTCATCATCTGATGAAGCATCCATAGACACCCCCATGTAGAGGCCAACTCTACATTCCCTGGTCATCACTGTTGGTTGACAACACCCCACCTATTGTGATCCTACAAAGGATTTAACAAATAATATCAAACAAATTTCACACACATATACCAAACCATATAATCTAGAATCATTCTTTCAGGGGTTCTTGAACCCTTAAACAATATATATAAAAGAAACACATCATCCACTTGAATATGTTCTAGTCTACATGGATATCATCTTCATCACGACAAGAAAGAACACCAAAAATAAAACATTATTTTACTACAACATAATCTGAAGAGTATTTACCAACATCAATGTCCATAAAAAATATGAATTTATATATTTTTAGAAGCTGAAAAAAACAACGATTTATGGAAATTTATCAATGAACGAAATCTGACTTAACTTAGTGGGTTTATTCTATTCATAAAAAATATTCTTATTTATTTTTTTAATAATTTATTATTAAAATACATGGAATTCATTTTCCTTTGACATTATTATTATAATATTTTAAGCTTACATTGAAAACAAATTAAAAAATTCTAATATATTTCATATTTCTAACTATATTTCATAATGAATTTTTTTACTCATACCTCACTAGAAAATGGAAAAAAATATCTCAATCATTGAATAATAATCTATTTCAATCTATGGAAAAATCAGTAACTTTATGTAAATACACGATAACATCTTAAATTCATAATTATTGAAGGAAACATGTTTCCTTCATTAATATAATATATAAATAACTATCTAAAATAGGAGTATTTATAATCCAATGCATATAAAAAGAATACACAAAAAAATTTGCATGATTTGACTACAATAGAAAAATAGTCTTTAATAACAATTTTTAGGAATATGATAATTATATGAATCGTGAGAGGTTGGGATAATTATGGTTTTTTATATATAAAAATTTCACATTCGATTTACTTAGATGCTTTATCATTGGTTATAACCTTGTGTGAAGGGAAATGTTCAATATCACACTCACTCATCTATGATCACAATGAATGTTTATTTTTGTTGTAGAGTTCTCAGGTGAAGAAAAATAAAAGGATTTAACATTATTAACACAACCTAGGTTATATATGTAATGAGGAAACACAAAATACATGTTAATGTGACATAATACACTATACCAAATTTAAATGATTAAATGTTTTGTCACAATGAATACATGACAAGGCATAATGTTGTTACAAAGGATTATGGTGTGATGACTTCTCACCTAAGGAGCACTCTGTATTTATTCACATTGAACACTAAATTAGGGATGGATTTAAATTTTGTGTTGGATTGGGGGTATCTACATAGTCTATAGATAAGTAAGTCCCTCTAGATTTATGTATGGAATTATTTATCCATTTATCCACAATTCTAAAATGGATTCTTTAACATTTTTCACATCACTATTCCTGACGAACTCTTATATCAGGTGACATATAATAATTCAAAAGTAAATAATATATAAATTTAGAAGAAATATTAGTGACCTATCAATTTTATGACCAATTAGTAATTTTTTAAATGAGTAAAATAAGTGAAATACTTACTTCATAGAGAAGATAATTCTACATAGTAATTATCATTACTATACTCCATCTCCAAAACTAAAATCATATAAATATTCTATTGTAACTACTCTAAATTTGAGATTTATTCCTTCAATGAACTCAATGTGATAATTGGAACATTTTTGTGCATCTTCTGACATTTTATCTATTTTTACCAGATATTTCAACATTATTGTTCCCTTTTTAATGGTATTATATGTAATTATATTCAAATCAAAATCCCTTTATTCAATTATATGGATAAATTCTCTACCTCTAACCCTATATATTTCAAACATGTATCTATGTCGTTTAGAGTGGTCAAAAATGACTCTCCATGTAGATATAAACAACTTCAAATCATTCGATATCAAATAATTTTTAAATTATTACACTATCATTATGATTTAATAGAATCTAAATCACCATTCAATGGAATCCCACATTATCATGTGATCTACTTTTTATGTATTCATATTTTGGAATGAAAATCTGTAATATCACATTAACATCATCTCAACCATTGTTACATGAATTATTTATAGTTAAATAGTTTAATTTGTGAAAGATCGTAGCATGAACTAACATATCCCAAAATATTAAATCATCCATAATATGAGGATATTCCTCATGATGTAGATCATTCCATAATTAGCCACATGCAAATTATAATACTATTAATGAAACTCAACAGAAATGGATAAATGAACATTTTTATGAACTAGCCATTTAATTTGTTACTAAAGCCTCTCTTGGTTATGATGTTTCAAAACAATAAATACATGGTTCAATTTTCCATCAAATTAGATTGTTGAACTAATAATTTATTTCTTCCCTTATATGATGAAAACCTTATTATTTTGTAATTGCGTGCTAACAATTAACCTCATGCAAGAATTATATATACTTATATACGTTCTATTAAACCATGATACACACCATTGTGGGATTATTCCCATGAAATTACAATTACACACTAAAAAAATACTACTATAGATGAAGGTTTATGGTTTCTTTTTCTCCATCATGGTGAAATAATATATCATATAATAATTGATTTATTCACTAATAACCATCCAAGCGATGTGGAATAAATTCTTATAAAATTTCATATCTAGAAATAATCTTATATAGTAAAATATTATTCAATTTTGACATCCAATACAACATGAGCTATAGTATTATCATATAATATGTTACTCCAAAATAATGAATCTATCACCTTTATATAAATAATCCCAAATATATAAACACATATTCCACCAGTATACAATATTGGAATTGGAAATGAATACAAGTATGGCCTCCCATTAACTCAAAATTTATCATCAAACTCTTAGTCTGGATTTCCACTACAATGTTTGATATATTAAAAAATATAGCATTGATATATAGAAATAACATGGTGAATCAACTGGAAAATATTCCATAATATTTAAATTGAAGTGTATTTAATTCTTCCACCCAATATCTTTCATGATAATACCTATGTTAAAATTATATATTTATAAATATCAAGAAGGTTAGACAAAGTATTATTCACATGTAATTTAACAATATCCGTATTTTTTCTACAATCATTCTAACTACATTTATATTCCATATTCATTAATGGTTAATAAATAAATATTAGTGACCATATATTATTTTCATAAATACCAATTACAAAATTATTAGTTGAAATATTTTCCCCCTTTATATTTTCTTGATATTAATACCAGAAATCAAAATCTAAGTAAAAAATATATATTAATTAATAAAATTTATGCAATTATTGTTTACTATACCAAAATAACTGTTTTAAATTAAATAAAAATGGCATATTTTTCTATATTATTCTTTCTATTATGTCCCCCCATTATTTAGAAAATATAAAAGATTTACTTTTCCAATAATTATTTTGTAAGCCTACTATTTTTTCCATTTCCCATACATTCATTTAAGGATTACATGGAATATTTATCATCATGTATACAATATATGTTTCATATATATCTTTGTAAATATTATTTAGATATGTGAACATTCTTATTATGGAAAAATAAATCAATACAAGCACTAAAATATTTATATGGAGACCTTAAGACCCTTCTTATCTATATACTCTAAAACCTATCAATTTTCATCACAATCCCCAAAATCTAGGTTTTTTGAGTTATAAAAATCCTTATAAATTACAATTATATATATCCACTTTTAATACAACATGTCTATATCTAATAAATTATATATTAATAAATAAACAATTTTAATTGTATACCATGTTCCATTTAATTTATTACACATTTTATATTTATAAATCCTATAGTACCCATACACATTTTTTGAAAAAACAATTATACTAACTAACCCTAGTTGATGAGATATATTGAAGATAATAATTTTAACCTTTAATATCATTTTCCAATAGGTTCATTATCGAAAATATTTTTCCAAGAGTTTTTACATATTATAAGTGATTCGTTTTCAAATAAACTAAGCCTTATTGTTAATATCTTGGTGTAATTAAAAAGGTGATTAATTACGAAAAATTAGTGCAATATATGTCACTCACTTGCTTACGTAAATTCATCAAAAAAAATCTTCAATAATAACTATGTTAATTAAATCTTACATACACATGATTATTAGTATAAACCCAATAAATATTAATTTCTAGAATATAAACAATATATTTCACAAATTTTTCATAATATTTTTAAAAAATCATGATATCACTTCACATAAATGATATTTATCAACACATGTAACTCTTTCCTTACGGATGAGACCAATCGGTCTTTAAAAAATCCACTTAAATCTCTCTCTAAATTAGTTAATACCTCAAACAACATAAATCCACAACTAAGAGATGTTAATATGAATCATGTTATTCATCAAAAAACATTATTTAGTATCTTAAAAAATCATCATGAGATAACACTCTATAATAACCAAAAAGATAAAACATGTATTTCAATAAATGAGTTAGTGTTTCTTTATCCTGTTTCCATGTCTATTATTTACCGGTTGGATACCACATAATGTTTTCTAATATCAATTTCTAATTATCATGTTAGGTGGAATAAATTAGAATTTTTTTTCAAGCCTGATACTAATTATAATTATATTGATAAATTTGAATTTGAATTCCTTTTATAAATATGGCAATAAATTCATATTGGATAATGAAAACTATGAATAAATGTTTGTTTAGATAAATAGGTAATGAATGGGGAGGGTATTGAATATGTTAGAGTGTTTAATATTTATGAATATTTATTAAAGGATTCTATGTGGATCTGGTTTTTTTAGATTTTATGTAACACATATGAACTCATTTTTAAAACAAAAGTCTTAGTTACAATGATATTAAAAAATTTATTTTCAAATTTTTACCAACAATGATAGGGATAATTTTAGAAACATAAAAAAAATTATAGGATTATAAAGTGAAAATTAATAGGAAATAGTAATTAATTATTTCAAATTAATTCTAAATTCATGATAATTATCCAAATATTTATGTAAAATTTTCACAGTCCATATGTGGTATATGAAATGTAGAAATAAATAATTACGTTATTTTAATGTCATAAATTATATAATGGAAAAATATATTCGTGTTGATAGAAATATATATGATTTTTTAATATTTTATATGTCAGAAAATTAATTTTAAAAATTAACATTGATATTTTTTCAATCAAATTAAATGATTTTCAAAAAATGATATATATAAAATGGTTTACACTATAAGGAAAACAATTTGATTGATTCATTTCTTCCTCTAATTTCATATTTCCAAATAATATCCAATCATCCCATATTTCATTTTTTATATTCTTCGCAATTAATTTGTTAGCTTAATAACTCGATTAATGAAACAATTTTTAATATTATATAATTTTATGATTTATCTTTCTTAATCAATTAAACTTATATTTATTATCATTTATTTTTGTATGGACAAATTTTCAATGAAATATGAAGGATTTAATAATATATTTTTATTCATAAATTTTTCAATATAAATAAATAATCTATGAAATTAATTTCTCAATTATTCACAAATATTTTTTTTAATTTTGTCTTCTATTTTTCTTTGTTTTTATCTATATTATTCATTTTCCTTATATAAATCATTTTTCAACTTCATATAACACTTATGAAAGGGTTACTTATATAGATTTATATTTAAGTTAAATACATGTTGTATAAAAATTACTTTATATTGTAGATATAATCTTATATAATTATATATAAAAGTTGTTAGATTATATATCAAACTAGTAATTTTTATAAATGATTAAATTTATGATTTTTAAGATTGCATTAAAAATAAATTTTTAGGAAAAACACTCCCTATAGTGGATTACCATTTTAGTATTACAACATGTTCATGTTTTCTTGTAATCATTTCTATAATGGAGACATAAACTTATATAAAAACTCAACTGTGTATATATACAATTCAACAAATTTTTTTTTATTAAAAAATATACTAATGATTTAGATTTAATAATTACGTGGAATGTATCTTGAATATATATAACTAATATTTTTAATTTTTTATAAATTAATCTCTTCAATATAAAAGTTTCCATCAAAATATTTTAAAATGAAGAAATTTTTTTATCGCAACAAGTAGACATCAGTAATTCTGAATCTTGTTGTCAAAGGAATTAAAATTTAATAGAAATATTTTATTAAATTAATGAAAATAATATAGTAGGCTTGTAAATAAAAATATTTTAATATTATATATTTTTATATCATATATTTTTTGTTGATATTGGAAAAGACACATCAAAGAATCTTAATTGGATATAAGGTGTTACATAAACATTTTTTGTAGTGTATTACAGTGATTATCATTATATTTTGTTAAAACAAAATATTATGTTTTTATATAAAACATTTTCTCATGTATTTTACAAGATACCTATATTAATATATATTATTTGATTATATTTCATTATATAGTCAATATTTAACTTTTCAAGTCATTCCTTTTCATTTATATTTTTATTAATTTAACATTGATTTTTATTATTATGAATTGAAATAATAAATTGTCTTTTTTCAAGATAATATTCATAAAAATAATTTATTTTTATGGGTGGTCCTCAAACAAAAAACTAATTGTATGGAGTAATGATTTATTCTCTAAATAAGTTAGGTAGTAATTGAATAGATAATTTATTATATTATGGGTAATGAATAGGGATTATAGGTTATATAAATATAATTCTAAAAAAACTATAGCGACTCAGGTTTTTGTCCCTGTCAGACTTTGGAATATTTCTATGAATAATTCCAGAGCTAGGCGCGAAGACGGCATGTGATTCCGATGCCCGGTGTACTAGAATTAATTTTATAAAAACATTAAGTATTTTTATACTTTTAACGTGGTGGGGGTGTAATATCTCTTAAACGGGAGCTTGGAAAGTTAATCTGAGGGAACAGTTGTGTCTGCATCATGCTGTTTACCCTAGGTGAGGTGTAAAATTTGCGGGTGTGGGCCTACGGTGGAAAGCGCCACCAGGGGAATTTTTGTAAATAAGTGGAAAATTCTATTCACAAGCATTGGCTCAAATAACATCTGAACAGAGTTTCGGATCGCAAATCTGAGTCTGCCGTTGTGTTCAGAATGGCGCGTTTACCCTTGGGGTGACCTTAAAATTGTTCGCATCGGGCGTGGAGTTGGGGGCGCTGCTTTAACTGGAAGTTTTTAAAAAAAGAAAAAATAAAAAAACCCATCTCTCTCCCCCCACCTCCAACGTGCGGAAGCGGACAAAACCACCCCACCTCCTCCATTTCTTCGCCAGATCAAGCCGTAATCGTCCTTTTTCTGCGCCATTCGTCAGCGGATCTAGCATTAGGGTGTCACCAGCGTCGATCTGTACCCGAAGCTTCGGTGTTTCACCTGCGAGGTAGGAAGTTTGAATTTTAATCCCCCGATCCCATCTTTTCTGTGAATTGCTTCGTTTTGAGGTCATTGCAGGGAATATCTCGTTCTGGGGGTCGCACTAGTTCTTTCCGATTGCAAAACGGACCATCGGGGTGCCCCCGGCTGTCCGCGGCGGAGCCACGACGGAGCCACGGCGGACCTTGGCGGCTGCCCACCCAGCGAGGCACCGGCACTAGCGGAGTGCGGCAGCGCTGTGTGCAATGCGGCAGAGGACCTCCGGCCAGGGCGGGCCGACCGGACCGACCGGTTCAGGCCGGTTGGGCCCCCTTTTGTCATACGGGGGTCTTTACACCACCATATCATGCAATCCAGTAGTCGGATTCACGTTCCGTTTGCGGCGACGCGAACCTGACGACGAGGAGAACCCTCTGGTGTGGGTTCAAGATTTTAAGGGTTCGGGACCATGGCCCGGGAGTTAGAAATGTTGTTTAAAATAATATTATTTTATTATTTTACGACTTCGGGCCATTGTAACTTCTACCCGGAGTGTCCGAATGACGTGCTATCAGTGGAGTTGAGACCCTGATGGTACGTCAGACTTTTTGAGATGATTTCTTGGTGTTGCGTCTGAGAACGGGGTGTAGGCCCCATGAGGCTGGGTTTTGGCGTTTGTGGAGAAACACAGATTTCGCACCAAGAGTCCGATTTTGGTGGATGAATCGTTGATCCTATGTGTTTTTCTGAGGGGATCAGAATGGTGCAATCTGTTCAATGAGTTTCAGGATCGATGTGTGGGCCTCGACTGAGCTAGCATTAGTGAAAAGAACCTTTTTCACCTGGTGACCATTTTGGGTGAATTAGTAGTTTCTTCCATGTGTTTTTCTGAGTTTATCACCGCGGTATGATCCGCTTGATGAGTTTCGGGATCATTGCATGGGCCCCACATGGGCCAGTTATGGTTAATAGTGATTTTTTCACCGGTTGTATGTTTCAGGTGAGTAAACAGCCTATCCTGCGTGTTTTCCTGCATGGATCGTGATGGTGGCCTCAGTATCAGCCGTGGAGGTGCGCAATGTGGTGTTGTAATGGGTCACTTGGGTTAGAGATGTTTGGACCAGCAGTGGTTGAGGGTACTCCCTTGGTTCATTCCTACAAGTGTTTACATGACATCACAACCTTCGTATAGATTTTTTATCCTCTCTAAAGGATGTTTATGTTGTTAGAGATGTGGAATCCCTCCGGTTGGCCCAGAGCAGGATCCTCTAGAATCATTACCCTAGATCGGCTTCTTGGTATCACTGTGATCGCTTATTCACGGGCGACGATCCCCTTTCTAGCAGGTAAACCCTATAGGGTTTGGGTCATCATCGGGAATATGATCCCCTACCCAGTGATCCATGCTCAGTAGGTTTATGGCATCATTGGGTATACGATCCCCTGCTAAGCATGAGGTTTTTAGTAGGGTTGTGGCATCATTTTGTATATGATCCCCTACTCAGGACACGATGTATAGTAGGGTTGCAGCATAGTTGGTTATACAATCCCCCCTACTTAGAGCGTGGTTTCGGTAGGGTTGTGACATCGTCGAATCGATCCCCTATAGCATGAGATGTACCATATAGGGTTCTGGTATCATCACGACCACCTTTACATGGGAGAAAATCCTCTATCTGAGTGACGTGCTTCTGTCTAGAACCAGATCAAGTTATGGTATCCCCCAGCGGATCCTGCATGTGATACCTTATCTGTGATAACTACGTATTCCAGATCGGGTCGTGGTATCTCCTATCGGACACTGAGAGTGATCCCCAATCCATGAGCTTCGTATACCGGAGTGGGTTCTGGTATCCCCTAGTGGACCCTAGGAGGGATCCCCTATCCGAGCAGTTTGGTAGTTATGCTGTTTTAGCGGGGTTTTCCTCATTGACGTTATCCGATGAGCGTGATCTCTCAGGTGAGCATCTATGAGGATTGTGAGAAATTCGATGGAGTGTATCTCTCGGACGAGTGTCATCTGGGATGATAGAGATCGTGGAGTGTGCTCTTCTGGTTATTGATGGTTCCTGGTGATGAGGTCGGTACCTCATGTGGCTTGTTGTGTGGGATGAGTATATCTAGTTTGTTCATAGTGTATGTATGGGCACACACATGATCTGATCTAACTAGTTCTTTTTAGCCGAGGATGGTTGTGAGATGGAGTTTCTCTCTCATTTGGGTTACCTCTGGCTGGGATGAGCGGACTGTTTCCTTTCAGTTTCTCCCTTTTGTTTTGGGTTTTTGGGGTGCTTACTGAGTATGTTTAGACTCACCTCTATACGGGCTTCGCCTGCACATGATTTTGTCTTGTTCAGACCACATGCCTTTCGATAGAGTCCCAGGAGGACCCGGAGAAGGCGAAGCTAAGTGAGCGTGTCTGATAGGATTGTTTGCCGGTGTGGTGCCGAGGGAGCTATTCGGCGGTGTTTGTGGAAGCGTCCCCCATCTTCACAGCCGGTTAGACGCGCTTTGTAGTTTTCATTTGGTGGGCCGTATTTTTCCCTTTTGTAATTTTTTTGATGCACTCTGGTTTGGGATAGATTGTATGCATGCATTTACTTTTCAGTTTTCTATATCGTTGCACTGTTTCATGGATGTGTTTGTGGGTTCATGTGTACAGGTACCTCAAGCTAATGCCTCCCATGTGTGTGATAGCCTACTCGGTGCTGCACGCTAGGCCCTGACCTAATGGAGGTGGGCTTGGGGAGTCGGGGATCGAGCCCCGTTGGGTCGGGTCATGACAGAGTGGTATCAGAGGAGGTTCCACCTTTGGGATCTTAGAGAGTAGCTAGTCTTTCTGTGAGTTTGGGTTGGGTTGCATACCGGTAGTGTTAGGGTGTTTTGAGCTCGACTTTCAGGCCATAGACTCCACTGTTGGTGCGGCGGCCGACTTATCTATACACCAGGACATTGATACCCTACCTTTCGACTCGGGACATTCGTACAGTGGTCGTAGGGACATAATGGTACATGCATCAAATAAGACTGGGTTTTAGGTTTTTCGTGTCCTTCTTGAGTCAGCTCTCCAGATATAATCTTTGAGTGTGGTGCATCTTGAATGTATTTCAGGATGTCTCCACGATGATAGCCAGCGAGGGTTACGCAACTAGATTGTGGTGACGATCCGACCCGTGCAGAGGTTGTGGAACAGGGTGCCGGTTCTAAGGCTGGACCTCCAGGTGTCCCACCAGTTGAGCCCCCACCTGTTGAGTAGCTGGTTGTGCCGGCAGTGCAGTATGAGGTTTCACGTTGGCTAAGTGCACTTTACGAGATCCAGAGGCGGCGACCTTTGAGGTTTCGGGGTGATCCATACCCCCAGGAAGCTAATGACTGGCTTGAGGCAGTCACCCGGGTTTTCCTCCTAGTGAGGACACCCCAAGATCAGATGGTGGTCCTAGCGGTGAGTCTTCTGCATGGTTTGGTTGGTCAATGGTGGAGCCCATTGACATATTCCCATGATGAGGAGATGCTCACGTGGGCAGAGTTTGAGCGGCTCTTCATGGAGGAGTTCTATCCGGTGACACTAAGGTTAGTGTGGATTCAGGAGCTTCTACAAAATCGGTAGGGGGGCCTGACTGTGTCAGAGTACTCAGCGAGGTTTACGGACCTATCTCTCTACTCCCTATATGTGGTTTGGGACCAGTTCATTAGGGCTCAGACCTTCGAGTAGGACTTACATAGGGACATCTAAGCAGGTGTGGTCTCATTGTGTCAGCCCACCTTTGCTGGGGTGTTGGAGCGAGCGTTGGTGGTGGAGAGATTTCTGGCTGAGCAGATTCCTCCTGTTAGTGATGGGCATGTGAGAGATGAGACGTTGGGATCTGGTAGCCGACGAAAGACACAGGGTACTGGGCATGGGCACCTTTTCAAGAGGTGACCCCAAAATGGAGGATCTGAGGCTCAAGGCACACAGGGATCACAGCCCGGTTTTGGTCAGCCGCAGGAGAGGTGGTGTTACGCTTGCGACGGTCGGGGACATTTTTCTAGAGATTGTCTGATTTTTCATGCAGATGAGAAGGATTTAGTCGATGGACCACCTTGGCAGAGGTAGCCTCTCGAGCAAGGAGTTCCGCAGGGCGGCGGATGAGGCGGCGAAGCTAGTACCGTAGCAATAGGTGGTAGGCTGTATCAGTTTCCACCACCCCCACCCCTAGGTTGTCCACACCAAGCATAGGTAGCTTGTGGCCGAGGGCGAGGATAGCTGCATTCCCTGGTGGCTATTGTCCCATAGGCTCTGCGGATGGATAGAGGTACGCCTTGTGTCCTTTCTACTTTCTATAATAGTTTGATAGACACTATTTAGCGGCACTCTTTCCTTTGTTGCTTGCTCGAGTTTTGTTCAGGGTGTTGGTAAGTACCTGTGTGGGTGTTGTTCAGCGTGCTTTGAATGCGTGAGGACGAGGGATCCTTCCCTCACTGAGACACATTTTCATGACACAATTAAAATTGTTTGGGCGAGTCAGTGCCACCCAAATAGGATAATATTGAGGTGTGGTGGATGAGTCCCTCTGACTGATGTGTTCGATCATGGGTCTTTTTCGGTGATCTCACTAGTGTGGGAGACCCAGTTGAGAGTCCAATCGCTTTCCTTGTGCTTATGGATTTTCATGGATGAATATTTATAAGGGGGGAAGATGTAGCGACTTAGGTTTTTGGCCATGTTAGACTTTGGAATATTTCTATGAATAAATTCAGAGCTAGGCGTGAAGACGGTGTGCGATTCTGAGGCCCGGTGTTCCCGAAATTAATTTTATAAAAATATTAAGTATTTTTATACTATGCACGTGGAGGGGGTGTGATATCTCCTAAACAGGATCTCGGAACGGTAATCTGAGGGCACAGTTGTGTTCAGAATGTGTCGTTTACCCTAAGCGAGGTGTAAACACTGTGGGCGCGGGCCAGCGGTGGAAAGCGCCACCAGGGGTGTTTTCGTAAATAAGTGGACAAGTCAATTCACGAGCATTGGCTCGAATAACATCTGAAAGGAGTGTTATATTGCAAATATGAATCCAATGTTGCATTCAAAATGACACATTTATCCTAGGGGTGACCTTAACTTTGTTCGCATTGGGCACGGAGTCGGGGTCGCTGCTTTAACTGGAGGTTTTTAAATAAAAAAAGAATAAAAACACATTTTTCTCCCCACACCTCCTACGTGTGCCGTCGGATGAACCCACACCACATCCTTGGATTGTTCTCCAGATCAAGATGTAATCGTCCTTTTTCTGCACCGTTCGTCAGCGGATCTAGCTTCAGGGCGTCGTCGGCGTCGATCTGCACCCTAAGCTTCGGTGTTTCTCCCGCGAGGTAGTCGGTTTTTGTTTTGATCCCACAATCCCGTTTTTTCTGCGAATTGCTTCATTTTGAGGTCGTTTATGGGAAGATACCATCCCGGGGGTCGCACCTGTGCTTTTGGATTGCAAAAAGGACCACCGGGGTGCCCCCGGCTGTCCGCAGAAGGTCTACCAGCGCGGCCACGGCGCTGTGGCCCCCGGCGGCCGGCCGCCCAGCGCGGCACCGGCGCCAGCGGAGCACGGTGGAACTGGGTGCCATGCGGTAGAGGGACAACGACCAGGGTGGGATGGTGATAGAGGCCGGTCCAGGCCGGCCGGACAGGCTGGTTCAGGCCGGCTGGACCGACAGTTTCAGGTCGGTCCGGCCCCCTTTCGTCATACGGGGGTCTTTAAACCCCCGTATCATGCAATCCGAGAGTCAGATTCGCTTTCCGTTTGCGGTTAAATGACCCTGTCGACGAGGAAAACCCTTTGGTGTGTGTCTTAGAGTTTAAGGGTTCGGGGCTGTGGCCCAGGAGTTAGAAACGTCGTATAAAATAATATTAATTTATTATTTTACGATTTCGGGTCGTTGTAACTTCTACACGGAGTGTCCGAATGATGTGATGTCAGTGGCGTTGAGACTCGGATGGTACGTCGGACCTTTTGAGATGGTTTCCGTGTGTTGGGACTGAGAACGGGGTTCAGGCCCCATTTGGCTGGGTTTTGGCGTTTGGGGAGAAACGCAGCTTTCGCACCCGGAGTCCGATTTTGGTGGATGAATAGTCGATCCTGTGTGGTTTTCTGAGAGGATCGCAATGGTGAGATCCATTCTACGAGTTTCAGGATCGAGGTGTGAGCCCCGCCTTAGCTGACATTGATGAATTGTATATTTTTCACCGAGTGACCTTTTTGGGTGAACGCGTGGTCGATTCCATGTGTTTTTCCGAGGGGATCACCATGGTATGATCTGCTTGGTGAGTTTTGGGATCGTTGCGTGGGCCCCACATAGGCCAGCAATTTTGAATAGTTCCTTTTTCACCGGTTGTCTGTTTTGGGCGAGTAAATAGCTTATCTAGCATGTTTTTCTTCGTGGATCGGGATGGTGTCATCAGCATCGGCCTAGGAGGTGCGCAGTGTGGTGTTATGATGGGTCGCTTGGGTTAGCGACGTTTGGACCAACAGTGGTTGAGCGTAATTCCTTGGTTCATCCCTACGAGGGTTCACGAGGCATCACAACCTTTGTATAGATTTGTGATCCTCTCGATTGGATGTTTACATTTTTAGAGAGGTGTCATCCCTCCAGTGGGCCCTGAGCGAAAACCTCTAGCATCGTTACCCAAGATCGGGTTATTGGTATCGTTGTGACCGCTTATTCATGGTCAGCGATCCCTATATCTAGTAGGTTAACCCCATAGGGTTTGTGGAATCATCGGAAATATTATCCCCTGCGCAGTGAGCCATGCTCATTAGGGTTGTGGTATCACTGGGTATTTGATCCCCTGTTCAGCATGAGGTTTTCAGTAGGGTTGTGGAATCATTGGGTATATGATCCCCTACTCAGCACACAGTGTATAGTAGGGTTGCGGTATCATTGGTTATACGATCCCCTACTTAGCGTGTGGTTTCGGTAGGGTTGCAGAATCATCAGTTGGATCTTCTACAGCACGAGATGTACCAGATAGGGTTCCATTATCATCACAACCACCTTTACGCAGGCGACAATCCTCTATCCGAGTGATGTGCTTCTGTCTAGCACCAGATCGGGTTTTGGTATCCCCCAGCGTATCCTGGTTGCGATCCCCTATCTCTGAAAACTATGTATTCTAGATCAGGTCGTGGTATACCCCAATGGACCCTGGGAGTGATCCCCTATCCGTGAGCTTCATATATCGGAGTGGTTTCTGGTATACCATAGTAGACCCTAGGAGTGGTCCCCTATCCAAGGAGTTTGGTAGTTATGTTGTTTTAGTGGGGGTTTTCTCAGTGCCGCTATCTAATGAGCGTGATCTCTCTGGTGAGCGTCTGTGTGGCTAGTGAGAAATCCTATGGACTATATGTCTTGGATGAGTGTCATCTAGGATGACAGAGATCGTGGAGTGTGCTCTTCTGGTTCTGGACGGTTGCTGGTGATGAGGTCGGTGCCTCACGTGGCTTGTTGTGTGTGATGTGTATATCTGGTTTGTTCATAGTGTATGTATGGGAATACACATGATCTGAGCTGACTAGTTGTGTTTATCCGAGGATCGTCATGAGATGGAGTTTCTCTCTCATCTGGGTTCCCTCTTGTAGGGATGAGCGGACTGTTGCCTTTCAGTTTCTCTCTATTGTTTTGGGTTTTTGGGGTGCCTACTGAGTATGTCTATACTCACCCCTACACGTGCTTTTCCCACACATGTTTGTGTCTTGAGCAGATCATAGGTCTTTCGATGGAGTCCTAGGAGGACCCGGAGCAGAAGGAGCTGAGTGAGCATGTCTGACCGGGGTGTTTGCCGGTGCGGTGCCGAGGGAGCTTTCCGGCGGTGTTTGTGGCAGCTTCCCCCTTCTTCAGAACAGATGGACATGCTTTGTAGTTGTATTTTTGTGGGCCCTGTTTTTCCATTTTATACTTTTCCTATTGCACTATGTTTTCAGATAGATTGTATGTATGAATTTTCTTTTGAGTTTTCTATATCTCTGCACTATTGCATAGAGGTGTTTTTGGGTGCGTGTGTGCAGGTACCGTAGGCTAATGCCTCCCATGTGTGTGATAGACTACTCAGTGATGGACACCAGCCCTTGGCCTGTTGGAGGCGGGCTTGGGGAGTTACAGCTCGAGCCCCGTTGGTTCGGGTTGTGACAGAAACAGTCATGATTACTATATTATTATTTTGATTTCATATATGTTTTCCCTGAATTGGGTATGATGCTATCATAATTTTGAGTTCATGATTGAATATCAGTTTTGAAATTATATAATTTAATGAAGCAATCTTATGTTATTGAAATAAACAATGTTAAATTTTATTATTTTTCAGATATTTTTTGGTCAATGTTTTTAGTATTTTTAACTCTTATTGTGCATTATATATATATCAACAAATTTTTATGATATCTAAAATTTATATAAAATAGTTTGAATGATAAAAATCTTAAAAATAAGTATTTTTTATTATTCTTGAAATATAAATGATAATATTATTAGAAATATTTCATATATGATATGGATATTTATTTGATGTAATGTAACACCCCATGTTACATCATTTTTACTTATTTAGTTTTAGTTTAGTTTAATTAAATTTTATAGATGTTTTATGAATAATATTTTTTAAAACCTTTTAAATTTTTCCATTATTATTTTGTTTTTGGTAATTGAGTGACTTATAAAATCATGTAGATGACCCTAAGGAAGGAGTTTCTTATACATATTTTTCATAAATGGGTTAGTTTAACACATTTTTTTACCCTTCAATAGAAGGTTCTTCTATTTATTTTTGAATATGAGTGGTTTTTTGCACATGGGTAAAGAACTGTTAATTTGATTCCCAACATAAGTAGTGTCATATACCATTCATTGTGATTTTTTAACATTCTATTGGTATATGAATTATGCATAGTCAATATAAACCAAGTGAGGAAACAAATAATCGTGCTTTAACTTTGAGAGTGTCATCCATATGGCCAGAACATTTCTTGGTAAACGATTCATCAAAAATGGGTGGTCTGAAAATATTTATTAAGATATTGAATTTTATATATATCCCTATAGATTTTTAAACTTCCTATAATACATGTAAAAATACTTACACTAGTAACCTAGATTATGTGTCAATATTTTTACATTGTAATATATAAAAGGGGTAAAATAAAATAGGACTAGTAGTTTTAGTAGTTTTGGAGAACCATATAAAATCATGATATAAAATTTACAATGGGGACAGAATTTCAAACATTATAATAGAAAATATTATTCATAATTGAATGCATTTAATAAATTAATCTACAAATCATGGGTAGAATAAACTAGTTATTGGTTATCTAAAATACATATTATGGGTTATGTATATCAAAGTATATCATGAATAAACAAGGAAAATTATTATATATTGTTAAATAGATTAGCATACATTCTATTTAATCAATACCACAAGAAAATAACACATCCATGGGTAATATTAATGTAATAATATCACGTACAAGAAAAAAATAACACTTAAAAAACAAAATGATAAATATTGGATGTCATGGTCTTTGAAATAATGATATTTATACTATCAATATGTTGCAATGAGATAATATAAATATATTTTTGAAACCCAATTTTAATTAGAAAAATGGTTTCTCTCATTAGATCATGTGATGCATTGGGGGGTATATAATTTTGATCCCCACCCATCACTGCATGTCCAAAGAATTATTCATATATCAAATGATTTATTTAATTCATATACAATATAACCAATCAAAAAATATCCATATTGATTAATGTATATGAATTTTTTAATATTCCCCAAATAAATCTATTAAATTTACAAAAAAAACATCTTATATAGAAATTGTATATGAATCAGGAAGTAATCATATCCATGATTTAAGTAATAAATATATTTAATAACATTATTATTTCTAATAAAAAATGAACAAAAATAATTGATTATCTAAATTTAATATCAATAATCACAAACATAATCAAGATATGAGATAGAAGGCCCCATCCATAAACCTTACTTAATATTGAGTTATTACAAGATTACACATTGAGGATATTTTCAGGTTTAGAGTTTTAGAGAACTAGATCATGAAAGTTGCATTACATTCCACATTTAAACAAAGTGGTTACATAAAAGACAGTATTCATTCTTCCCAACAACGGAAACATATTTAAAATAAAACATGGATTCTTTCTTGACACATCCTTGAAACTATCATCACATTGTGTACCTTTCCCTTGACCTGTGAAAAACATTTCAAAAACTTGGGATGAGAATAAAAAGCTCAGTAAGGGTTATAAAAATATGGAAAGGAAACATGAGTTCATATATACATAAGAATGAAATCATACTTTACCCATAAAACATAGGCACTTTAACATACCACATCAAATCATGAATAAATCATAGAAATCATAAGACATAAAAGGTAACATGAGGCATTCATAACATTCTTATGTAGGGAGTAACCCTCTTGGTTACGTTTGGAATACCCATCACAATATATTGCCTAAATATTTTCGGAGAAACCTTAACCTTTCACTCCTTCGCATTACCCAATGAATTGGAGAGCTATATCGGGCTCACCCACCATTATTTTATCACGGAACCACCCGTCTTCATAACAATTCCCAAGAACCTCAACATTATCGTATCACATAAAACATGCATAAAGGAAGCATAACATTTCCACATTTCAATCAAAAGATATCAATACAACACATTGATATAATAAAAACATTATGAAAACCATTTTCAATACCAAAATAAAAGAAAATTAAAACATGGTATTTATTTTTCTTTTAAAAAGAAGGTATGGCTTGTAGAGGAAGCCGAAACTCAAATAATGGTCACGGCGGCGGAGAAGTCGTTTTCGCCACATACGTACGAAAAAAACATTCCCTTTTGTCGTTTAATAAACACTTCATATAAAATAGATTCCTTTTGAATAAATGTATAAGTCAAAGGGGTTTATACACCGTATAAAAGAAGGTTGTGTATAAAACAGAATATGCCTCATTGAAAGGAGATTGAGAAGAAGTCCCTTACAAAGACGGTATCCTTGGTTTAAGGATAAATCAATTACATAATTATGTATGACAAACGAATACACCAAATATAATTGGATATTTAGTGTAAAATAATCAGTGGTCATTCACACATATTCAAAGGATGACAGATTCAATAACTACATTTTGAACCCAAAGAAATCGAAATTGGGTTAAGAAGTTCCCTTGACAGCCTAACGACGTCACATCAAAATGAGTTGATGAGAGAAAAAAAAAATGGTATCTCATCACTTGGACATAAAATATACATAAATAAGGATGTAGAATAACATATCCCAAAATAATATTATGTGAATTAAAAGACATAACAAAATAAGTCTTTTAAAAAGAGGAGGGTGAAAGGTTCCCTTTCCGACATGGCTATCTTTCGAAACATACGCCCTGTGAAAGAAGGACAATAAAACATTGATGTAAATACTCATAAAAGAAATAATATTACACAATGAGTAAAATAATGGTCAGTACATACACCACTCAAAGGAAATTGTGGCAAATTTATCATAAATCTCACGGGAATAAAAGTGAGATGAAAAATCCCTTACGAAAACTCGGCAGCCTAACGACGCCACTTAAAACTTCCAAAAATGGATTGATGAGATCAAATAGGGTATCTCATCACATTAAAATAAAATTTACAGCAAGATGAATATAAAATAACATCCCCCATCATAACAAATAGAAGCTTAAAAGAAGTGACATAAAGGAGAGTACTTAAAGAGAAAGAGAGAGGTTAGATCTCTTACGAAAATTTGGCAGCCTAACGGCACCACTCAAAACTTCCAAAATGGATTGATGAGAGAGAATAGTGTCTCTCATCATATGAACATAAAAATTACAGTAAGAGTAATATAAAATAAAATCCCAATAACATGAAATATGAGCTTAGAAGAATGACATAAAATAGTGTACTTAAAAAGAAAGCGAGGAGTAGGATCACTTACCTCAAGTCCAACTTGTCTTGTTCATTTCTTTATATTCCTGAATAATAAACTTTGTTCAATTAATAATTACCTATGTAACTCCTTTAGATATTATTATTCAGTTCATATCACATATTATAATGTTATAATAATTGTTTAATAATGTTAGTTCATATCAGACGTTTTTGCCGATGTTTGGTACATGAGTCAAAAATGAACTTGTTTGAAAAAAGATTGCCCATGTAGTTATATGTAAATAATTTATAGAATAGTATTAATGATTAAAATATCATATATATCCAGTAAATATTAATTTTATACTATTCCATATCATTTGGAGATAAAAAACGAAAAGCATCGTTCATGGAGACGGTAGGCCGTACGTACGCATGAACGCTACTTTCATTTTTTGTCATATTAATGGAATTAAAAAAATTGAGAGATATATATATATGTTATAATTCCATAATGATATCCATAATTTAGATGTAATATATTACATATATATCCATTATATATATGTACTTATAATATTACATAACATTTTGAGATAAAAATTGAAATGTACCGTTCATGGAGACAGTAAGACGTACGTACGCATGAATGCTACTTCCATTTCTATTTCATATTTAATGGAATTAAAAAATAATGATACATAATAGTATTTTAATTCCAGTATGGTATCATATATAATATCATTAAACATATCCTTTATACGTACCACATATGGTATTAACGAATCAAATCACTTGGTGGGGGCGGTAGTCCGCACTTCCTTAAATGAAGATATCGTGTTTATCCATAATGGAAACCATAAAGGTATTCCATAAATTAAAAATAAAGAAGCTTAATGAAAACATAAAAATATCATTTATCATATATAAATATAGTTTCTTCTTAATGGCCACCTTTTAAGGTGTTAGAATAATGTTGAACAATCATCGTTTCAGGAGGCAGAAATTCGCCAACCACGGAAACAGTATGTTCTTTAACCATTAGATGTAGGTGTGTGTATGTGTAGATCGAATAATTCTTATAAAAACATCCTAGTATATTTATGATACTGTATTTGTTTCAAAATAAATGAATAAAAAGTGTTTATGGGGTTGTAGAAGCAAAATAAAACAAAAGGACACAAGTGAAGACATTACCTTAAAATCGGGTAACCCCCTATGGTTTTAGCTCAAAGGCTTCCTTGGGAAGACTTATGACAAATTTTAGTCTTCAATTACTAATAGATGGAAGTTTAGAGACAAAATGGGCTGGGGTTGGCCGATCCAAAGGCTTTGGGAGTGTGGGTAAGGAGGTAGAGGTGGGGGGCCTTTTATAAGAGGAGAGGAGGGGCACTCTTGTAAAGTTACAAAATGTTACTTTATTTTCAAAAGAGTTTCGGATTTTAAAGGTCCCACATTTATGTATTTCAAGGATAAGGTGATAGGGGTTTAAAATCCACCCATTCAATAGGTTTTGGACATGTGTAGGTCTTATATATTACATTATCTTTCCATTTTATTTAAATCGTTAAATAATGAGGTCATCACTGCATCATAATGATGTCATAAATAATTTAATTTATTTAATTTCTAAAAATTATAAGAAAAATACTATGATGTAGGAAATATTTTTAGCTTTCCAATTACTATTTATAGTCAAAAATATTACCTGTATAACCCTACATAAAAATTGTTTTAGTAAAACATTTCATGTTTGTGACATTTTTACTTTAACATTAAATGAAAAGATATTTATGTCATTTTCCAACCAAAGTGGCTCCATGGGGTCCCCAAGTTGACCCATGGATTGTCTTGGTCGGCCATGACACATAAAATGAGGGTAGTACATGTGTCTAGGTCATTTCAGTTTATTAAAATATTATTCTTTCCATAAACTACACTAATTACCTCTAATCGCGATTAAAAACTTAATAAGTTACTATTCACCAAAAAAATTATTTTTATCCCATTGAACCACATTTTACTTCTTAATGACAACCATGTATGTCGGATTTTTGAAATTAAAAACACAAAGATGGAAATATTTCATTTAAACAGAAAAATCAGTTTTTATAAGTACCACTTAGTGGTTTCACTATTATCCAAAAATGAAGTTCTTCAGAAAAATCCCAAAAAATCACCCTAAGCTATATTTGATATTCATAATTAAAAAATGAAGTCTATGTTAAAAAATTAAAATCATATAAGTCACATTAATTAATTTAATAATTAATTCCCACTGTCAGAGTAAATAGCGTGTTTTTATGCAACAATAATTATCAAAAGATTGACACTAGTTTAAGTCTGATTTCAAAGTGAAATTAATTCCAAAGACCACTATTGAATTTAATGGTAAAAATATATTCTAATTTCACTTTAAAACCAATTCAAAAGATAATTTAATTATATAAATAAATTAGATTAAAAAGAGGTTTTGAATTAAAATTCAAATTTTACACTATTCATTAAAAAAATGAACTTTATCGGAAAGATACCAAAAATTTACACAAAGTAAATTTTGATGTCCCGATTCTTAAGAAGAGTTTTATTTGGTCCAATAGAATGTATAAGAGTAAACAAAACTATATTTAATGACGGTTCTCCATATAAAGGCGATAAATAAACCTTTAGTGAAAACTAGGGCATATACGCCTAAAATTGAATTCTTTCTGTATTTTAAGCCATTATATTTTATTGGATAAATGTAAAAACATTTAAAAACATATATAATAATATTTTAGTTATTTCTATCCATTACCGCCAATACAACGGCTACATGTTAACTAACATTTAAAATAATATTATTTTATTATTAGAGTGCAACGTAAGATTCCCAAAAAACTCATTGTTTCGTGTTGGGTACGCCATCAAGATTAGCATCCCCGTTAAATTCATATTAATATTTTATTCACAAATATGGATAAATATGAAAATTTCATATTCTTTATTTACCTGGGGTGTTACATCCTTCCCCCCTTTTGGTAATTTCGTCCTCGCAATTTTTAAAATTGAGCTTGGAGACATCCTTGAAAGTCCCACATCGGAACAAGAGTCGGTAAAACAATCACTTTAAAATAAAGAAAGATAAGTACAAAGGTCACCCGAGTTAACCCATACTAGGATTCCATGTAGAAAAATATGGACATAGAAGAAAAAGAAAAGGGTCATGTTCTTGAGGGAGAGTGATAGTAAACATGTCTAGGAGAAAGTTAACCATAAGAAAATCACAAACTTGTGATGGGTTAAATGGTATTCGATTCCCCAGTAGGAAAATTTAATTGACAACATTTTTGTTTTAAGTTACTTTTTATTGAGAAATTTATTCATGAGGAAACATAATCACTTATCATGTTGACTTTCAAATTTTACTAGATTCCTTAATCAAACCCATATTTTTTTCCAAAAGACGAGTATTTAGGGAGACTTGTTCGCATTAAGAGTACTATAATCAACTTCTAGAGAATCACCTAATCCACCAAAGAGAACTATATACTTCCCATGTCTTTAGACATTAACCAAAACCAAACCAAAAAGGTTAGTAGAAGATCAGATAATCAAGAAAAGGATAACCCTTTATAAAATGAAAATCAATTCTTAATCTCCAAAATTTGTCCAACAAAACCCAAATTTCAACGAGGACCATTCGATAAACAATTTGTCCATAAAATTCATCAATGTAATCCAAACTAATATTGAAACCCAAATAGTTGAAGGATTTATTCACATAGTCTTCCAAGTTAAATCGTAACATTTATCTCCAAACAACATCAATTGCTCTTAATGTCTCATATTGAAAAGTAATTAACCTAATCACATATCCTCCATGATAGGTTAATAAATTTCCATAGATAACCCAAAATCAACTTAATCTTAATTCATAAAATCATCTACCTAAAAAAAATTAGTCAAACTAACCAGGGACTTCACGTAGTCCAGTAGTAGGCAATAAATACCAGTTGCACTTTGGTTGTGGGTTCGATTCCCGCAGCTTTGTCCGACGTGACAGGTTGTCACACGGTCTACGGTTTGTCCTTTTTATAAATCTCCAAAAATAACCCTAACATGTTTTAACCTCAATAATTTCCTTATACCTTTAATTTTCATCCGAATTCGTTACGATCTCAACATCTTAATTCTTGAAGCCTTATTTCACCACCATAAGATAAAATAAAACGATTCCCAAAATGAATAACATCATATCTTGATCATGGTATCCACTCGGTTTCATCGTCATCTTGCTCACGTAGGTAGAAGTCCCATTCATTAAAACAATGATTTATATCTCCTTCAAAATCATATTCTTCCTCCATCCAAATACACCTCGTACAACATGGGTCATATGGGTGTTCACAGAAAAACAGTTTTGGAAAATAATCATGTATGCCATATAATTCCAAAACATCTGATAAAACAAGATTTCAATAAAATAGTCGGACCGAAATTGAGTTGAAACTTTCTATTATTGGTCCTTTTAAAATACCATAAGTATGTGATGTGAGACTGTATTTTAAAAGAAAATATAAATAGGTTGCGCAAGGGTCTCCTTCCTCAGCACCATTTTAAAAATCATAATATGCTTCAAATTCTTGTGATAAGGTAAAATATTTGAAAATACCTTATAATATTTACCTTTATTGAAAATATGAGAATATTGTGAAAATAGTATTTGACTAAAAACAACCCATGATCCACGATGATAAAGAGGTATAGTGGACGTGTTTGATATCTCAAATAACTTCTTTCAAGTGAGTTGTATGCTAGAAAAAGTTTCACAATCATCTGAAGATGACTTTGAAATAATTATTGGAAGCATGTCATCAGGAAGTGATAGGAATGTCGTTTGAGATCCTTCTTCTTCCATTCATAACCGACATTACTTGACCTGAAAAAAAAAGTTATAAAACAAGGATTTTACTGAAATAATAGATATAGGGACTAATCATGTGTCTCACAAGAACTCCTAATCCCTAAAGTTGTCTAAACCGACCATCGATACCAACTATAAGGTCCCAGCCTTAAAACTTACTTAATCTTGAGTTATTAGAAGATTAAACATTGAGGATCTTTTCAGGTTTAGAGTTTTAGGGAATTAGATCATGAAAATTGAATTACATTCCACATTTAAACAAAGTGGTTACATAAAAGACAGTATTCATTCTTCCCATGAACGGAAACATATTTAAAATAAAACATGGATTCTTTCTTAACACATCCTTGACACTATCATCACATCATGTACCTTTCCCTTGACCTGTGAAAAACATTTCAAAAACTTGGAATGAGCATAAAATGCTCAGTAAGGGTTATAAAAATATGGAAAGGAAACATGAGGTCATATATAAATAAGAATGAAATCATACTTTACCCATAAAACATAGGCACTTTAACATACCCCATAAAATCATGAATAAATCATAGAAATCATAAGACATAAAAGGTAACTTGAGGCATTTATAACATTCTTATGTAGGGAGTAACTCTCTTGGTTACGTTTGGAATACCCATCACAGTATATTCCCTAAATCTATTCGGAGAAACCTTAACGTTTCACTCCTTCGTGTTACTCAATGCATTGGAGAGCTATATCGGGCTCACCCACCCTTAGTTTATCACGGAACCACCCGTCTTCATAATAATGCCCAAGAACCTCAACATAATCGTATCACATATAACATGCATAAAGGAAACATAACATTTCCACATTTCAATCACAAGATATCAATACAACACATTGATATTATAAAAACATTATGAAAACCATTTTCAATACCAAAATAAATGAAAAGTAAAACATGGTATTTATTTTTCTTTTAAAAATAAGATATGTCTTGTAGAGGAAGCTGAACTCAAATAATGGTCACAGCGGCGGAGAAGTCGTTGTCGCCGCATACATATGACAAAAACATTAACTTTTGTCGTTTAATAAAAACTTCATATAAAAAAGATTCCTTTTGAATAAACGTAAAAGTCAAACGGGTTTATACACCGTATAAAATAAGGTTGTGTATAAAACATAATATTCCTCAATGAAAGGATATTGAGACGAAGTCCCTTACAAGGACGGTATCCTTGGTTTAAGGATAAATCAATTACATAATTTTGTGTGACAAATGAATACACCAAATATAAGTGGATATTAAGTGTAAAATAATCAAAGGTCATTCACACATATTCAAAGGATGACATATTCAATAACTACATGTTGAACCCAAAGAAATCGAAATTGGGTTAAGAAGTTCCCTTGACATCCTAAACGTCACATCAAAATGAGTTGATGAGAGATAAAAAAAGGGTATCTCATCACTTGGACATAAAATTTAAATCAATAAGGATATAGAAGAAAATATCCCAAAATAATATTATGTGAATTAAAAGACATAACAAAATACGTCTTTTAAAAAGAGGAGGGTGAAAGGTTCCCTTACCGACATGGGTATCTTTCGAAACATACGCCCCGTGAAAGAAGGAAAATACAAAATTGATGAAAATACAAATAAATGAAAGAATATTACAGAATTAGTAAAATAATGGTCAGTACATACACCACTCAAAGGAAATTGTGGAAAATTTAGCATAAATCTCATGGGAATAAAAGTGAGATGAAAAATCCCTTACAAAAACTCGGCAGCCTAAAGACGCCACTTAAAACATACAAAAATGGATTGATGAGATAAAATAGGGTATCTCATCACATTACAATAAATTGTATAGCAAGGGTAATATAAAATAACTTTCCCCATAATAAAAAAGAGGAGATTAAAAGAAGTGACATAAAGGAGAGTACTTAAAGAGAAAGAGAGATGTTAGATCTCTTACGAAAATTTAGCAGCCTAACGGCGACACTCAAAACTTCCAAACTTGATTGATGAGAGAGAATGGGGTCTCTCATCATATGAACATAAAAATTACAGTAAGAGTAAAATAAAATTACATCCCAATAACAAGAAATATGATCTTAGAAATAATGACATAAAATAGTTTACTTAAAAAGAAAGAGAGGAGTAGGATCACTTACCTCAAGTCCAACTTGTCTTGTTCGTTTCTTTATATTACTGAATAATAAACTTTGGTCAATTAATAATTACCTAAGTAACTCCTTTAGAGATTATTATTCAGTTCATATCACATATTATAATGTTATAATAATTTTTTAATAATGTTAGTTCATGTCAGATGTTTTTGCCGATGTTTGGTACATGAGTCAAAAATGAACTTGTTTGAAAAAAGATTGTCCATGTTTTTATATGTAAATAATTTCTAGAATGGTATTAATGATTAAAATATCATATATATCCAGTAAATATTCATTTTATACTATTCCATATCATTTGGAGATAAAAAACAAAAAGCATCTTTCATGGAGACGGTAGGCCGTACGTACGCATGAACGCTACTTTCATTTTTTGTCATATTAATGGAATTAAAACAAATTGAGAGAGATATATATATGTTATAATTCCAGAATGATATCCATAATTTATATGTAATATATATACATATATATCCATTAAATATATGTACTTATAATATTACATAACATTTTGAGATAGGAAATGAAATGTACCGTTCATGGAGACGGTAAGCCGTACGTACGCATGAATGCTACTTCCATTTCTATTTCATATTTAATGGAATTAAAACATAATGATACGTAATAGTATTTTAATTCCAGTATGGTATCATATATAATATCATTAATATATCCTTTATACGTACCACATATGGTATTAACGAATCAAATCACTTGGAGGGGGCGGTAGTCCGCACTTCCTTAAATGAAGATATCGTGTTTACCCCTAATGGAAACCACAAAGGTATAACATAAATGAAAAATAAAAAAGCTTATGGAAAACATAAACATATTATATACCATATATAAATATAGTTTCATCTTAATGGCCACCTTTGAAGGTGTTATAATACTGTTGAACAATCATCATTTCGGGAGGCAGAAATTCACCATCCACGGAAACAGTATGTTCTTTAACCATTATATGTAGGTGTGTGTAATTATAGCTCGAATAATTCTTAAAACAACATCCTAGTATATTTAAGATACTGTATTTGTTACAAAATAAATGAATAAAAATAGTTTATGGGGTTGGAGAAGCAAAATAAAAAAAAAGGACACAAGTGAAGACATTACCGTAAAATCGGGTAACTCCCTTTGGTTTGAGTTCAAAGGATTCCTTGGGAATACTTCTGCCCAAAGTGAGGCTTCAATGAGTAATATAGGGAAGTGGAGAGACAAAATGGGAAGGGGTTGGCCGAGCCAAGGGCTTTGGGAGTGTGGGTAAGGAGGTAGAGGTGGAGGACTTTTATAAGAGGAGAGGAGGGGCACTCTTGTAATGTTACAAAATGTTACATTATTTTCAAAAGAGTTTCGGATTTTAAAGGTCCCAAATTGATTTATTTCGAGGATAAGGTGATAAGGGTTCTAAATCCACTAATCCAATAGGTTTTGGACATGTTTAAGTCTTATATATTACATTATCTTTCCATTTTATTTAAATCGTTAAATAATGAGGTCATCACTACATCATCATGATGTCATAAATAATTTAATTTATTTAATGTATAAATATTATAAAAAAATACTATGATGTAGTAAATAGTTTTATCTTTCCAATGACTATTTATAGTCAAAAATATGACTTGAATAACCCTATATAAAAATTGTTTTAGTAAAACATTTCATGTTTGTGTCATTTGTACTTTAACATTAAATAAAAAGATATTTATGTCATTTTCCAACCAAAGTGGCTCCATGGGGTCCCAAAGTTGAGACATGGATTGTCTTAGTCGGCCATGACACATCCAATGAGGTTAGGACATGTGTCTAGGTCATTTAATTTTATCAAAACATTATTCTTACCATAAACTACACTAATTACCTCTAATCGCGATTAAAAACTTAATAAGTTACTATTCACCAAAAAAATTATTTTTATCCCATTGAACCACATTTTACTTCTTGATGACAACCATGTATGTTGGAATTTTGAAATTCAGAACACAAATATGGAAAAATTTTATTTAAATGGAAAAATCAGTTTTTATAAGTACCACTTAGTGGTTTCACTATTTATCAAAAATGAAGTTTTTCAGAAAAATCCCAAAAATTCACCCTAAGCTATATTTGATATTCCGAATTAAAATATGAAGTCTATTTTACAAAATTAAAAAAATATAAGTCATATTAATTAATTTAATAATTAATTCCCACTATCAGAGCAAATAGCGTGTTTTTATGAAACAATAAGTATCAAAAGATTGACACTAGTTTAAGTCTGATTTCAAGGTGAAATTAATTCCAACGACCACTATTGAATTTAATGGTAAAAATATATTATAATTTCACTTTAAAACCAATTAAAAAGATAATCTAATCATATAAATAAATTATATTAAAAAGGGGTTTTGAATTAAAATGCAACATTTTACACTATTCATTAGAAAAATGAACTTTATCGGAAAGATACCAAAAAATTACACAAAGTAAATTTTGATGTCCCGATTCTTAAAGAAAAGTTTTATTTGGTCCAATAGAATGTATAAGAGTTAACAAAACTATATTTAATGACATTTCTCCATCATAAGGCGATAAGTGAACCTTTAGTGAAAACTAGGGAATATACGCCTAAAATTTAATTCTTTCTGTATTTTAAGCCTTTATCATTAATTGGATAAATGTAAAAACATTTAAAAACATATATAATCATATTTTAGTTATTTCTATCCATTCTCGCCAATACAACGGCTACATGTTAACTACCATTTAAAATAATATTATTTTATTATTAGAGTGAAACATAAGATTCCCAAGAAACTCGTTGTTGCATGTTGGGTACACCATCGAGAATAACGTCCCCGTTAAAGTCATATTAATATTTTATTCACAAATATGGATAAATATAAAAATTTCATATTCTTTATTTACCTGGGGTGTTACATGAGAGGTGACCATTGGTCCATCAAGAATATAGGTTTTTTACAATAAAATAATTTAATTAGGAAGAATAGATTCAATGGATGTGAAATATGAATGTACTATTTCATAAAAAAATACATTCTAAAACCATTGAAAATGTTTTAAAGAAGCCAAATATCGTTAAATAATAATTTTGGTGTGGAATTCCCTTGTCAATATATACATTAAAATGACTTTCCTATTGATTTTTTGTTGAAAAATAGACTTTACAAAACAAGTACAAATTTTTCATTAAATGAAATTATTCAATTAAATTCTAATGTTAATGTATACTTAATATATCATTTCATTAATGAACATAACTTATTTAAAACAATTCTAAAAAATAAGATAATGGAATAAATTTATATCCATTTTAAAATAGATATATATATATATATATATTATTATAATTTCATTATTTTATTGATGTGAAAACAGAGTAATAATTGGGATACACAATAGTAAAAACTTAAATATATAGCAGATATGAAAATTATATGATATTTTTAGGGTTAAATGTTAATATTACATCAATTAAAATAAAAGCAATCACAAATGATTGTGATCTTGAAAAAAATTCCCGCCTACTTGCTATCATTTATATCGTTACCCCATTAAATAATATGCATGAAGTTAATAATTAATAACCATGTATAATTAATAATTCAGGTAAAATTAATCAACTCACATGTATATAAATTTCACAAAAGTAACTATGTGCATAATAACAAATTTATCTCATTGGATAATAAATTGAGATAAAATCCATGACATCATTCTTCCCAACAATTAAATTCTCACTAAAATCCATTAAAATTGATTTAAACAAGATATGAATTTATTAGAAAACTATATTAAATTTTATAATATGATATATGGTCATCTTTTAACATCATAACACATGTTCAATATTAATATTTCATTATTATTATAGTTTTGGGATTTTACTATATCATTTTCTCATGAATGTTTTTATATTGAATTTAATGTTATTATAAAAATTATATCGGTCCATAATAGTAATAATTTTATTAAAAATATAAATATCATAAATTTTCGTTACATTCCTTTTTATTATAATTATTGGATGTTGTATATTAGAAATGAATTGCATCGCTTCATGGAAACTATAGGGTGTATATTCACATGAGTGGAAATAAAATTATACAAATGGTTGAATGAGAAACGAATTAAATTATATATTTATATTTAAAAATTAATATCATTTTATATGTGTAATATATATTATTTATTTACATCATTTTTACTATCCATTTGAGTCAGTGATGGAAAAAAATTACATCGGTTCGCTCTTTGGTAGTCCAATGTATAATCGAATGATGGATTTATTTCCTATTTGATGGAGAGGTAGATAGATAAATATCATTACATCTACATTATAACATATTAGTATATGTTAGATGATTTTTTAATATATTTTAATTTTTAATCCATTATATAAGGTGGAAAAAGAATTAGTAATAAAAGAGTGAACTCGGTGAAGATGATTACCTTAGCTTACGGAATATTGTTTTGGATCACTTCTTAAGGACCCTAGGGTTGGTCTTTGGGAAGACCAGAATCAGAAAAATGTGGAAAATGATTATCAGTAGAAATTATTTAATGGTTTTTTTTAATTGTTTTTGTGTTTCAATGAAGTGTGGGGAGTAGGATCCATTTTAATTATGGGGGAGAGGACCTTCTTAGAAATTACAAGGTAGTTCCTAAAAAGAATATAAAATGATAATGTAATTACCCAAAACAAATTGAATCCAAAAAAACAAAAATGTGGATTTTTAGTGGATAAAGTCAAATTTATTCAATCTAAAGGGACATTGTAAATTTTAACAGTTAAAATTACCCTTTTATTTTGTTTTAACCCCATGGTATGCTAGTTTGAACCGTAAATGAGTTAATTAATTTTTACTATCTTAGATATTAATTATAAATAAAAATTAAGTTGAAAATATTAACAAATTTTAAATATTAATATTAAAATCATTATTTTACAAAATTTTATAGAAATATTTGGTATTTTTAAATTTTAAAATAAACATGTAATTTTTCAAGAAAATGGGTTTTCAGGAACTTCATTTTTATCATAAGATGAACTTATATTAACTATATAGATATGAATCATAATTATACAGACATAAATTCATATATTTATATATACATTCTATACATGTAGTTTAATTCATACATAAATAATTATTATTTTATTTAATTAAAATGGATAGTTATTACATAATTTAAAAAAAATAGTTTCCTTAAAAATATCGTTATTCCCATTAAATAAAGTTATCATTATTCATTTATATTTGATATTAAATTTTATTTAATTCAGTATTTATTTAATGATTATATTAAATAGGAGGCTGAATATTTAAACAATAAAGGTTTTTATTTCTCTAAAAATTTAATTTTTATAGTAAAAATTAAGAATTCATCCTTGGATTAAATGGAAATAGAAATTCAAACATCTAGTTTCATATTATAATATTTGGATTTCTCTGATACAATATTTATAAATGTGAACTCCATAATAGTTTTATTGAAATAGTATTATCGCATACTATAATTGAGGCTCGTGTATTACATTCCTCCAACCTAGAAAATTTTCACCACCAATATTTTCATGGATATCACTTCCAAAAAAAGTGTGGGCAGACCATCCTCTTAACATCTTCGATATTCCATGTTTCTTCCTATATTTTATTATTTCAACATAGTATCATTATTTGATGAGTGATATGATCCCTCAAAATCTTCTCCCTTTTATAGTTAATCATGATAGGATCCTCATTGTAATATATATGACACATAATGTTGTTTAGATATGTTCATTGAAATTTTGAATCTATAAACCCCTAAATTTAATGCATAAAAAGATTTCAAATGGTCATATGTACTTCGGGCTTAGTTTCCATTTCTTTTTAAACCATATGACACCCTTCCCTAGAGCGACATTAAAAAATTGTTGATCCTCCACATGAAATTAGATATAATTATTTTGGTTATCATTAAACAAATTTTTCATTATTTGAGAAACATTAATATGAGTTTAATTTGTTTATATATTTTAAAATTTTTCTACAACATGTTTTAAGAATAATAATTTCATTTCACAAACATCATCGCAACAAGTTTGGTTACAGAATCTATTTATATGTAATGCGTAAAAAGGTTCCATATGAATTCATAAATGGAAAATATTTTTATTTATGTAATTCTAACAAAAGTACGTTCTGATTTCACATATAACAAACTTCATAAGAGCTGAAGATCCATTTTATCCTAATGTTTTAATAGTCATTTTTATATTTCCATCAATTTGAGGATGGTAGGCGGTTTTAAAATGATGATCTGTATCAATATCCTTCTAAATATACCTATATAATCTGAATGTAAATTGGGGATCAAGATTAAAATAAATAAAAATTGATATTCCATGAGGTCTGATAACATCATTAATATATAATTGAATGAGGCACTATATAGGTAAACGTTTCTTATAGAGTGTAAAAATTATGATTGGGAATATTGATTGATTATAACCCATAATGCATCTTTATTCATGTTGTAATTAAATATTCTAATATTAATTATATGCTAATTTAATCCCTTTTTAATATACGAGTAATAAGAGGTTTCATGAATACTCTAGGATAATGTCTTCCAACCATCAATTATTTATAAAATATATATTTTGACTCCTAATTAGTAATTTTTTGATCCATTTAAACCCAAGAAAAAATGTCCCTTCATATCCCTATACTTAATATTTACACCATGGTGTATAATAAACATTTATCTATTATTACCAACTTGAAATACCATTTTCTTCATTTAAAATCATGTAACAAAAAATCTCTTTCAAAATTTTATGGCTCCATAATCACTAATGAATTCTAGAAAATTAAAATCACACAAAGAGTCAAATTGAATTTAAAATTATCATCATTAATTCGATAACATGTTAACTATTCCAAATATGTTCATTCCATAATAATTTAAAAAACGATTCATGTATCCCTTTACTTAATCATTCCCAACATCCATAATTAATATATCCCTTAATATAGGATCCCTATGAATCCTCAATAGGGTCATAACTCCACGATCCTTCCTTCTCAATTAATCATCTACATTATTTTTCTTCTCTCGGTGGTAGTTAATTGAGTAAAAATAATCCTTCAAGAGCTTGATCCATCATCATATCCTCATATTAGGATCCTTTTATGAAAATTTGTCTTTTATATTCTCATATTCTATATATATCTCAAATAATTCATCATATAAACATTTTTTCTATATAATTATTAGAATTGTTATTCACACCAAGTCTATGTAATGGTTTGTATTTTTCTCTTCATGAATCCTTGTCTTTATTGATGTATTTTTTTGAGTCAAAAGTTCAAATATCAAAAAAAATATTATCATTTTTATTTATAATCATTACATAATTTATTTAAAGAAACATTTTTAATAAAATTACAATTCCATTGTTTTTATAATATTTTGGAAAAATACATAATTTCTTACTAGACATGGAATTTTGTTTCTTTGGAAGTACCATTGTAAAAAAATTCCTGAGATGAGCACATTCAGATGGATAATTGTAATTGGGTGTTCATGAACATTATAATCAGATGGAAATGTACATTATATATATGAAGGACGTTTTTGTTTTTTACCATAAATGTTTTTATTATATCTAAATTACAATATATAACTATGTTGTTCCAAAAAAAGTTCAACATTGTTAACTACAAAAATAATTTCTGGACTGTGGTGGAAATTTTATTTGTATGAACATCTATAAAAACTATAAGACAGATATTTTCATTTAACTAGATGAATAATCTTTTTCTGATCAAAAAAAATATATTTTATATATCTAGACTATCACTTAACATCATTGATATTAGTCCAACATGCTACCATTATATGGTTATAGTAATGAATATTCAATGCGATGAAAAAGTTCATTTGAAGCTATTGAAACTAGCTTAAAAATAACTTTATTTTATCATTGCTAGTTAGTTAATAAATAGAGGTGTATTTTAGGAGGATTGATTGAATTATTTTTAAAATCTATAAATCAAATTTTTACTTTATATTTTTTCACATCATGATTCTAGTTTTCAGTTTGAAATCATTTGAGTTTTTTCTATTTTAAGGTATCTATTTGAGATTGTAAATACCATAATACATTATTATTTTTTAATTATTGTATCCTATATTGTATGGCCGATGTATTTTGAAGATAGGGGGAAGGAGGTGTGTTTGATTTTGATGATCTTGTATTTACTGGGATAACAATAAAGAGGTGTGACTTATTTATCTACTTGAGGGATTCTAGGAATAGGGTGAAATAAGTGTGGATACTCTTGATAATTAAGGGATTTCATTAATAAGAAGATAGATAACTGAATAATATTAGTATTAACGTATTTATTGATTTTAGAGAGTAAAACCTTATGTATATTAAAAAACTTTTATTACCAAAATACTTTGTTATTGACATTTATAACACTGAAGGTAAATCTATGGAAAACATCTATAATACCTTCATATGTCATTATTCCTTTAATTATATTCATTTGAAAAATAGATAATTTTATTTAATCATATGTGAAATTGTATAGAAAATAAGTAAATATTATTAAATTTCTAATCACAGATAACTGGATGATCTATATTGCTGATATATAAACCCTGAAAATCATTTAATTAGTTTGTCCAATAAAAACGTATAAAATTGAAATAATTTTTTTTCTGACTATTATAAATAATGTGGTTATAGAAAATAGTAGTTTTACATTTAAATAGATATTAATACCATGTATAATTATGATTACTCTTATAATCCTAAATTTGGCATCAGAAAAAATTTAACAATTATAAATTATCACTTGTTTAGAAAAAATATTTTTTTCATATCTTTCATGTTTCTAACATTGAAAATTTTTCTAATACATTGCATACTAACATGTTTTATCAACTGATTATATTTTATTTACAAAATAGTTAGAATGAGAGTTATCTTTTAAGATTATATATTATGGGTTTATGATTCCTTATCACTGTAAACCATATTATCCTAATATGAGAAGAAATAATAAGAACGATAGAAGATCAATAATGTTCTATAAATATAATGGAATTAAATATTGAATGATTATAAATCTTTTTGTACACATAGATGATATATCTACATTGATAATTATTCTTAAACTCTAATTAAATATAAAAATATTAATGTTTTTGTTACTAAAATTCTAGGGAACATCAATTATTTCATGAAAATGGTATGTTCTAAAACAAAATGTAATAATAGATAAAAATAAATTTATCACAATATTAGGGATTATTATAATTTATACATTTGATGATGAATACTTATCAACTAATTAAGATTCCTTATCTTACTTTATAAAATAATATTTTTTTCTATATGATAAAAAAAATAGGGTCCAATAAAGATGAAAATTCGATTTATTGTCTTGATAAAGAGAATTTGTAGGTTTTTTAATTTTATTTTTATGTTAATAATTATACTGTATAATTTAATAATAAATTTAGTTATATATCCAACGATGAATGGAGTTTTTGGTTGTTAAATAAAATTCAATGAATGAAAAAGTTATCATAAAAATTCAGTTTTTGGTAAAGAAAAATTTATAATATTTATCGATAATTATAACCTCGTAGAAGTATTTTAGGGATTTTTATAGAAATAACAAACCAAATTTTCATAAAAATTGTGAATTTCCTTAAATTTATCCATTTTGTAAGAAGATAGAAATTTGTTTCCAATAGAAAAATAAGTGATTTTAAGTAAATTATAATTGATAGGGTTTTGTAAATATTATTTTTTAAAGGAACTATGAAATGTAAAACCTATAAGGTTTGAAATATATTAAATCCAAAAATTATGTTATATAAATTTGACATACCCAAGATAGTTTTGGTACCAAAATCCTAATTCTTTTAATTATCATAAAATAATACTATTTCCAACAATAATAATACTCGATATATGTATAGTAGTTATACTTTTCAACTGAATTAAATCAAGGAAATTATTCAAAAATATTATTAACATGAAGGATGGAATTTTCAATTTTAATGATAATTCTCAAGGAGAAATATATGTTATAGGTAATGTTGTTCATCTTAGAAAGTCAAAATTTTCAACTGTTTTTATGATCTAGTATATAATGAAAAATTATTAGTATAAGTCATTGATGTGATGATGGATACCCTATGATATTCATGAATGATAAATTTATTATTAAAGGTTCTAAAGGTAAATTTATACATTCTATTGACTGGAATTAGAATTTATATACTAATAATATAAAATATCATTGAATACAAGATCTACCTTGTATTCTCACAATGTACGATTAATACTTTCTGTAAAATAAAAACATAGGGCACTACACTTTCAGAAATATATCCAAAATAAATGATAAAAGAAAACATACTGATCTTTTATATGATAGGTTTAATTCATTTAAATTATGTCACCATTGTTAATTTAAAAAGAAACAGAAGTTACATTTAAAATATATTAGGGAAGTTCCAAATTATTCTTCTTTACAATTAGTACTTATAGACATATTTATTCCTATACAAATAAGAAGTATAAGTTTAGAATATTATTTATATATTTTAGTTTATTACTACACTAGATATATATATTTCTATTTTCTATTATAAACGTTTTAAACCTTTTTTGGTTTTAATTCTTATTATTCAATTTTAAAAATTATAAAAATATATGTTTGGTAATGATTAACTATGATTTGGGTGGATATTTTGTAAATTATTAATTAGAAATATTTTTTAGTATAAATAAATAATAAATAACTTCCTACATCTTAGTAATCCATAAGAACATGATGTAGTTGGAAGTGGAAATACAGCTATTCAAGAGACCAATAAAACCTTTTAGAATGAATACTCAATTTATATGAATATTCGGGTGAATATATTAGTACTACTACCTATACTATACCATAATTTTTTATAATACATCTCTTTAATAAAATTATTTATCATTAATGGACTGGATGGAAGATAAAACATTCAAACTTTATTGTTTTTTATGTTAAGTAGTCATTTATTATACTAATGATAATTGACATATATATTTTCTACATTTAGATAAATTAAAATTTATAAGATATTATAAAACAAAAAATTCATATAAATTTTATACAAAAATATATGTATTTTTTATGAAATAGTGGATAAGAAATTATATGAAAATGATTCTTTTATTTTTAAATAACCTCATACCATATACTGATATGTTATTAAAAAAATTATATTCTATCCTTTTTCAAAATTTTATCTATTATTTAATTAGAGAATAAATTATTTTTGATGTTATACCTAAATAAAAAATTCAAACTATTCTTGATTAATTTTTTTAGAATCCCAAATAATTAGTTAATACTTAAGACTAATCCTATATAATATAAAATTATTGATATTGATCATCTAATTAAAGATATAAAATACATAAGAAATGAAGATAATCATTTTTCATTTGATTAAAAATATGAAAATAATATTAATAATGAGGCTTTAACTGATTTGTTTTGGAAAAATATTAAAATAGCAAAAAAAATAATTTTAGAGGAATCATGTTTTTACTTTTGTTGATCGTCCTAATGATTCTACTCTAATTACTGTAGAATGGGTTTTTTTGAAATTAATGTGATGAAAATGGAGTCATATTATGAAATAAATATAGATTAGTTGAAAAGTTTTATAATAAATAATATGGAATAAACTATGATGAAGCTTAGTACCGTCATGTGTAACAACCATTAGTTTATAAATGAAACTTGTCTCTTGAAGTAAATGTGTGTTATAATATATTATTTATAAATATATACATTAAGAAATTGAAAAAAAAGAATTCATTAAAAAATACTATTATATCAATCAATTTTGATACCATTAAAAACTAAAAATATTAAAATTGGGAAAAGATTTTAAAATATAAAATCTTATATGGGAAAATATGGATCACCCAAATATAATAGAATCATCACCAAACTACAAACAGTCTAAATAAGAAACAAAATATTTTTTAAAAAATAAACATCTTATAAAATGAAAATATATTGGTTTTGGGATAATTTTAGATAATATTGATTGAAATAATGAATTGGTATTTATAGGAGGTAAAGTTACTATTTGAATAGTAATGTAAACATTAAAATAGTAATGTGATTACTGAAATAGTAATCTGACAATTGGTAATATTATCCTAGTAGTTAGAAATGATAAATTAAAACAAAATAATATATTGACATATAAATAATACATTTAGTAAATAATTTATGTAAATAAAAAATTATATTTCCAAAAAAATAATATTTGGATTATAGAACTGAGTGATAATATAAGAACATTTTTTAAAAACAATATTTTAAAGTATTTTGTAAAAATAATAATATTTATCTCCATAATTAGAAATAAAAATTTTGGAAATATATTTTTATGAAAGGAATATAATTTTTAAATTCATGATATCTAATTTTCCTATGGATTATATATTTATAATTGTCTCTAATACATCAATTTTTATGTGAAGAGTAACAATACATGTTTTCTTCTGACCTGTGCATCCAAAAAAACATCATTAATTATATGATAAATATATTATATTTTTTATAATGTTATTTTCTTCCCTAAGATATATAATTTCATAAATTATTCATTAATATAATATAATCATATGTTCCAAACCTAAAATACATCTCCCAAAACCAAAATATTAAATTGAACCCTCAAAATGACAGTTGTTTTCCATTATCCATTTCAGAAACTAATATATTTGAATAATAAATATTCTTAATATCTAAAAAAATATATTTTTATATTTATATGTGACTTATTTTGAACAAAAATCACTATTATATGATTTAACTTTGATGTATTATTTTATTTAATATATTATTCCAAAAATACCCCTCTCCTTTAGTATAAATAATCCCACTCCCTAGTCTTGGAATACCAATACTCCCTCACATTCTAAAAGAAATATTATTACCAAATTCTTCTTTTCAATACCCCTATAATGTCTATGATGTTATATATTAACAAAACTCCATGAATCATGTGAGTTTTAGTTTCATACAAGAGAAGAAACACTGATGAATAAGTATGATAAAATCAACTCTACTTTTTTCATCTTATTTAAGAAAAATATTTCAAAAACTACCCCAATATAATTTATTAGCCCTTAATTAAATATTATAATAAAAATTTTATCCAACTTAATGTATCATATTTATGATATATATAAATTTAAAACAACCCTTTCACCCTCTCCAAATAATGGTCTATCAATTTTCTATTAAAAACCTAGAGAGATAATTCAAGGTCAACACATATAAACACCTAATGTATGGATATTATGAATTATATATAACATATAAACATGTAATTACATGTATTATAGGATTCTATAATTAATTATAATCATGTATAACAACATAAAACAAAATTATCAAAATCAAAACAAAAAATGATATTTTAATAAAAACATTATATATAAAAACTCAATCTAAAATCTGTTATAAATAATAATAAATTAATTTTAAGGTATAAATTTTGTAACAAATAAATTTTTTTTATGGTACTATATATTAATAATAATATTTTTATTATTCAGGAGAAAAAATAATGATGAAATAAACTGGGAATTAATGTATAGTAATTCTCAAACACAACTCAATTTTGATGGGCCTCCAAATTTCAAATATATTAAATTATGGATATTCAGTTAATTTTTCTTAAACATTATTTCATTAAAAAAAATTTATTCTAGGGATATATATGTTTCCACCATTATTTTTAATCCAAATAACCTGATTTTTCAAAAGGATTTTCATTCAAAAAAAAATATTTAACTACTCGTGTGTTATTTCTTATCTAAATAAAAAAATTTCTTATGCCAACATATTATCTCTTTATTTCAATTTAGAACTAAAACTTTTATTCATGAATGTATGTCTTATGAAAAACTAATGAAACCCATTCCTTTACGTGTGTTGTTTCATTACTATTATTCTTATACATTCTATGTGGAATTCATGAAGATGTAAATTTTAGGATGTGATGGGTGGTCTGGGAATAATATATCCCCTCAAAAGTAGTGGTAAATGTGGAGTATCTCATGAGATAATATGTATTATAAATGAACGCAATGTTATATTTCATAAAAATAATAATGGTATGATTTTTTACATATGTTATGTGTGTACATGATGATAGAATTATTCACATCACTGTGTGGTATTTGAACACTATGAAAAGGTGTCTCATTTTTATGAATATCCAAATTCTCTGCCATTATCAAATATTTCCCTTATACTTATGATGATGAACCTATATTTTTGATGTGATGATAATGATTATTCTTACCCATGTTATATTGATTCAAGACCTTTATTCCTCTTCTTAATAGGATTTTAGATCGCCCCTTTCTTTGATGTGTTCCCTCAAAGGAAAAAATATATTATGGAGAATGTGATATTTGAGATGGATAAATAATAATGATTAAAATACATATTTATTTTTTGTTATGTAAAATTTATTTCTGATCTGAATATGACCAACATTATAGACCATTTTATTCTCTTTTTATATCTATAATGTTCTTTTATTCTCAAAATTATGTATACGTAATGTGATAAAACGAAGTGTACTTGTAGTTGGTATTAAAAATATTTTTATTTAATTTTGGAAATAGGATTATAAAACCATAGTGTAATTATTAGTATAAGACTATATATATGTTAACTAATAAGAAAAATTATTAAAAAAAAGGATAAAATATGAATCCCATAATATAAGACTTAAGAGGTAATTGAGGAAAATTATAATTTATTTATTCATGTTTTTTTGACTAATATTTTTGTAAAAATAATTTTATTTTGAAATATTTTGGGAACTAAATGATGCCAGGAAAACATCCCATATGATGTACAATGCAATTATTGTCTAAATGACATCCCCAATTCCATGTTAGGAATAGTTCAAGTCATTATGAAAATTTTAACCCTCCTGTCGCATTCTATGAACAATAACCTAAACCAAAAGGAATATCCACCATACACCATGTAGGAGAAATATTATCTTGAGAATTTTGTACAGAAAATACTACTAATGATTTGTTGATATTATGTTAAAATATTTCTATAATAGTGTGTTAACACAACTTATATGTTCATATATATGATCTCATGTGCTGATAAAATGTAATTTACTATATCCATATATCATTTAAATGAAGAGTCTGATTAATATATGGAATTTCAAAACAATAATAAATAAAAAAATGAAATGGATGATATAAACTAGGAAGTATTTCATAAATCATTTTTTATAAGTATTTACCAAGATCTATTAAAAAAATATAGTAATAGATTCCATAGAGATAATGAAAAGGAACGTGAATCTATAATGACATAGAGGAAAATATCACAAGGCTTTCCTAATATGCCTAGGGTTTTTTTATAAACTATGATAGAATAATATATAGATTTAATTGCCGTAAAAAATTATCCTTTGAAAGGATCTAGCTATCTGAGTCATAGGGTGTTATAATAAAATGGTTTGATGTTCTCTCATCATAGATAAGGAATATGACGAAATGTCTCATTGTTATGGACATTAGTAGATATGAATGAAGTTTGAAGATGGTGGCTCAACATAAAAAGTAATAAAGAAGGTACAACTACCCGCAAGTAAAAATTGTTGGAAGAAACATACTGGAAAATGAATCAATGGAATGGGGAAATGCATTATGTGTGGGATAAGAGGCCACCTAGCTAATGAATTTCAATAATAAATGATGAAGACATACAAATGTGTAGAGTAATGAAAGAATCCTCTAGATTATCTACCAAGGGTCCAATTCTTCAACTATATGTATAATGGTAATAATTCAATCCATTACACTAAACTACTTGTCCTTGATGAAATCAGAATCAATATCCAATAAATCCAATAGAGTGTCATAAATATGGTTCCATCACTATTAATAAAGTTGAGTATCAAAATGAAGTTACAGAAAATACACTTCCAATTAAATTAAGACTTGAAAAAAGATTTATTTGATTATAGTTATATATTTTACTTTATATCCAATATATTTTATAGAACTATTTAATTTAATCTTTGATAACCTGGAGTAGATATATATGTAAACACAACTAGTGGTGCAATCATTAAAACCCATTTGTCAGACTCTATTAATGTTATCATATGTGGGATGATTCTTCAGGTGAATCCCATAATCCTTCTCTTGGTGGAATGTAATTCTATACTAGGCATGGATTAACTCTTTTTATACTGAAAACACATGAACATTAGAGAAAAGAAAATATATTTTCATCTCCAAAACCATATAATGCTCCTCAAAAAAGAAATATTAATCATGAATATAATTTTGTAAATCTATTGATGTTGTGGTTGATGATACCATATGGTGAAGCCTACCTTTCCTTAATGGTTGACTCAAATTATTTTCTCAACCTCGAAGAAATTACCATTGTTATAGATCACACTAATTTATTTCCCATAGAGTTCATATACATACCCTAGATCATTGGATATATACTCAATAGAATATATACATAGATAAAATCCTATCTATAAATTCCCATATATGATTTACCAAATCAAATTATTCTAGTTAAAGAAGTAAGTGTAAGAAAATTTGGACAAATGATTCAAATGTCTTAGGAATCACATTGTTGTCCTCTAGTTCTCTTATTAATGATAAAGTATGGAACAATTTGACTATGTATCTATTTTTGGGAGCCAAACAGGGTCACCTTAATGAACATGTATCCTCTTACAAGGATTTATGACCAATTTATTCATTTATGCGAACATTATTACTCTTAAATTTTCGATGTTCAATCTAGATATAATCAATTGAATAATAAAAAGGAAGATATTCAGATGAAATCATTTTGACAAGGTATTAGAACTAAGAGTTCATAGTGATTCCCATTAGACATACTATTTCCCCTGATATATTCATGGATTTTATCAATTGGGTCATTGGATACTGCCTCAAAAAATTTATTGTAGAGTTTATTAATAATATAAAAAATTTGTCCAAGGTAATGGATGAACGTGAAGATAATATATGGATTTTTACAGTGATGCTAATGATGGAAAAAATGAATATAAATTTTAGAATATTTGAATTTTGGACACAACATGTCATATCCTTTGGGAACGTGATCAAACTTGAGGGAATTTCCATAGACCCTTATATTAAAAATGTAACAGGGGAATGAACCAGACCCACTACTCTTATTGAAATCCATACATTCCTTGCCATAGCACGGTACTAACGATATTTGGGCAGAAATTTGACATTTATATCTAGGATGTGGATTATTTTAACATTAAAATGGGTAAAATATGAATAGATGGAAGAATAAGAGTTAATATTCAAGGAGATAATTAATTGGAAAACCACAACACATGTAACATCATCACTATTAAGTGGTGAAGTTTTTTCAATATATAGTGATGCTGCAATGAATTTATTTTTTGTATTTTCTTGTTGAATGTAAATTTGACTAAATTTTCTTGAAGATAGTTAATGATTTATGGGAAGACCTATCTCAAGCATAATATAGAGGTAGAATATTTGATCCTTTATGTTAATTATTTCTAGCACTAACTCTATGTTGAAAATTTATATATACATATATTAATAATAAGTGTTTGAAGTATACATTCACATATATAAGTCTATACATGAATTAAATTTTATTTATTGAAATAATCAAGGTCAATGATTTCTCTATTCAATAAAATTTAATAAATGAGAACATGGTAGTTGATTTTATTTATAGAAAAGAACCTTATACATTATCTATAAAGCATATTGGGAAAGACCCTATCATCAAGGGTATGAAGATAATGCTTCAATAAATCATAAAAATGGTGAATACATAATAGCTTTCCAAAATAATTACCCAAAAATCTATTAAATAGATTATCAATGAGTAAGAAATCATTGAAATGGATTTTAAAATTAACATGAATGTATTTAATGAAGGGTACCTACAAGAGCCCCTCATTGATTATGATGATGTGATTTGGTCTAAAAGTACTATTCATGTTCCTTAATCAAATGAGATAAATAGTAATCTAATTGAAAATTAATATATCACTCCTTTATCTATACATCCTATACGTTCTAAGATATACTGTTATCTTCAAGATAACTTCTGGTGGGAAAACATGAAAAAAGAGATGACAGATTATATATCAATGTTATTTATATGTCAGAAAGTTAAATATGAGATATAGAATCAAAGGGGGTGATTCAACCCTTCTTTATACCCACATGGAAGTGGGATAACATTACAATGTTCTAATTCAAAAGTCTTCTGAATACATATAAATGAAACACTATGATATCAATATTAGTAGATCGACTCACTATTACATCACGATTCATCTCTAAAAGGGATTATTTCTCCATAAAATAACATCCCATTATATATATCATGTTTTTGGTAATGTTTCATAGGATCCTATATTGGAAACCTATCATATCGAGGATGATGTGGTCCCATAAAAATTATAATTTCATACCACAATGGGATAGTCTCTACATTCGAATATTCCCCCTAACCATACAACCAATGGTGTATAAAGGGTCATCGCCCAAAAATACTGAATTACTAGCCCCACATGTTATACTGTCGATATAGATATAATAGAGTTTGATGAACCAATTTTTAATAAATAATAAACAAATGTATAAGATACTAGAACTATTCCTCATTATATAGATTGTCCTGGAATATGATCCTCAGTTATAAGTTGTAATGAACGCAATAGTTCTAATCCAAAACCATGAGAAATAGCTATACTGCACAGAGTAGGGCCACTCTATAAGAACTGATAATAAAAATTATGAATAATAGATCCATAAAAATTTCTATAGTTTATTTGGTTAGTACTACAGTAGCTTCCTACCTGAAATGGCATAACTAACCCTTCTCTAGAAGGTGGACATGGTACATCCCCCCTTCCACTAGAAATAGGAAAAATGGTCCAATAGAAATTTATTAGATGGTCCATCTAGCCGTAATCAAGACACTCATGTGGGTATCTATCACAAATTGGCCTCTCATTCCCCTTTCATCCATAATTATGCTGTATAATAGTGCAAAAGGTTTACTTAATATATACACCACTACTCTGATTATAAGCCACAATACTACAATGCCTTCTACCCAATGAACTACTACCATATCTCAGTATTCAAACTATATTCTCTATACTATCAGACTCTCTTAGGTTATTCTAAAGCCTAAGAACCTCACTCATGATCTCGTAAATGGATGATAGGAAAAACAATAAAAAATTAGTTGATGGAATATTTGAATCCATTGTCAGTGTGGCTCCCTCGTGATAGATCATCACCATCCAGAAGTTGGGAAAAGTGTTGCAACTCTTTGAAACATGTTGAATATTAAATTATGGACATAGAACTAATCTTATGATTCATGAGATCTCTCACTCACTCATCTCTTATAATCTTAGGGAAATTTTAATGATGTAAGGAATTATGAATGTTATCATACAATATACCCTAATTGAAACTATCACGGGTAATCACATCCCATGTAGTCTTGACAAAATCACACAACATTTAGGTGTAATTAATGATGTAATATCTGGAGGAGACTATAAATTCTCAATATTAATAAAATTTCTTCTAGACTTGAATCAAAAGATTGATTCCTACTATCCCTATTGAATAATGGTGGATGTTGATGCTAAAACTCACAAGTTAGATCAGAAATCATAGGTGTGGGTCATGGAGCACCCTTCATAGGATGCATCAGACATGCAAATCCCTTTTGAAGGTGATCTTCATTGTCTATTTCTTGAATAATATATTCTTACGGAGGTTTCAATACTATTTGAATCATAGGTGGTTCTGGTCCCCCACCTATAGGGCATTGTAATTTCCACCCTCCTGGTGCTCGATTAGAAGAAATCATGGTGGCATAGATCAACAAATTCCAAGGACACACCTACGAATTTTTTTTAAAAAAATATGGGATCACTAACGAAATAAGAAAATAATAAATGTGTTCAAAATCCACAAACAAATATCTAATACCTTCATTGAGGCCTAGGTACTGGTAAATTTTCAAATTATATTGATATAATTTCTGGTATATAGATAGAAATTTCAGTTTAAGGAGAAAAAACTATTTAAATTATACTTGGACCCTCAATATTTTAAAAACCATTTAACACACACATATATATATATATATATTAGAATTTACATTTTAGTTTTCTATGTGAGATCAAACATAGCATAAAGATCAATTACATGAATAATAATTCTCTTATTATAAAGGCTCATACACTTTATAAATTTAAATAAAATCATTTAATTACAGCCTTATCCCATTACATTCAGTCTCTAAATGAAAATGGTAAAATACCATAACTCTGTTTTGATAGCATAAACCCTAAAATTTATAATGTTCTATAATCCTAATAAATTTTTATTTTTAATCATGTAATAACATCTAATGTCCAACTCATGTAACCTGTGTTACACAAGTTCTTTGGCTAGAAATTTTCAATTTAGGATTCCTCCATCAATAAATATTGGAAATCCCCATTTAGTTATATGATGATATTTTAAAAAACTAATTTCCATTTAGAGCAAAAGGCATTAGTGTTGTAGGCATATATCACAACCAATGCTCACTCAATAATCAGAGGAAACACATTCCATGAATGTAGTGAAATGAACCTATACAGAATGACTTATTCAACGTATGTGAGTTATATGTGCTTATAATGATGAACTTGTCACTACTACTTACCAGACCACACATTGATAATATATAAATAGAGTAAAAAAACCTAATAACTCATTTATGTCACCTAATGGTGAAAATATATCAATTGAAATAACAGAAATATTTAATAAATATACCCATTTAGAAAAACAAGATATTTACGCAAACCATGGGTCGAATACTACTAGGATCAACTAATCAACAGTTTCCATCAAGGACCTTATCTCATTAAAAATTTCGTAAATAATAATTTGAAATAAACAAAATGATTTGATACATATTTATGAACTCCTAGACCCATTTAAATAATGATTAATCAGCCCTAGTTTCCCAAATTTCCTCAAGAACACATCCACCTACACTAGAAGATTCTGAATAGAAGTGTGGGAATAGGGTGTGTCTATGGGGGACTATGTACCCAGGTTAGAGTAGAGAATGGATGTGATAATATAAGACTAAAAAGATTTACAATAAAAAATAACATGGTAGTGGAATTAAACATGAATATAAATTTAATGAAAAATAAACTCAAGAGATGTAAAATGTATCACATAAAAAAGATCATGTTATGTCATACCTTGATAAAAAGAGAAATTCTTTGATGCTTGGAATTAGGAATAAAATAAAATAAAATATATAGAAATTAAAAACTGAAAAAAAAACAATACAATCATCCAAAGTAGTGTCTTGGCCATGTGCTTCCATTCTTCTATATTAATGAACGAAATTTAGGTTTCCAAATACGGATAATTCCCCTTGTCCAAACATGTCATAATAAAATTCACTGGAGTACTAATGGTGGAATAGACAGGGTGTGAGATAAATCTAAATAGAACACTGGAAATGGCTTTATACATATCTAGTATGTGAAAATAAATTATAAAGTGTTCATGTATATATAAAATTATGATGTAAATAATAAATAACAAATAAATTCATAACCATAGATAGTTTATAAAAATTTGATCATTTAATTAATAATTATTCAATGTGTAATATGGTGATAATGTATAAAATGTATCTAGATTAATGTAACAGTATATAGTAATAATACATGATACAAGGCATTATGAAGGCATCCAAGACCTTAGGGGTCGACCCAACACATATTTTTATGTCATGCACTTTAGAAATATGGGTTTTGAGAGTAATCCAGGGGGTACGACCATGGTATTAAACATTAAATAATTCTTACGAATTCCATGGTGATTTTTCCTATTAATCTCAGGATATGAATAATTGGCCAAAAAAGGGGTGAGAATAGGGCACTTCATATCTGAATTTTTTAAGAAGAATCAAATGAGTATATCAAAGACATTCTAATAACTAGAAAAGAGTAAAGTAAATATTCGATACATTTTTAAGGAATTAATTTAATAAGATAATGACTAGATTCTATGGTGGCTATCACCCATTTAAATCATCCCAAGAATCATAAGGTAATCCTTTGGGTGATCAACAAATCCCATTGACAATCCAACGATAGCTCAGGTCTAACCATTCATATAAATATAAATAATTTATAATGAAATATTCACATCATACTCATTTAATTTAAAACATATATCATTATCTTCCACATAATACTCTTAAATTTTAATCCTTTAATAGGATGATTCAAGTATAATTAATTAGTAATGACAAGGTATATTAAAGACATGAAACAAATATAAATTATATTAGATAATTATTTATTATGATTATTATGTCACATTTCATCAAGCATGACATGTTGTGATAAGGACATGAAACCAATATCAACTCAATTACATAATTTAATTAGGAAATGTTATATCTCTTAATATATAATTTCCACAACATTAATTTAATGCATTAGTAATTATAAAAGAACAATTACTATATAATGGTAAGGTATAACAAACCTGAACATTGTACTATTTAATTTCTATATAGGTCAAAAAGTGATAAATAAATAAATCATCAAAATGATTGGTACGCATTGGGGTATAAAACTCTAATTGATCCAAGAGGTTTTAATATGATATTATAATTATCCTATAAAATTTTAAATAAGGAAGATGAATTTTAAGGGTAAACTCCCAATTTAACCATCTTTCACACAACTGAAAAAATATATAAATGCATGGGATTTATGGAATGATTCATATATCACCTACAATATGTTTGTAGTAGATTCTGCATCCATTATCAACCCTTAGCTTTTCATGGATTAGAATAAATTAAAGAATAGAGCAATTCCCTTAAATTAGGGCATGTGTTTAGGCATCAAAATATCATCGTCGATAGAAATTATAATGATGAATAGTGCATGAGGAATAGGGCATGTACTGAGATAATTTCAATGAGATTATCATATCTATATTTTAGTATATGGGGGGGTGATATAATCCAAGAAACTTAGGTTAAGGGTTTTGAGATATCAATTGGAGGAATGAAAGAACCCAGGACTCACTAAAGATAAAAAAGAATGATGGGTGAGGGGTTTTATTAATGTATGGAGAAATAGTAATTTTACACTTTTAAAATTAGGACACACCATTTGACCTCACATTTATCCAAACTATGTACAAAATTTTAACGACCTTCTTTTCAAGGATATTACTTGAATAGTTCATGTACATTGTTTTGGAGCCCATGTGAAAACCATTACATACTACTCTAATACAAACATTAGGGTTTTCTCATGGGATTTCAACCTGGGATAAAAGATTAGGGAAACTTGTGTGGAACACTTCCACTTATTGAAACTCCCTGTGCATTTAGTAGTAATTGTGAGGACTTGGAAGAATAATTTCTCCTAACCATATGACTCTGGTCTTTCTTCTACTGTCTAGGATTCTTGTCTCCAAACAGTCCCTATATAAACTCATTTCCTTCATATCCACACTATGCATTCATATGGAAGAAATACAAAGGATTTAAAATAGAACAAAAAAGTATCCATTACTCACAATAAATTTGGTTTCGTATATTATTTCACATATTTTTCTATATAATATATAAATTTCATTTAAATAATTCTCCATTAATGATTTTTTTCTAAAATAAAATTGATAAAAAATATTCCATTTAAAAAACAGATTTTGGAAATTCCAAATATGAAAAATATCTCTTTAAACCCTCAAATGGTCAAATAATTATTTCTACCAAATTTTTATTTAATAAATTTTATATTCCACATACTATGATAAAATAATAAAAATAATAACAGTACTAGTTAAATGGTTAATTTTTTTCTTATAAAAACATAATTCTAAGGAATAATTTTAAACAACCTTTCTAGTACTAATAAGAAATGTTCAAAATCAATATCCTTCCACTCAAATTATATTTTTTGTTCCATGAAATAATAAAATGTTCATTTTATTGTGTTTTATTAATATAAAATTATCATCTTCTATGATTAATTCTTGGGTGTTATATTCATCCATCTTACATAAATATCATCCCCAAACATTTCATGGATATCACACCATAAAAAATTCTTGGTGGTTCTTTTATGAAACATATGTTACATAAAATAGTTTCACTATCCATTTTATGATTTCATTAATGTACCATTTGTAGTTAATTTGTTCAATTCATCAATACTTTCTATCTAATGTCATCAATATAGATATTCTCTTCACATAAAGATATATCTGGTTCCAATTAAATTTCTTTAGATCTAAGAACATGCATTGGGTTTGTAATGTATGTAATTAACATTGTTATATAGAACCCATCATGTACTGTAGAGGGTCTTGGTGTCATTTTAAATTGACAATACATGTATCAATTTCATTCCAAATTTTCAAAAGGTATGATGTACATAGGCCATATTTTTTTATTTTATATCAAACATTATTACACCATTTAATAAAGATAATTTCAATAAAATGTGATCTCCCATATGAAATAAAAAATATTTCCTGCAATTATTTGTATAAATCTTTTTCTTAATTTGTTCCCCATCAATATGAGTCTATATTGTTTTTAACTTTTTCATTGTCCCTTCAGCATACTAATGGCCTACAAATTTCCATGTGCCAATTGCATCCCTTAAATTGGGGTATGCCATCTCTTTTTTTATAATACTTTATAATGCACCATTTGAATACTTGAATGGAAAATATTTTAATAGTAAAACCCCTAAAATGGTAAATAATGATCCCATTTACCTTGAAAGACATTGGAGTACATCCAAATAAATATTTTAATGTTTTAATAGTTTTGTTGACAGAGCATATGTTTGAGGATGGTAGGTAGTCCTGAATTAATGATCAATGTCAATATCCTTCTAAATAAGATTCTATATTTTTATTATAAATTAGGGACCATGATTTTAAAAAAATTATTTTTTTCATTGTGTCCTATAAATTAATTAATATAAATTATTTTGAGTTATTCAAGAGTTAAACCATCTAATATAGTGAGGGAATTTACATATTTGGAAAGATAATCAATAATAACCTAAATTTCATCATTATTTCTGGTGTTATTTGGTATTTTTTTGTCAATATCAGATGAAATATCACTCCACTTCCATGTATGAAGAGAAATAGGTTTCATGAATCCTCTAGGATGTATTATCCCATCCACAACATATTTTTAAATTATTATTCTAGACACTTGATAAGAAATTTCCAACTTTAGGTTATCCCATTAATAATGTTCCATAAAATCCCTATACATATTACTGTTTTAACAGTTATATAGAAACATATGAGCTATAATAATTTTCATGAAATTCCACTGTTAACATATTTATTGATGTAACACATAATAACTGTCTAAATTTCTTGACTGCATCATTAAAAACAAAATCATCAAACAAAAAATCATTCATGGGATTAATTTTTTTATGAAAATTATCATTATTTGATTAATAAGTTTTTATATTTTCAATTGATTGTCGATTCAAATTCATTTTGAAATGGGAAACATATCCGAAATTCTAAATAATTTCTATATTCATGTTTACTAGATCCAAGAACATAGGATCCCTCTCAATCCACATTTTGGTTATAACTCCATGATCATTCATACCCAATGCATAATCTATCTTATTTTAGTTCCATGGATGGATGTGTATTGAGAGGTCATAATCCATTAATAGCTCTAGTAATCTTATTTTTCTCATGTTCATCTCTATCTGTGAAAAGTTTTATTTATGATATGATGGTCTATTTATATCTCACCTCATATAGAATTAATTTAATGTCTCCATATAATCAATAAAAATATTATATAAACCATCATAAGATCATGGTTTGGATAGCTCAGTTCATCAGTATTTCACATCCTAGATTCATATTCTTTAAAATTGTCATTTTAAATATAGAAAATCTAACTGCGCTCTTTGATATGACACTACATGTCTCAAATATAAAATTTCGTGATGGAATATTCAAATTCATATCATTGTCCAATATTACCATTTATCTGTCAAGAAAATTTCCTAAATTAATTTTTTCCATATCAAGTCAAAAATATTACATTTTATCTTAGTTATGGAGATATCCAATCGGGAAAAATTATGGATGAACCCCTAATATTAACCTACAAATCTAATGAAACAACATACATCATTTTTGTTTTTTTTTATAGGAAAACCTATGACTAACATTCCCTTCATAGGATCAACTGAGTTTCAACACCTGGAGATAATATAACAAATGAACATAATCCTCTAGAATCTATATTTCAAAATTTCTAAATATCAAATATAAATCATTATTTCTCTAAGATGAAATGATTATTCACATATTATTCTCGTGGTCCTCTTAGATCATAGAATACAAAATGATATCATCAATGAATTTAACCATGAATTTATCAACACATTCATTCAATATTATTTTCATTAGACTCATAAAAATAGATTGTCCACATGTCAAAAAAATTAATTACTATAATCTCAAAATATATATACCAAATTTCAAATGTTTTCAATATAATATCTTTAATTATTACTCAAAATTTATACTAACTAGAAAGAATTTCAATTATTCAAAATTTTTATTTCCAAGAAGTTCATTAAATATGTAACCTATGTGAGATAGAGGATACTTGTTATATATCATAATAGAATTGATTTCACTATAATAAATCCACATGTATATGAATCCATAATTCCTATTAATAATTAAAATATGTTCTCCCCATGATGAAAAAAGGTGAGTTTATCCATTATTAAACAACCCCTCTAGTTTTTTATATAATGACACTAATTCCATAGTGGGTGTTATATAGTTAATCATTGATATTGGTCTTCAATCTACGATTAAATAAATATAAAATTCAACTTTATTACCTAGTGTATTTCATAAGAATTTTACATGAAATACATCAATATATTGATGTACATTAAAAATATCCTAAATTTGGATATTATTTTTTCCATCTCTATTGAGCATGGTGTTGATTTTTTTGTTTATAATATGCTAATAAGGTATAAATTGTAAATATGTGCATGTAAAATTGGTGGTGATGATTATTCAAAAGGGGAAGTTGTTCCAAATAAAATTCCACTTATATTTGGGGAATCACTATTTGACAGTGGATGTAATGCTTGATTACTCTGCACACAAATTCAGAAAATCATAGAAGTAATCATAAGTACCAAATCAAGTTTAAAATAATGACACATTGTTACAAAATTTTAATACCACAATGAAATACTCAATTTAATGAGGATAAATAAGATCCAACCAATAATCCACAATGGATTATGTTTAATTAAATTAGACGATATTGTATGCTGATCGTCAAAGTACAAGACATGTTTCTAAAGAGAACGCACCACTCATTACAACATTTAAGACCATGAATTAAGTTTTAGTGCCTGAGGAATGATGAAATGTTCCATGCATCATACTATTATTTAATAAGAGAGATAATATTGATGGTCTTGGATTTATTATTCAAAAATGAAAAATAAGGATGATGTTAGAAGATAAAGGAGAAAGGAAGTATGCATGTGCTTAGTATATTTATTCTGAATATAATAAGTGAAATTCCCATTTGTGGGATTTGAATGAAGAAGGGTTGTTTGGAATATAAAGGATGAATTCATAATTAGTTTTTATACTAAGTACGTAGTATATGCTTTTACCAAATGGTGGGACAACCATGCAGGCTAGTTGAAGCCCTCCCCCAAGGCATATGTTGGACATGAGGGAAAATTGTGCCCAAGGAAAATGAATCGAAGCCTACCCTCAAGAGGCACAATAGAAGGGGTTTTGTATAATATAGCATGAGAATTCATGAAGTTTAACCCTTGTAGTGAATTCATAGTCAGATCTAGGAGCACACCAGAGGAGTAGAGAGTGGATGCAAAAGCACACTCGGAAGGTGAACATGGTATGGGGCGGTACTGTGAGGGGAGGTGGAGTAATTTGGTAATAGGGTGGAAAGAGTTTATTCAAAAATCGAATGCATCCCATGTGTTCATTTTGAGGTGGGAAGGCCAAAAATCCTTAAGAAGTGATCTCACCTATCCAATGCATCATAGACATTCAGTCCCCCAACCGATCAATCCTAGGATCAATCGCGCGCATCATGGCCATCATTCTGATCTCTACGGTTCGAAATTGAATTATGGTCAGCTGAACTCCTCCACCATGGTTTTCTTCAACCTCTAGGCACCCACATGACACTCGATAACTAGTTCCCTAGCCGAACATTGATCCCATCACTCCAAGAACCATTTGATATCATTTTAAGTCCATAGTGATCATTAGGACTTAATGAATTCAGGAATGAAATTTCATTTACTTGCATGAACTAAAATAATGGAATTGTACCTGGACCAATAAAATGTACCTGTGAGGCCTTTCAATGAATCACCAAGACTTTGGGAAATTTATTTTCAAGAATTCCTCTTAGCGTGCACGTGATATTATCATTGATTAAGAATAAGGATCACGTTTGAAATGTAAAAACCTGTGACTTGCACCATATCTCTATCCCGCATTTGAAATATTAAATCCCAATGATCCTGGGATTTCAAAGCATTGAATTATATATATTTGAACACGGAGTTACGAGTTTTACTCTCCTATAAAAGTAGATTAACCAAGCCAAAAAAATGTTACATCCATCCCATAAGAAGGATCTTCTATTTCTCTGATGAAACAATGATAAAGAGAAACTATGTGTTTCACGAGAGGTAGAGTTATGCGCAGCCTAGCTATGAAAATAATAGAAGTCACGAAGCCCTTGCGTGAAGGGGTCCCATGAAACTCTTATACAAAGGAGAAGTGAGAACCACCCCAGTTTACAAATGAATCAAAACATGTGACAGGTTCTATCAAACCCTTGACACTATTCATGCGTGAAGAAGCTCTTGCAAGCACACACAAAGTGTTAAGCACCTTTGTGATACTTTTTTATGGTACCTGATCCATGATCCTCCTTTGATTCATGAAGAGAAAGAGATATTTTCATAAAAGGACAATGTACAAATACACATAACTTTGAAATGGAGAGGATACCATAGGAAATTTTTATTTACATGAGGAAGAAAGAAAGTGCACGTATGATGCACATGCTTGAATATGCTTGATTTGAGATACCCAAACAAGCCAAAGGGTGGATCACACCCATTATGGATTAAAGAAGACTTAATCATTAACAAATACAAGCGATATAAAATGGAATGAAATAAATAAGATATTTTTTGGGTGCTTTTGATGTAGAAATAAGGATGTGATAAGAAATATAAGGATAAAAGGGGTAAGAGTGCATGAATTCAGGCATACCCATGCATAGGTAACGACATTTAATGGAAGAATTTGTGTGTGTGAAAATAGATTAATGAAAAAGGGAGAGAGACAACGCATGTGAATGTAACACACTAATGAATCTAAAATATCCAAGATATGGTGTGTCTGGGATTACAATAAAATTTATATTCATGCATGAAATCATGAATAATCACATGAACGTGTGTCAATTTAGATGATTCTATGTGATTTGATCCTCGATGTTTGAATAATCACATAAGTGTATGTGAATCTGTCCAAGAGAAAAAGGATAGGTTTTAGTGCATTTGGTTATTGCACTAAAGAATAATAAATTTAGATATTCAAATATAGGAAGTATTGGATCCCATGAAATCCATGCATATAGTAGATGAAAATTGTGAATGTTGATAGACATAGTTAAAGATGGTCTTTTATCTATGTTTACAGTGTTTGAGGACTCAAAAAGATAGATAGACCTAACATAGTGTGAGATGATTCTTGCCTATCAGGATTCTTAAAGAAGTAGTGGGCATCACATTCACACTGACAATCCAGGTTGGGTCTTCATTATAAGAAGGAGAATTTTTTGTTGAATTTTTTAAACTGAGGATTCATCAAAAAAGTGATTAGAGTTATTAGTCAAGGCCAATAGACCTTACCAAAGGATTTTTATGAATTGTGAATAGATTCACAAGAATGTTCTATTCAGAAATATCATGAGGTACGATCAAACGATCCTTATACAGTGAGATAATAAGAATCTATTGTGAAATCTAGGATGATGTAGTCTTTTGTGGGACTCTGAAGCTGGCCAATAGGACACTGGTAACTTTGTGCGAAGATGTATAAATAACCACATGTGGGACTCATGGGAGATATAGTGTGAATATCTATCAACCATTTTAAATACTCATATGATTATAGAGAGAATTTGTTTTTGGGAGAATAACCTACATAACCAGGAGCAGGTATTTGAACCAAATCATGTAAACCCTTGTGTTCAGTGCCATTAAATTTACTACTCTATTCGAGGTAAGGCTAAGAGACACAAGAAGAGTGGATCGAGGATTTAAATATCCCTATAGTATTAATTGAAAAATATCATTTATTTAAAAGATTTAAAGGGGTCACTAATTCAACCCCACCCCCTCTCGTTGATACACACTAATCCAGGAACTACAATTGGTATCAAAGGAAGGTTACCTCTAAAAGACCTAAGGAAGTATTTATAATGTGATGATTTGAGGAGATGAGTGAGAAACCTAATATGGATATATCTTTCAAGAATCAAAATAACAGAAAGAAGAAACATGCATGGTAGATAAAGAAAAAGCTTACTAATAATGGAAAGACACCTTCTACTAAAGGTAATGTTAAAGGTAAAATAGGTGATAATTATTATTATTTCTCTAATGAAGCATGTCCGAACTGTGATAATTATAGATAAATTAGTGGTCATTAGATTGAACTTAGAGATCATCCCTTGAATGTCCCTTGAGAAAATGAATGACATGTTTATGTAAGAATTAATACTATTCAAGTTAAAATTTTACATTCAAAATAAGAATCAAATTCCATAATAAGATGCATTAGCTAAAAGGGTTGGAATGTCCAACACTCTTCGAAAACATGTGAAATCAATAGAAGAAACAATTTCTCTTTAAAATGAATGAATTGATGAAGTTACTGAAGGATAAAAAGGATGTATTTGGGAAAATGAACCCTTTGATATTGTATTTTTCAAAACATTCTACGCATTTGAAATGTTGGAAAAAGATTATATGGTTGTCAAAACTGCTCAATTGGAAGACAAATATAACATGGTAAATTGGATTTTCATCACATTGTATGAATTAATAAATATGAATAATGATAAAATGTTAATGATAATCGAGAATTGGGGAAGTAAGTTGTGATAATTTGAGGATGAGAAGAAATTATTCAACATGATGTGTTTAGAGATGGAGGTGAAATTGAAGATTCAAAAATCACTCCAAGATGAAACTTCCCAAAAAACTGAAAGAATAGATGATGATATTCAAATTTACATTCAGGAACATCAAATAATTTTCTAATACAATGGAAACATCCTCTAAGAATAAAGTATCCCAAAACCCATTTATTTCTGTTTTTACTAATATAGTTGCATGTGCATGTACAGGTTCAAAGCTAAAAGCTAAAAAGACGTTGATTAATAAAAATGATGATAAATCCATCAAAATGTAAATGATGGATGTTAGGATGATTAAAAAGAACAAATCCCAAATCGACTCTCCAAATAAATAAATACAATTCCAGAAACAACAAAGCACTGAATCTAACCTGAAAAATACTACAAGAAACCAATGGAGATTCATTGGATAATGTTGGTGTTGTTGGATGTTTGGGAATTAGGCCAATGATTTCTGGAATAATTTTTCAGCACATGAAATATATAGATGTCCTACATTCAGGGAAAGTAGATGTAATGAAATGAATCATCCTATAATGAAAAGGAAGAAAACACAGATGAAAAAGAATCAGTCAATAAAGAACATATTTCAATATCCTGGAGTCTTCTATGATAATTGAAAGAGAAGTGGTCATAGTTATGATGAATTCCAGTTTATTTCTACAATTAATCATGCATATTATAATAATATGTATAGAACATAAAAAGGCAGGATATGTGAAAAATAGGTAAAAATAATTCGATTGGGAATATTCAAAACAATTAATCATGAAATGAGTAAATGAAAATTTTCCCAAGATAAAATTAAAGAAGGATTCAAATAATTTCATCTCAAATTAAGAAAAGATGATTCTACTATGGAAGGAATGTTAATACCATGAATCACTACAAACAAGACATGGAAATAAATGGATGCTGGCTAAAAATAAATGGATAATCAATGGAGGAGATGATGGGATAGACAAGATAAATTCCTGAACATAATTATAATAAGTTTTCAAAGCATGGAAACACGATGACAATGAAGTAGCCTTGTGTAATATCTAAGATAAAGATTTATAATAAGTGGAGTTTAGGTATCTGGCCTAATCATGTTCAAATTTTTATATATCTACAATAAGTTGAAAATGATTTACATTTTAATGCTATAGAAAAGGGAAAAAAGGCTATTCGACATAAAAAAGAATTTGAATTTAATGAGAGGTTTCCAGCACATGACAACCCACGTTTCTCCCTAATAATGTGAGGAATATTAATGAAGGTTGGAGATCATGAAAATAAATGTATAGAAATTTTACCCAGACTACTGGGGATGTTGAAAATTGAAAAAGAACCACCAGTGGAATCAATTTCACTACAGGCAGAAGTAAATACAAATAATCCACAGAAGTGTAAGTTGAATAGAAATAAAGGTTCCATGCTGAGAATAAAAAATCAAAATGTTAAATGGAGAGAAGAGACATGAATGAAGAGTACCAGAAACATTACAGATCCACATGAAGGAGTTCTTGGGTTAAGAGGAAATTCTCATCATTGTTACACTTATTAAAAAGATCCCATGTGTTCCATCTTATTCCCTTATTTTTTTGTGGTATATGTGTTATTTAATTGATTTTAACATAAGGGGAAGATCATTCTCAATATTATAATTGGATGATCAATGTGGAGAAGAACAATTTGGACTAATCATTCATGATTTGAGAATTACATGAATTGATTTACAATGTAAGATTATCAACATTCATATCTTCAAGATTATCTGATTATATTCTCCACCATAGTAAATCAAAGGGAGGGAACCCCTTGAAAGAGAGAAAACGTGATGGAAATTATATCAATGATTATTTCATGAAAAAACTTGAAATCCATATCATCTTAGGAAGATGAAACATGAGGTATTCCAATCACACTTTCATCCCTTGTTCTAAATTATATTTATCATGTCAACTAAGGGGGAGTTCTTGATTGATGGAAATATGGGATGAATGGGAGACATTTCCCCTTTTACATGAAAATTTTAATATTTTTGGTGAATAATGAGAATGATTTAGTATTTCACTTAAAAAATATATGACTACTTCCAACTATTATTATAAGAGTTGATACATTCTAGGCATGATTTCACATGTATGGTTGTTTATGGACATCATTGAATACCTTGGTCATATCTATCTTGTTTTATACACTAGGTTATGAAAAGTAGATTTGAAGTTGATTTACTAAAGTATCATTGTGATGCGAACTTTGTGAAATTATCCCTCTCTCAAAAATAGTCAAGAAGTTATTCCCTCAATGGAGGAGGATATGATTTTTAACAGACCCCATTACACCGTTGCATTTGGTTTCCAATGAGAGAGAGAAATGATTGGAACACATATTGAACCATTCAAAGTGTCCTTATTTTATATTGAAATAAATAGAATGAGGTATATTGTTGAGCATTGTGTTGCATTTGTTTTCAATAGTATGTTAATAAGGAGTTAATTGTCAATAATTGTGTGAAAAAATATTTTTCATGATGATTTAAGAGGGGGAGTTGTTCCAAATAAATACCACTGATATCTAAGGAATAACTATTTTACATTATATGTAAGGATTTATCATTCTCTAGACAAATTCAAAAAATTGTAGAACTGATCTTAAGTCCCAAATCATGTGTCAAATAATCGCAGATTGTTACAACATTTGAATTCCACCATACCATACTCAATTTCATGAGGAGAATGAAAATCCATACATTGATGTTAAATGGATGAAGTTTAAATAAATAAGATGATTTCATGGGCTGATACTCAAATTCCAAGACATGTGTTTAAAGAAAACACATCACTCATTACAATATTGAAGAACATGCATTATGTTTTAATGCATGAGGAAAGAAGAAATGTTCTACACAACATCGATTATTGAATAAATGATGAATATCAAAGATCATGGATTTATTATTCAAAAAATAAATGAAGGATGATGTTGTAAGATGAAGGAGAAAGGAAGTACGCATAGGATTAGTATGTTTATTTGGAATCTACTTAGTTTATTTCCCATCCATGGGATTTAAATGAAGATGGGTGGTTTGGAATATTAAGGATAAATTCATACTTAATTTTTATACTAAGTACATAATATATGCTTTTACCAAAAAGGTGGGACAACCGTGCATGGCAACTGAAGACCTCACAAATGGCATATGAGAGCCCCGAGGGTCTACCATTACCAAAGGGAATTCCTCGAATCATGCCTGCAAGAGGCACCATAGAACATGCCATGTATAATCATGCAGGAGCACGCACATAGGTGAAATCATGTAGCAGATGCATAGTGGGTGATAGTAGCACACCCAAGGAGCAGAAAGTGGGTACAGAAGATCACCTGTAGTTTGGAAACGGTACGAGGTGGTACAATGAGGGTAGGTGGAGTAATCTGGCATCAGGACGGAGATAGTTGATTGATAAACCAGACACATCTCATTTGTTTGTTTCAATGTGGGATGTCCAAAAATCCACAGGAAGTGATCACAACCGTCTAATGCATCACTTACATGCATTCCACCATCCAATCAACTGCGGGATCAATCCTGCGCATCCAAGACATCCATCTAATCTCTGCAGTTCTAGATTGATGTACGACAGTTTGATCTCCTCCACCAAGGATGTCTTGAACCTCCGGACATGCACATGACACTCACGAACTAGTCCTCGAGTAGAACATTGATCTCATCACTCTTGGAACCATTTGATCTCATTTCAAGTATGCAGTGATCCTTATCAAGTAAAGAAAAAATGCATGTAATTTCATTTGCAATAATTCACTGATATAAAGAGATTGTAGGTAGAAAAGTAAAATGGATTTTTGAGGCCATTTCATGATGATTGAAGCATTTGGGAAGATTCATTGCATATGTTCATCTTCTTATTCATGTGATATTATAACCGAGAAATAAGAAGGCCTAGTTTGAAAGGGAAAAACCCTTCAATTTCACTATATCTCTATACTAAATTTTAAATATTAAAACCTGATTATCATGACCTTCTAAAGCATTGAATTTCCTAGATTTGAACATGTATATAAGCCTTGTTCCTCACCTATAAAAGGAGAGGCACTGAGCCGAAAAATGTTGCTTCTATCTCATATGAAAAAGATCATGATTTTATGATGAAAATGATCTAAAGTGAACCTATCCAGTTCCTAAAAGGCAGAGTTCTATGCATCATAGCTATGTGAAGAAGAGGTGCCCCACATCCCTTACGTAAAGGAGTCCTACACATCCCTTGTGAGAAGGATAAGCGCAAACCACCCTAGTTTGAGAAAGATGGCGAACACGTGATAGATAACATCGAACCCTCATTTTTCTCCATGCATGAAGAAGCTCCGAAAATCACACAACTAGTGCTACACACCATTGTGATACTTTGCGAAGGTACCTAACATGTGTGCCTAATTTTTTTACAAAGAGAGGAAGAGGAGTTTGTAATGGGAAAATTTAAAAACACACTAAAATTGGAGAAGAAGAAGGGGCCTGAGGCACTTTTGTTCACATGAGGATTAAATAAATTCAATGCTTGTTGCACATGCATGAATATGCATGATTTCAGATACTCAAATAATCTAAAGGGTGGATCACACCCATTCGGGTTTGAACACGACTTATGCTTTAACAAACACATGAAATATAAAATATAATGAAATAAATAAAATATTGTTTGTGTGCTTGTGAACAATAAAGAAGGATGTGAGAAGAACGTGAAGGAGAAAAGGGGGAAGACTTCATGAATTCATGAATGCCCATGCACACGTAATGAAACATAAATGAAAAATTATAGTGTGTAAAAATAGAGTAATGAAAAAGGGAGTGACAATGCATGTGAATAAAAAACTCTCATTGAATTTAAAATATTCAGGTTAATGTGTGTTTGGGATTACAATAGAGATAATAATCATGCATGAAATCAAGTATAATAACATGGAGATGTGTCAATTTAGATAATTCCATGTGATATTATCCTCGGTGTTTGGATAATCACATATGTGTATGTGATTATGGTCAAGAAATCAAGGACATGTTTTTGGGCATTCAGTTATTTCATGGAAGAAGAATAAATTGAGATATAATTATAAAATAGGTATTGGATCCAAGGAAATCCATGCAAGAAGAAGATGATAATTGAGACTGAAGCTAGACAGAGTTAAAGAAGATATTTTATCTAAGTATATATTTTTGAGGACTCAAGAACACAGATGAAGGTAAAATAGTGAAAGGTCATTATATCCTATCAAGAATCTTAAGGATGTAGTGTTCATCACATTCACAAATACAAGTGTGTCCCAGTCTTTATCAGAAGAGGGAATAATTTCTCTAGATGTGTTAAAATATAGGACTCATTAGAAAAGTGATCAGTGTTATTAAGAAAGTCCAACAGACCATACCAAAGGACATTGATTATTATTGAATTTATTAATGATAAATTTTGATTCAGAATGATCGTGAGGGAAGATTAGAAGATCCATCCATAGTGAATCTAGAAGCATCTATTGTGAAAGCCAGGAAGAAGAAGTCTTCAGTGGGACTATGAAGTAGGCATGTGGGACGCTTGTAACATTGTGGGAAGCAGTATAAAGAACCACATGTGGGACTCAGGAGAGATACGGTTTGACTCTGTATCGACCATTTTAATTACTCATTTTATTATAGTGGAGAATCTACTTGGGGAAGAATAACCAACACAATAAAGAGTATGTCTTTGAACTGAACCTTTTATATCCATTTGTTCAGCGCCTTAAAATTTACGGCACCATTCGAGGTATGTCTAAGGGACATAATAAGAGGGGATCATGGCTTTAAATATCTATAGAGGATTAATTTAATAAGATAAATTTGTATAAATATTTAAAGGGTTCACTTGTTAACCCCCCCCCCCCCTCTAAGTGATTCACCCTGATCCGGTCACATAAATCTGTATATTGTGTTAAAAACTTCTATTAAGGACCTCTATTTAAAAGCGTTATTTGGGGAATATTTCCTCTAGACTCATGAGACATTTTCTCTACTATAAAGATAATGAATTGTATATTTTCATCATGAATCATATTTTTTTTCTCCATATAATTTGTTTTTCATATTCTAAAAGAAATTCCATACAATTTTTATAATCTTATTCATTAATTGTAATTACAATAAAATATAAAAAGAAAGAAATTTTGTGATGCATAATGGGGACATCATGAAACATCCATGTATCATTGATATTTACACATTGAATTATGTGTGAAAACTCGCATATTAATGTCACAAAAAAATGTGTAATTTTCATGGAAAACATGGATGATATAAAATAGTAAAATTCTCTATAATCATATAATTTTTTTTCATATTTTATGGTTATTATTAATGTCTAATATATCATATAATAGTAACATACCCCATAGGTGTAGTGATCACATATTGTTGGCCTTCTATAATCGCCATCTTCAATGGTTTCCCCCTTGATGGTTGTGGAAATGGATGTAATAATTCTGAATTTATCAGAAGGTGAAGAACATAATTTCATTTATTATGTTTTTACCATTTCATTAAATACACAGATGAACATTATAATCACAAATTTATCAAAATATGATACCAATACAACTATTTCAAGTATTCTACTTCTCACAATTTTCACATGATGAAAATTAATTCATTTTATTCTAATTATTTGAATTGTTTTTGTTTACATGTTTTTCTGCTAACATATTCATCTCTTGATTCAATTTATAAACATATGGTCTAGAAAATTCCTTCCCTTATTTGATGGAACATAAAATTATTTTATCCTATAATGAAATTTTTTGACATACTAGTGCACTTCAGATACTAGTATTATGTCTTTCAATGAAATGACTAATATTTCATTTCATGTAGCATATATAATATGTATAATATGTATCTAATCATATATATGTGACCTCGTAATCCACAAAACATTCATCCTCCTTTATTATTATGATGAGTCAGTTTTTGTCATTTTAGTTTGTTTTTGACGATTAAAATTGCAGTTAAATAATGCTTCCTTAATAGAACTCTATTCCACATGCTCTATTTCATATACCTACATGGTATTTTTTGATCGATAACCTCCATTTATTTGTTTCTCCCTTTAGATAACATAATTTAAGCATAAGATTTTCTTTATCATCACAATCCAAGGATAAAAATATTGTTTCAAGGGATATATTTTATTTCTCAGATATAACTGAATTAGTAGTCCCGCTATATTATGTAGTCTTTTTTCAGATGAAGTAATCCAATATATTTGAATATTGTTATGGAACAAACGGTTTATACATTCACATATGGTTATTTTCATTACCTGATTATGTTTCCCTAATATAGCCACTATCTTCTCACTTCTAATACCAACAGTAATGTCCTTGTATGCAGTGAAAAATCTACATTGACCATAATAATTTCAATATATAAAAAAAATTTAATTTTGTGAAAATTTTGTAGAGTTGATTTTTCAAATGAAAACATAGATTATTTAAAACCCTTCGAAGTTTTCTAGATAAAATATCTCTCATAGAAATGGTTTTTGAAAAAATCATAAGTTTGGATAATTTGGCATAAATATTTTTTAATTTGGCGTTCTTATTCCAGAAAACGTTGCTAATTTGGTGACATCTTTAAAAAACTTCCCAAAATATAAAAATATCTATTTTTATAAATGTGCAAAATATAGTGAAATTTTTACTACAATATTAATATTTTATTATTTATATATAGGTATAAATATACTAATTTACATAAATATATATAATTCTCTAACCATATATATATAGATATGTTTCGATTTATATACAAATAAATCAACATATATTTAAATATATATATATCTATATACACATATATTTATATTTATTTATATAAATATATTTATTTATTTATTAAAATAGCCCTAATGGTGTAGCTCAATGGTAGACATTCCTATGGGTCTCAGTGATGTATCAAGTTCAAGTATCACAGAGTTCTTCGGTTCATTTATGTGATAAATGTTTTTATTGATAATGTAGCTCATTCACCCACATTGAAAAGTAAATATAAATTTCGTTATATATTAATATATTCAAACACGTACACATACATATAAACATATATATAAAAATATATATTTAAATAACTATGGACAAATCCATGTACACACACAAATATATATATATATATATATATATATCAACACACAGACACAGACACATATAAATATATAAATATATATAAAAATGTATACTTATATATAAACACAAATATGAATTTATATACACAAATGTATATATTTATACGAAACCGCACATATACATATTTATAAACATAATTATATTTATTAACATAAATATAATAATAAATATATTTACATATATTAACATGCACTGATATATATTTACACATATATATGTGTACATAAACACACACACACACAAAAATATGTTAACATATATATAAACATATATATATACACATATATAAAAACACCCACATATATTTAAAAATATATCTATATATAAACACATAGAAACACGCAAATATAAATATAAACATACCACCCACATAGACAGACACATATAAACATATATATACACAAACACATATATAAACATATATAATTAATATAAACTCACATATATAATATATACACACATAAAAATATATATAATATAAACACATATATAAAATCACACACACACACACACACAAATTAATATATGTATATTAATATATAAATTTATATATGTGCGTGTGTTTAAATATATCTCCTATTGATTCTTAATGGTAGAGCCACATTGGTTGTTAGTGGGGTCTTATGTTTAGTCCTCATTGAATTCATTCCTGTATTTGTATGTTTCATATTTTTTTCGTAATATACCACATTTACTCAGATCATATATATATATATATATATCTGTGTGTGCGTGTGCATGTGTTAATATAAACACAGAAAAACTTATATAAATATATATATATATATATATTTTTTATATAAACTCACAGACACAAATATGTATATTTATATATACAAAAAAGACACATTGACATAATCATATATATATACACATATATTTATACATAAAATTAAAATATATTTTTAATTTTTATTCATTTTTAAGAAAACATGGGTAATTAAAAGATTATATATTGAAAATTATAATTCTATTAATATTAAATATATATATATATATATGTTAAATTATACTTATATATACACAAACACACACACACAAATATATATACAAATAATAAAAATATATACTAATATAAAAATACAATAACACAAAATATATATATAAAACATAGAAATATATATATAATCATATAAATAATCATATTTAAGTATATATATATTAATGGATGTACATTTTCAATTTTATATATAATATATTAAATTTTCATTGTTGAGAACTATTAATATATATAAATATATATATATATATCATAATATATTTTAATTAGAAAATATTGTTTATGTGAATTTTTAATACATTGTTGGGAATTTATAGGTACGAGGTTCAATATACTTTCAGTTCTAAATTACATAATGAAGAGGACTCGGTGGTTTTCACAATTGATGGAAGATGGAGGGGATGGGGTTAGCAGGATGGGGAAAAGAGGAAGTCCTTAAGGGTATGTCTGGGGGTATGTGGCTTTTACTAGAGGGGAGGTGTGGGGTTATAGAGTTGAATGGCTAGGGGGGTGACAGAATAATTTTAAACAATATTTTAAAATAAAATTTTTATGAACAAAATAACATTATTTTAAAAATTAAATAAAAGAATAATTAATCGACATTTGAAAAAAAACATCGAAAACTAATACAGTAGACCATGTCCAAAACATCATTATCCCAATTGAAATACACATTCAATTATTAACATTCTTCATTTCAATTCACACCATGTGATTTTGATATAGTAGAACATGTCTCACACACGATTATCACATGTGATTTCCATTGATACCATTCATCATTTCATATCACACTATATTTTTTTGATGCAATAGACCATGTCCCACACACAACCATTACATGTGAATTCCATTGTTACAATTCATGATTTATTATCACACTATTGCATTTTGTAGAAACAAAACATGTCACACACACAATTATCATCGGTGAATGTAATTGTTACCATTCATAATTTATTATCACACATTATGATTGTTTTGTTGCAGAACATGCCCCAGACATAATTCTAACATTAATAAATTCTCTAATTATGAAATCACATTCACCTATTGTACATACCCATCATTTCATTAATTAATTTTGCAACTCATTAACCACTTAAATTCCATTAATTAATTCGACAATTAATTAATCACATTATGTCCATCGATTAATTCAAAAAATAATTAATCAATTCAAAATATCATCATCAAATAACTAATTAAATAAATAATTATTCAAATTCTCAATCTTAATATCCCAATAATTAACTCAAAAATTAATTATTCCCAAAATCCAGTAATTTTTATATATTAATAATTAATTCAACAATTAATTATCCCCAGTTCTATAATCCCTTATTTAATTAATTTATAAATATTATTTAATTCAAATAGGGATTTTAATATCTATAAAACCCCAAAAAAATTAAAAATACATATATGTAATTGAGATCATGACTATAGGATTTGAATTATAAACTATCTACCTCAATTCATTAACAAACACTCGCCAGTGGTAGAATCCACAATTTCAAGCAGACCAGTTAAGAACACGACAAACAGAATAGTCTAGATCTGAAGCCTAGAACCCCATTCAAACAAATAAGATAGAATAAATCTATATATAGATCAATAATAATGAAAATATAAACATCCATTCATGGATGAGGATAAATGAAAAATAGAAGGAGTACTAATTGTGAAAAGATTTTCCTACTGGGGAAGGTACTGATATTTTGTTAATACTTTGAATCACAATGAACAAAGGTCTAAATACCATGGAATGCATCCAAAAACCTCCAAAAATTGTGAAAAACAAGTTGGTCAGAGTGGTGGTAAATTTTCGGTTAATGGAGGGTTTCAATATTTTTTTAAAAGCCAGATTAATTAAAAATCGTGGACACTATTTGATGGGAATAGGTGCATAGTTTTCCAAACCATGTTCCTTACCCATGAACCTCTTCTATGGGGGGATGCTTTTTATATTTTGGGTGCACAATTTGATAAACTGTTCTCAAGGCATGAAACCCCTCTCTTTCTAGGGTCACACGGTTTTATGGGTCGGTAACATGGTTAGGGGAAACATTTCACTAACTATGAAATGCTCCCTTTATTCCATTTTTCAAAACACTTCACCCAAAAACACCCCATGTTAGTGTCCAAATGAAAATTAATCCAGAAAATGAAAATTACTACCTATAAATGGGGCTGAAACATCTCTAGAAAATTTTGGGTGTTTACAATCTCCCCACCTGTACTATAAAGAATATTTAGGATTCCTAGTATAAATGATCAGGCTAGGGGTCACTCATATCCACTTATCTCTCACATACTTCCTCCTGAACACACCCATATTTCCTTAATACATGCACTTTATATATGATGTTAACCCAAAAAATATTCTCATTATGATCCAAAACATGTATCGGATTCTCCCAAAAGGACACATATATATTTATTATATCATAATCTAAATAAATCACATGATAAGGGATATAGTTATACTATCAATGTTTTAACACATTAAAACCCTATCATGCATAGAACTATACATCTTTGGAAGAGACAATTGGAACAATATCAGCCTAATTTCTTCCATGACATCAAAATGATCCAATGAACCTAGGTTCTAGCATGTTATGTCTCTTTATCATTCAGTGACCCAAAATTTGGGACAATTGAAGGAATAATCGATCAACCTATGTAAACTATTAGGGTCATCAACATCACCCAACATACGACCTATGTCTTCTCTGTGCCATTTCTATACACTTTAAAATTAGTTATAACTGCTTCGACATCTCTAACATGAGATGTAGTCCAAAAAACTCTAACGCACCCACCTCTATCAGAAATAGAGGTGATCCGCATGAACATCCATAAATATCCTCACAAGGTTACATCTTTATCATTTACAGATAACTATTGTTGTAGGATAACTCCATGAAGGCCATGTTCTTCTTCTAAGACCCACTAAATCACAGAACAAATACTCACAAAATTTTTTTGAGCATCTATATAGAACAACATGACTAACCTTCAATTTATGGGTGAAAATACATACTAAAAAAACTATCCTACCAAGGGGATTTTGTATTCACTACCAGAAGAGTGAAGTAAATCACGAGACTTGGTCAAAAAAAATTTATCATGGATTAGTGTGCAGATGGACTATATCCTAAAAATATAAATAAAAAAATCATCAGTTTATAAACACTCCATTATCAGAAGTAAATTCACTACCTTTATTAAATTGTCCTTAATAATCTTGATAATGTTATTTCTCTCGTGATTTCTCCGAAGACCGATTATAAACTACATGTTAACATTTTCTCACACCCATTATAAAATGTGAAATAGTTATATTAAACCACTAAGTGATTGATTTTTGGTCTTAACCTGCTGATAGTTGTAACAACATGTCATTAACATTTTTATCACCTTTTTAATTACTAACCACTAAAATTATCGTTATAGGTCATGTTAAATTTTTGTGAAGCATGGATTTAATACCCACTTCATTTTATGAAACTCACACCCCAACACCTCTGACATACTCATAGGCACAACAACCCAATTCTTGACATTGATTATCTCATCCTCATATACGGTCCAATAAGAAGGTAAATTCCTACATTGAAGATTTTAAATCATGGACAAGAATTTCAGATCATAATCAACTATATCTCTGAACCTTTTCAAAAGTGTATACTCTACTAAAAATAATATTGGATTCCTCTGCTCATGACACTTATGTACCATAGAAAGAATATTAGCTAGTTGAGTCATCATCTTCCACTATACAATAGAATTCTAATCTACCTATGTATTAGTTTTCATACTCAATGAACCAGACACACTATTTTCTTTCCCAAGCATATTTGATAAAAACCATAAATGACTACATATACTCAAACCATATATGATATGGAATATTTAAATCTCAAAGGGTGAATATATACACTATGATCTTATTTTCAGTATAAACTGTAAAATTCTCACCCAATAGATAATTTCACCATCATAATAAATCATAAACCATTGTTTCTAACATGAGGTCTTGCATAAGGTAGTTCCATTCATGTGGCATCTACTAATAATACCCAGACTCCACTTTTCAATATCCATATAGAAACACTTCTCCATTCCCTATTCTAAAATAATGATATTAAATTGTATTCTTATAACCTAGATCATTTAGGATCATCATCGATGTTGTTGTCCAAAACTTATTCGTCTATTGTAATTCATTCTCACGTGATATTGACTTGTCAACAATTATCCCCATTTTTTCTAGATTGAATGTGGATCTTCCAATAGATAAAAGTTCTTGATGAATATATTGTAATATACATATAATCACAGAAATCTATAGATTTCAATATTCTTTTAGGGTTGCTCCAATGAAATGATGAATTGATCCTTCTATGGGTTTACTGACATAGCTTCTTCTGATATTATGTAACCCAATAAGTGTACCTATACAATCTATAATTAACACTTATATTACTGAGCATATAGCTAAGGAACTGTCATTGCACTGAGGATGATGTTAGGATATTTGGACTGATCTTCATGAGTCTTGTATTACACCAAGATTTCATCCACAAAAACTACCATTAACTGATCAAGTTTAAGATATAACATTTGTTACATCTATTCCATAAACACCTATGGTGGATTTGTTAACCCAAATAAATATTATAATGAACTCATATAAGGATTACATTCTTCTAATAGCGGTTCCAAATATATCAAAATGATTAATTATTAACATATGATACCTTGATACAAGGTCTACCATGGATAAGAAAAAATATCATCTACATAAGTTAAAGAGACCATCAATACGCAGAAGAGGATACCAGTTCTTCATATTCATTGGATAAATATATTGGAAATCATAATAAAATCATAGATTCTTGTTAGCCTTGTTAGAAAACAACACTTGATGACCCCAAGGTAACAAAATCAGTTATATATACTACTTATTCTCAAAATTGACTTCTTGATTATTATGCTCTTAACGCTCAATCTGTGCCATTATGTATGATGTAATATAAGATAGATTAACCCCAAAGATGAGCTCAATTGTAAAAGCGACATCTCCCACAGGTGGCATACATGAGAAGTATTTAGAAAACACATCTAGAAATATTTCCACTACATTGGTAAAAAACATCATTCACTCCTATTATATAAAAATAAATATAGTAGCATGCTAGGTATACTCAAAAAGTTCTTATTAAAGGTTCATGGAATGGCCTTCTATAATATTCTAAACTCCATGAGGATTATTTATTCTACCCATAGAGTATTCAAATGTCACTCTCTTAAGGTAACATTCTATGTGATATTGGTATGCTACTGACCTATCCATATGCATAATCATGTAAAATCCTAACATGTAAATTATGTAAATAACCCCATAGAAATGGATACTAACAAAAATATATAGAACACCAATTGCACAAGAATATTTCATTATACAATAATTTAAATTATGTTTCAATCATCAAAACACCACTGACAAACTCCATCGCCAGGTTCAAACCATTCAGAGGTTCCATTGAAATAATGTAATGAGAGGCACCAATATAAAATTATTCCCTAGCTTTTATAGAAGATAAAATAATGGTATCTCTCACTGTTGATTATCTAAAATCACATCCACAAGTGTAGGTTGAATGGAATTTTACTTTCCTACCCCCTTAATGTGATGAAACTTGTGTCCCATGTACTGTACCACAATCCTGATATGAGTGCTTCTAGCTAGAAGCTCCTATTTCACTACCTCAACCAATATAGTTAGTAGAAATCCATATACAAGGAATATACGGTATAGAATAACCCCTTAAATCACCCCGTTTATGTACAAATCCTTCATAACCACACATCTATCGTTGGTTCTACAGAACCCCTACAAATATCCAAATTTACCTCAAAATTGGTAATATATTATTGGCACAAGGAATTTTCTCTAGATGATTCATAACCTAGCACACTAATGACATGTCACATGGGTAATATCTTGAGTAACTCATCCCTTTATTAGTGTACTCTTATTCCAACCACCCAGAACAACATTATCCTAATGATGATTCCTTCTATAATAAGTTGTACCTTTTGACTTCCAATTAGTGACCACATTTCATGTACAATAATCCTCCCTCTGCTTCCCCTCAACTATGTGATCTTGATCCTCCAACTCAGTAAAATTATTTAACCAAAGTGGTTAACATTGGAAATAATCACAAATTTTACTCCATCAAGGAAACACCTTTACATAGTTTTCTTATACCCTATCAACATTTTATAAATGCATAAAAATTACATAAAGTCATCAGCATAGTCCATCATAAACTTTATTCCATTATTCAACTCATGAACTCAGCAGCTCACTCATACCTCATCATCTCTAGGGAGATGAGTTCTAGGAACTTCTCCAAGATTCCCCACATTAAATAACTTTAGCCTAAACAATACATGAATAGACATACCACAACCACTTTGTTGATCCTAATAGTATATAAGCTTCCAATATTACCCTATTCACAACAAGATTCTCTAAATGGTCAAGTATTGTCTCGATTGATATAATCAGGAACATTGCACCATAAGGTCCTCCACCTTTTGTAAATGTAAGAGGGTGTTGTAACAAAAACTCCTATGTCATTTCAGATATGCCATAAAAAATTTCCATAGGTGTCTATCCATAATAATCATGAATCAACAAAATTTCTCATGGATCTGCTCTCATACATCCTCACCTGGAACAATTGGTGCATCAGGTTCCACTACTAGAAGATCATCTCAATCCATATCCTCTTCTCAACCTATCAATAAAAATCATTGTAGAGGCATATATCTAAAATTCCAAACACAAGTCCGAGGACACCTAACATAAACATTATTATGTTTATATTAGAATATAAACAAAATAATTCACCAAAATACTTTTCCCTAAACCCCACCACATAGTAAAAATCAAGGATCCATCACTACCCTTAACTATCCTACATATATGTTATAGTTATCAATGGATAAAATCACTCCCATTATTAACATTTTTCATATTGAAACTGATTTATTCTTATCATGAATCATTTTACAAAATTTCAATTTCACATTTATGCACCGTTTTCAATTAAAATTAAAATAGAGGGAAAAAAATTTCTTGTTCATCCTCTTACCCAAAACCAATTTTCTCATGAATTCTTATAATGATTCATGTATCAAAATAATCCCGAGTGGCCAGAATAATGAATGTATTCACATATTTCATGTTATTCAGATTTAGGAGTAAAATGTCAATTGTTTTAGAAAAAATTTCAAATAAAAAAACAAGTGAATTACCCAATAAAAAATAACATCCAACTGTATCACCACACATAAATCATGACAATCCCACCATGGGTTCATGAGTTTTACCCCATACATGGTTTCAAAAATCCCATGCACAAGCACATGTCCAAGGATTGACTCTTCTTCTTCACCATTCTACCTTTGAAAAACAATAAGAACGAAGAATATAAATGACATATAGGCTGAGATACCACATTGTGACGTCCCATCCCTAGTTTTACATTCACCTGTTCCCTAAGCCAATGGGCTACAATACCTCAGGAAGACATCACCATATACTAGAGGATATTGACTACCAGTGAGTTTATGATATTGATCATGGGGATACTATAACCTCTTTATCATATTAGTACCACATAAGAAATAAATTTGAAATAACAAAATTCCATATAATCATAACCATGATAATACTAGTATCCAAAGATAACCAAAACTAGAAATACAATATAAAAAATGAGTAGTATATATTCCATGCCAAAATATGTTCCATGTTTCAAATCAAGACCCAAAAAATAAAGACACATACAACTCTACAGTGGGCCCTAAACTTTATTTAGTTATTTAATCCATGTTCCATCCTAAATAATCCATCTAACATAGGTAGTTTTCACTTAACATGTCATGAAACCATGAAATATATTCGACTATCAATTAGGTACCCAATGTAGGCAGTGAGTATAACTCAATAGTCCACCATCAAAAATGCCTTAAACAATATCCATTCAATAAAAAGTCCATATAGTCATATAACGAATACATAAAAGAACTAATGAAAATAGTTTAACCTTGTTAAATTACTCTCTATTTATTCACATAACTCATAGGTGCTTAAAGAAAACCAAACACTCATTACCTTCAACGGAATGCACTAGAGTCTGATCTATCAACACGGGATTTCATATATCAAAATTCCATTGATTATATTCATTATAAAAATTCATATTTTAATTACATTTTCACCATTAATTATTTCAATTCACACGATGGACATTTGATATAGCAGACCATGTCCCAAACACGATTATTACATGTGAATTCCATTGTTACCATTCAACCTATTTTGTAACACTATAGGAGTTTGATGCAATATAACTTGTTCTACACACAATTATGAAATGGGATATCAATTTGTTTCCAAAAATCATTTCTTATCATGCAACATGCTTTTGACGCAACCAAACATGTCCCACAAAAAATTATCACATGTGATTTCCATTGTTACCATTCATCATTTATTATAACACTACATGATTTTTATACACATGACCATGTCCCACAAAAAATTATCACATTAATTAAATATAAATTTAATTAATAACATTCCACCATAGAACATACCAATAATTCGATTAATTAATTCAATAATTAATTATTCACATCAATTACATTAATTAATTAAACTATTTAGTAATCACATGAATTACATTTATTAATTAAATAGTAAATTAATCAATTCACAATATCAGTATCCATCAATAAGATAAATAGATATTTTTTATAATTCATAATCTCAATATCTGAAACAACTAACTGAAAATTAATTTTTCCATAAATACCACAATTTAAATATTTCAATAATTAATTCTACCATTATTTATCCCTAAATCCATAATTCTATAATTAATTAATATACCAAATTTAGTAATTTAATTAGGAAAAACATTTCTAAACACAACCTATAAATTCAAAAATTTCATACACATAGTTGAAATCATCACAAGGGGATTTAACTAATAGACAACGTACTCAATTCATTGTCAAACACTCACCAACATAAAAATATCATATTTGAAGTGTATTAATAAAAAATGAAATGAATAACATGACATATATCTAAATCCTATATCCACGATCTAACATATCAATTTCAAATAAAAATATATTTATATCTAGAATCTATAGTGGATAAATATTATTTAATGGATCAAAGAATAAGAGGAATGTGATGGGAAACCACTCATGTTGAGATTCACTTATAGGGGAAGGTGATGATCTTTGACCCATACATTGAATAACCATGAACGGAGGTCAATAGCCCAAATAATGTGTCTGGGAACTTCAAAAAATGAGAGAAAATGAGTTGGTTTGAGTGGGGGGGGCTATTCTATTTTAATTATGGGTTTTGTTATTCTCAAATCAAATATGTGGATTCATTAAAATTAAATTCATGGTTTGTTGGGAAGATGCGTGCAATTTTCCAATATATGTGCCTTAAATACTTATATATTCTAGTAAATTGGAGTGGACACTTTATCCTTTTGTGGTGGATATTTTGATGAAATATGTGGCGACTTTAGAAACCCTATATGTCCAAGGTTTCATGCTTTTTTGGGACAGGGTCAACTATGAGGGAATAAAATGCCCCAAAAGTTCATTATCCACTTTGTTCCATTTTTCTCAATTTTTTACCCAAACACACCCCATGGTAAATCCCAAATAAATTATAGTAAAAATATGAAAAATTAGAACCTTTAAATTATCCCGACACATCTCCAAAAAAGGTCTAGGTTTTAAATTTCAATGTAAAAAATATAATTCATCTTTTATCAAATAATCAATTTAATTCACAAACAACATTCCTTGTCAAAAAAATTTCTATTTTGAGTAAAAAAATTATCATTTATCAATGTTTCCCTGGTTATTCTAATTACATTCATTCTAAAAATTATATGTAGAAATAGTATATGGATTAGCTAAAATATAATATATATAATAAAAATACTATGGTTATTTAAAATAAATATATTTTCCAATGATAAATTATCAAAAGATAGCAATTCTCCCTAGAAAAAATATTAATAAAAAATTACTCTTGTGATGAAAAGCCACTATCTGTTCATCTAGAATATGGTTTTCTCAAATAAAATATAATTTTTGGAATAATAAATGGAATGTAATTGAAATACTTGAATAATATTTTATATATTATTTCTCCATAGAAAACAATTGAATATATATGTAAGAATATAAATTTTTTAAAGTGGTTTTGGCAGTTGGGAAGATTGTAATAAAAGTATATATTAAAAAACTTTCTTTATGACTATTATTTTCAAAAAAATTATTAGAATATATAACAGAAATACACCTTTAAAATTGTTTTCAAAATTTAAGGATAAATTCAAAATTATCCTTCTAAATCATTTTATTAATAAAAATGACTTAAACATAATGAAAAATATGAACATAGAATTAAAATATATCTGTTTTTAAAGAGAAATTAATTCTATTTTTCTTAAAAAAATTCATTACATGACTAAAGTTACAGAGAGATGAACATTTGAATGAATGTATAAAGATAAATAAATTTATAGCTGATGATAAATTTTTTTCTCTTTATAAAAATAAATGATAATATTCATTCTACGATGATAAAATCAATCCCAAAGGAATTAGTGATTTAAAATTATGTTCTTACTTATTTGGAAACATTTAAATTATAAAACATTAAATAATAAAAAATGAATTAAAAAATATATAATTATTAATAAATAGTTATATATTTAAAATGGTTAACTGATACATTATATAAAATAGATAATAGTTAGTAAGAACATAATTACTAATATTTTTCAAGTTAATGTAAATTGAGACACAATATCATACCACAAAATTCAATTTAGTTAAACTTTATTTATCATCATGTATAATTCAATAACCATGTTATTAATTCACAAAATATCCATATTCATATATTTAACATCTTATATGGTCTCCATATAACATTTTACCACCCTTACATTTATAATATTTCTTTATTAGAATTATTTTGTGTGTTAAATAATTTGTTTTATCGTGCATGTTTTTTTTGATGTTCTAGTTATATTTCAAGGTATATAGATATATAATATACAAAATATATATAAATTATAATTATATTTTTTCTTATTAATATAAAACTCTGAATCATGGTTGATTGTCTAATATGGAAAATGAATCACATTGCTTCCTGGAATCTATAGGTCTTATGTATGAACAAGTGATGATATTATTCCCTTAACAGCTGAAAGGTTATATAAGTTGAAGATATATTTATATTATAAAATTTATATAATGTAAAATGTAACATATATAGTATTATTTTTAACATTATGTCAATACATGTGATTTGGTAATCGAAATCAAATTACCTCTGTTTGTGAGGTAGTAGTCCATTATATAAAAGATTGACATATTTGATTCCCATATAATGGAATATAATATAGATAAAAATAATTAAATAAACATAATTACAACTTAGTATATGTTATAATCTAGTTTTTATTATATTTCAAGTGTTATAACATAATTATTGTTAGAAAATGAAGAATATAAAAAATGGAAGTTCTTAGTAAGGATTGTTATATTTTCATAGAGAAACCTCCTTTGGATATCTTACTAAGGGGCCTAGGAATTCACTATTGGGAAGAAAAACACATTTGAAATGTTAATATGGAAATTGGGGATATATTTAGAATGTTTATTCTCAATACAAATAGTTTTATAAGAGTGAATAAAAGAATGGATGAGTTTCTATTTTTTGTTGGGGGTTCAATAATGAAAACAACATGTAAATATCACAATAGGTTACAATATGATGAGGTATTTCCCAATATAAATTCATGAAATTACTATATAATCTAATTTTGAAAGTATAAATTTTAAATATGTACATAAAATAGTATTTTGAGGAGATTTATTTCAAAAAATATGCTTTTTATTTGGTTTAACTACTCTGGTAAACATGTTTTATCCTTAACCTAGAAAATTAATTTTTATTACATATACTAATAATTATGTATAAAATTAATTTTTACGATATTACCATATTTTAATTTTTATGATAAAATACATTGAATCTATTTTACCAAATTCATCTCACAGAAGTGGATGATTTTAATTTATAATTACATATAGAAAATAAGTGGAATAATGGTATTTCAAGAAATGAATTTTTTTCAATTAAAATATCCCCTTATATAACTGTATATAATTTATTAATTTTTAAAGGAATTTAAATCCATATATCTTGATATAAAATAAATAAATTCCATTCTAATCATTCATCCTCAAAAATTTTAATTAATATTTATAAAGTATTGACATTATTCATTAAAAAAAATTCTAAAAAATATAATTATGAAAAATTAATTTTTTATGTAACTCACCGACACAAGAAGCCCAGAGTCGATGAATTATTACGTATCATTGGCATGGACCAAAAAGATAATGTCTCTAAAGACCGATTAGTTTAGTAGCCTTGGATGTACTATATACAATCATAAGGTTTACATTACATCAAAAAATGAAAAAATACAACAAAATTGTTTCCATGGAAAACATAGAGATCCCATAAACTATCCCTACAGGTGAGTCATAATATAATAATTCACATCCTGGGAAAAGTAAAACATTGAAAGGGGTGAGACCAGATGCTCAGTAAGGATAACAATATAGTGGAAACATTCATGAATAAGCATAAACAATTAAGGCAATGTATAAAATCAAAACAAAATCCTTTTCAACCTATACTTCATCATAATATGGCAAATATAAATAAAAAATAATTCCATTTACATTCTAAAATGAATTTTATACAACCTGAATAATCACATGAAATAACAATAGTCACTTTCATAATGATGGAATCCATTATTCAAGATATCATAACCACATAGTCAAGTCCTTGTGATATGACTACAAATACGATTTTTTCAATGTCTTGTGCCATGTCACTAGTTTGTCTCAGGAGACCTATCGATGCATCACGGAGATATAATGGGCTCCACCATTCACTTATTAATTCCAATGCATTCCTCATATGAAAAGTTTTGAACATAACATAATCATTCTTATTAAAACTACCATATTAAATGTCAATACGTTATCCATAAACCGTGAATGGTAGAAAAATAACACAGCCATAGTAAAACATATCACAAAACCTACAATACAAAATTGAAGATTTGTGTAATAATAAATCAACATTAAACAATATTAAAATGTTTTAAAAGATGTTGACATAGTTGAAATCAAAAAAGTGTGGGAGAAATATCTCATTATTTTATTTAAATATTTTAATGTTACAAAATTATAAAACAAAACATTTATTTTGAAAATATTCTTATAATCTTGTAAGGGGTTATTCGAATATGTTATAATGGTGGAATATAGACGCACATGCTGTGTAAGTTAAAAAATCATTCAAAGCTTAATTTTTTCGAAATGAGTAATAAAGTAACGTTTTTGGAGAACAATAGAAAGAATCCTATCAAAACGTATAAGGTCAAATAAGGGTATATATGACTTTAACACATAGTCTAGTAAGTATTAAAAAAAAAATTTGAATACATTTTTAGGAAAACACGGATGTGGATGATAAAGAGGTCCCAGTAGATAATTACATATAAACAACCATGAATAATGAACATGCTATAGGATAAACCCTAAACTTGTAATTTTCCATGGTCATGGGTAGTCTAACCTCCTGTATAATGGTGAAATAATTGTTATTAAATCATACAAGAATCATATACATTAATATGATATCATATATGATATTTTAATATTGCTTTGTTAATAATATTTTAGTATTATTGTTGTTTCGGGAGTTAACTAATTCATCTTGCTTTATATGATTTGTTACGTATGTAATGTTTGTTATGGATTGAATGTGTCTTATTCATATTCATAATTATATTATGTCTTTAAACATTATTTTTTAATCATCTAATTAATATTATTCTTGAATAAATACGATGGGGAATGAATTTCATCGTGTTCATGGAGACGGTAATCCGTACATACAATATAATTCTTTTTATACTAAAATAATATATAATTTGATGGTATATAATATATAAAGAATTATTATCATTTTATATTTATTATTTATATTATTTATACATTATTATTAAACCCACCCAAATAATAATGTATTGAATAACAACTACACCACGACGTGGAGACGGTAAGCCATACGTACGCACTTATGGTGACATGAAATTCAAAGGATTGATAGAATAATGAATATGGTTGTACCATGTTTATAATAATATCATAGTATATAGAAGATACTGGAGTTATTATTTTATAATGGGAACAACAATGAATGAAGAAGTTTAAGAAGAAAAAACAAGAAAGAGGTGGTAAGATATTTACCTCTTCTTTGAGTTATTCCTTTTGATTTGATTAAAATAGATCTTTGGGTTGGCTTTATGACAAATTAAATTCCTCTAGGATGAATTCAGGATAGTTTAGAGGGTATTTTTGTAGGGTTAGGTCAAACCAAATGGCTTTGAAGGTGTAAATTTGAGAGAAGGGGAAGTTCCCTTCTATAAGAGGGGTGAGGGGCACCTTAGAAAAAGATTGAAATATTATTTTATAAAAAAATTATGTTCGGTTTATAAAGGCTAAAAAATGAATTATTTAAAGGATAAGGTGGGGATGGGTCGAAAACCACTCAACCAAAAGGTTTTGATAGGTTTTTTTCATTATAATAACCTTATCTTTTAGATTTAACTCTTAGTTAAATAGTTTGACATTTACCATTATCTTTGTATTTTTAGAATATATGGTTAATAAACTTACCATAAACATGAAAATAACCCCATGTTGTTCATTAATGAAATATATAATAGTATTTAATACCTTTCCCTGAACCATATAATTTTAGGAATATAATACCAATTAATAATATTATATTTGTTTTAAATTCAATTTTATGTCAATTTTGACACTATTTGGTATATTGTTTTTGGTAAATTCATAACCACATTATCACCTCAAAAAAAAATTCATTTAATCAACCCTAATATTTAATAATAATGTATAAAATTATTTTAATTTATATAAAGTCTCAAATTACATTTATTTGTTTATTTATATTATCAATTATTTTAATATTTCATTAATTAGGTAATTACTGCATCATCATTGTGTCATTAATGTATTTAATTATTTAATGTATAAAAATTATAAATAAAATACCATTAGGTATGAAATATATTTATATTTATAATGAATATTCTTAATTGAATTTATATTATGTATAACCTTATACTGAAAATCGTTTAGTTATTAAACATTGAATTTAACAATTTTAACTCTTCTTTGAATTAAATAATTATAAATGTCTTAATCTAATCCAAATGGACCTAAAGGATAAAAAATTTTTCCTAAGGATTTTTTTGGTCGAATAATACTTATCCCATAAAATTAGGACATGTTTTAGGGTAATTATAATATCATTTTTACCTTTGATTACCCTATTTACTTGTAATCGCGGTAAATAAAAGTCAAAAGTTATTATTCATCAAAAATTATTTCCAACTAATTGAACCAAAATTTACTTATTGATATCAACCGTGTCACTTTTATTTTCAAAATTAATCTCACAGAAGCGGTAAAATTATGTTTTATGAAAATTTTCAAATACTCTTATGAGGTGGGTAAAAGACGGTAAAAAGTTCAATAAAATTTTTATATATCTAAAAGTATTATAAACAGACTACAATGAATTACATTGAACTTATATATGTATTATGTATCTATTTTGACCTAAAATAAATTTAAATAAAATAAATAATTATTTAAATAAAAATCCGGTTTTAAACTATAACTCATTGTTTTTCACTATTCATTAAAAATTGAATGTTTTTAGAAAAATACCCAGAATTCACCCCAATCTAATTTCGATATTCTGAATCAAAAAATGAAGTCCATTTTGAAAAATAAAATTTATATAATTTGAAAAAAATGGTATTACTATTCATAATGGACAGTTTGATTGGTCATTGAATGTTAAAATCTCATAGTTGCGTACAATGCAAGCTATTTCATTATTCAAAGAGAAGCATACCATGAAATCTTAGAGTGTAACATTCTCCACTACATCAAATAATTTCTTCCTCAAAATTTCTTGAATATTACTACATAAAAAGACTCTGGTGGCTCTTCATCACAAGTTTCTGGGGTTCCCACGTTGCATCTTTCATCATATGGTTTCTCCATACAAATTTTACCAGACGAGTCGTCCGGTTTCTCTACAGTTGTTATATTATATCAAAAACCACGACAGGATCTTCACAATAAGACATATTGAGTTCTAGTTCTAATTCATCATAGTTGAGTACATGAATTGGGTCGATCATGTATTTTTCTCAATAGTGATATGTGGAACACAACGTGAACTTCAGAGAGACTTGGCGGTATTGCCAAACAATAAGCTACAACCCCAATTCGTTCTAAAATTTCGAATGGTCTGATGTACCTGGGACTTAATTTTCCCTTCTTACTGAAATGTATGACACCCTTCCATGGAGTTACATTAAATAAAACAAGATCTCCTACCTGAAATTCCAAATCATTCCTTCAGTTATCGGCATAGCTCTTCTTCCTACATTGAGCTTTTTTTAAGTGCATTTGGATTACCTTCACCTTTTCTATCATTTCCTCCACATGTTATGGTCCTACATGTTTTCTTTCTCCAACATCATCCCTACAGGTTGGTGTGTGACATCTCCTTCGGCATAAAACTTCATATGTTTCCATCTAAATACATGAATGGAAGATATTATTATAGAAAAATACTACCATAGGTAAATATTGATCTCATACACCTTGAAAGTCAAGTGAGAAAGATCTCAACATGTCTTATAAGGTTTTAATAGTTCATTCTGATTGTCCATCAGTTTGAGTGTATTAGGAAGTGCTCGAATGAAGTTCATTAAGTAGGTCTTTATGAATACATTTCTACAATCATGATGTAAAATTCATATCACGATCAGAAACAATCAATAGGGGTACTCCATGAAGTCTCAAAACTTCATTAATTTATAGTATTTCTAGATGTTCAAGTGGTAAATCTTCTCTTATAGAAATAAAATTTGCTGACATGGTAAGACGATCATCAAAGAACCATATTTCATCATTCCCTCTAGGAGTCTTTGGTAGTCCCATGAAAAATTCCATCGTAATATTATCCCATTTCCACTAATGTATGGGAATAGGTTGCATGACTCCTCTAGGCTATTTCCTTCCAGCATTCACTTGTTGAAAAACCATACATCATGAAAAAAAATCACCAATCTCCCTCTTCATGTTGTCACACAAAAAATATTCCCTCAAATCATTATACATCTTAGTGCTACTAGGGTGTATATAGAAATTGGAAATATGAGCATCATCCAACAATTCCATTTTTAGATCAGGTATATCGGGAACTCAATATCTCTTCCCAAATTTCAAAATTACATCTTCATAAACAAAGACACTCAATATCCCATCATTTTGGTCTTTAATATTCTTTTGAAATTATTCATCATCGTAATGAGAACTCTTTATCCTTTCTAGTAATGATGGTTTGAAAACCATTTGAATTTTTTTTGATGTTTCACCTTCCATGGCTATCCCCATGTCCATCTACACTATATCTTTGTATATAGGATCCTTTTCAACTCTCAAATTGTTCAGAACTCCATGATTATTTCTTCTCAATGAATGTTCCACCTTATTTTCCTTCACCAGGTGGTAGCGTATGGTGTAATCATAATCCTTGAGTATTTCAATCCATCTCCTTTGCCTCATGTTGAGTTCTTTTTGTGAGAAAATATACTTCAAACTATTGTGATATGTATATTTCTCACATTTTTCACCATAGAGATAATCTCTCCATATCTTCAAAGAAAATATAACAGCTGCCAACTGAAGATCATGTTTTGGATAGTTTTATCTGGAATTTTTAGCTGTCATGATGCATAGGTAATAAACATATCATTCTTCAAAAGGAAACAAGTAAGTCCTTTCTTCTTTCATGCATCACTATAAATAACAAACACAACATCCTCCAATGGTAGAGTCAAGATAAGATCATTGACTAATATTCTCTTAAATTTTTCAAAACATTCTTCACACTCTTTTTTCCAAACAAATTTAACTTCTTTACATGTGACCTTTATTAATGGGATAGAAAATCGAGAAAAATTCTAGTCGAAACATCAATAATAACCTTCAAAACCAATAAAATTTCATTCCTCAGTTATACTTGTCAGTGATGGACATTCTTGGATTGCCTTTGTCTTAGAAGGATCAACATAGATTCCATCCTTAGAGACAATATGGCCAAGAAAATGAATCTCTTGACCCCAAAATTCAATCTTTCTAAACTTCCCGTATAATAAATTTCTTTTGAGGGTTTTCAGAATGGTGCGCATGTTATTTTCATCATCTTTATATATTTTAATGTATAACAATATATGATTAATAAATACCACTACAAAGTCATCAAGATATTACTTGAAAAATCAGTTCGTTAGATCCATGAAGACAAAGGGTGCATTAGTCATTCCAAAAGGCCTTACTGTGAACGCATAATGCATGTACCTTGTTTGAAATGCTGTTTTTGGAATGTCTTACTTTTTCACAAAAAACTAATGATATCCAGATTGATGTTCAATCTTTGAAAAATATTTAGCTCCATGAATTTGGTCGAATAAATTATCAATGTGAGGTAGGGGATACATGTTCTTTATTGTTATAGCATTGATCTCCATGTAGTAAATGCACAACATTATACATCTATATTTCTTCGTAAAAAGAACATGGGCTCCCCATGGCGAAATACTAGGGTTAATAAATCACTTATTAGTAAATTCTTCTAATTGTTTCTTTTGTTCCACTAATTCCACAGTGGCCATTGTATAATGGGTCTTCGATATGGGCCTTGATCTAGGAATTATGTCAATGGAAAGAACTCAATTTCTCTTTCTAGAGGATTTCTAGGAAATTCTTCTAGAAACACATCAACATATTCATACACAATAGGTAAATCATATATTTGATCATTATTTTCCACTCCCATAGTTATTTCATTCTCTTTCTCCCCAATAATTGAATTTAGTTGAGCTACTAGGGTGGATGTAGATAAGAATTAGGTGGTGACAATTTACTCTAAATATAAGTTGTTCTTTATCATCATTATAAAAAATTTTAACCTCCTTTTTATTATAATAAATCATTGAATAATGGTTCAAAATCTAATCCATACAAAGGATTATATCAAATTCAATCATGGTTATGACAACCAGATCATAAGATAAAGATCATTCATATTCCCTAATGAGGAATGATTCACAAAATATTATTGCAATGATACTTCCTTTAAGAGTTTTAACTGAAAACACTGTTGTTAAATAAAATTGTAAAAATCTATTTTTCATAGAAAAACTGGGACGATACGAAATATTGTGATTATCTAGAATCAAATAAAGCATTGTCTAAAATTTAAAACCCATTAAATTACCTGCCACTTCATCTTTAGGATCTTCAAACTGAGCAGTAGTGATAACATAATCATGGCCTTGATCCCATGGCCATTTCTGAGGTAATTTCCCCTGACGCTTAGAACATTCATTTGAATAATGTCCCCTTTCTCTACAATTGTATCATTCAACATTAACAGCCTCTTTCTTCCCCAGGAAATCACGTTCTTGGAGGCCCTTTTCAAAACACTTGTAATAGACTCACATTCCCTTTAAAAAATTACTAGGGTGTTTCTTCCCACATTTACTACAAGATGGATATTCTACTATTCACATCTTCCCCTTATTTCCATTTCCAGAGTGTTATGCAGATCACTTATTCTTTTGATTTTCTTTATAGTCATATGACTTATAGAATTATTTTTTTCCTTGATAGAACATGAGACAATATCATTGTACAATGATAAGGATTGTGAGTCTAGTTCTTGATGGTGAAATGGTAATAACCTATCAAAGAAACGATCAATCTTAATTCTTGGGTTATGTATATAATATATGGCATGCCTCTCTAACCTTGTAATGTTAGCTTTATAATTTTCAACATTCTCATCCTCCTTTTACCTCGGACTCCGAAATTGTCTTTCTATATTCGCTCGATGGTCATTAGGAAAGTATTTTTCTAAGAAAATTTCATTAAACTCCCCCCAATTCATATTTGATACTTCATCATCTTCCTTTTTATTGAATCAATGACCACCATTGATCAACATCTCCAGTGAGGTAGTTAACCTCAATGACAACTTTTTCCATTTTACTACTCCCCAAGGAATGGAATATTTTGTCTATAGAATTTATCCATTCCTCAGCTACTAATGGATTGTTACCCCCATTGAATTTTTGTGGTTTTATCCTCATGAAGCGGTCTAACATTGATCCTCCACGTTGTGGATCAGGGTGCTCCATTCGAGTAAGGTTATTATTCAAAACATGAGTGAGTTATCCCAGTATGGTGATATGTAGACCAACACTAGTTATGTCACCATCTCCATTATAAATATCTTGAGCAGGAGGGAAATCACTGCATGGAGTGAGTGCAATGATACAGTTTCCATTCCTTCTTCTAGGCGCAATTTCAATACAATGGCATACACTATAATAGTTTATAAATCGCAATACATAATTCCAAACAAATAACATAAGTAACATAAATTGAACATTTTATGGATATAATACATAATTGTAAAAAAATGTTTTTTTGAGGAGGTATATACTTATAAATCCTTTATAATGGTTTGTAATGAAAATGTGTATTATCCAAAGCATATCCCTCAAGAGTGTCGTAACCCAGAGTGGAGTAAGGCCCATTTTCGTGCACCACTTCCCATCCGATTCTAGCTCAAAGCGGTGTTTTCGGGTTTTACCCCTAGGTACATCTGTGCGAGAGCCGCCTCTACCAGCTTATATCTAGACTGGGATGTATTTCATGGAAAAATCACAAAATCTCTATAGTACAAAAATTCTAGGAAGTTCTTCTATAATAATCGTCAAAGTATATCTTATTATAATGTGCTCTAATCAATGTTTTTCTAAATCTAGTTTCAAAGGATTGTACTAAAAATCCTCTGATACCAACTGTAACGTCTCGACCCCAAAATCCCAGAGTCGATGCATTATTAAGTATCATTGGAATTATAAAAAATGATCATGCCTCTAAAGTCCGATTTGTTTATTATCCTTGGAAGTATTAGATACATTCATGAGGATTACATTACATAATAAAATATAAAGCTACAATTACATTGTTTCCCATGAAAACACTGAGATAACATAGATTATCCCTACTGTTCTGTCAAACTATACTTCTTCACATCCTTGGAAAAGTAAAACATAGAATGGTGTGAGCTCAGATGCTCAGTAAAAAAAACTATATATCAAAAACATTCATAAATAACCATACACATATAAAGAAATATATAAAACTAAAACAAAAGCCTTTTAAACATAAAATTCATCATAATATGTAAAATATAAATCAAAATAATGCAATTTATATACTCACGTAGATATTATACTAGGTGAATAATCACATGCAATATCAATAGACACATTCATAATGATGGAATGCATAATGCTAGACTTCATTACCACATAGTCAAGGCTTTTTTCCAAGATTACAAATAAGATTTTGTCAAGGCCTTGTTCCAAGAAACTAGATTGTCTAATGGTCCCTATAGATGCATCGGGGATTTATAGTGGGCTCCACCCATTATTTACTAATTCCAATGCATTCCTCATAAGAAAATTTTTAAGCATAAATAAACATTCGTATTAAAACTATCATATGAAATTTAAATAATTTATCCATAAACCTTGAATGGTATAAAAATAACAAATCCACAGTCAAACATATCACAAAACCTTAAATAAAAAATGAAATATTTATATCTTAACAAATCAACTTCAATCAAGATTAAAATCTATTAAAGGATGTTGAGATAGATGAAGTCAAAACTGTTTGAGAGAAATATCTCATTCTTCTTTTTAAATAATTTAACATTACATAATTATAAAATAAAACATTTATTTTGAAAATATCATTGTAATATTTTCAGTGAAGCTTTAGCGATGTTATAATGGTATAACATACCTACTCCCGTCGAAAAAGTTAAAAAAACATTATTGCTTTAATTTTTTCGAAGAGGGTCAAAATGTAACTTGTTTGGAAAAAGACGGAAATATTCCTATCAAAATGTATAAGGTAAAATAAGGGTGTATATGTCTTTAACCCATAGTCTAGTTTGTAGTAAAAAAGTTTTGGAATAAATTTTTAGCAAAAAATAGATGTGGATGAAAAAGAGGTCCTAGTTGAAAATTACATATAAACAACCTTGAATAAGGAAGAGGTTGTAGAATTAACCCTTACCTTATACTTCTCCTTATTTGTGGGTAAGTAATCCTCTTGAAAAATGGTAAAATAATTTTTATTAAATAATTCATGAAAAATATACATTAATATGATATTATATATGATCTTTTAATATTACTTTGTTAATAATATTTTAGTATTATTGTCGTTTCGGGTGTTAACAGATTCATTTTACATTATATGATTTGTTATGTTACTAATGTTTTTTATGGATAGGATGTATCTTATTCATATTCAGAATGATATTATGTCTTTAAACATTATTTATAATCCTCTAATGAAAATTATTCTTGAGTGGATACGATGGGTAATGAATGTCATCGTGTTCGTGGAGATGGTAATTCGTACGTACGTGCGAGCTACAATATCATTTTTTATATATATTAAAATCGTATATAATTGGATCTTAAATCATATATACATAATCATTATAATGTTATAGTTATTATTTACATAATTTATACATCATTATTATACCCATCCAAATAATAATGTATTGAATAACAACAACACTGCGACGTGGAGATGGTAATCCATACGTACGCACGTATGGTGACATGTCATTAAAAGGATGGAAAGAATAATGAATATGGTTTTACCTTATTTTTAATAACATAAAAGTATATATAATATACTGTAGTATTTTATAATGGAAACAGCAAGGAAAGAAGAAATGGAAGAAGCGAAAACATGAAAGAGGTGGTAAGATATTTACCTCTTCTTTGGTTTCTTCATTTTGATTTGATCAAAATGGATTCATAGGTTGGATTTATGAGTAAAGTAAGGCCTCTAGGATGAAGGGAGGATAGTGGATAAGGAATTTGGGTAGGGTTTGGAAGATACAAATTTCTATGAAGGTTTCAATTTGAGAGAAGGGGATGTGCCCTTTTATAGGAGGGGTGAGGGGCACCTTAGGAAAAGATTGAAATATTATTTTATAATAAAATAATATTCGATTTTTAATGGCACTAAATTGAATTATTTAAATTAAAAGGTAGGGATGGGTCGAAAACCACTCAACCAATAGGTTTTATATCGGTTCAGGTCACTATATTAACCTTATTCGTTAGATTTAACACTTAGTTAAATAGTTTCACATTTACCATGTCTCTTTGTATTTTTATATTCTATTGTTAATAAACAAACTACAAACATAGAAGATAACCCCAAGTGGTTAATTAAGGAAATATATAATAGTATTTAATCCCTTTATTTTAACCTTATATTTTTAGGAATTAAATACCAATTAATAATATAATATTATTTTTAAAAACTCTTTTTTGTCAATTTTGACACTATTAGGTATTTTGTTTTTGATAAATTCATAAAAGCATTATTACATAAAAAATAATTCATCTAATCTATACTAACATGTCATATAAACCTATAAAATTAGTGTAATTCATAAAAACTCTCAAATAACATTTACTTGTGTATTTATATTATCAATTATTTTAATATTTCATTAAAAAGGTAATTACTTCATCATCGTTGTGTCATAAATAAATTAAATTATTTAATGTCTACAAATTATAAATGAGATACCATTATATATTAAATCTTTATAGATTTATAATTAATATTTATAATTTAATTTATCTTTTGTATAACCCTATATTAATAATGGTTTAGTTATTAAACATTGAATTTAACACATTTAACTCTTCATTGAATTAAATAATAATAAATGTCATAATTTAAATCAAGTGGACCTAAAGGAAAATATTTTATTCCTAAGTTAGTTTTTGGTCGAATAACACTTATACAATAGAATTATGACTTGTGTTAGGGTAATTGTAATATCACTTTTACCTTTGATTACCCTATTTACTTTTAATCACTGTATATAAAAATCAAAAGGTACTATTCACCAAAAATTATTTTCATCCCATTGAACCAAATTTTACTTAGTGATATCAACCATGTCTCTTAGATTTTCAAAATTCAACTCACAAAAGTGGTAATATTAAGTTTTATGTAAATTTGGAAATGCACCTTCGAGGTGGGTAAAAGGTGGTAAAAAGTTCAATAAAATTTTTATATATCTAAAATTATTATAAACTAACTCAAATGAATTACATTGAAATTATATATGTATTATGTATATATTTTGACCTAAAAAAATTTAAATAAAAAAATAATTATTTAAATAAAAATTTGGTTTTAAACTATAACTCCGTGTTTTTTACTATTCATAAAAAATTGAAGGTTTTCATAAAAATAAAAAAAATTAACCATACTCTAACTTCAATATTCCAAATCCAAAAATGAAGTCAATTTAATATGATAAAATTTATAAAATATGAAAAAGTGGGTATTACTATTCATAACAGCTAGTTTGATTGGTTGTAGTGTGTTAGAATCTCAAAGTTGTGTACAATTCAAAATATTGCATTATTCAAAGGGAAGAATACCGTGAAAGCATGTGGTGTTACATTTTCCATAAAATTCAATAACCATTTTTTATATAAAATTTATATATAACAAATTATTAATTTAAAAAAATATAATAAAAAATTAAAAAAAAATAAAATTTTTAAATAAATTACTACATTTTTAAATTTTTTTATAAATAGTTCATTTAAAGGGAAAACATAAAAAATTCATTCTTTTATGATTTAGATGAAGTATGATCAAAATAAAATATTCATCTTATTATATTATAATTTTGATAATCTAAATATAAAAATGTTATTTTTACGATGGATTTATTATAATTCAATTATCGACTATTATGATTGGGTCTCGGGTGTTAAAATACACATATCTCACTTTCGTTATGACAAGCCCTATTAAACCATTTGGAGTGAATTCTCACCTTATTTTTTGAGTCTATTTCTCTCATATTTATTAAATCATCAATGAAATTATTCATATTTATCTTTTTTTTTTCTACTTCTCCCATGTCCCCTATTCAAATATCTATTCTATTTTCAACCTCCATCAGAACACTATTAAAATTTTTGTTGTGATTTGGAAATGATTATTTTATAATCTATTTGGGTTGGTCATTTAGGGCATATATAGGGTGATTCTTAGATCGTTTGTAAATTCCATATAGAAGTTAATTCAATTAGAAATCCTTCCTAATATTTTTAGGTAGATATATATCTGAACTACATATATCATGAAATTCATTGATTTTTTGATCAATGGAATTTTATAATTTTAAATAGTATTTATATATATCTATTTTAAGAAAATTTTATTTTATTCAATGAAATTATATATTTTAAAAATGGTTTTTCACCATCTATATTTATCTATGTTTTTATTTTGACATGTATTATTCAATTAAAATTTTCAAATATTATCAAGGGTTATTACAGAGACACAATATTGAAGTACATGGAAATTAAATTACTTTTTAGGAATACATAAGACATAAGAAAAAAACTCCCAAAGACTGTATTAGTTTAGTGTCTTTGGAAACTCAAAACGTAATCCTCTAATCATGTTGAATTATCTTCAACATATCCCATAAAGACCATCTCGATTTTTTCATACCTAAAACATTTCTTTATATCCTGGGTAGAATAAAACCTAGAAAGGGTCAGGTAAAATTCTCTGAAAGGGTAAACATAGAGAACATTAAACAAACCATACAAATTTTAATGTAAAAACAAGAACATAAAATTTAAACATCAAAATCTAGTGTTGTGAAATAAATCCTGGAATTACATAAGGAATGAATCTTAAAGTAACATTAACCATGAAATAATAGAATTGGAATAAATCATGTAATTATGTTAAACTAATAAGCACATATTATGATTTTCGTAGTAGCCAAGGCATTTTGGCCAAGACCGTCATAGTGGACAGAGTCCATTACTGAACTAGGTTTACTTGCCGTTCTAGCCCTATAGTACGAAACAGATTTACTTTCCATTCCATCCATGTCTATCTGATAATATATATATCTTTACCCAATGGATTTTAGGGAGATATAGGTCCTACCCATCTCATAAATAAATCATTCTTACGTTTACCACAAAATAAACAAAAATCATTCTTCATATCCCAATGAATAAAATGGGTTTCATAAACATCATCCCATCATAAGAAAATCTACATAAAATAATGGATAACATTTCATCATATATAAAATAAAACCATGTAAATAATATGGATATTATACTTGAAACATATCCATATTAAATAATATCATTTTAGAAGGAAACAAGTTTTTATAAAACACTTGAAATGATTTTTTGAGGAAAATAACATTTCTTTTTCAAGATAATTTTACATTCTCAAAATTCCATGCAATTTTAAATGAAAATAATTTTTTTTAAATTACATTGAAATATTATAGTGGAATATTCATGGAAATATGGCATTATGAAACTGTAAATATTCATTCATGATGTATTTGTTAAAAAAACATTTTTTAGACTTTTTCCAGAAAATTGAAAAAGTATATTGTACCGAAAGCGATAAAGATTACTTTAATTTAATTTACTAAAGACTAACCAATAGGTACTATTGGATTTAAATTTTTTCGGTGATATAAATAATATTATATATTTATGAATCATGGAAGTGGATGATAAATATTCCCCAGTAAATAATTAAGTATAAATGGTCTCAGATAAAAATGAGATAGCGAGATTTTCCCTAAACTTGTGTCTGATATGCTTTTTACAAATACAAACCTCATGTATAATGATTTAAATAATTTTATTGACTTATTAATGAATCATAGTCATTTTCATTAAATCATATATGGTCATATTATTATCATTAAATGAGTAAACTTTCATTGTTACTCGTTCTTCAGGTTTTAACTGGTTTATATTCTTATGCATGTTTTGACAAAAAAAAATATTAATCTTTTTAGGATGTAGTTATTTCATTTATAGAATGGTATTAGTATTATATGTATCATATTTATTCATTCAATTAATTTAATTCAATTATATAATCATTTTCCAATGAAGATCATGTAGAATGAATCTCATCACACTGTGAATACGGTAGGCCGTACGTACACACGAGCGAGGATATCATTCCCATGATTATAGAATTTTATTGAAGTTTATGGTGTATAATATTTAAGAATCACTATCACTTTAGAATAATACTATATAGTTATTTTTTCCATTATTATACCGATCCAAGTATGTTGGTGATGAAAAATAAATTACACTACGAGATGGAGACGGTAGGACGTACATACGCACATGTGGTGATTTCATTTTTCATAGGATGTATAGAAAATTGAATATGGTTGTTTCATATTAATAATAAAATATTATTATACAAGTGATACTTTATTTATTACTTAATAATGAAACAAATCATATAGAAGAAGTATAAGAATAAAAAAATTTGAATGAATCAGAAAATGATATTACCTCTTTTTCGACGTTCTTCTTCTAAACCTCCTCATAGAGCAATAAAGTTGGTCTTTAAAGAAGAAAAGTACATCTAGTATGTACATATGGAAGTTTAGAAGTTAATTGGATAGGGTTTTTTTGAGTTTTAAATCTCAAAATGTAGTGAATAGATATGGATGAGGTTCCCTTTTATAGAAGAGGAGAAGAGATATTTTGGAATCCTCAAAAATATTAATTTATAATAAAAACAATACCCACTAAAAACCTCAATGAAGACTCAAAATCAATGATGAAATGATATAGGGTTGTATTATCATCAGAAAATTAAATTTAGACATGTTTTGAGCTAATTTTCAACCTTTTCATTTTGATTTATCCTTAATTAGTATATAAAATGTTATTTGTGGTAAAAATATTCAAAATTTTAAATGGTTATAAATACTTACATAAGTTTTGTTAATTATATTAAATTGTAAAATATATTCTATTTATACTTTCAAAATATTCCAAATTATAATTTAACCATATAAATTATCTTGATGAAAAATATTTTTTAATTAAAATTTACCATTTTTTATTATTCATCAAAATATTAAAGTTATCAGAATAATGTCAGACTTTTTTCCAAAGTAAATTTATATATCTTGATTCAAAAGAAGAATTTTTTTAAAATTGAACTTATAAAAATGTCAAAAAATATATTGATTATGTGTGCGCCATCAAAAGGGAGAAAATTGCATTTTTTAAAAAATAACTATTATATCAAAAAATTGATTTTGTTCTCATATAACATGTAAGATGAATGATAATGTTATATATATCTAAAAATGAGGATAATAATATGAATAATGGCTAGTTTATATCCCATTTAAATAATATTATAATAATGTTTCATTGTTTAGTAAAAAATAGTATCGCATAAAACGCAAGTTGTAACGGAAGGACACTCTTGCGTGTAACAGAAGCCAAGTCAGTGTTGTGTGTAGTGAAAGATTCCTTTGTTTTTTTATATAACATAATCAAAATGTAGTTCATTTATAAATTGAAAAAAATATTTACTCATTGTTGTGTTGAATAAATTTTACCAAAAGAATTGTAAATTTTGGGTAACACAAACGATGAATAGTGTTGTGTATACTACAAGAAAATATGATGTTGCGTATGGTTCAAAATAATCTTGGTGTAGTAGAAAACAAAATGCATCAAATAAATTAATAGAATCTATGTCATAAAATCGCAGTTTGTAACATTTTACCACCCTTAAAATGAATTTCTCCCTCAAAATGTTTCAAGGTTATAAATGGTTTACTACATGAAAGTTTCTTTCATAGAACCCCATATTCTAAAAAGGGTTACTATTACTTAATTTTAAAATGTAATTTCATAAAAATAATGGTTACCCAAATTAACTCGTCATTGGGATTCCACATAAGAGAACACAAGTGAAAACATGGTTATGGAAGAGAAATCTAACCATCTTGTTCTGAGGGAGAGTGATAAATAACATGGCTATGAAAATGTCAACAATCAAAAATCTATACATCTGTGATGATTGAAGGGACCATCTAATTAATCAGATAATATGGTACTAGGATATAATTTTTGGTTTTCAATATCTGTTCCCTAATTTTGATTAATTTTTCAAGAGAATAAATACTTATTTGACCTTGGTATAATCTCACCAATGGTCGTGCCTTGAATAATTTTCACATCATCTTATATTTAAATAAATGAAGTCAAATTTTTCATTCATGAAGTGTAATAAGATCATGTGCTATAATGATAAATCATTCCATCTGTCTCTATCACAAAATGGTTTTCACAAGTTATACATAAGTTCATCTATGGTGATATTAATCATATATAGTTCCAAAAATTGACTTATACTTCATCTATCAGACCACTTAATAAAATAAAACTCATTTATACTAACCATGGACTTCTGGAAGGCATATAGTAGGCGCTATATAACTGTCGCACTTCAGTTGAGGGTTCAATTCTCGCATCCTTGTCTGACATGATAGGTTTCCTCCCATACGGTGGGTTGTCATTATTCTAAAACATTACATTTATAACATTCCCTAAATAATAATAATAATAATAATAAAATTTCTATCCTTAAATAATACTCTCGGATTTCTAACCTAATACATTCCAATATTTTGGAAAATCCAAAATACCATTTTTCCAATATTATAGTATGAAGAATACAATTACTAGAATGTTCATATAACAAGCACATGATAACCATCATTTATCCCCCTATATATATCATAAAATATATATGGTCGGTCACATTCCGAACAATTGAAGAACTGCATTATGGATCCTCTTAAAATATGATAATAACGTAAATTACATTATAACCATAGTGACATCATGAATTCCATCAAAATTAACACATTCTACACACCAAATTCCCAATAATACAATGTAATCAAACCATGATATCACTTTTCCTTTTTATCAATCAGGAGTTAATTTATACTATAAAACATATTATTTTATCCTTATCACTTATTTATGCATAGATAATCTACATTCTAAAAAATATTTCAATCACTTTTCATGGTTACCGGTACTATATAACTATGGAAACAATAATATACTAATACATAGATATTCCAATATTTTAAAATACTATAAATTATATTCCACATCACGATTTTGAAATCCCATTACATAAACACTTGATCGTTCAACTACTTCATTTTCAAACTCATCATCTCCAATAGTGATTGCATGTGACTTCCATTTATCTATTTCCTTAAGATTATTTTGATGTCGATCATCATTAACCCTTAGATTAGGGCATTGGTTAACATAATGACCCATTTCATTTCACATATATCACTGAAGTGTTGGTGGTACATTCACTGTAGTATTTTCTCTATTTACATCATTAGTTACCTTTTTCCATTACTTCGATACACATTTTCTCTATGGCCTTCTTTTCTAAACATAAAACATTTTCAATTCCCATTAAGACAATATACACTACGCTTCTTTCCACACTTTGAGCATAACGAAACATTCATCTTATTTTCACCATTGATATATGATTTTTCTTTGAATTCCATCTTTCGTTTCTTGTCAAAACCATGAGTTGGATATGGTAAACCAAATTTCAGTCCAACATTTATATACAAACACACAATATCTTAATAGTTACTGAAGTCTCTTATAACCAATTCCCTTCAAATACTTGGTTTTAAGCCACTAAAGAATCGATCAACAATACTATCAAGTTGGATGATAAATCCAGATGCATACCTTTAATTCCATGTAAACTTTTCCTCTTATATATCAACAAATTCATCATTATATTTCTTAAACTCAAGGAAATCATTTTCCAACTTCATTCAAATAATACAAGGAATGTACTTATTGAGAAATAAGTTCTTAAACTCATCCCATTCCATGGATTCAATTTCATCTTGGGGACTTGTAATCTTATTTAGTGTCCACCACTGGTCCAATTCACCTTCTAAACTATAAACAACAGAAATAGATTTTTCATGTAATGAACAACGATGTATGGAGCGTATTTTTTCAATGGTATTGATCAATTGTTCAGAAATATGTGGATTATAATACCCACTAAAAGAAGGTGGATGTTGCCTCATGAAGGACTCAATTGAATATTGTTCCCTTCGATACTCATTTGAAGTCCAGAATGATTAATTACATGTGTAAGTATAGTAATAATATTTTCAACTCCATATTCTATAACATTTGGTTGTTCAGGAGGAAAATCATTTCATTTCCCCGTGTATTGATCATTAACATAGTTCCTTCAGATTCCATCCATTGTCAAAATCCAAAAAATAATAGTGTGAGAGGAAAACATCATACTAGAAAAAAAACATAATCAAGGGGGTACATTATATATATAACATATTAGGTTTAATTCTAGGTTATTCATGATCATTTTCATAATTCTAGAATTGTAACCTATATTTATACTTAACCTTACAAACATCTCGAGACATACCTTAGAAATTTCTCTAAGCATCTCATTAAAATTTTCGCATCCTAGTTTCCAATGGTTAACTGAACCTTCGATCTGATACCAACTATAGAGATCCAATATTGACATACATATACATTACATTACTTTTTTGGAATACTTAATACATAAGGGGAAAAACGCACAAAGACCATATTAGTTTGGTGTATTTGGAAACTCAGAACCTAAGGTTCTAATCATGGTGAAAGATCTTCAACATCTCCCATAATGATCTTCCCATTTTTTTTTTACCTAAAACCTTTATTTATATCATAGGGAAAGTAAAATTTATAAAGGGTGAGCTCAAATGATTATAAATGTTTAAAATAGATAACATAAAACAAACCATAAAAATTTGAACATAAAATTTAAACATCAAAATCTTGAGTCATGAAATTAATCTTGGTAGTGCGTAAGGAATAGATCATAGAAGAACATTTACCATGAAAGAATAGTATTTTAATAAAAAAAATTAATTTTGGGAAACTAATAGGTATATATTATGTTTTTTATATTATCCATGTCATTTCTTCCAATACTATCATATAGGATAGAGTCTATTACCGAACCGGGTTTATTTGTAGTTCTATCCCTATATTACTAAAAGATATTTAATTTCCATTTCATCCATTTATATGTCATGTGATATAGATCTTTAACCAATGCATTTTATGGAGATATAGGTCCCACCAATCTCATAATGAAATCATTCTTATGTGTGCCACAAAAGAAACACAAATCATTCATCACAAACCAACGAATAAAATGGGTTTCATAAACATCATCCCATCATAAAATAATCCATATAAAACAATAGATATCATTTCATAATAAATGAAATCAAAAAATGTAAATATAACAACATTATTCTTGAAACATAACCATATTAAATAATTTCATCTTATATGGAAAATCGTTTTGATAAAACGCATGAAATGAATTCTTGAGAAAACTATCTTTTCTTCATCAAAATCATTTTCTTTTCTCAAAATTCCATGAAATTTTCTAAGAAAATAATTTTGTTTAAAATAATAATGAATTATTGTAGAGTAATATTCTTGTTAATAAGGCATTATGAAACTGTAACAATCCATTCATGACGTATAAAATAAAAAACATTCTTGGTACTTTTGCCGAAAAAGTGAAAAAGTATCTCATACTGAAAATGGAAAAATATTACATTAATAAATTTTACATTAAATTATCCAATGGGAAATTTTTTATTTAAAATTTTTTAGGAATTTAAAAATAATATTTATTATTTTGGATACATGTACAAGGATGATAAATATGCCCCAGTAAATACATAACTATAAACAATCTCGGGTAGAAATGAGATTATGAGACTTTCCCAAACCTTAGGTCTGATATGCTTTTTACGTATCTATACATACAATATAATGATTTAAATAATGTCATTTACGTATTCATGAACAATATTATTTTTTAAGATATCATATATGGTCATATTATTATAATTTTATTAGTATCATTGCATTGTTACTCGTTATTAGGGTGTTAACTGCTTTATGTTCTTAAGCATGTTTTGGTGAATAAATTCTTATTCCAATATTTAAGATGTATTTATGTAATTTATAAAATGGTATTTGTATAATATATATCATATTTATTCATTAAATTCATTTATATAACAATTTTTTAATTAATATCATGTAGAATGAATCATATCACATCGTGGAGATTGTAGGTCTTACATACTCACGAGCGACGATATCATTCCCATGATTGTGGAATTGTGATGAATTGTATGGTGTATAATATTTAAAAATAAATATCAATTTACAATAATCATATATAGTTACTTCATCCAACATTATACCCATCCAATTCTTTTGGTGAAGAAAAATAGATTACACAACGGTGTGGAGACGGTAGGTTGTACGTACGCACGCGTGGTGATTTCATTTTTTATAGGATAAATAAAAGATTTAATATGGTTTTTTCATATTAATAATATCATATCAATATAAAATTGATTCTGTAGTTATTACTTAATAATGAAACAACTCATATAGAGGATTTACAAGATAAAGAAGATTGAAATAATCGGAAAAGGATATTACCGCTTCTTCGACGTGCCTCTTCTAAACCTCCTCTTAGAGCTCTAAAGATGGACTTTGAAGAATATCAGGACCTATAGATTTTTTATAGGGATGTGGAGAAGTCAAATGTACATGGTTTTTCCAAGTTTGAAGGATTAAAAAGGAGTGAAGAGGAGAGGGAGGAGGTGCCTTTTTATAGGAGAGGAGAGGGATTCTTTTGGAATCTTTAGAAATATTAGTTTATAATAAAAACAAACCCCACTCAAAAACCTCCATGATTACTTAAATTTTAATGTCAGATGAGATAGGGTTGTAATATCATAAAAGATCAATATTTATACATTTTTGGAGTTTAAATTAAACCTTTTCATTTTGATTTGTTCTTTTTTAATCTATTTATGTTTATTTGTGGTAATAATATCATAAATTTTAAATGGTTATAAAAACAAACATATCTATTTTGAAATGTCTATAATTGGATAATTTTTGAAATTTTATACCATATTATTTTGAATTTTTAATTTATAAATATTTTTGTTATATTTACCAAATTAAATAATATTTTTTTTATAATATATCAGTAGTGTCAATTTTGGCACTATTCATTTATTTCATATTTATTAAAATCCAAAGAGAAGATAGATACAAAAAATTAATTTATTAATAACATGTCATATTAATCTATAAAATTAGGTGATAACATTAATTCATTCATATAATATTATTTTAATACCATTAATAAAATTTATTTGATATTTCTCTTAATAAAATAATTACTACAACATTTTTGTATAATTATTCTATATACATATATGTTGCATAAAAATTAAAAATAAAATACTATGATAAATAAAAATCAAATATATTTCAAAATAATAATATTAGTAGAAATTATCCTCTAAAAACCTACCTTTTAAAATGTTATCATTATTAAATTATGAAGGTGACAACTTTGACATCATTTAAAGTTATATAATATAAGTGTCACAATATCTTTTATAAGTCTCCGAAAGTTCAAAAATTCTTCATTGGATGATTATGTTCTATATATACTCTAAAAACAAGTTTTGGTCATTTGTTTGGGCCGTTTTATGGGTATTATAATTTTAATAAAAACTATATTATTGATTTTTAGTAAATAAATAATTTATACATCATTAATGTATATTATATTAAGGTAATTATATATTTAGTTAAAACTAAAAAAAAATTCCATGATAAATAGAAACATTTTATCTTCAAATTTTTTATTTATAATCGAATTTATATTCTGTATAACCTTATATTAAAAATAATTTATTTATTAAATATTGATTGAGACATATTTCACTTTTCATTGAATAAAATAAATTAAATGTATTAATCTCATCCAAGTGGGTTAAAATAAACACCATTTAGACCAAAGTATGATTTTGGGAGAAATATAATCATCCAATTATATTAATGAAAATGTTATGGTAATTTTATAATATTATTTTACCCTTAATTACCTCATTTAAATTTAACTGTAGTAAATAAAATTAACTGTAGTTACTATAAATAATTCCCAAAAATAAATGTATCCTTTTAACATAATTTGAACCTAATGATTCCAACCATTTAATCCACATCTAAAAATTCAAGACACATAAGTTGCATTAATTAATTTGAAATTAATCCCTTTTTTGATAAAACGAGTTTTAAAAGCTAAAACATTGCAAAAAATTGAAATGTATTTACTTTTGAATTCAACGTAAAATTAACAATAATGAAATTCATTATATGAAATGGTAAAAATATATTATATTTATAATTTTAAACCATTAAATACTATAATATATCCAAATAAATTATCATAATGAAAAATTTGTTTTTAATTATAATTTTTCGTATTTTATTTATTCATGAAAATATGAAATTTATCAGAAAAATATCAAAAAAATTTATGAAGTAAAATTTTATATCCTGATTCAAAATAATAATTTATTTTGTCAAACATAACTTATAAACATGTCAAAAAATAATATTTAATATAGGTGTGCCATCAAAATCCAAAAAACTGCTTTTTTGAAAAATACATCTTTTATCCGAAAAAATTGATTTTGTTCTCATTTCATGAGTAAGATGAATGATAATGTTACATAAAATTAAAATTGTAGTTAATACTATTGATAATTTCTAGTTTATATCCCATTTAAATAATAATATATTAATATATCATTGTTTAGTGAAATTCAATATCACGTACAACACAAGCTATCAAGGAAGGACACTCTTGCATGTAACGCAAGCCACATCAGTGTTATATGTTGGGAAAGGATCATTTTGAGTTTCTTATAACATAATACAAATGTAGTTCATTTATAAATTTAAAAACATCTATACTCAATGTTGCATTGAATAATTTCTATCAAACGAACTATATATTTTGTGTAAATGAGCCAATAATCATTTTTCGTTTACTATATGATAATATGGTGTTGCATATAGTGTAAGCTAATCTTGGTGTTGCATCAAAACAGAAGATATCATATAAATTAGTAGAATATATCTCATAAAATCTCAGTTTGTTACCGTTATTCTAATGCTTTTAACAGTAATTTATGCATTTGGACATATTTAAGTTTTTTATAATAAATTTCTTCGTTTTTCATAGAATGATTTTGGATTAGAGTGGATATAACTAGTTATTTCTATATATTTTTATAAAATTAGTTTTTGAAAAAATTTAAATTACTTGTCTTCTATTGATGGTTTTTATAAAAAGCCTCATTTATCACTTTTTTAGGTTTCCATTTCTCAAGATATACTCATTGATTTTTTATTATATTTTATGCACTCTCACCAGGATTTTTAAGATTACATGATAATGAGACACATTATGCAAATGGTGTTGTTCTATTTGAGGGTTTTAGGGGTATGGTTTGGTACATTAATTGTGTTTTTATGAGTTTATTATTATTATGTTCTAGAAAAAATTAATCTACAACCATTGGAATACTAGGTGACTGAGTATAATCATTGTTTAGTTTAAACTATATTTTATCATTTTTGTAGTTGTAGTGTATATTTGTATATAAGTTTTTGTGGATAGTAGTTCTCTTTGAATTTTTGGTATCCTTATATGATTTCATGCCAATTAATTTGAATGAAATATTGTGACATATAGGTTATCATATGTCAGTATTGTGATTTTTATTTCTTGTTCAATATTTTATTTTATTAATTCCTAGGTTCGTATCCCATGATGGGATTTTTCACAAGGAAAATTCAATTTTTAATTTATTTTATCCCCTTTTGGAAACATCAATAGTAGCATGATTTATGTTATTATTTATATTTTTACTTTTGTATGGGTTTCTATTTCCCTTTTTTTGGTATTTCAATTCCATATAGGTGGGATAATTTTTTAAATGGATTTATAGTATGTTATGTAAAAAAGATTGAAAAGAAAAAATATTATTATTATTTGTGTTAAAGATAGGGGTTTTAATGGATTTAAAATAATATTTTTACGACATTTTCATTTAATTAAATGGGTTTGTATTTAAAATGAAAAAATTATTTGGTTTCCTAAAATGAATTTTTTTGTTTATTCAATGGTTTATAAAATATAAACTCTTATATCTTTTATATTATTTTCAAAGAAGAATTCATGGAATTTCTAATTAAAGAAATTCAAGTGAGCCCTAACTGACATCCCATAAGGACTACTAGCTCACCACATGGATGAAAACTTTTGGGTCATTTTATATAAATTTTGTTTCTTATTACATGTTAGATTTTTTTGGTTTGTTTATAAATATATTGGGATTATGAGTTGATTTGGTATATAGTGAAAAATGGTTTTATTGAGGTGATTGTGTGTTTTATATGATGAATATTTATACTGATTATCATTATATTGGTTGATGATTTTTTTAAAATATATAATTACTATTTTATAGTTTCAAGTTATTTAATTTTTATGGAAGTCATTAAACTAGTTAATATTACGGTGTGATATTTTTTTAAAAGGAATGTTTGGTTATGTTTACCTTTTTCAAAAAATATTATTTTACATGGTAAGTCATAACATGTATGAACAATGAAAAAAAACATTTGTAATTATTTTTTTGATAAATCTATTTAAGTATAAAATATTCCCAAATTTTATCATTTTTTTTGATGAAATAGTTTTCAACTCATGGGGATAGGTAACAAAATTTAAGATACATAGTGATACATGTCATTTCACATATAGAATTTCCATATATAGGTTCATTATGAATCGCAGAAGATACTTTTTAAGGAAAAGTGTTAGGGTTCTTGATAATTTAACATTTTTTTTCTCTTTCATGATAATAATTTGATATGACTTTTAAACCTCGATATTTAGGTATGGGGATGTTTTTGAAGTCAAATTCTAATTCGGTACCTTTAGTAAAAATAATATACTAGGATTTTATATTTTATAATTATTTAAATAATTATTAATTGGTTAATTTATATGTGAATGAATAATGTTTGGATTACTTTTGACATTTACATGTGATTTTTAAACGCTTGTTACATTTTATCTTTCAAAAAAAGTTTCACTAGGACTGCATGGTTAACATGAATGGTCAATGAAACCATACAGATCTTGAAAAAATTAGTTCTACAATAATTACATTGTATTATACCATATTTTCTAAATACATAAAAAAAATTCACATATAAAAATCCATCATGAAATAGTATTTTGGACCGCCTTGTATTAGAATATCCTTAAATGTGTTTATCAATTGATTCATATTTATTTGATCGGGTTTTATGAGTGTTTTTATGTTAAAAGTGTTCTTATTTTATGTTTGGTGTGATTTTTTCTTATGTATTTTTAAAATGTATGTTTTTTTGTAATATGTTTTTAATCAAAAGTGATATTTGGATATGAAATTTTATTCTATATCATGTTTTGGTGGACTCTATGAAAGGATTTCCTTGGTTCTTGTGTGATGATCTCATAAAATAGTTGATTTTCATATGATGTATTTTTGATGTTTTACATATAAAATTCAAATTTTTGGAAATTATTTTAGAAAGTATTTACATATATTTTGGGATTGATTTTTATTATTAATAAATTAATAAAAATTATTTGATTATATTTTAAAAGTGAAATGAATAATTTTACAATGTATAGATAGTTTTAAATCCAATGGAGAGTTTTTTTTTCAAACATATGTATTAGTGAAATGATATTTCGATATAAAAAGAAGGATATTTATTTAAAATAATTAGTTTTATCATGAATTCTATTGTTATTTGTACTTATAGTTTTTTTGATATTCCTATATTCAGTAATGGGATTGTTCAATTTAAATTATGTGGTGAGACCTTAATGATCATATTTTAATTTTTATATTGATAATCATTATTGAATGGTAATTATATTAATTAGAATTAATTTCCCTATATGATGACACAAATTATATGTCCTTAGGTATTCTTGAATCCTCTTATGTGGCTGGTCGTCCTTTTCGTTTGTATGTATGATATAAATATTAAATCAAATTTAATGACATATTATTTGATTGGTATTTTATTATCAATCATTATCATACCTACTTATATTATTCCAATTACTTCCATAATTAGGTTTACACAAAAAATACTCAGATGAAAATCTCATTATAGAAAAAACATATTTTGTGAATTTGAAATTGGTTAAGGAATTTTCATGGATCTGGTTGGTTATTCTAAGATATTTTCCCTATGATAATTTCATGTTGATTTTATTAGTAATTTTTTTTATATTTATTTATAAATATATATATATATATATATAATAATTTAATGGGGGTATTTTTTATTTTGATAGCAGGTCATGGTGAGATTTATTTTGGCTAGGTTATAGGTAATTTGATGTTTATTATTCATTGATTGATCATTAGAAACCATTGATTCCATTTTTGTGCATATTGAACAATGATTTCTATTTTGTGTGCTCATGAGAGAGAGTGTTCTAATTTGTAGGTTAATGAGTATATTAGGTCATGCAGTTAAGGATTTATTTTCCCTTGTAGACTCATAACACGAAATGAGTTCTAATTATTTTTATTAATGAAACACGGATATGGTTATTTTTATCATGTTTGTGTCATGAAGTTATTTGTTGATACATTGATCTTATTGATGATTTCATTTAATTTTCTTCCAAGATGATAGATAATGGGTTTTTAATTTCTATAGTTTTAATCAATTTATCCTTTTAATGGTACAATATTATTTTAATACGAATGTTACTCTAAGTGGATATTATTTATATTGAGTTTTATTATTCTTTTAATCATTGAAAAATATAATTATTTTGTGGAAATACCATTACTGGATATTATTTATTTATTTATTTTGGTATTTTTTTATTAAATATTTGAAACCTATTTTTTCATGATTTTAGTTGGATGTTCATGATATGATAGAAATTTTTTTGTTGTTTCTCTTTCAGTGGTAATATTTTAATGTTTAATCGCCTTCTATTTTTTTACAGTTGGAATTATAGGGTTATAATTTTTTTGGAGACTATAAAACCACCTGTTAATTTTTTCTTTTTTATTTAATGTCAAATTTGGGTAATTTAATTTATTTATGATTCAAGGATTTAATTTTTTTATAACCTTATTATGGGTTCCCTCTATTCATTGTTATTTTATGGACATTGAGTTATTTGGAAAACTATGTAGAAGATCCATATGTTTGGGTTCCATCAACTTATGTGTTATTTAACATGGTCTATCATAAATCATGTGGGTACCATTAAATATAATTGATATGAGTTGATCTTTAAACATGAAAGTTTCATGATTGTGGGTAAGAAAAGATATTTGGGAGTTCTACAAGAAATTGTATAGATAAAATTTCTATTTGAGGGTTTTAATGTGTATTGGAACAATTGACATTAATGTACATTATGATCAATTTGAGGAAGATATATACCCTACTACATCTATTATAGTACCATCCCCATGATTGATGAATGGTATTACAAACCATTTGGCAAGAATATCTGTTCTATCATGATTTTAATTAATGATTAATTTTCCTAAATACCTACCACTCTTTTTATGCCTCTAATCATCTCCTCTTATCCCATTAATATATTCAATCCCAATTTATACATATGATGTGATTCATATAATTTTCATTCTATTTAGGATCATATTTACCTCATATTTAAGAGTTATTCACATTAATTATTCATAATCCAATTTTTCCCCTTTCATATATTTATGTATCCAATTACAAATCCTATTTTCTTCCTCTATAAGAAAACTACTCACTATATTAGTGGGATTATGTGTTTAATATTTTATAATAACTTTTTTTGGTCATATAGGTCTTGGAGAAATTTATTTTTTCATCTTTTTGGAGATCCACAGAGAAGGTGATGCTTCTCAACATCATTCTGAATATTTTAAGGTAAGTGTTTCAATATATAATATTTACTATTAAATTAACATAATTCCTGAGTGTTGGTACTTTTTATAATTAATTTTTTATCATATATGATTATTTATATGAAGATATAAATTATTTTTATATAATTATACATTTAAATAAATAGCATTCACTATAATTATTTATGTATATTTCTTAATTGTGGTTTATAATATATAAAAGAGATGTGAAATTATTCTAAATGGGTTTTCAAAAGGTTTTAATTATAATTTATTCCATATTATTTGAATTGTCTTTTTAAAAAAAACTACATTTTTTTCAAATAATTCATTTTCACATAAATTGTCATTTTCTATTGCTTTATAAAATGATTTAAAAATTTTGATTTTAAAGAAAGGTGTGAAACTAGAATCATGAAAATATTTTCTAAAAACGAATTTTTACCTTTAAAATTGGTTCATTGTTTTTAATTTCATTATAAATTCCCCATGCATTTGATTCAGAAGATATGGGTTGTGTGTAGTAACATAATAATTCAACACATGATGTAAAGGTGGTTTTTATAAGTAACTATGATTTAGTTGAGTTGTGGGATATTTCATGTATTAAATTATGCATTTATATTGGTAACATGTTATTGATTATGAAAATTTTATCATAGGAAAACTTTTTTGTCTAATCAGTAAGAATGATGAGTGGAAAAATTATTGATATTATGTCTAGATATAGGGGAACTTGTTACAAAGGGAACCTAAATTGTTATTCAAATAATATATTCAGGATCTCGGTATAGTTATGTACTATCGAGTTAAATGAGTATACCTCTGCATACATGTTCATATATTATGGCTTGGGAATTATTATTCCTAGTTTGGGATTTAATTATATAAGTTACTAGGTTTTTTTACCGTTACATTATTACATTTCCAGTGTTTTTAATTATGTGTTTTTATTTTGTATATATTAAATCCACTGTTGGTTACATGGCTGATGGAACCAGAGAAATAATTATTTATTATTATATTATACATTTATAATTAGTTCCCATTATATTTTATTTCTATTCTTTATGGTTGTAATTATTTTTTAGATAATATTATTGGTTGGATTGTAATGATGTTTTGACAAAAAGGTATATTTGGTTTTGTTTTAACGAAATATTGTGAAATGGATTTAAATATCAATTTTTAGATATGGTCATTTAATGAAAATGTGTAATATTTATAAGGATAATATTGTTTTGGTTTCATTAAATTTTATTAAAAATTTATTTTCATTATGGGTTATAAAATGAAAAATATCATTTTCTAAATATGTATTCATACTATAATTCAACACTAGAATAGTTAGTGAAATTGTAGATTCCCCTTAATAAGATAATACACTGCCTATTATCTAACACAATACATGAATGAAAATGTATTTTTATATGTTTATCTTTTATCTTGTCTTCATGTTCTTGGTTTATAATTGGGGTTTCTATTGATCTACTTATCCAAAGATGAGGAGATATGATGTCGATAGAAATTGTGTGCGACATAGTGGTGTATGAGAAATTTGGTTGGGGTATGGTTTTAATTATGGTTATCTATGTATTTTTCATGAAAACATTGTATTACATGTAATTAATTTTATATATTAACTCGTTAAATATATTAGATTATGTATTTTTTTTAAATTTTATTATAAATTATTTGATTTTTTTTATTAATTATTACTATTTTCACTTTTTTGTGATTATTTATTTTTTTCCATATGTATCTAATGAATAGAGTATCCTTATCATGTATTTCATAATTAATTCAACATTATTTAACTTTATTAGAGGGGAAATCAATATTAATAATGTTTTATAAATGACTAATCACTAGTTTCCAACCTGTAAAAAATGAAAATTACCTTTAAACCTAGTGTTTGACCAGGTCTAGTGAAATTTCATGTCAACCTAGGATAGTTTGTTATACATTTTATCCAAGAATATGAATAGTGTATTGACATAGGATTTTAGTAATTTCCAATTTCTATTTGGTTGGTATTATGGTATTAACGGGATTTGGATATCAAATATATTATGTTAGGTCTTTGGAAGAGCATTATAGTCTCTTTCTCATTCGTAACATTGTATTTTCATTTATGGTGACGATTATGTATTTTACTACCATTTTTATATTAATTAATTGAATTATTTTAATGTAAACTGATTATATTTGTACATATAAAGAAATTTCATGGTGGTTTTAGGAGTTTGGGCACTTCTTGAAATGACTTTTATGTATGAAATTCTTGTATATATATATATATTATATTTTTTGTCCAGATTAACATTAATTTTGGTGTATTACCTTTTTGAAGTAGGTTATTAACTAATTATAGAATCATTAACAACATTCATGATTGAATAATTTATATAATGGTTTTTAATTATCAATGTTGAATTCGTGATTTATTTAACAGGTGGATCACCATTTCAAATATTTTACCTATTGGTGTGGGGCTTGTTTTCATCATGATTCATGGTACATGAACTAAAAAAAATCAAAAATTCAATTACAGTTGTGTTTTCCATTCAATTCCCTTTTTTATTTATTCTTATTATATTCTCTTTTTGTCCTGTACAAAACCAGTAAGTACCTCTCCTGAATAAAATCATATTCTTTTCACCCATGGTGAGATTAAAATAGTGATTTAACTTGGATCCTCAATGATCATTACGACAAGTGGATTATACCATATTACCTGATGTTTTTCTCTCCCTCTAATGTTTTCTAATTATTGAATGGATTGGGAATCCTAGGGTCTATTTGAACTAGACATTATTGATGCTGTATTATGTAATAGTTCTTCAATTCATGTAATAAGAGATGTATCTTACATTTGATTTTGGATTTAATCAAATTTTTTATTATCCCGAATACGTGAAGTATATATTATTGTAATAAAGATCATTTATAAAATACTTAATTTCAAACACATGTTCAGTTTTTTAAAATTTTGAAAACATGCTTTTGATTTGATGAAATTTGTTGTTGATGTTGAATGTTATATTAATATTGAAAATTAATTTTATTCCCTATTTTTGTCAGGTTTTGAGGATATCTATATTTTATTGATAAATATTTATTCTTAATTGATAAAACATTACTTTCAATTGATTTTTAATTCTTAACATTGTAACACCATGAGAGTCAGATGGCCCATTGTAGACTAGTTATTATGTTGGTAGTCCTAGAAAAACATTTGTAGTTATGGAGATCCTCCAATTAATTTTATATATATAACAACTCTAACTAAACATTGGTTTCGAAGGAAGACACATGGTAATTTTATCCAATCCCTATAATAGATTTATACAGATGAGATTTTAGACCATCATATTTTTTATGTTCATTTGAGGTGTGAGGATCCAAACTATCTCAAACCAGATATACCTTATGAATCGTTTTTCATGGTTCTTAATGGTTTTTCATTGTTTTAGTCATTAATTAATGTTATAATATTGGATTATACATATGTTTCTTCCAAACAGTAATCAATCTATTTTACTTCTTATTTTATGTGAAATTGTAAAAAGAAATTAATCATGATTTTTTTAAGAATGCTATAATGTTTCATGTATCTATTTTTATTGAATGATATAAAAATCATATATCATTGTTTTATAACATTATTCAAATGTTAAAAATTGGTTTGTTTAATAAATTAATCTAATGAAAGACTTTGAGGTATGCTACTGGGATTTTTTGATTAGTTCTTGTAAATAACCAATGGTTGTATGTAGATATTATTATTTATAATTAAAGAAATGGAAATACATTAATTGTATAGTTGGATTCTCATGGTATATGAGTTCATGTTTTGATTATGGTAGAATGGGTTTACAACCCAAATGTCACACAAAAATTCATATATGTATTTTTCTTATTTACATTATCATTGACATTCTATTAGTATTTTTACAATGAAATGTATGAAATTTCATAAATTATATTAGTATAATTATTTTTTTACAATGTAATTTTTTATAGATTAATTAATTTATGCAATGTATAGAGATATTTTTTATTCAATTACACTTTATAGATCATTGATTTTATGTATTTGTGAGGTAAATAATCCAAAAATGTTATTTATTGGTTCCCATGTGCCTCTCACTAGACTAAGATGATTGGAAACATCCTTCAAGAGTTAATGCTGATCATCTCGGGAAACCTATTTGGGGGTGACCCAGGTTGGATCAAAAAAATATTTAACAAATTTGGTTGTTGGTCGATGAGATTTGGGATGTTTTAGTAGACAGGATTCAGAACTATCATTACATTAGGGGTCAGTTGTGAGAGAGTTTTTGGCTTGATCAAATCATGTTGAGAATTTATATTATATAGGATTTCAAGAAATTTGTTTTATTATCTTATATATTCTTCATATTTTAGATTTTCATGAAGATATTTCAATGTATTACATTTTCTACACATGATATTGTATTGTGCAGTACCATTCCACCTAGAAGACATCTATATAGTCCTTAGTATGGTGTTGTGGTTGACATTCCATGGGAAAATCATTTATTAAATCAATTTATTATTTAGGTTTTAGTGATTATTTTATATTTAATGATCCAAAGTTAATCTTTAGTCTATTATTTATCTATATATATGGATCCAAAGAATGATAAATGTTAGAATCAAGACAAAGAGTCTCTCTACTAGAAACCACCATCCTTACCTAAATGAATGATCCATAATAAAAATACATGTATTTGTGGAAAATAGAAAGGATATTTTACATATTATAGACTAAAAATTATATTAAGGTGATTTCTATTTCTTTTATTCTCGAATACTCAAGTTGAAGGTGGTAGGATATAATTTTTCTGTAAATTTAGTACGATGGTTTAAAATATAATTTCTTTAAAAATATTTTTAACAAATTATTTTAATCATAAGAAATGATTTTATCTATTTCTGTGGAGTTACCCACTCTTTAAAATGATATTTGATGAGTAACTTTGTATACTAACCATTTTTACGATCTCTATAATTGATAACTTTATGTTAATTTGAACGAAAATATAAAGGATGTGATTTTTAAAATTATCTGGTGACATGATATTTATTCTCAAGTCATCAAGATAAAAATATAACATAGGATGAGGTTGTGGATATGCCACTGATTATAGAGATTAATTTTGTGGGAATGTTGGGATTTTTCAATATTCCTATAAAATTTGGTAGAAATTATGTTGGGTTTTAAGGAATGAAAATGAAATAGAATAATAAATTTAGAGGTTGTGTAATTGGTTTCTTGTAGGAGACTAATCTTGTATCCTCCATTGTGGCTAGGAGAGTCCATTTGACATTCTACCATTGTGGCATGACAGTGGATACCAAATTTTATTTCATAGATGTTATTAATGTTTTATTCTCTTATATATATTTGTGTCATCAATAAAACTATATTCTATAATTATAATCCCACCAACGTGGTTTAATAAAACTGGCACCAACAAGGATAATGGTGTGGGTAGCTTTTTCTAATGTAGTGGTTTATTGCCAGTAGGATTACATGGGAAAGGCCTCCTCAACTGCTGGGGTGATGAATTTTCATTTGGTGTAAATGTTTCCATTGGATATTTAGACACACCCAAAAACTGTTTGAGTAACTATATTCATGAAATAATCTACAATGAATAATATATATTATATATATTCCTCTCACTAATTTATAACAAATAGTTTTTTAATAATTTAAATCACTGTTTTAAACAATGTCTGAATACAATGATTATAGTAATTCCTCATTATATAAAATTGATATATTTTTTGGATTCCACATATGAACATTTTTTAAATATAAATTCATTTTTTTCGTAGGAAATATTTATTCCAAATATAGTTCTCATTGATGATATTGTCAACATGGACAAGATGGTTCGTTATGGTGTCCATATTAATTTTTATCTTGAATCTCTATCTTTGACTTCCGGGGGTATGAAATCATGGGTGTTTCATTGATATTGAGATTGGATTCCCAATCAGGTAGGACCCACCCAATATAATTATTGTAAATTGGCATACTCATTTTCATTGATATTAATGAGGAAACCATTTTTTTAACAACATCCATATATAAATAGTTTTCCTAAGGGTATTTCAACCGACACTTTTCTTCAGTATCCAAATTGATAAGTGGTGTTTTTGATTAAATTAGTATTGTTGAGAATACTAAAATGAATAAATTGAATGATTTAAATATTTTTTTGGAGGATTTGGATGAATTTTTTTTAAGATGATGGTATCGATATGGGATTCCAAATACTGATTCACTCAAAGTAAGTTGGAGTTATTTATTTTTTCAACGATTATTGGAGGCTCAACATAGTAATGAAAATGAATATATAAAATTTTAAATGACATGAATGTTTTTAACAATTAAATAAAGAAACATTAATCTAAAAAATCATTGTGCAAGATACCACAAAATCATTATTAAGGTGACATTATTCAAATGACTATATTTTGGAGAATTTATATAATCATTTAAATTATCCTGATGTAATTAGAATAAATAATATTCCCATATTTTTTTATTGAACAGATGAACTGAGTATTTTCCTAGTATATGTATTACTTCATCATGATATTCATAGATTATATGATTTTTTATTTATGAATCTTGTAATATCATGAAAATCAACAAAGAATTACATTGAAAGTTCCCTCACATTATGTTATACAAATTCATGGGCACTAATGGCCCTCTGGTCTTAAATTCATTATATATGTGTATAACACCCGAGACGTTTATGAGAAATATTTTTTTTATGTTATATAAATCATCAAAGTAATCTTTCACTACACACAACTCTATCTTGGCTTGCTTTACAAGAAATCGAGACCTTATTCGATATCTTGCGTCGTACGCAATACTGAGTTTCACTAAACAATGATATGATATTAAAATATTATTAAAACAGGTCATTATGAATAGTAATTCCCACTTTTTGATTTTTTTTCAAAACAAACTTCATTTTTGGATTCGAAATATCCAAATTAGCCTAGGGGGAAATTTCTTTATTTTTCTGAAAACTGTCAATTTTTGATGAATAGTGAAAACACTATGATACTATTTAAAACCGACTTTTTATTTAAATAATTATTTATGTTATTTAATTTTATTTTAGGTCAAAAATTGATACATAATACCTTTATAAGTTCAATGCAATTCATTGGATTCATTTTATAATAATTTTAGATATATAAAAATTTAATTGAACTTTTGACCTTCTTTTATCCACCTCCTTGGAGAATTTGCAAATTTACATAAAACATAATTTTATCACTTTTGAGAATGGAATTTCAAAATTCCGAGAGACATGGTTGATTTTAGTAAGTAAAATGTGGTTCAATGAGATGAAAATAATTTTTGGTGAATAGTAACTTTTTTCTTTTTTTCCACGGTTACAAGTAAATAGGGCAATTAAGGGTAAAAATGATTTTAGTAATACCCTAACACATGTCCTAATTCTATTGGATATGTGTAATTCGACCAAAAACAACCTTATGAAGAAAATATGACCATTTAGGCTCACATGTATTAGATTAGGACATTTATTATTAATTTATTAATAGAAGGGTTAAAATAGTTAAAATCAATGTTTAATAAGTAAATCATTTCTAAAATAGGGTAATATATAAGATAAATTCGACTATAAATATTAATTAGAAAGCTAAAAAAATTTCCAACATAATGGTATTTTATTTATAATTTTTAGACATTAAATAATTTAATTTATATATGACACAATCGTGATGTAGTAATTATCTTATTAATGAAATATTTACATAATTGATGTTATAAATACTCAAATAAATGTAATTTGAGACATTTTATGAATTACACTAATATTTAGGTTAATATGAAATGTTAGTATGGATTTAATTTACTTTGATCAAACTAATCTTTCTGTTATGATTTTCACAAAAATCAATTACCAAATAGTGTCAAAATTGACATAAAATAGTTTTTTTTAAAAATATTATATTATTAAATTTTATTTTGTTCCTTAAAATCTGAGGTTTGGCCAAATGACTTATATAAGGTTATATATATTAATAATAAACAATGTGGGATTCGTTTGTCTAGATATAGTATGTTTATTAACTTTGTAGTGTAATAAAACAAGAAGACATGGTAAAAGTAAAATTATTAAAGTTAATGTTAAATCTAAATGATAAGGTTAAAATAGATACCTAAAATTGTCTAAATTCTATTTTATAAGAGGATTTCGACCCATCCACATCTTAGCTTCTAAATAAATCAATTTGGAGCTATTAATAACTGAATATGACTTTATAATAAAATAATATTTTTACTTTTTCTAAAGGTTCCCCTCTCATCCCTTATAAAAGGGAACTCGTCCCTCTCTTCCTCACACCACTTTGAGCCTTCATGATCGGCCAAACCCTGCCAAATATTCTTCTCCACTTCCCTAGAAACATCCTAGAAGTCCTCATCTTTTTCAATGACCAATTTTAGGGCCCTAAAAGGAGGTCTCAAAGATGCACTTCAAAGAAGAGGTAATGTCCGTTAACGATTCTTTCAAAATTATTTCTTCTTCCACTTCTTCATATTTATTTGTTTCATTTTGAATTAAAAACATCAGTATCACTCATATAATTATATGTTATTATAAGTATGAAACAACCCCATTTCACCATCTATCCATCCTACGGAAAAAAACACCGTGTGTGAATACGTACAGAATACCATCTCCACGTCGTGGTGTAATCTTTTTTCCACCACCACCTTACTTGGATGGGTATAATGGTGCAAATAAATAACTATATATGATTATTGTAAAGTTTTATTTATTATTAAATAGTATACATACACTCCAATACAATTTTTCGATCATGAGAATGATATCATCGCTCGTGCGTATGTACGGAATACCGTCTCCACGATGTGATGTGACTCGTTCTACATGATCTTCATTGCATAATGATTATATAAATGAATTGAATGAATTAATATGATATATATTACAATAATAACATTCTTTAAATGAGGTATCTATAACCTAAAAATATGAATGAGAATTTATTCGACAAAACACGCATAAGAACAAAAGGCAATAAACACCCGAATAATAAGTAGCAATAAAATAATACTAATAAAAAGCTAAGAATATGACCATATATGATATCATATAAATAATTATGATTCTGGAATAAGTCAATCACATTATTTAGATCATTATACAAGAGGTTCGAACACTAACGAAGAAAATCAGACCTAAGGTAAGGGAAAATATCGCAATCTCATTTTTATCCAAGATTGTTTATACTTCAGATTTGACTGGGGAATATTTATCATCCACATCCAAGTTTCCACAATATGTAATATTTATATCCTTATACAATTTTTTAAAACTAATTTTACCCTTCAGTGAGTTTTTAGTAAAAGATATGAATGGAATCTTTTGTCATTTTTTGTACAAGGTACTTTTTGACTTTTCCGGCCAAGGTACGAGAAAAATGATTTTTAAACTTATACAGCATGAATAGTTTTTTAGAACATTATTTCCATGAATATTCCTTTAAAATTTTTAAAGTTTATTTTTAATCAACTTCTTTTAGTTTAAAATTGTATGACATGTTAAGAAATGAAAAATGTTTTTGATGTAGAATGGATATTTTCCTCGAGAATCGAGTTCAAGTGTTTTATCAAAACTATTTTCCATCAAAGATAATATAAGGTTCTGTTTCCATCCCTATTTTTACATTTATATGATTATGTTATGATGGAATTATTTTTATGATGTTCTTTTATCTTATATGGATTATGTTATGAGGGAATGATGTTTAAGATTACCATTTTTATTACATGGGTTATGCAATGATGTAGGATTTAATATTTTGTGGCACACATAAGAATAGTATCATTATGAGATGGGTGGGACCAGTATCTCCCTCCAATGAATTGGGTAATTATTTAAATCTCATGAGATAAACATGGTTGGAATGGCATATTAATCCAGTTCAGTGAAATAGACTGAAACGAGGAATGAACTCGGTTTAGAAATGGACTTTTTCGGCTAAGATAGTCTTGGAAATGAGTCTTCATACTAAGAAATGATTCTCCATGATTATGTGTGTATGAAAAAAAGTTTCATGTTTTATGTTATGATTATTGGAATTACATTTCACTACTATGATTTATCCCTTGTTATGAAATTATGATCTCTTTTGTAGGTTATGATTTCCTAAATGTTATGTTCTTATGAATATGATGTGATTGATATTTCTTTTGTTTACCCTTACTAAGCATTTTAGATCACCCTTTTGTATGTTTTCTTTCCCCAGGTCAGTAAGAAGGTTATTAAGTAGGATATGCCAAAAGGGCCTCTAGATATGATGAAATAAATGGTAGAAAATGTAGATTCTCTATGAACCAGTTGTTTAGGATTCCCAGTTTCTAAAGACACTAAACCTATACGGTCCTTTCATGGTTTTGTTATATGTTGTAATAAGTGTATATAATTTTTGAAGTACTAACATTTTTTGTAATTTATGTGTCGTTATAGTTGGTATTAGAGGAAATTTATAGTCAACCGTTGGAAACTAGTATGTGAAATCCTTAGTAAGAACCCTAAGGATATGTCTAAGAATAGAACACAATCTTAGTGTTTTAGAAATGGCCATGAATAACCTATGATAAGACCTTATGTGTAATTTTTTTTCTTGATTATGTGGTTTTCATATTATAATTAGTGTTTCTCACACTATTATTCGTAGTTTTAGTCAATGGATGGAACCCGAAAAAACCGTGTTAATGCGGATTGAGACGGGCAATGCAATGATTATCCCCCTGAGCAACCAAACGTTATGGGAGCTAGAATGTAAAATCTTATAGCTATTCTCACACAACTTTCTTAAGCTATCAATCATGAAGGACTTCCAAACAAGAAAAGGAAGGAGAAAAATTCTGTTGAATACTTCATGAGGCGGCGTCCACCTTCATTCAGCGGGTTTACTAATCCATTATTTTCTGAACAATGGATTAGCTCTACTGAAAAGATATTTTATGTTATTCAATTTACTGCTCATGATAAATTAATCTTAGCAGTGTATCATTTGGAAGGAGATGCTGATCAATGGTGGAATCTTATCAAGAATACGAGTCAAAGTGATGAAATTGAGTCCATGGAATGGGACGAGTTCAAGAAATTATTTTCCAATAAGTACTTCCATCGCATTCTTCGAACAATGATGGAGAAGGAGTTTCTTAAATTGAAGCAATAGGATGATGAATCTATTGGTACCTATGAAAAAAATTTTACAAGACATTCATGGTACACTTCTGGTATTATTATTCAACCTGAGAGTAAGATCGATCGATTCTTTAGTGGCTTAAAGTGAAGTCTTCGAAGGGTGTTAGCTATAAGGGACTTCAATAGTTATGAGTAAATCGTTTGATGTGCTCTCAAGGATGAGATTGTGATTGGAGTAACCCATCAGTCATATGGGTTTGATAAGAAGAGGAAAATGGAATTCAAAGGAAAATATAAAGAGCACACTGAAAAGAAGATGAGTTTTCCCTTATGCTCAAAGTGTGGAATGAAACATGGGGGGAGTTGTCTTAAAGGGACAAGTAAATTTTTCAAATGTGGAAAGGATGGTCATCGGGCATTTGAATGCCGCAATGATGGGAAGATGATGTCTAGTGATGCGAACAATGAAATGGCTACAAAGAGTGAACCTCCGACACTTCAATGTTACAAGTGCAAGGAAATGGGGAATTATGCCAATCAATGCCCAAATCCAAGGGTTGTTGATGATGATCGATGTCAAAAAAACTATTAAGGGTAAAGAAAAAGGAATGTCACATGAAATTTCTATCAGCGATATGGAGTACGATAACGAAGTGGTGAGGGGTACACGTACCATCCACTCTAAAGTATCAAATGTTTTATTTGATTCTGGATCCACACTCTCTTTTATTTCTGAAAACATTTCTATGGGTATCACCGTATTACCTCAGCAATTAGATGTTTAGTAAGCTGTGACAATCCCTAATGGCATAATATTCACATCAAAAATTTATAATTCTTCTCTGATTGAAGTTTGTGGAAAAGTTCTTCCATCAAATCATGTGATCCTTCCTACAATGGAATTTGATGTGATTCGTTTCATGTATTGTCATTCTTTATATGGAGCCCATATCAATTGCCAAAGAAGGAAAGTCACATTTCATAACATAACCTTCTAGTGAAAATTTCTTCCATCTTATGGGTCTTGATTCCACTAAATGGGGTTTATTTATCTCAAATTGTTGGAGAGAAACTCACGATTAAGAATATTCCCATTGTACGAGAGTTTGACGATGTCTTTCCGGAGGAATTTCCTGTTCTTCCACCAAATCCTGAAGTTGAGTTTTCAATAGAATTCGTACCGGGTGCTTTTCCTATTTCAAAGTCACCTTATAGAATGGCCCCAATTGAGTTGTAGGAATTGAAGAAGAAACTCCAAGAGAATCTTGATAAGGTATTCATACACCCTAGTGCATCACCTTGGGGTGCACCTGTTCTGTTTGTTAAGAAGAAATATGGATCAATGAGACTCTGTATTCACTATCGTGAACTTTAAAAGATTTCTATGAAGAACAAATATCCACTCCCGCACATTGATTACTAATTTGACAAACTATGCGGAGATCAATATTTTCCAAGATTGATCTTCGTTCAGGGTATCATCAATTAATGGTCAAAAGGGAGGAGATCTCAAAGACGACTTTATGTACAAGTTATGGCCACTATGAATTTATAGTGATGCCATTTGGTCTTACTAATTCCACTACTATATTCAAGGATCTGATGATTAGAGTCTTTAGAGACTATCTTGATCAGTTTGTGGTAGTCTTTATAGACGATATTCTTGTCTATTAAAAGAGAAAGGAAGAACATGAAGATCGCATGATAATTGTATTGAAGACCCTGAGAAAGGAGAAGCTTTATTCCAAATTTACCAATTGTGAATTTTGGCTTCAAAAAGTTGTATTTTTGGGTCACATAATCTCATAAGAGGTGATATCTGTGGATCTAGAAAAAACATAGGTTATCGAAAGATGGACTAGACCAACAACAGTATCTGAGATCCGAAGTTTTCTTGGTTTGGCAGGATATTATCGACGTTTTGTGAATGATTTTTCATGATTATCTAATCCACTCACCAAGTTGACTTGAAAAGGAGTTATGTTCGTGTGGATGGAGGAATGAGAAGATAATTTCAAGGAGTTGAAAAGAAGGTTATCCAGTGCACTTGTGCTCACACTTCCTTGTAGTGGAGAAAGGTTTGTGATCTATAGTGAAGCATCCATGAAGGGATTGGGGTGTGTTCTCATGAAAAATGATATGGTGATAGCTTATGCCTCACAACAGTTGAAAATCCATGAGAAAATTTACCCAAATAATGATTTGGAGTTAGCTACGGCAATCTTTACATTACATATTTGGAGGCATTACCTTTATGGAGAAAGGTGTGACATTTATATTGGTCATAAATATTAAAGTATATTTTCACACAAAAGGAGCTGAATATGCACCATATAAGATGGTTGGAGCTGATTAAGGATTACGACTGCTCAATTCATTACCACCCTATGAAAGAAAATAGGTGGCAGCTTCATTAAGTCGACAAGACCATGCTAGCTTATCCATGATGAGGATAACAAAAGATCCAATATTTATGGATTTAAGAAGGATGGATCTTGGAATTATAATGAATGGGTAAAAATCGTATCTTTCTCAAATGAATGTTCAACCATCTATACATGCGAAGATTAAAGAGGCACAGAAAGAAGATGTAGGGTTACAAAAGAAAGTGAGAAATGTTCCTGAATTCAACCTTGATTGTGATGGAATAATAAGGTTCATGAATCGGGTTTGTGTTGCTTCCATCCCCGAATTAATGAAGGATATGCTAGATGAGGCTCATAGTTCTTCATTCTCTATTAATCCTGGAAGCATGAAGATGTATAGGGACCTGAAAGAGTACTTTTGGTGGGATGGAATGAAAAGAGATGTTGCTGAATATGCATCTCGATGCTTGGTTTGTCCGCAAGTTAATGCTGAGAGACAAAAGTGTAAGGGGATGTTACAACCATTACCCATACCAGAATGGAGATGGGAAAACATCACTATGGACTTTGTCACTGGACTTCCTAAAACATTCAATGGAAATAATGCTATTTGGGTCATAGTTGATCTTCTTACAATATCGGCACACTTCATTGCTATTAGAGAAGATTTCTCTCTAGATCAGCTTGCCAAGATATATGTAAAGAAAGTGGTAAGATTGCATGGAGTAACACTTTCTATTATATCTGATCGAGATCAAAGGTTTACCTCAATGATCTGGAAAAGTCTTCAGTATACTCTGGATACAGAGTTGAGTTTCAGCACTGCTTATCATCCTTCAGATAGACGGTCAGTCTGAGAGGACAATTCAAACTCTAGAAGATATGTTGAGAGCTTTCTCTATGGATTTCAAAGGTGGTATGGATCAACACCTACCTTTGGTGGAATTTTCATAAAATAATAGGTTTCACACTAGTATTCAGATGTCTCCTTATGATGATCTCTATGGAAAGAAATGCAGGACTCCAACTTGCTGGGATGAAGTTGGAGAAAGAAAGCGATTAGGACCAGATCTTTTTGATGAGATGGCAAAAAAGGTCAGATCTATTCAACAACACATAAGAGATGCTCAGAGTTGACAAAAAAGTTATGCCAAAAACTGAAGAAAAGACATAGAGTTTTAAGTGAGTGATAAAGTGTTCTTACAAATATCTCTTTGGAATAGAGTAATGAGATTTGGAAAGAAGTGAAAGTTGAGCACTAGATATAATGGTCCTTTCAAAATACTGGATCATGTTGGGAAGGTAGCTTACCGATTGGCGCTTCCACCGAATCTCTCTCAAGTTTGCGATGTGTTTCATGTATCTCTCCTGAGAAAGTATATACCTGATCCTTCACATTCACTCAGCTCAGAAGTTGTACCGCTGGAGGAAGATCTTTCTTATGAAGAATAGCTGATAGAGGTTTTCGATCATAGCAAAAAATTCCTACGGAACAAGACCACTCACTGGATGAATTTTTTATAAAGGAACCACTAATTATAGGAAGCTACATGGGAACAGGAGGATATGATGAGGAAGAGGTATCCTCATCTGTTTGTTACAAAGTGACGAATTTCGAGGGTGAAATTCATTTTAAGGGGTGTAGAATGTTACACCCATGTGTTTTATGAGAAATATTTTGTTTTTATGTTATATAAATCACCAAAGCAATCATTCAATACACACAACACCATCTTGGATTGCTTTACATGAAATCACGACCTTCCTCGATAGCTTGTGTCGTACGCAATACCATGTTTCACTAAACAATGATATGCTATTAATGTATTATTAAAACTAGCCGTTATGAATAGTAATTCCCACTTTTTGAATTTTTTTTTCAAAACGGACTACATTTTTGGATTCGGAATATCGAAATTAGCCTAGGGTGAAATTTTGGTATTTTTCTGAAAACTTTCAATTTTTGATGAATAGTGAAAACACTAGGTTACTATTTAAAAACTGACTTTTTATTTAAATAATTATTTATTTTATTTAAATTTATTTTAGGTCCAAAATTGATACATAACAGTGATATAAGTTCAATGCAATTCATTGGAGTCATTTTATAATAATTTTAGATATAAAAAATTTTTATTGAACTTTTTTACCGTCATTTACCCACCTCTTAGAAGAATTTGAAAATTTACATAAAACGTAATTTTACCTCTTTTATGAATGGAATTTAAAAATCAGAGAGACCCGGTTGATATCTGTAAGTAAAATGTGGATCAATGAGATGGAAATAATTTATGGTGAATAGTAACTTTTTACTTTTTTTACCACGGTTAAAAGTAAATAGGGTAATTATGGGTAAACATAATATTATTATTACCCTAACACATGTCATAATTCTATTGGATAAGTTTAATTCGACCAAAAACAACCATAGGAACAAAATATGACCATTTAGGCCCTCATGGATTAGATTAGGACAATTATTATTAATTTATTTAAAGAAGGGTTAAAATAGTAAAAATCAATGTTTAATAAGTAAATCATTTTTAATATAGGGTTATACATAAAATAAATTAGAATATATATTAATTAGAAATATAATAAGATTTCATACATAATGGTATTTTATTTATAATTTTTAGACATTAAATAATATTATTTATTTATGACACAATGGTGATGCAGTAATTATCTTATTAATGAAATATTAACATAATTGATGTTATAAATACTCAAATAAATGTAATTTTAGACTTTTTATGAATTACACTAATTTTATAGGTTAATATGACATGTTATTATGGATTTAATAAACTTTTTTCTAACTAATTGTTCTGTTATAATTTTTACAAAAATCAATTACCAAATTGTGTAAAAATTGACATAAAATACTTTTAAAAAAAAAATTTATTATTAATTTTTATTTTATTCCTAAAAATCTAAGGTTAGGAAAAATGACTTAGAAAAGGTTATATATATTAATAATAAACAACTTGGGGGTTTTTTTGGATTGTTATCATAAGTTTATTAACCTTATAGTGTAAGAAAACAAGAAGACACGGTAAAAGTAAAATTATTAATGTTAAAGTTAAATCAAAATGATAAGGTTAAAATAGATACCTAAACAAGTCTAAATTCTATTTTATGAGAGTATATAGACCCATGCCCACCTTAGCTTCTAAATAAATCAATTTAGAGCTATTAAAACCCGAATATGACTTTATAATAAAATAATATTTTTAGTTTTTTCGAAGGTGCCCCTCTCCTCCCTTGTAAAAGGGAACCTCATCCCTCTCTTCCTCACACCACTATTAGCCTTCAAGATCGGCCAACCCCTACAAAATTTTCATATCCACTTACCTAGAAATATCCTAGAGGTCCTGGTCTTCTTCAAAGACAAATTTTAGTGCCCTAAATGGAGGTCTCAAAGAGGCGCTTCAAAGAAGAGGTAATGTCCGTTACCGATTCTTTTAACTTTTTTTCTTCTTCCAATTATTCTTCTTTAGTTGTTTCATTATGAAGTAATAACATCAGTATCATTCATATACTGATATGTTATTATATGTATGAAACACCCTTATTTCACCATCTATCCATCCTACGGAAAACAAAATCACCGCACGTGCGTACGTACGGAATACCGTCTTCATGCAGTGGTGTAATCTATTTCCCACCACCACCTTACTAGGTTGGGTATAAACTATATATGATTATTTTAAAGTGGTATTGATTCTGAAATAGTATACATACACTCTAATACAATTCCACGATCATGGGAATGATATCATCGCTCGTGCATACGTACGGAATACCCTCTCCACAATGTGATGCGACTCGTTCTACATGATCTGGATTGCATAATGATTATATAAATAAAATAAACGAATAAATATGATATATATTACACTAATACCATTCTGTAAATTAGGTATCTATAACCTAAAAATAAGAATGATAATTCATTCGACAAAACACGCATAAGAAAAAAAAGTAATAAACACCCGAGTAACAAGTAGCAATGAAATATTACTAATAAGAAGTTAATAATATCACCACATATGATACCATAAAAAATAAGTATGATTCTGGAATAATTAAATGACATTATTTAAATCACTATACAGTAGATTTAGACACTTACGAAGAAAATCGGACCTATGGTAAGGGAAAATATCGCAATCTTATTTTTATCCGAGATTGTTTATACTTTAGAATTTACGGGGGAATATTTATCATCCTCATCCATTTTTCCCCAATATGTAATATTTATATCCTTCTAAAATTGTTTAAATACAATTTTACCCTTCGGTGAGTTTTTAGTAAAATATAAGAAATGAATCTTTTATCGTTTTTCGTATGTGGTACTTTTTGACATTTCCGGCCAAAGTACGAGAAAAATGTTTTTTAACATATACGGAAAGAATGGATTTTTAAAACATTATTTCCGTGAAGCATCCATGACAAGTTTTCAAGTTTATTTTTAATCAAATTCTTTTAATTTAAAATTGTATGACATTTTAAGAAAGGAAAAAAAAATTGATGTAGAAAAGACATTTTCCTCAAGAATGGAGTTCAAGTGTTTTATCAAAATTATTTTCCATCTAATATAATATAGGGTTCATTTTCAATCTCTATTTTTACATTGATTTAATTATATTTTGATGGAATTATTTTTATGATGTTCCTTTATCTTATATGGATTGTGTAATGATGGCATGATGTTTAAGATTCCCATTTTTATTTCATGGGTTATGCAATGATGTATGATTTATGATTTTGTGGAACACATAATAATGGTCTCATTATGATATGGGTGGGACCTATATCTCCCTCCAATTCATTGGGTAATCATTTCTATTTCACGAGATAGACATGGCGGGAATGGCAGGTTAATCTGGTTCAGTGAAAGAGGACTGAAATGAGGAGTGAACTCGGTTCAGAAATGGACTCTGTCCGCTAAGATAGTTTTGGCAATGAGTCTTGACTACTAATAAATCATTATTTATGATTATATGTGTATAACCCAAAGTTTTATGATTTATGTTATTATTATTGGGATTACATTTAACTACTATGATTTATCCCATGTTATGAAATTTTGATATCTTTTGCAGGTTAAGATTTCCAAAATGTTATGTTCTTATGAATATGATGTGATTGATATTTCTTTTGTTTACCCTTACTGATCATTTGAGATCACCCTTTTGTATGTATTCTTTCCCCAGGTCAGGAAGAAGGTTATTAATTAGGATATTCCAAAATGGACTCAAGATATGATGAAATAAATGGGAGACAATGTAGATGCTTTATGAACCAGTTGATTATGTTTCCCAGTTTCTAAAGAAACTATACCTATACGGTCCTTTCATGGTTTTGTTATATGTTTTAATAAGTGTACTTAAATTTTGATGTACTAACAATGTATTTAAAGTATGGGTCGTTATAATGTGGTCCTTGATCAATGATTATTAGTTGATCTGGTGGTTGAAAATGAAGTCATGTCTTTTGAATATGAAAGAATTTTTTTTGGATTCATAGATTCATGGATAAAGCATGATATTAATGGTGTTTTGTATAGGATTAAATGATGATGGAATAATCCTTCACAACATTCATTGGGAAAGGATTGAGATATTTTTGGAATTGAGATGATAGACTTCTCTTGATAAAAATATAATAATATTTTGATCTATAATATAATCCTTATCTTTCTAGAATTTGGATAGGTGTGTGTTGTTAATTTTGTGTATTTATATGTATATTTTGTATATATTCTTATTCAATATAATAAAATTGTGGAAAATGGTTATTATTAGCTTCTACAAAAACTGAGAATAAGTTTCCCTACCCTTGATTTATAGCTTGAATTAATAAAAACATCATTATAAGTAGGAGTAATTGTTGTTTTATTTATAGGATCACCATCTTATCTGAACATAAAAAGATTGATTTATATCTTTTCAATAAATATACTTTGATTTATACATTGGTAGTTATTTGTGTACCTTTAGTTATTTTACATTGATATAGCATCTAACTTGTGGAATTGGAATGTTGTTGTCTATTACCATGGTAGGATGATTATTTCATAGGCTTTTATTAAGTAATATTTTCATAGGAATATCATGTTGAAATTTTATATAATTCACAAAGATACAATTTAGAAATGGACTAATATTTCTTTAGTCGGTATTGAGTAGAAAATATATCTCAATAATAATTTTTCCTAGGGTTAGAAGTGGCATTGTAAATTCATATTTATAAATAATTACTTATATGTTGGGGAGACTATCTATGACTCTCTATCTACCTAGAGTGTGTTCATTATTTTAGTAACCATTGTGTTATTACATGACAATTCAAAAAAAATTTCATCGATCTATCTCATTTCACATAGTGGGTCATTCCCCAAGGTGACTAAAAATGTATTATGAAATTAAATTTCCGTTTTGATTTTCTGGTATTTTAGAGGGACATAGTTGATTTTGTGTACCATTGTCATACTAGTTGAAAAATTAAAGATAAGAAACAAAAGCTTTTATGTTCACCTCAGCCACTAATTTTTTCATAATGGATGTGGGATGAGGTTTTTATGAAATGAATAATTGTACATCCAAGGAAATCTAGAGGGAATAATTCCATATATGTGTCGATTGACCAGTTAACACTTTCATCTTATTTTATCCAAAATTGGGATACCACTAATCATTGAGATTTAGTAATACTTTATGTGTAAGTGATTTTTATGATATAAAATGTGCCTAAAAATTTTCTTTACTAATATTGACCCTCAATATTATTATTGTTTTTAATAAAAGGGGATTAAAATATCTTTTATAATACTATCCTCATATGATTGGTTAAATAGAGTGATGGAATAATATTCTTCTGTATATGCTTTTTATTTGTGCTAAAGACTTTTGAGGTTATTATATCATTATTATGAATCCTTGAATTTTTGTATAGTAGTTATTTTTTTTCATCATAATTTCTCCATCCAAACATTTGTATAGTTGCGCATACAGATTTCTATATTGTTTGAATAGTGTTTTCTGGCATGTTTGATTGGGATGAATATTTTTCCAAAGACTACAACTTTTATATAGACTATTATTCATTTATTGGAGTCATATTAAAGGATATTAAAATATTATATTGATTTTTAGGGTCTTAATTTAAATTTTAGGTATTATTGAAGGCTCCACATGAGTTCAGTTATCAAAAAATTTGTATGTACGACACTCAATATGATATGAAGTTAATTTTGAGATAATTAGTTGGACTAGAAATGAGGAATATCAATTTAATATTACCACCATAGTGGACTATGAATCGCAATGTATTTCATGTATCTCATCTCCAGAGATACTATCCAGGACCTTGTCATTTTTTCATTGAGAGGATTATGATTTGGAGTTCGATATTTTGATTTTTAAAGAAACTCAACATGAATGATTATTTCACATAAAATTCAATAATAGAAAATATATTCTACTACATTGAGGGAAATGAATACATTGAAATGATTTTCCTCGAAAATGGGAGTGATATTTACATGATATATAGATGTGGAAACACCAATTTATAGATAAAACATTATAAACATGTATTATTATGTCCACAATTATATTTTGTGGAGATATTGGGACATTCTTGTATTCCTTTTTGGTGTGATATTATATTCTAACTTAATTTATTTGATTCTTATTGATATTACCCAACATTTTGGTTGTTTTACACTTCGAAGGAGTTATAGTTCTACTATAGTATATAATAATAGTTTAAATAAAATATTCACAATATAAATGGTCTTGATTTGTCAAGGTGGAAATAATGATTTACATAATTTTAAGACTACGAAATGAAATACATTTTCAAGCATTGAACCAGTTATAGAGGAATAGATTCATAGTATTAATCTAGGTCAATACTGTGATCATGTTTATCATATCATTATAATTTTATTTAACCTAATTGAAATGTGAATTAATTTATTTTTTTTACTTATTTATTTTTATATCACACCTAGAAGCATTTACCTCAATTAGAATCATTTCCTCTATCACACATGGTTCCTTTTTAGAGGGTATTATCCATATATATTTAACAAGATCTATAGTATTCTTTTTTTATCATCATACATGGTATTTTCCATTATATATTCAGTTCGTTTATCTATATGTGTTTATATGAGCCTATAGTACATTTGATTGAAACTATATTGATGTGAATCTGTTGATTATATCTCAATTTATTTTTCTAAGAGTATTGTATTCTATTGGTTTTTAGGATCCATCTAATTGATTATCATCCCAACTATTTAAGGTATGTTGTTTCATACTATTTATTTTTTATATGATCTTTGATTTCCTTATCATCTTTAATTGTATATTTATAATTTTTAATTTATTGGTTTTAATTCATTAATTTTTTATTTAGTTGTTAAAGATAATTAAATATTTCAACTGATTTGTCATAATGTTCATTCTTATTTTTTTTGTTTTTTGTCTTGTATTGATAAATATAGATTTTAATTGATAAATGAACTTCATAAATGACCATAATAATTAAAATGGTTCATCTATGACAGGGGGATTCGTTTTGAGGTATAATGATAGTTATCTTGGACATGCGCAAATAGTAATGGTTGGATTCCAATCAATTTTATATATATGGAAACAAATATTAACCATTAGTAAGGGAAAAATAATGACAATTATGATATCTTGTCCTTATACATGAGTTCTTGGGATGTGAATGAACACAAAGTCAATTTTGAATTTTTATTTGAGGATTGAGGATACTATCTACACCAAATCTAATATATCATATGACACCATAACATAGTTCTAAATTCTTTTAAATCCATATTTTATATTGATTTATATAATCAATATGGTTTACTCATATGTGATTTTAAAACTTCTATGGAGTGGTAGTTCGCCCAATTTAATAGATTTCATTGAGAATTTGTTCTTCATGAACTTATTTTAGAAACTATGAAATATGGATTATATTTATGTTTAGTAAAGGATTTGTAAAAGACACATCACCAATTTTATATCATTATAATTAGAAAAACAATTATTGAATAATATTTATTTTATGAACATTATATGAAATCATACACGGATTTTCATATCTCACCCAACATACACCAAATGGGTGTATATATATATTTTTATATATAACATATGATAGGTAGAGGATCCCCTTATATGTAATAAAATTTCATGCCAGTTGAGTTAGAGTTATGATGGTTGAATTATAGTATGATTACCCTCATGTCACCCAGAGATGTGTTACTTTCTTATACATATTATCATTATCATTGTACCAATACATTTTTTTTTTCTGGACCTTTTTTTCCATTTCATAATACGTAGATATTTTTTATTATGATACATATTTATTTAAAGTCTATTTTAAATATTAAATGTGTCTATATATTATTTATTTCATTATTCGTGATATATCATATTGTTTATGTGTTTTTATGAGAAAATGTTATTAATGGATAATATTTAATGTCCAGGAACATGTCACGAGATCATGGGGATATGAAAACACCATGAAGACTTATCGTTAGATAGCATGGGTGTTTTATTCATGAATCACAGTGGTTGATTTGTGAGAAATTCCGTTTCATTTTGGGCTAACAAAAAATGTCATAGTAATGTTTCATGGGTTGAAAACAAAGGATTTTAGGACTAAAAACCCGTGAAGATGGCTTTATAAACACTATAGAGACTATTTTCCAGTAATCCTGTGGATTGAGAAATCATATATAAAAATCATACACAACTATTTATTCAACGTACTATTTTCGTTTTGGTCACTTAATGATTTATGTTTCCCATAATGTGGTTCTAAATTTGTATGTTTCTATTAATTTGGTATTTCTTGAGATATTGAAAATTTAAAAATGGTTTTAATTTCATTTTTAGTTTCATGTTTGGATATTCCAGGTGTGTGTTGGATGGTTTGGAAATTATTTTGAATAAAAGTAATAATATGATAAAATCCATTATTATAAGACTAGTTTTAGTGGGTGGCTTGAAAGTATCACCTACATTCATTGGTGGTATTTCATAAAATGGTTGATGTCACAAACCAACCTGGGTTGACCATAAACTGGTCACACAAGCCGATCTGTGGCAAGGCTAGAGAGGCATTCTCAATCCTCCATGGTAGGTGAAAAGTGTGAGGACCTCAATAGATACTAGTGAAAAAAGGTTTTTTACATTAGTTATTTTTCATTTTTTACGTCGGTTTTTAGAAGACATTAATACGGATGACATTATATATTTTTTTTATGTCAGTTATTTAAAAACCGACATAAAAACCTAACATTGTGGTGTTTATCATGTCAGTTATTCAATAACCGATGTGATAAACCATTTACCAGGATTGTATCATGTCATTTATTAAATAACCGACGTGAAAAACCAGGGGGGAGGGTTTATCACATTGATTATTAAATAACCGACGTGATAAACCAGTGCGGGGGGGGGGGGGGGTGTTTATCACATCGGTCATTTAATAACTAATGTGATAAACCATTTCCCATGATTTTTTCACATCAGTTGTTAAATCGCCTATGTGATAAACTAGTTTGGTGGGTATTTATCATATTGGTTATTTAATAACCGACATGATAAACAATTTCCCAGTTCTTTATCTCATCAGTTATTAAATAACCAACATGATAAACCCGCGTGGGGGGTGTTTATCATGTCCGTTATTTAATACCCGATGTGAAAAACCCCTCGAAAATGTTTTATCACTTAGGTTATATAATAACCAACGTGATACATCATTTCTGAGGTCTTTATCACACCCATTATTAAATTATAGATGTGAAAAACAATTTTTTTTAAAAAAATAGAAAACAATCCTCTGCTCACCTCAGAAACAACAAGAAATCAAAACAAGAATTCGCACCAGAAAAAAAAAGTAGATCAAAACAAGAACCAAATCAAAATTAAGAATTTAATTTGAAAACATTTAAAACTGACCCCACTGGACTGCCCCCACCACCCCCTAGATAACCCCCCTCACCCCACTGGACAACCCCCACCACACCCCTGGACACACCCCTAGGCTACCACCGACCCCCTAGAGAGCCCCAAACTCCCCTGGACATCCCCACCACCCCCTAGACCGCCCCCACACCACTGGAAAACCTCCCACCCCCATGTATACCCCCACCCCCTGGACATCACTCCCACACCCCTGGACAGCCCTCCCACACCACTATAACAGGACCAAAAAGATACCAAAAACATACCAGAAACTCCTCACCCCTATAGACTTCCCCCACCACACCCCTGGAACACCCCCCCCCCCCACACACACACACCCCTGGACTTCACAACCACCCCTGTAGATCCTCCCACCCCTTGTATACCCCACAGCCCCTGGACAACACTCCCACACCACTGGAAGGCCCTCCCACGCCCCTGAAACAGACCAAAAAGTTACCAAAAATAGACCAGAACCCCCTCACCCCACTGGACAGCCCCCCCCCCCCCCCACAGCCACCCCTAGACTGCCCCAACCCCTTGGACATCCCTCAACACCCCTGGACAGCACCCACCACACCCCTAGACACCCCCACACCCCTGGACTGCCCCTGACCCCTGGACAGCCCAAAACACCCCTGGACATCCCCAATACCCCCTGTACAACCCCCAACACCCCTGGAAAACCCCCAACCCTCATGTATACCCCCCACACCCAGTACATCACTCCCACACCCCTGGAAATCCCTCCCACACCCCTGAAATAGGGAAAAAAAGTTACCACAAATAGACCAGAACCCCCTCACCCCAACGGACTACCCCCACCACACCCCTGGACACCCCCCACAGCCCTGGACATCACCACCCCACCATGAACATCCCCCACCCTCCTGTATACCACCCCAGCCCCTAGAAATCACTCACACACCCCTTGACAGCCCTCCCACACCCCTGAAACAGACCAAAAAGTTACTAGAAACAGACCAGAACCCCTTACCCCACTAAAAATCCCCCCAAACCCCTGGACTACCTACCTCCCTCTAGAAAACCCCCATCACCCCTAGACATCCCCAACCACACCCATGGTCCCCCCCCCACACCCCTAGATGCCCCCCCGACCCCCTAGATAGACCCAAACACCAATGGACATCCCCACCACCCCCTGGACAACCCTTAGAGAGATGGTGTTCAGAGAGGAGGCACTTCCATCCCATGGGGGGCATGCTGCTGGAAGGTACTTATCACTCCCACATGTGAAGCTTGAGATCTAAAAATGTTTGACAAGTGGGTGTGATGTGTACCTTCCAGCAGCATTCAGCCCCCGAAGGATGGAGGATCCTCCTCTCCCCCTAGACACCCTAGACCCCCCACCCACTGGACAACCCTCCCACACCCTTGGAAACCCCCCTCATCACACACGACACCCCAAACCCTTGGACAACCCCTAGATTGCCCCCCACTCCCTTGGAAATCCCTTACACCCTCTTGGAAACACTCCCACCCCCTAGACTGCCCCCCCCCCACTCTCGTGGACACCCAAGATACCAACCACCCCATAGGACAGCCCTCCCACACCTCTACACACACCCCCACCACATTGAACACTCCACACACCTTTGGAACCCCCCCTAGACTAGAATCCACCCTCCTGGAAACACTCCCACCCCCTAGACTGCCCCCCCCCCACTCTCATGGACACCCAGGATACTCCCAACCCCATTAACCCCCCCCCCCCCACACCCTTGGAACCACCCCCAGACCAGAATCCATAACAGAATAACTATCATAAGTATAAAAAAAACCTTAAGTAGAGAAAAATTAAACATTCACATATAAAACATTAAAAACCTACGATGTCAAATTAAAAAAAATCCAACCAAAATGACTACCAAATACACAATTACAGTTACAGTATTGAAAATTACATTTTACACTACAAACAACTAAAAATCAATCAAACATGTAAAATAATTTGACCATTCCACCTATAAGTGTTTGACGTCTTCATCACTATATGGTTGAGGGTCATCAAATAGCTACAAATTAAAAGGATAGTATTTAAGTTGTATAATGAATAAATTAAATGAAATATTATGGCAATGTTTAAAAGGGAATCTTACCAGGTCAATATTTACAACTGTCCCTGTTGTTATTATTTCATACATAAATATTAACATATAATATCTGCATTCGATGACACCTTTTCGTTCATTACAATTATATTTGAAGGAGTGTAAATTTAATATATTATTTGTATGTAATAAGTCAAATAGTACAAATTATAAATGGATATTTACCATTACATTTACATATTCAATCTTCACACTCCATTTCATTGTATTTTTTCAAAATTAAACCCATCCCATGTTAGAAAATAATATGAATGGGATAAATTTAAAATTCATTATAATATAGAAAACTATTGAGAAAATGAAACTTACTTTTCCAACATTTGATTAAAGCATTCCCACACATCACCATTAAATGAGCATATCCAATAAAGTGTCTTCTCCCTTGGGAAAAAAACCCCAAACATCCACTGATCACTGATAAAAAATATTATGTTTAGCGGTTTATTATGTTAAAAGATAAGGAAATCTTTGAGAGAGACGTGTTTCATACCTCTCACAAAAAGGCATCATCCAACATTGTGTGACTATATTTTGTTCAAGTCTTTTAGCAATATTAAGCATTCTTTGTTCCACATCTAATGCATATGCTTCAGGGGAAATCAAATGCTGGTCCATGAACCCATATACATATTTCTGATCATTATTCTAAAAAATGTTATAAAAATACCTAATACAAAATAGACCTAAGTATAAATATTTAATAAATATAACATGGGGAAAAGGTGTTAAGACTTACATGGAAACAAACTGCACCACGTTGATTCCCAACTTATCTCTAGTTTCAAGCTCCATGATATCAGCTTTCATAATACACACAGTTACTGCACGTCCCCAAACATGAGCTTCTATTGGAAACTCATAATGATCTGCCAACAAATTTGAATATCTTGACAATCTGTCAAGACTATTAGAATCTGTATCTGATGTCATAGCCATTTTTCTTTTTTGTAGTCTATACAGTATTTCTATACCATTGAATTATTCCTGTAAAAATAAATAGAAATATATATTAGTTTTCAAATGATAAAAAAACATTAATTAAAAAAATAGAAGATATAACATACATACCTCTATAGTAATGAGTTGAAGAAGTCTGGATGGGAAAATTAAAAAATGGCTGATATTATGTCCAACTGTCATTACCTCATATGTAGGTAATGGTACTCGAGCTGATATATCTATAATATCCTATACAGTGAAACTTTTATTTCTACCTTTAACTATTGATAATGAACTGTATCTCCTATGCAATATAAAAATCCATATGCAACTATATGATGTTAAGGATCATCAACATACAACTCGCAATAAGTAGGAAGTTGTGGTTGAAGAGTAGGATAAAAATGGGGTATTTGGGGTGAGGTGGGGGAGTGGGAGCTACTGGAAGAGGTGGAGGATAAATAATGGGGTCTGCAAGGGGAGGTGGAGGAGTTGGAGTTGCAGTCTGAAATTGACTTTTCATGTCTGCAATCATAGACTGTACTGATGCGCTAAAATTTTCCTCCAACTTCCCATTAATATTATGAAATTCACCCTCCAAGGATTCTATTTTTTTATAAACACCCTCAACATATGTATTTGACAAATGTGGAAACACATTTCTTACCGATACACCTGCCAGATATCCTCGTACACGACCAGGATGTTCAGGCTTTCCCAATGCTTCATATAAAATATATTGCCTCCTAGGAGCTGTAAATACCACCTGTGAGGTCTGCTTCTCAAGAGAATCCTGTATTAATTAATTGAACATTTCTTTAATGATTGAAATAATATGATGAAAATAGATAACTTAAATAAATTAAATTGATATCTTACAATCCTCTTAGCTACGATTCTCGAATCATTAGAATGATATTGCCCTTTTTTGCTCATCAGAGTTCTCTTCCATTTTTCATGTCTAGATAGAGGAGATGTAGGGGCCACCTCTCCATATTTTGAAGATTCAGTTCTTAGTTTTTTAATTTTTCTACCATAATTTTGTCTTCCAATAATGTATAACCTCCCCGAGATAAACTATGAGGGTATACATTTTTTTGTTTGATCTCCTGATAATATTTCCTTGGTTGATATAAATTAAGATAAATAATCATTAACAAAAAAGTAATAAGATCATTTATATAAGAAATATTATAAAAGTTTACATTGCCCTTACCAAAAATGACCTTTTTCTTCTTCTTTCAACAAATTGTATCTATGTGTCTTCATCTATGAAAGTATATATATGACATGGATTTTCATGACTCCTATGACCAAAAATGAAATCAGATGTGAGGGATGATTTGAAATCCCTCCATCTCCTGGAAGCCATCAATAAGCATTTCTTCCCAACTCCTCCAGTGTCAGTAATATCAAAGGTAATTTGATTAATAATAGGTTAAACATATTATATATACTAGAAACATTTAAATAATAGGTAAATAATAGAAAAATATTTTACCAAAATCGTCTCCCACAACTGAGAGATTATCTGTTTTTCCACACTTCTCTAGTCATCATACAGAATGCTTACTTTACTCTTACCCTGAGTGCATCCAAAAATCCTAAAATATTTTCCATTTGGACCTCTAGGAATATCATCCCCATCAAACTCAATGAGTATACTCTGATCATGTGTACGGAAAAGTGATAATTTTAGTAAACGTGTGCACCCACGTTTACCAACTCTTGAACTCTTTGTTGTAATGGGAGCACACGAGGAAGATTGGGGAACATCAAGAGGAGCATGTGAATGTTCCTCCCCAGAGGTATGACCAATATGCTCATCTCCAGAATCATGTGGTTGATCAACTAATTGATCTTTCATTATCCTTAAAATAAAAAAAACAAACATTAGTTCACAAATATACATATTCAGATATTTTAATACTATTGTAATCCAAAAATGGAAAATTTTACTAAAATACGTAATATTAAACATGGTTAACATGGTAAGCATGTTAAACAATGGTAATGATGGTAATGATAGTCAAGATGGTAAACATGGTAAACCCGGTAAACATGGTAATGTAATTTTCACTGAAATAATATATATATATATATATATATATTAGTTATGGAATGGTAAACAAGATAAAGTAAACTAAAAAAATTAAAACATGGTAAACTAGGTAAACATGGTAAACTAATTTTCACTAAACAAAAACAATAGATATATAATTAATGTAATGGTAAACATGATAAAGTAAACTAAACAACAATAAGACAAACAAAAACATATAATTATTTTGTTTTAATACATGTTTTAATAAATAAAAAACATACAATATGTACCATTTTATGAAAATATTAAATGTAAACAAGAAATAAACAAATGTTGCATGTAATTTTAGGAATGTAAAATGGATTGTTTTTCCATATTCCTTCGTCATGATAATTCTTTATGTCACAAACCATGTCTTCAACTTGCTCATCATTATGTTCTGTTAATCATTCCATGGAAGTGGGATATCACAAAAATTACCATCTTCAGTAAGTTTATCCACGCCATAATATTGTTTTTACCTTCTACAACAAAAAACCACTGCATATAAGATTGATCTACTACATAGAAAAGTTGTTTTGCATGTGTTTCCATTATAAAATAATCAGCAGTTTCTTCCAATCAACTTAGATTAACAACTGTCATTCCAAATTCATCATGTTTGACACTTTTGTTACCGATAAACCATTTACAGTTGAAAATAATGACTTTAATTTTAATGTAATCCACCTACCATATGCCTTCAATCACTCCATAATATGCACTTGATGTAGAAATTTGGTTTTTGTCCTTAGCACTCAAAAAATGAATTGCTTCTACAAACACCAATACACCACTATTCTAAACTTCACTTCTACTGTCATTAGATTTTGTATGAAATTTATATCAATTAATGTCATAACTGGACCATGTTATCACATTTAAACATCGACCACCCACTATCGATTTTAATGTCTCTGATACATCTGATCTAACAAGAAAGGTCTTTTTAAACAATGACAAAAAAAAATTTCGCATTCAAAATCCACATTTCATTATTCTTTGGATGACATTGTTTCAACTCATTAATATTCAATGTGATACACGGTTGAGCATCATCTATGATATTCAAGATGTATGATTCTAACTTCTTTATCTATTCAGCGGACAATGATTTGACTTTCAATCCACGAATTCCCTTTCTATCATTATTAGCTTGTTTATGGAGAGACGGAGGAAAACCTATGTGTTTCACCACAACCATGTAGCTCATACAAAACTCTTCAACCCCCTTAGAAATATACTTTTTAATAATGGAGGCTTCAGGTCGATATAGATTCTTAACATACCCCTAAAATATTAACTTTCAAAAGGAAACATCCAACAAAGATATACAGGTCCACAAAGCTTTATTTCTCGAACCAGATGAATCATTTAATGCACCATTATATCAAAAAATATGGGAGAAAATACATTTCCAAATGAAAATGTATAAAAATTTCATTCTTTTCCAAAATGTTCAAAGCATTCTCATCAATCACCTTATTAGAAATTGAATTGAAAAAGTAACACAACATAATTATAGTCTTTCTGACACAGATGGACAATATTCCATGCAAATCAACAGGTAGAAGTTGTTGCATCATGATGTGACAATCATGAGATTTAATACCAATCAACATCAAGTCCTTCAATGAGACAAATTTTTTTACATTTGAATAATAACCTTGAGGCACTTTGTTATCATGAAGGCACTGACAAAAGCTAATTTTCTCACTCTTCGATAATGTATGTCAATCTGGGGGAAGAAATGTTCATCGTCTATTAGGAGTGAGAGATAAATCGAAACGTATTCCCATTGATAGTAAGTCTAATCTTTCATTCAACCCATCATTTGTCTTTCCTTTAATATCTAACAATGTTCTAATCAAACTATCACAGATACTCTTCTCCACGTGAATGAAATCATTATTATGTTTAACTTCATGATATATCCAATACGGTACTTCATAAAATATTGTCCTTTTCTTCCAAATATGTCTATCAATACCAGATTTCAGTGTCATTCCCAAATCCACATCAAGGTTTTTCACCGTCTCAAAATATAGATCAGGGGATAATGTTTTTGGAGCAATATCAAATTTATGTGAGCCATTGAATGGCCTTTTCAGTCTTCTATAAGAGTGATCCATAGGCCAAATCTTTTGAAGACCCATGTACACTGTTTTCCTCCCATGATGAAATTGACAATATGACGTCTGTTGTTCACAAATTCGATAAGCTTTATGCCCTTTAACACTATATCCAGTAAAATTTCCATATGCTGGTAAGTCATTTATAGGGAAAAAAAGCAGTGCATGTAGTTGAAAAAATTCCATTTTATAAGAATCATACACCCTAATACCATCCTCCCATAACAGTTTCAAATCACTAATCAATGGTTACAAGAAAACATAAATATCATTATCGGGTATCTTCAGAACAGAGGTCATTATAATCAACATGACATATTTGCGCTTTATACAAACTTTATAAGAGAGGTTGTAAATTACCAATAAAACAGGCCATGAACTATGTGTGCTACTGAGGGTCCGGTATGGATTCATTCCATCTGTGCATAACCCTAGTCTGAGATTTCTAATTTCATTTCCAAATGTAGGATACTGCTCATATATTTTCTTCCATTGTGGAAAATCACCTGGATGACGTAATTTTCCATCACATAACTGCTCATCATCATACCATATTAACCTTTTTGCATCATGTGAATTAGAAAATAAACATTTGAAACGATGAATTATAGGAAGATACCAAAATAACTTTAAAGGAATCTTTGTAATCTATACATCAGCCAATGATTTTACTTTCACCTTATACCATGATGTCCCACATTATGACACTCTCACAAAAATTCATATTCCTTCCAATATATCATACAGTCATTTGGACAGGCATGTATTTTCTTGTATCCCAATCCCCTTGGGCATAATCTTCTCTTGGCCTTATAATGTGAATCTGGAAGATCATTATATTTTGGAAGAATTTCTTTAATCAATTGTAGTAGCTCTGTAAAACATTTTTCACTCCATCCATGTTTCGCCTTCAGGTTAATCTTTCTTAACACCGTCGACAAAACCATAAAATCAATACAACTAGGATATAATGGTTTTTCAGTATCACCATATTGATGTGGAACTATCAGTTCTATCTAAATTTGTTCTGATTAAATATCCTAAATCCTTTATTCAATTCCATCTGAGTCACCATCTTACAAATCATCATCATTAGTGACATTTCATCCAGTTTCACCATGCCAAATCTAAGGGCGGTAACTCGGATTAAAACCATGAAAAATCAGATTATCTATTATCTCGATACTTTTTAACTTCTTCATATTAAAAAATTTTAGGCATGGAAAGAGAAAAATGTCACTACATGAAACATTTTGTTTAGAAAATTCCAAAAATGCATCAACACATTCCTCATATTCATTGCTCATTCGATGTTCTGTAATCTAACATTGACTCATTATTACCTATATAAAATATCAAAATTATTCATATTTTTAAGATAGGACAATTATATGTTTATATGAAAAAAATCATAATTTTAATGTAAAACAATTATGAAATATATAAAAAATCTAAGTGTAATTAAAAAAACATGTTTGAATATGATTTTAAAAAGAAAATATAGTTAGATATAACAATTTTAAATTCCATGGAATCAAAGAAAACAATGGGGCCTTCAATGGATGATAGAAAATTGGAGAAAATGGAGTAAACCAATGAATCAAATCAAATTTAAAATAAAAACATGGATAGAGAAAATCACAATGTAAAGAAAATCATCACGGCACAATGGGGTCAGGATAACTGCCCATATTTGAAAACCACGACATGGTCTCCTCCATAACCCAAACTTGTCTCATAGTAGATGAATGGTCAAAATATATATAACAAAATAGAATCATATTGAAACACTAATATCCATGAAACATAACAATCATCATGTCATAATATCACAAACCACGATGCAATAGTCAATCCCAACTGACACTTATCCCCCACCCCCGTGGACACCCCCTAGACACCACCACCCCCTTGGATAGCCCCACCCCCTGGACACCACCCACCACCCCCTTGGACACCCCCTGGACACCACCACACCCTTGGTTAGCCCCCCAACCTCTCAGGACACCACCCCCACCCCCTGGACAGCCCCCACCCCCTCGGACACCCACCCCTCCTAGACACGACCACCCACCTCCTACCCCCTTGGACACCCCACTGGACACCCCCAACTTCCTAGACATCCCACCCGGACAACCCCCAAACCCTTTGGACAAGGCCCCACCCCCTTGGACAACCCCCACCCCCTTGGACACACCCTGGACACAACCACACCCTTAGACAGCCCCCCACCCCTCAGAACACCACCCCTACCCCTCGACAACCCCCCTGGACACCCCCACCCCTCCTGGACACCCCCACCCACCTTCTACCCCCTTGGACACCCCTGGACACCCCCAACCCTATGGACAACCCCCCCAAACAACCCCCAAACCCTCTGGACAGGCCCACACCCTATTGAACAACCCCCACCCCAAAGACACCCCAACCCCTTGGACCCTCCCCCCCCCCACACCCCTGGATGCCCCCCCCCCCACCCCGCCACATCTATGGACACCTTGGACAACCCCAACACTCTAGCCAGCCCCCTGAACCCACTGGACACCACCCCCACCCCCTTGGACACCCCCACCCCTCCTGGACAGCCCCACACCTCCATGACACCACCACCCTCCTCCTACCCCCTTAGACACCCCCTGGACACCCCCAACCCTCGGTACATCCCCCCCCCACCAACCAGACAACCCCCAAACCATATGGACTTGACCCCACCCCCTTGGACAGCCTCCCCCCAACCCCCATAGACACCCCACCCCCCTCGGACCCCTCCCCCACCTCCATGGACACCCTGGACACCCCAAAACCCTTTGGAAAGCCCCCCGAACCGTCTGGACACTGCCCCCACCCCCTTGTACACCCCCTGGACACCACCACCCCCTTGGAAAGCCCCCACTACTCTGGAAACCTCCCCCCCCCAATGGACACTCCCCACCCCTCTTGGGCACTACCACCCACCCTACCCCCTTGGACACCCCCCTGGACACCCACCAACCCTCTGAACAACCCCCACCCCCATACAACCCCCAAAACCCTCTAGACAGGAAGCCACCACTTGAAAAGCCCCCCCACCCCTTGGACAGCCCCCACCACTTTCGACACCCCCACCCCCTTGGACACCCTCCCCCCCACACACACCCTTGACTACCCCCCCCCCACCTCCATGGACACCCTGGATAGCCCCCAACCCTCTGGACATCCCCCAACCCTCTGGACAGCCCCCAACCCTCTGGAAAAGCCCCCAGAACCATGGGATTTTAACCTCAAGCTACTAGTTTTGGCATATCTATGGATTTTAACCTCAATCTACTAGTTTTGGTATCATGTAATTATTCAAAATGATAACCATGAACTGTATCTCCTACTAGTCTAAAATGCTCTATTTTACAATGAATCAGTTTTTAATAGAATATAATGACATATAATAGTCCACAAAAATAAGTGATGTAAATATTTTATGGAATAACAAAAAGTGATACCCAAAATAGAAATAACCAAGGATCCAAAACAAACATTCCACCATGAAAAAACATATATACTTATAAAATAAAACACATTGGTACATGGAATGGGTGTATCACAATGGTTTAGATATAATTTACAATAATATAGGTGAATGAGATCATTAGTTGTCAATGACAACAAATATTACCATAAATGTAGGGCATCCGTGAAGAAAAAACAAACGAAATAGAAGTAGGTGAGGATTACATGAATATTTCAAGTCAATATAATAGATCTGATGATAATAAATAAGATGATGATGGAAATACGAGGTAAGAGGATTCAAAATCGAAGAAGCTTACCTATTTTAAAAAAAATTACAAAATGTAAATATATACTATCTAGGAAAAAAATGAAATAAATAATATTGTGGGAGGCTCACCTGAGTGTTGCGAGTGGAGATGATAGATATGAGGAGAGTAAAGATGATAAACGATAATGGAAAAATGATTTTAATGAAACAAGATTGAAGAGTCGATTCTAGGTTTTCCGTGCGAGAGAGAAAAGTCACAGGTCTGTCGATCGAAAAATCAAAAATGACAATCCACAGAGCGTGATATATATTTTTAAATGATTTATAACATCGGTTATTAAATAAACAATGTTATAAACTATTTTTTTTACATATATATCATCGGTTATTATAATAACTGACATTATAAATGTATCAGATACATCTTTTTTACATTGGTTATTTTATAACCGACGTAATAAAAGCTGTGTGTCGGTTTTTTACATCGTTTATTTTATAACTGATTTAAAAAACAACCGTGTGTTGGTTTTTGACATCGGTTATAATATAACTGATGTAAAAAATTCAGCGGGATGGGTTTTTACGTCGATTATCAAATAACCGACATCAGAAAGTCCTCAGATGTGGCCTTTTTAAGTCGGTTATAGAATAACCAACATAAAAAAGTCGTTAGATGCCTCATTTTTTACGTTGGTTATTAAAATATACTACGTTAAAAACATACCCTCGGGATTTTTATGTTGGTTATAAAATTAACGACGTAAAAAACCACATATCACAGATTATCACGTTTGTTATATATAACCGGCCTAAAATTGGTGATGTTAAAAACGTTTTTTCACTAGTGAGAAGAAAAAAGGAAATGATTTCATCCTATTAAAATAAATAAAGAAGATGAAAGAAAGTAAAACAATGTAAAATAATGAAATGAAATGCAAAAAGGAAAAACAATAAAATATAACAAACTGAACATACCGCGACCAAAACCCTCACGACCCTGAGTGTTTCTCCCCAATCCACAGCCAACTATTTCTCACAACAAGAAAGATCAAGTCGAACCTACAAAAGATACTAAATCCAAGAAAACTTTATAGGCTTGAGTATTAAAACTCAGTATCCTTGCCCAAAAAACTATCCCCAAAGCACTAATATTAACTAAAGAGCTTACCAATTTCATATTTGAACTAAATTATATAAAATATGGGTTTTAACACACACTTAAATTTATAAAACATGTAACAGTCCATTTTCCATTTAAATTTAAAAACGTGTTTGTTGTTTGAAGGTAAATGGTGCATTACATTTTAAAAACATTTTCACAAACAATTTACAAATACAAATTTTATTTGTTAGTTGAGAGAAAAACCTCACAAAACACAAGAATATTGGCATTGGGAAAGAAAAAAAACTAAGACCAAAAACTGAACTATTCCTCTCAATTGTCTTCCACAGAAAAATAAACACTAAATAAATCATGGGTCAAACCTAGGAGATCGTGAAAAATTCATAACGAAATATACATGTGACTCATACTGAAGTAATGCACTACTAAATTAAGTCATAACACCCTAAAACTTAGTGTTCTCAACATTTCCTAACCAAGGGTCCCAATCCCATAGTAAAGAAAAATCTATAGTAATGTCCACTAGCCAGTGCGTAATCTAAGATAGCGCATCAATTGTTTTCAGAAGATTCACATACTATATCATGTTCCCATGAAATGTTTTTAATGAAAAAATGGGGTTAGTCAACAATGTCAATCAATCAACCAATCACCATGAATGAGTATCACACACAACTCACCCAAACAACACACATTGAATGATCACCCCTAAGACTCCTCACAGAGAGTTTTCAAAAGTAATTACTTTTATTAATGTTCCAAATGATCCTTAACCAACCAATCAAAACCATCTTATTTTCATAATAACCAACACACCCCACTTTTAAAACCCAAAATCCACATGTATGCCCTTTTTTGAAACCCAATCACCACTGTAAATTCGAAGCATGTTTATACGTGCTGAATGGGAATTTCATAAAAAAAAATTATAAAAAACATTTATTTAATAAATTTCATGTAATTACAATATAAAGGATATCACTTTATCCCACAAAATGAAATTATTCTAAAATACTTAAATTACTAACTAACATTAAATAAATGTTCAAAAAACATGAAATCATTAAGTCTTTAATTTAAGGGCTAATGCATCGGGAAAACTACCTCAAAAGGAAGTGGTCCAAGATGAAGAATTGTCACCTGATGCCTTTGATGAAGCCCACCACACAATTGCACACACATACACCCCAATATATATATACCATTTAATAAAATACCCATATTATCTGCACCATGAGGGAATATGGGCAAGGAGGATTAATATATACTATGTATGAGTGAACAATACATCAAGAAGACACTGAACAAATTAATTAACCTATAGGAAACCCACATATAAAATATGTTTTTTTAAAAATGAGCTTCCTTTTATATAAATTATTCACAACTCTTACTAAATGTGCACAAAAAGGCCTATATGTCAATACTAACCGACTCCTTCATTTTTACCCACATGAAAAACCCATTTTAAATATTTTTACCAAAACTTACACAATTTATAAAATTTACATTGACAAACAATAGAAAAAAACACACTTTTTCAGAAAAAATGTATATTTGAAAGTACATTTAATCAATCTTCCACAACATTTAAATCTAAAACACTCTTACATGGTCCAACGTGGCATATAACATTATTGAAATAATGTGAAAAACACATTAAAATACATAATCCAAAACATTAAATGTCACAAAACTGGTTTCCAACATAACATACCTTAATTCACTTGAGAATGATACTAAATATACAATGAAAAATATGTTCATTTAAAAACTAAACATTGAACCAAACTATTCAATCACAAAACAAACCAAATCAATTATGCTGGTAGAAATAATTATACCAAAAATTTTAATCCAACTATAACAAAATCATTTAACCCAGAACTATTATTCTAGAAATCCAAAATAATTATTAATAAAAAAAAAGTTACAAATAATCTTCCAAGTAATGAAAATGTTCATAAATTTAAAGGATAATTCAAGGGATCCTACCTCAACCACAGATGGACCACCCAAATCCAGTGTGAAACCTCATTCGCACCACAACTGCAGCTGCATGAAGCCAAAACCATCCTACCAAACAAAAATGACCACTCAATTTGATGAGAAAGACCCTAAAACAATAAAACATACATTTAGGGTTTAGGGATGACAAAAAACCTGACATTTAGAAGAAAATACCAGAGGTTTTAGCTGCTACAGGAGGGAGTCACCGCTGGTGAGTCACGGATGCTAGAGATGAGGACCTCTAGAGGGTCACAGCCGACCAGAGTTGCTATGGAAGAAAGACATCATCAGACATGGGAGGCACGACTGGGGGGTGTAGATTCTAGGTCATGCCAGTGAAGAATGATCAGGGTGGGTTAGGTGGGTGCGTGCTATGATGGAGGTTCTGGTTAGAGATGGAGAGCAGGGGGGAGCACATATAGGGCTGCCAAAGATAGAAGGGAGGTCAGTGCACCGGGCTGGTTAGCATTGATCTAGTAAGGGGGAAATTTTGTGGGGGGGGGGGTGGGGATGCGCTACGCATTTCATCAAAAGAGGGGGGAGGGTGATGTGCCAAATAAGATAAATAAATAAAAATAAAAACCGATTTATTAATAAAAATAATAATTAAATAGCAGCTTAATAATAATAATTAAGTTATACGAATAATTATAATAACAATATGACCATAATAATTATAATATTAGTAATGAGATTAATAATAATAATAATTGTAGTTATAGTTTTAAACAATATGATAATATTATTAATATCATGATAACAAATTTTAATGACACATAATTCATATTTAATAATAATAATAAGAATAATAATAATAATAATAATAATAATATGGTAAAAATAATATAATATGATTATTCATATTGTATGAATAATAATGGAATATCATTAACAATAATAAAAATTATAACTGATGCAACATGTTACGAAAGGTATGCATTTTAATTTTCAAAAGATAGGCGGATTAAACCGTTTCCTGGACGATGCCATGTGGGGATTCCAAAACACACTACGCCCATGCACCCATTGACGTCATGTCAAAATGCCCACTTTTTCACGTAACTCATATGCTTTGTTCGGGATTCAACCCAAACCTGAACATGAAAATTTTTAAAGCCAAATAAAATAATTAAAATGACTAAACACATGGGTCGGGCTGTAATAATTCTCCCAACCATAACACTTTCCTCCCCCAAAAGCCACAATAAGATTTAGACCCGATAATAAAACTCCTTGAGTGTCACTCACCCCAAAATTTTTAAGCACCTCTAGTTGATAAATGTAATAAGACACTGAAAACCCATATCACAGAACTCATCCTTAAAACATGGTCACCTTAACCACCACCCAACAGAACCCATACCAAACATATCGAACAAAGAACAAACCTAAACCACTTTAGATGTTTATTTCCATAATCTTAATCCAACAGATCCTTTGGGTGTACTCCAATCCCAATGTTTACTCAAGAAGAAGAACATAAAATTAGGTGGTTCTGCACTAGGCCACCCACCACAAAACGATAAATGAAAATAGAATCTGATAAAGGCATAGGGAGGACCAAATGGACTCCCCACCATAAGGATTGGGCTAACACTAAATTAATTTCAATGTAACTTTGCAAGACCCACCATAGTTTTCCCCACTATAAGAAATGACATGATTAACTGAATGAAAAAATTCCCCACACAGTAGAAAAACCCCTATGAGGAGGGGGGGGGAATAATGGACCAACTGATAGAGAATCAAAACAACCACCATCACTATTCCAATAACTTCACACTATTATATGAACAGATACCATTCCACACTAAATAAAGAGATTAACCCAAGACACTTTTTCACCATTAGGGTTCTCTTGGATACGCACCAGTTTTACTCTGGGACCTATGGCTGGAGCACTGATGATTGAGGCATCTCCTGCCTCGCATTAAGGATTCAGAAATTTCTAAAACATAACACACGAACCATAATTTCATCAAACACGATTCCAATAAAACTATGTTTTCCAAGATGTTTGTCAAAATAAATCATAAATTTGAAGTAAAAAAACACTACAAAACACAATAAGATATGAATCCACTCCAAGAAACACTATAAAGTGAAAACCCCAAAATGATCCCTAAAAATCAAAATACTCCTACTGACGTGCTGATAGGATGTGGTGACCTCCGATGATCCAGGTCTTGCTTCAACACGCCTCTTGGAAGTACCACAAAAGAATCGCTGCAAGTGACCCAAGCATCCCCAGGTGTGGCAGGTTTTTAAAACACTTGGCTGTGTAAGCCTTCAGTGACCCTGCATACCACACTGGTGAAATATCCCAACATTTCTCTATAAAGAAGTCGATTGAAGGCCTGAAGTCCACTTGATTCCTCTACTAGAGCCACTGGCATCAGGTCGCTTCCCATTATTCTTATCACCATCCTCTGCACTACCTTCTATAGTCAGGGGAAGATTCTCCACCTCATGTCCTCCTGTTAACTCCTATTCAGCCATAAAGTCTTGTCGTACAACATCTGTGAAGGGTGTTATGTTTAGCTCTATCACTTTCAATAGAAGTTAAGGTCTAAGTCTAGACTCCAATGGCCAAGACTTCAATATATCATTTGCATCAAACCATATGTAACACCAAACAAGGTCTATGAAGCATCGACAGAATTCTAGTACTCATTCAACGCCCTGCTAAACACAACACAACTTCATCCTCTTCCTCAGATTCATTGACTCATAGAATTATTATAGGATAAACAATGACTTAAAGAAATCCATTGTGAGATCTTCACGAGGATTTCTTCAAGACATGGACTTCCACCACTTTTAATTTGGACCTTCATGGAAAATGGTAACCAACATCACCTTCAATGACTCAGGCGATCCAATGAAACTGAATACTCTCCAAATATTCCACAACCACTCTTCCACCTCAATATGATCTTACAGACCATAAAGGTGTGGGGGGGGGTGGGGGTCAACCTCCAGAATTCTGGAACATTTTTACAAGTTGATCAACTGGCGTATTTTCAATGGTCTCACCACCCAAAGCTGCACCATGGGAATTAATCAAAATATCGTCGAGGTGAACACTAAGGAACAAGGAAAAAATAACCTAATCAAAACATGGTCATCACTAATCCAAATTCATCATTTCACAATATCAAAAATAAAACATTGAAAAATAATTATTATAATTAATTAAGACCCTAACAATTCATTATGGGAAACAATTGTCGATGGTTGACTTGGGCATATGGTTGGTGACCATATGCCAGTCACACCACCATCAAAATGAGAACTCTAGGGTAATTTATCCAACTCCACATGGATTTCTAGACCATGCGAGATCACAGATGTCAATTCCCTGGCTCCAATTTATTTTATCAACATAAAACAATTAAATGGAATGAAAAAGGCACCAATAACCCAAACATCTCATGGTATCCTGAGGTTCAGAATGAGTAAGGGGTTTATGATGTCCTCCTCATCTGTACACCTTATGTCCAAAAAAATATACTCTTTATAACATGATAAACCCAAATAATGATGGGAACTCTAAAAAAGGACCCCTCAATAGAAGACCTCATCTAATACCATTTTGTCACAAACAAACCTAGGTCGACCCTGAACTAGTCACCTGATCTGTTCTGCGGAAAGGCCTGAGAGGCACTCCCGATACTACCGAGCTAGCGAGAATCATCAGGAAATAAAAATAGGACAAAATGGAATGATTTAATACAATGAAAATAACTAAATAAGCTAAAATACAATAGTCCAACAAAAACATATTAATGACTTGAAAAAAATTAGAAAATCCAACAACAAAAAACTGACTTGACCATGACCAAAACTCCTCACGACCTTGAAAGTTATTCCCCAATCCATAAGAAACTCTCACCCAAAGTGAGCATGCTCGAGTCAAACTTGAAACAGAGACTAAAAATAAGAAAACATTATAGGCATGAGTATTAAAACATAGAAGGCATTCCCATCAAAATATATCCAAAGAACTTCCTCTAAATAATGAATTTACCAATTTCATGTTTGAACTAAATTATATAAAAAATGCATTTCCACACAAACATACATTCACAAAACAAATAATAGATCATTTCCCTATTAAATTTAAAAACAAGTTTAATGTTCTAAGGGAAATGGTGGATTACATTTTTAGAACATTTTCATGGACAATTTAGAAATAAAAATTTTAGTTGTTACTTAAGAGAAAACCCTACACAACACACATCACAGAATAAAAAAATGAGAAAGAAGAAAATGAAGACTAGCAACCGAAGTAGGCCTTTGAATCTTCCACCACATAAATATAAACACTAAATAAATCAACAATTGAAACTAGGAGCTCATAAACAATCCAAAATGTAATATACATGTGACTCATCTTAAATTCATTCCCTATTCGATGACGTCACAATGCCTAATGCTTGGTGATTCCTTACATGGCCTAACCGGAGGGCCTAATCCCCTAGTAGAGAAAAGTCTGTACTAAGGCCCAGTAGCCTGTGCGTAATCTAATCTAGTGCAATAATCGTTCTCAGAATATTCACTTATTATGCCAGGTTCCCATGCCATGTATAAATTAACAATAGGGGTGAGTCAACAATTCCAATCAAGCGACCAATCACTATACTTGAACATCACCCACAACTCACACAAACAACGTAGATAGCATGGTCACCCCTGAGTCTTCTCAATGAAAGTTTAAAATAAAATTATTTTGTTAATGTTTCAAAATGGGCCTTAACCAACCACTCAACACCGACCCATTTTCATAAGAACCAAGACACACCACATTTAAAACCCAAAATCCACTTGGAAGCACATTTAAAATCCCAAACCACCACTCTAAATACGAATCATGTTTATAAGGTCCAAAAATAAATTTCATCAAACACATAGTAAGCACATCTAATAAAATAATTTCTTGGATTTCAAATATAAATGGCTTTACATTATCTCACAACAAGAAATTATCCAAAAATCTGTAAGTTACAAGTTAAAATAAAATAAATGTGAAAAAACAAGAAATCAATAATTCATTAATTTAAAGGCTAATTCACCAAGAAACCTACCTTAAATGGTAGCAGACCAAGAAGAACAATTGCTTCCCAATGCCTTTTAAAATGACTGCCCCACAACTGCACACACATACACCTCTATAGATATACCCTTTCATAAAATACACATATTCCTTGCACCATTAAGGAATATGTGTAGGGGAATTTATATATATAGGTATACATAACAATGTATGTGTGTATAACACTTCAAGAAGACACCAAACAATTTAATTAACTTATAAGAAACTGACACATAAAATAAGTTCAATTCCAAAACCATGTTTTTTTTATTTAAAGAATTCACAAATCATACTAAAAGTTCACGAAAAGGCCTATATGTAAATACTAACTGAGTCTTTCCATTTAACCCACACCAAAAATCAATTTTAAATACTTTTACAAACACATAAAAATTTTACAAAAAAAACTTTGACAAAAAAAACACACTTTATCAAACAAACAAATATTTGATTGTCCATTTAATCAATCTCTGACCCCATTCAAATCAGAAACATGCTTACACGAGCTAAAGGGGCATATACCATTATGAAACAAATGTGAAAAACACATTTAAAGAAATGAACCCCCAATTTAAACTTCACAAAACTGGTTTCCAACAAAACACACCGTAATTGACATGGGCATGCAAGAAAATATAAAATGAAAAATATTTTAATTTAAAAACTAAACATCAAACCAAAATAATCAATCAAAAACATACACGATCCATTAAGCTGGTAAAAATAATTATCCAAATAATGTTATCCAAATGTAACAAAATAATTTAACCTAGAAAAATTATTATAGAAATAAATATTATTTATTAATACCAATGAAGTTAAAAATGTATTCAAGTAATCAAATGTTCATAAATTTAAAAGGACAATTCAAGTGATCCTACCTTGACTATGGTTAGTCCTCCCGAAGTCGGTGTGAAACCTTTTTCACACCACAACTGTACCTGCAGGAAGGCTACACCAGCCTGCACATCAGAAATGATCACATAATTTGAATAGATAGACCCTAAAAACAATAAACCATACATTAATGGTTTGGGTAAAACCCAAAAACCTCAACCAAGAAGAAAATACCATAGGTTGTAGCTGCCATCGGATGAAGTTGCCGCTTCCAAGTCACGCACGCCAGAGACAGGGGCCGCCAGTGGGTCACAACTGATTAGGCTGCTGCCCAAAATGGATGAAGTAGGAAAGGGGAGACGCGGCTAGGGGTGTGTGGGCTAGGTCATGCTGGTGAGGAGGAGGTTGTGCAGGTTAGGGGTTTTATGTTGTAATAGGGTTTTTTGTTGTAGACAGAGAGTATGGAGGAGCGCACATGGGGCCACCATAGCTGGATGGGAGGTAAATGATCCAGGATGGTTTCCATCGATCCAGCGAGAGGAAAATCACATGGAGGGGGGGCTACGCTATGCACAACAACCAATGATGGGTGGGGGAAGGGTGATGTTAAACCTTGGATGAAAAATAACTATAACCTATTTTTTAATGAAAATAATAATTAAATAGAAACATAATTACAATAATTATAATAATAATATGACCATAATAATTTTAATATTAGTAATGAGGTTAACAATAATAATTGTAGATATATTTTTAATAAACATGATAAAATTATTAATATCCTGATAATAATATTTGATAACAACTATTTAATCTTTAACAATAATAATAATATGATGGTAAAGATAAAATAATAAAAGTATTCATATCGTTTTAATAATAATGAAATATCATAAACAACATTAAAATTTATAAATGACCCAACACGTTACAAAATTTACTCATTTTAATTATCCGAAAATAGGTGGATCGAGCAGTTTCTTGGGCAGAGCCTCATGGAGTTTCCAAAATGCACTCTTCCCATGCATCCAATGATGTAAAGTCAAAACTATGCAGTTTTTGACATAACATAGAATCTTTGTTTGGGATTCAACTATAATTTCAACACAAAAATTTTAAAACCCAATGAAACTGTTCAAAAAGTCCAAAGACATGGGTCAGGTTGTGATAGTTTATTTTTTATAATTTTTGAAAAAAAATTTGATATTATATTTTTCTTTTGGGAAATCATAATAAAAATTACTTTATTTTATTATTTTGTGATTCAAAAATATATTAATATCGACAACAAGGCTCTTAAAAATTATTAATGTCAGATGAATAATTTTACGATGGTCAAAATATTTAGATAAAATGTAATTTTTGCCATTAAAGTATGATCCATCATGAGATTTTTTTTATTTAAAATGGAGGTTATATTTTTTAATGAAATAATTTTTTATTGATGTTTCTTGTTTTTTAGATTAATATAAAAGTGGATTTTACCATAGAGGATAATGTGATAGTTTATTTAGAAGTAAAAGGAATCACTTTAATTCTTCTATTACATGTGTTATTTTATTTAGGAACCAATAATAATTAAATTTTTTTTGAATTTTTGTCCTTATGTGATGCCTCTCATTATTTATCGTAAGAAAATATATAATCCTATAAACTGGTTGGTGATAATTTTCAGGGGTTAGCAAGTTATAATTCATAATATATGATTATATTATGGAAGATATCATCTATATTTTAGGAAATCTATTATACTATAAACCCGTGTTGGTTCGTGACATTACATGAAAAACATGTGGGTGGAATTCCCCCTTTTCAAAACTTACAAGTGTACCACTCGCCCCACTTATAAAATGCAACACCCTCTCCTCCTATATTAAAACATTAAAACCAATTTGTATTGGATAATAACAACCCAAATCAATACCAAAATTCACTCCCCTAATCCTAGAAATTATGTTTTTGGATTAAATCTATCCTTTGAAGACATTAATGCAAACCTAAGGTGGATACCTGAAAAAGAGTTAATGATCTTCTAAAGGAATTTTTATTTTATTTCTTTATTCACCTCCTTAACTACCTATTATACCATGCTTATATAATGACCCAAATATCGTAAATATATTTATATTTTGTTATGTTTAGGTTAAAACCTACAACATCACACAATTACATCAAATGGGTTATGAAATCATTGTTCGTGTGTATGGATGACTACTGCCTCACGAACTGATGTCATTCATTTTTTCCATTACCACATTTAATGGTTGAGAATAATGATGTATTTATATTTTATATATGATATATATAATATTTTTGATTTTATTATGATTCTATAATTAATATATCACACATACATTCATGCTATCTATTTTTTTGGAATGTGATAATGCTGCTCGTGTGTACGGTGGACTATCACCTCGCTAGGAAATGTGATTTATTCACGCTTTACAAGGAAAGTATTTAGTATGGGTTTAGTAAAAATATATGATATAAATTAAATAAAAAATTATTCTTTAGCAATAATATATATATATATAATTTAATTTTCTTTCTTTCAATCCAATAATAAAATGGAAATAGGATTCATGCGTATGTACATCCTACCATCTCAATGAACAATGAATCTAATTTCCCATCACCAAATTTTATGGATTAATAAAAATACATATATATTAAATATATATGGTATTTAATCTATTTTTAAATTATTTATATTTAGAAATCATGATTAATGTAAGAGGAATAAAATAAAAAAGTTAAAACATACATGAAATACATGCAAATTAACATCTAAAGCAATGAAAATAATAAAATATTATTAATAAATAGGTGATAAGATTTTATAAAAGAATAATATATGATATCATAAATATTAATATGGTTATTTATAAGTAAATTACTTTTTTAAAATCTCTATATATGTGGTTTAATAATGTTTCATCAAAAGGAAGCATGAGGTAAGGTATTTCATCTCAGTTTCATTTCATTGACGTATATTGTAATGTTATGCACCTAATTACATTTAAAAGGTTTATATACTTCCCCTTTAAATGTCATATCATGAATAATTTATTATTAATGGTATTTTATGTTTCAATTTGAATTATTTTATCTAATGGTATATGAATTAAAAGTTACCAAGTGGTAATGAATTTCATAACTCAATTTCTTTTCATTGGGTTATATTAATTCCTTATTGTCATTAATATTTTATGATTATGTATATAAATAATTTTTAATTTATATTGATTTTTTACACTTTTTTATTTTTATTTACATTTGATACACATAATACATAATTTATCATTATTTTAAAAAATATTTACTTTCTCAATGATATATATATATATATATATATATTATATTTTCATTCATTAGATACCAAAAATTTACTTATACTTTTATAAGTGAGTGTACTATTTGATTAGCCATAATAATGTGCCTAAATATTATAATACAATTCATAATGGTCACATTACTATTTCTAATGGCCACATTACTCTTTTCGCCATCATGTTAATATTTAAATGTGTATCAATGTATTTAAATCTTAGTGATGTGTGAATTTTAATAAAATAAATGAATTTAATTTATTTAATTAGATACATACCATCAAATATTATAGTGTTACATTCTCTCCACCTTTAAAAAATCATGTACTTGCAATGATGAAATTTTATATAGGAAATCAATGGTGGAAAAATGAAGTTTAATTTGTGGGAAACACACTTTTTATATTGGGTTAATATTACTTTCTTTGAATAAGAGGGAAAGAAAAATGTGAAGGTCACCATGAAATTTGGAATATAAATAGAATAACATTATTGAAAATTGAAAATAAATTCATGGAATGAGATGTAACTATAAAATTATAATTGAGAGTGATATAAAACATGATAATAAACATGTTTTCTAGAAAAAATCATAAAATTGTGATTAGTTAAAAGAAAATTTAATTCACAGAATTAAAAGTAAACAGATGTTGTTTTTATTCCAAAAAACCATTTTCTAATAGTTTATTTCTACTTACACTATCCTGAATTGATGTAACTCCATGTCATAATATCGTCTTTTGGTTGGGTTTTAATCTATCGTTTCATCATTTATTAAACATGGAGACTGATACTAAAGATAAATTTTTAGTCCAAAAGCACTTTTTTGTATCATATGATTCACTTATAATTCATGGCGAAATTAAATGTTTACTGAAGCCAAAACGATTATCACATGTTATACAATATGAAAAATCATACTTTAATCTTAATAAATAATATTTATATTTCATTCCATATGAATTTAATATTAATACTCATCAAAAATATATCTTCCCAATTTCTATGAAATAAATGTGGATTGGAGGTCACTAAATTTACAAAATCAACTTAACATAAAATTTCACAAAATAATTTATCTATTATGGTAACATAAATAATATTTCAACGACATAATATCCTTTAAACCATTATGAAAACATGCAGGCATCCAGGTGAAAAAAAATTCTGTTTTTTGAATATATTCCTGCAATTCAATCATCTAATAATTCAAATAGATAATAAAACATTAGATTTCTAACAACCTTTATGTTCACCAATACTATCCAATAAAAATATATTTTCCAATGTCTCAACATCAAGAAAGTTGATGTTATTAATATTTTCATGACTTATTGTACACCCCCATTACTGATTCTATATTAAATGTGCATAATTTGTGTGAAATATTAATGTTTTAATACTAAGTATAATTTTGGAGCATTTTTAGAAGTAGTCCAATTGAGGCAGTTTACAATTTTTATATAACTCTCCCTCTACTGATCCAAAAAGTGTGATTCTTGGTTTTTAGGATTCCTAATTCAATATAAAACATTTCATTAGAAGGAATCATGGGACAATTCTACCATTTTAAGGATCACATGGACCACACAAGATAACCCAAAGAATTTGTGAAGAAACTTGACCAGCAATGATGATTGAGTTTCTGGACTAAATCCCAAAGACCAAATTTTATGAAACTCTACCATATGTTCGGGATAATCCCAAAGAATCATGGATAAAAATTTTAGGTCCCAACTCTAAAAAATGGGCCCAAATGAAGCTTTAAATTCTACCCCACAATTCTTGTCGAAATTAAAATCCGGACACTATTAATGACATATCTCAATATGTAATCAACTAATCGACTTGATATTTTTCAATGAAAAATAGAATATATAGGAGGCCTATAACACCCCCATCTTCCACTTTACGTTTCCCTTTGAATAATGCAATGGCTTGCATTGTACGCAACTATGAGATTCTAACACACCACTACCAATCAAACTAGCTGTTATGAATAGTAATACCTAATTTTTGATATTATATTAATTTTATCATTCAAAATGGGCTTCATTTCTGGATTCATAATATCAAAATTATCTTAGGGTGAAAGTTTGGTACTTTTCGGATAACGTTCATATTTTGATGAATAGTGAAAATTAATAAATTTTAATTAAAAACAACTTTTTTAAACAAAATAATTAATAGTAATAAATTTTGAATTTGAGTGGGTTTAAATTATATTTAGAATATATTTTTACAATTTAATACAATTTTGGTCATCGTACATAATTTCACATTTAAACCAGACATAAACAAGTGTCAATCTTTTGATAGTTATTATTTCTTAAAAACACGCTATTTGTTTTAACAACGGGAATAAATTTTAGAATTAATTAATGAAACATATATTTTGTGAATTTGGAAAAATAGACATCATTTTTGAATTCATAATATAAAATATATCTTTGGCCTAATTTTTGTTATTTTTCAGAAAACTTTCAATTTTTGATAAATAGTGAACAATACTGAGTTATAATTTAAAACATAATTATTAATTAAATAATTATTTATTTTATTTAAATTTAATTAAGGTCAAAATAGATACATAATACCAATATAAGTTAAATATATTTCATTGATGTTAGTTTAGAATAATTTTAGATATATAAAAATTTTATTGAACTTTTCACCGTCTTTTACCCACCTCCTAGGAGAATTTGTAAATTTACATAAAACATAATTTAAATACTTATGTGAGTGGAATTTAGAAAATATGATAGACATGTTTACTATCAAGGATTAAAATGTAGTTCAATAAGATAAAAATATTTTTTTTGTGAATATTAACTTTTTACTTTTATATACCACGGTTAATAGTTAATAGGGTAATTAAGGGTAAAAATTATATTAATATTACCCTAACACATGTCCTAATTATATTGGACAAGTTTAACTCGACCAAAAAAAAAACCTTAGGAAGAAAATATTATCATTTAGGTCCACATGGATTAGATTAGGACTTTTATTATTATTTAATTCAATGAAGAGTTAAAAGAGTTAAAATCAAAGTTTAATTACTAAAACATTTTTAATATTGTGTTATACATAATATAAATTCGATTGTAAATATTCATTATAAAGATAAAAATATTTCCTATATAATGGTATTTTATTTATAATTTTTAAAAATTAAATAATTTAATATATGTATGACACAATGGTGATGCTGTAATTACCGAATTAATGAAATATTAAAATAATTGATTTTTTGAATATCCAAATAAATGTAATATCAGACTTTTATGAATTAAAATAATTTTATAGGTTAATAAGAATTTTTATGATTCATTTAATTAACTTTTTTCAAATTAATCATGCTGTTATGATTTTCACAAAAATCAAATTCTAAATAGTGTCAAAATTGACAAAAAAGGGTTTTTAAAACAAATATTATATTATTAATTCATATTCTATTCTTAAAAATCTAAGGTTTGGCCAAAGAACTTGTATCATGTTAGGTGTATCATTAATGGACTTCTTTTGGGTCGCATGTAAGTTTAATGAAATTTTAATAACCATATAATATAAAAATACAAAGAGACATGGTAAATGTCAAACTAATTAACTAAGAGTTAAAACTAAAAGATAAGGTTAATAATGTTACCAAAACCGATTTAAAATTGTTTAGTTGAGTTTCTTTCGACTTATCCCCACCATAAAAATTAAATAATCTACTTTGGAGCCATTAGAAACCGAATATGTATTTATTATAAAATTATATTCTTAGCTTTTCCAAAGTAGCCCCTCACCTCTCTTATAAAAGGGCACTCCCCCTTCTCATTAATTCAAACCTTCAAAGCCATTTTACTCGCCCAAAATCTTCCTAAATATCCTCCCGACCTCCCTCAATTCATCCTAGAGGCCTTCGTTTGATCATAAATCCGACCTACGGAGACCTTTTGATCAAATAAAAAGGAAGAACCCGATGAAGAGGTAATGTTTTCCCCACCCTCTTCAAAGTTCCTTTCTTCTTTAACTTCTTCTTTCTTTGTTATTTCTATTATAACATAATAACTAAAATATCTTCTATATACTATGATGTTATTATAAATATGGAACAAAAAAAATCATTATTCTATCCATCCCTTGAATGACATGTCACCATACGTGCGTACGTATGGCCTACCGTCTCCACGTTGTGGTGTAATTGTTATTCAATATATTATTATTTAGATGGGTATAATAATTATGTATAATTCATGTAAATAATAAATATAACATGATAATGATTCCTTATATATGATATACCATCCAATTATATATTATTTTAATATCAAAATAATGATATTGTCACTCGTGCGTACGTACGGAGTACCGTCTCCACGAACGCGATGAGATTCATTCCCCATCATATCCATTTGAGTCTAATTGTCATTTGATGATTAAAATTAATGTTTGATGAATTTATATAATTCTATATATGAATAAGATACAACCAATCCATAACAAGCACGACTTACGTAACAATGAAAATAATGGAAAACGAGTAAGTTAACACCCGAAATGACTGTAATACTAAGATATTATTAAAAAATCAATGTTAAATGATCATATATGATATCATATTAATGTAAATTGTAACATCCCAGGTAAATAAAGAATTATACATTTTCATACTTATTAATATTTACAAATTAAATTATAATTTTAGTTTAAAGGGGTTGTTATGTTTGATAGAATACCTGATACGCAACAAAGAGTTGTTTTGAAATATTACGTTGCACACTAGTAATAAAATAAAATTATTTTTAAAGGTAGTTAAAACATAGTCGTTGTATTGGTGGGAATGAAGAGAAATAACTAAAATATTATTATATATGTTTGTTAAATTTTTTTACATTTTTCAAATAAAGGATAAAGGCTTAAAATACAAAAAGAATTCAATTTTAGGCATATAATCTCTAATTTTCAATAAAGGTCCACTTATCGCCTTTTGATGGAGAAACCTCATTAAATATAGTTTTGGTCACTCTTATACATTCTTTTGGACCAAATAAAATTCTTCTTTAGAATAGGGACATCAAAATTTACTTTGTGTAAATTTTTTTATTTTTCCGATAATGTTTATTTTTTTAATGAATAGTGAAAATGTTGTATTTTAATTCAAAACCTCTTTTTAATCTAATTTATTTATATGATTAGATTATCTTTTGAATTGGTTTTAAAGTTAAATTAGAATATATTTTTACCATTTAATACAATATTGGTCGTTGGAATTAATTTCACTTTGAAATTGGACTTAAACTAGTGTCAATCTTTTGATATATATTGCTTCATAAAAACACGCTATTTTTTCTGATAGTGGGAATTAATTATTAAATTAATTAATGTAACATATATGTTTTAAAATTTGTAAAATATACATCATTTTTGTATTCTGAATATCAAATATAGATTTGGGTGATGCTTTGGTATTTTTTTTTGAAAAACTTCAATTTTTGATGAATAGTGAAACCACTAAGTGGTACATAAAAAAACTGATATTTTTATTAAATGAAATTTTACCACCTTTTTTTGAATTTAAAAAATCTTAAATTCATGGTTTTTATTAGGACATAAAATTTGGTTTAATGGGATTAAAATAATTTTTTGGTGAATAGTAACTTTTAAGTTTTCAATCGCGATTAGAGGTAATTGGTGTAATTTAAGGTAAAAATAATGTTTTAATAATATGAAATGATCTTGAAACATGTAATAACCATATTTTATGTGTCATTTCCGACCATGAAAATCCATGTGTCAACTTGGGGACCCCATGGAGCCACTTTGGTAGGAAAATGACATTAAAAACTTTTTATTTAATGTTAAAATAAAAATATCACAAACATATATTGTTTTACTAAAACAATTTTTAAATTGGGATATACAAGTCATAATTTGGACTATAAAAAGTCATTGGAAATCTAAAAATATTTCTAAATCATAGTATTATTTTATAATTTTTTTACATTAAATAAATTAAATTATTTATGACATCATGATGATGCAACGATTACCTCATTATTTAACGATTTAAATAAAATGAAAAGATAATGAAAAATCTAAGACCTAAACATGTCAAAAACCTATTGGATGGTTCGATTTAAAACTTTTATCACCTTATCCTAGAAATACATCAATGTGGGACCTTTAAAATCCGAAACTCATTTGACAATAAAGTATCATTTTATACCTTTCCAAGAGTGCCCCTCCTCTCCTCTTAAAAAATGTCCCCACCTCTACCACCTTACCCACACCTCTCAAGCCTTTGGCTCAGACAAACCCTGACCATTTTCTATCTCCAAATCCCTATATTACACCTAGAAGCCCCACATTGGTAAAAAGTCTTTCCAAGGAAGCCATTGAGATCAAATCAAAAAGAGTTACCCGTTTTAAAGGTACTGTCTTCTGTTATGTTCTTATGTTTTATTTTGCTTCTCCAACCCCCTAAACTCTTTTTATTACTTTAATTTGTAACAAAAACAGTACCTTAAAGATACTATGATGTTTTTATGATAATTATTAGAGCTACACTTACAGACACCTTCTTCTAATGTTTAAAGATCACACTATTTCCGTGGATGGCGAATTTCTGCCTCACAAAAAGATAATTTTTCAATATTCCTCAAACACCTTCAAAGGTGGCCATTAAGATGGAACTATATTTATATATGATAAATAATATGTTTATTTTATCCTTAATATTCTGTATTTTTCATTTATGGAATACCTTTATGGCTTCCATTATGGGTATACGCGATATCTTCATTTTAGGAAGTGCGAAATATCGCTCCCTCAAAGTGATTTGATTCGTTAATGCCATATGTGGGACGTATAAAGGATGGAGTTAATGATATTATATATAAAATTACTCTGGAATTATAATATACCTTTATGTAATTATTATTCCATTCCATAAAATATGAAATAGAAATTAAAGTAGCGTTCATGCGTACGTACGGCTTACCATCTCCATGAACGGTGCATTTCATTTCTTACCTCTAAATGATATGTAATATTATAAATACATTTATACAATAGATATATATGATAAATATTATATCTACATAATTAATATAATTCTATATATAATGGATATTTTACCCCATAAACAAATTAGTAATTATAAAGAAATTATTTTTGACTCAAGTAGCAACGATCAACAAAACGACCATTAATAACTTAAATAATTTCATAGTGTTCATAACATGGTAATATTTGATATAAAAGGAATAATGAACTTGAAAAAGGTTATTAATATAGTAGAAATTAACTCATGTTTATTATTCAGGAGGATAAAGAACGATCGAGTCATGTCGGACCCGAGGTAAGGGACATCGTCTCAATCTCCTTTCATTGAGGCATATACTGTTTTATATAAAACATCATTTTATATGGTGTATAAACCCCTTTTAATTTTATTTTTATTCAAAAGGAATATTTTTATATTAATTTTTTACTAAACGACAAAAGGGAATGTTTTTTTTGTCGTACGTATGTGGTGACAATGACTTCTCCGCCACCGTGACCATTATTTGAGTTTTGGCTTCCTCTACAAGCCATAACATTTTTTGAATGAAAAATAAATACCATGTTTGAATTTTCATTTATTTTGGTATTGAAAATTGTTTTCATAATGTTTCTATATCAATGTGTTGTATTAATATCATGTGATTGAAAAGTGGAAATGGTATGTTTCCTTTATGCATGTTTTACATGATACGATTATTTTATGGTTCTTGGGCATTATTATGAAGATGGGTGGTTCCGTGATAAACTAAGGGCGGGTGAGTCCGATATAGCTCTCCAATGAATTGGGTAACGCGAAGGAGTTAAACGTTAAGGTTTCTCCGAAGTGATTTAGGGAATATACTGTGATGGGTATTCTAAACATAACCATGAGGGTTACTCCCTACGTAAGAATGTTTGGAATGCCTCAAGTTATTTTATGTCATTTTATTTCTATGATTTATTCATGTTTTAATGAGGTATATTAAAATTCTTATGTTTTATGAGTAAAGTATGATTTCATACATGGACTAATGATTTCATTTCGTACTATTATATACCTTACTAGGCTTTTTATGCTCATCCCATATTTTTGAAATGTTTTTCACAGGACTTAATGTGGAATAGGGTCAACGATGGGATCAAGGAGAAGTCATACTATCTAAACCCTGGAACTAGACATGTTTCTTTTTAAGAGTTTTTATTTTATGGAAACATAGTTGAAGTTTCAACTTTTTAATCTTTTGATATGTAATAGTTATTTCCTAATTTTCTACAAATCTAAACATGAAAAGTTCCTCAATGTGAATTATTCATTTAATTCAATATTATGTAAGGTTTAAGGCTGGGGCCTTATAGTTGGTATCAGAGGTCGGTTTAGACAACTTAAGGAGTTAGAAAATTGTTAAATTATAAATTAATTTATTTTATGATTGAAATGATATAGCATTTAATGATTACCATGTTGCTACACCTAAGATATTTTTGTGATAAGAATGGTTTTCCATAGAGGATTCAAAGCATCGTTTCTAGGAAGGCATACAGAGTATAATGACCTTTTGAATCAGCAACCAGAGATGGTCAGAATTAGAATTGACCAGTTTACTGCACTGATGGATCAGTTGAATCTGGTGATAAATGGTGGTTGTGTTTATTGATGATATTTTGGTGTTTTATAAAAGTAAAGAGGAGCCTGAAAGTCATTTAAGGGTTATCTTGTGAACCTCAAATGAAAATAAACTGTGTGGAAAATTCATAAAGTGTGAGTTTTAGTGACAATAAATTTCTTTCCTTGGTCACATTATTTCAAAAAATTGCACAACTGTTGATCCTGCTAAAACAAAAGTTGTTGAAGAATGGCCAAGACCCACCAATGAAACAAAGACCCATAGTTTTCATGGTTGGGCAGGTTACTACCGAAGGTTTGTTGAAAATTTTTCATGGTTATCTATTCCAATTACTAAGCTAACTCGGAAGGGTGTTAAGTTTATCTGGAAAATGGAATGTGATGATTGTTTTCAGGAGTTGAAAAGAAGATTCGTGAATGCTACAGTTTTGGCACATCCTTCCAGGAATGGTGAGTTTTTTATATACAGGGATGCTTCATTGATGGGACATGGTTGTGTCCTTATGAATAATGATCAGGGAATTGCATATACTTCATGTCAGTTGAAAAATCATGATGTAAATCACCCTACACATGACTTGGAAATAACTGCTGTTGTTTTTTCTATAAAAATATGGAGGCATCATTTGTATGGAGTAATGTGTGAAATATATACTGATCACATAATTTTAAATTATATATTCACTCAGAAAGAATTGAACATCAGATAGAGGAGATGGAAAGAATTAATCAAGGATTATGATAGAATAATTCATTACCATCCGGGAAAACCAAATAAAGTGGCTGATGCTTTGAGTCAAAAAATTAATGCTTCATTAACAATGTTGCATTTGGAACGTGATCCTTTGGTTAATGATTTGATGGAATTTGGCATATAAGTTGTTGGTTCAGGATGTCCTTCTGTTTTGTTTTAGGTATCAGTGAAATCTTCTATATTAGACAGAATCAAGAAAGTACAGAATCAAGACAGTGAGTTGCAGAAAAAGGTAGAGTTGGTTCAGAAGGGTAAGTTTCCTGAATTCAACATTGATAATGATTGTGTTTTGAAATATTGGAAGAGATTGTGTGTGCCTTGTGATTCACAGTTGAAGAGAGAGTTGTTATCTGAAGCTCATAGTTCTCCGTTTTCAGTTCATCCTGGTAGTACTAAGATGTACAGAGATCATCAGGAGTACTACTGGTGGGATGGAAAGATAAGAGATATTACTGATTTTACTTTGAAGTGTTTGACTTGTCAACAGGTTAAAGCAGAGAGATAGTTACCGAAAGGGATGCTTCAGCCTTTACTAGTACCAAAGTGGAAATGGGAGAATATATCCATGGACTTCGTTGTGGGATTACTGAAGACACCTAGAGGTAATAATGCAATCTGGGTTATTGTTGATCGCTTGACTAAATCTGCTCATTTCCTTGTTATATGGGATACGTTTTCCCTAGATAAACTTTCTCGTTTGTATCTTAAAGAGATAGTCAGGTTACATAGAGTTACCCTCTCCATTGTATCCAATCATGATCCCAGGTTTACTTCTAACTTTTGGAAAGGCCTTCAGAAGTCATTGGGTACTGAATTAAATTTTAGTACAGCTTCTCATCCTTAATAAGATGGGCAGTCAGAACAAACAATCCAGAATTTGGAAGATATGCTACGTGCTTCTTCGATGGATTATCAGGGAAGTTGGGATCAACATCTTTATTTGGTTGAGTTTTCTTATAATAACAGTTTTTATTCTAGTATATATATGGCACAATTTGAGGCATTATATGGGAAGCGGTGTCGAACTCCAGCTTTCTAGGATGAAGTGGTAGAAAGGAAGTTGAAGGGACCAAAATTGGTAGAAGAGTTGGTAGAAAAAGTTTAGCTGATATAGAAACACATGAGAATAGCTCTGAGTAGGCAGAAGAGTTATGCGAACAACAGAAGGAAGGATCTCTCTTTTGAGGTAGGTGATCATGTTTTTCTCAAAGTTTCACAATGGAAAAGTGTGATTCGATTTGGTAAGAAAGGAAAGATATGTCCAAGGTTCATTGGACCATATGAAATTCTAGAGAGAGTTAGATCAGTTGCTTACCAAGTGGCTTTACCTCCGAGTTTATCTCAAATACATAATTTTTTTCATGTTTCGATGTTGAAAAAGTATATGCCAGATCCATCTCATGTTTTGATCCCAAAGGTAGTTCAGTTGGAAGAGAATCTCTCATATGAAGAACAACCAGTCCAAATTCTTGACCATAGAGAGAAAGTGTTGCGGAATAAGGTAATTGATTAGTTAATGGTTTTTTGGAAAAACCATATCGTTGAAGAGGCAACGTGGGAATCTAAAAATGCAATGAGGGATAAATACCCCCACTTATTTTGATAAGTGAATAAAACTGCGAGGACACAATTACCAAAAGGGGGGAAGGATGTAACATCCCTGGTAAATAAAGAATAATATATTTTCATACTTTTTAATATTTATGAATTAAATATTAATTTTACTTTAAAGGGGTTTCTATGTTTGATAGAGTACCCGATATACAACAAAGAGTTCCTTAGAAATCTTACGTTGCACACTAGTAATAAAATAATATTATTTTAAATGGTAGTTAACACGTAGCCGTTGTATTGGAGGGAATGAATAAAAATAACTAAAATATGATTATATATGTTTGTTAAATGTTTTTACATTTATCCAATAAAGGATAAAGGCTTAAAATGAGAAAATAATTCAATTTTAGGCATAGATACTCTAATTTTCACTAAAGGTCCACTTATCGCCTTTTGATGGGAAACCGTCTTCGAATATTGTTCTGGTCACCCTTATATGTTCTTTTGGACCAAATAAAATTATTCTTTAGAATCAGTACACCAAAATTTACTTTGTGTAAATTTTTGGTATTTTTCTGATAATGTTTTTTTTCTAATGAATAGTGAAAAATGTTGTATTTTAATTCAAAACATTTTTTTATTAAAATTTATTTTTACAATTAGATTATCTTTTTAATTGGTTTTAAAGTGAAATTAGAATATATTTTTACCATTTAATCAAATATTGGTCGTTGGAATTAATTTCACTTTAAAATTGGACTTAAACTAGTGTCAATCAGTTGATATATATTGTTTTAATAAAAACACCCTATTTGTTCTGACAACGGGAATTAATTATTAAATTAATTAATGTAACTTATATGATTTGAATTTTTTAAAATAGACATTATTTTGTAATTTGGAATATCAAATACATCATAGGGTGAAGTTTTGGTATTTTTATGAAAAACTTCAATTTTTGATGAATAGTGAAACCACTAAGTGGTACTTAAAAAACTGATTTTTCGTTTAAATGAAATTTTACCACCTCTGTGTTTTGAATTTCAAAAAACCAAACTTCATGGTTGTTATTACGAAGTAAAATTTGGTTCAATGGGATTGAAATAATTTTTTGGTGAATAGTAACTTTTTAGTTTTAAATCGCGATTAGAGGTAATTAGTGTAATTTAAGGTAAAAGTAATGTTTTAATAATATGAAATGACCTGGACACATGTCATACCCTTATTGTATGTGTCATGGCCGACCCAGACAATCCATGAGTCAAATTTGGGACCCCATGGAACCACTTTGGTAGGAAAATGACCTAAATAACATTTTATTTAATGTTAAAATAAAAATGTCACAAAAATGTGTTGTTTTACTAAAAACAATTAAATGGGTTATACAAGTCAGAATTTGGACTATAAATAGTTAATGTAAATATAATAATATTTCCTACATCATAGTATTTTTTTTAATTTTTATACATTACATAAATTAAATTATTTATGACATCATGATGATGCAATGATTACCTCATTATTTAACGATTTAAATAAAATGAAAAGATATTGTAAAATATAAGACATAAACATGTCAAAAACCTATTATATTGGTGGATTTATAACTATTATCACCTTATCATCGAAATAAATCAATGTGGGACCTTTAAAATCCAAAACGCATTTGAAAATAAAGTAACATTTTATACCTTTCCAAGAGTGCCCCTCCTCTCCTCTTATAAAAGGCCCCCACCTCTACCACCATACCCACACCTATTAAGTTTTTGGGTCAGCCAAACCCTACCCATTTTGTCTCTCCACATCCCTCTAGTACTCTTACAATCATCACTTTGGGTAGAAGTCTTTCCAAGGATACCTTTAAGCTCAAATCAAAAAGAGTTACCTGTTTTAAAGGTAGTGTCTTCTCTTCTGTTCTTATGTTTTATCATGCTTCTCCAACCCCATAAACTCTTTTTATTACGTTATTTTGTAACAAAACCAGTATCTTAAGTATACTAGGAAGATGTTATGAGAAGTATTAGAGCTACACCTGTACACACCTTCATCTATTGGTTAAAGAGTATATTGTTTCCGTGGATGGTGAATTTCTGCATCACGAAACGATGATTGTTCAATATTATTATAACACCTTAAATGGTGGACATTAAGATGACACTATATTTATATATGATATATAAATTTTCCATTTTTTTCTTAAATTTATTTATTTTTTATTTATGGAATACCTTTATGGCTTCTATTAGGGGTATAAACGATATCTTCATTTTAGGAAGTGCAGACTACAGCCCCCTCAAAGTAATTTGATTCATTAATTCAATATGTGGGTCGTATAAAGGATGGAGTTAATGATATTATATATGAAATTATACTGGAATTATAATATACCTTTATACCATTATTATTCCATTCCATAAAATACAAAATAGAAATGAAAGTAGCATTCATGCATACGTACGGCTTACCATCTCCATGAACGGTGCATTTCATTTCTTACCTCTAAATGTTATGTAATATTATAAATTCATGAATATACTAGATATATATGATATATATTATATCTTAATAATTAATATAATTCTGGATATAGTGGATATTTTACCCCATGAACAAACTTGTAATTATAAAGAGTTTATTTTTGACTCAAGTAGCAATGATCGAAAAAACGACCATTATTAACATAAATAATTAAATAGTGTTAATAACATGGTAGTAAGTGATATAAAAGGAATAATGAACTTGAAAAAGGTTCTTAATCAAGTATAAATTAACTGAAGTTTATTATTCAAGAGGTTAAAGAACGATCGAGACCAGTCAGACCTGAGGTAAAGGACATCGTCTCAATCTCCTTTCATTGAGGCATATTTTGTTTTATACACAACTTTATTTTATACGGTGTATAAACAGCTTTGAATTTTATGTTTATTCAAAAAGGAATATTTTTATAAGAAGTGTTTACTAAACAACAAAATGGAATGTTTTTTTGTTGTACGTATGCGGTGACAACGACTTCTTTTCCGTTGTGACCATTATTTGAGTTTCGGCTTCCTCTACCAGCCATTACTTTTTTTGAATGAAAAATAAATACCATGTTTTACTTTTATTTTACGTTGGTATTAAAAATATATTTCATAATGTTTTTATATCAATGTGTTGTATTGATATCTTGTGATAAAAAAGTGGAAATGTTATGTTTTCTATATGCATGTTTTACGTGATACGATTATGTTACGGTTCTTGGCCATTATTATGAAGAAGGGTGGTTACGTGATAAACTAAGGGCGGGTGAGCCTGATATAGCTCTCCAATTCATTGGGTAACACGAAGGAGTTAAACGTTAAGGTTTATCTGATGTGATTTAGGGAATATACAGTGATGGGTATTCCAAACGTAACCATGAGGGTTACTCCCTATGTAAGAATGTTATAAATGCCTCAAGTTACCTTTATGTCTTATGAATTCTATGATTTATTCATGATTTCATGAGGTATGTTAAAATGATTATGTTTTATGAGTAAATTATGATTTCATACATGGACTAATGTTTAATTTCGTACTTTTATATCCCTTTCTGATCTTTTTATGCTCATCCCAAGTTTTTGAAATGTTTTTCACAGGACTTAATGTGGAATAGGGTCATGGATGGTATCTAGGAAAATTCATGCTATCTAAAACATGGAACGAGACATATTTATTTTTAAGAGTTTTTTATTTTATGGAAACATAGTAGAAGGTTATACTTTGTAATCTTTTGAGATGTAACAGTTATGTCTTAATTCCCTAAAACTCTAAACCTGAAAAGATCGTCAATGTGAATTATTTATTTAATTCAATATTAAGTAAGTTTTGAGGCTGGGGCCTTATATAAATGAATCTTGTATAATTAAATAACAGTAATTTCACCATTATATAGGAGGTTAACCTACCGTCGACCAAGGAAAAAGTAAAAGTAAGGGGATTCTTATCTTACTCTTAATTTCATTAGAATTCCATTGTTCACCACTTATTTATTGCATGTGGTGTATGTTTACTTCATATGATTGTATTCATTGTGTAATATACCTTAATTTATGGGTATTTACATCATCATTGTATGATCCTTCTTTCATGGGTGTATGTTTTGTAAGTTACCTAATCGAAAAGGGAATTTGAAATTTCAATTTCCACTCATTTAGCTTTACGCATACTTCATTGATTATTTTACTCCATGATTATGTGTGGAATCACAATTCATTTTCTTATGTTATAATTTCCACTCCCTTTTTTGTGGATATACTTTTGATACACATAATAACTCCTTTGATAAATTCTCAAGTCATCGATATGAACTTGATACGAGTAATTTTAACTCAATCATCGTTTATTGAGTTAAACATATAATTCATTTTTGTCATTTTTACAAGAGTATGTGTGAATGTACTTTGGTTGTTTTACACGGAATATCCAATAATATTGAGTTTATTTATATTTTTCACACATAATTATGTCGTTGATTTATCCTTAACCTAAGGATACGGTCATTACAAGAGATTTCATCTCAATTTACATTCCATTGAGACTTCTTTGTTGTTATATGCCAATTCACTTTTATATGGTGTATATAATGTAGTTTGACATATTATATCATGAATCTATATATTATCATGCTATTATAAAGTGTTTATTACCACAAATATTCGTATTCAAGTGTCTCTCTATTGGTTAGGAACTCTAACTAAAATATCATTTTAAATGTTTTCAAGATTTATTCTTCTAAATCTTTTTCATTGATTTCCATGTTTTAAAAATGGTTTTATGGATTTATTTATATGGAAATTAATGTTTTCAAATTAAAATTCATTTTAAATGTTTCAAAGTCATATGGGACACTTTGATTCAAAAAATCTATTTTAAATGGGTTCTTGGCAAATAATGTGAATTTTAAATGATTTCAAGAAAAAAGGGGGATATTTCTCTCAATAGTTTGATGATTATTTTAATCTATATCAATATCGTTCATTATTGTCAATTGAGGTTAATCTGATATAATACAATATTCTATATTGTATCGAATGTGTTATGTTTGACTGTGGATGTGCTATTTTTATACCATTCATGGTTTGTGGATAAAATTATTGACATTCTGTAAGCTAGTTTTAATATGAATGTTTATGTTATGTTTCAAACTTTTCATATGAGGAATGCATTTGACTTAGTAAGTGATGGGTGGAGCCCACTATAGCTCCTCGATGCATCAGTAGGTGTCATGAGACAAACTAGTGTCTTGGCACGAGGCCATGGCAATGTTGTTACGATAGTCTGGCATTATGCATTCCGTCATTATGAAAGTGGTTATTGATATTTTCATGTGATTATTTCAACTAGTATAATATCCATGTGAATAAGTAATTGGCATTATTTTATTTTATCCTTGCCATATTATGATGATGATCAAGTTTAAAAGGCTTTTGTTTTAGTTATACACTGCCTTAAATTTTTATGCTTATTTATGAATGTTTCTCTTATATTGTTATCCTTACTAAGCATCTGAGGTCACCCCTTTAAGTGTTTTATTTTTCCCAGGATGTGAAGATGTATTTTATGAATGAGCTGTAGTGATACTATGAGGGGATATGAAGACAATATGTGGTTGTAGTTTTTCACTTACTGATGTAATGTAAACTTTATGAATATATATAGTGTCTCCAAGGCTACTAAACTAATCGGTCATTTGAGAATTGATCTTTTGTGATCATTCCAATGTTATGTAATAATGCACCGACTCTGGGTAACTGGGTCAGGGTGTTACAGTTGGTATTAGAGGAAGTTTAGTACAAACCTTTGGAGCCAGATTTAGATAAACACTAATTACATCTCATAGCCCTAAGATAGACTTTGAGGATTAGTATAGAATAACATCCTATAATTTTGGTACTGTAAAGATTTTGTGAGTTTTCCAAGAAATACATCCTTTTCTGGATACAAGAAAGTAGAGGCAGCTCTGGAACATATGTACCTTGGGGTAAAACCCAAAAAAACCACTTTGAGCTAGACTCGAACTGGAAATGGTGCTTGAAAATGGTCCTTACAGTACACTTTGATTCGACACTCCGTGGGGATATTCTTTGGATAATTTTAATTTTATTTACAAACCGATTTGAAGTATTATATATAAGATGAGATTAAATGAACTTTGTTAATCCTAATGTGTTTCAAATTGAGAATATGGTGACATTTTAATCTCTAAATGATTTTATGACTACTGTTAATCACACAATGCTTTCTGGTTTTAGTTTATGGCTGGATTCCCAGGTAGTCATAGTGTCTTTGAGAATGATATACAAGGTGGGAACAGTGGTGGAAATGAGCAAAAAAATAGAATTTTGATATGCTTAAAATATATTGTCTTCATGCCAAATCAATTTTCTAAAAATATGTTCAACAATATATATATTATCCAATTCCTAGACTCAAAAAAGAAGTGAATGGTGAGGAATGATAAGAGCACCAGTAGTGGAGACCATGGAGAAAGTAATCATCAATTTCCATCATACAGGAAATGTGGAAGGAGACACCCAGAAATGTGTCTCAAAGGAACAATGAAATGCATTACGTGCAGGAAGGAAGGACATAAAATGAAGAATTTCTGAAGAAAATTTAAGAGTACTATGGAAGAAGATAAAAATGGTCCCAAGAATCCATTTACATTAATTTGCCGTAAATGTAGGGGGCCTGGACATTACCAGAGTGAATTCCCTATTCTATAGGATATTTTTTTTGGTCAAAGAAGAAGCAATGTAGAAATAAATGGTTGGAGAAATGTTTAAAAAGTATTACTGCTCCTTATTGATGTGTTTACTTTGAAATAATTTTCTCTTGTATTTGTAACCCTATAGTTTTCCATGTGAGAATGATATTTGAGAAAGAATTATCTTTTCACTTGTGGATATAGTTATAAATAACCATTTGGTTTTATATGATCATTGGTTTTGAGGCAATTACAAGTTATTATAATTTGGGATGAAAATTAAAGGTATTAGATAACATTTGTGTTTAAATTATTTTATGGTTATTTTGAGGAATTTACCTCATTTTGGTAATGTTACAAAATATTGTTTTTGAAAAAGGCTAACACGCAGACCGTGTGACAACCCGTCGTGTCGGACAAAGCTGTGGGAATAAAACCCACAACCAATGTGCGATTGGGATTTATCACCTAACAATGGACTACGTGATGTCCCTGGTGAGTGTGACTATTGTTTTAGTTAAATGATTTTATTGATCAATAATAAGTTGATTTTGGGATCTTATGTCTTATCAAATGAATACCCTTAGTACAAGAAAATGATTTGGTGATTATGTTATAAATGTTATTTTGGAAGATTTTTGCTTTGTTGGGAACACTATATTCCCAAGGAAAATATTATACTATGGGATTTTATTTATACCTATCTTTATTTCTTTTAATGTGATAGTTTTATTGACTCTTTTTCCGAAGTGGGACTTTCCATTATATTATCAATCATAATTTTAAAATATTTCGAGAACGCAATTTATTTGATGGGAGAATATTACACCTCAAGCTTCCACGGTACCTTTCCCTTTGAATAATGCAATGGCTTTTATTGTACACAACTTCGAGATTCTAACACACCACTACCAATCAAACTAGCCATTATGAATAATGAAACATACTTTTTTAAATTTAATAAATTTTATATTTCAAAATGGACTTCATTTTTGGATTCCAAATATCAAAATTAGCTTAGGGTGAAATTTTTGTACTTTTCGGATAACTTTCATATTTTGATAAATAGTGAAAATTAATAAATTTTAATTTAAAAAAAACTTTTTTCATCAATATAAATTAATACTGATAAATTATGAATTTTAGTTGTTTTACAGAATATTTAGAATATATTTTTACCATTTAATACAATGTTGGTCGTTGGATATAACTTCACATTTAAACCAGACATAAACAAGTGTCAATCTTTGGATAGTTATTATTTCTTAAAAACACTATATTTGTTTTGACAACGGGAATTAATTTTTAAATTAATTAATGCAACTTATATGTTTTTAATTTGGCAAAATAGACATCATTTTTGAATTCATAATATCAAATATATATTAGGCCTATTTTTAGGTATTTTTCTGAAAACAATCAATTTTTGATGAATAGTGAAAAATACTGAGTTATAGTTTAAAACCACATTTTAATTTAAATAATTAATTATTATTTTTAAATCTAATGAAGGTCAAAATAAATACATAATACCTATATTTATTAAATGTAATTCATTGAAGTTTGTTTAGAATAATTTTTGATGTATAAAAATTTTATTGAACTTTTCACCGTCTTTTACCCACCCCCTAGGATAATTTCAAAATTTACATAAAACATAATTCTACTGCTTCTGTGAGTGGAATTTTAAAAATCTGACAGACACATTTAATATCACGGATTAAAATGTGGTTCAATAAGATAAAAATAATTTTTTCTGAATAGTAACATTTTACTTTTATTTACCACGGTTAAATGTAAATATGGTAATTAAGGGTAAAAATGATATTAATATTAACCTAACACATGTCCTAATTCAGTTGGACAAGTATATATCGACCAAAAACAAATTTAGAAATAAAATATTATCATTTAGGTCTACTTGGATTACATTAGGACATTTATTGTTATTTAATTCAAAGAAGAGTTAAAAGAGTTAAAATCAATGTTTAATTATTAATACATAATATAAATTCGATTGTAAATATTCATTAGAAATATAAAACTATTTCCTACATAATTGTATTTTATTTATAATTTTTAGACATTAAATTAGTTAATTTATGTATGAAACAATGGTGATGTAATAATTACCGAATTAATGAAATATTAAAATAATTACTATTTTAAATATCCAAATAAATTTAATTTGAGACTTTTATGAATTAAAAAAATTCTAGGATAACATGAAATGTTAGTATTGATTTCATTAACTTTTTTGAAGTAATCATTCTGTTATGAATTTAAAAAAATAAAATTCCAAATAGTGTCAAAATCGACATAAAAGAGTTTTTAAAACAAATATTATATTATTAATTCATATTCTATTCCTAAAAATAAAAGGATTGTCCAAAGATCTTGTATCATGATTGTTGTATCATTAATCGACTGCTTTGGGGTCTCTTGGAAGTTTATAGTAAGTTTAATAACCATATAATATATAAAAACAACGAGACATGGTAAATGCCAAACTAATTAACGAAGAGCTAAAACTAAAAGACAATGTTAATAATGTGACCCTAACCTATCTAAAATATATTATTTGAGTTGTATTTGACTAATCACCACATTAACCATTAAATAATATACTTTTGAGCCATTATAAACCTAATATGGATTTATTATAAAATAACATTTCTAGCTTTTCCAAAGGAGCCCCTCACCCCTCTTATAAAAGGGAACTCCCCCTTCCCATTAATTCACACCTTCAAAGCCATTTGGATCCGCCAAAATCTGCCCAAATATCCTCCCAACTTCCTTCACTTCAACTTAGAGGCCTTAGTTTGATCATAAATCCAACCTATGGATCCATTTTGTTCAATTCAAAAGGAAGAACCCGAAGAAAAGGTAATGTTTTCACCACCCTCTTTCAAGTTCCTTTATTCTTCAACTTCTTCTCTGTTTGTTATTTCTTTTCTAACATAATAACTCCAGTATCATCAATATATTGTTATGTTATTATAAATATGGAACAAACAAATTCATTATTCTATCCATCCCTTGAATGACATGTCACCATACATGAGTACATATGGCCTACCGTCTCCACGTTGTGGTGTAATTGTTATTCAATATATTATTATTTAAATGGGTATAATAATGATGTATAATTCATGTAAATAATAAATATAACATTATAATGGTTCTTTCTATATTATATACCATCCAATTATATATTATTTTAACATCAAAAGAATGATATATTAGCTCGTACGTACGTACGGACTACCGTCTCCACGAACGCGATGAGATTCATTCCCCATCATATCCATTTGAGTCTAATTCTCATTTAATGATTAAAATTAATGTTTAAGGAATTGATATCATTATTTATATGAATGAGATACAACCTATCCATAATGAACATGACTTACGTAACATAGAATATAAAGGAAAACGAGTAAGTTAACACCTGAAATGATGATAATACTAAGATATTATTAAGAAATCAATGTTAAATGATCATAGATGATATAATATTAATGTAAATGATTCTTTTATAATTCAATATCAATTTATTCACCATTATACAAGAGGTTAATCTACCATCGACCAAGGAAAAAGTACAAAGTAAGGGGTTTCTTATCTCACTCTTAATTTGGTGAGAATTCCATTGTCCACAACTTATTTATTGCATGTGGTGTATGTGTACTGCCCATGATTGTATTCATTGTGTAATATACCTTATTTTATGTGTATTTACATCATCATTGTATGATCCTTCTTTCATGGGTGTATGTTTAGTATGTTACTTAATCGATAAGGGAATTTCAAATTTCAATTTCCACTCATTTTGCTTTACGCATTTTTCATTGATTATTTTTCTCCAAGATTATGTGTGGAATCACTATTCATTTGCTTATGTCAAAATTTCCACTCCCATTTCTGTCGATATACTTTTGATACACATAATCACTCCATTTTTAAATTCTCATGTCATCAATATGAACTTGATAAGAGTAATTTTAACTCAATCATCATTTATTGAGTTAAACATCTAATTCATTGGTGTCGTTTTTTACAAGAATATGTGTGACTGTCCTTTGATTGTTTTACTCTAAATATAAAATATTATTGAGAGGATTTAGATTTTTCATGCATAATTATGTCATTTATTTATCCTTAACCTAAGGATACAGTTATTATAAGAGATTTCATCTCAATTTACATTCCATTGAGACTTCTTTGTTGTTATACGCCAATTCACTTTTATATGGTGTATATAATGTAGTTTGACATAGTATATCATGAATACCTTTATTATAATGATATTATATATTTTTGATTACAATAAATATTTGTATTCAATTGTCTCTATTTTGGTTAGAAACTCTAACTAAAATATCATTTTAAATGTTTTTTAGATTTATTCTTCTAAATTTTTCCATTAATGTCCATGATTTAAAAATGGTTTTATAAATTTATTTATATGAAAATTAATGCGATAAAATTAAAATTCTTTTTAAATGTTTCAAAGTGGTGTGGGACACTTTGATTCAATAAATCTATTTTAAATGGCTTTTTGACAAATAGTGTTAATTTTAAATGTTTTCCAAAAAAGGGTGATATTACTCTCAGTAGTTTGATGATTATTTTAATCTATGTCAATATCCTTCATTATTCTTTATTGAGGTTAATCTGATACAATAAAATCTTCCATATAGTATCGAATGGGTTATGTTTGACTGTGGATGTGCTATTTTTATACCATTCATGGTTTGTGGTTAAAAGTATTGGCATTCTGTATGCTAGTTTTAATACGAATGTTTATGTTATGTTTCAAAAATTTCATATGAGGAATGAATTGGTCTTAATAAGTGACGGGTGGAGCCCGCTATAGCTCCTCGATGCATCGGTAGGTCTCATGAGACAAACTACTACCTTGGATCAAGGCCTTGACAAAATCTTATTTGTATTCTTGGAACGAGGCTTTGGCTATGTGGTTATGATTGTCTGGGATTATGCATTATGTCTTTATGAATGTGGTTATGGATATTTTAATGTTATTATTCGACTAGTAGAATATCTATGTGAATAAGTAAATGGAATTATTTCATTTTATCCTTTCCATATTATGCTGAAGATCAAGTTTAAAAGGATTTTATTTTAGTTATACATTGCCTTAAATTTATTTATTTATTTATGAATGTTTCTGCTATATTTTTATCCTTACTGATCATCTAAGAACACCCCTTTCAATGTTTTATTTTTTCCAGGATGTGAAAAATAATTTTATGAATGACCTACAGGGATAGTATGAGGGTATATGAAGACAATATGTTGTTTTAGTTTTTCACTTATTGATGTAATATGAAATATATGAATATATTTAGTGTTTGCAAGGATACTAAACTAATCGGTCCTTCGAGACTTGAACTTTTCTGATCATGCCAATGTTATTTAATAAAGCACCGACTTCGGTTAACTGGGGTCAGGGCATTACATGGCCAACTGTGTTCAATAAATAATTCGTCTTTGAAGAACTATTCCTATTCAAAAACCCTTTCACATTTTGGACTTAAAAAAATTGGATTGAAATTGAAATATTAAATTTGTTTAATCAATTGGCCATAACATTGGATCCATAGGTAAAAATGACTCAAGATTATGAGATTGGTCAACCAAATTTATTACCTATATCTTTGAAGAAGGAGATATCTCTGGATTCGACTGTCTGGATAGCCAACCTGGTTATGCAAGTGGAGGGACAGATTGGGAATGAAAACAATCCACATCCTTAGGCTATAAATGCATCCCACTACTATCCTTAAAATATAATGGTATTTCAGAAGAGAGAATCACATATTGGAATGATCAGAGCCTTGACAAAGGCTTGGGAGGACCTTCCATACTCATGTTTTCACTTGAGAAATCTTTTCTCCGATTTTTTCTTCCATTCACTTTTGTATTGTTCTTTGTTGTAGTCTTCAATGTTTATTTCACTGTAATTCTATTTTAATGCATGTTTCTTCTTCAATATCTCTTATTCTCATCCACCTTCTATAGTTTAATGTTAATGTACATAAAATAGTTTAAATATAGTTGAATCCCATTCCCTTATTTTTCTTCCTCATTCAATCAAATGTTTATTTTTAATTATCAACTTTGTTTGTGTCTGTGTGTCGATGCACCACTCCTTTCTTATCCCTTTATTTTTCTTCTATTCTTAATTAATCTTCATAATCATTATAACAATATTATTAAACACCAAAATGGCTGAGTAAATATCTAATTGGGGTGAGTCAAAATTTAAGGATGTTAAGTGATTGCGACTATTTTTCGATGAGTATTTTTAAATTTAACATTGTGTATATTGGAATTAATATTTCATGGATTAATGGCATATTTTGTTTATCATGTGGTTTCCATGGATTATTGGAACCATAAATACACTACCATAATCAACTTGTGATTGATATTAGAATCCTAGTTAAGTTAAGGCTTGGATTAAAGCTTTAACACTTAGGAATTCTAATCAACGTCAATGTCTGACATGGGTGTTAAATTAATGAAATATAAAGCAAAGATCAAGGATATCACAAGATTAACTAACTAATAATTAACTCACAACAATATTTATCAATTTGTTAAATAATATTTCATCCCTAACTTATTTTATAATCTCTGTAAACAAACTCCCCAATTATAATACAATTAGCTAAAAACAACCGACCATTAAAAAGAATCATCATCGAGGATTCGAACCGAGTACTGCTATACACATTAGCAGAGCATCGAAACCTTGACCAATCAATATGCAACAATCGGTCGTGCTTTTCATATGTTGCCAATCCTGGGGATGGTTCTTTAAGTTGTAATTTGTTTTTGGTCATTGTAAAAAAAGAAAAAAACAATATTTAAAAAAATTGATTAAAAAAACACAAAGAAAAACTCGTCTTCTCATAAAAATCATAAACTGAAAAACACAAAGAAAAACCCGTCTTCCTTTTCCTTTCAATATCTCTTTGAATTCCTCATAGCCTACCAAAAAATCCCTTTGAGTTTTCTGACCCATAAATTGAGTGAAAACTTCGCTAACATAGGTGGAACATTAGAGAAACTCAAATAATTCAAGAACCAGTCCTTGTCCAACCAATTGAGATATAGCCGATCCTAGGGAAAAAAATCTTAAAAAACTTGTTGAAACTGATATTTTAATGTCCCGGATCTGGGTTCCACTCAACGGTTTCCCCAAACATGGTTCTCCGCATGACCTCAAGCGCATTTCCCCAAATGCCAAAGGCTGCTGACTAGTAGCGAGGGCCCTTGTCTGATAGTGGGGAAACTATGCCCTCATTTTTCAAAGAGTAGCATAGCGGGATGAAATAAATCATACAACAACAATAGAAGCAGTAATCCATACACAACTAAAATAAACAACTTTAGTAGATATACCCAACCAGTATATAAAATTGGGAAACATGCCTCAATTTCTATGAAAGCAGCTAGAACATTTTACACAACAATACAGTGCAATACAAGTACAGAAAAGAAAAATAGAACAAAACAGCCAGTAGCATCGCGAGCCCCAGCCCGGTCCCATGCCCCCTACTCCTCGGTAGCAATCAAGTACTTTTATAAGGACCGTTTCCATATCTCCACCTTCAAAAAAATAATATGTTTGGGCTGAAAAGCATGACCCAAACAGGGTGTGAGAAATAATCTCAGTAGGCACCCACCAAAGGATCATAGTCAACTGTGTGTTAACATGGAACAACAGTGTGAAAAAGTAAATGCAATAAACTAAACATTACTCAAATGTAACTAACATACCAGTTATATTTCCATTTTAATATCCATTTCATTTTTTATTAATAAGAAACCACTATAGTGAATTTCTAGGTAAACAGTTAGTGTCCTCAGACACGCAAACCCTTACCCTTAGGTAATCAGAATCTTTCCCCCATGGATAATACATATTTCCCTTAGGTGTACAAAGTTTCTCCCTTAGTCACGAAGTCTATTTCCCACTGGAGTGAAAAATGTTTCCCTCAGGCCGAAAAAAACCACTTCCCTTAGGCTAAAGGTAACAATTCCCTAAGGCTAACTAAAGCACTACCCTCAGGCTAAGCAAGTAATCGGGCCAAGCCCAACATATAAACTATCAATACACATGGAATTACTCTTATGGTAATCAATTAAACATTATTACAAAGGAATTCCCTCAGGTATTCGGACAAATGGCTAAATATAGAAACGCACCCCCGGGGTGGTCCTGGATCTAATCAGTGATCCCAAATTGGAGTATATTATCACATTTAATTACCTATACAATTATAGGTTTTTAAATCAACAAGGCCTCAGCCATAAGACACCCCATTTATGGGTGTGTATCCCAACAGTATACAAAACACACATTAGTTTGAAAATTAAATACCAGCCACCTACCTTTAACACCCCCTGAATGATATACACGAACGAAGATCCTCGATTCGTCCTAAAACGACGTAGATCTAAGGAGAAATAAAACCTCATTAAAACATAAATAACTTCCTAATGGAAAAGAATTGGTAATAACTACCCAATGAGAAGGTAGAACTCACCTGTTCTGTTGTAGGGAGATCGACGGTGTAGAAAACAGATTCCCGACATGTGCTTGGTGGATCCTCGAAGATTCGGTTGTCCCTCCTGAGCTCCCATCCAGTTCTAAGCCTTCCCTATGAACAGGGGATGCTACTGCCCATTTTAATGGAAAAAAAGTACACGACATGTATTTCCATGTACAGACCCTGTACATCCCATTTTTAACTGTTCCTCTGGCGGTTTCCCACCAGCGTGGAAATATTCATCTACCGACATGACTACACGACATGTCTCCTTGAGTACACGGCGTGTTCTAACGCATAGCTTTCCACTGCCTTACTATTTTCTTGCATACTGACTACACGGCATGTATAGGACCACTACACGTTGTGTAGTAGGTTTCTACACCCTTCATCACCGACATGGCCACACGCCCCGTGTACTGATCCCACACGGCCAAAAGTACACAGCGTGCGGAAAAGTACATGGCGTGAACATCCAAAATTTATGATTTTCCCCATTTTCTTGTTTTTATCAAAAACACTTAAGGAAAAGACAAAAGAAGAAACCCGTACCTCAAAAATAAGAACCGAGTTCTTACAAACTTCTCCCCATTAAAATAATTCATCCCCGAATTTCCCATCCAAGGGTGGTGAAGATAAATCCACGAACAACTCTGGCCATTGAGCACGTTTGTCGGTCTCCGGCTCCTAGGTTTCATCCTCCACTCGGCCACGCTGCTATAACACCCGTACGAGAGGAACTGACTTTCCTCAGAGAAATTTTGTTCTCCTATCAACGATAAAAATTGGTTTCTCCTCAAAGGACGCATCTACCTCAAGCTCAACCTCCACGGGCTGAAAGATGTGAGACGGGATTGAATGATAGCGACGCAACTGAGATACATGGAAGACGTCGTACATGGGTTGGTACCTCTGTGGTAACTACAACCGATAGGCAACCAGACCGACTCTCTCTAGAATCTCAAATGTTCCCACATTCCTCAGTGATAGTTTACCCAATCTCCTGATCCTCCTGTGTCCCAACTTCAGTGAAACATGCAAGAAAACCTGATCCCCAACCAAGAACTCCAAAGGTCATCTGCGGTGATCAACATAATATTTCTAAAGAGACGGTGCAATAGACATCTTTTTCTTAATCAACTGGACCTACTCAGAAGTCTCCTACATGAGACATGATCCCAATAAAGCTACCTCACCTGCCTCTGAACTATACAAGGGTGATAGGAATGCCCTACCATATAAATCCTCGTAAGGTTCCATCTCTACAGTTCCCTGAAAACTATTCTTGTAGGAAAACTTGACTAAGGGTATATGATTCTCCCAAGATCCCCCAATGTCTATGATACATGAACGCAACATGTCCTCAAGCACATATATCATACGCTCTAACTGGCCATCGGTCTGATGGTGGTATGTTGTGCTTAGAAGCACTTGTGTACCAAGAGCCCTCTCAAAACTCTGCTAGAAAAGAGATGTAAAACAGGCATCCCTATCTGAAATTATAGAACGAGGGACCCCATGAAAGCATAAGATCTATTAGATATACAACCTTCTGAGCTCGTTAACTCCGAAAGTCTCCTTGATCGGCAAAAGGTGAGCTACTTTTTTAGTCTGTCCACAACAACCCACACTGAATCATTTCCTCGAGGTGACCATGGTAAACAAGTCACAGAATCCATTGCGACAGCATCCCATTTCCACTCTAGGATGGGTAACTGCTATATCATTCTAGTTGGCCTCTGATGTTCAGCCTTCAGCTGCTGACAGGTGTAACACTTTGTAACAAAACTAGCTACATCTCTCTTCATACCCGACCACCAGTACTGACATCTCATGTCACGGTACATCTTGGTAAAACCAGGATGAACTAACCAAGATGAATAATGAAACTCCTGCATCATCTCATTGTGAATATCCCATGAAACCGACACTCTTCCATGGAAACACAAACCTTCATCATCGCATATTGTCCACCCAGAAGAAGGGTTCTCACTTTCCACTGACACCCGTAGAACTAGGCCTTCTGAATCAGATTGTTGTATCATCCTCAGTCTATCCAGTAGGATAGAAGTCACAGATAAAGATGAATGACAGGTCTGCCCCTGTCTGTCATGCACCTCCAAATGCATCTCAGAGAACAAAGACATAAGCTGCCATTCACCACTGGCCTCATGCACTGCCTGTATCTGTGTCTTCCTGCTCAGTGCATCAGCTACTGCATTACCTTGACTAGGTGTATAGGAAAGCTCATAATTGAAGTAATGATGGTATTCGACCCACCTTCGCTACCTCAGATTCAGGTAACGCTGAGTAAAGATATACTTGATACTTTTGTGGTCGGTGAAAACCACAAAACATTCTGCCAATAGATAATGTCTCCAACAGTGCAACACATGAACAACTTTAGCCAACTTGTGGTCATGCATAATGTAATTCCTCTCATGTGGCATCAACTTTTGAGACCCGTACAAAACAACTCGATCGCCCTACATCAATAGAGCTCACAGCCCAGTCCCTGATGTGTCATAGTAAACTGTATAGCTCTGCCCTTACTCTGGGAGTATCAGGATCGGTGTTGATCTAAACTTTCTCTTCATCTCCTCAAAGGCTATCTCGCAATCTCCTGAACAAACGTAATTCACACCCTTATTATTAAAGCCTTTCAATGGTGATGCTATGTGGGAGAATTCCTGTATAAAACACATGTAATAACTATCTATCCCTATGAAACTCCATATCTCAAAAATATTCTTAGGCTTCTCTAAGAAAACTACTTCTCTCACCTTTTCTGGGTCTACTGAAACTACTGCCTCTAAGATGATATGACCCAGGAAGTGTATCTGGTCTATCCAAAAGTTTCACTTTGAGAGCATAGAATATAACTGATGCTCTCTCAGTGTACACAATACAATCTCAAGATGGGTGGCATGGTCAGGTAGAGTGTGAGAGTACACCAAGATATCTTCCATGAATACTACTGCAAAAGAATCCAAATACGGATGGAATACAAGATTAATCAGAGCCATGAAAACTTCCAGTGAGTTTGTGAGTCCGAACGGCATAATTGTATACTCGTATAGACCATACCTGATCTTGAATGCTGTGAGAGGTATATCAGATGGTCTAATGAAAAACTGATGGTATCCTGATCTCAAGTCAATCTTTGAGAACAATTGTGGTTCATGAAGTTCATCAAAATGATCATAAATCCTTGGTAAGGGATATCGGTTCTTAATCGTCAACTGGTTCAGCTTTCGATAATCCACATAGAGTCTGAGGGTACCGTCCACCTTCTTTGCAAAGAGGAAAGGAGAACCCCAAGGAGAAGTACTGGGTCAGATGAACCCCTATGAGTGTAACTCCTCTATCTGCCTCTTGAGATCCTGCAACTCAGGTGTATCCATACTATAAGGAGGAATGGACACCGGTGATGTTCCTGGCACAAGATCAATAGAGAAATACACCTCACACTCCGGAGGAAAACTTGAAAATTCGTCTGAGAAGACATCCCTCAAATAATCAACCACGGGAGGGAAATCCCTCTGACAAGTCCCCTGGTCATCTAGATATAAGTTTGCAATCTGGGCTATGATAGCACCTCACCCATGATTCTCTGGTTCTGCTTGAATCGCCTGAACATCCCACTCGCCCTTGTGTAGAAACACTCCTCCCTCTAGTGGCGTAAAACTCACCCTCCGACGGTATAAATCCACAAAGGCTCGAAAGGGAACCAACCAGTCCATCCTGAGAATGATGTCATAAGCTGTCATCTCTAAGGTACAGAGGTTCCAAGGAATGTGATACCCACCATCCTCAAGGGGGGACTCCTTTCATTGACCCACACCAGCCGTTCTAGTCCCCAATGGAGTGTCTAGTGTCATGATATCAGAATAAGTAGAAACACAGAGCCCCAAGCTCTCCACCATGGATACAAATATAAACATATGTGTATCACCCGTATCGAAAAGTACTGAAGATAGAACAAAAGCTACTAGAATAGTACCTCTGACTGTAGACGGTCCAGGATCTTTCTCCTGTTGGGTCTGTTTCACTACACATGCATGACCAATGCTGCGGCCCGGCGACACAACTTGGCTACCCTGAGCTGTCCTTCCCTCCTGGATCTGAGATCCTAGTGTCTGGATACCACGACCACGACCACCATTCTGCCTGCACACCCCGACGTATTCCAGTTACCAGACTGGTAAGAAGCTGCTGGTCCTGCTCCCACTTGCAGAGTCTGCACAGAACCCCTCTCACTAGCCACTGGTATAAACACCCTGAAAAAGCACTGCAGATGACCTATCTTTCCGCAAGCTCAACACTCCATTGGGTCTCATGGACATTGAGGTCACTTGTACCCTTCCTTACCACACTCGTAGCACATGACCTGGCCACCTGAAACATTCTTTTGGATGGTACTTCCACCTTTAGAGAAGTCCATCTGTCTCTTCCTCTTACTAGAAGAAATACTACCAAAATCTGGTGGTGAACCACCCTATCCCACACAACTAGCTTCTCGTAGCTTCCTCTCTACAATCAGTTCCTGGTTCACAATAGCATGTACTGAAGGCAACCTGAAAACATTCACTAGTGCTCAGATGTCATATCGAAGACCATCCTCAAAGCGTTTGGCTCTCAACGTATCATCGCCCACTAGAACGGGTGAAAAATTCTGAAGCTCGGTGAAATGAGCAGAATAATCCACCACTGACATAGTGTCCTACTACAGATTCATGAACTTTCGAGCTCTATCTACCCTCAGTGTCTCAGGGAAGAAGAAGTCATAGATGACTGCCTAAAAAACCTCCCACGCTATGTCTCTGTGATTCTCTGACTGGGTGGTAACATCCCACCACCTCTTGGTGGAATCACGCAGCATGTAAGTTGCGAGATAGAACCTCCACCCTAGAGGCATCTCAAAATGCTAGAAAATAGTCTGCATCAATCCTAGCGAAAACTCTGTAGCTTGTGGTCTTCCATCTCTGAAAAACGTAGGCGGATGCGGCTACTGAAAGATACGAGTAAGATCGGACATAGCTGTGGTAGCCTGCGGTGCTCCCTGAAAGGTCTGCATGAACCGCATAAAGCCTTCACGATACTGTGCATCTGTGCCTATGTCCGGTATAATGGATGGTGCCACATCTGGCTCTGCTGGAGGATCCACTAGTATCCCATGTCCCACCATCTTTGGAGTAAACTCATTACCGCTCTCCTGGCGAACAAAGTGCGGTTGCCTCGGCGGAATGACACTAAAAGGTCAATCACACACTTTAGAACAAGATTATTAAAGACCGAGAATGATGAAACCCAAAAAAGAACAAGAGGAAGAAGGCATTCAATATTTCACAACAGTATTGCACAGTGTGTATACTGACTACACGGTGTATACATGACTTTTATTCCTCTGCCCAGGTCATCTACACGGAAAAGCCACACGACTCCCGTTAAACAAAACAACACGGCGTGTACATATTATACATGGTGTGTATGGTGTAATTTTCTTACTGCCTGTGTCGTTTGTGACACGGCCGACTACTTGGCTTGATACTACACATCGTGTTACACCCGCACACAGTTTGTACACAACACCGTTTCCCAGATGCATGGCTAAGTCCACACGGTTTGTCCTCGGACAAGACTACACAGCGTGTCCCCCAGGTACACGGCTTTTACTAGACGAGCTCCGCCGACCCGTGTTGTCAGTTACACGGAAGGAAACATGGATCAACCTACATGGTGTTTTCTATATACACACTACGTGTACTCTAAAGGATTACCCTGACCTGTGTTGTTAGTTACACGACCGGGTTCCCAAGTCACACTACACTGCGTGTTCTTCATTGACATGGCATGTTTATGAAACAACTACACCGGCCCGTGTTTGTTAGTTACACGACTGGGTATCCGGGTCAACACTACATGCAGTGTATATTCGGTACACAGCGTGTTCTACCCAATCTCTTCCCATCACCTTGTCGTTGCCCACACGGTTGTGAAACGAGAAGAGATTACACGGTGTGTACTTTGGGTACACGGAGTGTACTCAAAAAATTTTCTTCCCGAACATAATAACATACACGGTGTGTTTAAGGTATCACACAACGTGTATACTGGGTTTTCAGATAGTATACCTCAGAAACTTCTCCAGAACCTAGAAAATACTGAAAACAACACCTAATTGCCAAATTTTTATCTGGGAGGGATGATACACCCCACGAATCAATGTTTGACACATTATATGTGTTATAACTGGATAAACCGTCAATGATCCACCAAATGTCGGTCAATGAGGTCCCATACTCCCCAAAAACAAAAGTTTGACGTCCATTATCTAAACAGGCTCACACAAAAATACCCTATCACTTAGCAGGTATTTATCAAGCAGTTATCACAACAACATGCTTTTCTAGCACACCAACTATCACAACAACATGCAATTTCTAATGAACCTACACGACATTGAACTATTCATGGTATGCGATTTCTAGCATGTTCCTAAATGATGCATGAGATGGCATAACCTCATCTCATCAGGTTGCAACTAAATAGAACCCATGACTAAAATAAAAATACCACAATCACAAGTGTGTCACCCTTAGGTGAAAACAAATCAACTGTAAAATTGAAAACATAGAAGAATTTTAATAAATGAGGTAGACTGGGTTGTCCCAGTACACTGGTAAGCTACTCCCAAGCACAGCTTATTACCAACTACCATTCTTATCCTATCCCAGACTAAGGCTCCAAATAGTAATTCAAAGAAATGATCCTCCTCTGATACCACTTTGTAACATCCCAGATCCGGGTGCCACTTAATGGGTGACCCGAACCCGATTCGCCACACGACCTCAAGTGAATTTCACCAAACACCATAGGCTACCGACTAGCAGTGAGGGCCCAGGTCTGATAGTGGGAAATATATGCCCTCATTTGTCAAAGTGTAGCACAGAGGAATGAAATAAATCATACAGAAATAGTGGAAGTAGTAACCCATACACAATTGAAACAAACAACTACAGTAGATATAACCAACCAGTATATAAAATGTTGAAAAATCCCTCAAATTCTAAGAAAGTAGAAAGAACATGTTACAAAACAATACAGTGCAGTACAAGTACAAAAAAAAAACAGAAAAAAAAAACAGTCGGTAGCATCGCGAGCCCTAGCCCGGCCCCATGTTCCCCTACTCCTCGGTAGCAATCAAGTACATGTATTAGGACCGTTTCCCTTATCTACACCTATAGAAATGTAATCTTCTTGGCCGAAAATCATGAACTAAACATGGTGTGAGAAATAATATCATTAGGCACCCACCAAAGGCACATGCTCAACTATGTGTAAACATTCAACAATAGTGTGAAAAAGTAAATACAATAAATGAAGCAGTACTCAAAAGTAACTAATTTACCAGTTATATTGCCATTTTAATATCCATTTCGTTATTTATTATTAAGAAACCACCATAGTGATTTTCTATGTAAACAGTCTGTGTCCTCAGACGCGCAAACCCTTATCCTCAGGTAATCAGAATCATGCCCTCGGGCATAACAGATATTTCCCTCAAGTGTACGAAGTGTCACCCATAGGCAAAGAGTCTATTTCCCACAAGCGTGAAAGATGTTTCCCTTAGGCCGAAATAACCACTTCCCACAGGCTAAAGGTAGCACTGTCCTCAGGCTAAGTAATGCACTTCCCGTAGGCTAAGCATGTAATCAGGCCAAGCCCAACATATGAAAAATCAATACACATGCAATTCCTCTCAAAGAAATTCATTTAAAATTATTATAATGGCATACCCTTGGGTATCTGGCCAAATGGCTAAATAGAGGAACGCACCCCTGGGGTGGTCCTGGATCCAGATACGCTTGGGTATCTGGCCAAACGGCTAATGAATATTTTATTTTCATCTCATTAATTTTCTAAACCCTTATTTATATAAGTTTTTATTTTCATCATTATAAAATTAATGTATTTTTATATTTAAAATGATTATAATATATCTATATTGTTTTACTAAACCCAATTTGGAATAGGTAAAATATGATTGTTATATAATTAATTAAACTATATTTGGAATGATTGATAACTGCTTTTAATGGGAGAGTTATTCATCATGTCATAAAAACATTCTAGAAAAGTTAATGTTTCTCTATTATAATGAAATACATATAATGGAATGATCTATAATCCTCAAATATGTAAACCATTACAATGTATACTTTTATTTTAAAATTAAATCTCTCATAAGAATTTACATAACATAAGAACCCAATGAAAAAACACTTAAAGAATTGATTTATATTTTTTACATAAGTATTTGATCAATAATATTTTATCTATGAAACAAATTATGGTAAAAAACATCTCAATTAGATATATCCATTAATAATGAAACAATATTCCATGTTTACATTCTTTGATCAAATAAGTCCTAAAAATGGAAAATTAATTTAGAAATAATATTTACTAGAGAAAATGAATCATTAAAATTATATTTCAAGGTTATTCAACATATTTCAGATATATCTATCTAAATTAGAACCAAAACACTACCTTAAAAAAATATTTCATATTTTAATTTATAAGATCCCAATAGAAATGACTAATCCCACAAAATAAACATGTTATGGTTTTTGAATCAATTAAATTTGATTCAGTTCAACAAATGTTGATATATTACTTTTATATCCATTTTGTATTTTTTTATTTTTTAAATATTGATGGAAAACATATTTTTACTCCAATTTATTATTGATAAAATTCATACTTAATACTTATCATTGTTATTTTACAAAAACCCACTATATATATAATATATTTACTAGTACATTTAAATTTTAAGATGATCTTTCAATTTAACATAGTCATTAGTAAATGAAAAAAATAATATTATAAAAACAATTCTCATCATTTTTTGTAAGTATTAGAGTTAAATGTTGTGAATTATTCAATTAATATGATAAAATTAATAATATTATCATTTTTATGAATTTATTTATTCCAAATAATTATGATATTATACATCTTAATATTTTCATCATTTTTTATCTAATAATATTTCATTAATTTTATTGTAATACAAATTTATTCTTATATTATTTTTAATTTGGATATCATCTTTAGTGACATTCATAATTGAATTTTAAAAATGATTTTTTGAATTTTATACCATATTTATGATATGAATTTTGAAATCATTGATTGAAACTGGAGAAATATTTTTTTGTAAAAAATCATTATATTTAAAATATTAAATTATTTTAGAATCGAAATATTTTTTATTGTTCTAACTAGACATGATTCCTATCCACTAGAATCCACTAATTGTCTTTAGTAAGTGACTATGGATTTAAAATATTTGTTTTCCATTAAGCCACAAACTATTTCCAAGCCTTCATTAAAACATTAATGTAATTCATTGATAAGGGGTTGATTTTTCAACCATGATGCGTTATCAAGGAAGTTATCTCTCAAGATTTTTTAAAAATAAAATAATGGAAAAATATATTATTCATATTTACTTTTCACGTGTTTTAGTATAAAAATTATCAATTGGATGTCTAAAATTGTTCCAGAATGTTGGATACCTTTAAAATAACTAATGTTTGTTAGATTCACTATAAATAATGAATTTTTTATGATATGTTTCATTTTATATATAAATTAATGTTAAGAGGCTATCTTAATTTGGTATCTACTAATAATTACCTATTTTAGCAAGGTTATCATTCATGTAGATCATGGTTCAATGTGAGGGTACACAAAATAAGCTGATTTGGTAATATAGAGTTTTATTCATGGATAAATGAACATTTTCCTAGGATATTGATTCTAAAAGGAAATTTATAGTTTTGTGACAGGATGCAAGGTACATAGTTTTCTGATGTGACAGTATTAGAGTGTGATGACTCATAACATAAGGATAATAGTGAATCCAGAGTTATTGGTGTGGAATTATTTTGTACATAGAGGTTTAATAAGACGTAGTTATGTTTGAAGAGGATAAAAACCTTGTTTTTAGGTTTGGTAAATGATTGGAACTAGGTGTTTCATTGATAATTTCTGAAAATCAACCAATCCTTTCCCATAGAAAATTTTTATTTCTAAAAGTTCCCTCCCATCACCCTCATACTTGGTTGTGATCAAAACAAAGAGGTTAAAATCATGTGGAAATAACGAATTACATGTGAATGATTCTTGATGAAGGTTATACTCCCATGTTATGGACATTAATAGTGAAATATTGATGTAAAGGGAATTTGTGTCTAGATAATAAAAAGCACACAATAATAAATCTTGATCCCCACATTATTGTTTTATTTTGTGATGATGTGGGTTTGAATGAGGTTAAACCACCATTTTTTTAATTTTAGGGGACCCCTCATTCGTTTTTAATATCTATAATACTGAAAATCAATATATATCATGAAATTATATTCTAAATAAATCAACTTATATTTGGAATCAACTATTGGTATGACTATGGGATACTAATTCTAGAATTTCTTGATGAATTTGGATGTTCATTATGTTAGGTTTTCTAAACACAAAAAATCATTCTTTTTTATAGACAATGTTAATCAAAACATATCATGAAGATCGAAATTATATAGGCTTGTAATAACATAATGTTTTCTAAGTGATTCCATGATCATGTTGTTTTCAGAAAGTGTATTCATACTTTATAATATTATATGTTCATTGAAAATATACTAACGATTCTTTGGGTTGTCAATTAATTTGGTGTATTTGTGGTTACTATCATTTCACCGTTTCGGGGGGAAGTATTTCCCTATTTGATACATTCTTAAAGAGTTAATTTATGTAACTGAATCATTCCCAACAATATTATTACTACTTATATGAAAGTGTTTGATCTAATTTTTTTTCATGAGACACTAATTATGAATCAAAGTTTCTCTATATTTTATTTATTAGTTTATTATGTTATTAATTAATATAGTAAAACTCGTTTCTCATAAATTTATCCTCATATTGACTAGTGGTAGGGATTTTTGAGTTAGGGTCATTCTCATGAAAATGGATTCCAATATATTCCTATAAAAAAAATTATAACAAAAAACTATTCATTCCATGTAATGGGACACAATGTAACTTATAAAAATCTATGAAAAGGGTGAACATATAACCTTTTATGGCCATTTTAGAATTTTTAAATGAAGTTTCTTTTGCGATCATATAGCAGGTCCAATGGGTTGTTTGGATTTAACCTCAAGGATATTTCTTATTAATTTAAGTCCACATGGATTAAAAACCATGTAGTTTGGGTTGAACCAATTGTTTCCATGAGAAATGAGTGATCTCTATGGATTAAAATCTTCTAGTATGAACACATGCTCTATAATTTAATGTCAAGTAGCTAGAACTAATAGGCAAAGGGTTCCAAAAATGGATGGTAGAATACATACACATTAATGATCATTTCTATTAAAATATTTTGTTAGTAACAAAATAAAAGACTGTATGTTTTTTTATTAAACCTAGTTGGATGTCTATATATTGATTTTTACTACCTATCTTCTTTTATCTAGATGAATAAGGAAGAATGCATTCATAGGGAATATGACCTAGTTTGGAAGATTTGGGGATTACAATAATGGGTTTTCTGGGGTAGAGGTTATTGTCTTATTTTTTGAACTATTTGAGGTCATTAATAAAATATTATTGGGTCCTACACATAATAAGAGGTTCAGATATGGTTTCATACCAACTGTATGTTTGTTTCAATATAAGGAAGACTGTTATTATTTGTTTTTACATGTTCTAAGAGAATATTTTATCTCCATTATTTCAATCCATGAGGGAATATTACTCTCTCTTCACAATGAATGACTGGTCATCCTATTCCCATATCACATAACATATTATACACATCACCAAATAATGCAAGGCATATTTAATAAATACCTCATCTAAAGTGGGATATGGGATGGTAATCGTGTTGGTATTATACCTTAGAAGGAATCCAACATACAATATTTGAATTTGGAATAATATCTAACAAATATTGAGTTGTGATGTGTAAGGTCATGTAATTGTACTAGGCCATGCATAATAACATCATTCAGTAATGAATGTTGTGTGATAAAATAAATGACCAGAAAATATTTAGTGGATATTATCCATGGGAAAATACATTTCTAATAATGTTATCTCTTGTAAAAATTATAATAAATTTTATTATTGGGGCCTACATATATATGGATTCCCATTAGATTTATGTCTCTTATTATTATGTCTTAGGAATGAGATAAAAAACAAGTTAATTATTGTGATTTACACCTTGTAGGAGGCGCATAACATGTGTGGGAGCACAAAGGATACATGTCAAGATTATAAAAACTTTTTGGGATGTACCTATTAAATTTAGTGATTTAGGTGATGTTATATTTCTTGGCATAAACATATTAGGATTCCCACGTGAATTGGGAAACAAAATAGGGATCTTGTGTGAATTGGAACCTTGGTAGGAGGATAGTGTAAAGTGTCTCAATTTTTTTATATAAAATTTGAATTGTCAACTTAGTTGGATGGCCATAGTTTTCACACCCTTAACATAGATAATTTTTTGTTTTATTCTTTTATTAGTATAAAATATTTTTATTGAGGTTTGGGTTTGAGTCCTGGTCGAATTTTTTGGATTTTGGACATTTCTACGACTTTTAAAGGGTGGAGCAAGAGTACCATTTAGTTAGTTGAAACTATGTGGTAGTATTATGTTATCATTTGGAAAGTATAGAAATATAAAGAAAATATTTCATGGTTTTTGTACAATATCAAAAATCATACAATCGATCCTAGATATGTGTGTGGCTGCTTCCATCATGGGTAGAGGCTTCAGTATGGTTACCAAACGGTTTGGAAAACCATGTGGCTAAGCAATTCAGTCATGTCAGGCTATTAAACTCGTAATCCCTTACATACATATCTCCACTTTTTATCCCATTTTTACTCTCCTCCTCCTTATTCTAATCTAAGTGCAACAATGGGTCTACCCAAACCCCTATCTATTACTCTCCTTCTTCTCTTGATGCCACATTAGTGTTCTTGGGTATGTTACCTTGGATATTTTGTCTCTCCCCATCTTTCTACCTTCCCCTATCTTTTTATATTGTATACTTGTTGGGTTTTCCTCATTTCTGAACCCCTAGGGTTATGTTTGGATAAAATTTAGTTGAGTTATTGATGGATAGGGTGTGTAGATCATCTATGAGGCTCATTTCTTCCTCAACATGGAGTTATATTCAATTATTACACCTCCAAGCTAGGTGTTCCCATGTTATTCTTTCCTAAGGAATTTTCATTTAGTCTTAGAATTTTAAATAAATTTATAATCATTATTCACACCTCTATGCCACCTTTTTTTACTTATTATAGAATCTTTGGAGTTGGTTCGATTTGTTAAAATTAGGCATTCAATGTAATTTTTGAAAATTTTCTAGGATTATGTGAACATATGGTGTTTTCTTAAAATTAATGGAATTCATTAATGTGAAATTTGGTATATTGTGAAATTATTTTCCATAAATTTGTTTTGGTATTGTTGTTGAATTTGGACTCTTACCTTGTATTTATGATTTGGAAGTCTAACTACTTAATGTTTGTTGCGAACTTTTCTGGAATAGATATCATAGTTTTTATATAGTTTTCTTCTATTATTTGAATTGTTTTAGTTTTCATATTTTATTTGAATGAAAATAGTGATTTTTATAAAAATTAATTTTTTTTGTTTCAATGAATTGTAGAGTGTTCCATTGTATGTAGGCACATCTATGGGTTCACTAGTGTCACACATGGATGTTTCCTCAAGAGAATATGACACATGAAAATGGTGTTCCTTCTTAAACCATGGTTCTTTGAATGATTTTTTATTTCTAAATAATATTGATTCCCTTGAGTGACTACTCATGTTTTCTTAAAGTGAAATCTCAAAAGTATTATTCATGTCTGGGATTTGGAGTTTTATTTGGTAAACCATGGGCTTAAGGGATCATTTGGAATCATTCATAAGATTTTGTGTGTCCCCAATGTTTGAAAAGTATTTTATGAAAATTCTTGGGATACATGTAACCTAAGGGCTTGTTTGGAACATCAATATTAAAAGTGGTATTTGGATTAAATTATGTAAAAGAACATGGTTTGGAATATGTAAACATATATATTTATAACTATCTGGTTGGGGTATAAATTATTTGGAATGTCTAGGAATATATATATATATACAAGGGGAGCTTTATTGATAGGATTTACTTTTATAGGTTACCACAATGTGGTGTCCGTGTTTGGGTTAGGCAAGTGCGGTGGCAGTAGGTAAGGTGAGTCATGCATGTGAGGGCCTCACCCTTACACATTTTACTATTAACATGGGTTCTGGGGAATCATTTAGCTGATCAAATGACATTTCTTTCTAGCCTCTATTTTATGATTTGGTATCCTCCGGGATTTTTTTTCCGGCCAGGAGGACTTTTCCACTACATTTTCCACTTTAGGGTGGCCAGTTTGTTATATACTTAGGTGCCTCACCATATGATCGCTGGTGGTTTGGAACTAAGTTTTTTCCATGGGTCATCTAGAGATGTTTAGGATATCCCATGGTTATTATATAACTATTTGTTTATTTTTTTCTACATTATTTTCCATATTCAACAGTTTACCTTTTTTGGGGACATGTCGGACACTCTTGGGTTTTTTTCCTAGTTATCAAATGGAAATATCTTTGAAATGGATGTGATTTGTGTTTCCTATTAAAATAAGAAGTCTTTGAAATATTAATAAAATGGGGAGAACCTATTTTTATAACTGTATTTCAATCTAGTGATAATGTAATGACTTTAGGAATGTAAACTCCATGATTCTATGGAGATATCCAATTGATCAACGAATCTCACACCAATGTTGTACCACCTAGTGTCGGTAGACTCATACTATTTTCAATGTTCTCTCTTGGTTCAGCTTTTGTAGATCAAGTAGTCATTGTAGGAGAAATTTTTGTCTTTTGGTTAGAGCTATCCAAGAGGTTATATGGAGATCGATGCAGTGTGGTCTATTTATAGTTTTGTTTTTCAATTTCCTTTTTTATATATAAGTCCACTTCAATATACCTTGTATACAAACTCAGTGTATATATATTTCTATCTAATATGAACTTCTGTTTGTCTATTATTAAGTTTATTTATATGTAACCTCTTATTTTGGAGAAAAAAAAATTTCTCATGGGTTTAAATTTTTTATGCTTGGCACTAGTTTCCACTATGTGGTGATGGAGAACGCCCCTTTTTCCATGTCACCGACCAGGTCAAGTGTCTAGTTTGATGACATCCCTGGTTCTTTCATAAAAAAATTGTATAAAATGAGGCCCTTTTGGGTGTTAGGTAATTAGATATTAGGACAATTGGGACATGGGAGGTAGGTACAAGGGAGCTTTGTGAACTCATTCTCTTTTGGAACATCGAGTTGCCCATGGTAGTTTGGGATTTGAGTATTTAGTCTTTTTTTCAATTGTGGAATGAAAATAGAGGTGATATGGTGTTATTCAACAATACCACATTGAGTAGTGACCCATGTGGAGTCTAAGTACATGATTTAAGAACCATTTATTTTTTATTTTCTACTTGAGTCATAGCCCAATATGTTGTCACTGGTTTAAGTATAACTTCTAGTTCCTATTTCTAGTGGTTTGGTAGATGTTAAGATTCAATTTTTTATTTTTATTGTGAATAATATTCTAAAATAAAAGTGGTTTTTAAATGGTAAATATTTTAATTAAAAAGGTTTTAAAATTTTTAATATTGGTTTTAAAATTGATAGAGCTTGGGTTTGAAAAATTGATTATTTTTTTGGTATTTGTAATAGGGTATCTTGGTGTGACCCTTAATACTCCTCATTGATGTGGCATGTTTGTGGATATGTGTGGGAAGTGCATGATGGAATGCATGTATGGAAATAGAGGGATAGACATGTGATTTTTAATTGGATGCTAGTGGTGAGTTTATGAAATTTAAAGTTTTTTTTTAAATAAAAATTTCCTTTAGGAAGAGGATTTCATTTAAAAAAAGTGGCATATATGTTTTTGTAAATATTCTTTTAATATAGAGCTTTTAAAATTTTAATGATAAATGCGATTTTTTAAAAGTGTCCATTCTTGGTTTTTTTGTTATGTCTACCGTTTTCATGCTTTTTGATTTGGATTGAAGTGTTTTTGTGGATTATTGTTTGGTTTGATGATGGTTTTTCATTGTGATTTTGTGTTGTTCAGAGAATACATCTAGAAATTTCCTTTTGTTTTTCATTGATTCATAACTTATTCCCAGTTATCCTTGAATATTTATTGTTTTTCATGATGCTTGGGGTCCATTAGAGATAGTGGTGTGGAATTAGGAGGTAGATTGTGCCTTTATATAGTTGGAAACTCCCAAATTACTTTCGGATCATGTTATTCTATGTGTTATTGAAGGATTGGATTTAAATGAATGGGATTTGTTATCTCCACCTTCAAAACCAGTTTGTATGACATGTGATGTGTTTATTTATATCTTTTTCCAATGGTTCATACCTGAGAATGTAATGAAGAAGAAAGAAGAGGAGCTCATGTGTATCTACACGGCTAGAAGTAGGTGAAGGCCTATGTTATTCAAATTAATGATATGGTTTCATTTTCTCTGGAGGTGGTGTCATCAGATTAGATGATGTCCTCTATCTTCACCGAGGGACTTCATTTAGAGATCAAGGAATTGGTCCTGTTTAGTAAGGACCATTTTTTCGATAAGCTAGAAGAGGAATATTTTCTACATGAGATGGTTCCCAAAGCACAAATGTTTGGTAATCTGGTTACTCTCTCTATTCATGATGGTTAAATATATGGTTAGAAGAGGATTCCAAAGTAACCTATTAATAATGGAGTTATCCATGTTTTTTCTAACTTCTAAGTTATCTGAAATGTTATTGGTTTTCCATTAGTGTGGTCGATCTGGGGATTTAAAGTCATCATGTCACATCCCTCTGAAGACCATCAATCATTGGGGCTATATGGGACACCTAGAGAAGTTATATATGATGTTTTCTATGATAAATGATATTTGACCAAGGGATTCTAGTACCTGACTATTAGGTATGATATGTTTCATCCATCAGACCTCCATCTATAGGTCTCAAGGATAAGGTTGTGCATAGTAAGGATTGGACACGGGTGTGAAACCATAGAATAGTATTGTTCCCTTTGTCGGGATAGAAATATTCCAAACCATCAAGATTCATTTTTATAATTTTGTAAGTTATCTTTTGATTTATTAATGTGATGAACATGTTTTTTTATAATCTATGTAGTTTTGTACATCTGGATGTGTCCTTTGAATCGTTTGTTTTTCATAAATGGTGTTTGGCCCATGGGTGATTATTTTATATTTTGGTTGTGGTCCTTAAAAAGTGTTTGGGTTTGTGAAGCAGGTGAATAGTGGTTCAGGTCATCTTTTTATTTTTAGTTTTAATTCATCTTATGTGTTCTCCATAGTGTGGAGTGATTTAGTCAGTAAGGAGAAGGTTGGTTCAAGCGGTGATGTCATTCATCCTTGTGTGAAGGGTTTTTGTTCATATAGAGGATTTCTACATTATGGAATAATAATATTCAATATCTACTTATATTAGTCTTTTATTTTAATCCTTAGTAGTATTTTTTGGTTTTGACGGTATATATTTTGAGTTCTTATTATTATTTTATTTAATTTTTTTCACATTATGGGGGTTGTGTAATTACTGATAATATGTTGGGTTGGATTCCTGAAATTCTAGATTTCATGGATATTTTTTAATGTGTATTTTCAGTTTATATCATGAAGGTGTATCTTAATTTCATAGAGGGTTTTAGGTGTTCTGTGTTGGGAATGTTCGTGTTGGGAGTTCCAATGTTAGACTCACTCGGGGGTGGTGTGTTCATATTTTAATGTTTCATTCTTATTGATATTCATTTGTTGAGAAAAACCCTCTCGTGTTCTCCCATAAATTTTGGGATTTGTGTTATTCTTAAATCATTTGGGTTTTAACTTGGGAAGGAGAGTCCATCTCAGGGTTTTTTCATTCCACAATGTTGATTGGGCATGAACTTAGGTTTTAATTGGCTTCCAGCTTGGTGACTTTATGTGGTAAGAATGTGTATGTGGTTGGATGAATTGTCACACATAATCCTCAGATTCTCTATTATTTTATTGTTCTGTCAGTATTCTATCTTTTGGTCAAGGTTTTGGTTTGAGTCCCTATCTATTTTTTTGGATTTTGGATGTTTTTATTGATTTTATATGGTGGTGCATAGGAACTGTGAAGGTAGGTGAACAATATTCTGGTAAAAAGTAACAGTGAGACAAGTCCTAAAATGGAGAAAACCTACCGCACAGTTTTCACATGGTATTGAAAACTATCTGGTTGATCCCATGTATATGTGAAGATGCATTCAGCATTACAAGTGTATTTTGCATGGTTATTGTACAGTTTGGAAAATTATGCGTCCAATCTGTGCGGTTGTGTGAGGTCATTCAAATATTAATCCCCAATATCACTATCCCATTTTTATCCCATTTTCTATCTCTACCTCACTCATCCAACCTAGACATGCCATGGGGTCTTCCCAAACCCCTCTCACTTGACCTTAATCCTCCCTTGATGGGACTTCATGTTTTATAGGTATATTTCCTTTGATTTTGGTCTTCTCAATCTTTATTCATCCCTCTTTATCTTTTTCTAGGGTATCATTGTGGGTTTTCCCACTTAAATGAACCCTATGGATATGGTTGGCTAAATTTTACTTGATTTATTGATGGCTATAGAATGTGAATCATCTGTGAATCTTAGTCCTTCCTCACCTTGGAGTTCTTTTCCATTTGCGCACCTCCGTGTTAGGTGTTTCCATGTTCATCTTTCTTAAGGCATTTACATTGATTATTGTAATTTTTAATAAATTTATTAACTTGATTTAAACATCTATGGAACCCTAATTTATCTTCTTATAAAATTTTATAATTTTATTGATTTTTATAAAATATTTTTTCAATGTAATTTTTGAAACATGTCTAGGTTATTTGAACATATAGTTTTTGTAAAAATCCTATGTATTCATTAAAGTGAAATTGGGTATTTTGAGAAATATTTATCCTTAAATGTGTTTTTGTAGAATTGTTGAACTGTGAGTCTTACCCTTTATGTTTTATTGGGTAATTATATGGATTTATGGTTGTGGTTAAATGTTTTGTAATGATTCTCATGGTTTTTGGAGGGATTTTTTGTGTTCTTTAAATAGTCAGAGTTGTTGGATTTAGTTTGAATGAAAAAAAAGTTTTTCTATGGAAATGTTTTTTTGGTGATTCTATAAATTTTAGAGTGTTCCATTTGATATTTTAACATCCATGGGTGAACTAGGGGCCCACATAGAATTTAAATTAGGTGAATATGACACTTGAAATGGTTTTCCTTACCAATCCATGGTTCTATAAATAATTTTATATTATTAAATAATCTTTATTCCCTTATGTGATATCTAAAATATGAATTATGTTCAAATCAGAAAAAAAGTATGATCATTTGGAATTTGGAGTATGTTTTTTGGTAAACCATTTGATTAATGGGTCATTTCTCTTTTTTCATAAGATTGTGTGTATCTCTAAATTTTTAAAAGGATTTTATGAAAATGCATTGGAATCGTGGAACCTAAGGGATGTTGTGGAACTTCAAACATAAAAGTTATGTTCAAGATGATTTGGGGGAATAAAGTGGTTTGGAAATGTAAATGTTTATATTTTATAATGGCCCCATTTTTATATTTAATAATGTGTCATGTTTAGGTATAATATATATAATGATATAGGTCACCTCTATTGACAGGATTTCATTTTATGTGTTACCATATAGTGTTGTCCTTATATGGAGTAGGCATGTGTTGTGGCAGTAGTTAAGGTGGGTCACGCACGCGAGGCCTCCCCATAATGTAGTTTACTATTACAATTCATTCATGGGAATATTTTAGGGTATCAAGTGATTCTTCCCTCTAGCCTCAATTAGATGGGTAGGTAACCTCCAAGATTTATTGCCATGCAAAAAAGAAGTTTCGTCTAGATTGGCCATCTTAGAGTGGTTAGCTGGTTATCAACTTAGGGGATTCACCATATGTCGGTGGGTGGTTCTGATTAGAGAATGTGCAAGGGTTATCTAGGGATTTTTAGGATCACCCAATGTTAATATATTTATTGTTTTTTATTTTCTTCTACATTACTATCCATCTTTCACTATTTATCTTTTTTTAGAAAAGTCCCTGTACTCTTTATTTTGAGTCCTAGTTATAAAATGTTAATCAAAAATGAAATTTTTTTGGAGTGTTTTTTATTTTAAAAGAGGTAGTTTATGTTATCATAATATAATGTGGAGAACATATTTTCATAAATTTATTTTTGAATAATTGTAATGTATTTTCATTGGGAAAGGAAGCACACGGATTCTATGGGGATCTCTCACTACTCTACAAAGAGCACACCCTACATGTACCACTCAATGTCGACAGGATCAAGCTATTTTGAAGGTTCTCTCTTGGTTTAGGTTTTATAGATCAAGTGATTATTGTTGGATAAGGATTGGACTTGTGATTGGAGGTGACCAAGAGGTCACATGGAGATCATAGTAGTGCAGTCAACATTTAGTTTTGTTCTCAGTTTTGTTTTGTTTATTTTATTCTTCTTAGTTTTAACATGTATCTGGATTCAGTATATATATATATATATATATTTATATGATGTATCCGTTTTTTTTGTATTTATTAGTTAATTTATATTGATCCTGGTATTTTTTGAAAAAAATAATTCCCCTTGTTTTAATGTTTAGTTACCCGACACTACTTTCTAGCCAATAGGGACTAGGAACACCCTCAAGCCATGTCACGGACTGGTTCAGGAGTCAGGTTAGATGAAATACTAGGTTGTTTCATGAAATCAATGGATGGGTGCCCCATTAAGGGACTACATTAGATGAGTTCATGGGAATGAGATATTGGAATTTGGGTTCCTTAATATTGTATTATGGTGGATTGAAACACCATTATGGGGAAAAAAATTCATTATCTCTAATGTATGTAATGATGGTACAAGAGTTCCAATGTAGTATAATAGGTTGATATAGTTCTCTAGTTATGAATCCCTAGGTGGTTGGCATTGTAGTGGTTAGTGACCATGATTTGATCTCTCTATTGGTTTGAACCAAAAGGGTTGGTGGTCAAGTGGTTGGTGCGCTTGATTTTGGATCTCTAATGGTTTGATCAAAAGGGAGTTAGTTCACATGATTTAATAAAAATTTAAGTGGCCATCAACGAAGCCTATTTTTCTCAAACAGTATTGTCTCAATTTAGAAGTCATTCGATATAGAAGAGTGTGGATTTGGTCCATACCGGGGAAACACCTTTCATATGTTTTTTAAAAAGAGAGGTATCTCTTTCCTAATGTAGGTATCCCCAGACCAGGATGCCAAGGTGTGTACCCTTGTGTGTGAGGTTATGTCTGGGTGTGAAGAATAGGTATCATGTGGTTTTGTTCATAGTGTTACAAATACCAATTTGAGACCATAAATAGGAAACATGAGGATAAGAACGTATGTATAGATCAAATGAGTGAGAATCTAGGCCTTGTGAGTGCTTAGAATACCACCATGACAAAATCCCAAAATTAAATGTTTTTAATATTAATTTTGGATGTGTGATGTAGCTTAAAAGTTAGTCCAATCATATCCTTTAAAACAAATGAAAACACATTTTGTGGGTACGAAAATAAAATGTAAATTTCAATGCCAAACAAGCTTTTAATACCATCTATAATTGCTTTAGTGGTTTTGATAATCCTTTTCACTTATAATGGATGATATAAAAATCCAACATTTAGTGGGAGTTTATCACCACTGTTTCACCACACTGAGATTTTTTTGAGGAATTTCAATCCCTCTATTTTATATAAAACATGTTTCATAGAGAGGTCCTATCTTGATTTTCTTCATGCACCAATATAATTCTCTTAGAGTAAATTTCTTTTTTTAACTGAGTGAGGACCAAAGAATGGATTATGTTTGAATTGAAATAGAAAATTTTTTTTTTGCTAAAAAAATTACTCCCATTGTATTGGATTTATCCAAATGGAAAAAAATTTCTTTTTTTAATATTGGGATTATTTTAAAATTAACTAAACTCATAGCAGGATTCTTGGTTAGAACCAATAATGAGATAATGTTCAAAAACGGAGGATAAAATATTAATTTGTTTGGGATAACAATATGTATAATTGGAGCAAGGATTCTTGAATCCAAAAGAAAGATATGATCTTGGAAACATAAACAAAATTTTCATGCCCAAATTCCGGAATTTTAGGTGGAATATACTAAATCTGTATTTTTTGGAAATATACAATATTATAGATGAAGACCATAATGTATATAAAATTATTATTAGATTATTTCCACTTGTGGTTCTAGGAAAAACATATCTATAAAGATCAATCATGTGTATAAGATAAAATTGAATTGATTTATAAAATCATAAGTATATAGTTAATGACCAAGAATTATGAAGTACACACATACTTTTGGAAAACTTATATAGATCTATATCGTATATTAGATAATAAATTTGTATACAATAGATAACCCAAATCATTTAGATGGTATTCTATATTTACCATGTTCTCATGTTATTTAGGGTAATTTTATTAGGACCATATAATCTTGGTTGTATCAAGTGATCCAATATATATGAAGAACATCATGGTGCTCTAAAGTCTTCCAATATAAATGTACCATAAACAATAACATGAAATTTTATAGGGCGGAATTATTTTCATAAAATTATTTAATATTTCATTATAAAATTTTCTTATGTTATTTATTGAGAGGATTTATATATAAGAACATGTAATTTTCTTAGCCCACTCATTATTAGTTTTTACATAATAAAATTTATTCATTTTTCTTATTTTAAATAATCATATATATTTTTCATATTTTTTCTGTATTATTACAAGAATGAGTTGAGAGTTTAATTTTTTATATTATTTTATGTATGAGGTATCAATCCAAAAAGTACGATATCTATTTCCATGAGATATTTATTTTCCAATCAGTTAGACTATTGATGATGATGTTTAAGGTCATACATATTTTACTAGAGTGGAAGATTAATTATATTTTAAGGGAATGGAATACATGAAATGAATAGATAACCCAATGATTCCATAAAAAATATTTTGTATGGGTTTACATAGGTTAAGGCCATAGTGTTCAAATTAATTTTTTGGGGGATTAAAGGCATTCACCATTAACTAGAAGATGAGTTATGATGTTTTCTATCCAATTTAGAAGCATGTTTTCCTTGTATGAATGAGTGAGTGACTCCATAAAATGAAAAATACTCAAACTATTTCACACATATGAAATTAATAATAGATATAAAATTTAATAATTCTACTAATAGACAAATGGTAAGGAATATGTGCCATGTAGGAAGTTTTCAAAATGAGAATCAAGACCCCATGTTTTGGGATTTCCATGTTTGGTATCTTAATATTTATTTAACAAAAATTATTAACTATACTTTAATGGTATTATAATATGATTTCGGATCATTTATATGATAATTAATATGATTTTGGAATGTGTAACATTAAGTGTACTTAGATCTATATGAATAGTCTATTCATAGAAAGGTTAAACTATATGAAAATAAATCCTAAGTCAATTTAGAAGGGATACATGCAGAAATATTTTGAACAATTTAAATTTCAATTCAGCACTCATACAATCCAAAAAATCACATGGGTTTAATAGTTATCTTTTCTCAAGGACTACTTTTATCCCCTATGTGTTATATATTGTATCAAAATAAAATCTATATTTACCATTTAATGGGGGTGTGTTCAGATCAATCAAAGAATTGGTTACAAATATCAATGAAAGAGAGATAAAATGTGAATCACTTTTGATAGAATTTTTATAATGTAGTGTATCTACTCGAGGAATTGATTTAGTGATTATTCAGACATAAAGGTATTGAATTAGGTTCATGATAAAAGGGTATTACTGAATGGGGTATTATTTAATGGTTTGGAAACATTAATGTTATGAAAATATGCATTGGACACACTCTTATGATTAAGGGATATAACATGAAATCTTAAGTGCACATGATTATCTAAGATATGGTAATATGAGGTTGTTTAATGAATAGAAATATACCCATGTTTTAGATAATAATTTTTTCTATCTTTTTCATACATAATTATATCTGGTAAGAATATATTTCCATTTCTTGGGAAAATTCTAATTCCCTAAAATATTGTTATTATTTTCACATTTTAAACATTAATTTGTCTAAACCGAGAATGTTAATTCATTATTAAGTGGAGACATGAATTATGATCATTGATCCGTTTACTTTTTTTCTTCCTGACAAGACGTTTTACAACAATTATTGTTTTTTACACACTAACTTCTTAATAATACCAGAATTAAATTGTTTTAGAGAATGGGGACTTGATTTTTTTTAGTATTGACTTTAATAGTCTTAAAAATATTTTCTTTCTTTCATTTCTAGTGTAAATCCCTTTCTAAGATGAAAATAATCAGGTCTGTAGGCTTTAAGTTTTTATTACATTAATAATGCATGTTGTTCAATTATATGATAATAAAAAAAATTATAGGTAATATTGAGGTGTAATGGCATAGTCACTGGATCAAAATTTTATGTAGAATTTTATAAAAAAATGTTCATGGAAAAATTGATGCTAATTTAAATCCCAATTATAATACAATAAAATCAGGACTATTTTAACAAAATATGTAATTATTGTACAATGGAAGAATATTGATGGAAATATTTCGATGGACATAGGATTGGAGATCTATACATAACTATATATCAGGTGGGAAAATGAATAAATAAACACATAGTAGTTGATGAATATAATTCATCCCTTTATAGAGATAATTATTAAATTACGTAATGTGACTGAGGAGGTCATAAATTGAGAAGAGTTGGAAATTGACTAAAATTAAGGCCTGGCTCAAGATAAGATGTGAGGGAATCAATATATATCTCTTTATATAAGAACTAAGCAATATGTAGTTGTTATAAAAATTAATACCTATATAAATTCCATTAGTATAGAGGAAATGATAATTTTTTGCTAGTTTAGGATTATGGTTATAAACCATATTTTAGATACCATTATATAGAATTTGGGTTATATATGATGGATTGATCAATGAATACTATAGTCATTCAGAGTGACCTAATTGTCAGGGAATTTGAAATATTTACATAAAGTTATATATTATTTATATTTTAGAGTTCTAAGATTCATACCTCCATGTATAGAACATTGAATTTTCATGTATTTTGTAAAAAAAATTGGATAACAATTTCATAGTGCTGAAAGAGTAGAGAATACTAAATACGAATAAATGAAGGCACCATACCTAAGAAAAAGTGGGGGGATATTTTTTACTTGTGTATTTTCCTAGGATATGATATCTATACATCACCATGAATCTTGTGAAAATAAGAATGAATAAATATGGTATTCTCATGAGGGGATATTTCAATAAATGTAAGGGTGAATAATGATATGAGGTTTTCCTAGTATATATATATCTGTTGTAGAATCATAGAACATAGATACATGGATCTAGTTACTTTTAAAATTATATAATTATAAGACATAAAGGAAACTATTGCATATAATCCGAATAGTTTTGATGTATTGGTGAACTATATATATACATGATTCATACATTATAATCGAATACACAAATTACAACATAATATTATTTGATAATGGCATTATTCCATATTGAGTATCCTCAAATAATAGTCATAGTAAACAACATGGAGTCCTAGATAATAGAAAATAATATGGATGAGAAAAAATTCATAGAAAGGGATACGTACGATGTAAAAAATAATTAATAAATGAGAGTTTTCAATATGGAAATGTATATAATAAAACACACATTACATATAATTAGTAAATCTAGAAGGAAGAGGGAAATAATATGTCAAGGTAAATAACCGAAAAACATTATATTTAATCAATAAAATGACTACCATAACTGGATAAGTCATAGTTGATATAGAAATTTAATTAACTGGAAGACATTCTATTTAAATCACTAATAATTAAATGCTACTAGAGATAATGTCATAGTGAATATTTCCTGGATATGAATAACTGAATATTGAATAATGTAAATGCTTAATTATTTTATTTCATATTTCCCATGAACATAATAACATTACCATCATGATCTATCATAAATATAGTTCATATCATATTGGATGAAAAACCATAGAGCTGAGGTTATACAACTGATTTGATATATGAGACTACTGATTCATTGAGAAGATTAAATAAACCTATTCCTAAACTTTTATTTAATGTCCAAAGAATTACTTAAATATAGAATTTTATATTAAATTAATAAGAAATTTTCCATAAATAATATCTATATCTAATAAATAATAGGTATTTATAAATTTTTCCCATGATATTAAATAACCATAATTTTACTGCACAATATATAAAAATGTTTTGTGGTTTAATTAATAGAAAAATCCATGATAAGTAGTACATATATCTATATAAAACATCATATCAAATGATCATAGGAAATTGAAAATATTAATTTAAAGTTATTTACTAAAATATTAATCAAATAACTGAACATCAATACTCTCCATAGTCAAAAAAATCGTAAACCATCTATATAAAGAATTAAGATAGTATCAAAACAACATATCCCTGGTATAAAAAGTAGTCATTATTGATTATGAATTAAAATAACATTGCAATACATTTGAAATATCTCTTGATGATATTATGTTTTAAATTTTAATAAAAATTATTGAAAATGATCAAACCATTTTTGAAAACAATTTTAGGAAACATGGTTTTGTAAGGAAACTTATTTCGAACTAAAGAGTGAAATGAAGAGATATTTTATTAAAAAGATTAATTAAAACATTTTTACTATAAATTCTGTAAAGACATAAAATTTATTTAAAATAATATTTAATCTCTAGAGAATAATTAAATTAATTTTATTATAAATTAATGATCAGATAATTTTCTTCAGCATAAATTCAAGTGTATAGAGTCTTGAATAAAATGATATTGTGAATTAAACCCTTACAATTATTATCAAATTAATGTGTTAATATTCCATTTAATCAGATATGTTTATCAACTACTAATCAACATCAACCTATTGGATTTAAATCATTAAATATAAAAAATTTAGTACACATATAATTTTATAATATTAATAAACACAAGGAATTAATATAAACTAATGAAAAGGAATTGAGTTATATATTTTATTAAATATTTTAAAATGTTAATTAAAATAAAATTGGATTTAATAATTCAAATAGAAACATAAAATAACATCAATAAGTAAGTATTTATTATATTACAAGTCAAATGGATAGTATATAAACCATATAAAATAAACACAGTTTACAAAATTATAATAGGTCTCAATGAAATAAAATTGACCTGAAATCCAATACGATATTATTCTTTTTGGTTTAAATCACTTTATCGAACTATATATTGTTTTTAGACATATTATTAGCATATCATTGAACCATAATCATGTAATGTTCCTTTATAACATCTTGTGACCTATTTGTTAATAATTTCACATTATTTTCATTGTTTCCTATAAAAACTATTGTGTGTTTAGAGTATGTTTTTACATATTATTATTTATTACTCATAATTTGAACATCATTTAATGTTATTAATAATTTAAAACAAGATATTAATATCCTATCATATATATATATATATATATATATATTAATTCCATAAATTAGGTTATAGGAATTGAAATACATCGTTTATGGTGATGGTAGTTCATACGAAAGCATGAACGATGTTTCCATTTTGTTATCATATTCAAAGAAAGGAAATTAAAACACATATATAAATATATATTATAATGAATGAATCATGTTTATTTTTTATATATCACATTTTCTATTAATCACATTCTTAATATCTTCCATGAAAAGCGTTAATGAATAGCATCGCTTCGCGATGCAGTAGTCCTCTATACACACAACCAATTCTTATATATTGCCAAAAAAATGGGAATCATGAATGTTTTTATCATATAAGAATTATATAATTATAATAACACAACAAATATATTATATATATTATATATATATTATTAATACATTATTATTCCTAACCATGAATGTTGTTAATAGAAAAACGAATCATATTAGTTCACGAGACAACAGTCTGCCCTACACACAATGGATGATTTTGTTTCCCATTTGATGGTAGTGTGTAATGTTATAGGTAGTTCCATTGGTAATAAAAAATATATTTATAAGGAATATATAATGGTTATTATAGAATCATTGTATAATATGAGTCTAAGTGGGATGAAAAGAGAATAAAATAAAAATTCTTTCAGAAGAACATTAAATATACTTTTGGTATCATCTAAAGTTTTGCACTATATCTTTAATGAGATGGAAGTGTTAAAAATATATATCTTTGAGAATTATTTTATGTAATTTTTAAAATTATTTGGGATGGTATTGGAAGAAAAAATGTAGCATTATGGTGTTATGTGGGGAGGAGGGAGACTGGCCTCTTATAAGTGGGGTGATCGGAACACTAGTACATTTACAAATGGGTGAATTAATCTAACATTTTTTACAGTTCACAATGCCCTAGTAATAGTTCATTATATATAATATAAGTTATGAGGTTTAAATATGTCTAGAAAATGGTTTCAAGATATGTTTTTGCATGATTTTGAAAAATAGTTTCTTTGTTTAACAATAAAGTAAATTCATATTTATCTTAATCATTGTGATTAACATTTAATATTTTCATGAATAATTTTGAAAAAAGGATTATATTATTAAAAATTAAAAATTAATATACTTTTACTATCAATAATATTTTTCAAAAATCAATTTATAGAACTAGAATTAATTAATTTAAAATAAACCCCATAAACAAGGCAAAAAAGTAGTTTTTTAAAATTAAAATGTTTAAAATCATATAATGTTTTATATATAAATTAAAGATAAAATTGATAAAAATGAACTAAATTGGATTAATATATATAATATTAAACTATATTAAAATTAAGACAAATTGATAATATATCTTTAAATTATATATTATTTAGATGAAAACAAATTCAATTAAAATCTTTTATTTATCAAATTTCATAAAAAAAATAAATATTATAAAAATATAAAAATTTAACCTTGAGATGATTTATATATCACAATTTTTTAAAAATTATTTTCTTTTTCATAATTTTTTTTAATAAATAGTAATTATAAATTATAAATTATTTGTGTTAAATATGATTATACACACTTTTAAAAAAATTATTTTCCATTCAATGTTTCTTTTTATTATAAGTGATTTTTATTGATTTATATTAAAATTATTGATAATTAACATGTCTAAACATTATATTTATCAATTTTATTAAATTCATTTAATACCCTCTATTCAAACAACTATGTGATGGCTATAATAATAATTTTTATTAATAATAATACATTGTTGTTTGGTATATCTTTATCTCTCATGTGGAAAAAGTTATCGAAGAGATAAATTGTTGTGTATAATGAAAGATAACTAAATATTGTTCTTATTTAGTGTTATAGAATATAATGATTTTATATAAAATAGTAAATTTATCAAAAATTCTCAAGATGTTATATTCCTTTCTAGGCTTGGTGTTATTTGTCATACACGCTATTGAATTTAGAATTGACCAATGAATCAATTATGTGTATCAACGATAAATCCAAATAAAACAAGTTATGATACTCAAATATATATTAAAATTAAATTAGACACACAATATTATAATATTAATGAGAACTAGGAAGTTTTATTACCCAATGAAAATAAAATGTGTTATAAAATTCTTTACCACATGGTAACTCCTAATTCAATGAGCATTAGAAAAAAAAATTAAAATTGAAACATTACATACTCTTAATATGGATTTATTAATGAAATTACCTATCAAAGGTACATTGTATACATCATATTAAAAACTATATATCTAAAATTTCACTATGTCTCTATGACATAAAATTGAGACAAAATCCTTTACCACAAACTACCTTGTGGACGAATTCTCAATAGTATAATGTATAATTTTTCTCAAAAAATAAATACATTATTATATAATAATAATCATATATTATTATTTTATAACATATTAGCACCCATTCAGTAATAATTACTCTTTATTTTCATTGTTTGAGGATATAACATCATTGTTTTTTGAGTCAGTTTTTATTTGTTATTTGTAGTTCATATTAAATGAATAATGATTTAATAATATCAAGAAATTAATACATTGTATTTTTATTAAATATATAAATTAAATATTTAATTAGATTAATTCCAAAAAAATTTGGATAAGAAATGAAATATAACTTTTGTGGATACATTATATTTCTCGTATGTATGATTGCTATTTCCATTTTACTATAATATTTAATAAACAAATACTGAATACTATATATATATTTATTTTAGTAGAATACTTATGTAGTACATATCACATAATTTTTTTAAAAACATGTGTAATACATTCCATGTAAAGAATGAATGAATAAAATCACTTCGCGAGGTGACTGTATGCCTTACACATGAGTGAAGATATAAAAATCCCAATATGGAATGATGGTAATGGAAAAACGATCGACATCAGTTAGCAAAGCTATTGTCTTCCATATGACTGAATGATAATTTCATAACACATTTTATGGATGTTTGAAATTTATTAAGTTATACCATTAACATAACAACATATAACTATATATATGACACTATTGTATTATATAATCATGGTATAATAGTAATTTAATAAGGTGTAGAATGAAATAAGAAAAAACATTTAGAATATTTTTACCTCGACTTCAGCTATCCTCCAATGGTTTCCACCAAAACCTTTAATGGAAGGATTTATCAATGAATTAATGCTTTTTGGATAACATGAGGGAATTTGTGATGTAATTTTCGAAGGATGTTTCCAAAAAATCATTTTTTGAAGGTGTAAGTGGAAAAGAGATGGGTGGCCTTTTATATGTGGGGTGAGTGGAAAAAATTTATTTTTTGAAAGTGTGAATTAAGAAAAAGTTTTTTCCATCTAACCAATCCTGATTATTCATCCAGTATATATAATTGATTTTATATGATCTAAAAATTTCATCAAAATGGTTTTTGATGAGTTTTGGGTCATTTTAACACCTTATTTTCAATGTCTAACCACTATGTAAGATAATTATTATCATAATCAATTTGAAAAACATTAGAGGTTTTCACTAATCATTTTAAAAATAAAAATTTTAAATTTCTATAAATTAATTTTGTTTTGATTCTAAATATTGAATCCATTTATAAATAATAAATACAAATAAGGGGGAAATTTTAATTTGTAATTTATCCATCTTAGATGATGATAAAGCATGTTTTCTTAAGTTAAAATGATTAAAAGTTTTCCATATAATTCTATCAAAATTAAACATGAAAATGATTAATCTTACCTACATTATATAAATATATTTATATTTAACTATTGTGACTTTTAAACTAATTCAAAATAAATTTTAAAATTTATAACTTTTTAGAAGAAAAGAAATATATCAATTAAAATACCCCACTTTAAACTATTAATCAAAAAATGAAACTTCTTAGAAAAATAAATCAATTTATCCATAATATTATTTTGATATTAAGATTTCATATTTTAATGATATTTTTATACAAATTTTCTAAATTTTCAAAGCATTATTTTTAAATTATGTGCCCCAAGAATAATTATAATGTATTTTAGAAATTATTTATTAATTATAAATTATTTTATATTTAAAATATTTTGACTATATATTTTAATATGTTAGTTAATATTAATAATACCCTTTATTTTAGTATCTATGTAATAACTAACATATTAAATAATTATATTAATCGTACAATTTTGTTTGGTAATATTCTTTCTTTCATGCAACACAAGTTATCGATGAAACTCATTGTTCTTTTTAGTGATATATAACTCAGTTTCTCAATCATTGAATTCAATAGAATATATTAAATAATTAATTTAGTAAATAAATCATAAATTCTTAAAATTTTATATTCCTTTATATTTTTTGTGTTGTTAACAATGGAAGTTATTGAATAAAATTTTCATATTTTAAAATTTTAACGTCTTACATTCACAAGACCTTAAATATATTATTTCCTATAAATTTAAAATTTATCTCAGTAACACATTTAGTATTATTTTTTAATACCATTATTGAATGACCTACATCATAAAATTTTAATACGACATTGTATTAAAAAGGGAGAATAATAATTACTAAGTTCCAATAGAAATACAAATAACTATGATTCTATACGGGAGAACATTGTTGGAATGTAATTATACAAAAATTGAGGATAATAATAAATAATTATATAGAGTGGTTGAGGTAATTTATTAAAATATTTTAATGATCAATGTAAGGTTTATGGTCTCAAATACATAAATCTAATTAGTGTGACATGGTTTTTGATATCATCAAAAATTGTTGTAAGAGGAAAACATTTTATTTCATGACCCTTTTTAAAAATTTGAAGAATTATTTTTCTATTCAATAATATAAGGAAATATAATAAAAAGATTCATTTATATTTCATAAGAACAAATTCCTTCTTTGGTTATGCTTTGATAAATTTCTAATTCATCATATATTCCAAAAAAATCGAAAATGAATATTTTTTCTCTTTAAATCACTAAAATTCATATTTAATATATCACAATATCTATAGATAGTTAATCATGGACTATATAACTCTAACTAGTTTACTAAAAAAATATTTTTAGAACATTATATACATTTATTATATCTCTAAACATTAAAAGTTACGCCATTAGTTCATCAATAATATTTAATTTACAAACTTTTTAACTAATGATTTATTAACTAGGATATCACTTATTCTAGTGGTAGTTTAAAAACATTTATAATCATTAGGACATAGGGTTATGTCCCACATCATTCTCAAATATAATATCTTATAACCCTACCTAATGGATGTAATTTTTATAAATTTTGTTATTATAATTCTTATTATGTAATGAAAAATGTTACAGAAATCCTTGAAATAAAATTAATCCTTATGTAATATTTTTACTAATTTTTTAGTAAATCCTTTGGTTTTAATGTCTAATAATATTATTTGATAATTTTTTAATTTTTTAATAATTATCATATTTACCCAAATATTTGTCAAAAAATTTAAAACATTTCCTATAAAATATTGATGAATTATTCAAAAAATAACATCTTCACTAAAACATATACATCACATAAAGTTATCCAAAATGTCTTTGATATTGGTAAACTATCATAACATGAAACCAAAAAAAGTGGTGTATTTAAATTTTAACTTATGATCAATCTTAAAATCTTTAGGAATGATGTTATCTATAACAATAAAAATAATTAATAAATATCTTCTTCTAAATGTTAAAAAAGGCATTATTTAATTTATGATTTATATAGAAAAATACCAATGGTGAAAATACTTCTATAATTTAATTATTGAATCCTAATACTCTATTACATCATGAATTTTATTTCTTCTTAAGTCCTTACATGTTATAGGTTTTATCCTAAGTCATTCATTATCATCATATTTAATATAAATAATCATAGTTTGTAATGAAAATGTGAATTTTCTGAATAAACGTTTCTAGGACTGTCAGGATAGGTCTTACAAAAGGTTTTTCTCATGTATCGTGATATTCTCTAGTCAAGACCTATAAACCCTTTTTATAATTTTTTACCCCTAGGTACTTATTTTCCAGAAGTATATCCCATTTCTGTATGAAGATAGAGAAGTATATCTATGAAAAAACCCTCATAATACTAACATTTCCAAAACAATAGAAAATTTATACTTACATATCAACAAATTCTATCATGGGATAATATTACGTTATCTATGGTTTCCAAAATATATTTTCCAATTTTTCATGTAATCATACATTGATACCGTGTTTAGTGAACCATACCCCAACTACCCTGAGAACATTTATTTTAACATTACATTTTCATAAGATATAGGGAAATTAATCTCAAGGGATAGAATAATATATTAGTATTGTTATACTATCTAAATTCAAGTATCGTATATTATATTTTAATACATAAATCCCATATTTGTTCTTTAATAACATTACTACTTCTATAATATCCCTAAATAACAGTTATAGTAAACTTCTTAAAAGCCTGATGATAGAAAAAAATAAGGATGAGACCAAATTTATTTTATGGGTAAATTAAAAATGAAAAACTAATAAATCAATGAGAATAATCAATATCAAAAGGTTAATGGATGAAAACTTATTATATTTAATCAGAAAACTAATAAGTATGTGCATATAAAATATAGAATGGTAAATAACTGAGAATGCATGTCATTTAATCAATAACACAACTATAATAACGTGATAAGGCATAACAAAAATGGTAAGGGAAATAACTTGATCACATTCCATTTAAATATATGAGAATTTAATGAATCCATATATAATTTCATAGTGAAAATATATTGGATATAAATAAATGAATATTAAATGAAGACAATGAATAAATATTGGATGTAATGTTTACTAAGAACAAATTATCTTTATCATCAAGATATATCATGTAGATAGTTTAAAACACACTGGGTGAAAATATATTCATTTATTTATATCTAATTAATTTTCTCTATGAGGATACCAATTAATTTTTTGGCTTATATTAATTGAACCCCAACCCATGTATTTCATTTTAAATGAATTCCTTGTATATTGAATAATATATTTAATTCATAAACAATTTTCCTTATCAAATATATTTATTGAGTAAATAATACAAATTTATCAATATTTACCTAGATAAAAAATAAGATTAATTTGTAATACACCATATTATGAAGAGATATGTGAGATATGTAATAAACCTATCTATAATAAGAAGTATGTATATATATTGGAATCCTAAGGTCTAATAAACATTGAAAAGTGAACATTTTAAAGGAATTTTATTCACTATAATACTGAATAAAGGATGTGAGTTTCAATACATTCCTCAGTAAAAATGATCATAAAACATCTAGTAGAATATTGATGATGGTATTATATTCAACATATCCTTACTGTAAAACACGTTTATTATTGTTGATTAATAGAAATACCATAAAACATTTATATAAAAGTTCTTAATGAAAATACCCATTTCATTTGGAAAAATATTTTTAAAAGAATCATATTTAAAAGTCATATTTGAAAAATAAATCATTCAAAAATATAATCATATATAGGGAATTGAATCATCCATGAATTGATGTTCTTATCAGTGCGTAATTCCATACATAATATAAAACATTCATTTTCATGGTAAAAATCCTATAAAAGTGCATTCTATCTAGTGTTCATTATCCTCACTCTCACACAACCTAGGAAACATCAATGAATGTCACTAATCATGATCACTGATCCTAGCCAATCATGTTTAACTGTTGGGTTCTAATTATGTAGGTTCCAAGAAACCAAGGTAAACATTGTTGAAAATTTTCATATCATTTAGCCATTTAACCCTTAATTGTTATGTGGTGTCACGTCCATTGAACCCAGAATGAAAGAAAAGGTAGGATTTTTATATTTAGATATTACATTTGGGGAGACATTTTTTTCTTGGTCATATCCAGTAAATCATTACATTTATTTTGGAGTCATTTTCATTAGACCTCTCTGAGGATATTATAGTCATGTAGAATGGACTATGTTTCATTCAATTTTTGGTAATTTGTTATGGACTATGTGTTATTTAGTTTATAAAAGTGAAATTTGGAATTTCTATTATATAATATTAATTCAAGGGAAAATACATAAAAAAATATATTAAAAACCTGAAAAATGGAATTTATGTCACATGTTTTAGAATCAACATATAAGGACAGATGGAAAAAGTTGGAAAAAATCATGCTAAGAGGAATTTATGCATCTAAATTATATATATTTCAAGATTCTGTTTAATTTTAGAGAGAATAACATGTCTGAATTTTATATGAGTCTTGTGATTCTGCAAATCCATCATCTCGTTACCAATACTCTTCTAGAATAAATATTTAAAGAAAATTAATCAATTATTTTTATATCCCTAGAGTATATGGTATTGAAAATAATTGGGTGTTTTTTTCATTTGTTCCTCCTCGAGTATATTTATCTTTATATGATCAAATAGTTCATGTCATAATGAATAGATAAAATATATAACAACATTTTGAAGAATAAAGGGAAATAATTTATTTCATATTCCATCAAAACAATGGTGACATTGATTCTTTATTTCACATTGTGTGTTCCTTTAGGGAACATATATTGATAATAAAATTATTTTTATTTTATTTGATCATAAACACTTCATATATCTTTTTTTGGATTAAATCAATAAATGAAGAAATTCATCAATCTTGGGTGCCTAGAGTGGGTCATCATGACAATAATTGGGATAGTCTTTGAATGAAAATTTATTAAGACTTCTAATCATTGTGATCTTTATTAAATTATTCACTCTAAAAGTATAAATTACTATACTAATTTCTTGGATTTGAATGAATATACCTTTCTTACTCTATCACTGAGAGTTAGATGAAAAAAGTGTTTCCACCTTGTTCTATTTATGAAATTATTAGCATGGGAATAAGGTTCTATTTGAGATGTGGTTTGTAGAACCTAATATCAATCAATTTAAGAGATTATTATGATGATTTTCAATTTTTTGACATCAATTATTCCATATAAATATTGAATAAATTTTACTATATTGGTAATTCTATAGTGATTATCATGGTAAAATGATATTAAGAATCAATCTGATGGGGGTATGGGGGTGTTATAAAAATATTATATTCAATATATTTTGAATAAATTCACTCTATGTAGGTTCACCATGGTATGATGTTGTTGTATCTCCAATGGAGAAAATATTACTGATAATTAATAATTATTTTGAAGGGGTTTTCATTTTCATACTACAACTAAATGATATGTTCTTTAGTAGAGGTGGACTTATGACATTTGGAGGGATTAATATTAAATGTCTAGATGATTCTATTACATTTCCAAATAAATATATGCGTTGTTAATTATGGGATTATTGGTGTATACCATTAATACTATATTGGATATTGACATTTAGAACATCTTCTATCAACATTTCAATAAAATTTATCAATAGAGTTATATATTACTTATTATGAGGTTGGTTTTGTATCACCAAGATATTCTTCAACAACATTGGGATTATAGGATAATATAATTTCTGGACCTATAAATTTTTTAATTGATTATGGTAATTTCTATTATGTGCGAATGTTTCAAGACTAGGTTAAAATTCGTCAGACCCAACTGACACCACACTGATTGAAATCGATGGTCATATTTCATAACCATTCTCATTATCAAGGATATTATTCTTCACTAAAATAAAATTTAATAATACTAGTGGGAACAACACGTTATATGATTATATTTTTTTTTCTTCAATTTTACCCACTAACTTGTTTGGTGGGATGTTTCTCGTCCTCCTAGTATTGAGTGTTTTATGTCCATATAAATCTAGACTATTTTTTATATCCTTGGGGAACCTAATTTTTCCCCCGAATTCATATTGTGTTATATAGAAGAAGTTTGATAAGTATATGGTTCATCTAATAGAGTTATATATGATATTGGGGTCAATATTCGTTGACTCAATCATTCTGTGAGGGTAAAATGCTTATGATTCACTACCTTCTGGGATATATTGTCCTAAAGATCATACATATTCCTAATTAGTTTATCCTTATATTATACTTCTTCAATAGAAATAATGGACATAACATCTATCATTGGAACCTATTAAAGTTATAATTGAACCTGTTGATCATCAAACAAAATTTTCATAAAATACATAGTTAAAAAAATTTCTAGATCATGTGAACAAAAATATGATTGTAAGAGAAGTAATTTGTGTGATCATTCTTCCATTTCTCATATATTTTTATGATTTATAGTAACATGAATAGGTTGACCAATAAAGAAGATATTAAGTACCCATGAACATGATCATTATGGTTAGAATGCATTTTATTCTATTGGATTATGAATTTCTCGGTGCCTTAATAAGTTTTACTTAAGGGTAACCAATAACACTTATCTGTTCCCTAAGGTTCTCATTTGTGATAGTAGTTCTTGATCATTTATATTATTTTTTTTATGAATAGAATCGTCTAATTTTATATCTATATTTTAAAATTGTTGAGCCCCATATATGTTGTTTTGGGAAATGATCATGGTTGATAACTCATTGTATAAGTTCACTACGTAGTTAAAAAAACATATTCACAGGGAAATTATATTTTTATATATTTTTTCTTACCATTCCATCACACTTGGAATTACACAAACCTTGTTCTTTTGATACATATAATTAGGTTGGTCATTTATTCTTGTATTCCATTGTTAATAACTAAATTTTTAGATGAATTGTTGATGGTTATAGTCCTATATTTTAATAGCCATAAATGCAAGGTTATTGTACCAATAAAAAAAAATATTTAAATAATAAAATTGAGTTTGGTTTTCTCTTTTTTTTGTTGGGGTTCATAGAACTATACCACATCGAGAAGATAAATGTGTGAGATGATAATATTTATATATCACTACATAAATATTCTAGAGGGATGGATTCCAAATGATTCGTAATAAGAAGTAAAATAGACTCACATTGGATATAAAATTCTCTCTTGATAAACAACTATGTTTTGGACATCAAGATCATCCATTAGAGTGGTTAGACCATCTTATAATTCCATGGGAATCATAACTTTTGTTATCAACATGTGAATTTTTGGGATTAGTATTTATTGTTTCTCATGTGGTAGAGATTAATGATAATAAAATGGAGATAAATTAAAATAGACCTATTGATGTGATTTCAATTTGACAGTTTGGATATATTCTTTGATTTTTTTCTCAAAAAAACACCCAATTTGAGAGAGTAATATAGATAGGTTATAAACATAGCAGAAAAATTATAAAAATCATGTTTTATTACCTTGAGTAATTCAATATTGACCAATTCAATCTTCTATATTTTTACCTTGTGAGGTGAAATATTCTCTCACCCATATGGGGTTACACCATTATTGTGTGGTGGGTGGGATTTGTTTTGATCATCCTTCTACCATTTTAATTGGATCTGTCTCATTGAAGGATAAACAGACTAATACTTAGTGGATATCCCAAATAATGTTACTAAAATTGATAATAAGTATAAATTAAATCCTTTAATACCTCTATCTATTTGGTATTATCTGTATTTACCAAATATTTTTCATATAATTTAACCACATCATGTGATGAAACATTATTCAGGTAAAAAGTGATGCAATTTACAAATGATATGACTATGATAGGAAACATGTATTCCCTTAGACATTTAATTTTCATGATCATGGTATATTTCTTCAATTTTGATGATACAATGAATAATCAAGATGCTAAAAATAGTCACAACCCAATGGGATGGTGTGTACCCTTAATAATATAGATATAGATGAAACAATAATTTCTTTTCACTTACCAAGACAAATTATTACCCTGTGTTAGTTATGATGAGATAACTTAGTGAATACCTCCATGTGGATTTATTCCCATTCGCATTAGTTATGAATTTAATTCATTACCAAGGATATCTTTGATTAAGTCCAAACAATTTGTTCAATGGTGATGTGTCATTTTCCATAATAAATTGATAAGATATAACAAGGGTCCTTAGAGTTTCTAGAAATAATAAGGCCACCACTACAACTACTAATGTTAGAATTTTTATTTTTAGATGCACATCACTGATAATAAATCAATGTTAATGAATTATAAATTAATGAAGTCCAATAGAATCTTCCCTAGCTAAACAATACAAGCTTGTTGGATGGAAGACAACCTTGAAAACAACAAAAATCTGATATTCATTAATTTTCCATGAATAAAGGGCATCATTATCCTTGTTCCACATGTACCAAGTATGCATAATGATAACCTAAAAATCTAGTAGCCTCATGAAATTATGAATGATTTATGTGATTGTATAATGAATGAGGAGCATTTACTGCATAGAATTGTGGATAACAGTTGAGTCTACTTCTGCAGACTCTAGCTTGATGTTGTGTGATTGGCATAGCTCAATACCTTTAAGAATCGCATGATCCTAGTCCATAAGTGTGTCCCCTTACCCAAATGAGTTGTTCATATAAAAAAAGGATCTCCCCTTGATTGTCATGCACCACAAATATACCCTGTATGGTCCCCAAAATATGTGACCCATCAACATTGAGTTTTAAATGATAGTTCAAGGGAACCTATATCACCCCTCTCCCATGGGCATTGAAATTTTGAGACATGTATGAAGACAAGGTTCTAGTCATTATTATTCTCAATGAGGGAGCGGTCTCCCTTATTTTATCATTTTGACAAAGCACATTGGACATCTGGTTTTTTTACCATGCCAAGACAAGAACTCATCATACATTCACACCAGATATAGTTCTTCTACCTCTAAATATTATAACACCCTACTATGGACAGTAGTTCCCTTTCTTTCTATTTAGATCATTATTTTCTGTTATCATTAATCATGCCTAAAGAAAAAACACTTAGTTTATTTCTTGAACCTATGATCAAAGAATTTACCAAGGATTCTCCAGAACACTTTATCCCAATCAACCATAAAAAATAGTTTGTCAAATGATTCCATCTTTGGGACCCTTCATCATAAGCATTTACACAACATCAAGATACCCTTTTATCACCTGATCATCTATTAGAAATGATTTATTATGAAGCTGTTACACTAGAAAATTATACATCATAGGGATGTCTCTATACCATGTATCTTCATTACACCCATCTTTCTCACCCGAAATCTGAGACACTGCACAATAAAATATTGCTAAGAACAACCCATACAGTGTACCTAGGAATAAAAATCTATCAAACTCCCCATTCATAGTGATATTATTGATGACTTCCTATTACTGAATATTGAGGACGGTATTTCTAAATAGTTTGAATCTACTGGCTTGGGAAAAAGTAATTTCTAGGGTTTGACAAATAAGAAAAAATATTCGTTCAACTGGCCTAGTTATCATTATATAATTTAATCTAACCACAAACCCAATCCATTGAGAGCAATTCTGTAACAAATTTATATTCTTCGAAATTGAGTTCCAGAGATGATAGGTGTTCCCCTACCCCATTTCATCTATTTTCTATACTTTCTATATATCAATCTATCAAACAAAGATTTGTTTTCCATAAAATACCAAGAATGTATATCCTGAATTACTTACATTTATTCCATGACACTCGTGAAATTAATAAAACCCTCCCATAACCCCCTGGCCTACATTTCCCATGAGGCACAGTAGAATCATCATTTAGAATGTAAATCCTAGATTAATTCCTTCATTAATCTTTCGATGTTATCCAAAACTGCATTCAGAACATTTAGAACAGAAAAAAATGCTTGGCGATGTATGAAAAAACACAATTGGAAAGTATAATGCATCCCCTAAATAACGAAAATTGTTTTCTCCAATTAGAAATAAGGGAAGAGATTTTATCCAGCAGACCATTAAAATAATGGTAAGAAACCCTTCCTAGTATATTGGGAGATCCAATATATTCCATGGGGAAGGATTTATTTTTCATATTCATCTTTTCCTTAATAATCATTCCTTTTCTTTATGAGCACTAATTTTAAAGGAAGAAAATGCTATTTTATAAATTGATGGATTTATCTCTCTAATTTCAAAATGTTAACATTATGTTGTAGAATTCAACAATTTTATTCATGTGTCCATTATTGAAAAAACCATGTGATCAAAAAAATATATATATAAGATACCACAATAGTTATCTCTACCACGGTATGGATGGAGGATTCCTTTGGGATTAATTCCTTAAAAAAATATAATTAATGAATCTATAACCAATATAAAATTGATTGGATAATGAGGGTGTCCATTCCACTATACCCGATAAGTTTTAACAAACCCAAAATTTTTCAACAATATGATTATCACCAGCCAAGGTGAGATAAAAGCTATTAAAAGATGATCCCCCACAACACTTGAGAATCCCATTCTATTCAAAAATTTTAAAATAAAACTCCACTCCAATTTACCTTAGCCTTTGTGCATATCAACCTTAATCACAATGTTGGATTAAGATAATTTTTTATTTACGTCCCCGAACATTTCATACACTATAGATATGGAAAATTAAGTCAATCTTCATTTGAAAATCCCTAGAGGGATCTCTAAGACACATTGTAAAAGAATCCACATAATGTTGAAGATATGATTTTGTGTTTTAGGTGTCGATTTTCTCTAGAAATATCACCATATTGTTTCTAAATTCTTGAAGACCAAGGATCTTATAGAAGTGGGGTCAGATGTTGGGGATGATAACCATATTTATTCACTATTACATGGATCTCATAGGTGTATTGAAGGATATAGTGGTTATCTATATCCACCCCTTTTAGATAAATTGGTTAAAATAATTTTGAACTTTGTGGGAAAGCTCCTAAAATAATTTTTTATGGTCACATTGTCTATTTTCTTACTTACATCCAATCGTATGAAGTATATATATTACAGAATTAATATTTGGATGGTTTCAGGTGCTACCACAAATGTTAAGATGGATACATTGAGATGGAATTTCTAATCCAAGGAATTATTTATTTGTCATTTGAGGTATTAGTATTGATACAATTTCTTACGACACTGTTTGGCCACAAGAATCATTGAAACTCATGAATATTCATATAAATATATTTACAAATTTATTGATTCAATCTTTTATATCTTCATTTTTATTAAAGGGAAAATAGATATGTTTCTTAAAAATCACGAGGGATAAATAACTAAAAATAAGAATCCTAATAGTACAACATCTCATGTTTTATCACTATTAACTAATAAAATTCACTACTAAATCATTCCATTCAGGTTTAACATTCTGTTTCACCCTATTATATTTCATTCGAGATTCAAATTGTTTTAGTAAATTGAAATTCTATAGATTTTATAATTAGGATGTTTGCATAATTGGGGATATGATTAATTTTCTTTGAGAAATGATAATTAACATAATATATCCTATACAATAATGTTATATGTTGTATTGAAATTTATATCCCAAATTATATTTTTATTAATAATACAGTCACCTACTTTCATTAGTTATGAATATCAAAATTTTTGATGAATATTTATTTATAGTGTGAGAATGTAATTACACTAAATATCATTATATATTTTTAATGAATAAATTTTCTTTTATTTTTTAATCTAAAATAAAAAAATAATTAAAATAATCCATGATATATTTTATTAAAAGTATTAAAAAAATTTAGTTATTTATAAAATAAAAAAATTATCAATTAAATATTCATATGTTTAAAAAAGGTATATTTTCCCAGCTAACTAATTCTAGTGTTATTAAATTAAATAGAAAAAATTTAGTTTATTTTTATGATAACATATTATATTAAAATACAAAAAAAATTATATTAAAAATCATTAAATTATAAGTTGTAATCAAGAACACTTAATGCTCAAATAGAATATTCTTCAATAAAAAATATTTTCTTTATATTATTAATTTTCATTTGAATAGTAAATCTATAAATTTCTTAATTTAATTTAGAAAAAAATAATATTTTCTCTATATCCTAAATATTCTATGTATTGATTTGTTTCATCAAAAATAGTTTATTTATAGGTGAATTATTGAAAATATATTTTCTACCTAATTTGTAACTATTATGACGTTATCCTTATACAAGTAAGACAACAAATAATATAAAAACACATAATTGATAGTATATATATGTATTATTTATGTAAATTTTCAAATACCATTCTAAAGTTAATAAACCTATTTTTAAAATTTTATTAACAGAATAATATTTTCTAATAAAAATTTAATTTGGTCACTTATTATAATTCAAAATTATTTTTTCTAAAATCCTCTTTTGGAATTTCATTAAAAACTATAAAAAATATTTTATCAACTTTTAATAACTAAATTCTATCATTAAAATCAATGAAATTTAATTTTTTTTCCAAAACATATATTTTATACATAAAAATAGTATTTTTTATTAGAAAACAACCTTTTACCTCTTATATGTGTAACTGAAAAAAAATTATTTTTAATGAGAAAACTGATCTTATAAGAAAAAATGGATTTCCTTTTTAGAATTAGTATGTTTAAATTAATTTTTAATGTAAATTTTTTTTCATTATAATTAAAGTATTTATATAAAAATTAGTTATATTATTGAATCTAAAAAAGGTAAATATTAAAATATTAATAGTAACAAACATAAATATATTTTTATAAAATATGATAAAATCAATGGATTGAATATGGTTAAAGATAAATAATTGAAAACATAATTTTCTTATATTTTTATCCTTCTTGGCATATAATATGATTTCCATCATTATATTAATTTGAAATATTTAAATAAATGTTTTCTCAAAACTTATAAAATGGTCCCCTGACCACCCATTTAATACCACACTAAAAATTACTTTTTTTCCGGAAAATTCCTCAAATATTACATCCCTAATAATCCTATTCATTATCTTTGGTACACTAATTATAATAAATTTTCCAAATACATCAATTTCTAAGGTTTGTTCCAAGGTAAATCCTATGTCCTCAAAAAGACTACGTTTTCCTAACAAATTTTATTTTTTATACATTCCCAAATCAAAATTACTAATTCATATAAAAAATGATTAATTTTTTTATAAATAATTTTCATTATTTTAATTTAAAAACTATTAACCAACTTCTTCATTTTATATAATGAAAAATGTAATTTTCCATCATGTGGTGAGTGGAGTCACTCCTCCAGAAATTGAAAATTTCCATTTCATGACCACATATATCAAATATAATTAAAGGATTAAATCATATAATAAAATAGAAATAAATGGTATAATATTTTTTTCAAGGAAAAAATTTCCATTCACCATCATTCCCAATCACTTTTTGAGAAATGAAAATTTTAGTTGTGCATTGTGTGGAATACCGCCTCCATGATTTAACATATATCATTTGTCCAAAAGATTCTTTATTATTTATTATGTTATAAAAATAATGTGATTCAACACCGTAATATTATTCTTTTATTATCATTATATTTCATTAAATGTTATATTATTACGAAATTAACCACATCCATAACCATATGAAGCCATTATTTACGGGTTTTTCATGTATTTCTCAACATAACCACCTATTTAAAAATTGATATAAAACAATATCATATATTTATATAATTAGATAAATAATTATCAAATATGATAAAAATAAGTTAATAATGAATTTATATTTGTTCAATATTAGGAATATAAATATTAATATCACTAATCAAAATGATACCTTTCAATACTTATAAATCAAAAAAAAATACTTACTATCAGTTAATTTAAAAATAACATTAAATAAAAACTCAAATAATGGAATTATGACTTTAAAAAATATTATAAAGAATCAATTATAAGAATATGTATGATATGTTAATGTTTAAGTCAGGGATAAGAATGTATAACATTATCTCTATTATGAAACTAATTCATATTGATTATGGTTAATCCTACATGATATTAAGAATACATTAAAATGGACTAATATTTATGTAGATAAAAATAATAAATAATGTTGATGAAAGGTTAAATATATGAAAAGTGTTATTAGTTTGATGGTTAATATATTTATTTTTATTATAAAATACATTCTGGAAATTTAGTGTATTTTAATAAATAAGGAATTGTATTTTTTTCAAAATTTTACCCCTTGGGAATTATTATTTTTTGATTCACAATGTTTTAATTGGAATGGTGAATATATAATCCCAATAATATTTTTCATCAACATCATCTCATTAATCATAAAATATTGTGTTTATGATAAAATCATATCTTATCCATCCAAATTAAAATTTTTATTAAAACCATTTTTAGGAAAAATGGGAAAACAAAGTTCACAACAGGATACCACTGCATGCTGAAAGAGCTCACAAATTGATTTAAAAAAAAACTAATGTGGCTTAACCTAGCTATTCTATAATGTTACCAGTGTTGAAAATAATCCTAGATAGCATGGGCTTCTCTAATAAGCTCTGTAAGGTTGTTAATCATCCTTTTAATTGTCTAAAAAAAATCCTCTAAGTTGATTTTATACCGATTAATTCCTCCGGATAGAATTATATCTTTTTTATCTAACCACACTTCTTTCACCTTTGTTGAATCCACTTGAAACCTTCATTCATAAATCCTGTTGACATTTATCTTCTGAGACATTGGGTTGTATGTCTTTCTCAAGAATATCTTCCTTAGAGTGAAGAATTAGATTCAAGCACTCCACATCCTTTTATTTTATGACACTTTTGTATCTATTTTCTTCTTCACTTTCTCACTTCTGTTGGACTGAGCATTCTATGTTCCTTATTTTTTTGGATGACCATTTTTCCATATGTTTTGTAAATTAAGAGTAATCCTTGCATCCCTTTAGGGTTTTCCCCGGAACCACTATACATTTCTCTGAATCTCAAATGCATTATTCCCTTTCTTCCTACGTGGGATGTGATAACCTTTTCTTTAATATCGGTCCATACTATCCACTGAAGGGAGAATACAAATGTCATCCCCTGATGTGTCATTCTCCTCATTCAATTGAGGTTCCTTGTCTTCTAAGACATCAAAGTTGTTCCCTAGCTTTATCGTCAAGTCAAATTTAATGGGACAAAGTTTCTAATGTTATAAAGGTGTTCTATGTCTAAAATTTATATTCTTAATAGAAATTTATTATTATTCACCATGAAGTAAAATATATTGTGTGATAATTACTTAATCAATGACTTTTAACATAATAATTTAATTCTGGATATATGAAGTTCCATAATATATTATCTATTTATATAGATTTCAATTAAATAGATTGAAATGTTTTAGTGGATGTTGTTAATTAAAATCATTATTTAGTATAATGAGATTTTAAGGGAATACTATTCTTTCTAGTGTTCAAGACATGCAACATCGAGATTTAAAGAACAAAAAAATATTATATTTTATATTTTATCATCATAACCTAGACATTTAATTAGACGGTATGAATATGATTAACTACATTATAATAATAATTATTATTTTTGAAATATAATGTTCCTACAAATTTAAAATTTATTCAAAAAATCATAAAAAAACTAGAAATTAATTTTTTATAATTTCATTATATGATTCAAAAATTTATTTGCATAAAAAATAATTTCTATTGATTTTCATGATAAATTTTTATAATTAATTTCTTCAATGTTAATAAATTTTAAAGAAAAAATGATATAATTTTTAAAATTTGAATAATCAAGCTATCATAGGTTTTAATTTTCATTTTTTTTTTGAGAATAATGTTTTTTCAATAAATATTTAAAAATACCAATATTATTTTGACTATCATTTATATTCATTTAGAATATATATTATGATTAAAATGTGGTAATAAATTAACAATATTATCTATTATTTATAAATAGTTTAATGAATTACATATTAATTATCATTATACTTAATTTTGGTAAACATTCTTATTTGGACATAAAATACATTTATCTTTATTTTTTAGCATTTTGTTTTAGGAATTTATGTTAATATTAAATTTTAACACTTATATAAATTGAATCATGATAAAATTGTCACATATTTTAAAAGATCAGGTTGAATTATTTTAAATTGTATAACATTATTTTGGGTCGTAGTTGACAGTAACCACAGTAAATACATTCCCCCAGTAAGGTTAAATCATGTTAATATGGATAAAAATAATACGATAATGCTTTAAATATATATATATATATATATATATATTACAAGAATTATTTCATATGAAATAATTTATTTCAACTAACCCAATCTTTTATTCAAAAACATTTCATTTCTGTGCCAGTTTTTAGAAGACATTAATATTACATTGACTAATGTAAAATTCCAAAATTTCACTCTCTTGCTTTAATTTATCTTATATGTTAACATAGAGAAACGAAGCTGTTATAACAGAAAATAAAATTATATTTTTAACATAATTAATATTTTATGACTTCAATTTATTTTAAATTTATTCTGATGACATAATTAAATTAAATTTTTACATAACAATGACATCGTGCATGTCTATGTAATAGAAAAATGAAATTAAATCACTTTTGGAAAATGGATAGTAATTTTTTTGGGATGAATTAAAAGGTAACATAAATATATGGCCTTTGATAATTTATAATTTATAATGAAAAAGTTTATATAAATATTACAAAAAATTATAGATATTATTAATGTCAATATATATAAATATTTTTTTAAAAATTATTTGTGTTTTATGTAATAAATTTTTTTATTAAATGACATAAAAATATTAAAAATCATAAAATAAGGTAATTGAAATGTGAAATGATATAAAATTAATCCATATATCATTTATTAACCAAATGTTACCGTATAATTAAATTTATAACACTTAATGAATGAAAAATGTGATACCGCGGTTAAGGGAAAAATGGATAAACATGGGGATAAACTAAATAAATAAGGCTAAAAATGACCTAAAAATTTTAAAAATAATATTATTTGAGATTATTCTAATCATATATTATATTTAATTTGAAATTATTCCAATATATAGAATTGTATCCATGAATACAACTCTTTAAAATTCTAATGTTTTGAAAAATTATATGAGTTCCCATCCCATCCTCTAAAGATGGGAACCTCTTATACTCTCTTCCTCACAAATTTTTAAAACAGTAGATAATACCTAGACTATCCAAATAGCTTCATAAGAATCATCTGCATGTTCTATAAAAATTATATATTTTGATAATACCATCTTTTGTCATATTAATGTGTAATCCAATGGTGGTTTTCCAATAAGAGGTATATCTTTTAATTCGGTGTTGTCATTTAATTTTTTCTACCTCAATAAAATATTATTAAATCAATATTATATGATAAAATTAGTAACTATAATATAAATAAATTTTATTGGGACAATGTTACACCCCATTTTCATCTATTTTGACATCTTATGGGGAATGAAAAAATCGTTCATGCACACATGTGGACAAACACAACCCCGAAGAGTTGTATTTTTTTCCATCAATAACATTAATAAAATTTTATAATGATGAATTATATATATATATAATATTAACTTCATAATTATCATTCTGTAAGTTTATTATATTATATACCTTCTAACCCTTCAACCCATTAAAAAATGATAAGACCGCTCAAGTGTAAATGTGAATATAGACTCAAGGAAGTTATGTGGTAGGTTATTCAAACTCTTCATTAATTGATGTATATAAAATTAAATTTATGTTATAAAATTGATAATTATTTCATGGTTATAATTATATATATGATGAAAAAATGAATCCATTGACCATGATAAGTTTCCAATTTTTATTTTCAACTATGAACCAGACATCATTAAAACATATTACATGGAATAAACCGATTAAGTGATTAGATATTTCATTAAAATAAAAACATTAATAATAATAATTTTAAAAAATCTAAATGGTTTTCAATGAATTAAACTATTAATATAATATTATTATATAGTATTTCATTAACAAACTTAGAAAGTTGGTACATTAGGTTATGAGATTCATAAAATAATTTCTATTCATTAAGAAATTTATAGAAACCATTTAATATGTCATGAAAATATTTTAGAACCCAAGAGTTTAGTAAAATAACCCTTTATTTATGAATTTTAATCGTATGAAGTAATTAGGTAATGTTTTGGGTTGTTCAGAAAAGTTTTTATATATTTTATTATGTTTTATAGTGGTGTGTGGTTATTCAAAATCATAAAACACCTCCTAAAAAACTATAAAACTAATAAAATGTGAACTAGATAGGTTTTGGGTAAGGATCCTAGTTTATCCAACCCGTGTTCCCATATAAGAGTAGATGTTTGATGTTCTATGGAGTGATTTTTCACAGTTTGAGGTTGATTTTTCTAACCATGAAATATAACTATGTGATTTCTTTTTTAATGAAGTGTATAATTCATTATTAGTGCGCCATATTTATAAATTTTTTCCCAACCCATAAACCATTTAAAAAAAGATCCTGATTTTGGGTGACTAACTCTTCTTTCCCCCTTAATGGTCGGATCTTATAACTAATCTGAACCAAACATGAATTACATTCCTTCTATAGGATTCATAAAACCTTCTTCTTGTCGTGATAGTGATACACTTGGGCTTTTAATTGTTTTAAGTTCCATATTCCATTGTAAGTGTAAGATTTTGGTGTATTTTCCTAGTTTATTAGGCTTACCTATCTTGGATTTATGGATGTAATAATTTTTGATATATTAATTTTGATTGATTATAATAATGATGAGTTATGGTTAGACAGATGATAGTGAACAAGATCTACAAGAAAAAATATGAGTTTTAAGATGTGGTTTTTTAATTATGTCATTCATCATTTTCGCCAAACCATTATAAGTATTTGGAATCTGTATCAACTCAAAATGATATAATATGATGGCTTGATTTCATATCGAATTAACTACATGAATTAAACTATGAAATTGATATGAAAATCTTGATGGGCTTTCCCTTTAGTGATGGTTTGTGAAATTGTGAAAAATTATTGTATTTGGTAAATGGATTTGTTTCATGATTTCAAAAAGGATATTTTAAGGCATGTAATTTTTATTCATGGAAATGGTTTAGAAGATATTATTTTATAAAATAATGGTTTTATTGTAATCAATTTTGGGGTTGGTTTGGAGAGTCATTTGGTCAAATAGGTTGGAGTATGTTCATGTTCATTGACATGACCTTATGGAAGGGGTAAGTGCCATTGGGAAACATTGTAATGGATGCCTTGCGATGAAATGTTGAATCGATGGGAGACAACTCAAGAGTTTGTAACTGCCAACTGATCATTCTTATGTGGCGTTGTAGGTATGTGGAACAATGTAATGTGCATACCAAATAGAATTTGGGAAGTTATTTTAAAGGATTGATTGGTTTCCTTCTTTCGTAAATTTTTTTGATGGAAGATATTTTTTTTGATTTAATGTTTTTTAAATTGTATAAATGTTTTTATATATATTTTCTAACATATTATATCTAGGTGGTATTAGTAGTGAATTATTTTGGGAAATAATACTTAGTTTAATACTCACCCCCTACTTCGAAAATTTTGTGCATTTAAAAAAATTATATTTCAAGACACATTTAATGTAAAACTATATCATTTATTTAACAATTAAACATTAAATAATGGGATTATCTTGTTGAATTGGATCATAGAAAATGTTGGGAGTTTCTAAGTTGGTGTCTTTTATGTAATTCTGTTTGTTGGACTTGATTTCTGCTTACCACTCTGATATTATTCTTATTTTACACATTGTACTCTAATATTTGTATTGGTTTCCAAATAATACCCATGTATGTATTAGATTGGTTTGTTTCACATTGAGTTTTACTCCATTTTTCTTATTTATCATATTATTATTATTATTTGGCTACAAATATCTGGTGTGGTAGTTTTATTTTTGAAGTGAAATTCAAGCCTCAATTTTCATAAATCCCTTTAAATTTATTTATATTATTTGGTGTCTTGGGGATGTAAAATTAGTCATATATCATCCTCCATTTCATCCAAAGATAATAGGTGGGTGAGGTTGTTACAAATTGATTCAGTTTTTTCATTCATGGAGTTGAAAATATTTTATTATAGTCCTTGAGTTTGATTGGTAATAAACAGTAGGATCAAAAGATCATGAAATATAGATTGTAAACATAATAGTCTATCCTATTTGTATTGAACCTCTTGTTATAGGGAATCGAGGCAAGTAAGCATTTTGAGAAATTTATCAGATTCTTAACCTCATTTTGAGGGGTTTAACTGACTAGAAGATCATAGAATTCATTGATAGAAATCACATCCCACTAGGTGTGCATAATTTATTTTGGGTATATATTTATTACTTGGTGGAAACATGTTGATTTTTTACAATAGATTAAAATGTTTTGATATTAAAATATCAAGGAGGAATTTTTCAAGAATTGTTTCAAACTATAAATTGCTGAATTTTTTTGGTATGTGTGATGTTGTAACATTGAAATTTTTAAGACATCAGATTGAAAAAAGTGATACTAACATGTTTTTTGTTATAGATAATATCACCATTTATGATTAATAGAACTATCCAGAGGTCTAAACTGAAAATGTATTAGAAACTGAGGACTAAGTTAACCAATATATGCTTTAAATTATTACCTAAGATTTTCATGTTTTGGATTTATGGGAAAAAGGGATTAACTATGGAAAGAGGATCATTTAGTTATGTTTCTGAATCACAATCTGCCAATTATTCATGGTGATTCTAAAAAATAAAAATTAGTTGTTTTTATTAATATAATGAAAAAAATATTTTATTTATAGGAACACTGTCTGATTTTATTGCCAATTTGGAAATTTTATTGTTGGATGATCTATCATTCTAGGGGTGGTATTTAGTTGTTCAAGATAAATTTGACCAAGTAATTGTGTGGGATGAATTTGATTTATTTTTCATCAAATAATTCTACCTATCATATTCCAAATTTCTAGAAAGAATATATTTTGGAATCGGGGATGAGGGTATAGATTCACTAAAAGAATTATGTTCTTTTAAAAATATAGGACATGGTTAATATATAGACTGTGGAAATAGCGTACATATTATGAAATATGGATGGAGGAAGATTACATATACCTATGTGAAATGGTGGGAACTATATTTCTGGGAATAATAGGGGAGGGAAACTGATATCCATTATAGATTTATGAATCAGAATTAGACTATATGGTTACAAAATTTTCCTCATAAACAAAAGATTATGACTAGATGTTTTCATTGGGGTCCAATTGATAATCTAAAATGATATTGTATGACACCATCTATAGCATGCCACAATTGTAACAAAATGGGATGTCATCAGTTTTATTGTCATAGTGCTCCATGTTTGGGTGTTAGAGACACATCTAATGTTTTTCAAATGTCGCATTCATCTATTTTATAATGTGAAAAAAATAATTATTATAATAAAGAATGATATATCCATTTTGATTCTAGGTATATAATGAATCTTCAATGAGGTAGATCTTAGTAGGGTAATAATGAACAAATTAGAGTTAGTAATCAGTTTTACCTCACAAAGAAAATGATTATGGATGTTCATTATGGACCATTTACGGTTATAGTTATGATTATTTTTAATTATACCCTTAGAAAATATTTTTATTAAATGAGTGTATCCCATTAGTTTATTACTTTTTGAAATATTTATCTTCGGGAGATGATTCCTTCTAATTTGAAACATTAAACACACTTGGACAAAGAGAATATTGATACATTATGTGAATAGGATGGTATATAACTATTGATGGGGATGAATTGATATAGTATTTATATATTCTTGAGATGTATTTATATTTCATTGTCATGTATATAGATTAGATGACAATGTTAAAATCTTACATTGGTTGTTATATTGGAGGGTAAGTTTAACAACTAATGATGTCCTCGAAAATCACTTTTATGTAGATCTTTACCTATGGAAATAGAATTAAGATATTTGGAACAAGAATTTGTTACTATCTAATTCCATTCGATACTTATGAACTTGGAATCAATGGATGATATTGGGGATAATAGTCTATTAATAGTTATTATTCATTTTCATGATGTTTTTCAGATAACTTCCCATTATTTCAACCCAAAAGTTAATTGGAATTTATTATTTATCTTCTACCATGTAATAATCTTCCCTCACTTCCATCTTATGTGAGGGATACAATGAAATTAATGTAATTGAAAATATAGTTTTAATATATGGAAAAAAAGATTTCACTCGTCATTGTACATCTCTACAGGCAGCACCAGTTTTCTGTAGGAGAACGGTGGATGGAACTATTTGGAATTGAATGTATTATTATAATCATAACCATGTTATGTTAAAGAATATGTATTCACTTCCACTCATTTATGATTTATTCAATCAAGTCAAGGGATCCCATTGTTTCTCTAATTTTTTATTACATTCGAGATCAAACTGATTGTGGGATCGAAAGGACGAAATTCCAAATATAGCTTTTAGAAGTAGATAATGATCTTATTAGTATGTATTTATGATTTTTTACTTAATAATTAAATTTTTATATTTATGGAATTGATTAATTAGATACATCAAAGGTATCTTGATTATTTCCTATGGGTGTTTAGGGAATAAAATATTTTTTTATTCAAAGGAAATGGATGATCATGAGAAATACATAGTGATAGTGTTGGATATCTTGAGGGATCAATGCCTGTATGAAAATAATTATAAGTGTAATTTTTTTTAGAAAAGGTATGTTTTAATTCCCATTTAATCATTTTAAATGATTGTATTTGTAGATCCCAAAATTATTGAGGTTTTGATCACTTGGAAACAGTTAGAGACTGTTTTTTAGATATGAATATTCCTTGGCATAGCTGGTTATCTTCGACTTTTGAATCATTAATTTTCATGAATAGATTTATAAATGATATATTTGATAAGGAAGTGTGTTTATTTCAATATAATTTTGAATATAATAAGTCTTTTCAATAGATTAAATTTCACTTTTCATCAACATTGATCATGTTACTTCGTTAATAAGGAAAATGTTGTGTGGGGTGTTGTGATGCATCAGGATCTAGGTTGGGATGTGTTCACATAAAAGGAGATCATTTTGTCTCATATGGATTCCAAATATTATTGTGACATGCATTGAAATACCATAAAATTGTAATTATCTAATTCAGTCCAAACATTATTCACTCGATGTCATTACCTCTTTGGTTAAAATTTCATATTGTATACAGATCACATGTCACAAACCATGACAGGTCATCATCCAAACCTGTAACCATCCCGGTCTATGGTAAGGCCTGAGGAACGTTCCTGATCCCCATGGGCAGGAAAAAGTTTCTTGGGTATCATAAATATGTATTGGGAATGATTTACCCAAATTTATAAATCTTGAGAAAACTAAAAAAATTAATTTTCTGATCTTAAAATTTCAAAATTGTAAAGCCTTAAAAAATTTCTCATTTTAATCAATATATTTTTACAAAATCCCCAAAATAACCAAAAATTAAGGTGACCAGAAATCATCGAATAAAGGACACATGTCAAGGGGATACCACCCTTAAGCCGTCTCCACAACACCACCCAAAAAATTATTTCTAACAACCTGAAGTGCCACCTTCATAATCATTACCCTTACCAATGTCAAACATAATAATTTCTACTTATACCCAAGTGAGTAAGTAGGGTGTGAGCCATTTCCCACTAATATTCCATGAAGAGTGGATTCTATGCAATAATAATTAATTTAAAAATACATTTGAATGTTTTAAAAATTAAAGTAATGATTGGATAATATCAATGGAAAATACTTTATAGAATAACTATTTTAAAGGAAGGATATAAATAAAGGAAAAGACCCAATATTTTTAAGTAAACAATATTCATTTATGAATACCGATGTTACGGTTATCATAAAGAAATATCACTAATCATGGGAGAGTCCCTATAGTTACAAGATCATGTTAAGACCTAATAAACTCACATATTGGTGAAATGTGGCTTAGTAACCATGACCATAAGATTTCTTGGGAACAAGCCACTAGTAGAGGACACCTCGATAACCTAGTAGTCTCCAATCATCATTCATGTTTACTGATAAGTTTCATCATCAATTGTGATAACTTAAACTTGGTCGAAGCCACTTTTGTATCACTATAAAACAATTCCTAGACCTCCCACCTAGTTACCTAGGCTTCCATCATTCTCTCATTCATGTTCCAAGTTCATATATCAATACACATTCTTATAAATAAACCAAAAAAGGATCTACACAAACCAAATACCACCATTTTCACACACAACCCCTCTTTTAAAACAAAACACACCCCAAAACAATTTTAAAACATGATTTTCACCTCTAGATTGTTAAATAAATCCTTTAATATATTTATCAAATTATTTAATGAAATTTCAAAATGATTTACACCCAAAATACTCCCAAAATCCCCCTTTAAAAATAAAACACAGCCCATAAAATTTTCAAAATATAATCAGCGTCTCATAAAAATATAATAAATCATTAACGCAACCTTGAAAATACCAAAAAATTACTTAAAAATGGTTTACACATAAACATCACCCAAATTATCATGAAAAAACACATTTTATCACCAAAATAAGATCAAATCCTTCCATAAATCACATTCTCACTACACAATATCATCATAGAACATGTAAAAATGAACAAGAAATCATTATGATTTCATTAAAAAACTTTTAATCATGGAATCACCTACCTCGGGTGGAGAGAGATCCAGGAATCAATGGGAAACTCCAACCATTAATTAATATCACCTCAAGGAAACTTAATTGAAACCTAATTCATGAGACTGAACAAAAAATGTCATGATAGAAACCTAAAAGCATGAAACCCAAGTCTTGGAGAAACTGAAACCCTGAGGAATGATTGGAGAGGATTACCCAAGATATATTCCACCAACAACGAATAGAGAGGAGGATTGAAAAGTGGTCTGAGAGGCCAGATGTGTGAGGTGGGGACTCCATTCAGGAGTTATATGCTATGGTAGGTGGTTGGAGGTTACTGACCACGAGGGGGGTAGAGAGAGGGTGATGTGAGAGAGATTTGGGCGGTGTGAGGGAGGTCACCCGAGGGTGAGCAGAGTGCCATCCAAAGAGAAGTTATGAATAGGACCAGGATGTGATTCATAATGGAGAGAGAGGGGAGGAAGAAGAGATGAGGTAAGGGAAAAAATTAAATGAAAATAAAAGTGGAAAGAATGAAAAAAGTGGAATCATAAAAACCCTATTCGAATTCAATAATTATAATTATAAATATTGAAAATAATAATAGTAAAACTAATTGTAATGATATTAGTAATTTTGTAACAATAATAATGATGATAATAAGGGAAAGTAAAAAATTATATTAGTAATAATAGTTATAATAAGTATATTCTTAAATAATATTATCAGTATTATTATAATTAAAAAATAAGATATTTTATTTTATTCTTCTTATCTTATTTTTTTCATTCTATTAATCATATTATTAAATTTTTTTGAACACCAGTCAGGCCACACGGTGACCTGGGTGAAGCCGCATAGTTTCAAATGTGCATTACCCATGTGTTGGACTCTATCAAGAATAAAACATTTTTTATCAACAAAAACAAAAAATTCCAACTAGGAGACTTCCTAAACATTGAAAATAATATCCAAATCCAGATAAAATAATATAAAAATATTATTTCAAGAGTCAGGGTGTGACAATTCTCCCCTCTATAAAAATATTCCTCCCTTAGAAATTTAACTCAAATAATGACCAAATAATAAAAACAGATACACTTTCTCAACCCATGACTTCATCTCCCAATTTCATGCACATATTCAAATGCTTCCAAAGGAAAGGAAACAACATAACAGATTTCCCACGAAGCACATTCTCTTGGAAATCCTCTATCCACAATTTCTATTCAATAACTGATAAATCAGTATCTATCTCCAATATTCCAAATTAAACACTTGGGTTTGATCCATATTATACTTATTCAATTAGAAGAAAGGAAATATATCATGAATTGAAGTTGAATAATAAGGTAAATCTAACCTATATTCAACCTTTTTAAACCACTAAATGATCTTTAATGGTCCGACAAACCACAACCTCCCCATTCTCTTCATTCCCAAATAATGACGACCAAATGAGGGGACACATTCAAGGACACCTGATCACTCATAGAAAAAACAAGATCATGATTCCTCAACTCTTTATAAGGTTTGTGGATACTCTAAGCTATCAATAAATTCTTATTTACTAACATAGATTTCATAGACTTCTCTTAAAATAGTATTTGTCACAATCATGTGGTATTTCCTATATCAGTGATATATTATGGGGGCTAACATTGATGACCTTAAAGAACCCCAAATAGATTCATAGGAATTTAATATTGGTAACTATTTTCATAAACAAATTCCACCAATCCTAAATGAAAATCACATGATTTGGGTTCTAACAAACATCAAATTTCTCCACAAAATGATAATGATGCTAAGACTTCAAGGCATGTGTTGTTGCTGATTATTCCATGTTGTGGGTTAGGTAATTCTTATCATGTCGTCGCAGTTTTGAGAACCATATGCCACTATTTGATTATTCGTTATCAGCAAACACCTGGTTCCCATACCTGAGGCATTACAATATACAACATACCCCTTTCCTCATTATAGTAAGATCAACATTGGTGTGTTGGTCAATTGTATCTTAATCTCCTCAATGGACACTTTAGATTATGGGATCCATTAATAATTCCCCACTTTAGGTGAGTGCAGTCCTAGAGGAAGAATGTTGCAAGATATCCAAAACAAAATTCATTTAATAACAACCCATGCCTAGAAAAATCATGATCTAGAACCCATTATTCTGTTGTTCCCATGAAATAACTACAATAATATTCTAGAGGTACACTGAAATCACTTGATCTGAGATCGTGTGGTCCATAAAAATCACATCCCTAATCCATAAGCTGCACTTTTAATTCTTCAAATAAAGGAATTGATCTCACACAGTTCTCAATATGATCTGAAAATAATGCTCATGATCATCTTCAGACAAGGAGTAAAACTAGATGTCTTCTATTAATTCCACAACAACAGATTTGAGATACTAGTGCAACAACCTATTCATGTGTTCCATAAGACCCAATAGAGAATTTATCAATCAAAAAATCATAACAAAATACTCAATGTGGCCATACCTTCCTCCCATGAACGTTTTTAGGATTTCGGCCTCTCTCACCCTAGCATGGTGGTAACTAGAATAAAACTATATTTGGAAATCCACTTTTCCCTTTTTAAATGGTCAAAAAAATTATCAATTCAAGTAAAATGGAATTTATTATAAATGGTTTTCTTATTCATCTTCCAGTAATCGATGCACAACAATAGGGATCCATTTTCCTAGTTCATGTAAAGAATATGAGGCACCCATTTAGAGATGATTGGGTGAAATAACCAGTTGGATTCAAAATCATCTAGCTATATCATTAATTCCTTAATTTAGTGGTGGCCATAGGATATTAAAGAATTGATATTTGATATTTTCCACTGGAAAATCAATTGAGAACATGAATTCATACTATGGGGGTATGCCTAAAAAATCATCTGGAATAACCTATGAAAAGTCATCCAGTACATGGGGTAATCCACCCTCAAGATAACCACCATAATCCTCTAGTAAGACTGATGATAAATGGAAAACAATATTTCCCATCATTGTGAGGAGAGGTCATGCATAACCCATCCCATGATCTAATTCCCCATGAAATTCGTGATGAATCCCATCAGGTTCCATGAGACTCACCTATTACCTATAGTAATAAATATGTGCATGGAATCAGACTAAGCAATCTATACTATGGAATACATATAAAAGTTCCATTTACAAGACTAATAAATCTCACTTCATCTAATGTTTTGAAATGGAGAGTGCACAATATGGGAACCAGAGACCTTGCTCCTTCTTCTTACCCAGCAGTTTTATGAACTCTATTGAAAAATACATCTTCTCTATTGGTAAGTTCAGAATATTCAAACGATGGGCAGAGAAACATGAAATATATACACCTTTATCAAATAAAATAAATACTATAGAGGATAAAAGTATCATGGTACCACGAAATGTTAAAGTTCATATGTCTAATCCAATAGGTTCAATATCCACAACATGTAGATTCCATATCCCTACCTAGGAACGATTTCTTTTCTATGACACTACCCTGATCTACCACTGCCTAAAAGATGATCAAGTCCTACTACCATGACTACAAAATAGAAATCCCACCACCATAGATGGATCCAACTAAAATGAATCTCCCCTAAAAACCACATATCATTTCCCATTATGATATGGGCCCATCGTCTAGAAAAATTGATGATGATGTCCCATAACTCCACATTTTTTACTGGCCCTAGGGAGATATGTACATGTCGGTAGAATGTTCCCAGCATTTCCTCACCGACGACACACAACAGACCCTGCACTAGAAGCCACTGATGAATTCTTCTTAGAAGAATGTACTAAACTTCCACCACCCTTCTTCCCCTGATCATCCCACTTCATCTTCTTCTCGAATGAATTGCCGCTACGAAAAACTCATATAGCCCCAAAGAAAATATAAATGATCTTTTGGTAAATATACATCATAAAAACCTGATCAAATATATCATCATTTGCCTTTATCTTCAATATAAATACATGTGAATATATAACCATATGAAAACAAATTTTGAACCTATTTACATTCATCTTCTATTTAGATACTATTTCAAGTTAATATTTGACATGTTGGAAAAAGAGGTTGGAATACTCCATAACTCACTAGTCCATCTAAATAAGATCCATAAACTCTCAAGATCTTCCAGATTTCATGACCTCAGGATTCTACTGGTTGTTTATGATCTCCTTGATGTCCTTATAGTTCATTTTCTCATGCTTCCCAGCTTGAAGTACTCAGTCCCACCACCTTCGATTGGGGCCCTCTAGAAAGAACAAGGTGAATTTTACTCTGACTTCATCAATAGTATCAAGAAAACAAATCTTGTTATTTATCATCTCAAGACACATTTTCTCTTCTTAAGGCTCTTTTCTACAATGGAATGAAGGGGCTTGGTTCTTTAGAAACTCATGGGATTTTTCCTTCATATTACCATATTCATATTCACAAATATGAGTAGGAGATGGAGCAGAACCAAGTCCCATTACTAGTTCCTGATCAGCCCATTTCATAACATCTACCATACTCTAATCAGGTAGTGAGGGAGAAATCTCTCAGGAATCCTACAATGGTTGAAAGGGATCTCTCAAGGGAGGAATGTTACTATAAAAAATAGTCACATGAAAATTCAGTTGTACATCAAGTTTTCATTTTTATAGAAATAACATCAAATGTTAATAAATCAATCATGTCACGACAATAAATTGACCCAACAACAAAACATTCTTCCATTTTCTATGTGAAGCCTATAACCGACACATCCTACATGGAACAGAAGTAAAACAAAGAACCTAACATCCCATGGTGACTTGAGGTCTGTTACAAGGTGTGATATTTGGGGACCCTACTCGCAACCAGGACTCTAATACCCAAGAGTTCTAGCTCTTATGTAACTATAATCATCCTACATTAAATGAATCAAATAGATTAACATCACTATGATTCCATTTTATTACGAACCATGTCAGGTTCTCATCCAAACTGGTACCCCTCCTAGTGGATCGAAAAGCATGAGGGGAATTCCCAATCCCCAGGATCTAGAAAAAATGATTGAGTATAATGAATAACGATTAGAAATAATTTACCCAAATTTTATAATAATAAAATAACCAACAAAAATGAATATCCAAATCTGAAATATTTCAAACCAGACATTCCTTATAAAATTTTCAAAATTTATTCACAAGGAATATTACATTTCCCAACAACTACCATAATGGAATGTGACTGAAAACCACCTCAACAACCACCACATGGTAGGAGGACACCACCCTCAAGACGTTTCCTTAACACCAACCAGGAAATATTTCTAACAACCTAAACTTCCATCTCCATATGTTTTACCCATACCTATGTCAAACATAATAAACTTTACTTACACCTAAAGGTGTAAATAGGGTGTGATCCATTTCCGATTAGGATGTCACCCGAATAGAATTTCATGCAATAAAAATTAAATTACAAAAAAAAATGCATGATTTATACATGAATGTAATTCTAAGACTATAATAAATGAATCAACCTTGAAGAAAATTTATTTTAGAGTAAAGAAATCAATAAATAAGATCATATATTCTTTTAAAGTAACCCATATTCCTTATCGTATGCTGACATTGAAGAAATACTAGGAAAATAGAAGTAATAATAGGAGAGGACCTATGGGTAGTAGCTCATTTTGGGACCTTATATTCTTACCTCTCGGTAAAACGTGTCTTAGTAACCAAATCCATCACAATTCTCATGCACAATCCACTAGGAATGCACACCTGCATAACCTAGTGGAATCCAATCATATTTCATGTTTAGTTAGAGAGGTTATCATCAATCTAGAAATCTAAAATAGGGTCGAATCCACCTTTATATATCCAGTACGACAGTCCAATTCTTCCCACCCAGTAACCTAGGCTTCTATTTTTGTACTTATAAAGGTTCTATGTTTACATTACATGCCAGATTCATATAAAAAACCAAAAAGGGCACTTCATATACTGAATACCACCATTTTAACACCCAAACCTAATTTTAAAACTAAATTCACACCAAACCCATTTCATAACATGATTTCCACCCTAAATAATTCATCAAATCAGATAAACTTTTTTTTAAATAATTTCAAGAAAAACTGAAAAGTGTTTACACCTAAAATACAACCAAAATAAACTTTTTAAAATCAAATACACACCATTAACTTTCAAAAAAAATATTCAAGTCTCACACACAATCAAATAAATTATTTACATTATTTATAATATGCCAACAAATTATTTAACCTTAGTTTTCACAAAAACATCCCCAAAAATCGCATGAAAACCCCATTTTAGCACCACAATCATATCAAATCATTAAATAGAAATCATTATCACTATAAAATACAATCATAGAACATTTAAAAATGAACAAGAGAGAATTAAGAGATCACTAGAAAATATTTATGCAAGGAATAACATTACACTAGTGGTGAAAATTATCAGAATTGGTGTAAAACATCAACTTCACCCTTATAGCACCACAACAAAACCATCATAACCCATAATTCAAGTGACTGAACTGAAAATGAGTGAAGAGGCCTACCCGCAGTAGATCGCACCTACGACTGAAGGAGATGTGGAGTGGCGAGCAGTTCTGGATGCTAGTCATGTGAGGAAGGGACACAATAGTGGACCAACATGCTAAGGGGAATTACCTGAGGTTTCTTAACAAGAGGGGGTGGTGTGAGGGTGGCATGAGGTACATTAGGGATTAGTGAGGGAGGTCACTAAAGGGTGAGTAGGGTGTTTTCCCAAGAGAATCTTTGTGATGGGATATGGTGTGACGCATGATAGAGAGAGGGGGGAAGGAAGAAGATGTGATGAAATGAAGAAAAAAAGTTAAAAAGAAAAAAGAAAAAATAGGAAGGAAAAGACAAAAGGTGGACCCCAAAAATAACCTATACAAAATAAATAATAATAATAATTATTATTTATAATAATCATAGTACAAATAATGATAATGATATTAATATTTTCAAAATAATAATAATAAAATCCATAATAATAAAAAAACAACATAACAATTATACTATAAATGAATATAATAATAATATTATTCTTAAATAATATTATCATTTTTATTATTAAAAAAACTGAATTTAATTTTAGATTTATTGCCATATTTTTCATTTTATTAGTCATCTTATTAGAAAAATTGAACACCAGACAGGCCGCACAGTTAACTGTGTGAAGGTGCACTATTTAGACTGTGCTATTCTCGTGCGTTGGATGATGTCAAGCCCAAAATATTAATTTATCTACAAAAACAAAAAATTATAACCAAGACTCAACCAAAACATCAAAAATGGTATTAAAAGATAGAAAAAATAAGAAAAAATAAAATTATTTTAAGGGTCAATGTTTGGAATCACAAGAGTTTCATACACATTTTCTCACAAACGTGATTTGATACTGAGATAATAAATATTGATGTATAATCCTTCAATGATCAGCGTTGACTTGATTTATGAAATGGGTAAAATAATTTTAGTGGTAAATTATTTAAGGATAATTTAATATATTTACCTAGAAAGTAGGATTTAGATCAGTGGAAGTTGATGTCAGTGTTAGCCAAAATATCCTTGGAATTAGTATACAGTGGTAGAATTATATTTTTTTTCTGGTTTATTTTGTTTTTTAAATGGATTGAAAATTAAAATATGAAAATACATTAGATTTTAAATGTGGGGAGACCTTTGAGGGTTGAAATATTCACAAAGGATCAGTTTTGTGTTTTCAATATCGGGTTGTCGTACCAATTTATTATTAGGAACACATTTTTCATGATTAAAACAATCTAAGAGGGCATGTTTATCCTTTAATACAAAATATGTATAAGTAAATGAAATTTAAATTTTGGAAGGATGGATTAAATATAAATTTGGTTGGGTTTTTATTAAGATTACTCAACTAATAAATGGTTAATGTAGATAACTAGCCACTAGTGAGTATTTTGTAGTATTCACATTTTCTTATTTGGAAATGGGAGTATATAGCTATGAATTTTTAGCAGGTCTTCAAAAGATTGTTCAGAAACACGATTCCATATGGGTGATAGTTGATTGTATCCAAAATTCAGCACATTTCATCGATATTTAAGAATCCAATATGGATAATATTATTCAAATATAAAAATATGAGATGTGGTAAAGTGACATAGTATACCAATTTTGTAGAATCATACCAAAATCTGATGTTTATATTCTCTTTTCTAGAAATAATTCTAAAAACCCTTTGTTATAAATTTACTATGTTCACAAAATATAACCCACGGATAGATAGTCAATCTGAAAGGATGATATAGAGGATGGAAGAAAAGCTAATTGAATATGTAAGGGATATTAATTTCTCTTGGGATAACCATATACATTTTCTGGATTTCTTGTATGACAATAGTTATTAATACTTGATAAATTTGTCTCCTTTTCAATAATTTATGGGATTCCTTATTGTTTTCCACTTTGTTGTGTTGAAATATGTAACATTTAACTAGTTGGGATGATCCTTATGAAAAACTAATTGATAAAATTCATTTGAGTATAAAAATTATGGAGACAAATTAGAGTTATCAAAAATCATATGTTTATCAATAAAAATGTTTGTTTTCATTAACGGGGAGTGATAATTATTTCTTGAGAATTTCTATAAGTCATGGGAATTATCATTTAAAGGATAATGGGATGTTATATTCATGAAACATATGCCCTATTGAGATACATTAATTACTTAGTACAGTGGGATATAAGTTTTCATTTTCACCAATGCTCATTTCACATCATAATGTGTTTACTTTTTCTTAATTGAAGAAGTATCAACCAAATACTGGCCCGCTTATTATATGGGATCACATTGACCAAGATCTTGATGCTATGTCAGTTCAAGTGATAATTTGGTTTTTGGATTGGAATGATAAGTTATTGTGTAAAAAATGAATTAATTTACTATTGGTTTTATAGAATCATGGTTATATTAACGAAGATACTTGTGTAGGGGTAAGAAATGTTCATGAAATGACCCAAAATCATTAATTCAAACATAATGTTTAAACTTTATAGGGATATAATGATTAATTCTGGGGATAATTTATCACCCCAAGTTTTAGGTAATTAAACCATTATTTATGTACATTAATAACATAATGTTGTTTGGATATATTTCCAGAGGTTCAGATGAGTTTTGGAAATTTGTGGGTCTTTTATAGAGGTTCACGATATCTGAATGGTTAGTAGAAACTCTAAAACACCTCACAATAAACATTTAAAAATAAACAGTGGGTAGTGGGTAGGCCCACGATTAAGAGTATAGAGTGGACAAACCATATGGCCCCTAGGGAAAATATTGTGTGGTTGTATTAATGTGTTTAGATAATTTTATGAATAATTTTTCTAATCCATAGAGGAAACCAAGTGAGGGTGGTTTGGAGGTAGTGAATACAACATTATTAGTATACGTTATACCTAACCATGCTCCCTACCAATTAACCGTTAAAAATAATATTCTGATTTTGTGGATAAAAATTGTTTTGCCCCTTTACTAGTTTATTTTCCATTAAACCATACCTAACATGAATTATAATCCTTCAAATGAATAGAGGATCTTTTCCACATAATCAAGGAGTGATATGAATACAATTTAATTACATTGGAGAAAAAAATTCCTTAGTATGTACCGATTCATGTTTTTTTAATATATTATTTTCTTAACATTCAAGGATTCATGGATAACTTCCATTAGGGATAAAAGAATAATGTTTTATGTAAATAATTTTGACTTATTATTTTTTGTATGATCGGGAAAATTATGTATGTATGTTTTTGGATTTGCAAGTTTTGTTTCTGATATTTATGTCATTCTTCAATTTTATCCAATCTTTGAGTGGTAGGTGGCTTCAATCTCGATTCCTATTGTTAGAACAAGAAGGATGTATTTTCAATTTATTGTAATGGATTAATTGAAATGTAAAATAAACATTCATTTTATTATGAAAACTCTATTTAGTGATTGTTTGGGAAATTTTATAAATTATTTGTTTACTAGCTTGTTCATTCTTTAATGATTCAAAATTCTGATTTTAAAAAAATGTTATTTTATTAATTGAAATGGTTTGGAAGAATTATTTTCTATGATAGGAATTTTTTAATGAAATTTCGTTTCATGGTTTTATTGGAATGACATTTAGAGTACATGGTATTCATGTTTTAATTTTGATTACCATGATCATGTGGAAGGTATGTGTTCTATTGGGGAAATTTTGATGGTTTCTATTTGAAGAATTAGTCGATCGAAAAGAGATTGATCATGAGTATGGTACATTACCATGGGCATGCATGTTTTTTTATCCATGGAACATTTTAATGTGTTTACCAAATAGAATTTGAGTAATGGTCTTAAAATATTGTTAGGTTTCCAAAAATTGTTGATTTGGAATATTTTATTGGATTTGATATAAATTTTTTTACATTGTTTGAAAAAATTTATATAAATGTTCAAACTATCATATCCAAGTTTGCAGAGATGGGAATCAATTTCGTAAATCCAAATTAATTTTTTACTCAGCCCCTTTTTGGGAATGTTGGATATTCTCAAATATTTCGGATCAAGATATACATAAAGCCAACGTATCTCATTTCATTATTGATGTATCATGCTTATATTGTAATGGATTTCTTGGTAGGGGATTTAAACATGTTGTGAATTTGTGGGATTATGTCTTCTGTTTCATTATGTTTTTTCTTGGATTATTATTTTCACTCTAATGTTGGTAATGGTTTCCACGTTGAACTCAAATATTGTTCTTGGATTTGGTATCATAAAATGATATATATTTTTTTGGTTTTTTTCTCTTTGATCTGCACTAAATTTTTTTTATGAATCATATAATAGTTATTTTGTTATAATTATCTAGTATGGTTTATTATTTATTAAAGGAAAAATTTTCCCCTAGTTTTTATGTAGCCCATTACATATATTTCGAGCATTTGGATTCATTGTAATGTCACCTAAGGTGAGTATAACCCCTCTTATTCCCTAGATAATCGGTGAGAGTCGGGTAGTTAAAGTTAATATATTTGAAATGAAAAAGGATTGTATTATGTTTAATTTATACTTATTTATAAGTATTTATATATTTGGAAAATAATCACTGAATTGCTCAAATTATAACTTCAATTATAGGATATTTATAAGGGCTGTTGTTATCCATATTATTTCAATAAGACATATCATTTATTTGGAACCTACTTCCTTATATATGGAGTATATGATTATTATTGATATATTGTATCATTAATTAATCAATGATAGTATCATTTTAAGTACCTCTAAATTTATCTCTCTCTTGAAATATTTATTCAAATTTTAAAAAGTTTCAAGGGGTTTCTTGGCCTCATTTTAATTTATATGGGATATAATTAATGTTATTCACTATGATTTATATTATATAGTGTAATTATTGAAAAATAATGTTTTATAACATATTATTTAATTTTTTTTCAAAATAATGTTATGATAATTCATTAAATGAAAATTTAATGCAACTATTACCAATGTTTCATGGGTATTTTAGTCTCAAAAACCATTAATTGTGATTGTTTTTAATGATCCAATTATATTCATTTGTATTGTATATATAATAAATCATAACACAAAATATAATTACTATTTTAATACTCATGATATATTATGTTCTTTTTATTTTCATTATTTATATGGGTTTTTCATTTTTTAAAGTTGTAAATGGGTTTTAATTAAAAAATATTCTATAATTTTTTAAAATAAATTTTTTCAAAAATCATCATATCTGTTTGTATCTTTCTTTGTGAATTTTTTTATAAACATAAATTAATTTATATTTCTATTTTATGTGATCATCCAAATTATGTTAAAATTATTTAAAAACGTACTTTTCTCATTATTTTTATGGGTCAATTTGGACTCTCTTTACAAATGTTTAAAAAGAAAGTTTTTTTATCTTTTATGACATGAATAGTTTTTTACACGATAATGATAATTAATTGAATAGAATAATTATTTATAGTTATGCAATGTTTTATTACATGAATATAGATTTTTCCATTTTTAATTTTTTATATTTTATATGTTCTAAAAGAAAAAATAATTTCACATGTTTTCTACAAAATTTTTTAAATATTCATTTAATGGAATTTACCTCTATGAAAAAATAATTAAACGAATCCTTTTATTCATTGGAATGTGATCATAATATACATTCCATATTATTTCTCTATATATAATATGAGGATATATTTAATGATAATTTCTCAAAACACACTTCATTTACCCCCAGATATCCTAGATATAAATGAATGTTGGTTGTTTTCAAAGGTGTCATGTTGATGACTCAGTGATTCCAAATGTTTTATTCATGAATGGTACTTCTAAATTATTGATAATGAAATGTGATCCCTATATAGATAATTATGGTTCATTATGCATTTATATATATTATATTCTATGTGAGGCTAATATAACTTATGTGACATGTGAGCCTGATACAACTTATATGTCAGGTGATTATGATATAGCTCTTGAATGAATTTGTTAATTTTTATTTTATTTAATGGAATGAAAGAAGTAGTTAATAGAGGTGTCTTCTTCTTCATATTTATCTATGTTACTATTATTCCAAAAAAAGGAGTGATCATGGAATATGATGATAACGATCCAAGATACCAACCAGATTTATTTATACAAACAATGTGGGTTTAATGGTCCCACTAATAAATATTAACATCAAATAACTCATTATTACTGATTCTTATGTATTATTGCATTGGTCAGGCTCCACCTCAATACACATGTTTATTATATTGGTTTTTATTGGTATGAATTTTATTATGGTACATTTATTTAGTTTGATAATGACAGCATACCCTTAGGATCATATTTTTCTCCCTAATGAAATTAAATTATTAATTCTTCTTCTTACCATTTTTGAGTGTGTTAGTTCCCATTTTTATTTGTTATATTTACCCTAGTTCTGAAGAATTATTTAAAATATTTTAAATCATAAAGGATTCATCAGTGAATAATTTTATGGATAATACTAAAGGCTTTTTGAGAAATAATAGAAGCTAAATATAGTATAAAAATGATCACATGAAGACATAGTTGTTGTTATGTGTGGAATTTTCTTAATTAACTAAATATATATAACTAATGTTCATTTTGTTTTAAGTGGTGATTTTTTTTATTTTTTATGTTTTTTGTGCATGAAATATGGTCACATTTGACAGTAAAAAATACAGAAGTGTAATTTATATTTCTATAATTATATCTGTGAGTGAGGATTTAGTGCTATTATATTTGGTATTAGAGTACAGTTTTGTAAAAATTTTATAAATATTATGCATTCATGTGTGGTTAACATAATAGTTAGGGATATCATTATGGGATTATAATTCATTGCATTATTATTTGTTTTATAAATAATATACACCTTTTGAGGTTTTATGTGATGACATTTCAAGGTGATTGATGATATTTATGTAGATTTTTTATTAGGTTGGGGTATAAATTATTATTAGTTTTAATATGAAGGATTTTTCAAGAGTATTTTATTACATTTTTTGGGATATAATATGAATTTATGATATAACCATTCAGGATAAAACATTACTTAATTTTGATGTTGTGATTCTTATTTACGGAATGATCTATTATGAATCATTGGTGTCATTGTATAAATGTGGTTTATAAATGTGTTACTTACATGAATATTGTTTTATTTATTTTGGGGAATTACTTATAATGTTGTTAGAAATTTGTTCTTAGTAAAAATATGATGATCAAATTTGCTTAGTTTTGTATTCTTCTTGTTCAAACAAAATTTATTATAGTGTTTAGCCTATTACATATTCGAATTCATCATTTGCAGTAGTAGATGTGATAAATATAGAGAATGATTGAAACATGGAACCAAATTTTTTATTTATATATATGTAATTGATGAAGATAAAGTAATTATACCTCTTTATTTTCATAGTCTAGATGTTAGATAAATTCTTAAAACCTATAAAATGGTTATTAATGTGAATATGTTATCATATTATTATTGTTTCTAATAAATTGATGGTCTTTTTAATACTTTATTCATTTATGATTTTTGGTTATCAAATTTATCTCAATCGTTCCCATTAATGTGAATAATGTTCTCAATAACTCCTTATTATTATTTGGATATTAAATTTCTCCCCCATTTCCGTATTTTCACATCCTTCTAATTTTATACATATCTATAAACCACATCAATTAGTATACAATATTATGATCACATTTTCCATTACCTCATTTCAATAAATATCTTTATTAACCGTTTTCATGATGTAGGTCCTTACTTAAATTATTTTGATGTTTTTACCATTGAATATAGATATCAAAAAAAATTGAGTGGGCGAAATTAAGTAATGTTGGGTGGACTGTAATATTAAAAATTTTTAAAATAAGTCTTTTTTAAAATAGAAAAGGTACACAAAACCAATCTAAAAATAACTATAAAATATTTATATTATAATATTATTATAAAAGGGAAATTGAGTTGGAAATTATGAATTTAATAAACCAAATTATGATATATATATATATATATATATATATTTCCTTTTCACTAAAATTTATTGTTAAATTCGTAGGAAAATAGAAATCAATTTTTAATAGCCATTCCACGCATCAAAAAAATCATTGATAATGATTTTCAATTATTTTTTTCCAAAAATAATGTAACTAATTTATAATAATTTTAGAAATTTTAATTGAAAAATGTTCATACTTTTTTAAATCAGATAATAAATATTAGATTATGGTGACTTTTTTAATTTTTTTTAAATATTGACTTTCTAGGGGCTAGTGAGAAATAATGATTTTTCTTAAACTATAATTTATTCACACTAAAATTATTGATTATTATTTTTAGTTGATAATAAATAAAAATAATAATCATATAGGTATAAATAATATTAGTATTTTTATATAAATCAACTTCATACATGATTTTGGTATAATTTTATTTTTGGGATTAAAAATGCATTTGTTAAAAAATGTTTTTTAATTAATTTTACACATTTTAATTTCAATTTTCTTTTAATAATTATATAATGTGAATATTGGAAATAGAAACCAATATTTATAATTATAATCTTAATATTTTTTATATGGTTATTATTTATTTTTGATAATAATGAATATAAATAGTGGAATGAATGTTTTACCTAAATATGGGTAAATTGTGTAATAAAGTTAAAAATAATGATATGAGGATTAAAAAATCTATATAAATATTGTATTATATATATTTTATTATTTAATATAGTAAAACAAAATTATATTATCTATAATATTAAACTTTTGTTCTATTTTTTTGTTAATACTATAATATTATTTTAAGTAAGGGAAAATTCTAAATAGTCATTCACATGAATTTATTATATCTTATATGTTGAAAAAGGTATAAAAAGACTTTATGAATTAATAAAAATATTTATTAATGAAAAAATTTAATTTTTTAGGATTATATTTTATTTTTAATATTTTCCTATGATATAATTACCTAAAATAATTATATAACCTAGACACAGTGCTTTTCTAATTAGTATAAACATCAATGTAAATGATTTAAAAAAAGTAATATTTTGTTTGGATAAAATATGCATTCACTTGAATTTTATGGTTTTGATTAATATATAATTTTTTTTAATGTTTTTGTGTTATAATTTAATACTATTCGTGATTTTTTTTAAATTAAAATATTAGGATTGTTATTAAAATGAAAAACATTGTATTTTATGTTATATATTAAATTATTTAAAAATTTGACAATTATATAAATATTATAAAAGGTAAATTGGTGTGTTAAATAATAAAAAATTTAATCCATGGATAATTTATTAACCAATATTACCCTTATAAGTAAATTTCCATCCCTTAATGAAGGAAAAATGTGTTACCAAAGTTAGAGATAAAAAGGAATAACATTGGTGAATAACTAAAGTGATAAGGGTTGAAATGATGTACAACAATTCTATATATTATTGTATAGTTTTATTTATATTATATTCTATATTTTATATTATATTAATCCAATATGGAAATAATTTTACTTGAATGTGACTTTATTATATTTTAACATTTTTAAAACTTATATGAGTACCCCTCCCCTCACTTATAAATGGGAGAATTGTCATTTATCTTCATCGAAAAAATATAAACTGAATATTGGACCTAACCTCACCATATACCTTCATAACATACCACCCCAAGTTCTAAAGGTGTTATTATTTTAATAATAACTTCCTTATATAGATTAACCTGAATTCCAAATATAGTTTACAGTAGAATATGTATAAATATTTATTGGGTATTTTCATTTCAGTTACACTTATCCATTTTAAAAATATCCTTAAAACATGATTATATAAAGAAATAAGTATATTATATATAATATAATTTTATTACGACAATGGTAAAACCTTTTTTCTTCTATTATACTATCAGATGGGGAATAAAAATATTATTCCTGTATACATGCGGACTACCACCTCCACGGAATGATGTATTTTTTTTCCATCACCACTTCTCCAAGATATTTATTATGCTTAATTAAATTTATATATAAATATATTATATTAATTTAATAAATATAATTCATGAAATATAAAATATTACTAACCTTATTTCCCTTTCTCAGGATAAATATTTTGATATCGCCCATTCGTATGCCTGGAATTCCACCGCGAAGAAGCGATATGTGTTATTTTTAAAGTCAGCGATTCATGGAAGATTATGAATTTTTATTTAACGTATAAAAATGATGTATATTTTTGGATTAGTATTCCTTATCTGTTAGAAAAAATAACTATTTTCAATGATCAAAACACGAAATTCATTTTTCAATTATGAACCTAACATCATCAAAGCACACAATGAGGATTTAACCAATTATGTAATTTAAAAATTAATTGAAAAAATGAATTTAATTGTATAATGATCAACTGATAAAGTGATAATCCTAAAAAAATTCTAATAAGTAAATAATTTAAATATTTTTATTACAATAGAGTTAATGAACATATGTAGAAACTCGAGACTTGTGGTAACATGTTTAGTAAATAAATATCATTCCATTTGGTTATACTAATATATAATAGATTATGTTATTAAAATATTATTTTTTAAATGATATCAAATTCCATTAAAAAAATTCATTTTTTTATTTTTTATAATTCTTACACTTATTCACTACATTTTTTAAACTCTAACATCAATGATATGATCATTGAAGGGATTATTCACCTCAATATTACTTCTTTGAGACATACCTTGTATTATGCACCAATTTCCTATAATAATCTCTATATATTTATTATTTATATATTATTTTATTAATGAATAATTTTTTATGATATTTAATTATCATTTTAATTTATCTATATCTCACGATATCTCGATTGAAATGTTATAAGATTTTTATGGGTTTTCATTGTCTCAATTCAAATTATTTGAGAAATAATTCATTATATAATAATTATATATTTTATATTGTTTAATAATTTATAAACAATTATTTATTGATATATTAATTCAAAGAGATTTTTTTTTATATGTTCATGTCATGTTATTTCATTTAATTGAATTTTGATTCAATCATTACTCATGTTTTATAGGTATAATCTTTTCAAACATCCTTCTTTGAGATGTGTTTTTGATAAATGAACCAATATACATTTATATGGTCTATAAATTGAATATAAACATATTATATCATGAATATTTTAATTATAATGGTATTTCATATTCCTTTTTATGATCTTTCATTCCACCCATGTTTGGTTTTTAATCTATAAATTCATTTCCTATAGAAATGTTACTTATTTGTTTTATTTGATTTTAACCAAACTATTTATTAATGTTATTATTTAAATTTCAATAATTTTGATTTAAAAAAAATTTCCTAATTATATTTTACTCCATTATTTTTTTTCATTTTATATTACTTAAAAAGGAAATTTTCTTCATGTTTTCATTATCGGTCACATTTGACTCTCTTTGCAAATGTTTGAAAACATTGTTTATCATTATCATTTATCAAATGAATATTTATTACTACCATCACAATAATTAAATTAATTGAGATTTAATTACATTTTTTCATCATAATTTTCAAATTAATTCCCTATCTAAATATTTTTTGAGTTTATAGAATTTAATACGATAAAATGAAATGGGAATTTCTATTATTTTTAAAGTAATTTTTTAAATGTTATTTTGAGGAAATTTAATTATATGTATAAATATGTTAATGATTCATATGAATCACTGAGAATATTATCATATGATTCATTACAAATTATTTATTGTATATCTTCTTATGATTTTTAATGCGATTTTAGTGAAACATAGTTCTTTTCCATGAGTTACCCAAACTATAATGTAATGACAGTTATTTCATGTGTGTCATTTGGAAATGAAAAATATTATAATCGTTTGATTAAGTAATGTTACTTGGAAATCATTTATGTTGTATATTTATACTAATACATATAGTGATGATGGATGATACAAATATATGTTATGTGATGGGTGTTTCTGATACATCATATAAAATGAGTTACATCGACATAGATTATATGATGGGTGAGCCTGATATAGCACTTCAAGGAAAGGGTTAATGATTGTTGTCTCAAATAGAAGTAAAGGTAATTATAATATTGGTGGTTTCTAGGATTTTTATTAGGCTCTATTTGGTCATAAAATGAGTGAACATAGGATATAAAAATTATTTTTGAAGATACAGAAACATTTTATATATGATTTCAATAAATTTTTATTGGTTACTTTGGTCGAAGTTAAAATAGAATGGGTTATAATTTTTTATTCTTATTACTCATTAATTTTTAAATAATAATTTTATGTCATGACGTTTAATAATCCATTATTTTATTACTATTAATTATCTAATGTTACACACATTCAATTTTATTATATTATCATATCATTTTACTAATTTTTTTATCATAGGTGAAATTCAATTTTTAATGTTTATAATTACCTTTACAAAGAATTTTATGTTTCCCATATCATGTTTTTCATTTCCCAAAGATATGAAGAAGGATAATAAATTAATTTTTCTTGAAAGGATTCGATTTTTTATTTTTTTTATTGGATATTCTAATGATTTTTTTGAAGGAATGATATATATGTATAGTGAAACAATTATCAATTAATGACAGGAGTATACTTATATGAATTTGTTTTTTAATTAACAATGTATGTAATAATAAAATGTCCTAATTAATTTAATTGAATAATTATTTCCAATTATAGTTGTATTTATGTAATAGAAAAAATTGGATTATGTTTATTGGTATCAAATCGAGAAATGTAAATATTATGGTTTTATCACTGGATCAATGATTGCGGATTTTTGAATTGTATACAATTTATTGAGTTGTAATCTTTATTCTTGAACTTATTTCATTAATGTTTGGTTTCTTAAATCCATATATTTTGAGTCATGGATGATTCTATTCCACTCAATGGAAAATAAAATATTTTATTCAAATATTCATTCCTGATTAATTTCTTCTTAATGAAAATACTACATTTTTATTGAAAATTATCATATTCTTGAAAAATATTATCTCTTTCATGCCTATATTTTAACATCCCTATAATTTTTTGTTATATATTTTGAATCCCAATTTTGTTATCTCATAAAACACTGATATTTCTATTACTACATTTCAAAAGGATGTTTTTTACTCCTTTTCCAATATGGGATTCCAATAAAGGGACTACAAATTCTAAGAAAAGGGTTCTCTATATGTTTATAATCTTATGTTTTATCTCCCAATACACATTTATTTAGATAACCATTATGTGATTTTAATAATCTATTAAGGATGATATTTTTCAATAGTATGGGTTTTCCATTACTTATAATTCACTTTATAAAACCATTATTTATTTTTCAGTGAATATTAAATAAAGAATACTTCCAAAATGTTTGTATTTTCATGATTTTTTACCATTAGAGATGTGATTTTTTTTTTCAAGGACCTAATATAGAATATACATTTTAAAATAAAATGTACTTCAAAATTCCTAACATCACCTTTTCAAAAATTAATTTCCCATGTTTCCATAATATATTCATTAAAATAAAATATAAAATAATTTTTTGAAAGTTCCATACTTATTTCACCAACATTTAACTTTTAATATATATTATATATATTTTAATGAAAATTTATTAAATGATTGATCTTATATATTTTAATATGAAATAATATACTCAGGTAATTGAATATTGTTTTTCAATTCATTCACAATGTCAATTTTGATGATAAAATCTAAAAAGTTTTTTAAACAGTGGTTTATTTAAATGTGATTTTTATTATGTGATTTTTAATTAATTACAAATGTAACATTTATGAATGTATGTATAGTGGTTTGGTTCTAAGAATTCATTTATACAGTTTGGGTCTAATAATGTAATAAGATAGTATAGGTCCATTAAATAACTCCATTAAATTGGTTATGGATTTATGTATCCTGAGATGATTCTGTGAATAAATAGTTAATTCTTTCTCATCTATGGGGATCACATATTGAGACATACTCTACTATTTTTACAATAATTTTTTGGTGATGCCTTATTTACATAGACAATGGAAATCAAGAGGTGATGTTTGTTCAATCATGGGAGTCTTATTGTGTTTTTTCTCTTCCATGTTAAAGGAATAATGTAAAGTTTCTCAGTCTGATATTTCATAATTTTTTTTCTTATGTTTGTTACATATATCCTTTTTATTCTATATTTCATATTTCATTTCACATATCCACTTCATAGGTTGAGGATTTTTCATCTTGGATCATGTGGATGTTATCTTGATTCTTGATCATTTTCCACTTTATATTATTGTTCATTTGAGATCACATGTACTTCTATAATGAATTTGGAAATACACTTCTTATTTACTGTTATTTTTTAAAATAAATTTTTCTATGGATGATTTTTCTCTTAGGCTTGTTATCTGACCAGTTATTTCTTGTGGATTTCTTATTTTCCTTTGTTCAGTGTCCAGTCACAAAATTTTATTATGTTTTATATCCTAGTGAAATAATGATTTTTCCATCCATTGTGATGTATAAAAGGGATTATTTTATATATTTATTATGTAAAAATTGTCACATTGTTTCTTAAGAATTATTTTTAAATGAAACTTTTACTTAAAAGAATTAAACTCAATGTTATTCAATCATGAGTGATTGTCGGTAGATTTAATGCTAATGTGAATTTTTTTCTATTTTGGTTCAGATCATCTCACATGGTATATATTCTAATTTTGAACCATTTGTGTTTATATTTGTCAACATGGGAAAAATGTCTCGTTCCCCATAGATGAAATCAATACAGATTGATGTTATATTTATGAATTTTATTAGTCATTTTCTATTTGAATAAATCATATTTAGTGAAATACCTAGGATAATTCTAAGGGATATGTCTCAGAATATGATAACATACTTATATATATATATATATATTAGAGTGTTTTTGTTTTACTAGTAATTAAATCCCACTATATAAATACTAATTGTAGACAAAGGCTATGTAAAAAAATGTATGTAGGGGTAATAATCATAAAAAGGGTATATTGGGTATTAACATTATCCTCACCCATTCGATGACTAAGATGGATAAATATACACCTAGTTTCACACTCATGGGTAATATAATATGGTACATTGATATTATATCTAATGGACCATTATGAAGGATTTTAGTATTATTTTAACAAATTATATTATAGAACCTAGATAAAAATTGACCATGAATAACTGTGGATTTAACCCATAGGGTAATGGGTTGAACTGAATGTATCAAATGTAAAAAATTAATGGGACATATGGGAAAACAAAATTGAATTTTTGATTTAATATTTTAATTATAGATATTATCAAATGTTTTTATTTTTTTTACAATTTGGTTTAATGTAGATATAAAGTCATGCTATGGAATTAACATGTCTAGATTCAACTATATTTAATACCCAAACAAAAGTATCAACTTAAATGGGTTAGAATATTAATACATTCTATTTATAATGAAATTTTTGGTTTCTTAGTCATCTATAATGTTGTGATGTTGGTATGTAAATTAATATAAAATATTGAATATTTTAAGTATTTAATTGAGTGACTGATATTTTATAATATTTTCTCAAATATTATAAAATTTAAAAGGATTATGTGAAATTTAAAAGGATTATATTTCACTATTTTTCATTAAATGGTTTGGATAAATATATTAAATTGCATTAATAACCTTAAAAAATATTTTCTAAGAAGATTTTATTTTCATGTATAGTTATGGAATAACTCATCATTAAGATACCGATAAATATTTTTCATAATATACACTATATATTGAAAAAATAAGGGGGTATTGATTATGATAAAAAATTAGGCTCTCTAGTATTGGTAACCTTGGGATTGATAATTGATTCCCAATATTTTTGGCGGGGATCTTCAAATTTATTGAATTATGGTATATATTTTATATTTAGTTGTTTAATTCTGAAGAATTAATCCCATATGAAGTTAGTTAGGGTAAATTTATGAAATAATATATTTTTTCTCTTTGGATTATTTTTTTCGAGAATCATATAATTTTTTTAAATGTATATTATGGAGAGTTTATATTTATGGTATATAAATACAAGACTATATGATTAATATTGTACAAGAAAATATAAGTAACGTAATATATCTTAATTGAGTAAGGTAGATGTTGACTTATAAGATAGATCTTAAAGGATAAGTATGTTAACAGTAAAAATAAAAATTTATTCTTAAATAATAATAAATATTATTGGGAAAATTTATTTAAACGGGAAGAACACACTAAAGTAAATCACAGAGTTCAAGACGAAATTCCAAATAACCTCAAGCATGCCAAGATATAATATTCAGAATTTAAAGTAGAATTGATGTTCTAATTAGAATATTTTTGAGACTATACCCTCAATAATATTTCAGAATAACTTACAAATTACTAAAAATATAATAATGTAAAATCAAATTTTAAAGAAAACAAAAAATCATTCCATCTATAATAAATGAATGATTAAATAGCCAAATCAAATGTTCATTTCTATAATATAAGGACACTAATCTCCCACCATGACAATCACCTATAGAAATAAAGAAAAATATAGTAAAAAAAGAAATTTTCCAAAACATCAAGACTCATATCCTTCAAATCTCTATAGAATTATAATATAATCCCACTCAATTACTATACAAGATCCTCAACCCAAACTATATATAAAATATGGGAAGTTTCTTGGGTAACTAAGATCTAATGATTCCTCAAAAGTGTGTGAGAACAAATTAATATGTCTTCACAAAATTCTTTCATCATATAATTCATAAATATAGTGTGTATTCATGTGATTATAATAGAAAATTGTAAATAAGTATTATAAGAACAATATGATCACATCCAATAATTACTATGTAACATGTAGAAAACAACGCATGAATGCCAAGTGACAATGTGCATACAAAAACACTACGAACCCCATCCATTACTACTTCAGATCCATGCCAAATGAATATAAAACAACAATGTTTTACACAAACCTATTTCAATGGGATAATATAAAACAAATTTTAATCACCCTATAGGAATTGATAGCCTATGTACATGATGACTAAAGGATTGAAACATCCCAGTCATAAGGGAAATACCATATAGATAAACTCTCAACAAGCCACCTGACCCATTCCCCATCAATGGAATATTTTGAAGACTCATTCGACACATCCCATCGTAATGGAAAGCTCATGTAAATTCTTACCAAATTCTAACACATTCAATATAGGGGAATAATTTATATGGATCAACCTTCACAATCAACTAAAAAAGAAACTATATGGACAAATGAAATATATATATTTATATATATATATGGTATGATGGATAAAATATAACAACATAAAAAAATAGTCATATCTATCAAGAATCCACATGTGATAGAACATCATGTATAGATATCAAGAGGATAATCTCTGAATGCTCATGTGATCAAGAATCAAAAAAATCACTCAAGTGTAACACACACAAACATGTGATCAACATCATCATAGGTCGCATGGGTTTCATTAAAATCATCAAAATGATAAAACATTAATCATGGGTCTTATAGAATATACATGCACACAAATATCTGATCAGTAACCTCAGCCATTGATATATGAAATCAATCTTGTTCCTAGATTCCATCGTGGTTCTTATAAATTTTTTGAATTAAGTTATCCATATCCCATTTTAATTTGTTATTCCCTACACCTCATTAACAACTTAATGTTTACATGATGTTCATAACATAATTAATTATCAACTTAAATTATTCTAATATTGACAACATCATATATAATTCTATTAATCCATGCATAAAACCATATGGTAGAGTAATGAATATTCCTACCACAACCTATACCCATCACCCACCCGTCAAAGGTTCAACTGTTTTTTCTGATACGTACATGTATATTCAGCCTCGATTAATCTTCAAAAATTTTAACCATTCTCAGTAAAAAAATTGAGGTAATTATAATCATATTATAGTTTATTACTTGTTTAAAATTGAACATATTACAGAAATATGATGGAATTATTACTCAAAGACTTATCTGGTAATATATTATAGTTTCAACCTCAACTATACACCCATAGAAGTTCATTAACAATCGTTTGACATTATTTTGGGCATGATACCTATCACTTGTCAATGAGTCATATCATAATTTAATGTCCTTAAATGGTAATTTTTTTTAATAATTCAACAATTAAATGTACCTTATATATAATTTATTCAAATGGAGTTAACCCACTCATATGACACTCCTAAATACTAATTGTAATTACGATCAATAACACACATTCATCATCTTAAGACATCCTCTAGACATTCCAATCCAAACTCCCGTCATTATTGGACAATTCCAACAAGAAATGGTAAAATATTTATCTGATTCTCAAATTTAAATTCATACAATAATAAATAGATGATAATTATTATAATAGAATATATTATTTGATGATAAATGAGATATTAAATAATCATAAATGAAAAAATAGTCCAAGAGAATCATCCAAAATGAATAACAGATAGATCTTCCACCAAGTGAGGAAGAAAGGATCCCTGATCGATGAAATATGATTAAACATACATATATTCACTATTATATGTGAAATATATATTACTTAATTTAATGTAATTTGGCAATGTTCTGAGAAAAAGAAGGTTACAATTTAAATGTGCTCATAATTTTGAGTAATTTAGATAAAATCTGAGGGGCTTAGTGGAAAAATATCCAAATCAACTCCCACTAGAATTGTCCTCAAAACACTACATCGTCCACACAAGGATGTATGACTACATGGATAGTGCATACTTCTCAGAAAAGGTAGTAACACCATGTGTTTTTATGAATTTATATTTAAAAAAAATTAATTTCTTAGATAGATTTTGTTATATGAAACACTCAGTTTTAGTAAACTGTGATATACTATAAATATTATTACTCAAACTTGAACAATATAATATACATATTAAACATCAACGTATTAAAATAAATAATCAAATTTATTAAATTAAGTATAATTTTTTGATATGAATAAATCATATTGACTAAATACTCCCCAAATTTTTCCTAATTAATTTATATTATTTGGAAATACAATTTTTCCCATAAAAATAGTTACTTATTTAATTTTTTTGATAATTTTGAAAAATATTATTTGAAACATTTATAAAATATATTTTTAAAAATTAAACTCATTTTATAAATCAATAGTGTAGATTTATCATAGGGTGAACTATTGATAATTTTCTGGAAATAATACTTTTTCATTGAATTATGAAAAATCATGTCATTTTGACATTTTCTTTTTAATATTTTATAAAACTCCTCCATATTAAAAATGTATTAAATTTATATTATTTTAAATTATGTTATTATTATAACAATTTAGCTCATTTAAATCATTTTAATATTGGATTTTATTATTTAGGTATTATATCCTTATAAAAATATTCACATTGGAATAAATAATTTTCATTATGTCTCTGGATTAATTTTAGATTAAATTTTTCTACCTACAAGAATTGAATTCAGGAAAACAAAATTAATTTTTATATATTTAATATTAAATATTATATAAAAGGTAATTATTTTTTAGTGAAAATCAAGAGTAAAAACAATAATGTTTAATTAGATATGTTAAAGTGAAAATGTGTTTTTAAGGGAGGTAATCTAAAAATATAAGGGTTTAAATTACCACAAAATCAATTCAATTTCCTATTTTAAGTCCTTATTGATATCTTATCTCATCCATGTTTTGGTAATGAGAAATGTTGGAGCCTATTACATGTAAAAAATTTGTTTAAACGTTTTTTATTTCAAAACATCACTGTGTGCCCTCTCCCCCACTTGGAAATGTTCATCCCCACTCCCCTAAGCTTTACACAGACAATACCATTTGAAATATATGATAAATTAATAAATAAATTTCTTAATTTTAATCCAAAATTTAAAAATTAATTATTTTATTATTAAATAAACATATATATGATTTTTTTACAAACCTATACAGGTTTTCTGAAGAAGTTGTAACATTCTTAACCATGCTTATTAATTTTATTTCATATTATTCTAGCATCAAATACGATAAATATATAAAAATATAAAAACAAAATTATCCCATATATATTATTTTTTATTATGTTAATTGAATAAAAATCCTCTAGAGTAATTTCTACCAAATGGAAAATAAAACTGCTGATAATGTGTAGGACATACAACCTACTTATGAACTGATGAAATGTTTTTCCCATCGCTGCCCTCCTAGGTGTGTATAATTAATTATTTATTTAATATATATATCAATAATAATATTATTATAATTTTGGTATTATAATATCATATAAACAATCTTACTTTTCATTCCATGGAAATGCTTATCGTCGCAAATTTGGATGCTGAACTACCACCTCATGAAGCGATGCGATTAATTTTTTCTGAGGAATCACATGTAAGATACTATTGATAAATTTAAGGAATATATATGTAATATAAGAAATTTTATTTCCTTTATAATTATTTTATTTTATTTAACAATCCTTTATTCCATCCATTTTGAAATTCAAAAATTGTTCAAGTGTATGTATAACATACTATTTTCGTTATCTTTATAGATGATTTTTAATATTTAATTTTTTTAGATTATAGTAAAACAATATTTAATGAATATATCTTATATTCATAACATTGGTAATATTTTTGATATTATGTAACCATAATCAATTTATAATGAAAGAATATACAAAATCATAACATTCAAGATAAACAAAACGACTATTACCCGAACACCATTTTTAACATGGAATTATTAATATACATGTACTTATATGTTATAGGTAAATAAAATATGGTATGATACATATTATTATAATTATATAGTATATTTATAATAAAAAAATATTTAATTTATTGTAGGTTTAAATTTCTATGAATGATGTATAGACATATGGTAAGGGAATTTTGTCTCAAAATAGATTCTTTGGGACATATGTTATGTTATGAACATATCTTCTATATTAAGTGTATATAAAAAATATTTGACACATTATATAATGAATTTTATTATTATAATATTTTTTAATGATTCATTTAATTTTTTTCTTTCATGGTTTTTATGATACAAAAATATAAAAGAGTAGTAAAGATTTCATTTTACAATATAATTATTTATGGTGTTTGTTTATGTTTATTCTCTTTATGATAAAATAATTTTATCTAGATCTCATGAAACTCTATATATGTTACCATAATTTATTTATTATATTAAAATACAATCTTGCCTTCATTTTTCTCTCTTTATAAAATTGACAGTCCAAAATAGGGTTCTTTGGACAACTAATATTATTTCACCCTTTGGGAAAAGAGAATTTTTCATTCATATCCATGATTCTTATAAAAATGTTAAAAATATTTATTTAAAATATTCAATTTTTTTATTAAAATTTTTTATCAATGATTTAATATTTTATAATTTTATTTAATGGAATCCAATTTTTATTTTCCAATGGGGGAACATTTTATTTTAATCAAAAATTTAAATGGAATAATTATTTTAATGTGTATGACATGAATGATATTATATTTAATAATGACCACTCAATGTTTAAAAGATTTATGTATATCATTTAAATATTATTTTCAATGAATATTATTTTCATTGTTTTTTTGACATTTTACTTTTAATATATATATTTTAAAATTGAAATTTATTAATATACTCATGAAATGTCCCAAGTGATATTTCAAAATAATTTTATATCTTGGATAAAATCGTTTAATGTCACTTAATCATTAATAAATATATAACAAAATAATAATATCGTTAATCATTATGTGGATAATTTATATTTATGTTTAAAAATATCTTTGTGAAGTGAGTTCTATTTTAAATTGATTATAATATGATAAATTTAGGAAATGTTTATAAATTTTTTTTCTTTTAAATATGTTATTGTATTAAAAAATATTTATTAAGATAATTTATTATCATAAAATATAATATGATGAATGTTCAATGATATCATCGAATGCCTATGAATGGATTTCATAATGTGGTGTTTAAATATTACGACCATATATGATGGATAGGTTGTCACTATTGATAGTGGTTATGTAATAACCACATGTATTCATTACATAACAACCCATAATATTTTTTTCCTAACATAGATTGATACCACAGAGAGGGGGGATGAATTTGTGGTTCCTTTATCATTTATAATAATGTTTATTAACTCGTAAAAAAATCATTACCTAAAAAACATGTAGCAGATATGATCCACTATAATGTAAATTAAAACCTCACATTTAATGTGAAAAGGATATAATGAGATATAAGAAGTTGATATTAAGAGTATTTTATAAATTTTCATAAACATTAACATGATGGATTTTCCAACAAAAATTATCTCTATCAGTAATTTAATTACATAATAAAAATGAAAAGGAAGTGAAGAATTCAAAAATCCAAAAATAAAAAATCATTCTATTGTTGGTTATATGCCCCAACTATCATTTTCGTATCCACTTGAAACAACCAAGCCTTTCTGCAACTACTTTGTATCAACAATTACATATTTATATACTCTTCTTATTTTTTGATCCACTTAAGAAAGTCTTTACTTATTCCAATGATATGTGGAATAAATATTTTCATAAATAAAATCTTAAGTAACATCCACAATTCTATAAATAAATTTTATTTTTACAGTCCCCTTATAAAAAATATTTTAACAAATCATTCTCATCAAATCAAATATAACAAACCTGAGTATGGTAAACTCTGTCTGATAGTCAGTATTGTATGATGGTTAGTCTATTCAAACTTTCCTTTTTTTACTCCTTCATAGAAAATAAAAAACACAATTAATACTCAATATTACTCTGTATGATGATACATGGTCTAGTGAAACTTTTTCTCATGTATGATACTCTGATGGGCTCACTCTAGTTTCATTTCTCTAACAACATGTCATCCTTTTTAACGTTCTACATTGATTGGATTAAACCTCAATATATTGGAATCATTCCAATGTAACTTCCACAACATCAGCCAGAAAAAAAAATTATGTTTAGAAAGTCAATAAATGATCCACAATTTTCCAAGACCTAGAATATGTCATTATTCCATGTTTTCACACACCATTAATAATGAATATTACAACCCTTTTATAGGAAATTAATATATAGTTCGGGCTAGATTTTAAAAGTAATTCCCACTCAATCACATTTTCAAAATGTTTATTTCTCCTTTAAAATTAAACCAATCCTTTACTTATTTAATGATTCAAAATACTAATAGGATCCTTTCAAAATGGCATACATATTCATGTTCAAAAAAAATTCTTCCTTTTAATTCATCAACATCATTCTTCATTATGATTCTTATTTAAATTTATGCATTAAAAATAATACATATACAATACTAAAGAATGACCATAATGATTGTCTATTGTAATCATAGAAATTAATCTCATGAAAATGATTCATATCAAATCTTAAAATTAATACATTGAAAACCATTCTGAAAATTCATAAATGTATTCACATTCTCCTCAATTCAATGGATAGATAATTCGGAGTCAAATTACATTATCATTGTCACTTCGATACTAATTTCCCTTAACTCAAAATTTAATGCATCATAATTATTCTTCATTTGATCAATACCTAAATAAAAATAAAATTAATCCTTTCTCTAATAATTTTCCATGATAATACTCTACATCTAATACACAAATATACCAATAATGTGAATCATTTTCAAAATTCATTTTCATGGAACAATAACATTTCATGTCTGATGGTCCATTTTTTTCAAGGACTTCTTTACTTCATCACATCCTTCCATTTTTGGATTTCCTCAAATTGATTTTCAATAGTTATTAATAATTTATATCATATTATACTACCTTCCATAAGCTTTATATTTCTTCATGAATTCTTCATGACATTATATATATTGAATATCAGATTCAACGTCTTCTAACTTGTGAATGAATGTATTGTAACATTCCTTCCTTCAAAAAAAATATTTCTTTCAAACCTATATTCAATATGATTGGATTTACTCCCCCATTTCGATAATAACCCATGCATCACCAGTTTCATAAATAACATATGACTTTTTTGAAATAAAAAAACAAATCTTCATTATATCAGTGTCGAATGCAGACTTTGATATAGATTTTCATTACTCTCACCACATGAAATCCATATTAAATTTTATTTTGATTAGTCTTTTAAATTAATACCAATATGATGGATCATATTGAATGAATCAAACTTATTAGATGAGTCTGATTCCTCATTATGATGATATGTGCATTGAAACCCAAACTTCTACATTTCTCATCATTAAATTTTCAACATCAATTAACAATAAATATAAAAAAACCCATATATTGTCCACCCCAATTCTATTTTTCATCAATACCCACTTCAATACGTAACAATAACATCACATTATGTTTTTATTTACTCACATTTTCCTTCTATCCCCATTCTTAACAGCCCACAATTTCTTACCTTACTCACCTGATTTATTATCTCTTACTTTTTTTCCCTAATATCCTCCATATCGGCCATTAAATTAGAAAGAGGAATTTCAATAAGTGTCCCCATTCATGAAAAATTATCTTCTTCCCAAGGGTTGGATCTTTTTAATTTAGAATCTTGTAAATTATTTTTAAAAGAACATAAATATAACATGAATTTCATACCAATGATACCTTAACTAGACAACTCAATGCATTTTTGGGAAACCTCAGGTTATAAAACATGAGTTTATAATCATATTTATCAATTTTTTCATTACAAAATTTTCAGGTAATTCATTTTAATTTTTATTTTAGTATTATCAAGATGGGGGGCCTCTTGAAAATATTTCATTAAGATAAATATAACATCTAACAATCTCAAAATAAATATAAGAATGTCAAGGTCAATAAAAAACATTGAAAAAATTCATTTTCATTAGAACATTACTTTATATTTCATGAAGAGTAAGATACTCAATAACATTGTATTCATTATTTAAACTCCTTTAATTTCATGAAACTTTATAAAAAAAATATTTTGCTAATAAAGTGGAACATGAATTGTTTCTTTGAATAATCATTCAAGTTGAGAGTCCCCTATAATCATTTTATTTTTCTCATTCATATTATAAGTTTAATAGATGTAATTTTTCATTTTGAATTCCTATCATTGATTTTTTGAAAAGTTTTTTTTAATCATTAGACTCATATAATAAGGACATTAATTTGTTCTATTCTTTTGTAACCTTATTTTTAGTGAGATTGTAAAAACTCTTACAGACCTTCTTCTTATTTTGTAAGGATATTAAGACAAATTTTTGTAATATGCCGTTCTTTCTCTCATATCATGAATATTTTATGTATTTTAAAACCATAATATGTTGATATTTATTTTTTCAAATTTTCTCTAATATTTAGAAAAAAGATCATTCCATTTTCTAAAGCTGATTTTTGTGAAGCTTCTATTTTTATAGTCACAACAACATGTTCTATCCAAATAAATATGCACTCCTTTTTAGACATAAAAATTTTTGTTCTCAACATTCTTAACATTCTTGTCCTTCCAAACATACACATCATTCATTATCTTCAGAATTTACATTTTCAAGTCAATAAAATTTTCATTGAACATTATAAATTATTTTTTAATAATATATCCCCCTTGACTCAGACATGTTTCTTGGTAGAGACATGTTAAACTAGAATTAATATGCACTATGTCGGAAAACTCCACACAACCAACTACAACCACAAAATTTGGATTTTTTTCGATTGATAGGGTACTTGTTTAAAAAAATTTCTGTTGTTGTTGTCTCTTCAGAAATAATGGAGCACTTTTTTGTGGGGGAAAAATTCTTAAATAATCACAATCATTGTTGTTGAAATAAGTTCTCTCACAAACATTCATTTATAACATTTACTTTTCATAATATTTATAAGTTTTACAAATAAAAGAAACTAAAATTGTGATATTTAATCCCGTTATTATTATTTAACTTTTTGAAATAAAAAACATTTATTGTGTTTCTAAAACATTTATTATTTAATAAAAAACACAATTTTCAAAACAAGTAATTTTTTTCAAATTCGCCACTCATCATCATGAATTATTAAATTCTTAAACAAGTATTGATCCATTAATGATGTGGTTATCATTAGTGTCTAAAATTTATCCATAAATTTTTTGTATTATTTCTAGAACATAAATATTTTTATTCTATAATTTGATAACATTGATATTTTTCTCTTCATTCTTCATCTGATCATTATTATAAAAGTCTATTATTTCAACATCTTTATTTATATTTTTTCTATATTTCTTGAATTGAGAATTATGATCAATTTATTTTTCAAGATTTTCTATTAGAATCCACTCAATTTTAGTAATATCTTTATTTTCATACTCACTGTCTGAAGAATTACATCCAATTCTGACATAGGGAATAATGTTGAGTTGATAATAATTTTAATCACTAGATGAAAAATCATACTTTTTTATTTTTCATAGATAAATTTTTTTCTTATTTTCATAATGATGAATTTTATTAAGTTTATTCCACATATTTTTTCAAGGTTTATCATCATTATCTTTCAACTCATACTATATAAATTTTTTCCTTGAATAATTTCATGCAAAATATCCTTTCACACCACAATTCCAACCTTTAAGAGTTTTCATTCCCCATTTTTTGTTACTGTATTTATTTGAAATGATTCAAACATGTATGTCAAAATATTTATATTTTTTCTCTACATCCAAATCTATTAATTCTACAATTAGTTTTTTATCATTTTATATTTTATCAATGATTTAATGGATATTTCTTGGTCATGAATTTCATTATCTTTAAAAAAACATATCTTTTATAATTTAATAAGTAACAAGAGTATTATAAATATCATCCAATGATGTTGATTAAAGAGAAATGTATTCCAACGATGAAACATCCACCTCAAACTTACCCGGATAAATTCTAAAAATCTATTTGATAAAGGTTGAGTCTTCTAACATCTCACCAAGACATCTTATGTTTTAAAAATATCATTTACTCTATTGAATATTCCACCGATAAATCATACTCTTCGATTTTTATCTTTATAAATCAACCTAAAAAGTTGTATCTTTTCCTTATACACCTTTATATTTCCTTCATAAATGTTTTTCATCATATCCAAATTACCTTTCGAAGTTTTAACTCCATTAACTATATGAAACTCAATTTAAATATATTTTCAGAGTAAAACATTTTTTGCTCTTCCATCATTGTGAATATTTTTATAACAAGTAATAGTAAGAGGATGATTTTCAATACGAGGAGGAAATCTAATATTTGTAGCTTCTAAAAAAATAAAAAAGGGACATATGGTATGGTAGAATTCAATATTTCTAAATTTGATAGTTTTTACCATTGAAAACTATAATCCCATTATAGTTCATATAATTAGAATTCATAATTCCCAACAAGGATCCTTAATCAGATATCATGGCTCAAATAACAATTGTTGTTCCCAAATAGGATCAAGACTGCTGAATTGGGTGAATTAGTGTTTCCTTTTTCATTTTTATTCTTGTTTTGTAACTCAAATATAGAAACATTATTAACATTTAAATACGATTATAGTTAAAATCCACTCAAATACAACACAAAACCTCACCTTTTTTATGAAAAAAATATAAAGAGAATGAATCACATGATATTTACAAGGTTCTGTGTAAATATAAACAACTTTACTTGTTTGATAGTATCATCAACATGGATTCTTTCTCTAACATAATAACAGAATAAAAAAGGAAAAATAAGTGGAAAAATCATACAATCCCATTAGAAACATTTTTGTTATTTTTTTATACAACCCCCTTACTATCCATTTCAATATCCACTTCCCACAAACAGGACATTTATAAAAATAGTAAGAATCCATAGTTATAGGATTCACATTTACCTTTTTTTCTGATACACTTAATAATGTATTCACCTAACCACAAGTATGACGAGTCAAATATTATCTGCATATAATCTACAATAACATCAATAATTCTCTGATGAATTTTTGGGCCTTGAAACATATTCTAGAAACACATTACAGAAATATTTATATGCAGAGTGAGTCCAACCATCCTTAGTCTGTTAATGCATAAAAATTATTCTTCTTTCTATCATTAACTACTTAAAATAAATTTCATCCATTTTGAAACATTATTTATCATAAAAATATCTTCATCTAATATACATTTAATACCACCAATATGAATGAGTTTCAGAATCTGTTAAGATGGATCAATGTCATACTACATTTGAGAGACCAGTATTCGCATTTAATTCATTAATTCAGAAAATATTTATGTGTACGGTGTTCCTAACATTGATGTGTAGTAGGTAGTAATAATTTACATAAAATTCTCCTCTCTTCCACAAACTTTAGCTTATATCATGACATCTTAATTATATTGAATATGTCGAACATCAGCTTTAGCATCATCTAACTTATGATGAAGAACTTGTTACATTCCAACATTCTAGTAGAATTTTTCATTCCAACTATGCTTCAATATAGTTTCATGTAATCCCCCTTTCCTTTTAAGACTTGCATCAAAATTTTATTAAACATCTTATAACAATTTTTTTTTACAAAACATAAAACAATCATCATATTAGTGTTGAATTCAGACTTCGATGCAGCTTTTCATTTCTATAAACAATTGTATTCCAATATTAAGAAGATTTGTAATAGATTGTAATAGAAATTCCAATACGATGGATCATATTGAATGAATCCTTTTGATGGAATGATTCTAATTCCTCATTTTAATGTGGTGTGTCTAAAAAACATCAACTTTTATATATTTAAATAGTCACTACATATTGACAAAATATACATCCAAAACTCATCTAGGGTCTAACAGGTTATGTGGGAATTAAATATCCATCCAATGTTTTCGGTAATGATTTATATCAAATGAGTTAAACAATTCTAAACTCATTAGTTAATGACGTTTATTAAGTTAATTTAACCACTATGATTGTATTAGGAGTGATCATTGAATACTATGATGGTTTGGGTGTTGAACCCATTACACTATGATAGTTTTTAAAATGATCCTTGAATACTAATTAATTTATTTTTTATAATTGTGTATATGTAAAAAATCTATTTATTATTCCAGTTTTATACTCTAATGGAATATGTTATTTTATTACATTATATTCATGTCTTATTAAATGACAATATTTTTTCTATAAGTCATTATTATGATTATATGATAACTAGGGTGTGGTATTTAAAGTATTCTTTTATTCTCAGACACTTATGCTTATGTTATGTTTACATATCCCTTTATTATTCCTACAAAGCATCTATTCTCAACATTTGTTATCTGTAATTTTCCAAGTTTATGAATGAATGTATTATGTTTTATTTTTCAATGAAGAGTAATAGTTAGAGAGATCTATGTTGTAGATTTTATATTCCACCAATTAACAAGCTGATTACATATACATTTTTTCTAAATCACTAGACATAAATAATTATATATTAGATTGTTTTGTTATATAATGAATATTTTCCAATTAATATCTGAGACTTATGTATGATAATTTAGTATCTTTCTAGTGGGGTTTAGATAAAGGTTTAGTTAATCCTTATGAAATTATGATAGAAAAGAACATGTGAGACCTTAATGATATTTATATGTATATGAAGACATCATAGAATTTTGGTTATTGATTGAGCTAATGGATTACATGAAATTTCATCTCTTTATAGACACTACATGTAGATGTGGATCTGGAATAGGGTTTTTAATGGGTGTTGACTTCATAAAGTGTATATTCAGATAAAATGATCATCACTTGTTACATGATTGTGGGACTTCCTACACACTTGGTTTGATACTCCTAGAAGATATGTTTTGGAAATTCAAAAGGTCTCTATGAACCATCCCGATGGGTTTGAAAAATGAAAATTAATAACATAATATAATATTAATTTGTAATATATTAAAACCAAAGGATCCATTATTTAGACATCCAACTTATACAAAATATAGTTTTATCACTTCTAATAGGGCCATTATGATTGATAAAAATGTTTTGATAATCGAGGAACTATTAATAGGGGTCCCTATTATTAGCACCAAAAAAATGCTCACAAAGACCCCTTTTACCATCATTGATAAACAGTTCCCTTATCAACTCTTTTCATTGCATTGATAAAAGACCACTTTTATCAATTCGTTTTGAAAAGAAATGATAATGTTTTAAAAAAATAAAAAAAATCTACGAATCTGTGGGGTTTTAATAGTGCATGACCCCCCTTTCAATGGTGCTATGACCGCCCCACCCACTCACATGCTACGAAAACCCCATCCTGATCGTGTTAGGACCCATTACCTAGGGATCTTCCTATAAATACCCCATGCCCTCTATCTATAGGCCATGGGATAGTGACTAGAACCAAAAGGCATAAACCAAAAAGGGAAGGTGTTGCCTTTAATCCTATACACACATATATAGCCCATATTGTGTAAAGTAAAAATAAAACAGGGATAGAAACAATAAATATGCCACACGAGGAAAATACCACACAATTAAAGGTGAAAATAAAATGAAAATTTCTTCTAGAACACAACTCCAACTAAAATGGAAAGTATTGTAAGAGAAATTACAACCTTCGGAGTTTTTCAGCAATGGATCCTGCCTGAAGTGAATGTGTAGATCAATTTCAGATATCGCTAAAGTGTACTACATTTTTAGATCCACCTTTGAGAACCACCTGTCCCTAGCCCTATAAGATTATAGACAAATGATTCTCTCATCTTCACAAGACACAACATGTGTGGGCTAATCTCGTACGAGGGTGAGCATAAAAATACACTGTAGGGACCTCAAAACCAACACAGGTCTCACAAAAATCAACAAAGGAAATCAAAAAATAATGAACAAATATTATATTCACTAGTGTGATATCAATAGAGGTATAACATAATGTGTTGATAGCAAAACCAATGATTGAAAACATTGAACATCAATCTGTACAATGGAACTTATCCCCGATGAGTACATTAGTCTAACAATGTAACTAATCCCTATTCATTAGTTGTCTAGTGAAGACTTTATAGGTTTATCAGTAATGGTTTCTTATTGATAGATGATTCATGGAGTCCTACTGGGTAGCTGAATCACGAAGTCTCACCGATAGCTGAGGCATGGAGTCTCACTGGGTGGCTATGTTAAAAAGACTTTCTGATAGCTAAGTCACGAAATCTCTCAAGGTATCTCAATAATTTATTCTCGTTGATATCAGAATAATGTAGTCTCTTTGGGTAGATGAGTCATTAAATCTCACTGATAGATGAGTGACACAGTCTTGATGGGTAGATGAGTCATGTAGTCTCATTGATAGCTGAGTCGGAGACTCTCGCTGGGTAGCTGAGTCATGAAACACCCAGGGTCAATGTACATGAAATATTTCATAGAGTATTTTATAAGGACCACGACGTCACTTGTGTCCTAATGTCGCAGATGGAATGTCAATTAGACACACGGTCTGGGAGATACATCCCTTTTTTAAAATAGGGGTCGGTTCCCTCTAGGGCCAGTCAGACTGGTTTGGATGAACCCGACCAGAGGTCTAACATGAACCGATACTATCCATCAAGCCCATTGTCCTGACCCATTTTCATGGACCATATTCCTGGCCCATTGGGCCTCAAAAGACCCATCTTAGGTTTTCCGTGAGTCTAGTCATCTTGGTCACCCAGTGTCCTGAATTTATTTGGCCTGGCATGACCCAAAATAGCGGGCCTATCTCTTTTCCTAGCTTGGGCCACCATGTGGACAAGCGTTATCCCATCATCTATTTCTTATAATGTTGACCGACTCTGATGTTTAGTCAGGCCACTCAGGTATCCCAGTCCATTAGCCTGACTTGATGGGCCGACTTTTCCAATTTAGACCAAACTTGCTCAGTCGGTCTGATTGGTGCATGCGCGGTCGGACAGCCTCCCCCTATTGGTCAACACATTGTTTATGTGGAGTGGGAATTTTCTCAAACATGGCATGACACCCATCCAGTGGACAGGTCGTGGCCCACCTTCACCATGACATGCATCGGACGCGCCGCATCCAACAGCACAGCCGGCGAGGGATGGGTGAATCACATCACATGTGAAACATTCCACAAGCCACTAGGACCGCTCTGGTGGTCTAATCTCAAATCCTATTGTGCTCTTGAGCCTCTATAGATTCCACCATCACTACCACATCCTCAGATCCACCATTCCACCATTTTGAGAATGTGACCACAGATAATGCACTATCGGAGGGGCTTTGTCCTTGTTTGTGTCGTCCCACACCCTCCGCGTTGGATGATTAGAAACATGGGAGGCTAGGAATCATTGTTCTATTAGATAATCATCAATCCCAGTTAAAATACTATAAGGTAATCACCCTCCCACAAAAACACATTATTCATGGAATGATCCACATTTATCATTTTCAAATAAGAATGTGGAAAACAAAAAACAACTAAAACCCTACATGGTTTGAGGATCCTTCACTGACGTGGAATGATGATTTGAGACATCATCGATCCTCAATCCATTAGCATTCATCTTCATTCGTTATCTCTCGAATCTGTCCCACTGGCATTCATCGATCCTCAATTTGATAGTGTTTTTCTATGGCATTTGTTAATAGAGAGAGAGAGAGATGTCTCATTCATTATAGAATTTCCTAGCATCGTATTTAAACTATGGATCCCTATTTAATTAAAGGAAAGAGATGTGTTTTGTGTTGCCACACAACCTCATTAATGTGGATCATTAATGATTTTTATTTTCCTTGCTGCTGCATCATAGCACTAACTGTTCATTACGTTGGGGAGGAAATAGCTTGAATAAAATAAAAATGGAATTTATTTTATGTTTATTTTATTTATCTCACTAAATTTAAAAAATTTATCTTTTTCGTCTGACCCATGTCAGTCATGGTTAGGCACTATATAGGTGAATCTGAACATTCTGAATTCACTGGTGCCCTCATATTTCTTATCTAGGTAGCAATTAAAAAATTTTAAATTGCCTCTCACATGATTACATAATGTACCTAAAATTTTATTTAAAAATATGTTCCGTCCTCTCTAGACCACAGAATCACATGTCGTCTTTGAGCCTGGTTAAGAAATAATTCAATTTAATAAAAAATCACACAAAATTTCTGGGACATTACATTACTACCCCCACCCTTTTAGGTTTCACGTCACCATCATCCAAATCATGGATAAACAAACAAATGGGTGTTCTGAGCATTAATATTAGTCTCATGCTACCATTTTCTCTCATCGAGGTTCCGGTGCTGGTACTGAACTTGCAGCAAAGGAATGAACTAACCACAATGAAACCTCTGGTGTTTATCCTCTATCACTACTAGAAACTCTAAAAACATCACCCCATTGTTAATGTCCTGATCTCCCTAGTCGATGACATGTGATCGATAATGCACATATCTCTTCAGTTGTGACATATGAAAAACATTCTGCACTCGGTGCTTCTGTTGGCGAAGAGCTAGACATTAAACCACCTCACTAACTCTTCTATGAATCTATAGAGGTCCAATAAAAAATATAGATAACTTTACACCCTGGCCAAATATCTACAATCCTCATCAGGGTGGAACCCTGAGGACAACATGGTATCTATAATGATCCATACTTACAATACATTATTAGTACATCAAAATTGAAGCGTACTTATTACAACATATAATAAAACCATGAAAGGAATGTATAGGTATAGTGTCTGTTGAAACTGGGAAACATAAACAACTGGTTCATAAAGCATCTACATTGTCTTCTGTTTATTTCATTGTATTTAGAGTCACTTTTTGAATAACCTACCTAATATCCTTCTTCCTTGCCTAGGGAAAAGAAAACATACACAATGGTGAGCTCAAATGCTCAGTAAGCATAGACAAAGGAAATATCAATAATATCATTTCATAACATATTGAAAATCATAACCTGCAAAAGAGATCATAATATCATGACATGGCATAAACCATAGTAGCGAAATGTAATCCCAATAATCATATCAAAAAACATAAAACATTGTAGCATACACACATAATCATAGAAAATCATTTCTTAGTAGTAAAAACTCATTTCCAAGACTATCTTAGCAGACAAAGTCCCTTTTGGAATCGTGTTCACTCCTCATTCCATTCCTGTATCACTGAACCAGTTTAACTTGTCGTTCCAGCCCAGTATATATCATGAGATATAAAAGTTTACCCAAATGATTGGAGGGAGATATCGGTCCCACCCATCTCATAATGATACCATTCTTATGTGTGCCACAAAATCATAAATGATACATCATAGCATAACCCATGTAATAAAAATGGGATCATTAAACATCATGTCATCATAACATATTCCATATAAGATAAAAGGACTTCATAAAAATGATTCCATCAAAACATAATAAAATCAATGTAAAAATAGGGATAGAAATATAACCCTATATTATCTTATATGGAAAATAATTTTGATAAAGTGCTTGAACTCCATTCTTGAGGAAAATATCCTTTCTACTTAAAAACATTTTCCTTTCTTAACATGTCATACAATTTTAAACTAAATGAATTTGATTAAAAATGAACTTGAAAACTTATAAAGGAAGCTTCATTGAAATAATTTTCTATGAAATCATAAAAATCCATTCCTTCTGTATAAGTTTTAAAAAAATCATTCTTCTCATACTTTGGCTGAAATAGTCAAAATGTAACTCGTACTAAAAACAACAATAGAATCCTTTCATATATTTTAGTAAAAATTAACCAATAGGTAAAATTGAATTTAATCAATTGTAAGAGGATATAAATAATATTACATATTGAGTAAACATGGATGTGGATGATAAATATTCCCTAGTAAATTCATAAGTATAAACAATCTCAGATAAAAATGAGATTGTGAGATTTTCCCTTACCTTAGAACCGATATTCTTTGTATGTATTTGAACCTCCTGTATAATGATTTAAATAATGTCATTGAATTATTAAAGAATCATATTCATGTTTATGATATCATATAAGTTCATATTCGTATCTGTTTATTGTAATATTTCTAGTTGTTATTCACGTGTTAATTGTTTTATGTTCTTATGCATGTTTTGAAGAATAAATTATTATTCCTCTTTTTAGTTTATAGATACCTCATTTACAGAATGTTTTTAGTGTAATATATATAAAATTTATTAATTCAATTGATTAATATAATAATTTTTCAATAGAGATCTTTTATAATGAGTAGAATCACACCAGGGAGATGATAGGTCGTACGTATGCACGAGCGATGATATCATTCCCATGATCCTGTAATTGTATTGAAGTGTATGATGTATAATATTTCAGAATAAATATCACATTAAAATGATCATATATAGTTATTTCTTGGATATTATACCCATCCAAGTATGTTATTAATGAAATAAAAGAGTACACCATGGCGTAGAGATGGTAGGTCGTACATACGCACGCGTGGTGATTGAGCTTCTTTCATAGGATGGATAGAAGATAGAACATGGTTGTTTAATATTCATAATAAAATATTAGTATAAAATTGATACTGGAGTTATATATTAATTATTAAACAACTCATATAGAGGAAGTCGAAGAAGAAATAAGTTTGAAAGAATTGGTAAAGGATATTACCTCTTCTTCGACGCGCCTCTTCTTAACCTCCTCTTAGGGCACTAAAGTTGGCCTTGGAAGAAGACCAATACCTCTAGTATATTTCTAGGGAAGTGGAGAATAGAACTGGTTAGGGGTTGGCCGAGCATGAAGGCTCAAATTGGTGAGAGGAGGATAGGTAGGAGGCTCCCTTTTATAAGGGAGGAGAGGGGCACTTTTGGAATCCTCTGAAATATTAATTTATAATAAATCCTAACCCCACATAAATACTTCCAAAGTCACTCAAATTCGTATATTAGATAAGATAGGGTATCAATCTCATCAAAAAATTAAATTTATACATGTTGTAAATTTATTTCAAAAATTATCGACCTGATTTATCCTTATTTAATTTATTTGATTTTATTTGTTGTAATAAGATTCTAAATATTAAATAGTTTAAATAATTAATTATGTGTTGTAAATTATCCATATTTGGATAATTTATGACATTTTATACCATATAAATTTTAATTTATAATTTTTAAATATATTTTTATTTTTCAAACAATTTTATATCTTGTTATTTTTATAAAATAACAATTGTGTCAATTTTTACACTATTTATTTATTTGAATTTAAATAAAATCTACACAGATGATATTTTCGAAATAAAATATTTAATAAGTTTATAACATGTCATATTTATCTATAAAATTCATTTATCACATTAAATAGTTCATATAATATTTAATTTAATATTTTTAAAACCATTTATTTGATATTTCAATAAAGAAAATTATTTCAACATCACTATTTTTTCACCATTAATGATATTAATTTAATCTGTAAATATTATAAATAAATTCACATGATGTGGATAATTTTATTATCTTTCTGGAGACTATTCATGTTTGATGTTTCATGAAGATTATCACTAAATGAAAATTATTATACTTATAAGATTTAAGAGAGTGACTTGTTGTCACTTTCTTTGGTTTTAATAATAATTAAATTATTTTCATGGTCAATAGATCATAAAATTAATCTATTACAAACATTAGGTGACATGGGTCCACCTTTAGTCATCCAATAGAATTTGTTTAGGTGTTATTGTAATTTTATAATCTAATTTTTATCCTTAATTACCTGATTTATCTTTAACTGCAGTAAAGAAAAATTACTGTAGTTACTATTCATAGTACCAAAAAAATTAAAGTAACATATTAACAAAATTTGGACCCAATGAATTTAAATATGGAATAAATTTTGAAAAATTAAAAACACAGAAGTTTCATCAATTAATTTGAAATTAATCCCCTTGTTTAGAAAAAAAGTTTTAAATGTTAAAACATTTCCAAGGATTGAAATGTTTTTACCTATGAATTACATGTAAAATTAATGGCAATGAAAGAAATTATATTAAATGGTAAACATATATTCTATTTATAAATTAAAACCATTCAATATTATAATTTAACCACATAAATTTTTACGATAAAAAAGTTGTTTTTAATTAAAAAATATAGCTTGTTTTTACTATTCATTAAAATATGAAAGTTATCAGAATAATGTGAAAAAATTATCAAAAGTAAATTTTTATATCCAGATTTCAAAGAAAAATTTTATTTTTTCAAATTTTACTTATGAACATGTTAAAAACTATACATAATGTTGGTGCGACATCAAAAGGCGGGAAAACTACATTTTTGGAAAAATACTTTTTTTACTCGAAAAATTTATTTTTTTCCCATTCCATGTTCTACAAATGTGAAAGATAAATAATAATTTTATAAGATTCATGATATAGTTAATACTATTCATAACGGCTAGTCCATAATAATAGTATAACAATATATCTTTGTTTAGTGAAACCTGGTATTGCGTACTCCACATGCTATCGAGGATGGTCATGATTGCGTGTAACACAAGCCAAACTAGTGTTTTGTATAGTGAAATATTCATTTTGTGTTGCGTGTATCATAAGTTATAAAAAAATAATTCTCAGAAAATCTTAGAGTGTTACTATATACCCCCCTTAAAATGAATTTCACCCTCGAAATTCGTCATTTTGTAACAAACAGATGAGGATATCTCTCCCTCTTCATATCCTCAAGTTCCCATGTAGCTTTTTATAATTGGTGGTTACTCCATAAAACATTAACCAAGTGAGTGGTCTTGTTTCGAATAACTTTTTTGTTACGATTCAGAATCGCTATTGATTGTTCTTCATAAGAAAGATCTTGCTCTAGTGGTACGACTTCTGTGCTTAGTACATGTGAAGGATCGGGGATGTACTTTCTCGGAAGAGATACATGGAACACATCATGAACTTGAGAGAAATTCAGTGGAAGATCCAATCAGTAAGATACCTTCCCAACACGATCCAGTATTTATAAAGGACCGATATACCTAGGGAGCAAATTTCCCTTCTTCCCAAATCTCATTACTCGCTTCCAGGGAGATTTTCATAACAAAACTTTTTTAGCCACTTCAAAATCTATGTCTTTTCTTCAGTTATCGACATAACTTTTTTGTCGACTCTAAGATTCTCTTATGTTTTTTTGAATAGATCTGACCTTTTCTGCCATCTCATCAAAAATATCAGGTCCTAATATCTTTCTTTCCCAAACATTATCCCAACAAGTTGGAGTTCTGCATTTCTTTCCATGGAGAGATTCATAAATAGCGATCTGAATATTGGAGTGAAAGCTATTATTATAAGAAAATTTCACCAAAGGTAGGTGTTGATCCCAACCGCCTATGAATACATATAGCAATCTCTCAATATTTATTCTATAGTTTGAATTGTCCTCTCATACTGACCATCTGTCTGAGGATGATATGTAGTACTGAAGCACAACTCTATATAGAATGTATGCTGAAGACTTCACCAAAAATTCAAGGTAAACCTCGGATCCCGATCAAATATAATGGAATGTGGTGCTCCATGCAATCTTACCACTTCCTTTACACATATCATGTAAAGATGATCAAGAGAGAAATCTTCTATAATAGCAAAGAAGTGTGTCGACTTTGTAAGACGATCAACTATAACCCAGATATCATTATTGCATTTGGATGTATTTGGAAATCCAGTTACAAAGTCCATAGTGATGTTTTCCCATTTCCATTCTAGTATGGGTGATGGTTGTAAAACCCCCTTAGACTTCTGTCTCTCAGGTTTAAATTGTTGACAAACCAAGCATCGAGAAACATATTCAGCAATATCTCTTTTCATGCCATCCTACCAGATGTACTCTTTCAGATCCCTATACATAATCATTCTTCTAGGGTGAATAGAGAATGAAGAACTGTGATCTTCATCCAATAGTTCCTTCTTTAATTATAGGATGTGAGGAACACAAAATTGATTCATGAACCTTTTATTTCATCACAATCGATGTAAAATCCATGAACATTTCTCACCATCTTTTGTAACTCTACATCTTCTTTCTATTCCTCTTTAATCTTCACATGTATAGATGGTTGAAAATACATTTGATAAATATACGATTTTTCCATTCCACTATAATTCCAAGATCCATCCTTTGTAAATCCATAAATATTGGATCTTTTTTGATCCTCATCATGGATAAGCTACCATGGTCTTGTCGACTTAATGTATCTGCGACCTTGTTTGCTTTCCCAGGGTGGTAATGAATTGAGTAGTCATAGTCCTTAATCATCTCCAACCATCTTTTTTGGTTCATATTTGTCTCCTTTTGTGAGAAAATATACATTAAATATTTTTGATCAGTATAAATATCACAACTTTCACCATAAAGATAATGCCTTCAAATCATTAATGCAATGATTTCCACAGCTAACTCCAAATCATGAGTTGGGTAATTTTTCTCATGGATTTTCAAATTTAGTGAGGCATAAGCTATCACCGTATCATTTTGCATATGAACACACCCATGTCCCTTTATGGATGCATCACTATAGATCACAAACCATTCTCCACTACAAGGTAGTGTGAGCACAGGTGCACTGGATAACCATTTATTTAACTCCTTGAAATTCTCTTCACACTCCTCTGTCCAAACGAACATAACTTCTTTTCGATTCAACCTAGTGAGTGGATTAGATAATCGTGAAAAATATTTCATGAAACATCGATAATATTAAACCAAACCATGAAAACTTCGGATATCTGTTACCGTTGTTGGTCTCGAACATCATTCGATAACCTTTGTTTCTGCTGGATCCAGAGATATCCCGTCTTTTGAGATTATGTAACCCAGAAATGAATCTTTTTGAAGCCAAAAATCACAATTGGTAAATTTGGCATAAAGATTCTCCTTTCATAGGGTCTTCACTATAATTCTCAAGTGATCTTCATGTTCTTCCTTTCCCTTAGAATAGTCAAGAATATCGACTATAAAGACTAACACAAACTAATCAAGATCCTTTCTAAAGAATCTATTTGTTAGATGCATGAAGATAACAGGGTAATTAGTAAGACCAAATGAAATCACTATAAATTCATAGTGTCCATACCTTATACGGAAAGCCATCTTTGGTAAATCCGCCCTTTTGACCCTTAATTTATGATACCCTAAACGAAGATCAATCTTGGAAATGTGTTGAGCTCTGCATAGTTGTTCAAATAAGTCATTAATTCGTGGGAGAAGATATTTGTTCGTGATAGTTATCTTGTTAAGTTCTCGATAATCAATGCATAGTCTCATTGATCCATATTTATTCTTAACAAATAGAACATGTGATCCCCATGGTGATGTACTAGGGCGTATAAATACCTTATTAGGATTCTCCTGGAGTTGCTTCATCAATTCTTGCAACTCAATTGGAGCCATTCTATAAGGTGTCTTTGAAATAGGCAAAGCAGCAGATACGAGTTCTGTTGAAATCCCAACTTCACGATTTGGTGGAAGACCTGAAAATTCCTCTATAAAGACATCATCAAACTCCCGTACAATGGGAATATACTTAATCGTGAGTTTCTTGCAAACCATTTGAGATAAATAACCATCATTTAGTGGAATCCAGGCCCATAAGATAGAGGAAATTTACACTGGAAGGTTATATTCATCCTTGCATCGATAGATGATCATAGATTGATCTGGATTATGAAATGTTACTTCACTACTTTGGCAATTGATATGAGCTCTATATAAAGAAAGCTTATCCATGCCAATAATCACATCAAATTCCACTATAGGAAGGATCACAAGATTTAAAGGAAGAACTTTCCCACAAACTTCAATCAGAGAAGAATTGTATACTTTTGATTTGGCCGTTTTGCCATTAAGAGTTGTCATAGCTAACTAAACATCTAATTGTTGAGGTAATATGGTGATACCCTTAGAAAATTCTTCAGAAATAAAATAGTGGGTGGATCCAGAATAAATAAAACATTTGCTACTTTAGAGTGGATGCTAAGTGTACCTTTCACCACTTCATTATTTTACTCTAAATCACCGATAGAAATTACATGTGACTTTTCTTTATATTTGGCCTTAAGAGTTTGTTGACGTTGATCATCATCAACAAACCTTGGGTTATGGCATTGATTAGCATAATTCCCCATTTTCTTTCACTTGTAACATTGAAGTGTAGGAGGTGAATTCTGTGTAGCCTTTTCTTTGTTTTCATTAGTAGTCATCTTTTTCCCATCATTGCGGCATTCAAATGACCAATGACCTTTTCTTCAATTGAAACATTTACAAGACCCTTTATGAAAATTCCCTCCATGTTTCTTTCCACACTTTTTGAATAAGGGAAAACTCGTCTTTTTTCAGCGTGGTCTTTAGATTTCCCTTTAAATTCCATTTTACTCTTCTTATCAAACCCATATGACTGATGGCTTACTCCAATATCCATCTCAACCATGTGATGACAATAAACAATTTCCTCATAGCTATTGAAGTACCTTATGGTTAATCCCTTTGAAGACTTGGTTTTAAGCCACTAAAAAATAGATTGATCTTACTCTTAGGTTGGATAATAATCCCAAAAGCGTACCTTGCAAGCCTTGTAAAATTTTTATAGTAGATACCAACAGATTTAGCATCCTTTCTCATTGGTTCAGGAAACTCCTTCTCTATCTTTATTCGAAAAATATTATGGAATTAATTTTTGAAAAATGAGTTCTTGAACTCGTCTCATTCCATGGAATCAATTTCATATATTTGCCTTATATTCTTGATAATATTCCACCATTGATCCGCTTCACCATCCAAACGATATACTGCTAAGATGAATATATTGTGTTCAGAACATTGAAGAACTGAAAATATCTTTTTAGTGGTACTGATCCATTGTTCAGCCACTAATGGATTAGTAGACCCGCTGAATGAGGGTGGATGCTACCTCATGAAGGATTCAACAGAATTTTGCTCCTTCCTTTGCTCATTTGGAATTCATGCATCATTCATAGCTTGAGAAAGTTGTGTGATCATGGTAACAATATTTCTCATTCCAGCTCCCATGACGTTTGGTTGCTCAGGGGAACAATCATTGCATTACCCATCACATTCGACATTAACACAGTTCCTTTGGGTTCTAGCAATTGATTAAAACCAATAATCATAGTGTGATAAACACTAATCATAAAAGGAATAAAACATAATGAAGAATACTTAAGGTTTTATCAAAGGTTATTCATGGCCATTTCTAAAACCCTAATATTGTGTTCTATGCTTAGACATATCCTTAGGGTTCTTACCAAGGCTTTCACATCCTAGTTTCCAAAGGTTGACTATACCTTCCCTTTGATACCAACTATAACGACCCATACATTACACACATTGTTATTACATCAGAACAGAAGCATACTTACTACAACAAATAAAAAACCATGAAATGACCATATAGGTATAGTGTATTTAGAAACTGGGAAACATAAACTACTGGTTCATTATCTCCCATTTATTTCATCATATTAAGTGTCTTGTTTGTCATAACCTACTTAATACCCTTATTCCTGACCTAGGGAAGAGAAAATATACAGAATTTTGAGGTCAAATGCTCAGTAAGTGTAGACAAAGGAAATATCAATCATATTTAATTTATAACACATTGAAAATCATAACCTGCAAAAGAGATCATAATATCATGACATGGTATAAATCACAGTAGTGAAATTTAATCTCAATAATCATATAAAAAACATGAAACTTTCTTGCATAATCACATAATCATAGAAAATCATTTCATAGTAGTCAAAACTCATTTCCAGGACTATCATAGCAGACAAAGTCCCTTTCTGAATCGAGTTCACTCCTCGTTCCAGTCTTGTATCACAGAACATGCTTAACATACCATTCCATCCATTTATATCTCATTAGATATAAATCATTCCCTAATGAATTTGATGGAGATATAGGTCCCAACCATCTCATATTGATACCATTCCTATGTGTTCCACAAAATCTTAAATCATACATCATAGCATAATCCATGTAATAAAAATGTGGTCCTTAAACATCATGTCATCATAACATAATCTATATAAGATAAATGGACATAATAAAAATAATTCCATCATAACATAAAGAAATAAATTTTAAAAAATGGATATAAACAGAACCCTATATTTTCGTAGATAGAATATAATTTTAATAAAATGTTTGAACTCCATTCTTGAGGAAAATATCCTTTCTACTTAAAACCATTTTCCCTATCATAACATGTCATAAAATTTTAAACTAAAGAAAGTTAATTAAAAAAAACCTGGAAACTTTTAAAGGAATAATCATGGGAATAATGATCAATTAAATTATAAAAATCCATTCATACCATATAAGTTTAAAAAAATCATTCTTCTCATACTTTGGACAGAAAAGTCAAAAAATAACTCGTACAAAAAATGACTAAATATTTCGTTCATATCATTTACTAAAAACTCACCAATAAGTAAAATTCTGTTTAAATTTTTTTTCTAGTATAGAAATAATATTACATACCAAGGAAATATTGATGTGGATGATAAATATTCCCCAATATATTCAGAAGTATAACAAATATCAGATAAAAATGAGATTGTGAGATTTTCTCTTACCGTAGGTCTGATATGCTTTGTACATATCCAAAACTCCAGTATAATGATTTAGATAATGTCATTGACTTATTATGGAATCATAATCGTTGTTAGGATATCATATATGGTCATATTCTTATCTTCTCATTAGTAATATTTCTACTCGATATTCGGGTGTAATTGTTTTATGTTCTTTGCGTGTCTTGTCAAATAAATTCTTATTCATATTTTTAGGTTATAGATATCACATTTACAAAATTTATTTACTGTAATATATATAATATTTATTAATTCAATTGATTTATATAATCATTATTCAATTAAGATCATGTAGAACGATTTGCATCACATCGTGGAGACGGTAGGTCGTACGTACGCACGAGCGATGATATCATTCCCATGATCGTATAATTGTATTGAATTGTATCGTGTATAATATTTCAGAATAAATATTACTTTAAAATTATCATATATAGTTATTTTTTCCATCTTATACCCATCCAAGTATGTTAGTGATGAAATAGAAGATTACACCATGACGTGGAGACGGTAGGCTGTACATACGCAAGCGTGGTGATTTCATTTCTTTCATAGGATGAATAGAAGATAGAACATGGTTGTTTCATATTCATAATAAAATATCTGTATACAATTGATACTGTAGTTATTTCTTTATAATGAAAAAACTCATATAGAGTATGTAGAAGAAGAAATAAGTTTGAAAGAATAGGTAAAGGATATTACCTCTTCTTCGACGAACCACTTCTTAACCTCCACTTAGGGCACTAAACATTGTCATGGAAGAAGACAAGGACCTATAGTATGAATCTAGGGATGTGGATAAGATAAATTATCAGGGTTTGTCTGAGCATGAAGGCAGAAAATGGTGTGAGGAAGAGAGGATGGAGGTGCCCTTTTATAAGGGTGGAGAGGGGTACTTTTGGAAACCTCTAAAATATTAATCTATAATAAACCCTAACCCCACATAAAAACTACCAAAGTGACCCAAATTCGGATATTAGATAAGATAGGTTTGTAATCTTATCAACCAAAAAAATTTATACAAGTAGGAAATTTATTTTAAACGTTATCAAGTTGATTTATCCTTATTTAATTTATTTAATTTTATTTGTTTTAATAAGATTCTATATTTTATATTGTTTTAAATATTTACTTATGTGTTGTCAATTATCCATAATTGTATACTTTATGACATTCTCGACCATATAAATTTTAATTTATAATTTTTAAAAATATTTGTAATTTTTAAACAATTTTATATTATGTTATTTTTATAAAATAACAATAGTGTCTATTTTGACACTATTCATTTATTTGAATTTATATAAAATCCACACAGATGATATTTTATAAATAAAATATTTAATAGATCAATAACATGTCATATATATCCATAAAATTAATGGATCACATTAAATAGTTCATATAATATTTAATTTAATATTTTTAAAACCATTTATTTGATATTTCAATCAATAAAATAATCTCAACATCACTATTGTGTCACCTTTTATGATAATTATTTAATACATAAAAATTATAAATAAATTCATATGATGTAGATAATTTTATTATATTTCTTAGAGACTTTTAATTTTTTATGTTTCATGAAGTTTATCACTAAATTAAAATTATTATACATATAAGATTTAAGAGAGTGACATGTTGTCACAATCTTTGGTATTAATAATAATTAATTTTTTTCAGGTTCAAAAGATAATAAAATTAATCTATTACTACCCATAGGATATATTTTTCGACTTTTAGTCATCCAATAGAATTTTAGATGGTGTTAGGGTAATTTTATAATCTTTTCTTTTCCCTTATTTACACGATTTACCTTTAACTGCTATAAAGAATAATTACTGTATTTACTATTCATAATATCAAAAAAATAAAAGTATCTTATTAACATAATTTGGATCCATTGAATTCAAATATGTAATCCATTTTTCAAAATTCAAAACACAGAACTTGCAGTAATTGATATAAAATTAATCATGTTGTTTAGAAAATAGGTTTTAGAAGTTAAAACATTGCCAAAGATTGAAATGTTTTTACCTATGAATTCAATGTAAATTTAATGGTAATGAAAAAAATTATATTAAATGTTAAAAATATATTGTATTTATAATTTAAAACCATTGAATATTCTAATTTAACCATATAAATTATTGCGATGAAAAAAGTGGTTTTTAATTAAAATATAGTGTGCTTTTACTATTCATTAAAATATCAATGTTATCAGAAAAATGTGAAAATTGTATCCAAAGTAAATTTTTATATCCAGATTCCAAAGAAGAATTTTATTTTGTCAAATTTAACTTATAAACATGTTAAAAACTTGACTTAATGTGGGTGCGCTATCAAAAGGTGGAAAAACTGCATTTTTTTAACAATAATTATTTTTATCGAAAAATTTATTTTGTTCATATACCATGTTCTAAAAAATGTGTAAGATGAATAATAATTTTATAAAATTCAAAATGTATTTAACACTATTGATAACGGCTTTCCAATAATAATATTATAACAATATATTGTTTTTTAGTAAAACCCGATATTGCGTACTACCCACACAATCGAGGAAGGTCATGATTGTGTGTAACGCAAGCCAAGTCAGTGTTGGGCATAGTGAAAGATTCCTTTGGTGTTTCTTATAACATAATATATATAGAAAATATTTCTCATAAAATCATAGGGTGTTAGTGTATCCATCTACAGACTCCAAGGGTCCCCTTCTTCTACCAGGATACGATTTATGCCTCCTCTATGTAGTCCTCGTTTGCTCTTGGATGATCTGAAACTTTTCAATGGTATTCTGTACCAATTGTGGACCCATGAGTGACGAATCCCCAGGGTCTATCTAGTATAGAGGTGATCTACAAGGCCACCCAAACAAGCCCTCAAATGGTTCCATGAAAATGGTGGAGTTGTAGCTTTTTAGTAAGAGAACACTACCAGTGGTACATGTTCCTCCCAACTGAAAAAAAAAATCCATGAAACAAGAAAGAAGCACATCCTCCATGGTCTAAATTGTCCGCTACGTCTGAACATCTGTCTGGGGTTGAAAGGTTGTGCTCAAGCACCCCTGAGTCCCAAGATCCTCCTACAATACCTTCCACAATTAAGATGTAAAACATTTATCATAGTCTAGGATGATCATCGAAGGAACCCAATGTAGCCACAATATCACTTGGAATTAATTGAATTCTAATCCCTCTATCGATTCCTATTCTTGAATGGGTTTGAAGTGTGCTGACACGGTGAGTCGGTCAATGCTCAGCAAGATAGAATCGTGGACCCTAGACTTGCTTGGTAACCCCGTCACGAAGTCCATCAATATACCATCCAATTTCCACTCTGTTACCTCAAGTGGATGTGCTAGAGGTGCTAGAACTTGATGCTCTAACTTCACTTGCTGTCAAGTGAGGCCTCATGAAATGAACTTTACCACCACTTTCTTCACCCCTGGACACTAGTACTGACATCGAATGTCCAAGTACATCTTCTCTGGACTAGGAAATACCGAAAATGGGGATGTATGAAAATCTCTCAACACCTCTTCCTGCAACTTCACTGGTATTAAGGTTAATCCCTTCAAATAGATCACATGCTCCCCACCTATCGAAAATCCATCAAGAGATTTTACTAAGGATAACTAAGAACATCCAGCCTCAAAGTCAAAATCTACAAGTAATGCCTCCCAGACTCACTACAAGAGTGGAGGAGTGACAGTCAACGAATGAAGGTATAATACTCCAACATCATACACAAAATATATATTCCGTGTGTCTAGCTGCTCAGTAGCCTCACTCAGTAGTTAGAAAACATACCTCATGTTGAGCGCGTCTACCACCACATTCCCCTTACCTATAGTATAGAATATCTCAAATTAATAGTCCTAGAAGAACTCCCGAAATTTCCACTATCTCATGTTGTTCTCTTTCGTGTGAGAATATGAATCTATGAATCTTGTGGTCATAGTAGACGGTGAACCTTTCAACCATCATGTGGTGCTTCCACATATTCAATGAAAAGACCGGTACTTCTAACAACAAGTCATGGGTAGCATAGTTCTTCTCGTGCTGCCTCAACTACTATGAACCATAGGTGATCCGTGCTCGCTCCTGCCATAGGACACAACCCAGTAAGATCCCTAATGCATCATGAAAGACTTCAAACCCCACACTCTCTTCAGGTAGTCTCAAGATAAGGTCACTCTTCATTCTTTACCTGAACTCCTGTAAACTCTGCTGGAACATCTCAGTACACATGAAGGGTAGTCCCTTTCTTGTCATGGATGATAAAGGTGTTATTACTATAGAGACTTCAGGAATGAACCTCTTATATAATCCATCGAACCCCAAGAATCTTCCCACCTCAACCATGTATTTAGGTGGATCCCAATCCTGCAGTGCCTCTATCTTCACCAGACCACTAAAACACTAGCCTCTAATATGACGTGTCTAGAATGTCAACCTTCCTAATCTATAATTGGATTATTGAGATATTACTGTATTTTTGGTGATCTTAGAGTGTATCTAAGTCTATATGCAGTTCGGTATCCTGATTCTCATCCAATATTGAGTACCCCAAGATGTAATCAATGAAGACTATGATGAACTAGTCAAGGTATGGATGGAATATCATGTTCGTGAGTCCCATGAACACTGATAGGGAATTTTTCATGTCTAAAGCCATTAGTAAAACCACATAGTGTCCATACAATCATTTAAAGGACATCCTTGGTACGTTCTCATCGCATACTGAAACCTGATGATGGCCATATTTGAGGTCGAACATCAAGCACAACCTTACAACATTCATCCAGTCAAAGAGGTCATAAATCCTTGTTAGTAGATACTTGTTATTCATGGTTACCTGGATCAAGCTCTGGAATTCCATTCATAGACTCAAGCACTCGTCTTCATTCATGGAATATAACACTGGGGCTAAACAAGGTGAAACATTAGGCCTCATGAGATCCTCTCTTTAAAGTCCTCCAACTGTCCCCTCAACTCACAAACCTCCATGGGGGACATCTGACATGCCGGTTTGGATATCAGTGTCATTCCAAGGTATAGGATGATGTTGATGTCTACATCCTTGCGAGGAGGTAGTCCTAGAATATCCTTAAGAAATACTTCCTCATATTTGTCCACCACTATAGATATTCTCGAACTCTTATCATCCAATTCACTAAGGGTGAGTCTCACTATCTAGTGAGTGATAGGTTGCACCCTCCTCTGATAAAGTCTATCATATGTTGCAAAATATTCTCTTCTCATCAGTGAAGGTAAGCTGTGTCCTATCCTTGTAGAAACACCATAATTTATGCCTAATATAGTTGATCTGAGCATGTAATTTAGATAACCATTCTATACCCAATATGACTTCATAAGTCCTTGACACCACTACTAGGAGATCCCTGCCAAATCTGTCGCCTCCTAGTGTAGGCTTACACTAATGGCACAAGTGTGTAATCGTTGAATCCCCTCCCGTTGTAGTCTCTTATAATAAAGATTGTGCCAATGGCTCCACTGGAATATTTGAGACTCAAACGTGGCCCATGGAATGGAAAGAGTGACTAGTAACTATTCATATAAAAACTGTAGCTTAAGTGGAGTAGAAATAGATCATACCACTAATCATGTCAAGAGATCCAGGTTCATAGGCCTCCCTCTCCTAAATCTGGCCCCGCCCCTATCCACCTTCTCCCAAAGATCGTGGTGAACCAACTAGGGGAGGTGGTGGTAGTACCTCGTATCTCCCCTCAGCATCTTCTACTCCACCTTCTCCCCTTCCACAATTTCCTCTCTATAGATCTCCCTTTTCAACTCTATGCCTTGTCTTTAGCGGTCCATTGACCGGTCGCTGAATGGTTGGAAGATGATTCAGGTAGTGTATAGCTATGTTCCCCTACCTGTGGCATGTGAAGAACAACCTACCCCTCTACTGGGGTCCACTACCCATGGGACCTTTCAATGTGGGCACAATATCATGGGGTCATCCCCTAGATGGTCTGGTCCTCTTGGACCCCTATGTTAGTTGTTGGTAGCCTACTATTGAGGACTCTTCTACCTACCGTCTAGTGGTATCTCTCAGAGTCGATGCTGCTTCTTTGAGGATGTTCTTCACTAAAAGAGCTTTCTCTAGCACCCCAGCCTATGTAGGGATACTGAGAGGGATCATCGATTCTATGATATCCCAACTGATACCCTTATAAAAGGATCTTACCCAAAATAAAGGCTTTTGCATCATATCAAAATAGTATCGGGAGAGGGTTGTGATTCTTGTAGAGTACTCAGTCATAGTCAGGTTTTCATACCATATGTGGATACTCCCTTGTATGCATACTGAGTGCAAGGTCTTGGAGAAGTACTCCACCATGAAAAGGAACTCAATGTCTACTTAGGTGAGGGTTGCCTTCTGGTGCATCTATAGTGTCATGCTCCACCATATCCTTACCAAAACATGTAAAAGTATAGATTCTAGAACCACCATATTTTTGGAAGGTGTTCTCTCTAAAAAAACATGCATCACCACCTCCAACCAATCCTTAGATTCTTGAGGATCTGTCTCACCTTGAAACCTCAAAGGCCTCTGCCTCTGGAACTCATGAAATTTTCTTAGTCTACATGATTTCTTTTCTAGTAATGCTAGCAGAAATAGCTTCTCGATGGGTTCCGGTGGATCTTGTACACCACTCATGCATTCCATCCTAGGAATAGGTCATTGCACCGAGGCCTTAGCACACAGTGCGCTATCTTCGTGATCCAGTCCGAGGATCCGGGTTGGCTGTCTACATGGAGGCATCTTGAGAGAAATAAAGATGAACCAAAATCTGTTAAGTATACATGGTGAGAAGAATATGAATCATATATATCATGAAAAAACATTTTAAATATGTAAGAAACTATTGTTTTTATGAATCGAGTAAGAAATAATAATTCAGTGTCTTGGTGTTCTGATAAGTTGGCTACCACACCAAAACTGGACTCCCCAAATCATAATGTCTAACATGAAACATTTAAAAATAGTTCCAAAAAAAACTACCAACTATTTGTCTTTGATATATAACTTACCACCTTTAATACAACTCTATCATGACCCGTCCCCCAGGGCACACACCATGACTACCTCAAGCCCACCTTTCACAATCCAAGGGATGGCGACTAGAACTGAAAGGAATATTCCAAAAAGGGATGGTATTCACATTAAACCCACACCCCCCCCCCACAACCCATAATATGGAAAGTAATGATGAAACTAGTATACCAACAACAAATATGTCACATGAGAAAGCAATAGCACAAGTAAAGGAGAAACTGGAAGGAAAAAGGCGGCCAGAATACAAACTCAACTAAATATGAATGTTCAGTAAATGGAAGTACAAGATGTAAAGGTTTTCCCCCAATGATCCTATATTAAAAGTATGTGTATCTCACTATCAGATGTCACTAAAGATTTCTTCATCTGTAGATATTCCTTTGAGAACCACCTGGTCCCGACTCTTCAAGATCCCAATCAATTTTTTCCGTCATCTGCACAAGACACAACAGTTGCGATAGAAGCCCGTGCAGAGGTGAGCATAACAATACTCAGTAGGGAACACCAAAACAATGCAGATTTTATAGAAATCTACAAAAAAATCACAAAATAAATAACAATGATTAGATTCACTAGAATCATTTAGACACATGTATACCTTATAGTTTTGGTCGCAAAATCAAAAATTGAAAACACTAAAAATTAATCCCTAGAAGGGTAGTCGATGAGTCCTTTAGGAATGTTTGGTCACCTAGGCCTCTTCAATAGTACTATACTGAAGCCTTATTGGGTAGCAGATTCATGGTGCCTCACCGACAGTGGAGTCATAGAGTATCGATGGGTAGCTTGAGTCACGAAGACTTGCTGATTGCTGAGTCACAATGTCTCCCTAGAAATCAATCTCATGATGTCTCGTTAATAGATAATTCATAAAGTCTCACTGGGTATCTGAGTCATGGTGTCATGATGATAATTAAGTCACTGAGTTTTTCAGGGTAGTTGAGTCATGCAGTCTCGCTGATAGCTGAGTCATGGAGTCTCGCTGGGTAGCTGAGTCATAATGTTTTTCTGATAACCAAGTCATGAAGTCTCGTTGGGAAGCTGAGTCACAAATCCTTTCTAGGACAACTTCCATGAAATATTACATGATGTATTTCATAATTATTTCCCCATAACATGGTCCCAATGCCGAATAAGGAACCTCAATCGGACGCACAGTCTAGGAGATAATTCTTTTGTCTGTAAATATGGGTTGGTTGCATCTGAACCTAATCTGGCCAGTTCGGACCAAACCGTCCAACCCAACCCGGGGTCCTGCATGACCTGATCCTGTCTATAAGGACCATTTTCCTAGCACATTGGGCCTCACTAGACCATCCCGATGTTGGGAATTGGTCAAGTATACTTGGTCACCCAGGGACACAATTTTACCAGGCTCGAACTACACTAGTAGGCCGGTATCTTTTATTAAACAGGGACGCCGTGCAGACCTGCATCATCTAGTAGGAATGGTCTGCTAATGTATATCAGCTATAAAGTGTATATGGGTTGCTTAGGAGGCCTGGTCCTCTGGCTGGGAACTATCTTCTTTTTCCCAAACTTTGGTTGGGGTACATGGGACCAAGCAGCCCCCCCTGCCCCATGTTGTCAGCATGCGACCTACATGGATCGAGACGCTACACCTATGCAGCGCCACAATGGTGTTGGGTTCAAATAATAATCGTGACCGATAGGACACAACCATCCTCCACCATTTCATGTTTCGGGTGTGCCGCCTCTACCAGTGCGCCCTTCGAGGGATGACCACATCATCCATATTGTGACATCGGTTGGTGCCGCCTCCTTCTTGTTGCATTTGCAACTAGTCACCAGCGGCGCCGTACTGGCAGCACCTTTTGTGGGCTACGAGGTATACTCTGGTGGTCCGATCTCAAATTTTCTTGCACCCTCAGGCCTCCAATGTTCCCGCCATCACTACCACATCTTTGGATTCATATAGGCTCTATTTAGGGGATGCTTCCATAATGAATGCACATGTGGAGGGGCTCGAGATTTATTCTTGTTGGCCCGCGCCTGCCACATTAGATTTTTAAAAACACGGGACTCCTTGGATCAAAATTCTATCAGATAATCATCAATCCCAGTGTAAAAAACCCAAGGTAAACACTCTCCAACAAGAGCACCCGATCAGTAGATCTACCTATTCATGGGTTGATCAGGTTCGTTGTTTTAGAATAAAAAAGGGGAAAAAATTAAAAAAATAATCCTCACCATGTTTGAGGATCTTCCGCTAATGTTTTATGAATCATCGAGCCAGCGTCAATCCTCGATCTGATAGCTTTTGTCTTAATTTATCATCTCTTGAATTCGTCCCTAAAAAATTCATCAATCCATTATATTAGAGAGTTTGGCGATAGCGTTCATCGTTACAGAGAGAGAGAGAGAGAGGGATTTCTCGTTCGTCATAGAATTTCCCAGCTTGGTTTTTCAACACATAATCCATTTTTAAAAAACGAAATGAGACACATTGTGTATCACCATGTTGTCTCATTAACGATTCATCATCTCCTCGTCGATACATCACGGTGTTGACTGGTTGTTGCGTCACAGAGGAAATTGTTTGAATAAAATAAACATTGAATTTCAATGATGTTAATTTTATTTTTTCACTAAAATTCCAAAATTTAGCTTTTTTGGTCCACTCTTACTGGTTTAGGTTAGGCCCTTCATAGGTGAATCCTGGTGTTCTAAATTCACTGGTGCCCTTGGATATTTGATTTGTACAATAGTTAAAAAGATAGAAAAAATACCTCACACAATTACATAACATTCATTAAAAAAAATTCAAAAAATACATTCCATTCTCTATGGGCCTCAGAATCACATGGCCTCTCAAAGGTAGGTTTTAATAAAATTACATGTAATTAAAAAAAATTACACTGAAATTTTGGGATATTACAACACACCCTAGCCAGCCCCACCCTTTAACAGAACTGTCCCCCACTTCACACACCTGTGCACCCCTACCTCTACTGGTATTTGAACCTAACACCACTCTGCCTCTTGCATGAGCCGTTAACAGTCATCCAATATAGTTTTTTCTCCAACTAATTATATTTATTTTTATTTAATAATATTTATAGTTATATATATTCATATATACAATAAGTATTTATATTAATATGTATATAGATAGTTATATTAATATATGTGTATATTTATATATTTATATATTTATATATTTATATATTTATATATTTATATATTTATATATTTATTTGTATATTAATATGTATTTATATGTATTTATTTATTAATATTTAGAAATATTTTCTATTCGGGTATTTATTCGAATATTAATACATATTTATTAATTCATATTCAAATACATTTATAATATAAGTTTTTTCTACGTTTATAAATAAATAAATACAGAAATATATACAACAGACACACAGACACATATATATATATTATATTTGGGTATCAATAATAATAATTATACATATTTATATATATTTACATATATTATAATTTAATATTTATATACAAATATTATAATATATATATAATATATTTGAGTTTTTTAAAACAAACACACACAAATACACACACATTATATAGGTATATAAATATTCATATAATTGTTATCAAAATAATATTGATATTAGTGTTTAATTATATAAGGTTTGAATATTGAGAAATATATTTTATTTATAAATAAGTTTAATTATTTATTTATAAAATTAATTTTTTTGTGTACAAATATAATATATATAGTAATATTGTTATATATCTGATTATAAATAATAGTGCGCTGTTAAGAATGATAAAATTTCAAATCTATAATATCAATATGAATGTAATACCTTATAATATACTCACTCCCTGTTAAAAAACTGAAAAAGAACCCATTAAACGAGGCTGAAATTCCATCAAATGTTCAATAAAAAATTGGTTTTAGTGACTAATCAAATAGATTTTTTAGGACTTTGGGATATTTTGGGGTCTCAGAAAATGTGATAGAGGATAACCTTTATCACTTCAGGCATTGAGATCATCGCGGGCTTTGATTTTATATGTGGTATATCACAAACATACACCTAAATTAAAATTTATGGCTATTTAACGTTTGAGTTACAATTTCAAATTATTTTCCATATTTTATTTACTTTTTTATTTTTTTATTACAAATTTTACTAAATGAGTATGACATGATATGAATTATCACATTATTAATTGAAAAATATTTTTAGCTGTTTTATAAGTCAGTTTCACTAAATTTGTAATATATCTAGTGTAAATGTCTATTAATGCATATCTAAAAAAATGATTGAAAAATATATATATTATTCATATAAATATAAATATATTTATATATTTTTATTCTAATATATAATTTTTAATGAAATATATATTTTATGAAATATACCATTCATAAGCACTATTAAAAAAAGTGATGATGAAGACCACCCTTTATCAGCACTACTATAAATGGATCTGATGAAGGGGGAACCTTTAACACTACTAAAAAAGTGATGATAAGGGGGTACCATTATCAGTGCTTTTTTATCATTGATAATGGTACCCCTTTTACTAGTTATTTTTTAGAGCTGTTAAAGTGTGGTGCTATGAAAACATGTTTTTTGTAGGACCAATGAGTGATTTTTCATTATTTGTCACTCAGATTAACTAATTTTGGTGGTAAAAAAATAAAATTTATTTTACTATGATATTAAAGATATAATTTTTCTTTTACGGTGGAAATATGTATTATCCAATATTTAATTACCCTATCTACAATTAGTTATATGAATTATTTTGTATCTTGATGTGTTTTTTAGAATGATTATTCTTATCCTGAAAATTCAAATATTGATTATTTAATAAAAACCACTAATGGTTCGGTGATATATTATCAATTATATAATTCAATTATGTTTTCTGTTCCCAATAATGTGCTTCATGAAAGCCTCATTGTTCTTCATTTGTTTTGAATTATATTTTATCTTTGTTAAGGATTGAATTTATCTATATATATCCCACATGAATGTCCAATTATATAAAGTAAAATTATATATTCTAAACCAAAAAATGATTTTATATTAGTATAATGAGAAATATGAACTTTTAATTGTGATTACACCCATTTTTAGGGTATTTATTTTAATTAAATGGTGGTTTTTATTGCAAAAAGTATGAGAGAAATTTAATATTGATGAAGAATGAACGAAATTTTTTAGATTCAGTGTTATATGTAACCTAGATATTATCCAAATTAAATCCATCCCATATAGGTGCGAGAATAATAGGTTACAATAGAAACATACTAATAATTTTGAGAAATAGAGATAAATCGTGTGGGGGCTCAATGGAAAAATTCCCAAAAGGACCACCTTAGAAGTGCCCCCAGTACACCCCAAGGGCCACACAAGGATCTCTCTAAGTGTATAGTTCATTGTTTTTTGAATAATCTGAAACAACCGAAGATTTTATAAATATATATTTTAACAAATAAATATTTTTACCTAGATAGATTCTATTACCAGAAATATAGAGTTTTAACAAACCGCAGTATAATATTAATATTTTAACTTATTCATTACCATTATATGGTAATTTTTGAACATTGAGGTATGAATAGAAATAACCACATTTAGAAATTAATTATAATATTTTTGAATGAAGAACATATATTGATTAAAAAATTACAATGTTTATATATATTCAATTTTATTAGAAAAAAAATTATTTCTAAAATAATATTTATTTTGGTAGAAAATTTAAAAAAATATAATTTATGAAACATTAAAAAAATTATATGTTCAAATTAACATTATTTTTTGAAATAAAATTTTATATTTATCTTTCGGTTTGTTTTGGATTGTTTTCCAGAAATGAATATTTTTTTCAATGAATTGGGAATTTGTTTTTTACATTTTCAATTTAATAAATTTATAATGTTCTATCATGTTAAAAAAATGTATAAAAAGTAATTTCTTAGATTATTTTACTATTAAAATAATTTTTGTTATTTTCAATAAATTCCATTTCACTTTTATATTAAAACATTATGTACTTATTTAAATATTTTCACTAGTATAAAAACTTTTCATCATGTTTGTTAGTTAATTTTATATCAAATTATTCAACTAATATTAATAAAATTTAGAAAAAAATTTTTAATATTTTTATTTAGACTATTTCTTATTATTTAATAAGGTCAAATTTATTTTTTGGTGAAAATGATGAGTAAAAACTGTATAAATTAATTACAAATATTAATTTTAAAATGGGTCTAATATTGGATTAAACTAAAAATAATAGGAATAAATTAGCAAAAAACATTTCAAATTACTATTATAAGGCCATATTGAGATTTTCTCTCATCCATGTTTTGGTAGTGATCCATTTAGAATCCTAGTATAAGTTCCAAATGTGGGTAAACATCTGTAATTTGAAAACATCATCGTGTGTCCTCTCCCCCACATAGAAATATTCATCCCCACACCTCTCAACCATACACATACTACACCATTTGGATCTTCTAATACCAGCCCAAATATATTTCTTAATTTCCTCCCAAAATCATATAGCCCATTTTTTTATTATTAAATAAATCTAAATAAGATATTGTGCTAACCTAAGGAGGGTTTTTAAGGAAGTGGTAACATTCTTAACCATGCGTTTAAATTTTACTTCTTCTTCATCCATAAAACAATCTAAAGATATGAAAATATAATAACATCAATAGCTCACGTACACATCGATTTTATTATGATAGTTGAATAAAAACCATCTATATTATCCTTTATCAAACTGGAAACAAAATTGTCGATTTTATGTACCACAGAGAACCCCTTTATGAACCAATGAAATTCATTTCCCAATACCACCCCTCAAGTGGGATATAATGATGGATTTATATAATATATAATATATTTATAAAAATATAATAAATTTTTATGGTAATATTGTATATACCTTCTTAATTTCCAATCCTTAGAAATACGATAATGTCACTCATGTGGATGGTGAACTACCTACTCTTGAATAAATTAGATTAGATTTTCCAAAGCTATTACATTTAAGGTAATAAGGATTAATTTAATGAATGTGTGTGGAATATATAAAATTTTAATTCCTATATTACTATTTTTTTTATTTATCATTCTTTAATTCATTCCATGTTGACAATGGAAACAATGTTCCTGTTTATGTACGACCTACTATTTCCATGAACTATATAATTCATTTTCAATATCTAATTTTTTTATTACACTAAATATATAATTATTTACTTTTTATGATATTAATATCTTGGGTAATATTTTTGAAATTATAGAGCCATGTTCAATATAGAATAAAAGAGTATACCAAATCAAGACATACATGAAAAACAAAGTAGTTATTACCTAAACTGCGATTTTATCATGAAATTATTAATAAATGGGCTCTAAAATATTATAGATAAATATTATATGGTATGATACATATGATTATTATTATATAATAGATTCATCAAAAAAATATTTTTATTATATAGGAGGTCCAAATTTCTGTGAATGAAGTCAAGACTTGCGGTTTGGTAATTTTGTCTTGAAATTGATTATTTTGGGATATGAAATGTTATACACCTATATTATTTTATGAGGTGTATGATCAACATGTTGTAAAAATTATATAATGATTTTTTTTATTATTATGAAATTTAATGTATCATTTTATTTCATTATCTAATTGTTTTTATGATAAAAAATACATAAAAGTGGTATAGAGTTTAAGTTGTAATCTCATTATTTATATATATTGGTTATGTTTATTCTTCTTATGAAGAAATAATGTAATCTAGATCTCATGAAAATACTTATATTTAACCATCATAGGGTTATTTAATCAAAATATTTTTTCCCTTCCATTTTCCTCTATTTATACACTCAAGAGTCCTAAATATTAGTTTTTTGGAAAACAGATAATATTTCTCTCTACAATCAAAAACCATTTTTCTTTGATATCCTTATTTCTATAAAAAATGATTTAAAAAAATTTCAATAATGTAAAATTATTTATTAAAATGGTTTTATCCATGAATTCATTTTTTTAATTTTTTAATGGAATATCGATGTCATTTTCCAAGTGGTGCAATTTTGATTTTTTGTAAAAAAATTAAAAGGAATCATTGTTTTAATATGTTTGACCTGAATGAAATTCTATTCCATAATCACTACTCACTGTTTTAAGGAAAAAATTAAATTATTTAAATATTAATTTTATTGAAAATAATTTTCATAATGTTTTTTGAAATTATAGTTGTAAAAATATATTTTAAAATTGAAAATGTAAATTTCCTCATGAAATGTCCCAACCGATATTTAAAAATTATTTTACATCTTGGATTACATCAGTTGATGTATTTTCATAATTAATTGAGATATAATACAAGGATACAACCCTTATTAATTCTCTATATAATTTATATTTATGATGAGTAGATTTTTATGACATGACTTCCATTTTTAATGTGTTATACAATGATAAAATATATATAAATCATGTTTCTTTTAAGTGATTTATGATACGAAGAAATACTTATGAACCCCATATATTTTCATAAAATCTATTATGATGAATGATTTATGATATAATGGAACACCTATATATGGTTTTCATTTCGTGTTGATGGTTACTTTATAACCAATTATGATGGATACATTATCACTATAGAAATTGGTTACATTATAACAATGAATAGTTATTACTTTATACCCAATGATATGTTGTTCCCAATTTGATTAAGACCACTAATAGGGGAATGAATAAGTGGTTCCTTTTTATTTTATTATAATTTTTCTTTATAACTTAACAAAAACATTCCTAACCTATAATAGAGTTCATTGTTCTGATCCACTATTATATAAATCAAAACCTCACATTTCCTATGTTACAAATAAAATGAGAAGGAAGAACATGATATTTAGAAGATTTGGTACAAGGAATACCTTCCGACATGTTTAATATTCCCACTAACATATATTTTTTCATTAAATTCATTCCAAAATAAAAAGGAACATGTAGTGAAAAATTTAAAATTCCCAAAAAAACCATTCCTATATTAGTTAGTTATACCCTCCAATGATCCTTATCAGTATCCAATTCTTATGATAAATAATTTTTTGCAACTAGTATGTATCTAATCTTATATGTTTCACTTTTTAATTCTTTTATGGTCCAATTCAAAATGTATTCACTTCCTCTGCGAGTATGTTGAATATATATTTTCCTATAAACAATCATAGAAAACATCATCAATTCTCAAATAAAATTATAGTTCTATAAAATTATTCTAGAAAATTATTATAAAAAAAGTTATCAAAAGATTCAGTATGATCATCCTCAGTCTAGAAACCTATGTCCGAGGGTATGTCTGGTTTGATGGTTAGTCTTGTCAAATTCTCTTTCTACTCTTCCTTTTAAAACTATGAAACAATCAAATTGGATTTCTTAAATTCTTATGTGTGATGGAACATGGTCTGATGAACCTTATTCTCATTGATGTTTCTCCAAAGGTCTCACTATAATGGGATATCTCCGATGAAGTTTAATCTAATGGAAAATTCTCTATTTATTGGATTGATCTTCAATCAGATGTATTCATTCTAATAGAACATCCTCAGCATCATCCTGAAAAACAACATTTGGTTAGAAGCTCAATACCTCTTCCATAATAACCTAATATCTAGAATACATCATCTATCCTAATTTTTACACACCATTAACACTTAAATGTTTTATTTTCTTATAGGAAAAATTGATATAGTTTTGGTGGGATTTCTAAAATCATCATCTCTCAAGCAAATTATCTGAATCTTCAATTCTCCTTAAATATCTAATTATTCTTTGACTTATTTAATTCTTCACAACACATATCATAGATTTTGAAAATGTCATACTTATTATTATTCACAAACATTTGTCCTTTATAATTCTTCAATTATGATTCTTCATTCTAAATCAATATGATTATGATGAAATATTTAATACTGAATAATGACAATATAGATTGTTTATTGTAAACACTGAAATATTTTTCATGAGAATGATACGTATCAAGTCATTGATTTAAGACCTTAAAAATCATTTTTAAATATCATAATATTTTTTCTTATTATCTTAAATTCACCAGATCGATTAAGCTATGTAAAATTCCATTATTGATATCACTTCCATTCTAATTTCTCTTCGCCCAAACTGTAATACATATTAATTATTCTACATTGATTCCCAACATAAATGAAATAAAATTAAGCATCTCTCAATAAATTTCTTATCTATTAAAATTATATATTTAATATAAAAAGGATGCCAATAATATGAATCGGTTTCATAATCCATTATCATGGATTGGTGGAATACCATTTATGATGGGCTGGTGTTGGTAGGGACTTATTTACTTAATCACATCCTTTATTTTCTGTGGTTCCTAAAAACATTCACAACAACCATTACTAAATTATATCATATTATAATCTCTTCCACAAAATATATATTTTATCATGAATTTTTCATGTCAATTAATACATTGATTATTAACTTCTACACCATCTATCATATAATGGAATGTATTCTATCTTTCCTAACTTCCAGAAACATATTTATTTCATACCAAAGTTAAATACATTTGAATAAATTACCCTTTAATTCATATTTATTTCATTTTATGTTTTATAAACAATATTTCATTTTGGGAATTAGAAAAAAATCAAATCATCATCATATGAGTCCCAAATGTTGACTATGATATAGATTTTTATTATTTTCAACACTTAAAAACCAGACACAGTATGATTTCCATCAGTTTCTAAAATAAATACCAATAAAATATATTTTATTGAATGAATCACACTAATGGGTTGATTTGGATTTTTCATTGTAATGAGGTGTGCACTAAAACTAAAATTATCTTTTTCTGAACATTAAACATTCATCATTAATTGACAATAAATAAAACTAACAACCAACAAGTGTGAAAATATACACCTTATTTTTCAGTAACCATTTCAATACATAACAATAGCTTCTAAATAATACCACTTGAATTTTTTCTTTCATCCTGGTTTTCCTTCTCTCTACATTCATTCTACCCCCCCCCCAATTTCATACCTTACTCCTCTAATTTTTAATCTCTCCTATTTTTTACTTATCTCTCCCCCTTATTGAAAATAAAATTCAAAGGGTGTATTTTAATTAAATTCCTTATTATTGAAAAATGATCTTGTTTCCAAGGATAAGAAGATTATAATTTATAATCTTGAAACTCTTATTCATAAGAACATAACTATCACATGAGTTTCATCAAAGGAGCCTTTAACTATTCAACTAAATAAATTCATGGGGGAACCCGTGGTACAAAACAAGAGTGTATAATCAAGGTTATACCTTTTTTTCATTACACAATTTTCATCTAATACATTTCAATTACTCTATCAAAATTATCAGGATTGGGAAAATCGTGAAAATATTTTATTAAGGTAAAATTAATATTCACATATCTCAAAAGACATATCAGAATATTAAGGGGAATAAAAAAATTCCAAGAAACTCGTTTTTCTTATCCTCATTAAAATATTTTGAAAGAAGAGAAGCAGGATAAATAACATTATCTTCTTTATTTCAACTCTTTAAATTCCTTGCTGGTTTGTAATATTTTTTGAATATGGGATAACCTCAATTATTTCTTGGATGAATCTTATGAATTTAGTGTCCTCTCTTGTTATTTGTTTTTTAATCTTGTTCTTTTATTATTTATTGTATGTATATTTTTTCCTTTTCTTTTACTATATCATATTTCATGAAACATTTATTTTCTTCTACTGACTTTTCTACTATGTGTGTCAATTTAGTTTATTCATTGAAAAAAATATTGGTTTTTTAAAAACTCTTTCATTCCTTCCTCATTTTTCTAGATGGATTGTCAAATAAATTTTTGTAAGATGAGTATTCTTGCACAAACTATTGTATATTTTCTAAATTTTCGAACCACAATATTTTGATATATTTTTATAAAATTTTCTCACATGTTTAGAAAAATAATATTATTATTTCTTCGACAGATTTTTGTGATATTTTTATGTTTTTAGATTAATCAACATGTTCTTTCTAAATAACCAAGAACTCCTTTTCAGGATCATCATGTTTTTTAATAAATCTTAACATGTAAAAATTTCATAACATACACAGCTCTAATTATAATCTAATTCACCTAATTTTGTTCCATATAATATTTAAGAACATTTTATCTTATTTTATCATCATATCTTCCCCTTGATTCATACAAGTTTTCTGGTAGAGACATTTTAATCTAGCATATATATTCTTTGTGTTTAAAATATCCACAACCCTAACAGTGACCATTGTATCCTATTTTTTTACAGTGACAGTGAAAATGTTTATAACATTTTTAATTTTTAACTTCACAAATAATGGACCAATATTCATAGGAGGATACATTCATGAATAATTCGTATCATTCTTGGTGAATATTTTTCTCTCACAAACCTACTTTTATAAACATTTCATTTCACATTATTTATAAGTTACACCTTTAACATCAACTAACATGGTAATGTTTTCTCTCATAACTCTTATCTCACAATGTGATATAAGAGACATTTATTATATTTCTAAAAACCTTATTCTTTCATATGAAATGATAATTTCAGAACAACTATGATTTTTTAGATTTATCATTCATTGACATGTATTTTTACATTCATCAACAAGTGTATATTTTTTCATGTTTAGGTTCTAATTTTTTGTTGTTATTTCATCATATATTTTCATTTCTATTTCTAGATCATCAATAATTAAATTATATGATCTGAAAACATTTATATTTTCCAATTCATTCTTTATCTGATCATTGTTTTTAGATGTTATTCATTCAATATATTTCTTCATATTTTGACATTATTTCTTGAGTTCGGAATTATTCTCAATTTCTTCTTCCACATTTTATATTAGAATCCAATCCACTGAGATAATATCATAAATATCACAATTACTCTCTTAGTAATTACATACATTTCTAATATATGAAATAATGATTAGTTGATGATCATGTTCATCACTAGATGTAGAATCTTCATTTTCTATTCTACACAGATTGCTTTGTTTTTCTCATTTTCATAATGAAAAATTTCTCTATGTTTGTTCACATTTTTTCATGGTTTCTTGTAATCATCATTACACTCATACTCTCTAATTTTATCATTGAACAATTTTTTTAAAATTTCTCTTCCCTTAGAAATTTTAACATTTGAAATTTTTACTTTTCAAATGTCCCTTATTGTATATATTTGATAGGAGGGGAACTAGTGTATTGAAATCCTTAGATTCTTACTCTAAATAAAAAACACATGATTATACTATAAATTCTTCATACTGTTTACCTTTTAACAATGATTAGATGGATATTTCTTAATCATCTGTTTATTTAACTATCATAAACTTATCTATTATAATTTCATAAGTATCAAGAGTATTGTGATTATCATCCGACGATAGAGGTTCCGGAACACTGTCTTCCAAAGATGAAATATTATAAACAAACATATCATGATGAATTTTAAATATATTATTGACAATGGTTATTATCCAAGAATCTTATCAATACATCTTATAGTGCAAAAAATATAATTTACTCTTTTGAATATGTCACTAACCAATTTTTAGATCTTTATATTTTAACCGCCAATGATGTAACTTTTCCTACTTCACCATTTTATTTCATGTATTAATTTTTTTGCAATTATCGCAAAAACAATTTAGAGTGTTAACTAAATTTATTCAAGAAACTCACTTTCAATAAATTTTGAGTGTAAAACTTTTTTATCTCATCCATCATTCATAAAAAAATGAACAGTACTAGTGGGATGTTAATTCATAATAGGAGGAGGAAATCCATTGATTTTTTCTTTAGAAAAAAATCATACACAAGGGACATAAGATATGGTAGCATTCAATATTTCAAGATGTGATTGTTTTTTCCATTGAATACAGGAATCCCATTATAGTTCATGGAATTATAATTCTATATTCCCAATAAGGATATTTTATAATAATATTTGGCTCAAAAACAAATTTTTATTACAAAATAAGATCAGGACCACTAAGAGGGTGGGTGAATAAGTGGTTCATTATCCTTTTTATGATTGATTCAGAACCCCAAAATATAAAATTTGATAACCTATGAATATTTTTAGAGGTATGATCCACTCAGATACAACTCACAACATAAAATTTATTATGAAAATAAAAATTAATGATAATTAATCACATGATATTTACACGGTTCTATTTAAAGACCAACTCCTTGACATGTTGGTGATGGAACCAAGGCAATCCTTTTCTAATAAATATAATATGGTTTGTGTTTGTTGAGAATACTTATATGGTCGATCATGGATTTTGAAAAATGAGTGATCTTATTATAAAGTATGAATTCTTTGTTTAAGATGTAATCATTTACTAGTGTCGTCAAAAAATTTTGGGCCTCAAAATCAGGAGTTGGTTTTTGAAAAAATATTATTTTGTTCATAGGAGTACATAGTTCGTGGACCACTAAGGATACTTCATGCACCCTGATGGATAGTTCTTGGACCATATAGGGGGAACATAGAATAGCTAGGTACCACATATGTAAAACATTTCATGTGGAGGTTAGTGTTTTTTGATAATAAAATGTATCGTAGAAGGATTGTGGTATACAGGATGGATTGTTGTTTGTAGAAATGAGGAATTTATTTGTGGAGTCATGAAGGGTTTCATTCATTAAATTGATTGGTTTGCATGAAGGAAGTGAACCGGTAAATGGACATTGAGGATAAAAATAGTTCTCAAGAGAAAAAATATACGGTAAAGTTGATACCACATCAATGATTTGAGAAAATCAGATTAGTTATATTTTTTGATCAATTTCTTTATATAAGGATCAATAATACCTTCATTAAAAAGAGACACATATATTAGATATATGGGAGGAATTTGGTGAAGTCCAGATTGGTTTTCGGGAAGAAACCCCATGAAGTATTATAGGTTCATGAGGGGGATTATCTGAAATGAGAATTTCTCTATAGAGACAATCTACATAAGTGGTTTGGTGAGGAATTACAGCCCACAAAAGAAAACATTTCTCGATAAAAATAATGCACGTGGAGGAGGAACAATGAATAATTATTCTATGATAGTTCATGGAAGGAGAATATCTCATCCAAAAAGTTTGGATAGTTTATGGAAATATAGATATTCTGTAGAGGATGAAACAGTCCATGAATGGCATACACTCTACAGAAGTGAAGCAAGTCCACATAGAAGAGGTGGTACGTGAAGCACATATTCTACGTGATGAAACAAAATTTATGGAGGTAGTAGGGAAGTTCACATAGAAATAATTTTTTAATAATCAGTGTGTGGAATAGTGGATTACATTTATGGGTAAAAATAGGAGTTCAACAAATAATCTATCTATAGATGAAGATGTGTGCTGTAATGAAATGGAAGGGACCTACAAGTCCAAAAACAGTGTGGATTCCTCCCAAGGAAGGTAGATAGGGGAGTCAATGTATGTATTCTGAAATAAAGATTGTGTTATCCCATAAAATATATAAAGGCAGTGTTACTTGAAAATATTGGTTGTGTCTAAAAATCCATAATCCAAAACTAGTGATGTTTAGTTGATTTAGCTATGACCAACACACTATCGTCCTCTTATATTTAGAAAATTACTTAGTGTTGAACTATGTAAAATAGATGTGTTGACTCATTGCATGTGATTCTTTGTTTACTGCATAATCTTATAAAATATGATTAATAGGTTACTTCCAACATAGGAACAAGATCCATCGCTTTTGAAGAATAATTTGACACCACAATTCACCCCCCTCTCAGGTTGTTCCATTGTCCTTCATTTAGATAGTCCCATCAACATGAATTATTTCACTAACATATTTCCAATATAAAAAGGCGGAAATAGTAAAAACTTTATAAAAACATAGTATCAATTTTCTTATATAGTGTGATATACCCCCCAACTATAATTTTTAGTATCCACGTCCCAAAAACAATTCTTTTTAGAAGATAATATTTATTAACAATCATATGGTTCACCATTCTTACAGTTTTCTTATTTAATTCATAATTTCTTCACATACCCACAAACTGAATCAATATTTACATATGTACAATATTAAATAACTTCAATAATTCTATAAGGAACACAATGGTCTTTAAATATATCAAAAAAACTCATTCTGAAAATGTTTTTCAACATATTTATTATTAATATCCTTAATCTAGAAATGGATCATAATTTTTTATTATCCCATTAAAAAATTAAAATAAATTTCATCCATTATCAATAATTATTCCTCTGAAAAAATTCTACATTAAATATACATAAAATACTAACAATATGAATCAGTTTTAGAATCTGTTAGGCCGGTTCAGTGGAATACCACGTCTGATGGACCAGTGTTGGGATTGACTTCTTTACATCATAACATCAATCTTTATATGGTGTTACTCAAAATTATGTCTAGTAGCTAGTAATAAATTACATCATATTCTCTTTATTTCCATAAACTACTTCCTTTTCTTGACATCCTCATAACATTGAATATATATAATACCAACATCAATATTGACTTTTTTATGATGAAAAGTATGGTATCATTCTAACCTACTATAAACATCTTAATTTTATACAACACTTAAATATAGTTGGATATACTCCCCTTTACTTTTAATAATTTCATCACAAGTATATAAAATAGCTTATGACTTTTTTTAATTACAAATTATAAAATAATCTTCATATTAGTGTCGAATACAGACTCTGATAAAGATTTTTATTTCCATCAAACCATGTTTTATAGACTGAATATGATTTCTAGTAGATTATTATAGAAATACCAACACTATGGATTGTATTCAATGACTATAATGACCCATACTCTACATACATTGTTATTACTTCATAATTGTAGCATACTTATTAAAACAAATAACAAAACCATGAAAGGACCATATAGATATAGTGTCTTTAGAAACTAGGAAACATAAACAACTGGTTCATAAAGCATCTATATTGTCTCCCGTTTAATTAATCATATTTAGAGTCCCTTTTGTCATAACATACATAATACACTTCTACCTAGTCTGGGGAAAATAAAGCATACAAAAAGGTGAGCACAAATCCTCAGTAAGGGTAGACAAATGAAATATCAATCATATCATTTCATAACATATTAAAAATCTTAACCTGCAAAAGAGATCATAATATCATGACATGGGATAAATCATAGTAGTGAAATGTAATCACAATAATCATATCAAAAACATTAAACTTTGTGGCATACACACATAATCATAGAAAATCATTTCTTAGTAGTCAAGACTCATTGTCAAGACTATCATAGCAGAAAAAGTCCCTTTCTGAATAAAGGTCACTCCTCATTCCAGTTCGGTATCACTGAACGGGTTTAACTTGTCATTATAGCCATGTCTATATCATGAGATATAAATCATCACCCAATGAATTGGACGAAGATATAGGTCCCACCCAACTCATAATGATATCATTCTTATGTGTGCCACAAAATCATAATTCAAACATCATAGCATAACCTGTGTAATAAAAATGGGATCCTTAAACATCATGTCATCATAACATAATCCATATAAGATAAATGGACTTCATTAAAATAATTCCATCATAACATAATATAATCAATGTAAAAATAGGGATATAAACATAACTTTATATTATATTAGATAGAAAATAATTTTGATAAAACGCTTGAACTCCAGTCTTGAGGAAAATATCCTTTCTACTTAAAAACATTTTTCCTTTCTTAACATGTCAGACTATATTAAACTAAAGGAAGTTGAATAAAAATAAACTGTAAAACTTGTAAAGGAAGATTCATGGAAATAATTTTATATGAAATCATTAAAATCCATTCATTCCGTATAAGTTTAAAAAATCATTCTTCTAGTACATTGGTTGAAAAAGTCAAAAAATAACTCGTACTAAAAACAAAAAAAGATTCCATAAATATCCTTTACTAAAAATTCACTAATAGGTAAAATTTGGAATTAAAAAATTTTAGGAGGATATAAAAAATATTACATATTGAGGAAACATGGATGTGGATGAAAAATATGCCCTAGTAAATTCAGAAGTATAAACAATCTTGGATAAAATTGAGATTGTGAGATTTTCCCTTACCTTAGGTCTAATATGCTTTGTATGTGACTGAAACACCAGTATAATGATTTAAATAATGTCATTGACATATTCCAGAATCATACTCATTTTTATTATATCATATATGGTAATATTTTTATCATATTATTAGTAATATTTTATTACTATTTGTTATTCAGGTGTTTATTGCTTTATGTTCTTATGCGTGTTTTGTCAGGTAGATTCCTATTCCTCATTTTAGGTTATAGTTTCCTCATTTAAATAATGGTATTAGTGTAATATATATCTTATTTATTCTTTCAATTAATTTATATAATCATTATTCAATGAATATCATGTATAACGAGTCGCATAACATCGTGGAGACGGTAGCTCCTATGTAAGCATAAGTGATGATATCATTCCAACAATTATATGAATGGAATTGGACTTGATGATATGATATTTAAGAATAAATATCATGTTATAATAATAATATAAATAGTTATTATTTGAGACATTATACCCATCCAAGTAAGGTGGTGGTGAAAATAGACTACACCACGGCGTGCAGACGGTATTCCGTACGTACGCATGCGCGGTGTTTTCATTTTCCGTTGGATGGATAGAAGATGAAATAGGTTTGTTTCATATTTAAAATAACATATCATTATATGAGTGACACTGATGTTATTACTTTACCATGAAATAACTAAATAATATGAAGTAGAAGAAGGAAGAAACTTTAATTAATCGGTAGAAGAGATTACCTCTTCCTCGACGTGCCTCCTTTAAACTTCTTCATAATGGAATAGAGTCTTTCTTTTGGGAGAACCCGAAACTCCAGAATATTACTAGGGAAGTTTATAATAGTAATGTTCAGGGTTTGGACGAGCATTAAGGATCAAATTTGTGTAAATAGAAGAGGGATGAGGTTCCCTTTTGTAAGCAAGGAGAGGCGCACCTTTGGAAACCTAAAAAATATTAATTTATAATAAATAAAACCCCACATAAATACCTCATAAAATGTCTCATATTAAAATATAAGATGAGATAGGGTTTTATTATCATCAACCAATAAAATTTATACATGTTGTAAATTTATTATAAACCTTATAAACTTGAATTTTCTTTATTTAATCTATTTAATTTTATTTGTTGTAATATGATTTTAAATTTTAAATTGTTAAAAATAATTACTTATGTGTTGTGAATAATCCATAATTGGATAAATTTTGACATTTTAGACCATATAAATTTTAATTTATAATTTTGAAATATTTTTTTTTATTTTGAAATAATTTTATATTATGTTATTTTTATAAAATAACAATAGTGTCAATTTTGACACTATTCATTTATTTGAATTTAAATAAAATCCTCACAGAATATATGTTCAAACTAAAAGCATTAATAGATTCATAACATGTCATATTTATATATAAAATTAGTTGAGCACATTAAATAGTTCATATATTATTTATTTTAATAATTTTAAAACCATTTATTTGATATTTCAATCAATAAAATAATTTCAACATCACTATTGTGTCACCTTTATTGATAATTATCTAATTTTTAAAAATTATAAATAAATTAACATTATTTGGATTATTTTATTAGATTTCTTGAGACTATTCATGTTCTAAGTTTCATGAATATTATCACTAATTGAATTTATTATACTTATAAGATTTAAGAGAGTGACATGTTGTCACTTTCTTCGGTTTTAATAAAAAGTAAATTATTTTCAAGGTAAAAAGTTTGTAAAATTAATTGATTTAGACCCTTAGGTGATATAAGTCGACTTTTAGTCATTAAATTGAATTTTAGCAAGTGTTAAGATAATTTTATAATTTTATTGTTACCCTTAATTACCCGATTTACCTTTAACTGCAGTAAATAAAAATTACCATAGTTACTATTCATAATATCAAAAAAATTAAAGTTACCAATTAACATAATTTGGTCCCACTGAATTAAAATATGGAATCCATTTTTTAAATTTAAAAACACAGAAGTTGCAGTAATTAATTTAAAATTTATCCTGTTGTTAAGAAAATGGTTTTTAAAAGTTAAAACATTGCCAAAGATTAAAATGTTGTTACATATGAATAAATGTAAAATTAATGGTAAAGAAAATAAATTAAATTAAATGGTAATAATATATTCTATTTATACTTTAAAACCATTAAATTATTATAATTTAACAATATAAATTATTATGATGAAAAAGGTTGTTTTTATTTAAAATATAGCATGTTTTTAATATTCATTAAAATTTGAAAGTTATCCAAATAATATGAAAAATTTATCCAAAGTAAATTTTTATATCTAGATTAGAAAGAAGATTTTATTTTGTCAAATTGAACATATAAACCTGTCAAAACTAGATTTGACGTTGGTACCCCATCAAAAGGCGGCAAAAATGCATTTTTTTAAAAAATACCTATTTTACAAGAAAATTTTATTTTGTTCACATACCATGTTTTAGAAAATGTGTATGATGAATAAAAATGTTATAAAATTAAAAAATTAGTTAATAATATTCATAATGGATAGTACATAATAATATTATAACAATATATCGTTGTGTAGTGAAACCCGATATTGCGTACTACACACGCTATCGAGGAAGGTCACGATTGCGTGTAACGCAAGCCATGCTAGTGTCATTTGTAGTGAAATATTAGCTTGTTGTTTCACATAACAGAAGACATAATATATATATATATATATATATATATATTTCTCATAAAATCTCAATGTGTTACATTCTACCCCCCATGAAAATAATTTCGTCGTTGAAATCAATCAGTTATTAACTAACAGATGAGGATACCTCTCCCTCATCATATCCTCAAGTTACCATGAAGCTTCTTCTAATTGGTGGTACCTCCATAAAACATTAACCAAGTGAGTGGTCTTGTTTCAAAGAACCATTTTTCTACGATGCAGAATCTCTATTGGTTGTTCTTCATAAGAAAGATTTTTCTCCGGTGATACGACCTCTATGCATAGTACATGTGAAGGATCGGGTATGTTCTTTCTCATTAGAGATGCATTGAACACATCATGAACATGAGAGAGATTCGGTGAAAGTTCCAATTGGTAAGATACCTTCCCAACAAAATCCAGTATTTCGAAAGTAACCAATATACCTAGGGATCAGCTTTTCCTTCTTCCCAAATCTCATTACTCTCTTCCATGGAGATATTTGTAAGAGCAATTTATCACCTACTTCAAACTCTTTGTCTTTTCATTGGTTATCGGCATAACTTTTTTGTAAAATCTGAGATGCTCTTATGTGTTGTTGAATAGATCTGACAATTTCTACCATCTCATCAACATGAGTAGGTACTAATAGCTTTCTTTCTCCAACATCATCCCATCAAGTTGGTGTTCTGAATTTCATTATATAGAGAGCTTCAGAAGGAGCCATCTGAATAATGGAGTGAAGGATATTATTTTAAAAAAATTCCACCAAAAATAGGTGTTGAACCCATCCACCTTTGAAATCCATAGATCAAGCTCTCAACATGTCTTATATAGTTTGAAATGTTCTCTCAGACCGAATGTCTGTCTGAGGATGATAAGCAGTGCTAAAACTCAACTCTATATCCAAAATATGCTGAAGACTTAGCTAAAACTTCGAGGTATACCTTGGATCCCTATCAGATATAATGGATAGTGTCACTCCTTGCAATCATACCTCTTCTTTAACCTATATCATGGAAAGCTGATCAAGAGATAAATATTCTCCTATAGCAATGAGGTGTCCCAACTTCGTAAGATGACCAACTATAACCTAGATAACATCATTGCCTTTGGATGTTTTAGGAAGTCCAGTGACAAAGTCCATAATGATTTTTCCCATTTCTATTCTGGTATGGGTAATGGTTGTAACATCCCACTTAGACTTCTGTCTCTTAGCTTTAACTTGATTACAAACCAAGAATCGAGAGACATATTCAACAACATCTCTTTTCATTCCATCCCACCAAATGTTCACCATCAGGTCCCAATACATCTCCGTGCTTCCAGGGTGAATAGATAATGTATAACTATGAGCTTCACCCAATATTTCCTTTATTTATTCTAGGATGGGGTAACCCAAACCTGATTCCTAAACCTTATTATTTCATCACAATCAATGTGGAATTCAGAAACATTTCTCACCTTCTTTTTTAACTCTACATCTTCTTTATCTGCCTCTTTAATATTCACATGTATAGATGGTTGAACATTCATTTGAGAAAGACAAGTATTTTTCCCTTCCACTATAATTCTAAGATCCATCCTTTGTAAATCCATAAATATTGGATCTTTTGTAATCCTCAACATGGATAATCAAGCATGGTCTTTTCAACTTAATGCATCTCCCACCTTGTTCACATTCCCAAGGTGGTAATGAATTCAGCAGCCGTAATCGTTAATCAGCTCCAACCATCTTCTTTGACACATATTCAGATCCTTTTGAGGAGAAATATACTTTGAACTTTTATGATCAGAATAAATATCACACCTTTAACCTTAAAGATAATGCCTCCAAATATTTAATACAAAGATTACCGTATCTAACTCCAAATAATGAGTTGGGTAATTTTTCTCATGGATTTTCAACTTTCGTGAGGCATAAGCTATCCACATATCATTTTGCATGAGAACACACCCAAACTCCTTCTTAGATGCATCACTGTAGATCAAAAACCTTTCTCTACTACATGGCAGTGTGAGCATAGGTGCACTGGCTAACCTTCTTTTAGCTCTTTGAAATTTTCTTCACATTCTTCTGTCCAAACAAACTTAACTCCTTTCTGATTCAATTTTGTGAGTGGGTTATATATTCTCGAAAAATCATTCACAAAACGTTGATAATATCCTACCAAACCAAGAAAACATCATATCTTAGTTACTTTTGTTGGAATCAACCATCTTTCAATAACCTCTGTTTTGTCTGTATCCACAGATATCTGCTCTTTTTTTATTATTTGACCAAAAAAATGGATCTTTTTGAAGCCAATATTCACACTTGGTAAATTTGTTATAAATCATATCTTTTCTCAGGGTATTCAATACAATTCTCAAGTGATCTTCATGTTCTTCCTTTACCATTGAATATACAATAATTCATCTATAAAGACTACCACAAACTTATCAAGATAGTCTTTAAAGACTCTATTCATTAGATCCATGAAGATAGCAGGGGCATTAGTAAGACCAAATGGCATCACTACAAATTCATAGTGTCTATACCTTGTATAGAAATCCTTCTTTGGTATATCCTCCATTTTGACCCTTAATTGATGATACCATGAATGAATATTAATCTTGTAAAAGTATTGAGTTCCGTGTAGTTGGTCAAAAAAGTCATTAATGCATGGGAGTGGATATTTGTTCTTGATAGTGATATTGTTATGTTCTCAATAATCAATGTAGAGTCTCATTGATCCATATTTATTTTTAACAAATAGAACATGTTCTCCACTAGGAGATATACTAGGTCATATGAATCCCTTATCAAGATTCTCTTGGAGTTGCTTCTTCAATTCTTGTAACTCAATTGGGGCCATTATATAAGGTGTCTTTGAAATAGACAAAGAACCCGATACAAGTTCTATTAAAAACTCAACTTCACGAGTTGGTGGAAGACCTGGAAATTGCTCCAGAAATCCATCATCAACTTCCCGTACAATTGGAATATTCTTAATCATGAGTTTCTCCCCAACCATTTGAGATAAATAACCTTCATTTACTAGAATCAAGACCCATTCGATGGAAGAAATTTCCACTGGAAGGTTATGTTCGTTCATGCATCAATAGATGACATAGATTGATCTAGATAATGAAATGTGACTTCCCTTATTTGTAAATTGATATGAGATCCATATAAATAAATCTAATCAATTCCACGAATCACATCAAATTCCACTATAGGAAGAATCACAAGATTTGCAGGGAGCACTTTCCCACAAACTTCAATCGAAGAAGAATTGTAAACTTTTGATGCGACCACTGTGCCATTAGGAGTTGTCACAGCTAAACCAATATATAATTGTTGAGGTAATACGGTGATACCCACAGAAAAATCTTCATAAATAAAATAGTGGGTGTATCCATAATCAAATAAAACATTTTCTACTTTAGAATGGATGGTTAGTGTACCTTTCACCACATCGTTATCGTACTCCACATCGCCGATGAAAATTGCATGTGACATTCCATTATCATTGGCCTTAAGAGTTTGTTGACGTCAATCATCAACATTAACCCTTGGATTAGGGAATTGATTAGCATAATGCCCCATTTCTTTTCACTTGTATCATTGAAGTTTAGGAGGTTTACTCTTTGTATCCTTTTCTTTCTTCGCATCAGTAGACATATTTTTCCCATCAGTGCGGCATTCAAATGCCCGATGACCTTTTTTCCACATTTGAAACATTTACTTGTCCCTTTAGGACAATTACCTCCATGTTTCTTTCCACACATTGAGCATAAGGGAAAACTCATATTCTTTTCAGGATGCTCTTTAGATTTTCCCTTTAATTCCATTTTCTTCTTCTTATCAAACCCATATAAGTAATGGATTACTCTAATTTCCATCTCAACCTTGAGAGCACAATGAACAATTACCTCATAGCTATTGAAGTCCCTTATGAATAATTCCCTTGAGAGACTTGGTTTTAAGCCACTAAAAATCGATCGATCTTACTCTTAGGTTGGATAATAATCCCAGAAGTGTACCTTGAAATCCTTTTAAAATTTTCTTCGTATATACCAACAGATTAATCAACCTTTTGATTTAGTTCAATTGACTCCTTCTCTATCTTCGTTCGAAGAATACGAGGGAAGTGCTTATTGAAAAATAAGTTTTTGAACTCGTCCCATTCTATGGACTCAATTTCGTTTCTTTTCCTTGTATTAATGATAACATTCAACCATTGATCACCATAACCTTACAAACGATATACTACTAAGATGAATTTATCATGTTGAGAACATTAAAAAACTGAAAATATATATTCAGTGGTACAGATCAACTATTCAGCCACTAATGGATCAGTATACCAGCTGAATTAGGGTGGACACTGCCTCATAAAGGATTCAATAGAATGTTTCTCCTTCATTTTCTTGTTTGTAAGTACTGAATGGTTCATTTATTGTGAAATTTGTGTGAGAATGGCTATAAGATTTTGAATTCCACATCCCACATTGATTGGTTGCTCAGGGGGACAATCATTGCATTGCCCATCGCATTCAGCATTAACACGGTTTCTTTGGGTTCCAGCCATTGACAGAAACCAATAAACATAATTTGAGAAACATAAATCATAATAACAATACCACATAATCAAGAATTATTAAGGTATTATCATAGGTTATTCATGGCCATTTCTAAAACACTAATATTGTGTTCTATTCTTATACATATTCTTATGGTTCTTACAAAGGCTTTCACATCCTAGTTTCCAATGGTTGAATATACCTTTCCTCTCATACCAACTATAACGACCCATACTTTACATACATTGTTATTACATTAGAATTGAAGAATACTTATTACAACATATAACAAAACCATGAAAGGACCATATAGGTATATTGTCTTTAGAAACTGAGAAACATAAAGAACTCGTCCATAAAGCATCTACATTGTCTCATATTTATTGAATCATATTTAGAGTCCCTTTTGGCATAACCTACTTAATACCCTTCTTCCTGGCCTGGAGAAAATAAATCATACAAAACGGTGATCTCAAATTCTCAATAAGGGTAGACAAATTAAATATCAATCATATCATATTCATAACATATTGTAAATATTAACCAGTAAAATAGATCATAATATCATGACAATGGATAAATCATAGTAGTGAAATGTAATCGCAATAATTATATCAAAAACATGAATCTTTGTGGAATACACAAATAATCATAGAAAATCATTTCCTAGTAGTCAAGACTCATTTCCATGACTATCTTAGCGGACAAAGTCCCTTTTTGAATCGAGTTCACTCAAATTTCCAATCTAGTATCACTTAAACAGTTTAACTTGTCGTTCCAGCCATGTCTATCTCATGAGATATAAATCTTTACCCAATGCATTAGAGGGAGATATAGGACCCAACCATCTCATAATGTTACCATTCTTTTGTGTTCCATAAAATCATAAATCATACATCATAGCATAACCCATGTAATAAAAATGACACCCTTAAACATCATGTCATCATAAAATAATCCATATAAGATAAAAATACATCATAAAAATAATTCCATAATAACATAAAAAAATAAATGTAGAAATAAGTATAGAAACAGAACCCTATATTATCTTAGATGTAAAATAATTTTGATAAAATTCTTGAACTCCATTCAAGAAGAAAATATCCATTCTACTTAAAAACATTTTTACTTTCATAACATGTCATACAATTTTAAACTGAAGCAAGTTGATTAAAAATAAACTTGAGAAATTTTAATGGATGTTTCATGGAAATAATGTTCTATGAAATCATAAAAATCCATTTAGGCCGTATAAGTTTAAAAAAATCAATCTTCTCGTACTTTGGTCAGAAAAGTCAAAAAGTAACTCGTACTGAAAATGACAAAAGATTTCGTTCATATCTTTTACTAAAAATTCACCAATAGGTAAATTGGATTTAAAAAATTTTAGGTGGATAGAAATAATATTACATATTTATGAAACATGAATGTGGATGATAAATATGACCCAGTAAATTCAGAAGTATAAACAATCTCAGATAAAAATGAGATTGTGAAATTTTCACTTACCTTAGGTATGAAATGCTTTGTGCGTGTCTGAACCTCCAATATAATGATTTAAATAATGGTATTGACTTATTATAGAATCATAATCATTGTTATGATATCATATATGGTCATATTCCTATATTCTTGTTAGTAATATTTCATTACTACTTGTTATTCATGTGTTTATTACTTTATGTTCTTATGCGTGTTTTGTCGGATAGGTTCTTATTCCTTATTTTAGGTTATATATGCCTCATTTAAAGAATTTTATTAGTGTAATATATATCATATTTATTAATTCAATTCATTTATATAATCATTATTCAATTAATATCGTGTAGAACGAGTCGCATCACATCGTGGAGACAGTAAGTCGTACATACGCACGAGCGATGATATCGTTCCCACAATTATATGAATGGAATTGAAGTTCGTGATATGATATTTTAGAATTAGTATCATGTTATAATAATCATATAAATAGTTATTATTTTAACCATTATATCCATCCTAGTAAGGTGGTGGTGGAAAATATATTACACCACGGCGTGGAGACAGTATTCCATACGTACGCACACGCATTGATTTCATTTTCCATAGGATGGATAGAAGGTGAAATAGGGTTATTTAATATAGATAATAACATATCAATATATGAGTGATAGTAATGATATTATTTATAATGAAACAAATAAATAAGGGGAAGTAGAAGAAGAAAGAAACTTGAAAGAATCGGTAGAAGAGATTATCTCTTTCTCGACATGCCTCCTTTAAACTTCCTCTTAAGGGAATAGAGTTGGTCTTTTTTGAAAACCAAAACCTCCAGAATATTACTAGGGATGTTGAGAAGAGTAATAGGAAGGGTTTGTCCGAGCATGAATGCTAAATGTTGTGTAAAGAGAAGAGGAGGGAGGTTCCCTTTTATAAGGGAGGAGAGGGGCACCTTTGGAAACCTTAAAAATATTAATTTATAATAAATAAAACCCTAATTAAAAACATCCGTATATTACTCATATTAGAAGATAAGATGAGATAGGGATGTAATATAATCATCCAATAAAATTTATACATGTTGGAAATTTATTTTAAACATTATCAACTTGATTTATCCTTATTTAATCTATTTAATTTTATTTGTGGTAACAAGATTCTAAAATTTAAATTTTTTTAAATAATTACATATGTGTTGTGAATTATCCATAATTAAATATAATATAACATTTTTAAACATATAAATTTAAATTTATAATTTTTAAATATTTTTTTGATTTTTAAACAATTTTATATTATGTTGTTTTTATAAAATAACAATATTGTCAATTTTGACACTATTCATTTATTTGAATTGAAATAAAATCCTCGCAAAATATATGTTCGAAGTAAAAGATTTAATAGATTTTTCAAATTTCATATCTATCTATAAATTAGTGGAGCACATTAAATAGTTCATATAGTATTTATTTTAATATTTTTAAAACCATTTATTTGATATTTCAATCAATAAAATAATTTCAACATCTCTATTGTGTCACCTTTAATGAAAATTATTTAATCCCTAGAAATTATAAATAAATTCACATGATGTGGATAATTTTATTATATTTCGGGAGATTATTGATGTTTAATGTTTCATGACGTTTGTCACTAAATTAAAATTTTTATACTTATAAGATTTAAGAGAGTGACATGTTGTCACTTTCTTTGTTTTTAATAATAATTAAATTATATTCACGGTCAAAAGTTCATAAAATTAATCTATTCCAACCCTTATGTGATATGGGTCGACCTTTAGTCATCCAATAGAATTTTGGCAGGTGTTAGGATAATTTTATAATCTTATTTTTACCATTAATTACCTGATTTACCTTTAACTGCAGTAGACAAAAATTACCATAGTTACTTTTAATAATATCAAAAAAATTAAAGTAACCTATTAAAATAAATTGGACCCACTAAATTAAAATATGGAATCCATTTTTCAAATTTCGAAACAAAAAAGTTGTAGTAATTAATTTAAAATAAATCATGTTGTTAAGAAAATGTGTTTTAAAAGATAAAACATTTCCAAAGATTGAAATGTTTTTACCCATGAATTCAATGTAAAATTAATGGTAATGACCTAAATTATATTAAATGGTAAAAATATATTTTATTTATACATTAATACCATTAAACATTATTACATTACCATATAATGTTTTACAATGAAAAAAGATGTTTTTATTTAAAATATAGCGTGTTTTTACTATTTATTAAAAATTGAAAGTTATCTGAATAATATGAAATTTTTATCCAATGTAAATTTTTATATTCTAATTAAAAATAAGAATTTTATTTTTTGAAATTGAACTTATAAACATATCAAAAACTAGATTTAATGTGGGTACGCCATCAAAAGGTGGCAGAACTGCATTTGTTTTAAATACATATTTTACCCGAAAATTTTATTTTGTTCACATACCATGTTATAAAAAATGTGTAAGATGAATAATAATGTTATTAAATTTAAAATTTAGTTACTATTTTTCATAACACCTAGTCCATAATAAAATTATAACAATATATCATTGTTTAGTGATACTCGGTATTGCGTACTACACACGCTATCGAGGAAAGTCGTGATTGCGTGTAACACAAGCAAAGCCAATGCCGTGTGTACTGAACGATTTTTTTCATGTTACGTATAACATAAGACATAAAAAAATATATTTCTTATAAAATCACAGGGTGTTACAATGACTCACAAAGATTGAATGATTCTGATTCGTCATTACGATGTGGAGTATCAAGAAACCAAAACAACTACTTTTCTAAAATTTTAATAGTGATCACATATTGAAAACTAATAACCCCAAAACTAAAATGGGGTCTAACATGATAAGTGAGGAAAAAATATGCTTACATTGTTTTTTGAAAATATTTATATCTCACAAGATAAAGGGTATTAAACTAATTAGTTTACCATGTTTTGTAAGGGGATTTTTTCACTATGATAGTCTTCATAGTGATCATTGAATACCAAGATGTTTTTGGTGGGGAACCCATTCCACTATGCTATATTGGGAAATAATCCTTAACTATAATGTAAATGATTTGTTATAATTATGTGTATGAAACAAATCTATTTCGTATTCCTTTTAATACTCTAATGGTTTATGTTATTTTATTCCAATATAATTAATGTCTTCAAAAACTCCTAGATTTATTCCATAAATCATGCTTATTATTATATGATATGTAGGGAGTGTTAATCCAATAATTATCTTATTCTCAATCCCTTATTCTCATACTATATTAAAATCTACATTTCTTACACCTAATGAGCATATATTCTCAAAATTTATTATCTTTATTTTTACTATTTTATGAAGAAAGTTATTATGAATTATCCTTCTAAAAATGGTGCTAGTTATAGAGAAAATTAGTGGAGAATTTGTAGTCCTCCTATAAATGAGTAGTTTTTGTAACAATTTTTCGAAGGCACTATACATAAATAATTATGGATTTGGTTTTTTTGTTATAAAATTAAAATTTTCATATTAATATGTGATATTTTTTGTTTAAGAATTTATTATTTTTATAATCGGTTTCAAATAAATGATTATGTAATCCATTGGATGCAGTGATTAAATAAAATTTTGAGAACCTTAAGGATATGAAAACGTATAGGAAAAAATACTAGATTTTTTTGAAGGATAGAGGGAGTAAATTAATATAGATTAAAATCCTTTTTAGGAAATACATGTATATCTAGATCGAGAATAGTTTTTCAAATGTGTAATGAAACCATAAAAGGAACATTCATTGAGGCAATATCATCACCTTGTACATGACAACGTGCCTTTCTACACACATGGTTTTACACTCCAAGGGGATTTGTTTGGGAGAATAATAAATTCTTTTGAACCATCATGAAGGATTCAAATAATGAAAATGAATAACCTAGGATAAGTGTAATGTGTAACAGATTGAGAAGAATGTGTCATTTTATCAACATCTTATGAGTGATTTTTAATTATGAATCATTCAGATTAAAAAATTCCGATGGTCACAAAATGAAATTTGGTTTTATTATGTTATGGAAGATAAAATTATTCTTTTTCATGGAAATAGATATTTTAAAATATCGAATTTTTCTTATTTGGGATTAGTTTTATGAATTATCATGTATTTGGAAGAGTTTCATAGAATTATAATTCCAAGTACCAAAATTATGTGTTAATTTTTTTAAAACCCTCCAATTGTATGATTTTATCTTATCAAGCCTATTATTCTTATATGGTTTAAGATTTATGTAATGTGATTTATGAATCACTCATTATTATTTACTTGGTAAAATTTTATGTTATATTAAAGTTTTAATTGATTTATCTACATATACCACACATAAATGTCCACATATGGGAATTAAAATTTGATATTCTAAACCAACCAATGATCATCTATTAGTATGATGATAAATAATAAAATCTAATAGATGTAGCATCCATTTTAGGGTTCATGATACAATTAAAATAGGTTTTGATCATAGAATGTTAGAGAGAAACTCAACATAAATGACATTATTATTCTTTTGGAGTTTTTTATGTCTTTCGATAAGATTTTCATAGTTATCCACTAAAACATCATGTTGATTTCTCAATAAGACTCATATGTGGTTCCATTACTATTTAAAATTCTACATATAGGATAACCTCAATAGATTTGAAAAAATTTAAAATGAAACTCAAGGAGAATCATAAAAATGTATTCATTCATTAATGCAAGTAAACTTTGGATGAACATTTTCTATTTGTGAAAAAGAGTGTTATAATGACGAATAACTTCTTTTATTATTAGGAGTTGAACAAGATCACATTCATAAAAATGTATCCTCTTTCTTATATTTATTAATTTTTGTATGTACATCCTAGATCACAATTCTTTTACAAACATGAAAATCATTCTAGATATAATCGATTAATTTTCATGAAGGAGGACATAAAAAAATATCTGTCCATAAACAGTATGTAAAATAGTAGTATATAATTAAGAAATTCAATCATACTATTTCTTTTCTATAAATATGGATTTAATAATTAGAGTCATTAGAGACTACCATGATCATCTGATGATATTATTTATATAAAATATAATTATATAATAAAAGTGTAAGAAATGGCTTGAATATTACTTGGGAATTGTATTCAAGTCTCCAATGAAGGAGAAACATTTTGAAAAATTTATAAATTGTGGATTTTAGAAACAAAAGGTTTCTTTTTGGGGACATATAATCTCAAGTGTGGGTATATAGGTGGATCCATCAATGATGGAGGAAATATATCTTTCTCCTTTATTAACCATGGTAAATGAGATCCATTTTTTTATTGGGATTTCAAGATATTATCAATTGTTTGTGAATAATTTGTTACAAATATCTAATCCACTCACCATGATAACTCATAAGGGAGAATTGCTTTTCTGGGAAGATTAATGAAAAGAAATTTTCAAGGAACTAAAGAGGAAATTAGTCATTAAGAATGTGATTAAATTTCTTTGAATTGGAGAAGGGTTTTTGATTTAAAAAGATGCATTAAAGTAGGTATTTATTTTCTTTCTAATAAATTATAAAGAGGGTATAGATTTTACCTCATTAAAAATGATTTTTCAGAGGAAAAATTATACCACTCATGATTTATATAATGATGTGATGTTTTTCCATTAAAAGTATCAGGTAATTATATTAATAGAAAAAATTGGGATATATATATTTATCCCCATATGTTAATTTATATAATAACATTTATATTGTTGAACATGTACTAGAGAGGATGTTTATAGATGATGAAAAATTAGGAAAGTTCAATACATTACAACCGATAGAAAGAGAATGTGTTGGGAAATTCATTGAGTCAGAAGGATATTTCTAAAATATTTATAATGAGGATAACAAATGATCTAGTATTTATGAATTTTCAAATAATGGAGCTATAAATCCTGAAAGAATTGTAAAATATTATGTTTCTCAAAAAAGTATTCAAATATATATACTATGTCTGATTAAATACTGAAATAATGATGTTGTAGATATTTTAAAGTACGTATGATATGATCTCGAGTATAAACTTGAATATTATTGAGTAATAATATAATATAACTATGTGTCTATTCCCTCAATACTAGTTTTGAAAATGGATTTCTTATTGGGGAAAAATAATTCTATATTCTTTATTCACCAATGATGTACAATGATTTATAGGGATATGAAAGAGTTTTTCTGGTGGTAAAACTTATATATATATATATATTAATGATTCTATTTCATCAAGGTAGTTATGTTAAGAATATTATATATAAGATTAAAAATTCTAAGGGGATTTTAAAACCATTATCCCTACAATAATAGAAATGGTAAGTCGCTATGGAATTTTCATTGGATTCTTCAAAACATTTAAAGGGGATAATTCTATATGGGTTTTGGTTGGTCACTTTAATATGTAATGAAACTTTTACAATATTATATATGATTTCTCTCGGGATAATATTTCATCAATATACATTATGGAAGTTGTTTGGTTTTTATAGAGTTCCACATTAAATTTTACCTGATCAAGATATGAGGTTTACGTCAATGTTATGTGGAATTAATCATTAAGATTTTAATAAAGAGTTGAGTTTCAAAATTGTGTATCATCCCTAGAGAGATGGCCCATATGATAGAGGGATATAAACCTTATAAGATATATTTAAATATTATTGATGAATTTTTAATGTGGAAGGGATACACACCATTCCCTACATAAGTTTTCATATAATAATTATTTTCCTTTATGTATTTGTATGGGTACTTATAAATACATTTATCGTATGAACATATAACTATGACATACATGGATGATGTTTAGAGAAATAAAGCTATTAGGAACTATTCTAGTTCAAAAAATCTAATATAAGATTATTTATATTTAGAAACACATATGGGTAGCATAAAGATGGTAGAAAAATTTTGTTAATAGTTTCTAGTGTGATTTGGAATTTGAAGTGAAAGAAAATATTACTCTGTGAATTTACCCATGGAATAAGTTAAAAATATTTAGAATGAAGGGGGTTATAATAAATAGGTATCATCCCCATTTATATTGTTTAATTACTATGTACTATATATTATCACTTGGATCATATGATATACCACTCTCAGGTCCATGATGTGTTCCATGTATCCCTCCTGAGGAAGCACATACGAGATCTATCACATGTAAAAAACTCAAGGGTCAATACAATAGTGGATAAAATATAGTATGTAGAAAAACTATTGGTAATAATGGATTATATAAAGAATATTCTACAAAAAAAGATCACTCACCATGCCAATGTTTATTTATGAAACCACCTACTAGATAAATCTATATGGTAACTTAGGTATAAAATTTGGAAGAAGTATCCTTAGTTGGTTTTACGAAAATGATTGCACATTGATGGTAAAAGTAATTTGGGTGTATGTATATAATGTAAACCATAATTAATTTATGAGATATTTTTCCCCAAATGCATATAATTTCTTAAATATTTTTTTCACATGAATCACTATGTATTAATGAACCACGATATATTATTTATATTATTATTTAAATAGGATGATTATAACATTTGTATTAAAAATGGTGGTTTGAATGGAAATAAACACATTATAAAAATTATGAATAACTTTTTTATCTAAATAAATCTTATTGATAAAAAATACTACATTCTTAGTAAAGTCTTTAATTTTTTCAAAAATATTATTTTTAAAGATATTATTTTTATTGTTTTTTTGGTAAATAAAGAAAAATTGGATATTTTATAAAATAATTGTCGGATTTAATAAAATTTTTAGAATGAAAATTAAATAAATTTCTTATTTTCATGTTTTTATAGTTATATAAAATGATTAGTTTTTCACTGAATAGTGAAAAATATTAAATTTTATCAAAAGATGCATTTTTTAAAAGTATTTATAATGTTATGTGTTTTATAAAAAAACATTTAAATGGAAACATACCTTAATTATTTTATTAATAATCCAATATTGGTTATTTTAAATTGATTCATATTGATAATTAATATTAATACATTCTATACTTATGAACTTTCCTCTTGTGAAAATTTCCTTTTTATCATGTCTCTAGGTTCAATTTAAACTAAACATTTCCAAAAACAATGAATGTAATTTGATAAAATGAATTAAATATTTTTAATTAATATAATTATAATTATATTACACATGAAAATTAATTTTTTCAAACATAATAGTAAAAAAAATTAATTTTAATTATCGATGATAATGTTAGAATAGATTTATGATGGTGGTAAACTAAAGAGATAAGTGTTACAATGCCTTAAAATATTATGTAATTCATATTTTATGGATATAATTAGACATTATATCATCTATTATTCTATAATGATTCATTTTTTATCCTTTTGGAATTTTTAAAATCTGGTTAAAAGTTTTTTTTCAAAAACTCAAATGTGTGTCCTCTCCCTCACTTATAAATTGTTACCCATGTCCTCTCCTATTCACACATCCAAAACCATTTTTATTGGAATATTCCCTACCACAGATAGTATTCAATTCCATACCCATATATTAGAGGCCTCATTTTGATTATTAAATCCAATTATAATGGATTTTGGTGCCAACCTATAGAGGTTATTCAAAAAGGAGGTAACATTCTTATCACAACATTTTTATTTTATTTCATATCTCAAATACGGAAAATAATAAAAAAATATAATGATAGAAAACAAAAAAATATCTTATATACTAAAATTTATTTATTTTAATATAATAAATGATATCTATCACCTCTTCTAATAAAAAGGAAATGAAACTGTTGATTTGTGTACAATGGACTGCCGCCTTGTGAACCATTGTGATTCATTTTCCATCAGTGCCTCTTGTGGGTGAATTAAATGATAAATTTATATAATATATATTATATTAATAAAATAATTATAATTATTTAAATTCAATATCAAATATACTTTTTTATTTCCCTTAAATAGATATATTATAACCTCACTCGTGTGTACGACAGACTATAACACCGCGTAGCGATGATATTCATATTTCAATTATGTAATATATATATCTGGTTTGGTGATTTATTTTAATGAATATATGAGGATTATATATATATATAATATTAAGGACTGTATAATGGTGATATATTATTTACCTTCTCTATATTCATTCCTTTAACAAAATACAATCCGTGTTTACGCGAATGAATGAAAAAAAATATCTATGGTTGGTGTAATTAAATTTCGATATCTTATATTATTGGATTTATTTAAATATATTTGAAAAAAATTAAAATGAGATTTATATAAATTTAAAAAAAAAAATTTTATGAAATAATGATACAAGTAAAATTAATAATGATACTAAATAAAAACATATATGAAAAAATGTTTTATTACCCGAAATGTGATTTTAACATGGAATTTAATAAAAATGTAATAAAAATTTATAAATAAATAATATATGGTATGATTAGTATAATTATTTTTATTTAATAGATTAATAATAACCCAATGCATTATAAAATATTATTTAACATGTAGAAGTAAGTGAATTTGTAAGGTAAAGGAATTTTTTTTCAAAATTCATTTTTTTGGGACATATGTTTTGTTATTGACATGTATTATTTTATTTGGTTTATATATAGACCATTATAAACTTTATATCCTGGATTTATTTATTCTTATGATACTTATTTTTTTATTTAACATTTTTCATTAATGTGGCTTACATTCAAATGATTCAAACATTATAAAGGTTTTATATTAAAACGTCTTTTTTATCATGATTATTGTTCATAAAGCCTCCTATGAAGAAATAATATGATGCATATCTCCTTAAACTCATTTATGTTTCATATATTTCATTTAAATCATGAAAATACATCTTCTAATTTCATTTTACAGTGTTAAAGTAATCATTATTCCAAAATAATATTTTTAATGAAATGAAGACATTATTTCTCTCTTTTGTTGAAAACCCTTTTTATTTTATATATATATTTTAAAAAATATTTTAAACAATTATTTTATTAAAATATAATGATTTATTAAGGAAATATTTAATAATATTAATATTCTTTAAAAAAATCGTTATTTAAATTCATTCCTTTTCAAGAAAGAATTATTTTTTCTTTTTACCATAAATGGGAAATGAAATAATATTTTTAACATGAATTCCATGAAAAATATTTTCTTCCATGATTTTATCTCAATGTTTTAAGAATAAAAAATAATTAGAAATTATTATTTTCAAAGAATTTTTTTCCAATTATTTTGTGAACAATTTTTTAAAAAAAAAATTAATTTTCAAAATGATAATGTTATTTTTCTCAAAAAATGTACAATGTGATCATTGAAAACCATTCTACATATAATATCACATACGTTGATGTTACATAAGAATCAACAGGGAGATGATCCAATGATACTATATTTTTTCTATTTTTTTTTGTCTTATATTTATGATGATTTTTTTGAAACACATAACTTTATCTATCGGTTATAATTTGATGATATTATAAAATTTTTATGAAACAAAATTCTTTTCAATGGGTTATTCTAGGATTAAATGTCTAGTAAAAACATTAATGGTCATGGGTTATAATTTGAAGAATGATTTATGGTCTGGTGGCACTTCTATAACTATTATTAATAATGTGATGGTGGTTACATTATAAACATACAAGTTGGTTATGTTATATAAAATGATAGTGGTAAAATTATATCCAAGGATGTGTGTGACCTATATCACCCCCGAATGAATAGGATAAAAATTTATATATCATTTGAAAAAAAGACAATAATTGGGAGTGAAACATGTTTTGAAATGTACTTTTCCAATATGATAATCTTCAATGTGAACCATGACTATTACGATGGTTTGGGGTGTAAACCCATTCCCATATGGTAGTTTTTGAAATGGGCCATAACTAATAGAAATTATTTTCATTACTTATGTGTATCCCTCAAATATAATTCTTATGTCAATGTCATTCAATCATGAATCATATTATTTTATTCCATAAAAAATTATGTCTTATGAACATCAATGGTTTATTCTATAACTCATGCTTATGATTTTATGATATGATAGGTATGGTTTTCAAATTATTCTATTATTATCCAACTCTTATACTGACATTTTGTTGATATATACCATATATACCCTTTGTGAGAATATGAGGTCACCATTTTTTATTTTTCATTTCAATAGGTTGTTATTAAATGTATTATGTATGATATAGGTATGATGGTTTCTAATTTTGAAGAGAATTTTGGGAGATGATGATTTTCTCGCATGAACCAGTTTCTTGTTTTAACATTTCAAATGTTAAATAATATAATTCATTAGGTCATGGATCATTTGGTTTGGTAATTAATATATGTATATTATGATTTTCTATCTATGGTTGTGAAGAATGAATCTTTATATAAATGCTAATACTTTTCCTACTAGTAATCAAGTTGAGGCAGCAGCATCTATGCCTACTATAGTATTACTCTATTGAAAACATGATCTTGAATCACCCAAAAGGATTTCATTCAAGACCTTAAATCCAAAATAGATATGTTTAAACATGAAGCATAATAGATCATCATTTGGTTCAAAAATTGATATTTCAATTAAAAAAACACTTTCACATTCCCTCCAAAATTTAATTCCCTTTATAACATTGTTCCTTGCAATATACCCACTATTTAACTTCTTATCATTGAGAATTTTTGTCAATACATAAATATCATCTATGAATATACCACAATATTCATTTTTCAATAGTACCAACATTATATACAAAGATTAAAAATCACTAACTCAAGGATGTTTTTTTTCCCAAACACCCAACATTATCCCCCAGTATGAATCCAAGAACAAACACTAAAAACTGAACCAAAGGTACGTAATCACCCAATTTTGAGACCACGATGACCAGATAAATTAAACTCAACCTTCAATGGCTATTTAAATTGATTACATAATTCTGATAGTTGAATTAAACAACCAATTATCTTATGTTTCATCAAGCTCACTTAATTGAAAATTAAAAGAGAAATTTTGATACAAAAACCACATCCATTGTTCTGAGATAAACATATGACTATTACCTTACAAACACAAAATTTATATACTAACTAATACATGACATGATTTTATGAAATATTTTATTCAAATAAATATAATTTCATTAATATAATCTATTGCACAAAACATTGAGTTTAAAAAAACTAATATATAATAATAAAAAATTATTATTTTGTTTGACAGTTATAGAATAGCAGTTAATTTTGTGGGTATAAAAATAATAAATAAATTGTGATAATAATAAGTAATAATCATTTATAAATTATATTTATTTATTGTTAGTTAACACGAAATGAAAATAAAATCATTTAAAAGTGAAAGAAATGTTTCACTAAAATTAAATGTTTTTGCACGCATTGTGGTTTTATATTGGCAAATGAAATTAATAACAATTAATTAATTATATAAAAAAATTATATATATTGTATTCAATAAAATCTATCATCCACCAACTAATATTATTTCAAATATTTAAAAAATAATAAATCTGTTTTAATGATTAAAAAAATATTTTTCTATAAAAAGTTTCATATTATTTTTTTCCTCATTTTTTAAAATTTATTTTTTATAAATTTACATAATATAATACTTTAATTTTAATTTTTTTTTTCAATTTATCATATATATAATTTTTGTCAGTGTAATGAAAATATTAATGACATTATGAATAATAAAAAATGATTATTTTATTATAAACATCATTTTCGTTTAAAGCATTCCAAAATATCCACTATTCATAAAACAATGTACAGTGTAATTTGTTCAATTATATTATTATTTATAATATGTATATATTTTTAAAACAATTCATGAAGACGTTTGAAAAAAAATTAATTATTAACACGTTTTTTGGGAAGATGACCTGTTCATCGGTTCTAGGGGTTTAAATATAAATTAAATTCTACCACTTATATGAGTTTAATTAATTAAACTATATTCCACATTGGGAATTAAAATAATTCATAGTAGGTACTAAAAAATTAATTTTTGTAAAAATGAAAACAATAAAATGAAAAACATAACTACCATAGTTTAGGTTAAAATGTGTTTACGATTGTGGAGGTGTTAAAGAAAGAGATAAGTGTCTTTTAACAAATTATGTTGTCCAAAATTCTGTTTGATATAAATATTTAGACAATATATTATACAATATTTTATAATATTTATATTTACAATAGTTTTTCTTGGTAATGGCTTTATCATGTTGTATTCTTTTGGGAAATGTCCATGTTGTTTTCAAGTGGGTCCTCTCACCCTTTATTAGGAAACATCCCCTCTTATACTCTCCACACATCAAGACACTTTTGGATTGTACCAGACCTACAAAAATCACTTTATTACAAAAATTTCCATGTCTAGGGACCTTTGTGTGATATAGAAACCCTCTTAATAATATTTTATGTATAAACTAATACCGGTTCTCTGAAGAATACGAATAATACTTAAACATGCTATTTCATTTTATTTTATTTTTTAAACCCTAGATATATTATTAAATCATGATGAAATATTAACATTAATATCTTTCTCAATCTAATAATTTATTATGTTAATGGTTTTTTCTATATCAATATTGTCTTCCAACAAATGAGAAACGAAATTGTCGATTATGTGTACGCTATATAACTGCCTTTTTAACCGATGCAATTCATTTTCCAAATCCACCATCCAATGTGTGATATAATGATGGATTTAATGTATATATATATAATGATTTTGAACTTATTATACATCTAGAATTATAATATCACATCTAAATTCTTACCTTCCAATCCATTGAAAAACATAACGAAACTTATGGGTATGTGTGGACTACCTCTTCCATGAAGTGATGCGATACAATTTTTAAATTATTTTTAAATGGAAGGTTTTATTGATATATTTAATGAATATATATTATATATATTGTATTAAAATAATTATTTAACTTTTAATTTTTATTTACCTTTAATTCATTTAATCACTAATTAAATGGAAACATCATTCATGCATATATGTGACCTATGATATCTATGAAAATTGAATATCATTTTCTAATATCTAATTTTATGGGTTAATATTTCAATGTATATAATACATTTATGTTATATTTAAATAATTATTAAAAAAAATTAGATGATGTAACCATAATTATATTACACATACTATCCAAACAAAACATACATGAAAAACAATCTGGTTATCACTCATAACATAGATTTTAATAAGGAATTAGTAATAAATTGGAAATAAAATGTGATAATTATATTATATAGAGTTTTATATATATGGTTATGGTTCCATAATATATTTATAACATATGTATATTTATTATTAAAAAATTTATAACATGAATTTATAAATTCAACAATTAAATTGAGGATTTATCATCTCAAATTATCATCATTGTGACATATATTTTGTTGTAAACATATATAATTTTATTAGCTATAAGTACATTCCATTAACATGATATATCAATATTTTAATTTTATACATTATATTTAATGTGTAAATTGATTATATACATACATGGTTCTTATGATTCAAATGTAACCAATGTGGTAAGAGATTTTTTCCGCAATTTTAATTCGAAGGGACACATATTATATTCACCACTTTTTTTAAATGGTATATATACAACCCATTAATGTCAATTAAGTATATTATTATGTATATTATAAGGATTTACATATCTTTATAATGTTATTTATTTCATGGGGATTATTAGTCAAAATTTATAGATGTTTAAAGGGTTCTATGTCATAATCTCCTTTTTGTAGGGATTATTTATGATTATGTTTATAATGATGACATATTATTATAAATGTTCATATAACATAGATATTTTCTCCTCCAATGGTTTTTAATGGACAATACATTTTTCTATTTCCTTTCCCACTTTTTATGTACTCATGATTTTGAATTGTAATTTCTATTAAAAATCAACATTATTTTCTATTTTGTGGGAAATAATTTTTTCCCTTGTCCATGTCTCTATTTTTTTAAAAAACATTTAATAAATATTTATGTTTTTAAAAAATTTATTTTAGGGAATCTTCTTATCATTTTTCTGAAGTAGTTTCTTTGTAATTTTTATTGAAAATGTGAATGGAATATTGGTACTAATATGTGTTGAAAGAGTTGAATTTACCACCCTTATGTATATTCAATAACTTGAAAATTAACTTATATGTTTCTATTTAAATTTTTGGAGAAAACAATTAATTTAATTTTTGGATCAATTCTATATTTTTAAAAGTATTTTTTAAAAATGAAACGGTTGTTTCCTCTGAAATGTGTTTAATGATATTATAAATTTATTTTTATTCATCAGAAATAACAACCCTAAGTATTATAGTAGATATAATCCATTGTAACCATCCATATGATTTCTATTTATATTTTATTATTGTTATGAATACATTTTTAAAAAACCCATTTCATTTCCCAAGGTTTTGCTATGATGAAATGATGAATTTTTTTTATAACACCAATTTCTATTCTTTGGGGTTCTTTATTGGTGAATTGTTTATCAAACTAATTTTTTATACAGTGGCCACGATATGATAAATGTTTTATAATATAATGGATCACATGTATATAATTTTAATAACATTATGATTGGGATGAAAAATATATTTCCCACCAATGATATAGGCCATATATTATATCTCAAGAAAAATTTTGGGGTAACATGAAGATTTACACAATCTACGATAAGAAACTTGTCGATGTACTTGATTCATTATGGGAAACTAGTCAATGTAATTGATATAATATTGGAAATTTTTTTTGATTATTTATCCATTATGATTTTATAGCCTTGTTATTTTACTATTAATTAAAAACTAGAATCTATAATTATTGTGTTACCGCCAGAATATGACATGAACTTATGGTTCATAATAAATTTATCATGATTTCTACTCTTATTATTAATATATTTTGAAATGAAAAAATATTATACAACAAAACATTTTTAAATTCCATTATAGGTAATTTGGGATATTATTAATTTGTATTAATTATCAAATACCCCTTATTCCTATCATTTCCTTTCATATCATCATTGATTTAATTATACCATGATTACCCTTAACAAGAATAAAAGATCAATGTTTTTATGATTCATTTCAATAATATGGAAACAATGGTCTTAAGATGGGTATGTCAATGAAGATTCCTTAATGTGATGGTATTTTTGGGATATGATGAAAATATTTCACAAAATTAGATTTCTATTTATCTATAATCTAAAGAAAGTAACCCATTTTAGTTCATAGATGATGATTTTTAAATGTATCGAATATTAAATGTAAAAGTTTTAATATTTATGTATGAAAATCTTGTGGCACTATATTTTGTATGAGAGAATGTTTTAGTCATATATGATGAATAATCTAAGATAAAATAATTGAAACCCTACAAATTTGATTATATCTTAGATAACATCCTCATGATTTGGTAATAACGAGAATATGTGGTTTTCCCAAAAAAAATTCATTTTATTTATAAAATGATGGGATGTGTCAATGGAAAAGTTTTATAAATGAGTAATAACACAGAGAAGGAAACATTTGGACTTAAATTTATAATTTCCTAGTGTATAATAATCGGCCTTTATTTTCAGCATGTGTAACACTCCTAGGAGATATGTCATTAAAATTCTGATACTTCATAGGAACTATCATGAAACATTTGAATAGATGATGTCCATGAATTAATTTGATTAATGAAAATGTGTCACAGATGAAAAATCATTTTTCAGAATTTAGACAATCTATGAATTGGTTTTCTTGATTGATAACTATGATATAAGATATGTGATGGTCAAGTTAACCATCTTGATTTTCTCACGGGATTGATGATAAAATTATGATGTTTTGGTGGTGATGATTACACCCAAGTACTGATGTATCATAATTGATATGTGTTATATATATTCTATAATGTCATGAAAATACTATATAAATGTTCATTCCAATCATCAGTAGTTAGATATCTAATTAATAGTGTATCCTAGTAATTGAATGATGGTTGCATCCCATGTATATGATTCTTATTCAGTTGAATCTGGTCGGAATGTGATTCTTGAAAATATTATTATCCCCTGTATTTTAATCTAGCTATCATGAACCATACTGGGGTGCCATCCAACCTAACACCTAGCCTGATTAATGGCATGATTAAAATGGATTTTCAAATACCCATGAGCAGTAATCTAGTGCCTGGTTATCAGTAAAACATAATGGTTATTATTTAACCCATTTACATAATCACAAATAAAAAACAAGAATAAAAAAACTCATTACTGATAAACATAACGAAACAAGGTAAACAATTTTTATATTCTATTTTTTACAACTTATATTTCTATTACATGGGTCACAAATAAAAAATTCTACACACACACAAAAGAGTATATAGGGTGTCATCCAAATCCTAGTAGGATTCCACCCAAAATAATGGTTCCATGATATATCATTATAAGACAAATCAAAATGTTCTTTTCCATAATAATTTTTCAATTATTTTATATAAATCAATTTTGGGAAAAAATCAAGAAATCACTTTTCAAAGAAAACCCTTTTCAAAAATAAACATTCTAGAAAGAAAAAACAAAACAGGGGCCACCAAATGACTATTATAATCACCCAATCACAAAATCATAATGTCACAAGAGACAATGATGGGAATGTACCTATAGGTATATAGTTCTTATTAGACCCTAAAAATTTCTCACTTATGTGATAAAAATCTTCCAAATAAACTAAAAATTGTGATTTCGTTCATCAACCACTAGAGGGGATCCCATCCAAAAATTAATGTGGTCTATTAATAATGAGCCAATACCAATACCATCAATATTCATGAGCCACCTTATGGGTTCCTAATAAAAAGTTTTATTGGTATTTGATCTTGTAACATGTTTACTTATCAATGTAATCATCAATATTTCTAAATGAATCTAAGCCTCTTCCACATCCTAATAATCTATAATACAAGATCTATTTTTCCAAGATATATACATAAGATTCCATTTATGCTCAAATTATATTTCACATTATAGATAAATCATCACTTCCACATACATATGATATTCAACCCAATTACATAAGGAAATAACCAATTTTCCATCTTCCCATTTTTCAAATTTTCACAATTATCCAGTGATCAAAATCTTGCCTGAAAACCACCATTTTCAAAAATAAAAACCAATTTCAATTTCATATACACAACTATAAAATTTTGAAATACATTTCTCACTACTTGAAAAATTTAACAAATAAATATTAAAAAACCACTTGAAGAATTTGTTTGAAATCCAACCATTTCCATTGAAAAATCCCCTTTTTAAAATTTTACACACATCAAAGCCACTTTATAACTTACTTCAATTCACATTCATAATTGAAATAAAAATTAAATGTGCACAAAAAATAGTCCAACATACAACATCAACCAATTTATCTTTTAAAATCAACATTCATCAAGGATTCACCGTTAAATATCTTTAAAATAAAATTTTCCACCTTCAACACAATGGATAAATCATATTTAGATTACACCTAAAAACAAACACATGAAACATAACCACATTCATTTAGACCTGGACTTCCATCACATGTTCATCTCAAATCCTATAAAAAAATCACAAGACACAGATAATCCATCAAAAAAATTTAAATACTTAATAAATAATGACAAACTCATCTATTAATGTAACATCATGGAACCACCAACCTCACACTTATAATCTCATGAAAACAAGTGGTAAACCACAACTAAATCATCAAAATAACCTATCTAGGAATGATAGAACAATAATCATAAATATTTTACCTAAAAACAAAATATCAATCCCTCTTTGGGTCAAAAAACATTGGAAAAAAAGAACTCAATGAGAGAGGAGAAACCTTAAATAAATGGAAAACTCAATGGAAAAAGAAACTTACATGATCATTTTTAAAGTAAACACTCCAAATACACACAAAAATAGAAGATCCTAGGGAAAAATGAAGAGGGAAAGAGCTAGCTATGTTAGGGAATCCTGAATGGGACAAAAAGGGGAAAATATGGTTTTAATCGGATTAAAAATAAAGGTAATGTCAAACTATTTATTGACATGAAGAGTATACATTTTTAGGCCTTGTGGTTTTCCAAAAAAGACGGTAACCATGATTCCCTAACAATCCTTGAGAAATAAGATAAAAAATATAACCCATTTGGTTTTCTAAACCATGCGCTAACTATGACGTTTTAATTTTTTAAAATGGAAATTTGTCACACACGATCTTGGGTGAGGGTGCACGTTTTTCCCTAACCATGAACCAAGAATTACCTACTTGCTTACAAACCCAAAATATAAATTTTTTACAAAACAAATCATAGGAGGAACCCAAATGAAAAAAGAAATACACTAAATAAACAAAATAATACCTCAAAATAAAATTATGGATTTCAAAATTCTCCCCACTATTAAAACATTCCTCCGTTAGAATTTCAACTCAATGCATCATTATAGAAAAATAATGCGTACTCCTCATTAGCCATTATACTATTCTACCAATTCTTATCCAAGTCATTACCATCTTTCTAAATAATTTAGATCAATATTATTGATTTATCGTGACTCACATTCTCTTAAGAATCCACAATCTGTATGGGTGAGTCAAATAATGACAAATTAGTCTCCATAAATAATTTTTTCAATTGATCAGATGGTTATAATCCAAGTTTTACTTTTTAGCTATGAAATAGAGAACACATCATGATTAGATATAAAATATTAGGGAAATTCCACTTTTATTCCACCTTAACAACCCTCTCATTACTCTCAAATGATCCAAAAATACCATGGTTTTAGTTTCACATGCTTACCTAAATGATGGTTACCCATGTGATGTTCCAGGATTAGAAAGACAAGGTCAGTCACAGAAAACTCCAAAGATCAGTGCCTTTGATTATAATAATTCCAGAGATGGCTCTGGGCTATCAAAAAAAATTCTGGTCACCTTACCTTTATGGTAGATTTCTTGCACTAGAATTTTCCCCAACAACAAAGATTCGCCCACATCATCCCAATATAAATGCGATCAACCCAGATGACCATAAATCACTTCAAAAGGACTATTATAATAAAATATTGTAAAATATTTTTCTATGAAAAATCAACCAATCACCAATGTTTTTCCCAAAAAACTCAAAAATACAACACACTAGCCTAGTGCATGTCTTCTGAAATCTGATTTGACTACTCCATCGGACCATCCATATAGGGATTTTATGTCATTTTCAACTTCACCAGTGAACCTTTTTACTTATAAATTTCTTTCCAAAATAAATATTAAAAATGTGGGTCCATATCCAAAACAATTGTGGCATCACACCCTGAATTCCCATGCCATTTTAAAATACAATAGACCCAACTTATCCACTTTGGATTAATCCCTGAATGGAATGAAATTGGATGATTTGGTTTCAATTTCAATTAAAACCCAAATCGAACTACACCTTCGATTTGATCATGGAAATAAAAATAAATTCTGTGGTGACTTCTTCCCACTTATATGTTAGAATGGGTGGTGGTTAAAGAAATCTACAGGGTCTTCTTTCTTATAATTTAACCTAGTAACACATGTATCATCCTGATACAATGTCATCTATATATCAATACATTCATCTCTCACCAGAATTGCTGACCCATATCAAAAATATTAGTATCACCGTGATGAACGACCCAATAATAATTGTGGTTATCCTATATGAACACCATCAAAAATAAAAATTGTACAACTAAGTGACTTCTCGAGCACTAAAATCACATAAGAGATAATGACCATTCACAAGGAAACTCCCAACCTTATAGAAACTACATAAAAGGATTTCATCACTCATCACTCAACTTATCTTTCCAAAAAACATGAGTAGGGATGGTTTCATATACACACTAGACAATAACACACATCCACAGTGTTCCTTGGTCCCACAATGATTCTGAGTAAAAATACCCATCATTTTCCACCCATTACTAGGATTTTTCCACACAATGATACATTACTACAGAAATCATATGCCCATATATTTAATTTTCCTAAGATATAGTTTATATGTAAATTGAACCCATTACGGTACATACTCCACTGAATGAAGATACCAAAAATTAAGTTTCTTTTAGTAAAATTGTAGGCCAAGCTCTTCGGAAAATAATAAACCCCAAATATATCCAAAAATATATAATAATTACACATCATTAAGTCATGAATCACCACTGCAAACTTCTTGTCCTGTGATTGTTACTTATATTCATGTGACCAGAACTGACACAAACCATAATCCACCACGTGGTCATCATTCATCACCACACACTGAATACTTATACCTATGAAAAAATAATAGACTACCTTATCCATTTTTAGATTCTGTTATGATCAAAACAGGAGTTGTGGTTGAGTAGTGTTTGAGCTCCAAAAAGAATGCCTAACACTCTGGGAACCATTCAAACATCACCCCATCTGGGTGAGAATCATCATGGATGAAGTGAGGATTGATAAATCTTGATAATACTTCATATATTTCCCATCCATTCATAAAACTATCATTACATCAAAAACATTATTCTTCTTTTGATACAAAATCAGTATAATGATCTTCATGGGTTCTACCAAAACCCCTTAATCTAATATCACATGTCCCATAAAAATCACTACATAATTCAGAATGTGTACTTAGATAACATCGCACAGAGATGATGGTAAAGATGTGTTGATATCAGAATTATAAAATGATTCTCGTACTTCTCTTCAGTCCCAAAATACACTAATTTTTCATCCAAAAACACCAAAATAAAAAAACCAAAATACTGATGGAACAACATATTCATATGTTCTATAAATTTTGATGGAGAATTCGTTGACCTGAAAGGCATGACCCAATTCTCAAAATGGGTGTACCTACTTTGAAAGGTTGTTTTTTGAACATCAGACTCTCTAAATGTGACTTGGTGATACACAAAATTCAAATCAATCTTAGGAAACCGCATTTCCACCATAATTTGATCGAAAAGGCCATCAACAAGAGGAAAATGAAACTTCTTCTTAATGGTTACCTGTTTCAGCTTCCTTTAATCAATAAAATAATATAGAGATCCATCATCCTTTTTTGAAAATATACCTAGGGAGGCCCACATTGAGATGCATGGGAAAATAAATTGGTTGGATTCCAAATCATCCAAATATACATTTAGGTCCCTTAACAGGGTTTTGTCTCTATGGTATGAGAGAAAATATATCATTTTATTTTTTCGCTCCATCATGATAAAGAACTCTAAAACCCATTCTTGATGAAAACCTCAGAAATCCCCTATAAAAAATCTACGAACTCACCACTATAAGTGGAATTACACACTCATAATAACCATCATATTCCTCCAATGTTAGTGATAAAATCTAATAGATAAGGTTTCTAAATTCAATGATTGGATGTCTAGCGTATCCTGACCAAGGATCCCATTCACTCTGAAAAGTCTGATTATCTTCATTGGTTTCCCAAAAAATGCACTCACTGTATATAATAATAAATGTCCACCTAAAAACACAACATCCAATAAATACCAAGGATCACATCAGAGAGTTCCATTTCCAAAATAAGAAAATAAAATTCTATCTTGACCTTTGACATGGTAAGTGGACAAGACATACACCAAAACCCCTATTACCGCATCTTACCAAGTGGAATTACCAACTTATTCACAAATAGAATAATATTATTGGGCAACATTAACACATCCCATAAATGATAAAAAATTGAAGAAACTGATGCAACCATATAAAAAATATCAACATATGTGGATAATGAAATAATAATGTTACCTCAAACTATCACATGACCAACATCTAATTCGAGTAGTTCTCGATCCCCTGTATAAAGTATCTTCATCTCCTCCTAACCATATGAATGACTATAGGCCTATAGATCGTACATGAATTATTTATTCATATAAGATGATCCATCCCTACCGCCACAACCTGAAAACTGAGAACCTGTTTTCCTAAATAGTTTTGACTAGGCTTACATACCTTTGAGATCTAACTATACTTCACCACTCTCATTTGGGAACTCCACTCCTTAAAACTGCTACATGTTCTCCATAGCTCTACTTTGATGACATGTTCTGGGTGGAGATGGATAAATAGATTTCATGATACCTTCAATAAAACACTAATGGTACACAACTTACCCATCATTGAAATCCATAGTTGAATACATCGAAGAACTATGGCCTAAAATACCACCATGCTTCTTCCCCTTCTCCCACTTCTTCCTATTCTCCTCAAAATAACTACCACTGATCACAACAAACACTACACTAGAGAAAATGGAAATTCCATTGTGATCAATTTATTCCATCTTATAACAATTTATCACCTTTGAATATTTTTCTAGCATGGACATGAAGACCTGAGATTGGATCCATATTTGTAACCCCATCTCAATCTTTTGATCCTTCATTTTCTCATTTCAAACAAAATCGGGTGAATACAAAAATTACACAGAAATGTGGTTAGTGGACTCCATCACATTCGTTTCTCCGTAGGTTGTCTCAAAAAAAACTTGATACATAGAGAAGGAAAAAATATTAGGACTGAACTATTTATTGATCGTATCCATAAAACCTTTCCAACCCATTATATCATACTTCGTTGCTTACACCATCAAGCCCACACCACTTCCAGTAAGGACCATATAACAATAATTAATCACATTTCATTATGAATACCACAAGAGAATAAATAAATTTGAATATACTATCAATAAAATATATAAAATCCTTAATATACATGGTTTCTATGCCACCTTGGAAATAATGAGGCTTTTTATTAAGATTATCTAAAGATTTTTCACCTCTAGGTCTAATTTTGGCTTCCTAAACATGAACAGAACTAGAGACTGCTCTATGTCCAATGTCAAAAACCTCCCGAAACATAGATTCCACTAACCATTCATCAATTGGTGTGGGAGAAATCTCTCCAACCTTTTCCCAAAGATTAAGAATAATTTATTGTGGTTTTACTTTACTATATCATTTAATGACCAAAAGAAAATTCAATTAACACACATTATATAAATATTCTGTAAGAGAAAAATTATCCATCACACCCATAAATCATATAATTTCCAAATTGATCACAATAACATGAAATACCATTAAATGCACCCCCACCTAGTGCATTTATATAGTCAATAGCATGTATATCTCACCTAGAGGAGATATCAAACCTAATACAACTGTACCATGGATACTCGGGTTCTCTGACTTGGTTTCCCAACCAGAAACCCCACTCCCAACATAAAAATCATTCCACAATAATGAAATACCTGATATATCCATTATTTTTCGAAAATAAAAAGACTCAAATAGAGTGTGACCTCCTCTGATACAGTTTTTTAATGATCTAATATGTGGTTCCTTCCATACTCACACCTAACCTGATTAATGGCATGCCCCAAAGGGAATTCTCAATCCCCATTCCCTATAAAATATTTTACGGTTATCAATAGTACTCTTTGAGAATGATCTCACACATTTATATAATTACAAACCACCAAATGTAATAAACAATTTCTAACTAATTAAAGTAAACAAATGATGTAAACAAATTTTCATATTTAATGTTTTATATAATTAACCTAAACCAAAAGTAAAAAATTGGAATGTCTATAACATAACTATCCCAAAAACCATGATGTAAAAATGATGGTCATCACCCACAATCCACCACCATCAACACATGGTGGAAGTGGAGCATAAGAAACTATATCCAACATACCCACCAAGACTAATCATTCCTTTACACAAGTATAACATTTAAAACACTATATACACAAAAATGTGTATGTAGGGTATGGCACAAACCCTATTACTGTGAAATCTAAAATAACGGTTCAATTATATATCATTATAAGAAAAATAAACATGCACCTTTCCATTATAATATTGGAAACATTTCTAAAAACATATTTTTTACGATAATAATCTCTATAAAACACTATTCAAGGAAAACCCTTTTCATAAATATGATTTCGTGAAAACAAATGTAAAAAAGGTCCATATTATGCCAAAGTCTAGCACGACAACACATAAGGATCATGAAACAAGAGAGTTACATTTGAAATACCTCTAGGTATGTTGAACTAGTGGGACCCTAAGCACCCCATACCTCGACAATAAAAATCCTCTAACATAACTACCAATGACATTCCCATGGACATGCCATTATAGGGGATTCCTTCTCAAAATTATAGTTGTCTCTATATAGTAAAAAATAAGAATTGGGTTCCCATGCATGATAAACTATAGGGTATCCCATATCAATGATCTGGTGGTCTCCAATCATGTCACTTGTTTAGTTTTTCTTCTAATCGTCAATCATGTATGATGAATCTATGCCTCATCCACTTCCAAATCAAATAGAATATTAGTTCTAGTTCAAAGTCCTAGATTCCAAAGATTCCCTTTGTGATTATATTCCATTTTACATATCACATAAATCATTATTTTAATAATCTCATGGAATGCCTCACACGTACAGAAGGAAATTACCACTTTCACATTTTCAAATTTTTCACATTGGTCAAATGTCCAAAAGCTCAGATGGAAAACACTATTTTACATAAATAAAAAAAAAACTTCATACGGACACTTAAACCATTTCGAAATACATTTCTCAATACTTTCACAATTTATAAAACCCATTTCAAAACACCAATGCAAAAATATGTGTGAAATCTGACTAGTTCCATTGTAAAAGCCTCTTTTTAAATTGATAATCACATAAAAACCAGTAAATAAAATGATTAAATTATCTTTAATAATTCAATTTTATATTCATGTTCCACAATAAAGATTCCAACATAAAAAAACGTATTTCTCTAGTGAAATAAAACATCATCAGAATATTACCGTTATGTTTCTTTGAAATCACATTTCTCAACATCCAAAAAATCAAAAAGAAAATTTTAAATAACAGCATAAAAAAGATCACAAGAAAAATAACCATATTCCTTTAGAAACCCAGTTTATCTCAAATTTCCTCTACAAAACAATCCAAAAAATATTTCCCCTCACAAATAATCCAAAAAACTTATTTAACCACTCACGAAATAAATCCAAACTCTCATAACAATATAAGAGCATGTAACCACCTACCTCACACATGGAAACTTCTAGAAACTTCTTCAAACCCCAAAATGCACCACTAAAAGACCATATAAATGAAATATTGAAAAATAAACATAAAAATATCATCCGAAAATTGAGATTACCCTTTTTTGAGGTCAAATAACATGCTTGAAAACAGGTACTCAATACTGAGGGAGGACAACCCCTAAAAGCATGAATAAATCATTAGAGAATGGATTTTGCCATAATATTATGAAAAGTACACACCAAGTCCACCCCACCCCCAATTAATGGTCCAGGAGAGTAATGACCGGAGGAGGAGCCAGGTGTGTGGAATATTGAATGGGGATGAAAGGGGATGAAATAGGGTTAATAAAAAAGATGAAATAAAGGTAAATTATAACATTTTAATGACCATGATAGGTCGTACCATTAGCCCACAAGGTTTATCATACTGTGTGGAAACCATGTATCCTTCACTTTTTTGGGGAATAATATGAATGGTTATATCACATGGTTTTCCAAACCATTCACAAAACATGTTGTTGCCATTATAAAAAATGGAAATTGGACACACTCTTTTCTGACTGAGTGTACATTGTTTCCCCTAACCATGCAGAACCAATGTTCTACTTTCTTACAAGTCTAATAAATCCATTTCTCACCAAAAACTCATGAAAAAACTAATGAAAAAAATGAATGAACAAAAAATAAAAAATATTAATAACAACAACAAAAATCATAAATCTCCCAATTCTCTACATTATGAAAACATTTTTCCCTATGAAATTAAAATCATAGCTTGATTAGATAATAACAATGGGTACCATCCTCATCCTAAGAATTTTGATTCTAGTATCATGTACATAATTACCACCATTAAAAAGTTCATGGACCAGTTGAATAGATATTTCACAAAGAACACTCTTTTGATAATTCATAATTTATATCATCTGGTCAAATAGAACAAACCATGCTCCAATTAAAACTCATTAAAAAAACATGGGTCAGATCCAGGTTATACATTTTGAGATGAGAAACATAGATCTCATCATGAATTGACATCAACTGAGATGAAAAACAATTCATGTAATTCACCTTACTAACTCTCTCATTAATCTCAAATTTTCTAAAATACCTTCATGTTAGCTTCCCTTGATTACCGAAATAATGGAGACCCAAACGAGGCGCTAATATTAGGAACACACTATCAGCTATAGAAAAATCTAAAGAGAGTTAACTCCAATCATAATAAGACATGTGAAAGCTCCATGCTATCAACAAATGTTCCCTGATAAATATAACAATATTATAGGAGTATTTCACAAGTCCCTATTAAAATAGTGAGTTATCACCCATATCATCCCAAAAAATGGGACCAACATGGATTAACATAAAGTTCCCCATAATGATCCATTAAAATCATGGATTGGAAACTATTATTTTTTGAAACCTAAACCAATTGCATATGTTTATCCTAAGAACCACAAAAATCCAACACACGTTCTCCGATCATTTCTTCCAAAATCTTATTCAGTATCTCTTTTTGACTAACTGTTTGTGGATGGTATGTCATGCTCAACATGACCCATGACCACATATGCATCTAAAGGCCGTAAAAATTCATGAGATAAAATGGGGGTCCATATGTAAAAAAATTTTAGATGACACACCGTGATGCCTCAAAACCTCCAAAATATATAACCAATCTAACTCATCCACATTGGTGGAATCCCCAATTATAATAACATTGGCTTATTTGGCCTGACAGTAAATTAAAACCCAAATGTGGTTCCACCCTCAGGTTTATGTGTAAATATAATATTAATTATCCAAGTGATTTCATACCACATTTATATTGGAATGAGTAGAGGTTGAAGCAGACCATATGACCTTTGGTTCTCTTCTTTAACCTGCTAACATGTGTAATATTGTGGTAAAAATTCATCGACATGTTTCCACATGTATGGTTACTAGAAATGCGGACGCACCTCTTAGTACATCTTTGTATCAAAAAGATGAAGAGACAACCGATTTTGGTGGCTATTCTTCATCACCACCTTCTATAAAAACTAAAACACAACTAGGTGACTTTTTAAGCCCAAAAATCCCCCAGTATACAACAACCATTCTCAATGAACCACCACACCATATATAAACTCTTTATAGACATTTAATAGTTCACCTCCCTCCTGATGTTTCCAAATAATCATTATATGGGAAGATCTTAGTTGTACTCTAGCCTTGAACATGTCTCCACTATGTTAGATGGTCTCGAAACACATCTGAGTGAAAATACCCATCAAATTCCACTCATCACAAGACTATTTCATTTATTTCACTAGTAATATTCCTCTTAAAGAATCTTCCACTGAATTTACATTACCTAGTGTATAGAATATATAAAAATTCAACATCAAAAAGTACTCAAATCGATGAATCTAATCTAATTTATGTCTTTATAGTAGAAAATGTAGAGAATTCACTTGTTATAAGAATAAATCGCATATTTTCCCCCAAAATGATAATGGTTTGACCTATTTAATACATGAATCACTCCTCCTAACTCAAGTCCCTGAGTAGGGTAATTATTTTCATATGTTCGGAGTTGGTTCAAGCTATGATCCACTACATGGTCCTACTATATTATCACACACTCAAGATCAATACATGAGAAATCAAAATTGACCACATATCCCATTCCATATTCTAATAAGATAATAACTGGTTTTCTATTCATCCATTATATGATCTCATAAAATGATGCTTGACACTTGGCGAACCAATCAATAATATCCCCCTTCTAGGTTAGCACCATCATGGATGAATCCACTCATGAGAGATCCAAAACAAACCTCATATTATACCCTTTTAGAACTAAAAATACCCTAATCTAAAAAACATTCTTTGGATATTCCCATGACATCACAAGACTGTTCATCTCAAGTTACACAGAAACCCCTTTTTATGAGACCACATGGCCTAAAAACATGACCTCTCTATAATAGAACATACAATTAGAAAAAATTTCATATAGATGATTATCTCAAAGTGTGTGTATAATAATTATAAAATTCCACTCATGCACCTCCTAGGACCCATCTTAGAGCAAAATGTAATCCCGAAATACCATAATAAACTAGTCTTGATACAGATGGAGTACATTATTAATAATTCTATAACTACTGATGGGGAATTTTCCAACCTAAAAGGTATGACCATGTACTCAAAATGTCTATACCTACATAGGATGGATATTACAAAATATCCACCTCTCTAATCTAACATATTGATACCTGTAAGAAAAATCAATCTTTGAAAAACCACTTCCACCCTTAATCTTTTTGAAAGGAAATAAATATGAGGTATATGATACTTGTTCATAATGGTTTCGTTATTCATATTTTTTAGTCAATAAACATATAGAGATATCTATTGGTCTTTTTTGAAAAAAAAATAATTAGAAAGTCCCAAGGTGAGATTCCCAGTTGATTGAATCATTTGGATTCAAATTTGACGTTTTATACTTTTTTTTATCCCAAATCGGTTGGGGATGTATGGTATAAGGAAAAATATATCATATTTGATCTCCATTCTATGTCTATGGTAAAATTTTCATCCCTCTTCAGATGAAAACCCAAGAAATCCTCTTGAAAAATTTCTACGAACTCATCCACCACATGATGTGGCGCACCATAATAAGAACCATCACTATCCTCTAACAAGATCGATGATAACAAATAAATAAGGCTTGCCAATTTCATACATGGATGTTAAACATATCCCAACTGATGATCTCATTCAACTTGAAAAACCTGTGTACTTCCATCATGTTCCACAAATCTCACTCAGCTTATGTAATAATTGATTTTCACTAGAAAATTCACAATCCAATCCATATATAGTTCAAATTATGAAACCAAAGAAAAACAATATATCACTCATTCCCAAAAATATTCTACATCCCTAACCTTATCTTCCTCTAACCATTGATAAATTTGATATGTAGAACTCTTTCTGGACTCTTCATGTTGTTTTGAAGGAATTATTCAAGGATGTGCTTTACTATATCCAGTAGCAACCACATGAGAAGACCATCAACACCGATTTTGACTATTTTTATAAACCAAAAAATATTAAACACTTATATAAAATATAGCATAACCAAATAAATATAAAGAACAAGCCAAACCAATATCTCTACCCCCTCCTGATGAAAATATAGAGGTTTCAACCTATACAACTCCTATAGAGGAGAAGTCAAAGAAAATCCTAATATCCCATGGATAATTTAGTTCTTTCGCAAGGTGTGTTGGCCATACACCCTAGTGGAATCAGGAACTTCATGATCTGAAAATCCAAGATATATTTAATCTAGACTCGTTTCCCAATTATCATGAACTTATTATAATGTGACCCACTCTCATATTATTTTTTCAAGTACCAAGCCGAGGTTCTATCCAACCCAACTCCTAGCCTAATTCATGGTATGGACCCAAGGGAATTCAAGATCCCCATTGGCTGGTAAATATTTCATGTGTATAAATAATAAAAAATGGGAATGATTTCATCCGTTTACATGATCAAAAACAACCAAAATAAATAAAAAACTCGCAACTGATTAACATACCCAAATGAGGTAAAAAATGTTGAGATTCAATGTTTTACAATATTAACCCAATATAAAAAGTAATAAATTGAAATTTGAACAAAAAATCTATCATAATGACCTACATGTGAACAGAGGGTCACCACACTCACTCCACCACTATCAACACCTTCAGGAATTAGATAATTATTAATTGGATTCACCATCTCCATAAAGACACCTTGTTCCGCTACCCAGGGAATACAAAAAAAATCTGCATACACTCAAAAGTGTATATTGGGTGTGAGAAAATCCACTTCGGATTCCACCCAATTGAAACATTCAATGATATATCATTATAGACAAATCAACATGCACATATCCCTAAAAATATTTGAAACATTTCATAGAAAATTTTTTTTTTGTAAAATCTTCTCAATAAAACACTTTTCAATCAAAACCTATCTCACAAAAAAACTTTCTTGAATGAAAAAAGTACATAAGGTACATTTAATGTCAAAGTGTAGAACCATATAAAATTAGAATAATGTCAAAATACAGAACCATGGGTAGATATATATGGGTATATATTTCTAATGGGACTCTAACAAACTCATACACCAATGATCAAATTCCCCTAACTCAACTACCATCTTCTTTCCCAAGAATGAGGAAATGGAGGTGATCCCAACAAAAAATTCTAGTTATCCTCATATCATAAGTCAATACCAAGTGTATACCCATGAAAATAACACTATAGGGGATCCCATCCAAAAATTCTAGTTCTCTCCAATGATGTCACATGTTTACTTAGTGGTTTAGTCATCAATCCTACTAGATAAATCTGGGCCTCATCCAATTCCAAGTCAACTAGCTTACTCATTATAGTTTCCCCACCTAGATACACATTATTCCTTTTTTCATAAATTCCATTTCAAATATCACAAAATCATCACCTTCGCATACATATACCCAGAATCATATGCACATAAGTAAAACACCACATCCACATTTTTACGTTTTCATATTGATCCAGTGATTGATACGTCACATGGAAACAACCATTTTAAATAAAAAATCTCTTTCTAATTCATACATAATATAAATCCATTAGGAAATAATTTTTTCACTTCATTTACAATTTATAAAACCTATTTGAAAACCCCACCATTAGAATAAAACTGATATCCAACGATTTCAATGGGAAACCACCATTTTAAAATCATACTCACATAAAACCCAATTTATAACATGATTTACATCACGTTCATAATTCAAAGACACATTTAAGGTTAAAAAAAGAATAAAACACGTATCAAAAACCAATTATAATTGGAAAATTTAGTTTCATCCCATTTTCACATTTAAATCTCTTTGAAATCACATGTTTCACCTTCCACATAGGGAATAAAACGTATTTAGATAACACAAAATCAAAGAACACATGAATGATTACTGGTTTCATTTATAATACCAATTTCAATACATGTGAATCTCAAAAAAAATCCAAACCAAATTTAAAAACACTCAAATAATCCAAAGATCACATTTAAACAATCATCCAATCAATCCCTACTCTTCTAATAAATTATGATCATGGACCCACCTACATGCCACTTGGAAACTTTCAAAATTTGGGGTAAAACCCCAAAGAAAAACCATAAGACCATATCAAGGAATGATCAAACAAAAATAATCAATATTGCACCCAGAAACACAATATCGAACCCTCTTTATGTAAAAAATATGTTGTAAAATAAGGATATAATATAGAGGGAGGAGAAACTGAAGAAGAATGGAGAAATCAATTGAGAATGGAACATACATGGATATTATTGATGAAAAGAAATCTAATCTACCCAAATATTGATGGTACAAGGGTATTGGATAAGGGGATTAGGTAAAAAGGGTGGATAATCCATAATAGAGAAGAAATAGTAGGAAATGAGGTTTAAATAAATGAGGTAAAAGAGGTGAATTATATCTTTTTAATCACCTGGTTATGTTACCCAATAAGAATGAATGGTTTTACAAACTATGATACAACTATTAATCCCTCATTATATAGGATAAACAAGATACATAGTTCTCCCCCACAATTTTATATATTATGTTCCAATTGTTGGGTTTCTACTATCCAAAATGGCATTTGTTTGCATGATTTCCAGGGTGAGGGGGCACATTTTCCCATAACCATGTGCCTACCATACACCACTAACTCCTCATTACAAAGCCTCTTTTTTCAAAAAAAAAATAATGGGGAACCTAGAAAAAATATAAAATATCGAAATTAAACAAAATACTATCTCAAAATAAAATCGTAGATTTGACATTAATGATATCTTCGATATTGGTTGGTTTTTTCTTCATAAATCCCACTTCAATATTCAATGAAGAAAAATAGAATTTTATATTTGAAACCAACATATGATGAAATATTATTGGGATGATAAATACTAATTTCTAATAAAATCAAATCCAATTGATGGGTCCTGATTCTTATTCACATGTGCTTTTATCTAAAATGTTTTTAGGGAAACTCAATTCAAACACATTTATTTTTTGTAGGTGTTTTATGATGTTTTTTTATAATAGTATTCAATTATTCCACCAAGTCATGATATTCAGTTAGTAATAAAACTCATACTGCTACTACACCTATTTCAAAGGCTCTTTATATAATAGTATTGGTTTAGTTTCCTAAATCGACGAAGTAGTTCCATGAGAACCAAGATAATATATTAATTTAGCCAATTATATCACAATTAGTTTCACCTATTGTTTTTTAGTAATAATGATTGATCAATATGACTCTACATTGAGTTTTAAGAACTGAACAAGATCAAAATCATGAAACATATTCCCCTACCCCATATTTGTTATTTTTTTGATCAACTACAAAGAGATCAATTATATTACAATATTGATCATTATTCTAGAAATCACCAATTATAGGTCAAGAAGGAAGATATACCCCAAAAAAAATGTGGACACTATGAATTTATATTGATGCTATTGGATATAAATAATGGCCCCACTATCTTCATAGATTTAAAAAATACATACATTAGTGATTACCATGATTTATTCAGGGTGGTCCTAATACACAACATTCTACTGTATTAATAGATATTGGGAGATAATTAATATTACAGTAGAATTTTATTGAATCCAATATGAAAAAGGATGATGTATTAAAATTTAAAAATATATGAATTGTAAGAAAAAATTATTGTTGGGTCTTATAGTCTCAAGATATGGTATATCTATAGACCTATAAAAGATATAAACTATTGAATGCAGAAAAAGAATATTCATTGTGACTGATATATATATTTCCATTGGTTCGGATCTATAATATCAATAGTTTGTGGATAATTTCTCATTAATACTTAATCGACTCACTATATTATGTCATATGAGATCCATGTTCACATGAAAAAATAAATACGTGGCAAATTTCATAGAATTTTATAGAATTTTAGTCATCAAATATGTTCTTACATTACCCCTTTAGGGTAGTAGGGTTTTAATCTATAGTGATTCATCGATGAATGAAATTGGATGGGTTCTAATGTATAATGGTATGTTTATAGTTTAAACCTCTCAAAAAATATTCTTTTATCAGAAAATTACCCAAATAATTATCTAAAGTTATCCGAGGTATTTTTCATTAAATATATGTAGGAATAATCATTATAGAGGAATGAATAATATATATACTAATCATAAATGTTTAAACTATATATTATCAAATAAGGTTCTGAATGTGAACTATAAAATTTGGTCAAAAGTGATTGATTATTAGGACTACAAAATAATTTATATCCCTGGGAAAAATAACAAAGTAGATGATGGTCAGAGTTAAAAATATAATGCATTATTATCTGTGATCAGAAGCACAAAATATCTAATAGTTATATATTTTCAATGGATGGATCCCAAAATCATGATAAATGCGTAGAAATATTATCATTTTAAAATTAATGTTCAACCATCTATCCCTATTAATATTAAATATACCTATAAGGAATATAGAGATCTACAAAACAATGAAAAAATATTTATTTAGTTTAACCATGATTTTTATTGAATAATAAGGATTGTGAAATATATAAGTTTTAATTATTTACCATATTTAAGGTAAGATACATTAAATGAGTCTCATAATTCATTATTTTCTATTCATTTATGAAGTATAATAATGTTTGGAGATTCGAAGGAGTGTTTTTGTGGGATAACATGAGTATAGATATTGATGAATATGAATCATGTTACTTGTGATTTTATTAGGTTAAGGGTGAGAAAAATAATTCTAATGTGATGTTTCAAGCATTAACTATACCAGAATAGAAATGGCGGATCATCACCATGGAATTTTTTCATTATACTCCACAACATTCTTAAACTCCATAATTATTTATGGTTTGTATATCATCTCCTTATTAAGTTACCACCATTTACAGCTATCAATGTGGATGTATCTCTTGATTATCTTTATAAAACATATATTAATTAAGATGTAAGGTTTTATGGTGTACCACATTATATTTTGTTTGATAAGGGATATAAAGTTTACCTTGATGTTATAGTGGATTCGTTAAAAGGATACAGATACAGAGTTATATTTCATAAATAAATTTCATCCTTAAAAATATGTTCAGTCTTGTAGAAAAATTCAAAAACATTATGAAATTTTAATATATTAATATAGGGATTTAAAATGTTGTTGGGATCAACACCATACTATTGTTGTGTTTTCTTATAATAGTATCTTTAACTCTAGAACTCTGATAGATATTTATGAAGACATATATTTAAATGATTATAGAGATCTTATATATTCATTTGATAATGGATAATGAAATCTTGTAGGACCGGAGAAGGCTTATGAAATGGAAGAAAAAGACAGATCCAATCAGTAACACAACAAGTGTTTTTAGTGTTGATAGAATTTTAATACTAACAATCATGAACATGATATAGAAACATAGGTTAATGAGAATGTTTTTCATTGTATTTCATCATGGAAAAAGGTAATGATATTCCAAAGTAATGGAATGATGAGACTTAGGTATAATAGTCTTTTAGTGAATCTTGATCGACTTGGAATGGTTTTTTAATACATGGATATTCCATTCAACCTATCTCATGTTCATGATGTGTTTCATGTCTCTTTCCAGATGAAGTTAATACATGAGACTTCACATGTATAGAGATAAAAGGTCTCAGAACTGAAGAATTATATCACTTATAATGAACAACCTATAGATATTATTTATTATAGAGAAAATGTTTCATGAAATAAGACCACCCACTTGGTCATTATTTTTTGGTGGAAACACCAATTTGAGGATTCCAAAATGATATCTATGGATATGATGAGTCAGAAGCCTTCTCATATTTTTTAATAAGTGTTATAAAATTTTGATGGATAAATTCCTTTTACGGGGGTATAATTTAACACTTCTATATTTTATGAAATACAATTTTTAAAATAAATTTAATTTATTAAATAGTCTTTATTGGATGAATAAAATGTTTTAAAAAAATTAATATATTCAATTAAAATATTCTTTTTTAATTAAATATTTACTACCTATTTATTATATTAGAGTGTATTAGTAGGAAAAATTAATTTTTTAAATTAATATGGTTATAAATGTATAAAATAAATTCAATGGATATCAATTTAATTGAAATGAAAATAATAACCATTTCTAGGTAAAATAAATTATTTGTAACATCCATGAGGCATTAAAATTTTCCCCATTTATAAAAACTCAATCTCTTTGATATATTTTGATGCATAAAATAGCATGTTTAAATGGAAATTCACTATTAATGTGTTATTTAAACATGGAAATTATAACCTAGTGATTAAATTGGCATGTATGAATGGTATAAACTAAATTATGAAAATAATATGGTTTGTACATTAATAAAATAAATTAAATTGTTATCTATTGATTATAAATTAAATAAGAATCATTTTATTTAAAAATAATTATTTGCTAGAAAATTTTATTTTTCTAAAAGGCTATTTAGGTTTGTTTTGTATCAATAATTTAAAATTAATGTTTACAATTCTTATAAAATTTATTTTATAAAATAAACATTTTTTTAAATAATTATTTCAAAATTATCTTAGAGTGTTTTTTTATTTTTTGGATGGATTCATTGTTTCTATGAATAACTAAAAATACATATTTTTATTCATAAATACCATTTCATTTATATTATATAAATAGTTAAATTATATTTTAAATTAAATTTAATGTAAAATTAGTCAAATTATAATATAATAAATACTATTTATAACCTTTTAGCTAATTTCATATTGAATATTGATATTAAAACCAATTATTTTTAAGTGAATGTTCTATTTGGAATCAATATTTTTATGTTACATCATTAGATATTATTTTAAATAATAATCGATAAATACGATTAAATTTATTTGAAAAAATAGATTACATATTTGGAATTGGAATAACTTGTTTTATCTAATAATATCATCTTATCATTCGACCATTATTAACAGTAAATGGCTATAAATTTAATTTATGTGGATAAGGTAAATAAATATTTTTGGAAGTTAAAGTAACAATATAACCATTAAAATGAAGTTAAACTTGTAAAAAACATATTTTCAAGACATATCTCAACATTATCACCAATAAGGGATGTTAGTGAATCATTTGGAATCCTTCTTCAAGATAAAAACATAGTTTTAATTGGTGAATTTAAAGAATTCCATGTTTTTCCTAACCACCGCTTATTATTGGATACCCTCTATCCTCAACAATTCATGCATCAAGATACATTTGGTTTTTCCAATTACATCCAAAATAACTTCCTTAACCCGTACAAAAAATGAAATGCCTCAACTTAATAATCCCAGTGCTGGTGCATTGTTTTATTACGTTAACATATTTACAAGTAGTCAAATCACAAATGGTTAATTAGTTTAGAATTTTTGTGAATACATTATATATTCATGAACCATACATTACAATTGAATGTTTAAATGAAATATATTCAATACATTTAGATAATCAATATTATCCTAGATTAACACATCATATATATCCAAATACACATAGAGGTATCCGAGGAAATAACATAATAAAGAGTTGAGATTAGTTTCTTAGTAAGTGTATGTATATAATGTAATCTATGAGTAGATATTTCAAAAAAATATTTCAAGCTAAAAAACAAAAACAATTGACAGTTAAATAATCACATGAGCTACGAGACATAACCATTGATATTTTAACGAATCAAATATTCACATAGAATAATTATTATAATATAATGATTACCATTGTAGATATTCACTATCATGATATATCCTCATAATATTTCAATTCATTATGTAGAAACCCATATGATTTGTGTAAATATTTATCTTCATGAGAATTTAAAACTTCATAGATTCAAATTTGAAGGGGTTTTCACCAAATGATTTCATCTCGAGAGACCTACCTATAAATATAGGGGGTATCGAGGCCTCACCCATCACTTATTATGTCCAATGCATTCCTTATATAAAAAGTGTGTAAAATAGACAACATACACATTTATATTGAGAAAATATCATATAAAATGTCATCATATAATCCACAAACAATAAATGGTAAAATATATACTATCGAAAGTAGAAATGACCATATATCATTAAATAAAATATAATAAATAATTTCATTGGAGGTCAACCTCAATTAATAATAATATTCAACATAGAATTCTGACATAGATGAAAATAATCTAACAAAATCATTGATATTTGTTGACAGAAATACCATTTTTTACATTGATAACATTTATTTAAAAATCAATGAAATTATAAATAAAAAATTTTCATATAATGTAATAGTATAAACCTATAATGTAATATTAATAATTTTTTATTTTCATGATGATGGAAAAATCCACTCATTCTGTTTAAGTTAAAAAACATTCCTTCCATCAAAAAAGTCACAAAGTGCCTCATATACGAAAATAAAAGAAATATTCCCTTATACTATGTTAATAAAATTCTAAAAATGGTTAAAAATTTACTTAAACATTAAAATTATAATTATAAAAACACTTTGGATGAAATTTATAAGAATAATTTGTAGGGATGATAAATTTTCCCCATAGATACTTATATGCCAACAATCTTGAATAGTAATGGGATTGTGAAATTTACCGATAACATGTATATTATATTATTTTAATGTTATTTAAGATCCCTTATAAGGGTTTAGAAAAATTATATAAGATAATTTTAACATATACATATTTATAATATCATATATGATATTATTATATAATTTTACTAAATATATTTTTTTACCCATGTTTGGAGTGTTAATAACTTCATTTTCCTACGCATGTTTTTCATGTAAGTCATGTTTCTTATTCATATGATATAATTAATTCATATTAAAAATTATATTTAGATCATATATATTAAATTTACTCATTATATATATTTTTATAATCATTCTATATTTTTTTACATTGAAATTTAATCATATTGCGTCGTAGATATGGTAGGCTTTATGTATGCACGAGTGATGATATGAATACATTAATAGTAAAAGGATTAGTAATTTTACAATATATTAATTATAATGAATCAATATATTGTAATTTTTTATTTATATACATTATATACATCATTATACACATCAAAAAACTTATCATTGAAAAAAATATTACACTATGGTGTGCAGATGGTAGGTCATACAAAAACATGCATAGTGATTCCATTTTTCATAGGATGGATAAAGGATAAATATGGTTGAGCCATAATCATAGTAAAATATTATAATAAATATGATAATGTAGTTATTAATTTACTATGGAAACCACACAAGAATAGGATGTTTAATAAAAAATGTCATTTAATGAGTTTGTAAAAAATTAATTCATCATTCTAGACTTCCTTTAGATCACATCTAAATAGAACTAGAATTTTATTATTTGGAAGAGAAGTCACTCAAAAACATATGTAAATATGTTTTTAGGAGAAATAATTAGGTTTTTCTCATGATATATGGGTCAATGTGGTATGAGGAACTAAGAAATGAGGTAAACTTTTATAAATATTTTGAGGTGAACTTTTAGAAACTCTCAAATATTAGAAAAATATAAATTATTCTCCATTTCCAGTTGTTTCAAATGTTAGTTATTTAGAATATAATATGATACTATATCTAAAATCTATTATCAATTTTTTTATAAGTTTACGACTTACTGTTATCCATATCATTCGTCCTTTACTATTAATTAAACCCTTTTACTCTTACGATGGAAACACAAATTATTACTTATTATGGGTTAATATATTTACAATAAACATAACAACGAGAAATAAATATACCAACTATGACATATTCTACTTCATCCAAATACTTTAAGGAATTTTTTTAAATAATTTATATCTTTTAATTAAATATTATTTGTTTTAAAATACCATTACTGTCATTTTTACACTATTCGTAACTCGAGTTTTTAAAAAAATTATATAAATCATATATATTCAAAATAAACGATTATAAAAAGTGTCAAATATGTAAAATTAATCTAAAAATTTTTGGATGAAATTAATTATTTAAAATTATGTTTTTTTATAATTTTTAATATCATATATTTATTCTTCAATTATTTAAACAATTATTGTATCATCATTATTCCACCATACGGGGTAATTATATTATCACTAAAAATTATAAATATATTTCCATGATTTAGATAAACATATTATATTTCCAAAAAATATTTATAGTTGAATTTAAATTTTGTATAATAATATATTAAAAATAGTATACTCGTGAAAATATGAGTATAACATCTTTAACACTGCATTACATAAAAGATAATAGATGTCATAATGTCATGCATGTAGCATCAAAAAAAATATAATTTTATCCCAATGTTTTTTTGGTCAAACAATACCATAAAATGAAATTAATATTGTTTTTAGGGTAATTTTATAACATTTATCATAAAAAAATTTACATTTATTTACCTGATTTACCCTTCACTATGGTAATAAAAAATATTACTAAAGTTACTATTTATATGGACAAACAAAAACTATATAAATAATTTTAACCAACTTATTAAAAATATAGAATTAATTTTATAAAATTCAATATGCAAATGTTTGATTAATTAATTTAAAATTTATCCGGTTTATGGTGTGGGAAAATGAGTTAATAATATTTAAGCATTGAAGCGATTCAAACATTTTTATATCTATATTCAATGTTAAATTGACTAAAATTTCCTACAATGGATTAAATTAAAAAATATCAAAATTTAATCTAAAACTAGTAAAAATAGAATTTGACACTATGCAATATTTTGAAGAAAATAATTCTCTTAATCTACAAAATTGTATTGTTCAATAATCATCAAAGCATGGAACATATAAAAAAATTATGAAAATTAAAACCAAATTAAATATTTATATTCTAAATTAAAAGAATAATTTTAGTTTGTCAAATTTTATATATTAATGTGTAAAATTTTTAATTTATGACTTGTTCTCAATGAAATGGTTGTAAAACATTCTTTAGAGAAATATAGGTTATCTTGAAAAAAAATTGGTTTGTTCTTATCTTATGATAATAATATCTATTGAAGGAATATCATATATTTTTTATTAAATATATATCATATATAATTAATTAATATAATGTAATTATTAAAATTAATATTTTTTATTAATAAAACACACTTTTAGAAGCATAAAAATATAAATATTTCCTCTATATAGAATTAGATTATATTTTTCAATCATAATTAATTAGCGACCAATTATTTAATATTATATTTTTATAAACTATTTATTTTAATAATTATGTTAATAATAATCATGAAATAATGTTTAATGTATAGATTACATTGATATAATTTAAAGAAAAATATTTAGTTGTTCGTTTATGCTCAATGTTGCGTGAAATATAAGCTATAAAAAATGAATTTAAAAAGAGATAGACCATAAAAATTGAGGGGTGTAACATTGTCCCCATATTAAATAAATTGAGTCCTTATAGTTTTTGAGTTTGTGTTCGATAACTATTGTTTAACTATTCAAAATAATTTTATTGAAATCTGACATTAGGACCTAGACATGATAATGTTATTAATAACAAATCTATAAATCTATGATGATCATAGTGACTATTTGATTCATCGGACAAGAATGTACTAGGATATAATTTTTTGTTTCAATATATTTTACCTATAGAATAAAAATTACTTTTATATTTATATAATCACTTTATTGATTTAATTCCATATCATATGCATAATATCACCCCTTTATTGTTCATTGATCTATTTTCACATTAACCATTTCACTAGAAAATTAATGTTCAAAATGATATTTTCGGGCCTCAATAACATTTGATGATTCATGTTTTCCACATGTGTATCTTGGATCCTTCAAATGTTTGTCAAAAAAAATAAATTATCACAATTTATCTAATAGATCTTTCTTTAACCTCAAAACAATAATATCATAAGTTTAACATGCTCTATTCCAACCATAAGACTTATCGAAAATACTTTTGTTTGAATTAGTAGTCCGAAAAGGTATCTAAATTTCAAATATCAGTCCTAACATAATATTCCCCAAACAATGTAGTGTAGCTCTTATTTACACATACCAAATATTTTAACACCATAAAGACATAATACAAATGTTCATGCCTCTAAATACATACACAATATATACTGAAGAATAATGCTTATATATATCACGATTCTTATACCCGAAATAAATTATCAAAAATCATGAATCCAAAAAAAAAATTACCTTAATTATGCCACATCAACATTAGTAAAAACCTATATTTTACCATGATCTATTTTATTTTTTCTAAGATATATTTAATTGATTTTGAGGTAATTTTTTTGTGCAGTTCCCAATTTCACTACAACTGAAACATTGAATAATAGACCTTTTTCTTCCCTTTTCATTCCATTCTATGGTGACCCTTTTAACAATGATTATAACAAACACATTATCCAATCAAGAACTTTCTTGGTAGATTCACTAAAAAATTATTATATATGGGAAAATCCTTCATTACATTCATCCCTTTATCCATCTCATACTCTATCATCATATTATTCTATTACATTAACTTAATGTAAAAAGAAATACTTATTTTTTTATCTGTTCATATCACATGAGACTATAACTTCATATGATGATAAATTGTGGGAGACTACTTCTCTTCCGAGGAATGGTTTCAACCCATCCTAATATCTATAAATCATGTTCTTTGGATTACATACATAATTAGTTTAATTCTCTGATAACCCTGTATAGTTGGATTCATGTTTAGAAACATTATCATTATTAATTTTCTTCATATTCATGAATTGTATCTCAATATAAGCTCACAATTCATGAGGAGGATATTTTCCATGAAAATTTCAATAAAATCCATCTGTTCCATGATATAAATTTATTCATCGTCTATCGTGTTTTGAATTCGTTAACACCATTGATATGCATCCCCCAATAGGTGATAAACTACAATTAAAAATTTCTCCCTTTTATTGATTCCCAAAAAAAGTAATATCTATTCTAAGGAACTTATCCATTATTCTTCCATTAATGGATTTTTTCTCCCATTAAAAGTTGGAGGTTTTTATTTCATATAGTATTCTTAAATTATTTTTCCAAATTATGGATCATGATGATTTCTATTATTAATGTTATTGTTCATAACATGAGTCAACTGTCCCTGTATAGTTATATGTGGGGTATATATGGCCAATTTTATAAGGACTCTTCAGGTAAGTGATTTCATCTCAATTTACATTTCATTCATTTATATTTGTTAATATGGACCTAAATTCATTTATATGGGGTATATATGGACAATTTTATATATTTAAAATGAATAACTATTAATTCATGTTTCTTAATAGTTCATTTCTAAAGTACCCTTTAAGGGGTTTCAATTTAGATATTTCGAAAGAGGAAAATATTAATGTGCAATCTGACAATATTTTGTTACTATCAATATTCACTTGAAAAATCACTTTATTATGATCATTTTCCACTGTAAATTTCATTTATTTTAAATAAACACATTATTGTCAGATATATATAATTTCCTCTTAAACCATATACAATTATTATATATTTTGTTTAATATATATGTTTTTTGTTTAACTCTTGAAATATTGATAAATCTTTATTCGTTATTCAATATTGATATTTGATAAGAAAGACAAATTACTCCTGAGAAACCGATATATAATTAATTTGTTGTAAATTTATTTATATGTGGGGCCTATTAAATATTACCCCTTGATGCATCAATAATACTAATTAAAAAAATATGTTGGAAAAATAAGATGGGTTTTTAGGTGTAGGCCTAAATAATATTGTAAAATTTCTTTAAAGTGTAGGTACCATGATTCATGAAATTATAAAATAAAATAATTATAAATTTATATTATTGTGAATTCATTTATTGTTTTTATCCATCATATTTTTGGAATTATAATATCAGTAGATTTATTTCATTATCAGTTTTTGATAAAATGACATGTGTTTTTAGTTATTTACCCTTCCATATTTAATATAATAGGATTATTACTGATAAATGAAACTATATGTAATCATTATTAATTATTTTATATCACCCTTATTTTGTTTCATTTCCCAATGGTGTAAATTTTACTTCTTCTATTGATTTTCAAGGATGATGAGAATTTTATGTTGTTATGTTTTATTTTCTTTCCAATTTAAAATAAATATGTTATATATATATATATTAACAAGGAAAATATACAATTTTGTCCTCTGGTATGGGATAATTTTTCTTCTTAATCCAATTTAGAAAATTATGCTTCGGATCAAGGTTAGTGGGATCATGGTCATTATAGTTTTTAATAGATAATTTTAGTAGAATCCTTGGAAAAATGACTTTTAAAAATATATATAATATAATACATCTCCATCATTGAAATTGAGGATATATATAATGAAATATCGTAATGATTTTTTATGGAAGAGATTAAGTGTTTTTTCTAAAAATACATACCGGTCCTAATATGAAAAGGGGATGTTCTTTTGGAATAATTGTTCCATGGGGTAATAACATAAAACATATTGCATTGTTCTTGACCTGATCGTTACCTAGTGACCGATAAATATCCTTAATACAGACCATGATTTTACACTTTTTAGGAATAATCATAAGATAATTCAAATTTTACATACAAAACATTATGATGTATTTGAAAATAAATATATCCATAATCAAATAATGTTTATGATTTTGAGATTAATGATTCTAATTTTTTAAATTTATTTTAACTATTAAAAAATATTTATAATCATACATTATGATTTAATATTAAGAAATATTTCATAATATCAAAGAATATTATATTACTTTGAAATTGTAACTAGAAATAATTTGTGTAATGGGTTGGACCACCCCGTCCATTACATTGAAAAAATATGGCATTGGAAGTGTTCTAGGAGGTCATAGTGATTCATTTCAATAGTTTTTCAAAAATGATGTTTTTACAATTTTTACTCATGATGGTGAGTCATCCACCCATGAGTCACAACTGTTGAGGTTGGACTACTGATTTCGGATCGGTGAGTTAGAATAGTTACTCGTATCGGTGACTCTCAATGGTGAGTCACTAATGGTAATTTGCGACGGTAGGTTTATAGTTGTGAGTTGTTTAATAGTGAGTCACCCAACAGTGACTCATCCACTAATAACTTGAACCAGTGACTCACATAGTTATATTTTTTAGTGAAATATATCTATAGGTGACTCGTGACTGTGACTCACCAAACAGTGAATCATTTTCAATATTTTTTCAAATTTCTAGAATTCACCTATTCTCTTATATACCAATAGTTTTTTACATTAAACATTTATTTATTGTAAAATTATATTAATACCATATATAATGGTATTTAGAACTATTTTGAATCTTATCTATCTATTTAAAAAATTGAAGCTTTCTTTGACTTTGAACCTGCATGTTATTTCTCAAGAGCCACCTTTAATAAATTTTAAAAACATTTTCTCATATTGATTTAGGATCTGGTCTTTCAAAACTCAATACCCTATCTTCCTTGTGTGTGTACCCTTCCTCTTCAAAAGGTACCCAAATCCTTTATTCCCCCATTTATTTGTGCATTGTGTTTCACACTTTTCATATCATTTTTCCCTAAAGGCTCTTCCAACTGCGTGTGTGCCTTCTTCTTCGGCACAACCAGAAAATACTGGCCATCTTTTCTCCGAGTTTGGGATACCTTAGTATCTATTTTATTTGTGTATCATGTGGGGTGGGGGTATAATATTTTACCTTTTATGATAAAATAAAATCAAATAAAAAAATATAATTGAATTTTTGTTAAGAAAAACAAGAGAGAATGTGAAATGTGACTTATGTATTTTTTTTTGTTAATGTTTTTAATCATATGGGATATATTCCTAATGAAAATCATTTCAATTGGGGGTCCTTTTTAATTTACCATGTAATAATTATGGAAATCTTGATGTTTTGTTTTCTATTGAGATGATGTTATTAAATTGTCTGACCACATACACTCAGATAAAAAATGGATGCCCCTTGATCAAACTGTTATGATGGTAACATTAAAAGTTAACATGTGGAATTAAAGAACAAATATATTGTTAAATATGAATATTTTTTGTTTTTTTTTGTTTATTGGTGTGGTTGTGAACACTTTATTGTTTTTTTGGGGTGTTTGAGAAGGTGTAATAGACTCTCATATTTATAGATTGCTTGATTGTGTAATGGATTTATAGTGTTATGATGAAGGGATATTGAGAATGGTTGTGATTGGTGTGTTGTAGTTCTTATGACATGTGTTTCTGGGTGATGTTCTGAGGTGTGGAATTTTTTTACTGAGAGGTTTTTTTGAATAACGACATTGAAGAATGGTGATGGAAGTAGTAAGTATGTGTATTTCACTAGGAGTTTCTCCCTGGGTGGCTTTCCCAAAGCCTCACTTAGTTTATTGGTATCAATTTTTTATGATATGAATAGGTGTTAAATAGATTATAAATATGAAGTGGGTTTATTTTCTATTGTTCTTCTTCGCCTTTGTCACTTTTTCATAGTTTCTTATTATCAGTCCTGCTTAGTGGTTTCCCAGATAGTGATAGAATGAATAAATTAATTGTTAATAAATAATGAGAATTGGATTTTTGAATTATATGGTGGTATGAATTGAGTTTGTGTCTTGTTGTAAAGAAACTTTCATTTATCAACTTCATAAGTGACCAATGATAATTTTCAAAAATGGAATTATTGAATAGTAGCATATATGGAAATGTTATTGGGTGGTTGGTAGTTTCAAAAACCATTGTCTTTGTAGAGTGATTGGTATCTATATGTATATGCATATAGTTTTTCATGATATTTATATATGAACCCCAACCTAGTTGAGCACTATGTGCTAAACTTCCTCATTGTCACTGGGGAGGGTGTATTTCCAAAACATCTCTGAAGGAGGATGTATGGATGGACACCCACTCTTCCTTTCTTCCTCTTCCAGGTGTTTATATCCCGTTATTCATTATGAAGGTTATGGTTTGTGGAGGATATGTGTTTGCGGGTGATACATGCTTTCCAAGGTTTCTTCAAGATCATATGAATTTTTCATTTCTATGTGTCTTTGGGATGACAGTTGTAGTGATTTTCTATGTGTCTTTGGGATGACAGGTATCATTTTTTCTATGTGTCTTTAGGATGTAACATTTTATGTAGCCCATGTGTCTATTGGAGGGATGATATGATCTTCATTTTCCCATGTGAAATGACTTTTCGTAAGGCCTAAGTATTTATGGAAAAGTTATGTCATGGTTTTATTAGAATTTGTGGGAGAACAAAGATATCTATTCTTAGGGTGTGAGAGAAGCTAATCAGCAGGAAAATGGTGTGGGGTACATTCTCATTGTTGTTCTTCCCATATTATTTTACTTGACTGGCATTATTTGGTGAGCTTGAATTGGTGAGGTTGGGATGGCTAGTATGCCTTGTAAGCTATTGTTTGGTTATGTTGTTTTCTCATTGGAGCATTAGTATTCTTATACCAGTTTTCCAGAAGAGACTTTGTTTTTTACTATGGATTATACTTGTATGATCAGCCAATGTATATAAAATTCTTTTCATGTATATATGATGATTTTTTGGACCGTGGTGGACCTTACAACCTCGGACGATGAGATAATTTTTGCATCACTGTTTAGAATTATTTTTTGGTATTTACATAGGAGCATTTAATTTTATTTGAAACTGTTTTATTTTATACATACATCTGGGATGGTTTTGTCTATATTTTATATATATTATTTATAAGATTTGTTTTGGGGTTGTTAAATCATATCCCTATATCATGGTTACTATAAAAGGCTATTTCCTTCCATTTATTTGATATTTCTATACCCTTGGTGATGGTCACCACCCTAGGGCCTACTGGAGGTGGTACTCAGTTTCCATTATCTCCATTTATCCATATCCATCGTATGAGGGGTATCATTGGAGGGAGGTTCATAAATGAATGGAATATGAGGATTTTGTGACAATTGAAGTTTCTAAAGTTGTAGGTGATTTCTGGGATGTTTTTCCCTAGGGGGTTGTTACTCTACCCCCTTGACGTGACGTTCATTTTGGGATAGACTTGTATTCCATTTCTTCTCTGATTTTGATGTCTATGTATGAGATGGAACCCTTTGTGTTGTGGGTGTTGAGGATCCAAATAGATGACACAATGAAGAATGTTCGTATCTATCCCAGTGTGTCTCCATGGGGGACTCCAATGTTGTTTTGAATGAATTAAACTATTTGTCTAAGGTTATGCATATACAACCGCGGGTTGAATTTTGAGAAAACCAAGAACTATTACCCTCTCCCAAGGATAGAGGACATTTTTGATGATCTGAGAGGAGAAATTAAGTTTTTTAGATTGATCTTTGTTCTAGATATCATCAAGTGAGCGTAAAAGAGGATGATATCCTAAAGTATTCATTTAGATGCTGGTATGGTCACTTCGAGTTCATAGTCCTATAGTCTGATGTTAAGAACACATCATCTGTATTCATGGTGCTTATAAAATACATCATCTATGAGTCCCTAGACTTGGGAATCATAATATTCATCAATGATATATTGATTTACTCAATTTCAAAGGATAATCATACCGAGCATCTCAAGACCATCATCATGTTCATTTGACTCTAGCAGCTCTATAGAGTGTTGTCAAAGTTCACGTTCTAAAACTGAGAGGTTCATTTCATTTGGCATGTGGTGCCGGAGAATGGTGTATTAGACAACCCATCAATGGTTGTGTTAGTTTTTTCATTGTTAGGACAAAAAAATGTAGAATATGTTCATTTTTTTGGTCTTGTGGGATATTAGCACTTATTTTTCCCTGATTTCTCCCAAGTTGTAGCTCTGTTGATAGCTTTGACCATAAATGACCAGGATATTGTTTGTAGAATTTAGTTCTAGGAAGAATTCAACAATTTAAGAGGGACGTTTTCTTGTGGTCCAGCGATCTAGTTTCCATTAGAATGGGTGATGTTTGAGGTGTTTTGTTATGCTTACCGTCTGGGCTTGCAGTGCATATTGATGCAAAAACATGTAGCGATTTCGTATGGGTATAGTCTGTTACATCCCCATGAATGTAACAATGACAGCCATGATTCAGAGCTAGTAGTGGTGATGTTTTCACTTAATTTGTCCCATTATTACCTCATTGTGGAATATATTTTTTTGTATTCATAGATCTCAGTAGTTTTAGTTTTTTATTTTCCTAGTGAGATATGAACTCATGGAAGTAGAGGAAGATGATGTTTCTTAATTAATATGATATTGAAACCTCCTATAACTCTATAAAGCGAAGTTTTTTGGATGATTCCTCGATATGGAAGATGAAAAAATAGTTATTTTAGAAATCATTGGATTCTTGGAAAGAGATGGAGGAGTTATCATTGTTGCACTTAAATATAGGAATGAATGGTGTACAATGATTCTTGATTTAGATGGCAGTAAATTTTTATCTAATACATCACATGGAAGTGTATCAGTGGGGAAATTTGAAGGAATCTTTGATACACAAATTTGTTATCCATGGTGTTCCTCTGGAGGGATGGTCAGTGTATTGACGCGACCAGATATTATTTTAAGGAAATTTATTTTTTCTAATCGAAATGTGTGAGAATTTCCTTAGTAAGTTTCATAAATCACATATAGTGGTACACCATGGATGTTATATTTTGTAACATGGATTCAAGATAATTTTTTGGAGGCCTCGGATAATGCAGGTAGTGGCAGAGATTGTGGATAGGTTTTTATTGTTCTGGAATATGAAGGATGAAAATTGTGTTCCCAATAGTTTTTTATTAACCATAGTTGTCCCCATGTAGAAGTGAGATGACATCTCAAATTATCTTTTCACATGGTTACCCAGGGCTCAGGGAGCCTTCGATTTTATATGGTTGATTGTGGATTAGTTGATGAAATTGGACAAATTCATATGAATCAAGTAATCAGTTGTAGTGGATGCCTTGGGAAAGTAGGTATGTGGATGAGGTAGTGCATCTACTTGGATTGATGGGATCCATTCACTCAGATTGGGATACACATTTCACCTCGTGAGTCTGAAGGGGTTCGCAGTATTCTTTTTTCACTCAGTTATGCCTCAATAATAATTTACACCCTCATATAGATGGGCAGAGATAATGGACCATCAAGACACAAGATGACATGTTATCATAATTCATCTTGGACATTGGAGAATCTAAGGTACAAAAACTACCCTCTATAGATTTTGATTAAAATAATATCTATCAACCTCTCATTTTTATGTATTCATTTAAATAATTGAATGGAATATTGAGTCGTTCACCTTCATTAATGATATAGGTTGGAGAGATAGTTGTTCTTGTCCCAGAGGTTGTGTAGACCACACCATAGAACCTTTATCCGGATCACGATAGGATGAAAATGGAACAGGACTGGAAAAAGTTGTATTCATATTATAGGAGGAGGCCTTTCGAGTTCAATGTTTGGGACCATCTATTCTTAATGGTTTCCCCTCGATGTGTATAATATAGGTTTGGTAGAGGGGGAAAGATTTCTCCCATGTTCATAGGACCCTTTGTGGAGTTGGGATAAGTTAATGAAGTGGAATATATTTTTGCATTTACCCTATATTTTGAGTGGATCCATGATGTATTTCATGTTTCTTGGCTTCCCTAATATATTCATGATGACTCTCATGTCAACAAATAGAGAGTGTTAGATGTCTAAGATGACATGACAAACTTGGAGCTTCCAGTAGAAATCTTGGATCATTAGGAGAATGTGTTGTGTGGGCAGACCATTCCCTTGGTTTTCATGTTTTGGAGGAATGGTGTGTTATAGGAGAGTACATGGGAATAAGAAGTATATATGTGTAACCAGTACCCAGAGTTGATTTGAGTTTTTCCATGTTATGTTTTTCATTATGATATAATGTTTGAACCTTTTTTATTTGATTTGTTTCCTTATTATGTAAGGTGTGAAAATTTCTTGACACATGAAGTGGGGATGACCTAATTCCTAATGAAATAAATTACTTATACTGTTATTAAACCTATTATAGTATGTTTGGGGAACCCATAGTAGATAATAACTTAATATAGAAGATTGAATTACCCAGCCCGCATGTCTGTATAATGTGGTTGTTGTGATTGTGTGGCATTCCTTGTGGTCGTTTGGGTTAGTAGATATTGGAGGATGTGTTCTTAGATGTTTATTATTAACTCCACCATTCTAAAAAGAGGGTGGTTTATAATTGAACGTTGATGTACTTTGTCTGTAGAGGTGTTTCATGAATATGGAGATCGTTGAGAGGTACCTCGTAGGGTGGTTTTTCAATCACTATTTCTTCTAGGATTAGATTTCCATTCACAAGGGAAGAATATTTTTAGAGAAATATGATGTAGTGTTCTAGACCTCCCAAGTCAATTACATTGACAAAATCTAGTTTTGGATGTGTTATGAGGGGTCATGGTGATATATTTCCACAGATTGTGATAAATTTAGCTCTCCCAAGGGTGACTCCTAGCAGTAAGTATTCCACTGCTGATTTAGTACTAGTGAGCCAAGACTGGTTAGTCAGTACCATTGAGTCAGAACTACTGATTCGGAATAGCGACTCGCACAAGTGACTCACAACAATGAGTTGCTGATAATAGGTCACCACCGGTGTGTCATCTAAAAGGGAGTCACCCAATGGTGAATCACCTAAGTACGAGTCATCCAATGTTAACTCACTGAATTGTGAATAACCTATTGGTATCTTATTCCATGACTTGAACTGGTAGCTTTCTAGTGGTATCTCACCACCAGTGACTTGTAACGGTGAATCACATAATGGTTAGTCATTTTCTACATTTTTTTAAAAATTTCATATTCCTATGTTTTTCAAAATTTCAATCAGTTTCTCCCATTACCTTTTTTTTGATTTAAAATGTTTTTAATACCATATTTAATGTTTTTAGAGCTGTTTTGAATCATGTCTATCTTTTTAAAACCCATAAAGCCTCCTTTGAATTCCAGAACACCTAGTCTTGATCAATATCCTCTTTTTAATGTATTTTAAAAACCAATTCTCCCATTTATTTAAGACTTGGGCTTTCTAAAATTGAGAACATCACATCCTTGTGTGTTTCCCCATTCTCTTGCTGAGCCACCCTGAATATTTCTTCACCCGATGATTCATGTATTGTGTTGCACCCTTATGATCACATTTTCCCCAGAATTCTCTTCCAACCGCATGTGCGCCCCAATTACTAGTGAATCCTGGAAGTGTAGATCATATGTTCTTCAATGTTGGGATCCCATCACATGTATTTTCTTTTTGTATCATTAGGGTTGGTGTATGAATGTTTACCTTATAATGATAGTAGAGTAAAAAAAAATAAACAACGATAACTAAACTCTTTTAAGAACAACATATGGTGCCATGAAATGTGACATATATTATTCTTGGTCAGATATTGATGTTTCCAATCATATGGGGTATATTCCAATTAAAAATAATGGTCATTGGTGCTCAATTTATTCACAATGAGTAATAATATTTGAATTTATCATGTATTCTTTTCTGTCAAAAAATTATTATGAAATCAGTTAACAAGATAAACATTACAAATAAATGGATTCCCCAAGATCAATCTATTTCTGTGAAAACACAAAATGTGAACAAGTGGAATTAATTAATAGATTAAAAATTAAATATAATTATGTTTGGTATGGTTTGTGTTGTGGTATAGCTTTGAGTACCATTATCGGTTGTGTTGTGATTTGGAAGGCATAATGGAATCGTAGGTTGAGTGAATGATTGATTATGGAATTGAAGGGAAGTGTTATTCAGTAGGGCTTCCGAGAATATTTTTGATGGGTGTGTTGTAGTTGAGATAAGATGTGTTGCAGGGTTTGGCTATAATTTAAGGGTTTCCCTATTGAGAGGCTATATTTTGCATAATCACATTGAATAATACTGATGTATGTGGTTTGTATGGTTAGTTCGCCTCGATTTTTTCCATGGGTAACATAACTAGATATTTAATTTGTGTCTCGAGATCAGTTATTTATGACATGAATGGGTGTTAAATGGGGAAAAATTGGGTTAATTTACCATGGTTATTCTCCCTAAGTGTCACTTTTTCTTTGTTTCTTATTCCCAGTTGTGCTTATATGTTTCTTAAGTAGTGATGGAATTAATAAATGAGTAGTTAACTAAGGAAAAAAATTAATTAATTTAATGGGATAGGGTATGAATTGATTTTGTATCTTTTCTTTTGAAGTAGATTTTATTAGTCAAATTTAGAAGTGACTTTCATTAATATTGATAAATGCATTTAGAAGTTTCAAAAAAGTTGGTCGTGTTGTTGGGTGGTTGGTATTTTGAAAACCCATAGGTTAGGATGATTGTTAGTATCTGTATGTATATTATTGTATTTGTTTCTTAATATTTATATAATAACTCCATCCCAAGTTGAGCACTATGTTCTGAACACCCCCATTATTAAGGGGGAGGATGTATTTCGCAAACAACCTAGTGGGAGGATGGATGGATGGCCACTCGCTCTTCCCTACACCCTCTTCCAGTCAGTGATAACCCAATATTCTTTGGATAGGTATAGGTTTTTGGGGGCCTTGTCTGTGCATGTGAGTCATGCTTTCCCTAGTATCTTTGGTATGAGATGATTTTTTGTTTCCCAAGTTTCATCAGGTTGAGATGTGTAATGTTTTCCTGGGATTCATCAGGTTGAGTGGTGTTTCCCATTCTAAGTGTCTTTGGGATGTGACATGGTATGTGGCCTAGGTGTCTATGGGTGGGCAGTGATGAGATTAATTCTCCCAAGTTATTGGACTAGCTATGATCCTCATGTGTGAGCGGGAAGGTTTGGACATGATTATTTCAGAGGAGGTGGGAGCTCCACAGAATTGGTTGTCAGGTTTTGAGAGAGGTTAATTAAATGAAAATTGATGTGGGGTACCTTATCGTCAATGTGATAATTGAAATCCTTTACATTACTTTCCTTGTTTATTTAGTGTTCCTTGGTGTGGTGGGGATGGCTAGTATACCCTATTGGGTGCTCTCGTGGTATCTTTTTTTCTCATGGGAGAATTAGTATTCTTATCTTACTTGTGCATGAGACACTTTGGTTTTCCCTATTGAGTATAAATGTATGGTCATCCTATGTAAGGATTCCAAGATGATTTTGTGGACTATGAAAAACCATAATACCTCCTAAATTTGTGTAGTTTTTTATTCACTACTTTGACTTGGTTTTGGAATATTACATCACATATTTTCATTTAATTTGTAAATGTATTACTTTAAACATGAATGTGGGATGGTTTTTTATTTCTTATATATATATAATATATGCGAGTTTTTTTGTATGATACATCTTCTCTCTCAATCATGCTTACTATAAAGTGTAATGCCTTCCATTTTGTGAGATTTTTATACCATTGGTACTGGTCGGCACCTCAGGCCCTATAGAAGGTTGGACATGGGGTGTCATTATCTCCATTTCGTTATTTCCATACTGGTAGGTGTATATTTGGAAGGAGGAGGTAGTGACAATAAGTTAATTAATACTTATTTATATTTCATTGATTTCTTTATTGATAATTCAAACATAGTTGGTAATGGAACCAATATGATGATGAATATATTAGAATACATATTTCATTTATGATAAATAACAATTCCTATATTGATCAACCTATTCCAAAATGTTATTCAATTATGTTGGATCACAACATGTGATCAAAGGGCCTATCAATTTGTGGGACCAATAATCCAATTGAAGAAGCACAAAAATTTATGTCTGTAAATAATATAATAATGACCCTAGGATGCAATGAAAAGAAAAATGTTACATGTGAAGTGCATTTTTTCAATGTTTATATTCATCAATAGTTTTTATTGATCCAATTAATTAATGATTAAGATGAAATATAACTCTTATAATGGATTGATTTTATGGAATCATTCTTCAACAAATATTTCCCTCATGAGAAATAAAAAAATTAAGGGACAATTATTCAACTCAATAAAAATGAAGAGTGAAGTGTTACTGAGTATGAGGCTACGATTACAAGGTTATATATAAATGTTTTGTATTATATATAGAATTTATAGTGTAATATATACAGTATATTTTAAGGTATTAGTCTATGTATCTAAAGGGAATTGGTGTCTCAAAATTGTTATGTGTACGATGAAATATTAATATGTAATTACAAAATGGTAATGTAATTCCCTATATCCTACACGATCAAGGGAAATGAATAAAGCAGGTGGTCGAATGATCTATATGAAAATGGTAATACATTAATAAAGATTAATAGATTAAAAAAATTTCCATCTAGTGATAACTGTCGAAAGAATAATATACTAAAATGATTGAAGGAATAGGAATTTTGTTATAAGTGCGGAGAATATAAACATCATGACAACAAATTAAAAGGGAAGAAATAAAAAACTATTATTAAGTGAATAATATATATTAATTTTGGGACTATGGAATCAAATTCCTCATATGTCAGGGAAATCTTTAACAGAAGTGGAAAATATGAGAATTCAATGTTTATGAGATCAAAATAGCTATGGTTGAAGAATAAAATGATGTTATAAAAGGTAAATTAATCATAGATTTAATTTAATTAATTAATTAATTTATTATGTATCATAAAACTATTTTATATGATCCATGTTATTGATGAAAATTAAATATTTCCCTAATGAAATAGGTAGGGTGTTGTAAGTAAAAACTCACAGTGGATGTCTCATCACAACAACAATGTGTCATGAATTAAACATTATGACACATAAATATTCTTTATTTACTAAACATATTATCATACATATGTTTGACATCGATACAATCTGTCATATGGATTGGATTTAAAAATAGGAGATAAAAATTTATTATAAGTAGAAGGAAATTATAGTTCCTAAAGAATATATAGAAATAATCATTGTTATATAATGTACATCATCATATGATACGTCTATAGATCCTAAAAAAAATTTCTACTAAATTATATTCTCAAGGAAGAAGATAAAACCAAATCCTAGGATGGGGAAGGTAACATTCAAATTGAGGATGTACCTACCATGCACTATTACATTGATATATTTTGTGAGGAATTACCTAGCCATCCACTGGAGAATGAAGTTATGTTTTCCATTGATTTAATATTAAATGAAATACCTATATAAAATACCACTAATAGAATAGAACCTATGGAATTAGTGGAGTTGATGAAAAAATGAGTGAATTTGTGTGATATGTGATTTATTCTCCCAACACTATCACTGTGTAGATCCCCTATTCAGTTCATTAAAAATAAATATGGATCCATGACCATATTCATTGATTACTTATAAATCAATGATATTATGATATTGATCAATTATCCTCTTACCTGTATTGATGACTTATTCAATCAACATCATAGTACATAATACTTTTAGATTATTTACCCTATTATAAGTATATTATATTTAATGTAAACATGGAAGAAATTATGGAGAAAGTATTCCAAATAAGGTATAGACAATTTTAATTTACCATAATTCCATCTCAATTTATTAATGATCCGCTAATTTATATGGATCTAATGAACATATATTCACAGAATATATAAATGATTTGGTTTAGGTATTAATTAATGATATTTTTTGTATTATAAAATCCATAATAACTATGATAATCACATTAATATGATTCCTTAAATCTTATAAGGAATGATTTATATGGGATATTTAGAAATTGTGTTTTCTTGTTTTAGGATGTTCAATTTATTGGACATATTGTCTCCATGGATATAATTTTGATTGATTCAATGAAGATAGAGTCATTCATAAGACATACTACACCAACAAACATAACCAAGTTAATTAGTTTCATTGGATTTTAGGTTACAATAATCTATTCATTTATAATGTTATCCAATGGTCTAAATTGTTAAAAAAGCATACACATAATGGGGTTACGTTCATTGGGAAAATGAAATGAAATGAATATTTTGATGTACTCTATAAGTGATTGGTCAATGATTTGGTTTTGACTATACCATTTCTAAATTATGGATTTGGTGTATATAATGAAACATCAAATAAGGAACTTGATTATGTCCAAATGGATAATGGCATAGTTATTGAATATGCATCACGACAATTGAAGGCTCATAAATAGAACTATGAAACCCATGATCTTGAGTTTCTGGTTGCAATATTTTATTTGAAGATATGGAGACATTGAATTTATGATGGAAAATGTGAGATATATAAAGATCATAACATATAACAATATAGATTTTCTAAAATAAATTTCAGTAAGATACAAATGTGATATCTCAAGTTATACAAGAATTGTGATTTCTATATACACTACCAACAATGATAATAAAATAATGCATCATATACATTGAGTATGAATAATCATGGAGTTATAACCCAAATTAAGATTTATATAGACCCTATTTTCATGGATATTGTAAATATTGATATGGGAATTATTAAGCCAGGAGATACATCACTCCTTTTTTCATTTAATATTAATCTATTTTAATTAGAATGGGAAAAATCTCAATATAATGATGAGAAAATCCAAAAGAAAATTAATTGTATGAATGATTTTAAATTAGAATAATTCATTTTCTAAGATGGTGTTCTAAAATTTGAAAATATATTATATGTTCCATTTGTACCTAGGATAAAAATGGAATTAGAGGATAATTATCAAATTTCAAATTTCACTATACAACAAGGTATCACCATGATATAAATAGAGTTGATGGAATTATTTTGAAGGGTTAAAATGATGTAGGAAATTATGGAATATGAATCAAGATGTTATGTATTTTAATAATTCAAGGGTCATAGAAATATTCCTAGAGGATTCATGAATCCTATTTCTATTGTTGTGTGGGAATGTGAGGAAATTACTATAGAATTTTTACAAGGACGACCAGATATTCCTATGAAAAATAATATAATATGTGTTATTATTGATTTCCTAACCAAATATGAAAATTTTCTCTATGTAAGAGATGATTTAACTCTTTATCAACTTGTACTGATCTATAATTATGATGTTTTCATAATTTAGAATGAACATATTTTGGTTATGTCTAATCATGATTTCCATTTTATATAAAAATTATATGAAGGAATATAGAAGGCTCATGATATTCATCTTAAATTGTGAACTACCTACCATCCTCAAACTAATGGACTGTTAAGATGGAATATAAAAAAGAGGGAATAAATTTTGAGATCAAGCTCACATTACTCTTAAGGTATAAGGGATCATTATTTATCAATGGTATAGTTTTCATATAGTAATAGCTTCCATTAAAGTATTCAAATTGAGATATATGAACCATTGTATTAAAAGATATTTCTTTTTACAACATATTGGGATAAATTTGGTGAAAGGAATCCAATAATCTCAATACTTATTTATGATACAATAAAAAAGGGAAAGACTATTTACGCTTAATATCCATGCTTCTCGATGTTTGAAAAAGATTTATGTTAAAAATAAGAGGAATGATTTGAAATTTCAAATGGGGGATCATGTTTTATTGATATTATATACATGAACTATGTAATAAGGTATTATAATAATGGGAAAATAAGCTCTAGGAAGATCATACCATTTTAAATATTTCAACTAATTAGACATGTTTGTTATCATTTTTCAGTGCCACAAGTCTCTCAAAAATAAGTCATGTGTTCTATATAACATTGTTATAGATGTTCATGGCATAATGAACACATGTTATCACCCTTGATGAAATTGAATTGAAACCTAATTTATATTAATATGACTAACCCATCAAGATTCTTGAAGCTATAGAGTATATATTATGTAATTTGATTACTGTTCATAAAATGTTACTTCGGTGAAATCACAAAATGGAGGAATTAATATGGGAACAAGAGGATGTTTTGATGAAGATCTACCTTCATCTATTTAGAATTTATTATCCATGAAATTATAAGGAAAAAACATCAAATGGATAATATAACACCTAGGGACATTGAAAATTATTTCCTTTCTAATAAATGTAATCACTTCAATAGAGTGAAATGTATGAAACATATAGTATAAATGAAAATAATATGTTAATTGTTTTTAAAAAAATGACCATTATAAAATAGCTGTTATATTGGAGGGTATGAATAATACTTAGTTAAATATAAAAAGTAAACGGATTATTCATTAATAGAATAAATTATATTAATATCTATAAAATATAAATAATATGTAAAATATTTTAAAGAAATTTTTTTTTTTCCAATGAACAATATTTTTGTAAAAATCCGTTTTAGTCATGCATTTTTCATATACATTAATATTAATTTTTATCTCATATAGAATATTTATTTGATAACATTAAATTCATTTTAAAAATCATCATATCATAATAATCTTTACGCGAATTATTGGTATTTAATAAAATGTTTCATTTTGTGATGAATAGAGAAAAGTACTTGTTTTTACAAAAAGCATCCATTTTATTTAAATTATTTAAAAATAAAAATTATATTTTAAATAGGTATTGTATTAAAATTAGTTAAATGATATTATAATAAATAAAATTTATTTTTAATTTATCACTTTTATTGGTAATTTTGGTTTGAAAACCTCTTACACGAATGAAAATTTCCTCTTTGAAAACCTTCTTTTTCATGGACTGTGTGTTTATAATTATTACTAATATTCTTCTACATATTTGAATTTAATTTTTGAAAAAATATTTCATATTTTTAATATAAATATTTTATATTATATCAAATATTCATATTAAATTATATTCAATTATAAAGAGTAAAAAATGTATAAATTATTTAGTACATTTAAATTAAGAAATAAATTACCCTGTCATAAAATAAGAACATAATCTTTAAAATGACATACTAAATTTTGTAAAAAAACACATATTTAGGGTTATATTGGCACATATATTGAACGAGAGTCAAGGAAAAAACACTTTGGAGGAATTTGGAAAGATAAAAACACAATTGTAATTGAATCTTTCCAAATATTCCTTATGTGTCCTCACCCCCATTTATAAAAGGCCACCAACTATTTTCCCCAACCCACAATTCCAAATACATTTTGTTTGGACCAAAATTTACCAATTAATATTATTAATCCCTTCAAAATTTCATATTTTCATTTTTCAATGATAAATCAATCCTATTTATTATTTTGGAGAAAACAAAATGAGGTCCTCCGAAGTAGTTGTTACTTTCATAAATGATCAGTTTTGATTTATTTATTCTTACACATTCATAAATATTATTATATCATGATTGTATAATAACACCAATATCTAACCTATATAGAGATGTTATTATGTTAATGAGATAACCTTTATCAAACTATTGTTCTATCATATTTTAAATAGAATCATCGATTGTGTGTACAATAGACTAGTAACTCCTGACCAAGTGGAACTTATTTTCCATCAACCCCTACAATGGTCAGATATATTTTTAGTTTTATAATATATATATATATATAATAAGTATGATATAGTTATACTTCTAGAATGAAATTATTCTATACTCTTTATTACTTTACATTTCATTCAAATAACAATATTGTGTCTCATGTGCATAACAGAAAACTGTCTCGCGAATAAATATAATTTATTTATCAATTTTTCCTTACCAGGATGTTAATAAATATATATTTAATGAGTATTTAAAACACAATACATGATATAAATTCTAAAGAAATATTATATGGTTAAATTTCATTATTTTTCCTCATTAATGGAATTATATAATCACTTGTGCGTACATATAACCAACTATCACCCCAAAGATATTTTATCAATTTTCCACAACCATCCTTAATGAATGATTAAAAATTTATTTATTTAGTAAATATGGGATTTTTAGCATTAATATAATTATGGGTTTTATTTATCTATATAACAAACACAATAACCTAATCATTAATGATTTAACATGCATGAGAAAATAAGGAAATTAACACCTGAAATAATCCAAAATCATGAAATATTTTTAACACAAATGTTGTAAAATGTTATAATAGGATCACATATGATATTATAAATATGAATATTGTTCTGGTATAAATTAGTGACTTCCTTAAAACCTCTATATATTAGTTTAATTAGTTTTCCTACAAAACAAATCATGAGGACTGATATTTCAACTAAATTTTAATTTCATTGAGACATATTTGTAAATATGAACCTATTAACTTTTATGTGGTTTATATAATAAGACCCCAGAACTCCCTAATAGAGGAGGTGTGAGTAAGGGTGTCAATTTTTTCTTTTAAATGATATATCATGTTCCCAAGTTATTAGGAACATGATAATATTATAGAATTGAATCATGTAGTAATCAGTCATTCACATGCATTAAGAGACTACAAAATTTTTACATGGTTCACCACAATGGTATGGTTTGAGTATTAAATGCTGATAATGTGATTTAGAAACCTAAATACACAAATATTCATGAGTTGTGGAATATATAATTTCATTCAAAAAATCATTATTCGACGAACACAACCTCTAAAAGATTACACGGAGAGAAAACTACCTCCCTGGGAACAATTAAATCAAATACCCTTGACCATTGCCTTGGGAGAATTATTACTTAGTTTATGTTCTTGTAGTTCACTTTAGTGGATTTTAATTTATGTCATTTTACCTGACTATAATCATACACTTCTTGAATCGATGACATGAGTTAATACAATTGAATGCACTGTTCATATAAAGAAGATGTTCAAAACCAGCTAATCATGAAGCTACTTCAATAACTTCACAAATATGACCAAGAAATACACCATTTCATAACACTAAGTCATCATTGAATAAATATTCATTGTGAAATCCCATTTTCATATATACATAAGAATTTGTAATGACTAATATACTATATTAACGATGCTCAAGAACATGGTGAAAAAATTATTTGTAAAGATATCATCTTCGTGAGATCAAAGACATTGACACTATTCTCCAAAAAAAAATTTAAATGAAATGGGTTTACATACCTAATTATAGTATCAAAAATTCATGAAGTTCTGAGGAATTTACTTTCTTTATAAACCATAATTCCTAGAAAACCACCTTCAACATTATAATAATCTTGTACGGTTAGATCACATTCTTTGAAAACTCCCTGATCTGTAACACCCCAAGCTTCCACGGTACGTTTCCCTTTGAATAATGCAATGGCTTGCATTGTATGCAACTTCGAGATTCTAACACACCACAACCAATCAAACAAGCCTTTATGAATAGTAATAACTACTTTTTGAAAGTTTATAAATTTTTTTCTTTCAATATTGACTTCATTTTTGGATTCGTATTATCAAAAATAGATTTGGATGAAATTTTGGTACTTTTCAGATAAATTTCATATTTTGATGAATAGTGAAAATTACTAAATTTTAATTAAAAAAAATTATAATTGAAATAACTAATAGTGATAAGTTATGAATTTTAGTTGTTTTAATGTATATTTAGAATATATTTTTACCATTTCATACAATGCTGTTCATTGGACGTAATTTCACATTTAAACCAGACAAAAACAAGTGTCAATATTTTGATAGTTATTATTTCTTAAAAATATACTATTTTTTTAACAACGGGAATTAATTTTTAAATTAATTAATGAAAATTATATATTTTTTTAATTTGGTAAAATAGAAAACATTTTTGAATTCATAATATCAAATATAGCTTAGGCCTAATTTTGGGTATTTTTCATGAAATTTCAATTTTTTATGAATAGTGAAAACTACTGAGTTATAGTTTAAAACCAAATTTTTATTTAAATAATTATTTTTTTATTTAAATTTCATTAAGGTCAAAATAGATACATAATACATATATAAGATAAATATAATTCATTGAAGTTAGTTTAGAATAATTTAAGATATATAAAAATTGTATTGAACTTTTCATCGTCTTTTACCCACCCATAGGAGAATTTATAAATTTACATAAAACATAATTTTACTGATTCTATGAGTGGAATTTATAAAATCTAAGAGACACAGTTAATATCAAGGAGTAAAATTCGGTTCAATAATATAAAAGTAATTTTTGGTGAATAGTAACTTTTTACTTTTATTTACCACGGTTAAAAATAAATAGGGTAATTAAGGGTAAAACTGTTATTAATATTACCCTAACATTGCCCTAATTCTATTGGAAAAATGTTTCTTGACCAAAAAATCCTTAGGAATAAAATATTATCCATTAGGTCTACTTGTATTAGATTAGGAAATTTATTATAATTTAATTCAAAGAAGAGTTAAAAGTGTTAAAATCAATGATTAATTACTAAAAAAATTTAATATAGGGTTATACATAAGATAAATTCGATTGTCAATATTAATTAAAAATATAAAAATATTTCCTACATAATGGTATTTTATTTAAAAAATTTAGACATTAAATAATTTAATTTATGTATGACACAATGGTGATACAATAATTACTCAATTAATGAAATATTAAAATAATTTATATTATAAATATCCAAATAAATGTAATTTGAGACTTTTATGAATTAAACTAATTTTATGGGATAATATGACATTTTAGGATTTATTTAATTAACATTTTTTGAAGTAATCATGCTGTTATGATTTTCAAAAAAATAAAATTCCAAATAGTGTCAAAATTGACATAAAAGAGTTTTTAAAACAAATATTATATTATTAATTCATATTCTATTCATAAAAATCTATGGTTCAGCCAAAGAACTTGTATCATGATAGGTGTATCATTAATGGACCACATTAGGGTCTCTTTGATGTTTATCGTAAGTTTATTAACCATATAATATAAAAATACAAAGAGACATGGTAAATGTCAAACTAATTAACTAAGAGTTAAAACTATAAGATAAGGATAATAATGTGACCAGAACCTATCTAAAATCTATTGGTTGAGTTTTTTTCGACCTATACACACCTTAAGCTATAAATAATATAATTTATGGCCATTAGAAACTGAATATGTATTTATTATAAAATAATAGTTCTAGATTTTCCATAGGAGCCTCTCACCCCTCTTATAAAAGGGAACTCCCCCTTCTCCTTAATTCAAACATTCAAAGAAATTTTTCTTGGCCAACCTCTACCCAAATATCCTAGAAACATTCCTAAACTCACCCTAGAGACCTTAGTTTGATCAGAAATCCATTCTAAGGATCCCTTTTGATCAAATCAAAAGGAAGAACCCGAAGAAGAGGTAATGTTTTCACCACCCTCTTTCAAGTTCCTTTCTTCTTCAACTTCTTGTTTCGTTGTTAATTCTATTATAAAATAATAACTCTAGTATCTTCTATATACTATGATCTTATTATAAATATGGAACAAAAAAATTCCTTATTCTATCCATCCCTTGAATTACATGTCACCATACGTGCGTACGTGCGGCCTACTGTCTCCACATTGTGGTGTAATTGTTATTCAATTTATTATTATTTATATGTGTATAATAATGATGTATAATTAATGTAAATAATAAATATTACATGATAATTATTCTTTCTATATGATATACCATATAATTATATATTATTTTAAAATCAAAAGAATGATATGGTCGCTCGTGCGTACATACAGACTACCGTCTCCACGAACGCGATGATATTCATTCCTCATCATATCCATTTGAGTCTAATTCTCATTTAATGATTAAAAATAATTTTTTAGGAATTTATATCATTCTATATATGAATAATATACAACCTATCCATAACATACACAGCTTACGTAACAAAGAATATAAAGGAAAACGAGTAAGTTAACACCCGAAATGACCGTAATACTAAGATATTATTAAAAAATCAATGTTAAAAGATCATATATGATATCATATAAATGTTAATGATTCCAGAATAATTCAATAAAAATTATTTCACCATTATATAGGAGGTTTACCTACCGTTGACTAAGAAAAAAGTACAAAGTAAGGGGTTTATTATCTCATTCTTAATTTCATGAGAATTCCATTGTTCACCACTTATTTATTACATGTGATGTATATGTACTACCCATGATTGTATTCATTGTGTAATATACCTTAATTTATGGGTATTTACATCATAATTGTAGGATCCTTCTTTCATGGGTGTATGTTTCGTTAGTTACCTAATCGTTAAGGGAATTTGAAATTTCAATTTCCACTCATTTGGCTTTATGCATACTTCATTCATTATTTTACTCAAATATTATGTGTGGAAGAAAAATAAATTTATTATGTAATAATTTCCGCTCCCCTTTCTATGGATATCCTTTTGATACACATAATCACTCCATTTTTAAATTCTCAAGTCATAGATATTAACTTGATAAGTGTAATTTTAACTCAATCTTCTTTTATTGAGTTAAACATATAATTCATTGGTGTTGTTTTTTACAAGAAGATTGTGAATATCATTTGATTGTTTTACACTGAATATCCAATAATATTGAGTGTATTTATATTTTTCACACATAATTATGTTGTTGATTTATCCTTAACCTATGTATACTGTCATTATAAGAGATTTCATCTCAATTTACATTTCATTGAGGATTCTTTGTTGTTATACACCAATTCACTTTTATATGGTGTATATAATGTAGTTTGAAAATGTATATCATTAATCCCTTTATTCTCATGTTATTAAAAAGTGTTAATTACCTCAAATATTTGTATTCAACTATCTCTCTTTTGGTTATAAGATCTAACTAAAATACTATTTTAAATGTTTTTAAGATTTATTCTTCTAAAACTTTTTCATTAATGACCATGTTTTAAAAATGGTTTTAATGATTTATTTATATATAAATTAATGTTTTTAAATTAAATATCCTTTTAAAATTTTCAAAGTGGTATGGGACACTTTGATTAAAAAAAATATTTTAAATGGCTTCTTGACAAATTGTGTGAATTTTAAATGTTTTCAATAAAAAGGGGGAAATTTATCTCAATAGTTTGATGATTATTTTAATCTATGTCAATATCCTTCATTATTATCAATTGAGGTTAATCTGATAAATTACAATCTTCCATATTGTATCTAATGAGTTATTTTTGACTCTGTATGTGCTATTTTTATACATTTCAAGGTTTGTGGTTAAAAGTATTGACATTATGTATGCTAGTTTTAATACTATTGTTTATGTTATGTTTCAAACTTTTCATATAATGAATGCATTGGACTTAGTATGTGATGGGTGGAGCCCGCTATATCTCCCCGATGCATCGTTAGGTCTCATGAGTCAAACTAGTGTCTTGGCATGAGGCCTTGACAAAATCTTATTTGTAGTCTTGGCACGAGGGCTTGGCTACGTGGTTATGATAGTCTGTCATTATGCATTCCGTCATTATAAAAGTGGTTATTGATATTTTCATGTGATTATTCGACTAGTAGAATATACATGTGAATAATTAAATGGAATTAGTTCATTTTATCCTTGCCATATTATGCTGATGTTCAGTTTAAAACTCTTTTTTTAGTTAAAAATTGCCTTAAATTTTTATTTTTTATTTATGAAAGTTTCCGCAATATTGTTATCCTTACTGAGCATCTGAGCTCAACCATTTCAATGATTTATTTTTCACAGGATGTGAAGAAGTATTTTATGAATGACCTACAGGGATAGTATGATGGGATATGAAGACAATATGTTATTTTTGTTTTTCAGTTATTGATGTAATGTAAAATTTATGAATATATCTAGTGTTTCCAAGGCTACTAAACAAATCGGTCTTTCGAAACTTGATCTTTTGTGATCATGCCAATGTTATGTAATAATGCACCGACTCTGGGTAACTGGGGTCGGGTCATTACAGTTGGTATCAGAGGGAGGTTTAGTACAAACCTTGAGAGCTAGATTTAGATAAACTCTGATTAAAGAACATAGCCCTAAGATAGACTTTTATGATTAGTATAGTAGAAATTACTAGAATATTGGTATTGTAGAGATTTTGTGAGTTTTACTAGAAATACATCCCTGTCTAGATACAAGCAGGTATAGTCGGCTCTGGCACAGAAGTACCTAGGGGTAAAACCCGAAAACACAGCTTTGAGCTCGACTTGAACGGGAACAGGTGCACAACAACGGGCCTTGCTTCACTCTTGGTTACGACACTCCCGGGGATATGCTTAGATAATTTACATTTTCATTACATACTGATTTGAAGTATTATATATAAGATGAGATTAATGACCTTGGTTAACCCAAATGTGTTTCAAATTGAGAATATGGTAACATGTTAATCTCTAAATGATTTTATGACTACTGTTACTCACACAATGCTTTCTGGTTTCAGTCAATGGTTGGATTCCATGGAAGTGATAATGACTTTTAGAATGATGCACAATGTGGGAATGGTGGTGGCAATGAGAAAAAATAGAATTTTGATAGGAGTAAAAGATATCGTCTTCATTCCAAATAAATTTTCCAAAAATATAATCAACAATATATATATTAACCAATTCCCGAACTCAAAAAAGTAGAGAATGGTGATGAATGATAAGAGCTCTAGTAGTGGAGACCATGGAGAAAGGACTCTCAATTTACATCATTCAAGAAATGTGGAAGGAGACACCTAGGAATGTGACTCAATGGGACAATGAAATGCTTTACGTTCAGGAAGGAAGGTCATAAAGTGAATAATGACTAAAGAAAAATGAAGATTACTATGGAAGAAGATAAAAATGGTCCCAAGAATCCATTTACAGTCATTTTCCGTAAATGTAGGGGACATGGCCATTACCCGAGTAATTTCCCAATTCTATAGGATATTTTCGTGGACAAAGAAGATTATATGTGGAAATAAATGGTTAGAGAAATGTTCAAAATGTATTAGTTCTCCTTATTGATTTGTTTACTTTTGAATAATTTTCTCTTGTATTTGTAACCCTGCAGTTTTCCATGTGAGAATGATATTTGAGGAAGAATTATCTTTTCTCTTGTGGATATAGTTGTAAATATAAATTTGGTTTTATATGATCATTGGGTTTGAGGAAATTACAAGTTATTATAATTTGGGATAAAAATGAAAGGTATGAGATAACATTTGTGGTTAAATTATGTTATGGTTATTTTGAGGAATTTATCTCATTTTGGTAATGTTATAAAATATAGTTTTTGAAAAAGGACAAAATTTAGAATGTGCGACAACCCGTCGTGTCAGACAAAGCTGTGGGAATCAAACCCACAACCAAAGTGAGATTGGGATTTATCGCCTACCACTAGACTACGTGAAGTCCCTGGTTAGTATGACTATTATTTTAGTTAAGTTATTTTATTGATCAATAATAAGTTCATTTGGGATATTATGTCTTATCAAATGAATACCCTTTGTATAAGAAAATTATTTGGTGATTAAGTGATAAATGTTATTTTGGAAGATGTTCACTTTTTTGGAAACACTATATGCACAAGTAAAATAGAATACTATGGGATTTAATTTGAGGAGTAATGGTGGATTTTTATCTATGTTTTTATTGTGGATTTATAGTGATTTGGGTTATTTATGGTAATGATTAACCTATAATAAAGAATATGTGATTTGGTTAATTACTTTTAAGTATGTGACTTTAATAGTAGTTGATGTCATTTGGATATACAATTTAATGTGGAAGAATACATTCGTATATGTTTTGTATTTCAATATTAGTTTGGATTATATTGACGGATTTTAAGGACAATTGATTATTGAATGGTATTTATTTAACTTTCATGTATTGTTGGTTTTATTTTTGAAATTAATATTTTGTTTCTCTAATGGAATATCCATTCTAGGGATCATCATATCTTATACTAACCGTTTTGGTTTTGATTAATCTCTAAAGACAAGGTAAATATATAGTTTATCCTACGTGGATCATGTTATTCTATAGAAGTTTATTCTTACTCTTCCAGTGTGACCAAGTCTTCTTGAGTACTCATTGTTCAAAAAATGAGTTAGTGGTATACATTTATTAAAGAATGAAACTCTACAGAATAAGTAAGTATATCTATTTATGTTATTAGTCAATATCATAAATGAATTCCTTGTCCTAATGTAATGTAACTTAAAACAAAAAATGTTGTTCGTTTACTTTTCCTACTGGGAGACTAATGATCGTTTGTCCTAACACAAATTTATTATTTTCTTTTTATAAACTTTTTCCTAATCATGTTTTCTATCCCTCTCCATCAGAACATGACACTTATTTTATCATCCATATCCATGTTTTCCTACATGTAATCCTAGTATGGGTTATCTTGGGTGACCTATATACCTCTCTTTCTCTCTTTTAAAGTGATAATTTTATTGACTCTTTTTCCGATGTGGGATAGTCCATTATATTATCAAGCCCAATTTTTTAAAATTTTGAGGACTCAATTTATTGAAGTAGGGGAGAATGTAACACCCCAAGCTTCCATGGTATGTTCACCTTTGAATAATGCAATGACTTTCATTGTATGCAACTTTGAGATTCTAACACACCACAACCAATCAAAATAGTCATTATGAATTTTAATACCTAATTTTTGAAATTTTATACATTTTATCTTTCAAAATGGACGTCATTTTTGGATTCATAATATCAAAATTAGCTTAGGGTGAAATTTTGGTACATTTCGAATAACTTTCATATTTTGATGAATAGTGAAAATTACTAAATGTTAATTAAAATTTTTTTTTAATGGAAATAATTAATATTGATAAATTATGAATTTGAGTGGTTTTAAAGAATATTGAGAATATATTTTTACAATTTTATACAATGTTGGTCATTGGACGTAATTTCACATTTAAACTAGACATAAACAAGTATCAATCTTTTGATAGTTATTATTTCTTAAAAACACGCTATTTGTTATGAAAAAGGAAATTAATTTTTAAATTAATTAATGCAACTTATCTGTTTTGAATTTGGTAAAATAGACATAATTTTTTAATTCATAATATCAAATATATCTTCAGCCTAATTTTTGGTATTTTTCTGAAAATATTCAATTTTTATAAATAATGAAAAATAATGAGTTATAGTTTAAAACCAAATTTTTATTTAAATAATTATTTATTTTATTTAAATTTAATTAAGTTAAAAATTGATACATAGTACCTATATAAGTTAAATTTAATTCATTGATGTTAGTTTTGAATAATTTTAGATATATAAAACTTTTATTGAACTTTTCGCCTTCTTTTACCCACCCCTAGGAGAATTTGGATATTTACATAAAACTTAATTTTACCGCTTCTATGAGTGGAATTTAGAAAATTCTAAAGACATGGTTAATATCGAGGAGTAAAATGTGGTTCAATAAGGAAAAAATAATTTTTTTGTGAATAGTAACTTTTTACTTTTATTTACCATGGTTAAAAGTAAATAGGGTAATTAAGGGTAAAAATGATGCTAATAATACCCTAACACATGTCATAATTCTATTTGACAAGTTTATCTCAACCAAAAACAAACTTAGGAATAAAATATTATCATTTAGGTCCAGTTGTATTAGATTAGGACATTTATTATTATTTAATTGAAAGAAGAGTTAAAAGAGTTAAAATCAAAGTTTAATTACTAGAAAAATTTAATATAGGGTTATACATAAGATAAATTCAATTTTAAATATTAATTAGAAAGATAAAAATATTTCCTACATAATGGTATTTTATTTTTAATTTATATACATTAAATAGTTTTATTTATATATGACACAATGGTGATGGAGTAATTACCAAATTAACGAAATATTAAAATAATTGATATTTTAAATATACAAATAAAAGTAATTTGAGACTTTTATGAATTAAAATAATTTTATAGGATAATATGAAATGTTATTATTGATTTAATTAACTTTGTTCGAAATATTCATCCTATTATGATTTTCACAAAAATCAAATTCTAAATAGTTTCAAAATTGACATGAAAGAGTTTTTAAAAAATATATTATATTATTAATTCATATTATATTCCTAAAAATCTAAGTATTGGCCAAATAACTTTTATCATGATATTTGTATCATTAATGGACCATTTTGGGGTCTCTTTGAAGTTTATTGTACGTTTATTAACCAAATAATATAAAAATAGAAAGAGACATGGTAAATGTCACACTTACTAACTATGTGTTAAAACTAGAAGATAAGGTTAATAATTTTACCCAAACCTATATAAAATATATTTATTGAGTTTTTCTCGACCTATCCCCACCTTAAACATTAAATAATATACTTTGGAGCCATTAGAAACCGAATATGGATTTGTTATAAAATAATATTTTTAGGTTTTCCAAAGGAGCCCCTCACCCCTCTTATAAAAAGGGAACACCACCTTCTCATTATTTCCCACTTCAAAGCCATTTGGATCGGCCAAACTCTGCCCAAATATCCTCCTAACTTCCCTAACTTCAACCTCTATGCCTTAGTTTGACCATAAAGCCATCCTATGGAGCCCTTTTGATCAAATCAAAAGGAAGAACTCGAAGAAGAGGTATTTTTTTCACCACCCTCTTTCAAGTTCCTTTCTTCTTCAACTTCTTCATTCTTTGTTATTTCTAATCTAAAATAAGAACTCCAGTATCTTAGATATAGTGTGATTTTATAATAAATATGGAACAAAAAATCATTATTTTATCCATCCCATGGATGACATTTCACCACATGTGTGTACGTACGGCCTACCATCTCCACGTTGTGGTGTAATTGTTATTCAATATAATATTATTTAGATGGGTATAATAATGATGTATAATTAATGTAAATAATAAATATTACATAATAATGACTCTATTTATATGATATATCATCAAATTATATATTATTTTAATATCAAAAGAATGGTATTGTCGCTCGTGTGTATGTACGAACTACCATCTCCATGAACACGATGAGATTCATTGCCCATCATATCCATTTGAGTATAATTCTCAATTAATTACTGAAAATAATTTTTAAGGAATTTATTTTATTCTGTATATGAATAATATACAACCTATCCATAACAAACACAGCTTACGTAACAATGAATATAAATGAAAACGAGTAAGTTGACACCCGAAATGACGATAATACTAAGATATTATTAACAAATGAATGTTAAAAGATCATATATGATATCATATTAATGAAAAATATTCTTGTATAATTCAATAACAATTATTTCACCATTATAAAGGAGGTTAACATACCATCAACCAAGGAAAAATTACAAAGTAAGGGGTTTCTTATCTCACTCTTAATTTCATGACAATTCCATTACTCACCACTTATTTATTGCAAGTAGTGTATGTGTACTTCCCATGATTGTATTCATTGTGTAATATACCTTAATTTATGGGTATTTACATCATCATTGTATGATCCTTCTCTCATGTGTGTATGTTTCATAAGTTACCTAATAGATAAGGGAATTTGAAATTCCAATTTCCACTCATTTGCCTTTATGCATACTTCATTGATTATTTTAATCCAAGATTATGTATGGAATCACTATTCATTTTTTAATGTCATAATTTCCACTCCCCTTTCTGTGAATATAATTTTTATACACATAATCACTACATTTATAAATTCTCAAGTCATCGATATGAACTTGATAAGAGTACTTTTAATTCAATCTTCATTTATTGAGTTAAACATCTATTTCATTGGTGTCGTTTTTTACAAGAATATGTGTGAATGTCCATTGATTGTTTTGCACTGAATATCCAATAATATTGAGTGTATTTATATTTTTCACACTTAATTATGTCATTGATTTACCCTTAACCTAAAGATATGGTCGTTATAAGAGATTTCATCTTAATTTACATTCCTTTGAGACTTCTTCGTTATTATACGCCAATTCACTTTTATATGGTGTATACAATGTAGTTTGACATAGTATATCATGAATCCCTTTATTCTCATTAAATTATAAAGTGTTGATTACAAAAAATATTTGTATTGAAGTGTCTCTTTTTTGTTTAGAAACTCTAACTAAAATATCATTTTAAATGTTCTTAAGATTTATTCTTCTATATATTTTTCATTAATGTCCACGTTTTAAAAATGGTTTTAAGGATTTATTTATATGGAAATAGATGTTTTCAAATTAAAATTCTTTTTAAAAGTTTCAAAGTGGTATGGGACACTTTGATTCAAAAAATTTATTTTAAAGGGATTCTTGATAAATATTGTGAATTTTAAATGTTTTCATGAAAATGTGGGATATTTCTCTCAATAATTTGATGATTATTTTAATCTATGTCAATATTCTTCATTATTCTCAATTAAGGTTAATCTGATACAATAAAATATTCCATATTGTATCGAATGAGTTATGTTTGACTGTTGATGTGCTATTTTTATACCATTAATGGTTTGTGGTTAAAAGTATCGACATTCTGTATACAAGTTTTAAAATGATTGTTTATGTTATGTTTCAATATTATCATATGAGGAATCTATTAGACTTAGTAAGTGATAGGTGGATCCCGCTATAGGTCCTCGATGCATCGATATGTCTCATGAGAAAAACTAGTTTCTTGTCACAAGGCCTTGACAAAATCTTATATGTAGTCTTGGCACGACGGCTTGCCTACATGGTTATGATAGTCTGTGATTATGCATTCCTTCATTATGAAAGTGGTTATTGATATATTCATGTGATTATTCGACTAGTATAATATCCATGTGAATAAGTAAATGGAATTATTTCATTTTATCCTTGCCATATTATGCTGAAGTTCATGTTTAAAACGCTTTTGTTTTAGTTATACATTGCCTCAAATTTTTATGTTTCCTTATGAAAGTTTCCGCAATATTTTTATCCTTCCTAAGCATATGAGCTCACCCCTTTCAATGTTTTATTTTTACCAGGATGTGAAGAAGTATTTTATGAATTACCTGCATGGATATTATAAGGGGATATGAAGAAAATATGTTTTTGTAGTTTTTCACTTATTGATGTAATGTAAACATTAGGAATATATCTAGTGTTTCCAAGGCTACTAAACTAATCGGTATTTCGAGACATGATCTTTTGTGATCATGGAAATGTTATGTAATAATGCACTGACTCTGGGTAACTAGGGTCGGGGTGTTACATGATCAATCCATTTTTGATTAAAATAAAAAACCAAAATCCTTTTATAGCAATGAAATGCCTTGGTTTCAATAAAAGCACCCTTTGTTTTCTTGTAAATCTAATTCTAATCATCTCATTAAAGCACTACATGTTTTTTTTATTAACCAAAAAACATAAAATAATTGAATCATTGAATATCTCAATTCTTCTCTATTTTCCCACATTGTAAATACACCCATTGAAAATTCATTTTTTTACTTTTATAGTTAATATAGATTCCATTAGTATTATATCTTCCCCTCAAATCTACATCACATTGACTGATATATTACAATAGTTATCACACATGTGTAGAGAAGATCACTTATAACCTACTCATGAACTGAGAGAGGTATGAACACTACGGTTCAACTAATTTTTTCAAAAAAAAATTCTTCCAATGGATTATTCATAATGTTTTCCAATTGTTCCTATGTTCCAACATGCTCTATTTTAGTCATAAATTTTCCATCTTTTTCCATTATGAAGTGATATATGATTTCAATATGTTTTTTATTAGAGTGCTGAACCAGATTATTTATAAGATCAATCATGCACTAATTTTCATAGAGAATCACCATCAGGTATTTCAACTCATGATATATATTAGTCAATTTTTTTATCATCCACAATTTTTTAGGGAAAGACTTCATACTAATGATATAATTTTCACTAGATATAATAATAAATTATCTTTATTGTTTCCTTCTCAACCTACAAACAAATTTATTGAAATTGAAGATTTCATCAGCTTTTGGACATTATATCCACCACATATCAATCATATTCATCAAAAATAAATTATAATAATTAATTATTTCTTCCTATAAAAATATATAAGTAGTTATTTAGAGTAACTTGAATATATTTCATAATTATTTTAAGTACTATTAAATTATATTAATTTTTTTACATTAAAATAACACCACTTAGCATATTTATAAAACAATATACATCTTTATTTTTTTCATGTATAAAAATATTATAATGATACTCTTTAATAAGACAGGATCCACATATTTTACATTATCAGGAATTCCATGTTTTTTTCTTAACACAATCGAATTTAACATTTTTTTGGACTCGTTCATATTGATTTTTTTAGTAAATATCTTGAAAATGTTTTCTACTAAATGAGGTTTTAATATTTATTCTAAATAACCAAGAGGAAAATTATGTATGTCAGTTCACCAATCATAGATGATTGAAATTTTTAATTTTATGTGGCTAGGATATTTTTCCACTGTTCGCTACATAATTCCTCCAAATATATTATCATCCACACATAGCAGGACCATGAAATAATCTTTTTGAGAATTATTCACATATAAATAATGGTGAAAACATCCTCTTATAAATTCTGAATTCTATCGATAATAATCTAGTCCAGAACACCATGATCTTCATTCTAACATAAGACTACATATATCCTTTTTTAATATAAAAACCTTGGTCTCATAATTTCGAATAAAAAAACCCAAGAGTTTTTCAATGAAAACTTCTTCAAAAACTCTATTTATGAATATTTGTTTTACATCCATATTATAAACATTATTCTCCCTCCAAATTTCCCTCATAACGAAAATTATGATTGACACCAATCTAGAAACATGAGAAAAATTTTCTTCATTGTTAATTCCTCAAATATATGTATAACATTTACACACTATGTGAGATTTTTTTCTAATAACATTTCCTTGAACATTGAATCTTTTATTATTGATCAATTCTATTCAAATAACATTGTTATTTACAGGTCTCAAAACATGATCCCATCTACGGTTATTCTTACTATGAGCTAATTCTTTTCTAATGGACATAACCCAAGATTCATACTTCACTAATTATTCAAATTAGGTTTGTTCCATAACTTATAAAAATTTAAAATGTGCATCATTATTCATTATAATTTATTGGGTGGGATATATCCAATCCCTAATGATGTTGGACTGATCAATTTATTCTTTTTTATTTATCTTGTGAGTTTTTTCTGATGTTTCTTCCTCTATGGTTTCCACTTCTGATTCTTTTTCAGAATCATCACTATTTTTGGAACTCGGAATGTTATATAAGACTTACACTATTTAATAATTTGAATGTATCCCTAATCCAGTTTACTCTCCATCTATTATCATATTATCATATGTGATACTCTATCTCTTTATGGTTTTATCTTAAATGATATTTACATAACACCTTTCATGAAAAATTCCAAGATGTTTATTGTAACATTAATAGGCATTAATCTTCATTTCATATCGATGTAATATTCCCTAATCTATAGAATCACCATACATGACATGATTTCCATCTTTGTTTCAGATGAAACATTTATATCCCAAAACACAAATAATCTTTAATGATGGACTCCCTCAATACCATAACACATATTCTTTTTTGGTTTCTCCCATACAAATATCTATTCAATTTTGATAGTACATTAATACTTAATTATCCTCTTTCTCTTAATATTGAGATATATGACTCTCAACCAACATAGTTTTGGATATATCGTTCAAATGTAAATTTTCATGTTCAATAACCCCATTTGGTTGTGGGGTTCTAACTATAACCACCTTATTCTCTACTTAAATTATTTTTAGGTAATATTTAAAATCAATTTATGTGTGTGTTTTTTGTTTTAAAATAAAAGGACTTTGGTTATAAAGAAAATATCATTCTATGTTATTCAATGATATCTTTTCATGCAATCTAGAACATTATATTTCCGTGGTAAAATCATTATATAATCCATTTTAATATAATCATCAACAAAAATAATCAATACTCCTCTTCATATGTTCCAGTCGCACATATAGAACAACATACATCTATATAGATGGGATCATCTATACTCTATTCCATTTTGTTATTTGGATTATATGAACTCTCATCCATCTTTACACTCATGTAAGAATCAGAAGTATTCTATAATTCATTGATTATTTTTGTAATATTAATGAATATCTTCATCTTAGATATCATTCTCATGATATTTTGGTAAATTTTACCAAACCTCTAGTGCCACAAGTTGTTTAATTATTCTAAAATCAAGTAAAAAATATTCTCCTTACTATAAACTTGGTAAAAATTTCAATACGTTTTCCATCCCGTGATGTGATAATTTAATTACTTTTATTTTATAGTTTATCTATTTAGAATAAATTTAACTAAAATACATTATTAAATGTTTTTACACACACCCACAAGATTGTTATGAACTCAATAAATAGACAAAACATCAGTTTTCCTAAGCTCATGATTTTCCTATTCTTAATTCCTCTGCCATTGATATTTAAAGAACCATCAATGTCATTCCACACTATTATATAAATTGTTTTCATAACCTTCTTCAATAAATCTATATTTATCATCATATGGGATGAGCTTCTATGGTTAAGAGTCTAGGTGTTTTTGTTATTTGTATCATTGAGAGTTATTTCATCATGGTTTTCTTTTTCTATATTATTCTATTCCTTCCATGAGATAGTGGATTATGTAAAGTATAAATATGGAATTTCTAATATCCAATCCATATGAATTGATTTATTATACAGACATTGTTCTTTCATACAAGAATACCAATTTATTATAGTATCTCTACCTATTTGATAGGTATTGACATTTCTCTGAGTTCTATAGTTAATTTTACCTCCCTTTATATTCTAGAAATGAATATATTTATGGAAATATTTAGAATAGATAAAAAATATCTATGGAAACTATTTATTATATATGATGAAAGATATTGTTTAATTCATCTTTTTTAACTTAAAAGATCCTCCCCACATAGATATCACTTTTCCTCTTCCCATGATGACATGGTATGGCACAAACCCCACACGATTGAAATTTCATAAGTGGAAATGTATTCTCACTACCAATTCTCTGTATATACCCTTATTTTTCAAAAGTGTTTTACTTGAAATACTCTCTATATAATCAAGTATATTTTTCATCTCTATTTTCAATTTGAATTGAATAATTCTTTTTTAGGACATTAGGTTTTGTTGTTATATGTAATAATTTATTCTTCCCTTTATTTTGGCTCAACATGTTTCCATTATTTAATGTTTCATTACCTACCAAAATTTTACATTTTCCCATATGTGTGGATCTATGATCATTCAAATAATTATATACTCATTAATTAAGTTATTTTGATATTTCTTTAGAGATAAAAATATGTGAATCATCCAAATTAAAATTTCTTATTTGGTTCCCTTAAATTTGATTTATTTTCAACTTTACCCCTTAGAATAACACATTCTTCTTCATTTCCCAAAATATTAATGGTATAATCTTTCATTTTAGATGTCAGGTCATTAATGAATATCACCTATTCATCAATACTGAGCTTAAATTCCACAACTTAATATGAGCTTCTAATATTTGTTAACTTATCTTATGCCCCTTCATCCAGTTGATAATTTTCTACTTCAAGGTGAATAACATACTCTACTGAGTCTTATAGAACAACACTCATCCTTAATTTTCTATGGTGGATTCCTTCCCAATACTTTCTTCACAATGCCAATATCTTTTATTTTTTCACCAATACCTCAAATTTCTCCTAAAATTTCTATAATTTTATTTAAAAGAGTTATCTACATTTTCATCATGTTGAATTTTCAAATCATTGAAATTATTGTGAAAGTCAATATATTTTCATATTTTCCCACATAGTCTTGGTTGAGGTAAAAATCATCACCTTTAGAAATATTTTGTCAGATATAGCTGTAGTAAGGGTATTCTCTACTTCTTCATCTAAATAAACCATTTTCATATCTATTTCATTCATAGAGAATCATTTTGAATCAACGAACAGAATCCCATGTGTAGTGAGAAATACAACACTCATCGTAGTGGATGTTATGTTAGATCTCATAAATTAATTCCAAATATGGATTTTTCTTCCATCAAAGAGAATGAATTCCCTAAAATTTGTTGTATTTTCTTTAAAATCAATATAGGATATTTTTAATTCTAGAAACATGTATACCCTAATACCATATACAAAACCATAGAATATCCTAAGAGGGGAGCATTGAATTAAGATTTAAAAATTTTCATTGAATGTGATGGATATTTCTCCCATGTTAGTAGGAAAATGTTAAAATAGTTTGATTGAATCATTAAGTAATAAATAATTATCTAGTTTAGAGAAATACATGCAATTTTTCATGGTTTACCACTGAGGTCCAGTCCAAGGAATATATGCAGAAAGTGTGTCGATCATACATAAATTAAATAATCTATAGTAGTTATGGAAAATATAATATTAGACAAAAACACTATATTCCAAGATAAAATCATTTATATAATTTTATAGATAACACACTAACTCTTTGAGAACACTTGCATCTACTCCCCGTATCCCACTACCATGGGTGATGTATTACTCATTTTAATGAAATGAATGTTACATTAATTGATACAAATTTATATCAATGTATCTAAATAGAATGAGAATCTTCCTGCATTAATTTCTGAGTGGATGAAAATAAAATAATTTTTTACATAAAAAAGATGCTCAAAACATAAGGTTCATTATGCTCTTTCACAAATCTCTCTACCTTCATCTAGAAATCATCCTTCGCAGAACCGTAATTTATCATAGAATAATCAATAATTATGAAAATTTTTTTCTAACATAATAGATTATTGGTCAAGACTCTAAGTCTATTTTTTATTATTAGGATCACAATGAATACAAGATTTTTGAAGCTCTCAATGTTACTGAATTTAAATAAATTCTGAATTTTCTCCAAATATTTTCTTATTAAATGAAGTGGGGTAGCCTTCAATTCATATAATTTTCATTCAACAAAGATCCAATGCCTCTAGTTGATTTATCATAAACCTCAAAATTCAAGTTTCTAATGATCCTTCACTAGTAAAGATATAACGAAATTCAACCTACTCAAATAGATTCATGTAGTATCGGTGATTTTTGTAAACCCTTCACTCATTCAGGATTATTCACCTATCATAATCATGAATATTTCTGTAAACCAATCACATTGTTCCCGATTATTGTTATTGATGATCCATATCATCATGAATATCATCCATTGTGAAAATAAGTCTTAAAAAATTCCATGATTTCACAATATCTATGAATAATTAATTCCCAAAAACCACATTTTACAATGATTATCACTTCTCACTGATTTGGAGCCCAAATATTATTCAAACACTAGTATAATATTCCAACTTTAATAATGTAGTCAACATTTACTATGAGATCACATGCATTGAAAATTCCATGATCTTTCAAATGTGGATTGACAATAGACAAAAACCAGACATCATATCGAGTAAAGAACTTCCTTGGTTCTAACATATATACTAGACCATTAATTCTTATAAAATAAAAATAGATTTATTAATGATGATTAATAATTTTTCTCAAGTTTATTCTTCAAGGTTTTATAATTTCAATATCAAAAAATATATAAATATTATTGTACAATCTCACTTACTTTTCTGATTATTAAATTTATTTTGAAACAATAACTTTCATTTGAGAATTATTCGTTAGAAATAATATTTATCCAAATTAATGAAAATAGTTTGTTATCTATATAATTGTTTTATAAATAATTTACCATTTATACATGTTGTGTTTTATTTATATGTTATTCATTAAAAATAGAAATATTGATAAATTAGTATTCTTTACACAATATAATGTTTTTTTGATAAGTTATATTGATTCATGAATTAAATATATTATTTTAGATATGAGTAATACAATGGACATGAATTTGTATGTGGGTATATGTAATTGATTTACCCTTGATTCATCAACATGTCTAATGATACAAATCAATTGGAAAAATCATATGGGTTTTTAAACAATACTTTTAATCTATCTTGTAAATAATCTTGATAGTAGGGATATCATGATGCCTGAGATAATTATGTTCAAAAATTAAGATTTTTCATAATTAATAGTCCATTTGTTATTATTATCTATGATATTTTTTCATTAATATTCCATATTGTTGTTTTTTAGTATTAATTATTTATTAATTGGATTATGGTTTTAGATATCGACCTTTCTATATTAGTTATGTATTATTTAATATTAAAAATTGACTAAATGGAATTTTATTTTAGTTATTTACCTTTATAAATTAAATATATTGTATTTACTCATGTTATCTTCTATTTTATATATCCATTAAAAATAAATTCTGGTCAACCTATTTTTCCTTTCCCTTGTTGATGGGGATGAATCCTTTGAATGAGTTCCAAGGATACTGAGAATTCTCTTTTTTATGTTTTAATTATTACCTAGTATAAAATTGGTATCATGTATGTTTATAGTTTACAAATAATAATAAATTATTTATTAATTTTTGATGTGATTCCTTGTATTATTTTCTAATATAATAATGTAGGCCCCAACATTTAGTGGTAACAGTTGGGTTCGATGAATTTAATTAGAAAAATATTTTAAAACGAGATTTTTTTATTATCAATCTTAAATTATGTAAACACAATTGGTGAATTATTTTTAAAGAAATTTATTTATTATATATTAAAAAAATTATCATTAATATATTATTTTTTCTAGTCATTGTATATGAATAAATCTAGTTTTATACTAAAAACAAATATTTCTAAAAAGTAGTATTATCAAATTTTTTCATTTAATAATTAATATTTTCCAATTTTAGAATATGAAATTTAAAAATCAAAATTCCTTTTCTAAATCAACATTTCAAATTTATCTTAGAGTTATTTGTTGAGAAATTTCTAAAAATATTAATTTTTCAATGAATAGTGAAAGATACAAATTTTTATTGAAATTTACTATTCGTTTAAATAATTTACAATGACATTATTTTAAATAAAATTATATAATTTTTATTATATAAATTATAATATGTCTGATCCATTTTGGCTCATTTAAATAACTTTAATGTCCAGTTTTGATATAAATTTGTTCTATACATAAGGTAATATTTTCTTTGGAAAACTACTCTTTCATCAAGTTTTCAAGTGTAATTTTCAATTATATTATAAAACACATATAAAAAAATATGTTGAAATGTAATATAAATTTTTAATAAAAAATTATATTATGTAATTATTTTATCTTATTTTTTATTCTTCTTAAGTATTAAAACAAAAAAAATATTCAATTACTGTACTTTAGGAAAATATGTGGTTACTGGTTGTGGGGGGGTAAACAAAAATATAAATTTATTTATGAGATTTATACGTAGAAAAACACTATTTTATATAAAATTTTATACCTTATATTATAGATAATTTTAATCTATTTCTATTTAGAATCATTTTCTTTTTGTGAATTACAATATCATTTTGTTTTCTTTTAGAAATTTTCCATGTGGTTTCAAAGTGGATCCTCCCTCACATTAATAAAATGACACAACCATAACTCTATTATCCACAACTAGAGATTGTTTTTTATCAAATACTTACATAAATACCTTACTTTCTTTTCTATATAATTCATAGAGCGGTTTTTTGGTTATGAAATAGTACTATAGAAGAATTATGTGTAATCCTAAAGAGGTTGTCTAAATAAGAGGTGAAATCCAAAACCATGTGTTTTTAATCTCTTCTTCAAATCCATTAAGATCATATTCATCTATTCTAAAATAATATAACCATTTTATTCCATATAGATAAATTTTAAAAAGTTAAATTAATGACTTATATCAATATTTCATCAAATGAGACACAAATCCCCCAATTGTGTGTATTATTGACTACCGCCTTGAAAAATGATGTAATTTATTTTTCCGTCACTACATTCAAATAGATTTATAAAATGTTGGATTTAATACAAATATTTTGTATTCATGACATAATTATCCTTTCTTATTTATTATATCACATCTAACATATGGCCTTAAATTCCCTTAAAAAATTATAATTCTGATCTTGTGTACGTGTGGACTTCCACCTCCATGAATCATTGTAATAAATATTTTATTTTATATTGAAATTTAATGTAATGAAGAAATATTTAATGAAAACATATTATATATTATTGGTAAAATTATTCCAGAACATATATTTTTTATTTAACATTCATTAATTTATTCCGTAAAATATTTGAAATAGTGTTAATTTTTACGTACGTACTATCGTCTCCATGAATGGTGTAATAAATTTTTCTATATCTATATTTATTTGAAAATAACTTTTTTAATAATATATATATAATATATTTATTTAATTATTAACATGCAGTATACGAGTGAAACATAATAAAATTAGAAGAACCAAAATACAGATCAATGTAATACATGAAAATATGAAGTAGATATCACAGAAGAAAATGGTATTTTTAAATAATTATTAATAAATAAGTAATAAAAATGATCAGTTTAATCACATTTCAAATGATATAAGTGAATATTTTTTAATATTTATTTATAATAAACCTATATTTTTTATAAAGGATGTTTGAATGTGTACGATGAAATTCAAGACTTGAGGTATTGCATTGTTGTCTTAAACAACCTTATTTGGGGAATCTATTTTTGTATTCATATATTTTTATTTATAAGGTGTATATACTACCCTTTGACATTTTAAATAATAAATTTATTTTTATTCATGATTTTAAAGTCTCATTTAATTTTATTCTATCCTAGAGTTTACTATTAAAAAGTTTCCAATGTAGAAAGGGATTGTTCATTACACATTTATTTACGTGAGACATATGAAATATCCACCAATTGTTTTTTTAAGGTGATAATATATTGAATGATGTTATATTATAATTATTTTTGACATTATTTGGATTTAAATATTCATACATTCTTGATTATTTCATGGTGCTAATGACTATAAATTTACCAAAGTGGGTAAGCTTTTATTTTATAATTTCATTATTTATCAGGATTTTCTATGATTATGTTTCATAAAGTTATGTCATGTAATATTTCCCTCAATAAAGTTGTGAATTTTATTCTCTAGTCATTTATAGAGAATAAAAATCACCCTCTCGTTTTATTCTTTTTATGTATTCATGATTCCTTAAAAAATTCTATGAAATATTGTCTTTATTTACCTCATTTTATGAAACCCATTTTTCATCCAACTCTTCATTTTCTAAAGAAAAGTTATAAATAATTCGCTTCATTTTATCCAGTTTTTGGTTTAAATAAAATTTTCTCCATGTTTCATTTTTATAGAATTTTTTTTAAAAATAATAATCATTCTATTTCCAAGATGTGGTACTTTTTTATAGAAAATATGAATAAAATCATTGTTTTAATGTATTCAACATGAACATTATTTACCACTAGAATGACCACTAACTAATTGAATGGATACATTACATGATTCCAATTTTATTCTAAATTTAAATGGTTGTCCTTAATATTAAGTGAATTTATATGTTTTTAATATTGATTTCTAAAGTGGAAAGGGTATTTTACATTAGAATATTTTTATTGTTCTTTTTATGTTATTCTTATTAATTAATGAAAATAACTATTAGTGTTTCACAAGATTTGATCCATTTCTATTATCCTTGTTGATTCTCCAAATTGTCCAATATTTTAATGAAAATGTTTTTTTGAATCCCATTTTTTTCTTTTAGTTATTCTATGATAAAATTATGAAATTTTTTAGAGAACTTTTCCTTTTCAATGAAATTATATAGTTGTTTATTGATTTCAAAACCCATTTATGTTTTACGGTTATGGATTGGTGAATGTTTCATTATCTTATGGTAAAAACATTTATTATTTTAATTACATTATTAGTGGTATTGAAATTATATATTCCTCTACTGCATTTGAATTTTTTTTTATATTATGATATAGTTATATGAAACAAGCTGATGTGGTTATTCTGTTATAGAGAACATGATGATGTTCTTAATCTTCTATGGAAAACAGGTTTGGATTCCTGATACATTATGATTTTAGGGACTAAAAATTTAACCATAGAATGTTAAATGGTTTCTATAATTATTAATGTTCTAAACTTATATGATAGAAACTTACAGTTCATGGTTGATTTATGATGAATTCTCAATTTACTAAATCATTTTATTGTTATAATAATATTTCATGAAAAGACTCATGATTATGGTCCTTCAAGGACTGGTTATGAATAATGTATGTTATATTCATGATATTATACAATGATACTGATCTTATGATTTCACATAATCCTAGATTGATATCTCCCATGATTACCCTTAATGAGAATCTGATCTCACCATTTCCTATGTTTCCTTTCCCTATGTTATGAAGAAATATTTTAAAGAGGGTATATCTATGAAGATTACCAAATATAAAGATATTTATTGGATATTTACAAGATCATTAATGAAATAATATGTCTATGTATCTAGTCTCCAATGACATAAACCATTTTGTTCCTTGAGTTATTTTTTGTAAAATAATGAAAATATAAATTTATGAAGAAATAACCATTTGAAATGAGAATCATGGTTTGATATAAAGACATTCATATAAATGCCTCTACTAATTCTTGAACACCTCATTATTTCTCAATATAATGATCTCAATGTGGTTCAAATCGAATGAATTCAGGTTTATGTAAAATCACAAATTGATAGTTTTATTCCATCTTATTATAATAGTAACCATGGAAAAAAATAAACACTCCATGAATCTAAAAATCACAATTACTAATTCTCATGATGAATAATTATACTGATTAAAAATATTATCCTAAGTTCAATATGTTTTTATTGAATTTCCCTAACAGCTTCACTAATATCATTTAACATCCATTAAGATATCATCCATGCAATAAATCACTACTTATACAACTCACGATTGAATATTTTCAATGTAGACTTGATATTTATTCCAGTATCACATATAAATCCATCACCAAATCATAAAATAAGAACATCCAATAATCTCAAATCCTTATACACTTGGTTCCATTACACATATGTCTTATAGAGTGACTAAAACCATCTCGAGTTCAGTCATACTCAAAACTGTGACCTTTCCCATAAGAGGGTAATTCATATTTGACCAAATATATGATCCCAATAATAGAGTATTATAATCATTTCCTCAGAATGCACACATAGCCGTGCCCAACCCCTATCTAGTTCATGAATGAATTCAATGACTGAACACAAATTTCTATTTCTAACACAAACTCTATGAAATTAACAAACATGGATTTCACATAACCGAGATTATTCCATTCAAGAACCCATTCTAAATGTTATTTTCATCTTATATCGGCCTATATGTTGGTTACAACCTCTCATACAAATGGGTCACATACCCTCACACAAGATTCAAATTCCAAACAAGACATCTCTAGAAATTAAAGTCTAAAGTTCATTTCATAATGGTATCCTGGTCAATTATTAATTCCATATTCCTCCACAAAGACATATTATCCAAACATAACATTTAAGCATATAAAAACTGTTATATTAACACTAGTATAACATGGTTTTAACTACATGGCTAACCTAGAACCAATTTCATCATTATCTAACAATCACTACCACCTCTAGTATCATCCTTATAATTCAAGTCATTCCTTGTGGTCATATAAGAAACACTTTTAATAGATTTATCATACCCAAAATGTAACCACTTACATGAACAATATGACATTAATACTTCCCAGTGTGTCTTGGAAAGACCTCCAATTTCTCCAAGAATAGTTACTTATCCTTAAGTTATATACCATTGGGTCAAGGATCACACTCCTCTTATGTTATAAATTCTAAACATAGATCCAAATCCATAAAACTTCATCACTCTCAGTCAATATTTTTATAAATATAATCACTATGATTCCATATTCACATTTATTTTCATGTCACATGGGTGATTGTTTGACATTCTGAGTATCCACCCAAACAATAACCCCCATTGGTCTGACCACCAAGGCTCTTCACCCATAATCCATTGACATTATAATTCCGATTTAATATGAACAGAAACCATCAGTCTTTCCATTTATTACATTAGGTCTTTTGGTGTCCAAATACTAACCATATATTATATGTGGTATAAATAAATTTGATCAAAATTACATGGTTACAATGAAATCTGAAAATACTTTCTATAATACATACAAAATTAATTCATATGAATAATAAATTTTGATACATTAAATATAAGAAAACAGACTAATCATGAATATTCCTTCACATGGAGATACTTTCACATAGGGTTCTAACATGTACCATAAGGCACCAAAATTATTATTACCAGAGTCACATTTGTAAGTCCATATGGTCATGCAAAAAAACATTACATGGTTTCAATAAGAGTCATAGATAATAATATTTCATCTATTTATATATCCCAATTTATTCCCGGACAACATTACACATATACTAGCCTTGTCATGGTGTTATATATTCCAAATTCGGTTAAAAAAATTCCATGTGGAGCCAAATGATTAAAAAAAATATTGTCAATATTTGTAAAATTAATTAATAAAATCTATACAATGAATAGTCAAGGAAGATTCTACGTGAAAGTAGTTAATTCCTAAAATTGACCATATAAGGTACACTGATCAACCCATGAAAAAAGTGATTAAATTTTCATCATAATCATTATTATCATTTCTCAAGTGAATCATACCATAGTCTCATATGATCCTCTAAAAGAGGTATACATTTATAGGCGTTCATCCAACATAATTTCATTAAGAGACCAGATATACAATCAAAGTAAATGGTGTTTTCACTACGTTGTTGGGTACTCCATTATCAGTTCAATCACATATAATAAGTATATATATCATGTTTATACTATATTATTAACAATATTCAAGGGATTACTATTTTTGATCTATCCTATAGTCAAATCACTATGAAATATCAAACCTCAAAATCAATGATCCTCGCATGAGATAAACCATATAACCATAACATCACAAACCAAGATCATTAGTCTCACGGCACAATATCATGGAATTCCCTTTATAATGGTGTTCATAGTGAACAAGAAAAAGTTTCATCATAGTATCCAACACATTCATATATCAACTATATTCCCACTCCACAAATATAGAATTTAACCTATATATAATTGTAACTTGTAACACCTAGACCAGAATCATTAGGTTTGAGATGATTTTACACATGAAAAAAGGAATTCCACCATATATACCAGAGGATATAAACTACCACCAATGTTATAATGTGAATTCTGTGGTGAGTAAACACTCAATAAAAGTGCAAATTAATAAATAAAAAACGAAAATGTATTGCTATACAATAAGAGAATTTTTAAAACATAAAATTATACTATATGAAAAAATATAATTTGGAAAAAATATTTGAATCATTATTCTAGAATACAAGGACACATATATCCCCCTAATATGATCACATATAAAAATAAATAAAAGAAAAAATTTAGAAGAGGCCCATAAACCATCTATAATCCTCTCCTCATCTTAGTCTCTATATCTATGGTGATTAATACCACATTAAGATCAAACATGGGAGTTTCCACAACCTATCCTGACTAAATGTGAGGGATATACTGTTACCTAGGTTTCATTGCCATGCAGATAAGGTTTGAGAAAACTAGATAGTGAAAAATCAACGTGCTCGAGTACATAACTGATAATTTTAGTGTATGTGCATGTCACAATACAATAAGAAAGTAAACAGAAAATAAACACAACATATAATCACTAATTCATAGGTATGAAATAGCACCCACGAGACTTGTTGTCAGCCACTTTTCAAGCCACCATGAACCCCACAAGAACATTTTTCCTTTCCATACCTGATGAATTTCAATCAACTATGTATTGTACATACTTCCCTCTATGAGATAGTCCAAAACATGTTTGAAACACCCCAGAAGAATGGATATTCCATGCGCATACTAAATAAATGTCTTCCACCTCCCTCTCAAAATGGATATCCAATATCGACCAACACTGATACAACTTCCTAACACTTTCCACAAGGACAGAATAGTATAAAAATATGTTCGACACATCTCACTTAAAGGGATGATTTTCATACTTGATGTCCATATTATGATAGATTACTCTTTAAGAAATAGTACATATGGTGCAACTTATATTCTGAAATTCATATGAAAAAGGAATAAGAAATGGAATATATATATATATATATATGTGAAAAATGGATGAATGATCAAAGAAAACATCATAATAATAAACTATCTTAATATTCATAATCAATATGTAATAAAATGTCAATTATAGGTCCTAATATGCTAAAAATACACACATATTATTGATATGAATCAGAAGTATCATGGGGTATTCACACACACATGTGATCAAACATCAAACATGGGTATCACTAGCTACATAATCACACATGTGACAAATATACTTGACCATAAATGACTAATAACATACTAGTTTGTAATGGTACATCATGGCCCTCGATATTTTTTTCGTTTACATTATGAATGGTTCCTTAAATTATTTATGATACACATTTTATTGAAAAATTAAGCCTTACATGAAGTTTATACCACAATTATCAAGTAATGTACATTTTACAATGATGGAGGACCATATATTAGATATTATTAAACCATTAATAAAACAATAGGTTAAAGAATATGAAAAAACCTACATAATCCTGGATCCAACTCCCATCCAAATATGGCCCTTCTTCTTCTTCTTAGTCATCCTAGTCCATTCATCATCCAATTATTTCTATAGTGTTAAACTCATGGCTCACCAATCCAAATTAATTTTATATGACTATATTTCAATTAATTATATACTAATAAGAAAACATTTCACAAAAAATTTATGTCAATCTTTTAAAAATACTTATTGGGTATCACCACAAATCTAAAACCAATAACCAATAACCAGTAAGAATCATATAACATTCTTCTCACATTATTCTGGGAAAATCCATTTAAATAAAAAATGAGATGAAATGAATTTTAATATCATTCCATTGGATCCTTTATAATTATTCTAACAAGTGATTTGAATTATCTAAAACATCATCTAAAAGAGTTTATCAACTCAAGATTTCTCCCCAAAACACCATTCCATTGCAAATGTTAATTATCATGGGGCATCCTTTAGTCAAGATGATGCAATAGTATTCATTTTTAAATAATAATATTGAAATCATATGTAATTTACATTCAATTATCAAAAAAATCATTAAAATGATCTATCAATGTAAAATATGATCAAGGAGATGATGATTTTAAGAGAATTGTCATATAAAATAATATAAAAGGTTAATAATTCTCATGAGAAATAATCCTCAATAAATGACCTAATAAGCCACTACAAGGTGAAATTTATGTGATCCAAGCTTCATGAAGAATGAATTATTTCAATAGATTAAATGTTACATTTCATTTAGATACATCCTACTTCAATATAATCTCATTGAGGGAGGAGAAGTGGAAGGTATGACTACAAGGTAATTTAAATTTCATTCATCTGAGATAAATTAAAAGGGGTATTATAGGAAAAAATTCTGAAAGGACCACCCTTAAAATATCTATAGTTCACCACACCAGATAACCTATAAGTCTATCATCTATCTTGTGATCTCTAATCGGTAGTAGGACTACTACTCTCCCCATCATTTAGTCTGTTATAAGAGTATCTTCCCTAACTACTCCATGGATACCTTCTAAAAAAATATTCATAAATTACCCACCATGTTTTATTTGAATAAAACATACACCTCATAACATTCTTCAAATAAAATAACCATAGTTTATCACCTAGTTCTCCAACAAAATCCTAAACCAAATAAAAAACTCAAAATCCCACAAAATTCAAAACTCATAACAACATGGTTAATTATTGTGGGATAATAGAATAAAAAAATTCCACTTTGTATATTCGATAAATAAATATTATTTTATTATCTTTTAATATTAAATTGTATATAAAAAATGGTATGACATATTTGAGTAAAATTTTTATGAGGAATAATAACCATTAGTAAATAAATAGATAATAATAAATTAAAAAATATTTTCCAATAATACAAGAAATTTTCCATCACAACTAAAAATTTGATTCCTTAACAAATTAAATGTAATAATTAAAAAATTTAATTCAGAAACATTAGGATATTAATCTATATGAACAAATGTATTCAAAATATTTTAATAATAATTTATTATAATGAAAATTGAAAATTTTTATAATTTTTATTATATTAATATATTTTTTTTTCAAATTTAAAATGTAAAAATTAACTAATAATATTTTTATGTTTAAATAAGTAGTTTATTTTATGTAAAACGTGAGAATATTATTCTCAGTTAACCTATATTTTTTATAACATAATCATTATATAATAAAGAACATATTATATATAGAACATATTAATTGAAAAAATAAATATATTTTTAAATACCATTATTAATTTATAACTCCAATTTTTTAATTTTATAAACATTACTACTAATTTCCAATTAATTGTTTTGGGCTTCTTATGTTAGTTAAAAATATTTAGTAAAATATATTTTTTGTTTTTTTTAAAAACTAAAATAATATTTAATTTTTAAAATCAATGTCATTGATATTTTTATCCTACAATGAAAATTCAATCTTAATAATACACTTTTAATAAAAATGGATTTCTATATGTCATAAATGTTATTGTTAAAACTAGTTTTTCTCATACATACACATTTTATATGATAAGATGGATTTGATATTTCAAATCACTAAATCTAAATTTTTTAATAATTTCTATTTTATTTGTTGGTATTAATCTTAAATTATGTAGGTAAAATATGTTAACATGCTAAAACCAAAAAAAGGAAACAGAGTAAATTATAAGAGTATTGTACATTTAAAAATGTTTATTCCCTCTATAAAAATGAATGTTTTGGGAGTTATTAAAATTATATCAACCCTAACTAATTATTTTAAAATTATGATTCATTTTTATGCGCGAAACATTTCTTATTTATATATTATTTTGAATTATTTATAAAAATATTTTCTCACCAATTATAAATGTGGCCTCTCACATCACCTTAATGACTACACAAAAAAATTGGTTTCCTCATGAAGTAATAGATATTTTATTTTCCCTTTAACCATATTAGTTATTTTAGATTCTCTGGTAAAAATTCATCGATCACATATCTCCATTCCAATAATGTATTCTAATAGAAATCCCAAGTCCTCAATGTGAGTACTTTTTTCCAAATATAATTTCTTTTCTTTTATTGTTTCCCGTACATAATTTTCTAATTTCTATAAAAATGACTCAATATTTGTTTTAAAATTAATTTTATTATTAAAAATGAATAACTATTAATCTATTTACTCTTTTTCTAAGAAGAAAAACGAAACTATCATTCACTCATTATGTGGACTACTACCTCCAAGAAGCGACAACTGCCATTTTTTTCACCACTAATCCGCCTTAAAGATTATTTGGCTGAAATTGAGAAATAAATATGAAATATATAATAAAATTATAGTTATTAATAAAAATTATAATCCATATTCTTTACCTATATTTATACATAAAATGAAAATGTGAACCCTACATTGTCTAGACTAATGCCTATATAAAGTATCAAATATGGTTTTTCTTATCGTTTTTATTATTTATTAAACTTGTATAAATTAGGAATAAAAACATATAATTATTTAAAAAACATCCTTATGTTTCATTGATATTTGTATAATTCCAATGTTTAGCACATTCTTAACTACACTCATTCATTTATTATGGTATGTTCAACTTTGGGTCCATCTGACCAATAATATGAAGACTACGGTAAACATATATCATGGATGATTATTAAAAAATATTTAATGTTTATATATTACATAAATAAGTAAATAATGATTTTTTTTGATTTTTCATATTGAAATTAAACTCATTAGTTAAGATACAATTGTTCATTTGTCAAAAATCCTTATAGAGTTAATGTATCTAATATTTATAAAACATCATTTAAAAACACACATAGAAAAAAAGTATAAACATTTAAATTATAATTAATCAAAAATTAAATTTACTATTGTTATTTTTGAATGATAATTTTTTTTGTGAATAATGAATAATAATAAATCTATTATGAGGCATGTTCAAAATGATCAATATTTATCACACTTGTTATTAAAAAAATATAATAACAAAATAATATAAATGTAAAAAAAATTATAAATAATTTTTAAAAATATATATAGATATGAATAATTTTTTTAACTATGTTTATAATGTAGTTGTATTTCTTTACAATAGATATTCATGAAAATTAGTGGATGTTGTGAATTATGTCAATAGGTCCATTAAAAATCCCCATTGGACACATATTTCTTACTAAAACCACATTTTCATTATAACGGTTAATATAATTCCAATTTAATTTCTATTATCATGATATATTGATTATAAAATATATATATATATATATATATATATATATTTGATACCATATCCTTCAAGGGGGATTGATTTGATATATTTTAATTTCTCAAAATGGTTTATTATATCATTTTTATTTTATACAAACATATTTTATATTGTCAATAATGATAACTTTACATAGTTTTTATTAACAACTATATATTTTATTTTATCATAAAAATTTAATTTATAGGGTATCAAGATACTTATAATTTTCTCTATTTAGTTGGATTTTTTAAAACGATACCAATATTTTAGGGGTCTATGTTAATCCAGAAACCTTTTTTAGTTATAATACTTCTTCTAGAACATATTTTCACCATGTTTAGGTTATTATACAATAATTTTTAATATCATGTAAATTTATTTTCCTATATAATTAAAATGGAATATTTTTATTCGAATCATCAACACATATTAATTTCACCCTCATGAAAGTATGAAATTATTATGGATAACTCTCATTATTATAAGGATGATTTTTTTTCCATGTCAATATTTTTCATTCACATCAATTTTCTCATAAATATTACATAATTAAATTATTTTTCATATCATGTGGCTATATTATAATCTTACCACATTTAAAATTAATATTTTTCTACAGTTTTTTACCGAGTGGGTTTTCAGTATTGTAATTTGAAAATATAAAAGTGTTTTTAAGAATATCTAAAAAATGTTTTATATTACACACTACATTTTTTAAAACCATTAATTAATTTCTTGGATATATATTTTTTGTAATTTTTTTAATTATTTGGTTTCAAAAATGATAACTTCACATTTTAAAACCATTTTCTATTTTCTAAGGATTGTTTATTTAATATTCAATTTTAAAAATTAGAATATATCATGTTGTTTAAACATTAAATTTTTAAACAATTATATATTTATCAATAATCCAATATTTATATTAATTTTTTAATTTTAATTATTTTTAAAAATATTTTAATTAACATTTTAAAAAAATAATTTTCAAAGTAATCATAACTTATTTTACAGTAATGATAAAATTATTTTTTAAATATTATTTCATGATTTCACCACTATTTTCTAATTTATATCTAATGAAATTAAATAAAAATAATTTTTTGTGACCTTTTCAATGTTCTCTTCAAATTATATTTTATGGTTATTGAATTTTGGATATCAACCATTTATATTCTTACGGTCATATTTGGTGAAAAAATGTATAAATTCTATAAAAATAAATTATCATTCCATGATGTCTTTATGATATAATCAATGAATTTTTTTAGGTATAACACTTATCTATAGATGATTATATGTTTTGATGTAATAAATAACTATGATTATTTAGGTCTGATAAACCCTTGAGATGGATTGGGCCCGCTAAAACCATAACATGGTATGGGTACAATAATAGCCTATAATTCATTGGTGAAGTATATATATCTCAAGAGATTATAATGATAATAGAGTATTAATGATCACTAAAATATAATAAAAAATAATTTATACACACTCCAAAATATTTAAGGTAATGTGGTGGTGTTTCATACTGTTATATGTTTATGGGAACCAGAATGTGATGTTTACTCTACTATAGGAATAAGGAAGTGATGCCTCCTTTACCATGTTTTGGGAAATGAGTACTTATTTATACCCTACTATTTTATTAAATATATGAGTATGTGTATCCCATAGAACCCATTAATTCAATATTTTATATCATTGTTACATATATATTCCATATGTTGATGATTATATTCATTAAAACATGTTTATTATTAGTTGATTCTAAACTATTAGGCTACTGTACATGTTTTTTTATTTTAAATCACACCTATTACTATCATGAAGTTTGGAAGAATTTTATTTTTTCATGTTTTTAATAACAAATTTAAACAACAAATATTTTTCCTCGTGATAATGAAATAACAAATTATTATATATTGATGAATTATTATCCCTCATTGGGAATTTGATCTCATCATTTCTAACATTTTCTTTCTCTATATTATGAAGAAGAGTTAGCCCATGTGGTATCAATATGGGTGTGTATTATGTGTTGATTATAGATACATTTTAATGTGTTATTTAAAAATTATTGACTTATGTAACTCTCACACAATGTCACTAAAAAGGTATCTCAGGTAGTGTTTGATTATTGTGAGATAAAATACAAATTTGAAATTTTTTAATGTTTTGTATGGATCATGTCACATAAAATAAAGTATAATTTGTAAAATAATGTTCTTAAAACATTAATTGGGAATATGAGTCTAGGGAATGAAATTATAATTTAATTATCAATGTAATTTAAATTCATTATGTAAGGATGTATGTTATAATATTTAAATTCTTGTAGCCTGGACTAATAGGAAAATGTTTCCTTGTAATGGATGGTGTGGTAATATTGTATAGATGAACAATTAGTTTTCATCAATTTATTTTAATAATAATTTATAGGTTATTGTTGTTTCTTAAAAAATGAGGATTCCCATTTATGAATTATATTATCCTTTCTATTGGAAACTATTTGATGAAGGATTACTAGAATAATTTGTGATATAATATAGTGAAGAAGTGTTGGGTTTTAAAAAAAATTGTATTATTATGTGTAGATTTCTAAATAATTGAGTGGAATGGTTATGGGGTAATAGAAATTTATATAATATGAGCTTATATCTAGTGGGAGTCCAGTGTATAGTTTTCGACCCCCTATTTTTTGGAGACTAAATGAGGAGGAAATACAGGAATGGTCAGGAATTATACCTAATTTAATCTTTTTGTATTTTAATTACACTAGGAATTGAGGGAATATTTTAATCCTCACAAATAGAATGATATTTAATCATATTCTTATAAATTATGTAATCTTATATGCATCACATAAGAAATAATTCTTTCATATAAATGTCAAAAATGATCTCTAGAAAAGTTTCAGACTGATCACTTCTTAAATGGGATATGGGATGGTAATGATACTTTTATAGAACATCATAGGGATTTATTTAATCAAATTATAATATTAATAAAATTACATGAACTAAATGGTTCACAATTAAAGGTCATTTTCTAGGACCATTCGATATGTTTTAGTAGCATTTGGTAAATATACTTATGTTATGATAGATACAATACATGTTGATGAGAAAGGAGTAAGAATCATTGTACCTTTTTTGGTTCATATATTATTTTGGAAATAAGAAAATAAAGAATAATATTGGGTATTACACATGTTTAGAGGAATATTATTTTTATATGGTTCACTAATGGGTCATATGGTTGTGATCATTAATGGGGGTGTGATTAAGTATTAAAAATAGTACAAGGCACGTACCTTTCTTGGGATAATTAAGGATATTGTGTATAATATATATACATTTAATTATTTTTAATTACTTATATGGTAAATTATGAGGGACGTGGTTTTTGGGATTACACATTGAATTATGACGTTGAGAATTGGGTAACTATATAGAAGTACTGGATGAAATTATAACGAGGTAGGATTCCTGAGAAAATTATCCCTTATATATTGAAACATGGGTGGGGAGTTTCTCTAGTTGGAAATAATAGAAATTTTTTAACTCTATTATTGAATTATGATATATTGGATATGTAGTATAAAATTTAAGAGGATGGTTCCACGAATTGGCACACAGGTGGATGCATTCCATAGTATGGTACTAGGGTGGATAGGCATCCTCATATGGAACAAGGTAAATGGGTTCACTTTTATGGGAAAATGGTTCATATTTAGCCTATTATTGGACAATGTCACATGGGAACACCTGTATAATGTCTTTTTTCAAAATGATTCCAACAGACCCAAAAAAATTGGTTTTTTTTGTTTCAATTACTCATTTTATTATAAGTGGATAAAAAACATCACATACATTTAGTTGGACGTTATGTCGACTACAATATATAATTGGTACGTGTTTTTAGTGAATCAACACCAATCAGTTTTTATGAAATAATTTTTTAAATATTACCCCAATTTTTTCATCTTTATATACTAAGATACGTTTCTACCCTCTTTGGACATTTTTTATCTAAGGGAGGAATTTATCATTTATTTAAACGTAATGTGAGTACTAAAAAAATTATGTTCCAACACCAAATAAGTCTGAATTGAGAATTCAATCAAATAATAATAATATTTTCCTTTATTGAACATCCACTTATTAATTTCCATGTCATGTTTTTAAAATTTTCTCCCTAGTTCTTTTTTTAACTATATCTATTTAATTCCAATTAAATTAACATTTTTCTAAATGTGTTGTAGATAAATGGATAGTTCATCACATATGGTTCATAAATAGTAATTACTATATAAAATTTTTCAAATTGATCAATAATTTAGTGGTGGTGTATATTTTGTAATGCATGGAATATATTTTAAATCCTTTCCAATTAATCCAAAAACATAACCAAAATATTTTCTATCAAACAACATGACACTTTACAACATGGGTTCCAAACTGATTATAAACTCTTATAACTATAAAAAAATACAAAATATTCTTATTTTACTACGAATATTAGATTTCAGAAAATATTTTTCCTTATTAGAGGGGTTTTTATATTAATTAATCTATTTTTAATATAATATATTTCATATGTAATATAAAAGTGATCATAAAAATGATTTTTTTTTGAATATAATATGGATTTCAAAAAATAAATATGTAAAAAATTAACGTCTAAAATATTCTTTTATATAATTAATGTTTGGATTGATTCCCCAAGTGAGAATTTCATCATTAATTGTGGTTATCATATCGGTATATGCGAATATTCTTTGAGTTTAATGATAATAATTAGTATTTGAGTATTTATGAGGTCTTCTGGATATCAAATTTAACTGTATAATGAAATTCATACATCCTTCCTATGATTTTGTATCTATAGAACTCAAAAAAACACTCCACATATAACATAGTTTAGTTGGAATAATATTGGGGAAGTGTAATATATATCTAGGGCACCAATATTAAATGAAACATATGATGGAATTTATCATGAAAATAATATTTGAAAAATATTTTTTGTACGCCCCTATGGGATGATGGTTTGTTGATATAGATTGAACATTTAGTTGGGAAAACCCACTCCTATTGAAAAAAAATTGTTTTAAAACATTGATAATTATTTTTCTAAAAAATCATAGAGATGAGGAAACCTTAATATCTAGATAGGTATCATTCAATGAAAAAATGTTGATCCATTGAAACCTAAATCCTAAATTAGATGAGTCCCATACAATATATGTAAAAATCAATTTCAAACTGATATATACCCAAAGGTTGTTTTTAATGGAAATATGTAAATGTGTCTTAGTGGATTCCGATATCTAGATCCTAACTTTCACAAGATCATAAGGCCAACAATTTTTTAATATTTGTTAGGATATGAGATAAAAAGACTATAAGATTGATTGTGATTGGTCTATCCCTAATACCCAATTTTCACTACATGTATACAATGTTTATTTAATATTCCACATCATGAGTATATTATTAGTGATATAATGTTATATATGTGAAACATTAACATATATGAAGTGCATATATTAATATGAGCTCATAAATTATATTTTAGTCCCTTCATCTATGGCTACTTCAATAATATTCAAAATTAAAAGAGGCATAAGAAGTATATCATATTATTTTTTAGTACCTTTTGAGTTCAATTTAATTACCTATTGTGAGGTCCATTATAAAAAACAAAATCCAATAACCGTGAGATGATGACTAAATTAATACATTCTTCTAATATACAGGTAATTGCATCCCCATGGCTCGATCACATTATTAGTCATAATGAAATATATTCATTCATTATTTCCATTTTACATTGGAAAAAAATATAAAACACAGTAAAATAAATAATCTACATCATTGATGTTCATTCAAATATTCAATCTTCTTATCTAGGGTAAAAGGAGAAAAATTTTGTTGATATCAAATTATATGTAAGGGACTCATATAAAGGAATATATCATTATTAAATCAGGAATAATTATTATAGACAGTTAATTAAATTAAAAAACATTATATTTATTCAATAACATTAACACGAAATAGATTCATGTATAATATTAATGTAATAATATCATGGATAATAAAATCAATGTTACAATAAATAGAATGAATTATATTGGATGTAATGATCTTAGACATAGTTATATCTTTACCATTAAGGATATGTGAAAGGAGTGTTTAAATTATTGTTAATTAAACAAATAAAACCCATTTTATAAGGATATATAGTCTATTTTTCTCATGTGAATAGTTGATGACTTATGGGGATATATAATTTCATGTCCCAAATTTCAGTGCTTGTCCAATGAGATCAATATATATATAGTGATAAATTTAATAAATAATGATTATGTGTTATCAATAAATATCTATATTGTGTGTTGAATATTGAATATCATGATTTCCCAAGTCAATCAGAAAAAATTCATTGCAAAAATCCATATGTAGAAACAATGTATGGTTTACGAAATTATCATAACAATTATATAAATAATATGGATATTGAATATAAATGTAATGTATAATTAAATTTTATCACAGGTAACTGATTGTTTAATGAGTAGTTAAATATCAAAATAATAAATCAACATATGAGATTTGATCATAAATTAATAAAAAATTATACTTTGTATTAAAACCATATCCTTTTGGGAATAGAAGGTAATGGATGAAAAATATTTTAAACAAATTCAAGTAAAATTATATTTTTTTAAAGTAATTTAAAAAATGTAGAATAAGGGGAATAGATTATAACAATCATGGATATTGGAAAATATAATAAAAATGTATACATTACAAATTAATCCTTTTGTCTCTTTGTATATAATGAGGGAACTATCCTTATCAGATATAATTTAAAATATTATATTCAATCCAAATAAAAATTTAGTCATAAAATAATATGTACATAATAGAACAATTGAGTATATTAAAATCTATTTGAAGGAAATTTTATTAATGATATTATAGTGGAAGAAAAATATACCCGACCAAGATGAGAAAAAAGATCATTTTTCTTTAAAAATGTTATTTAATGACTCAAGTGTTTAAGAGAAGAAATGTTGGAAAAAATATGTATGATCATATCCAAAAGATACAAATTTTATGTAGTTTATGAAGGAAGGATTACAATAATACATTATATAAAAATATAAGTTATCCAAAAAAATGATTCAAATATAAATTCTTATCACTTTGGAAGAATTTAAATTATTATTCAAGAAATATAAAACCTAAATCGAGACATTAACAATAATGAGTAAAAAAAATTTCTTTTTAAATACATTAAACTAGTATAATATAAATAACATAAAGTAAAATAGGGTAATGATACCAAATAAGTCTAAATGAAATAGAAACTGATATGATATTACTTATAAAGATTTCATAATTGAAGTGAAAATTTATTAATGATGAAATTATTTTAAAAAAATTTAAATTCACAAAATTCTATTGAATTAATAACTTAATATAATATTATTACATTTTAAAAAAAATCATTACATTTTTAAATTTATATAATTATACCCCAATGAATGGAATTCAGTTTAATAAACACCTTACCTCATTCTTCAACCTAGTTGAACATGTTTTGACAACCAGTATAAAAAATTTATATTTATAAAACATAAATAAATAAACCATATAAATATCTATAATATCAGATATGATCATTATATGACAACATATAACCCTATTATTAACAAAAGTTAATCATTATCGTTATTTGGTGTGTTAACTATTTTATTTTCTATGTACATTTTGATTATGTAGTTGTGATCCTTTTATGTTGATCATGGTTTTATCATGTCCAAAATTTTAATCATAATATATAAAAGCAAACATATTAATTATTTTCATTCATCATTGGAAAAAAAGTATGTCTATTTTAATGTTATGTTATTTTTTCTTGGGTTATAAGTGATTTAGAGTTGGTTTTATGATTTTCTACAGAACCCAAAATTGTGCACTACCTGCTCGACATAGTCACATTATAAACTGAGTATATGATGTGAATATATTTCTCAGAAGATTTTGTGAGTCTATACTAGAGTGTGAAAAATGTACAACCCATGAATCATTTTCAGATCATAAAAATATTGATTCAGATAATTTAATCTTAAGTGATTTCATTCTCAATGTATTTAAAACTCATTAAATTAATATTGTGAATTAGGAATTAATTAAAATGACTATTCAACTCTTATGGTTATCATTATTATGTACACCTTATTAATCCTCCATTATATGTTAATTTCTCCCTTAAAACACTATACTATCATGGGTGGACATTCAGTGATTTGTCTCCCTCTCATTTTCACTGTTTGATATTAAATCTTGGGAATACTTATTTCGTTTCTATCTAGTATGGGGACTTTCTTATTTTCCATATTTATTATTAATGACATAGTTAGTGGATTTTTTAGTGGCTGATATTGTTATTTATTTTGGTTTTCTATTTAACTTTTATAATTTTCAATCATTCCATGTATTTAAGAGGTTGGTCTGTATTTTTCAAATTTCCATTTTAGAAGGTGATAATGTTTTCTCAATTATTTATAAATAATTCCCTATAAATTGTTATAAATCAATAATACATTTATTATCTTATCAATGTCTTATCTTTATTCAATGAAAATTCATGATTTGATTCTTGGATTTAAATTATGGAATCAAATAATGGTTTAATTGAATTTTATAAAAAAACGGATTCGTACACACCAAGAGTTCAATGAAATGATTCAATGGTGGTTTTGTTTTTTAAAAATGTTTTTCAATCCTTGGTGAATAAATTTTTTAATATGAAAATTATTTAAAAAATAAAACATGGGGTTTAAATTGATATTTAGAAAATAATACAGATTTGGTATCCTTGGGTTCATTTGAATATAAACCTTTCACTTTTGTAAATGTACTGCCAATAATGATTGAATTCTACTTTAGTGTGTGTAATAACACATGAGGATAACTATTTTTTTTATCTACATATGTTTTGGATTTGGTATTTTCCTTTATGTATAGAATGTATTCCCATACACTAGATCTCATATTTTCTGCATTTTTATTTATGTTTGGTTCATTACATAATGATATATTTCTTGGTTTTTTTCACACATTTTTATATATGGTGTTTCCATTATTGGTTGTTATTATTATTTTTTAGTATATTTCATGCACATAATATATTATTATATTTGGTCAATATGATTTTTTTATGAAAAGAGTAGTAATATTTAATTTTTTTTATTAAAAATCTTATTAAATTGGATTTGTTTTAAAGATAAATATAATATATACATTTTATAAAATCCTCTATAGGTAAAAAGGTAAAATTATTTTAGGATTTGTGATTACACCATTCATTTTCCATATTGTGGTCGTAGATGTTATTTATGAGACATAATAAAATTTATTGGTATTATGTTGCATTCTTGTCTCTCTTGTTATCATCATCTTCATAGTAGGATGGTTTTATGACGAAAAACAGTTGCACAGTGAACATCATTGATATTTAATGTCTTTTTATTCCATTTTGGATCACATATACTGGTTTTTTGTATATCATTGGTATGTTCAATTAATTCTATTGTGTACCTAGTTTGTTTCCAGGTTTAGTTTTTATATGAGACGTTTTTCTTCCTTTTTGTTTCACATCACTGAGGGAGGAACCACCTAGGGTGTCTTTTTTATCCAAACTGATTCGGTTCATAATAAATTAGTATTAAAGGTATTGTCCATACTATATTTTTTTGAAAATTATTTGGTTTTGTTCAATGTTTTGGTAGTCCAGTTTTTGTTTTGTTGGTCTTTTGATAGTCTGTGCATGAGGGTGCTTAGCGAGCTCACTTCTATATCTAAACTAGTATTACTATGGGCGGTCTATACTTTCATCTAGACTTGTGACATGGTATTTAATTTTTTCGATAATTTTTTTTGAGATTATTTAAATTAATATGTTAATTTTTTATGATAAAATCATTCATTCATATAATTTGTAATATAATTAAATTATTTTTATTTTAATTAAATAATTTGGATTTATTGAATTTGGACTTATTATTTTGTACTTTTGTCTTAGAAAAATTGTTTAATTTATTTTATTAGATATATAATAAATCATAGAATACTATTTATGAACCTAATAAAGGAATTTTTAAGACATGTTCCTTAGGAGAAACCCCTAGTGGAAACTTGTTTGGTTGAAACTATTATCTGCCACATTTATACACTTGGTGAAGCGGGAGTAAGGATCAGATCATGAGTGATGGACCATGGATTATAATTTACTAAAAAAAATACAACAATATTCAATGGTGAAAATACCACTAGCAATCAGATGAATGGAATGAGAGTATTGTAGGGTTCAATTATTATATTATGTATCTTCAATACTCTATGGTGGGTTTTCCATATTTGTGTTTAAGGGAATTCGAAGGAGATGGTTATACTCAATTATACAACATATGTTATTTGATGATATTATATATTTTTAATTAATGAAAATATCCATCCAACTATTTTATTATAATACTCTATGTGTGGTAAATAATTGCTAGAATATATCATTTGGGATATGGGATAATACTGTTCTTGAGTATTCCACCTACTTTTCTGAGTTGGTACACTTAGAACAAGAGATAATATGTATTTATTATCTTATGGAATATAGAATTTCATCTAATAATAGTTTATGTACCTTAAGACCTTTATTGTGGTGGTCAATAATGTGGATATATAAGAGGCATAAAAAAACATTGATAATATGACTAGGAGGAGCAATAGTTTATCTAGTTGTTATCTAGGATGTGTCATTTGGCTTGAAGAAAAAGAATAATGGTAGAAAACTTTTTCATGTACCAAGTTTATGATCAATATTAAGAAACTAGTAGGTTGTTATATATTAGTTTGGAAAGACTACACATAGTATGTTTAATTGTACAATTTCTTCAAAAAGTATTCATTTTTTTTGACAGTCTAGTTATCTGAGGGGTTTATGTCGATGTACGACCAATGAATATATAGTAGGATCCACTCCCCGCAGGGTTCATAGGTTTATATTGATGCATCCTAGACAATAGGGTTTTATTTACTATATAAGGGGAAAGATCATGTGGATAATAAATATTAGTGCGGATCTAATACCAAATGTCGTTATGTGGAAGAGTATTCACTAGAAGAATCTGATGTAGGGTAGTCTATTGTAAGATGAGTAATGATTATTTCTTCCTATGTGGGTCTATCATTCTCTTATATAGGTGATTATCATTCCCTTATATATTCCATGTTAATATACCTTTATTTATTTCCATTAATTCTTATGTCATTTCTATTCGATCATTCTATGCCTCTCGAAAATAGTTTTTCATATGTTTTCAAATATTATGGGTGTCGAGTGATGATAATTGACATTGAAGTGTGGTTTTATTTCATGGTTTTGGGTCAGGATTTGTTTTTCAAGATTATTTAAATGGATTAAGTTATTGTTTTTATTCTCCATATAGAATTGTGTCACAAATTAGTTCATATTTTATCTCCCAATTATTTCACTCAAGTCCTTTGGGGTTAGTTGGGTTATAGAACTTGGAGAGTTTTGCATATCATTCTATGTGATGGGGTGATCTCATGTTACATGTTTAAGATGATTCTGGAATCCTTTGAAACTTGATTGATCTTTTTTATTCTTGTAGTGGTGTGTGAATACCATAAAGTCTTTTCAGATGATTTTCTTATTTTTCACCATATTAAGAGATCAAATTTACCATTTACATGCTTCCTTGTATGATTTAAAATTATAATCCATCTTTTTGAATGATAGTTAATGATTTTGGAACATAATTTCCATCTTATGTACTTTTTTATATGAGATTTATTCATCCTAGTATACCATAATGAGATTTTAAAATCACCTTTTTTCATATAGTATTATGGGATACATAGACATTCCGTGGATTATCTAATTATAGACTGGATGAAAATATAAAAAATCAATTTCATATCCCGTATTATCTCATTGAAGATTTTTGGGTGGATTGATTGTTTTCAATGAAAAAACTTATATTTGGTAACCCCATCTAGGAGTACTATATGAGGATATACCAATGATAAATTTTAGGTGTTGGTATTGGAATTTATAGTATCAATTTATTCCATTCATCATTCTTAACAATCCTATAGTATTTTTTAAATCGATGAACCATATCATTCACTGATTTTATTTTAATATTTTTCCATGTTTATGAATGATATTTTGATGCAATCTGTGTTATGGGAGAAGAAAATGGGCCATTTGGATATAATTATTAGAACCTTGATGAAAAAAATATTATATGTTAGTCTTCCTAGGTATATATTTTGGATCCATGAAGTGATATTCCATATTAGTGTTGTTCTTCATAGGGGAATCTTAGTATATCTCTAAATTATATAGCCATTAATGTCCTGGAAGAATCCATGAAATGTTTTTGAGATTCGGATTTTCTTGGGTTTGGCTTGATATTACTATCAATTTGTCAAGGAATTTTCTATGATTTTATCTCTAATGTAATATTTAAATTGTCAGGGTGTAATTTTTTAATGTAGTGAATAATGTCATAGATTCATTGAAGAACTGAGCATAAGTTTAACTTAAAAACTCATGTTTTTATTCTTATAGAATTGGTTTTGGGATAAAATGATTTATATAATGAACCTAGTGTAAATATTTGGGTTTTCATGAGGTGGGGAAACTGGTTTTGGTCAAAGTCTCATTCTATTTATTCCCTCCTGAGAATATCTATAGTGACCATTATCTTGATTTGGTGGAAGTTAGGATTGATCTCAAAATGTGGCATCACTATCTCTTTAGGGAGTTATTTACTAAAAAATATTATCTGAAAATCATTATGAATATTACAACTCTTATGGACATGAACGTCTGATAAGGATTTAGGGTTTATTGTCTCTAGAATATTTATTTTGGTATTTCACAAACACCATGGAATGTTAATGTGGTCATTGATGCATTAATCATAATTTACCAACTCAAGACATAATGTAATCAGTTGATTTGTTGCCTTTAATGAGTTTTATCAATGAGATGATCGTGGGAGTTGATGAAGGTGGGGGTGGAGGAGCTCTTAACACTGAAAAATGTTGTCTTTTTATATCATGAGTAGGTTCAGATCGATAAGGTACCTGATTCTGACTTACATTTCCTTAGTGAATCATAATAAGGTCGAGAGACAACATGTGTGTTGTCTAAGTCATCTAGGGAATCTATGAGATTCTAAAATATGTTTTCCATTCCTATTTGTCTATTTTAAGAACTGATAGGCAGTGGTAACTAGCCTTTTCAATATGTTCACATTGGGATTACCAAGAGGTATTCTAACTTGAGATGTTGGTGTTGGAAGACATGGATGATATTACCAATTAGAAATCTGGTGTCTCAGTGTCCTAGATGTAAAATAATTAATGTGGAGATCCAAATAATGGTTGTTTTGTTTCAATCTTTGTTGATTCAAGTATGAATGTGGGGAAATGTATCCATATACATCATTATTTTATTACTATAGAATTTTTTTGTGGAGGATATTATTTGGTTGAGAATTTATAAACTCATGAAAACAAAATATTTCTTCACTATTAATGATATGATAATGGTAGAACTACTTTGTTACTTCTATGTATATTATTTTTTGAGACCTCAAGGGGTACAATATATCAATTTTTTTGACATGTTCACACATTTCACATGTATGTTCTGGAAGGGTTTCTAAGAGGGACGGTTTCCCAGTTTGAATTGAACACAACATATCATTCATAGTATAATAGATAATCACAGTTATCTAACAATGTTCATGAGGACATGTTTCAGGCATGTATACATGATTTTGATTGATCTTGGAAAAAAATATTACTTTAAGCATGTTTTCCATTAAAATTAGTCAAAAAGGTTCAATTAGGATAGACCAATTTTATGAATTCTTTTGGTGGTTATATGGATCTCCTATAGAGAATATTTTGGTGGGAGGTCTATGATTTTGATTAGCATTGTTCAATAACTGATGGAAATAGTGCAGTTGATTTTTAAGATATTTTTCCTGGAACATAGGCAAAATAAATAATATTCATACTATCATTATCAGCTTCTAGATTTTGAGTTTTGGAATCACATATATTATATATTTTTAACTCTCTTAGGGTACTGTAGAGTGGGTAAGCAGGGTAATTTGTAACCGAGGATCATTTCCCCTTTAATATTATGGAACAACATTGAATAAAGTAATATATTTTTTTACATACAAACTCAATTTACTATTATTCATGATGTATTTAATTTTTCATAGATGAGTAAGTATCATCCAAATAATTTCAATTTAATTGAATGGGTGGATATTGATTTTTATTCTCAAACCATTATGGTTAGAGAACCAATTCATATTTTTGGAACTTTATAAAATGTCTTGCATGGTAAAACAATTCCCTTAGCCTATTAATTAATGAAATATACATGGGATAACCATGATATTTAATTGCATGAATTTTTAATGGGAACATAGTGGCCTTCACATTTTGTGAGTCCAGGATCATGAATACATTATAGGGATAGAAATATTTCATGGTAGGGATAATGGAAAAATCCTAGATAAAATGGTATATCCTTTTTAATGATAAGAGCATGTTTCATTAATTTGGTGGGGTTTAGAGTAGGTTTGGATATTTTCTAGATAACCAAGACTATACACTATCCACTGGTCACATTAAAATCATGAAAAAAGTGAACAAGATGATTACATATAAAGACATATTCTATGAGACTGTATCATAGCATGAAAAAATTTCATGATGTCGAACATTTGAATTATTAGAAAATATCTATCAGGACAGTTCAAACTGAGAGGACACATTATTTGACACATATTGAACTCCTGATATTAGAGTCATGAATCAAGGATTCCAAACATGAATTGATAAAGTCTATAGGTTTTAATACACTATAAAACTATTCCATTTTCCATTAGATATATTTTCCTCCATATCTAACCGCATGATATCCTAGAATAATTTTGAGTGATCTCTCTCGATTTGGGTAGAACTAGTGGTGGATGATCTTTAACGTGGTCGCACAACCTATATATGGTAAGAGGACCTTATCCTTAATCATTTATATTCTTAGAGAAGCAGTGTTGGATGTGTTTTTGGATTATATTTTTATAATTTTTTATTTTCTATTGATCCTTGGATGTTATCCATCATGAATTTTCGATTGAAGTCCAGTCATCTTACTTCTGATATAAATGTTCCAAAGTGACTTAGTATCCTTCATTATTGAGGTAGGTTTCTTTCTATAAGGGATATACATCATTAATTCGTATGTGTTCGTGTTAATTAAATTGTGTTGGTGAATGAAAATGTATGATTTGATATTAGAAATGACTCGCTGAAATAGATTCATTCTTCCAAAAAACTGAAAACATGTTTTTGAATTGATAATATTTGATAAAATTATTCAATGGTGGTTTTGGTTTTAGAAATGTGTTTTCATGCCTAGATATAAAATTAATTTTATATTAATAAAATTCATTAAATATTAGTGTCATTTTTAAATGGATTTTAGAAAAAATTACTGCATTGGGTAACCTTTGTTTCATTGGGGAATAGAGTTTTCACTCATTGATGGTGTACTATAAGAGGTTTTATATTTATTTAGTGTTTATAATTACATGAGAGGTTATATTTTTTGGACCCACCTTAGACCTGGATTGGTAGTTATCTTATATTTTCAACATCTATTCTCATAGGTTATACCCTAAATGGTGTGTGTTTTCATTTATGATTTTTTATAAAAAGATTTTATATTACATGGTTATTTAACCAAATGCTTAATTATGGTGTATCTATATTTCGTTTTCATTATTATTTCATACAATATTGCATTTACATGACATATTCATGGATTTATTTAATAGGAAATAATTTATAAAAACCTAACATTAAATTACATAATGGTTTTATTTTATGAAAATGAATTGTAAACTAAACTTCTTTTAAAACTTATTGTTAATTGAATATTGATATTATAACTAACAATATATATTTCTTTAAAATTCAAATGGGATTTCAATTCACACATAACATTTTTTCATTGGTGTTTTATATATTGTTTTATAGGATCCATAAAAATGTAAGAGAACTATATATCATGTCGATGTCTCTTATTGTCATCATCTTTATATAAGGATGGCTTGCATTCAACAGTTATCGCAAATGGACATCTTCCAACTAATCATATTTCTTCATTCCAATATTTCCAATTTGGATTTTTTTTTCGGTCTCATGGATATGTCCTCTTACTTCCCTTATATACCATGTTGTTTTAACTAGTTCAAGATTTACATGAGAGATGATTCTTTCTTTCTTTTTGTAATTCAATTTGTTGAATACACCAATGGATAAAATTTTAGTTGACATGGGTTTTTTTGTTACATGTATACAAATTATAATCATCAATCAATAATGTTTTCAAATAATTAATCAAATATCATTGTGGTGATATTAGTCCACAAATACACATGATCAACAAAGTCATTTTTAACAGGTGGATATGTAAGGAGATATGTGATATATTAAATTTAAAATATCTTAGTTATTCCATAAATATCATATATATTGACCTTAGTTCCATCATTGTGATAAGACTTTTAAGGCAGCAATGGGAAACTAATTACATTGGTTCCCATTACCATAGTCTTCCATATATACAAGTGAAGCTCTTTCCTAATTAATTAGATAATAAGATAGATAAATATTATTTAATCAACATAACGGCATATAAATATATGTTAGAGCGTTGTTATATTATATTTTTATTATTAGTACCTTACATAAAGTCATAAAAGATGTTGAAAAATGGGTGTGTTTGGTTAAGATGATTAAATTTTCTGGAAAATGATCCCTTTGATCTCCAATTATGAATCCTAGTGTTCTTATTTTTGGGACAAAAATACCTCTAAAAAGAGAATAAGGTTGTTAGGGAGATAATTTTTAGTGTATGGTTTAAATAAATGATTCAATTTGGAGTTTAGAAGATATAGTATGTGGTTCCTTATTATAGTGGATCCATGGACATGTGAGGTATTGATAAAAAATTAAAATATAAAAAATTCTTTTTCATGTGAAAGTGGAACCATTTGTAAATAATTTTTAATCTATTGTATAAGATGGTTTAATTCCCATCATCCAATAGTTTGGGGATACAAATAGGTGATATTTTAATCATTTTCTTTTATTTTAACCCCTTTATAACTAATTTTAACATTAACTATAGAAATATATTTTTTAATTCTAGAGGGATATAATTTCACATATAAGGTAATAATTTTATAAAAAAATTCTTACAGTTTAATGTTTAGACCAAATCTCTTTTTAATATTTATAATTAAATATTTTTACTATCATTAATGAATTTAATTAAATATTATTATATGTAAAATTTCAATAATGACTTATTTGAAACTACTCAATAAATATTATTTTAAATACATGATGAAATAAATGTAACACATATAGAAAGTATTTAACCACAAATTGTAGATTATTATTTACAAACAAAATAATCTGAAACCAAATTTAATAAAAAATCTATTACTCTTACTTTTTTTAAAATAATTTATTTTAATTATTATAATGCTTTCACAAGAATTTTGTGAGTGTTGCCTATGATTTTAATGAAATTATATAAAAAATAAAAAATAAAGGCAATCACCATAAAAAAATCATAATAATATTCAACATAAAAATTATTATTAACTAAAAACTATAATTATCTCTATATAAACATATAGGATAAATGTTAATGTAAGAGAGTGAATTTTTTTATTTTCCATTATTTAAATTATTAAATAGTTTCTGTCAATAATAAATGGAAAAAATGTCATATTTTCAATTTTTGGATTATTATTGAGAAAATATATGCATAAAAAAAATAATGTGAATTTTTATAATGAATAATAATCCTTATAACATTTGTTTTATCACTAATTAAACCATTTTATTCTTATCGTGGAAGAAAATATTTACAATTGTCACTAATCATAATAAAAAAACATAAAATGATAATATTTACCATATTTAAACCACATGATTATTAATATAGTGCATATTTCCTATAATTTATTTGTCATATTTTTTAGAATTTAATTTAGAAGTGTTCTAAAAAATTAGATAAAAATTGGTTCTCAAGAAAATGAATTTTCGTAAGAATAATATGGTTTCACATTATATCTCGGACTAGTAATAATCCATCTATGAGTTTAAATTTATATGATTTTATATATATATTATATAATTTTCATTAAAATAATTTTTAATTTAGTATTATATTAAATAATTCTAATGGAAAAACATTATGCACATAATTTTTTTTTTAAATGTACATTTTTAGCTTAAAAATAAATTTATACCAAAATAAAATATAATATTGATTATAATGGAATTATGTATATTTATTTTAATGTATCTTATAAAACATCAAAACCAAATCAATAATTGAATTTTTATTTTAAATTACATGATTTAAATTAAACAAATGATATTTTAATAGTAATGTGTAATGTTTTATCTTCATTGAAAAAAAAATCATTTTTCAAATATAAAATGTCACCATATATTGTAAAATTGAGAAATATACTAAAAATACTAATAATTTTTTTTAAATTATCAAAAAAATATTATAATATTTTTCCACAAAATGCATTAAATACCATCTTTTAAGAAAAGCAAATTTTAAGTAAACTAATAAAATTTAGTCTTGTTCTTTGACTCGTAACGAAAATTATATGGCTGATTAATTTCTTAATTTAGAAAATTATTTTTATAGTGGAAATCCTTTATAAATATATTTTATAATTTATTTATTCCAATTCTTACCATCTAACCCAATAACGTGGTTATAACAATAATAATTATTTATTATTATTTCACAATTAACTCATTCTTGGGGTTTTGTGTGGTGTACACTATCAATGTTTTTTCTAATGGAAAATATAAACTAATATAGAAGGGAACATTAATATACATTCTTTATTTAAATGGTTCCCTCTTCATTTTAATTTCTCTTTTATAAACTAAATATATCTTATAATGTTAATATAAAATGATATAGATTTTATCATCACGAATAATTATTAAAGTTATGATCATGAGACTTATTAAAAATTTACCTCTAAAAGAGTAATTCATGAAAATGAGTTTATAAAATTATTACTTTTTATATACTTTAATATCTAATTTATAAACAATAATTCCCAAAGAAAAAACTAAGTCTTTTGAAAAATTAATAAAATTATATTTTAGCTTAAATATTCCAAACAATGTTAAAAAGTGTTTAAATATCTTATCACATCTTTTCCCAAGATCAATTTAAAATTTACATCCTTAAAAATTAATCACTATTAATGTAATATTTAATGAAATTTTATCTCATATCATATAATCTATTGAATATTCTATCTATTACCCAATATTATGGGAATCACTATAAAAACAAAAAAAATCATATATTCTTCTAAAGGAAAACAAAAACTCTATTTCTGAAATAAAAACAAAATTAAAAAAATAAATTAAAATATCACATTAAAAATAAAATTTATCAATATAATTTTACTTGTGTTCGTAAAATAAAAAATTATTTTCCATAAAATAGATTTTTAACTAAAATAAAAACTAAACCAAATAGTTGTATTTCCCATAAAGGTCTTCAAAAATATCATTAATCAGCTAAACCTTCAATCAAATAAAACCAAAAAGGTGTATCTATGCATGTAAACATATCGTCAACATTAGATATATCCACACAAAAAACATTAGTTTTATCACATATCACTATGTCATGTCAGAATTTTACATAGATTTTTTCCTTACACACATCAAAATGAATGATAATGTAAATACGAATTAACCCAACAATATTCTATTGTACTGTCTTGTAATGTGTGAAATCGTAACAACATTCATCATGAACCGGTAATGATTGAGTTAAAACTTATACCTTGTCAGTCATATTTTTACCGCTACGTTCATTTATTCCACAAACACATCCATATTATAGTATCAAAATAGGTATGTATTTTTTAATAAAAAAACATCATTAAATTACCAAAAAAATCAAGATATTTATCTATATATAGAATTATACTAGGATTATAACATAGGGCTATGTTCTGTAATCTAAATTTTCTTAAATCTAGCACAATGATTATTAATAGAAATTCTCTAACACAAACTGTGACAAGACTATATCTTGAATAACACAGTCGAGGTATACCTTATTAAATTGGAATAAGATAAAATTTTTCATAGCACTAATGATATAATATTTTGGTTGTATTGAAATCCATATCCATACATGATTTTCATTGTTTTCAAAATAAAATAAAAATTATATTAAATATAAATAATAGGAAACCATTAGTCTCATTAAATAATTCTGTCATCATATCATAGGGAAATGAAAAAAAATTGTAAGCTAAAACACATGGTTTTGGTTATTTAAAAATTAATATATCATGGGTAAATAATAAATAATCAATATAAAAATGAATATAACTAAAAAATCCCATTTAATAAATTAATTTTGAAATAAATTCATCCATGGATGATATAAATGTAATAAACTAATGTATAAAAATAATTTATTTCACAATGAAGTAAAACAATAATATTGTTTTTTATGATCATTGGCATTATTACATATTTTCCAAAAATGCCTTGAACAAAGAAATATTAATAAGTGAATAGGTATATACTAAAAACATTATAATGTTAGCTATCATATTTATCTCATGAGACATGTCATGTATCAGGGGGATATATAGTAATAGGAATCACCAATCACTACTTATCAAAATATTTCCTCGCACATAAAATGATAAATTTAATTTATAAACAGTTTTTTATCTGAAAATATCAATGTTGAATAATTAATACATAATATCATGATTTCCCTAGTCAATAAAATAATATTCAGAGTAGAACACCATATGTGGAAATGACATACATTTTCTGATATTAACATATTCATGATACAAATAATAAGGTTATGGATGAGAAAAATTATATATGATGAAATATGACCACAAGAAAGGGAATATTAAAGTTAATTTTATTAACCGCAAAACAAATCAAGATATTATTGATGAAATAGATTCATCATAAATGTATATTTTTTAGTAAAATCATGTCTTTTGGATAATAAGAGAAAATTTATGAGAAAAAAACTAAAATGAATTTTCAATAATTATATTTCACTATAAATCCATTATAAACATAGTGTATAATCTAAATAATATAATAATTTTATCAATGCGGTAGATTCTTTTAAATAATATTACATAAAAATATATTCATTTTGAGTTTTTTTACAATGAATGATCAAAAAAATTATTTTAAAAATCATTAGAAATATTCAATTCAATTTAGGAAAAATTAAATGATAGCAATAATTTCCTTCATAAATCAATTTAGTAAGTTAAATGAAATTTTATTAAAAAAATTTGAAAAAATGTTCATGAAATAAAAATATACACTATTGAAAAGATAAATAATATTTACTTTTCTTTTATACATTTATTTTCATTGATTAATATTCAAAAGAAAAGTAAAGAGGGAGTAAATCTTATAAAATATGTTAATATTATGAGGATTTAAAATTAGTGGAACTTAATGAAATATATATTATAATAATCCTTCATTACAAAATATTAGTAATCCTAAAAAATTGAAATTATAGAATTAATTATTACTAATTTGGTAAGATTTAAATTATAACCCCGTGAATTATTAAGACAGAATGAAATCTATAATTATCATTGATAAATATAGATTCGTGTTAAATATATTAAAATTCAAGTATAAAAATAATATAAAGGAAAAATGCTTCACAATACAAAATATATAAAAATGGGGTGGGAATTGATATAATATCACATAAATAGATCATGTAATTAATGTGATAATAAATCAATTAAGTGGTTATGTGTAAATTGGTCACTCAAGAAAAATAAGTGTAAATAAAATATTATAAAATCAGAGATCTTTTCAAACATTATCCTAGCATAACATAGTCACCAAAGTAGAATTAAACCCCAATGAATGAAAATTGAGTTATGAAACCAATTACCTCATGCTTCCACATAGTTCAATTTTTTTCAAAAGCTTGAATAATAAATTTATATTTATTTTACATACGTAATATAACAATATATTATCTAAAATGTAATATATGATAATATTATAACACCTCATCTCCTTTTTGTTAACAATATTTCAGTATTATAAATATTTAAGCGTGAAATTGATTCCTATTGAATGTTTATATTGATTATAGTACATATTATATAACATGGTATATTTATCTCCATAATATTAATAATGTTATGAATTTCAAGACCCAAAACATGTAAGAGTTCAAGCTGGAACAACCCGAATCCCACCTCTGTAGGTACGGGGGTGGTGATAAGTGATAAAGGCACTATGAACTCTAGGAGGCATTTTCCAAAGTATTTATACACATACACACAACCAAATCAATGAAAAAATTTAGAGGGAAAAAATAATATGATTATACACTACTGTAAATAATCCTAACATGCATAGACCAATAAATATTAAATGTATTTTAATGTAAACAGAAATTAAAAAGGGAGAAAATATAATCCCAAATAGAAAAGTATTCTAACCTGTCACACATGGGTTTTAATTTTCCCATGGTTCTGGCTTAGGTCGGGGTTCAAGTGAGTCATTGTTTATATTTTTATTTTTTATTAGAAAATTATTTATATATTGTTTTAATCATTAATTAAATTATAAAAAGGTGGATATAAATGTTTGTAAATGTTTTGGGTGAATTTGATTTTGAAATGTATTTTGAGCTTTTGGTGTGTTTTGGATGGGCTGTTACACACCTAGTGTTGGTTACATTTCCCTCTTGTATTTTCTAAGTATTTTTTGACTTTTAAAGGAATGGTTTGGTTTTGTAAATTATAGTTTTACACTAAAATCGTGCCTGTGTCTCCAAAGTGGATTTCTAAGTTGTTTTGGTGTTGAAAAATTATTATGTGTTCTAGTTTGTTATAGGTTTGATGCGTTAAAATAACATGAAGATGGTTGCGAATTTTTATTATATGGTTGTCTATAAAACTATCTATGGAGTGATTATTTCCTTGTGGGTTTATTGTAAGATAACAGTTTCCCTGGTATGGGAACTCCATTTTATAATTATTATTTTAAGGCAATTTCTACTCCCAGAGATGGTTGGGTTGGTTCTGGTTTTTGTGTTTTATGTTGGATGGTGTATATATCGATTCTTTCCTGATATTTTTTTGAATACCCTTTACAAACATATAATGGGAACCTAGAATAACTATGAGTTTTAATACAAATGGTTACTACACTAATAGTTCACGTACTAAATAGGGTACAATGGTAGGTGAATATATGTGGGTTTATTGCTATAGGACTGGGCCCCTCAATATGTTCTAAATTTGGCTAGTAAGAAATTTGGGCATTTTGATTTCATCAATTGTTACATACTACCAGGGATCGGGTCTCATGTATTAGTACATTCGGGTTCTCCTTTGAATTTCTTGTATATCTCAAGTTCTTTCAATGATGGTATAGTTAGTTCCATTTCCCTCATTATATAGGATCCTATTCCTAGAACACGGATTTTGGTGTTTGTTTTTAAATTTCTGAATTTGTGGTTAGTTAAAAAGGATTTCAAGAAGAATGTTTTTTAAATAATAAACACATTTTTATTTGCCACTTCTTTTCAAAATAATCCCAACCTCTTTGGTTCCATTTTTCACTCCCTCTATCTTTGTTTTTAATCAAGAGGGAAATGGAATATGATTGTTTCATTTTAAAATCAATAGTGTGGGAAAAAAATATTAATATTTTTTTAGTTCAAACCTATAAATCAATTATTCCTTATTTAAAGCATTTTCATTTGGAATAAAGTTATTCGAGCCTACCTACTGTGTTTTAATACTCACACATATAGTTTCCTTTTGTTTTTAGTTTCTATTGTAGGTTGTTTATTAGGTCCATTCTCTTTCGGTAATGATTTATCATTTAGTGATATGGTGATATGTGAGGAAACTTGGACATAGTGGTTGTTTAGTTTTTTGATTCTTTAACTGAAAATGTAAATAATGTAATGTGTGGAAATAGTATTTCTTTTGGTTTGGATGTTTATTTATTTTCCTTATTTTATTTATTTAATAGGTAGAAACAATATCTTAGTCTCTTATGATGCCCTTGGCACTTGTTTCCATCTCATCGTGATTAGGAATGCATATCGCCCCTTGTCATGGATCAGATTGGGTGACCATTTTAGGGAAAACATCATTTTGTTCATAAAATAATGGTATCATAGAAGGTAATCTATTTATTGGACATTTATTTTAGAGTTACCATCAATATTTGTGGATGTTAAGGTATATTAGGTAGGATTTTTGGGGCTTGGGATGTAAGAACATGAAGTGTAATATCCCAGACCTCTCTAGTCCATTCCTTTGCTGAAATAGTGTGTCTAAGGTGTTCTAGGATGTCCCTGTGACTTATCCACAACACTTTTCTAAATATCCAAGAATTAGTAGGTGTATTTTGCTTCCAGCATTTGTAGGTGTACAATGTTTCCAGCATCGATAGGTGTATTTTTACTATAGGATTGGTTGGTTTATATTGTTTCCAGCATCTGTAGGTGGACAATGTTTCTAGAATCGGTAGGTGCAGAGTGTTTCCAGCATTGGTAGGTGTACAATGTTTCTAGCATCCTACTGTTCCACCCCTTTAACATTTTATTTGACGTTAAATGCATTAGAGACCTTGTTTTATGGTATTTAAGGTAGATTCAAATAACATAAATCCTATATTAATTTTTCTTGTGGTTTTGGATGCCTTTACATGGTCAACACACATGGTTTAATGCGGTCATATTTTATTTGGAAATCCAATTTATCTTAAACCACCACTCCATAATTCATTTAAAGGGATGAGATATCTTTTTCTCATATTCTAATTTCCTCTACCATGCTATGAGATTCTCGATCCTTTCCTTCTTCAAATAGGATTGGTGTGATTGAACCTTAATTCTTAAATCATTTCCCCTTGATATTTCTTCATTCATCATGCACACCCCTATTTTGGTGCAAGCAGCAAGTGTCAATCCATCATAGATAGAAGGTATGATCTACCTCCATTCATGGGATTTATTCGATCCTTCTTCTCGTGTTTCTCCAGTCCATGTTATGGAATGTGATCTCCATGATTCTAATGAAATTTTCATGGGTTTTGGTTGTTGTTGTTGTGTTGTAGTTTCCTTCGGTTGATATAGTTGTCATGGGGGACATGATCATGATCAGGTGTGTGGATCATTCTCGTGTAAAGAACATCAAAAACATTTTAAGGAAGGGAATTCATTTATTATCTATTATTTTACATGCATTCCTAGAGCTTTCATGATTTATCCATTAGACCAAAATGGAATTGACATAATGTTTATTTGAACTGCATAAATAAATTGGTATAGATTTTATGTTATTTCCTATTGTTTTCCTAGATAGTGTAAAATATATTATTTCATTTTTTACCATGTAGTTATGAAAAGAAATTTGTAAAGAACATAAAATAAGTTTAATAGTAATTTTTTGTCAAAGATAAAGAGGCATGTAAATGAATCTGGTTATTGTTGCTGTAATTTTATTTTAATCAAACTGATGTAGTAAGCATGTTTAATTATTTTTGATAGCTTACTATTTATGTTTCCCAAAGTTGGAACCAATAAATAATAAATTGGTTAATTTCATATGGATTAAATAATCATCAATATGGTAAAAAGATAATGCGTGGTAGGGTTCTATGTTAACCTATTGATTGTATGATCGAGTTCATTGTGGATTGGATCCTTGAGAGGTCTTTATGTTCGAAGGATGGACGCCTTATTTAAGGGACAAGAGCCTAGTTCATATGATGTTTTTTTCCTGCTGCATGTGTTGTAATGTGAGCCTGGATGCCTATTGTGATTTTTTGGGGTAGTGAGGCCCATTGGTTGTGGTAGTAGTTGACACATAGAGAGGAGAGATACATTAGATTATGCATGTGGTTGTCATGGAGGACACCTACGAAGATGAAACGAGTTGTATGTGAATGTTTGTATGTACAATGAATCTTGTTGGTAGTATGTCTTATTTACTTTCCCTAGTGCTCATTGAATTTTTTCTTTCTTACCCACCTTCCAAAATGGGTGGACACATGTGGGGTATGCCACACGGTTTCCATGTTTAGCTTCTCGAGGGAGGATGGGTCTATGCTCCTACTATAGGTGGAAAAGACTTGACGGCTAGTTCATCTACTCACCAAGTATGTCTCCCTAGTGTTAAATATCATATAATGTTTTCCTACAATGAATGGAAATATGGGAAAGTGATAATGATTATAATAAATTATATAATGAAGGATCAATAACCCATGGGGTTGGAGTTTTCTAAGACGCAGTAATAAGGTTACAATTAAAAGGAACAGTGGACTTTTGGTGTGATTCTAGTGAAATATAATGTAGAATTGTTAATTTTTTATTAATGTTAAATAATTTATTAATATAAAGTGAAACTGATAGAAAGGGATATAGTAATCTAATGTATCTATTTAAATGGTTTTGTCCATAAAAGATACCTAGTCTTAGGAGTGGTATCCCGGAGTCTGAGAGACATTTTTCTCAATTTTTTATGAGACTTGGTTTTTACTATTTTGTGGATGTGAGATATATTATATCATATACTTTTTTTGTTTCAATATTATACCCCCCACGTTGGTTAGGGTGAATAACACCCCCGGTATTTTAGCCCTAAGGGTTGTTTTACCTGACATTCCAGTGGGAAGATTGATGGATAACTACCCCATTTTCCCCCACTATCATCTCTTTGTTGTTACTTGTGATGGTAGGAAAAATAGTTAGTTTTTCCCATATATGTATGTAGAGGTATATAATGGCTTGTTGTTATTCACGCACCTATATTCTGGATATTGTTTCCTATGGACTACTATGGGTGTAATGTGTTTAGGTTGTGATGGCTTGAGGATCATTACTCGGAGTATGATTTAAAATGGATTGAGGTTTAATTCCCGACATATGATACACATTGGTGGCTCCCATAAACTACCTGGTTACATGGTTTACATGGACGTGGGGGTAGTGTTTCACGATGTTCATGTTTTGGTGCTACGCCCAGGTGTCTACAAGAAATACATTTTGGAAAGAGGTTTATTAGACATGTGACATTAGGGAAAAGTAGAAGAATAGTGGGGAAGTGGTAGCGGGGTACCCTTTATATTATTTTTTTATTTTATACTCTTGTATAAAATAATTAGTGAGAGTATCTATGGTGCGGCTGGGAACATAATATACCTATTTAGGTGATGAGTTATTTTCACTTGTTGTTCAATGTTCTTTAGCATTCTTTCCATAAATTTTCATGAGAGGCTCCGAGGAGGATCCCAATGTGTATACTGTTATAATCACCCTATGTATATATAAAATATTTTTTGAGGTTACATGGAGTAGGATGGAGATTAGGGTGGTTACTGCTATCTAGGGGTTGCAGGTGATGTTCGGGCTTTGTGGTTATTTCTATTTTTTACTTTCTTTTCATACATGTAGTCTTCCCCTTCAGTGGTAGTAGTTTTTTCATGACATTACATCCGTGCACATAAAATTTATTTTATATTGTTGTCTGAGTAGTAGTTGGTTGGTGTCGTTCATAACTCTCTGTTTCGTTAGTGTTCTCTTAGAGGTTAATTCCTCCCATTTGTGTGTTTTCTATACCCTCAGTTCTAGTCACCAACCCAAGGCCTACTGGAGGAAGTACTCGGGGGGACATTATCTCCCTTCTCACATTGTTGGCCATGGAGTGATACACCTTTTTGGAGGGGGTTGTGAAAGAGTGGTATCAAAGGTCTATTAGAAGGATATGATGGGGTTTGGTATTAGGCACAGGTGAGGTTTCATAGGGTTGTAATGAAATAGTGTCATTTATGTTTAGAATGTAATATAAAAACTAGAGAGTAGCTAAAACATAAGAGTTTAGGGCCCCCTGTCATCTTATGCATTAACCGTTATGATTACAGTGGCTACTAAATGAGGTGACAATGGTTGTAGGGTATAGATGATGGAAATGACCAGGCATAATTCTTCTTTATACCGGTGCTTGAATGGGTAGACCTTGGCATAGGTTAACTAAAAATGAATACAAGAAAAAAAACAAAAATAATTAATGTAGAGTATCTTATATTTTAGGTTTATAAGCTCCCTCTATTTGTTATTTTACAAGTATGGGTCGAGGTTGACATCATCGTCAGGTTTGTGTTGAATATGTCCAGCTGGTTGTGTTAGCAGATTTTCATATTGTAGATGTTGACGATAAAGACACTTAGAGGATGACACTCCCAATGTTTACATACCAGAGTGTACACAAGTATGAAGTATCTAATTTATATGCCTTCATGGAATACTGGTTAGAGGAGGTTTGATAGCCTTCAGTTTGATCCATTTATAGAAGGAGCACTGGGTTTCTTTGGTTGTGTCGAGGTTGTGTGGAGTATAGAGGAATTGTCAGTTCTTGTTCCTCGAGGATTGAGAGGAGTTGGAGATCTCATGGGAGTATTTTTTTTTGACAAATTTAGAGTTGATTTTATTTCTTCGACCACAAAGGAATCTAATCACTAATAAAATATAACCTTTAGATAGGGGAGCTCCAGTGTATGAGTGTTCGGAATCCGTTTCAAGAACCTATTATGAAATGCTTTAAACTAGATTCGGGACGTGGAGGCCAGGGTGAGACATTTTGAGGAGGCTTTACATCCATAAATTCAGCGACAGGTTACCCCCTTTATTGTGAAGACAAATCTTGAGGTTGTAGCGAGGAAATAGATCATCAAGAGGACATTGGACAAAACAAGGTCATCACGAGAGGGGATTCTTCATGATTCCTCAAGATGCAGAGTTGTGGTCTGAGGTTCCCAGTTTTCAAGGAAGAAGAGTTTTGGTCCGGTAGGGGTTGGTCCCAACCCCCAGAATATCATTTCTCTAGGGGAAGCATCTTTTAAGAATATTCCAAGGGATCATACACTAGTATTTCTTATGGAGGATGAGGTAATCACCAGTGAGAGTTCCTGACCATTCAGATTAGTCATTGTGCACTAGGTGTTCCGCTCCAGGTTCCTCCGTTAAAGCAGTTCCAACCGAGGCAATAGCACATGTTACAATATCTTTGGATTATAAAAGAGTAGATGGGGTAGGAAGATGAAAACCCCCTGATTCTCCCCATACTGAAAGAGAATAGCACATCTATTGTGTTTGTCTTCATCAGGGTCAGAGAGTTTTTAGAGTAGGTAATCGTTATCTTCATGCCTTACGGTTAACAATGAAAGTTTTTCCAAACATCGTTTGAGGTACCCTTTTGTTTCTTTAAACATGGTTGTATACTTTTTTTGATTCAATGGAGATGTAATCCTTCATGTCACCATTCTTTTTTCATGCATTGGGACTTTATGTAGGGAGGATTCCAATTCCCTTGGCGTTGACTATGCTAGTTGGAAGTCGAGCTGACTTGTTTGATGTATATAGAGACTGTGAGATAGTGATGGGGAAACACCAGTCTTGGAGATATTTCCAATATTTATGGATAAAACCATATTATTTCATCTACTTCGTGGATTGTATGTATTCAGTGCATGCTGTTGTGGACTGCTTCAGGAGGTTGGTGGTGTTATTCAATTTTTATGGACAGTTGACGATGTTTGTTGGTGAGTGAGACCCTCGGATGGGTCATAGGCATGTTTTTTTTTCATATCATACTTGATGGATATGTTTAGGACGAGTTCGAAAAGGGTTAAATAGTTGGTGTTTCCTGAGTCTTAGAAGATTACCCTAATGTCTCTCCAGAAGAGGCTATAACATTACCCCATTGACGAGATATCGGGTTTGGGATCGACTTACAACCAGGAGTGTCTCCTATCTCTCTGTATTAGTATAGGGTGGCCCTTTTGAGTTACAGTAATTGTTTATAAAAAATAATGATCAATTAAAATGTGTTGGAATGAGTGTGACATTGGGTGGTGCACCATTTTAGTTCGTGTATAAGGCTAATGAATGATTGTGGTTGTGTATCAATATTTTCGCTTAAACAAAGTGACAGCAAAGAATCACTATCCTCTTCTGTGGATTAATGATTGACTCATTCAACTAATTGGTGAATGATGGTTCTCAAAGATCAACTTTTGTTCAAGATATAACCATATGCGTGTGAAGGATGGGGATTTCTCAAAGACAACTTTCAGTGGTTGTAATGGTCATTACGAGTTCATTGTAATGTTATTCAGTATGAAAAAGGCTCTAGTTGTGTTCATGGGATTGAAGAACGTTGTGTACCATGAGATCCTAGATATGTTCTTTGTGTTTTTCATTAACAACATCCTTCTATACTCTGTATCTCATGATGAGCCTGTCGAGCATCTCCAATCCATTTTTGGAGATCTTCATCAATAACATATGTTTGGGAAGTTTTCAAAGTGTGAGTTTTGGCCTTGAGATATTCATTTTTGGGGGAATGTGGTGTCCTCGTAGGGAGTACATATGGATACATAAAATATATAAGTAGGTGTGTCATTGGAATCCCCCATGACAGTGGTAGAGGTACAAAGATTCTTTTGTCTCGCAGGCTACTACATAATGTATGTAGTTGATTTCTATTAAATTGTGACTCCTCTGACATCATTTACTAATAAGGATCAAACATTTATGTGGACTGATCGGTATCTAGAAACATTCTAGTATCTGAAGGAGAAGTTGGTATGTGCTCTAGTTCTTTGTATTCTAGCATAGGGAGTTTAGTTTGATGTTTTTTGCGATTCATCGCATCTAGGGTTAGGTTGTGTTCTAATTCTTCAGAGATCATTTGTTTCATATGGGTCTTAGTAGTTGAATCCCAATGAATTTAACTATTCCACCCATGATCTTGAGGTGGCGGCTATGGTGTTTTATATAATGTTATGGATACATTACATCATTAGCAAGTGATTTTATGGTATTCACCGATCATAAGAGCCTGAGGTTTCTTTCTGCCAACGTGATGTAAACTTGCAGCAGTGTTGGATTTCTTATATGAATATATATAATGTATAATGTTGTAGCTAATACACCAAGTATGAAGTCATGTAGAGTTGTACTATATGAATCTATTGATTCCTGGAAGTGATGGAATATCTTTTAGTATTACATCTCTATATGTGTGTTGTTAGGAACATATGTTTTATTTTTTAGATGACCATGCATTCATAGCTTATGCATCAGGTGGAAGAGTCCCACATTGGGGATCTAAAGGTAGAGGACTAGACAGACTGAGTTGTTTATATTGAGTCCCCTAATGGTTGGGTTGAGGATGGGCAATACTGAGTGTTGTATCAAGGAAGTATTTTTGTTCCTTTGGTAATGCATGAGTTTGTTCTCAGAGAGTTCTATAGTTCACCATTATTGGTACATCCTGACGTGACAAAGATGTATCATGATTTTAGGAGTATTTTTTCTGAGTCCTGGGAAGAAGCGTGCAGCTTCAGATTTTTTGTCTTGATGTTTGGACTCTTAGAAGGTGAAGGTCGAGCACCATGTCCCTAGTGGTTTTCTCCAGCTGTTTAATATTTCTCATTGGAAGTTATAGGACATCTCAATGTACTTGTATATTGTTTGACCTCAAACTTAGGGATAACATGATGAAATTTTGGTGGTTATGGATCATTTATCAAAATTATCCCACATTATAGTAATCAAGCAGTCAGGCTCTGTGGAAGTTCTATGAAGGAATTATCTAGAAGAGGCGGTGTGACTACACGAATCATTGAGGATGATCATTTATGATCGAGATTTTCAATTTACCTCTATGGTTTTGGGAAAACTCTAGCATGATTTTGGTTCTCAACTATGAATTTTCACTACTTTTCATACATAGATGGTCTCTCATATAGCGCAGGCCATACAGACTCATTATGACATGTTGTGCTCTTGTGTCTCAGATTTTAGAGGATCATGGATGAGGAACTTTCCATTGATGGGGTTTTCTTATAATAATAGAATTCATTACACCATCAGTAAGGAACTATTTGAATCCATGTATGACTGACCTTTCCATTCCCCGTTGAGTAGGACTGGGGTCAGAGAGTCACCAAATCTCAGACCAGAACTACTGAAGAATATGACAAGGATGGTTCAAGTGATTTGTAGGAGGATGAAGACAACACAAGATAATTAAAAATCATATTCTAATCAAAGGATGAGACCTTTGGAGTTTGTTTTTGGGGATCACATGTTTCTGAAGGTGACTCCCCATCGTGGGCAGTGAAGGATTAGTCATGGTAGGAAACTGTCTCCCTGATTTGTTGGTCCTTTGGAGGTGTTGGCTCATGTTGATGCCATGGAATATCGAGTATAACTTCCCCCACAGATGATCTGGATACATGATTTTTATCATGTGTCGCAACTCTCTAATTATCTTCATGATGAATCTCATTTCATTTATTGGGTAGATATCGATGTTGATGATGATGTGATCTTAAAGAAGCAGCCGTTGGAGATCCAAAACCAAAGAAAGAGGGTATTTTGGGGGGTTTTTATCCCCTTGGTTCATGTTTTTTGGATAAAGAGTAGTGTGGTGGAGAGTAAATGGGAACTTGAGTGGAAGATATTTCCTCATTACCCTAATTTGTTTGATGTTTAACTATTTTTCATTTGACGATGTTCTCTTGGTGGTTGTAGAAATTTTATTTTTATGAGATTGATTTCATTTGTTTCTTCTTGTGGCTTGCTCTCTTTTGAGAGGTATCTTGATGGGTGGTTACTCGGACCCATTTTCTATTTTCTTTTAGGTTGGTGTTGAGTTCTTGAAGAAAATAATGTTTTGAGATGTATCGGATGTAATGTCATGGACCTCTCTGGTCCATTCCTCTGTACAAATCTAGTGTCTTATGTGTTCTGGAATGTACAAGTGACTTATCCCCATCAATTTTCCAAATTTCCAGCATTGTGAATAGTGTTTGCATGATCGGTAGGTGTTTAGTTTTTCCATCATCGGTAGGTGTTCAGTGTTTCTAGCATCAGTTAGTATACAATGATTCCATCATCGATAGGTGTATTGTGTTTCCAACATCAGTATGTGTACAGTGCATCCAACATTGGTAGGTATGTAGTGTTTTCTACATCAGTAGGTGTACAGTGTTTCCATCATCAGTAGGTGTACAGTGTTTACATCATCAGTATATGTACAATGTTTCCATCAACTGTAGGTGTGTTGTGTTTCCTACATCCATAGGTGTACATTGTTTCAAGCATCGTTAGGTGTACACTGTTTCTAGTATCGGTAGGTGTACAATGTTCTATATTTCTACAGATTTACTCCTTTAACATTTTCATTGATTTTAAACCCATTGAAGGCCCTTTTATGAGATTTAAGGCTGATTCAAAGCCCATAACTCATATATTATTTTTTCATATGGCTTGGAAATCCTTTACTTGGACAAATCATGTGGTTTAGTGTAATATGCTTATAATGGAAATTCCAACATATCACAAACTGCTACTCTATAAATCTTTTAAAGGGATGTGATATGTACCTGCATTATTTTACCTTATTATTACTTGGTTTGAAACACTAAAACCATTACTTTATATCATATAATCATTGTGATTGATCCTTAATTACTGGATCTTTTCCCCTTAAATATTCTTCCTTCGGAATGTGCACCCCCAATTTTGGTGCAAGCAACAAGTGTTGATCTATCATCGATTGAAGGTATTATCTACCTCTATTCTAATTTTTTATTCAATAGTTCTTTTCCCATTTCAACATTCAATGTTATGTAATGTGATCTCTATTCTTTTAATAGAGTTTTCTTAGGTTTTGGTTGGTGTGGTCATTTCGCGGCATCCACGAGTGGATGCGGCTTTCATGGGTGTGATGATCATGATCAGTTGTGTGGATCGTTCTCAGGAAAAATATTTCGTGAACCTTTTGAGGTATTGGATTTATTGCTTCTCTATTCGTTTTTTTGGATTCGTAGATTTAACATGAATTAGTCACTAGACCATAATAGATTTATCATAATTATTATATGGACCAGATAAAGTAATGGGTATTGTTCGTATGTTATTATCTCTTATTTTGATATATTGTGTGATATCAAAGCTTGACTTGTTTAGAATATCGGTCATGATGTAAATTTTTTAAGAACATAATCATTGTCTAATTTTAATTATATTTCCAATATTAGGAGGTATGTAAATTAATTTCTTTGTTGTTTCTATAATTTTATTTTAGTAAAACTGATGTTGTAAACTAGTTTAATTATTTCAGATAGCTTTATATTTCGGTTTCACATGTTTGAAACCTACAAATAACAAATTGGTTAATTTCAAATGGATTAAATAATAATATTTTTGATAAAAATATAATGACTCAAAGGGTTATAAGTTACCCTCATTCTTGTAAGTCTGAGTGCCTTGTTCTTTGAAGCCTTGATAAATTGTTATGTTTGAAGAATGAACGCCTTGAATAAATCCCAGAGCGTAGTTTATATTGTTTTTTCCAAATAAATGGGTTTTTATGTGATCCTAGATGGTTGTTGAGATATGTGGGGGTAAGGAGGCCCATTGGTTGATTCCAAATTTGATACCTATAGTAGTGAAATCCATCAGTTTGTGAAAGTAGATGTTGGAGAGGACACCAAAAATGATGAAACGGGTTGGATGCGAATGTTTGGATGTTCATTGAATCTTACTGATTTTATATATTCATTTCATTCCACACTACTCAATGAATTTATTCTTTCTTACCCTCCATATAAAAGGGGAGAAGATTTGTGGGGTATGCCACATGCTTTCTGTGTTTAGATTCTTGTGGGGGGGGATGGGATTATCTTCTTTCTATAGGTGGAAAATACATGATGGGTTGTTCACCTACTCACCATGATGACCCCCTTATTTTTAGTAGCATATAATTTTTTTATATTATTCTCCAAAATATGGGAATGTAATAATGATGTTAACAAATGATGAAATGAGTGATTATTAACCCATGTGGTTGGTGTTTTTCTAGGTTGAAATGTTGATGTAAAAATTTAAAAGAACAACAGACTTTAGGTGTGATGATAATAAAATATAATGTCAAATATTTAATGGTTAACTAATGATTAATTATTTTTTAGCATAAAGTGAAACTAATAAAAAGAGATATTATAGTCTAATTTATCTCTTTAAATGGTTGTGTGCTTATAGGATACATATTCTTCAGATTGGAAACTGGGAGTCTGAGAGACCTTAGTTGTAGTTGAGTCTGAGACGAGGTTGTCCCCATAGTGTGGTTGTCAGTTAAATTATATCATATATTTTTGTTTTTTTATACGATAACCCACCCTATTGGTTAGGGAGAATGAAACCCCAAGGATTATGAACCCTGGGGGGGGGGGTCTCCAACATTTTGGTGGGAGGATAGATGGATGACTACCCCATTTGGCCATGATCTCTTCTCTGGGTAGTTACTTGTGCTAGTAGGCCCAGTGGTTTGATTTCCTCTTATATGTGAGTAGAAGACTGTGATGGAATGTGGTTACTCACACACGTATATTATAAATATAGTTGTTTAATGGAACACTATATTAGTATGGTGGCTCCTAAAAATTACTTGGTTACATTGGTTTTGTGGACGTGGTGGTTTTGATCCATGAGGTTCATGTTGTTCTGCTACGCCCAGGTGTCTGTGGGTAAGCCTTTTTGAAGATAGATTCTCAGGATGTGTGATGTTGGGGAAAGAGGAAAACTAGTGGGGACGTGGTAGTAGGGTAACCATGGTATTTTTTATTATATTATGAACTCTTTTATGCGAAACTTGATGAGATTAGCCTTGGAGATGATGAAAACATAATATACATGTTTAGGTAATGAGTTAGTCTCACATTTTGTTCATTACTCTTTAGCTTGTATTCATTAATATTGCACGGGAGGCTACATGGAGGATCCTAATGAGTATACTGTTATACTCACCATATGTATATATTAACTCTTATTTTCATGTCACATGGAGAAGGTTATAGATTAGGCTAGTTACTACTAGCTTGGGGTTGCAGGAGCTGTTCTGGCTTTGTGGTTGTTGTTGTTTTTTAATTTCTTTTGGTACTTGATGTTTTCCATTTCATTATTAGTAGATTTTGTCTGAAATTACATATGTGTACATGGTATTTATTTTATATTGTAGTCTGAGTTTGATTTGGTTTGTTTTTTTATATCTCTCTCTTTTCCATGTGTTCTCTTACAGGGTAATTCTTCCCATTTGAATTTTTACTAAAACTCCAATGTTAGTTTCCAACCCGAGGCCTATTTGATGTGGGGTCTAGGAGTCACTATCTTTAGTGTCATTTGGTTTTTGTGGAATTTTTTTTTTGTGTTTTGATAAGAAGAGGTAGTTGGAAAAGTGACCTTTGTGAGACTAGAGGTTCTGGAAATCCATGTGTTGCTAGAGACATGGTCCTAAATAAATTCTCAGGATAGTGGTGTGATTGTAATATGGTTGCTGACCATATGACCAGCTCACCAATAACACTATTTTTCCCTTTTAAATTTATTGGATCATCCTTATTTCTAATCATCTCTTTCAAAAGTCATATTTTGGAATTGTGAAAAGTTGAATTTAAAATGGAAATGACATTTTTTATTGAGATCCTTATGTATTTGTTCTTAGTTTCTTCCCCCACAATGATGTTATGGATGTTCAGGGTACAATATAAGGTTGTGGACAATTAAAAAACATTATTTGATCAACCCATTGACTACAACCTTTAGTTTTAGATGTTGTACCCTCCTATCATTTATGGTCTAGAGGACCCTCATAAAGAGGAGTTGTGGTAATAAAGGATTGATCAAGACAACCGTTTATTTGTGCTTCCAGATACAGTAATGGTAAATTTTTCTATGATCATGCTTGAAGGCCCAACCTGTAATAATTGAATGTATGTGTCTCAATGAAAGCCTCATTAAGATCTTACATGGTAGTTCTTCATGTCTTTGTTCATCCAACAAAATTTTTCTTAGAAGACGAAGGTGATAAAGAGGATGGGATTTTGTGGTATTTAAAAGGGAATTGGATCAGTGTTATAATTCTATTAGCACATTTTTTATCCAATTTTGTATGACCCATGGTATGTTGAAAATGATCCCATTAAGGCTCAATATTTTGAGTTTGGGGAGTGTCCTGAACTACAATCGAAGGTGGAAGATCTTAACATAACAACCTTCTACGATGTGGTGATACAATCCTTTCATGCCAAATATGGGATAACAAGAGTACATGAGATGTTGAATCCTCCTATGGCCTTTAGAATTAGTGAAGTCAATGAAAGTAAGAAGAATGGTAAGAATCCTGATTTTGGTTATGTTGGTAATGGATTTAAGAGACCTATAGAACTCTCATAAACTTCTTCGAAGTGGATCTTCTTTTCATTCATTAGTGTGGTAAGCCTGGTTATAAGATGATGTCATGAAAAAGTTCTCCAAAACACTTCCTCACCATTGGATGATTGAGACATGTGAAGAAGATATTTCATGGTTTTCTTAAAAAGCCACATAAATCCCAAAGCATACATTAGAAGAAATCCTCAACACATTTTCTAGAGAATAAAAATGTTTTGGTATTAGTTCATGGTCTTTATTTATGTAATTTTCTTTGAATGCAATAGTCTTGATTGGTTTCATTTTTTTATGTTTCATTATTTTGAAACTATAAGGATGGATGTTTTCTAACCCTATTAGAACATTTATTTTAATAGAAATGTTTTTTTTTAATTTTTCATTTTGTGTAATGATTGTGATTTTCTAGTTTTTGACTATGGGGTATAAAGGGCTTCAAACATCAAGGTTACATCCATAAATTGTGGAGTGAAGCTGGCATTTAATTCTGAGAACCCATTGGTCTAAAAAGACCTTGGTTTAATTTATGACCTCAGTGTGTCTTGGTTTTTATTTTTTCGATGGTGTGGTGTCATTAGTATATTGTCAAATGTACTTTTAATGCCCCTTTATTTGGTCTCTCCCCCCCTTTCTCTTGGGGTGGGGGTTTCTAGTTGATGTGAAAAGTTTTCGATTTTTTCTATCATCAGTCATTATAGTGTGGAGACCCATCATAGGAATCACTAAATTTTTTGGTAGACACTTTCTTATATTGGACAATCTGTTCGGGCCTCCCATGTCAACATCTTAGTTTTGTTATTGGTATTGGTTTGGTGGTTGTTGGTCTTCTGAGAATCGACCTAATCATAAGTACTTACATTGAGAAAATTTTGATATGGGATTATTCTGTTTGTTTTGGATAGAGTAATGTTTTAAATGTTTTCATTATATGGGGTTTGAATCCATTTTTTTTGTTTGAAGGGATAATATGTATTCCACATGCTGATGTTTTGGATGTTTATGTTTTGAGGAAGGATTTAGTTTTGATAATGTTCTATGTCTTTTTGACCAATGAAATGGGGTTTTTTATTATTTTAGAGGTGGGTGGCACTTAGCTGTGAGTCTGTTTCTATTTCTCAAGTTCATCTTGATACCCTTTCCCTCATTGGTGAGGTTTTTTTATCTCTTTATTTGTCGTTCTTTTTGAATCTTTTTAATCTTTACAAGAGTATTGGTTAATGTTTTGGGGGTTCAACCTTATTATGGATTTCTGTGGGTGGAAAGCGTTATGTTTAGGAGAATTGTCACAACTCGGGTTAAATTTTCCATTAGTTCTGGATCTGGTCAGGATTCAGGTGATTCATTATTTAAATTTTTGAGTTCTTATTGAGAAATCCATATTTCTTGTTGGGAATCATCTGGAAAATGGTTAGAGCACGATCTAGAAACCATACAGCTTCACCCAGGTAACCATGCGACCTGCCCATCTTTGAAAATAAAAATAGAATTTAAAAAAGTAGTAAAATGTGAGTTAAAATGAAATAAGAAAAATTAAAATAAAATTAAAAGTATTCATAATACTATAAATGGGAATAATAATATTATTATTATTATTAATGTTAAGAATAATTTTATCAATAATAATATTGTTGTTGTTGTTATTATTATTTTTAAGATTAAAATTATTGTTATTATTAAGAATATTATTTATTAACTGATATAAATTTTATCATGAAATTATGGTGGCATATAGCATGCTGAATGGACACCACATAGTTTGTGGAGACATGGTAGTCAGCCCAGGTAACCTTGTATCAACTTCTGGATTCGGCAGAAGCTACTGTACAATCCACACATAGTCTCTTGAGCTGTGTGTGGACCTCGTAGTTTCATTATTCAAATAAATGTGATAAATTAAAACAAATGAAATAAATTTCATAAAAGTTAAGTAGAAAATTTTTTATCAAACATAATAATAATATTTTTATTATTTCTGTTGTGAATAATAATAAAATCATTATTAAAATGATTATTATATTTTTAATTATAAATATTTTATTTATTATAGATTATTATAATCAACAGTTTTGATTGTTTTTAGTAATATTATTATAATTATTAAAACTATTATTATTAATAAATTTATTAATATAGTTTTTATATGAAGTGAATGTTTTTACAAATTATAAAATTATGTTACTATTATTATTATCATCATCATTGTTATTATTATTATGGTTTCATTACTTTTTATTATTTTAATTATCCCTTACTTCACCCATACCTCTCCACATGTGGCCCTTTCCCCCTCCCTCATCCTTTGAAATGGACATACCCCCTCATTTTCCCTCACATACACCCCACCTCCAACAAGCACAACCATATCTGGTCGACCTACCTATAGTTGGCCAACCCTCTTTCAGTGTACACCCCAACTATGACCAGCCTCCTCTCATGTCTTCCCTTATCTAGAATTCATGGCCCCATCAGCATCCAACTCTGGTAGGCCACCCAAACTCAGGGCCTCCCAACTCCAGCGTGCGACCTCATTGGAACACCCCTCCTTCGGTAGTGGCTTCCCCCTCCAGTAAGTTCTCTCTTGATTTTATGGGTTTTTCATTGAGATCTTGAGTTTCTAGTGGCCATTGTTACACATTTTTTTGATTTCTTTCTCCTTCTTAGGGTTCCTTGATGTTGGAAATATTATCTCTTGGGTGTTTTTGATGTTCAATTGGGTTTCTGCACTGGTTACCAGTAGTCCTTCATCGTTTGAGGTAATACCCCTATGCATATATCCATTAAATTAATGAATTTCTGATTTATTATTTTTATCAACATCATTGATGGTTAATTAGTGATTTATTATTTTAGAAAAAAAAAATCATGTTTAATTGGATTCAGAATGATTTTTTCTTCTTCTAGAATTGGGTGTATTATTTATGATTTTTTTGTTTCATACCAATATTTTATAAATTTCATAAATAGTTTATTAAATTGTGTAGATGTTTTGAATTAAAATTAGAGATAGTTTTGATGTGTAGAATAACGTAAAGTGAGTATTTTGGGTTTATTTTGGGTGTAAAACATTATTTTATTTATCATAATGATTTTATAAATAGGATAAATGATTTTCTGAAAATTTTTGGGTGGTGAAAATTATGTTTATAAATTATTTTGGTGTGCATTTGGTTTTTAAAGGGGGGTATTAACTATATTATTGGTTTAAAGGCCATATAGTGTTTATTTAAAATGATTTATAATTTTTTTAATGGTTTTTTAAATTATAAAATGTGTTCATAACGTTCTTGGAGATTGTTTGTGGTGTGTAGAATTTTAAAATAGATTTTCAATGTGTGGTGTGTTTTTGTTGGGTTATTCCATACCAAGTGTTTGTTAAGAAAACCAATTAGATTTTCTAAGTAGTTTTTGAATTTTAATGGATTGTTTTGGTTTTGTAAATGATAGTCTGACATTATAAGAGTGGGTTTTTTCTAGAGTTCATTTCTATGTTGTTTTGGGGTTGAAAAGGGATTTTGTGTGGTTTTTTATTATAGGCTTGATGTGTGAAAATGACAGGAGGTGTGTTTGGAATTTTTATTAAATATTTGTTTGGAAAACTATCTGGGAGTGAGTCTTTCATTGTTAGTTGATCATGACATAGGATTTTACTCGATACGGGACCTCCCATTTATAATTAATATTTTAAGGCATGGTCTACTCCCTTAGATAACCGTGGTGCTGCCACCTTGTGTGTGTCATATGTGATGGTGTGTATAATGAATGCTTCTTGATGTTGTTTGGAAAACCCCTATTAAAACATAGCATGAGAACCATTCATATCTAAGAGGACTACTGAGAATGATTGCAGCATTTGTAGTTGTTTTACAGACCACTCTCCCATTATAGGTGGATATATTTAGGTTTATTATTATGGGATTGTACCCGTCAATCTATCCTGAGTTTGGGAGGTAAAACATTTTTTTGTTTTGATTTCATATTGGTTGGAATGCTACAGGGGATGGGGTCTCATGTATTAGTATATTATGGTTCATTTTTATGGTCCAGGAATTTCCCATGTTCCGTCAATACTAGTATGGTTAGTTCCATTTCTCTTGATGTATAGGGTATTATTCTTAGTACATGTCTTTTCGTGTTTGTTTTTAAATTTTTAAATGTGTTCTTTATTAAAAGGATAACATGATTTTTTTTGTAAATAATAATTACCTTTATCTTTGTCTCTTTTCAGCAAAATTACCCTTTCCTATTTTGTTCCCTTTTTTTCTACTCCCCCAGAGCATCCATTTAAATCAAGAGGAAAATAAAATATAATAGCTTGTTTAAAAATGAAATATGTGGAAAACCTATATTCACATTTTTAGTTCAAACATGTTCATCAATGTTTCTTTTTTTAAAACATGTGAATTGGGAATATACTTTTTTAAGAATACTTATTGAGTTTTAATACTCATGCATGCAGTTTCCTTTGGTTTTTAGTTTCTACTAGAGGTTAGAGTTTGGGTTTATTCTCTTTGGGTAACGGTTGATCATTGATTTAGAGGGTGACCCATGGGGTCACATGGAGATAGTGTTTGTTTCATTTTTTCTATTTTTAACTGAAAATATAAATAATGTAAGGCATGATAATCATGTTTAGTTCGTTTTTATTATTTATTTGTTTTTATGCATATTTTTCATTGAGAAAAACCACATCCTTTTTTTTATGATTTCCATAGTGCTTGTCACTAGCTCAGGAGGATTAGGAACCCATCATCGGCTTTGCATAGATCGGCTTCGGTGACTGGTTCAAGGTCGACCCGAGTTGGTTCATAACACAACATGATAAAAACGAGAAAAGTAAAATATCTAAGAGAGCCCAACTCCTAGATGTCAAGCTACGGCTACCGTATAGGTTCCATGCACTTGTATCCTAAAGATCTTATTTATTCACAATAAAAACTCTCTATTATATACATATTACATGATATTTGTGGGGAAAGATCATTCATGGATGAGTATAGATGTAACCAGTAGGATGCCACGAAAGCTGAAGGGGGTGTAGTAAGTGATACAATCAAAAACAAATATATTAGAGAGAACAATGCACAATGAAATAATTAAGTTCAACCCAACAAGAGAGTGAAGTAATATCATCAAAACATTAGGAGCTAGAAATAGTGAAAAGATGATATTCTCATCGATTATTTTCTATATATAGTATGATAGTTGAATTGTACAACCATGAGAAGCTAGATAGAAAAATCATGTGGCATACCCCATCCATCTTCACCTCTCAGGAATGGAGAGTAAACAAAACCCATGGAGTATATAATGAATACTATATATATATATATATACTCAGTTAATGAAACCTCAATGAGAGAGTAAAGATATATCCATCACATACCTTATCCCAAGAATAAGAGTCCCCAATAGTTCCAAGTGTTTCCATCAGTGATTTCTAGAATCCCACATATACATCCTGAACGTGAAAGTCAAAGGGGCTCAATCACCATACCTTGATAATATTTTATTTGGGAATTATTGACTCACCCTCATAGTTTTAGGTCACATGTCATGGATGTATCTTTGTGGGAAAAAGACTCACACTTTCTCATGACCCAATTGGTATGTCAAGCCACATGTCACCACTAGTCTGTATAGCCGAGGGGATAGGAACTATAGAGTATATGCACCCTAGAACATCATTGGTGTTCCCTCTAGTCCCTGGGGGTCAGCATCCTAGTGCGTTAGTGGGATCAACACATAGATATTTATGGGAATGCACTTCCGATCCCTGTTGAATTGTATATGTTGGATGGTAATTCCTATCAAGTAGATTTAGAGTACACTCACCCATGCGTATGGGGATAAACACTATGGTCATTGGGGATCTGAACCATAGTATGTCAGGGGGGAAACACCCAGAATTCACTATGCAGAACATGTGCCCATGCTAGTGGAGGCTCAACATTCTAGTCATCAAGGATTCATTCCCAAGTACATCAGGGGGATCATCACCTATAAAAAATCATTTGATAACCATTGTAAAGAAATTTTATTCTGAGAACACCAAACATAGGAAATATAAATCCACAATAGAGGTCCCCATCGCGTCTAAGAAAAAGTCACAGAGGATAATCTATTTACATTCTTGAATATGTAAACAGGAAAAAGGGAGATTTTCACCACAATAACCCCAAATGGAACCTTGTAGGTCCCACACCATAGTATTGAAAATAAAATTTAAAAACTGGTCTCAAAAGTCCTGTCTCAAAAATATGATCATAATTCTATAGATGGCACATCAATCAAGCACTCTGTTTAGATGTTATGGGGGTTTGAACTTCTGCTCTCAGAAGGACCCAATCCTGCGATTGACCTATTGTGGATAAAGTGATGTGGTCGAACGTCTATGGAGTGGATATCCATTTACAAACCATGGAGGATGGTCCACTTATCGCATAACCCTACCACCACAATCAACCACCTGGGACTAGATGCGGTCATCTTCCCCGCAACAACTCGTGCTATCAGGGCTTCACAGTCGACCATTGTTGCAATTCCCACCAACCAACCAGAGTCTGACATAGTCCAACTCATTCTAGCCCACTTGGTTGGTCCCAAACCAACTAGCTATGGACATCCCACCTCCCTTTCAGGGCTTAGCCCACCTGGCCACCCATGCTTGGCCCGCCATACCGACATGACTCGGCCAACTCACCTCAACTCACATCATGTTAGTGGATGAAGTCACTACCAATCATCAGTGTGGAAATCCACTACATTCTATGGTTCCTTCCTCCACCTTGGGTCACACTCTGGTCATTATCCGCCTCCTATTACCGTCTTTTATCTCACTATCATTCCCTACTCACCAGTCACCTCCCACCACCATCTACTATGGTCCAAGTCATAGCTCATCCTCCCACACTAGGGGACACCATTGAGCACCACCATTTCACCAATTTCATGTTGGTGGTCACTTCTATGGACCACCAGACCTCCTTAGTTTTCTTGTAAAACATGACAAAAACAGATCTGTAATCCAAAATCTGAGAACCTCAATGACCTAATCCCCACTGGATGATCAGTTGATGATTTGATGGTCTGAAAACTGAATGCTAAAATCCATGATGAACTGACAAAGAACACAAAAATTATTGGCTCCAAAAATTAGATCGATCGATAATCATAATATTATGTCCATCAATGATGATATTAAAAGAATTATAAATGAAAATGGATCAAATCTAACAAAAAAATTGAAATTAAGGATTAGGAATTTAAGAACCATTCCTCATGTTTATCTAGTAATCATCGGCAATGTGTTCTCCATGCATCTATTGTAATCCGTTTAACCTTCATTGAATAATATCCAAAGGATTAAGGAGAGAGCATTATTGTCTGTGGGGGGAGGATTAGGAGGAAACCATAATCAAGAACCCATAAAATCATATTTATAATCTTGAAATTAAATTAAAGTATCTACTTAACTACACCCACCAATGTAAGAGGGATCCAAACATCCCATGCATACTCACATTAGGTTGTTCTTAGATAAAACATCCCATTAAAAGCTAAATGGTGGTCTTAGATTTAAAATAAAAGTCTTCATTTAACATTTATTTGAATAATAATTTTATATAGAATAATTTAATTTAATTATTTTATTTGTGGTTACATCCACAATGTCATTTTCTATAGAAGACCCTCACTGGTAGAAGTTATGTCCGACTTAGGGTAAACTCTATGTTCTAGACTGAGCTGTGCCCTCATATTTATGATCTGATATACCATTTAAGATTTTTCATGTTTCCTTTAAGAAAATAGTAAAAAATATACATAATATTTTAATAAAATTAATTCTAGTCACATCGAGCCTCTATATCACACACTATCTTAGTTCCTAGCTTTAGAAATATATATCTAACTATTTCAAAGTCTTACAAGGAATTTACTATGTCTAATCATCATTCCATCCTTTATTCTTTTCTTCACCTAATAGAAAAACTAGAAAAACAACTCAGGATACTAATATCACAAATTGATCTCTAGTTCCCAGGAACTGTCCGACACATTTTTGGGCTGCCACAGAACACGAACCAAAGGGATGATCCATCTACAAAAGGTCTACTCCTCTTAATTGTGGAGCTCTACCAAGTGATCTTCATCTATGGCTCCTTATTCATTATCTGGATATTCCCACTTGATGATTTGTGTAGGATCAAGAACACATCTACTCAACTATGAAAAATGAATGAAATCATACACCTACTATAGTTTTGGGGGTAGGTCATGTTGGTAGGAAACCTTTCCAACCCTCCACATGATTTCAAGAGGCCCGATAATCTCGTGGATAACTTTCATCCCAAACTAAAACACCACATTTCACATTATAGGGTGATTATCAAGAATACATGGTCTTATTTATCAAACTCCAAGGTCCTATAATAATTATCTACATAGGATTTTTTTCTTACTATGAGTTGTCTTCATCCATTCATGGATGACCTTCAAATTCTCCATCATCGCTTGCACAAAGTCTAGGCTCATGATAGATGACTCTCCAACCCTTATCCAAAAAATATTTGAACTACAGGGTCTTTAGTATAGGGATATATAAGGTACTATTCCGATGTTAGAGTAGTAGATATTGTTTTAATCAAGATATAGAAAAGGCATGTGATCCTCCTAGCTATAGACAACATCCATCATACAATCCCTCGACATATCCTCTCGAAACTAGATAGCGTACTCAGTCCTCCCATCAGTCTGTTTGTGAATAGTTGTACTCATCCACAATTGGTTCATGAACTCTTCCTAAATGCCTCTCCATAATCATGATATAATCCACACATCACGATCAGATAAAACTATTGAGGGAACCCCATGAAGGTGTATGATCTCGATCACATAAAACTAACCTAGAATCTCCACTAAATTCTTCTCCCTAGAAAAATGTTTTCATGCCAACATTATGAGTAGTCCACTATTACCTAGATGGAATCATGGAATGTAGATGTGCGCAGAATCCCTATAAAGAAGACCATGTATATGAAGACCCATTTCAACTTCAGAATCTCAAGAGTCTGGAAAAATCCTACTGGAACCTGATGCTCATCCACCACCTAGTAACAGTTTAGGAATCGTGAGAAAAACTCATTCAAACATAGTCTAATTCTAGGAAACTAAAACTACTGATGAATATCCATGTACATATTCCCCATACCGAGATATAAAACCAAGGGAGAAGTGTGGAACTCCCGCATCCCTCCCCCCACATCTCGAATGGAACTAATTTTTTCACTTAAACAAGATCCTGTGATTCCCTTCTTCAGAATATCCGTGTAGTGTGTCACCTGGGGATATCTGATCATGCATATCTTCATAGTAATTGTCACATAGTTGGGACTCTTTATGATGATCATGGTTTGAAGGATTCAACACCATCGACTGTAGAAAATATGTACCCTCATGCTCTACTTGGGTGAGGTGTAGGGAAGCTAACTAATCTGAATTTTCCCAGACTAGATGAGCCTGGACATTATGATAAGGGAATATGAAACCATGTTTATCTTCTATGGTGTATAGACAATCTCAAAGTAATAGACCAACTGGAACACCCCCCAACGTCCCTACATCATGATTAGGTCTCTCTGGGTGAACATGTACCTAAGGATATACTGGTCTTAGTAATCCATAATGTTCTCCCCCAAAAGTTAGTTCCTAGAAATCCTCAGGGAAAATACTACTGCTTCTAGATCTATGTCATATTTAATATAGTTCTTCTCATGGGGTCACAGTTTTCTCAACCCATGTGTGATGAATTTGTTTTGTTGCATCAAAACATAACCAAAACCATCTCTCGAGGTATCAAAATTATAAAGACATTGAATTTAGATGTAAAATTTTAATTATATGGGAATTTTACGATTCCTAAAAAATTGACAGTGCATGATTCTGAGTACCGGTGTGCCCAGAATGAATTTATTAACTAATTTTCAAGTATATTCAGTAAACGTTCAAGTGGGTTCTTGTATATTTTGAACCTATTCTCAGAATTTAAATCTGAGGTCACCATTGAGCACGTAGAATCGATATTCACTTACAGAGACCTTTACCTTCACTGCAGTAGGTTAAGGGTGAAAGATTGTTTTTCACTATTTTGTGGAAAAAGAAAAAAAATTCTTTCACATTTTTATTTTTATTTGAAACTCCCATGTGGATGTTAAGATGTGGGGACCACCCAAACTAAAACCCCCAATTCGAATCTATGGTTGTGGGGACCACCCAAACCCACTTTAATGAAGAAAACCTAAAAACTTCCAATTAATTACTACACCAATTTAATTGAGTAATTTATTTATGATGACTCTCCATTAAATCAATACTCTCATTTAATTATGGTGTCATCTTAAATTAAACTTAATTAAATTTTAATTGGAATTTCATCTCTACGGATTTTTGGGAGAGTGTTGGAATAAGGGGGAAGCATTGCAGAAATGTGGAGAAACACATCCTCCAATACAGAACACACTTAATAATTGAAGAATGAGGAAAACGTTCGAGCTAACTTTGGTAGAGTCTTGTGGAAGTGACGAATGCCAACACCACTATTCCCAACGAATTCATCTCCTTCCTCGAAACCTCCTTCAACAAACCTCTGAGGTAGGGGTTTATTTATGTTTAATTATTTATTCCCATGTTCTTCCCCTGTAAACAATGAATGTAGATCAACTCCCTAACTAGTTGATCCACAGATGATTTCTTTTTGGGGGTTTGGGAAAAATCATTGTCGGTGGATGTAGGGTTTGATGTTCTTCATGCAATATTTATTAAGTCTCTTGATACCTCCCTAATGCGGAGGGTGTGGGCCAAACAATCATGGCCCTAAATTTCCGCATTTTTCATGAATTTTTGTTGTGTTCCTCACAATGGAAGAAGGTAGCGACTAGTGTCGGTGAATGGCTCTGGTGTGACTTGGATACGGCAGTCGTCACACCGCCGGTCGTGATGAAGGCGACAGTGTAATCACACCCCAGCACCACCCCACTGCCCCGGTGCCGCACCGTGGCCCCCGCGTTACCCAATTGCTAAACTACCACCTAGATGGGCCACCCAACGTGGGAAGGGCAACCCAGCACTAGTCGGGCTGGACCCAGTGGACCGGGTCAACCCGAACCGGGTCGGACCAGACCCAGACTAGTTTCAACTCATTTCCTCTCTTTTGTCCAAAACGTTTTCATCGAGTGTCCATTTGAAGAACCATCTACGGTGCTAAAAACATTGAAGAGAGACGGTACCATTGGTATAAACCGCTATATTTTGTGAAAATGTTGGGAAATGATTGGGTTGGATCGAGCATGAATCCAACCGGGAGTTCAGGACTAAAAAGCCGATAACCTACAGACTGAGAATCTGTTTGATGCACCGTCTATTGAGTTGAGACCCTTATGATGTGGCGGTCCTTTTGGATACTTCTTCATGGGACTTCGGGATAGTTGGAGTATAGACCAGTGGCTTGAGGGGCAGACCCTCCGGGAGACAATTGAGCTTAGTGCAGGAACCTTGTAGCTGGATTTGGCGATCTAAAAGGATCATGTCTGGGTCTGACGATGTATTGTGGTGATATACTAGGATCCCTTGCAGGTCTGATGACGTGATCTGACGATGTACTAGGATCATGTGTGGGTCTGACGACATACTATTGTGATGTACTAGGATCATGTGTGGGTCTGACGATGTACTCTGACGATGTACTAGGATCTTCTGTGGTTATGACGACATAATGACGATGTACTAGGATCATGTGTGGGTTTGACAACGTACTGACAGTTTACTAGGATCCTGTGTGGGTCTGAAGACTTACTGACGATGTACTGGTATTCTATATGGGTCTATCAACATACTAACAATGTACTAGGATCATGTTTTTGTCTGACTATGTACTACAATCCTCTATGGGCCTGATGATTATTTATGATCGTTCGTGGGTCTACCTCTTAATTGAGTAAGATGAATAAGTTTTTTCATCTAATAATCTATACTAATGTACCTAAGTCATACCTAGTTTCAGCTGAGTCAGTACATGTGTTGTACTTTCCTATGTGGTAATACATTGGTGGTATTTTTCTGTGTGGCATACCTATATAGTACTTACCCTCGTGGTAATCCTTCCTTTGTGGAACAGTTGAGCATGGGATTTTGAGTTGTACTCTATGTTTCCTCATGGTTGATATATCCATACATGATAACATAGTTATATGTATTTTTATATACCTATGTAGGGTTGTTATATTATTTCATGGATTGTGGTTTATCCTTTTTGGATTTTTTGAGACCTTGAGGGTCTCGGGGTCCCTACTGAGTATCAATATACTCACCCCTGCACGTGCTATGGACACACCCTATTGTTTTTGCTGCAGACGATGGACATCGCTGATTGGTGATGAGGGTACTAGGAATAGAGGTAGATCGAAGGTGGACCTAGACGACGCTTACTATAGAGTCAACCATCTGAGAGATATACCTACCCTTCAGGTTGGATCCTTGGTGAGTGTTCACAAGATCTGTTCCAATTTTATTGTACTTTTTAGTTTTTCTGTAATTTCTAGTTGGGCTAGTATTATAGTCCCTTTTTGCTGATTGTAATCACACTTTTAATATATAGTTTACTTGTGTTTATATCTTGTTTTGTTCATGGTTTCAAGAGTTTATAGGATATAGAGGCAATGACTTCCCTGTTTTTGGGGATTCCCCTTTCAGTGCTAGTCACCAGCCACTAGCCTATGGAAGGCGGGCTTTGGGTAGTCACGACTTCGGCCCTGGGGAACGGGTCATGAAAAATTGGTATCAGAGGAGTCGGTTCTACCATATAACATTGGACTCGGATATTTCTAATGGTAATAGGGTTATGTTTAGTGAGTGTTTTTATCAGTTTAGGGAATCCAGTGATGGTGTGGCGGCCGACATATCCATACACCAGGACCTTGACTTCTGATTTCCAACTCAGTGAATGAAAACACTAATTGTGTGTGTGTTTTCAAGAGTCTTATTTATAGAGTATTTGATCCATCTCACCTGGTATAACTTATTGACCTGGGTACACCTGTTTCTTTTCAGTATGACTCCATGTAGAATGTCATCTAGGGTTCTGGATTTAGTACACACTAATTGCCCACCGAGCTATGAGGCCTCGGTGCAAGGGACTCTTCCAGTAGAGGCACCAATGGGGGCTCCAGTGGTACCATTACCATTGGTCCACCGATGCCACTATCCTAAATAGTAGAGGGTGCACACTTCTTGAGTTCATTGCACAAGTTCCATCACTAGAGGACACCTAGGATCAGGGGAGAGACGAACCCACAGGTGGATGAGGATTGGCTGGAGGCCGTGGTGAGAGTCTTCCGACTGGTAGGGACACTAGCTGATCTCATAGAGATCCCTTTCAACAGTTATCTACAGGCAGCAATAGGTAGATTGTGGAGCTTGATGATCCAGGTTCAAGATGAGGTGATGCTTCTTTGGGAAGACTTTGAGAGCCTGTTTCAGGCAGAGTTTGTCCCAGTGACTCTTCACAGAGTGCACATACAACAACTTCTTCATCTGCAGCGGGGCAACATTACTGTGGCTCAGTACTCAGTGAGGTTCATTGACCTCTCATGCTACTCCACTAATATGATACACGACCGATACTTCAAGGCTCAGACCTTTGAGAAAGGACACAGGTAAGAGATCAGGGCTTTGATGATCTCACTTATTATCCCGACGCAGGCGGGGGTCTAAGAGCGGGCCCTCTTAGTGGAGATTTTTCTTTCTTAGTAGTCACCAGCAGCGAGACCCACAACCAGTCATCACGTTGTGTAGTCTTCTACAGCTGGAAGTAGATAGATGTCACAGAGGTCAGACTGGAAAAAGCATTCAGGTGAACGACCACATGTTTCAGGATCGGTTGTGCGGGGTACTGGAGACAAAGCCAGTCATGTGAGGAACATGCAACGTTTCACATGTGGCAGGCAGGGTCACATGGCTCGTGAATATCCAACATGTCGTACGGATTATCAGAAGATGGTCGAGGTACCACCTAGGAAGAGATAGAGGTTTGACCGGGTAGGTCCGTAGGGAGCATGCAGACATGGTAGAGGAGACGGTCGTGGAGCAGGCGGTGGGCGACGATACAAGATACTACCACCACCACCACTAGATGGTCCACCCTAACCACAGGGAGTAGGATTACATGGGTGAGCTCAACTACCAGCATCTGAGGCCTACGATCAGGATTCTCCGGAGATGATATGATGTACAGTCTGTTTCTACTCCACCTTAGTTGTTGTACTTATAGACACATGGGTCAGTGATTCTTTTATTTCCACTTCTCGCATTTGGATCTCAGAGATTTCGATGGAGCCGTTGGCTCAATCCTTACTGCTAGAGACTCCTACGAGAGTGGATTTCATGATTACACACTGGTTCATGTAGTGTCATCATACTGTAGGAGCCAAGTGATTCAATTGGGATCTCATAGTAGAGTCGTCGAGGCCTTAAAACATCATTTTGGGTATAGAATGGTTATCTACAGTCCATGATCTGAATGAATGTATTAGGCACAAAGTGTGTTGTGTCTGTATGGATGGGACTAGGTCTACCTTCATGGGTGAGAAGGGAGCCTTTAAATCACATAATGTACTTAACTAGAAATGTGTGCAGTCGATCACTAAACAGCTGGCTAACCTTACCCTTGGAACGGTTGATGTGGAGAGTTCGACCTATCCTGTAGTGGTGGATCAGTACTCAGATGTATTCCATGATTATGTTCCAAGTCTACCACCTCGCAGATAGGTGGACTTTTACATTGACTTGTAGCCCAGGACGACACTGATATCTACATCCGCGTATCGGATGGCTCTTACGGAGCTTCAAGAGCTGTGTGTACAGTATGATGAATTATAGGGGAATTGATTCATTCATCCCTGTTTTTTTCCTTGGGCAGCCCCACTTTTTTTCACCAAGAAGGTGAATGTGAGCTTGAGACTTTGTGTTGACTATCAGCACCTAAACCAGGAATTCGTGAAGAAAAAGTAACCACTCCCAATGATTGACGATCTCTTTGATCAGATTAAGTGATCACAATGGTTCTTGAAGATAGAACTCATATCAGGATATCAATAGATAAAAGTGCAAGATGTGGTTGTGAAAAAGACAACATTCAGATGTCGGTACGACCATTACAAGTTCATGGTTATTCCATTCAGCATAACCAATGCCCCAGGAGTGATCATGGGAGTCTAGAATAAGATCCCTCAGCCATACCTTGATTGCTTTGTGGTGGTCTTCATTGCTGAAATTCTAATCTACTCAGCATCCAAGGAGGATCATGCCTGTCATTTTCTGGTAGTACTGGACACACTCCAAGAGAACTAGCTTTATGGTATGCTCTCGAAATTTCAGTTCTGGATTTGAGAGCTTCACTTTCTGGGACATATCATCTCGAAGGTTGCAGTTGTAGTAGATCCTGCAAAGATTGAGGCAATAAATGCTTCATATCCACCCAGGAGTGTGACAGGGGTACGGAGTGTCCTGGGTTTGGCTGGATACTACTGGAGGTTTGTGACAGATTTCTCCATAGTTGCAGCACCAATATCAAAGTTGATGAAGAAGTGGAAACCCTTCATGTGGTTGGAAATATGCCAGTGGATTTTTCAAGAGTTGAGGAAATGGCTAACTAGTGCCCCCATCTGGAGGTTTCTGGATGAGATTATTGGGTATGTATTCTATTACGATGCATCATAGACCAGGCTCGAATGTGTTTTTATGCAGGATTGAGCATTTATCGCATATGGTTATCAACAGCTGAGACAAAATGAGAATAACTACTCTACCCATGACCTATAGTTAGATGTAGTGGTCGTTGCCTCGATGATGTGGTCACATTACATGATGGGTGAGTGTTTTATAGTGTACTATAATCACAAGATTCTCAGGTGTATCATCTCTTAGAATTACCTAAACCTCAGACAATGATGGTGGCTTGAATTCCTCTAGGACTATGAGTTAGAAATTGTATATACTCCTGGGAAGGGTATCGTAGTAGTAGATTCACTCAGTAGAGGATCTAGTATACAACTACTAGGTGAGGTGATAGAGTAACTGGCTTCTTTATAGATATCCTTTGTGGATCGGGATGGAGAATCTTTTATTTAGTTTCTTACAGTCACTCCCCCACTTCTTTAGTGAGTCAGGGAGGCGTAGTGTGGGGACACTGACTGTGAGGCTCGACGTGCTCAGATATGCACAGGACATGCACCTGATGGATTTTCTAAAGGTGTGGAGGACATCATCCTTTTTAGGGGAAGTACCATGGTACCCGTGTTGCTTCGGGAGAAAGTGTTGAAGTAGTTCCACACATACCCACTAGCGGTACATCCAAGAGTGGCGAATATGTACCAGGATATCCAACGATAGCATGGGTGGCCATGAATGAAGAAAGAAGTAGCAGAGTTTGTCTCTCGGTGCCTCACTTGCAGTAAGTTATGGGGGAGAATCAGGTACCCGCAGGAATGGTTTTATCATTAGAGGTACCATAGTGGATGTGGGATGGGATATCCATGGACATCGTGATAGGACTTCCATGTATATCAAGAGTTTATGATTCAATCTGGGTGATTGTTGACCGACTCACCAAGTCAGCCCACTTCCTACTGTTCAGAGAGTACTGTTCAGTAGAGAGCTTGAGACACCTCTATGAGTAAGAGATTGTGATACTTCATGGATTACCCTAGACGATTGTCTTCGGTCGTGGTGTACATTTTACTTCCCGGATATGGAAAGGGTTACAGGAGGATTTCGGGACACAACTTCGTTTGAGCATCCCCTTCCATCCTCAGATGGATGGCCAGATTGAGTGGACCATTCAGACCCACGAAGACATGATGCGTGCTTGCGTACTCTACTTCTTTCATAGGTGGTAGGATCACTTTCCCTTGGTGGAGTTTGCATACAACAACTTCTTTCACTCCACCAATGGGGTGAATCCTTTTGAGGTGTTGTACGGGTGACCTTGCATATCACCTTTTTGCTGGACTGACCTAGGGGAGTCTATACTCGTGGGACCGAAGATGGTACGGGTAACCACAGAGAAGGTAGAGATCAACCGGGAGAAGATGAAAACTTCACCAACTAGGAAAAAGTCTTATGCTGACAGGAGATGGAGACCTTTGGAGTTCGAGGATGGAAACCATGTATTTCTATGGGTCTCACAATGATGAGGTTTATGGTGATTTTTTTAGGCAGCAAGTTATCTCCGATGTTCATTGGACCCGTTCAGGTCTATAGTAGAGTTGGCGAGGTGGATTACCTCCTAAATCTTCCAACTTAGTTTCAACGAGTACCTGACGTCTTCCACATATCTCAGCTGAGGAGATAAGTGTGCAACCCATCTCACGTCATGGACCACACTGAGCTGGACATAGACGATGGGGTGACATTTTTTGAGATTTTAGTTGAGGTTGAGGATCAACATGAGCAGGTCCTTCGGGGGAAGTCGATACCTCTAGTGCACATTCGCTGGCAGCAAGAGAACCTCGAAGAGAGCACATGGGAGCGGGAGGCTTAGATTTGTGCTCAGTACCCCCACTTTTTTTCCTAGTTTTGTATTGTGACTTTCGAGGATGAAAATCCCCGAGGTGGAGAGAATGTAACGACATAGAAATTCCATGTAATTTTTTTAATTATATTGGAATTTTACAAGTCTGTGTAAATTGATGGTGCATGATTCTAAGGCCCTGGGTGCCTGGAATGAATGTCTAACCTTTTTTCCAGTACGTTTAGTAAATGATTGAGCATGTTTTTGTAACTTTTGAACTGGTTATCGGAATTGAAATCTGATGACATTGTTGAACTCGCAGCGCTAGTATTTTCTTAAGAAGACCTTTACCTCAACTGTATTAGGTCGAGGGTCAAAGATAGTTTTTCACTTCTTCATGGAAAAATAAAAAAAAGGCTTAACATTTTTATTTTTATTTGAAACTCCCATGTGGTTGTTTAGATGCGGGGACCACCTGAACTAAAAACCCCAACTCAAATCCATGGTGGTGGGAACCACCCAAACCCCACTTTAATGGAGAAAACATATCAACTCCCCATTAATTAATCCTCCCATTTAATTGAGTAAATTAATTATTCCAACTCTCTATTTAATCAATATTGTCATTTAATTATGGTGTCATCTTAAAGTAAACCTATTTTTATTTATTTTGCAATTTCATCTCTTCGGATTTTTGAGAGAGTGTTTTCAAAATGGAGGAGCTTTGGATAATTGTGGAGAAACAGATCCTCTAACAACGAACTCACACTGGATTTGAAGAACGAGGATGACGTTCGAGCCGACTTCGAATTCATATTGCAGAAGCGATGAACACCAATGCCACTATTCCAAATGAATTCATCTCATTCCTCATGTCCTCCATCAACAAACATCTGAGGTAGCGGTTTATTTATGGGTGATTATTGATTCGTATGTTCTTCACTTCTAAAAAAAGAATGCGGATCAAATCTCTAACTACATGATCTGTGGAAGATTTATTTTTGTGGGTTTGGGAATAATCATTGCCGGAGGTCATAGGGTTTGACGTTCTTCATGAAAGATTTATTAAAGTGCTTGCTACTACCCTAACACAGAGGGTGTGGGCCAAACAAACATGGCCCAAACTCTCCACATTTTTCTTAAGTTTTTGTTGTGTTCCTCGTAATGGAATAACAAGGCCACCAGTCCCTGTGAATGGAACCAGTTGGACTTGGATACAGTGGCTGGCACAACACGGAACTCGACGAAGGAAACAACGCTGCCACGAACCTCGGGTCGCACCATGGCCCCCACGCCGCCCCGCAGCCCTGGCACTACACTACTGCCCCCATGCCGCCCCATGGACCTACACCGACCCACGGCCCCCCACCGCCCCAGGGCCCCCACGCCGCCCCACGGCTCCCAAGTCGCACCACGACCGCCCCATCGCCAGGCCAGGCCAGACCTAGCGACCTGGGTCGGACCGGACTCGGACTCTCTTTGACTTATTTTTGATGTTTTGGCCATAACATTGGCACCAGGTGTCCATCTAACAAACCATATGTGGAACTAGAAACCTGGGAGGGAGATGGAACCTTTGGAATACCCCACTGGAGTTTTGGATAATGTTGGGGAAAGGTCGGGTTGGTTCGAGCATGAATCCAACTTGGACCTTGGGACTAGAAGGCTAATAACATACTGACCGAGCGTCCATTTGACACACCATCTATTTTTTTGAAACCCCTATGATGTGTAGGTACTTTGGGATACTTCTTCATGGGAATTAGTTATAGTTGGAGTATCAACTGATGGATTTAGAAGCAGACCCTCCCGGAGACAAGCGAGCTAAGTTTGGGAACCCTGTAGCTGGTTGTGGAAATGTACTAGGATACTATGTGGGTCTGAAGATGTACTGTGGTGATTTACTAGGATCATGTGTGGGTCTGAAGACTTACTATGTCGATTTAAAATGATCATGTGTGGGTCTAACGACGTAAAATGGCGATGTACTAGGATCATGTGTGGGTCTGACGATGTACTATGACGATGTACTAGGATCGTGTGTGGGTTTGAAGACGTATTGTGATGATGTACTAGGATCATGTGTGGGTCTGACGATGTACTTACAATTCACTAGGATCATGGGTGGGTCTAACGACGTACTGACGATGTACTAGGATCATGTGTGGGTCTGACGACGTACTAACGATGTACTAGGATCCTGTATGGGTCTGACTGTGTACTAATGATGTACTAGCATCCTGTGTGGGTCCTAAGATGTACTACGATCCTCTGTGGGTATGATTATGATTTAGGATCCTTCGTGGGTTTGCCTCTTTATAGAGTAATATGAATTATTAGTGTCACAATCGGTCCCCTGGGGCCTGTATCATGACTACCCCAAGCCCGCCTTCCATAGGGCAGGGGCTGGCGAGTTGCACCAAAGCCATAAATCCATAAAATGGGAAGGCATTCCCAATATAACTATAAAAAAACACATCATAGTACACAACTGGAATAAAAACAATAAGTAAAATTGTATACAAAAGAAGTACAAGAGAGTCAAAATGGGTCTAAAATACAAGCCTAATAGGAAAGTACAAGTACAACTGAAAGAAAGTACAACTGGAGAAAAGTAAAGCTGCTACTGGGTCATCCTTCGGGGTTCCAACCTGGAGGGTAGGTATAGATGGCCTCCTCAGCACTCCATGTCTGTCTGTCTGCTCCGTGTACCATCATGCCTAGTGGTTCACTTCTCGGTATCATTCATTTCTGCTACTCTCTGCCTCAGTCAGCGTTGTCTGTCATCTACAACCAACACAAACAGGTGTGGGCATATCTCATGAAGGTGTGACTATAATGTTACTCAATAGATACCTAGAGACCCTCATGGTCTCACAAAATCCAACAAGGATAAACCAAAAAGTAAGAAATCAAAGGATAAGCATTACTTATGTATCTGTTCTTACATATACCTAAGTTATCTAGTAACCCAACTCAATCACGAGGAAAACACTAATGTCATTGACTCAGTACAAACCAGGATTTTTATTATCGAATACTCAACTGCTGGAGAACTCCACCTTTATCGAGTACAATGGAACTATCACGAAATCGAGGCGCTTCTCACTAACCTTGAACTTCTGAGGTACTTTTCTTGTCGAGTACTGCAGGTCTGCTGCCAACTACCGGGTGTTCCACTATTGTGGGTCTGTCACCAACTAGCATAAACTCCCTCTAATAGCCAGTAGAGGTACTCCTCCTGTCAAGTACTGTGGGTCTACCTCCAAATACCATGTGCTCTTCCATTGTGGGTATGCTTCCAACTACTATGAACTCCCCACTGGGCTAGTCGAATCACTCCCAATTGAATTGGTCAATCAGTTGTCATGTTTTCCAGCTACCTGGTTTTACACTCTATATTCTCGTCACTGAAAGTATTTTCTCCACGAGCTAGTGGGAAATACTCCAACAATCTCAAAGTTCCACGATGAAGTATCTCAAAGGTCTGCCACATTATAGGGGTCTCAACGCAACATACAGCTCATCAATCGGACGCACTGTCTTTTTTTTATTAAACATTTAGTCTCGGGGGACCGGTTGGATTTGTCTACGGTCCAACCAGGCCGTAACTCAATATATACCTCGAACTCAAGAGGGGTATTCTCAAAGGGACAACTTCTTCCCAAGAATACCGGTAGCACTGACAGTTTATCAAACAAACATCTGGTGCTAATGTTAGGGCCCAAGAAGGTAATGGGTCAGTAATGGACCTGGGTCCAATCTGACCCAGTTGGACCGACTCAGCCCAAACCGGTCTGGGATGACCCAGTCTGGGTCAACCCAGTTAGACTCACTGGGTCTGACCCAGCCCGTTGGGCTAGTCTGCCCACTGAGTTTTTGGCCCGGTCCGTTGAGCCCGACCTAGTGGACTGCGAGGGTGGTTCAGCCTGGGATTCGCCACATAGGTGACACAGCTCGATGGCCAGGGCCAGTTCGGCTAGCACCGCTAGGGTAGCAGCTCAGGCAACTCATCCCGAGAGGTCGTTCCTGTGGAGGAACTAGTGGGTAGGACACACGGAGCACAGGCCAGCCATGGGTGCGCTGGACAGGGCAAGAAAAGATGTGGAAGGGGTTGGGTAGGCCGCGGGGGCGCCAGCAGTGTGTAGGGTAGGCTGCGGGGGTGCCGGGCAGGCTGAGGTCTGGGCCGGGCAGGCCTCGGGGGAGTCAAAATGGCACCGGGCAGGGTGCGGGGTGCTGTTCAGGCCGCGGTAGGGGCTAGACAGGCCCGCGGGAGCCGTCCGGGTGCCGGGCAGGGCGTAGGGGTGCTATGAAGGCCGCGGCAGGGGCCAGGAAGGCCACCGGGGTGCCGACATTGCACTGGGAAGGGCGCGGGGGTGCCCGAGGGATGTGGGAAAATGGGCCGCATGACGAACCAGGCATCGGGAGGCCGTGGGTAAGCGGTTCGGGTTCCGCTCGGGCTGACTATGGTCATCTTGAAGCTTCGGTGTTCCACCGGGGTGGTGCGATTCACAGAGGTCGGGGGTAGCACGGCCTTCGTCCTTGCTGCCTTCATCGTCGTTTTCTCATCGCCATGTCGTAGAATTCCACAAGAAGGAAGAATCGACTGACGATGTCAATCCATGTTAGGTTGGCCTGCATCCTCCTCATTTAAATTGATATCAATATGTACATCGAAATAGGAAAGATGAACATCAATTATTTACAACCATGCAACGATTTCATTCCAAACAATGACGAGAAAAGAATGGGGATAAAACACAAGGTAAACCACCTACCTTTGATTCTTTGATCAATGTTCATTTTTCATTGACGGTGTTGCGAAAAGAAGAAGATGAAGTTCATCATTCGCCTCATCCGTCACGCAATCCCGACCCTGAGCTGCATCATCTATGGAAAACACACCATGTCGATAGGGTCCAAGGGAGGAATTCGAAGAAGGTAGTTTTCAGCGTTATTCGTTTTCTTCATTCTTCATTGGGAGAACTCATTTTCTCCCAAGCTCTCCACTCATGCTCCCTCCAAATGAGATTTTCCAACCCAAAAATAATATAATTTATCTATTATTTTATTTTCACAACAACTTCAAAATGGAGGAATAAATTAAGAGGCTACCCTTAATAAATTACATGTGTTGGCACAATTAATTAAAAGAGATATGTGGTACTAATTAATGGTAGAGGAGCTCAAGGGACTACCCTCTCATTAATGAGGGGAGTTGGGAGATTTTCCACCCTCCCATTAATTGGGGGGTTTTAGTCTCATTTGGTCCCCCTGACGTAACCTCACATGGGAGGTTATGATCAGGTGGGAGCCACCACCATAACCTCTCATGGGAGGTTAGGGTGTGGCGGTCCTACCTTCAACTCTCATGTAGAGGTTTTAACCAACAACCACTCACACTCATGCTGGCTTAAAAATAAAATAAAGTGTTGTACACATTATTTTATTATTATTATTTTATTATAAATATCAATAAACTAACTTTTATTTTCGACCATCCTCCATCGATATGAAAGTATTCTTAAGCGGATACTGGTGTTGCGAGTTCAAAGATTCCCTCAGATATAAGTTCCGAGCACTATTTTAAAATATATAAAAACCAAATTGTACGTTTACTGAATGTACCCAAAAAAACATCAGAAATTGATTCCGGGCATAGAGGGCCACAAAATCAAGTGCCGTAAAAATTCAAGGACTCGTAAAAAATCCCATGAATTTAAGAAAAAAATTTCCATTGAATTTCTGGGTCTTTACTTTCTTCCCACATCATGGATTTACGTCCCTGTAAGCTACAACTAGGACTATGGGAAAAAATTGGGGAATTGAGCACTCATTTGAGCCTCTCGCTCCCATGTTCTCTCTTGGACGGTCCCATGCTAACGGCGAATGTGCACAAGAGGTATCGACCATCCACGTAGGACCCTATCCAGTAGATCCTCAATATCGAATGGATCCTACGTAATAGTCACCCCATCGTCGATGTCCTTCTCTCAATGGTCGATGATGTGGGAAGGTTCGTGCACGTATCTCCTCAACTGAGATACGTGCAAGACATCGTGCACCCATTGCAACTGAGGTATAAGAGCTAAGTTGTAAGCCACATCACCTACTCTGCTGAGGACCTGGAAAGGTCTGATAAATTTTAGAGATAACTTGCCACCTTGGACAAATCTCCTTAGAACTCGTCGAGGAGAGACCCGTAGAAAGACATGGTCACCATCTTCGAACTCTAGAGGACTCCCTCTCCTGTCATCATACAACTTTTTTCTACTCTATGCAGTCAGCATGCACTCCTAGATGATCTGAACTTTCTCCTTAGTAACTCGTACAATCTCTTGTCTCACTTGTACCGATTCCCCAGGGTCATTCCAGCACAAGGGTGATCTGCATGGTTTCCCATACAAGGCCTCAAAAGGTTCCATCCCTATGGTGAAGTGACAGTTGTTGTTGTAAGAAAATACCACCAATGGAAAGTGATCCTCCCAGCTCTGACCGAAGTCAAGGACACATGCACGTATAATGTCCTCGATCGTCTGAATGGTCCACTCAGTATGACCATCTTTTTGAGGATGGAAGGTCATGCTCAAGCGAATCTGTGTTCCAAAAGCCTCATTCAACCCCATATATAGCTGAGATGTAAACCGTGCATCATGGTCTAAGACAATAGAGGAAGGTACTCCATGTAGTCATACAATCTCCACCAAATAGAGGCGTCCAAAGCCCTCTACTAAACCCTGATCTCGGATCGGTAGGAAGTGGGATGACTTGGTGAGTTGGTCAACGATCCAACAAATCGATTCATGACCCCTGGATGTTTGTGGAAGACCCATCTCTAATTCCATTTATATCACATCCCACTTCCACTCTAGGACCTCTAAGGGATGAACCAATCCTGCTAGTACCTGGTGCTCGGCCTTCACTTGCTGGAAAATGAGGCACTGTGAGACGAACTCTGCTACCACTATCTTTATACCTGGCCAGCAGTTCTATCATCGAAGATCCTATTACATCTTCACCACTCTTGGATGTAACACTATAGGTGATGTGTATAACTCCCTCAAAACTTCCTTATGAAGTTCCACTGGTACTAAGGTACGTCTTTTGAAGAGGATGAGATGCTCCCCACCTTTAGAAAATCCATCATGTGCTTTCCTTGTGGATATATAAGCATGTCGTGTCTCATAGTCAATGTCATCATGTTGTGCCTCCCTGAATTGATGAACAAGTGGGGGAGTGACTGTAAGAGACTGTAGATTGGCTTCTCCTTCTCTATCCACAATGAACATTTGTATGGCGGCCAACTGCTCTGTCGCCTCTCCTAGTAGATGTAAACCAGATCTCCTGCTGAGAGAATCTACTACAACGGTCCCATTCCAAAATGTATAGACTATCTTGAAGTCGTAGTCCTGGAGGAACTCGATTCATAGCTACTATCTCATGTTCAGGTCCTTCTAAGAAAAGATATACCAAATACTCTTGTGATCAGAGTACATGGTAAAACATTCGCCAATCAGATAGTGTTTCCACATCATCAAGGAAAAGACCACTATTGCTAACTCCAGGTCATGGGTATCATAGTTATGCTAATGCTGTCTTACCTGGTGAGAACCATAAGCAATCACTGCTCGCTCCTGCATCACGACACACCCATGTTCAGTCCCTGATACGTCACAGTAGACTACATACCCTATTCCCTCCTCTGGAAGCCTCATGATGGGGGCACTAGTCATCCTCTCCCTTATCTCCTAAAATCTCTGCTTGAATCTCTCTGACCACAAGAAGGGTTTCCCCTTCATCGTCAAGGCGGATAGTGGTGCTGCAACTCTGGTGAAGTCTGAAACGAACCTCTGATAGTTTCCAAACAAACTCAGGAAACTCCGTACCTCCATCACACTCATGGGTGGATGCTAAGAAAGTACCCCCTCGATCTTCACTCGATCCACTACAACTCCAGACCCCGAGATGACGTGTCCCAAGAAGTGAACCACTCAAGTCCAAAACTATCACTTCTATAGCTTACCATAAATATGGTGCTCTCAGAGTGTGTGCAGTACTACCTGCAAATGGTAGGCATGATCCTCCTGAGTAGGCGTGTAGATCAGAATGTTGTTGATGAAGACTACGACAAAGCGATCAAGGTAAGGCTGGCATATCCTCTTCATGAGACTCATGAACACTGTTGGAGTGTTGGTTACACATAAGGTCATAACCAAGAACTCGTAGTGGTCGTAACGACACCTGAAGGTCATATTCTTCACATCCTCATCTCGAGATCTGAGCAGGTGATAGCCTAATCTGAGGTCTATCTTCGAGGACCACCGTGTTCCCTTCTGTTGGTCGAGGATTTCGTCAATCCTCAGGAGTGGGTACTTGTTCTTTTTGTTAACCTAGTTCAGTCGATGGTAGTCGAAACATAGCCTCAAGTTCCCATCTACCTTCTTGGCGAAAAGAATCGGGGCTACCCAGTAAGAAACACTGGTCTAGATAAATCTATTCCCCTACAAGTCCTCTTGTTGTACCCTCATCTCGCGAAGCTCAGTGGGATCCATCCGATATGTTGGAGTAGATATTGGTGCCATCCTAGGATACATGTCAATGTTGAATTCCACCTCTCTATGAGGAGGTAGTCCTGGAACATCGTTGGGGAAAACATCCTTGTACTTGTCCAACACTACAGGATAAGTCAGACTCTCCACATCAACTCCTCTAAGTGTAAGGCAAGCCAACTGGTGAGTTATCGGCTACACCCTCCTCCTAGTAAGTCCATCCTCTACTATAAGGGCTCATTTCTTGTTGGTTACGGTAAACCTATTCCCATCCATGTAGACACACTGGAATTTTCACATAATATAGTCAATTTGAGAATGGACTATAGATAACAAGTCCGTACCAAAGATGGTGTCTTAAGGCCTTGACGCCAATACTAGGATATACCAGCTGAAGCTCTCGCCTCCTAGAGTAATCTTTCACGGTCAGAACCGGTGCATAATTATCAAATCTTCTCCCATAGAAGTCTCTAGCTGTAAGGATCGAGCCAACGACTCTGTCAGAATCACCGAGCTCTAAATGAGGGATGTGGACATGAAAGAGTTCCTGGAACCTATGTCTTTAAAAATGATTTATAAGATGAAGTAAACAAATATCACTCCTTGAATCATCTATGGTGCACTGTGATCGTAATCCTCAGCTACTTGAAGCTGAGATCTACCCATTCCACCAACTCCCTGTGGTCGGGCTAGACCTCTTGTTTGTGGTGGTGGTAACACCTCATAATGTCATCCACCACCAGATGCAAGTCCATCTACTCTACCTCATCCGACTCCTCCTTGTGGACTACCATAATCGAACCTTCGCTTCTTTTTGAGAGGTCTCTTAATTTTCTGTTGATCATCAGAATGGTGGGTCTATCAATCACGAACCATGTGACCATGCACGCCGCATGAGTAACAATTCCCGCTCCAAGCATGAATGAATATGTCTCCACTCAAGGTTCCCCGCACAACTGATCCTGAGTCATGCATTTGACCACCTGTAGGTCTGTTCCTCTTGGACATCTGCAACATGTGTCTACTTCCATCTACGGAAGACTCCTCTGCTTGATTTCTAGTGGTGGGTCTCACTACTGGAAACTGCACAGTAAGGAAACTTTGCACTAGGAGGGCTCTATCTAGTGCTCATGCCCGCGTCAAGATGTTGAGTGAGATCATCAAAACTCTGATCTCTCGCCTGGGCCCCTACTCGAAGATCCGGGCCCTGAAGAATGGGTCCCATACCATATCCGTGGAGTAGCATGGGAGGTTGGTGAACCTTGCTGTGAACTATGCTACTGTCATGCTACCCTCCTATAGATGTTGTAGCTCCTGTATCTATACCGCTCGATGGGTGGCTGGGAAAAAATCCATCCAAAATAGGCTCTCGTAGTCTATCCATAGTAGCATCGCCTCATCATGCACAAGGAGCATTAGGCTCCACCATCTTCCTGCAACTGCATGAAGGATTCTAGCAATAAGGGTCCCCATGAAGTCTGCTGGTGTCCCTACTAGCCTAAAGACTCTCACCACAAAATCCATCCAATCCTCATCCGCCTATGGATCCATCTCTCCCCAGAACCTATGTGGCCTTTGGCGCTGGAACTTGTGCAACGCGATCAAGTGGTGTGCATTGTCTTATTCTAGTGCTGGTGGAATCAGTGGGCCAACAGAATGTAGTACCGTTGGTGCCTCCACTGGTAAAGGGGCCCTACACCGAGGCCTTGTCGCTCGTTGGGCTGTCATTACGTACAACTCTTGGGGCTCTAACTAGTCGTCCACGTGGAGGAATCCTAAAAGTAAATAGATGGGACATGGTCAAAAATTTATTCCTGGTGAGCTGACCTGGTTGAGCTAACATAAAGAAACTTTTGGAAACACGCACGCAATCAGTGTTTTTATGCACTAAGTCAAAATCAAAAGTTAGGGTCCCAGTGTATGTATATGTCGGCCACCCACACCAACACTAGACTCTCGGAATTGAAAACCACACTTAGTACCCTTAACTCTATTTATTCACAGAAAATAAGATTATTGATATATGTTCTATGGTAGAACCGACTCCTCTGATACCAATTTTCCACGAACCATCCCCCGTGGCCCGTATCGTGACTACCCCAAGCCCGCCTTCCATAGGCCAGGGGATGACGACTAGCACCAAAGGCATAAATCCCTAAACTGGGAAGAAATTTCCATTATAACTGTAAAAAAACACATAAGAGTACACATCTGGAAGCAAAACACTAAGTAAAACTATATACAAAAGAAGTACTGGAAAGTAAAAAGGGGCATGAAATAAAAGAACAACAGAAAATTAAAAGTACAATTGAAAGCAAGATAACCGATGAATAGTAAATAAGCTATTGGGTCATCCTACGGGGTTCCTACGTGATGGGTAGGTACAGATGGCCTCCTCAAAACTCTACATATGTCCGTCTTCTCCTTGTATCGTCACGCTGAGTGGTTCACCTCCGGGTGTCGTCCAGTTCTGCTAATCTCTTCCTCAGTCAGCACTGTCTGTCTTCTGCAAGCAACACAACCAGGTGCGGGCATAACCCATGTAGGGGTGAGTATAATGATACTCAGTAGGGACCATGAGACACAAAAGGTCTCATAAAATCAAACAAGGATAAACCACAATGTAAGAATTCAATGGATAAACATTACTTAGGTATATGCCCTTATATATACCTAAGTTATCCAGTAACCCAACTCAATCATTAGGAAAACACAAAAGTTATTGACTCATCTCAAACCATGATTTTTATTATCGAAACCACAGCTGCTGGAGAAATCCTCCTATGTCGAGTACAGTGGGCCTGCCGTGACACTGAGGCCCTTCTCACTAACCTTGGAATGCTGAGGTACTCTTCTTGTCAAGTACTGCGGGTCTGCTGCCAACTACCAGGCACTCCTCCGATGTGGGTATGCCGCCAACTACTAGGCACTCCCCTTAATAGACTACAAAGGTAATCCTCCTATTGAGTACCATGGGTCTACCGCCAACTACTAGGCGCTCCTCCATTGTGGGTCTGCTTCCAACTACCAGGTGTTCCCTTCTGGGCTAGTCAAATCACTCTGAGTCGAATCGGTCAAGCAGTCGTCAGGTCTTCTCGCTACATGGTCTCCGCACTCTGTCTGGTAGTCACTAGAAAGATCCTCTCAATGATATACTAGGAAATACTATAACTATCTCAAAGATCCATGAAGAAGTATCTCAATGGTTCGCAACGTCATAGGGGTCTCAATGCAACAGACTGCATGTCAATTAGATTCCAGGTCTGTTAGTTATTAGCCTTTTCGTCTAAGGGGCCCAGTTAGATTTGTGTACGATCCAACCTGACCAGTAATCAAAATATACCCCAAACTAGAGTGGGGTTTTCTCAAAGGGATAACTTCATTCAGAAAATACTGGCACTGTTGACGGTTCATCAAACGGGCATCGGGTGCCAAAGATATATCCCAAGAAGGTAATGGGTCAGTAATCGGCCCAGGTCTGGTCTGACCCGGTCGGACCGACTCGGTCCAACCGAGTCTGGGTTGACCAGGTTAGACTCGTTGGCTCTGACCTAGCCCATTGGGCGGGTCAACCCGCCGATTTTTTTGGCCCGGTCTGCTAGGCTCGGCCCAGGGGACTTCGAGGGAGGATCAGCCCTGGGGGCCCCATGTATGCGACTCGTCCCGAATGTCAGGTCATGTTCGACCAGCACTGCAAGGGGCATGGCTTGGGTAACTCATCCCAGGAGGTCGGGGCACTGGTGGGCAGGCCGCGCAGAGCCCTGGCTGGCCGCGGGTGCGCCGAGCAGGGCGAGGCAGGGGCCGGGTAGGCCGCGGGGGTGCCAGAAAAGAGTCGGGTAGGGTGTGGGGGTGCCGAGAAGGTCTCGATAGGTGTCGGGGAGGCCGCGGCGGCGCCAACATGGCACGAGGTTGGGCATGGGGGTGCCGAGAAGGCCGTGGCCGGGGGTGGGAAGGCCGTGGGGGCGTCGGGAAAGCTGCAAAAGGGGTCGGGAAGGCCTCAGGGGTGTTATCAGGGAGTCGGGCCGGGCGTGGGGGTGCCGTATGGCCACCGGCAGGCGGGCCGCTCGCCGGGCAGGGTGCCGAGAGACCGCAGGTAGGCGGGCTAGGCACCACTCGGGCCGGTGGGGGTCGACCGGAAGCTTTAGTGCACCACAGGGGAGTCGTGATTCGTAGAGGACGTAGATAGCATGGCATTCGTTGTTTTCGCCTTCATCATCGTTGCCTCATCGCCATGCCATAGAACGCCACAAGAAGGAGGAATCGACGAAGGGTGTCGGGCCATGTTAGGTTGGACCACATACTCCACGTTTAAAGTGATATCAATTGGTTCATCGAAATAGGAATGATGAACATCAATTATATACAACCACACAATGATTTACTTTCAAACAATGACAAGAAAAGAAAAGGGATATAACACAAGGTAAACTCCCTACCGTTGATTCATCGATCGACGTTCGTCATTTGTTGAAGGTTTTCTGGAAATAGAAGATGAAGTTTATCGTTCACCTTTTCCATCTAGCACTCCCAACCCTAATCTACTTCAGCTGTGGAAAACACTCCACGTCGGTATGATCCATGGGAGGAAGTCGAATATGGTTTTTGGCAGTGTTCTTCAGGTTCTTTGTTCTTCATTGGGAGAACTCCTTTTCTCCCAATCTCTCCTCTCAATCTCCCTCCAAATGAGAATTTCCAAGCCAAAAATAATATAAGTTATCTATTATTTTATTGGCACAAAATCTATAAAATGGAGTAATAAATTAAGTGGATCCCCTTAATAAATTACATGCGTTGAAGTAATTAATTAAAATGGATTGGTGGAACCAACTAATGGTATAGGAGGTCAAGGGACCTCCCACTCATTAATGAGGGGAGTTGGGATATTTTCCACCCTCCTAATAATTTGGGGGTTTCAGTCTCTTGTGGCCCCCATGACGTAACCTCCCACGAGAGGTTATGTTCAGGTGGACCCCACCACCATAACCTCTCTTGGGAGGTTATGGTGTGGCGGTCTCACCTCCAACTCCCAAGTGGAGGTTTTAACCAACAACCACTCATTCTCATGAAGGCTCAAAAATAAAATAAAGATTTGTACACTATATTTTATTATTATTATTTTTTATAAAAATCCAAAAACTAACTTTCATTTTAGACCATCCGTCATTGACGTGAAAGTATTATTAAGAAAATACTGGTGTTGTGAGTTCAATAGTTCCCTCATATTTCAGTTTCGAGCACTGGATAAAAAGTTATAAAAACCCGCTCATACGTTTACTAAACATACCCAATCAAAACATCATAAATTGATTCTAGGCACACCATTCCTTGGAATCAAGCACCGTAAAAATTCACGAACTCGTAAAAAATCCCATGAATTTAAGAAAAATACTTCCACATAATATCCAGGTCTTTACAAGTAGTTACATCTAATCATCTCTACTACTATACCTAAGTTATACCTGGTTTGAGCAGAGTCTGTACCTGTGTGGTACTTTCCTATTTGGAAATACCATGGTGGTATTATTCTATGTGGCATACCTGTGTGGTACTTACCTTCATGGTACTCCTTCATTTGTTGAACAGTTGAGCTTGGGATTTTGAGTTGGACTTTGTGTTTCCTAATGATTTAGATGGGAATACTTGATAACTTAGGTATATGTATGGTCATATACCTAATTAGGGTTGTTAGATGATTTCATACCTTTTGGTTTATCCTTTGTGGATTTTGTGAGACATTGAGGGTCTCGGGGTCTTTACTGAGTATCGTTATACTCACCCCTACACTGGCTATGCCCGCACATTGTTGTGTTTGGTGTAGACGATGGACAACGCTGACTGAGGATGAGGGTACTAGGACTAGAGGTAGCTCGAAGGAGGATCTAGATGAGGAATACCACATAGACGAACAATTGAGATTTGTACCTACACTTTAGGTAGGATCATTGGCGGGTGTTCGCAGAAGATGTTCCAGTTTACTTGTACTTTTCAGTTTTCTTGTACTTTCTAGTTGGGCTTGTATTTTGTCCCCTTTTTTCTTACTGTACTCACACTTTTACCATAATGTTTACTTGTGTTCATATCTTGTTGTGTGCTTGGTTGCGTGAGTTTACACGATATTAAGGAAATGCCTTCCCTTTTTTAGGGGATACGCCTTTCAGTGCTAGTCACCAGCCCCCGACCTATGGAAGGTGGGCTTATGGTAGTCACGACATGAGCCCCGAGGGACGGGTCAAGATAAAAATATTCTACGAACTCAACACATTTCTCTAGTAGTCTCAAAATAAGAGTTCTCAACTACCTCTACCATAACTCCTCAAAGTCCTTATAACACTACTCAATTTAGGTAAATGGTTGTCCCTTCTGCATTAGAGTGTTCAAAGGGATAGTGATATTAGAGAATGTTTCCACAAATCTAATGTATTACCCAGCCAAATCAATAATGATTCGCAACTCTAAAAAATTCTTCGGTGTCTCCCATGCAAGAACTACTTAAATCATTGTTGGATCCTCACCTAAACCTTGTTCTAAAATGAAATTTATAAAAACATGGACCTAATGTATCTAGACCTGGAACATTGAGGACATTATGTAAATCAGTTTCTATTGATGTAAATAATAAACCATATTCATGTAATATTTATGCTCTTTCTCTAACATAAATCTGATGAGTACATCATAGATGAAGAAATCAACAAAAACTCCACATATGGAAAGAATATTTGGTTCATCAAATCCATAAAAATGGAGTGGTTATTAGTCACACTAAAGCTAATAAATAAGAACTCCTAGTGTCTATATCAGTATAAAAAATCAATATTTGGAATATAAACCTCAGGAACACGCAACTTGAGGTTGTGGGAAAAGAGATCAATTTTTGAAAACCATCTCACACCTTGAATCACACTAAAGTGTTTTTTGATTCTCAGAAACATGTACTTATTCTTTATTATGTCATGGTTCAGGTGATTAAAATTCCTAAAAAGCTATATTCTATTGTCTGTGTTCATCACAAATAGAACTTGAGCTGCCTAAGGGTATATTCTGGTTCTGATAATTCCTTACACCTAGAGGTCCTCCAGTAGTATTCATATCTCTTAGAGCATAGTGGGTTCCATCTAATATGTTGTATAAGATAATGGGGAAGTCCCTAGTTTCAAATTAATGAAAAACTCTATGTTCTGGCTTGGAGGTAGTCCCAAAACGTCATCAGCAACGATATCCATATAATCCTCCAGAACTGATCGAACCCAGATGCTTGAAGAGTATATTATCCCAAGGGTTATGCTTGCTAACTAATGTGTAAAATATTGTATACTCTTGATCAGAATAGATGTCTATACTACTACGAGGTCTCTTTTTCGAGAAAGGAAAATCTCACCCTATTAGTGTGCAGGAATATGACTAGCCTATAATGATAGTAAATCAGGGATCAAATCATGAAAATCCATTACACGACCATGATGACATCTTAAGGGTCCTTTGTGATGACCAATGGGTCCCACAGAACCCCTCTCTTCCAAGCGATAGCACACACTGCCTGAAGATGAGTAACACATAAATAGAGCTCCCCACATGTACCTTGATACGAAGCAATTGTGTTATTGCTTGTATTAAGAGATCCTACTCCCATACCATGAGTAATGAAATAAAATAGTAAATATGTATTGTGTATACTAACACCGAAGCTTGATTATAATAAACATGGTGTGTACCTCAGATCATCATGTGAGTTATGGGATCACAAACATCCATAGTTTACATTTGTTTTCCAACCCATCCTCTATATCCATAAGCCTGACATGGGCTACCTTGTTGTACTGTTTGGAGAACCACATAGTATCGTCCCCACCTACATGTCCTTCTTCTCCTCTACCAGTATTGTCTCCATGGCGACCACCATGTCCCCTCCTGGGGGATCCATGATCATGGTGATGTCCCTGTCGAGGTGGCCCACCAGCTTTCTGCCTATAATTTTCAACATGTTTGGTTGGGCAGTCTCATGCCATGTGACATTACCTATCACAATAATAGCACCGGACATATCTGATCTTACTAGGTTCTCTGCACTATCATGGTTTTGCCTAACCATGTGCCCATGTCAAATCAGGGGGAGGGATACAATGTTGACATCCTATCCACCAACCTTTGCTACCCACCATAGAGGTCTCGTCTCTATAATGTCCAATATCAATCCAAGATAACTAGAACCCCTCTGATAGAAATATCTTTGTCACCAGTGAAAAATCTATCTCACCATCATAGTTGGGGATGCACAGTGGTACCATTATGGAAGGACACTCTCTATGGAGTCCCAAATCAATCATATTATCTCAAAAGTAGCCATCGCAAATATAGTATATAGAGTACTAATTTGGGCCTAAAAACCTCGATGAATATTATTACACTAACATCCTTACCAATTGTAGCTCCTAAATAAGAACATAGTTAATGAAGTAGGGGTATTACATATTACATAGTAGCTAATGGAAGTCATTCCATGTGATTGAAAACTCATCTTGCAACTGAGTAACCATGATGCACCAATGTCTAACTACTCTATGGGAAAAAATGATTTTCCAAAACCACCATATGATCAATCGATGTTCGATCAAGCCTGAAGGGGTGGAAATTGAATCTATCCAATCCTATGCTATGGGAAGATCTGGATCACCATGGAACCATAGTGGTATCTGGAATTGAAACTCGCAGAGTGTGCTCAACATTTAAATGTTCTTATCCTGCTCTATTGGGACTAAATACTGTATAATAGGTAGAGGTGTTCTACTTACACACTGGAGTAAGGGGATCACATTATGGACCCTAATATGGGGCATCATCACTCATAGGGTCATAATAAATAAGAAAACCCGGTATGGTGGTTGGTTGTCATCGAGGAGGAATTCTTAAAGTTATCAAGGTGTATAATGGTCATATGAGAATATATATATTTATTAAATTAATGGGGAGATAACTCAATAAGGGAAGTCAAAGACTCTATACTATATGATTCATTTACCATTGATCCCTATAAAAAATGTCTTACCATACCATGTTTGATAGTATGAAATCAAGGTCCTCGAAAATGGATATGTTGGTTGCCCTCACCATCACTGGAATCCCAAGAATGAGAGTCTCTCACATGATACTTCGACAATGTTTCCCTAAGACTATCAAATCCTTTTAAGAGAAATAATCCAAACAACATCCCAAGTAATGAACTTCCACTTATACCAATTTTTCATGACCCAAGCCATGATAGGACATGACACGCAACTACCAAAAGCTCAACTCCATGGGTCAAGGGGTGGGACAAGTGCTGAAGGAATGAAGTACTTGGGAATTTTTTCCCTAAGTACATGTAAACATGCACACAAAAAAATCAATGAAAAAGTGAAGAGGGACATATATAAAAAATTCTACACTATTTTAAATAAACTAAACATGCATATAAGAAAAAATAGTACAAGTACAGTAATGTAAAATGAAAGGAAACAAATGAAAAAATTCACACCAAAATAGAAAAATGTACAAAACTAACATAAACTAGAAAAGAAAAATATATTAGAGATCCCAACTCCTAGATCCCAAGCTATAAAAATGTTATACAGTCCAAGCACCAGTATCTGTTAGATCCTCTGATGTCACAATCAAACAAATCCATCTTCCTCATGATGCATAATACATGATGGTAAATCCCAGGCAGGGGTGAGTATAAATATACCCAGTATGATTCCCTAAAAGTTGCACGAGGTATAGTAAGATATTCCATAAAAAAAGAATATAATAGATAGAAAAATTTATATTGAAATAGTGTTGATCATACCAATAAGTGATTAAGTAAACTCATCCATAATCTTGTATCTAAAAATAGGGAGAAGATGATATTCTTATTGAGTATTTTAATCCTATAGTAGGATAGTTGACTTTTCCGCACAAATATATACATGGAAATCACATAGCATACCCCATGCATCTTTGACTCTCCTAGAAGCAGAGTAAAAAAACTAAAGGAGTGAGTACTGAATAAGATATATATTTATATCTAACAAGTCAATGAAACCCAAAAAAGAGAGTCTGGGGATATCCACTTCATAGATCATCCCAAGAGGATGATTCTACAAACATTCTAGGATTATCCATTATTGATTACCACTATCCCACACGTATACCATCAACACACAAGTCAGATCGGCTCAATCAGCATACCTTGATACAACACACATTGGGAGACATTAAGTCACCCTCATAGTTTTAGGACATTTCTAAAGGATACATCATTGAGGAAAAATGGTCCCCCATTCGTAGGAGTCCAAAAGTACATCAAACCACATCACGCCACTAATTTTCATAGTTGAGGGGTCGCAAAATATAGGGGACCTAAAAACTAGTACATGGGGGGGGGAGGTTCACTCTATTCATCTAGGTTCCGCACCCAGGTTTTTATGGTAGATAAACACCTAGAGTTGAAGGGTACCCACTACCCAGACCCACTGAAGGGTATACACAGGAGGGTACTCCCTATCATGTAGTTACAGAATTCCAACACCCATGCTAATGGGGGATGAAACTCTGGCCATCGGGGATCTGTTCCCCAGTACGGTAGGGGGATTATGACATGGACTTCACTATGGAGGACCCACACCCATGCATATTGGGGTAGGGGTCAACACTCTAGTCCTCAGGGATCCACGCCCTAGAATGTTATGGGAATAATCATCTTAAAAAAAGACAATGACAACCTTCCAAAAAGATATTTCATGGTGAGAAAAACCTTCATCAGAACTGAAAATATATATTGGAGGTCACCAACATGGTCTAAACATAAATAAATATAGGATAGGATATTTACATTCCATAATTGTGTAACTAGTTAAAAGGTTACTTTTCACTACACCAAACCTGAATGGGAAATTGTGGGGTCTTGCACCTCAGTCCCATACATTAAATTTTTATACTAGGTTCAAAAGGTTCATCTCGAAGATATGTTCACAATTCCACATATTGAACATTAATTGAATAATCTATGTAGAAGAAATGGGGGGTTTCAACTGTTTCATGTATACTTTCCTAAGTGGACAGATGACAACCATGGACCAACCAACATGGTAGCTCTATCTACCACAATGGATGATCACATGCAGTGTTGCAATCCATGGATATAATTCCACGGTAGGTCTACTAGTCATGTAGTCCATACATCCTGGTCGAAAACTATAGTTGACCACCCAGGACTGACCGCAGTTAGTGGCCCTATGGAAGATCGTGCTGCCATGGCCTCACTATCAACCATGGTTACACTCCACTCCTGTCAACACGGATCTAACCTGGGGCTGACCAAAGACTAACTGGGTACACCTAGGTCTGACCCACATTGCTGGACCTTACCACTTGGTAGGTCCCATACCCTCTACCTCTCTCAGCTCGAGCTGCCTGACTACCAGGGATTGGCCTTCCTGCCTACTTGCCTTGGCCCGCATGCCTCAACCCATATTTTGTCGGTGGACTCGATCATTGAATACCTTCAATATGGTAGCCCACGACATTCTGCAATGCCTTTCTCCACCTTATATTGTACCTCATTACCAGACCACCTCCCATGGCCCACTACCACCATCCCCGTCGTGGATCCTCTCCCTGCACCAGGGGTCATCAGTGCATAGGTTTCATACCAGAGGTCCCATCCACGAATTACCAGGACTCATCCATTATCCTAAAAATAATTACAAAAAAATATCAGTATTCCTTGGAATGAGATCTTCATAGACCAATTCCTTCATCAATTATCCATTGATGATCTGATATTCCAAAATTTAAATGATGAAATCAATGAAGAATAGAATAAGAACATGAAAATATCAGCTCCAAAAATTACATTTGTCTATGTACATGTTACATTGGAAACAAAATATGATATTCAAAATACTAGAAACAACAATGGATAATATATATCTCATGAATTGAAATACATGATGTGTAATTGAATAAACTTACCTCATTATGATCCATTCATCATCGACCACACATTTGTCAGAATAATTTCTCGATCCATCAAAGCTTTATCGACAGTTCACCAATTGAGGAATGTGAAAGATTCACCATTAGAGGTGTGTAGGATTAGTTGAAAAACCTGATCAAGGTCCCAAAAACTCATATATATAACATTGAAATTAGTTCAAGTTATCCACCAAAACACATCATCCAACGATCATGAGATCTAAACATCTTGTTCCATCTCACTTTAGGTCGTGGTTATGTAAACACCCCATTAAAAACTCAAAATTGGTATCAAATTCATAATCTGAGTCCATGTTACGGAGTTATTTGAATAAATTTCTGAAATAAAATAATTTAATTCAAAAGTTTTATTTACGATTACTTCCATGATTAATTTTTCTACAGAAGACCTGCAACGAAAAAATTTATGTCCAACCTTAGGTAAATTCCAAATTACAGATTCAACAGTTCTCTTAGATTTCCGATATGAGCTATCATTTATGATTTTTTAGGTTTCGTTCACATGAATATAATAACATTTACTTAATATTTTTAAAAAGATAATTATGGGCACACTAGGCCTCAGAATAGAAATTTGTCTTGGCACCAAGCTCTTTAAATATATCTATAAATATATAAATGTACTGTAAGGAAAAACAAGGTATCTAAAATAAAAATAATTCATATTCAGAGTGTTAATATTTAATATAATTTTTTATTAATAATGATGAAAAATGATTCACATTTAATTATGGAGGTGGTAGTCCACACATACACACAGGTGACGTTATCATTTTTAATGAGGGGAAGAATAAGAAGGTTTATTAAATATTAAATATTAAATATATTTATTTCTTCATTAAAACAATATATTTTCATTAGTTATAACCTTATTAATATCCATATGAGGTCCTGATTAAAAATAATTACATAATTTCTCAAGGTGGTAGTCCATTGTATACATGAGAGATGAATTTCATTGACATTTTATTGAAAATGAGTAGAATAACTAAAATGTCATAATCATAAAAATAGTTTAGTATATTACATATAATATTGTTATTAAACATAATTAAGGGATGTAAATGAAGAATAAAAATAAATTTATTAGATTAAGATGGTGACTGGTTCATTGAGGCATCTCTTTTATATCTCCAGTTATAAAACATAAGGTCATTATTTTAGGAAGAAATATGGAAATAAAATTTGTATGAGGATGTTTTGGAGATTTTATGGGTTTCTACTACCTAAATAGAACACAGATGAGTGTACAATATAGAAGAGGTGATTCATTTTTTTATAATAATGGAAAATATTTCATATAATTAAAAAAAGTTATAAATATAATAAATTAATTATTATATGAAATCGGAACCTTGTGCAAAAAAATTTGAAATATAGGATAGTATACGGTTGAAATCCCTTGAAATATTAATATTTTGATAGGTTGAAGTGTTTTTTAAAACATATCATTTCTTTCAAATCCTTTGTTTACCAATTTTTTACTATGACTATAGTAACTAATTTTTCAATATTAGAGGGTTACAATATTACTTATATGGTATTAATATTCCATTAAATAGGAAATAAGGGAAATTATTGACCATACATCATCTTAAAAATTCTCTTGAATGATTTTTATTATTTTTAAAATATTTTAATAAAATAATATTTCTCAACAAAAATCATTAATATAAATATGTGAAATTATTCAATTATGATGACATTAATGACATACATATAATAATTTACGTAAGATACGTAATCAATAACCATAAACTAACCATTATTTATAACCATTAAATTAATGTAACATAATAATGTATCAAAAATGAATAACCTTTATTTCGTTTAGATTCATTTATTTTGATTTTTTATAGATTCTGTATGCAAAATGTCAGCATTGTATACAAGTTGAGGTTAATTATATAATACATAAAATTTTAAATAATTTAATATAATAAAAAATATTATTATAAGAAATATTACCATTAAAATACATTAAAAATATATATGTATCCCTATATAAAAACATCGTAGATATATTAATAGAAGAGGCTGATATTTTTTATTTTCTTTTCTCAAAATATATTATTGGTCATTATCAATGGTAAATGCGAAAAATGTCCTATTTTTAATTTTTGGATGATCATAAAGTAAATATATTCATTGAATGAAATAAATTCATGCATTTGAATTAATTTTAATGTGTATCTCATTATTTTTCATATAATTAACACATTATACCTTTACCATGGTAACCCAAATTAACATTGGTTACTATTCCTAATGACAAACAATATAAGAAATATATTTAATAAAACTAAAAATTTTGATTCTAAATATGTAATATATTTTATAGAATTAAATTTTTATATGATTTATAAATTAATTTAAAATTTATCCCTTAAAATTGATGAAAAGAGTTTTTTATGAAAATGAATTTTCTCAGTGATTAGAAAATCATACATTAAATCATTGAATATAAATCATCATTATATGAATATTAATCATAAAATACATATATTTTATATATCATTAATTTAAATAATTCTTAATTATTTATTATTTTAATTAGTGATAATTGGAAAACATTTTTTACTTAAATTTTTTAAATATGCTTTTTTGAATAAAAAAATCATATATAAAATCAGATATAATAAATCTTCTAATGGAATTATTTATATTAATTTTGAGAATATTTATATAATATTACGTTAAAATATAATATAAAAATATAATTTTCTTTTAATTTACATGGTTTATATAATGAAAATTATTTTTTTACAAACACTATATATTTTTCATTATTCACAGAAAAGTAAATATTTTTTTTAAATCTAAAATGCTCTCAAAAATATATTATTTAATTATTAATTTTATATTTTATATTTATTTTTTTAAATAATTATAATTAATTTTCCATATATTTATTTTAATATCTGTGATCAATATAAATTAAAACCCATTTTTATGAAATTTAAATTTAGTGCACAAAATGATTCTATTATTAATAATTTATTTTTAAAAAATAAATGAATGTCAATTTTATTGATATAATTAGTTATTTGAATTAAAAAAATGATTTATAGATATATTTCAGAATTTGGTTTTTCCAATTCATTACCTCTAAACCAATATATAGATTATAAAAATTATATTTAATTTGTATTCTTTTTTATATTGTTTAAGCATGTGGTTGAATTTGTCTTATGCTATCAAACATAGTGTTAATTCTATTGAAAAGAAACCTAAAATCTTATTGTATTACATCTATGTGAGGAATCATTTAGGTGATGACCATTTCTTTTAAAATAATTTAACACACATAATGATAATAAGAGTATTCATTTTATCATTATAGATAAACTATAGAATTAATTATGAATCAGACCATCTATATAAATATTTTCATTAATTCAGGTGTATACAAAGAAATATTTCTTCACCGCACATATATTTGAAGAATGAATAACATCCTGTGATGGAATGAATATTGGGGTTAATGATGATTTTGGAGAACACTCAGGTTAAGAAAATATTTTATCTTCTAGTATTTTTATTTCTTTGATTCCTATATATTATAATGAATTAATATCCTCATACCATTATGATGTATTTTCATTAATTTTTCATTGGATAATTGAGTGACAAACCCTATATAATAAAAAATAGGCCACTGAATGTTTTGGATGAAGGTCACTAAAAATCAAGTGGTAGGTTCTCTAAAAGATAAAAACATGAATCTGTGTGGAAATCTAATAATAGATGAACAAATTCTACTTAAAAATAAATTTACATAATCTAGATGGGGACCATGATGTTACTTTCTAGTTGAAGATGAAAGGATAATAACTAAATTAAATAATAAGGAATATAAAGCCTCTTTCTACCATAGATAAGAGAATCCAAAAATTATATCTAGTTATATGTATATATATATGTATATATTCACTCCTTCCAATTCGAGGATGGCTAGCCATTTATGGACATGATTGTTAATACATGGGTTGTTCTTTTAGGTGGTTTGTTCATCGTACAGACCAATGACCAGAAAGAACCTAGAAAAATTGACCACATTAAAGTATAACCATGTTTCAGATGTATTTTAAATAGTTATAGATGATATTGAATGTCATTGATGATGGGGTACCCAAAAAATATATGTACTAAAGATACCAGACAATAGAAATATTCAATGGGTAGTCACCCGATCAACTGATTATGATTGGGATAACGAGTGTGACCTCAATGATATATCATCCTAAGACTATTCACAAAAGATTCTTCTAATGATTTTAAATATATGGACAATATAATTAAATTAATATGTTATATAGTGAGAATATTTCATGAATTTTTTTATAACTTTTCGAAAATACAAGATGAATAGAACCATTCTCAATCGTGTAGTAAAATAAACATGAAAAGGAAAATATGATTAAAAATAGGGTCCTAGAGATATAATTTGTACTCAAGGGAGTGATATATTTTACACATTCCCGAATCTAATTTTTTTATAAAAAGTGTAGGTCTAGATACCTCTCCACCATTGAAAAAAAAGTTAAAATTTTTATATTTTCACTATGCACATTCACACAAGATAGAATTCATAACCTTTTAACAAAATCCTTTAATACCATTTTAGACATAAAATTTTGAATAATTGTAACTATAATATTTCAATTATCAATGAAGGAACTATTAGATCCTTTCTCAGATGATGGAGATGTAGTGCAACATACCATATTAGGCATTAAATTCTTCTATGGTAAACAAGTTGTAAATAGTTAACAATATAAACTATTATATTTTAAATTTTTTAATATAAAATGAGCCATAATTTGATTATAGTTTTTTACACATCAATTAGTTATGGTGAAGTGGTTTTTGAACACCTAGAAAATATAATATTTTTTATCACTAGAGAGGGACCTCAAAAATCAGAATTTAATTATCATTAGCATAAACAACACCTTCTTCTATTGATAATGAGATCTTCATACCTGAGACCCAAATCTAATTTATTTTCTAATAGCCACTATTTGATAATTATTGAACCCCAATATATATCATGGAGTCTCCGATTATGAGAAATAAAATTCGTGTAGATTATATAGAGTCTCTAAATGATATAGAGGGAACAATAGAAGTGGATTTTCATGAGAACTATAGTAATCTGGAGTAGAATCTATTATGTAAATTAGAAAATAAATTGGTTATATATTTTCATCACCTTGATAATTATTCCATTATTGTCCCCAAAATACATGTGATGCTTGCAGAGTACAAAAAATTGTTATTTAATGTCCCATTAATAACCAATACTGATAATTTATCATCTCACCAAGATTTCGTTGATTTTACAATTTTTGTGGGTGAATATAATTTTATTAACAATAATCCATTTATAAAAATCCAACTACACATGTTGTATTATATCTAAAAATTTTAAATCATAGTATGTGGGAATAAATTCATTAATGATTCCATAATATATAATAAGTAGTTTTTATGTACATATATGTTTTATTTAATATCTTCTAAACATAGGGTTGTGATAAAAACATCTTAATATTAAATTTATACTTTTTAAAGGTTTTGATAGTGGTTTTAAATGTGAGGAAACCTCAATAAATCAAAATGATGAAAGAAAAGTTAAAAATAAATAATATTTATAATTTGAACATACGAGGTGATTAGTGTGGAAATGACAACAAGGGATAGTATCACTTCCAAAAAATGTTATAGAGAACTCATAGTGGGTGAGGATGGAATAATTTGATATAATAGTAAAGTTTTTTTGGTTTTAAAAGAAATTATATCCCTGTTCAGATACTATAATGTGGTTGTAGATATGGCACAAATTCACATAGAAGTAACCACTACAATAAATTACATTTTAGTATCAACAGAATCATCACTCGGTGCATATTGAGTGATCCAAATAATACTTACCATGAGAGACACGTCTTTAGGTTATGATTTGGATAATTAACACGGTCATTTGGAACCTAACTAAAGTATTATAATTCCAGTTTATTGGTCTCAAAAAATTTCAAACCACAAAACACAACTCTTATCAAATATCTAGAACATAGAATAGGGAAATTACAATATCCGCCAACCTATTTTAATTTATCTGAAAGGATTGGTTCTTATTACATTGAGAAATACCAGTATTTTATTAATTGATTTTATGGATATTATTATAGAGAGCATCATTCATTCATTGTATCAAGAAATATTTTTCCTTGTATTTATACTATATATTTAGTCTTTATTTTGTCTTACCATGATTACGTAATAATTTACTTAGAGATTTTACTTATATTTCATGTTAGGTAAAATTAAGAACGCATTACAAATAATTCTATATTTGTGGGGATTCATATAAATATCTTCTTAATGCATCTATAGGTCTCATAGTATAAACATGGTAGGGTAAAGGGATATGCCTTACACATTTATGTTTTATTTTAAATGCTAATGAATTTATGTTCTGTTTATATTTCCTAAAATTATTCATTCCATCACTATGAGCTAAATAAATATTTTCTATGCTTTTATTTATTTTTATTGATATACTATTCCATTATAATAATTTCATTATAGATATATTCAAATCATATACAATTTTATAATACTATTTATGACTTATTTATATTATTATAACTTAAACTGTATTATACTACATGTTGAGAATATAATCTAACCATAAAATCTGATTTCATTTTATAAGGAAACATATAAGATAATAGTGTATAATTTTCAAAAATATAATAAAAGATATATTAAATTTATCAGGGAGTATTATTCTATACATTATTTTCTATTATGTAATTTAATAAATATGTATTTATTTATTCTTCCTTTACTATTAAGATGTTAGATACTTCTACCACTATTGTAATTTGTACTAATAATCCATTATGACTACTTAATTCATGGTTATATATTTTTGGTAACTATGGACGCTATCAAAGGATGTCTAGTATAATCCTTGGGGACTCGATTTTGAGAAATCTAGTCAGATAAAAAAATTATTATGGAAAACCATTAAGATAAAGAATATTTTTTCCTAAAAAACTGAATTGGTATTATATATTAAAATTAATTATGATGTTTTATTAATTTATGTTTCATTTTTTAGTAATGGATAAAAATAGAAGGAGTGGGAAGTATATAAACACCCATTGTAAATATAGGAAACTCACACCAAATAAAGTTAGTGAGGATATAGTTAGTTTCTATTGGAAAAAACCTAAAATATTTTGACACATGTTATGAATAATAATCCAACCTACATAGAGAAAAAATTTGATCCACAATGTGGTGTAGCTTCATTAATCCAATTCATGAGAAAAAATATTCTACCATTTAATAGAAGTAATAACCTATTTACAAATTCCAAATGGATCATGTCACTAGTAATGATATTTATTATATTGTTAAGTGGTGAAAGGAAAAGGTTGTTATAAATTTATAACATATGATGAGTGATATATATTAGGGGTTGTCATTTATTCATAACATTAAAGAGAAATTTGTGATAGATGACGTGGAATAGAGAATACTAATGTGATATTAATTATAAAAAATTCCTTTTGAGAAAATAGATGGAATGAAAAGGAAACTATTCTATATAACCAAGAAGAAGGAGGTAAATGTTGTTAAATGTTTTGATAAATATAATTGTTTTATATGATATGATTTAATCTTTATAAATAGACTAGAAAATAAGGATCACTATTTCTCTAATTATCTAAATCTAGGACATCAATTGGTGTTAGTCACTCAATCATTTTCATAATATATGAAAATAAACTCGTGTTGGAAGAAGATTATGGATGAGTTCACTATTACTTATATATTTAAAGGATATCTAGTGGATAATAGTTCAACTAAGAACCATGGGAGGAAGACTATTCCATCATGGATGATTAGAAAACTAAAATTGACCACATTTAATAATTTTGGAATGAACCACTTTGGTACTTCCTTGAAGATAGCGGGATTTTTCTTCACAAGATGAGAAAAAGGATTTGATTCTAATAATAGAAATAAAAAGGAATAATTCGATGATGTTTAATGGTTTAGCTATATGATGATAGATAATTTTGATAATTATCTCCCTGAGCATTAATGGAATTTACCTAATTAATGGTCAAGGTATAATGCACATGGTTATCTGAATACTATATCTAGGGTTGAAGTACCGTATAGATTGATAACATGAACATTAATCCTAAAATCAATGTCAGTGATGAATTTATTTTATTTTGGATCAATTACCTTATTTATACCATGAATTAAAATTAAGAACATTAAACCATCCTCTAATACTCTTTGAGCAGAGTTCTCTATTTTTACACATAATGAGATTCTTTTCGAAATTAATATTTATTGATTGGTCAATGTTAAGATGCATAGATATTCTGTAGTGAAATTTTAATTTTTATACCTATAATTAATTGCACTAAATACATGGTAAAAATTTTCTCACAATGTATAATTGAACCAAATTTGAAATGGCAACGAGATTTATATTAGTGAAGAGGGAATATAATACCTTTTTTTCAAGAGAGGGACCTCAACTCCTAAGTCCAATATTTAATAACCTCTAATAGATCTACTTATTGATATTATGTGATAAGTGTAATAAAAACAATATATATGCATGGGAATACAATCATCAAAATAAGTGACTCTCTAATTGAATAAAAATAATTCAATGTTTTTCCAAAGAAATTACCTAGTTATACACTAGGGAATGAGGTTGAGGTTTATATTAAACACATTCATATTTTAAGGACCATATCTAAAGTTACATATATAATAAAAAGAGTGTACATTGTATAGTTAAATAAAATAAATAAATGAGTTTTCTGATAAAGGATGTAAAAGACCTTGTGTTTCACTATAGATTGAACATATTTTATTTTTGAAAAAGAAAGGATGGGTTTATGAGATTCCATATTATATTTTTGAAGAAGAATGATGGGTTTATGATATTTTCATAGATTAAAAAGATCTCATTTATCAAACTATAAAGAATAAATATCCATTATCATGAATTGAGGACTTATTTGATCAGCCTATAGAAGATCAATATTTTTCGAATAGTGTTCTATGAATTGTTTATCATTAGTTAAGGGTGAATAATTGAGATATAAAATGAGGAAATTGTGTATATGATTTGGAAATTATGATTTTATGAAAATACACTAAATAATGACTAATGAACATTATAATTTTATATATATAAGGAATTGAGTATTAAAGTATTATCTCCCTAAATTTATGGCATTATTAAGGGAAGATATGTTGATATACTCTACAATATAACAAGTTCTTGAGATATTTTAGACTAATTCTTCAGACCCTCATAGAAATGGAATTATATAGGAAATTTAGTAAGTAAGAATTTTGGAACACTAGTGGTTATTTTATAGGAAATATCATCAATATAGATGGAATATTAGTTTCCAAATCAAAAAAAATTGTATTGAAATAACAGGTTATATTGATTAATATAATCATTATATATTGTTTCCTTTGATTTGAATGTTACTACCTATGGTTTGATAAAAAATCTTCGTGATTAGCCCACCCAATAACTAGAATGGTACAAAAAGGGGTTAAATTCACATCGTATAAATAATGATAATACTATTTTGAAGACAAAAAGTGGAGACTAATTACTGGATAGATATTTAATTTTCTATCTAGAAATGATTGTGTTTTAATATATAGTGATTCATCAAAGGAATGACTAGGTTGTTCCCTTATGTATAATGAGAGAGTGGTTTCGTATGCTTCTATAAAATTATTATCCCATGGGAAAAAACTAAATGATTACCATGATTTGGAAAAAATAATAATTTTATTGATTATATAGAGGAACTATATCCATAGATAAATATTAAACACATATACATAAAAAAATTGAATTAGATTATGTCCTTTAAAGAGAAATACTAGAGGAAATGAAGATGGTTGATGCTTCTCAAGGACTAGGACTACTTGATACACTACCACAGATGTATGGACCAAATGGTATATAATTCCTTGAGTATGAGGGACCATAATGTTCTGACCATAATGGTGATTAATGAGTATCCTAAATCTAAAGATCTAGTAAATGATTATGTAGTAATTTTTATCCCATGGGAGTCATCATTCATTTTGTTAGAAATTAAAAATCCATATTTATAAGAAAATATATTGATTTAAAAGAATTATGATAAATATTTATAGTGGCAGAATTGTTCAGCAAGTGATGGGATATTTAAAGGATTTTTATATAAAGGAGTGTTAATATTTGGAAAGAGATTATTTTTCCATCTATACCTAAACTGTTGATAAAGCTACTAGATCAAGAACATAACTCAATTTTCATTATACACATATATAAAAAAATATGGAAAAATATTACTGAAAAATTTTATGTTTTAATGTTATAATGTGAGAAATTTTATATTATGTGTCTTGGTGGTTTTAATAACATTAATTATAGGGTTAAAGAATATACACTGAGGGCGTCATGCATCATCTGACTAAACCTATATAGTAGTGGGAATATATTAGAATAATATTTTTCACTATAAATTCAAAAAATAAAATGAAGAATTCTTGTATATATAATAATACAACACCTTAATATGTATTCTAATTTACTAGTTGTACCACCTTGAGATTTTAAATGATGGCAATTATGTTTGATAGTGTATACAATAAGCAAAACCAAGCATAAAAGAACTAAAAAATATTTCCATATGGTTATCAAGAACATGATGTTTAATAGGTGGGTTTTAATTGGGATAGCCACATAAAAAATATATTAATATAATACTAAATAATTTTTTTTGACTATTTATTAGACATATTAATTCATTATTTTGTAATGTTATATTATGCTTAAAAATTCATTTCCTTGAAAATTGATTTTATTTCTATTGGAGATAAAATATTATACTTAATTATTTAGACTTCTATAAATGGTATTTATTAATGTAAACATAAATTATTAAATATTCATATCAATATTATATTATTCTAAATATTTGGGATTTTTATAAAATGATTTACCTTCTAATAAATATTGAAAAATAAATATATTTTATAGAAACTGTATTTTTGTTTCAACAAATATTAATGTTACATTTTGTTTTAAACATATTGAAAATTAAATTGATTTCTGTTATATTATTAATAATTTAATTAATTTCATGTGAATCTATATTATTATTGTATGTGGTATAAAAAATCTATACATAAAAGTCGTTTTTCTGAAAAAAAATATTTTACATTATTTTTTCAATTTTTGTCATTTAATATTTTCATCAAATTAATCGTAATGAATATAGAGAATTTGATAAAATATTTAGAATGATGATATATTAATTTTTTAAATATTTCCATTTTTTTCAATACTAATAGTAATTTCAATAATATTTTTTTTCATCTCGTTAAAGGTAAAACTAGAAAATCGGGTAGAATGTTTTAGATAAGACCTTTTAATGTTTTTCGTTATCCAATTGGGTGAGTTTAATTCATCAATGTACTACATTTGAAAGAATATTTTTTCTCATTTCATTAAATATCTTAAATTATAAAATTTATATTAATACAACAGAAGAATAAATAGAAAATGCTACCCTCTTGACATTAATACTTATAAATTTTTTACAGAATGATAAAAAAGGGATGAGTTCATTTATAAATATTTAATTAATTTTAAATTAATTTTCTATCATAAAAATAAATTTATAATTTTTAAGGATTGAATTATATCCTTTAATGCATAAGAAACTGTGTCAAAATAATCATCTAATTAATAGAAAAATAAAATATCTGATTTCAAAAATATTTAAATTAAGAAAATTTGAGAGAATTATTACGTTCCATGAATTTTTTATAAAAATATATCATAATAGTAAGGTGTAAAATTAATATATTATAATTAAATCACTGTATTTATTTATTTAAATTCAATTTAATGAATTCTGTCAAAAATTATATTAGTTATATATTATGAAAATAATATTTTATTATATTATTTTGAAAAAATATGTTTTTTAAAATAAGATAAGGTGGATAATATATGATTAAAAATGTGATCCCATTCCATTTATATAAATATTCTAAACATAAATGTTAAATTATATCCTTTTAAAAAGAAATTTTTTTTACCATAGTTAAGGATTAAATTGGTTAACTACGAGGTTAAACAAAAATAAAATTTAACAAAATAGTACTTAATCCAACACTAGTTTTTGTAGTTGATTTATTATAAGTTATATAATACCATATATCAAAATACTTGTCCATTTTGAATATTTTTTCAATATGATATTTTAATTATATTTTAATCTTTTAATAAATCATGTTACTACCCCTCTCCCCACATATTAAATAGATGTAACCATTATCCTATCTATAAAATATTTGTGGGGCTTATATGAACACAAAAATGTTCTTGAAATTAATTTTTTTTTATTATCACAACATTCCATCATATGTATTACATTTTAGGTCACATTAATTGAATTTTATTATTATATTTACTTGAATTTTTATTTTCTTGGAATTATGATATCTTTTTGGTTATATGTTGGGTAATGAATTGGTTTTTCAAAGTATTATGGGTTTTACCAAGTAGTCTGGTTTCACTGTTTTGTACGAAATATTTAAAAAAGCATTAGGATTAAGAAACCTATATTAGAAAAGGATGACATCTTTTTATGACTATATTTTATGTAAAATTTTGGATTAATAAAACCAAATTAATATGCTACCCTATATTTTCATACGTTATGTATAGATAATAAAACTCTCATTTGGAATCAAATATAAATTATTAACCATAATTTTTAATATAATCCCTATATAATGAAACCCTATGTTTTTCCTAGCTATGAACGAGGTTTAAATTATGGATTCTTTTAGCGATTTCTACAATGATATCATTTCAGTAGTTTTTTTAATGTTAATTATAATAAGTATCATATTACCATATTCCATAATTTTATAAAATAATATTTCTAAAAGATTATTTTATTTTTTCTATGTAATTTAAAGTCATGTGATCACATTTTAGTATGAGGATTTATTTAAATATGTTTGACATGAAAAAAATTATGGTTTTAACTAAACACCGAGAGTTTCTTAATATAAAACACAAATATTTTCATGAATATCTATTAATATAATTAGATACTCATTGGAGAAAAATTTTTTTTTGAAGGTTTTCTATTTGATCGTAGTGCTTCTTCTTCTATATACATTCTCAATGTTTGGTTGTAATTCATTGAATTGACTATTAGACAAACACTTTGGTGACATTTTTATTTATCATTTTTAAGTAATCCATCTACTATTGTTTAAATAAAAATGAATAATTTTCATCATTTAATATTATTTTCTTGATACTATGATTTATTAAATATATTCTACATCTGTAAATTGATATTACTACATCCGTGAGTTTAACCTATTATTCAACCTCTTTAACACTTCTATTTTCATAGTGTGTTTACATCTCATAATCAGTTATGATATAATTTCACCTTTTCTAACTAAGTCATAGATAAGATAGTTCCCTATATAATATCCATGTGGCCTTGTAAAATAATTTTTTCAATATGTAAACTATTTTTACATAAATATATAGGTCCCCAAATATTATCATGCTTTTAAAGTCCACTAATCAAGTGGAAATGGAATTAAAAGAGTAAAGTATGGTTTTTTTTATTTTCTATAACAACATAAGTCACGATTTATTGTTATTTAAATTATTTTTTTAAAACATATTATTATTTTTCAAGTTATATATAAATAATCCTTTTATTTTAGGTGGGATGCTTCTTGAATATTACGTCTTTTTAAAAGGATTCAATTTCACTCCCTCTTTTTCATCAACATAGCAATTCTTAACAAAAAATTGAATCTATACAGCTAGAAAAAACACTAGAAAATAATTTTATAAACCACCCTAAAAACAAATTATTGGTTTTAGTAATCTTAATTGTCTACTATATGGGTACTTAAGAGGAAATCTAAAGAAGGCCTGTTGAAGATGACGTAATCATCTTGCCCAACATCATCGAATTTTTTTCATCTTCTAACCCCTGTAAATCCAATATATTCATCAAAAAAATATTAACATTAATATAACATATATAATAAAATGTGTTTTTTCTCATAAGACTAGATTTTTTCATCCAATTTCATGGATTTTTATTATAGTTATTTTAATGATTATATATTTCATTTATTACACAATTAGGATTCAATAATTATAATAAAATATCTACCTTCTTACCTTCCAATCCATTTAAAAATGATAATGTTGCTCATGCCTATGTGTGGACAAACGCATTTATGAAAAATTGGGATTTATCATCCATTTGATATTTACATGGTTGTTATAGAAAATAGACATAATTTTAATTATATATTATATATATGGTTTTATAATTTTTCATTAATTTATAATTATAATTTACCTTTAATTAATTAGATACATTGAAATATGGATGCAATGCTCATGAATAAGTAAGATCTATTGTCTCCATGAATTGTGTAATCAATTTGTATATATATACCTTTTATAGAGGACTATAAATCTAAATAAAAATTATATATATGATATTAATATCATGGAGAAAAATTTATTATGGAAACATGATCAGTGTATAAATACAATGACTTATTAATTGAAACACGCATGAAAAATAAAGCAGTTATCACCCATAAATATGATTTTCATAACACATTCTTTATAAATGGGTGTTAAAATTTCAAAATTAAATACTACATATTATGAAAAATATGAGTAGGTTTAGTAAATATATATTTTTCATGTTGGTTTTTGAGCATGTATGAAGAAATTTGAAACTCTAGGTAAGGGATTTATATTCATAGTAAAATTTCTTGGAGGCATAGAACATATTCACCACTCATTTAATATTTATATTGTACCAACTAACCTTTGAAATTTTATATGATGACTCTATTTATATTAATTATATTTTATGATTCAATATATATTTTTCATTAATAGGTATTTCTTCTCAAAATTTACCAATGTGGAAATAGATTTATGTTATAATATCAATGTTTATCACAATTATTTATGATTATGTTTTGATGATAAAATATATTGGCAGAACAATTTAGATGATCACGAATATTTTGAAGATTTTTTATTTTTGGTTAATACATGTTTTCCATCATTTTTGGTCACATTATGCACTCAAGATACTGAAATAATCTTTTTCAAAAAATGAGGGCTAAATTTTATTTATACTTATAATTAAATTTTGTAAATTTTATTTATAACAATTATTTAATTTTTAAATATTGGTTTAAATGTAAAATTGTCTTTATTTATTAAATGAAGTACTTTATTGTTATTTGTAAAAATGTGAAAGGAATTTTTTTATTTATCTTATAGGATATCAATAATAAAATTACATCATTAAAGACAATATTTAAATATTTATTTAAAGGGTTACTTGTATTTTTTTTTTCTTTATGAAAGGGAATTCTTCAGTGTGGCCTTTTTAAACATTTCACAAGGGAAACCCCCCTCCACCACGAAGGGGTAGCACCTGGAGGAAACTCCCAAGTAGGGGAAGGAGTCGTTGCCAGCCGAGATGGCAGAGCATCCCGAGGGTAACACCCCATTAACGATGGTCCATCACAGCGATCCATCAGCAATTGGGTCGCGCCTCATTTTGCCCGCCCACTGGAGTCTGGGCGAACGATCAAGGTGGGTGGATCCTAGGGGAGTGGCTCACCCCGAAAGCAGACTCCCAGAATTCGAACCCTGAACCTCCCATAGAACAAACTGGTTTTGGAAACTCACCTTCACCACTACACCACCATCTATGTGGAAAAGGATTACTTGTATATATTCATTGAATGTGTTTCTAAAAAAAGTATATATATTTTATAATTTTAATTGGATGATTTCTAAATTAATATGTTATTTTTTTCAATAAATATTCCAATAATCTTTTAAAGAAAACCATTATTAATAATAAAATCTTTCAATGTTAACTATTATTTACTAGGGATATGATCCAATGTTAACGTTATTATTCTTTCTATAGGAGGATAATTATGATGATGATGATATGTTTTTTAAACCAATTTATTTTCAACAGTTTATGATATGATGATATTTTTATGAGGACCATTTAATTCATATGGCTTAAGCTATGATGAATATTTTATGATCTCAGGGAATATATATGTATGATTTTCATTATGTGAATGAGGGAATCATAATTATATACCACTCTAATTCATTAGAAAAATATATATTGATATATCTTGAGTTTATAAGGGAAATTTAGGACATTACCCTGAATATTTTTTATCAAATATTTATGTATAAATATGATTCTTTTCTACCGATGATAATATGAAAATAGATGGACATGATTGTGGTAAAATTTGATGAAATTTTTATGGGTCATTGTGATAAATTCCATGATATGAACACAAGAATATGTGTGTAAATGATTTCATTTATATTTGATAATAATATTATGATTTTTATTCGTATAATTCCACATATATATTTTATATCTCATATATGTTGATTAATTTTTTTGAAAAACTTATTTATCTTATATAAGTATTTAAATTTATTTCATTAAATATGATATTTTTTTATTTTAATTTTTTTATAATAAAAACATGATCTTGAATATTTTATAATACATATATAATCATCATATAATCTAATGATTCGTGTCTACCCTATTGACCCAAATAGAGAATACGATCCCACTATTTTTCGTATTTCATTTCACTTTGTCCCGTAGAAACGTTTTAAGGAGGGTATATCTATGAAGAATACTATGTTGGAATATATTAGTTGGATATGTTTATGATTATTCAATAAATAAGAATTTTTTTTATCTAGTCTCATAATAAACTAATCTTTTATGGTCATCATTAATATATTTATAAAATATAATTGGTATTCATATATTAAAATTTAATATCTATGTATAAGAAGTATGGCTCACTATAATAGGTATTAGAAGATAGGATACGTCAAAATATAGTTTTTATGGTTTGATATTTTTTAGAGGAACAAGGGGATAAATTTATGACTTGAATAAAATCATTTTCTTGGTAATGAAAATTTAAAAGTGTTTTCAAAGAAATTCATCGGTTTCTATAAAATATAATTATATTTTGGTTTATGATATATTAATATAGGTAAAATAACCCTTAATTTTTTTTATCATGTATATATCAACCAAGATTCCAGATAATGGTGACTGTTTCATTTCTCTGCATATGGTATGGCATTTTTTAGATAAATGATTAGGTTAAATCACATTTTCCATATGAAAAATTATTATGGATTTCAATAGATGATAACAAAGTGTGGTCTATGTATTCATTGATAGAAAATAATATGTCTTGATTTACATATCCTATAAATTAAATTAATGATAATTTGGGTTCCCTATATTACTATTGTTTCTCATGCTATAAATTTTGGTTTTACTCAGTGGTTGGAAAAAATGGTATTTTTTATAATGATAATTGTGACAAAGAATAAGATCATTTTCCATATGATATACCAAGTGAAATGAGTTCAATAATGATATACCATAGGTTTTTGAATCATCAATTATCTCAGTATACAATTGAAATCCTCAATATGTAAAAAGATTCTCAACATTCCAAATATGATAAAAATAGTGTTTCACAAAGAAAATTGAGGAATTATTATTTATCTTAAAATAAGTCCATAACATGGGAAGAATCACTCAGGGAAATTTCTTATAGGTATTGGATCATATTTTCAGTACGGAAGTGAAATACATGTTGAATGTTTTTTGTGAGGGAAAACAGAATGTTTTACTACTGAAATCGATGCGAATAATGGTCTCTAATGGTGTTATTGAAGGTTGAATGTATATAAAATGATAAATTTGAAATGTTTTAAAACATAAATTCTTTTGGGAAAGATTAAAAATAGGATCAACAAGGTTTTATGAGTAATGTTTTTTATTTAAAATGAAGTGGTTATAAAAGAAACATAAAAGGAATGAAGTATTGAGTAATAAAATTATGATTAATTGCTATCAGTTGAAGATGGAGGTGAAATTATTAAGGTGTTTGTGTAATGGGATTTGAGAAATATATTTTATAAAAAAAATACCAATCTTATTCTTATTATAATAATCATGAAACACTTAACTGTTTTCAATTTATTTTCATCATGATGTGTTTCACAAATATGATTAATGGTATCGATAACCAAAAAAGTTAAAATAATGATGAGGTTGTATTTTCTAGAAAAACATGATTAATGGAGAGATAGAATGTAATATTTATACTTAATTATTATTATAATTTTTATTTGAGATAAAGATAAAATTAGTATTTATAATTTAAATGTTATACTATTTTTGTCCTTCGAATGAATTATTTATTTGATGATAATTTGGTTTATGTTATTATTTACTGAACTTAATGAATTTTTATATTAAAAATTTTTGTATGATAGTCAATGATTTTATTCTAGGAATATGAATTATTAATATTTTTGGAATAATGTATGTTTTCATTGATGTTTTATCGTTATTCATGTTATTATCATGTTTTAAAATAAATCAAGATATTGACATAAGTAGTTTGTGACTAAAAATGTTAATTCCTATTTTTGTGAGATTAATTTAAAGATGGATTTGTAAATTTTGTTACCATATTTATAAAATATTATAATATTATTTTGGAAGAAATTTTATTTGGGATGTGTCTTATGGTTAACCATTTATAGAACTGATTAAGATAAAATCTTGGAGTTATTTTTATAGATTTTTATATTAATGTATGAGTTTATCCATATTGGAAAAATTATTCTAACCATTTAGGTTTTGGTAAATATTTTAAAAAATGAAGAATGAATTATTATTTATATGATAGTTTAAATGTTAATATTAGTTCATTAAGTAAAAAAAATGACCTCCATTTTTTTGGAATAAGTGGTGAAGTGTAAATTCATCAGTGAAAAAAAGAATGAAATTTTGTATAGGAGATTAAAAAATAATCCAGTTATCATATATTCTCATGTTTTCTAGGTTTATAGTAGAATATTATATCAATTATAGAAAAATTCTCTAGAAAAACAAATCTTATCCTTTAAATTTATTTATGAATAATTTAGTGCATTCCAATCATCACATATTTGTGGAATTAGGTTAAATAACATTCTCCTATCCATGTTATCTATAACTATATATTTGTCTATTGATTATATATTTATAAAACATGGCTATATTTTTACATCACTCCAATTTTATTATTATTTCAATACATGATAATATGTTATTTCATATAACCATAATGTTTTTCACTTTAAATTTTTATAGGATGTTTTGTTAACCCTTTTTATGATGTTTTCTTTAATCAATGGAATGTCAAAATATGAGACCCCTGGTTACTATTAGCATGATCACATTATGAGGAATTAGTTTTTAAAGTGGGGTTGGAGAGAATATAAAACCGATATATTTTAAAATAATATCAATATATTTGATAACATATAGGGATCGCATCAAGAAACGTTAATGAGAAAATAAATATTTAAATTTGACCATTATAACCTATTTTTTTAATTTATAAATAACAATTGAAATAATAAAATTATTAGATATATAATAGATTAAATAAAAAAATGTATTTATTAATTCATTGGAAATAATAATTCATTTTTTAATTATGTTATAATTTTCCTAATAAAATACATTTCCTTCAGATGTTATTATATATTTTTTATGGAAAAATATTATATCTAATTTTTTCAAATTTTAGAAAATGTATATGATGAAATGAAATATGTTTTATAACTCATCATGTTTAGATAACCTTAGAGTGGGGTTTTTTATTTTTTAATAAATATTAAATATTAAGTGTATTATGAAAAATTATATTTTTAATGAAAATGGTATTTTTATTTAAAGAATGGACGAAGTTAAATTTTACTTTAAAATTGTTTAAATGTATAATTTGTTCCATTATATATTTATTAATCTAATTAAATTTAAAGGTATTTATTTTTTTTGATAAATGTGGAATAAAAAAAATTATAGTTTAAAAGGCATTTCTCTATAAAACATTATTTTTTTTGTGTTTTATTTTTTTAGTTTTTATTATGTTTTTCCACATTAGAATAATGAATCACAAGAATGGATAGAATATTTAAAATTTAGACGTTAAAAATTGTTATATATTACTCTTTTCATGATTCAATATGAATCGTATCATTAAAAAAATTTCACCCCCTTATATGTAAAACATGTATAAATATGAGTAAAATATATGGATAATAATTTAAAGACATCTCAGACATGTTACCTTATCTGATTTCATTATTTTAATTCCCTTGTGTCAATCTAGTTCATAAATATATTGTCACTGAGATCTATATGTTTTGAATTTGGAATTTATATTAATTAAATAAATGAATAAATAAAGAATTTCTCTTTCTTGACATTAATATCTCTAAATTTTTTACATAAAGATTAAAAGAGGATAAATTTGGTTCAGAATAATTATTTAAAATATTAATTAAATTTATCATCATATTAATTTAAATATAATTTATAGTGATTAAATAAATAACGTAAATATTTATGTAATTCCAAAAAAATATTTATTAAATTAATATAAAATAAAATAAATCATATTAAAAATATCATACGTAAAACATTTTGTTTGAATTATTACATTTTTAGGTATTTTCTGATAATTAAGCCATTATAGAAATGTTGCAAAGAATTATATTCAAATTACATATGACAACCCTGCTTTTATTACAAACTGAAACATGATTTATTACATAGACTATTCACTTGATACAACATGGATGATCGAGAGGTCTAGTGTCTTTGGGGGTTAAGATCATTACAAAAAAACATAAAACATGAAATACAACATCTTTATTGAAAACATCCTTTACATGCCCACTATATTCCCTCGTACATAGCATTGCATACGATAACCTAAGGACGTGCATAAAGAAAAGGGTGAGCTATAAAGCCCAGTAAAGGAACAAACATGAAATACATGAGGAGTAAAATACATGTTGTACAATAGGAATATCAATAGATCACAAGAGAAAAATGTACATAAAGGCATGATAAATCACAATAATCATAACATGGAATTGTGGCAACAACACTTAACATGGAATAAGAATGATCCAAGGCCCATTGCACATGAAGAATGAGGAAATCCTCATTGCACATGAAGTACGAGTAAACCCTCGTTTAACTTGAATTATCTTGATTCTTCACTCATTTCACATGATGTATCATGATACTATACTTTACCCAATGCATTGGAGTGCTATAAGGGTACACCCTTCTTAAACATTTCATGTCATGTAAAGTGTGCCACATGGATAATAAAACATGGATTCCTAAAACATAATAATTTATTCCATGAAAATGGAATTTGGAATGAAACATTATAATTAATAAGTAAATATTCATGAAGGTGACTACCTTTGATGGAGAAATGGGTATGGTATTCACTACACAATGGCATTGGCTTGGAAAATTGGTGCAGTTTCGTCAGTGTAATGGTGTGGTATAATAATTTACAAAAATGGTTGATGAGAGAGAAAGGTGTTTCTTGTCATATCTAAGTGAAATGGACAGTAAGTGGGGTCATATAGATACATGTCCCAACAATTGTAAATGAAATTAGATTCATGATACAAAAGTATTGCTTGAATGTAAATGAGGGGAGAGAAGATCCTTTAGAAATTTCGGCATAGTAACGGGTGTAAATGGGAGGGATTTAATGAGAGAGAAAGGGGTATACCATCATTAAAACAAGAAGAGGGAAGTATGGGGGAGGTTCGAAACCATACCCCATCCTTTATAATTGAAATTAAAAGGTTATAACAACATTATGAAAATTCGACAAAAAGTGAAAGGAAGAAAACCCCTTACTTGGAATTATGCTTCCAAAGGAATGAGAGAGGCTTGAGAGAGGATTCTTGGGAGCTTGGGGCACCTTGGGAGGATTCGAGAGAGAGTAGGGAAGTGTTTGGACGAACTCCAAAGGCTTTGAGTGAGGAGGAAGTTGGATCGTGGGTGGGTTTATATAGGAAAGGTGAGTGAATTCTTTATTATTTAGGTTTGGGACCCCTTACATTAAACTAATCCAAACCACAAATCAGCTCATGGTTTTTGACCATAGTTTCTGGAAAAAGGGAGATGAAAATAATATTTTATAATGACAAAGTCTGAACTTTTTTAAAATAATGGGGTTGCTTATGTGAAGGTGAGTCACACTCCCATGGAAAATTATTTTAAAAGACAAGATGTTTAATAAGTCTTGAGTGGTCCATTAATGCTTCGTAAAATAAGTAAAACAAACCCAAAATCAAATTATTTTAATGTTAAATCATATATTGGCTGAACATAAATCTTATATTATTTTATTACATCACTATTGGGTCATTATGATGCCAAAAAACACATTATATATTTAAACGGTGTTTAATTTTTACCAAAAAATATGACTGTCTTAGAAAATTATGGAAAAATTCACCGTTGGATAATTTCAACATTCCGATTCCAAAAATAACATTTATTTTGGATAAATAATTTTCTAAATATGTTAATTTTTACTTTTAAAATAAAAACCGACATTTCTAAAAAATTCACAAGTTTTGACAAAAATGGTTTTTAAGCCTTAATAAAAATTACAATTGCATTATTAAAAATTATAAGCTCATTTATATTTAATTTAAATTTATTTAATAATAATAATATTTTATTAAAATATTATTTAATTCAAAAATCTCTTAATTTAATAATATATAATTCATAATTAAATAATAACTAAAAACACTATTTGTACTTTAAAAACTATTTACAATGTGTCAATAGAGACAAGAAAATATATTCATTATTATATACAAAAATAATGTACATGAACATAGTACTAGGCATTTGTTACATAAACCCCTAATACAGCTGCATAAGACATAAGGGTACGGTGTGCGATTGTGAAAGACTCTTGGGGTGGCTCAGATAACATCACTCAAGTGGTAATCTTTATCAACCTCCACTTTTTCGGTAGACAATTCTGTTCAAGCGTGACATGATAAAGTTACGCTTGGGCTTGGTCAAGAGCGAAACCCAAGGACACCGCCTCCTTTCCGAGCTTCGACAAATGGGCTTCGTATGGAGAAATTCTACTAGATGAGTGCATCACTTATTTTGTCTGATTAAATTGGATTTGTTAAAGCCCTATATTTGTACTAATAATGTGATCAATGTTCAATGACTGTATTAGAAATGGTCAAAATTCTTAACATAAATCCAAAGATGTTGATATTTTATATAAACATTATATAGAAAGAGACATTTAATTTGATCATGTGGGATTTATATTAATGAAACTTTGGGTTGTTACCAAATTTTCCCCCCTTAAGAAATTTCACCCTCGAAATCTCCTTTTCCCACACAAAAATGGATGTGGGTAACTCAGCTTCATCATTTCTTCTGATTCCCAAGTCCCTTATTCAAACATGTGGTTTCGCCACAATACCTTGATGAGGGGCATTGTCTTATTTCACAGAACTTTTTCTCTACGATCTGAGGTCTTCACTGGTTTCTCCTCATAAGAATGATCATCCTCCAACTGTACCACCTTAGAAGAGAGTACATGTGAAGGGTCCGGTATGTACTTACTTAAGAGGGATACATGAAAGACATCATTTACTTTAGAGATGGTAGGTGGAAGTGCTAGTCGATAGGCCACAGCACCGACATGATCATGAATTTTGAAGGGTCCTATATACCTTGGTCTTAACTTCCATTTCATTCCAAACCTCATGACCTTATTCCTTGGAGATATGCGTAGAAAAACCATGTCTCCATATTTAAACTGAAGGTCTCGCCGACGGTTATCTTCATAACTCTTCTCTCAACTTTGGGCTGGCTTGATATGTTGTTGAATGGTTTTCCCCTTCTCCACCATTTCTTCGACCCTTTCTGGTCCAGGCAGCTTATGTTCACCGACCTCATCCCAACATGCTGGTGTTCTACACCATTTCCCATACAGGGATTCATATGGTGCCATTTGGATGCTCGAGTGGGAACAATTATTATAATAGAACTTAAATAGAGGAATATGGTGATCCCATCCACCTTTAAAGTTCATTAAGCATGTTACCAACATGTACTCAAGTGTTTGGTTCGTCCGCTCGGATTGGCCATCAGTTTGAGGATGATAGGCCGCACTGAAGTTCAGTTCTGAATTCAGAGCATGTTGAAGAATCTCCAAAAACATAGAGGTGAATCTTAGATCTAGGTTAGACACAATAGATAGTGGTACTCCATGCAGCCTTACCACTTCCCTGATATATATCTGTTCCAGTTGATCCAATGAGAAATCCTCCCAAATAGAAATGAAGTGTGAAGTCTTTGTAAGATGATCCACCACGACCCAGATTGCATTGTTGCCATTGGATGTCCTTGGAAGTCCAGTGACAAATTCTATGGTGATGTTCTCCCATTTTTATTCTATTATGGGAAATGGTTGCATCATCCCCTTAGACTTCTGCCTCTCTTCCTTTACATGCTGGAACACCAGGCACTTTGATGTATATAAAGCAATCTTCTTCTCCATATTGTCCTACCAAAAGTTTTCTCAGAGATCTCGATGCATCTTTGTGTTCCCTGGGTGAATAGACAGATTTGAACAATGTGCATCATCCAAAAGTTCCTTCTTCAGTTCCAGGCATGATTGAAACCATATTCTTTTTCCAAATCACACAATTCCTTCTTCATTAACATTAAACATCGAGGATTTCCTTTTTTTAATAGCTTCGACTTTTTACTATTTTCCCACATCATCCTTTAACCTTTCCAAAATAGAAGGTTGAGCAATCATTTGTGAAAGGATTGATGATTTTCCTTTATTTATGATTCCCATGTCCATCTTCATCATGTCTAAGAAGATTGGATCACTACTAGAATAGAAAGTTATACCAACAGGTCTGAACCATTGGTATAGACGGGAAAACCATTGGTATAGCCCATACTAATGGTTTTCCTAACCGTAGGGTAGTAAGCCATGAGAAAAGCCATGTACCAATGGTTTGATCTACACCATTGGTATATCCCACTGTATTTATTGATATACCAATGGTTTCAAGATAATCGTTGGTATATGTTTGCATAACATATATACCAACGGTTTTTAAAAACTGTTGGTATATATTGTTGTTTTAAGTTTCTCTAAATGTATACCAATGGTTTAGAACTATTGGTATTGTGTTTATCGAGAATTATTATACTAACAGTTGAAAATCGTTGGTATTGTGTTTTTCTATAACTCTTATACCAGAGGTTCTAAACCGTTGGTATTGTGTTTTTCCAGAATTCCATAATTCTTATACCAACGTTTTAAAACCGTTGGTGTTGTGTTTTTCCAGAAAAGCTGCACAGCAGCCCTCCAGAAGCTGCACAGTAGCCCTCTAGTAGCCCCTCCACTATACACTAGAATAAAAAATTCACAAAACCCACATAGACATTAAAAAATATAAAAAAACCTAAAATAGAACAAAAAAACACATAATACCATCAAATTCTTCGAACCATGTCATGTACTACAATTCCTTATTTCAATCTTCATATGAAAACAATCATCCAGTAGTAATTCACCTCACAACTACACAACCCCCCAACCAGCATAGCCCCCCCACCTTCCCATCAAATTATAATAGGCGGAATAGTCTGAGAAATACCAATTATAGTTGAATAAGAGTTTGAAATTGGATCAAATCCCTTTTTTTCTAATCCTAGATTTGGGTATGTAATGATTTGTGATGAATTTTGCATTGAACATGTATTTTTTATAATATATTGTGAAAATATATTTTATTATGAGTCTCGTCACTTATGACCCCATGAATGAAACTAAAAAACTCATGAAAAAGTGTTTGCGACTATCGTTGATGAGTGTAAATTTTAGATGTATTCGCTTAAAATGATGTCATTTTGAAACAAAAGAGAGACTTTGAGTGGTTTCGTCCACAATGTGGCTCGGATTGAGGTGGGGTTGACTCTTTCACATCACAGATGACACATGGATCATTTTCTTAAAGTATCAACACATTCCGAATTCGTTTGGTTGGTTTCTCGTATGCCGGTTGTTTTTACTTAAAAGCGTATCCATTTTAAACACACGAAAGAAAATTTGAGTGGTACCGGCCACACCATGCCTTGGATTGAGGCGAGATTTACTCGTACACATCACAAATGACCTATTCATCATTTTCCTAAAGTATCAATAGAATCTGAATGCATTTGGTCCGTTTTCCGTATGTCAGTTGTTGTTCTCACTTAAACTGTTGTCCATTTTAATCAAAAGAGAGACTCTTTGAGTGGTGTCGGCCACACCGCGCCTCATATTGAGGCGGGGTTGACTCATACACATCAAAAATGACCCATGTATTGTTTTCTTAAAGTATCAACACAATCTGAATGTGTTTGATTGTTTTTTCATATGTCGTTTTTTACTGAAAAGTGCCTCTGTTTTAAACAAAAGAAAGAAACTTTGAGTGGTACATATCACACCAGCCCTCATATTGAGGAGAGGTTGAATCATACACGTCACATATTATCCCTGGATCATTTTATTAAATTCATAACATAATCTGAATGTGATTGGTATGTTTTCCTTATGTTAGTTGTTGTTTTCACTTAAAATCTTGTCTATTTCAAATAAAAATGAGACACTTCAAGTGATACCAGCCACACCGTGCCTTAGATTGACTCGAGGATGACTCATAAACATAACAAATGACCAATGGATTGTTTTACTAATTTATCAATAGAATTATAATGCATTTGGTTAGTTTCACGTATGCCAGTTGTTTTTGAATTAAAAGCATATCCATTTAAAAAAAAAAAGAAACTTTGAGTGGTACCAGCCACACCTCGCCTCAGATTGAGGTCAGGTTGACTTGTACACATCAAAAATGACCCATTGATATTTTTCCTAAAATATAAAAACAATCCAAATGTGGTTGGTCGGTTTTAATAATGTCAGTTGTTGTTTTTACTTAAAAGTGTATCCATTTTAAACAAAAGAAAGACACTTTGAGTGGTTTCGGCCACACCACGCCTCATATTGATGCTAGGTTGACTAGTACATGTCAAAAATGACCAATTTATAGTTTTCCTAAAATATCAAAACAATCCAAATGCGTTTGGAAAGTTTTAAGTATGCTAGTTATTGTTTTTACTAAAAAGTGTATCCATTTTTAAAAAAATAATGACACTTTGAGTGGTGCCGGCTACACCGGCCATCAGATTGTGGCAGGGTTGACTCGTACATGTCACAAATTACCAATTGATGATTGTCCTAAAATATTAAAACAATACAAATGCGTTTGGGGGGTTTTAAGTATGCCAGTTGTTGTTTTAACTTAAAATCTTGTCCATTTAAAAAAAGAGAAACACATTGAGTGGTTCCGGTCACACCGAATCTTAGATTGATGTGGGGATGACTCATACACATCACATATGACCCATGAATCGTTGACCATATGTTTCAACAAAATATGAGTGTGTTTGGTTAGTTCTCCGTTTTTCAGTTGTTGTATTAACTTTAAATGATGTCCTTTTGAAACAAAAGAGAGATACATTGAGTGGTGCCGGCCACACCGCGCCTCGGATTGAGGAGGGGTTGAGTCGTACGCATCACAAATGACCCATGGATAATTTTCCAAAAGTATACACACAATATGAATGTGTTTGGTTGGTTTTCCGTATGTCGGTTGTTTTTACATAAAAACTTACCCTTTTAAACAAATGAATGACAGTTTGAGTGGTGCCAGTCATGTCATGCCTTAGATTGAGGCGAGGTTGAATTGTACATGTTACAAATGACCCATGGATACTTTTCCTAATGTATCAACAAAATCTGAAGGCATTTGGTCTAGTTTTCATATGTCAGTTGTTGTTTTTTACTTAAACTGTTGTCCATTTTAAACAAAAGAGAGACACTTTGAATGGTTTCAACCACACCATGCCTCATATTGAGGTGGGGTTGACTTATACACATCACAAATGACCCATCGATCTTTTTACTAAAGTATTAACACAATCAGAATGCATTTGGTTGGATTTCCATATGTCATGTTTTTACATAAAAGCGCATCCGTTTTAAACAAAATAAGTACACTTTGAGTGGTAACGGCCACACCAGACCTTGGATTCAAGCGCGGTTGACTCTTACACATCACATATGACCCATGGATTTTTGTCCTTAATTTTCAACAGAACCAAATTCATTTGGTTGGTTTTCTGTATTTCAGTTGTTGTTTTGACATAAAATCCAATCCATTTCAAATAAAAGTGAGACAATTCGATTGATACTAGCCACACCACGACTGGGAATGAGGTGGGGTTGATGCATACACATCACAAATGACCCATGGATCGTTTTACTAAAGTTTCAATAGAATTTTAATGCCTTTGGTCATTTTTAAGTATTCCAGTTGTTGTTTTTACTTAAAAGCGTATCAATTTTAAACAAAAGAAAGACACTTTGAGTGGTGTAGGACACATCGGCCCTTGGATTGAGGCGGGGTTGAATCATACATGTCAAAAATGACCCATGGATTATTTTCTAAAAATATCAAAACAATCCAAATGCGTTTGGTCGATTTTAAGTCTGCCAGTTGTTGTTTTCAATTAAAATTTTCTCCATTTCAAACAAAAGAGAAAGACTTTGAGTGGTTCCGCCCACACCAGCTCTTGTATTGAGATGGGGTTGAATCGTAAACATCACATATGACCCATTAATCATTATACTAATGTTTCAAACAGAATCCGAATTTGTTTGGTTGGTTTTCCGTATGTCAGTTGTTGTATTCACAAAAAATGATGTCCCTTAGAAACAAAAGAGAGACACTTTGAGAGGTTACGACCACAAAGTGCCTTATATTGAGGTTGGTTTGACATATACACGTCCCAAATGACCAATATATTATTGTTCTAAACTATCAACACAATCCGAATGTGTTTGGTTGGTTTTCCGTATGCTGGTTGTTCTTACTTATATGTAAAACATGTATAAATATGAGTAAAACATATGGATAATAATTTAAAGACATCTCAGACATGTTACCTCATCTGATTTCATTATTTTAATTCCCTTGTGTCCATCTTTTTCATAAATATATTGTCACTGAGATCTATATTTTTTGAATTTGGAATTTATATTAATTAAATAAATGAATAAATAAAGAATTTCACTTTCTTGACATTAATATCTCTAATTTTTTTACATAAAGATAAAAAGAGGATAAATTTTGTTCAGAATAATTATTTAAAATATTAATTAAATTTATCATCATATTAATTTAAATATAATTTATAGAGATTAAATAAATAACGTAAATATTTATGTAATTCCAAAAAAAATATTTATTAAATTAATATAAAATAAAATAAATCATTTTAAAAATATCATATATAAAAATTTTTGTTTGAATTATTACATTTTTAGGTATTTTCTGATAATTAATCCATTATAGAAATGTTGTAAAGAATTATATTCAAATTACATATGACAACCCTTCTTTTATTACAAACTTAAACATGATTTATTACATAGACTATTCACTTGATACAGCATGGATGATCGAGAGGTCTAGTGTCTTTGGGGGTTAGGATCATTACAAAAAAAACTTAAAACATGAAATACAACATCTTTATTGAAAACATCCTTTACATGCCCACTATATTCCCACGTACATAGCATTGCATGCGATAACCTAAGGACATGCATAAAGAAAAGGGTGAGCTATAAAGCCCAGTAATGGAACAAACATGGAATCCATGAGGAGTAAAATACATGTTGTAAAATAGGCATATCAATAGATCACAAGAGAAAACTGTACATAAAGGCATGATAAATCACGATAATCATAACATGGAAATGTGGCAACAACACTTAACATGGAATAAGCATGATCCAAGGCCCATTGCACATGAAGAATGAGGAAATCCTCATTGCACATGAAGTACGAGTAAACCCTCGTTTAACTTGAATTATCTTGATTCTTCCCTCATTTCACATGACGTATCATGATACTATACTTTACCCAATGCATTGGAGTGCTATAAGGGTACACCCTTCTTAAACATTTCATGTCATGTAAAGTGTGCCACATGGATAATAAAACATGGATTCCTAAAACAGAATAATTTATTCCACGAAAATGGAATTTGGAATGAAACATTATAATTAATAAGTAAATATGCATGAAGGTGAATACCGTTGATGGAGAAATGGGTATGGTATTCACTACACAATGGCATTGGCTTGGAAAATTGGTGCAGTTTCGTCAGTGAAATGGTGTGATATAATAATTTACAAAAATGGTTGATGAGAGAGAAATGTGTGTCTTGTCATATCAAAATGAAATGGACAGTAAGGGGGGTCATATAGATACATGTCCCAACAATTGTAAATGAAATTAGATTCATGATACAAAAGTATTGCTTGAATGTAAATGAGGGGAGAGAAGTTCTTTTCGGAATTTCGGCATAGTAACGTTTGTACATGGGAGGGATTTAATGAGAGACAAAGGGGTATCCCATCATTAAAACAATATGAGGGAAGTATGGGGGAGGTTCGAAACCATACCCCATCATTTATAATTGAAATTAAAAGGTTATAACAACATTTTGAAAATTCGACAAAAAGTGAAAGGAAGAAAACCCCTTACTTGGAATTATGCTTCCAAAGGCATGAGAGAGGCTTGAGAAAGGATTCATGGGAGCTTGGGGCACCTTGGGAGGATTCAAGAGAGAGTAGGGAAGTGTTTGGAAGAACTCCAAAGGCTTTGAGTGAGGAGGAAGTTGGATCTTGGGTGGGTTTATATGGGAAAGGTGAGTGAATTCTTTATTATTTAGGTTTGGGACCCCTTACATTAAACTAATCCAAACCAAAAATCAGCTCATGGTTTTTGCCCATAGTTTCTGGAAAAAGGGATATGAAAACAATATTTTATAAGGACAATGTCTGAACTTTTTTAAAATAATGGGGTTGCTTATGTGAAGGTGAGTCACACTCCCATGGAAAATTATTTTAAAAGACAAGATGTTTAATAAGTCTTGAGTGGTCCATTAATGCTTCGTAAAATAAGTAAAACAAACACAAAATCACATTATTTTAATGGTAAATCGTATATTGGATGAACATAAATCTTATATTATTTTATTACATCACTATTGGGTCATTATGATGCCAAAAAACACATTATATATTTAAACGGTGTTTAATTTTTACCAAAAAATATGACTGTCTCAGAAAATTATGGAAAAATTCACCGTTGGATAATTTCGACATTCCGATTCCAAAAATAACATTTATTTTGTCTAAATAATTTTCTAAATATGTTAATTTTTACTTTTAAAATAAAAACCGACATTTATAAAAAATTCACAAGTTTTGAGAAAAATGGTTTTTAAGACTTAATAAAAATTACAATTGCATTCTTTAAAATTATAAGCTCATTTATATTTAATAAAAATTTATTTAATAATAATAATATTTTATTAAAATATTATTTAATTAAAAAATATCTTAATTTAATAAAATATAATTCATAATTAAATAATAACTAAAAACACTATTTGTACTTTAAAAACTATTTACAATGTGTCAATAGTGACAAGAAAATATATTCATTATTATATACAAAAATAATGTACATGAACATAGTACTAGGCATTTGTTACATAAACCCCTAATATAGCTGTATAAGACATAAGGGTACGGTGTGCGATTGTGAAAGACTCTTGGGGTGGCTCAGATAACATCACTCGAGTGGTAATCTTTATCAACCTCCACTTTTTCGGTAGACAATCCCGTTCGAGCGTGACATGATGAAGTTAAGCTTGGGCTTGGTCAAGAGCGAAACCCAAGGACACTGCCTCCTTTCCGAGCTCCGACAAATGGGATTCATGTGGAGAAATTATACTAGATGATTGCATCACTTATTTTGTCTGAGTAAATTGGATTTGTTAAATCCCTATATTTGTACTAATAATGTGATCAATGTTCTATGACTGTATTAGAAACGGTCAAAATTATTAACATAAAACCAAAGAAGTTGATATTTTATATAAACATTATATAGAAAGAGACATTTAATTTGATCATGTGGGATTTATATTAATGAAACTTTGGGTTGTTACAATATTCCCCCCTTAATAAATTTCACCCTCGAAATCTCCTTTTCCCACACAAAAACGGATGTGGGTAACTCAGCTTCATCATTTCCTCTGATTCCCAAGTACCTTATTCAAACATGTGGTTTCGCCACAATACCTTGATGAGGGGAATTGTCTTATTTCACAGAACTTTTTCTCTACGATCTGAGGTCTTCACTAGTTGCTCCTCATAAGAATGATCATCCTCCAACTGTACCACCTTAGAAGAGAGTACATGTGAAGGGTCCGGTATGTACTTCCTTAAGAGGGATACATGAAAGACATCATTTACTTTCGAGATGGTAGGTGGAAGTGCTAGTCGATAGGCCACATCACCGACATGATCATGAATTTTGAAGGGTCCTATATACCTTGGTCTTAACATCCATTTCATTCCAAACCTCATGACCTTATTCCTTGGAGGTATGCGTAGAAAGAACATGTCTCCATATTTAAACTGAAGGTCTCACCGACAGTTATCTTCATAACTCTTCTCTCAACTTTGGGCTGGCTTGATATGTTGTTGAATGGTTTTCACCTTCTCCACCATTTCTTCAACCATTTCTGGTCTAGGCAGCTTACGTTCACCGACCTCATCCCAACATGCTGGTGTTCTGCACCATTTCCCATACAGGGATTCATATGGTGCCATTTGGATGCTCGAGTGGGAACAATTATTATAATAGAACTTAAATAGAGGAAGATGGTGATCCCATCCACCTTTAAAGTTCATTAAGCATGATACCAACATGTACTCAAGTGTTTGGATAGTCCGCTCGGATTGGCCATCAGTTTGAGGATGATAGGCCGCACTGAAGTTCAGTTCTAAATTCAGAGAATGTTGAAGAATCTCCCAAAACATAGAGGTGAATCTTAGATCTCGGTTAGATACAATAGATAGTGGTACTCCATGCAGCCTTACCACTTCCCTGATATATATCTGTTCCAGTTGATCCAATGAGAAATCCTCCCAAATAGAAATAAAGTGTGTAGTCTTTGTAAGATGTTCCACCACAAACCAGATTGCATTGTTGCCTTTGGATGTCCTTGGAAGTCCAGTGACAAATTCCATGGTGATGTTCTCCCATTTTTATTCTATTATGGGCAATGGTTGCATCATCCCCTTAGACTTCTGCCTCTCTGCCTTTACATGCTGGAACACCAGGCACTTTGATGTATATAAAGAAATCTTCTCTTCCATATTGCCCTACCAAAAGTTTTCTCAGAGATCTCGATACATCTTCGTGTTCCCTGGGTGAATAGACAGATTTGAACAATGTGCATCATCCAAAAGTTCCTTCTTCAGTTCCAAGCTTTATTGAAACCATATTCTTTTTCCAAATCTCACAATTCCTTATTCATTAACATTAAACATCGAGGATTTCCTTTTTTTGATAGCTTCGACTTTTTCCTATTTTCCCACATCATCCTTTAACCTTTCCAAAATAGACGGTTGAGCAATCATTTGTGAAAGGATTGATGATTTTCCCTTATTTATGATTCCCATGTCCATCTTCATCATGTATAAGAAGATTGGATCACTGCTAGAATAGAAAGTTATACCAACAGGTCTGAACCATTGGTATAGACGGGAAAACTGTTGGTATAGCCCATACTAATGGTTTTCCTAACCGTAGGGTAGTAATCCATGATAAAAGCCATGTACCAATGGTTTGATCTAAACCGTTGGTATATCCCACTGTATTTATTGATATACCAATGGTTTCAAGATAATCGTTGGTATATGTTTGCATAACATATATACCAACGGTTTTTAAAAACTGTTGGTATATATTGTTGTTTTAAGTTTCTCTAAATGTATACCAACAGTTTAGAACTGTTGGTATTGTGTTTATCGAGAATTATTATACTAACAGTTGAAAATCGTTGGTACTGTGTTTTTCTATAACTCTTATACCAGAGGTTCTAAACCGTTGGTATTGTGTTTTTCCATAATTCCATAATTCTTATACCAACGTTTTAAAACCGTTGGTGTTGTGTTTTTCCAGAACTGCTGAACAGCAACCCTCCAGCAGCTGCACAGTAGCCCTCTAGTAGCCCCTCCACTATACACTAGAATAAAAAATTTCGCAAAACCCACATAGACATAAAAAAATATAAAAAAACCTAAAATAGCACAAAAAAACATATAAAACCATCAAACTCTTCCAACCATGTCATGTACTACAATTCCTTATTTCAATCTTCATATGACAACAATCATCCAGTAGTAATTCACCTCACCACTACACAACCCCCCAACCAGCATAGCCCCCCCACCTTCCCATAAAATTCTAATAGGAAGAATAGTATGAGAAATTCCAATTATAGTTGAATAAGAGTTTGAAATTGGATCAAATCCCTTTTTTTTCTGATCCTATATTTGGGTATGTAATGATTTGTGATGAATTTTTCATTGAACATGTATTTTTTATAATATATTGTGAAAATATATTTTCTTATGAGTCTCGTCACTTATGACCCCATGAATGAAACTACAAAACTCAGGAAAAAGTGTTTGCAACTATCGTTGATGAATGTAAATTTTAGTTGTATTCGCTTAAAATGATGTCATTTCAAAACAAAAGAGAGACTTTGAGTGGTTCCGTCCACACCGTGGCTCGGATTGAGGTGGGGTTGACTCTTACACATCACAGATGACACATGGATCATTTTCCTAAAGTATCAACACATTCTGAATTCGTTTGGTTGGTTTCCCGTATGCCGGTTGATTTTACTTAAAAGCGTATCCATTTTAAACACACGAAAGACACTTTGAGTGGTACCGGCCACACCATGCCTTAGATTGAGGCGAGATTTACTCGTACACATCACAAATGACCTATTCATCATTTTCCTAAAGTATCAATAGAATCCGAATGCATTTGGTCCGTTTTCCGTATGTCAGTTGTTGTTCTCACTTAAACTGTTGTCCATTTTAATCAAAAGAGAGACTCTTTGAGTGGTGTCGGCCACACCGCACCTCAGATTGAGGCGGGGTTGACTCATACACGTCAAAAATGACCCATGGATTGTTTTCTTAAAGTATCAACAAAATCTGAATGTGTTTGATTGGTTTTTCATATGTCGTTTTTTACTTAAAAGTGCCTTTGTTTTAAACAAAAGAAAGAAACTATGAGTGGTACATATCACACCAGCCCTGATATTGAGGAGAGGTTGACTCATACACGTCACATATTACCCCTGGATCGTTTTCGTAAAGTCATAACATAATCTGAATGTGTTTGGTATGTTTTCCTTATGTTAGTTGTTGTTTTCACTTAAAATCTTGTCTATTTCAAATAAAAATGAGACACTTCGAGTGATACCAGCCACACCGTGCCTCGGATTGACTCGAGGATGACTCATAAACATAACAAATGACCAATGGATTGTTTTACTAATGTATCAATAGAATTAGAATTCCTTTGGTTAGTTTTACGTATGCCAGTTGTTTTTGAATTAAAAGCATATCCATTTAAAAAAAGAAAGAAACATTGAGTGGTACCAGCCACACTGCACCTCAGATTGAGGTGAGGTTGACTCGTACACATCACAAATGACCCATGGATATTTTTCTTAAAATATAAAAACAATCCACTTGTGGTTGGTCGGTTTTAATAATGTCAGTTGTTGTTTTTACTTAAAAGTGTATCCATTTTAAACAAAAGAAAGACACTTTGAGTGGTGCCGGCCACACCACGCCTCATATTGAGGCAAGGTTGACTAGTACATGTCAAAAATGACCAATTTATAGTTTTCCTAAAATATCAAAACAATCCAAATGCGTTTGGAAAGTTTTAAATATGCTAGTTATTGTTTTTACTTTAAAGTGTATCCATTTTAAAAAAAAATAATGACACTTTGAGTGGTGCCGGCTACACCGGCCATCAGATTGAGTCAGGTTTGACTCGTACATGTCACAAATTACCAATTGATGATTATCCTATAATATTAAAACAATCCAAATGCGTTTGGGGGGTTTTAAGTATGCCAGTTGTTGTTTTAACTTAAAATCTTGTCCATTTAAAAAAAGAGAAACACTTTGAGTGGTTCCGGTCACACCGACTATTAGATTGATGTGGGGATGACTCATACACATCACATATGACCCATGAATCGTTTACCTTATGTTTCAACAAAATATGAATGCCTTTGTTTAGTTCTCCGTTTGTCAGTTGTTGTATTAACATTAAATGATGTCCTTTTGAAACAAAAGAGAGATACATTGAGTGGTGCCGGCCACACCGCGCCTCGGATTGAGGAGGGGTTTAGTCGTACGCATCACAAATGACCCATGGATAATTTTCCTAAAGTATAAACAAAATCTGAATGTGTTTGGTTGGTTTTCCGTACTTCGGTTGTTTTTACTTAAAAACTTATCCATTTTAAACAAATGAATGACAGTTTGAGTGGTGCCAGTCACGTCATGCCTTAGATTGAGGCGAGGTTGACTTGTACATGTTACAAATGACCCATGGATAATTTTCCTAAAGTATCAACAAAATCTGAAGGCATTTGGTCTAGTTTTCATATGTCAGTTGTTCTTTTTTACTTAAACTGTTGTCCATTTTAAACAAAAGAGAGACACTTTGAATGGTGTCAGCCACACCATGCCTCATATTGAGGTGGGGTTGACTTATACACATCACAAATGACCCATCTATCTTTTTACCAAAGTATGAACACAATCAGAATGCATTTGGTTGGATTTACATATGTCATGTTTTTACATAAAAGTTCATCCGTTTTAAGCAACATAAGTACACTTTGAGTGGTAACGGCCACACCGGACCTTGGATTCAGGCGCGGTTGACTCTTACACATCACATATGACCCATGGATTGTTGTCCTTAATTTTCAATAGAACCAAATTCATTTGGTTGGTTTTCTGTATTTCAGTTGTTGTTTTCATATAAAATCCAATCCATTTCAAATAAAAGTGAGACAATTCGAGTGATACTAGCCACACCACGACTGGGAATGATGTGGGGTTGACGCATACACATCACAAATGACCCATGGATCGTTTTCATAAAGTTTCAATAGAATTTTAATGCCTTTGGTCATTTTTATGTATTCCAGTTGTTGTTTTTACTTAAAAGCCTATCAATTTTAAACAAAAGAAAGACACTTTGAGTGGTGTAGGACACACCGGCCCTTGTATTGAGGCGGGGTTGAATCATACATGTCAAAAATGACCCATGGATTATTTTCTAAAAATATCAAAACAATCCAAATGCGTTTGGTCGATTTTAAGTCTTCCAGTTGTTGTTTTCAATTAAAATTTTCTCCATTTCAAACAAAAGAGAAAGACTTTGAGTGGTTCCGGCCACACCAGCTCTTGTATTGAGGTGGGGTTGAATCATAAACATCACATATGACCCATTAATCATTATACTAATGTTTCAAACAGAATCCGAATTTGTTTGGTCGGTTTTCCGTATGTCAGTTGTTGTATTCACAAAAAATGATGTCCCTTTGAAACAAAAGAGAGACACTTTGAGAGGTTACGACCACAAAGTGCCTTATCTTGAGGTGGGGTTGACTTATACACGTCCCAAATGACCAATATATTATTGTTCTAAACTATCAACAAAATCCGACTGTGTTTGGTTGGTTTTCCGTATGCTGGTTGTTTTTACTTAAAAGTGTATCCATTTTAAACAAAAGAAAGACAATTTGAGTGGTACCAGCCACACCGTACCTCATATTGAGGTGGGTTTCACTCATGCATGTCAAAAATGACCCATGGATACATTTCCTAAAGTATCAACATAATCCAAAAGCGTTTGGTCAGTTTTCCGTATGTCAGTTGTTGTTTTTACTCAAACTGTTGTCCATTTTAAACATAAGAGAGACACTTTGAGTGGTTTTGGCCACACCGCACCTTGGATTGAGGATGGGTTGACTCGTACAGATCAAAAATGACCCATGTTTCATTTTCCTAAAGTATCATAAAAATCCAACTTCATTTGGTTGGTTTTCCGTATGTCATTTTTTTACATAAAAGCGCAACCATTTTAAACAAAAGAAAGACACTTTGAGTGGTACCGACCACACTGGCCCTTGGATTGAGGAAGGGTTGACTCGTACACATCACATATGACCCATGGAACATTTTCCTAAACTCTCAACAGAATCTGAATGCGTTTGGTCAGTTTTCCGTATGACAGCTGTTGTTTTCACTTAAAATCTTGTCCATTTCAAATAAAACTGAGACACTTCGAGTGATACCGGCCACACTGTGCCTCAGATTGAGGCAAGGTTTACTCATACATGTCATATATGACCGATGTATATTTTTCCTAATGTTTCAATAGAATTATAATGCCTTTGTTCAGTTTTACGTATGTCATTTCTTTACATAAAATCACATCCATTTTAAACAAAAGAAAGACACTTTGAGTGGTACCGGCCGCACCAGCCCTCGGATTGAGGTGGGGTTGACTCATACACGTCACATATGACCCATGGATCGTTAACCTAAAGTTTCAATGAAATCAAAATATATTTTTTTGGTTTTTCGTATAGTAATTTTTGTATTCACTTAAAATGATGTTCTATTGAAACAAAAGAGAGACACTTTGGTCAAGGTGTGAATAAAATAACCATGGATTTGTAATTTCATTAGAAATAATATCATATCAATTTCACTCAAAAAGCCTTCTACATCAAAGAACATTTTCAATATCATTTTCCACATGCATAAACATGAAATACATTGCTAACTAAGATAGATAAGTAATAAAAAAATAGAAAAATGGTTATTACAGTACCAAGGAATACTAAAGGTCTAGGTAGTAGACTAATCATACAAGAATAATCAATTGAAAAAAACAGATCTGATAACAACATCCCTATGAACCAGAGGAAAACCCCAAATGTAATCTCCCCAAAATGTCAATATCAGTCCCCATGAATAATAGGCCTAGAAAATAGGGGTAAGATCGAATTCAAACCTCCATGATAACCATAGTGAAAATGATGATTTCCTTAAGATAAAACATTCACCTAAGTTTCCAAGGTAACCCATGTTCTCTTTTTCACAAACCCATTTCAATGCCTTGAAAACCATTCAAAACCATTTATAATATATTTATCGAAAGCCAAGGAAAACAAATTTTTATTTCAAAAAACATTTTCAACACATAAAAAAATAATGCCAATTTCATTAATCAATTTATAAATCAACTTTCAAGTAAAAACTAGTAGCAACATTATCATAGTCTAGAAATGGAACCACATACCTTGAATTTAGGGTTACACACACCCACTAAAGAATACAAAAGAAACTTATGTTTTATGAACCAATCAATTAAAGATAATGAAACTCCTCAAAATAACCCATAAAATCTTATATAGCATCACTCACCTACAAACCATTATAACATCATTAGGATTCCATATTTGGTTGAAAATAAATAGTTATACTGATTTCAAAAATATCTATACCAGAGGGGAAAACCAGGTTAAAAAATAAAGAGTTATATAGAATTAAAAAATTTAATGGACCAATCTTCCCCTGATCACCATCACCATCACCACTGTTATCATCAGCCTCGTCCTTGCCGCCATCTATGTCCTTTTCATCATCCTCGTCATCATCCACATGCTCATCGTCAGCCTCATCCTCGTCCTCGACCCCAACCTCGCCCTCACCCCTATCCTCACCCTCGTCCTCATCCTCATCCTCACCCCCATCCTCTTTAGAATCCTCATCATCACCAAGAACTTTGTCATCTCGGCTGCCACTAGAGCTACTTCCTGGTGCATTGAATAATGCACCCATCGATGACATAATTGTCTGACAAGCTGTGCTGGCCTCTGGTGGATGTGATGAAGATAAAGCTTTCATTAGTTTCATAAATTCTTTGTCCCTCGTTTGACCTTGTACTTCCAACTCTATGACCCTTTTATTATACTGTATTTCATGCTCCTTGACCTGTTCCTACTCGGTGGTACTAGATTGGATGCATGGAGAGGGCCAATACCTCATCGGGACTATATTCTTACCAGGTCGGCAGCATACTCGACCAGAGTGCTCCTCTCCCATAACCTGATATAAATGATCGTGTGGCCCAAAATTGTCATGTTCCTCGTAATCAAGAGCCTCTAAAGAGGCATGTTAAAAATATTAATAGATTATTAAATTTCAAAATAGATATTAAACTTTTAAATAAACAAATTAAAACTTACAATCTTTTCATGGGTTGGTTCTGTTACCGCAGTTCCATCTTTTTTCTTCTACTTGAGCAAAACAATTTCTCTTGAGTGATACGTCCTTCAATATTCAATTTGTGCTTCTTCAATGACATTGAAACAATATAAAGTGCATGTATAATTATATATTCAATATTCAATAAACCACATAATTAATGTAGGAAATAATAAAAATGGAAAGTCCTAAAGAAAAATTATAAACAACTTGATCGTACCAGCTGCCTCTCATGATCTGACATAGTTGTGTTCCCCAAAGTGTGGAGTTATTTCTTTTAATCAAAGTTATTTTTGTTTTTTCAGAAGATTCATAAATAATTTTTAATAATAAATAAGATTATATTAATGAAAAATATGAAAACTGTCATTTAAATACCTCAAATGAGATTAATATATTAAATTTGGCAGTCTCCCATTCAGTAATCATTTGGTGATATTTTTATATCGAACAGTCATCCATGATAGGTAATGTCGCCAACTCCATTCCCACTCTATCACAACAGCTAACATACTGCTCATTGGTCTATTTATTTCCATAGTAAGATCAGACAAATACATTGAGCATAAATCCATACATTCTTGAGCCGTGTAACCATTCACAATAGAACCATTGAGATAATTATTATTCCGAACAAATGATTTCTATGTGTACATGATTCTTTCAGTTGGATACATCCAACGGAAAGGAACGGGTCCTCCAAGAAGTATTTCTATTAGAATATGGACTGTCAGATGCAACATGCTTGTAAAAAATGATAGAGAGAATATTTTCTCTAACTCACACAAACTTAATGGTGTCTCTACCAATATTTTTTTCAAGAAGGATTTGGACAAACTCATAGCACAATGATCTCTAAAAAATATCACAACCGAATAATAGAGACTCTATGTTTATTGTACAAGAGATGACAGATTGTTATTGGAATCAACTCATGCCAAAGGACGTGATAATCATGAGTCTTCAAAGATTTCAACTTCCACTCTTTTCTACTGAACCGTTTTGATATATTTCTTGAATAGACATCAGAAACTTTAATGGTATCTAACACTTCTAGAAATTGATTTTTTTCAGCAAGTGTCATCACATAAGAAGCACATGGACCTTGCGATTTATTTTCACTGATACAGACAGAATGCAATTCTGGTCTGATCCCCCAATCTACCAAGTCACACCGAGATCGTAAATCAACTTTTGTCTTCCCCATGACATTTATAAGAATCAAAAGAAACATTTCACATATATTCATTCTAATGTGCATTATGTCTAAAAAATTACGTAACAAGTTGGTTGAACAATACGACAACTCATGGAATATACTCCTCCTCTTCCAATTTTAACAGGTATCATGGGAAACATTTTTCCTATTTCTAGATTTCATTAAACCCTTCCCAAATGAATAACTGAAATATTTCAATTCATTAAGCACATGAGTTCTAGACATACGCTGAGGTGGATCGTCACTCTCCATGGTATTGTCAAACCTTCAGCGATTTTTTCTATATGGATGGTTCATTGGAAAGAATCGTCGATGTCCCATAAAACTAAAACCAAGATGATATTTCAGTCTTCTCGATCGAGTATTCTTTATACAAATAGGACATGACAATTTTCCTTTTGTGCTCCATCCAGAAATCATTGCGTAAGCATGAAAGTCATTGATTGTCCACATAATCGCAGCACACATCTGAAATATGTATTTTGAACATGCATCGTATGTGGTCACACCCACATCCTAATGAAGATTCAACTCTTTTATTAAAGGTTGCATGTATACATCTATATCATTTCCGGGATCATAAGGGACTGATATCAGTATACTCAAGAATGTGTAAGGATTTTTCATACACAACCATGGGGGAAGGTTATAAATGCGTATGAAAACCGGCCATGTGCTGTGCGAAGTAAGCATCTGTCCCAATGGATTAAAATCGTCACATGAAAGACCCAGTCTCACATTAAACACTTCGGCTGCAAATTTAGGATATCGAGCATCAAATCTCTTTCATGAAAATCTATCTGCAGGGTGAACGAAGTCTTCATTATTATTTTTTCTCTTGGTGTCATGTCATCACATTTTTACAGATATTTCATCAGACATGGAAATGTTTTGTAATATAAGGATCAATGGAAAGTGCCACATTACTTTTTGTGGAACATGATATGGTGTTCCATCATCTTTTGACTTCCATTGGGTGGTTCAAAATTTGATACAATCATTTCTTTCAGTAGTTTTCTCCCAAAATAAGTTGCATTCATTCGGGAAAGCAAGAATTTTTTTTAGAATCCATGTTCATAAACTAACTTCCATGCCATATTGTGGTTTGAGGGGATATCTGCATCATTTGGAAGTAAGTCCTTCAATAAGGTAATAATGTAATCAATTGAAGTATTTGAAATCTGATACATAGTTTTCCCATGAAACAATCAGATTAAAAATTCCATCTTTTTCATTTTACCACATTGCGGATATACTGGAGTCATCGCATCATCATTCAATTTTTTCACCCTATCAAAATCATCATTTTCATTGGACGCATCATGTGTGCTTGTATCGAAATCTTGTTGGTTGGAAATCCTTTCCTTCTCATGATGCAGAATAAATAGAAACCGATCATATATCAAACTCTCCAATTCAGTCCTGTAATTTGGATCATCTACATATTGAGACTCCATTTTCTCTCCATTATGATACCACACATACTAGATTTTTTTAAAACCATATTTGGTTATATGATTGCTAACTGATTCACGACTCATCCAAGGTCTTCCAACACAATTAAAACTTGGGCAGTGTATACAACCACTATCTGAATCCTTGTCAAATGAAAAATAAAGAATGATGTTCAAATTATTTTGACAATCGGTTGAAATCCAATCAGTTTCGTACATCCAACTTCTATCCATTCTGTAAAAAAATTGCATAAGTTATTTCAAAGCAATTCAATAATATTGAAGTTCAATAGGAAAAATATTTAGGTAATTGACAATTGTTTACTTTATATAAAATCATAACTGACACATTACTCTATATGAGAATCATATTAAGAAATACAAAAAAAATACAGTGTATATAAGAAAACAAGATACAAAATTTCTAATGCCTATATTCAAGGATTGCCCAGTAAGATATTGGAAGTGGATTAAGGAATACAGAATCCTTAAGGGTCTTGTTGGGAGTACATAAGATTTAAACTTTAACTTCTTCAGGGAGATCAGGATGAGTAGGATGAGTATCAGGGGAGTGGCGGGACTGTCCAAGGGGGGAGCAGGTTGTCTGGGGGGGTACGGGGTGTCTAGGGGGGTGGTGGGGCTGTCCAGGGGGTTGGAGGTGTCCAGGGGTGGGGGGCTATCTAGGGGGCTCAGGGTATCCAGGTGGGAGGGCTGTCTGTAGGGGTGGTCAGGCTGTCCAAGGGGGTATGGGGAGTCTAGGGGGTGGGCGGGCTATCCAAGGAGGTGAGTTGGGTTTCTAGGGGTGGTTTGGACTTTTCGGGGGGTACGGGGTGTCCAGGGGATGGGCGAGCTTCCCGTGGGGGTGGAAGGGCTGTCTAGGGCTCTAGGGTGTCGAGGGGGTGGGCGTGCTGTCCAGGGGAGTGGGTGGGCTGTCCATAGGGGGTGGTCTGGCTGTCCATGGGGGTGGCAGTGCTGTCGAGTGGGGTCGGGGTGTCAAAAGGGTGGGGGGGGGGCTTTCCAGGGGTGGGGGCGTTGGGGGGGTGGGGATGTATGGGGGGGGTGTCTGGAGGTGGGGTGGGCGGGCTGTCAACAATGGTGGGGGGGGGGGGGGGCTGTCCGGGGGGCACTGGCTATCCAAGGGGAATTGTAAAACCTTTAATATATGAGTTCTTTTGAAATAGCATAGATTCTCCTACTGTCATGTCAGCATTAACCAAACATAATTTCCTACTACCATAGAACCCTATGATAAATCTTGATAAATCAAGGAATTTAATCCTAAATTTTGATTTCATTTTAATTTTTTAAGTATCATGATATTAAAACATTATACTTAATTTATAGTCATGAAATTCCTCATAAGTATTATTACCTATGGGTCTATCACACACTCAAATCCTGAGAATATTTTTGGGGATCAATGACAACATATAACCAGGTTTTATCAACATCATTGTCTGAATGAATATGATTCCTAACTGATATCATCACGAGCTATAATAAAATGTTTTAACCATAGTCTATTGATTTTTTTGGTTATGATCCCTCAATATGAAAGGATTCACTAGTAAAAATTCTATAGAACAATCCCTATATTATAAGTGACGTGTTCTTCATTTACTAGGGAGGATAACTCATCCCAAGGTGCACACTCAATCCACTATTGATGATGAGTTGCAGATATAGCCAAAAAAACATTTACCAGGAACCAAAATTTATATAGAGGAGAACGAAACAACTTGGAATTAGGTTAAACTAGATTTACACTAGATGTATGTGTGATGATCTCTCTAGTCACAGTCACACACTTCATTAGAAATAGATATATTATCTAAAAATAAATTAATTATTGGTGATAAATGACATGGTCCTTTTGTAATGTAATCCCCCCTATACCAGAAAAACTGTGTATTATTTATACATTTATGCCGTTATAAATTATAAATAACCGATGAATTTCATTTGACATCTCACATTTAAAAAATTCTACCAAACAAATATAATTCATTTCAATAGTTTAACAACATGATAGGTGCCACATGAACAAATGTTTTCTAGCTCTATATTTCACTATCATAGTTTCACACCAATTAGTACATTCTGTTGGATCATCATCTCTATGAATCATAGTATATAATATCCCATACAAGTAATTTTTTCTAGAGTTTGATTGACTCTTATGACTATTAATCTAGATAATGACTTCTTGATTCATCGATCAATAATTAATAATAATGTTCATGTATCATTCTATGTATTCAACCATTCCATAGGAATGTATAGCTCAAAAAATCAATGAATTTAATGAAGCTATAACCCTTAGGTAGTTTCAATTTATAACATGAGGACCCATAAATCATTGGTTTTATTTTAGAAAAAAGAACTTCCACATGGTATGAATGGTATCATAATGACACCTATATGATTAAAATATTCATATAGAATTAGAAATAATTTTTTGTAATTAGGTTGATAAATCTAAAGATATAGGACCATAATAAAAAATATTATCAACCATATGGATATATCATGATGATAATTTCAGTAGCCCTACCTACCTAAATATAGGACTACATAATGGATGGGTAAAATGTTCAATTGTTATATACGATCTCATTCAATGAATCCTATAGAAGAATTTAATCATACCTTAAATGAAGGCCAAAACAGTGAACGTTGCGTTATGGTTTTATTTAATACATTACTAAAACTCAACATTTACTTATACAAAACTCAATAAAATTTGTTAAAAACATCAATTTCCAAATATTAGTCATTGATTCACTATCAAATATTGTGAATCATAATTTTTTTGTAAATCCATAAAATAGGAAAAAATGACGTGATCTTTCAAGATGATGAAATAAGTGTGGAAATCAGAGGAAGAGGGACTGTATTTGGGGAGAGTTTTTAATAATCTAACCTAGATGGCGGAGTTTCAGCCGATCAGATGAAAGAAATCAGGTTAGGGTTCACTGCGTGTCATGGCATCTCTAAATTGGGGAACATCTATGCTGTTCCTGTGCTATGGGGACCTCTGGAAGCAGATGTATTTGAGGAGACCATTCCCAACGGTTTGTAAAAACCATTGGGAAACAAGAATTTTCATAATGGTTTTTACAAACCATTGGGAAAAGTTAAAAAAAAATTGATTTCCCAATGGTTTCTTCAAACCGTTGAGGATGCCTTCACAAAACCAATGTTTACCAACGGTTTGTTAAAACCGTTGGTAAAAAACACTTATACCAATGGTTCGGGAGAACCATTGGTATAAAAGTGGTGGGAATATTCTACTTTCCAGTAGTGGATCCTTCTCAACTCTCATTATTGATAGAATCACTGAGTCCTTTCTACTTAGGGCATATGCCACCTTTTTCACTTTCCCAGGGTGGTAATGTATTGAACATTCATAATCCTTGATGATCTCTATCCATCTCCTCTGGTGCATATTAAGATCTTTCTGTGTGAATATATATTTAAGACTCTTGTGGTCAGTATATATCTCACATTTCTCCCCATAGAAATAATTCCACCAAATTTTCAAGGAAAATATCACTGACACCAACTCCCGATCATGCATTGGATAATTTCGCTCATGGATTTTCAACTTCCTTGAGGCATAGGATATCACTTTATCATTCTTCATCAGAACACAACCTAAGCCCTTCTTTGAAGCATCACTGAATAACACAAAAATTTCCCCACATGTAGGTAAAGTGAGTACTGGCACAGTGATAAGCCTCCTTTTCAACTCCTTGAATCTTTCTTCACATTCATCACTCCAAGAAAACTTTACTCCCATTTGAGTTAGCTTGATAAGAAGGTTGGATAATCGTGATAAATTTCTCACAAATCATCGATAATATCCAGCTAACCTCAAGAAGATACGGTTTTCCATTACTGATGTTGGCCTTGGTCATCACTAAATTTCATCATTTTTGGAGGGATCCACAGATATCCCATTACTTGTGATGATATGGCTCAAGAATGAGACCTCCTTCAATCAAAACTCACACTTACTGTAATTTGAATAGAGTTTCTCCTTGCGCAAAGTCTCTAGTATAGTTCTTAAATGCTCCTCATTATCCTCCTTGGATTTTGAGTATATTAGAATATCATCTATATATACAACCACAAATTTGTCGAGGTAATCACTAAAGACTCTATTCATCAATTCCATGAATATTTCTGGCGCATTAGTGAGTCTGAAAGGCATTACTATGAATTCATAGTGCCTGTATATTGTATGAAAAGAAGTCTTGGGGACATCTCCCTTCTTCACCCTTACTTGATAATATCCCGACCGCAAATCTACCTTGGAGAAGTATTGTGCTCCACGCAGCTGATCAAAAAAGTCATCAATCCGTGGAAGAGGATACTTGTTCTTTATCGTGATTTTTTTAAGTTCATGATAATCGATGCAAAGCCGCATTGACCCTTTCTTCTTCTTGACAAATAGGACTGGTGCACCACATGGTGAATTATTTGGGCGTATAAAACCTTTATCAAGATTCTCTGGTAGTTGTTTTTTCAACTCTTCAATATCCACGAAAGACATTCTATATGGAGTCTTGGATATTGGTAACGCCCATGGTATATGTTCAATTGAGAATTCAACATCTTTTCTAGGAGGAAGACCAAGCAGTTCCTCGGGAAACACTTCAGTGAATTACCTCACAATAAGCATTTCTTCAAGGATGGTTTCTTCCTTGGAATCAATCATCTGAGCAATATACAAATTCTCATAGGGTAGTAATATCCATACATGAGATGATGGAGATAAAGGAAATTCATCTTCCTCCTTACACTTGTAATGAATCGGTGGTTGATTCTCCACATGGAGTGTGATTTCCCGTTTCCAACAATTTATGTTGGCTCTATACAAGGAAAGCCAATCCATGCCACGAATTTCATCAAATTCCACCAGAGGGAGTATGACAAGGTTCGCAGGGAAATTAAATCCACAGATTATAACAAGGGAGGACTTATATTCATGGGATGCAATGATTTCCCCATATTCCGTACTCACCGACATCTTCACTTCCATGATTTGTGGTGGTGTATGGATTTTTCTACTAAACATTAAAGATATAAAAGAATGTGTAGAACCTGAATCAAAAAGTACTTTCTATATTCTTGAATAAATAACTAGTGTAATTTTCACCACTTCATTGTCAGTGTTTATTTCTACAGAAGTGATGGAAAAAGATCTTCTTTGCAGCCATAGAGGTTGTTGGTTGCCTTCGAAAACCCTTGGATTAGGGCACTGATTTGAAAATTGCCTCAGTTCATTGTAGTTGTAGAAATGAACAACATGTTGACTTTCGAACAGAGCGTTCCTCTCCTCTATTGCAACTGCGGATCTTTCTTTCCGACAATTAACAACTAGGTGCCCTTCTCTTCTACACTTAAAGCATTTCCTCGTCCCCTTGAGGCAGTTTCTAGGGTGCTTCTTTCCACACATTTGGCAAGTGGGGTGCTGGATATTCTTATCACCATTTGATTTATCCATCGGACTGCCAGCACTGAATTCCACCTTACACTTATTGTCCCTATGATACCCCTGTGATTCCACGATCTCCATTTCTACCTTGAGGGAAAATCAGACAATTTCCTCATAGCTCTTGAAGTCACGGATCGCTAATTCATTTCGTAGGCTAGGCTTCAGCCCACCAAAGAAGTGGTCAACATTGCATTCGGAGGTAATGACAAAGCTGGAAGCATATCGTGAAAGCCTTATGAATTTTTCCTCTTATGCTCCAACAGATTCTTCATCTTTTTTCTTGAGGGAAAGGAATTCCTTTTCCATCTTAAGCTGGAGGGTGTGCAGAAAATATTTATCGAAAAACATCTTCCATAAATCCTTCAATTCCAACGCATCGATATCATCCTCAGGCTTGGTATTTTTGATCAACGCCCACCATTGATCAGATTCAACCTCTATATGATATGACGCCAGGAGAACCTTCTCTGGTTCAGAACATTAAATGATGGAGAAGATCTTTTTAATGGAGTTGATCCACTATTCAGCGATCGCGGTATCAGATGGTCCACTAAAAGTAGGGGGCCTTTGTCTCATTAAGCTCTTGATAGTGACTTATTCCTTCTTAAGGGGTTTTGGATGTTCTTCTTGACATGTGATTCTATTCAAATCTTGAGTTAGCTGAGAGAGAAGCATGACAAATTTTAGAATTCCCACTCCAATTGGATTGGGAATCTCATTAGTACAGTCTTCACACTGATCTTCATATCGGTTGATATCCTGAGTCCTCCTATTATCGGCCATTGGTAGGAATAAATGGAAAGGTAGGGGTAACACATAAAGGTTAATCCAAAGACAAAAGTCGATGACTTATAAATTAAATTTTATTTCCTTAATTTATAAATCTATAGGCTTCAATCTAGGATTTTCGTGATCTACTTTCAAACATATATTCTTAGGTGGTTTTTTATTACCTTAATACGAGTTCATACTAAGCTTGTGAATTTACCAAAGCATATCCCCGGGCGTGTCATAACCAAGAGTGCAGTAAGACCCATTTTCGTGCACCAGTTCCCGTTCGAGTCTAGCTCAAAGCGGTGTTTTCAGGTTTTACCAATAGGATACATCTGTGCCAGAGCCGGCTCTACCTACTCATATACAGACAGGGATTTATTTTCTTGATAACCCACTAACTCAATACTCACTATAACTTAGGGAAGTTTTTATTGTACTTAGTCTTATATCCAAGGCTTTACTATGGTTTTCTAATCCTAATCCCAAAAATAACTAAACCTATCCTCTGATACTAACTATGACTACCCTACTTTTATTAATGACATAAACATGATTTATTACATAAACTATTCACATGATACAACATGGAAGATAGAGAGTTCTAGTGTTTTTGGGGCTTAGGATCATTACATAACAACTTAAAACAAGAAATACAACATCTTTATTGAAAACATCATTTACATGACCACTACATTCCCTCATAATTAGCATTGCATGGGATAACCTGAGGACCTATATAAGAAAAGGGTGAGCTATAAAACCTAGTAAGGGAATAAACATGGAATACATGAGGAGTACAATACATGTATGATGATAAGAATATCAATATAGAACAAGAGAAACATGGACATAAAGTCTTGATAAAACATGATAATCATAACATGGAAATGTGGTGACAAAACATAACATAGAATTTGTATGTGCCAAGGACCATTGCACATGAATCATTAGTAAATCCTCATTGAAAATGAAGCACGAGTAAACCCTCGTTGCACTGTAATTAGCATGAGTCAACACTAATTGCACATGACATATCATGATACTATACTTTACCCAATTCATTAGAATGCTATAAAGGCACACCCTTATTAAAAATTTCATTTCATACATAATTCTGCCACATGGATCATTAAACATGGATTCATATAACATAATCATTTATTCCAAGAAAAAGGAATGTGGAATGAAAAATTATAATTAATAAGTAAATGTGAATGAATGTGAATACCCTTGATGGAGAAATGGGCATGGTATTCACTACAAAATTGCATTGGCTTAGAAAATTGGTGCAATTTCGGTAACATAACGATGTGATATAATAATTCATAAAAATGGTTGATGAGAGAGAAAGGGGTGTCATGTCTACATGAAATGGACATCAAGGGGGTCATATAGATACATGTACCAATAATTGTAATGGAAATTAGATTCATGATTCAGAATTATTTCTTGAATGTAAATGAGGAGAGAGAAGTTCCTTTAGGAATTTTGGCATAATAACGAGTGTACATGGGAGGCATTTAATGAGAGAGAAAGGGGTATCCCATCATTCAAACAATAAAAGAGGAATATGGGGGAGGTTCGAAACCATACCCCAATATTTGTAATTGAAATTAATAGGGCATAAAAATATTAAGAAAATTGGACAAAAAGTGAAAGGAAGAAAAACCCTTACATGGAAGTGTGCTTACAAAGGCTTGAGAGAGGATTGAGAGAGGCTTCATGGGAGATTGGGGCACCTTGGGAGGATTCTAGAGAGAGTAGGGTAGAGTTTGGACGAACTCCAAAGGCTTTGAGTGAGAAGGACGTGGGATCTTTGGTGGGTTTATATATGAAATGTGAGCGAATTCTTTATTATTTAGGTTTGAGACCACTTACATTAAACTAATCCAAACAACAAATCAGATCATGGTTTTTGCCCATGGTTTTTGGAAAAGGGAATAAGAAAACTATATTTTATAAGGACAATGTCTGAACTTCTTAAAATAATGGTGTTGCTTATGTGGAGGTGAGTCACACTCCCATGGAAAATAATTTAAAACGACAAGATGTTTAATAAGTCTTGAGGGGTCCATTAATGCTTTTTAAAATAAGTCAAAAAAACCCAAAATCACATTATTTTAATGGTAAAACATAATTTGGCTGAACATAAAGCTTATAGTATTTTATTACATCACTATTTGGTCATTATGATGTCATAAAGCACATTATATATTTAAACGGTATAAGATTTTTACCCAAAAATTTAGCTGTCTCAGAAAATAATGAAAAAAATTCACCATTGGATAATTTCAACGTCCTGATTCCAAAAATAACATTTATATTATCTAAATAATTTTTTAAATATTTTAATTTTCACTTTTAAAATAAAAACCAATATTTATCAGAAATTTACGGGTTTTGACAAAAAATGGCTTTCAATCCTTAATAAAAATTACAATTTCATTCATAAAATTTATAAGATCATTTATATTTAATAAAAATTAATTTAATGATAATAATATTTTTTTATTAAAATATTATTTAATTCAAAAATCCCTTAATTTAATAAAATGGAATTCTTAATTAAAAAATAACTAAAAACACTATTTGTACTTTAAAAACTATTTACAATGTGTCAATAATGACAAAAAGTATATTCATTATTATATAAAAAATTAATGTATATGTACATAGTACTACCGATTTGTTACATAACCCCTTAAAATAGCTACATAAGACCTAAGGGTAAGGTGTGCGATGTTGACAGACTCTTGGGGTGGCTCAGATAACATCGCCCGAGTGGTAATCTCTATCAACCTTCACTTTTCCCATAGACGATCCCGTTTGAACATGACATGATGAAGCTCAGCATGGGCTTGGTCAAGAGTAAAACCCAAGGATGTCACCTCTTTTCTGAGCTCTGACAAATGGGCTTCGTATGGAGAAATTCTACTAGATGAGGCCATCACTTGTTTTTCTGAGTAAATTGGATTTGTTTAATTCCTATATTTATACTAATCATGCGATCACTATTCAACGACTATATTAGCAACAGTCAAAATTCTTAACATAAAACCAAAGAAGTTGACATTTTATATAAACATTTTACATAAAGATACATTTAATTAGATCATGTGAGATTTCCAATAATGAATCTTTCGGTTGTTACATTTCATATTTATCTTGAAATCATTATATTAAATTTAAATGAATATTGCCTGAAATGAAATTAATGATATTTGAGGAAAATAGTATTTTATTAAATTAAATTAAAAATAATAAAAATTTTGAATTAGGGAAATAATGACATGTTATATAAAAAATATCCTTTCTAGTCCATTTATGATATAGTTTTTACCACAGAAGTAGAATTATAACCATTTAATATTGAAAAATTGTTTTAGTGTAGTCATTGGAACATTTCTATAGTTATAGTATTAATAATCCAAAAAATGTAATATTAACAAATTTAATTTTTCGTTTTGGTATTTTATTATTTTATACATTAGATAAAAAAATATATAATATTTTATTTGATCATTTTTTTGGGTTTAATTTGGTATAAAATGATTCTAATTTTTAATTGAATCCAGAAAGATAAATTCCTTATCTAGAATCAGATGCATTAAATTTGAAAAATATGCCACTTTTATTTTCAATCATTTTGAATAGTAACTGTAGTGAATATTTTTCATCCCAGTAGTGGTAAAATGGGTAAAAAATGGATAAATCATGATAAAAGGAATGAAAATAAATTCAATAAATTCAATTTTTCTCTAGAGAGGATACATTTTACTATTATAATCATAAAATATATTTTATGGGATTTTGGTTCAATTTTCCAATGATAATGTTGTCTATATTATTTTAATATATTGAAATTACAAAAATGTAACTCAAATGAATTTATCATCCATAATTAATTTAAATAAGGATGAAAATATGATATGTTTTGTTCTAAAATTTTATTTTATTATGAATAATATTTTTATCATGTTAATTTATTTATATTTTGTAGATATTAAGAAATTGTGTAAAATTATAACACAACACCAACATATTTATTTTTCATTAAATAGAAAAATCTATTAAATAATTCAAAAAACTATAAAAGTAATGTTTTTCGTGTGAATTATAAATCCAAAAAAATTTATTTACTAGAAAATATATTACTATTATTTCATATTATAGATTAAAATTACATTAATATTTTAATTTATTTAATATTAAATCAATAAGTTTTGTTAAAAATGAAATTAAATATATATCATATAAAATGAATATTTTATTAATTTATTTTAAAATTATAAAAAAAATTAAATAGGAGAAGTATGATGTTCAATGATATAAAAATTCATCCATTTTCCATTTGTGATCCAATTTTTTCAATATATGAAATATAATTAATCAATAATATTGAAAATCTTATTACTGTAGTTGTAGTAGAAATTGGTTGATGAAGGGGTTAAACTAAATGATAATGTTCAAAATGAGCACAAAATTTGTATAAATTTTATTAGATTATGAAATTTGAACCATAAAATTTTTATAGTCTAATTCATGTCTAAATTAAATAATTACAGATGAGAATTACATTAATTATATTTGAATATTTAATGAAATTAAATTTGTTTCTTCTTTCCATCTTATAAAAGGACATCCCTCATTTCTCTTATTTACATCCCATTGAGCTATATATTTCAAAAAAACTGCCATATTATTTTAAAAACATCATAGGAATATATTTAAATATTATTTTTTTCCAAAATTTTCATTTCCTGTTTCATTAAGTTAGGATCTAAAGGAGACCAACTAAAGGATACATAATCATCTTTCCAAATATATTTCAATTAATTTATTATTATAACACCTCAAGTATTTGATATTTATCATAAAATGTTAAGGAACTAAATATATTAAAAATATTATTTGGATTATGGGACAACCATTACCTACACTAATTTCCATCAGATAGGAAGTGAATATAACTCTCATTCATAACTATGGAATACCTTCACCACATATTGATAGTATTCATTTCCCATAGCATTCATTCATTAATGGTTTTTACGATGGATTTAAATTCTTAATATGAAATTTATGACATAATTATTTATTTTTTTATAATATTATTTTCATAATTTTACCTTTCAATTCATTCAAAAATAATAATGTTCTGTGTATGTGTGTTGACTACCACCCCCCTGAAGTGATCTGATTCATTTTTCATTTCAATTGTTCATGGGTGCTGAAAAATATATATTTAGTGAAAGTATATGAAATATATAATAATTATTAAAGAATTTTGATATATTATTTATCATTATTTAATTCCATCAATTGAAATGTGAAAAAAATCCATGCACACATATGACTTACCATATCCATGAATGATGTAATTCAATTTTATATCTTTTTAGTTTATGGGCGAAGAAAAATAAAAATATAATGATTACAGATAATATTGATATCATTATTAAAATTATGTATATGATGGAACCTGGTACAAATTACACATACTGGAACTACGAAACTATGATTCTCATGAAAAATGAAATAGATAACACCTAAAGATGATGATTTTAATAATGAATTATTCAGAAATGGGTGCTAAAATGTTATACCAGAGTCATTTTTTGAAATTATTAGTTTTTAAATGTCTCTTACGTATAATTATAATACATTTTAATTAATCATATATGTTATTAATTATTATTAAGTAATTAGAACTCAATTTAAGGGTTTTATGTTACAATATCATAGTTTAATTTAATTATTTTTTATTAAGTCCCTGATGATGAAATTTCATAATATTTCATTTAATAGCCGCCTGATTTTTTTAATATAGGTATTTTTATATATAAAATTTTTCATTTTATTTTTCAATCTTTATGTAAAAAATATAATTCAATAATATTTCTAAATAAATTTGTGATGATTTATCACGTCAATAGAAAATCATTTGTCATCCATGTCTTTATTTTCGTGTTTTTTTATTTTTTTATTATTATCTAGTTATTTTTAATATAGAAATTTATAATTTATTTATTTTTAATATTTTTTTTCTAATTAGAATATTCTTTTCATTTTTCAAATGAGGTACCTTATAAATTTTAAAAAAGAATGGGAAATGTAACTTTTAATGTATACATGAAGAACAAAATTTCTCTTTATCATGACCACATAATTATTAGAAGATTCATTCAAAATTGTACAAGTATCATTTTCATGTAAATATTTTCCTATATTTTTTGGAAATATTTATAATTTATATAATTGAATTTATATTGAGAAGTTTTTTCCCCTAAGAAATGACATAATGATATTTTAAAAGCATTATTCATCTATATTAACATCTGCTGATGTTAAATATGATTTAATTGTTTTGTAACATAAGGATACGATCAATATTTTTTGTTAGGATGGTTTATGATTATGATAATTATAACTTTATAAAATCCATTTTTCTTCCATGGATTATTCTATGATTAAATCATGAAGTTTTTTGAAAGATATTTTCATTCCATGGGTTATAATATATGATGAATGATTTATGATCCAATTGATCTTAAATAAAATGAATGTGATTATTTGATGTATGTGATCAAAATCAGATATCCCTCTAATGAACTTGGTAAATATGTATATCTTATGAGATAATAAAAACTAGAATGATGAGTGAAACAAGTTTAGTAAGGGACTCTCATCATTACGATAGTCTTACGAGTGATCCTCAACTAAGGATATGATGGAATTAGAAGTGGAACGAATAATGGATATGGAAATGTGTTTTGGATAAAGAAATTATTTTCTATATTTATTTTTATTCATCAATCTTATATCATATTAAAATATAATTTAATCAAGGATTATGTCCATTTATGTAATTATGATTAACATAGTACAAAATTATTTGTTCTAGGGAAATTACAAATATAAAGATTTATGATATAATTGGTAATATTTTTAAATTTTAAGCCCATGTTATGATACAATTATTGCCATTTTTTAGTATATTATTCAATATATCTCCTTTGTTTACCCTTCCTATGGTTTAGATATATCATTTCTATTTTTTTACTTCCTATGGTAATATGTCATGGAATTATATAGGGTGTACCATGAAGAGTACACAACGAGAATAACATTACAAGTGATATCAATAAGGTGCCAAGATAACATTTTTTTGTGTCTATTCTCAATATACACTAAAATATTATAGTTTTAAAAAGGGTGATATTGTTATATATTAAATATTAATCTAAAAACATTTAAATAATTTTTTAATGGTTTATTCTAATATGGTATTACATGTGTAGTATTTATTTAATCATTAGATATTGTGGTTTGAATATATAACTTAAAACCATATAAATAGTTCTAATGATATGATAAAATTATAATTATTGGGAAATAACCATTGATAAACATGACTATACATAGTCATCCATTATTTGAGTAAATATTTTCATGATTTAGACATCCAATAAATGATTATTATAAGATTTTTTGGTATCCCTATGAGATTTTTTGGTCAAAATAATTTTTTTGGGTTTTTAATGTTTTAACTTGAATAAATCAATTTAATTTTTAATGTGATAGAAAAACATGTATTTTACTTAGGAGAAACAAAATTTTCAAAAGTAAGTATAAAAAATATTGTTTATATAGATACATAACAATCTCATGATATGAGTCATGTTAAGAATAAAAATTATATGTGGAGGGAAAAATATTCCATTTATTCATTTATTAGGAAAAACCCTCCCTATTTTACTGGGTCTACTAATCAAGCTTTTTGGGAAATGAATTACCTCCACCGAAAAGATATTTTCTAATATTCAGTATTCATAACAAAAATTTTTTATTTTTCCTATTTTTCTTTTGGAAGGATAAGTATGTCTTGAATATAATCATATGAAGAACATCAGTAAAACATAAGAATTTAACTCCATAGTGTGGGATGATATTAAAATATAATTTTTTCATAACTACATTCCTTGAATTAATTATACAAAAAATGTAGTAGGAATTTTCTGAGCTAGAGTATATGTTTGGGGAATCCATTACTATATATGGTGAAAATATTACAAGTCCATATTTATATGATTCTATTATTATAATTTAATATTAATATAACATTAATGATTTATTCTATGGCATAAAATAAATTATCTTGAAGGGAATTACCATAATATACATTAGTAGACATAATGAAATATTTAGATGTTCAACCAAGGTGGAGTTAGAGATTTTATTTTCCCGTAAATATAATTTTTTTCATAAGAAAATAATGTTTCAATTAAAAGGATATTATAATAAATAAAAATAGTGAGTGAAGAAGAAGATATTTTTTATGCTCACATTGTGGATGAAATAATGGGGGATAGTGTTTCAATGGTACTGGTTAATTCTTTATATGTGTAATAAAATATCACTGGGAAATAAAATACTGATGTGATAGTGATAATATGATATTTAATGACTGAGAAAGAACTACAAATAATTCACCACCCACACTCTAGTGTTTCAAATGAAATGTGTATAGACATTACACTAACCAGTTTCTAAAATTTGAGGGTTAGTGATGGAGGATGATTCTAGTAACCTCTTAAGAAAATAGTAAAAGGTAAATATCATGAGATCACTTTAGATGATGTGGATAATTAATTATTGAAAGTATACTAACCATCCACTCTAAACTACAAATTTATTATTTGATTCTGGATTTTCCTCTACATTTATTTGTAAAAAAATATTAAAATGGTATATCAATAGCACTACAATTATTAGATTTTTAATTAGTGGTGAAACCCCAAATGGTATGATAACAGCTTCTAAATTCAATTATTCTTTTATAATTGATTTTTTTGGAATGTGATTCCTATAAATCTCAATACTTATGCAATAATTAAAGTTGATTTTATCATTCTCATAATGTAATATTAATTACATAAATCTCATATAAATTTATAAGGATTTAATGTCACAATTTGTATTCCAATACAAATAATAAAAGTCTATAAACATGTTGATAAATATTAATATCTAATAGAAATATAATATATTTTAAGATTAATGATTCATATTCCAAAGGGGTGTTTTTTAGATAGTTGGGGAGAAACTCAGCATCAATGGTATTTTCAATTAGTAAGAGTTTATTGATGACTTTCTAGAATTATTTCCTAGATTTCCCTGAAATCATAAATCAATGTTTTCAATTGAAATCATACCTCATTATATACCAATTTCAATTTCTCTATTAAAAATGACCTCAATTAATTAAAATAAAGTAAATGAGAAAATTCAAGAGAATAATAATAAGGGATTCATTCATCTGAGATAATCACAATGGGTTGAACATTTTCTTTTTCTTATGAAGAAAGATTGATCGATGTGTATTTCAATTAATTATAAGAAATGATACAACAACACTATCAGTAACATGTATCCTCCACCCCATATTTATGACTTCTTAAGTCAACATCTCAGAGATCAATACATTTCCAAGATTGAAAATTAAACTAGATTAAATATGTTCTTATTTAGAATGGAATATATACCTCAGACTATATTGCATACATTGTATGGAAACTATGAATTTATTATGTTGTCATTCAGACATAATAATTTCCCCACTATACTAATGGATTTAATCAGTAGAGACTTTAAAGATTATATTAATCGTTTTAGTGTACTCAATATAGACGATATTCTTACATATAATGAGATTAAATATTATCATAAATATATCATGATAATTTTATTAAAGAACTTTTGGATGGTAATGTAATATGATAAAATTTACATGTAAGAATTTTTGCTAAAAAAGATTCATTTTTGGGTCACATAATCAAAAGAAATAGTATATCTATGGATCATTCAAATATGATAGTTATTGAATATTTCCTAGAATAACAAAATTGATTTATACCCATAGTTTTATTTTATTTAATAGATATGATCAATTATCTGTGGAGAATTTTTCTGAGAAGTGTAATACAATTGCCTTATTAACTCGTAAGGTAGAAATGTTCATGTTGGATGATAAATTTGAGGAAACATTCATGGAAATGAATAGAAGTTTTGTAATACTACAACTAATTACACTGAATTACTATGAAGATAGTTTTTTGATATATAATTATTTATAGAATAAGGTAATAGATAGAAATCTCATGTATAATGATATGGTGATACCTTATGCCTCACTCCAATTTAATGTTAATGAGGATAAATACACAAAACATGATTTAGAGTATGGTGTGGTAATTTTATCTTTAATAATATTGAGGACTTACCATTACATAGAATTATGTGGTATATATGTCAATAGAAAAAACTATATTTTCAATCCTAAAGTATATAATATGTGCCAAAGAATATAGTTGGAGTTGATTAAATATTATTACGATTCAATACATTACCAACCAAGGAAATAACATAAGGTAACATATATTCTGAGTCAAATGATTAGGAATGAAACACCCTAAGATATTAAAAGTGGAACCTCGTGTTTGATAGAAATTATGACACACACCACTAATCTTAGATAATAATATATCACAATTATATTTTAAAGTGAATTTTTTTTAAAAAAAATTCAACCTCTTCTATAGCTTACAAAACACACAATCACGAGTCTTAATGATTGATAAAACAAAATATCATTATAAACTATAAGTTAAATTAATTGGTAGTAATAAGACTAACAAAATTATAAAATTTATATGGTTTAAAATGAATTATAAATTCATTGTATTCCTATTTATTATAAAAAAATTAAAATCCATTTGAAAACAAAAAAATATCTCAAGAACTATATTTTTCTAAAACATGGTTTTTTCAAGATTTGTACGAATAATTTTTAATTAAATTTTTTTAATTTTATAAAATATATTTGGAAAAATAAAAATACATTTTGAAATATAAGTTTTAAAATTATCTTTGGGTTAATGTTTTTTAATTTTCTTATGAAATTATTTTTTGGATTAATAATTAAAAATAAATATTTTTAATGAAAACTACCTTTTGTTTTAAATTATTTAAAATGTTAACTAATTTTTAAACTGATTTTCAAAGTAACATTATTTCAATAATATTATAATATAACTAATATTGGTCATTGGAATAAATTTAATATTGAATTTGACTATAATTTTTTTTAATCTTTTAAAGGTTTTATATGAAAATTCACTTTTTCTATGTGTCTAAACGTTTTATTTTAAATTGGATTCATAATATTATATGAATTGAGTTTGAAAAATTGGATTCTATATTTATAATTATAATAAATTATTTTATCTAACATTATTAATTTAATTTTTTACTATAATGAATATTAAAAATAGTAACAAATAGTTTCCACGAGTAAGGTAAAATTGGGTTTATGAGTGGTTAAAAAAGAAGATAATGGTTAGATATCACATTAAAATGTTCTAGATCCCATTATATGAAAAACATTATAAATTACCTATGAAAACACTAGATAATGACTTTTTTATCATGTTTCTTAGGGATAATGTGTGTACACAATATTCAATTCATAAAATCTGTTGTGTGCCTTACCCACATATAAAAGTCCAGTCCTTCTACTCTCTTCATCACATATCAAAAACCTTTTTATTCGGCCATGAAATTCCCAAATATCTTTCTTAATTCCCACCACACATCATAGAGGATTCATATTTATTAATAATCCCTTGTATAAGGGATTTGGGTATAAACCTAATGAAGATCTATTAAAAATAGGTAAAATACCTAAATAAGATTCTTTGATTTATTTATTATTCCTAAAACATAAAATAATCATAAAATATTATAATATAATATAAAATTATCCCTTAAATACTTATATGTTATAATGTTAATGCAATAACCCAGATCCATCTCCACATCCATAAGACGGGTATAAAATCATTGATCATGTGTTTGACGGTATACCACCTTGTGAACCGATAAAATTCATTTTCCAACAACACTATTTTAGGATTAATATAAATATGGATTAAAATTATTTAAATATTATTAATGAAATTATTATATATCTTGAGTTATTTTTTAAAATATACCTTAATAATTTCTATTCATTGGGGGACAAGATAATGTTACCCGTGTGTGTAAAGGACTACAACCTCATAAAGCGACATGATTAATTTTTCACATACCCATTAGATATAAGGAAGTTAAAATAAATTTATTTTATATATGTGACATTGTAATATATGTATTTTTCTACACATATAATATCATATCTAACTTATTACCGTCATTATAATGGGATAAAATAATGTCCCTCATGCGTATGTATACCGAACATAATGATGTGACATGTTTTTCATTTTAAATTTAAATGTTTGGAAATATTGATATATTTGGTTAATATAAATTCTAAATAAAATAATATTTATGGTTTTTATGGTTACATAAAATTTATTTTCCTTTAATTGAATGTTTCAAAAAAAATTGAAAATTCGTTCATGCGTATGTACAACTTTCGATATCCACGAATGATGTAAAAAAATTTATGTGTCTATATATTATGGATTATTATAATTAAATATTTAATTATATATATATATATATTGTATTTAAATATGTTTTAACATTAAATATATAATTTATTGATTATTCATTCAAATGGAACGAGATTACAGTATAAAAACATATCAAAAAATTTAATCGGCTTCTGCTAGAAACTGTGGTTATAACAAGGATATTTAAATAAATGTTTGATAAAAGATAGTATATATATCATTAATGGCATGAAAAATATTATTATGGTTTCATAATAAATTTACAATAATCCTTGATATATTTTATACTAGGTCTTAATGTGTACGATGGAAATTGTACCTACGGAAATGATTTACATCTCAATCTTATTTTCTGTAATACACATACCATATTCAACAAGTATTTAATTTATTAGTGTATATAATACCCATTAATGTATCTTATGATTATTTTTAAAGAAATTATATTGATATATACAACAACTTTATGATCTCTCTTTTATTGGGATTACAATTAATATGTGAGAATATTTGCAATTGTTTATTTTTTAATCTCATAATTTATAGGGATTATTTATCATTGAATTTATGTCAATGAAATATTATGATCTATCACCCAAATAATACTACATTTCAATAAAATGTCATTATTTATAAATATTTCAGTTAATAGAACCATTTTCCACTATTTTGTAATTAATTATTTTGGAATTTGGTTTATAAAATCTATCATTATTTATCCCTTTTTTATAAATTACTTTATATTAAAAAAATATTTTCTTAAAATGATTATTATTTTTTTCCTAATTTTTTATTAAAAAAATACACGTTTTCAAGTTTTTAAAAACTATTTTAAATAAATCATTATGTTATTTTCCAAAGAATAATCATTTGGATTCTACCAAAAATATGAATGAAATATTTTTCTTACATGTACGACCAAAAAAAATTACAACCTTCATGAATAATGAATTTTTAAAACATATTTTACTTGTTTCTAGGTTTAATGAAAATTAAAATTATTTTTCAATTTATTTATAAATTTAAATTTTAAAATTTTATTTTCAAAATGAAAAGGGTCTTTTCCTAAAAACTATTTTTAGTGTCATTTTTTGATATTAATATTTACCAATAACATAATCATGTTATTATACATATGATCCTCTAGATATATGTTATATCGACAACATTATTATTATTCCTCTAAATTTTTAATGATCAGTTTTACTAAGGATGTATAATTTTATTACCATTAACCATATTACTCTAGATGTTATTTGATTATGTTTATTGATTTGGGTAAACATTAAGATTTCAAATATGTTAGTTATTTAATAGTTATTTTTTCTTTAAATTGGTTCCACCCCTTTCATAGGAGGAATTCATTATACTTAGTAAGTGAAATTTCGGGCCAAGAATTACATAGTTTGTCAATTAATTAGTTTGTCACACGAGACAAATTTGTTTTCAAAATTAAATGGTTTTTTACCAATAGTGTTAGCCTATCTATTGAAAGGTTTTAAAAATATGTTTATACTCAAAAAAATTATGAAATTCCTCATTATGGTTTTATTTGTTAATTTTATAATTGATTATTCTATTAGTTATAATATCCATGGATAATTTTCTAGCTCATGTTATTAATTATTTGAAATTATTTTAAAATCATTTATTGCATCCATATTATTCAAACATAATTTTTTGAATTCCATCTATCTCTGTTATTTAATATTCTATATGGATTACTCATATATATTTCATATATCTTCTATTGTACAAATAAATTTACTAATAATTAGATATTACCCCTATCTTATGTTTCATTCCTCATAATGAAGAGATTGTTATTATCATTCATATCAATGGTTATGATATGATAATTAATAATGCACTGAAAGAAAAAAATAAATTTTATTTTTTATTTTTTATTTTAATGTGACATTAATTTATGTATATAGTTTACCAAGACTTATAACCTAAATGGTCATTCAGTTCGTGATTACCTATATCTTATGACAAATTAATAAAGTAACCACCAATTATTTGATTTTAGGGTTGGGGACTTTATAGTTGGTATCGAAGGATGTTTATTAGAATCTATGGGAACTATATTTAGTAAAACTAACATTAATGAACATAGAAATATGATATAAATTTAGGATATGTATAAAATAACATCCTATGTTTTTTTTGAGGCAGTGATTATATGGTTTACTTAGTATTATATCATTTTATAGGAGGTTTTGATTTTGAAACAAATTTAAATAAGGTTAATAACTTCGAAAAATAAATTTTAGGATTGACTGGATCATTGCATGTAATAAGAAAATATTACTTACTATACTCATGTTTTAGCACTCCCAAGGGATATGATTAGGTAATTTCACATTTTCCTTAGAAACTATTTTGATGGATTAAAAATAAATAATTTCTATAAATGAACTAGTATTAAACATTATGTGTCTTAGATTGAAATGAAGGTTTCATAATTTATAACAAAAAATTATTTCTCATTATTATGTGATTTTATATTATCATTATTTTTTCCTAAAATAGTATTTCTTATTTTAGTCAACTTTGGGAAGCAGATAGACCTGTGTTAAAATTGAATGAGATTGATAATTTGTTGAATAGAAACTATATTAGTTTATGATTAATGAAAAGGATAATTTGTTAATTCATAATTAGTAATCATTATATAATAATAATAATTCTCACCTTAATAAACTCTCAGATTCCCCAAATTTGAGAATGATATAGTTCACTGAGTGATTAGGTATTGGAGACCATATAGAAAATAAGATTCAGTATACTAATTGTCACAAATTTTGAAACAAAAACTAAAGATAACTTCATGTATAAATAAGAATATTTTTTGCATGTGGAGAATATGGACATAGATAAAGTGATATCAGTGGAAAATTTAAATGATTAGTTAACACAATGGATTTTAATAATGCTACCCCTAGGGGAACATCGATTGTTGAATGTTTTAAATTTGAAAAGAATGAGAAAAATGTAAATTGATATAAAAGGGGGAATTATCATAAAATGAATCATAAATGTTGTATGAGTAATGGTTATAGAAATTATGATTAAGATACCACAAATAACATATGAAAGGAAGGATGTATGAAGGAATAAAAAAGATGAGGTGTAATTGATGGATTTACAAAGAAGTATAATGATTAAAGTTCTTATTTATTTTTATTCAATAGATTCTTTGGAGAGTTATTTTATCTATTAGATTAACATAATATGAATCATAAAACTCACATGAAATGAACCATATAATTTTTTACAATGATTTGATGACACATATTGACTGGCACCAATAAAATTTATTCTATGGAAGGTTGATCATTTTAGAAAACATCTTATTTAAATAAGATGGGTTTTAATATTTTCTCAATTACTATATAGCTATGATAATAATATCTTTATAGGATTATAATGGAGACATTAAAAATCGATAGTGACTTGATGTTTCATGTTAACTTTTTTAGATTTTACTACATGTTTCAGTTTATATAAGATAATAAACAATATGAAATTTTATTTTTGGACGAATTAATGTTTTCATTATGGTTTTATGGTGATAAAGGTATTCAAATAATTTTAATTTGACCAAAAAATCAACTTTCTATTGTATAGGAAAATATTGTTTTATTACATAGTGACCTCCATTCTAAGTTTTTGGACTTCGAATTTTGTCAAATGTATTTTGGATTTCCCCTAAGTACAACTACTAATGGAATGTATGAATTTGAAATTCAAGTTATTTAAAACACATCGTAACAATTTTTGAGTTTTGAAAATATCATATGAAGGAATTTTAATTATTTTATGAATCTAATGACCTCTTAAAATTAAATATTAATTCATTTGTGTTGAAAAATTCAACTCTAAATCTCCCTGTATGGAAGAAATAATGAGATTTTTGTGTAAATTGATTGAGATATGAAATTAAATATTTCATGTTTGTATATTTCATTAAAACATTGTTTTATACAATATTTTAATTCCTAAAATCATGGGAAATGATATTTCAAATAAATTTTATAGTTCCTTCAATTATGATAAACTGATGGACTTTTCTCTAATTGGATATGTATTATTTTTTGGTCATTATGCTTAACAAAATGACTCACCTTCATACCATCAATGATCTATATCAGTCCTAAAAATTATGTAATATTTTCTCCAATGTCCATATATTCACTTCCCACCAATGCACTATTATTTTGATTCATTAATATGTGTTATTACAAACATAATTATTTTTTTATTTATATCTTATCATGATGATGTTTTACTAAACCTTATATAATGATGGATTTTCAACAAACGTACTGCCAAATTTCAAATTCAAGGTTATTGATACTGAGTAAAAATTTTGAGGATGCAATTTATTGATGTTTGGTATTATTTATAACATTGGTATTTAAAAAAGAGATACACTTTTATTAATATAATATATTACCCAGAACACTAAGATTAGATGATAAAGTAAGATCTCTTAATTAAAAAATATATTTCATTTTAAATAAGATCAACATCTTCTATAGCTTATAAAACATAAAACACATAGCCAAATTGAACTATAATAGAGAATACTATTATTACATTAAATTTAAATTAGTGGTTATAAATAGTAATTAATAAAGTTTAAAAAATATATTTCATTCATGTATATAGAATAAATTAATTTGTTTTCATTTTATTTGAAATAAAAAATAATCCCCTTGAATGAAAAGGATATGTTTTCGGGAAAAAATTTATTTTTCCTAAATAATGGTTTTGTCATTCTTTGCTAACATATTTTAAAAAAAATTAACAAATTTATAAAATAACTTTTTTAAAAATTTAAAATGTTTTTAAATATATATTTCAAAATTATCCTTTGGTAAAATTTTGGGAATTTTTTTAAAAGATTAATTTTTCTATTATAAGTAAAATATACAACTTTTCATCTAAAATTGTCATTGTGTTTCAAATATATACAACGATTAATTATATCAGAACATAATTTCAATGAAAAAACTGTTAAATTATATTACAATTTATCTAATTTATGACATTTTAATTAATTTCACATTAAATTTTCATTCAAAAACTCTTCATTATTTTGAATAATTATCTTTGTAAAAACCCATTTTTTAATGGCTCTCTAGGTTTTATTTTATGTTTGATTGATAAAATTATTTTTAAATTAATTGGAAAAATGGATTCCATATTTGGATTCAATGAAATTTATATTACTTAATAAGATGAACTTATTTTTTGACCATAATTAATCAAAAAAATTATATATATATATTACAACATTTAATATAAAAATATAATTACAATGGTGTTAAACTAAGAATATATGGGTTAGATCTGACAAAAAATTATTCCAACACCAATTGTGTGTCTATATATCATCCTTATCACCTAAAACATAAAATAGTTATCCATTTCCAATAATCATTTGAAACATTTGGGTACACTTTATTCTTTTCAAAAATTCCCACTTTATCCTCTCCCCCATTTATGAAAGGTTGGCCTATTTCCTCTCCACTTCACATATAGAAATCCATTTCATTATGTCAAGAACTAAAAAAATATCATAATTACTCCCCCAAACCCAAATCATAGAGGCATTATTTTTATTAGTAATCCCTTTTAATAAAACATTAGTCAGAAACCTAAACATGCTCTCTGAAGAAGAAGTAAATTTATTAAATGTGTGAATTTTTATTTTATTTATTCTTCTAACTCAATAAAATATTCTTAAAATATAATAAAATAAAAACCTAAATATAGAAAATGTATTTATATTTTTTTATATTAATTTAATAACAAATATCCTTCTCTACTTCCTACAAATGGGAAAAAAATTCCAATCTTGTGTTCAATGGAGTACCACCTTGAAAATTGGTATAATTCACTTTATATCACTATATTTCTAGTGTGAAGATAAAAATTAATTTAACATATTTATATTATTTTTATGGAATTATAATGATTATTTAGATATGAAATCACATATACCTTAATACATTTAATTCTATGGGGGATACAATAGCATCGCTCATGTGTACATTAAACTATTTACTCATGAAGTGGTGTGATTATTTTTCTCATACTCATTACATGAAAGGAAGTAAGAATAAATGTTATAATTATATTTTATATTTATATCATATTTTTTTCTAAATATATAATTGCATGTCTATCTATTTACCTTCCAATGAATTGGAACATAATAATGTTTATCGTGCATACATATAGAGTACTGCTTCCACATAGCAATGTGATTTGTTTCACATTATTTTTAGATGGATGGTAATCAGTATGATTATGATTAACATAACATAAATTTATAATATAATAATTATTAAACAAAGGTTAATTAACCTTCTTTTTCCTTTCATTCCATCCATTGATAAAAATGAAAACGACATTTTTGCGTACGTATGGCTTACCATCTCCATGAACGGTGTAATCCATTTTCTATCTATAACTTTTCTATTTTACAATTATTAAAATTATCATGAAAAATGTGATATTTAAATAATATTTATAATTCTAGAGATAATGGAACCCTAATAAATGTAAAATTGATGAAATTACCGAACAAAAAAAATCCATGAATAATGAAGCAATTATCACCCAAGACAGTACTATTTAAAAAGATATATTAATAAAAAAGTTATAAAATATTTTTAGTAAAGGATATATTTAATGAAATATAAAAGTATAGTTATCTAATAGATGTATAATAAACCAATATTTATTATATACAATGTTCTAACTTGTATAAATTATATCATCTTTTTAGTAAGTATTTTCATATGACTTTTATATTCTATGAGACACATGTCTTATTCACCATGTGTTTCTTTTATGTGGTGCATATAAACACCATGAATGTATTTTATGATTAATATCCAGAAATTTATGGTGAATTTTATATCCATATTTTACATTTCATTCATGAGGAATATAAATTAAAATTTACTAAGGTGGTAATTGTTTTATTTATAATCTAAGAAATTTATGGAATTGTTTATGATTAAATTTATGATGATGAAAAGCTATAATTTTCACCCTGAAAACTGTTCAATTTTACTCTCCTATGGTAATTAATTACATTTTCATTTAATATAAACCATTTTATCTAATTTTTTTAAAAAAATGGTTGTTATTTTTAAAGTAACTATGACTTTATTTCTCTCATTATTAAAAAATACATTTTCTTCAAAATCCATATTGTATAAAATTGTTATATTTTTTCAAAATACTTCATCTAATTTATTAAATAACTTGATAACCTTTTTTTATTTAATAAAAAATCAAAATGAATCATTTTTCTGTTTTAAAATAATTCCCCATTTTCATTTACCTAAAATATAAATGGAATCACTTTTTTAACGTGTATGACATGAACAAAAACATTTCCTCCAATTATTCTCAACTACTTATTCATTATTCTTTAATATTCTAGGATTATATTCAACCTAAAGTGTTTTGAAAATGTTTCTGAAACATTTAGTTTTATATTTTAATTTTCAAAATGTAAAATATATTTTCCTCATTAATGTTTTCAATGAAATTTTTATTTTATTTATATTCATCAATGACAAAAAAAACCTTCATTTTATTTATGATACACTTGTTATATGTATTATTGATAACATCCTTATTATTTATCCGAATGATTTGTGATCATTTTGACTTGGCATGTTCAACTTTTTTTTAATTGTATCACTCTGTATAATTTATGAATATGCTTATTTATTGGGGTAAGTATTTACATTTTTTATGTCAGTTTTTCAATAAAGATGTTTATTTATATTCCTTATCTACAATTTTTTATAATTAATTAATAAAAAATATTATGTTATGGGTGTGGCCCAGAATTACATAGTGCCTCAATGAATTAGTAGGTCTCAGGAGAAAATTTAGTTAGACAAATTAAATGGATTTTTACCCATAGTTATAACTATCATGTGAATGGTACTAAATGAGTTTTTTTGATACTCGATATGATTAATTACATCATTATGTGAATAGTTATTTATGTTCAATTTAATTATTTGTTTAGTTATATTTTCCATGGTTAGGATTCAAGGTTATGTGATTATTTATATGAAATTATTTCATTATCATCTACTTATACCATATTTTTATCAAGTAACAAATTTAATTAAATGTGTTTCAGTTATTTTACATGCTATATTGATTGTGGTTTTTTATTGATCATATATTCCATTTGATGCATATCCATATTGATCATTAGAGCTCATATCATACTATTATTTATTTCCCTAGGAATCCATTATGTGTATTATAATTAATTCACATGTTTATGATTGATGAAATAGTGATTCACTCAAAGAAAATAATATGTTTTGATTTATACATTTAATAGTAATTTGAGATTCAATAATATAAATAGTACAAAATTACTACAAAACTATATATTCCTTCAATATATGATTTAGTGTATCTTATGCTAACATAATAATGTAACCTCTAACTCTTGGATACTAGTCTTAGCATCATTATAATGAATGATAATCTATTATGAGGATATCAAAATATCAAATATTTATAGACTTTCAAATGATGGATCAATAATTATTCATCAAAATAGATAAATCTTATGTTACTCAAATGATTGTTCATCCATCTAACCATGAACAAAATTAAATTAGTTCAATAGAATAATATAGAGCTAAAAATTAAGTTAGGAAATGTTCTTAAGATCAACCATGGTTTTTTTGTAATTATATGGATGAGGAATTATGTATGTGTCTCATCTATACCATATTTGAAGAAGAATATCTTGGATGAATCATGATGATAATCATTATCTATTCATCCTAGTTGTTTGAAAATATATATAGGTATTAATTAAAGTTTATAGTTAGACAAAATGAACGTATATATCATTGAGTATGTATCTTAGTGATTGATATGTCATAAATTCAAGGTCTATAGATATTAGTCTAACAGTATGTAACAATAATAACACTTGAAAAAATGAAAATGGGGAAATATTACCATTTATTTTTTCATTCGAATCCCCAAGACGAATAAAGGGCATAATTATATTTGTGTAATAGTCCAACATAATAGGTATAAAACACCGTAAATTGATAATTGATAGGATTTAATAATTGATCATATCAAGGTATTATAAAATAAGAAATTGGTAATGTTTTATTTAGTGTCAAAAAATATTGTATCAAATCGTAATCAAAGGATTATCTAAATGATCTCAAGAAGTAATGGGTAGGATTGGGAAACAATTTTCATTTTAGCTACATTGTGTCATCCCTATATAGAAAGTCAGTCTGAGAGGAAAGTTCATTCTACATAATTAATTTTGTTATCTTTATCTATTGATTTTAATTTTTGTTTGGATTATCACCATTTTTGTGAAATTTTCCTCCAACACTATCTTTCAATCAGGTATTCAAGTTCCTTCTCATGAACAGCTATATAAATAAAATATTATAAAACCATCATGTTGATATTAAATGAGATAAATAACGATATTTTTAGTTTATGTAGAAAAATAAATTACAGATAGAATTATATCCATTCTAAAATACATAAGTAAATCATAGAGTGGATTTAAAATATATTCTGAAAATCATTGTGGATATCGGAATTTTGAAGTTGATGGAACAATATTTTTTAAAAATTTATCCTTGGAATAATTTTATGTTGTTAGGAATAAATTGAAATTTGATCCCAGGATATATTATTCCTTTTGACATTCTTAAATATAGTATGATAGAATCTTACCAATTGGAACTTCCACAGAATCACACTTAGATTCACAATGTCTTCTATATGTCTCTTCTAGACACGAAAATTATAGATACATGAATATGCTAAACACATAGGTCATGTTGTTAGTAAAATTTCTCTCTCATGAGGAATAAGAGGAGTAGATTTTTTATTATAAAGGAAATGTGCTATGAAATAAGATCACTCACCTGGTAAAATTTTTGTGGTGAAACAAAAATTAATAGGAATCTATGTGTGAATCTAAATAAATTTTGAGGAGAAAGTATTATAAATTATTTTGATCATAGTGACGGAATATTTAAGGAAAATATTTTATCAGGGGAATGGAATGTTAAACGTTTCTATTTTATGATATATTAACAAATTTTAATTCATCAATATCTTGTGAAAATTCAACCCCGAGTCTAAGAAAACAATAATATATATACCATTATAAAATTCGAAAAAAAATTATTGAATATGAAAAAACATATTTTGATAATTATATATATATATATATATATGTTTTATATAGAAAAATATCTATAAATAAGTACTCAATTTTTTGTAAAGTATCTATATGCTTCAAGAAAATAAATTTTTCATAAAAATGGTTTTAATCCATTTTGGGAGTAAGTGTCACGACCCCTCCCCACAAATTGTACCCCTCCTGGGCCGGAACTGTTAGAAGGGAGATAATGACCCCTGAGTCCCACCTCAAGTAGGCCCCTGGTTGGCGACTAGCACCGAGGGTATAGTAAACACACAAATGTGAGGCATTGCCCTATAAGAGAACACCTGCAGAAGATAGAGATAAGATAGACACCAATTAAATCCGAATAAAAACTATAATATAAAAGAAACACATGTAAACATATGAAATGTCATGAAAAAGTACTACAACTAGAAGGGAAAAACTACAAGTACCCAAAAGGAAGTAAAACAGCAGCAACCAAAATCCCGAATAGCTCCTACACACCCAAGCTAGTAGAAACTAGCTTGATCTTCAACTGGATCCAAGTGACCTGAGAAAAAGATTATACATACATAGGGTGAGTATAACAGTATACTCATTAGGATCCTCCACAATGCCTCTTGTGTAAAAGTAAAGAAATCATAATATAGCACAGTGAACAACAAGAGAAACTAACTCGTCACCTAAACATGTATACTAAGTTCCCAACCTCACCATGGCCACTCTCACCATGTAATGCATATAAGAATATATCATATAATAAAGAATATCAAGGGTACCCTGCTACTACTTCCCCGCTGGTTTCTTGCTTTGTCCCAACTTCACACATCCTAAGCATCTCTCTCCAAAAGGCTTGCCCGCAAACACCTGGGTGAAGCACCACAATCTGCACCTCATGCACCATAAAGGCTTGCCCGCAGACACCTGGGCGAAGCACCACACCATCCTCACAACCAAAAGTAACCATGTAAGTTCTAGGAGCCACCAAATCCCACAGAACGTGTATCATAAGTCAGGTATTATACCTTAATCTATTATAGCCCATGCACCGAGTAGGGATCCTCAAGACATCACAGCCTATACATGTTACACCTATAGTAGTCCATATGATACTATATCCAAAATATATGTCTGTGAAATAACCACAATCCATTACATCCCTCTACACACATATATGGAGAAACTAACCATTGTTCATTTTGGCACAAGTATATACCAAGAGAAGAGAGCGGGGCCAAAAGGCGTAGTCATCCATTCGTCCTCCCACAAGAGTGTTGGGGAAAACACCTCCAGGGCTTAGAATCCCCAGGGTGTCAGTTTAACTTACTAACATGGTGGATTAGCGTATATAAACATAAAAGTACAGAATATATTATATCACACAACCACACTATGGTAATTACCTATTCTTAGACACAACTACAACTAACTTCTCTCAAACTCCAGGCTGCTACTTCTAAGACTGGGTATCCTATAAGCACATAACCATTTGAAGAGGTTTATTAGATTACTTCATCCCCTTTTTATCAGTTCCATAGTACATTAATTAATTCTTTAAACAATAAGTAACCATGAACAATTTAACATTAAACATAATTAGTATCACCCCTAATATCCACTATACCATCCAAATTACAACCTTTTCATTATGTTCCAGCAACTCCAACCCCATGATTTAACACCATTTATTCAATTATTCATTACAGAATTAATTTTCCATATTCCCATGCATTCTAAAAAAGCTTTCTATGCTACTAAACACAATGTGATCAACATGGTGAGTATATGTACTACCCGTTGAGTCTTTTCCACCTATAGAAAAAGCGTAGAACCATTCTCTCTTGAGAGGCTAAATAGGGAGAGCATGTGGAATAACCCGCATGTCTTCGCCTCTTTCAGAAGAAGGTTAAGAAAGACTAGGTGCCTTGAGAAGTGGGGAAAAGTAAAGCAGATAATCAACCAAAGAATCAACAAGGATTCAATAATCACATCCATCCCATTCCATCATCCCTGGTGTCCTCCCCGACATCCACATGCATAAACTGATGCATCTCGCCACTCTAGGAGTCATCTGCTGCCACCACCAAAAGTCTCCATGCCTCCAAATATCTCAATAGCCATCTAGGCTCACATCACAGCACAAGATGAAGGAAAACAATAATTACATAGATGTGCTCTTATCCCTTTAACAATTAAGAGGGTAACTCATAACCCTGTTAGAAATTATCAAAAAAGCGGTTCTCTAATCCATCTTGAATTAACAGATTTATTAAACGTAGGATCCAAATTCAAGAAACCTAATTAGTATTCTATCAAAAATAATTAATCATTCTTACTGTACTAATTTCGTTGACATAAAATTACCATAAGAACTATATTCTTTTTCATGCCTCTTTATCATTAGCCAACAATTATTAATTAATCCCAGTTTACATTCTTTATCGATTTCCATTGAGAAAAAACAGCTAAACAAAGCAAGAATAGATATCACACTATCAAGAAAATGAAGAGGCAATAACATATGATAGATATCATTTTATTTATCCAATTCAAATATTTATTAAGTCAATTCCATTGTGATCCCATAGGATAAAATATGCTAACAATACAGTTGCACGTAAAAGAAGTGAAGCAACGATTCGGCTATCTCAACAATTCTTGACGTTCTTTATCCACACAATGGATCACAATCCTCCTGTCACGATAACTGCATCCACCAGATGATGCCACGGTATGACATCACCAACCAAACCCCAAGAGAAAAAAATAGAATCTTGGATATTACAAGGTATAACATGGACGAGAGAAACAGAAGAAGATGATCCCCAATGTAACTACGATAAATCATACCTTATATGGAAGATTGACCGACACATCTCGGTTGCATCCAAAAAAGAGTGGAACCAATCAGAGTAGTAGGGTTTGATTTTGAAACTCATACAGGAAGTATCGAATGGTTCTAGTGTCTCATAGCTGAGAAAAAAGTAGAAGAACAAAGGAGGATGATATCATGTCCCTTTTGATGCTTTAATGGGGTGATAGTTTAACATAAGCTTAATTCTCCATTAAAAGAGGATCACATTATCCCACACGGTTTGACCAAGTTCAAATATCTCCAGCTATAGGGATAATTAATATAAGATTTATGGAATTTGAATCGGCCTTAAGAGTCCATAAAATAATGCTTTAAATGTATTTTATGTCAATGGAAATGTTAAAGGGGCGAAACAGTATGAAGCTGGAAACACTGTTCACATACTCAAAATATGGAAAAGGAAAGAAAAGGTCACCTTTAGACCTCACCATTAGAGGTTACCGATAGACCACACTATTAGAGGTTACCGATAGACCTCAACATTATAGGTTACCAATAGACCTCACCGTTAGAGGCTACTGATACACCTCATCATTAGAGGTTACCGATAGATCTCACCGTTAGAGGTAACCAATAGACTTAACTGTTCTGGAAACACTGTACAAGTCTACCAATCTGGAAACACTGTACCAGTATACCGATAGTCCTCAATGATAGACCTCACCGATAGAAAAACTGTACAAGTCTACCGATCTGGAAACACTGTACAAATCTGCCGATCTGGAAACACTGTACACCTACCGATCTTGAAACACTATACAAGTCTACTGATCTAGAAACATAGTACAAGTCTACCAATCTGGAAACACTGTACAAGTATACCGATATACCTCACTGACAGAAACATTGTAAAAGTCTACCGATCTGGAAACATTGTACACCTACCGATCTGGAAACATTGTACAAGTCTGCCGATAGACCTCACCGATAGACCTCACTGATAGAAACATTGTACAAGTCTACCGATCTAGAAACACTGTACAAGTATACCGATCTGGAAACGTTGTACAAGCCTTCTGATAGACCTCACCAATAGACCTCAACGATAGAAACACTATTCACTGAACCTCACCGATAGAAACACTGTTCACTTACTGTTACTGTTCATAAAATAGGAAACACTATTCACAGAACTGGAAATTTGGAAAAGTGTTAGGGATAAGTCACATTGACCTCCCGTAACAACCCGGGCACCACATTTTCACTAAGTAATAGACCAGAGAGGTCTGGGACATTACATAAGATACCTCTCAAAACATTCTCATCCTTGAGAATTCCAAACCAACCAAAAGAGTCAATAAAAAAATGAGGTCCGAACAACCACCCATCCAGATACCTCTCAAAAGGGAGCAAGACACAAAAAAGAAAAAGAGAAGTTCATATATAAATCATGAAAGATTTAACCACAAAGGAAACATCATTACATGAAAAGAGTTAAAGCTCAAACAACTTAGGGTACTGAGCATGAATGTGTGAATCATGTTCCCAGGTACTCTCCTCTACGCCACCGTGTCGCCACAAGACACAAACTAAGGGAATAGAACACACACGCAACACCTTCTCCTTATGATCTTGGATCTCCACAGGTCGCTCCTTGAAGGTTTCATCATCATCAACATTGATCTCTCCCCAATCGAAAATGTGAGAGTCATCATGAAGATAACGACGGAGCTGAGATACATGGAAAAAATCATGTATCTGACTCATCTGTGGGGGAGGTGCTAATTGATATGCTACATCTCCAACACGAGCTAACACCTCGAAAGGCCCAACAAATCTAGGAGAAACCTTACTTCCACGACCAAACCTTCTCTTACCATGACGGGGATTCACCTTCAGAAACACATGTTCCCCAATATTAAACTCTATTGGTCTCCTTCTTTGATCAGCATATGATTTCTGAAGATCTTGTTCTATTTTCATCCTCTCATGAATCACTTGAACCATCATTGTTGTATTCTTAACTAGTTCCTATCCAAGAATTGCTCACTCTCCCACCCCAGTCCAGCACAACAGAGAGCAGAATGGCCAGCCATAAAAGGCTTTAAATGGCGCCATACCAATGGTGGAGTGAAAAATATTATTATAACAGAACTCCACCAAGGTTAAGTTCCTCATTCATGAACCTCCAATGTCAAAAACACAAGATCCAACATGCCTTCAAGGGTCTGGATGGTTCGCTCTGTCTAACCATCCGTTTGAGGATGAAAAGTACTGATAAGGCATAGTTGAGAACTAAAATCATGTTGGATACCCCTCCACACCTTAGAGGTAAAACAAGGATCTCGATCAGAAATGATCATCCAAGGGACTCCTTGAAGTCTCAACACCTCCTCCAGATACTGCCTCGGCAAAGCATCCACTGATATTGACTCCTTGATCGCTATGAAGTGAGCTGATTTTTTTAAATGATCCAATTCCACCAATATAGCATCATGTCCTCCCGGATCTTGAGGTAAAACTATAACAAAGTCCATTGAGATTTCCTCCCACTTCCACTGAGGAATATCTAATGGCTGGAGAAGACCACTAGGAACATGGTTTTTAGCCTTCACCTTCTAGAAAACTAATCATCGACACACAAACTCTACAACTGTACGCTTCAGCCCAGGACACTAAAACTGACTCCTCAAGGATCAGTACATCTTTTTCACACTAGGATGTAATGATAAAGGCTAACTATGGAACTCTTTGAGAATCATCTTGCACATCTCTAAGGGAACAAAAATCCTTCCTTGGTACAACACTCGGTATTGTTCATCCTCAGACCAACCATCAGGGGCCTCACCACAGACAACTCGGTCTCTCCAGACCTCCACCTCTAGATCTCCCATCTGGGACTCTTCCAACTTTTGTACTAGGGATGAATGTACTATCATCTGAAAAAGATATCCTCTATGAAAAACTTCTCCCATATCAATATGTAATGTTGAATGTTCTTCCATTACTCTCAAGGAATTACCGGATTCATGCACAGCATCACTACGTGAATTTTGGGTCAGCGCATCAACTAAAACATTCAATTTTAAAGGTGTATATGATATTTTTAAGTCAAATTCCTGTAAGAACTCCATCCGCCAATGATATCACAAGTTCAAGTCCCACTGATAGAAAACATACCTCAAACTCTTATGATCAGTGAAATCCACAAAGCACTCACCAATGAGGTAATGTCTCCACAACTTAAGAGAAAACACCACGGATACCAACTCAATATCATGAGTTTCATAGATACGTTCATGGGGAAGTAACTGCTGAGACCCATAAGTAACAATTGACCTCTACTGCATGAGGAAAAAACCTAACCCCATATGTGAAGCGTTGCAGAAAACATCAAACTGAGCTCCCTCAGCCGGAAGACAATGAACTGGAGCACTTAATAACTTCTCTATTAGATACTCGAATGCTGCCTGACAATGATCAGTCCATATGAATGCTTGATCATTTCTAGTGAAAGCTATCAGAGGAGTCGAAACTCGGGAGATATTGGCTACGAACCTCCTATAGTAGTCCGTGAGACCGAGGAAACTCCGCACCTCTAACACTGTCTTGGGGGCTTCCCAAGACACGACTACTTCTATCTTCGATGGATCCATAGCTAATCCCCATTGGGACAGAACATGCCCCAAGAAACAGACTTCTCAAGCCCAAAAATCACACTTCAAAAACTTATCGAACAACTGATGTTGGCGAAGAACTCCCAAAACGACTCGTAGATGCTCTGCATGCTTGCCTTCATATGTGGAGTACACAAGGATGTCGTTGATTAAAACCACCAAAAATATGTCCAGGAACTCACAGAACACATCATTCATCAATCCCATGAACATATCCAGAGAATTCGTCACACTGAACAACATTACAAGAACTCATAATGCCCATGACGACAATAGAAAGCAGTCTTCGGGATATCCTCATCTTTTAAACGAATCTGATGATATCCTGACCTCAAGTCGGTCATTGAAAACCAACCTGAACCCTTCAGTTGATCAATTAAATCATCAATTTCATGGAAGAGGATAGTTATTCTTTATTGTCACTTTTTTTGAGCGACGATAATTGACCCACAACCGCAAACTGCTGTCAGCCTTCTTTACAAACAAAACTGGTGCACCCCATGGTGACACACTTGGTCGAACGAAACCACACTGTAATAGACCATCAAGCTACATACATAGTTCTCATAACTTAGAAGGGGAAATATTATATGGATACATAGAGATAGGATACTCTATTGGTTGTAGCTCGATCCCAAACTCAATCTCTCATCAAGGGGGTAATGATACAACCTCTTCGAGAAAGGCATCAGTGTACTCCTCTAAGACCCTGGAAAACGCCAACTACTGCACTTATTAAGAACTCATCATCAACTCAGCCATCATGGATGATAAATATTGAATGAGCCTACGACCCATCCAAGGATCTCGCTCACCAACAAACACCACATTCTCTTCATCTGCACCAATGAAGACGACCTTTTTCCTAAAGAAATCCATGATAGCTAGCACTGGGTACAACCAATCCATGACGAGGATGAAATCATATGGTTGTATTCGTAAACATAGGAAATCTCCCCAGGAGCGGTGTTGCCCCAACACTAACTCATAGCCTCTACATACTTCAAACAAGTCAGCTCGACCTCCAACTGGCGTAGTCAACGCCAAGGGCACTGGAAGCCTCTCTACCTTAAGTCCCAAAGCATGGAAAATGGTAGGTGATATGAAAGAGTTTGTTATCCTAAATCAAAAAAGGCATACACCAAGGTAGAAAACAATATAAGGGTACCTCAGACGACGTCTGGCTCACCTGGAGCGGGAAATGGTAGAGCATGAAGCTGACCACAACCTCCTCCACGACATCTCTGACCCTGATGACAACCACCACCACGGTCGCAATCTGCTCTATGAGGATGAGGAGAATCATGGGGTTGTCCTCTACCTTCCCCATCTACCCTCTTCTGATCTAAAGCTCGTGCAACTTGCTGCTGCTGCCTCGGCTGGAAGTGCCTCAATGAAGGAACCTGGAGCATAGTTCCTGGCGTATGATGGCCTCTCTGAAAGGTCGGGCACTCCTATTGCTGATGACCACAACCACCACAATAAAACAAGCACATGATCCCTTGTCATAGGCCTGAGAGTTGCTGCCTCTAGTGAAACGAGTTGTGAAGGGCTGGGACCTACCCCTAGGTGAACAGAAACTCTTCTGCCCTGAAAATTGAAAACCCCGTACCACAGCTCTGCTTCATGTTGATTCATGTCGATTCCCCTCTTCTGATGAAACGGTCCTGGTCAAAGTCCTCTCAAAAACCTCTGCCCTCACTGGTACCTCATGATATGTCTTCAGCATAAATGGGGTGACCTGGCACTAGATCTCTAGACACAAAGCCTCCTCAAAATTCCTCTCACTGGCCTCATCATCTGGCAGAAAGTCGGAAGCATACCGTTGAAGGTTCGTCAAATGGATTCCGAACTCTCAAACACTTGAGCTCCCCTATCAATGTGTAAGAAGCTCTTGGAGACTAGATGCCTTCATAGTCAAAGAAAGAAACTCGACTCTAAACCTGTCTTGGAACTCCTCCCATGAGATCGCTGACTCCTCACGATCCCTGAGAAACAAGAACCACCACTGTCTCGCTGCTCCATGCAGCATTGTCACAACCAAGGACACCTAGTGCTCCTTCCAAGCACGAATCGAACTGAATCCTATCTCGGCCTCCTCCAACCAGTCTTCTATGACTACATCTGGAATGGAGCCCTCATACTTCTATAGTCATTGTCTTTGAAACTCTAAAAGTATCTTCCTCCATGTTTCGTCATCGTCAACCTCTACCCTACGACATTCTCCTGGAAAATCCTGCTGGACATTTTCTATGAAAACATAAGGAGGACGTTGACCTGGAGCCATACCTGTAAAATAAAAAACCATTAGAGATCCGAAACCTAGAATATGGAAGACTCAACATTAATTAATTTACTATTTTCTTTCATTCATTTTAGGTTATCCTATCCCAAGGTCAACCCATTAAAACACAGGCACAAGAAGAATGATGCATGATCGTTTCCTAGGTCTCTACCCTGCAACTAGTATTACCTTGTTTAGTAGCCATTGTAAACTTAATGGTTCGTACATCAGATCATAGGGGTGCCTAAACACCTATGTCTCAACCGGTCTCCAGTGTATACCTCACTTGCTAAACATGAATGACACTGTTTCCCTACCAACCCATACAGCCTCACCTGTGCCTCACTCCAAACTCCAACCTATCCATCAAACTCCCTCTGATACCACTATTTCACAACCCCCTCCCCACAAAGTGTACCCCTCCTAGGCCGGCAATGTGAGAAGGGAGATAATGACCCCCCGAGTCCCGCCTCCAGTAGGCCCCGGGTTGGCGATTAGCACCGAGGGTATAGTAAACACACAAATGGGAGGCATTACCCTCTAAGAGAATACATGAGGAAGATAGAGATAAGATTGAAACCAATCAACTTCGAATCAGAACTAGAATATAAAATAAACCCAATTACACATATGAAATTTCATGAAAAAAGTACTACAACTGTAAGGGAAAAACTGAAAGTACCCAAAAGGTAGTAAAATAGCAGCAACCATAAGCCTGAATAGCTCCTCCAACCCCAAGCTAGTAGAAACCATATTTATCTCCAAATAGCTCCAAGTGACCTGAAAAATAGTTTATATATACATAGGGTGAGTATAATAGTATACTCAGTAGGATCCTCCCTGAAGCCTCTTGTGCAAAAGTAAAGAAAGCATACTAATGCACAGTGAAAAAAAAGTGAAACTAACTCATCACCTAAACAGGTATACTATGTTCCCAACCTCACCACAGACACCCTCACCAAGTAACGCATAAAAGAAAATAGAATATAGTCATGAATATCAAGGGTACCCTGCTACTACTTCCCCATTGGTCTACCGATTTTCCCCAACGTCGCACGTCCTAAGAATATATCTCCAAAAGGCTTGCCCGCAGACACCTGGGAGAAGCCCCACAATATGCACCTCGTGCACCAAAAAATGCATGCCTTCAGACACTAGGGAGAAGCACCACGCTATCCTCACAACCAAAAGTAACCAGGTATGTTCTAGGATCCACCACAGCCCGCATAACATGTATCATACATCGTGTATTATACCTCAAGCCATTACATCCCATACACCAAGTAGGGATCCTCAAGCCATCACAACCTATACACATTACACCTATAGTATTCCATAGGATACTATATCCGTAATATATGTGTGTGAAATAACCACAATCCATTACAAACCTCTACACACATATATGGAGAAACTAACCATTGTGCCAGTTGGCTCATGTATCTACCAAGAGAAGAGAGCAGGGCCAAAGGGGGTAGTCAGCCATTTGTCCTCCTACCGGAAGGTGGTGGAAAACACCCCCACAGGGCTCAGAATCCTAGGGTTTCAGTTTCCCTTATATACAGGTTGGAGAAGCATATAGAAATAAAAAAGGAATAGAATATATTATATCTCATAACCACACTATGGGCATTACCTATTCTTAGACACAACTGCAGCTAACGTCTCTCAAACTCCAGGCTGCAACTTCTAAGACTAGGTATCCTATAAGAACACAACCATTTTAAGAGATTTATTAGATTACTTCATCCCCTTTTTATGAGTTCCACTATACGTTAATTAATTCTTTAAACATTAATTTACCATGAACAATTTAACATTAAATATAATTAGCATCACACCCAATATCCATTGTACCATCCAAATTACAGCCTTGTAATTATGTTCCAGTAACTCCAACCCCATGAGTTAACACTATTTATTCAATTATTCATTACAGAATTACATACTCATATTCCCAGGCATTCTAGAAAAGAATTCTATGCTACTAAACACAAAGGACTAAACACGGTTAGTAGACTTACTACCCGTCGAGTCTTTGACACCTATAGCAAGAGAGTAGACTCATTCTCCCTTGAGAGGATAAACATCAAAAGCACATGGCATGCCCCGAGTGTCTTCACCTATTTCGGAAGAAGGGTAAGTAAGAACAGCTACCTGGAGAACTGGGGAAAAGTAAAGTAGATAATCAACTAAAGAATCAACAAGAATCCAACAATCACATCCATCCCATTCCATCATCCTTGGTGTCCTCCCCGACACCCACATGAATAAATTGATGCATCTCCCCACTCTAGGAATCATCTGCTGCCGGCACAAAAAGTCTCCATGCCTCCACATAACTCAATAGCCATCCAGGCTCACATCATAGCACAAACAGCAGGAAATCAACAATCACATCAATGGGCTCTTACCATTGAACAATCAAGAGGGTAACTCAGAACCCTTTTAGAAATTATCAAACAAGAGGTTCATTAATCCATCTTGAATTAACAGATTTATTAAATGTAGGTTCCAAATTCGGGAAACCTAATCAGTAATCTTTCACAAATAATTAATCATGCTTACTGTACTAATTTTATTAACATAAAATTACAATAAGAACTGGATTATTTTTCAGGGCTCTTTATCTTTAGCCAATAGTTATTAATTAACCCCCGTTTACGTTCTTTACTGATTTCCATCGAGAAAAAATATCTAAACAAAGAAAGTATATATATCACACTATCAAACACAACAAGAGGAAATATCATATAATATATATCAATTTATATATCCAGTTCTAATATTTACTAATTCAATTCCATTGTGATCCACTGGGATAAAATATTATAACGTTACAGTTGCACGTAAAATATGAGAAGAAATGAATCCCCTACCTCAACAATTATTGATAATATTTATCCACACAATGGGTAACAATCCTCCTCTAGCGACAACTGCATCCACCGTAGGATGCCACGGTACGACAGTACCAACCAAACCCCAATAAACACCCATTATAATATTGGAGATTACATGGTATAATATGGAAGGTAGATACATGAGAAGGTGATACCCAAAGGAATGACAATAAAGCATACATTATATGGAAGATTGACCAACACAGCTCGGTTGCATCCTAAATAGAACAGAACCAATCAGAGGAGTAGGGTTTGATTGGGAAACACTTATGGGAAGGATTAAAGGTTCTAGCATCTCATAGCTGAGAACAAAGAGGAAGAACAAGTGAGGATGATATATTTTCCCTTTTGAAGATTTAATGGGGAGACGGTTTAAGATACGCTTAATTCTCCATTAAAAGAGGATCACATTGTCCCACACAGTTTGACCAAGTAAAAATATCCCGAGCTATAGGGATAATTAATATAGGATTTATGGCATTTGAATCTGCCTTAAAAGTCCTTAAAATAAGTCTTTAAATGTACTTTACGTCAATGGAAACTTCAAAGGGGAGAAACTGTAGGAAGTTGGAAACACTGTTCACATACTCAAAATTTGGCAAAGGAAAGAAATGGCCTCCTTTAGATCTCACCATTAGAGGTTACCGATAGACCTCACCATTAGAGGTTACCAATATACCTCACCGTTATAGGTTACCGATAGACCTCACTTTTAGAGGCTACTGATAGACCTTACCGTTAGAGGTTACTGATAGACCTCACCGTTAAAGGTTACTGATAGACTACACTATTCTGGAAACACTGTACAAGTCTACTGATCTGGAAACACTATACAAGTCTATCGATAGACCTCACCGATAGACCTCATAGATATAAACACTATACAATTCTACCGATATGGAAACACTGTACACGTCTACCGATCTGAAAACACTGTACACCTACTGATCTGGAAACATTGTACAAGTATACAGATCTGGAACCATTGTACAAGTATACCGATATGGAAACATTGTACAAGTCTACTAATAGACATCACTAATAGAAACATGTTACATATCTACCAATCTAGAAACACCATATACCTACCGACCAAGAAACACTGTACAAGTCTACCAATAGACCTCACCGATAGAAACACTATACAAGTCTACCAATCTAGAAACACTGTAAAAGTCTACCGATGTGGAAACATTGTACAATTCTACCGATAGACCACGCCGATAGAAACACTATTCACTGAACCTCACCGATAGAAACACTATTCACTTACCGTTACTTTTCATAAAATAGGAAACATTGTTCACGGAACTGGAAATTTGTAAAAGTGTTGTGGATAAGTCACCTTGACCTCACAGAACAACCCCAACACCACATTTTCACAATGTAATGGACCGGAGAGGTCCGGGCCATTACAGTAAGTAAAATGACAAACATATCAAATTTTTGAAATCATATTTCAAAAAGTGAACTAGATTTTTCAAATTTTCATACAAGATTTATCATATTGTGATATTTTTTATAATTTTCTAGAATGATTTACTTTTCAATGAGTGGTGAAAATTATTATTTTTATTGAAAACTTTCTTTTCATATCCGTAATTTATAAATTTTAATTATTTATTTAAAATTAAATAAAAGTATAATTAGTTCATATTTAATATGTATTATTCAATTATTTTCATTGGAAAAAATTATCTATTTGGTTTTGTAATAAAAACATTTCATACACCTGAAAAAAAATTTATTGGAAAAATATATTTCATCATGTTTTGTGGGTTTAATATTAAATTAAATTATAAAAAATGTGTTAAAATAAACTAGAAAAATATGTTCTATTTTTGAAATATTGAGGTATAAATATTATAAATATGTCAATATTAGTTTATTTCTATTATGAATAGTATTAATCCTATGTATTATTCAACTCAGTAAGGGTATAATCGTTAAAATAAGGTTAAAACCATTTTATAGGGTGCTAATATCTACCTAAAAATTTCTTATAGATAATTCTATGGGACATATTAGATCATATCCGTCTGAAATTTGAATATGTGTAATTTTGGTTCCATTCCTATTCATAATGTCGTATATATTATTTTATGCATTGAAAATTTAAAAATTCCAATCTATTGAAATTAATATCTTTATTTATTCTAAATAAGAACAAAAATGGTATTAGTTTAGTTAAAAATGTTTTTATTCAATATATGTTAAATATATATATCATTTTATTTTTAGAAATTTTTTGATAAAATGATTAACATAAATTCTATCACAATGTCGACACATAGCTTGTGTTATAAGTTGAAAAAGTCATATATATAATTTCAAAAAACACCAATAATATTATTTATGGGGACAATTATTGTTCACAATTAATTTTAGTGAATAAAAAAACATTTTAGCTATGTTTTATAGGATTATATTCTAATTGACATATTATATTGATGTCATTATTGTCAAATTAATTTAATAGTGTCCAAAATTGATAGTAATGATATTTTATGGAAATAATTTATTAAATTAGTAAAAACTAATAAAAATATTGCATAAAGAAATGTTTATTTATAAATTTCATTCAATTTAATCCATTTTTTATTAACATTATATTTTTAACTAATATATAAAATTAAACACTTTAGGATTGAAAAAGTCATCAACATAATCAAGTTTGATATTTTTTAATCAAGGGGTAATGCAAAAGAAAAGGATTAAACTGATCGCACGACTTATATAAAATTTATAATATAATGATAACTTAACCATATCTATTTTTATGTTAATTCATGTATTTTATGAAGCATTTGACCTAATAAAAACACTAACTATATTTCACGATTTGATAAAATTCCAAGTTTTTTCCCTCCCAAACATATAAAAGGACACACCTTGTTAATATTGATTAAAATATAAAGATATTGATAACTCGAAAACACTCAAAAAATTATTTTTTAAACCTCCCTCTACAAAATTCAAAGGTAATGGTCTTTTTAGAAGTCTGTTCCAAGTATCCTTAGGGATAGATTTAAAGAAAGATAGATTAAGTTAATGTAGTCATATTACATGATCTCTTTTAATTTATATTTTCTTATACCAACAAATAATATATCTATTTATTCACAAAATTAGATATTAATTATCTAAAATATAATGAAATTTTATTATATTTATTTTTCCCCATTGTTTACCAAATTTTCCAACAAATGGGAAGAGAATGTACCACCCATTTATACGTGTGGACTACAACCTACACATAAGGATACTATTAATTTTAAATAATAATATTTCATGGATAAATATTTTTTTGTTTTTTATGTATATATATTACAGTAATGACAAAATTGTGTTACTTTATTAATAATACCATATCACCATTCTTACCCTCTATTCCTTTGGAAGATAATAATTCTGCTCAAGAATATATGTGGACTACCACCTCTATGAAATGATGTTATATATTTTACATTTCCAATTTCAATGGACGGTATGTGGTTTAATATAATGAAGTTAGATGATTTATAAACTAATGTTTCTGAAAATATGTTAGGTACCCTAGGTGAAATACCCTGAGGGGGTGTGAATCATGGTATGACATATTTAAGAAACTGGCCCGTATAATCTTGTTTCATCTTTAATAAAATACATTTCTCTTTATTTTCGGTAGTAGGGTATGAACTAAAATTAAAGCATGCATGGCACAAAAAAATTATACATGGTTCACCCTCACACGGTTTCATCTATGTATTATACAATGTTGATCTTCCAATGTACCAAATCCAATAAAATAACACTACTATTTACAATGTTTGGAGTTGACTCACTGCCCTTCCTGGTTTACAACCAATAACAATTTGAAATCTCATTTATCTCTCAACTAAAGTGAGCTCCCTAGTTTTTCAGAGGATACAATCAATTTTGATAAACCTGTAGGTCTCTTAATTGTCACAAATCAATGCATTCTCCAATGTATTTAGATGATCTCATGATGTACCACTTTCATCTAAAAATGAATATCACATTACCATAGAGCACAAGGAAAACACATTTAAACAACCTTCACAAAGCTCACTACTTTGAGATGATCAATCCATCCTTCACAATATACACCTCCTTTTGTGAAGCTCACTCTTTCTAACAGCTCAAACAAGACTTTGTGATGCTCTTGACTTATCATGAAGCTCAATTTTCCTTCATGAAGGAATCCTCTTTCAAAAAAAATTACTAGCCTTTGGGAAATAACTTCTTTTAGCTGAGATCAATTAGGAATTGTGAATTCCATTACTTTTATGAATCTCACTCCCTTTACGAACATCCTACTCGATTAGAGAGCCATAAAATTTTCATTGACTCTCTTTACTCTTCTCAAGGGGTAGAGACCTATTTATAGGAATATCCCACTAAGTCCAAAACCCTCTGATCAAATCAGTGCCATGTCATCACCATTTCAGAGAGCTCTTATTTTTTCCTTAAAATTATATGTTTTTCAGAAAGCTTTATTTAAATTTTAATTTTCAATTCTCTTCATTATCACAGAGCCTTCCATTAAAGCCTTTATTCCACTAAGATGATACTTCCCTTATAGTCACATAGCTTTCATCAAATCATTTTGTGTCATTTCAATGCACTTCAACTATTCCATTCAGGAATCACATTGTAACCATAGAGATCTACTTCACCATTCTCTTATCCATCACAAAACTAAATTCATGAAGCCCATCTTCAGGAAACACATGAATTTTGTTTATTTCAATCAAATCATCAAGGAAATATATATTTCACAATGCTAGCCAAATTCCAAATTTTTGACCGAAAATATTTGGAAAGTATTCGAAAACAACACCACCTTATATCTGTTCTTTTTGTGTCATCTCTGGATCATTAATTTACATTTTATGGTTCTTTTTTAACATAAATTATCAAAAATATCTTCATTAAATATACAATTCACCATGAAAAAACACCATTTTATAAAACATAACCTGCTCAAAAATGTTGCAATCTTACTGTTAGGGGTTTTTTTAAAAAAATTGAATTATTATAATCCTTTATTTTATGTCTATTAATTATAAAATGAAAACAAAATTACAATATATGTACGACCAACCATCTCAATGAATAGTTTAATTAATTGTTATATGAATGTATTTTATAGATGAATCTCAAATATTTATGATTTAATATGTATCACATTTTTATCATGATTAAAATTATGGGGATGGAGGAACTCTGATCAATGTTCATGTACCAGAAGTACCAAATATAAATTATCAAGAGAAAAGAAATATAAAACTATTATAAATGATGGTTTTAGAAAGTAATTATTGATAAACTAGTTCTAAAATATTAATAGTGGATCATATATATTATTATATACAAGTAAATGACTATATTACTGAATTATATGAAATTAAAATTTATTATACATGAGGTAAGAGTTGTTTCTATGAAATGAAAATTTTAGTTATACAATTTATGTTATAATTTCATTATTTATCGGTATTGTTTTGTATTAATATTATGACCATTAAACGTCGTGATATTCCTCTTAAAAACCTCTCAAATTGTTTTATCCCCTATTTATTTATTAATATTACATGTGTCCTTTCATTTTCCTCACATTCAGTACTGAATATACTGAAATAATATTTTTAATGTAATATATCATTATTACACTCTTATGTTGAAAATATTTTTTCTTCCATGTTCATATTTTCTAAAAATATTTATATTATTCTAAATTGATTTATTAATTTCATTTTCACCTATGTTTTAATTAAAAAATAGAATTAATCTTCTTGTAATTTTTGTAATAATGTACTTTTATAAATTTTATACAGTTGTGAAATGAATACTTTTTCATACATTAATAGAAGGATATTTTTCATTATCAGAACAGTTATTGATTTGGAGATTAAATTAAATTATTCCCATGTTCCTCAAAAGTAAATTTTTTACTTTATATTTTTATGTACATTGAGATTTAAAATAATGTATTCTAAAGTGAAAAGGTATTTCTACCATGAAATATTCCAGTGATATTTTAAAGGAATTTTTATTCGACGGTAACATCGATTGATGTTACTTATAGATTACTGTGGTTATTATCCAAGGATATAATCCTTATTCATTCCCTTGATGATTTATGACTATGATGATGAGATTTTTATTAATATTGTTTTCTTTTAATGGTTTTTGCTATGATGGTTTTTTTAAATCTTGTTTAATTTACATGATTTATGATATATGATGAGTGATCTATGATCTTTTATCACACATATGACTGGATTTTTATTCTGTTATGGGTAGTCATATAATTATATAATTCTCCATTTCATTTTTTGTCAATATCGACATCTCATTAGATAATAAGGACATGAATGGGGAGTGTACTCATTATAGTACGGGACTTTGTCTACTATAATTGTATTAGGAGTGAATCATGAACTAATGATAAGATGTAATGGGGTGTGAAAAAAATCCACCATCATAGTCATATAAGTGATTGTTTTCCAAGGAAATCATTTTTAAATCATATTTGTGTGATAAAAAATTATGTATAATGATAATGTTATCCTATAATGAATTATGTTTTATGATTCTTATGTGATTAACATAATATTAATAGAAAATCATTATGATACGACTCAAAATAATTATATATGATATACTGGATAATATGTTCAATAGTTAATATCGTGTTCTCATACCCTTGTGCTCCTGTAATGCTTAAGTGATCATTGATATCTAGATTTATTTCAATTTTTGAGCACCAAAACTCACAATTTTTTTATGTTTCCTTTCTCAAGGTTATCAATTGATGTTTTATAAAGCATTTTTAAGTAATGTTATGAATTCATAAGAACATTATTAGATATGATAATGAATGTTCATAAATAAGATACATATGTTTCTAGTCTCTAATGACACTAAACCATTATAGAACAAGTGTGGATTATAATGTTATGTATTCAATATTATTATAAATATATAATCTTTTTATTAATTAATTATTGGGATCATTATAGGTAGGTCTTGATATAGATTGACCATTCATTCATCAATTGGCTTGATTACTCAAATAGTCTAGGGTATCAGCATATACCTTAACTATTCCAATACGATGTCCTGTAACAATGAGTTAATAATATATATTAATTTTTATATTAATAATTAAATCATAATGGGATCATAAATTAGTATTTATAATTTCATTTTTAATCTTCTATACATTATCTTCATATATTTAATTGATTATTAAATGATTCTGACAATATATTGAATTTTCCACACTATTTGTTCCATACTTATGTTATGACAACTTCTACTCTAAGAAACTCTTTATAGAGCATTTGAGATCACCATAATTTTTTTCATTCTCTTGTAATTTTTCATGAGAATAATGTAGAATTATTAAATATTTACTAGAATATATAATATTGTTTTCATCCATATTTTATTCTATAGTTCAAGTCCAATATTTTTATATAAAAAATAAGAATGTATCTATTATTCTAAGAATAATAATCTATTGGATCCTTCATAAACTCCTTCAGTGTGTATAAATAATTTAATATAACTTTAGGAAGTATGATTTTGATGGTTGGGTTATTTCATCATCTTTATATTCCTTAATTATTATTGATCATTTTAATTTCTAGAGTGATATGAAGTTGAAAACTATTTTTTCAAAAGTTGTAGAAGGAACTGGGTTGATGGGTTGCAGATTCAACTACAACCAATTTATTTCAGGAAACAATTAATCATTTTAAAAGTTATCCAACTAAAAATAAACCCCTTCATATTTTTGATATCCTTACATTATACATCTTATTCAGGTAAAGAACTATAGAATAGAGACATCTATGTTAGTGTTTTCCCAATTCACTGACAAGAGATGTATAATTTTCATGTGAAAGTATTTCAAGACAATGTAGTGCTCAATGTTATGTTAATAATAATAGAAATCATTAAACACCACCTAATTGGTCCTTTTAATAATTTCTAATACAAATATGTTTTCTATAAAGTAAGTAATGAAATACCTAGGGGAAAACTCATTTTAAATGAAGTAAAATTAATTTTATGTATTCTTACTTTATAGATATTTTTTATAATATTTTTATCCTAATGAGGGTGAGGATTTTATTTATCAATATAAAATGCTATATGATTTTCATAATGAATATGGTTTGGAGTTGGCACTGATAATTTTTTAATAATTATGGTCATAGATTTTTATTTTTCATTTTTATTCCAATACATTATTTATATTCCCCGTGACTTGGGTTTCGATTGTTGAAAGGTATCTTCCAACCATTTATAAATATAAAAACAACTCTTAAACCCAAATAAAAAAATATAATAAAATGGTTAATGATTTATTATTATCTCAATGATTATCTATATCAATACATATTAGTTATACATATGGAAGATGCATATTAGGTGATGGGGTCTAATATTTCTATATGGAAAGGTAAATCTAAAAACTCCCATTTTAACTCTATTTTAAACATTACAAGACTATTATTGAAATAATTCATTTTGTGAAATATAATTTTTAGAGGAAATATAATTAGATATACTAAAAATATTTAGTGGATTCTATTGCAACATTTTTATACCAAAATATCATTCATCCATCCAAATCTTGGAAGATAAATCTATGCTTTTCTAAAAACATGAACTATTGAATTCATAATATTGGTACACATCAGGATAAAAAATTAATAATATATTGTTTTATTTCTCCAAAACCATTTAATTTTTTATTATTTTATTCATAATTTTTTGTGAAGTATGAGTCCAAGGAAACCATCTACGATATGACTTCCTCTCCTACTACCCTAGAATGTGATGTATTTTTTCTTTGGCTTTTTTATGAATATTTTTACAATTTATAAACATTTATTGTCATATCACTTTATATGACATGCAATTAATTTTTTTTGGAGATTATGTTTTTTATTACCTATACATGATATTGGTATCTAAAATTGTTCTACCACAGATTGCATACCTGAATCGATAATTATTGTTTCCCCTGTGGAATAGATCACTGAAATTAAAATTTTTATTAGGTATATTTGATATGTTTATTTGAACTATCGTTTTCTATAATATTTGATCAATATCTTATTGGTCAAACATCCACCACTTGTGGGATGTGGTGCACTATTGATGACATAGCATCTTTCCCCTAGAAATTGGACACACTATTTGCATTAAACATAAGCGACGTGAATTTTAATATATTTAGACACTATCAAGGTGTAGTTTTGTAAAATACATTACATTAATTAATAAACATAAACATATTTTGGTTGGTGGTGAAATGATGATGTTTTCTCCGACATCTATTTTTCTTTTATAGCTACTTATCGAGTTCTCAGTAGTGAAATTTAGGGAGGTGCCAAAAAATTAATATTTATACTCTAATTCTTGGTATATAAATTCCATTATTTAAATATGGAATGTATTCTATTTTTATAAGATGTATCACTATTTTTTTAGAATATTTTATTAAAATTATTGTTAATGATATCACCATTTATAGTTTCAATAAAATTTGAATACAAAAATCTATTGATAGGTACTCGATCCCCATATTTGTTAGCATAATAATGAAACTAATTGGATTCATAATATCCTCTTAAGTATATATTATAATTCTACTAGATTTTTTAATTTATTGGAATATCAAATTCATTTATGGAATCTATGGAGATTATATTACATAATTTACTACTCCCCTTGTACTGTAGAGGAATATTATATAGGGAATGATATTTTGAGTTATTTTTCTAAAAAATTTATTAAACAGTTTATAATTAGTGATAATGGGTTATGAATCCATAAAAATTTAGATCATGGGTAAATTTTTATGGTTCTTTCCTTAGTTTGGAGAACACAAAATTTATCATAGTAGGTTTAAAAATTATCCAATCCATGTGAGATAGGGTTTCAAGTTATCTACTATAACATGAGCTATATCCATTTTTATTCATGATCAATTCTTGGGAGGGGTTATAGAAAATAATTCCCCAACCATAGAGGATATGATTTCCCCTATGTTATTATTGAGATGATTTACATATTCTTCATAACATTTCATGATCATAATCCATAATGAGTTAGGTGAAATGTAATATTGAGCTAATCTACATGGGTGTACATAATACTAAATGTTAATATGATCTCACAAAAAATTCTTATCACAGATGGGATAATACATTCCCTTTGTAGGTATCATAGGGAATAAGATTATCAATTTTACACTATATTTATATATGTCTCATCATAATCCTTAGGGTGGGGATGGTTTATTAGAATAACCTACAAGTGGACTCATGTATGTGTTTGGGGGAATGGACCAAGGTGATGGAATTTTGTACCACCTTTATATGGTGACTCTGTTGTAAATTATGTGTATTAATATTAATGGATATATATTTTTCCCTACCTTTATCACATATGTTATGAAAAATATCCAGTATTATATGGAGAAACACCCTTAAACGATTTTGGTTTCTATGTAAGATATCATCATTTTTACTTTTATATTTAGTTTTCCAGGTATCCTGGATAATTATTAGTTCAAAATGGTGATATTCTACATCCAATATATTGATGTTATCATAAAATATCTTATAATTGATGAACATAAATTTAAGGTGTTCTAATGTTACCCATTGATTAAAACATATAGGAGACATGAAATAATCAAACTAAATCATAAAAACATTATACCGATGAGTGATAATGGACCAAATAATTAATGGTATTTTTTATTAATCCAATTTACAACACATAATGTTGTAATATTCCTCATCCCATATGAGTTGTTCTTTAATTTGTTTCAATCATGAAGTTCATTTTTAACTATTATATCATTTAGAGTTAGATGGATTAATATTCATTGATTAAAAACATGGATTATATGGCTTTATGGAGGAACTAATATTGATAAATAAAAAATTATATCATTAAATGATAAAATATAAAACTTTTGATGGCGATTTTTTTGGTGTATAATAGTTGGGATTTACAATTTCCTCTTTGTTTGAATTATCTTTAGAATATTTGGGAATAAAGGAGGAATTTTATGTTAAGTATTTTTAATAATTTGAGGATGAACATCACAATTTACCCCACCGAGGTTAAATCCATGTTTTTAGTTCTTAAATTATCTATTATGGGAATTGAATATATATTGGTTTTTTTATTGATCATCTTGGGTAGGACCTCTATGGTTACTTATTTCTTGTTTTCTATCATTATGAAACCATTGATATGGATTATTTCTTCATCCACATAGGTAGATACTCTTTGAATTTTGATTTATTGACTAATAACAAGAGGAGGACCTCTATTTCAACTATTAATCTTATTTCTATAAAAAAATTAAATTACATGAACTATGGGGTGACATTATAAGATGTTCATTTTTTTATTAAAAAAGGGGAAACTCAATTTTAGTTAGTGATTGTACTATGTAGTGAACCTCTTCTACTAATGAAAGTACTTCTATGGCTTCTGAATAATTTTTTTCCATGGAGATGACCTTCACAACTAGTCTCCAAATTTTTCATTGGGAGTATCTTTATAAAAAATGACTCTAGGGAGGACCCATAGGGTTTCCTAATAATTTTTAAATATGGGGGGATTTTGTTTTATTGAAGTATTGGTTTCTAACATGTCTAATAAATCTATATCCAACATCCATGTTGTCATGTAGATGACCACTATTTTGTTCACTTTGTGGTGTACCTCTAATGATGCTTGATATTAAATATTATGTTGGACCCCAATATTTTTTTATTCCTGCCTCACCCAATTTTATTTATTTAATAGTTTATTATTTTCATGTTTTATTGATCTAATGGTTGTTTCAAATAGTGACATTGAATGATCTTTACGTTACAATTAGAATATATTGACAGGTGTCTATGATATTTTTTTCATTATAATTAAGAACCTACTCATATTCCACAATAGAAAGTGGTCCCCAATAGGCCTCTAACCTTGATTCTATGATCATGACATATTTAGAGTAGCAATGATTTTTTATTTTATTCTCTTAATGAATTATGGTATTCGGAATTAATATTATATCCATGATTGGTGATATAACTTTGTGGAAGGCTCTGAAAAAACATTAGTATTTGGTGAACATTATCCTCTAACCTACTAAGGTAAAGATGGTTGTTATTTCCACTATTTTGGGATTAGTTATCTAAATTGTTTTAGGTAGTGATCGATGATACATTTTATATTCTATACTGTTATTAATATGATAACTGGGAAGGATTCAGCTCCCCGATGGTGGTATATGAATCATTTAACATGGGAATATTATTTTTGTGAGAATATTCATAAACTATGTAATTGAACACATGATATTGGAGTATCTGAGTTTTAGATAACTCTCATCGAGGATGCAGGGCCGTAGTAGTAATCTTTATGGAAATTTATGATTGTGTTGACACCTATATGTGATGTAAAATTTCCCAACTTTATCCCCTATTGATCCCATATTTTCTAAGGAACATTATGATCCAGGGGTTATTCAGCTATGATTTCATTTATATTTGATGGAAAAAATGTGGTAAAAACACTCCAAGGAACCCATTAGTGCTACATTACATATAATATTTCATAATATATCAATATAATTTATTGGTATAGTATTTCTAGTCATTTTATCAAATTTTTAATTCTAAAAAATATATTTACATCTTCTATTTTCAGGTCATATTATAAATGTTTTATTATGGGTTACTGTTATAATAGGACAATGATTATTAGAATTATTTTTAAAAACCAATATCATGGTATATTGACTCATTCAATGAAGTGTATTATTTTATATTACATTACCATATTATATTTTTAAGACATATTTATGAAATCAATACTAAATTAATGATTTCTCTTATACCAAACATAATAGATTTAAGAATTCCATCCATCAAGAAAATGCATTAGAGTTTTGATATTTTTATGAATGATTTTCTCTGCTTATTCATTCTTATTTTATGTTAAATAAAACTATAAAATAATTTAATATAGTTATAAACCCTTGAATTTATCATCGTCCAGGGAGGTAGTAGGTTCTATGGAGTTTCTGTTAGGAACATGAAATGGAGATACATTATAGACATATGAAGGGATTTATAAACCATATAGTTTATCATTATTTATTAAATCATTTCATGTAATTTTATTTCATGTGTCATGTAATACTGTGGTTCATTTTTTTCATATTTTTTTATCATAATAGTTTACAATGTCTATAAGAGATGGATGAATTATATTTTCAAAACATAGACTAATTAAAACAAAAATTTCATATTAATTTTTATCAGAATAGTTATGTGACCAAAATATCATAGTAACTTGAAACAAACTCGGATTGTGTTAATTAAATTAGTGTTAGTTAATGATTACCGAGAATATTTTAAAAAAATCATTTCCAAATAAAAAACATTAAAAAACAAAAAATTATAAACATTAAAATGTTTTTTAGTCAACTAATAGAAACATCATAAATATAGTAAGAACAGTTTAACCTTAAGTGAAAATTATATTAATAAACATGGCTTGTGGTTTCTGTAATTTAAAAATAAAACTATTTGGTTTTTATTTATTCAGTAGAAATCCCTCAATGACTATGATCAAAATCTTCATTTTCACCTTATACCTGAAACCCCTTGACTATCTGATGTGGATCCAACCATCATTATAGGCAATGAATACATAGATCATAACCTATATTAGAAATTGAATAAAATTAAAAAATGATGTTCTGAGGATTTTATAATTCTCACATCGAATCCTTTTAATAGAATAATCTATAAAATATTTCCTTGAAAATAAAAATGATATATTACAACAATGAGATATTTAGATCAGTATAGTTTGTAAAAAAAATCCTCTCCCATATCTTTAAATTCACTTCTATTTATAGGTAGACTTTCAATTGTAAAAACTTCATTATTCCCAAGGTTTTTGTCAATGCCATTAGATGATCTACTTTAGATAGCTTAGTAAATACATCTTCATATGATTTTGTTCTAATAGAACCATTTAAATAGAGATAAAATTTATTTTTTCTTCTAGATATAATTATGTAACCAATGATTAAATTCCTTTTACTATGGAATAATTAATATAAGTCTAATTGAATAAAATCTATCAAACTGGTAGACTATATTCATTCATAGTAATAAATAAAATTTTGTTACATTGATAGAACAGATTTATCATACTGATACAATTGGTTTTTTCATAATAGTTAACTATATTTTTTCATACTAATGAACGGAACATTTGTAAAAATGATGCACAAGCCATCTATCAGTCTAATGGATAGTGCATCAGACATTCTGATGGCCTATGAATTTATCATCCTGAAGGACTAGAATTGGTACATTGTGATGGACTAGAATTATTTCAATCGACTAGACTAGACTTCTTTTAGTCCCATAGAGTAAACATAACTATGTCTGATAGATCAAACTTGTGGAAAATTTCTATATTCTTTTTTATGATATATTTCTATGTATATAAGAACATTTTTTTCTTAATATTAAATTATGAAAATATGGGAAATATAAATTAATTATGAAATATTTTTAATATTTTTTTACGATTTTCATAACTAAGGAATTAAATGATAAAAAGTAAAATTTCAACTCAAAATAAGTATCCATGACCAATGTTATAACTTTTATTATCATGAAAATATGATTAATATAGTCAGTTTTGAGGTTGTGAATTGGGTAATAATGTTGTGCCTTTTATGTTTATACAACATGAATGATCATGTATTATAGTTTATGTCACATGTATAGGGAAAATTTCAATAACCTTAAAGTCATTAAGAAGTGACTAAAAATAGAGATGTACATTGAAATTATTTTATATGATACTTAGTCATGATAATTCTTATAATTTATGACCCAAAAATTGATTCTAGTGAATATTGTTTTGGATTTATACTAAATAAGTGGAACAAAAATTTCCAGGGATAATTGACTATATTTGTAAACTAATAGGATGATTAATGGGAACATATGATGATATGTAGCGACCATGATGAATGTTTTGAGTTCGGATTAGTAACTTTGGTTTTCAATGTGTATAAAAACTCTTTATTAATGAAATACATTATTTTTTATAATCCAAGAATTTTACAAATCTAGGAGGATAACCAAGGTAGATCTCCTTAATGATGTATTATTCCAAGTATTAAGATAATAAATGATAAAAGAGAAGCACAAGAATGTGGCAGGTGATTTGACCATGCTTCTTGAATGACGATAAATGAGGCCTTGTTAAAACATCCTTTTTGAATATATTTTTGGAGGTTGAAAGAGTAAACATAGATTCTTTTATGAATTTAAGGCCAATAAATTATCTATAGAAATAATTGATGTATATGATAGTTTTACTACCAATTTTGATAGGATATGGGAATATGGGGCCAATGTATAAAGCTATGGGTTGGGCAGGAATTCCTAACAAGGTATCCCATGATCCATGAATGATATCCATGGTGGAAATTTTAATAGGTTGAATTAGAAAAATGTCACCCTATAAAATGAATACTATTAAAATTGGAACCCTATTTAGATACATAGATATATATAGGTGATGATTCAACCATGTGTGGATTCACATGGAATCCTGTAAAAAATGGAAGCCATTAGAGGTTCAACATAGGGACATGGGTAAATTGAACAATTGAGGTGCTCCTAGGGAATCCATGAAAATGTGATTCTCATAGAGTTCACCTATAGATGGTATTTAATCTTAACCTTGTTGAGTTATAGGTGACGTTTTCCATCAGACACATTTAATTTTTTAATAAATTTATAGAATTCAAATATAGTAATCTTGCATACATTACCCAAGGTGTTGATATGAAAATTGTAATGGCACGTAACTCTATTAATGAAATTTCCCATTTTATGTTAATTTTATATAATATATAACATATAAAATAATTTATATAACATAATAAAATCATCATAAAGGAAGAATTAAGGAAATAATGTGTATTTCAATATGTTTAGGAATATATATGGATGAAATAGTAACATGCTCTTAAGAATAGTAGTTTGACCATTATGAATAGTGAACTAGACTATAGAATAGTAACCTCACCAAGGAACATTTTAATTGAATTTGGCCATATTATAAAATGAAATTATTCTATAATTATATCATATTGTATGTAAATGAATATTTTAAAATTAATATTTAAGTGTTGGTATTTTGTAAGTCATAAATATTTAACTACAATATTATAATTAATCTACTGATGCGAAAAATTTAGTTTTATAAAAATAATTCATAAATAATTATTTTTTGGTCTTTTTTATTTTATGGTAATTTTATGAGTCCCAAAGTAATTTTTGGAAGGGTTACAAAATCATTTCTAAATTAAAAATTAGATTTTTCAAATAATTAATGATTTTAATTGAAATTTAAATTAAACATATTTCAAAAATTATTTTTATTAAATGGAATTATATTTTTAATTTTACTGGTTTATAATGGGTGGTGTTAATTTTTTGTATTTTTCTGAAATACATGAATTTTTAGTGAATAGTAAAATACGGTAATATACTGTATAAATAGATTATAATCTAAATACACTATTCATTGAGTCCCGGATGATGTAAAAAACCATTGTTCAAACTCACGTGAACTTGTTACTTTTTTTATTCACAATAATCAATAATATTGTTTATATTAATCAAAATAATAGAATAATGAATAAAATAATGAAAAGGCACACATCTGCTATACTCTAAAAATCACCCTCACCCCCTCATCTCTTCACTATTCTAGGACCTGAATCATGTAAATTTTTTAATGAAATCCTCTTCCTTTGTATCTGACCATATAAAGATCTCTTGGTCTTTCAAAAAGACTGGAACTCCTCCCCTTAAGGAGGTTCTCAAGGTGGATATTTCAAGAGGTAAACCCTATTCCTTTGTCATTGAATTTAATTTTAAATTTAATTTATTTTCTTATCTTCACCTCACCTACTCAATCTAAATGATCTTGATAACTCCATTATCAGATATAAACTACAATTTATATCATGTTAATCTAATATCATTCCTCAAACTACTGTCTTTCACTGTCTTTTATTTTAAAAAAAATTAAATCATTGTCCGGGAGGTGCCAATTTGCAAACTTTGTGGAAGACGAACATTCATTATTCAATTTATAATTTAATTATGGTTAGAAAACCATTTTATGATTTTAAAAATATTTTAAATTATTTATTATGTATTGTTTAGTGTTCGTAAACTAGAATATATAAAAAACACAAGTTCATATGAGAAAACAAGTTCGAGATGATTGAAATACCAACATAATAATATAAACGATTATCACTTGTGTATTATATGATAAATAATTTTCATCCCATTTAAAAAATTAATTTTATAATAATTTAATCTTTTTTGTGTTCATAAGTAATATATAAATTAAATTATGGATAATTATACAGATTTTCAAGAACTCTGTTTCCTATAATCAAGAGAACGAATCATGAAATCAAGGAAACAAACACACTAAAACGAATGAATTCAATATTATAACTTATCAATAAGTTCATAAAGGAACATAATAAGACTATTGTGAATCAAACTACGCATATAATGTTATTTATTAATTAATTAACGAATATATTTTGATTTTCTATGACATTAAGGTCATGTTCAAAGCACATTTGTACATAAGGTTAGGCTTTTCTCCCCGAACATCCATTTTTCATTAGAGATTATGCTTTATATCTATTTACCATAATATAATTATTAATTATTATTATTTAATACAAAAAATTATATTTAATGTGTCCATATATACGTACCAATTAAAATCCTTATTTTTTATGGGGATGTACATGTTTTAATGGGTATTTATCAAATTTGTCCTAAAAAACAACCCTGATTCAAGGAAAATTATTGAATTCTTACCTATTTCGAAGTTCACTTTATAATCTGTTTTAAGCCACATTTATTTTAAAAAATTAAAAAAAAATTCTTAAAAAACTACAATCTTTTTATTCTGGTTTTACACATATAATTATCCAAAAGAACACTTATTTTCAAAGTAAAAGAGTATTTTTCTCAAGTATTACTTGACGATTTATTAAGAGTATTTCAAACTATTTCAACACTATTATTGGTTATTATGTTTAATTGGGGTTTATATTTTATGATATCATCTAACATATTTTATATCATGGTTTATGATTATTTTTATGATAGATGTTCTATCATGATACGATTCACCATATTAATCCAAATGGTTACGGATTATGTTTACTGATTGTGGAAAATTATTTACATTCCATATATTAACTTCAATATGAATTAATATGATTAATATTTTTATTTAGATTCAGATAAAGAATGAATTGGACTTATTAAGTGATGAGTAGGTGCCATTATATCCCTTCGATTCACCGATAGGTTCCATGAATCAAATTATCTAGTGTTTTTCCCATGATTTATAGTGTCCTGGTCGAGGCCTTGACGATATGATTATGAATTCTGATATTATGAACTCTCTCACTATGAAACATTTAATTGATAGTCCGTGTTATTATTCCACTAATAGTGTATCCATTTATATTATTTACATAACTATTTATTCAGATTTCACCCCTACCATATTATTCTCAGGTTTAATTTTAATGGCATGTGTACTTTTAATTATTTGGCATGCCTTGTTACTTATGATTTTTTTGTATTACATACCATTACTGATCATATGATATCAATCCTTTCTTATGTTTTATTTTTCCCTTACGATATGATGAAGTATATTAAGAATTACATGAAAGTGTAATCTTGGAGTTTATGTGTGATTCAAAATAAGGAGATGTGTCGTATTTTCATTCGAGTTGTAACATTGAACTTATTTATGTATCTATTTTTACAGTGCTACTAAAATATTCATTGTTTTGGGATTTGACTTTTGTGTATATATCCATGTATAATATAAAATGAACATAGTTCAGGGAAACTAGGGTTAAGTCACTATAGTTTTTATTAAAGGATGATTAATAGAATCCTATAAAACTAGATTTATAAAATGTAGATTACAGAACAAAAACCTAAGATATATTTTGAGGATAATAATACAATAACATTATATAATTTATATAAGGAATATACTATATGGATATTCCTATATAATAAATCCTTTTTGGATACTATAAGTGGATGTGGTTCTAAAACATATATACATAAGAGTAAAGAATCTGACCAGGTGATATGAGCCTGACTTGAGGTATCATGTTACCCGATAATGGGCCTTACTGCGAACCTTGTTTTACACTCCTGAGGGATATGATTAGGGTAATTAAAATTTTCCATACAAACCATTTTAATGGATTTAATTATAAATAAGTCCCAAAATAATCCATGAATGTGATTACGAGATTAAAAATGCATATGAATTTAATTTATGTTATGTATTTTAGTATTTTGACATTAAAAATTATGATTCATAACCAAATTTAGTTTATACCATTATTTAGAAATGGAACATAGAGTAATTAATGTAAAAATCAGGAATTTGAAAATTCCATGTAGTGGTTTTCCTCTTATGCAATATAATGATGTTGGTTCAAGAAATGTGACTGAAGCTGAGAAACATATAACTATATTAAGAAAACTTACATAGGATATAAACAAAATCCTTACCTGTATGGAGAATCCTGAACAACAATATGGTTGATAAATGATATACTTTTTTATGCAAAAACATTCCCAATCACTCAAAGGTACTACAAACCCTTTTGTAGGTGTGTAATGAATACATTCCCTAGTGAATATATTTAATGATTTGGGAATTAATGAAATGGATAATATTTTCAAAAAATTTTATCATCTATTGGGAGATGTGGACCAATGGATGTCACTAATTCAAAACCCAATGGAGGAGGAAGTAACTGAAATATAGAATGGATGGAATTTAAGAATTTTTTCCTAGATAAATATTGTCCTTATGAAAAATTAGCAGATATAGAAAAAATGTTTTAATCTGAGGCAGAAGGAGGGTGAGAATGTTTCCAAGTATGAATAATTCTTTACAAGGATAGAATGGTATTCCACAGACAATATAAATTATTCTATAATCAATATTGATTGATTCATTGATGGTTTTAAACCATTCCTCTAACGGGCACTGGTTTCCCAAACATTCACATCATACAAAGATATAGACTCATGTTCAACCAATTTAGAAAAATATTTTTATAGGTATTTTAAACATAAAGGAATAAAAGGTCATAAAAGGGTTATAAAACAATCTAGAAAAGAAAATAAGGAAAATGGGTTTAAGGAAAGATTTTATTTTCCGTCCTTTGATTATTTTGGGTAGAAACACCATAGAACTATATTGAAGGGTATGGGTGGTATTTACAACTATAGAGGGAGAGGCCACAAAAACTAAGATTTTAAAGGAAATAAATTATCTATAAATGTTCAATGCTACAATTCTAAATAGATGGGTTATTATGAAAATTATTTTCTTGAGGGTCAAAGAAACATTCCCCAACTAATCCCAAAGGAGAAGGCTGGTCTCATATAGTCATAAATGCCATGGTTGGAGTTCCTAATGATGTTGTAGAAGGTACTTTAATCAATTCTTTAGAAATAGTCAATGCATTATTTTATTATGGGTTATATCATTCTTTCATATGTTTCCAATTTTCAATGAAAATTATATATTTACAACTTGATTTAATAAAGGAGTTTTCAGTCAAAACTCCTATGGAAAGTATCATTGTAACAAAGATGTGTCAATATTTTATCTTTATGATACAAAAACTTGCTTTAGTTTCTAAACATATCATCATAAACTTGCTTGATTTTTATATAATACTCATTAATAATTGTATTTTAGATCATGGTGTGAATACCAACTACAAGAATAAGAATGTGACAAATTTTTAGAATGATGTAGAGTCCCATATCATTATAGCAAAAACATATCCATCTATTTCTTAACAAATCCACCACCAATAGCACCAATAAATGAAATTATTTGGGAGGATGAGAACACAACTTTTATGGGTGATAAAATAAATCTTTAAATTGAGGATTTTCATATTGTGAAAGAATATATCATTGTATTTCTATAGAATTTATCTATACATCCCCCAGAGTATGAAGTTGATATCTCTGTTGTTTTAATTCCTGGTTTAGGAACTATATCAAAATATCATTATAGAATGATTATAGTAGAATTGGTGTATCTAATGAAACAACTAGATAAAATGAGTTATAAATTATTTATTCACCCTAGTGATAGTCCATGGTGGACACCTATTCACTTTTTCAAGAAGATTGATGGATCAATGAGGTTGTGTATTAACTATAATGAAGTCAATTCTATTATGATAATTATAAAGGTACCCCTTCATCACATTAATTGTTTATTTGATCAACTTCACAAATCCCAATATATTTTGATGAATTACCTTCGATCTGAATATAATTAGTTGCATGTGGGGATGGAACATATTCCATTGTGAGGCAGTTATGAACATTATGAGTCAATAGTAGTTCCATTTGGACTGAAAAACGCACCCTCTATTTTCATAGATCTAATTAATTGAGTTTTTAAGGAATATCATGATTAATTTTTTGTGGTATTTGTTGATTATATATTAGTATAATCTAAAAGATATGATTACCATGATAATAACTTGTGGATTGTTATGAAGATACATTAAATAAATGAATTATATGGAATGATAAAAAAGTGTGAATTTTGGCTATAATTAGTTTCTATTCATAGATATACTTTCTCAAATGATGGAATCTCATTTCTTCCTTCAAAGACAAAGGTAGTTCGGGAATGTCCTACATCAATGACCATAAATGAAGTACATAGTTTTATTGTTTTAGCAGGTTATTATCAGTGTATGATTTATAACATTTCCTGATTTGCTAACCTGTTAACTAAGAAAACACTTTAAGGGGTTACGTATGTACATAAAAAAGAATGTGAAGAATGTTTTGAATAATTTACTATGAGATTGATGAATTCTCTAATCTTGAATCTACCTTCATCGAATGGTGGCGTTGTGATTTATAGTGATTCATCAATGAAAGGACTTTGTTGTTCCCTTATGTCAAATGTTAGAGTTATTACCTATGCACCAAGGTATTTAAAAACTAATGAACAAAACAACCCAACTCATGACCTTGAGTTATCAACTCTAATCATTGATATTGAGATATTGGGACACTCTCTATATGGAGAATGATGTGAGATATATATGGATCAAAATAGTTTGAAATATATCTTTATAAAGAATGAAATCAACATGATGGAAATGAGATCACTTGAACTACTCAAATATTAGGATTATTCAATAATCTATCACCCATGGACATAAAACAAGGTAGTTGATGAATTAAGTAGGAATGATCTAGGAGTTATAAATAAAATGAGGATTGAAAGGGATCTAGTCTACATGGATGTAGAAAATATTGATATGGGAATTATCATGGTAGGCATAACATCATTACTTATTCAACTAGTTTAACAACTATATTAATTGGAAAAAATTTAAGGTTCTCAGTGTGATGATGAGAACTATAAAAATAAAATTATTGTTGTGAATGATGTGAAGCTTCAATATTTCAGGTATGAGGATAGAATTCAATAATTTGGGAGGAGGCTATGTCTTCCCTCTATACCCAAGACAAAAAGGAGGTACTAGACGGTGCACAAATCTCAAATTTCTCAATAATCCCTAGTAAAAATATTTTGTAATGAGATATAATTGAACATTTCTGGTTGGATAATATGAAATAGGAAATTTCGGATAATGTATCAAGATGTTTAGCCTTTAAATAGGTGAAGGATGAAAGCCAACATCTAATAGATGTCTTGTATCTTCTTCATATTCCTACGTGGAAAGAGGTTAAAATCACTATGGATTTTTTATCACTACATTCCCATGAACTCCAAGAAGGAATTATGAAATATGGTTTATTTTTTATCGACTTATGATATTGGTACACTTCCTCTCTATATGGGTTTATTTTCCACTAGAACTCCATGCACAAATAAGTATCAATTTTGTTTTAAGACTCAATGGAGAACCTCTGTCAAGTTTTTCTGATCAAGATACAATACATACATCAAAATTCTCAAAAAGTCTTTAGAATTCATTAGATACTGAGATTCATTTGAGTACTGATTATCAACCTCAAACAAATGGGAAACTAGAAAGGATGATATAAACATTAGAAAACAATTTGAGATCATGTTCACATGACTTTCACAGTATGTGGGATCAATATTTACCATTGGTGGGGTTTTTCTACAATATTATCTTCCATTATAGTATTCAAATGGAATTATATGAAGCATTGTATGGAAATAGATTTCATACCCCAACATATTGAGTCAATGTTGGTTAAAGGAATCTTATAGGCCCAGAGCTTGTGAAGCAAACAACAGTGAAGGTTAAAAATATTCAAACCCATATTAAAGAAGCTCGATGAAGGAAAATGTCTTATTTCGATAATCAATTGCAGGATTTGGAATTTATAAGGGGAGATCATGTTTTATTGAATGTTTCACCATTGAAGGGTGTTATATGATTTGGAAGAAAGGGAAAATAAGCCCTATATATATAGGCCATTTTTAAATTTTTCAGATAGTTGGAGTCATAACTTATTGTTTGGAAATGATACCTTGAATTTCTAATGTCCACAATGTGTTATGTGACACATTGTTAAGAAATTACTTCCCAGACCCAGTGAATGTCCTCACTTATGAAGTAATAGGATTAGAACATGAATTATCATGGTGCGAAGAGCCTATCCCTATTGTGGACACTAAATAACATGTGTTGAGAAATTCAATGACTCGGTTGGTAAAGTAAATTCAAAAAAATAATAAAACTGAAGAGCCAAAATGGGATCCTAAAAAGATTTTGATGAAGATCTAACCAAATCTATTTAAGTGGCAACAATCTGGAAATTTTTAGAATGAAATTTTTGTTGAAGGGGGGAATTGAATGACCCAAAACTCAATAAATGTAATTTCCCTTCTTATATTTAATTAATATAATATAGATCATATGAAATTATTTTTTATAAAATAATACAAATATAATAAATTATTAATGAATTAAAAGGGGTATTTCTATATGTTTAGGAACCTATACTGATGAAATAGTGACACGACCTTAGGAGTAGTAATGTGAACATTATTAATATTAAACTGAGTAATAGAATAGTAACATCACCAATGGAATTATAAATAAAATTTTGATATATTATAAATGAAAATATGATGTAAATATATCATAGATTGAATAAATTAATACTTTAAAACTTATTATTTTAGTGTCTCTATTTTTGAAGTAAATAAATATTTAATTTTCATCTTATAATTAATAAAATTATTTAAAATAAAATAAACTTTTTTAAAAATTATTCATAAATAAATATTTCTTTGTATTTTTATTTTAGGAAATCATAATAAGACCTTAGTTAATTTTTGGAAGCATTATAAAATAGGTTATAATTTTAAAACTGTATATTTCAAGTATATAATGATTTTAATTAAAAATTATTTTTCTCATTTTTATGAAATTTTTTTTCAGAAAATGAATTTCATTCATTAATTATAAAAGTTGAAAAATAGTTAGGGTGAATTTTTAGGATTTTTCTAAAATACATGAATATCTAATGAATAGAAAAATATAGTAATCTACAATATAGATACATTATAGTCTTAATATACTATTCATTGAGTCACAACTGATGATTGGACATTCATTTGAAGTCACAAGAAATTATTACATTATTTATTTTAAAAAATCACTACTATTGGTTGTCTTGAGAAAAATAATAAAATAATAAATAGAATAATGGAAAATCACCCCTCTCCTCCATTAGAAAAACCACCCTCACCCCCTCTTATCTTCAGTCTTATAAGCCATGATGCTAGTCAATGTCCTTCCCAAATCCTATTCCATAGTCTCTACAAACATCTATGAGATCTTTTTAATTCTAAAATACACAAAACCTTTCCATTAATGATGTTCTCAAGGATGATATTTCAAGAGGTAAACCCTCTTTCTTTTTTGTTTAATTTCATATTCAATTTTCTCTCTTTTCATATCATCAACCGACCTCCTCTATCCAAGTTATCATTAAAACTAAATTATAATCTATATAATTTAATTATAAAATTTTAATGTAATATCATCCCTCAGGATACTATATATATATATATATATCTTTTATTTTAATAAAATGAAATCATCGTCTGGGAGGTTCGAATTTACAACATTTATGGATGATGAACCTTCGTTCTTAAAAATCTACAACAAGAATGGTCATGAAACCATTTATAATGTTTAACCAGGTTATAAAATATGTATTATGTATTATTTAATGTTATTAAACTAGTATATTTACATAATACTAATTAATATGAAAAAACTAGTTTGAGATGATCGAAATACTGCCATAATAATCAAAACAATTATCACTAATGTTTTATCTAATAACTTTTATTTATACCATATAATAAAATGAATTATATAACAACTTAATATTATGTATTTTTATCAATAATATATATTCAATTCTATTGAATTATACAAATTTACATGAACTTTATCTCTTATAATCAAGTGAAACAATCATGAAATCATAGAAACAAACACTCCAAAACGACAGAATTAAATCTTATACCTTTTCAGTGTGATTATAAATGAACTTAATTAAAATATAGAGAATAAAATATATGTAAATAATGTTCTAAATTAATTAATTATTTATTTATTTTTATTATCAAAGATGTTAAGGACAAGTGCAGAACACATTTAATAATTAAGTAAAGGTTTTCTCCAAGACCATCTATTTTTCTTTTGGGATTACACATTCTTTATATTTACCCCCAATGGAATTATTAATTATTATTATCTAATCCTCCTAAATTTTTTGTTATTTATAAACATATATATTAAAACCAATTTGAACCATTATTTTGTTTTTTGGGAGTAACATATTTTTAAAATATATTTTTCAAAAATCAATCACTATAAACATGCTCGATTCAATGGAACATCTAAAATTCCTCACCCCTTTCAACTGTAATATATTAACTTTTTTAAGCCAATTTTTTTCTAAAATCACTCAATTATTATGAAAACCCTATATTATTTAAATTATATATTTTTACATTTATTTTCAAAAAGAACTCTTATTTTTGATGTAATGGAGTATTTCTATCAAGTATTACTCGATGACATAATATGAGTATTTCCATCAATTTCAATGCTCTTTAACATTATTATATGTAATATGGAGTAATTATTTATGATATTATCTAATATATTTTATTAAATTCCTTATGAATATTTTTAATTTGGATGTATTATCTCGATATCATTAACCATATTACATTGAATGGTTAGTGTTTGTGTTTACTGATTGGAGAAATTTATTTACTTTTCATATGTTTGTTTCAATAAGAATTTATATATTTATTTTGTATACATAATTTCATATGAAGATTTAATTGTAATTAGTATGCGATTGGTGTGGCCTGATATAACACCTCTATGCATCAATAGGTCTCATGAGACAAACTAGCCTGAGTTTTTTTCCATTTTGTATTGTGTCTTGGACAAGGCCCTGAAAGTATGATTAGAATGCCATAAATTATGCATGACATAATTTTGAAACTAGTAATAGATTTTCAATTGGATTATTAAACTATTAGAGTCTCTATGGTTATGTTTTATTATTGAATTATTTATTAATCTTTTATTCCTTCTATATTATTTTCAAGATTAATTTTAATGGCATGTTTACTATTATTTATTCACCATGCCTTATTACTTTTGTTTCTTCGAGATTGCATACACATACTGATCATATGAAGACATGCATTTATTAAGATTTTTTCCCCTGGATATGAAAAACTCTATTAAGAAATAAATGCATGGATAACCATGAATTTTATGTACTATTTAAAATAATTTGATATGTTATATTTCATTTCATGTTGAAATGTTGAACTTATATATGTATACTTTTTTCCAAAGCTAATAAATTATTCATTAATTCAGCCTACAACATCCTTGTTTATACTCCAATGTAATAAAATAAGGCACTAGCTCTAGGAAACATCGGTCATGTCTTTAAAAAATATAATGATAGAGGTCCTATTAAATATTTTGAGACATAGGTTGTGGTTATATATACTATTGTGTTGTATATTCTCCATCCATCTATAAAAGTTTATTCAATGGTCATTTAAAAGAAAAGGTGATATTGGGACTTTGCCTATGAAGAAACATCTCGTAATATCCCAGTGTTTATAGGTTTTTACACTTTTTGAGTAAGTCACATGGAATATATCTATATTGGAAGGGTATTAAAGGTCCATTGAGGACCATTTTTGAGGGAATTACAATTTGTTAGGGGAATGGGTCCTAGAAGTATATGTTTGTAGGAGTAAATATATGTACGAGTCTTGGGTTCTATATATATGGTCATTCAGATGTGATAATGCATGACATGAGGGTCAAAGTGCTACATAAGGTGAATGCATGTGAGGGTTGGTCATCGATAGGTTGATCATGAAGCATGGTGGTCCAAGGTGGCCAGTCATATGGTTTGCATGTTTAGTGATGGTTCAGATCAATTTATTCTTTCTAATTCATATCCATCCAAATTATAGTACTAATAGTCATTATATTTGAAATCTTTTCAATTCTGGTTGTGTATGGTTTAATAGGACATGGATAATATTTTCAAGCCTATATTCAGTGTAATGTAATGTAATACATACATGATATTTTTTATTTTCTTCCTATTAGTGTTATATAAATTCATGATGACACCATTTTTAATTGATTTATATTTTATTATTTTACATATTACTAAATATTAATTACTAGAGTCATCTCCAAAAAAATTATATAATTATTAGGACATATATTTTTTTTCTATAACGAAGACATATTTTTCATCAATTTATCTACGTTATAGAATAAATCATTGATGTATGCTTCAAAAAATGAATGATGAATATGGATTAAGATCATCGATGTTATTTTATTTCAATTAAACCAAGACACAATATATTTTATAGCATGTCTATAAATGAATACTATAAATACATGACAAAAAATACATTAATTAATGATTATTAACAACAAAAAATTAAAAAAACTATTTAGTATATCATATATGTTTATATATATATATTAATATTATCAATATAAATTTATGGTTCCATTGTTCTATTAAATTCATGATCCTCATTTTCTATAATGATAAATGAATTATTTTTCATGTTTTAATAGAAATCATATTAATGGAATAATATTATCTTTTATTAAGATGATAGTCACTTATTTAACATTCAAAAACATTTTGTTCTCCATAATGAATTTCATATACATATAGTATGATATTATTTAAACATTAAGTGCTCATATACTTCATTTCCACTCTACTATTTCCTAGATTTAATATCAAGATACATTCATTATATTATATATTTCAGTTTTCTATTTTTAATAGTATAACAATAAATTTATCCAAACACAATGCATATTGAAGTGCGGTCTAGTTCAGATTATTTCTAATTGTATGTACATGATTTATAGTTTATTTTTTCCCTTATACATTTTAGCTAAAGAATAACTATTTAAAAAATAAGCATTATTAATTTATAATAAATTTTCTTAAATAAAAACAATACATATGTAATTTAATACAATGACATAAAATAATTCTTATTTGAATACACATTTAAAAAAAGATGATTTTAATCCATTTTTAGCCATCATAACACATTATACAATTATATAATAGAAAAAAATCATATTGAAAATTTAACCCTTATGTGAAAAATTTAAAAACAAATATATAGTTATACCTTAGAGAGAATTTATAGAATGATAAATAAAAAAATATATTATAGCATAAATACAACTATTCGAAATATGAAATTATAACCTATATATATATATATGTTTATCTTAACAATCCAATAACTGATCATTGTTTTATCACAAATAAATCTATATAACTAACATTAATAAGAAATATAAAATATAAATATATCCATAAATAGAACATTATACCAAAAAAAGTATAAAAAACAAATAGTTGAAATCATTAAAAATAATTTAACCTAAATATATATATATGTAATAGAAATAGTTTTTAGTACATAAGTTAAAGTGATAAAATCTATATTCAGTATCATTTATTAATATATAGGATGATGATATATTAGTTAAATGGTGGGAATGATGATAGGAAGTTTACTAATAGGATTATGTTTCATGTAGAGTTATCCCACACCTTCATTTTTCCTGAAATAGAGGTGATAGGGTGATTGGTTTCCAACAAATGCGGGAGGTGTCCACTTTCAATACAAAATAAGGGAAAAGGGATCTAATTTTAGGAGGTGGATTAGTGTACTATGGGAGGGAGTAATAGTGTTTGGTGGAGGATAGAGGGTCATAATGTGTGAATACTGTGGAGTAAAAGTAAATATATCTTTACAGATATAAAACAGGAATCATAAAAGATTTCAAAATATGGTATATAATCGTGATTTTCCACATATAAAATTCAAATATACATTAGGAAATATAAATATTCTTGGGATTTTATATAAATGATATTATATTTAATTTTAAAAAATTGTAACATATCCCTGATTTATATAACTACTAAAATAATTTCCAATACATAATCAATTTGATGAACATTAGAGCCAGAAATAATCGAATTAATTTTTTTAATTACAATAAAACATAAAATAACTCATTAAAAACAATAATAGTAAATTTTGATATATATTAAAACATTAAAAAACATAATTAATTATCATATTCAATATACTCACTTTTCATACTCTTCATCTTCATTTATTCTCAACTTTACACAATTAATAACTTCCCATGATGTTCACCTCCCAAATTTTTTCAACATAACATGATTGATGAGGTAAAAAATAATTTCAATTAAATAAAAATAATTAGGGGAAGTATTAATATTTATTTCTATGAAATAATACTACATAAAGTAGTTGTTATTTATCAATTCATCACATGTAACCTCATGATGTAAAATTCCTCTTTCACATCCCACTACATTTGTAATGCCTCATCCCAAGAAGCCCAAAGTTTGTGTATTATTTTAATACTTTGCCATGATTACAATGATTCATAACCCAATAGACCGATCATATTAGTATTCTTGGAAAATATATAACTTACATGATCATTACATTACATTATGAAATGAAAAGAAAAACATTTTATCTCTGTTGAACACACTCTTATCACATACCCTATCCTACAGGCCAATTATAATACTTCATTACGACTAGGGAAGAAACATAAGAAAGGGGTGTGCTTAGATGCTCAATTACGATGACAATATAGCGGAAACTATCATAAGAAAACATTAACAATTAAGGAAGTTTATAAGACATAAAGATAATCCTTTTAAAATTAATCATTAGCATAATATGGAAAATATAAATCAAATAATCCAATTTACCTACTCACATGCATAATCTACTAGTTGAATAATCATATATAATATTAATAGCTAATTTCATAATTATGGAATGCATAATGATAGACATCATAAAAAGATAGTCATGGGCTCATTCCAAGGCTAAAAATAATGATTTTTTCAAGGCCTTGTGATAAGACACTAGTTTTTCTCATGAGACATGTCGATTCATCAAGAGGATCTAGCTGGCCCAACCTATCAGTTACTTCATCCAATGCATTAGTCATATAAAAAGGTTGAAACATAACATAAAAATTCATTTAAAAACAATCATAGAAAATGAAAATACTATAACCATAATCCAAGAATGGTTTAAAAATTTCACATCCACAACCAATCATATCACAAACCATAGAATACAATATAGAAATATTGTATCTTAATAAAATCAACGTCAAAAAAGGATAAAATCCCAAAAATAATGTTAACATAGATGAAATCAATCCAATAACTATTTGAGTAAAATATATCATTCTACTTTGAAATAATTTAAAATTAAATAAGAATATTATTTTGAAAATATTCTTATAAGCTTGTATGGAATGCTTCGAAGGAGTTATAATGGTATAATAGAGCTGCACCCTCTGTATAAGTTCAAAAAACATTCTTTCCAAAATTTTGCTGAAAAGGTCATCAAGGACCTTGTTTGGAAAAAGACCGAATGATTCCTTTAAAAACATTATAAAAATAAAAAAGTGTATAAATGACATCAATCTATATTCTAGTAAATAGTTAAATTGTTTATAAATATTTTTTTAAGAAGCACCGATGTGTATGATAATGAATTCGTAGTAGATACTTATATATAAACAACATCAGATAATAACAAGATTATAAAATTAACACTTACCATGTAATCTTCTTTAGACGAGGGTATGTTAAACTCATATATAAATGTTAAATAATTTTTATTAAATAATAATAGAACCACATAAATTAATATGATATCATATATGATCCCTTAATATATTTTTTAATAATATTTTCATAGTATCAATTTTTCAGGTGTTAAATGATCCATTTTCCTTTCTATGTTTTGTTGAGTAAGTCATATTTTATATGGATAAGAGGTATTTGATTCATATCTAGAATTATATTAAGTTATTAAGAAATATTTTTAATAATCCAATGCAAATTATTCTTGAATGGTTACGATGGGAAACGAAATCTCATCGCGTCATGGAGATGGTAAGTCCTACGTACGTACGAGTGATAATATCATTCTATTGATGGTGAAATAATATGTAATTTGATAGAATAATATATATATATATAATAATTAAGATTTTATATTTATTATTTATATCAATTATACATCATTGTTATACCAATCCAAATAATGAAGTGTTTAGTAACAAACTACACCACTACGTGGAGATAGTAAGCCGTACGTGCACAATATGGTGACTTTGGCATTCATAGGATGGAAAAGATAATGAATATGGTTGTGCCATATTTATATTAGCATTACAGTATGTAAAAGGTACTGGATTTATTATTATTTTTATGTAAAAAACAAAGAAAATGAAGTGGATGGAGAAAAGAACACTAAAATAAGTGATGAAATAATAACCTCTTCTTCAGGTGTTTCCTTTTGATTTGAACAAAATAGATACTTAGGTAGAATTTATGATCAATTAAAGGACTATATTTTTAATTGAGGGTAGTTGGAAGGATATTTGCGAAGTTTTTTAATGACCCAAGAGGATTTGGAGGTGTCAATTTAAGAGAAGTGTAGGTTCTTTTTTATAAGGGACGTGATGGGAACTTTAAAAAAGGTTGAAATATTAATTTATTATAAAAAAAATTTTGGTTTCAAATAGATTAAAATTTATTTATTTAGAGGCTATGGTGGGTAAAAGTTGAACCATTTCAACCAATAGGTTTTATACAAGTTTAGGTCACCACATTAACCATATCGTTTATACTTAACCCTTAGTTAAAGAGATTAACTTTTACCATGTCTTCATGTATTATTATATTACATGGTTAATAAACATACTAAAAAATTATCAGATATCCTAAAGTGGTTAATTAATGTCATATATATCATTATATAAGTCATTTGGTAGATCATTATATATTTAAGACTATTTTATAATTTAATAAAAATTTATTTGATTTAAAAGCTCATTTATGTCAATTTTTACACTATTTAGTATTTGGTTTTTAAAAGTCATAATACCATTATTACATAGAAACAAATTCATTGAATCAACAATAACATGTCATATTAACCTATAAAAATCATGTAAGTCATCGGAAGACTCAATTTACTTTTATTTTAATATTTATAACGTCAATTATTTTAGTCGTTCATTAATAAGGTAACTACTGCATCATCATTGTGTCATAGATAAAATTAATTATATAATGTCTAAAATTATAAATAAAATACCATGATGTAGAAAATCTTTATATATTTTTAATTAATATTTATAGTTGAATTTATCTTATATACAAGCCTATATTAAAAAGGGATCATTTATTGAAATTAAAATTTAACACTTTTATCGCTTCTTTAAATAAAATTTAATAATTGTCTTAATATAAACCAAGTGGATCAAAAAGGTTAATAATTTCGTCCTAAGGATGATTTTGGTCTAAATACACTTATCTAATAGAATTAGAACATCTTTTAGGGTAATTATAATATCATTTTTACCTTTAATTACCCTAATCATTTTTCATTGTGGTTAATAAAATTCAAAAGATATTATTCACAAAAAAAATATTTTCAACCTATTGAACCATATTTTACATAGTGATGTGAAATTTTTCTCTGAGAGTTTTTAAATTCAATTCACTGAAGTGGTAAAATTACGTTTTATGCAAATTTGTAAATGTTCTTATAAGGTGGGTAAAAGCCATTAAATAGATCAATAAAATTATATATATATTCCTATTATGAAAAAGATCCAATAAAATACATTGGGCTAATATAGGTATTTTTTACCTATTTTGACTTTAAAATAAATTTATATAAATATATTATTTTTTTAAATAAAAATTCAATTTTAAACAATAATGCATTGTTTTTCACTATTCATTAATAATTGATAGTTTTCAAAAAAAATAAAAAAAATCACCCTAAGATAATTTTGATATTCCAAAATAAAAAATGATGTCTATTTTACCAAAATTAAAACATACAGGTTTCATTTATTAATTTAAAATTAATTCTCTTTGTCAAAACAAGAAAGCAGGTTTTTAAGAAGTAAAAACTAACAAAAGATTGAGATCTGTTTATGTCTAATACAAAAGATAAATTACTTAAATTGACATAAATTATATTAAATGATAAAAATATAATATAATTATACTTTAAAACATTTAAAATTCTTTAATTTAACACTATAAATTATTTCGATTAAAAAAATTGTTTTCAATTAAAATTTAGTATTTTTCACTATTCATCAAAAGATGCAAGTTATCAAAAAAGAACCAATTTTTTTTTTGAAACTACATTTTAATATACGAATAAAAAATATAATTTAATTTCATTATATATAATATATAAAAGTTCCAAATATTGGATTGAAAATGGTTTTTCGATTAAAAGGTAGAAAAAACTATATTTTTGAAAAAAACATCTTGAATCTAAAAAATTGAATTTGTTTTTATATTATGTCTACGAAATAAAAAAGATTAATTTCAAAATTATATTGAAAATATATATAGCTGAATATTTGGTTAATACTATTCATTTCTTCTTTTTAAATGGCTAGTTTGATTGGTAGTGATGCGCTTGAAATCAATGTTGCGTGTAGAGAAAGCTACTGAATTACTTTAAAGATAAAATGTTCTATGAAATATTGGGGTCTTACATTATACCGTCATTCAATGAATTGAATCCTCGCAATTTGATTATTTTTTCAAAAATAAAATGTTGAAAATAGAATATACCATTGTGGAAAAACCATATCAGAAATTGGTTTAATAAAATTTAGTTTAAATAAGAGGGAAAAGGAAATGAAAAAGTCACCACCAAATTTGGATGTAGAAAATGATAATAGAGGTCAAAATTAAAGACACGTTATTAGAGGAAAAAATTAAATATTTATAGGGAGTTATTGATGCCATCCATCAAAAATATGTGAATTATAAATATAAATTGAGGGCCTCAAAGCCATCAATCAATGATGATTTAAAATATCATCACTTTAAAAAAACATATGGTATTAAGAGAAAACATTTTTATTACATACTTTATTTTTATTGAATAGAATAGATTAATTTACTATGAAGAAAATATCTCAATAAAAAATACTTGATTTGATTACCCTTCATAATAAAATTCTCAGCATTTGGTAGTGCTTCAATCTACTTTCACTTCATCCTTTACAGTTAAAAATTAATGATCAAAAATGATTTTTTATGCGTGAAAAACATTTGATGAGTCATATAGTCAACAAATATTCTCTTAATTTTCTAAATTTTTTTACTGAAAACCAATATTTTATGTCAAAGTATTCAATAAATCATACATTAACCTCAAAAAAAATATGAAGTGTCAAAATTACTCAATTCCAACCATTAGACATATCCAAAAAAATAGTGTCTAAACTCAGAGTCCAAAAATTTATAACGATGGTAAATAGAACATAATGAAGTTCTATTTTGTCACATAACAACAAGTGAATACCTTCATCTTGAATTCTATTGAAACATGGTAATAAACTGAATTACCATAAAACCTTATTTGAATACATATGTACTTTTTTATTCCTTCCTTAAAACATTGAATATTATATGCACTCCTTAAATCCAAAATATGTTGAAATATATTACAAAGATGAAATAAAAAAAAAATTAATTAGTTTCAAGGTAGTCAATAATATGAAATATAATTTATCCAAAACAATCATATCTTCTTCCAAAATCACTACCATATTATCAGAACCATATTAAGGTTTATCTTTCTTTCAATAATGTAGTCTCTATAATGTTTAACTTACTATTGAGTCACTTCTCATAGAACTATATAATCTTAAATTAAAAATTAAATAGTACTATATTACAATTCTTATATATTTTCATAATTTGTATAACTCATACATCATCGATAAAACACTCAAATGACACAATTCATTAATAAAAAATGAAAACACTTGACATTACACTTCATCTACAGAAGTATCATAACTTGATTATTTTTGAATTTCATCATTTGGGGAATACTCTAATGATTTGGACATTGATTCGCATAGTGCCCCAACTCACTACATATGAAGAATTGTACATTGGAAACCTTTTTCTTACCCTTTAAATCACGAACATGGCGTCCTTTTTTCTACACTTATAAAAAACTCTCACTGCCTTGAAGAATTTACCACGATGGTTCATTCCAGAGTTATCACATGTGGAAAATCCTTATATCCCTTCATCCCATTGTCGATTTTTTTTGTTATCCTCTTATTTTATTTCATCCCTTCAAGGAAATTGGATTTTGATAATCATTTACTTATCATATTTACACATGATACAATTTATTTATATGATGCATATATGTGGGATACTATTTCCCTTCAACATGTTGGCTTAATTCCACAAAATATATGATACTTCTTACTATTTGGATCGTGTGTATTGTGGGAGTTTTCATTCCTTCTACTAGGCACCATTTCTAAATTATAACACACTCTAGGTTAGATTATATAATAATATATAATCCATATACTAAAAAAATATCAACATTAATTGAATTTTTACACACATCTAGTCTGGTAATCATAACATTGGTTTTTTTTCCAACATATTTACTCATAAATCTTTCAGAATAGTTTGTAAATATTATGTGAATTCTCCTAAACATATCACTTGGGAATGTAAAACCATGTGCATATTAAGGCTCGTTTTTGTTTACTAGGAAGCCCCAGGTCAAGCCTGAACTCCATGTCAGAGTCTACACTCTTAGGTAAATCAATGCCCGAACCAAGTCCACTTATAATATCCAAAAAATGATGTATTTCTTGAGAACCCCACATAATATCTACATTACCAAAATGTTTTTGATATTCTTCTACACTAATAATCAATGTCTATCTTAGGGTAATGTTTCTTAATCATAGTATATCTAAATATAATTTCCAAGGTTATTCCTAAACATCCTTTATACCAACTATAATGCCTCGACACCAGAAGCCCAAAGCCAGTGCACTATTTTAATACATCGACATGATTACAAGGAATTAATTGATGAAGGACATTTCAGTTTAGCAGTCTTGGAAAATATATTACATACATGAACATTAAATTACATTATGAAATGAAAATAACATCATTTTTTCTCCTTATATAACTCTCATATCCCATATATTATGCTCCATGTCAATCATAATATTTTTATTCACATCCTAGGAAAATAAGACAAAAGAAAGGGGTGAGATCCGATGTTTATTAAGGGTAAAAATATAGTAGAAACTATCACAAGAAAACATAAACCTTTAATGTAATGCATAAGACTAAACCAAAAGTTGTTTTAACCTAAACATCAGCATAATATGGAAAAGGTAAATCAAATAATTCTATTTACTTATTCACATGGATATTCTACTAGTCAAATAATCACATGCAATATCAATAGCTAATTTCATAACGATAGAATGCATAATTCCAGAAATCATAACCACATAGTCAATTCCTCGTTCTAAGACTAAAAATAATGATTTTTTCGCAACCTTGGGAAAATACACTAGTTTGTCTCATGAAAAGTACTGATGCATCATGGGACTATAGATGTCCATGCCCATCACATACTATGTCCAATGCATTCCTCATATGAAAAGGTTGAAATATAACATACACATCTTTATTAAAAATAACATATGAAATGTTAATATTTGATCCATAAATGATGAATGGTATAAAAATTGCAGATCCACAGTCAAATATATCACAGAAACATCAATACATTATAGAAATATTTTATCATACTAAATCAACTTCAAAAAAACATAATTTCTAAAAAAGGATGTTGGCATAGATAAAATCAATCCAAAAACAAATTATGTTAAATATGTCTTTCTACTTTGAAATCATTTAAATGTAAATAATTTTTTTAAATATTCTTATAAGCTTGTATGGAAAGCTACGATGGTGTTATAATGGAGGAAACTATCCGCACCCACCATATAAGTTCAAAAAAATATCCTAAATCTTGTCGAAAAGGCCATAAAGGACATTGTTTGGAAAATGACGACAAAATTCATTTAAAAACATTTTATAAAATGTAAAATAAATGTATAAATGTCTTTAGCCCATAGTCTACAAATTATTAAAAAAATTGAAATATATTTTAAATAAACACAGATGTGGATGATAAAGATGTCCCAGTAGATACATACTTATAAACAACCTCAGATAATAAAGTGATTGTAAAATTAACTCTTACCTTGTATTCATCCTTAGTAGAGGGTAATATAGCCTCCTATATAATGGTTAAATCATTTTTAATAAATTATACAATAACCACATATATAAATATGATTTCATATATTATCCTCTAATATTTCTTTGTTAATAATATTTCTGTAGTATCATTGTTTCGGGTGTGAACTGTTTCATTTTCCATTTTTTTTTGTTATGAAAGCCGTGTTTTTTATGAATAAGATGTAATTCATACAAATAAATAATTATATTAAGTTCTTAATCATTATTTTTAATCATCAAATGAAAATTATTTTTTAATGGTTACGATGAGGAACCAAATCCCATCGCGTCGTGGAGACGGTAAGTCGTACGTATGCACGAGCGACAATTGATTCTACTTATGGTGAAATATTTTGTAATTGGATGGTATATTATATATAAAAAATCATTAAAATGTTAATTTATTATTTACACAGAGTATGAATCGTTATTATACACATCCAAATAATGTTGTGTTGAATAACAAACTACACAACGATGTGGAGACTGTAAGACGTACATACACACCTACTGTGCCTTTTTCATTCATAGGATGGATAGAATAATAAATATGGTTGCAATATATTTATAATAACAAAAAAGTATGTAGAAGCTACTATATTTATTATTTTGGTATGGAAACAACAATGAAGTAGGAAGTGGAATAAGAAAAGAACACTGAAATAGGAGGTGAAATAATTACCTCTTTTTCAGGTTCTTCCATTGGAATTGAACCAAAGGGAAACATTGGATGGCTTAATAGACAAATTAAGGAATATAGGTTGAGTTTATGGTAGATTGGAGTCTATTTGATAATTGGATGGCCAAGATAAAAGGCTTTGGAGGTGTGAATTTATGAGAAAAGGAGATGCCATTTTATAAGAGAGGTGGGGGGTACATTAGGACAAGCTTGAAATATTAATTTATTATAAAATCATTTTCAGTATCTAATTACTCCAAATTTATTTATTTAGTGGAAAACGTGGGGATGGGTCTAAATATTCTCGACAAATAAGTTCTAGATTAGTTTAGGTCACTATATTAACCTTATAGTATAGATTTAACCCTTAGTTAAATAGTTTAACTTTTACAATGTCTTCTTGTATTATTATAATACATGGTTAATAAACATATAATAAAGTTCAAAGAGAACCTTAAAAGGTTAATTAATGAAATATATATCATTATATAAGTCCTTTGTTAGGGTTTTGTATTTTTAGAAATATTATATAATTTAATAATTTATATTTTTTTTAAAATCATTTTAGTAAATTGGGACAATATTTAGTATTTTGTTTTTTTGAAAGTAATAACAACATTATTACTTCAAAAAAAATTATTTAATCAACCCTAACAAGTCATATTAACCTAGGAAATTCTTTTAATGCATCAAATATCTCAATTTTCATTTATTTTAATATTTATGACATTAATTATTTTAGTCTTTCATTAATAAGGTAATTACTGCAGCATCATTGTGTCATAAGTAAATTTTATTTTTTAATGTCTAAAAATTATAAAAAAAATAAATTTTTTTCTTAAATATTTTTATCCTTTTAATGAATATTAATAGTCTAATATTTCTTATGTATAACCCTATATTACTAATGGATTTGTTATCAAAATTAGAATTTAACATTTTTTACACATCATTAAATAAAATATAATAATAGACCTAATCAAATAGAATTTGATAAAAAAGGATCCAAATTTTTTTTCTTAAGGTTTATTATGGTCTAAAAAAACATATCAAACAGAATTAAGACATGTTTCATGGTAATTATAATATCATTTCTACCATTAATTACCATATTTACTTTTAACCGTGGTAAATAAAATTTAAAAGTTACTACTCAGAAAAAATTATCTCCATAATATTGAAAAAACATTTCATATACTGATGACAACCATGTCACTCAGATTTGTGAAATTAAATTAACAAAAATGGTAAAATTATGTTTTATGCAAATTTGTAAATGTTCTTAAAATGTGGGTAAAAGACATTAATTAGTTCACGAAAATTTTATATATCCAATTTTACTATACAATAAATACAATAAATTACATTGGATTAATATAGGAATTATGTATCTATTTTGGATATAAAATATATTTTCATAAAATTTTTTATTATTTAAATAAAATGTTTGTTTTAAACAATAACGTTGTTGTTTTCACTATTCATCAAAAATTGAATGTTTGCAGAAATATACCAAAAGTTCACCTTAAGATAATTATGTTATTCCAAATTTTGAAATGAAGTATATTTTACCAAATTTGAAAAATTGATGTTTCATTAATTAATTTAATATTAATTCTTTTTTTCAAAACTAGAAATTGGGTTTCTAAAAATAAAAACAATCAAAATATTGACATGTGTTTATTCAAATTTAAATGTGAAATTACATAAAATGAACAAAATTATATATAATGATAAAAATATAATATAATTATACTTTAAAACCACTCAAATGAATAATTTAACACAGTAACTTTTTTCAACTAAAAAATATATTTCAATTAAAATTTAGTATTTTTAAATATTCATAAAAATATGAAAGTTATTAGAAAATTACCAAAAGTTTATCCAAACAAAATTTTTATATCCCTATTCTAAATAAAAAATTATTTTAATGAATTTTAATATATAAAAGTGTCAAATATTGGATTTAAAAATGGTTTTCCATTAAAAGGATGAAAAAACAAAAAAATTTAAAAATAAATCTTTTAACTGAAAAACGAAATTTGACCTTATATTATGTATAAGGAACAAAAAATATGGATGTTAAAATTATATAGGATATATATAAAATTCAAAATGTGGGTAATATTATTCATAACAACTTTTTAAACAACTAGTTTGATAGGTCGTGATGCGCTTGAACTTGGTATTGCGTGTAGTACAAGCAATTGAATTACGTTGAAGTGATAACGTATTACGAAATATTGGTGTGTTAAATTATCACCTCCTTAAATAAATTGTGTACTATTCATTTTAATTTTTTTTTCAAAAATAAAAGGTTAAAAATAGAAAATAACTTTGTTGAAAACCCATATTAGAAATTGGGTCAATAAAATTTAGTTTTAATAAAAGGGAAACGGTAATGAAAACGTAATCACCAAATTAGGATTTTTAATAGAATAAAATTGGTTGATTTTAGAGACACATAATTGGAGGGAAAACATAGATATTTATAGGGACTGATTGTGGTCATCATTTACAAAAAAGGGAAAAAAAGTAAAATTGAGGACCTCAAAATCATCAATCTATAATGATTTAAAGTTTCATCAGTTCAAAAAAACATATTTTATAAGGATAAAACATCTTTTGAGATACTATTTTATGATGAGTTGGGAAAAATTTACTATCCAGATAAGAATTCAAGAAAACATAATTAATTTTATTACCATTCATAATCATATTCTCATCATTTGGTAGTGCTTCTCCATTTTCACGTTATCCATTACACTAGGAAATGAATGTTCAAAAATTAATTTTTAACGCCTGAAGCCCATTTGATAAATCATAATGTCCAAAATTATTCTTTTAATCCTCTAAATGTTTACTGAAAACCAAAATCTTAGGTTAGATTATTCAATAAATCATACTTTAACAATAAACAAAATATCAAGTGTTCATCTTACTCAATTCGAACCTGTAGAATTATCCAAAATACTGGTCTCCAAACTCCCAGTCCAAAAAATTTATTTGTAATGTCAACATTAAATAATAAATATATATTTTATCACATAATAACTATTGAATACCTTCATCATTTATTCTATTAAAACATGGAAACATCCTGAATTATTATTAACCCCTATTTGAATAGGTATGTACTTATTTACTCATTCTGTACAACATTGAGTACTGGATATAATCCTTCAATCCAAAAATTTTGTAATCTCCAACAATGATGGAATAAACTAACCATTAATTATTTTCATGGTGGTCAAGATTATCAAATTTAATTTTTCCAAATCAATCACATCATAATCCAAAATCACTAACTCAGTTTCAGAACCAAATTTAGGTTTATCATTCCTTCTACCATTAATTTTCTAAAAAGTTTAAATTGTTATTGAGTTACATTTATTAGAGCCATATAATCTCACCTCCTAAATGAAATAGTACTATAGTATAATCCTTATTTTTTAATAATTCATATAACATGTACATCATTCATAAAAAACTCAAATGACATTGTTGTTTAATAACAAAATAAAAACACTAATCATTAATCTTTATATGTGGTAGTGTCATAACATTATTATTATCCTATAGAATCATTTGGGGAATACACTGATTTTTTTGACATTGATTCTAATGGTGTCACAAATCTTGGACGATAAATAATTTAATATTTCCAACCATTTTCTTACCCTCCCAATAAAAAATGTGGGGTGTTTTTTCCCCACACTTATAAAATACTCGGATTCCCTTCAAGCATTTACCAAGGTGGTTTTTTCCATAGGTATCACATGTGGGAAAATCCTTATATCCCATCGTCCCTTTATCCATTTTTTCCATCCTCTTCTTTTCTTGCATCCCTTCCATGCCATATGACTCTAAGAATACTATAATTATGTTATTAACACTTGACAGAATTTTGTTATATGATGCAGATACATGGGAGACTATTTCCCTTCTAAATGTTGTCTTATGACTATGAATGATACGATCCATATTACTCTTTGGAAGATGTGTATTGCTAGAGTTTGGATTATTTTTACTTGGAACCATTTCTAAATAATGACATACACTAGGTTAGATCATATCATAATGTATAATACAATAAATATAAAAACTCTTAGCATTAATTGAATATTTACATTCATCTAGTCTCATAATCATAAAATTGGTTTCTTTTCCGATATATTTCCTCATAAATCCTTCACAATGTTTTGTAAAGAAAATGTGTATTATCTTAATAATATACCCCATGTGTGTCAAACCAGGTGCGCAGTATGGCCCGTTGTTGTGTTCCATAATACCCCAGGTCAAACCTGAAACTCCTTGTTAGAGTTTTTCCCCCTAGATACATCTATTCTAGAACCACGTCCACTTATAGAATCCAGATAGGGATATATTTCTTGTAAAACCCACATAATATCTATATAACCAAAATGTTTGGATGTTCTTCAATTCTAAACCTCAATGATTATTTTGGTGTATAGTTTCCTAATCATAATCTATCTAAATATAATTTCCAAGGTTACTGCTAAACTTCCTCTGATACCAACTTTAACGCACCAACCCCAGAAACATGGAGTCGGTGGATAATTCTAATACATTTTCATGATTTCATGGAATCAAGTCTTGATGGACCGATATATTTAGTGGTATTGGAAAACAGATCATAAACATGAAATTTACATTAAATAATGAAATCAAAAGAACAACATTTTATTTTTTTAGAACACGCTTATATCCCATAGCTTATCATGTAGGTCAATCATAATATACATTTTCACATCCTGGAAAAAATAAACTATAAGAAAGTGGTGAGCTCATATTCTCAGTAAGGATAACAATATATAGGAAACGATAATAAGAAAAAATATAAATTTAAGGAAATTTATAAGACTAAAACATTAGCCTTTTAAACTTTAACTCCAACATAATAGGGAAAAGATAAATCAAATAATTCAATTTACTTATACACATTGATAATCTATTAGTCGAATAATCACATGTAATATCAATAGCTAATTTCATAATGATTGAATGCATAAGGCCAGACATCATGACTACATAGTCAAGACCTCATGCCAAGACTAAGAAATAAATATTTTTTGAAGGCATTGTGTCAAGACACTATTTTATCTAATGAAATATACTGATGAATCGAGGGGTTATAGTGGTCCCCACCCATCACATACTACATCCAATTCAATCTTCATATGAAAAGGTTGAAACATAACATAAATATTGATATTAAAACTAACATAAAAAATGTTAATACATTATCCATTGTCCGTGAATGGTATAAAAATTGAACATCCACTGTCAGACATATCACAAACCCTTTAATACAATATAGAAATATTGTATCATAATAAATAAACTTCAACCATACCTAATCTCCAAAAAAGGATGTTGATATAGATGAAATCAATCCAAAATCAATTTTAGTGAAATATCTACTCCAACATTGAAATCATTTAAAAGAAAAAAAATATTTTTATGGAAAATATTCATATAATAATGTAAGGGAAGCATTGAAGGTGTTATAACGGCATAAAATGGCCACACCCGCAGTATAGTTCAAAAAATATCCATTCCTACATTTTATTGATAAGTTCATAAAAGACCTTGTCTGGAAAATGACCGAATGATTCCTTTAAAAAAAATTATAAAAAGTCAAACAAGGGTATAAATTACTTTAACCTATAGTTTTGGAAACTATAAAAATGTATTAAAATACTTTTAAAAAACACAAATGGGGATGATAAAGAAGTCCCAGTAGATGATTATGAATAAACAACCACATATAATAAAGAGATTGTAAAATTAACCCTTACCTTTTCCACTTCCTTAGCCAAGAGTATGTTAACCTAATGTATACTGGTTTAATAATTGTTAATAAATTATAAAAGAACCCGATACATAAAAATTATATCATATATGATCCTCTAATATTTCTATGTTAATAATATTTCAGTAGTATTATTGTTTCAGGTGTTAACTGATTCATTTTCTTTTTTATTTTTTTTTATATATTTCATGTTAGTTATGGATAAGATGTATTTGATTCAGATCTATAATTATATTATGTTCTTGAAAATTATTTTTAATAATCAAATGAAAATTATTCTTGAATGGTTACGATGGGGAACGAAATCTCATCGTGTCGTGGAGACGGTAAGCCGTACGTACAGATGAGTGAAAATAACATTCTATTGATGGTGAAATAGTATATAATTGGATGGAATATTATATATATACAGTATAATTAACATGTTATATTTATTATTTATATCAATTATACATTATGATTATAATTATTCAAATAATTAAGTGTTGAATAAAAAACTCCACCACAACGTGGTGATGGTAAGTTGTACGTACATACGTATGGTGACTTTGTTATTCACATGATTGATAGAATAATTAATATGATTGTAAAATATTTATTATAACATCATATTATGTGTAATGTACTATATTTATTATTTTTTTATGGAAAAAAACAAAAAAATAAGAAGTTTCAAAAGAAAAAAACACTGAAAGATGTGATGAAATAAGTACCTCTTCTTTGGGTGCTTCATTCTAATTTAAACAAAATGGATACTTAAGTTGTCTTTATGATCAAAGTAAAACATCTAGGTTGAATTTAGGGTAGTTGGTAGGATATTTGATCATTTATTTGTTGAGAAAAAATGCTTTGGAGCTGTGAATTTATGAAAAGCGGAGGATCCCTTTTAGAAGATATGTGAGGGGCACTTTAAGAAAATCTTGAAATATTAATTTATTATAAAATCATTTTCGGCTTATAATACTGAAAATTGATATATTTCTAGGATAAGGTGGGTATGGGTCTAAATAATCTTAAATAAAACGTTTTAGACAAGTTTAGCACATAATATTATCATTATTGTTTAGATTTAACACTTAGTTAAATAGTTTAACTTTTAGTATGTATTCATGTATTATTATAATACATGGTTAATAAACATACTATAAAATGCCAAAGAAACCTCAAGAGGTTAATTAGTGACATATATATCATTATATAAGTCCTTTGGATGGAAAATAGATTTTTATAACTATTATATAATTTAATATAATAGTATTTGTTTTAAAAACTCATTTATGTCAATTTTCACACTATTTAGTATTTGGTATTTTTGTAAAAATCATAACAAAATGATTAATTCGAAATGCATTCATTGAATCAAAATTAACATGTAATATTAACCATGAAATATTTTTGAATGCATCAAAACCCTGAATATAATTGTTTTTAATTTTTAGAACATTAATTATTTTTTTCAATCATTAATAAGCTAATTGTTGCTTCATCATTGTGTCATAAATAAATTTAATTATTTATTGAAAATAAATTATAAGTAAAAAACCATGACATAGGAAATATTTTTAGTTTTATAATGAATATTTATAGTCTAATTTATCTTTGGTATAAACCTATATTTAAATGGTTTAGCTATTAAAATTCGAATTTAACACATTTAACTCTTCTTTCAATAAAATATAATAAATGTTTTAATCCCATCCATGTAGATAAAAAAGGATCATATTTTTGTCCTAAGATTTATTTTGGTTGAAATAAACTTATCCAATAGAAATATAAAATGTGTTAGGTAATTATAATATCATTTTTACATTTAAATAACCTATTTACTATTAACCGTGTTAAATAAAATTCAAAATTTACCATTCACCGAAAACATTATTTACATATTATTGATCCACATTTTACAAACTGATGTCAACCATGTATCTTTGATTTTTTAAATTCAATTTACTGAAGTGGTAAAATTTTGTTTTATTCAAATTTGGAAATGTTTCTAGAAGGTTGGTAAAAGACAATTAATAGTTTAATAAAATTGTATATATCTAATATAATTATAATACGACACCATTGAATTAAATTTAACTAATATAGGTATTATTTGTATATTTTGACTTTAAAATAAATTTAAAAAAATAACTTTTTTAAAAAAATATTGGTTTTAAAAATTAATGTAGTTTTTTTACTATTCCTCAAAAAATTGAATGTTTTCAAGAAAATAACAAAAATTCCCCAGAATATAATTTTGATATTACAAATTCAAAAATGACATAAATTTTATAATTCTTAAAAAATATAATTTTCATTAATCAATTTAAAATCAATTCCCATTGTCAAAACAAGAAAGCCAGTTTTTAAGAAATTAAAACTATCAAAAGATTGACATGTGTTTATATCCAATTTAAATGTGAAATTAATTACAATGAACTAAATTATATTAAATGAAAAAAATTAATCTAAATATACATTATAACCCCTCAAATTCATAATTTAACACAATAAATTATTTTTATAAAAAAGTTATTTTCAATTAAAATATAGTATTTTTTACTATTTATCAAAATTTGAAAGTTATCAGAAAAGTACCAAAACTTTATCCAAAATAACTTTTTATGGACCATATCTAAAGAATAATTTAACATCATTAAATTGAATATATTAATGTTCCAAATATTGTATTTAAAAAAGGAATTCCATTAAAATGCGAATAAACTACATTTTTTTAAAATACTTCTTTTATTTGAGAAATAGAATTTGTCCGTATATTATGTCTAATAAATAAAAAATTTGAATGGTAAAATTATATAGGATATATAAAATTTAATATATGGTTAATATGATTCATAACCACTTTATAACGGCCTGTTTGATAGGTTGTGACGGGCTTGAACTTGGTGTTGCGTGTAGCGCAAGCTATAGAATTACTTTAAAAAGATAACGTACTATGAAATATTTGGGGGGTTATAGTGTGGATTAAAATTCTACATCTATTCATTTCATCAATTTTCTAATTAAATTTTTTCAATATAATTAATTTTCATATTCAATAAAAAATTATATGTTTAGTAAAACTTCTATTTTAATTTCATGAACAATTCTCTAAAACAATTTTAATCAAAATATAACTCTATTGTACTAGTAAGAACAATGTATATATTAATTACTTCATCAACATAAAAATAATTATTTTATATCAATAGATCTAGAAAATTAAACTATATATATTTTAACCATCTTTTTTTAGTCGTTATAACATTAGAATAACTATTGATATTTAATCACATTTCTTCACACCATACACATCACCAATAGAACTCAAATATATTCCCAAAATATTATCCATTATGTAAATCACTAGCCTTATGTCATTTAAAGAACCTCCATTGAACATGAAAATCAATCTTTCTATACATATATGTAACAAATAAATTTGTTACTGAAAAGGAAAACACAAAACATATTACTCTTCCACATCGTTAAAACATCTGAGAATATATTTTTTATTTTTAGATACTGCATATAAAATTAACATAATCTATACCAAGGATTTATCTATTTTTCTTCCTTTGTAATGTATTTATGGTTCATCACTCAAAACACTCCCCCAATGATTATGAACATATTATTATCTTATACTAAATAGATGAAATAATTATAAAATCAATTTGTTTAGCTAACTTATTAATCTAGATGATTATTCAGTCACTATATTTCTACATAAATTTTATAAGATGTTTACATAATATATTATCAATAAATTATAATTCACCTCTAGTATTTTTTAGAAACAATCCATCAAACAATAAATTAATAAAAAAACAAGAATTTTCAAATTAATGATCCATTAAAACATGCAATATTTTAATAAAATAAAGAATATGGTTATTATATATTATATAAGAAAGTATAAAGTCAATTTTTATTAAGAAAATGTTTTTTGTGATTAAAATAAAAATATAAAATAAAAAAAATTTATTACAAAAACTAAAAATAATGTATGATATTTTTAAACTATAATGAGCTCAAAAATTTTGTAATATATCATGCACAAACATAATGTATTAATGATTTTGAAATTTTAATTTATAATTTATTTAATTAATACCACCTTAGGTTTATATTTTTGATGTAGATGGTAAAAAATATCTTGAATGCATTTATTATCACTGAACCATATATTTATAAATACGACACAAAATAATGAATTATAATGAAAATAAATTAAATGTGATGATAAAAAACATGAATATTTTCAAAAAAATAATATTATTTAACATATATTATGAAATAAAAATAGAAATAAACATATTCCACTGCATCATATTAATATTTTAGTGATGAAATATGTATCTACTATATTAGAAGACTTTTTAATATATTATTTCATAAACATGAAACACATGAAATATTATCTTATATTCACTATAAAGTTATTACATTAACTGTTCATTTAAAACAACTAATTATATGATTTTTATAAAATAAATATTCAGTTTTATGTTTGATATTAGTATTTTCTGTAATATTTGATGTAATCAAATTTTTAAATCATTAAAATCCAAAATGATAAACATATAATGATATTACAAATTCAATTATAATATTTTTACACAAAGAGATTAAAATTTTTCTATAAATATTTTTCATTATATAAATTATACATAAATTATTACTAGGTTTTATTATCATTAATATAAAATTCATAATATATTCACGAATATTTTTAAAAACCTGTGTTTTTATTTTCAAATATTATTATTTATGATTTCATGAATTTCATGAGAATATGATTTTTATTTTAACTAATTAAGAAATGATATGATAAAAGAATTATTTTAAACTGTATGTATCATATTGATGGATAAATAAAATATATATTATTTCACTTCAAAATTTTTGATATATAGATATAATTCTAGAAAGAAATATACACACTAATTGACCTCCTTATATAAACAACCATTTATATAATAATATTTACATTAGTCTCCTCAATATTTATTTACAAAAATGATATAACATCTTTGGAAAATATTTTTTTTTACTATTTAACATTATCGTCTTAGAATTCACTCGTTTAATTTTAAACAATATTTTCTCATTGATTATAATATAGAAAATTTATTAAATTTATTTTATGTGATAGGTTATAAAAATAAACAATCATTTATATTTGATATCTAAAAACTAATCATAATAAATATAAATTTTCAGAATAAGCCATTTAGATGATTATGGAGGAATAGGAGATGTATGAGGTGAAAAAATATTATTTAAAAATCAAATTAATTTGGTAAAATATAACGAACATAATATTTTCTCTCTATGATTTCATCTAAATGATCATGTAAAATTAGTATACAATTATCATAATATAATTTCCTCAATAATGGTATTCAACTTTGTAAATTCATATTTCCTTCCACTTAATTGCCTTGTAAATTATATTAATAAACCTAATGAATAATGTCTCTAGATGTATTCATGCATTTTAACTGTAGAAATGAATGAATATTTTGATATCTCATTATCTTTTATAAGATCATGTGTTTCATTATGTGTTTTAAAATTTATAATAATATGGGATAACCTTTTCTCTATGAAACATTAGATACAGAAGTATTCTATGTAATTCTCTCCATATAACCAGTGCTGATTATTTTATATATGATATCATCAATTAAACATAATAGTTTTTAGTTTTTTATATTAGGGCATCATTAAAAAATAATAATAAATTTATAACTTCTAATTTATTTTCTTAAAATATTTGATGATATATTTATCTTAAATAATAATAAAATAATTAATATTTTAATGTGATGTGAAATAAAATACATACTTAACATATATCTTAAATAAATATTTTTTCAATATTTTATTTAATTTTTATTTATTGGGTTAGAAAATATTTATTATTACTTATTTGAAATTGTGAGTCCTTGAATTATAAACTATTTATTGAAAAAAATTAAACAAATATTATATTCACTACACTTTCATCAAAATTAATAAATACTAACATAAAAAGAATAATTTTAATTTACAATTAAAAATAAAAATGGAAATGTGAAAATATTATAATATTTAATTACCCATGAAAAAAAGTGATTCAATTCAATCAACACAATCTAAACTCTAATATCCCATAATTGAATTTTTCTAATCTATATACCTTTATTAAATTTTATACCATTATAGAAGGATAAATTTATTTTAAAAAATATAACAAATTGTATTTATTGATAATATTTAAGAACTTAGTGTATGCCCCTCTAATAAATTTTTGTAATGGTAGTATGTCCAAACAACTTACAACGAGTAATATATTAAATCATATTAGAAAACTAAAAAATGATGGGCCATCATAATGAAAATATTCAATGATTTTTATTGAGTAATATAATCACTTAATCTACTAACACCTCATAAAACATGATAAATACCATTAACATCTCCATACACATTTTTGTAATTATTATTTTATTTTTAAGAATTAATTTTTTTATTAACGATCATGTATATTTGGTTTTGAAAACCACTTATATGTTAATAAAAGTTGTTCATATGTCTTCATAGATTGACATAAAATAGATAATTCTGTAACACTTATGAGACCCCTAAAATTTTTTAAATAAAATTGTTTGTACACCATCATTATTATCATTTATACAATAAACTAAGATATTGATTAAAATTGTTTATAATGATATTAAATTGAAGGGAAAAACACATATTCATAAAGAGTTATATATTATGACACACACAAAAATGTTATTCTTATAATATGGTAGTAGTTCTATACCACTCTCTAAATAGATCATTGTGTGTGAAAATAATGAGAAGATGTTGGATCTAATTTTTTCCATTTCTCCATAAGGTTAAAGATGTGGGCTTAACCTCTCTCATTAAATGTTATCATGCATCATACAGTGACCTTAATAGGTCACTTTATGGCGATGAAACTCATGTCTCATGTTGGGTGAGAGGGAGTTCTTGAATGTTATATGAATACCATATTGGAACTCTCCCTCTACATAATTCCATTCATTGAAATGACATGGGAATCCAAAGATGACATTATTATAAAGTGGGGGTTGTTAGACTGGAAGATATTATCAGATCATATGGTGTGGGATTAAACAACATGGATGATGATGAGGGTAATATTATTACATCCATTATTTTCATTTTCTCATACAAAATTTTGAAATGTTCTTAAATTGCATCCAACATGGCTATTTTATGTCACATATTGACCTTAATTGATTAGTCCATGGTTCTAATCCTCAAGGACAACATGAGGTGGGGGATTTCCATTTGATGATACATATATATATACATGTATATCATATGGTAAGTATACCCATGTCCTAGTTCATGTAAATTTTTTACGTGGGATGTGAAAGTAGAAAATATCATGTAATTAAATTTTTTTGAGATTTTGAAACTCATATCATGACATGAATCTTGTCTCACATCACAAATTGTAAAACTTATCAAATAATGAAATGATAACAAAAGTAATCCCAATAGTATTATTTTATTTCAAAATAACATCTTATTGATATCCAATTTAAATGAGATCAAATCAATATGAAAATTTGATAAAAAAATATATCCCATTAGATTTGGTTGACAATTTGGAAATTTTAGTTTTTCAATTCCCCACCAAGAGTAGACATTATCTCATTGCATATCTATATCTATAGCTCCACATATTCCCTATAAATCACTATCATTAATAAGATACTACTATGGTTAAGCTAGTGAATGATAAATTGGTTTCCAGGTTTGATTCCAATCATTTATTGATGTGGATGAATATAATTAAATATCACTTATGGTATCACAATATAAATGTTTTTACAAAAAATACTCAATTAATACAATTAAGTAGTTCATAGGGAATTTAAATGATAAAATTAGACCTGAAAATTCTCAATAATGATGATGAGGCAAAAAAACTCTATATAGATTGTTTTTTATCAGAGTATATATACAATTTAATTAATACACATTAACAAAAAAATATACAAATTAAAATTATATAGAGAAGGAACAAAAAGTTTGATGAAGAAAAATTTAATATGCTATATAATAAGTCAGTCAATGTGAAGATAAACAAAAATGAATATAGAAATGGTTTCCTAAAATATATTATATATGTTATTAAATCCTTCAATTGATATAGAAACCAAATTTAAGATTTTTAAATTATAAATATTATTCTCATAAGGCTACCATCATTGTAAAATTCCATGATATTAGCTATTAGAAAAAAATATCCCACATTAATGACTCTTGATTTACTTTACATTAAGTCAGTGGAATGTGAAATAGATGTGTAACTTTAATTATCATACAATACATCATAAAAAACATTTCCTTTAAATTTAGGGATAATCTGGTGGTTCTAAATGTTGAATTCAATGATGAGGTTTTCAGAGGGGAATTTCTTTCACTTTTGGGAATGATATTAAATTGTGGCATAAAAAGATATTATGTAACACTAATATTTGATTGATTTAATTATAGAACGGGTAGACATATAGCAACATGATTTCCAGGAAATGATTATATTTTATTTGATGATTATTTGGAATCAGTATATTGGGATGGATTCCCCAAAGAAAAAACACTAAAACATGATCCTAATTTGAAATAGGATCCAACAAAAATTATATTGGTTACAGAAGAATTAGAAGATAAAAAAATGACTTGAAGATTATGAGGTTGAGTTTTCTTTGTATTGTATGTTATTATCATAACATATGAAGATAATTAGACTAAAGATGAAAAATAAGATCAACTAGAAGGATTTGTTGACTTGATGGTTTAACTTGATGGATATCTTGATGAATTAGACATTAAAAATATGAAAATTCAAAATATCGGTGGTATGTTAAAGGATGAAGTAGTATATTGGGATTAACATTAGGCCATAATTGGATATTTATATATTATAGTGGAACATGTTAAGGCATTTCATGCTACATTGGAAGGATTATTATATTCCAAGATATATATATATATATATGAGAAATAAATTTTTTTTATGATTTCAATGCCAATATTGAATAGTTAAAGATGAGATTTAAATCCCTTTTGATTTTTTTTATCTTTTCAAAAAAATACTAGGGATGAAAACAATGAAATTGTTGAGAAAAATATTAAATGTAATATTTTTTCTAATAATGAATTGATATATTTTAGTAATATGAACAAAAATAATTTGGAAGAACATTGTCGATCATAATCACTAAACTAAGAGAAAGAGGGATATTTGATGTGATGTTATAATATATAATGTGGGTAGAGTTGTTGTATCGAATAATGGAATGAATATGAGGTTATAATCCAAAATCATAATCGATATTTCTATGGTCATGATGATATGATAAAGATGTAATTATGGAGATAAGAATCAATAATGAAATTTTTCCTATTGATGAAATGATATATTTTATGTCTGGAATGATAATATAATGACCTAATACATGGAGGTGGAGATATATTTTAGGGATTAATACATTGCGAGTCAAAATTTAAGCATTATAACTTATCCTAAAATATTAATACGAAGTTATTTTTTTAATATTTTTATAACATATCACAAGTAGGCCACAAATCTATTAATAATATCTAATAAAGTATGTATAATTATGTAAAATAAATAAAAAGCAGAATTATATAAAAATTGATGTATATAATCATAATAGAAAACAATTTATGTGCTTTAGAGGAAGTGAGGATGATCAAGTAGATTATGAAGATGAAAATAAAGGGATATTGTCTTGGATTTTAATTCAACCTAGAATTTATTAGGTGATATGAAAAATATTAGGAATGATATATTGGATGATATTTTCATTAGAGAGAATAAAAAAAGTATCACATGTATCCTTAATATTGGCTTTCATCACACATGACTGGTAAAAAAATATCGTGAAGATTTTGATCATCCATATTGACGGAATTGTTATATTCGGTAATGACATACTTATAAAAATCAATATAAATGGAAAGAAGTTGTCAACTGATAGTGAAATGATGAGTATAGAATTTACTTTTTATGATTGGTTTCTAACATAACCTATTTATCATTATTTAAATATTTGAGCACATACATGAGATCACATGAAATCCAAGGGAATATTCAATAACAAACAGAACTCTATACATTATAGTGAATAGATAAAGAATTAATGACAACATATACACATTAAATAGAAACGATAAAATTTGTCACCATTTAGTGGAAGAAGAAAAAATCATTTGGAATAAAATGATCAAATAACAAAATTTATATAAATTAATTTTATTCATATTTTTTTATAGACATTCTAGATCGAAGAAGTGAATTATATAATATAAATTAATCATGTATAATAAAAATCTTTTTAGGGATATTTATCATTCAAATATTAAGATGTGATGAAATATATTAGATCTAATTATTACTGATGTGTATGAACCCATGATGAAACCAAAATTATATATTATGAAATATATTTTTTAGTTTTTTATGGAACTAGTATAATGAGAATTATTATGTATTTTTAAGAAAATATTGAAGGGATTATTTATCCCAAGTGGTTTCCAAGAAGTAATAAAAAACTAGTAGAATGATTAATGATCTATAGTATATGAATATTGTGAATTATACATCTAATGAGGTAAGAAATTACTCAATCAAGTATGAAATCATGAATTATTTCTCATTTGCCTCAACACTAAAATAAAAGTGTGGATGAATGGATAAGTTTAATGGTTAATAACATGTATTAGACATTACATATTGAATTTAGTAACTTTCGTCACTAATGGATAGAAAACCTCTAGGTTTATTTTTTACAGGAAACATTATTAATTTCATATCTATAGAGAGAATAAAAATCTATTATAAATTTCCATAGATGAAATCAAACATTTATGTAATTTAAATTGTTCAATAGATACAGTTTCATCTAGAAACATGAAAAAATCAAAGGAAAACATAAATATTTAGTGTATAAAGGTATATTTATAGGTTATTAAATCAAGAGTAAGTACTATGAATGTATTAATGTATAATTAAAAGGTCTAAAGAAATTAAGAATGAAAAAATTATAGAATTTAACGATGCTAATTTTTCATTAATTATATATTAAAGTGATTTCTATGATAATGTACAATAACTAACTATGAATCAATGTGTCATACATAGTCCCACATAACACATGTATTATTTTGAATATATATTATAGAGTTAATAATTTACTGATAGTTTTAAACTAGTCTGTAAATATATAAAAATAAGAGCATAAACTGGTAATATGAATGTAATTGATGATAAAAATACTATAATGGAATGTTATTAGACAAAAAATAGAAAATATATTTTAATTACTCAATTGGAATCGAGATCATTAAAATAAGCATTAAAATATTATTCATGATTCAAATCCAAAAATTATATGTTAGATAATGTAGTGAAAAAGCATACTCAGAAGTTGTTGAAGAGGCTAAATGATCAAAATAACATTTTTAACAAACTGGTTTTTTATGAGTGAATATTTTTTTTATGGAAATTTGAAATAAAAAAATTATCAATATGATTTCATGGGATATGTAAATGGAAATTTGTTTTCATTAAATATTCCATGAAATCGGTTAGTATTCATCAGTAAATAAGTCTCTTTCTTGTTTTGTATGTTTAGAGAAATTTCAAAATATAACATGTATGCATGAAGAAAAAATATCAAAATAGGATTATAAAATATTAATTATATATAAAAAACTAGGTTGTGTCTTTTTTAATGTATATGTTTAGTTGAAAATGTGCTGGATGAAAAATCCCATGTATAACTTGAAACACACACCTTATTCTTGGTCAATTTGGATGGACACATTCTTGATAAAACTATAATTTATAAGAGTTAGTGTTGGTTAAAATATTTATATGAAATTAGTCAATGAAGATCATTATATAGTGCAAATATATGTATATTACATCAGAATTTATAGAGGAAGTATAATTTTGTTAAGGGTTTCCTATTTTTATACACATGGTGTATGAAAATCCATTATCAGAGAACCCATAAATACCATTAGGATTAAAATTATATATAATGGGATTCATACAAGTGTTTCTTAGGATAAATATATAAATTATATAAGGAAAAATATCTCTATTTAGGATATAAAACATGATCTAACCCCAATTATGGTTGGAAGAAAACATTCAAAATATGAGGAAGAAAAATAATATTAACTTTTTCTACATTGATAGGTGATTTATTTATTTTTCTATAATAATGCAATAATACATGATATTTTATTTTCTATATGAATGTATTAATGAAATTAATAAAGAACAAAGGAGGAGAATCTCATGTATATAATTTAGATCATGTTGTATATTATAGGATCACATGATTATAGTTTGTAACACTATGAATGGATTTAATTTGACAATACCACTATGTGGATAACAATTTTTATAGATACATTTAAAAAAGACAAACCATGAGTGGTGGATAAATTTTAAATATAATAAAGTGATTTGGGAATATAAAAATTAAGAAAGAGATTATTTCTACCAATAATACTAAATATAAATACCTCTCACGGATAATGACATATAATAACTAACATAGATGAACTATAAACATGCTGATCATTGAAAAGAGGTGAAGCTTACCATTATTGTCACTTTTTATAACTAATGTATGGCTAAGATTAAAAATAATCTAGTACATTAAATTTTAATAAAGCACGTTAAGATACATTTACATTTCATTTAGAAAAATATAGAGTAAGATATTCTTATATTGGAATATATGGGAACTATTCAATAAGTTGATAACATCATCGAAAAACCATTTTCCATTATGATGTATGAGAATAATTGGTATAATGTTTCTATTCATCTAGGTTCCTCATCATAAGGAGGTTCATAATTTCCCTACTCCCTTTTATATGTAACAGTTTTTTAAAATTTTATATTTTAAAAAAAAGAGTTGTTATATGGATGAATATATTAGAATATACTATCCATGTCACTGAAAGCTACAAAAATTGTTTGATTAGTAATTTTGTATAATAGTATAGGATATTTCATTATCCTTTTTAACAGAATGATATTTTACACATATAGGGAAATATAATTTCTGAAAATATATTTATAATATCTCAATAAGAGTGGTAGATTCATGGAATATGTTTATTTTTTTAAATGTAATGTGAGAATCATGTGAATCTTTTTATCAAAGAGGTTGTAAAATTTAATTGATACAATGGGAAATTATAGAGTTGTAGGTGAAATTATACAGAAAGTATGTGTCACTGGTTAGGGAATCTTTTATAATTGGGAATTTTTTAATTATACAAAATTAAAAGGTGGAGAATTTTTTATTTATATGTTGTCATGATTATATTTTTTTTATTTTAATGTCAACAAGATATTAAATATAAGTATAAATAAGTTTATATGAATGGATAGAGATATAATGGGATAATTGTTGAAGTATCCTCAATCAGTCTTAAAGACAAGGGCCATTCCATGAAAATAGTTTGAGATAAAAAAGAAAATAAATCCCTATTTCTATAAGATTCATTACTATGCTGTTTATATTTTTCATATTTAATATTAATTTTTTATTTATGGTTACTCAAATTTTTATAAAAAAGTAACATTATAATCGATATGATATGTGAGATTCAAACAAACTCTGATGATACTGGCTACAAAGTGAAAGGAATATTCCTAAATTCACCAAACTATTGAAAAAAACAATACATAATAATAACCAATAGAGATGTAATTAAATTTTAGGCTTTCAGAATCATAAATATTTCAAGAAACACAATAATGAATCACCATTTTTTAACATCATGAAATTACATTACTGAGAATCATGGTACTATCTATTTTTTTATTATTCCACAATAGAATAAGTGTAATTCTAGACCATGTTATATCATGATATATGATTTTAATTGTCTATTAAATTTGTTAGATGATTCTTCACAATGAAATTGTGGATGAGATTCTATGATTCTAGTTATTTAACATCCTACACATTTTTTTAATATTCACATTTTAATATATTTTTTAGTTTAATATTTTTCAGGGATTTAAACACTATAAATGTTTAATAGTACCTTGAATTTGAGGATTCATGTTGGTTGTAACGCCCTGACCCCAGTTACCCAGAGATGGTGCATTATTTTAATACATTGGCACAATTACATGGAATCATGTTCTGAAGGACCGATCAGTTTAGCAGTCTTGGAAAATAGATTACATACATTAACTTTACATTAAAATTTGAAACATTGAACACAAAATAGATAGTTGTTTGAGAATTCCATTTTTCCCTTTATCATAACCCTGCATATCAATCATAATACACTTCATGGAATCCTGGGAAAATAAAACATAAGAAAGGGGTGACCTCAGATGCTTAGTAAGGGTAAATAATTTAGCATAAGTAATAAACTATTTAAGGAAAGATGTGTAATGAAACCAACAGCCTTTTAACCATTAACATGAACATAATATGGTAAAGATAAATGACCCATTACCATATAAACATGCACATGAATATTATACTAGTCGAATAATAACATTTAATAACACATTTCACAATGAGGGAATTCCAAATACCTGACATCATTACCACATATTCAAGTCCTTGTGCCATGACTAAAAATAAATTTTTTTTCTAGGCCTTGTGCGAAGACACTAGTTTGTCTCATGAGACCTACCGATGCATCGAGAATCTATAGCGGGCTCCACCCATCACATAATATTTCCAATATATTTTTCATATGAAATGTTTGAAACATAACATAAACATTAGTATAAGTACTAGGATACGAAATGTCAATACTATAACCATAAACCACGAATTATATGAAAATAACACATCCATAGTCAAACATATCACAAAACCTTCAATACAATATAGAAGTTTTGTATAATAGTAAATAAACATAAAAAAAAGTTTTAAATCCATTAAAGGAATTGACATAGATGGAAATGATTTGTTATAATCTTTGATTAGAATATACCTTTTCATGAAAACATTTAAAAGTCACACAATTTAAAAATGAATACATTTAAAGACATTTATGAATAAAAGTGTCACATTCCAGTTTGAAAATATTTAAAGTAATTAAAATTTTAAAACATTAATGTCAATTTAAATAAATTGTTAAAACCATTTTGAAAACATGGACATTAATGAGAATGGTTTAGATTAATAAATCTTAAAAACATTTAAAATGATGTTGACCTACATGAAAACAAAACTATTTGAGAGAAATATCACGTTTTGGAAATCATTTAAGAGTCACATAATTATAAAAGAAAAAAATTACTTTGAAAATATTCTTATAAACTTGTAAGGGAAACTTCGACGATTTTATAATGGCAGAAATTAGCCACACCCACTGTATAAGTTAAAAAAAGGCGTTATTATCTTAATTTTGTAGAAAAGATTAAAAAGGACCTTGTTTAGAAAACGATGGAAATATTCCTTTATAAACATCTTATAAAATGTTAAAAAAGGGTATAAATGACTTTAGATCATAGTCTAAAAAATATTAAGAATGATTTTAAATAAATTTTTAAGAGTCATGCATGTGGATGATAAAGAGGTCCCAGTAGATAATTATGTATAAACAACCTCGGATAATGAATAGATTGTGAAATAAACCCTTACCAATTTGGTAACTTACGAAACATAAACCCCATGAAAGTGGTATCATACAATTAATATGTGAATACACATATATTAAAGTGTATTACACAAAGAATATAATTATGGGCAGTACATACACCACACAAATGGTAATAGTGGCAATAGGGCATGAATCTCACAAGAATAATGAGTGAGATGAAAACCCCTTACCTTGCACATTCCTTTGGTTGAGGGTACATTTATCCTCCTGTATAAAGATCATATTATGTTATTATATTATACCAGAACCATATTAATATTTTTTATATCATACATGATTCATTTATGACATTAACCCACCCATTTAATAATAATTTCCATGTTAAATTAACATTTCGAGTAAAAATTGCTTTCTTTATCGTACGTTTTTAACTTGTTACTCTAGATTGTATCACTTAGACCAAGATTTAAATACATCCAGAATATAAAACATTATTTATATATTATATATATTTAGACTATAAATATTTATAATAGACATATATTTGAAATTAAAAAACACCATTTATGGAGACGGTAGTCCGAATGTACGCATAAACGTTGTTTTCGTTTTCATATCGTGTTGAAAGGAACTATGTAAATTAGATATGTGTAAGTAAATATATATATATATATATCCAGTAGAATTATTATGTCATATATTACATACTTAGTAGAAATATATATATATTTATAATTATCGATGAATGGTGAACGTGGAAATGAATCTCATCGCGTTGTGGAGACAGTAATCAATACGTACGCAAGAGCGAAAATATAATTTCCATAATGGTGTAGAATTAGATGGTATATTAATTTTACAGAGAAATTATCATGTTATTTTCATTTTTTATATACATATTACTCATCATTATATCCATCCAAATAACATAGTGTTGAATAACAAATTACACCATGGCGTGGAGACGGTAAGCCGTACATACGCACGCAAGGTGGAATTATCATTCATACGATAGATATAATAATGAATAAAGTAGTGACATATTTAAAATAACATTAAATTATATATAATATACTATAGTTATTATTTGATAATGGAAATAACAAAGAAATAATAAGTAGAAGAAGAAAATAACTTGGAAGAGGGTGGTCAATCTTATTATCTCTTCTTCGAGTTCTTCCTTTTGATTTGATCAAAATGGATCCTTAACATGGAATTATGACTAAATTATGGCCTCTATAATGAAGGTAGGAGAGTTGAGAGAGTATTTGGGAATATTTTGGCCGAGAAAAATGCCTTTGAAGTTTATAATTTGAGATAAGGAGAAGTGTCCTTTTATAAGAGTGGTGAGGGGAACCTTTGGAAAAACATAAAATATTATTTTATAATAAATTCATATTCGGTTTATAATGGCTCAAATATATTATTTAAAGTATGAGGTGGGTATGGGTTGAGAACCACTCAACCAATAGGTTTTAGGCAAGTTTAGGTCACCATTTTATCCTTATAATTTAGATTTAACTGTTTATTAAATAATTTAACTATTACTGTGTCTACTTGTATTTTTACACTATATGGTTAATAAAAATACCATATATTGATAATAAAACCCCAATTTGTTCATTTATGTCATATATATTATTATATAAGTCTTTTGGCCTACCAATAGATTTTTAGGACCATTATATCAATTAATAATATAATATTTGTTTTAAAAACTATTTTAGGTCAATTTTGACACTATTTGGTATTTGTTTTTTTTGTTAACATAATAACAGCATAATTACTTCAAAAAAAATACATTGAATCAATCCGGACATATCATATTCACCTAGAAAATTCATGGATGTAATAAAAACTTTGAATTTATATTTATTTTAATATTTATAATACCATTTATTTGATTCTTTCGTTAATAAGGTAATTACTGCATCATCATTCTGTCATTAATAAATTTAATTATTTAATGTCTAAAAATTATAAATAAAATTCCATTATGAAGGAAATCTATTTTTCATTCTAATTAATATTTATAGTCTAATTTATCTTATGCATAACTGTATATTAAAAATGGGTTAGTTATTAAACTTTGATTTCAACTCTTTTACCTCTTCTTCAAATAAAATAATAATAAATGTCTTAATCTAATCCATGTGGACCTAAAGGGTCATATTTTATTCCTAAGATTTTTTTTGTCAAATTTCACTTATCCAATATAATTCGGACATGTTTTAGGGTAATAATAATATCATTATTACTCTAAATTACCCTGTTTACTTTTAACCGTGTTAAATAAAAGTAAAAAGTTACTATTCACCAAAAATTAATTTTATCTTATTAAAAAACACATTACTCCTCGATATTAACCGTGTCTCGTGGATTTTCAAAATTCAACTCACAAAAGTAGTTAAATTATGTTTTATGTAAATTTAAAAATGCTCTTTAGAGGTGAGTAAAAGATAGTGAAAAGTTCTATAAAAAAGTTATATATATATATATATAATTATTAAAAACTGACTACAATGGATTACATGTAATTTATATAATTTTTATTTATATATTTTTACCTAATGTAAATTTAAATAAAATAAATAATTATTTTAAAAAAATGGCTTTAAACGATAACTCATTGTTTTTTCACTATTCATCAAAAATTGATCATTTACCGAAAAAACCAAAAATTCACCCTAGGATAATTTTGATATTAAAAATATAAAAATGAATTCTATATTACCAAATTAAAAACATATAACTTGAATTTATTAATTTAAAATTAATTCCTGTTCTCAAAACCAAAAGGAGTATTTTTAAGAAACAATATCTATAAAATGATTGACACTTGTTTATGTCCAATCGTAAAGTGAAAATACATAAAATGACCATAATTGGATTAAATGATATAAATATAATATAATTATACTTCCAAAATATTAAAATTTATAATTCTACACTATAAATTATTTGGATTAAAAAATTTGTTTTCAGTTAAAATATAGTATTTTTCACTATTCACACAAATATAAACTTTATCTAAATAAGACCAAAAATTTATTGAAACTAAATTATTATGTCCCAATTATAAAGAATAAATTTTTTATTTCAAATTGAATATAAAAAAGATTCAAATATTGTATTTTAAAAGGGTTCTCCATTAAAGGCTGTAAAATTCCAATTTTTGAAAAATAATTCTTTTCTCTGAACAAATGTATTTGTTCTTAAATTATGCCTATGAAAATCATAATATGGATTCTAAATTTAGAATGACCATATAATGTTCAAATTTCAGTTAATATTACTCATAACTTCTTTTGAATGACTTGTTTGGTAAGTCATGGTGCACTTGAACTCAGTGTTGCATGTAGTGCAAGTTATTGAATCACTTTGAAAAAAAATAACATACTATGAAATCATGGGGTGTTACATTGGCTTTAACTGAATTACATTTACACACCTTGAATCCATTTTCCATGAAGTTGTAGGTTAATGGAATGAACAAATTATAAAAATCACTTTTTGGATTTTCCTCGGATAGTTTTTTGTATTTTATCCATGAAATATTGATTTTTTTAATTCATTAAAAATATTTCATGGTGTTTTTCACCACACCACCATTAGGGATTTTATCATAAGGTTCAAAATTTTATGGATAGGGTCACACCATGTTTTAGTTATATTAAAAAAATACTAGTGTTTAAATTTGATATAAATATAATGGTAGTTGATCGATATAGTGGATGGTAAATGAAAATATTGATGACCAATAAGGTTAATACATGTGGGAAATTTTGTGGATAGATTTTTGGAGATAAAATTTATTTTAGAGAAGGTTAATTTTGAATAAATATAGTGTGATATATATTTTGATGGATCTGGGAAACAAATGAATATGAGAAAATGTTTATAGTAACTCCATTGAAGATCATATGTTGAGGATGAATAAAAAATAAACAACAACACCACCAATTCAACTTGGTTATTCTTTTTTAATTCGTATTTTTTAGAATTTATTTCCAAATTTTGAAATATATATATTTGTGAAAAGGTTTTTTAGAGGTTGATAACAATATGGATTACCTATATAATCAACATTGCATATTTATTAAACTATTTAAAAACATACATTTTGTATCATTAATCATTAGTTTGTGGACACACATAGGACTTATTCTCATTGGACATTCCCTTTGCATTGAACAATGTAAAACATATAGGATCTTGCTTTAAATTTACTTATCCTAAATTCATTTGTTTGTTTTAGGTGTGAAGTGTTTAATTTATTTTTTTATAGTACATGGTAAGGTTCCCATGAAAATAAACCATAATTAGAAAAAATAATCCAACGAATCACACTGTGTATTCATTATTTAAGGATAAGAAAATATGTTTCAATGTTTATAATCCCTTATCAACTGATCGTTAGAAATTATTTGTGTACCATTTAATTTAATATATCAATACCATCAATAAAATTAATACTGCTTTCATGGAATATTTAGATTCTCAGTATAGTGGGTGACCTTTACAACCCATTTATGAGATAAATATTTAAATCACATTATCACATTAGTTTTATATATAAGGATAACTAATATGTGATAATAAAACATTTGTTTTCATAATCAAATAAAAATTACTTATTTTTAGTGAACTGTATTAAACATACCCTAATATTCATTGGGCTGAATACAATTGTTTAAAAACAAATTAGTTGTGATATGATATTTATAATTAATTTGAGGTATAAAATTAGTTATTGGTACCATCACATTAATATTTTTCAATATAATTCTAACTATAAATTTATCTGTTTGGTAATAAAACACTTGGAAATATATAATTTCAAAAATATATTAATACAAATTCTTTTACCACTTCAGAAGATATTAAATACATGTTTTTTCATCATTTTAATCTATGGGTTAATTTGATATTATATTTCTCATTTTACTATCAATATCTCATGTGATATATTACATTATCAAAAAAATATATATATGTAATATACAAAACCCATCAAAGCTAGTGTCAGATCTTATCCAAACACTGTGAACATATCCTTTATTCCACTCTATTTCATTAGGTTAGTTTTTACTGCACCACATTACAATTATCATTGAAATACTAGTACACAAAATTTTATAAAATATAGATCCAATCATTACTATGACAAAAAATAAATAATTATATTAATTTACATATGTAAAACTTATCTCATGATTTTTTTCTACTATACATTTCAAAACATTTTAAATTTATATTAATTATAACAGATTAAAAAAATTACTTTTATTTATATCTATAGTTCATTACCCCTAATTTATTGGTTTTTTATCTTATACATTCAAAAAGAAACATTTATTTATCTAGGAAATAAATAATTATAATTAAAATATCATATATTTATTATTAATATGGACTTAAATTATATGATGTATAAAACCTTTTCAATCCTATAAGCCTTCTATATAAACATATATTTAAAAATTATAGTATGATAAATATCTTTTATTAATAGTGAAAATGTATCACTATAATAGGTTACGGTTAAACCATATATCTTTAGTACTCCAAATTTCATATAACCTACAATTTTAATAGAGTATTTGGAACACATCTACTAACTAGTTTTTGTATAATTTATTTTCCCAAACCAAATGTTATGCATCTTGAACCATGAATTCATCAAAATATATATTACATAGATAATATATTTTGTTATATGATCCCCTTATATATATTTTATTTTATGTCAAGGATCACATAATGAAAACCTTAATGTATTCTAAGGAAATTTTGTTTCTATAAATAATAATTAAAATACATTAAATTATTATATATATGTAGTAGTATAGGTTTACATTCACAATATAACTCATATGAGTTCCCCTGTGTCTCCTTAGTGGAAATAATTAGTTATGTGTGTATTCAATTTTTCTAATATAATTTCATATATGATATTTCATGACACATGGTAAATTATGTCTTGATAAATATATTTTCATCATTTCTATATTCAATGACTCTTTATCTTCTTATGAATTGTATTCTTGGATACACTTCAAAGATAAAAATAAAATAAATGAAAATTATTTATACCTCATCAATGATAAATATTTATATTCACTTTTGAAAAATTATAAATAAATAAGATTGAGAATCACCTTAAATGAGTATTGTGAATTTAATTTTCTATTTATATCCAACATCCGATTTATTAACTGATGTATATATTTAGAACATTATTTTTTACCATATCATAACATTTTTTCTGAATTTTGAATTAAATCCACTTATATATAAATAAGACACAACATGCTTATTGTTGTAGAAAACATGCATAATAGTTTATGAATATGGGATTAATTTTATTTTGAAATATAAAATATTAATATTCCATAATTAATATCACAAGACATCATCTTCGAGTATTTTGAATGTCAAATTTAAATCTCATAATATTTCCTTATATAATTAGTATATATATAATTAGAAATATAATATTAACAAAATATATCAAGAACATAAAATTAATATTTTAAATATTAATCTTATCATAATGATGATACATGATGTGTCTTTCTACTTATTTACTATATTTGAGTTCTTCTTCGAATGAAATTTATCTTTATATGCATAATAAATAGCTTCTTCCTCATCTCTATACCAATGAATAAATAATTTCAATGAAGAAAATGTCCTAGATTCCTGTAACAATAACCGTATCATGATTTCAAATATTTTCATTTCATATTCACCATAAATGGGGAAGGATTATATTGCATTACGTATTTGTCATCATGGTGAATCAATGTAAAATTATATAGATGATATTTTTAAATTTTTTCTTGTCAAAAGTACCACCTAGATTTGTGAAACATGATGGAATATATGAGACCAGATAATATTTTCAATCTTCAATAACCAAATTGAATAATTATATTTCTCAAGGAACAATACAAATATTATCATTAGTACACAAAGTCTTTCAAGTTTCCCTCTCATAAAATTCACATGAAATATTTTTTTATAATTTTAATTCATTTTTTAGAACACTCCCATTTCTGGTCCTATATATCAGACCACATGGAATTTTTATCTATAAATTTATGCTTCTTTTGTTTCATAGATGGAATAAATTATTTTATAACGTTCTGTGTATCTATTTCATCATTCATAAGTCTCCAGAAGACATAATTCGCATCCGTAATAGCTTCCCGGGATGTTTTTATTGGTATTGTGAAATCTAGAGTATAAAACATCAGCTCTTTTCATAGTATAATTCATAATTCTTTGTTCTACTCTTATAATATTAATCTTATAAATCATTTCATTTTCAAAAAATGTTCATATTGATAATGAAATAGTTTTTTTAAATTCATCTATATAAAATAAATATTAATATTTTTTCTTATATTATCTTTATAAATAATAATTTCATAATTATATAATTATATATTTTTATTCCAAACTATTTTTTCAAATCATAAGATCTGTTTTTAAGGATATTCTAGTGAAAAGGATCCATATTTCCTTTCAATTTGACATTATTGAAGTCTTTAAAATTTATTCATGAGTTTTTCTTATGTTTTATATACACATTCCAACTACATTGAATCATATTTAATTCATATATTTAGAGTAATATGTAATCCTAAAATTATATATGTGTACTTTCTTAATATAAGCCTAAAAGTTACAAAAGGATTTCTAGACAAAATCATTTTGAGGAAAATTTGGTTATGTAATCTTAAAATATTTTTTAATACTCCTTAATAAATGAACCACCCAATAAATATAAATTACATTAATTATAACTATGGTTATATTCTAAATAAAATGATTGATAGAATTTAATTACTTCATAAGTTCTATTGATGGATACTAAATACATATTGGACAATATTGTTAGTTTATTATTTATAATTAAATAAAAAAATATCCAAATAGTATATTAATAATATAAATTTTTAAAAAAATAATTTACAAGATTTCCAAACCAAATTTTTCCTGTAGAAAATATTTTATTTTTTCTTTAGTATACATTTTCATCACTATCTGTGAGATTGTAGAAAAATAATTATCTATGAAAAATAAAATAAATATTATTCAATTTATTATATATTAACTATAAATCATTATTAATATAATCTTAATATGTGATAATATTAATTTAAAAAAATTTAAAACCATGTGTCACATAAATAAATAAGTAATTGTGCTCCCATATATAATGAAATGATCATGTCCTTAATCATTCGGTTAATATATCATGAAGTGACATACCACCAAAAACCCTAGGGGAAAATCTATTGGATAATTACTTAAATTCCAATATCCATGATCTAATTATGTATCCCCTTATCTGAATCTATCTCGACTAATGTCTTGAACATTATCCTCTGATTATTATATTTTTACTTCCCAAATACATATTAACATGTATGTGTGGGATACCATGGGTTATTGTTCGAATTAAAAAAAATTGGGATCATACACTATTACATAATAAAGGAATGGGTAATAATTCATAGACCATCTTGTTTTTTATAATAATAATTATTACATAATAATCCATACAATAAATTATATATTAATATTAATAAATCTTATACATACATAAGGAAATAAAATATCATGACTTGTAAATAATTCAACTTATTTAAAATTTAATAAATTATTAAATTCAATTTGAATTATTTTATATAAAGATAAATTATAAAATTATAAGATTAATATTATTTCTTATGTTCTATTGAATTAATATCTGTCGATATATATTAATGATCCTCTTTGATTATTGTTAAATAAATTAAATTTAATTATAATAATTATTTAAAATTTTTGACATTGTCGGTTACACAATGTGTGTTACAAGTGTAATACTAAATCCCATTTATTGAAATTTAATGAACACATATTGTGTTATGACATGTGAAAAAATCATGTGATACGTTATGTATATGGATAATATCATTTTCCAAATACTACATGTCATATAAGTCCCATATAAAATACGGTTACATATGTGGTAGGTAATTTGATATAGTCAAACCATATACACTACTTATCATTCTAAAAATAAAAAAAATTAAGGCATATAAAATTTTTTAGAGTAAATACACTTGATTTATATTATGTTTTTCATTCCTTCACAAGTACTATTCCACCAAGATAATCAACACCCCATATATTGATTACAACACATGTTGATCCAAAAAATAGTACATGTAATGACCCAAAGTTTCATTAATGGAAATCCCTCTTGATCTAATTAAATTTCTATTTATGTTTATATAAAATGTCAACTTCATTGGTTTTATGTTAAGAATTTTGACCGTTGCTAATATAGCCATTGAACAGTGATAACATGATTAGTATAAATATAGGTCCTTAACAAATCCAAATTTATTTAGACAAAAGAAGTGATGGCCTCATCTAGTAGATTTTACCCATATGAAGCCCATTTGTCAGAGCTCAGAAAAGTGGTGGAATTATTGGCCTTTGCTCTTGACCAAGCCCAAGCTGAGCTTCATCATGTCAAGCTCTAACAGGACCGTCTACGGGAAAAGTAGAAGTTGACAGAAATAACCACCCGAGCGAGGTTATCCGAACCACCCCAAGAGTCTGTCACCATCGCACACCTTACCCTTCGGTCTTATGCGGATGTTTTAAGGGTTCGTGTAACTAATATATAGTACTTTGTTCATGTACATTATTTTTTTATATAATAATGATTATAATTTCTTGTCATTATTGATACATTGTAAATAGTTTTTAAAGTACAAATGGTATTTTTAGTTATTATTTAATTAAGAAATCTATATTATTAAATTAAGGTATTTTTGAATTAATTAATATTTTAATAAAATATTATTATTATTATTAGATTAATTTTATTATATATAAATGATCATGTAATTTTATGAATGCAATTATAATTTTTATTAAGGTTTGAAATCCATTTTTGTCAAAAACCTGTGAATTTTTTTATAAATGCCATTTTTTATTTTAAAAGTAAAAATTAACATATTTAGAAAATTATTTAGATAATATAAATGTTATTTTTGGAATCAGGACGTTGAAATTATCCAATTGTGAATTTTTCATAATTTTCTGAGACAGACAAATTTTTCAGTAAAAGTTAAATACCGTTTAAATATATAATGTGTTTTATGACATCATAATGGCCCAATAGTGATGTAATAAAATACTATAATATTAATTTTCAGACAATATATGTTTTACCATTAAATAATGTGATTTTGGGTTTGTTTGTCTTACTTTTCAAACATTAATGGACCCCTCAAGACTTATTAAACACCTTGTCTTTTTAAATTATTTTCCAAGGGAGTGTGACTCACCTCCACATAAGCAACCCTAATATTTATAGAAGCTCAGAAATTGGCCTTATAAAATATTATTTTCCTCTTCCCTTTGCTAAATACCATGGTAAAACACCATGGGATGGTTTGTGGTTTGGATTAATTTAATATAAGGGGTACCAAACCTAAATAATAAAGAATTCTCTCACCCTTCCTATATAAACCCACCCAAGATCCCACTTCCTCCTCACTAAAAGCCTCTAGAGTTCGTCCAAACTCTGACTAATCTCTCTATAATCCTTCCAAGGTTCCCCAAGCTCCCAAGAAGCCTCTCACAAGCCTCTCTCTAGCCTTTGGATGCACACTTCCAAGTAAGGGTTTTTTCTTCCTTTCTCATTTTTGTCCAATTTTCTTTAAGTTGTTTTGCCCTTTTAATTTCAATTATAAATGTTGGGGTATGGTTTCAAACCTCCCTCATACTTTCCTCTTTATTTTTTAATGATGGGAGACCCTTTATCTCTCCTTAAATGCCCCCCCTATACACCCATTACTATGCGGAAATTCAAAAAGGAACTTCTCTCTCCTCTTTTACATTCAAGCAATACTTCTATATCATAAATCTAAATTCCATTACAATTGATGGGACATATATCTATATGACCTCATTACTATCCATTACATTTAAATATGATGACGAAACCCTTTATCTCTCATCAACCATTTTTATGAATTCTTATGTCACGCTGTTACGCTTCCGAAATCGCACCGATTTTCTAAGCCAATGTCATTGTGTAATGAATACCATTCCCATTTCTCCATCAAGGGTATGCCCCTTTATGCACATTTACTTATTGATTGTAAAGTCTCATGTATGAATTCTATATTCCTTCATCGTGGAATAAATGGTTATGTTTTATGAATCCATGTTTTATGATCCATGTGGCACACTTATGCATGAAATGAAATGTTTAAGAAGGGTGTGCCCTTATAGCCCTCCAATGCATTGGGTAAAGTATAGTATCATTATAAGTCATGTGAAATGAGTGTTGAATCATGATAATTCATGAGAAATGTGGATTTACTCATGCTTTATGTGCAATGAGGATTTACTCATGCTCTTGGTGCAATGAGCCCTGGCTAATGCTAATTCCATGTTAGGTGTTGTTTCCACATTTCCATGTTATGATTATCATGCTTTATCATGCCTTTATGTTCACGTTTTTCATATTCTATATTGATATGACTATTGTATAACATGTATTTTACTCCTCATGTTATTCCATGTGTAGTTCCTTACTGGGCCTTATAGCTCACCCTTTTTTTATGGATGTCCTCATGTTATCCCATGCAATGCTAAGTACGAAGGAATGTAGTGGTCATGTAATGTATGTTTTCATTAATGACGTTGTATTTCATGTTTTAATTTATTATGTAATGATCCCAATCCCCAATGACACTAAGCCTCTCGATCATCATTTTTGTATCAAGTGATGTTTTATGTAATAAATCATGTTTAAGTTGTAATAAAAATCAGGGTTGTCATAGTTGGTATCAAAGGATATGTTTGGTTATTTTTGGGATTAGGATTAGAAAACCCTAGTAAAGCCTTAGATACAAGACTATGTACATAAAATACGTCCCTAAGTTTTGGTGAGTATTGAGTAAGTGTCTTATCAATCAAATACATCCCTGTCTGGATACGAGCAGGTAGAGGTGGCTCTGGCACAGATGTATCCTAGGGGTAAAACCCGAAAACACGGTTTTGAGCTAGACTCGAACGGGAACTGGTGCACGACAATGGGCCTTACTACACACTTGGTTACGACACTCCCACGGGATATATATTGATAAGTTCACAAGCTTAGTGAGAACCTTTATTAATGGGAATAAAAAAAATTCCCCTAAGAATGTATGTTTGAAAGTAGATCATGAAAAGCCTAGATTGAAGCCTATAGGATCATGAGTTAAGAAAAAAAAAGTTTACTTATAATTCATCTACTTTTGTCTTTGGATTACCCATTTGGTTTTACCCCTAAATTTCCTTTTTTTCCAGCCAATGTCCGGTAATAAGAGGACTCGGGCTAACAACCGATGTGAAGATCAGTGTGATGATTGTACTAATGAGATGCCCAATCCAATGGGAGCAGGAATCACGAACTTTGTCACCCTTATCTTTTAGTTAACGCAAGAATTGAATAGAAACAAGGGTCAAGAGGAATGTACAAACCCCCCTAAGAAAGAAAAAGTCACTATCGAGAGCTTCATGAGACAAAGGCTTCCTACTTTTAGTGGATCATCTGATCCCACGATCGCTGAACAATGGATCGACTCCATTGAAAAGATCTTCTTCGTCCTTCAATGATCGGAACAAGAGAAGGTTCTCCTAGAGGCTTATCATATGGAAGGTGAAGCTGATCAATGTTGGATGTTGATCAAAAATACGATGCCTGAGGAGGATATCGAGGCGTTGGAATTGGAGGATTTTCGAAAGATGTTTTTTGATAAATATTTTCCTCACACCCTCTGGCTTAAGATGGAAAGGTACATCCTATCCCTCAAGAAAAAAGATGAATAATATGTTGAAACGTATGATGCAAACTTCACAAGGCTTGCATGATATGCTTCCTGCTTTGTTGTTACCCCAGAATGAAAAATTGACCGCTTCTTTGGTGGGCTGAAGCCTACCCTGTGGAAAGCATTGGTGATCCATGACATCGACAGCAATGAGGAAATTGACCAATGTGCCCTCAAGGTAGAAATGGAGATTGGAGAATCAAAGGGGTATCGTGGGGATAAGAAGCGGAAGGCGGAGTTCAATGCTGGTGGGCCGATGGATAAATACAACGGTGCTAAGAAGATCCAGCACCCCACTTTCCAAAAGTGCAGAAAGAAGCACCCTGAAAATTGCCTCAAGGGGACAAGGAAATGCTTCAGGTGTGGAAGGGAAGGGCACCTAGCTAATAACTGTCGTCAAGAAAGACCCACGGCAGTGACAGAGGAGAGGAACGCTTCCTTCGAACATCAACGCGTTGTTCAATTATATAAATTCAAAGAACCGGGTCATTTTTCAAATTACTTCCCTAATCCAAGGGTTTTTGGAGAAAACCAACAACCTCCAAGGAAGAAAGGAAGATCTTTTGACATCACTTCTACTGAAGTAAAACCCGAAAACAAAGTGGTGACAGGTACACTAGTTATTCATTCAAGAATTGTGAACATACTTTTTGATTCAGGTTCTATGAATTCTTTTATATCTCGAATGTTTAGTAGAACAATCCCAGAACCACCACAAATCATGGAAGTGAAGATGTTGGTGAGTACGTAAAATGGGGAAATCAGTGCATCCCATGAATATAAGTCCTCCCCTGTTATAATCGTTGTATTGAATTTCCCGGAGAACCTCGTCATACTCCCTATGGTGGAATTTTATGCAATTCTTGGCATGGATTGGATTTCCTTATATAGAGCCAACATAAATTTTCAGGAGAGGGAAATCACACTCCATATGGAGAATCGACCCTAGATTCTTTACCAGTGTAAGGAGGAAGATGAATCTCCTTTAGCTCCATCATCTCAAGCATGGATATTACTTCCTTATGAGCACACGTATCTAGATCAGATGATTGAGTCCAAGGAAGAAAGCATCCTTTATGAAATGTCTATTGTGAGGGAATTCACTGAAGTGTTTCCTGAGGAACTGTCTGGTCTTCCTCCAAGAAGAGATGTTGAATTCTCAATTAAAATTATACACGTGGCTTTACCAATATCCAAGACACCATATAGAATGGTTATTGTAGAGCATGAAGAGCCGAGGAAACAACTATAGGAGAATCTGGATAAAGGGTTTATACGCCCAGGTGCTTCACCATGGGGTGCACCAGTCCTCTTCGTCAAGAAGAAGGATGGGTCAATGTGGATTTTCATCGATTACCATGAACTTAACAAAACCACGATAAATAACAAGTATCCCCTCCCAAGAATTGATGACTTGTTCGATCAGCTGCGTGGAGAACAATACTTCTCCAAGGTAGATTTGTAGTCCGGATATTATCAAGTAAGGGTGAAGAAGGAAGATGTCTCTAAGACTTCTTTTCGTACAAGATACGGGCACTATGAATTCATAGTAATGCCTTTCGGACTCACCAATGCTCCAAAAATATTCATGGACTTAATAATAGAGTCTTTAGAGATTAACTAGACAAAATTGTGGTATTCATTATATATGATATTCTAATATACTCTAAAACCAAGGAGGATTATGATGAGCATTTAAGAACTGTACTAGAGACTTTGTTCAAGGAGAATCTCTATGAAAAGTACAGAAACTGTGAGTTCTAGTTGGAGGAGGACTCATTCTTGGGTCATATCATCACAAGCAATGGAATATCTTTGGATCCCTCCAAAACATATGCAATTGAGGGATGGTCGAGGCCAACATCGATAACAGATATCCATATCATATTTGGGTTAGATGGATATTATCAATGATTTGTGAGAAATTTCTCACGATTGTCCAACCGTATTACCAAGCTAACTCAAAAGGGAGTAATGTTTTCTTGGAGTGATGAATGTGAATAAAGCATCAAGGAGTTGAAAATGGGGCTTATCACTGCGCCTGTGCCCACTTTACCCACAAGTGTGTAGTTTTCTGTGGTGTTCAGTGATGCTTTGAAGAAGGGATTAGGATGTGTGCTGATGCAAAATGATAAAGTGATATCCAATGCCTCAAGGCAGTTGAAAATCCTTGAGCGAAACTATCCAACACATGATCTGGAGTTCGAAGAGGTGATCTTTGCCTTGAAAATCTGGCGGCATTATCTCTATGGAGAGAAATGTGAGATATATACTAAACACAAGAGTCTTAAATTTATATTCACACAGAAAGATCTTAATATGCACTAGATAAGATGGATAGAGCTCATCAAGGATTATGATTGTTCAATCCATTACCACCCTAGGAAAGCGAATAAGGTGGCAGATGCCTTAAGAGGAAAGGATCTAGCAATTCTATCAATGATAATAATTGAGAAGGATCCAATCTTTTAGACTTGATGAAAATGGACATGGGAATCATAGTGAAGGGAACATTATCAATCCCTTCACAAATGATTGCTCAACCATCTCTTTTGGAAAGGTTAAAGGATACTCAAAAGGATTATGTAGTAATTCAAGAAAAATAGAAAGCTATAGAAAAATGTAAATCCTCAGATTTTAATGTTAATGAAGAAGGAATTGTGCGGTTTGGGAAAAGACTATGTGTTCCATCAAGTCTGTAGCTAAAGAAAGAACTTTTGGATGATGCACATAGTTCAAATTTCTCTATTCACCCAGGGAGCACAAATATGTATTGAGATCTCCAAGAAAACATTTGGTGGGATAATATGAAGAAGGAGATCGCTGAATATACATCAATGTGCCTAGTGTGTCAGCAAGTGAAGTCAGGGAGGCAGAAGTATAAGGGGATGATGCAACCATTGCCCATACCAGAATGGATATGGGAAAACATCACAATGGTCTTTGTCACCAGACTTTAGAGGACATCCAAAGGCAACAATGCAATATGGGTTGTTGTGGATCGTCTTACAAAGACTTCACACTTCATTGCTATTCGAGAGGATTTCTCATTGGATCAACTGGAACGGATATATATCAGGGAAGTGGTAAGGTTTCATGGAGTACGACTATCTATTGTGTCTGACCGAGATCCAGGATTCACCAATATGTTTTGGAAGAGTCTTCAACATGCTCTTAATACTGAACTGAACTTTAGTACGGCCTATCATCCTCAAACTGATGGCCAATCCGAGTGGACTATCCAAACACTTGAGGATAACTTGAGAGTCTTCTCAATGGACTTTAAAAGAGGATGGGATCAACATATTCCTCTATTTGAGTTCTCTTATAAAAATAGTTTCCTCTTGAGCATCCAAATGGCACCATATGAAGCCCTATATGGGAAAAGTTATAGAACACCGTCATATTGGGATGAGGTCAGTGAACGTCAGCTGCTTGGACTAGAAATGGTCAAGGAAATGGTGGAGAAGGTGAAAACCATTCGGCATCATATCAAGGCAGCCCAGAGTCGACAGAAGAGTTATGCAGATAATCGTTGATGAGTCCTTGAGTTTAAAGTTGGAGACATGGTTTTTCTACGCATATCTCCATGGAAGAAGGTCATGAGGTTTGGAATGAAAGGGATGTTAAGTCCAAGGTACATCGGCCCCTTCGAGATTCTTGATCATGTTGGGGATGCGGCCTATCGACTAGCACTTCCACCTACTATGGCCAAATTACACGATGTCTTTCATGTATCCCTCTTAAGGAATTACATACCGGACCCTTCACATGTACTCTCTTCTGAGGTGGTACAATTGGAAGACAATCTTTATTATGAGGAGAAACCAGTAAAGATCTTAGATCATAGAGAAAAAGTTCTACGAAATAAGACAATGCCCCTCATCAAGGTGTTGTGGAGAAACCACAAGTTTGAATAAGAAACTTGGGAATCGGAGGAAGTGATGAAGTTGAGTTACCCAAATCTTTTTTAGTGTATGAAAAGGAAAATTTCTAGGGCGAAATTTCTTAAGGGGGAATAATGTAACGACCCAAAGTTTCATTAATTGAAATCCCTCTTGATCAAATTAAATGTCTCTTTATGTTTATATAAAATTTCAACTTCATTGGTTTTATGTTATGAATTTTTACCGTTGCTAATATAGTCATTGAAAAGTGATCATATGATTAGTATAAATATATGTCCTTAACAAATCCAAATTTACTCAGACAAAAGAAGTGATGGCCTCATCCTGTAGAATTTCCCCATATGAAGACCATTTGTTGGAGCTCAGAAAAGAGGTGGAGTTCTTGTGCTTTGCTCTTAACCAAGCCCATGTTGAGCTTCATCATGTCAAGCTTGAACGAGACCGTCTACGGGAAAAGTGAAAGTTGATAGAAATTACCACTTGAGCGATGTTATCCGAGCCACCACAAGAGTCTATCACCATCACACACCTTACCCATAGGTCTTATATGGCTTTTTTAAGGGTTTATGTAACTAATCGATAGTACTATTTTGATGTACATTATTTTTGTATATAATAATGATTATAATTTCTTGTCATTATTGATACATTGTAAGTAGTTTTTAAAGTAAAAATGGGGTTTTTAGTAATTATTTAATTAACAAATATATTTTATTAAATTAAGGGATTTTATAATTAAATATTATTTTAATAAAATATTATTATTATTATTATTATTAGATTAATTTTATTATATATAAATGATCACATAATTGTATGAATGCAATTATAATTTTTATTAAGGTTTGAAAGCCATTTTTTGTCAAAACCTATGAATTTATTATAAATGTTAGTTTTTATTTTAAAAGTGAAAATTAAAATATTTAGAAAATTATTTAGATAAAATAAATGTTATTTTTGGAATCAGGACTTCGAAGTTATCTAGCGGTGAATTTTTCATAATTTTCTCAGACAGTCAAATTTTTGAGTAAAAAATAAATACCGTTTAAATATATAATGTTTTTTATGAAATCATAATGACCCAATAATGATGTAATAAAATACAATAATTTTTATGTTCGGCCAATATATGTTTTACCATTAAAATAATGTGATTTTCGGTTTTTTTACTTACTTTTCAAAGCATTAATGTACCCCTCAAGACTTATTAAATACCTTGTCTTTTTAAATTATTTTCCATGGGAGTGTGACTCACCTCCACATAAGAAAACCTAATATTTATAGAAGTTCACACCTTGGCCTTATAAAATATTATTTTCCTCTTCCTTTTCGAAAAAACATGGGCAAAAACAATGGGATGGTTTGTGGTTTGGATTAATTTAATATAAGGGGTCCCAAATATAAATAATGAAGAATTCCCTCACCTTCCTATATAAACCCACCCATGATCCCACTTCCACCTCACTCAAAGATTTTTATGTTCGTCCAAACTCTTCCCTACTCCCTCTATATTCCTCCCATGGTTCCCCAAGCTCCCAATAATCCTCTCACAATCCTCTCTCTAGCCTTTGGAAGCACAAGTCCAAGTAAGGGATTTTCCTTCCTTTCTCATTTTTGTCCAATTTTCATTAAGTTGTTTTTCCCTTTTAATTTCAATTATAAATTCTGAGGTATGGTTTCTAACCTCCCTCATACTTCCCTATTTATATTTTAATGATGGGATACCCTTTATCTCTCATTAAATGCCTCCCATGTACACCTGTTACTATGCCGAAATTCCGAAAGGAACTTCTCTCTCATCTTTTACATTCAAGAAATACTTTTGTATCATGAATCTATATTCCATTACAATTTTTGGGACATATATCAATATAACCTACGTATTTTCCATTACATTTAAATATGATGAGGAACCCCTTTCTCTCTCATCAACCATTTTTATGAATTCTTATCTCACGTCGTTACACTGCCGAAATCACACCGATTTTCTAAGCCAATGTCATTGTGTAGTGAATACCATGCCCATTTCTTCATCAAGGGTATTCAAATTTATGCACATTTACTTATTGATTGTAAAGTTTCATGTATGAATTCCACATTCCTTTATCGTGTAATAAATGGTTATGTTTTATGAATCCATGATTTATGATCCATGTGGCACACTTATGCATGAAATGAAATGTTTAAGTAGGGTGTGCCCTTATAGTGCTCCAATGCATTGGGTAAAGTATAGTATCATGATACATCATGTGCAATGTGTGTTGACTCATGATAATTCAAGTTCAATGAGGGTTTACTCGTTCATTATGTGCAATGACGATTTACTCATGCTTCATGTGCAATGAGCCTTGGCCCATGCTAATTCCATGTTAAGTGTTGTTGCCACATTTCCATGTTATGATTATCATTCTTTATCATTCCTTTATGTTCATGTTTCTCTTATGCTCTATTGATATGCCTATTGTCTAACATGTATTGTACTCCTCATTTTATTCTATGTGTAATCACTTACTGGGATTTATAGCTCACCCTTTTCATATGCATGTCCTCAGGTTATCCCATGCAATGCTAACTAAGAAGGAATGTAGTGGCCATGTAAAGGATGTTTTCAATAAAGATGTTGTATTTCATGTTTTAAGTTTTTATATAATGATCATAATCCCCAAAGACACTAAACATCCCGAACAACTTTGTTGTATGAAGTGAAGTTTTATGTGATAAATCATGTTTAAGTTATAATAAAAATCAGGGTTGTCATAGTCCACATAATACACAATATATATCATTTATGAAATATCACCTATATAACATAATTTAATCTATTGTTACATGTTTTGTAGTCTTATAATTATCAAAGTGGCACTGAAAACATAAAATGGGTCCTTTGATCAATTATATTACATTTTTGTGAATAAAAATTCAAATTAATGTTCCATCATAGCCATTAGATTCATAATAGAATCACTGTAATTTGTGGCCATATACCAATGATTAAATATTTATTGATTAATTATTAATATATCTTAAATAAAATGTTTACACTATAACACCATTTAAATATATTCGGATCATAATAAAACAATAGACCATGAACATATTTTTTATGTTCTTTTAAATTATACTAAAAAAAATGTGAAACATGATGAATAATATTATAATTTTATATAAATTGTCAGAAAATTTTATTTACTAATTAATTGAATATGATTACCACTATCATGCTGTTTTTTGTGGTCATATTGTTGTTTCCGAATCTCTATTGTGTTTCAATTATGTTGATGAATTCAATTTCTAATACCTTCATATATATCAATACATTCTCTATGAATCTACATATTTTATACTTTATTTATTTGGTGCATACATGACATGAATAATTTATTTATATAATTTACTTATGATATCAATATTAGATCACTAATTTTCTCCCTATAAAACTAAATAAAATAGAATACATGTTCACTAATTCCGTCCCATGAATATGATTTGGGAATTATCTATATAATTTCTTATAATCTCAATACCACATATAGTTTTTATTCATTATTTAAAATTTAAATGAGTCAAAATAAGTTAATTTATAGTAATTTCATCCAAATAAAAATTCAATGTTATAATTTTATTAAAAAAAATATAATGATATATATTTGATGATAAAATTTAATATAAAAACCCATGAAACATGTATCATAAGAAATTCTAAAATGACTACAATTATATGTCGCAAGAAATATTGTAATATCAATTATTTTGTACAGAATTATTTACAACATAATCATTGAAAGTTAGTCATTTTTTGATACAAAATTATCTAAATCATGTAAAGGATGTTTTAGAAGTTATTTTGTTAGGCATTTGTAGATATATTTGGATCAATGGGTGTGAGGAATAGAGGATAAAATGTTACCTTTAATATGTTCTATTGGACCCTCTATGCTACAATTGTTTTCATATTCACAAATAATGTCAATATATATATTTTACTATTTAATTACATTTAATATATCTCAGTAATTCAATAATGTCATACAATATAATATATTTCAATAAGTCAATAAACTATATGTATGCTTTAATATGATTAAAAGGGTATATTTACATGTATTTTTTGATGTCACTTAATCTAGTATGGTTCTATTTAAGACAGTCACTTCATAAGATTCTCAGAGTCCCTGACACCGATAGTTCAGCCGACACATTGATGTTCGACACACCGATGTTCGACAAAGGTAATTTTGACACACCGATGTTCGACACACTGATTTTCAACACAGCGATATTTGACACACTCATGTTCGACTCACCGATGTTTGACACACCAATGTTCGACCCACCGATGTTTGACACAACTATGTTCGAAACACCGATGGACAACACATCGATAGACGACACTCCAATGGACGACCCACTGATGTTCGACACATCGATGGAAGACCCACTGATGTTCGACACACAGATGTTTGACACATCGATGTTCGACACACCGGTGTTCAAAACACTGATAGAAGACACACAGATAGATGACCTGTCAATGGACGACACACTGATGATCGACACACTGGTGACAACTCATCGTTGCTGAAAAAACAATTATGACAGACCAAAGATGAAAGACGGATACTTATGACTCACTGATAGTACATCTACATGCTGATGTCCCCGACCATGTACTTCGGATGTACAATGAACAGAAGTACATGTTGTGTAGTCGGAATTACATGTTGTGTACTCATTCAAATTACGCATATTTATTAAAATTTATTATTATATTATACAAACCCTTGAGGCATATACCATAGTGCAAGAATAAAGCTAAGGCACAACACGTGATAGGTGTTTTATATATATGTGTTTAATTTGACATCTGCATAATGAAGGGTAATTTAACAGTTTGCCTCCAAGGTAGCAGTTCCGTACAAATATAATTTTAAATGAATTTATTTGTTTGAAATTATGATGGATGAGAATCTCATGGAAATTCAAAAAAAAAGGTTTTTTGATAAAAGGATTGATTAATTAAAGATGATTAATTGATTCGAGCGTGATTAATCTTAAACAAGAACGATTGAATATTTTAATGCTAGTTTTATTTATGCATAAATATCGTTTCATGTTTGGATGATCATGAGATAGACCAAGACCTTTGTATGTGAATGGTTTCTTTTAATATATTTATTTAAATTATATTTGTTGTCCTAAGAGCCTTCTCTTCACTAATATATTGGGCCTGCAGGACCAAGGATTATTTTATGTAAAACCCCTTGTACCCCTCACCTGCATGTGTGATAAATGCATATATAATGGATGGAGCACCCAAGCTAGTGGACGTGACAAAATTCATGAGCCAAGGTGAAACCAATCCAAGGAGATACAAAGGAAGATTGGTGGAAAGCTGTAAACAAAAACCCAAAAGGTTCAAGGAGTTTATCCCCTAGGTCATGGGTAAGTTTATCAATCGATAGATAAACTAACCAATAAATGAAGCTCAAGATCATACCATTTATTTTATTTATAGCAGTTTCATGGTTTTTTTATTATGGGTGTGTTGTCACAATCACACAATTAATGAATAAAAAAATCATGCAAGATAGAACTAAAGAAAGAGCAGGTTATGAGTAAATATTATCTTAGACATGGTTAATCACTTGTGTATATCTCACTTAATATTAACTAGAATGTAATCAAAGATAATAAAATAGAAATTTACGTATATGGATAAAATCCCTCAATGAAATATTAAGATGGTATAACCTTCCATAATCTTGGTTAGAATCGAAGCATAGTTCAAAGTTCTTGATCAACCCATGTTGGGGTGCTTTCAATTATCTGGGAATTCTAATTTATGTTTTTGGGTTGACTTACCACGATTCACATCATGGGTTGACTTCCACGGCAGGAGTTGGTGTGAATAAGAGGAAAAGTTTTAGGAAATCCAAAATTAATAGGATTTCAGGATTAGGGAGTCCACACAGCGGATCATGGAGGTGCAAGTTAATGCAGTTGGCCTTCATAATTCCTACCTAAAACCCTTAAAGTTACTTGATGAACCCTAGTTGGGGTAATTTGAAGGGCAATTTGGATCCATGCAACTATAATATTCAGGAAACAAAATATTCCAAAGTCAATGGTGAGGGATATTAGATTTTGATAAAATAGTGGGATACTAATAAGTATTAATTTATTTATTTGTCTCATTTTGGTAATAAATTACTAAACCTCTTATAATCTTAATTTGTCGAAACAACATCAAAATTGACTTTAAAAATATCATTACAAACCATACTCAAGAAGGAAAACCTTCTCACCTGCACCAATTTCCAATATCTATAGAGGTGTTTACTCATCATCCTTCGCTACGAAAGGAAATATTATGTGCTAGAAGAGCATGTTCCAGTTTTACCTAGAATAGAGGCCAGTGAGGAAAATATATATCTCTATGTGAATCATATGGTTGATGCCAAATATGTAAAATGTTTTCATCTATTAGCAATGTCTAATAAGCTGTTGAATAAACATGAAAACATAAAATCGTATAGCATGATGTGTCACCTTAAGGATCTATACAAAGAGAAGGAGAGACAAGAGAGATATGAGATCCCCAATGATTTTTTTATATCTAAGCTTAGAGGGTCTGTACCAGTTGGGCCTCATGTCATCAAGCTTATTGGCTACATCGAAAGCCTTGACATCTGAGGGATTAAATTCTCGGATGAGTTGCATACAGATATCATCTTATCATCACTGCCCAAGGCCTTCACAAGAATTATTGTGTACTACAACATGAGAAGTAATGAGAAGAGTATATCATAACATTTGACCTTGATTATCTAGGTAGATAAAGAAATGGGGCGTGACAAAACCACAGTCATTAAGGTGAATAAAAAAGCAATAATGAGGAAATGGGGCCAAAAACATATAAACAGTCTGAAGCCCCTGAGCGTCATCCTTCCAAGAAGGGGAATATCCAAAGGCAGGGCAAGGAACAATAGGTAGTATGTTTTCCATGTGGTAAGAAAGGCCACTGAAAGAGGAACTACACCCAGAATCATGGGGACGCTAAAGGAGTGTTCTTTATCGAGTGTAATCTTTCCATTTCTACACATTGGGTATTAGATACATCTTGTGGGGCTCACATATGTATTCATATGTAGGAACTAAGTATATTTAGAAGGATTTCCATAGGAGAGGTGGATATTAGAGTTTCCAATGGCACAAGGCTGGATGTGATGGCCATTGGCAATTGCCACCTCTCATTGCTGAATGGGATGATTTTGGTTTTACATAACTGTTATTATATTCCTAGTGTTACCAAGAACATAATTTCTGTATCTTGATTGGATATTGATGGATTTATTTTTATGTATGGAAATAAGGGTTGTCTCTTTTATAAGGACAACATATGTTATGGAATGGAACGTGTAAATAATGGTTTGTATGTATTAAATTATGAAAACCAAGTGTTTTAAATCGATAAAGAAACAAAATCACATGACTCATACATCACCGAGTTGTGGCATCACTATCTCACTCATGTAAACGAGAAACTCTTGAAAATGCTCTCCCATGATGGCTATTTAGACTCTACTGGGATAAAACCACTTGATAGATGCCATGCTTGTTTATAATTTAAAATGACCAAGCCGCCTTTAGGTAGACAAGGTGAAAGGGCCACATAGATTCTAGTATTGGTGCACACGGATGTGTGTGGACCACTTCTAATTGAATCTAGAGGTGGATATTCTTACTTCATTACTTTTATTGATGATTTTAGTAGATATGGATATTTCTACTTAATGAGGTATATGTCAGAATCCATATAGAAATTTAAGGAATTCTATAATGAAGTAGAGAATCATCTTGGTAAGAAGATAATGAAACTTCAATTGGATCGAGGTGGAGAATATTTTAACTAAGAGTTCATCGATCTTCTATGGGAGTCTGGGATTCTATCTCAACTACCTCTTCCTAATACACTATTGTGGAATAGTGTTAGTTAAAGGAGGAACCACACCTTCTTGGATATGGTGAGGTCAATGATGAGTCATGCAGATCTTCCATTATCCTTTTGGGGATATGCATTACAAACTGAAGCATACACATTAAACCGAGTTACAAATAAGGTGAAAAATGGAATTCCATCCAAGTTATGGAATTGAATGAAACCCATTTTGTTGCACAAACGTGTATGGGGATGTGAGGTGTTTATTAAGGCCCTCTCAATAAAAAAACTATCACCCTGGGGCATGAGGTGTATCTTTATAGGATATCCCAAGGAAATGAAATAACATTACATATATAACCCCTCAGGAATGAAAGTGACGGTCACCAGACAAGCCATATTTCTTGAGAGGGAGAACATATTCAAAAAGGATAGTGGGAGAAAGATTGACTTTGAAAAAGTTAATGCTCGAGATACACCGAAGTTGGTACAGGATCAAGACCCATAGGTCCCCATGGAAGTGGTTCCAGAAACACATGTACTACGTAAGAGCTCAAGAGAGGTAAGGGAACTAGTGAGATTTGGTTTCCTAGTCACCATGGATGGTGAATCATTATTATTTGACAATGATGAACCTCTCTCTTACATGGAAGATGTAGAAAGCTCAGAAGCTACAAGATGGCTTGAAGCTATGAATTCTAAGAAAGATTCCATGTATTAGAACCATGTCTGGGTTTTGGTCGATGAGCCAGTAGATGTAATTCATGTTGGATGAAAATGGGTATTCAAGAAAAATTAGGACATGGAAGGTCCAATTAGCACCTTTAAAGCAAGGATAGTGGCTAAAGAAATAATACAATGTCAAGGAATTGAATATGATGAAACCTTTTCACCGGTTTCCATGTTTAAATCCATAAGAATCATACTTGCAATAGCAGATTTCCATGACTACGAGATTTTGCATATGGATGTCAAAATGGAATTATATAATAGGAACCTTCAGGAAGATTTATATATGAAAAAACCAGATGGTCTTGTGACACCAGGTGAAGCCAAAATTGTTTGGAAATTTCAGAAATCCATTTATGGATTAATGAAATCATCTAGGTCATAAAACATTTGACTTGATGAATCCATAAAATAATTTTGTTCCATTAAGAAGAATGTGATCCACGTGTTTATAAGAAGTTTAATGGGAATGTGATAATTATACTAGTAGTATATGTTAATGACATATTGCTTATTGGAAACGATGTATCGGTTTTAAAGATAGTTAAGGACTAGTTGAACAAGTGTTTCTCCATGAAGGACTTGGGTGAAGCAACCAACATTCAAGCGATCAAGATAATTCATGATAGATCCATGAGGTTTCATGGACTAAGTTAGGGTACATTCATTGACTAGATACTAAAGAGATATAGTATGGAACAATCCAAGAGGGTATTAGTTCCAATGTCACATGGCCTACATCTTTCTAAGAAAATGTTCCCATAGAAACAACATGAGAAATATAGAATGAGTAATATCCCATATACTTCAGCTATAGGGTCCATCATGTATTCCATGTTATGTAACAAGATTAATGTTGCCTATGCACCGATCATGGTAGGCAGATATCATGTAGATCTAGGATAATAACATTGTAGTAATGTTAACACTATCCTTAAGTATCTGAGAAGATCAAAGGATAAGTTTTTGGGGTATGGAGAAGATGAGGAGCTTGTCTTCAGAGGGTCTGCTGATGCTAGTTTTTAGATAGATCAAAACAATATGAAGTTGCATTCTGGATATGTTTTCTATATCAATGGAAGAACTGTGTACTGGAAGAATTCAAAGAATCCAGTTTTCACCAATTCTACAGCGGTGTTTGAATATATAGAAGCTTCTAATGCGGCCAAAGAAGCCATCGGAATTCCAAACATTGTCCAAGATCTTGATGTGGCACCCAGCAATAAAGATCCTATCACGTTGTTTTGTCATAATACTGCAGCGGTGGCTCTTTCAAAAGAACGAAGGCCGCATCAACGGACAAAGAACATACTCCAAATGTATCACCTCTTTAATGATTTCTATCAAAGGGGTGAAGTTGCAATGAGTAGAGTGTCCACAGAAGAGAATGTGGTAGACCCCATGACTAGAGGCCTATCTCAGTAGAATCATGAATATCACGACGTGTACTAATTTTTCATTGAAAACAACATAGTGTGTATATTCAATGTAAATTGTGTGTATATCTTGTTTTTATTTTTTATTTCCTTTCCAAAATGAAAACTACACAGCGTGTACATTTAATGTACTCATTGTATATATCTTGTTTTTAATTTTATTCTTCCACCAACATTAAAAAGATTTAGGATTCCTTGAACAATTATTAAACCACATACAAGAATAATTATTATTCAACTTGAGATATATGGATACACTTGTATGTGACCCTTTAGGCCTCTTTCTCGTTGGCATTAGGCGGGCTTTCCTAAAGTCCAAGATTACTGTCTAGTAATGGGTCAAGGGACCCAAGAGAAATAAGTTGACGTTGCATTCACATGTCACCTCATATGAACTCTTACCATTTAATTAAATCCATTTGTCTCAATATCTCTTTTAAAAGGATTCATGGAAGTGTCATAAACCTATATGCTTGATCCTTCATTCTTTGACATCCAGAAATAAACTCTTCATGACACTAATGCCATGGAATTTGAGTGATAGTTATATTGTAATCAAAGGGTCAAAGATATCTATTTCTATAAATATGGAAGGGAAAATCCATCATTGATTTAACCATTAACAACATGTCATTCGTGACCCACCCAAGGTACCCTACTTCCTGCCAATTGTCTTCATGACGGTTTTCTTTAGAAAATATATGTTTCTGAGTCATGAAATGAGTTAATGATTATATTACAATCTAAGGACCATTACACATTCATGTAGATAGAAATGTCCAATGACACCAAGACATGTGGAAATTCTACTGGCATGTCTGTTCTCATAATCTCCCATATTGGAGATTACCAAGTGCAAACTCCGGGAGAGAGAGAGTCTCGTATTCTTACGAGTACTCACACATGATGGTCAATATACCATGTGTCCTATCATAATACGTCATCCAACCATAGAACTTTATTTTAGAATAATTTTATAGAATTTCAAGATTCTTATCATAGCGGGTATTTACAATGACCTTATTAATGAAACAAATATTCCATGACATTATTATATCATAGTCATGCAGAATAATGAACAATATATAATAAGTGAAAATTCATGTAATCAATATATAAATAGTTGGTTCTCAGGACACCAAACCTAATAAACTCCAACTTTGACTAGAGCCAACTTCCTACTACTTTTATTCCGCTAGACCTCACATGATGATCATGTTTTTGCTGAGTCAAGGCTTTAGTCAAGGGGCCTCCCACGTTGTCTTCGGTGGAAATAATGCTCACTAAAACTTCACCACTTTGAGAAAAATATCTCATGATATTATTCTTCTGAAGTATGTGATTTTTCCACTGATGTGACCTTTTATGTTTTTAGAGATCCACTGCTATAGTATTATCACAATAGAGTGTGATATGATCATTATTGTTAGGTACTACATCATACTCAAGGATGAAGCTTAGAATCCATTCTGTTTTTTAGCATCCTCAGATTCTACGATATACTCGGACTCTGCTGTAGAATCTATGACGACACCTTTCATTGACCTCTTCCAGCTCACAGCACCTCCATTCAAACTGAATATGTATCCAGTCTGTGACTTCATGTCATCTTGATCAGTTCAGAAACTAGTATCTATATGTCCTATGATGACTAGTTCTTCATCTCCTCCATAAAATAGGAACATATCATTATTACACCTTATATACTTATGGAATGTCTTTACTGCCATCCAATGGTGGTCTCCTGGGTCATCTTGATATCTTCCTACCACAATTAATATGTAAGCAACATCAAGCCTTGTATATAGCATAACATACATTACTGACCCAATCATGGATGTGTAAGGTATTCTTGCAATTTTCATTCTTTCCTCCGGAGTCTGGGGACACATTTTCTTAGAACGATTAATGCCATGTGACACTGTAAACAATCCCCTCTTTGACTGTTCCATACAATGTCTGTTTAGTATCTTGTCAATGTATGTACCTTAACATAGGCCCAACATTCTCTTGGATCTGTAATGATGTATCTTGATTCCAAGAATATATGCCACCTCACCCAATCTTTCACAGGGAAGCATTTATCCAATTACTCCTTAACTGACCATTAGATAGGTACTTCGTTTCCAATTAGTAATATGCCATCAACTTGTACTATTAGGAAAAAATATTCACATCAACTAAACCTTCTATAGACAAAATGCTCATATTCATTCTTAATAAATCCAAATATTGTTATCGATTTATAAAAATGAATGTTCCATGACCTTGATGCTTGATTTAATCCATAAATGGATTTCAGTAACTTGAATACCTTATTGGCATCCTTTAGAGACACAAACCCTTCAGGTTGTGTCATGTAGACATCTTCCTAGAGTTTCCCATTAAGGAATACTATTTTGACATCAATTTTCCAAATTTCATTGTCATGGTAAGAGGTAATGACCAATAGGAATCTGATGGGTTTCTGTATAACAACCTGTGAAAAGGTTTCATCATAGTCAATTCATTGATGCTGTCTAAAACCTTTTGCAGCCAGTCATTCCTTATAGGTGCTGACATGTCCTTCCATGTGAAGTTTCTTATATAATATTCATTTATTACCAACTGTATTTACATCAACTGGAGGATCTACCAAAATATAGACTTGGTTTTGGTACATGGAATCTATTTCAGAATTCATGGCTTCTTGCCACTTGGAAACGTATGTGCCTTCAACTACTTCCTTGTAGGTAAGAGGGTCATCATTCTCAACCAATAATGAGTCACCATCCTCAGTGACAAGAAAACCATATCGTTCTGATTATCTCAACTCTCTTGTGCTCCTACACAGTTCTTGTGTCTCTGGAACAGATTGTTATTCCATGGGGCTTTATGGAATCTATTCTTGTACCAACTCTTGTGTATCTTGAGCCTTGACTTCATAGAAGTGTATCTCACTCCCACTATCTCTTTGGAATATGTTCTCCATCTCAAGGAATATAGAGTGTCTTTCCACAGTAACCTTTTTATCTGAGGGTTTGTATAGTAAATATCCCCATGTTTCGTTGGGATTTCCTATAAATGTACATATTGTGCCTCGGGTTGCAATCGTGTTACCTGAAGAGGCCTTAACAAATGCTTTGCTACCCCACACATTTAAATTTTATAACATTGCTTTGCGTCCACTCCATAATTTGTATGTAATACCATTTATAGATTTCATTGGTACTTGGTTTAGTATGTATGCTATTATTTTTAATGCATATCACCAAAAGGATAATGGAATACTTGCATGACTCATCATTGATCTCACCATGTCCCATAGGGTGAGGTTCCTCCTTTCACTTACACCATTCCACTGAGGCATCCAAAGAGAAGTGAGTTGAGATTTAATCCCAAACTCATATAAGTAATAAATGACATCTTGATTAAGAGATTATCCTCCTCTATCTAAGTGGAGTTTCTTAATCTTCTTGCCAAGCTAGTTCACAACTTTATTCTTGTATTCATTGAACCTACCAAAAGAATCTGACATATAAAACATTAACTAAATATATCCATATCTACTAAAATCATCATAAAATATTATGAAGTACAAGAACCCACCCCTCGCATCAACTAGAAATGGTCCACACACATATATGTGAACTAATTATAGAAGCTCTTTAGCCCTTTCACCTTTACCACTAAAAGGGAATTTGGTCATTTTTCCTTGTAGACACGCATGACATACGAGAAGTAGTTTTAGTTCAAAAGATTCTAAATACCCATCTTGATGTAATTTTGTCAAATGATTCACATTAACATGACCAAAGTAGAGATTCCAATGTTGGGTGTGGTATGAGTCATATGAATTAAATTTTTCTTCGATTTCCATTTCTTGGTTTGTTTAGTCTAACACTGAAAGGCCGTTATATAAATGTTCCCTACCAAAATAAACTATATCTTTTCAAAAGTAGAAATACTCATTTCCAAACATGAAGATGAATCATTGAGTATCTAATATAGATACTGAAATAATGTTTTTTGTTACATAGGGTACATTATAATATCCTTTTAATACTAAGACCATCCCAGTAGGCAATGTGAAGTGGTAGTCTCTAACAACTACAGTAGTGAGTCGGGCTCTGTTGTCTGCTCACAGATCCATCTCACCTCGGTCAATCTTTCTAAATCTACTTGGTTCCTGTATTTTGATACATATTTGAGCACCACAAGAAGTATCTAATACCCAATTGGTAGAAATAGATAGATTTAATTTTATAACCAATGCACTTGAGTCATCCCCTTGATTCCTTGGTAGGGGTGGTTTTTCTTCTAGTGGCCCTTCTTGCCACATGCGAAACAAACAGCCTCATGTTCTCTTGCCTCCCCTCTGATCATTCGTTTCTAGGATGGCCATGAAGAAGTTGTGGGTTTAAAGATATTTGCCTTCCCTTTCCCTTAATTTACCATAAGTTAAAAGGATTTTCACACTTTATATCATTTTCCACTTGGATAATGAGTATAAGAATATCATATAGAGACATATAAATTTTGTTCATGTTGAAATTTACAACAACATTAGAGAAGCTCTGAGGGAGTGATGAAAGAATGAGACTGAAACCTAGTTCTTTGGGGGAGTTTAAACCCTAGAACCTACAAGTGCTCAATGTAGCCAATGAGTTTGCCTACATGAGGCCCAGCCGGGGAACAATCTCCAAGATTTCTCTAAAATAGAGACTTGGATATCTCCAACCATTAATGTCATTATCTCTCCTAGTATAGACCGCAGAGGTGCTCGAGAATGCTATAGGCATCGATGTCTTCATGAGACTTCATGAGCTCACAAGAAATTGATGATAACATCAAAAATTGAACCTCAAGGGCATCGCTCAAATGTTGTTCATAGAACAGGAAATCTTTTCCACTCACCCCTTAGGAAGGAGAATCAATAAGTGAGGACTCTAGCACGTAAAACATTTGTTCATGGTGTAGGATAACCTGAAGGTGCATAATCTATTCCTGAAAGTTAATGTTGGTGAGGATATTGTTTTATCCATAATTGATTGCAAGTAAAATGTGGTTGATGAGTTTTTCACATTGATTCAACAAATTAAAAGAGTAGATTTATTAGTACCTTTTGATTACATTTTATGTAAATTAATAAATTAATTTTATCCCAGTATTTTATCAAGTCCCAATGGCTTTCACTATTGAACATGGAATGTCTAGTGGAGATAAAATTCTAGTGGCAAGGATCAATATTCCCCTTCACATAAGCCCAACAAGGTTTGGTCAAGCTATTTAAAGGTATTTAGATAGGTAGGTGGTTTCCAACTGTGAGGTTACAGTCCCTTGATATATTGAGTAGACTCCCCAATCCTAAAATCCTAACTTGGATTTCCTCAACACATGCCTCCATTTTACAAAAAACCTAACAAGGGCTACTCCTCTTGATGTAAAATGATTAATTAAACCCAAAAAATACATATGATCTTCCTTTATAAAAGTAACTATCCCAACAGGGGTTTTTCAAACACATAGTTTTATTATGTCTTTCCCTTAATCAAGTAAGAGAAGGGTTGGTCCAACATAATATGGTATTTGACAGATTTTAATTCTCTATGCCTTGTTTCTCATTATCACATGCCTGTTAATATTATGTGATGCTTTCTTAAGTGATTAACCATGTTTTGATAATGTTTACACATAGTCCAGTTTTTATTTTATTCTATCTTTGCAAGCTTGTTTATTTCATTAAATATGTGAAATCGACAACACATAAATAATAAATAAACCATGAAATCAGATAGAAATAAAAAAAATATTTTGTGACCATGACTTTATATTGGTTATATTATCTAGCGGTTTTGATAACCTATCCCTAACCTAGGGAAAAAAACCTTGAACCCGATGGTTCATGTATTTGCAGCTCCCACCTATCCACCTTTGTAACTTATTGGGTTGGTTTCACCTTAACTTTAGATTTTGATACATCTCCTCTGACTACGGAGATCCTCCATTACATGGGGTTTACATTAATGAATCCATGGGCACAAATGCCCTACATTTTATTGGAAGAAGGCTCGCATGCCAATAAATTTAAATTAAATAAATTTAAATTAAAACATACACACACAAAGGATATTTTTTATAGCTCATTATAATCCATAGCATACAACATCATTTATGCATATTTAGTATTCAAATTCATTTAATCTTTCTTTTATTCATGATAAGTCTCACTTGAAGTCAATTAATTATGATTTTATAATTAATCAATTATTTATCTAAAATTCCTTTCAGAATTTCCTTGAGAATCTTCTCATCCATATTCCTTGTACATGACTTTGTACCTTGGAAGAAACCCAGTGAAATTCCATTTCTGGAAAGTACACGGCATGTAGAAAATATTACATGGTGTGTATTTATTTTCACCCTTTATCCAAAGTACACGCTGGGGGCTTTGGCGTGTTTTCTATACATTGGAAATTTTGGAGTACATGGTGTGTAGATTAATCTAACACGGTGTGAATTTCCTTGTTACGTGGTTACCGGCCTTGCAGTCCCATGTACGCGATACATGACTTTTCCTTGTATATAGTTTCACCTGGGCCAGATTGGACTACACAATGTGTTGATTCAAGATACATGTTGTGTATTCTGGTTTCTACATGCCATTCAGTTATGTTCTATATTGTGTAATAAAAAATTAGGTATGTTTAATTCACAGGGAATGGGTTTGGAAGTCCTGTACCGGTTTGTTGAACCTATGTGCATGACATTTAGTTTATACTACACATCATGTATTCTTATGTTGTACAAACAGAATGAGCAGCTCCTCCAGATGAGTTCCTCATTTTTTTAATCAAAATAACAATTAAAAGGTTGTTTCTATGATGTGAATCGAGAAAAGAAAGAGGTATAACTGATCTCGTTTATTTAGTTTTATAGAACAATTTATCTTTAATTGTATAAAATATAAATGTATAATTTATCAATGAAAATTAAATAACTATAATCAACGTTGTGATCCCTCTAATGCCAATTAAAGGTCCCGGGAATAGCAGAAGCTCATGGGTCGATGTGCCCACATGGATTTTTGTCATTATTATTGACCAATCAAATATTAATATGATGATAAATGCCAGACTCCACGTATCAAATAACAAAAATATAAAAAGAAGAACAATTGTCCCGGAACCACAAATCAGGATCATCACAGGATGATTATAATTAATTTAATAAATTGACAAGAATTACCTTTTATGGAATTTTATATTTGATGATATTTATGATCATGTTCCAATGTAATTCGTCATTACGTCATAGAAGAAATGTGTAGACTTCCTCTATAAGTGATCCACACATGCAGCATGTATCTCTGGATGTCGCCAAAGGAATCTCCAGGATCATCATGGGTTGATTATAATTAATTTAATTATTACATGACATGTACTCATTTTTCATTTAAAACTACACGGCATGTACATTCAGTGTACACGCCAAGTATATCTTGTTTTCATTTTTCATTTACTTTCAAAAATGAAAACTAAATGGTGTGTACATTCAATGTACTTGATTTATATATCTTGTTTTTCATTTTATTCTTCCTCCAACATTAAAACGATTTAGGAATCCTTGAATAATTATTAAACCACATACATGAATAATCATTATTCTACTTGAGATACTTGGAAACACTTATGGTTTGACTCTCTAGGCCTATTTCTTGTTGTTATTCGGCGGGCTTGCCGAATGTCCAAGACTACTGTCTAGCAATGGGTCGAGGGCAACAAAGAGAAAGAAGTTGACCCGCATTGACATGTCACCTCCTACGAACGCTGTAACACCCCTAGTAAATAAAGAATATGAAATTTTTATATTTATCCCAATTTTTGAATAATATTTTAATATTAATTTAAATGGAATGCTATGCTCGATGGCTTACCAAATACGCAACAACGAGTTCCTTTGAAATCTTACATTGCACTGTAATAATAAAATAATTTTATTTTAAATGGTAGTTCACACCAAGCCGTTGTAATGATGGGAATGAACAGAACTAACTAAAAAATTATTATATATGTTTTTAAAATATTTTTACTTTTTACAATAAATTTTATATGATTAAAAATGCGAATGAATCCAATTTTAAGCGTAAACATTCTAATATTCATTAAAAGGTCGATTAACCGCCTTTTGATGGCGATCCTCTTTTTAATCCACATTTTTAAAATTTTATGTGTTATATATGACAAAATAAAATTCTTATTTATAATCGGGACATCAAAATTTACTTTGTGTAATGTTTTGGTATTTTTCAGATAAAGTTCATTTATTAATGAATAGTGAAAAATGTTGTATTTTTATTCAAAACCTCTTTTTAATATAATTTATTTATATGATTAGATTATCTTTTGAATTGGTTTTAAAGTGAAATTATAATATATTTTTACCATTTAATCTAATATTGGTCATTGTAATTAACTTCACTATGAAATTGGACTTAAACTAGTGTAAATCTTTTGATATATAGTATTTCATAAAAACACGCTATTTGTTCGGACTGCGGGAATTACTTATTAAATTAATTGATGTAACATATATGATTTGAATTATTTAAAATAGACATATTTTTTGAATTCGGAATATCAAATATAGCTTTGGGTGAATTTTTTGTATATTTTTGAGAAACATCAATATTTGAGGAATAGTGAAACCACAAAGTGGTACTTAAAAAAACATATTTATCATTTAAATGAAATTTTACCACCTCTATGTTTTGAATTTCAAAAATCCGACATACATGGTTTTCATTAGAATGTAAAATGTGGTTCAATTAGATTATAATAATTTTTTGGTGAATAGTAACTTTTAAGTTTTTAATCGTGATTAGAGGTAATTAGTCTTATTTAAAGTAAAGATAATGTTATAATAATATTAAATGACCTTAACACATGTCCTAACCTTATTGGATGATTTATGGAAGACCAATAAAATCCATGGTTCTACTTGGGGACCTCATGGAGCCACTTTGGTAGGAAAAGGACATTAATAACTTTTTATTTAAAGTTAAAATTAAAATGTCACAAACCTGTGTTGTTTTATTAAAACAACTTTTACATGGGGTCATACAAGTCATAATTTTTACTATAAATATTCATTAGAAATAAAAAAATATTTCCTACATCATGATATTTTTTTTATAATTTTTAGACAATAAATTAATTTATTTATTTATGACACCGTGATGATGCAGTGATTACCTCATAAATGAACGATTTAAATAAAATGAGATGATTGGGTGAAATCTAAGTCATAAACTTGTCACAAACCTACTGGATGATTGGATTTAAAAACCTTATCACCTTTTCCTCGATATAAATCATTTTGGGACCTTCGAAATCTGAAAATCATTTTATAATAAAGTAATAGTTTATAACTTTCCAAGAGTGCCCCTCCTCTCCCCTTATAAAAGGCCCCCACCTCTACCACCTTACCCACAACTCTGAAGCCATTGGCTTGGAAAAAACCTACCAATTATCTCTCTACACAACCCTATAATACTCCTATAAGACTCACTTTGGGCAGAAGTCTTTCCAAGGAAGCCTTTGGGCTCAAATCATAAAGAGTTACCCGATTTAAAGGTAAAGTCTTCCCTAGTGTTCTTTTGTTTTATTTTTCTTATCCAACCGCCTAAATTTTTTTTATTCATTTATTTTGTAACAAAACCAGTATAATAAATATACCTGGATTTTGTTATAAGAATTATTCGAGCTACACTTACACACACATCCGTCTAATGGTTAAAGAACATATTGTTTCTGTGGATGGTGAATTACTGCCTCAAGAAACGATGATTGTTTAGTATTCGTTTAACACCTTTAAAGGTGGAAATTATGATGTCAATATATTTTATATATGATATATATGGTATTTATGTTTACTATATGTTTCTGTATTTTATATTTAAAACATAAATTTATTCTTTGGATGTTGTGCAAATGCGATAATTTCATATGAGGAAGTGTGGACTGCCGCCCCCTCAAGTGATGTGACTCGTTCATGCAATACATGGAATGTATAAAGAATGAAATTAATTAAAATATGTTACCTATATAACATATATATTAGACTGGAATTAGAATATATATATCTCATTTATTATTTATTCCATTAGTATGACAAAAAAATTGAATGTAGCATTCATGCGTACATACGGCCTATCGTCTCCATGAACGGTGCTTTTCATTTTTTATCTCCAAATGTTATGGAATAGTTTGAAATGAATATGTACTGGATATGTATGATATTTTAATAATTAATACTATTCTGGAAATAATTTACTTATAACTACATGGGAAATCATTTTCAAACAAGTTCATTTTTAACTCATATACCAAACATCGACAAAAACGTCTGATATGAACTAAAATTATTAAACACGTATTATAACATTATAATATGTGATATGAACTGAATAATAATATTTAAATGATGTCTTTAAGAAATTATAAATTGACCAAATTTTATTATTCAGTTTAATAAATAAACGAACAAGACAAGTCGGCCTTGAGATAAGGGATCCTACCCCTCTCTTTCTTTTTTAAGTACACTCTTTTATGTCATTCCTTTTAAGCTCATATTTCTTATGATTGTGATGTTCTTTTATATTACTCTTACTGTACTTTTTATGTTCATATAATGAGAGACCCTATTTTCTCTCATCAATCCATTTTGGAAGTTTTGAGTTGCACCGTTAGGCTGACGAATTTTTGTAAGAGATCCAATCTTTCTCTTTTTAAGTAATCTCCTTTATGTTACTTCTTTTAAGCTCCACTTTGTTATGTTTGGGGATGTTATTTTATATTCCTATTTCTGTAAATTTTATTTTAATATGATGATAGACCCTTTTTGATCTCATCAATCCATTTTTGGAAGTTTTGAGTGGAACCGTTAGGCTGCCGAATTTTCGTAAGAGATCCAATCTCTCCCCTTTTAAGTACTAGCCTTTATGTCACTTCTTTTAAGCTCCTATTTGTTATTTTGGAGGATGTTATTTTATACTGGCATTTCAGTACATTTTATGTTAATATTTTGAGAGACCCTATTTGATCTCATCTATCCATTTTTGGATGTTTTAAGTGGCGTCGTTAGGCTGTCGAGTATTCATAAGGGATTTTTCATCTCACTTCATTTCCCGTGAGATTTATGATACATTTGCCACAATTTCCATTGATTGGTATACGTACATCCCATTATTCTACTCTTTGTGTAATATACATTCGTTTATGAGTATTTAAACAAAATTTTTATTGACCTTCTTTCATGGGGTGTATGTTTCAAAAGATACCCAAGTCGGTAAGGGAACCTTTCACCCTACGCTTTTTAAAAGACTTATTTATGTTGGAACTTTTAATTTACATATTTTAATGTTGGGATATGAATTTATATATCTTTATTGATTTAAATTTCATGTCCATGTTATGCGATAACATTTTCTCTTTCATCAACTCTTTTTCTGAATTATGAAGTGACGCCGTTTGGCTGTCGAATTTTTGCAAGGGAACATCTTAACCCAATTTTGATTCTTTGGGATAAACTTGTACTACTTGAATATGTCGTTCTATGAATATATGTGAATTACCACTGATTTTTTTACACTTAATATCCACTTATATTTGGTGAATTCATTTGTCACACATAATTATGTAATTGATTTATCCTTAATCCAAGGATACCATCTTTGTAAGGGACTTAATCTCAATCTCCTTTCATTGAGGCATATTTTGTTCTAATACAAGCCTTTCTTTTATACGGTGTATAAACCCCTTTGACTTTTATACAAAAGGAATATTTTTCTACGAAGAATTTTACACAATGACAAAAAGGAATATTTCTTTTACCATACGTAGTGACAATGACCTTTTCCACCACCGCGAGTATTATTTGGTCTTTGGCTTCCTCAACAAGCCATATTGTTTTTAAAAGTAAATAAATACCATATAGTCTTTTATGTATTTTGGTATTGAAAATGTTTTTTATAAAGGATTTGTAATGTCAATATATATTAGTGATATATTGTGATCGAAATGTGGAAATGTTTTCTTTACATTATATTTGTTTTATGTTTTATGTTTTATGATTTTATAATGGTACTTCAACATTTGATGGGTGGTTACGTGATAAACCATATGACGGGTGGTGCCGTGAATACCATGATGGGTGGTTATGTTATAACCTCCAATGCATTGGGTATGGCAGTCAGCCATAGGGCTATTCTATTAAGTGATATGTGTGGAAGTCGACCGTATGATTATTCCATTTAAGTATGTTTGTGTCCAAAGTTACCTTTATATGTTATGTATATGGGTTTTATGGTAATATTTTGGTTACAAAAGGGTAACTAATGATATATTATTCATTTATGAGTTTATAATACTTCATAAAGGTGAAAATTATTACTTTGATAAAGTACTCATGGTTTACTTGTTGTTTGAAAAACTAACTATTTTACTTCTTTGTGTATCCCTTACTGAGCTTTTTATGCACACCCCAAGTTTTTTTTGAAATGTTTTTCATAGGACTTAATGTGGAATATGTTCATGGATGGGAACAATGAAACACCATGCTATCTAAAACATGGAACTACACATGTTTCTTTTTAAGTGTTTTTATTTTATGGAAACTTAGTAGCAGTGTCAACTTTATAATATTTTGAGATGTAATAGTTAGGTCATAATTCTCTAAAAATCTAAACCTGAAAATATCTTCTAGGTGAATTAATCATTTAATTCAATAATAAGTAATGTTTAAGGCTGGGTCCTTATAGTTGGTATGAAAGGGAAGTTTAGATTACATTAGAGGTTAGAGTGTTGTTTAAGCATAAGTGACAGGTTGTGTATAACCACAATCGTTATAATATTTGATAGACTAATTGTTATTTATGAAAGTTGGAATGTGTTTGAGTTAACTTGGATAATTATATCTTAGTTTTTATCTTCCTCTTTAGTACATGATGATTCTGTTGATATAGTCACACTGGCTGTTTTGGTTTTAGTAAATGGATGGATCTAGCAGGCCCCAAAGTGACAATAGGTTTGATGTAAACTATGGTGATTCTCTCATTAAGAGGCTTGATGAAATGGGAGATTCAATGAGAAATCTCATGGTTAATCTAAACCAACTATCAGGAGTCATGATCAACCACTTGAACCTTGGTGAGTTATCTAACAAATCATATATGAGAGAACCAACTCGACATGGAAGTTCATGTAATAATTATAAAGTTAACCATTACGGTTTATATGATCCTTACATTTGAGGTAATTATGGGATACTATACATTATGATGGAATATGAACGACATGAGACAAACTTCATGTTAAATTATTTTATGGTTTTTTTGAATATTTTATCTCGTTTTGCGGAATGTTTTAAGAATTATATAGTTTTTGGAAAAAGGACAACATGCAGACCATGTGACAACCTGTCGCGTCGGACAAAGCTGCAGGAATCAAACCCACAACCAATGTGTGACTGGTATTTATCGCCTGCCATTGGACTATGTGAAGTCCCTGGTTAGATTGAAAAATTCTTTTTAGTCAGATGATCTAATGAATCTATAATAAGTTTATTTTGGGTTATCTATGGAAATTATTAACCTATCATGGAGGATATGTGATTAGGTTAATTACTTTTCAATATGTGACTTTTAGAGCAACTAATGTTATTTGGAGATAAGTGTTACTTTGTGCCTTGGAAGACTATATTACTAAATCCTTCAAATATTTAGTTTTCAATCTTATTTTTGTTTACTTTGAAGAATTATATGGAAAATTTGTTTATCGAATGGTCATCATTGAACTTTTGGTTTTGTTGGACAAATTTTGGAGATTAATAATAGATTTTCTTTTTATAAAGTGTTATCCTTTTCTAGATTATATGATCTTGTTCTAACAATTTTGGTTTTGGTAAGGGTCTAAAGACATGGGAAATATATAGTTCTCTTTTCTGGATTAGGTGACTCTCTAGATGTAGATTATAGTACTCTTAATGTGAACATGTATTCCTAAATACTCATCATTTGGGGAAACTATGAGTTTGTCTAAGAAATCTAGTAAAAGTTTAAAGTCAACATGACAAGTAACTATGTTTCCTTATGATCAAAAATAAATTCTGTAATGAAAAGTAACTTAAAACAAAAATGTTGTCTATTAACTTTTCCTACTGGGAAATTGAATACCATTTAACCCACCACAATTTTGTGATTTTCTTGTGGTTAACTTTCTCCTAAACCTATTTTCTATCACTCTCCCTCAGAACATGACCCTTTTCTTTTTCTTCCATATTCATGATTTCCTACATGGAATCGTAGTATGGGATAACTCGGGTGACCTCTGTACTTCTATTTCATTCTTTCTATGTGATTTTTTTACCGAATCTTATTCTGATGTGGGACTCTTAATGATTTTTCAGAGCCCAAATTTAAAATTGTGAGGATGTAATTCCCAAAAGGGGGGAAGTATGTTACACCCCAGGTAAATAATGAATATGAAATTTTTATATTTATCCCTACTCGTGAATAAAATGTTAATATTAATTTAAAGGGAATGTTATGCTTGATGGCTTACCCAATACGCAACAACGAGTTCCTTTGAAACCTTACGTTGCACTCTAATAATAAAATAATTTTATTTTAAAGGGTGGTTAACACCTAGCCGTTATAATTATGTGAATGAACAGAACTAACTAAAAAATGATTATATATTTTTGTCAAATATTTTTACTTTTTACAATAAATATTAAAGGATTAAAAATGAGAATGAATCCAATTTTAAGCGTAAACATTCTAATATTCTTTAAAGGGTCGATTAACTACCTTTTGATGGCGAACCTCTTTTAAATCCACTTTTTGACAATTTTATGTGTTATATTTGACATAATGAAATTCTTATTTAGAATCGGTACTTCAAAATTTACATTGTGTAAAATTTTGGTACTTTTCCGATAAAGTTGATTTTATAAGGAATAGTGAAAAATGTTGTATTTTAATTCAAAAACTCTTTTTAATCTAATTTATTTATATGATTAGATTATATTTTGAATTGGTTTTAAAGTGAAATTAGAATATATTTTTACCATTTAATCTAATAGTTGTCATTGGAATTAATTTCACTTTGAAATTGGACTTATACTACTGTCAATCTTTTAATATATATTGCTTCATAAAAACACGCTATTTGTTCTGACAGTGGGAATTAATTATTAAATTAATTAATGTAAGTTATATGTTTTGAAATTTTTAAAATAGAAATAATTTTTGAATTCTGAATATCAAATATATCTTAGTGTGAATTTTTGATATTTTTCTAAAAAACTTCAATTTTTGATGATTAGTGAAACCACTAAGTGGTACTTAAAAAAACTGATTTTTGGTTTAAATGAAATTTTACAACCTCTGTGTTTTGAATTTAAAAAATCTGACATACGTGGTTTTAATTATGAAGTAAAATGTGGTTCAATGGGATTAAAATAATTTTTTGGTGAATAGTAACATTTTAGTTTTTAATCGCGATTAGAGGTAATTAGTGTAATATAAAGTAAAGATAATGTTATAATAATATGAAATGACCTTGAAACATGTCCTACCCTTATTTGATGAGTCATGTACGACCTAGAAAATCCATGGGTCAACTTGGGGACCCCATAGAGCCACTTTGGTAGGAAAATTACATTAATAACTTTTAATTTAAAGTTAAAATTAAAATGTCACAAACATGTGTTGTTTTACTAAAACAATGTTTACATGGGGTTATAAAAGTCATATTTTTGACTATAAATATTAATTATAAAGATAAGAATATTTCCTACTTCATGATATTTTTTTAATATTTTTATAAAATAAATAAATAAATTTATTTATGACACCATGATGATGCAGTGATTACATCATAAATGAACGATTTAAATAAAATGAAGAGATATGGTGAAATATAAGTCTTAAACTTGTCACAAAACTATTGTATGGGTGTATTTCGAAACCTTATCACCTTATCCTAGAAATAAATCCTTTCGGGTCCTTTGAAATCCGAAAATCATTTTATAATAAAGTAATAGTTTATAACTTTCCAAGAGTGCCCCTCCTCTACCCTTATAAAAGGCCCCCACCTCTACCACCTTTCCCAAACCTCTCAAAACTTTGGCTCGGACAACCCCTGTACATTTTGTCTCTCTACAACCCTATCTTAATCCAGGAAGCCTCACTTTGGTCAGAAGTCTTTCCAAGGAAGCCTTTGAGCTCAAATGAAAATGAGTTACCTGGTTTAAAGGTAATGTCTTCCATAGTGTTCTTTTGTTTTATTTTTCATCTCCAACCCCCTAAATTTTTTTATTCATTTATTTTGAAACAACAACATAATCTTAAATATACTTGGATGTTTTTATAAGAATTATTCGAGCTACTCTTACACACACATTTGTCTAATTGTTAAAGAACATACTGTTTCTGTGGATGGCGAATTACTGCCTCACGAAACGATGATTGTTCAATATTCTTTTAACACCTTTAAAGGTGGACATTATGATGTCACTATATTTTATATATGATATATATGGTATTTATGTTTACTATATTCTTCTATATTTTATATTTAATGCATACCTTTATTCTTTTCATGTTGTGCAAATGCGATAATTTCATATGAGGAAGTGTGGACTACCGCCCCCTCAAGTGATGTGACTCGTTCATGCAATACATGGAATGTATAAAGAATGAAATTAATGAACATATGTGACCTATATAACATATTTATTATAATTTAATTATAATATATATATATATATATCTCATTTATTTTTAATTCCATTAGTATGACAATAAAATGAAAGTAGCGTTCATGCTTACATACGGCCTACCGTCTCCATAAACGGTGCTTTTAATTTTTTATCTCCAAATGTTATGGAATATTATAAAATGAATATTTACTAGATATATATGATATTTTAATCATTAATACTATTCTGGAAATGATTTACTTATAACTACATGGGAAATCACTTTCAAACAAGTTCATTTTTGACTCATGAACCAAACATCGACAAAAACGTCTGATATGAACTAACATTATTAAACAATTATTATAACATTATAATATTTTATATTAACCGAATAATAATCTTTAAATGAGGTCTGTAACCAATTATAAGTTGACCAATGTTTATTATTCATGAATATAAAGAAACGAACAAGACAAGTCTGACTTGACATAAGGGATCCTACCCCTCTCTTTCTTTTTAAGTACACTCTTTTATGTCATTACTTTTATGATAATCTTTATTATGATTAGGATTCTATTTTATATTAATCTTACTATCATATTTATATTCATATGATGAGAGACCCTATTTTCTCTCATCAATCCATTTTGGAAGTTTTGAGTGGCACCGTTAGGCTGCCGAATTTTCGTAAGAGATCCAATCTCTCTCTTTTTAAGTACTCTCCTTTATGTCACATTTTTTATGCTCCTATTTGTTATGTTGGGGGATGTTTGTTTATATTATTATTTCTGTAAATTTTATGTTAATATTATTTGAGACCATATTTGATCTCATCAATCCATTTTTGTAAGTTTTGAGTGGCGCCGTTAGGCTGCCAAATATTCATAAGAGATCAAATCTCTAACTTTTTAAGTACTCTCATTTATGTCACTTCTTTTAAGCTCTCTTTGTTATGTTGGGGGATGCTCGTTTATATTCCACTTTCTATAAATTTTATGTTAATATTATGAGAAACCCTATTTGATCTCATCAATCCATTTTTGGATGTTTTAAGTGGTCTTGTTAGGCTTCCAAATTTTCGTAAGAGATTTTTCATCTCACTTTTATTCCCGTGAGATATATGCTACATTTTCCACAATATCCATTGAGTGGTATATGTACTGCCCATTATTCTACTATTTGTGTAATATAATTTTGTTTACGAGTATTTACCTTAATTTTGTATTGTCCATCTTTCATGGTGTTTATGTTTTGAAAGATACCCAAGTCGGTAAGGGATCCTTTCACCCTCCTCTTTTTAAAAAACATCTTCTTGTTGGGTATTTTAATTTACATATTATTATGTTGGGATATGTTCTACTATAGCCTTATTGATGTAAATTTTATTTCCAAGTGATGAGATACCATTTTCTCTCTCATAAGATCTTTTTCTGAATTTTGAAGTGACATTGTTAGGCTCTCGAATTTTTGTAAGGGAATTTATTAACCCAATTTTAATTCTCTGGGATAAACTTGTACTCCTTGAATATGTCATTCTATGAGTATGTGTGAATGACATATTATTGTTTTACACTTAATATCCACTTATATTTTCTGAATTCGTTTGTCACACATAATTATGTAATTGATTTATCCTTAATCCAAGGATACCATCTATGTAAGTGACTTCTTCTCAATCTCCTTTCATTGAGGCATATTTTGTTCTAATACAAGGATTTCTTTTATACGGTGTATAAACCCCTTTGACTTTTTATAAAAAAGGAATCTTTTTCTACGAAGTGTTTTAAAAAATGAAAAAAATGAATTTTTCTTTTAACATACGTGGTGACAGTGACCTTTTCCGCCACCGCGAGTATTATTTGGTCTTTTCCTTCCTCAACAAGACATAATGTTTTTAAAATTGAATAAACACTATATACTCTTTTATTTATTTTGGTATTGGAAATGGTTTTTATAAAGGATTTGTTATGTCAATATATTTTAGTGAGATATTTTTATCGAAATGTGGAAATGTTTTCATTCCATTATATTTGTTTTATGTCTTATGATTTTATAATGGCACTTGGACATTTGAAGGGTGGTTACATGATAAACCATATGATGGGTGGTTTTGTGAATACTAGAACGGGTGGTTGCATTGTAACCTCCAATGCATTGGATATGGAAGTCGGTCGTATGGCTATTCCATTAAGTGATATGTGTGGAAGTCGACCGTATGGTTATTATATTTAAGTATGTTTATATCCCAAGATACCATTATATGTTTGGTATATCGGTTTTATGGTAATATTTGGGTTAAAAAAGGGTAAGTAATGATCTTTTATTCATTAAAGAGTTTATACTACTTCATAAAGGTGAAAATTATTACTTTGATAAAGTACTCATTGTTTACTTGTGGTTTTGAAAAACTAACAGTTTTCCTTCTTTGTGTATCCCTTACTGAGCTGTTTATGCTCATCCCAAGTTGTTTTTTGAAATTTTTTTCATAGTACTTATTGTGGAATATGGTCAAGAATGGGAACAAGGAAATGTCATGCAATCTAAAAAATGTAACTATACAAGTTTTTTTTAAGATTTTTTAGTTTAGGGAAACTTAGTAGAAGTGTCTACTTTTTATCCTTTTGAGATGTAATAGTTACATCCTAATTCTCTAAAACTCTATACATGAAAATATCCTCTATGTGAATTATTCATTTAATTCAATAATAAGTAATGTTTAAGGCCGGGTCCTTATAAATGCTTATCGCGTAATTTAATCCCTTTGTCTAAATATCTCATCAAGAATGTTTCATGGTAGTTTCATAAACATATATGATTTATCCTTCATTCTTTGACTTCCAAAAATAAACTCACCGTGACACCATGGCCATGGAATTTGAGCGATAATTATATTTCAATCAAAGGTACAGAGATATCTACTTACATAAATTTGGAAGGGACTAATCCTTCATCGAATTATCCATTAACATCATGTTATTCATGACGCACCCAACATACCCTACTTCCCACCAACTGTCTTCGTGATAGTTTTTGTCAGAAAATCTACGTGTCCGTGTCATGACATGAGTTAGTGACAATCTTCCAGTCTAAGGACCATTACAAATGCTCATAGATAGCAATGTATGATTACACCAAGACATGTGGAATTTCTACTAGCATGTCTGTTCTCATAATCTCCCATATTGGAGATTACCAAGTGCGAACTTGATGAGAGAAAGTCTCATCTTCTTACGAGTACTCACACATGACAGTCTATATATCATATGTATTATCATAGTATTTCATCCAGCTGTAGAAAATTATTTAAGAATATTGTTATAGCATTTCAAGGTTCTCATCATGGAGGGGATCTGCCATGACCATATTAATGCAACAAGTAATCTAGGTCAATATTATATGATAGTCATGAAGAATAGAGAACAATATATAATATGTGTACATTCATGTAATCAAAGTATAAACATTTGGTTCTCAGGATACCAACCCTAACATTATATACACTTTCCAACTACATTGAATCATATTTCATTCATATATTTAGTGTAATATATAATCATAAGATTATATACTTGTATTTTCATAATATAAGACACCAATTTAGAAACGGTTTTCTAGAAAAAATCATTTTGAGGAAAATATGGTTATATAATGTTAAAATATTTTTTAATAATCCATGATAAATGAAGCATCCTATAGATATAAATTACATTACTTTGAAATATGTTTATATTATAAGTAAAATTATCGATTGAATTATATTACTTCATATGTGATATTGATGGATACTGAATACATGTGGGTAAATATTGTTAGTTTATTATTTATAATTAAATAAAAAATATATCTGAAAACTACATTAATAATATATTTTTTTAAAATAAATTAAAAGATTTTTAAACCAAATTCTTCCTGTAGAAAATATTTTATTTTTTCCTTAGTTTACCTTTTCATTATTATATGTGACACTATAGAAAAATAATTATCTATAAAAAATAAAATAGGTAGTATTCTATTTATTATATTTTAACTCTAAATCATTATTAATATAATCTTTTTATGTGACAATATTAAATTAAAAAATTCAAAACCATGTGTTAGATAAATAAATAAGTAATTTTGCTCCCATATATAATGAAATTATCATTTCATTAATCATTTCGTTGATTTATCAAGAATTGAGAAACTTCCAAAACCCCTAGGGGAAAATCTATTGGATAATTAATTAAATTCAAATAACCACGATCTTATAATGTATCTCTTTATTTGGATATATCTCGACACATGTCTTGAACATTCCCCTCTGACTATTATATTTTTACTTCCCAAATATATATTAACATTTATGTGTGGGATACCATGGGTTAATGTTCAAATAAAAAACCATTTGGACCATACTCTAATATATAATAAAAGAAGGGGTAATAATTCATAGACCATCATGTTTTTTATAATTATAATTATTATATAATAATGTATACAATAAATTATAAATTAAAATAAATAAATCTTAGACATATATAAGGAAATAAAATATAGTGAAATTTTAAATAATTCGACTTATTTCAAATTTAATAAATTATTACATTCAATATGAATTATTTTATATAAATATAAATTATAGAATTATAAGACTAATAATTTTTCTTATGTTATATTGAATTAATATATGATAATATATATTATTGATCCTTTTTTATTATTGTTAAATAAATTAAATTTAATTATAAAAATTATTTAAAAATTTTGACATTGATGGTTACATAATGTGTGTAACAAATTTAATACTAAATCCCTTCGATTGAAATTTAATGAACACATATTTTGTTATGATATGTGAAAAAATCATGTGATATTTTATGTATATGGATAATATCATCTTCTATATAATACATGTCATATAACTCCCATATAAAATACGGTTACATATGTGTAAGGTAATACAACACGGTCAAACCATATATGTTGCTTATCTTTCTAAAATAAAAAATAAAAAATTAATGCATATGAAAATTATTATAGGAAAACACTTGAATTATGTTGTGTTTTACATTACATCACATTTACCATTCCACCAAGATGGTCAACACACTATATATTGATTACAACACATATTGATCCAAAAAACAGTCCACATAATACACAATATATAATATTTATGAAATATCACCTTTAACATGGAATGTTATCTAGTTTTACATATTGTGTAGTCTTATAATAAAGAAAGTGTCATTGAAAACATCAAATCGGTCTGTCGATCAGTTATATTACATTTTTGTGTATACAAAGTCAAATTAATGTTCCATCATAGCCGTTGGATTCATAATAGAAAAATTTTAATTGATTTCCATATACCAATGATTAAATATTTATTGAGTAATTCTTAATATATCTTAAATAAAATGTCTCCACTATAACACCATTTAAATATATTGGGATCATAATAAAATAATAGACCATGAAGATATTTTTTATGTTTTTCCAAATTATACTAATAAAAATGTCAAACATGACAAATAATAATATAATTTTAAATAAATTTTCAAAAAACTTTAATTAATAATTAATTAAATATAACTTCCTTTATCATGTTGTATTTTGTGGTCATATTGTTGTTTCTGAAGATCTATTGTGCTTTCATTATGTTGATGAATTCGATTTCTAATCCCATTAGATATATCAATACATTCTTTATGAATCTACGGATTATATACTTGATTTTTTGGGTGCATACATGACATGAAAAAATTATTTACATAATTTCCTTTTCATATTAATATTACACCACTAATTTCCTCTCTATGTAACTAATGGAAAGATAATACATGTTCACTAGTTCTATCACCTGAATGTGATATGGGAATTATCTATATAATATCATATAATATCAATATCACATATATTTTTTTATTCATTATGTAAAATTTATATGAGTCGAAATAAGATAATTTATACTAATTTCATCCAAATAAAATGTAAATGTTTTTACTTTATTAAAAAAATATAATAATGAATGTTTTTAGATAAAATTAAATACAAAACCCATGACACATGTATCTTAAATAATTTTAAAATTAATACCATTATATTAATGTCACAAGAAAAATTCTAATATCAATTATTATGTACAAGATGCATTTACAACATAATCGTTGAAGTTAGTCATTTGTTGAGACAAAATCATCTATAAAATGGGAAGGATGTTTTAGAAGTTATTTTGTTAGGTTTTTGTTGATATATATGGATCAATGGGATAGAAGAATGGAAGATAAAATGTTACCTTTAATATAATCTGTTGGAACCTCTATGCTACAGTAGTTTTCATAATCACAAATAATGTCAGTCTATAGATTCTACTATTTCATGCAATTTAATATCTCTCAGTAAATCAATTATGTCATACAATATAATATATTTCAACAATTCAATAAAATTTATTTATTCTTCAATAAGATTACAAGTGTATGTTGAAATGTATTTTTGGATGTCACTTAATCTAGTACTGTTCTGTGTAAGGAAAAAACTTCATAAGTTTCTCAGAGTCCCTGGTACTGATAATTTAATCGACAAACTGATGTTCGACACACTAATGTTTGACACTTGGATTTTTGACACACTGATGTTCGACATACTTATTTTTGACACATCGATATTCGACACATCGAAGTTCGACATAATGATTTTATATTCACCAATCATCACCCTACTGATGTTCGACACACCTATGTTTGTAACACCGATGGACAACACACCGATAGACGACACACCAATGGACGACACACCGATATATGACACACCAATGGATGACACACCAATTCTCTACATGCCAATAGATGACACACAGATGTTCAACACACAGATGTTCAACACACCGATGTTCGACACACCGATGTTCAACACACTAATGGAGGACACATCGATGGATAACACACCGATGGACGACACACAAATGATCGAATCATCGGTGACAACTCCCCGTTGCTAAAAAAAGATGATCACAGATGAAAGACGATAGACCGATAATTATGACTCACCGATAGTCATAAATAACTATTTCAAATTTATTAATTCAAATTTATTTCTAAATTAGTATTTAGAAAAATTAATGTTTTAGACATTCTTTAATGTTTTCTGTAGGACTATCCATAGATAGTACGAGGCACATGCACATGGGAAGATATTCATGCCTACTGGACCTTGATGTATAAATGGATTACATGCTCAACCTAAAAATTAGTGAAACTAGGAGAAAAACAATAGAAGACTATTTTAATATGTGAAGAATTGAAAATAGATTAACTCGAATCATGAGTACAAAAGAAGTTTAATATTACAAGAAACAATGTGTTGAAGCACTATGAACATCATAACATCGATGAACTGAATATTTTCAATCCTGGAAGCTAGAGTATCGAGGATACGATACTCAGTACTAAATCCAACATCCAGAAGAGAAACCAAATATCATTTTCACCACATCCATTGTTTATAGTGATTTACTATACAACACATAGATATTTCTAAACTCTATTCTACTTTTATAACTCTATTGTGATCTTGTATTTACTTTCTATGTAGTATCTGGATCTGTTTTTTCACACAAACTATATTTTGATAATAATTAGAGAATACTAAAATATCTTAAAAATAAATGTTTTTTACTCTATTATCCCATGTAGAATTGTGGAAGAGATCATGTGTGATCTACATGTTAGTTTTCCAATGAATAATTGTACTAGAGGTCCACTGTGACCTAGAAAAACCTATGTGATGTTGTGAAAACTGATCTAGGGTGTTGATCAAAAGATTATTTATATAAATTTCATGGTGGAAGGTAATCACCAAGTGGAGAGTACTATGTCTCAACTTGATATTGAACCTCTTGTTTTTATCCATTGTGTGGTTTCTCTTTTGATTTAATCTTATATATGAATAATTCCTTTTAAATTAAAATTAATTTATCTTTGATAGTTAGTTTATAAAGTTTTTACATCAATTTTGAATCAGTAGATTAGTTTCGAATGTATGACTAATTTTAAATTGGTAAAGCTAAAAACTAATCAATCTTATGAGAAATTAATTAAACATTCAGGACTTTTATAAATTCACAACAAACTAACTCTCATTAATTTTAAATTGGGGGATATTATTTTAAAGAACCAATTTTAACAGAAATTTCTATAGATAATCAATTCACCCCCCCCCTCTTGAGTGATCTAATCCAACTAACATTTGTCATAAGATGAATTAAAATTATTATCAGTTTTCAAATTTTTTTCGACTGTGATTATAGTTGTTTTTCAATGATCTCAAAATTTCTATTATCTGTAAATATTTATCTATTTGAAACTATTTTAAAATTTGTATCATGGATAATAGATTATAAAGGGATACTACCAATAGACCACCTTTCTTTAATGTAACTAACTATGCTAAGTGGATTCTTAAAATGAAAATACTTCTTGAATGCATGGGGTATGAAATATGGGATGCTATTAAAAGTAAATATGCAATTAATAAAACTTGTGGAAACATTTGGGATGAACCTACCAAGACTGTCTATATGCAATAAATGTAAATTGATGAATGCTCTTTACTATGGATAAGGTAATGAAAGATTTAACCATATTTCATCTTGTAAAACTGTACATGAGATTTGGGACACTCTGTCTATTTCTCGTGAGGGAAAATATAATGTTAATGAAATGATATTAAATATATATACTATAAAATATGACAACATCATAATGAATCCTCATGAGTGTAGTTCTGATATGTATCTTAGGTTCAATGAAGTTGTGAATACCATGATTTCTTTAGGAAGAGAAGTAACATCCAAATAGCAGATTATGAGGATTCTGTGATATTTTCCAAAAGGATGGCATGGGAAATCTGTATCTATTAGGGAATCATGGTACATTGATAATATGATAGTGAAAGAGTAGATTACAAAATTAATGACCTTTGAAAAAGATTTTAAGGTAAATCAATAAGAGAATGAAAGAAAAAGAAACTCTATAGCTTTCAAGACAATTACATCTAAATGAAAAGACAAGGATATTGTTCACGATGCTATTGAAAGATCCAGTAGTGAAGAAGTAGCTTTGGACATTGATGATGAAATAACCCAGTTGGCTAGAAGATTCAAGAAATTTTATAAGAAAAATAAGCATTTCAAAAATCCCAATTATAACAGAAGGTATGATAACAATGGAAAATGGAAAAAGGATTGGAAGAGAAATGATAAGTCATAAGAGATTATCTCCAATTAATGTAAAACTAAAGGACATGTCAAGGCTCTCTATCCAAAGATTAAATACATGAAAAAGATTGAAAATAAGCATAAAATGTATAAGAAATCAATGAAGGCCAGCTGATATTCCTCTGAGGACATCTCAAGTGAATATACATCTTCTTAAAATAATAAATATGATATGTAAAATATTAGTTTTATGAAAAACACAACCAAGATTACTATAGACACTCTTGTACATAGTTATTATTATTCTACAAGTGAGTCTATGAATATGAAAAATGATGAATTATTCAAATATTGAAACATTCTTGAAGAAACATGTAATGAGTTGAGTGATAAGTATAAATCTTTGAGAAAAATCGTGTTATTACTGTAACTATTAAACATGAACTTACCGCTAAAAAGGGGAAAAATGATCAACTTTTCAAGGAGAATAATGAGTTGAAAATTTCTACAGATCAAATGAAGAAAGACTTAGTAACATTTAACAATGGAAAAAAATACTCTTACTCAAATACTTATTAAAAAATATATCCTTTGTATAATTCTCGGATAGGATGTCAACTGGGTCAAAACAGTTTATCTAAAACAGATTTTGTAACCAAATCTGGAAAATATGCTAATTTTTTCAAAAACTGAAATATTATTTCCAGTTCCAATTCCAAGAATTATGTTACAACATCCAATTATTCAGGACCAAATAGAGTTTATTTTTTCAACAGTCTATATTCTATATATAGGAATTTCGTAAGACAATTGTTGGTTCTTAAAGCTTATATCACTAATGTATGTGGAACCAGACAAATATGGGTACCAAATTCATTTCTTGGATGAACTATTTTGTATGAAAACTACTAAAACAGCTCCTATAAAATGTTGTGGTACTTGGATAGTGGGTGTTCAAGACCTATGATATGGGATTATTCAAGATTTAAAAGTCATATCCTGACTGATGGAGGAAATGTCACATTAGGTGACAATGTTAAATGAAAAATCATCGGCATAGGCCAGATTGGTAACCCTAACTCTATTTCAATTTCTAATGTACAGTATGTTCATAGATTAAAGTATAACCTGATCATCATATCTCAATTTTATGGTGATGGATTTAATGTTTAATTAAAAAATTATTCATTTAATTTTTTTTTATTCAAAGAGTAATTTAGTATTTACTGCTTTTAGAAATGAAAATGTATATGCTATAATTCTAGACACATTAGCCTCACAGAATGTCTCTTTCCAAAATGCCATTCACAAAGATTTTTTTCTCTGGAATAGAATACTAGAACATTTAAACAAATAATCTCTTAAGAATTCCACTTAAGAAGTTTTAGATAAAGAGCTACGGAAATTAGATTTTCCACGCAATAAAGTGTATAATCCTTATAAAAAAGGAAATAAACATAAAATCTATTTCAACCCAAAGAAAGAAGTAACTACTTCTCAACCTCTTGAGTTGGTTCACATGGAATTTTTTGGACCATCTAGAGTTTGGAGTCTCAATTGTAAGCACTTTGTTAATGTTCTTATATATGATTTCTCTTGGTACACCTAAACATTTTTATTACCTCACAAGACTAAAGCCTATAACCACATTACCAAGTATTCTAGAAATGTTGATAATCAAGGTGGACTTAAAATTAAATCCTTATGAAGTGATCATGGCCGTGAGTTTGAGTATCAAGATTTTGAAGATTTTTTCTCATAATATTGCTACAATCATAATTTCTCTGCTCTTAGAAAACCTCAACAAAATTTTGTTATAGAAATAAGAAATATAAACTTATAGAAAATTTTCTAAACTACACTTAATGAATATGAACTACACATTTATTTCTTGTCTGAAGAAATTCATAGAGCTTGTTACATAATGAACATATCCTTAATCACACCCATCATTAAGAAAACTTTTTATGAGTGGTGGAATAATAGGAAACCCAAAGTATGTTATTTTAATGTGTGTGGATGTAAATTTAATATTCTAAACACTAAAGATAATTTAGATAAAATTTCCTCCATAAGTGATGAAGGAGTATTTCTTGGATATTCTACATTATGTAAAAGACTATAAAGTCTTTAAAATGAAAACCAAATGTGTGGGGGAATCAATACATATCATGTTTGATGATAAACATCCCCATGAGCCCAATAGTTTACTAGAAAATATTGAAGAGGATATGTCCAATATGGACATTAATGATAAAATATCAAATCATCATGTGAAGGAATCCTTAATGACTTCTAGTTCTAGAAATTCTCTAGATCCAAACTATATTGAACAAGATCTACATGAAAAACATGAAATAAAAATTCCTACCTTTCTTAGACCAACTAGGACCCTTAAAAATCATCACTTAGATGTTGTTGATGGAGATTTTGAGTAAGGAAAATAAATGATAGATTTCTTAAAAATCTAGTCCCAACATCATGATTTCTTATCATAAATAGAAACTAAAAATATCAATGATGCAATCAATGATGAATTTTGGGTAATGTCCATGCATGAAGAACATAATCTGTTTGATAGAAATAACTTTTGGAAACTTGTAGATAGACTGAAGGATACTTTGACCATGGGAACCACATAGGTGTTTAGAAATAATGTAGATAAAGATGGAAATAGAGTTAGAAGAAAATCTTGATTGTTTGTACAAGTATATAATCAATAAAAGGGAATTGATTATGATGATCCCTTTGTACCATTAGCTAGAATTGAAGCAATTAGTATCTAACTTGCCGATGCAACACACTTGGATTTTAAACTTTCTGAAATGGATTTAAAAAGTGAATTATTAAATGGTTATATAATTGAGGATTTTTTTATTAAACAACCCCCAGGTTTTAAATATCCACCTTTTCCAAATCAAGTGTTCAAATTACGTATAGATTTATTCGGTTTGAACAAGATCCAAAAGATTGGTAAGAATGGTTGAGTAATTTTCTTATTTAAAAATTCTTTACAAAAGGACTTTAAGAACCCACATTGTGCATAAATATAATTTAAAAATAAGGTTAAAGATCTCAAATATATGTAGATGATATTATCTTGGGATCTTCTAGAAATTTATTATGTAATGATTTTTCAAAAATAATGCAAAGTGAGTTTGAAATGAGATTGATGGGTGAACTTAAATATTATATTGGATTTAAAAAATTTAAAAATAAAGAATTTAATATTATAAATAAAAGTAAGTACACTAAATATCTTTTTGAAATAAATGTATTTGATATAATTAGGAGTAGTTAAAACCCAATTAGTTCTACATGTATGTTAGATCATGATGAAAATTGAAAATCAGTTGATCAAACTCTATAAGAGGAATGATTATTATTTTGCTGTATTAAACTATTATTAGGATAGATAATATGCTTAGTGTGTGTATGTGTTCAAGATTCAAAGAAAACACAAAAGAGTCACATTTAAATGAAGTTAGAAGAATTGTTAAATACCTCTATCAAACAACAAATTTATGATTTTATTATCCTAAAGGAAATCCTTTTGATTTAGTTAGTTATTCAGATGCTGATTTTTGTGGATGTAAGATAGATAGACAGAGTATCACTAGATCATGTCACTTTTTGGGAATGTATCTAGTATCGTGGTGTCGTGAAAAGGCAAATTTAGTTTCATTATCATCTATGGAAGCAGGATACATTTCTACTGGTAGTTATTGTACAGAAATTATGTGGATGAAACACACTTTATTAGAATTTGGATTTCAATTCGAACATATCCCCATAAGTTGTGAAAACATGAGTGCTATTAAAATTTCTAAGAATCCAATTTATTATTTTAGAAAAAAACATATTGATGCAAGACATCACATTTTGATAGATCATTATCAAAAAACTGATATAACTATAGAGTTTATTGGAACTCAGCATCATCTTGTTGTTATCTTCACTAAACCATTAAACTCTAAGTGAATGAACTATATCAGAAATGAAATAGGAATGATAAATCTATAATGTATTTACAATTATCTCTTGAACCAATCCTTGAAAACAATCCTTGAAATGGATCCTTGAAATGGATCCATTATACTTATCCTTGAAACTGATCTTTGAAACCAACCCTTGAAACTGATCCTTGAAACGGATCCTTGAAACCGATCATTGAATCTGATCCTTCAAACTGAGCCTTGAAACTGATCCTTGAAACCGATCCTTGAAACTGATCCTCAAGCCAATCCTTGAAACTGATCCTTTAAAATGATCCTTGAAACTGATCCTTGAAACTGATCCTTAAAACTAATCCATAAAACTAATATTTTGAAACCTATCATGTAAAATCGATTCTATGTTACTGATGTATTTAAGGACACTTTTTTAATTATGTCTGTTTTAAATAAAACAACGATGTTTTGTGATCTTTTTTCCTCATTTAAATTTTATTCTTTATGATTTAAAATCCATAAATGTCATTTTTGACCTCACATGTTTTGATAATATCACATATGTTTTAATATGATGATAATCCCAATATAATGTTCATTTATATATTAATTAATATTTATTCTAATTTTAAATAACTCTTCCACAATTAGGATGTGTTTTTCATAGAACAGATAAGTCTTAAGTCACTAATTTTCTCAAAGCTACTGATACAGACCAACTGGTACTTAGTCAACTGATAAACATAGTCACTGATATACAAACGTCCCTGATATACAGAGCTACCAGTATGTATAAGTCCACCGGTAAGCACATGTCATTGATAGATCCAGTCTACAGATACAGATGAGATACCGGTATGAAGTACACCAATACAACGTCCACATATACATACAACTACAGATATAACAAGTCAACCATTGTGCATAAGTCCGCCGGTATTCACTTAATCACTGGTACACCAGAGATATCGTTAGAGTAAGTCTACCGGTATAAGAAAGTCTACCACTATGAATTTTACCGATACAAAAGAGATACTGATACTAAGAGCTACCGATACAAATATCTACCGATACAAAGAGCTTCTAATACAAAGAGCTGCTGATACAAAGAGCTACCGATACAAGCAGAGATACTGATAAAAGGAGTAATCGTTACAAGTCGACCGTTACAATCACTCTACTGCTTAAACTTTTATGCCTTATTTAAATTATAATAACGGTCATATTTTCTCAATTAAATGCAACTACCATTAATTAATGTGGGTTGTTTCCATGATAGGGAACCATACCTCGTACCTATGAAAAGGTAATCATTCCCATTTCCGAAGTTGAAAGCTATAAAAGGAATGAAAAAATGCCATGAAAAAAGGGAGTGCGAAATAAGGGCTGAGGATTTCTATATAGTGGTGAATACACACAGAAAATATAATGCTACATCCATACTGGAAGAACACTGGACATACACGAAGCAATTCATTCTAGAAGAGAACACAAGTTGTACTTTAGCCAAGGAGTGAATAAATACAATGAACTTGAGAAAAAGACCCTCTGTTTTTCAGACCAAAACCATAGAAGGACTCAGAAACATCCCTGATCAATCAAAGGAGTCCTAAGTTTCACTTCACATCACTAGAGCATTCTAAACTCATATCTACTCTCTTAGTGATTCATTTACATACCTTTTGAGTAGTGTGTGAACTCTGGATATTTCATACACACACTGTCTCATGTGCTAAACTGGAGGTTTTTTAAATCCTCACTCAAAACATCCATAACACTCATGTATCCCACTACGGATAGTGGTAGAGTTCAAGTGTGAGATGGATAGGATGTGTGCTATTGTTTCTGTTTTCCCACGTAGAACTGTGGTAGAGTTCTTAGGACCTGGACAGTCGTTATACTATTGTTTACCATGATCTAGTGTATGGATCAACATTCATATAAAGTTATTGAGAGGACTAAGTCTCGTCTTCAGACTAATCCTCTTGTTTTAAAACTTTTGTGCTTATTATTTTGGTTTTGACCTATATTGAATATTCCACTTCTAATTACTTTGAAATATAATTTTTTTTAAAGTTACTTTGATTGTTAATCTATAAAGTGTTTGTATGTACTGTAATGCATTAGGTTATCTTAAAAAGTTAATTAATCTTCATATTAGATTAACTGAGAACTAATCAATCTTTTGACAATCTAACTGACCCTTTATAGTTTTACAAATTCACTATAGATTATCTTGTTATTCAAATTGGGGGATTTTAATGAGAATATTTGTTAAAGAAATTTTTAATTGGAACTCAATTCACCCCCCCCCCCTCTTGAGTGTCCTCTCCAACCAAAATTTGTTATCAGATATTTGATTATTATTAAAGAATTTCCAAACACTCTGTTTTTCAACTGTGATTTTAGTTGTATCTTGAAGATCTTAAATTTATGTTAGTTCTAGATTTTATCTCTTTAAATATATTTTCTAAAATATATCTATGGAAAATAGATTATAAGGTGCTACTACAAACCAACCACCTTTCTTTAATAGTACAAATTATGCCCAGTTGAAGCTTAAAATGAAAATTCATTTAGAGAGTTTGGGATTTGATATCTGGACGACTATAGAAACTCAATATAATATTCCAGACATAGTTAGAACTACATGGGATGAACTTACTAAAACATATTAAAATAATAATTTCAAAGAAATGAATGCCCTGTATTTTGCTTTATGATATGAATAATTTAATCGAATATCTGCTTGTAATACTACTTATGAAATCTGGGACACTTTGGCTATTTCCCATGAGGGAACAACCCATGTCAATGAAATGAGACTGAACACCTATACTATTAAATATGATAATTTTAAAATGAAGTCTGATGAACCTATTTTTGATATGTATATCAGATTCAATAAGATTGTCAGCACTATGAGCTCACATGGAAAAGATGTTCTTGCAAAGGGGCAGATCATGAGAATACTAAGATGTCTTCTAGACAAGTAAAGGGGCACATCAGTTTCAATTAGAGAATCATGTGATATTGGTACTTTTCCAAGATTATGATGTATGAGGAATAACTCAAAGTGAATAAGGAAGAAGATGACAAACCCAAATAGAAGTCAGTGGATTTTAAGTCTACTACCTCGAGGAGCAAGGATAAGGAGAAAGTACACATACCAACTGAAAGCTCAACAAGTGAAAGTTCAGATTCCGACAGTGATGGTGAAATGGGTTAGATGAACAAAAGATTAAAGAAGTTATATAGGAATAATAAAATCTTCAGAAAAACAAATTGCAAAGAAAAATATGACAACAAAGGTCAATAGAAGAAGGATTGGAAGAATCCTGGTAAATGTGATGAAATTGTCTGCTATGAATGCATAAGGAAAGGACATGTAAAAGAAGACTGTCCAAAATTAACGTTTAAATAGGAACATGACAACAAGGACAAAAATTATAAGAAATCATTGAAGATTCTTGGAGTGCTTCACAGGGCAGTTCAACTAATTCTGATTCTACACAGAATGAAAAATCTCAAAAATCTAACATGTGTTCCATGGAAAACACGTCTAAGGTAACATTGGATACTCCTACTTTAAATTCATATTATTATGGAGTTGATTCTGATTCTGAGTCTGAAAATATGTCCACTGAAGAGTTATTTGAATATTGTAATAATCTAGAAGAAACCTGTAATAAATTGAAGGAAAATAATAAGACCTTGAAGAAACAGCATGCTCTAACTAGCTCTGTAAAATATGAATTTGATGTAGAAAAGGAAAAGGATGCTCAATTGCTAAAGGAAAATACAGAACTGAAATTGTCTAATGAGGAATTAAGGAAGGACTTAGAATAATTCACAAATGGAAAAGATACACTTACTCATATTCTAGGAAAACAATTGGCACCAAAATATACCACTGTAATAGGCAATCAGCCTGGACAAAGATAGTTTACAAAAACTAGATTTATTTCTAAATCTAGACCGAATGCTTCTAGTTCTAGTTCTAGAAATTCATATGCTTCAACTAGTTACTCACATAGTTATAGATCAAATAATGTTTATCTTTCAAAATCTATTGATTTTGTAAATTATTTGAGACCCATAAAACAAATCTGGGTACCTAAATCTTTTCTTACTATCCTATCTGGATCGAAGAGAATCTGAGTACCAAAATCATTTTCTATCTAAACCTGTTTTCTAGGAAACTTGCTTAATGAGTTCCCATAAGAAGATATGGTACTTGGATAGTGGATGTTAAAGACATATGACTAGTTATTAATCATGTTTCAAAAGCATAATCAATGTTCATGGAGTACATGTCACCTTTGGTGATAATTCTAATGGAAAAATCATCGGCCTAGGACATATAGGTAACACAGATTCAGTTTTAATTTTCAATGTTTTATTTGTTGATGGACTTAAATATAATTTTTTAAGTATCTTTCAGTTGTGTGATGATGGTTTCAATTTTAAATTTGAAAATGATTCTTGTAATATTTTTAATTCTAAAAATGTTCTAGTATTTTCTTATTTCCGAAATGAAAATGTATATGATGTTGATTTGAATTCTTTAGCTAAACAGAACATTACATGCTTAATTATTTTCATAATTAGTCTTGGATATGGAATTGAAGATTAATACACTGAAATGTTTATTCACATAGAAAATTGACTAGGAAAAACTTAGTTAGAGACATACCTAAACTTGAATTCCCAACTGACAATGTTTGTATTCCCTGTCAAAAGAGAAAGCAACACAAAGTTTCTTTTAAATCAAAGAATGAAGTTTCAACTTATCAACCTCTCGAGTTGCATCACATGGACTTGTTTGGACCTTCTATAGTTTCTAGTTTAAATGGGAAGCACTATGTCTATGTTATAGTAGATGACTTTTCTGGGTACACTTGGGTATACGTCTTAGCTAACAAAAGTAAAGCTTGTTCTTCCTTTATTAAATATTCCATGTCTATGGAAAATCATAGTGGACTTATGATTAAAACCCTGAGAATTGATCATGGCTGTGAGTTTGAAAATCATGAGTTTTAATCATAATACTCACACAATGGCAATAGTCACAAATTTTCTGCCCCTAGAACACCTCAGCAGAATGGTGTAGTAGAAAGAAGAAACAGAACCCTTCAAGATATTTCAAGAACTATGCTTATTGAGTATGACCTGCCAATTTATTTTTAGGTTGAAGCTATAAATTCAGCTTGTTATATTATCAATAGAGTCTTTATTAGACATATTCTTAAAAATACTCCTTATGAATTGTGGAATAATATAATGTCTAAAGTTAGTTAATTAGGTTTTTTTTGTTGCAAAGTCATTATTTTTAATACTAAGGATAATATTGGCAAGTTTTCATCCAAGAGTGATGAAGGAATATTTTTAGGATATTCTTTAACTAGTAAAGCCTATAGAGACATTAACAAAAGAACCAAATGTGTGGAAGCATCTGTTCACATCAAGTTTGATCAACCCGATCCACATGAACCCAAATCGTCCATTGAAAGTCTTAAAGACGATTTTTCTGGTCTAGACATTAATGATAAAATCAAGAACTTATTATAAAGACATCCAGTTCTGGAAACTTTCCAGAACCTAATTTTGTTGAACCAGAACCTATAGATAAACCTGGAATTTCTAGTCCCACCTTTACTAGGTCAACTCAAATTCTAAAGAATCATCTTTTAGATGTTGTTGTTGGTAATCTTGAATGAGGGACACAGACTAGAGCTTGTCTAAGAAATCTGGTTGAACATCAAGCCTTTCTTTGATAGTTAGAACCTAAAAATGTCAATGATGCATTCAATGATGAATTTCGGGTAATGGTTATGCAAGAAGAACTAAATCAATTTGAAAGAAACAAATTATGGGAATTAGTTAACAGACCTAAGGAAACTATGACCATAGACACTAAATGGGTTTTTAGAAACAAATTTTATGAGTCTAGAAATATAGTTAGAAACAAATCTAGGCTTGTTGCACAAGGTTATAGTCAAAAGGAAGAAATAGACTATGAGGAAACCTTTTCACCTGTATCTAGATTAGAAACAATAAAGATTCTACTTGCTTATGCTACTCATCTGAATTTTAATTTATATAAAAAAGCTGTTTAAAGTGATTTTCTAAATGGGTTTATAATTGATGATGTTTTTTTTGAACAACCACCTGTATTTACTAGTCCTCATTTTCCAAATTGTGTTTTTAAGCTATCTAAAGCTTTATATGGTTTAAAATAGGCTCCAAGAGAATGGTATGATAGACTTAGTAATTTTCATATTTCAAAAGGTTTTTCAAAAGGGATTGCTAACCCAACACTTTTTATAAAAAAAATATCTAAATATGTTTTGATATTAAAAATCTATGTTGAGGATATTATTTTTGGATCTTCTAAAAATTTGTTATGTACTGACTTTTCAAAGAGTATGCAAAATGAATTTTAAATGAGTTTAATGGGAGAACTCAAATATTTCCTTGGATTTCAAGTTTTTCAAAATGAAAATGGTATTATTTTGAATCAAAGTAAATAGACAAAGGATCTATTAAAACATTTTCATCTGGATAGTATTAATGAAAGTGATGAACCTATGATTACTGTTTGTAAGTTGGATGGTGATGAAACTGGAAAACCAGTGGATCAAACCAACTAATGTGGTATGATTGGAAGCTTACTTTATCTTATTGATAGTCAACCAGATATTATGTTTAGTGTCTGCATGTGTGAAGGATTTCAAGATAATCCTATGGAATCTCATTTTCATCCTATTAAATGATTTTTCAAATATCATAAACATACTGCAAATTTAGGATTCCTTTATCCAAAAGGAAAATCATTCGATTTAATGAGTTATTCAGATGCTGACTTTGCTGGTTGAAAGTTAGATAGAAAAATCACTTCTAGAACATTTCATTTTCTAGGTAAGTCCTTGGTATCATGGTGTAGTATGAAATAGAATTCTGTTGCATTGTCCACTGCTAAAGCAGAGTATATAGCTGCTGGTAGTTGTTGTGCACAAATTCTGTGGATGAAACACACTCTTTTGGAATATGGATATGACTTTAGACATGTTTCAAAAAACTGTGATAACACGAGTGCAATTAATATAAATAAGAATCTTATGTCTCACTCTAGGACCAAAATCATTGATGTAAGGAACCATTTCTTGAGATATCGTTACCAAAAATGTGATATTACTCTAGAGTTTATAGGTACTGAACATCAATTAGCTGACATTTTCACCAAAACATTAAGTTAGGATAGGTTAGGTTACATTAGAGATGAGTTAGGGATGTTAAATTCTCACTGTTAGATACCTCGACGTTAGAAACCTCACCATTAGAAACCACACCATTAGAAACCTCACTGTTAGAAACCTCACCGATAGATACCTCACCAGTATGGATCTCACTGTTATACCTCACCGATATGGACCTCACTGTTATACCCCACCGGTATGGACCTCACCATTAGTAGACCTCACTATTATGAATTCTCACTGGTGTACCCCACCGTTAGTATGTGTTATTTTAAACTTATGTTTTAGCTGCCAGAATTTGTATCGTTTATATTTTACTTATTATATTTTAATTATCTATTTTACGATTCCTAAATGATAACACACAAGTCTTAACCTCTCTCGATCCAAATCGAGCCCCTTACCTTCAAACCTCACTCAAAGTAGAGAACCCTAAGCCTCATGATTCAATAAAAAGTGTAATAAGACATTCATTCAGTGGAAAAAAAGATCAAACCAAATGCAAAGAGACTCAAAGGTGAGTCTAGCATTGGAAGTGAAGTACGGAAACCTACGAACCCGCATCTCGCTGAGAGTGAGATAGTATATGAGAAGGAACTCTGAGTATAATGGTTAATGTCCGGTGATTCATTAGTTCTGGATGTTTTGGAAGATCAGAAATAAATATAATGCTTCTCGAACAACAGTGGACCCTACTATCCAAAGTTGGGGAAATAGTTCTATGAGTTTGTAAGTTTTAGAAATCAGAAGCTGAGAACTGAATGATTTATTTTGTGAATAATAAATAAATATATTTTTCATCTGTTGAGTGGGATGAATGCCTGAAGGTACCACATGAAGGAGAATTTGGTTATTTCTCTAAATCAATACCTCTTACAAGCAACTTATTTATGTATGAAACTACCTTGGAATAGTAAATAGGAGATGGAACACCTAGAAAGGTAGTGTCTACTGAAATCAATGGAGAAGATAGAATGCTCTTCAAGTTTATTCAGCATTTTCTATTTCCAAGGAGAGGGGATTTTTCATAGCCAAAATACCAGGATATTTACCTGATTCATTTGCTGAGGAATGGTGTGATGTTGAATTTATGCAGGCTGTTAATGACTCGAATAGAGGATATGATTAGACCAAAATCAAAAACAATTTCCGTATTCTTTTCCAATTTTATCTTAGTTATGATCAAGGTGAAAGGAGTATCTGAGTCTTAGGATGAGACAGTGGGGTTAAAGAATAACTTTTGTATCTCACGCATATTTTTCAAATACATGAAGATCAATTGGAATCCATTGAAGAGAGAATGAGTTAGTGATGATGAGATGTTTTAAGATAAGTATAATCCTATAGATCATCTTTCTAGGACTACGGATGTGAGGGATCCAAGTCTACAACCTGATGAGGAGAAGCCAGAGTATAGTGATGATTCAGAAGAGGAAGATTCCCCTACAGTAGATGGAGGGGATCCAGACATGCCTCTTAGCCCAACTGCTGATGTTGTATCACAAGAAAAGGGAAGTGCATATTTGAATCTACATTGTATAAAAACTGTTTTGGATGTTAGCAATGAAAAAGCACCTGTAGTTGAGGAAGACCAGTAGAGACCAGATCAAGAAGTGGCTATCATAGAGAATGAGGAACAAGAAAGGGGATCTGAAACTAAAGCATCTGCTTATGCCACCTTGAGATTATGTCCCCTGATTGGAAGTTATGTTATTACTTTAGATGTTGTTCTTAATGAAGTTGGTAGACCTACTCCAATTCTATAGGAGCCTCCTTTTGTTGAATAAATAGAGATAGTTGTGAAAGATTCTTCCAAGGAAGAAATACCTGCAGATAATTCTCTTGTTATACAGGAGAAAGCACCAGTTGAGGGGGGGTATCCAACTAGGCTTGGTACTGCCTCAGTAGGTAATGAAATTTAGGATTGGGTAGAAGACCCGGGTTTTCTGGTTTTTGGATTAGATTATCCTGATTCTGATAACGAGACATCCCTAAATAGACCAAAATTTAGTTATGATATTCAGTATGAGCTGTTATCTGAAGATGTGGTCAGAAGAGTTGATCTGAATAAGTTGAATTCAGATCTTAAAGCCAGTTTTGTTGAAGAAGTCTGAAAAATGAAAATTTCACTAGTATCATCAATTCAATCAATTATGATAGAATCACTGTCCAGTATTGTGTTTGAGAGAGAACCAACAGTTGTGCCTGAAAATATGATCACTAGGGCTGATCTAGAATCCTTAAAGGATGAGCTGAAAGTGTCTTTTAGTGCTTCTATTGCCGAGTTGAAGCACTGATTTGTTGAAGAGATAAGCAATATGGAAAGGGATTTTTAACTCTCTCTGGGTTGCAATAAGTCAACTTTTGTGGCATAGATTATGGATAAAATAATGTCTTGTCAGATTCATGTATCTGGACTGATAGAGAATGTTGAAATTCTATAGAGATCTGTTATCTCTTTAGAATCTTATATGAGTTCTAAATCCCAAGCAGACAAAGACATAGATTATGTTAAAAGTGTTGTGAGCCAGATAGTATCAGTATTTGAGGGATTTAAAACATCTATGAAAAATCATGTCATCACCCAGGATTCTCAAGTGAAAAATCTTATTAGTGGGTTGAAAAAAAACTTCAAGGAAAAAGTAACCTTCTCTATTGGTTCTCTTCCCTCTAGACCTTCAATAGAACTAGATCAGATTCTAGCTGTGATGAAGGAGGAGATTGGTTTAGCATCAACCAGTAGCTATGTGGACTCATGTGCCATGACCCAAGTGGTATCTACCACTAGAGATATAATGAAGATAGTCTGAGTCTATATTAGAGAAGATTTTGCCTCCCAGAATGAAGTGAATGAAAAGGTAGATTTTTATATCCAAAGAGTCTACACCAAGCATCATCTCAACAATCACTTTAAACTTTTGTTAGAGAATTTTAAACTTCCCCTAGTAACTCAAGACTTCAGAGAGAAAGTAATCAAGCTAAGAGACCTAACTCCATCCTTGGAAAAATTTATGGAAAACAAGGATGACTTCATTTCTTCTATGGAAAGAGGAAGAGGAATATTTATGGATTTCAGAAATCTTCTGTTCCCATTCATTCATGTCGATGCTAGGACAGTTATTATAGCTTCAACTTGACATTCCTCTTCCTCAACTACTTCTCCTGCTCAGATGAATCCTGCAATGCCATCTGAAGCCTTACTCCTATGATCACTCAGAGAGCTACTTAGTATAGACTATGAACAGTATCAGTAGCTTAGCCTCCTCTGATCATTTCTGGTGTTCCTAATCCTCTACCTGTATCTCCATAGTCTTAGTCTACCTCAAATCCCAAATTAAAATCTCATGTCGACATCCAGGAGGTGGATTGAATGATGGTTAATCCATTTGATAAGAATCCATGTATTCTTTTTGGGTCATTTTTGTCTTCCTATGTATCTTTTTGGCCCCATGGAATGAAAATGATCTTATTCTATTTTACCCTTCTGTTACTTTTCTTTGTGTTTGTTTACTTATTTTTGATAATCACAAAGGGGGAGAACAAAAATGAAAAGAACTAATATGCATAATATGATAAAAAAATGGGAGAAAAATGAGCCAAATGAGAAGTCTTGACAAATCTGAGCTTATGAAAAATATAATATTACATATGATACATTTAGATTTTCAAATTTTCATTTGAAAATATCATTTTTTTCACTGATTATTGGATTTATAATTCCTCTGATACATAATTCTGGTACTTTGATTTTCTTATTTTATCTACTATCATTGCATTTTATACTAAATCCTCCAATATGTTACTAATTGTTTTGAGACTGTGATTCAATAAATTGTGATTATCAAAAAGGGGGAGATTATTGACCTCACCTATTTTGATAATCTCACTTATGTTTTAATATATTGATAATCCCAAATAATGTTCATTTATATATTAATTACTATTCATTCTACTTTGAAATAAATCTAACTCAATCAGGATGTATTTTGCATACAACAGATAACTTTTAAGTCACTGATATGCCCAATGCTACTGATACCGACCTACCAGTACTTACTCTACTTATAGACATCATCACTGATAAGAAAAGGACACTGATATACAGAGCTACCAATATGTATAAGTCCACCGGTAAGCACATGTAACTGATAGATACAGTCTACCGATACAGATGAGCTACTCGTATGAAGTCCACCAATACAACATCCACTGATATAGACAGCTACTGATAAAACCAATCAACCGGTCTGCATAATTCCACCGGTATGCACTTAATCACCGGTACACTAGAGATACCATTAGAGTATGTCTAATGGTATAAGAAAGTCTACCGCTATGAATTTTACCGATACAAAAAAGCTATCGATACAAAGAGCTACTGAATCAAAGAGCTACAGATACAAAGATCTACCGATACAAAGAGCTACTAATACAATGATCTAATTATACAAAGAGCTACTGATACAAAGATCTACCGATACAGGTAGAGCTACTGATAGTAGGAGTAACCGTTACAAGTCGACCGTTACAAGCACTTTGCTGCTTAAACATTTATGCCTTATTTAAATTATACTAACGGTCCTATTTTCTCAATTTATTGAAATTTCCATTAATTAATGTTGGATGTTGGAATGACAGAGAACGGTACCTTGTACCTATGAAAAGGGAATCATTCTCATTTCCGGAGTTGATATATATAAAAGAAAGGAAAAATGCTGTGAAAAAAGGGAGTGTGAAATAAGGGCTGAATAGTGTTGAATAGTGGTGAATACACACAGAAAAGAAAGGAAAAATCCATACTAGAAGAACATTGGACATACACAAAGAAATTCATTATAGATGAGAACACAAGCTGCACTTTATCCAAGGAGTGGTGAACTATAACAAACTTGAAGAAAACAACCCTCTTTTTTTAAGACAAAAAATAGAGAAGGACTCAAAAACATCCCTGATCAATCAAAGGAGTCTTGAGCTGCACTTCACATCACTAGAGAATTATAAACTCATATCTACTCTATTAGTGATTCTTTTACTTATCTTTTGAGAAGTGATTGAACTTTTTATATTTCATACTCACACTCTCTCCTGTGCTAAACTGGTGGATTTTTAAATCCTTACACAAAACATCCACAACTCTCCTGTATCCCATTGTGGATAGTGGTAGAGGTCAAGTGTGTCCTAGATTTCCTGTGTGATATTGTTTTCGTTTCCCCATATAGAACTATGGTAGAGGTATTAGGACCTGGACAGTCTTTGTACTATTTTTTACCCCGATCCAGGGTGTGGATCAACATTCATATAAAGTGTTTGAGAGGACTATGTCTCAGATTGAGGCCGAACCTCTTGTTTTAAAACTGTCATGCTTACTTATTTTGGTTTTAACATATATTTAATATCCCACTCCTAATTACATTGAAATATAAAACTATTTTAGAGTTACTTTGATAGTTAGTCTAGAAAGTGTTTGTATGTACTGTAATGAATTAGGTTAGCTTCAAAAGCTAATTAATCTTTAGAATAGATTAACTGAGAACTAATCAATCTTTTGAGAATCTAACTGACCCTTTATAGTTTTACAAATTCACTACAGATTATATTGTTATTCAATTTGGGGGATTTTAATAAGAATATTTTTAACAAAATTTTTTAATTGGAACTCAATTCACCCCCCCTATTGAGTGTCATCTCCGACCAATAGTTATAATAAGTTTGATCTATCCCAACCTTTCAACTTCTCTCTACATTAAGAACTTAAACCCTTTGTAATTTTATCTCTCGACCCTCGACCTATCAACCCCTTTTAAATATGAATCATCAAAAATAAAAGGAAAAATGCATGAAATGGAAGATCCTAGAAAATATTTATCAGCTAACGTCAGAAGGGTGAGTCCAGTGGTACTGTGAAACCATGTTTGGAAAGCCAAGTGGTTAAAGCTAAGAAATAAGTGTCTGTTGAGTGGCATCTATCAAGCAAGTCATTTTTGTTGAGAGTACTGGAATCTCGAGGGTGGTGTAGCTGGTTCTCAAAAAATAAAATGCCTTCTTATCCCCAGCTAGTACATGTGTTTTATCAAAATTTGATGATAGCCCTACATGTATCTAAATAAGTAAGGATGAAGTCAGTGGTTAAGGGAAAGGAGACAAAGTTTTCATCTATGGAATGGGCTAAGTGATTGGAGATGCCTCATGAAGGTGTATATTCTGATTATAAAGGTAATCATCCACCTTCATCTGAGTTGTATTCATATATAGATTCTCTAAAACTTCTTAATGGAAGTGGACAATCTAGAACAACTACTTACAGAAAATTTGATAGAGATTCAATGTGACTTTTTAATTTTATACAAAATAAAATCTTCCCATGGAAGGGAGATTTCTCTACTGTGAATTATTAGGATGTATTCCTGAACTATCTACTGAGAAAAGGGGATAAAGGTGAACATTTATAGGTATCTAATGGTGTGTGTTTATGGTATGAAAAATCCATCCAAGAAGGAAACATTTTTGTACTATCATAGGATGATCTCTGTCATGTAAAATATGTTGGTATGTGAGGAAGATGGAGATGAAGTTTTAAGGGCATGTAATTGTTTTCATCCTACAAAAAGATATTTTCAAGATAATTATGATCTTATGGAGCCCATTAAAAAAATGCTGGTATGAGATGAGGAAAAGATGTATGGTAATTTCAGTCCTATTGACCGTCCTACAAAACCCAAGGATCATGTTGATCTTGGCCACAAACCAGTAGAAAAACCTATTTATTTTGATGAGGAAGCTGAGGTTGAGTTGACAAGGGAAGAAGTATCTCCTCTTGATGATATAATTTATCCTAGTTTTGCTGAATGCCTCAATGATATGTCTTATGGAACTGCTTTTCCACCATTGTATTTACCCTCAAGAGAACCATTATTAGGTGATGAGGATGAGGAAGAGGTCAAGGTTACTGGAGTTGAAGGATATTTAAGAAAATCATATGAGGAGTCTAATGATGATGAGGATGATTATGATGATGATAATTATGATGATGAGGAAAATGATTAGCATGATAGTGATTCTTTAAAAGTGGGACAATAAGTAGTTGACAGATCCATTGAGAAATCTATACATGGAGTTTCTGATAGTGTTTATCCTATTGAACTAGAGGCTCTTGATCATGAAGATGTTGGTCATTAGGATAGATATCCCCATCCAAATGCAGAAAATTTGAAAATCAGTTAGGTGTTGAATGAACTGATGGATGGTGGCCATGAGGAAGAGGGTGAGGATCAAGTGGCTCAGATTTAGGATGTGCACAGAGAAGTTGAAGTGAATGGGGCACATGACGAACCTCAAGATTAGTTGGTACTAGTACCCAGAAATGTTATTATTGTTAGAGTAATGGATGAAGAAGTAGATGAAGATGAATGTGTACCTGAGCCTTTGGGTAGAAGATCCAAAATTTACATTGTTGATCCAATACACTGGACTTGTACTAGAGATTTGAATAATGAACAAGGATACATTCTATTTTGGTTGGAATATGGCTCTGATGATGAGAGGGTGCCTCCACCTCCTTCCCTATAGGCGCATGTTCAAGAAGAACCTCTTTCACCTGTTTCTCTGATTGAACCTCCATAAGATGATCTAGTAGCAAAGACAGTACATAGTGACTATGTCACTATGGTTGATTTTGAGCTTTTCAAAAATGATCTCAATGAGTCAGTGAGAGCCTCAGTTAGATCTATATGTGATGCCTCCACTTATTAGGTAATTTGGATGCAAACGTAGAAACGATTTCAAGGATAATGATCTAGGATATTCAACCAAATCTCATTACCACAGCCGAAACAATCATTAGACAAAATACCTTGCTAAGAGAAGAAGTAAGAAAGATGAGAAATGAGCTATATTCTCTAAAATTTGATTTCATTACCACCTTTATTGGTGTACTGTATGTTATTAGGAACATGGTGACTCAACTACTATGTGTAGATCTGAATATGTTTAAAGAGGAGCTTAGAAAAATGATTATTTGTCCATCCAGTTCTTGAGGTGTGAAAAGTGCTTTTGCTGATTAGGAATCTCTCAAAGTTGTGATCAGAGAAGATCTTCATAATATTCAGAGTGATTCAGACAAATAAACTCTTAAGAAGGTACATATAAATATAGACCTTCAGTATAATATGGTATGGAATCACACTAATGAATCATCTTATACTCATAATGTTATTATTGAGAAAGTGGATAAGTACTTTACTAAGATCTCTACCAGTAATGATCTCGTCAATGGAATTATGTTTTTAGTAGAAAATCTCAAAATTCCTCCAGTAAGAGAAGCCTTCAAAAAGAAATTTATTCAATAGAAGTATTTTACCACTATGATGAATAAATTCATGAAGAATAAGAATGAGTTCAAGAGGGACATCCAATATGGTGGTGAAACCATCAATGATTTCATCATGCTCCTCAAGCTGTATCTAAATGTTCAAAATGAGGCAATTATGGTTCCTCCTACAACTTCCATTAGAACTATCACTCATCCTCCTACTCCAATGACTATCTGTCATGATCATTCCCAGATTCGACTAATCATTACAATGCAATCTCCCAGTTGCATGTGGTCAAAAAGATGGCCTAGACTGGAAGGATCTGTCCCAACATGTGTTTCCTTGCCTGGTCTTATCTTCATACAACCTCTTCCCTCTGCCACTCCCAAATCACCTGATTCTCATCCAGGTCCTTCAGATAAAGGAAAATTCACTCATAATCCAAACCCTTGGTGGTGGATTGTGTATTTGATAGGCATTTGCCTATTTTTTGTTGACTGCACTATTTTTCCTTTTAATGGAAATCTTTTTTGTCTTCTCTCTATCTCTCATTTGCTTTATGATATTTATCTCTTTTCTATCTCCTATTATTTTTTTCTAACCCTAAAAGGGGGAGATAAGGAATATATTATTTATTACAGCGGGATAAACTCAAGCACATGACACATGGAATGTACTCAACACAATCTATATACATATATTTTATCTAATACAGTAATTAAGGGGGAGATTTGTTTTAAAAACACCCTCATGGGAAAGCTTTAGTTATATTTAATAATCACATTCAGGGAAGTATGCTATGTCATGTTATTATTATTTTTTAACATTACATGTATGCCATTTTTTGTGACTATTAAAAAGGGGGAGATTCATGGACCCTCTATACTATAGTAGACTTCGTATTCACAAACAATGTCAATCTACATTTTGTACTATTTCTTTCCATTTATTATGTCTAAGTAAATAAATTTTGTTATACAATATAATATATTCCAATAAATTAATAAACTATAATTCTGAATCAATATTTTTAAAAGTGTATATTTACTTGTATTTTTGGATGTCACTTAATCCAGTAGTGTTCTTTGTAAGACATACACTTCATAAGTTTCATAAAGTCCCTGGCACCAACAGTTCAATCGATACAACGATGTTCAGCACACCGATATTCAACACACCGATGATCGACACACCGATGTTGGACACACTCATTTTTGACACATGGATTTTCGACACACTGATGTTTGACACACCGATGTTCAAAACACCGATGTTCGACAAACTGATGGTCGACACACCGATGTTGGACACACCGATGTTCGACACACCGATGTCGGACACACCGATGTTCAACACACCGATGTTGGACAAACCGATGTTCATCACACCGATGTTCGACACATTGTTGTTCGCACACTAATGTTCGACCACCGATGGACAACACAATGGTGGATGACACACCAATAAAAGAAACACCGATGTCCGACACACAGATGGACGACACACTGATGTTCGACACACCGATGTTCGACACACCGATGTTCAACAAACCAATGTTCGACACACCAATGTTCAACACACCGATGGATGACACAATAATGGACGACCCGCTGATTATCGAATCACTAGTGAAAACTCACTAATTCTTCCAAACTGATGATGACAGACTGATACTTATGACTCAAAAATATCATAATTCAAATTTATTAATAACAGTCATATTTTATAAAAATTAATGTGTCTGGCATTATATAATGTTGTCTTTAAGACTATCTGTAGATAGTATGAGGTACATGAACATGGGGAGATATTCATGCCAACTAGACCTTGAAGTATAAAAGGATTAAAATATCATCCTTTTAATTATTGAAACTCAGAGGGAAATAATGTCAGACTGTGTGGATGTGAAAGACATTGAAAATAGAAGAATATAAAGCTTTAGTATAGAATATGTTTAGTATTACAAGAGACAATGTGCTGAATCTCTCTGAACATCCTAACACTAATGAGCAGAATCGTTTCACACCATGAAGCTAAAATACAGAGGCTGTAATACTCTATAATGAAGCCATCATCTAGAAGAGGACCCAAATATCATTTTCACTACATCCATTGAGTCCAAAGCTTCAACGAACAACACAAAAATATTTATAAGCCCTATTCTTATTTTATAACTCTATTGAAATATATTTTTTTACTTTTTGAGTAGTGTGTCAATCTGTTTGTTTCACACACACACTCTTCATAGCATAACTGGAGGATACTAAAATATCCTTAAACTCAATATATTTTTACTCTTTTATCCCATGTATAATATTTTAGGAGATCATGTCTGGTTTTTTCGTTAGTTTTCCCAAGACTAACTATAGTAGAGCTCATGTGTGACCTGGATAGCCTTGTGTGTTGTTGCGAACCCCGATCCAGGGTGTGGATAAAAAATTTATTTATATAAACTACTTGATGGAAGGTGATCACCAAGTGGAGAGGACTAAGTGTCAAATTGAGACTGAACCTCCTGTATTTATCAGTTGTGTAGTTTTTTTTATTCTGATATGAGTTTAATTCATTTCAAATTAAAAAAAATTGAACTTTTATAGTTAATTTAGAAATTGTTTATATCATTTATCTATCAGTAGATTAGTTTCAAAAGTTTGAATTATTTATACCTTGGTAATGATAAAAACTAATCAATCTTAAGAGAAATTAATTGAACACTTAAGACTTTTATAAATTAACTACATACTGGATTTGATTATATTTTAATTAGGGGATATTATTTTAAATAACCAATTTTCACAGAAATTTTTATAGATTCTCAATGCACCCCCATCACGAGTGATCTACACCAACCAACATATTCCATAAAATACACATTTAGGATTATATATAAGATATAAATAATATAGAGTATTTTTTTTTTGACAAAAGTGGTTCCAATTTATCAAATAAATAAATATTTAAATTTTATAGTATATATAAATCCATAAAATGTGGCTTTAAAAAGGTATTTTTAATTTATAACTTTATCAATTAATAAAATTCCCTATAAAAACATTTTGACCAAAACTATTAAAATAAATTTCTATTCATTTTACTATTCATTTTTAAAATATTAATTTGAAAATATAAAAAAATATTATTTATTTGGATTAAATTTATGAAATAGATTTTATATGATTAAATTTATATATTTTAATGGAATTTATTTTAATATAATTATATAAAATACAGGGATAACCATTTAAAGAAAAATATGTTTTAAGTGGTTTTTTTTAATAAAAAACATATAATGTAAATACAATTTTAATTAATTGTATTATGATAAAAAAAAATTGAATATTATTTTTATTTAAAACCAAATATAAACTATGAATCACTGTTTAAATACTTTATTTAAATAAAAAGATGAAAAATATTTTTTATTTAGAAAAACAAAATTCATAGATTTTGAAAATGATTATAATAATTTCATAATTTTAAAATTATAATTTTATATTGATTATATTAATCATATTTTTTAAATTTTTGTTGAAAATGTATTCTCTGCCTTCATGATATTAAGATATCATTTCCATGTAAAATATGTGATAGTTTTTGTTAAATCATAATTTTTCACTATTATCAAAAAAATTAACAATTTCTAATATTTCTAAAAAACATATTTTTGATATTTTTTGAATACTGAATGAAAAATAAAAATTAATTAATTATATTAAATTAATAAAAAATTATACTTTCTATATTCATTGCCTATAGAAAATCTATTTCAATTGTTCAGTTGTTTCTCTATAAGGTAAATCATACTATAATTGAATTTACAGTGATACATTATATTCTCCATTAAAAAAATTGTATCTTTAATATTCTAAAAATCTAATTGCTTGAAAAGATGTTTGTATTTATTCATATTAACTTCTATGTGTTTCCACATCACCTCTTTTATCCTATTATTTCACAAGTATTCCTTTACTAACTAATTTGTTTGATTCATCAACAATTCCTCTCAACAGTCCAGAATCTCGATAGCCACTTCACTATATGGAAAATTAGGTTCAATCTATATTAAATAATAGGTGGGATAAAATTTTGGATTTTTTATTTACATATTCTATAATTATATATGTAAAACTTCATTAAATATAAATAAGTTAGGTTTAATTTACTGTTAGGTCCCCAAGGCTGAATACCCTGAGAGGGGGGGTGAATCAGGGTATGACTAATTGAAAATTAACGCTCATTTTGATCTTGTTTCACTGTTAAGCAAAACTCGCTTGTCTCTTTTTCCTGTTGCACAAAGTAAATAGAAATCAAAGTATGCACAAGACACAACAATTTTACTTGGTTCACCGCAAAGGGCTACGTACAAGGAGCATACGCCGAAAAGTTGTCGGTCATACCAAATTTCACTAATCTTCACTAGCTGTGGATACAAAGTTCGGGCTAGATCACTTGTATACCAAGGCTCACTGCCTTTACAATGATTATGGTCAGCTCACTGTTTTCACAAGGGTTACTCCCTATTTCTATCTCTCTGGATCACTGTCGGTGGAGAGGATCACCTTCTTCCTCTTCCTCTGCTCACAGCTTCTGGAAAGAATCCACTCACAGTTTACAGACCTATAGGTCTCTTCATTTGCATGAATGAATGCATCTTCCTCTGTGTGTAGATGCTCTGTTGAAGTACAAATTTCACCCGTAGATGAATATCTCTTTGCACTAAAGGTATCAGGAAAACTTCAGCTTCCACACACCTAGAAAATCACTGCTGGAAATAAACCTTACTTGGCGCGCAAGACTATCTCAGTGCGCAAGTATCGGTGCGCAAGTCACAACTGGTGCGCAAGACTACCTCAAACACTTTTGCGACACAACCTTCCACAACTCCAAACTTGCGTGACTCTTTTCCTTTTAAGCCCAAAACAATATTGGCGCGCAACTGCCAACTGGCGCGCAGCGTCTCACAATGGTGCACAACTTCAACCACTGGCGCGCAACATCACCTACGCGAACACACACACCACTTGCGCGACCACCACACCTGCGTGACTGGAGCTCTAATTTCTCAAAGAGTTGAACTCCGGTGCAGAATGAGGAGGGGTGGTTCAGTATTTATAGGCAATCTGACCACCCTGCACGATGGCACACAAGTTACCTGTGTGACCCATTTTTGGCACGCAAGTCTCCTGTCCTTTAGAAACTTGCGCGACCAACTCCCAATCTTGCGTGAACCTTTTTCCTTAGCCATATTTTCATCTTCTTATCTTTAAAAAAATATGGCGCGCAAGTTTTCTATACTCCATGTTCTCGGCGCGCAAGTCCCTTTTCCAAAAACACTTTTCTTCATTTGTCATTTTTCAGGACCAAAAATTTGGAAAACATTGGAAAACGGCTCCACCATGTATCTGTTCTTTTGTACCGCCTCCAGATCATCCACTCCTTTTATCGACGTTCTTCAATCTATCATGGATTGTTGACATCATCTCTTGAACTTGACATTCCAGCTTGAAATCCTCCTTGTCAACAAATTTGTATGTCATTGTTTTGCTTCGTCAACAATCACCACTCAGATGTCCACATTGTCGACAAACACAATCACCTAAAAAATGCTTCAATGATACCTTGAGGGATTTTTTCCCAACAATCTCCCCTTTGGGTTTGTTGAATACTCTTCCATAAAAAGATACGTCATTGATTCTTCAGCCACCATTCGCCTCATTGCGATTCTGATAGCGATCAAGGATTTACTCAACACATACTCTAATCCCACATAAGCAACGCTCGGTGTGAGAAACAAGTGTAAATGAAAAGTTCATTAATGAATCACATCATCTTTGACTCCCACTATTGACACCAAATTGATATCAATTTGTATTAAACTGATATCAATTGTTGATGGACTTGTTGTAAGACCAAGGTTTAGTTTGGAAATATTCTTACCACTTTCAAACACCACTCTTCTGCTTTTATCACGATCATCAACTATCATGATATCTATTCTTTGATCGAGCACTTCTTGCATCGTTAGATTTAATATCCTCCCCCTTTCTTCTCACAGCTTTAACTCCCCTTATCTGGATGATCCACCTATCATCTTCTCCCCATATCATACATGATTTATCAAATCTCGACATTGTCTCCCCCTTGAACAATCACTATTTTCTCCCCCGTTGTCAACGAACCCAAAGGTCACTCTTTTGGAGTCTGTAATAGAGTAGAGAACAAATCAGCACATTAGGGAAAAACACACATCATTCCTCGGGGAGAGGGGGTGAGGTTCCACATCCACACTATTTCAAGTGTGGGAAATCAACTGAACTCCCAGAGCTAGTCGATGCCTCTCAAAAACTTCCTTGGGTAAGGCCTTTGTCAGAATATCTGCAACCTGTATCTCTGTAGGCACATACTCCAACTTCACACGCCCTTGCTCCACTTTCTCCTTGATAAAATGATATTTGATCTCAATGTGATTTGTCCTTGAGTGATGAACTGGATTTTTGGTAATATTGATAGCACTTGAGTTATCAAACTGGATTCCGATCGGAGACTTCACTTCAACTCCCATATCTTCAAGTTGCTGCTTCATCCACAATAACTGTGTGCATGCTTGAGTGGCCGCAATATACTCAGCTTCTACGGTGCTTAATGAAATTCAATCATACTTCTTGCTCAACCAAGCAATAAATAATCCGCAATGATAAAATGCACCTCCAGATGTTCATTTCCTATCATCTGTTGAACCGGACCAGTCTGCATTAGTATATCCCAATAACTCTATCTGAGAATTGTCGTTATATGTCAGTCCGATGTCCATTGTGCCCCTGATATACCGAATTATTATTTTTACTGCAAGCATGTGACTTTCCTTGGGATTACTCTGATATCTCGCTGCTTGGCATGTGGCAAAAACAATATCAGGCATTGTCGCAGTCATGTACAACAGACTTCCAATAATTTGCCTTTATTCTATGATATTAACTGCCTTGTCATCCTCATCATTTGATAATTTCATTTGGGTAGCAACATGAGTCTTCATCTCCTTGTAATTATCCATTCCAAACCTTCTTAGAACCTCCTTGGCATATTTGGATTGAGAAATTAAAGTGCCATTACTTCCTTGTGTCACCTGTAAACCAAGGAAAAATGTTAGCTCTCCAATCATTGACATTTCAAACTCATTTTTCATGAATTTGGAGAACTGTCTGCATTTATCTTTATCTGATCCGCCAAATATTATGTCATCAATATAAAACAACACCATCATCCTTTGATTACTGTCGTTGCTGAAATAAAGATTGTAATAAACTCCCCCATGCTAAAAACCAAGCTTTTTCAAGTACTGATCGAGCCTTGAGTACCATGCTCTCAGTGCTTGATTCAGCCCATATAATGCCTTCTTCAGCCTGCAAACTTTGTTCTCATCCTCATGAATGAGAAAACCATGTGGCTTCTCTATGTACACCTCCTCTTCCAGAACCCCATTCAAGAATGTGGATTTGACATCCATCTGGAACACTTTGAACATTCATTGCACTACAATGGAAAAAAAATCTGATTGTCTCTATCCTTGAAACAAGTTCATATGTCTCATCTACATCTATTCCCTCTATCTGGGAGTATCCCTTGCACACTAGCCATGCTTTGTTTCTAATCACATTTCCATCTTCATTCATCTTGTTGCGATAGACCCATTTAGTTCCGATGAAATTATTTTCTACTGGCCTCGAAACAATCTCCCATGTTTGATTCTTCTCAATCTGATCAAGCTCTTCATTCATAGCTTGAACCCTGTTTTCATCTTCAGCTGCATCGGAAAAACATTTCAGCTCCACCTGAGATAAAAACGATGTTTGCTGTAATGACTTCATACTTAGAGTCTGAACTGGAGCTGTCTATTCACCAATGATATTCTGCCTATCAATTTCAGCTCGACTCTTTGGCTTCCTTGCCGATACAGACTTGACACTTTCTTGTTCATCATCAGTATCTTCTCCTGAGTCAGCCTCTTCCACTTCTGCTCCCCCTGTGTTGCTTACCTCATCATGACTTTCATCCAGGAACTGTTCATTGGATTGTTGAGTATCCTATTCATTTTCAACTATAGTGTTATCATTTCTCTCAATAATTTTACCCAGCCTCTTGTTGAAGAATTTATATTCTTTTCTTTTCCCTTAGTAGCCAAGGAATATTCTTGCATCTCATCGTGCCTCAAACATCCTATGATTTTCAATGTTGATAATGAAACACTTACTTCCAAAGATTCTAAAGTATTTAAACATTGGATTCTTTTCATACCACAGTTCATAAGGAGTCTTCCCTTGCTTCGGACCCAACAGAGACCTATTTGAAACATAGACCGATGTCAAAACTAATTCTTTCCAAAATTTCACTGGCAGGTGCTTATCAATAAGCATTGTTCTTTACATGTTGTTGATGATCCAATTTCTCCTCTCATTCACTTCATTCTGTTGGGTAGTTCTTACTGATGAAACTTGAGGCCTTATCCCATGTTTCTCGAGATAGCATTCAACCTGACTGTTTGTGAATTCCGTACCGTTATCAGTACAAAACTTCAGAATTTTCTCCCCAAGCATCTTTTTTGATTCCCTCCTATACTACATTATACAACTGAACACCTCTTTCTTATGGGTAATTATGAATACCCAGGCCATTCTGCTATAATCATCAATGAAAAGAACATAGTACCTTTTCCCATTTATAGATCGTGGTGAGATGGGTCCACATACATCAGCATGAACCAATTCGATCACTCTAGTTGATTTTTATTCCTTTTTCCTCTATGAATTTCTGATTATCTTCCCTTGGTGACAAGAATCACACGTACGAGTGTGATCACGTGATAGTCTGGGATGGTCTCAAGCTGCATGACAATTTACCAGATCTTCCATGGATGGTTGACATAGATGGCGAAGTCACTTATGCCACAGCTGGTTTTCTTCTTCTCTGGATAAAAATCACGAATATTCTTCCCCAACTACTAGGTAAATATTTCCCTTTATTTGTTTTCCCTGTAGAATGACTACTCCATCTTTTCCTTTAACAATACACATCTTCTTGGTAAATCAGATAGAGTGCCCAGAGTCACTTATTTGACTGACACTAAACAAGTTATGACTGAGAACCTCTGCTACCAAGACATCAGCACGTCTCATTTCTTTGCCCCCAAATATGTCTTTCCTTGAGCCAACAATCTTTAGGCCTTCATCATTTCCAAATTTGACAACTCCTTCTTTGTCATATTTTATGCATATAACCAAATCCTTGTTTCCTGTCATGTGAGACATAAAACCACTATCAAGAATCCACACACCAGAACGATCTGACGATTTAAGGGCAATTTCATCAACTACAACCTTCTCAATTTTCTTCTTCTTGGTCAACACTTTTTCTTTCATACTCGGCATGGATTGAGGCTTCTGTTCTTTCTCAGAGTATGATGGACTAGCTTAATCTTGCAGAGCTGCAAATCTGTTCTGAACTTTTAACTCACTTGTCGATTTATTGATCTACTACTTGCAAACATTTTGATTTTTCTTTGGCACATTTCTCTGAATGGTCGATGTTCAATACCTAGCCATGTGTCCAAATCCTCCGCACCAAAAACAGTGTCCTTCAAAATATGTTATGAAATCTGTTCTCTGTTTGGCAGACATCTCTGTTCATGTTCCCTTCTATATCTCTTAGAAATGGAACACACATACTGTGAATGTCCCATTTTCCAACAGTAATAACACCTAATATAGGATACATTCCTTTGTGATACCTCAGCACTACGATTTTCCCTTTGAGATCTCTGAATATTTTGATTCTGTTTTGTGCCCAAATCAACCTTCACATTCGGGATGAGTGCTTGCAGTCTGAGTGCAATTGTCACAGATTTTTATTCTTGATTAATCCTAGAAAGGACCTTAACATCTGAGCTCAATTTCTTCTTCTTCCCTACTGAAATTCTAGGCTCCGCATTCATCTTCTCTGTCTTTTGAATGGCCTGCTATTCTGATATCACATTGGGGGTCAAGAGTTTTTCCTCATCCTTAATTTTTTGTCGCAGACTGACCACTTCTTCTTCAAGCTCTTTGACACGTCCAACCTGCTCCTTTCCTGTGTTAGTAAAACAATAAATTTCCTTATTTTGTTCCTCAATTTAAGCTTATACTCAACAATATTTTCTAAGCTCTCTGGTGTTGAGGTTTTTAGTCTTTCAATTTCTTCTAACAGCTCAAATTGTTCTTCATCCTGTTGTTTCATATAGAGTTTTCCATCACGAAGTACTTTATTGGCATTCTTCCTTTTGGCTCTCAAAACGTCTATCTCCTCAAGAGCTGCTTCCAATTCGGCTTCCATATCAACTCTCCCTTCAATGTCTTCGTCTTCTTCATCATCAGCTTCTTCTCCTTTTTGAGAACTTCCATCAATCGCCACCAAAGAATTTACCCCATGATCTCTGAAATTTCTTATTTCCTCAACTTCTTCATCCTCAGACTCATCGGAACTTTCACATTCTTGTAAAAGAAGATTATTTTTCTTGAAGAAATTTCTCTTGAATTTCTTCTTCCCTTTCACAAAAGATGAAGTCTTCTTCTTGAGAATTTCAACTTCAGCATCATCATCATCTTGAAACTTCTTGGGGCATCTTGCCGAAAGATGACCAACCTTTCCACATCAAAAGCATGCTAGTGGATGTTTACCTTTAAAATATCCTCTTCCTCTTTGTAGATTTGAAGAAAGAAATGACATCACCTCATCTGTCTCTTCCTCTTCATTAGAATCTTCAATGGTGAGCCTCTTCATGTCCTTGAATGCCACCTCATTGGATTTACACTTTTCCACAGTCTTGTTATCATCGTTTCTCATTTCATATGCAATAAGAGTGTTGTGCAGGTTATCCAATGTCAGTTCTTTTGGGTCTCTATCTTCCAAAATAGAAACATTCGGATTGAACCGAGATGAAATTTTTCTGAATATGTGATTCACAATTTTTTTATCTTCGATAATTTCTCCAAGACCATACATGTCTTATACCACAACATTTACCCTGTCATAGAATGCATCAATAGACTCATTCGGGTTCATTCTCAAATCTTCATACTTGTTCCACAACACTTCTATATTTGTCTTTCTCACCTTTGTATCCCCTTCATATATATTCAAAAGCTTTTCCCACATGGCATGTGACGTTTTATATGACATCACCTTTGTATAGATGGGATTAGAGAGGGCTCCCCCTAAGGCATTGATTGCTTTTCAATCAGCATCCAACTCTCTGTTTTTAGCTTCTGATAATGCACCACTATTAATATCAGCTGTGATACCATGCATAGCTGCTGAAAACACATCCATTCACAAAGATCGAAAATAGTGTTGCATTCGATTCTTCCATATCTTCAAATTAAATCCGTCGAAGATCGGAATCCCATTATTATTACTGACCTCCAATAAGAGAAGAACAACTTTTCAACCTTTCCCTATCATACCAATTGTTAGGTCTACAAGGATGAATACCCTGAGAGGGGGGGGGGGTGAATCAGGGTATGACTAATTTAAAATTAACACCCGTTCTGATCTTGTTTTGCTATTAAGAAAAACTTTCTTCTCTCTTTTTCCTGTTGAACAAAGTAAATAGAAATAAAAGTATGCATAGGACACAGCAATTTTACATGGTTCACCGCAAAGGGCTACGTCCAAGGAGCATACATGAAAAGTTGTCAGTCGTACCAAATTCCACTAATCTTCACTAGCTGTGGATACAAAGTTCGGGCTAGATCACTTCTATGACTAGGCTCACTGCCTTTACAATGTTTAGGGTCAGCTCACTGCTTTCCCAAGGGTCACTCCCTGTTTCTCTCTCTCTGCCTCACTGCCGGTGGAGAGGATCACCTTCTTCCTCTTCCTTTGCTCCCTACTTCTGGAAGGAATCCACTCACAGTTTACAGAACTGTAGGTATCTTCATTTTCATGAATAAATGCACCTTCCTCTGTGTGTATATTCTCTATTGAAGTACAACTTTCACCCGTATATGAATATCTCTTTGCACCGAAGGTATCGGGCAAACTTCCAGCTTCCACGCAGCCCGAAAATCACTGCTGGAAATAAACCTTACTTGGCGCGCAAGTCTATCTCGGCGCCTAAGTATCAGCGCGCACGTCACAACTGGCGTGCAAGACTACCTCAAAAACTTGCACGACACAACCTTCCACAACTCCAAACTTGAGCGACTCTTTTCCTTTTACCCCCAAAACAATATTGGCGCGCAACTGCCAACTGGCGCGCAACTTCTCACACTGGCACACAACTTCAACCACTAGAGCACAACTTCACCTGCGTGACCACACACACCACTTGCGCGACAACCACACCTGTGCAATGGGAGCTCTGATTTCTCAAAGAGTTGAACTCCGGTGCAGAAGGAGGGGTGGTCCAGTATTTATAGGCAATCTGTCCACCCTACGCGACGGCGTGCAAGTTACCTGGGCGATCCAGTTTCAGCGCGTAAGTCTCCTGTCCTTTAGACACTTGCGCGATCAACTCCCAAACTTGCTCAAACCTTTTTCCATAGCCATATTTTGATCTTGTTATCTTGAAAAACATATGGCGCGCAAATTTGAACTCGAAATTCCAGCATGAAATCCTCCTTGTCAAAAAATTTGTATGCCATTGTTTTGCTTCGTGAACAATCACCACTCAGATGTCCACTTTTTCAACAAACACAATCACCTCAAAAATGCTTCAATGATACCTTGAGTGATTTTTGCCCAACATTTACAAATGGTAATCTATTGTTCCAATTTGTTCCATAATTTCAAAAGGTTAGGTTAAACTAAGAAATGTTTTATCTTTTTTCTAAATATAATATTACCTTTCCACAAATATACCTCAATAAACCATGATCTCCACCATTAAATTTTAAATTCTTTATTTGGGTATTATTATGATGTTTTTATACTTTCATCATCCATAATTTGATTTCAAATAGTATTTATTGTCAATATTTTATACTTAAAAAATTTTAGTCCTACAAGATTACTTTCACAAACATTATCCCAGAAAATTAAATATTGACACATCATTCAGTACAATTATTTATATTATTTAGTTTTTGTTCATGAATAAAGGGTATAGTTATATTTAATTTCAACATATGTTAAATATTATTCCCATATTCCTTGATTGTTAATCATGGAAAATATCAACATATAATCCAACATATGAATAGACATTTCGTACTTGAAATTAGTTTTAAGATTTTAGGTAGTTATCAAATGTTTCACAATATTAATATCCTTATGAAGACTCATCCATAATTTCTATATAAACCAGTGATCAATATCAAATACTATTAAATGATTTCTAATATGATGTCTTATAAATTCATTAATATAAATATTTGAAAGGTTCATAAGAGGTTAATCATCTCTAATATAAATAAAATGTGCAGAATTAGTATAGAAAATAACAATTTCCAATATTACATCATTAATTATATGAATATTTTTAAACCTAGTAACAAATTCTATAGTAATGTCTTATCATTTTCATAATATAATAAGAATATTTTCAAAGAATACTTTGGTAAGTTGTTTTTCAAACATTACATATTAACCAACCATGCATCTTGAAACATTATCCTTGATTTCTAATTTTTATTATCCTAATTGACCCATAAAATCCTAAAAACATTTTGGGGATTGTACGGGGTATATAGAAAATCGATCTATGTGATTTATCTTATAATTCTATGTTTATATCTTGTATGAATGGAAGAGAAAACCTTTTTAAAATAGTCAAAATATATTAATTATAATCCAAATACGCATATTTACCATTACTAAAAAACTATATTTCTATTTTAAAATCCTATCATCAATCATGTAACTTTTTATCTTTACCAATAAGGATGGTTTTTTAATCATTTATAAAATGAGTTTTGTTTCCCCTTAACTAATAATCCCCATATTTATCTTTACTATGTTCCAAAAAAATTAAATTTTTTCAATCATCATATTACCTATACCTTTATAATATTCCCCACATTATACATCAAATACCATATTAGGATTACCATTGTCATAATGCATTGTGAATTCATACCCCCTAAGTTTCCCAGGCCATCTCTATTGTGTCTTGTTATGATATTTCTATTAAATGATTTATTTCACACTCTTCTGATCTATATACTTCTCACATATTTCCAAATATTTATAGTGACTTCATCTTTTCAAACATACAATTATGACTACCAAGTCAGGATTAAATCTAGGATTTTTCAATTGAGGGATTTTTAATTTCTTTGATACATATGAAATATATTTTTCTTTAAAGATAACGATACATCTAAGCCCTTTATTTTATGTGTCACTACAAATCACAAATCCTTACCCTCTCAATAGTGATATAAAGATAAAAACCTTGATCAATATCTTCTTTAATACTTTATAATATTCTTTACTTTCATCTATCCCTGAGAACATAACACCTTTATATGTCAATATGAATAACATTTTTTCAAATGATGATAGTTTTTTTAAAAGAAACACTAATATTAAAAAAATAACTCAATTAAAATATGTACCTCAGTTATATTTGTTATAATTGGCCATTCATAGAATTCATTTTTTTGATGGATGAAATCATATTCCATCCATAGAGATCATGTGTTTAAGAGAAGAAACATCTTGAAGTCCGAATTCAAACATTCTAAATTTCCCATATGACTTATTTTCTTTAATATTCAAAATAATGATTTATAAATGAATAATATTATCTAAAAATAATATTTACTATACATATATATCACTAATAAATACCATAATAAAATTTTCATGATATCGATTGAACTCTTTATTCGTCATATCCATAGAAATTGAGGGTGTATTAGTAAAAAATATGAAAATACATTATACTCATAATATCAAACTTCATAAGAAATACTATATTCAGAATATCTTATTCACTTTCTCACAAGTGATGATACCATGAATAATGATTATTCTTTGAAAAATATTGTGCAACATTAATGTGATCAAAAAATCCATCAATTTTTGTTATAGGGCACTTTTTATTAATGTTAATGACATTGATTACCCAATAATTAACAAATATACACGTAAATCAATAATTATTTTTCCAAAATATAAACATATCATTTCGAGGAAAAACTATTAGGCATATGAATCTCTAATAACACAACACCATGAGTTGTTTTTAACTCTACTAGCACCACTTTTTAAATTATTTATTGATTAATAGATATAGGTCACTCATTAGGGTTAATTTAAATTAAAAACTCAATATCATGCTTAAGTGGATTTGTGTGTATATATATAAGAAATAAAATCAATGTGTTGTTACACAATAAAAATACATTTTATCCTAGGTTTAACATACACACCCATGGGTTTTTTTTCCTATTCTCCTCTAAAGGACTAATTTAAGAGAGATATTGGGGATGATTGAATATTTTTTTAGATGATGAATTATATAATATAAATCCAAATAATTCTACATCTTCATCATAAATATTTATTTTCTTCTCTTATAAATAAATTCTTAGAAGATAATTTGAATGAAAACCACTAATTTTATTAATAAATTTATACAACATGTAAACTAATAATACTTACGAATATGGTACACCCATCCATAATAATTGGGGTTTTATAACATATAATTGTTATGATAATATTTATCTTAGGAGTCATTATTGATAAACCTCTTAGTGTGATGGTTAAATATTCAATTTTCTTTGAAAATGAAGAAGATATAAAATAATATGAAGATATGAAATCCAATAATTAAATTAATAACAACTAATTCAAAATTAAATAACATGGCACAACATTTCTACGAACATCAACATTGGCTATATTAATTGATTATGCTTGTCCTTCTCCCCTTGGTATCTTCAATGGTATGGTCTCATGACAATTTGGTAATTAGTTTGTATAGCTCTTATTATCCATAAAATTATAGAATTGTATATTTTTGGTTTCTTCGTTGCCCTTAAATTAATAATAATAAGATATTTAGACTTTCTAATTTTAGGAATATCATGTTCCATTCATGAATATACCATGGTATTTCCTTCCACAACTATAACATGTTGGAAATTCCAGCTTCTCTTTGTGACCCAATCTTGTATTTTAATAATGAGGCTGTCTAATGTCCTCTATATCTATTGATTTATGTAAAAGTAATAAACATATAAAATTATTCCACAATCATGATAACACAAGACACTATATCCTCAGAGGATTAAATGTTTTTAGAGATAATTTCTGATCTAGGGATATTCTTTTTCCCATCAAGGAATCAATCAATAATATAATTTATATTATATGTGTAGTCTATAGTATTCATTTAAGACCATGTATATTTAGCTTCATACATAAAAATATTTTCTACATAAACAAATATTAATCTCTATATTTCTCCTCTAAACCTATTGTATCTTACATGGAATATATTCTTCACAAAATTAACATTAAAATAATTTCACTGCATGATTTTTTTATCTACATCCTTAGTGATTTATATTAGTAAAAACCACTAATATGAATCATCCATGTGATGATGAACTACAATGAAATAATTCTTCCATTAGTTACATCCAAAATATATAAATATGATCCCTATAAAAAATATCCATTTTTCTACTACTAATGGACTTTTTGGATCTATTGAATGATGGAATCTCTTATCCCGTTAAATTGTCTAATATTGTTATTCTAAATTGTGGATTGATATAATTCTCTATACGAATATGGTTATATGACATGACCTGAGTGTAATACCACAAGGAAATAATATTTTTCTAAGCTTCATATTATAATCCATCCCAACCTTTATTTTCAATCCCATGTGATAAATCCTTATAATATTTCATGAATTAAAAAAAATTATATTTTTTCTTTAGTAAAAATATATAAATAATCGAATACGTTATATCATACCATAAAAGTTAAATTTTAACCCATAATTTCATAATGTGAATCTGGTAAAACAATAATAAAAAATTAAAAAATTAGGCCTGACTAATCATAAAAACATTATCGTAGTATATTTTAGAATATAATAAAATTATAAAGAAATTTTAAATATTTCATAATTTTTTTGTGATGATTATGTGAATTAACCAAATAATATCCATGGGAGTGTCTATCCAGGTGTGCAGTCTTTGGCCTCGTCACTCTACACTGGTTATGATTGAGTTAAAGTGCAATCTAAACCATTCATAAAGTCACGCCAAAGCACCATTATTCCAAAATGAAATCCACATTACTGTATAAAATTAGGGTTATATTTCCTAAAAAACCAATATAATATATTTATTACTGAATCATTATGATATTATTCTATTAGTATACATATCTTTATAGTATTTTATATGGTTATTTTCTCTAATATATGTTTTTCCAAAATCTATTTCAATAATTGTATAATAAATTTACCATTTTTTCAATAGTAAAAACCTCAAACCAAGTGTCAGTAGTCAGTGGTCACATTATTACATTAGTTCAATATATATGTTATTGTATCCTGAGGTATATATAATATAGTATATTTGGATACTAAATAAGTGTATGATTCCCAAATTACATTTGAAAACATAAAATAGAACAATTTATTTTATTTTATGACTTTATTACTCCCTTGATTGTCTATATGAAGTTGAATTATCATATATATCAGATAATCTTGGGTTAATTAAGTAATATGAAATGATGATATAAAATTCATAATGATATAATGGTTAATACATAAACTTCCATGAAATAAATAAGGCATGAATAATATTGATGAAGTCAATTATGACCAAATAATTACTAATAAATAATCAATTGATATTGAATTTTACACATGAATAACAAAAAAATTTGAATAATAACAATATTATCAACAACTAATTTCATAATTATGGGATGTATAAAGTAATACATCTCAAAAATACCATCAATTAAACATACCTAAACATTACAGATCAATGGTTAAGAAATATTTAAAGTATCCATGTTTTTTCTCTCTCCTGAGATATAATAATGGATAAGGGTGATCTGTAATTTTAGTCCCCAGATATCATTTAATAATTCTATTGAATTAATAATACAAAACAATAACATAACATAATCTACATGATTTAATAATTAATAAACATGCATAGTAGACAACTATCAAACATAATGTAAAGTCTCTAATGTGAAAATTTATTGTAATCTATTCATAGAATTATAGTTGATGTTATCATTAGTCTATAAACATAGAATTTATAATATTAACAAAAGAATTTAAATGTATATTAAAATACATTTAAAATATAACTATAAGAGTTCACTAGTAAATTACACTTGTTAATATGAAATCACTTTGTTAAAATCTAAAAATGCTTAAAATATTTGAGAAAATAGATTATTTTTATAAAAAAATGGAATCTTTTAATGTAATATTAAAAAAATAAATTATTCATTATGGAGGGAATATATGATCCTATGATTTACTTTAAAAAACATTCCATTCAATTATTTGGTTAAAATTTTCTTTTTAAAAAATTACAGGAATATTCCTTTCAGTCTTTTTAATAGAAATTCAATAACGGGTAAAAGTGATATTAATTCATTATAATATATTATTAAAATAATTATTGTAAATATTTTCATGAATGACTTTATATATAAGAAAATTATTCAAATTATAATTAAAAAATAATGATGGTGTTCATTAAAAACATTTTTTGAAGTTTTCATCACATATAGAGAGGGAAATAAAATTAAAACAAGATATTACCAAAAACTGATAAGAGATGAATATATATACTGTTTTTTATTAAAGTATCATATTATTCCCCATATGATAACATAATCATAAGAAAATAAGGGAGAGTTTCATCATGAGAAATAAATTTTTAAAATTGGTCTAACTTTCATTGTATGTTAAATTACAGTAATGTCTTGAGACGTGCACTCCCGGATCCGATGATGAAAACATGTTGTGTACTTTTTTATTAAAAGTTACTAAATATATATATTCCATTACATATAAGAAGATATTTTCTTCTATAGATTTTAGTGGAAAATTAAAATACATTGAAATATATTTGAATTTAATACAAATTATAAAAATTTATTTTACTTCACAATTGGTAGCTAATTAATGAAGTCCCACTACTTCCTGATTTCTTATGAGTTAGTGAAAAACATTTTTAAAATTTAATGTGTATATATAATTTCCCATTAATGGGATGTAAATATCATGAATATTACTCACAAATAAAATTACAAAAACTTTTATAAATTTTTTTTGGTATATAGAAATTATAAAAAAACAAATAATTTTTTTTCAACAAAATAACTATATGGTTATAAAAATATATAAAAATTTAAAATAATTTTCAAAACCATTCAAAATACATATCACTTTGAATAATGAATTTAATTTTCAAAATTTAATAACAATTTAAAATACATATATTTCTCTTTAATGATTTTAAAAACCATTATTTTCAAATATTCACTTTTATGTAAATAAATAATTTATGGAAAACATAATAGAATCCATTAGGAAACTAGTAGTATTACCTTTTTTATGACATCCTTTTGAATATTTTGGATCAATTCTCATTCCTTACTATCACTTTTGATACCAAAGTGATGAGTTTGATGAAAATATATTTTAATAGGGTTTATTTTTCATGTTTAATTTACACTAAAACATTCATTCAAAACATCATAAATTAATTTTATGATAAAATAGTTCTATAAAAATACAATTTTTCTAAAATCCTTCATTATTAAAACACAATTTTCTAAAATATTTTAGTGAAATAGATATTTTGAAACTTGGATTTTAAAATAATTATGATAATGACATAATTTAACTTATACTTATATTATATATAAATTCATGAAATTAATATAGTATATATTTTTTATGGCCACACACACTCTGATATATATATATAAATGAAAATTATATAAATTTAAAGGACTTTTTTCACATAAAATGTAAACAATAAATTCATCATTGAATAAAAAATTTTGAAAAATTAAATTTTTTGAATTAGATATTAGAAAATAGTTTATTTTATTTATTTAGTGATTTTAATAAATGATTATAAAGTTTTATAAATAATATTTTACCTTATTTAATGCAATAAAAAATTCCTTTCATTTTAAAAAATTATGAAATTGAACATGGTCTAAAACATTTGAATTATATTATATCATAAATAAAATATTATTTTTTTTATAAAAATATAAGCATATATATTTTTCAAAAAAAATATTCCCCTTACATAAAAAAATATTTTTTATAATAATAATTTACATCATTATATAATATTAATTTCCTTGAAAAAATTATGTTGTAATAAAAATAAATATAGTTTTTTTAAATATAATACAGAATAATAATAAATAGTTTGGAAGATATTAAAAATAGAATATCAAAATTTATAAATAAATCATTCAAATAAATTCTTAAACAATACACACATATAATCATATATTGAAAATTGGATTTTGAAAATTATAATATTCCCATTCATAAAAGTTGTTTTTGAAGAACCATAAAATAAAAATTTTAAAAATAATAATTACATAGAGAATTTTAAAATAAATTCTAACATACTTAAAATAATGGTTTTTCAATGAAAATATATTTTTTATAAATTTTTTATTTAGAATAATATTATTCTTATATTGAAGAGATTTTATAAAAACATAAGGATTTTTATGAAAATAAACCCTTCTCATAAAACTGTAATTTTTTTAAATATGATTCTGATACTAAATAAGTTTTTTGGATAAAATAAGTTTTTTAAAAAAAATTAATATTTAACATAATATAATATTAGTTTTAAACTAATATTCTTGTACATAAAATAATAATTTACTAAAACGTTTGCTTAATTTTCTGTTGTATACAACATTTTTATAATTGAATTATGAAAATTTACATCCCTTACTATAATATAATAGGGCTATGATAATAAATTATAAGGGATTAGAATAATTATTTTTTTAGAAAATCAATATATTATTGAAAAATTGTATTCATTTAAAATAACTCCATTATGAAATTAATATCACACATTCAAATTAATCATTTATTTATAAAAATTATAATTTTTAAAATTGGATTTCACTTTACAGAATGGTTTTTTTGAAAAATAATAGATTCGTAACACATATATTACTATTTTTCATAACAAGTACATTTATCATTCAAATGTTTATTATTATATTTATTATAAATGTATAACCATAAAATTTATTATATTCATATGTAAACCATATAATATTCATAATTTAGTTATTATTCATACCCTAAAACATTATAGATTGGTTATAATAGTGATTTTTAAATTATAATATTAGAATAGTTTATTTTGTTTCAATTCAACACATTGTTTCATGCATAAAAAGATATCTAATACATTGAATTTATTTAAGAGAAAATATATTTCAAAGTCTTAAGGTGTTAAATTATCTTTTATTCTGGTACTTTTATGTCATATATGATTTCAAACATGATATTCCCATTTTAAAATATGTTGGCCTTACATTCTATCCCTATTAATAATTTTTAATCTCACAATTTAATCTTAATAAACTAAATTAAGTGTATGACATTTGAAAATTATTTTCTTGGAAACCCACATCGTAAAATAATTTTATAAAGTATTATAATTATAATAGACAAAGGGAATGAAATATTAAATGTCGAATAATATATAACTAGATTCCCATGTAGGAGAACATTTTTTTGATGTGAAAGTATGGAATGGAAGTATACAAAAAACATATATAATTATGGATAGCTACAGATATCATTCATCATTTAATATAATGATCAATCGAATGTTAATGACCTCAAAACAAAAAATCCATGATCATTTAAAATACCATTAGAATCATCTCATATAAAGGTCATATGGTAATGTTTTTTGTTTCTAGATCAATTTATTAATGTTATGGTTCTAAATTAATGTACAAGAATATAATTAAATATACATACATGGTATCATTCTATTACAATAGAACAATTTAAACCATTTCATGTGCTTTGATTGATTTCCACTTTATCTGTTACTCGCTGAAATGAATATCAAAAAATCAATTTTCTATGCATGAGGCACAAAAATAAACTCTTGATGGGTCATAAAAATAATAAAAATTAATTATTCCTCTCTCCACATATCATCTAGGACCAAAATGGTATTCAAATTTTAACCATTAATACATTAATTTAAAAAACCTCAAAAAAACACCAAATTCAAACTAAATTATTTCAAATATAATTAACCTTAAGAATTTTTCAAAACATGTCTGTAAAAAATATATTTCCAAAAATATGGACTGAATTTCTCCATATTTATAAAATTATTTTACAATTATATTCCCTACAAAGCATGATGTATCTTTTAATTATCTAAAAAATATATTAATACATTGATCTCCATAAAATCATAAAGAACGTATGCATGGATTAAAAAATATAATATCATAATATAGAATATACTCCATAAATCCAGTCCTGCATTATACTCCAAAAAATATGACATAAAACATTGAATCACTACCCAATTTCAATGTCACAAACACTATCACATAAACATCTCTTTATCATTATTATCTAAACATTGGGAATATGTTACCGGTTAACTTCCCCCAAATCAAGGGTTTTATAAAAGGTTCAACATCCCATTGAATCACTTTTCCTAATAATATCCATAATGTTTCTTTAAATTCTTATATAAAACCCACTACTTTATAGTATTTAAATATATTATTATTCTTAGAAATAAAATACCATTTCTAAAATACTTGTTTAATAAAAAAATTTATCAAACTACACAAGAACATGAACCATTTAACTTCATTCATAAAAATTAACTATTTTACTTCATATTATCTTGTAATACCTCATTCATTTCATATATCATTTTTATTATATTAATCATCATTACTATAAGCATTATTCATTCAACCCTAAGGATTCGCTTCATGATCTTTCCCCCTATGACATTTACTCTCACAATTGTTATAGATCCATATCTAAAACATTCACCCTTTGATGACACCTTCGGGAGGCCATTATACTCATCCATTTCATTAACCAATATTTTCATTTTTCTATAGAAATTATATTCTTCGGGTCCTTTATTTTCACAACCAAAAGAATCTCACAATTCCTATAATACATTTACTTGGGTTTTGTTCCAAAATCCTCAACATAATGAATATTGATTATTTATTCCTCCATGGTCTCCATAACCAGATCTCCCATTGGACTATATCCACCTCTTTATTGATGAGTCCATGACTTAGTTAATGTTAAAATCATTAATATATCACAACCAATGATGGCCTAGTTACATCAGGTTACATCTGTTGTCTAAAAATAAAAAACACAGTGTGAACTACAATAATCATAGTTTTAAATCACATTGTAAAGAATAATAATTTATAATATGTATAAATAACGATACCTTATTTCCAATCCAAGACAACTTAGGTTTAATCCAAAGACATGAATGGTCATTATCTATTCAAATCTATTATAATGTATCATAATGAAAACTGAATAAACTAAATCATATCCCCTATGGTTGTTAAACGAGTTGTGTGGTAAGGCTCATATTTATGTACTATTTAATGTTCGAGTCTAGCCCAACTCAACATTGTTGGAGTTACTACCCATTGGTACATTTACCCTGAACCACATCCACATATAGTATCCCAACATGAGTGTGTTCCGAGGTAAACCAAAAAATATATACCTTAATAAAACAATTGGATGTTATTATATTTGTATTATTATCCTTAAAATAATTCATAAGGTTATATTCTATATTATATGATTTCTATATTCTAGTTCCCAATGATTATAATAAAATTCATTCTACTTAAAATATAACGTTATGAGACAAAAAATACCATATTCAGTTCTAAAAAAAATGTTTTATATTTTCTTTTAGAAAAATTAAATGAAAATGTATAGTCTAATACCCATTCAAGGATATTTTATGGTCTAGGTGGTGGTGGAAAAAGAAAATCCATTAAAATTTATTTGGTATTAACATAAATCATCAACAAATATCTATTTTAATTCACTTATTCTATCTCAAAAATGAAATAAAACTCTTTCGGAAGATCTAAGGATCATATTAATTTTTTTAAAAAATGTAGGGTGTAGGGTAATATTGACCAATAACTGCTTTTAAGACCAATTAAAATCATTGAAAAACTACTATACAAAAAATATTTTCAAAACAAACATCACATATATTATAAAACAATTGGAAATAGTTTTGAAAAATATAATTCTAGGGTGTTTGAAATATATTATAATATAAAATAATTTTTAAAACCTTATAAAATTGAAAAGAAAATTTAATATATATTTACTTCTAAAACATAATAACAGTTTCCTATAATTTTATTTATAATTATTGATTTTATAACCCATTTTTTAAATATTAACTTTTATATAACTACATAACACTAGTAAAACCTTATTAATTGAATGAGTATGGAAGAAATATCACCTTTTAGATAACATCCACTTGACGTCATGGGTATACACTACATTTCTCATAATAGCATTTGATACCAATTTGTTGAGTTTCATAAATAAATTTTAAATAGATTTTTAATTTCACATTTAATTTAATCTAGAATATTCCTAGTAAACAACATAAATTTTTTTCAATAGAAAATAATTTAATATCGAATATTATTTGATTAAAATATTCATAGTGAAAGCACTATTTTTCAAAAATACATAGAGAAATTGATCATTTATAAATCATATATTAAAAATAATTATATTAATAGATTTATTGATCTTATTCATATTATTGTATAAACATGTATTAAATTTCATGAATAAATTTAGTTTATGACCATATATATATATATATATATGTGAATGAAAACTAAAGAAATTAAACGGGATTTTTCACAGAATATGATAAATTTAAATACAACCTTGAATAAAACGTTAATGAAAACATAATTTTTAGGTATTGGGAATTGTAAAATAGTAACTACCCTTTATTTAGAAATTTTTGGAAATAAAAAATATATATATTAAACAAATATTCCATTACATAAAATCAAAAAATTATTTCCTTTCTTATTAGAATAATTTTTCAGAATATAATCATTAGCTAAAAACTATTAATTCAAAATATCCCTAACAAAAAATATATTTTAAAAAACAATATAATAAAATATTCTTTACTAAAAAATAATCATTTTAAATAAAATAATTTTATTGGAATTATCATATAGAATAGTAATATTATAGAATAGTATTATTATTAAACCGTTCACCTAGGAGAAATATTATAGAAAAGTAATATTATTAAATAGAGTATCTTCTATTAAAATATGGCACTTTTTAGAAAATTAAACACTTCATATAAAATAGAAAATTTTTAGAATATACAATTTATTGAATAAATGGTTTTTTTAAAAAATACATAGTATTAAAAATATAAATAATTTACATAAAAAAATATTAATTTTCAAATACTATCGCTAAAGAAAAAATATTATTTTTTTAATAAATTTTCTTTAAGCATGAGTTTGAATACATAATTTTCATTTTCAAAATATATTTTTTAAAAAATAAATCCATTACAATAATATAATTAGGGTTGGAAAATAATTTAACCTACCATATAGTAATAGTGTTTCAGGGAAATTATTATAGCTTAGTAATATTTAAATATTTTAAGATAGATCACTTATAAAATTAAAATAAAACATTGAAATAAAACAATTATTCACAAAAAAATATAATTTTAAAATTAAGACTTACCATTATAGACGGGTGTATAAAAATAATAATAGAATCTTGACACTAAAAATATTGAATTTTAGAAAACATTAATTTCATTCAAATGGTTATTAGTTTTAAAAAAATTAATGGATAACCATTGAATTTTTTTATACATTTTTTAACTATATAACATTCATATTTTAGTTAGACATATTCATACCCAACAACATAAAGACTATATTATAATTGTCATGTTTAAATTATAATATTTTTATTATTTATTGTTGTTTGTTGTATTCAGGTGTTTTTTTATCATAATTTCTAAAATATATTGAGTTTATTTAAAAGGAGATATATCATAATTTCTTAGGGTGTTATATTCTCTTCTAATATTGGTTTTTTCTATCATATACCCATTATAGCATGATGTTACTATTTTAAATTCTCATGTGATTACATTTATCCTCATTTATAATTAATATATACTTATTATAAGTCCATAGAAGAACCATATACATACATATAACATAACATATGCTGAACTTATAACATATCTACACCAGTTTATTAACAATTCTCTAATAAATGGTCATTTCCAATATTTGAATTTTCATTTTTCATGTGTGTTTCAATTTCGTGGATTCATTACATAAATTTAGATCATTATTCCATCAGATACACGTTTTTAATTATGATATTAATGTAATATATATTCATTTTATACATATTTATAATAATAATTAAAATGAATACATGAAAAATGAATCAAATATCTTTATAGAAGATGTAGTTCACATGAAGCCATGAGAAGGGTTATCATTTTACGGGTCTGAGCGTAAAAAGTTAAAGGTATATTATATTTAAATAATAATAATACGGTATTAATAAGTACAAAATATATTCATTTTTTCTGTCTTTAAAACCATCAAAGTATATTGGTCATGAAAACTGAATTACACCTCTATATGATGACATTAGGTTGTATTTTTTGATGGGTGATGTTTTTGTTTATCTTTATAATGAAAGGGTGATGAATATGGATTGCGGGATAAAAATAATAATATTTCATTGTATATAACATAATGATATTATTATTTGATAATATCTATAATAGAATTTATGGATGATGAAGTGGATATAAAATTAAAACACTCAGATAAATTTTAAAACATTTTTATAAAAAACGGCTATTAGATTACAAATTAAGACTAACATGTTGATAATTTTTTGGTTAAAAAGCATCAAGTTCATGTGGAGTATGATTTTTAAGGAATTTGGGTAGGTAATAGTCAAGATATACTGATTATGAGGTGCTAATAAGATAAGATAAATTGTGACCTTTATATGTGAGGGAAAGGACACAAATTAAATTATTTAAAATAATTTAATATGGTAAAGTAATTTTCTTGGAAGAGTGGAATTTTTTTTTCAAATCCTCATTGGATAAATGGGTATAGTCAATTTAAAACTAACCAATAAGGAATATAAATTTTTAAGTGTCATTTATAACCTTATCTGATAAACCAATTTTAATCCATATCATAGTAATATATTTTTATTGCTTAAACTATACATTATGACCGAAGAATAAGTTAACCATACAACATAATATTAAACATTATTATTTAAAATATGGGACCCATTGCACATGAAAAAATATGTTTGATTGGTAGAAATTGATTTTTATATATGTTCATAAAATTCATATAAAAGCATTTTAAAAATGATTGTTTTAATCTTAAATATGATTTTTGAGAAAATTGAAGATTAATTATGAAACCAATTGACATAATTGGTTTATTTTAATCAAAAGGATACTTAATTTTCAACAATACATTACCAAAACCAAACTAAACCATGCATATACATTATTATAAGAAAATAATAAAAAGGTAGTATTTATTTTAACATAGAAATTATAATGATTTATATAATATGAAGAATACATTTTTATGCTGAATATTATATGTGTATATTCATTATATTACATTATAAATATATAATTTTCTTATAAATAAATTCATACTAATTTATATTATTCTTATATAATTGAAATTTTATATAAGAAACATTATTTTTATAATTAATATTTTCACTTTTATGAAAAATTAAACTCTTTATGATAATTATCAAAATTCATGATTTTTTTTCAAATAGTGGATTCAATAAGTAAATTCATTTAATAAAAATAAATTTTTAATAATTGATATTTTAGTTATTTATCATATTCTTGTATAAATTTAAGTGAATTGTGTAATTAATTTTCACAATATAAAATATTACTAAAATAATTGAGAATCTTGATTCTCCATATAATATATAATGATCCAAAATACTAAAAAACAAATTGAAATCACAAAAAAATTGAGAGAAAACACAACAAGAGTATTATTTAAAAAATATAGGAGATAAATCTTCATACTCCCAGGCTCAATTGTCCTTTCACATACCATAATGAAAAATGATGTAAAGAGTGGAAACACACAATCCAAAACCAGACCAATGAAATATAAATATCTAAAAAACCACCACACATCATTATCCTCCAAAAAACATCAAACAAACATATTTTTTTATAATTGATACCCTCTCTAGATGAATAATTATAAGGAAACAAAAAATAATGAATATGTATCTAACATGAAACTATGAATGAATAATATCACATGTTTATGGTTATAATCTTATGAAAGGTGGATGAAATAAATCCAACAGATCTACCAATATTTCTAATTATTGAAGAACAAATGTAGGACAATGATAGAGTTTTAATGTGTTTTAATTTTTATTCACATCCTATAAATAATGACAACACATCACACAAACTAAAACAAACCACAAAAAAGGTATCTGGGAAATGGATCCATGATTCAATTAGAAAAACTATTCTATAGTATATCTCATTCGAATGTCTCCAAATATGATTTTGAAATAATGAAATCCATTTCATAGTCAATGATTAGAATGAACTATCATAGAAATCACTCCACATCATCCACCAAGTTATAATTTCAATAATATGACATAGATCAATAGAGACTTATAAAACAATGTAAAATGCCCATCCAGTTCTCCATTACCATTTAAATTTATCTCATAGTAAATTTTCTACACACGGGTTAGCCATGGAATATCTTAATTTACACAATGAAATTTTCTCAACATTAATTAATGAAACAAATAACAAAATAATTTCCTACTAGTATCTATTATATAATGGAAAAAATGGTTTAAACCACCAAATCACCATACCCACTAAAAACTATTCTTCACGCCTTCACACTATAGTGTTCTACCTCACACATTAAAGCACCCCTATAGTGCACAACAGACACTGCCAAACTACAAGGAACTAATCCAACAATAATCTCTACTAAAATATTATATCGTTACCCAGGAACACTATAACAAAACCTCAAACACCTAAAAATCACAATAAAGAATAACATAGGGGACAATTCTCTTATATATTAATCAAAATTACAATATTAATTAGTTCTGGGGAACCAGCTACAACACTATCCTTATACATAAATTCACTAAATCTCTATAATAGAAAAATTTTATATTTTCATTCAATATTTTATACGGTTTCACTTAAATGGTATTTATAGAACATCATTTTTGAATTCAAAATATGGTTTTAGAAAACAAACGATGAATCTATTCCATACATCCATAAATTATTTAATTACTGGACTAAATATTTTAGGAATAGAAGTAATTTAATTATTAAAATAGTCATTATATTTTGACTATTTATTTACCTATAATCAAATTTAATACATTAATTTTATAAAAAAAATTATAAGTATAAACTTTTATTCTTTTTGGATCATATACATCTGTATAATTTTTTCACCAAATCAATATATCATATTTTTTAAACAATTAAAAACATTTATATTTATTCTTAATTTATAATACACACATATGTCTACACATTTATATTAAATATAAAATAATAATCATTCTCATGAACACTTAAGATGAATTTCTCTTTTTAATTACCTTGGATACTGTGTTAATGATAAGGTTTTTTTATAATCATCAACCTTTACCTTTATATCTTTTTTATTAATTATTAAAATTTCTATGTATATATTTTTATAATATTTAATAATATATTTAAATATAAAAAAAATAAATTAAAATAGATAGAAAAAACACGTTTAATTGAATAAAATATAAAATTATTTCCTAGAAATGTGTATTTATAATCTAATTTTGTTTTATGGATGAGAAAAATATATAATATTATATAAAAAACAATTTTACATGGAATAAATAGCTTATATTTCCCCACATATAATAGAAAAATTTTATATTCCTTATATAAAATTAGATATAAATATACTATAATATATTATGTTTTATATAAAATTCATTCATCAATGAAGTATGTTTCTCAAGAAATAAAAAATAAGGATGAAACTAGTTTTTGAATATTAATTTGATGAGTTTTTTTATGATTGAATACATTGATAATACTAAATAATTATTTTTTGAGGTAATTTATTACCAAATTTTAGAAAAGAAATAATCATTTCATGATATAATGAATGTATTTCCATGAATTTGAATATTATTAAAAAACTAAAAAATGTGTAATTCATGTGTATAAATCTAGAGACCCACAATGTTTTAATCTTGATTAAATACCTAAGTACTTTATAAATGGTAACAATCCATTCTGAAAGGTGACACACTTTCAGAATCTCTACACACTATGTAATCTTCAGTAAACCATTTAAATATTTTTTATAATAATGACAATTTATTCGTGTGTATTAACTAAAGGGGGGAGGTACTACTACTCTACCAAGTAACTCTTATTAATCGAATATATTTTTTCATTTCATTTTATTCCAATTTCACATCATTTCCAATAACTAACCTCTATTACTCTAATATATAAGAAAAGTTTTGGTTTTTTTCATCCATTTAATCATCTATATTTTATTAACATGGTAAAGAGAGTCATTTTTTTATAAAAAATAATGGTTTATTCTGATAATTATTTATTTTATAATATTTATCTTACATTGATATTTTCTTAAACCACGTCAAAAATAAATTTTATTTTTAAATATATTTTTAATATTGGTAAAAGTAATAAACAATCTAAGAAAACCGTTGTAATTATAATGATAAAGGCAATTACTAATGGGATAGCACATTGTAAACAATGTATCTATATTGAAAAAACATGTTTATTTAACAATTAAATTTATAGACAAACTAAATAAATCATTAATAACTCACATAATATTTATTGGATCAAGAAATGATGAAATAATTTATTCCAAATTATAGAAAATATCAATAATTTTAGATTACATAAAAAAACATTTTTTAAAAAATTACTAATAGTATTTACAAACAATATGAATTCACTTTTTTACCATCCTGTCTTTCATTTAATGTTTTTAATTATTTATAATCTTATATTTTACTTTAATCAAATTCAAAATAATTTATAATTATCCTATACATTACTAAATTGGTGTTACAATTATACTTTCCATGTGTAGGGCTCTATAATTTGAAATTTGGATGGAATTATGTTGTAAAATATAGATTAGAACATGATGTTAATATACTTTCAAGAATTTTTGACTTCTTCAGTTTTTTTTCACACCAAATTAAATTTACTTTATAAAATTTGGAATTAAAAGATAAATTGAAATATTATAATATGTAATGTAAATATATATTCTATATTGAAACATTTCTTCCATAAACAAAAAATAATACCCTTTACACGTTATTTGACAACTCAACCTAGCTCTGTGATTAGTAAAAGTGATGACCCACCATTTCAATTTTATGTTCCCATTTTTTTCAAGATAAATGGGGGGAATTAAGAAAAAAAAGGGATTTATATTTTATAAAATAATGTGACTCTTTTTTAAAGATTAATTAACCAAATTTTTCGTTTTGTAATGAATCTCTATGAATTAACATTAGTATACAACATTTCGATTCATAATTGTTATGATTTGATGCTGACAGTTAAGGGAAGTAAATTAATTTTAATATCATATTATTAGATAATATGATTATGATCATTATTTACCTCTCATAATTTCATGAATATAATTTTTTATATATTATTTAAATATAATAAAATGTTTAATAACTGTGGATTTTGAATCACCCATTCTATATGTAGAATTTTTGTTGTGATTTTCATTAATAAATTGTTAGATAATTCCATATATATGTAATATTCTTAGTATTTAAATTTGTGGTTTTTAAATATTTTATAATTTCAGGGTTGAATACACATACTACCATGGTTTCAGACATCATGGAAAAAAAATATATGATTTTGAATTCATATTACCACACTATATATATTTAAAGACATATGAATTATCCGTTTAAAGTGCATGACTAGTTTCCCATTGAAGGGTGTCACTCCATTTAAGGTGTTCATATGGTGTGTACATCACATATAAAAGTAATTTTTGATGAAAATTACACTACACACCATTTAAAAAGATTTTTTACTCAATATTTTCCACTAACTAAAGTATATCATGGAAATTAAATGTGTAAAAGGAATATCAACCAGCTATGAAGAGATAGCCAAAAATATATAGTTCAGGTGACTATATTCCCTTTACTTATATAGAAATCATATAATTACATTATTAAATAAAACCATAATTATACAAAAAAAATTTAAACTATTTACATAGTGGTTGGTGCTTCCACTTTACTGAATCTCTCATATGAATCCATTGTAAGAGTTTTTAAAAAAAATTATTCTGTTTTCCTCTCATATTATTCCACTCCCATTAATTCCCCTTATATGCATGATAATGGTTGATTTATTTTTCAACCTTACCATCTAATACATGTTAATGATAGTCTATGAATGGTTTTTATTAGGTTATAATAAACATGAGTGGAATAATGTAAAAATCACTAATTTTGTAATTCATCTTTCATATTGTGATTTTTTATAATTCTTTTTCAATTTTAATTTTAATTCTAAAATATGTGTAACACCTGAATAATAAAGATATAATTTGTGAGAAAATAGGATATAATGTGGGAAACCCAAACAGCTGTGTAATCTCATTTTCATCATTTTTTTATATTGATTAATATGTTTTTTTACAAATAATCTTTAAAATATAAAACTAAATCTTATATAAACTAAACCAATACTAGTTATATCATGAAATAAAAAGGTAATTAATTCCTTATAATAGAAATTTTGATAAAATAATATATTCACAAAAAAATTTAATTTTGATTTATTTTATATTTATAAATTCTAGACTAATATTTTAACATTTGATTTCTTTCCTTTTATTTTAAATATTTCTACTTTCTAAATATATTCTAATTTTTATTTAACCATATATGACGCCTTGATAATAAAACAAAAGATTGATTTACATTCAACATCATGTCTTATTCCCTATGCATCAACACTAATACTTCACTACTATATTAGAGTTATCCAAATAATTTAGAGTGTCTTGTGATTGGGGAATACAAAACACTTGAATTATAAATAAGTATTTATATAACATAAAATCCAATAAGTTCATATTTATTTTTTAAACACAATTAGAAAAGTATGAAATTATAAAAAATTATGAATCACTATTAGATTAATTTATACATTATATGAATTGATCTCACTATCACGTAATGTTTGTATTTAATGTATTACATGAAATATATTTTTGGTAGGTGGGTATAATCAATTAAAAGTATCCAATAAGTGATTTTATGAAATATAACAACCTTTGAAATCATAACCATTATATCAAAAATATTATTGGATCAAGATTCATGTGTCAAAAATATTATAATATAATTTTGTATGTCATTCATAGATTAAATTGTTGGGTAGATCATTATTTTAATTGTATTGTATACAACACTTGTATAGTTTGTTAGACACAATGTTTCCCATAATAATGTAATTAAGTATCCCAAATACATTTTATCCAATACATAATTATATTAACAAAAAAATTGAGGCATGAAAATAATTTAATTTTCCCAAATACATGAAAAATATGAGGGTTTTGGATTACATGAGGAGTTTCTATGTTAAAATATTTGGAATATATGTATTTTCGTAGGCCAAGAACGATGATATTAAATAAAATATGGAACAAAGTACATTTTTTTCAATACAATGAGAACTTGGTGGCACTAGGAAAAATATTAGAGGCCTTAATTGGTTATTAACCACTTAGTGGACATAGGTAGGGTATCAAATAGAGCACAGAATTCTAGGTGGAAATAGATCATGTACCGAGTTGTGAGATAAATTTTTTTTTCTATAGTCTTTAAACATTAAAATTAATTTCAATATATTATAAATCAAATCCCACCTCTCATTTGTTTCATTACATTATATGTATACTTAATCCCTCTATAGGAAAATCTACTTCAATGTAATTAACTTGTTAAATTTGACTAGATTAAATTTCCAAGTATCCTTTAGGAGCTCCATGAATAATGATAACAATACATATATCTTCAATACATGTATATCTCTCTATTTATTAACTATTTTTCTTTTTTCCATTATTTTTTTTATATGTTCAATTTTTTTCTATGTGATATTTTATTTCATCGTATGATCATTAGTGATATGTTTCAAACTTTAGTGTGGCTGGATGTACTTATAATGTTCCTATAAATTTATTTGACTTTCATATTTATTTTGATATGTATATAGCATGAAATTTTTATTCCTTTCCTAAAAAAGATTCAAATGTTTAACTTTTCATCTAAAGTTAATCTAATTAAAATTATGCCTAATATGGGTCATAAAAAATTTATATTGACATAATGGTTTTCAATTACCATATTTCTATATTATATGTTTTATAGAAGAGTATATTAGAATTCATTAATGGTACTCATGGTTCTGGTATAGCATTAAGGGACATATATTCTTTCATAATCATCTAATTGGTGGATATATATTTTAGATAATTTTAGTAATTTTATATTCTATAATGATTATGTGATTTCATTGTGTTGGAGGTATTTTATGCCCATACTTGATAATGTATGATAGATCCTTCATGAACATTATCAACAAAGGTTGTACTATTTATTTCAAGATTAAATTTTGATGATTTCCCATTAACTATAATTTCTTTTTAGGTGGTATAGTATAGATAATTATTGTCTGATAAATGATGAATCTTTCAACCCTATAATTTTATATTATAATCTCATCTACCCTTATGGGTTTATTTTTTGGTGAGGGATCATTAACCATAGAGAGCATTTTTGTGTTTCATTCTTTACCATGGTTGATTTTCTTCAGTGATGTATCATTCAACCAGTTTTATTATATTGATGATGTGTCATTCAGAATTGTGATTTTTTAATTATTACATTATTTTATATTGGCCCATGTATTTTGGTTTAATCATTCAAAAATAGATTCTTTATAATTGATGTATCATTCAGTTTTTGGATTTTTAATAATGATATTATCCACCCAAAGTAATGTATTAATGATACAAGGATAACATGAATAAAATATTTTAGAGATGTATAATTAAAATATGTTTATTTTGTAGTTATGTACCTTTTGTCATGTGTTCATAAGTATCACAGTAACCTATTCACATTTGGAAATGTTACATGTGGGGATAGATCGTATTCAATAAAATCGTGTCTATAATATAAGTGCATTATTATTATTTTTAATTGGATAATGTAGGTTGGATAAGTAATTGGATTGGTCTATATGCATTTATGAATTGATATGTATACTTTATATCAATTTTCATAATATTTATTATTGACCATACAATTGAATATTATATATTTTTTATGGACATTATTTCTAATTACCTCCTTATTTATACTCACACCATTAATAGGTATTTTAATACCCTGGTAGATTTTACAATCACGAATACAATTATCAGAATGGGTCATGTAGTTAATGTATCAGATTTCATGTTATTGGTTTTGATGTATGGGCTGGGTGTGGACTAAGGCTAATTTTTTCCCACACCCATATTAATATATTTATTTTTTTTCATGAAATATATTATGAACTATATGTAATCATGGTTATTTGATTTTGGTCCTAAGAAAGGAAAATAACATAGGGGTGGTGAATTATAGTATTTTGATATCCTAAAATAATCCTATATAATAATTATATTACACCTTCAGTAAGGACCCCTATCCCCTGATAATAAAAATTAAGATAGAAAGAAACAAAATAAGGATACAAGAAAATTTAGTTGTTTAAACTATACAAGGATAATTAAGGGGGAATAAAATGAAGTATTAATGATAAACTAGAATCACTAGGTAAATAAATTAGTTCCTATAACATATAGAGGACCCACTAAACATATGAGTTTACAACATTAATGATAAATAGAAATCAACTACCGTAATAACATAGAAAACATAATATTCCCCCAACGGTTTCCATCTCAATATTCATAAAAAATAATTATTTCACCCTAATAATGATGTATCTATCAAATCAACCTTAATTTAGTTGGTAAACTATACAAACCTCTAGTGATAAATCCAATAGGATATTTATTAATTTATTTTTAGAATTTAGCGTATAGATATAATATTCTATTCAAACTATAGTTTTTTACATGATCAACCATTTATTGAAGTTATCTATTTTCTATATATGGAATCTCAAGGTTCCCTATGGATTCATATCGAACTCAACATAATTACTATTGGAAATTTATTCTACACAAATTATTATATATTTATCCACTATAACCCATCAATTATCATATTCTCCTTTTCAAGGATTTTATATTTGAATATGGAATCTATTAATTTCACTTTATCATGGAATCAAAATTACCATGTGGTAGTATTCCTTATTACCTTATGAAACCAAGACCCTATACTCCTTCAATCATAAGAACCTAAACAATATAATACGTAACTCTATTATGTGTAATTATAAACCTATAATTTTAATAAATAAAACACAAAAACACATTTCATGGTGAAAGTATAAGGATCATTTATTGATAAGAAAAAAATCATATCAAATACTTTTCATGGTGAGTAAATATTCAAAAACATTAAACCACTATAATCATCCCATACCAAGTCAATGGATGTATAACATTACAACGATGTCAAAATTTACAATGACATAGACGTAGTGGTAGTATCTTTATATATCATGGTTTTATTTGGAATAAACCCTTAAATTTCAAATATAAAATATAATTTATGGAGTTCCATACATATAATCCCTTTATAATCATTATGCATAGTAATTTTACATTTTCCCAGTAATCAATTACTTCTCTAATGGTGCAGCATCAGCTTCTATGATTTTAATAATTAATCAAATTCAAAAAATCTAAATGTAAACCCTCATGGGGTCCCCTAAATTCTTGTTCCACTCCTTATGTAAGAAATATCAGGGTCAATATATTCTAATAAATCTAACTCAAGACATTATCTAGGAAGTCTTGACTATCTTTTTGTATAATGAAAAGAAAAACTATTGCTGCCCTTAACTTGTTTAAAAACTCTTCTAGACTAATTCATAGTATAGTAAGCTATAATTTAATTCCTTTTAAAATAATTTTTGATAAACACAACTAGAACATAATATATGAGGATTTTCCAAAAAAATCTCCCCCTTTGGGATTGCGGACAACTTTTTTAACAATAATATAAATGGTCTTCATCAAAAAAACATAACTTACTATACATCCATTATAAATAGTATTTCCATTAAAGTGTGTATTAGTTATTTTAAAATAATCATTATAATCCTATATAAATAATGATAATTATATGAAATTAGAGTCAAATAAAATTCCCCTCATGAAAAATATTGAATGATCAACGTTTTATCCAGTACACCTCGACAAAAATTCTTCCCTTGAAAAAAAATTATATACTATACAATATTACAAAACATCATAAAGATATAACTAAAAAATATCAACAATAAAGAACTATCCAATAAATTATGATATTAAATAATGGACAGCATCTCTAAAAAAATAATGGAAAACTGCTCCCCATTTATCATAATACACAAAGAGAACCTCCATGAATGTTCAAAAGAGTGGGATAAAAATCCAAAACACTAATTCAATATAATACTTATTTCATTATAGAAAAATAATATAGTTTTAGTGGTCCATTATCGAAAACATCTTATTAGAAAGTGATAGTCATAATCTATGATTAAATTGATTCCATTCAAAATGAGACTCAAATGATGCATTTTTTATGATGTCCATAGCATTATTTTTGTATTGACATGTATTCTAAATCTAGTATCCATTTATTAACATTATACTTCCTGAAACGAGGGGTTCGAAAATAAATTACCCTACAATAATGTAAAAGTTTTCATGAAAATTATTATATCTTTGAATAATTTAATTCTTTTAAGATAACTCCCTTATAAAATAATATCACACATTGAAATAAAAAAACTATTCAAAAAAATTCAAAAATAGAACATCCCATTATATTTGAGTTTATAAAAATAAAAATAGAATCTTGATACTGAAAAAATATAATTTTAGATAATATTTATTTCTTTCAAATGGTTAATATTTTATTTAAAATTAGTGGATAAATATAGAATTTATTTTATAGATTTGTGAACCATATAAGTTTCATAATTTAGATAGTCATATTCAAACCCACCAACTTAAAAACTTTATTATAATGGTCATGTTTAAATAAAAATATTTTTATAGTATATTGTGGTTCGTTTAAATCTGGTGTTTTTTTCATCATAATTTATCGAACATGATTCTACTCTTTTAAAATATTATATGATTACATTTAACCTCATTTATAATTAGTTTAAATTTATCACAATTCCATTGGAGAACCATATACATATATATAACATAACATGTGATGAAAATAAAACATCTCAACACCAGTTTTCTTAACAATTATCTTATAAAATTGACATTTCCAAAATTTGAATTTTTATTTTTCATGTTTGTTTCAATTTAGTGGATTAATTACATAAATTTAGATCATTACTCCATCAAATTATTCTTTTCATTCATGATATTAATGTAATATATATTCATTATATTTATATTTATAATAATACTTAAAATTTATACTTGAAAATTGAATCAAATTTCATCATGGAAGATATAGTTCACAAGAAGCCATGAGTAAAGTTATCATTTTATGAGTAGAAGGTTAATAATTAAATTATATATTATATTTGAATAAAAATAATTATTTTTTAATATGTACCAGATATATTAATTTTTTAGGTCTTTATATACATCATATTATTTTGTTGATGAAATCTAAATTACACAGCTATATGATGATGTAAAGTTGTATGATTGGATGAGCAATGTTTTTATTTTTCTGTAGGATAGAAGGGTGATGACTATTGATTGTGGGAATAAAATAATAAAATTTAAATATATATTACATAATGATATTATTATTTTATAGTTTTTATAATAGACATTATGGATGTTGAAATGGAAATAGTATTAAAACACTCATATAAATGTTATAACATTTCTATCAAAAATAGCCATTGGATTACAAATTAAGACCTATAGGTTGATGCTTTTTTTGTTAAAAAATCATCATGTTTATGTGGAGTATGATTTTGAAGGAATTTAGTTTTGGGTTGGTCAATATATGATGATTATGAGGCTCTAATAATATAAGAAAAATTATGACCTTTATGAATGAGGGATAAGACACACATGGAATTATTTAAAATAAATTAATATTGTAAAGTCATTTTCTTGTAAAAGTGGATAAAAATTTTCAAAACATAATTTGAGAAATGGGTATGGTCAAAATAAAACTAAACAATGAGATTTATAAATGTTTAAGTGTCATTTATATCCTTATCTGATAAACCAATTTTAATCCAAATCATAATAATTTATTTATTGCTTTTACTATTGCTTATGACATAGGAATAAGTTAACCTTACAACATAATATTTATTATTTTTATTTAAAATATGAAACCCATTTTACATGGTAAATTATATAGGATTTGAAGAAATTTATTTTTATATATGTTCATAAAAATAATATAAAATCATTTCATAAATTATTGTTTTAATCTTAAATATGATATTTTAGAAAATTGAAGAATATTTAGGATACCAAGGGACATAATTGGATTATTTTAATTAAAAGGTGATTTAATTTTCAATAATACAATACCAAAACTAAAAGGAACCAATTATATACATTATTATCAAAAAATTACAGAAAATTGTATTTATTTCGACACATATATTATAAATATTAATATAATGTTATGAATACAATTTTATACTCATTATTATACATTTATATTCATTATATTACATCTTAAATATATAATTTTCCTATAAAAAAATTCGTTGGAAATTTTTGTTATTCTTATATAATTAATATTTTATAAAAGGTACATTATTTTTATAATTGATATTTTCACTTTTATTAAAAATTCAACTATTTTTGATAATTCTCAAAATTTCATGACAAATCGTTTTTACATGGTGAATTCAATAATTTAATTAATTTCATAAAAATGATTTTATAATAACTAATATTTCAGTTATTTATCATATCCTAGAATAAATTTATGTGCATTTTGGTATTAATTTTCAGGATTGAAAAGATTACTATAATAATTGAAAATTTACATACTCCATATCTTCTATAGTTCTCCAAAATACCAAAACAATTGAAATCACACAAAAAATTAAGAGAATACACAACAAGAATATAAATTAAAAAATATAGGAGATAAGACTTCATATTCCCCAGCACAATTGGCACTTCACATACCACATTGAACTAAAATGAAAAGAGCAGACGCCCGTAATCCAAAACCCGTCCAATGATGTAAAAATATCTAAAAAACCACCACACGTCGTTATCCTCCAAAAAAACATCAAGCAAACATGTTTTTTTATACCTGAAACCCAATCTAGATAATGAATGGGAAGGAAGCCAAAAATAATGAAGGGTATCTAACATAAAATTTCTTTGTATTAATATCACATAATTGTGGTCAGAATCATATGAAATATGGATAAAATAACTCAAAGAGATCTACTAATATCTCTAAAGATTGAAGAGAAACATTTTGATAATGATAGGGTTCTAAGGTGTTTTAAATTTTTTCAGAGCCTGTAAATAATAATAACACATAATAAAAACTAAATCCCACCACAAAAGGATGTATGTGAAATAGATCCATGATTCTATTTGAATAAAAATTCTATATTATATCTCATTAGAACGTATCCAAATATAATTGTGAAATAATTGAATTATTATCATGGTCAATGATCAGATTCTTTATATTTGGGCAAGGGAATGATGTAAGGAGAATGAACTATCATACAACTCACCCCAGATCCATAACCATATTAAAATTTTCATAATATTACATATTTTTATGGAAAAATATAAAACCACCTAAAATCCTCATCCATTTCTCCATATCACTTTTCATCTATCTTATAGTCAATCTTCTACACATGGTTCATCCATGGAAAATCGTAATTGGAACAATGAAATTTTTTCAAGATCAATTGAAGAACGAAATCTCCATAAAAATGTAATAATAGTCTCTATTATATAGTGGAAAAACAATAGTGTAAACCACCTGATCACCATAACCACTAAAAACCCTTCTTCAATCAATTACACTATATTGTTCTACCTCACACATTAAATTACACTTCCACAGCGTAATAGACACTATGACACTACAAAGAAATACTCCCACAATAATCTCAACTAAAATATTATCCCTTCACCCTTAAACACTATAACAAAACCTCCAACACCTAAAACACACAATACAGTATAACATAGAGGACAATTACCTTATACATTAATCAAAATTACAATATTAATCGGCTCTAGGGAACCAGCTACAACACTATACTTATACATAAATTCACTAAACCACTATAAAAGAAAAATTGTATATTTTCATTCAATATATTATATGGGTTAATTTAATGTTGTATTCATAGAACATAATTTTTGAATTCATAAGATGGTTTTAGAAAACATATTATGAATTGATTCCATACATCCATAAATTATTTAACTATTGTACTAAATATTTTAGGCATATAAATAATTTAATCATTAAAATAGTCATTATATTTTGACTATTTATTTAGCTTTAATCACATTTAATACATTAATTATATAAAATTTGTGATAAGTAAAAACTTTTATTCCTATTGGATCATATACATATGTATAATTTTTTCACGAAATCAATATATCAACTCTTTTTAATAATTAAAAACATTGATATTTATTCTTAATTTATAATACACTCATATATCTACTAATTAATATTCAATATGAAATAATAATCACTCTCATGAACACTTACGATGAATTTATCATTTTAATTACCTAGGAAATCATGTCAATGATAAGGTTTTTTATAATCATAAACCTTTACCTTTCTGTTTTTTATATTAATTATTGAATTTTACATGTATATATTTTTTTAATATTTATTCATATATTTAAATCTATAAAAAATTAAATTAAAATAGATAGTAAACAACACGTTTTATTGAAGAAAATATAAAATTATCTCCTAGAAATGTGAATTTATAATCAAATTTTGTTTTATGGATGAAAAAATATGTTTATTTGTATAAAAAATCAAATTTACATGGTATATATAGCTTATTTGTACCCACTTATAATAGAGAAATTCTATATTCCTTATATACAATTAGATATAAATCAACCATAATATATTATGTTTTATATAAAATTCATTCATCAAAGAAGTATGTTTCTCAAGAAATAAAACATACAGATGAAACTTGTTTTTGAATCTTAATTTTATGATTATTGTTTTGAGTGAATACATTGAGAATACTAAATAATTATTTTTTGGGGTAATTTATTACAATTTTATTGAAACTAAATAATCATTTCATGATATAATGAATGTATTTCCAATGATTTGGGTATTATTAGAAAACTAAAAAATGTGTAATTTATATGTATAAATCTATAGACCCATAATTTGTTAGGCTTGATTACAAACCTAACTACTTTCAAAATGGTAACAATCCATTCTGAAAGGTGACACACTTTCAAACTCTCTACACACCATGTAATCTTCAGTATGCCATGTAAATATTTTTTTTAAATCATGACATTTTAGTTTGTGTGTATTAACTAAAGGGGGGAGGTACTACTACTCTACCAAGTAACTGCTCTAAATCCAATGTAGTTTTTTCATTTCTTTTTATTCCAATTTCACATCATTTCATATATCTACTATCTATTACTCTAATATATAAGACTAGTTTTAGATTTTTTCTTCATCAATTTCATCCTCTATATTTTATTAAAATGATAAAGAGAGTCATTTTTTTGTTATAACAAATGATGTTTTATTATGATAATTATTTATTTTATAATATTTATCTTATATTGAAATATTTCTAATCCATTTCAAAAATAAATTTAAATTTTAAATATATTTTTAATATTGGTACAAGAAAGGTACAATCTAGGAAACCCATAGTAATTTAAATGATCAAGCCAATTACTAATGGTAGAGCACATTGTAAACATTCAGTCTGTATTGAAATAACATGAATATTTAATAACTAAATTTATGGAAAAAGTAATTAAATGATAAAAAACTCACATATTCATTTTTAGATCAAGAAATTATGAAATAATGTGTTCCAAATTATAGAAAACATCAATAATTTTATATTACCCAAAATTAAATGTTTATTTAAATTACTAATAGTATTTACAAACAAGATTAATTAACTTTTATACCATCCCATCTTTCATTTAATTTTTTTAATTATTTATAATCTTATATTTTAGTTTAATCTAATTCAAAATAATTTATAATCATCTAATACATTACGAAATTGTTGTTATAATTATACATTCCATGTGTAAGTCTCAATAATTTGAAATTTTGATGGAATTACATTGTAAAATATATATTATAACATAATGTTAATATACTATCTATAATTTCTGACATCTTCCGTTTTTTTCAATCCAAATTAAATTTAGTTTAAAATTTTGGGAATTGAAAAATAAATTGACAGATTATAATATGTAATGTAAATATATATTCTGTATTGAAACATTTTTCCCATAAACACAAAATAATCCCCTTTACACGTTATTTGACAACTCAACCTGGATCTGTGACTTGTAAAAGTGATGACCCACATTTTCATTTTGAAGTTCCTATTTCTGTTCAAGATATACGTGTCGAATTAAGACTAAATAAGGAATTTATATTTTATAATATAATGTGCCTCTATTTTAAAGATTAATTAACATATTTTTTGTTGTTGTAATGAATCTTTATGAATTAACCTTGGTAGACAAAATTTTGATTCCAAATTGTTATGATTTGATGCTGACTATTAGGGGAAATCAAGTAATTTCAATATCATATTATAAGATAATATGATTATGATCATTATTTACCTCTCGTAATTTCAAGAATATAATTGTTTACATATTATTTATATAAAAGAACATTTTTAATAATTTTGGATTTTGAATCACCCATTCTATATGTAGATTTTTTGTGGTGATTTTTATTATTAAATTGTCAGATAATTCCATATATATGTTATATTATATGTATTTAAATTGGTGGTTTTTAAATATTTTATAATTTTAGGGATCAATACACATACTACCATGGTTTCAGACATCATGGAAAAAAATACATGATATTGAATTCATATTACCAACCCCTATACATTTAAGGACACATGAATGATCCAATTAGAGTGCTTTACCAGTTTACCACACAAGGGTGTCACACTATTTACGATGTTCATATGGTGTGTACATCACATATAAAAGTATTTTTTATCAAAAATTACACTACATACTATTTTAAATTATTATATACTCAATGTTTTCCACTAACTAAAATTTTTCATTGAAATTAAATGGGTAAAAAGAAAATCAACCAGCTACGAAGAGATAGACAAAAAGATTTAGTTTACGTGACTATATTCCATTTACATATGTAGAAATCATATAATTACATTATAAAATAAAACAATAGTTATACAACTAATTTTTAAACTATTGACATAGTTGGAGGTGCTTCCACTTTACTGAATCTCTCATATGAATCCAGAGTAAAATATTTTTAAAACAATTATTTTGTTTTCCTCTCATATTATTCCTCTCTCATTATTCCCCTTATATTCATGGTAATTGTTGAGTCTTTTCTCAGCCTTACCATCTAATACATGTTAATGATAGTCTAAGAATTTTTTTAGGCGGTTATAACAAACATGAATAGAATAATTTAATAATAATTAATTTTTTATTACTTCTTTAATATTGTGATTTTTAATAATCCTATTTCAATTTTAATTTTAATTCTACAATATGTGTAAATCTTGAATAATAAAGATAGAATTAGTGAAAAAATCAGATATAATGGGAGAAACCCAAACAACTGTGGAATCTCATTTTCATCATTTTTTATGTACTGATAAATTTGTTTTTTTACAAATAAACGTTAAAAATATGAAGTTAATTCATATAAAAACTAAACCATTCCTGGTTAGATCATGAATTTAAAATAAAATTAATTCCTCATAATATATATTATCATGAATTTTTATATTCACCAAAAATATTATTTTTGAATTATTTTATATTTATAAATTCAAAACTAATATTTCCACATTTGATTTTTGTCATTTTACTTTCAATATTTATACTTTTTAAAAAAAAATTAATTTTTATCTAACTATGTATAACCCCTTGATAATCATCCAAAAGTATGATTTAAATTCAACTTCATGTCTTATTCCCTGGGCATCAACACTAATACTGAACTACAATAGTAGAGTTATCCAATTAAAAAAGATAGTCTTTTGATTGGGTAATACAAAACACATGGATTATAAATATGAATTTATATAACATAAAATCGAATAAGTTCATTATTATTTTTTGAACACTATTAAAGAGTATGAAATTATAAAAAATTATTAAAATCTCTTAGATAAGTTTATACATTATATGAATTGATTTAAGTATCACATAATGTTTTTATTTAATGTATTACATGAAATATATTTTGGGTAGGTGGGTATAATGAATTAAAATTATCCAAAAAGGGATTTTATGAAATATAACAACTGTTGAAATTATAACCATTATATCAAAAATAATATTGGATCAATATTCATGTTTCAAAAATATTATAATTTAATTTTATATGTCATTCATAGATTAAATTTCTAAGTATATCATTATTTAAATTATATTATATACAACACATGTATAGTATTTTAGACACAATGTTTCCCAAAATAATGTAATGACGTATCCCAAATACATTTTATTCAATACATAATTATATTAACAAAAAAAATTTGAGGCATGAAATTAAATTAATTTTATCAAATTTAAGTGTAATATGAGGATTTTAAATTGATTGAGGAGTTTATGTGTTGAAATGTTTGGAATATGTGGGGTTTCATAGGCCAAGAATGTTTCTAATAAATAAAATATGGAACAAAGTACATTTTTACAATACAATCAGTACTTGGTGGCACTAATAAAAAATATAAGAGGCCCTAATTGGTTATTATCCACTTAGTAGACCTAGGGAGGGTATCAAATAGGGAACAAAATAAAAGGTGGAAATAGATCATGTACCAAGTTGTGAGATGAGAAATATTTTCTAAAATGTTTAAATATTAAAATTAATTTGAATCAATTATAAACCAAATCCCACCACTCATTTGATTCATTACATTACATGTGTCTTTCATCCTTCTTTATGATAATCTACTTAAATGTAAGATAACTTCATAAATTCATCTAGATTAAATTTCCATGTATCCTTTTTGAGCTCCATGAATAAGGATAACAATAATCTAATCTTCAATCCATTTATATCTCTCTATTTAATTATTTTTTTTTATTTTTTCTATTTTTATTATTTATTGTTCAGTAACATGTCCAATTATATTCTATGTGATATTTTAATTCATCATAGGATCATTAGTGATATGATTCCTACTTTAGTGTGGTTGGATGTAATTATAATGTTCCTATAAATTTATATGACATTCATGTTTAGTTTGATATGTATGTAGCATTAAATTGTTATTCTTTTCCCAAAAAAGATTCAAATGTTTCACTTTTCATCTAAAGTTAATCTAATTACAATTATACCTAATATGGGTCATTAAAAAAATTTACATTGACATCATGGTTTTCAATTACCACATTTATATATTATATGTTTTATAGAGGAGTTGATTATAATTCATTAATGGTACCCACTGTTCTGGTATATCATTACGGGACATATATTCTTTCATAATCGTTTCATTGGTGGATATATATTTTAGACAATTTTATTAATTTTCTATTATATAATGATTATGTGATTTTATTAGGTTGGAGTTTTTTTATGCCCATACATGATGAAGTATGATATATCCTTCATGAAATTATCAAAAAAAGGTTATACTATTCATTTCCAAATTAAATTTTGATGATTTCTCATTCACTAGAATTTCCATTTTGTTGGAATGTCATAAAAAATTATTGTGAGAGAAATGATGAATCTTTCAACCCTATAATGTTATATTATAATCTCATATACCCTTACAGGTTTATTTTTTGGTGAGGGATCATTCACCATAGGGAGTATTTTTGTGTTTAATTCTTTACCATGGTTGATTTCCTTCATTGATGTATAATTAACCAAGTTTTATTATATCAATAATGTGTCATTCATAAATGTTATTTTTTTTATTATTACATAATTTTATATTGGTCCATGGATTTGCATTTCATTATTCAAAAATTGAATCTGTATAATTGATGTATCATTCAGTTTTTGGATTTGTAATAAAGATATTATCCACACAATGTAATGTATTAATGATACAAGGATAAAATGAATAAAATCTTTTAGAGATGTATAATTAAAATAGGGTTATGTGGTAGTTATGTACCTTTTTTCGAGTGTTTATAAGTATCACGGTAACCCATTCACATTTGGAAATGTTATGTGCGGTGACAGATCGTATTCCATAAAGTCGTGTCTATAATATAAGTACATTATTATTATTTTTAATTGGATGATGTAGGTTGGATCAGTAATTGTACTGGTCAATATGAATTTTATGAATTGATATGTATACTTTTTATCATTTGTTATAATATTTATTATTGACCATATAATTGAATATTATGTTTTTTATTGACATTATTGGTAATTCCCTTCATAGTTATACTCACACCTTTCATTGGTATTTTAATACCCAGGTAGATTTTATAATCATAGATACAATTATCAGAAAGGGTCATGTAGTTAATGTATGAGCTTTTATGTGATTGGACTTGACGTATGGACTAGGTGTGAAATCATGTTTATTTTTTCCCCCACCCATATTAATATATTTATTTTTGATCATGAAATATATTATGAAAGATAGGTAATCATTATTATTTCATTTTGGTCCTAGGAAAGCTAAATAACCAAGGTGTGGTGAATTATGGTATTTTGATCTCCTAAAATAATCCTATATAATAATTATATTCCACCTTTAGTTGGGAACCCTCTCCCTCGATAATAAAAATGTTGATATAAAGAAAAAAAATATGGATACAAGAAAATTTAGTTGGTTAAACAATACTAGGATAATTACTGGGGAATACAATGAAGTATTAATGATAAACTAGAATCACCAGGTAAACAAATTGGTTCCTATAACATATAGAGGCCCTACTTAACATATGAGTTTACAAACATAATGATAAATAGAAATCATCTAATTTATTAACAGAAAAAACATAATACTCCCTGAACTGTTTCCAAATAAATCTTCATACAAAAAAAAATTATTTCACACTAATAATGATTTATATATCCAATCAACCTTAATTTACTTGGAAAACTATACAAAACTACAGTGTAATATCCCCTAGGATATTTATTAATTTATTTTTATAATTTATTGAATAGATATAAAATTCCATTCAAATAATTGTTTTTTCCAAGATCAATCATTTATTGAAGTTGTCTGTTTTCTGTATATGGAATCTCTATGTTTCCAAATGGATTCATATCCAACTCAACATGATTACTATTGGGAATTTATTCAACCAAAATTGTTACAGTTTTATCCACTATAACCCTTCAATTATCATATTATATTTTTCAAGGATTTGATATTTGAATATGGAATCTATTAAGTTCACTTTATTATAGTATATGAATTACCATTTGGTAGTGATCCTCGTTACCTTATGAAACCAAAACCCTATACACCTTCAATAATAAGAACCTCCACACTACAATACTTAACTCTATTATGTGTAATTATAAACCTATAATTTTATTAAATGAAACACAAAAACACATGACATAGTGAAAGTAAAAGGATCATTTATTGAAAAGACAAAAACATATCAACTTTTCATCATGGTGAGTAAATATCCAAAAAATTTAAACCACTAGAATCAACCCAAACCAAGTCAATGTTTTCATAACCTTACAATGAAGTGAAAATTTTCAATGACATAGAAGTAATGGTAGTATCTTCATATATCATTGTTTCTTTTGAATAAACGATTAAATTTCATATATAATATATAATTTATGGAGTCCCATACATATAATCCCCATATAATCATTATCTATAGTAATTTTACATTTTCCCAGTAATCTTTTTCTTCTCTAATGGTGTGGCATCAGCTTCAACGATTTTAATAATTAATCACAATCAAAAACACCAAATGTAAACCCTCATGGGGTCTCCTCGAATTAATCTACCACTCCCAATGTTGCGAATATCGGGGTCAATATATTCTAATAAATCTAACTCAAGAGATGATCTAAGAACTCATGACCGTCTTTTGGAATAATAAAAAAGATAAACTATATCTCCCCTTAACATGATTAAAAACTCCTCAAGACTAATTCATAGTATAGTAAGCTATAATTTAATTCCTTTTAATATAATTTTTGATAAACACAACTTGAACATAATATATGGTTATTTTCCCAAACAATATCCCCCTTTGAGATTACAGAAAACGTTTTTAACAATAATTTAAATGATCTTCATTAAAAAAATAACTAACTAAATACCCATCATAAATAGTTTTTCAATTAAATAGTGTATTATCTATTTTCCAATAATAATTATAATCCTTCATAAATAATGTTAATTATATGAAATTAGAGTCAAATAAAATTCCTCTCATGAAAAATATTCAACGATCGTCATTTTGTCTAGTACACCTCCACAAATATTCTTCACTTGAAAAAAATTATATACTATAAAATATTAAAAAAACATCATAAAGTTATAACTAAAAATATCAATAATAAAAAACTCTATAATAAATGATTATATAAAATAATAGAAAACATCTTTAAATAAAATAATGGAAAACTGCTCCCCATTTTTCAAAATACACAAAGCGAAGATCCCTGAATGTTCAAAAGAGCTGGAGAAAAATACAAAATACTAATTTTATAGAATAACTATTTGATTCTAGAAAAATAATATAGGTTTGGTTATCCATTATACAAAACATATTATTGGATTGAGATAGTTGGAAACTAAATGTAAATTGATTCTATTCAAAACGAGACTCAAATGATGACATTTTCATGATGTCCATAGCATTATTTTTGTATTGACATGTATTGTTGATCTAGTATCTATTTATTAACAATATCCTTCATAAAAAGAGGGGTTTGAAAATAAATTACCCTACCATAATGTATTAGTTTTCATGAAAATTATTATATCTTTGAATAATTGAATTCTTTTAAGAAAACAACCTTATAAAATACTGTCACACATTGAAATAATAAAATTATTTAAAATAACATAATTTTAATAATTGGACATCCCATTATAGATTGTTTTATAAAAAGAAAAATAGAATCTTGATACTGAAAAAATATACTTTTAGAAAATATTTATTTCATTCAAATGGTTATTATTTTATTTCAAATTAGTTGATAACTATAGAATTTAGTTTATAGATTTGTGAACCATATAACTTTCATAATTTAGTTAGTCGTATTCAAACCCACCAACTTAAAATCATTATTATAATGGTCATGTTTAAATAAAAAAAATTATAGTTCATTGTGGTTCATTTAAATCTGATTTTTTCATCATAATTCATCAAATATAATGAATTTAATTAAAAGGAAATATATAATAATTTCTTAGGGTGTTACATTTTTGTTTAATCTTGGTGTTTTCTGTCAAATACCCTATAGAACAAGATGTTACTCTTTTAAAATCTCATTTTATTACATTTAACCTCATTTATAATTAGTTTAAATTTATCATAGTTCCATTATAGAACCATATACATATATATAACATAACATGTGACGAACTTAAAACATCTCAACAACAGTTTTTTTTAACAATTCTCTTATAAAATTGACAATTCCAATATTTGAATTTTCATTTTTCATGTGTGTTTCAATTTGGTGGATTCATTACATATATTTGGATCATTATTCCATCAAATTCACATTTTCAATCATGATATTAATGTAATATATATTCATTATATTCATATATATAATAATCCTTAAAATTCGTACTTGAAAATTTAATCAAATATCATCATGGAAGATGTAATTCACATGAATCCATGAGAAGAGTAATAATATTACGAGTGGAAGGGTAAGAATGAAAAGATTTATTATATTTAAATAAAAATAATTATGTTTTAATTGGTACTAGATATATTCAATTTTTCAGTATTTATATACATCAAATTATATTAGTGATGAAAACCGAATTACACATCTATATGACGACGTTACGTTCTATGTTTATATAAGAGATGTTTTTTGTTTTTCTACAGGATAGAAGGATGATGAATATGGATTGTGGGACAAAAATAATAAAATTTCAATATATATTACATAATGATATTATCATTTTATAGTTTTGATAATAGACTTTATGGATGTTGAAGGGGAAATAAAATTAAAACACCCAGAAAAATGTTATAACATTTCTATCAAATACGGCCATTGGATTAAAAATTAAGACCTATAGGTTGATACTTTTTTGGTAAAAAATCCTCAAGTTCATGTGAAGTATGATTTTGAAAGAATTTAGTTATGTAATGGTCAAGATATGATGATTATGAGGCTCCAATAATATAAGATAAATAGTGACCTTTATAACTGAGGGAAAGGACCCGCATAGAATTATTTAATATGAATTAATATTGTAAATTCATTTTCTTGTAATTGTGGATAAACTATTTCAAAGCATCATTGGAGAAATGGGTATGGTCAAAATAAAACTATCAAATGAGGTTTATAATGATAGGGTTCTGATGTGTTTTAAATTTTATTCAGAGCCTGTAAATAATAATAACACATAACAAAAACTACATGACACCACAAAAGGATTTCTGGGAAATAGATCCTTGATTCAATTAGAATAACCATTATATAGTATATCTCATTCGAACATCTCCAAATATCATTGTGATATAATTGAATTATTATCATGGTCAATTATTAGATTCATTAAATTATGGTAAGGGAATTATGTAAGGAAAATGAACTACCGTAGATCTCACCCCAGATTCTTAATCATCTTAAAATTTCCATAATATTACATCGTTCCATGGAGACAAATAATACCACCTAAAATCCTCATCCACTTCTCCATAACACTTTTCGTCTATTTGATAGTCAATATTCTACACAATGTTCATCCATGGAAAATCATAATTTAAATAATGAAACATTGTCAAGATCAATTGAAGAACTAAATCTCCTTAAAAATGTACTACTAGTATTTATTCTATAAAATAACAACAATAGTGTAAACCACCTGATCATCATAACCAATAAAAACTCTTCTTCAATTCATTGCACTATAATGTTCTACCTCACACATTAAAGTACACCTCCATAGAATAATATACACTATGACACTACAATGAACTAATACCACAATAATATCAACTAAAATATTATCCCTTCACCCTTGGACACTATAGCATAACCTCCAACACCTAAAACACACAATATAAATGAACATAGAGGACTAGTCCATTATACATTTAATCAAAATTACAATATTAGTTGGTTCTATAGAACTAGAAACAACACTATACTTGTACATAAATTTCCAAAATCACTATAAAAGAAAAATTGTATTTTTTCATTCTATATATTATATGGTTTAATTTAAAATTATTTTCATAGAACATAATTTTTGAATTCATAAGATGGTTTTAGATAAAAAATTATGAATCTATTCCATACATACATATATTATTTAACTACTAGACAAAACATTCTATGTGTAGAAATAATAAAATAATAAAATAATAAAAATACTCATTATTATTTGACTATTTCTTTACATTTAAGCACATTTAATACAGTCAAGTTTAAAATTTTCTAATAACAAAAAAAGTGTATTCCCATTAGATCATATACAACAATATAAATATCTTCATGAATTCAATACATCATCTCTTTTTAAAAATTAAAAACATTGATATTGATTCTTAATAAATAGTAGACACATATAGCAAATGAATAATATTCAAGATTAAATAATATTCATTCTCATGATCACGTAGGATGAATTTATCATTTAAAAAACCTAGGAAATCATGTCAATTATAAGGTTTTTTAGAATCAACAACCTTTACCTTCATATCATTTATATTAAACATTGAATTTTCAATGTATATGTTTTTATTATTTTTCATAATATATTTAAATAAATAAAATATTAAAATCAAATAGATATATTAAAACACATTTTGTAGAATACAATAATAATCTATTTCCTATAAATAGTTATTTATAATCGAATTTTGTTTTTGGATGAAGAAAATATATAATTTTAAATAATAAAACCAATTTACATTGTATATATACCTCATATTTCCCAACCTACAATGAAAAAATTTTATATTCCTTATAAACAATTAGATATAAATCTACCATAATATATCATATTTTATTTACAATTCATTAATCAAACATGTATGTTTCTCAAAAAGTATAACCTTTAGTTGAAACTAGTTTTAAAATATTAATTTGATGCATATTTGTACGATTGAATACGTTTATAATATTAAATAATTTTTTAGGGTGATTTATTGCAATAATTTTACAAATAAATAATCAATTCATGGTATAATGAATGTATTTAGAATTATTTGGATATTATTGGAAAACTAAAAAGGTGTGATTTATATGTATAAATTTAGATAACCACAATGTGTTAAGCTTAATTTAATACCTAACTACATTTAAAATGGTTACACTCCATTCTGAAAGGTGACACACATTAAAAGTCTCTACATACCATGTAATTTTGAGTAATCCATCTAATTATTTTTCAAAAATATCATGACAGTTTTTTTAGGGTATACTAACCAGAGGGTGTGGTACTAATACTCTACTATGTAACTCCTATAAATCCATTGTATTTGTTTTTCTTTTCTACTTATTCCATTTTCACATCATTTCTCATATCTACCCTCAGTTACTCTTATATCTAATACCATCTTTGGTTTTTTCGAACCATTTCATCCTCCACATTTCCCTACGATTCTAAAGAGGGTCATTTTTTTGTTGATATAATCAATGATAGTTTATTATAATAATTAGTTATTTTATAATATTTTCTTAACATTGAAATTTTATAATCCATTTAAAAAATGGATTTTAATTTAATATATTTTTTAATATTGGTATAAGAAATACACAATCTGGGAATCCTAAAGTAAATATAATGATCAAACCAATTACCAATGGGATATCTTATTGTAAATATTTTTTCAGTATTGAATAAATATGTTTATTTAATATTCAAATTTATGGACAATGTAATTAAATTATAAAAAACTCATTTTTTTGGATCAATAAATGATGAAATAATATGTTCCACATTATAGAAAACCTCAAAAAAATATTACCCAAATAAATGTTTTTCAAAATATTACTAATATTTTTTACAACCAAGATGAATTTACTTTTGTATCATCCCACATTTCATTAAATTTTTTTGATAAATTATAATGTTTTATTTTAGTTCAATATAAATCTAAATCATTTATATTCATCCAATATGTTACTAAATTTCGGTTACAATTATACATTCCATGGATAAGGCTCGATACTTTGAAATTTGTAAGTAATTACTTTGTAAAATACACATTACAACATGATATTAATATACTATCAAGAATTCATGACATATTCTATTTTCTCCAGTCCAAATAATTTTTAGTTTATAAGTTTGTGGATTAATAGATAAATTAAAATATTATAATATGGAATTTAAATATATATTCTATATTGAAACATTTATTAACATAAACATAAATAAATCTTCCTTATACATTATTTGATAACTCAACGTGGCTCTCTTACCTATAAAAGAGATGACCACCTATTGATTTTGAAGGTCCCATTTTATTTTTCAGATATATGGGGGGAATTATCCTTAAAGAAGGTATTTAATTTTTAAAAATTAATGTGACTCCATTTTAATGTTATAATAACATTATTTGTTTAATTTGTAATGAATCTCTATGAATTAACCTTCATGGGTAACATTTTGATGCATAATTGTTATGATTTGATGTTGACTGTTTATGAAAATCAAGTAAATTCAATATTTTATTAATAGATAATTATATGATTATCATGATTTATCTCCCATAATTTCATCAATATAGTTGTTTACATATTTTTTGAATATAAGAAAATGAATAATAATTGGGGATTTTAAATTACCCATTCTATATATAGATTTTTTATTATGATTTTAATTATTAAATTGTTTGATAATTCAATATATATGTTATATTATAATGATTTAAATTGGTATATTTTGAATATTTTATAATTTCATGGTTGAATACACATACTCTCATGGTTTGTGACATCATTTAAAAAAATTCATGATTTTGAATTCATATTACAACACTATATGCATTCAAAGACACATGAATTATCCAATTGTAGCGTATGACCAGTTTCCCACTAAAGGGCATCACAACATTTATGGTGTCCATATGGTGTATACATCACATATAAAAGTGATTTTTGACAAAAATTATAATGCACAACATTTAAAATGATTCTATACTCAATGTTTTCCACTAAATAAAATTCATCATGGAAATTATATGGGTAAAAAGAATATCAACCAACTAAGAAGAGATAGACGAAAATATATAGTTCACTTGACTATATTCCATGTACTTATGTAGAAATCATATAATTACATTCTCTAATAAAAAAATGGTTATAAAATTAATTTTTTTAATATTTTCATAGGGGGAGGTGCTTCCACTTTACTGAATCCCTCCCATGAATCCATTGTAAGTGTTTTTTATAAAAAATAATTTTTTTTCCTCTCATATCATTCATCTCCCATAAATTTCCCTTTTATTCATATGAATTGTTCAATTCTTTCTCAACTATTCCATATAATTCATGTTTATGGTAGTCTAAGAATGGTTTTCATAAGGTTATAATAAACATGAATGGAATAATGTAATAATAATTATTTTTGTACTTTTTTTTATATTTTGATTTTCTATTATAATTTTTAAATTTTTATTTTAATTCTACTGTATGTGGGACATTTGACTAATAATTATCGAATTAGTGAGAAAATGGGCAATATTGGGAGAAACACAAAAAACTGGGTAATTTCAATTTCATCATTTTTTATGTATTTATAAATATGTTTTTTATACAATTAAACTTTTCAAATATAAAATTTAATCTTATTGAATCTAAACCATTCCTGGTTAGATCAGGAAATGAAAATGTTTGTAAATCCTCATAATAGACATTATCAAGAATTTGTATATTCACCAAAAAAATATTTTTGAATTATTTTATATTTATAAATTTAACTCTAATATTTTCACGTTTTATTTTGGTCATTTTCAATCCCATGCTTCTACTTGTTTTAAATTTTCTACTTTTTATTTTACCACATATGTCCCCTTAATAATCATCTGAATCCTGATTGACATTCAAATTCATGTCCAATTCTCTATGCACCAATTCTAATTCTACACTAATATAATAGAGTTAGACATAACATTTATAGTGTCTTGTGATTGGTTCATACCATGTAAAGACTCATAATTTTTATGTAATTTTATATAAATAAAAAAAAAATTTGCGAGTTTGAGAAAATTGACAGCACGTGATTCTGAGGTCCAGTGTGCCCGAAATAAATTACTGATGTTTTTTTGGGTATGTATAGTAAACGTACCAATGGGTTTTTATAACATTTTAAATGGTTCTCAGAATTGAAATCTGAGAGAAATGTTGAACTCACAGCGCCAATATTCGCTTAAAAAAACTTTTACCTCGATGGTATTTGGTCGACGATGAATGTTATTTTTTGAGGTCTACATGGAAATAATAAAATAAAATAAGGGAAGGTTTTATTTTATTTTATCTATTATAACCACCCATATGGAATTTGTAGGTGGGGACCACCACACCTTAACATACCATGAAAGGTTATGGTGGTGGGGCCCACCCGAACCTTTCCTCCCACGAGAGGTTATGGTGTGGGAACCACCTGGGACTAAACCCTACCTTTTAATTGAGAAAACCCTATAAACTCCTTCATAAATGAGGTAGAACCTCTTGACCTCCTGTACCATTAATGGTTCCCCCCCCCCCTTAATTAACGGTGTCAACCCTTCTACTTTAATTAAGTGAGCCAATTCATTTAATTAAATGCTACAATTTGAATTTTATGCCAAAAAAACTAAATAATATAAAATCTATTATTTGGACGGGCTACCTATTAATTTTTTGGAAAAAGGATGGAAAAGGAGGATTAGAGCTCTTGGGAAGAAACTCTCCAATGGAGAATGATTTCATCAGTGAAGAACGCTCCTCCAAAGAAGAAATTCAACCTCGACTTAGACCATCTTCCTCAAAATGTTTTTTGGCGTGAGATATCCTCGGCCAGAGAGAATCGATGTCTGTATTTTCCCAATGGTTATTCTTTTTCCTTGCGACCCCGTCGATGAACAATGAACAAGGTAGGGGTTTTATTTTATGTATGTTATTATTCAATTGATTCTTTCCTTTCAAATCAAAGAACATGGACCAACTTATTATCAAGTTGATCCAAAAAAAAATTTCTTGCGGGTTGGGAATATTTTTTTAAACAAGGCATTATAGGAATTGATGTTTTTAAGATATCTTCCATGAAGTTCTTTGCATCGTTCTTGTGAACTGTATGCTACAAGACCAAATATGGAGGGTGTGGGCCTAACTAAAATGGCTCGACCCCCACCAATTTTCTTTGTGGGGTTCATCAAAACCACAACGAAGGCCACGAAGGAAACAGTCAAACCACCCACAGCCTCCGCGACCTGCATTGCACTCCCAGCATTGCAAACGCTGGCTGAACTGCAACTCGCACCCCCACCACGCGAACCCCGGCAGCAGCACCATACCAGACATGCCACGCCGCTGGCCATGCCACCCCACCTACCTCACTAACCCACCTACCACGACGCACCTCCGGCCATGCGGCCCCATTATCCATGCTACCTTAGGATGAACTAACCGCACCTTCGCGGCGCTCTGGGTCGAACCGGCTCCGTTCCACCGGGCCGAGTCGTCTACGTTGCACCCTTCAAGACAAACTGACCTCTCGGCCTACTGGGGTGCGCCCAGTGGGCAGAGATGGGCCTGACCCAATGGATCAGGTAGAGTTGACCCAAACCGGGTCAGCCCAGACCAGGTCGGGCTGGGTCGATCCCACTACGTCCCATTCGCGCTCATTTTGGCCATATATTTGACACCGGATGTCCGTTTGACGAACCGTCAGTGGAGCTGGAATTCATGGAGCGAGGAAGTCCCTTTGAGTATACACCACCGGGGTTTGGGGTATTGTTGAGATATTGTCAGGTTGGATCGTGCATGAATCCAACCGGGAACACGGGACTATAAGACTAATAACTCACAGACCAGGCATCTGATTGACGCGATGTTAGTTTCATTGAAACTCCTATGATGTGGCGGAAATTTGGGATACTTCTTCATGGGAATTAGTGGATATTAGAGCATCAAACAGTATCTTGTGGTGCAGATAATCTGGAGACAAGTGAGTTTTTTTTGCAGGAACCTAGTAGATGGATGAGACTTAATGACTGCTAACAGATTGACTCGAATTGACTCAACTAGCCTTGTGGGGAGTGCTTTGTTGTGGAAGAAGACCCATGGAAGAAGACCACCTAGTTGTGGCAGTAGAACCGTAGTACTAGACAGGAGGAGTACCTATGCATGCTATGAGGGGGAGCACCTGGTTGTGGTAGGAGACCCATTGAGGGGAACTCCTCTGTGTGACGTAGCAGACCCATGGTACTTGACAAGAGGAGTACCTCAGTAGTCCAAGGTTAGTGGGAAGCACTTGGTTGTGGTGGCAGCCCCATTTTACTCGATATAGGAGGATTTCTCCAGTATCTAAGGGTTCAAAATTATTTACCCCTAGAATAAATCCTAGTTTGAGTTGTGTCGGTTTTTATGTGTATTCCTCATGATTTAGATAGATCACATGATAACTTATGTATATTTATGGGCATATACCTAAGTAAGGTTATTATTTTATTTAATACTTTTTAGATTATCCTTGCTGTATTTAGTGAGACCTTGAGGGTCTTGGGGTCCCGACTGAGTATCATTATAATCACACCAGCACGGGCTATGTCGACACCTTGTTTTGTTGAATGCAGACGATGGACGACGTTGAACGAGGATGAGAGTAACAAGACAGGACGGTACCTGGAGGTGGAGCATACGACATGACGATACACGAAGGAGAAAAACAGACCTAGAGTGCTGAGGATTCTATTTGTACCTACCATTCATGTTGGAATCCCAAAGGATGACCCGGCATCTGTTTTCCCTTTCTTCAGTAGTACTTGTACTTCCAGTTCCATGTACGTTACAGTGGGGCTTGTATTTCAGACCCCTTTTACATTTCATCACACTTTTGTTATACATTTTACCTAGTGTTTTGTATCAGTTTGGGTGCACTATTGTGTGCGTTCACAGGTTATAAATGAATTTCATTCCTAGTTTTAGGGAATTACATCTTTGGTGCTATTTGCCAGCCCCTGGCCTATAGAATGTGGGCTTGGTGTAGTCACGACACGGGCTCCAGGGGACATGTTGTGACAATTTGGTATCAGAAGAGCCAGTTCTACCACAGAACATAAAAATCTGATCATTTCTGTGATGTAATTGTGTTAAGGGAAATGAGTGTGGTTTTCAGATCAGGGAGTCTAGTGTTGGTGTAGTGGAAGATGTATCCTTACACCAGGACCCTGACTTCTGATTTCTAACTCACTGCATGAAATCACTGATTGTGTGTGTGTTTTCAGAAGTTTTCCTTATGTCTGCTCAACCCGTTCAGCTCACTGGGTATAACTTTTGACCATGTCGCATTTATTTCTTTGAGGATGGATCCATGTGGAAAAATATCTAGTGTCCCGAGTGTTGTACGCACAGATAGCCCACTGAGCGACGAGTCATCGGTTTAAGTCCCTTTTCTAGCGAAGGCACCAACTGTAGCTTTACCTATTAGGCCACTGATGCCACCATCCCCAGAAGCAGATAGTGCATGCCTCTTGAGTTCGATTCATGAGTTCCAGTGCCAGAGGCCATCCAGGTTTAGAGGAGAGACAGACCCACATGCGGCTGAGGATTGGATGGAGGCTGTGGTGAGAGTCTTTTGACTGGTAGGGACACCACCAAATCTCATGGTGATACTTGTTTCCAACCTTCTACAAGGAGTAGTGTGATGATGGAGGAGCTTGATGCTCTAGGTTCATGATGAGATGACGCTTCTCTAGGCAGACTTAGAGAGCATGTTTCAGGCAGAGTTTGTTCCAGTGACTCTTCACGTTGTGCGCATTCAGGAGATACTCCATCTATAGCAGGGCAACATGAATGTAGCTCAGTACTCAGTGAGGTTCATAGAACTATAATGCTACTCTACCGATATGCTACGGGACCCATTCTTTAGGGCCCGATGATTTGAGTAGTGACACAGGTGGGAGATCAGGTCATTGATGACCTCACTCAACATCCCAACTCAGACGGGGGTGTTAGAGAGAGCCCTCTTAGTGGAGAGTTTCCTTGATGAGCAGTCACAAGAAGTGAGACCGACTAATAGTCATAACATCGCAGAGTCTTCTACAGTTGGCATCGGACAGTCTACATAGAGGTGCAAGAGGATCCGACCCATGGGTGGACTACCTCATGAATCAGGGTTAGTTGTGCGAGACACATGAGACATAACCGTATATTCCAGGATTAGGCAGTGTTATGCATGCAGTGGGTAGGGTCACATAGCTCCTGACTTCTTGAACCACCATTCTGATGATCAATATAAGGTCGAAGGGCTGGTCAGGAAGAGACATAGATTCAATTGAGGAGTTCCTCAGGGCATAGGTAGACTTGGATGAATATATGGTCGTGCAGATGGTAGTGGGCGATGTTTCATGGTTTTACCACCACCACCACCGAGAGTTCCACCCCGACTGCGGGGAGCAGGTGGGAAGGGGAGAGCTTAGCTCCAGGCAGCTGAGGCATATGTTCATGGCGCTCTAGAGATGATTCGAGGTACAATCGGTGTATAATCTACCACATCTGCAGTAGTTATAGACACAATTTCCAGTCACTCTTTCATTTTTACTTCCCTCATTCAGAGCTCTAAGATTCCAACAGAGTCGTTGGCTCGATCCTTACAGCTAGAGACTCTTATGGGAGCATATGCGATGATTACGCACTGGTTCCGGTAGTGAGAGATTACTCTAGTAGGCAAGATCTTTTACTGGGATCTCCTAGTACCAGAATCATGGCCTTAAAACGTCATCTTCGGTATGGATTGGTTATCTAATATCCATGCCCAGATTGAATGTATTTTGTGTAGAGTGTTGTGTGTCCGCAGGGATTGGACCATGTTTACCTTCCCAGAATACAAGGGATCCATTTCAGCAAAGGAAGGACTTTCTCAGAGGAGAGTGTTGCGGATTACTCAATAGTTCACTAGCCTTACCCTTAGAGTGGTTAATGTTGAGAGTCTGACTTATTCTATAGTGGTGGACCAGTATGAAGATGTTTCCCCGGATGTTTTCCCAGGCCTACCTCATCACAGAGAGATGGAATTTTACAATGAATTATACCCTAGGACGACACTGATATCTACTCCAACATATCAGATGGATCCAACAGAGAATCGTGAGTTGTGGGTATAGTTATAGGACTTGCAGTGGAAGGGATTCATCTTGCCTAGTGTTTCTCCTTGGGAAGCCCTGATTCTATTCTCCAAGAAGTCAGATGGGAGCTTGAGGCTTTGTGTTAACTATTGGAGCTTGAACCAGGTGACCGTGAAGAACAAGTACCCTCTCCCGAGGATTAATGACCTCTTCAATCAGCGGAAGGGAGAACAGTGGTTCTCAAAGATTGAACTCAGATCAAGATATCAACAGCTCAGAGTTTGAGATGAGGATGTGCAGAAGATGGATTTCAGATTTCTATACAGCCACTATGAGTTCTTGGTTATGCCTGTATGCATAACCAACACTCCAGTACTATTCATGGGACTCATAAATAGGGTTTTTTCAGTCATACCTTGATCACTTTGTAGTGTTCTTCATCGATGACATTCTGATCTACTCGACTACTGAGGAGGAGCATGCCTATCATTTGAAGGTAGTATTGGACACACATAGAGTGCACCAGCTTTATGGTAATCTCTCGAAGTTCCATTTCTAGATCTGAGAGGTTAACTTTATGGGACATGTTTTCTCAAAGGCTAGAGATGATGTAGATCCAGTGAAGATTAAGGTGGTACTTTCAGGGGAGCCACCTCGTAGTGTAACGGAGGTAAATAGTTTTCTAGGTTTGGCTGGATACTATTGGAGGTGTATACCAGATTTCTCTAGAGTTCTAGCTCCACTATTAGCCTTGACGAAGAAGGGACATACCTTCATGTGGTCGGAGAGATGCCAACAGAGATTTCAGGAGACGAGTGAGAGGCTGACTACTGTCCCCATGTTGATTCCTCCAGAAGAAGGTGTAGGGTACGTAGTCTACTATGATGAATTAGGGACCAGACTCGGATGCATCCTGATGCAAGAGCGATTCGTGATCTCTTATGGTTCTCGGTAGCTGAGACATCATGAGAAGAACTATACTACCCATGACCTAGAGTTAGAAGTAGATGTGTTATCCTTGAATATGTGGAGACACTATCTGATGGGCAAGAATTTTACCATGTACTATTATCACAGGAGTCTCAAGTATATCTTCTCTTAGAAGGACCTAAACCTGAGACAATGACGTTGGCATGAGTTCCTCAAGAACTATGACTTTGAAATACTCTACACTCCTAGGAATTAGAATGTTGTTTCTAATGCACTCAGTAGCAGATCTGGTATATAGCTGCTAGATGTGGAGCAGATGTAGTTGGTCGCTTTGTAGATATCCTTTGTGGATAGAGATGGAGGGTCCTTCCTTCAGTCTCTAATAGTCACTCTTCGACTTCTTCAGCGATTCTGGGAGGCGCAGCATAGGGAAACGGACTGCGAGACATGAAGTTCTCAGATATCCACTTGGTAGGCACCTAATGGATTTTTTGATGGTGTGGAGCATGGAATCCTCTTCAGAGGGCATACCGTGGTAAAAATGTCACTTCAGGAGGAAGTGTTGAGGTAGATCCACACATCCCCTCTATCGGTACATCTAGGAGTTGTGAAGATGTATCAGGACCTCCAACGATAACACTGGTGGCTGGTAATGAAGAAGGCAGTATCAGAGTTTGTCTCTCGGTGCCCCACTTGTCAGGAAGTGAAGGCGGAACACTAGGTACTGGCAATCTTGGTTCATCCTTTATGGGACCCAATGTGGAAGTGGGATGGGATATACATGGAATTCATGACATTGCATCCATTTACATTCAGGGAACATGAGTCAATTTGGGTGATCGTAGACCGACTTGGCAAGTCGGCCCACTTCCTACTGATCAGAGAGGAGGGTTTAGTAGAGAGCATGTGACACCTCTATGTGCAATATATTTTACAGCTACATGGAGTACCTTCAATGATTTTCTCTGGTCGTGATGCATGCTTTACATCCTAGATATGGAAGGGGTTACAGGAGGCTTTCGGGATACAGCTTTGTTTGAGCATAGCCTTCCATCCTCAGACGGATGGCCAGACTGAGTGGACTATTCAGACCCTGATGGATATGCTTCGTGTTTGTGTCCATGAATCCGGTTGCATCTGAGAGGATCACATACCTTTGGTGGAGTTTGCATAAAAAAACAAATATCACTCCACCATTAGGATGACACCTTTTGAGGAATTATACATGCGACCTTTTAGATCACCTTTGTGTTGGATTGACCCTATGGAGTCAGCACTAGTGGGACCAGAGATGGTTCGGGCTACCACAGAGAAGGTGCAGATCATCCAGGAGAAGATGAAGACTGTATAGAGCAGGCAGAAGTCATATTCCGATAAGAGACGGAGACCTATGGAGTTTGAGGATGGAGACCATCCCTATCTTATGGGTCTCACCTCTATGAGGTATATGGATATTTGGCTAAGGCGGAAGGTTATCTCTGTGGTTCATCTGGCCTTTTCAGGTCCTTAGCTGAGTTGGCAAGGTGGCATACCACTTAGCTCTTCCATCTGAGTTGCACTGGGTGCACGAAATCTTCCATGTATCCTAGCTGATGTGATACATGCACAACCCTACTCAGAAAATCGACAATGGAGAGATGGACGTCGATGATGGGGAGACATTTAAGGAGGTTCCAGTATTGGTTGAGGTTGATAGGAGTGGATCCTTTGTGGACAGTCGATACCTTTGGTGCACGTTCGATGGCAGCCCAGGAACCTCCAAGAGAGTACAGGGGAGTGGGAGGTTCAAATTCCCTCTCATTACACCCACTTGTTCCCTTAGTTATGTTATGGAATATGGGGACTTAGATCCCTAAGGTGGGGATAATGTAAAGACTCATAATTTCTATTTATATTTTTTTAATTAAATAAGAATTTTTTGAGTCTGTGAAAATTAACGGCGCGTGATTTCGATGGCCGGTGTGCCTGGAATCAATTTCCGATTATTTTTTTAGGTATATTCAGAAAATGTACAAGATGGTTTTTTTAACATTCGAACATGTGATCAGAATTGAAATTTGAGGGCACCGTTGAACTCACAATGCCAACATTAGCTAAAAAAGACTTTCACCTCGACAGCAGTTGGTCGAGGGAGAAAGTTAGTTTTTGGGTTTTTCATGGAAATAATAAAATAAAATAAGTTCAATTTTTATTTTTATTTTATCTATTATAACAACCCATGTGGAATTTGGAGTTGGGACCCACAACACCTTATCCTCCCATGAGAGGTTATGGTGGTGGGTCCCACCAAAAACTATCCACCCACGAGAGGTTATGGTGTGGGGACCACCCGAGACTAACCCCCCCCCCCCCTTAATTGAGGAAAACCTCTCAACTCCCTCATAATTGAGGGAGAGACACTTGACCTCCACTACCATTAATGGTGCCACCCACCCCCCTAATTAATGGTTTTAACCCTTCCCCTTTAAATATGTGAGCAAACTCATTTAATTAAATACTTAAATTTAGATTTTAAACCCAAAAAACTAAATAATAGAAAATTTATTATTTGGAGGGGCTTCCTATTCATTTGTTGGCATAAGGTTGGAAACGGAGGATTAATGATCTTGGGGGAAAACTATACAACAAAGAATGCTTACACCATAGAAGAACGCTCCACTGATGAAGAAAGTCAACCTCAACGATGACCATCTACCTCAAAACTCTTTCTGACGTTGGATGTCCTTGTCCGAGGCAAATCAACATCCATCTTTTCCAAATGGTTCAATTTCTTCATTGCGACCCCATCCACGAATAACCAACAAGATAGTGATTTTGTTTTATGTTATTATTCCCTTGATTAATTCCTTCTAAAACAAATAAAATGGACCAACTTATTATCAAGATGATCCATAGATATTTTTACTTGCGGGTTGGGAATATTTTGTTAAACAGTAGATTATGGGAATTGATGTTTTAAAGATATCTTCCATGAAGTTCTCTTCTTTCATCATGTGAGCTATATTATACCGCTCTAAATGCGGAGGGTGTGGGCAAAAATAACATGGCATGACCACCCCGCAGATCTTCTTTGTGGTGTTCTTCAAAACGACGATGAAGGCAATGGTCGTGCCCCCCGCGGCCTCCGCGACCTGCACCGCCCCAACGGCATTCCAACCAATGGATGAACTGTATCTCGTTCCCCATCCTTGAGCACTCTGGTCGCACCGCCCCTCCGGTTGCACCACCCCGCCGGCCATGACACCCCTCCAGCTGCGCCCCCACACCTTGGCCGCACTGCCCCTGACTGAACGGGCGTCGCCCTCGTGGCGCTTCGGGCCGAACCGGCTCCACACCACTAGGCTTAGCTTCCTACACGGCACCCTCCGGGCCGAACCACCCTCGCGGATTACTGGGTAGAGCCCAGTTGGCCGGGCCGAACCCAACGGGCCCTGCCAGACCCAACAAGTTAGGCAGGGTGAGTCCGGACGGGTCAGACCAGACCCGGGCCCACTACAACCCATTTGCGCTTGTTTTGGCGATATCTTTGGCACCAGAAATCCGTTAGACAAACCATCAGTGATGCTAAAATTATTGAAGCGTGATGGTCCCTTTGAGTATAAACCACTGAATATTGGGGGATAGTTCAGATACAATTAGGTAGGATCATGCACGAATCCAACCGGGCCCCAAGGACTCGATGAATAATAACTCACAGACCAGGAATCTGATTGACGCGCCATTATTTGTGTTGAGACCCCTGTGACTTGACAGACTTTTGGGATACATCTTCATGGGAATTCATGGCTATTGGAGCATCAACTAGTATCTTGTGAAGCGAATGTTTTGGAGACAAGGGAGCTTTTGTGTGTAAACCTACACTACTGGAATGTGGGTTTTTCCCCACACTTATATACCAACGGTTTTATAAAACCATTGGTAATGGATGATTTAGGGGACCTTTTTCCAACAGTTCTTAAGAACCGTTGGTATAGGTGCGTTTATGTTAGGTTTTCCCAACGGTTCTAATGTACCATTGGTATAAATGTGGTTAGGGGGAGTTTTTACCAACGGTTCAAAGGAATCGTTGGTATAGGTGTGGTGTAGGGGAGTTTTTACCAATGGTTCAAAGGAACCATTGGTACAGGTGTGGACTGAAAATATATACAGAAGGTTTATAAAAACCCTTGGTAAAACTTTCCCCCAAATTCACAGAGGCCAATCCTCTCCCCCATTCGCGATACAGAAACCTAAACGGGAGCAATTTGGCGATCTTGGAGCTCCATCGGCTTCCTCTTCCTCCATCCCATTCAAGATACTAATATCCTGACAAATATTATCAGACCCATCCTAAATTTGGTATTGTATTAAATGCTACCTAATTTTTATTAAAATTTATCTAATATTTTTGTTTTTAGTTTTTATTTTTATGCGTATATTTTTTGTTTATGTTTTGATTTAACCTATATGTGATGAGATTGTATCATAATTAAGGTGTGTAATGATGTGGGTTAACTTTGGTATTCCCAATTTCCAGAAGTTATGGCACCCAGGGGAACCGTAACCTGAGTTATGTGATCTGATTGGCTGCAACTCTTCCATCCATGTTAGCCAATTTAAACCTCTTCATACAAATAAAATATGTAATTCCTACCTTGTTTTTATTTTTATTCATCTCATATTTTAGTTTTATGTATTGATTTTAATGTTTATATCATTTTTTTGTGTTTTGATTTTATCTAGACTTCATCCATCCCAATCCATTTAATTAATTAAATCCTTAACCCTCCATCGAATAAGAAGCATCTCAAATTCATTGTCGTTGGATTCTAGATTTTCGATGTATGTGTTTTATGCTTTTTTTCATATTGTAATTAATTGTTACTTGGAAATTTATTTAAATGTGTTTAATAATTTTTAGAAAAGTATTTATGAATGTTTTCCTTAAAAATTCTTTAAGATATTATTTTATTAAAATGATTTTTTAATAAGGCTTGTGTAATTTAATTTGTTATAGTACACTATGTGACTATGTTTGGTATTTTGGAACACAGGAGATAACCGGTGTGTGAGAATGTGTTGTGAAAGAGATTTAATGGTTGGGTCAAGATTATATTTACATTTTGAGCCTATTAATGAGTTGTTTTAAATATATTTTGAGACAATTACCTTATTTTTATTGATGATAACTGGGAGCTGTACAGGTGGTTCATGATTAATACATATAATTACTACTAAACATGTGGATAAACCTTTCATAGTAGTGAATTATGGAAATGTTTGATGTCTTTAGTCCTTTTTTATTTGTAGTTTCTTTTGATGGTGATGTTTCTTATTGTTACCTATGATGGGAATTTATTTTAGTTTCTAAATCAGCTAAGACTCCCCCACAATGCACAGTGTATGCAACCTCTACCCTTATTTAATCATTCTGTTTACATAGCCTATACAACCTCTACCATCATTCAATCAGTCAACTGAAGTCATTAATTCAAGCCTTAATTCTCACTAGCATGTGAGAAATTTAATGATGTAAACCCATCCTCACATGATTTCTTACCTTAGATAGTGTCCAACATTTGGAATATGAGCATTTGAATTCATCGGTTAACCATGATCATATATTCCATTTCCCCCAAGATGACTGTACTAATATAACATTAGGGTCAATTAAATATAGTTCTCATTGTACATTGTATATTATGTATCCTTGGACAATACTCACTTTTATGAGGGTGGGTTACATTTCACTTCCCATTCTAGCATGTATAGACATCCATAAAAATGTTAGATAAGTCACAAGTTTAATTCAGTAATTTTGTTATCATTGACATACTTTATTATTAATCTCAAATTTAAAAATAAATGTTTTTGTTTATACTTAATGAAATAAAATATTTTTACAAGTCATGAACAACCTATTAGTGTAGAAGCCTAAAATTTATTCACCCATGGGGTGCGCTTGACTTGGGGAAATAATTGGGTAATGAAAGGTATGGCCATAGAGGTGCCAATAATGAGTTTTTGAACATGAGTGAATGATTTTGGATGCCTATAACACATGATGGGACCTAAGGCATGTGCCTCTTATAGACCTAATGAAAATGAATATAAATAAATTTTAATTTAATTTTTGAGTACTTGTTCTTTACATTATTTTAATAGTTCACTGCATCGACCAGAAAGTTCTTCCTTTATTGTTTACTTAAATGTATTTTCTAATAATGTTCAATAATATTGAATTGTTTATGAAAAAATGACTTATGAAAATTCATTTTACAGAATGGACAGAAGTTGGATGTATGAAACCGATCAGATCTTAAGAGATTTTCAATACAATTTGGAGAGTTTTATAGATTTTTCATTTCACAATGCTTCATATAGTGGTCGCATACACTGCCCATGTTCCAATTGTGTTCATAGACCTTGGTTGAGCTGTGAAGAAGTCAGCTACTCCATAACCAAAAATGGTCTTCAAGAAAACTAATTTGTGTGGTATCACAATGGGGAGAAAGTGAAATCTCAAATTGGTGATGATTGAAATGAAAGGACTGGAATGGAGAATTTTTTAGATGATCGGTTTTCGTTTATTCATCATCATGAAAAAGAAAGGATTTCATCTCAAGAAGACTTCAATATGAGGACAGCTAATGCTTCTAGTGACAATGATGATACTGATAGGGTGAAAAAATATAATGATGCTGACACGACCCCAGTATATCGACATTGCGATAAAATGAATAAGCTGGAATTTCTAATCCGATTGTTTCATTGGAAAACTATGTATGGGATTTATAATACAACAATCGATTACATTCTTACCCTCTTGAAGGATTTACTTCAATATGATGCAGATATTCCCTCAAACCACTATATGGCATGGAAGTTAGTTAAGGAACTTCGGTTTTCGAGAAACAAAATTCATACTTGCCCGAAATATTGCATTTTTTTGGGAGTAAACCAATGAATGAAATGATTGTATAAAATGTGGCACATCCCACTAGAAGTCAAAATATGATGGAACACCATCCCGCATTCCACAGAAAGTAATGTGGCACATTCTATTGATCCCCAGACTCGAGAATCTTTTTATTTCTGATGACATATCAATAAAAATGATATCGCATGATACCGAGAGAAAGAAGACTAATGATGAGTTGGTTTATCCTACAGATGGATTTTCATGGTAGGTATTTGATGCTTGACATCCTGATTTTGTAGCTGATGTGAGTAATCTGAGGTTGGGTCTTTCATGCTATGGTATTAATCTATTTGGGAAGATTCTTACATTGCACAGCACATGGCCAGTTTTTATACACATTTATAATCTTCCCCCATGGTTGTTTATGAAAAAACCATTCACTTTCATGAGTATACTCAAATCTGGTCCTTCTGATCCCGACATTGATATTGATGTATACATGAAACCTTTAATAAAAGAGTTGAAAATTCTTTGGGATGTTGGTGTACACACATATGATGCATGTTCGAAAGACAAATTTCAGAAGCGTGTTGCGCTTATGTGAATAATCAATGATTTTCCAGCTTATACAATGATGTCTGGATAGAGCATGAAGGGAAAACTATCATTCTTATTTTGTATGAAGAATAGATGATCTAGAAGACTGAAACATCATTGTAGTTTTAGTTTTATGGGACATAGATGATTCTTTCCAACTGATCATCCATATAGAATGAATCATCAAAGATTTGATAATACCATAGAGACTGATGATCCACCTCAGTGTATGTCTAGAACTGATGTGCTTAATGAATTGAAATATTTCAGTTTTTTATTCAGGAAGGGTCAAATGAAATCTGGAAAGAGAAAGAATGTTTCCACTGAAACCTGTTACAATTGGAGGAAGAGGAATATATTTTTTGATTTGATTTATTGGTCAACCAATTTGTTATGTCATTGCTTAGACCTAATGCATATTGAAAATAATATATGTGAAATTTTTCTTTTGGTTCTTCTAAATGTCATGGGGAGACAAAATATGATTTACTATCTCGGCATGACTTGGGGGATTGGGGCATCAGAATAGAATTGCATCATGTGCGTATCAGTGAAAGTAAATGTCAACATCCATGTTCTTCTTATGTTATGACACCTATAGAAAAAAACAATTTTTGGAAGTATTAGAGACTATTAGAGTTCATGATGGCTATTCAAGCAACATATCTAAACAGGTCAATAGAAGAGAGTTGAAGAAAAAATCTTTGAAGACTCGTGATTATCACGTTCTACTGCATGAGTTGTTTCCAATAGTAATCCATCATCTTTTTTCCAATAACATAATGGTGGATGTTATTTGGTTGTGCCATTTGTTTATAGATATTTGTGCTAAGAATTTGTCCAATTATTTCATGAAAAAAATGTTGACAGATGCCCCATTAATTTTGTTTGAGTTGAAGAAAATATTTCCTCCATCATTTTTCACATGGATGCTGCATCTGACTATCCATATTCCCACTAAAATACTTCTCGGAGGACCTGTTTCATTTATTTGGATGTATCCAACTGAAATAAATATGTTCACATTAATGTCTTATGTCCGAAACAGAAATCATCCCGGAGTTCTATAGTGAAGAGTTACATGGCTCAAGAATGTATGGATTTCTGCTCGATGTATTTGTCTCATCTTACTAAAAGATTGAACAGACCAATGAGAAATGAAGAAGAATAGTATGATCAAATTGAACCCTGTTTTCCATCACTTCCTCAAACAGGATGAATTCATGGATCATATACATTGAAGACATTAAGACATGAAGATCGAGAGATGGCACATCGCACAGTTTTGTTCAAATGTGATTTTTTTTGATGAATATATCAGGTAACGAAATTGATTATGTATATCTTACATATATATCTATTAAACTATTCATATTTTTTATCTACAGGGAACATAAAACAATGATAAATAGGAAGAATCGTTATTTATCATTGATAAGGAGATAGACTTTTCATAGCAAAGAGTTTTCTGCTTAGTTAGAATTGAAGGTAAAAATATTACTATTTAAAATAATTATATCAGTATTTATTTAAGTTTAATACTCATTTATATTGAAGTTATTGAGTTTGTCTGCTGACTCTGTCTCTGAGGAAATAAGAGCTTTGGCTTTTGGACCTAATACCGCGGTTCGTGACAGTAAATCAATTTTTATCAATGGGTACAAATTTATTGTCACTGAACGAGCAAAGAACATGAGAACACAACATGACGGTGTTATGGTTACATCCAAAATAGATTGTTATTCCAGTTCATCAGATAGTAGACCGCGATTTGAAAATGTGGGTTATTATGGATTTGTTGAGAAAATAATAATATTGGATTATTAATCTCATGGATGAGTCATAATGATGAAAAGTCATTGGTTTGATTTGATGAAAAGATAGGGCACATTTATGGATGATTGTGGATTTCGAGTAATTAATATGACTCACACTCTTGCTAAAAAAGAATCATATGTGTTGGTATCAATGTCTAAACAAGTTTTTTATGTTAAAGACCAACTTCAACCTGAATTTGGTGTCATAGTTTAAGTAATTCCAAGACATATTTTTGATGATGGTTATGATGGAATTGAAACTATCCCTAGTGCCATTGGAACCAATCCATTTATTTCTTTTGATTAATCCAATATCTCAATTGTCAGAGTTGATTGTAAACATGATTTTGTGGTTGAAAATATATAGAATCATTCATCCATGTTCTCAATTATTTTGGTTTACCTTGAGTTGGGTTGTTAAGGTTGGTAATATTTAAATTGATTTAGAATTGATCACAAATATGTTTTATCTGACATGACCATTATGTGAATTTTCAATGTTTATTGGTTGGTTTTTTATTTGAATTTCATTTTCTAATTTGGAATTGAACTATATTCAAACCTAGTCAATGAATATTTCTAACTTGGTGAACATTACAACTTTAATGATTTATTAAATCCATCCAAGCTCTTCTAAAACAATTGATAGCTAAATTACCAATGAATCCCTCTATTCCCTCATATAATTTGTTATTTGGGTTAAACATTAGTTTCCTTTATCTAATTAATTACATATTTGTTTTCAAAAGTATGAAATGAAGCCAATTGAAGAGAGACGATGGAAACAAATGATGGAGAAAAATCGTCGAATGGTGGAGTTGGGAATTCCATCATTAGTGCCTGTAGTGAGTACATTATTTCAAATATATATATTTAAAGAATCTATAATGTCATGTGATTAATGTTTTTGTAAACATTTCTGTAGGATCCACCTATACATCCATAGTTATTCGACAAGGAGCCTTGTACTGGTCCTATTACTCAGGCTGGTGGTACGAGGAGGGTTCGTACCAGAGGTGGACGAGAAGCTGCGTGTGCCCGAATAGAACCTGCCCCTCCCACTGACATGTCATCCTTCCCACATTCTGATCTCGGTGTGTCGTTAGGGACGCACAGGATATTTAGGCCTCCCATATTTTCGCTACCTTCTGCATTTTCTGGCCAATCATTTTCACATCCCATAATGATTTCCACTCCCTAGTCAGAATATGTCCAGACAGCTGTCCCATCTACCTTTCTGTCTACTTCTATCTATCTGAGCTTTTATATTCCATCGTCTTCGACTCCTGTTCCACCACAGGGTGTTCAATCAGTTTATGTGGATCCAGCAGTGCTCAGTGATCAGACCAGCACAGATATATTTATAGAACCTTAACAAATTTTTACAATAATATTTATTTTCATTATAACATGTTTTGATAAATTATTTTTTTTCATTCATGACAGATAAATCTACTAATAGGAGGTGTGGGCGGCGGCATACACGCATGCGTTCGGTGTGGAACCATCACACACAGGTTATGGTGGATTATAATGAAGACAACCAAATGGTTGAGAAAACAGGGTAGCAATGTCAGAGTTTTTTGGTGACGCTCGCCAAATAGTCCGACATTATTCCCGCCAGCCTGATATCATGGAGACATTTTCCACATGAGGTCAATGATAGAGCTTGGGTATAGATATGGGTAAAAAAATATGTTCTATTTAATGCCATGAATTTTTTTTTTATTTATAGGAATTAGTATTTTGATGTCAGCTTCGATTTGACTTTCTCGATGGTGAGTGTGCACGACCAGAACATCTAAAGGATTTAGTCGAGTTGTGGAGATCCTACAAGCATGAGTTGTATACTGTCAAGGTTGCTAGAGTTGGAAATGCGTTAGAGGCGGTACTAGTGGTAGATGATTGTCAAATAGAGCAGTATCGTCAGATGATTACTCAATGGAAGAGTACCCAGTTTAAGGTATTAATTACATTTGAGGTATTTAAATAACATCTATCATGTTTTACATTCATACTCTCTATTGCATATTCAAATTTTATTTAGGAATCATCTGGAAAAAATACAAATAACATTGATGCAAAAAAATACCTCCACACACTGGGACGCACTATGATGAATGACCATTAGAGGAAGAAGGTATGAAAATTGTTTATAAGTTTTCTTTACGAATTACAATTTCTTTTGTTTACTTAATTATTTAATAGTTTGGTAACTTTTTCATATAAATTTAGTTTTCAATGTCATTGTAGAGGAAAATACATTATATTTAAGGACGTATGCCTCGAGAAAAATTGTTTTTCTCGAGTACACAGAAAAAGGATGGAAGTGCCGTCAACGAAGAGACTCTACAAGACATTATAAGTTTGAATCTGTTGATTTTATATTTTAATATCTATTTTTAACTTAATAATATATTTATATTTGTAAAAGGATGTTTTAGAGGCACTAGATTCCCAAGAACGAGACACTTTTGGGCCAACTAATCACTTACATCAGGTTTTGTGAGAGGAGCATCCTGGCAGAGTACGCTGCTGACCTAGGATAGCCCCGACGAGGTATTGGCCCTCCTCAGGTACGAGTTTTAGTGCCACCGAGCGGCAACATGTTAGGGCACTGGAAGAACAGGCTGACAAAATTGACATAGATACAACAATACAGTATGCTAGGGAAAACAATGAATTTATGAAATTTATTGAGGTTCTACATCCGACACTTCCACCAGAGGCCAACCTATCTTTTGATGTATATATGTCATCGATAAGTTCTATATATGGAACACCAGGTGGCAGTTCTAGTGGTTTTCAAGACGATTTCCAAGCTAATGATGATGATGGAGAGGTGTCTGATGCGGAAGTGGAGGGAGAGGAGGAGGGCGAGGTGGATGGTGAGGGAGAGGCAGAGTGCGAGGGTGAGGAGGAGGGTGGGGAGGGCGAGGACCATAATGGGGATGAGGACAAGGGTGATGATGATGGTGATGATGGTGATGCTGATGTTGGACAAGTTGATCCTTTATATTTTTGAATAATATTACTAATAATTGATGTTTAATCTTTTCTAGTTGTTGGTTTTATCCAAACCTGTAATATACTATTGTAGTTGAGTTAGTTTTATATATTACCTATTTTCATGGATGTTGATGTATTTTAGTGGTTGTGTGTTTGGGAACTCCCTAGATAACCCCCCTTATTCCTAGACCCTAGAAAAACCCCCCACCATCCTCCCTAGTCCCCGGACAGCCCCCGGACAGCCCCCCCCCCCCCCACCATCCTCCTTGGTCCCCAGACAGCCCCCTCGGATAGCTCCCGGACAGCCCCTTGGACACCCCCCCGAACACCCCCCCCCCCAGATAGCCCCCCACCCTCCGCCCTGGACCCCGTAAAACCCCCCAGAAAGCCGCCCGAACAGCCACCCGGACAGCCCCCCCCCCCCCCCCACCCTCCTCCTTGGACCCCAGAAAACCCCCTAAACGCCCCCCGGACAGCACCCACATAGCACCCCCCCACCCTCATCATTGGTCCCTGGACATCCCCCTGGACACCCACCGGATAGCCCCCCAGACAGCCCCCTAGATAGTCCCCCCACCCTCCTTGATTTCATTTACTACTAGAAAATCTATAATATATATATATTATTTATATTCATCATGATAATCAATATAAATCACGTTTATATATCTAATCAATATCATAGATTCTTGGTATGTTATTAAAGGGATGTATTCATTTGGCATGGAATTGTTAGCTCTATAATGTTTCATAGCATGATAAACTAAAATCTAATCCATACTATGAATGATATAAAAATATTCTATATGAATTTCCAAAGATTTTATGTAAATACCATTCCACTAAGTGAAAATAACAACTGGCATAGGGAAAACCGACCAAAACCCTTCGGAATTTGTTGATAATTTATCACAATGATCCATGGGTCATATGTGTTGTGCACGTGACAACCCTGGGCTCAATCCGAGTCGCGGTGTGGCCAGGATCAGTCTATGTGTCTCTCTTTCATTTAAAATGGACAACATTTTAAGTACAAACGGAAAACTGACCAAACACATTCGGTTTCCATTGAAATGTTAGAAGAATGATCCATGGGTCATATGTGACGTGTACAAATCAACCCCGCCTCTATCTAAGATGCGGTGTGGCCGACACCACTCAAAGAGTCTGTCTTTTGTTTAAAAAGGACAGAATTTTAAGTGAAAAACATCAGCTGGCATACGGAAAACTAACCAAACGAATTCGTATTGTGTCGATACATTAGCACAATTCTCCATGGGTCATTTGAGACGTGTATGAGTCAACTCCATCTAAATTTGAGATGCGTTTTGTCCGAAACCACTATAACTGTGTCTCTTTTGTTTAAAATGGACAAGATTTTAAATGAAAAGAACAACTGGCATACGGAAAACCCACCAAACGCTTTCGTAATCTATTGATAATTTATCAAAACGATCCATGGGTAATATGGGACGTGTGCGAGCCAACCCGAGCTCAATATGAGTCGTGGGGTGTTCAAGATCGGTCTATGTGTCTCTCTTTTGTTTAAAATGGACAACATTTTAAGTACAAATAGAAAACTGAACAAACGCATTCGGTTTCCATTGAAACTTTAGGAGAATGATCCATAGATCATATGTGACGTGTCAAAATCAACCCCTCCTCAATCTGAGAAGCGGTGTGGCCGGAACCACTCAAAGTGTCTGTCTTTTGTTTCAAAAGGACATCATTTTAATTGAGAAACATCAACTGGCATACATAAAACCGACCAAACACATTCAGATTGTGTATATACTTTAGCACAATGATCCATGGGTCATTTGTGACGTTTATGAGTCAACCCCATCTAAATATGAGATGTATTGTGGCCATCACCACTCTAACTATGTCTCTTTTGTTCAAAATGGACAGGATTATAAGTGAAAATAACAACTAGCATACGGAAAACTGACCAAACGCATTCAAAATCTCTTTATAATTTATCACAATGATCCATGGATCATATGTGAAGTGTAAAAGCCAACATGAGCTCATTCTAAGTCGTGGTGTGGCCGGGATTAGTCTAAGTGTCTCTCTTTTGTTTAAAATGGACAACATTTTATGTACATAATGAAAACTATCCAAATGAATTCGGTTTCCATTGAAACATTAGGAGAATGATACAGGTGTCATATGTGACGTTTACCAATAAACCCCGCCTCAATCTAAGATGCGGAGTGGCTGGCACCACTCAAAGTGTATGTCTTTTGTTTCAAAAGGACATCATTTTATGTGAAAAACATCAACTGGAATATGGAAAACTGACCAAATGTATTCGGATTGTGTTGATAGTTTAGAAAAATGATCCATGGGTCATTTGAGATGTGAAAAAGTCAACCCCGTCTATATCTGAGATGCGGTGTGGCTTTCACCACTCTAATTGTGTCTCTTTTGTTTAAAATGGAATGGATTATAAGTGAAAAGGACAACTGGCATAGGGAAAACCAACCAAACGCATTCGGAATCTGTTGATAACTTATCACAATGATCCATGGGTCATATGGGATGTGTACGAGCCAACCCGGGCTCAATCCGAGTCACGGTGGGGCCGGGATCAGTCTAAGTGTCTCTCTTTTGTTTAAAATGGACAACATTTTAAGTACGTACGGAAAACTGACCAAACACATTTGGATTCTGTTGAAACTTTAGGAGAACGATCCATGTGTCATATGTGATGTGTAAAAATCAATATTGCCTCAATATGAGATATGGTGTGGTCGACACAACTCAAAGTGCCTGTCTTTTGATTCAAAAGGACATCATTTTAAGTGAAAAACATCCACTTGCATATGGAAAACCGAACAAACGAATTCATATTGTATTGATTCTTTCGAAAAATGATCCATGGGTCATCTGAGACATGTATGAGTCAACCCCATCAAAATCCTAGATGTGGTGTGGCTGGCACACTCTAATTGTATCTCTTTTGTTTAAAATGGATCGGATTATAAGTGAAAAGAAGAACTGGCATAAGTAAAACCGACCAAATGCATTCGGAATCTGTTGATAATTTATCACAACAATCCATGGGTCATATATGACGTGTAACAGCCAACCTAGACTCAATTCGAGTCACGGTGTGGCTGGGGTCAGTCTATGTGTCTCTCTTTTGTTTAAAATAGACAACAATTTAAGTATATATGGAAAACCGACCAAATGCATTCAGTTTCCATTGAAACATTAGGAGAACGATCCATAGGACATATGTGATGTGTAAAAATCAACCAAACCTCAATCTGAGACGTGGTGTGGCCGGAACCACTCAAATTGTTTGTCTTTTGATTCAAAAGGACATAATTTTAAGTGAAAAACATCAACTGACATACGGAAAAATGAACAAATACATTCATAATGTGTCGATACATTATCCCAATGATCCATGGGTCATATGTGACATGTGTGCATCAACCCAGCCTCAATACGAGGCGTTGTGTGGCCGACACCAATCATAGTGTCTCTCTTTTGTTTAAAATGGATATTATTTTAAGTGAAAACAAAAACTGACATACGAAAAACTAACCAAACACATTTGAAATGTGTTGAGGCTTTAGGAAAATGATTAGTGGGTCACATGTGACATGTACGAGTCAACCGCGCCTCAATACGAGGCATGGTGTGGCCGGGATCACTCTAAGTGACTCTCTTTTGTTTAAAATGGGCAACATTTTATGTACATATGGAAATCTGACCAAAAGGATTCTGATTGTGTTGATAATTGAGCACAATGATCCATGGGTCATATGTGATGTGTATGAATCAACCCCACCTCAATCTGAGATGCGGTGTGGCCGACACCACTCAATGTTTCTGTCTTTTGTTTTAAAAGGACATCATTTTAAGTTAAAAACATCAACTGGAATATTGAAAACCGACAAAAAGCATTTGGATTATGTTGATACTTTATAAAAATGATCCATGGGTCATTGGAGATGTGTACGAGTCATCCCCGTCTAAATCTGAGATGAAGTGTGGCTAGTACCACTCTAACTGTGTCTCATTTTTTTAAAATGTACACGATTATAAGTGAAAAAAAACTGGCATACGGAAAACTGACCAACCACATTTAGAATCTGTTGAGATTTTATGACAACGATACATGGGTCATATGTTATGTTTACGAGTCAACCGTGCCTCACTCCAAGACGCGGTGTGGCCGGGATCACTCTATGTGTCTCGCTTTTGTTTAAAATGGACAACATTTTACGTACATACGGAAAACTGACCAAACTGATTCTGATTGTGTTGATACATTAGAACAACGATCCATGGGTCATATTTGACGTGTGAAAATCAACGTCGCTTCAATATGAGATGCGGTGTGGCTGGAACCACTCAATGTTTCTGTCTTTTGTTTCAAAAAGACATCATTTTAAGTGAAAAACATCAAATGACATATAGAAAACTGACCAAATGCATTTGGATTGTGTTGATACATTAGGAAAATGATACATGGGTCATTTGAGACATGTACGAGTCAACCCCGTCTAAATATGAGATCCAGTGTGGCCGATACCACTCTAATTGTTTCTCTTTTGTTTAAAATGGACACGATTATAAGTGAAAGCTACAACTGGCATACGGAAAATAGACCAAACACATTCTGAATCTATTGAAATTTTAATAAAATGATATATGCATCATATGTTACATGTACGAGTCAACCGCGCCTCAATCCAAGTCAAGGTGTGGTCGGGACCACCCAAAATGTCTCTCTTATGTTTAAAATGGACAAAATTTTAAGTACATATGGAAAACCGACCAAACGGATTCTAATTGTGTTTATATTTTTGAAAAACAATCCATGGGTCATTTGTGATGTGTACGAGTCAACCCCGCCTCAATTTGAGGTGCGGTGTGGCCGGAACAATTCAAAGTGTCTCTCTTTTAATTAAAAAGCACTTCATTTTAAGTGAAAACAACAACTAACATATGGAAAACTGACCAAACACTATCGGAATATGTTGATACATTAGGAAAACGATCGATGGGTCATTTTTGATGTGTAAGAGTTATCCTCGCCTCAATATGAGGCATGGTGTGACCGGTATCACTCCAGGTGTATGTATTTTGTTTAAAATGGACATCATTTCAGGTAAAAATATATGGTAAATGAAAAACTGATCAAATTATGAATTGAATTTCGGATTCCACATATAATTGTCATCAAAATTTTAAATTGAATTCTAAATCAATTATGTATGTTTATAATTACGTTATGAATTATAATTTAATTATGGATGTGTATAGTTCCAGGATGCATTATATGTTAAATGTGTGTGAATTTGTTCTCTATATGTATGTGTTAGTTGGTTATTGAAGCTACAATAATTTTATATGTTTGTGTTAGTTTATTTTAGTTACAATAATTGGATTTAAAATGAGGGGGAATGCACAAAATGAGACCTGCTGTGAAAATTTCACAAAATGAGAGCTTCTGTGCAATTTGCACAGAAAAGGATATGCCAATGGTTTCAAACCATTGAAATAGACTCTTTGAGGTTTTTTTTACCAATGGTTCATAGAATTTTTGGTCAAAATCCATTCCCAATGGTTTAGAAACCTTTTGGAAAGAAGAGATTACTTGGTTTTCCCAACGGAACCAAACTATTGGGAAAAAATATCCCAACAGTTTGGCACAAATGATGGGATATGTTAATTTTTCCCCATACTATCCCAAAGATTCATTGTAAACCATTGGGAAAACTTTTCCAAATGTCCTACTTACCTACGGTTTGCAGAACCATTGGTATAACATATACCAACGGTTCTGCACCCTCTCCCAACGGTTTAGAACTGTTGGGAAAACATGTATTTCTAGTAGTGCTAGTAGCAAGATGAGACTTGATCACTACAGACCTATTGACCATAGTAACTCGTCTATCCCAATGGAGAGCGCTTGGTTGTGGCGGCAGAACCACAGTAAAGGATCACCTGGTTGTGGCTGTAGACCCATGGTACTCGAAAGGAGGAGTACCTCTGCTGGCTATGAGGGGGAGTGCCTGGTTGTGGCGGCATACGCATGTTGGAAAACATCTCTTTGTGACGCAGCAGACCCATGCTACTCAACAAGAGGAGTACCACAGAAATCCAGGGTTAGTGGTAAGCCCCTGTTTGTGGCAGAAGGCCCACTATACTCAATAGAGGAGGAGCTCTACAGAAACCAAGGATTCAAAAAGTTTTACCCCAAGAATAAATCCTGGTTAGTGATGAGTTTGTTTTTCTGTGCTTTATTCATGATTGGGATGGATCACTTGATAACTTAGTTATATGTATGGACATATACCTATGTAAGGTTTTCTATTGATCTCACAGTTTTTGGCTTATCCTTGTTGAATTTAGTGATAAATTGAGGGTCTCGAGGTTTCTATTGATTATCATTATACTCACCCCTGCACAAGTTGTGCTGACACCTTGTTGTGTTGGATGCAGATGACAGACAGTGTTGATCGAGTCTAAGAGTACCAGTATAGGATGGTACCCGGAGGTGGACCATATGGCTTGATGGTACACAGCAGAGACGGACGTACCTAGAGTGCTGAGGAGGCTATCTGTACCAACCCTTCAAGTAGGAACCACGAAGGAAGACCCATCTGCTGTTTTTTCATTTTTCATTTATACTTGTACTTATAGTTCCTTGTACATGACAGTTGTGCTTGTATTTCCGACCCATTTTTCTTTTCAGCACACTTTTGTAATACAGTTTATATAGTGTTTTTATCCATCTGTGTGCTCTGTTGTGTGCATTTATAGGATATAAAGTCAATTAATTCCCAGATTTAGGGAATTACGCCTTTGGTGCTAGTCGCCATAACCTGGCCTATGGAAGGCAGGCTTGGGGTAGTCATCGAATAGGCCCAAGGGGATGGGTCATGAGGAACCAAACCCTTAGATTATAAATAGAGATTTATATAACATAAAATCTAATAAGCTCATAATTTTTTTAAAACTATTAAAATTTATGAAATTATAAAAAAATATCTGAAACTATCTTAGATAAATTTATAGATTAAATTTATATATCTCAGTATCACATAATTTTTGTATTTAATGTATTACATGAAATATATGTTGTGTTGGTGAGTATCATGAATTAAAAGTAGCCAATAAGTTATTTTATAAAAAATAACAACCTTTGAAATTATAACATTTATATCAAAAATATTACTAGACTGATATCCATGTTTCAAAAATATAATAATTTAATTAAATATGTCATTTGTAGATTAAATATCTAGGTGGATCGCAATGTCAATTATATTATATACAACTGTTGTATAGTTTGTTAGACATTGTTTCCCAAAATAATTTAATGAAGCATCCCAAATACATTTTATTCAATAAATAATTAAATCAATACACATATTTTGAGGCAATAAATTATTTTTATTTTCCCTAATTCATGTGAAATACGAGGGTTTTGGCTTGTTTGAAGAGTTTTTGTGTGTAAATGGTTAAAATTTGTCTAGTTTTCTAGGTCATGAATGTTTATGTTAAATAGAATATGGAACAAAGTACATTTTTTCAATACAATTAATAATTTATGGAACTAGGAATAACATGAGAGGCCGTAATTTCTTATTATCCACATTGTAGTCCTAGGGAGGGTATCGAATAGGGAACAAAATACTAGGTTAAAAGAGATCATATACCAAGTTGTGTGATGAGAAATTTATTCTAAAATGTTGAAATATTAAATTTTATTTGAATATATTATAAACGAAATCCCACATCTCATTCGTTTCATCCAAACACATTCTTGTTTCATCCCTCTATATAAATATCTACTTCAATGAAGGATAACTCCATAAATTTGGCTGGATTAAATTTCCATCTATCCTTTAGTATCTCCATGAATAAGGATAAAATTACTCTTATGAATAATATATGTTTCCCTCTATTTAATAATTCTTTTTCTTTTTTCTCTTTTTTATAGGTTTTTAATATGTACAATTATTTTATATTTGATATTTTAATTCATATTAAGATCATTGGTGATAATTTTCCTACTTTAGTGTGTTTGGTTGTACTTATAATGTTCTAATGAATTTATATTACATTCATATTTAGTGTGATATGTATATAGAAATAAATTTTTATACTTTCCCCAAAAAATATTCAAATGTTTCCCTTTTCTTCTAATGTTAAACTAATTCCAATTACGCCTAAATTGGGTTATTAAATAATTTTACATCGACATAATGGTTTTCAATTACTACATTTAGATGTAAATTTTTTTAATAAAAGAGTTGATTTGAATTTAGGAATGGTGACCCTGGTTCTGGTATAGCATTAAGTGACATATATTTTTTCTTAATCATTTAATTTTTGGATGTAAGTTTGAGATAATTTTAAAAGTTTTATATACTATAATGATTATGGGATTTTATAGGGTTAGAGTTTATTTGAGCTAAACACTTGAAAAATTGTGATATATCATTCCTGAAAATTCACTTCAATGTATTTACTATTCATTTGAAAATTAAATTTTGATGTTTTCTCATTCACTGTAATTTTCTTTTAGGTGTAATGTCATAAAATATTATTTTGAAAGAAATGGTGAATCTTTCAACCCAATAATTTTATACTATAATCTCATCAACCCTTAGGGTATTATATTCTAGTGGTGGATAATTCATTATAGAGAGTGTATGTATGTTTCATTCTTTTCAATGGATGATTTACATCAGTGATGTATCATTCACCCAATTTCGTTATATCGATGATGTGTCATTCAAAAATGGAATTATTATTATAATTAATAAATAATTTACATTTATTAAAGGGTTTTAGATTAATCATTAAAAAATTTTATTTTTATAATTGAAGTATCATCTAGTTATTTTATTTCAATCAATGATATCATCCACCCAGAGAAATGTATTAATGATATAGAGCTTACATGCAGAATTTTTTTTATTGATGTATAATTTAAATAAGGTTATGTGGTGGTTATGTACCTTTTGGTATGGGGTTATAAGAATCACGGTAACCCATTCCCATTTTTAAATGATACATGTGGTGATATAACATATTCCCTCAAGTCGTGTCCAAAATATAAGTTCATTATTATTATTTCGAATGGATGATGTAGGTTTGGTCAATAATTGGATTGTCCAGTATGCATTTTATGACTTGATATGTATACTTTATATCATTTTTTATAATATTTCATATTGATCATACACTTAAATATTATAGATTTTTTTTGGAAAAATATTGGTAATTCGTTTATTGGTTATACTCACTCATTTCATATGCATTTTAATACCCATGTAGATTTTGTAATCACATATACAATTATGGGAAAGGGTCTAGTAGGTAATGGATGAGATGTTATTTGATTGGATTTGTTGTATGAATTAGGCATGGAATCAGGTTTATATTTTCCATCACCCATATTAAAATATTTATTTTTGATCATAAAATATATTATGAACCATTGGCACTCATAGTTATTTTATTTTTCTCTCAAGAATGGTATATAGACTGCGAGTGGTGAATTATTGTATTTTTATCTCGTAAAACAGTTCTATATAATAATCATATTTCACCTTTAGTAGGGAGTTATCTTCTCCAATAATAAATATAAATATAAAAAGAAAATAAATAAGGATAAAATAAAATTTATTTGCTTAAAAAGTAAATGGATAATAAGGGGTAATAAAATGAAGTACTGATGATAAACTAGAGTCACTAGGTCAAATTGTTTGTTCTTATAACTTAATGAGGACCCACTAAACCTATGAGTTTACAACCATAAAAATGAATAGAAATCAGTGACCCTAATAACATAGAAAACTCAATAATCTCCCAATGGTTTTCATCTCAATAATTATAAACCAAGAATTATTTCACACTAATAATTATGTATCTACCCACTCCACCATCATTTACTTATTGAACTATAAAAACCTCTAGTGTTATATCCTTTATGGTATCTATTAATTTATTTTTATAATTTAATCAATAGTTATATAATTCCATTAAAACTCTTATTATTTCCATGATCTACCATTTATATTATTTATCTCTTTTCTCTATATGGAATTTTTATTTTTCCCTTTATACTTATATTCAACTCAACATAATTACGATTGGAATTTTATTCAACCAAAATTATTACAGTTTTATCCACTATCACCAATTCAATTATCATATATTTTTATAGAGGATTGTATATTTGAATATGGAATCTATTAATTTCACTTTATCATGGTATGATAATTAACATCAAGGAATGATCTTCATTACCTTATGAAACCACAATATTATACTACTTGAATAACAGGCACCTCCACAATATGATACCTCTATTATGTGTAATTATAAACCTATAATTTTAATAAAATAAACACCAACACACATTCCATGGTGAATCTCTTAGGATTAACTAATGACTAGAAAAAAATCTCAAGTTCTCATCATAGTGTGTAAATCTGCAGAAAATCTAAACCATTTGAATCCAGCAATACCAATTCATTGGATCGATAACCTTCCAATGATGTGAATACTTAAAATGATATAGAAGTAATAGTAGTACCATTATATATCTTGGTTTTTAATGATTAAACCCTTAAATGTCACATATAAAATATAGTTTATGGAGTACCATACATATAGTCACTTTAAAACCACTATGTGTAGTAATTTTACATTTTCCAAGTAATCTTATACTTTTATAATGGTGTGGGAGTAGCTTATAAAATGTTAATAATTAATCACATTCAAAAAACCAAATGGTAAACTCTCATGGGGTCCCATACACTTCATATACCACTCCCTATGTTACCAATATCTAGGTAAATATATTATAATAAATCCTATTCATGAAATGATATTGGATGTCATCACCATCTTTTTGTATAATAGTATAAAAAACTACAGCACCCCTAAACTTGTTTAAAAACCCCTCAAGACTAATTCATGATATATTAAGATATAATTTAATTATTTTTAATATAATTTTTGATAAAAAACTAAAAAATAATATAAGGGGTTTTTCTCTAATAATATCCCCCTTTCGGATTTCCAAATTTTTTTTAACAATTATATAAATGATCTTTATCAAAAAAAAATAACTAAATAGACATTATAATTAATTTTTACTTTAAATTGTGTATTAATTATTTTCAAATAATAATTATAATCTTACATCAATAATGATAATTATTTTAAATTTGAGTCAAAGGAAATTCTCCTCATGAAAAATATTCAATGATCGTTACTTCCTCCAGTACTCCACAAAAATTCTTCTTTAAAAAAAATTATATATTGTACATTACTAAAAATATCATAATGTTATAACTCAAACAATATCAATAATAAATAACTCTTTAATAAATCATGATATCAATTCATCTACAACATCTCTAAATAATTTAATGTCAAACTACTCCCCCTTTATCAGAAAACCCAAAGAGATTGTCCATGAATGTTTAAAAGAGTGGGTTAAAAATAAAATATACTAATTCAACAGAATAAAAATTTCAAGATAAAAAAGTATATAGGATTGGTGGTCCATAATCCAAAACATATTATTGGATAGAGATAGTTAGACTCTTAGATTAAACTGATTCCATTACAAATGAGACCAAAATAATGACTTTTTCAGGGTGTCCAAAACATTATTTTTTTATTTTCAAATAATGTAAATATACTATACATCGATTAACATTATCCTTCATGAAATTATAAATTATATTTTTCGTATTTTCCATTCAATGACGATAATTATTTTCTAGGATTTTATGTCACATGATGTAACATCCTCCACCACTTCAATGGCATAATATGAGCTGGTCAAGCTACTAGGCCTAACATGACATCCCCAAGACACTAAAGGTTGGAAATAAATACCAACAATCGGAATAAACATTGATGAAAGATTTTATAATAAATATAAACCAACCTAATTGAGATTATAATAAATATCTAGTACTCTATATAATGAATCATCAAAAAAATAAATCTCAAACATAACAAAAAATAGTAAACAGTATCACAACACTAATGAAAACCATAATACATACTCAACAAGACCCAAATGACCAAAAACCCCCAAACATCAAAGTAAACATGAACATGAAACATCCAACATAATCCAATATCTAAATCTAGGCTCCATGGCCATGGTGTCAAGAAGCATCATGAATGAAATAAGACACTTGACCATTGCCAATGTCTTGGTAGATGATATATGAAAACACATATAGGTTCACAAGAATAAGAATATTATAGCCTTAGTTGCATTTCTTAAAATATTTCCCAAATCATTATTATAGTTCATGAACTCAGTATCTTATGTTATATAAATAGTTTTGAGATTGTAAAAATTGTATATATCAATGCCATTACAATTTTTAATGAAAATAAAAAAATAAAAACCTTTAAAAAAATTCTCATTTTTTTTATAATACTATAAAAATATATCCACACACATACTAACCTTGAATTCCTAAGTAATAGTTCCATGATATGAAGGGACTGCCATTGATCCACCCTAGTGCCCCAATAACACACATTATATCTATAGCTTCATATCCATGAATGAAATCACACCCACCATGTATTACAAATTCCTTGAAAAAACATTTCCCTCGAAATTTACCAATAAAAGTAATTAAATAACACTATAATATTAATTTTTCCCATATAACAATTTCATAATTTCAAATAATTAATTATAATCATTAACAATGAGTTTTCATAAAATTAGTCCAATTTTCCAAATTTATAAACAAAAAATATGCATATTTTCATAAAATTAAAAAATATGACGAAAAATATATTGAAAAAAATTAAATAAAAACTAATACATCAGGTTAAAAGTATGTTGGATATGAGAGAGGAATCCTACCTTACAAATATTTGTGATAATAAAGAATCTATATCAAAACATTTAGATCCAATCACAGACCACCTTCCCTTCACTATATCAAACAACATCATATCATGATTGAAAACAAACAAAATACATATACCAATAATGATATATATCAATTATTATGATATAGAGAAGAATATTTAACATTTAAAAATATGTATTAATGAGTACATAATGATGAATCCATGTATTCAATTTATTTTTAATGGCCTATTAATCACTTATGGATCAAAGGGATGCGTCCTTAATGACTATAAGTAAAATATAATTTGATATATTGGGGTGACAGAAGATTGAAGGAGGATTCCAAACATAATTCAAATTTAATTTACATTTTTCTATGATCCATTTATAAGCCACATAGTTTAACTACATGGTATTCTAAAGTATGTGCCAATCATGTGGTGCTACAGACTCAATACCACATCACACATGGTTGGCTCACATGGTAAAAAAATTGTGTAATGACCATATAACAACATGGAAAACTCATAAAGAGATATTTCTCTTTATTAGATTATTATTTAATACATTTCTAAATTTCATGCATAATGACTATAATAGTGAAGTGGTTTTGAAAACATGGAACACAATATTATTATTTTGTGAAATATATTCAATATACCCCTTATAGATCTTCCCTTTTTTACTATTCACAAAAATTCCCTTGTTAAAACAAATCTTCCTAACCTAGGGAAAGGGATAATAAAAATGGGAAATATCAATTTCACAGTAAGGAATATCATGGGAAATACTTAACCATGAAAAGAGAATATGTGTATGAGAAATTGATCTTGACACTTTAAAACAATACATAGTAAATCAAAGACCACGATTTTGTTTTATGAAATTACTATTAAGAGTTCTTAATAAATGAATCATAAATTAATCAAAAACACAAGACATGATATCAAAATATTAGAATAAAACATATATTTGGTTCATACATATAAGAATCTAAAATCATATATCAAGGCCACCCACTAATACATTCCTGACATGTCAGGATTTGGATAACTACATTTATACCTAATTTGGGATTTGTGTATAAACAATTTAACCCTAATTTTTGGAGTTGTTATGACAATCCTTTGTACCCTTCTTTTAGGGTGTTAGCTGACCACCTATATACCCTCGAATATTATAGGGAATTTATCAATACCAAATGCATTGGATGAATATATCAGTCACTACCATCAAAAAAGGAAAATCATAGACATGTTTTCTACAAGATTATAAAAAATTCATCATATCATAAAACCTGAAATGAATTAAGCATTGTGAACATTTCATCATAACACAATATATGGAAAAGGGAAAGGTTTTGTAACCATTTCATTATTTCATCATAGCATAACCCATGGAAAAAATAACTGGGTTTCAAATGAATTGTATCATGGTATAACCCATGAAAGAGTAGCAGGTTTCAAAAATATATTTTCACTAAAAACCATTTATATAATGAATAAAATGGTATCATTTAATTTTATCCCTAGTTAAAAAAGTAATATCCAAGGACATCATCTTAGTTTGAAAATAATTTTGAACATAATTATGAAAATTACTTGGGAAATTTATTATTTTCTTTTTAAATAACCTTGATGAAAAATAAAGAATGATTATAAGAAAAATTAAAAATTTATTTATTAATACTTTTTCCCACTTTTGGAAAATGATTTTTAAAGATAAAACATTGTGAAATACATTTTCATTGAAAATATCCTTGAAAATCAATAAAGGAACCTTTAAAAACATTTGATACATTCTATGAGAAAACACACATTCAACTTTGGAAAACTATTTTTATAACATAAAATATTGAAAACATTCTTTATTGAAAATAAATATGAAAATATACAAAGGAATCTTTAATCAAATTATTGTTCATGATCTCAAAAAAATCCATTTATGTCATACACATTGAAATAATAATTCTTTACATATTTTTGGAAAAAAAACACCCATTTGTATGGAAAATGAATTAAGATTAATTATAAAAAATTATAACATTTTACATGGTAAAAATGTTAATTCGAAAATACTTATTTATAAATTAAAAAAATTTGAAAACATTTTTTAAAATATTATATTGTAAGAAAACCGATTTCCGACTAGAACAGGAGACCAATTTTAATTTTTCATCAAACCAATTTCTCTATTATATTAAGTAACAATTGGTGAATAAATAGTAATTTAAAATGAAAATATCATAGATAACTAGAATATAATAAAATAAACCGATTTTTTGAGACATAGATTACAATATTTCATCATTTTAAAGATAATATCAAAGGAATCAAAAAAGAAATGATGTTTTTAAAAAAAGCTGATCACAAATGTAACCTTGAATCAGGATACACATAAAGCATTAAAATTTATAGAAACCTAAAACATCATGAGTATAAATTAATTATTTATATCACATTTTAAATTTTTGGTATATATACTTATTTAAATATTAAATTTTCATTACAAAACATTTGTCTCAAATATAGAATTTTGAGACAGAAATCCCTTACTACTTGAGTAAATTTTGAATAATAAGATCCATAAAAAACAATAAAAATAGAAACAATAAGTACACTCAAATGAGGTACATTTCTGATATATAATTTAATTGGGAGTTATATCAACCATTCACAATAACAAGTGGATAATATGGCATAAGACACTCAGAAATAAATGTTGGATTGCAAATATTTTTCCCTTAAGTATTAATTAAATTTGTATAAATTAAAAACTCATTTATGAAAAATATAATTTTATCATAAATCTTTTACAGAACCATATTTATATAGTTCTTTCTATATATGGATTTCTTAGAATAGTATATTAACAGTTTATTAATATTTTCATATCAATGTCACGTTTTGAGCAATAACTTCATTATTTTCTATATGTGTTTTGAAAAGTTATTTTTGGTCCATTTAATTAGATAATGATTTATTAATATATATAATTTATGGAAATATATATAAATCATATATATATATAGTATATATTTATTAATATTAATATATAAAAATTTTCATAGATAATGAAATACGATGTTTATATAGACGGTAGGTCGTGCAAACGCATGAATGATGTTTCGATTTTGTTATTGGATTGAATGAAAGAAATTTAAATTATATATTATATCATTAAATAATTATTTTTATATTCAATATATCATATATTCTCATAAAACCCATCCTTAAAACATTACATTTAAATAATGAATGAATCACACCACTTTACAGGGCAGTAGTCTTCCGCACATAAGAACGAAGTTGTTGTATTCCCACAAAATGAAAATAATGACGCAATTTTTAATATAATAAGTCAATAATCGTAATAAAATCATTTAAATAATATATATCATCTATAAAAAATAAATCGATCCTTATTTCCATCTTTCATAAGTGGTAATGAAAAAACGAACGACATCGGTTTGTGCGGCGGTGGTTTTCTTTAAACAAAAAAGATGATATCATAACCCATTTGATGAATGTAGATAAGGATTTTGGTCATTAAAATATTATAAAAAAGTTCAGTATTTGGGGAAAACATAGTTAATTATATAATAATTATATAAAAGTCAACAACAGTGGTTGTAAAGAAATAAAAAAAACTTATTTGACTAAAATTAACTATTCTTCAAGTGCCATAAATTATTTACTAAAATAAAATCATGGTTGAATTTACATAAAAAATTATGCTTTAAGGATAAGGTAGGGATGTTATGAATTTATTTTGGTAGGTATATTCCCAAATAATTCTTTTTATGTAATAAATAATGGAGAAGCGGGGGTGCCTTTTTATATGTGGGGCAGATGAAACACTTTTTATTTTTCAAATTAATTGATACGTCCCACATTTTTTCAATGGATAAAGTTTTTAAAATGACTCAAATTTGATGATTTGAAATTATAATGTCTTAATATATCCATAAAATATATTTTTTCTTGTTTATAATTAAATTTCTCCTTATTTTTATTAGGTTGACCCTCTTGTAATCCTATTTTAATCTTAATCACATGAATTAATTTTTATTATATTCATTTTTCATTTAGTAAAAAATAATTCCCAACCATATTATACAGTATATTTTGTTATGATTTTATATATGTATCTATATTTTCAGATTCTATTCATATAATAGAAAAAAAATTATGAATAATTAATCCCACATATATGACAGGAAAATTGCGTTCTTAAAGGGAAAATTATTAAAAGTTAACAACGTTTTTATATCAATTTTGTGGTGCGCGGCAGAGCCGCGGCTGCCAGCCGCCCAGCGCTTCGGCGCATGGCGGAGGGCCGCCGGCCAGGGCGGGCTGGCTGCGGCGGCATGTCCGGGCCGGCCGGACCGGCCGGTCGGGGACGGTCCGACCTCTTTTCTTATACGGGGGGTCTTTAAACCCTCGTATCGTGAAATCCGGGAGCCAGATTCGCGTGCCGTTTGCGGCGACGTGACCCTAACGACGAGGAAAACACTCTGGTGTGGGTTTGTGGGTTTAAAGGTTCGGGATCGTGGCCTGGGAGTTAGAAACGTCGTATAAAATAATAATATTTTATTATTTTACGACTTCGGTCCGTTGTAACTTCTACTCGGAGCGTCCGATTGACGTGCCGCCAGTGGCGTTGTGACCCTGATGGTACGACGGACTTTTTGAGATGGTTTCTGGGTGTTGGGACTGAGAATGGGGTGCGGGCCCCATGCGGCCGGCTTCTGGCGTTTGCGGAGAAACACAGCTTTTGCACCAGGAGTCATATTTTGGCGGATGAATAGTCGATCCTGTGTGTTTTTCCGAGAGGAACGCAATGGTGCGTTCCATTCGATGAGTTTCAGAATCCAGGCATGGGCCCCACCCGAGATGGCCTTCAGTGAATAGTACCTTTTTCACCGGGTGTCCGTTTTGGACAAGCGAGTAGTCGATTCCGCATGTTTTTTCAAGGGGATCGCCATGGTGTGATCCGCTCGATGGGTTTCGGGATCGTTGTGTGGTCCCCACACGAGCTAGCTACGGTGAATAGTTCTTTTTTCACCGGTGCTCTGTTTCGGGTGATTAAACAATCTATCCTGCATGTTTTTCCACGTGGAACGCGGTGGTGGCCTCAGTTTGGGCCTAGGAGGTGCGCTGTGTGGTGTTGTGGTGGGTCGCTCGGGTTAGCGACGTTTGGACCAGCAGTGGTTGAAGGTTATCCATTGGTTCATTCCTACGAGGGTTCGTGTGGCATCACAACCTTCGTGTGGGTTTATGATCCTCTTGATGGGATGTTTAAACTGTTAGAGTTGTGGTATCTCTCCAATGGGCCCAGAGCGGATCCTCTAGCATCTTTACCATAGATTGGGTTCTTGGTATCGATGCGACCGTCTATTCACGGGCAACGATCCCCTATCTAGCAGGTTAACCCCGTAGGGTTTGTGGAATAATCGAAAATATGATCCCCTACGCGGTGGGTCTTTCCCAGTAGGGTTGTGGCATCGTCGGGTATACGATCCCTTACTCAGCATGAAGTTTATAGTAGGGTTGCGGTATCGTTGGTTATGCGATCCCCTACTCAGCGCGTGGTTTTGGTAGGGTTGCGGCATCGTCGGTTCAATCCCCTACATCGCGAGTTATACCAGATAGGGTTCTGGTATCGTCATGAACATCTTTATATGGACGATGATCCTCTATCTAAGTGTGGAGATTCTGTCGAGCCCCAGATCAGGTTGTGGTATCCCCCAGTGGATCTTGGGTGTGATCCCCTATCTGTGAGAACTACGTATGCCAGATCGGGTCGTGGTATCCCCCAGCGGACCCTGGGAGTGATCCCCTATCTGTGAGCTACGTATACCAGAGTGGGTCTTAGTATCCCCTAGCGGACCCTAGCGGAGATCCCCTATCTGAGGAGTTTGGTGGTTATGTTGTTTCCGCAGTGATGTTATCCGACGTGCGTGGTCTCTCGGGTGAGCGTCTGAGATGTTTGTTTGGGACCCGATGGAGTGTATCTCTTGGATGAGTGTCATCTGGTATGACAGTGTTCGTGGTGTACTCTCCTGGTTGTGGACAGTTGCTGGTGATGAGGTCGTTACCTCTTGTGGCTTTGTGGTGTGAGCTGTGTTTACCTGGATGTAATTCTTTCGTTGTTGATGTCTTCGGTCGCGATCCGATGTGACTCGATGGTGTGTCATAGAATCTAAGTGTAGGATTCCTCTAGCGGTGATCCACACGTGTTCCACGTATCTCTGGATGTCGACAAAGAATCTCTGGGTGTGAACGTGGTGAAGCCTTTGCTTGTGTTGTCCACCTTAGATCGCCTTGATCCGATGGAAGAGGATCTCTCTCAGTCTTGAGAGCGTTCTTGGAGGAAGGAGTTCTTTCGGTCTCGAGAGAATTCTCCAGAATTGTTGTGCTCAACGAATCTCTATGGAAAAGTGTTGGGGTTGTAAGGATATTTATAATCAAGTTTGAGGTTATAGAGTTATGAAACTTATTACAATTACCTAATTTGTATTAATGGATTCATAAAATTATTAATGTTAATTTAGAAAATATTTAAAATATAATATAAATTTATTAATAAGTAAATCTAAAATGATGTTCTCAATTAAAATTTTGAATTCTTTAATATTCATAAAAATTGTAACTTTCTAAAAAAATCCCTTAAAATAACCCTAATAAAATTTTCACAATTTTATAAAAAAAATATTATTATTATTTTTTCAATATAATTTTCTAAAAAGTTTTAAAATCATTTTAAAAAAAATCACCAAAAAATTATGACAAAACCTTTAAAAAATGTTTTTTGAGTATAAAATTGGATTTATTCTTATACATTGTTTATAAAAAACATAATATATGTAAAAAATAATTAAATGAATATAAAATATATTCATTTCATTAATATAATCCCAAAAAAACTGATTAATTTAATGAGTTAAATGTTTTATATTTTCATAAAAAATTGCAGAAAATGTTTCTTATAACTTTTAATATTTTTTATTTTAATTTATAATTAATTAGTCACCAAAAAAGACGTGTAAACCATATATTTTCATGATTTTTTTGTTATTATTAATACCCTCCATTAAAATGTCTAGTTTATTATTATCATATTAAATTAGTATTTTAATAATATTTCACGTATCTTTTAAACCTAATGTCTCGTGTAATACAAGCAAAGTACAATGTTGCATGTATTGAAAGTTTGGTTTAGTGTTCTTTTTAAGGATAGATAACCAATTTCTTTTATAATTCATGAGTAACATGGTGTTTCATGTAACACAATATTAATATTTTTATTATTTGTGACATATGACATCAATAAAAATTAAATTTATTGGAAGTAAATATTTCTTAAAAACATGTGGTGTTCCATTATACAACCATTAAATTAAATTCTTACCTTTAAATTAGTCACTTTGGTACCAAAAACAAATTATTACTCTGACTTACTATATCATTAGGTTCCCACATAACTTCCTTAATCTGGTGGTTTCACCATAAATCTTTTACCAGGTCACTAGTCTTGTTTGGTATAATTATCTCTGTTTGATCCAGAATCTCTATAGTTAATTCTTCATAAGAATTACATTATCAAGTGGTACACTCTGTAAGATTAGTACATGTGATGGATAAGGTATTTAATTCATGAGTAGTGATACCTGAAACACATCGTAAACCTTGGATCGTTTTGGCGGAAGAAACAATAAATAAAATATTATCAATGGGAATGATATAGATAGGGAATAGTTTTTTCTTCACTATTACATGGAGAAATTAATAGAAATAAATTATTTCTAAAATTAAATTCTAGATCACATTGGTTATTATCTTCATAAACTATCTCTTAACATTTTTCAAATCATACATGTTCTTTAGTGTCTCTAAGTTTCTCTTCAATATTATTAGATTAATATGGTCCCAATATAATTCATTCAATATATTCATTCTACTACATTTTATTTCTACTCTTTATTATATACTAGGATTCATATAGATCCATATTAATTCATGAGTTAAATCTAATATTTAATGAAAACTCAACTAGAGTAAGGTGTTACTCTTAATAACCTTTGAAATTCATAAAACAATATCTAAGAATATCCTCTAGTTTTTTAATTTTTCTCTCATACTGATCGACTATATTAGGATGTATGTAGTGTTGAACCTTAACTTTGTATCAAGATCATGTTTAATAATTCTCCAAAACATCATGGTATATCGTGAATCCTTAAAAAATATAATAGAATTTTACACCCCATGAAGTCATTAAAATGTCATTATTTTTATCATTTAAAACCTATCAAAATAGGGATATTTTCTGATAGAATAAAAGTTTGTTGACTTTTTCTAGTGACCTACTACAAAACATAATTACCAAATCTTCAAAAATAATGTAAAAATAAATTTATAACAATAAAATTAATTATTTTTTCCTAAAAAAATATTCTGCCTCATCATCTAGTTTTTTTATTTTGATGAAAACCTCATTAATTAAAAAAATTTGTCATCATGTAAAACCTCATGAAAGGATTCCATGAATATGAATTTATGATAACTCTAAAACATGTAAACCCATGATAGAATAAATTAATCTTAATTTAATATTATATTTTGACATGTACACATCTAAATGTTAATCCACCAAATATTGCTTATATAATCTCTTATATTATACCAAAAACATTTTCATTGGATGTGGGGGATGATCATTGTTTTGGAATAATTTAGAACATGATTTAATTAATCTTGAATATTTTAATATGAATATAATCACAAGAAATATAATTAATGGATAAATATTATGTGTTTCATAGGGCTCGGTAATTTAAAGCAAAACTTAAAATTACAAAATGTCAGTGGATAATTTTCCAGAAATTATCAAGATTCACTTGTTCTACTATTATTTAATAATAATTATATTTTTCCTTTTTCTTTACAGGTTGTTATGGATTGTCATACACATTATCCATTGGTTTGGTTAATTGATTCACATAATTCCTAAACACCTTACACATGAACAACTGGAGTGTGTCTGGTGAATTCTATTGATCTCTCTCTCCATTAATTTCATTGATTGGAATCTTCACATCACTTCTTTATTATTTTTCTCTATTTATAGGCTTCCAAAAAATTTTAAACCCTCTTATTAATTTTTGGAATTCACATAAGAGCTTTATCCCACATTTATGGCCTGTATGTGACTGAAACGTCCTTGAAACATTCCATTTATTTGAGTTATCATTTGGTTATTTCATGATTTTATTACCAAAACCATGGGAATTTTTGTAATATCCAATTTATATTTCCACCTATACTTCACATATAATAAATTCTTCATCGATACTAAATCATCTTATATCTAACTACATTTTAGGACATAGTCTTAATATGAAAAATAATCTATCAATTTTTCTTTTTGAGCTTTAGAAATTCCACCTCCATATTTTTTTATAGAATACAAGGGATGTATCTCATGAAAAATAAACTATTATACTAATACCATTAAATGGAATCAGCTATATACTCTTAAATTTTATTCATGATTATATTCCACCATTGATCTGTCTAACCTTCCAAATAGGAGATATCCAAAATGATTTTTTTTGTACACTGGAGAATGGAAAATATATTTTTAGTTGTACTGATCCATTATTCGTAAATTAGTGGATCAGATGACCAATAGAAAGAATGTAAAAATTTCCTCATAAAAAACATAAAATAAAAATTTTTATATTTTTTTTATAATTCTATCTTGATTCCCAGATTTAGAACTTTTCATGAGCATATAAATAAGTTTTCTCATTTCATCTCTCATAACATTTGGATGCTCATGAGGAGAATCGTTGAATTTTCCATTGCACTAAAAATTAAAGTAGTTATTTTGGGTTATAACCATTGACTAAAACCAAATAATAGTGTGAGTAACTCTAATAAAAATGGGAAACCAAATAGTCAAGAAAATCATTTTTTGGATATCAAAACCATGAAACCTTATTCATTAATATATAACACTAGGTTTATCTATGTTCATTATTAGTAATAATCTATTTAAATCATTTGAGAAGGTTTCTCCAGAGTTTATTAATTTTGAAATCATATCCCATGGAAATTCAAATGAGGTTTTTAGAAGGACTCATTATGTTGGACCAATTCCTGATCAAGTCAAGCTCAATACATTATTTTCAGAGTTGTTACCCCTAGGTACATATATTCCAGATCCACATCCAATTATTATTCCCTAATAGGGGTTTATTTTTTCAAACACACTTTCCACCTAATTTAATAATATTTAAAGTAATTTTCCAATACATTTAATCATCCTTTAACAAATTCTTAGAGACATATATTGGCATATCTTTTTATATATCCCTATGGATATCACAAAACTATTCTCATCATTATTTATAATGGATAACGAATCTATAACTTTAATATGATCTACAAAAACCAACTATTCTCAAATATAAATTTTGTATCATTTTTTTTGATAATTAAATAATTTACATGAGTACATGGTTGAGGACTATAATAGTTCATTGCCTTTAGATAATGGAACACCAATTTATTTATTGGTGAAATATCATGATTGTCCCCCATTATGATCATCCAATTTTTACTCATCAAAAAAATACAATGCATAAAACCATTATTCAGGGAATAGGGAAACAAAATAAAGGGAGGGTTAAAATTATAAGTAAAGATAATAAAGGGAGATATATAGGCAATACATGATCCTAAGTGTGTGACAACATGAGAATGACATTCCAAAAACATGCATGAGATATTAAATTTCATAATCATGGGTCATGGAATTAATATTGAAATCTCATAAGACATGAATCATAATTCTATCAACAACATGATCTATGATAGCATAAAATTGGCATAAAACATTTTCATGTGGCATTCACATAAGAAAATGAATTTGTTGTCTCGGATACCGACCAATGTCATTCATAAAATGTAATAGGATAACCATATATGTACCTTCATCAATACTGGGATAATAAATAATGTAAAATTATTTTTGAGAATCATATTTCCACCCATTTACGCTTTTTTTTGTCTTGGTTTGACCAATTATATACCATATTCTCTTTTAGAGAATTTATTTTTTCCCCATGAATCATAAGGATATATAGTTCTCACACATCAAAAAAATAAAATCCTACACATATGTTCCCCAAGATCGTAAATAATTCATCACATCATAACACATGATGTGAAATGAGTTTCATAATCTTATTATCATGTTATAAAATTTGGACATCAGAAAAGTCTCATAATAATTTCATCATTTCATCATAATATAATCTATGGAAAAAATTGGTTCATAATAATTTAATCATAGTGTAACCAATGGAATCAAAATAGGTTTCCTAAATATATTTTCATCACAAACCATTTCGATAAATAATAAAAATGAAATCCTTGATTAAAATCCCCAGTAAAGAATTAATAACATTATTATTTATCATCACATTAGGAAATCAATTTTAAAGGATTACATGAGACACTTCAGGAGAAAAATTGATTTTATATGAAGATAACCATCAACCACATAATGAAATGTGTCAAATTAATTTAAAAAAAATCATGTGGAAAATATGTGTTCTTATTTGAATAAAAAAATATAAAAATTAAACATTTTAAATACATTTTTCTTTGAAAATAAAATAGATAAAATATATGGTATTCTTTAAAAATAACATAAATAATTATTTAAGGAATAAACCCTTTCCACTTTTTCAATTTAATTTTACAACATAGTAAATTTTTTAAAACATTTTTATTGGAAAATATACCTGAAAACATATAATTTAATCATCAATGAAATGATTTTTCCTGACATTTGGATGATTTTGTTCATGTTGTAAATGTTAAAAGAAATATTCCTTTGCAATAATCATGAAATGATGAATTTTTATTGTTTTGAATATGAAATAAAGATTGATTTGAATTTTTTTCACATAATTGAAAATGGGTAAAAATTTATTTCAAAAATCAAAAAATAGTAATAATATATTTTTTATAATATTTTTAGAATAGATGGTTTTAGATGAAAATAAATTTTCTACCGAATATATATATAATGTAATATTTTCAAAAAAAAATTCTCAATTATATAATTTAAATAAATTGAAGAAATATTATTGTTACATGAATATTAAGTGGATAACCAAGGTATAATAAAATAAATTAGTTTTGTGAGAGATAGATCATAATATTTCATTCTACCATCCTTAAATTGAATTTATCCATTGAAATTCGTTGAATTGGTACCAGAAAATGAAGATTCCTTGGTTTTATTGTATACTCAGGTTATAAAATATCTTCCTTACGATTTTTATTTTTTTCAGAAAACATTTACCAGTTTAGTTGTCTAGTTTCATAAAGTTTTCTCTATTCGATACAAAATCTGCATCGTTAATTAGTCATATGAATCTATGAATCTTGTTGTCAAACCATCTATGTTCAATATATATAGTTGATCTTGTATTTGCTTCATCATGGCTGATATATAGAACACATCTTTAACCATTTTGAGGTTTATTGGAGGCACCAAATGATATTTTATTGTCTATATATGATCAAGTATTTTAATTGGATAGATATACCATAGGGCATAGTTTTACCTTCTTTCTTCTACAGATAAATTAATTTAATGAACATATTTACCAACTCAAATTTTATATTATGTTGAATTTAAGAATAAAAGTTGTTTAATATTTTTTAGTTTCTACATGTTGTTGAATTTATCTAAACTAATCTACCATTTCTTCTTTTTTACTCGAGTCCCCATTTAATTCATTATTTAGTATCATTTTTGTATACTATAATTCTATAATTAATTCCTTAAATGGATTCATAAGGATCAATCTAAATTCTAAAGTAAAATATATTGTTGTAATGAAACTCATCTAGAGGATGGGTTTGATCTCAAACACTTTAATATTAACAAAACCATATCTTATTATATAATCTAGGGTTGGAATTATTCAATCAGACTGATCATCTATATGAGGATGATATGTGGTGTAGAAAATAAAATCAATATCAAGATAATTATGAATATATCACCATAATATAATTCATTACCTCATATCCTAATCATTGATTATAGAATTTTATACCACATAAAATCCTTAGCATGTTATTAATTTATATCATATAAAGATTATCCAAAGGAAAATATTTTTTGCATAAAATTATAGTGTGTTTAATATGTATGTGGATCAACTATAAACAATAATTACCTCAAAATAAACAATAAGATAAACCCTAATGTTTATCAGTAATATTAATTATATGTCTATAAAGAGTCATTCCACTGAATATCCAAACGGTTTAATTTCTATGAATTCCTACTTAATCATGATAATCTCTCATCACGTAAAACCTCATTATGGGTGTCTATGAATTTGAAAATTTTGTCAAACTAAAAATTATAATCCATTTATAGAATCAAAAACTCATATGTTATTCTAACCTGAATACATATACAGTTCCAAATTTTAATTCAATTGTTATTCCTTATATAATCTATTTTCATTTAAAAAATAATTTTCATTAGATTCTTTGGTTCATACATTAACAGATATAATATAAAATGTGATTTCATTAATCTAGAAACTATTTATAGGGAGATAATCAATTTAAATTTCACTAAATTTGGAATAATGAGGATTTAATATGCACATTAATGCAAAAAAACAATAAATTTCCAACTAAGGATCAGTGCATAAACAATCCCCAATTATCATGATTAAATTAATCCATTGTGATTTCATATGATTCTTTATTTTATTTTTAATTTTAATATTGTTTTGGATTATCAACCAAATTATCCCTAATATTAGGGTAGTGATTCAAATAATTCCAAAAATCATTTCACATAGAACACTGGAGAGTGGTTGGTGCATTTTTTTGAGCTCTCTCTCTATACATATCGTTTAATTTCATCTTCAAATTATTTCTATATTAGTTTTATTGATGTTCATTACTCCCACACCTCTAATACTCTCTTGTTCCTTTAATTTGTTTTACTAAGTTCTTATTTCTAACATTTCTATCTTATAGGTGACTAAAATTTCCTTCCAAAAATAAATTTATTCAAGTAACCATTAGAATTAATCATCATTTTCATATAAAAAACCATGGCTATAGTAGAAATCTATAATTTCCATTTCTAGATTTAGTGCATATCAAATGACTTATTTGTAGATACTAATTTCTCTTATATCTAATAACTTTTGATGATATGGTCTTATGAAACTAATGAATTGATCAATTTTTCTTTCTAGAATAATAATTAAACAATAAGTGTGTTGTGAAATTATTGTAAAATTATATTTTTAGTTACTAATAGATTCGCTATCTTTCAGTTTCAAATTGAGAAATCTCTTTTCTAGGCTTATTCATAGAATACAAGTGATGTAATTACTAAAAAAATATCCTATTAAACTCATCCTATTCCATGGAATCAATTACCTCCTCTGGGTACATAATTTGGATTATATTACACCATTTATTAGCTTCAACTTCCAAATGGTAGACAAGAAAAATGAATATTTCACATTTTGAACACTAGTGAAAAAAATAACATTTTTAGTTGTAGTGATCTATTTTTATGGAACTAGTAGATATTAGGACCCACTAGATAAATGTGGATTATTCCTATTAAAGGACACAACAAAATTTTGTTCCCACCATTGTTCATTTGCAAGTATATAATATTTCATATATTGAGAATCTTTCGTGATCATAGCAACAATATTTTACATTCTGGATCAAATAACATTGGATCATCCTGATGACAATCATTGTGTTATTTGTCTCACATGGCATTATCATAGTTCCATCAAGATTTAGAATTTAACTACAATAGAAATCATAGTGTATGTAATGATAATCGTAATGGGGATCCAAATAATTGTGGAAATCATTCAGAGGATCTGTATATAATGTGACCTTCTTTTTAGTCTATGAGAACATAGTTCTCTCCTTATTCATTCAATATCATCATCTATTTAAATTATTAATGATGTTTTATAAAGTGTTTGTGAATTTCAAAATAATATATCCCAGGACTGTCAAACCAAGTGCATGGCAAGGACCATTTTTTAGCACCAGTTTTTGATTTTGTATTGATAAATATGATGTTTGGTAGTTTTTAACCCCTAGGCACTTCTTCTCTAGAGCCACATGCACATATACAATCGACACATTGATCTAATTTTTTAGTAACCAAACTCTCTATCCTTTACCAAAATTTTGATACATTTTTTTTATTTTACACATTCTTATACTTATCCTTAGAGATATCCCTAAGTATATCCTTAGAAATATCCCTATGGATATCAAGGATGATTTCTCATCCTATTTTCCTATGGTTCGACAAAACTTTTTTTTATAAAAATGATATTGATCTAAGTTTATCATAAATAAATATTTCATCATTTAAGATGAATATTCAATATATTACAAAAGTACACACATGATTACCATAATAGTTTAGTTCCTTTGGAATCATAGAACACAATTTTTTAATTAGTGAATGATCATTAATATCAATTATAATGATCATCCATTTTTTCACTTCACAAGAATAACCTACATAAAACATTACTTCAAAACATATAGTAAGGGACCATATGAATGGGTGGGATCAAATGATCAGTATGTCTAATAAATAGAAATAAGTAGACATAAAATTAGCATAAGGTTATAAGAACATGAACATGACATTTTAAAACCATACCCTACATATTAATGGAAGTAATATTGAGTCATGACATACATATTGAAAGTTCATAAGACATCATTAAAAAGATAAATCAAAACATTATACTTGAAAGAATAACATTGGAATAAAACATAAATTAAGGGAATATAGAAAATCCTATAAAATCTTTTGTAAAGGCTATGAATCTAAACATTAATTACATGTTAGGCTTGGGCTAACCAATTGTATACCTTTTATGACCTGACCTTAAATATTACTTAATCTTGAGATAAGTCATGAATTTACATTGAAGATAGTTCTAGGATTATATTTTTAGATAATTAGACCCTAACTCACATATAAAAAATTAATTATTTCATAGTTGACACTTCTACTTAATATCGGTTTTTATAAAATAAAAAAATTTAAAAATAAAAATGATCTCAATTAATTCTTAGACATCAGAACTTTTCTTTGATCTCATATATGACTATATTCTTCTTTAAAGATTGTAGAAAACATTTCAAAACTAATGATGAAAAAATATCAATAATGGATACACAAATAAGGAAAACAATTAGTCTTCTAAAAACATGTAAACTAGCAATACTTTATCATAAATAAATACTTCTCACCTTTAATAAGTATTAAACACTCTTCATTGAATATAATCTCATTTCATACCATTTTTGTTACCAAAACATTACCGTAAAACCCATAGAAAGAAATAAATAACATATAAAGGTAACATGGGACATAAACATTCTTAAATAGAATATCATTATGGTGGAATTCCATAGATATTACTCAATGTAATATCCATTCGACTGACTTCCATACCTAGTGCATTGGAGGTTATAATATAACCACCCTTTCTTGGTTTATCACAGAACCACCCATCTTTGGTTTATCATGTATCCACCCATTGTTGGTTTATCGCGTAACCACTAGTCAAATGTCTATGTACAATTATGTAATCATAACACATAAAAGATTACAGTTATCAACATTTAACTCATAAAATTCCATTTTCAATCACATGAAATATTTTCATGATATTAAAATATTCAATCCACTTGCTAAAAAATTTAAAAAATTAAATAAAGAGAATTTGAATTAATTTTTTTGTTACCCTTTTGAATCCTTCGAATGAAATTCAAATTTTAAAATATTCGTGCCCATATAAATTTATAAATACAAATTAGAAAACATGGACATGAAATACATGTTTTTAAAAGAATAAATCTTTAAAATTTTGTTTTAGTTGAAAATTCCCTTAATACTAGATAAACACATGAGTAAAACTAATTAAAGAATAATATTAAAAAATAATGATGTTATATTAATAAAAGATATAAAAATACTAAATCATTTCGTATACGCATTATATGATAATAAATCTACACAACATCAAGATATTCTCTCAATGAAAGGAGATTCATACAAAATCCCTTACAAAGATCATTTCATTAGATTAATGATGAATAAATGACATAATTATTTCTGGAAAATGTATATATGATCAATATAAGTGGATATTAACTTTAAACCATTCATATTTCATTCAAAAATATTCATAGAAAAAAACCAATGACACATATATTTAACTAAATGAATGGAAATTGAGTTATAATTTCCCTTACATTTAGTCTGAATTGTCTCGTTCATTATTTATCTTCCTAAATAATAAAATAAGGTTAATTTATTATTTATTTATAACAAATTTTGAATTTTTATTCCCTATTATATCACTTATTACCATGTAATATAAATTATTTAATTCTTTGTGTTCATGTCTTACATTCTGACGATATTCGGTACATGAGACAAAAATAATCATGGAATGATGTAATTTTCCCATGTCATCATAAGTAAATCATATACATAATAGTATTAATGACATAGTCATTAATTTTATAAATTAATCATAATTTTTAAATCAAACCATTTGTTATGGTTATGAGAAATGAACAACATTATAATTATGAAGATGGTAGGCCATACGTACGCCTGTGTAACGATTCCATTTTTCATTGATCATTACAAAAATAATGAAATTATCATTTAATATTTCTAAAATGATCATGGTATATTAACATCACAATAATCATTTAAACATACCTATATATATATTATATGTTATATAATTAATCAAAATGAGTCACACTGCTTCAAGGAGGTGACAGGTCACACGTACACACGAACGGCGTAATAATTTTTATAAACATTTAATTAAGAATGTAATTGACATATAATTTTTTTTATAATTATTTATATGTAATTAATAACAAATATGAACATTATTTATGTTATTATAACCAATCATGAGATATTATTATATAAAATGAATTAGATTAGTTCCTGGAGGTGATAGATCACACATACACACAAACGATTAATTCATTGACCATTTAGTGAGAGTGTAAATGGATTTAGTTAATGATATTAAATTAATAAAATCTATGTAATTTATGTGTACTGGTGTTATTATATCATCATTTTTGTAGGATATTTGAATGTTGTGTAAAAAAAACATAAATAAGATCATACCACTTCATTGTTTGATCGCATTTGAAGAACACCTTAACACCTCTAAGACGGGTGTTACGACTAAAAAATTCCTTAATAATGAGGGGAGCGATTCTAGTAAAATTTTTGGTTATATATTTTCCTAAAAAAAGGATTTTATCGTGTGTATAGAAGATATGTTGAAGTATCCTTTTATATGATTGATGAGTGAATCTTTAGGGAATTATTGAAATGTTAAATTATTATAAATTAATTTTTGGTTTCTAATTGCATAAGTATCATTTATATAAAATGTATTATTATTTTAAGTCATATCCACATAATATAATTTAAATTATATAAGTTTTGAATATTTTTGAATCCATATCTTTTTAGTTTAATCATTGTTTTACCTTTTTTAATCTTACCATGATATCTTCTTATTTACACTTTGTGTGTTAATGTAATTACCAAAACATGTCAAATGGCCCAAAAAAGTTCCATTCATGAAATATCAGTGCTTATCCTAAACATTTGGTTGAATCTTATATTTTCAAAAAATTTATAACATTTAATAACTATTTTTTATTTTACGGTTTGAATTATGTGAATTTTAACACTATTCATACTTGACTTTTTTAAAAATCATAACTTTATTCCTTCTAAATAATAAAGTAACTCAATTCTAACATGTCATATTCAGCCATAAATTTCGTCTATGGCATCTAATAATTCAAATAATAATTTTTTTTGAAATTTATAATTTCATTTATTTGAGGCTTTTATTAATCATGTAATCACTACATCGCCATTATGTTATAATTAAATTTATATATTTAAGGTCTAAAAATTATAAATAAAATACCATCATATAAGAAATATTTCTATATTTCCAATTAATAGTTATATTATAATAGATTATTTATAAAAACCCATATTAAAATTCTTTTAGTAAAAAGATTCATGATTAAAACTTATTTTTCTTCACTTTAAATTATAAGTTATAAGTTTCATAATCACACCCAAGTGGATTCGAAAAGACAAATTTTTATCCCAAGGGTTTTATTGGTCAGTAATATATCATCCAAGAGGATTATGACACATTTTAGATTAGGTTTCTAATATTATAATATTATTTTTACAGTTTTTTACCGGATATATCCCATAACTGTGGTAAATGAAAATAATTACTAAAATTATTAAACATAATGATCAAAACTAAATGTTTCATATTTAAAATTTTTGGATCCTTTGATTTTATATATGGAATAAATTCTTCCAAATTAAAAACATTTAAATTTTAGTAATTAATTTAAACTTAACTTTCATTGTCAAAATGAGTAATGGTGTTTTTAAAAAATTAAAACCATCAGAAGATTAACGCTTGTTTATATCTAATTTCAATGTGAAAAAAATTTGATTAAATGATAAAAACATAATCAAATTACACATTAAAGTCAACTAAAATGATATTATATCTATACCAATAAATTAGATTAATAAGGATATTTTAATTAAAATGCGGTATTTTTACTATTCATTAAGATATAAATTTTATCAGATAAATACCAAAATATAATCAAAATTAAAATTTTTTGTCCCAATTAAAAATATGAAGTTTAGTTTCTAAAATATAACTTATAAATTTTTCAAAAACTATATTTAAAATGGGTTCAGCAAAAAAAGGCTATAAAAAATTGTTTTTTTTTTAAAAATTACTTCAATTATGCTAAAAATTGATTTTGTACTTATTTATTTTCTATAAAATATTTAATATGAATTTTAAACATCACATTGAGTATTTATTTAATTAATATAATCCAAAAATAGTGATATGATTTATAAACACAAATATTCTCATTTGTATTCGTTTTCATAAAAATGATCCTTTATATTCAATTATTATTTTTTATTTTTAATAAATTTGGTAACCAATGAATCATTATATAAACAAGTGTAAACCATATTTTCATAATGCAATTAATAAAATTAATTTTATCAAATCCAAAAACATGGTCATAAAGTTAACATTTAAATAATACTCTTTAGTTGTTATTTTAAGCTCGATGTAGAGTGTCATGTACGTTATTGAACCCAGTGTTTCTTTATTAAAACTCAGGATTTTACATCCTCCACCCTTTAAGAAATTTCATCCTCGAAAATTGAATTTTGGGTTGGTAACTATTTTATAAAATTTCAAACTACACTTATTGTAAACCCACATCAGAAAATGGGTTAATAAAACTACACCTTTAAGAGAATGAAAAAGAAGTACCAAGGTCACTCGAGATAACAGCTATTAAGATTCCATGTAAGAAAACATGGATATAGAAGAAATAATAACCATATAGTTATAATGAAGAGTGATAGAAAACATTATTTGGAAATCTTTAATAGCCAGAAATCCAAAAACTATTGAAGGGTTAAACGATCTTTGATTTCACAGTAGGAAAAGTAAATGGAAATTGTTTCTGTTTTCATATCATTTTCATAATGATGAGGAATTTATTTACAATATTGACTAAGAACATAAGTAAAAGTACATAATTTTCAAGTAGAGTTTCATCCTTCAAGAAATTTATACCGAAAACACAACTTTTCTCCAAATGATGATTATTCAAGATGACTTGGTCACACTTGAAGCACTGGAATCAACATATATATAATCACATAATACAGAAACATTAACTATCTATTCATCTGGTTATTATATACTAAATAAAACACAAATGGTTCAGATAAAATAATATAATTTCCCCAAAATAATAAACAATTGTATGAATTAAATTACTTTTAAATTTCCAAAATTCAAAGTCATATCTGAAGTTCAACACAGAAAATTTGATAAATTATTTTCCTTAAACATTTTCATAATAATGATAAATAATATTGAAACCCAAATATAAATAGTATTGATAACATAGTATTCCAAGATTAATTGTAACATTTATGTCTAAATAACATCAAACAATCTTAATTCCTCATACAAATAATTAATTAACCTAATCACATTTTCTCCAGGATAGGTTAATCACATCTATAAATAACCCAAATACCCATAAGTCCAAAATTAAATCAAATATTCCTCCAAAAATAATTCAACCTTTATTCTTCAAATAAAATCCCACAGTATTCTATTTACCTTAATTATATAATGTTCTTGAAATAGTGAACATCTTCCAATGTTACAATTATCACTTAATCCCAAAATCATTTTACAATCCCAATTTTTTCTATTAGATAAAATATATTTCTCTGATAAAAACTTATTCTTAGCAAATAATATAATTTATCTAAAAATAATAATACATTCTGACCATGGACATCAAATATGCCAGTTGTAGGTGATTCACCATTATCACCCTTTAGTTGTGTGTTCGAATCACGTAGCCATTAAACATGTGATAGCTTGTCACCCATCTTATGGGTTGTACTATTTATAAAACAATATAATTATTAAAATATTAAAAAAACTAAAAAATATCCATAACATGTTTCAAACCTTAAAGGTTATTTCATACCTTAAATTTTTCATCCCAAATAGTAATAACCCATAATTTCATCATAGATAAATGTCTCCAAAAATACCAGTAGTCACATTAATATTTCATATCATAGAGCCTCAAAAGTGGTTTCTAAGACATTGAACATATGATAAATCTCAAATTTATAAACCCAAGATGATATCTCTAACTTTTAATAATACATCCTATTATCAAAAGTTGTTGAATGAATATTTTAATTCCAACTATAAATACTTGGCCTTAAAAATTACAAAATCTTGAGATAAGTCCAGAAATCACATTGAGGATCTTTTAGGGTTTATAGTTTTATAGGATTAGGCCATAACTCTTGAATAAAAAATTAAATATTACAAAGTAGACACTTCTACTCAATATCCATTTTTTAACAAAAATCCACTAAATGGAAACAAGATCTTGATTCATATTTAAACATCATATCTTTTCCTGCATCCTGTCCTTGACACTATTCTTCTTTAATTTTTGTGGAAATTTTATAAACGTGGGATGAGTATAAAAATCTCAGAAAGGGATACAGAAATGATGTAAAACTAATAGTCTTGATAAAAACATGTAAACCATTAATAGTTTATCAAAATTTAAGAATTTTCACCTTTATGAAGTAGTAAATACTATTCACTAAATATAATCTCATTTCTTACCGATTTTGCAACCAAAAAATTAACATAAAACCTATCTAAAGTATCATATATCATATAAAGTTAACGTGGGAAATAAACATACATAAATGGAATAACCATACTGTCATCATCCACATATATCACTAAATAGAATAATCATACAGCCAACGTCCATATCCAATCAATTTGATGTTATAACATAACCACCCATCATTGGTTTCTCATGTAACCACTCATCTTAGGTTTATCATGTAACCACCCATATTTGGTTTATCACATAACGACCCGTTAAATGTCCAAGTACCATTATATATTCATAACACATAAAATATTACAATTATCAAATTCTCCCTGATATAATTTCATTTTCAATCATACGAATTATTTTCAATCTATTGAAATATTCAATCTATTTTAAAAAACATTTAAAAAATTAAATATATAAGCCTTTGAATAAATGTGTATTATAAAACATTGAAACTTTTTAAATAAAAATAATTTTAAAAATATTAATGTCCATATAAATTTATAAATACCATTTTAAAAATATGGACATGAAATATAATGGTGTAGATGAATAAATCTTCAATACTATGTTTTAGATAAAGAGTCTCTTACAATTTGAGAAACACATGAATAAAAAACATTTAGGAATAACATTAAACATAACATTAAATAACATGATATTATATTAATTCAGGATATAACGAGACAGAAGGTTTTCAATACCACATTATATGATAATAAAGTTGCATAACATAAAGATATACCTCAATGAAAGGAGTTTCAGATGAAATCCCATGAAAAGATCATATCATTAGATTAAGGTTCAATCAAGGAAATAATTACTTGCGAAAAATATAAATAAAATAAATATTATTTTATTTTTAAATTAAAACAACCATAATTAATTCACATATATTCTTCTAAAAACCAAACCAATGACATGGATATTTAACACAATTAACGGAAATTACGTTAAGCTTTCCAATACATTGAGTCTGACTTGTCTCGTTCTTTCTTTATCTTCTTTATTAATAAACATAGGATAATTTATACATGATTCAGGACAATTTTTTATGTTTGTTAATTCCCATTTATATCACTTAATACCATGTTATATGAATTAGTTAATTCATTGAGTTCATGTCTGACGTTTTGTCGATATTCGAAAGTTGAGACAAAAATGAACATTGTATGATGTAATTTTCCCACGTTGTTATAATTAAATCATCTCCAAAATAGTATTCATGACGTAGTTATACATTATATATATTAATCATACATTTTAAATCAATCCATTAATTATGGTTATGAAAAATGAACATTATAATTAATGAGATGGTGGATCGTACATATGCATGAGTAACATTTCCATTTTCATTGATCATTTTTGAAATAAGGTAATTATCATTTTAAATTTCCATAATTATCATTATATTATTAACATAAAAATAATAATTTAAATATACTTTAATATATCATATATGTTATATAATAAATGAAAATGAGTCACACCTTTTTATGGAGGTGATAGTTAACATGTACGCACGAATGACATTATCATTTTTATGCACAACTAAGTAAAAACAAAATTGAAATATTATTATTTTATAATGATTAATATGTCATGAAAATCACATAGGAACATTAATTCCTTTTCTCATGACCCATACCTCATGGTATGTGCCTTGAATACCTAATTCCCTCCTTCCAAAGGTTAGGGGATGTGACTAAAATTAGACAGGCATGTCCACAAAATTGGAAGGCATTTCCATTTTTTAACCAGTAAATAATAATTTTCCAAGATTACAATAAGAAGAAACCACACAGACTAGAATACAATAAGTATGTAACCACAGAGTAACAGTTGTAGTGAAAAAAGTGATGAAAGCAAAGGGGTTGAAAGTACAAGACCAAATCTAAAGTACAAGAAAAAATAAAAGGTACAAATAAAATAAAAAGTAAAAAATAGCTCTTGGATCATCCAATAAGGATCCTTACTGAAGGGTAGGTAGAGATCGTCTCCACACCACTCCGTGTCAGCATGTCTCCTCTGTGTACCGCTTGGTCCTTGCTCCCTCGAGCCTCATCCCAGATGCTCATCATCTTCACAAGACGCCACAATGTGTGGGTGTAGCCCATGTATGGTTGAGTATAACAATACATAGTAGAGACCCCGAGACCCTTGAAGATCTCCCAGAGTTCCACAACTAAAAGACCACAGTGCAAGACCTCAATTACAAAGCATGAACCAGTCGACAACTCTACTTATGTATATGCCCATACATATACATAAGCTATCAATATATACTTATCTCATAATTGGGGGAATAATCTCACAAAGGTAACACCCCAAAGGTAAAAGTACCACACAGGTATCACAATGACGATAAGACCATGAAGATAAATGTTCCACACAGGTATCACCAAGAAGATGTTACCACAAAGGTAAAAGTACCACACAGGTATCACTACAAAGATAAAGGACTCAATTCACACAAGGATTATTCAAGTTTAGTAACTTTAGCATCTTCAGTCACAAACGTCGAACACCTCGACTATTGGAGAACTCCTCCTCTATCGAGTACAGTGGGTATTCCGCGTCACACAGAGGCACTTTCCACTAACCATGGACTATAGAGGTACTCTACTTGTTGAGTATTGTGTGTATACCATGTCACATAGAGGTGCTACCCACTGTGGCCTGATGTGGTACTCCACCTGTCAAGTATTGTGGGTCTACTGCATCACACAGAGGCGCTCGACACCATGGGTATGTCGAGTCACACTGAGGTGCTCCCCACTGGGCCGTTGAGTCACAGAGAGTTAAAAAATCAAGAGTTTTCAAGTCTCATCCAGTCACAGAGTTTCGTACGTCGCATGATTGGGAGAACATCTTCTCAAGCCATCGATCGTATCAGAACTGGCACAAAGTTTCAAAAAGAAGTAATCGGATGATTTTATGCGTCATAAGGGTTCCAATGCAACAGATGACACATCAATTAGACGCATGGTCTATGAATTATTTTAATTTACATGCTGAGGGCCCGGTGGGATTCGGGTGCAACCAAAACCACCTATAATATATGTTTCTCCAGAACTCTTATAGAGTAAGTAAAAATTATAGTCTCGCTCAAGGATCCCAACACCATAGAAGATTCGTCAAACTGACATCTGGTTCTCAAGATAATGTCATTTAAGAGTTTCTAGGCCTGGTCAGGCCTAGGTCTGGTACGACCTGATTGGACAGATCCGACCTGACCCATTCTGGGCTGGGCCGCGGTGGGCTCATCCCACTAGGTCGATTTCTGGCCTGACCCACAAAGAGTTGGTCCGGCCTGCAAGGGGTGGCCCAGCCCGGAAGCGGTGGCCCAACCCTAAAAGGGCGTGACCCACAAGGGGGAGACCCGGTTGGGGGGCAGCCCACCAGGGCTGCGGCCCAACCGCATGAGGCACGACCATCAAGGTGGGTATTCCCTAGCCACCACCGGTGGGAGCAACCCCCAGTTTTCTCAAACGAACGAAGGCCATGAAGTTTTCATGAAATGGAGGCACCACGTGGGTGCAGCCCAGTCGACACAGAACCTACCAAAGGAACAGGTTCGGCCTCCTTAGTAACGGTTCTGTCGGCGGCCTCCTACTCACCGGCAGTGCGCGACAGTGTACCACACCACCTCCACAGCCAACCATTGAGATGAGAAATGTGGCTTTGTGCTGTGACCTCCTCTTTCAGCGTGCATTGGCACACGCCTTCCTCGTAGCCTGTCAGTGTCATTGTACTGGTGGTCTTCCATGGAGGTGCAAGGTTATTGGAAAAATAGTGGATAGTTCAAATAGGGTTTGTTAGTCCCACACCCTCTGTGTTAGCTCAAAAACATGATAGAGGTAAGGGTTTAACTATCAATTGAATTAAAAAACAATGAAAACCCTACATGGATACCCCGCAACAGACTCCCACAAAAACAAATAAAATAGCAGATCAACCAGTTAGTCGGTTGGTCTACATTCTTCTTATTATTCAAGAACATAGATAAATAAATCATCCGAAAATCATAAACAATTAAGCCCCCTACCTCATAACCCTTTAGAGAGAATCTACGTCTTGATGGGGGGTTGGTGTTCTACGTTCCCATAACAGGTTCCCAAAGATGCCACTCATGCGTCATCCTTTGGTTCGTGGTTTAGTGTCACCTGCCTCCTCCCACTCGTATTAGCTCCGTCTTCTATGGGGTCGGCATCGCAGAACTCCTTCAGAAATTTTTTTCTTGGAGAATCTATGCCGATACCTTCCCCCATGATCCATATATATATTAGAGGGGGAGGGTATGTAATGACGTTGGAATTTAATGGTGCTCCTTAATATGGAAACTTCCTAATTCCTCAACAATTTTGAAACATAAGGATCTATGGTCAATCCATTTATTGGCTTGACACATCACTAGCCCCACCCCATTGTTTTTCTGTTATAAGATATTATATAAAATAATAAAATTATTTCATTTCATTAATTGTAAAATGTTGCAATACATAACTTTTTCTCCAGACCAACTACGGTCAAAGTAAAGTCTCTCTTAAGGGAATCTCTACGGTACGAACTCAACGGTGTCCTCAGATATTTAATTTGAACATCAGTTCAAAAGATATAATATATTGCTCTCATGTTTACTAAACATACCAGAAAAAAAGTTCAATAAATTATTAATGTTTACCCTTGACCCGCGCCGATCATGGTCAGGATCTTCCTATGTAAAACACACCCCATCGAACTCAACGGTACTCTCAGATTTTATATTTAAGTTACCATATAGATGTTATATATTTTATAATAAAATAATTGTCACTTTATTGTTCTACTTATAGCCGAAAACTTACTTTCACTAGTGGCTCGTGCTGGCCAAAGTTAGTATCTTCCTAAAGAGAGCATACCCTCACGAGATCAGTGGTGGTCTTGGATTTTTAATTCGAGACATCGTTCGTGATTTATAAGAATTAGAAAAATGAAATAATTTTATTTAATTATTTTATTTATGGTTATGCCATTTTCTGTTTTTCTCACAAGAGGCTTGCACCGACTAAACTTAAGTCACGACTAAGATAAACCTTACATCCTAAATGGAACGGTTCCATCAGATATTTGATTTAGAAAACCATTTAAGATCTATTCCACTTCTTTGAGAAAATTTATTACATGTGCTAATTAAAGCTTGAAAAAACGTAGACATATAATTCCAGGAAACCTGGACCTCAGAATCACAATCCCTCAGAATTTTCGGTCTCAAAATAATTTCATATAATTAATAACATTACATGGAAAATCTGGGTCTTTACATTCTCCTGACCTTAGGGCATTATTTCCCCAAAATCAAAAATAAATACAAATCAAACACAAGAGGGTACTAAGCATGAATCTGAGCCTCCATGTCTCGTGTTCTCTCCTAGAGGTCCCCATGATACCACCAAACTTGCACCAGAGGGATCGACCATCGATGACGAACTTGATCCTATTGATCCTCTATCTTCATCGGTAACTCTGTAAAAGTCACCCCATCATCAAAGTAAAGCATACTGTGGTCGATGATGTGAGATGGGTAATGCCTGTATCTACTCAGGTAGGATACCTGGAAGATGTTGTTCACCCGCTCTAACTATGGTTGAAGTGCCATGAATTATGCCACCTTGCATATCCTCTGATGTTGCAGAAATGGCCTGATAATCCGCAATGATAACTTGTTGCCTCGTCCAAATCACTATAGTCCCTTATGAAGAGAGAATCACAAGAATTTGTGGTCCCCCTCATGGAACTCCAAAGGTCTCCATCTCCCTTCGGCATTTAACTTTTACTAGCAATGTGCAGTTTTCACTTACTGACAAGTGAGTCATCATTGTACAAACTCCACCACTGCTTCATTCATCGCTGGTCACCAGTACTGACACCGTAGGTTCTGGTACATCTTCATCACTCCAGGATGTACCTCTAATGGGTATGTATAGGATTCTCTCGACACCTCCTCTTAAAGCATCAGTAGTACCATGGTGCATGTAATGAAGAGGTTAAAATGCTCACCACCTTTATAAAATCATTCTGGAGGTCGTCTTGAGGATATATGAGCACGTCGGGCCTTGTAGTCAACGACTCAAGCTATTCCCCTAATATTTGTGGAAGAATTGGGGGACTGACAGTCATATAATGTAGGTAATATTCTCCATCATTACCCGTGAAGGATATCTATAGCGCGACTAGCTACCCTAACGCCTCCCTCAGTCGTTGTAGACCAGAGCTCCTGTTGAGTGTGTCTGCTACCATGTTCACCTTCCTAAGAGTATAGACTATCCAAAAGTCATAGTCTTGGAGGAACTATAGCCATCATCGTTGTCTCATGGTTAGGTTCTTATGAAAGCTCTTTTGACAATCATATATATACAGGAAAGGCTCCCCCTTCTTCGTCAAAGCTGACAAGGGTGCTGCTACCCTGCAGAAGTCTGGTTCAAAACTCTGGTAGTACCCAGCCATAGAAGAAGTCTCTCTACCTTCAGGGAGGTAATAAGAGAATAATACTTTGAAAATATATCCCCACACTCTACCACTCCTGTTGGGAACTAAAAACTCAAAACACCCTCTACCACGAGGGTAAGGCTGGCTGACTCAAGAGTGATCAGCTGCACTCTATTTTGCTTGAGAATATCATGTGATTCCTGGGTTTCCTCTTTCTCTGACCAAGGAAAACCCCATCCCAACCCTATAGATATACTACATCCTATTTTCCTAAAACATTCAATCTGATTTTGAACTATGGATTTCTAGTCCATACCCAAACCGACGTCGTAAGGCCTCGACGCTGCCACCAAGTGGTTCCAACCGAAACTCCCACCTCAAGGGTCAGATCACATTGTCAACATAAGTGTGATTATCAAGTCTCCTCCCAAAGGTATATCTAGAAATGAGGGTTAAGTAATCCAATTAACTGGGAACTCTAGGTTGTGAAAAAGATTCATGGTAAGAAAGAATGATTGGTACTTATGTCTATTAATACGACTGCTAGTAGTAATCACAGACCATACATCAAATCATTCCTAGAGCCCTTGGGTCATAGTCCATGAATGCATACAGCTACTCCCTTCCCCTTTCCTCTAGCTCCATGAGGCTAGTGGGGACTACATTGAGGTGGTGGTTATAATATGTCGAAATGTATACCACCTCATGGTGCTCTCCCAGCTCCACTTCCACATCTTCCACCCTAAAGATTCATTTGTCCCTATCACTTCCTCTTCCCGAAACATCTTACACACCCAAGTCATTGAGATTTGCATCAGTTTCCTACTTTCCCACTACTAGAATTCAGTGGCTGTATATGTTCAGACAAAAAACATTCAACCAAAAAGGTTCTCTCTAGTACCATAATAAAATTAAGAATGCATAGAGAAATAGTGGTGGCTTGGATGTTCCTAAACACACCTCTCTTCGATGTACAAGCCCTTAATCACTAACCATACTATTTTTATCGTGTACCTAGGATAGTCGGTATGGTCCGATGAATACATAGCCACTAACATGAAGTCATGCCGAACCTATAGAATATCTAGGGAATTATCATCCCTTAGCTCTTTATAGAAAGATACCCCCTTCTCCGAGGAACGTTCTCAATCTTGTCCATAGAAGAGTCACCTATTCTCATGATAAGGGTAATATAAACCCTTTCATTATACTGCTGATCCACATATAAGTCTCTCTACCAGGTCCACCATCTGATCGAATGCTTCCCTATCTAGATGGAAACTCTTCCACTGCGTCACGCCAGTCCTTAGTCACATATGAGTCATGCTCGCTCTAGAACCTGAGGGTTATCTAATGCTGAAAAACATATAATGTATGAAACATAATTGTGTCCTCACCTGGTACCGTTAGTTGTAACTGTTGACCAACAAGTAGTGATATAGCTGGAATACCACCTAAAGTTACCATCTTAGGAAATGGTCCATGTACCAAATCCTCATCACTTTGTGGAACATCTTCATGGGCATGCACTGATAAGGACTAGTATCTAGGATCACCATATTATCTTCTGGTGTCACAAATAAGTGGAAAACTCAAGCCAAAGCCTCCATCTACTCCTCAGCTGCCGTTTGATCAATCTCACCTCGATACCTCAGAGGCCTCTACTATTAGAACTTGTGAAACATTCACATTTTGTGTGCACCATCTGCTAGTGCAGCTGGTGGTAACTACTTCCCAACTAGTGGTGGTGCTGCTTGTACAACACCTAAAGGTTCCAACATAGTAAGAGGGCCCAACATCTGTACCTCGTCGCTCGGTGGGCTGTCATCGTGTACTCTCTCGAAAATCCTGGTTGGTTGTCTTCATGGCTGCATCCTGATAAAGGACAGATGAGCCACAGTCAATAAGTTATTCCTAGTTAGATGAATCAATGAAATCATTAAAAAATATTCAAAAACACACCCTATTAGTGTTTTTTGTGAACTATGTTAGAAATTAGAATTTAGGGTCCTAGTGTATGGATACGTCGGCCGCTGCACCAACATTGGATTCCCCAAACTGAAAACCGCACTGATAACACTTAACACTGCTGACACACAAAAAATATCAGAGTCCTATTTATTTGGTATAACAGAACTCCTCTGATATAACTTTGTCATGACCCATTACTCAGGGCTCGTGCTGTGACTACACCATGCCTGCCTTCAATAGGCCAGGGGCTGGTGACTAGCACCAGAAAGGCGTATCCCAAAAACAAGAAGGAATTTACACTTTTTTAACCTGTATAGAAAAAAATACCATGATAAAAACATGAAGAAACCATCAAGACTAGAACACAACAACTATGTAACCACAATGAAACTGTTGTAGTGAAAAGAGTGCTAAATGTAAAGGGACCAGAAATACAATCCCAACTGTAAAGTACAAGTACAAATAAATGGTACAAATACAACTGGAAAGTACAAAACAGCTCTTGGATCCTCCACTAAGGATCTTACCTGATGGTTAGGTAAATATCGTCTTCACACCACTCCACATTAGCTCGTCTCCTCTATGTACTGCCTAGTCCTGGCTCCCTCAAGTCTCATCCTAGTTACATGTCATCTGCATAAGACACAATAAGGTGCAGGCATAGCCCATGTAGGGGTGAGTATAAAAATACTTAGTTGGGACCATGAGACCCCTGAAGGTCTCCCAGAGTTCCACAAAGGAAATACCACAAAGAGATAACTCAATCACAAAGCAATAAGTTGTCAATAACCCTACTTAGATATATGCCCATACATATATCTAAGCTATCAAGATATACTCGTATCATAAATGAGGGAAGAATATCACAAAGGTAACACCACGAAGGTAAAATTATCACACAGGTATCACCACGAAGGTAAATATACAACACATGTATCACCACAATGATATCACTATGAAGGTAAAATCATCACATAGGTGTCACCACGAAGAGAAAAGAATCAGCTCACACAAGGCATATTATTGTGTAGTAACCATATCATCATTATTATCAAATGTAGAACACCTTGGTTGTTGGTGAAATCCACCTCTATCAAGTATAGTGGTTCTATTGCATCACATAAAGGGGCTTCCCACTAACCTATAAGTACTGAAGTACTCCCCTTGTTGAGTACTTTCGGTATGCCGCATCACACAAAGGTGCTCCAAACATTTTCCTACTGATGTACTCCTCCTGTCGATAATCATGGGTCTTCCAATTCATACAGAGGCATTCCCCACCCTGGGTTATCTATGTCACATAGAGACACTCCCAACTGGGCCTTCGAGTCACACAGAGTCGAAAAATTAGCAGTCATTATGTCTCATCCAGTGGTAGGATTTTGTAAGTAGCGTGCTTGGTAGAACCTCTCTCCAGGACATCGTTCATATAACAATAGAAACAAAGTCTCAAAAAGGAGTAACTTTATGATTCTCCATGTCATAAGGGTTCCAACACCACATATGATGCGTCAATTAGACACATGGTCTATGTGTTACTGGTAGTTTAGTGCCGAGGGCCTATTTGGATTCATGTGCAATTCAACCCGGTTTTACTCCATGTTTCTCCAGAACACTAATTCAGTTAGTCAAAAGGACCGTCTCTCTTAAAGGACCCTAATATTGTAGAATTTTCTTAAAATGAACATTTGGTTCTCAGCATAAGGCCTTTTAAGTGTTTCTCAGCCTGGTTGGGTCTGGATCTGGTCCGACCCGGTCGGACTGACTCTGCCCAGCCCAGAATGGGCTGGGCCATGTCAGGCTCGTCCTGCTGAGTCAAGGTTTGACCCAGCCCAAAAAAGAAGTGGCCCGGTCCACAAGGGGCGGCCCGACCCATAAGGGGAGACCCGGTATGGCGGTGGTTCGGGAAGGCGACGACCCGCTAGGGTAGCGAACCGAGAGGACGGTGGCCTCGTATGGTAGCGGACCAGGTGGGTCGTGGCCCTAGAGGGGGGTGGCCTGCGAGGCAGTGGCTTAAGAGGGAAGTGGGCTGGCTGCACAAGGGGAGACCTATAAGGGGGTCTTCCCTAGCTTCCACTAGGGTAGCGACCCTTTGTTTTCCCAAACAGCCGAATGGAATTTTCTTTTTGTGAAATGGAGGTGCCACATGGGCATCACCATGATGTCGCAGAACCTGCTGGAGGCACAGGTTAAGCCTCCTCAGCCATGGCTCTGGCCACAACCTCCTACTCATTGACGACATGCGACGACATTCCACCCTTCCCTTATATGGTCGACCGCCTTCTCCAACTACTGCGACTCTTGAGCTGTGACCCCTTGCAAACCGATGGCACACGACAACATGCCAAACCACCTCTGTGGTCAGTTGGTGCTGGCTATTCTGATGATCGTTGCGGCTTTGTTTTGCAGCCTGCTCTTATGGTATGCGTTGGCGCATGCCTTCCTCATAGCAGGTCGGTGTTGTCGTGATGGCGTTCTTCCATGGAGGTGTAAGGATATAACAATGATAGTAGAGAGTTTGGGCCAGGTTTGTTAGGCCCACACCCTCTGCGCTAGCTCATATACATGATGGGGTTTAAGAGGATAATAATCAATTTAATTAAAAAAAATGAAAACTCTTCATGGATACAATGCAAAAACTTCCTGCTAAAATGAATCAGTCGCAGATCAACCCCTTAGTCAGTTAGTCCGTGATCTTTGTATTATTCAAGAATGGGGAGGAGGAAACCATTCCAAAAGCTTAAATGAATAAACCCAATACTTCATAACCCATTAGAGAACGTCTGTGTATTGAAGATCGGTTGGTTTTCATTATTCCCACAACAGGTTCCCAATGACGTCGCTCATACGTCATCCTTCGGTACATGGTTTGGTGTCACCTATCAAATCCCATTCAGATCAACTCTATCGCTGAAGGGTCTGGCATCACGACTCTCCATCAGCACATCTTTTCTTGGTATAGCTGTGCCGGTACCCTCTCCCAAGATCCATATATATAAAAGAGGTAAAGGGTAAATAACGAAGTTTAATTTAACGGTGATCATTAATTTGGAAGCATCCTAATTCTTTAATGATGTCATTACATAGGGTTGGGAGGTCAATCCATTTATTGGAGGGACACTTCAATAGCCCCACCCCATTGTTTGTTCGTTGGAAGATATGAAATAAAATATAAAAATTATTTTATTTCATTACTTTTAAATAGTCACAAAACATAACATTTTCTCCGGACCTACTGCAATCAAATTAATATCTCCCTTAAGTGAATCCTGGCACTACATATTCAATGGTTCCCTCAGATGTTTTTTTCTATTCACCGTTTCAAAAGATAGAAAATGTCGCTCGTGTGTTTACTGAACGAACCCGAAAAAATGTTTAATAAAATATTAACATTCACCCTCGATGCGCGATGGTCATGGATAGGATCATCCTAAAGTGAACACGGCCCAATGAAATCAATGGTAATATCATATTTTCAATCCAAGTTACCGTTTTGATGTTATGAATTTTAAAATAAAATAATTATCAACTAAATATTCTATTTACGGCCAAAAACTAACTTTCACTAGTGGCCCGCTCCAGCCAATGTTAGTATCTTCCTAAAGAGACCATACCCTAATGATCTCAATGGTGGTCTCAAATTTTTTATTCGATTCAACCTTCTTGAGTTATAAAAATTTGAATAATAAAATAATTTTATTTAATTTTTTTATTTATGGTTATGCCATTTTTGGGTTTTCTCACAGGAGGCTTGTGCCGACTAAACTTAATCACGCATAGGTTATACCCTCCATATTGAAGGCAATAGTGCCCTCCGATTTCTGATCTGGGAAACCATTTAAGAGCTATTCTACTTTTTTTAGGAAAATTGCTTATTCACGCTAATTAAATCTTAACAAATCTTCAACAGATCATTTCAGGCACTTCGGGCCTGAGAATCTCGCATCGTCAGATTTCACATTCTTGAAATAATTCCATATAATTAAAAAAATACAAGTAATATCCCCCTATTTATAGCATTATTATTTTCATTAAATAGGTGTAATTATGAAAAACAAATTAGATTGGTTCTTAGAAGTGATAGTTCACACATATGCACGAACGATTAATTCCATTCCCATTTAACAGATGTGGGGTTAAATTTAGGTGATGATGTTGACATAATAAAATCTCCATATATTAATAATACTAGATTCATTATCACATTTTTTGGAGGTTATCCAAAATAAGTGGAATAAAAATTAAAAACATAAAAAATGAAACCTCTTTTTTGGTTGATTACCATTGATGGACACCTTAACACCTATGATATAGGTATTGTGACTAAAATAATGCATTAATAATGTGTGGAGGGATTATAGTATGAGGTCTGGACTGATATTGGATGATCAAAAAGGAATTGTAAGTGTGAATAAAATAGTATAAGATCCCTTTTATAGGAGATATGAAAGGAACTTTATGAAAATATTGAAATATTAATTTATAATAAATTGATTTTCAGTTTCTAATGGTCCAAAAATATTTTATTTAAAATCTAAGATTATATTGGGTCTTATCCCCATTATCCAATTAACTTTATCAATGTTTTGAATATTTCATAGTCATTATATTTTTGGATTAACCCTTATTATACATTTTTTAACCTTACTATGATAACTTCATATTTACACTTCGTACATAAATGTAATTACCATAACAAATCCAACTTCCAAAAAAATGTTCCGTTTATGATATATTAGGATATTTCCTAATAATTTTGTCATGTAATATATTTTTATGAATTTTATAACCTTTAATAAACTATTTAATATTTTATGTTATGAATTCTGTCAATTTTGAAGATATTCATACTTGGATTTTTTTTAAAAAATTCATAGAAACATGATTCCTTCAAATAAAATACATTTTCTAAATACTAACATGTCATAGTCATCCGGATAATTTGTGGATGACATAAAATATTTCAAATAATATTTATTTTAACATTTATAATATCATTTATTGGAATATTTTATTAATATAGTAATCACCACATCATCATTGTGTCATAATTAAATTTATTTATATAATGTCTAAAAAATATAAATAAAATAAAATGATGTAGGAAATATTTTTAAATTTAATATTAATATTTATGGTCAAATATATTACTTATATAAACACATATTAAAATTGTCTTACTATGAAAATTCATGTTTAAAACATATTTCCATTTACATTAAAATAAAAGTTTTAAGTGTCATAATCACACCCAAGTGCATTCCAAAAGCCAAATTTTCATCCCAAGGGTTTTATTTCTCATCTAAATGTCAAAAAATAAGATTATGACACATTTTAAGCTTGTTTTATGTTATTATAATATCATTTTTTACCTTTATATAATTAATTTACCCTATAACTATACTAAATAAAATAAATTACTAAAGTTACTCTTCATAATGTCCAAAAATAAAAGAGACCAATTTAAAAAATTTAAATCTTATGATTCCAAATATTGAATTCATTTTTACAAATTCAAAACATATAACGTGTAGAAATTAATTAGAAATTAATTAGCATTTTCAAAATGAGAAAATAGAGTTTTACAATGTTAAAACCATCAAAATTTCAACATGTGTTTATATATAATTTCAATTTGAAATTACTTCCAATGACCAAAATAGGATTAAATGATAAAAAACATATATAATTAAAAATTTAAATTAAAAAAATGAATAATATATCAATACCAATAAATTAGATGAAAATGTAGTTTTGAATTAAAATGAGGTATTTTTTACTTTACATTAAAATATGAATTTTATGAATAAAATTCTACTAATTTCAACCAAAGTAAATTTGTATTCCCCACTGCCAAATAATATGTTTATTCTATCAAATATAACTTTTAAAAGTGCCAAAAAATGGATTTAAAATTGTTTCTCCATCAAATGGTGTTGAAAATTACTCTTTTTAAATACTTCTTTTATGCTTAAAATTGATTTTGTTCTTATATCGTCTCTATAAAAAATATAATATTAATTTTAGACATGAATTTGATTTTATATTTCATTAATGTAATCCAAAAGAGTTATGTGATTTATAAACAGAATTATTCTCATTTAAATAGTTTTTCATAAAAACAAATCTTTATATTCAATTGGATTTTATTTCCATTTATACTAAATTTGGTAATGAATGAATCATTATATAGACACGTGTAAACAATATTTCTATTATTCAGTTCACACTATTCACTCATTCTATTACAATAGCTAGTTTATAATGGTAACATTTAAACAAAACTATTTAGCGGTTTTTTATGCTTGATGTAGGGTATCATGTAAGCTATTGAACATAGTGTTTATTTCTTAAAACTCAGTGTGTTACATTCCTAGTTTGGGATTGAGCTACCGACTTGTATACCCTCATTTTCGGTATTGGGTTGACTGCTATTTTACCCTTAAATTTTTCATTGGTGTTACCGCCCATGTACCCTCTAATCTCATAGACCACTTGTCTTTACCCAATGCATTTGATGTAGATATATGTCCCACCTATCACATAATGAAAATAATACACATGTGTTCCATAAGATCATTAAATATTAACTATATCATAACCCAAGAATTGATCTAGGTACTATAAATATTTCATCATATGATAAACTTTGGAACAGTGATAGGTTTTATAATAATTTCATCATTTTATTTTAGTATAACACATGGAAAAAGAATAGAGTTTTATAATAATTTCATCATCATATAACACAGGTATAAGAAACAGGTTTCATTAATATAATTTCATCACAAACCATTTTAAAAAATAATATTTATGCTATCCATGGTTCATATCCCCTGTAAATATAAATTAACAATGAAGGACGGAATCTTAAATAGAATGAAATTTTGAAATATTACTTGAGATATTTCTTAAGAAATAAATATTTTCATTAAGAATATTATTGGAAAATTATAAAGTAATATTAAAAAAATGTAATAAATTTCTAAAGGAAATAAATTACCTTTTTAAAAAACTATTTTTGACAAAAATTAGAAAAAAATTTCTTTGAATGACTCCTTGTAAACTCATAAAGGAATATTTAAATATCATTTAAAAAATGTTCTGAGGAATATATTCATTCAACTTTGTAATAGTATTTTAAAAATAAATAATATTCTAATTAACATTTTTTTGAAGTAAACATGAAAACATACAGGGAAAGATTCGTTGAAATGATTGTTCATGAATTTAGAATAATTCTTCTCATTTCATAAAAGTTAGAATTAGGAATTTTTTCGCATTCTTGGTAAATCCAAAATTACCATTGTTTAGAAATTCCATGATGTTTCATTTATGAAAATTTTTGAAACACCAAAACATGGGTAAATATTTCATTAAGGTATCATAAGATAGTAATAATTTTTTTTTTGTTTTTTTAAAATATGATCCTTGAATAAAACAAATTTTTGAATAATTTGAAAGATAAATACAAATTTTATAAAATAATTATCATTTATATTGAGTAAAAATAGTGTAAAAATTGTACTATTGGTTGAAAATATCTTTTATAACCATAGGAAAATAAAATAAATTATTTTTTAGAGATATATTACAATAATTGATCACTGGAAGCATAATCATAAAAAATCGTCATAATTAATGTGATTGTAACAAAAAAATATTACCACATAGGTAACCTTAGATCATAATATCCATGAAGAATTAATATTAAATGAAGATTAAAGTATCATGAATAAATATATATTCATGATATTAATTGTAAAATGGAATTTGTATAAACCTCTTGAAAGAATATAAGTTCATAACATACGTATGTCTCAAAGAAAGTTAATTGACCCAACAAACCCTAACTTCATGAGTGACCATTGAATCGTAATACAAGTAAAATAATAACATAAATAGATAAATTAAATTCATTTATATTATATATATTCATTATATATCATGTCTTAGGGTATTTTATACACTACACAAAAGAACAAGTGGTGATGATGACATAAGTCCCACACAAAAAATGTGAGAGAAGAAAGAATATTTCTATAAGTATTGATATAATTTATACATATTAAAACCTCATGTATAACAAATATACTTTTATTTTAAGTGAATTAAATAATCATATTATTATATATCATACTATATATGGTTTTCATATAACCTGTTCTTACCTATTTATTAACAATTTATTGTTAAACACATGTTTTGGGAAATAACTACATTGTATTTCATGCATCTTTTGTATTTTTTTTTTCGTACTATTACATTGATCATGATTGCATCACCACCATAATGTATATAATGATATTAATATCATATAAATATGTTATTTATTTATTTAATGTAATTCATAAAATTTATTTACATGAAAGGAAATAGTTTTTTATGGAGACGGTATGTTGTACGTATGCATGAATGTTATTTCCATTTTATTATTGGATTGAAATAAAAAACATCAAATGATATATATTATCATTAATTGATAAATTTTATGTCTATACTTCACATATTTTAATTAAATAAATCTGTAATACATTCCATGTATATCATGAATGAATCCCATCAGTTCGTGGGGGGAAGTTGTCCTCCATACTTTGAATGATGTTATCATATATCAAAAAATTGGAAAAATATCACGGTATGTGTGATTTAATTGCTCCGAAATATTAAAAATAAATTCATAAAAATAAAATATATCATATATTTAATATAAATCCGTCATTATAACCATTCTTTATTAGTGGTAATGGAAAAATGAATGACATCATTTCGTGAAGTGGTAATTTGATGTAAACACGAATGGTTATTTAGTAACCTAGTTGATTGATTCAGAAAATATTATAGGTCATTACCATGACATAAAAACATCTTCGTATATGGTAAAAAATTATATTATTATTTAATAATGATAAAAAAATAATTTAATGGGTTGGGAAATAAATAAAACAAAAACACTCATTTGACTAATGTTACCACATCTCTACGTATGCTCCTTACGCTTTCACTGAAAAAAAATTGGGTAGATTTATGTCAAAATAAGTCATCTAGGATAATTAGATTGATGTTAAGAAGTGATTTTACTAGTCCTTTTCTACACAAAATTGGTTTTTAGTTGTAATGAAAAAGGAGATGGGGTGGCCTTTTATAAGTATGGGTGAGGACAGACATGGTATCTTTTAAAATAATTTAGTTATTCTAGATTATTCATATGGAAAAAGGATCTAAAATGTCTAAAATATGAAACTTAGACATTAAAACCTCAAATGTTTTCCAAAATTTATTTATTTTCACATGTTTATAGTTACATTTGTCACTTATCAGTTTAGTATATTCTCGTGGTAAACGCATTTGTATCTTAACTATGTTAATTAATTTTTATATCATTCACCAGTCATTTTGGTCAAAAACTAAAATGACCTTTTTTAAAATTATAATTTTTTTAGATTCCAAGTATTCTACTCACATTTCCAAATTCCATTCATATAATTTTAAAAAATTAATTTAAAATTAATCTCATAGATGTGATGATAATGAAGTTTTTTTTTAATGGAAAAGAAACCAAAGTTTACATTGTTTTTATATCCAAATTCAATATGTATTTTCTTTAAAATTACATAAATAGGATTAATTAGTTTATAATTGTAAAAAAATATTTTATATAATTATATATTAATATTTTAAAATAAAAATAAATTAAATGGAAATGACGCTTTAAGTTAAATTCATTATTTACTATTCATCAAACATGAAACATTTCAGAAAAATAATAAAAAATAAGTTGAGCCTAATTTTAAAATTTATTTTTGAAAAAGGATGTTTATTTTTTAAAATAATATTTATAAATGTTTAAAAATTAGGTTTCCTAATTGTTATCCAACAAATGGTGGGAAAACTACTTTTTATAAACCATACAGTTTCTTAGAAAAAAATTGGATTTATTCTTATCCCTTTTCTAGATACCACACAATTCAATATTAAATATTTGATTAAATTTAAAATATATTAACTTCATTAGAATCTGTATAAAATTTTTTTTGACTAATTTATTGAGGTAAAAAATGTTTTTTTCATAAATTTATTTTTTTAAAGGGTACTAATATCTTCAATTAGTTTTTATTATCATTTTTAATTGTTGTCCTCAATGAAAACATGTTTAGAACATTTTTTTCATATTTATTTTTAATTATTAATACCCTACCTTCCAAATACTATTTTATGACTATCATATTAAATAATTATTCTAATAATTTTTCACATTTCATTTAAACCATGTATTGTTTGTAATGAAAGTTAAACATGTTGTTTCATTTAACACATTCTAGACTAAGTTTTGTATGTACTTCAAGATAACCAAGTTTTTTATATTGTAAATCTTAAATTTCTGTTCTGTGTAACATAATATCAATTTGGTAGTGCATGAAATTCAATCAATTTATGAAATTTAATTTTTATTAAGAAAATAATTCTGAAGAACATGGTGTGTTACTCACCATGTCGTTCCCACTATGTTATGAATAAATTTTCCCCTTTAGACTCACACAGTATAGTAAAAACAAGTACCAAACATGAGGCTACTTAGTTCCCATTATCTTCACATTCTTGTTTTCTAGTAATTGGTTCATCATTTCTACAAAACAAGAATAAAACATAAACCTCAAGAAGAGCTTCCCTAACTAGTAAAACCCCCTCATGACAACCTAAAACTCGGTCTAAAAATTATATATACTCAATATAAATGAATAAATGGTAATATACTTGAAATTTATGGTAATAAATTCTCCCCATTATTTTTATTTCCATCCTTATAACATATACAACTATTGTTTCTCATTAAGTTTTAGGTGCACTACTCTATCATTTCTATCTCAAACAAACATGTTTCATCTGGAATCAGACCATACTTCCATAAAAACCATATTATACTTATTCCTTTCAAAATAAAGTTATTTTATTTCCTTGAACAATACCTATTTCAATATTTATAAATATATAATTTGTATCAAGGTCAAAGTGACCCATGAAATCACAAGGTATGGATCACGTTTATATATCTTCAACTGAGATGCATTAATCATATTGTCTGCAGAACTAAAAATTGGTTTAAAAGGAAAACCATACACCAAATCAACAACTCATTCAGGTAGCTCAAAATATCATACATATCAATGTGGCATCATTACCATAATATTAAAATGAAGTGGCCCATTCCTCAGGGTGATTATCTAGAATAGATTAGCACTCACATAAAATGAAAATGATGAGTTATGATTATCTTCATATGATTTTAGAAAACTCTAAGACCTATCCATAAAAATTCAATTCAACATAATATTCTCCATTATCTCTTTCTTAATACCAGGTAAAATCAATAATGTTTTAACTATTTCTACTGAAAAAATAGTGGAATTATAAGGACACAAATACAATGCTTCAAAAGGACAAATATATATTGATTTGTGATAAATATTATTTTTTTTAAAATTCTGCTAATATTATGAGACACTTCCCTGAGCCAATAAAATACATCACCCAAACCCAAATCATGTCCCCAAAATGTTGTGTTTCCCTTTTTGATTATCAAACCATTTGAGGATGATATTCCATGCTCCAAGCCAATTGGGATCCAAGGGATTTTTGTAAGGGGTTAAAAAAAATATGTAAACACAGGGTCTATGATAGATAAAATTGATACCAAAACATCATGGACATTTAAAATGTCATGAATTTTGATTCTAGATATATATGCAACAATATTAGCTTCACAAATTGGGATGAACTTAACCAACATTTTGAGCTAATGTACAATCACGAATATTGAATCATGTTTTGTAACCACCATAGTATACATATTAAAAAATATAGGGATATATTTTCCCATTTCCATTAATCAATCTTAATATAAATCAATATATGACTTTTTAATTGATTCTCTTCTACAACCTTCCAACACATGAGGCATTTCGAGTCAAAATCAAACACTTTCTCTCCATGTCGTCCCACTAAAATTGTAATCTCAATTATTTAGGTATTTTTTGAATTATAGGATGGAGATCTCATATCAACTAGTGGTAAACAAAAATAATTTGTTCCATGTAAGAAAAGGATACAACCATTCGATGTTAAAATAGTAATAATGAACACACATCGAGTAACCACCTCAAATGTGTCTCCAAACCATTTAGTTTTGACCTCATGGTAACACTTGTGGGAAAATATGTTCGATCTTTTTGATCCGAATAAAAACAAATTGATCTCAAGAAACCTAATAGAAAAAAATATATCTCATATTGATTGGAAAAATTTTAGTTCATATAAACTATGACTGAAATTAGTTTCCATTAATCTGAATCACCTTTAGCCAAATGACAATATGACATTCTGAATAATGTGTCATCTACATAGTTCCCCATACCTAGTGTATATATCAAGTAAATATTCAATTTTGAAATATACTATATCCATATTATTTAACATATATATAATTTCCACTGTGATAAAATATTTTCAAAAACATGTGATCTTTAAATACTCTGAATTTTTTCAAAAAAGAAGCAATGATTCAAATTATTTAAAACAGGGAATTCCACAATAAATTCCCAATCAAATTTCAGGTATTTGTTCTTATAAATCATTAACAATCATGGTCCGTAATAAAAAACATGACATCCTTGAAAGATAACACATTGCAACCAAGATCGTTTTGCATCACAATAGACTAAATTTCCCCATATCAAATACGGTAGCATGAGGATATATGATAATGTAAGTCTAACCATGTATTATTGAAAGGAATTATATCATTCCTTGTTTCATTGGAATTGATTGAATTTACTAATAAAAGATGCAATCTATGATTTCATATGTGAAAAATCATGTAAATTCATCTATGGTATCACACTAATCCTTGGAAAATATGAATTTCAATGAAATTCTCTAGTGGTTCTCATAGATAATATCGTATATCTGTTGATGATCAACAGGAATGAATTTTTTAGAAGTGAACAGTGAAACTAAATGTACGTATTATTTATAGATATCACAAAATGATAATTTATCATACATAAGATTCTCCCTCAAGATAACTATAATAACATAAAAGTGTTTCTTATGTCCTTATTCCCTTGAATACAATAGAATATTATACACAAATACCACCATTATAGAATTTGGAAACCTTATAAATATTTGATTCATCATTCCCATAACGATGGATGATCAATTTGTCTGATAAAATGGTACAATGATATATTTTTAATGTACATATCTATTTCTGTACTTTTTATATTCGATATCTTCCTTCTAAACTCATACTTAGACATATCCCAAACATCTGTAAATTTTAGAGAACCACATGGCTCCCTTAAAATGACCATAATGATTGTCTACTATTGGAATAGGATACCAATTAATTATCATGTCATGGTTATGAATATGATAATCTATTCAAATAAAAAATATTTCAATCATTATTTTAGGAGAAATCCAATATATCAACACATATTGAATATTTCAGTGGAATGAACTATTTACTTTATATCTCCTAACACTAAACATTCAAATTGATAATTTCTATCATTTCCATCCTATAAGATGTAAGTAACATCAAACTAGTTACCTCTATTATGTTGTTCATATACACTATTTCTTTTTTAGATGTAATTCCAACAAATTGACCTAGAAAAACACCAGCAAATTGGTAAAAAAATGTTAGAAAAGATCTATTTACAATCTCATCCATAGATTCCAATGTAAGAACAAACAACTGATAAGATATAGTTCCATCCACCATAGTAAAAATTTATACTCTATATTCTTTTAAATACCAATATTCTCTAGATAAATTCTCAATTACAACATTATTTTTGAAACATACATTTCAGACATAATTGTAAATGTGATATCTAGATGATTTCAACCAACTTATTCCAGAAGTAATGGCATAAACATATGTCTACATCATAGAGATATCCCAAATAAAATCATCCCCATTAATATTTATAAAAAAATTTACAAAAAAGGATAATAATTTTATTTTTTAATAAGATATTGATGTTTCAAAATAGATTTCATAATTAGAACATGTAAAAATATATATTAAATAACATAAGTATCAATAAATGGGAAGGATTAAGTTATATCAAAAATAGTATTCATATTGGTAGAATTAAAAATATGCATACCCCCATCATATATAGACTTAATTTATCATTCATTATAACTAGATCAAATCTAAATATTTTCTTATTCACTATTCTTTTCTATTTAACCCTACCGAGATTTCAAAGGATAAAGATTCATGGTATTCCTAGAATAAAATTATATCACTATATTATGCCAATGAGAATTATTCTGCTATTCTTATCTTGTCGAATCCTATTATTACTATTAATTTTTTTTTTGTGTTTTCAAGTCCTGGCCATGTATTATTTAGAAGATATAACTACAGATTTATTATATTATTTCAATTATGACACTCTCTAGGTGTTTATGTAAAATATTTATTTACATACTCAAAATACTAACATTCAAAATATAATTTCATACTTTTCAGTCGAGTACACATATTTACTGATCCAGTGGTTTGATTCTAAAGTGTCTCACCACTCTGGATGTGGGTGTCTGCCTTTTTCATATCCCCATAATTATTGTTCCTACATTTTCCCATAAAAATAAATATGCTTCCTTGAAAAATATTTCCCAATATTCATCTTTCTTCCACCATAACATTATTTACCAATTCATTATGGTATATTATTCATTGATTTTAACTCATCGAGGGAGTGTTTAGCCTCATCCCTGACTCAAAATTCTATAAATTTAATAAACTATAGAAAATGAAATGTTCAAAGTGAAAATAATTCATGAATTCAGATACATAATATCTCCCTATTAAATTCAATTTATTCAAATTGAAGACGTTTAGTATTCTATGAATTTGAATGGTGTGAGGATAAAATTTATTGTTAAAAAAACCTAAAAATAAATACATGACATAACTTAGACTAATTTATCATGACATATTAATTCCTGTCATTTTTTTTGAAAATAATGTATCATACACATTTCAAAATTTACTTTTTACTCTACAAGTATCCTATAAATATCAATTATTTCATTAATCTAATTCAGAAAATCATTTAATTTTTTAGTTTAGAATCCACCCCCCTAAATGTTTTGTGTATTTTGTTTTTTGAAATGATTTTGATGGTGAAATTTTTTAGTTTCTTCATTAATATTACCATTTTTCAAGAACTAAAATACCTGTAAAATACATTTTACTAGATTCTGGTACACCTATGGATTAAATGTGACAACATTCTCAAAATTCTCCATTGGTTGACTTCTACGATGCGGACTTGGTGTCGTTATCTATAACCATAAGAGAACTCTCTTTAGACCCACTCATTGGAAACTGAAGTATTAGAAATTGAAATTATCCACATAATCACTCATCATAAACATTGGTTTCTATAATTAATATTTTTTTAAAATTGTAAAGCATTCCATTTAGAAACATCTGTTTTCATTATTTCCAAAAAACAATAGTTTTCCCCATTTAATAAACTATTAAAAATATGATGAAAAATGTTTTCCGATTAGTAATTATTAATATAAATATATGTAATTCCTTTCACAGAATCTGAAGCCATTATATTTTGGTGTACATGCACCTAGAAGTGTCCCCAAACATTTATTATCCCCATGCCCTTAGAAACATGAAATTCATAAAAAAATGATAGCTACATATTTTTAAGTTGTAAATTTCTTATTCTGATTATACCATATCCTTACTATTTTCCTAAATAGAGAATGATACCATTTACAACCAAAGTACTGAACAAACTGATCCCATATTCCACAAAAATATTGATAGACAGACAAGGATTAGTATCATCTGTAATAACTCACCCCTCCATAAGGGATTTATAAGTGGCGGTTTAGATTCTTGGACTTAGGTGACATCCCCCTGACACCAAAGGTTGGAAATAAATTCCATGGTGAAATAGAATACATCCGTGATGATTTTACCTTTTAGGAAAAGTTATCACAATAGATATATTAATAAACATCCAATAATCTATATGATATATAAAAGGAAAAATAAAACTCAATAATAACCAAAAATAGTAATCCATATCATAGTATAAGTGAAAAATAAATTCATAATCGAAGAGAACCAAGTGACATCAAAAACCTAAACTCTTGTGTGAACATCATTAATCAACACCCAACTACTTCATTCTCTAATACCATGTGTCATGCCCATGGTATCAAGAATCATCGCTAAAGAATTTTAATATAATTACTTTATATGTGTCCAAATATATGGTATCTAAATACAAAAAATAGTACTCAAGGAGGAGTTAATTATAAACATAGATGGATTTCCCTAAATACATCCAACCTCACACCATTATGTCAGAAACCCAATAACACATTTTATATAAAACATTATCATGTGGTAAAACTAGTTTATATCAAATCCATAACAATTATCCATAAAAATAAATAAAACATAACTTTAAAACATTTCCCATTTTATTTGGAATACCAATAACTATGTATCTACAATAACATTATTCATTCCCATGTGATAGTTCCATGCTCATGATAGGTTTCTTTTTGATCCACCATGTCATCAAATTATGACCAATATTAGGTGCCCACATGGCACATTACATTTTTATAGGTTCAGGAAAATGAATTCACTCACACCAACCATGAATTCCAAAAACTATTCCCACCCATTTCTCATTAAATTATGATAATTTTTTTAATGATTCCATAAAATAACATTCATGTATAAAACCACATGATACATTTAAAATAGTCATTTTAAAACAATAACCAATGATGGTTCTCTTGAAATGCTTCCATATTTTATAATTTTTAAAACATTAGTAAATGAGATTCCATCTTGAATCACATATGGTTCTCACAATGGTCGGAAATACAAATAATACCATTTAGATAATCAATATCTACTCAAAAACTTTTTCCCCCTCACTAGATACTAAAAGATAACAAAATGAATGGGATCAAAAAAACATATATCTATACATAACATAACAGATATATGACTCCAAAAGAGTGATTTATAATGTATTTAAGAATAAGATGTAAGAACGTTTACTTTCCAAAGAATTTGACTCTCCAAAACAATTTGATTCAAATAAGAATTATTTTCAGATATAAGGGGATTATCTCTCAAGTATAGGGAGCATGAATATTTCATGATATTATACTAATAGTTGTTTAAGGGTGACTTTGAGAGATAATTAAAAAATATACACCGTTTTATGTGTTCCAACTATATGATTGATGGGTTAGATACATAGTTTTGAGAATCGTTCACCAACCACACATTGATACTATATATATGACACACCTCACCTGGTAAGACAAACCATTATCCAATAATGATTTTTCTAATGTTTCAAGAAGAATATATTTTCATAGTCACTCATTTGGTTTAGAAAAATTGTGTACCAACCATGTGCCTGCCTAGTGACCACTATCATCCCATACACAGTTTCCTATAGGGGGTGTACACTTTCAACGAACCATAAAAACGCATTAACCATCATTAAATACTAAGAATCCAAAAACACCCTAGAATTTCTAAAAAATTTCCTACACATTATATAGACTAAAAATATTAGAACAAAGTCAAATATACCAAAAACTATGGGTAATACACTCAATTTTCACAACTTATTTCAATGAAAACATTTAATATCAACTATCTCATACTTAAGTTTCTAATTCAACCATATAAATTGATCATACACATTAGTATCCATACTAAATTACAATTTTACAGTTCTTAGTTAAATATAATAATTATTATTCCTTATCCAATGAAATAAACAAACCAATAAGGGATAAATATAACAAATGATGTTGACATGAGGTTATTTTTGAAAAATCCCAATTCTCATTCGCCTATCCCACTAATATATATTATTATATTTCATGATAAATTTATCTAAAGTGCTTGGTCATGTTGATATAATAAATAATAATCATCACATATTGAATGTTTTTATCCCTGTGATTTTTTGGGTAATATATAGATTGAAGAGTGGAAATAAAATTCTTAGGTAACTTTTCTGTTAGGTGTAATAAGATTACAATTATTTACATTATATTTTCACATCCACTATTTTTTAGTTTATATCTCTTGATAAGTCAAACCAGTTAGTTATGGGGGTCTTCATTTGTTTTTAATCAAATGTGAAAAAACGTATATGTCTCTCTTTAGTCAATATTTAATGATAAATAAACAACCCATTGTTTTATTTACTCACATATAAACCATATAAAACCAGTAACTCTACAATCAATTACACCTTCAATCCACACCTTATAAATTCATTAGAAATATTACATTGTATATCATCCAGTACCCTGATAATTATGAATTCCACATTGATGAGAACTAATGTACTTTTATCATTATTTTATGATAGAAAATTATTATCAACTATTTCTAGATGTATTCCAAGATTTCACAAGTATTGATGAATACTAAAATAAAATTACTTTAGTTTTTATTTTAAATGATACAATTATATATTCACCCAAAATACTTTTATATAATAATGATAAATAATAAACTCCCTTTGATTATCCATTTATGTTTTCACATAAAGGAATCCATTATGAAAAGATTGTTTTACACCTATTTAGTACACCATGAACAGTAATTGTACATACATTTCTATAAATAGACAAATAGTTTTCTATTGAGCTATGGGGTTTTTGTTTCATAAAAATAAATCCTTTTGATTTGGTCAATTCTGTTACATGCCAATCATTACTTTTTCTAGGGAGTTTTTCCTTAATAATTGATTTTGTTATGGAACACCCACTCCGATCTAATGAAATTTATTTCTTTATAGAAAAAAAATAAAATTTTCTATTTTTACCAATCTGATCAAGATTATCTCTAATAAATTTTACCACTTTGACATACTTAACAATGTATTAAAATAAATTATGCATTACATGATATGTGAAGACCCGAAAATTACATGAATTTTTTTCTTAAATAAATGTGAATTTTACGAGTCCGTGAAAATATACACCACGTAATTTTGAGGCCCAATGTGTCCAGAATCAATTTTTTATGTTTTGTTTGTGTATGTTCTATAAACGTACCGGTGGGTTTTTATAACTTCTGAACCGGTGCTCCAAAATGAAATATGAGGGCACCGTTGAACTCGCATGGCCAGTATTCATTTAAGGAGACTTTCACTTTGAAGGAAATGATTTGAGAATAGAAGTTAATTTTTGGGGTTTTATTGAAAATAATAATAAAATAAAGTGTGCTACACTTTATTTTATTTGTGCCACCATGTAAGTGATGGGTGGTTAAAACCTCCTCATGGAGGTTGGAGGTGGGGCCACCACACCATATCCTCTCATGAGAGGTTATAGTGGTGGGTCCCACTCAAACTAAACCTCCCATGAGAGGATTATTTTGGTGGTGACCACAAGGGTATTACCCCCTATTAATGGGAGGAGAGGAAAACCTCTCAACTCTCCCTCATTAATGAGGTGGAGCCTCTTGATTCCTCAACCCCCATTAAATGGGGAGAAAATAATTGACCACCCCTACCTTAATAGAGACAGCTCCCCAATCATTTGTTTTGTGTCAATCTCCTCTAATTAATTTGTGACAACTCTCATCAATTAATTTGGTGGTTCCAATCTAATTAATTAATTCTCCATTTTAATTCTTTCCAATAACTAAAATTATAAAAAATATATTATTTCATTTGGGTTGGTATCTTTCATTTACTGTAACATTAGAAGATGAGAGCTTGGGAGAAAAGCTCCCATCGAAGGATAAAGAACGATCCACAGACGAAGAATGCCAATACTCTTCGACTTCTTCCCCAGAAACCTACTGACATAGAGAATCATCCACGATTCGACGCAACTCGGGTTTGGAAGTGCTTCGCGGACACGACGAATGACCAACGTCTTTTTCCTCTTCCCAAAACTCCGCCAACAAAGGACGGAAGACCAAAAAAGGTAGAAGGTTTACTTTTAGTAATATACCTTTATTTTCCTCATCTTTGTTTGAATGGAATCGATATGACGGTTTTTAAGAAATTATTGTCCATCATTCTCCATTGATGAACCAATTGCTATCACCTCTAAAAGAAGAAGGTTCCAGCCAAAATAACATGGACCAACTCCCTATATCGATCCTTTTTTATGTTTCTTTGGCACGGTAATGAGACGATGGTGATGAAGGCGACAACGAAAAAGGTTCTGCTACCCACGACCTCCACAAATCTCGCCACCCCCACGGCACACCGAAGATCTCGGCCGTACCCCGCCGACCCGCGCCCTCCCGGTCCCCGCCGAACTGGCCTTCCCGTAGACCCCCGCACACCCCTCCGTCCTACCCGTGCCCTGCCCGCACCCTGTGCAGCCTGGCCGGGGCCCTGCCGGTCTGCCCGTGCCCTTTCTGCAACCCTTGCGGCCTCCCGCGCTCCATGCCCGGATACCAATTGGCCTACTGATAGAGAAAAAAATTTCGATTAATTTATATTGAATATTATTGTTTTAATCCCACAAATGTGATCCACTAAGATGAATATTTTCATTTTTATGATATTGGTGTTATTTTGAGTTGAATAGTAAAAATTGACCATTTTTTATTTTTAAAAGGTTAAAATTATTCCGGTAGTTTGTCCATAACATTATCTACACTAATCCAAATTAAAAAAAATTCTTTTCCAGATTTTACACATTCAGTGCTTTATTTATTGTTTTTGGACTAAAGGCTAAATCGGCCATATGAAAGCTCAAAAGAAGCTCACTTTTGGGAGAAAGAAAACTGTTTGTAGTTCTGCCTAGTTTTGGTGTGTGATTCATAACTCCTTCATGGTGGACCAAATATTGTGATATTCTGTGGGTGGATGCGAAAATTCTTTTGGAGCATCTTTTAAGAAGGAAGGGCAACGTGAATTGTCCATTTATGGGGACATTAAATCAGCCTAATCTGGAGGATTGCGTTTTAAAGAGTCTGACTAGACAGAATAAATGCTCAGAATAAAACGGCCATAACTCTCGGAATACATGTCCAAATCCGATGAGATTTTGAGGGGACATGTACAAGGGAATTATGAACAACATTAAAGAAGGTATCAACGCATGAAAATGTCATTAAATGGTTATAAAATGCTTCAATATCCTGGGGACAAATTCTGGAAATAAAAGGAGGAGAGCTCCACCCTCTCAAAGCATTCCATTCTCCATCCCATTCCTTCCGGGACACTATGTAGGAGAAGTTTTCAACTTTATCTTTTATTTCTTTCCTTTTTTATAGTTTTCTAATGACTTCTTCTTCTCCATTCATCTCTATTACCCTTACCATGGTGGGGTATACTTTTAGAGTGATTAGAGAAGGGTTAGTTTTTTACATTATAATTCTTGAGTTCGTAGACTCAATTGAAAAAATTTCTTTCTTTTTCAAAGTTGTTTTCAATTGCTTAGAGTAGATTTTATTTTCAATTTCAATCATTCTTGAATAATAATTCCAATATTGATTTTTGCCTTGGTAAAATAATCATAATCTCCCTCCACTAATTTCTGGTTTATATACAACGGAATGAACTAGGAATTAGTGGTGAAGTACTCGATGACCGTCAGTACCTATAAAAGGTGTAGTGAATGTTCTTGATTGTTTGGGATAATCAAAACCCGATCGGGTATTTCCCATTTCAATTAAGGATATTAAATACAACTATTTTACACATGGAATGAGAGTTGTCCAAACCAAGATCTTGGTAATGTTTTTTTTCACAATAATTATTTCACCAAGGAAGTGAGAAGAAATGATTGTGGAAACTCGTTTTAGCAACTAAGAAGAAAAGGTTTGAATTAAATTGAACAATGATAGCATTACAATTAGGAAACTGACCCTGACCTAATCACCCTTATTATTTCATATTTTTTCAGTCATTTTAATTTTAAATTTCTTTTCAAAAAAACAAAAAAAAATACCCTTGTTTTAAAGTGACAACCCGTTTGGGTGCACTCCTCTTCGGGAGACATCTTAGGTCAACCAAATTACTACATTTTAACTAAGGAAATAATTGTTTTTCCATTCCCTACAACAGGCGTGCGTCAAACTTGGCACTATTGCCTGGGAGGCAGTGCAACAACAAAAAAATTGAAAATTGTATGACCCACAACTCAAAAAAACCATTAATTGAATTTGATCCCGAAATTTAAAGAACATTAACCCAACTAAGAAAAATAAATCTTCCAAAAATAATAGATGAAATAGATCTCTCAGATTCAATTGAAACTCTTACTATTCAATCTGAAACTGAAATCATGGCTAGAAATCCCTACCAAACCCTACATGATCTAGGTGAACCACAATTTTCCATTCAAAATAACCAACTAATTGCACCCACTGAACCAAATGATTTCGAATTACATTTCAATATGATTCATGTTCTTCCAAAGTTTCATCATCTTACAGGAGAAGATCCAAATCGGAACATGCAATAATTCAAATACACTTGCTCAAGCTTCAGGACAAGAGGAGCACCCGAAGACCAAATTCAGTGGAGGGCATTACCCTTCTCACTTGAAGGAGCAGCAAAAGAATGGTTGTACAACCTACAACCAGGGAAGATCAGTGATTGGTAAGACCTAAAAAGAATTTTCATGCAAATATTATTTCCCACATCAAGGAGCACTGCCATCAAGAAATATATTTACATTATAAGGTAATAAACAGGAGAAACCCTCTACGAATACTGGGAGTTCTTCAAGAAGCTATGTTCAAGCTTCCCACATCAAGAAATGGATGAACACCAATTCCTTGTGTTCTTCTACCAAGGACTTGTGGATAATGTTCAAAATATTCTAGATGCCTCATTAGGGGGTCCCTGATTGAAATGTCACTTGCAGATATTGGAATACTAATTGAGAAGATTGCTCAAAAATCAAAAGAATTTGGACTAAGAGGAATGTGATCTTGGGGGTTACATGAGGTAAAAACAACGGATTCATCTAAATTGATTGAAACCAATGTTGATGACCTTGAAAGTTTAGTCTGTCAAATGGCTGTAACACAAGAAAATGGACAACAAGATTCAGCTCAGGTATGTGGTTTATGTTATTCATCCACTCATTATACTGACCAGTTCCCTTATATACAGGGGACATAATACTGTGATGTGGCTTTTCAACCAAGAAAATTCCAACAAAATCAACTGCATCAACCCCAAGCTCAACAAGGATATGGGAACCAACAAAACCAGATGAGACCATTTAACCAGCACCCTAGTCAGCCTCCTTACCACCAGCAGCAATACCAGAACCCCCTCCCTTCCAACAATCTTATAAACAACCCTTCCAACAACAACAAAATTTTCCGCCACCAGAATTCCAAGTAAAGACATATGAACAACCATAGACCATCACACAACCTTCTGTGGAACATCTACAATACAAGTATGAGGTCCTAGTAGATATGGTTGACAAGCTGGCAGACACTGTGGGGTGTCTTGTTGAAATCATGTCCAAGAATATAGGGAAGCTTCCATCCCAAATAGTGCCAAATCCTAAAGAGAATGATAGTTCCATCATAACAAGAAGTGGAAAAGAAATCCCACCTCCAACAAACCCTAAAACTGAAATAATTCCACCTATTCTGAGGGAGAATGATTCAGAAAGTCTTATGAAAATCCACCAAGAATATAAAAAGGAAGAGGAGTAGAAGGATAGGCCACAAAATAAGAGATAAGAAACACCAATGCAAAGAAAACAAAGGGAAAATAAAGGCTTACCCCTACCATTTCCAACAAGGATGATCAAATCAAAGAAATTTCATGAAGACGCACTTCAAAAAGAAATTCTGGAAACCTTGTATAAAGTGGAAATCAATATCCCGCAATTGAAGCTGTTAAAAAAATTCCAAGGTATGCAAATTTTTTGATAGATTATTGCACAAAAAAGAGAGTGCTTCATGAGAATGAAAGAATAAACATGGGAAGAAGTGTCTCAGCCCTTATCATGTTGCAAGTTTCAACCAAATGTCACGATCTAGGGACGTTTTCCATTACATAGACCATTGCTTCATTAACATTCACTAATTATTTTAGTTATTTAGGTGCTTAAATTAAGGTATTTCCTCACTCAGTATACAGTTCTTTGAATATGGGAGAATTTAAGCCCAGCGGTGGTCTAGCTTGCAAACAGATCCCTAGTTTTCCTGGAAGAATTTTTAGAGGATGTCCTTGTGAAAGTCAAAGATCTCTTATTCTCAACTCACCTCTATGTGATCAAAATGGAAGAAGATTGGAGCTCGTCAAATAACCCATAATTTGGGGGAGAACATTCTTGAAGACAGCCAAAACCATCATCAATGTCCACGAGGGGACACTCACCATAGAGTTTAGAGAGAGCACGGTCCACGTCAATATTTTTGAATCCATGAGGCACACATCAGATGATCACTCTTTCTTTTCACTTTCCTATAAAGTTGATGTTGAGCCAATTGAAGAATCGGATATACTCTATGAATTGTTAGACTTAATAGAGACTTCTTCCATTGGAAATGTCATTGAACATGTAGAAGCTGAAGATGTTGGAGATCCTGACTTTATGTGGGAGGAAGAGGTAAAATCTGATTTCTTTGAAGATTTTTTAAATAACAAGGATGATGATATGGTTTCTTGTGTGTAGGAGGTCCAAAATTTGGAAGTGGAAAATGTCAATTTAGTTTTATCCCTTGACCATCCCCCTAATCTGGATCTCAAACCACTCCCCACTGATTTGAAATATGTATACCTTATAGAGGGAGAGAAACTACCTATGATAATTTCAAATAATCTTTCTAAAACCCATGAAAAATCATTGATTAAGCTTTTGAGAAAGAATGTCTAGGAAATAGTATAAATCTTAGGTGAAATCACAGGAATAAACCCAAAAATATGCTCACATATAATTTTTGTTGAGGGTGATTCAAAACTTGTTAGATAGCCCAAAATAAGACTGAATCCCTCCTTGATGGAGGTTGTGAAGAAGGAGATCGAGAAGATCTTGGAAGCTGGGATCATCTATCCCATTTTAGATTCGTAGTGGGTCAGCCCTATTCATGTCGTTCCACAAAAAACTAGTCTGACCACTGTGAGGAATGAAAAGAATTAGATAATCCATATAAGAATTTGAAATAGCTGGAGAGTGTGCATTGATTTTATGAAATTGAACCAGGTCACACAAAAATATCATTTCCCTATCCCCTTCATTGACCAGATGTTAGAAATATTGGTAGGGAGATCTCATTATTTCTTTGTTGATGGATTTTCAGGTTACTTCCAGGTACCCATTCCTCCTGATTATCAAGAGAATACGACATTTATATGCCCTTTTGGTACTTTTTCATATAAAAGAATGCTATTTTGATTATGTAATGCTCCATGTACATTTCAGAGGTGCATGGTGAGTATATTTTCTGACCACATTGAAAATTTCTTGGATGTTTTCTTAGATGATTTCATAGTTTTGGATATTCATTTGATCATTGTTTGAAAAATATGGAAAAAGATTTGAAAACCTGCATTGAAAAAAATTGTGTTTTATTTTTTGAAAAGTTTCATTTCATGGTTAAAAGATGAATTGTGAATGGTCATGTATTTTCCCAAAATGGAATTGAAGTGGATAAAGAAAAAATTGAAGTGATAAATTCATTTCCTTACCCTAGTTGTGTGAAACACGTTAGACCATTTTTAAGAGATGTAGGATTCTATTGGAGGTTTATCAAATATTTTAGTAAGATTTATCTCCCACTCTCTAGATTACTTTTGAAAGATTATGATTTTGATTTAAATGGGGAATGTAGGGAATCCTTTGATGAGTTGAATAAGAGATTGATTTCACTGCCCGTGATGTAGCCTTCAAATTGGGAAAAATCATTTGAACTACCTTGTGATGCCTCCATCCAAGAAGTTGGAGTAGACCTTTATCAGTGAATTAAGGGAAGACCACAAGTCATTTAATATGCCTCAAGAACATTACATGCGTCCCAATTCAATTACCAAACCAATGAAAAAGAGTTCTTTGCAGTTGTTTTTTCTTTTGAAAGTTTTTGATCATATCTTCTTGGAACTAAAATCACTGTGTTTTCTGATCATGCAGCTTTGGGGAACATGATGAAGAAAGATGATGCTAAACCAAGGTTATTGAGATGGATGATATTGCTATAGGAGTTCAATATAGAAATCAAGGATAATAAGGGATCTGAGAACCAAGTGGCTGATCACTTAAGTCGACTTCCAAACACTGCTGAAATTGAAGTTCCATAAAGAGACCGAATGAATGATCAAATTACAGGAGAGCAGTTGTACTTTATTAAAGGATAAGTTCCTTGGTATTCCAACATAGTCAATTTTTTGGTAACATCTCAGGTCCCATCTCATTTCAATTCTCACCAAATTCAAAAACTAAAAGTTGAATCTAGATATTGCATTTGGCATGATCAATTCCTTTGGAAGATTTGCAATGGTCAAGTAATAAGAAGATGTTTACCTGAAAGTGGAGTTAAATATGTCTTTGATTTTTGTCACACTTTTGATTGTGGATGCCACTTTCTACCTCAATGGACAACGAGGAAGGTTTTAGAATATGGAATTTATTGGCCCACCATTTTTAAAGATTCTCATGAATTTTTCAAAATATGAGAAAAATGATAGTTTTCAGGAAATATTTCAAAGAGTCAAGAAATTCCCCAAAAGCCACTGAATTTTTGTGACATTTTTTAATTTTGGGGGATAGATTTTATGGAACCTTTCCCGATTTCATTTGGAAATTATTATATCTTTCTTGTAGTTGATTATGTTTTCAAATGGGTGGAAGGAAAAGCTACCATAACTGATGATGCTAATGTTTTTTGTGATTTTGTCATGTCTAACATATATTTTAGGTTTGGAGTGCCCAGATAAATCATAAGTGATCAAGAGACTCACTTATGTAATTGTAGAATAGAGACTTTGATGAAGAAGTATTGGGTGCATCATAAAACATCAACTCCCTATGATCCACAGACTAACGGGCAAGGTGAAGTTTCAAACATGGAAATCAAGGCATTTTTGGAAAAAAATCGTTAATCCAAATAGGAAGGATTGGAGCCAAAGGTTGGATTACACCTTATGAGCTTACAGGAAAGCCTATAAACCCACGACTGGAATGTGTCCATATGGGGTGAGTAATGGGAAAAGCCGCCACCTACCTGTGGAATTGGGGCATAAGGTGTATTGGGCTATGAGGAAAATTAATTTGGACCTTGAAATTGCTGGGAAGGAAAGAAGATTGAAGTTGCAAGAGATGTAGTAAATAAGAAGGGAATCATTTGAAAATTCAAGGATTTACAAAGAAAGAACAAGAGTGGCCCTTGACAAGTTGATCGGACCAAAATACTTCTATCCTGGAGACAAAGTTTTATTATTCAACTCAAGACTCAAGCAGAGGCTAGGTAAACATCATTCCATATGGGAAGGTCCATTTATATTTACTCATGTATATCCTTTTGGTGTTGTGTAGATTATGAAGGATAGAGAGCATGATCCATTCACTGTGAATGGACATAGGTTGAAGAAATTCCATGGGACCGTGCCATCAAATCCAGTGGAGGAGATCATGCTCCTCCAACCTATTTATCAATAAGATCCATCAAGTTGTACCTCTCCTTCAAACATTCTTTCTGTTGTGACTCAATCAGAAATCTACTTACATGTTAAATCCACTTGAATTAATTGATAACACTACATCATTTATGTGTGAGGGAGGGATCTATTTTATTTAGGATTTTCATTTTGTGTTTGTTTTAAAAAAAATTAATTGTGTGTTTTCAAATTATTGGGTGTTTATTTTTTAGTTTTTGGTGTGTTTTTGAAACTTTTGAGCTGAAATGATTATTATTTCCATTTTTAAAACCCATGACAATGAGTAAACCAATCTACTCCATGAAACATAGCTTAAATGAATGTTAAAATTACTTTTGTTTCAAGTTTAAATATTTTGGAATTTCTTAAAAAGTACAATTCTTTTTGAAACCCATGCCATATTTCACTGTTTATATCTTTGAAATTACTTTCCTATGAGGCTTCTAAACCATTTTTGTCATATTATTTCCATTCACCTCATTTCTTGAGAGAACCAGACCATGCCTTCTTTAACCAGAATTTGATTTATTCCTTTCAAAACATGAGGGTTTGGGGTACATGTGTTTTAAATTATTGAAGCAATTATTTGGTATGAATCCACCTTTTCAAAATAATTCTTTTCATTATGTCCCACTATTACATTTATCCTTCATGTTATCCCCTAGTGGCCATTAATTTCCTGTTAGGTTAGCCACATTACAGGCCAATTTTCCCTATCCTACCTGCTCTTGAAGTGAAATTGCATGATCTAGTTGAACTTAAGTGTGGGGGAAGATTTATTGTGGTGTACTACCTCTTTTGTGATTCTTTTTTAGGAATATAAAATGTTGAAGAGCTGATGTTCCTACTGAATATTTCATTTTGTTAAAATTTGTGCCTTTTTAGAGATTTCATGATAAGAGAAGTTGTGCCTTTCTGGAGCATCAGATGTAAAACAAAGTTGTGCCTATCTGGAGCTTTCAAGAAAAATCATGTTTAAAAAGATTGAAATTCTTTCTGCTGAAATCCTGACTATATTGAATGATGATGGAGCTGAGTTTCTACAAAGGGGAAGATAAGGAGACCATACTTGAGTGAAAATTGGAATCGTTCAATTTTACTTCAAAAGGATCCAAGCCCTCCTTTTTTCAACCTCATAATTTTTAACATCTAAATACAACCAACCGAAAGCCACATAACAACCCTGAAATTTACTCATGAGAAACACTTGTCCTTGACTCACATAGAGTGAAGAATTAGGAATTTATGAATCTTATGGTGACTCTTGTGTGAATTTGGATGAGAAATTCCTTTTTCAGCATTTACATTTGTGAGATGAGAATAAATTTATGTGAGGTAGGTGTTTTGTGTGCATGGAATAAGAAATGAAGTTGAAATATATTAAAATCCAAAATAGAGAACTTGAAATAATTTTTTTGATGAGTCATGATATCTTTTTGTATCTGGGAATTAATTTGGTAGATCTCATTGATATGTGTTTTGGATTTGATTTGATTTGATTTTTACTTGTGCAGGAGACCAAGTGCTATGTGTGGGGGAATTTATAGAGAAAATATTTTAAATTAATTTATATTGAATATCATTGTTTTAAACCCACAAAAGTGTTCCTCAAAGATTAATGGTTTCATTTTTATGATATTGGTGTTATTTTGAGTTTAATAGTAAAAATTTGCCATTTTTGATTTCTAACAGTTTTAAATTATTTCTGTTGTTTGGCAATAACATTATCTAAAATGATCCAAAATGAAAAAAAAAATCTTTTCTAGATTCTTCACATCCAGGTCTTCATTTACTATTTTTGGACTAAAAGCTGAATCGGCCATATGGAAGCCTAAAAGAAGCTCACAAGTGGGAGAAAGAAAACTGCTTGCAGTTCTGCCTAGTTTTGGTGTGGGATTCATAAATCATTCCTAGTGGGCCCAAATATTGTGATATTCTATGGGTGGACGTGAATGGTGTTTTGGAGTATCATTTATTAATTAAGGGCCGCGTGAATTTTCTGTTTATGGGGTCACTAAATAACCCTAATCCGGAGGATTGCATTTTGGAGAGTCTGACTGGACAGAATAAATGCTCAGAGTAAAACGGCCATAACTCTCAGAATACATGTCCAAATCTGCTGAGATTTTGAGGGGACAGGTCCAAGGAATTATGAAAAACATTCAAGAAGGGCCCAAGCCTGAAGATGTAATTTATCGGGGCTACAATGCATTATCATCCGGGGGAAAAATTATGGATATAAAGGGAGGAGAGATCCACCCTCTCAAAGCATCCCATTCTCCATATCATTCCTTCTAGGACACCAAGAAGGAGAAATTTTCGTCTTTCTCTTTTATTTATTTTATTATTCATATTTTTTTAATGCCATCATATTCCCCATTCATCTCGATTACCCTTACCATGGTGGGGTAAAATTTTGGAGTGATTGGGTGAAGGGTTGGTTTTCTACATTGTAATGCTTGAGTTCTTGGACACAATTGAATAAATTTATTTCTTCTTCAAAGTTGTTTTCAATTTCTTAGAGCGGATTTTATTATCAATTGTGATCATTCATGAATATTAATTCCATTATTGATTTTTTCCTTGGTAAAATAATCATAATCTCCCTCCACTAATTTCTGGTTTATATACGATGGAATAAACCAGGAATTAGTGATTAAGTACTCGATGATCGTCAGTACGTGTAAAAGGTGCAGTGGATGTTCATAATTGTTTGGGATAAAAATAACCCGATCAAGTATTTCCCATTTCAATTAAAATATTCAATAAAACTATTTGACACATGAAAGGAGAGTTGGCCATACCATGATCGTGTTAAGGTTTTCTTTCACAATATAAATTTCACCAAGGAAGTGAGAGGAAACGATTGTAGAAACTCACCTTAATAATCTAAGAATAATAGGTTTGAATTAAATTGAACAAGGATAGAATTACAATTAGGAAACCGACCCTGGCCTAATCACCCTTTTAATTTCATAGTTTTTCAAACATTTTAATTTTAAATTTCATTTAAAAAAACACAAAATTTTTACCCTCGTTTTAAAGTGACAACCCGTTTTGTGTTCACTCCTATTTGGGAGACATCTTAGCTCAACCACATAACTACATTTTAACTTATGAAATAATTGTTTTTCCACACCCTACAACAGGCATGCGTCAAACTCGGCACTGCTGCCGGGGAGGCAGTTTCCAACAACAACAAAAAATTCATAATTGAATGACCCGCAGCTCAAAAGAACCATTAATTGAATTTGATCTGGAAATTGAAAGAACATTAACCCAACTAAGAAAAAAATCTACCATAACTCTTTAATGAAATAGATCTATTAGATTCAAGTGAAACTTTTAGTGTTCACTCTGAACCTGAAATCATGGTTAGAAATCCCAACCAAAACCTGCGTAATCTATGTGCACCACAATTTCCATTCACAATAACCAACTAATTGCACCCACTGAACCAAATGATTTTGAATTACATGTGAATATGATTCCTACGCTTCCAATGTTTCATGTTCTAATAAGAGAAGATCCAAATCGGCACATGCAAGAATTCAGATACACTTGCTCAGGCTTCACGCCAAGAAATGCACTCGAAGACCAATTTCAATGGAGGGAATTCCCCTTATCACTTGAAGGAGTAGCTAAAGAATTGTTGTACAACCTGAAACTAGGGGAGATCAGTGAGTGGGAAGACCTAAAAAAATGTTTCAGGCAATGATTATTTCCCACATCGAGGAGCACTTCCATCAAGAAGGAGATTTACATCATACATCAATCAAGAGGAGAAACCCTCTTCGAGTACTAGGAGCGCTTTAAGAAGCTATGTTCTAGCTGCCCACATCAAGAAATGGAGGAACACCAATTCCTTGTGTTCTTCTACCAAGTAATTGTGGTTAATGATCAAAATCCTCTAGATACTTCATCAAGGGGTCCTTGATTGACAAGTCACATACGGAAATCAGAAAACTAATTGAGAAGATTGCTCAAAACTCAAAACAATTTGGATTAAGGGGAATGGGAGCCAGGGGGAAACATGAGGTAAAAACATCTGATTCATCTACATTGATTGAAACCAAAGTCGATGACCTTGCAAGGATAGTCCGTCAAATGGCTGTAACACAAGAAAATGGAAAACAAGATTCAGATCTGGTATGTGGTTTATGTTATTCTTCCACTCATTATACTGACCAGTGCCCTGAGATACAAGGGACATAATACTGTGTTGTGGATTTTCAACCAAGATAATTCCAACAAAATCAACTGCATCAATCCCAATCCCAACAAGGATATGAGAACCAAAAAACTAGATGAGACCATTTAAGCAGTACCCCAGTCAACCTCCTTTCCCTGAGTAGTAATACTAGAATCCCTCTCCCTTCTAACAATCTTATAAATAGCCCTTACAACAACATAAATCTTTTCGTCCACCACCATTCCAATGAAATCCATATGAAAAACCATCCACTAGCACAAAACCTTTTGTGGAATAGCTACAATCCAAGTATGAGGGCCTAGAATATATGTCTTACAAGAAGGAAGACACAGTGGAAAATCTTGTTGAAATCATGTCAAAGAATCCATGGAAGCTTCCACCCCAAACAGTGCCAAATCCTAAAGAGAATGTTAATGCAATCATAATAAGAAGTGGAAATTAAATCCCGAGTCCATCCAAACCTGATCCTGAAATAATACCACCTATTCTGAGGGAGAGTGATTCAGAAAGTCTTGCGAAAATCAACCAAGAATATAAAAAGGAATAAAAGGAGGAGAAGGATATGCCGTAGATTAAGAAACAAGAAACACCAATTCAAATAAAATAAATGGAAAAGAAATACTTACGCCCCATCCTTTCCAATAAGGGTAATCGAGTCAAAGAAATTGAATGAAGAATCACTTCAAGAAGAAATTATGGGCACCTTATAGAAACTGGAAATCAATATTCCCCTAATTGAAGATATTAAAAAAATTCCAAGGTATGAAAAACTTTTGAAAGATCTTTGCACAAAAAAGATAAAGATTCCTAGGAATGAACGAATCAACTTGGGAAGAAGCGTCTCTGCCCTTATAACGCTGCAGATTCCAACCAAATGTCACGATCCAGGGACATTTTCTATTCCATGCACCATTGGCTCATTAAATTTAACTAATAATTTATGTGATTTATGTGCTTCAATTATTGTATTTCTTCACTCGGTATACACTTCTTTGTAGATGGGAGAATTGAATCCCACAAGAGTGGTGGTCCAGCTTGCAATAAAATCCACAGTTTTCCCAGCATGAGTTTTGGAGGATGTCTTTGTGAAAGTCAAAGATCTCTTATTCCTAGCTGTCTTCTACGTGCTCAATATGGAAGAAGATAGGATCCTATCACATGCACCCGTAATTTTGGGGAGACCTTTATTGAAGATATCCAAATCCATCATCAATGTCCATGAGGGGACACTCACCATAGAGTTTGGAGAGCACACAGTTGACTTCAATATTTTTTAATCCATAATGCATCCATCGGATGATCACTCCATCTTTTCACTTTCCCATGATGTTGGTGTGGAACCAATTGAAGAATCAGGTATGCTCTATGAATTCTTAGACTTAGGAGATACTTCTTCCCTTGGAAATATCATTGAGCATGGGGATGCTGAAGATGTTGGATATCCCGACATCATGTGGGAGGAAGAGGTAAAATATTATTTTTTTGATGATTTGTTAAATAATGACCAAGATGATATTCTTTCTTCTGTGCAGTAGGCCCAAAATTTGGAAGTGGAAAACGAAAATTTAGTTTCATCCCTTGATAATCCCCCTAATCTGGAACTCAAACCACTCCTCACTGATTTGAAATATGTATACCTTAGAAAGAGAGAGAAACTATCAGTGATAATTGGTAATAATCTTTCTAAACCCCAGGAAAAATCATTAATTGAGCTTTTGAGAGAGAATGTACAGATAATAGGATGGAGCTTAGGTGATATCCCAGGGATAAACCCAAATATATGCTCACATAGAATTTTTGTTGAGGGAGATTCCAAACCTGTTAGACGGCCTCAAAGAAGACTGAATCCCACATTGATGGTTGTTGTGAAGAAGGAGATTGAGAAGCTCTTGGAAGGTGGGATCATCTATCCCATTTCCGATTCACAGTGGGTCAAACCTATTCATGACATTCCAAAAAAAAATTGTCCTGCCCACTGTGAGGAATGATAAGAATGAGTTAATCCCTATGATATTTCAAAACAGTTAAAGAGTGTGTATTGATTTTAGGAAATTGGACCAGGTCACTCGAAAAGATCATTTCTCTATCTCATTCATTGACCAGATGTTAGAAATATTGGAAGGGAGAACTCATTATTTATTTTTTGATGGATTTTCTGGTTACTTCCAGGTACCCATTCCTCTCGAGGATCAAGAGAAGATGACATTTACATGCCCTTTTGGTACGTTTTCATTTCAAATAATGCCATTTGGATTATGTAATGCTCCAGGCACATTTCATAGGTGCATGGTGAGTAAATTTTCCGATCACATTGAAAATTGCATGGAAGTTTTTTTAGATGATTTCACAGTATTTGGAGATTCTTTTGATCATTGTTTGAAAAATCTGGAACAAGTTCTCAAAACATGCATTGAGAAAAATCTTGTTTTAAATTTTGAAAAGTGTCATTTCATGGTTCAAATAGTAATTGTGCTTGGTCATGTCATTTCCCAATATGGAATTGATGTGGATAAATCAAAAAATTGAAGTGATAAATTCATTTCCTTACCCAACTTGTGTGAAACACATTAGATCATTTTTATGACATGCAAGATTCTACCAGAGGTTTATCAATGATTTCAGTAAGATTTATGTCGCTCTATCTATATTACTTCATAAAGATGTTGATTTTCATTTCAATGGTGCATGTAGGGAATCCTTTGATGTGTTGAAAAAGAGATTGATTTCACCACCTGTGATGCAGCCTCAAATTGGGAATAACCATTTGAACTACTTTGTGATTCCTCCATCCAAGTAGTTGGAGCAGTCCTTTCTCACCGAATTGAGGATAGAACACAAGTCATTTCAGATGCCTCGATAACTTTAGATGTGGCCCAATTCAATTACACAACCATAGAAAAAGAGTTCTTCGCAGTTGTTTTTGCTTTAGAATGATTTAGATCATATCTTCATGGAACTAAAATCACATTGTTTTCTAATGTTGCGGCTTTGAGGTACTTGATGAAGAAATATGATGATAAACCAAGGTTAGGGAGATGGATGATACTACTTCTTGAGTTCAATATAGAAATCAAGGATAATAAGGGATCTAAGAACCAAGTGGATGATCACTTAAGTCAACTACCAAACACTACTGACATTGAAGTTCCAGAAAGAGACCCACTGAATAATCAAATTCCATGAGAGTACTTGTACTTGATTGATGTAGAAGTTCCTTGGTATGCTGACATAGTCAATTTTTTGGTAACATCTCAGGTCCCATATCATTTCAATTCTCACCAAATTCAAAAACTGAAAGCTGAATCTTGAAATTACATTTGGGATGATCCATTCATTTGGAAGATTTGCAATGGTCATGTAATAAGAATATGTTTACCTGAATGTGAAGTTAAAAATGTCTTTGATTTTTTTCACAATTTAGCTTGTGGATTCCACGTTGGACCTCAAAGGATAGCAAGGATGTTTTTAGAATCTGTAATTTATTTTCCCACCATTTGTAAAGATGCTCATAAATTTTGCAAAATATGTGAAAAATGTAAGTTTTCAGGAAATATTTAAAAGATATATGAAATTCCCCAAAATACATTGAATTTTTGTGACATTTTTGAAGTTTGGGGGATAAATTTTATGGGACCTTTCCCGATGTCATTTGGAAATTCTTATATCTTGCATGCAGTTGATTATGTTTCCAAATGGGTGGAAGAAAAAGAAACCAGAACTGATGATGCACTAGATAATTGTGATTTTGTTAGGTCTAACATATTTGGTATGTTTGGAGTGCCCTGAGAAATCATCAGTGATCAAGGGACTCACGTATGCAATTTGAGAATAGATACTTTGCAGAAGAAGTATGGGGTGAATTATAAAACATCAACTCCCTATTATCCATAGACTAATAGGCAAGTTGATGTTTCAAACTGAGAAATCAAGAGAATTTTGGAAAAGACCGTTAATCCAAATAGGAAGTATTGGAGCCAAAGGTTGGATAATACCTTATGAGATTATAGGATAGCCTACAAAAACCTTATCGGAATGAGTCTATATAGGCTGATTTATGGGAAAATCTGCCACCTACCCGTGGAATTGGATCATAAGGCATATTGGGCTATGAGGAAAATGAATTTGGACCTCGAAAGTGCTTGGAAGGAAGAAGATTGAAGTTGCAAGAGATGGAGGAAATAAGAAAGGAATCATTTGAAAATTCAAGTATTTAAAAATAAAGAACAAGATTTTCCCATGACAAGCTGATCCGACCAAAAGACTTCTATCCTGGAGACAATGTGTTATTATTGAACTCAAGACTCAAGCTGATGCCAGGTAAACATCGTTCCAGATGGGAAGGCCCATTTATAGTTACTCATGTATATCCTTTTGGTGCTGTGCAGATTATGAAAGATGGAGAGCAGGATCCATTCACTGTGAATGGAAATAGGTTGAAGAAATTCCTTAGGACCCTGCCATCAAGGCCAGTAGAGGAGATCACGCTCCTCTAATCTATTTATCAATAAGATCTATCAGGTTGTACCTCTTGTTCACACTTTCCTGCTATTGTGATTCAATCAGAAATCTACTTACATGTTAATTCCACATGAATTCATCAAGTACACTGCATTATTTAAGTGTGGGGGAGGGAACCTTTTTAGTTTAGGATATTCATTTTGTGTTTGTTTTTCAAAAATAAAATTAATTGTGTGTTTTCAAAAAAAATTTGTGTTTATTTTTTTTAGTTTTTGGTATGTTTTTGAATCTTTTGAGCTGAAATGATTATCATTTCAAATTTTTAAACCCATGACAATGAGTAAACCAATCTACCCCATGAAACTGAGCGTAAATGAATGCTAAAATTACTTTTGTTGCAAATTCAAATCTTTTGGAATTTCATGAAAAGTACACTTATTTTTGAAAATGATTCCATATTTCACTGTCTATATCTTTAAAATCACTTTCATGTGAGTCTTCTGAACCATTTCTTTAATATTATTTTCATTCAGCTCATTTCATGAAAGAACCAGACCATGCTTGCTTTAAATGGAATTTGATTTATTCCTTTCAAAACATGAGGGTTTGGGGTACGTGTGTTTTAAATTATTGAGGCATTTATTTGGTTTGAATCCCCCTTTTCAAAATTATTCTTTTCATTATGGCCCAACTTTACATTTATTCTTCATTTTATCGCCTAGTAGCCCTGAATTTCCTATTAGGTTAGCCACATTACAAGTCGATTTTCCCTATCATACCCGCTCTTGATGTGAAATTGCATGATCTAGTTGATCTTATGTGTGGGGGAAGATGTATTGTAGTGTAATACCTCATTTAGTGATACATTTGGAGGAATATAAAATGTTAAAGAGCTTATGTTCCTAATGAATATTTCATTTTGTTAAAAGCTGTGCCTTTCTGGACCTTCAAATGTAAAAAAAATTGTTCATATCTGGAGATTTCAAGAAAAATCATGTTTAAAAAGATTGACATTATTTCTGCAAAAATTCTGAACAGATTGAATGATGATGGAGCTGAGTTTCTACAAAGGGGGAGATAAGGATACCATACAAGATTGAAAATTAGAATCTTTCAATTTTGCTTCCAAAAGAGCCAAGACCTCCTTTTTCGGCCTCAGAATTTTTAATATCTAAATCCTACCAACCGGAAGCCACAAAACAACCCTGAAAAGCCTCATGAGAATCATATGTCTTTGACTCACATCTTGTGGAGATGTAGGAATTTATCAATCCTATGGTGACTCTTGTGTGAGTTTGGATAAGAAAAGCCTTGTTCAGCATTTACATTTGTGAGATGAGAGAAAATTTATGTGGGGTAGGTGTTTTGTGTGCATGGGATAAGAAATGAAGTGGAAATATATTAAAATATAAAATGGAGAACTTGAAATATTTTATTTTGATGAGGCATGATATTTTTTGGTTCTTGGAATTAATTTGGTATATCTCATTAATATATGTTTTGGATTTGATTTGACTTGATTTTTATTTGACCATGATTTCAAGTGCTAAGTCTGGGGGAATTGATAGGGAAAATATTTTCAATTAATTTATATTGAATATAAATTTTTCTAAACCCACAAAAGTGTTCCTATAAGATGAATTGTTTCATTTTTATGATATTGGTGTTATTTTGAGTTGAATAATAAAAATTGGCCATTTAGGATTTTTAACAGTTTTAAATTATTTCTGTAGTTTGGCCATAACATTATGTACACTTATCCAAATTGAAAAATTATTTCTTTTCCATATTCTTCATATCCAGTTATTCATTTACTATTTTTGGACTAAAATCTGAATCAGCCATATAAAAGCTCAAAATAAGCTCACAAATGGGAGAAAGAAAACTGTTTGCAGTTCTTCCTAGTTTTGGTATGGGATTCATAACTCATTCATGGGGAGCCCAAAAATTGTGACATTCGGTGGGTGGACGTGCAAGGAGTTTTGAAGCATCTTTTATGAAGAAAGAGTTGTGTTAATTGGCCGTTTATGGGGTCATTATATCACCCTAATCCAGAGGATTGGGTTTTGGAGAATCTTACTGGACATAATAAATGCTCCCAGTAAAACAGCCATAACACTCAGAATACTTGTCTATATACACTAATATTTTGAGGGGTCACGACCATGGGAATGATGAACAACATTAAAGAAGGTATCAACATGTGAATATGTCATTTATTGGGGATAAAATGCATCAACATAATGGGGACAAATTCTGGCTATAAAAGGAGGAGAGCTCCACCCTCTCAAAGCATCCCATTCTCCATCCCATTCCATCCGGGACACAAAACGGAAAACTTTTCATCTTTATATTTTATTTATATTATTTTTCATAGTTTTTATAATTCTTTCTTCTTCCCATTCATATCGATTACCCTTACCACGGTGGGGTAAACTTTTGGAGTGATTGGGGAAGGGTTGGATTTCTACATTGTAATGCTTCAGTTCTTGGACGCAATTGAAAAAAAATCGTTCTTCATCAAAGTTGTTTTCAATTTATTATAGCTGATTTTATTATCAAGTGTGATGATTCTTGAATATTAATTCTGTTATTGATTTTTTCCTTGGTAAAATAATCATAATCTCCCTCCACTAATTTATGGTCTATATACAATGGAATAAACCAGGAATTAGTGGGCAAGTACTCGATGATCGTCAGTACATGTAAAAGGTGTAGTGAATGTTATTGATTGTTTGGGATAGACAAAACCTGATCGGGTATTTCCCATTTCAATTAAGGATATTCAATATAACTATTTTACACATGGAAGGAGATTTGGAAAAACCAAGATCTTGGTAAGGTTTTCTTTCACAATAAAAATTTCACCAAGGAAGTGAGAGGAAACGATTGTGGAAACTAACATTAATCAACTAATAAGAAGAGGATTGAATTAAATAGAACAAGGATAGAATTACAATTAGGAAACCGACCCCGACCTAATCACCCTTTTAATTTCATAGTTTTCCAATCATTTTAATTTTAAATTTCATTTCAAAAAAATCACAACATTTTTACCGTCGTTTTAAAGTGACATCCCATTTTGTATGCACTCCTCTTCGGGAGACATACTAGGTCAACCACATTACTACATTTTAATATAAAAAATACTTGTTTTCCACGCCCTACGATAAGCGTGCTTCAAACTTGGTGCCGCTACCAGGGAGGCAGTGCAACAAAAAAAAAATTCAAAATTGAATGACCCACAACTCAAAAGAACCATTAATTGAATTTGATCCAGAAATTGAAAAAAAATAACCCAACTAAGAGAAAGAAATCTACTAGAAATATTTGAAGAAATAGATCTCTCATATTCAAGTTAAACTCTTTGTGTTCACTCTAAACCTGAAAACATGGCTAGAAATCCCAACCAAACCCTGTGTGATATATGTGCACCACAATATGACATTCAAAATAACCAACTAATTGCACCCACTGAACCAAATGATTTTAAATTACATGTCAATATGATTACTGTGCTTTGAATGTTTCATGGCCTTACAGGAGAAGATCCAAATTGGCACATGCAAGAATTTAGATACATTTTTTCAAGCTTCAGTCCAAGAAGAGCACCCGAAACCAAATGATATTGAATTACGTGTTAAAATGATTCTTGTGCTTACAATGTTTCATGGTCGTGAAAGAAAATATCCAAATCAGCACATGTAAGAATTTAGACAAACTTGCTCAAGATTCAGGCCTAGAGGAGAACCCAAAGACCAATTTCAGAGGAGGGAATACCCCTTTTCACTTAAAGGATCAGCTAAAGAATGGTTTTACAACCTAAAACCAGGGGAGATCAATAATTGGGAAGACCTAAAAAAGATGTTTCATTCTAAGATTCATTCCCACATCGAGGAGAACAGCCATCAAGAAGGAGATTTACATCATACGACAATCAACAAGAGAAACCCTCTACGAGTACTGGGAGTGCTTCAAGAAGATATGTTCCAGCTGCCCACATCAAGAAATGGAGGAACACCAATTCCTTGTGTTATTTACCATGGAATTTTGGATAATGATCAAAATATTCAAGATTCCTCCATATGGGGGTTCCCTGATTGACAAGTCACTTGTAGATATCAGAATAATAATTGAGGAAATTGCTCAAAACTCAAAACAATTTGGACTAAGAGGAATGGGAGCTAGGGGATACATGAGGTAAAAACATATGATTCATATACATTGATTGAAACCAAAGTCTATGACCTTGCAAGGTTAGTCTGCCAATTGGTTGTAACACAAGAAAATGGACAATAAGCTTCATCTCAGGTATGTGGTTTATTTTATTCTTCCACTCATTATACTGACCAGTGCTCTGAGATATAGGGGACAAAATACTGTGTTGTGGCTTTTCAACCAAGACAATTCCACGTAAATCAACTGCATCAACCCAAAACACAACAAGGATTTGGGAACCAAAAAAACTAGATGAGACCATTTAACCAGCACCATATGAGACCATTTAACCAGCACCCCAGTCAACCTCCTTACCACTAGCAGCAATACCGGAACCCCCCTCCATTTAAAAAATCTTATAAACAGCCCTTCTAACAACAACAATCTTTTCATCCACCACCATTTCAATGAAGGACATATGAACAACCATCCACCAGCACACAACCTTCTGTGTAATAGCTACAATCCAAGTATGAGGGCCTAGAAGATATGGTTGACAAGTTGGCAGACATAGTGGCAGGTCTTTTTGAAATCATTTCCAAGAATCCAGGGAAGCTTCCATCCCAAACAGTGCCAAATCCTAAATAAAATATTTGTGCAATCATAAAAAGTAGTGGAAAAGAAATCCCACCTCCATCCAACCCTGAACCTGAAATAATACCACCAATTCTGAGGGAGAATTATTCAGAAAGTCTTGTGAAAATACACCAATAAGATAAAATGTAAGAGGAGGAGGAGAAGGATATGCCACATAATAATAAACAGGAAACACCAATGCAAAGAAAAAAAGGGAAAAGAATGACTTACCCCCACCATTTCCAGAAGGATGATCGAATCAATGTTATTGTATGAAGAATCACTTCAAGAAGAAATTCTGGACACCTTCCAGAAAGTGGAAATCAATATCCCCATTCATGAAGTTGTTAAAAAAATTCCAAGGTATGAATTTTTTTTGAAAGATCTTTGCACAAAAAACAGAAGGCTTCATGTTAATGAAAGAATCAACTTGGGAAGAAGTGTCACAGTTCTTATCACACCGTATATTCCAACCAAATGTCAAGATCTAGGGACATTTTCCATTCCATGCACCATTGGTTCATTAAAATTCACTAATTCTTTGTGTGATTTAGGTGCTTCAATTAATGTATTGCCTCACTCGGTATACACTTCTTGGTATATGGTAGAACTAAATCCCACAAGAGTGGTGGTCCAGCTTACAAACAGATCCACAGTTTTCCCTGTAGGAGTTTTGGAGGATGACCTTGTGAAATTCAAAGTTCTCTTATTCCCTACTAACTTATAATGTCTCAATATGGAAGAATATAGGATCCCATCACTTTCACCCATAATTTTTGGGTGACCTTTCTTGAAGATAGCCAAAACCATCATCAATGTCCATGAGGGGACACTCACCATGGAGTTTAGAGAGGGCACGAACCACTTCAATATTTTTGAATCCATGAGGCACCCATCGGATAATCACTCACAATTTTCACGTTCCCATGAAGTTGGTGTGGAACCAATTGAAGAATCAGGTATGCTCTATAAATTAATAGAATTAGGAAAGACTTCTTCCCTTGGAAATATCATTGAACATTGGGATGCCGAAGATATTGTAGATCCTGACTTCATGTTAGAGGAAGAGGTAAAATATGATTTCTTTGATGATTTCATAAATAATGATAAATATGATATGGTTTCTTGTGTGTTGGAGGTCCAAATATTGGAAGTGGAAAATGTAAATTTAGTTTCATCCCTTGAGAATCCCCCTAATATGGAACTCAAACCACTCCCCACTGATTTGAAATATGTATACCTTAGGGAGGGAGAGAAACTACCAGTGATAATTTCTAATAATCTTTCTAACCCCCAAGAGAAATCATTTATTGAGCTTTTGAGAGAGAATGACCAGGAAATAGGATGGATCTTATCTGATATCCAAGGAATAAACACAAAAATATGCTCTCATAGAATTTCTGTTGAGGGAGATTCCAAACCTATTAGACAGCCCCAAAGAAGACTGAATCCCACCTTGATGGAGGTTGTGAAGGAGATAGAGAAGCTCTTGGAAGCAGGGATCATCTATCCCATTTCAGATTCGAAGTGGGCTAGCCCTATTCATGTCGTTCCAAAAAAACGGCCTGACCACTGTGAGAAATGAAAAGAATGGATTAATCACTATCAGAATTCAAATCAGCTGGAGAGTGTGCATTTTTTTATGAAATTGAGCCTGGTCACTTGAAAAGATCATTTTCCCATCCCCTTAATTGACCAAATGTTAGAATGACTGGCATAGAGAACTCATCATTGCTTTTTGGATGGATTTTTAGGTTACTTCCACAAACCCATTGCTTCTGAGGATCTAGATAAGACGACATTTACATGCCATTTTGGTACTTTTTCATATAAAAGAATACCATTTGGATTATGTAATGCTCCATGTACATTTCAGAGGTGCATGGTGAGTATATTTTTTGATCACATTGAAAATTTCTTGGATGTTTTCTTAGATGATTTCACAGTTTTTGTAGATTCTTTTGATAATTGTTTGAAAAATCTGGAAAATGTTTTGAAAACATGCATTGAAAAAAATCTTGTTTTATATTTTGAAAAGATTCATTTCATGGTTCAAAGAGGAATTGTGCTGGGTCATGTCATTTCCCAAAATGTAATTTAAGTGGATAAATCAAAAATTGAACTGATAAATTCATTTCCTTACCCTACTTGTGTGAAAATGTTAGATCATTTTTTGGACATGTAAGATTCTACAGGAGTTTTATCAATGATTTCAGTAAGATTTCTCTCCCATTCTCTAGACTAATTTTGAAAGATACTGATTTTGATTTTAATGGTGCATGTAGGGAATCATTTGATGAGTCGAATAAGAGATTGATTTCACCACCTGTGATGCAGCCTCTAAATTGGGAAGAACCATTTGAACTACTTTGTGATGCCTCCATCCAAACTGTTAGAGCAGTCCTTTATCAGTGAATTGATGGTAGACCACAAGTAATTTAATATGCCTTGAGAACATTAGATGTGGCCAATTCAATTACACAACCACAAAAAAAGTGATCTTTGTAGCTGTTTTTACTTTAGAAAGATATAGATCATATCTTCTTCGAACTAAAATCAATGTGTTTTCTAGTCATGCAGCTTTCAGGTACTTCATGAAGAGAGATGATGCTAAACCAAGGTTAGTGAGATGGATGATACTACTGCAGGAGATCAATATAGAAATCAAGGATATGAAGGGATCTGAGAACCAAGTGGATGATCACTTATGTCAACTACCAAGTAATGTTGAAATTGAAGTTCCAGAAAGAGACCCACTGAATAATCAAATTCCAAGAGATAAGTTGTACCTGATTGATGGAGAAGTGCCTTGGTATACTAACTTAGTCAATTATCTGTTAACATCTAAGGTCCCATCTCATTTCAATTCTCACCAAATTCAAATACTAAAATCTGAATCTAGATATTACATTTGGGATGACTCATTCCTTTGTAATATTTGCAATGATCAAGTGATAAGAAGATGTTTACCTAAAAGTGAAGTTAAATCTATCTTCGATTTTTGTCACACTTTAGCTTGTGGAGGCCACTTTGGACTTCAAAGGATAGCAAGGAAGGTTTCAGAATCTAGAATTTATTGGCGCACCATTTTTAAAGATGCTCATGAATTTTGAAAAATATGTGAAAAAATTAAGTTTTTAGGAAATATTTCAATGAGACAAGAATTGCTCCAAAATCCATTGAATAGATGTTATATATTTGAAGTATGGGGGATAGATTTTATGGGACCTTTCCTGATGTCATTTTTAAATTCTTATATCTTTCTTGCAGTTGATTATGTTTCCAAATGGGTGGAAGAAAAGACAACCAGAATAGATGTTTCTAAAGTTGTTTGTGATTTTTTTAGGTATAACATATTTTGTAGGTTTGGAGTGCCCAGAGAAATCATCCGTGATCAAGGGACTCACTTCTGCAATTGAACAATGGAGACATTGCTAAAGAAGTTTGTGGTGCATCATAAAACATCAACTCCCTATCATCCACAGACTAACGGGCAAGCTGAAGTTTCAAATAGGGAAACCAAGGGGATTTTGGAAAAGACTGTTAATAAAAAAAGGAAGGATTGGAGACAAAGGTTGGATGATACCTTATGGGCTTACAGGACATCCTACAAAACCCCAATTGGAATGAGTCCATATAGGGTGATTTATTAGAAAAGCAGCCACCAACCTATGGACTTGGAGCATAATGTGTATTGGGCTGTGAGGAAAACGAATTTGGACCTTGAATGTGCTGGGAAGGAATGAATATTGAAGTTGCAAGAGATGGACTAAATATGAAAGGAATCATTTGAAAATTAAAGGATTTACAAAGAAATAACAAGGGTGGCCCATGAAAAGCTGATCCCACCAAAAGACTTCTATCTTGGAGACAAAGTTTTATTATTCAACTCAAGACTCAAGCTGATGCCAGGTAAACATCATTCCAGATGGGAAGGTCCATTTATAGTTACTAATGTTTATACATTTGGTATTGTGTAGATTATGAAGGATGGAGAGTAGGATCCATTCACTGTGAATGGACATAGGTTGAAGAAATTCCTTGGGACCCTGCCATCAGAGCCAGTGGAGGAGATCGCGCTCCTCCAACCTATTTATCAATAGGATCCATCAGGTCGTACCTCTCCTTCAAAATTTCATGCTGTTTCGATTCAATCATAAATCTACTTAAATGTTAAATACAAATGAATGCATTGAGGAAACTGCATCATTTATGTGTGGGGGATGGAACCATTTCATTTAGGAATTTCATTTTGTGTTTATTTTTCAAAAAAATAATAATAATTGTGTGTTTTCAAATTTTGGTGTGTTTAATTTTTTTAGTTATTGGTGTGTTTTTGAATATTTTGAGCTGAAATGATTATCATTTATATTTTTGAAATCCATTAAAATGAGTAAATAAATTTACTCCATGAAACAAAGATTAAATGAATGCTGAAATTACTTTTGTTTCAAGTTCAAATCTTTTGGAATTTCATGAAAAGTACACTTATTTTTGAAGCCCATGCCATATTTCACTGTCTGTATCTTTGAAATGACTTTCCTGTGAGGCTTCTGAACCATTTTTCACATATTATTTTCATTCACCTCATTTCTTTAGAGAACCATACCATGCTTGGGTTAACCAGAATTTGATTTATTCCTTTCAAAACATGAGGGTTTGGGGTATGTGTGTTTTAAATGATTTAGACAATTATTTGGTCGGAAGCCCCATTTTCAAAATAATTCTTTTCATTATGGCCCACCTTTATATTTATCTTTCAATGTAGCCCCTAGTAGCCATGAATTTCCCGTTAGTTTAGCCACATTACAAGACAATTTTCCCTATCCTACCTGCTCTTGAAGTGAAATTGCATGACCTAGATGAACTTAAGTGTGGGGGAAGATGTCTTGTGGTGTACTACCTCATTTTTTGATACATTTAGAGGGATAAAAAATGTTTAAGAGCTGATGTTCCTACTAAATATTTCATTTTTTTAAAAGTTGTGCCTTTTATGAGCTTTCATGATAAGAGAATCTGTGCCTTTCTGGAGCTTCGGATGTAAAAAAAAGATCTGCCTATCTGGAGCTTTCAAGAAAAATCATGTTTAAGAAGATTGAAATTTTTTCTGGTGAAATCCTAAGTAGATTTGAATGATGATGGAGCTGAGTTTTTACAAAGGGGAAGATGAGGAGACCATACTTGAGTGAAAATTAGAATGTTGCAATTTTTCTTCAAAAGGATCCAAGCCCTCCTTTTTCAGCCTTAGAATTTTTATCATCTAAATCCCACCAACCAGACGCCACAGAACAACCCTAAAATGTTCTCATGAGAAACACATGTCCTTCACTTACATCGGGTGAAGAAGTAGGAATTTATCAATCCCATGGTGACTCTTGTGTGAGTTTGGATAAGAAACGCCTTGTTCAGCATTTACATTTATGAGATGAGAGAAAATTTATGTGAGATAGGTTTTTTGTGCACATGGGATAAGAAATGAAGTGGAAATATATTAAAATCTAAAATGGATAACTTGAAATAATTTTTTTATGAGGCATGAAATATTTTTGTTTCTTGTAATTAATTTGGTAGATCTCATTAATATGTGTTTTGGATTTGATTTGATTTGATTTTTACTTGCCCAGAAGTCCAAGTGCTAAGTGTGAGAGAATTTATAGAGAAAGTATTTTCAATTAATTTATATTTAATATCATTTTTTTAAACCCAAAAATGTGTTCCTCTAAGATTAATTGTTACATTTTTATGATATTGGTGTTATTTTGATTTGAATAGTAAAAATTGGCCATTTTGGATTTTTAAGAGTTTTAAATTATTTCTGTAGTTTGGCCATAAAATTATCTACACTGATTCAAATTGCAAAATTATTTTATTTCCAGATTATACACATCCAGGGGTTCATTTACTATTGTTGAAATAAAATCTGAATCGGCCATATCGAAGCTCAAAATAAGCTCACAAGTGGGAGAATGAAAACTATTTGCAGTTATTCCTAGTTTTGGTGTGGGATTCATAACTCATTCATAGTGGGTCCAAATATTTTGATATTCGGTGGGTGGACGAACAAGTAGTTTTGGAGAATCTTTTATGAAGGAAGGGATTCTTGAATTGGCCGTTTCTGGGGTTATTAAATAACCCTAATCCAGAAGATTTCGTTTTGGAGAGTCTGACTAGACAGAATAAATGCTCAGAGTAAAACGGCCATAACTCTCGGAATACACGTCCAAATCTGCTGAAATTTTGAGGGGACACAACCAATGGAATTATCAAAAAATATTAAAGATGGGCTAAACTTGTGAAAATTTCATTTAATGGGGAAAAAATGTGTCAACATCCAGAGGAAAAATTATGGCTATAAAATAAAGAGAGCTCCACCCTCTCAAAGCATTCCATTCTCCATCCCATTCCTTCCGGGACACCAAGAAGGAGAACTTTTCGTATTTCTATTTTATCTCTTTTATTTTTCATATTTTTTTAATTCCTTCTCCTTCCCCATTCCTCTCAATTACCCTTACCATGGTTGGGTAAACTTTTGGAGTGATTGGGGATGGGTTGGTTTTCTACATTGTAATGCTTGAGTTCTTGGACACAATTGAATAAATTTCTTTGTTCTTCAATATTGTTATCAGTTTCTTATAGCAGATTTTATTTTCAATTGTGATCATTCTTGAATATTAATTTTGTCATTGATTTTTACATAGGTAAAATTATCATAATATCCCTCCACTAATTTATATATTATATATGATGGAATAAACCAAGAATTAGTGGTGAGGTACTCAAAGATCGTCAGTACGTGTAAAAGGTGTAGTGAATGTTCTTGATTGTTTGGTATAAACAAAACCTAATCGGGTATTTCCCATTTCAATTAAAGATATTCAATACAACTATTTTACACATAGAAGGAGAGTTGTCCAAAACAAGATCTTTGTAAAGTTTTCTATCACAATAATAATTTCACCAAGGAAGTGAGAGGAAACGATTGTTGAAACTGACTTTAATAAAATAAGAAAAAGAGTATTGAATTAAATTGAAAAAGGATAACATTACAATTAGGAAACTGACCCCGACCTAATTACCCTTTTAGTTTCATAGTTTTTAAATCATTTTAATTTTAAATTTCATTTCAAAAATAACACAACATTTTTACCCTCGTTTTAAAGTGACAACGTGTTTTGTATGCACTCTTCTTCAGGAGACATCCAAGGTCAACCACATTACTACATTTTAACTTATGATATAATTGTTTTCCCATGCCTGACGACAGGCGTGCATCAACAACCCAGCACCCAGCCAGCTTACCCCGCACCCTGCCAGCCTGCCCATCTCCCCACCCATTGTGGCCTGCACGGCGCCCTTTCGGTCTGCACTATGCCCCGCGCAGCCTGCCCACACCCTAACGGCATGCGCGTGCCCCCCGCGGCCTCCCAACGCACTGGCCAATGACCCATTGACCTTCCTGCACCCCTCACGGCCTCGCAATGCCCCACCAGCACCCTACCGACCACTCGGGCCGATCCGTGGAGCTGCGCCCCTCGCGGTGTTGGCCGAACCATCCCCGGCCTCCCGGTCGAGCCACCTATGCATCGACCTCCGGGCCGAACATCCCCCGATATCTGCTGGGTCGGGCCAAGAGGACCGGGCTAAACGTAGAGGGCCGACCCGTCCAACAGGTCGGGTCCGACCATGCAGGTCTTACTAGGGCAGCCTAGTCTAGGATGGGTCGAGTCGGTTCGACCGGGTCAGACCGGGCCCAGGCCAATTACCAACCCCTTTACGTTCATTGGCCATATCTCTGGCCCCAGATATCCATTTGAAGAACCGTTAGTGGCGCAAGTATTCTTGGAATGTGACGGTCCCTTTGAGAACACCCCACTAGAGTTTGGGGTATATTTTAGATACGTCCAGGTTGTATCATACACAAGTCCAACCAAGCCCCTAGGAATAAAAATCTTATAACTCACAGATCACACATGTGATTGACATGCCGTCTATTACATTGAGACCCATATATCGAGGAAAAACATTTAAATACTTCTATATGGGACTCCATGATAGTTGGAGTATCAACTTATAGCTCATGGAGCGGACCCTCCTAGAGAATAGCTAGCGGAGTACGGAGACCTAGAAGATAGCTGAGACCTGACGACTGCTTGACCGATTCTATATAGAGTGATTCGACTAGCCCAGTTGGGAGCACCTAGTAGTCAGTGGCAGACCCATGGAAGTGGAGAGCCTGGTAGTTGGAGGCAGAACTGTGACACTCGACAGGAAGAGTACCTCTGTCGGCTATTAGAGGGAGTTCATGGTAGATTGCGACAGACTCACAGTGGAGAGCGCCTCTGTGTGACCATGGCAGACGCATGGTACTCGACCAAAGTAGTACCTCCGTAGTCCAAGTTTAGTGGAAAGTTCATGGTAGTTGGCGACATGCCCACTTTACTCGATTGAGGAGGAGTTCTCCAGCAACCGTTGTTTTGACAATGTGAATAAAAATCATGGTTGAGCTGAGTCAGTTACTTTTTAATTTACCTCATGATTGAGAGTGATTACATGATAACTTAGATAAATGTATGGGAATATACCTATGTGTGGTTATTAGTTGATTTCTTACTTTTTGGTTTATACTTGTGGATTTTGTGAGACCTTGAGGGTCTCATGGTCTATACCGAGTATCGTTATTCTCACCCCATCACGTGCTTTTCCCACACCTCTTTGTGTTGGTTGAAGATGACGGACAGTGCTGACTGAGGCTGAGAGCAGCAGGACTGGTTGGTACTTGGAGGTGGACCTTACGACGATTTGGTACACAGAGGAGCCAGAGGAATAAGGGGAGCTGAGGAGGCTATCTGTTCCTACCCTTCAGGTAGGGTTTCCTGGTGGAAAATCAAGTAGCTATTTTTCTTTTCATTCAGTTTTACTTGTACATTCGGGTTCCTTGTACTTTATAGTTTGTCTTGTATTTTTGTCCCCTACTTTTCAGCACTCTTTTGTACACAGTTTTACATAGTGTTTTTCTTCCATAATATACTATGTTTGTGCGTGCTTACACTTTATAAAGGAAACGCCTTCCCAGTCTTGTGGATTTGTGCCTTTGGTGCTAGTCGCTAGACTCTAGTCTATGGAAGGCGGGCTTGGGGTTATCATAGCATGGGTCTCGAGAAAGGGTCGTGAAAAATTGATATTAGAGGAAATCAGTTCTACTGTATAACTTAGAACCCTAATCTCTTCTGTGATGCAATAGTTTTAAGTGTACTGAGTGTGGTTTTCAATTCATTGAGTCCAGTGTTGGTGTGGTGGCCAACGTATCCATACCCCAGGACCCTGACTACTGATTTCTGACTCAGTGCACAAAAAAACTGATTGCGTGTGTGATTTAAAAAGTTTTCTTTATGTCAGCTCAACCAGGTCAGCTCATCATGTATAATCTTTTGACCGTGTCACATCTGTTTCTTTCAGGATGCCTCCCCATTGATAACCAACTGGAGCCCTAAGAGTTGTACCTGCAGATAGCCCACTGAGCGATGAGGCGTTGGTGTAGGGACCAAAACCAGTGGAGGCCCCAGCGGTACCACAACCTGTTGGGCCACCGATCCCGCCAACCCCAGTAGCAGACGATGCATGCTGCTTGAGTGCATTGCACGAGTTCTAGTTCCAGAGGCCACTCAGGTTCAGGGGAGAGACGGATCCACTGGTGGCTGAGGATTGTCTTGAGGCTGTAGTGAGAGTCTTCAGACTGGTAGAGACATCGGCCGACTTCATGGTGATCCTTGCCGTGAGTATCCTTCAGCCAGTATAAGGAAGATGGTGGAGTCTTATGATCCAAGTGCATGACGAGATAATGCTACTATGGACATACTTCAAGAGCCTATTTCGGGCGGAGTTTTTCCCAACCAACATATGAGCAGTGCGGATACAGGAGCTACTACATCTATAGAAGGGTAGCATGATAGTGGCACAGTACTCAGTGAGGTTCACAGACCTCTCACCTAATCCAAAAAATATCATATGGGACCCTTTATTTGGGGCCCAGACCTTTGAGTAGGTGATCAGGTGAGAGATCAGGGCTTTGATGATCTCAGTCATCATCCCGACGTAGGCGGGGGTCCTAGAGAGAGTCCTCATGGTTGATAGTTTCCTTGTTGACTAGTCTCCGGTAGTGAGACCCACCACTAGTCGGCATGCAGCAGAGTCTTCTACAGCTGGAAGTAGACAGATGTCGCAGAGGGCCAAGAGAACGAGTCCTACAGGTGGATGACTTCATGACTCAAAATCTGTTGTGTCGGGCACCTGGAGTGAAGACAGAGCCAGTCATGCTAAGAGCGGACAGTGTTAAACATGCGACGTGCATGGTCACATGCCTCATGACTGTCTGACCCTCCATTCATATGATCATCATACAGTCAAAGGACCCTCTAGGAAGAGACAGAGATTCGATTGAGGTGGTCTGTAGGGAGTAGGAAGACGTGGAAGAGGACCTGGTCGAGCAGCTGGTGGTGGGTGAAATTTTAAGGTGATATCATCACCACCACAAGGAGGTCCACCCCGACCGCAACATGTATGTGCACAGGCGAGAGCTCAGCTCTATCCAGCTGTGGATTATGGCCATTGCACTCTAGAGATTATTCGAGGTATGATCTGTGTATATTCCATCATATCTATTGTTCTTATAGACACAGGTGTCAGTAACTCTTTCATTTCCTCTACCCTCATTCAGAGCTCAGAGATTCCTATGGATCCGTTGGCTCAATCCATACATCTAGAGACTCCTACTGGAGTAGAATCAAAGATTATTCTATGGTGACAATAGTGTGAGATTACTCTAAGAGGCGAGAGCTTTGGTTGTGATCTCTTCGTAGTGGTGTCGAGGCCTTAGATCGTCATCTTAGGTATGAACTGGTTATCTAGAGTCCATGCTTAGATTGACTGTATTAGGCACAATGTGTGGTCTGTCTGCACAGATGGGACAAGTTTCACCTTCACTGGTGAGAAAGGAGTCTCTAAAGCGCATGATGGACATACTCAATGGAGGGTGTAGCCTACCACTCATCATTTGACCTACCTTACCCTCAGATCAGTTGATGTGGATATTTCAACCTATCATGTACTGGTGGATCAGTACACAGATGTTTTTCCTGGCGATGATCCAAGACTACCTCCTCGTAGAGAGGTGGAATTCAATATTGACCAATTCCCTGGACGACACCGATATCTACTCCCACATATCGTATGGCTCCAGCAAAGATTTGTGAGCTGAAGGTACAACTGGAAGACTTGTAGAGGAAGGGATTCATCCAGCCTAGTGTTTCTCCCTGGACAGGCCCGATTCTGTTCACCAAGAAGGAGTACGGGATCTTGAGGCTTTGTGTCAACTACCATCGCCTGAACTAGGTGACCATGAAGAACAAGTACCCACTTTTGAGGATTGATGACCTCTTTGATTAGATGAAGGGATCGCAGTGGTTCTCAAATATAGATCTCAGATCAGGCTATCACCAGCTCAGAGTTCGAGATGAGGATGTGCAGAAGACGACCTTCAGATGTCAGTAAGGCCACTACAAGTTCTTGGTTTTGCCTTTCAGTGTATTCAATGATCTAATAGTGTTCATGGGACTCATGAAAAGGATCTTCCAGACATACCTCGATCACTTGGTCATAGTCTTCATCGACGAAATTCTGATCTACTCGACTACTGAGAAGGAGCATGCCTATCATTTACGGGTAGTACTGGACACACTCTATGAGAATTAGCTTTATTGTATGCTCTGGAAGTGCCAGTTTTGGATATGAGAGATTCAATTTTTGGGTCATGTCATCTTGGAGGTTGGATTTTTAGTGGATCCAATGAAGATTGAGGCAGTACATTCTTGGGAGTCAACCAGGAGTGTGATGGAGGTATAGAGTTTCCTGGGTTTGGCTGGTTACTACCGAAGGTTCGCACCAGCCTTCTCTAGAGTTGTAGCACCACTATCATCCATGACAAAGAAGGGGGAACTCTTCATATGGATGGAGAGATACTATCATTGATTTCAGAATATGAGGTAGAGGCTAACTAGTGCCCCCCATCTTGAGGCTTCCATAGGAAGACATAGGGTGCGTAGTCTACTGCGATGCATCAGGAACCGGACTCAGGTGTGTCCTGATAGAGGAGAGAGACGTCATTGCATATGGTTTTTGTCAGCTGAGACAAAATGTGTAGAACTACTCTAACCATGAACTGGATTTAGTAGTAGTGATCTTCTCCTTGAAGATGTGGCGACACTATCTGATGGGCGATCACTTTACTGTGCACTCTGATCACAAAGGTCTCAGGTATATCTTCTCTCAGAATGACCTGAACCTGAGAAAAAGATGTTGGTTTGAGCTCCACCAGGACTATGACAATGAGATGGTTTATACTCCTAGGAAGGGGAATGTCGTTGTAGATGCACTCAATAGGAGAACTGGTATACAACTGTTTGGAGAGGTGACATAGAATCTTGCTGATATACCGATATCCTTTGTGAATAGAGATGGAGTATCCTTTCTGTAGTCTCTTGCAGTCACTACCCCACTTCTTCAACAAGTCATGGAGGTGTAGCATGGAGACACTAACTGCGAGACACGACGTACTCAGATATCCATAGGTCATGATCCTGATGGATTTTCAGAAGGTGGGGATCATATCATCCTCTTTAGAGGATGTACCATGGTACTGTTTCATTTCAGGGGGAAGTGTTGAGAGAGTTCCACACATCCCCTCTAGTGGTACATCCAGGAGTGGTGAAGATGTACCAGGAACTTCAACAACAGCACTGGTAGCCAGGTATAAAGAAGGCAGTAGTGGAGTCTGTTTCATGATGCCTCACTTATCATCAAGTGAAGGTAGAACACCCTGTACCGGTAGGCTTGGTTCTTCCCTTAGAGGTCCTAGAGTGGAAGTGGGATGAGATATACATGGGCTTTGTGATGGGTGTTCCACGTACATCTAGGGGACACGACTCAATTTGGGTGATCACTGGCCGACTCACCAAGTCATCCAACTTCCTACCGATCAGAGATCAGAGTTCAGTAGAGATCTTGGGATGACTCTATGTACAGAAGATTGTGCATTTACATGGTATACCATCAACGATTGTCTCCAATCATGACCCACTATTTACTTCCTGACTGTGGAAGGGGTTATGGGAAGCTTTCAGGACACAACTTCACTTGAACACCGCCAACTATTCTCAGACAGAAGGTTAGACTAAGTAGACCATTCAAACCCTCAAAGACATGCTATGTGCTTGTGTCCTCGACTTCAGTCACAATTGGGAGGATCACTTACCTTTGGTGGAGTTTTCTTACAATAAAAGTTATCACACCACAATAGGAATACCACCTTTTGAGGAATTTACGGGCGACCTTTAAGATCACACTTCTGCTGGACAGACCAAGGGGAGTCATCATTGGTGGGACCAGAGATGGTACGGGCTACCATAGATAAGATGCAGATTATCCAGTAGCGGATGAAGACTACACAAAGAAGGTAGAAGTCATATTCTAATAGGAGATGGAGACCTCTGCTGTTTGAGGATGGTGACCAAGTCTTTCTACAGGTCTAAACTCGACGAGTTCTACCGGGATTTGGCCAAGGAAGAAGGTTAACTCTGAGATTCATCAGACCATTTCAGGTCCTTAGTAGAGTAACCGAGGTGTTTTACTGCCTAGATCTTCCACCTCAGTTGCCTCGGGTGCATGACATCTTCCACGTATCTCATCTGAGGAGATACGTGCATGACCCATCTCACATAATCGACCATAGAGAGTTGGACGACGATGATGGGGTGACTTTCATAGAGGTTCCAGTAGAGATTGAGGATCTATAGGAGTGGGTCCGATGTCGTCGGTCGATACCTCTGGTGTATGTTCGTTAGTAGCACGGGAAGCTCCAAGAGAGCACATGGGAGCGGGAGGCTCAAATCCGTTCCAAGTACCCCCATTTGTTCCATTAGATTGAGTTGTATCTTATAGGGACGACAATCCAAGAGGTGGGTAGAATTTAAAGACCCAAAAATTTCATGGAAATGTTTTTCTAAAATACATGGGAATTTTACGAGTCCGCGAAAACTCACGGAGCTTGATTATGAGGCCCGGTGTGCCCGGAATTAATTTCTGATGTTTTTTTTGGGTACATTCAGTAATCATACGAGTGATTTTTTATAAATTTGGAAGCGGTGCTCAAAATTGAAATATGAGGGAACCGTTGAACTCTCAATGCCAGTATTCTCTTAAAGAGACTTTTAGTTCGACAGAAGTGAGTCAATAATAGAAGTTAATTTTTTGGGTTTTCTTGAAAAAAATAATATAATAAAGTGTGAAACCCTTTATTTTATTTGAGCCACTAAGTATGTGTTGGGTGGTTAAAACCTCCTCATGGAGGTTGGAGGAGAGGCCACCACACGTTAACCTCTCATGAGAGGTTATGGTGGTGGCGCCCACCCAAAGAAAACCTCCCATGAGAGGATTAATGTGGTGGGAACCACATGAGGCTTAACCCCTATTAATGGGAGAAGGGGAAAACCTCTCAACTCTCCCTCATTAGTGAGGAAGAGCCTCTTGATTCCTCAACTCCACATTAAATGGGGAGAAACTCTTTGACCACACCCCAACTTAATGGACACAACTCCCCTAACATTTTTTTTCCAATCTCCCTGAATTAATTTGTGACGAATATAATCAATTAATTAGGTGGAGACTATCTAATTAATTAATTCTCTATTTTAATTCATTCCAACAACTAAAATAATAGAGAGTCTATTATTCTTTTTTGGTTGGCTTCTTTCAATTGGTGTAACTTTGGAAGAGGAGAGATATGGAGAAATGATCCCAATGATGGATAAAGAATGCTCCACCGAAGAAGAACGCTGATACTCTTCGACTTCTTCCCTAGACACATACTAACATGGAGCATATTCAACCAGCTGACGCAACACGGGTATGGAAGTGCTAGGCAGACTCGACGAACGATCATCCTCTTTGTCTTCTTTCCACAACTCCATCAATGAATGATGAATGAAAAAAAAGCTGGGGGGTTTACATTGAGTAATATACCTTTATTTTTCTCATATTATTTTGAATGGAATTGATACGAAGGTTTGTAAGAAATTTTTGTTCATCATTCTCCTTTGATGATCCAATTGCTATCTCCTCTAAACGCGGAGGGTGCTGGCCAAAATAACATGGCCCAACTCCCTCCACTGATCTTTTGTGATGTTTCTTCGGCACACCAATGAGGCGATGATGACGAAGGAAGCAATGACAAAGGCTATGCTACCCGTGGTCTCCGCGAATCGCGCCTCCCCCGTGGCGCACCAATGTGCTCGGCTAAACACCGCCAGCCCGCGCTGGCATGAGTCGTGCTAAACCGGCCTGCCCGTGTCCCCCCGCGTGCCTGCCGGCCTGCCTACACCCTACCCGCGCCCCGTGTAGCCTCTCGCGTGCCTTGAACCTCTTTCGTCCAGCCTTCCTAGCACTCTGTCGGCCTGCCCCTCATGGCCTGCCCGGGCCCTTCTAGGCGCCTAGCCGATCTACCCGGTGCACTACCAGCCTGCCCGCGCCCCGCGCAACCTCCAGATGCCTTGCCTACCATCTTGGATAAGACGCAGAGCCGCTCCCCTCACGGAACTGGCCGAACTGGCCCCGCCCTCCTGGCCGAGCCACCTACGCTGTGAATTCCGGGCCAAACCGCCCCCACTCTCCGCTATGTCGGGCCCAGTGGACCATGCATAACCGAGCGGGCGGACCCGCCCAACGGGCTGAGTCGGACCCAGTGAGTCGGACTGGGTGGGCCCATTCTGGGTTGGGCCGATGTAACACCCGAGACTTTTGTGTTATATAAACCATCAAAGGAATCTTTTTCTACACAACACTTGCTTGGCTTGCTTTACACGCAATCGCGACCTTCCTCGATAGCTTGCGTCGTACGCAATACCGAGTATCACTAAACAACAATATGCTATTAAAACTAGCCGTTATGAATAGTAATAACCACTTTTTGAAATTTTATAAATTTTATTTTTCAAAATGGACTTCATTTTTGGACTCAGAATATCGAAATTAGCATAGGGTGAAATTTTGGTATTTTTCTGAAAACTTTCAATTTTTGATGAATAGTGAAACCACTAAGTGGTAGGTTAAAAACTGAATTTTGCATAAAAACTTAATTTTACCGCTTCTGTGAATGGAATTTCGAAAATCCGACAGACACGGTTGATATCAGTAAGTAAAATGTGGTTCAATGAGATAAAAATAATTTTTTGGTGAATAGTAACTTTTTACCCTTTTTACCGCGGTTAATAGTAAATAGGGTAACTAAGGGTAAATATGATATTAATATTACCCTAACACATGTCCTAATTCTATTGGACAAGTGTAATTCTACCAAAAACAAACTTAGGAATAAAATATGACCATTTAGGCCCACTTGGATTAGATTAGGACATTTATTATTAATTTATTTAAAGAAGGGTTAAAATAGTTAAAATTAATGTTTAATAAGTAAATAATTTTTAATATGAGGATATACATAAGATAAATTCGATTGTAAATATTAATTAGAAAGCTAAATAGATTTCCTACATGATGGTATTTTATTTTTAATTTTTAGACATCAAATAATTTAATTTATTTATGACACAAAGATGATGCAGTAATTATCTTATTAATGAAATATTGACATAATTGATAATATAAATACCAAAATAAATGTAATTTAAGACTTTAATGAATTCCACTAATTTTCTAGGTTACTATGATATATTAATGTTGATTTAATCAACTTGGTTCGAACATATAATTCTGTTATGACTTTCACAAAAATCATATATCAAATAGTGTCAAAATTGACACAAAATAGTTTTTAAATCAAATATTATATTATTAATTGTTATTTTATTCCTAAAAATCTAAGGTTCGGCCAAATGACTTAGATAAGGATATATATATTAATAATAAACAATTTCGGGTTCGTTTGGCATGTTATAGTAAGTGTATTAACCATATAGTGAAAGAAAACAAAAAGGCACGGTAAAAGTTAAATTAATTAACTTAGAGTTAAATCTAATTGATAAGGTTAAAATAATACCCTAAACTTGTCTAAATCTTATTGGTTTATAGGATTTCGACTCATCCCCACTTTAGCTTCTAAATAAGACCCTTTGGAACCATTATAAACCGATATTGACTTTAATATAAAATAATATTTTGAGATATTCCTAAGGTGCCCCTCTCCTCCCTTATAAAAGGGCACCTCCTCCCCCCTCCTCCTCACACCAATTTGAGCACTCACGCTCGGCCAACCCCTGCCATTTTCTCCTCTCCAAATTCCCTAGAATAATCCTAGAGGTCCTGGTCTTCTCCAAAGACCAATCTTAGTTCCTTAAGTGGAGGATTCAAAGAGGCGTTCCAAAGAAGAGGTAATATCCATTACCGATCATTTCAATTTATTTCTTCTTCAACTTCTTCTTCTTTAGTTGTTTCATGATAAAGTAATAACATCAGTATTACTTACATACTGATATGTTATTATAAATATGAAACAACCCTAATTCACCTTCTATCCATCCTATGGAAAAATGAAATCACCGCACGTGCGTACGTACGGAATACCGTCTCCACGCCGTGGTGTAATCTATTTTCCACCATCACCTTACAAGGATGGGTATAATGGTGTAATGAGTAACTATATATGATTATCATGAAGTAATGTTGATACTGAAATAATATATATATACTCCAATACAATTCCACGATCATAGGAACGATATCATCACTCGTGCGTACGTACGGAATACCATCTCCACGATGTGATGCGACTCGTTCTACATGATCTTCATTTGATAATGATTATATAAATGAATTGAATGAATGAATATGGTATATACTACACTAATACCATTCTGGAAATTAATTATCTATAACCTAAAGATAAGAATAAGAATTTATTCGACAAAACACGCATAAGAACAAAAAGTTATAAAGACCCGAGTAACAAGTAACAATGAAATATTACTAACAAGAAGCTAATAATATGACCATATATGATATCATATCAATATGTATGATTCTGGAATAAGTCAATAACATTATTTAAACCATTTTACAGGAGCTTCGGACACGAACAAAGAAAATCGGACCTAAGGTAAGGGAAATATCTCAATCTCATTTTTATCCGAGATTGTTTATTCTTAAGTATTTACTGGGGTGTATTTTATCATCCACATCCATGTTTACTCAATATGTAATATTATTTCCATCCACATAAAATTTTTTAAATCCATTTTTACCCTTCGGTGAGTTTTTAGTAATACGTATGAAAGGAATCTTTTGTCGTTTTTCGTACGAGGTACTTTTTGACTTTTCCGAAAAAAGTACGAAGAATGTTTTTTTTAACTTATACGGCACGAACGGATTTCTACTGTTTTATAAAGCCTTATTTTCATGAAGCTTCCTCTAAAAGATTTCATGACTATTTTCAATAAAATCACTTTTCTTTTAAAATTGCATGATGTTTTGTGAAAATAAATTGATTTTGAAGAAGAAAGGATATTTTCCTCAAGAATTCAATTCAAGTGTTTTATCAAAATTATTTTCCATCTAAGATAATAAAGGGTTCTGTTTCTATCCATATTTTTACATTGATTTGACTAAGTTGTGATGGAATTATGTTTATGAATTCCTTTATCTTATATGAATTGATTTATGATGTCATGATGTTTCAAGAATCCCATTTTTGTTACATGTGTTATGCGATGATGTATGTTTTATGATTATGTGGCACACATAAGAAAGGATTCATTATAAGATGGGTGGGACCTATATCTCCCTCCAATGCATTGGGTAATGATTTTATATCTCATGAGATAGACATGGCTGGAACGGAAGGTTATTTCGGTTCAGTGATACAGGACTGAAACGAGGAGTGAACTCGGTTCAGAAAGGGACTTTGTCCACTAAGATAGTCTTGGCAATGAGTCATGACTAACAAGAAATGATTTTCCATGATTATGTGTGCATGCCACAAAGTTTCATGTTTTATGTTATGATTATTGGGATCTCATTTTCACTTCTATGATTTGTTCCATGTTAAGATATTATGATCTCTTTTGCAGGTTTTGATTTTCATAAAGATATGATATGATTTTTATTTCCTTTATTTGCCCTTGCTGAGCATTTGAGCTCACCCTTTTATGTTTTCTTTTCCCCAGGTCAGGAAGATGGATATTAAGTAGAATATGCTAAAAGGGACCCTAGATATGATGAAATAAATGGGAGACACTGTAGAAGATTTATGAACCAGTTGTTTATGTTTCCCAGTTTCTAAAGACACTATACCTATACGGTCCTTTGTGGTTTTTTCATATGTTGTAATAAGTGTGCTTCAATTTCGAAGTATTAACAATGTATGTAAAGTATGGGTCGTTATAGTTGGTATCAGAGGAAAGGTATAGTCAACCTTTGGAAACTAGGATGTGAAATCCTTAGTAAGAACCCTAAGGATAAGTCTAAGCATAGAACACAATCTTAGAAATGGCCGTGAATAACCTAGGATAAGACCATAAGCATGAAAATTTTATTCTTGAATTATGTGGTTTCCTATTATAATTAGTGTTGCTCACACTATTCTTCTTGGTTTTAGTCAATGGCTGGAACCCGAAGGAACCGTGTTAATGCAGAATGCGATGGGCAATGCAATGATTGTCCCCCTGAGCAACCAAACGATATGGGAGCTGGAATGAAAAATCTTGTAGCCATGCTCACACAACTTTCTCAAGCTATGAATCATGCAGGACTTCCGAACGAGCAAAGGAAGGAGCAACATTCTGTTGAATCCTTCATGAGGCAGCGTCCACCTTCTTTCAGCGGGTCTACTGATCCATTAGTTGCTGAACAATGGATTAGTACTACTGAAAAGATATTTTCAGTTCTTCAATGTTCTGAACATGATAAAGTCATCCTAGCAGTGTATCGTTTGGAAGGAGATGCTGATCAATGGTGGAATCTTATTAAGAATACGAGGCAAAGGGATGAAATTGAGTCTATGGAATGGGACAAGTTCAAGAACTTATTTTTCCATAAGTACTTCCCTCGTATTCTCCGAACAAAGATGGAGAAAGAGTTTCTTGAACTGAAGCAAAGGGATGATGAATCTGTTGGTACCTATGAAGCAAATTTTACAAGACTTGCAAGGTACGCTTCTGGTATTATTATCCAACCTGAGAGTAAGATCGATCGATTCTTTAGTGGCTTAAAACCAAGTCTTCGAAGGGCGTTAGCCATAAGGGACTTCAATAGCTACGAGGAAATCGTTCGATGTGCTCTCAAAGTCGAGATGGAGATTGGAGTAACCCATCAGTCACATGGGTTTGATAAGAAGTGGAAGATGGAATTCAAAGAAAAATCTAAAGAGCACACGGAAAAGAAGATGATCTTTTCCTTATTCTCAAAGTGTGGAAAGAAACATGGAGGGAGTTGTCTTAAAGGGACAAGTAAATGTTTTAAATGTGGAAAGGAAGGTCATCGGGCATTTGAATGCCGTGATAATGGGAAGAAGATGTCTAATGATGCAAACAAAGGAAGGGATACATAGAATGAACCTACTACACTTCAATGTTTCAAGTGCAAGGAGATGGGGCATTATGCCAATAAATGCCCAAATCCAAGGGTTGATGATGATGGTCGACGTCAACAAACTCTTAAGGCTAAAGACAAAGGAAAGTCACATGCAATTTCTATCAGCGATGTGGAGTACGATAACGATGTGGTGAAAGGTACACTTACCATCCACTCTAAAGTAGCAAATGTTTTATTTGATTCTAGATCCACCCACTCTTTTATTTCTGAAGAATTTTCTAAGGGTATCACCGTATTACCTCAACAATTAGATGTTGAGTTAGCTGTGACAACACCTAATGGCACAGCAGTCGCATCAGAAGTTTATAATTCTTCTCCGATCGAAGTTTGTGGGAAAGTGCTTCATGCAAATATTGTGACCCTTCCTTTAGTGGAATTTTATGTGATTCTTGGCATGGATTGGATTTATCTACATGGAGCTCATATCAATTGCCAAAGAAGGGATGTCACATTTCATATTCCAGATCAATCTATGATCGTCTATCAATGCAAGGATGAACATAACCTTCCAGTGGAAATTTCTTCCATTTTATGGGTATTGATTCCACTAAATGAAGGTTATTTATCTCAAATGGTTGGTGAGAAACTCACGATTAAGAATATTCCCATTGTACAGGAGTTTGATGATGTCTTTCCGGATGAATTACCGGGTCTTCCACCAAATCGTGAAGTTGAGTTTTCAATAGAACTCGTACCGGGTGCTTTGCCTATTTCAAAGACACCTTATAGAATGGCCCCAATTGAGTTGCAGGAATTGAAGAAGCAACTCCAAGAGAATCTTGATAAGGGATTCATACGCCCTAGTGCGTCACCTTGGGGAGCACCTGTTCTATTTGTTAATAAGAAAGATGGATCAATGAGACTCTGCATTGATTATCGAGAACTTCACAAGATCACTATCAAGAACAAATATCCTCTCCCACTCATTGATGACTTATTTGACCAACTACGCGGAGCTCAATACTTTTCCAAGATTGATCTTCGTTCAGGGTATCATCAATTAAGGGTCAAAAGGGAGGATATACCAAAGACGGCTTTCCGTACAAGGTATGGACACTATGAATTTATAGTGATTCCATTTGGTCTTACTAATGCCCCTGCTATCTTCATGGATCTAATGAATAGAGTCTTTAGAGACTATCTTGATCAATTTGTGGTAGTCTTTATAGACGATATTCTTGTCTATTCAAAGAGCAAGGAAGAGCATGAAGATCACTTTAGAATTATATTGAAGACCCTGAGAAAGGAGACGCTTTATGCCAAATTTACCAAGTGTGAATTTTGGCTTCAAAAAGTTGCATTTTTGGGTCACATAATCTCAAAAGAGGGGATATCTGTGGATCCAGCAAAAACAGAGGTTATCGAAAGATGGTCGAGACCAACAACGGTAACTGAGATTCGAAGTTTTCTTGGTTTGGCTAGATATAATCGACGTTTTGTAAAAGATTATTCACGATTATCTAATCCACTCACCAAGTTGACTCGGAAAGGAGTTAAGTTTGTCTGGACAGAGGAATGTGAAGAGAATTTCAAGGAGTTGAAAAGAAGGTTATCCAGTGCACCTGTGCTCACACTGCCTTGTAGTGGAGAAAGGTTTGTGATCTAAAGTGATGCATCCAAGAAGGGATTGGGCTATGTCCTTATGCAAAATGATATGGTGATAGCTTATGCCTCACGGCAGTTGAAAATCCATGAGCAAAATTACCCAACACATGATTTGGAGTTGGCTGCGGTAATATTTTCATTAAAGATTTGGAGGCATTACCTTTATGGTGAAAGGTGTGATATTTATACTGATCATAAAAGTTTAAAGTATATTTTCAAAAAAAGGGAGCTGAATATGCGTCAAAGAAGATGGTTGGAGCTGATTAAGGATTATGACTGCTCAATCCATTACCACCCTGGGAAAGCAAACAAGGTGGCAGATGCATTAAGTCGACAAGACCATGCTAGTTTATCCATGATGAGGATCACAAAAGATCCAATATTTATGGATTTACAAAGGATGGATCTTGGAATTATAATGGAAGGGGAAAAATCTTATCTTTCTCAAATGAATGTTCAACCATCTATCCATGTGAAGATTAAAGAGGCACAGAAAGAAGATGTCGAGTTACAAAAGAAGGTGAGAAATGTTCCTGAATTCAACCATGATTGTGATGGGATAATAATGTTCAGGAATCGGGTTTGCGTTCCTCCCATCCCCGAATTAAAGAATGAGCTGCTGGATGAGGCTCATAGTTCTTCATTCTCTATTCATCCTAGAAGCACGAAGATGTATAGGGACCTGAAAGAGTACTTCTGGTGGGATGGCATGAAAAGAGATGTTGCTGAATATGTCTCTCGATGCTTGGTTTGTCAACAAGTTAAAGCTGAGAGACAGAAGTCTAAGGGGATGTTACAACCATTACCCATACCCGAATGGAAATGGGAAAACATCACTATGGACTTTGTCACAGGACTTCCTAAAACATCCAAAGGCAATAATGCTATTTGGGACATAGTTGATCGTCTTACAAAGTCTGCACACTTCATTGTTATTAGAGAGGATTTCTCTCTAGATCAGCTTGCCAGGATATATGTAAAGGAAGTGGTAAGATTGCCTGGAGTACCACTTTCTATTATATCTGATCGGGATCCGAGATTTACCTCGAAGTTCTGGCGAAGTCTTCAGCATACTCTGGATACAGAGTTGAGTTTCAGCACTTCTTATCATCCCCAGACAGACGGTTAGTCTGAGAGAACAATTCAAACCCTAGAAGATATGTTGAGAGCTTGCACTATGGATTTCAAAGGAGGTTGGGATCAACACCTACCTTTGGTGTAATTTTCTTATAATAATAGCTTTCACTCTAGTATTCAGATGGCTCCTTATGAAGCTCTCTATGGAAAGAAATGCAGGACTCCAACTTGCTGGGATGAAGTTGGGGAAAGAAATCTATTAGGACCTGATCTCGTTGATGAAATGGCAGAAAATATTAGATCTATTCAACAACACATAAGAGCAGGTGAGAGTCGACAGAAAAGTTATGCCGACAACCGAAGAAAAGACCTAGAGTTTGAAGTGGGCGATAAAGTGTTCTTACGAATATCTCCCTGGAAGAGGGTTATGAGATTTGGAAAGAAGGGGAAGTTGAGTCCTAGATATATCGGTCCTTTCGAAATACTGGATCGTGTTGGGAAGGTAGCTTACCGATTGGCGCTTCCACCGAATCTCTCTCAAGTTCATGATGTGTTCCATGTATCTCTCCTGAGAAAGTACATACCTGATCCTTCACATGTACTCAGCTCAGAAGTTGTACCGCTGGAGCAAGATCTTTCTTATGAAGAACAACCGATAGAGATTCTGGATCGTAGCGAAAAAGTCCTACGAAACAAGACCACTCGCTTGGTGAAAGTTTTATAGAGGAACCACCAACTTGAAGAAGCTACATGGGAGCTTGAGGATATGATGAGGGAGAAGTATCCTCATTTGTTTGTTACAAAGTGACGAATTTCGAGGGCGAAATTCTTTTTAAGGGGGGTAGAATGTAACACCCGAGACTTTTATGTTATATAAACCATCAAAGGAATCTTTTTCTACACAACACTTGCTTGGCTTGCTTTACACGCAATCGCGACCTTCCTCGATAGCTTGCGTCGTACGCAATACCGAGTATCACTAAACAACAATATGCTATTAAAACTAGCCGTTATAAATAGTAATAACCACTTTTTGAAATTTTATAAATTTTATTTTTCAAAATGGACTTCATTTTTGGACTCAGAATATCGAAATTAGCATAGGGTGAAATTTTGGTATTTTTCTGAAAACTTTCAATTTTTGATGAATAGTGAAACCACTAAGTGGTAGGTTAAAAACTGAATTTTGCATAAAAACTTAATTTTACCGCTTCTGTGAATGGAATTTCGAAAATCCGACAGACACGATTGATATCAGTAAGTAAAATGTGGTTCAATGAGATAAAAATAATTTTTTGGTGAATAGTAACTTTTTACCCTTTTTACCGCGGTTAATAGTAAATAGGGTAACTAAGGGTAAATATGATATTAATATTACCCTAACACATGTCCTAATTCTATTGGACAAGTGTAATTCTACCAAAAACAAACTTAGGAATAAAATATGACCATTTAGGCCCACTTGGATTAGATTAGGACATTTATTATTAATTTATTTAAAGAAGGGTTAAAATAGTTAAAATTAAAGTTTAATAAGTAAATAATTTTTAATATGGGGATATACATAAGATAAATTCGATTGTAAATATTAATTAGAAAGCTAAATAGATTTCTTACATGATGGTATTTTATTTTTAATTTTTAGACATCAAATAATTTAATTTATTTATGACACAAAGATGATGCAGTAATTATCTTATTAATGAAATATTGACATAATTGATAATATAAATACCAAAATAAATGTAATTTAAGACTTTTTATGAATTCCACTAATTTTCTAGGTTACTATGATATATTAATGTTGATTTAATCAACTTGGTTCGAACATATAATTCTGTTATGACTTTCACAAAAATCATATATCAAATAGTGTCAAAATTGACACAAAATAGTTTTTAAATCAAATATTATATTATTAATTGTTATTTTATTCCTAAAAATCTAAGGTTCGGCCAAATGACTTAGATAAGGATATATATATTAATAATAAACAATTTCGGGTTCGTTTGGCATGTTATAGTAAGTGTATTAACCATATAGTGAAAGAAAACAAAAAGGCACGGTAAAAGTTAAATTAATTAACTTAGAGTTAAATCTAATTGATAAGGTTAAAATAATACCCTAAACTTGTCTAAATCTTATTGGTTTATAGGATTTAGACTCATCCCCACTTTAGCTTCGAAATAAGACCCTTTGGAACCATTATAAACCGATATTGACTTTAATATAAAATAATATTTTGAGATATTCCTAAGGTGCCCCTCTCCTCCCTTATAAAAGGGCACCTCCTCCCCCCTCCTCCTCACACCAATATGAGCACTCAAGCTCGGCCAACCCCTGCCATTTTCTCCTCTCCAATTCCCTAGAATAATCCTAGAGGTCCTGGTCTTCTCCAAAGACCAATCTTAGTTCCTTAAGTGGAGGATTCAAAGAGGCGTTCCAAAGAAGAGGTAATATCCATTACCGATCTTTTCAATTTATTTCTTCTTCAACTTCTTCTTCTTTAGTTGTTTCATGATAAAGTAATAACATAAGTATTACTTACAATACTGATATGTTATTATAAATATGAAACAACCCAAATTCTCCTTCTATCCATCCTACGGAAAAATGAAATCACCGCGCGTGCGTACGTACGGAATACCGTCTCCACGCCGTGGTGTAATCTATTTTCCACCATCACCTTACAAGGATGGGTATAATGGTGTAATGAGTAACTATATATGATTATTATGAAGTAATGTTGATACTGAAATAATATATATGTACTCCAATACAATTCCACGATCATAGGAACGATATCATCACTCGTGCGTACGTACGGAATACCGTCTCCACGATGTGATGCGACTCCTTCTACATGATCTTCATTTCATAATGATTATATAAATGAATTGAATGAATGAATATGGTATATACTACAATAATACCATTCTGGAAATGAATTATCTATAACCTAAAGATAATAATAAGAATTTATTCGACAAAACACGCATAAGAACAAAAAGTTATAAAGACCCGAGTAACAAGTAACAATGAAATATTACTAACAAGAAGCTAATAATATGACCATATATGATATCATATAAATATGTATGATTATGGAATAAGTCAATAACATTATTTAAACCATTATAAAGGAGCTTCGGACACGAACAAAACAAATCGGACCTAAGGTAAGGGAAATATCACAATCTCATTTTTATCCGAGATTGTTTATTCGTAAGTATTTACTGGGGTGTATTTTATCATCCACATCCATGTTTACTCAATATGTAATATTATTTCCATCCACCTAAAATTGTTTAAATCCATTTTTACCCTTCGGTGAGTTTTTAGTAATACGTATGAAAGGAATCTTTTGTCGTTTTTCGTACGAGGTACTTTTTGACTTTTCCGACAAAAGTACGAAGAATGTTTTTTTTAACTTATACGGCACGAATGGATTTCTACTGTTTTATAAAGCCTTATTTTCATGAAGCATCCTCTAAAAGATTTCATGACTATTTTCAATAAAATCTCTTTCTTTTAATATTGCATGATGTTTTGTGAAAAGAAATTGATTTTGAAGAAGAAAGGATATTTTCCTCAAGAATTCAATTCAAGTGTTTTATCAAAATTATTTTCCATCTAAGATAATAAAGGGTTCTGTTTCTATCCATATTTTTACATTGATTTGACTATGTTGTGATGGAATTATGTTTATGAATTCCTTTATCTTATATGAATTGATTTATGATGTCATGATGTTTCAAGAATCCCATTTTTGTTACATGTGTTATGCGATGATGTATGTTTTATGATTATGTGGCACACATAATAAAGGATTCATTATAAGATGGGTGGGACCTATATCTCCCTCCAATGCATTGGGTAATGATTTTATATCTCATGAGATAGACATGGCTGGAACGGAAGGTTATTTCAGTTCAGTGATACAGGACTGAAACGAGGAGTGAACTCGGTTCAGAAAGGGACTTTGTCCACTAAGATAGTCTTGGAAATGAGTCATGACTAACAAGAAATGATTTTCCATGATTATGTGTGCATGCCACAAAGTTTCAAGTTTTATGTTATGATTATGGGGATCTCATTTTCACTTCTATGATTTGTTCCATGTTAAGATATTATGATCTCTTTTGCAGGTTTTGATTTTCATAAAGATATGATATGATTTTTATTTCCTTTATTTTCCCTTGCTGAGCATTTGAGCTCACCCTTTTATGTTTTCTTTTCCCCAGGTCAGGAAGACGGATATTAAGTAGAATATGCTAAAAGGGACCCTAGATATGATGAAATAAATGGGAGACACTGTAGAAGATTTATGAACCAGTTGTTTATGTTTCCCAGTTTCTAAAGACACTATACCTATACAGTCCTTTGTGGTTTTGTCATTTGTTGTAATAAGTGTGCTTCAATTTCGAAGTATTAGCAATGTATGTAAAGTATGGGTCGTTATAGCTGAGACATTCTGACCAGGTCGGACCGGGCCTAGAACCATTACCGACCCCTTTACATTATTTTTTCTATATCTTTGGCAGTGGTCGTCCCTTTGACGAACTGTCAGCAGCGTATGTATTCTTGGAACACGATGGTCCCTTTGAGAATACCCCACTGAAGTTCTGGGTATATTTGAGATACAGTCGGGTTGGATCATACACGAATCAAACCAGGCCCCCAAGACTAAAAAGCATATAACTCACAGACCGGGTGTCTGATTGACGAGTGTTCTGTTGCGTTGAGACCCCTATGACGAGGCAGACCTTTGAGATACATCTACGTGGGACTTCGCGAGAGATGAAGTATCAAACAATAGCTTGTGGAGCGGACCCTCCCAGAGATAAGAGAGAAGAGTACAGAGGCCTAGTTGCTGGATGAGACGTGATGACTACTTGATCGATTAGACTCGGAGTGATTAAAAATATCCTAGTGGGGAGAGCATGGTAGACAGCGGCAGACCCACGGCGGAGGAGAGCATGGTAGTTGGCGGAAGACCTGCGGTACTGAACAGGACAAATACCTCTGCCGGCTATTAGGGGGAGCACCAGGTAGTTGGCAGTAGACCCACAGTGGGGAGCGCCTCTGTGTGAGCACAGTAGACCCACAATACTCAATAGGATGAGTACCTCAGTAGGCCAATGTTTTTGGGAAGCGCCTGGTAGTTGGCAGCAGTCCCACTGTACTCGACAGAGGAGGAGTTCTCCAGCAGCCGTGATTTCAACAATGAGAATAAAAATCATGGTTGAGCTAATAAGGTATCTTTTGAGTTTATCTCATGATTGAGACAAATTACTTGATGACTTAGGTATATGTATGGGCATATACCTAAATGTGGTTATCGGTTTATTTCTTATTTTTTGGTTTATACTTATTGGATTTTGTGAGACCATGAGGGTCTCAGGGTCCCTACAAAGTACCATTATAGTCACCCCTGCATGGGTTATTCCCGCACCTCATTCTGTTGGTTGCAGATGACGGACAACGCTGACTGAGGCCGAGAGTAGCTAGATTGGTCGGTACTCAGAGGTGGACCTTATGATGAGTCGGTACACAGAGGAGCCGAACAGACGTGGAGGGATATGGAGGATATCTGTACCTACCCTTCAGGCAGGGCTTCTCAGTGGATGATCCAGCAGTTGTTTTACTTTTCTTTTAGTTATACTTGTCCACTATTGTTCCTTGTACATTATAGTTGGGATTGTATTTATGGCCCCTACTTTTGAGCAGTCTTTTGTACACAGTTTTACTTAGTTTTTTTCTTCTAACTTGTACATTTTTTGTGCATGATTACACATTATAAAGGCAATACCTTCCTAGTTTTGGGGATTTATTCCTTTTGTGCTAGTCACCAGCCCCTAGCATATGGAAGGTGGGCTTGGGGTGGTCACGACATGGGTCCCAAGGATGGGTCGTGACATGATATAGGATAAATGTTTTGTAGACTCTTCATCCACTATTTTTTAACCAGAGTTGTTCAATTACTAGTGTTACATTATTTATTAATTATATCCCAATTATTTACCCTTTATACATCATTATAACGTAAAATTATTTCTTCTTAATATATATCTTTTACTAAATATTCTTCACCCCCATGTGATTTTCCTAGTATTCCAACTTCATAATTATAATCATATATAATTCAATCACAATTTTGTTACAAAAATTATATTTATATATAAGAATGTACACATCTTCAATAATAGTGATTCATTTTAATTCAATTATTTTTAAAATATATTTAATATTGAATTTTTATACATTTATTTTATGTAGATACTGAAGAAAAACACATTCATCCTCATGAGATTAAAACTAGTTGTTCTTCCCCTTATTTTAAATAAAACACTTAATTTTTTATATTTTTTATATTTGAATAATAGATTATTCCCATAACATATATAACAGTATTTTTATCTATATCTACTAATAAAAATCTTCTATTGGATATATAGAAATATACAAGAACTACTTTCATCTAATATATTCACAATAGATTCCCCACCATAAGAATTATTTAGGTCAGGCTATCAATTATCTAGTTCATCTATTAAATAAAATAATTTGTCTAATCATACATTACTGATGAAAAAATATATTATTATTCCATTTTTCTTAATATATTCTTGAATAGGGTTTCATTTTAATACCATTTTTGAAATACTTTATAATTTATGATTTTTCATGCCAAAAATCTTCTCTACTAATCATCTATATTTCTTAATAGAGGTGAACACATTATATTTATGATAGATAATTATAAACCATTCCAACCTAATATAATATTAAACTAATAAGACGTGTTACAACTTTAGATCCATGCATTTTGGTGGTATTGTCCCACATTAATAATTTTTCTCTAACTCAAGAAATGTTTTCAGTTTTATGCCTATTATCTTGTATGTATTCTAAATGATTTTTCATATTTGAAAATTATCTAATGTGTGAGTTTTATCACATGTTATTTTAAGGATATAATTTTCTCTATCATTATTCGTAAAATAATTTAATGAAATTTTGATAATGTTTCAAAAACAATTGTCATACAACCTTTTCTATTTTTACATAGATAAAATAAAAATATTTTCTTTCTAGACTAAAAATGTTTAGATTATCTTTCTATACTTCCCTTGTATCACAATTGTACCATCAATTCCTTGAAAAAAATGTATTATTTTATCAATTAGTACCATTAATTGTGTCACATAATCGGATTACATAATTATAATTATGGAAACATATTTAACCAAGAATCCATTAATACACATCAATTTTTTTGCATCAATATTTGATTTTTATAAAGCAATGATCATCAAATTTTCATCAATTAAATGTACATTTTTTTCATACAAGATCCATGTGATAAGTTTTCTAAGACCCATCATATGTAAATTTCATCCACTATAAAGTTTACATGGTATATTATCATCTATTTCTCTGATACCCACAATTATAGAAACATTTCTTGATCCATGTTGAATGAATCACAATCATTAGTGGTGAATGAGATTATTTCACCCATATCTCCATTGAATCATATTTGTTAAGATGGGTCCAAAATTGAATATGATTTATTTTCCCACTTGAGGACACATCCCTCTATAGGGATATATTTCCCTAAACATCCATTATAATATAAATAAATAGCCTTGATGATATATTCACAACCATGCCTCCATAATCTTCACAGATAGAAACTATAGTTGTTAAAAATATAATGAGTTAAGAAATATACAATAAACTATTTTTATTTATCTTATGACATGAAATTAATTTTCTCTATGAAACCAACATATTCTTTATGTCATATATTTCTAAATGGATAACTATAGATTCATGGTTCACTATTATATATATTTTTTCACAACGTTTATATCTTTAGTTATTCTCAATTTAATTCAAATCATCCTTTTTTCAGAGAGTATGTTATTATGTCTTAACATAAAACACCACAAATTTAATTCATGTGATCATTCTCCAGAACATTTTTGTTGTTAGTTTTAAATTTTGTACCTTTATGAAATTGCATAAAATTTCCAATGACTCCATATGTCCCAAAAATTATTTTTTAGCATATCATAAACTCCAAAATCATAATATATCGATGAGAGTTTGATATATCCCTTCAACGATAGAATATTATATCATATAAATGATTTAATTATTGATATCCTCGATCTATTTAATATGATATTTTCACAACTAAATCATTATATTGATAGTTAATTCATGGTAATTGATTTTTACCCTGAGATAAATTTATGCCTCAGATTTTCATGGATTTCTCTATTAAAGATAATCATTTTAATAATTAATCTAATAGTTTATAATTTTTTACTATAATTTATATAGTTCACAATCATATACCAATCCATGGGATTCTTTAATTTGTCCCTCTGAACAAAATTTCTTCATGAGAATATTATAGTTGAACCTTATGTTCTAAACATCCCTCAAAATCAGTAAATTCATCATTACTATCCTATAATTAATATTTCCCTTTCATATTTACAAGTACATCCTCATTGAGGTCCCCAAAGTCCTCAATTTCATCCTCTTCTATTTATTACAACCTAACATTTATATAAAAATTCACATTATTCTTTAAGAATAATTTTTTTAAATTCATATTAATTTTCATAACCATAGATTAAATATAAAAGGGATCTTTATATTTATCATTTTAATGAAATTATTTCATACACCTAACATTGAGATTCTAGTATTTTACAATAAATAGAGAAATTCGACTCCTTCCTTTTTATTTTTTACATTTTTGAGATTTAAGAAATTTATATAGATTATCTTATTAACATCCAAATATTTTAGATGATTAAATAATGTTAATTTCAATATTTACATAAAAATAATTTCAAAATAATTTGGTTTTCCAATGAAATGCTTCAATTTTTTACGCTCTTTCTTGAAACGACAGTGTTATGAAGACTATTTAGTGTCCTTATCTTGTAAATTTTTTTAATAAATGATACCATAATATTTAAATGTGATGTTAATTATCTTGTAATATTATTCATTCTTTTGATATCATTGAGGGGATCTATGAGCCCATTCATTTACTTTATCAATATGTTCAATTGAGTAAAAGATGGGTCCATAAAATCATTTAGGTGAATCCAGAAATTGTAAAAAAATCTATAAATCATATAGTTTATCTTCACGAACCATGTAATAACCATTATATATTTTGATAATTTTTTCCTACATGAAGTGTGAGGATTCACATGAAATCATAATCATGTGGATATCATTAGAAAATCAAAATATATTGGGATTCCCTATATATAATTGAAATAAATCTCCCTTCAACCATTCTATGATAATTATCCACTATCAATATTAAATAATATACCCTATATGAAATCTATGTATATATCCATACAAAGGATTAGATGTCATATAATGACTTATTATTCAATAAAAAATAATTACTAATGGAAATATATTGAAATCCATTTATGGTTAATGAACACTACCATTGATTCAATTTAAGGATACTATAATGATTACCATTGTACTTGATACAACTTTTCAACCCATGCATGGTAAATAACCTTAGAGGAGGGGGTGGATCATGGTATGTTGATCTTTTGAAAAATCCCCCATAATAGTCTTATTCCTCCATTAATAGGAATACCTCTACTAATAAAAATAAAGCATTGTGGATAAAGAAAAAAATAAGGTATATATTGAATTTCACTTGGTCCACAAAAACTAGGGTATTACAAGGAGAATGCAATGGTGATGTTCCAATATACATGAATTACTAATCTTACATCTAGTTTCATGTATTTTAGTGTATTTTTACTAACACTTTTGTTTAAAAATTCCAACAAATGAGGAACTATATTCTCTTGAACATAGATAAATTATAATACTTCTCCAAGTGTAATCATATAAATCATTCAAATGAAAAAATAATTTTACAACAATAATAGTGTATCAATTAAATCCACCTCTATCCACTTGATGAACTAAATTAATCTCTATGATGATGGGACACTTAATCTCCCTTATTTTCAGTTATGACTTTTAATCACATGTATTAAATTCCTCCCCCAATCTATTATTTTTACCAATGATCGTATTTATTATTTCTAAGAACGTTATATGTCTACTCAAGTGAGATTTTTCATATATCTTAAAAGATTTATCTATATTTTTCCATAATTAAAATATTGAAATTTATATAAAACTTTTCTTTAAATCATAGTTAATATAACCCATTCAATTATCAAAATTTTTCTATTAGATTATAGTATATTTTTATATAAAAATATATTGAATCAACATTACCATGATGTGATACTAAATATCCTAGTGTGACCGTAATTTCTTTATTAATCCTAAAACTCATTATTATATCACCATAGACACAACTGTGGTATGAAATGTTCATGTAAAGTGATTAATTAATATGCTATATATTTCATATCCCACAACACAAAAAATTCATCGTGGTGAAAAACATATGATTTTCCGTTTACTAATTCCCCACTACTCAACTCATCCTCATAATATGAAGTCTTATAAAAAGTTATAACCACAAAAATACACCTATACCTCTTCATGTTTTGGGAAAACATACCCTAACATTATATTTTTGGCAGAATACAATGATAAATTGAATAAATTTAAATACAGAGGTTCTGATTAAGGATTCAATAATAGGTTCCCCTTTTTAGAGTGAACTAATCCATATGATTGGAACCCATGAAGCATTATATTATGATATATACTATTGATAGTGTGATCAATGATATAATTTAATAATTTATTTATTCATCAGGAAATAATAGATAAAACTCATATTAACTCCTTCTAAAACTCATTCATCCCTCCTCTGGTCTTCGTATGGAAAATTTAAAATCCTTGAAAATATTTTTCAATAAAAATAATCCAATAATATAGTTTGGATATATTCTATAAATCATTTTTGTAAATCATGTGGCATTCAAGTATCTCATTTCGATATAAAATTTGAGATATTATTTATACATGAGTATAAAATAGATTTAATGTGCATATTATTTATTCTACTTATGGTTACTATTTGTTATTATTTCTTCTACTATTTACTATAGTTATGTATGTTACGTTGTATATTCTCCCCATTATCACCTAAAAACACTTGTTGTGGGTTGGAAGCCAATTTTTTTGAGTGTCATGTCTAAGGTCTTATTGAATCCTATATCCATTATTATATAAGAACATTAGGTCATGGGTGATCAAAAGTATTGTTAAAGCCTTGTTTTTTATTTATGTTATTGCATTATTGTTGATGTTATAACATTTTATATTATTGGGTTGGACCTTTATCTAGGATGTAGATAACTAACATACTGAAAAAATTCTTTTTTATCTAGGATAGGATTATTATTCATCTCTTTCAAGTGTTTAAATGTTCTGATTTAAAAAACATATAATGTGTTATTTTTTATTATTATAATTTTTGTCTAGTTTTGTAAGAGAATGAAATCATGAATTGTATTTTTAATGTTTCATTGATATGATATATATATATATGATTCTATGTTATTGGTTATATAATAATTATAGTGGGCTCAACTATTTAAATTAGGGAAAAATATCTAGTTTTTTATTATACAATTTTTTGGTGGAAACCTACTTGATTGAACCATGGTTACCTGTTTTGTGGTTTAAAATATGATGAATAATTATATGGACCAATAAGTTTTTTATTATTGAGTTAAGTGTTGGATAGTTGGGTTAGACTCAAGGAAAAAACTTTTTAAATCTTATATTATTGGATGTTTTTATAGTGTTTTAGAGTGTGTTTCATATCACTAAAATCCATTAACATTTATTTAAATAATTCTTAAATATTTCATTGTTTCGATGAATTTAATAATATAGTAATATGTAATCAGTAAGACCCATCATTGTTAAATAAAAGGCCATAAAGGATCTTTTCCTTATTATTATGTAGATAGACCCACTTATTTTTCTGAGGCCACAAATCATTCAACTACTCCAATAGAGTCTGCTGCAGATCATATAGTCTACGAATCAACTGGCATTGAGATATATATTTGACATGTAAAATAAGGATAGATAGTTCATTCCATTGAAACTAATACTTCTTTTAGGTTATGGTAGACAAAAATTTATTATGTTTTGAATAGAGTATATGAATACTATCTTTTACTAGATCAGGAAACCCTCAATGTGGATTGGGAATATTTCTTCTATCATTCATTTGGGATTATCATAATACTAGTTGAATGTATTATTTAAGGATAGAAAACTATTTTTGGATATCATGGAATGATACTCTTGATCATTTAATTATTTTTTCAATACCAAATTATCTTAGAGGTGTTAAGGTAACACCAGTAGAATTTAAAATATATTTCTCATCAAATAAATTCCACGTGTTTGAATAATTTTTAGACACACAAAATAGAGATTAAAAATAGCCACTATATATTATAATGTGGTCATTAAAATGATGTTTATAAATATTTTTTACCACAATAAAAAGAATATATATAAATTATTTACTCGAATTAAATTTATTGATTGATGCATACTAAATAATTTATCAATATTTTTTAATGTTATTTTATACTTAAAGAAATATTTTTTCATCAAAAACAATTTTTATTGTATGTTGTGATTAAAAGTATCGAATAATTTATTCCCTGAATAAAAATATTGTTTGGGTAATTGAATTTAATTTTATTAGTCATCATTCCAATATTATCTATGGGTGATTAATTTTCATTTTCAAAAATATTTATTTTTTACTAGGAAATGATAAATAAATATATATGTAAAATTGTATTTTTTAATCAAAAGTTTATTCTTAAAACTAAAAAAAATGATAATATATTAATGTAAAATAAGTCTCCATTAATTAAATCCATCTAAATAATTAAATAGGAATAATAAATATACAAGATCTTTGTATAGGTTCATTTTTTTTATTAAAAACAAATTTTTATGAAAAAATACTTCCATTTCATTTTATGAATTTATATTGAAACATATTTTTTCAAAATATAGAAATCTAATATTGAAAAAATGATTCCATATTTTTATTTATAGGATAATATTTGGTAAAAATTTCCTATTTATATTGCTTATTAGGAATAATGATTGTGGTAAATATTTTCCACCTTAGTTATAATAAAATGGGTACAATGAGGTTAAAAATATGATATGGTCAAAAAATAATCCCAAAACTTGACATTATATCATTTAATGGGAATATTTTTACCAAATAAATTCTAAAATAGAATATATATATATAATCTTCGTTCCATTTTACATGGATAATGATATATATATATATATATATATATATTTGTAAATAATAAATACCAAATGAAAATATAATTATTTTAATATCAAAAATATATTTTAAATTAGGATAAATAAAGTGAATATAGGTTATAAATTTTTATTTAAAATATTAATACATTAATTTTTTAATGCAGTTTACTTTTAATTTTTATTTATTATATAATTGCACTAAACTCGAACACAAGGTCGATAAAATGATTATGAAAGCAATGGAAAATAATAAAATTAATTTTTTTTTGGATGCATTTTGGTATTACCTTAATATCATGGGTAATTATAAATTATATATTATGGTAAAAGTGTTTATATCTTTATTAGATCTTTTTCATTATGTATTATAATTTGAACAAAATTAATAGTCCGAATAATTAAATATATGGTAGTTATCCTAAATAAAATTCAATTAAATTATTTATAAATCACAAAACTCATTAAATTGGAATGGAATAATGGAAAATGACCTATTATATAATATATTGACTCTTTGTGAGTTACGTTTCTCATTAAATGTATATTTTATAGCATTAAAATCTTAAAATAATTGTCTTCGTGTATAAGGATAAAAGGTTTATTTAAATGATTAAACAAAAGGATATTCTTTAGAATGACATAAAAACCAGTCTAAATTTTATTTTATGATGATATTTCAAATATATAATCTTATTCATTGAATTATTTTAAATTTTGGTACATTATATTTCATAATATCTTTAAATATTTTTAAATATTTTATTCAATTCTATGTTTTCTCTCTCCTCACATATAAATGGTTACCTCATATCATCACTTATTCAAAAAGATTGACCCCTTTAACTCAGACATTAAATTCTATAATACATTCCTAGATTACATCCCTTCATCCTAGAACCCATCATATTCTCCTAAGACAAATCTATGAAGGATTATGATGTATCCCAAACAAGATTTCTCAATGAAGAGGTATAAATCGTAACTGATATCTATGAACATCAATTATTCATCAACCCTATATAAATCTACATTATCCATTATAACATGATTTCTACACTTTCATAAATATTCTAAAATTTTATTATTATCATGTTAGAACTACAATACACATCCTCTCTATCAAATAATAAATAGATATATCACTCATGTGTACATGTCGACTACCTCTTCTGAAATAATTTATTTTACATACATATATTTCATCAATGGTTATTAGGATAAATATAATTTTTAGATTTGATATTTATTAAAAAAAAATATTATGTAATTATAGGATCTTGCTGGCCTTTTTTACTTTTACATTCATTGGAAAAGGATAACATCACTTGTGTGTATGCATAGAAAACCATCTCCACAAAGAGATGTGATTGATTTTTCATTTTTATTTTACATGGATTGTAATAAGGATATATCTTGTTAATATTTTGGAAATAATATATATTCAGGAAAGATAAGTTATTATTTACCATTACTCTGTTCCAACCATCAAAAAATGGAATCATCACTCATGTGTATGTACAAACTACAATGTTCATAATGTTATGTAATTAAATTTTCACCATCTATTGGTATAAATAATTATTATATTTTATATGATGAATAAATATAAAAGTTATTTAATGATAAATATTTTAGTTGATGAAATAATGGCCATCATGAATGTACCATAACCATCAAATTGAAAGGTGTTTGAAAAAGAGACCAGTGTTTACCTGAATTCCAATTTTAAAGAAGAATTAGGAATTAAAGAAGAATTGGAAAATATAGGGAAATATTAAATAGTATGTTATATATAAATATGGTTATAAAATATTTATATAATTAATATATTTTTTTTATAATGGATTTTTTAATTCGTAAATATAAATATAGGACGTGAGGTAAAGTGTTTATTTTATAAATTCATTTCTTTTCAGGATTAACAATGATAAATTTTCAATGGGACAAATTAAATATATCATATAATTTAAACTGAATATATGTTATTACCCTCTAGTTCTTCCATAAGTTCTTATTCACTAGTGTCGTTTTCCTCTATTTGGTATTTAAAATTATTAATAAAATTATTCTAAAGAAAATTAGACCTAAGATCATCTTTGGTCTATGAATATTTTCTTCCTTGTGAATTACATTCTTAAATATTTTCTTAATGTTCTTACCCAGATATGAACTATTTTAAATATAAAATTCTAATAAAATTTCAATTTCTTCACAAATTATTAAAAATTAATTTTATATAAATTAGTTTTCTTCAAACATGTAATCTGATATACATTTTAAAAAGGTGTAAAAGAATGGTTTTCCATTAATGTAAATGAAAATAATTTTTTTTATTTTCATCATATCCATTCAATGAATTAAATATTCATTTCGGATTTTATTTTAGTATTTTCACTAATATGTATTTTATTCATATTCAAGGAATTTTTAACTCAAATTCTATCAAAATAAATTAATATTACGTCATTCTTCCAAAGAAAGTGTCCAATGATATTTTTAAGGTATTATTCATATGTGTTATAATACTTTAACAATTTTTATACATCATTTGGGATAATACATTTTCATGATGTCAACCTTTATTCCCTATATGGATTTGGATAATGATTATTTAAGGATAATTCTATGAAACCTAATTTATCCCTATTGGTTAATTATGATACATTGAAACTTTAATGAAACTTGTTACTTTTCATTGAGTTATTCTATTATGTAATTATGTAATGTTTATGAATACAATTTCTTGTTACCATGTTAGAATATAATGATAAAATAAAATTTTATGATCTTGTGGAACCCATAATTTTGGTTATCATTGTATGATAGGTGGGCCAAAAATTGTGTATCCCACTAATGCCTTGTGTATTAATGATGCAGATTGGAGACTTCTAAGAAAATATGGATTAAATAAATTCAACAGAGATGATAGAGTTATCTAGATTAAATTTATCCATGATTTTTTTGGAAAATATAGGGAATTCCATTCCATTATGGGTTTGTAACAATAATAATATTTTTGTGAGTGGTCGTTGATAATAAAATTGATATTTTAAGGTTATGTGTATAAACAAATTATGTGTTATGGATATGGTATATTATCATTTCTCATGATTGATTATGTATGATTATAATTTATTATCTATTATTTCTTTTTATTAGAAAAATCTTTATGTCATGATTCATTATTAATGATATTTTTTTGATTGGGTATAATTATTAAATGTTATGTTCATGTTCGCATGGATGTTTTATTATAATATAATAACATATGATCATTGATTAATATCTACTATGTTTACCTTTATTGATAATATGAGATCACTCTTTATTATGTATTCATTCTATAAGTTGTATATTATTTTTATGTTTGGTATGTATCAAAAGATTAAAATGTGATAAAATCATTATAGAGGATTGTAAAGATATTTCAATAAATTTTATGATTATGAATATATTATCCACAAACTATAGACATTTAAATTCTATGGGAATGTATTATTATGAAATGTGTTATATATTCCTTGAAAATATGTAATATCTATGTATGATATTTTTAGGGCACTTCAGTTGGTCTCATAGAAATAATTGGTTGTTTTTTAACATTAGGATTAGTTATTTTTGATAAAAACCATGGACAGTTTTATATATATAGGATACCATATTAACGATTCATTGAATTAAATATCCTGTTGATTTACTATAAAATATATTTTTTTTGTGATATATATTGTATGCAGATATGGAAAAAATATAATTATGGGTAACAACTCTAAAAAGGGGAGATTAGGTATTAACTCAATCTTCATCAGGGCAGGTTGAGTGGGCCTAAGACTAGAAACATGGAAATAAAATCTCATTGGATATTAATGGTTTAATTCATATTTAAATTATAAAAAAATATAAAAAAATTTAATAGATATTAATAATTAATTGCTTAGTTTAATCATGTAGTGTCGATTATTGAAAATAAGGTTTTTTTATTTAGACATCCTATGAAATATTTTTCATTATTTATTTATTTATAGATTTTATTATTGTTACTAAATCTATAATTTATTTAACTGGTCACTGAATGAAACCATGAGGAAGAATATTTAATTTCAATTGATGGATGATATAGTTATTGGCTCCCAAAGAAACCAAAATAAATGGGATATTGAATGTGAAAGATTGTGACTATTTATAAATAGTTATATAAATATATGATTAACAACTTTATCATGGGTGAGTTTCCCAACACAAAAAGTATATAAAATTATTGATCTATTTGAATGTAATTGATGAGGATCATGTAGGAAAAAAATATTCGACATCTTACATGTCATTTTTGTTGGAAGAATCACCCAGGGAAATGACCTAAATTCATAACAAGATGTTTTTTGAATAATGGAATAGATAAAATTGTTTTTGAGGAAAAATTAAAGTTTCATATGGAGGGAAATTACTTTCATCCTATGTCACCATTTATGGTACAATACATTGTGTGTGTGGAACATGTATATTATCCATTAAAATACCCGAATCAAATCAATAACTCCTAGAAAAATGAAGGGAATATGTTATTCCATTAATTAAATTGGAATGTATAATGTGTTCGTTGATTGGGATTCATGAATTACTTTTCAGAGTTGTTTTATCAGTGATATTATTTATATAATAACTAAAAAAGCATCTAATGAATTTTCTAACATATATTTTCATTCATGATTTTCAAACATATATTAAATCGTATAAGAATTTAGAAAATTCATTTAGTGGTAGGGTTATATTTTTGGAAAACTTATTATTGAGTGTTATATAACCAATAATATGTTTTCGATGTCGTGATAAATAATCAGTTTTGATATAGAGATAATTTATATTAAAAAAATAAAATATATTGATTGTGTGAAGTTTATTTTTTTGAATAATATATAGTTTTTTTGTGGATTTCATGTGATTTGTGACATTTATATAAACTATTAGCATATTTGGGGGAATACAAGTGTAGGGAGTATAAAATTTTTTAATACAACCATATAAAAAACATATATTGTTTTAGATAATTATTAATTTTATAACGGAATAATATGTGTTTGAATCAATACAATCATTAGGTATCGATTTTTGTCTTCCATATTTTAAAGAATTTTAAAGTTAGTTATTTATGGAATTATTTATGTCAAATAATGTTTCTATTATAGATATTATGGATATTTGACATGAATATTTATTTATATTGGAAATTTTTTATGACCACTTTATTTTTGGTAAATATCTAGAGACATGATTAATGAAGTTTCATTATTCATGGGTCTTATTGTCCATTGAAATTTAATATTAGTTCTTTAGGAATAAAAAACATCAAGGATATTTATCATGTTTAATATTATATACATAAAATATGGAGAAATACTAAAAAAAATTCATAGGGTTTAATTATAATTATTATATGGAATGATATTAAGTGATTATGTCATCTTTTATTGTCTACCCTTATTGAAATGTATATCTAAACTCAAGAAAGATAAAGATAAATCTATTTATTCTTATATGGAATGTATCAACAAACCATTAAGGTATTCTTTTGAAAGATAGTTAGTATGAAAAATTATAAATACACTGTATCCGAAATACTTTATTAGGAAATATTTTATTTCTTATTATTAACATAGAAATTAGTTATTATGATATAGTATAAATTAGATTTTATTACATTTTCATGATACACCATTTTAGGTAAGTGATAATTAAAATTGTGAGATGTTAATTTTCCTAAGGGGTGGTAAATGCAATTCCCTTATAATTATGAATTTATATCTTTTTTAATATATATTTGTGTTTTCTATATTTCTTGACATTAAACACATATCATAAAACATAAAATAATATATTATAAAATAACCATTAAATAGATGGGTAGGAATAGACTTAAAAAAATTATGAAATATATATATATATATATATGATTAATCAATTCATATATAATTATTAATGAATAATAAATAAGTACATGATCTTTATTAAAGTCATTTTATGATTCCAAAAAATTGTTTTCTTTAAAAATGGTTTTATCGTATTTTTTTCTTGAATGCTATAGTTAATTTTGTCCATTTGAAAAAATTTATTTTACAAATTGATTATAATTTTTGAAATCATCCTGAAATTATTATCTTAGGTTTATTTTTGGATATTATTTTAAAAATACCTATTTTAAATAAAATAGTAAAAATAAAAATTCTTTTAAGTAATTACATTTTTCATCAAAACAACTGATCTAAAATACATCATTATTCATTTGATTTTATCTTAAATTTATATAAGTATAATTTAAATAAAAATTATATTTTTAGATACGTAATAATAAACATTATACTTGATGCTTCTATATGATCATTTTTCGGATTAAAAAACTTTTATCTAGAAACAATTTAATATTTCATTTTGAAAATTTATATTAAAATTCATTTCAGCCACATATCAGAATGAATATCTATAAATTGAATAAGTATTATTAATCATTATGTAAATTTTTTTAAAGGACCCTTTTATTTTTTTGTGAATGATAATTGTGATAAATATCCATTACCTTGATAATTGTAAAATGGGATTAATAATATGACACGTCTTGTCAAAATTATCATAAAAAATCAAATTATTTTCTTTTATAGGATTAATTAAACTACAGGCTTCCTAAAAAATACTATTTGGCGTTTTGGATTCATTTTATTTTTCAATAATAACAATTACATCAATATTTTTAAATAGTAAATACAAAATGTCACACTATTTATATTAATACCTATATATATGTATATATATGTATATTTTATTAGAATAAAAAAGGATCCATTAATAATTATTATATTTAATATCAATTAATTAATTTATTATAAAAAAATTAATTTTAATTTATTATATATTTATCTTAAATTCTTCCAACACAATATTACAGTGTCTAGAAATCAATCAAAAAAAATATACATGATTATAAATATAATAAAATTAATTTTTTTTGCAGGAAAAATGGTATTAAAATTATTTAATGAAAAATGTAATTAGATTTAGTTGTATGCTAACAGAGGTTTATCAATGTATATGTATAAATTGTAACTTTCCAGTTCTGGGTTCCGCCTAGAGGTTTTCTATACCTGGTTGGTCACATGGCCTCAAGAGCATTTCACTGAATGCCAAAGGCTTCCAACTAGCAGCAAGGGCCTTGGGGATGATAATGGGAAAACTATGCCCTCATTGACAGAGTAACACAATAGAAACAAATAGATAATAGTAGAAGAAGTAGAATTACTATAAAATATTTAAACAGCAGAACACTAAATATAAAAAAATAACTCCATCATATATATAAATAATGATGCATGTCACAAGTATCTATGAATGAATCCAAACAAGTCACAATGTTAGAATAGTGTACTAAATAAAAGTATAAAGTAAAACAAGTATACCACTCTAACATCATCGCAAACCTCAGCATCGTCCCATGCTCTCAAGATCCACAATAGTCAAGTACCTGAATTAGATGTGTGCATTCCCTTATCTATAACCGCAAAATTATAATCTATTTGGGCCTAATAGCATGACCCAAAAAGGGTGTGAGATGAATCCCAGTTGGGAACCACCCAAAGATATTTTCCTAACTATCTTTGAATAAATATATTTATATATAAGGGAATATTCAAAATGAGGAAATAAACAAGGAATTTGTCAAAAAGTGACAAATCCTATAGTTTAAGCAACATTCATTTCATTTATAAATTATTAAACACAATAAAAACAAGAAAACTTATGGGAAATTTATCATAGACTAACCACTCTGAGTCAACCAAGCATTCAACTGTTACCATCTGGGAAGTTCTCACAAACTAACCCCTCTAGTTCAACTCATGGAAAGACTCTCGGAAGATGCATTCACTATCAATTCACCATGTGGTCTCATAATGGTAAACTATAGACTCTTAAAGAAAGCAATCAACATCCAATTCCCCATGTGGTCTCGCAACATGGAACTACAAACACTCTGATGTAGTACTCACATCCATCCCCCATATGGTCTCACAACATGAAAAGTATAAAAGACACTATGTGGAAGCCGTTAGCATTAATTACCCCTATAGTCTTACTACACCCGGTTACTATAGCATTGTGCAATACAATCATTCACAAATGATATCCAGCAGCCAATGTTAATCTGAAATACTACATGGATAACAACTATAGTTCATATCAAAATCATATCATATAATATCAACTCAATCCTGATAGTACTAGGAATCTAAAAGAAATACAACCTAATAGGCAGTTCCAGGCCCAACATCCAACATCAATCACACATGGGAAAGCACATCCATAACAAGGTAATAAATCCTATTCATAATCAAACTCCCTTACTCTAGAAGCCAAAGCATAGATGGAATTAATAGGGTTAAATTCCAAAAACACGCAAAACTGTAAACTAAGGTATTAGGAACATTTTCACCTATAATTACAAGGAAACAATGAAATTCCAACGCAATCGATGATGTTCAATTCGGAGCACAGAAGGTCGATCGGGGGCTCGGAGAAGAATCATTGATCTTAGGACTCTCCTGGATGAGATGACAATAGAAAAAGGATGTTCTTTCAATAAGAAGTGACCCCAATCCGATTTATCAATTAAAAATAAATATACATAACTTGTTATTTTAAGAAAAATGTCATGTATATGACTTTAGCAGGACTTGCTTTAGGCGGTCTCTAGGTCACCCCTCATGTCCATGTACTCGTCTGTTTCACGGAAAGTACACGGCTACCGACAATAACCCGGTATAGGGCCTGTACTCTTATGTACACAGTGTGTAATCCTAAAACATACATAAACTCCTCATTTTTTAAAGAACAACAGAAATAAAGATCCATATCTGAAATTATGATTCGGGATCTTACAAACGTTCCCCATTAAATAAATTTGTCCTCGAATTTCTATAATAATTTTGTGAATATTAAGAATAATCCTCATCCAGCTCTGGCCACTATGAGCGCACATCATTCTCACTCTCCTAAGTCTCTTTATGTACTCACCTGTGCTTCCATAGCAACAGTACAAGAGGAACCAACCAACCATAGAGAATGTTTTTGTTGTAATCAATGATCCAGATAGGATGCTCATCAAACAATGTATCCACCTCTACCTCAACATCCTCGGTATGAAAAACATGAGATGGGTCTGAGAAGTAATGTTGTTTGTGTGAAACGTGGAAGAAATTATTCATAGCTTGGTACCTCTAAGGTAACTACAATTGATAGGAAATCGCCCTAACTCTCTCCAAAACCTTAAATGGACCGATGTATCGTGGTTAATGCTTACTCAGTCCCCTAATCATATTGTGTCACAACCTTGGTGTGACATGTAGGAAAACATGATCTCTAACCTCGAACTCTAGAGTTCATCTCAATTTATCTTTATAAGACTTCTATCATGACTATGCAGTGTCCATCCTCTTCCTAATCAACTCCACCTTCTCTGTTGTCTCCTTGACAAGAATATGTCCCAACATAGCTGCATCTCCTCCTTCCATCCAAAATAGGTGTGATTGACATGGCCTACCATACAATGCCTCATAAGTTTATCTCTGAATAGTTTCTTGAAAACTATTATTGTTAGAAAACTCCACCATAGTTATGTGATTCTCCCAATAACCTCTAAAATCGGGGATGCCTGCTCATAACCTGTCCTCCAGCACAAGAATCATATACTTGGAATGGACTTCTATTTAGGGATGGTAATTTTTACTTATAAGTACATGTGTACCCATAGCCCAATTTATCCCCTCCAAGACATGAAAAGAAAAATGGGTGTACCTGTCTAAAATGATAGAGCACAAAACACTATGAAACTATAGAATCTCTTGGAGATATAACCTTCCAATCTCATCAACACTGATGGTATCCTTGATTAATAAGAAATGGAAAACCATCATTAGTCTATCAATGACAACCCAAACCACATAATTCCCCCAAGGTGGCCATGGTAAACCTAACACAATGTCCATCACGGCATCATTCAACTTTTACTCGGGAATGGAAACTCCAGCAAATGTCATGCGGGTCACTGATGCTCCAACTTCACCTAATGATAGGTGGAACACCTCATCACAAATCAAGCAACATCTCTCTTCATGCTTGGCCACCAATACTGATGGTGTATATCTCTATACATATTGGTGACACCAGGATGAACTTCCCAAACTAAAAATGAAAATCCTTTATCATCTTCTCATGTATATATGATGACACCCACACGTGCCCATGAAAACGAAAGATCTCATCACCACATATGGTCCATATTAGAATAGGGTCCTATTCTAATACACACTCCCATATAACTGGGTCATCTAAATCAGATATCTGTCTCAAACGCACTAGATCAAGTAGAGTGGAGGTTACAGTTGTAGAAGAAAGAAATGTCAACCCATGTCTGTTGTGAACCAACAAATGAATATCAGAGAAAGGATCCATAAGCTTCCACTCACTTATGTCCTCATGAACTCCATGAATTTGAGTCCTCATAATCAAGGTATCAACCACTATTTTACCTTATCCAAACATGCAGGCAATCTCAAAATCAAAGGACTGAAGGTACTCAACCCATCTGTGCTATCTCAAATTAAGATTTCACTGAGTGAAGATATACATAAGAATTTTGTGGTTGTTGAAAAAAATTAAATTCTCTCTCAATAGATAATTTCTCCAACAACATAAAGAATGAACAACTATAACCAACTCAAGATCATATGTCATGTAATTCCTCTCATGTGGTCTCAACTACTGAGACTTATATGCAACGATACCTTCTCCCAGCATAAGCACTGCTCCAATCCTGATACCTAGTGCATCACAGTAACTTGTATGACTCTTTCTCAGATCTGGAAAAAACTAATATAAGTGATGATGTAAACCTCCATTTTAGCTCTTGAAAGGCTGAATCACATGAATCTATCCACAGTTACTTCGCACCCTTCTTATTTAGTCCCATCAGTGGGGCTTTAATGCATGAAAAATCATGTATAAAATTTTTGTAGTAACCATCCAGCCCTAGAAAACTTAGCACCTCAAAGAAATTCTTCAGATACTCCATGTAATCTACTGTTCTAACATTATCTGGGTATGCTGATACTCTTGTCTCTAAGATAACAAGACCCAAGAATTGAATTAGGTCCATCCAAAAGTGGCATTTTGAGAACTTATCATATAAATTATGCTCTCTTAGTGTACTCAATACGATCTCAGGATGTGTAGAATGTTCATGACGACTGTGAATGTACACCAATATGTCATATTTAAATACCACAATGAAGGAGTCAAAGTATGGATGGAACAATCGGTTCATCAGTTCCATGAAAACTGTAGGCACGTTCATGAGACCGAAATGCATAACCGACTACTCGAATAGACCATACCTGCTCCAATAGTCTGTAAGAGGTAGATCTGATGGTATAACATGAAAATGATGATAACATTATCTCATGTCAGTCTTTGAGAACATCCAAGATCCTTGAATATGATTGAAGAGACCATCAATCCTCGATAAGGGATATTACTTCGTGACCATTAACTGGTTCAGCATTCAATAATACATGCAATGTCTAATAGTACTATCTACCTTCTTCCCAAACAGGACATGGGAACCCCTAGGACAAGTACTAGGTTTGATAAAACCCTTCTCCTGTAACTCATATAACTACTTCTTAAGATTCCGTAACTCTAGTGTAGCCATCCTGTAAGAGGGAATGCACACCGGTGTTACTCCTAGAACATGCTCAATAGAAAAGTATTCATCTCGTTCTGGAGGAAAACCTGAAAGTCCTATAGAAAGACAACCCTAAAATGATCCACCACTATAGAAAACCCCATCTATGAAGTCCCCTACTCAACTATATACAAACTATAAATCCGAACTGTAACACCTCCCCAGCCATGATTCTCGGGACCTTCTCTGCTCACCTAGACATCCTAATATCCCTTATATAGAAACAAACTACCCTCTTGTGATGTGAGACTCACCCTACAGTGATAGAAATCGATAATAGCCTGGAAGGAAACTAACCAATCCATTCTGAGAATGAAATCATAACTTGTCATATTTATGACATAAAGGTCACGAAAAAGTTACAACCACCAAACTCAAAAGAGAACTCCTTGTACTGACGTACACTTATCATTCAAGATCTCAATGGAGTGAATAGAATCAGGATATCTTATTGGGTAATGATACATATCCCAAGGCTCACCACTACTACAACAGATATAATACTATGGTAAGACCTATATAAAAAAGTGCAAAATCTAAAACTGAGGTATCTAGAATCGTAACTCTAATTGTAGTGGGTCTGAGATCCATCTCTTGATGAGTTTTCTCTATAGAAAAATCCTGACCAGGGCCATGGCCCTATGAGGTTGTCATCAACCCCCAAGATGATCTACCATGCAGCTATCAAAAAATATGTCTGAACATTGTGGAAATAACCCCCACTTCGGCCTAAACAGTCGTACAAACCCCAGTTCCTAGACTAAGGAGAAAATGGTGGTCCTGCTCTTGAACATGGACTCACAGAAGAACTCCTACCACCAGCTACTGGTATGAAAATGTAACATAAAATGTAAAGATGACCCATATTACTAAAAGATCGACACTCCAATGGGTATCTCGTGCAATGTGGCCTCATATTCCTACTCTTCTAGCACTCGTAGAACACCACCTGGATACCTGAAGAATCATTCCAGCTACTCGAATCTCCACACATAGACTAACTATGGTGCTTCTTACTGTCAGTCCGATGGGTACCATCTCCGGAATATGAACCTCCTTGGATCACAGCTTCAGAATCCCTTAGGTTGTGCTCTATGATTAGTTCCTAGTTGACTATAGAAGTGATGGAAGACAACATGAAGATGTTAACATGAGAACGAATGTCATGTCTGAGACCATCCTCAAACTTCCTTGCCATAGATAACTCATCACCCCCTGGAATGGGAGTGAAGTGCTACAACTTTGTGCAGTGAGAAGAGTACTCCATAACTTATAGAGTTCCCTGATCTAACCTCCTAAACTCTTGGGATCGATTAGCACTCAAAATGTCCGAGTAGAAGTAATCATAGAATGAACACTAGAACTCATCCCAAGACATAACCTTTTTGCGTCCTGCCTGTGATATCAAATTCCGCCATATCTTCGAGGAATCATGAATAATGTATGAAGATATATTCACCCTGTTCTCCGAAGGCTTCTCTAGATCTTTGATGATAGATACCATGGCTTATTACCATGACCCTGTAGCCTGAGGTACTCCATCCACTAAAAAGGTGAGAAAATGTTTCTGCTAAAAGACTCGAGTCAACTCTACCATAGATGGGGAAGGATGTGGTGCTCCGCTAAATGTCTACATAATCCTCTAGAATCATTCTTGGAACATTGTATCTGCACCTGTATCTAGAATTATGGCTTGTACCAAGATGGGCACGATGAGAGGATCTACTGGTAGTCTCTAATCTACCATGTTCAGTGTCTGATCGTTGTTCTGTATCTGGTGTACAACCGAAGGTCGTCTCAGTTGCATTAATCTATAAGGTGAAGCACACATCTTATATCAAGATTATGAAGGGATAAAACTTATATGTGAAATAAGGAAACATGAGAAAGAAAATATTCATGTTTTTTAAAGCCAGGATACACAGCTTGTATGAACCATATGCGACCTGTTCCCTTAAGACTTCCCAATGGTATGTACTTCTTCCTGCATTGGTTCTATAACCCCCATACACACTCCATGTTCTTTCTAAGGACGTGATGTGTACTTGAATCACTTTCTCTTACCAAAGTTCTTCCTCATGGTTAAACCACATGATTCTCAAATAAAAGTACTACATGGTGTGTTTTTCTAGACACGACATATACCACTTATGTTTCAATCACCCGTGTCGTTAGTCAAACAGTTGGAGACACGGTTGAATCTAAAGGGTGTGTTTATGCATGAAATGACATGTAATAGAAGGATTTCACCGACCCATGACGTTAGTCACACGGCCAGATACATGGTCTCTACAACAGAGTGTCTACGTCTGGTACACATCATGTTCCATTAATGATATATCAACCCCGTGTATCTTCCCACATATATAGTTACATGATTAAATACTACAAAACTTGTACACATAGTAAATGGCGTGTACTTTTGAAAAATAATTCCTTTCCAATAAAAGGATACTTGGTGTTTATTCATCATTACACACTATGTATTTTTGGTTTTTCCAGACATTAATCCTAAGTAACTACTCTTGAATACCATAAAAACACTCAAACAAAAATCAATGTTCCAAATTCTGAATCATGGGGGCCCATACTCCACATGAATTAAAAATTGGCATCTTATTCATGAATATCACAAAGAATAACACTTATGTTCAATATGGTCAACCAAATTCCGATCCATGTGGGCCCATAAGACCTTAGGGACCCATGTTTGGGGCCCTTCAAATGAAACATTAAACATTATCAATACCCAATCAAACAGCATGTATTCTATCAAGGAATATATCATAATAGCATGAATATCCCGCACAACATCTGTCATGACAACATGAAATAGATAATGAACCCTACATGGAATGACAAGAATTCCTGACATGTGATCTCTAGAAGATAATTATATGATGCATGAGATGGCATACCCTCATCTCATTGGGTTAAAATAGAAATAATACCTCAATAATATCAACAATAACAACAAAACACATGTGAACCACCCAATGGTGAAATCAAATCAACTATAATAATTGGAAAAACTGGATAAATTGAAATAATTGAGGTAAATTAGCTTTTCCCTATACACGGTTTTGCTACTTACATGCACAAATTATTACCAAATACTTATTCATTACTATCCTTGACTATAGGCTTCAGATAGTAAGCCAAAAAGGAAATAATACCTCTGATACAATTTTGTAACATCCAGTTTTCAGGTGCGGCATAGAGGTTCCCCATAACTGGTTGGTCACATGGCCTCAATCACATTTCCTTGAATGCCAGAGGCTATAGACTATATTTTAGGGACTTCGATGTGATAGTGGGGAAACTATTCCCTAATTGGAAGAGTAACACAGTGAAAAAAAACAATTAATATTATCGAAATCAAAAATATCATACAATAATTAAACAACGAAAGACTGTAAATAAATAAACAACTACAACATATATATAAATAATGATGTATATCACAAGTATTTAGGAAAGTTTCCAAACAAGTCTCAATACTATAATATAGTACTAAACAAAAGTATAAAATAAAATAATTAAACAACTAAAATAGAATTGCAGGCCTTATCTTGGTCCCATGATCTCTAGCTCCACAATAGTCAAGTACCTAACGTACAAGGGAGCATTACCTTGTCTATACCTACAACATTATAATAATTTTGGGCCCAAAACCATGACCCAAACAGGGTGTCAGATGAATCCTAGAAGGAAACCAGCCAAATATAGGTTCACATCTATTGGTGAATAAATATATATAGAAGGCAGAATGAAAAATGAATAATTAAACAAGGAAGTAATCAAAATTAACCAATCCTATAGTTAAAGCCAAATTAATTTACATTTATAATTTATTAAACCCAAAAAATCACAAGAAAATTCTAGGAATGTTCTCATAGAATAACCCCTCTAGTTCAACCAAAAATTCACAAGAAACCCTCTTGGAATTTCTCATAGACTAATCCCTCTAGTTCAACTTACAGACAGACTCTATGAGGATGCACTTACCATTAATTCCCCATGTGGTCTCGTAACAGTAAACTGTAGACTCTCAGAGGATGCACTCAATGTCTAATTCCTCTTGTGGTCTCACAATGTGGAACTAGAGACACTCTGAGGGAGAACTCATGTCCACCCCCATATGGTCTCATAGAATTAAAAGTAAACAGAAACTCTTGGGAAGCCCAGAACATCCATTCCTCCTATGGTCTACCTACACCAGGTTCTAATAGCCCTGTGTAATAAAATCATGCACAAACGTTATCTACAAGATGAACTAAATCTCTAATATTACTATGATAAAAACTAAAACGCATATCATAATCATATCATATAATATCAACTCCATCCTAACAGTACTATGAATGGAAGAAAACACAACCTAACATGCAGTTCTAGGAGAAATGGCCAACATCATGAAATCATGGGAAAACACATGAACAACAAGGTAATAAACTCTATTCATAATCAAACACCCTTACTCAAAAAAACAAATAGTATTAGGCATTAACAAGGTTAAATTCTTAAAACACGCAATTCCCTAAACTAGTGTTTTGGGAACGATTTCACATATAATTCAAATACAACTATGTAAAGGCACAAAAAACCTACCTCGATGTTGTATGATCGATATAGTTGAACCTCAGAATTTGAATCAACCAATAATGCAGTAGATCTACAAAAATGTCAAGAATACTCAAGCAATGATATCTTAATAAAGAAAAGAAAAATGATAAAAGGATCTATAAGAAGGAAGAACTCACTAATGCAGTTAAAATGCAATTTATGAGGTTTGATTCAGAGCACAGGCAGTCAATTGGGGGCTTGGAGAAGAATCAGTGTTCTTTGGTTGCTGCTGGACAAGACGATGCTAGAAGAAGGAGGTTATGTCAATTAGACATGACCCCAGTCTAATTTATCAATTAAAAATAATAATAAATGGAATGTTCTTTTAAGATAAATCGAATGTATATGCCTTTACCGATCCCCACTTTAGGTAGTCTCTAGGTCACCCCACACAGCCCTGTACTCGGCAATTACACGACCAATACACGGATACCCGCGAAAACCTAGTACACAATGTGTACTCCAATATACATGGAATTTTCTCTTATATACATGTCGTGTACTCCTAAAATTTCCAGAAACTCCTTATTTTCTAAAAAACACAAGAAATTAAGATCCATACCTGAAATGATGATCCGGGTTCTTACCAAAATTTTAACTAAGAACATAAAATATTATGTATTATTACACCTCCTCCAATAATTTTGTATCCTTACCAACATTATTAATAAAATATAATAATAATAAATAGATTATATCATGATAATATGATAACTTCATTCAATCATTATTCTATCAAATGGAAATTAAATGCATCACTCATTCATATATGTGTACGACTCTGTGTATGTAGTGATATGATTCATTTTCTATCACCATATTTATTTTTATGTTGTCGTTATAGGTTTAATTTTTATATATATTTTAGGAAATAACTAACCTTCATAAATTATTTTATCATATATACCATTTTCTATTATGAAACATTTGAAAAAAAAATATCGTAACTCATGCGTACGTGAGGACTACCACCTCCATAATGTGATGGGAATCATTTTTTCATATATATTTTAAATGGCTTGTGGTAAGGATATATTTAATGAATAACATTTAAATTTAGTATATAATAATGATTCCAAAATATTAATTATTATTTTCTTTCTTTTCATTCAGAAAATTAAACAGTTTAATCATCACTTGTATTTACGTATGAACTACCATCTCCAAGAAGGGATAGAATTCATATTTCATCACTTATTTATATTAGATTTTAAAAATTATTAAATGATAAATAAATATGATAATTACTTCAAAATTATGATTCTATATATGATGAAACCAATACAAAATATCTTGTATGGAAACCATCAAACCAAAACATGCATGGAAAAAAATAGTTTTCACTTGAAAACCCATTTTAAGGAAATTTTTTTATACAAGGATAATTAAAAATTATAATGTAATTGTAAAATTTGGTTATATTTAATATAGTTCTTAAATAGATTTATAATAAATATATATTTATTATATTTTATATTTTATTATGTAATTTGAAATAAGGGGCATGATGTTATATGTCTTTTTTACAATATCATTTCTTTCCAGAACTCTCTATGCTAAATTTCTATTGATGGAAATTATATATATCATATCCATTAAATCCAATGGATTTTATTATTATCTAATTATTCCAAAAAAATAATTTTTTATATAATTTTCCATTCATTAAAACATAAAATGATTGAGATTTTTTTTAATAAAATAAAACCTTATTTCCTCTTAGGTCAATAATATTTTCCTATCATGTAAATTATCTTTAAAATTGTCTATGAATATTATTACCTAAAATTGAAATTATATATAATATAAATTATCCCTACCTTTGAATTTATATAGAAAAATTCAGGAAGGAATATTTATAATAAAAAAATTATCCAAACAAGTAATTTTTTACATTTTTAATGTTGCGAATGGAATGTTTTCTTTTAATGTATATAATATGAAAAAAAAATTCACACATTCATGTATATTCTTTAAATTGAAGATTCATTTAAATATTTCGTTTTATATTTTAAATTTAAAGGACTTTATTAGGATTATAGGAGTTTATAGTTAAATTTTCATGAAATGAAATATATAATTTCTCATATTTTCAAAGAATGGTTCAAATGATCATTAAAAATATGTTTTTTATATATGAAAAAAATACATTATAGACTATTACGATTAACTAGGGATATGATCCTATGAATCCTTCAACATTTTATAACTGGATGAATTTTTATGGTGGTGATGATATATGGATGATTCTATAAAATTTGTTTCATTCTCTTTTGATAATTTGATTATGTTGAATGCTTTATGAAACCTATTTCTTTTTCATGAGTTATGATATGATAGAATTATGAATTTATTATGGAATCATATCCTTTAAATTGGTTACTATAGGATGATATGATTAATTATTTTATGATATTATGTTCCATATATGTGTAGAATTAGGTATGTAGTTAATGGTCCAATAATAATATATCCATCCAATTCATTAGGTAATGTGTTGTAGTTTATAATTTCGTAAGACAGGATGTAGTTCCTAAAATCCTAATAGATGTCAGAGTTCCTAATATTGAGGTTATTCCCAAGAAAATTTTGGAAATGTCTTATCATTATAATTATGGTAATTTGGCCACAATTATAGCATTAGGAATGAACCATATCTAATGAATCAATTTTCTCTATTTTTTTGTTTGCTCAAATTTTTTATATTATTCCTATAAAATTTTATCATATATCATGGATGTACAATGAAGGATTTATACTATTTTCTCTTATATATTTTGACTCACAAAACATAATACATGCTTCCTGATTAAATATATTGTAATGATTAGGTATCATTATAGTATGTTAAGATCTTGTTCTCATACTATATAAATTATCTTTTCCTCAGTTATGATCATTGATTGATATGTATTATGTTTACTATTATGATCATTTGAGCTCGCTCATTCATAGGATTTAGTTAAAAAGAAAGGTTTTATATAAGGTATATCTATAACCTTTACAATATTAATGATATTAATGAGGTATTTTGAAGTAATTCAAGATATAATATTACTATATATCTGGTCTCCCACGATATTGAACCTCTATGGTCCAATATAAAATAATAATTTGAAATGTATTTATTACTCAAAAAAAGTTATGAAATATTATTGTATAAAATTATCTACGTACCTTAAATAAGGCTTGAGATTTCATCTATCCTGATTAGTGTGGAATGTTACTGATTGTATTTATAGCTTTTTTTATTTATTTATTATCATTTTCACACATGTTTTTAGGTGATGTTACTTCAAGGGTCAATCATTTTAAAGATATACTAGGTTGTTCTATTCTATAAATATAGAAAACATTTACTTTGAAATAATTTTTCAATGTGGTGAATCATATACCATTTTTTGAGTGGAACTTAATTTATGGATGATGATTTTGGTTATATGATTATCATACTAAATACATGAGTGTATTTTCAAGTAGTCTGATCTAAACATATTAATACTCATTCTTATGTGGAGATAGAAATACTGGTTCTGAAAGGGGTTTATATATTTCATTGTGAAGGTTATATTTTATTGAGTGTTAGTAGTGTTCATTTCTAGGTAGCATCTAGATCAATATATATTAGATAGAAAATGGGTACATATCTTTGGATATGATGGGATAACTTGTTTGGTTCCATATAATTATGGTATGATGAACTTGAGGGTTTTATTTGGGGAAAAAATAAGTTTCTAGAATAGTTATATTGGTTCCTTAATTTCCAAGATGTTGGGGTTCCTTAAATCATTGAGGATTTTTTTAGAGGATGTGGTTCTAAGGTAAATGTTTTGTATTTAAATTATAATGATACCCTATTAGGGAGTCTGAGAAAGGCATCTTAGTGTAGGGGATTTGGTTAAATTCATGCTAATAAAAGGACACCTATAGGTTTAATTGAGGTTTCATCAATTATTTAAGTTACACTGATAGTTGAATATAACCCCACCCTATTTTTTATTTGATATTTTCATATCACACCATTTAATATATTCTAAATTGTGGGGGATTTGGATCTAGTTATAATGTATATTTATAAGGGGATGTATATTAGATTTCCCTTTGGGATTTTAATTCATAGTAATAATATAGATATATAGTTTTATAATGACAAATAGGTATTATTTTCATTGAGACATATTCATGTTATAAATTTGTATATTTTATTTGAACAATGAGATGGATTGGTAGAGATAATGTCATGACAAAAAAAACCTACCCTCAATAAGTAGAATCCATATCCATTGATTATTGTTACAATAATAACATTTAATATTGTGATTCACCATATTTTCATTAAAGACATTACCATTGGTAATTATGGATGATTATTTTCCAATTTTGTCATCTTATTATGGGGAGTAAGGATTGTTGACCAATTCTAGGTTGTTTAGAATGAAATTTTCATGGATTTCCCACCAAAGAGAATGGTAATGTTCATAATAGCCTAAATTCTAGGTATGGATACCATATATATTCTAATATATGTTATGGATCCTACATAGTTAATTTTCTTAATGGTTTGTCTAGAGTAACTTTAGGATAATTTATTCATACATTTGAGTGAATTCTATTGAAGTGATAATATTTTATTTAAAAATAAGGGTGATGATTCATCAACCTTATTAATGGATTATTTGATGTTTAACCTTTTGAAAATCAAGAACCATTGTCATGTTTATCAAATATATAACCTTATTAAATCAATTGAAAAGAGGCTAGTGGTTCACCAACATCAATTTTAGACCATGAAATCATATTTTATTGGTGAGGCCAACAAATATTGATCATAATTATTTTTTGAGAAAGTATGTCCTAGATATGTTTTTGATAATGTAATTAATTTTGATGACACACTAGAATTTTTTATGGTCTGGAAGAATTGGATCATACAGTAATATTAATAAACCTTTGAAGTTATATATATATATATATGATATTATTGATTAATTCTAGTAGTTAGTGGATCATATTCATTATATTCATATATTATTTACTACCCAAAGAGAGAATATAATATATTTTTTCCACAAAAGTGTTAATTCTATATTATATACTAATGCCTCATTTGGTATGTGATATTTGTTGTTAGAATATTAGCATGGACTCAAAATGACGGTGATTTTTTTATTAAATAAACTAAAAATTAACTTATTGATAGAGAACCACAAATTATTATTTTTTTGGATACATTATAAGAATATTTTCAGAATTATCCAAATTAACAGGGTTGATGATGACCTAGTACATAAAGAGAATGTATTTAGAGTCATTTAGGGCTTATGAGAGAGACAAAGTTGAAATTAATTAATGTGTGAAGATAGTGATAATGTTAACCTGATCCTATATAGGTAAAGAATTTAACCTATAATGTGAAGAATTAGGGGTTGGTGAGGGGGTAGTTATGGTAAGGAAGAGTGAGTATTATCATTTAAGTCCATATGTTTTGGCCATATGATTAGAATATACCAACACATGACCAAAAGTTGGTAGTGGTGGTGTATGTAATGAGTTGTTAGTGTTAAAAACTTTTAGTTGAGATTTTTATATAAAATAATGACCATAATATCTTGAGATTTTTATCTTCAATGATTGAACTAAATATTTCAAAGAGATTTTTGGTCATGTATCAAAGATATATTTAAATTAAAATGACATATAACCATGGAAAAATGAATATCATGGATGACACACCCAGTAGAATGGATCAGGCATAAGTGGTTCCAGGGGATATGTGTGAGTATTAGATATTGAGACTACTCAGTAAGATATATCCTAATATCCTTGAGTATTAGGGTAAATATACTTTTATACAATTGATATTTTAAACTATACATCCTGATGAAGTGAGGTAAAGTTACTTGTCAACCTCAAATTATATGTTTCGAGGAATATTATAGATTGTTAAGTATTTACCTAAAATTTATAGCATTATTAAACTGTGATATTTTATCAATAATGTATTTTAGTAGTCCTTTTGATCATTTAAAAGAATATAATGAGGAATTCACATACGTCAACATAGATTTTCTACTATGGTATTTCTAAAATATATCATAATGTCAGAGGAAAAGATTTTACAAGGGGATAAACAATAAAATTACAAGGTTTTTCTTTTAGTAAGTCACCTGAATTCTTGTGATTGATGAGAATCAACAACCCACATGTCATCTGTAGGAATTACTAATTCCTAGGTGGAATTGGTAAAACATAATTATGTTTTTTAATAGGGTTTCCACAGTCACCCTAAGGTCGTGATTTATTATAGGTTGTAGTGGATTAGATAACTCATTTAGACCATTTAATTACAATACAAGACACAAAAATTTATGAAGAGCTGGTCCTATTGTATTTTAGGGAGATATTATAGATTTTGTATCATCCCAAGATTATCATATAAGAATAGGATTACTTATTTACATCACACATCATATAGGGATTATAGAATTCGATATAATTTTTTGTGAATTTAGCAATGACATATTATCCTATGAAAAATAGGAAATAATATAGTAATTTTTGAGTGTTAGTTAGAATTCTATAATTATAAATATAGTATTTAATAGTATTATGATAGTTTCATATTTTATTGTTATATTTTTTCCATAAAATGATATAACAAGAATAAAATTATATGTAAACATTAAGGCCTTTTCAAGAATGACTATGATTTTATTTAATGGGGAGTCATCCATTGTTGGCATAAGTATTTTATAGGAACTATTATTGAATATGAAATTAATTCACAAATACTGTAAAAAATCTATGAGAAATAAAAATTGTTATTCCAATCAGATGGACTAATCTATTGTGTATTATGGGGATTAACATGTATTCTTAAGTCTATATTCATGACTAGAAGGAAGGTGCATTCAGATATAAGGAATGTTGGAACCATGGTTCATAGGGCTATTCAACCTCATAAAGAAGAGTAATAATATTACATAATAGTTAGTTCTTCTTCTGATATTTCTTGTTATTAATGATATATTTTATGTATTGTATTTAATGATACCATCCTAATTCTTATCATATGATCTTTATCAATGACATCAAGTTGGGGTATGATTTATCATTTAAGGCTTAATAGTTCTTATAGTAGATCAGAGTGGGAATATCCTTCAAGTGATTATTGTACTTTTTGTGTGAATTTATTGTAATAATAAGTGTATCCTTGTGTAGATACGATATTTGGAAGCTGATATGTGAACACAATAGTTGTAGTTCCAAACTGGTGATTTATGATGAGGAAACTCAAGGAAAATATGTTATACTTTGGGGTTGTTATGACAAGTGAAGTATTTAAAGTTATGAAATTAATTTTATTTTCCTAAATTAAGTTTAATTTTACTTTTTTTATGTTTTATAATCTTTTGTAGACTAGGGTTTGGATTTGGTGATTTTATTTTGGTGCAATATATCTATCTCTAATCTAAAATGACCTCAGGTACCTCATGTCAGTGAATTGAGAACCCAAATTTTTTAGTTTGAATGGGGAATTACATGGAGGGCCACTAACACCCACCCCACCATATTTGGGATTCCAAGGAATTCATAAAATAAATAAAATTCATCTTTATTAATTTAGTTATATTCATTATATAAATATTAATTACTTTTTACAGAATGATGTAAATAGTTATTACAAAAATGTTTTCATATAATGTTTTCATTTTATGAACTAATTTGTAAATTTTAAATTTCAATTTTAAGGAATTGAATTTTATTTAAAAAAATAAATGGATAAAATTAAATTAGGATGAAAATTTTTTATATGTCATAAAATATTGTTTTTATAGTGAATAGTTCAAATTACCAATTTTGGAAAAAATATACTTCTTTTAAATAATTAAAGTAATTAAAAATTACAATTAATTTTTATTTACAATTTCATGTAGCATAATAATTCCTTATTTATATTTAATCCACTTAATTATTTTTAAAAAACATTATATTGGGTTTCATTATAACTGTATTTATGTTTAAAAATATGGGATTTTTCTAAAAATTATTTAAAAGTACATAATGTTTCTTAATATTAATTAATTATGTTACTAATGAACGAGGAATGTGTTAACTGATTTGTATATATTATACTTCATTAAATATTATTTTTTATTCATAAATGGAATATTTTTACATATGCTATTAATATAAAATCACTCATTTCATTAAAAATACACTTCTTCAAAACCCTCATTTTTATCACATCTTCTGGTTTAATTTGAAATTACAATTTACCAATTATTAAAAAAGAATTTAAAAAATGGATTAAATGTTTTGAATAAGAATAATTAATTTTATATAATATTTTCAACTTGTTTTTTATTAAAATGGATATTTAAAACAATAAAAATTACTTACCACGATTAAGGTGAAAACATGTTTACCGTATGGTTAATATAAAAAGATAATTATTAAATGACCTGGAATTTTATATAAATTTTATTTTATTTACATATATATAAATTTTAATTCATTACACTAATAAATGTAATATGTTTATCCTTTATTCGTGAAAAAACATGTATGTATATCATTTTCTTTTCAAAAATTATATGTGTGTCACCCACTTCAATTATTAAAGAAAACATCATCTCCTATACTATTCACACCATAAAATTCCATTATATTAGCAAATACCTACCAAAAATATGCCTTAATTCCCTAACCATTAACTAGTTTCCCTATTTGGATCATTAATACATCCTAATAATGTCTTTTTCTTATATTAATATGTTATTTGATGAAGAGGTGTCCTGCTTGACCATATGTTTTTTTATTTCCAATTAATCCTCATTAAAATCTGTTTAAATTTACATTATATATAGAAATAATAACGTAAAATATAATCATATGTTATTTTTCTAATGTAAAATTCAAAATCCATCTCTTATTACATAAAATGGGATAAAAACATCATTCATTTCTACAGTGGACTACCCCCTCATGAACCAATGCTATTTGTTTTCCATTATCACCACTCATAGATTGTTATAATAATTTAATTTAAATAATATATTTTTTTTGTTATTTTTATCATATTTTTACTTATTGATTTATTATTTATGATATTACTTCTAAAATGCCATTCTGTGGTGGATTTAATAACGTCGCTCGTGTGTACGAGGGACTACCATCTATGGAACAAATTTAATTAATTTCACACTAATGCATTACATGGATGGTAATAATGATGATATTAATTAATATATATGATATAAAAAACAAAATTGTTCTATTAATGAAATACTTATAATGCTTAAAGGATAATATATAATTTTCATTCCTACATTGAAAAATTATAATGTCGTTCATGTGTTCGTATGGAATATCACTTCCATTAAATGATGTCACACTTTTTTCATAATTAAATAATATGTATGATAAATATAAGTGTATTTGAAAATTTGATATGTTATTTATGATATTATTATCAATTTTTAAATATTATTCAATACATAACATCTTTCTATTATGATCATTAAGAATGTGAAATGTTACGCATGCGTACGTACAACCTACAATCTCAATGATCGTAACTTGTTTCATTTATTATAAACATTGTTCATGATTATATTTAAAATCATAATATATTTATAAAAATAAAAAAATTTATTTATTAATATTTTCGATAAGTTAACATGAAGACCTCTTTAACCGTAGTCACATACCAAAGTCTTTTTTTTGACATATATGCCAAATACCAGAAAAATATCCAAGGAAAATTTAGTTGATGAAATAATTGTGTATTGAATAGTAAGATATAAAATAAATAGAATAATAAAAATGAAAAAAAAATATTATAAAACTAAAAAAATATCATAACTATATTATTCAGGATGATAATGAACATACATGATGAATTTAACTCGAGGTAAGGGACTTTATCTAAATTTCATTTCATTGAGGTATATTTCGATGTTATGATTCTATATTATTTTATGATTTATACATAAATAACACTTCACCTATTATATCATGACCTTTTCTATTATAATTCCATTTATAGATTTTTTAATTTTCTACTTTTTTAGAGATCACGATTCCAATGTTTCCAATGTTGTAAAATAAATTTATTTAAAATAATCCTTTGAATTCATTAATCAAACTCTGTTTGTATTCAATTTTAATTATTTTAAAATGATTTTCTATATCTAATTTAGGAATTTTAGAATGGAATTTTTTTAATTATATCATTTTTTAAAATAAACTCATCATTTTTTGTTTTTTTCCCATTATTTACAAATATCTAAATAGAAGTTACATTTTAACATGTATGGAAATAATTACTTTTCCTACCACGATAAACATTTTTGTAAGTTCGTCTTCAATGAAATGATTTCATTTTTTTCTATAATTATAAATTCTCCTCCCCTTTTAATGAGTAATTATGTATTGAAAATGGGGTTTAAAATAAAAATTATATTTTGTTATTGATAATGGGTTTTTAAAAGATATGGGGTTTTATATTTAATATAGGGTCATAAATATAATGGTTATTTTGATAAATAAAATAATTATAAATAAAGGTATAAAAGTGTTTTTAATGGGTTTTATGTTTTAAAATGAAATCTTAAATAATTTATGATTTTAATTGGTTCATGGGCATTATTTATATTGTCAGGCGGTTCTATTAAAAATCAAGGATGGGTTGTTCAATATTAAAAAAGGATGGGTGGTTACTTTATAAACCATTGATAGGTGGTTACATTATAAACCAAGAACATGTGGTTTTTGGATATACCATGGAATGTTGGGTCTGTGATAGCCCTACAATTCATTGGGTACTCTAAAGATGGAATTTAAAAATATCAGTTATTTTATTCGATAAATTGAAGTGATTTACGATATCTTGGGTCACCTAAATGATTTAAATGTCCCTTATATTGTTTTTAAATTACTCTATTTAAAAATCTATGTTTTGAATCACGTAAAATATATTTATTTCATTTTACCTAAGTAAAATTGTTATAATGGGAAACATTTTATTGGTTTTTATTTTTTTCCTTGAGAAATGAACTACCTATATTCAGGTTCCCTACTAATATTTTTCTATGATTCCATATTCTATAATGTTTTTCATTGGGTTTAAGGGTGTGTAAATGAAAAGGGGATGTAACATTGAATGTTGTGAATATATTTCAAGAAAATAAATAATGTATTATTTTAAATGTTTTATATTAATTAAAAATGGATAATGATCATAAGTGTCCGCAATATATATATATATGGTTTTTAATGTAAAATATGTGATTTAACTATCTTAATTACTAAAATTTAAAAGATACTCAAACTTAATAGAATGATTTTTTAAATAAAATAAATAAATATTTTATTTTCGGATCAAGAACATAATTTTTTAATTAAAGTATTGTCTTATATAACATTTAATGTTAGGATAATTTCAATATTTTCCCTTAAAATATTTCACTTTGTTTTTTTTCTTAAATGATATTTTATTTTCAGATTATCATGATTATTTATCTTAAATTTGCCTAAATAAAATAGTTTTCCATAGAGGAATAATGAATCTATAGTAGGAATCCACTAAGTGGGAAATATCCATTCACATAAGTATCCTGATATTAGTTTAATATAAAATATGTAGTTTTTAAGTGTGATAGATAAGTTGAATAAATAGTAAAATGGTTGTGGTATCAATGATAGAGAGAATTTAGATCATCACATTTGGAGCATAATTATAGAGGAGAATTTTATGAAAGAACATCACCCATAGTTCAGTGGTTCTTTTATCGTTATGGTAGAATGTGGTTTGATTAATTTTTCATTGATGATACTTGTTGTCAAGGGATGTTTGGAACATCAAATGGTAACAAATTTTATTTATAGTTTTAATAGTGAATATGATCACTATAGGTCTCTAGTAAAAAATATCATAGAGAATTTTGATCAATTTTTTTTTGGAATGGGAAATATTCAGGAATATTTTTCAGGGGAAATATTTCAACATGGTTTCTAGGATAATGACTGAGAAATATTTTATAGAATTGTGTTAGAATGATCAAGATTATATATCTTTATTTTAATAAAACTAATTAATACAAGATATTAACATAAAAGGCTTTGTTTTTAGTGATTGATAATAAAATTAATAGAATATAAAATTGATTAAATACATGTTTATAAAAATATTTTCTACATAAGAATTTAAAATAATTGAGAAATTTGTTCATTGTTATGAGAATGTGAAGGTGAATTTTGTCAAAACCAGTGTTCCTTGATATTTTAGGAGTAAAAAATCTCTAGATACAAGAAAATGGGGAATAATCCTTTAGGTAAATGTGGAGGTATAAAAACAAGGTCCATTATTTGGGGAAGTGTGGTAAAAATTATTTTGGATAATTTATCATGAAGTCTAGGATATTTTTCCAATGTGTAATGTATGATTATATATTTTTCAACTATAATGAAAATTAGTATATGAATATTTAATAGTATATCATAATATTATTTAGTTATATTGAGATAAGGAATTTTTCTATGGTGAGGAAAAAATATACACTCATGTGGGAATTCAACTTGATCAAAAGAGGGTCAGTCTGAAAAAATATTTTTCCACCACTATGGTTTTTTTGGGACATCATGATATGTGGTGACATGTATGATACATGTTTCTTAATGTTATTCCAATACCATATTTTACATTGAATATTCACAATCATTTATTTATAAAACAATTTCAAGTTAAATTGTAATATCACCACATGGAAAGAATATATTACTTTTGGTGAAATCTTAGACAACAATATTAATTAAACTATGATATATATGAATCGTTATATTATAATTATTGGGATGTATGTTTCTGAAAAACATATTGAAATGTACATAGTATAGTTTGATATCATTCTTGGTAGGTATTGGATTTCAATTTATCATTGTATTATGTATTTATGGTCTATAAAATTTATGTTCAATGATTTTTTATTATTTACAATATACCAAGAAGATGAGAAACTATTAAGAAATATGATTTTACATTACCAAGATAATAATGTTCAAGTTAAAGAAACAATTTAATTTACTGATTTTCTGGTAGTAAGTGAATATAGGGATTCATTTATTAATGGTTTTCAAAGTTGTATTATTGATCAAGAGTTTTAGTATTTAGTTGACTTAGGGACTAAGGTTGAACCTATTTCTAACCCCCTTATAGAATGTGTCATGTGTATATTTAATAATTTATAAAAAAATTCCAAGACTTACTAGATAATGGTTTCATTAGTACAATACCTTCACCATGGGCTTATCTTATTTTGTTTTTTAAAAATAAATATAGACCAGTGATGCATAAAAATGAGTATATAGTTTTGAATAACATCACTATTCAGAACAAGAATTCATTTCATCATATCGATGAATTATTTGATTAACACCTTAGAGAAAAATACATTTAGAAGGTTGATCTTTATCCAGGGAACCATAAGTTGAAAGTAAAGGAATTATATAATCTAAAAAATATATTTAAAACTAGATATTAGAATTATATTTTTTTCTTTTCCAATAGGGTTTTGTAATGCACTTGTTGTATTTATGGAAATTATGCCTAGTGGTTTGCCTAAGTTTTTATATGTTTTTAGTTTTTTATTGATGATATTTTGTTATATTATAAATTTTACAAGGAATATAAAAATCACCTAAGAATGTATTTAGATTACATAAATGTAAATAAATAAAATGAAAAATTAAGTAATTGTGAATTTTAGTTGAAAAAAATAATTTCCCTCGACATATTATTTAAAAATAACGGTTTATTGTTGGCCCTAAATTTTTTTTAAAGAATGGAAAATAACTAAAAATATCCCATAGAATATTAGTTTTATTGAATTAGTGTGTTACTACTAGATGTCTATTTAAACAAAATTCATTACTTTTTCCAATTTATTATCTTATCTCAAAAAGTATTTAAATTAATCTAGGATAAATAATGTGTTTTTTTAAATAAAAAACAATATTAGTGATTGCTCTAATTTTTTTCCTTTCCTTATAGAAATGATGAATTTTCAACTACATTGGTGATTCATTGAAATAAATATTTTAGGTACTATTGTATAATAACTAGCTAATTAATTATGATTCTTGTCACTTGATCCCTAATGAGTTAATTTACACTACACATTATCTTAAATTAGCTTCTATGATTTTTCATTCATGAATTTGGTTTCATTACTTATATGGAGTAATGTGTGAAATATTCCTTGAACTGATCAAGGATTATGATTGCATGATTCATTACTATCTGAGCAAAGAAAAAATATTTATGATATATTCAATTAGAAATTTAATGTCATATTTACCATGATTTTATTGAAATACTGGTCCTGAAAGGGGTTTATATATTTCATTGTGAATGATAGATTTTATTGAGTTTTAGTAGTTTTCTTTTCTAGGTAGCATCTATATCAATATATATTAGATAGAAAAGCGGTACATATATTTTCATATGATGGAAAAAACTTGTTTGGTTCCATATAATTATGGTATGATGAACTTGAGGGTTTTAGTTTGGGAAAAAATAGGTTTCTAGAATAGTTATATTGGTTCCTTAATTTCCAAGATGTTGGGGTTCCATAAATCATTGAGGATTTTTTTAGAGTATGTGGTTCTAAGGTAAATGTTTTGTATTTAAATTATAGTGATACCCTATTAGGGAGTCTGAGAAAGACATCTTAGTGTAGGGGATTTGGTTAAATTCATGCTAATAAAAGGACACCTATAGGTTTAATTGAGGTTTCATCAATTATTTAAGTTATACTGATAGTTGAATATACCCCCACCCTACTTTTTATTTGATATTTTCATATCACACCATTTAATATATTCTAAATTGTGGGGGATTTGGATCTGGTTATAATGTATATTTATAAGGGGATGTATATTAGATTTCCCTTTGGGATTTTAATTCGGAGTAATAATATAGATATATAGTTTTATAATGACAAATAGGTATTATTTTCTTTGAGATATCTTCATGTTATAAATTTGTATATTTTATTTGAATAATGAGATATAGTGGTAGAGATAATGTCATGACAAAAAAACCTACCCTCAATAAGTGGCATCCATATCCATTGGTTATTGTTACAATAATAACATTTAATATTGTGATTCACCATATTTTTATTAAAGACATTACCATTGGTAATTATGGATGATTATTTTCCAATTTTGTCATCTTATTATGGGGAGTGAGGATTGTTGACCAATTCTAGGTTGTTTAGAATGAAATTTTCATGGATTTCCCACCAAAGAGAATGGTAATGTTCATAATTTCCTAAATTCCATTTATAGATACCATATATATTCTAATATATGTTATGGATCCTACATAGTTAATTTTCTTAATGGTTTGTCTAGAGTAACTTTAAGAAAATTTATTCATACATTTGAGTGAATTATATTGAATTGATAATATTTTTTAAAAAAATAAGGGTGATGATTCATCACCATTATTAATGGATTATTTGATGTTTAACCATTTGAAAATCAAGAACCATTGTCATGTTTATAAATTATATAACCTTATTAAATCAATTGAAAAGAGGCTAGTGGTTCAACAACATAAATTTTAGACTATGAAATCATATTTTATTGGTGAGGCCAACAAATATTGATCATAATTATTTTTTGAGAAAGTATGTCCTAGATATGTTTTTATAATGTAATTAATTTTAATGACACACTGGAATTTTTTATAGTCTAGATGAATTGGATCATCCAGTAATATTAATAAACCTTTGAAGTTGTATATATATATATATATGATATTATTGATTAATTCTAGTAGATGGTGGATCATATTCATTATATTCATATATTATTGACTACCCTAAGATAGAATATAATATTTTTTATCCACAAAAGTGGTAATTCTATATTATATACTAATGCCTCATTTGGTATGTGATATTTGTGGATAGAATATTATCATGGACTCAAAATGACGGTGATGTTTTTATTAAATAAACTAAATATTAATTTATTGATAGAGAACAAAAAATTATTTATTTTTTTAGTATACATTATAAGAATATTTTCAGAATTATCTAAATTAACAGGGTTGATGATGACCCAGTACATAAAGATAATGTATTTAGAGTCATTTAGGGCTTATGAGAGAGACAAAGTTGAAATTAATTAATGTGTGATGATAGTGATAATGTTAACCTGATCCTATATAGGAAAAGAGTTTAACCTATACTATGAAGAATTAGGGGTTTGTGAGGGGGTAGTTATGGTAAGGAAGAGTGAGTATTATCATTTAAGTCCATATGTTTTGGCCATATGATTAGAATATACCAACACATTACCAACAGTTGGTAGTGGTGGTGTATGTAATGAGTTGTTAGTATTACTAACTTTTGGTTGAGATTTTTATATAAAATAATGACCATAATATCTTGAGATTTTTATCTTCAATGATTGAACTAGACATTTCAAAGATATTTTTGGTCATTTATCAAAGATATATTTAAATTGAAATTACATATAACCATGGAAAAATTAATATCATGGATGACACACCCAGTAGAATAAATCAGGCATAAGTGGTTCCAGAGGATATGTGTGAGTATTAGATATTGAGACTATTCAGTAAGATATATCCTAATATCCTTGAGTATTAGGGTAAATATACTTTTATATAATTGATATTTTAATCTATACATCCTGATGAAGTGAGGTAAAGTTACTTGTCAACCTCAAATTATATGTTTTGAGGAATATTATAGATTGTTAATTTTTTACCTAAAATTTATAGCATGATTAAACTGTGATATTTTACTAATAAGGTATTTTAGTAGTCCTTTTGATCATTTAAAAGAATATAATGAGGAATTCACATACGTCAACATAGATTTTCAACTATGGGATTTCTAAAATATATCATAATTTCAGAGGAAAAGATTTTACAAGGGGATAAAAAATAAAATTACAAGATTTTTCTTTTAATAAGTCACCTGAATTCTTGTGATTGATGAGAATTAACAACCCACATGTCATCTGTAGGCATTACTAATTCCTAGGTGGAATTGGTAAAACATAATTATGTATTTTAATAGGGTTTCCATAGTCACCCTATGGTCGTGATTTATTATAGGTTGTAGTGGATTAGATAACCCATTTAGACCATTTAATTACAATACAAGACACAAAAATTTATGAAGAGATGGTCCTATTTTCCTTTAGGGAGATATTATAGATTTTTTAGCATCCCAAGATTGTCAAATAAGATTAGGATTACTTATTTACATCCCACATCAAATAGAGATTATAGAATTCGATTTAATTTTTTGTTAATTTATCAATGACATATTATCCTATGAAAAATAGTAAATAATTTAGGAATTTTTGAGTGTTAGTTAGAATTCTATGATTATAAATATAGTATTTAATAGTATTGTGATAGTTTCATATTTTATTGATATATTTTTTCCATCAAATGATATAACAAAAATAAAATTATATGTAAACATTAAGGCCTTTTCAAGAACGACTATGATTTTATAGAATGGGGAGTCATCCATTGTTGGCATAATTATTTTATAGGAACTATTATTGAATATGAAATTAATTCACAAATACTGTAAAAATCTATGAGAAATAAAAATAGTTATTCCAATCAGATAGACTAAACTATTGTGTTTTATGGGGATTAACATGTATTCTTAAGTCTATCTTCATGACTAGAAGGGAGGTGCATTCAGATATAAAGAATGTTGGAACCATGGTTCATAGGGCTATTCAACCTCATAAAGAAGAGTAATAATATAAAATAATAATTAATTCTTATTCTGATATTTCATGTTATTAATGATATATTTTATGTATTATATTTAATGATACCATCCTAATTCTTCTCATATGATCTTTATCAATGACATCAAGTTGGGGTATGATTCATTATTTTAGGGCTTAATAGTTCTTATTGTAGATCAGAGTGGGAATATCCTTCAAGTGATTATTGTACTTTTTGTGTGAATTTATTGTAATAATAAGTGTATCCTTGTGTAGATACGATATTTGGAAGCTGATATGTGAACACTATAGTTGTAGTTCTAAACTGGTGATTTATGGTGAGGAAACTCAAGGAAAAGATGTTATGCTTTGGGGTTGTTATGACAAGTGAAGTATTTAAAGTTATAAATTTAATTTTATTTTCCTAAATTAAGTTTAATTTCACTTTTTTTATGATTTATAATCTTTTGTAGACTAGGTTTTGGATTTGGGGATTTTATTTTGGTGCAATATATCTATCTCTAATCTAAAATGACCCCAGGTACCTCATGTCAAGGAATTGAGAACCCAATTTTTTTGGTTTGAATGGGGAATTACATGGAGGGCCACTAACACCCACCCCACCATATTTGGTATTAAAAGGAATTAATAAAATAAATAAAATTCATGTTTATTAATTGAGTTATATTCATTATACAAATATTAATTACTTTTTACACAACGATCCAAATAGTTATTACTAAAATGTTTTCATAGAATGTATTCATTTTATGAACTAATTTGTAAATTTTAAATTTCAAATTAAATGAATTGAATTTTATTTAAAAAAATAAATGGATAAAATTAAAATAGGATGAAATTTTTTTATTTCATAAAATATTGTTTTTATAGTGAATAGTTCAAATTACCAATTTTGGAAAAAATATACTTCTTTTAAATATTTAAAGTAATTAAAAAATACAATTATTTTTTAATTATAATTTCATGTAGCATAATTATTCTTCATTTATATTTAATCCACTTAATTATTTTTAATAAACATTATATTGGGTTTTATTATAACTTTATTTAGGTTTATAAATATGGGATTTTTCTAAAAATTATTTAAAAGTGCATAAAGTTTCTTAATATTAATTAATTATGATACTAGTGAACGAGGAATGTGTTAACTGATTTTTATATATTATAATTCATTAAATATTATTTTTTATTAATAAATGGAATATTTTTACACATGTTATTAATATAAAATCACTCAATTCTTTAAAAATACACTTCTTCAAAACCCTCGTTTTCATCGCATCTTCAGGTTTAATTTGAAATTACAATTTACCAACTATTAAAAAAGAATTTAAAAAATGGATTAAATGTTTTGAATAAGATTAATTCATTTTATCTAATATTTTCAAATTGTTTTTTGTTAAAATGAATATTTAAAACAATAAAAATTACTTACCACGATTAAGGTGAAAATATGTTTACCGCGTGGTTAATATAAAATGATAAGGGATTAAATGACCTGAAATTTTATATACATTTTATTTTATATACATATATATAAATTTTAATTCATTACACTAATAAATGTAATATATTTATCCTTTATTCATGAAAAAACATGTATGTATATCATTTTCTTTTCAAAAATTATATGTGTGTCACTCACTTCAATAATTAAAGACAACATCATCTCCTATACTATTCACACCATAAAATTCCATTATATTAGCAAATACCTACCAAAAAATATTCCTTAATTCCCTAACCATGAACTAGTTTCCCTATTTGGATCATTAATACATCCTAATAATGTCTGTTTCTTATATTAATAGGTTATTTGATGAAGAGGTGTCCTGTTTGACCATATGTTTTTTTTATTTCCAATTACTCCTCATTAAAATCTTTTTAAATTTACATTATATATAGAAATTAGAACGTAAAATATAATCATATGTTATTTTTCTAATGTAAAATTCAAAATCCATCTCTTATTCCATAAAATGGGATAAAAACATCATTAATTTCTACAGTGGACTACCCCCTCATGAACCAATGTTATTTGTTTTCCATTATCACCACTCATAAATTGTTATAATAATTTAATTTAAATTATATATTTTTGTTATATTTTTATCATACTTTTACTTATTGATTTATTATTTATGATATGACTTCTAAAATTCCATTCTGTGGTGGATTTAATAACGTCGCTCGTGTGTACGAGGGACTACCATATATGGAATGAATTTAATTCATTTCACACTAATGCATTACATGGATGGTAATAATGATGATATTAATTAATATATATGATATAAAATTCAAAATTGTTCTATTAATGAAATACTTATAATCCTTAAAGGATAATATATAATTTTCATTCTTACATTGAAAAATTATAATTTCGTTCATGTGTTCGTATGGAATATCACTTCCATTAAATGATGTTACACTTTTTTCATAATTAAATCATATGTATGATAAATATAAGTGTATTTGAAAATTTGATATGTTATTAATGATATTATTATCAATTTTTAAATATTATTCAATACATAACATCTTTCTATTATGATCATTAAGAATGGGAAATGTTTAGCATGCATACGTACAACCTACAATCTCAATGATCGTTACTTGTATCATTTATTATAAACATTGTTCCTGATTATATTTAAAATCATAATATATTTATAAAAATAAAAAAAATTATTTATTAATATTTTCGATAAGTTAAAATGAAGACCTCTTTAACCATAGTCACATACCAAAGTCTTTTTTTGACATATATGCCAAATACCATAAAAATATCCAAGGAAAATTTAGTTGATGAACTAATTATGTATTGAATAGTAAGATATAAAATAAATAGAATAATAAAAATGAAAAAAAATATTATAAAACTACAAAAATATCATAACTATATTATTCAGGATGATAATGAACATACATGATGAATTTAACTCGAGGTAAGGGACTTTATCTAAATTTCATTTCATTGAGGTATATTTCGATGTTATGATTCTATATTATTTTATGATTTATACATAAATAACACTTTACCTATTATATCATGACCTTTTCTATTATAATTCCATTTATAGATTTTTTAATTTTATAATTTTTTAGAGATCACGATTCCAATGTTTCCAATGTTGTAAAAGAAATTTCATTAAAGTAATCCGTTGAATTCATTAATCAAACTCTGTTTGTATTCAATTTTAATGATTTTAAAATGATTTTCAATATCTAATTTAGGAATTTTAGAATGAATTTTTTTTAATTATATCATTTTTTAAAATAAACTCATCATTTTTTGTTTTTTCCCATTATTTAAAAATATAAAAATAGAAGTTACATTTTAACATTTATGGAAATAATTACTTTTCCTACCACGATAAACAATGTTGTAAGTTCGTCTTCCATGAAATTATTTCATTTTTTTCTATAATTATAAATTCTCCTCCCCTTTTAATGAGTAATTATGTATTGAAAATAGTGTTTAAAATGAAAATTATATTTTTTTATTGATAATGGGTTTTTAAAAGATATGGGTTTTTTTATTTAAAATAGGGTCATAAATATAATGGGTATTTTGATAACTAAAATAATTATAAATATAGGCATAAAAGTGTTTTTAATGGGTTTTATTTTTTAAAATGAAATCTTACATAATTTATGATTTTAATTGGTTCATGGGCATTATTTATAATGTCAGGCGTTTCTATTAAAAATCAAGGATGGGTTGTTCAATATTAAAAAAGGATGGGTGGTTACTTTATAAACCATGGATAGGTGATTACATTACAAACCAAGAAAATGTGGTTTTTAGATATACCATGGAATTTTGGGTCTGTGATATCCCTACAATGCATTGGGTACTCTAAAGATGGAATTTTAAAATATCAGTTATTTTATTCCATAAATTGATGTGATTGACGATATATTGGGTCACCTAAATGATTTAAATGTCCCTTAAATTGTTTTTATATTACTCAATTTAAAACTCTATTTTTTAAATCACGTAAAATATATTTATTTCATTTTACCTAAGTAAAATTGTTATAATGGGAAACATTTTATTGGTTTTTCTTTTTTTCCTTGAGAAATGAACTACTTATATTCAGGTTCCTTACTAATCTATTTCTTTGATTCCATATTCTATAATGTTTTTTATTGGGTTTAAGGGTGTGTAAATGAAAAGGGGATGAAACATTGAATTTTGTGAATATATTTCAAGAAAATAAATCATGTATTATTTTAAATGTTTTATATTAATTAAAAATGGATAATGATCATAAGTGTCCGCAATATATATATATATATGGGTTTTAATGTAAAATATGTGATTTATCTATCTTAATCACTAAAATTTAATAGATACTCAAATTTAATAGAATGAATTTTTAAATAAAACAAATAAATATTTTACTTTCGGATCAAGAACATATTTTTTTAATTAAAGTTTTGTCTTATATAACATTTAATGTTAGGATAATTTCAATATTTTCCCTTAAAATATTTCACTTTGTTTTTTTTCTTAAATGATATTTTATTTTCAGATTATCACGATTATTTATCTTAAATTTTCCTAAATAAAATGGTTTTCCATAGAGGAATAATGAATCTATAGTAGGAATCCACTAGGTGGGAAATATCCATTCATATAAGTATCCTGATATTATTTTAATATAAAATATGTAGTTTTTAGGTGTGATAGATAAGTTGAATAAATAGTAAAATGGTTGTGGTATCCATGATAGAGAGAATTTAGATCATCAAATTTGGAGCATAATGATAGAGGAGAATTTCATGAAAGAACATCACCCATAGTTCAGTGGATCTTTTGTCGTTATGGTAGAATGTGGTTTGATTAATTTTTCATTCATGATACTTGTTGTCAAGGGATGTCTGGAACATCAAATGGTAACAAATTTTATTTATAGTTTTAATAGTGAATATGATCACTATAGGTCTCTAGTAAAAAATAACATAGAGAATTTTGATCAATTTTTTTTGGAATGGGAAATATTCAAGAATACTTTTCAGGAGAAATATTTCAACATGGTTTCTTGGATAATTACTGAGAAATATTTTATATAATTGAGTTAGAATGATCAAGATTATATATCTTCATTTGAATAAAACTAATTAATACAAGATATTAACATAAAATTCTTTGTTTTTAGTGATTGATAATAAAATTAATATAATATAAAATAGATTAAATACATGTTTATAAAAATATTTTCTACATATGAATTTAAAATAATTGAGAAATTTGTTCATTGTTCTGAGAATGTGAAGGTGAATTTTGTCAAAACCAGTGTTCCTTGAGATTTTAGGAGTAAAAAATCTCTAGATACAAGAAAATGGGTAATAATCCTTTAGGTAAATGTGGAGGTATGAAAACATGGTCCATTAATTGGGGAAGTGTGGTAAAAATTATTTTAGATAATTTATCATGAAGTCTAGGATATTTTTCCAATGTGTACTATATGAATATATATTTTTCAACTATAATGAAAATTAGTATATGAATATTGAATAGTATATCATAATATTATTTAGTTATATTGAGATAAGGAATTTTTCTATGGTGTGGAAAAAATATACACTCATGTGGGAATTCAACTTGATCAAAAGCGGGTCTGTGTGAAAAAATATTTTTCCACTACTATGGTTTTTTTTGGGACATCATGATATGTGGGGACATGTATGATACATATTTCTTAATGTTATTCCAATACCATATTTTACATTGAATATTCACAATCATTTATTTATAAAACAATTTCAAGTTAAATTGGAATATCACCACATGGAAAGAATATATTACATTTGGTGAAATCTCAGGCAGCAATATTAAATAATCTAAGATATATGTGAATCGTTATATTATAATTATTGGGATGTATGTTTCTGAAAAACATATTGAAATGTATATATTATAGTTTGATATCATTCTTTTTAGGTATTGGATTTCAATTTATCATTGTATTATATATTTATGGTCTATAAAATTTATGTTCAATGATTTTTTATTATTGACAATATACCAAGAAGCTAAGAAACTATTAAGAAATATGATTTTACATTACCAAGATAATAATGTTCAAGTTAAAGAAACAATTTAATTTTGTGATTTTCTGGTAGTTAGTGAATATAGGGATTCATTTATTAATGGTTTTCAAAGTTGTATTATTGATCAAGAGTTTTAGTATTTAGTTGACTTAGGGACTAAGGCTGAACCTATTTCTAACCCCCTTATAGAATGTGTCATGTGTATATTTAATAATTGATAAAAAAATTCCAAGAGTTACTAGATAACGGTTTCATTAGTACAATACCTTCACGATGGGCTTATCTTGTTTTGTTTTTTAAATATAAATATAGACCAGTGATGCATACAAATGAGTTTATAGTTTTGAATAACATCAGTATTCAGAACAAAAATTCATTTCATCATATCAACGAATTATTTGATTAACACTTTAGAGAACAGTACATTTAGAAGGTTGATCTTTAGCCAGGGAACCATAAGTTGAAATTAAATGAATTATATAATATAAAAAATATATTTAAAAATATATATTAGAATTATATTTTTTTTCTTTTCCAATAGGGTTTGGTAATGCACTTGTTCTATTTATGGAAATTATGCCTAGTGTTTTGCCTAAGTTTTTATATGTTTTTAGTTTTTTATTGATGATATTTTGTTATATTATAAATTTTACGAGGAATATAAAAATCACCAAATAATGTATTTAGATTACATAAATGTAAATAAATAATATAAAAAATTAAGTAATTGTGAATTTTAGTTGAAAAAAATAATTTCCCACGACATATTATTTAAAAATAAAGGTTTATTGTTGGCCCTAAATTTTTTTTAAAGAATGGAAAATAACTAAAAATATCCCATAGAATATTAGTTTTATTGAATTAGTGTGTTACTACTAGATGTCTATTTAATCAAAATTCATTACTTTTTCCAATTTACTATGTTATCTCAAAAAGCATTTAAATTAATCTAGGATAAATAACGTGTTTTTTTAAATAAATAACAATATTAGTGATTGCTCTAATTTTTTCCTTTCCTTATAGAAATGAAGAATTTTCAACTACATTGGTGATTCATTGAAATAAATATTTTAGGTACTGTTGTATAATAACTAGCTAATTAATTTTGATTCATGTCACTTGATCCCTAATGAGTTAATTTACACTACACATTATCTTAAATTAGCTTCTATGGTTTTTCATTCAAGAATTTGGTTTCATTACTTGTATAGAGTAATGTGTGAAATATTCCATGAACTGATCAAGGATTATGATTGCATGATTCATTACTATCTGACCAAAGAAAAAATATTTATGATATATTCAATTAGAAATTTAATGTCATATTTACCATGATTTTATTGAAATAATGGTCCTGAAAGGGGTTTATATATTTCATTGTGAAGGATAGATTTTATTGAGTGTTAGTAGTTTTCTTTTCTATGTAGCATCTATATCAGTATATATTAGATAGAAAAGGGGTACATATATTTGGATATGATGGGAAAAACTTGTTTGGTTCCATATAATTATGGTATGATGAACTTGAGGGTTTTATTTGGGGAAAATAGGTTTCTAGAATAGTTATATTGGTTCCTTAATTTCCAAGATGTTGGGGTTCCATAAATCATTGAGGATTTTTTTAGAGTATGTGGTTCTAAGGTAAATGTTTTGTATTTAAATTATAGTTATACCCTATTAGGGAGTCCGAGAAAGGCATCTTAGTGTAGGGGATTTGGTTAAATTCATGCCAATAAAAGGACAACTATAGGTTTAATTGAGGTTTCATCAATTTTTTAAGTTATACTAATAGTTGAATATACCCCCACGCTACTTTTTGTATGATATTTTCATATCACACCATTTAATATATTCTAAATTGTGGGGGATTTGGATCTGGTTATAATGTATATTTATAAGGGGATGTATATTAGATTTTCCTTTGGGATTTTAATTCAGAGTACTAATATAGAAATATAGTTTTATAATGACAAATAGGTATTATTTTCTTTGAGATATGTTCATGTTATTAATTTGTATATTTTATTTGAACAATGAGATAGAGTGGTAGAGGTAATGTCATTACAAAAAAAACCTACCCTCAATAAGTAGCATCCATATCCATTGATTATTGTTACAATAATAACATTTAATATTGTGATTCACCATATTTTCATTAAAGACATTACCATTGGTAATTATGGATGATTATTTTCAAATTTTGTCATCTTATTATGGGGAGTGAGGATTGTTGACCAATTCTAGTTTGTTTAGAATGAAATTTTCATGGATTTTCCACCAAAGATAATGGTAATGTTCATAATAGCCTAAATTCCATGTATGGATACCATATATATTCTACAATATGTTATGGATCCTACATAGTTAATTTTCTTAATGGTTTGTCTAGAGTAACTTTATGAAAATTTATTCATACATTCGAGTGAATTCTATTGAAGTGATAATATTTTATTTAAAAATAAGGGTGATGATTCATCACCATTATTAATGGATTATCTTATGTTTAACCTTTTGACAATCAATAACCATTGTCATGTTTATCAAATATATAACCTTATTAAATCAATTGAAAAGAGGCTAGTGGTTCACCAACAACAGTTTTAGAACATGAAATCATATTTTATTGGTGAGGCCAACAAATATTGATCATAATTATTTTTTGAGAAAGTATGTCCTAGATATGTTTTTTATAATGTAATTAATTTTGATGACACACTGGATTTTTTTATGGTCTGGATGAATTAGATCATCCATTAATATTAATAAACCTTTTAAGTTGTATATATATATATATATATGATATTATTGATTAATTCTAGTAGATGGTGGATCAATTCATTATATTTATATATTATTGACTACCCTAAGAGAGAATATAATATTTTTTATCCACAAAAGTGGTAATTCTATATTATATACTAATGCCTCATTTGGTATGTGATATTTGTGGATAAAATATTAGCATGGACTCAAAATGACGGTGATGTTTTTATTAAATAACCTAAATATTAATTTATTTATAGAGAACAAAAAATTATTTATTTTTTTAGTATACATTATAAGAATATTTTCAGAATTATCTAAATTAACAAGGTTGATGATGACCCAGTACATAAAGACATTGTATTTAGAGTCATTTAGGGCTTATGAGAGAGACAAAGTTGAAATTAATTAATGTGTGATGATAGTGATAATGTTAACCTGATCCTATATAGATAAAGAGTTTAACCTATACTGTGAAGAATTAGGGGTTTGTGAGGGGGTAGTTATGGTAAGGACGAGTGAGTATTATCATTTAAGTCCATATGTTTTGGCCATATGATTAGAATATACCAACACATGACCAACAGTTGGTAGTAGTGGTGTATGTAATGAGTTGTTAGTGTTACAAACTTTTGGTTGAGATTTTTATATAAAATAATGACCATAATATCTTGAGATTTTTTTCTTCAATGATTGAACTAGACATTTCAAAGAGATTTTTGTTCTTGTATCAAAGATATATTTAAATTGAAAAGATATATAACCATGGAAAAATGAATATCATGGATGACACACCCAGTAGAATGGATCAGGCATAAGTGGTTCCAGGGGATATGTGTGAGTATTAGATATTGATACTATTCAGTAAGATATATCCTAATATCCTTGAGTATTAGGGTAAATATACTTTTATATAATTGATATTTTAATCAATACATCCTGATGAAGTGAGGTAAAGTTACTTATCAACCTCAAATTATATGTTTTGAGGAATATTATAGATTGTTAAGTATTTACCTAAAATTTATAGCATGATTAAACTGTGATATTTTACCAATAAGGTATTTTAGTAGTCCTTTTGATCATTTAAAAGAATATAATGAGGAATTCACATACGTCAACATAGATTTTCAACTATGGGATTTCTAAAATATATCATAATTTCAGAGGAAAAGATTTTACAAGGAGATAAACAATAAAATTACAAGATTTTTCTTTTAATAAGTCACCTGAATTCTTGTGATTGATGAGAATCAACAACCCACATTTCATCTATAGGCATTAATAATTCCTAGGTGGAATTGGTAAAACATAATTATGTTTTTTAATAGGGTTTCCACAGTCACCCTAAGGTCGTGATTTATTATAGGTTGTAGTGGATTGGATAACCCATTTAGACCATATAATTACAATACAAGACACAAAAATTTATGAAGAGCTGGTAATATTTTTTTTAGGGAGATATTATATATTTTTTAGCATCCCAAGATTGTTATAAAAGATTAGGATTACTTATTTACATCCCACATTAAATAGGGATTATAGAATTCGATATAAATTTTTGTGAATTTGGCAATGGCAAATTATCCTATGAAAAATATAAAATAATATAGGAATTTTTGAGTGTTAGTTAGAATTCTATAATTATAAATAAATTATTTAATAACATTGTGATAGTTTCATACTTTATTGTTATATTTTTTCCATCAAATGATATAACAAGAATAAAATTATAAGTAAACATTAATGCCTTTTCAAGAAAGACTATGATTTTATAGAACGGGGAGTCATCCATTGTTGGCATAAGTATTTTATAGGAACTATTATTGAATATGAAATTAATTCACAAATACTGTAAAAAATATATGAGAAATAAAAATAGTTATTCCAATCAGATAGACTAAACTATTGTGTTTTATGGGGATTGACATGTATTCTTAAGTCTATCTTTATGACTAGAAGGAAGGTGCATTCAGATATAAGGAATGTTGGAACCATGGTTCATAGGGCTATTCAACCTCATAAAGAAGAGTAATAATATTACATAATAATTAGTTCTTATTCTGATATTTCATGTTATTAATGATATATGTTATGTATTATATTTAATGATACCATCCTAATTCTTCTCATATGATCTTTATCAATGACATCAAGTTGGGGTATGATTCATTATTTTAGGGCTTAATAGTTCTTATAGTAGATCAGAGTGGGAATATCCTTCAAGTGATTATTGTACTTTTTGTGTGAATTTATTGTAATAATAAGTGTATCCTTGTGTAGATACGATATTTGGAAGCTGATATGTGAACACCATAGTCATAGTTCTAAACTGGTGATTTATGGTGAGGAAACTCAAGGAAAATATGTTATGCTTTGGGGTTGTTATGACAAGTGAAGTATTTAAAGTTATGAAATTAATTTTATTTTCCTAAATTAAGTTTAATTTCATTTTTTTTATTTTTTATAATCTTTTGTAGACTAGGGTTTGGATTTGGGGATTTTATTTTGGTGCAATATATCTATCTCTAATCTAAAATGACCCCAGGTACCTCATGTCAGGGAATTGAGAACCCAATTTTTAAGTTTGAATGGGGAATTACATGGAGGGACACTAACACCCACCCCACTATATTTGGGATTCCAAGGAATTAATAAAATAAATAAAATTCATGTTTATTAATTTAGTTATATTCATTATACAAATATTAATTACTTTTTACACAACGATGCAAATAGTTATTACTAAAATGTTTTCATAGAATGTATATATTTTATGAATTAATTTGTAAATTTTAAATTTCAAATTAAATGAATTGAATTTTATTTAAAAAAATAAATTTATAAAACTAAAATAGGATGAAATTTTTTTATATTTCATAAAATATTGTTTTTATAGTGAATAGTTCAAATTACCAATTTTGGAAAAAATATACTTCTTTTAAATATTTAAAGTAATTAAAAATTACAATTATTTTTTAATTATAATTTCATGTAGCATAATTATTCTTTATTTATATTTAATCCACTTAATTATTTTTAATAAACATTATATTGGGTTTTATTATAACTTTATTTAGTTTAAAAAATATGGTATTTTTCTAAAAAATATTTAAAAGTGCATAAAGTTTCTTAATATTAATTAATTATGATACTAATGAATGACGAATGTGTTAACTGATTTTTATATATTATAATTCATTAAATATTATTTTTTATTCATAAATGGAATATTTTTACACATGTTATAAATATAAAATCACTCCTTTCATTTAAAATACACTTCTTCAAAACCCTCGTTTTCATCACATCTTCAGGTTTAATTTGAAATTACAATTTAAAAAACTATTAAAAAACAATTTAAAAATGGATTAAATGTTTTGAATAAGAATAATTCATTTTATCTAATATTTTCAGCTTGTTTTTTTTATTAAAATGAATATTTAAAATAATAAAAATTACTTACCGCGATTAAGGTGAAAACATGTTTACTGAGTGGTTAATATAAAAAGATAAGGTATTAAATGACCTGAAATTTTATATACATTTTATTTTATTTACATATATATAAATTTTAATTCATTACACTAATAAATGTAATATGTTTATCCTTTATTCATGAAAAAACATGTATGTATATCATTTTCTTTTCAAAAATTATATGTGTGTCACTCACTTCAATTATTAAAGAAAACATCATCTCCTATACTATTCACACCATTAAATTCCATTATATTAGCAAATACCTACCAAAAAATATTCCTTAATTCCCTAACCATGAAATAGTTTCCCTATTTGGATCATTAATACATCCTAATAATGTCTTTTTCTTATATTAATACGTTATTTGATGAAGAGGTGTCATGTTTGACCATATGTTTTTTATTTCCAATTACTCCACATTAAAATCTTTTTAAATTTACATTATATATAGAAATAAGAACGTAAAATATAATCATAAGTTATTTTTCTAATGTAAAAATCAAAATCCATCTCTTATTCCATATAATGGGATAAAAACATCATTCATTTCTACAGTGGACTACCCCCTCATGAACCAATGTTATTGGTTTTCCATTATCACCACTCATAGATTGTTATAATAATTTAATTTAAATTATATATTTTTGTTATATTTTTATCATATTTTTACTTATTGATTTATTATTTATGATATGAATTCTAAAATTCCATTCTGTGGTGGATTTAATAACGCCGCTCGTGTGTACGGGGGACTACCATCTAAGGAACCAATTTAATTCATTTCACACTAATGCATTAAATGGATGGTAATAATGATGATATTAATTAATATATATGATATAAAATACATAATTGTTCTATTAATGAAATACTTATAATCCTTAAAGGATAACATATAATTTTCATTCTTACATTGAAAAATTATAATGTCGTTCATGTGTTCGTATGGAATATCACTTCCATTAAATGATGTCACAATTTTTTCATAATTAAATCTTATGTATGATAAATATAAGTGTATTTGAAAATTTTATATGTTATTTATGATATTATTATCAATTTTTAAATATTATTCAAAACATAACATCTTTATATTATGATCATTAAGAATGGGAAATGTTACGCATGTGTACGTAAAACCTACAATCTCAATGATCGTAACTTGTATCATTTATTATAAACATTGATCATGATTAAATTTAAAATCATAATATATTTATAAAAATAAAAAAAAATTATTTATTAATATTTTCGATAAGTTAAAATGAAGACCTCTTTAACCATAGTCACATACCAAAGTCTTTTTTTTGAAATATATTCCAAATACAATAAAAATATCCAAGGAGAATTTAGTTGATGTACTAATTATGTATTGAATGGTAAGATATAAAATAAATAGAATAATAAAAACGAAAAAAAATATTATGAAACTACCAAAATATCATAACTATATTATTCAGGATGATAATGAACATACATGATGAATTTAACTCGAGGTAAGGGACTTCATCTAAATTTCATTTCATTGAGGTATATTTCGATGTTATGATTCTATATTATTTTATGATTTATACATAAATACAACTTTACCTATTATATCATGACCTTTTATATTATAATTCCATTTATAGATTTTTTAATTTTATACTTTTTTAGAGATCACGATTCCAATGTTTCCAATGTTGTAAAAAAAAATTCTTTAAAATAATCCTTTGAATTCATTAATCAAACTCTGTTTGTATTCAATTTTAATGATTTTAAAATTATTTTCTATATCTAATTTAGGAATTTTAGAATGGAATTTTTTTAATTATATCATTTTTTAAAATAAACTCATCATTTTTTCCCATTATTTACAAATTACAAAATAGAAGTTATATTTTAACATGTATGGAAATAATTACTTTTCCTACCATGATAAACATTTTTCTAAGTTCGTCTTCAATGAAATGATTTCATTTTTTTCTATAATTATAAATTCTCCTCCCCTTTTAATGAGTAATTATTTATTGAAAATGGGGTTTAAAATGAAAATTATATTTTGTTATTGAAAATGGGGTTTTAAAAGATATGTGGATTTTTATTTAATATAGGGTCATAAATATAATGGGTATTTTGATAACTAAAATAATTATAAATATAGGATAAAAGTGTTTTTAATGGGTTTTATTAATTAAAATGAAATCTTACATAATTTATGATTTTAATTGGTTCATGGGAATTATTTATAATGTCAGGCGGTTCTATTAAAAATCAAGGATGGGTTGTTCAATATTAAAAAATGATGGGTGGTTAATTTATAAACCATGGATAGGTGGTTCCATTATAAACCAGGAACATGTCGTTTTTGGATATACCATGGAATGTTGGGTCTGTGATAGCCCTACAATACATTGGGAACTCTAAAGATGGAATTTAAAAATATTATTTATTTTATTCGATAAATTGATGTGATTGACGATATATTGGGTCACCTAAATGATTTAAATGTCCCTTATATTGTTTTTAAATTACTCAATTTAAAAATCTATGTTTTAAATCACGTAAAATTTATTTATTTCATTTTAGCTAAGTAAAATTTTTATAATGGGAAACATTTTATTGGTTTTTCTTTTTTTCCTTGAGAAATGAACTACCTATATTCAGGTTCCCTACTAATATTTTTCTATGATTCCATATTCTATAATTTTTTCATTGGGTTTAAGGGTGTGTAAATGAAAAGGGGATGTAACATTGAATGTTGTGAATATTTTTCAAGAAAATAAATCATGTATTATTTTAAATGTTTTATATTAATTAAAAATAGATAATGATCATAAGTGTCCTCGATATATATATATATATGGTTTTTAATGTAAAATATGTGATTTAACTATCTGAATCACTAAAATTTAAAAGATACTCAAATATAATAGAATGAATTATTAAATAAAACAAATAAATATTTTATTTTCGGATCAAGAACATATTTTTTAATTAAAGTATTGTCTTATATAACATTTAATGTTAGGATAATTTCAATATTTTCCCTTAAAATATTTCACTTCGTTGTTTTTCTTAAATGATATTTTATTTTCAGATTATCATGATTATTTATCTTAAATTTTCCTAAATAAAATGGTTTTCCACAGAGGAATAAGGAATCTATAGTAGGAATCCACTAAGTGGGAAATATCCATTCATATAGGTATCCTGATATTATTTTAATTTAAAATATGTAGTTTTTATGTGTGATAGATATGTTGTATTAATAGTAAAATGGTTGTGGTACCCATTATAGAGAGAATTTAGATCATCAAATTTGGAGCATAATGATAGAGGAGAATTTCATGAAATAACATCACCCATTGTTCAGTGGATCTTGTGTCGTTATGGTAGAATGTGGTTTGATTAATTCCTCATTGATGATACTTGTTGTCAAGGGATGTTTGGAACATCAAATGGTAACAAATTTTATTTATAGTTTTAATAGTGAAGATGATCACTATAGGTCTCTAGTAAAAAATATCATAGAGGATTTTGATCAATTTTTTTGGAATGGGAAATATTTAGGAATATTTTTCTGGAGAAATATTTCAACATGGTTTCTTGGATAATGACTGTGAAATATTTTATAGAATTGAGTTAGAATGATCAAGATTATATATCTTCATTTGAAAAAAACTAATTAATACAATATATTAAAATAAAAGGCTTTGTTTTTAGAGATTGATAATAAAATTAATAGAATATAAAATAGATTAAATACATGTTTATAAAAATATTTTCTACATGAGAATTTAAAATAATTGAGAAATTTGTTCATTGTTTTGAGAATGTGAAGGTGAATTTTGTCAAAACCAGTGTTCCTTGACATTTTAGGAGTAAAAAATCTCTAGATACAAGAAAATGGGGAATAATCCTTTAGGTAAATGTGGAGGTATGAAAACATGGTCAATTATTTGGGGAAGTGTGGTAAAAATTATTTTGGATAATTTATCATGAAGTATAAGGTATTTTTCCAATGTGTAATGTATGAATATATATTTTTCAACTATAATGAAAATTAGTATATGAATATTGAATAGTATACCATAATATTATTTAGTTATATTGAGATATGGAATTTTTCTATGGTGTGGAAAAAATATACACTCATGGGGGAATTCAACTTGATCAAAAGCGGGTCAATGTGAAAAAATATTTTTCCACTACTATGGTTTTTTTTTGGGGACATCATGTTATGTGGTGACATGTATGATACATGTTTCTTAATGTTATTCCAATACCATATTTTACATTGAATATTCACAATCATTTATTTATAATAAAATTTCAAGTTAAATTGGAATATCACCACATGGAAAGAATATATTACATTTGGTGAAATCTCAGGGAGAAATATTAAATAAACTAAGATATATATGAATATTTATATTATAATTATTGGGATGTATGTTTCTGAAAAACATATTGAAATGGAAAAAGTATAGTTTGATATCATTCTTGATAGGTATTGGATTTTAATTTATCATGGTATTATATATTTATGGTCTATAAAATTTATGTTCAATGATTTTTTATTATTGACAATATAACAAAAAGCTGAGAAACTATTAAGAAATATGATTTTACATTACCAAGATAATATTGTTCAAGTTAAAGAAACAATTTAATTTAGTGATTTTCTGGTAGTTAGTGAATATAGGGATTCATTTATTAATGGTTTTCAAATTTGTATTATTGATCAAGAGTTTGAGTATTTAGTTGACTTAGGGACTGAGGATGAACCTATTTCTAACCCCCTTATAGAATGTGTCATGTGGATATTTAATAATTGATAAAAAAATTCCAAGAGTTACTAGATAATGGTTTCATTAGTACAATACCTTCACCATGGGCTTATCTTATTTTTTTTTTAAACATAAATATAGACCAGTGATGCATAAAAATGAGTATATAGTTTTGAATAACATCACTATTCAGAACAAGAATTCATTTCATCATATCGACGAATTATTTGATTAACACTTTAGAGAATAATACATTTAAAAGGCTGATCTTTAGCCAGGGAACCATAAGTTGAAAGTGAAGGAATTATATAATCTAAAAAATATATTTAAAACCAGATATTAGAATTATATTTTTTTTCTTTTCCAATAGGTTTTGGAAATGCACTTGTTGTATTTATGGAAATTATGCCTAGTGTTTTGCTAAGTTTTTTTATATGTTTTTAGTTTTTTATTGATGATATTTTGTTATATTATAAATTTTATGAGGAATATAAAAATCACCTAAGAATGTTTTTAGATTACATAAATGTAAATAAATAATATGAAAAATTAAGTAATTGTGAATTTTAGTTGAAAACAATAATATCCCTGGACATATTATTTAAAAATAAAGGTTTACTGTTGCCCCTAAATTTTTTTTAAAGAATGGAAAATAACTAAAAATATCTCATAGAATATTAGTTTTATTGATTTCGTGTGTTACTACTAGATGTATATTTAAACAAAATTCATTACTTTTTCCAATTTACTATGTTATCTCAAAAAGGATTTAAATTAATCTAGGATAAATCATGTGTTTTTTTAAATAAAAAACAATATTAGTGAATGCTCTAATTTTTTCCTTTCCTTATAGAAATGATCAATTTTCAACTACATTGGTGATTCATTGAAATAAATATTTTAGGTACTGTTGTATAATAACTAGCTAATTAATTATGATTCATGTCACTTGATCCCTGATGAGTTAATTTACACTACACATTATCTTAAATTAGCTTCTATGGTTTTTCATTCATGAATTTGGTTTCATTACTTGTATGGAGTAATGTGTGAAATATTCCTTGAACTGATCAAGGATTATGATTGCATGATTCATTACTATCTGAGAAAAGAAAAAAATATTTATGATATATTCAATTAGAAATTAAATGTCATATTTTCCATGATTTTATTGAAATACTGGTCCTGAAAGGGGTTTATATATTTCGTTGTGAAGGATAGATTTTATTGAGTGTTAGTAGTTTTCTTTTCTAGGTAGCATCTAGATCAATATATATTAGATAGAAAAGGGGTACATATCTTTGTATATGATGGGAAAACTTGTTTGGTTCTATATAATTATGGTATGATGAACTTGAGGGTTTTGTTTGGGGAAAAAATAGGTTTCTAGAATAGTTATATTGGTTCCTTAATTTCCAAGATGTTGGGGTTCCTTAAATCATTGAGGATTTTTGAGAGTATGTGGTTCTAAGGTAAATGTTTTGTATTTAAATTATAGTGGTACCCTATTAGGGAGTCCGAGAAAGGCATCTTAGTGTAGGGGATTTGGTTAAATTCATGCTAATAAAAGTACACCTATATGTTTAATTGAGGTTTCATAAATTATTTAAGTTATACTAATAGTTGAATATACCCCCACCCTACTTTTTATTTGATATTTTCATATCACACCATTTAATATATTCTAAATTGTGGGGGATTTGGATCTGGTTATAATGTATATTTATAAGGGGATGTATATTAGATTTCCCTTTTGGATTTTAATTCAGAGTAATAATATAGATATATAGTTTTATAATGACAAATAGGTATTATTTTCGTTGAGATATCTTCATGTTATAAATTTGTATATTTTATTTGAACAATGAGATGGAGTGGTAGAGATAATTTCACGACAAAAAAACCTACCCTCAATAAGTAGCATCCATATACATTGATTATTGTTACAATAATAACATTTAATATTGTGATTCACCATATTTTCATTAAAGACATTACCATTGGTAATTATGGATGATTATTTTCCAATTTTTTCATCTTATTATGGTAAGTGAGGATTGTTGACCAATTATAGGTTGTTTAGAATGAAATTTTCATGGATTTCCCACCAAAGAGAATGGTAATGTTCATAATAGCCTAAATTCCAGGTATGGATACCATATATATTCTAATATATCTTATAGATCCTACATAGCTAATTTTCTTAATTGTTTGTCAAGAGTAACTTTATGATAATTTATTCATACATTTGAGTGAATTCTATTGAAGTGATAATATTTTATTTAAAAATAAGGGTGATGATTCATCACCCTTATTAATGGATTATTTGATGTTTAACCTTTTGACAATCAAGAACTATTTTCATGTTTATCAAATATATAACCTTATTAAATCAATTGAAAAGAGGCTATTGGTTCACCAACATCAATTTTAGACCATGAAATCATATTTTATTGGTGAGGCCAACAAATATTGATCATAATTATTTTTTGAGAAAGTATGTCCTTGATATGTTTTTTATAATGTAATTAATTTTGATGACACACTATAATTTTTTATGGTCTGGAAGAATTGGATCATCCAGTAATTTTAATAAACCATTGAAGTTGTATATATATATATATGATATTATTGATTAATTCTAGTAGATCGTGGATCATATTCATTATATTCATATATTATTGACTACCCTAAGAGAGAATATAATATTTTTTATCCACAAAAGTGGTAATTCTATATTATATACTAATTCCTCATTTGGTATGTGATATTTGTTGATAGAATATTAGCATGGAATAAAAATGATGGTGATTTTTTATTAAATAAACTAAATATTAATTTATTGATAGAGAACCAAAAATTATTTATTTTTGTAGTATACATTATAAGAATATTTTCAGAATTATATAAATTAACAAGCTTGATGATGACCCAGTACATAAAGAGAATGTATTTAGAGTCATTTAGGGCTTATGAGTTAGACAAAGTTGAAATTAATTAATGTCTGATGATAGTGATAATGTTAACCTGATCCTATATAGGTAAAGAGTTTAACATATACTGTGAAGAATTAGGGGTTTGTGAGGGGGTAGTTATGGTAAGGAAGAGTGAGTATTATCATTTAAGTCCATATGTTTTGGCCATATGATTAGAATATACCAACACATGACCAACCGTTGGTAGTGGTGGTGTATGTAATGAGTTGTTAGTGTTACTAACTTTTGGTTGAGATTTTTATATAAAATAATGACCATAATATCTTTAGATTTTTATCTTCAATGATTGAACTATACATTTCAAAGAGATTTTTGGTCATGTATCAAAGATATATTTAAATTGAAATGACATATAACCATGGAAAAATGAATATCATGGATGACACACCTAGTAGAATGGATCAGACATAAGTGGTTCCAGGAGATATGTGTGAGTATTAGATATTGAGACTATTCAGTATGATATATCCTAATATCCTTAAGTATTAGGGTAAATATACTTTTATATAATTGATATTTTAATCTATACATCCTGATGAAGTGAGGTAATGTTACTTGTCAACCTCAAATTATATGTTTTGAGGAATATTATAGATTGTTAAGTATTTACCTAAAATTTATAGCATGATTAAACTGTGATATTTTACCAATAAGGTATTTTAGTAGTCCTTTTGATCATTTAAAATAATATAATGAGGAATTCACATACGTCAACATAGATTTTCTACTGTGGGATTTCTAAAATATATCATAATGTCGGAGGAAAAGATTTTACAAGGGGATAAACAATAAAATTACAAGATTTTTCTGTTAGTAAGTCACCTGAATTCTTGTGATTGATGGGAATCAATAACCCACATGTCATCTATAGGCATTACTAATTCCTAGGTGGAATTGGTAAAACATAATTATGTTTTTTAATAGGGTTTCCACAGTCACCCTATGGTCATGATTTATTATAGGTTGTGGTGGATTAGATAACCCATTTAGACCACTAAAGGGAATAAGAGGAATATTAAAAATATTAAGCGTGCCCTTTTGCATTATGAAAAAGTCTCTGGGCAAGAGATTAGCTGGGACAAGTCCTTTGTTTATTTTGGAAGGAATTTTCCTATTTCTAGGAAGAATGGCATTATTAGGGATTTGGGTATTCATGAAGGTGTTTTTCCCTTTACGTATTTAGGTGTTCCTATGTTTTGGGGGAGGCCTAAAGCTTGTTATTTTTCTGATATTGTATGTAATATCAGACGTCATCTTGCTACATGGAAAGGTAAGTCCCTTTCCTTGGCTGGTCGGGTTTGTTTGGTTAGAGCTGTTATCATATCTAAGTTTGTTTATTCTTTCATGATTTATAAGTGGCCGATCTCTCTTATCAAGAGCATTAACGTTTCTATTAAAAATTTTATTTGGAGTGGCAATATTTCAGAGAGGAAATTAGTTACTGTTTCTTGGAATAATTGTTGTAAACCCTATGATGCTGGGGGTCTTGGTATTAAAAATCTTGAGGTGTTTAATGATTCTTTACTGGCCTCGTTCATTTGGAGGCTTGTCAATGATAAATCTCAGTCTCTGGACTTTCTCCGCTATAAATTTAGGGATAGGCTCAGGAATGGAGTTTTTAATTATCTGGATTCTTCTGTTTGGCCTGCTTTTAAATACATCTTTTCTTCTATTGACTCTCATGCCAGATGGCTTGTTTCAAGGAACTCGTCTTTATCCTTTTGGAAGGCCAATTGGACCGGATGCCCTTTAGCTGACTCCTTGTTCGATGATGATTTTAATGTTGATATGGATGCTACGATTAAGGATCAGCTTGATAATATGGGGGGTCTCCCTAATCATATTGTTACTATTATCAATAGTTACTGTTTCTCTAACAGAGAGGATTTTTGGGCTTGGGAACCTGCTTTTAATGGCCTGTTGACTTCTAAAAATTTTTATTTTCATTCTTTATCTTGCAATATAGGGTGTAAATGGATGAGGGATCTTCATATGAACTTTATTAGGCCCTCTCGGTCTTCGTTTACCTGGAGATTGGCTCATGGGAAACTTCCTACTGATTGTTTCCTTCAGAAATGTGGCATCTCTCTCTGCTCTTCGTGTGTGTTTTGTTATCAACATAGGGAAGATATTGATCATTTGTTTATTAGTTGTGTCAATGCCTCTTCAATGTGGAAGGCTTTTTTTGATATCTTTGAAATTCCCATGCCTAATATGTCTTCAATTCATCTTTTCCTTCAAAGCTGGAATTCTATTTCGCTCTCTCCCCAATTGTTGGATCTTTTTAGAGTCGCTGCTTCTGAACTCCTTCATTTTATTTGGTTTGCTCGAAATAAGATGATTCATGATAAATTTTCCTTCTCGGTTAGTGGGGTTTTATCCGCTATTCTTGGTGCTATGCGTAATGTTGTTATTCCAAGGAAGCATTTTTGCTTTAACTCGGTTCATGATTTGTCCGTTCTGAACAGGATAGGTGTTAAGGGTAATTTCAAGCCTCCGCGTGTTACTTTAGAAGTTCTATGGAAGGAACCTTTTTTTGGTTGGATAAAAGTAAATTCAGATGGTGCTTCTAGGGGAAATCCGGGGCATTCTGGTTATGGTGCTGTTTTCAGGAATCATAAAGGGGATGTCCTTGGTTGTTTTCATGGTTCTTGTGGCTTTGCCTCTTCACTTGAGGCCGAAATGCTTGGCATTATTGTTGCTGTTGATCAAGCTGTGCAGCGTGGTTGGGATAATTTATGGTTTGAGAGTGATTCTTCTGTTGTTTTTTCTGCAATTAGAATGGGTTTTTATCACTTGTCCTGGAAGCTTACTAATCGCTGGATTAATTGTTTGGAGACTCTTTTTTCTTTGAATCATATTATCACTCACGTTTATAGGGAAGCCAATTCTGTTGCTGATGGTCTGGTTAATAAAGGTGTTAATGGTGTTGATTTTGTTTGGTTTGATCAAATTCCTGATGATCTCCTTATTTTTATTAATAGGGACCGTGACAAATCCCCCATTTTTAGACTTTTGTAAGTTTCTTTTGGGGCCTGTTTGTTTTTGGAGTGGCTTGTTTCTTTTTCTTCAGGTTGGCAGTAGAGCTTTGCTGTGTCGAGTTGCTGTGGTTTCCCAAATTCTGGGATTCAGTGTGCTGATCTGGAGCAGGCTGGAGTCTGCAGAGTAGCTGGCTTCATTTGGTTTCCCAAATTCTGGGAATCAGTGTGCTGTTTGGAGCGGGCTGGAGGCTTAGTTGCTGGCTTCTTTTGGTGGAAGGATGGCTTTTTTGTTGCTGTTTTTGGCTAATAAAGGCCAGGGCTGATGTAGATTCTTCTGTCCTGGAGATATCTTTCTTGATCCGGCTTTGATCTTTTTTGGCGGCATTGGTGGCCTCATCCCATAGCCCACCCTTAACCATTGGGTGTTTGTCGGCTTTGGTTTCTTTCTTTTTCACCTTAACCATTTTTTATGGTTTTGGTGTTTTTTGTTTGTATTTTTCTTGTTCTGTTTTCTTTTTTCTTTAATAAATTTCCATTAATTAGATAACCCATTTAGACCATTTTATTACAATACAAGACACAAACATTTATGAAGAGATGGTCCTATTGTATTTTAGGGAGATATTATAGATTTTGTATCATCCTAAGATTATCATATAAGATTAGGATTACTTATTTACATCAAGCATCAAATAGGGATTATAGATTTCGATATAAATTTTTGTGAATTTAGCAATGACATATTATCCTGTGAAAAATAGGAAATAATATAGGAATTCTTGAGTGTTAGTTAGAATTCTATAATTATAAATATAGTATTTAATAGTATTGTGATAGTTTCATATTTTATTGTTATATTTATTCCATCAAATGATATAACATGAATAAAATTATATGTAAACATTAAGGCCTTTTCAAGAACGACTATGATTTTATAGAATGGGGAGTCATCCATTGTTGGCATAAGTATTTTATAGGAACTATTATTGAATATGAAATTAATTCACAAATACAGTAAAGAATCTATGAGATATAAAAATATTTATTCCAATCAGATAGACTAAACTATTGTGTTTTATGGGGATTAACATGTATTCTTAAGTCTATCTTCATGACTAGAAGGAAGGTGCATTCAGATATAAGGAATGTTGCAACCATGGTTCATAGGGCTATTCAACCTCATAAAGAAGAGTAATAATATTACATAATAATTAGTTATTCTTCTGATATTTCGTGTTATTAATGATATATTTTATGTATTATATTTAATGATACCATCTTAATTCTTCTCATATGATCTTTATCAATGACATCATGTTGGGGTATGATTCATCATTTTAGGGCCTAATAGTTCTTATAGTAGATCAGAGTGGGAATATCCTTCAAGTGATTATTGTACTTTTTGTGTGAATTTATTTTAATAATAAGTGTATGCTTATGTAGATACGATATTTGGAAGCTGATATGTGAACACAATAGTTGTAGTTCAGAACTGGTGATTTATGGTGTGGAAACTCAAGAAAAAGATGTTATGCTTTGGGGTTGTTATGACAAGTGAAGTATTTAAAGTTATGAAATTAATTTTATTTTCCTAAATTAAGTTTAATTTTACTTTTTTATGTTTTATAATCTTTTGTAGAATAGGGTTTGGATTTGGGGATTTTATTTTGGTGCAATATATCTATCTCTAATCTAAAATGACCCCAGGTACCTCATGTTAGTGAATTGAGAACCCAATTTTTTTAGTTTGAATGGGGAATTACATGGAGGGCCACTAACACCCACCCCACCATATTTGGTATTCCAAGGAATTCATAAAATAAATAAAATTCATGTTTATTAATTTAGTTATATTCATTATACAAATATTAATTACTTTTGACACAACGATGCAAATAGTTATTACTAAAATGTTTTCATAGAATGTTTTCATTTTATGAATTAATTTGTAAATTTTAAATTTCAAATTAAATGAATTTTATTTTATTTAAAAAAATAAATGGATAAAATTAAAATAGGATGAAAATTTTTTATATGTCATAAAATATTGTTTTTATATTGAATAGTTCAGATTACCAATTTGGGAAAAAAAATATACTTCTTTTAAATAATTAATGTAATTAAAAATTACAATTATTTTTTAATTATAATTTCATGTAGCATAATTATTCCTTATTTATATTTAATCCCCTTAATTATTTTTAATAAAAATTATATTGGGATTGATTATAACTTTATTTAGGTTTAAAAATATGGGATTTTTTTAAAAATTATTTAAAAGTGCATAATGTTTTTTAATATTAATTAATTATGATACTAATGAACGAGGAATGTGTTAACTGATTTTTATATATTATAATTCATTAAATATTATTTTTTATTCATAAATGGAATATTTTTACACATTCTATTAATATAAAATCACTCATTTCATTAAAAATACACTTCTTCAAAACCCTCGTTTTCATCACATCTTCAGGTTTAATTTGAAATTACAATTTACCAATTATTAAAAAAGAATTTAAAAATTGTATTAAATGTTTTGAATAAGAATAATTCATTTTATCTAATATTTTCAACATGTTTTTTATTAAAATGAATATTTAAAACAATAAAAATTACTTACCACGATTAAGGTGAAAACATGTTTACCGCGTGGTTAATATAAAAAGATAAGGGATTAAATGACCTGAAATTTTATATAAATTTTATTTTATTTACATATATATAAATTTTAATTCATTACACTAATAAATGTAAAATGTTTGTCCTTTATTCATGAAAAAACATGTATGTATATCATTTTCTTTTCAAAAATTATATGTGTGTCACTCACTTCAGTTATTAAAGACAACAACATCTCCTATACTATTCACACCATAAAATTCCATTATATTAGCAAATACCTACCAAAAAATATTCCTTAATTACCTAACCATGAACTAGTTTCCCTATTTGGATCATTAATACATCCTAATAATGTCTTTTTCTTATATTAATAGGTTATTTGATGAAGAGGTGTCCTGCTTGACCATATGTTTTTTTATTTCCAATTACTCCTCATTAAAATCTTTTTAAATTTACATTATATATAGAAATAAGAACGTAAAATATAATCATATTTTATTTTTCTAATGTAAAATTCAAAATCCATCTCTTATTCCATAAAATGGGATAAAAACATCATTCATTTCTACAGTGGACTATCCGCTCGTGTGTACGGGGGACTACCATCTAAGGAACCAATTTAATTCATTTCACACTAATTCATTACATGGATGGTAATAATGATGATATTAATTAATATATATGATATAAAGTACATAATTGTTCTATTAATGAAATATTTATAATCCTTAAAGGATAATATATAATTTTCATTCTTACATTGAAAAATTATAATGTCGTTCATGTGTTCGTATTGAATATCACATCCATTAAATGATGTCACACTTTTTTCATAATTAAATCATATGTATGATAAATATAAGTGTATTTGAAAATTTGATATGTTATTTATGATATTATTATCAATTTTTAAATATTATTCAAAACATAACATCTTTCTATTATGATCATTATGAATGGGAAATGTTACGCATGCGTACGTACAACCTACAATCTCAATGATCGTAACTTGTATCATTTATTATAAACATTGTTCATGATTAAAATTAAAATCATAATATATTTGTAAAAATAAAAAAATTTATTTATTAATATTTTCGATAAGTTAAAATGAATACTCTTTAACCATAGTTACATACCAAAGTCTTTTTTTTGACATATATGCCAAATACCAAAAAAATATCCAAGGAGAATTTAGTTGAAAAACTAATTATGTATTGATTGGTAAGATATAAAATAAATAGAATAATAAAAATGATAAAAATATTATAAAACTACAAACATATCATAACTATATTATTCAGGATGATAATGAACATATATGATGAATTTAACTCTAGGTAAGGGAGTTTATCTAAATTTCATTTCATTGAGGTATATTTCGATGTTATGATTCTATATTATTTTATGATTTATACATAAATACCACTTTACCTATTATATCATGACCTTTTCTATTATAATTCCATTTATATATTTTTTAATTTTATACTTTTTTAGAGATCACGATTCCAATGTTTCCAATGTTGTAAAAGAAATTTATTTAAAATAATCATTTGAATTCATTAATCAAACTCTGTTTGTATTCAATTTTAATGATTTTAAAATGATTTTCTATATCTAATTTAGGAATTTTAGAATGTAATTTTTTTAATTATATCATTTTTTAAAATAAACTCATCATTTTTTGTTTTTTCCCATTATTTACAAATAAAAAAATAGAAGTTACATTTTATCATGTATGGAAATAATTACTTTTCCTACCACGATAAACATTGTTGTAAAATTTTCTTCAATGAAATGATTTCATTTTTATCTATAATTATAAATTCTCCTCCCCTTTTAATGAGTAATTATTTATTGAAAATGGGGTTTAAAATGAAAATTATATTTTGTTATTGAAAATTGGTTTTTAAAAGATATGGGGTTTTTTATTTAATATAAGGTCATAAATATAATGGGTATTTTGATAACTAAAATAATTATAAATATAGGCATAAAAGTTTTTTTAATGGGTTTTATTAATTAAAATGAAATCTTACATAATTTATGATTTTAATTGGTTCATGGGCAATATTTATAATGTCAGGCGGTTCTATTAAAAATCAATGATGGGTTGTTCAATATTAAAAAAGGATGGGTGGTTACTTTATAAACCATGGATAGTTGGTTCCATTATAAACCAGGAACATGTCATTTTTGGATATACCATGGAATCTTGGGTCTGTGATAGCCCTACAATGCATTGGGTACTTTAAAGATGGAATTTAAAAATATCAGTTATTTTATTCGATAAATTGATGTGATTGACGATATCTTGGGTCACCTAAATGATTTAAATGACCCTTATATTATTTTTAAATGACTCAATTTAAAAAGCTATGTTTTAAATCAGGTAAAATTTATTTATTTCATTTTAGCTAAGTAAAATTATTATAATGGGAAACATTTTATTGGTTTTTATTTTTTTCCTTGAGAAATGAACTACCTATATTAAGGTTCCCCACTAATCTTTTTCTATTATTCCATATTCTATAATGTTTTTCATTGGGTTTAAGGGTGTGTAAATGAAAATGGGATGTAACATTGAATGTTGTGAATATTTTTCAAGAAAATAAATCATGTATTATTTTAAATGTTTTATATTAATTAAAAATGGATAATGATCATAAGTGTCCGCAATATATATATATATATATATATATGGTTTTTAATGTAAAATATGTGATTTAACTATCTTAATCACTAAAATTTAAAAGATACACAAATTTATTAGAATGAATTATTAAATAAAACAAACAAATATTTTATTTTCGGATCAAGAACATATTTTTTTAATTAAAGTATTGTTTTATATAACATTTAATGTTATGATAATTTCAATATTTTCCATTAAAATATTTCACATTGTTGTTTTTCTTAAATGATATTTTATTTTCAGATTATTATGATTATTTATCTTAAATTTTCCTAAATAAAATGGTTTTCCATAGAGGAATAAGGAATCTATAGTAGGAATCCACTAAGTGGGAAATATCCATTCATATAAGTATCCTGATATTATTTTAATTTAAAATATGTAGTTTTTAGGTGTGATAGATAATTTGAATAAATAGTAAAATGGTTGTGGTATCCATGATAGAGAGAATTTAGATCATTAAATTTGGAGCATAATGATAGAGGAGAATTTCATGAAAGAACATCACCCATAGTTCGGTGGATCTTGTGTCGTTATGGTAGAATGTGGTTTGATTAATTCCTCATTGATGATACTTGTTGTCAAGGGATGTTTGGAACATAAAATGGTAACAAATTTTAATTATAGTTTTAATAGTGAAGATGATCACTATAGGACTCTAGTAAAAAATATCATAAAGAATGTTGATCAATTTCTTTTGGAATGGGAAATATTCAGGAATATTTTTCAGGAGAAATATTTCAACATGGTTTCTTTGATAATGACTAAGAAATATTTTATAGAATTGAGTTAGAATGATTAAGATTATATATCTTCATTTGAATAAAACAAATTAATACAAGATATTAACAAAAAAGGCTTTGTTTTTAGAGATTGATAATAAAATTAATAAAATATAAAATAGATTAAATACATGTTTATAAAAATATTTTCTACTTAAGAATTTAAAATAATTGAGAAATTTGTTCATTGTTCTGAGAATGTGAAGGTGAATTTTGTCAAAACCAGTGTTCCTTTAGATTTTAGGTGTAAAAAATCTCTAAATACAAGAAAATGGGGAATAATCCTTTAGGTAAATGTGGAGGTATGAAAAAATGGTCCATTATTTGGGGAAGTGTGGTAAAAATTATTTTGGATAATTTATCATGAAGTCTAGGATATTTTTCCAATGTGTAATGTATGAATATATATTTTTCAACTATAATGAAATTTAGTATATGAATATTGAATAGTGTACCATAATATTAATTAGTTATGTTGAGATATGGAATTTTTCTATGGTGTGGAAAAAATATACACTCATGGGGGAATTCAACTTAATCAAAAGTGGGTCAGTGTGAAAAAATATATTTCCCCTACTATGGTTTTTTTGGGACATCATGTTATGTGGTGACATATATGATACATGTTTCTTAATGTTATTCCAATACCATATTTTACATTGAATATTCAAAATCATTTATTTATAATAAAATTTCAAGTTAAATTGGAATATCACCACATGGAAAGAATATATTACTTTTGGTGAAATCTCAGGGAGCAATATTAAATAAACTAAGATATATATAAATCTTTATATTATAATTATTGGGATGTACGTTTCTGAAAAACATATTGAAATGGACCTAGTATAGTTTTATATCATTCTTGGTAGGTATTAGATTTCAATTTATCATGGTATTATATATTTGTGGTCTATAAAATTTATGTTCAATGATTTTTTATTATTGACAATATACCAAGAAGCTGAGAAACTATTAAGAAATATGATTTTACATTACCAAGATAATATTCTTCAAGTTAAAGAAACAATTTAATTTAGTGATTTTCTGGTAGTTAGTGAATATAGGGATTAATTTATTAATGGTTTTCAAAGTTTTATTATTGATCAAGAGTTTGAGTATTTAGTTGACTTAGGGACTAAGGCTGAACATATTTCTAACCCCCTTATAGAATGTGTCATGTGGATATTTAATAATTGATAAAAAATTCCATGAGTTACTAGATAATGGTTTAATTAGTACAATACCTTCACCATGGGCTTATCTTATTTTGTTTTTTAAATATAAATATAGACCAGTGATGCATAAAAATTAGTATATAGTTTTGAATAACATCACTATTCAGAACAAGAATTCATTTCATCATATCGATGAATTGTTTGATTAACACTTTAGAGAACAATACATTTAGAAGGTTGATATTTAGCCAGGGAAACATAAGTTGAAATTGAAGGAATTATATAATCTAAAAAATATATTTAAAACTAGATATTAGAATTATATTTTTTTTCTTTTCCAATAGGGTTTGTTAATGCACTTGTTGTATTTATAGAAATTATGCCTAGTGTTTTGCATAAGTTTTTTTATATGTTTTTAGTTATTTATTGATGATATTTTGTTATATTATAAATTTTATGAGGAATATAAAAATCACCTAAGAATGTTTTTAGATTACATAAATGTAAATAAATAATATGAAAAATTAAGTAATTGTGAATTTTAGTTGAAAAAAATAATTTCCCTCGACATATTATTTAAAAATAAAGGTTTACTGTTGGCCCTAAATTTTTTTTAAAGGATATAAAATAACCAAAAATATCCCATAGAATATTAGTTAAATTGAATTATTGTGTTACTACTAGATGCTTATTTAAACAAAATTCATTACTTTTTCCAATTTACTCTGTTATCTCAAAAATAATTTAAATTAATCTAGGATAAATAATGTGTTTTTAAAATAAAAAACAATATTAGTGAATGCTCTAATTTTTTTCCTTTCCATATAGAAATAAACAATTTTCAACTACATTGGTGATTCATTGAAATAAATATTTTATGTACTGTTGTATAACAACTTGCTAATAAATTATGATTCATGTCATTTGATCCCTGATGAGTTAATTTACACTACACATTATCTTAAATTAGCTTCTATGGGTTTTCATTCATGAATTTGGTTTCAATGCTTGTATGGAGTAATGTGTAAAATATTCCTTGAACTGATCAAGGATTATGATTGCATGATTCATTACTATCTGAGCAAAGAAAAAATATTTATGATATATTCAATTAGAAATTTAATGTCATATTTACCATGATTTTATTGAAATTCTGGTCCTGAAAGGGGTTTATATATTTCATTTTGAAGGATAGATTTTATTGAGTGTTAGTAGTTTTCTTTTCTAGGTAGCATCTAGATCAATATATATTAGATAGAAAAGGGGTACATATCATTGGATATGATGGGAAAACTTGTTTGGTTCCATAGAATTATGGTATGATGAACTTGAGGGTTTTATTCGGGGAAGAAATAGGTTTCTAGAATAGTTATATTGGTTCCTTAATTTCCAAGATGTCGGGGTTCCTTAAATCATTGAGGATTTTTTAGAGGATGTGGTTCTAAGGTAAATGTTTTGAATTTACATTATAGTGTTACCCTATTGGGGAGTCCTAAAAAGGCATTTTATTGTAGGGGATTTGGTTAAATTCATTCTAATAAAAGGACACCTATAGGTTTAATTGAGGTTTCATCAATTATTTAAGGTACACTGATAGTTGAATATACCCCCACCCTATTTTGTATATGATATTTTCATATCACACCATTTAGTATATTCCAAATTGTGGGGGATTTGGATCTGGTTATAAAGTATATTTATAAGGGGATGTATATTATATTTCCCTTTGGGATTTTAATTCAGAGTAATAATATATATATATATTTATAATAAAAATAGGTATTATTTTCTTTGAGATATCTTCATGTTATAAATGTGTATATTTTATTTGAACAGTGAGATGGATTGGTGGAGACATTGTCATGAAAAAATCATACCCTCAATAAGTAGCTTCCATATCCATTGATAATTATTACAATAATAACATTTAATATTGTGATTCCCCATATTTTCATTAAAGACATTACCATTGGTAATTATGGATGATTATTTTGCAATTTTTTCATGTTATAATGGGGGATGAGGATTGTTGACCAATTCTAGGTTGTTTAGAATGAAATTTTCATGGATTTACCACTGAAGAAAATGGTAATGTTCACAATAGCCTAAATTCTAGGTATGGATACCATATATATTCTAATATATGTTATGGATCCTACATAGTTAATTTTCTTAATGGTTTGTATAGAGTAACTTTATGATAATTTAATCATATATTTGAGTCAATTATATTGAAGTGATAATATTTTATTTAATAATAAGGGTGATGATTCATCACTCTTATTAATGGATTATTGGATGTTTGACCTTTTGACAATCAAGAACCATTTTCCTGGTTCTCAAATATATAACCTTATTAAATCAATTGAAAAGAGGTGAGTGGTTCACCAACATCAATTTTAGAACATGAAATCATATTTTAATGGTGAGTCCAACAAATATTGATCATAATTATTTTTTGATAAAGTATGTCCTAGATATGTTTTTTATATTATAATTAATTTTGATGACACACTAGAATTTTTATGGTCTGGATGAATTGGATCATCCAGTAATATTAATAATCCTTTGAAGTTGTATATATATATATATATATCTTTGATATTGGTGATTAATTGTAATAGATAGTGGATCATATTCATTATATTTATATATTATTGACAACCCTAAGAGAGAATATAATATTTTTTATCCAAAAAAGTGGTAATTCTATATAATATACTAATTCCTCATTTGGTATGTGATATTTGTGGATAGAATATCAGCATGGACTCAAAATGATGGTGATATTTTTATTAAATATACTAAATATTAATTTGGAGATAGAGAACGACCAATTATTTATTTTTGTAATATACTTTATAATAATATTTTCATAATTATCTAAATTAACAGTTTAGATGATGACCCAGTACATAAAGAGAATGTATTTAGAGTAATTTAGGGCTTATGAGAGAGACAAAGTTGAAATTAATAAATGTATGATGACCGTGAAAATGTTAACCTAATCCTATATAGGTAAAGAGTTTAACCTATACTGTGAAGAATTAGGGGTTTGTGTGGGGGTAGTTATGGAAAGGAACAGTGAGTATTATAATTTAAGTCCATGTTTTTTGTCCATATGATTAGAATATACCAACACATGACCAACGGTTGGTGGTGGTGGTGTATGTAATGAGTTGTTAGTGTTACTAGCTTTTGGTTTAGATTTTTATATAAAATAATAACCATAATAGCTTGAGATTTTTATCTTCAATGATTGAACTAAACATTTCAATGAGATTTTTGGTCATGTATCAAAAATATATTTAAATTGAAATGACATATAACCATGGAAAAGTGAATATCATGGATGACACACCCAGTAGAATAGATTAGGCATAAGTGGTTCTAGGAGATATGTGTGAGTATTAGATATTTGAGACTATTTAGTACGATATATCCTAATATCCTTGAGTATTAGGGTAAGTATACTTTTATATAATTGAGATTTTAATCTATACATCCTGATAAAGTGATGTAAAGTGACTTGTATACATAAAAATATATGTTTTGAGGAATATTATAGATTGTTAAGTATTTAACTAAAATTTATAGCATGATTAAACTGTGATATTTTACAAATAAGGTATTTTAGTAGTCCTTATGATCATATAAAAGAATATAATGAGGAATTCACATATGTCAACATAGATTTTCTACTAAGGGATTTCTAAAATATATCTTAATGTTAGTTGAAAATATTTTTCAAGGGGATAAACAATAAAATTACATGGTTTTTCTTTTAGTGAGTCGCCTAAATTCTTGTGATTGATGGGAATCAACAACCCCCCTGTCATCTATAGCCATTACTAATTCCTAGGTGGAATTGGTAAAAAATAATGATGGGTTTTTAATAGGGTTTCCACAGTCACCTAAAGGTCTTGATTTCTTATAGGTTGTAGAGGATTAAATAACCCATTTAGACCATTTCATTACAATACATGACACGGAAATTTATGAAGAGTTGGTCCTATTGTATTTTAGGGAGATATTATAAATTTTTTATCTTCCCAAGATTATCATATAAGATTAGAATTACTTATTTACATCACACATCATATTGGGATAATAGAATTCAATATAATTTTTTTTGAATTTAGAAATTACATATTATCTTATGAAAAATAGGAAATAATATATGAATTGTTGATTGTTAGTTAGAATAATATAATAATAAATATAGTATTTAATAGTATATTGATAGTTTCATATTTTATTGATATATTTTTTCCATCAAATGATATAACAAGAATAAAATTATATGTAAACATTAAGGCCATTTCAAGAACAACTATGATTTTATAGAATGGGGAGTCATCCATTGTTGGCATAAGTATTTTATTAGAACTATTATTGAATATGTAATTAATTCACAAATACTGTAAAATATCTATGGGAAATAAAAACAGTATTTCCAATCAGATAGACTATACTATTGTGTTTTATAGGGATTAACATGTATTCTTAAGTTTGTCTTCATGACTAGAAGGAAGGTGCATTCAGATATAAGGAATGTTGGAACCGTGGTTCATAGGGCTATTCAACCTCATAAAGAAGAGTAATAATATTACATAATAATTAGTTCTTCTTCTGATATTTCGTGTTATTAATGATATATTGTATGAATTATATTTAATGATACCATCCTAAGTCTTCTCATATGATCTTTATCAATGAAATCAAGTTGGGGGTATGATTCATCATTTTAGGGTTTAATAGTTCTTATAGTAGATCAGAGTGGGAATATCCTTCAAGTGATTATTGTACGTTTTGTGTGAATTTTTTGAAATAATAAGTTTATCCTTGTGTAGATATGATAGTTGGAAGCTGATATGTGTATACAACAGCTATAGTTCTTAACTTGTGATTTATGGTGAGGAAACTCAAGGAAAAGAAGATATGCTTTGGGGTTGTTATGATATGTGAAGTATTTAAAGTTTTGAAATTAATTTTATTTTCCTAAATTAAGTTTAATTTTATTTATTTTTGATGTTTTGTAATATTTTGTAGACTAGGGTTAGGATTTGGGGATTTTATTTTGGTGTAATATATATATCTCTAATCTAAAATTACCCCAGTTACCTCATGTCAGTGAACTGAGAACCCAATTTTTTTAGTTTGAACGGGGAATTACATGGAGGGCCACTAACCCCCAAACCACAATATTTGGGAAACCAAGGAATTTATAAAATAAATAAAATTCAAGTTTATTAATTTAGTTATATTCATTATACAAATATTAATTACATTTTACACCGTGATGGAAATATTTATTACTAAAATGTTTTCATATGATGATTTCATTTTATGAATTAATTTATAAATTTAAAATTTAAAATTAAATAAATTGAATTTTATTTAAAAAAAACGGATAAAATTAAAATAGGATGAAATTTTTTTATATCTCATAAAAGGTTTTTTTTATAGTGAATAGTTCAAATTAACGATTTTGGAAAAAATATACTTCTTTTAAATAATTAAATTAGTTAAAAATTACAATTATTTTTCAATTATAATTTCATGTAGCATAATAATTACTTATTTATATTTAATCCACTTAATTTATTTTAATAAACATTATATTGGGTTTTAATATAACATTATTTTGGTTAAAAAATATGGGATTTTTCTAAAAATTATTTAAAAGTGCATAATGTTTCTTAATATTAATTAATTATGATACTAATGAACGAGGAATGTGTTAAATGATTTTTATATATTATAATTCATTAAATATTATTTTTTATTCATAAATGGAATATTTTTACACATGCTATTAATAGAAAATCACTCATTTTATTAAAAATACACTTCTTGAAAACCCTCGTTTTCATCACATTTTTGGGTTTAATTTTAAATTACAATTTACCAATTATTAAAAAAGAATTCGAAAAAATGGATTAAATATTTTCATAATAATAATTCATTTTATCTAATATTTTCAACTTATTTTTTATTATAATTAATATTTAAAACAACAAAAATTACATACCATGATTAAGGTGAAAACATGTTTACCTAGGGGTTAATATAAAAAGATAAGGGATTAAATAACCTAATATTTTATATACAATTTATTTTATTTACATATATAAAAATTTTAATTCATTACACTAATAAATAGAATATTTTTATCCTTTATTCATGATAAACATGTATGTATATCATTTTATTTTCAAAAATTATATGTGTGTTACTCACTTCAATTATTAAAGACAACATCATCTCATATACTATTCATACATTAAAATTCCATTATATTAGAAAATACCTACCAAAAAATATTCCTTAATTCCCTAACCATGAACTAGTTTCCCTATTTGGATCATTAATACATCCTAATAATGTCTTTTTCTTATATTAATAGGTTATATGATGAAGAGGTGTCCTGCTTGACCACATGTTTTTTTATTTCCAATTTCTCCTCATTAAAATCTTTTTAAATTTACATTATATATAGAAATAAGAACGTAAAATATACTGATATGTTATTTTTCTAATGAAAAATTCTAAACCCGTCTCTTATTCCATAAAATTGGATAAAAACATCATTCATGTCTACAGTGGACTACCCCCTCATGAACCAATGCTATTTGTTTTCCATTATCACCACTCATATATTGTTATAATAATTTAATTTATATAATATATTTTTGTTATATTTTTAACATATTTTTACTTATTGATTTATTATTTATGATATGCCTTCTAAAATCCCATTCTATGGTGGATGTAATAATGTCGCTCGTGTGTACGGTGGACTACCATCTAAGGAACCAATTTAATTCATTTCACACTAATACATTACATGGATGGTAATCATGATGATATTAATTAATATATATGGTATGAAATACATAATTGTTCTATTAATGAAATACTTATTATCCTTAAAGGATAATATATAATTTTCATTATTACATTGAAAAATTATAACGTCGTTCATGTGTTCGTATGGAATATCACTTCCATGAAAAGATTCCACACTTTTTTCATAATTAAATCATATGTATGATAAATATAAGTGTATTTGAAAAATTGAAATGTTATTTTTGATATTATTATCAATTTTTAAATATTATTCAATACATAACATCTTTCTATTATGATCATTCGAAATTGGAAATGTTATGCATGTGTACGTACAACCTAAAATCTTAATTATCGCAACATGGATCATTTATTATAACCATTTTTCATGATTAAATTTAAAATCATAATATATTTATAAAAAAATTATTTATTAAAAATTTTGTATGTTAAAATGAAGAACACTTAACCATAGTCACATACCAAAGTCTTTTTTTTGACATATATGCCAAATACCATAAAAATATCCAAGGAAATTTAGTTGATGAACTAATTATGTATTTAATGGTAAGATATAAAATAAATTGAATAATAAAAATGAAAACAAAATATTATGGAACTAAAAAATACTATAACTATATTATTCAGGATGATAATGAACATGCGTATTGAATTGAACTCAAGGTAATGGACTTTATCTAAATTTCATTTCATTGAGGTATATTTAGATGTTAAGATTCTATATTATTTTATGATTAATACATAAATACCACTTTACCTATTATATCATGACTTTTCTATTATAATTCCATTTATAGATTTTTTAATATTATTCTTTTTTAGAGATCGTGATTCCAATGTTTCCAATGTTGTAAAAGAAATTTCTTTAAAAAAACCTCTTAATTCATTAAACAAACTCTGTTTGTATTCAATTTTAGTGATTTTAAAATTATTTTCTATATCTACTTTAGGAATTTTAGAATGGAACTTTTTTAATTATATTATGTTTTAAAATAAACTAATCATTTTTTTATTTTTTCCCATTATTTACAAATAACAAAATAGAAGTTACATTTTAACATGTATGGAAATAATTAATTTTTCTACCACCATTAACATTATTGTAAGTTCATCTTCAATGAAATTATTTCATTTTATTCTATAATTATAAATTCTCCTCCCCTTTTAATGAGTAATTATTTTTTGAAAATGGGGTTTAAAATGAAAATTATATTTTTTTATTGAAAATGGGTTTTTAAAAGATATGGGTATTTCATTTAATATATGGTTTTAAATATAATTGGTATTTTGATAACTAAAATAATTATCAATATAGGTGTAAAAGAGTTTTTAATGGGTTTTATTAAATAAAATGAAATCTTAAAAAATTTATGATTTTAAATGGTTTATGGGCATTATTTATAATGTTAGGTGGTTCTATTAAAAATCAAGGATTGGTTGTTCAATATTAAAAAATGATGGGTGGATAATTTATAAACCATGGATAGTTGGTTCCATTATAAACCAAGAACATGTGGTTTTGGGATATACCATGGAATGTTGGGTCTATGATAGCCCTACAATGCATTGGGTACTCTAAAGATGGAATTAAAAAATATCAGTTATTTTATTTGATAAATTCATGTGATTGATGATATCTTGGGTCACCTACATGATTAATATGTCCCTTATAGTGTTTTTAAATTACTCAATTAAAAAATATATGTTTTAAATAACATAAAATTTATTTATTTCATTTTAGCTAAGTAAAATTGTTATAATGGGAATCTTTTTATTGGTTTTTCTTTTTTTTTCTTGAGAAATGAACTACCTATATTCAGGTTCCCTACTAATCTTTTTATATGATTCCATATTCTATAATTTTTTTCATTGGGTTTAAGGGTGTGTATAGTAAAAGAGTATGTAACATTGAATGTTGTGAATATTTTTCAAGAAAATAAATCATGTATTATTTTAAATGTTTTATATTAATTAAACATGGATAATGATCATAAGTGTCCTCAATATATATATATATATATATATATGGGTTTCAATGTAAATGATGTGATTTAACTATCTTAATCACTAAAATTAAAAAAATACTCAAATTTAATAGAATGAATTATTAAATAAAACAAATAAATATTTTATTTTTGGATCAGGAACATATTTTTTAATTAATGTAATGTTTTATATAACATTTAATGATAGGAGAATGTCAATATTTTCCCTTAAAATATTTCACTTTGTTTTTTTGTTTAAATGATATTTTATTTTCAGATTATCATGATTATTCATCTTAAATTTTCCTTAATAAAATGGTTTTCCATAGAGGAAAAAGGAATCTATAGTAGGAATCCACTAAGTGGGAAATATCGATTCATATCAGTATCCTGATATTATTTTAATTTAAAATATATAGTTTTTTTGTGTGATTGATAAGTTGAATAAATAGTAAAATATTTGTGGTATCCATGATAGAGAATATTCAGATCATCAAATTTGGAGCACAATGATAGAGGAGCATTTCATGAAAGAACATCACCCATAGTTCAGTGGATCTTTTGTCGTTGTGGTAGAATGTGGTTTGATTAATTCCTCATTAATGATACTTGTTGTCAAGGGATGTTTGGAACATCAAATGGTAACAAATTTTATTTATAATTTTAATAGTGAAGATGATCACTATAGGTCTCTAGTTAAAAATATCATAGATAATTTTGATCATTTTTTTGGGAATGGGGAATATTCAGGAATATTTTTTAGGAGAAATATTTCAACATGGTTTCTTGGCTAATGACTGAGAAATATTTTATATAATTGAGTTAGAATGATCAATATTATATATCTTCATTTGTATAAAACTAATTAATATAATATATTAACATAAAAGGCTTTGTTTTTAGAGATTTATAATAAAATTAATAGAATATAAAATAGATTAAATACATGTTTATAAATATATTTTCTATATTGGAATATATAAAAACTGAATTTTTTTTTCATTGAGCTGAGAATGCGAAGGTGAATTTTTTCAAAACCAGTGTTCCTTGAGATTTTAGGAGTAAAAAATCTCTAGATACAAGGAAATGGGGAATAATCCTTTAAGTAAATGTGGAGGTATGAAAACATGATCCATTATATAGTGAAGTGTGGTAAAATTTATTTTGGATAATTTATCATGAAGTCTAGGATATTATTCTAATGTGGAATGTATGAATATATATTTTTCAACTATAATGAAAATTAGTATATGAATAATGAATAGTATACCATAATATTATTTAGTTATATTGAGATAAGGAATTTTTATTAGGTGTGGAAAAAATAGACACTCATGGGGGAATTAAACTTGATCAAAAGCAGGTCAGTGTGAAAAAATATTTTTCTACTACTATGGTTTTTTTGGGACATCATGTTATGTGGTGACATGTATGATACATGTTTCTTAATGTTATTCCAATACCATATTTTACATTTAATATTCACAATCATTTATTTATAATAAAATTTCAAGTTAAATTGGAATATCACCACAGGGAAAGAATATATTACTTTTGGTGAAATCTCAGGGGGCAATATTAAATAAACTAAGAAATATATGAATCTTTATATTATAATTATTGGGATGTAGTTTTCCGAAAAACTTATTGAAATGGACATAGTATAGTTTGATATCATTCTTGGTAGGTATTGGATTTCAATTTATCATGGTAGTATATATTTATGGTCTATAAAATTTATGTTCAATGATTTTTTATTATTGACAACATATTAAGAAGCTGAGAAACTATTAAGAAATATGATTTCACATTACCAAGATAATATTGTTCAAGTTAAAGAAACAATTTAATTTAGTGATTTTCTAGTAGTTAGTGAATATAGGGATTCATTTATTAATGGTTTTCAAATTTGTATTATTGATCAAGAGTTTGAGTATTTAGTTGACTTAGGGACTGAGGATGAACCTATTTCTAACCCCCTTATAGAATGTCCCATGCGGATATTCAATAATTGATAAAAAATTCCAAGAGTTAATAGATAATGGTTTCATTCGTACAATACCTTCACCATGGGCTTATTTTACTTTTTTTAATATAAATATAGTCCAGTGATGCATAAAAATGAGTATATAGTTTTGAATAACATCACTATTCAGAACAAGATTTCATTTCATCCTATCTACGAATTGTTTGATTAACACATTAGTGAAAAATACACAAAGAAGGTTGATCTTTAACCAGGGAACCATAAGTTGAAAGTGAAGGAATTATATAGTCTAAAAATATATTTGAAACTAGATATTAGAATTATATTTTTTTTCTTTTCTAATCGGGTTTGGTAATTCACTTGTTGTATTTATGAAAATTATGCCTAGAGTTTTGCCTAAGTTTTTTATACGTTTTTGGTTTTTTATTGATGATATTTTGATATATTATAAATTTTATGAGGAATACAAAAATAACCTAATAATTTTTCTAGATCCCATAAATGTAAATAAATAATATGAAAAATTTACTAATTGTGAATTTTAGTTGAAAAAAATAATTTCCCTGGACATATTATTTAAAAATAAAGGTTTATTGTTGGCCCTAAAAAAATTTTGTTTAAGAATGGAAAATAACCAAAACTATCACATAGAACATTAGTTTTATTTAATTAGTGTGTTACTACTAGATGTCTATTTAAAAAAATTCATTATTTTTTCCATTTTACTATGTTATCTCAAAAAGGATTTAAATTAATCTAGGATAAATAATGTGTTTTTTCTGGAAATAAAAAACAATATTAGTGAATTCTCTAATTTTTTCCTTTCCGTCTAGAAATGAACAATTTTCAACTACATTGGTGATTAATTGAAAGAAATCTTTTAGGTACTGTTGTATAATAACTAGATAATTAATTATGATTCATGTCATTTGATCCCTGATGAGTTAATTTACACTACACATTATCTTAAATTAGCTTCTAGGGTTTTTAATTCATGAATTTGGTTTCATTACATGTATAGAGTAATGTGTGAAATATTCTTTGAACTGATCAAGGATTATGATTGTATGATTCATTACCATCTAGGAAAAGAAAAAAATATTTATCATATATTCAATTATAAATTTAATGTCATATTTACAAAAATTTTATTGAAACATGAAACATATATTAGTGAATTCAATAAATTTTTCCTTTAATTTTTGGATGCAAGTACATCTGATCTGTTTTTTATGTCTTAGTGTTTTCAAAATTTTCAAAGTGAATTATGAAACCATAGAAGGTGGATCATGCATTTTAAGAATACGTAGAATATATTAATATGAGTAAATTGACTCATTCAAATATTTATGAAGGTTTTTTATGATTTTAAAAATTATATGTGTTCCATTTGATTATTATTTTAGAAATGTTTTTTTTTGAGTGAAACTCATAAATCTCAGATTTTTGTTCCAATGGGATGAAAAATGATATTATATAACCTTCTGGAGTATTATTAGTGGGGTGTAATGTAATTATTTTTTTATGAAATCGCCTAGATGTGTTTTTCCAATCAATAGGTTAAAGAGGAATGGAAATTACCAAATAGATATCTTTATCCTTCGCATGTTCCAGAGTGAAAATGGGAAAATTTATCTATTTATTTCCTAGTGGGACTGACAAAGGCATCTCAAAGTAACAAATGAAACTTGGGTTATTGTTAATAAATTTATAAATATGAATATTTCCTTCCTATTAAATATAATATGTCATTAGATTAAATTAATTGAAAATATCTAAAGAATATATTTTTGTGTGATATAATTTTTCTCCCCATTGTGTTAGGAAAGTATTCTAGATTGATATAAGTTTTTAAAAAGGATGTAAAAAGTAGATGTGTACTGAATTATATTCCAATACATATTTTCTTCCCTAACCAGATAGTTAAGATAAATATATTCTTCAGAAAAAGGATGATATTAATTTTCTCTTTTTCAGTGGAATACATGGGAATTTGGGATCAGCTCCATTATTTGTGTGAGTTTCCTTATAACTATATACATTGTTCCAATATAATGATTGTTTGTTTTCAGTAATTATATAGGGAATGGTGTCAAAATCAAACATTTTAGGTTGAATAAAGAGAAAGGAAGTTTATGGGACCATATTTGTTATATGAAATGGTTTATAAGGTGTAGTTTATTTTTAATCATGTGAGGATAGCTCAGAGTAGACAGAAATGTCATGTGGATAAATAGAGGAAAGATCTTTCATTCAAGGTAGGTGATCATGAAAATTTTAAAAACTCACTATAGAATATTTTTGTGTGTTTTGGTAAAAATATAAATATAAGTACATTGTTAATGAGACCATATATAATATTAGAGAATTTTTGATTAGTTTCCTACTCAGTGGATTTGACTATGATTTTATCCCAGGTACATATCATATTGCATGTTTTGATATAAGGAAAATATGTGTCAGAATCATCCCATGTTCTGATCCCTAAGTATTTTAGTAGTTGGATATTATTTACAATTAGTAATAACTATCTTTTAATCTTTACAATAGAGAGTATGTTTTCTTGAATTAGGTGATTCTCCAGTTCAGGGTTTTTTTAAATACAACATAGTATACAAGAAAACATGGTAATATGAAAATGACTTGAGAGAAACATATCCACACATGATTAATCATTGAATAAATTTATGAGGGAAAAAATTCTAATAGGTATTATAAATTTATCATTTTATATAATGATATAATGAATCCCATTCATGTTTATTAATATATTAATATTCATTATAGAAATGTTATGTAATTTTTGCAGCAATGATGAAATATTTTTAATTAATCTCTTTTCTTATAAGGATTTTATATTAAAAAATTATATAAATTAGAAAAATGGATTACAAAAAATAAATTTAAATTTTAAAATCATTATATTAAATTAAATGTATTGTGAAATTTTTCCATAATTCAGAAAATGTGTATTTTTTGATTAATAGATTACATGTGGATTTAAAAAAAATCCATATCTTTTCAAAAAAATTATTCAATTTAAAAGTATCATTATGTCTTGAATGTAATATTAAGTAACATTATTATAATTAATAAATATTTAACCCAAATATTACTTTTTAGTCAACTTTATATTGGATTTTATTATAATATAATTTGGGGTTTAAAAAATGTTTTTTTCTTAAATTTTTTTTCAAGCGCATAATGATTCTTTATTTTAATTAATTAACATAATAAATTATTTATAATGTTTTCAGTTAAATTTATATATTGTTTATAAATTTTTATTTTTGGGTATTAAAGCAGTGATTAACATTAGTCGTAGAGTTAATATAAAATCATCTTTTTTTATAGAATACACTTCTTCGAAACCTTATTTCATCAAGTGAGTGTGTTTAATTTTAAATGAAATTTTTTACTCTTACGTGAATATAATTTTATAAAATATATTTTTTATTTATAAAGAAATAGGTTTTATGATATAATAATTTCAACTTAATATTTTTCCAAAATAAAAAGTGAAAAGAGAAAAAATTAAATACCACCTTTAAGGTGAAAATAGGTTTACCAAGATGATAAACAAAAAATATATGGGTCCAAATTACACAAACATTTATAAATTATATTATACGAAATAATATCAAACTTATAATTTCTATGACTCTATAAGGGTCCATTTTGACCATTGTGTCCTATTAAAACCCCAGTACACTATTTTCATTTCAAGAAAATAAAAAGTGTGATTCTCACCATTGTTAGAAAATGCCACCCACCTATACTATACTACTTGCACAATCAAATAAATTTGGTTCAGAAAATACCTACATGAAAATGATAATTAATTATTTTCCACTTCCTATATTTATTATTTTGATCATAAATCCACCCACGTAATTCATTTGGTGTTTACATGAATAAGTTTCTTTCTTAACTGTGTGCTATTATTTTATTTCTTCTTCCACCTTCTTAATATAATATTCCATTATTCATATAAAATAAACACATTATCATCCATATAATTGCATGTTATTATATTAATTTAATTTCATTAATCCATATCCTCTTCCATCAAATGGGATACGTAATCATCATTCTTGTGTACGTCCGACTACTTCCTCGCTAACCAATGTTAATCATTTTCAATCATCGCCTCCCGTATATTGTTATAATAGTATATTTATAATATATATATATATATTATATATGTAATAAATTTATACATTCTGTGTTTTTATATCACATATACCTCCATATACTTCATTCTGCGGGGGGATACGATAATGTAACTCATTGGTACATTAGACAATTGACTCACGAAACAATGTAATTTGTTTTCTGTCAATGCATAACATAGAAGGTATTAAGGATTATTTTCATCAAGATATGTTAGAAAATGAAATAATAATGATATTAATGAAATATTTTCCATTATTATAGTATAATATGGCATTTTATTTCTCAGACTAAAAAATGACAATGTCGTTCATGGGTATGTGTGGACTACCACCACTATGAAATGATTTGAATATTCATAATCACTAAATCACATCGATGATATATTGTAGTGTATTTAATTAATTAGTGTGAAATTAATGATATTATTATCACTTTTGAAATCTAATATAATAAATTTATTCATTTCATAATAATCATTGATAATTCGAAATGTTACTCTTATGAATGTATGTCTTATCATCTACATGATCATAACATAGTTAATTTTTAATGGAAATCATACATGATTGATTTTAAAATTAAAACTTATTTTTAAAAAATTAAAATTATGCTTAAATTAGTATTATAGATATTTCTAAATAATGATATATTAGACTAAAATCATTTTACTAATTTATTTTTTAGAAATTTGAAATCAATAATTTTAATGATACAGATGTGAAAATAAATGTTTAACTAATATTTTATAGAATGGTATGATATAAAATAAAATGAATAATTAAATTTATAAAGGTTATAATGTAATTAAAGAATTAACATATTTTTATTATTTGTGATGATAAAAAAAACATACCTGATAAATTAAACTCAAGGTATGGTAATTCATCTCAATTTCTATTCGTTTCAGCCTATTTCTATGTTGTAAACCTACATAAATTTTATGAGGTGTATATAAAACCCCATTGATATGTAATATAATGAATTTATCTATTATCATGACATTTAATGACTATTTCATGTAATTATTTGAAGCATCTTATAATTAAAATATCTCTATGTGATAAGGGAATTTTCATTGAAAACACATTTATGGATTTTCATCAAACTCTGTTTCATCTAATGTATTACATTCCTTAAAAATAATAAAATGAATCCCCGATATTATGATATACATTTACAATGACTTTTACTACTGTGAAAATAATTATTTTATTTTTTCATTAATTTAAAATCATTCATGTTTTCTTAAATTAAAACCTTTCTTCATATTTATCTGTGAAGTTTTTTGTATTGAAATTTTTTTTCCCAAATAAAATTAATTTTTAGTAATTAAAATGGATTTTTAATAGAAAATGGAATTTTTTTGTCGAAAATGCATTTATAAAAGAAATTGGTATTTTGATAAGTGAAAGAGTTTACCAAATAATATTATAAAATTATTTAAATGGTTTTTGATGAAAATTAAATCATTCTTGATTTATGTATCTGTTAGGGTTCTTCTTCATTAATTGTGATGATATGTGGTCTAATTATAGACTATGTATGTGTGGTTCTATTATAATTCAAAAAAGATAGGTTATATTTTTAACCTAGGATGGGTGGTTCTGTGCTACACCAATGGAAGATGGTTCCGTGATAAACAAATAATGGGTGGGTCTATGATATCCCTCTAATTAACTAGGTACTCTAGAGAGTTAATTTCACAATATTAGATATTTAATTTGTATGATTTATGAGAATGAAAATGTCCTATGTTACCTACATGATTTATATGTTTTTTCTATGGGTTTGAAATGATTTTATTGAGAAAAATGTGTTTGTGATTTCATTTTAAAATGATTTATTTACATTTAATGTAATGAAAATTAGGGTAAATGTAATCGTTTTGTAGGTTTTCATGTTTTTCACTTGACTAATTAAATTATTCAAATTTTGTCTTCTTTTGAACATTATTTGTATTCCCACATTTTAGGATATTTTTCTTAGGGTTTAAGGATGGGTAAGGGAAAAGTAAGAGGTCCAGATGAAAGTAATAAATATTTTTCATGAATTGCAATCATTTTTTATTTTATATTTTATATTATGCAATTATCGATAGTGATCAAATGTGCCGAATTTATATATATACAATATTATAATGTAATAATTATTTCCTAGCTCTCTAAAAAACTAATCCGGAAATTTTACTCAAATAAAAGAAAATGAATTATTCCATAAAACCCAAGATTATGTTTTGTCTAATGTTAGGTACTTATATAGTGACACTAAGGAAGATACCTAATAATGTAAACGGTACTTAGTGTAAGATTTCAGTGGACTCAGTGGTTACATATGATGTAAATTAAATTTTTAATTATATAAAGTTGAATTTCAAATTTTATTTTTAAAAATAAAACCTTATAACTCATTTCAATTAAATCATATATTTTTTCATCCCCCTCATCCTTTATTTTCATTAAATTAAGGGAAATAAATCATTTTTACTATATCAATGTTTCAATTTTCCCTAGGGTATCACCATATTAAATTTAATCATTTTCAACTATTTAATCTCAATATCTGTAAATAATTTGTCATTATTTACTATGAATCACTAATTAAGGGGTATATATAATATTTTTTTATTTTATCCCTAATATTTTGATTGAACCATTATTTTTTGTCAAGATAGAGAACAATAATAATAGTTTTGTGGTTCCAAAACATTCATGTTGTCTTATATGTGTTATATTATTTATCTACAATGACTGTTACACTAAATGAAGGTGTATACATAGAAAATTTTTCAAAATTTAATCTTTGTGTTCTAAATAATTAGTATGACCAGTTTGGAAAATGTGTGATCCTTTAATAACATTATATTGACCCTGTAGTTTTCAATAAACATGATACTTATTGAAAATAATATTGAAGTTAGTCTTAGAACCTAAAAATAGAATCCTTTCATATGATAAGACCTTTGCATACCCATATTCTATCATTAAAATTTTATTGTTCGAAGAATTCTAGATATAAGGTTGGAATATGGAATAAAAGTCCCGGTTGTATAACACCAAATTTTCTAGTATGAATGAAAATCAGTATATATATATACTAATATTTTTTTTCCACCAGCCATGTTTCCATCTCACATTCATCCATCTTCATTTTTCAATACGTGTCACCCCTCCAATGCTCTACATCCCTACTTTCCTCCTGTTCAATTACATCATCCTTGTGCAACTCCTGCTCCCGCCTGGGATTCAGCTCATCGCGACCACTTCTCCCCCAAAACCCCCAACCTTCTTCAATATTCATCTCCTGGTTACACTGCACTATGTCCTCCTCCTTCTCTGACGTGCTCCTTATCGCGGTTTCACCTCACCTCTCCGACGTCTTCTTTCTCCCACTCAGGCTGGGGTTTCACCTCTTAGAGACCTAGGGTTTTTACAAATCCCCAACGTCAGTGTTCTTTTTATTAGGTCTCCCAAATCTAGGGTATCTTTATCATATCAGGGTTCTCTGTTCCACTCTTTCTCCCGCTTGGGTTACAACTCTACGTCGTATATGCTCCCCACGAACCCCCACCTACATCGACCATCATCTCATGTATATCAATACTATGAAGCGTCTAATACCTTCCGCGTGTCAGCAGCTCCTTCTTCCTGCTTACATTCCGACTCTTCGTACAATTCGGTTAACTCCAAATCTCGATTCTATCTTACTTACACGACACTGCCTGAACCTCCTCTATGAACTCCACCTATGCCGAGGTCTCCAGCTCCGACTATGCCTTCCCCTCCGTGTTCGGCTTCTCCACCTACGATTACTCCTCCAACTTGATCTTCACCTCCGCCTCCTCTACGGCCTCACCTAGGTATCCTCCACCTTCAACCCCTATCTCCTCTTATGCCTCAGTATCATCCACCATCTCAGTATCCTCTGATGCCTCCTCCGCCTCCTTAATCCCTCTCTTCCTTCCTATACTACCCTTCCTCCTTCCCATGTTTCCATTCCTCCACTTTTCTGATTCAACCACCCTCTCCCTACCCAATGACCATTCCATTCTTGATAAACCCTACCATGATTTTTTATTAATAATATGTTAAATTAAAATCATAATGATTATTCATTGGATCCCTTCTACGGTTAAGGTGATGGAATGTTACATCAAATATATAGTGAACATGGGATTCAGTTGCATGAATCAGAGATCAAATAAAACTAAGATGGAAAGTTTTGTTGTTTCATTATTTGTTGTTCTTGAAATGGAACATATTTTTTAAATGTTCCAAGTACTATGATGACCCTCCCTTCATCATGATGACATTTTCTTTTGAGAACTATACACGGAATCGATCTCCTGATGTTAAATCTTCATTGTGTTTTTGGATTCAATCTTATTCTTGTCAAATAAAGGATTTAATATTTCTCCACACAGTCCATAGGTTTTGATGCTAATTTATTTTTTGTGCTTCTTCATGTTTCTTGCTTCCTGCAGTCTCACTAGCAACCATTCCCTCACCACTTGGCATAAACCTTCACTACTTCAGCAGGTTTCTATTATTGGTAGTGATGTTAATTTGTTTCAAGTTCTTTTTTGTCCTTGTGATTCTCCTTTGTTGTGTAGGTATATCACTAATATAAGAATTTAAATTTCATTAATGTTAGTTGATTGATTTTAAAATATTTTATTTCAATGCGTTATTTTTTATTTGTTGTGAACTGATAATTGCTCACATTAAAATTCTTTAATCAAATTTTGAATGATTCTTTATTTTGTACTAAATTTTTGAGTGCAGGTTCCACAACTTGGGTGAAATGCACAACAAATTAGATATAGAAATGCACACAAATTTCTAAAGTTGTAGTAACACACCATGAAAAATCATTAAACCAAGTAGGATTGTGTTCAGTGTTTTATATTTCCCAGTGTAGTGAAAATTTTCACCCCTTATCATTCTTTAATATATGTCTATATTTTGACTATTATAAGAAGTTTTCATTATGTTTTCAAAAATTTTATACAACCAAAATTTCCTTAATTACCATAAATTATTAATTTTATTTTATATTCTTACTTACATGACCTAAATCATTGTGCATGTGCCACTTTCATATATCTTTACAGTGATAGATAAGATGAAGAATATTCATTTCAATTGAGAATGCTATTTTGGATGAAAAAAAGGTTATGGCACCATACTATCATTCACGCCTGATTACATTTATCAAATAGGTCGTGTCCATTTTAAAGTTACTGTATATTATACATTCATTCGTTAGGACAAAGGGTTTTATTTTTTAGTCGATGCAGATGTAATTTAAAATGAGATATTTTTCATGTTCATTACTTGAAAATTGTGAGTGCACAGCTACATACACTTTTAGATTTGGTCTATATTTTCCCAGTCTCTAAAAATTCATGAGAGTCTGTTAACAAGATTCGTTAACTATATTGGTTCCCTTAATTGTCACTATTAGAAAAATCAAAGGTATCTTGACTCTCTATTTTAATGTTCTTCTCACATGAAAGACTATTCTATTATAATTTCACTAAAATTTCATATTTTGGAAAACCTGAGTGTCTTTTAGCCACCCCGTGCATTAAATTTCTTTTCAAATAATATATTTAAGTGATATAAACACTCTTAAAAAGATCAGGTAAGTCACCCACTGCATTTTATATCCATGTATTAAATGCATTTTCAAAATCTTGGTATTATTTTTCTATGGATAATTTCACTAAAATTTTATATTTTAATATATAGGAATTATAGTGTATGATTTCTCTGATGATGGAGGAATATTTTTTTTACTATTTCAACAATTGAGCATATGGTGATTTCAAATATAAGTTTTTAGTGAAACACTACTCAGTTGGTTTGAAATCCATATGGTTTTCCTTCTTAAGGAATGTCATGTGGATCTACAGTGAGACTCGGGTGATGATAAATATACATTCCCTCAGTTTATGGGATATGGTGTGACCCGGTTAGGTCAATTTGGGCATTTTATGTCTTTTTGTAAACACTTTGTGTTTTTTCAATGTTTAAGTTTAGTTATTTAATTATCCTGTAAGAATCAATAGGGATTTTTAAAGTAGTCACATGTCATTCTGAATAAGGTATTTACACATTTCCTGTTAATTTTAGTTAGGGTGTATTTATGAGATTTACATCTAGATACCCTTAGATAACTTTTTTCTATTTTTAGAACCCTATTAAAACATATAGTGATCACATGTGGTACATCTATTGGATTAGGTGGAAACAATAGTGCTTCAGGTGTCTCACACTATGTGGAGTGTAGGATAACACTCTATGTGTTCTTATCATTTAAGAAATATGATGTTTTTTGGAGAATATTTCATGTAATGGGGGTACATTCAATTTTGTGATACCAGATCATGTGGTTAAGGGACATGGCAAGGGATGTTGTGTCAAGGGACATGGTCGTGTGACAATACATGACTAGATTACATGAGAATAGGGGTACCAGACACGGGAAGGGTATGATGACACAACCAAGTGTCTATTTAGCCAAGACCTTTTACTTATCTAGGGTACCAACCATGTGGCCTAGCATGACTAGCTGGTTGTATATGAATGAGTACACACCTAAGATATCAGACTTGGTCAAACACAATGTTACTTTACTTAAACGTCTTGTATATACCTGAATACATGTTTAGTATTGTGAGGGGACATAGTAATGGGCTGACTTTGAGAGAAATTTTTTAAATGGGTGAAAATTATGCACTCCCCTAAAATATCTCTACCTCATACATCTTCATCTTCAAGATTATGATAGATGCCTCTAAATATCCTATCATGTGTAGTTATAAGAAGTTTTCATTATGTTTTCAAACATTTTATACAACCAAAATTTCCTTAATTACCATAAATTATTAATTTTATTTTATATTCTTACTTACATGACCTAAATCATTGTGCATGTGCCACTTCCATATATCTTTACAGTGATAGATAAGATGAAGAATATTCATTTCAATTGAGAATGCTATTTTGGATGAAAAAAAGGTTATGGAACCATACTATCATTCATGCTTGATTACATCTATCAAACAGGTCATATCCATTTTAAATTTACTGTATATTATACATTCATTCGTTAGGACAAAGGCTTTTATTTTTTAGTCGATCTGGATGTAATTTAAAATGGGATATTTTTCATGTGCATTACTTGATAATTGTGAGTGCACAGCTACATACACCTTTAGATTTGGTCTATATTTTCTCGGTCTCTAAAAATTCATGAGAGTCTGTTAACAAGATTCGTTAACTATATTGGTTCCCTTAATTGTCACTATTAGAAAAATAAAAGGTATCTTGACTCTCTATTTTAATTTTCTTCTCACATGAAAGACTATTCTATTATAATTTCACTAAAATTTCATATTTTGGAAAACCTGAGTGTCTTTTAGCCACCTCGTGCATTAAATTTCTTTTCAAATAATATATTGAAGTGATATAAACACTCTTAAAAAGATCAGGTAAGTCACCCACTGCATTTTATATCCATGTATTATATGCATTTTCAGAATCTTGGTATTATTTTTCTATGGATAATTTCACTAAAACATTATATTTTAATATATAGTCATTATAGTGTATGATTTCTCTGATGACGGAGGAATATTTTTTTACTATTTCAACAATTGAGCATATGGTGATTTCCAATATAAGTATTTAGTGAAACACTACTCAGTTGGTTTGAAATCCATATGGTTTTCCTTCTGAAGGAATGTCATGTGGATCTACAGTGAGACTCCGGTGATGATAAAGATACATTCCCTCAGTTTATGGGATATGGTGTGACCCGGTTAGGTCAATTTGGGCATTTTATGTCTTTTTGTAAACACTTTGTATTTTTTCAATGTTTAGGTTTAGTTATTTAATTAGCCTGTAAGAATCAATAGGGATTTTTAAAGTAGTCACATGTCGTTCTGAATAAGGTATTTACCCATTTCCTGTTAATTTTAGTTAGGGTGTATTTATGAGATTTACATCTAGATACCCTTAGATAACTTTTTTCTATTTTTAGAACCCTATTACAACTTATAGTGATCACATGTGGTAAATCTATTGGATTAGGTGGAAATAGTAGTGCTTCAGGTGTCTCACACTATGTGGAGTGTAGGATAACACACTATGTGTTCTTCTCATTTAAGAAATATGATTTTTTTTTGGAGAATATTTCATGTAATGGGGGTACATTCAATTTTATGATACCAGATCATGTGGTTAAGGGACATGGCAAGGGATGTTGTGTCAAGGGACATGGTCGTGTGACAATACTTGACTAGATATCCTGAGAATAGGGGTACCAGAAACGGGAAGGGGATGATGACACAACCAAGTATCTATTTATACAAGACATTTTACTTATCTAGGGTACCAACCATGTGGCCTGGCATGGCTAGCTGGTTGTATATGAATGAGTACACACCTATGATATCAGACTTGGTCAAACACAATGTCACTTGACTTAAACGTCTTGTATATACCTGAATACATGTTTAGTATTGTGAGGGGACATAGTAATGGGCTGACTTTGAGAGAAATTTTTTAAATGGGTACAAATGTCGCACTCCCCGTAAATATCTCTACCTCATACATCTTCATCTTCAAGATTATGATAGAGGCCTCCAAATATCCTATCATGTGTAGTTATCTACATTGTACATAATGGTGTATATATTTCACATATTTCAGATGAAATATAAGGTGATGGTTGTGGGTTACTCATATTAGTAATATATAGACCAGTATTTGTTGAGTGATTTCAAATAGTCTATCCTTGTGAGGTTATATTATGTAATTACATCTTTAACATGGGATTATGGTCCCCTTGAGAGGATAAGAATAGATATAGTTTTTTATCCCACTGGGAGGCATGGGTGATATCTTCTATTATAAATTTTTCTTTATAAGGGGTTTTGGGTATTTTTATTACCATCATACAGGGTGGTGCCCCTTGTTTAAAAGGATATCCTAGAAGGGATTATGTAATTTTTGGGTATATGATCCCCAAATTAGTTAGTCATTTTAAAATGTTTTATGAAACTGTTTGGTATATAATATATCACATAGAAGTAGTTTGGAGTAGGTATTATGGTATCTTCACTAGTATGATCCCCTACATAGAGGTTGTATATAGATTTGGACTATGGAATCTCCCAATGGTTTGGGGTATGATCTCTATTTGTGTATAGTGGCTTTTATACTAGGTAGGGTTTCTTTCATTTCCCAATGGACCTAGATATAATCAACATTTGAGTATTATGATCTATATTATTTTAGAATAGGCTCATGGTGTCCCCCATATAGGATAAGGGTGATACCCATTTTGAGTAATTAGATCATCCCAGTTCCCAGTTGTGTTAGTGTAGTCCTCAAGGAAAGGATGGGTGGGATAACCTATCTATGTATCAAGGTACCCAATCCTCTAGCCAGACATTGTTCATGGCGAGACCCTATGTGCATGTTTTCTAAGGATTGTACCACTTTATATAGAAGGGATGTTCCATCAGCTTAGAGACCACCAATGGAATGTGTTCTCTTGGATGATTCATCATGAATCGAATAGTTATTCCAGATAGAGTAAAATCTCTTTGAAGTTCTATCCTTGATGGTAGAGAAATACCCAATGTGCGTATTATCACAAATGAGTTCCATAAATTATGATAAGGACCGTGGGGGGAGATCCCCCAAATGAGAGTTACCATTAAGCCTCAAATAGAATATTGTGACAATCTATAATTTTGGACCCTCACGAGACATGGATTATGATACATGTATATATGTGAGATTTTTGAATTCCATGTTTAATTTTACATATCTTGATGAACAATCCATGTGTACTAAGATGATTAGTCATGTAGAGTCACAGAGTGGCCGATATGGAGTTTCATGTGCTCGTATTCTTTGGTTCCCTTTGTATTAAGTTGAATGGTCTATTACAATTTAGTTGATTCCATTAATATTGGTTTTTTGTGGATCCAAATGATTATTTTAATACTCAAACATGAATGAGATTTACACACACATGTCATTTCTTATGAAGATAGTGGACCTTTCAAATAAGTCCCTAGAGGACCTGGAGCTGGTGGAACTTAGTGAGATAGATTGGCTATGGTGTATACTACGTCTTGACTGAAGTCTGTTATAATGGTTTCATTTGATAGTTGTCCCCTCTTTCTATATATTTTTGGCTCTCTTTCTATTTTCTGGGATTATATTTTTTTCCGATTTATCCTTTTAATATTTTAGTTTTACTCATATTTTTGGATATATTCCTTCATTAATTTTTTGTTTAAATTATTATTATCTTTTATCTATTACATATTTATGGATTTGGGAACATTCATAATCTTTCTGTGGGATATGGTCTCTTTGATTGTGATATTCCTACTCAGAACTAGTCTCTATCCCTAGCCTATTATAGGTGGGCTTGAAGAAGTCACTTCTTTGGCCCCAGTGGTATGTGTCATAATATAGTGGTATTAGAGGAGGTCCATAATTTAGACTATATTCTATGAGATTATTTTTCCTTTTATGGAAACCATATTAGAGTGTTTTGGGTACAGATTTCATGCCATAGACTCCAATGTTGGTGCAATATCTAACTTATCAATTCCCTGTTATTCAGATAACATGTATGTTGACACAGAACATTAAGGAACCGGTTGCATGAAAACATCATCTATTGTTTCATATAAGACTATGTTGTGGGTTCAATTTCATAATTAAGTAATCTAAGCAGATATACTCTATTATTGTGGTGTTTCCTGATTCTATTTTGGGATTCCACCAGGAGTAAGGTTATATAGGGTTTCACGGAGGGATTATAATGATGATCATACCAGTAATGAGGAATCAGTGAAGGGAGTTGTACATTATGTGGTTCTTCTAGGTTGCTCGCCTATCAATCAACTACCCATTGAGCATCAGGTTATGCAATTTCTCTAGGACAATGATTTACACAATCTAAATATGCTTCATGTTTTCTATATTTAGTGATCTCTAAAGTATCATGGTGAGTTAGACCCCCAGGTAGATGATGACTGTATTGTGGAATTCATGCAGGTTTTCTTCCTTTTGAGGACACCTCTTGATCAAGAGGTTATCCTAGTAGAGAGTCTTATGTAGGGTTCAACCAGATGATTTTGGGGTCTAGTGATACATAACCATGATAATATGAGAGTCACATAGAATATGTTTTAGTACCTCTTTGAGGAAGAGTTTTATCCCCCAACATTGAGACGGTTCATATCTAGGAGATCATGTAGCTTTGGAATGACCAAATTTCCATGAAATAATATTTAGTGAGGTTCAAAAACCATTCATGATACTCCATATATATGGTTCTACATATATTAGTCAGAGAATATAACTTATTTTATTCTTTATGCTGGAATATTTGGGCTTTACATATATACCTTTTCAATAACCATTATTCTGTAACTCTCTTGTCAGCCTTGGTAATGAAGAGATTTCTGGAAGCGTAAACATTAAACATTGGTTATTGTAACGTAATAAAAATTACCTCAAAACCTGGTATATGATGACATCCTCAAGGACACAATTGTGTGAGATTTCTTATGATAAAATTCCCAGATGAAGGGAATCTAGTTCTTGTCTTATAAGAATGATCTAGTAATATATGGGAGTAGTTTTTCTTCTATCTATGATAGGGATATCCCATGTGGGATTGTTTCACCTTCTATGATTCATAGAAGGAAAATATTGATGGATTGTCCAAGAAATGATAGTGATAGGAGGATGTGGTTCCTCATGATGGATGAATTTGAGGAGGAGTAGGGAGGGAAGTATGAGGTGGGAGGAGGTTTTATTTATTTCCACCACCACTCAAATGTGATCTGGGCCAAGATTATAGAGTCAGATGATGTGGGTGAGTATAGGTATAGGCTGCTGAGGCCTATAACCCAAATGATATGGGGATTATTATTAGTATTCCCTATGTTTATTATACTTTTTAGAATTATTTCTAAATACTTTTGCGAGGAACTATATTTTTGGAACTTCTTTATAGAGGATTATCTAGGATGATTAAGGGTGTTGGTATGGCCATATGATATATATATTTGACATATATCATACTCATGAGAAAGTGGGGAACTCCACCCAGTAAGAGGTGATCATGTTATGTGATAAAAAACTTATGATTTTGAATTAGTTACTCCAAAAGATGATAGTTTTTGAGGTTAGATGGTGTGTTCCTTTGAAATTCATGTTTGAGGTATGGTAGAAGGTTTTAGATATTTTAGAATTCCATAGAAATACAAATCAATTATTTATTCCTGACCATTTTTATTGAGGCTCATATAAAGAGGATCATTGACTACACCCTTCTTTCAATAGTGTGACTTGACTCTAGGAAGAGGGAGTCTTGCATAAAATACTACTATAGGGGGAGAAAGTCGCTATGATGTTTCAATATTTTGGATTGGTTTTCTTACATCCATGAGAAGATGGTATCCACCGGTTTGTGTGGTAGTTTCATGGATTTTATGATGTAAATTTACTTATTTTATGTGGAACATACCCTGTCTGAGTTGTATGAGCTCGTGTGTAAGCAGATTCATTTTACATTCAAAAGCTATATAGTTTGAACATTGGAGTAGTAGTGATATTATATTTTGGTTCCCTATTGTATTGGTGGACTTGAGGACATATATCTAGTGATGTGTTGGGATTTCCTCCCCCACTGCGAGTTTTTTCTTTCTCAACTATAACTTGAGCACTATCTTGATATTTTCATCTGTATATAAATTGAATCCTATAGAAAATCATGATATATGGTGTAGTTTGATATTTATAAAATAGGGAATGGTGATACCATATGTGTGTGTGTTCATGGGAAGCCTTATTTTTTTATTGGTACCCTTGAATCATTAGTGTAATAGTTACATGCAATACACTTATGTATGGTGTCAGATATATGCAGTTTTTTTATTAACACTCTACCTTTATGGTAAGGTAGGGATGAACAAATAAGAAATTCTATTCATGAGGCATATATTGACTAAATACCCACCAGTCATGTTCCTGATGAGTTTTAAACTTAGGGGACTACATTTACCTTCTAAGGATTGATGGTGAAATATTTCATGCTTTGAAACATGTTGCAGAGGAGGTTTTATTCCCTCAGTAGTACCATCCCTAGGAGGTGAGGTTGCAATAATTTGATATAAATGTTGATGTTTTAGAGAACATTATTTTAGGATACATATTGGTGTGTTGTAGTTCTCACTCCACTTTCGGTGTAGAACCATTTGAGGGTGCATCCTAGAGTCCTTGTAGCTCACCATTGTACACGTCAAATCCAATGGGAGAAAATTGTTTTGGCCATAGATTTGGTACTAGTGATGGATGATGTGGGTTCATTTCAACCTAGTGAGGATGAGGAAATAAAATTTTCATTATTTTCTATTTGATTTTCAAAAGGTGGAGTGTTGCTCGATTATATGTACACTTTCGGACTAGTAGATTGGTGTTTTTCACATGTCAAATAAAATGAGACGTCATCATGCTTCATTGCATGATAGTGACTTGGATTGAGTTGGATGTTGGGGTTGGTGAAGCCTCATTGAGGTTACACTAATTGTGTGTTTGTAGACAGCAAGTAAATCATATAGTTATCTCACTAGTGTAGTGTCGGAGACCCAGTTTTGAGATCATATTATTTTCCCATTTTCCCTAATCTGTCCTCTTTGGGGGATTAAAATCATTAAGGTAGGGATATTTTTTGAAATAGGTTATTTTTGTTTGAATTTTTACTAATTTTAGAATTCTTTCTGAAGCTAGGTGCTATGTCAATGCCAGACTATGGGGTCCAAAGAGCCTTGATGAGGTGATATAAAAAATATTAGATGTATTTTTCACATACATACATTTTTTTTAAAGAGGAATGACTTCCAAGTAGATTGTAGGATAGAATATCTAAGATCGTGGTTGTGTTTATAATGTGGTGAGTACCCAAGTACTGACATAAAATTTTATGGAGTCAGGTTCTGAGTTGATGGAATATTGGTTGGGTGTTAAATGGGGCTTAATTAATTAATAATAATAATAAACCCTCTCCCATTGTTATCATGACCCAAAGTAGAGAGGTGAAGCTTCCCACTTGAGTGATGAATAACTCATGAAAGAATCAAGGTATGTATGTGTACTTGATATCTATTTTTTGACACTAATCATCACCATATTAAGCTGTTATAGCCATTGAGAGTCCTTTTGGACCCTATGTTTTTGAATTATTTAAAGAAGTAGGTGTATTTTATTGTTTTAGATATCATTTCACTATGATCAACTATTTTAATGTTTTAGATCCCTATTAAATTAATTATTGATCCCCTATGGTTAGATATATCAATTTCAGAAAAAAGAGTTTCTTTTTGGAAGACTCACACAATGTATATAGTAGGAGCACAAACCATGATGTATTCTCATTTATGGAAGATTAAATTTTTGGGACTACACACTATTTAATTGTGGTATAGTCTATCTAGTGATCATTGGTCATTTGGATGAGGGACTTGGACAAGGATTACATGTCATGGTACTTGGTCGTCTGACCATACAGAACTATAGTACAAAGACATAGGGTTTTGGGAATAGACACAAGATGAGGACACAACCATGTTTTTAGATATTCAAGGAACACTATGTATAGAGTGTACACTCACTCTGTCAAGAAATGGCAAACCATTGGCATGTGGGATAAGAAATTCCCATGAGATCGGACATAGTTACACATCGTGTGACATGAGGTTCACACCGTATATATACCTAAATACATGATGGGTAAAATGAGAGGATAGGGATAGGGGATAGTTTTAGGAGACATGTGGTGCACTATTTATATATATTGTGAAATCCCTATAGAGATTAATACATCATAGATCTCTATCATAAAGAATCAAATGGATGTTTGTGATTATCTCATCCAAATTAGTATCCAATTCTAGATTTGATGGTGGACATTGTTTTAAGTGTTATGGATGTGACATGAGGTGATGCTTATGGGGAAACTATATTAATGACATATAGACCAGTATCTATTAACTGGGTTCCCTTGGTCACAGGGTGGGATACCCAATCATATTGACTTTCTTAGACCGGGTTTGAGGAATCATCATGACCATCATGTAGTAAAGTGAGCCCATATCTTGTATGTTATCCTAGTGGGGTTTATTTCATAATTAGGTATACAATCCTTTACATTGAATGTCGTTTCATTATTTTTTTCACATTATTAGGTATATGATGGCCTACATAGTAGTTGGTTCATGTGGGGACCATGATATCATCAATAGTTTGATTAAATACTTGAAGTTTGAATCTAGATTGGTCTTTTAATTGTCTCCCAGTGGTATTGGGTATACAAACTTATCTTTATATCATCTGTTTTATACTTTTATGGGTTTTCTATGTCCCTTAGAAATATTAGGTGTGATCCACTATTTTATTATTATGATAATAAGAATTCTAATTTTCGTTCATGGGGTCCCCTATATGAGATGCATTTGATCACCATTCTGGGTGATGAGATCTTCTAGGTTCAGTATAGGGTTAGTGTATTCCCACATTGGAGATGGGAAACATCCCCTATATGAGCATCATGGACTTATGGGCTCCAATGTGACATTCTTCATGGCGATACCTGATTAGTGTTTTATCTCTAGTGTGTTCCACTTATGTATGCGGGGATATTCCATTGGTATTGTGATACATGATAGACCGTGTTCCCTATAATTTACCATTTGGGAGGAATATATGTTCTTTATGGAGTGATATTTCATGGAATTGGAAAATGGGTTGGTAGAGTGATACATAATGTGTGTAACATCTCAGATGAGCTTCATCTGGTATGGTAGGGCTCATGGGGTCAGATCATTCAGATGTGGGTTACCTTTGAATCTCCAATATAATTTGATGACTGGCTATGAAGTTGGTCCATCGTGATACATTGATTTTTATATGAGTTCATATAGAGGATTTTTTATTCCTTTTGATGATGTCACATATCAGGATAAAGATTCATTATGGAGAAATATGAGGAGTCATTCATAGCTGATTACTAGTCTAGAGAGAGTTTCTTATTCTCTCACAATTGGGTTCCCTCTGGATACGGTATAATGGAATGTTTCTTTTTAGTTTTTCAAAATGTCTTACATTTTTGGGGTTCATATAGAGTATGTTAACACAAGATCATGCATTTGATTTTCCCATACATGCTGTGTATTATGAATATGACATGAATTTTGAAGAAGTCCCCAAAGAACCTAGAGTTGATGGAGCTTACATAGGTGGATTGAATAAGATGTATATTAGTTATAGGTTGAGGTGTGTTATTATAGTTACATTTGACAGAAGTCACCGCCTTCTGAGTAGGTAATAATCATTTTTTTGTTTTTTGTGGACTTGCATATTTTCAATTTTATACATTCATTACATTAAACTCTACTCGGACTATGGGTTAACTATTTTCAATAATTTTTTCTCATAGTTATTATTATCTATATTGTGTTTCATGGATATGGAAATGGGTGAATGTTTCCTTGTATAATTGGATAAGGCCTCCCAAGTTTGTTACATTTCTACTTGGTGGTAGTCTCATTCCCCTCGCTTATTAGAGGCTGTATTGGGGTAGTAACTACTTTGTCCCATGTGGGTTAGGTCTAAAATAGTGGTATTAGGGGTTTTATTACTTAGTATTAGGGTCTATGATATTGGTTGGGGTTTTATGGAAACTGTGTTATTGTTTTTCAGGATTCAATTTTATTCCAAGGACTGCCATGTTGGTTTGATGGTTCATTAGTCCATATAGTAGGACTCTCAAAACATTCATGTCGACTCAAAACATTTTTTACACTAGTTACAAGGAATCATTCAGATACTCATCATGTAGGACTGACATATGGGTTCCATTTACTTCATGAGTTATCTATTTATATATACACATTGAATGTTGTGCATGTTATTTATATTTCAGGATTCCACCATATCGAAAACCAGATATAGTATAACGGATGGATTTAGATAACAATATTTTTACTGATGATTATTAACTGGAGAGAACTACACATGATTTGGTACTGTTGACCTCACATGTTTTGATAATATCAATTATGTATTCATATGATTTGAAAATCCCAAATAATGTTCACTCGTATATTATCCTTCTATTGAATTGATAATAATATCAAAATGATCTTTGGAATCTGTTAATCAATATTTTTCTATTTTTATATGTCCTTTGACATAATTCTAACTCAATCTGCATATCTGTTTCATAGAACAGACATGTGTTAAGTCCACATATATGCATAATTTCACTAATAAGCTCATAGCGACTAATATAGAAAAATAGATATACAACTACTTATAGAACAATGCCACCTGTATGCGCTTAATCACTGATATAGAATAGAGGCACTGGTTTGTACAATGTCTAGAAATACAGACAAGCCTTTAGTATGAAGTCCACATATAAGGAGTTGTTGGCACAAAGTCTACTAATAATTATAGTTACCAATACAAATAGTCACCGATATGGAAAGCTACTGATACAAGGAGATACCAGTACAAGAACAAAGAGCTACTGATAGAGACTCACCCCTACAGAGAGAGCTATCGATATGATGAAATAAAACTACTGATAGAAGTTCATTGATACAATGAACCATTAAATTATACAAGGAGCTACTATTACAAGGAATAATATATATCGATACATAGGAGCCACTACTAAAAGCTCACTATTATATGGAGCTATCGATTTAGAACGAGTCACTCTCCCTAATCTATATATCTATTTGTTTTTTTAGAAATGGTAATATTTGAATATTTTAATGAAATTAATGTTATTTAAAGTATAGTTGTTGTCATTCCAGGGAAATGTACCTCATACCTATGAAAAGGTAATCATTCTCATTACCGGAGCTGAAAGCTATAAAGGAAGGACAAAAGCTGGGAAAAGAGTGTGTGAACATGCATGCATATACACAAAAAAATGGGTGACATCAAAACACTTGTGTACTTGATGAACATTATACATACACATGGCCATTCATACAAGTAGAGATAACAAGCTGAATCTTGGTCAAGGAGTGAAGAACAACAATGATATCTTCATACACTCAAGCTGATCAAGCTGAACCTGATAATCAAGGAAGCAAATGACACTCTATTTTCAAGAAAAAAACCATAAAAGGACTCAAAATCATTTATCTTCAATGAAAAGGAGTCTAGAGATGCACATCAAATCACTAGAGTATTACAAACTCTTATATACTCTATTAGTGATTATTTTACTTACCTTTTAGTAGTGTGTGTACTCTGTAAATTTCATATACACACTTACTTTTGTGATGAACTGGAGGATTCAATCCCACTCACTCTTTCTCTATACTCTTATTTCCCACTGTGGAAAGTGGTAGAGGTCATGTAGAACTTGGATAGCCTATGTGTTATTGTGTTTTTTCCCATGAAGAACTATGGTAGAGGTCTTAGTACCTGGATAGTCCCAGTACTGATTTTTACCCTGATCTAGTGTGTGGATCAAATTTATATAAATTGTTTGAGAGGTCTAAGTCTCTGCTTGAGACTGAACCTATTGGTTAACACTATTGTGCTTATGTGTTTTTGTTTTAACTATATCTTATATTCCGCTACAAATTACTTTGAAATATAAATTTGTTTGAAATTTACTTTTATAGTTAATCTAGAAAGTTTTTTCTAATATTTTAAATCAGTAGGTTAGTTTCAAAAGCTAATTTTATCTTCTGATTAAATTAATCAAGACTTAATCAATCATTATAGAACCTAATCGAACCCTTATAAGTTTACAAATTTTCTGCAGTTTAAATTTGTTTTTAATTGGGGTATTTTATCAGAAATTATTAATTGGAACTCAATTCCCCCCCCCCCTCTTGAGTATCCACTCCAAAAAACTTTTGGTATCAGAGGGTTGTTTACCTTCAAAAGATTTTTGAAATACTCTGTTTTTTAACTGTGGTTTTAGTTGTATATTAAAGATCCTAAATTTCTGTTAGTTTTAAATTTTATCTCATTAAATATTTTTCTAAAATCTAATTATGGATAATATATTTGATCGTGTTGAAACCAACAGGACATCTTTCTTTAATGGTACACATTATTCCTAATGGAAACTAAAAATGTAAATTTATTTAGATAGTATGGGATTTGACATTTAGACTACTATACAGACTAAATATAAAATTCAATAAATTGAAAGATCTACTTGGGATAAACCTATTAAGACTTCTTACAATAATAATTGTAAAGCAATGAATGCTTTATATTGTTCTTCGGGTGATGAGGAATTTAATAGAATATCTGCTTGTAAAACTGCTTATGAAATCTGGGACACATTGGATATTTGCCATGAAGGAACAAACAATGTTAAAGAAATGAAACTAAACACCTATACTATTAAGTATGATAATTTTAAAATGAATTTTGATGAACATATTTCTGACATTTATCTTAGTTTCAATGAGATTTTCAACACTGTGAGTTTACTTGGAAAAGTTGTTCCTGTAAAGGAGCTGATTAATAGTATACTAAGATGTATGCCTGAAAGATGGAGAGGCACATAAGTTTAAATAAGAGAATTGGGTGATATAAGTTCACTTCTTGTTAAAGAATTAATTGGAAAGTAGATGATGTATGAAGATAAAATTAAAGTAAATAAGGAGGAAGACGATGGACCAAGGTAGAAGTCAATAGCATTTAAATAGACTACCTTAATGAGAAAGGATAAAAATAAAGTTCACATACCTACTGAAATCTCAATAAGTGAAGGTTCATATTCTGACAATGATGATGAGATGGCTCATATAGCCAGACAGTTCAAGAAGTTATATAGAACGAAGAAATTCTTTAGAAAATAATATTACATGGGAATGTATGACAACAATGGTCATTGGAGGAAGGACTGGAAAAAGTCTGATAAGAGTGATGAAGTTGTATGCTAACAATGAAAAATAAAAGGTCACATTAAAGAAAAATGTCCATAATTAAAGTTCCAAAAGAAACATGACTACAAGGACAATAAGTACAAGAAAGCTATAAAAACAACTTGGAGTGCTTCAGAAGACAGTTCAAGTGATTTTGATTCTACTCAGGATAAAAAATCTCAAAAAGATGACATGTGTTTTATGAAAAACACATCTGAGGTAACACTGGATACACCTAATTTGAATTATTATTATTCTAGAGTTGATTCTGATTCAGATCCTCATTCTGGTTATGAGAATATGACTAGTGAAGTGTTATTTAAAGATTGTAATATGCTATAAGATACTTGTTATGAATTGAAGGGAAAGTACAAAACCTTAAATAAACAGCATGCTTTGACCAGCTCTGTTAAATCTACACTTGATATAGAAAAGGAATATAATGATCAATTACATAAGTAAAATACTGAACTGAAATTGTCCAAATGAGAAATTAAGGAAGGACATAGAGTAATTCACAAATGGAAAGAATAATCTAACTCAAATTTTAGGAAAAAATGTGGCACCAAAATATACCACTGGAAAAGGCTATTAGCCAGGACAAAGACAAATTAATAAAAATAAATTTATTCCTAAATTTGGACAGAATGCTGTTAGTTCTATTTCTGGAAACACATATGCTTTGACTAGTTATTTACATAGTTACAGATCAAATAATGTCTATATTTAAAAATCTATTGATTCTGTAAATTATATAAGACCCATAAGACAAGTCTGGGTACCTAAACCTTTTCCTGCATACCTATCTGGACCCAAGAAAATCTGGGTACCAAAATCATTCTCTGTTTAAACCTGTTTTGTAGGAAACTTGCTTGAAAAGTTTCCATTATACGGTATGGTACTTGGATAGGGGGTGTTCAAAGAATATTACTGGAGAATACTCATGCTTCAAGAGTCTAATAAAATTTGATGGAGTCCATGTCACCTTTGGTGATAATTCAAAAGAAAAAATCATCAGCTTTGGCCAGATTGGTAACACTGATTCAGTTTTAATTACAAAATTTTTATATATTGATGGACTTAAGTATAACCTGTTAAGTATTTCTCATTTGAGTGATGATTGTTTCAATAGGAAATTTGAAAATGAATCTTTTAATGTTTTTAATTATAAAAATATTTTAGTATTTTATTCTTTAATAAATGAAAAATTTTATGCTGTTGATTTGAATTACATGGCTAAATAGAACATCACTTATTTGAATGATTTTCATAAAGAGTCATTGCTATGGAACAGAATATTAGCAAACTGCAATGTTAACTCTCTTAGAAAACTGACTAGGAAGAACATAGTTAGAGACTGACCCAAACTTGAATTTCTATTTGATAATGTTTGTAATCCCTGTTAAAAGGGAACGCAACATAAAGTTTCTTTTAAATCAAAGAAAAGAGTTTCACCAACTCAACCTCTCGAGTTGGATTACATGGAATTGTTTGGACCCTCTAGAGTTTATGGTTTTAATGGGAAGCACTATGTCTATTTATTAGTAGATGGATATTCTAGGTACACTTGGGTATTCTTCTTAGCTCACAATAGTGAAGCTTGATCTTACATCATTTGATATTCCAAGTCTGTGGAAAACCTTAGTGGACTTAATCTTAAGACATTGAGAAGTGACCATGGTCGTGAGTTTTGAAATCATGAGTTTAAATATTATAGCTCACATAATGGATATAGTAACAATTTCTCTGCCCCTATAACACCTCAGCAAAATTGTGTAGTAGAATGAATAAATAGAACCCTTCAAGAGATTGTAAGAACTATGCTTAATGAGTATGTTCTGCCAATTTAATTTTGGGTTCAATCTCTAAATATAGCTTGTTATATTATTAATAGAGTCTTGATTAGACTTGTTCTTAAAAATACCCCTTATGAGTTGTGGAACCCTAGGAAACCTAAGGTTAATTACTTTAATGTTTTTGGTTGCGAAGTCATTATTCTCAATACTAAGGATAATCTTCAAAAGTTTGCTTCTAAAAGTGAGGAAGGAATTTTTCGTGGTTATTCCATTACTAGCAAAGCTTATAGAGTATTTAATAAAAGAACCAAATGCATCGAATAATATGATCACATCATGTTTGATGAAACTGATCTACATGAACCTAAGTCTTCTCTTGAAAATATTTAAGAAGATTTGTCTACTCTGGACCTTAATGATAAAATAAATGAACCTATTGTAAAGAAATCCAGTTCTGAAAACATTCCAGAACCTATTTTCGTAGAGTCTGAATCTAGATAATAACATGAAATTTATAGTCCTACCTTTACTAGATCAACTGGGATTCTAAAGAATCATCCTTTAGAAGCTGTTGTTGGTAATATTGATAGAGACACATAGACAAGAGCTTCTATAAGAAACCAGGTTGAACATCAAGCTTTTATCTAAGATTTAGAACCGAGAAATGTCAATGATGCAATCAATGATGAATTTTAGTTAATGGCTATTCTAGAAGAAATAAATCAATTAGAAAGAAACAAAGTCTATGAATTAGTTGACTGACTGAAGGACACATTGAACATAGGCACTAAATGGGTTTTTAGAAACAAAGTTGATGAGTCTGGAAATATAATTAGAAACAAAATAAGGTTATTTTCACAAGGGTATAGTCAAGAGAAAGGAATTGAATATGAGGAAACCTTTTACACTATAGCTATATTAGATGCTATTAGGATTCTACTTGCTTATGCTGCTCATTTTAAATTCATGTTATATCAAATGGATGTTGAAAGTGCTTTTCTACATGGTTTTATAATTGAAGATGTTTTTGTTGAACAACCACCTAGATTTACAAATCCTCGTTTTAAACATCTAGTTTTTAAGCTATTTAAATCTTTATATGGTTTAAAACAAGCTCCACCAGCTTCATATGATAGACTTAGTAATTTTCTTATTTGAAACGTTTTTTCTAAATGGATTTCTGATCCAACTCTCTTTATCAAAAGAATTTCTAAAGATGTTTTGATATTAAAAATTTATGTTGATGATGTTATTTTTGGGACTTCTAAAAATAATTTGTGTATTGATTTTTCAAAGAGTATGAAAAATGAATTTGAAATGAGTTTAATGGGAGAACTCAAATATTTTCTTGGATTTCATGTTTTTCAAAATGAAAATGGTATTATTTTAAATCAAATTAAATATACAAAGGATCTTTTAAAAAGTTTTAGTTTAGATAGTATTAAGGATAGTGATGCACCCATGAGTACTACATGTACGTTGGACATTGATGAAGCTGGGAAACCAGTTGATCAATCCAATTATAGAGGTATGATTGGAAGTCCATTGTACCTTACTGCAATTCGACCAAACATTGTGTTTAGTGTGTGTATGTGTGAAAGATTTCAAGATAATACAAAAGAATCCCATTTTATTTCTGTTAGAAATAATTTTCAAATATCTTAAACATACTGCAAATTTAAAGTTGTTTTATCCAAATGAAAATATTTTGATTTAATAAGTTATTCGGATGCTGACATTTCTGGTTGCAAGTTAGATAGAAAAAGATCTTCTGGAACATGTCATTTATTGGGAAAATACCTAGTATCTTGGTGTAGTATGAAACAGAATTCAGTTGCTTTGTTTACTACTGAAGCAGAGTATATAGCTGCTGGTAGTTGCTGTGCACAAATTCTGTGGATGAAACACACTATTTTGAACTATGGATATCAATTTATACATGTAATAATAAATTTTGATAACTTGAGTGCATTTAACATCTCTAATAATTCTTTGTCTCACTCTAGGACCAAACACATTGATGTAAGGCACCATTTTTTAGAGAGATCATTAAAAAAAGATGATATTACTCTTGAATTTATAGGCACTGAACATCAATTAGATGACATTTTCACCAAGCCTTTATGCTCGATAGGTTAAGGTACATTAGGCATGAATTAGTAATGATAGACTCTATCAATTAGAAACATCACTGTTTTACCTCACCAGTACGAAACCTTACTGTTATACCTCACCGTTAGTGAACCTCACTGTTATACCTCACCGGTATGAAACCTCACTATTATACCTCACTGGAATGAAACATCACTACTATAACTCACCAGTATGAAAACTCACTATTATACCTCCCTGTTAGTGGACCTCACTGATATATAAACATCACCGTTAGTTGACCTCACTGATAGATAAACCTTGCCATTAGGAATTCTCACATGTATACCCTACTGTTAGTAGGTACTGTTTTAAACTCTTTACCTTCTAGAATCTGTATCATTTATACTTTTCTCATTATATTATTTATTTTATGATTCCTAAATTATAAAACTAATCTTAGTTACTTCTCAATCCACTAAACTCTCCTCTCTCAAACCCAACTCCTTAAATCCACGAAACTCGTGCAAATCCTAAGTTCCTCGAACAAGAAATGGAAAAAACCAAACTTCCGTCTGTAAGAGATGACTTTGATGAGCCGAATGTGAAGAAGCAGAATACATGACCTGAATCAAGTAGTAGTGTTAGTAGAACAAGGTCTTGGTGGCATCCAGTGAATCCGTATTTACAAAATATAGATATTGTAATTGAGAAATAGCTATGCATGGAATGGCTGATGGCTATTAAATCGTTAGTTATATAGGTACTAGAAGATCAGAAATGGGTAGAATGATTCTCGAATAAAAATTTCCCTACTATATAAATATAGTAAAACAATTCTATGTGTTTTTTAGTTTTGAGAAATTTGATGAAGAAAATAGAATGGTTTCATGGGTAAATTTCAAGGAAATATTATTTTCATCTATTGAGTGGGATGGGTACCTAATAGTACCACAGGAAGGAGTTTTTGGATATTTATCGAAGACAGTACCACCTACAAGTGACATATTTAATTATGAAACTACCTTAGAGGAGATCACTGTTAGTAGCAAGTAGAGAAAAGTGGTACCAACTGAAATGGATGGAGAAAATAGATTTTTGTTCAAATTTGTGCAACATGTGCTAATTACAAGAAGAGGGGACTTTGAAAATTGGAGATGTCAAGATATCTAGTTATTACATCTCTTGAGGCATGGTGTAAAGGTGAATATATGTAGGTTTCTAATGATTCAATTGGAGGATATGACCAGACCCAAATCAAATAACAATGCTTTATTCTTTACCAAGGTGATTTCAATTATGATTAAAGTAAAGGGAGTAGCTAAGTCTCAGGATAAGATAGTTATGGTAAGAAGCAACTTTTGTATCACAAGAACAATGTGTAAATACATAAAGATTAGTTGGAACCCATAGAGAAGGTAGTGGGTTACTGATGATAAGAAGTTATATGATAAGTTTAATCATGTGGATCATCCTTCTAGGCCTAAGGATGTAAGGGATCCAAGTCTAAAACCATATGAGGAGGAGTTGTAGTATAGTGATGATTCAGAAGAGGAAGAGTCATATGCAGCAGGTGGAGGAGATCCGGAATTACCTCCTAGCCCAACTCCTGAAATTGTATCACAAGAAAAGGGAAGTGATTCTTTGAACCTTCCTAGTATAGAAACTATTTGGGGTGTAAGAAATGAAGAGGCACCTGTAGTTGAGGAAGACCAACACGGATCACCTCAGGAAGAGGCTAGCCGAGATAAGGAGTAACAAGAAATAGAATTTTAAACTGAATCATCTGCTTCATCCACCTTAAGTTTGATTCCTCTGATTGGCAGTTATATTGTGCCATTAGAGGCTACTCTTGATGAAGTTGATAGAATTGCTCTTGTTCCTAAGGAGCCTCCTGTTGTTGGAGAAATGGAGATAGTTGTTCAAGATTCTTCTGAGGAAGACCAAGCAACTGAAGATGCTATTTCTCTACTAGAGAATACACCAGTTTACGGGGAGCATCCAACCAAGTATGGTAGTGTTTCATTGGCTATTGAAATTGAATACTGGGAAGAGGACCTAGGTTTTTTAGTTTCTAGATTAGATTACCCAGATTCGGATAATGAGACATCCCTCAGTCAACCAGAAGTTAATTATGATAATATGCCTAAGATGTCACCTTAGAATATAGTAAGAAAATATGATCTAGATCAATTTAAATATGATCTTAAGACATCTTTTGTGGAAGAGATATGAAAAATGAAAGCATCCTTAGTTTCATCCATTCAATCTGTTATGAATGACTCAATGTCTTGTATTGTGTCTAAAAGAGAACCTGTTGTTGTGCCGGCTAATATAGTCAACAGGGGTGACTTAGAATCTTTAAAGGCTGAGATGAAAGAGTTTTTGAGTGCTTATATTTCTAAGTTAAAGAGTCACTTTATTGAAGAGATGTGAAATATAAAAAAAGTATTTTGAACTCTCACTTGCTTGTAATGTGTCACCCTTTGTGGCAGAAATAGTGGATGAAATCACAGCTTTCCAGAATCGGGATTCTAGCTAGGCAGAAGATGTTTAATTTCTAAAGAGATCTGTTGTCTCTCTAGAATCTTATATGAGTTCTAAATCTCAAGAAGAGAAGGATTTGGCTTATGTTAAGAGTGTAGTCAGACAAATGGTCTCAGTTTTTTGAGGAGTTTAAGCATTCCAAAACAAAGCATGTTAGAAACCAAGATTCTCCAGTAGAAAATTTTATTAATGGGCTAACTAAGAGTTTCAAGGATACTGTGTCTTTTTCTATTAGATCTCTTGCTTCAATACCTTCAGAAGTATTGGATCCGATTAGAGCTTTGATGAAGGAGGAGCTTAGTTCAGCTTCATCCAGTAGCTCTGTTGACTCCTCTTCCCTGACCCAATTGGTGTCTACCACTAGAGATATCATGAAGATTGTCCAAGATTATATGAGAGAAGCTTCTGCTTCTCAAAAGGAAGTGAAAGACAAGGTTGATGACTACTTCCAAAGGGTCTACACCAAGAATCATCTTAACAAACATTTCAAGATTATGTTAGAGAACATGAAGCTCCCTCTTATCAATCAAGCCTTTAGTGAACATGTCAGCATGCTCAGAGAGTTGACCCCTGCACTAGACAAATTCATGGAGAAAAAAGATGATTTCATTTCTGCTATGGAAAGAGGAGGAGGATTTATAATGAACTTCAGAAATATCTTATTTCCCTTCTTGCATGTTTATGCTCGACTAGTGATTATACCTCCAACTTTACCTACATCTACCTCTACTACCTCTCCGTCTTAGATGACACCAGTACAAGACATCCAAAGCCTTACTCTTATGATCACTTAGAGAGCTACACAGTACAGACTAGGCACAGTTTCAGTGGCTCGGCCTCCTCCGATCATTTCTGGTGTTCATAATCCTCCACCTGCATCCACACAACCCGAGTCTACCTCAGATCCCAAAGGATAATCCCATGAGGACATTCAGGAGGTGGATTTAATAATGGATAAGAAATTTGATAGGAATCACCTTTATTCCTTTTATTTTCTTATTGTATTCATTTATATCTTTTTTCACCAGGAAATAAAAATGACCTTATTCCCTTTTCCCTTTGGTTATTTCTCTCTTTGATTGTCTCACTTTCATTAATCACATTTGTGGATGAAAGACTTGCACAGACTTTCTATGTCAAAATTGGGGGGTAAAAGTCTCGATATGCCAAAACATGGAAGGTCAAAAGGAGCAATATGAGCTTAATATTTTCCATTGCTATTTTACCTCTAGTACATTTGTTTTATAATTCCATTAATTTATTTTGTTTTTAATATCTCTCATATAATTGGATTTAATTCTGTATTCTCTGATACATTACTAATTATTTTGAGATTGTTATATCATAAGTTTTGTTTATCAAAAAGGGAGAGATTATTGACCTCACCTGTTTTGATCATCTCAATTATGTCTTAAAATTATATGAAAATCCCAAATAATGTTCACTCATATATTAATTACTTTTTCATCCTTATATTGAATTGATAACAATATAAAAATGATCTTTTTAATATGTTAATCAATGTTTATCTATGTTTATATGTTCTTTGACATAATTCTAACTCAATCAGCATATGCGTTGCACAGAACACACAAGTGTTAAGTCCACTAATATGCATAAGTTCACCGATATGCTCATAGCTACTGATACAGAACATACCCACCAGTATGCACAAAGTCTACCAATATAGACAACCCTTAAATATGAAGTCCACCGATAAAGAGCAGTCTTCATAATGTCTACTGATAAGTATAGTTACCGATATAGAGAGTCACTACTATGGACATCTACTGATACAAGGAGCTACAGGTACAAGAACAAAGAGCTACCGATAGAGACTCACCACTACATAGAGAGCTACCGAAATGAAGAAATGCATCTACTAATAGAGGTTCAATGATACAATGAACCATTGACTGATAGTAGCTAACATTACAAGGAATAACAACTACTAATACATAGGAGAAATTGCTAAAATCTCGTTGTTATAAGGAGATACTGATTTAGAATAATCACTTTCTATAATTTATATTTCTATTTTTTTATTTAGCAATGGTCATATTTTATGATTTTAATGCAATTAATGTTATTTAATTATAGTTGTTTTCATGTTATGGAAACGTACCTCGTACCTATGAAAAGGTAATCATTTTCATTTCTAGAGCTTACAGCTATAAAGGAATGAAAAAAATATGGGAATAGTGTGTGTGAATAGTCGTGCATATTCACAAAAAAAGGGAGACATCAAAACACCTATGTACTTGAAGAACACTAGACATAAACAAGGCCATTCATACAAGAAAAGAACACATGCTGAATCTTGGTCAAGGATTTAAGAACAAAAATGATCTCATCATACACTCAAGTTGATCATATTGAACCTGAAAATCAAGGAAACAAACGACACTCTGTTTTCAAGACAAAAACCAGAGAACGTCTCAGAAGAATTTCTCTTCAATCAAAACGATTCTAGATCATCACTTCAAATCACTAGAGAATTATAAACTATTATATACTCTCTTAGTGATTATTTTTCTTAACTTTGAGCAGTGTGTGTACTCTGTACATTTCATATACACACTGACTCATGTGCTGAACATGAAAATTTAATCCTCACTAACTCTTTCCCTATACTCATATTTCCTACTGTGGAAAGTGGTAAAGGTCAAGTAGAACCTGGATAACCTGTCTGCTATTGTGTTGTTTTCCCATGAAGAACTGTGGTAGAGGTCTTAGTACCTGGACCGTCCCAGTACTGTTGTTTACCTTGATCCAGGGTGTGGATCAAATTTATATAAATTGTTTGAGAGGACTAAGTCTCTACTTGAGACTGAACCACTTGGTTAACACTGTTTTTCTTATGTTTTTTTGGTTTAAACTATATCTTATATTCCGCTGCTAATTACTTTGAAATATAAATTTGTTTTAAAGTTACTTCGATAGTTAATCTAACAAGTGTTTGCGACTTTAGAAAATCAGTAGGTTTGTTTCAAAAGCTAATTTAATCTTCTGATTAAATTAACTATGAATTAATCAATCTTTTGAGAACCTAATCGAACCCTTACAGTATTAAAAATTCATTACAATTTAATTTTTTTTTAATTTGTGGATTTTATCAGATATTTTTAATTGGAACTCAATTCACCCCCCCCACCCACCCTATTGAGTAAATACTCTGATCAACAGGTGCATTCTACTGGTTTTCCTATCAATCCACCACTAGTTGAGTACTATGTTGTGACAGATGTTCAAGAAGAGGATTCATGTAGGTTGAGTGCAATGTGTTACTTCCAGAGGTATAGACCATTGAGGTATCGCGGTGCGTCAGACCCCCCAGGTTGTTGATAAATTTCATGAGGTAGTCACATAGGTTTTCCCCCTTATGTAGTCTTCTCTCTATTAGTTTATGGTCCTAATGGAGATTCTTCTGCATGGCTCAAATGGGATATAATGGAGGCTGGTGACAGAAACCCATTATGAGATGATTCTCACATGGATGGATTTTTTTTGGTCTTCATAGAATAGTTTTATCCAACTGCATTTACATTGGTTCATATTCAGGATCCTATATAGCTTCGACAATATATCTTGAATAAGGATGAAAATATGATGAGGTTTATAGACGTTTCATAGTACTCCCTAAACATGTATTGAGATCCATTATTAAGATCGTATACTTTTTTAAGTCCATAAGTGAGGATATCAAGGCTTTAGTGATATTGTTGTTCATTTCCATTTGTGTTGGAGTGATCATGTGTGGAAAAGTTGAGGTGGGAATTATAAAAAATCACATTATGACTATTAATGTGGGGAACTTAAGAGTTCTGATCTTTTCAGCTGGTAGTTGAGGACATTCTTATGTATTTGGGTGTGTGAGATGTTTAAAGATATAATCCCAATATAGAGGGATTGTATCTTAGGATCCAAATCTAGATCTCGTTAGAAGTGGGAGAGGTGGTGTTTTAATTTCTATAGATGGTGAAATATCACACGATATTGGGTGACCCTCATTGATGATGAGGTATAGATTTGTTTAGAAACCCCAAGAAGAGATAGTGATAGGTTAATTGAGTTATGGATGATGAAAGATATAGATGATTAGTGGGGAGAGAATCAAGGGATGGAAAATAGTTCGATGTGTTGCCACCACCACCCCAAGGTGGTCTACGACAAGCTACATAATCTCAAGGATATGGGAAATGAAAAATGAAATCCATATAGGCCTACGAACTGGATGCTTCTATGATGAGTAGAGGTAGTATTTGTGTCTACTATTATTTTATAATAATATTGATAGATTTAACATTTCATCTTGACTTAACACTAAACTAGTACCTGTACCTATTACCATATGGTCTCAAACATGCCTCCCTATATGCTAGAGAATGTAGAATAAAAGTAAGGGAATAGTAGTTGAATGATGGGGAGAATATAACCTCATGATTAAAGTGGCAAAGTGGTCTGATAAATGTGTAATTAAATGAGAGTAATGGAAATAATATAAATAATGGAGAGATAATTCATAGGATGATAAATATGATAACTAAATAAAGATGAACAATGTAAGTCTTCAAATTACTAGGCATTCATGTACATGATATATTACCTACTAGTGATGTAAGTCATACAAAAGAGAATATGATACAATACATTAACAATGAAAAATAATAAAATGTCCCCAAGGGTATCCACTTTGAGAATATAGAGTACTTTTTCAGTCTTATTTTTCTAACTCCCTAGTATAATGCACAACACAAAAAGAGGACCAAAGGCATATTAACAAGATTATTTTCTTAAGTACCCAAATGCAATGGTGGCCTGAGAATGGTGTAAGATATACAATGTAGGGAACCATCAGTGATGTATAACGTGTAATATAGTTCAAACATAAAAAATATACTTATTTCATTACATCAAAAGTAAATCAAAAATGAAAAATAAATAAACTAATTTAGGCATAGGTTCTTCAATCACAAAATTTCCAACCATACCTTCCTCAACCTATAATGGAATTTTCTGAACTATAGGCAACCTGTACAAGTGAGAAATTGGGTAAATAATAAAAATACATCACAATACATATATCTTGAGATTCACTAAACCCATTAATGTGATTTTTTTGTGGCAGATAAGACCATTGGGTGACAATTTTGCATCAATATCCTTTATTAACTAAATATCATCCAAAAGTAAATAAAAATCATAATGTTATTATCTATGTTGAACTTTAACAATGAACCCATCTATCACACCAAGGGTTCCATAATTAGTATCTTTTTTTGGATCCCATCCAATTGGATCCATGAATGGCATCACAAGTATCACTCTTATCCTATCATGAGACTTTCATTGAGCCCATATCTGGTATATCACATAAGGGAACAGACATCACTCAATGCATGGTACAACCACCTTAACAATGAACCCATCTAGGTTGTCTCCCCTAGGGATCTGGAATCTCTTATAGTGAGGTAAGAGGAATACACGGTGGCCCCATCCTAGCATACCAGTATATGACATGATATATACAAAACCTATCAGCAAAACATGTTATAAGAATAGTGAGCTCATCCTTAGAGTTCCATAGAAGGAAACATGGGTATATTTCACAAAGTTTATAGTTCATATAATTAATTGAAATAAACTATAGAAATTATTGATTCTAAGCATACTACTTCTCAAGGAAATTAAATAATAAGTTCATCACATTCAACCACAATTAAGAAGGCTCACATGATTACTACATTGAATGATATTGTAAAACACTCATTATATTTATATAATCAATATATAACATATAAATAGATTTAAATAACCATGTATTCTTAGAATATAGTTCACCTTGATGGAGGGGTTTTATTAAAAAACATTACATTTTAATCTAAAAAATCATTAATTTTATTCAATTCATTTAAATCCATTATAAGGAGACAATCATCCATCCTCTAAGGCGGATTAAGAAATTGAGAATCACAATTTAACATGTGAATAAAAATCACAACCAAAAGGATTGGCTTCAACCAATAAAAATGACATTTCTAAGGGGAAGTAATATAGGGTTTCCATAAAGGGGTTGTTATGGTTGAGTTTATAACCTCCAACTATCTCAATGAGGCTCCAATCACATAATAAGGAAGTCTACGAAAATTAATTAAGTACAATGTTTTATTTTGAGAGTCACTGTGTAAATCGGGAAGGCGACACAACAATGTGAATTTAAAAAAATGAAAAAACTTGATGGAAAAGCTATAGTCCACATACCATGTGATTAGGATGACCCAACAATTGAATATTAAGGATTTATTTAGACTGGTTCAAGAGAAATTGATGAAACAAATGAATGCCATGAAAATATGGAAAATTCGGTTACACTAAAATAGTTCAAAGGAAGATAAGATAAATGTTGAATGGAATCAATATGAGACGTATACATATCAAGAAACTTCTAACACACCCAATGGTGATTTAATAGAAGTTAATAAGAGGGATATATTCTCATACCTAGTGGAGGAGAAGAAAACCCATGGAAGATTCTTCCACACATAGTGGAGGAACAAGAAATAAATGATGAAAAAAATTAGGAGGATAGGTAAAACCCGGTATTTCACCACATTAATGATGTGCATAGTTTGGTCACATGGTTTCTGAAAATATACACCAACCATGTGAGGGATACTACATAACGGGAAGGGGTCTTAGGTTTTGGACACATAGATTGGTCAAACGGTGTTCTAACTGTGTGGAAAGAAGTGCACACATACAGTCTAGGTGGCACTAAGAATGTGGTATAGGCACACTATTTTGGAAATAGTGTACCACCTACGTGGGTCACATATACTCACTTAAAAAAGGTTCATAGTTTATATTGGTGGACCTCATGGTTTAAAAAAAACCACGCACCCTTACTACTCTGCCCAAAATTAAGTTTTCTTTGCATGAATTATCTTAAACTAAATTTACCACCTAAGACACCTCTCAGGATCTCAACCACGTCTAAAAACATTTTTTCCTAAACATTGTTTTACACATGAAATCTTGCATTAAGAAATAGAACTTCCACCAAAATATAAAATTAAAACACCTGTGGAATTTAATATTTTCAAAAAAACAGCATGCTATAATCTCCCCGCCATTATACTTATCATCTCAAAAAATACTCGGGAAAAAAAAGAGAACAATGCTATACCAAATTAGATCTTGAAATCATGATCAAAATACCATTTTTTATCAAAATTCCCAATGCACCTATGAGTGTCACCTTAAGAATACGATAAATAATTTATCAAAATGATATAAAACAATTTTTGACAAATTAAACACTAAAATGGTTCTTACCTGATTCCATTAACTATAGACATGATCATGTATACATCTGTTTAAACAGTCGGTAGATGGTACTCCCCACCGTAGGTTATTTCCATTTTAAAAGGAAAAAAATATTAATCACACTTCGTCAACCATTGGATGTTTGATTTATCCACACCCTTGCAATTTGGATGATGTTCTCATGGTTATCCTTCACATTAACAAATGGTTGGATCTGAATGAACATCAAGGGTCTGGTCGAAAAAAATTTCTCATTAAATATTTTTGTCGACACTCACTACATTTTGCAAAACATATCAATGTCCTAGTAAGTGGTTCCTCACCAACTACCTCAAACAAAGACTAAGGAATATAGTTCAAGACACTATCGACAAACTATTCTAAAAAATCACATATTAGATGGTTGAAATTTTTTAATAGCTAAACTCAATGTATTTAAATAAATGTAATTCTATTTTCAGTTATCACACCAACTGATGCCCTTAACCATATTACAGTGAAGTATCAATGAAAAATTACACTTTAAACTATTATACCTTAGTATGCACATTTATGTTTACCCATTTTATATAACCATGGATCATTATGACTCAAACATCACCTATGAGACTGAAAGGATTATTGGTATCCTCATAATCAATCAACTAAATTCCAAGGTACTCATCTAAGGAAAATAACATTTGGTATGTAAATGTTTGATATCAATATAAATAGAACATCCACATAACAATAACACTAACCAAACCCAATGTTTCATCAATCTGTAGATCATTATAAAGGGTAACAGATGGCTCCCATGAGTCTACTCAAATTGTTCCTACTTACAAAATGAGGAATCATTTGGGGCTAGATATACCTCTAACACAACCACTCTTATGGGGTTCACTCTTATGTACATCACTCCACTATCCCAAAAACACTTTAAAAATAATTTCAATTTATAACTAACTTTCTCCAAGCATACCCAGATGATGTCAAGACAAGGGACATGATCATCATTAAGTGAAAACACACTTATAGGATAAAAGGATTTAGTTTACAATCTAGAGACATTTCATCTGTATCCAAGTTGATTTTTTCAATACAATTTTGAGCCAACCATATTGAACATAACATAAAAATAAAAGAGTAATTAAACCAATAATGTCCAACATCTTCTATGAAAATATCATATTCACCTACGGACACATCCAACCAACTCGACCACGATGCCTTCAACACCTGAGGCCTCCCATAGTCACCCTATTCGAACCACCGATACCCAACCCTCGATAATGTTGTTTTAAAAAATTCTTATAAAACCTACCACAGAATCATTTACCTACCAAAATATCACTAACATAAAACCAAAGGTAACTAGCTAAATAGAATTTTATTTCAGTCCAACCATTTCCAAATGGTCTTTCTATGGTCGTGCTCCTTTTTCATTGAGGAGAGATTATGAAACTTCCAATGTGATTATAACAACCATAGTATTGTCCTTGTCATTGGATCTATTGAATCTGGGATCTCACCCCACAAAAATTTTCTCTATCAACTAATGATAATGGGTCCTATTCACGGCCATTACACTTTTTAATTTTTTAAAACGAAGTGATACAAAAGTTACCATTTAAGAGAAATATATTAGATTAACATTTAGGCATACAGATGACTCTCATTCAGAGTTGCATCCACATTTCCCATAGAATTATGCATAAGATACAAAACATCCTATCTGATAGTGTCATGAAACTTGGTCCACTTTGGAAATCTTCTATAGTATTGAGATGATTTTTACTCTTTGCTAATGTTTAGGTCATTCTACTTTTGATATGACCGACATTCAAAGAAAAATAGATCTAGGCCTAAACAATTACCACAAAACATAAATGGTTTTTTCATGATTAACATGTTTACTGGTATCGTGTGTATCAATTCATACTACCCTGAGGATTCAAAATCAAAATGTAACATTCATGACAAAATCCAATGTCACAGACAACCACATGAATTTAGGTATCTGATGGATTGAAAAAAAAATTGTACATTAATTCATATTACTCAATATGAATGTTAACATATTTGATGGCATATCTAGTCAACCACCACTTGAAAAGAGGAATAATGTTTACACAACATACAAAGTGTCTTACCAAGACCTAGGCATGTATAACCAATGGAAACCAAGAATTAAACTTTGCTCACATCTTTAAAATGTTATACAATTTTCAATGACCACCCATCATGATGACAGTGTCACATTTTAAGATTAAAAGTTCCATGATGGAAACATAGTACCCGAACTGTACCATGAAAGAGAAACTACTCATAAGGCTTTAGAATGTTCCTTAATGATAAAAGAGTTAAACCAAAAATTGGATTGCCCCTTATTGAAGCATAAAGTGTTCACCCAAAATGAGGTAACACATTCTAAAGTTAATTGGGCTTAATGGAAACCATTGGGGTTAGGATATGGAAAGAGAGGCACATGGTATCGCTCATGTTTCTATTTCAAGTAAACACATGGTAAAATTATTTAACAACTTTAACAAAAGGGTCTAAACTAAAACACCACTTAAGGATTAATTTTAAGTTATTGACTCAAATTAATTTAATTAATTAAAAAATCTATGGTTTTTATTTAAGAAATAAACACACTTTATAAATGGTAGAAACATAGCACTTATTTAGAAATATTTTATATGGAGCAGAGGCTGGTAATACTAATATTCGTTTTTAATCATTAGTAATTTATTAACATCTCATTAAAATTTTTCTATTAATTTCATAACCCCACCAATTAACATCAATCATTTATTTTTGAGGACTCATGGATGGAATAGATAAATAAAATATAAATTGAAATGTATATAGGAAAACACCGTTTAGGAGGAAATTTTAATTTAAATTAACTAATAAAACATATTTAAATATATATCAGAAGTAGATAGAGGGTCATTAATTAATTGAAGTGGTCTGGTCAAAAAGTTTTCCACCTCAAATTTATATGTAAACCATATAATATCTACGAGAACATTCAATGTACATCAATGAAAATAATAGTCTACTAGCATGGGGATTAGTAACAATAATATAAAAGAAAAGGTGAGCTACTAGGGTCTCTTCAATCCATTTTTGGTTCAACTAAAAGAAACCTGAACAATTTAGTCATTAGGATTTAAACAACCCTTAGTAGTTCATTCCTAAGGCATCTCTCCCAAATTCTCCTACATGGGTCTAGCTATGAATTTATAAATTTAGATATATGGGTCATAATACCCATGTAATAGAGGTTTCTTCCATTATATAATAAACCATTTTATTTAGGTTCAAATTAAACAAAATTTATATTTACAATTATTTATAAATGCATAAGGCTTGTAATGAATATCTTGGTTATCTGGATCATTTCTTTTGAATTTTTAAATCAGAAATATTGATTATAGCTTGTGGGTAGGCTCCCATAAAATTGAATCCAATTTATTTATGACAAACAAAAATTATAATAGTTGTATCATTTATACAACAACACTTATATATAAAATATGATGAAATAATTGTTTGATTATAGGGGTTGTCAGTTTCCAATTTATAAAGCACCCATACACCATACACATTATAAATTGACTCCAATTTAATCAATACTACCAAGTTTCTTCCCATGATAAACAATAATAGAATCATGGGAATTAGAAACAATGTAAATTTATTAGTCACTTACTAATTATATTCTGTTAGACAGTCTAAGTAAGAACTAGCATGTAAAATAATCTTTGAAACATACCACTTAAGGAAGTGACACACAACAATGCAATATAATAGAGGAATAAAAATTTAACTTACATAATCATGATAAAAATTCCTATGAAAGTGAAAATTTGATTGATTATTGAAATTATAATAGGAAATATAGATGGAATACAAATAAAACATGCAAGGTACATCAACAATTTTGAATAGCCTATCAATTTGATCTACATGGAATGGAATATGCATGGAATGTTAATCAATATGTACCTATAATGATGTATGTAATGTAATATACATTATATACCAGTACAACGGTAAATAAAAAAATTTCATAAATTGAAAAGCAGTGGAAATTACACTATTCACACATGGTGAAATCATAATCAGATGTAATAGGAAACAAAATGAACAACAATCTTATCACTAGCCACATGGTCTTTTATAGATACATGGGATGATCACTCTAAGAAATATATATTTACCACGCACCATCACAATCCTTGTCTTCTATATAGAAACCAAAAATAGTAAGATAATATTAAAAAATATGCTCTGATATAACTTTGAAACATCCCATCCTAATTAACCTCTAAACTAGTGGGAAAACAGGTAACCACATTACCTCAAATGCACCTCCACGTAGGCTAGAGGCTACTGACTAGTAGTGATAGTGTGAAGGTGGTAGAGTTGGTATACTTATAAGAACCCGGGTTTTTAAAAAGGGTCAAAATCACGACCCTTTTTAAATTTTTGACTAGTTTCTGAGGAAATGGGAGAAAATGGGAAGTTTCTCGAAAATTTTAGACTACACGCCATGTACTCTAAGTACACGCCGTGTATATGTTAAGAGAGTGGCAAGCCGTGTGCTCATTGAGTACATGATGTGTGTAGACCGTGTAAAACTTTCTTACTACACAGTGTGTAGTTTTGAACACGCCGTGTAACCCCAGCAATGTGGTGTTCAAATATGGCGTGTAGGCCTGTTGGCCAGGTAGAACTAGGTACACACCATGTTCCCCTTAGAAACGCTTTGTAGTCTATCCATGTGTGAAAGATAGACATGGTGTGTGGGTAAGTTGGTGAGGAAGAGAAGAGAAACCAAGTACAGGTCGTGTACCCACAGGTATACGCCGTGTACTCATGTCAACTGTTCGGAGAAATACAAGCCACCAAATGATTAGTTAAAAGAAATATACACGGTGTGTAGTCATGAATTACACGCCGTGTACTTTCTTTTTCTGCGTTAAAATGTGAAGTAGGCTCATTTTTTAGGCAGAACACAATTTGTTCACCTAGTTTCGAAAACCAAGCCAGCCGATCATATTTCCTTCTCCCGATCATCCATCTGAGACCTGTTTTGAACTCCGATTGATGCATTGGAACCCCCTCAGTAAGGCCTCGATTCTGCTTTTTCCATTTTGTTAGATTTTCAATCTAGAACTAGTTATGGGGGTTTGAGAAGTTTGGATTCTTTTGTAGATCTACCGTGTTTTAGACCGAATTAGAGGTTGTTACTGAAGGAGTAACTTTTACAAGTATCAAGTAGGTGGTGCATACCTAATTTTTTTCTTTTGCGGTTGTTTGGTTGACACGGCCTTCAGCGCGTTTTCGGGTATTTTGAGCGAGACCTGTTTTATCTGCTGTTTAATATTGAATTGCTTGTCGGACCTATGGGATGCCTTTGAGTATGCCCTATTACCAGTTTGTTTGAGCGGGTCTGGGTCAGGGGTCGTTGCTCATCAGGGCATTTTGGCCGAGGAATGCCAAAATGGTTTTAATTGAAATATTAATGTGTTAAACTGTTAGTTTAATTTATTAAAGCCTGATATGATTGTTAGAGGCATTTATGACCTCAATTCTGGTTTGGGACAACACCTCGCATAGTGAAATTCAACTGTTTATTTTGCTTTGCCAGTTTATGTTTAAATATATTGTATATGTTATTTCTGAATGGCATTTGATGGACCCATTGAGTTGTGTTGGGCTTGGCCCGGTTACTCTTGAGTGATGCTGATCATAGGTTGGGCTTGGCCCAGGTTACTTTTGCTAGTTTTGACCATGGGATTGGGCATCATGGACCTCGGATTGAGGTAGTATGACTGTCAGGTTGGGCATGGCCAGAGTTACTAGGATGGCGAGGCCATCAGACTTGAGTGGCATGGTCCTAGGGACACGAGGTTTCAGATGAGTTGGTGGCTTAGGTACAATTTTGGTGATTACCGCCCACGCTGGACATTGAGTAGTGTGCACACAGAGATACTCCGTGATGAGGTGGTTTTGAAAACCCATATGGGTAGAGGCCCCGGTAGTTGCAGTTAGGTATTTTGGTTGGGGGTGCTTGTCATAGAAAGTCACATGGTTGGTGAGGAGCCTTCAGATAATGGTCGTGCCTTCAGCACGTTGGTACTTATGGCACATGGTGTTAGAAGGCACATTGTGATAGGTTACTATTTTTTGGCGTGCCTTCAAGACGTCGGTAATTGTGACACATGGTTTCAGGTGGCACATGGTGTCAGGTTACTATTCTTGGTCATGCCTTCGGGATGTCGGTACTTGAGACATGAGCTATCAGGTGGCACATTGTTCCAGGTTACACGGCAGAGATTCCAGCGTTGGCTGAAGTAGGTGACACTCCATGGTTGTTGTTCAGCACCAGAAGAGATTATGTTTATGTGTGCATTCTACTATTTACCACAATATAAATGCATGACTACTTATGCACATATATTTGGTACGCACCATTAGGTGGTATCCTAATAATATTTGTCTCACACCCTACACAGGCCCTTCGGGACGCGAGTAGACTTTATGGATTTACGTGCCGGAAAGAGGTCATCTTCAGGAGCTGGGATGTGTTAGTTGTTGCGTGGACATGGTATGGACCTTGAGGTCATTCCTATCTAGGGTTTACTTTGTTTTGTTTTCCTTTCTGTATTGGCATGTTTACTTATTGTAGCTACTGTTGGTTAGCCATTGGCGCCCTTTTTATAATCAGTTGTGTATGACCTGCATTGGATGCATGTTTTACTGTTTAGTTTTAGTTACATGTTATCAGCATGCTTTTGTGTGTATTTATGCTACTTTTGTTATATTTATTTCTTCAGAAGTTTATCTATATTGATTATGCTTCCGCTCTGCGGGTCTGGTTTGAGTCTGCTGAGTCTTTTAGTCCGTTGCATCGTTATTTTTATACATGGACCAATACCCATATTATGATCCTCCAAGAGGGTATAGCCTCCCAAATGTACCTAACAGACCCTCACTTCTAGTCAGTAGCCTTTGGCATTCTGGGAGGTGCGCCTAAGGTAGTGACACCCGACCCATTTGGCACTGTTCGGGTGGCTGGTCGGGTCCGGGTCGTTACAAAGTGGTATCAGAGAATTTATTGATAGGGATTTAGTAGCACCATTCTACTGGCTACTAATGAGTTTAAGGCTTATTGTTTCTTTCTGATGGTTTTACTATTTGGGTTATTGTTGACTAGAGATAGGTTGTTACTGGGACGTGGTTTCTAGTTTGTTCTCGGGTGCCTGCAGCCCCAGGTACGAGGGATGGACCTAGTTACCACGGGTGGGAATTGATGTTTGCATTTGCTCAAATGACAGTTTGTATGATTTCCAACTCTGTGGGTCACGTGATGTGTGGTGTTGTTGATTTTGATACGTGACCCTTAACATGATATGGTAAGGGAGAATTAATCCTTGGCCCGGTATGGTAAGGCTAGTTTTCTTGGCTTTTAGTAGGCACATTTTAGGGTATTTCATTTTCATAATTTCATGTATTCTTTGTGAAGTGATAATTCCATGGTAATGAAATACCAATTTCCATGATTTATATGCCCTGAAATGTAATTTTTTGAAATTATTGATAGAATTGCTTGTATGTTTCAATGTGTATTCCATGCTTTATTTTTGTAAAAATTGCATGTGTTGGGGTATTCGGGTCTGGCTCTTATGAGAGCAGGAAGGTACTATGGATGAGGCAGTGTAACTGTCAGTATTGGGTGACTCGGTCATCAGTTTGAGGAAACACAAGTTGTCAGGGTGGGCATGGCTCATGGTACTTTTGATACGTGGCTCTGTTGAGGGCTGGTAAGGAGGGCATGAGGCCGGGATGCTGTGGGGCATGAGTTGTGGTGAGGGGGGAGTAAGGGAAGTTGTTATGCACTACCTTTTAATGCTTTACTTATCTACATAGAATATATTGATATATATATATATATATATATATCGGTTGTCTGACCATTTATCTTATTCAACGGGTTGCTCCTTCATGGCTCGATGGAGCTTCATGCAGTTGATGATACCGTACCGCATGATCAGGGTTAGAATTCGGTACAGGCAGAGCACGAGCCACAAGGACAGGCTCAGGGATAGGACCCAATGTTGGCTAGGAAGCAGCCAGGGTTGACAGCGTTCAGACCATGGCTCTATGAGAAGCACTGAGCTAGCCAGGTACGTGTCTTCCAGGGTATTGACAGAGGCGCATGGGGAATAGAACCTTCTATGGATTATCTTACATGAGAGTTCGAGTCATAACAACTGCCACTTTTTTAGGGTGAGGGTGGTCTGCAGGTGGCTAAGAACTGGATCCAGAGTATGCAGATGATCTTTGAGCATCTCGATATGCCTCTAGGGTAGAGGGTCAAGCTGGCGACGTACATGCTGAGAGGACCGGTGAAGCGTTGGTGGGATGTACAAGTTCAGGCTCATAGGCACGAGGGACTGGCTTGGAAGGACTTCAAGGACATGTTCTTTGAGCACTTATAACCATATACACTGAGGGAATAGAGATGTCTGGAGTTCTTGAGTCTTCAGTAGGGGGATATGTCTATCATGGGCAATGTAGCTACCTTCACAGAGTTGTCTCTCTTTGCACCTAGTATGGTGAGCGATAACGCAGCAAGGGTGAGGCACTTCGAGGATGGCTTACGACAGGCCATTCAGGTTTAGTTGAACATCTTCAGGAAGGGTTCCTTCTCTGAGGTAGTGAATCAGGCACTCATAGATGAGGGCAACGAGAGAGAAAAGTCTCCCTTGGGTAGGGTGATAGGTTCAAAGGATGGTTCAGACAGCAGGAAGCGAGGACGGGATGAGTTTCAATAGGGAAGTCAGACCAGGGATTTAGCTAGACCACCTTGAGGTAGTTCTTCGGTGATTTTAATTCAGTGTGGACAGTCAGGACATGTTCAGGCTTAGTGTGATTGGCCTCTGAAAGAGTTCTAGGCATGTGGACAGGACGAACATCTGGAGTGGTTTTGTAGATGACCTTCTTAGATAGCCGGAAGGTAGGGACCAGGATAGACTGTAGCGTCTGGATTTGGTTTTTGTTCGATACCCGGAGAGGGTAGTCGAGGTTCAGCTATGCGCGGAGGTCAAGACAGAGATGGTGGGACCTAGCTGAGGGGTCAGTGGATAGTGACTGGAGTAGCATCACAGGGAGGTCAGGCGTCAGGAAACCGTGTTTTAGGCTAGGTACACACCGTGGAGCTGCCAGAGGCTCAGCAGGCTGGTAGGCCGACAACGGTTAGATGTACACCGCGGTGTGGTCATGATCTCCATGCGTCCTTTTTGGCATGACATGTAGAGGCATGTCTGTTTTCAGTGCACTAGTTGTACAAGATCTATGTGGACTGACTAGATGCTATATAGTGGGATTGGAACCGTATTAGGTGTGTGATATATTATATATATGTATGTATGAGGTGTCGTGGGCATCAGGGCATCGAGGATGTAGGTTACTTCAGGTGTCGTGGGCATCGGGGCATCGAGGATGCGGGTTACTTAAGGTGCCTTGGGCATCATGGCATTGAGGATGTAGGTTACTTGAGGTGCTAGGAACCAGGACCTCATGGATGTAGACACTGATGCAGTTTAGATTACGATGGGTGTTAGAAGTGACATAGGTGCACCAATGAGCCATAGGGGCGATGATGCGTCATGGAAGGAATATGCATCCAGAAAACAGGATAGTAAACCTTGGTTTCGTTGAGCATTGTTGGTTGAGTCCGAGTAGGCAATTCCTAAGGTGGGGAGGCCCTTGAAGAATTTATCCAGAACCTTGGCACATGGGTTGTATGGGTTGTTTAACAGGGATGGGCATGTTCGGTGCCATCCCTAGGTTTTGTTTGGTAGCTCGGGGATGAGCTACATTAAGGTGGGGAGTTTGTAAGAACCCGGGTTTTTAAAACGGGTCAAAATCTTGACCCTGTTTAAATTTTGGACTGGTTTCTGAGGAAATGGGAAAAAATGGGATGTTTCTAGAAATTTCCACACAACACGCCTTGTACTCTAAGTACATGAAATGTATATGTTAAGTGAGTGACCGACCATGTGCTTGTCGAGTACATGTCGTGTGTAGACATTGTAGAAATTTCATACTACACGGCGTGTTGTTTTAAACACGTCGTGTAACGTCGACCGTGTGGTGGTCATACATGGCGTGTAGGCCTGTTGGATAGGTAGAACCAGGTACACACCGTGTTCCCCTTGGACACGCCGTGTAGTCTAGCTGTGTGTGATGGATATACATGGCGTGTGGGTAAGTCAGTGAGGAAGAGAAGAGAAACAAAGTACATGCCATGTACCCATAGGTACACGCTGTGTACTCATGTCGGCAGGTCGACGGAATCCAAGTCGCCAAATTAACAGTTAAATGAAATTTATATGGAGTGTAGTCATGATGTACATGTCGTGTACTTTATTTTTTTGCGTTAAAACGGGAAGTAGCCACGTTTTTTGAGGTATAACACAATTCCTTCGCTCGGTGTTGCAAACCAAGCCCGCCGAACATATTTCCATCTCCCAATAATCCATCTGAGACCCGTTTCGAACTCCGATTAATGTGTTGGAACCCCCTCAATAAGGCCTCGATTCCACTTTGGATGTTTTGTTTGATTTTCATTCTAGAATGAGTTATGGGGGTTTGAGAGGTTTGGATTATTTTATAGATCAGGCGTGTTTTAGACTGAATTGGAGGTTGTTACCGGAGGATTAACATCGTACGAGTCTCAGGTAGGTGGTGTATACCTCATTTTGTGTTTTTGTGGTTGTTTGGGTGACGTGGCCTTTGGCCCGTTTTCGGGTATTTTGAGCGGGACCTGTTTTATCTGTTGTTTCATATTGAATTTCTAGTTGGACCTATCAGATGCCTTTGGGTATGCCTTGTTACTAGTTTTCATGTGCAGGGCTGGGTGAGGGGTCGTTTCTAATCGGGGAATTTTGGCTGGGGAATTCCAAAATGGTTTCAATTGAAATATTAATGTGTTAAACTGTTAGTTAAATTTATTAAAGCCTTATATGATTTTTAGTGGCATTTAAGACCTCAATGTTGGTATAGGACAACCCCTCGCATAGTGTAGTTCAACTGTTTAGTTTGTTTTCCCGGTTTTCGTTTTTGGTTTAAATATGTTATATATGAAATTGTTGAATTGCGTCTTTTGGAACCATTGGGTTGTGTTGGGCTTGGCCCGGTTACACTTGAGTGATGCGGATCATAGGTTGGGCTTGGCCCAGGTTACTTTGGGTGGTTTTGACCATCGGATTAGGCGTCATGGACATCATCTTGAGGTAGTATGACTATCAGGTTGGGCATGCCCTGGGTTACTAGGATGTTGATGCCATTAGACTTGAGCGGCATGGTCCTAGGTACATGAGGTGTCAGACGAGTTAGTGGATTAGGTACTATTTTGGTGATTACTTCTCACCTGGGACTTTGAGTAGTGTGCCCACAGAGATACTTTGTGATGAGGTGATTTTGACCACTCATGTGGGTAGAGGGCTCAGTAGTTGCGGTTAGGTATTTTGGTTGGGGGTGCTTACCGTAGAAATCCACGTGGAAGGTTAGGAGCCTTTAGGTAATGGGTGTGCCTTTGGGACATCAGTACTTGAGGCACGAGGTGTCAGGAGGAACATGGTGCCAGGTTACTATTTTTGGGCGTGCCTTTGGGATGCCAGTACTTGAGAAATGTGGTGTGAGGTGGCACATGGTGTCGGGTTACTATTCTTGGGCATTCCTTTGGGATGTCAGTACTTGCGACATGATCTGTGAGGTGACACATGGTACTGGGTAAAACGGCAGAGATTCCGGCATTGGCCAATGCAGGTGACACTCCATGGCGGTTTTTAGCACCAGAAGAGTTTATGTTTATGTGTGCATTGTACTATTTACTACTTTAGAAATGCATGACTACCAAAACACAGATATTTTGTATGTACCGTTGGGTGGTATCCTATTGAGATATGTCTCACACCCTGCATGGGCCCTTTGGGATGCATATAGACTTTATGGATTTATGTGCAGGAAAGAGGCCAACTCCAAGAGATGGGCTGCATTATTTGTTTCATGGAAATGGTATGGACATTGAGGTCATAACTAGTTGGGGTTTACTTTTTTCTTTTTTATTTTCGGTATCAGCATTCATACTTGTTGTAGCTACTTTTGGTTAGCCATTGCCTCCCTTTTTATAATTATTCTTGTATAAAATGCTTTGGATGCATGTTTTACTGTTTATTTGTAGTTACATTTTATCATCATGTTGTTGTGTTTATTTTTGCTGTTGTTGTTATATTTATTGCTTCCGTTGTTTATCTATATTTATTATTCTTCAACTATGCGGGTCTAGTTCGAGTCTACTGAGTATTTTATTCAGCTACATCTTTATTTTTATACATGGACCAATACCCTTATTATGCTCCTCTGAGATGTTATAGCCTCCCCACTATACCATATAGACCCTCGCTGCTAGTCGGCAGACTTTGGCGTTTGGGGAGGTGTGTCTATGGTAGTGACACATGACCCGTTTGGCACTGTTCGGGTGGCTGGCTAGGTCCGGGTCATTACAATACTATACCATTATGATCATAGTAAAACATTAGTATGATAAATGTGTAAATCAAATACCTCAATGGAAATAGTATAAATAAAGGAATAAAAAATATAAGGAAGGTCAATGTGATAACTAAACAACGGTGTACAATTACAATATACAAAAAACCATGCATGCATGTCCATGTGATGCTTCCCTAAAAATCAAGAAATAGTATAAGAGGTGGAATGATACAATATATGAACAAATAAAAAAAATTCTATGGTGGTCTCCTTGAGCATCCTATGTAATTTCTCAATCTCATGATCCTAACTCTTATTTATAATGCACGACACAAGAAGAGGACCAATGAAGTTTGAACAAGAGGATCTTTTCAGGTACCCTAGTGCAATGCATTCCCATGAAGATTGTGAGATATACCCACTAGAACACCACCAATGGTGTAAAAATAATAATAGAGTTCATTAATTTAAAATATTAATAGTTTAGTATATCAAAAGATAAAAGTAATGCAAAAAAATATACAATAAAGTTTGTGTTTGGTCTCTCAAGGAAACCATGCACAAAAATTCTTTCCTTGGCATATAATATAAATTTTAGAACCATAGGCAACCTATAAAAGTGAGATATTGGGGAATGTTTAAAAATACATAACATGTATCATGGGACAGACTGAGTCAATGAATATCATATGGATTGGAAGATGTGCCCCTTGGGGGAAAATTGTGAATCAATAGCGATTATTATATAAGTAAATACCAAAATTTAATAAAAATCATCATAGGACTATCCGTAGTGAACCCTATCAAGAACACCTAGTATCACACCCGGAGTTCCATAAGTACTCACTTCCATCTGATCCTAACCAATGTGATCCATTAATGTCCTCACAAGTATCAATCCCAGTCTAGTGTGATATGACCTCTAGCCAATACCTAGTATCACACATATAGGAACGTGTCTCACTCCTGTCTTATTACAACCATCTATCCAATGTTCCAATTCAAAGTGTCTCACAAAGGGAACTAGTATCGTTCATAATGAGATAAGAGTAATTCATGGTGAGAACATCCTTGTATACTAGTATTTCTCATGACATGTACACAACTTATTAGTGAAAGTGACCACAAGCATGGTGATCCCATCCATATTGTTAGGTATAAGTTATCATGGGTATCAATTATGGAGTTCATATTTCATTTTATTAACTATTTTTAAACAATAAAAAATCCATGAACTAAATCATGACACTTCTCAAGGTAATTAATAAATAATACCATCACATTCAACCATAATTAACATAACAAATAATAAATCTCAATAGAATTACATGGTAAAACACAATATCCATAAGGGTAGTCAAGGTATAACATACATGTATAAATAAATAAAAATCCATAGAAGATAGAGAACCTCAAAAAATGTAGTTTTATTAGAAAATATGACATAATTATTAAAATGATCAATTAATTTAGATCAATTAATTAAAATCCATTCCATTGAAACAAGGAACCCACCTCAAATGATTCATAAGAAACTGATCCCCACAATTGAAATTGTAAAAAAAATAACAACCAAAGGGGTTAATATCAACAAAGGTAAATGACCTTTCGAAGTAGTGAACATATGGGTTTTCCCTAAAGATGTAGTTCTGGTTGAGGTCGTAAACTCTAACTATCTCAAAGAGGGTTCAAACTTATCATAATGTATTTTAAGTGTAGTAATTAGAGACAATATATTATTTTTAAGTGTCATCGAGTTTGTCAAGTTCATAGCCCAACGGTTTCATTTAAAAAATTAAAAAATTGAGAGAAAATATATCAACTACGAACATTATTATTTGGATGACCCACCCATCCAATATTGCGGAATGACCCAGTCTGGTATGAGATAAATTGATGAAATGGATGAATGCATTAATAATAGGGAGAATTAGGTGGCACCAAAATCACACATATGGAGAGAAGATAAATAAAAAATGAATTAATGAGGTGAATTAGAATTTTTGAGATACTTACAATTCATTTGATAGTTCTCAAATTGGATGTTGTATGAAGGATATCTTCTCATACTAAGATGGGGGAATAAAACCCATGGAGTATGTTGTTTCATTGCAAAGAGTAAAAAGGAATTAAAGGATAAAAATAAATAAAGAGGTGGGGAAAACTATCATTTTACCCCAATAATGAGGCACATAGTTTTGTCTCATGATTGTCTAAACTATTAGCCAACCGTATGATGGATAATTCATAAAAGGAAGGTACCACATGTTTTTTCCACATGGTTTGGTCAAATAATTTTTCAAACATGTGGGAAATAGTGCACACATACTACCTAATTGGCATTAATCATGTAAGATAGGCGCAAAGACTGGTAAAACATACATCGAAAATGTGGGTCACCTATTCTCACATGAAAAGGCACACAATTTACAATGATGGGCCACATAGTTTTAGATAAACAATGCACTCTTTCCAGTCTACCCAAACATGAGTATCTAGGGACTATCACAACTAAAACTCAATGAACTATCCAATGAACCTATCATTCTCCCAACCACATCTGAAAACAACAATCCTATGATTTAAAAAACTCAAATTTTCACACTGAATCATGGTTAAAAAAACATTCCATCCATAAAAGGATAAAATTCATAATGCCATGGGATTTTATCTGGTTTAAAAACATGGGAAACTATACTAGTCACTATTACACGGTAAATTGTTCTTTAAAATTATTACATGGAAATTTTCATGGTTGATGTGTGGCATCAATAGGGCCCTATGATGGTGATTTTGGACATTGATTAGACTCACAAAGAAGATGGATTGTTCCCCCACTGAGATATGTTCTAGTGATGCAATAAAAAATCATCAAGCCATGTCAGTATCATCCAAGGAGGATTATATAAAGGTGTGGATAAAAAGTTCCATGTTCTTTTTTTAGGTAAGGTTTGTGTGTTATTGTTATTATGTTAGGACATAGAAATACTAGTGGATCCTTTGTGCTTCACCCTTTTACAGAGGCTCCTACAGAGAGGATTATTATGATTCTATGAAATGTGTGAGCTGACTCTAGGAAAAGAGTTCCTTATATAGAATATTTTTTAGTGTAGGATAGGCGGTATAATGATTACGTACTTTGGATTGGTTTCCATACCAACCATTATTTGATGGTTTCCACCGGTGGTGTTCCAGTGTTTATGGAATCTGATATGGATTCTTCCTCCATCAAGGAGGAGTGATCCAAAGTTGATTTTCTTGAACTCTGTTGCAGAAACATATACCATAATTTTAAAATATTTATATAATGACCATTGGATCAGTCGTTCAATGATATTATGGTTCCCTATTGTAGTTTTGGAGTTGATTTCATCAATATGAAGATGTTCCATGTTTTCCATTCCTCTCATAGTTGTTTCTTATGAATACTTGTACCATATAACTATCCCAATATTTTCAAATGTTTATTAGTTGTCTCCCATGGAGCATAGTAAAATATATTGTAGTTAGAGGCTTGTAGAAAGAGTTCCTATTAATACTTGTTGTGTATTCTTGGAAACACCATATGTTTTCATTTGTATCCTTGATTTCCTTGTTTCAAAGACGTACATGAGACACTTGAGGACAATTTGAAACATCTATAGTTTTTTTATGGTCACCTATCTACTTTTTCATTTAGGAAGGGATGCATAAAAAGATGATTATATTCTGGATTCCTCACATGACTACATAACCACTAGCCATGTTTATGATGGGTTTCTATAGTAGGAAATTATATACACCTTTAAACGATTGATGATGACACTAGTCATGAATAAAGATGAGGTGATGAGGATTTTACATTCCCCCAGTAGTACCTCTCAGAATAGGGGAGTCTGTGCCTTGTAGATGGATATGTGTTGGGTAGGTATAATATGTTGTGATGTTTCATGTTGGCATGGTGTAGTCATCACTCTACAATCAACATTTCACATGATCAGTTTACCTTTGGGAGTCCTTTCATGTAACCAATATCATCGTCAATTCCATGGGATAAATAAATTTTCGGTGATATTGTTGCTGCTACTGATTGATGATGATAGTGTTGTTCATCCAGCGTTGAGTGAGGACTTCAATGCTTTTTAAATATATATGTCAGGTTTGAGAGATGGAATTCCTCTAGACTCTATGACATTATATTGATAAAATGTTTGGTGTTTTCCAACTGTCACAACAGAGGATATATTTTCTCATTTTGTTTCATGATATCGACCTTTTTGTTATGTATGGTGGTGTTGTAGAATCATTTATGTGGTTCCAATGATAGTGTTTTTGTAGACAGCACATGAACCCTTTAGTTAACTCCATGGTGTGTGGTAAGAGACCATTTTGTTAGCTCATTTTAATTCCTACTTGTGGCTAGGATTTTTATTTTCAAGGGTTAAATGTCTTAATGTATGGGATTTCTCCAACTATTGTATTTTCTTTTTAGAATTTTTAATATTTCTTGAAGTTTTCTAGAATCAAGAGATCGAGTCGACATTGGATTTTGGGGCCCATAGATCCACAGTATAGTGATAAGAAAAATATTAAATCAATTTTCAAACACTCTATGTTTTTTAAAAAGAAATTAATAACTCTATATTTGAGTCTCATATAAAAAATATGATGTCGTAGTTGAGTTTATAATGTATTTAGTACCCCATGCATGACATAAAATTTGTTGATGTTGGGTTCCCAATTTATTCCATGTTAGTGGGGTGTTAAATAGTTGTTTATTAATTAATAAAATTAATAAACACACTCTCCCCCCATTGTTATCAGAAAAAAAAAGTTGGTAGTAGTATTTCCCCATTTAGTGATGGATTATTCGATGTTGAACAATGTTATAAGCATTCATAGATCCCCATTTTTTGATGTTGATCGTCATTGGGTCAAGTTATACCAACATTCATTTGTGGTTTATGTCCTGAATCGTTTACGTTTAACCTTTTTTTTATAATTTATGAGTTTCAAATCCAAAACCCTTTTGATGAGTTCGCTATTATTTTGGATATATATTACAAGTTCATGTGATACCCTAGGGGTAGATCTATGGGTTTTGGTGTAAATTGATGTGTTTTTGGAAATTTTCATCGCGCATATAGTATAAGAACACACTATGTGTTCTTCCTGTTTAGGGAAAAAAATTTAGGCAATTCACACCATGTAATGGAGGTACATTCCATATAGTGATCCAAGATTTTATTGATGCGGGACATGGTAAGGGATCCCATGTCAAGGGACATGGTGGTGTGGAAGTACATAGTAAAAGTACAAGTGAACGAGTTTCCATATAAAGGAACAAACTGAGGAAATGAACATGTGGAACGATATCCATGGCCAACTATATATTTAATGTACCAATTTTGTGGCATGAAATGGACTGCATGTTGTGTATGGGAGTGGACACTCCAATGAGATTAGACTAGAACACACACCATGTGACATGAGGTACACGTTGTGTATATACCCTAATACATGCTGAGTACCCCGAGGGGACATGGCTAGTGGATATCATTAAAAGAAATGTTGGCTACTATGGGTACACTACATGTACACCCCAAATATATATCTGCCACATGCATTTCTATCTTCATGAATAATATTGAGACCCTTGAACATCCAATCTAATGTTGTTTTCCATGTTGGATGCAATAGTTTCCAAGGTTTGGGAATAACATATATGATGTGAGCTAATGGTCGTGCATTGTTCTATTAGCTATGTATAAACTAGTAATGATTGAGTGAGTTCCTTCTGTCTATCATTGTAAGGCTATAGTGTGTAGTTACATCCTCAACATAAGATTTTGATCCCATCGACTGTATGTTCTCACATTGGGTTTTTGTTTCAATATGAGAGGTCAAGGTGGGATCCTCTATCATATTGAATTCCTTAGATGGGGTTTGGGGTATCATCATGAACATATTATAGGGTGTTGATTCACTATCTCATAGGCTATCCCCATAGGGTTTGTGGAAAAATTGGTTATATGATCCTCTATATAACTAGTCATTTTACTCGGGTTTTGATATAATTGGGTATATAATCTTCTATATAGAATATTAATCTAGTGGTTTCCTGATATTGTAAAGAGTATGATCCCCTACTATGTGGTTCGATCCAGATTTGGGCTCTTGGAATCTATTAATAGTCCTAGGTATTATCCTATATTTGTATATCATGTGTTTGAGACTCTTTATAGTTTGTGGTGTCCCCTTGAGATCTTTGGTGTCACCCTAAATCTAAACATTATTATCTATGGAGACTGAGATTAGTTTCATGGTGTCCCCATTCTCAGTTGGTTGTGTTCATATTTTTGAGTGATGAGATAATTTGGAAACATATTAGGGTTAGTGGAGTACCCCACTATAGATATATTGGATAACCTATATATGTATCAAGTTACACTAGTCTCTAGAATGACATTATTCATGGTTAGACTCTACGAGTGAATATCCTCGAGTGTATGCCACATGAGATGGTGGGGATGTGTCATTGGCCTAGAGATACCTGATTGAGTATGTTCAATTAGATGTTCCATAAAGGATGGATGATCTACTATTAATTTACTATATTAATCAGAAATCACATATAGGGAGGTAGAGGGATACATGATGCGTGTTATCTTTTAAATGATTTCAATCTAGAATTATATTTCTCATGGGGTCAAATCCACGAGATGAGCATTTCCTTCGAGCTTAAAATTAATACCTATGATAGGACATGAGGTCCAAACCTCATCAGATATGGAGTCTGAAATGTGTATTTTTTGGTGATTTTGAAATTCCATGTAGTGATTTTTCATCTCTCGTTTGGGTTCCCTATGGTTTAGTTCAACCACACTACTCCCTTTCAGTTTCTTCCCATTATTTTGGGTGTAAGGGGTGCCTACTGATTATTTTTATACTCACCCTACACATTATTTTTCCACATATATTTTCTTTTGAATATCTGAGATGCCTTTGATGAAGTTCCTGGAGGACATAGAGTAGACATATCATTGTGATCTGCATTGACTGAGGTATATTTTGATTATTGGTCAAGGTGTCTTCCAGTAGTTGGATTTGATAGAAGTATCCTCCTTCTAATCAGTTTGCACTATTTTTTATTTTTTTTGGCTTGTATTATTACCATTTATTCATTTAGTGCATTATTTTTACACTTATTTGGTATATTCATTTTTATTATATTATTTTTTTGTAATTATTATTTTCTATCTGTTATGAGTTGTTGGATGTGGGTGATTTTGTAAAGGAATCATAGGTTGAGGCCTCCCATGTGGGAGATATTTATACTCAATGCTGGTAACCAACCCCCAGCCTTTTGGAGCTGGGGTTGGGGTAGTCTCTGCTTGGGACTCAGTGGTTCTAGTCTTGACACTCTCCCCCAATCATTCTTATCTTAGTGTAAAAATAACACTTGAACTCGATAATGATGCTAATTATTGAATATTCAATTTCAATTGGATACAATAGATAGTTATTGTATATATTTGAAATATAATTATATTCACATTATGATCTATATCATAAAATTGAATGTTTTTACAAAATGGGAAATCCTAATATAGATTTGAAAAAAAAAATTGTTTAACACCACTAATGAAATATGATACCATATATGAATTTCAACAGTTCAGATTCTTTTTTTCAAATGTATCTCCATAAAAATTATGCTCTTGTTTATTTAGTATACACACACACACACATCACATTGATCATATATCACAATTCATCATATACCACTATATACACATATTAGAATTAGTTATTTCATAGGGAGAGGGGTATCTATGGAATCATGAAGATGAGGATTATGATCGATCATAATGGAACAACCCTATGATACTTTTTTGAAAAGTAATTTTACACTATATGATCTTTTTCCCACATCTCAACGAACATTAATTGATATATCAATATAACTAGATATTCTATACCAATATGACCTGTCTTCTTCTATTACTTATATTCTATAACATTGAAATATTTTACGATTTTGGTATGAAAGAAAATAGTAAATATTTATTTCTTTGAAAATAATTCTATATCCATTAATTATGAATCATTATCTAACAAGTAATATTTCCACTTGTCTTCATCTCTAGCTTCATCCACAAGTATGGGTAATATTCTCTTTCCATCACCTCTCTTCTTGTGGAAGGACACATGAAATTATTATAGAATTATTTATTTATTTTTCATTTATTAGTTATTTGAGTAACAACACTCTTTTTTAGTGTGTGTATTTCATTGAAAATACATTATTCAAACTCACAGTTGGAGTTAAATCTACCTTTTTCTTATTATTTCATTCAAATTCATTCTAAGATAGTTTTTTTGAGTGTATCATAGCTTGTTTTTAGAACACCTTTTGTTGACCTATTTTTTCCTCCAATATTGTGAATTTATTTTTTAACATATCATGTTTTATTTCAATATAGGATTTTTATACCCAACTAGATTTGGGAATATCCTTTTGGGACCCTTTTCCTACCCATATTTCTTCCTATAGTATTATCTTTAAAAATATCCATGATTAGTCCTTATAGAACTGGTCATGTTCAAAACATACATCACGTCTTCATTTCTAAGTTGATATATTGATATTTCTATAGTTATTCTTCTAAAAAAATTTCCCTCTTATTCTTCAAAAATATTCAAGGGGTTTTCCAGCCCTCTATAATATTATAATATTATGTCTAATATCTTTAGATTTATTCTTCTTTCAAATATCTCAAGAAGTTTCTTCATATTATCATATTAATAAATATTTGTTTCTTTACAAAATGAAATATTTTATAAATCCTTATGAAAAACATGAAATGTGACCATGAATCCAAAAGTAATTACAGAAATTGTAATTGATTCATGTGAAATCATTTTTAGGTTTTTTCCAATGGCTACATGACGTTTTCTATTACTAGAAATTTTCATGGCATTATTCCTCTAATGCATTAGAAAGCGATTATCATATCCAATACCATATTTTAGCAAGTATCTGGTGTTTTGGATGAGACAATAATTTCATGTTTATTTATTTATTTATATCATTTTATATTTATTTAATTATTTCATGTTTAAGGATAGTAAAATAATCAATGTAAAGAATCCATCAATTTTGAAATTCTTTTGGCATTAGATTTCTTGAGTACTTTATTTAATTATTCTATCTCTTCTCTAAATTATTGATTATTCTTCTCCATATATAGGTTTAGCAATAAGTTCACTCATGAGACTCTCCCCACTATCCATCTCATCTTATGATTACATGGAAAGATTATCCTCAATAAAACTTTTCTCGTTTATTTTTGAATTGATCTGAGCAAAAGTATATTAAAATCATGGATTCTTATAAATTTTTTCTAATATGTGTGTATCTTGATGTTCATTTTTTCTTTCGAATTATAAATTTGTTTTGAGATCACATTCTCTCCATTTACATCAACTTTTAATTTTTTTATTTCTTCAACTAAATAATCATTCTTCTCTCTTAGATTAGTGTCCCCTTCAATAGGTCATTTTTTAAATAATTTTTTTTATCGACTTAGATTTCATTATTTTGGATTTGGATATCATTAAAATTATTTTCTTCATTATATTTGTGATCAAATTCAATTTTTTCTTGGAAAAAGACCATTTTGGAAATTTTTGGAATTTATTCATTATCATTAGTTCCATGATCATGGTGAATATTGGGTTCTTCACTCATACCTACATCATCATTGAATGATTAAAAATTTTCACTGTCTAATTCATTAAAACCATTATTTAGTACATTGTTGGTTTCAGTTAACTAAGTCACTCTCTTTCTGTAGACATTTACACATTGAGAAGTATCTCCATATATTGGTTAAATATATGTTTTTCATCCCTTTTCCATGGAAAAAACAGGATAATAGAAATCTAAAACATATTTTTCACAAGATGAATAATCGAGTTATAAAACGAAAATCCAAAAAATTAGCATTCCCTATAATAATAATTTTTAGGCCCAAAGCTGCTCAGATACATTGTAAAGAGTGAATCTGCATATGAATATTATTTACAAAATTATTCATTCCCCCACTGGATCTTGAAATCCTTATTAAAATGGTAACATCTGATTAAATTTTTATTTCATGTTGATCATATAATTTATAACATTTTCTGATGATGATACACTGGATACAAAGAAATGATGAAATAATAATTACTCTCATTTTTTAACATGGTTCACCACCACTGGGCTATGTCCAAGTAGAATACAATGGAAATGTAATGATATAACAAGGAAAAAAATTCACTACAAGTACAATGTTATTAGTGTAATCATTATCCCTCCCAGTTTACAACCTCTTAAAATTATCATACAGGCCAAATAATAAAATCTTCTACTGTTGATAGATATAGAGAAAGCATAACAGTTTCCATAAAAATTGTTGTGTTCCTTCAAAGAACTGATATGAACATCACCTTATGCATCCCCATTCGAGAATATGTTATAGAAAATCCTAATCACATTATAATTTTTATGAATATTTTATTTTTATTTTTATTTATAGAATGATTCTAAAGATATCCCAAATTTTTTATGTGTAATTGTCTTCTTCCTTTAAATACATTACATGTAGTAGTGAGTAAAATCTTTCTCAAAGTGTTTTTAAATGGTGTAGATCCTCTTTATTCTTTTTCCTCTTTTAAATTATTATATGATAATGATATTTCTCAGAGGATAACCATGGAGCATACCAAATTGTGTAATACAAATATGTCTTACTCTATCATGAGACCTTATTGTGTATCTATAATGCAGGATTCTTGTGAATAACCCTTCTGCGACAATACTACACAAGATTCTATTCAGAACACATAGACACAGTCTCTCCAACACAATATGTTGTTATGATTATAGGGATGTTAAGAAACAATTATAATTATATATATCACAAGATGATTTTTAGATTATGTATATCACATGAATTTTTTCAATTCAAGCTTATCATTATTCATTGTAATGTTCATGATAATTACAACACTCTAATGTGATAATTTTTTATTTTATATAGATCATTTTATATCAATGGGGTTTCCTATGTTATCAAAAACCATATGTATAAATAACCTCACATGACTACATTATGATAGACCTTCATGAATTATTTTTACAAGACAATATATTGATTAAATAATTGTACATCTCTTATACAATACTGTTCTTCTCTTTGGTAATACTTTTTCCTCTAATAGAACAACTTCAATAATCATCTATTCTCTTCATCAAATACCCGTTCAATAAACATTACTTCACATATTATTTTCAAATAATCATCAAAAACTATTAAGGATGGTCTATAGATTAGGATTAATAAAATGTATATCAAATTAACCCCAATAATTATGGTTATCCATCCATTCCACTGCCTTTACAATCATCATTAGTTACTTTGCATGATCCCATCACGAGATCCAAATACATTCATGTGGTGGTCAGATTCATTGTAATCTATGTATTCATGTGATGCCATAATCATTTCCAAATATACTCATGAGTTATTCACATTATCCCATCATGTGATACAATTCCAATCATGTGATAAGTGAAATTTTCTTCTAGTGATTCATGATATCCTATCACATGATTTAAAGAAATTCATGTGGTCCTTTGATTTTGACCAGCCACATGATATTTGTAACATTTCCATCTATGGTTTCATTATGTGATTTGTGTGATCCCGCCTTAGGATTCACATGAAATAATGTTCATAATGTGATTTCAAAAGAAATTGATATATATCCATGATTGGCAGATATATTTAATTCATGTGATTTGTGTGATCTCTCTTCAAGATCCTTTGATAATCATGTGATGACTTTAGGTTCCTCATACGATCCCCCAATGAGATACTTTGAAAATCATGTGGTACGTCACATGAATCTTTTCCATAATCAATTAGAACATTATCCATGACATGTGATTTATTTTAACATTCATTCTTTGTATGATCAAGTATGAAATTTGTGCTCCTCATGATTAGTTCTTATGTTCTCACTCCATGTGAATAGTTTTGAAAATAATTCTATATGTCATTAGGTTAAACATTCTTGCATCACATTATTCATTATGACCATCAACCTAAGTGATATTACATTAGATATTTGTGATTACACTTCATGTCTTATTTCAAAATGGTCACAATTGACAACTTAAACTATCTCAACAAACACAATCCACCCAAAATATCCAATAAGAGGTATTTCATCCAATATTATGATTATTATAAATTGATAGAAACAATGAAACAAATAATAACTCCTCATTTATTTACCTCATTTATTGATTATTTACCCTTGTGATATAAAACCATATTCAATCACACCTCCTTATGATTCATTATTTAATATCGATTACAACGGTCTGAGTATGTTTATTTCTCAATTTCTTATATATTTCTCCAATTATATCATTTAATTTCTTTTTATCACCCTTTACACCATTAATGGAAATATAATATAAGTAGTTTTTCTATTTAAATTAAAAAACTAATAATTTTTGTGGATATTTTGTATTAGAGGATCTTAGGGTTATTACTAACCCTAATGCATCACTGGTTTGTAAAGGTAATAAAGATCTATCTTTATCAATGTTGGCATATATGTGGTATTTCTTCTAATAGAAATCTTCTTGATACATTACATTTAAACAGTTATTTATAACCAATATTATAAAACTATTATATATTTCTTATAGGCACCAAAAAAGTTTTCAACAATATATTATTAAAAAGAAGGCATTTCATAAGATTTTAATGAAATTATTAGATATAAATTTTTATTATATGTGTTCTTGATAAAATTATAAATATGTTTTTTAAAATTACAATGAATTTAAAATGACTTTTTTGAATAAAATGTAACTTTAATAGGGTTATTTTTTATGGTAATAAAGTTTTTTTTCATTAAGTTTATATTTTATCAACAATGAATGTTTGATAAAGCTTCATTGTTACATTTTAGATTCCATTAAAAACTACTATATTTATATATGAATTTGTACTTATAAAAGTAATTTCATTTGGTTTTTCCATGAAGTAATGAAATATTGGGGGATAATATAGGTTTTATCTAATTATGGATTTTTGGTGATGCCTTCTTGATAATTCCCATTGAATTTTAGATAAATGATTAATTATAATTTGTGGTTAACTAAGTAATAAATTGATAAAGGGGATTCAATTTTTCACATGGGTAATCTCACATGTGAACCTTGAATGAATCTAGGGTTTAGTAGGATGGGTTACCCTTTCTCTATTATTAGCACACAAGATAGATTCACCCAGTGTTATTCAAGACCAAACTAGGGAATTGGTACTCGATGTGGCCATGAACTTATTCCAAGGAATTTATCAATTAGAATACCATCATATTATAATAATTGGATCCAAATTTAATGTGTTTTAACATTTCTATAATAGACTAATGGTAGTTATACCATGTTTTAATTCATTTTATGAGGTGAAAACATTATAACTTTTTTTAAATTATAATTTTTTACATTATGTAAAATTTTAACCTATTTATTTTACTCTATATTATTGTTGTATCCTTTTTCCTTTTATGATTACACTAAATGTTATATAAATATGATTATATTGTGGTTAAATTTTAAATAAAATTCATGATGATTTATATTTCATCATTGAGTAAAAGAATCATTTGAATTTTCAATATTTATTTCCAATGACCTCATTTGTTATTTGATTAATAGAAGGTGAAATCATTCATGTTATTGTATATTGATTCCAATAAAACTAGTGTCTTACCCATAGTTATTGTAAATCCTCTATGGTCCATGTAGAGGATTGACTAGCATACTAGGGTTGGTTATCATAGGATGGTTCATTAAAAAATAGTATAATGTAAAAATGGATTGTTATATTATACCTGGAGGTAGGATCATTTGAAATTTATATATATTTTTAGGATTCACTTGATCAATCCATTCATCATTAGAAAAATGATATAATGGGATATTTTGTTTGAGTGGTTTTGTTATCCCTTTAATGGGTTTGATTTCATTTCCTTTCATTTTTTGTGAGGTACCTTGGGTACTATTATTCTAGATATATAAGTTCTTATTAAATTTCACATATGAAGATTATTTATTAACTATTTGAAGGATAATCATGAACATTCAGTGATTTTTTATTCAGTTATGGTTGGTATCATAGATAGGTTAAATAATTGATGTTATTTTAGCATGTTTTATTATATTTTACTCTTCTATATAAATTTTTCTGATGTATATAGATATTTATGTTTATATAATGATATATAAATTGATTTATAATCATATTTTTTTTATAAATGTTTTTACTTTAACATATAATACCAGTTTATAAATATATAAATGATATAATTTATGTTATTTTGAATGGAATGCAAATTATAAATAATGCTGTGTTTGAAATGTTTTTACATAAATGTGTAGTTTTTACTATATGGAATGAATTTTCTAATAAAACAAAGGTATTTTAATTTTATATTGAAATTAAATGAAATATTATATACAAAATTTAATCCTTATTTATTCAATACATGGCCTAAAGGCCCATTGGGCATGAAGGCCTTCCCTTGTCCCAACGGCCCACAATCAGTGTCGATATCCCAATACAACATCATGCTTTCATCATGAATGTCTCACCACCTGCATGCGTCACCACCTTCATATGTCATTCCTACTTCACTTCCAGCCTACATCATGCCTACATCGCCGCCTGCATGCATCATGCCTACATCACCACCGGCCTACTTCATGCCTGCATCACTTCCTGCCATCATAAATTCGCTTCCACATGGATTAGATCCTAGGAAAGATGTAGAATCACTAGGCACCTAAACCACTGAGCCAGACCCCAACTACAGTATTAGATACACAATTGATTTCTCTTGAAAATCATGAATGTATTTTAAATTGTAAAATTTAATGAAGATATTATTTTTGTGATTAATTTATTAATTTAAAATTGATTATTTTATGTATATTATTGTGAACATGTATTTTTATAGTGAAATTATTTTTTTATTTCTGTCATTTCTTATGTTAGGATCCCATCAAATTGTTCAGGGCTTAAACCAATTCAATAAATAATGGATCTGTTTCATAATGAGGGTTAAATGGATTATTTAAGTGGCCACTAAATTTGAAGTGGTTTGAAAAAATATTTTGTATTTTATTACATTTAATATGTATTTATTTTTGATATAGTTACATATATAAAGTTATATTTGGGGATAAATAAGATAAATTTAAAACACTTCCCATTATTTCATTTTTAAACGTCTAGTCTAAGAATGTGTGTAATATTGTTTTATTATTATTCCATGTATAGTAAAAAATTTTGGGAAAACTATTTCATATTTATTTCCAAATAAATATGTATATTAAAATGGATGATAACTTTTATGATGTTTTTATTATTAAAATAGATAACTAATTATACCTTGAATATAAGAGTGAAATGGTATGTTCTTTATTTTTACTAGAGTTATAAATTTTATAATATTTCACCTTAAAAAATATGATTAGTTTCCATTAATATTTTTTAAATAATCTATATTGATATAAATTTGGTGACTTGGAAATGATTTTTTTTTCATTTATAATAATCCTGTTTGGTTTATTTTAATTTTTTTGGGATATTGTGTTTGTTGAAAATAAAATTTGATAACATTTCAATGTGATAATTGAAGTATTGACTTGTAAAATATACTAAAACATTATGACATTGAAATATATATAAATATATTGTTTTATGGTGCACTAGATGAGGTTAAAAGTCATATAATATGTTTCATGTACATGGAATTTTGTGTAATTGAACGGTTTCATGAAAATTGTGATTCAAATCTTCCCCATTCAAAATTAAGAAATGACGAGTGTTTTTTCATGTTTATAAGGATCGTATGTCTAGAGATTATTTAATATGATGCATTGACAATTTAAATTGTTTGACGATGGTGAGTTTAATGGAAAAAGAATCAAGGGATGTGTAATTTTCTTTATCGATGGATATTTTCATGACTGGATTTCATTTCTTATATGTAAGATAACAACCTACTATTTGATAAAAAATAAATAAATAAAAAGTTAGGGATTATTTTTTACATAATACTTACATGAATGTACTATTTACATGAAGATATTTTATAATAATTCATATTTTGTAAGGACAAAATAATATGATTCATAAACAACTGAGTTTCATGAATGTTATGAGATTCAAATATGTTAAAATTTACATGATTCTTACATATAGATTCTTTAACCTTTATGATTTTTTTTAGATTATGAAGTATGGGAAATTATGGACGTTTCATAAAAAAATTTAGGGATTACATTAAAAGTAACATATTTTAAAAAGTATGGGAATTTCCAAGAATTTATATTATAAATTTCATTGACCATCTGGCAGAAAGTCTGTCATCAAAACTCACCTATTGTTATTTCACCAAAGTTCATTTAAAATAAAAAGTGGCTATACTAAAGGATGGGTGAATACACTTTAATAGGGAGTAGTTTTAAATCTGTAAGTGAGTGAATGTAAAATATGTGTGATAAAGTTACTACTCATAACATTGTAATAGTAGTGAATGAATAACCCCTAGTTTAGATATGTTATAAAATTAAGAAGGGGTTTATTTTTAAATTTTCGAGATTATTAATTTTGGAAACTAGCTGTTTGAATTTTTTATCAAGTGTTTGAGTTCCTGAGAATGATTTTTTTTTGTAAATGGAATGAGGTTTTTTTATACAAAGAGTTTATGAGGGAGTGTTAGAGGAATGATAGGATGATGAGGCTACTAAAAATTGTAATAGCACCAATTAATGGAATGGTTATGTCATTAATTAATTTCTATTTTATTGAAAAATTATACCTTCTCTTAATATAAGTGGTTTATTCAATGAGATATTGGTTAATGCCTCGAATGGAGGCTTGAAAGTTTTTTATTTAATTTTTTTCTAATAAAAATTTTATTTTTGGTTGAGGAGTGTATTCATTATAGTGATTTTTACCATGCCTCCCCTATTATTATTCCCTTATTATTCTCATTTTTTACAGTTTCATTCCTCAATTTTCCTAGGTAATATCCACCATCTATTCAATTAATTATTTATTCTTTTTGTAACCATTTATTTACAAGAATTTTATGGATACATGTTAGAATAGAATATCCCAATTTATAGATGAATCATCTATTATTGTTGATGATTTCTCATTGATTTTGTAGAGGACATCTCAAGATGCTAACTAAATTCTATTATTTGTCATTTTTGGGTTATGAATCATGTGAATCTCACTATTTTTCTAGGCAAATTGGTGGGAATATTTTTCCAGATAATTTAAAGTATTGGTTCTTATTTGTATTAAATTATTTAATTAAATATATATTTTTATATTTAATTATTTAGGTTGATATGTAATTATTTAGGTCACCATCATTATGGGTAGTTGGAAGATAATCATGGAAGAGTATATGTGAGAGTTGATGGGGTATACTTAAAGATTATAATAACTTGATTGAGATAGGTGGTTTATCATATATGTTTTATAGTTATATGTTTTTTATTTAGGGTATGTGATTTTTCATCATGAATTTTTTGGGTGATGGTCCATTTTAAGATTAGGTAAATTGATTTATATAAATCAATTAACATAAATGAGTTGAGAAAATTGACAGGGACATTAGAACCCATGGGAACTAACTTGATTTTCGCTAGATGCAGATGGATAATGCATTGATTAAAATGGATTCCTTGAGATGTATCGACACTAATATGTGATAACTATATTAAATGTTAATAATGTAGTGTCTTGTTTTTAGGATCCCTTGGGGACCTATATGTATAATTTAGTGATGACTTGAGATGGATGGACTAGGTATTGGCCATCTGGAAACCTTTTTTTGCTCTATAGCCATTGAGTAGTTGATATGTCTATGGTGTGAGTGTTCATATGCAAATTACTCGCAATTACCTAGATTGGAAGACCCTATAGAAAGAGTTATATTGGTTAGGATTTTAGACTAACGGATGGTGACATATAAATGGATGAATAAGTGGAAATTTCCATTATGATACCTTTCTAGAAGTCCAAATATGCCTTAATGAGACATTGATGATACTGAGGGATGTTATAACCTTTCAGTGACTGTTGTTTAATTAACATAAATAGTTTAGAATATGGCCCATTAAGGGTATTTCATCTATATTGGGGCCTATGGGACAATAATTTTATCCCCTATTAGACATTTTCCCAAGATATGGAACTAATTGTAAAGAATTAGTGATGAATATGGGTGTAACTTTAGAACAATAATCCCAGATTTTAGCATGTTACGAATTCTTTCATGGAATTGCATTCCCTAGAATGGTTGGTCATGGTTTTTATTATGGGTTCATGTACATGTTTGACCCCATTGGTATGTGTAATATGAGATTATTTGGGTTGTATGAACTACCCACCATGATATTCAAATTTGTTTTACCTATGATATTCTATTAGGAGTTGGTTATTGACAATAGATGTGTTTTGGGTAGTAATTAATTCAGATACGGGATGAATACTTATTTGGGATACATAATATTTGATCTTAAGATTCTAATGTGGCCTAAATATATTTTTTTGGGAAGAAATGGATTTTGATCCACAATGATTAATAGTTTGGGGTACTAAGGAAATTCTCCTAGGAGTCAGATGTGTATTACTTTAAATTTTTTAAGTTTACATGGATTGGATTTAGGATATAATGATTTAGGTTGCATGGATTTGAGTTGAGAGTTCCATTATTTGAGCATCCATTGATTAGAGTATGTAATAATGTGATTTTGGATGACATATATTGGATATAGGTTTAAAAAACTTTGGGATTCTTGATATGGTCATTTGAGTTGAGAGTACACACTTGTTTATGGTGTATTTTTAGATACCCTAAATATGTTTTGAATTCCATTGACATTTCCCTTAGGGATTGGATGATATTAGTTTACCTTTTTTCTGTATCATGCATATAAAAACCCTGAATCTTTTAAAATATATGGGTGGGTCGATCCTAGGATCAATAAAAAAACCAAGAATGGACACTGATTTTTTATTTAAAATATCATAACTAAATTAATTTTTCGATAATTTCACATATATACACTACATTACTAAATATTTATGTTACCATTTATGTTGTTACATGAAAAAATATACTCAAAACTAGAATGGGAACACATTTCACTTGGTTAATTGAGTGTATCTCGTAATTTATAAGTATAGGTTGGGAGGATTTCTGAGGATAATTGATAGATTGGGATTGATTAGAAGGGATTTGTTATTGATATGAGGTTAGGATTCAGAAAAATAGTTTAACATCCAAGATTTTAATTCACTCATTTATTTTTATTATGTTATTGGGACAGTGGGTGATCAAACATTACGTTTGACTGTGAGTTTATATGAAATTATACATTTACATTCATATTTTATGATTGGATATGTTTATTAATTAAACAAGTAGAAAGGCTCTTTAATTTTTTAGATACGTTTTTTTATTTCATCAGATAATGAAAAATATAATATGGAGTTATACTCCCTACACATAACTAGTCTAGAATATAACTTCTAGTTAGCACCCTCTACAGTATATGGAGGTGTACCTGAGTTCCCACTCTCCAATCTCTTATTTTTGGAAAAACTCAGTCGTTGTGTATTTGGTGTAGGATTCTGTAATGATCTTTAGTGATCCATTTGATTAGTTTTTTGTCATCATATTCTATTTTTTATTCATAATGACACAAACTTTTGTAAATGATATACCCCTTGAAATTAAATTCAATGCATTATTATATATTGTGGATATAGAAAACACATTAAATTTATTGGTTTCATTATATCCAATTGGATTTAAAATACTATTAAGTATCATTAACATTGATAATATTTCAATTGTGTTGTGCACTGTGTTGAATTTGTTGTCAATAAGGTACCAGAGATTGAATGGATGACAAGGAGTGTCAATATGTGAATGGAAAAGTAAGTGATGGCGACGGTGATGATTGGAGAATGGCTATGGTACTAAGAAGCATGTCACTTAGGATAATTCCTAAGTGCCATAGGAGGTAAGGTTGAAACATTATTCATATAAAATCATATGATTGTAAAGATGATCTTTAGTTCAAATAATTTGTATCAAGAAGATACAATGTCACAACATTGTTAGAAGTCCATTCATGAGAAGGTAAAGGTGATCCATCCACAATCACTAAGTTGATGAGGGATGAAGTGAAGGAGATCCATCCACAACCTGTAAGTGGATGTAGTGAAAAGATGAACCATCCACAGCTACTAAGTGGATGAAGTGGTTTAAAGCAGACCATGCACTATCTCTTAGTGCATGAGGATTGGAAGATGATCCAACCTCATCACTGCTTGGATCATTGAAGAGAACCGAAGAAATATTTGATTCAAGAGAAACTATTGAAGAAGAACCTTCGGGAATTCCATTCTATGTAGAGAATGAATGTTTAAGAGGAGATAAGAAATTCTAAAGAAGAAGAGGAGGTGAAGAATAGTAGAATGGCTTGAAGCAGACTTGTTCTTACTTGGTTTAACAAAGATTACAAGTTGGAGCTTATGTAAAACAAATGTGTCCTACCCACGAGCTATCTACCCCAGAATAAACCTAAGGCACATGCGGGGCCACAAGTGGTCGACCACACCCATGAGGAGGCCTAGGCAGAGCTAGCCCATAGGAGGTCGGGCCGTGTGTAAGCCCAGGCCATGCGGAGGTCAAGCCCATATAGTGTGGGCACCAAGGGCGTGCCTGTGGAAGAGTATAATGGGTGCTAGAGCACGCCCACAGGAGAACCAGTGCGGGGCAGCACAGGAGGGGGATAGGAGTTATTTGAGATGAGAATGAGAGGCGTTGTTTTTTAAACCGTGAGAAATCCGCTGCGTGTTTCGATGTGGGATGAGTTTTTAAAGACCAAGAGCTGATCTGTGTCGTCCATCTAATCTGCATGTAATCGCAGCTGCTCATCTAATCTCATCATGCCACATTATAATCCTGACCATCTGAGATCATTAAACGCTGATCCAACATCCAAGGTGACAAACCGAGGTTTTCTTCAACCTCCGGACACCCAATCTCCACCTGACGTGAACAAGTCGTTATCGCCATTCCCGATCCATCGTGATCGACTTCCTGACCACTGTTGAAGCTCAAATCCAGTGCATGATGAACTTTTTGACGAACCGAATACATGCATGCATTAATAGATTCATGCATGAAATGAAATGAAGAAATTCAAATGAGTCGGAAGCAAACGGAGTTGCAAGGCAGTGTGTCCATGCATGGATCGGTCTTGTAGAAGGTTTGAATGTGTTCGTAGATTCATGCACATGAAGGAAGGTGAAAAAAAGGACCCCCGTTGAACAGAGAAGAAAAAAAAGATTTGAGGAAAATCATGAAATCCCTAAGTTTCTAGGAAATTATTATTTAGATACGCGAATGATCCGAGGCATCCTCGGCCTACAAATGGTGGATCTGATGCCATGAAGAAGGCTGCTGATCACATGAGAAAAATAGAAGTCCCACGAAGCTCCTGAGCACCACGAAGCTTGAAGCTCCATGCACCACTTGTATGGAAGAACAGCCCAAAGCCACCTGAGGCTCCGAGAGAACCTTTCGTGCAACCCCTGCATGAAATAAGCAAGAGAGGGAGGCCACCCCGCGCACTCCCCTGTGCGACAGGGAAGAATACGGTCTTTTCACACCCGTTACCCACAAACTTGGGTGGTAGAAAGTGGTCGTACATTGCACACCCTTTGTGCTCGTGAAATCATGTGGTAGGAGGAAGCCATCACGCCACCTACACGATAGGAGGGAGTTGCCGCACTTGCGCGGGTGTTACACAAAAGCACCTGCATGGCAGAAGAAGGTGTCGCACCACCCGCACGGTAGAAGCCACTCCCGCACCCTCTGTGGTTGAAGATAGGAGTTAGCCGCATCATTTGTGTGCCCTCCGTTAGTGAGTTTTATGGGCTGAAGAGGAAATGAACACCTACGGGTTGTGTGTGCATGGGTTGAAGAAGGAGTGTGTGCACAAGTGGAGTGTGTACACTTTGAAGAAGAAGAAATAGAGAATCATTTGTGTGTACGCAAAAGGAGAGGAAGGCCACACCATCTTTGAGTGTGTGTATGGAATGAAACAAGAAGGATGATGCCTTAGTGTGTGCACAAGTGAAGGAGGTCATACCTCTTGTGTGTTCCCAAGTGAAGGAAGAAGATACATGCATGTCCATGCATGTATGAATAAGTGAACAAGTGGGTGAAGACCTTGAGAAGAAAGAGAGTAGGTGAAATTCACACTAAAGAACAACGCACAATTTAGTGTGTGTGAGAAATAATAAAAGAATGTGACTCTAAGAAGAAGGTGTGTGTGCTAAAAGAGATTACACCCTTTAAGGGTTTATCACACCAAGATGAAAAGAGGAGAGCATGCTTGCATGCATGCACATGCACACACAAACTAAGTTTAAATCAGTGTGTGTGCAGTTGAGAAGTCCAATAACAAAGGTTCTTGAAGATAATTGAGAATCCATGCAAACATTGCATGAAGATTTAAAGATTCCATGGAATAAGTGCCTAAAGTTGACTTAAAGAGAGACTGAAGTCAGAATGAAGTTAAAGACATCATTTATATGATTTTTCAGTAGTTATGGAGACCATGAAGATTGAGTGGGCATACTCAGTGTAGGAACGTATTTCCCCATCAAAATTCTTGAAGACAGAGGCCAGGTCATTTTTATAAGAAGGAGATAAAGCCTGAGCAAGGGATAGGAGTCCTGATCACCACAAGTGATTAGAAGAAGGGAGCTAGTCCAACAGACCTTATCCAAGGCTGTTGAAGACTCTTGAAGATATTCAAATGAAGAATAGCTACTCGTGTTACTCGAGGAGCCAGGAGAAGACCCCCCTGTGAGACTCAGGGTGGAGAAGTCTTTGGTGGATGCTGAAGCAGGGAAGTGGGAATATGGTAACACTGTGGGATGTAGTATAAAGACCCTCCTGTAGGCCTCATGAAAGGTACAATGTGACTCTGTACTGACCATTGTAATTGTGAATGATTATAGTGGAGAATCCATGTTGGGGTGTTTAACCAGCATGGCAAGGACGTAGGCCTTTGTAATCGAACCTTGTAAATCTTGGTGTCCTGTGCCTTTAAATTTATTTCATAACTCTTGGAAAGGCTGAGAGATACAAGAATAGTGGATTGAGGCCTTAACAATACATAGAGGTTTAATTGATAAAGAATCAAATAGTAAAAAGTTTAAAAGGATCACTGATTCACCCCCTCCCCCTATCAGGGATCACAGTAATCCAGGAACATCAATTGGTATCAGAGGGAAGTTGCCTATAAAAGATCCAAAGGAGTCTTTATGAAGTGCAGATTTAAGGAAATGAGCGAACACCCTAAAATGGATATATCTGCCAAGACTCAAAAAAATAGAAAGAAGAAACATGCCAAGAAGATGAAGAAGAATGTTGCTACTAATAGAGTAACACAATCTATTGAAGGTAATGTGAAAGTCACAACAGATGAAAATTCCTTTTATCACTCTTCTAATGAAGCCTTCTCTAGCTATGATGATAATGGAACAATCAATGATTTTCTAAATGCACTCAAATAGATTCGAAAGATAGTCCCTAGGGAAGTGGCAATGTGTATTGCTACAAGTATCCATGATCTTCAAGAAGAAAAATTATGGATAGAAGAAGAAGCCAATTCTATGGAAGATCAATTGGCAAGAAGGGTTGGCATAACCAACACTCTCACAAAGCTGGTGAAGGCTAAAGATGAAACCATTTCCCATTGCAGTGAAAGAATTGATGATGTCACTGAAGAACTACAAAGAAGAATTTGTGAAAAAGAATTCTTTGAGATAGTGTTTAAATATGTTTTCCATGAACTGGAAAAGAGGTAAAAGTTTCAATGGTTTTCAAAGATGCTCAACTAGAAGAAAAAGTAAAAAGGGTAAAGGATCTTTAAAATTCATTGAAAGAAATGGAGAAGGTGCATGAAGACTAGATGAAACAACTAAAAGATAATTGTGAGGGAAATCTAAGACTTGTTGAGGATGATAAGAACTCTCTCAACATTAAATGATTAGAACTAGAGGTGATATTGAAAAATAAACAATCACCCATAGCCAAAACCTCCCAGTCAGCTGGAAGAAGAAATGCTTCCACTCAAGTATGCATTGAGAAGGATGATTCCAAAACAAGGACATCCTCTAATGAATGGGAAACATCTTCTAAGAATAAGGTACCATCCATCCCATATTTTACTCATTCTTCTAAATGTTTTTCCACAAAAATTGTAGGATGGAAGAGTAACTCTAAAAAAGTATGGATGAAGAAGATGAAGAAAGAGAGATCTCCTAAAAAGACACAACAATTCAAGAGAAAGATCAAACAATCAGAAGAAGTCAAGATAACAAGAAGTGTAGGTCAATGTTGGTGCTGCAACAGGTATGGGAATTGAGAAATGGATTGTTGGTACAATCGTCTAAATTTTATAGCACAAAGGAAACCCGTGCCAAGGACGAGCAAGTCAGAGAAGAAGAAGAAACATCCACAGGTCCAGAAACATCTATTTACTACAAAAAGATTTGGGAATGTTTGATAACATCTAGGATGTTTGCAAAAGTGGTCAAAATAGTGATTCATGTCAATCTCCAAATGTATCAAAAGCTGAAAAGAAAAGAATATCACAGAACATGACTCAAAGAGTATCCTTGGAAAGAGAGCAGAAGAAAGATGAAAATGCTCCCATGAATATTTTGAAAAATAAAGAGAAGTCCTTAGATTCCAAATACAAGAAGTGTGTTGCATCCAAAAGGACCACCAAGAAAAATTGCTTCTACTGTGGAAAGAAATTTCATACCATGAATCTTTGTAAACAATCCATGGAACTAAATAAAAGAAAAATGCACTCAATAGGATAATCAATCTAGAAGAAGAAGAAGGGATTGATTGAAAATAAGTTTCCTAAGAAAGGTAACTTAAAATCATAAAAGGAACCATGTGGAACATCCAAATATGAAGCCTCACTTCCAAATGACATATTAATCATTTGGCCAGAAGATTTGGAAGGAATGAGAAAGGAAGAAAATGCACATTACAAATCTTGTGCAAATGGAAAACAAAATATTTCACATGAAGATGATGTTCTGTGTGTGAGGTGCAATAAATCTGGTCATATTAGTAATAAATGCATGACACTCATTCCAGCTCAAAAATATTTCTTCAAGACAATGAATATTGCACCAGGATATTCTATTGCTCAGAAGTAACTTAAAAAGAGAGGAGTCACCCACAAAGAAGTTAAAGAGGTGTTAAGATCTACACCAGCACAAACATCATTGAAGACCAAATGTTCAAGTGTGAAGAATGGTGAAAGTGAAACATCTCGGTTGAGATAATCTTCTCAACCTTGTTGTTCACACTGATGATCCAAGGAGGTTCCATCTTATTCCCTAACCACTATTATATACATGTGCTTACATTTCAGGGATTTGAAGATGATGATCATTCTCAAATTGAGAATGGTATGGATATAATGGAGTGCACCCCTTGAGGGGGAGCCAATCTGTAGAAGATGATATTTTGAGATTCATATCATCTTGTGAAAAATGTAGTTATTCCAATCACACTTTCATCCCTTGTTTCTTAATTTTATTTAAAATGTCAATTAAGGGGGGGTAATTGATTGAACACAAATTGATGAAAGGGAGAGATTTATCTTTTCACCTGAACTTTCTAATGAATTTTGTGACGTATGTGCAGGATTTAGAAATTCATTAATATATCTGAAGAATTTCAACCCCTTGAAGCCTCAGCATGATCTCATGTGGATTGTGAATTTTGGACAACATTGAATTCCTTGGTTACATAATTCTTGTTTTCTACACCGGGTTAGCCCAAGAAGACATAGATATGATTTACTAAAGGATCTTTGCTAAACTAAACATGTGACATCATCCCTCTCTTAGTGATTTTGAAGAAGATTCTATTCAATGGGAGGAAGAAATATTTTTGAAGAGAACCACACCACACCATTGCATTTTGTTTCCAATAAGAGGGAGAAAATCTTGGCACACATATTGACCCATTCATATGTGCTCTAGTGATTTTGAGAACAAATACAAAGGGGGAGATTGTTGTGCACTGTGTTGCATTTGTTGTCAATAAGGTGTCAAGGATTGAATCGATGACAAGGAGTGTCAATATGTGAATGGAAAAGAATGTGATGGTGATGGTGATGATTGGAGAATGGCCATGGTACTATGAACAATGTCACCTAGGAGAATCACTATGTTTCATTAGAGGTAAGGTTGAAAAATTCTTCATATAAAATTAGAGGATTGTAGAGCAAATATTTAGTTCAAACAACTTGTATCAAGAAGATATAATGTCACAACATTGTTAGAATTCCATGCATGAGGAGGTAAAGGTGATCCATCCACAATCACTATGTGGATGAGGGATGAAGTTAAGAAGATCCATCCACGAACTCTAAGTGGATGAAGTGAAAAGATCAACCGTCCACAGCTACTATGTGAATGAAGTGGTTTCAAGAAGACCATAGACTATCTCTTAGTGCATGGGGATTTAAAGATGATCCAACCTCATCTTTTATTGGATCATTGAAGAGAATTTATGAAATATTTGATGCAAGAGCAAAGGTTGAAGAAAAACCTTCAGGAATTCCCTCCAAAGTAGAGAATGAATATTGAAGAGGAGATGGGGAATTATAAAGAAGAATAGAAGGTGAATAAGAGGATAATGGCTTGATGTAGACTTGTTCCTACTTGGTTTTACCAAGAATACAAGGTGGAGCTTATGTAAAAAAAATGGGGCTTTCCCATGAGCTAGCTACCCACGCTTCAACCCAAGGAACATGCGGGACCACAAGGGGTAAACCATGCCCATGAGGACGCCTAGGCAGAGCCAGCCTGTAGGAGGCCAGCCCGTGTGTAATCTTAGGCCATGCGGATGTCAATCCCGCATAGCGTGGGCACCAAGGGTGCGCCCGTCGAAGAGCATACTGGGCGCTAGAGTGTGCCTACAGGAGAACCGGTGTGGGGCGGCACCAGAGGTGGGGAGAAGAGCTATCTGAGCTGAGAATGGGAGGAACTATTTGTTAAACTGTGAGAAATCCGCGGCGTGTTTCGATGTGGGATGAGTTTTTAAAGACACAGAACTGATCTGCGACGTCCATTTGATCCGCGTATAATCACGGCCGCTCATCTAATCTCATCGCGCCACATTATAATCCTGACCGTCCGAGGTCATTAAACACCATTCCAATGTCCAAGGTGAAAAAATGAGGTTGTATTCAACCTCCAGACACCCGAGCTCCACCCGACGTGAACCAGTTGCCATTGCCACTATCGATCCACCGTGATCGACTTCCTAACCATTCTTGAAGCTCAAATAAAGTGGATGATGATATTTTTGACAAACTGAATACATGCATGCATTAAAATTTTCATGCATGCAATGAAATGAAAAAATTCAAATGAGACCGAAGCAAGCAGAGTTGAGAGGCAGTGTGTTATTGCGTGGATCGGTCTTGAAGAAATTTTTCATGCATTCATAGACGCATGCACGTGAAGGATGGTGAAGAAAAGAATGGACCCGCATTGAACAGAGAAGAAAAACATGATTTGGGGAAAATATTTAAATCCCTAAGTTTGCGGGAAATCAAGATTTAGATACACGGAAGATCTGAGGCATCCTCTACCTACAAAATGAGGATATGATGCCTTGAAGAAGGCTACTGATCACTTGAGAAAAATAGAAGTCCCGCGAAGCTCCTGAGCATCACGAAGCTTGAAGCTTCGTGCACCACTTGAGAGGAAGAACATCACAGAGCCACCCGAGGATCCGAGAGAACCTTACGCGCATCCCCTACATGAATGAAGCAAGAGAAGGAGGCCACCCTTTGCGCTCCCCTGTGTGAAAGGGAAGAAGTCAGGCCATGCGCGCCCTCTGCCTGCATACTTGCGTGGTAGCAAGTGGATGCACCCTGCGCAACCTCTATGCCTGTAAAGTCATGCGGTAGGAGGAATACATTGCTCCACCTGCGTGGTAGGAGGGAGCTACTGCACTTACGCGACTATTGCACTCAAGCACCTGTGTGGATGAAGAAGGCGCTGCACCACTCGTGCGATAGAAGCCACTCCTGCACCCTGTGCGGTTGAAGATAGGAGTTGGCCACATCATTTGCGTGCCTTCTATTGGTGAGGTGTATGGGCCGAAGTGGAAATGAACAACTATTGGTTGTGTGTGCATGGGTTGAAGAAGGAGTGTGTGCACATCTGGAGTGTGCACAATTTGAAGAAGAAGAAATAGATAATCATTTGTGTGTGTGCAAAAGGAGAGGAAGGCCACACCATCTTTGAGTGTGTGTGTGCAAAGAAACAAGAAGGCTGAAGCCTTAGTGTGTGCACAAGTGAAGGAGGCCATACCTCATATCTGTGCCCAAGTGAAGGAAGAAGATACATTCATGTCCATGCATGTATGAATACTTGAACAATTGGGTGAACACCTTGAGAAGAAAGAGAGAAGGAGAAATTCTCACTAAAGAACAACACATAATTTGGTGTGTGTGAGAATGAATAAAAGAGTGTCACTCTAAGAAAAAGGTGTGTGTGCTTAAAAAGATTAAACCCTTTAAGGGTTTATCACACCAAGAAGAAAAGAGGAGATCATGCTTTCATGCATGCACATGCACACATAAACTAAGTTTAAATCAGTGTGTGTGAAGTTGATAAGTCCAAGAATAAAGGTTCTTTAAGATAATTGGGAATCCATGAAAACATTTCATGAAGATTCAGAGCTGCCATGGACTAAGTGCATAATGTTGACTTGAAGAGAGACTGAAGCCAGACTGAAGTTAAATACATCATTTATCTGAGTTTTCAGTAGTTAAAGAGACCAAGAAGATTGAGTGGGCATACTGAGTACAGGAACATATTTCCCCATCAAGATTCTTGAAGACAGAGGCCGGGTCATTCTTAGAAGAAGGTGATAAAGCCCGAGAAAAAGAGAGGAGTCCTGATCACCACCAGTGATCAGAAGAAGAGAGCAAGGCCAACAGAACTTATCCAAGGCTGTTGAAGACTCTTGAAGAGCTTCAAAAAAAGAATAGCTACTCGTGTGACTCAAGGAGCCAAAAAAAGACCCCCATGTGAGACTTAGGGTGGAGAAGTCTTTGGTGGAAGCTGAAGCAGGCCAGTGGGACTCTGGTAACACTATGGGATGCAGTATAAAGACCCTTCTATGGGACTTAGGAGAGGTACAGTGTGACTCCGTACCGACCATTGTAATTGTGAAATATTATAGTGGAGAATCCATGTTGGGGCGTTTAACCAACATGGCAAGAACAGAGGCCTTTGGAGCCGAACCTTGTAAATCCTTGTGTTGTGTGCCTTTACATTTACTGCATCACTCAAGGAAGGATTGGGAGATACAAGAATAGTGGATCGAGGCCTTAAAAATCCATAGAGGTTTAATTAATAAATAATCAATCAGTAAAATGATTAAAAGGATCACTGATTCACCCCCTCCCACTCTCAGTGATCACACTGATTCAGGAAATTCTCATTGAACAGTGAACATTTGATTAATATAAATATATGGTATGATAAAACCAATTGACACAAACAAATTAAACAATGGCCTCAACTCATAGGATCATACAATATGAATCCCATTTATTATAGACATTGATGGATATAGAATCATTAGGATTGAACCTTGACCAAGCCCAAGCTAATAACCAACAACTAAGTCACAATATAAACCATTTACAAGAGAAGATGAAGCTAATCGAGATCATTAGATAGACCATGTATGTTGAACCACCCCATGAAAATATCAATATCATGCACCATATCATTAGGGTGTTTTTATGTTAGTTTGGATAGGGTAATGTAATATGGTATATAGAGGGAGAATATACTAGAATAATTTAAAAAAAATAAATGATTGTTTAATTCAATATTATTTTAAATTATAATTAGGAAGATTAAAGAACATAAGGATGTATACTGTTGTAGTTTGATCCCAAGTGGGCCTACTCTACTCTTATAAAAAACTACATGGAGAGAGATATGTGTTCACTAAATGATTTATTTGGGGGAATAATAACAAAATTCTAGAATCTTTTTCTAGTGGAGGGATAACCACGACCAATATTTTAGTATAGGGAGTCAAAACCACTAGAACCTAAATTTGGATACTAGGAGTCAAAAACCGAATAGTCTTAAAATTTGATAGAGGTAGTCAAAATACACATATCCTACAATTAGAATCTTGGTTTTATAACATGGTAATGAGAAGAAGAAAAATTGGTTTTTTTTGTAAAATTATAAATAAAAAATAGAGTATATGTGAGAGATGTGAAATAATGTTACTAACATAAGAAAACTGATGAAGGAAGACATAAATAATAAAATTGTAGTTATTTTTTCTTGAGAATTGAATTTTAATGTCTCTTCACGGAATTATGTGTCCATGAAAAATCAATCTAGAACTTGAGGAAATGTCTAGTTAAAGAAATAGGGTATCCCAGAATGTTAAAAAAATGTACTACAAGTTGAAATCTTCATAGATTTGTTCTCAAGAAATCAAAGAGTATTGAAGAAGAGGTTATACCATATTAAATGAATTGGTTTTTTTACATTTAAATAGGATCTATAAAAAATATAAAAAGAAATATTGAGATAAAACAATTGAAATTCAAAAATAATTGAATTATTTAGGATTAAGAGAATTATTATCAAGAATAATAGTATCAAATATCGATTGAATACAAATTATAAAGACTAATTCAAACCTGGATAAATCAATCGTCAAACGACAATACTAAATTAAAGTAAATCCCATTAAAATAAATAGATTATATAAAAGAAATGTTAAATAAAATTTAATATAAAGAAATCTGTTATATAAATAATTATTATTCTTCCTTAAATATTATACAATGTGTTTGAATGTAATTAATAATAATTTAGAAAATAACAATCCAATATACTTAAATTCACATATAAAAACATAAATATTTCATAAATATGTTGTAAGTATACAGATGAATAAATAAAAAAAATACAATTTTAAAAACACTTTAAATTTTTTTAAAAAAATCACTGGGATAAAATATAAAATATATGAATTATATAAATTAATCAAACATAAAAAAAGAATAAATATGTTGTATTTTCAATAAAATAAAAAAATGATCGAAAAAGGGCATAAAAATTCATCACTAGTGTTAGACAAAAATACATGGAACTAGAAAAATGAGTCACCATTAGAGAAAATAATTCAAGTCCCCATTAGTAATAATTTACCCACCATTAATTATAATTTACCCACTGTTGGGGAAAAAGAACATCCCACCATTATTTTTTTTTATTAACCATTGGGTGAGTGAAAAAAAATAAAGGAAATAACCCACTATTAGAAGAATACATAAACTCACCATTGGATATATTAATATTTGGATAAGAAAAAATGAGTTTCCACTAGAATGAAAGAACAAAATACCCCATTGGAAATAGAAGTATGAAACTATTGGGTGTTGAAATATTTTTAAAAGGAAACATCTACACACCATTGGAATCGCATTCAAGACCCACCGTTAGGTATATGAAATTGGAAGATGAAATATTAATCCACCATTAGAATGAAAAGTGAGAATAGACCTTTTGGAAATAGAATAAATAACCTCTCATTGATAAAAAATGGAAAAGGAATAAATGATCTACCATTTCCCTGAAAAGTGGGAAAGCACACTTTGGAAACTGAATAAAACAACGAGTAGACACCATAAAAGATGAAAATTATTCTCCATTGATTTTAAGATGCATTTAACATTTGTGCTACTGAATGATAATCTATGAAAGAAGGAAAATGTTGATTTTAGGGCTACTGTCTGAATAAGATGAAGCAAGATAGTTTATCTATAGAGGAAAAAATCATGATGCCAGAGATAATGAATATTATTTACTCAATTTATATTCAACCTAAACACATAATTTTTAAAATATATTCAAGACATCTAAGAAATAAGAAAATAAAGTTGGTCCATAATACTTATTTAATAATATTTTTAACATATTTTCAAATAATCAATAATTTTTTAATTAATATAATTATTTAATGAGATATGATCAAAATAATTTGAAATTTTGTTTTGAATACAACATAAAACATTTCATTATTCTGTTCATTTTATAAGGTATATAATGAAATTTTTAGAGTTTGAATTAGTTCAATGAGATAAAGAAAAAGATTTTATATTCCTAATAGAATAAACAAAGAGAAATTATGATTATAAGTGAATGACTTATCAATGAACAAAAAGTATTATTAATTATGGAATATTCATAATTCCAAATATGTTTCATGATATTTGGACATATGAGGCACCCCTTAAAAAAATAAAAACAACCCTTAATTAATTTTAATTAAATTCATATAGATGAGTTCGGTTGAAAATGGTAAAACTTTAGAAATAATATGATTAGTATAGAGTAATTTATAATTAAAATATTAATGTTGACTATAAATTTTTTTATACTGAAAATATTATTGGAGTAAAAAAACATGAATCATGTTTGGACTTAAAAGTGACCATGTTAGAGAAAAAATTATACAATGTAGTAGTTTAAATATGTTATAAAAAATTGTTATATTTTAGATTAAAAAATAATTATAAAAGTATGATCACAAAAAAATATGTTATAATTACAATACATAGAGGTTATAAGAACACATTTTCACATAAAATGATAAAAGTGTTTGAAGTATTAAAATAAATAAAATAACATGTAATAAAATAAAAAAGAAATACATTAATGAACATGAACAAAAAATCACCCATTTTCTATTTGATTTCAAAACCTAATGATTTTAAGAAAAATACCCCCCCTTCTAAATAAAAAAAAGAATATTAAAAACTCCCCCTAAACTAATAAAATAAAAAAATAATTAAAATTTCATTATTCCAAGTTAAAATATAATTTCATGTCACAGATAATAGACTAAATTCATAGTAAATATGTCTTATAGATACATTTTAGTATGAATTGGTTGAAAAAAATATCACCCTTATTCACGTGATCTCTAATAAAATGAAACATATGATTGATTTTCTTTGTCATAGTGTGTTGTAAGGTGTTTTTTAATAGAATTTAAAGATGTGTTATCTTAATAAGTAAGATATTTATCAACATAAATTATAAATCACATAAGTTTTTCTTAATACATAATATCTGAGAATTAACTACTTACAGAAGATATATACAAAACTTCTATAGTCGACAGTGAAATATATAATTGATTCTTAGAAGACTAAGATATTATACATTTTCTTAGAAAATTACACATACCTGGTTTTCTTTTTCTTTCAATTCTACATTCTATGAAATAAATTTAATAATAATATTTTAAATCAAAATAATATTTTTTAGGATAAAATAGAACATAATCAATATATCCTTTAACATATCTATTTATTCTTTTTACAGCTTTAATATGACTTTTTTATGATCATCAAGAATTATAAAACCTAAAAAACACTTAACATGATGTTGGGTCTATTTGTAGTTAGATATATAAATTTAAATAACTTTTCTCTATAAACATTAATATAAATAGATTTACCACATGCATCAACATCTAATTTACTATTTGTACCCTTAGGGGTTTTTTATTTATTGTAATGTAGACCAAATTGTTTAACTAATTATTTATAATACTAAGACTTATTATTAAAACATTACATCTTTTCATTAAGAAATTTTAATTCTAATAAAGAAAAAAAATTCTACCATTTTTTCTAATGTAAACCATATAAGGCAAAAGACTAGAAAAATAATTAAGAATAATGTCACTAGAAGAACCAAATATTATATCATCAACATATATTTTTATAATTAAAATATCATTGGAAATCATTTTAATAAAAATGTGTAGTATTGACATTGGATTTTTTGAAACCATTATTTAATAAAATCATATAAATCCTTTCATAACATGTATGAGGTTCCCGTTTAATATAATTCAAATATTTAGATAATTAAAAAATAAGATTTTGGAAAATTTTAATTTTAAAAACTAGTTGGTTCTGAAACATAAACATCATTAGATATATAATAATTTAGGAAAGAACTTCTTACATCCATTTTATATAATTTAAATCCATGAAGAAAATAAAAATCCAATAAATCAAATATCTTAAGACATAGAAACATGTGAAAATTAATCTTGAATGTATATACCTCTTTCATGAGAGTATCCTTGATCACCATGTTTGATTTTTTTAGAAATCTTTTTAAATTAAAAAAAACATTTAAAAATATCCATTTGGTTCCAATTACCTACTTATCTTTATGAAATTATACTAAATGAAAAATTTAATTCTATAAAATTTATTAATTTCATCTCATATAGAAAAAATCCGGTTAAAATAATTTAAATAATCATTAATATTATTATGAAAAAATATTAAATAAATAAAAACTGACATTGGAGTTTAAAAATTAATTTCCACATTTAAAACTGGATTTAACTTTTCTAATATAATTTTCAATATTATGTTCATTTGATCTTAAATTATATTGGATCAGGTTGAGAAGGTGTATACTCCCCTTTAATTGATTCATCTTTATACTGATGTTTATCTTTACAAAAATTAAAATATATAAACTTGACATCAAAAAAACCAAATTAACATTTAATTAAACATTATTTTAATTAAACAAAACATGTAGAGATTATTAAATAATCATAATTTTTTATAATAAACTCTATAATAGTTACTATTATAATAATATTAAATAAAAATATCATCATCAGTTTTAGCATTGAATTTATCAACATTATATTTGTTAATTTAAAACTAAAACTTAAAAAATAAAACTCTGAAATAGCCAACTTTAGGATTTCATATTTAAATATTTTTTAATGTTTTTTCATTAGCAATTTTCTAATAAGAATTATTTAATAAATATAACAAGCAGTAAAAATGGGTTTAGGTCAAAAATATATAGACCTATTATATTAACTTAGATGGTTATATCAATTTCAATAAGAGTTTTTTTTATGTTCAAAATAACAATTTTTTTATGGTGTTCTATGAGTAAAAATATTATGAAAAATCCCATTTAATTATAAAAAAATTAAAATATAAATTATGAAATTCAACTTATGTTGGCCCATAGAAGATTTTTGTCAACTATCTATGACTATAATGGTTTTAATTATCACAAATCATGTCATATATTAACATATATCTTAGCTAATGACAAGCCATAAATTATTTCAAAGCTTATCTGGTATATCAGATCATTTCAATCATAAAAAAAATTATAATTGTTTAAATCTAAATAGGCTTATAACTGATTATCTATTTGTAATTATGGGTATTAACACTTTATAAATTTTTTGTACTATAATACAGACATAAAATATAATATTATTTAGGTTTTTTTTACTAACAATGACGGAAGAAATGAAACACCAATCAAAAAATGACTCACTAATGCATATGAATCAAAGACAAACACATGACCTACTGATGCATATGACTCACCGACAAACAGATGACCTACCGATTAATATGACTCATCGATGGAGATGACCTACCAATTCAATCAACCAACCGTCAGTCCAAATGACCTACTAATTCATGGTTCTTCCAACGCAAGAAATAACCAACTATTAAAATGATTCACCGGTGTAATGATTTTCAAATATAAGGAAAGACTGACAGAATGACATACCATTGGGTTGAGTCACCTAAGGAGGGTGATACTGACAGACGAGTCAAATATAGACTATTTAAATTTTTATTTATTACATCTATTTAAAATGGTCATATTTGATTAATTTAATGATGCCAACATATTTAACAATATTTTTTATGAATTTTTTCCGACATTATGAGGTACATTGATCCTTAGAACGTGGAATGAATATGCTAATTTTTTTTCCTCAAAAATATAAAATAATTTTGATGAATATATTAATGATAAGGAAAAAGAGATGATAATCGGGGTGTGCCCACGTGTAAGATTGACACAAGAACATATGTGACTCTCATGAACCCATTATGAACTCAAGAACAAAAAGTAGAACATATGGGAAAATACATATAAAGATGTACATTGAATATGAAAACTTATTCAACATATCATAGAAGGAAAATTATATACTTGCAGAACCATACTTGTACCTAGAATCCAAAATAGGACACTCTGTTTTTGTGTCTTATTCAAGAAGAGGACTCAAACCACATTTTATCTACATCTGAAGAGTCATGATTTTCATCTCAAGATAGCCAGATCCTTCTAAATGTTTTTCATATTAATTTTATCTATTTTGTTCATTTATATATACTTTTGAGAAGTTCTTGTATCTATCTAAAAATCCCACACTACCTATGATATTAAACTGTTGGATAAAATATATCCTTCCACTCATAACATATTATATCCTTTTACTCCCACAATTATTTGTGCAAGAGGTCCTTGTGTGGAACGGTAGTTTATACCAATGAACAACTCAAATAGAGGTATTATGGCTTGGATAGCCTGTGTGCTATTGTGAACCCTGATCTATGGTGTGGATAAAACTATTTATTAATTTAAACTGCTTAGTGTTAGGTGATCACCAAGTAGAGAGGATTAGGTGTCTTCTTGACACTGACCCTATTTTTTAATTTCTACTATGTTTTTTAATTTAGGGTTTCTTTGTTTTATCACATATTTCCTAAAAATACATTTAACCCTAATAGTTAGTCTTAGAAAGGTTTATAATAGTATATACTTATTAGGTTAGTTTTAAAATTTGTATTAATTATCAAATTAATATAATTGAGAACAAATCAATCTTTTGAGAAACTAATATATGATTTAAGCACTTATAAATTCACTACTGGATAACTGGTTGATTTAATCATTAATTTTGTGGAATTTTGAATTATAATTTTTAACATAAATTTTTATAAGAAATAAATTCACCTTCCTCTTGAGTTCCTTACTTAGAACAACATTTGGTAACATAGGATATTTTTTATTTTCAGTTTTCAAATCATTTTCAAAATATTAATTTTTTATTTTAGTTGTATTTCAAAGATCCTAAAATTTATATTAATACTAAATTTTTATAACTTTAAAATATTTTTCTAAAATTTTATTATAGAAAATATATTGGAATATTTTTTTACCAACAAGCCTCTATTCATTAATTGAACCAACTATGCACAATGTAAAATTTAAATAGAAATGCACCTAGAATGTATGGGTATTAAAATTTTATCTTTAATTTTTGATGAATATAAGATTACTTCTACTGCTAGAACTACATGGGATGAACCAAATAAGTATTCCTATAATAATAATTGCAAATCCATGAATGCATTTTACTATTAATTAGAAGGTGAAGAGATTAACAGAATTATTACCTGGAAAATATCCCATGAAATTTATGGTACTTTTCCTATTTCACATGAAGGTACTTCTAGGTTAAAGAAATGAGACATTAAACATATACCATTAAATATTATAACTTTAAAATGAAGAATGGTGAGCCTATTTATCACATGTATCTTAGTTTTAATGAAATAGTGAACACTCTAATCCCTTTTGGAAAAGATGTTACAATAAAATAATTAATTATGTGGATTCTTAAATTCTTACCAAATAGATCGAGAGTAACATATGTCTCTATTAATGAATAATGTGACATCAGCAAACAACATTTCAAATAACTCATTTGAAAACTGATTATGTATGAGGAAGAGAAGATATTCAATAAGGAAAAAGATGATGAACCTAAGAGAAAACTTGTAGACATCAATACTACTACCTCTAATAATAAGGAAATTATAAGGTGGTAGTCTCTATTGAAAGCTCTAGTAATGATGAATCAACATAAAAATGTGATGGACAGATGGATCAGTTTGACAGAAGATTCAAGAAATTCTATAGAAAGAGAAAGTTATTTAGGAATACCAATTATAAAAGAAGATATTATCACATGGGGAACTAGAAAAAGGACTAGAGAAGAAATGACAAATCAGTGGATATTGGATACTATGAATGTAAGAGGAGAGGACATGTCAAAGTAGACTTTCCAAAAATAAAATACCTAAATATGTATGAAAACGAAGGCAAGAAGTATAAGAAAGATATTATGGCCACATATAGTGCCTCTGAGGATAGCTCCAGTGAATCAACATCATCTCATGATGAGATAAATTACATGTAAAATATGTGTTTTATGATAAAAACATCTGAGGTATCCTTAAATTCTATTGTAGAGAAGTCTTACTATTCTGAAGATGAAAGTGATATAGAAAATTTGGCTAGTAATGAACTGTTTGAATGTTGTAACATACTGGAAGACACATCCAATGAATTAAAGGATAAATATAAATATTAAAAGAGACAGTGTGGTCTCACTATAAACAGTATGTCTGAACATACTATTGATAAAGAAAATTAATTCTTTACTACTCAAAGAAAACAATGAATTAAAAATATCTAATGAGAAATTGAATAAATATTTAAAATAGTTTACCAATAGGAAAAATACTCTTACTCATATTCTGGGTAAATAGATAGATCATAATTACTCTTCTGGTATTGGATATTATCCTAGATAGAGAAACATATCTAAAACACATTTTCTAACTAAATCTAGAAAATCTGTTCTTCTACCTAAATTTCAAAATTTTGCTACTAGATCCAATTCTGGAAATTATCATACTACCTCATGTTTTTCTGAACTAAATAGAGTTTTTTTTAATATGATATATAATTTTATAGGAAACCCGTGAAAAAAATGTGAGTACCTACAGCATTGATTACTAATGACACTGGACCCAAACATGAATGGGTACCAAAATATGTTTTTGTTTGATTACTCTGTATGAAAGCTATCTAAATAGATCTTACAAGAGATAGTGGTACATGGACAGTGGATGTTCCAGACATGTGACATGATACTATTCATGCTTCAAGAACCTTATCAAGATTGATGGTGGATATGTCACTTTTTGTGAAAGTTCTAAAAGAAAAATAATTATCTTAGGCTAGATCATTAACACTAACTCAATTTTAATTTGTAATGTACTTTATTTGGACATAAATATAACATTCCTGGTATTTTACAATTATATGATGACAGATTTCACGTTAAATTTAAAAATTATGCTTGTAATGTTTTTAACTCTAAAAATAAATTAGTATTTTCTCCTCCTAGTAATGAAAATTTATATTCTGTTTACATAGATTATTTAGTTTGTCAAAAAATTTCTGGTTAAATCTCCTTTATCAAAGAGTCTTGGATTTATAATATTAGATTAGGAGACTGTAATGTACACACTCTTAGAAAGATTACTCGAAAAGGACTAGTCAAGGATCTACGCAAACATGAGTTTTCAAATGAAAATGTCTGTAATATTTGTTAAACGGTTAAAAACAAAAGATATCATTCATATGAAAGAAATATGTTTCAAATTATCACCAATTAGAGCTAGATTTGATAGACTTGTTTGGACCATCCTGATTATAAAGTTCAAATGGGAAACACTATGTCTATGTTCTTATAGAAGACTGTTCTTAGTATACATGGACTTATTTATTAGCTCACAAAAGTTAATCATTCACTTACCTCACTAGGCATGATAAAACAGTAGATAAACTAAGTGGACATAGAATAAAATCATTAATAAGTGATCGTGGTTGTGAGTATCAAAATCAAGAAATTGAATCTATTGTATCATACAATGGATATACTCATAAATTCTATACCCTAGGACACCTCAAAAAAATGAATTTATTGAAAAAGGAAATAGAACATTACAAGAGATATCCTGAAAAATACATAATGAATATGATCTACTAGTTGACTTTTGGGATGTGTCTATGAATACAACATTATACATAATAAATTGAGTCTTAATTAGACCCATCCTTAATAATACTCATTATGAGTTGTAGAACAAAATAAAAACTGAAGTTATTTAATTCAAAGTTTTTGTTTACAAAGATTATATCTTATATAAAAAGGACAATCAAAACAAATTCTCATCCATTATTGTTAAAGGAATCTTCCTACGGTACTCAACCTCAAGTAAAGCCTTTATATTTTTTAGTAAGATAACTATGTGTGTGGAAGAATATATAAATATAAAATTTTATGAAACATATCTACATAAAAATTAGACCTCCCTATAAAACCTTTAAGATGATTTTTTAAATTTGTACATAAATGATAAAACATATAATCCTCTTGTTAAGAAATCTGTTGAGTCAAACAGTTTATGAAATCTCTCAGGCTCTAAACATGATGAACCTGAACCAATAGATGAACCTGAAATTATTAGCCCCTACTTTTTGAGACCAACTAGAACTCTCCCAAACAATCTTTTAGATTCTATTGTTGGAGACTTTGATAAATGAACACAAACTAGATCTCCTCTTAGAAACTAGTTTGAACAACGAGCATTTTTGACACAGCTTGAACCTAAAAACATTACTGACGGAATTAAAGATGATTTATGGGTTACAACTATACAAGAAGAACATAGTCAATTTGAATGAAATAATTTTTATAAACTTATGGATATACCGAAACACACCATGAACATAGGCACTAAGTGGGTGTTTGGGAACAAAGTAGATGAATCTTGTAATATTGTACGAAAAAAAGCCAGATTGGTTGCTCAAGGTTATAGTAAAGAAGAAATAATTTACTAAGAAGAAACATTTTCACAAGTTGCTAGAATTGAGGTCATCTGAATCCCGCTTTCTTATGCAACCCGTAATAATTTTAAACATTATCCAATGGATGATAGAAGTGAATTCCAAAATGGTTTTATATTTGATGATGATTTTGTTCAACAACCCGTGGTTTTAAAACACTCATTTTCAAAATCATGTTTTCAAATTTACATAAACCTTATACGGTTTAAAAAAAGATCCAAGATCTTGGTATGATAGACAAATTAATTTTCCCATTACAAAAAGTTTTACAAATGGTATTTCTAATACTACTCTTTTCATAAAACAAACTTCTTAATATGTTTTACGAATTAAAATTTATGTAGATGATATTATTTTGGGAACATCAAAAAATTATTTATGTATTGATTTTTCTAAAATGCTGCAAGATGAGTTTGAAATGAGTTTGATGGGTGATCTCAACTTCTTTCTGGGATTTAATATTTTTTAAAATAAATAAGGAATCATTTTAAATAAATGTAAATACATAAAATACATTTTAAAAATATTTGGCATCAATACAATTAAAATTAGGGTCGTTCCAATGAGTACTACTTGGAAGATAGGTCTTTATGAGGATAGAAAACTTGTTGATCAACCCACTAATAGATGAATGATTGGATTTTTTCTCCACATGACTTCTATTAGTCCCAAATATAATTTTTATGGTGTGTATGTGTGAAAATTTTCAATCTAATCCAAAAGAACATCACATATATTTTTTAAAATTGATTTTCAAATACCTCAAACATACCATCAATTTAGGATTGTTTTATCCTAAAACAAAATCATTTGATATAGTGATTTATTCTAATGCATATTTTGGTGGATGAATGTTAGATAGAAAAATCACCTCTAGAGCATTTCACTTTTTTTGAAGGTCTTTAGTTTCATGATGTAGTATGAAAAATAAATTTGTAGCATTATCTAGTGCCGAAGCTGAATACGTAGCTCTTGGTTGTTATTGTGCACATATTATAAAACACACTATTATAGAATACAGATATCAATTTAGACATGTACCAATAAAATGTGACAATACAAGTGCTATTAACATTTATAATAAATCATTTTCTCATTCTAGAAGAGAACATATTGATGTAAGACACCACTTTTTGAGAGATTGTTATCATAAAGGGTGATATCACTTTATAATATATTGGCATAGAATATCATCTTTCTGAAATTTTCACAAAGCCATTGAACTCTGAATGAATGAATTACATCAGACTGGAGTTAGGGATTATCATTCTATAGGGAGATGTTGAGCTATTACTTTGTTTTTTTGTAAGGTGTTTATGTCGACACTGACGCTTTGTCATGCTGACAGAATGGTCTTTCTGACACCAAATATTTATTATGTAGAAAGGGTTTTCATGTCAAAAGCAATGCTTTATCACACTGACATGGTTTTCATGCTGACATCGACACTTTTTCATGATGAAAAAGTGGTCATACCAACACTGTTAGTGTTATGAAAAATTTTCTCATGCCAACAATGATGCCTCATTGTTTTTCTACGTTTTATGTTTTTATCAAAATGACACTATTTTATTAATTTTTTTGAACTTAGTTCATGATTTTACCATTTTGTAATTTCTAAATCCCAAAATGATATAAATTTTAATCAATCCACTCTACTCTTTTACCTCTACACCCTCTCAGTTGTTTCTCTCTCTCTCTTTACGCCGGACCTTTCACCATCTAACCATTAGACTGAACAGATTGTAATGGCACATGTGAAGTGATCTCTTGATGATGGAGAGTCTCATGCATCTATGAAATAGAAAGGAAAATCTAGAAAATCTTCCTCACCCAGAAATCACACTTTGGAATATCATATTGTAACTCTTGAAAAAGAAGTTCTTGTTTTAATGGATTTTAGAAAGAAATTATCTACTGCTCATGGTGCTGAAAGATCAAGGTTGTCTTTAGAGGTTCTCAAATAATGAATGACTCTTTTACTCGAAGAATGTTCATGACTTTTACATGAATATGTAGTTTTTTTACGAAGTGATGTTTCCTGAATAAAATCAGCAGTAAAAGAGAAGGGAATCTCCTTCTATTGAAAAAATTTTCTTGAATGTATTAAATTTCCTCATGAAGGTGTATTTGATAATAATTAGGGTACCTATCCATCTTATAGTGATATGTTTTTGTTTGATAATATGTTAAAGGAGTTTACTAATAATGATGAAAACAAAAGTACCATTTCAATAGAGTTATGTGCAGAATGTAGAATATAAATTATGTTTACCCGACATCAAATGTTTCCCAAGAAAGGGGACTTTGCTTCTCTGAAATATCTTGATATCAATTTGGTTTATCTTTTGAAAAAAGTGATCGATGTAAATTTTGGTAGATACCTTATTGTTCAAATGAATGAGATGATCAAACCTTACTACAAAACTAATTCCTCGTTCTATCCAAAGATGATTGTGGATTTGAAAAATGAAAAAGGTTGCATAGATGAAGGCACAAAAGCTATTTCTGGGTATAGTGGGATCTCTCTCAGTAAATAAATTTGTAATAGGATGGTTGTTAATTTAAATCCATGGAAGAGAGAATGGGTTTGAAATTATGATAAGATCTATGACTAGATCAATCTAGTAGATAACTTAACTATACCTAAGAATAGATATACTCATTGTCTAGGACAAAATGAGGATGTTGTTTATTCTTTAGAAGAGGAAGAGGAACCATTAACACCAGTTATAGATCAATTATCACTTATTGATGATAGGAGTGATCTGGACACAACTTGACCTCACAAAGGTTTTTCTTTTGGATCACTTATTCCTCCACTTACCTTACCCTCTCATAAGCCCACTCTTGATGATAATGGGTGTGAGGAGATAAAAGTGTCATGATGTGTTGAAAATGTATGCAGATCTATTGTCTCTTAATAAGAAGAAGAAGAAAGTGACAATGGTGAAAGTGGCAGTGGCAGTAAAGATGAAAATGATGAAGATGATGGAGATAAAAATACAAATGAAGAACGTGACTATGGAAATGACGATGTATGTGATGATGACCATCATATGTTTCATTAAGGTGAAGATGTTGAAATGGTTGAAGTTGTGGATCAGGATAAGTTGGAAGAACCTCCTGAAGATGTTTTTCAAGTGATAGAAGTTGCGGAAGTTGTTGCTAAAGTGGAAGCTCAAGAAATTCATGTACCTCATTTGGTTCATGAAAGAAGAAAAACCTCATGATGAAGATGAGTAACGTATAAGGAAATATCAAATTTAGGGGGAGCCTCAAGAAATAGAAAATCAATTTGTATAAGAGAATCAACTTGGAAGATTAAGGTTTGATACTCTTACTCCTCTGGATGATGATATAATGGCTGAATGGGTAGAGAATCATGTGTATTTAGCAGTGGTATTAAATTATAAAGAATCATATGATTATGTCTTTATACCTGCTAGATTTGAACCAGTGGCTAAGACCCTTTCTAGTGACTATGTCACAAAGGATGTTTTGGGAAAATTCATGGATGATATATGTTCATCAGTAAGACTTTTAGTAAAATATCAGAGGAGATATGAGATTTATGAATATAGGAGAGAAAATACCGAGCTGTGTGATAAATTGAAATCTATCTGGTCTGTGGAAGAAGATGTAAGTAAAATGAGACTTTTATTTCTACTCCTTCCACAACTAGTGTATCTCACGTAGATGGTGTTTCAGTCACATAGATGACGATAATGAATATTCTGCCATATTTTATTACAACTGTAGAAACCATTATTGAATGAAACACCAAACATTGGAGTAAGATGAAGATGTTAACTATTAGAATCAATGCTCTTACCAGTGAATACATAACTACAATGAAGTGTTTGATGAGAAAACATGAAGAGCTTGTTTATCATCATAAAGATCATGATTTTACCAAACTACGAAAGGATGTAATGAAAATTTTGCGGTCTGCTTCAACCACAACTACTACTACCATTCCTTCCACATCTGGTCAGACCTCTCAGACTCTAGATATAGGGGATATCAGAACTATTGTAAAATAGGATCTTAAATCTCTATTTGATACATCTTGATTGGGTAGTCTAGATAATATTGAGTTGAATTGTGATCATATGCATGATATGGTCAGATTATACAACAAGGAAGAATCTTCCACTCATGAATATCTTATAAAGACTATAAATTTATATTTTTATAAGATTTATCCAAGAACTAGTTGGAATGTAATTTTATGTATTTGGAATATAATTTTAATTTCCCCCAATTAAAAAACCATTAAAATAACAAGTCATGTAATTGAAGGACATCACTCCTCTATCGGATAAATTTATGGTGAAAAAAGAATAATTTGAGAAAGAAATGAAATATGGTTGAATGATTATTTAGCATTTCATCATATTGGTAAAGTCATATATCCATGTTTAGATTTAATACATTGTTGTACTAGATGAACCTTCTCTTAACTATGCTCAGAATGTGTCTTCCTCACCAGTGTCAGTTACTCAAGACTTGACCCAAATCTATCTTGTTATCATAGAACAACCACGACCTCATCTATTATCCCAGCACAAACTATGTTTGGCAGCAACTATTCCAACATACCTTCCATTACATCCAATAAATAAACCTTCAAATGCTCTTGTTTCTCAACCACCACCTACTAGACCTAAAATTGGTCCATATGATAATGGAAAGGAATTTATTAAACCTATGTAGTAGTGTGAAGTGATTATTTTTTACAGGGTTGATTTCTTGTAATTTTTTTCTTTCAGTGTACTTCACTTTTAACTACCAATTCATTGTGTCTACTATTCTTTTTTAGTTTATTGCCATCCACTTTTTGATAATCTCAAAAGGGGAAGAGAATTATACAATATTAAGAATTTTTTCACTTCCCATATTTACTTTTGTGTCTATTCATATTTATGCAAACTAATAATTAGATTGTTTACATTAATCATTATCTGATGGTACTTAATAATTCCATTATTTATATTCATCAAAAGTGGGAGATTGTTTTCTCGTATGATATTTTTGGTCACTTTCTTTGACTATATTGGTTTTAATTATCACAAAATAATTTCATATATTAACATATATCTTACCACATGGTAGACACTAAATTGTGTCAGAGCATATATTGTATATCAGATCATTTCAATCATATACCAGATTATGTTTTTTTAAGTCTTAATTGGATTATAATTGATTATCTATGTGTAATTATGGGTATTAACACTTTCTGACTTTGTTGTATTATAAGATATACAGAACATCTAAAATTATCTATGTACGATTCAATGACACAAATAGAAGAACTGAGACACCGATAGGAAAATTACTCACTGATATATAAGAATCACCAACAAACAGATGACCTACCGATTCATATGACTCACCTACAAAAATATAACCTACCAATGCATATGACTAACCGATGCAGCTGACCTATCGATGCAATTGACCTACTATAAGTTCAAGTGACCTAATAATACAGGGTGCCACAAACGCAAGGACTCACCAACTATTAAAATGATTCACTGATGTAATGAGTCGCGGACGTATGAAAAAACATAAAGAATGACATACATATGGGTTGAGTCACCGAAGAAAGGATATAGTAATAGATGAGTCACTAATAGACTATTTAAATATGAATTTATTAAATCTATTTTTATTGGTCATATATGATCCATTTAAGGAAACTAACATAGTTAATAATACTTTGTATGCCTTTTTAAGATAATATAAGTTATGATGAAACTATGTACCTGGAAAGAACATGATATTTGATGGCCCTCAAGAAAAGAAAAGTATTTTGAAGAATAATGTAAAGATACAAAAAAAGATATAAGAAAAGTGTGGTGTGACTGCATGTAAGATAGACACAAGAACATCTATGACTCTCAAGCACCCACTGTAAACTCTATAACAAAAAGAAGAACATGTGAGACAATATCAATCACGTTGTAAATTGAATCACAAAACGTCTTCACCATATCACCGAAGGAGAATGATATACCATCAGAACAATGTTGTACCTGGAATCCAGAATACAACAATCTTTTTTTGAGTCATCTTCCAGAAGAGGACTCAAACCTCATCCCAGGTACATCTGGAGAGTCCAAAGTAGAATCTCAATATAAACAGAGCTTTATAAATGTTTTCTCATTTTTATTTCAATTGTTTTGTGCATTTTTACATACTTTTGAGAAATGTGTCTATCTATCTATATATCACACGATGTCTCTTGTATCAAACTGATGGATACAAGATATCCTTCCACTCATACCTTATTGCATCCTTTTAACACTGTGGATAAGTGTGGAAGAGGTCATTGTGTGACCTGCTAGTTTGAACCCACAAATAACTATGGAATAGGTCTTATAACCTGGACAACCTGGGTGTCATTGTGAACCCTAATCTAGGGTGTGGATCAAACTATTTCATAATTTAAACTACTTGGTGGTAGGTGATCACCATGTGGAGATGATTGGGACAATTCTTGATACTGAACCACTTGTTATATTTTTGATGTGTTTTTTAACTTTATTTTTACTCTGTTTTATCGCATATTTTATAAAGCTACATTGAACACCCATAGTTAGTATTTGAAAGTGTTTATAACATTATTTACTTAATATGTTAGTTTCAAAAGATGTATTAATTATACAATTGATATAACAAGAACCAATCAATATTTTGATAAATTAATCGAACAATCATTCTCTTATAAATTCACTAATACCTGACTGGTCAATTGAATTTTATATTTGGGGGAATTTTGAAATATTCGTTTTAGCAAGAACTTTTCATTGGAACATATTCCACCCCCTAGAGAGTGTATTAATATAACCAAAAACTTCTTTATCACAATGAATATAAATAATAATACAACCAATTTCATTTTTAACTAAATTACAAAAATAATTAAATATATATAATGTATCATTTTTATAAGAAATAAAATACACCCACATTAATATATTATAATAATAAAAAATAAATAAAGTATATTTCATTCTCAATATCTATAAATTTTAGTTTGACTAAATAATCCATGATGCACTAACTACAAATTTCTATTAGTACTTATATTATTTATAGCACTAAATGAAATTTTATGTTACATCGCTTTTATGCAAGCTTCACAAACATGATGAAGATCTTCCTTAAAAGATGGTATTTTTAACAAATTTTCATGTTTTGAGAGATTATATAACATTCTAAAATCTACATAACAAAAACATCGATGCCAAATAATTTTTTCATTCTTTACAACATTCAAACACTTAACATGTTGAATAGTTAGTTCGAAAAAATAAATATTATAAATATATTCTTTTTTATTAGCATAAAATTAAAAGAATCACCATTAAAAATAAAGCTTTTAAAAATTTAGAAATTTTAGATCCATTCCATAATCACATAATTGTGATATAACAATTAAATTATGTCTTAATCCTCATGTATATAAATTTATTTACATAAAATTAGAATTTGAAATACTGTATTTTCCAAAAAAATTACTTTTACATTAGAATTATATCAAAATGTAATAGTGCCTTTATCACATGTTTTGTATTTGGTAAACATTTATTGGTCTATATTCATATTCCTAGAGCATCCACTACCCATGTACCATATATCATTCTTAACCCATCCAAGGTATTTTTCCAAAAAAATCAATTATTTGACAATTTTGGTACCAAAGCTATATTGGGTCCAATAGGAAGAGTAATATAATTTTAATGTAAATATAATGAATTTAAAAATTTATTTTATTGTAATATAGACATCAATGATTTTGAAATATTAGTTTTTTTAAAATTTGAATTTTTTTGAATCTAATAGAACAATAATCTTCGTACTTACCCTTCATGCCACATTTAAAACAAGTAACAGTATAAGTACAATAATTTTTAATTAATATAATGGGTTTTAAAAATTTGAGGTAATAATATATAATAATAAAAACTATATTTATTTTTATTAGTTTTATTATAATATATAATATTATGATATTTTTCACAAGCATAAACAAAAGACTACAATTTTTTAAAATAATTTCAACTTCAATTTTCAATATTTCATTTAAATGTTGAGAAGATTTTAATTTTTAATAAGCAGTTAAATGAGATGTAGTAGTTTTTCTTAATTTTTCATTTTTATTAAAAATTAAATTATTTTTAGAAATAGTATTCTCATTATCTTCCTTAATATTATTATATAAATAAATATCTTTTAAAATATATTTCATAATCTTTTAATTTAATTATTTAATTCAAAACATTCAATTTTACTTAATGATAGAAAGAATCATATCATCCATAATAAAAAAAATAATTATTAACTTATCCAATTATTCTATAAATTACCTGTTACAATTTTCCTTTTCATATCTAGATTGTTAATTGAAATTTGATTATTCTATAAAACTCCAGTTATTGGTCAATGTTATTTTATCCATCTTATATTTTTCATTTTTCCATAGTTTTAGTCATCCAGGATTGATAGGCCCTTTCTTCTTGCACAAATAATAAGATAAATATGAAGCATTTTACATTTCACCACTTTTCATTTCTCCCTTGTGTTTTTATTTTTTTATTTTTTCTCCTATATCAATTTTTTAATCCTTTGTTTTTTATTATTTTGTAAACCCTTGTTGAAATTTCTTCTAGGAATTATTTTTCACTATCATTTAGATTATAATCATAAAATAAATTAGTAACAACAATCATGGATTACTAAGATACACCTTTTCATTTTATTGTCTCCATGTTAGCTATGTTATTAAGTTTTCTTTCATACTGCCGAAGAGATCCAATAAATTAATCTAGCTTATACTTTTTAAATATTTTTTCTCTATCCATTGATACTTTATTACCATTCTGTTTCATGGTAAAACACATAGTACTCTTTCAACTAGAAATAGTTTTTCCAGATATACTCCTAATGAAATCATTACATTCACAATTCCTTTGAAACAATGGAACATTTGGTTTATTATTTCATCTTCAACCATATTGAAGTCTAGGAAATTTTATCAAAAAATTCCATGCTTTGTTCTGATTTAATTATGGAGACATCATGAAATACTTGTAGAATATCCCAAATTTAAATATATGTTTTACATGCATACACATGAATAAAAACACTTCTGTTAATAAGATAATATAAAATATTAAAAAAATTATAATTTAAAACATATCTAGTAAAATCATTTCATGTAAGAGTACATGTGTCAGCTTCAAGGATTATGTATGATTTTTTCATTATAGACCATTTCTCAATGCTAAAATGTTAGAGGTATGCCTCCATAAAGGTTCCACATTATCCATAATCATTGAAATCAATATGATGTGCATTCTGACGAATCGAATCATCATTGGGGTTCAGTCCTTCTATATTAAAAAAAAATTCTCCTTAGAATTTTAGGTCTTAGAATAGGTTATCAGAAATAAAATTAAAGGATAATCTATAGAGGGATTGGATTATTCCTAAAGGGACAACCTATGATAACAATGTTTTTTATCATTAAATAGATTGATAGAGAAAAACTATTCATAATAAGATTATCCTTTGATATTATTTGATAGGTAGTATATAGTAATGGAAGATAGTCTTCCGGGGTGAATATACCATATTAAAACCTTAAAACAAATAAATTGATTATTTAAGTTAATTATTTTAGCTAATTATGAAAAGAATGTTTAAATAACGAAATGATTCTTCTTATAGTAGTTTGTTCCCAAGTGGGCCTACTCTACACTTATACCAATCTACTCATAAAGTGATACATGTACCCAAATATAAATTGGGAGGGGGGAATCATAACCCAATTATATAATTCTTTTCTAGTGGAGGGACAACCATGGCACAAACCTTTTTATAGGGTGTCACTATACTTACAAAATAACATTAAACTATGATATTCACATCCTAAAATGTCATGAATTTTGATACAGGGAGTCAGAACTCTGAGACCCTAACATTAAAATATAGGATTCATAAACCAAGTAAGATAAGATGAAATATTTATTTTATAATAAATTCAAAAATATAAAAACACGGTGCATATTATATTTGGGAAATAGTTTTTTCTACTCAAGAAACCAAATTATGGAGAAGATAACCAATAAAAGTGTTGGTATTGGTTATTTTGAATTGTTTTTTATCATCTCTTCAACAAAGTAAAAGACTAAGATGAAATAATCTAGTACTTTAGAGAAGTTCTAGGTGATTAAATAGTGTTTCACATTTCATGACCCGTCCTTAGGGCACGTGCCGTGACTACCCCAAGCTAGCCTCCCATAGGCTAGGGGCTAGTGACTAGCACAAAAGGCATAAATCCCGATAAAAGTGAAGGCATTGCCTTTATATAAGTAAACAAACATCATAGAGTAAGCAAGATGAAGTAAACACTAAGTAAACTGAGTACAAAATTATGTACTAGAAAGTAAATGGGCCAGAATAAAAACCCAACAGAATGTAAAGTACAACTGAAAGGAAAATACAGCAGCTAAAAAGTAAAGCAGCAACACCGAGCCGTCCTCTGGATATCCCACCTGAAGGGTGGGTACAGATAGTCTCCTCAGCTCCTTGGGTCAAGTCGTCCGCTTTTTGTACGTCCCATCCAGTGATCCACCTCCAGGTACTCTCTAGCTCTACGAGCCTCCACCTCGATCAGTGCTATCCGTTGTCTGCATCCAACACAACATAGTGTGGGCATAGCCTGTGCAGGGGTGAGTATAAGATACTCAGTAGGGACCCCAAGACCCCCGAAGGTCTCCCATAATCCACGAAGGATAAACCACAAAGGAAAGGTATAAACATGAAGTATCAACCAACCCTACTTAGGTATATGCCCATACATATACCTAAGTCAAGAAACCTAGTTCGGCTCCAACTCTTGAGCCCATGTACAACCCAGTCCACAGATGAAAGCACAACCCAATCCACTCCGGAAATCACAACCCAATCCACATAGGAAAAAAAGTCAATCATATCAAGGATAATGATAGAAAATCAAGACTCAGCTCACACAGGTATAATATTTATGATGAGGGTGGAGATGATTAGATGTAGCCTCCGAATCATCTCCTCTGTTGAACCCACGTATGATCCAAGTATATTAGTCATCATTGCCGAACCCATGGAGGATCCAAGTATATTAGTCGTTGTCGTCGAACCCACAGAGGATCCTAGGATGGTAGAGGTCGTCATCGAACCCATGGAGGATCCTAGAACTGTAGACATCGTCATCGAACCCACAGAGGTTCCTAGCACTGTAGATGTCTCCGTCTAACCCAAAGATGATCCTAGCATTGTACACGTATTCGTCGAACCCACATAGGATCCCAGTACGGTATTCATCCTCATCGAACCCGCGGAGGATCCCAGTATGATAGTCATTTTCATCGCAGCCAGCTCTAGAGTTCTCGCACACAGCATGCTCGATTCCAGGAGGGTCCGCTCCACGAGCCAAGGGGGACCATACAGAAAATGACACTAAGTCCAAATATGATGTATCCCAATTTTCCGTCTCGTCAAAAGCAACTCAACGCGACAGACGGCGCGTCAATCAGATGCTCGGTTTGAGAGTTATTGGATTTTTTGTCCCAGGGGCCCGGTTGGTTTTGATGCTAAAACCAACCCGACCTTACTCCAGCTCTGTCCAAACCTCGAGTAGAGTAAGTTAAAATAACTTCCTCACTAAGAGGAATCCAAAAAAGTCAACGGCACGTCAATCGGATGTCTGGAGCTCATGTTATAAGCATTTCTGCTCGGAGGGCTTGGTTGGTTTCGTGTTCGAACAAACCCAGCCATACCCAAAGTTCTCAAAAACCTTGAGTATAATATTCCAAAACAACCGTCTCTATCCAAGGATCCCAATGCAATTGATGGTGCATTGATTGAAGTTCCATAGCCCATGTTATGGGTGTTTGACCTGATCTTTCCGAAAAGTTGGGGGTTCGGTCCCGGTCCGACACAGCCCGATACCCCCTAGGTCAGCCCGACTGGCGTGGGTTCGGCCCAGCAGGCATGACCCCGCCCAGCATGGGGGTCCGGCCCAACGCGGGCAGCCTGGCCCGGCACGGGCAGCTCGGACTGGCGCGGGGTCCGGCCTGGCGCGGGTGGTCCGGTCCGGTGCGGGCGGTCCGGTCCGACGCGGGTGGTTCGGCCCGGCCTGGCACAGCTGTTCCGGCACGGGTGCCCGCGCGTTGAGTGGACACGAAAGGGGGGAGGGGATTCCCCCCCTCATTTTTGAACAGCATCCCCCACGTGGAGGGTCCTGCCCTTGCCAGCCGCCAGGGGACACAACCCCCGGACTTCCTGAAACAGCTGGCCATGTTGGCCGGTCGGTGTAGCTGCCACGGGACCCACCGGGCTTGCCACCTGCTTGTGTCAGTAGCCGTCCAAGTTCGACCGCCTTTGTCAAACCGTCGTGGCCATATCCGCAGCTCATATTCAGCCGACGCGGCGTAACAACGCCGTCCCCCCCCCCCCTCCGCCGCGGCCCACCTCGGCCGCGACCTCCGGGTGCTCCGGCACCGCGCGACGGCGCCGTGCTCCTCCACCACGGCCCCACTTTATCCACTGCCTCTTTCGGCCTCACCAGCGCGACGCTGCGCTCCTTCGCCGTAGCCCACTCCGGCCACGGTCCTCTCGTTTTCGTGTTGTGTCATTGCACCGCGTCGCCTCTGTTCCAACCATGACGGTGATCAACATAAAAGGGGTCGCAGGGTCGGCCGTGTTTTTGCGGTCCGACCACCTCTCGTTATATTGATAACAAGCGGCCAAAAGAAATTAACGATGAACATAAAAATAAAACTAGAATGATGAAACAATCCCTACTTCAATAGAATTTCGTGGAAGCTAGCGTCGCAGGGGTGGTTTCGATGACAGCGTTGGCGTGCGTCCAAGAAGGGAACGGTGTCTCACACCAACTGTGGAGAGGAGAAATAATGACACGTCATTGGCGGGTTTCCACATCGGTGCCTCCTCCTTTGTCGTGGAGGAAGAAAATGACCGAAGATACCAGGTCGTCGAGTCGATGATCCTTGATGAAGTGTTGTCGTTCTTTGTTGAGGATGAAGACGTTCTTCACCGGAGAAGATGAAGTTCTTCAAGAGACTTAGAGCTCTATCCTCCAATCCTCAACACTAACAATCTAACCCCAAAAATAAAATAATCTCTTCTTATTTTATTAAGCCATGCCATGAGTTCATAATTCAAAATAATACTTCCATTAATTGAATTAGTCTGATGGAATGATTAAATGTGAGAGGGGAAGCCAGCCAATTAATGGACAGTTTAAACATTAAGATGAGTTACACATCTTAAGTGGGGTGTTTAGAGGAGTTAGGGAATGTGAGGGGTTGGGCTTGTATGGGCCCCACCCCACCTTTATTCTATCATGGGTAGTTAACAACAAGTGGGTCCCACCCAACTTCCACACATAGGTTATTATAACTGAAATATGAAATAAAATTATAACACAATTTTATTTACATCACATTTAAATCCTATTTTTTAACAACTCCTCTCGAGCAAACGAACCTTCAGGAAAGGACATCCTATGTAAATACCGGCATTGCGGTTTCAACGGTGGACTCAGATTCCAATTCTAAGCATCAGATCAAAAGTTAGAAAAACCCGGTTGTTTGTTCACTGAGCGTACCCGAGCTAAACTTCGGAAATTTATTCCGGGCACACCGGGCCTCAGAATCAGGTGTTGTCTGAAGCCACAGACTCGTACAATTACAATGAAATTAAGAAGAAAAAATTTTCTTGAAATTTCTAGGTCTTTACATTACTAACACCTATGGGATTTACATCCCTGTAAATCTATAACTCAAATAAGGGAAACTAAAGGAGGTACCGAGTACGCAACTGAGCCTCCTTCCCCCATGTGCTCTCCTAAAACTTCCCACGCTGCCAACGAAAGCGCACAAGAGGTATCGACCGTCCCCGTAGAACCCGCTCCTATCAATCCTCAACCTCTACTAGAACCATGTGATAGTCACTCCGTCATCGATGTCTAGCTCCCCGTGGTCGATGATATACATCGGGTCATGCACGCATCTCCTCAACTGAAATATGTGGAAGACGTCATGCACCTGGTGCAACTGAGGTGGAAGGCCATATGGAAAGCCACCTCATCTACCCTACTGAGGACCTTTAAAGGTCCAAAGAACCTCATAGATTACTTTCCGCCTTGGCCAAATCTCCTTAGACCTCGTCGCGGTGAGACCCGTAAAAAGTCGTGGTTGCCATCCTTGAACAAAAGTAGTCTCCGCCTCTTATTAGCTTAGGTCTCTTGTCTGCTCTGTGTAGTATCATTTTCTATGAAACATAGGTGATCACTTCCTGCTCCTACATCAAGACACACCTGTGTCCAGTCCCTGATGCATCGTAGTGAACTAAGTAACCAACGCCCTTAGGATGGGCACAATGGTCAACCTCTACCTATGATTTTGAAAGCTCTGCTAGAAGTGGTGCCACAACTCTTGATAATTCTGGCACAAACGTAAGTTTGGCCATCTCCTAAGTGATCGAATTCACCCTCTTATGTACGATTTTATGCTATGATTCCTGGGTTTTCCTTTCCGCCGACCGAGGAAAACCCATTCCTAATGTTGTAGATAAACGACAACTGTTTTTCCAAATACCTTTAATCTGTGTATGAACTATGGTTGCCCAGTCCATACTCAAACTAACGCCGTAAGGCCTCGACGCTTCCACCAAGAGGTTACAACCGAAACTCTCACCTCAATGGACATATCACATCGTCGGCGTAAGTGTTATTATCGAGTATCCTCCCAAAGGTATCTCTAGATGTGAGGGTCTAGTCAACATCTTAACCGGAAACTCTAGGTCTGGGACAAGATTCATGGATGGTAGGAATGATTGGTACCTATGTAGTTTTATACGGTAGGTAGTAGTAGACACAATCTATAACTCAAATCATTCTTATAGCCCTTGGGTCACACTCCAAGACTGCATGCAGTTATTATCTTCTCTTGCACTCCAGCTCCCAGAGCCTGGCAGGGACTACAAAAGTGGGTGGTTGTAACATGTTGAAATGTACACCACCTCATGCTGCACTCTAGCTCTACTTCCATGTATGCTGCTCTGCAGATTCATCTGTCCTTGACACTTCCTCTTCTTGAAACATTTACATGCCCAAGTCTCTGAAATTGGCTCCAGTTCCACACTCTTCCACTACTAACGTCCTCTAGCTGTATCCGATCTGCCAAAGAACATTCAACCACAAAGTTTTTCACCAGAACCATAGTGTGAGTATGAATGCATAGAGGAAAAAAGTGTTGGCATGGTTGTTCTTATACACACCACACTCAGAAGTCCGAGCCCTGAAGCACTATTCGCATCGTATTAATCAAGTACTCGGAATGATCGGTATGCCTCAATGAATACTCAGCTACCGACACGTCGTTCTTCTATAGTGGTATATGCTCTAGAAAAACTCTCAGCCACCTCCTCAAGCTATTCCTCAGCTACTTGAGAGTTGTGCTCGCCTCCGAACATGAGGGTAACTGATGCTGAAAAATGAATAAGGTAATAATCCTACATGTGTCATCTACCGGTACCTCTAGTTGTAACTATTGACCAATAGGTAGTGATATAGCTGGCACACTACCCGATGGTACTATCTCAGGCATCGGTCGACGTACCGAGGCCTTATTACTATACAAACCAACCTCATGGTCACTCACTGGAAAACACTAGTAGCTAAGTCCACCATCCACTCTACTGGTGTCTCAACATGGCGGAAAACTCTAGCAATCGCCTCCATTCAGTCCACTGCTGCCGGGAAATCCGTCTCACCTCGTAACCTCATAGGCCTCTGCTGCTGGGACTCGAGCAATGCGCTCTATCGACGTGCACCGTCTGCTAGTATGGCCAGTGGTATCCACTGCCCAACAGGTGGTGGTGCTGCTGGTACACCACCCGAGGGTGCCAATATTGTAAAAAGGGCCCTGCACTAGAGCCTCGTCGCTCGGTGGGCCGTCATCGTGTACTCTCTCTCAGGAACCCAAGCTAGCTGACTTCACAGCGACATCCTGTTAAGGAATAGGTGTGCCACAATAAAACAATATACCTGGTGAGATGAATCAATGAGACCACAAAGGAAACTCTTAAAACACACGTGAAATCAGTGTTTTCATTCACTGAGTTGGAAATCAGAAGTCAGGGTCTTGGTGTATGGACACGTCAGCCGCCGCACCAACACTGGTCTCCCTGGATAGATAACCACACTCAATACTCTAAACATTATTGCTTCACAGAGAAGAAAATTATCAGATTTTTTAGTTCTATGGTAGAACTGACTCCTCTGATACCAATTTGTCATGACCCGTCCTCGGGGCCCATGTCGTGACTAAGCGAAGCCTTCATCCCATAGGCTAGGGGCCGGCGACTAGCACCAAAGGCATAAATCCCGATAAAAGGGAAGGAATTGCCTTTATATAAGTAAACAAACATCACAGAGTACGCAAGATGAAGTAAACACTAAGAAAACTGATTACAAAAGTAAGTACTGGAAAGTAAATGGGACAGAAGACAAACCCAATAGAAAGTAAAGTACAACTGAAAGGAAAAAACAGTAGCTAAAAAGTAAAGCAGCAACACCGAGCCGCCCTCTGGAAATCCCACCTGAAGGGTGGGTAGAGATAGTCTCCTCAGCTCCTCAGGTCCAGCTATCCACTTCGTGTACGTCCCGTCCAGTGATCCACCTCCAGGTACCGTCCAGCTCCATGAGCCTCCACCTCGATCAGCGTTGTCCATTATCTGCATCCAACACAACGTAGTGCGGGAAAAACCCATGAAGGGGTGAGTATAAAATACTCAGTAGGGACCCAGAGACCCCTGAAGGTCTAACAGAATACACGAAGGATAAAACACAACTAAATGTTATAAACACAAAGTATCAACCAACCCTACTTAGGTATATTCCCATACATATACCTAAGTAAAGAAACCCAGTTCGGCTTCATCTCTCGAGCCCAAGTACAACCCAGTCCACACATGAATGCACAACCCGGTCCACTCTGGAAAGCACAACCCAATCCACACAAGAAAGAAAGTCAATAATATCAAGGATAATGATAGAAAATCAAGACTCATCTCACACAGGTATACTATTTACAAAGAGGGGGGGAGATGATTAGATGTAGCCTCTGAATCATCTCCTCAACCAAACCCACATAGGATCCAAGTATGTAGTCACCATTGCCGAACCAATGGAGGATCCAAGTATAGTAGTCTTCGTCATCAAACCCACGGAGTATCCTAGTACGGTATACGTCATCGTCGAACCCATGGAGGATCCTAACATAGTAGAAGTCGTCGTCGAACCCACGGAGGATCCTAGCACAGTAGACGTCGTTATCGAACACACTGAGGATACTATCATAGTAGACGTCATCCTCGAACCCACAGAGGATCCCAGTACGATAGTCATCCTTGTCGAACCCACAGAGGATCCCAATACGGTAGTCCTTATCTTCGTCGCAGCCAGCTCTAAGATTCCCGCACACAGCATGCTCGATTCCGGGAGGGTCTGCTCCACGAGCCAAGGGAGTCGATACATCAAATGACACTAAGTATGGAGTTTATGTATCCAAAAGTTCCTTCTCGTCAAATTGAATTCAACGCAACAGATGGCGCGTCAATCGGACCCCAGGTCTGAGAGTTCTTGGATATTTCATCCTAAGGGCCCGGTTGGTTTTTAAGCTAAAACCATCTTGAGCTTACTACAGCTACATCCAAACTCGAGACGAGTAAGAAAACATAACCACCTCACTAAGAATAATCCAACATAGTCTAAGGAACATCAATAGGTCATCCGGAACTCAAATTATAAGCATTTCCGCTCCGAGGTCCCGGTTGGTTTCGTGTTCGAACCAACACGGCAGTACACAAAGTTCTCCAAAACCTTGACTGTAATATACCGAAACGACCGCCCCGATCCAAGGATCCCAACTCAGCTGACGGTTCATCGATTGGAGGTTTGTATCCCAAGTTATGGGCAATTGAAAGGATCTATTCAGAATGTAGGGGGTTCGGGCCCGGTCCGACCCGGCCGGGTTGGGCGCAGCCTGGCCCGGATGGTGCTAGTCTAGCCCTGCAAGCACGGCCCAGCCCTGCGAGGGGGTACGGCCTAGTGTGGGCGGCCTGGCCCGGCATGGGGGTCAGGCCCAGCACGGTCGGTCGGGCCCGGCGCAGCCGGTCCGGTCCGGCGTGGGTGCCCACACGCGGCGCCGACGTGGAAGGGGGGGGGGGGGGGGCTGCCCCCCTCGTTTTTAATGGTGTCCCCCATGCGAAGGGGCCCGCCCTTGCCTGCCGCCAGGGGTTACAACCCCTAGACTTCCTGAAACAGTCATCCATGATGGCCAGCTGGTGTTGCTTCTGCGGGACCCCTCGGTCCCGCCTCCTACTGGTGTCGGCAGTCAGCCAAGCCTGACCGCCTCTGTCGAACCGTTGCATCCTTAGCCGCAGCTCCTCTTCGGTCGGCGTGGCGTGACGGTGCCACGCCCCTCCGCAGTGGCCGCTGCCTCCTGGTGATCTGGTGCGGCGCGACGGTGCCGCGCTCTTCTGCTGTGGCCCAACTGCAGCCGCGGCCTTTTTCAGCCTCACCGGCATGGCAGGACAGCGCCGCACTCATTTGTCATGGCCCGCTCCGGCCGCAGTTCTCCCGTTTTTTGAGGAGTGTCATTGCATCGTGCCGCCTCCGTTCCAACCATGACGGTGATCAACATAAAAAGGGGAGAAGGTTCGGTTGGGTTTGTGCGGTCCGACCTCCTCCCGTTATATTGATAACAGGCTGCCAAAAGAAATTAACAATGAACATAAAAATAAAACTAGAATGATGAAAAAACCCCTACATCAAAATAAGTTCGCGGAAGATAGTTTCATGGGGGTGGTTTTGATGACATCGTTGGCGAGCGTACAAGAAGGGAACGACGTCTCACACCAGCTGCAGAGAGGAGAAGGAATGGCACATCGTTGGTGAGTTTCTGCGTCGATGCCTCCTCCTTTGTCATGGGGGAAGAATAGGACCGAAGATACCGGGTCTCTGAGACGATTCTCAGTAATGAAGTTTTGTCGTTCTTCGTTGAGGATGAAGACATTCTTCGCCGGAGAAGATGAAGTTCTTCAAGGGAATTAGAGCCTTATCCTCCAATCCTCAACACAACCAATCTAACACCAAAAATAAAATAAGCTCTTCATATTTTATTAAGTCATTCCATGAGTTCAAAATTCCAAAACATAATTCTATTACTTGAATTAGTGTGTTGGAATGATTAAATGTGAGCAGAGGGGAGGTCACCCAATTAATGGGTAGTTTAAAAGTAAATATGAGTTACACATCTTAAGTGGGGGTTTTAGAGGAGTTAGGGAATGTGAGGGGTTGGGATTGTGTGGGCCCCACCCCATCTTTATTCTCTCAAGGATAGTTAACAAAAATTATGTCCCACCAAACTTCCACACGTAGGTTATAATAACTAGAATATGAAATAAAATTATAACACAATTTTATTTACTTCACATTTAAATCCTCTTTTTTTAACAACTCCTCCCAAGGAAATGCACCTTTAGGAAATGTCCTCTTAAGTAAATACCAGCACTGCGATTTCATCAGTGCCCTCAGATTTCAATTCTCAGCACTGGATCAAAAGTTAGAAAAACCCGCTCGTCCGTTCACTGAACGTACCCGAGCTACAGTTTGGAAATTTATTCCAGGAACACCGGGCCTTGGAATCAGGAACCGTCTAAAGCCACAGACTCGTAAAATTACAAACAAATTAAGAAAAAGAAAATTCATTGAAATTTCTAGGTCTTTACATCACATGACTTTACAAAATTGTACAACATTATAAAATTTTCAAATATTTATTCACTAGTAAAAAAAAGTATCAAAGAAGAGGTTACATTGTGATCAATCAATTTTCCTAGTACCATTAAATAATATCATTAAAACAAAATATAAACAAATATATCAGGAAAAAACAATTTAAATACAAAAAAATAGAATTATTCATTACTGAGAAAATTGTTCTGAAGAATATTAATTAAAATATCTATTAAATGAAAATCATAAAGAAGAAATCAAACATCCTTGAATAACACGTAAAATTATAAACATAATTCATACATAATTCCATAAAAATTATAAGACTGTTTAAATTAAATATTCCACAACATTTAATATAAAATCATCCTGTAATTTTAAAATAAATTATACTACCTTAAATACCATTAAATTTATTTAATATATTAATAAATAATTTTTAAAATAATCATTCAATGTAATTAACATAAAATATAAAAACATTAATATCTAACAAATAAGTTGTAAATTTATAGATGAATAAATATAAATTAAATAAAATTTTTATAATAGATTAAAAAATATTTAAAATCCTTAATTTGGATTAAATATAATATATAGTCATTTTAGTCATTAATAAAACACATAAAAAATTATAATATCAATTTATTTTATCAAAATATAAAAAGTTATGAAAATATATCACGAAGACTTTTTCACTAAAGGTAGTAATAAATACATAGTGGTGAAAAATATGACTAAATATTAGGAAAAAAAATTTGAGTCACTGATAATTATAATTTACCAACTATTAGTTATAATTTTCACATCGTTAAAAATAAAGAACAACCCTACATTGAATTTTCTTTTTCTTGCTATTTGGTAAGGGAAAATTTGTAAATGAAATAAGCCACCCTTGGGAAAATATAAGGACTCGTCATTGTATAAGTAAAAATTTGGAAAATAAAAAATGAGACCCCTTTGGAATGTAAGAAATCATGCCACCATTGAAAAAATTGAATAAGAAATTAATAAGGGACCATTAGAAATGGATTTAAGACACCATAGGGTGTTGAAATATTTAAAAAATGATATATTAACCCATCGTTAGAAACACATTGAATACCCACTATTGAGTATATAAAATTGGAAATGGAAATGTTAACATACCATTGGAATGTAATGTGATAAGACTTTTTAAAAAAAGATGAAATAAACTACTGTTGAGAGGCAATGGAAAATAAAAAATTGACATACTGTTTATATGAAATGTGAAAAGCTACATTTTTTGGAGACGTGAGAAAACAACGAGCATCCATCATTAAAGAAGAAAACTCATCCAAATTAGTGATTAAGAATCATTTATGAGAAGTGATATTTCATGAGCATCCCTGAAAGGGGGAAGAGTATTATTTCAGGTCTTATATATATATATGAGTAATCTTTATAGGTTTTCCATAGAGTAAAAAATCTAGAGGTAGGATATGATGAATTTTATTTCATCAATTTATGTTTAAATTACATACATAGACATCATCAAATTTTCAATCCATCAAAATGAAGAAATTTGTACTTTAGTTTAGTATTCATATTTTAATATATTTAATATATTTATAATTATTTGATAATAATTAAATATTGATCAGTATTTTATGATACATGATCAAGATATTGTGAAAAAATATTTTAATATTCTAGAAAACATTATTGTACTTCAGTCATTTTTGAATCTGTGAACATTAAATATTTATAATTCAATGTAGTTGAAAAAAATAAAGAAAAAATTATCATTCTAAATGATAAAACATTGAGAGATTACTATTATAAATGAATGAGATATCAATGAAACTAAAAGTATTTTCAATTTTTTTAAATAAAGAATTGCAGATTGGTTGCAAGCTCTTCGGGTGTTTGATGCACCCCTTAAAAAAATAAAAAACGACCTTCAGTTTATTAGAATGAAATTATGATAAATTAGTTGGATTAAAAAGAAGAAATTATTTTTAAAAATCATATTTGTATTGACTATTTTATAATTAAATTACTTAATAAAACTATAAAGTAGTATATACTTAAAATATTATTTGAGAGAAAAAACATAAATCATGTTCAGACATAAATAAAATCATGACATAAAAAAATTAGAGAATGATATAGTTCACTAAAATATATATACACTTTTTATATTTTATATGAAATGATAAGTATAATTTTTTATTCAATACAATAAAAATTATAATTATAAAAAATATATGTTTTAAATAAATTTTTTTTTGCGTAAAATAATAAAAGGATTTTAATTATTTAAAATCAAAAAATAACATGTTATTCAGAAAAATAGAATATTCACATGAACATTCACACACATGTTTTTATATTACATATATATTTATCAATATTGTAACAATATGAAAATATATATTGTATTCTCAATATAATAATTTATATATTTACTATTAATAATTATATTATAAATAATTTTGATATTTATGGAATGAAAAACCAATGGTATTTTGGATAATATTAAAATACAATTAAAAAATTTATTTTAATTTATTAATTTATTTTTTAAATAAATAATATTTTATTCAAATATTATTATTAAATATTTTTTATTAAATATAAATTATATTATAGTTTTTATGAAGTTAAATGAAATTTTTATAAGGGCATGAAAACTATTATTGTCAAAAGAAAGAATAATTTCTTAATAAATGTCACCTCTAATTTTAAAATCTTGAATTTAAATATTCAAAAATTATTTTGATGAAATTAATATTACATTTGGGATCATATCATCAAAAATTATCCAACTATGAATTTTATTTAATTTCATGATATATTTGAATTATCGGGTAAAAATTAAATACCGTATAAATACAAAGTGTGTATTATGGCATCATAATGACTCAAAAGTGGTGTAATAGAGACTATAATGTATTTTAAAAATCATACATTTTCCCTTTAAAGTTATCCAATTTTATTTTTATTTGATTTATTTTATAAAATCGTTAGAAATCATTTTAAATCAATGATATTTTTAAAGGTTTTAAAATAATTCTTTTATGATTTTGACTCACCTCCACATCACCAAGATTAATATTTTTATGGGTTTTTACCATGGCATGATATAATAATGAATCCCAATCCCATTATTTAGAAACCATGTGATGTATTTCAACTTTGGTTATTTTATATTATAGTTCCCTAAACCTATGTTTTTTAAATGATAATGAATTCCCTACTCATTTCTTATATAATCCCACCAATATCACATTTATATGTACTCAAAATATTTGGATCATAAATTTGATCCTACCCCCCCCCCCCATATTTAGAGTACTCTCAAGGTTACCTAAGATATCCATAAGCTCTTCCCAAATATTTGGAGTCACACTCTCAAGGTAAGGGTTCTTTTCTTTCTCCTTATTATTCATGTAGCATCATTATCCTATACCCTCTTTCTCCAATTCTTAATGTTGTGATATGCTATTACATATCACAATTACATTCCCTATGATTCCTATATTATTAGATACCCATTATTACTCTCATTAAAAATTTACATGATGATTTATATACTCTCATTTTTTTTGTGAAATTTTGCCATGATTTTTCATTCCAAACAAATGTGTAGTGAATACACACACCTAAATCGTATCAAAGGTTTTCAACATTATGAACATATAATTATTTTATTAGGGTATTACAAGTAATTATTCCTAACTCTGTGATCATATAATCTATAGTAATAAAATATTATACCTTGTATTATGTTCCATGTTCCACACTTAAACATGATAATAAAATTAAAGTAACAGGTCTTCCCATAATTATATAGCTCTCAAATTCCTGAGGTAATGTTTTAGTCTCATGAGATGTGATAGAAAGAACCACTCACAATAATCTCTATATTATGATTTCTTTGTTTTTATCCTTGACATACGTTTATGATGTAGTTTTTGAAGTTGTTTCAACATTTCCCAAGTTTCCTTTATATTTATCATGTTATATTATGAATCAATATTTTTGTTTATTATTATCACTACTTTATGAAAAATTTAGATTCCTATTGTCTAAAATTTATTATATTCTTTGTTTTATGCCATGTTTATTCCCCTAATATGTTTTATATCCCATCCCTTTCTTATGTATGTTCCCAAGTTATCCAGCTTAATGATTTGTATTAAGGAATAATAGGATCTTGTTTATCAATTTTTCAAAAAATATGACTTATTACATATTTTATATTATTATCTAATGGACCTAATTCCGAATTACAATATAATTCTTTATTTTTGGTTTTATTTTTTGTAATATTATGAAATATATCATGAATTGATGTGTAATAAATATTAGTGTTGTCATGGTATTACCTTGCCTAGTGTGAAAAAATTAAATTCTTTCTTCCACTCTTGATTTAATTTTTGTTCATACATTTCTCTAATAAGAAGATATAATATAGTTTTTTATTTATGATAAAATCATAAAAAGTAGAAAATTTTTTAATCTAACTCAATCTAACATACATACAATATTGGGGTATGTAAAATACTAGGTAGAATACTTCTGTACTATTACAAGTGATTTACTAAAAGAAATCATATAAATATCAGTGTTATTATTTATAATTATGTTTTTATGTAATTATTATACAAAAAATTACATCATTAGATTTATAAATTTCATCAATTGGATGATTAAAAATATATGATGTAGTGATTTAGTAGAAAATGGTGAAGTATGATGAAGATTGGGGTGGTGTTTTGAGGGGTTTTTATTTATATAAATGTATTTGTTGTTTTTCTAAAATTTTGAATTCATTTCCATTGATCATTTGATGGTATAAAAAACATTTCATATAGTGTTATTTTGTGGAAAATTATATTGTCTCAATATATATTGTTTTTCAAATCATTAGTGAAAATAAACCACTTAATTATTAATGACTTATATAGGAATGTAGTTATCTAAGAACTATGTTTTTTTTGTAGTTTTTGACTTTTTCAATTCTTTCAATTTTTACATTTATTCTAATTTGATGGGTTTTTCATTTAATTGGATATGTTTCTAAGATATTTGTATTCTCATTTATATGATTTTTGATTTACATTAATTTCTTTGGTGTGGATTAAAATTTGAATTTTATAGTAAATTTGGTTCTATGGATTGAAATAGAATGTGTTTATTTTGGTGTTATTCCGTGATATTTGGAAACGAGAAGTTTTTTGAGGTTTTCATGGATTGAATATTGGGAATTCATTATGAATCCTTGTATAATATATATGAATAGTCATAATTGTTCATTTTATTATTATGAATGTAAATTATGATCCTAGTATATTTATTTTTTTAATGTCATTTGAAATTTATAAAATTGTGGATATTTTTATAAATAATCAATTTAAATAATGTGTCAAAATAATTGAAGGTTTTTTCTAATTGTTTAAAGAAAGAAATATTAAATTAATATTAGAACCAATACTATCTTGAGAATTTATTTTATCAAAATAATTGATAATATCTATTAGACCCGACTATTTTTTAGGAATGATGGTTTTCTTATGAAACATGCATGGTTTTACCAATGTCTATGTATTTTCTAGGAATAGGAAATAATTGGTGATAAATCGTCAAAAATTATTATCTTGGGGTTTTTGAATCAATGATAAAAAATCATGCATGCCTAGAAGACATGCATATTTAGTTCACAACTAGGAAACCATGAACACAATCCTTTTATAGAACAAAGTGAAATACATCCATATAAATATATTTCATTTGATCATATTACATCATCCAATAATATATTATTTTACTCAAAAATATGGTTATATCTATGAGGAGTTATAAATAGAATATCATCATCGAATGGCCAAAACTAAATATTTTTAGGTTTTTTTAGATTTTAGATCTGTAAAATTGAATATAACATCATTCTATATGATATTTAGCAATGTAGGTGAATTAAACAAAAATTTTCATGGTTAATCACTTCCCAAAAGAATTATGACTATATTCAATAACTAGTTATACAATTTTATATGACTGGTAGAACATATGGAAGTTTGAAATATAATATTTTATTACTTTTATTATCCTTAGTTCCTGAAATCACGTTTTCTTATATCGTATTAATTATTTAAAAAAGGAAAATATTTAATCAAAAATGTATTTTATTTATTTAAAATTATTGGACATTAAAATTTATGCTTTTTAAGGTAATTTGAAGATCTAAAATACATATTTGGATTATTATTGAAATTATTAAACGAAAATGGGTAAAGTTATATCCATGTATAAATTATTAGTTATATGAAGAATCATTTTTTTGGGGAGTATCCACATTGAAAAAAATTTCTTATTGTGCTCTTTTCAAACATATGTGATCTTCATTAAAGGAAAATATATTTTTCTATGTTGAATACTTTAAAAATATAGAATATATTTTAATTTAAATAAATTTTTTTAAATAACATTACCCATTAGGGATTCTTAGTGTTGGAAAGAATCATTTTTGGGACAATTTTACCAACCCCGTATTTTTGTTTTTGATAAATAATTATTTTGATAATTAAGGAAGGTATTTTAATTAGTTGATATTTTAAATTTTTTTAAAATAATTCTCACACTAGATTTCTGCATGGCTATAGAGACAAAATATTTTCATTCTTAGATATTAATCCTTAAAAATGAATATTCATTACATGAAAATAAATTACATTCATAACCCATTACATTTTATTTTCCTTGGATACAAGGATAAATAAACAACTGGTACATAAAATATATGCATTGTCCTAAAATTAGTTTATAATACCTTGTACTCTTATTAGACTTATTATAAATAAAATTGTATCCACAGATTTGAAATTGGAAAATAATCAATGGTGAGATTATATTACTATTAATGGTGACAAAGGGAATTATCAATGATCACTATAGCGTAACATTAGCATAAGGTTAATGGAACATGAGATTAAAATTTGATAACCATACCAAAAAACAAATAACATGATCATCAATCATGGAATAAATATTAGATGTTTTTATGAAATGAATCATAAATTAATCAATTAACATGGTCTATGAGAGAATAAAAGTATCATATAAAATATTATTTTTCAAAAAAAAATAAGCATAGATAATTATTTATTAATTCATTTATGACTCCCAAGACTATCATAGTGGATTGGGTTCACTTTCTATTGGATAATATACTTAGTCATGGTATAATCAAAAGACAATAATAATGAATTGATCCCATTATTAATATTGGATCACTGACCATTACAGTTATAATTATATCATTGGGATAACTTTTACCCAATGAATTACAAGGCTATATATTTATGGGCCCACCTAACACATATTCATAATTGATTATATGTGTTTGAAAATATAAATACAGTCATCATTTCTTTATATAAAAATTTATTAAAAAGAAACTTCTTCAAAAATGTTTCATCAAATCAAATAACATGAAAAATTTATAGGTTTTATAAATATATAATCCTTATAATAATAAACCATGCATTGGATGAATTATGATTGTATAAATGGATAATATTCCATGTAAATAAAAAAACATAAATATAAGGACCTGACCTTATTAGATTAAATAGTCTTGAATTTTTTTAAAGAACTCAATTAGTCTCACATTTATGATCTTTCAAGTATAGAGTGTTTGTGAATTGGTAAATAATACATTAATAACATTCCACATTTATACATATAAAATACCATAATAATAGTTATCATTTCATCCAAAATATATACTATAAAATAAAATAAGTTTTCATTGAAAAATATTCATAACATTTAAGTTGTCCACCTTCCTTGTCGTACACATCCTTATAATCTGTGAACAAAATTTTAAAAACATGGTATTATCACCAAAATTCTATGTAAGGGACATAAAAATAATGAAATAAAACATTATTCCATTATTACATGAAATGTATGAAATCATTTTCAAAAGGACATACCTGTCACCCATATATACTATCTTTGTGAAACATGATATTTCCTTGAGATTTCCAAAAAAACATAAAGAATATAAATAGAACCAAAAATTTATCTTGGAAAATTAATTACATAATCATGTAACACTCTAGGAAGACTTATAAATTTTAACCCTCACGACTACCTTACAATGTAACCCTCACTGCTACTTTATTGTTTAACCATCACAGTTACACTTGGAGTAACCATATATCTAACCTCAAAATTACACACACCCAATGCATTGGAGGGAGATATAGGCCCCACTATTAATCATAAAATATTTACCGATAACTATAACACAATAACACAACATGAATAATTTCAAAAAAATATTGCTTACAAATTTTTTAAAACTGAATTTTAAAAGAGTATTTTAAAAGAAAATACCCTTAAAGACATCCTAGAATTAATTTGAGACTTAATAGAGTGGATAGAATATGTATATAACATGTATGTATGCATAATTAAATATAATATAAACAAAATTCATCACACAAACAATTTTAATACCATATAAATAATGATGTATAAGTTTAACCCAAAGAGTAGAAATCCGGGTAAACCCCCCCATACCTCAAGTATTCCATACATAAAACATGTTTAAAAATCATGTATAATGGTTACAAAGTGTTATTAGTATATATAAGAAATATATTAATGTATATGACACCTTATATGATCATTTCATAACATAATTTTTACCCTTTATTTATTAGTATTTTGTTCCTACTATTGTTTCGACTGTGTTAACTACATGATTTCCATGGCTGGTTTTTATTTGATTATCATATCATATGAAATTAAATTTATAGATGTGTAATGAAATGGTATTATTGTTTTTAATGAATATTAAACTATTCCATATATAATTTTTGTTATATAATATGAGGATTAATCATTAGATAAATCTTTAATGATATCTATTTAGATCATTTTAGCGGTTCCTTGATAATCATGAAATCGTTTCATTATATTACATTAATATTATTCTTGTAAGTTAATTCAAAAACATAAGATATGTCATATTATAAAATTAAAATTGAATTAAACCATTAAAAAGGTTTTAAAAATAGCTTTTATATAAGTGAAAAAAAACACATAATCATTGATTTTGGTAAATCAGCACATCGTGGATAGTGTTCATATTTTTAGGTTTATTGGTGGAGGAGAAGATGTAAATTGATAATATTTTTCATAAACATGTTAAATTACAGAAAATATAAGATTATTGAGCCTTAATTCCTCATATATAATGGGAGGAGGAGAGACTATAAGAAAAGAAAAAATTGAAAAAAATTACATGAAAATAAAAGAGGATTTTTACCTCTTGATCTCTTATCTTTGAGATCCTCTTTAAGGCCTTTGGTTTTGTAAATTTGGTGATAAAATAAGGTATTGGAAGAGGTTATAATCCTTGTAATGATTATTTACAAAAAATATTCAATGATTAATGGATGACTTTTGTGAGAGGAAGAGGGGGTATGGGTGGTATTTATAGTAGTGGAGAGGTGGGTGTTTTCACAACTTTAATCATTAGTTTAAAATTTTTATAAATACTATGAATTGTATTGATTAATGTTACCCCAAATAGTAATAAGTGTATGATATTGCAAAACAATGAACATTTACATCATCCATGAATCATGCATGATGGAACACTTCATTTATTTAGCATATTTTGTTATTATCTAATTTCACTATTCATCAACAAATCATGTTTTTTAGAAAAATCCAAAAAATAAATCACCTTAACCATTTTTGATGTGTAGAATTAAAAAATGAACTTCATTTTTTATAGATATTTCATGAATTATTATTCATTAAATATTTAAATAAAATAATTTTTTTTCCAAAAATAACAATTTTAAAACTGTAACTGATTTTATATCAACTTGAAAAATTAATCAAGATCTCCTCATCATATATCATTAATAAGAAATTAAAAAGATTTACCATTAATAAGGTTCGTATTTCTATTCATAGGGTATATTACTATTATACATAAAAAATATTATTTCTATTAGTTTTTAAATAACTTACAGATCACAAAGTAGATATCGATTTTTCAAAATTCCAATCATTAAAGCGAAAAAATTATGGTTAAAGGATAATATATAATTATATCCTAAAAACAAAGTGCCATTATGAAGAGAAATAGTGTTTCATTCATTTCATTAATTTTTTTTTTAAATCCTTCGGGTGTTACAGTCAAAGGATGTTATAATTGATTAAAATGTGACATTAATTGGTTATTTGAATATTCCATTAGGAAAATACCCCATTCATATTAAATTAACTTATGTAAAATAGAAATATTTCAAAAATATTGAAGAAAAAATTACATTTTTAATATAATTAGACAAATGTAAATATATATTCAAATAATTCAGTGGTCCTTACTGTGGGAAATTCATCTCATTAAATTTATGTTAAAACAACGATTCCTTTTACATTTTTGGTAAAATGTGAAAATAACCTCACTTAGAAAATGAAGGGATGATTCCTTTTGAAAAATATTATATGAATTTAATTTTTTATTGAAAATAATATAAACCATCATTTTAGAATATAAAAAACATCCTTAAAACAATTTTTATGAAAATAATGTCATGTAAGAGAAAGATTCTTGAATGAATAGTAAATCATAGACAGTTTTTATATTAGCACATTATTTCGGTCACTTTAGAACATAAAGCGAGGGAAAATAAAATATATATGTGTTATATGTATATTTATAATGTATATTAAAATGAAATTGTTTATCAAAAATTTTTTTATAAATTTTCTTTATAGAAATTCAATAATAGACAATGCAAATAAAATTTAGATTGAAACATAAATATATTATCATTTTGGTAACCTTTTAATCATAATATATTTAATGAATAAATTAAAATTGATGTATGAACTTCATTATAGTAAGGATAATAATTATACAACATTTCAGATGGTCTTTAGACAAACTTAATAAAATAAAAATGGTCAAATACATAACATAGGTCCCAAAGAAGACAATTTGAGATGATAAACCTTTACCTCAAGTACAAATTTCTTCAAAAGTGTCATGTCCAAGTTTATAACAAATTTAAATTTATTATAATTATATAATATAATCTTGTACAAACATATAATAACATACATGATCCAATTGTAACATTTCAACACGCATTTAGTAATAATTCCTTATTATACTCATTGTTCTCGTGTATTAACAGTTGTGTTATTCATGGATGTTTCCCATTGGACATTCATGTCCATGTAATTTTATTATGGATCCATTATATATTGAATTTTATTAAATAAATTATATGTCCAGTATATATATTTTTATGAAAAACCGTAAATTGTAATATTGATGATTTACACTTTTAATGGATTTGATATATTGTGTGCATTAATGAACATTGTTTTCATTTTACAAAAAAAATAATGTAAGAAATATAGTTAATATATTATCATTAAATAAAAAAATTATATAATAAATATCATATATATATATAGTAAATATATCTTTATTACCATTCATGTAAATAAAAAATGAAAACAAATCACATCACTCTGTGGAGGTTCTATTCAACACGTACACACAAGAGACATTACATTTTCCATTTGATGGGAAGGTCAGAAGGTAGATATGATAATATAAGTATATAATAATATTTTTTCAATAATAACAAATAAAATCATTAAAAACATCATTATAATCATCCATGAAATATGGGAATAGAAAAATAATTGTATCTCTATATCGAGACGGTAGTGCAAAACATTGCATGAGTGATACTTCTACTTCCCGTCAAACCAAATATAGGGTAGATAACGGTGGTTCAATAATCAAATTAAAATTTAAGTAAATATATTATAATGAATCTATTATTAAATGATTAATACCACACATTTATAATAGTATTGAAATGAAAAATATGAAAGAGGACGTGTAAGACTATTACCACATCTTCGGTGGGCCTTCTTTATGTTCTTTATAAAGGACACATGGAATGGTATTTTAAGTTAAATTATATAAATAAATAATTTCTACTAATATTTATAAGATAATTGGTTTTTTAGATATACAGTCCATAATGTGTTGTAAATAATATATAATAGTGGTGCCCTTTTATTAGTGGGGGAGAGGGAAAACATAGAATTTCACAAAAGATTAAAAATTATTACTTCCATAACCAATAAAAATGGGTAAAAATTGGTCCATATAGGAATTTTACATGATATAGGATAAAAATAAATCTATAATGATATTTTGAAAAGAAATTAGGTAAATTTAATAATTGTCACTACAGTTTAGCCACTGACAAACTAGTTTAACCTTAACAATAATATCCTGTTTTTACTATTTTAAAAATTAATTATGGCTAAAAATTAAGTTTATCAAATTATATAATATTAATAATGAGTATTATAAATTTTCAATACATTTTTATCACATTTAATACAACAAATTTGTTGAATTTACTTTAAAACTAAACCCACAAAACACGATGAAAAGTGGGTTTTAAAAATGATTTCTTATGTATAATGTGTTTCTATACAAGAATAAAATATAAAAATAATATTTCCCAGATGTAAATTATATTTTAAACAATAAAATATTAATAAATTTACTTTTATACTAATTATATATAAATTCAATCTTATTAAATTCATGAAATGCTAAAATAGAATTAAATAAAAAATAATATTTTTCACTATTAACTGAAAAATCAATATTTTCATTAAATTATCAATAATTCATTATAGGATAATTTTTAAATAATTATTTAATAACTTATTTTCATTTCTTCAAATACATTTTCTAAATTTGGAATATGTTATTTAAATATTCATCTCCCAAAAATTAATGAATCCAATATTTAAGGAAACATGTATTTTAATGCTTATAATTACATTACTAAACTGTGGATTACTTATTTATAAATATATTTTATTGATCTACAAATATTATAATTAATATCAAACAAAATATTATTCATCAATATTATTTTCATCTAGGATACTATATTAAATTTCATTTTGACTCTAGTTTTTCTATTTTACGATTTATTGAATAAATTAAATTTATTTTGAAAGGAAAAAATATCAAAAAATATCATGGTGTAACATTCTAACCCCATAAAAATGATTTTCACACAAAAAACTCAATCACTCTGCTACAAATTAATGAATATATATCTAATATCCTCTACTACTCCAGAAGTTTCGTTCAATTTATGATTCCTTATGGGAACTTTTACTATGTGAGTATTAATATTCTGTATCACTTTATCTTTATAATCCAAAAATATAATAGGTTATTATTCATATAAAAGAGAATTATCTTCTGTAAAAAACTCTATGTTTAAGATATGTTAAGAGACATCAGTGAAATTCCTACAAAGAGATATACGGAATACATCTTAAACCCGAGACTTGTTAAATGGAAGCACTAGGTGATAAGCAACCATCCTTGATCTATTTAGGATACTCAAATGGGGAAATGTAAAAAGGAAACAACATTAGATTCTTTCTGAATATCATTACCCTTTTCCAAGCATAAATTTATTTGCATGCCATTTCACAACCTTTTAATTCTATATTTCACTATCGATTATCCACATGAAATATATTTCGACTCTTTCAAAACAACATATGCTATTGAAATGATATAACATTCTCTTTAATTTTATTTTCTAAATGAGGTGTCAATAGATTTTGATTTCTAAATTCGTCCTATAATTTTGGTGTTCTACCCATCTTTCTATAGGGTGTTTCATAAGGATACAACTAAATGCTCAAATGGAAGCTAATATTATAAGAGAATTTGACAAGAAGAAGATATTAATGAAAACCAATTTTAAAATCCATAGAGAATGATACCAACATATCCTCTAAGGTTTAAATGGTTTGATTAGATTGACCTTGTATCTAGGGATGTTAGGTAGTACAAAAAAAAAAGCAGTTTAAATATGTATTATTCAAAAGACTTCACCCGAACATTGAGGTAATAATGAAATATCTATTAAATAAAATTGAATATGGTCTCCATGGAACCATAGAGAATTGTTTATATTTATTTTGGGATATTGATCAAGAGAAAAGTCTTATCTAATTGAAATAATGTTTGATGGAATCATATGGAAATATTGAACTTCCCAATTTAAAATTATATAAATTTGATGTTTTGGGAATTTCGACGATGAAATCATGGGTGATATTTTTTTTATCTTTCTAATGTTATGATTAATGGTTTTAACAACCCATTTCACAATTTTTAACCATAACTTAATGACGTACCATGCACGAAGATACATGATCTATAATATTTTCATTCATATTTTCAAATAAGATATACTCTTTTATATTCATATACATTCTCATTCATCATGTATGAATATAGAATAGTGAAATATGAGCTTTATAAAATTATCATTATTTAAACATGATATATACATGAAACATGCTTGATTCATGTACCTTATCACTCCATCATAATCACAATTCAACATATAAACATTTCTCAAATTCATTTTATGCTCTGCATCTTCCTTATGCACCTCTTTAAACAACATGTTGATAAATTATTGTAAAATCAATAGACCAAGACAATATTAATTCCCTTAATTCTTGATTTCAATGTCTATCATTCAAAAATAAAAAACTGATTGATCATTTTATATCTTCATCATATATAATATGTCATCTTCCTTTCAACCAAGAGAATATAACACCTTGATATCATTCACATTTTGTTAATGTGTTGAGTTTTAATAATCATTAATAAACATAAACTAACATATATAGATTATAAAAAACTATTTCATATTGAATATATATATTTATCTTTCACTATTGTTAAATATGATAAAATTTTATTTGTATATATAATAAGTCTATAACCTTAATGAAAAAATTATTATACCTAACTCCAAATAATTAGTTGGGTAATTTTTCCCCTGAACCTTCCATTATCATGAGTAATAAGCTATAAATAGATCATTTTACATGAGTAGATTTCCCAATGACTTATTTAATAAATAAATTTTCATTAATAACCTTGCTCTAATGCATGGTAGTTTATGAACATTTACACTAACTAAACATTTCTTCAGCACCTTGAAATCTTTCTCACATTCAACTATCCAGAGGAACATGATTAACATTCAAGTTAACATGGTTAATTAGTTATATATCCATGATAAATTTTTCAAAAATATTTAATAATAACCATAATAACAAAGAAAAATTTATATATTAGTCACAATTTTTTTCTATCACAATGATCAATATTATATTTATTTGTTGGATCCATCAATATATACTCACATGAGATTATATTACATAGGAATAAAACACTATGTTTTTAAAATTAATAAGAGGTAAATTTCCAATATATTTTTCCATTCCTATGGGTCTACAGTTCATACATCAAGTGATATTCATGCTCTAACCTACACCTATAATTTATAATAGTATCAATATTAGAATAATATTTAACTCCTTGAAACTACTCAGGAAAATATTTAGTTTATGGAAGACAATAATTATTCTTGATTATTACTTATTAGTATTGGTAAACAAATTCATAGTCACAATGATATATATTTCTTCTTAAAAATGAATAGGTTCACCCCATAGGAATTCATTTTGAGTATTGAATTCCTATGAAATATTCTATTTTATTTTTTAATTTAATTCTTATAAATAAATCAAGTACATTTTATATGATTTATTTGAAAAAGGAAAATCACTAGTTACGAGTTCTATTGAAAATATGACATCATTATTGAATGGATGATTACAATACTATTCTTAAATTAATCAAAAAATTATTGTACAAAATGAATATCATCTTTGTTGAATATTTCCTCATCTATCTAGGAGAAACAAGACTTTTGAATAGGAATTATTAATCATACAATATATTAAATTTCAATTGGAAGTTCATTTTATCATTTCACTAATAGAAAATCATATGTTTATTCATTATATGGAATCTGAATTTATTTCTATAGAAATTGATAAGAGATTTATATAAAGAAATAAAATACCTTTTTTAAAATTACATCAAATTACTCTTAAGGTAGAATAATATTATTTGAATGACATACATTACCATAATAAATCATAGTACAAGAGTAATATACTTGAGATGTGATCATTATAACACTTGTATTTTTCACTACTGATTCAATATCTCACACTAGATGTGGTATTTTGGTACACAAAGAATTTTTTATTGATATAATTTTGTGGCATAAATTATAATAAAAAGTTTCTATTAGTTCTAGAGTAGATATTATGTTTACCTTTCACCTCTTTATTATCATTCTTGTATCTAAAATATTGATCACATGATATTTTTAGTTTTCTCTAGTATTGACTGGTTACATACTTTATTTATAATTTATAACCATTTTATTTGGGAACTAGTTATCATAATTCCTAGAAACTAGGCATATGAGAAACTGGATTGTGGGTTTTGTACACTTTATTCATTATCCTATTCATATCTCCAAAATTATTTTTCTCAATGAACTTATTTTCCACAATTAAAAAATTGTATAGTCAGCTTATAAAAATTGCATCCCAATTTCATTTGACACTTCATGAATAAAAGAAAAATCCATGTTCTTCTTTCTAATATTTTTATTATTATAATGTCATTATAATTCAAAATTTCATTTATTATAAAACTAATATATTTATGGGTATATCCATAATATATATCTACCGTGATAGAACATTTAACTACTTATTTATATATACAGAAGTCAGTTATAAATAATACACTTATAAAATTTTGTTTTAAGCCACTAAATAATACGTCAATATTACTTTTAGGTTAGATGATTATAAGAAAATTGTACCTCCCATGTTTTGTAAAATTTTCCTCATAGTTGATAATAGATTACTCATCCCTCCACATTAGATTAATTTTTTCATTCAACATTTTACTATAATTAATATATGTAAATTCTTGATAAAAATATTCTATTAAACTCATATCACACAATGGATTCAATTTCTTCTTATTCATCATGTTATTTATAAGAGTCCACCATTTACCTTTTTTTCCTTATAGACAATAAAAATACAAAATAATATTTTTATATTCCAATGAATGAAGAATGTAAAATATATTTATAGGGATATTAATCCATTTATCATCAACTACAGGATAAATAAACCCATTGAAATATTTTATATGTTTCCTCATAAAGAAAAAACAAAATATAAACCCATTATTTTCTTAGTTGTAAACTCATCATGATTCATAACAAAAAAATTTTTAATAAGCATAGAAATGAGATTTTTCATTCCTAATCCCATGAAATTTGGATTCTTAAGAGGATAAGCATTTAATTATTGATCACATTTAGTATTTCTATGACTCCTTTGGGTTCCATCCATTCACTAAAACAGAAAACTATAGTGAAAATCAGATAATTATTAGTGGTAAAATATATAATTAGGAAAATAATTTAGATGATATCTAATTATGATATATTAATTTTAATCTATGACATTTTAGGATTAACATTGATCATAAAATGTAAATATATATTTATATTCATTGTGAAAATGAATATTTTTTATAAAATTAACCCAGACCTATCTCATTAGAGTATTTACACAAGTATACTGTGTTAGGCCCACTCAATGTGCACCAATGATATTTAATTTATTACTTAAGTTGTCACATTCATTGTTTTTACCCATAGGTGTATTGTCTCCACAATCACATCTAGTTTCTATATACAGTCATGGAATCATTTTCCAAAAAAATAAAACTCATTATTCTACCATATAACAATATGTTCACATATACATAGGATTATCATAAGTATTGTAAAAAATTTCATTTCTTATTTATCAAAAGTAAAAAAAAACATTCTATAATACATAGTATAGTAACCCAAATTGTTTATAAATTGAAATTACATCTCATTTGATGAATATTTATTACATAACATTTTATTCCTTACCAAAATCCAAATGGTTTAGTGTATTTGTTATCATGGATACATAAATAATTACTACATACAATATATAAATCATGTTTCACATAGTTATTCATAACCAATACCCTAATCAGATATATCTTACGAAAACAATTTCTTTATACAATGGAAAATGGGAAAATAATATTTTTTTTAGTTAAAATTTCCATTAAGGGTAGATATAGGAGATATTAATAATATTTTATATATTAAATGAGAATATGGAACTGATAACATGATCATGAAGTTCAAATACCATACCCTACATAAAATTTCTCATAATAATGAGTCATGTAATAAATAATAGATTCTCATTAGATATGAATCTTTAAGGGATCAAAAAACAAGATCTATGAAGGCACAATATTGTCATAATACATAATGTTGTGGATTATAAATAAGTATATAGACTAATTTACATAATCAAGGATCACTACTGTGACTATCATAATGGATTTTTTTCTATTATGATTCCATTATATCATTCATCATGTTTCACTCATAATACTATCATTTTGGATGAAGTTCATCATTGAGTTTGGTTCACTACCCATTCTAGTTGTTATTAAATAATGATATATCCACTTTCAGGCTATCAATTATAGTAACGTATAATTTCATTCCCATAGAACACAAGATCATAATATATTCATATGATTTACAGAAGATCATAATTTATTCATTAAATCATTATATAATTACCTATAGAAAGGAAACAAATTTCAAAAACATTTAATCATAACATAATATGTTGAAAATAAAATGGTTTCATAAATTTAAAATCATCATAATCAAAAAGAATATAATGTTTTAATAATGGTGGTATCATTGTTTAATATAACCATTTAATCATAGGTACCATAAAAAGGTGATATTATAGTTAAAATTTTCATTAAAATATAAATGCAATATTTATTGAAGAAAATTCCCTTTTCATTTTATAATTAGATATTTAGAATTAAAATATATATAAAATATTATGTAAAGTAATTTATATACAAATAACTCTTTAAAATTTTAGTCAAATTTTCAAAACATTGATAGTTCATGACTATAATAAATTATTCTATTTCAATGTTCACGAAAATAACAATTCCTTTCATATTTTCAATAAAAATTCAAAATACCACACTCAAAAGAAAAGAAAAGATGATTAATTCGAAAAATGATTATATAAATTAAAAAATGGGTAAAAAATACTTCAAAACCTAGCATGAGAATATAATAATCTTTTTTTTATTCATTAAATTTAAACAAGGATATGGAAGAAAAAAAATTTCCAGACTAAATAGTGAACCATAATATGTTTCTCCTTAAAAAGTTATTTCAGTTTGTTGACTTCATAAATTGAGGAAAATTAAAAAAAAATATTAAATATTAAGAATAAACCTAGTATAATAAATTTAAATAATTTTCCCAGGTGAGTATTATCTAATTTACACTAATGTAAATTCAATCATATGAAATCCAAATTAAAAAGAGATTGAAAAAAAAATACCTTACCACTCTGGTAACATTTCTTTCATAATCCTAATGAATTAATAACATAACATGAAACATTAAATTTAATGATAATAATAAATTTATGGAATAAAATTTAAATGTTTTTATATATATACATCATAAATTAATATATGAGAGAAACATAAAATATATCCCAAGAAATATAATTTGAGATAACAAAACCATATGTAAAGTATGACATGATTAGAAAGCACTATCACCCCTGGTACAATTTATTTAAATTTATTATAATAATATAATATAATCATGATAATACAAGAAATATATATTATATTATCCAATTATAATATTTCAACAACAATTTATTAATAATTTCTTTTCAAAATCCACATTTCTCAGAGTTAACTATTTTATTTTTCATGGAAGTTTCATTTATTTAATTCTAATCTCTACATTTTATCATGATTAATTCATTTTCAGAGTGTTATTAATCATATAAAATCCATTTACTTTTATCATATAAATTTTTATAATCATACCTAAAATATAATGGTGTGCAAATTATTTTCACCATTCATGGAGATAGTATGTCGTATGTATCCATGAACAACGTTTTTATTTTCTAAAAAATAAGAATAAAACATAAAAAATATTTTCTTTTTAAAAAACCACTATTATATCATTATATATATATTTAATCTTTTTTAATGATAATTAAAATAAATAGTTAACAAAAAATAAGTAGCAAATCTTTATAGAGTTATGGGTCTACACATACATATGTGCAAGATGATCATTTAAAAAAAGGGAAGGTAAGAAGGTAGATAAGATATTATAATTTTAGAAGTAAAATTATGTCACAAATATAAAATATAAATATTAAAACCAATATAATAACCATCTTGTAAAGAAGGTGATATAAATGAATTGTTTCACTATGTGGAGGCATTAGACCACACGTACGTACCAGTGATACTTCCAATAAAAAATTTATGGAATAGAGGGTGGATATTGGTGGTTAATAATAATGATAAAATATAATTATATATGTGATATTAATATTATTGTTTAATTATTAGTAATATCAATTCAGATAAGATAAAAAAATAAGTAAAATTGATGAGGTCGAGTAGAACGATTACCTCTTCTTTGGTAGGCCTTATTTGGAAGATTTCTTAAGGTCCATAAAAAATCTATTTTAAAACGAAAGTATCTTTTATATAATATATTAGTATTTTTATAAGATTACTAAATAAGTCAGTTTAGATCTATTTGGATCAAATTGGGTTAATGAAGATATATGATTTTTTTCCTTTTATAAGTTGTGGAGAGGACACAGAAGGAATTTTCGAAAAGATTAAATCATATTAAGGTTTTACTCATTATAAATGGCACCAAAATTTATTACATATGAATATGATATGATATAGTGTCATAATATTGACATAAAAGAGTATTAAGATATATTTTCAGGTTATTTTAATACTTATAAGTTTAGTTTAACACCCAATAAACCCATTTTATCCTTAACGGTGTTAAAAAATTAAATCTTCCGAAAATTTATTATGAATCAAAACATTGATTAAATTATTAAATAATATTAATTATTCTGATTAAAAATTTATAATTCATTTTATAAAATTCAATTATTATATTTGAATTAATTTATCGCAAAATTTAACCCCCTTAGGAGACCAAAAGTGGTTTTCTAGAAAAACAATTTCTTAAGTATAAGATTTTTTAATACATAAAACCAATATAAAATTGATTAAAATGAACATAATAGGATGATAAATAATTAAAATAAATTAAATTGATACTAATTTTAAAAAAAATTATCTTTCTAAATATTTAAAATGAAAATATTGGTTATAAGGTAATTATTTTTCACAATTCATTAGAAAATCATTCTTATTCGAAAATTATAAAACAATTCAATATAAAATAATTTTTATATTTATATTTGAAAAATGAAGTTATTCTTTTAATACATGTTCTAAATTTAAAAATAAGTAATTATATTAATTTCTCAAAATAATAATAAAACCCCCTTTTTGAGATAAAAATAATTTTAAAAGCATAAAATGACATTAATAAAAAATTAGTACTTATGTATCAATATATTTTAATTTTTTATAACATTAAAAAAATACTTTAAAAATATTTTTATTCTTATTATTATCATAAATTTAATAGCTTGGTTATAATAAGATAATATATTATGGTTAATTTAGACTTGATTTTTGATGTATCATATGCTTTTGAAAAATTTAAATTTATTTTAAGAGAAGAATATCATAAAATATCACAATATTATAATGGTTACTACAGGCTTACAGGTAACCATATATAAAAAAATAAAATAGTATATATGGTTACTACAAATTATGTGGTACATATTTTATAAACTATGTAGTGAGATTAGTATAGTTTATTAATGGATAATAGTAACATTGTGAATGTACCATGAACCATTTAGACGGAGAAATAATGAGCATTATATAGTAATAGTGTTATATGAATAACCATGAAAGTTAATGTTTTACCCCTATTGGTTTATCTAAAACATTATTTTCCTTTTTTCTAAATTTCCAACACTATATATAATCATTTTCCAGAATATTATAAACTTGTTATTGAATTTTATTTATGATTATATGATGTATAATATTAATATATATATAATTAATTATATTTCATAAATAAAATTATTTTATAAAATTTCTTGAATATTCTGAATAATTATTGTTATAAAACTTATATATATATATATATATTTTTCAAATTATAAATTTTATAATGGTTATACAAATATTCGTTAAAAATTTATTTAGGATTTGTGTATTGTATGAATTATGATATAGAATTGAGTGTTTCTAGATATTAATATCATTTTTTTTATTATTTTCATATAATTGATATTATATTTTTTAGAATTTAGGGATAGGAATGAAAAAAAGGAGACAATAAACACCTCCCGTTATTCAAGGGTGATTACCCTTGGGGAAGGTAATGACAAATACTCTCTTACTCTCTGTTATAATATATAGAAGACCTATAAGGATGCTCGAGATATGACTCTATCTCAATTCTACCCCCTTTAAAAACTAATTCCTTTTCCTTTTACATTCTAATCATTTACTCAATTAGGGTTCATGGAATGTTAGGGGGGTTCCTCCAATAATAAAAACACCCAATTTTTTATTAGGATTTTTTAATGTAAATTATTATAGGGTTATTTATAACCACAATCCATTACTATTTATTTAAGAAAAACATTGATCTATATTTTTCTATATTTTTGTATATATATTGTCTTATATGAGGAATGATTGATTCTTGATCTTTAAAACTTGATTTTTATACTATAAATAAATATATTTGTAAAAGTTATAAATTATTTGTAATCAATGAATTGTTATTTTATACAAGTTTTAGAAACAAAATTTATTTAAATTATAATATTTTTTCATATTAAAGGTTTTTTAGAAATTTATTTATATATTTTCAATAATTAAAATGAAATTATGATAATGGTTTGGTATAAAATTTAATTTCTATAAACAGGGTTTTCATTTTAAACCATGTATTTTTTATTAAAAGACATATATTCTACATACATTTTATGTGATAAAAAATCACTACTAATTATTTGATTCTAATGAAAATTAAACTTTTATTTTTGATATATATTTTTTCATTATAAATATTCTTCTCATAATTTAAACATGATTTTTTAAATTATTGAAGTCAAAATTTTGTTTTATATCATAATAGTTTTTTATCATACCCTCTGGATCCGGTCTGTTAAATTTTAGATGCGAGAATATTTTTATTATTTTTCCCTTTTAATAGAATTTATAATTATTTTATATTTGGTACTTATGTATGACCACATGGAAACCATGGTAAGATCAATGGGTAATCAATATGAGTGATCATATAAATATTATTACTTCACCAGCTAGAGTCACCATGTTTTATTCATTTCTTTACTAGATGGATTCCGAGTGATGATTCCGAGAGGATAATTTATGTTCTATGAAAATTAAAATTGTATTATTGTCTAATAGATTTATCCAAACATACTATGTTCCTAGATTGTACTAGTAAAATAATAATGGTTACCCATTATTGTCGTTTATTCCATAAAGTGACTACTTTTTTTATTTTTACATTATATTGAGGTTTACTTTACAAGGTATTTCGTAATATGTATTTATAAATAATTTTTTCCCATTCAATGCGTATTGTTTTTGTCTTTTATTCCTATATTACCCCAATATGAATAATTAAATATAAATTTGTAAAAAATATTAATGGTTATGAGATTTACCATTCCCAATTGAATTAAAGAAACATTTATATGTTATAAATATATTTCAAAGTTTTAATACATGATGTAAATATATAATTAATTTCTTAAATTGATTGTGGTATCCTACTAGGACATTTTTGAAAAACTAGATACACATATTGTTTTAAAAATATATATTTAATTCATTGATATGTGTTATAGGTATGTTTATTATTGTATAATAAATGGTGGATTATTTTATTTGAATTAATTAAACAAAGATAGTGACAATTGGATATTTATGTGTCACACAAAGATAATTGGTTCTTTATTTCATTTCTGTTTAGAAATTATACTCTCCTATTGATACTGTTTTGGATCTTATGACAATTACGTTATATAAATGGTTGTTTTCACTTGAATATTTTATATTTTTTTATTTTTCAGAAAAGGTTAAGTATTCCCAATACTCATATCTTAGTACCCTTGGAACTAGTTACTATTATAAAGAGATCATGGATACACCTTGATCATTTTGGTGTACTGATTAAGTTACTGTGGCTAGGAAGCTCTAGTTAGTTTGTCACAGTAATTATGAAACATATTTTCATTAGAGTTAAAGTTAGTATAATACATGATGAAATTTTATAAATCATTCAAATAAATTCTTAATGTAGGGTATAGAATATTATTTTATTTTTAACTTAAATTATTTTCATTCATTGTGAAACAAATATGGATTAAAAAACTAATTTTCAAAGGGATTAGTAATTGGTATATATCACTCCCATTATGGTTCTTTATTATTGGTGTAGAATTTACTTGAGAATATGGGTTAGATTATCATAATTCACATGGGAGATATGTATTTTTGATGTCTTATTTAGCTAGTTTTACATGCTTGTGTTGATTTAATCACAATTCTCCTATGGGTATAGTGATAAATTATTCCCCTTGAATAGTAAGATGGTGGATGATAGATCATTTACCCTCACAGTGTGTTAAGACTATTTATGAGTCATCCTATTCTGACACATGTAAAAATATATATCTTTGGTTATCTAATTATACAAACTGAATATCATGATGAACTAAATATAAATAAAATTTTAATTTATATAATTTTATTGAGAATGTGTTTATAGATTCTATTTTTTTGGGACTCATTGATGGAGGATTACGGAGTTTTATTCATCCCATGTAAGGGAATCTTGGATCTTGTTTAGATTTCATTATTAGGACATTATATTTGGTAAAGGTCCCTTAATTAAATGGTTTAGATGGGATTCTCGTGGAGTAAGATATGAGATCGAGTAGAAAATAAGATCATGTTCATAAAGATGTATACTTTTTTTACCTTGGAACATATTGTTTATGATCAACCCATTAATTATCTATGTAATTTCTTTATTAATGATGTGACATTACATTATCTTATTTTGATATGTAATATGATATGTATTTTACTTATGTTCAGATAAATGAAACACTTTCTATAATTTTTATATATAATTTGTTGATTGTACATTTTAATTTATCCCACTATTTTATATGGTTATATATTCCATAGTTTATAGAATCCCCGTGAAAACTTTTGAACCCTTAATACTATTTTAAGTGGCTTTTATATGGGGAGGTATACCAAAGGTTATATAGAAACTCGGATTTATTCTTTTTTGGGTACATCTAATCAAGTATGCTATAAAAACATTTAGGGTTACCCAAAACATGATGTCGAAGAGTTTATATCAGATATAAAAAGTTTTCATTTAGTGTTACCAATATTACACACACCATAAAAAATATAAATCATTAGCAACTAGCAATTTCGGTGACAAATATTTAGTTATAGTCGTATTTACAAGTCCAAACATTAGTAGGAATCTAAAATTTGGTATTTAAATTTATTTTCAATATACCATAATATATATTCTATATTTATCATATGTATATTTTATTTTAGGTAATCCCTCCATATAAATTATTTTTATCATTTAATTTTTTCCATCTTTAGATCATTAATAAAATTGACATTGTCGGTTGTAGTTAATGTATAAGTCTTATAGGAACATGTTCTTTTTTACATTAATCCATAAAATATTTCCATACAATATCACAAAAAAATAAAATGTTATTAAAATACTAAATTAACACCCTTTGTGAAATGGATTAAAATCACTTAAAATTGAAATATTACTCAAGGAAACATGTGGTGTAATGTGAATCTAACAAAAAATTCATAAAATATGTCTTCAAATAATAAGAAACCATGAACGTGGAACAAAAGTCCCATACACTACCCATGAAATATAATAAATTAGAAAATAATATTAAATATAATAATGTCAGAATAATAATAATAATAATATTTTAACATTTGAATTATTTCGTGAAATTTTATTAATTTTTGTTGAACTAAAATAAATATTTTTTTAATAAGAAGCTTAAAAATACAAAAATCCATTATATAAAATTTAGAATAATAAATTTAAACATCCCAATTTAAAATATATAAATATAAATAATATAATTGTTTCTAATATGTAAGAATTTAAAATAACATAACAAAAAAATTATTATATCATAAATTGAGATATTAAAGTTATTATGCGTCTTAATTTATTCATGAAATATATGAACAACATGAAAATATGTAATGTATAATCCAAAATGAAAATTTATTTATAATTTTTTATCATATAAATTTCACACTTATTATATAGGTATGAACACTTTATTAACATAACTACATGGTAAGTATGAAATATAAAATAATAATTAAAACAGTTTTTTTATAATAAAGTTAAAATCATCACATCTCATATTTTAAATAATATAAACCATTAATATTTCATATTTCAAGTAATTAATTCTATATAAATAATTATATAATTTTTATTTATTAAATATCATAAAATTGATTGGGAAAGAATTTTATTCATTCAAAATAAAATTGTGATTGGGAAAGAATTTTATTCATTTAACATAAAATGTTTCTTCACATAGACCATATAATTATTCTTTTATAACTCCTTATTTTACGCCAAAATATATTTACACCATTTTGTGGTTTAATGTAAATATCATTTCCATATAATGTAATATTATCAAACAAATTCATTTTCTTGATTCCCATATTCTATATCACATCGATTTTTATAAAAAATGATATAAAAGTCATAGTTTTTATGAGATTCTAATTTTTGGAAAAATATTCTATTATAATTTTTTAATCCACATATTGAAATCAAGATAATTTATATTAAATCACTACTTCTCATTATGAACCACACCCTAGTTTTGAAAATTGTTGAGACCAGTAATGGATAAGATTGAAAAATAAATATTTATTAAAACTATAGGGTGGTTGTTTCAACCCATGGATTGTTTTTAAAGTTAATTAGCTAAAGTTAAATTATCTATCACTATGGAGTTTCTCAAAGTAATGATAGATTAGATATTATATTTAGTGGATAATGTTTTTATTATTAATTTTATAGATAATTCATAAATAATTTTCAAAATCACATTTAATATAATTTTATGTGATGTGATGTCTATTTGAAAATTTAAATATTAATGGATGGATATTGGAATAAATATAATGATTTTTACAAGAGTTCATATAGTAGAAAACTAAATAACATGGAAACATTAGTAACAATGTCATGATAAAGTCTATAAGTGATTAATTCATAGAATAATAACCTCTATGTAGTGTTAACCATGCTAAGACAACCCCAATATAAGAAGACACTATGACTATTAATGCCACAATTGTTATGATCATACCTCAATGGAATCCTAATAATAATTAGTAATATTAGTTTGAATTTTTTTAGGGGTAGATATTCGGGGGGAAGAATAACTCACATAATAATTAAAAGGTCTGTGACATGATTCGAGAGTATATATCTATTTATATTTTGAACTATATAGTATTACATAGAATCCACACCATAAAACAAAACTTATATATTTAATTGTTTTACTATTTCGGCAGGTGCTAGTTGTTCATGTAAAGAAGGTATATCTCACACTATAGTATTTTATGATGTGCCTCTTATGTGATGAATTTTCACTGTGAAAATATGTCATGATAGGTGATCACTTTGTTTTTTAAGTGGATGGATGGATTTCACTAAAACATATTATATAAAACAATAATCATTAACACATGGGGAAAATAATTGAATTTATTAATTAAATGAATCTTTATCACATCATATAAGTAGAAGTTATTGGAGATGTAGATGGAGGAAAAATGGTTAATCACACAACATTGTATGAATTTTCACTATTATTATTTTCTTGGTTTATAATTGTTGATATTGATGATGGTATGTTCGGTGTTTCATGAATTTCTATAACTCCAATCAATTTTCTTCCAAATTGTTTCCAAAGGAGGATAAATGAAATGTACTAATCCAACTATTAAGGTAGATGTTTGATATGTTAAAGAGTTTTTTAATGTAACATTAATGGTTGAATTTAAATTTTAAATTTTAAATTTTATTGAGAGATGATTGATGTTGTGTGATATAATGTATCATTGAAAAATATGGAATATAGAGAATAAGATATGAAATGAAGTGGTATTTTTATTGTATATTTAAAATAGAATGTTTAATAAGTGGGAGTATAATAATAACAATCACAATGAAAACATGATGGATGTATAACACTATTTAATAATATATTCTTGTTGAAAATAAAATTCGTAATATATATTCTTTGTCTGGTAAGGATTTATAAAATTTTATAGAAATATTATATATAATTATTTCATGTATAATACTAACTCTTCATAGTTATTCTAGTTAAATGTCTAATCATGGGTGTCATTGGATAATTTTATAGGGAATCAACTCAGATTGAGTAGTAAATACTAAAAAAATATGTGGTTTATTATGTTTCTGTACATTGGGGTATATGTACATCTATTTTATTGATCTATTCATGCTCATTAATGGGTTTTGAAGGTTGTTTTAATGTAGAAATAAAATAAGTAGTGAATTCACTAATTGAACCAATCTTAAAATAAATTATTATTATATATGAGGTCCATATTAAATTATATTACATAATTTAACCCCCCCTCAATAATGATAATATTTTTTTGGTAAGATAAGAAATATTTTCATATATTTAAGAAGAGTTGGTCTCAGAGATTATTTTTTAAACGTGGATAACATTTATTCATTGAACTGCAATGGATATATCACTTTTGAAAAGAAAAATTACTATATTTTGATTGATTGTATGCTTGATTATATTTCTTAAATTATATTTTATATTTTTGAATAAATAGACAATGGTTTTGTTCCAAATGGCAAATGTATTGGGATTATATTAGTTTAGAGAAACAATTTAGAGAATCATGTTCATTCTAGAAGTTCCATTTTTTATACATTATATAAATTTTGTTTCTTAATTACTAGGGGATGAAAATAGTTAAGGTTTTTTGTATAAAATGTAAAATATATATAAAAATATTTCTTAATTGATGAAATGTAAGTTATAAATTTAATGATTAAAATTTTATTATCTTTGGATAAAATATTATGAAACCATATATAACTTTGTTGTTATAATTAATTAACTAGTGAGAAAAATCAATGATTTTGGTTATAAATATGAGTAATCTACAATGTTCAATAATATACTATGACTTTTTTCAATTCTAATTGTTGCAATATTCTCATTTCTTGAAGCTTGTGATTTGGGTGCACATACATTGGATGATTTTGAAAAATATTTTTATTACTTATGAAATGTGTAATGGGTATTCAATTAAGAGTAATATAATGTATTGTAGGGATATTTATTTTATAAATTTAGATAATAATAAAATATTATTGTTGGATATGATGTTTATTCTATTTGTGAATTAAAATTGAAAATGAAATACAATAAAATAACTTTAATCATTTAAAAAAATTTAGGAAGCCTAAGTTAATGACTTGAGTTTAGATTCTACTTAATTGTATCAATTTTGTTTCAATTAGTAATTTTAAAACAAATATTCAAAAATTTATAGAATAATTATTTTGTGATGATAACGATGATATGTAATGAAAATCCCAGGTGAAGAAGGATCTAAAATACTTATCATTGGGAAATGTAATAAATTTATCTTAATTAAAGAACTAAAAATTATTATCAATTTAGGGTGATTACGATAGCTATAAAAAGGAATTTTAAGAGTCTAGTTTTAATCAAATTCATCAAAAATATCACATTTACAAAGTAAATTGTTATGAATTCACTGAAATGAATGTAAAAAAATGTAAGTGATAATGAAACATAAATGGAGTTCATCCAAAATCAATAATTCAAGGAATTTATTTGACTGATTAGAAAAATAGTGAAGGATAAAAATAATGACAATAAAGATATTGAATCGTCATGAATTAATTAATTGTTATACAATAAAATATTATAATGGTTTATGAATAAAATTAAGATGTTGAATATACTAATCGCTAGGAATAATAAATATAACGTTTTCATGGTTGTGAGGATTAAAATAATGCGGAATGAATCTTAATATTATCGAATATAAATTAATCAATTTAAAAAGTAATTATTCATATTAGAATAAAAAAATATATAAACATTAATTTACCAGGAGAAATATCAATTAATAAATTTATTAAAAATATTAATGAGAAGAAACAAGTTTAAAAAGTTGAATTCATGGAAAAAAGTAGTTTTAATGTATTTGAAAAGTATAAAAGATCTAATTTTAGGTAGAAACACATTTACAATTTTTATATGAAAAGGTTTCGAATGAAAAAAAAGAATACATAAAATATTCTTTAGTCAGAAATAATTTTTTTTAATAAAATTTAACTAGTGGTGATGGTTAAAGTTAAATAAACAACCTGAGTGTACTTTTACAATGAATTGCTTATTTAATGGAATATATGATTTTTTAGAACACTATATGATTTTTCAAGTTTCTAAGAACATAAAGAAGAAATTTTTTTCTATTAAATTTATTTTAAAGATCATAGAGGTTTTAGGAGACTAATAATGAGTTTCATTAATCCCACGTAAATAAGGATTGTTCATATGAAATATAAAAAATATAAACTGAAGGTGGAGAAATATTTTTCAACTGTTTGATGAGGTTTTTAGTTGTTTTAATAATAACATCCATACATATAATTATTTTATCATTATTTTACCTACCTAACTATGTATGAATCATAATACTCAAAATTCATTGAATATGAAAGAGACCTGAAAGGAGAAGGCATTCGTTGATGAATTCTCTATCAAAGCATCTAAAAAGATCATAATATCTTAGAATTTATACGTTATTCAAGTGTCACATGATATTTATAGATCCTCAAAGATGATTAATAGTTTATATAAAGGATTTTGATCTTTGGTATTGATATTATACTCAAAGTAAATAGATTTGGTAAAACAGTCAATGGAGAATACGAGACAGAATAAAATAATCCATTTATCATTGACTAGTGGTAACATAATGTAAACTTGGTTTCTCTGCATTGTGAATAATTAAAGAAGGCAGTGATTTGAAATAATCAATGTCTTTTTAATGGGTTTTAAAATGGACGAGTTTCAAATAGAGGGAAATGAAAACAATTGGTTATGTTTGAGCTTAGTATGGTAAAACATAAGGCTACGTGAGCTTGTAAAAAGATGACCACTTATGGCATCAAAGAATAAAACATAATTTTCAAAACGTTATTAGTATGGTTACCTAAGGAAGGAATTTTATGATTTTACTATGAAAAATAGTGACATATAGGGATAAATTGTTTCCTCTATAATATAGAATTTAATGAATCATAATTCTTAACATAAACAAGTGGAGATTCAAAGGTCTCACCCATTATAGATTCTTCATTAAAATATTTGTGGGAATATGAGGAAGGAAAAAATATATGGATATAATAATTTTTTTTATATATTCACTCATATTTCATTAATTATTTTTAGGAAACATAAGTCACTATTTTTTATGATTATTTATTAATTTTAAAAGAAGTGTACAAAAATAGTGGATATTATCCTCGATGTAATTACATGAGGATAATAGTGTGTAATACGGTATAAGAATCTTAAAATTATACCATAAAAAGAATAGAATTCACTATGAATTGAAAGGTCTAAATAGAGTATTACATGAGTGGTGTAAATAGATTTCCCCATTTTGGGTTAGCATGTAACAACATTATATCTCAAAAGGTAAGCAAATAATTAAATATATTTTATTAGAAATAATTTTTTATGCCTAAAAAATCATATTTGATCAAATATCATATTTTTTATATGAATACACAAATCTTGAAATAATTTACGTTTTTCACTGCTTTTATTATCATGGTGAATGGTATAAACCTTGAGATGTTCCAAAAAACATAATTCGATTGTGTATCTCTTAGTTATACTATTAATAAAAGTTTATATCATTTTTATAACAATGTCAAAGGTAATGTTTTTGATAAAATTGATATGGAGGTTTTAGAACACTCAAATAATGATGTTACATATTATGATTCAGGTTCAGGAAGTGATAATGAATGTGAATAATTAGTTAATAATAAAGATGTGGATTTTCTATAAGATGTGATTTAATGAAATTTTCTCGTTGAAGATAACTATTAATAAAAATTTAGTGATGAATAAAAATCATTTACAAATTATACAGGGTTGATAAAGTTGGTTTATGTGAATATTTTTGTTATAAATCATGAAAAACCAATTCCAATTATGATAACATTGAGAACAACAAAAAATGAAATGTTATTGTTCAATAAATTAGAATCAAATGATATTAAATAGGCTTTAAAACATAAAAGTGGTTTAATTATATGAATTTGGAGTTGGATCAAATTAATAATAATAAAAAATTGTATTTGGTATCTAATCCATCAAAAAATAATATCATATAAATTATATATTTTTTATATTAAACTTTGAATTATAACAGAGAGGTGAAGAGAAATAAGGAAAGATTCACATGTATATTATATTCACAGGTGGAATGAATTTATTTCTATTAGACATTAAGACTATATTCTAAATATAAGAACATTGGATTTTTTATTGATATAATGATAAAAAGGTTCTTTAAAATATTTCAAATGGTTATAAAATATATCATCCCCAAAGATTAATTGAAATATGATATATATAATGATAATCCTATTGAATTATTTATTTTATAAGATAATGGATTTGTTTCCTAGTCGAATTACTGATTTTATATATTAAAACAATCCATGATAGAATATAATTTTAATCTTAATTCATGTATAAAGGTTGAAAAGTTTAATAATGAAGAGTGGGAAACAATATCTTCATTAAAGAAGATTGAAAGGTGTCATGGATTATTATTGTCTATGTAGATAATATAAACTATTATTTAAATAAATAATTTTCTTTTAAATAATTTACATTTGATACAATGAATATATTTGAGATGCCCATGCTTAGAGTAAAGATTTTTTTCAAGGGACATTAAATTAATCAATAAAAGAATCATATTTTATTATCTTAATAGATGTATTACTTTGATCATTAAATAAGATATTAGTAGAAGATTTGAAGTCTTCTTATACCCTAATTTTTGTCAGAACTGTTCTATTTAATGATAAAAATGAATCAATGTTTATTTATGGATGTTCATAAATGTAATGGGGAGTTTACACTATATTAAATTTTTTAAACCTAAATTAATTTATGTTTCTTCACTTTTTTCCAGTCATGAGAATATATTAATGAAATGAAATAGTATCCCTATAAAAAGGATACTAAAATATATAAAAATCATGATGAATTATTGGATAAAATAATATATTTGTGGTGGGACTAATCATTTTTGGTATTTCAATGCAGATAAAGAGAGAGATTTAGATGCTAGAAATTATACATTCATTTTTTTGGATAAATCTTCTTGGGTTGGAACAAAAAAATTATTGTTCTTGAGTAAAATTCGGGTGGAGTATTATTTTGTAAGTATTTTTGTAACACCCAATGATTTTATAGTACGTTATTTATTCAAAGTAATTCAATAACTTCCACTACACGCAACACCAAATTCAAGCACACCATGACTTACTAAACTAGATGTTCAAATGATGTGATGAATAGTATTAAATAAATTTTGATCTTTACAAAATCCTTATAATTTTAAAATCCAGATTATGAGTTTCTTAGACATAATGAAAAGAATTCACTTTTTTTCAGATAAAATAAGTATTTTTTAAAAAATTTAATTTTACCTCCTCTTAATGGAGAACGAGTTTTAAACCCAATATTTGAAACATTTATATATTAAATTAAAAAAATAAACTTCTTCTTTTTAATCGGGACATAATAATTTTTTTTAATAATTTTTTTTTGTTTTTCTAATAACATTCTTATTTGGGTGAATATTGAAAAATAATATATTTTAACTGAATACAAATATTTTAATAAAAATAATTTAGAGTGTTAAAATATACTTTTTAATGGTTTGGAAGTGTAAATATATTATATATTTACCATTTAATCTAATTTATTCATTGAAAATAATTTCACTTTGATATTAAACATAAACAAGTATCAATATTTTGTTAGTTATTATTTTTTTTAAATAGGCTTTTTGGTTTTGACAATGGGAATTAATTTTAAGATAATAAATTCAACTTTGATATTTAGAATTTGTTAAAATGGACTTAATTTTTAAATTCAGAATATCGAAATTTTCTTAGGGTAAAATTTTGGTATTTTTCAAAAAACCTTCAATTTTTGATGAATAGTGAAAAACACTGAGTTATTGTTTAAAACCGAATTTTTATTTAAATAATTATTTATTTTATTTAAATTTATTTTAGGTAAAAATAGATACATAATATCAATATATGTTCAATGTAATTCATTAGAGTCTGTTTATAATAATTTTAGATATATAAAAATCTTATTAAACTTTTTACCGTCTTTTACCCACCTCCTAGGAGCATTTGCAAATTTACATAAAACATAATTTTACCACTTATGTGAATCGAATTTTAAAAAACCATGATACAAGATTGATATTAGTAATAAAAATTTGGTTCAATAAGATGAATATAATTTTTGGTGAATAGTAACTTTTTATTTTTATTTACCATGGTTAAAATTAGCTAGGGTAATTAATGGTAAAAATGATATTATTATTACCCTAACACATGTCCTAATTCTATTGGATAAGTGTAATTCGACCAAAAACAACTTTAGGAATTAAATATGATCCTTTAAGTCCACATGGATTAGATTAGGACATTTATTATTATTTAATTCAAAGAAGAGTGAAAAGTGTTAAATTCAATTTTTAATAACTAAACCATTTTTAATATAGGGTTACACATAGGATAAATCTATCTATAAATTTTCATTCTAAATATAATGAGATTTCATACATAATGGTATTTTAGTTATATTTTTTATAAATTAAATAATTATATTTATTTATGACATAATGATGATGCAGTAATTACCTAATTAAAGAAATATTAAAATAATTGATATTATATATAACCATATAAATGAAATTTGTAATTTTTTATAAATTACACTAATTTTATAGGTTAATATGGCATTTTAGGGTTGGTTAGATGAATTTTTTTGAGTTAATAAGTCTATTATGAATTTAGAAAAAACAAAATACTAATAGTGTCAAAATTGACAGAAAAGAGTTTTTAAAACAAATATTATATTATTAATTGATATTCTATTCCTAAAAATCAAAATTTCATCCAAAATACTTATATAATGATAGTTCTATCATTAATGAACCACCTGTGGTTCAAATGGAAGTATATAATGTGTTTATTAACCATATAATATAAAAATACAAAGTGACATGGTAAATGTCAAATTATTTATCTTAGAGTTAAATCTAAAAGATAAGGTTAATATAGGGACCCAATCATGTATAAAACCTATTTATTGCGTTTCTTTTGACCCATAACCACCTTATACATTATATAATTTATTTTTGAGCCATTATAAAAAGGAAATTATTTTATTATAAAATAATATTTCTAGCATTTCCTAAGGTGCCCCTCACACCTCTTATAAAAGGGAACTCCCCCTTCACTAAAATTTAGACCTTCAAAGCTTTTTGGCTCGGCCAAACTCTACCCAAATACCCTCTAAAATCGTTCCCTTTATCCTAGAGTCATTAATTTAGTTAAAAATCTAACCTACGGATCCCTTTTGATCAAATCAATAGAAAGAACAGGAAGAAGAGGTAAATATTTCATCACCTCTTTCAAGTTCCGTTCTTCTTCCACTTCCCCTTTCTTTGTTGTTTACATTATAAAATAATAACTCCAATATATTCTATATATAATGATGTTATTATAAATATTTTACAACCATATTCATTATTGTATCCATTCATTGAATGACATGTCATCATACGCGCGTATGTACGGCTTACCGTCTCCATGTCGTGGTGTAATTGTTATTCAATAAATTATTATTTTGATGGGTATTATAATGATGTGTAATTGATGTAAATAAAAAATATAACATGATAAGGATTCTTTATATATGATAAATCATCCAATTATATATTATTTTAATATCAAAATAATGATATTGTCACTCGTGCATACGTATGGATTACCGTTTCCACGAACGCGATAGGATTCATTCCCCATCGTTAACCATTCAATAATAATTTTCATTATATGATTGAAAATAATGTCTAAATACATAATATAATTCTGAATATGAGTAATATACATCACATACATAAAAAATATTACATATGTATCCAATCTTATAAAGGAAAATGAATTAGTTAAACCCAAAACGACAATAATACTAAGATATTATTAACAAAGAAATGTTAACAGATCATATATGATATCATATTAATGTATATTATTCTAGAATAATTTAATAACAATTAATTCACCATTATATAGGAGTTTAACCTACCCTCAACCATGGAAAAGTACTTGGTAAGGGTTAATTTCACAATATCTTTATTATCCGAGGTTGTTTTTATGTATGTATCTATTGGGTCATATTTATTATCCAGGTCCATGTTTCATGAATGAGTTTTCAAATAGATATTTTTAAAGGACATTTTTACTAAAAATTCATTTCAAATGTTTTAAATATTTATTCTTTTGAATCATTCTTATTAGTATCCATGTTTTGAAAATGGGTTTTAAGGATTTATCTATATGGACATGACTGTTTTTAAAATATTAATTCATTTCAAAAGAATCAAAGTGGTAGGGGACACTTTGATTCAAAAATGTATTTATATGTATTACTTTTTAAATTGTGTTTCTTTTAAATTTTTTCATGAAAAAGGGATATTTCTCTCATAGAGTTTGACAAATCAATTTCATCTATGTCAACATCCTTTGATAGATTTTCAACTTTTTTGAAGTTGATTTATTATGATAAAAATCATCCATATTTTATTGAAGTTTTTGTGATATTTTTGACTGTGAATGTGTTATTTTAATACCATTCATGTTTTATGGATAAATTATTGGGATTTCATATTCTAGTTTTAATACAAATGTTTATATTATGTTTTAAACTTTTCATATGAGGAATGCATTGGACTTAGTAAGTGACAGGTGGATCCCGTTATAGCTCCTTGATGCATCGGTAGGTATCATGAGACAAACTAGTGTCTTGGCAAAAGGCCTTGACAAAATATTATTTTTAGTCTAGGTACAAGGCCTTTGATATGTGGTAATGAAAGTCTGGCATTATGTATTCCATCATTATGAAAGTGGCTATTGGTATTACATGTGATTATTCATCTAGTAGAATATCCATGTGAATAAGTAAATGACATTATTTGATTTTATCTTTTCCATACTATGCTGAAGTTCAATTTTAAAAGGATTTTGTTTTATTCTTATATATTTCCTTAAATGTTTATGCATATTTATGAATGTTTCTGCTATATTGTTATCCTTACTGAGCATCTGTGCTCACCCCTTTCAATGTTTGATTTTTCCCAGGATGCAAAGATGTATATTATGACTGACCTATAGGGATAGTCTAGGGGATCTCAGTGTTTTATATGGAAACAATGTTGTTATGGTTTTCTATTTTATGATGTAATACAAACCTTCTTAATGTATCTAGTACATCCAAGGATACTAAAGTAATTGGTCTTTTGAGACATAATCTTTTGTGATCAGACCAATGATGCGTAATAATGCACCAACTCTGGGATTATGGGTTCGGGGCATTATAGTTGGTATCAGAGGAAGTTTAGTACAAACCATAGAAACTATATTTAGGTAAACACTGATTAGAGCACATAGCCCAAATATAGACTTTGAGGATTAGTATAGAATATCTTCCTAAAATTTTGGTATTGTTGAGATTTTGTGAGTTTTCCAAGAAATACATCCCTATCTGGATACGGGCAGGTAGAGGCGGCTCTGGCACAAACATACCTAGTGGTAAAACCAGAAAACACCGCTTTGAGTTAGACTTTAACTGGAACTAGTGAACGAGAATGGGATTTCCTCACTCTTGGTTACAAAACTATTAAGGGATATTCATAGGATAATTATCATTTTCTTTACAAACAATTATGAAGGGTTTATGAGTATATAATTTCTCAAGGAAAATATTTTTTTTATTATGGATTATATCCATAAATTGTTCAATTTATGTTAGGTATTTTAAAAGTTTTAAATTATTCATTGCAATTCATAAACTGACCTAGTGTATGCCATTGTATAGAAATGCACCCACTAGAAGTAATGTGAACTCCAGTAACAAATATATCCAAAGAGTAAGAAGGATCATATATTTCATGGTATTAAGCCAACATTTATAGGGGAAATAGTCTCCCATTTATTCTCAATATATGAAGAAATAGTATCAGGTGTTAATAAGATAAGTAAATAATTATTCGAGTCCAATGGATTTGAAGGGAAGCAAGAGAATAAAACTATGGAAGAGATAAAGATGGATAAAGGGGAGAGGGAAAATAAAGATTTTCCCATATGTGATAACTGTGGAATGAATCACCTTGGTAAATTCCTTAAGGGAATGAGAGTTCGTTATAAGTATGGAGAAAAAGGACACCAAGTATGTGATTGCAAAGGTAAGAAAAAAGATTCAAATGTACAATGCATCATCTACATGGAGTTGGGACACTACGCAAACCAATGTCCAAATAATCAGAGTATACCCCAAATGATGCTATTGGATAATAATAAAGTTATGATACTTCTAAATATTAAGAGGAATGATTAGATTTCATACATTTTTATTAAAGTATTGTTTCATTTGTGTATTCTATTAATGATTTACATGTTATAAGAATTCTTCAGTACATAAGGATTTTACTGAAATACTATTTCATTAAGGACTTGAGATTGTGTGGAACCATGAAAAGTGACTCAATCGCAGGTTAAATTTTATGAAAATATATGGTTGAGAGAAAGATAACCCATAATATGGTTCTGATACTGTGGTAGTGATTTTGGAATAATACATGATCGATTTGGATAAATTATATTGGATATTCTTGACTACCTTAAAACTAATTAATGATTTTTGTATTCCATCATTGTTGGAGTTTGCAACAGTTTTTGATAGAAGGGGTATATCCAGTATTTTATAAGGAATAAGAGAGCATGAATGAAATCAATAAGGTTTTATGGTAATTTAGTATGTTGCAGTGTTTTAAAATACATAATGATGGTGTTCACATGTTATTACATGTAAAAAAGGATCTTTATTATGTTTACACTACTTATAAATTTTGGGTTGTGAGTTTGTACAAATTTTTTTTGATAAGATTAATTTGAGATTATTTTTGTATTTCCATAAAAAAGACAACACAGAGGTCGGGCGGCAACCCGTCATGCCCGACAAGGCCGCGAGACTTGAACCCGCACCCGAAGGGAGACAAGGTTGTATCACCTTCCATTAGACCAAGTGATGTCCTAGATAGAATAGTGTAGTTTTCTTAAAGTTCTGGTAGATGAATTATAAATTATTATATTTTGAACCCTATACGATTATGATAAATAGAATATTTTTTTATGTTCTATTATCTTTTAGATTGAAATATGAGTTTATGGTAGAAATTAGTAAAAGGATGGAACTCTAAATTTCAAGTGTATATATTTTTCTTCTCATATTATATGATGAAATTAATTCTTAAACTTTAGGTAAGCAATCTTAAAATGAAAAATGTGTTATATTAATACCTTATGTTTTGTTGAACCATTGATTTTTTAAATCATCATAGATTGATGGCTTTGAGGCCCTAAATTATAAAATTTTTTGTGACTGATGACCACAATCACTCCATATAAATATTTAAATTTTCCACAAATTACGTGTCTCTAATTTCAACTTTCCACCAATGTTCTCCTAATAGAGATCATAATTTTGTGGTGACTTTTTTATTCCCCTTTTCCTCTTGTTAAGACAAAATTTTATTAACCCAATTTTTGATGTGGGTTTTCCCACAAAGGTATTATCTATTTTCAAACTTTTATTTTCAGAGAACAATTTCAAATTGCGAGGACTCAATTTATTGAAGGAGGTAAGAATTTAATACCCCAATATTTCATATTACGTTAATTATTCAAAGAAATTCAATAACTTTTACTACATGCAACACAGAATTCAAGAGCACCATGACTTACCAAACTAGTCGTTCAAAAGAGGTTATGAATATTATTAATAAAATTTTGAACATTATATAATCCTCATAATTTTAGAATAAATATTATGAGTTTCTTATACATAAAAAAATTCATTTTTTCAGATAAAAGAAGTATATTTTTAAAAAATGAAATTTTACTGACTTTTAATGGCGAACCCTATTTAAATCCAATATTTGAAGCTATTATATATTCAATTTTACAAAATAAAAATTTTCTTTAGAATCTGGACCTAAGAATTTAGTTTCAATAAATTTATGTTTTTTTTCTAATTACTTTTATATTTGGGTGAATAATGAAAAATACTATATTTTAACTAAAAACATCTTTTTTAATCAAAATAATTTATAGTGTTAAATTATAAATTTTAATGGTTTGGAAGTATAAATAGATTATATATTTACTATTTAATCTAATGTTATTCATTAGAAATAATTTCACATTGAAATTGAACATGAACAATTATCAATCTTTTGTTAGTAATTATTTCTTAAAAACATGCTTTTTGGTTTTGAAAACTGAAATTAATTTTAAATTAATATATGAAAATTCTATTTTTTGAATTTGGAAAAATAGACATAATTTTTGTATTCAGAATATCAAAATTATCTTAGAGTGAAATTCTGGTATTTTTGTAAAATCATTTAATTTTTTATGAATAGTGAAAAACACTGAGTTATAGTTTAAAACTGACATTTTATTTCATTAATTATTTATTTTATTTAAATTTATTTTAGTTAAAAATTGATACATTATACATAGAAGTTAAATTCAATTAATTAGAGTAATTTTATAATAATTTTAGATATATATTAATTTTATTGAAATTTTTACCGTATTTTACCCATTTACTAGGAGCATTTGCTAATTTACATAAAACTTAATTTTACCGCTTCTATGAGTTGAATTTCAGAAAAACAAGATACATGGTTGATATTAGTATGTAAAATGTGGTTCTAGTATGATGAAAGTAATTTTTTGTGAATAGTAAATTTTTACTTTTATCTTTCACGGTTAAAAGTAAATAGAGTAATTAAGGGTAAATATGATATTATTATTACCCTAACACATCTCATAACTCTATTGGATAAGTGTAATTCGACCCAAAAAAAGATTTATGAATAAAATATGATATTTTAGATCCAATTGGATTAGATTAAGACATTTATTATTTTTTAATTCAAAGAGGAGTTAAAAGTGTTAAATTTAATGTTTAATAACTAATCCATTTCTAATATAGGGTTACACATAAGATATATTAGACTATAATTTTTCATTAGAAATATAAATTTGTTTCATACATAACTATATTTTATTTATATTTTTTAGAAATTAAAAAACTTAATTTATTTATGACACAATGATGATGTTGTAATTACATAATTAATGAAATATTAAAATAATTGATATTATAAATATACAAATAAATGTAATTTGAGACTTTTTATAAATTACACTAATTTTCTAGGTTAACATGACATGTTAAGGTTTGTTAGATATATTTATTTAGAAATAATAATACTATTAAAAATTTAGAAAAAACAAAATACCAAATAGTATCAAGATTGACATAAAATAGTTTTAAAAAGAAATATTATATTATTAATTGATATTATATTCCTAAAAATATATGGTTTGGACAAAAGACTTATATAATGATATTGGTATCATTAATGAACCACTTGGGGTTCGCTTGGAAGTATATAGCTTGTTTATTAACCATATAATAAAAAATACAAAGAGACATGGTAAATGTCAATCTATTTAACAAAGACTTAAATCTAAAAGATAAGGTTAATATAGTTACCCAAACCTAACTAAAACCTATTGGTTGAGTGGTTCATGAACCATCCCCACCTTAGCCTTTAAATAATTCAATTTGGATCCATTAGAAACCATTATTGATTATCTTACAAAAAAATATTTCAAGCGTTTCTAAAGGTGCCCCTCACCCCTCTTATAAAAGGGCACTCCCCCTTCCCTAAAATTCACACCTTCAAAGCCTTTTGGCTCATTCAAACTCTAACCAAATACCATATCAACTGTCATCCATTCATCATAGTGGCCTTAATTTAGTCATAAATCCAACCTAATGAGACCTTTTGATCAAATCAAAAGGAAGAACACGAAGAAGAGGTAAATATTTCATCTCCTCTTCCATGTTCCATTTTTCTTCCACTTCCTCTTTCTTTGTTGTTTCCATTAAAAAATAATAACTCAAGTATATTATATATACTGTGATGTTATTATTAATATGTTACAACCATATTAATTATTCTATCCATCCTTTAAATGACATGTCACCATACGTGCATACGTACGGCTTACCGTCTTCACATTGTGGTGTAATTATTATTCAATACGTTATTATTTGTATGGGAATAATAATGATGTTTAATAGATGTAGATAATAAATATATCATGATAATGATTCTGTATATATGATATACCATCCAATTATAAATTATTTTCTTATCAAAATAATGATATTGTTGCTCATGCGTACTTACGGATTACTGTTTCCACGAACGCGATGAGATTCATTACCCATCATAATCAATTCAAGAATAATTTTCATGAGATGATTAATAATAATTTTAAAAGACTTAATATAATTATAAATATTAATAATACACATTCTATCCATAAAAAACATTACTTATGTAAAAAATCATATAAAGGAAAATGAATCAGTTAGCACCTGAAACGACGATAATACTAAGATATTATTAACAATGAAATGTTAAAGGATCATATATGATATCATATTAATGTATAGGATTTTATTATAATTTAATAACAATTATTTCACCATTATATAGGATTTTAACCTACCTTCAACCAAGGAAATGTACAAGTTAAGGGTTAATTTTAAATTCTCTTTATTATCTGAGGCTGTTTTTACATAAGTATCTACTGGGACATATTTATTTTCCATATCCATGTTTCATGAAAGAGTTTTAAAAGAGATTATTTTAAATAATTTTTTTTACTAAAAAAACATTTCAAACGTTTTAAATATATTTTTTTCTGAATAATTCTCATTAATTTCCATGTTTTCAAAATGATTTTACGGGATTTATTTAAATGGAGATTAATTTTTTTAAAATGTTAATTCCTTTCCAAAGTTTCAATGTGGTATAGGACAGTTTGTTTCAAAAATTTGTTTAAATGCATTCCTTTCTATATTGTGTGACTTTTAAATGTTTTTATGAAAAATGGATATTTCTCTCAAAGAGTTTTACAAATCATTTTCTTCTATGTCAATATCCTTTGATAGATTTTAAACTTGTTTTAAGTTGATTTATTATGATACAAATATTCCATATTGAATTGATGTTTTTTGTGATATGTTTGACTGTGTATGTGTTATTTTTACACTATTAATGGTTTATAGATAAAGTATTGTCATTTCGTATGCTGGTTTTAATATTAATGTTTTTGTTCTGTTTAATCCTTTTCATATGAGGAATGCATTGGACTTAGTAAGTGATGGGTGGAGCCCGCTATAGCTCCTCGATGCATCTTTAGGTCTCATGAGACCAACTTGTTTCTTTGAAGAAGGCCTTGACAAAATCTTATTTTTAGTCTTTGCACAAGGCCTTGACTATGTAGTTATGAAAATCTGGCATTATGCATTCCATATTTAAGAATGTGGCTATTGATGTTGTATGTGATTATTTGACTAGTAGAATATCCATTTGAATAATTAAATGACATTATTTTATTTTAACTTTTCTATATTATGCTGAAGCTCAAGTTTAAAAGGATTTTGTTTTAGTATTATACATTTCCTTAAATGTTTATGCTTATTTACAAAAGTTTCTGCTATATTGTTATCCTTACTGAGCATTCGAGCTCACCCCTTTCTATGTTTTATTTTTCCCAGGATGAGAAGAAGTATATTACGACTGACCTATAGGGATAGTCTATGTAATCTCAGTGTTGTCCTTGGAAACAATGTTGTTCTAGTTTTCCATTTTACGATGTAATGTAAACCTTATAAATGCATATAGTACTTCTAAGGCTACTAAACTAATTGGTATTTTGAGACTTTATCATTTGTGATCATGATAATGATACATAATAATTCACAGAATCTGGGATTATGGGGTCAGGGCATTACTATTTCAACAACCTAATTAATTTGTATGAAAATCATATTAATGATCTCAGGGGGATGTGAATTTCCAATTGATATTTGGTTTTGATATTAAAGTCATATAGATGTATCTAGTGATCAATTAAATCATTCTCAAATAATTTACATTGATATCAAATACAACTTCCTTAATGATCTTGTAAAGTAATCATTGTTGATTCAATAGATTTTTTCAACTATAGATAAAATATTGGATGTGTTCTCTAGACATATATTGAATGATTTGTCAAGAAATTAGAGGTTGATGATCTGATTTTAACATTAATACCCATGACACTAATGTATAGTACACAAGTCGGGTTTATCCCTTTCTTATTGAATATATTTTCTCAATTTGTTATAATTAACATATTTTTCATTTCTATTTCATTAATTTTAAGTTGTAGTAGAACATCGTTCTTCCAAGAATACAACTTTTCTTAAGAGGAAGTGTATTTTTCATGGGGTTTAGAAAGGTAAATTTAGTGATGTTAGTATATGTGTGTATGATTTTGTGAATTTTGAACAATTTTAACATGATTTTTGAGCACTTATGGAATAAAGTTTAATAGATAGGTGCATGAATATTTTTTTGAAGTCAAAATTGAGTGACAAATAAAATAGATTTTTCGGAAGTGAATATAAGTCACAACAATGGAGATCATGAAATTATTATTAATTTTTTATATTTCCAATATAATTTCAACATGAATACATTTATATATATTGATTTACTATGTATTTTAATATCTTATGAGTTTAAAATTTGATTTATGATCAATTTTTTATAAAAAATGGGGGATTATTTTTCCTTGAATTGAGATGATGGTGACGTCAAGGGTGGTTGTGACCATATTAAATTTAATGATAAATAGGGAGAGTTTTCAAGTTTATAACAACATGACTAATTTCATATCATATTAATTTTTTTGTAATGGATAGTTTAATTGAAAGATTGATTTTCTAGAAACATTTTTTGAGTTGTATTTATTTTCAAGATATAAATCATTTTGAATTTAACATTAAATGGAATATATTGTGAGATAAAGTCAGTATGGATGATTGATGATGAATGAAATAATTAAATAGATATGTTTTTTATGATTAGAATAAGATATTTATTAGAAATATAAAACATGGAACAACATGTGTTTCTAGGAAATGATGAATTATACTTCTGATTTATTCATATGATAATAAACTCTAAATAAGTATAAATATATTATGATGGATTATAATTATAGAGTAGATGAGTATAATCAAACCATGATTTTTTGGATCATACATAAATGAGATCTAAATAATATGTATGGTGTATATATTCCTATGAAAAAATCTACTCGCACAATAACAAAAATGGTTATTTTCATGATTTAAGTGTCAAAAATGATTTTTTGAACAAGTACATAAAGAAATGGATTTTTTTCCATTAAATAAACATAGGTTCTAGTCAAAATGATCTAGATTCCCTCTTAAACTCGTACTTGACAAGAATTACCACATACCAGATGGAAATTCTAGATCCCCAAAGGTCGGCTACTAGAACCCGAGCATCATACCATAATTAAATGGAATGATTTTACCCAACCTGATTTATCATGTCATATATATATATATATATATATATTTGTTTTTATGTATATCTGAGAGAAATAAAATAAGATATAAATATATTCTAGAACTAAAATAATATAGTAGAAAAAAAACTCAAAATCCTTCATAACAATACAAATTACAAGTCCCACATCGATAGAAAACTGAAACAAAAACTGTCAACTCTATATGATAGTATGTGAAAATACAATTATCTCACCACTATCTACCCTAACCTACTCACTATTTTTCCGTTCATATCGCTTCATAAAAATGCGTACAATGGTCTACGCATCACTAAAGGGTTGTGCAGTGTGTGGGATAATATTCCCAATATGTTCCCACATAGGTTTTTTATAACAATTCAATGTACAATAATCTGAATATTATCATTTTTAAATAAAAAATGAACTAATAAATTGTTAAATATTTTTTATATATAATTAATGGATGAACATTTAATTATCTTTTTTCCATATTTTTTAATAGATCTAGGTAAAAAATAAAAGAGTTCTATATATGATAAAGATGTTATATAATATCAAAGAATCCCCCAAAAATCATATCAAATCCAATAAAAAGAAAAATCACATGTTAACTCATACCATGTGTCACTACAAGATAGAATATAAAACTTCTCATACCATAATAAATAACTAGTGCACGATGAAGTCTTATAAAAGATTCCTAAGAATTAGAGGAACATACTATGTGTAAACCCCAAAACAATGTCAATATCAATTCCCAATAATAATGATCATAGGAAACAAAGGGACACCCAATGAGTGAACCCCTTAGAAATAAATATAATATGGACCTAAGAAAAACCTATATCTTATGTATACAAGGTAGACCTTATGCCCTATATTCCAAAAAAAATCATCAAACACATGCTATGAAAGCCCTGTGAGAATCCCATTTTATGATTTTATGAAAATAAAATTTTATTTTAAAAAAAAGGATAATAATAATTAATAAAAAACATGTTTTCTTATACAAAAATAAATAATTATATACAGTCATTCCATTTAAAAAATAATTTATAAAAACATATATAATTCCAATTAATCTAATATAGGATACACACCCAACCACCAATGTCAAATTCAGGTCGCACACACCTATTATGGGGTCCACCATCAAAGAAGAATAAACAGATATCAACTTAGGTCCTAGAATCAATCCTCACATATTAAAATAGATTCAATCAATCAAAAAATAATCATAGAGAATAGATCATGACATAACTCAATGAAACATCCATGCATCACCACAAAAAACACAAGGATTAGAATCCAAGGGAATATATCATGAGTGAACTATATGTAGAAATTCTGAATCAACATGAAATATCAATAGATTCATAAATGAAATGAAACAGATATACCACGATCAAAGGAAACAATGAATCATAAAGGATTAATCACTAAAATAAATGCACCACAACCAAAGTTATGAACAATAACTAAAAATAAATGATTAAATTATGTCCCTAAAATCATCAGGGAGAGCTCCTTGGTTGACAGGGAAGAAACATGAGGAAGAATGAAATATTCTTCAGCAATGTAGGTCCATATAGTCCCAACACTGAAGATTTACATGGTGTGAAACCATGTTTCAAATTGTGTAATACACAAAAACAATGTATGCATTAAAAACCGATCACATTGGGTTGAGTATCCTGATTTTACAATTATAAATCTTATAATATATAATCATTGTGTAAAATCATCATTCCTTATACTGATTTGTGTAATCGACCCATCACCTATTACATGATGTGTAAACATGTTATATAGAACGTAAACTTATCTGACCTTGTATTGGTTCACAAGTTCTTATTGGTTACCAATACACATCATGTAATCAATTTACATAGATTGTATTTATCCTTCATAACATGAATTCTCCATATTCTGCTCAAAATCTACAAAGAAACTCTTATGTTCTCTAGACTCCCAGAGAACCCCACACGTGATTCAATATATTTATATATGGATTGCATTAATTTAAAAAACATAAATCCACAAGCATTTGGTTATTAACACCATAAAATAATATCTATACTTGGGAGTCACAACAATAACAAAATAAAGAGGGAAACAATCATAGGGAAAAGAAATTCTTGAAAGTGGTAATATGATTTTATAAAATCCCACCATAAAGAATTTCATTCCTAATAAGTCATGAGTAATAATGATATTCAAAAAATAGTTGAGTGCATTTATCTCCCATCATCCAGCAATGATCCCAAGACTCATCAGAATACGATCTGTAAAAACAATACATTTTGACTAAGAGAATCAACTTCCCATGCCTGATTTTCATAAGAAATTATATGATCTCCACTGGATGCTCCACAATAGAATTATATGGCTATAAATAAATCTCTTCTAAACAATACATATTATACGGATCATGATTATATTCCATGATATGTGATATGTGAAAAAAATCATGAATTTATATAAAATGAACTAAAAAATCCAATCAATAAGAAGCTTACCTAGGTCACATAGTGGTGTCAAAATGTCCTACATATCTTGGAGAATAAATTTCATGTTTTCAAAATTGATAGTGACCAAATAAATGGGAAAAATTTATAAAAACCAAAACACCAATGGAAAACTACAATGGATGAAACCACTAATAAACACTAGATTTTTGAATACATTGAGTTATATAAATAAAATCATATAAACCATGAATCCTCGTTGATGTATCCTTAATGAGACTGATTCAAACTAAAGAGGCATCACCCACCATTTCAAAAAATGAGGTCATATTCAAAAGAAAATATACAAATCCTCAGAGGTATCCATTATGATCAAAAATTGATAAGTGTTGTTATATGAAAAATCCACCATTCGATGTTGGCTATGACCTGATGAAATAAAAGACATAGGAATATATAATATCCTCCGAGATTTTAATAGAGTTCTCCATCTAACCATATTTCTGTGGAGGGGAAGTTGTACTCAACTTCAACTGAGTCCCCATCACCTATTAGAGACTTCTCAAGAAACATGAAGTAAACCTAAGATCCATATTTGAATCAATGGTTAAGGAAAACCCATGTACCCTCATAGTATTCTTTGTATACATCTTACCCAGATCTCCAAAATTAGTGGTGTCCTTAATCATAATTAAAAAAAGCTTCTAATGTTAACTAATCAGTCACCACTAATATATCATTACTCAATTAGGGAATACATGGTAAATTAAGAAATAGTCCAATAGTCACGTCATCCCATTTACAAAACGGTACTAGAAGAGTGTAAATCAAACCAGAACATTTCAGATGCTCTACCATTCTCTTTTGGTAGGTGTAACATCAGAACGCATATTCATCAATTTTGTGCTTTATACTCGAAAACCAGATTTTCAGTATCATTTCATAATATATCTTCTTAGTGTCCTGATAAAAAGACCATAAATAAATATGATAGTAAAAAAATTGCTCCTCCTAGATATTGGGTGAAAACAATGATCCCCAAAATAGATAATACATTTCTACAAAATAAGTATTTAATAGCATTGACTTTTATTAGCACAAGACAAAGCACTAATAAAGGGTCACTTTTATCATTTCTCTTTTTAGCACTGATAAAGGGTAACCACTATCAATGATTTATTATCATCACATATAAATGCAACACTGCATCAATTCTTTATTTTTTCCTCTGATAATGGGTACCCATTATTAGTGCTCTATTTTTACCACAGACAAAGGGTATCCTTTATGATCACTTTTTTAGCACCCATAAACAGATCCATTATCAATGATTTTTAGGACTGGTAATGGTCCAACTAAAATGAAATAACTAAATAAAAAAATAATTTATTTTACTAAAAAATATTAAAACATTTACTAATTAAATAATTAGTGATAATAAGGGATAAATTGGTTATAAAATATTTAAATCATAAATACTAAAAAATAGTATATATTACATATATATATATATAGAAAATTAAACAAAAAAAAAATTAAAATAATTAAATTGTATCGAATATTAAACATTTAATTAATTAAAGAATAATTTATAATGTTAATAAATATTATATAATGAATATATATATATATATATTTGTGAATGTAAATTTATTGAATAATTTTTTTTATTGAAAATTAACATGAATTAAAAATATTTACTAATTTTATCAAGTAATAGACATAATTGAATTTCATTTAATTTTTAAATTTAACATGGATCAAAACTGTGTTTTAGTGATTTTTCATATATGTAATTAGAGAATTTTAAATACAATGAAAACATTTTTTTAGGAATATAATCAACTTATATTATTTATTTTATATAAATTTATTTACATTGTTTTAATAATTTTAATATTTATTCATCATTGTTTCAATATATATCCTCTATTTTTAAAATAATTTATATTTAATTAATAAAAATTATCCATTTTAAAATATTATTAATGTGTACTCATTTTTAACTTTTCAATTTCACAAATTTTTAACATGCATGCACTTAAGATTAAATAATTATTAGTAATGTTATAAATATTTTTGTAAATAAAAGATATAAATTAACATTTTTATAAATTTATATTTTAAATATTTATAAATTCATATATTTATAATTATAAATATATAAAAAAAATTTAAGAAAAAAATATTTATATAAATATAAATAATTATTATATATATTTAAATAATTATAAAATTATATTAAATTTAGATATGTAATCAATATATTTACTATATTTTGATTTATATGTATTTATGATATATATATTTATACAAATATATATAATGATATAAATATTATTTTCTAAAGTATTATATTATTATATATAAATAATTATATATTTAAATAATTATATAATTATAAAATATATATTTAAATAAAGAATGTGTTTTCATTATTTGTAGCAATATATAAATATTAAAAATATATAATTATATAAATATACCTAAAATTGTTTTTATTTTTAATTATAATTATAAATCCTTTTTGAGTTATTAAGCAGTAGACACGGGTTAATGTATAATTTATCAGTGCTTTTTGAGCACTTTTAAAGACAGAGATGTATCAATAATAAACAATCAATGATAAAGCATGTACATTATTAGCACTTTTTTGGTAGCACTGATAAACTTATATAGGTCTATTTATATAAAGATAACCAGTTTCGAAGTCGTCACGATATCTGAAGCTTCCTGCGGTTTCCACCCTCTGTCAGTGCTCCTCCTTCGTGAATCGATGCTCGAATAAAGTCTCGAATCAAGGATTATACAATTTCAATTCTCAAATACAAGGCTTAGATGATTCAAGTATCGAATGAATCCAAGGTACAAAGGTTTTCCAGGATTTAGATATATCTACAATCTATCAGATGATTCAAAGCTTCAATCCAAGGTAACAAAATTTCTCCTCCTCCTACTCACTAGTTATTTGATTATTTAGCGATATCTATTATATTTTTTATCATTATTCATTATTTATTCTATACATCCCAAAAAAATGTTATTGGGATTTATGGTTGAAATGAGATTGGGTTATTGTTCCTTGCACTCTCCCACCCTCACTTCTTGGTGATTCTATGCAACCTACCAACCCCAACACCACTGAATCCTACTTAATGAGATCACTAAACCCATAATATTTTTCATATTTTAAAACAAAATAAATCTCATACGCATAATTACCTCCGTCTACATAGGGGGCACTTCTATCCTTCTACACATAGAAAACACCAAACAAGAAATTATCATCCTATTATACTAGAACATAGGGTCTGTGAAATGAAATCATGGTGCATGCATACCTGACTTGGAACATTTCAATATATTGACACACACATATATATACATATATAATGGTTAATTTATAATATAATTATATTGACATTCACACACATACCCACACACATTTTTATAAATACATTTGTATTTTTGTATGTCACTATAATTATGTATTTTTCTATAATATATATATACATATATTATAATTTCATATAAATTGATTTAACACATTACATATATAAATATATTGTTATATTTAATGTAAAAATTTAAAAATACCAATATGTAAAAAATAAAAAAATATATTTATATTATATTGTATATATATATATATTATATATATAAACACATAGGTATAGTTTAAAAATACACACATATATATGATAGAGATATATATTATACAAATACATTATGAAAATTTTTACATTAGGAAAATAAACATATATATAATACTATATAAATATATATTATAAAAATATATGTTATACAAACAATGATACACATTACACAAATAAAAAGAAAAATATATATATTATACACAAATATATATTTTACAATTATTTATATATCATGGAATGTCCCCATAGAGACCCCTTAAATAATAAAAAGAGTGTTTAATCCCCTAAAATATCACCTTCAACAGGCTACAAGTTAATAACTAGTGGGAATTGCGTAATTCTCAAAAATGGGATGCATTACCCATTTTGAGTAACACAATAAAGTATAATTGTCATCCTCATTAAATTCATGTGATTTCTTGGACTCGAATGACACTTAACAGGTTCCCTGAGCCCAGTGGGCCACATTGCCTCAAGTGTATCTCCCCAAACGTCAGTGGCTACCAACTAGCAGCGATGGACTAGGTTGAGTCTATGGGGATTGTATGCCCTCATTAACAAAGTGCAGTGCAACAGGTGAATATAAACATCCGGGAAAATATAGGAAACAATATAAGTAAACAAAAGGCATAGTGGGAAAGGAATAGAGACAATAGTAACAATAACTAAAGAAAATGGAATAGCATTCAAAAACTGATCATATTTCATGTCACAAGAAAACTAGTGAACATGAACACATTACTACAGGAATAACATGTTAGACAAAATTATAAATGAAATCAAAGACTATCCCAAGAATCCTAACATCCAACTCGGTCGCCTCCGGTCAAAAAACATCCTAAATAGCAGGAAAAAAATTCTTCACATCTATATGTTTCCCTTTATCGACTCCTACAATAATGTAATCTAATCCAGGTACCTAACGGTACCCAGAGATGGTGATATATAAGTCTCAATGGTCCACCACCGATTGTGACTATATCATCTGTCCCTTGTAATGGAAATGTAACAGTTTGAAGGCATCCAAATATAACATAAAGTGGTACGATGTAACTAAATACCCAAGTACCTACATCAAACCTCTGCTAGAGTCTAAACATGTCAAAAATTCATTATTTTATTACCACCAGTTTATAAATAGGTCACATATTGGAATTTTCAAAGGCTCCCAAGATTTATCAAGGAAACCTGTAATGATATTTAATAATGAAATTGAATGTTAACAACAAAGGAAATTTAGACCTCAATGGTGGCCAACTCAATACTAATTATATTATGGATCAAGAAAAGAGTGTAACATAATGATAATATTGCCAATAATTCCACGATAAGGTGCCTACCGAATCCAAGGTGATCGCCAAAGGTAAAATGGGGCTATGCAGAGATGGGGCCCTATGTGATGTAACCATGGAACCTACTTGTCAATGCTAGATACAACGAGTGTATCCAAGGAATACTTTAGAAATATGTGAGGTATCCTATGGTGTCATATTGAGAATCCCAAAAATAGTGAAGGATCGGGATCTAGGTGGGTATAAACATATGCAAGTTATATCCTTGAATTGGAATGGTTGTACCAAGTTCCCATAGCATTCTCTCATCATAATCCAAAGTGGGATTGAGTTAGTCCATTAATTTTATGTATGAATTCATGTAATATTTCATTTGGTTCAAGCATTTCCTTTCATTAGTGTGATATGAGCATGTATCAGGAAACCTTTATTAATTAATAAGTCAATTTGGTCCAAGTCTTTCCTTTCATTAGTGTGACAAGTATAAGTAGTATGAAACCCTTTTTAATTTCATTTAAATCATATTCAATAAATATGGTTCATTCCTATACCATCCATTAATGTGGTAATGGGTTCTACGGATATGAAACCTACTATCAATTTATGTTTAAGGCCATGTCATGTACTTGGTATACTTGGTCATTCACATTTCTAATTTTATTAGCCAATTGAAGGAATTACCTTAGGTAGGTCAAGTGGTGATCAAACATGGTAGTTTTCATTGTATAATTCTCATTATAACAATACATTACATATTGAAATTGTTACCCTTATTAAGATCAAGCCAAGGCACACCCGAAAGGTGGCTCAAACATGTCAAAACACTAAAACAACAATTATGGAATGGCATCCTACATGGGATGAATGAATTTATAGTTGAAACCAAAAAACATTAGTCACACAATTGTAAATAGAATAACTATATGGTTTTAATTATTATAATCAAGGAATATAAATTCTATAAATGGAACCTAATGAAATCTATGGGCCCTACACAATAAATCCAAAATGAACAACCTTTAAGGATGAGTAATTAACAAACCACATTAGTCTTGTATGACTTTCCTCTTCTAGTATTTTCCATTTATTTTCCTCATATAAAATTATATCTATGAAAAATAGAGAAATACTTATACCCCTATATCGAGGTCGAGAGAGAGAGATAAGAGAGGAAAGGTTTAATCATACTCAAGTACCTATCATTGTGCGTCGAACATGATGAGGGGAAGCTTGATTAGATCGTTGATAAAGAATTTTCTATTTATTTCTAACATAGATCATAAAAGGGCTCCAAAAAAGATAAATTTAGGTTAATCGCATATAAATATGAATTAAGGGGGAAGAGGGGTACTAATTAGATCATTAAAAGAGTATCTGGAAAATTACCCTGGAAAAAGGCCAATTCATGGTTTTTTTGCATAGTTTGAAAAAATTTGTGAAAACCATGCACATTTACCTAGTAATAAATGGAACTCTCATGGTTTGAATGCACAACTTTGAAACAATCATGAGATGTGGCTCTTTTTGGAAAACTACCATCCACGCAGTTAGGCAAACTATGTGCCAACTATGAAACTTGGACAGTTTCTCCAAAAATATGTGTTTCGGGCTCCCAAAAGGCCCTTGAAATCATTGGGACCTTTACCAACAAAAAATTCATCCAAAAAATGTACATGATAATGATTGAGACAGATATTTAAAGGATATATATGTGTGTGAAAAACCGAGCTCTTATAATCTCCCCCTTAAATAAACTCATCCCTGAGTTCACCTTCCACGGGTGGTGAAATGATGTCTGAGAAAAATTCTGGACAATAATCACATATGTTGGTCTTATTCTCCCATGTTTTATCATTCATAAAGTCATGCTTCAATATCACCCATAATAGAGGGACACACTGTCCATGTAGAATAATTGTTCTCGGGTCAATGATGTCTACTTCATACTCCACAATGTTACCATCAACATCTATTTCATCTTTCTCGGGACAAAAGGTATGAAATGGGACATCATGATACCAGATAATCTGTGAAATTTGGCAGACGTTATCTATAGAAAGGTACATATGAGGTTGTAGAAACTGGTAGGCTATAGGACTGACTCTCAATAGGATTTCAAAAGGTGCTATAAAACATGGTGACAACATTACTTTCTTTCGTGACGATATATTCCTCACCCAGGGAGATACTAGAAGAAAAAAATTATACCAAACTAAAAAAACAAGAGTTTTTCAACAGTGACTGAAATAATTTTTTTCCCCTGTATTGGGAAGTATTCATACGCTTCTTGATGAGATGAACTTGATCGAATGTCTCCTGAAAAAATCAAGAACATAGTAGTGATACCTCACCTACCTCTAGCCAGTACAGGGGTGAACAGCATGTCCTACCCTTAAAGGCCTAAAAAGGGGCCATTTGAATCATCACCTAGAAACAGTTTTTATAGGCAAACATGGTGACATGTATATTATTTTCCAAATAATCTCTAAAAAAAGTAAACATACTCAAAGCATATCCTCTATAACCTATATTATTTGTTCTGATTGTCCTTCTGTATGAGGGTAAAAATTTGTGCTTAGAATCACTTGTATTCCCATAAACATTTACAATACCTACTGGAAACCTGATGAGAAATGAGAATCATAATTTTAAATGATGGTATGAAGAGCCTCATGTAGTCGTATGATCTCAAACATATATATTCTTCCTAGATATTCAATTGAGAAAGTTCTCTACATAGGAATGAAGTAGGATGACTTCGTTAGCCAGTTAATGACTTACCATAAAGCATCGTTAACCCTCAAAAACCTTGGTAATATGACTCTAAAATCCATGGAAATATTATCCCATTTCCATTTCTTGATTGTAAGTGGTTGTAACAAGCTTGTAGGTCTCTTCTGCTCTACCTTCAACTACTGAAAGGTTGAAAACCTAGTGATAAATCCTTCTATCTAACGTTTCATCCCAAGACACCAGTACTCACGTTTCATATCATAATACATCATATAATTCCATATATGAAGTTACCAATGAGAAGCATGGGACTCATTCATCAACTCATCTCTCATAATAATAAGATTATAGATACGTCTACAAAGATGTAGGACATCATCTCTTCCAGAGACTAATCCATATGTGGTTTATCTTCTGATATAAACTAACTAGGAACCAAGCCTAAACAATCTGAAAATTTCTTACTCATAACCTTCTCAAGGATGGATGAGGTAAATGTCAATTATGAGAGATAAGAATGCCTATAACTATCCAGAAACTCAATATTCATGTTAGAAAATAGGGCCATTAATTTCCATTCATTATTTTGTTCTCGTATAGCCGATATTTGAGTTTTCTGACATAGTGAATCTAAAACTAAATTTCAATTATCATATGTATAGTAATGCTCAAAATAAATGGATTGTAGATATTTGATCTATATCCACTATCTGAGGTTCATTTCATGCTGATAGAATATTTATTTCAGTCCATTGTGGTCTATTTACACCACAAAGTTCTCGCCCAAAAGAAAATGTTTCCCTTAATGTAAGGTGCGCATATCTACTGCTATCTCAAGGTCATGAATTGGGTAATTTCCCTCATGAGTCCTCAACTACAAAGATCCATACACAATAACTCTATCATCTTGCATCATATCTTCTCCCAGGCCGATACCTGATGAATCACAGAAGACGATATAACATATACCTGGCTCCAGATATGTAAAAATAGGTGTTGAAACAAGCAACCCTTTCAACTCCTGAAATGATTTCTCACTAACACCATTTTTTTGGTCAATAATATTTGAATAATAGTATGAAATTCCATGTATAAATCTCTTGAAATATCCATCCATCCCTAAGAAACATTATATATCATACATGTTCTAGTGATTCACCCAAGAAACTACAGCACTAACCATTTTTGGTTCAGCATATACTTCAGATTTAGATATTATATTTCTGAAGAAGTAGACCTTTTCAATCCAAAAGTGTCACTTAGAAAGGTCGTCATAAATTTGATACTCTTATAGATTATTCAAAATGAACTCAATTTTTTTTTTGGTCACTACGAGTACAATAATAGCCAAAGATTTCATCCAAAAAGACCACGAAAAAAGACTCCAAATTGGGGTGGAAAACCCTATTCATAACATTCATGAAAATGGTGGGTGCATTCGTAAGACTGAAAAAAATAACAAGATACTCATAAAGACTATAACTACTACAAAAAATTGTATGATATATGTTTGATGGATTGAATCGCACCTGTTGATAACCAAATTTTGGGTTGATCTTGGAGAAGACCTTTTATCCTCATAGCTCTTCAAAGGAAACATCTATTATTGGCAGTGGATATCAGTTATTGACTATAATTAGGTTCAAACATTAGTAATACATGCATAGATGTAATGTTCCATCTACCTTCTTGGAAAGAAGCATGGAAGAACCCCAAGAGGATGTACTGGACCGTATAAAGCCTTTGGCCCCAGTATCCTATATCTTCTACTTGAGCTCTTGATGATATGTTATTCTTATCCTATATAGAGTGATAGCAACTGGAGATACTCTGAAAATAGTCTCTATAGTATACTATACCTCTCTTTGAGGAAGTAATAAAGATATATTGTTTGGAAAGTCAACCCTGAAACAATCCACTGTTAGGGGGAAATAAGTTTTGTGTAAACCTTGATTTACCATTCCATGAACTATTTAATTCCATTTGGTTACGATCAGTGTTAAGAGCCTGATTGAATATTACAGATAATGTAGGCAATAGAAAGGTATTCACGTGCGAATGGATGGCTTACATGATCCCATATTCCAAGCATCTAGCATGAAAATGTTCATCACTATTTAGAAGCAGTGTGAAGCACTGAAACACTGTGAAATGTGATGAATATTCCATAACTAACATATAATCATGTTCGAGATACCCAAACAGTCTAGCAATACCATCTTTCAATGTATGAGGAAATAACTAATCATAGAAGGTGGTATGTAAATCAACACATATCATGCCATGTTGATGACTGTCCACGGTAATAACATCTCACCAATGCTTCACCAAACCCCAAAGCATGTATGAAAAACGATTGACCCTTAACTCTGGAGGCTTTTATTGATTCTAAAAGATATATTGGGTTCCCTATGGCCCATATTTAGCTTCCCGTGGACCACCATCCCTTGAGTATGTATGAGGATGCTGCTAATAGAACTCATGAGTAAGATCATTTATTGGATGGGAGATCTTTAGATAACTATACATGGACTACATTAGACATAGTAAACTATCACAAAATTGGTTGTTAGTTCCCAAATTACATACAATGGGTAGTTCCAATAATGGAAGTCATAGAGATAAGACCATTGTCTTAGGGTCCACCACCTCTAGATCATGATCACTACTATTATCCAAGAGTACAAAAGGAGGACGTAAAAGTGTAATTGATTTGAAATTTCCAAGAACATTCCCCACAACAAGAATAAGCAAAAATATAGCATCACTAGAGGACTCTAAACCTAAGAATCACTACCCAAGGAATATTACCCAAACTACCCACTTAGAAATCCAGGTATCAGTAAGTTTGCAAGTATAAGTTTCATGTCATTTTACATTTAATTTTTGGGTTCACTCATTTTCCTTTCATAAAAATGAAGAGGAAGGATAAGGATATGGAACTATTTTATTTTAGATGTCATGTTTCATATTATAATGGATATAATGTTCTAGTGACTTAGTTCCCATACACCTATCATTAGAAAATACACCCATTTATTTATATCATAATGGCTCAAATCGGTAAATTACTCATCCCAACCCATGAGGGAAAATACACCTCATGAAATGAGACATGCAGTCACTCAATCACAACCAAAATTAATACATGGAAAACCTAACTATCAAAACATTACTCGACAATAAAAATCATATCCTGCAATGAAAAGTGGTGAAATTCACATATAAGGCATGGAAATATGCATGACATGAAAATTATTGTTACCTATAATTATGTATGTAACAATGCTCCTTTACCTCATATCATCTAGCCAAGGATTAAAGAAAATCCTCAAATAGAATAATAATCAACAACTCCAAAAATCTTATGCATCACCCCATAGTGAAAAAATACCAACTATAATACACAAAATCCAAAAACAATTATATTTTAGGTAACTTGTTTTTACCCCAACCATGGGTTTTGATGCCCAAGCCTGGCTTCTGAACAAGTCTCAAACATTCATAATCTCTAATCTATTTTCTAAAAATAGTAATGAAAGAACGGAAACACATTTGATACAACATTATGATGTCATGAACCTAAATTCCATTTAATGGGTTCCCCAATCCCGGTGGGTCATAGAGCCTTAATTGCATATCCCAAAATGCTAGAGGCAACAGACTAAAAGTGAGGGCCTAGGTCATGTCTACGGGGAGACTATGCCCTAATTCCCAATGTGTAGTACAATAGGTGAATATAAACATAGGGGTAAATAGTGGAATCAATATAATTAAACATAAGGCATTGTGGAAAAAGAATAGACACAATAGTAACAATAACTAAAACAAATAGAATAACATTAAACAACTCATGATATTTCATGTCACTAAAAAATACCAAAACATGAAAAAAAATATAGTAGGTATTACATGTTTGAAAAAAGTACAAATGAAATATAATAAATTCCCAAGAATCCCAATATCCGACTTGGTCCTCTACTATCAAGGCATATCTTAAATATAAAGCAATCATGTGTTCAAAGTCATATGATTCCTTTTATCAACACTTACAACCATGTAATCTACTCTGGGTATAAAAAAACACCTAGAGTGTGTGTGAGATAAATCTGAGTGGGACACCACTAATGGATTCGATAATATCCGACCCATGTAATAAAAATGTAATAGTTTGTAGGAATTAATATATAAATTAATACAGTAAAATGTAACTAAATACCTAAGTATCTTCTTCATCCCTCAACTAGTGTGTGAACATGCCAATATTTAATTATTTGATTATTAGTAGTTTATAAATAGGCCACATGTTATCATTTCAAAAGGTTCCCAAGTTGAAACAAGGAAACCTGTAATGATATTTAATAATGAAGTTACAAGGTAATAACCAAGGAAATGTAGACCTTAAGGTTCACTTACCCAGTAATAATTGTATCCTGGCTATGGATAGGAGTGTAATTCATGGATCATATTCTCAGGTATTCCAATATAAGGTTCCTATTGAATCCTGGGTGATCGTACAAGGAAAAACAGTGCTAACAAGAGGCCATGCCCTATAAGCTTTAACCACAACACCTTCATGTTAATGTTGGATCCATGGAGAGTATCTAAAGAATAATTTAGTAATATGTGACAGATTATATGGTGTCATATTGGGAATCCAAAAAATAGACAATGATTGATAACTAGGTGGGTATAAAACTATGAAAGTTGTATCCTTGAATCGAAATGGGGTTCCCATGTGCTACTGGAATTATCTGATTAAAATCCATGGTGGTACAGAGTCAGTCCATTCCTGTTAAGTATGAATTAATGTAATATTTTATTTTATTCAATCATTTCATTTCATTAGTGTCATTAGGTCAAGTAGTAAGAAATCATTATTAATCAATATGTCATTTGGTATAAGCCTTTCCTTTCATTAGTACGATAAAGACAAGTAACATGAATAGATTATTAATTTCATTTAAAACAAATTCAATAATTTTGGTTCATTCTATTTCCTTCCATTAATGTTGTAAGGGGTTCTATAAATATGAAACATCATATCAATTTACGTTTATGGCCAATTTATGTACATAGTACACTTTCCAATAAACATTTGACATTTTATTTTCAAATTTAATCACATAACATAGGTGGGTAAAGTTGTGAGCATACATGGTTCTTTCAATTATACAATTCTCATTATAATAAGACATTTAATATAGAAATTCCTACCCTTAGTAAGGTCAAACCATGGAACACAATAACAGTGGATCAAAAACATTAAAACATTAAAATGATAATTATGGAACAACATACTACATGGGATGAATGGAGTTTTGGGTGTAACCAACAAATATTTATCACATATTCGGAAAGATAATAACCATACAATTCTAATTATTATAGGCATGGAATATAAATTCTATAAATGGAACCTGATGAAATTGATCGGCCCCACAGGACAATTCCAAAATCAATGAACATTAGGGATGAGTTATAGACCACGCACATTAGAAATGTATGAATCTACTTCTTCGGTATTGGCCCTTGGGTTTTCATAGATTTGAGTAGATCTAAGAAAAGGATAAAAAATCCCATACCCTGATAACTAGGCTGAGAGAAAGAGATGAGGGGAAAGCTATAAACAAACCTGAGTACATACCATTGCACATTAAACATGATGAACAGAAGCTCGGTCAGATCCTATAAGAATGATATATCTAGATTTCTACCTTAGATCTTCAATGGGATCTGAAAATAGATCAATTTAGTTTTATCCTACTAAGGTATAGATTAGGGAGGTATAGGGGTTCTAATTAGATCATTATCGAAAAACAATAAAATTGTCCTGCAAAATGGCATGGGTAGGGTTTGTCCACACATTTTGAAAAACCATGTGCATACCATGAACAGTTACCTAGTAATAAGGGGACCATGAAAAGTTAGGCTGCACGACCAGGCACAAACCATGTGCGGTGGTTCTATCTGGAAAAACAAAGTCTGCACGGTTAGGAAAATTGTGCGCCAACCAAGCGACTTGGCCAACATTCCCGAAAATATGTTTTCTGAGTTCGGAACAATCCCTAAATACCCTTGGAACCTTTAAAAACTAAAAATTCGTCCCAAAAATGTTCAACATAAAAATTTGGAGTAAAATTTAAAAGATACATACCTATGTGAAAAACCGGGTTCTTACACTTCATCTCCAGAATAGTTATTATTAAAAAAATTATTTGAGACTCACACCCATATCTTTTCTATTTCTTTTACTACTCTTAGCATTATCAATCACATGGTTGAATACTTTTTTAATATTTCAAGCAACATAGGTTCATGTCTACATGAGATGGAGGATCTGTGTGAAACAAAACAAATCAATAACAAATGTTCAGGATATGATTTTATGAGAGTAATAGTTTCTTATAAAGTTCACCTTGAAATTAATTTGAAGGATAAAACCTACTATACTATAGTAATTATATTTGAAATTAAATTAAAAAATTTCATCAAAGAATATTGAAATTATTTGAAACAATCAAATTTTGGGTTTTTCTTATTAAAATTATCTCTAATTTTACTTTTGATAATGAATTTCTTATGTGTATTTATTTAATTATGTTATAAATAATATTTTATGAACCAAATATGATGACTATTAATTGATAATAAGTTAATTATAATTATTTTATATAATATTATAAAAATATAGTAAAAGGTTTCATCAAGTTCTCAATAGGTCATGCATACAAACCTTCTCAAATTTCTTTTCTGTACATATGTTTTCATCCCAGAAATTTCATTTCAAAAGTGTTGGAAGAACATTTTATTTGTAAAAAAATATGACATATCTATAAATGTTGGAAAAAATGGGTAGAAACTAAACATAAACACTGATTGGTATGAACTATGGTATATAGATCATTTTATATGAATACCATTGTGAATGATGACAGAGATATCATTGAAGAAATTAATGTGGAAATTGATGATGAACATCACAATTGTCCAAATTTGTTAGATAAGTTAAATAGATATTCTAAGATACCATTGTATATTGGTTTTACTAAATATACAACATTCTTAGTTGTAATGATGTTATAAAATTTGAATGTGGGCAGTGGATGAAGTGACACCAACTTTACAAAACTACTTGGTCTCTTGAATAATACGCTAACAGAAGAAAATGAATTATCACAATACAATTCACATGTAATTCAGATATAATAATTAAATATTAGAACTTATTGCATCTATTAGAATCTCTTCAGTGGAAGAAAATTGATTATGAGTATCTTGATTTTAGAAATTATCCATGAATCATTACACCTGTGTTATCTACAAATGTAATAAATCAATTTTATATAAAGATTCGTACCTATAGTACATAGACCATCATATTGATAACTTATAAATTTCTTCCATGTTTATGCATGAAACTCAAATTAATTATGTTTTATATACTTATAAATAGAACAAAGAAACATGGTAATGATATTGATTTATATTTATCTCTAGTGATCTAAGATCTAAAATTGATGTAGGATACATCTATCATAATGTCTAATGATCATAGAAGTAAAGAATTGAAATTAAGGGACATGTTGAATGGGATAATAATTGACATCCTCATTTATGGAAAATTTTCAGGCTATAAAATTATTGGAATTTTTGGGTGTCTCATTTCTGAAAAACTAACAAACATAGTTTTATTGAAACATTCCTCAAAGAATGTGTTTTTATAAAATTAGATATTTTTACATTTACAACATAAATACCGAACTTGGACGACATAATTTGATGGGAATATCAAATGAGGTACAAAACCATATCCAATTATGGGTGTTGAACTATTTGATATATTAAATGATATTGGCACTATTTTTAGTAAACCATTTTTGAATAACCTTGTGAAATCTATTTGGAAAATGGGGAAAATTTTCTTTGAATTTTTATATTATGATTTTTTGAGTGTGAGACATTTTATTAATGTCATGAATATATAAAAAAATGAATATGATAGTCGTATTGGTAAGTTACAAAATGTTTCATGACAAAAATAAGGTATGAAGGCTATGTAGGAAATGATTTACATGGGGATAAGGGAAGAGTTGGCACCAATGAAGGGTAAATTGTGAATTTTTATTTTTTTATCAGCTTACACTCTATCAAGATGATAAAAATTAAAATTTTGACTTTTCCTTAATATTGTAAACGTTCTAGATGGGTATTAATAAATTATCAATAATTTCATTTGATTGACTAATTTGATGATATAAGAAATAAAATCACATGAATGAAATGTTTTAATGAAATATTTGATTCATTTATCTTTCCATTTCATTATTCCTTAAAATTCACAGCTTATATTAACTAGACTATTCTTCTTTTTCAAAACCATATACAATAATGTTATAAACCTGATGATTTTTTTAATCATGAATAAGGTGGTTTGTGTCATATTATGTGAATTTTAGATGTTCTTCCCACAATAATTCTTTGATATAATATTCCGACTAATGGTTCATTTAGTTAGAGAGGCTCAACTATGCAGTCGAATCCATTACATTAGAATGTACCCCATTGAAGGGTGTATGATGATTTAGTAAGCATATAATAAGAATCAACGTCAGATATATGGTTGTATTGTAGAATGATGTATTATTGAATTAGATGTTGAATTCTATACCAATCACCTATAAGATGATGAAAGAATCATTCTTTGAATGTCTCATCATAGCTAATGCCTTGTGGGTTACCTTATTTTTGGAAGAAAGTTTGTTACAATAATCTTAATATAGTGGGATTAAGCACACATTTACATTTCACATAATAGTATTGATGTTGATACATACATTAAATCCCACAATGAAATTCATATAGATTTTAATTCATTAAGGTTAAAAGGATAGAAATTAAATACACAGAATCAATAGTTTATTGGAAGGTTTCGAGATCAAGTTTATTGGGAGTTTTCTGAAAATCCAAATGGAATTACTGAAAAACTTCTATGGCTATGTAGGTGACCAACTGAAAATGTTATATCTTACACTAGTTTTCTAATCAATAGTTATATGTAATATAAAAAAGATCATGATTAATGAAGTACGCCACAGAACATTGGTGTTATGGTTTTGGTAGAATTTATTCACATATGTGGTTTTAGGATAGATATCCAATTTATGAAAATTTGTTATATTTTGGCATTATTGAATAGATATAAAAGGTTTATTGTACAACATTTCAAGTGATGATTTTCCATTGAAAATGTGTTTACAATACGAGTGTAGTTAAAGTTGATGAAATTGGCTTCTTGAATATTGATTTCAATAAGGAAGGTGAAAAGACAATCTGTTCATAACAGCTTCACATGTAGTGAATCTTTTTCATGTATAAGATCCAGAAAAATAGAATTGGATGATTGTCCTGGTGGAAACTAAATCAAATTTTGGGTATGTTTAAAATTAAATCATGGATGACTCTTTCATTGGGGGAACACAATCAGTTCATACCATCCCCAAGGAAGAAAATGTATTTTATGTTACAGGGGACCGCAAAGATAGGGTTTGGATTCTCGATACAGGAATTAAATCCCAAATTTTTTTTAAAAAATAATTATTGATTAATGAAAAGGTAAAATTATTTTTTATTATACTATGTTTTTATTCATACTATTTTATTTTATATAATTATTTAATATATTCTAAATTAAATGCTTGAATACTTATTCATACTATTTATTTTTCACATGATGAAGTTACCAATCCATCAGAAGAATAAAATATAATGAAAGAAAACCCTTTTGGAAGATGCAAAGGTAATGTTACGATATACATCTATATTTTACGAAAAAAATTATATATTGAAACATTGATTTAATTTCCATTATTTCTTATAGAGTTTTTTTATTTTATAATATTTTTATCCATCTTTCTTTTATTTCTACACAAAACCACCACAGTCTTCTTCTCCCTCAGAACCTTTTCACCAATGTAGTTTTGTATTTATCTATTTCCTTCATGTTCCATCAACTATCTTTAACGGAAGAGAAACGAAGCTACGTCTACTCAATTATATTGGAAATTATAATGTTTTATAGTAATATAATTTTCCATATAATTTATGTGTTATTTCATATTTATGATTGATTTATTTCTTTTTAGTATTACTCACAAAAGAATATTTTCTTATATAGGTGAATTATTTTGTTCGAGTTTTGATGGTATGTCTATATTTCATGACCATCTACACCAAAACATCTACAAACTTCTTTTCCCTCAATTCATTTTCACCCCTAAAATGTTGGAATTTATCACCTTCCAACTACATACCTCCACAACTCAATCACATTGGTAATATTGTGGTTTTCATAGTAAAATAATTATCCATATAATTAATTTATTGATTCATATTTATGTTTAATTTTTTTATTTTTTAGTATTACTCATATAATAAATCTTTTATTATATAGGTGGATTCTTTTGTTTGATTTGGGGTGGTATGTCCATTTTTTATACCCTTTTTCACCAAAACTCCTGAATCCTTCTTCTGCCGCAAAACCTTTTCACCCATGAAGTGTTCTCATATATAATATTCTATCAGGTTCCCTCCACTACTCAATCACATATGTAATATTGATGTTTCCGTCGTAAAATAATTTTCCACAAAATTAATATATTATTTCATATTTATGAATAATTTCTTTATTTTTAAAATAACTCATATAATAATCATTTTCTTATATTGTTGGATTATTTTGATTGAGCTCCAGTGGTTTTTTTGAAGCCTCTCATGCTCATGAGAGATTGGAATTTAAACGTTCCACTGAGATAATGACAACATAAAAATTCTTCAAGAAAGAATGAAATCATCAGAAAAATGTGAATTAATAGAACTTATTTAATTAATATTTTCATCATTTTATCTATTATTTTTAATACTATTTTATTACATTTTTTATATATTACTTATTTATTTTTTTCACACATCGTTTGGGTTTTATTATTTTTCTTTCAAATATCTGAAATAAGCCACAAAAGAGATAAAATTTGCATTTCAACCAATGTTTCCTTTCTTTACATTTACTTTACCTATCGACATTCCATCACTACTTATTGACTCAACGTTCTTATCCAAAAAAACATTTCGCATTGAAATCTAAACGAGTATAGAAATTACAGGTTCCATTTTTGGTGAATTCTTGTGATATAATTGGTACATGTACTTCATTTAATCTTAATGATTTGAAAAATGAGAAATGTTTTCCATCTATGAACAACAACAAAATATTCATTGTTGGATTTTTTATAAAGAAAGTAAGATTAAATCCTGGTAACATTGTAATTTAGGATAGTTTTTTGACTCTATTATTTGTAGGAATCAATGCCAAATAAATCTGACACATGTGTGATTAGTACGACTCCAAGTGAATCTTTCTATTTAAAAATTACATTAATTATAGTAAAAATACACCGACAATACACAAAACTAATAAAAATATTCATATTGTTTTTAGATATTAAGAAACAAATCCATATTTTATTTGTGACCTGTATGAACCATCTACACTTCGATCTGATACATGATGTGCTCAGTATGACTCAATGTGACTGTTATCAATTTAAAATCAATATTTCAGTTCAAAAAGAGTCACTTAGTTAAAAACAATAAAATATTCATAGATTTTAATTTTAATTAAGAGATCAATTATTATATAATTTGTGACTTATCGGAATCAGTCTCAATTCAAATGGATACACGATGTTATCAGTTTTAGTTAAATTACATATTTCTAGTTTAAAATTTCATTTCATTAAAAAATAGAAGTGACACACTCAAAACTAAGAAAGCAAATTCATATAATTTTTATATTTTAATAGAATGATCTATAAGTCATTCAGAATGTGTTGGAATCATCTTCAACTCAAAATATTCAATAGTGTAAAATTTAATACTCTAAGTGAATCTTTTTATTTAAAATGGACATCGATTTATGTAAAAACTAAACTACTCAAAATAGGGAAATGTATTCATTTGGTTTATATACTTTAGGTAAATGGTCCATATGTAATTTTGGATATTTATGAATCAGCCTCACCTCAATATAATACATGATGTGATCAAAATAACTCAATGTGACCCTTATCATTTTAAAATTGTCATTTTAGTTTAAAAATACCCAATCTATGAAAATATAGAAAACATTATTTGATTATCTTAATAATTTAAGATAACAATTCATAAGTTATTTGTGATAAGTAAGAGTCATTATCACATCAAACTGGTACATGATGTTATCATTATAAGTTAATGTCCTTATTTCTAGTTTACCTTGAAATTTTACTAAAAAAGACAAGTGACATACTCAAAACTGTTAAAATACATTAAGACTCTTTTTATACTTTATAAAAATGATCCATAAATCATTTTAGAACTCTTGTAATAACACTTAGCTCAATATAATTCATAGTGTGGCTAATATGACCCTAGGAGTGTCTTTTCTTTAAAATTGACATCCAATTCAGTAAAAAGGATAAGTGGCCTTCACAAAACTGAGAAAACACATTTAAATTATTTTTATTATTTTGGGAAATTATCTAAATGTGTTTTCTAATTTTTAGGAATAAGATTTACCTCAATATATTGTATTATGTTTTTGGTTGACTCAATGTGACTGTTATTTATTTAAAATGAACATTTTAGCTAAAAACGTATCACTCACTGAAATTCAAGACAATGTGCTCATATATTCTTGATAATTTAGTAAAATGTTTCATAATTAACTTTTCATCTATATGAATTAGCCTCATATCAAACTAACACACGATGTGATCAGTATGACTCAAGGTCCATCTTTCCAGTTTTAAATGAAATTTTACTAACAACCCAAGTAAAATACTCAAAATATATTAAAAACATTTTTCATTGTTTTGAAACTTTTCGAAAACAAACTATATGTCATTTGATATGTGTAGGAATTCGTCTCACCTCAATATGACAAAATTTGTCTTAGGTATGACTCAATGTATTTCTTTTTATTTCAAATTGACATTTATTTTAGTAAAAAAGGAAAATTGACCTACTCAAAACCGAGAAAACACATTCAGTTTATTTTGATACATTAATAAAGCAATATATAAGTCATATTTTAAGTATAGAATCATCTTATCCTCAATATAATACAAGTAGTTCCTAGTATGAATCAATGTTTCTATTATCAGTTTCAAATCGACATTTTCGTAAAAAATGTTCCACTCACTGAAAACTAAAAAAAAATCATATATTATTGATATTTTAGTCAAATAATTCATAAGCCACTTTTGAAATGTATGAATCTACCTCACATCAAATGAATACATTGTGTGATTGGTATGAGTCAAAGTGTGTGTTTGAAGATTAATATTATTGTCTGTAAAAATGGAATGTGATGTACTTAAAACCAAGAAATTGCATACATATTACCTTTATAAATTATAAAAATGATCCATTTGTCATTTGATATGTGTAAGAATCATCCACACCTCAATCTGACCCATGGTGTAACTAATATGATTCAATGTGCTTGTTTTTATTTAAATTTAACATCCATTTTAGAATTTTTTTTAAATAAACTTCTCAAAACTAATCAAACAATTTGTATTTTTTGATACATTAGTTAAAATATCTATAATTTTTTTATTCTTTTTAAATATATTTAACTCAATATGAAACATGATGTTTCTAGTATGAATCAATGTGTCTATTATCTGTTAAAAATTGATATTTTAGTTTAAAAATTATCACTCATTGAAAAAGGAAACATGCTCAGATTTTTGGACAATTGAGGAAAATTTAATCATAATTCTGTTTTGATGTTTCATATTCTATCATATTTCAAACTGATGCACAATGTGATCAGTAGTATTCAATGTTCGTTTTTTGAGTTTGAAAATAAATTTTAGTAAAAAATTCATGTGGCATATTCGAAATAGAGAAAAGTCATTTGGATTTTTTTGATACTTTATTAAAATGATCCATACGTTATTTTCAACATGAAAGATTCAACAACCCCTCAATCTGACTAATAGTTCCACTGGTATGACTCCAAATGCATCTTTTTTTAAATTGACTGCAATTTTAGTAAAAAACAACTGGAAAAATCAAAACTAATAAAAATAATTTCTAATATTTTTGTAATTTTTTTAAAATTATCCTTATATCATTTTTATGTGTATTAATTATCCACACCTCAATTTTATACATGATATAATTGATATGACTCAATGTTTCTACTATCAGTTTATTATCTACATTTTAGATCAAAAAAGTATCACTCATTAAAAATACCTTAAACATTCTTAGATTTTGATGATAATTTTAAAAAATGATGCAAAATTTAATTTGTTCATATATGAATTAGTATCATTTCAAACTGATACATGATGTGATCGGTATGATACAAAGTGTGGGATTCAAATTTAAAAAGACATTTTATTAAAAAAAAAGTCAATTAAAGCACTCAAATCCCAAAAAAATACATTAATATATTTTTTATACTTTTTAAAAATGATCAAAAATAAATTTGATATGTGAAGGAATCAATCTCACCTAAATCCTATGCACTGTGTAACGAATTTGACTCCAAGTGTGTCCTTTTATATAAAATTAAAATGAATTATAGTAAAAAAGAAAACTAACCTTATCACCCCCAGAAAATGAATTCATATTGTTTTGATACATTTGTAAAAATATCCTTAAGCCGTTTTTTATTTGTAAAATCATCCAAACCTCAATACGATATATGATGTTCCCGATATGGCTCAATGTGTTTGTAATCATTTTGAAAATCATATATTATTCAAAACTATTACTCGCAGAAAACATATAAAATGAAATTCAATTTTAATTGTAATTTATGGAAATGATTCATAAGTAATTTGTGATGTGTATGAGTCAGTATCACATAAAACTAACACATTTTATGACCAGTATGAGTCAATGTCTGTGATTCCAGTTTAAAATGACATTTTAATAAAAAGCGACAAATAATGTACTCAAAACCATGAAACCACATTAAAATTTAAGTGATACATTAAGAAAACAATTCATTATTCATTTGATACATATAAGAATCATCTGCACATAAATTCAATTCATGGTTGGACTATTATGACTCCATGTGTGTATATTCATTACATATAAGTGTCATTTTAGTTTAAAAGACACAACATATTGAAAAAACAGAGAAATAGTGAGAAGATTATTTTTTAACCATTCAATATTTTTCAATTAACTGATTTCCTTATTATTTTTATCTTATTCATATATATAATATGTTGTTAATGTGTGGGGGGAATAAATAAATGAAAACCTACCTAAATCTGTACTTGGAGGCTCGAAACTGAGACATCCCAAACACCCCCCAAAGGATGAAATAACTAGGTTATACCCATAGGGATTTATCATATAATTTTTTGGTTAATATTCAAAAAGATAATGCATTAATTTGAAATTGAAATTGTTTGACATATTAGAATCAATTGAAACTCAATCTAATAAATAATTTTCTATGTACAACTCAAAGTTTATTTAAAAATTAACACATTCTATAAATTTATTTATTTTTATTATTAATATCATATTAATTGTTTTATTATATAGGTGTGCTCATTTACTTGAGAGGGATTGGTTTGTTCAGTAATAGAATGAGTTATGGTCAAGATTTTATGATAATTAAACTTTGATGTTTTTTAATAAATGTCATAATTTCTACATATATGTAATTTTATAAACCAATTCCTAAAATGTCTATAATATAGTGATTTTTCTTTTATTTCTTTTTTAAATTTCATAAAATTTAAATTAGGTATTGGTGGATAATTGTTTTGATATCTAGTGCTATTTATGGGGATGTGGTGTGCTAATATTGCACATTTCAATAGTGTGGTGGTGGGTTGTGAGAGAAAAATGCAGTATTCCTTTTTATCAGTTTTTTTAAAAGAACTAATAAATGGATACTTGATCATCACATTTAGAAAGGGATGATAAATGGGTCCATTATCATTTCTTCCACAAACACTGATAAAGGTATCCTTTATCAGTTATCCTTTAATCTTCGATAAAGGTCCCCTTTACCAATGCTCAATAACCATGCTGATAAATGTTGTCCTTTATCATCACATTTTTATCATTAAAAAAGGCCCACTTTATCATATATCATTAGAAATGATAAAATACTACCATTTTTATTATATCTCTGGTATTCAATGCTTCTCTATAATTGAAAAATGATTTTTGTAGTGCTATTAGATGAATATTTTTTTAGTGGTGTTTCCAAAAAAAATAGTCTCCTTACTATAAATGCTTTCTCAAATTCCTTTAAACTCATCATTAAACTATGGAAACTGTAGAAAAAAATCCATGAGATATTATGATAGTGAAATACTAGTCCAAACCATACCATAATTATCCTCCTAAGACTCCAGGTAAGACTGATTGAAGAGTACTTTATGGATTAACACTTACATTGATTCTACAATGCCCTATGATGATACATTCCTCTATAGATCATCCTAAACAACTTACCCCGTACATGGGGTATATGTGTTGTCAAATACAAACTTATGATGGTATTATAACCATTTCTTCTATATGATATTCAATAATTTTTGAGAAAACATATACCTTGGTAACCTATGGTCAGAGATAATTGTGATCCTTTTCCTAAAGTTATAGGGCTTCTAACACATAAGAAAATTTATAACATTGAAAATAAGTTAATAATGGGTGGAATAATTCTTCTTATGTGATTGAAGATGATGAGATTCATAATCCCCCACAAGATAACATTGCCTAATAATGAAACCCAATATAGAAATATACGATTAAAATAAAACTACTCATCCCTTAATGGGATCAGGTATGATCCAGATAGGATCTCATGTTAGAATTTGTTTCAGATCATCATAAAGAAACTCACACTTTTCATCCCATATTAATATCACCTCTTTCTTAGTAAGAGCGGTAAAATTTGAGACCAACATTGAGATATCATTCAAAAAATGTTTTTAATATCCAAAGAGAACATTGAAGGTTCAAACACCAAAGGCATTCTATGGTTATTACCAAGTAAAAAAATACTTCACCATTTAAGGATCAAGTGATAAGACATTCTCCTAAATTTCATTCCCCATGAACATCACTTCTTTAATCTATAAATTTCATTTCGAATGCATTCTATAAAAAAAGGTGACTCCTCAAATATCTTAAACAAACTCATATTGTTATCATGATCATGATTATGTAACAAATAAATAGATATTTAATCCTTAAAGACTGAAGAAAATGGTTGACATACTCATATAATATATATTTTATTTATGCAATTAAAATTTTGGAATTATTAGTCACACTGAACAACTTCAGAAGATATTCATAATGGATATACCTAATCTTAAATGTTTTCTTTGGTATATCACGATATTGAAAACTGAGGTAATGAAAACATAACTAAAGATTAATCTTTTAAAACAACATTTCACTTTTTTACTAATCAATCAAATCATACACTTGATTAAAATGTTGAATGTTATTAACCATTACATTGTTCAACTTCTTGTAGTCCATACACAATCATAGTGAGCCACCTACCTTCATGGAAAATTGTATATGGTCTATCAAAGGAGAAACACATGGGAGAACAAAACCATTCTCCATCAAATCATCCAACTAAATATTGAGCTCTTCCAACTCCTCTAGTTCTATATGATATAATGGTATGCAAATTGGATACATACCAGGTACCACTTCAATCCTAAAATCTAACTATTTATATAGAGTAATCCCAAATAAATCATTTTGGAAAACATATATTAGGTCACAAACAATATTGGGATGATAAAAAATATAACATAAATCATCAGGGTCAATTGATGTAATATAGAACAAACTCTTGAGCTCTGTGTATAAAGGTCTTCCATGACAATAACTTGGATACCACTCTCTCCAAAATCCCATTGTGCACCCATAATCCATAAGAAACACAACATGATGATGATAAAAATCTATCTCGACATGATGAGGAACAAGAAAATCCTTCCTGATGATGATGTTAAAAACATCTAGTTCATGAAAAAGGAAACATCTTACTAACTTTGAATAATCAGTTGAAATTAAACAAGAAGTACAATGAAACCATACCTCATTTAACTTCACAATATGTTTCTATAACTCTATAAAAATAGATATGAGATCCATTATAATTTCAATAATTTCAGAAAAAATGTCCAGATATAAATGACTGTAAAGAACCAGTATCATATAAATAAATTGTTTTCCAATGATACAATAAGGATGTTAGCTCTCACTGGCATTCAACCCACATCTAACACCTCCAAGAACACATCAATCATGTGATGGTGATTCACTCGTAAGTCCTATGGATGGATCTGTGTAGTCTTTGAATTATCTTACCACTCTATATTATCCATTGGAGCAAAAGTCCCCTAACCATATCGAGGTGTATACATGTCCTGAAAAATATGATTTATATGACCATAACGTTCAATACTATTAAAGGAAATTTCATGAGTAATACAAGAACACTGGGTGTTTCTAACAATTCTACACAGGTAAAAAATTTAGGGGCATACTATTATATTTAAATTATGCTTCAGAGGAGGAATTCCACTATGAACCAACTCCACCCCTTCTATGATCATTATTCAACTTCGTATTTTTTCCATGCACTCTACTGAATCTGCAACTAGGTAGAAGAGTTTGTGAAGAGTGACTAAAATTTTCTTTCATATTAATTTCAACCATAATTTCCATATCTATAATCAACATATAAGTCGAAAGAATTATCCTAAATAAAGATGATATAATATGTGATCGAAAACATTTCTTGTACTTAAAAGCCTTTAGTTGGCTATTATTTTCCACCATGGAATTGAAAATAACCATATATATAAAAAAATTATGGCTTCTCAACATCAAATTAACCTCTTAGTGCAAAAAGAGTAACCCTGGATACTTCTCCATCATTATTGAATTTTGATAATACTTCTGATTGAATATGGTCTTGAAACCCTTGATGTAAAATCCCACATGTCAATCTGCATGTACCATGGAAGCCCACCATCACATAGGGTAACTATAAATTATGTTCACCACATACATCACCTTGATATTTTCAGATGTATTTAGTAAATCTATGATCTGGTCAATCTTTTCAATCCAGTCCTTTACCTATTGATTGTTCATTCTGACCGTAAAAGGATGATTTATTTTTACACATGAACTCCCATGATTGATCCCTATATGTAACATCCCTCCTTCTCATCATTTTCTTAATAATATGAGAGGAATGACACCTGGCCGTAAGCAGCCTCCCCAAGATGAAAAAGGCTTGGAATAAATTCCAAAGGGTTTCAAAACATTTGGGGGATGATTTACCCTTTAGAAATAAAACAACTAACCAACAATGCATAACCAAACATACCAATACATGATCCATGATAACCATGAAATAAAACCCATGTTTTAATATATCAAAATCATACTCAAATCAAGTTCCACTGTGGAACACTAAATCATCAAACCAAAAAATGGAATATAAACTAATAAAACATCCTGATGACCACAAGTCTTTATGCTCCACAAGTTCCATGCTCCAACATCACAAAAAACCCACATGTCACGAAGTAGTTCTAAACATGTGATGCTTTACCTTTTCCCATGTCTTGTTATACAGAAGTTACAAAATAACCAAAGTTCCAAAGAATGGGTGTGTACTAAAACTAAGTAGGTATTTCCTAATGACTTCTCAAATCATGCAAATTGGATAGAATAATTAGAAACACATATATAACCAATTTCCAAAATAGTCTATAACTAAGTATAAACAACTTATAACACAATTTATAACTAAATAAAAACAAGTTCTAATAAGTGTTTTTTACTAAATATAAAAAAAATTCTGAAAACTAGTTTATAAATAAATATATTAAAATCTTATATCATCCCATTTTCAATCAAAATCTATTTTTCATGAAAACAAAAAACCAATACATTGAATTTATTTCTCAAGTTCCACTTGGCATAACCAGTTCACTTTACAAATCCAACAATGAATGCTTCATTATGACAGTTCCATATTCATGAGCGGTCTCTTATCAATCAACAATGTTGTCACAAGATAATTATATCCCATGTGCAATTACACTTTTTCCACTAAGCACAAGGTCATATTTTAACCAATCCTCATAAATAAAATATTAATTCACACATGTATTCCCAACAACCTTAACAATGCCGACATGCCAAAATAATTTCAATAAAAAATTTTATATTGATAACCGATTTTTCAACAAACCATTTCACAAAACCATCCAATCCATATTTTAAAGTTTCGATTTTAAAACCAAGAAACTAAATCACTTTACACCAATTCACCACAATTTCACAATTTCCCCAAAAATTATAAATCAACACATTATAGGAATTATAAAATGCTTTTCCAAAAATATTCATTATAAATTTCATGAAATTCAATTAATTTGAAACTAACTCAATCAATTCTAGAAAAAATGAGTCAAGAGTGAAGCCACCTACCTCGAGTGTTTTGGATAAAATCATAAACAAGTGAAGAATGTCACAAAAGGGTTGAAACATCCCCAAAATCACTTTAGATATCTTCTTATACCATCAAAAAACCGAAATATATAATTATTTGGGATCCAAAACCTTAGATCTACTCACATATGGTGTAGATATGAGAAAATGAGGGAATATGGAAGTAAATAAAATGAAATCATCAAGAGTGATAGAGAATTATTACTTACCAAAAGAAATCATCTTCCAATCACTAAAGGACCTATATATCGAGGATATAACATTCTTTAATTCACATAATGATGATGACCAAGCCTTGGAGAAATCCTTAGGTACGCATGATCATTAACTGTGAATTGAAATGGTCTTAGAAGATGATCCACATAATATTTATAATGACTCTAATATGTCTCCATCCATTTTCTAATCAACTGGATCATATCCATTGTTTCATGGAATAGTCTCATCCCAACAAGTGATGTCTCACCTATTTCCACCTAGTACAGTGATGAATGAAGATGACACCCATACAATGCTTAAAAAAAGCTGTATATATCGAGGTATCATAGCTGTTATTATACAAGAACTCCACTAATTGAACATGACATTTACAAGAAACATAAAAATATATTGCAGAATCCCAAAACATGTCTCCCATTTTTTGTATTATCATTTCAAATTTCACATCTAGCTGATGATGATGATACGTCGTGCTCAATGTCAACTGTGTTCCAAGGGCTTTCTATAAGGGTTTCTAGAAATGAGACGTGATCCTCAGATCTCTGTCTGACACTATAAAAACTGGTATGTCATGTATCTTTTACAATTCATGGATATATGTTTGGGACAGATTATACACCATATTAGTTTCACAAATATGGATTATATGAGGTGACATGGTGTGTCGATCGATTATCACCCATATGACATCATGTTTCTGAACCATTATTGGGAGACTTGTAAAAAATTGATAGATTTCAGATCCCACTTCCACATAGGTATAGTTAATGACTCCAACATATCTTTTGTTCATTGATGCACTACATTACCATTATAGAATGTTAATGACTTTGAAAATAACGCATCCACATTTTGTTTCATATTGTTCCACCAGAACTGTGCTTTCAATGATTTATAGATTTTCTCTATTCTAGGATGAAAAAACAATCTAGAATGGTGGTATTCATGAATATGATATTTCTATAAAATCTATATGTATAACCATCCAATTTATAAACCAAAAAATGGAAATCTCATCTAGTTTCCAGCTCATAATGGTTTTCCCGACATTTAATATTGAACTCATTACCACGTAATCTACATTAGATGTAAATTTTTATTTGACCACATTTACCAAATACATTACTAAGGAAATAGAAAATAAAATTGCAACATCACTTCAGTCCGCAAATTCCACATGCATGTTGGCTAGGACCGACATTAGCTACCACTCATCTGAAGCTTCTTTTTCCAACTCAGCATATGACTTTCTTCTTAGTGCATTTACTTTCATATTTCCTTTTCTCAGTGTAAACATAATGTCAAAGTCAAACTTCATGAGATTCCCCATATATATACTTTTCCTCATATTCAAATATCATTATGATAAAATATGTTTCATGATTTTATGATTTGTGAACATAGTAATTTTCTCAAAAAAGAGATAATGCCTCCAATTCTTCAAGTCATGGATGACTGCAGCTGAGTTCAAACTATATATTGGGTAATTATTCTCAATGTCACTCAACTTCCATGATCCTTAGCCAAAACATTGTTTTCATTACATGATAATTCATCCCAACCCCTATCCCAGTGAATTAAAATACACCACATACCCCTATCATGATTCTAGAAAAATCAAGATAAGTGTTGATGTAAGACAAAATTATAGCTCTTAAAAATGAATCTTGAATTCCTTAGTACATTGGAATGAAATGATCTTATTTTTGAAGGATTTAATAGTTGATTATAGTAATTATTAGTCATGAAAAAATATTTATTAATAACTAGTGACCCTAAGAAAACATTATATCTCAAACACGTTCTTCGGTGGTTTCTAGGAGATTATATCTTCTATCTTTTCTGGATAAAAAAACACCATTTCTAGAAATTATGTGGACAAGATAACATACTTCATATATACAAAAATCACAATTAGTTAGTTTTTCATACAAGAAATCATCTCTCTAGATTCCCAACACTATATTTAGGTGTTGTTCATACTCAACCATTGTCCTTGAATACACCAATATGTCATCAACAAGAACCACAATAAAAGAATCCAAATATCATTGAAATATCCAATTCATCAATTTCATAAAGACTAATGGATAATTTTTAATACATAATTGAATTACCATATATTTATAATGGTCATATCTTCATCTAAATGTTTTTTTGGAAAATACTCTTTTCAAACTCACAATTGATGATATCCTGATCGCATGCCAATATTAGAGAACCACTGATCTCCCCTCAATTGATCAGAAAGGTAATTAATGTATTGAAGTTGTAATCTATTATTTATCAAAACTTGATTAACCTTATGATAATCTACCGACATCCTTAGAGTTATATCTACATTTTTCATGAATAGGACTAGTGATACCAATAGAGTTGTGCTTGGTCATATGAAACCCTATCATTCCTATTCTTCCAACTACAAATTCAACTCCCTTAATTTTTTCAGTTACATACTATACAGTGGAAGGTAAATAATAGTGGTCCCTAGAAGCATATCAATCATAAACTCTACTTCCCTTATAGGTGGTAACCATGATATGTTCTTGGTAAAAACATCTGAAAATTGATCCACAATTGTTGGAAAACTGTTACCCTTGATCTCTTTCATGGACACCATAGTTAACACTGCCAACTATTAAGAGGTCATTCCCACTACTTGTGCCAACAAATACGTTTTTAGTATCATTAAAAACTTTTATCTTTAGAAAATATGTTAATAATCATCCCCATTTGTAAAGAAAATTGTTTTTATATACTAATCGATGTGATCCTTTAATGTTGCCAAAAAATCCATACCTAGGATTACATCATATATATCCATCTCCAACACCGATTTGTCCCATGATTGTTCAACTTGAAGAAAAGTTATGGAACATTCTCTATACATAAAGGATCGATATTCTCTTTAACCAAAGGAGTTTGAAGCTTTATCACAGAAGGCATTATCTCATATTTAAAAATATCAAATAAATAACATGGGAAGAAATGAAGGAATGTGATATAATAGTATCAAATATCAATTTCATAAAGATAGAATTAAAAAGTATCATACCTCTCACCTTGGATGGTACAGCTTGAACATCCACAATATTTTTCTGAACTCCAGATAATTACTTCGTCACTACACTCTATTCCTTGTTCCATTACATAGATTTCCCTTTCTAAGATGTCATCGTATTCCTAGAATCACCATATCCATCTATATTCTATTGAAGAGATTGATTCTATTTCCCATTCCTCATAAAATCATACAATGCATTTGATGTTTGAGAACTATCTCAAGAACCTATCCTAAATATAATCAAATAACAGCACTTAAGATGTCTGATCTTGTTGTAATTATTGTATTCTCTTGGTTGTGTTGTACACTCTCACTTCATATGGTCAATAAAACTGCATTGGAAGCATATCGCTTGGATTATTGGTCATAGAGGATGGTTTTATGATCTTTCTATTTGATTCTGAATCACTCTCCCACCCTGTAAGTAGGTGTCCCTCCTCTACTTTCTCCTAGTATTTGAGTTTCCACCATTTCCCATGGGTATCATGATATATCCTCCTCCCATATCTCCCAATATGTTCTATTCAGCCAGTATCGATCTATTCACCATCATTGTATAGTCTATAATACGCAGCACATTTATCTTCGAGTGAATCCCTTTTCTCATCCCTGATTCTATGATGAGTTCCTTCAATAAACACACTAGTAGAAAAAAAAGGTGAAAAGTGCACTAAATTCATTTATTTAGCCACATACTGGGTGAAAAATAAATTTTTCTACCTTAGATTAAAGAAGTATTTCATCCATTGAATTTTTAACATGTTAATATATAATTGATTGTTGAAAAATTCTTTAAAATACACCCAACTAAGGCATTGATATACTTGGATCTGTATCACTAGATCCCACCACCGGCATAAAAGATTCGTGAGAATATACATTTCTATCTTGATGTTTTAATCCTTCTGTGTACTAATGAAATCAAAGATACAATTCATCATATTCAGCCACACCTCAGCATTTTATAGTTCTAAATCCCCCAAAATATGGGTGGATTTGATTTCTGGAATAGGATAGAATGTTCCACTTATCTTGGTGAATCTCTCCCATTTCATGTGTCTATATCTTGAAATGCTTGAACAATACTATGAACCAGTTTTTGGTTCACCTGTGGCACAGGTGAAACCACGTTCTCTAAATCTTCTTTCGTTTTGTTTCTACGATACCTATTGGGTGTCATTTTCAATATGAATAACTAATTTTATAAGTTTCACTCTCTAGAAACTGAAGGCTTATAATTTCAAATTCTACTATATCAAATATCAGAATATTTTTTTTCCAAAAAACAACCCTTTCCACATTCAACCTCTTTTTAAAACATTAATCTTACATTTCATAATCAACCCATTTTAAAAATACACCAAAAATACTCTTTTCAAAGTCTTTCATTTGAAAACAAATTCAACATTTTTCAAAAATAATCACTATGTATCAAATCATATGTCATTAGTCAAAATGATATATGTAATCCTTGTGGTAAGTATTTCTTATAATTCATGTCATTCTCATTTCATTAGCTAAACCCATGATAATGAGATTCCAATATTCTATATGCGTCTTTGAAATAGTTATTTACCCAACACCCTGGTAACTTGAAGTTCAGTATAATAAGGTTAGCTTTGTCTTTTTATGCTCTACATTTCATGTCCTGATAATCCTAATGCTTTCTTTGTTTTCAACCCAAGGAGTAGACAATAATGAATTTAACTCTGAAACCAAGAAAACTATTAACTATGTGTTCCATAAGTATAATAACAAGATCATATCATTTATCTCAAATAGGATTTTGGACTGAAAAAATTGACACCACATCCAATATCCCACCTTCTCCTCGTTGTCTTGAGAAGGTGGGAGGTATTCTAATTGGCCTTAAGAGACATTCCCGAGACACCAAAGGATGGAAATAAATGTCTATGGGATTAAAAACATTTGGTGGATGATTTAACCTTTTGGAATAAAAAAAACCAAACCTACATAACCAAACATACCAGTACATGATTCATTATAACCATGAAATAAAAGTCAACATTTCATATATCTTAATCATATTCAAATCATGTTCAATTGTGGAAGACTAAAACATCGATATAAATGGAATAGTTTAAAATAATAAAACTCCAAGATGGTCACAATACTCTATGATTCACAATCATCAGGCTCCAACATCACCAAACAGCCCAAGTATCTTGAAGTAGTGCTAATCATGTGATACACTACCTTTTCCCATGTTCAGGTAGATAACATCTATAAAAGAACCAAAGTTTCATATAAGGGGTGATTATTAAAAATCAGTAGGTTTTCCCTAATGAATTCCCTTAACATGCTAGTAGGATAGAAGAGTTACCACCATTTTTATAATATAATTTATATAAATAAATTTCCAAATAATTATATAGATAAATATAAACTACTTATAAAAAAGAATATAACTAACTACTAACATGTTCTCAAAATAGTTTATAACTAAATATAATCATTTTCTAAAAACATTTTATAACTAAATAAAAACCAATCCCATGTCACCCCATTTTCATGAAAAATATATTTTTCATGAAAAGAATAAACCAATACATTGAATCAATTTCTCATGTTCTACTTGGCGTAACAAAACAACTTCAAATATCCAACCATGAATACTTTGTTATGATTATTCCACACTCTTGAGTAGTATCTCATTAATCTACCAAGTCATCACATGATTATTATGTCTCATGTCTGATTACACTTTTTTGCATCGAGCACAATGTCATATTTCATCCAATCCCCATAAATGAAATATGAATACACAAACAAGTATTCCCAACACCATTTCCAAAACCAAAATTCCTAAATAATTTCTATAAAACAATATTTTATTGAAAATCCATTTTCAACAATCCATTTAAAAAAGTTATCCAAGCCATATTTTAAAATAATCATTTTCAAATAATGAAACTAGATCAGATTACACCAATTCACCATAGTATCACAATTTCTCCAAAATCTAGAAATCATTACGTAAGAGGGTTTATACAATGAATTGTACATAAATTCTATAATAAATTTCATGTAAATCAATTAATTTGAAACTATGCCAATCAATTATAGAAATTGGACTTGAGAGTGAAGCCACGTACCTCGAGAGTTTAGGAGAAAATGATAAAAGAATGAAGAACGTCACAGAAGTGGGTTGAAACTTCAAAATACTCACCTTAGATTTCTTCCCCTAAAATCAAAAAACCAAAATCTAGGCTTATTTTGGATCCAAAACCTTATATCTACCCACAATAGGTGTAGATCTAAGAAAAAAAAGATGACTGAAGTACATCTATGGAAATCATTGAGAACTATCAAGAATGATGAATTTCCATGAGAAATCGGCTTCGAATTACTAACGGAATACTTTAGATCACCTGAAGAGAGATGTAGGAACCTTCCTTGAACTTCTGAGAAGAAACATCCCAATTTATTTCGGCGTATGAGGAGGAATGGGTCCATAAACATTAAGGCCGACCTAGATCTACTTTTTAAGCAGGTGTTTTTGACTCACCCATGGTTTAGTCACACGGTTAGACAATTTTTTCACTAAATGTGCATTGGATACTAATTTAAATAAGACCCTTCACATTGTCTCTAATACCATGCTTCAACCATGTTGAAACCACTCCCTCAAACTTCCCAAACAACACATTTTCTATTAGGTTGTCGCAGGATTTGGACAAACGATGTACAACCCGTGCACCATCCCTTTATCCCCAAAAACACAACTGAAGATCTCCAAACTATCCCATACTTCATCCATACACATTATACACATTAATATCATACTAAACATGTTGAAAAATAGATACTGAGTGTATTACACTATTTCCTCCAACTCCTAATACTTCCTCAACAACTACATTATTCACATTTAGTACATTTTGATAGATAGCATGTACTAACTTCATGATAACCCCGATAGGATTAGGATATATATTTTTATTCCCTTTAGGATCATCTGATTCACCATCATGAGGAACCTGGGGAACAAATATCATAGGAGTAATATTGGAAGCTAAAATAGAAGCAATGATCCAAAAAATAGAATAATTTTATTTTAAATAAAAAAACCATATTCACAAAATTAGATTAAGATCAGAATTCAAAATTAAAGGCACAAATACCTACAACCCATGGTATCTTAAGCCACGATATAGAAAGATATGGTCAGGTAATCACTACCACCTTCCTCTCAAGTCCCAAAATACTGTGTCAACTCTACCCAATGTCCAATAACAATATCTATTAAGTAAAACCATCCTTTGATATTAAAATATTGAAAACCTAACCTAGGAAATCTATTGAACTAGTGCCCACCCCAAAATTACATATTCTCAAAGGGTATCCAAAATCCATAGGGACCAGTCACTGGGACTCGGGCATCATTAAAAAAAAGACAGAAAGATTTCACTAAAATAGAAGAAAAATGGAACCTAAATAAATATATATATATATAACATAGTGAAACATGAAATGAGATAAATATATTCGATGAAAAAAAAATATTTAAAGGAAATTAATTTAACAAAAATTAGTCAAAACATCCCAAAGTATAATTCCACCATCAATGGATAACTAAAACAAAAAAAATTAGCTGTGATAGTGTAGTCCACACCCACTGTCTCTCCAAAACTACCCTGAACCAGCTCAAAGAAGCCTCAACACCTCATTGTGGTACCTTTACTTTCCATAAATCAAAATACATAAAAAGTTATACAAATTTCTAATGAGGTTTTTATGGTGTGAGAGAATAGGCTATGTAGCATCCCATCCAGATGTTCTATAATAACTATCTATATAATAATCTGAACATTTTCAACATTTTAAAAAGTGATAATAAAAATTTTAAATATATTTTATAATATAATCATTGGAAAACATTTTTTATTTTTCTTTTTGGCACATTTAAAAATAATTTCGAGTAAACAATTTTCAATGCATTAATTATATGTAATGTCCAGAACCACTCGGGACCATTCCTTTGTAAAAATGTGGTTCTGGAGGTGTTTCGGGAGGTCAAGGATAATTGGTGTGCATTTTGGTGGACTTTTATGTAAATTTAAAGGGTTATGGCCTTCACATGGGAGGCGCATGGTTTATCAAACTGTGCGGCCAAACCGTGCGAGGTTGGTGATAGAGGTAGTAGCCAATGCACGGTTAGCACACGGTTTGGCTTACCGTGCAGCCTAACTGTGTGAGGAACGTTTAAAGAGGCAGAAGCTAGTGCATGGTTTAGTAAACCATGGGGACTAACCGTGAAAGCACTTAATGTTAGATCTTAAAATTGTGGATCTGATCTCTTTTTCCTCTAAATGGTTCATTTAATCCCCTAATCGGCCATAACTCAGTATTACCCTTCCTTGGAGGTAGAAGAATCTCTCCATAGAGTTTCGGAGGCGGTCCAGAGGCTTCTCTTCACGAATCGAAGCCAGTTTCTCGAGGTATGTGATCCTTTTTGTTTGGTTTCATAGATCTACCTAGATCTACTCCTCTTATTCTCTCGAGATCTTAGATCTACGCCTTTTATGGGTAGATCTATGTGTGTGGATGTCAACTGTGATGAGCTTTTGTCTGGGTTGTGTTAGGAGAAGATATCTAGGAAGGATCCTTGGTGATTCATCCCGGTCTTCTTGGGTGTTCTTCGACCATTGTGGTTTCTGTCAAAACCATTGAGGTAGGGGATTCATGGGTTCTCTAATTGTTTATGTGCAATAGTAGAGTTATCGTGATTTGGAAATTTGATCACAATGGAATTTAGCTAATTATGTATTTGAACCGGATTAAATGAATTGGTTTGATCGCATGTTGTTGCTTTGTGCCATGATAACAGTTCGCCTGTTGATTTGCTAGATAGCGTGATATATATGCCTTGCTTGTTAGCATGTTTCTCTTGATGAAATTGATAAAGAACGTAAAGCCGGAATTAATTGATATTTAATTTACTAAGGATAAAGAGGAATGTAAATTAATTTGGTTGTTGTTGTTATGGATGTTTTTCCAACTTAGTGTAAATCAAATTGAAGTCGATGATGTGTTTAATTCAGTTGGTTGGTAAACCTGAAATCTATTGGTTTTTGTTTTTTCTTGGCCGGATACCTTGTTAAAAGTCCCACAGCCCAAATTGATGTGATGTTTGTTTTCCTGCTACTTCTGTGGTGATGTGACCCTAGGACGGTGTTGTGATATGTGGGGACATGGAGTCCTTGTGGTTGTGGCAGCGAATGATTCCTAGAGCGGCGAGGTGAATCATTTTATGCATGTGGGTGTTGGGGAGGACACCCGGGATGATAGAATGGGATAGATGTGGTTTTTGGATGCTTGTGGATTCTTTGGTTGTTTATCTTCTTTTCTTTCCCCCACTGATCAAGGAAGATGGTCTTGATTACCCTTCTTCTAAAAGGGGTGAAGACATGTGGGGTATGCCATGTGATTTCTGTGTTTATCCTCTCTAGGGATAATGGTTATACGCTCTTTCCATAGGTGGAAAACACATTACGGGTATTACATCAACTCACCATGTTGAGCCCCATGTGTTTCGTAGCATAAAATACTTTTCTAGAATTCCTGGGAATATGGGAGTGTAATTCTGTAATGAATTTTTGAATAAATGGTGTTAACCCATGGGGATGGAGATGTTGGAACATAATTATTAGGTTGTAATTTTTTTGAAGAAACAGTTGACTTTGGGTGTGATTCAATGATCTTTTAATGTGTAATTGTTCATGGTTAATTAATGTTTAATGAATTAATTAGTGCACAGTGGAACTTATAAAAAGGGAATGATGTAATCTAAAAAATCGCTTTAAATGGTTGTGTGCTTATAGGATTCCAAGTCTTGGAAGTAGCATCCCGGAGTCTGAGAGATGTTAGCAGCAGTTGTGTCTAAGACTAGGTAATTCTCATAGTGTGGTTTTGAGTGATAATATATCCTATTATTTTTGTGTTTCTATACGCTAATCCACCATTTTAGTAAGGGAAACTGACACCCTAGGTATTCTGAGCCCTGGGGGGTGTTTTCCCCAACATTCTGATGGGAGGACGAATGGCTGACTACCCACTTTGGCCCCGGTCTCTTCTCTTGGTTGTTACTTGTACTGATAGGCACATTCGTTAGTTTTCTCCATATATGTGTGTAGAGGGCTGTAATGGATTGTGGTTATTCACACAAATATATTCTGGATATAGTTTTTTATGTACTACTATAGGTGTAATGTGTTTAGGGTATGATAGCTTGAAGATCCTTACTCGGTGTATGGGCTGTAATGGCATGAGGTATAAAATATGATGTATGATACACGTTATGCGAGCTGTGGTGGCTCCCAGAAACTACCTGGTTACTTTTGGTCGTGAGGATGGTGTGGTGCTTAGCCCAGGTGTCTGCAGGAAATCCTTTGTGGTGCACATGGTGCAAATTGTGGAGCTTAGCCCAGGTGTATTCAGGCAAGCCTTTGGAGATAAATGCATAGAATGTATGTCGTTGGGGAAAAGAGGAAAACCAGTGGGGAAGTATTAGTAGGGTACGATTGATATTATTTTCTATATATTAATTTCTTGTATGCATTACATGGGGAGAGTAGCCATGGTGAGGTTGGGAACTTAGTATACCTGTTTAGGTGGCGAGTTAACTAGACTTGTTGTTCACTATGCTTTAGAATACTTTCTTTACTTTTGCATGAGAGGCTTTGTGAAGGATCCTACTGAGTATACTGTTATACTCACCCTACGTATATATAAACTATTTTTCAGGTCACCTAGAGCAGGTTGTAGATCAATACAGTTACTACTAGCTTGTGGTTGGAGGATCTATTCGGGCATGTGGTCTCTGTCGTTTTACTTTATTTTCTGTACTTTCAGTTTTCCCTTTCAGTTGTAGTAATTTTTCATAGCATTTCATATAGGTACTTGGATTTGATTTATATTTCAGTTCTGAGGTGGAGTTGGTTGGTTTATATCTTATCTCTCTCCTCCTCATGTGCTATATAGAGTGTAATGCCTCCCATTTGTGTGTTTATTATACCCTCGGTGTTAGTTACCAACCTGGGGCCTACTAGCGGCGGGACTCAGGGGTCATTATCTCCCTTTTCACATTTCCAGCTGAGGAGGGGTACACTTTGTGGGGAGGGGTCATGACAGAGTGGTATTAGAGCTCTAGTTGAGGGATAAAATGGAGTTTGGAGTTAGGCACTTGTGAGGTTGCATGGGATGGTAGGGCAATGGAGTCATTCATGTTTCGCAAGTGAGGTAAACACTGGAGACCAAGTGAGAGATAGGCGTTTAAGGCCCCCTATTATCTGATGCGCAGACCTTTATGTTTACAATGGCTACTAAACATGGTGATTCTAGTTTCAGGGTGGAGACCTTGGAAAGGATCATGCATCCTTCTTCTTTGCGCCTATATTTGAATGGGTAGACCTTGGGATAGGTTAACCTAAAATGAATAAAAAGAAAACAGTTAATTAATAATTGTTGATTCATCCATATTTCAGGCTTAGGAGCTCTAAGAGTTTGATATTTTGCAGGTATGGCTCCAGGTCGACGTCCTTATCAGGTTTGCATAGAAGATGTCCAGCAGGCTGTTCCAGCAAGTCGATGTAGGGTAGAGGTTGACGAAGACGACACTTAGAGGAAGACACTCCGAGAGTTTCAGTGCCAGAGTCTGCAAGAAGTACGAGGACACTGTTTCAGATGCAGTCATTGAACACTGGTTGGAGTAGGTCGAGATAGGATTTATTTCGATTTGTGCTCGGAAGGAGCACAAGGTGTCCTTAGCTGTGACGATGTTGCGTAGAGCAGCAAGGAAGGGTGGTTCTTGTTCCTCGGGGATCGTGAGGAGTCAGCGATCTCATGGGAGGAGTTCCAAGATAAGTTCAGAGTCGAGTTCCTTTCCTCGACTGCAAAGTTGTCCAGTAGCTAGGAGCTTCTTACCTTTCGACAAGGGAGTTCCAATATTTGGGAGTTTGGGATCCGTTTTAAGAACCTTTTTATGATATTCTTCAGACCTGTTAGCAGACAAGGAGACTAGGGCAAGGCATTTTGAGGAGGATTTTGATCTATAGATCCAGCGCCAGGTCCCCCCATTTATGATGAAGACATCTATCGAGGTGCTGGAAAGGGAAGAGGTTTTAGAGAATACATTGGCCAAGACCAGATCATCATGAGAGGGGAATCAACATGATTCCTCATGAAGCAGAGCTGCGGTCTGGGGTTCCTCGTTTTTAGGGTAGAAGAGTTTCTGTTCAGCCGAGGGTAGGTCCCAACCTTTCACATATCATTTCTCCGGAGGCGGAAAATCTTAGGCCTATTCCAAGGGATCGGGTGCTTGTTTTTCTTGTGGTGTCCATAAAAATCAGTAGTGGGAGTGCCCGACCTTTCAGAGCAGTCATTGTGCATTGGGCGCTACATTCCAGGTTCTTCCTTTGAGGCAGTTCTAGCTGAGGCAGCAGCAGCTAACTACACTAGCTTTAGAACACCAGACGGGAGATGGGGAAGGCAGAGGATAGCCCCATGATGCTCCCCTTCCTCAGAGAGGTGAGTGCGGCCATGGTGGTAGTCATCATCAGGGTCAGAAAGGCTATGGAGGAGGTCGTGGTCGACTTCATGCTCTAGCGTTGCCAGCACCAGATGAGCCTAATGTCGATTGAGGTACCCTTTTCTTGTTTCCTACCTTTTTGTATTCCATGTTTCATTTAGGAGAAATACACTCCTTCATATCACCTACCTTTGACCATGATTTGGTACATGAGGTATAGAGGCTTCCACTTCCCTTGGTGTTGACTATGCCAGTTGGAGGTCAAGATGACTTGTTTGAAGTTTGTAGAGACTATAATCTAGTGTTGGGGTAGCACTGATCTTGGGGAGATTTATTATGTTTAAAGATACAACCATAATATGTCATCCTTGGAATGTATTGGTGGTATTCGGTGCAAGATTTCATGGATTGCTTCAGGAAGAAAGTCGTTTTCTTTTGTGCGGATGGAGATCCAGTGCTGTTTGTTGGTGAGAGAGATCCTCTGATGGGTCACAGGCGCATTCCATCCTTATCATCCATGGAGGCTGAGATGATGTTGAGTTCATCAGAGGTTCAGCAGTTGGCGTTTCATAGGGTCGTAGAGGAGTACCTTGATGTCTTCCTGGAAGAGGTTGTAGCATTACCCCCTCGATGAGAGATTGATTTTGGGATCGAGCTACAACAATGAGCTTCTCCTATATATTTTTCTCCATATAGGATGGCCCCTTATGAGTTATGAGAGCTACATATAAAGCTTGATGGTTTGTTGCAGTGTGGTTTTGTTCGACCAAGTGTGTCCCCATGGGGTGCACTAGTTCTATTCTTGAAGAATGACGATGGCAGTTTGCGGTCGTGTGTCAATTATCATCGCTTAAACAAAGTGACAACAAATAATCGTTATCCTCTTCCACTGATTGATGATTTATTTGATCAAATGAAGGGTACAAGTTGTTTCTCAAAAAATGACTTGCGGTCGGGATATCATCAATTGGATGTGAAGGATGAGGATATCCCGAAGACTGCTTTCTATTGTCATCATGGGAAATATGGGTTCGTTGTAATTCCATTTGGTGTGACGAATGATCTAGCTATGTTCATGGGTTTGATCAATTCTATGTTCTGTGAGTTCCTGGACAATTTTTTGGTAGTTTTCATTGATGACATCCTTGTGTACTCCACATCTGAAGAGGAGCATGTTGAGCATCTACGAGCTATTTTGGGAGTTCTTTGTCAACATCATCTATTTGGGAAGTTGTTGAAGTGTGAGTTTTGGGATCAAGAAGTCCATTTCTTAGGGAATTTTGTGTCCCAATAGGAATTAGTTGTGTATCCATCGAGGATTGAAGCAGTTGTGTCTTGGGAAGCACCTAAGACAATGTCCAAGGTGAGAAGTTTCCTTGGTCTCGCAGGCTACTACAGGAGGTTCGTAGCCAATTTCTCATGGTTTGTGACTCCTCTGACAGCTCTGACCAGGAAAGATCAGGCTTTCAGATGGACTGATCAGTGTCAGATATCTTTTGAGTATCTAAAGGAGAAGTTAGTAAGTTCTCTAGTCCTTTGTCTTCCAGCAGAAGGAGTTTAGTTTGATGTCTTTTGTGGTTCTTCACATATGTGGTTAGGCTGTGTTCTTTTGCAACATAGGTTAGTCATTTCTTATGGGTCTCATTAGTCGCGTCCCCATGAATGCAAATATGCCACACATTATCTTCAGTTGGTAGCCATGGTGTTTTCTCTGTTTTTGTGGATACATTACCTCATTGGTGAATGCTTTGTGGTTTTCACTGATCAAAAGAGCTTTAGGTATGTTTTCTCCCAGCGTTACATGAACTTATGACAACATCGATGGATGGATTTCTTACAAGAATATGACTTCGAAATATCGTGTACACCTAGAAAAGGGAATGTTGTGGCTGATGCGCTGAGCTGAAAGTCACGTAGTGATGCTGTTCGTGAATCCGGTGATTCCAGGAGAGTAATGGAAGAGTTATCATCATTACATCTTGATATGGGAGATGTTGGGGGTAGAGGATGTCTTTTTCAGATGATGGTGAATTCATCCCTGGTGCAGAAGGTGGAAGAGTCCTAGTTGGGGGATCTTGAGGTGGAGGTCTGGAGAGACCAAGTTCCTTGTGGTGAGGCCCCTGATGGTTGGTCTAAGGATGAACAACACATAGTTTTGTATCATGGAAGGATTTTTGTCAAATTGGATATGTGCGAGATAGTCTCTGAGAGTTCCATGGTTCTCCTTTAGCAGTTCATCCTGGTGTGACAAATATGTACCGATCCTTGAGGAGTTAATTTTGGTGTCCTGGGCTGAAGGGTGTAGTTTCGGAGTTTGTGTCTCGGTGTTTAGTCTTCCAGAAGGTGAAGGACAAACACCATGTTCTCGGTGGCCTTCTCCAGCCATTAGAGATTCCTCAGTTGAATTGAGAGGACATTTCAATGGACTTTTTTACTGGTTTACCTCGATCTCTGGGAAGTTATGATGCTATTTGGGTGGTAGTGGATTGTTTAACGAAATCATCCCACTTTATAGCAATCAAAGAGTCAAGCTAAATGGAAGTTTTGTCAAGGGTAACAAAGTTTTGGTCGTGGGATTAAGCTTTCTCCCCACTTTTTTGGGCCTCTCTAGGAGTTAGCTTGTGTTGGAGTTGTGTCATATTGAGTAGCACGTCCCCCTCAGATGTGTCAGATACATGATTTTCTTCCATGTATCACAGCTACGTAGTTATCTTCATGATGTCTCCCACATAATTAGTTGGGGAGAGATCGATGTTGATGATGATTCCACCATTGTAGAGCAGCCTATGGATATCTAAGACCTCAAGGAGAAGGTGTTGCATGGGCGTTATATCCCCTTAGTTCGTGTCTTGTGGCGACACAGTGGAATGGGAGATAGTACTTGGTAACGTGAATCATAGATACGTGCTCATTACCCATAGTTGATTGATGTTTAACTCTTTCCATGTATCGTTGTAGCTGATGTGGTTATGAAACTATCATGTTTATGAGATGGCTCCCTTTTTTGATTTGGTGGCTTGCTCTCTTTTGAGAGGTATCTCAGTGGGTGGTTGTTCAGACACTGTTTCGTTTTCACTTTAGGTGGATTTTGGATTATTGAGGATGAGAATGCCTTGAATGGTATCTGATGTAATGTCCTGGACCTCTCCGGTCCATTCCCTTGGGAAAATGTGGTGCTAGAGGTGTTATGAGATGTCAAGGTGACTTTGTGTGCGTTTGGGTGGACTTTTAATGAATGTTAAACAGTTATGCCCTTCGCACAGGAGGCACAATGTTTGTCAAACCATGCGGCCAAACCATGCGAGGATGGTGTTGGAGGCAGTAGCCAACACACAGTTAGAACACGGTTTGTCTAACCGTGCAGTCTAACCATGCAAGTAGTGTTTGAAGAGGGAGAAGCTAGCGCACGGTTAGTGCACAGTTTGGCAAACCGTGCAGACTAACCATGTGGGTACATAAAGATAGATCCTAAAATTGTGGATATAAACTATTTTTCCTCTAAATGTTTTGTTTAAGCCCCTAAGAGGCCATAGCTCGGTATTACCCTTCCATGGATGTAGAAGATCCTCTCCAAAGAATTTTAGAGGCGATCCATAGGCTTATCTTCACAAATCAAAGCTGGTTTCTTGAGGTATGTGATCATTTTTGTCTGGTTTCTTAGATCTACCAAGATCTACTCCTCCTCTTCTCTCAGGATCTTATATCGATGCATGTTATGGGTAGATCTAAGTGTTTGGATGTCGATTATGATGAGCTTTGGTCTTGGTTGTGTTAGGAGAAGAGATCTAGGGAGTATCCTTGGTGAATCGGCCCGGTCTTCTGAGGTGTTCCTTGACCGTTGTGGTTTTCGTCAAAACCGTTGAGGTAGGGGATTCATGGCTTCTCTAATTTTTTATGTGAAATCGTAGATTTATCATCATTTGGCCTTTGGACCACAATGGAATTGACCTAATTAAATACTTGAACCAGATTAAAAGAATTGGTTTAATCACATGTTGTTGCTTTGTGATGTGATAATGGTTCTCCTCTTGATTTTCTAGATAGTGTGATATATATGCCTTGATTGTTAGCATGTTGCTCTTGATGAAATTGATAAATTAAGTAAAGAAGAAATTAATTGATAATTAATTGCCTAAAGATAAAGAGGCAAGTAAATGAATCTTGTTGTTATTGTTGCGTATGTTGTTCCAACTTGGTGTTAATCAAATTGAGGTCAATGATGTGTTTAATTCAGTTGGTTGGTAAACCTGAAATCTGTTGGTGCTTGTTTTTTGAAGGCTAGATACCATGTAAAATGGCCAAGATCCCAAATCGATGTTATGTTTTTTTCCCACTGCTTGTGCGGTGATGTGACCTTGGGAGGGTGTTGTGATATGTGGGGGCATAGAGGCCCTGTGTTTGTGGCAGCGGATGATGCCTAGAGTGGCGAGATGTATTGGTTAATGCATGTGGGTGTCGGGGAGGACACCAGGGATGATAAAATGGGATGGATGTGGTTATTGGATGCTTGTGGATTCTTTGGTTGTTTTTCTGATTTGCTTTTCCCCACTACTCAAGGCAGCTGGTCTTGCTTACCCTTCTTCCGAAAGGGGCGAAGACACGCGGGGTATGCCACATTCTTTCTGTGTGTAGCCTCCCCAGGGAGAATGGGTCTACGCTCTTACCATAGGTGGAGAAGACTCTATGGGTAGTATATCAACCCACTTTGTTGAGCCCCTTGTGTTTAGTAGAATAGAATTATTTTCTAGAATGGTTTGGAATATGGGAAAGTAATTCTATAATGAATTTTTGAATAAATGGTGTTAACCCATGGGGATGGAGATGCTGGATCATAATGATGAGGCTATAAATTTTTTAGGGAACAGTTGAATTTGGGTGTGATGCTAATGAAATATTAATGCGGAATTGTTCATAGTTAATTAATGTTTAAAGAAATAATTAACACACAGTGGAACTGATAAAAAGGGAATGATGTAATCTAATAAAGCTATTTAAATTTTTGTGTGCTTATAGGATACCTAGTCTTAGAAGTAGTAGCTCGGAGTTTGAGAGATGTTAGCTGCAGTTCTGTCTAAGACTATGTAATTTCCATATTGTGGTTGTGAGTGATAATATATCATGTACTATTTGTGCTTCTATACGCTACTCCACACTTTCAATAAGAGAAACTGACACCTCAGGGATTCGAAGCCCTGGGGGTGTTTTCCCCAACATTTCGGTGGGAGGAAGAATGGCCGACTACCCCCTTTGGCCCCACTCTCTTCTCTTGGTAGTTACTTGTGATGATAGACACATTGGTTATTTTTCCCCATATATGTGTGTATAGGGATATAATGTCTTGTTGTTATTCACACACATATATTCTGGATATAGTCTTCTATATACTACTATAGGTGTAACGTGTGTAGGCTTTGATGGCTTGTGGATCCTTACTCGACATATGGGTTGTAATGGCTTGAGGTATAATAACCGATGTATGATAGAAGTTATGTGAGCTGTGGTGGCTCCTGGAAACTACCTGGTTACTTTTGGTTTTGAGGATCATGTGGTGCTTATCACAGGTGTCTGCGGGGAAGACTTTGTGGTGCACATGGTGCATATTGTGGAGCTTATCCCTGGTGTATTCAGGCAAGCCTTTGGAGAGAGATGCACAAGATGTATGTTGTTGGGGCAAAGCGGCAAACCAGTGGGGAAGTAGTAGCGGGGTACCCATGCTATTATTTTCTATATTTTATTGTATGCATTACTTGGTGATAGTATCCATGGTGAGGTTGGGATCTTAGTATACTTGATTAGGCGGTGAGTTAGTTACACTTATTGTTCACTGTTCTTTAGAATGCTTTATTTACTTTTGCACGAGAGGCTTCGGGGATCATCCTACTCAGTATACTGTTATACTCACCCTACGTATATATAAACTATTTTTCAGGACACTTGGAGTAGGTTGGAGATAAAGCCGGTTACTACTAGATTGTGGTTTGAGGAGCTGTTCGGGCTTGTGGTCGCTGCAGTTTAACTTTCTTTTGGGTACTTGAAGTTTTCCCTTTCAGTTGTAGTAATTTTGCATAGAATTTCATATATATACTTGGGTTTATTTTATATTTTAGTTTTGAGTTGGAGTTGGTTGGTGTCTATCTTATCTCAATCTTTTGTATGTGTTTTCTTAGAGGGTAATGCCTCCCATTTGTGTTTTTATTATACCCTCGGTGCTAGTCGCCAACCCGGGGCCTATTGGAGGCAGTACTCGAGGGTCATTATCTCCCTTTTCACATTGCCGGCCCAAGAGGGGTACATTTTATGCGGAGGGGTCATGCCATTATATGTAAATGAAGTCCTAAAAAATCAAAAAATGCATCACATATCATATCAAATCCAATAAAAATCAGAATCATAAGTGACATCACTCAAAGGATCACTATATGTTCGTCCAACAAACTACTCGCACCACAATCCATGACTACTGCCCAAAAATTTACTTATAACATGGGACTAAATATAATATGAATACCCCCTTTATTAAACCACTCAATGATTTCAATGTAAATACCCTATAAAAACAACACTAGAAAATAGTGAAACACCCCATAAATGAACCCCCATATAATAATTGGATGATGGAACTAAGATAATCCTTCCAACTTAGTACCCAATACATTCAACGTTCTTTAATTAATAAATCATTTATTAAAAAGAGTTCATTAAAAACCATTTCTTGAAAACCATTTAATACTTATTTGAAAATACACTTTTATTTTACAAGAATAATGGGAAACTCGTAATTTATCAAAAACCCTTTTTCACACTAACAAATCAGTTAATAAATCATTGTGTTTTACTGACAGAATAATTTATAAAAACTCATAGGAACATAGTTCATCCAACATAGTCTAGAGATGGAACCACCTACCTCAAATTCATGTCTCAAATCCCCATAATTGGATCCACCAATAAGAATGAATGTAATAAAAATAACTGAGGTCCAAGAATCAATCCTCGCATCTTGGTATTTATTCGATCAAGTAAAATGATCAGTGTAAGGAATAGATCACAACATAACTTAATGAAACTCACATGCCACAACACAACCAACAGAAGTGTAATCCTTCTACGTAAGAAGTCATGATTTATCGTGATTTAAAAATAAGAATCAATAGTAAAAATCAATGGATTCATAAATGTAATATATGGAGCTACCATTATTTTAAGAAAGAAAGAAGCAGAAAGGATTACTCATTTAGGGAAATGTACCACAAAATCAATGATGATAAATCATTCCAAAAAAATGATTTCTAACAAACATAGGTCAATAAAATCACTTAGGAAAGCTATGAGGTTGAGAGGGAAAATACCTATAACTAAATGAAAAATGAATCAGTCATGAAACACCCTAAAATTCCATGTCACAAGATTTACATTGTGTGAAACAGATTTTCACATTGTTCAATCCACAAACCCAAATCCCACTGAAAACCTCATCCCTATATGTTAAAAATAAATATTTTAACATTACACAACATGTAATATACATTAAATGGGTAAAATAATAAGACCTTGTACTGATCCATGGAATCTATCCAACACACACAACTTGACATGAAAAAACATTACACAACCAATAATCATCTCAAAATTTATACCGGTTCATGGATTCCACTTAGAGGACAATACATGGCATGTAATTATTTTACATGATTTTTATTTCTCTTGCATACTGTGAAACATGTAGATGCACCTCAAAACACCCAAAAAACTAAGGTGTTGTTTAAACTGAAGGATAACCCCACATAGATTTAACACATTCATACATGAACTCCATTATTTCAAATAATCAAAATCCCCAAACATTTGGTAATTTCCACAGAAACTGATCACCATCCTTCGTAGTCCCAACACACACAAAAATAAAAAGGGACATAAAAAGAGATAAGAGAACTAAACAAAAGTGGGGATGGGATGTTTTAATATGTTTTCATGTTTTAACTATATTTTAGAGGTTTCATGGGGTCATCCACAGTGTTAGATCATACACTAAAGTATAGGATGGTTTGTGCCTTTTATGATGACCCTTTACCCTGTTGAGATTCCATGACATTTATTATTTTAAAAAACTAGAGGATTATATTTTTTGTATGTTATAATATATAATAATATGTTGTAATATTTTAGACACAGATCATAGAATATAATCCTTTCATTTTGAAGAAGTTGATCACGTCATTTGAGGAGGATTAGTTTGAGGAAAACTGGTAAATCACACTATAGTTTATGATGTTATACTATGATTTATTCTAAAGTCTAAAATTTAAGATGATTATTATGTGGATCATTTTTCTCTTTATGGGATTCTCTATCTCGAATAATTATTTCATCTAATATTATGAAAATTTATATATAAGAACACTATATTTTTAATGATTGGATTAGAGGTGGACGAATACTATGTGTAGTTACATCATTCAATTATAATTTCAAATTTTATAAATTCATAGATTTTAATATTAATATGTATGAAAATTGATACGTAAAAATGATAGTCATATATAGAATAAGGTAATTATGTTATATTTCTTGAAAAAGTGAATCTAAATAAGAAATAAGAATAAGTGAAACAAGTTTAAAAAGAATAATAATAATAACTCAATAGAAATATAACTCGATTGCAAAATCCTTTAATATTGAAAGTGGGATTCTATATTGGTATTAAGATGATACCAATTTTATGCTTTATATATTTAAACAAATTATTAGTAATTAATTAATTAAAATATATATTACAAATGATTAAAAATTATTAATTAATTAAGTAAAATATCCATCCCACAAAAATAGAGGAATCATTGTTATGAAAAATAAACATAATAAGAATAAAACCATATAAATTATTGAAACTTTTATTTTTATTATGATTTAAAATGATCCCATAGTGTTAGTAAAATGACCCAAAACTCTTTATATGATCCACTATCTCTAGTAATTCCAAATAAATTATGTGGGAGTGTTGTTCTACACATGACATGCTAAAACCTATAATTTAAATGGTGATGAATATAGAGAAGGAGATGTAAACTCATAAGGTTTCACGAGGTATGGGTTCACATACTAACTATATCAAATTCCCTGATTAATCCTAAATTTTATAAATAAATCAACCAATGATGTATTGTTCATAGATGTTCAAGAATTTCATGAAATAATTTGGTATAAATTATTGATTTTTCTATAATATTAGAACATTAATTTAACATGATTTCATATAAAATTAAAAGAATAAAAATTATTATTAACTCACTACATATTTTTTAATTATATACAAATCTATTTGTTAATACTAGTTATGTTCATGATTTAAAAATATGTTAAATGTTATGGTGAAGTTCATATGTGGTGTGAAAAAACCCAAATGTAATACCATGTACATTGTTCTGACTTCCAAAAAACCATGGAATTTTTTTGGAATAAATCCTTTTGTTTGATCTGTATCTCATATCCTCGAATATGATGAATTTTCGATTTTTACATAACTGGTATCTTTATTTTATTAGTATGTTAAATAATATATTACACATACGACCCATATATACATTTAAAATAATTGGAGTTAATTTTTTCTTATTCAAAATATTCCTTTGATCAATTTTTTAAATAAATGAGCTGAAATCGATGAGGGTTTTTCAATAAACCATGGTATAGTGAGATGATCCCATAAGGTAAGTGAGTATCTATATATTTGATACATAGGAATATCATTTAAACATTCAAATGAATATATTATTATTATGGTATTTATTGATTAATATTGACTAAAAATAATATAATTATATTCCATAAAAGTGTTTAAATTTTTGAAGAATTGGTTTTTAGATAGATTGATGTAGAATGTTCATGTTTTTATGGATGCATAATCCACATCATAGAACATGATGTTTTTTTATCTATATATTTTTTAAGACAATATATACAAGATAAATGATCATTCTTTTAAAAATGTATTAGTATACCAAAACTATTATATGGAACTATTATTAGATATTGATAACGATTCCTTTTTTGTAAATGACCTTATCATCGCATGATCATGTCGAATGAATTCTTTTCAATGTCCTTATATGACATGACCTATTAAAGGAAGTCAAATTGGTGTGTTTCTAGGTCATGTAATTTATATTTAAATCATAACAAGTTATTTTATATTTTTTATGTAATAAAGATAATTTTTTTGATAAACAAGAAGATAAAAATACTATCATATTGTGTAAAATCATGTTAAATATATATTGATAGTGAACAACATCCAAAAATGATATTATAAAGATGAAAACCTCATGATAGAATTTTTATATGAATAATGACTATTCTATAATCATGGGTTATAATTATAAGAACTAGAATAACACTCCATAGTATACTTTTTATTTCTTTGGAAATTTAATAAAAATATATGAGAATAAATTTTATTCAATAAGATATATGATTGAATAAGATTTCATTTTTTTAATCATTCATTATTGTGGGTGATATTATAAAGTCAATAAAATAATTGAATAATAAAATAATTTATAATTTATAATAATTATATTTGATGACTTGGATATTGGTTTATATGATTTTACTAAATATATCACAACCTTGGTTGTACATAACCACAATATTGTAATTGTAATTAACGTAAAAATTCTATAATTCACTTATCCTTCAATTAATGAATGATATAAAATATATATTATAAATGATATATAAATATTTTTGATATATTTGACATCTAATTATTTTGTATAGAACATGGAGTATGATTTAAATTATAATGTTAATTTTTTTATAATGTAGTAAATTCATTGGTTTTTGTTGGATTCCATGGAATCTCGATAATAAAGATTAAATTATTACGAAAAATAGTATACATCATCAGAATATAATGATTGGTACTTATAATGATGTTGAATCGATGATCCACCCATCAGAGGAGATGAACCCTGTATTCAAGATAAAATAGATGAATAAAAACAATATATATATATATATATTATTGAGATTAAAATATTTATCTTATATCTACCATTTAATATATTTAAATTAATATATTTATCCTTTTCATTATAAAATAATTTTTATGAAAATAATTGTATATGATCCTTATAATTACAATAATACCATGAAAAATCATGAGATCACTTAATAATTGAAATGATATTTTTTAATACACAAACACATCACATTGTGTATATTCTTATAAATGAAATATTTTATTAAAAATTTAAAAATTGGTTATTTTGGTTCCTTAGCTTTCATTATATAGTGGTTATGTATTGTTCATGTATATGATATATATTTATTCATTATAAAATAGGAATGTTTATAGCATTATGGAATTAGTAATAATAAGTTATATCCTAATTAACTTACATCATTTATGTTTAATGACTTTGTTGAATTTGGGGAAAAAATAGTTTAGCGGATTACTATTGTGTAATCTTTTAATTGGATATCAAGATATGATATTTTCATTCCATATATATTTTTATGAATGAAAGTGGAGTAATAAACATTGATGAGAGAAGTTATCATGTATATAATAATAGGATGATGTCACATAAAAATTGTCATTCAATGTACATCCACTATATATCTCTATATGTCATTTAAATTACTAATCCAATGGATATGTCTTTGACCAATCCTAACAATAAGATCCCATACACATATAATAAATCTAACAATCAATATTATCAAGTCTCTAAAATTGAATCTTTATGCAGGTAATGATTTGATAACCCATAATTACAATATAGGATAATAGATAAAAAATTCATATTGGGGATGTAAATAGGAAAGAGGATAAAAAAGAATGTTTAAAAAACAAGTTTTATGATTTTTGGGTCCCTTAAAATTAAGTCATTATGGAATTATTCTATCAAGTCATTAATATAAATTGAATAATGATGGTTCATTGATAAATGATTGAATATACGAATGTTTTATTGAAGATCTATAGGAGACTCCTGCCATTGTATCAGGAAACTTTTTTAACAAGATTGGGAGGATTTATTAGACACAATTCACCAAATGAAATCCAATTAAACTATGTAGGATGTTTCATGGCTATTTGGAAAGTAAATATGTACGTTTCATTGAATTATTCTATTAAAAATATTTAAATGTATACATTTTGTAAAAATAGTTCCCATATGTATAATGGTAGAAGTATAAGAAAATTTTACATTGGATTCCCAAAATGATGGAAAATAAATATATCATGTTTGAAAAACCATAAACTGTGATATAACATTAAATCAAGAATAAAAATTATAAATAAGATAAATTATGTAATAAAATAATAAAATGTGGAAGAATCATCATTTATATAACTATTGACTGAATATAAATTTTATTTATAATATATATTGATTTTAAGGATTAACTAGCCATATTGTAGTGTTTATTTAAAAGAAAAATAGGAGTTTTTAATCATAATTTATAGATAAATGGATGTTTTAATGAATATAATATTTAGAGAAGAATAATTCCATGAGTAATTGATTTTAGATAAATCTTAAAGATGTGGTAGTGATGTAGATATAAAAACCCCAAAACTAGACATGTGTTTAAATTAGATTCTACTATATACTAAAATTAATAATAAATGTATGAATTTATACTGAAAATTAAATTTCAATATATTATTAATTTATCCTCTAATTTAATAAGAAAAAAATATTGAAGAAAATGATTAATGTTGATAAAAAACTATGAATATAGATCATTTTCTATAGCTTTAATGTAGATATAAGAAATGAAAAATTTGATGAAACCTCCGAATAAATTTTTGAATAAATTTGTGTTAATGAACCCTTTTTATAAGAAAAGTATACAAGTTTATAAAAATTATTTCATTTGATGAAATTTTTTTGATGGTCATTATATCATATTTAATGTGTAAGGGAAGGAAAACTATTAAAGGAAACTCATAAAAAGGTCAATTATGTTATAGAAAAAGAAAATAAAAAATTTTCTGTAATTGAGAATATCTAATATTATTTTTCCATTAAAAAATTCATGCATTCATGTTTGTTGGGATGAGTAAATGAAACATATAAATTATATATGGAGTTACCTAATAGGATTGGCTATAAGAACCTAAAAATGAAAATATAAATTTTTTTCATACACAGTTATTAGGTAATTAATTTGGTACATAAATTAACAAATTTTATAATTATAGATACTGGGGGTCATTTAAGATGATAATAAATAAGGATAAATATGAAAATACTCTGAGTATAGTTTAAAAGATGGCTGAAAAAATTTCAATTTAATATTAATTTCCCATAACTTGAAGTGAATGGATATTTCATTAAACATCTTCTTAATACACAACTGAGACCCAAATGTTTCCCAACACTTTAATTAATTTCATGTATGTAAAAGGATATTTATTTACAAGAAATCATAATTGAACATACATTGAGCGAATATAAAAGTAACTATACCGGGATACACAAAAAGGAATTCCTATCTTATATGAATAGAAATTCAAAACTACTTAAAAAACATACATATCAAATGGATGAAAAGATTTTATTTATATGTTTTATTTAGTTAAATGTTAATTTTAATAATAAAATTATGATATTTTTGAATAATTAAAAAATTAATATTTTGAATGGATTTAACAACAAAATCATGAGTGTTTGTAAATGATATAACACCAGGTCTGATGTTTCATTCAACAATAGGGGTTGATTAGTATTGGGTAATAATATAGTTCTATTATTAAAATTTGTGATTGAATACTATAATAATAATGGATTATTTTGAATGGAAATTATAATTTTATAATAAAGGATGGTTTTTTCAACCATTATTAAGTTAGAAAAATAAAAAAGAATATAGAATCTCATAAATCTTATGGAAAAATATTATATACCTATTTTTGAGATAATATTTGTACATATTTAATTATTTTCTGAGATGAATCATAGTTCCTAATTTATTTAAACCAATGAATTCAAGGGATATTCATTTTTATTGCTTTCTTTGGAATAATACTTGTGAGTCCATTAAATAAAAAACAACAATATTTTATTGGAATGATATATTTTGTGTTAATGAAATTTGAGAAATAGACTACATCCTCATCATGATATCAATGAAATAGGATATTGATTCACTAAATAGCTGTGAGTGGCATGACAACAACCAATAAGAAATAAATAAAAAAACATCAAAAAAAATAACATATGTTTTTCCATAGTTGAAGTTAAAACCCACATGGAAAAGCTAACTCATAAATGTGACCGCCACATAATTCTAATACTTTATGAAAATGTTATATTTCAATAAATTCAATAAATATTTTATATTTATAGTTTTAGTGAATCCTAACCCAAAATAGACTAATAAAACCCATGTATTTTCATTTTTTTATTAATTATTCCCATTACATAAGCACCCACTTGATCTATAATATGTCTTAAATGTATCCATCAAATTCTACACAAATGATTCTATATTGGACAGATTATATGTATTACATTTATTTATAATATTGGGAAATTGAGTCATATAATAGTGTTTAGATCATATGGTCACTAAGTTTAATCATTAGTGATAATATACATAGGTTAAAAGTGATCATTATATGGAAATATTGGTATAATCAGGATACAAAAGAGATTCATACCCTAAAAATTATAGATCATTAATCAGGGAATAATACATGGAATAAATTAGGATAATATATTGTAATTTTTATATATCAATGAGGCACCCCAATAATAACCTGGAATAATAGTATAAATTAACAATCACAAATAATGATAGAAAAACATAAGAGTGTGTGACTACATAGAAAATATCCATAAACAGTAAATTTAACGTTTCATCAAAAGGATAACAATATATGATGGGGTAACATTCCTTGGAAATGAAGTCATTATATTTTTAGATTATCTAATAACTCCCACCATTTAATTTTTGTAAATATACTAAAATATCAACCATTAATTGGTGAGCATATAAAAAACATATCACACTTTAATTTGTGAGAATATTTAAAAAGCATGACACTTCATTATCTAATGTGATATACAAAATCATCTAATAAATTGGAGGGTGATACAAAACCCTATCCATTTTTTTCTATACATATATGATCCACATAAAATCAATAACCATAAAATCATGAATAATGCTTAGAAAAATTGGTTTTCATATCCCATTAAAATAAAATAGCATATTGAAAATGTTTATAATTAAACATGATAGAACCATTTAATAAAAAATGATTATACAATGTTAATAAATTATAGTCTTGGTAGATAGAATTTGATTATGTATATGGTAATAACACCAAATAGATTAGGGTATAATTTTTTCAATAATTTACACAATAAATTTATGTATAAAATCTAGGTGAACATCCATAAAAAATATAAATGGAAAACATGATAATGAGATAGGAATGGCTCTCGGAGAAATTTTATGAATACACATAGTGGATAGTTAGGGTAAAAAGGATGTGATGTATCGCTCCCCTAATAGATAGGAATAGAATATAATTCATATAGAGAAAAAATTTCATTGGAATTTTTTTTAAGAATATCCTTTATTGAGTAATATTTAATCCAAAATATTGTGATGATGGTGAATAACACATTTTAGGAGATTTAGAAAAATCAATTTTTCAATAAAAATGTCATTGATCTTTTCAAAATATTTAATTAATGTAAATAAATAATTTATAAAAAAATAAAAAAATATAATATTCTTTTTAAAACATGAAATTTTAGAGATGAAGTTTCATAAAACTTAATAAATAGTTGAACTATATGACAATGAATAAATTTTTTAAAAGATATTCTTTTACCATTTTCATGAAAATGAACAGTATAAAAACATTAAATATTTAAATTATAATTTCAATGAAATTAAATGAATTAGAAAGTTACCTAAATAAATCATGGTGGTATATATACAAAACTCATCGAAAGAATTCAATGAATACAAATATGGATAATAGATGTTCCTGGCTGGAAATAAAACTTGGGGATTGTTTAACAAAAAAGAAAAAATTCAAGTAAAATATGAGTCATTCAGAAATGAAATTTGGAGGGAGTATGTAAAATCCCCTGAATAAATAACCAAAATCATGAGGGGTTTTATAAAGGATATAAATTCTCCATATGTGTTTCCTTTCAAAAACTATATTGTTTTAAAGATAAAATATGAAATGAAACCCTCATAATTTGGGAGAAAATTTAATAAAATTCCATTAAATAGATAACTTGAAATTAAAATAATACTAACATGTAGGTTAGTATATTAATTATATAATTTAAAAAATTATTCAAATATATACAAATTTATAATAACTATAACAATAGTTAAGTAATTACACTAATGAGATTGATAATACTCAATTAAAATGTTAATATACTAATAATATAATTTAAAAACATATTCAAATATATAATAATTTATAAAAATAATTTTCAATAATTCTCTAAATATATATTTGTTAGTTAGTATCTATTTATAATATCAGTTTTCATTAATATTTATCGTTTTGATTTAGAATCATACTAGTGGTTATGTTTTTCATTCTTATCAAATAAATTATCATTATTCTTTATAATGAAATATATTATTATAATTTCATTATATCAATTATTGGTTATGATAATTATGGAATAAATTTGAAAAGATTTTATATCACTAATTTTTAGTAATAAATCATTGGAATCTAAATTAATGAGTTAGTATAAATGATAAAATTCATTAACCAAACTCAAATAATTATTTATATCATAAATGTTTAGAAATTAAGTTCTCATTTTCATTCATGAAATAATTAAATATATAGATATATATTAAATTAAGTGGTTAGACCGACCCAAACATTAATATACCATAGTTAATGGAGGACTGTGAAGTGAATTTGTAGTAAAATAATTATTATTGAGGAATAATTAATTTTTTTATGTTTTTTATTGTTATAAACTAGGATAAACAATAATTGGATGATGATTAGATGGATATGAATCAATTAAAAATATTGAAATAATTTTTTCTCACTCTTTATCTGTTTAGTTAAAAAGGTTGAATTTACAATGATTATTTAGTGCATATATTATTAATATTTTTTACAATTGAATTAACCAAAAAGTAATAATTTCACAAACATTGTATTTATTAATTAATCTTATTATCTTGACCATCTAACAATGTTGATGATGAAATGTTTAAGACATCATTTTGTGTATGTGGTTGTCAAGACTTACACATAAATTGTGATTTATTATTTCATAGAATATAATAACTATATAATATGGTTTATTATTTTAGAATGTACATCCTCTAATAAAAATCATAGTGATTTAATAAATTTAACAATAGTAAAATCAATGTATATTGGTGAAGGAAAATTAAAAATGTTGCTTCAAGGAGGTGACATTCAGAACATACTCATAAAAATCATTTTTAGTCTCCCTAAGGGTAAAGGGGAAATGTGGTTAATGATTATTCACAAATTATAAAAACATTAATTATAATTCAATTTTTAATTCATAATATAATAGTGGTTAAATATATTTTGATAAAAATGATATAAAAGAATCAATGTTAGGGAAATATTAGTAATTACATTGTGAAATTTCTGTTACCCATAGATTATTCTTTGGAATGGTGGGGATTATGAATACATATTTTAGAAAGAATTACAAATTATGTGAAAAATATTCTATGGGATGGAAATGGCATAGATTATCTATTAGAAACTGTAATTTAGAAGTGGTATTGAAGGAGTGTTGAGTGTCTCCTTTAATAAATTATGAGAATTAAAATTCTTTAAATTTTACATCCTAATATGCATATAATAAGTGTATCATTGGTTAATAAGAGTCTAAAATTTTAAATGGTTTATTGAATATAATTTTTTATGGATCAAAACCTCAGAAATGAAACAATTGTTTGAAAACTTGGGTCGTTTATCCTTTTATATAAGCATCTTCCCCCTTTTTCACCAATACAACAACAGATAATTTTTATATAGGTAATTTATTTTTGGGATTGAAATAAATTAAACATATTATAGAATATGAAACTTTTAATTATAAAGTATAAATATATTTTATTATATAAAAATATAAAATCAATAAAAATACATTTTAATATATTAAAACAATAATTTATAAAAAAAATTGAGATTATTGTAACATATTTTCTAAAATATCAATCATTGTTTTATAAACAAAATTAAAATTTTTTAATTTAAAATTAATATCATAGAATAAATATTTTTCTATAAATTTTTTTCATAAATTCTGTTTTTATAAATATATACTAATAATTTCTTAAAATTCCTACAATTTGTAAAAACTATATTTTTAACTATTCATCAAAGAATCAATCATATTAGAAAAATCCAAATATTTAATCTAAAAAATAATATTGTTATTATAAATCATCAAATTAATTTAATTTATTAATATTGAAATTTAATTATATCAAAATTTATGTATTCAATATAAATATATCCATAACTTTTTTTTGGAAAATAATTTTTTTTAACATTAACCATTCTTTTTTATATTGTATATGAATTTATAAATACATATGTTTTATTAAATAATTCATGAAAAATATATATATATATATTATCTATTATATATATATATATATTTCCTTAAAATAATGTATATAAAAAGACAATTTTTGAAATAAAAAATACATTTTCAAGAGTAAAAAGAACTTATTTATTTTATCATTGCATTAATTATTGTTCATTCCTTTTTATATTTAGTAGATTAAATATAAATTATCTCAAATTAATGTGATACATTAAAATATTAAAACAAAAAAATATATATAATATTAATTTATAGTATCATAACTTCTATAGATCTCCAATTTGGAGCTAAGAATAAGGAAAGCTCTTGTGGTAGTCAAGGATAGTTATTCAGCCAGAATGGATATTTTGTAAATTTCCATGATCTTGAATATCCCTCACATTTGTTTTTTTCATCTAATAATTGGTTTATTTCATTTTTACTAGTTAGTAAACATATTTTCCAAGATCATTCAAATAAGATTCATAAGGGATACATGTGCTACTCAATTCTATTTCATTACATTTTATTCATAATATTTTTAAAATACTGACATCTATTTGTAATAACTAAATATTAATAATAAATTATTATTTTCAAATATCATCATTTCATATTAGTTTTTGGTATATGTAGATCAATATATTAATATAGATCTTATTTTATGGACTTACATAGTTTAATTTATGGTCATTTCATTCTCCAACCATATATAAATTCAGCCCTTTAAATTTTTTATTATTAAAAAATAATGAAATTGTTGAGGGTTTATATTTGAAATCATAAATCCAGATTGAATTTTAATGAGGTTTCTTCTTCACTATCCTTTTTTGGATAGTTAACCCTTTTGTTCCCCCACAATAGGAATGAAACTAATGTTGAGTCTTCCTTTAACCATTTATGGAAAACACCTCAATATAATGTAAATAATATTTTCCATATGGAGACTACAGTTAACCTTAAAAAGTTGAAATTGGTGAATTAAAATATGTGGGTTTCTAATATTGGAAATTTTCATGGTTTTTATGTCATGAGAACCAATAAATGTCTAATATCAAATTAAATTTGACTAATGGATTTAAAATTGAATTTTATAGGATATACAATACTACAATGTACTATTATAGTTTAATTAAATACTTGGTATATAGTGATTTTACCACTATATGAATTAATAAATAATTCAATATCTAGTCATTGACATGGTGATTTTTTGTTCTTGTTTATAGATGAGTTGGTTCTACATTGTATGATACAACTCACACATTTCATGAGTGAGTGATCAGTCTTCTTAATTTCATATCATTTTTGAATCCTAATTCAATATTTTCTAGTTGTGTAGGTTATCCCTTTTCAGGTAAATTTATTGTTGTTGTCATCATTGTTAGCCATTGGGTTAAATAATTAACATTTATAGTATATATGTTTCCTAAAAATAATACATGAAACTATTAGTGGTTACTATATAAGGAAATCTACTACTATTAACTTTTTCTACTAATATCATAAAATTTCCTTGTAAATTAGTTTCTCAAAGTCTTTATCTTTCAAAAATAATATATAACACCCCTATATTTTATTACATGTTTTCATTAAATAAATATTATATTGAATAAAGTGTGATATGACCAAAACATTTCTTAAGTGAATATTATATTATTTAAAATTAGTTGTAACAATAAATAAATTATAAATATAAAAATTTAATTCAAATTTTTTAATATTTATTGCTAAATATTATGAAATAATAATAATGTTTTCATTTTTATATAATGGTGATTTTCATCTTTATTGTTTATTAACAACTAAAACATAAATTCATCTTATTTAGGTTAATAAATATAAAAAATATTATTTTTTAAAAATATAGATTAATGAATGATCATTTATACATTGATTATATATTTTTTATAAATGAAGGTAAAATTAGTTGACAGTAATATATATATATATTTTTAGAAAATTATTTTTACATGCATGGTAAATTTTGATCATAATAATTTTATTAGTAGTAAATCATTAATTATTTTCAATTAATTTATAGATATAATTTTTGATAAAATAATTAACAAATAATTTAGTGTTTGTTACTATATATGGTATAATAATATACTCATTTCATTATTTGAAAATACATTTTTTCAATAAAATATTTTAACTTATTTTTTTAATGGATATTTGAATTATTTTCCATTATGTGTAGTAGTTTTATTTGATAAAATGAATTTTTTAACTTATTTTATCATATCATGATAATCTTGGGTTTTTTTTAAAACTTTTTAAAAATATATGATTTTATAATGAATAGTGAAATGATCCTGATTTCAAAAATATTATAGCTTTTATGAAATTATCGTGATATAATAAAGAGTTGAATATATTTTTAAAAACATTCATCGCCTAAATATATGTAAAATTATTATTATAGTTAATTTAATAATATAAATAGGATTATTCAAGAGTATATTTTATATTTTGGAAATCTTGGTAATGTTTTTTTCATCAAAATAAAGCACTATTCGGTTCATCTCTTTTAATATTGTATTAATAATGAACATTTCAGATTGAGTTTTTATAACTAAATAATTTTACAATATAATAATTTTTATGGGTGTCAATATTATATTTTTTAAAGAAATAATTGTTTTTCTTAAAATAGGTATTTCCCTAAAAATGGGTTTCATAGAGCTTTGTTAAATAGTATTAAAATTGAATTTTCCACTTATAGAAATTGAAACCTCTAAAATTTATTACATATTTAGAATTAGAATTAGTACTAATAAATAGTAATGTTAAAATAATTATATTTCATAATGTATAATAATCATGGTCAGTATTAACTGCCTTAGTTAAGGGTTAAAAGAGCATGATGGGTTAAAATAAAAGGGATAATTTATAATGATAACAAAACAAATGTATTAAATATCATTAGTTTGTTGTACTAATACCTTATAATTTTAAAATAAGAAAATTTTAAATTATATATACACTTTACATTAGTATGAAATATACTATATAATTATGTTTGAAGTATTAATAAGTTTCCCCACCTCTCTTGTAAAAGGGAACCTCCTCTCCTCTATTCACAAAACTTCATGAGCCACATATCTTTACTAATACATACATAATTTTTTTACCATATTTATTTATCATAATATATAGTTACATATCTAAAAAAATTAGTACTTTAATAAGGATTATTGTGTGAGGCAATAGAAATTACCAAATTAAGTGTTATATGTTGTTTCCAAGACTTTTTATATTAAATTCATCATTAAACGCCTCTAAATATTCAATAACAACCTTAATGTTATTACATAATTATATCTACCATACTGAGATTTTTTTATTTTAATGTCACATCCATTTTTAATCTCCTTTCCACCATATAGAAAATTAAAAAATTGATCATGGGCACATACACTCTACCATATCCATGTAGTGGTGTAATTCATTTTTCATCACCACATAAAATGGATGGATACAAAGAATTAATTAATGTATATGAAATTTTTGAAATAATTATTAATCTAAAAATATAATATATCACCTAACTTATTTCCATACAATTGTTTGAAACTGATAATATTCCATTTTCATACATGTCTATTGTCCCCTCCATGATGAGATATGATACATTTTTCTATTACGCCCTACCAGGGATGATTCTCAAAATATACAGGTTGGTTACTGTATAATAATAAAGATGGTGTAAATTTATTTTACAGTTATATTTATTATTAAAAATAACTTAATACGGAATTTTAAAAATTATAAAATCATCCCTGTTAATGTAAATAGTATAAGTATATAACATTATATTTGAAAAATATTTTAAAAATTTTAATTAATAAATTTTTTAGAAGAAGTTAAAATCAATTTTACCTTTTTGGGGAAAAAATTAATTATATTAAAAACAATATATAAAACACATATTATAGTTATCTGTCAAAGTATGGTTCTTTTATTGAGTTTTGAAACTAAAAATGATGAATTTGAATATGAATTTAATAATTTTAAAAACTCTAAAATGGAATTAAACAAGTTGTTTACTCTCAAGATGATACCTAGTTCTATCTACTAATAAGTCACATTATTTTATAACTTGTATTTTTAAAGTAAAAAACTCTCTACCTTTATTAGGTTTTATATAAAACAAATGTGCCCATGTAGACTAGGATATATAAAAAAAATATTTTATATCTATATGGGATTACTAATAGAAAAAAATAAAGGAAATAAGCCTGTCAATATTTAATAAATTATACTATCCTGTGGAATATAACCAAATTAATTTATAAACAAATATTGAAATGTAAAAAAATAAAAGATCATGATAAAAGATAAAATTAATGTAGACAATGGGTTTTGGTGTTTTAAAAATTATGACTCTCTTATAAAAGTTCATCTATTGATTTAGTTCCAATATGCGAGATGAATGATGTTCTCAAATTGTGTAATTTAGTTTCGATGTAAAATAGAGTATTGTGAAATAATGAAATTTCAATTCACATTAATGTTTATACGACAATATAAAATTATCGTTAAAAATTTATATTTATAATGATTAATTTCTGTGGATAGATCCATCAAAAAATCAACATTAAATATCCTCATAAACATATGTGAAAAATTGGATCATTAAATACATATTACTATTATTTAATTCTATATATAAATGTTGTTTTTGTATTATTTTTAAAAATATAACACATGATTAGTTATCATTTTTTTAAATTGGTCCACATCAGCATCCAATGTAGCTTCAATAAATTGCATGAATTCTGAGTGGATCTCTAGAAATAAAACCTATGGTCAATCACACACATTTATGGTCTATCACTAGAACAGATAGATGATTATATACTTTGTAAACTCACAATGACATACCATAGTGGATTTAACAAGCTCTGTTGTCACTTTATCACTATTATATATTTTTAACATTCTTATACAATCCATTTCCATTAACATGTGGTTGATTGGAATCTATTAAAACCTATTATTAATTACCCTATCCTTTTACACGTATTATTACATGATATTATGCATAATTGACCATCAATTAAAAGACAATGATCATAAAGTATAGTGTATTTGGATGATTTTATATATAATTATATAGCATGAAACAAAATTAAACAAGTATATATTTTATTTAAACTCTATAATAATATCCAATATTCATTGCCATTACATATAAACAGTATAACCAGGGGAATACCTGAAAAAATGGATGAGCTACAATGCCTATTAAGGGAATGAACATCAGAATAGACCATAACACATGGGTTAGATGACATAAAAAATGACATAAAAATAGAATGAAACATGAATAAAACTAAGTAAGAATAACATGTAGAACATGGGATCATAGAATAATGGAATCATTAGAATGTGAAAATATTATACAACATGACATAAGTAAGAGTCAAGGAAAACTACAGAGACCATTGCACTTCGTGGACAATGCCTGTAAAGGAACCAAATTCACTCCTTGTACCAACATGACAACTCATGAGACAAAACATTACCCATTGAATTAGAACACGTTCTAGGTCTACACATCCTAACATGTTCATTTATATGGTTTTCATATGAAGAATCATATATAAAAAATAAACATAAGGGTTTTTCATGGAATGAAATGGATGTCATAGTCATGTAATAAAAAATAATGAATGAGAATATCATAATGTTGTCAATTAAATAATGGATTTAAATAATACATGGATATTAATAAGGAAGAAATAATTATATATGATGATAAATTATGACTAGTAGAATCAAAAACATGTGAAAAGTGTGTTTAAGGAACATTTGAAACAACCCACTTAACAGCGGTTTAAGGGAAAATATTAAAGAAGAAAAAAATAATATTTTCTTGCATAAAAACATTAATGAACTCATATAATTTTTAATTATAAAAAATTATTTTAAAAAATATCGGTGGCTTAATAATGATTATGGATGGTACATGAGAGTGGGTAGAAAATTGGGAGGATCTCTTTAATCAGGTTTTCTTTCTAGGAGGAATTAAGAAAGGAAGCTTCTAAAAACATGTATTACCCCATAAATTATAGAATAATTTAGCAGGTATAAATTTCTGGGACATACACAAAGAATTTTATAGGAGTTAATAAGAATAATTATGAATTAAATTTGGGTAAACAGAGAGAAAGCGTAACTCGGAGTAAAAAATTAATGTTTGGGAGAATCCCTTACCTTAGGTCAGAAAGTGTTTCTAACATTGACTTAATGTCCTATATAATCATATTATATCAATTAATTAATTAATTAATTAATTAATAATTCAACATATATTTTATTCATTATAATTTTATTTTGTTCATTTATAGTCATTTTAATTAGATAAAATGTTTAATTGTGTTCTTTTGGGTGCATTTGTTTCTAGATTTCATGGTAAGTTCCCTTGAGTTTAATTATTAGAGTTCTTCTCAAATGGAAGAAAAATAAAAAATTTAGAATCATATTATATTAATTAACTTCCAAAATATTAAATGATCTAGTATAATTTTTGTAGAAATGATATTGATTCCTAATATCAAATTTTAATGATGGTCGTTAATTTATTTTCATGAATTGTCGATTATCTCAAACTTGTTTTATTTTATTATTTAATTATATATATATATATTAGTTACATAATATAAATAAATTTTTAATATACATTTAACCATCTTGTTTAACCATTTAAATGGTTTTAAGACCATCCATAAAGAAGATAATAGAAAATGAAAAATCATCATCGATGAAGGAGGTGAATTGACACATCCTAGATGATGTTTTTGTTTTTATGATAAAAATTGAAGATAAGAGAATTGACTATGGACATCACTATAAGGACCTGACCTTAAACCTTAAATAATATTAAATTAAATGAATATTTCTAATTGAGTATCTTTTCAGCTTTAGAGTATTAGAAAATTAGGATATAACTATTACATCTAAAAATATTACAAAGTAGACACTTCTACTCAAATTCCATTTTTTTCAAAAAACAAGAACACTTGAAAAAAAGATTTATGTGTAGTTCCATGTTTTGGATAGCATGACTTTTCCATTATCCCATCATTGACCCTATTCCACATTATGTCATGTGAAAAACATTTCAAAAACATGGGATGAGTATAAAAAGCTCTGTAAAGGATACACGAAGAAGGAAAACTGTTAGTTTTTCAAAACAACAAGTAAATGATGAATACTTTGACATAAATAATACTTTTCACCTTAATTAAGTAGTAAATACTCTTCACTAAATAAAATATAATTACTTACCCTTTTTTAACAAAAATATTACCATAAAACCCATATTAAGATCACATAACATATAAAGGTAACTTTGGACATAAATATACATAAATGGAATAACCATACGACCGAATTCCACACATATCACTAAATGGAATTGACATACGGCCGACTTACATACCCAATGAATCGGAGGTCATGATGTAACCACCCGTCCTGGTATTCAGAGCACCACCCGTCATTTGGTTTATCGCGTAACCACACGTCAAATGTCCAAGTACCATTATAAAGTCATAACACATAAAACAAATATCACGGAAAGAAAACATTTCCACATTTCAATCACAATATATCACTTAAATATATTTACTTAAAAGAATCATTTATCAAAACCATTTTCAATACCAAAATAAGTAAAAGTGTATATGGTATTTATTTTCTTTTAAAAACATTACGGCTTGTTGGGGAAGCCAAAGATCAAATAATACTCACAGCGGTGGAAAGGGCGTTGTCACCATGTATGTTAAAAAAACATTCATTTTTTTCATTTAGTAAAACTATTAGTATAAAAATATTCCCTTTGAAAACTCAAGGGTGTTTATACAACGTATAAAAGAAAATGTTGTATTAAAACCAAATATGCCTCAATGAAAGGAGATTGAGACGAAGTCCCTTACCTCGTGTCTGACTTGACTCGATCGTTCTTTAATCTCCGGAATAAGAAACTAAAGTTAATATCTACATTATTAAGAAGATTTTTAAATTTTATTATTTCATTTATATCACTTTTTACCATGTTATTAACATTTTGTAATCATTTAAGTTAATAACGTTCATTTTGATGATATTTGGTACTTGAGTCAAAAATGAACTTCTTATAATTACATGTTGTTCATGTGGTCAATGTTTCATTATATCCAGAATTATATTCATGATTTGTGTATCATATATATCATATATATCCATCATATACATGTATTTATAATCGTACAAAACATTTAGAGGTAATAAATGAAATGCACCGTTCATGGAGACGGTAAGCCGTATGTACGCATGAACGCTACTTCAATTTATTTTTCATATTTAATGGAATTAAAAAATAATGATACATAGTAGTATTATAATTTTAGTATTTAATAGTATATAATATAATTAAATCTATCATTTATACATACCACATATGGTATGAACGAGTCATATCACTTTGAGGGGGCGGTAGTCCGCACTTCCTCTAATGAGATTATCGCGTATACACATAATGGAAACCATAAAGGAATGATATATATGGAAATTACAGGAGAATAAAGAAACAATAAACATAATATATATCATATATAAATATAGTTCCATCATAATGGTCACCATGAGTGGCGGTAAGATTTAATTGAACAATCATCATTTCATGAGGCCTTAGTTTTCCATCCACGAAAACATTATGTTCTTTATCCATTAGATGGAGGTGAGTCTAAGTGTAGTTCGAATAATTTCATAAAAACATACTAGTATATTTAGGATACTGGTTTTGTTACAAAATAAAGGAATAAAATTATTTTAGGGGTTGGATAAGTGAAATATAAGAAAACAAATTAAGAGAAACTTTTACCTTTAATTTGGGTAACTTCCTTTGGTTTGAACCAAAAGGACTTCTTGAAGTTCCTTATGCCTAAGGAGAGACTTCTATGGTGAGTATAGGGAAGTAGGGAGATTAATTAGGCATAGTTTATATGAGCCAAAAGGTTTGATAGGTGTGAGGAATTGGTTAGAAGTGCTATCCTTTTATAAGGGAGAGGAGGGGCTCTTTAGGAAAGTGTGAAACTATTATTTTATTATATAATGATATTCGGTTTCTAATTGTTGAAAAATAATTATATTCAAAGATAAGATGACTCATGGTCGAAATAAAATCATCCATTAAGAATTTTAATGGTTTTGGATAATATTTTAATCATTATAATCTTATTTATTTAAATCATTTATTAATGAGGTAAGCGCCGCATCATTATTTTGTCATAAATAATTTGATTTATTTGTTGTATAAAAATTATAACAAAAATACCATGACATTGGGAATATTTTTATCTTTAAAATTAATATTTATGTTAAAAATTATAATTTATATAACCACTTCTAAAAATTAATTTACTAAAAGCAATTTTCTTTTGTCATTTTTTCCTTTACTTTAAGTTAATTAATCAAAATTGTCATTATCACTCCCATGTGGATCAAAGGGGTCCCAAAATCGATCCAAAGATGCACATGGTCATAAATGACTCAACCAATAAGGTTTGGAAAAGTTATAAGCTAATTTTTAATTATTATAATATTATTTTAACCATGAATTACCCTATTTACCTTTAACCGCGGTAAATAAAAGTCAAAAGTTACAATTCACCAAAAATTATTTTCATCTTAATGAACCACATTTTACTTCTTGATAACAACCATGTATTTCATATTTTTGAAATTAAATTCACATAAGTGGTAAAAGGTCATTTAAATGAAAAAGTCAGTTTTTTTAACTACCACTAAGTCGTTTCACTATTCATCAAAAATTGAAGTTTTTCAGAAAAATACCAAACTTTCAACCTATGATATATTTGATATTTCTAATTCAAATATTATGTCTATTATACCAAATTATAATCATAAAAGTGGCATTAATTAATTTAAAATTAAATCCCATTGTTAAAACAAGTAGCGTGTTTTTCAGAAATAATAACTATCAAAAGATTGACACTTGTTAATGTCTAATTTCAAAGTGAAATTAATTCCAATGAACAAGATTGGATTTAATGGTAAAAATATATTCTGATTAAAATTTGAAACAAATTAGAAATATAATCAAACCACATAGATAAATTAGATTAAAAGGCACCGTTGAATTAAAATACAGTATTTTTCACTAATCATTAAAAAATGAACCTTATCCGAAAAATACCAAAAAATTAACCAAAGTAAAATTTGATGTCCCAAATATAAAGAAGAATTTTATTTGGTAAAATATAAAAAATAATAATGAGCAAAACAATATTTAAGGAGGGTTCTCCATTAAAATATGGTAAATCAACATTTTAATGTAAATTATGATTAAATTTAGATTCATTCTCATTTTAAGCCACTAACTTTTTATTGGATAAATGTAAATACATTTAATAAACATGTATAATAATATTGTAGTTACTTTCATTCATTCCCATCAATACAATGTCTAGGAGTTAACAACCATTTAAAATAATAATATTATATTATTAGTGTGCAACATAAGAATCCAAAGAAACTCGTTGTTGCGTATCGGGTACACTATAGAACATAGAAAACCTTTTAAAGTAAAATTAATTATTAATTCACAAATATTAATAAATATAAAATATGTCTTATTCTTTATTTACCTGGGATGTTACATCCTTCCCCCTTTTGGGAATTGCGTCCTCGCAATCTTTATTCACTTATCAAAATAAGTGGGGGTATTTATCCCTCATAGCATTTTAAGATTGACACGTTTCCACTTCAACCATATGGTTTTAACACAAAAACATTACCTGGTGAATCACCTTATTCCGCAAAACTTTCTCTCTATAGTCAAGAATCTGAACTGGTTGTTCTTCATAAGAGAGATTCTCTTCCAACTAAACTACATGTGGGCTCAAAACATGAGATGGATCTGGCATATACTTTCTCAACATCAAAACATGAAAAACATTGAGTAGATGGGATATACATGGAGGTAAATCCACTCTATATGAAACTGATCTAACATTATCTTGAATTTTATAAGGTCCAATGAACCTCACACTCAACTTTTCCTTATTACCAAAACGCATCACACTTTTCCATGGAGAAACTTTGAGAAAGATATGATCACCTACCTCAAAGGATAGATCCTTCTTCTAGTTATCTGCATAACTTTTTTGTTTACTCTGAGCTATTCTCATGTGCTTATGAATCGAGTGAACTTTCTCTGCCATCTCTTCTACCAATTCTTTTCCCATCAGCTTCCTTTCACCAACATCATCCCAAAAATCCGGAGTTCGACAACTCTTTCCATATAATGCCTTAAATGTAGACATCTGTATATTAGAATGAAAGCTATTATTATAAGAAAATTTAACCAAATAAAGATTTTGGTCTCAAATTCCCTGGTAATCCATCGAGCAAGAATGTAAGATATCCTCCAAGGATTTAACTGTTCGTTGTGACTGCCCATCTGATTGAGGATGAAAAGATGTACTAAAATTTAATTCAGTACCCAATGACTTTTGAAGGCCTTTCCAAGAGTTGGAAGTAAACCTGGGATCACGATCAGATACAATGGAGAGGGAAACTCCATGCAACAAGACTATCTCTTTAACATACAACCGAGAAAGTTGACCTGGAGACAAAGTATCTCTAATAGGAAGTAAATGAGCAGATTTAGTCAATCGGTCAACTATAACCCAGATTGCTTTTTTACATCGAGATGTAATTGGTAATCCCACAACAAAGTCCATGGATATATTTTCTCATTTCTACTCTGGAACCAGTAGAGGCTAAATCATCCCTTTTGGTAACTACCGCTCTGCTTTAACATACTGACAAGTCAAACACTTCATAGTAAAATCATCAACATCTCATTTCATTCCATCCCACCAGAAATACTCTCGAAGATCTCTGTACTTCTTAGTATTGCTAGGATGAACTTAAAACGGAGAGCTATGAGCTTTACATAACAACTCATTATTCAACTATGAAACACAAGGCACACATAATCTCTTTCCAAACCTCAAAAAATAACCATTATCAAGATTAAAATGAGGTAACTTACCCTTTTGAACCAACTCTATATTTTTCTGTAAATCACTATCTTCTTTATGTGCTTGCTTTATTCTGTCCGATAGAGATGATCTCACTGACACTGGATTCAAAATAGAAGAATTTCCTACACCAACAACTTTTATGCCAAAGTTTATCAAATCAAAAACCAAAGGATCTCGTTCCAAACATTGCATGTCTAATAAGACATTAATTTTTCGACATAAATCATTAGACACATTATTTTCTTTTCCCAGATGGTAATGGATGGTGTAATCATAATCCTTGATTAATTCCAACCGTCTCTTCTGTCTCATGTTCAATTCTTTCTGAGTGAATGTATACTTAAAACTTTTGTGATCAGTATATATTTGAAACTTTACTCCATACAAATTATTCCTCCATAATTATAAAGCAAAAACAATAGTAGGTAATTCCAAATCATGTGTAGGGTAATTTAAATAATGAGGTTTCAACTGACGTGAAGCATAAGCAATTACCTGATCATTTTTCATTAGGACACAACCCATTCCTTTCAACAAAGCATCATTGTAGATAACAAACTCACCATTTCGAGATGGCAGTGCCAAAACTGGAGCATTCACCAATCTTCTTTTCAATTCCTGAAAACAATCATCACATTATTTAGTCCATATGATCTTAACACCTTTTTGAGTTAACTTAATCATTGGACTAGATAACCGTGCAAACCTTTCAACAAACCTCTGGTAATAACCTGCCAAACCAAGAAAACTACGGATCTCAGTTATATTTGTGGGTTATGTCCATTCTTTAACAACTTTGGTTTTATCAGGATCAACAGTTATTCCATTTTTTTAAACAATGTGACCAAGGAAAGAAATTTTTTGTAACCAAAACTCAAACTTACTGAATTTACCAAATAGTTTATTTTCTTTTAATTTTTTCAAGACAACCCTTAAAAGACTTTAATGTTCCTCCTTACCTTTTGAATAAACCAAAATATCATCAATGAACACAACCAAAAACTTATCCAAGAACTCACGGAAAATTAAATTCATAAGATCTATGAATATAGCAGGTGCATTGGATAATCCGAAAGGCATAAATACAAATTCATAATGGCCATATCTAGTACGAAGCATGGTGTTCAGAATGTCTACTTCTTTTACTTTCAACAGATGGTAACCCGACCTCAAGTCAATCTTCAAAAAATACTGAGCTCCCTAGAGCTAATCAAACAGATCATTGATATGAGGAAAAGGATACTTATTCTTAACAGTGATGTTATTCAATGATCTATAATCAATGCAAAGTCTCATTGAACCATCTTTCTTTTTAGAAGACAAGATAGGAGCACTCCATGGTGATGTGCTTGGTCAAATGAAACCTTTTTCTAATAACTCCTGTAATTGATTCATTAAATCTAAAATTTCAATTTGATCCATTCGATAAGGGGGTTTTGAAATTGGCTTAGCATCAGGAACTAAGTCAATAGTAAATTCTACTTCCCAATCTGGTATAATACCAAGAAACTCACTAGAAAAAACATCAAGTAACTCATTTACCACTAGAACATCATTAATCTCAACACTTTCATTATTTTCATCAATATGAGCAAGGTAAAATTCATTTTCTTCTTTTACTAGTTCCTCAACTTCGTGATATGATATTAAAAGCAAGGGTTCATTCCTATACACAAACTATAAATCAATCTGAAATGAAACCTCTTTAGCTCTACAATCAATCTTAGCATGATAAATAGACAACCAATCCATTCCCAAAATAACATCAAACTCTACTAGAGGCAAAACAATTAGGTTTGCAGATAGGTTCTTTCCACACACAAAGACAAGAATGTTCTTATGTTTTCTTTTTGTCTCAACATTTCCTCCAGGTGTTTTTACTGTAAGTTATATATTCATATCTTGATATGGAATTCCCAATTTACTAGAAAACATATCAGAAATAAAAGAGTGTATAGACCCTGAATCAAACAACACAATGGAATAATCTGAACAAACAAACAGTGTACCTGATACAAGTTCATTTGATGGCCGAACATCTGCTGAAGTAGTTGCAAAGGATTTCACCACCCCTTTTTTCTTGTAGTTTGGTTGATTTCCCTCATTTGAGTTCTTTACTAGACACTCATTTTCATAATGACCCATTTTATTACACTTAAAACATCTTACTGGTGGCTTTTCATTACCTCCTTCATCACCTCTCTTACAGTTATGAGAAATATGACCTGACATACCACACCGGAAGAACTTTCCAGATTTTGATAAACATTCTCCAAGATGATTTTTACCACACTTCTCACAAGTTGGATATTCTATTTTCTGACCTCCATGCTTCTTTGATTAATTCTTTCCCTTTAACTTCCAACTAGAAATTTTATTCTGTTGTTTGTCAATGAACAAATGATCATCGGAAAACACCATTTCAACATTATCTGCACATCGAACAAGTTTTTCATAACATTTAATCTCACGAGAGGCTAATGATTTTTAATACTGTGGCTTCAGTCCTAATTAAAATAAATTTATCTTGCTATCAAGATCTCGGATGAAATTTGGTTCATACCTTCCCAGTCGAGTGAACTTTTCTTCATAAGCGGCCACTAAGCCATCCTCCTGCATCAATTCTAGGAACTGTTTTCCATCCTAAGACAAACCACCTTATGAAAATATTTATCACGAAATATACCTTTGAATTCATCCCAAAAAAGAGAATCAATCTCCTCACTATCCCTGATATTTTTCACCATCGACCACCACTGATCAATATCACCTTCAAAATGGTAAACAGCAAGACTTACCTTTTGATGTTCTGAATAACCCATGACATCAAAAATCTTCTCCAGTTCTTTAATCCACCCTTAATCTAGAACTAGGTCGCATGATCCTCTAAATGATGGGGGATGTTGCCTCATGAAATGCTCCACTACTGTCATGTATTTATGTGGTTGATCTGCCTGATCTCATTCATGGATACCACCACAATTTATAGCCTGAGTCAACTATTCCATCACTGTAAAAAAACTGTTCAACTCCGATTCTGACCATCTCAGGTTACAAATTTGGAAGGTTGCCTTCCTCCTGATGTCGTCTCAACAAAGCTGCCCTGTTTCCTCTATGGAAAACCATTAAGAACATAGAAATATATTATGTGAAGCAACATGGTAATCTTTAAATGTTATATGATTTAAATATTAACATAAATTACTTTAGGGACATTAATTTAGAAATACCCCAACTCCTAATGTTATCTAAAATGACCTCTGATACCAACTATAAGGACACGACCTTAAACCTTAAATAATATTGAATTAAATGAATAATTCACATTGAGGATATTTTCATGTCTAGAGTTTTAGAGAATTAAGAGTTAACTATTACGTCTCAAAATATTACAAAGTAAACACTTCTACTCAATTTCCACTTTTTTCATAAAACAAGAACTCTTGAAAAAAAAGGTCATGTCTAGTTCCATGTTTAAGATATCATGACTTTTCCTTGATCCCATACATGACCCTATTTGACATTATTTCCTATGAAAAACAATTCAAAAACTTGGGATGAGAATAAAAAGCTCAGTAAGGGATACACAAAGAATGAAAACTGTTAATTTTTCAAAACAACAAGTAAACGGTGAATACTTTAACAAAAGTAATACTTTTCACCTTTATGAATTAATAAATAATCTTCACTAAAAAAATATTATTACTTACCCTTTTGTAACCAAAATACTACCATAAACCCCATATTAAGAACACATAACATATAAAGGTAACTTGGGACATAAACATACTTAAATGGAATAACCATACGGTCGAATTCCACACATATCACTAACTGGAAAAGCCATATGACCGACTTCCATACCCAATTCATTGTAGGTTATAACGTAACCACCCACCCTGGTATTCACGGCACCACCCTTCATTTGGTTTATCACTTAACCACTCGTCAAATGTCCAAGTATAATTATAAAGTCATAAGACATAAAACAAATATAAAGAAAACAAAAAAAATTCCATATTTCAATCTCAATATATCACTTAAATATATTGACATAAAATAATCCTTTATCAAAACCATTTTAAATACCAAAATACGTAAAAGAGTATATGGTATTTATTTTATTTTAAAAACATTACAGCTTGTTGAGGAAGCCAAAGATCAAATAATACTCGTGGCGGAGGAAAGGTAATTGTCACCGCGTATGTTAAAAGAAACATTCATTTTTTTCATTTTAGTAAAACAATTTGTAGAAAAATATTTCCTTTGAAAATTCAAGGGTGTTTATACTGTGTATAAAAGAACATCTTGTATAAACACAAAATATGCCTCAATGAAAGGAGATTGAGACGAAGTCCGTTACCTCGTGTCTGACTTGACTCAATCGTTCTTTAATCTCCTGAATAATAATTAAAGTTAATTTCCACTTTCTTGAGAAACTTTTTCAAGTTTATTAATCTTATTATATCACTTATTACCATGTTATAAAAATTTTGTAATCATTTAAGTTAATAACATTCATTTTGTTGATATTTGGTACTTGAGTAAAAAATGAAATTCTTAGAATTACATGTTGATCATGTGGTCAATGATTCATTATATCCAGAATGATATTCATTATTTGGGTATCATATATATCATATATATCAATCATATACATGTATTTATAATACTACATAACATTAAGAGTTAAGAAATGAAATGCACCGTTCATGGAGACAGTAAGCTGCACGTATGCATGAATGCTACTTCTATTTTTATTTAATATTTAATGGAATTAAAACATAATTATACATAGTAGTATTATAATTCCTGTATTTTATATCATATAATATAGTTAAATATATCCTTTATATGTACCACATATGGTATGACCGAGTCATATCACTTTGAGGGGGCGGTAGTCCGCACATCCTCTAATGGGATTATCGCGTTTACCCATAATGGAAACCATAAAGGCATTCTATAAATGAAAATTACAGAAGCATAAAGAAAAAATTAACATAATATATATCATATATAAATATAGTTCCATCATAATGGCCACCATGAGAGGCGGTAAGATGTAATTGAGCAATCATCGTTTCGTGAGGCCTTAGTTTTCCATCCACAGAAACATTATGTTCTTCATCCATTAGATGGAGGTGTGTGTAAGTATAGTTCGAATCCTTCTCATAACAACATCCTAGTATATTTAAGATACTGTTGTTGTCACAAAATAAAGCAATAAAAAGAGTTTAGGGGTTGGAGAAGTAAAATAAAAGAAATCAAATTAAGAGAAATCGTTACCTGTAATTTGGCTAACTTCCTTTGGTTTGAACCAAAAAAGACTTATTGAAGTGCCTTTTGCCTAAGGTAAGGATTTTAGGGCGAGGATAGGGATGTAGGGATATTAATTTGGAAAAGGTTGGACGAGTCAAATAGCTTGAGAGGTGTGAGGAATTGGTTAGAAGTTGTCTCCTTTTATAAGGGAGAAGAGGGTCTCTTTAAGAAAGTGTGATACTATTATTTTATAATATAATGATATTCAGTTTCTAATGGTCCAAAAATAATTTTATTTGAATATAAGATGCCTCATGGTCGAAATAAAATCATCCAATAATAATTGTAAAAGTTTTGGATAATATTTTAATCATTATAAACTTATTTATTTAAATCATTTATTAATGAGGTAAACACTACATCATTATTGTGTCAAAAATAATTTAATTTTTTTTGTCTAAAATTTATAAAAAAAATAGTATGATATAGGAAATATTTTTAGATTTCCAATGAATATTTATAGTCAAAAATATAATTTATATAACCCCTTTAAAAAATTAATTTACTAAAAGATGTTTTCTTTTGTCATTTTTGCCTTTACTTTAAGTTAATTAATCTAAATTGTCATTATCACTCCCATGTGGAACAAAGGGGTCCCAAAATCGACCCAAATATGATCATCGTTGTAAATGACTCAACCGAAAATGTTTGGGCAAGTTGTAAGGTAATTTTGAATTATTATAACATTCTTTTAACTTTGAAATACCCTATTTACCTTTAACCGTGGTAAATAGAAGTCAAAAGTTACTATTCACCAATAATTATTTTCATCATAATGAACCACATTTTAATTTTTGATAACAACCGTGTATTTCAGATTTTTGAAATTAAATTCACAGAAGTGGTAAATTTTCATTTAAATGAAAAAGTCATTTTTTTAACTACCACTAAGTGTTTCACTATTCATCAAAAATTGATGTTTTTCAAAAAATTACCAAAAATTAAGCCTAAGATATATTTGATATTCCAAATTCAAAAATGATGTCTAATCTACCAAATTATAATAATAAAAGTGTCATTAATTAATTTAAAATTAAATTTCATTGTTAAAACAAATAGCGTGTTTTTAAGAAACAATAACTATCAAAAGATTAACACTTGTTTATGTCCAATTTCAAAGTGAAATTAATTTCAATGACAAAAATTGGATTTAATGGTAAAAATATATTCTAATTATACTTTGAAACCAATTAAAAAGTTAATATAACCATATCAATAAATTAGATTTAAAGTCACCTTTGAATTAAAATACATTATTTTTCACTATTCATTAAAAATTTACTTTATCCGAAAAATACCAAAAAATTACCCAAAGTAAAATTTGATGTCCCAAATCTAAAGAAGAATTTTATTTTGTCAAATAGAACATATAGAAATGACCAAAACTATATTTAAATAGGGTTCTCTTTTAAAACAAGGTAAATCGACCTTTTAATATAAATTATGCTTAAAATTAGATTCATTCACATTTTAAGCCTCTAACATTTTATTGGATAAATGTAAATACAATTAACAAACATGTATAATCATATTGTTGTTACTTTTTTCCATTCCCACCAATACAATGGCTAGGAGTTAACTACCATTTAAAATAATAATATTATATTATTAGTGACAAACGTAAGATTCCAAAGAAACTCATTATTGCGTATCGGGTATGCTATTGAACATAGAAACCCTTTTAAAGTGAAATTATTATTTAATTCACAAATATTAATAAATATGAAATATGTCTTATTCTTTATTTACTTGGGATGTTACAATCACATAATCATAATATATATATATATATATGTGATAACAAGTTTATCATGTTACATTGGATAGGGGATTGTAGAGAATGATAACAAAATAAAACAAATTTAATAGAAAGTGGGAGGGTTTTAACTCTTCGGTTTCATCTCCTTGAAAACCACTTTATGGAAATTGGATAAGGTATTTTGGTGAAACCAGTAATAAAAGAATGTAGGGAATAGGTTTTGGCGATTAATGTGTAATAATATATTAAATCCCCATATCTTAAATGTTTTGAGGAAAATAGGTTTTGAGGGATGATATTTATAGTTGGAGGAGAGGGGTGTCTTTAATTTTTTTATTCATTAGTTTATTATTTTATCGTAGTACTATCAATATTGTGAATTACGATGAATATATACAACAAATGGTCTCAGATATTTTAAAACAATTTTTTCTTAACTCTTCCATACAACATCCATTACTAAATAATATTTGTATTCTTAGAATATCATAAATTACCATGTTTCACTATTGAATAAAAATTCAACTATATTATAAAATTCTTAAAGATTCACCCAAATCATTTTTTCTATGAATAATTAAAGAATGAACTTTATTTTATCAATTTTATTTATAAATATTACATTTGTTTTAAAATAAAATCATTATTTACTCGAAAAATACTAATTCTAAAATTATAACAAATTTTATGACACTTTGAGGAATTAATTTAGGTCTCTTAAAATTAACTTTTAATAATAACTAAAAATTATATTAAATTATGAATATATTTTATTAAAATAAAGTATCTTTTCAATAATTATATTATTTATAAAATTTTAAATTAAAATTTACATTTAACAATAATGTCAATACTAAATTTATCATTTATAAAACATTTATTTACTTATATAGTGATATAAATACATTATATTTCCATTCATCAGATATGTTAATTTTAGTTATAATTTCATAGGTGATTTTACTATTCAATTAGATGTTTTAATATTCATAATGGTGGCATTACTTTTCTAATAGTCAATTTACTATTCCATCCATATAAGTTTCTTAATTTATATAATATCTCTTATTTATTACATTAATTATTTATAATATTTATATATTTCTCCCTATTTTATTTTATTTGATTTATATTTTATGACATTATTATATAATGGGAATTACCATTGATAAAATTATGGGTTTTTCCACTTTGATTTTTCTGTGTGATTGATAAAAATCAATGAAATATTTTTAGACATACAGTCACTTCCATTTTTCTTTCTAGTTTATGAAAAATCCCTTTCAGTTTATCCTTGATTGTGAAAAAATTTCTATTTTTGATCTGTTAGGCATTCACTGGATCACCATATAGTTTGGTTTATCAATGCCTCTATAAAAATCATGATCATTATGCTTTCATGAGATAAAACATGTAGTTTATTTGTTTCTCTTATGATTACTTGAATCTATTAAAATGACTACCATAGCTGGTGCATGAGCTAAGTAGTTGATCAGATTTATTGACAATTTTTCTACTTTGGAATCATTGTTTATATACTCTCTTACTAAGCATTACCATCAATTCAAGACATAATAAAATTTCATTATATTAAAAGAGAATATTTATATTTTATAAAACATTTAATGGATTAGAAACAACACAAAAATTATTTTTAATTATTGAAAAATGGATTTTCTAGACAAATACAATAATCACAACCCTTTTATAGTAAAACATTCTTTCATAAAGACATACATAAAACATTATAAAAAAATTTATTGATTAAAATCTATTGGAAAATTAAAATGGATATAATATATAATCAAGATGATTTTTGGTTAAAATAACATGTGTAATATTTTATTCAACCATTTTGTAATATCAAAAAGAATTCAAAGAGGGTGATAGAGTAAACAAATTAAATGAAATAAAAGAATGAAAATAATGATCCTTAAGGTAGATGAAATATATTTCATTAATGGAAAAAATATTAAATTTGGAATATCAGGATCAAAATTATAATATGAATTCTTAGGGTATGGAATTTTATAATTGAGAAAGGTGTAATTCACTTTGTCAACAACACGAGTAGAAGGTAAAGGATAAGAAATTATAGAAACAACTATAATTTTTATATACATGTTGAGTAGTGTAATATTGATTATGTCCTTATAAAAATTGGAAAATCACTCTCCAATAGATGGTGAAACTAGTAATGTAGTTGATGTGGTTGAGTTAACTATTGAAACTGGGGTTTATATTATTATAGATGCTTGGGAATGATATTTTTAATCACAGACAATGTAAGACGATCCAGATAAGGGGATTTTAAAACATACATATAAGGCTCTAAAATCAATATAATATTGGTTATAGACCCTAATCCATGTTAAATTATCTATTATAATTTGTCCTTCTCTAACAAAAACCAGTCAATTCAGGGAGTCATGGCTAATAGATTCTCTACAGTATATTTAAAAGCTAAATTTAGGGGATTCAATTTCCCATATTATACCAATTAATGTAACTAATTCTAGAGAACTATCTTCGTTTGAATTCATCTAATATGGCTCTTTATTTCACCCTTGATTTTACCCACATATTTCTTATTAATTATTGATGTATTCTTGACCATATCATATATCTTTTAACATTGTTTGACAACATTCATTTTCCCTTGATTCAAAATATCCTTCAAATTTTCAATTATATTTTCAAATCCATTAATATTAACAATTTTATAAAACCACCATCATTAGAGACTAATGTAAGATGTTCTGAGGTTGATTTAGAGGGAATACAGTACTATTAATAACAGAAGGGAACTCTTTTCTATTATTGGTATCATGTCTACCAAATGTTCATATATGTCTCCAATATGACCTTTGAAATTCTCTATATCATTTTTATAACATGAAATATTTTGATTTATACAATCTATTAATAAGAAAATCTTATATATGATATGTGAAAATACAGTATCAATAGTTTTATAAATTTATTCCACTCTTTTATGGATATTTTCCTAACCAATAAATAAAATAACTTCCTATAAACCCTCAAAATAATTAAACAGAATTAAGTCTTCATAAGTTATTACCAAAGGACTATGAGAAGGTCTAACTTGTTATGAATGTTCATAATGAGATTTATAAAATTCTTGATGTAAATGAACTACCTGAGACTATGAGGATGATATAGAGGTATTGAAATAATGGGTTTCTCCCAAAGGTAAATATTTATGAGAGAAAACAATAGGGGGTATCTCATCATCTATATGGGTGATATTTGTTTCTTTAAATGAATCCTTAATAGCCACCAAATAAATTTTGGGTGAACATTTATAGGCATGTTCTACTTTACATATGTTTTATAATAAAATTTTATGATTGGATTATGTGGATAAGAGTATTAAATTATCATGATAGGGATCATGACTAAACTGGTCTTCTGATAATAGAAATGATGTCATTGGCATAGTAGGATCGAAAAAAATTGAAGAAACTCAAAAAAATACCTTATGGTGTATGTGGACATCCATAATCATCAAAATTATCCATATCATCTATATTATCATCATAAATATGAATAGAAAAATAAATATCAGATAAGGTATGATCTAACGGTGATTCGTCTCTCATAGTTGGGGAGTAAACGATCAGAACTCAACATATCTCAAACTTTGGCGGAAAATAACTAACAAGATCACATTCTATATCATTCATTGAATCTATAATAATATTTCAAAGTAACTATGACTTATTGGATCTCTCACCTATAATATTAACTCCTCCTTCTTTATAGGAAATAGATCTAACTATAACCTAAAATTCCCTTAAATATTATTGTTCAGGAGATACATTGCCTTATATATGCTTTTCCCCATTTTTAATATCAAATTACTTTAGAAAAAAATGAATAGATAATCCACATAATATCTCTTCATAGGCCCTTCTATTATATTATTGATCTTATTTCTTCGATAATATCATCCAATTCCAATACTTGGATCAATAATATCCTTCAGTCTTGAGGGATTTAGCACTATATTGATTTTTTTAAAAATCATTTCCTCATAATCTATCCACATAATTGTTCATTGATGGATACTAATCTTAATATTATTTTATGTTTTTTTGTTTAAAAAAATTCCTCAAAAGTAGCTTTACATCTATACTAATTTATGGATTATATTATTTTTTGACCTTCGAGTAAGGAAATGTGTTGAATCTTGAGTAATGTTTACTTACATAATTTAAATGCCTCATAATAAATTTAGGTAGATTGATTTGGATACCATAAACCATAACATAATGAAAGAAAATATATTAGTACTAGATCAATCTGAAATATACATTTGTAGGGTATATTCAATTCAACAAGAACATAATTATGAATCTACATTCTCTTATTAACTAATTTGAACTCAACCTATAATAGGTTCAATCATTGACAAGTTATTATATAGAATTTACCAATTCTAACTGATGAGGATTTATAAGATAAAAACATTTATAATCATTATATTTTCCCAAATTCGGAACTCTAAAATAGTCAAACCATAATAGTTAAGATAACTCACACCAATAATCATTTATAATAGTTGAAATTCTATCGTATATGTATATTTATTTATATACCATTTAGGTTTAAAATTTTTCTTCCGCACACTAACAAAAGAGGTTATTATCATCTAGAAACTATATCATCTATACTAGAAGAATAATTTTACTATAAAAATAGAAAAGCATCTCATGAATGAATAAACCACAAGTTCCTTTTTCGACACAACTTCACATGAACGAAGTTGTGTATTCAAAATATTACAAGGTCCAATAATACTTTCTTTCAAATTCATTGGAGCATTGATGGTTCTATTATATTGTACTCAAATTATATCTTCATCGTGGTAGATCACTTATGAAATTCACAAATCCAAAAGGATTGGTTTTGAAAAAATAATGCTAAAATGAGTGTTTAGTTAGGTTTAGAATGGAGTGTGGTGATTCCTATTTTGATTTATGATATGTCAATACTTTAAAGATTTTATAATGGTGACACACATAAAATAAACTGTAAATATTTAACATATTTTTAATCCTATATGATATATTACTAAAATAAATTAAATTAAAGAATATTCTTTAAAAGAGGAATAAATATGTTTATAAATTTTTGTAATAAAAATAAAATTAATGTGATAATATAAAATATAAAATATAATTAATCATTTTAAAATCATTTTTTTATTGTTTAACTTCTCATAATTCATAGGCTCAAAAAATATCAGCAATATGGTTTCTATGGAAATGGATTTTAGAGTGATGTCTCCATTTAAAAAATAATCAATCATAAAAATAATGTTTCATATCAATGTGTTCTTTAAAAGAATGAGATATAATATTTTGTCTGAAATTTCAATAGAACATTTGATATCATAATATATAGGGAATTTAAAATATTAAAATCTAACATCTAGTTATGTATTTTTCATTTAAAAAACATAATCAAAATAGACACTTGTAGCTAAGCATCTAGCTTTAGAAGTGGAAAATGATATATAATTTTATTTTGTACTACACTATTAGACTAGATACTTTCCTAAAAAATCACATGTTATAGACGGTGTTTTATATATAAATTATATCCACACATTTTGTAATTATAAAAACTAATTTGATCAAAATAATTCCCCAATTAATAAAATAATTCTTAATTAGAGTAATTTTATAAGTATTTAAAAGATATTTTCACAACATTTAAATTGAATTCCATGAAGTTTTTCTGAAAATGTTATAAATTTAATATTTGTATAAATATTAGATAAGTAAATAAATATTCAAATAATACCTCTTTATAAGGTATAATCATCTAGTTTTCTTGTTCTATCATGACACAATTTACATCTTGTACTCAGGGGATATCACTCCATATTGTACTAACCAATAAAAGAGCTTTTAAAATAGCCTATGTGTACTTGATTTGGTTTCAAATGATTCATTACTTATTTTTAAAAAAAATATGAAATACAAAGAATAATTTTTTCCCCTATTAAACACATATGAAATTTACGTTTCATATTTTTTATAAATTCAATGCCTAAACTTTTTTTTGAAGAGCCAAAATAATATCATCAATATAATTTATTCCAAATAAATTTTGTTAATGTTATATTGATAAATAAATTAAGACCACTAACACCTTATATAAAATCATGTTTGACAATAAAAGTGATGAACCTGTCATATAAATCTCTATGTTCTTGTTTTAAATAATATAAATCATTTCATAATATGAGAGCCTGATTTTGAAAATGAGGGATTCAAAATATTTGAGGTTGTTCTGTAAAAGAAACTCAAAAATTTTCCCTTTAATGAGTTAAATCATAAGATTCAATTTATATAATTTCAAATTAAAATGCGCATTATATGAATGTTGTATACTAATAACATTAAGTATTTCTATTAGTTCCCAATATTCAACATATTAAACACATTCCTCTTGACTGTACCCATGTAAAATTTTTAAAGAATTATTCGATTTATAGTTTTATACTCATAAAACTTGTTCCTAAATACCCACTTAGTTGGAATGTTTAGGATGTATTTTAGACTTCATAATAGTACCTCAACCATTTTATTTCAAACTGATTATGCACTTCTTGCACATCCATTATAAATAATTCATTATCCATTACTTAGGTGATTTTCTTATGTTCATGATATGATAATAATTCTTTATTTTTTACCTTATTTCTAATAGAAGCTATAGTATGACTATCTTTATTAGGATATCAAACAAAAATATCTAAGGGATAGAATCTATGAGTCCTAATGGTTCTAAGGATAAAATTATTAGACACTTTATTTTCTTCTCTATGTTTTTTATCCAGTTCTTCTCTACTAGGTGATTTTACAAAATTAGGACTTATATAACCATCATTATTCTCAATTGAGTTATTTATATTTTCATTAATAATATTATCCCCATGGTTTTATAAAGAGGTCTTTAGATCATGTGGATCTATTTGATCAAAATTTTCATGTACAGATTCCTCCACACTTTCTATTCTACTATTGAATACACAATATAATTTATAGGATGCTAAATAGACAAGGAAAATTCATTCATCACATTTTGATGAAAACATATCTAACTTAAACTTTTTGTTGAAATCAAATCTCCTACAGCCAAAAACACTAATGTAATTAACCTTGGATTTCATAGGTTGTATATCTAATAAGGTAATTTTTTTTAATTATATGTAATAAAATAAAATTTTATAATATATATATAGTTATTGACATATTATACCCAAAACATACTCATCTATCATTTCCAAGAAATATTTAAAGTTATTTTATTTATTTAATCAACAAAACTATTCTTTTCGAGAGACCTATGAGATTAAATGTTTTGATTGTAGACATGTAATGATCATAATGATTCAAATACATGATGTTTGAAATCATTTTTATGATCTCTACTTATGATCCTAATAGTATTTCTACTGTTATATACTACATATTTTTAATAATTTTTAAAATCGGCAAAATCATCACATTTTTTACCGAGATTCAATACCCAAGTGAATCCTAAAATTTCATTTACAATAAGATATAATTAATCGTGTTTATGATAAAAAACCTATAAGTTCCAAAAATTTCCATGTGAACAAAATATAGGGGTTAAGAAGATGAAACATCATTTCTGATTTTGAAAGATATTTTTCAGTGTTTCCCTTTATGAAATGGGTTACAAATCATATTGTTAGGGAATTCATGTTTTAGAAGATCCTAAACTAATCCATTGCTTTTTATCATTATCTGAGAGTCAAGGTTGAAGTGGCCTAGTATACTCTTCCATAACCCTGAATCAATTATTATGGAACTTAAGAATCAGATATTTTGGGAAATTATTGATTTCAAATCTACTATATAAACATTATCATTTTGTAAAGTGATAAAACTGAAGATTTTTTGATGTAAAAAATTTTCATGCATTATATTCAAGCATGAAATGATAAAAAAACATATCCTAACTATGGTATTTTTAAAATATTATACATTAAACCATTAACAAATAAATATAGATAAATTAAAATATAAATAAAATTAAAGATTTGACTTAGAAAATTTATTTTTCACTTAAAAGTTTTCAAAAAAAGTAACATGTAAACCAACCACCTAGATAAAACTTATAGGGCTAGATTATTCCTCATTAATATAAATAGAACTTCCACTTTATAGATACCAATTGTTTTTATTGGTACATGTGAAGAAATTTTACTATACAAATCTGGATAATAAATGAGCATGGTGTTGAAAACTACTTGGTCCCATAAATTTTTTTAATAAATCATTTAAGAATCCAATGTTTCATTACAACGATATTATAAAAAATATATATGATTTTTAGAAATTAAAACATTATTTTGTCACATTAATATAAATATTTTTAATAATGTTATGTGTTATGAATAAATTTATGCAAATAAATTAAACTCTTATAGGGATGGTATCCAATCAGTGTCATATAATTTGGTGATTTTATTTACCAATAGTCATGTTCAGGGACTCTCTACCATCTATAGACCTGTGATAATACTTTTAGAGTTTATAATTATAAAAACATTATTTAATTCTTTTCATAATTGAACATTCTTTTTTTCTATCGAATATTTATATATAATATGAATAGGTAAAGCATGATTCTTTTTTGTAAATTTTATACATAACCTAATTTTCAATGAATTTTTTTTAAATCATTTTATAGTTGTAAAATAAATCATCACTATATTTTTCATCCTTATTTTAATTTTTAGAATTTTTATAAATATAAAAATTTGATCAAATATATTATTTGTTACCTCATATTTATTTTTCATAAAACACATGTTAGATCAATCAATAATGTTTCTCAATTCTAGTCAAAATAAGTTGAACTTCCCACAGAAATTCCCCAGGTATCTTTTATAAAATTATTTTTCCTTTTAATTTATCCCAATATCTATTATTGTATTTAATTTTTTTGAATTCATATTTGATATTAAAATTTCAATTGGATAAATAATAGGTTACATAACTAATTTCATTTTAACCTTTTAATTTCCCTTTTCTATCATATTTATCTCCATTATTTTTATTCATAAATAATTTATTCTTTTTTATAACTTTATAAATTAGTTTTCTAGGTTATATATCTCCTAATTGATTTACATAGGTGATTAATCTTCACATTAGCATTTATCTTTGATTTTTTATTCTTTATCTCTGAGTTAGATGTCCTCAAAGAAACTGATTTTCTCATTTGATTATTTATTCTTGTAGGTCCTTTTTTTATTCCTCCTAAAATAAAATAATAATGAAAATATAATCGTTAAATAATATTTATAATATATTTTAGGATTATAAAATGGAAATAGTATTCCCTGTATATCTATCAGGAATGCATCACACAAGTCTCATCACTTTATCTTAATAATATATTTTCATCCCATGTTCATGCATTAGGTGTATAATTTTATTAAACATGAAAAACTGGATAGAAGTTTTTTCATCATGTTTAATATTAAATATATCATATATAATAGTATAAGTATTAAGTCACATCTCATAAACATATAATGTTCTTTATTGAAAGACCACAAGTGTATCTTAAATTTTGTAAATAGTGGTTCATGTGTAAATTCGATTAAAATAATCTTTTTATAAAGAAAAATATAATTAATTAATGGATTTAAAAGAATATTAACAATTTATCTTATTGTAATATCCCTAATCAGATCTCGCAGTTTTTTTTTACATTTTGTTCTATCTATCACTACATAAAAATCAAATCTCATGCTCTAAATATATATTTTCAGTTTGATATACCGCTAATAATAATTTTAAAATTAAAATATGCGGTTCACTTTGTGAAATTACCATCAAGGTTATAAATATAGATAGAAATATGAATATAAGTTCATTAATAATAGGAATTATGATTTTTTAGGTAAATCAAGATCATCGTTAAATAGAAATAAATATCCAATGATACAAAAGGATGGTCAGATTTGAAAACTCAAGAGTCTGGTGAACTGAGTATCCAAATAAATGTTTTTTACATATTACTTATAAACTAATTCCCCAATGTATAAAATAATCCCCGTTAATTGAAACATTGTAAGTATAGAAGTTTAACATTCAAAAGGCTTCTCAAAATATTAATCACAACTCTGTTAAAATAAGATTACAATTCTATTAATATTTAATACTAATTTTCTTAAATCAAACATATTATATAAATAACTTATTAAAATTAACTATCAAATAAGTGTTTTAATATAGTTTTTTAAAAATAAACTATATTTTTTCTAAAACATAGTGAACAAAATAAGAGAAAACATAGAAGAATAAAACAAGTTTTTTTACTCTCAAGTTGATACCTAATCCACTCCACTAGGTTATAACCCACTTAAAAAAGTTTCATAGTCCAATAAAATGACCCTAAACCTTGATTGGGTTATCCCTTAAAAAATATACTCAATATTTCCAGGATACACAGTTCCTCTTCTACAATTTAATTTGGATGTATAGATTTAAAAGTATAATGGAAAGAGTGTTATTCACACATTAATAACATAAAAGTTCTTGTGATAGTAAATAAATAATGAAGAAAAACATAAATCAAAATTTTCAAACAATTGACCATGAGAATATAAAACTATCTAATGTAAAGGATTATTTTTTTTATTTTTAAGATGATAATTCTCTACTCAAAGAGAGTATTTTTATTCTTTTGTGACATTCAAGTTGAATGATGTTCCCAGATATCATAATAGAGTTTGGATGAAGAATAATGAATTGAGAATTATTACAATTCATGTTGCCACAAATTTGTGCCTAATATAATTTTCACTTCCCTTTTTTCAATAAAAAAAAATATTCGAAGAGTTTCATTGAAAAATCATCACTAATGATCCTAATACTCTGTGTAAAATAAGGATAATTAAATTCCTTTTACTAGAATTTCATTCTAAATATAAAAGTGGTTGGAATATTATATTTAATAATATAATAATCACATTAGTTATATAAGATTTTTACTTTTATTTTTTAGTGTCCAGTATAGCTTCAATACATTGGGTTATTCATATTCAGATATCTTAAAAGAAGATATATTCCTGATCACTTGAACATACAATAGGTCACTTGAAAATTTCGTCGATTAATACATTTTCAAATTCTAACATAATCAAATGGTAACTTTATAAAGTCACATAGTCATTTCATCACTTTTCTATAATTCTACCATTCTCATACAATTTCTTTCTTTTTTCATGTAGTCGACTGGAATCTTATGTAAGCCCAATTTTTTTTCATGTGTTCGATAAAATACATGTTGATGTTTTGGAAGATTCATGGACACATCTATATGTTTTTTCAATCAATCAAAAATTCCTTATAGAAAATCCAATAGTGAAATAAATTATCTATGGTTATTATATATTGAATGCGGTTGATCCACTTATAGTGTGGTCACTTAGTGCCTCTGTAAAAATATTGATCTTCGTCGTCAAATGAGAAAATTTTTAGGTCACTCTATTTTTAATAAAATCACTTGAATCCTTTTTAATGTATATTAGGTACCATTATATAGAAATGTTGATTAATATTGCGGTGAATATTTCTCTAAAAAATAATGTGTACATTATAATTATCATTTTTATAACTGTGTTTAACATACAAAAGAAAATTAATAAACAAAGAATCATTTTTATAATTTTTATGATCACCTAGATCTGAGTCTACTCTTCAATATCCATTATAGGGTTAGGATACTAGTATTTACAAGTTTTTTACTTCTGAAAGTGTCTTGAACCGACCCATCGAGGCATGATACGTGACTACCCCATACCCAACTCCAATAGGATATGTGATATCAAACTGCACTGAGTAGTCATAAAAAACATTATAGGGCTTAGCCTAATGTAACTATTTTCACACACACACAACCATATTCATAAAATATTACATACATAATAATATATAAAAAATATAATTCATGAATATATCTATCCTAAAATCAGAGTAAAAAACAAGTACAGAAGATGTAAAAATGGTAAAATACACATTCATCAAATAAACTACAAAAGATTTCAACTTTATCAAATAGAGAAATATATTATCAAATTAGACCACCAGAACACACTTTGGTCAAGCATGAGTATACACCTCAGTTTTTCGAGAACAATAAGATCTTTTTACTTTGGGGCCTCTAAGGACTTTGTTGAAAGTCTTTTAATCTACATAAGACATGACATGTATGTGAATTGACCTTGTAGGGGTGATTATAGTATTAACCATTATGATCTTCAAAACTTGAAAATATAAGGGAAAATATAAAAATAAAATCATCTCCTCGCCCCAACCCAAAGCTAATCCTAGTGAGAGAGAAAAGTACCAACCATCCCTATCCATCCATGGCTATACTTAACTAGTCAGATCATCTTTATATGTTTATCTAGATATGTGGAATCACCATACTAAATCCCAAAATCATGTTGATATACTCATCTCAGCCTCCAAGTCTCATGAAATCTTAATTTCAGAGCCAGCAATAAAATTCTACTCAGTGATCAAAGGTAATTATTTTCTATGAGAACTCAATACATGATACCCACTATCCCTGGTGGAACTCATATGATAGATATCACTCCACTAGAAACAACTTGTATATCTCTAATTTTACTCATCTGATATAAACCCCTCCATTATGTATCACTGAGCCGATGGCACATGCCCACCAACCATGGTGGCATAAACTGTATAGAAAACACTCATAGGGTAACCCTAGAAATGAATTCAAGCTAGAACCCAGTAGGGGATTGATATTCAGATATGGAATCTCAACAATCCCAAATGTGGGACTCTTCATACCATACTGTAAAAATAGAATATCTTATCCTAGGAAGGTGATCATACCCAGGATCCACAAGGGCACACCATGAATTATACTAGGTAACTATAAATATCTCAACCCATAGATATAGGATCACTATGAGGATAACTAGGGTATACCCAAAACCCAATCTGGAAACTCTAATGATTATATCACTCTAGAAAGGAATATCACCCAGATTCATTAGGGGATTCCATAAACCCCAACTAAGTCTTAAAGACACAATACATAGATAATTGGTCATTTAAAGGACTATTATGAAATACTAAAACCAAAATATAGATCATCTTTCTTAGTAGGGTATAATTTATTCAATGATTCCACAAATCCTATTATGATATTCTAAAAGAAAGGGGGTTTCTGCCATGTGTACTAATGTCATAAAGATAACACAAGACCCATATTAGGAAAATGATATGATATAGGCTCCTACCCTAGCCTCCAAAAGGGATACCCTATCACTATCCAAGATCATCGTTCCAAGGGGTTCGTAATCTTATAATGAGGATGTAAAAAAACACCATACCCTTATAGGGATTAACCATGGGAAGTCAATCAACTAATACTAGTCTATAAAACAATAACATAATTGACCTACTAATATCACCACACATCACATCTTGAACACAAAAATCTTTTCTATCATCATGCACATCACAAAAAAAGTATGTAGTATTACCAACTCACGGGTCTCCATCTAAGTACTAAAGATAGAAATATTCATGAGAGAAATCTATAAGTGGGATACAAGGTATGTTCCCTCAGTGCAAGGAATGTATCTTCGAAGAGGCCCATGTTTGTGTCTCTATAAGTTTTTGGAATGTATTTGGAATGGTACATGGTTCATACCAACATCACATAGCTTGTGACATTGATAAATATCCTAAACATGTCCCCACCAATACACATTCAACTGGCATTGCTGCCCACACCGCATTTACCCTTAGTACATAGCATGTCTTGGATTCTCTAATCCTTAACAATGTTTTTATCCTATGCTTGTGTGAAACACCCCATTCCTATGTACTATGGCCATGTATTACCAAATTTGCATGTCCCTTGACATGGAATATTTTTCCATGACCCACGACCATGTGACCCGGGCTAACTACATGAAGTGTACCCCAGTTTAGGGCATGTAGTTTTCAATGATCATCATCCCTGAATGGGAAGAACACACCACATGCACAGTTTCACTACATTCCATGTGATTTGAATTATGAAAGGTAATTACCTAAAATCCTCCCAAAACTAACTAATTTCAAAAAAACCATAGATAATCCCCCATGGTATCACAAGAAATCATAATAAATTATCAAACACTAAAAATTTGAAAAAGAAAGATTCGAGAGGTAAAGATCATAAATCCTTCAGCCTCATGATTAAAATTCGAAGCTACGAGAGTATAAATATGCTTGTAACCTGTTTCACTTATATTCAGTGATAATCGGATTAAAAAATGGTTCTTGGTGGTGCCTCCTCTCATCAGTTCTACCTCAGGTCATCTTTCAAGCATGGGAGATCCTACCTATACTCTCTGTGCTTCAGAACCAAGGGGGAGGGGTTATTTATTTAATTTTATTAAATTAATATCACTCTATCTAATACCCCACCAACTAATTAAAAACTGATCACTCAATACAAACAAACAATATGTTACTCTTTGAATAAAACTAACAATTTTAAGAAAACCTTGGTCTCATTGTTCCAATCTAAGACTCCAATAAGAAGATATTCTTATTTCACTAAGAAAATGTTTTTGGGTGATTATATTTATTTGATATTTTTATTTTCACCACACTTGGGATCTTTGGGCCTCTAAATCTCTCACCAACTCAGTTCTTATATCCATATATATTCCCAGAAAAATTCCAAAATCATCCATGGGTAAACTAGAGTTTCTATACTCTCCCCAGACTCAACATTTTTAACCAAAAATGATAAATACTATGCACATGGGATAAAAATTATCCCTCTCCTAGATCCCTCATTCTGATTATATCCCTTGAGTCTCTTTGTTCTATCTAAAAACTAGAACTCAAGGGAACCACAAAAGCCTCATCATGGCAAAATTTCATCTCAATCAAGGTCAACACAATGAATCATAGCACCCACATGCCTCATTATATGTGTCCATAGGAAAATATAAGCACATATCCCAGTTGTATTCTTAGTATCTATATGTACACCACCTCACTAACCTAATTTATAAACTAGTGTAACTCGATAATCCTCATCCTCCCTTGAATGGATAGAATTCTTAACAACCATTGCTAGCACCCAAACTAGGCCACTTAATTATCTCTCCCACTAGATCCATACTATACAACATTGACCTATAAGACCTCAAGGATGCGTCTTAAATTCATTCTTTTTTTATGGAAGACCAACAACTACACCTTGCTAACAATTATCTCATAGAATTTCCTTCCAAATGTGAATGGTTTTCTCAACTTGGAACAACTACTCCTCTCTTGGGTGTACAACTGAGGGAAAGAAACCTCATAATCACCACATCTACTATAATGGATAGTTTTACCTCTAATACTTGTCTGTTTAACATACACCCCATATTTAGGAAAACCCATCATGAATAGTTCTTGGGGATATTCAGTCATTCGAGACCTCATGAACTGAATCTCTTAGTTGTACCTACATGAAAAGAGGAAAAACAAGAATAACCACCACAACAAGAGGTTTCATTTCTTAATCATATATATCAATTCAACATATGATTCATAGAACACAAGGTTACTTATAAACAATAAATGGCTTCCAAAGTATATACACTAGGTCTTTCTAGGACCTTCACCTATAAACCTCAGACTACATCACAGATGACGAAGCTCTATGGGAGTAAACTGATATACTAAAACAAATTTTGGGTAGTATCTGAGTTCTAGTATATACATATAATATAACACTCAGTAAGGAGGTAATCCTCACAGATCCTCATTTATTCATACTCAATACACCACTAATGAAGGAAACTAAATGATCAAGGCACAACCACTCCAACGGTCATAACAACCATCTGATAGAATTTGACTTTCTCTACCCACACCTGAGCACTTATTTAACATCCTAGGATCACTCCTAAAATGAGGAAAACTCAACCAAAAAATATAGATCCACTATAAATACCACCAGTAGAAACAACCTAATCCCTAATGGTAGGAAAACAATCCATACCATGGAATGCCACCATAGGGTCACATTTCCACAATGAAAAAATTATATATGAGGAAATATCCTCATAGATTCATGTTGAACTATTGGTGGAATTTCCTACTTACCAATCATCTATGTAGGAGCCTCTAGAATATGGTTTTATCAATATGGATCCACTGTCATCAAAATGACTTGTTCTAAAACTAACAAATTCAACCACACACCAAACACATGATCAAAAGTAATTCATATACTACAGCTATACACTATCCACTTTTAGAATCACTGAATCAACAAAATAGTTTTTTATCACATCACAGGTATAGTCATTGGTGATGGAACATTCCCTTATCCTCATGATTCTAATGATACGTCCAAAAACACAATCACCAAGCATGATTGATTCCCCTAGTCACCCAGGATGAGACTCAAGAAATAAGTGAAAAAATAGGTGACATCATAACATTGTATAACATTACAACTTCATAATTATAGATGATAGAGAGATTATCTATAATCATCCTTACAGCCTCTAGGTTAAATTCCATTTTATCCTATAGCTCCCCTCACCCCATCATCCAGCTCCATGAGCCTAGCACAGACCACCTGGGGTAGTAGTGTAAACATATTGAATAGTCAACCACCTATGGCTGCTCTCCCCTATCTTCCTCCACATCCACGATCAAACAAAACTAAATTATCTTTTTATTGTCTCTAACAATGTGGTCCATTGACCATATCCCTCTCATCAATAATGTGGGTTGGAAAATCTCATACAGGATGTCCTCATCCCTCAAAATAGAAACATTTCCTCTCTTATAGCTAAAGAGATCCAACTTGGAATCATTAATCTACATACTCTATGCCCCGGGATCATCTCCTGAAGAATTACATATGCTTGGATATCAAATACTATCACCATTTACCAGTTGATGAGGTCTCATTTCCTATGTTCCCAAATCCAAATTTCAAATTATTCTCATCTAGAAAGTTCTCCACCACCATATATTTCTTTAGAACATTAGTATATGTGGGAATGGAAAATGATACATTGAATACTTGATATCCAAGAACAATCCTTGTTTGAAGTTATTTTCTCTAACAATGAGTTTTGAACAATATCCAACGAGTGTCAAAAAATGTCTGTTAACCTTGAAAAATACTCCTCTGTGGTTATGATATCTGTCTAAATCTATAAAAGCTCATGGATACAGACTAATCTCAATGTGCATAGAGAAAACTATTCCTTGAGGAGCCGCTAAAGGTCTATATAGGTTAGCGTTATCTCATTATAGTTCTATATTAAGAAACTCCACCATTTTTAATTAAAGACCTATAAAAGGCTCTTCACTATGAATCCCATCTGATCGGGAGGTGTCCCTACAAGGATGAAAACACATGTGAATGCCTCAATCCAATCATCAACAGCTTGTGGATTTGGATCACCCTGATAAATAATAGTATTTTTCCTCTGTAACTCAGGTAGTACTCTCATATGGAACTCATCCTTAGCCTAAAATTTCAGTGTGACCCGCAAATCAAAAGGTTGTGGATCAACTAGAAGACTGCCAGGTGGTACCGCCTCCAGACCATTTCCTTGCATCAAAGCCTCATGACATGGTGAATCATCATTAAAATCATATTGTTCAAACCTTTCCGAATGTCATCACAATGGAATTTTGAGATACTATCAAGATTCACCACATTCATAATGTATATCTAGAAAGAAAAATCATCCAAAAAAGGGTACACACAACCCTATCCTATATGATGCATGTGCCAAAATTTCACTATAAATAGATACTAATTATTGCAAGTCAACAAGTAGTTTATTTATGTTTTATTGAATTATTAATCCAGCAGTTGCACCAACACTGGAGTCCCGAGACTAAAAGACAAATTCTAGACCTTTAACATTGTCTCCATTAATGTCAAGTCAAACACCCAAACTCTGGCCCTATGGTAGTACTGACTCCTATGATACCACTCTATCACGGACCCACCCACTTGGTCATGAGCTGTGACTACCCCATGATCGCCTGAAAAATTCTTAGAGAAGGTGGCCATAATTTGGTATGCATATGATAAACATGGGAGGCCTTATCTTATGGTACCTATAATCTCACATAGAAAACCATCTCCATGCAAATGTAAATGGACAATAACAAATAAATAATATTACTCATCCAAAAATATATCGCATAATTAGTGTAGAACCCATTTAATAAAAAAAAAATAATACAATCCCCTCAAAAAATATAAATGCATTCAACATACATAGATTATGGGTACTAATGTCATATTCAACCACCAAAACACACCTCGTTCAATAATAGATATAAACCTTGGTCTATTGAAATCACTAATATCAGCCTACTTTGGATCGTCCTGGGACTCCAGTAAAGGGAATGTCATATGAACAAGACACAACATGTGTATTTAAAGATTGTATATGGGTGAGTTCAAATATAAGGCCCTAACAATTAATATTACATAATATTTATTTTAAGTCATGAATTTGACATTATTTACAATTGAGGATAATTTTAGGTTTATATTTTTATATAATTAGGTTGTAACTCATACATAGTAGCATAAAATATAAAGTGGATACTTGTGATTAGCTCCCACTTTTCACAAAGTATAAAACATTTAAAATAAAGCATGATCTGTTTTTATGAAAACTCTTCATGAATCTAAAATCAACCTATTTATTTTCCATACCCATCCATAAATCTTTAATAAAATTTTTTCAAACATGATATTATAATAGAATATTAGTAATGGATATGATGTAAAAGAATCCCTCAGTTATGTAAAAAGTTGATCACTAATGAAAAAACATTTTTTTGAAAACATAGCACTTTACCACTAAAGGTAAATATAATTCCTTTAAAAATAACATTTACGATACATTTGGAAAAAATTATTTCAATGAAAAATCATTATAATTCATAGAATATTCATGTAGGATCCTTTAGGAATCATCACATATAACCCATAAAGAAACCCAATAGATTGGAATAACTAAACCGACAACTTCCAATATAATTATATTGAGAACATAATCATCACCCAATGCATTAGAGCGTTATCTGGTCAGAACCATAATTTAAGCTATAAAAGGATCTCCTGGTGTTATTTGTGTACAACAATAATTTATAATATCTATGAATCATAACATGAATAAAACATTTAATAACTTTAAAAACTCTATTAAACATGTATGAAAATCACTTTTAAATATTAAAAACACTTTTTCATTCAAAATCCAATTTTCAATAAAAAATACAACTTAATTTTGAAAAAAAAAAGATCAATAAAAAATTATAAAAGTTGAATAATTGTTTTACATTTATGAAAGCATGTAGTCTTTTAAATGATTCAAGAAATTAAATAATAGTCACAATTACAAGAAAAAATCATTATTGGAAATATGTTTAAAAAACCTAAAAATATTCCATTTAAAAACCTCTATAGTGAAGAAAAAGAGACATAAAATTAAATTTACACATATTTTATTCCCACATTCAAATATAATGTTAAAAACAAGTGAATGGAAGGGAAATATAGTTTTATGGAAAGCTATAAAGAAGTATTGTTTAAATGAAAATACCTTTATGAATTAGGAATCACTTATATCATAGATCCTATTAAGGAGTGACTTCAAAAAATACTTTCAATATCATTATAGTAGACAAATTATGAATATATAATGTCAATGGGGTTTTATAAAAACCTAATAAAATATTAAAGGTTTGTAACATCAATAATTTCCTCAATGAATATAAATTGAGATTAATTACCTTTCCTTAAGGCCGAAATGTCACATATCGATTGAAAATCTAGAATAATAAAATAATGTTAATAATTTACATGTTTTAGATCATATTCATTTTATTATAACTTTGTTTCACCTATTAACAATTTATATAAAATTATATAATCAACTATGTTTAAATCGGGAGTTGTGAACATATTCATCTTATGTGTCAAAAATGAATTTGATAGCCCCACTAGAAATAAAGAATAATGATCATGAAATTATCATCACACAGATACAAAAATTATTCTTTTATAACAACTCATGGAATATGTTTATTAAAAATTTACCAACATTATGATCATTGGGATGGTAGGTCGTACATATGCATCAATAAAGTTATCATTTTTCAATGATCATTATGGAAAGATGTAAATAATATATATATATATTTAAAAAATGATAATTATATCATAAATATCATTTTATTTAATTATATATAACTATTTATACAATTATTTTGATTTTAAATGAATCACATCCCTTTGGGTTGGTGATATTCCATATGTTCATGAACGTCATTATCACATTTTCAATGTGTGAAAACACTTCAAGAAAATTATATATTATATTTAAATAAGTTTAATTATGTCATTAATATCATAATTATTTAATTAATATCACATATATTCATCATATTTATACTTATTATCTTACATTTAACACGTTAGTGAAAAATGATTTACATCACGTTTTGAGGCGGTAGTCCATTTTAAAAACAGGTGATGTTATCCAATCCCCTATGGTATGAAATAAGAAAAATGGAGTGTTTTTTATAAAGAATAAAAAGGTATAATTATGTTAAAAATATAATAAATATCATATATAAAAATTATCTACATTTTTATTCCCAATAATTTGAGGTTGTAATGGAAAAAAAGAATAATATTGTTTCTTAAGGTGGTTTTCCTCCATACATATGAATGATGATTCTATAAACAATTTCATAAAAGTGTGTGTGGTTTGAGGTCTTAAACATAAGATAAAAATATCTTAGTATATTTTGGATACTATGTTTATTATATAATAATGGAATAAATTAATTGTTGTAGAAAAATAAATAAAACAATAATTCATGTTAATGAACATTACAAATTCTTCGGGTAAGTCCTTTTCCTTTGATCCAAAGGACTTCTTTGGATGTATTTATAACACAAAAATGTAATATAAGATGAGGGAATACAATTGGATACATTATTTGAGTATCTAATGGCCAATAAAAAAGGCTTTATAGGTGTGGGGAGTGTTGTATATGGGGAGGCCTTCTATAACAGATGTGAGTGGAAAAATTATAGATTTATTAAATAAGGAATTCCAAACACATTTTAGAACATAAAATTGAAAAATATAAAAAAATCTAGATAATATAAGTGTAAACGTATAAATATTTCCATTAAATGGGTTTATGAAATTTATCTAGGTCATTTTACCCCTTATTTTTAATGTTTAGTCACTTGGTAATTCATATTTTTACCTTAACAGCTAGGATTAATTTTAATTTTTTAAATAATCATTTATCTAAAAAATTAATTTAACTATATTAGAAATTATTATTATTTTTTATTCAAAATATGGAATTAATTTTTCAAAAATCAATTTTTATAATTGGAAAATTTTAATTTAATGGTACTCTTATAGTTGTGATGAGAAAGTTGGTTTTTAAAAGGACACTTCTTTAAAAAATGATCATTCTATATTAACTCAATTTCTAATACTAGTAATTAAATGAATCGCAATTAATCTTTAATGTTAAATAATATATAAATTTCACTTAATATATTTTACTTTAGGAATAGTATTAATTAATTAAAAAAGGTGAAACATTCTTCAATTTAAATTTTTTTTTAGAAAAACACATCTTTATAAACAAAAACAAACTTATATTAAAAACCAATATTTAGTTGATTAAAGGTAATTAAGAAGATAATATATAACTAAATAATACGTATGTTAAATAAAATATTATTCCAAACTTATTTTCACAAGTCACTAAATTTTTAAATAATAAATTTCTTTTTTAACAAAAAAACCCCTTTTTTACTATTCACTGAAAATTCAATATTTTCCAAAAAACCCAAAATATCACCCAAAATAAATTTTTATATTATAACTAAAAAAAGGGTAATAATTTTACAAAATTAAAATTCTAAAAATTTTTATTTATGAATTTAAATTGAAAATTATAAAAGAAGTGTTTTATTTTAACAATTTCATTTTTGATAAAAATTTACATAATATTTTTACAAAAAATATAGCTATGAAATTTATATTTACAATTATAAAAATGTTTTATTATATCATTTTCAAGATTTTTAAATCATCCCCATTTTAGAAATTATATCCTTTCAATTTTATCCACTTATTAAACATGTTTGTGTATCTTTACTTTATAAAATTTTAAGATTTTCATGTTGCCACCAAAACAATATAGTTTTTCCCTAATACCTAAAATTATTCAATCATCTTAATCTAGAAATAAAAATTTTATCTATAGTAAGTAATCTTAACTAGATATTTCTCTTGAAAAATATTTCCTTTTAATTGTATTACATTCATGCTCAAAACATGAGATTAATCAGAAATATACTTCTATAACACTGAAACATGGAATATGTTGTGCACCTAAGATAGACTCATAATAAATTAAAATCAGTTGTAAAATGATCCAAAATTACCCAGGATTTAATATGGTCCAATTAATAGTGGACAAAGATTCCCCTTCTAGTAAAACACATCACATTTTTCCTTGGAGAAACTTTGTGAAGGACATGATCACCTACCTCAATAGAAAGATATTTCCCCCAGTTATACATATAAATTTTCTACCTAATCTAATCTATCTTCATCTATATTTTAATTAACTATACCTTATTAGAATTTTCATCTACCAAATCTACTCCAATCAGCTTAATTTCTCCAACTTCATCATAGAAATATTATTCCTGATGCCGCTTTCATTGTAATTCTTCAAATGGTTCCATCGGTATACTGTAAATGAAACTATAATAATAATAAAACTCAAATAATGAAAAATAGTGTTCCCAAATTCCATATTAATACATATAAACTAATTATATATTCCATTGTTTGAATTATTCTCTTAGACTATCCATCAGATTTATGATGAAAGGTCTTACTAAAATTTAATTAAGTTCCCAATGACTTCTAAAACACATTCTTAAAATTGCATGTGAACCTAGGATCATGGAATTATATAATGGAGGGATGCAATCCATTTAACCTAACAATATCCATTACATATAGTCAATAAATATAATCTAAGGACATTTCTTATCAAATAGAAAGTAAATAGTCAGAATTTGTTAATCGATCAATAATAACACAAATTTCATGATTATCTTCTAATGTCCTTGGGAATCCTTTTGGTAAATCCACATATATATTCACTCATTTCCACTCTGAAACTGAAACAATTTGAGGCATCCCCTTCAGTAAATACCATTCATATATATCTTCCTCACGATTCAAACACATCATGGTATATACTGTAATATCTCATTTTATTTCAACCCACTGTTATTACTCATGGAGGTCTCTATACATTATAGTGCATCCTGGATGAATGGATAATGGAGAACTATGAGATTACTTCAACAAATTTTTCTTTAATAAGGAATCACATAGAAAGATTGTTATTTTTTAAAATAATAAAACACCTTATAAAATAATACTAAAATAATTTAACTTTCCCTTGTTAATAGATTCGACCATGTCCTACAAAGATTGATCATCATTTTGATCTCACATTATTCTATCTGAAAAAGTACTCCACGCTAAATCTTCAAACAAAACAATTGATGTCCTTGCATCCAAAACTTATAGGGCAAAATTCATTAAATCATTAACCAAAGGGTCACTTTCCAAATTCGATATTTTTAATGTATCATTAATTTCTCAAAACAAAGAATTAGACTCAATGTTTTATTTTCCAGGATGGTAATGAATTGATAAACTATAATCACTGATTAGTTATACCCATATTCTATGTCTCATGATAAATTAATTACAAGTGAATATATATTTGAAAAATTCTTTATTGGAATATATTCCACACATTAATACATAAAAATGATGCCTCGAAATTTTTAAAGTAAAAAATCACAACTAAATCAAAATCATGTATACGGTAATTTAACTCATGAGGTTTCAACTATAGTAAAGCATAACCAGTTACCTAAAAACTGTGTATTAGGACACAATCAATTCTTCTATATAAAGTATCACTCTATAAAAAAATTCACCTTTTATAGAAGGTTAGGCGAAAATTTGATAATTCACTAATCTTCTTTTCCGGTGCCAAAAAAATCATCACATTATTTTATCCAAAAAAAATGAACATATCTTTAAGTAATATTAGTTATTATTCAATAAAACATTAAAAGTTTTACAATAACCACTAGTAGTAAATTACAATTCAAGGAAAACTACAAATGTCAATGATATTTGTGGGTTTTTCCATTCTTTAAATAATGTTTTTAGATAGGACAACATTTATGACATATTTATAGAAAATATGTACACATAATGAAATTTTTTGGAACCAAAATTCACAAATTCTAAATTTCCCAAAAAAATATTCTTATTTTTAGGTTTTTAAAAAAACCCATACGTGTCATTCATGTTCCTATTGACTTTTTTTAAATACCACAATTTCATCAATAAAGGTGACCTCAAATTCTTCCAAGAACTCATGAAAAATTATATTCCTAATATTAATAAAAATATTAGGAGCATTAGAAAACCCAAATTTCATAACTAAAAATTCATAGTGCTCATATCTAGTCTGAAACATATTATTTCCAATGTAAAGAAATGATTAAAGGGAGGTCCCAAAAAAGGTCATGGGGGACTAAAACAATGTATTCCAAGAGAATCACCTCTCATAAGATTATAAAAATCTAGGGGTAGGGATATTTTGGTATTAAATATGATACATGAGTTATCATGTAACAACCCAGGTACTTAATAAATAATTTTTTTTTTCATTATAGAGTTAAATATTAAAAATCATTATAAAATTTTAATGAAATAACTCATATTTATAGGAATTAATGAATTTTTACTATTATAATAGTAACATTACCTAAAGAAAAGTAAAATGACCATTAGAAATAGTAATCTGACAAATAGAATAGTAACCTCACATGTGAGAGTATAAATAAAATTTATTTGTCTTATTATTGTAATCATTATATATTTATATCTTGGAATAAGTGAATAAATGCTTTGGAACTGATAAATTAAGTGTTGGTGTATTTGTAAGTCATGCATATATAATTTCAATTTTTAAATAATTTAATAATTGAAAAGAAAAATTATTCTAAAAAAAGATTCATAAATTATTATTTTGTTTTCTTATGATTATAAGATAATTTTATATGACTTTAATTAATATTTCACAACTTTATAAAATCAGTTACAATTTTAAAATTGTTAAATTTTGAAACATTTATTATTTTATTTCAAAATTTAATTTTTCATAAAATAAAATTTTATTCAAAAAAATTGTTAACTTTTTAATTCTACACAAAAATAAATGGTTTGGGTTATTTTTTGGGATTTGTCAAAAATACTTGTATATTGTGAATATTAAAATATGGTAATATACTCTATGTCTACATTATAAGTTAAATACAATATCTCTAACATCATGAATGATGTAACCACCATAATGTAGATCTTCCCTTTATTAATTTAATATATTTAGTGATAATTCTAAAACTACTCATAGTCTTGGGGGAATATAATGAACTAATGAATAAAATAATAAAAACCCCCTCCTATCCAACACTATAAAGACCACCCATCATCCCCTTTTCTCCTCATATTTATCAAGATTTTAGAATATTGAAAATTAGGCCCATTACTATTTACAATAATTTTCCCTACATCCAAACAATATCGGTCTCACCAAATGGAAAAAACCAATGGCCTTAAGGAGGTTCTCGAGAAGGATAATTCAAGAGGTAAAAATCCTCTTTCATTTTCTTTTATTTCCATTTCAATTCGTTTTCATTTCTTTTATTCACTTAACCTCCCCTTATCCTAGAGGTATAAAAAATCCAATATATTATTTATTCATAAATTTTATCATATTTATGTAAAAAATCATCATCATACTTCTTCTCCTCTCCCTTTTATTCTAAAAATAAAAACATTGTTTGTGATGTATCGATTTACATATTTCATAGATAATGTGTTTTCAATTTCTATTACCTTCATCATGGATTCTTATCAAAACATTTTAATGGTTTAAAAAGATTAAAATTTTTATTATATTTCCTATTTTATGTTTTTGAAATAGTTATTATGAAATTTATTAATTAATAAATCAAATGTGGTCCATGATGATCAAAATCCAACAAAATAAAATAATGTTCATCACTAATGTTTTATCTAATGATTCATAATCAACCCATATAACAAAAATTATATATAAGAAAATTTAATATAATAAAAACATATTAATACCATCTCATTCTACTTTTGTAATATTTATTCCATTTGATAAGAAAATCCTTTACAAATAGACCATGGAAACTATAAAATAAATGCACCTGAAATAATGAAAATAACAAAATATTATTATTAAATGGGTGTAATGATGTTATAATAATATCATATAAGTAATTATAAAAATAAATATTGTCATTTAATATATTAATAACACTCTTTAAATCATTATATTATATTATTGAACACGTTTCAAGCAAGAAGAGCCTGAGGCTAGGTAATTGTTAACCAAATTTTAATTTGTTGGGTTAACCTTCTACTTAAATGATTTTGACATGATAAGATTATTTATGGAATGTAATTTGATTATATTATATTTTATTATTTGTCTTTTCATTTTATATAAATATTATTTTTATTTTATCAATTATTGTTTCAATGATATGGTATTTGTATGGGACATCTCTTTAAATATCCTGTTTTATTTTTTCTATATTTACAAAATCAGAATAGAATGTTTTTAGGAAATGATTCATGTTTTATTATTATGTTATGGTTATTTCAGAATTATTTATGATGAATGGTAGGACCTATATCTCCCTCTAATTAATTGTTCATTTTGAATTTGGATGTCTTTTGTATAGTTTTGCTAAGTGTAACATTGATGGTCACACCATATGGAAGCTATGAGGGTTAAGATGTAAGGTAGTCATGAGGATTAAAAATAAAAAGGTAGCTATAAGAGATATAATATTAAGTAGTTATTTCCACAAGTTATCTTTATTGTATTATTTTTGTTTTATTTGTTTTATACAAATCTCATGTTTTCAATAAGTTATTGTATGATACTTATAGGGTGAGAAGTATGACTTTGTAAAAATGATTTCATATGCTTATTAGTGTTCATGTAAAAGTGGTTTCTCTTCTTATTTTTATATCCCAAATTGGTATTCTTTTTCTTATCCCAACTTTTAAAACTTTTTCATGGGTTTTAAAGGTGGGTAAAAGAAAATAATAATCCAAGATGAATGTTGTAGTGAATTTTCATGAATATATTTCATGTTTTTTTAAAAACATTTGTTTTCTGGAATAAATGGATGATATTTTAGTGGAACCCACTTTAAATTATTTTGGGTTTATAATTATGAATTATCCCAAATTTTAAAAAACAATTAAACCAAAATATTTTTTAGAATTCAATAAGTGAATTCTAAATTAATTTTATATATTATGTTATGATTAATCTCAGGTTCATATTTTTTTCATCAGAGAACCATTTAGATAACATTGGCGGTTATGATGAAGTTAATAAGATCCCATTAACGGTTGTTAAATTATTTATATATTTAAATGATATATAATTTGATTATTACCATGATTATTTATCTAATATATGTCTATTAATAATGTTTTTGCATAAAAGATACAGGGAATATTATGTTGGAAGAAACCGAGAGGCTGATATCTCTCAAAATTTGCAACCCGGAATGGTGGAAATTAGAACCGTATAATTTTTGATAGTAATGGATCCATTTATATAGGCTAAAAATGAAGCTGTAATACATGTAGTATAACAACTAGAACTAACTCAAGGGAACATGATGATAGTGGAACATTTTATGAGTCCACACCCTCCAGATTCTGTGGATCTTATAAACCATTAGTGGCCTAATGGTTGATTAAATCCCTTGAAATTATTTTCGATGACATTGGTTGTTTGGATAATAAAAAGGTTATTTGTTTTATTTATCATTTTGAATTTGAAGCATACCAATAGGGGTCAATGGTCAATAATATCATGGATAGCGAGGAGATTTATGCCTTATAATGAGATGAATTTAAAAACAATTCCCTGATAAATATTTTCTATAGTGGGTTAACATATAATGGAAAATAAATTCCGTGAATTGAATAAAAAGAAGAGTATTTAGTGGTCTTGTATGAAGAAAACATCAATCGATCAAAAAGGTAATCTCCAAATCATATTTAAGATTTAAACAGAAAAAACAATCATTTTTAATTAGGATTGAATCCAATATATCAAAGTGCATTGGCATCCAGTGAATTCATAGGTTATGAGAAAATTTTTTAATGTGGTGAGAGGTTATAAATGGAGTTTTATGATTATCATATGTACTTTTACAACAAGTAGATGAATATTTAAATATGTTAAGTGATGCGTAAAAATCAATCAATGAAATCTAAAGGTAAGAAATTATAGTTTCAATTTTTTGAAAAGTATTTTAAAAATCACCTTGTGGAATGCCCAAATAAAACTGGGAAGTATTTTTGATGTGGTAAGATTTGATATATGGATCGATATTGTAATGAAAATTATCGTAATGTTAATTTTGATAAGAAAACTAAAATGTGTTTTAAAAGTTGTCATATGGTTCATTATTAAAATACTTGCCCAAAGAATTATATGAATGATGGAAAATAGAATGATTATTAGAATAAAGGTGTAGTGATATCTATTGTGACTATGTTATCATATGTTAGAATGTACAATTAAGTAGTATCAGGTAATTTTTTTGTTCATTCAAGTTTTGATAATCTATTTTTTGATACAGGGTCTACACATTCCTTTATTTTGGAGAAATTTTCATATAAATTGAAAACTTTACTATAATAAATGAGGCCAAAACATATTGTTAAAATAGCAATAAGAAGTATTATATTAAAAGTGAATTATAAGAATCATCATGTTATTTTATGTGGAAATACATTACATAAAAAATATTGTTTTCCATAGTATATTTTTATTCCATTATGAGATTGGAATAGATTTTTGTTTATTAAGATATGATTGATTATACAACTAAATAATTTCTTTCTAGAAATAGTTTCAGTTTGTATACAATAATTAACCCATAAAATTGATAACTTATCAGGAACCTATGAATTTTCTATAAGATGGATATGAAATTTATCTTTTTCATATGGTGAAAAAAATAGGAATAGTTTATATTAATGACCTCCTAGTGTTAAATGGATACCTATATATGTTTCCTGATGAGTTGCCCAATATTATACAAGATATTGAAGTTAAATTTTCTATTGACATAGATCCTAATTACAAGGAAATTTTGAAACCCCCTTATAAAATGGATCGAGTGGAACTTATGGAATTGAAAATTCATTTTTATGAGGTGCTTGATAAAGTATTCATTTATCCTAGCACATCACTTTGGGAGACTCTTATTTCATTTGTTAAAAGGAAATATGGTTCCATGAGACTTTTTTCTGATTGCGGATCTTTGATGAACAATACTTTTAAGAATAAGTATCATTTTTCCCACATCTATGACTTGTTTGATTAGATCTAGAGATATAAATATATTTCACGATTGACATGAGATTTGGGTGCCATCAGTAGAAGGTTAAGAATGAAGACATCCCAAAAACATATTTTTGTAGTAGATAATGGCATTATGAGTTTGTTTTTATTCCCTTTAGTTTGAAAAATTACCAGACTATATTCTTGGATCTTATGAGTAAAATATTTAGTGAATATTTTTTAGATGTTTTTTGGTGATTGTATTGTAGTCTTTTTTAAAAAAATTTGGATCGTGAAAAACACTTAAGTATTTTCTGGAAAAGTATCAATAAAAATAAGTTATATGTAGAATTTAGAAATTTTAATTTTCAGATGCAACTAATTTTTTATCTTTGAAACAAGTAAATAATGATGGAATAATAGTTTATTTCACAAAAAACACAACTGGTTTATGAATGGATGATACCTAAAAATGTTACATACATTCATGGATTTTTTGGATTAGCAGGTTATTATTAATGGTTTGTTAAAACATTGAAAGACTATCTAAACTGCTAACTATGTTAACACAAAAGGGGTTAAATTTATTTGTATATAGGAATGTGATATTTTTTCCAGGAACTAAATAACATATTTGTGAATGATGTAGTTTTGGCCTGACCTTTAAGAAATGGCGAGTATCTCATCTATAGTGACACTTTATTGAAGGGAAAAGGTTTTCTTCTGATGCAGAGTTATATTATAATTTCTTAAGCTTCAAAAAATTTCAAGCATTATGTGTTAAAATTATCCCACAAATTATTTGTAATTACTACCTATGGTTTTTGGTTTGAAAATATTTAGGAATAATTTATGAAGAGACAAATGTGATATATATGCTAACTCTACGTGTCTGAACTATATATTCACTAAGACAGAATTAAAAATGAGGCATAAAAGATGGCTTGAACTGATAAAGGTGTATGAATTTACAGTAAATTAACAACTTGGAAAGGCAGACAATGTGGAAGATTCCTTGAGTCAAAAACATCATGAATCATTAACCATGTTAAATTTGTAATAAGACCCCTTGATTAATTATTTGATGAGTTTTCTATTTGATGTCTTTGGTATAGTAAATTCATTGTTTTTTTCCAGGTTTCAATGTAGGTATCTCTCTCAAAAAAAATTTATAAAACGTAAAAGGAAGTTGATTAGTTTCAGAAAAAGGTATTATTGGTTAAAAATGGTACCTTTCCAAAAAATTAATATTGATGAGGATTGTGTTTAATGGTTTGGAAAGGTATTATGTGTTCCTTGTGATTACCTTATAAAGAAAGAATTGTTTTGTAAAACTTATAGTTTCCTATTTTCAGTTCATCTGAGTAGTACTAAGATGACTAAATCACATTGGGAGTATCACTAGTTTTATGGAATGAAAAGAGACATTGCATATTTTACCATGAAATGTTTGACTTGTCAACAGGATAAAGCAGTGTAACAATTACCAAAGGGGATTCTTCAACATTTTTCAGTGCTAGCATGGAAGTGAGAAAATATATCCATAGACTTTGTTGTGGGATTTCCCAATACTTAAAGAGGTAAAAATGAAATTTTGGTTATTGTTGGTCGATTGAATAAATCTAAACATTTACATCCTATTAAAGATACTTTTTCTTTGGATCATCTTTCTCAATTGTACCTCAAAGTTATTTTCATGTCACATGGATTTTCTCTTTCCATTGTATCTGACTATGGTCTCAGGTTCACATATAAATTTTTGAAAGGCATTCAAAAGTCATTGGGTGTAGAATTAAATTTCAACAATTCTTTTAATCCTCAATTTGATGGATATATAGTGTGAATAATTTAGAAAAATTACTATATTCATTGAGATTTTTCAATGGACTACATGAGAATTTTGGGTCACTATATTTATTAAGTATCATTTTCTTATACCGATTATTTTTGTTCTACTATACAGATGGATCCTTTTGAGGAATTATATTTAAGTCTCTATTGAACTCAATATTTTTTGGATGAAACAGGGGAAACGAGGTTTATGGGAGAATAATTTTACGGGGAAGTGGCCGAGAAAGTGATGTTGGCCCAGAACACAAGACGATAGCACAAAAGAGGCCCAAATTTTAAGGAGATAATAAGAGCTAATATTTTTCATTCGAGGTATGTGGGCCTGTTATTCATAGACTATCACCATGGAGAAGTGATATGTGTTTTAGGAAGAAATTAAAGATAATACCATGGTTAATTGAATCTTATGAAATCATGGATAATGTTTGACCATTGACCTACCAAGTAGTTTTACCTCTCAGTTTATCTCAGGTACACAATGTTTTTCATGTTTTGATGTTGATAAATATGTTTCATATTCATCTCATTTTTCGATCCCCAAATTAGTTCTTCTAGAATAGAACATTTCTTATATAGAAAATCCTATTTGTATTCATGATCATAGAGAGAGTGTGTTTTAGAATAATTTAATCCAACAGGTTAAGGATTTGTAGAGAAACCATATTGTTGAATAAGCAACATGGTAATTTGAAAATTCTATGAAGTAAAGGTACCCTAACTTGTTTAATAGGTAAATAAAAATTTTGAGGACATAATTTCTATTAGGCATAAATAATCTAATAACCCATGGTAGTTATAAAATAATTTTTTTTCATTCTTGAATTGAAGATATGAATTCATTATAAATTTTATATAATTGATATTCCTAGAAATTAAGGATCTTTTACTAATAAAATACTAACGTTACCAAAGAAATAATAACATAACCATTATGAATAGTAATATGACCAATAGAATAGTAACCTAACCTATGAGAGTATAAATAAAATTTATATGTCTTATAATCATAATCATTATATATTCATATCATGGAATATGTGAATAAATGATTTGGAAATTATAAGTTATGTGTTGGTATTTCGGTAAGATATAAATATTTAATTTTGATTTTATAGTTAATTAAATTATTTAAAATAGAATTTATTTTCATAAAATATATTCATAAATAATTATTTTTCTTATTATTATTCTATAATTTTATGATACTATAATTAATTTTTCAAAGTGACTTAATATTAGTTATAATTTTAAAAATTATATTTTTTGAATATATTATATTTTTATTTAAAAAATAAATTTCTCATATTTATAAAATTATTTTTAAAAAATGGTGTTCATTTTTTAATTATACATGTTGATAAATGGTTTGGGTGATTTTTTTGGGATTTTTATGAAATACGTGAATTTTTTGTGAATTGTAAAATGTGGTAATTTACGGTATATATAAGTTATAAGTCAAACGCACAATTACTAACATCATGGATGATATAAACAGAATTATATAGAACATACCTTTATTATTTTAATATATTTAGTGATAATTATAAATCAATTCACACTCTTCATCCAAAATAATAAACTAATGAATAAAATAATCAAACAACCCTCCTCCCCTCCACTATAAATATCATCCATCATCCCCTCTTCTCCAAAAACCAATAAAAAATTTATCATAGTACAAATTCAGACAAATATTCATTCCATGAATCATTCCCATGTCCAATAAGATTAGTTATCACTAAAAATCCAAAACCAAAGTCCTCAAGATCGTTCTTAAGGAGCCAAATTCACGAGGTAAAAATACTCTTTCATTTTCTTTTATTTCCTATTCAATTATTTTTCTTTTATTATAATCTCTTATCCTACCATTATAAAATATGTATGAAAACTAAATTATCATATACATACTATAATTTATCATGTTTATGGAAAATTTCTTTATCATACTTCTTCCCATATCCCTTTTATTCTAAAAATAAAAACTCCATCTATGATGTATCGATTTACCGACTTTGTGGATAATGTGATTTAAATTTCCATAAAATATTCTATGTATATTAATAAAACCATTTTAATCATTGAAAATTATTTTAAAAGGTATTATATAACCTATTTTATGTTATTTAAGCATTTTATACGCATAATATTAATTACTAAAGCAAAAGTGGTTGGTAATGCCCAAAAATCACCAAAATAAACAAGCGTTTATCACTAATGTTTTATCTAATGATTAATGCGCATAACATATAACCAAAATGATATATAATATCAATTAATATTATGGAATAATTTTAATAACATTACATTCTACTTATGTAGTTTCTCTTACATTAAACAAGAAAATCCATTATGAACCGACCATGGAAACTATAAAATAATTACACCCAATATAATGAAATTTAAGAAATATTATTAATAAATGGGTGTACGAATATTATAATTTTATTATATAAGTAATTTTAAATATAAATAATTTTCTATAATATATTAATAATACTCTTTAAATCTATATACATGTGGTTTGAACATCTTTAAATTATGACTAACCCAGTGTAAGAGAATTCCTAACCTAATTTCCATTAATTAAGTTAACCTTATACTTCAAGGATATTGTCATGATAAGATCATATGTGGAATGAAATTTGATAATATTATGATTTATTATGTGTATTTAAAATTGATATATATTTTCCTTTCATTTTATAATTTCTTACTTTAATGATATGGTACTTTTAAGGGACTTTTCCTTAAAACCCTCTTTTAAATTTTTAATTTTTAAAAAATTCAAAATAAACGTTTCTATGAAAGTGCTCATTTTTAATGATTATTTTATGTTTATTTGAAATTTTTAATAATGAATCACGGGACCTATATCTCCCTCTTATAAATTGGTAGTATTTTTGTTGGAGTTCATTAGTATGTTCAATGTAATTTTAACTACGATGGTTAAACCATATGGTAGTCATGAGGGTTCCATTTTAAGGTAGTAGTGGGGGTTAAAAATCATAAGGTAACTATATGGGTTACAATATGAAGTAATTGATTACCAAAGATACCATTATGGTATTATTTATGTTTTATATGTTTAATGGAAATATCATGTTTTCAAAAAGTAACTATATGATCCTTATAGGGTGAGAAGTATTTATTTTTGAAAATAATTACATATACTTATTAGTATTCATGTACTAATGGTTTCTGTACTTATTTTTATTTCCCTAATTGGGATTTTGTTTCTCAACCCAACTTTTAAAATTTTTTCACAAGGTTTGAGGGAGGGTAAAAGAAACTTATAGTCCAAAATGAATGTTTTAATGATTTTTAATGAATATATTTCATGTTTTCATTTTAAAAAATTTGTTTTATAAAATAAATGGATGATTTATTAGTAGTACCCACTTTTTATTCCTGAGGGTTGATATGTATGAATTATTCCATAATTACAAAAAACTCAAAAACAAAAATATATTTTTGATTTTAATAAGTTAATTATAAATTTATTTTCTATATTATTTAATCCTTAAGGTTAGGTCCTTATAGTTGGTAACAAATTTCAATTTAGATAAGTTTTAGGGTTTTGATGATGTTAATTGGATGCCATTAATGATTCCTATGTTTTTTTTATAGTGAAATTATATATAATTTGAAAATTTCCATGATTATTCAATGAAGATATGTCTATTAATAATGTTTTTTCAAAGAATAAATAGGGAATCTGATGTTGAAAGAAACCAAGAGGCTGATATCATTCCAAATCCGCAACCCTGAATGGTGGAAATCTGAACCAAATAGTTTGTGATATTAGTGGATTTGTTTATTTAGGCTATAAATGGAGGAGTAATATATGTAGGAGAAAAACCGAAACTACCTCCAAGTGAAATGATGATAGTGGAACATTTTCTGGGGAAACACCCTTCTATATTCAGTGGATCTTTGGAACCATTGTTGGATTAATGGTGGATTAAATCCCTTTAAAATATATTCAATGTCATGGGTGGTTTGGATAATCCAAAGGATAGTTATTTCATTTATCGTTTTGAATTTGAAGTAAAATTGTGGTGGTCAATGGTCCAGAATATAAGGGATAATGAGGATATTGATGCCTTGGAATGGGATGAGTTTATAAATATTTTACATGAAAAATATTTCCTATGTTGGTTCAACTTAGGATGGAAAAGGAATTACTTAGATTGAAACAAATTGAAGAGGATTCAGTGGTCATATATGAAGAAAACTTCAACCGAATTTTAAGGTACTCTCTAAATAATATTTATTATTTAGAAAGAAAAAGAAGTCATTTTTACTCAGGATTGATTCCAATATATAAAAGGGCATTTCCCTCCTATGAATTCAAAGGTTATAATAATCTTTTTCAATGTGGTGAGAGGTTATAAATGTATTTTTTATGATTATCATATGTACTTTGACAACAAATAGATGAATATGGATATGTGTCAAGCGATGTGTAATAATCAATCGATGAAATCTGAAGGTAATAAATTATAGTTTCCATTTTGTTAAAAGTATTGTAAAAAAATACTTGGGGAATGCCTTAATAAAACTTGGAAGTATTTTTGATGTGGTAAGTTTGGATATATGGATCAAGATTGTAATTAAAATTATCTTCATATTAATTCTTATAAGAAAAATACAAAGTGTTGTAATAGTGCTCATATATGTCATTATGAAAATACCAACCCAAATAATTATCTGAATGATGGAAAATAACTAGATTATAAACATAAAAGTGTAGTGATATCCATTGAGACTATGTTTGTAGATTTATGATGTCCAATGAAGTGGTATCAGGTACTTTGTTTATTTACTCAGATTTTGATAATGTCTTTTTTGATATGAGGTCTACAAATTTATTTAATTTTGAGATATTTTTTAGTAAACTGGAAGTTTTACCTCATGAAATGAGAGCATAACTTATTGTTAAAACAACAAGGAGAAATATTATAGCCAAAATGCATTATAAGACTCGACATGTTATTAAATGTGAATATAAATTACCTAAAAACCTATTTGTTTTTTATTATTAGAGTTTAATGTCATTCTATGTATGGAATGGATTTTTCTATCAATATAAGATTGATTATAAAGCTAAATAAGTGGTTTTTTGAAAAGTTTTTGTTCATATACAATAAAGAACCCATAAAATTGATAACATATTTGGAAGCTAAGAAATGGTTATAAGATAGAATTGAAAGTTATCTTATTCATATTTTATAAAACAAGGGAAGTATTTTGACTAATGATGTTCTAGTGTTAAATGAATACATGTATGTTTTTTGTGATGAGTTGTATGATATTATAAATTATAGGTAATTTAAAGTTTCCATGGACTTAGATCCTGATGATAAGTCAATTTTATAACCCCACTATGGAATGGATCAAGTAGAATATATTGAATTTAAAATCAATTATAGGAGTTTCTTGATAATGTCTTCATTTATCCTAGTTCTTCACCATGGGGTGATTCAATTTTGGTCATTAAAAGAAAATATGATTCCATGAGACTTTTCAATGATTATTGAGTTTTGAAGAACATTAATTTTAATAATATGTATCATTTCCCTCATATTGATGACTTGTTTAATTATCTCTTAAGAGCTCATTATTTTTCAAGATTGACTTGAGATGTAGGTACCATTGGTAAATGTGAAGGATGGTGACTTCCTAAGAATTTTTTTTGGTATGAGTTTGTTTTTATGTCATTTTGTTTGACTAATTCCCCTACTTTATACTTGGATGTAATCAGTATTATACTCTGTGAATATTTGGATAAGTTTTTTGTTGTTTTTATTGATTATATTTCTGTTCTTTTCAAAAATTTATGAGGATCCTAAAAAAATATTTAGGTATTTTCATGAGAACTCTCAATTAAAATAAGTTATATGTAGAATTTAGTAATTGTGTGTTTTTGATGAAATTGATTTTCTTTCTTTCGGACATTGTAACTAATGATGTAATAATTGTTGATTGCACAAAAACACCACTGGTTGATGACTGTAAAAGACATAAAAATGTTACAGATATTCGTAATTTTCTTTTATTAACAGTATTGTACTGATGGTGTGTTAAAACTTTTCATGACTATCTAGCCAACTAACTATGTTGACAAAAACATTGGTTAAATTTATTTTTATATAAGAGTTTAATGTTTGTTTTCAGGAACCGAATAAGGGATTGGGGAATTCTCTATTATTTAACCAACGTTTCAGCAATGGTGGGTATCTAATCTACAATGACACTTTATTAAAGGTACATGGTTGTGATCTGATTTAGAATGATCTGGTAATTTATAATTCGTAAATACAATTGACACATTACAACTTAAAATTATCCAACAAATTATATGGAATTAGTAGCTGTTGTTTTTTATTTGATTATATGTAGGAATAATTATTGAAGATCCAAATCTGAGATATATTATAATCATAAGTGTATAAAGTATATGTTTTCTACGAAGGAATTATACATGAGGAAAAAATGATGGCTTGAACAGATAAATGATTACAAATTCACAGTCGATTATCATCTGGGAAAACAAGACACTGTGGAAGATTCCTTGAGTCAAAAACATCATGAATCATTGACCATGATATATTTGAAAAATGATCACTTGATTAATTATTTGATAAATTTTTTATTGGAGGTTGTTGGTATAATATATTCCTTGATTTGTTTAGGTTTTAGTGCAGTTTTCTCTATTAAAGACAATTAATAAATTGTTGAAGGAATACGATGGGTTTTATAAAAATTTAGAATTGGTTAAAAATAGTATGTTGGAAAAAATTATTATTGATAATGATTGTGCTCAAAGATTTGTAATGTAATTATTTGTGCTTTGTGATTCCCATATAAAGAAGTTATTATTTTGTGAAGTTTATATTTCCCAATTTTCAGGTCATTATATTTTTATTAAGATGTACAAATACCATTGGGAGTATTACTAGTGGGATAGAATGAAAAGAGATATTGAATATTTTACTAAGAAATGATTGACTTGTCAACAGATTAAAGTAGAGTGACAATTACCAATGGGTGTTCTTCATACTTTTTTAGTGCTAGAGTGTAAACGGGAAAATATATCCATGGACTTTGTTATTGGACTTCAAAATACTTATCAATGTAGGAAATAAATTTGAGTTATTGTTGACAGACTGACTAAATCTGTACTTTTACAATATATTCAAGATAATTTTTTTTGGATAATCTTTCTCTATTGTACCTCAAAGTGATATTTAGGTTACATGTATTTTCACTTTCTATTATATCTGACTATGATTTCAGGTTCACAACTATCTTTTTGAAATTCCATCAAATGTCTTTGGGCGTAGAATTAAAATTGAAAAATTCTTTTCATCCTCAATTTTATGACATATATAGTGAATAACATAGAAATTGGATGATATTCCTTCAGCTCATTCAGTGGACTAATAGGGAAGTTGGGATAAATAACATTATTTAGTTAATTTTTCTTATAATTATTTTCTTTATTCTAGTATACATATGATACCTTTTAAAGAATTATTTTTAAATCGGTTTTGAACTAAGTATTTATTGAATGAAGTTGGTGGGACAATAATTATAAGAGGATATGGCTGAGAAAGTGATGGTGGCTTAGAACACTAGAGGACAGCTCGGATTAGGAATAAAATTTAGCAAGATTATATGAGGAAAGACTTTTCTTTTGTGGTAGGTGGTCATGTTATTTTTAGATTCTCTCTATGGGGATGTGTTGTGGGTTATGGTAAGAAAGGAAATATAATACCAAGTTTAATTGGATCTTTAGAAATGTTGGAGTATGTTCCACAATTCTCCATCTGAGTAGCTTTACATCTCAGTTAATCTGAGGTACACAATGTTTTTAATGTTTTGATTTTCAGAAAGTATGTGTCAGATTCATCTAATGTTTTGAGAGTTAAAGTAGATTAGTTGGAAGAGAAAATTTCTTATAAAGAAATTAATATTTATATTATATTTCATTGGGAGGGAGTATTATGGAATAAGTTAAACCACTATGTTAAGTATGTGATGATATCCCACATAGTTGAATAGGAACCATGGTAATCTTAAAATGTTATTATAGAAAGGTATCCTAACTTGATTAATAATTAAATAAAAAATGTGAGGATGCAATTTCTAGAAGGTGAGAAGAATATAACAACCAAGGTACTTATAAAATAATTTGTTTTCATTCTATAATTAAATATTTGAATTCATTATAAATAATAAATAATTTTAATTTATAGAAATTAAGGAATTTTTACTAATAGAACAGTAACATGACAATAGGAATAGTTACATAACCATTGGGGATAGTGATCGGGCCAATAGAGTAGTAACCTCACCTATGAGAGTATAAATAAACTTTATATATCATATAATTATAATCATTATATATTTATATCATAGAATATGTGAATAAATTTTCTGGAAATGATAAATTAATTGTTGGTATTTTTTTAGAAATAAATATATAATTACAATTTTATAACTAATTTAATGTTTTAAAAGAAATTTTGTTTTCATAAAATATATTCATAAATTACTTTTCTTCATATGATTATAATATAATTTTATAACACCTTTATATTTTTTCAAAATGATATAAAATTAGTTATAATTTTTTATTTTTTATTTTTCGAATAAATTAAATTTTTATATTAAATTTAAATTTCTCATATTTATAAAATTATTTTTAAAAATAGAGTTAATTTTTTAATTATAAATGTTGAGAAATGGTTGGGGTGAATTTTTGGGATCTTTTTTAAATACAAGAATTTTTGTGAATAGTAAAATACAGTAAATTATTGTATATATACATTATAAGTCAAATACACTATTACTAACATCATGAATGAGGTTACGAAAAATAATATCAAACATACCTTGATTATTTTAATATATTTATTGAATATTATAAAACTATTCATTATATTTATCCAAAATAATAACCTAATGAATAAAATAATCAATAAACCCCCCTCTCCCCCACTTCAAATATCACCCATCACCACCTCTTCTCCTAAAACCTCTCAAAAATTTATCATTGTAAAAATTTGGACCAATCTTCATTCCAAGACTCTTACCCAATTCCAATACCTAATGATATCACTAAAAGAAAAAAAAACAAAGTCCTTAAGGAGGTTCTCAAGGAGGATAATTCTAGAGGTAAAAATCCTCTTTCATTTTCTTTTATTTCTTTTTAAAATATTTTTCTACTATTATATTCACTTATCCTAACCTTATCAAAGAGGTATTAAAAATAAATTATATTATATATACTATAATTTTATCATTTTTATAAGAAATTTCATCATCATACTTCTTCTCCTTTCCTTTTGTAACACCCTAGGAAAATAAAGAGTATTCCATTTTCACATTTATCCATATTTGTGAATAAAATATTAATATAACTTTAAAGGAGACACTATGCTCGATGGCATACCCAACACGCAACAACGAGTTTCATGGGAATCTTACGTTGCACTCTAATAATAAAATAATATTATTTTAAATGGTAGTTAACGCCTAGCTGTTGTGATGGAAGGAATGAATAGAACTAACTACAAAATTATTATATATGTTTGTCAAATATTTTTACTTTTTACAATAAATGATAGAGGATTAAAAAAGCAAATGAATCCAATTTTAAGCGTAAACATTCTAATATTCTTTAAGAGGTCGATTGATCGCCTTTTGATGGCGAACCTTTTTTAAATACAGCTTTTGAAAAGTGTATGTGTTATATTTGAAAAAATAATATTCTTCTTTAGAATCGGGACATCAAAATTTACTTTGTGTAAATTTTTGGTATTTTTCCGAAAAAGTTCAATTTTTAATAAATTGTGAAAAATGTTTTATTTTAATTCAAATCCTCCTTTTAATATAATTTATTTATATGATTATATTATCTTTTTAATTGTATTTAAAGTGAAATTAGATTATATTTTTACCATTTAATCCAATAGTGGTCGTTGGAATTAATTTCACATTGAAATCGGACTTAAACTAGTGTCAATCTTTTGATACATTTTGTTTCATAAAAACATGCTATTTGTTTTGACAGCAGGAATTAATTATTAAATTAATTAATGAAACTTATATGTTTTTAATTTTTTAAAATAGACATCATTTTTCAATTCGGAATATCAAATATAGCTTAGGTTGAATTTTTTGTAATTTTCTGAAAAACATCAATTTTTGATGAATAGTGAAACCACTAAGTGGTACTTATAAAAACTGATTTTCCGTTTAAATGAAATTTTTCCACCTTTGTGTTTTGAATTTCAAAAATTTGAAATACATGGTTGTCATTAATAATTAAAATGGGGTTCAATGGGATTAAAATAATTTTTTGTTGAATAGTATCTTTTAAGTTTTTAATCGCGATTAGAGGTAATTAGTGTAGTTTAAGGTAAGAATAATTTTTTAATAAAATGAAATGACCTAGACACATGTCCTACCCTAATTTTATGAGTCATGGACTACCAATAAAATCCATGGGTCAACTTGGGGACCCCATGGATCCACTTTGGTTGGAAAATGACATTAATATCTTTTTATTTAATGTTCAAATTAAAATGACACAAACATGACTTGTTTTACTAAAACAATTTTTACATGGGGTTATAGAAGTCATATTTTTGACTATAAATAATAATTGTAAATATGAAAAGATTTCCTACATCATAGTAATTTTTTTATAATTTTTAGAAATTAAATAAATTAAATTATTAATGACATCATGATGAAGCAGTGATGACCTCATTGTTTAAAGATTTAAATAAAATGGAAAGATAAAGTAAAATCTAAGACATAAACATGTCCAAAAACCTATTTAATGGGTTTATTTCGGAACATTATGACCCTATCCTCGAAACACATCAATTTGGGACCATTAAAATCCGAAACACATTCTAAAATAAAGTAACATTTCATTACTTTCCTAGAGTGCCCCTCCTCTCCTCTTATAAAAGGCCCCCAACTCTACCTCCTTACCCACACTTCCAAAACCATTTTCTCGGCAAAACCCTGCCACTTTTGTCTCTCCACATCCCTCTATAACTCCTTAAAGCCTCACTTTGGGCAGAAGTCTTACCAAGGAAGTATTTGAGCTCAAAATAAAGGGAGTTACCCGATTTTAAGGTAATGTCTTCACTTGAGTCATTTTGTTTTATTTTTCTTCTCCACCCCCCTAAAATATTTTTTTTCATTTATTTTGTATCAACAACAGTATATTCAATATACTAGGATGTTGTTATGTTATGGATTCAAGCAACACTTACACACACCTTCATCTAATGGTTAAAAAACATATTGTTTCTGTGGATGGTGAATTGCTGCCTCACGAAACGATGATTGTTCAATCTTCTCTTAACACCTTTCATGGAGTCCATTAAGATGTCACTATATTTATATATGATATATAATATGTTTATTTGTTCCTTAAGCTTCTTAATTTTTCATTTATGGAGTACCTTTATGGCTTCCATTATGGGTATACGCGATGTCTTCACTTTAGAAAGTGCGGACTACCGCCTCCTCAAAGTGATTTGATTCGTTAACACCATATGTGGTACGTATAAAGGATATATTTAATGATATTATATATGATACCATACTTGAATTTAAATACTATTATGTATCCTTATGTTTTAATTCCATTTAATATGAAATAGAAATGGAAGTAGCGTTCATGCGTATATACGGCTTACTGTCTCCATGAACGGTGCATTTCATTTCTTAACACTAAATGTTATGTAATATTATAAATGCATGAATATACTGGATATATATGATATATATGATATCTAAATCATGAATAAAATTCTGGATATAATTTATATCTTACCACATGAACAACTTGTAATTATAAAGAGTTTATTTTGGACTCAAGTACAAATGATCATTAAAATGACCGTTATTAGCTTAAATAATAACATAGTGTTCATGACATGGTAATAAGTGATATAAAAGGAATAATGAAATTTAAAATGGTTCTTAAGGAAGTATAAATTAAATCAAGTTTATTATTCAGGAGATTAAATAATGATCGAGTCAAGTCAGACCCGAGGTAAGGGAAACCTACCACTCTCTTTCTTTTTAAGTACCCTCTTTTATGTCATTCCTTTTAAGATCATATTTCTTATGATTGAGATGTTCTTTTATATTACTCATACTGTACTGTTTATTTTCATATGATGAGAGACCCTATTTTCTCTCATCAATCCATTTTGGATGTTTTGAGTGGCGCCGTTAGGCTGCCGAATTTTCATAAGAGATCCAACCCCTCTCTTTTTAAGTACTCTCCTTTATGTCACTTCTTTTAAGATCCTCTTTGTTATGTTGGTGGATGTTCTTTTATATTCCTCTTGCTGTAAATTTTATTTTAATAAGATTAGATACCCTATTTGATCTCATCAATCCATTTTTGGATGTTCTATGTGGCGTCGTTAGGCTATCAAGTTTTCATAAGGGGTCCTACCTTTATCATTCTTTTTAAGTACTCTTTTTTATGTAACTTACTTTAAGATCCTATTTATAATGTTGAGGGATGTTCTTTTATATTTATCTTGATGTAAATTTTTTAATATGATGAGATACCCGATTTGATCTCATCAATATATTTTTTGTAAGTTTTATGTGGCGTCGTTAGGTTGCCAAATTTTCATAAGGGGATTTTCATCTCACTTTTTGTTCCCGTGAGATTCATGCTACATTGGCCACTATTTCGTTTTTTTGTGGTGTATGTACAGACCATTATCTTAATATTTGTGTAATAAACTCTCATTTATGGGTATTTAAATCTTCAATTTATGACTCTTCTTTCATGGGGTGTACATTTCGAATGTTTCCCAAATCGGTAAGGGAACCTTTCACACTCCTCTTTTAAAAAGACTTATTTTGTTATGTCTTTTAATTTACATCTTTTTATGTTGGGATATGTTCTTATATACTCTTATTGATTTAAATTTTATTTCCAAGTGATGAGATACCATTTTCTCTCTCATCAACTCATTTTATGAATTTTGAAGTGACATCGTTAGGCTATCGAATTTTACAAGGGAACATCCTAACCCAATTTTGATTTCTTTGGGTTCAACTTATAGTTATTTAATATGTCATCCTATGAATATGTGTGAATTTCCTATGGTGGTTTTACACTTAATTTCCACTTATATTGGGAGTATTTATACTTTTCACACATAATTATTTCCTTGATTTATCCTTGCACAAATGACATGATCATTGGATGGGATTACGTCTCAATTTAACTTCCTTGAGACTCTTCTTGATGATATGCACTTTTATTCTTTTTAAAGTGTATATACAGCCCATTTTACATCCAATATCCATATTATTTCTATAATCAAGTCATTTAAATGTTTTGAAAATGTTGTACATTCATGTTGCTTATAATTTAAAGGTTTGAAATGGAAAAGGACTCTTTTATTACAACATTGTTGTATAAGGTTTTAAAGATTTATTCTTTTAAACATTTATCATCCATGTCCATGTTTTAAAAATGTTTTTAAGTATTTATTTATATGGACAGGAATGTTTTAAATCCCTTTCAATTTCTCTGAATCGGTATGGGATGCTTTGATTCTACAATCTCTTTTAAGTGTCTTCTTTTAATATTTTCAAAGTATAAAGGGATTTTTCTCTCATATATTTTTAATGATTTTATTAGATGTTTTTATTTATGATAATATCACGATGTGATCTCTTGTGATTGAAATAAATAAATGTTATGTTTCATTTATTCATGTTTTAAGTGATACTATTATGTTTTGGTTCTTGGGCATTGTTTATGAAGACAGGTGGTTCCATGATAAACTAAGGGCGGGTGAGCCCGTGACAGCTCTCCAATGCATTGGGTAACGCAAAGGAGTGAAACGTTAATGTTTCTCCGAAGATATTTAGGAAATATACTGTGGTGGGTATTCCAAACGTAACCAAGTGGGTTACTCCCTACATAAGAATGTTTTGAATGCCTCAAGTTACATTTTATGTCTTATGATTTATATGATTTATTCATGATTTCATGAGGTATGTTAAATTGCCTCTGTTTTATGGGTAAAGTATGATTTCATTCTTATGTATATATGAACTCATGTTTCATTTCCATATTTTTATAACACTTACTGAGTTTTTTATGCTCATCCAAACTTTTTTTTGAAAAGTTTTTCATAGGTAAAGGGAAAGGTTTATGATATGATGATAGTCTCAAGAAAGTGTCATGAAAGAATCCATGCTTTATTTTTAAATATATTTCCATTTATGGGAAGGAATGAATATTATCTTTTATGTAACCACTTTTTTTAAATGTGAAATGTAATGCATGTTTTATGATCTAATTCTCTAAAACTCTAAACCTGAAACGATCTTCAATGTGTAATATTATAATAACTCAAGATTAAGTAAGGTTTAAGGCTGGGGCCTTATAGTTGGTATCAGAGGTCCATTTAGATACCTTTAGAGGTAAGGGTATTATTTAAGCATAAGTGTCATTACCATAATGGTTAGGATTTCAGAAAGTGTCCTAGTTTTAGATAAAGTGAATGAGTAAGTATATCTTAGTGTTTGTCTTCCTCATTGGTACATGATGGTTTTGTTGATATACTCACACTGACATTTTTGGTTTTAGTAAATGGCTGGATCTAGCAGGCACCAAAATAACAGTGGATGTGAAGGAAACTGTGACAATTTTTTGAGCGAGAAACTAAATGATATGGGAGCTGTAATGAGAACTCTTGTGTTTATCCTCAACCAACTATCTGGAGTCATTATTGACCACCTAAACCTTGGTGATTTCTCTAAGGCATCATATATGCGCGAAACAAATCCCTGCGGATCTACAGGTAACAATCAGAAAGGTATGTGTGTTTAAAAACCCATGTGTCAAAGATGTGGAAAGAAACACCTAGGAAAATGTTTCCAAGAGACAAAAATATGCTAAAGATGTGGATATTAAGGTCATAAAGCAGGAACCATCCATGGAAAAAGGAAGCATCCAGTTGACTTGAGGAAAGGGAAAGAAGTTCTTTCTGAGAGATAAATTGAATGTTTTAAATGTGGTGTGCATGGTCATTATACAAACACATGTCATATGAAGAAGTTTCGTGAATGGGATCACCATGATCATACAAATACTCGTTTACCAATACCTAATTCTATTCCGATTGAGGATGAAGAAACTGACAATGACCAATCAAATGTATAGATTATTTCATAACTTTTGTTTTCCTATTTTGGAATATTAATATATGATTCATGATTTTGTTTGTAGGAAAGAACTATTTCAGAATAAGTTGTAATGGAATGGTTAATGGATCATGAAGAATTTTGAATAAGTAATAAGTAAACATATAAGGGCTTCAAGAGTTATGGTGAAATTCATAATAGTATTAAGTTTCTTTTGATGATGGGGCTACATTAGAAGACATTTTATAGTATGTGAAACCCTGATTTTTAATATATGAAAATTTTATTCAAGGAATAGTTATCTATTATTTTGCGGACATAGTTATAAAGAACCATTTGGGTTTATATGATCCTTAATTTTGAGGTAATTAGGGGTTACTATATGTTATGATGGAAGTGAAAGGCATGAGATAAAATTGAGGTTAAATTGTGTTATAGTTATTTTTGATGATTTTACCTCTTTTTGGGGAATGATTTGAGAATTATATAGTTTGGAAAAAGGACAACACGCAAACCATGTGACAACCCATCATGTCGGACAAAGCTGTCAGAATCGAACCCACAACCAAAGTGCAATTGTTATTTATCGCATACCACTGGACTACGTGAAGTCCCTGGTTAGTATGACTTATTCTTTTTATTTAGGTGACTTTATGAATTATGAGTAAGTTGATTTTGGGTTATTTATGAAAATTATTAAGCTATAATGGAGGATATGGGATTAGGTTAATTACTTTTCAATACGAGACTTTAGGAGAAACTGATGTTGTTTGGAGATAAATTTTACGATTTAACTTGGAAGAATATGTGACTAAATCATTCAAATATTTGGGTTTCAATCTTTTTTTGGTTTACATTGAAGAATTTTATGGACAAATTGTTCATCGAATGGTCCTCATTGAACTTTGGGTTTTGTTGGACAAATTTTGGAGATTAAGAATAGATTTTCTTTTTATAAAGGGTTATCCTTTTCTGGACTATCTGATCTTGTACTAACCTTTTTGGTTTTGGTTTTGGTAAGATTCTAAAGAAATGGGAAGTATATAGTTCACTTTTGTGGATTAGGTGATTCTCTAGATATAGATTATAGTACAATTAATGGGAACAAGTCTCCCTAAATACTCTTCTTTTGAAGAAAATATGAGTTTGATTAAAGAATCTAGTAAAAGTGTAAAGTCTACATGACAAGTAAGTATATTTAATTATGATTTAGTTAAGCTCAAAAATAAATTCCTAAATGAAAAGTAACTTAAAACAAAAATGTTGTCTGCTATCTTTTCCTACTGGTGAATCGAATACCGTTTAACCCATCACAAGTTTGTGATTTTCTTATGGTTAACATTCTCCTAGACATGTTTACTATCACTCTCCATCAAAACATGACCCTTTGTTTTTCCCTCTATATCCATATTTTCATACTTGGAATCCTAGTATGGGATAACTTGGGTGACCTTTGTACTTATCTTTCTTTATTTTAAAGTGATTGTTTTACTGACTCTTGTTCCGATGTGGGGTTTTCAATGAAGTTTCCAAGCCCAATTTTAAATTTGTGAGGACGCAATTCCCAAAAGTGGGGAAGGATGTAAAACCCCAGGTAAATAAAGAGTATGAAATTTTCACATTTATCCATATTTTTGAATAAAATATTAATATAACTTTTAAAGGGACGCTATGCTCGATGGCGTACCCAACACGCAACAACGAGTTTCTTGGGAATCTTACGTTTCACTATAATAATGAAATAATATTATTTTAAATGGTAGTTAATGCCTAGATATTGTGTTGTCGGGAATGAATAAAACTAACTAAAAACTGATTATATATTTTTGTCAAATATTTTTAATTTTTACAATAAATGTTAGAGGATTAAAAATGCGAATGAATCCAATTTTAAGCGTAAACATTCTAATATTCTTTGAAAGGTCGATTAACCGCCTTTTGATGGGGAACCTATTTTAAATCCACATTTTGACAATATTATGTGTTATATTTGACAAAATAAAATTCTTCTTTATAATCGGGTCATCAAAATTTACTTTGTGTAAATTTTTGGTATTTTTCCGAAAAAGATCAATTTTTAATGAATAGTGAAACATTTTGTATTTTCATTCAAAACCTCTTTTTAATATAATTTATTTATATGATTAGATTATCCTTTGAATTGGTTTTAAAGTGAAATTAAAATATATTTTTACCATTTAATAAAATAATGGTCATTTTAATTAATTTTACTTTGAAATTTGACTTAAACTAGTGTCAATCTTTTGATATATATTGTTTCATAAAAACACGCTATTTGTTCTGACAGCGGGAATTAATTATTAAATTAATTAACGTAACTTATATGTTTTTAATTTTGTAAAATAGATATCATTTTTTAATTCGGAATATCAAATATTGCTTAGGGTGAATTTTTGGTAATTTTCTAAAAAAATTCAATTTTTGATGAATAGTGAAACCACTAAGTGGTACTTATAAAAACTGATTTTCCATTTAAATGGAAATTTTCCACCTTTGTGTTTTGAATTTCAAAAGTCCGACATACATGGTTGACATTAAGAAGTAAAATGTGGTTCAATGGGATTAAAATAATTTTTTGGAGAATAGTAACTTATTAAGTTTTCAATCGCGATTAGAGGTAATTAGTGCAGTTTAAGGTAAAAATAATGTTTTAATAATTTGAGATGAGCTTGACACATGTCCTACCCTCATTGGATGTGTCATGGACGACCAATAAAATCCATGGGTCAACTTGGGGACCCCATGGAGCCACTTTGGTTGGGAAATGACATAAATAACTTTTTATTTAATGTTAAAGTAAATATGACACAAACATGAGATGGTTTACTAAAACAATTTTCACATGGGGATATACAAGTCATATTTTTGACTATAAATAGTAATTGGAAAGCTAAAAATATTTCCTAAATCATAGTACTTTTTTTATAATTTTTAGACATTAAATAAATTAAATTATTTATGACATCATGATGATGTAGCGATGACCTCATTATTTAAAGATTTAAATAAAATGGAATGATAATGTAAAATCTAAGATCTAAACATGTCCAAAACATATTTTATGGGTGTATATTCAGCCCTTATCAAATTATCTTCGAAAAACAGCAATATGGGTCCATTAAAATCGGAAACGCATTCTAAAATAAAGTAACATTTCTTTACTTTCCAAGAGTGCCCCTCCTCTCCTCTTATAAAAGGCCCCCACCTCTACCTCTTTAACCACACTTCCAAAGCCTTTGGAGAGGCCAAACTCTGACCATTTTGTCTCTCCACATCCCTCTATAACTCTTAGAAGCCTCACTTTGGTCATAAGTCTTCCCAATGAAGCCTTTGAGCTCAAACCAATAGGAGTTACCTGATTTTAAGGTAATGTCTTCACTTAAGTCCTTTTGTTTTATTTTGCTTCTCCACCCCCCAAAACTCTTTTTATTCCTTTATTTTGTAACAAAAACAGTATCGTAAATATACTAGGATGTTTTTAGGTTATTTATTCGATCTACACTTACACACACCTTTGTCTAATGGTTAAAGAACATACTGTTTCTGTGGATGGCGAATTACTACCTCACGAAACGATGATTGTTCAATCTTCTCTTAACACCTTTCATGGTGGACATTAAGATGTCACTATATTTATATATGATATATAATTTTTTTTATGTTTTTCTTAATCTTTTGTATTTTTAATTTATGGCATACCTTTATGGCTTCCATTATGGGTATACGCGATATCTTTATTTTAGGAAGTGCGGACTACCGCCCCCTCAAAGTGATTTGATTCGTTAATGCCATATGTGGTAAATATAAAGGATATTTTTAATGATATTATATATGATAACATACTTTAATTAAAATACTATTTTGTATCATTATGTTTTAATTCCATTAAATATGAAATAGGAATGGATACCATCTCCATGAACAGTGCATTTCATTTCTTAACCCTAAATGTTATGTAATATTATAAATTCATGAATATACTGGATATATATGATATCTACATCATGAATACAATTCTGGATATAATGGATATTATACCACATGAACAACATGTAATTATAAAGAGTTTATTTTTGACTCAAGTACCAATGATCGTTACAATGACCGTTATTAGCTTAAATAATAACATAGTGTTCATGACATGGTAATAAGTGATATAAAAGGAATAATGAACATTAAAAAGGTTTTTAAGGAAGTATAAATTAATTCAAGATAATTATTCATATGATTAAAGAACGATCGAGTCAAGTCGGACCCCAGGTAAGGGAAACCTACCCCTCTTTCTTTTTATGTACCCTATTTTATGTCATTCCTTTTAAGCTCATATTTCTTATGATTGGGATGTTCTTTTATATTACTCTTACTGTACTGTTTATGTTCATATGATGAGAGACCCTATTTCCTCTCATCAATCCATTTTGGATGTTTTGAGAGGCGCCGTTAGGCAGCCGAATTTTCGTAAGAGATCCAACCCCTCTCTTTTTAAGTACTCTCCTTTATGTCACTTCTTTTAAGCTCCTATTTGTTATGTTGGGGGATGTTATTTTATATTCCTCTTTCTGTAAATTTTATTTTAATATGTTGAGAGACCCTATTTGATCTCATCAATCCATTTTTGGAAGTTCTAACTGACGACGTTAGGCTATCGAGTTTTAGTAAGGGATCATACCTCAATGTTTCTTTTTAAGTACTCTTTTTTATGTAACTTACTTTAAGCTCCTCTTTATTATGTTGAGGTATGTTCTTTTATATTCCTCTATCAGTAAATTTTTTTATATGATGAGATACCCTATTTGATCTCATCAATACATTTTTTGGAAGTTTTATGTGGCGTCGTTAGGCTGCCAAAGTTTCATAAGAGGATTTTCATCTCACTTTTTGTTCCCATGAGATTCATGCTACATTGGCCACTATTTCGTTTTTTGTGGTGTATTTACTGACCATTATCTTACTATTTGTGTAATACAAACTCATTTATCGGTATTTACATCTTCAATGTATGACTCTTCTTTCATGGGGTGTACGGTTCGAAAGTCGCCCAAATTGGTAAGGGAACCTTTCACACTCCTCATTTAAAAATACTTATTTGGTTATGTCTTTTAATTTACATCTTTTTATGTTGTGATATGTTCTTCTATATCGTTATTGATGTAAATTTTATGTCCAAGTGATGAGATACCATTTCTCTCTCAACAACTCATTTTCTAAATTTTGAAGTGACGCCGTTAGGCTGTCAAATTTTACCAAGGGAACTTCCTAACCCAATTCTGATTTCATTGGGTTCAACTTATAGTTATTGAATATGTAATCCTATGAATATGTGTGAATGTCCTATGGTTGTTTTACACTTAATATACACTTATATTGTGTGTATTTATACTTGTCACACATAATTATGTCATTGATTTATCCTTGCAATAATGACATGATCTTTGAATGGGATTACGTCTCAATTTATCTTCCCTGAGACTCTTCTTGATGATATGCACTTTTATTCTTTTTAAAGTGTATATACATCCCATTTGACATCTAATATCCATATTATGTTTATACTCAAGTCATTTAAATGTTTTTAAAATGGTCTACATTCATGTTGCCTGTAGTTTAAGGGTTTGAAATGTAAAAGGACTCTTTTATTAAAACATTGTTTTATAAAGTTTTAAAGATTTATTCTTTTAAACATTTATCATCCATGTCCATGTTTTAAAAATGGTTTTAAGTATTTATTTATATGGACATGAATGTTTTATATCCCTTTCAAATTCTTTGAATTGGTATGGGAGACTTTGATTCTAAAATCTCTTTTAAATGTCTTCTTTTAATATTTTCAAAGTATAAAGGGATTTTTCTCTCATAGAGTTTTAATGATTTTATTCGATGTTTTTATTTATGATAATATCATGATGTGATCTCTTCTGATTTAAATATGGAAATGTTATGTTTCATTTATGCTTGTTTTAAGTGATACGATTATGTTATGGTTCTTGGGCATTGTTTATGAAGACGGTTGGTTCCATGATAAACTAAGGGCCAGTGAGCCCGTGACAACTCTCCAATGCATTGGGTAACGCGAATGAGTGAAATGTTAAGGTTTCTCCGAATAGATTTAGGGAATATACTGTGGTGGGTATTCCAAACGTAACATGGAGTGTTAATACCTATGTAAGAATGTTATGAATGCCTCAAGTTACCTTTTATGTCTAATGATTTCTATGATTTATTCATGATTTGATGAGGTATGTTAAAGTGCTTATGTTTTATGGGTAATGTTTGATTTCGTTCTTATGTATATATGAACTCATGTTTCTTTTCCATATTTTTATAACCCTTACTGAGCTTTTTATGCTTATCCCAAGTTTTTTTTGAAATGTTTTTCACAGTTCAATGGAAAGGTACATGATATGATGATAGTGTCAAGGAAGTGTCAAGAAAGAATCCATGCTTTATTTTTAAATATATTTCAGTTGATGGGAAAAATGAATACTATATTTTATGTAACCACTTTGTTTAAATGTGGAATGTAATGCAAGTTTTATGATATAATTATCTAAAACTCTAAACCTGAAAAGATCCTCAATGTGTAATCTTGTAATAACTCAAGATTAAGTAAGGTTTAAGGCAGGGGCCTTATAATTGGTATCAGAGGATGGATTAGATAACTTTAGAGGTTAGGTTATTCTTTAATCATAAGTGACATTACCATAATGGTTTGGATTTCAGAAAGAGTCCTAGTTTTAGATAATGTGAAAGAGTAAGTATATCTTAGTGTTTATCATCCTCATTATTACATGATAGTTTTGTTGATATACTCACACTGGCCTTTTTGGTTTTATTAAATGGCTGGATCTAGAAGGCACTAAAGTAACAGTGGATGTGAAAGAAACTGTGACAGTTTTTTGAGCGAGAAACTGAATGATATGGGAGTTTCAATAAGAACTCTTTTGTTTAACCTCAACCAACTATCTGGAGTCATGATTGACCACCTAAAACTTGGTGATTTCTCTAAGGCATCATATATGCGAGAAACAAATCCCTACGGAACTACAGGTAACAATCATAAAGGTATGTGTGTTCAAAAACCTATGTGTCAAAGATGTGGATAGAAAAACTGTGAAAATTGTTTCAAAGGGACAGAAATATGCTATAGATGTGGAATTGAAGGTCATAAAGCAAGAACCTGCCATGGAAAAAGGAAGCATCCAGTTGACTCGAGTAAAGGGAAAGAAGTTCTTTATGAGGGATCAATTGAATGTTTTAAATGTGGTGTGCATGGTCATTATACAACCACATGTCCTATGAAGAAGTTTCGTGAATGGGATCACCAAGATTGTACAAATACTCGTTTACCAATACCTAATGCCATTCCGATTGAGGATGAAAAAACTGACAATGACCAATCAAAGGTATGGATTATTTCATAAATTTTGTTTTCCTATTTTGGAATCTTAGGATATGATTCATGATTTTGTTTGTAGGAATGAGGTATTTCAGAATAAGTTGGAAATGAATGGTTAATGGATCATGAAGAATGTTGAATGAGTAAGAAGTCAACATATAAGGGATTCAAGAGTTATGGTGAAATTCTTAAGAGTTTAAGTCTCTTTTGATGATGGGGTTACATTAGAAGACTTTTTATAGAATGTGTAACCCTGATGTTTAATATATGAAAATTTTATTCAAGGAATAGTTATCTGTTCTTTTGTGGACATAGTTATAAAGAACCATTTGGGTTTATATGATCCTTACTTTTGAGGTAATTATAGGTTACTATATTCTATGATGGAAGTGAAAGGTATGAGATAAAATTGAGGTTAAATTATGTTATGGTTATTTTTGATGATTTTATCTCTTTTTGGGGAATGATTTGAGAATTATATAGTTTGGAAAAAGGACAACACACAGACCGTGTGATAACCTGTCATGTCGGACAAAGCTGTGGGAATCAAACCCACAACCAAAGTGCAACTGGTATTTATCGCCTACCTCTGGACTACGTGAAGTCCCTGGTTAGTATGACTTATTAGTTTTAGTTATATGACTTTATTAATAAAGAGTATGTTGATTTTTGTTTGTTTGTGAAAATGATTAACCTATCATGGAGGAAATGTGATTAGGTTAATTACTTTTCTATATGAGACTTTTGGAGCAACTGATGTTGCTTGGAGATAAATGTTACGATTTAACTTGGAAGAATATGTGACTAAATCCTTCAAATATTTGGGTTTCAATCTTAGTTTGGTTTACTTTGAATAATTTTATGGAAAAATTGTTTATCGAATGGTCCTCATTGAACTTTGGGTTTTGTTGGACAAATTTTGGAGATTAAGAATAGATTTTCTTTTTATAAAGGGTTATCCTTTTCTGGATTATCTGATTTTGTACTAACCTTTTTGGTTTTGGTTTTGTTTAGAGTCTGAAGACATGGGAAGTATATAGTTCCCTTTTGTGGATTAGGTGATAATCTATAAATTGATTATAGTACAATTAATGCGAACAAGTCTTCCTAAATACTCGTCTTTTGGAGAAAATATGAGTTTGATTAAGGAATCTAGTAAAAGTTGAAAGTCTAAATGACTAGTAAGTATGTTTCATTATGATTTAGTTAAGCTCAAAAATAAATTCCTCTATGAAAATTAACTTAAAACAAAAGTTTTTTCTGTTAACTTTTCCTACTGGGGAATCGAATACCGTTTAACCCATCACAAGTTTGTGATTTTCTTATGGTTAACTTTATCCTAGACATGTTTACTATCACTCTCCATCATAACATTTCCCTTTATTTTTTCCTTCATGTCCATATTTTCAAACTTGTAATCCTAGTGTGGGTTAACTCGGGTGAACTTTGTATTTATCTTACTTTATTTTAAAGTGATTGTTTTACTGACTCTTGTTCCGATGTGGGATTTTCAATGAGGTTTGCAAGCCCAATTTTGAAATTGCGAGGACGTAATTCCCAAAAGGGGGGAAGGATGTAACACCCCAGGTAAATAAAGAGTATGAAATTTTCACATTTATCCATATTTGTGAATAAACTATTAATATAACTTTAAAGGGGATGCTATGCTCGATGGCGTACCCAACACGCAACAACGAGTTTCTTGGGAGTCTTACGTTGCACTCTCATAATAAAATAATATTCTTTTAAATGGTAGTTAACGCCTAGATATTGTGATGGAGGCAATGAATAGAACTAACTACAAAATGATTATATATTTTTGTAAAATATTTCTACTTTTTACAATAAAAGTTAGAGGATTAAAAATGCGAATGAATCCAATTTTAAGCATAAACATTCTAATCTTCTTTTAAAGGTCGATTAACTTCCTTTTAATGGCAAACATATTTTAAATCCACTTTTTGAAAATTTTATGTGTTATTTTTGACAAAATAAAATTTTTCTTTAGAATAGGGACATCAAAATTTTCTTTGTGTAAATTTTTGGTATTTTTCCGAAAAAGTTCAATTTTTAATGAATAGTGAAGATTTTGTATTTTAATTCAAAACCTCTTTTTAATCTAATTTATTTATATGATTAGATTGTCTTTTTAATTGGTTTTAAAGTAAAATTAGAATATATCTTTACCATTTAATCAAATAGTGGTCATTGGAATTAATTTCACTTTGAAATTTGACTTAAACTAGTGTCAATCTTTTGATATATATTGTTTCATAAAAACACGCTATTTGTTTTGACAGCAGGAATTAATTATTAAATTAATTAATGTAACTTATAAGTTTTTAATTTTTTAAAATAGACATCATTTTTGAATTCGGAATATCAAATATAGATTAGGGAGAATTTTTGGTAATTTTCTGAAAAACTTCAATTTTTGATGAATAGTGAAACCACTAAGTGGTACTTATAAAAACCGATTTTCCATTTAAATGAAACATTGCCACCTTTGTGTTTTGAATTTCAAAAATCCGACATACATGGTTTTCATTAAGAAGTAAAATGTGGTTCAATGGGATTAAAATAATTTTTTCGTGAATAGTAACTTATTAAGTTTTTAATCACGATTAGAGGTAATTAGTGTAGTTTAAGCTAAAAATAATGTTTTAATAATATGAGATGAGCATGAAAAATTTTTTACCCTCATTGGATGTGTCATGGCCAACCAAGAAAATCCATGGGTCAACTTGGGGACCCCATGGAGCCACTTTGGTTGGGAAATGACATAAATAACTTTTTATTTGATGTTAAAGTAAAAATGACACAAACATGAGATGTTTTACTAAAAAAAATTACATGGGGTTATAAAAGTCAGATTTTTGACTATAAATAGTAATTGGAAAGATAAAAATATTTCCTACATCATTTTAGTTTTATTATAATTTTTAGAGATTAAATAAATTAAATTATTTATGACATCATGATGATGCAGCGATGATCTCATTATTTAACGACTAAAATAAAATGGAAAGATAAAATAAAAATATATGACCTACACATGTAAAAAACCTATTGGATTGGTGGATTTATGACTCTTATCACCTTATCCTAGAAACACATCAATGTGGGACCATTAAAATCCAAAATTCATTCTAAAATAAAGTGACATTTCTTTAATTTCCAAAAGTGTCCCTCCTCTCCTCTTATAAAAGGCCCCCACCTCTACCTCCTTACCCACACTTCCAAAGCCTTTGGATCGGCCAAACCATAACCATTTTGTCTCTCCAAATCCCTCTATAACTCTTATAAACCTCACATTTGTCAGAAGTCTTCCCAAGGAATCCTTTGAGATCAAACCAAAGGGAGTTACCCGATTTTAAGGTAATGTCTTCACTTGAGTCCTTTTGTTTTATTTTGCTTATCCACCACACTAAACTCTTTTTATTCCTTTCTTTTGTAAAAAAACTATATATTAAATATACAAGGATGCTTTTATGTTAATTATTCAAGCTACACTTACACACACCTTCATCTAATGGTTAAAGAACATACGGTTTCTGAGGATGGTGAATTACTGCCTCTTGAAACGATGATTGCTCAATCTTCTCTTAACACATTTCATGGTGGACATTAAGATGTAACTATATTTATCTATGATATATAATATGTTTATGTTTTTTTTAAGCTTCTGTTTTTTTAATTTATTCCATACCTTTATGGCTTCCATTATGGGTATACGCGATATCTTCATTTTAGGAAGTGCGGACTACCGCCCCCTCAAAGTGATTTGATTCGTTAATACCATATGTGGTACGTATAAAGGATATATTTAATGATATTATATATGATACCATACTGGAATTAAAATACTATTTTGTATAATTATGTTTTAATTCCATTAAATATGAAATAGAAATGGAAGTAGCATTCATGCGTACGTACGGCTTACCGCCTCCATGAACGGTGCATTTCATGTCTTAACTCTAAATGTTATGTAATATTATAAATGCATGAATATGCTGGATATATATCATATATATGATATATATGATATATACATCATTAATACAATTCTGGATATAATGGATATTTTACCACATGAACAACTTGTAATTATAAAGAGTTTATTTTTGATTCAAGTACCAATGATCGTTAAAACGACCGCGATTAGCTTAAATAATAACATAGTGTTCATGACATGGTAATAAGTGATATAAAAGGAATAATAAACATGAAAAAGTTTCTTAAGGAAGTATAAATTAACTCAAGTTTATTATTCAGGAGATTAAAGAATGATCGAGTCAAGTCAGACCTGAGGTAAGGGAAACCTATCCCTCTCTTTCTTTTTAAGTACCCTCTTTTATTTCATTCTTTTTATGCTCATATTTCTTATGATTGGGATGTTATTTTATATTACTCTTACTTTACTATTTATGTTCACATGATGAGAGACCCTATTTTCTCTCATCAATCCATTTTGGATGTTTTGAGTAGCGCCGTTAGGCTGCTGAATTTTCGTAAGAGATCCAACCCCTATCTTTTTAAGTACTCTCCTTTATGTCACTTATTTTAAGCTCCTCTTTGTTATATTGGGGGATGTTATTTTATATTTATCTTTATTTACATTTTATTTTAATAATATTAGAGACTCTATTTGATCTCATCAATCCATTTTTGTAAGTTCTATGTGGCGTCGTTAGGATGTCGAGTTTTCGTAAGGGATTATGCCGCTATCTTTCTTTTTAAGTACTCTTTTTTATGTAACTTACTTTAAGATCCTATTTATTATGTTGAGGGATGTTATTTTATATTAATCTTGCTGTAAATTTTTTAATATGATGAGATACCCTATTTTATCTCATCAATACATTTTTTGGATGTTTTAGGTGGCGTCGTTATGCTGCCATATTTTCATAAGGGGATTTTCATCTCAATTTTTGTTCCTGTGAGATTCATGCTACATTGGCCAATATTTCGTTTTTTGTGGTGTATGTACTGACCATTATGTTACTATATGTGTAATACACTCTCATTTATGGGTATTTAAATCTTCAATTTATGACCCTTCTTTCATGGGGTGTACGTTTTGAAAGTTTCCCAAATCGGTAAGGGAACCTTTCACACTCCTCTTTTAAAAAGAATTATTTTGTTATGACTTTTAATTTACATCTTTTTATGTTGGGATATGTTCTTATATATCCTTATTGATGTAAATTTTATGTCCAAGTGATGAGATACCATTTTCTCTCTCATCAACTCATTTTCTAAATTTTGAACTGACGCGGTTAGGCTGTCGAATTTTACCATGGAAACTTCCTAACCCAATTTCGATTTATTTGGGTTAAACTTATATTTATTGAATATGTCATCCTATGAATATGTGTGAATTTCCTCTGGTTGTTTTACACATAATATCCACTTATATTGTGTGTATTTATACTTGTCACACATAATTATGTCACTGATTTATCCTTGCACTAATGACATGATCTTTGAATGGGATTACGTCTCAATTTATCTTCCATGAGACTCTTCTTGATGATATGCACTTTTATTCTTTTTAAAGTGTATATACAGACCCTTTGACATCTAATATCCATATTATGTCTATACTCAAGTCATTTAAATGTTTTGAAAATGGTCTACTTTCTTGTTGCTTATAATTTAAAGGTTTGAAATGGAAAAGGACTCTTTTATTAAAACGTTGTTTTATAAGGATTTAAAGACTTATTGTTTTAAAAATTTATCATCCATGTACATGTTTTAAAAATGGTTTTAAGTATTTATTTATATGGACGTGAATGTTTTATATCCCTTTCAAATGCTTCGAAGAGGTATGGGAGACTTTGATTCTAAAATCTCTTTTAAATGTCGTCTTTTAATATTTTCAATGTATAAAGGGATTTTTCTCTCATAGAGTTTTAATCATTTTATTAGATGTTTTTATTTATGATAATATCATGATGTGATCTCTTGTGATTGAAATATGGAAATGTTATGTTTCATTTATGCATTTTTTAAGTGATACAATTAGGTTATGGTTCTTGGGCATTGTTTATGAAGACGGGTGGTTCCGTTATAAACTAAGGGCGGGTGAGCCCGTTACAGCTCTCCAATGCATTGGGTAACGTGAAGGAGTGAAACGTTAAGGTTTCTCCGAAGAGATTTTGGGAATATACTATAGTGGGTATTCCAAACATAACCAAGAGGGTTACTCCCTATGTAAGAATGTTATGAATGCCTCATGTTACCTTTTATTTCTTATGATTTCTATGATTTATTCATGATTTGATAAGGTATGTTAAAGTGCCTATGTTTTATGGGTAAAGTATGATTTCATTCTTATGTATATATAAACTCATTTTTCTTTTCCATATTTTTATAACCCTTACTGAGATTTTTATTCTCATCCCATGTTTTTTTGAAATGTTTTTCACAGGTCAAGGGAAAGGTACAAGATATGATGATAGTGTCAATGAAGTGTCAAGAGAAAAACCATGCTTTATTTATAAATATATTTATGTTGATGGGAAAAAATGAATACTGTCTTTTATGTAACCATATTGTTTAAATGTGGAATGTAATGCAAGTTTTATGCTCTAATTATCTAAAAATCTTAACCTGAAAAGATCCTCAACGTGTAATCTTGTAATAACTCATGATTAAGTAAGGTTTAAGGCTGGGGCCTTATACCTTTTTACTCATAAAATGAAAACTCCATCTGTGATGTGTCGATTTACCGACCTTGGGGATGAAGTGTTCTCAATTTCCATTAACAATTTTGTGGATATTCATAAAAAAAATTTAATAGTAGAAAAATAGTTTAAATATTATTATAAGACCTCTTTTAGTTTCTGTAAGTAGTTTTTATGCATAATATTAATTAATAAAAAAAAGAGGCTTGTAATGATCAAAAATCACCAAAATAAACCAATGTCCATCACTAATGTTTTATCTAATGATTCAAGTACATAGCATATAACCTAAATGATATATAATACCAATTGATATTATAGAAACATATTAACACCATTTAATTCTATTTTATTTTAATTTCACTTTCATTCGATTAGAAAATCCATTACAAAATGATCAAGGAAACTATGAAATAATTGCACCCGATACAATGATTACAATATAATATTATTTATAAATGGGTGTAAGGATATTATAAGATTATAATATAAGTAATTTTAAATATTAATATGATTATATAATGTATTAATAAAAATCATTAAACTATTATTCATGTTATTTCAACATGTTTGAAGTAAGACTAACCCAATGTAAGGGAATTCTTAACATAATTTTCATTATTTCGGTTAACCTTCTACATCAATGATTTTATCGTGATAAGATTATTTCTGGAATTATATTTTATTAAAATATGTTTTATTATGTGTATTTACAATTTATATATATATTCCTTTCATTTGATAATTCCTCAATTCAATTATATGTTAACTGTAAGGTAGTTTTCTTTAAAAACCTTTTAAATTTTCATTTTTTAAAAAATTCAAAGGGAACATTTTTATGAAAGTGTTCGTATTTTTTATTATGTTTTGGATCTTTTGAATTGTTAACGATGAATGGTGGTACATATATATCCCTCCAGTGCAACGGTTATGTTTATGTTGTAGGTCAGTCATATGGTTACTCCTAATGTAATTTTTTGTTACACCATAAGGTAGTTGTGAGGGTTACATTGTTAGGTATCTATGAGAGTTATAAATCATAATTTAGTCACGATGGTTATAATGTTAAGTATGTAATTACTCAAGTTACCTTTATGGTATTATTTACATTTTCTATTTTTTATGGAAATCTCATATTTTCACAATGTATCTATATGATAAATATTGGGTGAGAAGTATGTTTTTGTAAAAATGATTTAATATGCTTGTTAGGATTCATGTACTACTGGGTCTATTTATTCTTTTTATATCCCTTACTAATATTTTTGTTCTCATCCCATGTTTTAACAAGTTATTCATGGTTATTAAGGGTTTGAAAGAGAAAATTAAAAGCCAATATGAATGTTGTGAAACTTTTCAGGGATATATTTCATGTTTTTATTCAAAAAATTGTATTATGTATGAAATGGATATTGTTTTATGAGTACTCACTTTGTATTCTCTTGGGTTGATATGTAATAATTATCTCCCAATTTCCTAAAACTCTAAACCAAAAAGATCATTGGGTATCTAATAAGTGAATTATAATATAATTTATTATATTATGTCTTGTTTAAGGTAGGGTCCTTATATATAATGTGTCTCCTAGGAGGCTGTCACGTATATAACCATATTACCTTCAATCCATGTGCGAGTAATATCAATTCCATTAGAGAAAAATCTCATACATCTACAAACAATATTATTTATTTCCTAAGGAATTTAGATATGCTCTATGATGTATCTATTAAAAATAAATTATTTTTTTCCACCCTATCTAGTGACATACCATGGTAGAGACACAATTCCATCCCCATAAGTATGGATGAAGATTCTTCTATAAAAGAGTTACCGCATCTAAAAGAATCACTAAAAAATGAACAGATCCATCTTAGTTTCTAACAACTCTCCCCCCACATTTTTTCAATGATGTATGTCCTGATGATATTCATTTTGATACAATTATTAGGAGGAATCCATTCAACCCATTTACCATGCGAAGGAGGTCTGTAAATTGTTCATTTAGAAACCTTAGCATTCATGAGTTGGTCGATTGGTGGGGGGAGGGACTACCTAAATCTGATAGAAAAATCATTTATATGGGGGAAAATATACTTTTTATTAATATTTATGTTATTCATGTCAATATAATGAATGAAAAGTATCATTGAATCATCTTTGTTTTTACCTAAAAATAATGGATCTCCCTATAGGGATGTTCTTGGATGAGTGACACTATTATCTAGTTTGTCTTGTAATTTCTTCTTCTATTTTAAATGATACACTTGTTCCATTAAATAAGGGGGCTTAGAAATAGGCTTAGCATCAACTAATAATTCAACATTATAAAAAACCAATAAATCAAGAATAACAAGAGAAAAATCATCTAAACCCATCCATGTGTTCATTTACCATTAGATAATCACTAATTATAAAGATTTTTTTAAAAAAAATATACTATTGGTTAATTTAATTTCCATCTATAATAAGTATAAATGTTTCATGGTATGTTATCAAAGAAGTGAAATCATTGAAAACCACATTATTAGCACTATATTTTATCATATTATTAAAAAAAGAAAGCCAATCCCTACTATGGCCAGTTTAACTAGATATAAAAGAATGATCATCTCACTGATAATAATAGTTAGATTCATTTAAATCATATTTTCAATAATAATCCCATATTCTCTTCTCACAAAAAGTAATATATTACATTAATTAGGTGATTTACCCAATTTACATGAAAATTTATAAAATATTAAAGAATGTGATGATCTAGAGTAAAATTTGTAATTGGAATAATTTTAATACATAATTAACATACCAATCATCACTTCATTTGATGGCCCAACATCAACTATAGTAGACGAAATTGATCTCTCTATACCCTTCAGTTTTAGATAATGAAGATTTATATGCTATTAAACTATCTACTAAAACACATTACCATTATGAATCAAATTATTTTAACTAAAACATCTCACCATTTTATACCTATCAGTTTCCTCGTTCCTTGATTCTTCAAGATTATATACATTGAATCTGTGGACCGTATGTCCAAACATTACACATTTGTAACACTTAACTGAAATTATAATACATTCTCTAGGGTGTTTTTTACTACACGTACAACAAAATGAGAACAGAAATATATTACCTGAATATTTCTTGGATGTATGCTTCCTAATCGAATTCCATCCTAAAAACTTCTTACATTCATCATTAGAAGGCATAGATGATTAAGAATACTCCATATCAACCATTTCAAAAAAAATATATCACATTCTCATCACATTTAAATTATCACATGGACAAATCAGTTAGTAGACTTCTTTTTAATCTTGAGTAAAACCTATTAATTTTTCTATTAGTCCCTTGAATAAAAAATGGCATATACCTCGAGAATATTGTGAATTTTTCTTTATATGAATCTCTGAAATATTCATTTTTTCCCTCAATTCTAGGAAATGTTTTTCCATCTAGATTCATATAACCTCTGTGAACTATTTATATATCAAGGAAAATATCCTTGAATTTTTCTCATTCCATTGCATAAAGAAAATTACTCTCTTCTGTATTCATAACCAATGAAAAATATTGAACACCTTCACCTTCAAAATGATAAATAGAAAGTTTTACCTTTTGAAATTCCTTACATCTGATGAAATAAAATATTCTTTCTAGAGAACTGATATATCCTTTGGTTACAAGAGGGTCAGATGATCCACTAAATGATTAGGCATTAAACATCATGAAATGATCCAACAAATATATATTTCTTCATGGAAGGTCGGGTTCTTCTCTATCATGGATATAAAAACCATTTATAACATGAGTTTACTGACCCATAATTTAAATAATCTATTTTGTTACAATTTAAACCAACTCTAGATGTGTATTTTGGAGAATATCATCATCTCAGTTCCTTCCCAATATTGTTTAACTATTTTCCCAACAGAAAACTATTCTGAACATATATTTTTTATGTGATGAAACATGGTAATAATCTAATAATATAAAATTTAAGCATAACTACAACATAGACTATTTTATGTTAAAGCTATTAATATTACCCAAACCACTAATTTTATATAATCTAATCATTGATACCAACTATATGGCCATAACGTTAAATATTACATAATACTGATATTAAGTCAATTATGTAACATTCCTTCATAATTAATATCTTTTTGGGTTTATATTTTTTTATAATTTGTATATAAAACATACATAACAAAACCATAAAATACAAAGTGGACACTTCAAATTAGTATCAATTTTCACATAATTTAAATCTTTTAAAATAAATCATGATCTATTTTGATGAAAACTCTTGATGACTTTCAACATGACCTCTTCATTTACCTTACCCATCCTTAAACCTCATAAATACATTTTTTAAAAAAATTTGAGTATGGAATCTATGTACGAGATATAAAAAGAAGGAAACATTTAGTTGATTAAAAACATGAAAACCAAGGAAAATCCCTTTTAATGAAAACATAACATTTTAATTATCAAGGTAAATATCATTTTTTTAAAAAGATAATTTATTTTAAATTGGAAAAAAAAAATTCTTCCATGAAAAATCATTATAAATAATAACAAATTCATTTAAGTACCTTGGGATGTCATCTCATAGTACCCATAATGGATTGGAATAACCATATAACCAACTTTAAATATAATTATATGTAGAATATACTCATTACTTAAGAAATATTAATACTAAATGACCACACCCATTCTATAATATATAATTGGCCCACATAGTCATATCTCATCGCACCCATATTTTTTTAATTTCTAAGAACTACAACATAAAGAAAACATTTCATTATGTTAAAAGCACTTATAAACTCATTTGAAAATCACTTTCAAATATAAAAATACAATTTTATTTCAAAATACAACCCTCAATATAATATTTACATTTCTTTTGGAAGAAAATAAATATAAAAATAACCAAAAAAATACATGTAAATAGAGTTTATTTATTATGAAAAAATGAAACATTTCAATGTAATATTGAAATTAAATTACATTCATAGTGGTAGGAAAAGTATTTATCATCGTTCCATTTAAAACATGTAAAAATGATTCCATTGAAACCCAATACTATAAATTTAAAATGATATAAAAATAATTATAATTATTTTATTTATATATAAAATCACTTAAAATATCATTTCAAAAACATTTACTTGGAAGAGAAAGGGATTTTGAATCCTTAAAAGAATAATTTTTAAAAGAAAAACCCTTTATCACTTGGAAAACTATTTAATCATAACCCCTATTAATTAATTACATTAAACAAAACATTAAATATAACAATAACGGATATATTATTAATATATAATTTAAAACTGTATATTTATATAAGATAAAATATTAAAGTTTTATAACATCTATAATTGACTCAATTACTGGAAATTGAGACGAAGTCCCTTTGCTTGATTCTGACTTTTCATGTGTTTCTTTATCATCCTGAATAAAAAAACATATATAAATTATTTACTTTATTTATATCCTTTTTCAGGTTTATTGTTACTTTTATTTCACCTATTAACAAATTATATACAATTACTTAATCAATTATGTTTATTTCAGGTGTCTTGACTTTATTTAGTAGTCTCTCGTATACACAGATGATGTTATTGTATCACCTATGGTATGCAATGTAAAAAACATAAAAAATGATATAATGAATAAAAATTAATAATTGTGTTAAAAATATCATAAATATCATATATAAATAGTATTTACAATATTATTCCCAACCATGATAGGTGGTAATGTAAAGAAGAACGACATCATTTCACGAGCCGGTAGTCCACTGTACGCACCAAAAATGATTTCGTAACCTATTTGATGGAAGTGTGTGTGGGTGTAGGTAGAAAAAATATAATAAAAAATATAATTATATTGGGTATTCAATGGTTGTTATATAATCATTTTATAAGAAAAATTGAAGTGGTGAATAATGAAATACACCAAATATTCACATTGATGAATGTTACCTCTTCTTCAAGTAACTTCTTTTATCTTGCCCAAAATGCCTTCATTGGATGGATTTATATACAAATTAAGGATTCTAGGATTATGTGATAGAATTTTATATGTAATTTATTAATGTATTTTCTGAGAAAAATGGATTTATAGGGGTGAAGAGATGAGGATAGGGGGTCCTTTTATCAGGGAGGTGAGTGGGAAACTTGTACATTTTTTAAAGAATGAATTACATCCATGATTTTTCCCATTTTTAGTAGATCCAATAATGCACCAAACTAGATTATATAATTTATTTGTACTAAATTTGTCAATAAAATTGGTATTATACAATTATATAGTACATTTTCCCTTTAACATTAAAGTATAGTCACATTGGTAGTTCCCATTTTTACCTTAATCACAGTGATTAATTTAATTTTTCTTCAATAATCACTTTCATAAAAAATTATGTTAACCATATTAAAAACTATACATCATTATTTAAATAAATATTTATTCTATTTTTTCAAATTCAATTGACATAATTCAAAATTTTCATTAAATATTAATTTCAAAGTCACTTCAAGAAGTAGTTTTTTTAAAAAGAGTGTTTTTTTGAAAATGATGATTATATATTAACTCTACGACTAATAATAATAATAATTGAATGAAACTAAATTTATATTTATGAATATAAATATTATAAATTTAATTTTAAATATTTCACATTATGTCTTATTTTAATTAATTAAAAATGAAAAACATTATGCATTTTAATATAGTTTATAGAAATAACCCATCTTTAAACTTAAATAATATATATTAAAAAAAATATAAAGATGATAAAAATTAATAATAAAGAATAAATATAAATAAATAACAATTATTTTACTTAAAATCATAATCAAGACATATTATATGTCATTAATTATTTAATTTATTAAAAGAAACACAGTTTTTTTAAAATGATGTTGCTCTATTCACTGAAAATCAATATTTTATGAAAAAACCAAAAATTTTAAAGAAAGAAAATAATGTTATGATGATTTAAAAAAATATAGAAAATATAGAAAATTTTAATTATAAAATTTAAGAATTCATAATTTAAATAAAACCTTATAATAAAAGGGTTTTATTAAAATAATTTAATTTTTGATTTAAAATTACAAAATATTTATATAAATAATAGATTTTTACAATAATAATACCTATTTTAAACCCTTGAAACCCAAAATAAAATGGGGAAACAGAAAGGGAAACAGTTTTCTTGATCCCATGATAGATGGAACCAAAGAGAGAGATAATAAGATATCCTATATCAATAACTCATTGTCTATACAAGAATACTTTGCTCACCTTAAAATGGTATGTCAATCTATATATGTGACATAAGAACAAGAAATCCCCATGTGAACTAGATAAACACATCTCATACTTTATGTCTCATGAGGTCCCAACCTCACAGCTTGTCACAAAATTCTTCGCAAGGCTCAAAGGTAACACTCATCTAGGAGAACATGGAATCCCTGATAGAGCTCATCTAAGAGATATCAATCCATATAAAACATCTCTTACATCCATGATGTCAATCTTATTAGATAACAATCTCCATAAATTATCTCAAAGATGATAGAATATCCTCTCCATCCTAGGTGGTATGCACTAGATAGAACATGCGTATTATGTCTTTTCATGAAGAAAGTCATATTGGAACCCAGAAAAACATAATTCCCAGACAGGGTTTCTTAAAAATCACATATGGGGGACTCCTGGAACCCTATTAAAAACATGGATGGCCTTTTCATGTGATTGGGATCACATGCATTATTCACTAGGAAACACCTCAGACCACACCCGGTATCTCTGTAGATCTCAAATCACCGATAGGGGATCACATCTAAGACCGTTGGGGGACACCAAAAAACCAATATGGTAACTCTAGAGATCACAAATCACATATATATATATATATATATGATCACACTAAACATTTATTTTAAATTCCAAAAAACCTACTGAGTATCAAATACAAGATACAAAGATAGATGAATATGCTCAGGATTAGTGGGAGATACTGTAGACCCAAATATAGATCTTCATGAAATGTAGAGGAACATATATATGATGTTTCCATAAAACCCATTGGGATATCCTGTTATATATGTTATTTCATCCCTATATATTAAGTTAATGACAACACCATGAACCTAGTTTAGGGAAGATGAAATGATAGAGGATCCCAACCTGACCTCCCGGAGGGATACAGTTACTCTATCCATTATCATCCTGTTGATGGGATAACAATATTGTACTAGGGGTAACGTCAAAATTTTACACACACATGGATGTTCATGTCAACCCAATCAACTGGTACTGGTATATACATCTCTAAAAGAAGTTACCCACAAACCTCACCTCGTGTCGCATATCGCATAAAAAAACGGCCACAATCTCATCCAATGTAGAAAAGAACGTAGGATAGGATACGTATGGGAATCTGTTTGGGTCCTAAAGATAGACATGTATGAGGGATAAATATCTATGGTGGGTATAGTAAATCATCACTCTGCACTTGGTGTGTCACTAAAAATTAGTCGATCGTTCTGTCCCCTCATGATACACGATGTGTATTTAGAATGATACATGGTGTATACCAATATCACACGATGTGTGACTTCATATGATATTATGGGCATGTACCCCACCGATACACAACCATGTGTCCGTGTTTCCCCATATGGATTGCACCCATGGTATACATTTTATCTTGGCTACTAATCTCTTTAGTCATTTCCTCAGCATGTATTTGTGTCCAACACCCTGTGCTTGTGCACTCTAGCTATGTACATCCACACTACCATGTCCATTGACATGGAATTTCTATCAATGTCCCTTGGACACATTACTTAGGATCAATACATGGTGTGTACACCATGTACATAGTGTCTAGTTCACACAGATCATATTCCCCAAACATGAAGTAAACATGGTTTTTCATCCTATACCACGCACCATTTGATTAACAGGATTGATGGGTAATCCCCTAAAATCCATAATAAACTCAAGAATTTCAATAGAAATGCAAATATATATGCCCATGGGACCAAAATCAACCATTATGTTTCTTAAGAAAATATAAAACTAAAATATGTATATCATGTGGTAATGATCATAATTCTTTCCACCTCATGGTGAAACACAAGAGATTTATGTCTAGAACAATGCCCAAAACCTATTGCACATAAATATGATTATAATCAATGTCAAAAATGGAGGTTGGAGGAAAATCCATTCCTTGGTTCAGCCTTAGGTTATTCATCATAGAAGGGGACTCCCCCATTTTCTCTTTATGAAAGATACCAAAGGTGTAGGGAGAGGTTATTAATTCAATTTTATTAAATTAATAACTCTCTATTTGACACCCCTCCAACTGACACTAAAATGATAACCTAAGACAGACAAAATTTATATTATTATTTGGGTAAAATTATAATTATGAACTCAAATTTGGTCTCATATTTCCAATCTGGTACTCTAATATATAGTTATTCTACTTTTAATAAAAAGTGTGTTCATGTAATAAAATTTATTTGTTATTCTTATTATCATCACAATGAGGCACTATGGTCCCCCAATTCTGGTGTTAACTCACTGCCTCAGTCTAGATATATTTGTATAAATATTCCACATTCATACGAGGAATAAAAAGTGACTCTATAAAAATGGAATAATAACACAATTACAAATAGATAAAACTTTTGATAACATTATATTACAACACATGAATTTTTAAGAAGTCACAAATAACATATCTTATTTCTTCTTGTCATGAACATACCATTCTTTTATATGGGAGGAATAAAATAGTATTATATCTTTCATATTGCAAAATTGAAAAAAATATAGACCCTTTCTTTTCTTATATTTACATTAATTTACTTTTGCGGAATACTTAATACATTACACAAAAAACTCCTTAATACCTTATTAGTATATTTCATTTAGAAATGTGGAACCATAATAATTTGAATATAATTGGGAAACATTATCCCTCTAAGGTTATTCTTCACAAGATTCATTCTTAGACACATAAAATACAATACACATATTCATAAACTGATTGAAAGGAAACATAAAACTTTGTGAGATCAAATGATCATTAAGTGTAAAAAAGTGAGATATATAAACATAATCATGGGTATATCGTTATGAGAACCTGATCATGAAAATAGAAGATCATACCATGCATATCAAAGATCATAAATATGAATCATGGAATAATGATCAGCTGTTCATAATATGTGAATCTAAAGAAAATAAATTACATGATCGATGAAATAATATCATGTGAATAAAACATATAAATATTAAAAATAACATAATAATATAATAATGGTTTCCATAATATTGAATGCATTGCAACAATGGCTATCTTGTAAGTGTGGGTTCACTTCCCAAACCATCTTGGTAGTAATAGATCACGTTCATGACCATCTTACTAGAAAAATTCCTTTATGTCTATATTATGAGATATAAATCATTACCAAATTCATTGGATGGAGATATAGGCCCCACTTATATCATAATGAAATCATATATACATTTTTCACAAGATCATAGATAATGTATCATATCAAAACCCATGGAATGAAATGGGTTTCATAAACATCATGCAATCATAATATAACCCAATGAAAAGAAATGGGTTTCAGGAATACCATTCCATCATAAAAACAACCAATGATATAAATAATAATAATGGAAATTTTTAATCATATCCCTATTAAAACATATTTAACCTAAAATAGTGTTTTTATATAAGAAAAATTATTTTGAAAGAACTCTTAAAAACTATTTTGGAGGAAAATATCCTCTCTAATTTGAAAACATTTTCTTAACATGAAATGACACACAATTTTAAAATAATTTTTTTTTTGAAAAATACACTTATAATATTGTAATGGAATATTAAAGATAATAAGGCATCATGAAATCCTGAAAATATATTAATTTCATATAAGTTAAAAAATCATTATTCTTGTACTTTTTCCAGAAAAGTCAAAAGTACCTCCTTTCTTAAGAAGAAAAAATATTCCATTGAAAAAGATTAATAAAAACTCATACATTGGTAAATATGACTTTAAGAAATTCTATAAGTGTATTAAAAATATTATGGAAAACAATTTTAAGAAACATAAATATGGATGATGGTTATACAGCGAGTAAATACTAATATATAAACAATCTCAGAAAAAATGTAATTTTGAAATTAACCCATAGCATAGGTATGATTTCCTTCATTCGTATACAAAAATCATGTAAAATGGATTAAATGTTGTTATTCACTAATTCTAAAATCATATTCATATGATATAACATATGATCATTTTATCACTCATTTGATAATAATATTTCATTATTTCTCTTTTTTATAGTGTTAACTTTTTTCTCTTCTTATGCATGTTTTTCCTATAAGTCATATTTTATGTAGATAAGATATAGTTATGTCCTTTAAAGAAAAATATTAAGTTATTAGATGACATATTTATTCATTATATACATTTATATAATCATTATTTATTGTGTATCATGGAGAATAAATCACATCGTGTTGGGGAGAGGGTAAGTCGTATGTATGCATGAGTGACGATATCTTTCCCTCAATTATGAAATGGTATTGGATAGGATGTTATATATTTTGTTCTGGAATAAAAATAATTTAATAATTATATATATATATATATTAATTATTTTCATCATTATACACATCCATGTATAGTGGTGATCATAAATAGATTACACCATATTGTGGAGACAGTAGGTCGTAAGTACGCCCGCGTGGTGATTTCATTTTTCATAGGATAGATAAAAGGTGGAATATATTTGTTCCATAATAAAAAATAATCAACATATAGGTGATAATTTATTTATAAATTCATAATGTAAACAATGGACGAAGGGGAAGTAGAAGAATAAATACTCTTAAGAGAGTCGGTAAAAGTGATAACCTCTTCTTCAGAGAGAACCCTCTAGATATTCTATTAAGAACGCTAGAGTTAAACTAATGAGAAGACTATCACCTAAATAACATGAAAAAGGATGTTATGGGGAGAAATTATAATGTTTTTTTTGAGTTATAAGGCTCAAGTTGGCCTGACGAAGTGAGGGAGAAATATCCTTTTTATAAGAGAGAGGAGGGACACTTTTGGAAACTCTCAAAATATTAAATTAATAAAAAATAATTTTCCCTTCCAAATGGTCCCAAACATATTTATATATAATAAATGATATTTATGGGTTAAAAAAATAACCAAAAAATAATATTATTTTACATTATTTTATTATCCTTATCTTTTTGTTTGAACCCTTATTTACCCTTTTAGTTTTTACCGTGATATCATTTAATTTACACATTGTAGGTTAATATAGTTACAATAAAATGCCAAACTACCAATTAATTAGTCATTTATGGTTGTTTAATATTTAACTCAATAATTCATTATTATTTTTAAAATGATTTTTATATATTTAATATAATATTATTTATTTTTGAAATATCAATACTGTCAATTTAGAAACAATTCAATAGTTTACATTTTAAAAATATAATTATAGATATATAAACTCAAACCAACTCAATTATATTATAAATATAATTTATCTTTAATCCATATAATTATTTAATGACAGTAGTTACATTATATTATATTTATTACAATATTTTTAATATCAGTTATTTTATTCTTCCATTAATGAAGCAATTATTGCATCATTATTGTGTCATCATATAATTTTATTATTTTTTCCAAAAAATTATAAATAAATTAACATTAAATAGTTAAATGTTTTAGGTTTCAAAAAAAATTATAGTTGAATATATCACTTATATAACCCCTATTAAAAATACTTGATAAAAAATAAGGGTGTGACAAAATTTGTCTTATCTTGAATATAATATTATAAATGCATTAAATCCATCCATGTTGATCTAAGTGGTCTTAAAATACACCCAATGATTTTATTGGACCTAAAAAACCCATATAATTAAATTATGAAAAAATTTAGGTTTATTGTATATTATTTATAATATAATTTGTACCATTAATTAAGAAATTTACCCATAGTCGTGGTATTAAAAATTATTACTATAGTAACTATCCATGATGTACACATATAAAAGGGTCCTATTTACATATTTTGGACCTTATAATTTTAAATAAAGAAACCATTTTTCAAATTTCAAAACCCATAATTTGAAAAAATTAATTGAAAATTATTCCCATTGTGAGAACAAGAAAATGATTTTTTGATGTAAAAACATTTCACAATGTTTTTTATATCCAATTTAAATGTAAAATTGATTAAAATTACCATGATTGGATTAATTAATAAAAATGATGAAATTATACTTTAATACAAATAAAATATATAATTTAATACAAAAATTCAATGAAATATCTATTTCAATTTAAAATATTATTTTTTTCACTATTTATCAAAAAAAAGAAACTTCTCAAAAAAATACTAAAAATTCACCCAATGTTAATTTTGACATTAAAAATTAAAAAATTATGTTAATTTTACCTAAATAAATTTCTAATAGTGTTAAAATTAAATTTTATTTCTCCTAAAATAAGGACATGAAAAGAAGTTCATTTGAGAAAATTATATTTTAAAATATTTAAAATATTTACTATAAATTATGTTTTTCATTTACAAATTTTTTTTATTTATATTAAATAATTATAAATAATATTTTAAATGTAGTTATTACAATTAATAATAATATGTTTTATATAAAGTTCACCTCCATCTTATTTAAATAATTATAACAATAAAATGATGTTTCATCGATACTTGACCTTCCATGTAATATACGTCAAGTTGGTTTTCCATGTAGTGAGAGAAAAGTTGGTATTGTGTAAAAGTTATGTTTTATTTAGTTCAATTAATCAAATCATTGAAGATTATTTTTTTGGAAAAAATTCAAAAAAACACATGTTGTTACATTCTACCCCCCTTAAAATGAATTTCTCCCCCAAAATTCATCTTTCTGTTATAAAATAATGAGGATTATTATACCTAATCATAAACATATTTTACCACATAGTTTTCTCTCGTTAGTGATGTCTCCAAAAAACTTTGACCATTTGAGTGGTCTTGTTTCAGAGAACCTTTTTTTATGATCCAGAATTTCAACTGGTTGTTCTTCGTAAGAGAGATCAGGCTCTAGTGATATGACCTATTAGTTCAGTTTATGTGAAGGATCATGTATATCCTTCCTTAGTAGATATACATCGAACACATTAGTTACTTAAGATATATTTAGAGTATATTCCAAGAAGTAGTTTATTTTCCCTATATGATCAAGAATTTAAAGGGACCGATATATCTAGGGAATAATTTTTCTTTCTTCCTGAACCTCATAAAATTATTCAATGGAGAAACTCGTAGAAATACATTATCACCAACTTCAAATTATAGATCACATTTCAATTATCATCATAAATTTTTTACCAACTTTTGTTCTTTTTATATAATGTTAAATTGTTCTAACCTTTTCATCCATCTCTTTTATCATCCTAGGTCCTAATAGATTTTTCTATCCATATTAATCCCATCACATTATATCTCTACATTACTTTTCATAGAAGGATTTATAATGGGTCAGCTAAATTATTTAGTGGAAGATATTGTTTTAAGAAAACTCAGCGAGAAGAAGTTTTTGATACCAACCACCATTTAAATCCATTAAACAAGATCTCAACTTATCCACTAAGGTTATATATTTTCTTTTAGACTGACCTTTTGTATGATGATGAAAATATATGATGAAACATAATCCTATATCAAGTTCTTTCTGATGAAATCTCCAAAACATTTAGGTAAACCTTAGATCTAGATCAGATATAATAGAATTTCCAACTCTATAAAACAGAATCACTTCTTTAATTTATATCCAAGAATGTTTATCCGTAGATAAGTCTTCTCTGATATCAATGATGTGCGATGACATAATAAGGCAATCGACTACCACCCATATAGAATTAAACCCTTTAGTTTTTTTGATTCCCATGAAAAAATCCCTGGTGATGTTCTCCTATTTTCATTCAGGTATGGTTAATGGATGAAATATCCCATTATGTTTTTGCCTTTATACCTTTACTTGATGGAATTCCAAGAACCGAGATAAAAAATACACTATATATCTCTTTATAAAATACATAATAAGTATATATTCAAGTATTTATACATCATCTAAATCCCTATATGAATAGGGATTGCTGATCCATGATCATCCTCTGAAAACTCCTTATTTAAAAATTGTATGGAATGAATACAGGCATGGTTCATGAGCTTTAACATTTTGTCTCGAAAAAGGTTAAACTAAGAAACATTTCTGACCTTATTTTTATTATCCACATCTTCCTTCTATGACTCTTTAAAATTTACAAAGATTTAGGGTTGATCATTCAATATATAAAGATACAGTTTTTCACCTTCTTTCAGGATATCTAGGTTCTTCCTTTGAAAACTCCATAATATTGGATATTTTTTGGTACTCATCAAAGAAAGGCTAGTATGATCGCTTCAACTCAAAACATTAGTCACATTATTTTATTTCCTTTGGAGGTAAAGTATTGAGTAGAAATAATCCCTTGTCATCTCTAAAAATTGTATCTGGTGCATGTTCAGCTCATTATATGTGAATACATATTTCAGACCATTATGATCGGTATATATATATAACACACTTCACCATAAATATTATGCCTTTATATCTTTAATGAAAAAATATACCACGGCTAACTCCAAATCACGAGTTGGGTAATTTTCCACATGAATCATTAATTTTCACAAGGCATAAGCGATAACCATGCTATTATTCATACAAACACAACCCAATAATTTCTTGGACGAATCACTATAGGTAAAAAACCCTTCACCACCATAAGGTAATGTAAGAAAAGCAATACTAATTGTCCTTCTCTTTATATCCTTGAAATTTTACTCATATTCATCATTCCATACGAACTTTCCACCCTTCCAATTTAACTTGGCTAGATTAATAAATAGTCATGAAAAATTACCCAAGAACTATTGATAGTATCCTTTTAAACAGTGAAAACTATGGATATCAGTCACTGTTGTTAAGTAGGATATAATTAAATACCCTTTTTGCTTAATGGTTCTACAGTTATACATTCTCATGAGATTATATGACTAATAAATGAAACATTTTTCAGCCAAAAGTCACACTTTGTAATTTTTACAAAGAGTGTATCCGTCTTTAGTATCTTTAGAACAATTCACAAGTTGTCTTAATTATCTTACTTTCTCATTTAATATATTATAATATCATCTTTAAATTATACGAAAATTTTATTTAGGTATTATCTAAATATTCTATTCAACAAATACATGATGATATCAAGGGAATTATTAAGACCAAAACGTATAAAAATATAGTCATAGTGTCCATACCTTGTACGGAATACCATGTTGGGTATAACCTCATTATTGAACCTTAATTGATGATGTCCATAATTAAGGTCAATATTAGAAAATAATAAACTCCATAAAGTTGATCAAACAAGTCTTCTATATGGGGTAGAAGGTACTTATTCTTGAATGTAAACTTGTTTATCTCCCGATAATCAATTCAGAGTCACATTCATCCATATTTATTAATAAAAAAAATAAAGGGTGCATCCCATAGTGCACACATGGATGAATAAATAACTTAACATGGTTTTATTGGATTTTCTTCTTTAATTCCTACAACTCAATTGGGTCCATTATATGGGGAGTCTTTGAAATTGGTGTAAATCTATATATAAGCTCAATAGAGAACGCAACATCATTTTTTGGTTGAATTCTAGGAAAATATTATGGAAATACATCAAAAAATACATGAAAAATCGGAATATAATTTATAACAACTTTCTCCCCAACCATTTCTAATAAACATTCATTTTTAATAATAATTAATACACACACTAGATGTTGTATCTATTTAAAGTTTATACTTATTTTCAAATTGATAGATGGTCTTGGGATGGTTTGAAATGTAAAATATAACATTCCTTCTATAGTAATTGATGTTTGATATATATTGATAAATCAAATCCTTGCCTAAGATGAAATAAAATTCAACTAGATGAATAATCACATGATTTTCAGGAAATAAATTCCCATAAATTTTAACCGAAGACGATTCATAGACTAGAGAAGAAATGATGATAACCTTTGGGGTTTTCACTACTAACTCCACATATAATCATTAGGGTATAATCAAAACACCCTTATTAAACTCTTTAGATATATAATATTTTGTATATCCATAATAAAATAAGATATTATTAGTTATAGAGTGGGTCGTATGTGTAGCTTTTACCACATCATTATCGCATCCCTCGATAAAAATAGTAATCGCATGAGATTTCCTGTTATCCCTTAGCTTGAGATGTTTCTAACATCGATCATCATCACCATTCCTTTTTTTTGGTAACTAGTTATCATAATTCACATTCTCCTTACACATAGAGCACTTAAGTGTGGGGGTGCATTCTATGTCTTTTTTTTTACATTCACATTGTTAGCTGACATTTTCCCATCCCTTTGGAAATCAAAATTTTGATGACCGTACTTTCTGGACATAAAACATTTATTATACCCCTTAATAAAGTTTCCTCCATGATTCTTCCCACTAATAGAGAATAATAGAAATATCATCTTCTTATTTTTATGGTTTTTAGATGTTTCCTTTAAACTATATCTTCCACATCTTGTCAAAAAAATTATATTGGTTCATGACTCCAGCCTCCATTTCAATCTTGATTGCATAGTGCATAATATTTTAGTATCTCCAAAAGTATCTTATGATAAATACCCACTTTATTCATATATTTAATCCACTATAGATTCTTTCGATTTTATGTTTAGTTTGGATGATAATTCTTGAAGCGTACCTTGCATGTCTTGTGAAATTATACTCCTAGGTACTGACAGATTGATCATCACTTTTCATCAACTTTAGGAATTATTTACTCATCTTGGTATGAATAATTTGAGAAAATAATTACAGAAAAATATGTTCTTCAACACATCCCAATCCATGAATTCAATTTCATCTTACTACTTTTAATTTTTAATTAAAGTCCACGATGGCATGCTTCGCCTTCTAATAGATAAGTAGCTAGAAAAAATTCCTCATGATCCGAACACTGGATAATGAATAATATCTTTTCAGAAGTAATGATCCATTTTTTAGTAATAAATGGATCATAAGGACCACTGAATGAAGGTGGGAGTTTTATCATGAAATACTCAATAGAATTTTGTTCTCGCCTTTTCTTATTTGGAAGTTCAGCATGATACATAGCTTATGAAATATTTGTGAGTATAGAAATAATATTTTTCATTCCATATCCCCTAAAACATGTCTTATCAATAGTAAAATCATTAACTTAATTGTCTCAATTATTATTTTATGGTTTCGTTAGGTTCCATCGATAGTCTAAAACCAAAATTATTGAGTAAGAAATAGTTATCATAAAGAGGGACCACGAAATCCTGAAAATTCACTTATAAGATATCTAAATTTTGACCACATCCTTAATCAATGACACATCAAGTTTATACTAGGTTATTAATAGCTAAAATATATTGAAATACTTAATAATATTTCATGAATAGTTTTTTAATTCCCAAATCATATCCCTAAGAGTGTCAAAACAGTTATGAAATAAGGCTAGTTTTCATGTACCGGGTCAGTATCGAGTTAGGCCCAATGTACTTTGTCACAGTTGTTACCCCAAGGTACATATATTATAGATCCACTTCCACTTTTAATATCAAGATTGGGATTTATTACTAGAAAACCACTCACTCCATCCATTACCAAAATTCTAAAACAATTTCTTATACTTTTTTATCCTTATAATTATCCTGAGACATGTCTATAGGGTTCTTCTTATGGTTTTCTCATTGTAGTCTCCAAATGTTAACTAAACTTTTTCTCTAATACAAAATATAGTGAACCTTTCTTTTCATATATTAAAATTATATTAATTTTGGGGAATACATAATAAATTACACAAACAAACCACCATAGACAATATTAGTCTACTAAATTTGGAATAATGCACATATAAAAACTAGTATATAATTGTGATACATTATCTCCTACTAGGATATTCTTATGTAGAACCCTTATTAGGAACATCAAACAGAATACATATGTTCATAACCTCCGTGAATGTAAATATAAAAGGGTGTGATCTCATATAACTATTAAGGATAAAAAAAGATATCGGTGAACATAATCTTGAGCATAAGGGTATGATTACATGATCTTGAAAATATAATATCATACCCTATATATCAAAGATCATAAATAAGAATCATGGCATAAATATTGGAAGTTCATAAGACATGAATCATAAGAAAGCAATAAACCTGAGCCATGAAATAATATCATAGTAATTAAACATAGAACCATGGAATACACATAATCATATAATAAGGATTTCTATAGTAGTCATGGAATCACTTATAACTCCATATTGGTGGTATAGTATCACCTTCCATACCATATTGGTTTTCATACTTCACCCCCATTAATATATTAGTTGACAAAATACTTTATACCTATCTCATGAGATATAAATATTTAATCGATTCATTAGAGGGATATATAGGTCCCACCAATCTCATAATGATATCATATATACATGTGCCACCATATCATAAATCATGTATCAAATCAGAACCCAAATAAATAAACGGTTCACATAAACATCATGCAATCAAACCATAACCCATTCAAAATAAATAGGTTTCATGAATACCATTCCATAATAAACATAACCATTGATAGTAATAATAATAATGGGAACCAATAGTCATATCATCAGTAAAACATATGTAACATAAAACAATGTTATCTTAGATAGAAAATAATTATGAAATATCTCTTGAAAATAATTCTTGAGGAAAATATCATTTCTTCTTTGAAAAAGTTTTATTTACAAGAAATTCAAAATAATTTTAGAATAAATTTTCTATATTTGAAAATAATTTTGTAAGTTATTAAGGAATGAATCAAGAAAAAAATCCATCATGAATGTCTAAAAATCCATTCATGCCATATAACTTAAAAAAATTCTTCTCAAACTTTCCCCAAAAAAGTCAAAAGTACCTCCTATAAAAAAATGACAAAATATTCCTTTCAAAATGTTTAATAAAAAGGCATAAATGGGTAAAAATATCCTTAATCAATTGTAGAAGAATGGAAAAAATATTCTAGAAAAAAATTTATGAAACATGGATATGGATGATAAATATACCCTAGTAAATACATAGGTATAAACAATCTTGGAAAATAATGAGATTGGAAACATAACCATTACCTTTGATATGATTTCCTTTGAATGTATTCTAATCTCTTGTATAATGGATTAAATAATTCTATTAACTTATTGTAGAATAATTTTCATATTATGAGACATATGATCATAATATCACCCATTTCTTAATGATATTTCATTATTACTCTACTTTTGGGTGTTAATTGCTTCCTTTTATTAATCATGTTTTGTTGTATATGTCCCATTTTATGTGGATAGGACAGAGTTCTATCATATAAATAATAATATTCAGGTAATAGATAACATATTTATTCATTTTATATATTTATATAATTATTCTTCATTTATGATCATGGTGAATGAATCGTATCGCGTCGTGGATACAGTAAGTCGTACATACGCACAAGCGAAAATATCATTCCCTCAATTGGGAAATGGTATAGCAGTGGATGGCATTTTTTTATATAATTAAAATCATTTTATAATTATATATATACATATTCATTATTTACATGATTATATGCATCCATGTAAAGTGGCGATGAAGAATAGATTACACCACAACGTGGAGATGGTTGGTCATACGTAATCACGTGTGGTGATTTTCTTTTTCATGGGATTGATAAAAGGTGGAATATTGTTTTTCAATGTTAATAACTACTCAAAATATAGGTGGTTCTAAATTTGTTAATTTATAATGTAAACTACACATGCATATGAAGTATAATAAGAAATACTCTTGATAGAGTTGGTAAAATAGGTTGCCTCTTCTTCAGCGAACTCCTTCAAGATCTTATCTTCGAGGCACTAGAGTTAGTCTTTTAAGATTAAAATAACCTCAATAACATGGATAAAGATTTTAGGAGGAGAAATTGGTTGGTTTTGGCCAAGATATAAGGCTCAAGGTGGTGTGAGGAAGTAATGGGGGAGGTTCCGTTTTATATTAGAGGGGATGGCCACTCTTTGAAACTCTTATAATATTAAATTAATATAAATTAATTTTCAAATAAAAATATTCAAAAATTAATTTATTTCAAAAATAGGATGACTATAGGTCTAAAAAATAATCCAGTAAAAATTATACAAGTAATAATTTTTTTCCTTATCATTTTTTAACCCTTATTTTACCATTTTATTTTTTTGTGATGCCATGTAATTTTCAATTTTTACATTACTAAATTTACAATAAAATGAACAAAGAAAAAAAAAGAGTCATTGATGAAATTTAAATACTTATACAAATTATCTGGTTTGTTTTGGTATTGTTATTAATATTAAAACATTTAATAAAATATTATTAATTTCAAAATATAAATAGAGTCAATTTTGAAACTATTAATTATAAGACTTTTTAAAAATATCATAACAACCATAAAAATTAAAAACATCATTAAATTATTACTAAAATGTTGAATTAATCCATAAAATTCATGGATGACATTAAGTATATCAATGTATATTTATTTTAATATTTTTAATGTCATTAATTTCATTATTCAATTAATGAAGCAATTATACATCATTATGATGCCCCTATATAATTTAATTATTTGTTAATAAAAATTGTAACTAAATAACCATAAAATTTTTAGAAAAATTAGTTTTATAAATAATATTTATATTTGAATATATCTATGAATTCCTTGAAATTTATGCCTCGTAATAGTTGTCCAGATCCCAATAGGACACATGGTCTCAAGTGCATCTCCCCAAATGCAAGAGGCTGGTGACAAGCAGTGAGGGGCTAGGTGGTGTCCATTTGGAGATTATACCCTCACTATAAAATTTTACTACGATGGGAAAATATAAACTCGGTTAAATAGCATAAGAAATATATGTTAACCTAAGATACTACAACAAAAAATAGAGGTAACAGTAAAAAAACTAAAATAACTAGTATAATATACAACAATAGACGATGATATGTCATGTGTCTAGAAAACTAGAAAACATGGATACGAGACTGTAGGAATAATATGTTTCATAAAATTATAAAGGAAATCCATTGACTACCCAAAGCTTCCCAAGCTCCAGATTGGTCATATGTTGTCAATCTCCAACATAAATAGAAATCACCCAATTGTTCGAAGTTGTAGGCCTCCCTTTGTCAACACCTACAACCATGTAATTTACTCTGGGTACCAATTAGTTATTAGAGAGGGTAAGATATAAATTTCAATGGACCACCATAAACATTGTCTATAACATCCATCCCATGTAATTGAAATGTAACAGTGTGAAAGCATGCATATATATAATGTAAAATAGTTTAATGTAACTAAATACCCATGTACCTACTCCGGCCCTAGTTTGGTGTGTAAACATGTAACTAGTTCATTAATGAAGTAATTTCCAATTTATGTTGGTATTTAATTTGGGGAATATCTAGAACTGACATCATATCATGATAGTATAATTAGTGAATGTTCCATGAGGTGATAAGGCAACCAAGATTGATGACATTTAGTAAATGAGTTCCATGGTAAAGACCACAATAATGTAGAGCTCAAGGGATGAAAACTCAGTAGTATATAAATCTAGCTATGGGGTTTGAGTGAAATCCAAGGATCTTGTTCCATGTAATTCCACAATAAGTTTCCTACTAAATCCAAGGTGTTCATCAAAAGTAAAATTAAGATAAGTAGTGGCTGGGCCATATGGGCTTTAACCATAGAACCTACTTGTCAATGATGGATCAAAGGAGTGTATCCAAGGAATCTTGTAATACTATGAGAGGGATCTTATGGTGTCATAATGTTCATCTAAGAATGGACAAGGATTGGGATCTAGGTGGGTCATAACCTAAGAAAGTTGTATCCTTGAATCGGAATGTGGTACCCAAGTGCTAAAGGCATTCCCTGATAAGAATCCAATGTATTATTGATTCAAAAAACTCATATTTTATAATGAATCCATATATATATATATATATTCAATTGGTTCAGATATTTCCTTTCATTAGTGTGAATAGGACATGTAGCATTCATCACTTTAATCAACTCATAATTAATCATTAATTCCATTTGGTTCAGGCCTTGCATGTCATTTTTGTGACAAGGCAAAGTAGCGTGAAATATTTATCAATAAATTTGCATTAAATTCATTAATTAAGGTCAATTATGCTACCTCAAATTGATGTAGTAAGTGGTTCATTGGACATTAAACTTATGTTTTTATATTTATTCTAGACAATTCATATTCTATGTATACCTACTAATTTCCGTTTTGTATTTCATTATCAATTGATGTTCTTACCTTAGGCGGGTCAATTGGTTTGAATAAATGGAAAATTTCATTATTTAATTCAAAATATAAATCAAATAAATTTAATATAGAAAATGTTACTCTTATTAGGTTCAATCCAAGACACTCTTGAACGGTGTATTAAATGTGTCAAAAACTAAAAACTCAATTATGGGATAACATCCTACATGATATGAATGGATTTTTGTGCATAACCACCATCAATTAATCACATATATGGAAATATTATAACAATAAATATCTAATTATTATAATAATGGAATATAAATTCAGTAAATGGTACTTGATGAAGTTAGTGAGCCCACATACCAATTCAAAAATTAACAAACTTGAGGGACGAGTTATAGAAAACCTGAAAAAGGGTTGTACGATCATTCTACTCTGATATCAGTCTAATTTATTTTATAATGGAGTAGATATAATAGAAAGGGAAAAATATCACACCTTGATAACTAGGTTGAGAGAAAGAGAGAAGAAGAATGGATAAAAAGTACTTCAGTACCACTATTGTGTATACAACAAGATGAATCAAAGCTTGATTGGATCTTGTACGAATGAGATATTTGAATCCCTACCATATGCCTTCAAAGAGCTCCAAAATGAGATAAAATAGGTTAATATCACATGAATTCATATTTTTAGGAAGGAGGAAGAATAATTAGATCATTAATGACGATATGGTAAAATTTCCCATAAAATAGCATGTGCACAATTTGTCCACATAATTTTCCAAATCGTGCGCAAACCATGCAGAGGTAACGGGGGAAAAGGGGAGTTCACATGGTTAGGATGCACGGTTAGAGAAAAAATGTGTGAACCGTCTGGAAAGGATCTGTCCAAATAGATACAATCTGCATGATTTTCTTTAACCATACGGCCTTCTCGCACTGTTTACTTTAAAAAGTTTGCCAGGGCTTTTTTCCTAAAACGTTGTGTTTTGATCTCCAAAAAAGCCCTGAACACCCTAAGAACCGTCACTAACTCAGTTGGAATCAAATTTACTTCCAAAATAAATAATTAATCAGAGATTTAAAGAATCCATACCTGAGTGAAAAAATGAGTTCTTATAGTCTTTTCACATTAATAGAACTCATTATTGAGTTCAAATTCCAAGGGTGGAGAGCTGCTATCTCAAAACAACTCTATCCACTAGGCATGTATGTTGGATTCCCACTCCCAAGTCTAGTCATGCACATGTTCATGTTGTGATAGCGCCCATATGAGTGGGGAAGACCGGCCTCAGAGACCCTCCTCACTATAGTAAAATATGCGTAATGGATTCTCCTTAAGGGTAGCATCAGCATAAATCTAAAATTCCTTGTGATAAAAGGTGTGATATGGGCCGGTATGATATTGGATAAGCTGTGAGATATTGAATTCATCAGACATGGCATGGTACCTATAAAGAAGTATAAACAGACAGGCTACCAGTCTGACTCTCTCTAGGATCTAAAATGACACTACATAATGAGGAGATACCTTTCCTTTATTATATAACTATCTATGACCTAACATGGGATATACCTAATCGAAAACATGATCCCTGGCCTTGACCTCTAGAGGTCATCTATAGTGATCGAAATACGATTTCTATCAAGATAGAGCGGTAGTAATATGCTATCTGTATACCTAAAGATAATTTGTAGTCCCCTGAATGCGAGGAGGACCTAGTTGGGTTGCCTCACCTACCACCAACCAGCATAGAGGTGAACATTATGACCTACCATACAAGGCCGAAAAATGATCCATCTCAATTATCACATAAAATATGTTATTATAATTGAACTCAATGAGATTGTTATTGTTTTTCTAAAAACTACCAAGATCAAGGAAATAGTCCTGAATCATATCCTTTAGAACCTATATTTTCTATTATGAATGTCCATTAGTCTAAGGGTGAAAATATATTCTTAGAAGAACAAGTTTTCCCATAGACATCTACAATCCATGCTAGAAACTTTATGGGAAACGATCATCCATATCTGAAATGATGGTACGAGGGACCCCGTGTAGTCGTAAGATCTCACAGAAATACAGTCTTCCTAGATGATTAACTCAGAATGTATACCGAATAGAAATGAAGTGGGATACCTTAATCAGTAATTCAAAGAAAACCCATACATCATTGGTACCTCTAAAAGACCTAGGTAAAATGGCTATTATGTCTATAGAAACATCATCCCATTTCCATTCTGGGACTGGAAAAAATTTTAATAAGCATTAAGGTCTTCACTGATCCGCCTTCACCTACTTAATGGTTGACCATCTAGTGATAAATCCTACTATATGATGCTTCATCTCATCACACCAATAATTTTTTTCATGTATTTATACATCTTAGAGATGCCTGGTTGAACTTACGACTAATAAGTATGGGCCTCTTTCATCAACTCCTCTCTCACTTCTATATGAACCCAAACACATCAATGAATACACAAGAAGTCATCCCTACACATAACCCAATTCAGATTTGTGTTATCTCCTTCTATACTCTCAAATATAATCAAGCCTTTTGGATATAAATATTTTCTACCCTTCATCTTCTCAAGGAGAGAAGATGTTACAATCAAATATGATAGGTAAGATAGCTCATGACTATCTAAAACATCAGATGTAGTTCCTAAAAGGGAGTCTTTAACTTTCATTCATCATTGGATTCTTGTATGACATGTGTTTGAGTTTTATGACTCAGTTCATCTACAACCACATTACCCCTCTCAAGAATATATTCAAACTCAACATCAATGGATTATATATATTTAACCCATGTTTGTTGTCTATGGTTCATGTCATGCAATGTAAAGATATATTTGAGGTTATTTAGGTCCTTGTTCACCACAAAGCGCTTCCAAAAGATACTGTATCTAGTAATATAAGGCATGGAAAAATGATACTAGCTCAATGTCATGAATTGGGTAATTTATTTCATGTGGCCTCAACTACCAAGATCCATATAAAATGATTATATCCTCCTACATCATCACTACTCCTAGGTTGATTCTTGATGCATCATAAAATATGGTGTAACCAATACTAGGGTCTTGTAGAATATGAATATATTCTAATACTATCCTCCCTTTCAAATCTAGAAAAGATTTCGCACATGATTTTGACCATAAGAACTTGAAAACCTTATTTGAAAGGTTAGTAATTGGCAAAGAACGATGTGAGAAATCTTGGGAGAAACACCTGTAATATCCATCCATCCTCATGAAACTCTATATAGCCAACATAGTCATAGGATCTTTTTAAGAAACTATAGCACTGTCCTTTTTTTGTTCTGCAGATTCAACTTATTTTGGGAATATAAGACCCATGAAGTGATCTTTGTTGATCCAAAATTTTCACTTAGCATGATTGTCATAATTATGATGCTCTCTCAGTGTACTCGGAATGATCTCATAATGATTGTCATAGTCACTATGATTGTAAGAGTACACCAAGATTTCAACCACAAATACCATGAAAGAAGTAATAAAATAGGTGTGGAACACCCTATTCATCAGAGACATGAAAACAGAGGGTGTGTACATTAGACTGAATGGAATAACTCTATACTCATATAGAACATACCTAATATAGAAATATGTATGAGTTATGTCTGATGTCCTTACTCTCACTTAGTGATATCCCAACCTTAGGTTGTAATTAGAGAATACCCTAGGTCCTCTAAGATGGTTGAGGAGATTATCTATTTGGGCCAGTGGATACCAGCTTCTAATCATATGCTGGTTCAACCTAAATTAATCCACACAGAGACATAAGCTTCCATCCTCTTTCTTGGAGAAAATAAGGGGGAGCCCCAGGAAGATATATCAGTTCATATAAAACATTTGGCCTCTAAATCCTCTAACTTCATCTTAATCCCTTGATGCTCTATATGTGACATATTTTAAAGAGGAATGGACACTATAGATGCTCCTAAAACAAGCTTGATTTTAAACTCTACCTATCTCTAGAGGTAAGTCGTGAAAAGCATCAGGAAAGTCAACACTTAAATGATATAATAATTGAAGAAAATGATCTTGACATAAAAATTGATCCCATATAAAGATAAATACAATATCAGTGGTAACTTCACCTAGCTAATGATTCTCTCATCTAGATCTACCAACCTAAAAAACCCACTCACCCTTATATAGATAACAACTAACCTTTGCTGATGTAAATGTTACCCTACAATGATAACTGTCTATAAACATAAGATATAAAACCAACCAATCAATCCCAATAATGACATTAATTCTAGACATCTTGATAACGGTGAGGTTTCATATGAAAGTGTAATTTCCTAGCTCAATGGGATAGTCCCTACACTGTATTATCCCCTCTATTCATAACCCTAATGGTGTATCTAGGATCACTACACAATAGAAATATTGTATCTCCATTCTGAGACATTCAATGATAGATATAGAAATAAAATAGTTTTAAGCACATGTATCAAATAATGTATATTCTCTAGTAGATTCCACAAGAATACTACCATGTACTGCAGATGGTCTCGTAGCCTAATCCTTGGGTATCAGTTGTAGTGCATAAAACTAACATGATATGTAAACCTATGAAATAGATTGACTACCATGATCATAACAACTCCATTGGCTCTACTAATGATTAGGGGTATGGCTACCATGGCCATGACCTCATCCTTGGCCTGTCCTAATGGTGCTACTCTAATTCCCTGCCTAACTTAGTGCTTAATAACATGCTCCAGATGATGGAGCTAGCACTGATCATTTTCCACTAGATGTTGGTGGAAAGGTCCTTCAAAATCACTGAAGATGCTTCATACCAATTTAATACTGACACTCTATTGGGTCTTTATTACACTATGCATCCAAATTCCCCCATCTTCCACACTGATGACACACAAAAAACCTATCAAAATTAGAACTCTAGTTTTAACTAACCTGACAAGAAACATTAAGAGATCGCATCCTACCACCATTTGAACTACTAGCACGATGTGGCACTGGTCCTCTATGCATGTTACTATGTCTGTCCCTCAGGTTGTGCTTAGTGATAAGAGCCTGATTAACTAATATAGAAAAATTATGATGGTGAACTACATTCACCTGTGTATGCATAGTGTACTATAGCCCATCCTCAAAACATATAACATGAAAAATCTCATCAATGGCTAGAAGTGGTAAAATTCTCTATGAATAATTGAAATTTTCTAAATATTCCTTAATTGTAATTGAACCCATCTTGAGATGCATGATATATCTAGCACTTTCATATCTCATCTTCTATGGAAATAACTGATCATAGAAGGTAGTCTAGAAATTAACCCATATCAAAAACTGATGATGACCAGCCTAGGTGACCACATCCCACTAACACTTGGCCGAATCCTGAAGCATGTATGTATAAATATTTAATCTATTCTCTAGTGGAATTTATAGATTCTCAAATATATATAAGGTGTCCTCTATCCAAGATTCAATATCATCTGGACCACCATCCCCTGATAAAGTTGGAGCATGATGCTTCTGGAAATCACGAGTCAGATCATCCTTTATAGGTTCAAGTCATGGAGTACCATGCATGGACTACATCAGACCTAAGTAACTATAACAAACATGGGAATCAGTTCCCATATCAGGTACAATAGGTGGTGCCTCCAGTGGGACTCCTTTTAGAAAGACCAGTGGCCCAGTTCCCACCATGTCTATTGCATGGTCGCTGCCACCTTCCTAGAATACGATACGAGGATAACATGGAAGCATTGGTCTATGAATGCCAAGAAAACAGCTCATGAAAAGATTAATTATAAATATAGAATCACTCTATGAACCTAAATATAAGAAATCTCAATACCCAATTCATACTTCCCAACTACCCTCTTAGACGGCCAGGTACTGTTGAGTGCTCATGTATAAGTTTCATTTCATTTAAAAATTAATTACTAAGTACACACCTTTACCTTTAATAATAATGACAAGGAAAGATGCCGACGTGAACCCATTTCATATTATAATTTATATTTACCTTTATAATTGATATTCATTTCAATTTTTTTAGTTCCCATACACATCATCAATGAATATGACAACCATTTATTTATAGCATAATTGATCGACTCAGTAAATTAGTCAATCCAACCCCTGAGGGCAGATACACCTCATGAATTTAGACATGAAATCACTCAATTGAAACCAAGAATAATACATGCATAGTCTAACTATCACAAAATCACTCAACAATCACAATAATTTAAATCAATGAAAAGCATTGAAATACACTCATATGGCATAGAAATATGCATAACATGTGAATTATAGGTTTCTAATATAATGCATGTAACAATGCTCTTTGACCTCATATCACTAGTCCATGGATGAAATTGAATATGAGTATGAACAATAATAAATAACATGATATATATTGTGTTTCATCCAATAGTGAAATAATGTCAGCTGTAATAGGAAAAATCGAATAAAAAATATATTTTGGGTAACTTTGATTTTACCCTGAACCAGGGTTCGTGAAATAAATGAATGTCTTACTACCAAGTCCAAATAATTCTAAATCTCCAATATATTGTGCCCAAATAGTTTTTTTAGGAAAGAACCTCCTTTGATACCACTTTTTGACATCCCAAACCTAGATTCCACTTAATAGGTTCCTCGATCCAGGTGGGCCACATGGCCTCAACTGTGTCTCCCCAAAATTCCAAAGGCTACCAACTAGTAGTGATGGCTTAAGGTGTGTCCATGGGGAGAATATTCCCTCATTTGGAAAGTGTAACATAGCAGCTAAATATAAACTAAGGTAAATAGAGAAATAAATATATGTAAATAGAAGACATAGTGGAAAAGTTATACAAGAGAAACAAAAACTGAAAGAAATTGAATAACATACAATAACTGGTGATGATATGTCATGTTCTAGAAAAATAAAAAATGGATATGATGTAGTGTGAATGACATGTTATAGAAATGTATAATGTAAATCAAAATACAATACCAATAATCTCAAGCTCTGGAATGGTCATTTTTTATCAAGATTCATCCTAAACATCATGAAATTAAGTGCTGAAGTTGTACGCTTCCCAAGGTAAAAACCTGCAACCATGTAATCAACTCAAGGTAAAAAACAATGCCCATAAAAGGTGCAAGATAATTCTCAATGGTCCACGACCAATAGTGCCTATAAAATCAGTCCCATTTAATGGAAGTGTAAAAATGTGCATGTAGGCATATATATAATATAAAATGGTACAATATAACTAAATACCCATGTACGTGCTTCATCCCTCGGTAGGTATCAGTACATGTAACCAATTAATTAATTAGGAAATTACCAATTTATGTTGGTAGGCCATTTGAGACAAATCCAGCACTGACATCACATCATGATAGTATAAATAGTAAAGGTTCTAGATGTAGCATGACAACAATGATTGATGATATTTAATAATGGTGTTTCAAGGTAATAAATAAGAAAATTTAGACCTCAAGGGACACTAACTCAATAGTATTTGAGTCTAGATAATGGGAAAAGGTGTAATCCAAGGATCATGTGACAAGTCATACCATAATAAGGTGCCTACCGAATCCATGGTGATCATCCAAGGTAAAATGTGGCTAAGTAGTGAATGGAACCTATGGGCTGTAACCATGGCACCAACATAAAATTTCTAGATCAAAAGAGTGTATCTAAGGAATTCTATAATACTTTGTGAGGTACCATGTAGTGTCATACAATTCATCCAATAATATAGAATAATTTTGTTATATTTGGGTCTCAAGCTAGGCAAGTTGTATCCTCGAATTAGAATGGGGTTCCCAAGTGATCAAGGCATTCCCTGATAAGAATCCAAAGAATGATTGAGTTAGGACACTATAATTTTATAATGAATCCATATATATAATATCATTTGGTCCATTCCTTTATTTTCACTAGTTTTAATAGGTCCAGAAATATGTAACCCTTTAATCAAGTCATAATTAATTTATATGTCTATTTGTTTCAATCCATGCCTTTCATTAGTGTGACAAGGAAAAGTAGCATTCAACCAATATTAATTAATTTTAATTAATATTCAATAATTAAATTTCATTCCTCTACCTTCCATTAATGTGGTATGGGGTGATACAGAGATGGTACCTATTATTTATTTACATTTAATCTTGTCAAGTCATATACATAGAATACTTTCCAATTTTAATTTAATATTTAATTAACCATTGTAGCACTTACCATAGGCAAGTCAAGAAGTGAGAATACATGGAACTTTCCATTATTCTAGTCACAGTTTAATTCAATCCATTTAATATAGAAAATCTTACTCATAGAAGGGTGAATCCAAGGCACACCCAAACGGTGGCTCAAACGTGTCAAATACTAAAAACCCAATTAGGGCATAATATCCCACATTTTATGGGTTGTGTTTCATAGATAACCACCAAAAATTAATCACACATATAGAAATAACCTAACCATAAAGTTATAATGATTATAATTATTGAATATAAATTTATTAAATGACACCAGATTAAATTTCTGGGCCCCACATGACAATTCCAAAATTAACAAACATGAGGGATAATTTATATACCACCAACCTTAGGTTTGTATGATCCTTCTTTAATAATATCTTCCTCTAATACGGATTCGAATAGAGTATATATGAGAAAAAATGGTAAATAATAACACCTTGATAACAAGGTTGATAAGAATAGATGAGAAAAATGGCTAAAAATGAATTGATTACTTACTGTTGTTCATCCAATATGATGAATGGAAGCTTGATTGAATCCTAGACGAAGGAAATTTTTCAATCCCTATATTATGAATTCAAATATATTCAAGATGAGAGAAAAATAGTTTAGTCCTATGAGAGTTTAGATAAGATGTATGGATGAATCTCAATTAGATAATTAAGGAAAAATGGAAAAATTTCCCATAATATAGCATGTGCATGGTTTTTCCACACTTTTTGACAAACTGTGTGCAAAGAATGCATGGGTTCCTAGAAAAAAGGGGAACTCATGTGTTTTGGCCGCATAGTTAGGGAAACCATGCACTAACTCTATGGTAATGATCTGTCTAAAAATATTCCACCAGTATATTTCACTATTACCATACAGCCTTCCCGCACTGTTTACTATAAACCGTCCACTGTTTCTGTGTTTTCCAAAAAAAAGTTGTGTTCCGGCCTCTGACTAAGACCATGATACCCTCGAAACCTTCAGTAACTCATTAGGAAAAAAAAATTTGAAAAAAATAAATAACTAGATCTACATTTAAAGGATCCATACATGAGTGAAAAACTAGGTTCCTACTATATCACTTAAATAACACCATATTGAAAAAAACATTACTTGATAAAAACAAGAGTGTGGAAAAAAATTTCTTCTCTTTGATTGTAATATTATAAATGCAATAATATATTCCAAGTGGCTCCAAGTGGTCCTAAAATCAGTGAAATGATTATATTTTTCATAAAAAACTGATACAATTAAATAATGATAAGTGTTAGGGTAAATTTATAATATTTATAGTATTATTTGTACTTTTTATTACCTGATTAACCCTTAATCATGGTTAAAAAAGTTATTACTAATGTTTCTATTAAAATTATCGAAATATAAAATGGACGAATTTAAATAATTCGGAAATCATGGTTTCAAATATGAAATCAATTTTTCAAAAAATAAAAACACATAATTGGAATAAATTAATTTAATATTAATCCTATTTAAGGATCACGAAAATGGTTTTTTAAAGTAAAAATGTTGAAATGTTCACTAAGGTTTTTATATACAATTTAAATTTAAAATTGATTCAAATGAAAAAAATTGGATTAATTGATAAAAAAATTATTGCATTATATTTCAAATCCAATCAAATATATAATTTAAAACAATAAATTATTTCGATGAAAAAACCACTAAAATTAAAAATTCAATATTTTTTACTATTAATCAAAAAAAATGAAGCTTCTCTAAGAAATAATAAAAATTAAACCTAATTTAATTTTGACATTCAAAATTAAAAAATAATTTATATTTTATCAAATTAAATTTCTAAGTGTCAAAAATTAAATTTATTTCCTTTCATAAAAGGAAATGGAATGAAGTTAATTTGAGAAAATATTATTTTAAAACATACAAAGACATTACTAATAATTATGTATTTCATTACCAAAAACGTTTATTTATATAAAATAATTGTAAATAGTATTTTAATTTTATTTATTACTATTAATATTTTTATTTTTAATTACTAGTTTATAACTATCTTATTTAAATAATTATAAAAATAAAATGATATTTAATAGAAACTTGATGTTGTTTGTAACGTACTTCAAGTCAGTGTTGTGTGTACCATAAGCAAAGTTGTTTTAATGTAAAAGGATTCTTGGATTTTTTTCAATACAAGGTATGAATTATGATTAATTTTTTTGAACAAAATTCACAAAAAACTCAAGGTTTTACATAAACCATACTCTAAAATATGAATATATGGTTTCTTGAAATATGACAATGATAACTAGAAAGGAAGTATTAAAGTAACGGAGAAAATGATGTTGTAATTGGATGCATCTCAAATAATTTATCAATTCAGAAGTGTATGATGATAATGGTGAATTCATTTATGATTGGGATATTAGAACAGTTGTCCGAGTCTAGAAGCATTACTTTTCAAAGCTCAATGATTATTGTATTATTCTTTCTCCTTATTTCTCTCAATTATCATTATCAAAACTCTTGATTGAATAATATTTGTCAATATTATTTAATCACATTCCCTAATTAGTATATCAAGGGATAATTGAGTTAATAAATCATAGGATATTTTTTTAGTGGTTCATCATCTAATAACATTATGAAATGTAAGAAAAATAATAAACGCTATAAATATATTAGTTACTATAATTTATTTTTGCACACTAATCCTCGAAGGCTTCATGTTATTTAATTTCGTTATATAATTAGACTATAAATATTTCATAATTGTTATTAGATAAAGTATATATATTCCATAATTATAAAAAAGTTAAAATAAAATTAATAAACTTACAGTTTATTGGAATATAAAAAATTCACAAAAAACATAGTCTTGTAAATTCACTCTATTCATCCCATGTGTAATGAAATGTTTTTAACATAATATATTTAATAATATTTAATTTTATATTATCCAAATATAATAAATAATAAAATTATATAAAAAAAATTGTAATCATAGTAATTAAAATAATATATCAAATATAATATAAATAATTAAACAAATTATATATAAAAAATATACCTGGTAGTTTCAAGTGGATGCTACAACTAATGAGAAACTGTAACATGGATCTCTAATTTATTATTATCGACTATTTGGTACGATATAATTTTTGGTGATCGATCATTCATTAATCATTCATTGTATATTATATATTTTTAGTGATTTACCATTCGATGTGATCTTATGTTTGATAATATATCATTAAGTTTTCTATAATTGGGGTGAATAGTGATGGGTGGTTCTACTGTTAGTGTGAAAGTGATTCAATGATACCAGGACTTTTCAGTTAGTGGTCTACCATTGGAAAATATTGTGAAAATCATTAATGATACTATTACTAATTTAAAACTAACATTAAACCAGGATAAATGGTTGACTATTGTTTCCAGGCCTAATAGAGATTCCATCATGGGATCTACCATAGAACAAGATCTACTATTATAATTATTGATAATTTATCATTGATTGAAAAAAATTCATCATCTCAATATCCATGTCTTTTAAAACATAGAAGATTTCATATTTATCAATTGAATAAACTTCATTCAATAACTCTTTTTTCATTCCATAGACCTAAATGATTAAAAACGTTGCATAGATGATAGCATAGTTACATGAACGATATTATTAACTTTATCCCATACCAATCATATATCTCCCAGGGAGACCTTGTTTAGATCAGTAGAGGTCTAGAAGAACACAATTATTATTTTACTCTGTCATAGTTTGGGAGGATGATGATGATGGATCATTAAAATTAGTGACATGTGTGAGTTCGGATGACTATGATGGAATATAATAGATGGGGGTATATTTGAAATTATTAATACATAGGAACAGGGACTAACTAATCCATTGTTCAATAACTGACTCTCACATGCACTATCATTTGGTATAAAAATCAATGAATTATATAACTACTCAAGCCAGATATGGGGGATCAGCACCTGTTACACATCACACACGCCTAGGCCTCCCATGCTAGCATTGATCCATGAATTCCCACATCCTAGATTTTTGGGCACTCTATGGGTCCATCTTCCTTGGTCCTATAAAGAATCTTTCTGTAAACATATTCCTTCCTGGTTGGTCCCTCATGCTTCTCTCCCACATGGTTGACCATTATGTCTTCTATGAGGGGTTGATGGGCTTGGACCATGTATGTTGGTGCGATATAGAACATTTTGTTTACTAAAAATATAATAAAAATTATTTAAACACAATAAATAAGATAAAATAAGTAATATATTATAAGTGATAAAATATTAATCCAATAACTTAACATTTTTTATATTACTATAAAAATTAAATAAAAATTAAATAATTAAATCAATTAAAAAATGATTGTAATTTATCAAAATAGTAAATCAAAACCTCTCACATAAAAAATCTCCACCATTCGAAAAATTTCCAGAGATAAAAAATTATTAATTTTTATGAAATATCAAATGTTATCTCTCAGTCTCTCCCAAAATTTATCCCCCTTTCAAAAAAAAATTCAAAAATAAAAAAGAACAAAAATATTAAGAATAATATTATTACAAAAAAATATGAATCATTGGATAACTCCCCTGGAAATTATGAAATTCTATCATTAGAGATATAAAATCAATAATACAGTACATAAAATGGTTTAAAAAATTAAATTTCACTCATTCCCAGTAAAAACATTAATTTTTCAATCCGTATAAAATTTATTTATAGGTAATGATGCCTGTTAATTATTTCTAATTTATAATTTGTTCAAAAAATATATCACTTTTATTAACACGATCTCTTAAAAACCAAAACATAACAACTATGTGATCATTCCTAGAATTTTTTAAAGGGGTTATATATATATAAACGAAATAATCGTTGTCATTTATTATAGGAATTTTATTTTTATAAAAATTGAAATTACATGGTGTTTTTTTATCAAGAGGAAATTAGTATAACAATTAGAAGAAACATTTTAATTAACCTAATATATGGACAATGCAACAAAAAATATCTTATTGGATCTCTATGATACTAAAAAATTTCCTAATAAGTGGAACATAACTAATGTGCTCTTCGTGTCTTGTCCGCAGCCTCAAAAATCAAAATCATAAAATGATACCAGATAAAAATTGTCATGATTATTGTAAAATAAACTAGTATTGATAGTTTTTTTAACATATCAAATTATTATCGTTACATCCTTGAAATGATATTATTTATAGTCATATTTATATATAGCACAGATATAGACAACAAAAATAACGTCATGCCTTGATGTAGTCAGATAGAGTTGGCTTTATATCATTGCCATTTATTGTTATTCATAAGTAGAAATTATAGATTCAACAACATCAAAATTATAATTAGTTCTCATTCTATTTCTTATAGTTTAACATGATTCAAGATTTTATTTTTTTTAACAATATAATTATCATATTATAATTGGTTTAAAAAATTACCATCTTTTTCTTTGTAAAATTTGACGGTTGGGGAAAAAATTAAATTCTTAAATTTTGTTCATATCAATTTCATTAGATATTAATATTTTAAAATAATTAATGAGTATATCAATTGTATATCCAATACTATATCATGAAAATATATTTTTAAAATTAAAAAATAAATTGAAATGTTATTTATAAATAAGGCTAGATCAAAAATTTATTACTCAATATCATTTTTTCCTTAGACATATAGTTAGTATATCATATCATGTGCTTGGATATTACATTATACAACATATTTGATTATAAAGTTTCAAATAATTGTTTGTAAGATTATCATTTTTGGAACCAGGTGTAAAACTACTGTATACCACTTCTGAAATTACAACATTGCAAAAAAAAATTATTCATTTGAATCAGTTTAAAATTTTATAATCATCTACAAGATAATAAAATATAAATATTATATAATCAAAAAACTATTTTGATTGAATTTTCATAATCAATCCCTTATTATTTTAAATAAAATTTAAAACTAATATAAACTTATTTATAACTATATTATAATACACATTAGTTTTACATAAAAATCCATTTTTAATAGATATTTAACATTTTGTTAACACAACTAGATTTTAGAATTTATTCATATTAAATGGGTAAATTTTATCCTAAAAATCATTTATAAATTATGAATATTTCATTGATTCGTTAATGTTAACTGGAAAAAAAAAACAGCTACACATATATAATTGGAAAAACAATTAAAAAAATTAGTTATTGTTCCATACTCTACATTTCTAATATAATTTTATAATGAATTATCTCTATGTATTTTATAATTAATAAAATCATATTAATATGATATATACTCCCCCTCAATTGATGCATTTTAATTTTGAGGTTTATCTTCATCAAAATTGAATTCTAAAATTCTTAAACAAAATCAAAAGAATACTTAATATGTTTTTCATTAGTTTTAATGACCATTAAATGAATAGATTCCATCATTTAAATATATGTATTTGTATATACATTATAAGAATCTCTATTATCTGAATATCATAATAAATGCCTTATAAATTTTAGCATCAAATTTATCATGATAATATTTAGAATTTATAATATTAATTATATAACCAAAAACTGTAAAATAAACAATTAGATATTTATTTATTGAAAACATAATAATTGATATTATTTAACAACTATAAAATGAAAAATATATTTAATATAGAGAAATATTTTGGAACCTATTCAGCAAAAAATTATTTTGTTAAGATAAATTCAATTGATATTGTCCATGTAACATCTTGAATAGTTTTGTTTTCCTCTCAACAAAACTAATTTATTTTGGTGTTCATGAGGAGGAAAAATTATAGAAAAACCCATCATCTTTACAATGTAGCATAATTTATCTCAAATTATATGTTAATAGGGTATTCTCCATTTTAACAAGTAATATATAAAAACTAAATTCCATTTTTTTAATTTTTCATAGAATATAATAAAATTGTTTAAGGATTCACTTTTATGGGATAAGAAAAGATTCCAAATAAATATACTAAAATCATATATGATTACAAATCACTTTCTCTTATAACTAATCAATAATTTCTCATGGGTCTAAATAAATAGAGATGAAGTAGTTCTATGACATATTAAATTGTTTAAATAATTAACATCTCTAATAGTCACTTTGTGTTGTTTACAATTTAGAAAATAAATTAATATAAAAAACAAAATATATTTAAATTATGGAAGTTGTAGAACCTACCTATGTTTTCTAAAACATGTACAATTATCAAATATGAAACTTTTAAAACCATAGATTCCAAATAATGTGGATTTTTTCTATAGAATTAATGCACATTTCATTTTTCTAGGTTAGCTAGGAATAATTTGTATATTATATATTTTATTTTCTATTGGAATAAAATAAAATTAATTTCCTCAATAAGAAATAAATTTATTACCTTCAGTATTTACACTCGTATTATCCAGATAAATTTGTGATTTTTTAAGTATATTGTTTTTTAAAACATACAAATATTGTACATTGGAAACTATAAAATATTTTAAAATAAAAATTTCTCCAAAAACATTGACCATAATTTTATAGTTTTCACCAATATTTAAAATTCTTATATTAAAATAATTAAAGGATAAAAAATTATATATTTCACCAGTCATTTTACTATAGCACCAGATCTCTATATATCAAATATAATTATATCTCTTTATGAAGTTTTTCTGTAAAATAGATTAAGTTGGTAAAATTTTTTTACCCAAGATAATTTGGATCTAACTAGATTAATTATAATACAATTAGAAGCTCATATAGATTTAACAAGCTTATTATAGGGTAATATATAGGATATATATATAAGGACCCAACATTAAACAATGCATTACCTTGAGTTTAATTCAAGAATTTAAATTTCATTCACATTTATGATATTATTAGTTTTAGCATTTTAGAAAATTAATCCATAAATCATATATAAAAACCATAAAATAAAAAGTGTACACTTCCAAATAGTATCCATTTTTTAAATAATGTGAATATTTTAAAATAAATTGTGATCTCTTTTTATAAAAAATCTTCACGACAATTGACATGACATATTACTTTTACATAAACATCTTTAAAACCTAGAAATAAAATTTTTAAAAACTTATGATGAGTAGATAATCATATTATGTTACATAAAAAAGTATATTGGTAGTTTAGTAAAAGCATGAAAAACATGAAAAACCCTTTTCCAGAAAAAAAATTCATTTTATACATAAAAGGGTATATCATTAATTAAATATATAATTTATTTTACCTTTTGAAAAAAATTATTTTCATTAATAATCTGAAGAAATAATATAAAATACATATAGGTTCTTGGTACATCATCTAATTGAACCATTATCATACCCTTAAAAATTGGAATTACTATATAACCTACATCTATTTTAATTATCTTATAAATATAATAATTACCCAATGAATTTAAGTGATATCTTGGTGAAACTATCATTTAAGAAATAAAAAGACCACACAACACTATCTGGGCATAGCAATCATATATAATCATCAATAAACTAAACAAGAATAATACTTTTCATCACTTAAAAAAACATTTATACTCGTATGAAAATAAATTTTATATATTAAAAGTTTTCTTTCTTTCAAAATATCATTTTTAATAAAAAAAATTTATTTTTAAAACCCATTTAAAATATAAAAAATACCCAAAAAATTTAAAGAGATCAATTCATTTAAGAAAACATATAATCATAGAAAGGAATCATGAAATAAAAATAATAGTCATGGCTATAAGAGAATTAATTATTGTCATTCTATTTAAAACATGAAATAATATTTCTTTTCAAAACCTTTCAAATAAAATAGAATATAAATTATAAAAATATTATAAAAATATTTTGTCGATATAAAAAATTTCAGAACTCATTTTAAAGCACAAAATAGTAGAAAGAGATATTTTGAAGTAAAAAAATGAATTAGTATTTATTTAGATGAATATTCCCTTATCACTTGTGAAATAATTAAGTCAAAATCCCCATAAAATAATAAGATTATAGATATTATTAAATATAATCTTTATAAATAAATTAATTAATTAACAATTCATAATGTCTGTGTATACATCTTCTAATAGAATAAATGTACATATCATCAAGAAATTTCATAATGAGGTGAATTTGATACGAAGTCTCTTACCTTGAGTCAATCATGTCATGTTTTCCTTTATCTTTCTTAATAGAAAACTAATGTTAATTATTTAATATCTTGAAAAAAATCTTTTTTATGAATAATTTTATTTCACTCATTATAAATTTATTTCTGATTATAGAATCAATTATGTTTATGTCAGGTGTTTTGACCAAATTCAATTTATGTGTCAAAAATGAATTTTATTGCTTGACTTTGGTCAAAGAGGTCAATATTTAATCAACCAAAGAATTATAATCAAGAAATAATTATCATATTTTTACATAAATTATCATTTTAAAACTAACTATGTAATATTGGTATGAAAAATGTCTAATGTTATGATTATGGAGACGGTAGGTCATACGTACGCATGAGTAACATTCTCAGTTTTCAGTGATAATTATGGTAAAAATGTAAGTAACACTTATCTATAAACAATGATAATTATATCATAATTAACATATTTTTTAATTATATATGCTTATATATATCATTCTTTTTTTTGTGGTGATTTTAAAAAGATGAATCACAACACTTTTAGGAGGTGGTAGTCTACTCATCCAAAAATGATGTTATCACTTTTTATAAGTGTGAAATGGTAAGAAGAAAATGATAAATTATCTTCGCCAAAAGATAATTATTTTATAAATATAATAATTATCAAATTTAAATCATATATATTAATTAATGTTACCCTTATTAACTCCCAAGAAACACATTTCTGAAAATTTCTTCACATCGCTTCGTGATGTGGTAGTCCTTTTTACATATAGAAGATTTTATTTTATCTCATACGATATGAAATGATAAAATTTTATACATGATCTATTGAATAAATAGGTATAAATATCATAAATATCATATATAAATTTCATTTTCACCATTATTTCCACCTATGATAGGAGGTAATGGAAAAATGAATGACACAGTTTTGCAAGTCAATAGTTCACCATACTCATGATTGATGATTTATTGACCCATTTTATGGAAGTGGGTGTAGGTTTAGGTATTGACCATTAAATAAAAAATTTAATTATATTTATGATAATAATTTTATTATATAATATGGGTATGTGAATAATTTTATATGGTGAAGAAATAAATAAAAAAGATGCATGATAATGAATGTCACATCTTCTTCAGGTATCTACTTTTGTATTGCACCAAAAGAATTAATTAGATGGATTTATGCACAAATAAATTAATCTAGGACATATTTATGGATGTTTAGAAGTTATATTTTTAATAATAGATCGATCTAAAGGGCTTGACGGGTGTGGGGAGAAGATGAGAGGGGAAGACCTTTTATAAATGAATTGAGCCACAAACATGAAATTTTTTAAATGAGGGAATTCAATCAACTTTTTTTCCATGTTATGTAGATCCAATAATGAAAAACAATCAATCCTATAAGGTATATTTTATAAATATTTCCCTAAAAGGATTATTTCTATATCATTTTTCCCTTATGTTTAAGGTATAGTCACTTGGTAATTATCATTTTAACAATAATTATTCAAATTAATTTAAATTGATTTCCATAAAAAAAATTTGGTATAAATTTATTTTGACCATATTATAAATTAAAAATTAATATGATTAAAAATATAGAATATATTTTTATAAAATAAATTAACATCGGTTGTGAAATTTAATTTTATATTAATCTCAGAGTCATAGTGACACAACAAGTTTTTAAGAAGAGTTTTTTTTGAAAAACATTATTCTATATTAACTGTAAAAATAATAATCATAATTTAATGAAAGACAATTAATATTTAATGATATATAGTCTATATGTTTTCTTTAAAATATTCCCTAATATGAATTAATTTAGTTTTTTTAAAAATTGAAAGATTTTTCATTTTAAAAGAGTTTTTAAATTAACTTTTTCACTAATCCCCCAAAAATCATAAATTAGAAAACATTATAAAATTGAATAAAAAATTTTATGTTGATTTAAAATATCATAAATAATAATATTATTTTTTTAATAACATTACAAACATATTGGGACTCTTAAATTATATAATATTAAAAAAATAAAAGACTTGTAATGAAAATCAGTATTTTTCACTATTCACTAAAAAAAATATTTTCTAAAAATCTATAAATTTCACCAAAAGTAAATTTGGATATTAATATTTAAGAAAGTGGTATTAATTTTATCAAATTAAAATTTTATAATTTATAAATTAATATTTTGAATAAAATGTTTTAATAAAATCATTTTATTAAAACAATATCCTTTTTGATTAAAAAAAATTACGTAATATTTTTATAACAATAATAATTATATAATTAATGTTAATAAGTATGAAAAATGATTTAATATATCATTGCCTAGGTTTTTAATTCCTTCCCCTATTTTTGAAATTTTTTCCTCCACATTTTATTCACTTATTAATTTCGTGGGGATATCTTTCGATAATAGAATATTCAAATTCCCTTGTTTCCTCTTCAACGATATAGGTTTTTCATAAAACCTTTACCTAATGAATCACATTATTACAAAAATATTTCTCTTTTTAGTAAATATAATGAAATTTGTATTCCATATAAGAAATATTATTTACCATCAAAACAAATTTGAGGCTCAAAACATGAGATGAATCTAGAACATATTTCCAAAACATTGAAAAACATAAGACATTGTATACCTTGGTTAAAATCTGGGAAAATGACACTAAATATGTAAGTAATAAATATTTTCCAAGATTTAATATTTTTAAAGTAACCCATGTATTATCTATCAATTTTTTTACTGAAAATTCATAACACATTTCTATAGAGAAACGTTGAGAATGAAATTGTCACCTACCTCGAAAATAATATCTTTCCTCTGGTTTTGCATATCTTTTCTACTATCTCTATGTTTTCCTCAAATTTATCCAAATCCAAATTAATTTCTATTATATTTAATCTGCCATCTCTAGTCCAATTTACATCATTTCTATTACATCATCTGAAAATTATGTTTTTTGACACAACTTTCCATATAATGCCTCAAATGGTTCTATTTTTATAATGGAATGAAAATTGTTATTATAAGAAAACTCAACTACAAATATGTGTTGATTCTAAATTACAAGGTAATAAATTGAGTAAGAAAAAATCATGTCATGTTATGTCTAAATTTTCTACTCATAATTTCCTTTATATTGTAGATGGAAATATGTATTGAAATTTAATTCAATACCCAATGACTCTTAAATTCATTTCCATAAATTAGATGTGAACCTAATATCACTGTATAACAAAATTTAGAGAGTCACTCCACATTACCTAAGAATTCATTTTAGGTATATTCAACAAAATGATCTAAATATATATTATCTCAAATGTGATAGAAATTTTTAGATTGATTTAATCGATCGAAAGTAACTAAAATAAATCTATTACCTTGATAATTCAGTGTAAATCCTTCCTTGAAATATATTGATATATTCTCCTATTTCAACCCCATCACTAAAAAATGTTGGAGCATCCCCTTTGGTAATTTTCATTATAATTTAACCTTTTTTAAAGTCCGAAACATCAAAGAAAATTATAAAATATCTATTTAAATTCCACCCCAATGGTAACACTCTTGAATGTATTTTTACATATTGGTGGTTCTCGGATGATTGGAAAAATGAGAACTATGAGCTTGAGTCAAAAAATCTCTCCTCAACTAGAAATCACCAGGCACACATAATCATTTTAGAAATTTTAAAACACCATCATCATTAATATTAAAATCTGTTAACTTGTCCTTCTTAAAGGATTCGACCTTTTTTCAAAGATAGATCCACCCTCTGAGATCTCTTAATTATTTTTGAAATTTTGTACTATACTAAAATTTGAAAATAAATATTGTCTTTCCCTTAATCTACAAATTCTAGTAAAAAATATTCAAATAATTTAACAAAGGTCCATGTTCTAAATGTAACCTTGTTAATCTAGAATTAATTTTTCAACTCAAACCACTAGCCACGTTTCTTCACATATGATCATGAATCATGCAATCATTATCCCAAATTATTTTATCTATACTCTATTTCTCATTTCTAATTCATTCTTAATGAATATATAATTCATTATTTTTTGGTTAGTATAAATTTTACACATTACTCCACACAAATGATTCCTTGAAATAAAGAAAAAATTGTGGCGCCAAATTCCAAATCATATTTAGGGTATCTTAACTCATGAGGTTTCAAATATTTTACAATAGATGGAATGTTTACCATGGTTGGAAGGAAAATCAAAAAAATGAATCATTTACCTATCTTCCTCTCAATTCTTAAAATTAATTATCACATTTTTTGATCCAAATAAACATAAAAATCATTCATGTTAGCATAGTATGTGGGATAAAAAACTAAGAAATTATTTCAAAAAAACCTCAATAGTATCCCTCTAATAAAAAAACTATGAATTTTGTTGATATTTTTTGTTGTTATTCATTCCTCCAAATAAAATTGTAGGCTCAACGTTTTTTCCATCTATTGAAACAATATTCCCAATGAATGAAATTTATTACAACCAAAATTCAAAAATGATTAATTTACAATGCATTTTATTTTATTTTTGTGGTTTAAAAATTAACCTTATGGTAACATTCTAGTTTCCCTTGAATATTAGAATATAACAAAATGTACTCTGTTAACAAAACGAATAAAATACTAAGAACACATGGAATATTATTTCCTAAGATTCATGAACAAGTCAGGTGTGTTAGATAACCCAAACAATATAAATACAAATTCATAGTTCTCATATGATGTCTGAAGAATAGTCATTAGAATTCATGTTTCCTTCACATTAAACTAATGGTACACCGACATTATGTCATCCTTTGAATATTATTTTACTCCCTAGTATTAAGACAACACATAATCAAATCGAGGAAAAGGATACATGTTTTTAAGAGTGATGTTATTCAAGGATTTATAATCAATGAAAATCCTTATTAAATCATATTTCATTTTAACAAATAAGGCACGAACACCCCATGGTGAAGTTCTTGGTAAAATTAATCCTCTATCTAAAAATTCAATCAACTTCTTATTCAATTTTAAAATATCCAATATATCCATTTGATAAGGGTTTTAAAAATAGTATTATCCTCAAGTACCAATTCAATAGAAATATCAACCTCTAGATCAAGAATAAAAGAAAAAAATGATCCATAAACAACATAAATTTATTCATTTACTATAATATCATCACTAATTTGAGTAGTTTCATTATTTTCATCAATATGAACCTATTAATATTCACTACCATCACTACTAAATGTCTTATCTTTATAATTTTAAATGAAATTCATATAATCTTAGAACACACCTTTTTTAGTACTGAAGTCTATATTATCATGATAAACTAAAATCCAATCGATAATAAGAATACTATTAATCTCTATTATGGCTAGTTTAGAATGATTTAAAAGAAATATCATCTTGGTAAAAATAATTTATAGATATTTATAAATCTTGCTTCCTTTAACTCTTACACCCAACATTTTCACAGAAAGTTATATCCTAATTTTATTAGTTAATATTTTTAATTTACATAAAAAATTATTAGATATTAAACAATAAAAAGTTCTTGAGTCAATTTGGTATTGTGATAATTTTAATACATAAGTAAAATACCTATATTCACTTCAATTGATATCCAAAAATCAATAGTATTAGTAGAAAATGACCATAGTGCATCTTTATTCCAATCATGAATATTTCCATCATTTGTAACTGACTTTGGTCATAGATTATTATAATGGACCAACATAATAAAAAAATAATTTTCCACCATTCAATGGAAATATTTTTCTGCATTCTTTGATTCCAGGAGATTATTCTATTTCCATTCATAGGCCATGTCATCAAACATTTCACAATTGTTACACTTCCCTTAATTTAGAAGATGTTCTATGGTGATCTTTTTACCACACTTACCACTAGATAATAACATCAATTTCATATCTCTATATTTATTTTAGGAATGTTTGCAAATCTCATTTCAACCCGAACAACTGTTAATTTTATCATCCGGAAGAACATAATTGTGATGAAACTTCATCTCAACCTTTTCACTAAAACGAACATGTTTTTTATAGTTTTTGGATTATCACATGACCAAAGATATTACTACATGTGGTTTAAATCGTTACAAAATCCTATTAATTTTTTTTATCTATGCTTCAAATAAAATTCAGTGCATAACTGACTGATATTTTTAATTTTTCATTATATAAAGATATTATCTTCTTCAATCGGTTATGAGAAATTATTTTCCATCGGAATTCAGAAAACCCTAGGAAAATATTTTTCAAGGAAAAATCATTTAATTTTTGACATTCCTTTGAATTCATATCATATATCTCTCTATTATTATTAACCAAATACCATAATTGATTTGCTTCACCTTCAAAATGTTAAATAGAAGGGTTACCTTTTGATGTTATGAACATCCCATGACATCAAATAACTTTTCCAAATCATTGATCCTTCCTTAGAATACCATAGGGTTATATGATCCACTAAATTATGGGGGTAGCCTCATGAAATTCTCTACAAAAAAGATGTTCCTTCATAATAGATCGGGTCCCTATTTATCAGGGATATCACACCCAATTATCACATGAGTTGACTAATCCATCACTGAAACAATTTTTTCTGTTCAAATTCCAACCATCTTGGGATGATGATTTGGAAGGATATATTCCTCTCAAAACCATACCACTATAGCTTCCCTATTTGCTTTGTATAATGTGTTTTTAATACACATGGGTTATGTTGTAACTTTTTAACATAAACATAATGAAAAATTATTCAAGGGAATTCTATTAATATTACAATAACATTTATTGTTATCTAAAACTCCAATTAATACCAAATATACTTACTCATCCTTAGTCATTAAATATTCATAATTTTAAGTCATGAATTTTACATTCCATCACATTGAATATATTTTCATGTATAGATTTTTAGAGAATTAGGCCATAACACATAATTAACAAAACCATATAATATAATGTGTAAACTTATTATTATTCTATACTTTTTATATGATATAAAACTTTTAAATAAAATAATTTCCTCTTTTGATGAAAACTCTTTAGTACTTTCATGTTGACCACATCCTAGCCTATAATAATTTGTAATCTATGTAAAAACATTTCTCTAAAACATGGGATGGGAATATAAGATTAGTAAGTTATATAAATAAGGGAAAAAACTTGTTCAATAAATACTTAAAAACTCAAAAAACAAATTTTTTGGAAAATAGATCATTTTACCAAAAAATGTAAATATAATTAATTTAAAATATCATTTCATTTTCCTTTTGAAAATAGATGATTTCCATGAAAATTAATTATCAAGAATATAATATTCATATAGGTACCTTGGGATATCATCTCATAGTATCTTTACTGAACCCTTATAGAACCCATATGGATTAAAATAACCATATGCCCAACATCTAATATAATCCTCTAGAAAAATTGACCATTACAAAATTAATTGGAGATCTATCTGTGGCACCCATTGTTTAATATATAGTTGGATATAACTGTTTTATCATAACACACCCATCATATATAAATTATATGAATAACTATATTAATAAGTCAATTCATCATTTGAAAAAATCTTTTAAACTACTATGTTAATCACTTTCAGATACTAAAATACCATTTTTCTTCAAAATATCAACTTCAATACAACATACTCCTTTCTTTTGAGTAAACATTTATTATAAAAAATACACAAAAAGAAATGGTAAATATTTTTTTTCATTTATTAAAACATTTAATTTTATAAATGATTATATAAATGATATAATATTCACGATGAAAGAAAAGTCATTGTTTTCGTTCTATTTAAAAAAACAAAAAAAATCCTTCTGAAATAATTTGAAATAAAGAAAAAGAGACATAAAATAAACTTTTTAAATCTATTATCTTCATATTAAAATTTTAAAATATATTTTTAAATCATGGCCATAGATAAAAATATAATTTTTAAGAAAATTTGAAATATTATTTATTTAGAATAAATTTACATTACCACTTATGAATTATTTAAATCATAAACACCATGAAATAATAACATTAAAATAATATTAAATATCATGATACTAGGTAAATTAATGATATAACATGTCAAATGATACATATATACACTTTTTAAAAGAATAAATTTCCATATCATTAGGAAATTCCTTAACAATAGGATATTAAGATGAAGTCCCTTATCTTGCATCTGACTTATCATGTGTGCCATTATCATTATTAATAATAAACTTATGTTAACTAATTACTTTATTTATAATCATTCTAATGATTATTATTACTTTTATTTCACTTATTATTATTTTATATATGATTACTTAATCAATTTGGTTTAATTCAGATGTTTGGACCTAATTTGGCTTATGAGTGAAATTGGATTTTTTAAGTTGAGTGTGGTAAAAGGGGTTATTATTTAAACTTATAAATAATAATATTCCTGATATAAGTATAATATTTATAAATAAATCATTTTTTTAAATACATTTATGAAATATGGTTATGGAAAATTATCTATCATTATGATTATAGAGACGGTAGGTCGTACATATGCCTGAGTAACCTTCCCTTTTTTCACTTATCATTATAAAAAAAGGTAAGTTAATTTTATTTTATATAATTATTTTTATTAGATAAATACCATATTATTTAATTATATATAATTATAAGTATCAATCTTCTAATTTGGTGATAAAAAAAGAACCGCATTGCTTCAATGAGGTGGCATTCCATGCATCCGTGACCGATGTTATCACTTTTCAATTGTGTGAAATTGTATGAAGAAAATGAAATATTACATTTCCATAAATATTATTATATCATTAATATCATATTATTCTATTTTTATAATATATATTCATTATATTTTAAATTTTTACCTTATATGTAACATGTTAGGGAACAAGGATTCACATCGCTTTATGAAGAAGTAGTCCAACGTACACACAAGAGATGTTATTGTATCCACTATTGTATGAAATGTAAAAAGGATGTATATGATATGTTTAATCTAGAGATATTATTATGTTATAAATTATAAATATCATATATAAATAGTATATCCATCATTATTACCAACCATGAGAGGTGGTAATGAAAAAACATTCAACATCATTTCGTGAGGTGGTAGTCCACCATACACATTAATGATGATTTCATAACTCATTTGATGGGAGTGTGTCTGGGTGTATTCAATACCGATAAAATAATGATATATAAATATATTTAGGATAGTTAAGTTATTATATAATCATTTTATATGAATAATTTAATGGGTTGGAGAAAAAATTGAAACAAAAATGCAAGTAGATGAAGGTTTCATATTCTTCTGATAACTCATTTTTGTTTGAACCAATGGCCATCCATGGATGAATTTATGTCTAAATTATGGATTATATGATTATTTTAGGTAATTAGAGAAGTTATCTAGGTATTTATTGTCTTAAAAAAATGTCTTTATTGGTGTAAAGAGTGAAGGATAGGGGAGGCCTTTTATAAGGGAGGTGAGTGGAAAACATGTGACTTTTTTAAAGAGGGAATTCCATCCATGTTTTGTCCTTGTAAAGTAGGTGAAATAATTTTCCAAAAAAGATTATATAAGTAATAATGTAAAAATGGGTCCCCAAAATAATTTCTTGACAATTTTCTAGATCATTTGACTCCTTACTGTTAGTGTTTAGTTAGATGGTAATTCTCATTTTTACCTTAATTATTTTGACATGTTTTAATTGTTGTCACTAATCACATTGGTCAGTAATTACCTTGACTTTATTATGAATTATTAATTATCCTAACTCCAAATATGGAATCCATTTTTTAAAATTCAATTTACATAAGTAGAACATTTTATTTTAATATTAATCCCACAATTGCGGTGAGACATTAGGTTTTTTAAGAAGAGTTCTTTTTAAAATATGATAATATATTAACACAATTAATAATAATTGTAACACCCCATGTAAATAAAGGGTATGGAATTTTCACATTTATCAATATTTGTGAATAAAATATTAATATAAATTTATAGGGGATGCTATGCTTGATGGCTTACCCAACACGCAACAACGAGTTTCGTGGGAATCTTACGTTGCACTCTAATAATAAAATAATATTATTTTAAATGGTAGTTAACGCCTAACTGTTGTGATGGCAAGAATTAATAGAACTTACTAAAAAATGATTATATATTTTTGTCAAATATTTTTACTTTATACAATAACTGTTAGAGGATTAATATTGCGAATGAATCCAATTTTAAGTGTAAACATTCTAATATTATTTTAAAGGTCGATTAACTACCTTTTAATGGAGAACCTCTTTTAAATCCACTTTTTGGAAATTTTATGTGTTATATTTGACAAAATAAAATTTTTCTTTAGAATCGGGACATCAAAATTTACTTTGTGTAAATTTTTGGTATTTTTTCAAAAAAGTTCAATTTTTAATGAATAGTGAAAAATGTTGTATTTTAATTCAAAACCTCTTTTTAATCTAATTTATTTATATGATTATATTATCTTTTTAATTGGTTTTAAATTGAAATTAGAATATATTTTTACCACTTAATCCAATAGTGGTCGTTAGAATTAATTTCACTTTGAAATCGGACATAAACTAGTCTCAATCTTTTGATACAGTTTGTTTCAAAAAAACACGCTATTTGTTTTGACAGCGGGAATTAATTATTAAATTAATTAATGAAACTTATATTTTTTTAATTTTGTAAAATAGAAATCATTTTTGAATTCGTAATATCAAATATAGCTTAGGGTGAATTTTTGGTAATTTTCTGAAAAACATTAATTTTTGATGAATAGTGAAACCACTAAGTGGTACTTATAAAAACTGATTTTCCGTTTAAATGAAATTTTTCCATCTTTGTGTTTTGAATTTCAAAAATCCGACATACATGGTTGTCATTAAGAAATAAAATGTGGTTCAATGGGATTAAAATAATTTTTTGGTGAATAGTAACTTATTAAGTTTTTAATCGCGATTAGAGGAAATTAGTGTAGTTTAATGTAAAAATAACGTTTTAATAAAATGAAATGACCTAGACACATGTCCTACCCTCATTGGATGTGTCATGGATGACCAATAAAATCCATGGGTCAACTTGGGGACCCCATGGAGCCACTTTGGTTGGGAAATGACATAAATAACTTTTTATTTAATGTTAAAGTAAAAATGGCACAAACATGAAATGTTTTACTAAAACAATTTTTACACGGGGTTATAAAAGTCAGCCTTTTGACTATAAATATTCATTGGAAATCTAAAAATATTTCCTACATCATATTAATTTTTTTATAATATTTAGACATTAAATAAATTAAATTATTTATGACATCATGATGATGCAGCGATGACCTCATTATTTAACGATTTAAATAAAATGGAAAGATAATGTAAAATCTGAGACCTACACATGTCCAAAACCTATTGTATGGGTGGATTTAGAACCCTTATCACCTTATCTTCGAACCACATCAATATGGGACCATTAAAATCCGAAAATAATTCTAAAATAATGTAACATTTCCTTACATTCCAAGAGTGCCCCTCCTCTCCTCTTATAAAATGCCCCCACCTCTACCTCCTTACCCACACATCCAAACCCTTTGGATCGGCCAACCCCTGCCCATTTTGTCTCTCCACATCCATCTCTAACTCCTTGAAGCCTCACATGGGCATAACTCTTCCCAAGGAATCCTTTGAGCTCAAACCAAAGGGAGTTACCTGATTTTAAGGAGATTAAAGAACGATCGAGTCAAGTCGGACCCGAGGTAAGGGATCCTACTTCTCTATTTTTTTTTAAGTACACTCTTTTATGTCATTAATTTTAAGATCATATTTCTTGTGATTTGGATGTTCTTTTATATTAATCTTACTGTAATTTTTATTTTCATATGATGAGAGACCCTATTCTCTCTCATCAATCCATTTTGGAAGTTTTGAGTGGCACCGTTAGGCTGACGAATTTTCGTAAGAGATCTAACCTCTCTCTTTCTTTTTAAGTACTCTCCTTTATGTCACTTATTTTCAGCTCCTCTTTGTTATATTGTGGGATGTTCTTTTATATTCCTATTTTTGTGAATTTTATGTTAATATGATGAGATACCCTATTTGATCTCATCAATCCATTTTGGAAGTTTTAAGTGGCGCCGTTAGGCTGCCGAGTTTTCGTAAGGGATTTTTCATCTCACTTTTATTCCCATGAGATTTATGCTACATTTTCCACAATTTCCTTTGAGTGGTGTATGTACTGCCCATTATTTTACGGATTGTGTAATATACTTTCATTTAAGAGTATTTACATCAATGTAGTATTGTCCTTCTTTCACGAGGTGTATGTTTCGAAAGATACCCATGTCGGTAAGAGAACCTTTCACCCTCCACTTTTTAAAAGACTTATTTTGTTATTTATTTTAATTCACATTCTATTATGTTGGGATATGTTCTTATATATCCTTATTGATTTAAATTTTATGTCCAAGTGATGAGATACCCTTTTTATCTCTCATCAACCCATTTTCTAGATTTTGTAGTGACGCTGTTAGGCTGTCAATTTTTCTGCAAGGGAACTTCTTAACCCAAATTTGATTCTTTGGGATAAACTTCTACTCCTTGAATATATCGTTCTATGAATATGTGTGAATAACCACTGATTTTTTTACACTTAATATCCACTTATATTTGGTGTCTTCATTTTTCATACATAATTATGTAATTGATTTATCCTTAAACAAAGGATACCATCTTTGTAAGGGACTTAGTCTCAATCTCCTATCATTGAGGAATATTTTATTTTATACACAACTTTCTTTTATACGGTGTATAAACCCCTTTTAATTTTACATTTTTTCAAAATCAATCTTTTTTATACGAAGCGTTTACTAAACGAAAAAAGGGAATGTTTTTGTCATACGTATACGGCGATAACGACTTCTCTACCGCCGTGACCATTATTTGAATTTCAGCTTCCTATACAATCCATGCCTTCTTTTTAAAAGAAAAATAAATACTATGTTTTAATTTTCTTTTATTTTGGTATTGAAAATGGTTTTCATAATGTTTTTATATCAATGTGTTGTATTGTTATCTTGTAATTTAATGGTGGAAATGTCATGTTTCCATTATGCATGTTTTATGTGATACGATTATGTTATGGTTCTTGGGAATTGTTATGAAGATGGGTGGTTCCGTGATAAACTAAGGGCGGGTGAGCCCGATATAGCTCTCCAATGCATTGGGTAACGCGAAGGAGTGAAACGTTAAGGTTTCTCCGAAGAGATTTAGGGAATATACTGTGGTGGGTATTCCAAACGTAACCAAGAGGGTTAATCCCTACGTAAGAATGTTATGAATGCCTCAAGTTACCTTTAAGTCTTATGATTTCTGTTATTTATTTATGATTTGATGAGGTCTGTTAATGTTCTTATGTTTTATGGGTAAAGTATGAATACATTCTTATGTATATATGAACTCATGTTTCTTTTCCATATGTTTATAACCCTTACTGATCTTTTTATGCTCATCCCATGTTTTTTGAAATGTTTTTCATAGGTCAAGGGAATGGTACATGATATGATGATAGTGTCTAGGAAGTGTCAAGAAAGAATCCATGTTTTATTTTAAATATTTTTTCGTCGATGGAAAAAAATGAATACTATCTTTTATGTAACCACTTTTTTTAAATGTGGAATGTAATGCAAGTTTTATGATCTAATTCTCTAAAACTCTAAACCTGAAAAGATCCTCAATGTGAATTGGTCATTTAATTCATGATTATGTAAGGTTAAAGGCTGGATCCTTATAGTTGGTATCAGAGGTCTATTTAGATAAATTTAGAGGTTAGGGTATTATTTAAGCATAAGTGACATTACCATAATGGTTAGGATTTCAGAAAGTGTCCTAGTTTTAGATAAAGTGAATGAGTAAGTATATATTAGTGTTTATATTCCTCATTAGTACATTATGGTTTTGTTGATATACTCACATTGGCCTTTTTGGTTTTAGTAAATGGCTAGATCTAGCATGCACCAATGTAACAGTGGATGTGAAGGAAACTGTGACAGTTTTTTGGGAAAGAAACTGAATTATATGGGAGCTGCAATGAGAACTCTTGTGTTTATCCTCAACCAACTATCTAAAGTCATGGTTGACCACCTAAACCTTGGTGTTTTTTATAATGCATCATATATGCGATAAACAAATCCCTACAGAACTACGAGTAATAATCATATAGGTATGTATGTTCAAAAACCTATGTGTCAAAGATGTGGAAAGAAACACCTAGAAAAATGTTTCAAACGGATAGAAATATGCTATAGATGTGGAAATGAAGGTCATAGATCAAGAACCTGCCATGGAAAAAGGAAGCATCCAGTTGACTCAAGGAAAGGGAAAGAAGTTCTTTCTGAGGGATCAATTGAATGATTTAAATGTGGTGTGCATGGTCATTATGCAAACACATGTCCTATTAAGAATATTCGTGAATGGGATCACCAAGATTTTACAAATATTCGTTTACCAATACCTAATGCCATTCTGATTGATAATGAAGAAACTGGCAATGACCAATCAAAGGTATGGATTATTTCATAAATTTTTTTTCATATTTTGGAATATTAGGATATGATTCATGATTTTTTGTAGGATAGAGGTATTTCAGAATATGTTGGAAGGAGATGGTTAATGGATCATGAAGAATGTTTAATGAGTAAGAAGTCAACATATAAGGGTTTCAAGAGTTATGGTGAAAATCTTAAAAGTATTAAGTCTCTTTTGATGATGGGGTTACATTAGAAGACTTTTTATAGTATGTGTAACCCTGATGTTTAATATATGAAAATTTTATTCAAGGAATAGTTATATGTTCTTTTGTGTACATAGTTATAAAGAACCATTTGCGTTTACATGATCCTTACTTTTGCGGTAATTATGGGTTACTATATGTTATGATGAAAGTGAAAGGCATGAGATAAAATTGAGGTTAAATTATGTTATGGTTATTTTTGATGATTTTATCTCTTTTTGGGAAAGATTTTAGAATTATATAGTTTTGTAAAAAGGACAACACGCAGACCGTGTGACAACCCGTCGCGTTGGACAAAGCTGCGGGAATCGAACCCACAACCAAAGTGCAACTGGTATTTATCAACTACCACTGGACTACGTGATGTCCCTGGTTAGTTTGACTGATTCTTTTTAGTTAGATTATTTTATGAATTAATAGTATGTTGATTTTGGGTTATCTATGGAAATTTATTAAACTATCATGGAGGATATGTGATTAGGTTAATTACATTTCAATACGAGACTTTAAGAGAAGATGATGTTGTTTGGAGATAAACTTCAAGATTTTACTTTGAAGACTAGGTGACTAAATCCTTCAAATATTTTGGTTTCAATCTTAGTTTGGTTTACTTTGAATAATTTTATGGAAAAATTGTTTATCGAATGGTCCTCGTTGAACTTTCTGTTTTGTTGGGCAAATTTTTGAGATTAAGAATAGATTTTCTTTTTATAAAGGGTCATCCTTTTCTGGATTATCTGATCTTGTACTAAACTTTTTGGTTTTGGTTAGAGTCTAAAGACATGGGAAGTATATAGTTCTCCTTTTTGGATTAGGTGATTCTCAAGAAGTTGATTATAGTACTCTTAATACGAACAAGACTTCCTAAAAACTCATCTTTTGGAGAAAATATGAGTTTGATTAAGGAATCTAATAAAAGTTGAAAGTCAACATGATTAGTAATTATGTTTCCTTATGAATAAATTCCTTAGTAAAGAGTAACATAAAACAAAAATTTTGTCTATTAACTTTTCCTACTGGGGAATTGAATACCGTTTAACCCTTCACAAGTTTGTGATTTTCATGTGATTAACTTTCTCCTAAACTTGTTTTCTATCACTCTCCATCAGAACATGACCTTATGATTTCTCCTCCATGTCCATGTTTTCCTACATGGAATCCTAGTATGGGTTAACTCGAGTGACCTCTGTACTTCTCTTTATTTATTTGGAAATGATTGTTTTACTGACTCTTGTTCTGATGTGGGATTTTCAATGAAGATTCCATGCCCAATTTTAAAATTGCGAGGACGCAATTCCCAAAAGGGGGAAAGGGTGTAACACCCCAGGTAAATAAAGGGTATAACATTTTCACATTTATCCATATTTGTGAATAAAATATTAATATAACTTTAGAGGGGATTCTGTGCTCGATGGCGTACCCAACACGCAACAACGAGTTTCTTGGGAATCTTACGTTGCACTCTAATAATAAAATAATATTATTTTAAATGGTAGTTAACGCCTAGCTGTTGTGATGGTGGGAATGAATAGAACTAACTACAAAATGATTATATATTTTTGTCAAATATTTTTACTTTATAAAAACAATGATAGAGGATTAAAATTGCGAATGAATCCAATTTTAAGCGTAAACATTCTAATATTCTTTAAAAGGTCGATTAACTTCCTTTTGATGGAGAACCTATTTTAAATACACTTTTTGACAATTTTATGTGTTATATTTGACAAAATAAAATTCTTCTTTAGAATCGGGACATCAAAATTTACTTTTTTTAAATTTTTGGTATTTTTCCAAAAAAGTTCAATTTTTAATGAACTGTGAAAAATGTTGTATTTTAATTCAAAACCTATTTTTAATCTAATTTATTTATATGATTAGATTATCTTTTTAATTGGTTTTAAACTGAAATTAGAATATATTTTTACCATTTAATCCAATAGTGGTCATTGGAATTAATTTCACTTTGAAATCGGATTTAAACTAGTGTCAATCTTTTGATACGTTTTGTTTCATAAAAACACGCTATTTGTTTTGACAGTGGGAATTAATTATTAAATTAATTAATGAAACTTATATGTTTTTAATTTTTTAAAAAAGACATCATTTTTGAATTCAGAATATCAAAAATATCTTAGGGTGAATTTTTGGTAATTTTCTAAAAAACTTCAATTTTTTATGAATAGTGAAACCACTAAGTGGTACTTATAAAAACTGATTTTCCGTTTAAATGAAATTTTTCCATATTTGTGTTTTGAATTTCAAAAATCCTACATACATGGTTGTCATTAATAAGTAAAATGTGGTTCAATGGGATTAAAATAGTTTTTTGGTGGATATTGACTTATTAAGTTTTTAATCGCGTTTAGAGGAAATTAGTGTAGTTTAAGGTAAAAATAATGTTTTAATATTATGAAATGACCTTGACACATGTCCTACCCTCATTGGATGTGTTATTTCCGACCACAAAAATCCATGGGTCAACTTGGGGACCCCATGGAGCCACTTTGGTTGGTAAATTACATAAATAACTTTTTATTTAATGTTAAAGTAAAAATGACACAAACATGAGATGTTTTACTAAAACAATTTTTACATGGGGTTATAAAAGTCATATTTTTGACTATAAATAGTCATTGGAAATCTAAAAAGATTTACTACATCATAGTAATTTTTTTATAATTTTTAGACATTAAATAAATTAAACTATTTATGACATCATGATGATGCAGCGATGACCCCATTATTTAACGATTTAAATAAAATGGAATGATAATGTAAAATATGAGACCTACAAATGTCCAAAACATATTCGATGGGTGGATTTAGAACCCTTATCACCTTATCCTCGAAACACATCAATTTGGGACCATTAAAATCCTAAAACCATTCTAAAATAAAGTAACATTTTCTTACTTTCCAAGAGTGCCCCTCCTCTCCTCTTATAAAAGGCTCCCACCTCTACCTCCATACCCACACTTCCAAAGCCTTTGGCTCGGCCAACCCCTACCCATTTTGTCTCTCCACATCCCTCTGTAACTTCTTGAAGCCTCACATTGGGGAGAAACCTTCCCAAGGAAGCCTTTGAGCTCAAACCAAATGGAGTTACCCGATTTTAAGGAGATTAAAGAACGATCGAGTCAAGTCGGACCCGAGGTAAGGGATCCTACTCCTCTCTTTCTTTTTAAGTACACTCTTTTATGTCATTAATTTTAAGCTCATGTTTCTTGTGATTTGGATTTTATTTTAAATTAATCTTACTGTAATTTTTATGTTCATATGATGAGAGACCCTATTCTCTCTCATCAATCCATTTTGGATGTTTTGAGTGGCGCCGTTAGGCTACCGAATTTTCGTAAGAGATCTAACCTCTCTCTTTCTTTTTAAGTACTCTCCTTTATGTCACTTATTTTAAGCTCCTATTTTTTATTTTGGGGGATGTTCTATTATATTCCTCTTTCTGTGAATTTTATGTTAATATGATGAGAGACCCTATTTGATCTCATCAATCCATTTTGGAAGTTTTAAGTGGCGCCGTTAGGCTGCCGAGTTTTCGTAACAGATTTTTCATCTCACATTTATTCCCGTGAGATTTATGCTAAATTTTCCACAATTTACTTTGAGTGGTTTATGTAATTTCCATTATTTTACTCATTGTGTAATATACTTTCATTTAATATTATTTACATCAATGTTGTATTGTCCTTCTTTCATGGGGTGTATATTTCGAAAGATACCCATGTCGGTAAGGGAACCTTTCACCCTCCTCTTTTGAAAAGACTTATTTTGTTATGTCATTTAATTCAAATACTATTATGTTGGGATATGTTCTTCTATATCCATATTGATTTAAATTTTATGTCCAAGTGATGAGATACCCTTTTTATCTCTCATCAACTCATTTTCTGAATTTTGTAGTGATGTCGTTAGGCTCTCAATTTTTTTTCAAGGGAACTTCTTAACCCAAATTGGATTCTTTGGGATAAACTTTTACTCCTTGAATATTTCGTTCTATGAATATGCGTGAATAACCTCTGATTGTTTTACACTTAATACCCACTTATATTTGGTGTATTCGTTTGTCATACATAATTATGTAATTGATTTATCCTTAAACCAAGGATACCGTCTTTGTAAGGAACTTCGTGTCAATCTCCTTTCATTGAGGCATATTTTATTTTATACACAACTTTCTTTTATACAGTGTATAAACCCCTTTGACTTTTACATTTATTCAAAAGGAATATTTTTTATACAAAGTGTTTACTAAATGACAAAAGGGAATGTTTTTGTCATATGTATGTGGTGACAACGACTTCTTCGCCGCCGTGACGATTATTTGAATTTTGGCTTCCTCTACAAGCCATACCTTCTTTTTAAAAGAAAAATAAATACCATGTTTTACTTTTCATTTATTTTGGTATTGAAAATGGTTTTCATAATGTTTTTATATGAATGTGTTTTATTGTTATCTTGTGATTGAAAGTTGGAAATTTCATGTTTCCTTTTTGCATGTTTTATGTAATACGATTATGTTATGGTTCTTGGGCATTGTTATGAAGACGGGTGGTTCCGTGATAAACGAAGGGCAGGTGAGCCCGATATAGCTCTCCAATGCATTGGGTAATGTGAAGGAGTGAAATGTTAAGGTATATCTTTAGAGATTTAGGTAATATACTGCGGTGGGTATTCCAAACGTAACCAAGAGGGTTACTCCCTACGTAAAATGTAATGAATGCCTCATGTTACCTTTATGTCTTATGATTTCTATGATTTATTCATGATTCGATGAGGTATGTTAAAGTTCTTATGTTTTATGGGTAAAGTATGATTACATTCTTATGTATATACGAACTCATGTTCTTTTCCATATTTCTATACCCTTACTGAGCTTTTTATTCTCATCCCATGTTTTTTGAAATGTTTTTCACAGGTCAAGGGAATGGTACATGATATGATGACAGTGTCAAGGAAGTGTCAAGAAAGAATCCGTGTTTTATTTTGAATATGTTTTCGTTGATGGAAAAAAATGAATACTATCTTTTATGTAACCACTTTGTTTAAATGTGGAATGTAATGCAAGTTTTATGATCTAATTCTCTAAAACTCTAAACCTGAAAATATCCTCAATGTGAATTATTCATTTTATTCAAGATTAAGTAAGGTTAAAGGCTGGGGCCTTATAATAATAATCAATGAATTAATCAAAATCAATATTTAATGATAGATATTTTAGACATTTAATTTATAAAATTACCCATTAGTTGTCATTTTAATAAATAAAAAAGGTGTAACATTACACATTTTAAAACAGTTTTTAGAAAAACCTCGTCTATAAACTCCAAAACATACTTATATTAAAAAAATATAATGTTAATTAAAAATTAATTAATATGATTACATATTAAATAAATAGTTATTATTTTATGTGTAATCACATTTGAAAAATATAGGTACTTTTAAATTTCTTAATTTATTAAAATTAAAGTACTTTTTTAAAAAATTATTATTTTTCACTATTCACCGAAAAATAAATATTTACGAAAAATACTAAAATTTAACACAAAGTAAAATTTTATATTATGATTTAAAATAATATAATAATTATTTCAAATTCATGTTCTAGAAGATATAAATTGAACTTCTAAATAAAACCCTGTAAGAATGTTATTTTATTAAAACATCTTCATTTTTTGATTAAAAATTTAACATAATATTTTTATAATTAATATAACTATCCAATTAATTTTAACATGTTTGAAATATTATTTAATATATCATTAATTAGGTTATCACAATTCATCGTAGAAAGGATATTTTATTATGGCCTAGTGATTGAGTAAATCTTAATGATTATCAATTTGCATATTTTTATTAAGATTACATCTATAGTATATAAGAATTGAATCATTTCCATTACTAATCTTAAAAAAAGTAGTTAACTACATTAAATTAGTATATCTAGTACAACCAAATCTAGTTTTATCGTTATTTTGTTTTTTCAAGCCCATTATCTTGTCTAATTTCTATTTTCATTGAACAAAAATAGATAGGGTTTCTTTTCAATAAATTATTTTATTTTATGATTTTCATTTACTTTTTAGGAAACATCTATTCCACCAAAAAAATTAACAGTTGAAGATGATCCTGTATGTTTGAGTTTTCTTATTCATGTTTAAAATTTGTACATTTCTTTCCAATTTTATCTAAATATTAAAAAACTACTTTAAATGTCCTCCCTTTATCTTCACTAGCTTTTGACATGAAATATTTACTTAAATTATAATGAAATTTAAGAATTATAAATTTAGAATCTTTATTATTATTATCTTATTAAAATTTATTATTTTTGATTTTTAGTTCCTTGTATAGTTCATCCATTCTCAACATATCACTTTGAAACCCTTTATTTTGTTTAGTTAATTATTTATCATCATTTTTAATATTATAGCAATATCTAAATATATTGTCTAAATCAGGGTTTGAATAATTCTTTACTGTTTCCATCAATCAAATATTGGCTAATTATTTTTCACCCATATAACCATCATTACTGGTGTCTGAATTTTCAATATAGCACCATCCAGCATGATATTCTCTTTTTGGATCCTTCTAGTATTTCTTGTATGTCCCCTCTTATTTAAATTTAAGAAATTCTTATTTTATATGCCCATTTTCCCTAAAATCATACCATATTTATTCAGGTACATTATATTTATAACTTTTACCTCTTTTACTTACCTTTATTTTACCCTTTTTTATGATATTATTGAGGCCTTTCTCAAAGACCCTCTTTCCTTTCATGTACTTATATACTCTTCTGGTAAAATTTAAAATATCAAATTTCTCACATTAAATCAACTCAAAATCAATGGAATTCGAAATTATATTTATTTTAGATGTAAATTTTATATCATTCCTTGTATAATGATCATCAACATTATAATTCCTTATTTCAAGATTGCACTGAAGACATCATCCTATCAGATCATCCATTGAATACAGAGTGAAATATTTAATCTATTCAATTGTAACCTTCCCAAAATGATATATTTTTTGTAGATATTGAATTAATATTTTTTTTGTAGATTCATTCATCATTATATCCATGAGTGAAACCATGTTGTTTATAATTTTAGTGAACCTTTTTTTGTATCTCATTGATTATCTCTCGATTTATAATTCCGAATTCTTGAAAATCATCTCTATGAATACTCTTATTTGTTAACTAAAACATGTCAGTTCTTTGATGAGTGAATTTTTAAGTCCTCTAAATGTTAGAATCTTTTTTACATAAAAAATATGTATATTAATATTTAAATATAAAAATAGTATAAGTAATTCATAAATTTGTAATTTATAAAAAACATTGAATCACTATTACATGTTAGAGTTTCTAAATCTACATCAGTTTAATTTGAGTGTATTTACTTAATTTAAAAAGAAATAAACAACAATATTTTTTAAAAATACCTACATCTGATCCATCTAATATACATTTTTTCTTCCATTTATTTGAGGTGGTCATATGGAATACGATATTTCATATTCTTCACTTTCCATAAATAATATTTGATAATTCCTTAGACTATTAATTATAGGTCTTTGTTTATTTTAATAAATATAATTAAATTGATATAACAAATTTTTTAAAAGGATCCATACTCTAATACTAATTTTTAGGTGTCATTATAGGGAAGGTTTCACTAGAGTATGAGTGTGAATAGTTATTTTAAATAATTAATCAATTAATTATAATTATTAGACTTATAAAAATGTAAACTGTTTATAATAAAATAATAAATTAACACATGATGTTTTTATAATAGTTCATATCACCAGGATTATAGTCTTCTCTTCAATCTCCTTTGATCAGTGAGGATACTCGTATATACTAGTTCCTTAATTTTTTTTGCGAGTAATAAACGAATTATAAATAGAAGTACCTTTTTCACCTGCTAGTAGAATCCCTAAATTTTGAAGGAGTCTCAAACTAACTAACTTTTTTCGTGGATCCACCATTAGAACTTCCTTTTATATGGGATAAATAACCCAAAATTATATCTTTTGGGAAGGAAATTTGTAAAAGAAACTCTAGAATATAGATATAATTTTAAAAATATAATATTGAAAAACAAAATGAAAATCGAAAAGTTGTTGAGGAAATGAAGTTGAAATTTGATGCATCTCAAGATCATCAGTCACTTCAGTAGTTTATGATGATATTGATGAAGTAATTTGTGATTGAGACAATGGGAAAATAGTTCTAGTTAAGAAGATAAACTTCTCAATTCTTGATTGGAAGTTTTATTTTTCTCAATTATAATTATCTCAATTAGTATTCAAAAAACACATGATTGTATAATTTTTGTTGAGATTGTATAATTCTATTTCTTGGTTATTATTGAAATAGATAATTGTTTAATTAAATCCCAAGATCATACAATACAATCTCTTCATCTAATCGCATTATGAAATTTTATAAAATTCATATACACGTAAAATATAATTTTTACCTTAATTTGAGTTAACACACTCATACATATAGAGCTTTCTCTACTTAATTCCAACATGGAATAAGATCATAAATATTCATAATGATTTCTTGAAAAAAGATCAATGTTTATAAATTAGTTAAAAGAAAATTAATAAACATGTATTTTATTATAATATAAATATTAACAAAAATACAGTGTCATAAATACACAGACTGATTTTCATGTGTAAAGAAAATTTTCACATTGAAAATCATAAACCATATGTAATTATTTTTCATCAAAATATAATAAATAACATATTAATCAAAATATTTTTTTAATTCTAGTAATAAATAAAATATATAAATTATAATTTACATAAATACATTCTTATACATATGGTAAAAAAATATACCTTAGGTTATAATAATTTTCTACCGCTAATGAGGTACCATTGCATTGATATACCATTAGGTATGGTGTACTATTTGTTACAATCTAGAGTTTATTGATCTACCGATTGGTGATTGTAACACCCCGAGATTTTATGAAAAATATTATCTTTTTAATTTCATTAATGTCTTGTGTTGTACGCTACACCAAAAGAAGCTTTCATAACACACATCCTTTACTTGCCTTGCATTACACGCAATCATGACCTTTCCTCGATAGCGTGTGTAGTACGCAATACCGAGTTTCACTAAACAACGATATGCTATAAAACTATTATTAAAACTAGCCATTATGAATAGTAATAACCACTTTATGAAATTTTGTAAATTTTATTTTCCAAAATGGACTTCATTTTTGGATTCAGAATATCGAAATTAGCTTAGGGTGAAATTTTGGTAATTTTCGGATAACTTTCATTTTCTGATGAATAGTGAAAATTACTAAATTTTAATTAAAAACATCCTTTTTAATAAAAATAATTAATAGTGATAAATTATTAATTTTAGTGGTTTTAAAGTATATTTATAATATGTTTTTACAATTTAATACAATGTTGGTCATTGGATGTAATTTCACATTTAAACCAGACATAAACAAGTGTCAATCTTTTGATAGTTATTATCTCTTAAGAACACACTATTTATTTTCACGACGAGAATTAATTTTTAAAGTAATTAATGAAACTGATATGTTTTGAATTGGGTAAAATAGACATCATTTTTGTGTTCATAATATCAAATATAGCTTAGGCCTAATTTTTGGTATTTTTCTGGAAACTTTTATTTTTTTGATTAGTAGTGAAACAACTAAGTGGTAGTTAAAAAAAATGAATTTTTCATAAAACATAATTTTACCGCTTCTGTGAGTGGAATTTCAAAAAACTGAGAGACATGGTTGATGTCAGTAAGTAAAATGTGGTTCAATGAGATGAAAATAATTTTTGGTGAATAGTAATATTTTAATTTTTTTAACCACGGTTAAAAGTAAATAGGGTAATTAAGGGTAAAAATGATATTATTATTACCCTAAGACATGTCCTAATTCTATTGGATAACTTTAATTCGACCAAAAAAAACCTTAGAAATAAAATATGACCATTTAGGCCCACTTGGATTAGATTAGGACATTTAATATTAATTTATTTAAAGAAAGGTTAAAATAGAAAAAATCAAAATTTAATAAGTAAAACATTTTTAATATAGGGTCATACAGAAGATAAATTATTCTATAAATATTCATTATAAATCTAAAATTATTTCCTACATAATGGTTTTTTATTTGTAATTTTTAGACATTAAATAGATTACTTTATTTATGACACAACGATGATGCAGTAATTATCTTATTAAGGAAATATTGACATATTTGATTTTATAAATACCCAAATAAATGTAATATGAGACTTTTTTATGAATTCCACTAATTTTTTAGGTTAATATGACATGTTCTTATTGATATAAGTAACTTTGTTTGAACTAATCATTCTGTTATGATTTTCACAAAAATTAATTACTAAATAGTGTCAAAATTGACATAAAATAGTTTTTAAAACAAATATTATATTATAAATTGTTATTTTATTCCTAAAAATCTAAGGATCGGCCAAATGACTTAGATAAGGTTATATATATTAAAAATAAACAACTTGGGGTTCTTTTGGATTTTTATAGTATGTTTATTAACCATATAGTGTAAGAAAACAAGAAGACAAGGTAAGAGTAAAATTATTTTACTTAAAGTTAAATCTAATTGATATGGTTAAAATAGAAACCTATACTTGTCAAAATTATATTGGATGAAGGTATTTCGACCCATACCCACCTTAGATTATAAATAAATCAATTTGGAGCTATTTAAAACCGAATATGACTTTATAATAAATTAATATTTTTAGTTTTTCCAAAGGTGCCCCTCTCCTCCCTTATAAAAGGGCACATCCTCCCTCTCTTCCTCACACCACATTAAGCCTTCAAGCTCGGCCAACCCCTGACAATTTCTCCCCTCCACTTCCATAGAAACATACTAGAGGTTCTGGTCTTCTCCAAAGACCAATCTTAGTGCCCTAAGAGGAGGTTTCAAAGAGGTGTATCGAAGAAGAGGTAATTTCTTCTACAGATTCTTTCAAGCTTCTTTCTTCGTCAGCTTCTTCTTCTTAGGTTGTTTCATTATGAAGTAATAAAATCAGTATCACTAATATACTGATATGTTATTATAATTATGAAACAACCCTATTTCACCATCTATCCATCCTACGGAAAACGAAATCACCGCGCGTGCGTACGTACGGAATACCGTCTCCACGCAGTGGTGTAATCTATTTTCCACCACCACCTTACTTGGATGGGTATAATGGTGTATATTATAACTATATATGATTATCTTAAAGTTATATTGATTATTAAATAGTATACATACACTATAATGCAATTCCACGATCATTAGAACGATATCATCGCTCATGTGTACGTACGGACTACCGTCTTCACGACGCGAGGAGATTCATTCTCCATGTTAACCCTTCATGAATGATTATAAAGTATATATAATAAGTAATCATGAAAAATATAAAATAATAATGATACTGGATTTATGTGTATATATATGTATGTCATCTACTTAATTCCATTCAACTCAATAAGGAAACGAAAACAGCGTTCATGCGTACGTACAGCCTACCGTCCCCATGAACGGTGTATTTCTTTCCATTTACTAATATTTTATATATATGTATATTCTGAATATATATTATATATAAATCATGTTTTATATTCTTTAATTAAGTAATCATGATCTAAGTAATCATATGAATAATTACAAGTCAAAACACGGACGACAAATGAAACGATTTTACGCAAAATGCTCTTTAACATGGAATTTACAAAAGAACAGGTAATATAAAGTCATAAGTGAACTATATATGATATCATAACAATGTGTATGATTCTGGAATAAGTCAATAACATTATTTAAATCATTATACAAGAGGTTTGGACACTTATGAAGCAAATCACACCTAAGGTAAGGGAAATATCACAATCTCATTTTTATCCGAGATTGTTTATACTTTGGAATTTACTGGGGTGTATTTTATCATCCACATCCATGTTTCCTCAATATTTAATATTATTTCCATCCACCTACAATTTTTTAAATACAATTTTACCCTTCGATGAGTTTTTAGTAAAAGATATGAAAGGAATCTTTTGTCGTTTTTCGTACGAGGTACTTTTTGACTTTTCCGACAAAAGTACGAGAAGAATATATTTTTTTAACTTATATGGAATGAATGGATTTTTAGAACATTATTTCCAAGAATCTTCCTTTACAAGTTTTCAAGTTTATTTTTAATCAACTTCTTTTAGTTTATAATTGTATGACATGTTAATAAAGGAAAAGTGTTTTTGAAGTAGAAAGGATATTTTCCTCAAGAATGGAGTTCAAGTGTTTTATCAAAATTATTTTCCATCTAAGATAATATAGAGTTAAGTTTCTATCACTATTATTACATTGATTTGATTATGTTGTGATGGAAATATTTTTTATAAATTCCTTTATCTTATATGAATTGTTTTATGATGTCACGATGTTTAAGATTCCCATTTTTATTACATGGGTTATGCTATGATGTATGGTTTATGATTTTTTTGGCACACATAAGAATGGTATCATTATGAGATGGGTGGGAACTATATCTCCATCTAATGAATTGGGTAAGGATTTTATATCTCATGAGATAGACATGGCTGTAACGGAAGGTTAAACTGGTTCAGTGAAACAGGACTGAAACGAAGAGTGACCTCGGTTCAGAAATGGACTTTGTCCATTAAGATAGTCTTGGCCATGAGTCTTGACTAATAAGAAATGATTATCTATGATTATGTGTGTATTCCACAAAGTTTCATGTTTTATGTTATGATTATTAGGATTACATTTCACTATTATTATTTATCCCATGTTATGATATTATGAATCTCGTTTGCAGGTTAAGATTTCCAAAATATTATGTTCTTATGTATATGATGTGATTGATATTTCTTTTTTTATACCCTTACTGAGAATTTGAGCTCACCCTTTTATGTTTTCATTTCCCCAGGATATAAATAAAGGTTTTATGTAAGAAATAAAAAGGGGGAGATCATATGGGAGATGTTGAAGATCTTTCACCACGATTAGAAGAATATATTCCGAGTTTCCAAATACACTAAACTATTACGGTACTTTTGTGTGTGTTTTTTTTATGTACTAAATTTTCCGCAAACGTAATGTAATTTCCATGTACGTTATGCTTCGGGTCTCTAAAGTTGGTATTAGAGGAAAGGTTTAGTCAACCTTTGGAAACTAGGATGCGAGAACGTTAGTGAGATCCCTAGAGATATTTCTATGGTATGTCTAGGGATGTCCCTAAGGTTATGTATAAGTTTTGGTTATAGTACTAGAATTACGGTAACCCAAGATGTAAGATATTTAAGGTACTCTCCCATTATTATGTTGTTTTCCCTAGCATGATTTTTTCCTCTCAAACTATTCTTTTTGGGATTTAGACGATGGCTGGAACCCAAAAGAACTGTTTTGATCAATGTAATGGACAATGCAATGATTTTCCTCCTGAACAAAAAAATGTTATTGGAGATGGAGTTCAAAATCTTATTACTATACTTACACAAGCTTTGAATCATTCTGGAATTCCAAATGAGCAGAGAAGGGAACAATATTCTATTGAGTCCTTCATGAGGCAACGTCCACCTTCTTTTAGTGGGTCTTCTAAGACACTTGTTTCTGAACAATGGATCAGTACTACTGAAAAGATATTTTCATTTCATCAATGTTATGAACATGATAAAGTCATCTTAGCAGTGTATCATTTGGAAGGTGATGCTGATCAATGGTGGAATCTTATCAAGAATACGAGGCCAAGATATGAAATTGAGTCCATGGAATGGTATGAGTTCAAGAACTTATTTTTTAATAAGTACTTCCCTCGTATTCTTCGAACAAAGATGGAGAGGGAGTTTCATGAACTAAAGAAAAAGGATGATGAATCTGTTGGTATATACGAAGTGAATTTTACAAGGATTTCAAGGTATGCATCTGGATTTATCATCCAACCTGAAAGTAATGTTGATCTATTATTCAGTTTCTTAAAACCAAATCTTTGAAGGGAATTAGCTATAAGAGACTTCAGTAGATATGAAGAAATTGTGAATTGTGCTATCAAGGTAGAAATGGAAGTTGGTGTTACATATCCATCTCATAGTTTTGACAAGAAACGAAAGATGGAGTTCAAGGAAAATCTCAGAATAATGGTGAAAAGAAGATGAATGTTTCCTTATGCTCAAAGTGTGGAACGAAGCATGGTGGAGATTGTCTTAAAGGGTCTAGAAAATGTTTTATGTGTGGAAAAGAAGGTCATCGAGTAGCTGAGTGTCAAAGTAATGGAAAAAGGGTTTCTAATGATGTGAATAAAGAAAAGACTGTAGAGAACGCACCACCAACACTTCAATGCTTCAAGTGCATGGAAATGGGGCATTATGCTAGTAAATTCCCTAATCCAAGGGTTAGTGATGATTGACATGAGCAACCACTTAAGGAAAAGTACAAAGGGAAGTCACATGCGATCACTATTGGCGATGTTGAATATGAAAATGATGTGGTGGAATGATTAAGTGTTTATGTAATGGGATTCCAAAATAATATTGTATATAGTATCGTGGAATATTGTAATATTTGTGTATTGGTCTATTGTGGTTTTCAATAATTTTATGGTACCGATAACCATGGAAAGTGATTGAGATATTTTTAGAAAAATTAAAGATATGCACATAATAAAGGGAAAATGAGAAAATGAAATGTTTGATAGTATTCATGAGCTCATGATTGTTATAAGGACTAAGTGATATCATGGTTTGAGTATAAAGAATTTTGGGATTTTGGTATGTGGAAAGAGTTACCTTTTGACAGCACTCATGTTTTCACTAAGGTTTAATGGGTTTTCATTTTTCAATAGAATACATGATTAAGGCCTTCGAATGTTTGGAATGTGACCAACAATACATATCTCATGATATATGGGGATGAACAATGGTACTAACATGCTAGTTGTATGAACTCTTTGGTAATAGTTTTCACTATAATATGAGGTTAGACATCATTATTTTGGATAAGCCTAAAGATTGGAATGTATTATGTTGGACATAAGTTAGTATTGTTTAGGGATAGAAGTTTTTTTCTATATTATAGAAATGTATTTTTAGAAAAAGGACAACCTACAGGATGGGTGACAGCCCATCGCATCGGACAAGGCTGTGGGAATCGAACCCACAACCGAAGTGCGACTGGCCTTTATCGCCTACCACTGGCCTACAGGAAGTCCCTGTTTAGTATAAACTAGTTTTATTATATTAAGCAGTATGATATATGAAGTATAAGTCCATTTTAGGAACCATATATGATTAATCTCACTATAAATGGACTTATGTATTTTTTGAAAACTTTTCTAACCATTTGTTTGAGACAGATGGAATGACCCATCATTCTATCACATGATCTTCTAACACATCACGAATGAAAAATTCAACTTCATTTATTTAAGAGATGAAGTGGAAGTTTTCCAAATAATGACAAACGGTGAGACTATACCAAAATCACGAAAGTATTTCATTTGATTCCAATTTCATCATCTTTAGGGAAATGATCTTGAGAACCAAAAATGTTGTCCTTGTGCCCTTATATCCGATGAATCTGATGGTACCTTAGATCGTCACAAATCTATGGCTTTGTGATTGATGGATTTTTCATAGCCATGTTCTCTACCACTCTCCATTGGAACTTAAAGGTTAGATTTTTCTTTCATATCCATATTTTCACCTATGTTCTCCTATATGGAAACCCAGTGATGAGTTACTTTGGGTAATTGTTACATTTCATACATTAGTTTTTAAAATTAAGTTTTAGAATTCCTTTTTACAATGTGGGTTTCTATAAATAGTAAACGATTTATAACCCCGATGAATTTCGAGGGAGAAATTCATTTTAAGGGGGGTAGAATGTAACACCCCGAGATTTTATGAAAAGTATTATTTTTTTAATTTCATTAATGTCTTGTGTGGTATGCTACACCAAAAGGAGCTTTCACAACACACATACTTAACTTGCCTTTCATTACACGCAATCACGACATTTCCTCGATAGCGTGTGTAGTACGCAATACCGAGTTTCACTAAACAACGATATACTATTAAAATATTATTAAAACTAGCCGTCATGAATAGTAATAACCACTTTATGAAATTTTGTAAATTTTATTTTTCAAAATGGACTTCATTTTTGGATTCGGAATATCGAAATAAGCTTTGGGTGAAATTTTGGTAATTTTCGGATAACTTTCATTTTCTGATGAATAGTGAAAATTACTAAATTTTAATTAAAAACAACCTTTTTAATCAAAATAATTAATAGTAATAAATTACTAATTTTAGTGTTTTTAAATTATATTTATAATATATTTTTACAATTTAATACAATGTTGGTCATTGGATGTAATTTCACATTTAAACCATACATAAACAAGTGTCAATCTTTTGATAGTTATTATATCTTAAGAACACGCTATTTGTTTTGACGACGGAAATTAATTTTTAAATTAGTTAATTAAACTGATATGTTTTGAATTTGGTAAAATAGACATCATTTTTTAGTTCATAATATCAAATATAACAAAGGACTAATTTTTGGTATTTATCTGGAAACTTTCATTTTTTGATGAATAGTGAAACCACTAAGTGGTAGTTAAAAAAATGAATTTTTCAAAAATCATAATTTTACCGCTTCTGTGAGTGGAATTTAAAAAATCCGAGAGACATGGTTGATTTCAGTAAGTAAAATGTGGTTCAATGAGATGAAAACAATTTTTGGTGAATAGTAACTTTTTAGTTTTTTTACCACAGTTAAAAGTAAATAGGGTAATTAAGGGTAAAAATGATATTATTATTACCCTACCATGTGTCCTAATTCTATTGGATAAGTTTAATTCGACCATAAACAACCTTACGAATAAAATATGGCCATTTAGGCCCACATGGATTAGATTAGGACATTTAATATTAATTTATTTAAAGAAAGGTTAAAATAGTAAAAATCAAAATTTAATAAGTAAAACATTTTTAATATAGGGTTATACATAAGATAAAATCGACTATAAAAAATTCATTAGAAAGCTCAAATGATTTACTACATAATGGTATTTTATTTGTAATTTTTAGACATTAAATAGATTAATTTATCTATAACACAACGATGATGCAGTAATTATATTATTAATGAAATATTGACATAGTTGATGTTATAAATACCCAAATAAATGTATTATGAAACTTTTTTATGAATTAAACTGATTTTCTAGGTTAATATGACATGTTATTATTGATTTAAGTAACTTTGTTTGAACTAATCATTCTGTTATAATTTTCACAAAAATCAATTACTAAATAGTGTCAAAATTGACATAAAATAGTTTTTAAAACAAATATTATATTATAAATTGTTATATTATTCATAAAAATCTAATGTTCGGCCAAATGACTTAGATAAGGTTATATATATTAATAATAAACAACTTGGGGTTCTTTTTACTTGTTATAGTAAGTTTATTAACCTTATAGTGTAAGAAAAGAAGAAGACAATGTTAGAGTAAAATTATTTAACTTAAAGTTAAATCTAATTGATAAGGTTAGAATAGAAACCTATACTTGTCAAAATAATATTGGATGAAGGGATTTAGACCCATCCCCACCTTGGATTATAAATTAATCAATTTGGATCTATTTAAAACCGAATATGACTTTATAATAAATTAATATTTTTAGTTTTTCCAAAGGTGCCCCTCTCCTCCCTTATAAAAGGGCACCTCCTTCCTCTCTTTGTTACACCACTTTGAGCCTTCAATCTCGGCCAACCCCTTCCAATATTTCCCCTCTACTTCCCTAGAAACATCCTAGAGGTTATGGTATTCTTCAAAGACCAATCTTAGTGCCCTAAGAGGAGGTTTCAAAGAGGCGTATCGAAGAAGAGGTAATTTCTTCTTATGATTCTTTCAAACTTCTTTCTTCTTAAACTTATTCTTCTTAGGTTGTTTCATTATTAAGTAATAACATAAGCATCACTCATATACTTATATGTTATTATAAGTATGAAACAACCCTATTTCACCATCTATCCATCCTACGGAAAATGAAATCACCGCGCGTGCGTACGTACGGAATACCGTCTCCACGCAGTGGTGTAATCTATTTTCCGCCACCACCTTACTTGGATTGGTATAATGGTGTACATAATAACTATATATGATTATTGTAAAGTGATATTGATTATGAAATAATATAAATACACTCTAATGCAATTCCACGATCATGAGAACGATATCATCGCTCATGCGTACGTACGGACTACTGTCTCCACGAGGCGATTAGATTCATTATCCATGTTAACCATTCATGAATGATTGTAAAGTATATATAATAAGTAATCATGAAATATATTACATAATAATGATACTGGATTTATGTGTATATATATGTATGTCATCTACTTAATTCCATTAAACTCAATAAGGAAACGAAAACAGCGTTCATGCGTACGTACGGCCTACCATCTCCATGAATAGTGTATTTCTTTCCATTTATTGATATTTTATATATATGTATATTATTAATATATATTATATATAAATCATGTTTTATATTCTGGAATGAATTAATCATGATCTAAGTAATCATATGAATAATTACAAGTCAAAACACGGACAACAAATGAAACGATTTTACCCAAAACGCTCTTTAACATGGAATTTACAAAAGAACGGGTAATATAAAGTCATAATTGAACTATATATGATATCATAACAGTGATTGTGATTCCGGAATAAGTCAATAACATTATTTAAATCATTATACATGAGGTTCAGACACTTACAAAGCAAATCGGACCTAAGGTAAGGGAAATATCACAATCTCATTTTTATCCGACATTGTTTATACTTTGGAATTTTCTGGGGTGTATTTTATCATCCACATCCATGTTTCCTCAATATGTAATATTATTTCCATCCACCTACAATTGTTTAAATACAATTTTACCCTTTGATCAGTTTTTAGTAAAAGATATTACTGGAATCTTTTGTCGTTTTTCGTACGAGGTACTTTTTGACTTTTCTGACAAAAGTACGAGAAGAATGTATTTTTTTAAACTTATATGACATGAATGGATTTTTAAAAAATTATTTCCAAGAAGCTTCCTTTACAAGTTTTTAAGTTTACTTTTAATCAAATTCTTTTAGTTTATAATTGTATGACATGTTAAGAAAGGAAAAGTGTTTTTGAAGTAGAAAGGATATTTTCCTCAAGAATGGAGTTAAAGTGTTTTATCAAAATTATTTTCCATCTATGATAATATAGAGTTCTGTTTCTATCCCTATTATTACATTGATTTTATTATGTTGTGATGGAAATATTTTTATGAATTCCTTTATCTTATATGAATTGTTTTATGATGTCACGATGTATAAGATTCCCATTTTTATTACATGGTTTTTTCTATGATGTATGGTTTATGATTTTTTTGGAACACATAAGAATGGTATCATTATGAGATGGGTGGGACCTATATCTCCCTCCAATGCAGTGGGTAAAGATTTAATATCTCATGAGATAGACATGTCTGGAATGGAAGGTTAAACTGGTTCAGTGAAACAGGACTGAAACAAGGAGTGAACTCGGTTCAGAAATGGACTTTGTCCACTAAGATAGTCTTGGAAATGAGTCTTGACTAATAATAAATGATTATCTATGATTATGTGTGTATGCCACAAAGTTTCATGTTTTATGTTATGATTATTGGGATTACATTTCACTACTATGATTTATCCCATGTTATGATATTATGAATCTCTTTTGCAGGTTAAGATTTCCAAAATATTATGTTCTTATGAATATGATGTGATTGATATTTCTTTTTTTACCCTTACTAAGCATTTGAGCTCACCCTTTTATGTTTTCATTTCCCCAGGATATAAAGAAAGGTTTTAGGTAAGAAAAAAAACGGGAAGATCTTATGGGAGATGTTGAAGATCTTTCACCATGATTATAAGATTACATTCCACATTTCAAAAGACACTAAACTATTACGTTCCTTGTGCGTGTGTTTTTGTTATGTACTAAATTTTCCGAAAACGTAATGTAATTTCTATGTACGTTATGCTTCGGGTCTCTACAGTGATCTACCATTTGAAATCATCGGCCGTTCAGTAATCTACTATTCATTGATCTATCATTAATTATAATCTATTGTTTGATGATTTATCTTTTTTATTCTACCTTACGGATAAATTGGGATGTTCGGTGCTACCATAAGTGTAAAAGAGAAGAAACCCTATTCTGATGAATGGTTGATGCACAATCTAATGTTTGGAGAGATCGTCATGAGCATGCAACCAACTCTTACTTGAATGAAACTATGGTTTATGAAGAAACAATGGTTGACCATTACTAGCAAGGATGGTGGAGCTTCTGTCATGGGATCTACCATTGAACATGATTTACCATTTGAATGATTGATAATTTTTTTGTTCATGAAAATGGTACTTCATATTGGTATGCTTAAATTTTTAAACTCAAAATCATCTATATATATTAGATGCTCAAACTATATTCATGAACTCTATAATGCTCAGTGTCCTCTTGATTCATTACATTGCAAGTTTTGGTGGTTGGATGTGTTTGTAGAAGGCTTAGAAGGAGTTTTTAGGGGTTAGGTATCTAAAGGATGGGAAAAGGGAGATATCACACCATGTAACTATATCACGTGACATGAAACTATACTTCAAGGATTGCCTTGGAAATTTCATTACGTGCAGTAATTTTTCAAGGAATGAAGAATATTTACTCGTCATGTTATATTTCTGGGTATGATAAGTAATATAAAACTAATATGAGATGTATTTTTCAGTAGAAGTGGACCTCGATGGATTTTATAGCATAAAAGGGGATTACACATCATCTAATCTCCCAAAGCTATAATGTTTTAAAACATTCTATTTGCTCTAGTTTTCACAAATCATATAACTGCAGTATCCACTCTTGTACCAGACAAACCCCAGTCACCCCGAGGAGTTCTTAAAACCCCCTTACATCATCTTTGATCTGTTGATCTCGGTGATCATTTATTGGCAATACATGCTGATCTAAGTTATGTATGCCATCATTTTCTAGATTTTTTATACAGTTTGGTCTCTTTATATTCTATATTTCGTCTTAATTCTATGTAATGTTCTTATACATGATTTATAATGGGGTATCTCTTGGTTTTAGTTGGCGTGGTGGTGTCATGGCATCCTCGGATGGTTTTATACCTTGTGGGATTGGTGATCGTAGGACCGTTACATGATCTATTATCACGAGAAAACTTTTAAACCCCTTCAAAATAGGGATTTATTTGTTTCTTTTTATTTGTTCATTATGTTGTAAGAGTTTTTCTTTTCAACCCTTGGATTATGGTATGTTCGGCTTAATCAATGATAACTAAAAAGATAATTTAATTGAAATGGGTAATGGGGTTTGTTCTCATGTTTTTATAGTTTGACATTGATTGTGATGTTGTGATTGTACAAGCTGAACACCCCACTGAAAATTGTGTTTGTAGGTGGCTTTATTTGTGTTGTTTATATCTGTTATGTTTGATTCTTTGGTTAGGTTTGTTGTGGTATCACCCTAAATGGAAACTGATAAATCACATACACTCATCTACTGAATGGATGCCCCAAGATTATCCAGTTTTTTTATAACCCCTAAATTAACAAGTGGAATTAAATAAGGGAATACTTATTAAATATGTAATTTATGTTTTTCTTGGTTTGTGTGGTGATAAGGTTGTGAGCATTATTGTGTGTTGTGGGGTGGTTTGGAATGTATGAAAGAATCTCATGTTGATAGTTTTATTCATATTGGGGTGGATGAGAAGTGTTGTGTAGTAGATATGTAATCGGGTTGTGCATTGATGTGTTGATGGATGTGGTTATGTGTGAATGTTTTTTGGAGTGATGACTTTGAAGAAGGATGGTGGTGGTTAAAATGGGTATTTTTTCTAGAGTTTCTCCAAGTGTGAATTTTTTCTATGTGGCTTATTGCATGTTGTACTTTGTTATTTCCTAGGTAGTAAATGAATAAATAGTGGAGTAATAATGTTTGGAATTGTAATGTGTTTGTGTGGTTAAAGAAATGGAGAAATTTTAATTAAAACTAGTTTGAAATATTAATTGGTTTGTGGATTGATGTGTGGTGATGTGCATTTAGAGGTAGCAAAAAATTTTGTAGTGTTGTGCTCTAGTTGTTTTTATTAGAACCCATAGGTTGGATTGATTTTTTTCTATACATATATAGTTGTATTTTACTTATGATTTATATACATAATCCACATTCTTTGAGAACTATAGGTTGAACACCCCCATCATCATGGGGGAGGGTGTCTTTTCCAATCATCCTGGTGGGAGGGTGGATGGCTGGCCACCCCCACTTCCCTGATCCTTCTTCTAGGTGTAGATAGCCTAATATTATTTAGGCATGTTGTGGTTTGTGAGGCCTAGGTGTGGGCAGGTGGTTTATTCTTTCCCATGTGTCTTTGAGATGATATGTGTTGTGAATTCACAGGTGTTTGTAGGTGGGATGTGATGTGGCTCATGACCCAAGTGATAGAATGATGTGTGGGGTGTGGGGCCCAGGTATCTTTGGGTGGGATGTGATGTGGCTCGAGGCCTAAGTGATGGGATGCGGTGTACTATTTGTCCCAGTTGTGTGCGGTCATGTTATAGTGTGGTTCTTTCAGAAGAGGTGGAAGCGTGAGGGTGTTTATTATTAAGAAAGATTGTCTAACTAGTGAAAAGTGGTGTTGCATAACCTATTATCAATGTTCATTGTATTGCATTACTTGACATTCCTTATTTTTTGAGATTTTCGTGATAAGGTTGGGGTGGTGTGTATACTTGTTAGGTGAAATTTTGTTCTACTGTTTTCTCATAGGGGCATTAGTATGATTCTTTAAAATGTTCAAAAGAAACTTTGGTTATCCTACTGAGAATACCTATATTCTCACCCTATGTAGATAAAACTAAATTCAGGTTACCAGGAGGACTTCGTGGACTATGGTGAACCATAGTAGATCGGATCTTTACTGTTGATAGAATTAACTTTGGTACTTTCTTTGGAGACTATTTTTTTGTATCAGTTTTATTTTACACATGCATGTAAGAAAATTTTGGATTCTATTATATTATGTCTTGGAGTTTTATTGTTCAAGAATCATCTTATCTCTTGATATTGTTTCCTAAAATGTTATTTCCCACCATTTTGTGATATTTGTGTACCCTTGGTGCTACTCGCCTCCCTGGGGCCTACTGGAGGTGGGACACTGGGATCATAATCTCACTTTCTTCATTCCAATCCAAGGAGGGGTATCTTTGGAGAGAGGGGGTCATGATAGAATGGTATTAGAGGTGATGGTAGATATATAGAATTTATTTTGGAGTTTGTAATAGTGATTATTGCATGGGTTGGTAGGGAAATAGTTTTAGGTGACCTTGGTGTGTGACATAGCCCATGGAAGACTTGCTAGGAAATGGGATTTTAGGGCACCCCATGATTTGATGTAAGGACTCTACGTATATAGAACGACCAAGTGAGGCTACCCCATTTACCAGGTAGAGATGTAGGAAAGGTACATGCATCATAATGACTTGTTTTCATGTATGAGTTGGGTTTTTTCGAAGTTCAAAATGGATAGGATGAGGAGAATGAATTAAAAATGATTCTTAATAAAATTATTTACTACTTGGCCTTAAGAATTTCTTGTTTACCTTTCTTATATGGAATTCGGTCATCATTTTTATGTGACTATGGTGGTTGAGGCTCCATGAACTGATCTAGTTGATTTTTATAGGGTTTATCCAGTGGAGGAGGATGACTTGGGGTAGAGAATATTATGTGTTTTCCAATGGCAGGATTTTGGAATGTATGAGTGTAGTGTTTTGGAAATGGAGACACAGACCTTGATCGAGGAGATTGATATCACATTAATTTTAATCCAGACTGTAAAGGGGAATTGGGTTCTTTTGGTGGTTAATTAGATACTATTATTTGTGCATCAGTGGTGAAAATATTACATGGGAGAGATGAACGAGTTTGACATTATTTGGGTCAATTTTGAGAAGGAGTTCTGAGAAAAATTCCTTTCATCGACCATGAAGGCTGAGAAGAAGTAGGAGTTACTCTCCCTCTATCAGGGAAATATGATTTTATGATATCTGGGGATCATGTTTAAGGATATCCTTAATTTTTCATTAGATATAATTCTAGATGAAGAGTCTCGTGTGAGACGTCTCAAGGAGGAACTTTGTCCTTTGATCCAGTATATTGTTACTCCCTCTACATTTCAGACATATTTGAATTTCCAAAAAAAAATGAGGTGATCAAGAAGATTCAATCATAAATATCATTATCATGATAGGGGATCCATATTTTTTCTTTTAGAGGAAGAGTTTCCAATGGAAGGTCTAAGGAACTAGGACCTTTGAGGTTTAATCCAATAGGGAGTCAACCCCAACAACTTCCTTTTCAAACATATGGTCTTTGTGATTTTTCTGCATGCATGTGGATAAGGTTTTTCTTCTGTGGATTCCATGACCATATTTAGAATTAGTGTCCAATAAGAAGTTTGAGCTCCATATAGTGGAGGTTGGAAGGTTCATCTCCAGCCATAGCAGCAGCTTCTAGTTAGGCTATTTCAGCAGTAGAGATAGTAGGATCATGCTCCACCGAGGGGAGATGGATTAGGTAGGGTATGACCTAAGGTTGTCCCTTGAGGACCTTGACCTGGGTGTGGTCATGGAGGTGGTTGTTACTATATGTTTATAGGATCTAGTAATGGTCATTTTCACGTATCAGTGGCAGCAGACCCTGCCTGGCCAGAGATCATCAAAGGTATGATCTATCTGTTTACTACACATGCTTGGTATTTGTTTGATTCAAGAGATTCTAACATCTTTTTTCACCCATTATATCACATTCTCTAGAGATATATATATAGAGGCTTCCAGTTCCCCTAGTATTGAGTAGGCCATTCGGATTTCAGAGAATCATGTTTGATATATACTGGGGATGTATATTGATAATGGCACTGCATCAGTCTCATGGGGATATTTTTACGCTACAGATGTAGCCCTATGATGAAATTCATGGAATTGAATGGTTTTATTCTCTGCATTCATTACCAAATTATTATGGAGGAGAGTTTTTTCCAGATGTGGATGGGCAGCGTGTGGTTTTCATTAGATAACAGGGTTGTCAGGTGGGTAGTCAGTGTGTGAACCCCTTCTTCCCTTTTTTTGATGAGCTTTCGGTAGAATCAGTGGATTCTAAGATGGTAGATTTTCCCATAATCATAAGGGAGTCCATGTATGTTTTCATCAAAGAGGTTGTGATTCAACCCCATTGACGTGATGTTGATTTCAGGACATATCTTTAGCCCGATGCTTCTTTGATTTTGATGGAACCTTATCAGGTTGCACATTCTGAGCTGCGGAAGTTGGGGATTCCGTTAGGTGATCTGATGAATAAGGGCTTTTTCCAGTGCAGTGTGTCTTTTTGGGGTTCCCCAATATTGTTTGTAAAGAATGAAAAAGGTGTTATGAGGCTTTGTATAGACTAATGGAGGTCTAATCAGGTGACAGTCAAGACCCCTTACCCCATTATAAGGATAAAATATATTTTCGACTATATGAGAGTGGAATGTTGGTTCTCTATGATAAATTGATGGTTGAGATACCATGAGTTGAGGGTGAAGGATGGAAATATCCTAAATACCTCTTTCATATGAATGTTTTGGAACTTCTAGTCCATAATCAAGTCGTTCGGTGTAACAAATGCACCATCCTTGTTCATGGGGCTTATGAACATTGTTTTCCAGGAGTTCCTAGAACGGTTTATCATTGTATTCATTGATGAAATCTTGATCTATGTTAATTCATATGAGGAACATTTCAAGCATCTCAAGATAGTCTTATAGGTTCTTTAACACTAACATATCTATGGAACGTTGTCCAGGTGTAATTTATAGACATGATATATGCATTTCCATCAGGTATGCGGTGTCATGGATGGGTATGACCATGGAGTCATTGAAGGTCTAAGCAGTTGTTCCATGGGTATCACCCAAGAATGTGGTATAATTTCATAGTTTTCATAGTCTCATAGTCTATTATCATATATTTTTACCTGATTTCCCTTGAGTTGTATCTCCTTTGATAGCTCGGACAAGGAAGGACCAAGCTTTTGTGTGGAGTGAGGAATATTATGCAGTGTTCGTATATCTAAAGAGAAGGTTGGTTAGTTCTCTAGTGCTCTATTTTTCATTGGAAGGGGTAGTGTTTGCAGTGCTTTGTGATTTTTCCCATCGTTGTTTTGGAAGAATTACGATTCAATAATAAGTATTAATCTGTTATTGGTCCTGGAAGTTACATCCCCATTAGAAAAACTATTCCACTCATTATCTTAAGCTAGCAGCGGTCGTGTTAGCACTAAAGTGGTGGTGGCATTACTTCATTGGGGAGCACTTGTTCTTTATAGATCACAAGAGTTTGGGTTGTATCCTTTCCCACAAATATCTGAACATGTAGCTGAAAATTTGGATAGAGTTTACTCAAGACAATGATTTTAAGGTCTCCTATAATTAAACAAATTTGGAATGTCATGGCCGATTCATTGAGCTGAACATTACAGAAGGAGGTTGTTCATGAATCTGTAGACACATGTAAGGAAATAGAAGAGTTGTGAGCCTTACACGTAGATACAAGCATGGAAGGTGGTATGGGCTGTTTTTTAGATGACATTGCAGTATTCTTTGATTCATCCAGTGCATGAGTCTCAATGATGAGACTCATAGGAAGAGGTGTTGCGAGATCATGTCAGCTATAGTGATTCTCCATAGGGATGGTCAGTGGATGGTTGGAACCAGATGTTGTTATGCGGTAAGATTTTTGTTCTGGTTTTGGTGTGTGATGGGGTCCTTCATGAGTTTCATATATCACATTTAGTGATACAACCAGTATTTTCTATGATGTACCATTTATAGAGGACACGATTTTTGTAGATATTGATGAAATGCATCATGGAGAATTTTTTGGCAAGGTACATAGATTATCAGCACGTGAAGGATGAAGACCATGTTCACAATGGTTTGTTTCATTGATTGTATTTTACTGAGTGTAAATGGGAAAAAAACTAAATGTAATTCATCATAGGGTTACCTTGAACTCAGGGAGGCTACGATGATATCAGGGTGATAGTGAATCAGATGACAAAATTAGCACACTTCATAGCGATCTAGGATTCAGAAGTGGAGGATTTGGATAAGAGGTATGTGGATGAGGTGGTGTGGTTACATGGAGTTAATATATCCATTTTCTCATATCGAGACACATATTTTACCTCTGGATTATGGAAAGAATTAAATCATGATTTTCTTACCCAGTTATACCTCAACTGTGCCTTCCACCATCAAACTGATTGGTAGACAAAATGAACTATCCATACACTGGAGGATTTGATAGAGGAATGAAACTTGGACTTTGGTGGATCATGGGTGAGAAACTTACACCTGGAATAGTTTCTTATGAAAACAGCTATCACTCTTCCCTTTGGCATGGATCTATTTGATTCTTTGTATAAAATATCATTCCATTCACCATTGTGCTAGATAGATGTTGGGGAGACAGTTGTTCTTGGTCCTAAGGTAGTGCAAATCATTACAAAAAAGGTTCATCTCATTCGTGAGAGGATACAACTAGTGTTGGATTGGAATAAGTCATATGTTAATCATAGAAGGATTCCCATAGAGTTTGGGGTTGGGGACCACGTGTTCTTGATAGTTTCCCCTAAACATGGGTAGTGGAGGTTTGGAAGAGGGAGTATACTTTTTCCCAAGTTCATTGGACCCTTTGAGGTATTTGGGTGAGTTGGTAAGGTGGAATGCGATTTTTCATTGCCACTATAGTGTGAGATGATCCATGACGTCTTCTACATCTCTCATGTTTGTAATTATCTTCACAATAACTCCCAGGTTCTTGATTAGGCAGAGTTGGATATTGGGAATGAAATGACATACTTAGAGAAGCCGGAAGAGATTCATGATCATCGGGATTATGTGTTTCTTGGATGGAGAATTCATTTGGTTAGAATGTTGTGAATGTACGATGGCCTAGAGAAGAGTACTTGGGAGTGGGAATAGATGATGTGTGCCCAGTAATCGGAGTTGTTTTGAGTTTTGTCTTGTTCTATTTTGTTTTGAAATGTAATATTTAAATCTTGTTTTATCTACTGAGTTTTTACCCCTTGGGTTGATATGCGTGTTGTGAGATATGTGATAAAGTCCTGACATGCAAAAAAGGGAAGACCATATTCCTAATATAAATACATTAAATGTGATACGATTAAATGTGTTTGGATGAGTCAGTGAACCAAGAGTTGATATTATCCTGACATTAAGGATAGAATTCTTTGATTCAGATGTTCGAACAGTGTAGATATTGTGCCTTATTGGTTTTGGGTGGAAAATGTTGGAGGAGTTGTTCTGGGGTGAGAGGGTTTCCACTCAAACATTCAAACAACATAGGGTGGTTTGTCGTTGAATGGTAATTGTTTTGGATTTTAGTTTAATTTCAAGAATAGTAATATCCTTGAGAGGTATCTTGCGGGGTGGTTTTTCAAAACCCTCTTTCTTGTGACCTTGGTTTTGTATTATCAATGGTGATAATATTATGATATGTATCTAATGTAACAGTATATATCCTATCAATGTGTAACATTTCATTTTTTACTAGTTGGAAGTGTTCGGAGGTGGATTGGAAGGAGTTTAGAGAGGTTCAGTTTCTAAAGGATAGAAAAAATGGGGATTTCACATCGTGTAACTATATTAAATGATGTGAAATCTACTTTGTGGATTTTATTAGAGATTTAATTATGTACATGTACTATAAATGGTGTGTATAAGAGTTTCATAGTGTAATATTTATAAGATTCAAAAATAAAATAAAACCAAGAGGTGACATACATTTCGATAGAAGGGGACCTCAAGGGATTTCGAAGCATTAAAAGGTATTACACATCATGTAATCCCCTACTGCTGTAATGTTTTAAACAATTCCAATTTCTTGGTTTTTAAAAAATACTATGGTTGCATCAATCACTTTTATTCAAGACGAACCCCAGGCTCCTTGAAGAGATATTCTAACCCTCTTCCTCCCTCTTCGACCCCGTGATATCAGTGACCATTCATTGGTAATCCATAGGGATCCAAGGTATGATCCCCTTTATTTTGTATTAGTTTCTCTACGATTGGTCTTTTTATCTTCCATATCTTCATGTAGTACTTTGGTGTGTGATTATACACGATTTTAATGGGGTATATATCATTTTTTGTTGGTAAGGTGGTATTATGGCATCCTCTGATGGATGAAAAATTTGTGGGATAGGTGATCAGAGGACTGTTACATGATCTGTTCTCATGTGAAGAATATTTTAAAACCTTCAAAGTATAGATTAACCTATTTCTATCTATTTTTTGAATCATGTGGTAGGGGTTTTTCTTTAGTTACCCTTGGATTATGGTAGTGTCATCCTAATGAAATATAAAGAACTAGATAATTGAATTGAAATGGGTAATGGGGTTGTTTTTCATTCTATTCTAGTTTGACCTTGATTTTTATATTCTGGTTGTATAAGATAAATGGACCTCTGAATGGAGTTCATTGCTGGATTTTTTGGGCTGGTTATATTTATTGTGTGAGTTTGTTTGGTTGTGGTTGTTCTGGTATCACCCTAAATGGAAACTGGTAAATCACATACACTCAGATAATTAATGTATACAATGGGATTATACTGATTCTGTGAAAAACCTTGAATTAAAAATCATAATTAAATAAGTTATGACTTATAAAATGAATATTTTATTTTATTTTTAGTTTGTGGGGTGATACGGTCGTGATCACGGTTTTGTGTTGTAAGGTTTTTCAAAAGGTGTGATGGAATCTCACATTGCGATATCGATTTATTATGTTATGGATGAGAATTGTAATATAGAAGGCCTATGATCGGGTTGTGTGGTAATTTTTTGCTGGATATAGTTGTGTGTCGATGGTTTTTGGAGGGATTAATTTAAAGAAGGGTGGTAATGGTTGGTATAGGTATTTCGCCTAGAGTTTCTCCATGTGTGACTTTTTTTGTGCGGCTTGTTGTGTACCGTACTTGGTAGCTTCCCAACGAGTAATGAAATAAATGAATAAATAGTGGATTAATAAATTTTGGAATTATCATGTGTTTTTGTATTTAATGTAATGGAAAATGGTTAATTAAAATTTGTTGGAAATATGATTTGGTTTTTGTCATGATGTGTGGTAGCGGGCATGTAGATGTAGCAGCAATGCTAGAAGTATTGTGTGATGGTTGTTTGTTTTAGAACACATAAGTTGGGCTGATTGTCTGGTATCTATTTGTATATACTTGTATTTTTTTATTCATATATACACACTACTCTAGTTGAGAATCGTGTGACGAACATACCCGTCTTTAAGGGGGGTCCATTTCCCAAACATCCTGGTGGGAGGATGGATGGTTGGCCATATACTCTTCCACACTCCATCTAGGAAGTGATAACCCAAGATTATTTAGGTAGGTTGTGGTTTGTGAGGTCCATGTTCGTGTAAGTGGGTGGTGCATTCCCATGTGTCTTCGAGATGAGATGTGTTATACTTTACTAGGTGTTTGTGGGGGGGTATGTGATGTTTCTTGTGGACTTAGTGATGGGAAAAGATGTGGTGTGTGGGGACAAGGTGTATGTGGGTGGGATGTGATGTGGATCATGGATCAAGTTATGTTATTAGGTATGGTTTGTATCCTTGGTGTGCGATGGCAGGTTATAATGTGGTTATTTTGGAAGAGTTTTAAATACAAGGATTTTTTTTGGAAGGAGCGGCTAACCAGTGGGAAGTGGTGTGGGGAACCCTATTATTGATGTGAATTATATTACTTTACATTAATTGAGTTATTTTGGGAGTTTTATTTGGTGAGTTTGGGGTGGTTAGTATACCTATTATGTTCTATTTGGTTATGATGTTTTCTCGTAGGGGTATTAGTATCCTTCATTCACATGTGCATAAGAGACTTTGGTTTTCTTACTGAGTATACTTGTATTCTCACACTATGTATATAAAACTGATTTCAGGTTTCCAAGAAGACATTGTGGACTGTGCTGGCCTATAATATCTCAGATCATGAAAGTTTTTGTGTCACTACATATGATTACTTTTGGTAATTACATTAGAGTATTTTGTTTTTTTATCAATTTCATTTTCCAGATAAATTTGGGATGGATTTTGGTTTTGTTTATATTATATCTTGGAGATGCATTGTTGATGATTTTTATTATCTCCTGATCTTATTTCTTAAATAAGTGTAACACCTCCCATTTTGCAATATTTGAATACCCTTGGTACTAGTTGTCACCTAGGGGCCTACTGGAGGTGTGACTTAGGGGTCATCATCTACCATTAATCATTTACATCCAGGAGGGGTGTCTTTGGAGGTAGGGGTCCTAAAAACACTATTAGCATTTAGTTGAGATCAACCTTTGAAAAAATCACATGAATAAAAATTTAGTTGCATTATCGAGATCAATACCTTCATCTCCTATCAATCATAGATTTCCCATGGATAACATTGTTTGATCTATATATGTTTTTAAAAACATTGGATAGATGGAAAAATGTCTAGGGTTGGGAGGATGAGTATGATGGCTCATTTAAAACTTTTTATGTTTGACACATCTTTCTGTTGTGATGGCTTCGATCGGATGGGTGAGGATATATCTGTATCTTTTAATATGAAGGAACAATGACTATACACTCCATTATCCCACATCAAACCATCTCATATTCTATCTTCATGGACAATAATAAATGAATTCAATAACTGATCGAGTTAGATATGGGTGATATGTACTTGTTACATGCCGCACACACCTGGGCCTCATGAGTGGGCATTGAACCACACTTTCCCTCTCGCCCAGTCCTACAGGAACACTATGAATCAATTAATATTAGGCCTATTCAAGGCCTGGTTCTACATAAATTCTTCTTTAGAAGGTCGCTCCGGTTTCTCTCCCATGGGGATGACCTTCTACCCCATATTGAGTGGTTGACAGACTTGGTCCCTGCAGGCTGGTCAAAGATGGCCCATTTTTTAGCTAATATCATTGGAATAATAAATTAAACACAAAAAAATAATCAATTATGTTATTTAATATAATTAATAAAACACTAAAATAAAAAATATAGTTTTTAATATAACTATAAAACTTAAATAAATAGAAAATCATTAATTCAATTAATTTTAAATATTGTAATTTATTACAATAATATAACAAAATCTCCCATAAAAACTATTCTTTACTAAGTCAATGCATCTACCATGTAGTCAATACAACACTTTTTTTAATTTTTATACATTCGAATCATGATTGATAGTCTATCTAGAAAATATTTGAAGTCAATTCATGACATTTCAAATTATTATTATTTTCCATAAAAAGATTTGTATTTCATAAAACATACAATTCATTAAAAAAAATTATTAGTGATTTTATAAATAATAAATTATTGGACTAAGACAGTGGTATACAATGACTAGAAATTAATTTTAGGACATTATTAATATAATAATGATGAAGCAACAATTTCATAAAACTATTGTCCATGGTCAATATAATGAGGTAATATTAGGAGAATTAACTATGAAAACATTACTAGTAGACTTCAACAAGAACAATTCAGTGAATGGATATCATAAGATTATAAAATGTAATGACCCAAAATTTTATTACTGGAAATCCCTCTTGATCTAATTAAGTGCCTCTTTATGTAAAATGTTTATATAAAATGTCAAATTCATTGGTTTTATTTTAACAATTGTTCTCATTGCTAATATTGTTATTGAAGAGTGATCACCTAATTAGTATAAATATAGGGTTTTAAGAAAACCAATTTACTGAAAAAAAGGAAGTGATGGCCTCATCTAGTAGACGCGCCCCATACGAAGCCCATTTGTCAGAGATCGGAAAGGAATTGGTGTCAGTGGGCTTCACTCTTGACCATTCCCAAGCCAAGCTTTAATATGTTAAGCTCGAGAAAGACCATCTATTAGAGAAATGAAAGTTGATAGAGATTACCACATGAGAAATGTTATCTGAGCCACCCTAGAAGTCTGTCACCATTGCCCACCGTACTCTTCGGTCTTATGCGGGTGTTATAAGGGGTTATGTAACAAGACCCTAGTACTTTGGTTATGTACATTAGTTTTTTATATAATAATTAATATACCTTCATTTTATTATTGTTACCTTGTAAATAGTTTTTAAAGCACAAATAGTATTTTTAGTTAATGTTCAACTAAGAAATCTATTTTGATGAATTAATAGATTTTTGAATAAAACAATATTTTAATAAAATATTTTTATTATTAAATTAATTTTTATTAAATATAAATGATCGTATAATTTTATTAATGCAATTTTAATTTTTATTAAGGTTTGAAATCAATTTTTGTCAAAAAACCATGAATTTTCGATAAAAGTCAGTTTTTATTTAAAAATTAAAAATTAACATATTTAAAAAAAATAGATAAAATGAGTATTATTTCTGGAATCAGGATGTTGAAATTATCAAACAGTGATTTCTTCATAATTTTCTGAGACAGTCAAATTTTTGGGTAAAAATTAAATACCGTTTAAATATATAATGTGTTTTATGACATCATAATGACCCAATAGTGATGTAATAAAATATAGTAATCTTTATTTTCGGCCAATACATGTTTTACCAATAAAATAATGTGTTTATGGGTTTGTTTGACTTATTTTACAAAGCACTAATGGACTCTTCAAGACGTATTAAACATCTTGTCTTTTTAAATTGTTTTCCTTGGGAGTGTGACTCACCTTTACATAAGCAACACCATTATTTTAAGAATTTAGGAATTTGTCCTTATAAAATATTTTTTTCCAATTCCCTTTTCCAAAATCCATGGGCAAAAACCATGGTCTGGTTTTTGGTTTTGATTAGTTTAATGTTAGGTGTCCCAATCCTAAATATTAAATAATTCACTCACCTTTCCTATAGGAACCTACCCAAACTCCCCCTTCCTCCTCACTCAAAGCCTTTGGAGTTCGTCCAACCTCTGCCCTCATCTCTATATAATCCTCCCAAGGTGCCCTAATCTCCCGAGAATCCTCTCTCAATCCTCTCTCAAGCCTTTGGAAGCACCCTTCCAACTAAGGGTTTTTCTTCCTTTCTCATTTTTTTCCAATTTTCTTAATGTTGTTATGCCCTTTTAATTTCAATTATAAATGTTGTGGCATGGTTTCTCACCTCCCCCATAACTCCCTATTTATTTTCGAGTGATGGGATACTCCTTTATCTCTCATTAAATTCCTCCCATATAAACCTGTTACTATGCCAAAATTCCGAAAGGAATTTCTTTCTCCTCATTAACATTCAAGCAATTCTTTTGTATCATGAATATAATTTCCATTAAATTTGTTGGAAAAAGTATCTATATGACCCCCTTACATTACATGTCATGTAAATATTATGAGACAACGCTTTCCCTCTCATCAACCATTTTTATGAATTCTTACATCACATAGTTACACTGCCAAAATTGCACCGATTTTCCAATCCAATTCCATTGTGTAGTGAATACCATGCCCATTTCTCTATCAAGGGTATTCACCTTTATGAACATTTAGTTATTGATTATAATGATTCATGTATTAATTCTACATTCCTTTATCTTGGAATAAATTATGATGTTTTACGAATCCATATTATATGATCCATGTGGCATACTTATGCATGAAATAAAATGTTTAAGAACGGTACACCCTTATAGAGCTCCAATGTATTGGGAAAAGTATAGTATCATGATAAATCATTTGAAATGGGTTTTTACGCATTCAAATTCTAGTAAAACTAGGTTTTACTCATCCTTCATGTGCAATGAGGGTTTACTCATGCTCTATGTTCAATGAGCCTTGGATCATACTAAATCCATGTTAAGTATTGTTGCCACATTTCCATGTTTTGATTATCATACCTTATCATGCCTTTATGTTTAAGATTCTGTTGTTCTCTAATGATATTTCTATTATCTAACATTTACTGTATACCTCATGATAGTCCATTTTTATTCCCTTAATGGGATTTATAGATCACTCTTTTTTATGCATGTCCTCAGGTTATCCCATGCAATGCTAAGTATGAGAGACTGTAGTGGTCATGTAAAGGAAGTTTCAAATAAAGATGTTATATTTCATATTTGATGATGTTATGTAATGATCATATTCATCAAAGACACTATACCTCTTTATATTCTTTGTTTTATCAAGTGAAGTTTATGTAATAAATGATGTTTAATTGTCTAATAAAATATCAGGGTTTTAATAGTTGGTATCAGAGGATAGGTTTATTTATTTTTGGGATTAGGATTAGAAAACCATAGTGAATCCTTAGAGACAAGACTACGTATAATTAAAACATCCCTAAGTTTTGGGGATTATTGAGTAGGTGGTTTATCAAGAAAATACATCCTTGTCTAGATACAAGCAGGTTGAGGTGGCTCTGGCATAGATGTATCAGAGGGGTAAAACCCAAAATCACCGCTTTGAGCTAGACTCGAATGGGAACTTGTGCATGATAATGGGACTTGTTTAACTCGTAGTTATGACACTCCCGGGGGATTTTATTTGGTAAATTCACAATCTTAGTATGAACTATTATTAAGGGACATATAATTTCTCTAAGAATATATGTTAGAAATTAAATCATGGATAACATAAACTGAATCCAATAGATTCAAATATTAAGGAAATAAAAGTTATTTATAAGTCATCAATTTTTTCCGTGTATTGACCTTTATGTGTTACCCCTAAATTTCCTTTTATTTCAACTAATGGCTGGTAATAGGAGGACTCAGGATAACAACCAATTTGAAGATCAATGTGATGATTGTACTAATGATATTCCCAGTCCGTTTGGAGTAGGAATATCAAACTTTGTCACGCTTCTCTCTCAGCTAACTCAAGCTTTGAATAGAAACATGGGTCAAGAAATTGTTAAAACCCCCATAATAATGAACAAGTTGTTATCGAGAGCTTCATGAGGCAAATTCCACCTACTTTTAATGGATCATATGATCCCTCAATCGCTGAACAATAGATCAACTCCATTGAAAAGATATTCTCCATCCTTCAATGTTCTGAACAAGAGAAGTTTCTCTTGGATTCTTATTGTATGGAAGGTGAATCTGATCAATGGTATATATTGATCAAAAATACGAATCCTGAGATGGATATTGAGGCGTTGGAATGGAATGATTTCTGGAAGATGTTTTTCATAAATATTTTCCATGCACCCTCCGGTTTAAGATGGAAGGGGACTTCATTGCCGTCAAGAAAAAAGACGGCGAATATATTGGAGAGTACGAGGAAAACTTCACAAGGCTTTCATGATATGCTTCCGGCTTTGTCGTTACCCCCAGATTCAAGGTTCACTGCTTCTTTGGTGGGATTAAAACTAGCCTCTGAAAAGCGATGGCGATCCTTGACTTTGAAAGCTATGAAAAAATTGTCTGATGTGCCCTCAAGGTTGAAATGGAGATCAGATAATCTCAGAAGTATCTTGGGGATAAGAATTATGAGGTGGACTTCAATGATGATGGTCCGATGGGTATATCCAATAGTGCTAAGAATATCCACCACCCCACTTGACGAAGGTGTGGAAAGAGGAGCCCTGGAATTTGCCTGAAGGGGATAAGGAAATGCTTTAGGTGTGGAAGAGAAGGGAACCTAGCTGTTAACTGTCAGCAAGAAAGACCTGCAGTTGTGATAGAGGAGAGGAATGCTCCATTCGAACCTCAATGTGTGGTTCATTGTTACAACTGCAAATAACCATGGTATCTTGAAAATCGGTGACGTAAGTCAAGTGTTTTCAGAGGCAACCAACAACCTCCAAGGTAGTAAGGGGGTGCTTTTTCCATCACTACTGCCAAAGTGAACCCCAACAATGAAGTGGTGATAGGTACACTATTTATTCATTTAATAATGGAAAGCATAATTTTTTATTCGGGTTCTAACAATTATTTTATATCTTGAAATTTTAGTAGAACAATCCGAGAACCACCACAAATCATGGAAGTGAAGATGTTGATGAGTAGGGAAAATGGAGCAATCATTGCATCCTATAAATACAACTCCTCCCCTATCATAATCTATGGATTAAAATTCTCATCGAACCTCTTCATACTTCCTCTGGTGTAATTTTATGAAATCCATGGAATGGATTAAATTTCTTTATATAGAGCCAATATAAATTTTTGTGAGAGAGAAATCACTCTTTATATAGAGAATCGACCCCATATTCGTTACAAGTGCAAGGAGGAAGATGAATCTTATTTATCTCCATCATCTCAATCATGGATATTACTTCTCTATGAGCACGCACATCTGGCTTATGTGATTGATTCTAAGGAGACAACCATCCTTGAAAACATGCCTATTGTGAGGGAATTCACTGAAGTGTTTCCCGAGGAATTGTCTGGTCTTCCTCCTAGAAGAGATGTTGAATTATCAATTGAACTTATACATGGGGTGTTATCAATATCAAAGACTATATATAGAATGGATTTTGTGGAGCTTTAGGAGCTTAAGAAACAACTACATGAGAATCTAGATAAAGGGTTTATACGCCCAAGTGCTTCACTATGGGGTGCACCAGTCCTCTTTGTCAAGAAGAAGGATGGGTCAATACACCTTTTCCTTGATTATTGTGAGATTAACAAAATCATGATAAAGAAAAAGTATCCTCTCCCATGAATTGATAACTTGTTCGGTTAGCTTTGTGGAACACAATAATTATCTAATGTGGATTTATGGTCGAGATATTATCATGTATGGGTGAAGAAGGAAGATATCCCCAAGAATGCTTTTCGTACAAGATACGGGCACTATAAAATCATTGTAATGACTTTTTGACTCACTAATGCACCAAAAATCATCATGGAAATAATGAATAGAGTCTTTATAGACTACCTTGACAAATTTTTGGTAGTCTTTATAGATGATATTTTGATATACTCCAAAAACAAGGAGGATAATGAGGAGTATCTAAGAACTGGAATAGAGACCTTGCGGAAGGATAATCTCAATGCAATGTACAAAAAGTGTGAGTTTTGGTTGTAGGAGGTCTCTTTCTTGGGTTATATCATCAAAATAAGTGGGATATCTGTGGATCCATCCAGAATAGATGCAATTGATGGATGGATGAGGCCAACATCGGTAACGGATATCTATAGCTTCTTGGGGTTAGCAGGATATTAGAGATGATTTGTGAGAAATTTCTCATGATTGTCCAACCCCCTTACCAAGCTAACATAGAAGGGGGTAAAGTTTTCATGGTGTGATTAATGTAAAGAAAGATTCAAGGAGTTAAAAGGGAGGCTTATCACTGCATCTATTCTCACTTTACCCGTAAGTGGAAACCTTTTTGTGGTATTAAGTGATTCTTCGAAGAAGGGCCTGAGATATGTGTTGATGCAAAATGAAAAATTAATTGTCTATGATTCAAGGAAATATAATGTTCATGAACAGAACTATCCAACACTTGACCTCGACTTCGCTGTAGTGATCTTCGCTTTAAAAATTTGGTAGAATTATCTCTTTGGGGAGAAGTGTGAAATATATATGGACCACAAAATCCTCAAGTATATATTAACATAGAAAGATTTGAACATGAACCCATGAATATGGTTAGATCTAATCAAATACTATGATTGGTCAATCCATTACCACCTTGGGAAAGCGAACAAGGTGGTGGATTCCCTATGTAGAAAGGACCCAATGATACTATCATTTATAAGAATTGAAAAGGATCAATCCTCGTAGATTTGATGAAGATGGACATGGGAATCATAAATAAGGGAACATCATCAATCATTTCACAAATTATTGCTCAAATTCCACTTTTAGAAATGTTAAAATGTTCTCAAAAAGAAGATGTGGGAATTCAGGTAAAAGTGGAAGCTATCGAAAAAGTGAAATCCTCAGAGTTTAATGTTAATGAAGAAGGAATTGTGAGATTTGGACTAATACTATGTGTTCCATCATGTTCGGAGATGAAGAAGGAACTTTTGGATGATGAAAATAGATTGAATTTATCTATTCACCTAGGAAAAAAAAGATCTATCGAGATAACTGAGAGAATTATTGGAGGGATGATATGAAGATGAAGACCGCTGAATATACATCAATGTGCCTAGTGTGTCAGCAAGTGAAGGTAGAGAGGCATAAGTCTACGGAGATGATGCAACCATTTCCCATACCAGAATGGAAATGGGAGAACATCACCATGGACTTTGTCATCGGACTTCCAAACACTTCCAAATTCAACAATGCAATCTATGTTATTGTTGATCATCTTACAAAGGCCGCACACTTCATTTATATTTGGGAGGATTTCCCATTAGATTAACTGGAATGGATATATATCAGGGAAGTGGTAAGGTTTCATAGAGTACCACTGTCAATTGTGTCTGATCGAGATCCAAGATTCACCTATATATTTTGGAAGAGTCTTCAAAATGCTCTGAATACTAAACTAAACTTCAGTACGGCCTATCATCCTCAAATAGATGGCCAATCCGAGCAGAATATCCAAACACTTGGGGACATATTGAGAGCGTTCTCAATGAACATTAAAGGAGGATGGTATCAACATCATCCTCTGGTTGAGTTCTCTTATAATAATAGTTTCCACACGATCATCCAAATGGAATCATATTAATCCATTTATGGGAAAAGGTGTATAACACCAGCATGTTGGGATGAGTTCGGTGAGAATAAGCTACCTGGACCAGAAATGGTCGAAGAAATAGTGGAGGAGGTGAAAACCATTCAGAAGCATATCAAGGAAGCCCATATTTGACAGAAGAGTTATGTAGATAACCATCGATGAGACCTTGAGTTTTAAGTTTGAGACATGGTTTTTCTATGCATATCTCCTTGGAATAAGATCATGGGGTTTGTAAAGAATGGGATGTTAAATCCAAGTTACATCGGCCCCTTCGAGATTCTGGATCGTGTCGGGGTTGTGGCCTATCGACTAGAACTTCCACCTACCATGGACAAATTACATGATTTATTTCATGTATCCCTCTTAAAGAAGTATATACCAGACCCTTTACAAGTACTCTCTTCATAGGTGGTACAGTTAGAGGATGACCTTTCTTATGAGAAGCAACCAATGAAGTTCTTAGATCATAGAGAAAAAGTTCTACAAAATAAGACAATTCCCCTCATCTAGGTGTTCTAGAAAAACCACAACATTGAAGAAGCAACATGGGAATCAGAGGAAATGATGAAGTAGAGTTACCCACATATATTTTAGTGTGGGAAAATAAAATTTCAACGGAGGAATTTTTTTAACGGGGGAAGATTGTAATGACCCGAACATTCATTAATGGAAATCCATATTGATCTAATTAAGCACCTCTTTATTTTGATGAATTAATGTATTTTTTAAATAAATAATATTTTAATTAAATATTATTTTTATTATATATAAATGATCGTATAATTTTATGAATGCAATTGTAATTTTTATTACGGTTTGAAATCTATTTTTGTCAACAAACCCATGAATGTTCGACAAATGTCAGGTTTTATTTAAAAATTAAAAATTAACATATTTAGAAAAATATTTAGATAAAATTAATATTATTTCTAGAATCAGTTTTTTGAAATTATCCAACAGTGTTTTTTTCTTAATTTTATGAGAGTCAAATTTTTGGGTAAAAATAAAATACTGTTTAAATATATAGTGTGTTTTATGACATCATAATGACCCAATAGTGATGTAATAAAATAAATTAATCCTTATGTTCGGCCAATATATTTTTTACCATTAAAATAATGTGGTTTTGGGTTTGTTTGGATTATTTTACAAATCATTAATGGACCCTTCAAGACTTATTTACCATCTTGTCTTTTTAAATTGTTTTCCTTGGGAGTGTAACTCACCTCAACAAAAGAAACACCATTATTTTAAGAACATAGGACATTGGACTTATAAAATATTTTTTTCCAATACCCTTTTCCAAAATCCATTGGCAAAAAACCATGGGCTTGTTTGGGCTTTGGATTAGTTTCAGGTGAGGTGTCTCAATCCTAAATATTAAAGAGTTCAATCGCCTTTTTTATATAATCCCACCCAATATCCCACTACATCCTCACTCAAAGCCATTATAGTTCGTCCAAACTCTTCCCTAAAATCTCTAGAATCCTCCTAAGGTGCCCAATATTTCAAGAAGCCTCTCTCAATCCTCTCTCAAGCCTTTGGAAGCACACTTCCAGGTAAGGGTTTTTCTTCTTTTCTCATTTTTGTCCAATTTTCTTAATGTTGGTATGCCCTTTTAATTAAATTATAAATGTTGGGGTTCGGTTTCTCACCTCCCCAATACTACACTTTTTATTTTAGAATTATGATATACCCCTTTCTCTCTCATTAAATTCCTCTCATGTACACCTGTTACTATGCCGAAATTTCTAAAGGGATTTCTCTCTCCTCATTTACATTAAAGAAATTATTTTGTATCATGAATCTAATTTCCATTAAAATTGTTAGGACATATATCTATATGACCCCCTTACTGTCCATGTCATGTAAATAAGATGAGATTTACCTTTCTCTCTCATCAACCATTTTTATAAATTCTTACATCACATCGTTACACTGCCAAAATTGCACCAATTTTCCAAGCCAATTCCATTGTGTAGTGAATACCATGCCCATTTCTCTATCAAGGGTATTAAACTTTATGTATATTTAATTATTTATTATAAATCTTCATATATTAATCCCAAATTAATTTATCATGGAATAAATGATGTTGTTTTATAAATCATTGTTATGTGATCCATGTGGCACACTTATGCATGAAATGAAATGTTTAAGAAGGTGTTCCCTTATAGCGCTCCAATGCATTGGATAAAGTATAATATCATGATACGTCAAGTGAAATGGGTGTTTACTCATTCTAAATCAAGTGCAATAATGTTTTACTTATTCTTCATGTGCAATAAGGATTTACTCATGCTCTATTTTCAATGAGCCTTGGCTCATGCTAATTCCATGTTAAGTGTTGTTGCCACATTTTCATGTTATGATTATCATACTTTATCATGCATTTAGGTTTATTCTTCGATTATTCTCTATTGATATGCCTATTGTCTAACATGTATTGTATTCCTCATGTTACTTCATTTTTATTCCCTCACTGGGATTTATTGCTTACCCTTTTGCTTAGGCATCTCCTCAGGTTATTCCATGACATGCTATGTACGAGGGAATGTAGTGGTCATGTAAAGGAATTTTTCATTAAAGATGTTGTATATCATTTTTTATGTTGTTATGTAATTATCCTAATCCCCAAAGACACTATAGCTCTCGATCTTATTTGTTTTATCAGGTGAAGTTTATGTAATAAATTATGTTTAATTGTGTAATTAAAGATCATGGTTTTCTTATAAAAGGCCTTTGAAAATGGAATATAAGATGAAAAAAGTTCAAAATATAGTATTTAAATACATTATATTGAATATTTAAGGGTTATAATGTGTACAAAAAAAGTGGAATCCAAGGTAATAGATTTTCACCTCAACTACAATGAAATGAGAGATAATTTATATTATTCACCTAATTAAATTTATATGTTTTATATATTCCCTATCTCAAGTAATATATAATAAATTATAATTTTTTAGGGTATATAATGATTTAAATCATGTTTTATATTGTACTAGGTTTCAATTATAATGTTATTAAAGATATAATTGTTAATTTTTCAGTCTCACACTTATTCGGGATAATTCCTGTGTCAATTAACATTAGATGAATTATATTAATTACCTCATCACAAGATCATAAATTTTCTTCTCCTTTTTTTATTTCTACATTTTCCATATTTCTATTTTAGCATTTACTCTCTTTGGTTCTCATATATATGGAATAATGATTTTACAAAAAACTAACCTTATATCATCTTTTATATAGGGTATATTCTCATTCTATATGTACATTCATCAATTTTTTCCTTGAATGTTTTTTACAAATAAATAAATGATTGGATTGGTAATTTTTCTTATACATTTTATTTTATTTAAATTATTTTTAATGGAATATTTTTTTTATATTTCGAGCATGTCATTTATGACATTTTATAAAAGTGTGAATAAAATGATCTTTTTATTATTTACATTGTGAATGTATAATACATCCTTCATAAAAATTATTTTCTATTCATATTCTAATATACGTTTTGATACATTAAAAATCATTTTTTATGAATATTTACTAAAAATATTAAAGTAAAAAATTAATCATTTTCTAAATAGTTGAAGATAATTTTTTAAGTGATTTATAAATTTTATTTAGTGAAATAATACAGAGGTTTTAACAATGTTTAGTATCTATAATATAAATAAATTTCATTACTTAATAAATTCATTTTGGGTGAGTTAGTGTTCTTCTATAATATGTTACTAAATATGGATTATAACTTATTTGGAGATCATTAGCATTATTTTCTTCATTTTCTTTATCACTCGACATTAATCATTTGACCATAGTTTTATCTTTCATTTCCAAATTATTAGTTTCATGGATATAATCAAATACCACTTCTTATACTTCAATATTTTTTTCCTTATACCAATTCAATATATGATATTTGTGGAAGAAAGGTTATTAATAATTTTATATCATTTCATAGGGGTCATATTGATGTTCGGTGTACTTTATTGAACATGTATATTTATTTTTTTTTATAATAAAAATAGATTTTGTTATTATAATTCTGATTAAATATATAAAAAATAAATTGTATATAAAAAAATGATATATGGGTCCTTGTTATATATACCCCCTTGCTGCATCAACAGGTATCATGAGGCAAATCCAACAGGGTATTTCTCAGTGTGTGTCGACCCATATAATGACATCAACATTAAATAAGGCCTTCATCTTTTATAAAAAAAATTAGAAAAAGGAACTTTGTAGTATGAATCCATATGAGTTTTATGATACCTTGAAAATAATTTCACGATGTTTGATATATTTCATTCCATTTTTTATGATTTCAGTTATTATTATCTATGGGATTGTTATGTTTATGACTTCCGTAGACATGTTTTGAAGATTAATTTATTAATTAAATTTATTATGTATTAATTATCTACTCATAGATATCTTTTATTCCATATATATATATTATATATTTTTGTGTAATTCACTTACTAAGGATATAATATCAGCCTTTGTTATGTTTCTATTTTCCTTGTATATAAATAATGGATCTTTGAAATATTCTCAAGGAAACAAAACAACTTTTCATTCTATGTTTCACTGTTATAAAAATATATATAAATCATCTATTTATCTAGTATACTATCAATACTAAACTAATAGATCCTTTCTATTGTAATCACTTTTATTTGTTTAAAATTGATCGAGTAAAAAACACTAGAATAATATATTTGTCACTTTTTCATAAAACATCTCCTAATTCCTCGAGGAGACATTCCTTGGTTTATATTCCAAAATTTTTAACATGATATAAATTTACCATTATTTACAACATCATATTTTCCACTTGAACATCCATGAGACACCATCCTTGAACTTTTTGGTTTGTTTTTGAATTCAAATATTTTCATGTATGTAATCTTAATTCATGATAGATTATTAGACATAACCACAATATTTAAAAATCCAACTCTTATCCCATTAGTTTAATCTCAACATTATCCAATACATCCATTGTAAATGTGGTTCCTTTAGGATTCAACCATTAAAAACCCCAAAATGAGTTAATCATGAGTGATATGAAATTAACACCATATTATAATTATTTTAATATAAATACATAATAATCTAACCATAAAAATATGTCTCTATTCAAGATTATAATATTATATTTTAGTTTCATCTAAATCTGACTCTAGATAATATATGTTTCTATAGGACAAGTTCTCACATTTTCCAGAACAAAATTACATTACATATAAATAATTACAATTTTATCATAAATATATTTTCATTAAACAACGAATGTCCCTCAATAGTTCTTATTTTTATATTAAATTTTATCTCTACTCATCGTGCACAAATAGTGATAGTTGGACTAATACTAAACCAAAATTTATCAAGGTTTTTACCCCTCAATAAATCTATTCTGTAGCCTCATCCAATTTCTAGTATCCAAATATTTATATAATATCTTGGATAACAATAAAATATCAACTTTACCAAAACATTGGGATATTATCAAATATATATATTATACATTTAACTTATCATAGGGATTTTCACTATGGTTTTCTTATCAAAATCACTAAAACACTAATTATTATCTTGAATAACATTAAGGGTTATCTATACCAATGAAATTATGATCAACCATGACTTATATACCAATAATGGCATTGAAATACTAAACTAATAAGATTGTAATATCAAATGTTATCTAAAACCTAATATGATACCCATATAGACCACCCAAAAATTTGATGATTGCACAAATACATTAATTGACAAAAATATTACATTAAAATATATTCCCATGAACTATTATGTTTTTATTTTTAAAGAGTTATAATGAAACATTAATTTAAAAAAACCAATACATTCTCTATGTAATTGAAATGTTTCCCATTTTATAATCTGTCGCATTATCCTAAAAAATTATTAATAATATCCAAGAAATTATACACATATGATACTCTCCTAGACACTTCATAAAAATCACATTTCATCATAAAATAAATAAATAAAAACTTAATAAGGGTTTGTCTCATATTCTCAGTAGTGGTGATCATAATTTATACCAATTAAACTTCATAAGTATGGCTAATATAGAAATGTGGGTATTATCAGGATACATAAAGGAGTTATTGAAATAAAATATTATATTATAAATCATATAATAATTAATTTCATTACTTATGATCATGTCACGTAATTTTTTCATATCAAAGAGGTAAAACATTAAAATCTTATATTTGCAACATAAAACAATTATCCCATATCATAGGAGAATAACATAAAATTGTGGAATGTCATATAAAATACTAATAAACTTGAAAATTATCAGAGAATAAAAATAAAAATAACATATAAAGGTTAAAAACAATAAACCTAGGGTTTATAATTTTTCAAACATATATATGATAGTAAAACCTTTAGTTTGTGAGCATATCCTAAAAAGATATCAATTTAATTTTTGATCATATTCTACAAGTCTCAACCTTTCATATGTGAGGATGTCTAAGAAGGTTCATGTACATTATCTCATGAGATATAAAGCCTCAACTGATGCATCATAAGTCCATAGAGGAGCCAACTAATTAGCAATGTTTGTGATTCATATAAAATAAATAATCATAATAACATAATGAAACCATAGAAAAAATGGGGCTTAAATCCCTTTAAAAAATCATATAAGGAAAAAATTAGATACTAAAAATGATGAACCCCTGGAATATTAACTAGTATCCAATAATACTACATAAAATTTTAGGTAGAGAAAATTAATTGATGTATATGGTTTTTACACAATATAAATAGGGTATAGGAATTAGTAATTAATTTACCCTATAAATTTATTTATTTCATATATGTGCACACCCTTTAATAAAAAAAATATGAAATATGGTATTTATTATGGAATACCATTGGAAGAAAATTCAGGCCTATTCACATTCAATGGTTAAGAAAGTAAAGGTTGGTGAAAGATCAATCATATGATTGAAAATATGGAATTTTATTTTATTTAGTAAAAAAGGTGAATGTTAGAAGTTGAACAATATCCCCAAACGAAAATAAAATATTTTTAAATATGACAGAATAGATGACTAAAAACATTTAGACGAATTGAAAAAATGAGATGGGAAACATGGAATATCTTTAACATTTTAAAAACATTTATTTATTGAAAATAAATATTTTATAAAACAAGAAGGATTATAATTTTTTATAAACTCTGACTTTATGGAGTGAATCATTAATATTAAATGAAACAAATAATAAAGTATTGATGCATAAAACAATAAAAAATATTCTATTAAAAATTTGATAAATATGCCCCATACAAAAAACATTAAAATTTTCATTAAAAAGTTTTTATTAGAATTTAATTTTTTTGAAGATGACCTAAATCTATAATTGAAGAATATATATGGAAATTCACAATAGAATATATTATATAAAAAATATAAGATAGAGGGTTTCAACTACAAATTTTTGATGGGTTCTGTTCCACTTATAAGAACCACTTCAGGTAAAATATGAGTCAAGGGGAAATAAAATTTTGAGATGAAATTTAATCAATCATAAATGAAAAATTAAAATTATGAGTTATTTTTTATAGGATAAAATATGAACTAATAGATTATATCTCAAAATGAGACTTTAAATTTAGATAATATTTATAATAAAACATTTATGATTTCTGTAACATTTTATTCAAAATAACATTAAATATATATCATTAAATAGAATTTAAAAGATAATTAATAAAATATAATTCATTATATAACATATAAAACGATAATTTTATGCACCATAAAACATACATGGTGTTAAAAATCAAATATTTGTCACTGAATTGAAAATGAGGAAAAGAAAACCTAACCTTAATTCCTCACCTCCACTAAAGATTTGGAATTTCCTTAATAACAAAAATAAATATCTTAATCACATATTTAAAAACAACATTATAATCAATAACATTTTATAAAATTATTTATATTTTTTTAATATTTTTATATTTGTTAGCTGTTAACTAATTTCAATATCAGGTTTCACCAATCTGGATCATTTTAAACTAGTTTTATACTAGGAGTGTTATTAATAATTATTCACTAAAAGATATTAATTACTATCTCATAAAATTTACTATAAGTTATTATTTATAAATAATTTATAATGTTATAATTTCAATCTATGAGTTTTTTGTTAATATCCATAAATTTGAAATCTATGATTACCATGATTCAATGATTTTCATTGAATAGACACTGATATCAAAATTAATTAGTTTAATATTATTTTTTCATTTTTTGAACAAAATAAAATATTCATTTAGTTAATTATTTCAAATATTATCCATAATTATGTTATTATAGTTATATATGATATAATTTTATAGAATTATTCAAGTAAGTGGTTAGACCAACCAAAATATGAACATAGAAAAACTAATGGATAATTATGAAGTGGTTTAGTTATAATATAATAATTATGAAGAGATAATGATATTATTTTATCAATTTTTAATGTGACAACTAATATTTTAAAAGATTATGAAGAATAAAAAATGGATATAAAACTATAGAATAATATTAAATAATTGTTTTTTCTTAGCACATTCATTTTAGACAGTTGAATATACAACAATCATTATTTGATCACACATTAAAAAGTTTTATGATTTTTTCTATCCACACCACAAATACTTAATTAAAAACATGTTTTTAAAATGTTAGGTATTATAACCATTTTTTTACCATTTTTACACTTTAGGCTTCTAACATGGTAACTTATTTTTTCTGAAGTAATTCATTCTTTATAAATGAAGATAAAATTTCCTTTATTAAATTATATTTTTCATGAAATTAAAAATAATTGAAATAAATTTTATTAGATTAACTTTCTAAATGTGAGAAACATTAAATATTTAATAATAAATATATAGTATATTAAAACGTTTTAAATAATTGTGTAATAGAATTTCCAAATCAAAAATAATAGATCTATAAAATAATGTAAATATTTTTGTAATTCCAACTAAAAAATCTTAATTTATTTATAAAATGGTTTTAGGGATTTTCATTTCATAATTTTATACTAATAAATCCACAAAAGTCACTTTATTTTTAAAAACTACAAATTAAATAATTCATCTACAAATCAATCATTTTCAAAAAAATCCCAAAAAAATAACCTTAATCTAATATATTTATTATAAATCCAAATATGGTGATAATTTAGTAAAATAAAAATTTTATAATTATATAATTATATAATTCAAATTTTAATTATTAATATAATGAAACATGTATTCATAGGAAAATAACTTTTAAAAATGTAAATTGTTTTTATTATTATTTTCTACCAATTATTATATATATTGGTATTAATACATTATTAATATAAATAATATATCTTATCTATCAGGTATTTGGTTACATATCATAATGGTTATAAAAATAGTTTTGAAAAAAATAAAATTTTTAAGCATAATGATATTTTTAATTTAATTAGTGAATTAATAAATATGTATTTCTTCATTAAATTTAAAAATGATAAATGTTTAAAAAATGTTATAAATTACATTTTATGTTAATAATTAAAATTTTATATCATATTAATTTCTTGTAACATAACCCTTATGGATCATCAGGTAAAATATAATCATAAGGGAATATCTGGTGGCAGTTAAGGGTAACGATTCCACATGCATTGATATTGTGGAATTATCCATGAGATTGAACTTATATCAAATTTTATTTCCCTAAAATCAATGTTTATAGATTTTTTCTACGGATTGTTCTAGTGAAACCCCTAATGAAGCTACCTGATTTTTTAGACTCAAAAAATGATTATAATATCAGACACTTCCGTTATCCGATTCAATTTCATTCCATTTTTATTTATAGATTTTTTAATATGTTTTCTTCCTTTTAGACTGCCTATATTGTAACTTTAAAATATTATTATAAGATATAATATTTTTGAATTTTTTTTATATTAATATATATTATAATAATATATATTTTAGGATAATAAAAAATGATATTTGGGGTCATTACATTGGATAAATTTGAATTAAAACATATACTTTCATATGTTAGAACATTAGAAATGAAATATATTTATGATTTTACTAAATCATACAATGGGTAATATATAAAAACATTTCACATTGAAATAGTATAATCAGTTAGCCATTAGAAATTCATAGTCTAAGTATTAGTGCTTATGAAAAAACTATTCTTTAATAAATTTAGGAGGGAATGTGATTTCATATGAGTTTTTGTATAAATTGAGGATATCATTAAAACCCTTGACTATATTTGGATGAAAATTATTTCTCATGCAAAATGATATAACATAGGTCAAATATTTATATTTTGTGTATTTTATAATATTTAATTATTATTCTATTGTGAATATATCAAACATACATCTCAATGAAATAAGGAATAAAATAATTTAGGTGTGGAACATTATGAACCATAAAATCCAAAAATTATGGTTGAGAAATAATAAAATATTCACTAACTATATTGAATACATAATGAAGTCTATTATGAAAATTAATAATATATGGATATATAATTTGGGTTATTTATTAATAAACATATGCTATAAATAAATGTAGTATATTTAACGTTCATTATTCAAAAAATTGTAAAAAAACATATAAGAAAACATGATTATTGAAGAACAATGAAACAGGATCATTATTTTCATAGTTAGAGGTTATTATATTTTAGAATAATTATCATAGTGAATCATTGGATAGTAATAAATTCTTTTTTATTTAGGAATGTAGGTTTTGGTTAAATCATGGAAAACGTTTTGTGTTTGGACCATATAGAGGTGTCGGTATAGGTTGAGTACTAAGTGTTGGGAATTGTCCTATGTTTGGACTTAGAGTTCTTCTATAGGTTGAATTAAATTTTTTTACAAAACGGGATAATGGTTTTGAGTTTTTTGGTGGTCATTAAAAAGCCAAGGGGAATCCTAAATTGAATGTTAAGAAAACTAGTGTTAATATTATATGATTTTTAAGTGAATGACTGGTGGTGATATTTGTTTATGGTATAGTGTAATTTAATGTTTGGAAGTATTTCTGGTTAATTCCAAAAAAATTGTATTATAGTACAATTATTTAAAAAAAATTCAAATGTTACAAGAATTTATAGGCTATGGATGGTTGGAAGGTTGTTACGGTTCATTAAAATTTTTGAAAGATCAAATACATAGGTCTACTTTTACCTTGTGTAAGATTCATCGGGATTAATATTCCTGTATTTTGAAAAGTTCTTATATTTTCCCAAAAAAAAATTCACCCAAATAAGGTTTGGTAAAAAATGGATATTTTTGGGAGTTACCCTATATACATAAAAGTAAATCTTTATTTGAGAGATGATATGCATAATTAACTCTTTAATATATATGTGTAATTCTTTTTATATTTGAAAAAATGAAAGAGTCAAAGAAATATAAGGGCCAACAAGAAATAATAATTTGGATATGTGTTGGTAGATCATGTGATTTGTAAGGGTCATTATCTAATATATAAACATTCTCTACATCTTCAAAAATAGTAAATTACCTAGTTACCATGTTATATATTATGGTATTTTCTATGAATAAAGTTAAAACATCTGTATAATTTCCCTGATATATAGGAGACTTATGTATATTAATAGGGTGATACATAGTATCATAAGAGGGTTTATAATTGAGGGTCCAATACATAAGGGTATTGATATATATGGTTCTTATATTTTGTATTGTTTCTAAAAATATTAGTGGAATCATAAATTTTGGAAATTTTTAGTATTTATTAATTAAGTATAAAAGGGGAACCTATGGAGAGTTATCCCCAATTATCCTTGGTTAGACATGGTTTCTTCACATTCATTCTTCCATTTATCTTAAATACAGATCTTATGTAAATGTTATCATTTCATTATTTTTGTTGTTTAAGGGGTATTAATGGGTATGTCTTGTTTATCTAGAGTATTTAATATCATTTATCTCTATATTTCTATATTTTCTATTAGTGGTTCCCTAAAAGTGTGGTTTTTTATATTTCTATGTTTCACTAAATATGAACCTGATTAGTTTTTTTCTTAATGATTAGAGTATTTTTAATTCTATATAGGTGGTACCTAGATCTTTTCTATGTTATACATGTGTCTATGAGATTTTTATAAAAGAATTTTGGGTATGGTTTTATATGTTTTACTAATAATGAAACCACGTGGGATTTACATTTTTATTCATAGATTCCTTGAGAAAGTCTTATGTTGTAAATGTTTATTTTATCAAAGTATGGTTTATTTAATTGGTTTTGTTTTTTTTTGGGAATAGTGTTTCTTTTTACTGACAATGTTCCTCAGGATATAGATATGTATTTAGTTCATTTGGGACATGATGATTGTAGCCATTATAATTTTAGATGACACTGATCACTAGAAATTGGGTTATATGGTTTTTTAGAATAATATAGATGGTTTTTACCATTTAAATAGTTTTAAATATAGTTTTTCTATGATATTTCTATAAAAAAATTATTTCCTCTCACCACTTGTGAATAGGCCATTATGGACATGTTAATAAAGGATATTTCCCATGAGATGGTACATTCCACTCACTATGGATGAAACCACCATAGATTCCCTGGAATATGGATGATGTAGTCATCTATTTGTAAAAATCAAAGGATACAGTGTAGTCATCCATAGATGGTGGTATGTGATTCTGTTGCATGAGAGGGTAATGGAAATTAAATATGTGATATATAGGGGTGGATGATTGAATATTGACTTGGAAGGGTGTCAACATGTCAAGAGGTTTTTTGGATATTGTTTAAATGGTTTGTAAAGTGAATCAAATGACCATGAGTCTTGTGATATGGGTAGTGAACATTTCTTTAGAGAACCACGATAAATTCATAATGGAAACCTTTTAATGGGATCGTGTTTTATGTCACATGATATGGAAATTTTTAGAGGGTTGAGAAAATATCTACATAAAATTCTATATTTTCTATTTTAAGGATAATGACATTTTTAAATTAGGTTGACGGGGAAGCCTACATGACCTGAAAAACCTTATATACATGGATTTAAATCTTATATTTACTTTGGAAATTACACTTCTAAAGGCCATATATGAATACCCCACCCTATATAAACACCAACCAATCATTCTACATCCATTAAATGTAGATTTTTTATGTCATGACTATCATGTCTGTGGATTTGCATTACTTCCACTTACAAAATGGTAATTAACAAGTGTATGATATATACGTCAATAATGAACCCCAAAATCCCAATAATCATAATATATTTTAATTCCTTCTTTATTCTCTCTGCTATATTGTAATTATGTCAACATGATGCCTTGAGTCTCACTGTTGATGTCCTAATGTCAATATGGGTTGTAGACCATAGAATCTTGGCCTAGATTACCTATAGACCAATGTATATTGTGGCTCAAAATCCAATTTATAGAAAACACTACATATTTCTAATGGTGAAAAACATTATAAAATTTTAGGCCCCAATAACAAAACCTTATCTCACTTGATTGGGTCACCTACCGAGCCACCATGAACTAGTGAGTCTTATTGTCATTCCATGTTAACAATTAATCCAATATTTTGATGTATGATTTCAAATTTCCCCACATCCTAAAAATAGAAAATACTTTTATAGTCTTCCAAGACTCCAAAACATATCAAGTACACCACATCAACTCCATTGAATGATGATGAAAAATACCAGACTTGTAACCTCATCACTATTTTGATGTCAGTCATAGATCTCATAAAGCATCTACACTGAGACTTTGGGATGCAGTAACCTATTGAAACTAATTCACTTAGAGATAATACTTGGAATCACTGACGAAAACATAATCTTCCACCACAACATCAACCAAATAATCCAAACATTCCCACACCAGGTAGGCATGAAAGGAAACATAATGAAATATGAGGAAACTAGATCAAATAAAGAATCTATGGAATATATTAATAAAACACTAGGATTATACCAATTTATGTGGCCTTGAATATGTATGTGATATCTATGATCCCATTTCCACACGATAGAACATATATTAGGCATTCCCGATAGTGATATCTTGTGAGATCACCCACTAGATTTCTGAGGGGACATCTGATTTTCCAGTCTAAAGATATAAAATTACACACTAATATAATAAAAATAAATGGAAATTTTATTTTAGAAATTTTCATATTCGGTGGGGTATTAGGAATAAAGGTTAAGAATAATTAAATGATAAGGGAATAAAGATTTACATAAAACTATAATTGAACTAAAATATTATTCCGTAATAAAAAATGGTTTTTATAATGCATTTATTGTTTCAAAAATTGAGTGTTAGTTATAATGAGGAATAAAAATAGATAAATTCCCATTAATTACCTCTGCGTAACCAAATAAATTGAGAAGTAAATCGTTATAACATGTATATAACCTCTTGAAAAGCTGAAATAAACGAGGTATGCATGTGTGGGACATTTATAAAAAATATATATTAAGTAAATAATATGAATAGATAAATAATGTGAGGTATTAATAAGGATATAATAACAAAATAAAAATTGGCCTTTTCAAAGAGATCCCTTAACTTGTGTCCGGATTTTATCAACTCATTCCCAAAAAATAATTAAAAATTAAATTATAGTTATTAAATAAATGATTTTAAATTGATTATTTTAATAGATATATCATTTAATTTTTATATTTCTTTCATTCATTTATTCCATGGTTCAAATATCAAATTAATTTTTGGATAATTATTGATGTTCTTATCAAATGGGACTATAACCCTAGAATTTAAATGAAATGATATTCATTTCATTTTATAAATTTAAATGGTATAAAATATCTATATTTAATATGAAATACATATGAATAATTTAGTATAAACATTATCTTATTAAGGATACTTCATTTAGGTGTTTTTATCAACATTCATGGACTATACATGTTTTATAAAATAAAATTTATATTAATACATTAGAAAACATAAAAATATATTATGATATTCTAATTATTATTGTATGTATCCATAAAATTAATTCTAAAAATATACATGAAGGTGGTAAGGGAAAATAACATACCTTATTCATGTAGAAAGAGAACTAACCATATTGTGAAAAATGATTTCAATTTATAATTAAATGGGAAGTGGATTGAATGATTGGTGTTCCTTTAAAATAGTAACAATAAAAAATATTTTGAATGCCCTGACCCCAGTTATCTAGAGTTGGTGAATTATTACATAACATTGGCATGATTACAAGGAATCATGTCCCAAAGAACCAATCGGTTTTGCAATCTTAGAAAATAGATTCCATAGATGAACTTTACATTACAATTTCAAACATACAACACATCATAGATAGTGCTTTGAGAATTCCATTATTCACTTAGCTTAACACTTCTTATTAATCAGAATACGCTTCTTGGAATCCTGGGAAAAATAAAACAAAGAAAGGGGTGAGCTTAAATGCTCAGTAAGGGTAAGAAATACAGCGGAAGATAACATAAATATTAATCATGGTGAATAATTGTAACCATATACCTTTACAGATAATAAAAATGAATAATTTTATGGCAGGAATATGAGATGAGTAAATAATTCCATAATAAAACATAATCATGGGTATTATACTTGTCGAATGACCATATAAACCATCAATATTATTTTCATAATGAGGGAATGTATAATGCCAGACATTCTAAAAAATTTTGTCAAGGCCTCAGCCAAGACGTCTACAAATAATTAAGGCCTCGTCTAAAACCATATATCTAATTGGGAAAGGGCCTTGGTTAATTCCATGTTTAGTTGTCTCCTGAGACCTACTGATGCATCGAGGAGCTATAGCTAGCTCCATACATCACTTACTATGTCCAATACATTCTTCATATGAAAAGGATGAAACTTAACATAAACATTAGTATAAGAACTAGGATACAAAATTTCAATACTTTAACCATAAACCATGAATGGTATAAAAATAACACATCCACAATCAAACATATCACCAAACCTTCAACATAATATGGAAGATTTGTATCATGATAAATCAACTTCAAAATAAGTTTAAAATCCATTAAAGGATTTTGACGTTGATGAAAATGATTTGTAAAACTCTTTGACAGAAATAATACATTATCATGAAAACATTTAAGAGTCACACAATTTAGACAATAAGTCATTTAAAGACTTTTTTAAATCAAAGTGTCCCATACCACTTTGAAATTTTGAAAGGAATTAACATTTTAAAAACATTCATGTCTATATAAATAAATCCTTAAAAACCAGTTTGAAGACATGGACATTAATGATAAGGATTTAGAAGAATAAATATTTAAAACATTTGAAATGATGTTTTAGTAAAAAGTCCCTTAAAATAATCACTTTGAAAACTCTTTCATAAGACATGTACATGGATAATAAATATTTCCTAGTAGATACTTATGTAAAAACAACCTCGAATAATAAAGAGATTATGAAATTAACCCTTACCAGTTTGGTAACTTACAAAACATACACCCCATGAAAAAGGTATCATACAATTAATTTTTAAATACACATAAAATAATGTGTATTACATAAAGAATACAATTATGGGTAGTACATACACCACACAAAATGTAATAGTGGCAATATGGAATGAATCTCATGGGAATAAGAAGTGAGATAAAAACCCCTCACCTTGTACATTTACTTGGTTGATGGTAGGTTAACCTCATTTATAATAGTGAAATAATTGTTATTGAATTATACAATAATCATATATATTAATATGATATCATATATGATCTTTTAACATCGCTTTGTTAATAAACTCTTAGTATTATCGTTGTTTTAAGTCTTAACTTACTCATTTACCTTTATATAAGCCGTGTTTGTTATGGATAGGTTGTATCATACTCATATACCGAATGATATTAAGTTCTGAAATATCATTTTTAATCATCCAATAAAATTTATTCTTGAATGGATACGATGGAGAATGAATCTCATCGCGTTCATGGAGACGATAATCTGTACGTACGCACGAGTGACAATATCATTATTTTAATATTAAAATAATATATAATTCGATGGTATATCATATATATAGAATCATTATCAGGTTATATTTATTATTTACATGAATTATACATCATTTTTATACCCATCTAAATAGTAGTATATTGAATAACAATTACGCCACAGCGTGGAGACTGTAGGTCGTACATACGCATGTATGCTGACATGTCATTCGAGGGATTGATAGAATGATGAATTTTTTGTTCCATAATTATAAATAAATCACATTATATATAATTTACTTGATATATTATTTTATAATGGAAATAACAAGGAAAGAATAAGTTTAAGAAAAAAGGAACTTTAAAGTGGGTGGTGAAGATGTTACCTCTTCTTCGGGTTCTTCCTTTTGATTTGATTAGAAGGGCTACATAGGTTGGCTTTATGATAAAAATAAGTCCTCTAGGATGAAGTGAGGGAATTGGGGAGGATATTTGGGTAGGTTTTGGATGATCAAAATGGCTTTGAAGGTATGAATTAATGAGAAGGGGGAGTAACCTTTTATAAGAGGGGTGATAGGATCCTTAAGAAAAGCTAGAAATATTATTTTATAATAAATTCATATTTGGTTTATAATTGATCCAAATTAGATTATTTAATGTTAAAGGTGGGTATAGGTCTAAAACCACTCAACCAATGGGTTTTAGATAGTTTTGGGTCACTATATTAACCTTATCTTTTATATTAACTCTTAGTTAATTTGTTTGACATTTATCATGTCACATTATATTTTTATATTATATAGTAAATTAACTTACTATATACATCCAAGAGACCCCCAAGTGGTCCATTAATGATACATATATCATTATATAAGTCTCTTTTCCTAACCTTAGATTTTTAGGAATTTAATATCAATTAATAATATAATATTTGTTTTAAAATCTTGTTTTTGTCAATTTTGAAAGTATTCAATAATTGATTTTTGTTAAAGTCTTAAAAACATTATTAATTCGAACCCAATTTATTTAATCAATTATATAATGTCATATTAGCCAATAAAATTCATTTATGTCATCAAAAGTTTCAAAGTATATTTATTTTAACATTTATAATACCAATTATTTGATTCTTTCATTAATAATGAAAATACTGCATCATTATTGTCTCATAAATAATAATTGTTATTAAATGTCTAAAAATTATAAATAAAATACAATTATGTAGTAAAATGTTTTATCTTTATAATTAACATTTATAATAAAAAATTAAACATATATAACCTTATGTAAAAATTGTTTTTCTAAAATATATATGCTTATGTCATTTTTTTAATTATTTTAACTTAATTAATATAAAATGTCCTTATAGCTTACAAGTGGATCCATGGGGTCCCTAAATCGACCCAAAGATTCCCATGGTCGGACATGTATCAACCAATAAGGGTTGGACACGTTTTATGGTAATTTATTATTATTATAATATTAATGTTTTACCATTATCTACCGGATTTACCCTTTAACAATGTTAAATAAAATATTTACCGAAGTAATTATTCAAAATGTCTAAAAATAAAAGTTACACATTTACACAATTTGAACATCTTGATTCCAAACATGGAATCCATTATTTAAAATTCAAAACACAGAAGTGGAAGAAATTAATTTAAAATTTATTCTGTTTTTTAAACAAAAAGTGTGTTTTTAAGAGATAATAACTATCAAAAGATTGACACTTTTTTATGTCTAGTTTAATTGTGAAATAATGTACAATGACCAACTTTGTATTAAGTGGTAAAAATATATTATAAATATACTTTAAAAAAATAAAATTTATAATTTATCACTATTAATTATTTCAATTAAAAAAAGTTTCTTTTAATTAAAATTTAGTAATTCTTACTATTCATCAAAATATAAAAGTTATCCGAAATGTACCAAAATTTCACCCAAGGATAATTTCTATTTTACAAATCAAAAAATGAAGTCTATATTGAGATATATAATTTATAAAATTTCAAAAAGTGGTTATTACTATTCATAACGGCTACTTTGATTGGTTGTGGTGGGTGTTAGAACTCGTAGTTGCATACAACACACGCTACTGTATTATTCAACGAGAAGCATACTGTGGAAGCCTGGGGTGTTTCATTGTAAATTTTGTTATGTCCCAATAAATTTATTTAATCAAATTGAATATATAAATGTTTAAAATATTGGATTTAAAAAGGTTTCACTATTAAAAGTTGGTAAAAGTGCATTTTTGAAAAATACTTCTTTTATCTAAAAAAAATTAATTTGTTCTTACATTATGTATAATAAACTAAGAATATGGATTCTAAAATTATAAGGATTATATAATTTTCAAAATTTAGTTAATACTATTCATAACCTCTTTTTAACGGCTTTTTTGGTAATTCATGGTGCACTTGAACTCGGTGTTGCGTGTAGTGAAAGTTATTGAATTGTTTTGAAGAAGTAACACAGTATGAAATCATGGGGTGTTACATTCTTCCCTAATTCAATAAATTGTGTCCTCGCAATTTGATATTGTTTTTCGAAAATAAAGGTTGAAAATAGAAAATATCTTTGTGGGAATACCCACATCGGAAATTTGGTTAATAAATTTTAGTCTTAATAAGCGGAAAATAGAAATGAAAGGGTCACCACAAAATTATGATCTCAATTAGGAGAATATTAGTGGAAATTAGAGACATATAATTGGAGTAAAAAAATAAATATTTATAGTTAGTTATTGAGGTCATCAATCACAAACAAGTTTAAAATTGAGTTCCTTAAATTCATCAATCTATGATGATTTAAAATACCATCGGCTCAAAAAATAATAAAGTATTAGGATAACACATTTTTTGTTTTAAGATCCCTTCAATGAATTATAATAATTTATTTATTCATAGAATAAAGGTATAAGAAAAATATATTATTGAAAATTAGATTTCCATCCTTTAACTAATTTCTACCACAACCTCATCTTTCACTCTAAAAGATAATAGAACTTAAAAATATATTCTATTTATTATATTCCTTTTTGGTAAAAAAATGAATTTACAATTAATCTACCAGACCTTCTTAAAATAAACTACTTTATTTAATCCAGGATATCACATGTGCCAGTGGTAGGTGATAAACCCTTGTCGCCCTTCAGTTGTGGGTTCAAGTCTCGTGGCCTTGCCAGAGGCGATGGGTTTCCGCCCAACCTCCAGGTTGCCTTTTTTATAAAAATCCAAATATAACCTTTCAATCATAATCCCTTCTGACCTTTAGACTTATCCAAAATACTTTTGAAAACACTCAGTCCGAAATTTATATGAAAGGTAAACATATTGTAGATTCTTTTTACCCTGTAATAGCATGTGAATACCTTCATCGTGTATTCTTTTAAAACACTGAAGCATCCTGAATTACCATAAAACATTATTGATTAAATTCATTCTCCCTTATTCCTTATAGAATACTGGATATACTTCATCCATCCAAAAATGTTTTAAACTCCAATAATGATTGAATATACAAATCTTCAATCAGTTTCAAGGCAGTCAAGAATATCCAATATAATTTACCCAAATCAACCATATCTTATTCCAAAATCAGTACTTCAATAGTAGAACCATATTAAGGTTTATCTTTCCTTAAACCATGTAATTTCCAAAAATTTAACTCATTGTAGAGTCAATTTTTTTAGTACCATAAAACTTCAAATCCTAATGAAATAGTACTACAGTACAATCCTTATTTATTTCTAGAACATCATTGATATAACACTAAAATGAAATAATTCCAAAATAACAACATAAGAACACTGGTCATTCCTCTTCATTTGTGGTAGTAACATAACTCGATTATTATCAAATAGAATCATTTGCGGCATAGTCTGATGATTGGTAAATCGGTTCACATAGTGTTCAAACTTCTTGTAGATGAAGCATTGTACATTTGAAACCTTTTTATTACTCTTGCAGTCACGTACATGGTGCCCTTTTTCTACACACTTATAACATACTCTCATTCCCTTAAATCATTTTACAAGGTGATTCTTTCCAGAGTTATATAATATGGAAAAATCCTTTTTTACCTTCGTCCCTTTTATATTTCCTTCTCTCTACCATCCTTTTCTTCTCTGTCTTCCCTTCAAAGCCATAGGACTCCAAGAATTATTTACTTATCTTATCATCACATGATATTATTTCTTCATATGATGATAATATATGGGAGACTATTTACCTTATAAATTCTAGCTTAATACCGTGGAATATATGATCCTTCTTACTATTTGGATCATATGTATTGATAGAGATCGCATTCCTTCTACTGGTCACAATTTATATACAATGGCATACACTAGATTAGTTTATGAATAGAAATACCTAATCCTGAACTTTTAAAATACATAACATAAATTAAACATTTTATGAATATAATCCATAATCATAAAAATGTTTTCTTTGAGTAAGTATATACTCATAAGACTCTAATAATGGTTTGTAATGAAAATGAGAATTATCCTGAGCATATCCCCCAGGAGTGTAGTAACCAAGAGTGCAGAAAGGTTCATTGTTGTGCACCAGTTCTCTTTCTAATCTATCTCAAAGCGGTGTTTTTGGGTTTTACCCCTAGGTACATATGTAGTAGAGCCACCTCTACCTTCTCGTATCCAGACAAGGATTTATTTCTTGGAAAACTCACAAAATCTCTACAATGCCAAAATTCTAGGAAGTTCTTCTATACTAATCCTCAAATTCTATCTTAGGGTGATGTGCTCTAATCATAGTTTATCTAAATCTAGTTTCCAAGGTCATTTCTAAACTTCCTATGATACCAACTGTAATGCCCCGACCCCAGTTACCCAGAGTCAGTGCATTATTAAATAACATTGTCATGATTACAAGGAATCAAGTCCCGAAGGACTGATCAGTTTAGAAGTCTTGGAAAATAGATTACATACATGAACTTTACATTACAATTTCAAGCATACAACACAGAATAGATAGTACTTTGATAATTCCATTATTAACTTAGCTTAAACCTTCTTATTAATCAGAATACACTTCTTGGAAACCTGGGAAAAATAAAACATAGAAAGGGGAGAGCTCAAATTCTAAGTAAGGGTAAGCAATACAGCGGAAGATAACATAAATATTAAGCATGCTGAATAATTATAACCACATACATTTACCAATAATAAAGAAGAATACTTTTATTTCAGTAATATTAGAAGAGTAAATAATGCCATAATAAAACATAATCATGGGTATTCTACTAGTCAAATGACTACATGAACCATCAATATTATTTTCATAATGAGGGAATGTATAATGCCAGACATTCTAAAACATTTTGTCAAGGCCTCGACCAAGACGTCTAAAAATGACTAATCCCTCGGCCAAAACCATATATCAAATTGGGAAAGGGCCTCAGCCAATTCCACATCTTGTTGTCTCATGATACCTACCGATGCATTGAGGAGCTATAGCGGGCTCCACCCATCACTTACTATGTCCAATACATTCCTAATATGAAAAGGATGAAACTTAACATAAACATTCATATATGAACTAGGATACTAAATTTCAATACTGTAACCATAAACCATGAATGGTAGAAAAATAAAACATCCACAGTCAAACATATCACAAAACCATCAACACAATATGGAATATTTTTATCATGATAAATCAACTTCAAAAAAAGTGTTAAATCCATTAAAGGATTTTGACATTGATGAAAATGATTTGTAATACTCTTTGAGAGAAATACCCCTTTTACATGAAAACATTTAAAAGTCACAGAATTTGGAAAAGAAGTCATTTAAAGGCATTTTTTAATCAAAGTGTCCCATACCACTTTGAAACTTTTGAAAGAAATTAACATTTTAAAAACATTCAGGTCAATATAAATAAATCCTTAAAAACCATTTTGAAGACATGGACATTAATGGAAAAGATTTAGAAGAATAAATATTTAAAACATTTGAAATGTTGTTTTAGTAAAAAGTCCCTTAAAATAATACCTTTGAAAACTCTTTCATAAAACATGGACATGTATAATAAATATGTTCCAATAAATACTTATGTAAAAACAACCTCGGATAATAAAGAGATAATGAAAATAACCCTTACCAATTTGGTAACTTACGAATCATACACCCCATGAAAGAGGTATTCATACACTGAATATCTAAGAGCACATAAATTAAAGTGTATTACATAAAGAATACAATTATGGGCAGTACATACACCACACAAAAGGTAATAGTTGCAATATGGCATGAATCTCATGGGAATAAGGAGTGAGATAAAAACCTATTACCATGTACTTTTCCTTGGTTGATGGTAGGATAAACTCTTTTATAATTTTGAAATAATTGTTATTTAATTATAAAATAATCATATATATTAATATGATATCATATATATTAATATGATACCATATATGATCTTTTAACATCACTTTGTTAATAAAATCTTAGTATTATCATCGTTTTGGGTGTTAACTTACTCGTTTTATTTTATATAAGTAGTGTTTGTAATGGATAGGTTCTATCATACTCAAATCCAAAATTATTTTGAGGCCTTTTTTTAATCATCTAATAAAATTCAGTCTTGAATGGATACGATGGGGAATGAATCTCATCGCGTTCGTGGAGATGGTAATCCGTACGTACGCACAAGAAACAATATCATTCTTTAGATATTAAAATAATATATAATTGGATGGTATATCATATAGAAAGAATAATTATCAGGTTATATTTATTATTTACATGAATTATACATCATTTTTATACCCATATAAATAATAGTATATTGAATAACGATTACGCAACAACGTGGAGACAGTAGGTCATACGTACGCACGTATGGTGACATGTTACTCAAGGGATAGATAGAATAATGAATTTTTTTGTTCCATAATTATAATAATATCACAGTATATATAACGTACTGCAGTTATTATTTTAAAATGGAAATAAAAAGGAAAGAATAAGTTAAATCAGAAAGGAACTTTTAAGAGGGTGGTGAAGACGTTACCTCTTCTTCGGGTTCTTCCTTTTGATTTGATCAAAAGGGCTCCTTAGGTTGGATTTCTGATCAAAATAAGGCATATAGGATGAAATAAGGGAAGTTGGGAGAAAATTTAGGCAGGTTTTGGCCGAGCCAAATGGATTTAAAGGTGTGAATTAATTAGAAGGTAGAGTTCCCTTTTATAAGAGGGGTGAGGGGCACCTTTGGAAAAGCAACAAATATTATTTTATAATAAATTCATATTCGGATTATAATGGCTAAAAAGTGGATTATTTAAAGTTTAAGGTGGGGATAGGTCGAAAACCACTCAAACAATAGGTTTTAGACATTTTTGGGTCACTATATTAACCTTATCTTTTAGTTTTAACTCTTAGTTAATTAGTTTGACATTTACCATGTCACTTTGTATTTTTATATTATATAGTTAATAAAAATACTATATACATCCAAGAGACTCCCAAGTGGTCCATTAATGATACACCTATAATGATATAAGTCTCTTGGCCGAACCTTAGATTTTTAGGAATTGAATATCATTTAATAATATAATATTTTTTTTAACTCATTTATGTCAATTTTGACACTATTCAATAATTGATTTTTGATAAAGTCTTAAAAACTTTATTAATTGGAAACAATTTAATTATGAAATCCTATAATGTCTTATTGACCAATAAAATTCATTTATGTCATCAAAAATTTAAAATTATATTTATTTTAAACTTTATAATACCAATTATTTGATTCTATCATTAATAATGAAAATACTGTATCATTATTGTGTCATAAATAATATTAATTATTAAATGTCTAAAAAGTATAAATAAAATATCATTATGTAGGAAATATTTTTATATTTCTAATTAATATTTATAATTGAAAATCCAACATATATAACCCTGTGTAAAAATTATTTTTCTAAAAGATATATGCTTCTGCTATTTTTGTATTTATTTTTACTTAATTAATATAAAGTGTCCTTATCACTTACAAGTGGATCCATGGGGTCCCAAAATCGACCCAAAGATGCCCATGGTCGGACATGTATCAAAAAATAAGCTTAGGACATTTTTTAGGGTAAATTATTATTATTATTATATTATTTTTTACCCTTATCTACCGGATTCACCCTTTAACCATATTAAATAAAATATTTACCAAAGGAATTATTCAAAATTTCTAATAATAAATGTTACCCATTTACACAATTTGAACATCATGATTCCAAATATTGAATCCATTTTTTCAAATTCCAAACACAAAAGTGGCAGAAATTAATTTAAAATTAATTCCTGTTGTTAAAACAAAAAGTGTGTTTTTAAGAGATAATAACTATCAAAGGATTGACACTCGTTTATATCCGGTTTAATTTTTAAATTATGTACAATAACCAAAATTGTATTAAATGGTAAAAAATATTCTAAATATAATTTAAAACCACTCATATTCATAATTTATCACTGTTAATTATTTCGATTAAAAAAGTTGTTTTTAATTATAATTTAGTAATTTTAACTATTCATCAAAATATAAAAGTTATCTGAAAAGTACCAAAATTTCACCCTAGGATAATTTCAATATTTTGAATCCAAAAATTAAGTCCATTTTGAGAGATAAAATTTATAAAATTTCAACAACTTGTTATTACTATCCATAACAGCTACTTTTATTGGTTGTGGTGTGTGTTAGAACTCGAAGTTGTGTACAACACACGCTACTGTATTATTCATAGAGAAGCGTACCGTAGAATATTGGGGTGTTTTGTTGTAAATTTTTTATGTCCCCATAAATTTATTTATTCAAATTTAATATATAAAAGTTTAAAATATTGGATTTAAAAAAGTTTCACTATTAAAAGTTGGTAAAAGTGCATTTTTGAAAAATGCATCTTTTATCTGAAAAAATTGAATTTTTCTTACATTATGTAAAAAAAACTCAAAATATGGATTCTAAAATTATAAGTATTATATAAAGTTCATAATTTAGTTAATAATATTCATAACCGCTTTTGAACGGCTTGTTTGTTAAGTCATGGTGTGCTTGAACTCAGTGTTGTGTGTAGCGCAAGTTATTGAATTATTTTAAAGAAGTAACACACTATGAAATCTTGGGGTGTTGAAATATTAATGATATAAAACAATTATTTCATTTTTAATGGAATTTTTTTGGAGGATGAGGAATAATATAAATAAAAAATATTGGTTGAGTGTATTACATACTCATTTGGATAACTCCATATAAGCATCCACTAAATGCACATTGGGATTTTTCTTATGATAAAAATTATTAAATGTATATGGGGAGATAGTTGAGGATAGATTTTATAATGTTTGGGTGGTCCCCAAGACATAAAAGGTGTAAGGAGAAGGGGTGGTGAGAGGTTGTATTTATAATAAGAGGAGAGGATGGTTTTTGGATTTTGTATTCATTAATATAATATTCTATCTTAATACAATTAATATTGATTAATCCTATGACTAAATACAATAATCGTTACATGGGATTTACATATAATGGGATCATACATTATATTATATGAAATTAATCATTTATGAAACTTTTATTTGGTTAAATACTATATTTTTTAAAATTTTACAATTCTATAAAAATCAATATACTTTGAAATAATACCATAAATTCACACTAAATATTCCTAATTTTTATATTACAAAAATTAAATAAATTTTAATATAATTATTTTCTAAGTATGACAAATTAAATTAAAATTAAAATTTATTATTAATTTGAAAAATCTCAATTTCTATAATACTGTCAATTTTATGACCCTTTGAGCTGTTATTCAAGGTATCACAAAACTATAATATTATTATAAAAAAAATAATATTATTGTGTAGAAATGTTTTACGAAACCTTATTATATTCTAAATAATTAAATTTATCATAAAAATTTAAACAAAAAATATATTTTTTGAAAATAAAAACGCATATTTTATCATATTTAAAACTTTTATTTATTTGTATCAGGATATAATATTTCTGTATTTTTATTTTATAAGGAAAATATATATTATTTCACAATTTTATCAATGATGTTACTAATCTAACAGTTAGTTTACAAATCCTAAACGTCATATTATGATTCCAATTGTTAGATTTTCAATAGTCATATAAGTTCCATGACTTCTAAAAACATTATATTTCATTAATTATTCATTCACTTATATTTTACCTCTAGGTTATATATTTTTAAATTAAAAATGAATATTACATTACAAATTTTATATTTTATTTCTATAGTGTTGTTCAAGAGTGTGAATATTTTAAGTGTTCGATCATATCCCAATTTTCATATTTTAATTATCTTATTTACTAATTTCTTATTCCATTATAATAATATAAATTATTACATCCATATTTATCCTCCAAATATAATGTCAGAGTCTAAATTTTAAATGGATCCAGTTTTCATTATGTACTATATATGCTTAATATAATTATACATTAATAAATATCAAAGATTTATCTAATTATAAAGTATGTTTTTATTAGAAATATTATTTATCATTACATTCTTCCCCCATTATAAAATTTCTACTTTGAAATTTAATTTAATGCTCTAATGGTAAAACCACTAATGGTAGTTTTCAACATTGGTGCCTCAAGTTCCCATATCACCCCCTTGTACATAGGGTTCCATCATAATACTTTGACTAGGTGAGTTGTCTTTCTAATGAATGGTCTTTACCTATTCTACGATTTCTTTAACCATTTCATGTCTCAATATCTTCCACTAACCAAATTAATCCCAACACATTTTTTATCTATATATCTTCTAAAATATGTTTCATATGGAACTATTTCAATGCTTGAGTGGGATATATTATTGTTTGGGAACTTGACTAGGGGAATAATTTTACTCCATTCTTCTTTTATATCAACCAAGAACATTCTTACTATTTCCTTAACATTCTGTATTGTCCACTCAAATTGTTCATATTTTTATGGTAGATAATTTATACGAAATTCCAATTTTTGTTAATAAAATATCATATATTTTTTAATATTTTTTCAGTAAAGATTTTATCAATATTGGATATAATCAATAGTGGTGTTCCATGGAGACTCACTACTTCCTTTATGTTTATCCTTAATGTTGATCTATTGAGACTTCCACTCATATAGAAATGAAATATAAATCATTTGTTTCATGGTCCACTAAATCCCACATGGAATTATTTTGTATATATTCACAAAAAAGATATAAAAAAATTCCATACTGATTTTCTACATCTCTTGGTGTGTGTAGTTAACTGTTGTTTCATCCACTGAGACATTTACTTTTCATTATTGACTTGCGAGCATACCATCCTCTTTGTTATATCTCTTATGTTATTATTATTGATTTTGTCCCACCTATAGTGTTACTAATGTTTTGGATATAGCTTTTTTATTCTGATTTGATTAAGAATTTTGATCTATTTGTTTCATTTAACAGGTCCTTCATTATCTCTAGATTAAATGAGATGCATAGTATTGACCCCAATATTAAAAATCCATCTTCAAAAAAATTAATATATAGGAATTTCATTTTCGGAGATAATACACTTTATTCTATATTTATACATAATCCCTTTTATATACCATTATAATAACTATGTGGGATTATTAAGAAATTAGTTGAGAAATAAATGAAATTTTTTCATACTTTATGAGTCCAATGTCCATTATTTCCATGTCTAAGATAATCGGATCAATATCAATTCTCATCATGAATAAGGTTAGAGGTTTCTTTGTACACAGAGAATATTCTACATTACTTTCCTTCCCATAATAGTGAGTAAGAGAGAATTAATATTCCATGGTCATCTCTAACCATCCTCAATGAAGAATATTAAACTCCTTCTATATGAATTATATATTTGAGGGTCTTATAATCTGTATATATATCACACATCTCTCTATAAAAATAATGATGCAATATTTTTAGTCTGAATAATAGTGAATACAACTATAGATCATTATTCATGGAACTATAATAATAAAAAATCAGCTTCCTTGGTTATTAGGTTGTTGTTTTTTAATTTTTCATTTATAAAAGGCCCAAGAACATGTATTGAATAATGTCTATATTCCATGAACATTGACTTAATTTAGGGTAGAATGAGGAATATTGTAAGGAAAGTTCTTTATTTTAACTCACTAGTGATTCCTTCACATACATCATTCAAGGAAAACATTACACCCTTATGATCCATCTTGGTTTTGTGGTTTGAACATCATGAGATGTTTCTCAAAAATCTCCAGTAAGTGATAGATAATCTATGTAAATTATGGATCTTCATTCTATATGTTGGAATCAGCCATTCATCTACTACCTTTAACATTAAAGCATATATAGATATCCATTTGATTGAGATAACATGCCCCAATAATTACACTTCTACCATAAAAACTCAAATTTACTTTACAATTCATATATCTTTTTCTTTCAAAATTACATTACAAAAATATTCTAATTCTCCTTAGTATCCTCCTTAATATTGGTATAAATATGAATATCTTCTATAAAAGCTAGCATACATTTTTTTGGTAATATATAAAGTCACTATTCATTATGTCCCTAAATATTTATAGGGATTTAGTGTGTTCAAAGATCATCAATATAAACTCATATTGTTTATACCTAATCATAAAGGTGATATTAGGAATATCTTCCATCTTCACCATTAGTTGGTGATATCCTGACTGATGTTCCATCATGGAGATATACCTGTCCCAATGTAGTGGATCAATCAAGATGTGAATTTCTAGTAGGGTACTCATTATCATGATCTTATTGAGTCCATGAAAACCATTGAAAATCATAATTGACCCATACTTTTTCATAATTTAGTGGAACATTATACCCCGTATGGAGGAGGAACATCTCCCTCAGTGTAGTGGAAACTGACTCCATCATCTTTTACAACTCCCTATCAGGTAATAGCTCCACCCCATGGTCCATTGATTACATTATGAGGAAATGCGTAAGTTTCATGGATCCCAACATCGACATTCTAAATACTTGGCGTGAGAGTAATAAGGTTGCGGACTATTTTCCTTCCTTGTCAATCCATGGGGAGAGTTTCATTTTCTCTCCAGATATTGTCTTGATGTATTCTGAGGGGGATCATCTGGTTAGAGGGGATTCTCTTGGGCTGCACCATTTTAGACCCCCTTATCTTCTTATTTCTGAGTTCCTTGGATTTGTGGCCCCTCAGTTTTATCATTTTGTTACTTTTTTTTCTTTCTATAAAATATAGAAATGATGATGATGATACCCCATAGTGAAGAACATTGGAATATAAAACCCTTGCCTAAATTATCTTGTACTAAATACTTAGTTTTTATTACTCAATTTTGGATATCTTATTGGGAGTCTTGTTTAAGTCATGATACCCATGTAAAAGTTCAATTGAGTGCCCAAACTCTTAGTTCAGAGGAAACCTAGCATCCTCATTGTGAAATACTTCAGTATAGTCCCTCACAATTTGAATTTATTTAATAATGATTCTCTCATCATTCAAAATCATTAGAGATTGATATTCTTGATCGTAAGGAAATAATATTCATTCTTGGTAACAATATTTCAAAAAAGATTCATCCTTGCTCATACACATTAATATAATTTAAGGATAACTTAGAATAGAGGGGGTGATTTCCCACTCTCATCAGTTGATGTTGTCATTGTAGATATAAATATAATACATTAAAAATCAACAAATTCCACTAAAGTATGTTATACAGTGTTATCTTGGAGTATAAGTCAATAAAAATTAACTAAATAAGAGTTATATTCATTGGATGAAATAGTTTCCCCATTTAATGTTCTCATAGTTAACTCAACCACCATTATTTGATATGGTTTTTGAATAATTATACCTAAATTGAATGGTATAAAATAATGTGTTGAACTAGAATGGAATATCCTAGTCTCTAATATGGAATGGATAACCAATATATTTGTTAATAAATCATTTCCAAAATACACCTTTATAAGTGTAATAATATAAGAATATATTTCTCTCTCTTATACATTGTGTTTATTATCATTGGATATTTGTGTAAAACTCTAGCTTATTATAGTTTTTTTTATAGTGTCAATGTTTCGTTATTTTGAAATATTGGACAATATGATTTTTATTGATAGGAAACTGACTTTATTCTATTTCATTAATGGGATTATCAATGAATCTTCAACATCAATTAGTATGATTCATCTCTTTTCCACACTTGAAGCATCTCTTGGTTACCTTATGATTTTTTATTAGATTATTCTTTCCCAAATTATGACACATGGGTAGTTGGTTTCTCTATAATCTATGGGATTTTTCCATTGATACTCTTTAGTTATACTCAATTTCCCACTTCTTATTTCTAATTTATCAAGACCACTAAGAATCCCTAATTTTCATCCAAACATTCAGTACACAGTACGTAATATCTTCAGGGATTAGATATTTTGTAATCAGTAGGTCTTTTGAGTATTTCACCTTAATACACTAAAGATTCATACCCCATTTATTTTTGGATTCAGGGTAATGAACGTGTCATACCATGAATCATTATGATGTCATCCTCATATGAACCGATGACTCGTTATCTTTTCTATTCAATCAAGGGAACTCCATATCCATTTTACATTATTTTGTTTAGAGGAATATTTATTGAAAAATATTTTATTTAACACATCCCATTCCACGGAAATTATATCATCCTTATCCATCATGTTCTTGATCAATTCCCACTACTAATCAGCTTCCCCCTCAATATGAATTTTTCTTTTTCAGGGAATTGAAGGACATAAAATATCATTTCAATGTTGTTAATCCATGATTCATTGAAATTATGATATGTATATACACTAAAAGTAGGGTGTCCATTATCATATTTTGGACTCAACAACAACATTCTATTTCATATGGGAAGGTGGTGGTTCCATAAAATTCATGTTATTATTAATAACATAAGTTTGTTGATCTATTAGAACAATGATGTTAATATATATCTCTCCAATAAATTTTTAAATACATTTAGTTTTATCATTACATTTATTATCACATTAGTTCTTTTAATGGGTCCTCTTATTTCCCACAGCTAACTAAATTAAAGAAAATAAAATTAATTAAGAGAATAATCAGACTAAAAATAATATAAAAGTTAAAAATTATCTTAGAATGAATAACATATAAATGATAGATAAATCATATCTTATGAGTCTATAGGTTTCATTAGAGTATTTCATTGGTAATTTAACTATTATTATTTCTTTCATAATAATCAATTAAATTCATTCATAATGGTTCATAAGGTGTTTGTGAATTTTGAAAACCATATCATCTGGGATATCCAAACAAAGCAGGTGACAGGGCCAATTCTACATTAACCATATACAAGACAAGTTAATTACCAACATTTCCTTTTGGTGTTATTACCCTAAGGTACTTCTATCCTGATCCACATCCACTTGCAGTATCTTGAGAGAGATTTTATTGCTTGGAAACCGCTCACTCTAATATTTAATAAAATGTTAGGATTTTTTCCTATACATGGACTTATCCATTTAGATCTGACAAAATTGTTCGAGTCCTAATCCCAAATAAAACTATATATTAATTTGATTCCAAATATAGTGAATCATGTCTCTTACACATATTATTTCTTGATGTTTTACAAAATATCAAATCAACACAATCCAATGATCGAGAGCCCCAATGGAATTGAAAGATTTTTTTAATAATACATGAAAATGAGACTAGAACACAAAATAATTATTTTATTCTCTATAATGATATCCTAAATCACTTTAAGAACTAAAAAATACATAAATTAACCTAGGGAATACGTAAACGAAAAGTTTGTGCTAAAAATAATATTTAGGGAAATAAAGTGATAAATAATCACAAAATATGAATAAAATGACACATCATGATATCATAAGAAAAATTATTTATGAATGAACACTCGGATTCAGAACATATGTATGTAATAAAAATATGTTCAAGCCATCATAGGAATGTGGTTGTAAAATAAAACATGACATAAGTATATGTCAAGGATAACTTCTAAGACAACATCATATTATGGATAGAGTCTAATAATTTGTTATGCTTACTCCATAATTATAAACTTGCCTTATCATGATAAGAAAACTTTAATCAATTAATGAAAGAATAATCTTGTCACACCCATCATAATATATATGTGCATTTGTGTTCCATGTAAGAAAATTATAAAAAAGTAATAAGTATCATAAAAACTATAGAAATGAAATGGGTTACATAATTATGTCTTATAACATAATAATGGAATATAAAGATAAAGTCAATGAAGGATGATATTTTCCATGTCTTATCCTGATTCACTCTACGAAAAATAACTAATGTAGTTGGAAATAAGGCCTCAAATTCAATTACCCATATGCCAGAGGCTGAAAAATTGTTGTGATGGCATACGGTGTATCTTTGGGGAGACTATACCCTCATATCAGATTATGAATCCAAAATAAAAAACCAAACATTGTCCATATATAAAAATTAATAGTGTGTAGAAGAAATAATTATAAATAGTGATATCATTATAAATTAAATGCAGTAAGGGCATGAACAAACATATCTTATGAACATCACTAAATGGCTACTGGGCCGACCATATATAATGGAATAAATAAATGAAACAAAACTAAAATTACAAATCACAATTTCCCATACCATTTTATACAACATGCTTGATCTCTGCATACATATCCTAACCATCATTATTGACTAGTCTAGTGCCTCATCCCATTCTGTAATAGCCACCAAGTAAATATTTTCTCAGGTACCAGGGGTAATTGCATCCCAATATTGATTTGAGTTAAAAATATTATAGGGCACCACCAACGTGGTCAGTACATACCCAATAAATCCCTTAATGGCATATGTGATGAACTAAACATATGAATAATAATAAAAATGACTAAAAAATGAGAATAAAAAATAATATAAACTACTCCATGGTATGTGTTCAAAAGGTAATTATTATAGAATGTGATTCAACTATTTGAGACATGACTATATATATTGAATAAAATAAAAACAAAGTTGATCCTTAGTTTTATGAACCATAAAAACTAGATAATATATTACAAGGGAATTGAGAAGGATTTCAAAAATTTCAATCCATATGTATTCTTGCTGATCCTTGGTTTTGTAAACATGATTGACTATAAATACTTTCGATAACTATAGAAATGTCTCTAATCAAACTATGGCACAGCTCGGGGATAAATATCCATGCCTTGGGGTGAATCCTAATCGCTACCAATAACTACAATGAAGGATTCTAGATAATATATGGGGATCCTGTGAATAGGGAAGTAATCTAAATGTCATACAATTCTTTCCATGTAAATCCATTCTTATGTATAAGTCATAGATCCCAATTTAAATTAAATCACATCATTTAAAATATGGTAATCCCAATTAGGGTTGATCGTTAAGAAATATTTAATTAACATTATCTATAACTAAGGTAATAACCTAGTTTATATTCTATAAAAGAATCAATAAACAGGTCATAAACAATTATGGTGATTAGAGTTGTTGTTTGTTCACCCAAACCTAAGGAGAATCTAAGTAATCAGTTTATGAAATCATCATCAATACTTAACAGTTTCCCAAAGAAGGGTTATATGGTGTATATACAAACCTACCATTAAAACCCATGAAGGTAGGAATTCAAAAGGAAATATGACTTCCTGTAATGGTATAAATCAATAATCTATGGTTTATATGTTAGATCATAGGATATACATCTTGAAATACCAAACAATATAACAATTAATCAATAGTATCATCAAAATATTATAATAGGTGCCTCTTGGAATCCCAAATAATATGTCACATCACATCAAGCTCATCTTTCAAGTACCAAGAGGCACCTCTGGAAAAAAATTCATCAATAGTAACCATAAAAATCCAAATGTAAATAAAAAACCTGCAATTGAAAACAGTGGGTAGAGTACCTATTTTTAATATATTTAACATTTAACATTTTTAATAATGACCGTACTTAAGAAAATTAATTTGTATTGAAGTAATTCAAAATTTATAAAAGATTAACAAGCATTGAGGGTGAAATAAAGACTGAGTAGTAGAGACAAAGATTGAGTTATATAATTCTAGAAAAATGCACAAGAAAATAATAACTCTTCTAGTGGAAATGATAAAATCTTAAAAAAAATGAAATTGAATTTGTAACCTTGAAAATTGTTGGACAAATACCCCTATTCATGAGGTTAAACCCATAGAAAGATGAAATATTGTAGTTCTGTACTCTAATATTCATCAAATTGTAATGATAGTTGAAAATAACTCAATGGAATATAAATCTCTGTAATATTTCGATGTTTTTAAAAGGAAAATTGAGAAATTAATCCATGATAAATCTTTCTAAATGATCATGGAGTTCTCAAATAAATTTATAGATGTGTCAAAAAATTAAGAATTAAGATCATTAACTAATCTCACTAATAAAATCCAAATCATGAAGATAAAAATTTGTAAAGAAGCATAAAAATATGAACTAGTAGATTTATAAATCGATAAGTTTATAAATTTAACATAGAATCATATAAAATTCAAAAATTGAAATTTTATGATTATGGAGTAAAGGAATTTAAAGGAAAAGAATAAGAAATATCATTCAATGAAATGATGATGTGCTACTACACTGCTCTCAGGTCTCCTACTCTCCTGATCCATATCACCATCTTCTACTCCCGATGATTTTTTTGAATCAATGATATCATTTAGGGTCACCTTGATCTTCTCTCAATGACAGTATTTGAATGAATGTAATGTGAATCATAATAATCTCCTTTCACTATTATTGCATCTCCCTTTATTAAAATTCTGATGTCATGCTTTGTTTGTCACCAACATCAATCTATGAATTAGGTTGGGATTCTTTAAAAGCACTAAACAAGTGTACTTATCCTCTGAAACACTTGTGTCTTTAGCATCTCCCATGTAACATAATTATTTAAGTTGTTGGGATTAATTTGAATGTGAACTTGGCTCATACTAGTATTTCTAAACAAAAATAGAGATCGATTAATGTAGTTCATAACATAATAAATAGATTTAGAAAATAAATACTGATACAATTAATTATTATTATTATTGTTTAATGAGAATTTTAAAATAGTAAACTTGTAAAAATTTTCTGTAATATATAATTTATAAGTTATTTTTATTCAATTTTATTTATTTAATTTTTTTATTTCTATGGTTATTGTTTAATTTATTATTTTTATTAATTATAATTTTTATTAAAATTATTATTATACTTTTTATTTTTATAATTAAATATAATATTTTTATAACTTTATTAAATAAATAATTACGTAAAATTATTATTTAGAAGAATATATGTTATTAAGTTGAATAATTTATAACAAACTTATTAAATATTATTAATTGTAATTAATTATATTATTAAGTCAAACTCAAATTAATAAAATATTAAGGATATTAATTTATACTTATTAAATTATTTTACTTTAACAATATTATATCTTTTATTATTTTAAATTGTTACAGTTATTATTATTAAATTTATTTATATATTTTTACATTAATTTTATTTTTATTTTTTTAATTTATCTTTGATATTTATTTTTATTCCTCATACCATGTTTTTTTCACCAAAGGGGGGTTGTATTCATTAGGAAGTCACTCCTCCTCTATAGTAAAATGGTTGTAGTGGGGGTCTATGATTTGGTGGTGGTTTCATCATCCTGTGGCATCCGCGATGTCTCCAATAGAAGAGATCATATCTTAGTCAGGATTGCATTGTCACTCAACTCGTCTACTTCTCGTGATGATTATTTTAATGTTGGTGGTTGGTGTTTCAAGAGTCATTAGCTTCCATTGATATAGAATTTTGCAGTGATCGCAGAAGTGGTAGCTAGCTATTCAGTCACTCTGGCTTCAGGGTTGGTCTCATATCTTACTAGAGAATCTTTGACGGAAAATGATTCTTTTAGATACATTCCTTTTTTGGTAAGATTTTATCTGATCTACAATTGAATCTGTATGTGAACGGTGGTGACTTAAGGAAGTGCGAGGTGGATTTGTGATGGAAGCATAAGCTGATGATGGTACTAAAACAAGGATGTCACTAGTGGTGTGCGTGGAAAGCGACCAGCGGGCGATTTACTAATAGAGTATCATTAAGACACCATTGCAGTGGTGATGTGAATGTGGTAAAGGATTATGAATTGACAGTGTTTTGAGGAACCATCAAGAATTTCATTGGTTGATAGAAGATGAATTATAGTAGTGGTAGGTTGTTGTGATGAGATAACTTGCTGGATGGCGGTGTGTAGGGTTGGAGGGGTAGTTCTGTCCCATGAGACATTGTTGGAAAACCATATGTGAAGAAACGGTGAGTCAAGGGATCACTGTTGGGTATTGGCTGCGTGAGAGTTTGGTGGTGAGATAGTGGAGTGCAGGAAGTATCTCATTTTTGCAATGGTGGCTCAATTTTTGTTTCAATTAAAAAATAAATATTAATCAAAATAATAAAATAAATATGAATATGAAATTAAAAATAAATTTAATAAAAATGAAACATAATTTATATTATAAAATAACTTGTTTTGTTAAACATAACAAAAAATATGTTTGATATTCAAAGATTAAATTTAAATAAAACCTTCAATTTAATGAAGAGAAAAATTCATAATAAATGTTAAAATTGATTATTTTGAGTTGAAATAATTGATAATAAAAAATATTAAAATTTATATTAAATATTAATTTAATCAAATAAAAACTAAGTTGAATGTATTTTTAATTATTAAAAACATACATAAGATAAAATTAAAATCACAAACAAAACTAAGGTTTAAAAAAGTATTAATAGAAATAATGCATTCGAAAATTAAGAAAGGAAAAGGTAATAATTTTAAAAGAATAAAATACAAAAACAAATATAAAAATTAATTAAATTATTAATTAAATTATTAAATTACCAAACAAAAATTAATTATCCAAAATTATGAAATAAATAATTAAATCCTTAAAAACTAAAAAAATTATGTTAAAATCAATAGATTTTAAAGCCACATAAAATTCCCCCACACTTAAGGATATATTATCCCTAATCAATTTCATGCATTTTTGTCTATGAAAAAGTGAAATATTTTTTCATTAAACAACTGAAATTGAATCATGTTAAATAGTTAAAAATCAAGAGGATCAAAAACTATGAAAAGATGTTTTGAAATAAAATATTCAAATGAAGTATTTCTTAATTTCAAGTACTCGTTGTGTAATCAAGGGAACATAGTATAATTCATTTATGAGGATATCATGCATCATATATGAAGCTACATAGATAATCACTTCAATTCTAATTCAATATTTAATTCTTTGACTGATAAAAGGTTAAAAATAAATGAAATTAAGTACATAAAAAAGGGACATTATACTTTGAATTTCTCCTAGATTTCTAATAGAAAAATGTGAGTTATTTTTTTAGAATCACATTATTTTTACAACATAAATGGTTTCATTCAAATTAAATTCCCCTTATTCATCTTGCATTCATAATTTCCCTCACCGTAATGAACTCGTTTTTTGACAACTAGTCACTTTTTTTGTTTTTATTTTTCTCATTAATGTAACTTGTTCTAAACACTGTGCATATTCACATATTCATTATAGTCTAGATGGTTTACTCACACACACTGTGCTTAGTGTCTCTAAGGTTATCTATGGGTTCACAAATGCCCATTTTACTCTAATTTGAAACATTTATATGAATACCATTTAAATTCGATCACTAAATTGATTAACCTTTTTAATAAATAAAAAATGAGGAACCTAAGGAAAATTTAACATCTATCTTTCTAAGGTTAGGATCATAACTCCACAAAAATGTATCCTATATCACACTCAAACTCAGTTCTAAAATAGAAAATTCATAAGTGAACTATGAAAAATGAATCAAAAATCATTCATTCTAAAATGTTTTAGATTCAAGCTAACTCTTAACTACAACCATGTTATTATTATTAAGCATTAATGGTTTGAAATAAATAACAAAGACTAAATAATTTCAATTTGAGAATGAATTTTGTAAAAAATTGGCCAATTGTTACAAGGAAATTTTTAAATACTTGAAGATTCTGATGGGATAAAAATATATCATAAATTAACTCAAAATAAATTGATGCCCTCCCCCCACACACACTCACTCTTAAAAACCAATCATTACCAAAAAAGTTTAATTCGATGGTGGAGAATAAATTTTTATAATTATAGCTCAAAGTATATTTTTAATTCAGTAGATTGAGGACATTCACAAGGGTCTCATTTAAAATCTAATAGTATGATTCATCCATAATAAATATATTAATAGATTCACATGAATTTTTATTAACTTTAGTGAAAATAATTTTCAATTATGTACAAGAAAGTAACATCTAAAACATTGGAGTGTAAAATGAAAAGGGTGTTAGAAATTTCAAAATTTTGATTCAAATAGATGATCAGTAGATCATAAAAATCAATGATAAACACCAATAAAAGTCAAACCAACTGAGAAAATTCACCCCATTATATACTTCTAATAGTGATTAATTTAAAATAGTAAAATTATATAGAAACTAATATGTATATGTAGAAAATATATTACCTACAGTAGCAGAAAATTTATGTCTCACCCCCAATAAATTACTAATGAGTCACCATTGAGGTGACTCACTACCAACAATGGAGCAGTGTATCAAGTGCAATGGCGAGTCAATGACTCATCATTTTTTAGAGAAATAATGACTTAATAATGAATTTTTTTATTTTTAATGTCATAAAAAGTAGAAAAAATAAATATAGAAACTATATGAAAGAACATCCATGATTAATATTATCTAGAGATGCTCTATAGTGGTACAAATTAATTTAAAGAAAATAATTCTCTTCTAGTGGAACAAACAGTAGCATCCTATAAATCAAGAACCATCAAGACCAACAAAATATATACAACAGAAACAAAGATAGAGAATGTAGATCAAGAAACACTTTATTCAAAAACAAAACATGGACAAAATTTAAAATAAAGACAAATCATAGACCATTGGTTGAATTACATGATGCCCTAAATATAAATTATTTAGTTATAATTTATTTAAATAACAAAAAATGATTTATTGAAAGAAATAAAATATTGGGTTTCTTCCCATGTAGTAATAGATTTAATGTCCTCAGAAAAACTATTCTAGAGACTAATAAAAAACACTAGGAGGGTGTGGTTTCTTGTCCATAAACCACAAAAAAAAATTTCAATTTTATTAGTAGAATAATAAACTTTTTGGGAACTTATACATTTAATGCAAAACTTAACTCCATTTAAACTTACATAGATCACAATGAAACATCATCTAACATTAAATAAATACTCAAGGGAGTCTTCAAGTTGAGCAGCCTACTCATCACCCAAATTAATTTTTCAAGTATTTACAAAAAAAATTATATACATGTGGAAAATAATTTAATCACAAAACCACTTATAATAAGATTTTAAGATCAAATATATCGAAGTTAATTTTGATAGTTGTTATTTAGATTTCTATATTATGTTCATATATGACAAAATTAGAATTTTCATGAAGGAAAATCAGTGGAATGGGTACTCTTAAAGGTGTGACATTATCATCACAATTATCTCTCTCAACACCAACAACAACAAAAATTAAATTAGTGGGTGATATTGGATTATTTCTAACTAATAGATTCATGAAGAGGGTTATCAAGAGAGATAAGTACAATTTCTAAATTAATTCTCAAAATGGATTCTCTTCCAAAACACTATCAATTCAAAAAATAGATTCATCACCCAACTCAATTTAAGAAGACATAGAAAAATAGGGAAGATTGAATTATTATTAATTGAAAATTTCATGTTTCACAATATTATAAATCTCTTCAAATAATTCCACATCAGAAAATAAAAAATTAATATCATCTTCTTATGGATAATTAAATCTTCTTAAATCAATATGTGTTTGTTCAAACTCCACTTTATGTTCACTATAAAAAAGCTAATTTGCAAAGGAATGTTTTTTGAGTGTTGTAGTTCAATTATAGGGGAAGTATTTTTCAATTAAACTTCAATAAATTTAGATCCATGAATTTTCAAATTGAAAAAATTATCCCTAGGTTATAAACATTACATTCTATGTCACTAAAAAGTCTTCAAAAAAATTATTATTGTGCCAACAAGACAGTGAATGTTCATCAATTAACCATTCCTCAAAACATATATCCCGAACTTCTTCATCCAAGCACAATTCAAATAATATTGGGTTTATAATTTCAAAACACAGAACAGGTTCAAGAATTTTAGATTATATGATTTCTAATTTATTGTTCTCTTCAAACATATTCCTCACTTCAAGATAAGTTACTTTATTCAAAATTTAAGAAAATTTGGTATAAGGGTTTTTAACATTCCTTTTATCATTTTCAAGTTTCTCTTCATCCCAATTGGTTACATTTTTAATGTTTCTAAAATTGTGAATTTTACAAAACTAGGTACCATGTACAGAGTAGGTCATTCGTCTTCAATAAATTCCAGTTCCTATTAAAACTTTTACAACTCAACTCCATTTATGTTCTTTATGGGATCTTCAATTTTGTTTTTTCATTCAGTGAGTTGGTTATTTTTATATTGTTCTCTTCTTAAAAATCAGATTCTTGAAGTACAATGTCTTTCCCTTCCATAAATTTTTCCTCACAATACTCTTCACTTTCTATCTCAATTACTCTTACAAGATTTTCTTCATAATTTATTTCACTTTATTCTTATTCCATAAACATTATTTGTAACTATAATAGCATGTTTTCTTACTTTTAGAGTTTTTGATCTTCTTCTTTGGAATTTTTAATTTTATGTTCATAGTTTTGGTTGAGCATAGAATCTATCTGATCTTATAATTTAGAATCTATCTTAGATTAATTTTTTTCAACTTCTACTGGGAAGTTAAGACTGGGCACAATGTGAAGTTTTTTCTTCAAACTAATTAATTTGTTGTGGTTTATTATAAACACACTCTAAATAAGTGATTCCAGGACACCCACGATATACGCCGAAAAATCTATAATTATTCAAGGCTTAAAAATATTAAATTATACTTAATCACTCAAAATATTTTGAGAGAATATAAAAGAACAACAACACAAAGGAAACTAAATTATAGTAAATTAAGTCAAACACACACATTCGGGTATAAAAGGAAAAAAATTGGAAATAGTCATAAGTAGTGAAAATTTATCAAAATACTCAATGTTTTTAGTTTAATAAAAAAATAAAGCATCATTTATCAAAAATTTATTTTTGAAAAAAACATTGATGGTTTTTTTAATGTGAGTTTTTTAAAAGGTAAAATTTTTTAAATGTTTTGAAAAATATTGGTCACTCGAAGACTTCCCCAATAAAATCCCTAAAAACATAACTCATATATCATTGAATACATGTCAAATTTTAATTATTAATATTTTCATAGTTATTATTGTATAGTTATAAGTATATTCGAACCCAAGGTAAGAATATTAAATGAGGTTGGGCGACCAATTTATCAAAATAAAACCTGCTATTGAAAATAATGGGTAGAGTGTCTATATTTATTTTATTTTTATTTTTACTTTTTATAATCTAAAAAATGACAGTACTGAAAACAGTTTTTTATATTAAATTAATTTATAATGTAGAAAATATGAACAAGTAGTGAGGGTCGAATAAAGAGTATGAAGTATAGATAGATATTCAGTTATATGAAAATAGAAAAATGCCTCAGAAAATACTAACACTATGGGTTTAAATGATAACAACTTTACAAAAATGGTATTTAATTCATAGCCTCAATAAATGGTTGAATAAATATCCCTCGCCTGGAGATAAAACCTACCAAAACATGAAATCTTGGAGCTCTCCACTCCAAGATTCATCAAATTGTAATAATAGTTTAAAAGCACTCAATGGAATATAAATTCTCATAGTATTACAAAGTTTTGTAATGAATTATATAGAAATAAATTCATGATCTATCTTACCGAATGATCATGGAGTTGTAAAATTAAATTCTAGAGGTGAGAAACAATTAAAAACTAATATATCTGATCAATATTAAATCTTAATGATAAAAACTTATGAAAAATTAGAAAAATATGGACTATCAGAATAATAAATCCTAGAGTTTAAAAATTTAACCATGAATCATATTCAATTCAATTATTGAAACTGTGTAATTATAGAGTAAAAAAATTAAAAGTAAAAAAAGAGAATAAATATCCCTATACTAAAGGATAAAGATTTTCTACTCTAATATTTGGTCTTTTACTATCTAGATCGATATCCACATCTTCTACTCTTGATGATTTTTTTGAATCAATGAGATCCTTTTGGGTCTTCTATATCTTCTCCTGATAATATCTATTGAATAAATGGAATGTGAATCATAAGTATCTCATATCACTACTATTATTTCTCTCCAATTTAAATGTCTTAAACGTACTCTATTTTTCACCAACTTCATTCGATGACTTACGTTGGAATTCCTCAAAAGCACTAAACACACGTACATATCCTCTGTAATATTCATGTCTTTAGCACCTCCCATTTAATATTCTTCTTCATGATGTAGGGATAAATCTAGAAATGAACTCAGGTCTTGCTTTTATCTCCAAACAAAAATAGAGATTGATTAATATAGTTTGTAACTTAATAAATAGATTTAATAAATATTCACTAATATAATTAATTATTATAATTATAAGATTATTGTAAAGATTACATTATTAAACATGTAAAATATTTTGTAATGATAAATTGTTTAATTATTAGTATTTTTTTATATTTATATAATTTTATTATTTACATGTTTATTATTTAATTTATTTATTTTTACTAATTATTATTGTTATTATAAATATTATTAAATTATTTATTTATTACTATTAAAGTTAATATTTTTATAACTATTTTAAATAGACAATTACATTAAATTATTATTTTCAATATTAGATTTTATTAAGTTTATTAATTTATAACAAACTTATTAAATATTATTAATTGTAATTAATTTATTTATTTACTAATATTAAAATTAATAAATTGTTAATGATATTAATTTATACTATTTAAATTATTTTTAAAATGAATGATATATAGTTTATTAATTTAATTTTTTAAAGTTATTATTCTTAAATTCATTTATTATTTACATTACTTTATCTTTTATTTTTATTTTTATTCACCCTCCTCGATTTCTTCTTCGACACTGGGGGTGGTGGGTTCTACAGGGAGTCGCTTCGTGTCAACAATATAGCAGAAAATGCTGGTGTTCTAGGCATCAACGATGACTTCATCCTCCAGTGACATCTATGGTGTCTCCTGTAGAAGAAAACAAATTTGGTTTAGGATCATAGTTACACTCAACTCGACTCCTTCTTGCGATGATTCCTCAACCAGAAGTGGCTGGTGCTCTGAGCAGCTTCAACTTCCAATGATATGGCACATCAAATTAAAAAATAGAAAAATTTAGATTAAATGTTAAAATTGATTAGTTTGAGTTAAACTAATAGATAATAAAAATAATAAAATGTTAAAAACTAAATTAAATAGATATTTAATTAAATATAAATATGTTAAATAAATTTTTAATTATTAAAAAATATACATGACCAAAAATTAAAATCACAAGATGAACTAAAGTTTAAAAAGTATAAAGAAAAATAATGCATCATAAAATTAATAAAGACAAAAGTATTAATTTCAAAAGCATAAATTACAAAAATAACTATAAAAATTTATAAAATAATTAATTTAATTACTATATTATTAAAGTGAAATTAATTAGAAAATGTGTAAAATTAAATAATTATATATTTAAAAACATAAAAAATATGTTTAAAATTAGTAGATTTAGAGCCACATGAGTAACCATGTGAATAACATGGAAATAGTGAGGTTAGTCGAGAACCAAAACTAATCACAATAGACATAGTCCCCTAGGTTAACCATTTTGGTATTGGTTCAAAGTGGAAACCCACTACAATCTCTACCTAAACTCATAATGTAAAATCCCATGATTTATATAATATATACATTCAATTCAATTTAAATAAAAAAATAGAATATGTTACACGAAATACATAGTTCATATTTCATCACACACAACACCATGTATATATTTCATTTCATGAAACGTCTAATCCATTTGATAACCCATGTTACAAGCAAGGCCGAGTCTGCTATTAATATGAATCTTTAATATGGAAATTTTATTGCCTTTTAATTGTGAATATTTTTAAAATCTATTTTTGGTAACCTCAACAGTTTTAGTATGAAAAAATAAACCTCATTATTGAAATCATAATATCAAAATTTAATTTATGTGATTTTTTTTGTATTTTTCTAAGAAGATTCTTTTTTGATGAATAATGTAAAATACAACATGTTTTTTGAAAACTTCCTTTTCATTTAAATAATTAATATTGTCAAATTATAACATAAATTTGTTAAAAAATCCCAATTAATCAATTACATATCTATAAATTAAATATAGGTCCTTTTAATCACCTTTATATTAATTTTTTATATAAAGACTTATTGAACTTTGGATCATTTTCACTTTAAAATCCATTATTCTTACCATCTTTGTGGGACTAGCATTAAACATATTTTTGAAAATTATCTGAATTGAATTATGAAAAATATATATACATGGTTGTAATGTTTATTAAAATTCTAGTCTAATAAGATCAACTTAATTTTTTCCCAAAATTTTTAGTGAAAGTGATTAAAATTAATTACATCTGTTAAGTTAAAATTAAACTTAACAAGAGACTAAACCATAAACATAAGGACCAAAATGACCTAGAACCTTATCAAAAGGTCATTAGCTACTAATAGTTCAACCATGTACCCTCATTATTTGATTTTTTTTAGTTTTTGGGACACATGTTCCTGAAATTTTCCAATATGATAAGTTAAGTAAGGAAAAAGTGAAAAAAAGGAACTGCCTTTAACTTTAACATTTATAAAACATTCAGATATGTATAAAACAACATTTTTTTGAGTTCTACATATCCTTAAGAAAGAAAAGTGATTTATTTTTATTATAAATATTTACTGTTAATTTTTATATATTAATTAGTATCATTAATTACTTATGAAACACCAACACAATGATTATTTTTTAATAATTAACTAAAATAAATGATACTATTAATATTAAAATTGAAGTAAATGGATTGAATTATTGTCATTGGTTATTTTTTTAGATTAATATATCATTTTAAAAATCATTGAAATTAATAAATATGAATTCCAATATATTTGTCCAATTTATTTGTTTAAAATTAAATTAATAATATAAAAAATGAATTTAATGTTATTATACAATTAAATATATTTTATTAAATAGTTTAAAATTAATAAAAATATTATATTCTAAAAAGTGATTTTAAGTGTAAATAAATATAAAATATTGTCTATTAATGTACCAATTTGTCTTTAATAATTAACATGTTGACAAATAGACAGTAAAAACTTTGTTTTCATGGTCTGGTACAAAGCAGTGTTTTGGCGAGTTACATGCATTTGTTTTAAAATTAATTTCCAAAATATTGAGATTTATATTTTTAAAATTAGATATAATATTTTGATTTATGTGGGTCCATATTTTCTCATAAATATTAATTTATTTTTTAATTATTGGTAAAATTAATTAGGTTAAAATTATAGTTACTTTAATAAAAATAAAAATGATTAAATTGGGGAAGAATAGAATTTAAAGAAAAAAATTAATAAAATGAACTTATTTTTGTGGTAGCGATTTAGATCAACTATAAATTCACTTTATTCCATTATTTTTCAATTTTTTATGACCTGGAGGTAAGTGATACATCTTGATAGTGTTACCTTTTAGTAATTTTAAGAATTTCACTCCCCCACCATTAAAAAATGAAATCACTCTTCCGCTTACTCACACCTCTCTAGACACTTTATCTCATCCATACTCTTCTCAAATACTCTCAAAATATCCCTCCCCTTATCCTATAATCCTATCTTTGGGAATAAATCTATAACAGAGGTCCATTAGTGCAAACCAAAAGTATTTACCCAAAAAAAGAGGCAACATTCTTCAACGTCCATTTATTTATTATTTCTTTCTCTACCCTTAAGATTCTTATTATTACATGATTACATAATAAAATTGTATCTTAAATGTACAAAAATGTTTTTACATTAAATTTTGTATCTTAAATTACACACATTTCCTTATAATTGATAATAAACTTATCGTCTTTTAGTACGGAGAACTACCGCCTCACAAAATGATGAATGTTTGTTCTTCTGTCACTGCCTCTCATGGTGGAAATTTTGATGGAAATTTTGTTTATATATTATATATATGATAAATATTCTTTAATTAATCTTATTAAATTATTTTATAACATATACCTTTATACTTTCCAGTTTTTGTAAATATGATAACATCATTTGTGGATGTGTGGACTACTGCCCCCTCAAAGCTATGTGATAAATTTAAATATTATATGGAATGTATTATGAGTTAGTTTAACTAAAAATATGTGATATAAATGAAATATATATCATATTAATTACATCATAAAATTTATATAAATATAATATATTTATTTATTTATTTATTACATTTCCATGTAATGAAAAAGTAATATCGTTGTTCGTGGAGGTGGGGACTACCACCTCCTCGACGTGATGTGACTACTTTTACATGACTATAATTCTATATAAAAGTATATATGATTAAATAAAATGTTATTTATGGTATAATGATCATTCTATAAATTTATATTGTTACTTACTATCTTTCCAGAATGATTATTGAACAATGGGAGTGTTACTCATGCGTATGTATGGCTTTCCATATCCATGACTATAGAGTTGGTTCATTTTCATTAAAATATATCATTATTTTTTTTAAAAGTATAATGGATATATAAATATGATAACTATATCATTATTATTATTCTGGATATTTTTCTTTAATTCCCTCATTGACCATTGTCGACCTATCAAAGTCTGTTTTCAGATATAAGTCGAATATAGTTAATACATATAATATAAACATTATTGATCAAGTAATTATATATAAATAGTTTATAAGTATGTTAAAAGTAATAATAAATTGTGAAATATTCTTAATAAATTGTATAATTATCAAAAGTTTATTTTTCTGAAATATATCGAACAAACTTGACAATTCAGACTCGACGTAAGGGATTTTCATGTCACTTTTCACATCTATGAGATAAATTTCAAATTCACCATATACTTCTTATGTGTGGTGTGTATAATAACCTTATTTATATATTATATCATGAATTAATTTATCTTAATAGTATTTAAAATTTTTATTTAATGATTATTATTTCATGTAATTTATGGCTTTGATGTTACCAAAGTAATAATGGATTATTTCACAATTTTCCTTCTTTCATACAATTGATATGTTATACACCAATATTCTATTATGAAGTGTATATACTTATCCTTTTACATGTTATATCATGATTTCAATTATTCTCATGATTATATATTCATCATTAATTCTAATTCAATTTATTGTGTTAATGGGTCTAATGTTTCAAAGTGGTATGAGATTATTTGGAATGTTTAATGATTATTTTCCTCAAGAATAATATCTAGGATATTTAATTTCAATTTGAGGAAATGATATGATCTATGATTACAAAAAAATTTACTTTTTATTTTATTTGGTTTTTCATGACCTTTTCTCATGTATTATTACCATTTTTAACTCTTTGGTACTCAAACTGTTCTAGGAATTGTTTTAAAGAAAACAAGGCTCATTTCTCTCGTTAGTCGTAGAACTTATTTTCTTCTAAAAATAGTATTATATAAAAAGGTTTTTAATTTTTTTGTAACCATTCCCTAATGATTTATTAATTACATTTTTACCCTTTTTCGTTAACCAATATTTTTAATTTAATCTTTTTGTCGTATTTCTAAGAGGGAATTTTTCTAACCTTTTTATCATATAAAAAGAATGTAAATTTTACCGTGTACAAAATGGATGGATTTACTCACTATAACTTCATCAAATTTTCCATTTCATGTTTAAAATGTTAATTATTAAATAATTTTTTTTCCAAAATCTATTTTTTTTTTAAAAATCCAATCAAAAAGTTTATTTTCCTCAAGAATGTATTAATGATTTTTTAGTGTTATATAAATTTATAAACAATAATAAACCTTTTTGTTACTTATCCTCCACTAACGATATTTTTTATTGATTCACATCTCATTAGTTCCTTAGATATGTTATGTTTCTCTAAAAATAGATTGTTATTTAACCCATTTCCTTTCAATGGGTTAATCAAGTTTTAAAAGAGATTTTTATTTAACTAATTATTATTTCATGGGTTAATAATGTTTTGAATAAATTGTTATTAAACCCATTTTTTCATGGGTTAATTATGTGATGATTTTTCAATAGTAATTAGACAATTTACTAGTGGTTACGTTATAAACACGTGATGGGTGGTTCCATGATAGACAAATAATGTGTGGGTCTATGATAGCTCTCCAATGCATTGGTAATGTAATTTGGTCATATTTTTATTCCATTTTTAATAGTGACATGTATAGAAGTTGATCCCATTGTTATTTCATTTATAAATGTGGAAAGTATATTTATCACCCAACGCACCATTATGTGTATCTTTATGATTTAAATTTGTTTATAATGTTTCTAATGATTGATATTAATATCACATGGCTCATGATTATTGTTTCTTATTACTGCTTCCTTTAACATGTTTTCATATTTTATGGTCTTTGTATTAACGGGTACGATTTCTTTTATGATTCTTTCATATATTATTATTAATTAATCTTTACCTTGTGCACTATTATGATTATTGATGACATTTAATTGTTAATTATTGCATTTACACATACTCATCATTGGATCCCAACCTTCTTATGTTTCATTTTCCCCATGTTTTAAATAATTTTGTTGAAATAATATGTATATAAATCATATCAAAAGGATGTTGTTTATGACCTATTATGAAATAATAAACGATTGGTTAAATGATGGAAATTTACTTTTGCCAAATTATGAGTTCAAGTTGATATGAGTTGTTTATGTATGATTTTGTCCCAATTATCAAAAATCTAAACGAAAATTGTTCTCTAGTGTGTAATTGATCCTTGTTATCATTTTGTTTTTGTATGGTTTTAATAGAAAAATTTGGGTCAGAATTGTTGGTATCAATTCCTAGAAAGTAAAGTTACTATTTTTCATCAGAGGATCCAGGATTACACATTCTAGGATCTTATAGTTGGTATTAAATTCCAATTTAGATAACTTTGGAGATTAATATGTTCTCATATGATGTTATCTTAAGTGTTATGTTCACTGGAAGAGGTCTATAATCTTAATATTGATCATTTTTTCATTGTATTAGACTCCCCTTTGAGGATTTATGTGATTAGATCTTAAATATATTTTTTGAGATGTTTTTTTTGAGATTGGGTATTTATATCCCTTGGGATAAAAATAAATTTTTTATGGGGGATTTATTTTTTTATGATTAATGAAAACATGATGATGTGAAGGCTGGGTAAAAACCAATCACATCTGGAAAGGTCATGAAATGACTCAAACATTCATTAATGAAAACTTTTCTTGATCTAATTAAATGTCTTGTTATGTAAAATTGTTATATAAAATTTTCACTTTTTTCTTTTATGTTTTTGTATTCCAAAACAACGTTACTTATTGTGATCATTGAAAATATAGTCGTTAAATAGTGATCACATGATTAGTATAAATATTGGGATTTAACAAATGCAATTTACTAAGACAAACGATGTGATGGCCTCATCCAATTGGCTTTCCCCATATTAATCCCATTTTTTGGAGCCCAGAAAGGAGGTTGTGGCATTGGGCTTCACTCTTGACCAAGCCTGAGTTGAGCATCAACATGTTATGCTTGACCAGAACTGCCTACAGGAGAAGTGGAAGTTGATAGAGATTACCACCCAAGTGATATTACCTGATCCACCCCTGGTGTTTGTCACCATCGCCCACCTTACCCTTCTTTATTATGTGGGTGTTATATTGGGTTATGTAATGAGACCATAGTGCTATTATTTTGTAAAACATTTTTGTAGAGAGAATATACATACATTTTCTTATTGTTAATTTGTAAATAGTTCTTTTAAGAAAAAATAGCATTTTTTGTTAATTAAAAAATATATTTTGATGAATTAATGGATTTTTTAAATAAATAATATTTTAATTAAATATTATTAAAAATTAATTTTTATATAATATAAATTACAGTATAATTATTATGAATACGATAGTGATTTTTATTAAGGTTTGAAAGTCATCTTTATCGAACCCAAGAATTTTTGATAAATGTCAGTTTTTATTTTAAAAGTAAAAATTCACATATTTATAAAAATATTTAGATAATATAAATATTATTTTTGGAATCATTATTTTAATATTATTCCAAGGTTAATTTTTCATAATTTTTTGGAGATAATTGAATATTTCGGTAAAAATTAAGTATCGTTTAAATATATAATGTTTTTATGACATCATAGTGTCCCAATAGTGGTGTAATAAAATACTATAAAAATTATGTTCGTAAAATATATATTTTACAATTAAAATAATTTTATTTTCTGTTAGTTTGACATATTTTACAAAGCCATAGTCGACCCTCCAAGACTTATAAAACATTTAAGATTTTTAAATTTATTTTCTTGAATGTGTTACTCACCTCCAAATAATAAACCAAATTACTTTAATAAGTTCATATATTGGAATTATAAAATATTTTTTTTACTCCCCATTGGAAAAAAAGGGAAAAACCATGGGTTGTTTTGTGGTTTTGATTAGTTTAATGTGTGGTGTCCCAAACCTAAATAAAAAATAATTCACTCTTCTTTCCTAGATAAACCCACCCAAGATCCCACTTTAACTTAACTCAAATCCTTTGGAGTTCATACAACCTCTTACCTCATCTCTCTATAATCCTCCCAAGGTTCCATAAGCTCTTAAAAATCCTCTCTCAAGCCCCTCTCATGCCTTTGGAATCACACTTCCAAGTAAGGGATTCCTTCCTTTCTTATTTTATCAAAGTTTAATAATATTGTTGTGTCCTTTTATTTTCGATTATAAATGTTGGGTTATGATTTTTTACCTCCCTCATTCATCCCTCGTTATATTTTAATGATGATGGACCACTTTCTCTCTCATTAATTTCACTTATGTACACCTGTTACAATGCCGAAATTCCATAATGAATTTCTCTCTCATCATTTTCACTCAAGCAATTATTTTGTATTATGAATATAATTTCCATTAATTATGTTGGTACATGTATATATATGACCCCTTACTGTCCATTCCATGTACATATGATGAGACACCCCTTTCTCTCTCATGAACCATTTTTATTAATTCTTATGTCACATCGTTACACTGTCAAAATTGCACTGTGAGTTTCCATGCCAATGTAATTGTGTAGTGAATACCATTCCAATTCCTCCATAAAGGGTATTCACCTCTATAAACATCTAATTATTGATTATAATGATTCATGTATGTATTCCACATCCCTTTATCATGGTATTAATTATTATTAATGATTCTATGTTTTGTGATCCATGTGGAAAACATATGCATGAAATGAAATGTTTATAAAGTGTGCACCCAGATAGTGTTCCAATGCATTGGGTAAAGATTAGTTTCATGATACATAAAGTTCAATGACGATTTAATCATGCTAATTCAAGTGAAATGAGAATTTACTCATGATAATTCACATTCAATTGGGTTTTTCTCATGCTTCATGTGCAACAAGCTTTTGCTCATGCTCATACCATGTTGAGTGTTGTTGCCTCATTTCCATTTTACAATAGTCATGTTATACAAGACCTTTATATTCATGCTTCTATTATGCTCCATTGATATTCTGATTTACTAACATATACTTCATTTTTCGTGTTGTTCCTTGTTTACACCCTTACTAGGATTTATAACTCACCCTTCTTCTTATGCATATCCTCGGGTTACCTCATACAATGCTAAGTATGTGGAAATATAGTGTTCATGTAAAGGATGTTTACAATAAATATATTGTGTTTCATGTTTTAATTCATTATGTAATGTTCTTAATTGTCAAATAAACTATAACTATTGATATTATATGTTGTATCAAGTAAATATTTTACGTCATAAATCATTTCTAAGTGTATAATAGATTGTAGGGTTGTTATAGTTGGTATCAGAGGATAGGTTCAGTTATTTTTTGGATTAGGATTAGAAAACCCTACTGAAAGACTTAAGGATAAGACCAAGTATAATAAAAACATCCCTAATTTTTTTTGAGTATTGAGTAAATAGTTTATCAAGAAAATACATCTCTGTCTAGATATGAGTAGGTAGAGGCGACACTTACACAGATGTACCTAGGAGTAAAAACTCTGACAAGGAGTTTCGAGCATGACAAGGGTATCTCGGTACACGAAAATGGGCCTTGATGCACTCTTGTTTATGAAACTCTATAGGGATACTCATTGGTAAATTCAAAATCTTAGTATGTACCATTATTTAGGGAAAATATTCCCCTAATAATAAATGTTAGGAAGTAGATCATGGGTAACATATATTGAAACCTATAGATTTACAAGTTAAAGAAATAAATGTAATTTATAATTTATCCATTTTTTCTTTGGATTTCCCTTTATGTGTTACCCATAACATTCCATTATTCTAGACAATGACCTGTAATAGGAGGACTCTGGCTAACAACCAATGTGAAGAGCAATGCGATGACTGTTCTAATGAGATGCCCAATCCGATGTGAGCGGGAATCACAAAATTTGTCATGATACTCTCTCAGTTAACTCAAGATTTTAATAGAAACATGGGTCAAGAGTAACATTCAACCCCACCTAATAAAGAACAATTCACAATCAAGAGCTTTATCAGATAATGGCATCATACTTTTAATGGATCATCTGATCCCTTAATCATTCAACAATGGATCAACTCTATTGAAAAGATCTTATCCATCCTTCATTGTTCCGAACAAGAGAAAGTTCTCCTAGCTACTTATCTTATGGAGGGTGAAGCCAATAAATGTTGGATATTGATAAAAAAATATGAATCTTGAGGAGCAGATCGAGGAATTTTAATGAAAGGATTTCTAAAAAATGATTTTTCAATAATATTTTCCCCGCACCCTCTGACTTAAGATATAAAGGGATTTGCTTGACCTCAAGCAAAAAAACATGATGAATCCATCAGAGTGTACAAGGAAAACTTTACAAGGCCTGGATGATACACCTTCATCTTTGTCGTTACCATCAATTTCAATGTTTACTGCCCCTTTTGATGGTAGAAACCTAGCATACAGAAATCCCTGGTGATCCGTGACTTCGATAGCTATGATAAAATTTTCTAATGTGCCCTCTATGTTTAAATGAAGATCAGTGAATGTCAAGGGTATCATGGGGATAAGAAGTTTAAGGTATCCTTTAATTCTACTGGTCTGATTGATAAATCTAGTGGCTCTATGAAAATCTAGCACCCCACTAGATAAAGGTGAAGAAAGAAGAACCCTGGAAATTTATTGAAGGGGGTGAGGAAATGCTTTAGGTGTGGAAGAGAATGGAACCTAGTTATTAATTGCCGACAAGAAAAACCTATGGATATATCAGAAGAGATAAATGCTCTGTTTGACTCTCAAAAAAAATTTCATTACTTCAACTGCAAAAAATAGGGCCCCTTTCAAACAAGTTCCCTAAGTCAAGGGTTTTCAGAGGTAACCAATAACCTTTAAGGCAGCAAGGGAGAGCTTTTTTCATCACTACCACCAAAGTAAACCCTTAAAATGAAGTGGTGAAAGGTACGCTAGTTATTCTTTCCTGAATAGCGATGTTACTTTTTTATTCTAGTTCTATGCATTATTTTATATCCCAAATGTTTAGTAGAACAATCCCAACAACACCAAAAATCATGTAAGTAAAGATGTTAGTGAGTAAAAAAAATGGGGAAATTATTAAAACCCATGAATATAACACCTCCCCTATCACAATTTATGGTATGAACTTTCTGAAAAACCTCATCATACTCCCTCTAGTGTAATTTTATGCAATTCATGGCATGGAATGGCTTTCCCTATATTTAGCTAAAATAAATTCTAGAGGGATAGAAATTACTCTCAATATAATGAATCGACCCCCGACTCTATAAAAGTGAAAAGATGAAGATGATTCTTCTTTAGCACCATCATCTCAACCGTGGATATTACTTCCCTATGAGTATGCATATCTTTCTTAGATTATTGAGTTTTAGGAAGAAACCATCCATGAAGACATGACTATTTGGAAGGATTTTGCTTAAGTGTTTCCCGAGGAATTGTCTAGTCTTCCTTCTAGAAGAGATGTTGAATTATCAATTGATTTTATAACAGAGGCATTGCCAATATCCAAGAATCCATATAAAATGTCTATTGTGGAGCTTGAGGATATGAAGAAAAAACTACAGGATAATCTGGATAAAGGGTTTATACGCCCAAGTGCTTCACCATGGGGTGCACCAGTCATGTTTTTCAAGAATAAGGATGGATCAATGCGCCTTTGAATTGATTATCATGAGCTCAACAGAATCCTGATAATGAACAAGTATCCTCTTCCCCTAATTTATGACTAGTTCGATCAGCTACATGGATCACAATACTTCTCCAAGGGGGATTTATTGTCGAGATATTACCAAGGGTGAAGAAGGAGGATACCCCAAGACTGCTTTTGTACAAGGTACGACCACTATGATTTTATAGTAATACCTTTTAGACTCACTAGTTCTCTAGAAATCTTCATGGACTCAATTAATATAGTTTTTAGAGATAACCTTGACAAATTTCTGGTAGTATTTATAGAAGATATTCTAATATAATCCAAAACCAAGGAGGATCATGAGGAGAATATATGAACTGTAATAGAGACGTTGATAAAGGATATTCTTTATGAAAAGTACAACAAGTGTGAGTTCTAGTTAAAATAGGTCTCATTCTTGGGTCATATCATCACAAGAAATAATATATCTATGGATCCCTCTATGACTACTACAATTGAGGGATGACCAAGTCCAACATCGGTGATGGATATCCATAGATTCATGGGGTTAGATGGATATTATCGCTGATTTGTGAGAAATTTATCATTGTTGTCCAACCCTCTTTGCAAGCTAACTCGAAAGGGAGTAAAGTTTTCTTAGACTGATGAATGCTAAGAGAACTTCAAGGAGTTGAAAGGGAGGATTATCACGATGCTTGTGCTCACTCTACCCACAAGTGGAGAAATTTTTGTGGTGTTTAGTGATGCTTCAAATAACGGCTTGGGTTGTGTGTTGATGAAAAATGAAAAAATCGTTGCATATGCTTCAAGGAAATTGAAGGTTCATGAGAAAAACACTCCGACACATGAAATGGAGTTGGCTGTAGTGATCATCTCTTTATAAATTTGGTAGCATTACCTATTTATGGAGAAGTGTGAAATATATACGGGCCAAAAAAACCTCAAATATATATTCACATAGAAAGAGTTGAATATGCACCAATGAAGATGGTTATATCTGATCAAATACTATGAATTCTCAATCCATTACCGCCCTTGGAAAGTGAACAAGGTGGTGGATATTTGAAGTTAAAAGGACCCATCAATTCAATCATTAATGATAATTGAAAAGGATCCAATCTTCCTATATTTGATGAATAGATACATGGGAATCATAAAGAAGAGAACATCATCAATCCTTTCACAAATGATTGCTCAACCATATCTTTTGGAAAGGTTAAAGGATTCATAAAAGGATGATGTGGGAATTCAATGTTATCTGTGTTATTATCGATCATCTTAAAAATTCTTCACACTTCACGGAAATTTGGTAGGATTTCTAACTGAATCTACTGGCACAGATATACATCAGAGATGTGGTAAGGCTGCATGGAGTACCACTATCGATTTTATCCGATCGAGATCCAAGATTAACATCTATGTTTTGGAAGATTCTTCAACATTCTCTAGATATTGAGATGAACTTTAGTACGAATTATCATCCTCAAACTAATTTCTAATCTAAGTAGACTATCCAAACACTTGGGGACATGTTGGGAGTATGATCAATATACTTCAAACAATGGTGGAATCAACATCTTACTCTTGTTGAGTTCTCATACAATAAAGGTTTCCACTCAAGCATCTGAATAGCTCTTTGTGAAGCCCTGTATATGAAGAGGTGCAGAACACCGACATGTTGAGATGAAATTAGGGAGTGAAAAATATTAGATCTGGAAATGGTCGAAGAAATGGTGTAGAAGGTAAAGACCATCTAGGAACACATTAAATCTTCTCAGAGTCGACAAAAGAGATATGCTGATAATATATGATGAGCCCTACAGTTTGATGTTGGAGACATGGTATTCCTCCACATATCACCGTGTAAGAGAGTTATGAGATTTTGGAAGAATGGAATTCTTCATCCAAGGTATATCACCCCTTTTGATATCCTTGATTTCATTAAAGCAGTGTTTTATAGACTATTACTCCCACCTAACCTATCTCAAGAACATGATGTATTCAATGTATAACTCTTGAGGAAGTACATAACTTACCCATCACATGTACTCATATCAGAGGTGGTACCATTGGAGAATGACCTCTCCTATGAGGAGAAGCTGGTGAAGATCTTATATCATAGAGAAATAGTTCTACAAAATAATACAATGCCCCTTGTAAAGGTGTTGTGGTGAAACCACATGTTTTTTGGAAGAAATTTGGGAATCATATGAAGTAATGATATAGAGTTACCTGCATCTATTTTGTGAGGGAAAATGAATTTTAGAGTAAGAAATTTCTTAAGTGGGGAAGGTTTTAACAACCAAAACATTTATTAATAAAAATTCTTCATGATCTAATTAAATGTCATATTATGTAAAATAATTATTTAAAATATGAACTTTTTTGTTTTATGTTTTTTGATTTCAAAATACTGTTAAGAATTGTTATTTTTGATAATATAGTCATTAAACAGTGATCACATGATTTGTATAAATATTGGGCTCTAACAAATCCAATTTACTCAGACAAAGAAAGTGATGGTCTCATATAATAGACTATCCCCGTATGAATCCCATTTTTTAGAGCTCGAAAAGAAGGTGGTGGCATTGGCCTTTTCTCATGACCAAGACCAATATGAGCTTCAAAATTTTAAGCTCGAGCGGAACCACCTACGGGAGAAGTGGAGGTTGGTAGAGATTACCACTTGAGCGTTGATATCTGAGCCACCCCAAGAGTCTGTCACCATCGCACACCTTAACCTTTAGTCTTATATGGGTGTTATAAGGTGTTATCTGATGAGACCCTAGTACTATGATTATGTACATTATTTTTGTACTGAGAATATACTTTCATTTTATTATTGTTACTTTCTGAAAAGTTTTTTAAGAAAAATTAGATTTTTTAGTTAATTAAGAAATCTATTTTGATAAATTAATGGATTTTTTAATTGAATAATTTTTTAATTAAATATTATTAATAAATTAATTTTTATATAATATAAATTACTGTATAATTGTTATTAATATGATTGTCATTTTTATTAAGATTTGAAATCTGTTTTTATAAAAACCCATGAATTTTTTATTAATATCGGTTTTTATTTTAAATTCAAAAAATTCACATATTTATAAAATTATATAGATAAAATAAAAATTATTTTTGGAATCAGGACATTGAAATTATCCAAAGGTGAATTTGTCTTAATTTTTTGAGACAGTCAGATTTTTGGGTTAAAATAAATTATTGTTTTGACATATAATTTGTTTTATCACATCACAATGACCCAATAGTGATGTAATAAAATATGATAAAAATTATGTATGGACAATATATGTTTTACCATTAAAATAACGTAAATTTATTTTTTTTTATTTATTTTAGAAAGCCTTAGTGGACCCTCCATGACATATAAAACATTTTAGATTTTTAAATCAATTTCCTTGAGAATGTGACTCACCTCCACATAAGCAACCCAATTATTTTATAATGTTCGGATATTGGATGTAAAAATACTGTTTCCACTCCACTTTGGCAATTACCATTATCAATAACCAAGGTCTTGTTTGTTGTTTTGATTAGTTTAATGTGAGGTGTCCCGAACCAAAATAATAAAGAATTCTCTGTACTTTCCTATATAAACTCACCCAAGATCCCACATCCCCTTCACTAAAATCCTTTGTAGTTCATCCAACATCTTCCTTAATCTCTATATAATCCTCTCAAGGCACCTCAAGCTCCCAATAAGCCTCTATCAATCCCCAACTAAGGATTTGGGATCACACTTCCAAGTAAGGGATTCCTTCCTTTCTCATTTTATCCAAGTATCTAAATATTGTTATGTCCTTTTATTTTCAATTATTAATGTTGGGTTATGATTTATCACCTCCCCCATACTTACCTCCTTATTTTTTTAATGATGAGATACCCCTTTATATCTCATTAATTTATCACATGTACATTTTTTACCATTCCGAAATTCCGTAAGGAATTTCTCTCTCCTCATTTACTTTCAAGAAATTCTTTTGTATTATGAATATAAATTCCATTACATATGTTGGTACTTGTATATATATGACCCCTTACATTAAATTTAATGTACATATGATGAGAAACCCCTTTAAATTTCATCAACCATTTTTATAAATCATTATTTCACGTCGTTACGCTGCAGAAGTTACAGAACGATTCTCCAACCAATGTCATTGTGTAGTGAATACCTTTCCCATATCTCTATCAAGGGTATTAACCTTTATGAACATTTACTTATTTATTATAAATCTTCATGTATGTATTCCACATCACTTTATCATATAGTAAATTATGATGAATGATTCCATGTTGTATGATCCATGTGGCACATTGATGCAAGAAATGAAATGTTTATGAAGGGTTCACCCTGATAGCGCTCCAATGCATTGGGTAACAATTACTATCATGATACGTCATGTTCAATGAGGGTTTAATCATTCTAATTAAAGTGAAATGAGGATTTAATCATGCTAATTTATGGGAAATGATGTTTTTCTCATGCTCCATGTGCAATGATCTTTGGCACATGCTAATACAATGTTAAGTGTTGTTGCCACATTTCCAGGTTACGATAATCATGTTATACCATTCCTTTATATTCATGCATATATTATAACCCATTTAAAATCCTATTTACTAATATGTACTATATTCTTCATGTTATGCCTTTTTCACTCCCTTACTAGGCTTTATAGCTCACCATTTTCTTATGCATGTCCTCAGGTTACCCCATGCAATGCTAAGTATGAGGGAATGTAGTTATCATCTAAAGGAAGTTTTCAATTAGGATGTTGTGTTTCATGTTTTAAGTCATTATGTAATGTTCATAATCCCCAAAGTTACTATACCTCTCAATAATCTATTTTTTATCAAGTTAATATTTTATGTAATAAATCATGTCTAAGTGTGGAATAGAATTCAGGGTTAGTATAGATCATGGGGTTGAACCCACAATTGAAGGGAGATAATATTGTAGCCCCTACCACTACTCTACATGATTTGCAGGTTATTACAAGCTTTTTTCAGGCAATGATTATTTTTATTTAGAAAAAATATGTTATTTTATTTCAATAATAATGGTTTATTTATTTTGGAAGAATAAATGAACAAATCCTTCTAATATTTCGATTTCAAACATTATCAAGAAACGTTTTATGAATCTAATAAATATTTTTTAATGAAATAATTTAGTTTAAAATTTGGGTTTTACAATTTAAATTTTATGGTTAGTGTATCATTTGAAGGGTTACTCATTTTGTGAGTTATATTACTATGTGATCATAATTTTGTATTTTGTTAATTTCTAAATATAGGTTAAAAGGTTTGACTATCCATTTTATGGATATGTGTTATTTAAAAGTAGATTATAGTACTTCAAGAACTAAAATGTCATATCAAATAGTAATTGTTTGGAGAAAAATATGATATTTTGGGGGTTATTTATTAAATAATGAAATTCTACTCATCAATTAATTATATTTCCTATTAGACTAGAAGGTTAGAGAATTATTTTACTCTGGGAGAATGATCTTGAGAAAAAATTATTATCCTAGTACTTTCAATTCAATTGAATAGATAGTCCTTCCGATCATTATATATTTATGTTTTTGAGGTATTTAATGCTCTATTGACAATTATATTTAATTAGATTGATGACAACAATTACTCTCTTTAATTATTTACTGTTTTCCTTCATTCCCACATATGTTTTCCTTTTGTGGAATCCTAGTAATGTGTAAGTTCTAGGGACCCTTATGTTTTCCACATTCCATTTTTATGATGATATTTTATTAACACTTATTATGATATGGGTTTCAATAATTTAATACTATAAATTTTTATCATTTGATAACCAAGATGAATTTTGAGGGTGAAATTTATTTTAAGTGGGGTATGATGTAACATCATGAGATTTTATGAAATATATACTTTCAATTTAATTTAAATTATTTAATTGGTTATATTACCTGAAAGAAATAGTTTAGCTTGAATCACATTAAACACCAAGTTTATCTTGTACAGCATAAAACATCTAGTCCCTTGGATAACTTGTGTTACATGCAAGGCTGATTATTTCTAAATAATAATATGTTATTAATACTATTATTTAATATGAGTGTTTTTCACCATATAATGGTGAACCTATTTTAAATATAATTTTTAGCACTCTTATATTTTTTATATGTCAATGTAAACATCATTTTTGAAATCAAAATATAAAAATTTACTTTTGGTGAATTCTTGATAAGTAGATTCGTTTTTTATGAATAATGAAACATACTTCATTTTAGTGGAAAACTACCTTTTTAAAATAATCATTAATGTTAAATTATGTTTTAAATTTGTTTTAATGTCAGAATATATAAATTATATAACTTTTAATCAAATTTAGTTAATTAGAATCATTTTTATATTAAATTTACAAATAATGGATTAATGAAATTTTGAGCATATTCACTTTAAAACCTTTCTTTCTCTCCATGTCTGTGGGGTTAAAATTAAACTCAATATTTCCACTTAAATGAATTAAATTTGTATAAATGGACATATAATGTTTTAAATCAAGATGAATTTTTTTTCTAATAAAATCAACTTAATTTTTGACCAAAATGATAAGTGAATGTGATTAAAATTAATTATATTGAATAAGTTAAAATTAAACTTAACAAGGGACTAAACTATAAAATTAAGAGCCATAATGACCTATATAGATGTCCAAAGACCATTTTATTCTAATAATTTTACCATTCACCCTCTATTTTAGAAATTTTATGAGTTAATGGGACACATGTTCCTAAAATTACCCTATAAGATAAGTTATGTAAGGAAATGATACAAAAATGAACATTCTTTACCTTTAATATTTATAAAACTTTGAGATGTGAAAAAAACAAAATATTTTAGGTTATACATATCCTATTGAAATATAAATGATCTATTTTTATTTTTATTATATATAATTAATTTTATGTGGTTAATTAGTTACATTAATTGTTTATGAAACAACAACGTAATAATTTCTTAGTAAATAATTAACTAAAATAAATGATACTATAAACATTAATAGTGGAGTAAATTGATTTAATTATTATACTCAATTACCTTTTTAGTGGAATATAACATCAGCTGTGAAATTATCAAATATGATTTCCAAAAAAATTTTGTTATTTTTTAAAATAAAATAAAATAAATAATGTCAAAAATGACATTTATGTTATCTTGTTAAATAAAGTAAAATTAATTATAATCTTATATTATTAAAAATGATTTTACTGTTTCCATAAATATAAAATATGTTATATTAATATACAAATTTATCTTTTATAATTAAAATATTTACCTAATGATTGTAAAAATATCATTTAAATGGTTTGGGTTAAGGTAGTGTTTTGGAGCGTTACAGGCGCTTGTTTTAAAATTAATTTCCAAAAAATATGAGATTTATATTTTTAAAATTATATATAATATTTATATATCATTGGGACTATATTTTCTCATAAATTTAACTTTAATTTTTTATTAATGTTCAAATTACATAGTTTAGATATATAGTTACATTAAAAAAACAAAAATGATAAAATGAGGGAAACATTGAAATTAAGGGGAAATATAAAAATGAAATTATTTTTATGTTTTGGGGATTTATATCGACCACATATTAAATTTAATCAATTATTTTTTAATTTTTGAATCACATGTGGTATGGGATATTTCATAATACTGTTAGCTTTTGGTAATTACAAGAATGCCACTCCCTCGCCATTATAAATAATAATTCACTCTTCCACTTCCTCACACATATCAATCCAATTTTTATCATCACAAATTTGATACAATATTATCAAAACATCCATAAACTCAATATACAAGCCTCCATTTGTGTATAAATCCAAATAATAATTCCTTTGGTGCAAACAAAAGGGGGTTACCCGAAAAAAGAGGAAACGTTATTCAATGTCCAATTATTTTTTATTTCTTTATCTACCCCTTAATTTCTTATTATTACAATATTATATAATAAAATATATTTCATAAATATACTGATATTATTTTATTTTATGGTTTCTACTCTCACTTACACACACTTACACCTTATTGGTAACGAACATACCATTTATGTGTACAGTGAACTACCTCCGCACGAAATGATGATTGTTCATTCTTCTATTATCGCCTCTCGTTTTGGGATTCATGATAGAAACTCTATCTATATATTATATATATGATAACTATTTTTATATTATGCTTCATTAATTATTTTCTAAAACAAACCATTATACTTTTCATTTTGTGTAAATGTGATAACATTGTTTGGGGAAGTGTGGACTACCACACCCCTCAAAGCGATATGACATGTTCACACATTAGATGGAATGAATTAAGTATGAGTTTAACTAAAAATATGGTTAATAAATAAAATATAGGTGATATTAATTAAATAATTACCATTATTTGAATATAAAATATCATCTTTTTTATTACCCTTTCACACACTAAAAATGATAATATTGTTCCTGGATGGGTGGACTACCGCCTCCTTAACACGATGTGATTATTTTAACATAACTATAATTCTATATATATGAATATATGATTAAATAAAATTTTATTTATTTTATAATTATAATTCTATAAAGTTTTAATTATACTTACCCTATTTTAATAATGATCATTGAAATATGGGAACATTACCTATGCTTATGTAGGACATATCGTCTCTGTAATTGTAATGTTGGTTCATTTTTCATTGCCATAATTGATGATTGGTTTAAAAATTGTAATTTAGGAATAAATTTGACAATTATATCATGATTATTATTTTATTAATGTTTATGTAATGATCCTATTGACCATAGTCCACTTATCGAAGTCATTTTTTAGACATAAGCTGAATATGGTCAAAACATCTAACTTAAACATTACTGATTAAGTAATCATATATAAATTTTTATAACAAAATAAATGTAATAATAAAATTTTAAAATGTCATAAAAAAATATATAAATAAAAAAATTTATTTAGTAATTAGAGAACAATCGTGACCAATTAGACTCGCAAAAAAGGATTTTCTTCTCACCCTTTATAATTTTGAGAAAAATGTCATATTTACCACTTACATATTTTGTGTGATGTATATGCATCCATTGTTAATATATTATATAATGAATTCATTTATCTTTATGCTATTTAAATTTCTGATTTAATGATTATTCATTCATGGCTTCATGGTTTCGAAATTAGAAAAGCGTTAATTGACTTTTTTCACATGTTTCTTTCTTTGAGACATGTGATATGTTATACAACTTTATTATTTTATGAGGTGAATATAATTATTCTTTTAAAAAATTTATCCTGAATTTTATAATTCTCATGATATTATAATTTTCTTTTATTGTCCTTCCATTCATGGGGTTAATGATTCAAATGTTTCAAAGTGGTATGGGACTCATTAGAATATTTAATGATTATATTCCTAAAAAAATAATTTCAATGATCTTTCATTTCCATTATAGGAAATTAAATTACAATTTCTCAATAAAAAATTTAATTTTTCTATAATCTGGTTATTAATTACCTTTTTTAATTATTAGAACCATTTCTCACTCTTGGGACTCAAAATGTTTTAGAAAATGTTTTTAAGAAAATCCAACTTCATTCTCTATTTAGTCAGAGAACTTATTTTCTTATATAATAACTATCTTATAAAAAGTTTTTGAAAATATGTATTTAGCCATTCCAAAATGATTTATTAAATACATTTTTTCTATTTTTATATTTTATAAATTCCATCAAAGTAATCTTCTTATCTTTTTCTGAACAAGAAATTTTTCTAAAATATTTAACATACAAAAGAAATGTTCTTTTTACCACATAAAACATGTACATATCTACCCACCATCATTTATTTAAGGATTAAATTTCGTTTTTAAAATCATAATTTTTAATGAAGTTGTTTTCAAATGTGATTTTAAATGAAAACAATTTTCCAAAAAAACAATATAAAAAGTATATTTTCCACAAAAATGGTTTATTGATAATTTTATGGTATTTCCATTCAGAAAATTAAAAAACAATTATTATTACTTATCCTCTACTGGGGATATTTTGTACAAATACGAACCTTATTCATTACTTGTATGAATTATGTTTATTTTAATTATATTGTTATTTTACCCATTTCTTTTCCTTGAGTTACTCATGTTTTCAAATTGATTGTTATTAAACCCATTTCCTTCAAATGGTTTAATCATGCTTAAAAGATATTTTTATTAAACCCATTTTCCATGGTTTAATTATGTGTGATGATTTTTCAAATGGTACTTCTAAAATTTAGTAGTGGTTATGTTATAAAACAATTATAGGTGGTTCTGTGATATACCAATGATGGGTGGGCCCATGATATCCCTCCAATGCATTAGGTATGGAAGTTGTTTATATGCATATTACATTTATAATAGTGAAATGTATGGATGTATACCACATGGTTATTCAATTTATAAGTGTGAAAAATATAATGATATTCCAAGGTACATTTATTTTTTTATTTATGCTTCATATATTTATGTAAGGTTACTAATGATTGAGATTGATATCACATAGCTCATGATTATTGATTCTGAAGAATCTTTACATTACCAAGTTCTCATATTTGTTGGTGTAGGTATTGATGGATATGAGTTATTTTTTTTATCATACACTATTATTATGTCATAATTTCCTTACACATTCTTATTCTTATTGATGAAATTTAATTGTTAATTCCTATTTTTACCCTTATTATGCATTTGAGATCACCCTTATTATGTTTCCTTTTCCCTCTATTTTAAATAATGAAATTTAATTATATATGTAAATAAATGATATCCAAATTATTATGTTGATGACCTATTGTGAAATAAGAAAAGTTTGGTTAAAATGGAGAAAAATAATTTTTTTAGCTTATTTGTCCATGTTGATATGAGTTGTTTATGTAGGAGTTTTTCATAATCCTTTAAAAATATAAACCTAAAAATTTTGAAAATATTTTAGATATACATGTTTTTATTTTTTATGTTGTAAGGTTTTGACGGGAAAATTTGGGTCACAGTTATCAGCATCAATGTCGGGAATGTAAAGGTATGTTTATCATCATAGGATATGGGAATGAGAGTTCATGGATGTTATACATAATTCACTCACTCGTGGTTCATAATCCATGAAGTAACCCATTGGATTAACATAGGTCAATACCATAGATGGGTATCCTAATTTAGATCTTCATGTTTAACATGTACATAGATGAATCCTTTTGAATTATTATAAATAGAATGGAAGTGTAGGGATCCCTCTTGAGATCCTGAAGTACATACTCATTTTCTCAGTTTGAAATTTGACGCACCAATACATTACATCCCACAAAATCATAAAAAGGATTTCCCAAATTTTCCATCTTATCAATGTCTTATTCCATCAAAAACTGTAAGAAGATGTTTCTTTACCCAATATTGGTGCCATGGACTATCTAGGACATTCTATATGTCCAACCAAGTCCCATCCTACCTAAGGATTTTCCACATATGCCAATATAATGGCCTACATTCCTTACAAAGTGAAGTATCACCTTTTAAGATGTCATGAGGATATTCGGTCCCTCGAGGGGATATCCATGAAACCAATTCACATGGGTGGATAGTGGGTGATTTTGTTTATCCATCACAATTTACCTTTTTAATTAATTAAAAATAGTCCGTGAAATAATTTAAATAGAAGAATCCACCTTAATGGAAAATCCCAAGAATAAAAATATCGCCATAAATATGCACGGATACGATTGGGCTGGTATGATACACAACTAATCATCTATGAAGAACTCCAAGTCTTTCCATGGATTGACAGAAGATATTAGAGAATATCCAAACACATCCAATATATTATGATCTTGTTTTATAGCTAACTAATAGAATTTTATTACTTAAAATTACATTATAGTTAATTAATAATACAAAATAACTATAATCAAATAATAAAAACTAACTATAAATTCATAAATATTAAATCCCCACCAGCTAATCCCATTTCACTTGAACCAGGACGAAATGCTCACCAACATCCCAAAACACATTGAAAACTAGGAATCCAGTATAGTCACTAAGAAACACCATCAAAATAAACCCAATAGTAATGAAATTTAATTATTTATTTTTTAATATAATCAACATTGGGACACACCACGATGAAAGATATGAGGTTTATCAATGATGGCCTCTCAGGTCACCTATTTATAAGGATGAAAAAAATCCCTCCCACTGATATCTGATTCTTTCATGCTTAAGTTAAATCATGATATAAATCTTAACCAGATGAACCAACATTACAGGAAGAAGAAAAAGGACACAGTTAAAGCAAAAATATTTAAAGACATACCTCTAGGATTATAACACATTCTATAAAATTCAATTCAAACCATGAACTCGGGAGATCTCCCATGGAGGAAGGGGGAGGAAGAATTACTATGTGGAGTAGTTTCTACATTAAATGAAGGATAAAATAGGGTAAACCCTTTAGGGTTTGGAGGAGAAAATAGGGATTTTTACTTCTTAATAGGATTCATGGTTATCCAATCTATATACAAATCATGCACCTATACTATCCAAGTAACACCCATCATGCATGGGAATGACACATTGTTTAATTGTATGAGATCGAAACATGCTACATGTCTAACATAAAATGCAGACACCCATATTGGTTCCCTATCCTTATACACGATCTCCCCACCATTAGAACCAATGAAAACTGGGGGTAGGTTTTGTCTACATGGTTAGCCCTAAATATGTTCCAACCTTTCTCCAATTTTCAGTTTTAAAAAGCATCAAATTTGTGTTCCAAAAACAAGAGATGTTCCTAAAACCTAAAAGAAAATTTCTAGTCTCCAAACTACACCTAAAAACATTATATAATGTAATTAAAATATTCATATTTATTTTTCAAATATCCTATAATAAATTGAATTATCCATTAATTGAAAATTAAATTTCATCTTGAAATTTCAAACTTGAAAAGAGGGGTTATTACAATATCCCCACCTTAACACTTTTTATCTTCAATAAGTCTTTTTTAATGAAAAAATGAATAACCAAACTTACAAGGGTTTTGAAATTTGATCATATGATAACGTTTTGTTTCCAAACACCCAAAAAGATTTAAATTCATCTATGAACATACATAACTTAGACCGATACAACCATATAAAATACGCAAAAAAAATTTATTGAAATATCCATAAGAAACTTCCCCAAGGTATCCTAATCCAGACTTCAATTGTGCCATTTCCAATTCATCATACGGTCTGTGGTTCTCTCCACTATAGATTATCTCTTTGAACATACAATTTTATTCCTTGATAATCCCACCATTATAATTTCCAAACATAACCATACACAAGAATCCTATAAACACACCCAACATTTTTCTCAACTCGAAAAATCTAATTAAACATGAGGACGTTGTTCTATTTATTTGATTTTATCCAAATGGTGAAAATCTAGTTGACAGAGATTAAACTAGTTACATCATATTTTCATTTAAAATCCCCACGAAAACATCAGATTGTGCCTATTCCATCTACATGTAATTTCTAATTTCGTTCCCCATAGACTTCATCCTACCATTATATAGAGAGAAAACAAAACCACCTCTAGTTAACTATTCTTAAAAATGATTGTCTTCTATAATCGATTCACTACTAAAAACAGACTATAGTTATTCAAAACATCTCATATAAAATTGATCATCCAACGAATCGTATCAAGAATTCAACACATCCCACTACCCACCCTAAGATCATCCTTTTCATCACAATAACAAAACAGGTTCCCTATTATAATATCCCATTCCCCATCAACCTCTAGACAGAATTATTGGATGGATAATAAGTTAATTAATCCCAAGTGTCAACATAAACAACATATGTGTGTCTCTTATCCTAATCCACACTTCTCATCCTATCAATACTTTTCCATGATTGAGATAGATTGGTAAATCCATAGAACCTGACCCATTCTCTATGTCATATAAAATAGTGGGATATTCCTCATTTCAACACTACTCCTAGGAACCCATACTCAAAAAAGTTCATTCAACCCAATGGACATCGACTCGCACATATATGTTCACCGATCATATAATTAAATAATACCACATGTAATATAAAAGTTCCAGTTCCCTATCTCCATGCACAATTATTGTACTATCCCATACCACCCAATTCAAGTAACTACACCCACTTCTTCAAGTATTCCATCACATGGATATGATTTGTGTGTCACAAGGAACATCAGTATTACATAGTTATATGATCTCATGGAATTCCTCTTCAAAATAGATCACCTCAAAAATTACATGATGTGTTCCATGAATTCTTATTACTCTATATCATTCTATTCATGACTCTCTACCCATGATCTAACTAGGATAAAAACCCACTGTGAATCATTTCAGGAACTCGAAAAATCCTACCCAACAAATTCAATATTAAAACACAATCCCCAACGGTTATTTCTAAGAAACTAATAGAATAATCATGAAAATAATGAAAAATGTGAGAAAATACCATGAATAAATATCATCATAGGCATAAAACTATGTTCAATGCTTAAAAATTATTCCTTGATAACTAGAGTAAACTCTCACTACAGGATGAACTAGATTAAACTAAATGCCAATTTACCAGGGACTGTGTGAAAATAAGGGCCTCTGGTATACCACCCAACCACACTGATCACAAATCACAATAGTTCCACTAGTTCCATCCACTTATCCTAAAAATGTAAAACCTGTCACCAAGGTCACATCTCATAAGTTTTTTCCATTCACTCATCACAACACAAATAATTTAATGTTTTTATCAACCAAATCTAATGGAGTTAATGATAAAATTGAACTATGTGGTCAAAAAACTATAAACATGGGTTCAATTATATATATTTAAATTTCCATATTATAAGGTAAAACACTTTATATGTTACAAACTCATTTAACTGCAATGCATTTGTAACTATTAAATTATATAAAGAACTCAAATGGCATCACCTACCTTATATCAACCTAGTAGTATTGTATCCTTTATGAGAAAAATAATAAAGGGACTTATCCATCAAGGGTCATGATATTATCGTATCAAATATAGTGAATTGAAACTCACTGGTCATCCACATATGGTAATACCCCTTGAGTTAATAGTTTACTATAAATTTCTAGAAACTTAATGACATCACAGTAGAGGTATTATCAAGATAACCATGAAAAATGGTTTGTTATGTAAAATATTATTGAAATATTGATGGTGAAACACCATGTTGGTTGTTAAAGATATATATTTAACCACACGTCGAAAGGAAACACTCAAAAAGGATTTGATAAAAGGCTTCAACTACTGATTGTTGCAAATAAAAATAGTCAACAGTACACATGCAACATCATCTCAATGATCAACCTAATACCACACACACATAGTTTGGTTAAGTATAATTTTATTCCATGAGATGGGTGAAGAAAAACATAGAGGTTATTATTAACACTTTTAAAATCAAACCTATGTAACCACTCCCTACAAGGGGTGAAAAAAATGGGAACCATGTGCACTATTTACCAACTAGAATCACTACACTTATTACTCATGATGAATGATTCTTTACTCACAATGTAAAATATATCATAGTATATCCACAAGACCATCCATAAAAAGGAAATATATGTATATATGTGGGCCTAATTGGGAATAATGGTATCTTTTTGTTGACGCATTAAATAGTTGGAATCATCATTATAATTAAAATAACACACTAGTTCGATAATAACATTTGATAATTATATTCCAAATATGATGAATTTGAAACCAAATAACTCGGCTAGAAAAGAGTTAAACTCAATCAATGGAAACTCTGAAAGGGTCAAAGTGCTATAAATTCATGAAAAATAATAATATATATACAGAAAAAACATCAATAAAACATTAAATCATTTAAAAATGTAACATTTCATATCAAGCACACCAATCCCACACCCCTAGAAACTAGGTCTTCTTTTCATAAGAGGTGTTCTTGAAAAACCAATATGATATCCATGATACATTTTGACACATTAATAATACTCCTATCTAAAATTACCCCCAAATATTAATAAAAAAAAGTAAAAAAATATATATGACACCACTTTGTCATGTCTCATCATGATTCACTCTATGAACAGTAACCGAACCAGTTTGTGAGAAGGCCTTAGGTACACCTCCCCTAACACAAGAGGATTATGACTAACAGTAAGGGCTAGGATATGTATATGGAGATAATATTCCCACATAATAGTGTTATAAAAAATTTAGTATAACTAAAAATAATTTATTTATTGAATAAAAGTTGTTTTTACGAAATAAAAAAATAAGGTTACAAAAAAATGAAATAAAGTAACGGTCTGAACGTTCATGTAATACAGACATCACTAATCTTCCACTAGGACTACCACATACATAAAAGGAAATAAAATAAATAAAAATAAATTTTCCAGGTCAAACTAACCACAAGAAGAACTATCACATACCCTTTAAACACTGAAAAATATGATTCATCATGCACGATCACTCATAGGCCTCAACCCATCGTATGTATATAACAAAGTGAATGTTTTCATATGTTACCCAGTGAAATAGAGACATGAACATAGTGTGAGTAAGAAAATATGTAGGTGACCACTTACATGGTACCATACATATCATGTAAATTAGGTTTCAGTATATCTATGATACATATCATTATAACAAATATAATAATAACTATAAGTTGATAATAACAAAATAACAAAAACATGAAAGGTCGACTATTATAAGAGAATTATCATTTAATTTTCTTATCATTGATAAGGGATAACTATAAAATAAAAATAAATAACTCTACAATTGATCCTTAGGTATGTGACCCAAATTGACTGTACATAAAATGATTATTCCATTGAGATAGATGTTGTACCACTCAAGCCATGTGTAATCTTGTCGATCATTGGGTTTGTAATCCCAATAAAAAATAATTATACTTGAAAGAGATTTATGTTTGTCTAATCAAGCAATTTCATCATAAGGTTATACATTTCCTTTCCCAGGGATCATTTGAACTCATCTTCAATCATTATAATTAAGGATTCATAATAATATCTCTACATCATGAATATTTGGAACTGTGATGGATGTCATACCCTCGATTCCATGTAAATCTAGTGCATTTTCTGAGTCTTGGGTTTCGGTCCATAGGAAATCATGAAATTTTAACTAAGATAATCCCTAATGGGGATGATCCTTAGAAAATTTTTATGTAATTTTGTTTGGAACCTAGGTAATATAATGAAGTCTTTTCAATAAATAGCTCAACATCCCACTTTTATATAGTTTGGAGAATACAGTATTAGTGCATCCACCTAATCCTAGGAATAATACAATGAATTATAAGAGTATATCACCACTTTTTCTTCAATGTATATGAAAGAGGGAATCAATAGAGTACTCAGAAACCAACCACTGTAACCTATGAAGGGAGAAATCCTAGTGAAAATTGGACTTTCTATAATAGTATCCATCAATAATGTGAGCCTCATAGGTTAGATCTCAAGAAGTAAATATGTTAATTCCTAATAAAGTAATTATCAATCAATAGACTCAATATCCATATCCTATAAATTATCTATAGGAATGCAAAATAATATATCACATTTCATCGGGCTCATTGAACTATTACTTGTAATTTTTTATGGGAATCATAGATATATCAATAGTAACCATGTGAATGCATTAAAAATGAGTGATGTTAAAAAAATACCTAACCCCAGAACTACTCCATATCCCCTTGGGATTATCAGTTTGTTATTAGTTATAAGGTGAAACCCAGTGGTATCTCTAACCAAACCCATAACTCAAAATTTTATGGTTGTTTAGCCATTGGGAAACCCACTATAGTCCCTTAGGATAATACCAAGGATAGGTATATTAATCAGTATCCATAAGGTAAATACATAAGCCGAGGCATCCCCCATAGTACACATTGAAATAGTATGGGATAAAATTTATCCCTCTTGGGATCCTATAGAAAGGAGACATAATCTTAGGTCAACATAGAATTCATTAGTACATTACATCCCATAAAAACATACAATTGTTAGACAGTCCTTACTTGATTCTAGAGGTATTTCCCTAATGAATATAATCTGGTGATGGGTCATGAACCAATAGCAGTGCCAATATATCTCTCTAACAGTCTACACAGTGAATCTAATTAATTTTTCCTATAATCTTACCACAGATACCTATATAAGGTCTAACATTACATACCGAGTGCAATTTCACCTCCTATGATGTCTGGACACTACATGTTCCTCTATGAGGAAATCCATGAAAGTGGTTCACATCCATTGTAAGGGTCCTTTGTTTTCTATCCATCATAATTTACCCATTTAATTAACTAAAAAAGTCCAAAAATAATTTAAATAGAAGGATTCTATCACATGGGCTAGTCCAAGAATGCATATATCACTATAAACATGCATAGACACCATATTAAAGGTATGACAAACAACCCATATTTTATGAAGAAATCCAATTCTAACCAAGGGGTGGTAATAGATTACATGGCCCATCCATGCTCATCTAATACATACCAGTGTCATGTCTCACAAAAAACATGATGTTTATTAATTATAATTAAATTATAATAAATTTATGATTCCATATCTCTATAAACAACCTAAGAAAATATTTGTAAATAAATAAAACTTCATACCTCACCAGCTGATCCCAATATAGTAAAACCATGATCTAACACCCTCCAAAATCATATGAAACATCAACAACATATAATCAAGAATAATCTAAAAAAATGTTAAAAAACACCTTATAAATTTAAATTAATTAATTAAATAATTAGAAACTCACTATGGTGTCATACCTCCATGAAATGAAACATGGTGTAGAGTATACTATTTCTTAGTTCACCCTCTTCCTATAAAGAGAAAACTCCTTATCACTGGTATCTGATTTCTTCATGATCAAATGGAATCAAGTACAACGTCCGTAGATATGGAAACCATACTTATAGGAACTTGGAGAAGAAAAAAATTGAGTTTAATATAGTTGAATACTTTATTCTATGATTCTAACACATCCGAAGATTTGTTATTCTGGCCAATAATGATTGAGATCTCACAAGGGGAATAGTAGAAGGTAGAGAATCTTGTGGAGGAAGTCTAAGTAAAACAATGGAGAAAAAGACTAAAACCATTTAAGTTTAATATGGAGAAATGGTAATTTTCCCTCTTTTAAGGGGTTAAAAAGTTTTTCAATACGATTGGCTAAACTTCCCACTAATCATGTTCCTCTTATGTTTCAGGCACACCCCTCTAGCATGAAATGATGAAAATTTTATAAGACCATGTTAAAACCATATATCATGTTTTTAATGAACTAAAAACACCTATAATGTTTTCTCTATCCTACCACAAGGTTTACCCAACTATTGTACTTACACAAATAAGGTCATACTTTTTGGCCACATGGTTATCCCTCACCGTGTGCAACCATGGTCCCTAGATTGAACGTTTCAAGAACATCAGAATTGGGACCCAAACCACTGGGATTCTCCCAAAAACCTCCCAGATACATTCTGACCCAAAATACATATCTAAAGACATTATTTAGAGGCCCTCTAACATTCAAATTTCTATTTGGAATCACTAATAAAAATTGGACACATGATGTTATTTAAAATTCAATTCCATTCTAAAATTTTAAACGCAAAAAATATAACATCATACAGTATTAAGTAATTGAATAATTTTTGTAGATAATTATGGAATAATATACATGAAATTGAATTCTGTAATAATGTAATACATAAAATTTAGTGTATAATTTTTTAAAATATACTTTTAAGTTGGGTTTTAGGAAAATAGTAAAGAATCATTAAATAGGGAAAGGGAATAATAATTTACACAAAACAAGAAATTAACTAAAATGGGTTTTCATAATAAAATTATATTTTTTTAGAAATAATAAATTTTAAAAAAAAATATTATTGACTTTTATATCAAATAAGTAATGAAAGAAAATAATATCCCTTTATTTGGATATTATGAAAAAAAAATGAAATTAAGAACAGAACCTTTAAAATATGTATAAATTCATCAATAAAAGATGAATTAAGAAAACACTATTTATTTAGACATATATATATAATATTGATTCAGTAAATAAGAATAATTTGGGGATAAATCTGGGTAAAGAGGGAGAAAACATAACCTAAATAAAATATTGTGGTTTGGTGAGATCCATTACCTTATGCCCAGATTCATACTTCTTATTCCCATAACCCACTAAATAATAAAATTATATTTATTAAATTTATGAATAATAAATTTTTTAATATATTTATTTTATTTAAAAGTGTAGTGTTCGAATATATATTTTTAATTGAGATATCATTTCAGTTTCTACTATCACAATGTAATTCATTTTATGGTACAATTATGGGATACATTTGTGGATAATTATTTTAATTCTTATAAAATGGGACTACAACTAAAAATTTGGAATAAAATTATATTAATTTTTTATAGATATTTAAATGTTACAAAATATCAATATTTTTTTTGGAATAGGTGTGATTCATTTAATATAAATGTTATCATTACATGATTAATTCATTTATGAAAATTTATTAACCATCGTGATCTAAATACCTTTAATTTAAAAAAATGGTTGTTAATACACTAGTGAATAGTAAATAAGATATTATGTGCTTTTCTTCATGATATTTAACAAAATGATTATTTTAATAACCATCCATGGGGGAGGTCAAGAAAGAAAATGTATGATGTTCATGGTGGTGAACCGACGACATAGTGATGATAATTTTGATTTAATAATAAAATAATAATACATTGGATGATAGATATCCAATTATCATAATTAAATTATAGTAAATTATTTATATAATATTCATTTTATCATGGTGTATGGGAAAAAATTTTATGATGTCAAAGGAAGAAAAATAAAAAATCTTAGTCGAGGGTGTTACCTTATCCTTTGTAAAACTCCACATTGCCTTGCACACAAGGAACCTTGCATATGGTCTTTTAAGATAAAAAATATTATAGGAAAATTGAGGGTGAGATAAGGATATATTTTTATATATTTTTGGAAATATGAACATCTTATAAGTTTTGAGAGGAAGGGGTGGAGTGGTGGGGTATTTATAGGGGGAGAAGATATTTTTTTAATATAATAGTCATTATTTTATTATATTTTCTCAATACACATAGTATTCATGAATCAAATGAAATTTTACATTAATTTATGAATGCGAGTTTGAGATGATGAGTTATTAATTATCCTATATATATTAAATCATGTATTTAACTTTTAATGTTAAATTCTATATTTTGTTTTATTTCATTATTCACAGTAAAATCATCTATTTAAAAAAATAATCTATTGTTGAAAAACACTGAAAATTTACTCTAACAAAATTTTGATGTGTTGATTATAAATATGAGATCCATTATATTAAATAATTTATCTAAATAAGAGATATTTTATTTTTAAGTAAAATAATTTCTTATTTGAAAAATACTAACATATATATTATGGTCAATCTTATTACCCATTAAAATGTTACACATGATCTCATAAAATAGTATTTTCATTATAATAAAACAAAATTTTGTTTCATTAAATAATATTTTAAAAATAATTTTAATTTTATATATTTATATTTATATTAAAATTATGAATAAAACACACATTTCTTATTAAAAAACATTTGTTTTTTCATATTTAGAATGATTATTTGTTTACATCATGATTTAAATTTTAAATATTTTAATTTTATAATGCTACTAAAAAATATTTTACAATTAGAAAACTCCATTGGATATTTGAATAGTCTGTTTAATATTCTAAACAACCAGATTACAATTCCAAAAATCCTATTTGTAATGACCTTATGGGTTCATTAACATCAATAAATACCTTAAATGTCATTTCTTTATCATTTATTTATATATTTTCTCAATGTTATAGATATTTTCATTTTCAAATTGAATATTTCCTAAATATTATTTTTCTTCATTTTGAAAACATTTTCCATGAGTAAAATAACACTAGGTGATCGAGTGGATCTTATTTTTCATATTATAGAATTGATATTTTTTTGGATGATAATATAGATGTAAGTGTATATTAGAGGGAACAATATAAGAGGTGGGTGAATTTTAGGTTTAAAAACATTGTATTTAAACACTTAAGAATGAAATTAGATTAAGAGGTCTTAAACTAATATGATTCACTACAAATAAAAATGACCACACGTGTCTTGGATGTGATGGATATGATATATTGTAATTCAAAAAGTAATGAAAAACAATTGTATTCAAATTGAATACAATTATTAGAGTAATAGAAATGTAAATGATTCTACCATACAGCGTATAGAATCCCTTAATACAATATGTAATGAATGAATTGTAATTGAAACAATTACAATAGAAAAGAATAAAAATAGAAATTAGAAACAAAATGATTATCTTTATATTACAAAATAATATTATAAATGTAATGGTTTTCCAATTATTTTATCCCGAAGTGTAGGGTATCCTTTCACCGAGGATAAAAGGTATGTCTTACCACTACCTTAGTATGAACTAGATATGATGATCGGAATGACTGTCTTCCTGTCCTTGGAAACCCTCGATTAAGAAGGTAATTAAAACCTCTGTCTTTCAAACAATTAAAATCCCTCAATACGATGATCGATAGCATGTCTTCCTATCCTCAGAAGCCCTCGATCGTTATCACAATGATCAAACATAAAAATAAAAAATCATATATATAAATACATTAATTTGGAACAAGCCGTTCACTTATTGTATCTTCAAGTCTTTCTCATGAAGCAAGAGAGAAGTCACAAAATCTCTCTCCAGAACTTGATTAAAACAAAGAAGGTTTTGTATTCTTGTTTGAATGGCCTACTATTTATTGGCCTCAGGTACCAACGATCATATTTCCTCCAATGATAATATTTCTCTAAAAAAATGGAGGGACTTGGACACCTGACATTACAATAGTCAAAAACAAACAGAATACATGACATCATTTTGATTGGTAAATAACCAACTCGGCAACATCATTTTAGTTAAAAAATAGTGAGTACAAAAGTAGGAAACAATGAGTATGAGACAAATGTAAACTATATTGAAGTGAAATATGAGTGTAATTCATTTACATAAATAAAATACATAGCTTTTTTACTAGGATTATCATGATAAAAATGCATATCTGGATTACAATTTATAACATGGTTACGATTATTAATACAAATATGATATATAGCCTTGTTAAAATTCACAGCATGGTTATTATTATTAGTATGGTTATGATGCATGATATTTAATCGGCTTACGATGCTTCAAAAAAATTCATAATATGAGTATGAAACATAAATTGGTTATGATTTTTGGTAATGATACATATTAAGATCACGATACATATCCTGGTTACGATACACGACCTGGTTACGATGCATGACCAGGTTACGATACATTACATAGTTATGATACATATCATGGTTATGATACATGACCTGGTTATGATACATGACTAAGTTATGATACATAACTTGATTAAAATACATTACATGGTTACAATACATTACCTTATTATGATTCCGGATTAACATGCATATGGTTATGAAGTCAAACATAGTGTTTGATTGCAATTATAAAATAGCATATCAGATTATGTTGTGAAGAAACATACATTATTATGATAAGAAAAAAACATTTCTACAAAAAGTTAGTGATTATGATTATAAAACAACATACATGATAAATAATATATGTGATTATGATATGTGTGATTTTTGATTTCCAGAACAAATGATAGATGGGAAAGTAAAAACACATTTTGACTCAAGAATCTCCCCCTTTTGGAAATCACAAAAATAAAACAAAAAATAAAGACCTATCTCTCTTGGAGTTTAATAACTATTTTGAAAGTAATAGTGACTATGACTAATTCCACCTTTGATTTTAAAAACTTACTAGGGATTGTATTCTCTTTACTTGTTCTTATGATTTATCCCCCTTAATAATGTATTAATCAAATTTATTCTTTTCAAAACCATTCTCACCCTTTGTGATTTTCAAAAAGTATAAGGGAAAATATTCATTTTATGAAAAAGGTTAGAGAAAGAGAGCACTAAAACAATATACATTCAATTGAATGAAATAAGATTATATTACAACAAGATATCAAACATAATTATTTCCCCTTTTGTTTTACAAAATTTTGAACTTTGTAAGATTCATCATTTTAAACTCTTTTCTGTCCTGCATGAGGTTTTCTATGTCTTCTTTCTAGGTTTTCAACTTCAAATCTTATTCATCAATAACCATTTTTTACACCTGGAGCCTTTGTTGTATAAGTAGATTGAATTCTTCTTGGGATTTATGATTTACTTCATGAGAATTGATATCATCCAATTTGAGTCTGTAGGCCTTGTCTAGGATTACAACTCTATTTGAGAGTAAAAAAACCACATTACTTTCATTCTAAATTTTTATCCCTGATATCATCATGCTCTTCATAGGATATTCATTGAGGGGTATCACGTCTTTAAAGGAATTAAAGTTTTTCATTCAACTCAATATCCATTATTTGATACATATAATTGAGAACATTTACCTGATGTACCAATTCATCCTTCTTTTCCAGATGATTCTTGAGACTATCATCAACATTGTAAGACTAATTCACAACCTTATTACAGTCATTATTTTTATCTGCATCTCATTCATTAAAAATCATGAAATCAGCTTTCAAACATAGAAACAAGCCCATCATAACCCTGACAGAGTTTGTACTATCATTTTTAGAATTTGAAAGGATTTCTATTATGGATTCAATATTTTTGAATAAACAGTATCATCTTATATAATCTATTCAAATATTTTTCTATGTACTAAATTCCCTTAAAATTGATAGTTCTTTCAGAATTTTTATTCTCATTTTATTCATGGAGATCATCAAAATGAGTTTCCATACAGATCATTTGAACTAGCAGATTCTTATTCTTATTGGATTCTTTCTATTCTTCTTCTTTATCTAAAATCTGAATGAAATTCTTGGAGGAAACCTTTTGATAATATTTCTTTGAAGCCTGAGGATATATAGATGGAAAATTAAAAGCTGTAACTTTTGAGGATTCTACGGTATGACTTCTCTTGTTTGCATCTTCTTTCTCTTCCACTTATATTTCATTTTGAGCTAGATCTTTTTCCCCTTCTTATTCTTGGACTTTGTCTTCTTTCCCTTGTTCTTCTTACCCTTTTCATATTATTGAGTAATATATTTTGTAGCCAATTTTTCAGAAACTTGTATTTCATTTCCTTTTACTACTGTATCTGATTGACTCTGAACTGGTGGTTCCCTTATTACAATTCTGGTTTTTTTTATCATCTATTTTAACTAGAAAATCAATGTCAATTTCTTGAGCCTTTCACTTCATTATATATTTCTTTATTTATTATTATTTCAATGCCTCTTATGATTTTATTTATAAAGCCATGGTTTCTTTTGGATCCAAAACAAATTGAGGATCCCCTTTTTTTCTTTCTTACTTTTCTTTCTCCACTCAACCACAACCTCATTAGATATATCCTTTTGTTTCTTTTATGCCTTTGGATTTGTAGTCTTAACTACCATTATTTTACTTGAAGATGTCTTTAATGGATTTAAAGGTTTCCCACTACCTTCAACAACTTCCTTTTCTTTCTTAATATCCAGATATTTATCAAAAAAATTATTCTGGATTGACTTTTAACTTGATCCTCTTTATTTTATCCTAACTGATTCAGGGTTCCTTGAATGATGTCGGACCCTAATTGATTTAAATATTACACAAGATCAATAATTATTTCAAAAACATACTGGAAATATTCAGAAACTGGATCAAATGATATTTTGTAGAACTATATTTGAGCTTCTTAATTATCAGGAAGATTAATCCCATAAGGTTGAACATTTTATGTTCACCAAATAGTAAATCACATACACATCTAAAACCTTTAATGTATTATTATAACTATTTTTCAACACTATAAACCCTTGCATCTAGAGGGCTGTAAGTCTATTATATCCTGATAAATGACTCACCATTATCTTGTTCTCATGAATCTCAAAAAGTGATTCTTCAGCATTACCATTATCAAAAGTCTCATCATATTCTAGTAATTTATGAGAAGGAAAAAGGGAATCTCTTTCAAATGGAACACCTAGAAATGTAGTTTCTTCTTTTATGGATTTTGTATATTTCTAATTATACATAATAAAATAAATATTAAGATCCTTATTTATTTATACTGATCTATAGAATTGTAGCACCTTGTCGTGATACACAAAATCTTGATATGAATTTGGTCATTCCACACAAATGGATTCCAAGCCTTAAAAACATATAATCCTTTTTATGGATGAATCAAACATCTCATAAAAGTCTTGGGAGACTAACCTTCACCTCAAAAGGTAATTACAGAGAAATATTTAAGAGACATATAATTTGGAGATAAGGAAGTAGACTCAAACATAAAGGACTAACACACCATTGAAACTTTCCTAGTTACAAAAGCTAAGTAGATCTCTGATTACAAAAACTGAGGTTAGAACCAATTACAAACGGTGATGACTATTTATAGAGAAAATGGCCTTGAGATAAAAGTAGATGAGTTCGATGTGGGATAGGTAGACAGGGGTTATCTAAAAAAATTGATGGTTAGCACTAGCTCTATAAAATCTAATGGCCAATAATGATTTCTAAATATTGAGGTTTTACTTGGAATAAAATCGTATTTAAACTATAAATTATTAAAATTTAAAAGAAATAATTGAGAAAAAACTATTTGAACTACAGAAATATGGCTTTAGAAAATGTACCTATTGGCGTATCAAGATAGACATATTGGTTTCAGTATATTTTTATTATAAAAAAATAACAAACAATTAAAAATGAAAAACTGATAAAAATTCTAAAAAAGATAAAATCAAATAGGATAGTACCAATAATCTAGTTCAGATAGATTAATCCAATACTGATAGTCTTGTAGAGACAAAGTAATCCAACATAGATAGTCCAATACCAACAATGTAATATAATTCTGATAGACCTGTGCTAATAAATTATTTTAATTTCAATAGTTTGGTACTAATAAAGTATCACAATACTGATACTTTAGTATTGATAAAGTATTTCAACACTAATAGTTAATCAAGTACCGATTAATTATGAAGTCGTATCATGAAACTGTTAAAAACATGAACCCAATAAAAACATGAAACCGATAAAAATAAATCCAATTCAAATTATAGTGAAACAGATTATAGTGAAACCAATAAATCAAAACTGTTACATGTAATAAAACTAAATGTAGTTAAACTAATAAACAAAAAACTGAATGGTGAAACCGATAAAATGTAAAAAAATAATAGAGATGTATACACCTATTTAAAAATATATTATCATGGTGTAAGGAGATGATTTAAATAAGAAATATATTTTAATGATTAATTTATAGTGATCATTCCTAGATCCTAATTAATGTATTAAAATATATCGTAAGATAATGGTTTTCTGAAAAAATCAGAAAGTTGTTCTTGCATTCTGATGTATTATAAAATAATATCTTTTTTTGTGTGTGGTCCCTAAAAAAGTTTTTTTAATTCCTCTATGTTTTTCATGAGAGTGATGTGAAGGGTTTTTACTAATATAAGTGGCACTAGTTTCATCACATAATATTTGAGTTTTGGAAAAACTTATTCCATAGTCAGTGAGTGTGTGTTACATCCACGACACTTGAGAAAAATAGCTTCCAACTGCTATATATTCAGCTATATCAGTGTAAAGTGCTTCTGAATGTTTCTTCTTGAATGACTATGAAATCAAATAATCTTCTAAGAAATGACATGTTCCATATGTACTTTATCTATACATTCTACAACAGACAAATTCAATATCTGAAAATATTTTCAAAAAAAAATCATTTCTAGAAGAATAGAATAGTCCTAAATCCATAGTTCCCTTTAAGTATTGAATTTTTTTTCACTGCTTTTAAATAAGATTATTTTGGATTAGATTAGAATCTTGCACATAAGAAAACATAAAACATTAAATCTGGATTACTAGATTTCAAGTATTAAAAACATCCTATCATACATCTATATGTTGTTTGATCCACGGGTTTCCCAACTTCATCATGATCAAGTGTATTTGAGGTACCGATTGGAGTGATACTACTTTTAGTGTTTTAATATCCTTATTTTTTGAGTATGTAATTGATATAATTATTCTAGGATATATAGGTTCTTCCTGGTTTTAAATATATTTTAAACCTAAAAAAATAATGTTAACTCACCCATCATACTCTTTTCAAAATCAAATTTTATTAGATTCACAAAAAAATCAGTTAGAGATTGCTAAGTAGATCCAAATATAATTTCGTCAACATAAAGTTTGGCAATCAAAATGTTTTTTTCTATTTTTATTAAAATAGTTGGGTCTATAGTAACTTTTGAAAAAAATTGTTTTGTAGAATAAATCTTGTAAGACTATAATACCATGATCTAAGTCTTTTTTAAGTCTATAAAATGCTTTGGCATATTTAAAAACATGATCACGATGTTTTTAATTTACAAAACCTGGAGGTTATTCTATAAAAACATCAAATAGATTCAAGTCTTGCTACTAGATCATAGGTTTCTTAAAAGTATATTCCCTCTTGTTGATTATAGACCTTAGAAACAATTGTTGCTTTTTATCTTATGATGACTCCATTTTTATCACATTTGTTTTTGAAAACCCATTTTACACCAAATAAAGTTTTTTAATTTGGTCTTTCAACCACGGTCCAGAATTGATTTCTTTCAAATTCATTTAGTTCATCTTGCATTTCTTTAATCCAATAATCATCACATAAGGATTGAGTAGAAGTTTTAGGTCCAAATTGAGATAGAAAATAAATATGTTCTATTTCATTTCTCAAGGAATTTACACTCCTTACAGGTTTATTTATGTCACTAATGATATTATTACTAAAATTATTACAAAGAAAAAATTGATTTGGGTTTTGTAAAACCTGTTCCTCAACATAGGATAAAAATTCTTATGGGGTAAATGTTTCAGAAATATTTTCTTAAGTATTTTCCTTTTTAGAATAGTTTTTAATCTAATATTGATAATTAGTTTATGAAAACACTTCAGTTGATGTAGGTAAGGATTTTCTAAAAACAAAGGGGTCAGTTCCATAAAATTTGACATTCCCTTTTTCTTTAATTGAACAAAAGTTTTTGTTAAAAATATATAAGCCATAGAAGCTCTGGAATAACTTAAAATGATTCCTTCATCAGTTTTGGGGTACAATTTATGTAAATTACATTTAGTATTCAATATAAATAATTTTCATCCAAACACATTGAATTAAGAAACTTTAGGTTTTCGTCCATTTCCCAATTCATAATGGGTTTTATTAAAAAAAAGGTATAGCTAAATCACAATTTATAGTATATCATGCAGTACTAGCAGCTTCAGCCAATAAATTCTTAGCAATTGAGTATTCACTCAACAAGGTTCTGGTCATTTCCTAAAGAATGCGATTTCTTATTTCAACAACACCATTTTACTAAGGGGTTCTTGGAGATAATAAGTTGTAAGTAATACCTTTCTTACTATAAAAAGTATTCAAAATCCTAATTCTGAAATTCTCTACCATGATCACTATGAATAGATATCTGTGATAGAATTTTCTCATTTTTAACTTGGTCTCTATATGTTTTGAAATAGAAAAAGGCTCTAGATTTATTTTCTAGAAATAGACCCATGTAAATCTTGTGTAGTCATCAACTAAAACAAATACATAGTACGTACCACCAATGCTTCCAATTTTTAAAGGACCAAAAATATCCATGTTCACTAACTATAATGGATTATATTTTGGAACTTCATTGATTGATTTAAATATAGTTTTATGTTGATTTATATTTTGAAAAGGTTCACAAACTTTTGAAGAATCCTAACTAAGATCTAGTAGATCCTTGAAATGTCTTTTCCTTGAGTTTTTACAAAGGTTCCTAAGATTATAGTGTCCTAACCATATATTCCATAACCAATATGGTCTTATATTTCACTTAATCAAGGAAATTATTGGCTCATAAGGTTTTCTATGTAAAGTGTGTAAATATTCTCATGTCTGTGGGAAGAAAGAATGAATTCATCCATGGAATTACGAACTAAAAATTTATCATTCCTAAAATTCACAAGGTAAACATCATCAAATAATTGAAATATTATTATAAGGTTGTGCTAAAGAACTTTAACAAACAAAACATTTGAAATTAAAACCTTTCATAGAAGAACAATATGTCATATACCAACGATTTTTCCCAGAGCATTAACTCCAAAGGACACTCTTTCAAATTTCATTTCAATGATCTATTAAAATAAATATTTTTTTCCAATCATATGTTGAGAATAACCACTATCCATGTAGAAAATGTTAATATTTTTGGTACACTTATTGTTTCCCTAAAAAAGAAACAATTAGTTTTTGGGAACCCATGCTTGTTTTGATATAGAATTGTTAGATAAAAGAACTTTAGGAATCCACACATTGTTTTAAAAATGAGCTTTAAAAAATACTAAATATTTATTTTTATTACGAGAATAATTTATTTCCCAATGTCTACCAAATTGAAATTTAGTGCAGAATGGATCATTTTAGAGAACAAAATAGTAATGAAAAAAATGGTTTTGAGTGAGTGTAACCAATTCTAGAACTATTCCTAAGAGGAGAAAGTTGAGAATAAATTTTTTCAAACTCTTTCATACTAGTAGTGAAATTAGATAAAATTTTCTTTAGTGAAAAGATTTCATATTCTCGTCTAGTGACTAAATTATCATTCTCATAAGGAATTGTTTTGGATTTTTTTAGTTTCAAAAACATTTTTCTTTAAAACTATCTATTCAAAGATCATAAAAATTTTATCCTTCACAAAATTTAATTCCTTAAGGTTTTTCAAAATATTTTAAACTCAATAGTTTTATAATCAAGATATTTTGAAATATATTATACTTGTTTTATAAGAATAGATATTCTAGAATTTCCCTTATCAACCTTCTTCTTGAGTTTGGAATTTTCATACTCAATTAATTTAGAAAATCTGGATACTTCTTAAAAATAAAGAGAATTTTCCTCTCCTGAATAAGATTCATCATCCAAAGAGTAATAATGTCTCTCCTCAGGGTAATTTTCATTTAACGATGCATTTTTAAGAGATTCATAAATGTGTGCCTTGGTCATGAAACAATTATTTTCAATAGGTTTTCTAGTTATAAGTCCTATATTCTTCTAACCTCGCGATTCATATTCTGAGGATTTTTCTGATAAATCATCACCACTTACACTCCAAGTATCATTTTTATTAAAGAATATATTAGTCTTTCACTTATAATACTTTTTCTTGTTTCTTTCAGAATATTTCACCTTCCTATATATTTTTTTAGTAATGGAAAATCTATTCTAATATGACATGCTCTTTTACATTCATAACATGTTACTACTGACTCTTTATTGTAATTTTTATCTTTCTTTTTTAATTTTTATTGAACGTCCTTCTTTCCAACAATCTTGTTCATCCTTTGAGAAAGATAGGATAATTCATTCTCTGAGTGAACACTCTCACTTGATTCTGATATAACTACATATTCCTTAACTTTGGATCTTCATACCCTTTCGAGTGTCTTGGATTTGGATGTATTAGTAAAATCTACTCTTCCATTACAATTATTTTTCTTATTTAAATCAGCATCTCTTTTCATTGTTGTCTCATGACATAAGAGAGTACCAAATAATTCATCCAGAGTGATTTGAGTAACTTTCATATTTTCATCAACAGTAGTAATTTTTGATTCCCACTCATTTAGAATTATATCAAATTTCTTGTCCACAATAACTTCATAATCAATACCTTCTTCACCCATGGATTGAAGACTGTTTACGATGATCATAAATTTTTATTCAACCCTGCATACCGATTCTCCATAAGGAAAGAAACCCCTTGGTAGACTGCTCGAAGCATTTCTATTCTTGTTTTTATAAATTTGGATGTACAAAAATGTGTGACATCCATTTTCGTCCAGATACAATTGGCTACTTCGTATGATGATATCTGAGTATATATATTCCTCGTCATAGAACAAAAAAAATGTATTTTTTACCTTATAATTCAGTTGATATTATAATTTCTCTTTGTTGGTGAAGGTTCTATTTTCATTGTATGGTATTTTTTATTCTCCAGTAAGCATGAAAATGTTGTCAACTCAAGTATTAATAAAAAAGTCTTTATTTGATCTCTCAAATACGTATAATTATTTCAATCAAAAAAATCATCTAGTTATATTCATATTGTCAATTGATCAAATATTCATACTTTCCATATTAAAATATAAAACTTTTACACTCCACATGTTAGTGTAGTAAGTATTTATAGAAAAAATATTTGTAAAAGAAATACAATTGTGTTGAAAAAATAAAAAAATCAAGCAATAAAAAATAGTGTTAACTTCCCCTGATACCAATTGTTGGATCATAATAACGACATAAGTATATATTAGATGGAACAATACAAGAGGGGGTTAACTGTAGGTTTAAAAACGTTGTATTTAAACACTTAATAATGAACTTAGTTTAAGGGGTCTTAAACTATTACAATTCACAACTAATACAAAGGACCATATAGATATCAGATCTGATAAATATGATATATTTTAATACCACAATTAATGAAAAACAATTTAATTAGAATTTAATACAATAATCATAGTAATGAAAATTTAAATGATTTTACTATACATCATATAGAATCCCTTAATAAAATATATAATAAATAAATAATAATTGAAACAATTAAAATATAAATGAATACAAATAGAAAGTATAAGCAAAATGATTCACTTTCTTTTATAAAATAATAGTATAAATTTCAAGGTATTGCAATTATTTTATCCCAATGAGTAGGGTATCCTTTCACCTAGGATAAAAGGTTTGTCTCACCACTACCATAGTAAGCCCTAGATATGATGATTGGAACAACTGCCTTCCTATCCCTAGAATCCCTCGATTAGAAATGTAATCGACACCTCTGTCTTTCAAAAAATTGAAATCCCTCGATACGATGATCTATAGCATGTCTTTCTATCCCAATAATCCCTCAATCATTATCACAATGATCGAATGCACAAAGAAAAAAATAACTTCTAGAAAAAAAACAACATTGAACAAGTGGTTCACTTCTTGTATCTTCAAGGATTTTGAAAGAATCAAGAGAAGTCACAAAATATCTCTCAAGAACTCGATGAAATAAAAAGGTTGTGTATTATGGTCCAAATGACCTGTTATTTATAGGCCCTTGGTTCCAATGGTCATATTTCCTCCAATAATCATATTTCTCTAAAAAAAAGAGGGACTAGGACACCTGAAATTACAACAGTCAAAACAAACAGAATAAATGACATCATTTATATTGGTAAATAACCAACTCAACGACATCATTTTAGTTAGAAAATAGCTAGTACAAAAGTATGAAATAATGATTATGAGAAACATGTAAATGGTATTGAAGTAAAATATTAGTGTAATACATTTCACAAATACAATAAATAACTTGGTTACTAGGCTTATCATGATAACAATGCATATTGTGATTTCAATTTATAACCTGGTTACAATTATTAATAAAAATATGATACATAACCTTGTTACAATTCTTAGCATGGTTACTATTATTAGCATGGTTACGATGCAAGATATTTAATCGGGTTACGATTCTTGAAAAACAATGCATAATATGAGTATGACACATAACCCAATTATGATGCTTGGTTACGATACATATTATGATCAAGATATGTATCCTGGTTACGATACATGACTAGGTTACGATGTATGACCTGTTTACGATACGTAACCTGGTTACCATACATGACCTGGTTACGATACATGACCTGGTTACAATACATAACCTAGTTATGATAAATAACATGGTTATGATACATTACCTAGTTATGATATATAACCTAGTTATAATACATAACCTGGTTACGATACATTACCAGGTTAAGATTCCTGATTACGATGCTTATGGTTACCATGTAAAATAAATTGTGTGATTACAATTATAAAACAACATATCAGGTTACATTGTGAAACAACAAACATGATTATGATAAGAAAACAACATGTATGTAATACAATGTGAGTGATTACGATTATAAAACAAAATACATGATAAATAATATATGTGTTTATGATATGTGTGATTTGTGATTTCCGAAACAAACGATTGATGGGAAAGTCAAAACATATTTTGACTCAACATTTATTATCCCATTGTAATACATCCAATTATTATGGCCATATTTATTATCGGCATGTAATATATAATTAAAAATAGGAAAATTTCAATAGTTTTCATTATGGGTTGAGTGTATGTTATATAATATTAAATTACCAAATATGAAACAATTATATAATTGGAATGTGAAATTAGATTGATAATATTTTTGGTCAATACAATTCTTTACTGAGTTGAAACTCACACCCTATATAGACCCTAGGGTATATGTGGAAATTTTATATTACATGGTATAATTAATTTTATTGGTTTGAATTATGAAACATATTTGATATGGGATATAGATTTCACAAGAGTTAGATGGGATGATTTTACATAAATGACAAGTTGTTCTTAGATTATAATCTTGTAGTTATATTTCATGAATTTTTTACATGTATATATTTTGTTCACTTTGGGAAATTTGTAAGTTTATATTAGGTTGAAAGGACATGGTTGATTTTTTTGTAGATCATATTTCTGTCTATCATTTTTTATTGTCATTATTTACGATTTCTTTCATTGTTCTCATGATATTGTTATTATTTTTCATTATACAGTATAATCTATAAAATATAACATTATAGACCATTGTTTTCACTCAAAAACATTTAGCATACATGGAGCAATAACTAAATTAGGCTTTTTCACAAATCTAATATTCTGGTGGGATTTATTTCATGGTTTTATAAATTGTTATCATTGATAGGTGATTACATGTTTTTAATAAATAATGACCTTTATTTTTTATTTTAAATATGTTATATTTGATATTTTGTAAAAAATCAATACATATTATATGGAATTTGGTATGAATTTCATCCTCTTTCTATAACACCCAAATATTTAAATATGTATTTTCCTATAATAAATTTTTTTGTAATAGAGTATTTCACACAAAAAAAACAAAACCCTAATCAACAATAAATAATTATACATTGGCCAATGTATAATATCCAATTAATAAGTGGGTAAAAACTATTATAACAAACTTTTGAGAAAAAATCCCTTTTATAAATAAAATGAATTTTAGGACATTATTATTATATAAGTATGATTTTGAAATTAATAAAACATTTTTATAAGACAAAATATTTTTTTTATATGTGATTTTATAATTTCAAAAATGATGGTATTAATTAAAAAACCCATATTTTACATTTTATAAGAGAAGATATATTTTTTAAAAACAATTTATAACATTATAAATTTAATATTTTAAAATTAATTTTAATCATTTTAATAAATTTAAAATAAAAACTAGGATTTGAAATTTGGAATAATTATATACAAATTTAGTAATAAGGAACATTTTTTTCATGCATAAAGTATAAATTATTTTGGTTAAAACAACCTACTGCGGTTAAAATCAAATATTCTTAAAAGGACATAACAAATGGTGAAAACCAACAAAAATATTTGACACAAGTGTGAGAATTTTTTTTGATGAATTTATTGACTATATCCCTTCCCAACTCCATTATTATCTAATTTTTTGGTCATTTCCCTAAGAGTGACTTCCAATTATTAAAAATATATTGGTTTTTACTATAATTTCACGCCTTTTCACTAGTAAAATGGGAAATCCTCTCCTCACTTACCCTCATAAAAAATGATCTTCGTTTTGAAAAAACTCTTACCAAAACCCTCCTAAACATTTAATTAAAATTTCAAGAGGATCTGGTATTCACAAATGGCTTTCTCTCAAAATATTAACCAACATGGAAATTGAGAAAATTCAAGAAGTGAGATATGAATTTATAACCGCTCCTTTCTAATTTCTCTATCCATATTTTTAATTAATCTTCCACAAATTCCATTACATCATCTTAAAATGAACAAATCAGTATCATTACTATACTATTATATCATTATAATTATGGTACATGTAAGAACCCGTTTTTTCACTCGGGTATGGATCCTTAAATATTAAGTTTAACCTTTACTTTGGACCTAATATGGATGCCTAAGGGGTTATAAAAGGCCTCATGGGTTTTTGGGGAATGTTTGGATCCCTAAAACAATATTTCTAAAAAAATAGTCTTGGAACATGGTTTAGAGTAAACATTGAATGAATTCTACATGGTTTGGAAAATTGTGTGGATTTTGTTTTTTAGATAGATCCACCTTGCATATTTAGATCAAGGATGTGTGTCCTAACCCTGCAAGTACCCCATCATCCCAGGTAACTGTGCACATTTTTCGCACGGTTTTTCAAACCGTGTCCAGGATAGTTTTTTTGGGTAAATTTCCATTTTTTCCTTTAATGAGCTATTAATACACCTCCAACTTATCTATTACATGATTATGTGGGATTAAAATATTTATCTCTCAATTTTATGGATTTTTAAGATCTAACCTTATAATAAAGAGATCTCCTTCATCCAAAAATAGATTGATCTTTTGATCGTCACGTTGGATGGGCAACGGTAACTACTTGAGACCTCTTGATCCATTCTCTTTCTCTCTTCCTCTCGAATGAGTTATCGGGGTATGAGTGTTTTTATCTTTTTCTTAGATATAATCTGATCCAAGTATAATCAAGGGCCAATACCAGAGGATAAGGATCGTACAAACATAATGTGGGTGGTCTATAACTCATCCCTAAAGTTCCTCACTTTAGGATTTGTCATGTGGGGCCCACTGATTTCATTGGGTTCCAATTATAGAAATAATATGTATTGTTTATACTTGTTGGAACCGTATGGTTATGGTCATTCCCAATACACGATTAATTGTGGGTGGTTAAGGACCATAACTCCATCCCTTCCATGTCAAAGGGTACACCATAATGTTTCATAGTGTTTTCAAACATTTGCACCATCATTCGGGTGTGCCTTTACTTGACCACTCTAAGGGTAAGCATTTCTATATTAATTGGCTTGATTTATATTGTTAATTGAATAAGGGAATTTACCATGTATGTGTACCACTTGACCCTCTTAATGTAAGTGATTCTAACTAATAATTAAATGTGAATGATTAATTGGTTGCATATCAATATCACCCCTTACCAAATTAATTAAAGGTAATGGAATGAAACCCTAAATTATAGAATATGCCTTAAATGGAGTAAATGAATGGATTATTGGTACATTACCTTTTCAGACTAATGAAAGGCAAGGCTTGAACAAAATTACTTGATAAAAAGGTTTCATGATACTTGACCTTATCACACTAATGTAAGGAAATGCTTGAACTGAAGGAAATATTGCATGACATCATAATCAAATAGGTAGGGTTTGAATAGATATTTCCTCGGATTCTGATCGGAGAATTCCATGAGGACTTGAGAACCATATTCTGATTCATGGATACAAATTTCTTAGTTTGATACTAACCTAGATAGTAATCCTTGTCTATTCCTGGATGCCCAATATGATACTGTAGGATCACTCATGTTGAACTAAAGGATTATATGAATACACTCTCTAGATCCCATCAATATCATTACTGGATGCCTTTGATACACTCCTTCAATCCACCATTGACAAATAGGTTACATGGTTAAATCCCATTGTGTCTAGTCATTTCTTAGACCCATTTTACCTTGTTTGATCACCTTGGACTCGCTAGGTGCCGCATTATGGAATGTATTGGACTATAATCCTTGTATTATACTCTTACCACAAGCTAGTCTATAGTAATTACTATGTTGGGGACCCTTGAAGTATATGTCACCATAGTTATCACCTTGGGTCTTCATTATTAAATATCATTGATCATTGTTTCCTTGTTTCCTTGTTACATCTTAGAACCTTCACTATTTATATTATCAAGAAGTGTTTGTGTTGGCTATGCCTCATGATATCTATCAATATAAAATTGGAAATTACTTAATTAATGAACTAGTTACATGTTCACACACCAACCGAGGGATGAATCTAGTACCTGGGAATTTAGTTACATTTTACTGCTTTACTTTTTATATACATGCTAGCACACTGTTACATTTATATTAGATGGGATAGAAGTTATAGACTCCATTGGTGGTGTCCTAGTGAGATATATCTCACACCCTCTCTAGGCATCGTTTCATACCTGGGGAATATTACATGGTTATAGGTGTTGACTAAGGGAATCATACGCATTCGAACACTTGATTGATTATTGAATGGTATGGACCTTAACAGTAGAGGACGGAGTTAGAACATGGGATGCTATGGATAGTATTTTATTTTCTTTATAATGTTGTGTAATATGTTATGTCTGATATCTTGTATCCATGTTTTCTAGTTTTTTAGTACATGAAATACCATCTAAGATCCCACTTTATTATGTTTACGTTCAATATTTTATGAAGAAAGGTTTTTAGTATGGTAATTAAATATGGATAAAAATTGACAATATATTAATGATCCATGTTAAAGAATGGACCTAAAATAGACTTTTTCTATTTAATATTCAAATACACTAAATTTTAGTGTACTATATCAGACCACAATATTATATATTAAATATTGATCTAAAATGATGTAATAATTATGTTTAAAATGTATGTGTAGCTATATTTGGTATTAGATAAGTGTTTATTTAGTATTTTTAAATTAGGATTAAATATATTTGGTAAAAATTCATGGGGATAAATATAACTATAATATAGCATCAAAATGTTGTGTTCGGATAGATATTATGTGGTCTCTCACTATGACTGATATTTCTCACACTATAGTTTAAGATTTTACTCAATGGAATGATCTACATGGAATCATGATAACAAGGAATGTGATGGAATATTAAATTATTATCCATCTAAGTATCCAGATTCTATAGGAGTTATATGGCATAATTATTATGTTATGATCAGACAATGTTCTAGGACTATTAATTATACTGATATTCTGAATGATCAAGGGGGAACAACATACTATTGATTCATTCAAAAAGAAAAATCCAAATTAATATAGTGGTTATTTTGATCTACTAGTGGATTAGTGATGGGTCATCAACATTTTGAAAATAATTTTTGTTCTCTAATGCTTGAAACATGAAAATGTGGTCCTATCCAATTATTATTTTAATGGAAAATTGGATGAATAATGTAATATCCTTAAGAATATGAAGAAATATGATGAAATATTTATTGTGGAATGTGATGAGTTTTAGAGAATATTTTTCAGTAATTACTTCCCTCAGATTCTATTTAAAAAAAGGAATATATTCCATGAGTTTAATAAGAAGAATGTTGAATCCAATGGTACTTATGAGGAAATTTTTACAACACCTTCAATGTATTCTTCTGGTTTAATTATCATCCCTGAAAGGAAAATTTATCAACTCGTTAGTGGATTGAAACCAAGTCTCAAAATTGAGTTATCTATAATCTACTTTAAAATATGTGAATAAATATATCATTGTTCACTCATGGTATAAATATAAAGTTGGTATTCCCGCCATTCCCATGGATTTGATGAGAATATTAAGATGGAGTCTCATGAAAACATAAATAAATCACACTGTGGAAAGCAATTTATACCATATACATGCCTAAAATGTGGGAGGGAATATCAGAGTAATTTCATGAATGGAACTAAGAGGTGATTTAAATATAGAATAGTGGGTCATAAAGCCCATGAAAATTGAAAAGAATTTAAGGGGTACTTGATACAATAAAGGAAAAAATATGAATACTATTTTACCATCCACAATACGTTTCCTCAAAAGTAATGAGGATAAGAAATATGCCACTTGGGGCAAAAATATGATGGTTTTTGTTGATGATAAACATAAAAAACTCTTCATCAGAAATAAAAATGGATATCTCATATATTTATGATAATCAAAGGGGGTTACAAAAATGACATATGGAAATGTGCAGTTATCATTCACTCTACAAAAACTAATGTCTTATTTGATTCAGGCTTTACACACTCTTTTATATCTATATAATTTTTAAGGGGTATCAAATTACTAACACAAAAATTAGATGTTGAGATAATAGTAAAAACACATAACTTCATGATTATTGCATCCCAAATCTATAGTTCACATACAATAGATGTTTGTGGGATTTTACTTCCTGAAAATCTATTGATTATTTTCATATTTTTATTTTATGTGATTCTAGGATTGGGTTGGATTTATTTACATATATCCCATATCAATTTTTGAGTAAGGTATACCAGATTTCATATTATGAATGAACATATAATCATTTATCATTATGAGGATGAATATGAATTTATAACGGAAATTAAATTTGTTATCTTGATTTCAAAGGTGGTTGGGATCAACACCTTCCTCTGGTCTAATTTTCTTTCAGTAATTAATTTCACTCAATCATTAATATTGATAATTTTTAATCCCTATATGGATGGAAGTGAAGAAATCCAATATACTATAAAATATTTTTAGAAATTATATTATTGGAAGATTATCTAACTGATGATATAGTAATGACACACTAATTCTCAATGGGTTAACAGAGTGGTGAGCCATTACATAACCTTAAGTGACATCCAAAATATTCTGAAGGATGGAAATAAATGTCTATGGTTTCAATGTAAGTGGGGAAAAATTTACCCATTAATAATAATACCATTAACATAAAAAATCAAGACCAAATAAACCAATATATGATTCATGAATAAATGAATAAAAGCACAAACTCTTCATTTATATCAAAACAACCCCAAAATGTACAACATCAAAAGACAAATACTCCTCAAAGAAATAGATGATAAACAACTAATAAAACTCCAAGATGGCCAAGACATCATGGCCCGCTATCTCTATGCTCCAATATCACCAAACAGCCCATGTATCACTAGGTGGTGCTAAATATGTGTGATAATTTCCGTTTTTCATTTCCTGGAAGATAGAATCTACAATATCACCAAATTGCCGAAGAAGGGGTGAGTATAAACCTAAGTAGGCTTTACCCAATGACTTCCAAACTCACAAAACTAGGATAAAAAAGTTAAAAACATTTTTATAAAAGCATTTATTTACAAAAAAACTAAAAAAATATATAAATAAATATAAAGAAGTTAAAAAAACCAGCTATAACCAAGAGTAAACAAGTGTTATTTTCAACCAATTTTCCAGCAAGTCATATTTTCAGAAAAATATCCCAAACGGTCTTTAAAAACGTTTCTCAATATCATTTTGTAATAGCCATTTCACTAAACCACACTTCTAACCATGAATTCAACTTGGACCTCCATATACTCATGAGCAGTGAGCTATCCTTCAAGTAATTCGTTATATAGTGGACCACTTTGATGGGTGTACTTCACACAAATATCTATACAAACCATTTTATTGGGGTACTTCATTCACTTATCCATCCCAATGCATATGAACACACACCACATCCTATGAAAAATCCATGACAAAACCATGTGTGTTCAACCAATTCAACCCATTTCAATAAACCTGCTATTTTATTTAAAACCATTAAACTAAAAAATTCCAAAAAACCATAAAATTTAAAAAAAAATCATTACTTTTATCAAAAACACATTAATTAAGTCTAATTATCACAATTCTAGAAAAATTATATTTTAAAAATATTCATTTGAAAATCAAGAATCAAGAACTTTATTCAAGAACACCAATTTTCCCGATTCCCACAAACCATCACCAAAGAGGGTTTCTAACAATATTAATGAAATTAATTGAAAATAATATCTTTACAAAGTAATCAATTTAAAATCATTACAATCAGTTAAACTATGTGGATTCATGATTGAATCCACCAATTTTGACCATTTTTATGAAAATAGAAAATAGACAAAGAATGCTCAGTAAATCGGGTAAGAATTCCATGAAACTACCTAAGATCAATTCCGATAACCTGATCAAGACCAAATCTCAAATTATTTGGAATCCATAATCTCATATATTACCACATCGGGTTTAGATATAACTATCTGAGAAGCAGGGTGAAGTAGATATATGAAAACGTGATAAAAACAAGGAAGAAAATTTACATACCATAAGAATCGGGCTTCTAAATGATAAGGTAAGGCTCCTTATCGATTGTAATTCACCTAGGAGAGTTTCTCCAGCCTTCACTAGGGAATAATATCAAATTAGGGCTCTATATAATGAAAAATTAACCCTATTCAGTAAAAAAAAGTGAGATCCACTTTTTTTGGATCTCACATTCACACTGTGCATAGTTAATCCGCACGGTTAGACAAACCATGCACTAACCGTACATTAGATACTTCCTAGTATGGAAATTTCATGGCCACATCACAAAGTCTCCATATCCATGTTCCCACCATACCAAATCTATAGTTTAGCATCTTTCAAATTACATGGTATCTCCTAGGGTTTCCACATAGTTTAGATAAATCGTGCGTAGCCCGTACACTTCTCCATTATCCCAAAAAAACTCTTTTAAAGATCCCTAAACTCTCCTAATCCTCACCTTTATAATTAATATACATAAAAATATCAATGTAAGGGTATAATTACCAGAAAATAGGGTACTAAAGTCTCCCCAAAATTGGTCTTTCCATCATCAGAATGTAGAAAACCATCATTTCCCTAAAAGAGTTCCATCCATTTCTTATTAATTTCACTACTAAAAATAAAGTTTTTAAAGGAACTAGATACTACTTTTAACTGTGTATAAAAGCACTATTAATTGTGTTGAATATAAAGGGGGTACCCTTTAACAATGTTACATTGAGCGCTGGTAAAGGCCCAATTTATCAGCGCTTAATTAGCGTTGATAAAAGGATCCTTTATCAACCCTGAAAATAGTGTTGATAAAGGCCTAGTTTCCTAGGATGTGTTGTGTATTTAACAGTACACCCAACACCTACACACTTAGAAAAGATAGAACATGCACACGAACAAATTATAGAAGTACCCAACAACCACACACTTGCAGAAAACAGTACCTGCACATGAACAAATCACAAAATAACGAATCAGCGCACACAAGAGTTTCACAAACAATGCTATATAAATTTAATTTACATCATGAATACAATAAATCACACTTATAAATACCTTTTAAACAATGTTTTATATGGTTACAATTAAAATTATCCAAATAATAGTTAAAAACCTTAATGTTTCATCATTTGTCATATGTGATCCCCTCTCAATGATTATCGTCCATGGTATTAATTTCAAAAAAACCATCCAAACTCAAGAAAATAAATCCACCTATATAACAAAACAAATATTGTGTTAGTAATACAATAATTAAATAAATTAAACATTAATATGAAAGAATACATTAATAAAATGATATCAAATATTTAAGGATGGAGGATCGGGAATCCCTTACTCTAGTTTTCACTGGAAGACACGCTATAATAGAAAACCCTAGAAGTTTGAATATGTATACCTATGATTCCCTTAGAGTGGCTGCACATCAAGGAAACCATTTGAGGTGCACTAAGGTGAAAGATGGAGGGAACCTGATAGCCTTCACAGGTTTCACGGTTGGTTCTTTTGTGGCTTTTAGCAACCAGACAACACAACATATTATCTGAAAAGGCAAAATGGCCCATGTATTAGAATCCAACAACAATATTATAAAAATGTTATATTTCTGTATGCTCTCTATGTCATGGTGCAAATAAAACTATCAAAAGGAATGAAACTATGGAAACTTGTTGATATTGTTGAATGGCTTAAAACCATTTTGGGGTTTTCTGGTTTTAAATGCATTTATTTAGACTGTGTGTTTTTTCACATTCGATTTCCTTCTTCGAACATGAAAGGGAAACCTTGGAGGACTGGGTCAATATATTTAAGGCCATGAAATTTGATATTACATTATTGGAATCTAAATTTCAACATGACTGATTTCAAGGAGAATTATGCCCAGGTTTGGTTGAAAATACAGAACTTAAACTAAATCCTATAGCATCCATAAATTTTATTTGATATCGCATCTACATTAGGAGTCCCCATAAGGATGGAAAGTGCCACATAAATTGTATCTATTTTCCATTTTTCTCATATGCCGTGTCACGAACCAACCCGGGTCAACCCTGAACCGGTCACCCGAGCCGATCCGCGACATGGCCTGAGAGGCGTTCCCGATCCTCCTGGGCTGGAGACAAGCGCCAGGGAATCAACAGAGGTTGTGGGAATGATTTCAACCAATATAAATAAATAAAACAGTATAAAAATAATACATAGCAGCGCAGGACAATTAAACCAAAAGAAAAGACTAAACAAGAACAAACAGAAATCAAACTGACCAAACACGACGTCCGAACAAACTCTGTGTGACCTCGCTGGTCGCTCTCCGACTCAACGATCAAGCGTCACCCTAAGCGAGCACACTCAATCTATAGCCTTCACAAACACTACAAACAAAAAAGAACTATAGGCGTGATTATTAAAACTTAGCAGGCTAGCCCGATATCAATTCCCAATGCACTACCTTTAAAATAAAAGAAACATCATTTCAAGTTTGAACTACAATTTATAAAAGTATGTTATTATAAGTATTCTACTTAAAAACAAAGTACGAATCATTGCCCTTTACCATTTGCAAATTCGGGTTCATTTCATTAGTGTCAATGACATTTCAGGAAAAGAGAATGTGATGTTTAAATTTTCAAATTTGTACAAAGGGGATTAAACACTTTGATTTGAAAACAATTTTTTGAAACCTAATCAAAAGCAATTTATCACTTTCCAAGGAAAACAATACACCAGAATGCACAAAGTAAAACACAAATCAAGGGAAATGTAGGTGTACATGTTAGCATCATAATCTGTACTGCAAGCAACAAAAGCTGAATAGACATGGGTGAACCTAGGAGATCAAGAATAAACCAGAAGACACCAATACATGAGAAATCATCCTTATCGACGTGTCACGATGAAATCAAAACGCACAATATGCTCCACCATCCTCTCTGAGGCAGGTCGAGGGAAAATCCCATAGTAATAAACCCAATATATCCACCTACTATGGGCCACTGGTCTGTGTAGCAATCATTCTTAGAATATTCTCTCAATATGCCAGATTCTCATGTCTCAAGTGTTTGAAAAAGGGGGTGAGCCAACTGATGCCAACCGAGCATCCAATCAGATATATCTATATATAAAGCACAACAGGCATAACCCCGAGCCTCTCCATGGGAAAACCTCTTACCTTTAACTACTCAAGTACCCGGGAGCCTCTAAGCACGGCCTCCCCAAACAATCAATTGGGACCAAGGCATGAGAGTTGTCCTAAGAGGGTTTTTATCAAAACATTTTCATCTCTTTCCATAAAGTGCCAAATGGGCATTTAAATACATTTCACAATCACTACTCAAAAAAAGTACAACTTCTTTACAAGAAAAAACCCAGTTTAAAACCATTTAAAGAACCCCAAAAACACTACTTCACAGGCTGACAATATTTTTATAAACCAAACCAAAACAAAACATTTTATTTTTCCAAATATCCTTTAAGAGAAAACTAGACCACTTTTCAAAAAGAACAAAAGTTCTTGTTCACGCTTTAAAAGAAATCATTTCTCATTAAACCAGAACTCTATTTTATATTCCGTAAATTATGTTTAAAATCGAAATAGGCATTCTTTCATAATTGGGTGTCCTCTCGTCAAGAAGATATTTCATGTGTCGTGTATATAATAAATAGCTCTTTTTACACTAAATAATCATTTTAATAAAATTAACTATCTTATATTAAAAATTAATTATCATATATTATCTCACATTTATTAAAATTAATAAAATATTTATTTTGAGCAATTAGGGTACGCAAACAGCAAAAAATAATATAATTTAAATTTTAAAAACAGTGCAAAGGGAACCTACCTCAAGATCAAGGGAGACAACAAAACAACCTCGGAACCAAGGCGCGATGACACAACGTGTGTCTGAAACCACGTGATAAATTCCAACACTCTGTATAATCAATATCAAGGACTCAGACACATATATAAAAAGAACTCACTAGAGAACGTGAAACCAAGAGACAGAAAGAAACGTTCACCTTGAAACTAAAGCGCAGCAATGACGGAACCTCAGAAACAAGGCGCGGTGATGGCGCTCACTCGGAAACGCCCTGCGCGGGTCCTGAAAATCCTAAACCAACCAATAAAAACTCAACCATCAACTAAAACCCATAATCCAACAAGAGTAAGATGATAATAATAATAATTAAAATAAGAATAATAATAAGAATATGAATAATAATAATTATAATAATAATAATAACAATAATAATTATAATATTAATTATAATAATAATAATAACAAAAAAAAATTAATAATAATAATAACAACAACAGAAAAATAATAATAATATTAATAATAATAATAATAATAATAATAATAATATGAATGATGACAATAATAATAATAATATGAATAATAATAATAATAATAATAATAACTATAATAAAATTAAAAATAATAACATTAATAATAATAATAATAATAATAATAATAATAATTAAAAAAAGAAAACCTTTCAAGGTGGCGAGTCGTTGCGCGGTGGAGCAACCAGGGCAGGGGGGCTTCCACGGAGTAGAGGGAAAAGGGGTAGGGGACGAGCATGAGGGAAGCAGGTGCACCGGGGTGTGCCGGGTGCGTGATGGCCGAAGGTGGAAGGAGGGGCATCATGTGAAAGATTCATGCTGCAGGAGGGGGAGTCACGGGTCGGCGCTGGCTGTAGGAGGAGAGGCGATGGGAGGGCCTGCTACGCTGGGTCATTGAGCAAGAAGGGAGGAGTTCTGTCGAGCAGGGAGGTGCAGACGGAGATCGTGACGGGGTCAGCCGGGTGCGCTGGGGGACGACATGTCGCTAGAGAAGAAATCAGTCGGGGGGGTTGGCGATGGAAAAGGCCGTGGCATGGGAGGTGCACCGAGAAGGAGAAGAGACGGAGGTCTAGGGGGGCTGGCCGGAAGGCCGACGGCCATGAGGGAGGAGGAGGCCGGGATAGGAGCGGCGCGTGGCGGACAGAAGAAGGGAGGAGGTGGGGCTGGAGTGTCAGGCGGCTGGATGCTGCAAGAAGAAGGGAGAACGAAACAAATGGTGAGGCGTTGGACAGCAGCAGTTGAAAGATCGAAGGGCAAGGTGTCGGGCTGTGCGCGCTTGACAGGGGTGCGGGCTGGCTGTTGAGGAGGCCAAGCGGAGCTACCATCGCTGCCGAGGGGAAGGAGAAGCATCGGGATATGAGGGGTGGCGGCCGAGAGAGAAACGAGAAATAAAAGTAAGAGGGGGTGGGATGCTAGGGTTAGAAGAAAGGAACAAATAATAATAATAATATTAATAATGAAGTAAATGAAATAAAAAAATGAAAAAAATCATATAAATAAAACAAGGTAAAAAAAATACTCATAATAAAAGTACGACAAATATAAAAATTAATAAGAAAAGATTAATAATAATATTAATAATAACATTAATATTAATAGTCCACCTAATAATAATAATAAATACATCTTTGGTAATTATAAAAGAAATGATAAAAATATAATAATTTTAATAATTACAATTCCTTAATAAATCATAATATTATTTCACTAACTTTTAGTTTTAATTCTCCACTCTTCAACTCATTAAATTTATTTCTATCTACCGACTCAAACTCTACAACTGCGCGATACTCGGGATGACTGCACGGCTTCTGCTAGCCGCACGGTGCCCGCGCTCCAGCCTAAAATAATAATAATAATAATAATAATAATATCCTTAATAAAAAAAATAATAATAAATGGTTTCATATTATTTTACTAATAATAAAAATAACGAAAAAGCCTCGCAGTTGCATGAGAGAAGCCACGCGGCGCCGCGCTCTGCTCGTGTGTCCAGCGACGTCAAACCAAAAACGTGCACTTTTAATTGAAGACTCAAAAATCTCATCCGAGACTGAACGTGAACCAAAGAAAAATAATTTAAAACCAAAAAAATCATAAAATAATATAAAAGCACAGTTCAGGGTGTGACAATTCTCCCCACCATAACGCTTTCCGCCCCCGGAAAGCCACAACATTATCCAGCCGATCGATCGACGCCTAAGGATTCTAAGTTAACAAGATCCAACCTCTTAACCCAAGTACATTTCATCAACCATCTATGGGACTCAACCTCATTTCTCGAAACAGACTAACAGTGGAGGGGAGGCCTATATGGACTCCCCACCATATGGACTCCACTGGAACCTGATAACAACTTAAGAGAAAACCCAAAGAGACTCATGGTGGGTCTCCCCACCATAAAGAACTAACCTATTAGTGACCAAACAGAAAAACTAGCTGAGACGTGCACGAGTCATTACTCAAGCTAGAAAAAAAAGCACAGAAAAAAAACATTTATATCACCTATTCCCATCCAAAAAGGGATAAAAGTTGATCCGAAGAGTCTGTGCTAACCAAAAAACCTTACCCTATAGGCAGGGAGGGAGGGCCCAAGGATCGGATCACTGAAACTATGACGGATGACTACTCACGACCCATCACTTTGTGATAAACACAAACCAAAGCTGTAGACGATTTACATCGGTGGTCCATGCAAGGCCACTAATCGGTAACTGGCATCCCAAAAATGTATAGTTACTGACACTGCGTGAGGGATAAGTCTATCACACTGCTTTTGTGACAAGAGGATAATTACAATGACCAAGAATCCAGAGCAACAACACCAAAATTATCTCACCACATGGTAGAGGCACAATTTTAACCAGACTCCTTAAAATTTCCCCCCTGGGGTTCCTGACTACGCGCCGGCTTCACTCAGAGACCTTTTGGCTCGAGCTCTGATGGATAAAGCATCTTCTACCTCACAGTCAGGTTCTGATAATCCCAACAAGAAACATACATCATTTTATTTGACACAGGAAAGGACAAAATTTTAAAATTTAAAAACATACCAGCATTTAAAGTCGGAGTTCATCAAAAGACCCATGACATTCCCAGACATTTCAAACCCAAAACACCATCAGTACAACTACAACGATAAATGATCCCTTAAATTGAAAGGAAACTTACACCAGAAACTTTGAACAAAGACCCAACAACACATTACTTTTGAGAACTTCCTCTACGACGCTTTCTTGTAACGCCCCGACAAAATCGTCGCAAGTGACCCAGGCGCCCACATTCCTGGCAGGGCATCGGAGTTCTTGGGCACGATGACTTCTTGTGACCCCACTTTCCAAACTAATAACACACAATAATATCTCGCTCCAAAGAGGTTGATGAAAGATCCTGAGGCCTCTTGATTCCATGACCTTCTCCATCCACTTCCATTTGCTTACTCATTTCCTTTCCAGAATCTTCACCACTGCTCATAGGGATTGAAGGAGGGAGAACTACATCGTGCACTCCTGCCATCGCAGCTTCGACATGAAAATCTTGTCTTGCCACATCAATAAAAGAAGTTAGGTTGGACTCTGACACCTTCGACTGTAGATCAGGGCAGAGACCCACCTCGAAGCGTCGAGCCTTCATGGGTTCATTCGTGGCATACTCTAAATCATAAGGGACTAGCTCCACAAAGCGATGGAAATATTCTAACACGGATCTGTCGCCCTACTGTAGACAACACATCTTCATCCCCTATCTCACCCTTTCTTCCTCAGAAAAATACTGGCGAATGAACAAAGCCTTGAAGGACTCCCAATTAATATCTTGATGGGGCTTGTTCTGAGACACTGACTTCCACCACATCCATAGTGAACCTTCAAGCATGGAGGTCACAAACTTGGCCTTCAACAACTCGGGCAAATCAATGAGGATAAAGTCCCTTTCAATCTTCCGCATCCACTCCTCTGCCACAGAATTTTCTTCTAGACCATAAAAGAGAGGTGGATCCATCTTCCGAAAGTCAAGCATAAAATCCTTAGGTTGATCAACTACACTACGATCACCCATCGAAGTTTCAAAAAGATAACCGCTAGACAAGGAAAAGTCAAAAACCCAATCAAGGCCAACTCAATGAGTGAATAAAAACCTCAAAATAAAACACTGCATCGTTGATAAGTTCAAAACACAAGAAAGAAAGTTATCATAACATCAAAACATTTCTCTTTGAAAACATCTTTAATTTAAAACAAGCTTAGTGGGTTAAACCTTCTCTATTGGTATCCCTTAGAGTCTCACTCACATGCATGTATCCGTGCAACCCTGGGAATCCATCCACCATACCACAAATCCATCCACATTTCCAACATACCACAATGCATGTGAGAACTCATCAGAATACCAAGGCCAAAACGAAGCAGCTTCATTTTCCAAAAACAATTCATTCATACAACTTATTTTAAAAAAAATCTACAAATTAAACATGACATTTCAAACAACCATTTTTTTTTCAAAACCAACTTTTCTGTTTCAAACCACATTCAAAAATCAAGGGAAACCCAAAAAAACTCAAACATGGGACTAGTGTTAGTGGGTGACATGACCATATGGTTGGCGGCCATATGCCAAACGCGTTACTGACACAGAGAGCCTTCTTGGACCATGCCCCTAGCTCTGCATGGCTTGCCAGGCTGTGCGGGTTAGGAGGACTAGTGGCCCAAACTCCCTTTGTCGTATCCCAAACACAAAAAATTTCTATAAAAAAACCAAATAAACAAGTTAAACTGGACTTCCCCTGGAAACATGAGGATCAATACGGGCGAGAGTTCACGATGCTCTTCTCGTACCTACCCCTCAAGTCCCAAAAATCCTAATCCATCTACCTCAACATCCCAAATAACAAAGTGCACTCTGAAAAGTGAGGTCTGCTAAGAGACGACCTCCTCTGATACCATTTTGTCACGAACCAACCCAGTTCAACCCTGAACCGGTCAACCGAGCTGGTCCGAGACATGGCCCGAGAGGCGTTCCCGATCCTCCTGGGCTGGCGACAAGCGCCAGGGCATCAATAGAGGTTGTGGGAATGATTTTGCCCAATATAAATAAATAAAACAGTATAAAAATGATACATATCAGTGCAGGACAATTAAACCAAAAGAAAAGACTAAACAAGAACAAACAGAAATCAAACTGACCAAACACGATGTCCGAACAAACTCTGTGCGACCTCGCAAGTCGCTCTCTGTCTCAACAATCAAGTGTCGCCCTAGGCGAGTGCACTCAAGCTATGTCCTGCACAAACACTAAAAACTAAAAAGAACTATAGGCATGAGTATTAAAACTCAGCAGGCTAGCCCGATATCTATTCCCAATGCACTACCTTTAAAATTAAAGAAATTTCATTTCAAGTTTGAACTACAATTTATAAAAGTATGTTTTTATAAGTATTCTACTTAAACAACAAAGTACGAATCATTTCCCTTTACCATTTCAAAATTTGGGTTCATTTCATTAGTGTCAATAACATTTCAGGAAAAGGAAAAGTGATGTTTAAAATTTCAAATTTGTACAAAGGGGATTAAACACTTTGATTTGAATATAATTTTTTGAAACCTAATCAAAAGAAATTTGTCACATTCCAAGGAAAAAAATACACCAGAATGCACAAAGTAAAACACACAGCAAGGGCAATGTAGGTGTACATGTGAGCATCATAATCAGTACTGCAAGCAACAAAAGCTGAATAGACATGGGTGAACCTAGGAGATCGAGAATAAACCAGAAGACACCAATACATGAGAAATCATCCTTATTGACATGTCACGATGAAATCAAAACGCACAATACGCTCGACCATCCTCTCTCAGGAAGGTCAAGGGAAAATCCCATAGTAATAAACCCAATATATCCAGCTACTATGGGCCACTGGTCAGTACCACAACCGACCAGTGCAGCAATCATTCTTAGAATATTCTCTCAATATGCCAGATTCCCATGTCTCAAGTGTTTGAAAAAGGGGGTGATCCAACTGATGCCAACCGAGCATCCAATCAGATATATCTATATATAAATCACAACAGGCATCACCCAGAACCACTCCATGGGACAACCTCTTGCCTTTAACTACTCAAGTACCTGGGAGCCTCTAAGCACGGCCTCCCTAAACAATCAATTGGGACCAAGGCATGAGAGTTGTCGTAAGAGGGTTTTAATCAAAACATTTTCATCTCTTTCCATAAAGTTCCAAAATGGGCATTTAAATACATTTCACAATCACTACTCAAAAAAACTACAACTTCTTTACAAGACAAAACCCAGTTTAAAACCATTTAAAGAACCCCAAAAACACTACTTCACAGGATGACAATATTTATATAAACCAAACAAAAACAAAACATTTTATTTTTCCAAATAACCTTTAAGAGAGATCTAGACAACTTCTCAAAAGAACCAAAGTGCTTGTTCACGCTTCAAAAGAAATCATTTCTCATTAAACCAAAAATCTATTTTATATTCCATAAATTATGTTTAAAATCCAAACGGTCATTCTTTCATTATTGGGTGTATGCTCGTCAAGAATATATTTCATGTGTTGTGTATAAAATTAACGGCTCTTTTTATAATAAATAATAATATAAAAAAATTAACTATCTTATATTAAAAATTAATTATCGTATATTATCTCACATTAATTAAAATTAATAAAATATATATTTTGAACAATTAGGGTATGAAAACAGCATGAAATAATATAACTTAAATTTTAAAAACATTGCAAAGGGAACCTACCTCAAGATCAAGCGCGACGACAAAACAACCTCGGAACCAAGGCGCGATGACACAACGTGTTTCCGAAGCCACGTGATAAATTCCAACACTCTGTATAATCAATATCAAGGACTCAGACATATATATAAAAAAACTTACTAGATCACGTGAAACCAAGTGGCGAAAAGAAACGCTCACCTTGAAACTAAAGCGCGGAAACGACGGAACCTCGGAAACAAGGCGTGGCGATGGCGCTCACTCGGAAATGCCCTGCGCGGGTCCGAAAAATCCTAAACCAACCAATAAAAACTCAACCATCAACTAAAACACATAATCCAACAAGAGTAAGATGATAATAATAATAATGAAAATAAGAATAATAATAAGAATATGAATAATAATAATTATAATAATAATAATAACAACAACAAAATAACAATAATAATTATAATAATAATTATAATAATAATTATAATAATAATAATAAAAAAACAAAATAATAATAATAACAATAACAATAACAACGGCAAAATAATAATAATAATAATAATAATAATAATAATAACAACAATAATAATATGAATGATAATAATAATAATAATAATATGAATAATAATAATAATATGAATAATAATAATAATAATAATAATAATAATAATAACAATAATAAAATTAATAATAATAACATTAATAATAGTATTATTATTATTAATTAAAAAAAATAAAACCTTTCAAGGTGGCGATTCGTTGAGCGGTGGAGCAACCAGGGTTGGGGGGCTTCCGCGGAGCAGAGGGAAAAGGGGTAGCGGTCGAGCAGGAGGGATGTAGGTGCGCTGGGGTGCGCCAGGTCCGTGATGGCCGAAGGCAGCATGAGGGGCGTCATGCGGAAGATCCAAGGTGCAGGAGGGGGAGTCACGGGTCGGCGCTGGCTGTAGGAGGAGAGCCGATGGGAGGGCCTACTGCGCTGGGTCTTTGAGCAAGAAGGGAGGAGTTCCGTCGAGCTGGGAGGTGCAGGCGGAGATCGTGACGGGGTCAGTCGGGTGCGCTGGGGGACGGTATGCCGCTAGAGAAGAAATCGGCCGGGGGGGTGTCGCTGGAAAAAGCTACGGCAGGAGAGGTGCGCCGAGAAGGAGAAGAGACGGAGGTCTGGGGGGGCTGGTCGGAAGGCCCATGGCCGTGAGGGAGGAGGAGGCAGGCATAGGAGCGGCGCGCGGCGGACAGAAGAAGGGAGGAGGTGGAGCTGGGGTGTCCGGCGGCTGGATGATGTAAGAAGAAGGGAGAACGAAACAAATGGTGAGGCGCCGGACAGCAGCGGTAGACAGATCGGAGGGCGAGACGTCGGGATGTACACACTGGACAGGGGTGCAGGCTGGCTTTTGAGGAGGCCGAGCGGGGCTTCAGTCGCTGCCGAGGGAAAGGAGAAGCGTCGGGATAGGAGGGGTGGCGGCCGAGAGAGAAGCGATAAATAAAAGGAAGAGGGGGCGGGCCACTAGGGTTAGAAGAAAGGAAAATAATAATAATAATAATAATAATAAAGTAAATGAAATTAAAAAAATGAAACAAAATCATATAAATAAAACAAGTTAAAAAAATATTCATAACAAAAGTACGACAAATAAAAAAAATAATAAGAAAAGAGTAATAATAGTATTAAAATGACATTAATATTAATAGTCCACCTAATAATAATAATAAATACAAATTTTTTAATTATAAAAGAAATGATAAAAATATAATAATTATAATAATTACAATTCTTTAATAAATTATAATATTATTTCACCAACCTTTAGTTTTAATTCTCCTCTCTTCAACTCATTAAATTTATTTCTATCTACCGACTCAAACTATACAACCGCGCGATACGCGGGCTGACTGCACGGCTTCCTCTAGCCACACGGTGCCCGCGCGCCGGCATAAAATAATAATAATAATAATAATAATAATAATAATATCCTTAATAAAAAAATAATAATAAATGGTTTCATATTATTTTACTAATAATAAAAATAACGAAAAAGCCTCGTAGTTTCATGAGCGAAGCCACGCGGCGCCACACTCCGCTGGTGCGTCCAGCGACGTCAAACCCAAAATGTGCGCTTTTAATTGAAGACTAAAAAATCTCATCAGAGACTAAACGCGAACAAGAGAAAAATAATTTAAAACCAAATAAATCATAAAATAAAGTAAAATCACGGTTCATGGTGTGACATGCTGGAATAGGATGATCTGAGTATTCCAAATATTGATAATATTATTATTTCTACTCTGTAGGATGAAATTAATCTTACAGTGTAATATGAAAAAATGAATCTATTTTGAAAAGGATGTACTGTTATAGGTCATACTACCTCAAACAGTATAAGAAAAATGATTTGTCTTGAATGTCATCTAAAGGGAAATTACGTAGATCTCTATAGAAGAAGAGAAAAGAGTGATACACTTATTAATGAGGCAGAGGGGATGTAAGTGTTGGAGTAGTTCCACCTCCTATCATAACTCCATATTTGAGTTTTTTCAATAATGTTTCTATCTCATTACAAGATAAGGGTGGCGCCATTTTAGATTGCAGTAGGCTAGAAAAAGAAAACATAAAAGGTACCTAGTCCAAGAATGTTGCTCCAAATCATGATAGTACATTGTGCAATACTGTCTTGTCTAGTATAGACAAACCCACAATCTATTAGACTGATTTGGGAGATAGTGAACATAGGGACATTGTTTCATTCAAAGACATGATATCCAAAGGTCTGTATGATAACCAGGTTGCTAAAGACATAGAGGATATTCAAACTAGAAACACACATTTTGAGTCATACCGATCGCATCGGGTGTTGGCTTGATATGAGAATGCTTCATACACATCACAAAGAACATGTGAATCATTATCCTAAATTATTAAGGCAATTGGAGTAGGTTTTCTTGGTTTTCAATGAGTGAAATGTTTTGAGCTAAAATGTCAATTTTTAACTGAAAACAGAAACTTTTATCTATACTGATGACACTATGAATTAAATTGAAGTGAGGTTAATTTTTACATGTCACAATTGACTCAAGGATGGTTTTCTTAAAGTATCAAAACAATCTGAATGTATTTTCTTAGTTTTCATTATGTCACCTATGTTCTTTTCTAAAATTAATGTCAATTTAAAATAAAAAGAGACACTTGGGTCCTACCATTAACATTGTGAATTTAATTGAAATTCATTTTATTTTTATAGGTCAAAAATTACTTATGGATCATTGGCTTAATGTATCATTAGAATACGAATGTGTCTGCTCAGTTTTCAATATGTCAGTTGTGTTTTTACTAAAATGTCATTTCAAACTCAAAACACACATTTTTAGACATACCGGTCACATAGGGTCGTGGTTTGATATGAAAATGACTTATACACATCCTAAAAAACTTATGAATCATTATCATAAATTATAATGACAATTAGATTAGGTTTCATTGTTTTGAAATGAGTGATACATTTGGAGCTAAAATGTAAATTTTAACCTGATAACATACACTTTTAGTCATATCGATGAAATCATGCATTGGATTGAGGTGCGGTTTATTCATACACGTCCCAAATGAATCATGGTTCATTTTCCGAAATTATAAAATAAGAAAAATGTGTTTTCTTAGTTTTTAGTATGTCACTTGTGTTTTGTTTTCTAAAATTAATGTCAATTTTAAATAAAAAGAGACACTTTGAGTCATACCAATCGCATTATGAATGGAATTTAGGTTTGTTTGATTGATACAATTAAAAAATACCTTATGGATCATTTTCCTAAAGTATAAAAACTCTTTGATTGTGTTTTCTTAGTATCCAGTTTGTCTGTTGTATTTTTTTACTAAAATATCATTTCAAATTGGAAACATGCATTCTGAGTCATATCGGTCGCATCGTGCGTTGTTTTGATATGAGACTTATTCATACACAAAAAAATAACATATGAATATTTATCCTAAATTATTCATTAAATTGTATTGGGTTTAGTTTGTTTTCTGTGAGTGACACATTTTGAGCTAAATTGTCAATTTTAAACAAATAACAGACACTTTTAGCCATTCTGGTGACACTGTGTGTCAGATTGAGGTGAGGTTGAATCATACGTATTAAAAATGACTCATGGATCATTTTCCTAAAGTATCAAAACAATAAGAATTCATTTTCTCAATTTTCAGTATGTCACATGTGTTTTTTTCTAAATATATTGTCAATTTTATATAAAAAGAGATACTTTGAGTTTTACCAGTCACATTGTGAGTTGAATTGAGGTGTGGTCAATTCCTACATGTCAAAAATTACATATGGATCATTTTCCTAAATTATTCAAACATCCCAAATGCGTTTACTTAGTTTTTAGTATGTCAATTGTTTTTTTAATAAAAATAATGTCAATTTTAAAAAGAAAAATAAACACTTTGTGTCATACCGATCACATTATGTGTTGTGTTGAGGTGGGGTTGATTCCTACACAATTAAAATGACTTATGGGTCATCTCTATATAGTATCAAAACAAATGAATGTGTTTTTTCAATTTTGAATAGGTCAGTTACTCTTATACCAACTATAATAACCTAAACATTTCAAACATTGATATCACATATGAGTAGATTAATATTTCTTACATAAAAGAAATAAATTAAACATAAAAAGGAAAAAATGCATTATTTCTATGTAAAATGATTTTACTATGCAAATATAAAAATTACCTTTGTGATTGAGCAGACACAACATCGTTTCCCTTTCTACAAAGGCAGGTTAAATGGATAAAAATCTTTAGAAACAAGTGAACCCTACAGGGAATAATGAAAATAAAAAGAAATATTTCATTATAATTTTTTTTATTAAAATAGATATATTATATTGTAACATTACCTTTACATCTTTCCAAAGGGTTTATTTGGTCCTGATAAAAGATAATAACAAAACTAATTATTCTTTGTGCACTTCACTGCTATTGGTTAACTACTTCTTCACATAGCATCTAATGAGAACTTTTGATCGAGTGTCCCCGTGATTCTCTCATATGACACCATCTCTATGATATCATCATTTAGAATTCACATTTACTTCTCTTCCTGTAACCAATTATTATGTGTAAGAAGATAAGGAAAAGTGAATACTAAATGTTGATATCATAGAGATGGTTTTAGATGAGATAATCATAGGGACACTGGATTGGAAGTTCTGATCATATAATATGCTAAGCTGTAGTTAACCAACAGTAGTGACGAATCCTTAGTTTTGTTATTAAATTTTTGAGTGATGCCCAAAAAAATTTATTACAATACAATAAATCAGTAGAAACAACAACATAAATGACCAAAATATAGAATATAAATGATCCATGCCATTATATTTTACATCTAGTGCTTTTGGAAACATGGAAACATAAAGAACTAGTTCATAAGAGCCTATCATCAGGTTATGATTTACTAGAAATAAAAATAACTTCTAAAACCATTCCTCATAACATAAAGATATAAAACATAATAAAGGGTGATTATATATGCTCAATAAGCATAAACAAGGGATATATCAATGATCATATAAGGATAACATAAGTAGTAAGAATTCACCTTCATTCTATTTGTGTGCAATCTTCCCTCAGGTATGTTGTCGATTCATTTCTCAACACATCTATATCATCTTGTGAATATGAGTTTTTGTGAGGGTCATAGTAGTATTGAAAAAATTTAAATACACAAAGGATTAATAATTATTTTAAATGGAATAGTAATTATTTTCAAAAATTCCTCTTTAGGGTTTCTAGTTTTTTGATAAAATACGATCTCTTTTATAAATTTAAAAACATAATAACCATAGTCCTTTACATTTTTTTCTTCGGACACTAAAAAACATCAATAAAAATAAGTAATTTGTTTTGATATGTTGTTGGATAGTGCAATTTTATTATATATGCCAGGATACTTGTACAGATGTAGATCTCATGGACATTCTTGTCCTTACGCCCTGCATTCAATCCATGAATTAAATAATATTAATGCATCATCCTATCATAATAGAATAATCATTAAAAGATAATATAAATTATATAACTAGATGTTTAGTTTTGAAATGTTGGATCTAGTGTATTACAAATTGAAAACCGCCATCATGTGTTGTCGGTTTGTTGGATATCCATGCATTGAATCAAGAAAATAAATTTTAAGAGTTTCTAAATTAACTGCAATGCTAATCCAATGCTACTTAAAAACAAAAAAATAAATTACTCAGTGATTTAGTATTTTATATTATTTTAATAAATTAAAAAAATGATATCATAATGTTATCGTAATATCATCCCACATTAGTGTCTTAAGCCCGGTGAAAACATCCTGCCACGACTTTACATCAATCAGCACACATTTGTGACTGATGATTCTAATGTGGCTACTAAAGATTGCTTTATTGGGGTTAAAATGTTGGCCTCTCTTGTTATATCTCACCTCAAATTTGAATCCTTTATTTTCCATAAGGATTTTGGCTAACACTATCAAACTATGATGTTCTTTTTTTTTCACCACTAGGGTTCTATTGCGTACCCTTTACTCACATTCAACATCACCATTATCTTCTTCTAGATCACTAGCATCGGTACTAGGACGAGCAGAAATAGGTTGAGAAACCTATTATACCTTAGCTCTGGGACCAGTAACAACAGGTTCAAAAACATGTTGTTCCTCTGCACTGGGTCCATGAACAGTAGGTTGAGAGACCTATTGTGCCTCGGGATTGGGTGCATCAACAGGTGCAGAAGTCATTATCTGCAGAAGCGGTTTAACATTTAATTTAGTTAACATTAAAGTAGTATAAATAATATAATAACAAAAGGTAACACTATGTATATTACGATAAAATATAAATTATTTATTGAACTCTCTTTTTTAAAAGAATGAAGATATTTGAACCCTTTATTGACTGTGTAAATCCCATCATTGTGGTCTCCTCTAACTTACAAAACTCCATCTACATTGGGACAACTATGAAATGATTGCAAAGTCCCAATGAAAGTTCATCCTCCGTTGAATTTTCAATTGTCCCTTCCGTAGTTTTGGTCAATAACAGAACAATTTACCAGTTTAGGTTTGCGGGATATAAAATATAAAATACTTGTACTGCCTATGATTCCATTATAAATGGTTCATCTTTCACCCCTTACTGAAATAAACTTTCATGAATCCCAATTCATCTATTTTAATTGCACTCCTATTATCGACCCACTTACATTGAAAATTTGGCACTTTGAATTTCATATAATCCAACTCCCATATTTGTTTAATGATGACAAAATATGACATATTCGCATAAATTGGATTTTTTTCCTTAGCACCGATAACATGCATTGCTTCAGCCACACGTTTAACCCCACTATTATTTATGGTAATGTCTTCATCATGTTCATTAGTATAGAATTTATAACTATTAAATACATATTCATTATATGATAAAACATACAAACTTGGTCCTCCGGCCATCGAAGTCATTCTGAAAATGAGTCCGGATTTTCATCTGACTTATTAAAAATATGGTCTCAAAACGATCTTATAAACTATCAGTTATGTGTATATGATATCCATTTTTCATCCCTATATGGAATCAAATTCCAAATAATTTTTTTGTGGGTTTGAATATATGGGTCAAAGTCAAAACTGTTATGAAAAACATAAAGGTGGGCCTTCTCTTAATCTGTAATATTGATTGTAACAACGTCTATTCTAGAAATTCCATCTCCCTCAAGCTGACTATTTTGAGTAGATTTCGTTAGGCCAATTCGTTCCACACCAAACAGGTATTCTGTACATAATTCAATGACTTCCTCAAAAATATATCGCTCTGCATTACAACCCTCTAGCCAACATTGATTTTTGACATACCCTTTCAAAATCATTATATACCATTCAATGGGGTACGTCTATCTATAATTTATAAGACCACATAGTCGAATATTTCTCAATAATAGAACCATAAAATGAACCATTATATAAAATAATGTTAGTGGGAATAACATTTCCAATTCACATAAAATGAAGTAAATTTCGCTTTCCATAGTTGGCAATTTTGTAGGGTCTATAACATTGGAGCATATAGATTTGAAGAAGAAACAAATAATCAATAATGTATGGTAGACATTCTTGGGAAAAATGAAACGTAAAGCTATAGGAAGTAGATCTTACATCAAAACATGCCAGTCATGTGATTTCAGACCCTTTAACTTTAAATCATTAAATGACATGATGTTCTTGATATTTGAAGAATACCCCTTTAAAACCTTTAAATCATTCCAAAAGTTTAAAAACTAATATCTCTCTTACCTTGAAAGAATATAAGTAGTTGGTGGAATAATTGTTCATTTTCTACCCTTCATCGGTGCCAACTCATCTCGTATTCCCATCTCAACCATGTACAACCTTACCTTAATTCCATCCATTACTTTTCCCTGGGCATTTAACAATGTTCCAATGACACTATCACATACATTTTTTCAACATGCATAATATCAAAAAACATTCTAACATACAGAAAATTTCAGTATCGTAATTCAAAAAAATGATCTCTTTTTTAAACCGGTTTTTGTATGGTTTTTCAAAAATGGATTACAAAAAGTTGGGTCCACATATTTTACTTTATCAAAAAATTGATTTCATGATAGTGGATATGGTGTGGTAAATTCTTCTAAACATCCATAGAATGATGTCATCCAATATTAGTACTTATATCATCAGGGTTGAAATATGTGATATCCAAGAAACATGGTTTTTTATGAATGATTCAACCTAATTTATTGTGTACCTTGTTCGGAAAGAGGACAACCATGAGTTCCTTTTAATGCTATATCCAAATAAATTTCCATAACTTGGAAAAGTAATTTATCATTTCATACAACATAGAACTCAAATTGAAATATTCATTTTTGTAAGAATCATACAACGTAACACCTGAACCCCACAATAATTTAAAATCCTGGATCAATGGAGCCAAATAAACATTAATATCTTTACCCGGTTGTTTTGGTATTGATATAATCATAGAGAACATGATGTATTTTCATTTCATGCATAACCATGGGGGTAAGTTATAATTTACCAACATAACCATCCATGTTCTTTATGGGCTGATTTGAAAACAAAAAGGATTCACTCCATCTGTAGATAATGCAAGATAAAGGTTTCTTGGCTTGTTTCCAAATTTAGGATACTCATGTTAAATTTTCTTCCAATGGGGAGTGTCTACCGGGTGACATAGTTTCCTATATTTAATTCTTTTATCTATATTCCATGTCAATTTTCTTGTAGTCTCCTCACTTTAATATTAGTGCATAAACCTTTGAATGATTGGATAGTACCACAAAACATTCATAGGACTAGATTCATCTTTCTTTTATTGATAAGAACCACACATTGGGAATTCTTTATGTGATTTTTGGTCCTTGAGAAATAGTATACAGTCATTCGGTTAGGCATGTATTTTTTCAGAGATCATACCCAATGAGTGTAGAATTTGTTTGGTGTCATATATTCGGCTCAAGAGATCATTATCTTCTGGGATCATGTCATTCAGGAGAGCAAGTAGTTCTGAAAAACTGGTTTCACTCCACCTATTGCATGCTATCAAATTATACAGCTTCAGTATGGCTGAAAATGTTGTATATATAGTACAACCAGCATACAATGGAATATTTGCACAACTCTTTAACTTCTCAAACAGTTTTTTCTAATCATGATGTTCATTATAAACTATTCTTATAATTTACTCAATACGATCTTTATCATCATTAACAACTGTAATCACATTGTCCATATGATCATCTTCATTGTTCATGGTTGTAATCATATCAGAGGTCCATGAAACACAGTGCTCTGCCTTCCACTACCTAAATTCATTTTCCCCATGTTTATCCCAACATTTAAAACTTCAATTTATTCCATGATAGATCAAGTGTTCTTCTAACTCTTCTGGACTAATTTTTCTGTAATAACAGCAATGTAAAAACAGACATTGGATTTGAGAAGGTTCATATGAATGATATTTTGAAAACATGATAAACTATTTCATGCCATATTCATACTTTTTTGTCACCTGATTGGCATTCATCTTTACTTTATTCATATTCATCCAATTTTATTATGTAATATTAATATCTAAAAATTAAATACAAAAAATATGTTCAACTAGGGTTATCATTAAACTATAATAAATGGAACTAACTTTGGTAAATAATAAACTTACCTCTCCATGTATTACTTAGGAAGAAAGTATATCACACTCATCTTTTCAACCACCTGATCAATGGAACTATTTATTAGAATCCCTTTCACTAGAATGTTTTAGTATCCCACATGTGATCTATAAACATTTTTCTAAAAAAGTTTTTTATTGTTTCTCTAGAAACATAATGTCTCAAGTCAAGAAATATTGTACTAAAATAATAGATGGTATGATTTTCTGTAGAGTTATTGATGGTGGAAGGATTAATTACATGTGTTTATGGTTATTTGACTAGGGTGTCCATAAAGTGTCCCATAGAGTACTCTAGTGAAGTGGTTTTCTTTGATTCAGTGGAACTGAACTAGTAACAAAGTGGTGGTGGTGCCATTGAAATAGGTAAGGTGGGGATTTATATTCAATGGTGAAGGAACTACAACATGGAAAAAATATCATACCAATTATTCCAAAAACCTCAACGCCATAAAAACACACAATCATTCTCACAATCGCAACACCATACAAACCAAACAAACACAATTTTAGATTTTATAAAGAATCCCTTGTTCAATTCCTCTTGATAATTTAGTTGTTATTATAGAAGTTTTATCATCCTAGGGCATTCATTCATTACCCAAGTATATTTAAATTTCCCATTTCTATATTAAAATGTTCAACATGAACCAACCAATATGCAATTCATTTAGTGTGCAAACAAGGACCACCAACAACCACGATTTTTAGATGGGGGGGGGGGGTTAGCCCAAAAAATTCACAAAATTTTCATCATTAACAAACAGTAATAACATGAGAACAATAGGGAACTAATGAGTAAGAGGAGAAAACTCACTATGAAGGTGTCATTCAGTGTGCGACGAAGGTACATTCACAACGGAGGAGAGGCACATGGAAGAGGTGATTTTTAGCTGAAGAGAAAACATAAAATGGGAACTCTTATGGTATACTTATCCAAAATATGTCCAATGAGATTTAGGAATGAGGCATGACTAGTTAAGTGGTTTTTTTGGTCAATAGTGGGATTTTATTTTCCATCTAAGATATATGCTTCATATTTATTTATTTTCTATATATATATGCTTCATATTTATTTATTTTCTATATATCTACTATTTTCCTAGATGTTCAACATATCAATGGTAAATGTCCATTTTCCATGAGAAAGACCATTTTTAATTTACTCTAATTTGGGGGTAAAATATTCCACATTAATTGTATCCTTTTCCCAGGGGATTGTTATTATCCTGTAGGGATCATGAATTCCTCTTAGGTTAGTGGAAAGTCAGGTTAGTTGTTGTTTTTGATACAATACTATATAATATCATTAAATTTATAATTTTAACTAACCCATGTTCATTTAAATATAGGATTGGGGCAGTCAGACACTAATATATTCCCAAATCCAGAGGATTTTTTATGTGGGTGGGTCCGGATATTATTATATCTGATAAATCTTTTATATATTGAACATTAGAGTAGTTACTACTAAGGATTTCCTCATTTGTATGGTAGTAATGTATTTTTAATCTGGTGTGTAAAGAAGACATAAGAAACTAATAAGAAATATCTTAAATATTTTATTGAATCTTAATAGGATTGGTTTCATTCTTCATATAATTAAAAGTGATATGGAATGTGTAAAAAAATCTTAGGGGGCTGAATGATGTAGAGATGTTGAGGGAAATGATGATGTGGCAGTGTGTTTAAATATTTATTGTATATTTTTCACTATAAAGAGGTTGGTTTACGTAATTATATTTGTGTCAGTTGTGTTATTACATCATGAGTTTCAATAAAAAGAGGTGCATCATGCATCGAATCATAAAAAGGAATTAATCAGAAAGGACCCAAATAGAAGGGAGACCAAGACATGCATCACAACACAACGCATCAGCAATCTGGGAAAACATGCATCATAACACAACACATAGGGCCATGCCATAATGGGTCCCAAACGAGAAATAACTACGACGCAAAAGAGACGTCCACACCACAATGGTTCCTAGTAAAAAAATCTATAATCCATATTCATAGTCAACAATGAGATCATGTGATCTTGTGGAAAAGGATTATAATGCATTCTTCATCACTACACCATAACCTTTACGCCCTCAAATCCTCCAGATTTAAATGATACAAAAATTTTAATAACTATTTGAACTCTACATTATAATACTTTAAAACACAATAAACTCTCCCAAAATATTAATACCCCCCCTGCTTTTGTATGATAAAAAAGATAAGAAAATTAAGAGCAGTACATTGAAAATAAAAATAAACAGAGGTAATAAAAAATAAAGGGAATGGAATATATATAATAATCATCTTCACAAAAGTTAAATAATAATGAACATTAAACAATAATAATAAAAGATTTAACAAGCATACTCAATAGATATACTAACAATTAGATGAAAAACTACCCCTAAATTCATTGATATGCCAACAATTAGATTAAAATCTCCCCCAAACCCTACACTCCCTATAGAAACCAGGAAAACCGCAATAGAGAATCATTGGGGAGAATCTGTGTGTTGTTGATGAGGTTGTCGAGATAGTCACTGGATTTACAAGGCGTTCCAGAGCAGGTTAGGCGGACAAGGGATCGTGCAAGGAGGGGGAAGAGAAGGAAGCAGAGGAGGTGGAGGATGTGGAGGAGGAGGTGGAGGAGGAGGAGGCAGAGGAGGAGGATGAGTCTATGGATAGGGAGGAGGAGGGGGAGGAGGCAGCGGTGGTGGAGGAGGAATCAACGGTAGAAGAGGGGAAACAATAGAGGAGGGGTTGCAAAGGAGGTGGATGAGGTGGATGTGGTGGTAGAGGAGGGGTCGCAGCAGAGCAGGGTTTACAGCAGAGCAGGGTTCAGCTTCCACGAAGGCTTGAAAGGGTACATGGGAGGAGGAGCCTATTGGGGTTATTTTATAAAACCCACTGGAACCTTTATCAGTGCCAGTTAAAAGAGCTGATAAAGGTATCTTTTATCAACGCTAAAATAAAATGTGATGATAAAACATACCTTTATCAGTGCTAAAAAAGAGTTGAAAAAAGACCTATTTATCAGCGCTATAATTTTATCACTAATAAAGTCCATCTTTATCAGCACTAAACAAGCACGGATAAAAGACCTATTTTTCATCACTAAAATTATAGTACTTACAAATATGTCTTTTATCGGCATTTTTTTAGTGCTGATAAAGGGCATCGTTATCAGAATAATTTCAACCCCAATTAAATAATTATTTTAATAAATATAAATTTATTTTTATTTATTTATAAATATTTTTATATATTCATAAAAATATATATTTAATTATATATTTATAACATTATATGTAGTAAAATAAATATATTTATTATAATTCTATAATTATTTACATATATATTTATTTATTTATAGTTATAATTATATCTATAAATAGTATATATTTATAAATATTTGTATATAATTGTTAATATATATATATATATATTAATAAACTTATAATATAATATGTATAATCTTATAATTATTTATACATATAGTTATAATGTTAATTACAAATGTATTTGAAAAGTATTTATATACATGATTAAAAATATAATAATATATATTTAATGTAATTTTATAAATACATTTTTTAGAACATATATAGTTCATATGGGTAAAATTATGAATTAATCAATATACCACATCATTGGACAACATGATGGAATGTATAAATGAATATTCATATGCTTGATACATAACATTTATATATGCATGATCAATATATTCATTGACCAAATTCGTTGGAAAACACAGATATATTAAATAATTTTAATTATAAATATGTATATTAAAAATTATTATATATTTATAACTAAAATAAATATATTAAATAGATTAAATATAAATAAAATATAATTAATTATTCTAATAAATCTAAAAAATCTATAAATTACTTTAATACATCTCTATTAAATATAATAAATATAGTAAATATATTTATTATTTAATGTAATTTATTATAATATTTTAATTATTTGATTATATTTATATATAATTATAATCATAGAAATAATTTTTTCAATAAGAACATTATATATATATATATTTTTAATTATTAAAAAATATATATTAATTATAAACATTTGATTTTTATTTCACGTATAAAAATATAAATTATATTTGAACAATTTTAAATAAATTCATAATATTTTTTATTAAAAACTTTTATCGGTGACATTATTAGCGCTGATAAAGTGTACATTTATCTATGCTTTTATCTAGTGCTGATAAAACCCCACCCCTTTATCACCACTTTCTGCTTACCGCTCATAAATGGAAGTGCTTCCCTTGCCCTATTTTGTTGCAGTGTTTCTTTCTGACGATCCCATGTCTCTTCCAGAATCCGACCATGTTGTCATAAAACCCACACTAGACCAATGATTTCTCCACATAATACTTTATCTGTCCTATCTATAATCTTCACTTATATATTCACCAATGAAGTATCAATCCTAGGTTAATGTGATCCAATCTAATCACATGGTCAGGATCAGTTTGATACTTTTTCAACTGAGATATGTGGAACACATTATTCACCAAACTAAACCATGTTGGTTACTCCAACCAATATAGAGCCTTTACAACCCATTATAGTATCTCAAAAAGTCCAGTGTTTCCATGATATAACTTTCCCTTCTTCCCAAAATGATGATGTCCATGCTTTGGAGATGTCCTCAAGAACACATGATCACTTACTGCAATTACAATGATCATAGATGATGAACCACATAACATTTATGAAAACTCTGAGTCATCTATATTCTCTTTCTAATCAATTCAATCTTATCTTTAGTTTCATAGATAAGGCTCATCCCAACAAATGAAGTATTTTATGTTTCCGCCCAACAAAGTGGAGAATGACAAGGACACCCATACAACGCCTCAAATGAAGCCATTTGTATCAAATCCTGGTAGCTATTATTAGATGGTAACTCCACTATGGGAATGTTCTCCTCCCATGAGACACCAGAATCTATTACTCAAGGTTGTGTCATGTCTTCCAACATTTGTATCATTCATTTGGTTTGCCTATCCATTTTAGGATAATACTATGTACTCATAATCAACTGAGTCTCAAGGGATTTCTGTAAGGATTTCCATAAATGAGATGTGAACCTTTGATCTTTGTCTGACACTATCAATAATGGTATTCCAGGCTTCTTTACCACTACAAGGATATATATTTTGGAAATATCCTCCACTATATGAGTTTCAAAAATAGGGATGAAATGAGACACTTTTGGGAGCTGATCCACTCTTTCCCATATGATCATGTGTTTCCAAATCATTCATGGGAGACCAATAAAAAATCAATAGTTATCTTCTATTATTTCCACATTAGGATAGTTAAAGGATCCCACATACCCACTGGTCATTGATGTTCTTCTTTAACTTTCTCACAAGTTAAGCACCTTGAAATGAACTCACCCACTTTCTGTTTCATACCAATCCACTAGAAAGTGTGCCTTTAACATCTTATACCTATTTTGTATTCTTAGATGTACAACCCATATGTAATGGTGGTAATCATGAAGAAATTATTTTTGACAAGACATAGGTACAACCATACAATCTTTGAAACACAAAACCAGACTCTCTTCATGTTTACATCCCTCAATGTCCTCCCCACCATTCAATTTTTAACTCATAACCATACATTCTACATCAGATGTTTGTGCCTATTTAACCATAATTACCAAATCAAGAATTAGAGAAGCCAAAAATAAAACTAAAATAGCACCTCGGTCTTTACATTCGACATGCATGTCAACTAGGACCCACATCAACTTCCATTCATCTGAAGCTTCTTTTTACAACTAAGAATATGACTTTATTCGTAATGCATCAGCCAACAAAATTATCTTTTCCTAGTGTATACATCAGGTCAAATTCAAACATATAGGGAAAATCCATCCATCTCCATTATCTTAGACTCAAATCTAATTGTGAGAAAATATTTTTCAAGATCTTTCGATCCATGAACATAGTGAGTATCTCACCAAAGAGATAGTGTTGCCAAGTCTTCAATTCCTGGATCACCACAGCTAACTCTAATTCATGTGTTGGGTAATTATTCTCATACACTCTCAACTACCTTGAACCATAAGCAAACAAATGATCTCCTTACATGATAAAACATCCCAACCCAAATCTTAAAGAATCACAATACACCACATGCTCTTATACTGATTCAAGAAAAACAAAGATAAGTGCTTACGTGAGAGGAAATTTTATCTCTTGAAATGACTTCTACAAATCTTCACTCTTTTAAAATAGAACATTCTTCTTTTTCAAATATTTCATTTTCAATGAATTTTTTGAGAAGTCACTACATAATCATCAGTAATAAACTGCTAGACCAAGAAAGATTCATATCTCAAAGACATGTTTTGGTGGTTGCTAAGAGATAATGTCTTCTGTCTTCCATAGATCTACCAAAATACCTTTTTCAAAAATTACATGGCCAAGAAAGCATACCTTATGTATACAAAAATCATATTTTTAAAATTTGGAATACAACTGATGATCTTTCAAGATTCCCAACACTATCATCAAGTGTTGATAATGATCGTCTATTTTATTTTAATACACCAATATGTCATCCCCGAACACCATAACAAAAGGGTCCAGATATCGCTAAAATATCTGATTCATTAATTCCATAAAGACTTTGGGTGTATCTGTAAAACCAAAAGGCATGACAATGTATTCATAATGTTCATATCTTCTTCAGATTATTTTCTTCAGAATAACCTCATTCCAAACTCACAATTGGTGAAATCCTGATCGAAATTTAATTTTGGATAAACACTCATCTCCCCTTAACTGATCAGATATGTTATCAATTAATGGAAGTGGATATCTATTTTTTATCATAACTCGGTTAAGCTTATGATAATCCACACATTGCCTTATAGTTCCATCTACTTTCTTCGTGAACAAGTCTGGTGTGGCCCATGAAGAATTGATCTTCAAAATGAAACATTTTCATTACAACTCTTCCAACAACATTTCTTAATTCCATTAACTCTATTGGTTCCATCCTATAATATGGAAGGGAAATAGGACTGGTCCTCGGAAGGGGATCAATCAGAAACTCCACTTATCTTATAGTTGTTAATCCTAATATGTTCTTGGGAAAAACATCTAAAAATTAATCCAATACTATTGGAAAACTACTATCCCAAATCACTTCCATCAATTCTATGGTCCACACCACCAGCTGGTAAGAGATCATTCCCATAGCTTGTTCCAACTAGCACATTGCACCTATTTTTACAACCCTTTATACCCTAAAGATATGCTTGATGATGTCCTCAGCTGTAAAACTAATTTTTCAGAATTAATATTTTATGTGATCCTTGAATGTTTTCATCCAATCCATATACAAGATTACCGAAAATAAATCCATCTTCAACAAGAATAAGTCCCACTTCATCTCAAATCCATCATTTGTTATAAGGCACTCTCTACCCAAAAGGTGCAGCATTCTCTTTTACTGAAAGGAGTTTGAAGTTTTATCACATAAGACGTCATCTTAATTTTTAAACATAAAAAATCAATAAAATGAGAATAAATTAAGGAGTGTGATGAACCAGTATCAAACAACACTTGTATAAGTGTAGAATTAAAAAGAATCATACTTCTCTCCATAAATGGTTCACTCTAATCATCCATAATAATCTTCTAAACTCTATATAATTGCTTCACATATACACGCTGCTCCTTGTTTCCATGTTGAGATTTTCTTTACTAAGAAGTAATTGTATTCTGATAATAAAAATGAATTGATCTACTCTACTAATGAGTTTAATTCAGTTGTCCTCATCTCGTTGAATCATATGATGCTTGTGACACCTGAGAAGTTTCTCGACCACCTGACCTCAGAGAACATCGACAATAGGGCTGAAGATTCCCCCATATTCTTTTAGTTATGACAGGAGATGGGTTGTTCTATACACTCTCTCTTTATGTGGTCAAGAAAACAACATTGGTAATAACACACTTTTCTCTTGTGTCAAGTAGGAAGGCTCAATAATCTAGTTGTGTGATTTTGAGTCCTACTCCCACCATGGAAATCGGTGTCCCTCTTCCAATTTCTCCCAGTATTCAAGTTCCCACCATTTCCTTTAGGTATTATCATACTTCCCCCCCCCCATGTTCTTGGGATATCATGTTCGACCACTATCACTTTTCTCATCATCTATGTATAATTCTTAATACAGGGCACCAAAATCTTCGATCTAATCTCATGACCTCGACCTGATTCGTATTTGCGTGCCTTCAAGGTCGCATATGCTGCAACTTCGTTTGAAAAACATAATTAATTCCTGAATTTAGCCACATATTATATGATAGATATATTTTCCTACTTCAGGTTGAAGAAGTACATCCTTATTTGGATCCTGAACGTATGAGGATAGATTTTTTAGTTGAAAAATTACTCAAAATCCTCCCAACTAAAGTCTTGATCTAGTTTAGCCTAGGCCACTTGGTCCCCCAACTAGCATACAAGATCCTCAGTGATATAATTTTCTTGTTTAAATTTCAATTTCCATGGTTTTTTGAAGAAATAAAAATACAATTCATCCTATTGAGCCACACCTCCTCTTTTTTTGGTTCAAAATCACCATGGAAGATGGATGGATTCTTATTCTGGAAATGGATGGAATTTTTCACCAGTCCTGGATCATCCCTCTAGTTTCTTATGTCCATAGCCTAAAATTATTAGATAATACTCTGAACCACATATTGGTTCACCTGTATCTTAGGTGCAACCACATTCTCTATAGCTTCTTCCAGTTGATTTCGACGTTGCTTATAAGGTTCCATTTTCAAACTTAACCACAAACTCTATAAGGCTCACTCTCTATAAATTGTTGGATTTTCATTTCAAATTCTATCAAATGAACTATCGCAACATTGCATTATGAAAACAAAATTTTCCAAATTTGACTATTTTTTAAAAATAAATTCTTCTTTTGAAAATCAAACCATTTTCAAAAAACCTCAATCATACTCTTTTCAATGACTTTTGTTTGAAAAAATTTTCTTAATTTTTCAAAAATCAAAACAAAGAAAATCATATTTCATTTCCCAAAATGAAATTTGTAATCCTAGTAGTAATTAACTACTATAATTCATGCCATGATCATCTCATTGGATAAACCCATGATAATGAGATTCCAATATCCTATAAGTGCCTCCAAAACACTTATGTACCCAACTACCTGGTAACATGAATTTCAGTATATAAGGTTAGCTATGACTTTTTATTCTCTACATTTCAAGTCTTAATAATTCTAATAATTTCTAATATTACATCCCAAGAAATAGTTAATAATGAATCCAACTCCAAGACCAAGAAATTTAATACCACTTGTAAGGTAGGGACGGAACAAGATAATACCATTTTTAGAGACCCACTTATTCTCATTGGCATGAGAGAGTAGTGAGCCACTACATGGCCTTAAGAAACCTCCCCAAGATGCCAAAGGATGGAAATAAATACAAAAGGGTTTCAATGTAAGTAGGGGATGATTTTCAGTTTGATAATAAAATTATTATCCCAATAATTTATAACCAGAAAAACCACTATATGATGCATGAATAAATGAATGACAACAAAAAATCTTCATTTATATCTTATCCACTCAAAAGTGTACTATAGTGGAAGAAAACTACTCAGTAAAGTAAAAAGTGAATAAATCACTAATAAAACTCCAAGATGACCATGAAACCATGGTCCACCAGCTCCATGCCCCAATATCACCACAAATCCCAAGTATCATATAGTGGTGATAAATAGGTATGATACTTTACCTTTCCCATGTCTTGAAAGATAACATCAGACAAAGAACCAAATCTCCAAAGAATGGGTGAGTATAAAACTTAGTAGACTTTCCTCGAATGACTTCCCTACTCATGCCACTAGGATATAAAAGTTAGCATAATTTATATAAAACCATTTACATAAAACTGTTCTACAAAACAATTTATAACTAAATATAAACATGTACAAAAAACCATCTATAACCAAGAGTAAACAAATTCCATTTTCAATTACTTTTCCAGCAAGTCATATTTCTAGAAAACAACCAAAAAATTAATTAAAACCATTTATCAGTATCATTTTTGCATAACCATTCCAATTTTCCACACCTTCATCCAAGCAAGTAACATGGACCTCCCTATACTCGCGAGCGGTGAGCTATCCTTCCACTAAGCCATCACTTAGTGAACCACTCTGATGGGGGTAATTCACACCCATATTTATCCAAAACTATTTATGGGGTTCCTTCAGACCCTTATCCATCCCAATTAATCTGAACACATACTATAACCCATGCCCAACCCAAACCAAAACCATTTGTGTTAAACAAATTCAACCCATTTCAAAAAAAACCATTCTTTTATTAAAAACCATTAAACAAACAAATTCCAAACAACAATAACATTGTTGAAAAATCATTACATTTATTGAAAACACATTAATTAAGTTCAATTACGACAATTCTAGAAAGATCCCATTTTAAAATCATTATTTTAAAATCAAGAATCAAGCACATTATTCAAGAACACCAATTTTACAAATTTCCATAAACCATCACCAAATAGGGTTTCTAAAAATGGTAAAGAAAAAAAATAAAAATAAAATAAACCCAAATTAATCAATTTGAAATAATTATAGTCAGTTATACTAAAATAATTGATGGTAAAGCCAACTACTACGTCCATTTTTTTGAAAATGGAAAATGGATGAAGAACACTCATGAAGTCAAGAAAGAATCCCATGAAACCTCCTTAGATCTCTTCCCTTAACCTGATAAAGACTATATATAAACATATTGGGCATCCATATTATTAAATCTAACCACAAAATTTGTATATATATGTATCCAAGAAGAAGGGTGAAGTAGATCTAAGAAAACGTGACAAGAACAAGGAAGAATGATGACATACCGCAAGAATCAAGCTTCTAAATTCCAATGGAAGGCTCCTCATCGATCCCAATTCTCTTGGGAGAGGTTATAAATAAATTAAGAGATAAGAATATATAATTATAACCCCATATTAGAAAAAAACCTACAGTGTCAAAAATATGTGAGATCTACTTTTTTAGGATCTCATATTGACCTCGTGCATGGATATTCTACACGATTAGACAAACTATGTGTTGATCATGTATTAGCTAATATCAGGGATGAAACTTTTAGGGCCTCCTCATGTGGTCTCCCTAACAATGAAACCACCATGATGTAGCTACAAACCAACATATGGAAAAGTGAACGGTTTCTCATAGGGTTTCTGCACGGTTTAGGCAAACCGTGCGCAGCCCATGTGCTTCTCCTTTATCCCAAAAGACTCATTGAAAGATCTTTAAACTCTACCAACCTTCACCATTATACATAATGTACATAAAAGTAAAAATTAAGGGTTACATATTAGATATCATGGATACTACATATATGGTATGAAATTTAATATCTATTTAGTAGTCCATAAGGTAATATCAATGTTGACACAAAATTTATGTTGATAATTATTGATGAGATATGGAGTTTGAAGATTATTAAATGGTATTCCTAAAAATTACTCCAAAGAATATGGTAATCAGATTCAAAATGAATGGAATGTTGAGCCCAAGGTATATATCTCTCTTTGATATTTTTTTTCATATTGAGACGATATCTTATTGTTTGGTAATTCCCCTAATATCTATCATTATACTTATGTATTATATGTATCTCCCCTAAGGATGTTTATACCAAATCATTTACGTGTAAAAAATATAGATGTCGTATTATTGGAGAAAGTTCCCTCTTACGAAGAAAAACATATGAAGCTTTTATATCTTAAATATAATGTTCAATGAAATTATATTACTCTTCTGTTAAAATATTTATTGTGAAATAATAAAATAGAATAATATTCTTGGGAACCTAAGGATGTAATGAAACAAATATATTAAAAATTACTTACATCAAAGGGATGGAATTTTAGGTGAAAATTTAATTTTATATGGGGTACTGCATAATACCCTATGATTTTATGATATAGTTATCTATAAATAAATAATATTTCTTTAATATATTTCTTTAGAATCAACATCAAATTTAAATAGAAAACATTATACTATAGAAATATCATTCTTTAATGTTCTAATTATCTCCTAAACATTCAATCAGTGAGTATAAATATGATCAAATACATTTTTAAATAGAAAAAAATGTATTACACAATAAAAATGTATTAATTCATGAATTTGAAATAGGCACTCAAGTTTTAGGAAAGTTATTTTATTCTTGAAAAATAATTTCTCTTTAAGAGTGTGTTTTATTTATTTTTATGGGAGAATATTATTTTAAATTTCAAAAACGTTTATAAATTATATTTGAAAAAAGTATATAATTATTAAATTCTACATATAAAAATTATTTTGGGGATTATTTTAAGGATTTCTCATAAAATGAGGATGATTTAGTAAACAGTGAAATATACAAATTTTTCAGGAAATATATATTTTTGTTTCAAAATTTAAAAATGATTATTTATTTTAAAAATGTCTTAATAGTAACATGAGTTATTTTTTTATAGTGATTCTAATTATGTTAATTTTAATCAAGAATATGGTTAAACTTGGAAGGAAAACTATTTTATACATAAAAAAGGCATTTTTCAGAGAAATAGTTTTTCATAGTGTTCTGTATTTGTATCAAAAATTAATTTTGATAACTTCTAGAAAATTCATCATTAAAAATGGATTCAATATTTTTAATCAAGCTGTCCAAATTTTAGAAATATATCCCTTTTATTTTTATTCAGTATGAATATTTATCATAGTAATGTTTTTACAATGATAAAACTAAAACGAGATAATTAGTGTCAAAACTAAATTGAATGAGATGTGGTTGAAAATATCAACCATTTTTAATTTTTTTTACAATTATACTTTTATAGTATCATTATTATCTCATAAAGAGTCGAAAACATTGACATTGTGTTAATTGTTGGAAGGGTTATCATTGGATTAAAACTAAGAGATAATACTAAAAAACAAAAATAGATTCAAATTTTATTATATGAGATTATTATGACTCATATTAGTATTATAATTGAATTATTCCAATTTGTATCCATTATTTTCATGAAATATATATATATATATATATATATTAATTTAAAAAATTAGGTAATTCTAATATTTATCCCCCCCCCCCCCGCATATATAAAATGGTCCCTCTTATCCTTAATTATTCACAATATTTAATCCTTATATAATAGTCAATAACTACCCTAAAATAATTTAATTATCATTTAAAAAATCATAGAGATTTTGATATTCCCAAAATACTATCCTATCAGGTATTAATATATGGTCTAAAAAAGGATTCTCAATGAAAAGGTTATCACTTAACTGAGAATTTTAAATTTATTTCTTATCATATATCCAGTAAATATATTTTATCTATTAAAAAATATTTAATTAAATATATTTAATATACTTAACTATAAATATTATGATGTAATAAACATTATCCACCTTCTTTCAACCTGATGGAAAATGATAGCATTCCCCGTGCTTACATGTGGACTACGACATTCATGAATATATGTGATTTTTTTTCTCTTACTTTTTTAATGGATATTAATATAGATTATTTTAAAGAATATATATGCTATATATGATATAATAATGAATATTAAAATGTGACTTATTATTTACCTTTTATTCCTTCCATCGACCAAAAAATGGTAACATCACTTGTTCGTGCTTACAGAATACAATCTCTGCAAAGTGATGTAACTCATTTTCTATCATAAAAATTTATGAATATCTATAATGCTATATATAATGATTAAATATAAAATCAATGAAATGAATATCCTTTAGTATATTATGGAACCATGATCAATGTATATGTATTGGGACTACCAAACCAAATCAAGCCAGAAAAATGAAACATATATCACCTGGAATAGTGATTCTAAAAACAAATTTCTTAGAAACCTCTGATATGATATTATAAGTAAATAATATATGGTATTATATATATTATTATGGTTATATAGTATATTTATAATAAATATATATTTATTATATATGATTTTAAAATGTGTATGAATAATGATAAGACTAAAGCTAATAGATTAACATCTCAAAACCATCTTATTTGGGATTATGAATATTTGAATTACCATTAACAACATTATATAATATATATCTGATAAATCCTTTTAATTTTCCTTATAAACTTCTTATTTATTGATAATTAATATTTTTAATGTATTTTACTCACTTGAATAACTCAATACACCAATATAATTTTTTTAAGGAAAAAAACTATGTTTAACTATTTGGTCAAAAATATGCCTCTTTCATGTCGTTGTTTTCTTTAAAATTCTTTAAATAATATTTTTTATTATTCTATAGTGATATTAAAAAATCCATTTTACAATGTTTTAATTTTTATAAAAATGTTTCAATGGAATATTCCTATTCATTTTTGAAATATGTACTTTTGTATTTTTAACGAAATTGTGAGTGGAATATTTGTGTTGACGTATACAATATAAACTAAATTTACTATCTTAATGACCACTAAATGATTTTAATATTACCCTAAAATTTAGATATTAATATTAAAATAAAAATATTTTTCAAATATTTTTGAAATATTTTGATTTTAAATAAGTTAATTTATAATGAAATGGGTATTTTTATCAATAAAAATTTTAAAGAACCTTTTCAGGAATTTTTATCTAATTTGATATAATTTATGTTAATTAGGAATTACTTTGGATAGAATCCAATGATACAATCCTTATTATTTATCTACCTTTTTTATGAATCTGTTCATGATATTTTTATGAAACTCATTTTTTATATTTGGGTTATGCTCTTCTGAATTTTTGAAGTATTTATGAAATCTATTTTTTTAAATGAATTCTATTATGTAGATATGATGACTATTTTTTAATCTTATGGTACTAATATTTATTGATTTAATTATTTCACGGTTTTTAATATAATGATTTATACCTAAAATTCATTGGGCAATGCTTTATACCTTATAATATATCTATGGGAAATTATTTGATTTACTCGGTCCTCTATAATAAATAGTTATGAATTCCTAATCCACTATTGGTAATAGGTGGGGATTCATTATGATATGAGAAACATGTTTTAATACCCAATACACTATGATATTATGATCCCAATAGTTAACATTTACATTTAAAATAGATTCTATTTCCATATTGGTTCCATAGTTTTTGGATCTAATAAGGATATGCATTTACTATTGATTATTGGCTTATGACAATTAAAAACTCTTAAGATTAAAGTATGTTGGAATGAAAAGGTATTATTCCATGATTCAAGAATTTTGATCCTTAATAGTTTTGGTATAAAAAATAATAAAATTATACATATATTATTCTTTCTTATTATCTTGGATTGATATCTCCCATGCATACCCTTACAGAGCATCCGATCTCACCCTTTCTTATATTTAAATTCCAATTTAATGAAGTGTATGAAAATATTTTTTTTTAAATGAGATTAAATTTATTGTATATGTTAAATAATTTACCTAAATTATATGTTTGTCTATCTAGTATCCAATTATATTAAACCTTTATGGTTTTGGCATCTATCGTAATATTATATTTTGAATTATCATCTAAAATTATGTAATATTTATTCCGAAAATTTTTTGTCACTATATTGTGTGTTGGTATATGTTGTGTTAAATCTATTCTTAGAAGGATGTTCCGGGGTATAATGCAGTTTAGCTATATTCAAAAATATTTTCATGGGTATAATTATCATTTAACTATTCTCACAATATTGTGAATGTGTATAATTGCTAATAATATATGATCACAAGGTTGTGAGTGGGTATAATTATGGTAAATATATGCTCACAATTCTATGTGTGTACATAATTATCATTTAGTTATGCTAAATATGATATATTTTTTTATGCTTGTGTTTATTTCACACTCAAATTTATATAATTATGAATATGTTATGATCTCATGGATTATTCTTATTAAAAAATGTTTACACTCTTTTTTTATGCACATATTAATTTATTTTTAGCCCTATTAAATGGATCATGACTTTTGATATAATCTTATTTGGGTATTTTTTATGATTTCTCATGATTATACCCATATTCTCATATTAAGCTCACTTATGATATTTGATTATTATCACTTATGTTTTCCACTAAGGAGAATCTATCCCCACCCCTTAATTATGTTTCCATACCCAAGATAATAAATATTATTTGAAATTATGAGAGGTTTAGAATGGATATAGTGCAGTTTAATAATGGTGAAATGGTCAAAAGTCAAGTAAAAATCAATTGCCTATCTAACTGGTCCTAACTGATACGAAACATTCAATTAATGGGATTTTTTTATTATTTGTGATATGTGATGTTTAGATTATGGTAATTATGTAAAATAATTATCTTATTTCATTGGGTCTTTGTGTTTTATATTAGAGTGAGGTTTAGTTAATAATAGAAATTAATTTAGTTATTTTATAGGGATTCAGATTAGATAATATTAGTGAATCACATAAGTAAATTTATATATGGTAACCCTAAGCATAGGATATCATCATGAAACAATGTTAAAGTATATATTATGTTGTTTACTATAAATAACAACCTCGTGTAGATACATCGAGTGGAAATAGGCTCTTATATAAATGTAACTATGGGAATAACCCTAAAAATGGAATGTAGGGTATAATTTAATCATCACCATGTGCATGATAATGATTTCTAATGGCATTCATTCATTTACATCCACTAATAATATTATTTTTTTCATCATGTAATCTTTACCAACCATTATAAAGGATTTATTGTGTTATGTGACTTTGTTAAAGAATTTGAGAGAACCCAAATACAAAATATATTAGACCAAGATTGATTTTGGTTAAATATAAAGATAATAAGATGGTTTCAAGGATTAACACTTTTTGAGGTTTATATTCCAATAATTATATTAGGATGAAAATATTGATCAATTTTGATTAACTCTTTTTGTTTTATAATTGGCATGTGAAATAAGAATCCCAGTTAACACTAGATTCCAAGACCAATGTTGAGAATATCCAAATGGGCACACAAATGGGATAATAAATGGAATGTGAAGTCTCACGTTTATTCTAAACCATCTATAATGAATTATGATTAATGGTGTAAACACAATAGAACATCCAAATTCTCCAATAAGTAGAAACATAAAGTCTCATAGATGTTTTGGTGCTTTTAGATGATAATAGAAGGTATATTAAAAATCATTTATTTGAGAAATGTGGTAATAACAGACAAGGGGAATGTATTAAAGGAATTATGATATGTTTTATTAGTATAAAATAGGGAATAAAAAATATTTTCTAAAAAAGTAAAAATCTTAGTCGACGTGGTGAAAGGAAAAAATAGTTCATCCTCACATACAATAGATAATTCACTATTTTAAATATTGGTAACTTGGAAATTATCCACATAAATTTCTTAATACAATGACTAGAAAAGATTATTGGTAGAAATAAATTCTAATTAAATAGAATGACTATAAAACCACAACCATGGAAGTGGGTTTCGGATATAATGTTGAGTAAGGAGCACTATCCATCTGGTCAATAAATGTGTGTGTTGTATTTTTATCTTATTCCAAAAACTTCATATTTCCTAAAATGTTTTTGAAAGACATAAAATTAATAGTTTGATAGAAAAATTTTGAAATTTCAATAAAAAAATTAGTTCCTAAGTATTTAAATACCCTATGATATATTTTTATAGGAGTATGATTCCTATAAAATCAAATTATCCTTCATTCAATAAACAAAGTTTTGATATTAATCATGGATTAGAAACCTCGAAAATGATAAATCTTGAAGTTTGAAAATAATATATATAATTACATCCATGATAACTTATTAATACAAGGTTAACTATAAACGTCCATAGAAAAAAAGAAATTGGGGTTTTTGTCGTTAAAGATAGTAAAAACATCAAAACTAGTTATATTCATGTTATGAGTGAAAATATGTAGTACCCCTAGTTGGAGGTATGTGGCATTTTTATGCTTTTTTATGTGTTTAAAGTGCATGGGATGTGTTGGGAAAAGTTTGGGAGAGTTTGGAAAGGTTTTGGATGAGTTTGGAGGCTTTTAAAGGGGTGCACAGTTTGAGCACTGTTAGTGGAAACCGTGTGGGTTCTCTAAGAAATTGTACAAGGGAGACAATAGGATTTGCAATAACTATGCACGGTATGCCAAACCATGTGAGGCAATCGTTCAGACCCTTGCTCCCAAGGCAGTAGAGTGCGCACAGTTAGCGCATGGTTTTCCAAACCGTGCGGGCTAACCATGCGACCACTTAAAATTAGGGTTATAAAACCCAGGCTCACTCGGGATTGCCTCATTTTACTCCAATCATCCTCCCACTCCAGCCTCACTCAAGATTTTGGATACTCAGGGTTTAAGGGTGCTCTCACACTCATTTTAGAAGCGTTTCAAAGGGGTTTCAAGGCAGTTCAAAGGTGGTTTCTCCCGGGTAAGTCTCTCCTCTTATTACTCTTGTGTTTTTCTCTAGATCTACCCTTCCATCTTTCTTGGTTTCCTAGATCTACACTTTTTTGTGTGTATATAGGGTTTTGGTTGCCTTGAATGATGATTTTAAGTCATGTGAATTCTATGGAATGGGGTCTAGAGAGCTTTCGGTGGTGCGTTCAATGGATTTGAGGCGCGGTTGTTCGTGGATCGATTTATCGAGAACCCTAAAGGTAGGTGGCTTCTCTCTCGACTCCACTTGGTTAGAGATAATGGTTTTGGATAAAATTAATTTTTTGTTCTTGAAATTAATTGTGGTTTTATGTGTTAAATTGGTTAAAAATCCCTTGGGTGATGTTTTGGGGATTTTTTGGGAAAAAGATGGTTTTGTGGTGAAATGCTACTATTGTGGATTTTAGAATGAAGATTTTAACATGGGATGATACAGTGGATTTGTGAAAATGATTGATGGAAATTGTTTTCAATAAAAGGGTTGTTTTATTGAAATGCGGTTTGGCATGGAAAATGGTTTTCAATAAATGGGTGATTTATTGAAGTGGATTGATAGGAAATGGAATTTGTTGATTTCATGTTGTTGTGACCATGGTAGGGTTTATGATTGGTTTGGTATGATTGAAATGTTGTATGGAAGTGGGCGGGAAGTCTCACTATAAAAAGGTGATGGATAGTGGTCGGAAGAACCACCATATGGTAATGGTCGGGAAGTACCGTTAGATTTGAATGGGTGAATGGGTTGGTCGGAAGTCCCACTATTTTGGCTGTTTTGGTGCGCATGGGTGAACGGGTTGGGCAGAAGTCCCTTCGTTTGGTTGTTTGTTGTGCATTGCTTTGCAAGTTGGGAATTTTTGTGTTGGTGTGTAAATAATGAAATGGCTTGTGGCATGTTGAGTTGTCTTTCCTTTGGTTGCTTGGTTTGGGTGTGATGGCTTGGTAAGAGCATGGTTAGCTTATGGTAATGGTTTCACTTGTGATTATTTTATATAAATTGTATTATATAAATGTTCTAATAGTTTTATCCAAGTGGAATATGTTGGGATGTCATTTGGGGAAATCCTACTTAGTTTTAGTACTCACCCGCAACTTTGGAACTATGGTGTCTTTGCAGATGTCGTGTACCATGACGTGGGAAAAGGTAAGGCATAACTCTCTTTTAGTGGAGTGTTGTGATCCCTCAGTGGAGCTTAGAGCTTGGAACTTGGCGTGGAGTTGTGGTGGTGTCATGGCTTATGGTGTTTGGTTATTTAGTTTATGGAGTGTACTCTGATGTTGTTTGGACATGTCTCGTAGTATTGGTTTTGAGTTGTGTTGTGGAACAACTTGGTTGTCTTTTGGGAATGCATGGTTGGGTAATGGAATTGATGTGCATCATATAGTGGTTGTTAGTGGATGGTTTGGTTGGTTTTGTCCTCAGGGAAAATCATTCCCCAACTTGATCTTGAATCCCTCAGCATTTATTACCAGCCTTTGGTGCCTTGGGAATGTCTATTAAGGCAAGTAGCCCTCACCTCCTCCTCAAGACAATGAGGTAGGGGAGGGGTGTTACAAGTGGTATCTGTTTGTTCGGTCCTTTGGAGTTGATCTTCATCTTTGGTGTTGACATTCATTGTGTTACATTCCCTAAGTCGGGATGGTAGAAAGGCATAGGAATGTTGGAACTTGCAATTTATAGCATAAAAGGATGTAGCTAACCCTTTTATGCTTAAATTCAAGTTACCAGGGAGTTGGGTACATAAGTGTTTTGGAGGCACTTATAGGCATTGGATATCTCATTGTTGTGGGTGTAGCCAATGAGATGAGCATGGCATGCATGGTAGAAATGACTTCCCACTAGGATTCATATTTCATTAGGGTATAATGATCTATGGGATTAATTAAGAAATGGTTGTTATGTGAAACCGTAATGTGAATAAATTTGGTATTTTGAAAATGGTTTGGTTTTCAAAATGGTGAACCATGGGAAATGTGAACTGCTGGAAAGCCTTGATGTGAAAGTGTAGTGTGATGTGATTTGAAATGGGATTTTGTGATGTCTACAGAATTGAGACTCATGGTTCTTTGTTTTCTGTTTATAGAAATGGAACTGGGTAGGCATTGTACATACCAACCGGAGGAGGCTACTGAGAATGTGGTATCACCTGATCCTCAGGTGAACCAGCAGCTAGTGCAAAGCATAGTGCAAGATTTCCAAGATGTGGAAAGTGGAAATAGAGTGGATTAACCAAGGCATGTGGATCATGCAATTCAGTTTAAAAAGAAGAATCCACCCATCTTCAGGGGTGATTCAGGGTCGGAGAGGGTAGAAGCATGGTTGAATAGAATGAACAAGTTCATTGAGTTCTTGGGAACACCGGTAGAGCTGAAACTGTAGTTGGCCTTGTATATGTTGGAAGATATATCAATTCAGTGATGGGAGTTGGAATTCCAAGTGGGGATGGACCAGGGAATGATGTGGGAAAGCTTTGGGGAATTTCTTAACAAAAAATTCTACCCACATACGTTCAGAATTCAGCATATGACTAATTTCTTCAGTTTGAAGAAATATCTTATGTCTGTGAGAGAGTATGAAGCTAAGTTTATTAACTTAGTGAAGTTTTCACCCAAGGTTGTGGAAAGCACGGCATTGAAGGAAATGATATTTGAAGCGGGGTTAAGGCAAGAAATCCATTCAAAGATAGCGGTGTTGTGTAAAGATGGTTACATAGAGATGGTGAAGAGAGCCTCGGTGGCTGAGCAGGATATGTTGGGAGCTCCGGGTGGAGGAAGCATGGTGGTACCCATGGGGAATAGTGGGAACTCTAATTCTAGTTTTAAGTGGAAGAGGGACACTTATTCCCAGGGTGGGAATATGGCATATAATCTGATGGCAGGATCGGTGAATCTTCCTCCGAAGCCCCCGAGCAATCAGGGAAGTTTTAAGTGTGGTTCTACGAGCCACATGAAGCAGGATTGTACGGCACAACCTCAAGAATGTCATAATTGTAAGCATATGGGGCATCTGTAGTGTTATTATCGAAATTCTACAAGTTCGGTTGCGCGTGACACTCCTTAGAGATCGTAGATGTCGTATGCTTTGATGAGATGGGTACAACAACACACCCCTCGTCAGCAGAGTAAAGTGGGTCATGGTGATTCTCGGAATACCATTACGCCTTAACGGAGCAGTAAAGATCATAGTGTGGCAAGAAAACATGTGTTTGGAGCTGAGCAGGTTTTGGTGGATGATCAGTCAGGACCATCCACGGTGCAAGGTACTACTCTTTTAAATTCTACCTTGATTCATGTTCTATTTGATACAGGTTCTTCACACTCTTTTATTGTTTCCCGTATGGTTGATTTTCTGGTTTTAAGGGTAGAAATGATGCCATCAGTTTTGAAACTTCAAACTCCTATCGGTCGAAGAGAGTGTCGTTTCTTCTTGTGTAGAGAATGATGTATCATTGTGGGTGAAGTTGAGATAGTGTGGAATTTCTCAATGAATGAGATGGATGGGTTTGATGTAATCCTGGTAATGGATTGGCTGGTGTCTTTTAAGGCCCACATCGATTGTGATGCATGAATAGTGTCTTTTACGACACACGATGGTGTTAGAAATCTCTTTAGATGAGAGAAGCATGAAAGGCAGAGTGCAACAGGTTTGTTGGCACTAGTAGTGGGTACGTTATCCTAGCAGGTGGCATATTTGTTGTTAGAATCGGTAGAGGATGTTGAGCAGAGTGTTCCTCCACCAGTGGTGGATCAGTTCATGGATGTTTTTCCTGAATAATTCTCTAGGTTACCTCTGGTAAGATAAGTGGAGTTTACGATTAATCTCCTTTTGGGACGAGTCTCATCTCACTTCTGTCTTACCGGATGGCACCAGCTGAATTGTGTGAATTAAAAATCTAGTTGGAAGAGTTAGAAAGAAAAGGGTTTATCCGGCCTAGCACGTCTCTGTGGGAACCATCGGTGTTGTTTGTGAAAAAGGAGGATGGAACTTTGAGGCTATGTGTTGATTATCGTAGACTTAACCAAGTTATGATAAAGAATAGATATCCACTTCCATGAATTGATTATTTGTTTGACCAGTTGAGGGGAGCCTAGTGGTTCTCCAAAATCGACCTAAGGTCGGGATATCATCAATTGTGGGTGAGGAAGGAGGATATTCCTAAAACAGCTTTCAGAAGTAGATATGGCCATTATGAATATGTGGTTATTCCCTTCGGTCTAACGAATTCGCCAGCGGTGTTTATGGAATTAATGAATCAGATATTTTAGAGATATCTGGATTCATTTGTGGTGGTGTTTGTAGATGATATTCTGGTGTATTCAAAGACAAGGGTGGAGTATGAGCAGCACTTGGCGACAGTTCTGGGGATCTTGAGGGATCATCGGTTGTGGGCCAAATTGTCAAAGTGTGACTTTTGGATATAGGAAGTTTTTTTTATTAGCCATGTGATTTCTGAAAGGGGTGTTTCAGTGGATCTAGAAATGATAGAGGTTGTTGTCTCATGGCAACCGCCAAAGAATGTGTTTGAGATATGGAGTTTTCCTTGTCTAGCTGGGTATTATTGGTGTTTTGTTTAAGATTTTTCACATTTGGCTTCACCAATGACAGCTTTGACAAGAAATAATGTTCCATTCTAGTGGAATGAACATTGTCAATAGTGTTTCGAAGAGCTGAAGGGTCGTCTTACATCAGCACCAATCTTGGTTTTTCCAGAATCAAGAAAATGGTATGTGGTGTATTGCGATGCATCAGGATCAGAGTTGGGGTGAGTTATCATGCAAGGAAATCATGTGGTTGTGTATGGCTAATAGTAGTTGAGGGTGCATGACAATAACTACCCAACTCATGATTTGGAGTTGGCAGCAGTGGTCCATGCTTTGAAAGTGTGGTGTCACTGTCTCTTCGGTGAGAAATTCATGGTATATACAGATCATAAGAGCTTGAAACACATTTTCTCACAAAGGTATTTGAACTTGAGAAAAAGGAGATGGATGGAATATCTAAAGATGTTTGATTTTGACTCTATGTACACAGAGGGTAAGGGAAATTCGGTGGCGAATGCATTATGTAGAAAATCATATGCTCAGGTGGTGAATCAGGCATCAGACCAATGGAAGTTGATGTCGGTTATAGCTGATATGCAGTTGGAATGTGAAGACTAGAGTGATAGTGTGGTCTTCTTTCTGGTTTCATTTATTCCTGACTTGGTTGTCCTGGTTAAAGAGGCAGAGCAATCTGATTCTAAGTGTGTGACCATGGGGATAAGACTCAATGATGGGGAGACCATTGAGGGTTGGCAACTGAATGGAGATTCAGTTTTTTTGTTTTTAGAATTGGATGGTTGTACCAGTTTCTTATCAGGAGGATCTTCTCTGGGTGTATCATCATTTCAGGTGTGTTGTTCAACCTAGAATTTAGAAAATGTATAAAGCGTTGAAAGCGCAGTTCTGGTGGGATGGTATGAAAAGAAGTTTGGATGAGTTTGTTTCGACATGCTTGACATGTCAGCAGGTCAAGGCAGATCATCAGAGGCCAGCAGGAATGTCGCATTCATTACCAATCCCTATTTGGAAGTGAGAGCAGATAGTGATGGATTTTGTCACATGTCTCCCAAGAATGGTCAGAAAGCTCGATTCCATCTGGGTAATAGTGGATCGGCTAACGATGTTGGCCCATTTCATCCTGATTCGTGAATCTCATATGGTGGAGGATCTATCCAAAATCTATATTCGGGGGGTGGTAAAGAGGAATGGTGTTCTGGTTTTGATTGTATCAGATAGAGATCCGAGATTTACATCTTGTTTCCGTAAATATTTGTAGTAAGCCCTTGGGACACAGTTGACAATGATCAAGGCATATCACCCTCAAACGGATGGTCAATTTGAGAGGAAGATACAATCTCTGGAGGATATGTTGTGGGCTTGTGTCATGGATTTTGGTGTCTTGTGGGAGGATCTCTTGTCATTGGTTGAGTTCTTTCACAATAACAGTTACCAGGCATCCGTACATATGGCTCTGTTTGAAGTATTGTATGGGAATCCATGTTGTTCTCCACTATGTTGGGTGGAAACAGGTGAGTCATTTATGGTTGGACTGAGCCTTGTCCAGGAGACTACGGAGAAGATCAAGTTGATCAGGAAGAGAATGGAGATGGCTCAGAGTCGTTAGAAATTGTATGCGGATCATTGTTGATGGTCGTTGTCATTCAAGGTGAGTGATCATGTGTTCTTGAGGATCTCTCCTGGGTTGGGACATTGTCGGTTTGGGAAGTAGGGAAAGCTATCTCCAAGGTATATTGGTTCTTTTGAGAACCTTGAGCGGGTTGGTGAGGTGTCTTATCATTCGTCTTTTCCACCTAGGTTCAGTATGGTGCAAATGTATTTCATGTGTCACGGTTGAAAAAGAATCATCTAGATTGTGACCATGTGATTTGATGGGATCATGTTGAGCTAGAATAGGATGCTTTGTTGGTGCAGGTGCCAATGCGGGTTTTAGATAGGTTAGAGAAAGTCTTGCATGGTAAAACCATCAGTTTAGTTTGTGTTTTGTGGAAACATGGTCAGATTCAAGAGGATACTTCGGAGCGGGAGAAAGAGATGGTCGAGCACCCCCAGTTTGAGGTATGTGGCCTTTTTTATGCTATTTTATGTGTTTAAAGTGCATGGGATGAGTTGGGAAGAGGTTGGGAGATATTGTAATGGTTTTGGATGAGTTTGGAGGTTTTTAAAGGGGTGCACAGTTTGAGCACGGTTAGTGGAAACCATGCGGGTTCTCCCGGAAACCATGCAGGGGAGACAGTAGGCTTCACATGGCCTGCGCACAGTTTTCCAAACCGTGTGAGGAAACCGTGTGGACCCTCGCTCCTAAGGCAGTAGAGTGTGCACGGTTGGCCAAACCGTGCGGGCTAACTGTGCGGACACTTAAAATAAGGGTTAGAAAACCTAGGCTCACTCGGGATTGCCTCATTTCACTCCAATACTCCTCCGACTTGCTCCTCACTCAGTATTTTGGATTCTCAGGGGTTAAGGGTGCTCTCCCACTCGTTTTGGAATTGTTTCAAAGGGGTTTCAAGGTGGTTTGAAGGTGGTTTCTCCCATGTAAGTCTCTCCTCTTGTTTCTCTTGTGTTTTCATCTAGATCTTCTCTTCCCTCTTTCTTGGTTTTCTAGATCTACACTTTTTTTGTGTAGATCTAGGGTTGTGGTTTCCTTGAATGAGGATTTTAAGGCATTTGAATGTAAGGGAAGGGAATCTTGAGAGTTTTCGGTGGTTCTTTTTCTAAATTTTTGGTGCGGTTATTCATGGGTTGATTTCTCGGGAACCCTAAAGGAAGGTGGCTTCTCTCTCGACTCCACTTGGTAAGAGCTAATGGTTTTAGTTACAATTAAATTTTTTTGCTTGAAATTAATTTTTTTTTATGTGAGAAATTGGTTGAAAATCCCTTTGGTGATGTTTTGGTGATTTTTTGGGAAAAAGAGGGTTTTTTGGTGAAATGATATGTTGTGGATTCTAAAATGAAGATTTTAAAATGGGATGATATGGTGGATTTGTGAAAATTATTGATGGAAAGGGTTTTCAATAAAAGGGTTGTTTTATTGAAATGTGGTTTGGCATGTAAAATTGTTTTCAATTAATGGGTGATTTATTGATGTGGATTGATACGCAATGAAATTGGTTAACTGCATGTTGTTGTGACATTAGTGGGTTTATTCTTCATTTGGTTTGATTTAAATGTTGTATGAGAGTGGGTGGGAAGTCTCACTATAAAAAGGGGGTGAATAGTGGTTGGAAGAACCACCATATGGTAGTCGTCGATAAGTACCACTAGTTGTGAATGTGAGAACGGGTTGGGAGGAAGTCCCACCGTTTGGGTTTTTTTTGTGTATGTGTGAAGTGGTTGGGAGGAAGTCCCACCGTTTGGTTGTTTCTTGTGCATTTCTTCGTAAGTTGGAACTTGATGTGCTGGTGTGTAAATGATTAAATGGCTTCTGGCATGTTGGGTTGGCTTTCCTTTGGTTGCTTTGTTTGGGTGTGATGGCTTGGTAAGAGCATGGTTGGCTTATGGTAATGGTTGAACTTGTGATTATTTTATATAAAAATTTTTATATAAATGTGCTAACGGTTTTTTCCTAGTGCCATGTGTAGGGATTTCATTTGGGGAAATCCTACTGAGTTTTAGTACTCACCCCCTGCTTTGGAACTGTGGTGTCTTTGCAGATGTTGTGTACCGTGACGTGGGCAAAGGTAAGGCATCACCCTCCTTTAGTGGATCATTTTGATCCCTTGGTGGTGCTTGGAGTTGGAACTTGGCGTGGAGATGTGGTGGGGTCATGGCTTGTGGTGTTTGGTTGTTTATTTTCCATAGTGTACTCTGATGTTGTTTGGACATGTCTTGTAGTATTGGTTTTGAGTTTTATTGTGGAACAACTTGGTTGTCTTTTGGGAATGCATGGTTGGGTAATGGAATTGATGTGCATCATATAGTGGATATTATTGGATGGTTTGGTTGGTTTTTTCTTAAGGTAAAATCGTTCCCCTACTTGATTTTGAAACCCTCGGCATTTATTGCAAGACTTTAGCACCGTGGGAATGTTGTTTAATGCCAAGTATCCCTCACCACCTCCTCAACCCAATGAGGTAGGGGCGGGGTGTTACAAAATATGAGCTAACTTACCAAAACAAAGAAAATGAAAATGAAACCTCATTAAAAATTAAATCTATATTTCTGGAATCCATTAAATTTATATGCAAGTAATTATTAAAATTTCATGTATGAAATTTTTTTATTAGGGAGAATGTAACTACCTGGTATTTCACAATGTATTTTCCTTGAATAAATATTATGCTAATATCATGTTCCTCATAAAATAGAAAACCATGAAAGGATAGAAATTTTTTTTAATATACATTGACCAATTCATGTTAGTTGTGGAATATGTTGGTGAAAACAATTATAACCTACTTATGTGATGAAGATCCCATTTAAGGTTGTTTCAACAAGTTTATCTCAAAATTTAATTAAATAATTTTTATATATAAAATGCACATTATAAAAAAGATAGCTTTCTTATTTGATATATTTATTTTTTTAATAGGTATGAGGGAAGTCCCCTTTTTATAAAAAATCATTTTTTAAATTATATATTTAGTTTTTTAGATATTATTTATTACCAATTTTACATATTAAACATATTAAAATATACATATAATTCAAACAAATTATGTCTAAATTATGTAATAATGAAAATATTATTTTCAAGGATAAATGAGAAATTACATTGGTAAATCTCATAACCTCTATAAAAAAAAGTTTAAAAGGGGTTTAACTAAGAATCAAATACCACCAAAATGTTTAAGAAATTTGTGGAACATTTTATTGATAACTTTATCACACTTATACCTTTATCACTCAATTATTTCCCAATTTTAACATCAATATTTTTTAATAGTTACTTCCTAATATAATTTTTTATGCATTTACAAAAAAATATATCACTTTTGAAATATATAAGGGATACTTATATCATATCAACCCATCAAACAACAACCCAATTATATTTCACCAAACTCTAACCCAAAATCTCATAAAAATTTCTATCCACCGCCAAGAGGTTCTAGTCTTCTCAATATATTATCCCTCAATGTATTAACCCCATTTCCATAGATGATAATCCAAGAAGAGTTGTATAAATTTCTAACCACTAATTTTCTTTTTCAACACCACCTTATATGGATGGCCATGATAATGGGTATAATATATAAATATGATTTATTTGAAATTATTATGGTTCTATTTTTATCAATTGGGCATCTTGTTAACAATATGAGCAATAAAAAACCATGGAAAATTCAATCGTTCAAAAGAATGTTCTATGAGAAAAAAATGATTTCTTCATAAAGTGATATAAATTCATATAGTTTAAATTATTATTATAAATCTTAAAATTATGATATATCAAACTAATAGAAACTAAATAATATATTTATGACTTCTGTATAATTATATTAAAAATTATTATTTTCTAGTCATCCATTAGTGATGGTATAACATTTTTTGGGTTGGTCTAATGAACTCCTTGAGAAATGATATAAATTCTTATCATGGATGGTAATGGGAGTTTAATTTAAATTATTATATAATATAAATATGAAAATAATGAGTTTTTTAATAATTCTAATACAAAAATATAACCCAACTCCTTGTTTAAAAAACAACCCTTTATTCACTTATAATAACTGAAACATGTTTTCCACCGAATTCATATTTAAATATTACACAAAATAATATATAGAACGAAATTATAAAATTATTAATTATTGTACGATATAAATTAATTAAGTTGTTATGCTCTAGTAATGATCAAAATTGGGAGATTAATTAAGAAAAACACCACTATTACAAACTAGTTCAAAATAATCATGATTTTTCATAGCCGGTATCAAAAGTAGATAATAACTAACTAATGTACATGTAGAGAATAATTATAAATAATTTTTATAAAGGTTTATATACATGAATAATGTTTTTAAATTGGTGATTAATTTTTGTATGTTTTTAATATAGGAGTTTAGAGTGTATTCAACTAAGAGGAAAATCAAGGCATGATTTTATTTAGGTAAATTAAAATTTATTAAGACAAGTTTCATACCTTGGAACATGCTATATTTTATATTATTTGATTAACACATAATGAATATATTTTATTGTTTTCATTTTATTGATTGTATTTTAATATCAATATCAAGATATATGTTTAAATTGATATCTATTAGAATGGTTCTAATGTCTATAAGGTTGTATGTCTCAAATTTAATTTCATGAGACATACTTATTATTGTGCACCCTGACATCTTGGATGTGGTGTGACTCTAAACTATTGAATTTATTTTACCAATTTCATGAAATTAAGGGGTTTTTATGCGCTAGATTTTTTCTTTATTTAAATGATTTTTTGTTCAAAGGATTTCAAGGTCATAAGTTTATTTTTTAACTCAACTCCCATCATTGAGTTAAAATATTTCTTATTGATCTTCTTTCTAACAAGATTTATTTATTCTACTCTAATATAATATTTTATTATATAATTTATTTATCTTTATAAGTATATTATATTTTTATAAAATATGTTTACCTTGAAGACTTTCATTCTAAAAAATTATATCAACCTTAAAAATAATTATCATACTCTTTTACTATGGTTTCTTCTCATTGTCCGTATTTTTCATTCATGAAATTATTTTCCTTTATATTTGGAAACATACTTATACATTTTTAATACAACATTAATATTTTATCCCTATTTAAAAAATTAATTTTTTTACAATTTTTACAATGTGGTTTTTCAAAGATGGTATTTCAAAATATTAAAAATATTTTCCATATTTTCAAAGTAAAATGTTTTATACTATAATAATCATTTCTACTTCATAAACTTTATATATTTTTTAGGGTACCATTATGAATGAATTATGGTAAATAAAAATATTTCCATGGGTTTCACACCACCTTTTTGAAAATATTATTTTTATTTAAATGATCCATTATGAAATAATATTTTTAAAAGTAAATGTAATAAAGAAATTTTAGTTCTCATATTCAAATCATGTGTGTATATTTCAAGTATTAATTATTGTGATTTTGATAAATATAATTATCTTAAATGTAATTAATTTATATTTTCTAAAAAAATTATCCAAATTAATTTTAAAAATAATTAATCACAACTATATTTATAAAAATAATTAAAAAATAATTAAAAAAATATATGTGGTTTTTCATCCATTATCGTATTTAACTCTAAAGGTATTATTTCCATGAAATATTCTTTTAATGAACCAATATCTATATATTCTTATGAAATATTATTTTGGAGATTGAATTTTTGGGTATCAACCATTTATATTCTCCAGGTTATTTTTCTGATAACATATAAAAAGAGTTTAGACCCTTTTTTCAACCTCGAGTTATTTATAATATAATGAACAATTGATTACTTATGGAACACATATTTATAATTTATGGGATTGATATTATAAAACCCTATTTTTATTTAGTAAATCCTTTATATCTCATGAGATAATGGTTTTTTTGTGGGTATAATTACAATTCATAAATACTCACAAGGTTATCCATGAGTGTAACGGTGATTAATCATTGTTCAAAATATTATGCATTAGTATAATTTTTATTTTTATATGCATTCTACATTTGTAACATGTATAATTTTAGTTTATCTATATTCACATGGTTACGAATGGGTATAATTTTTATTAAATATTCTCACATGTTTGTGTGTGCATATAATTATGGTCTAGATATGCTCACATGGTTGTGTGTGGGTATAATTTCATTTCATATTTGATCACAAGGTTGTTCATTTTTTAAAATGTTAGGGATGAAGCCTCATTTATTATTTAATGAAAAAAAATCTTTCTAAAATGGGTGAGGGAGACCCATTACATAGCCTGAAGGCCCAAGACCAAGTGGTCTGAATACAATGCCTGAAAGCCCTTTTTCTGGCCCAAAGATCCCTTCGGTTAATAGTACTGCTACATTACTCAGCCTGCTATAGTTATGCCACTGGTACAGTTCCTACTACAGTGACTCTGCCTCTACAGTACCATCACTGATACAGTTCCTCTGTTGCTACAGTACCACTACAGTACCCAGAAATTCGACCTTTCTTGGATTCTATCATGGGACTTTGGGATGCCAACCAGGAGCCTTTACCACATGGGTATAGGCTCGTTGGCATCTCAAGGTTGTGCATGGGTATAACTAAGATTAATCAATTATCACAATGTTTTTGGTGGGTATATTTTGTTTAATATATTCACACATGTATGTGCATGGAAATAATTATTTATATAATATGTTCAAGATGATATATTTTTATAAACCTTATTGATGCTACACTCTTATATGTATTCTAATGCATATGTTTCACTCTAATGTAACATCATTATTGACTATATTTTAAACAATCTTCTAATTCACATATTATGTTGTACTAATTGTTATTCCATAACTCATTGCTTTTGATATATTCTTCTTTTTTGTATGATTTTTATAAGTATCATGATTATATTCATATGAACATAATATTATCACTTATGATGTTTTATTTTTTTTCATATATAATTTAATTTAATCATAATCTGAACTCACGCCTTTCATAAGTCTCCATCCACTAAGTTATGAATATAAATGTAAATATGAGAATTTTATAATGGATCAAGTGTGGTTTGATTATGAATAAATGTTCACGAGTTGTGTCAAATATGTTTCCTAGTTAATTATTACTCATATATATATAACCTGAATTATTGGAATTTTGTGATTATTTATAAGGCATGATTTATAGATTCTATAAATGAAGTAATACAATGATGTTTTTATCTTGGTTTTCTATATTATGCAACTTCAACACAAATATAGAATAAATTATATGTTACCTAAAAAACCATGATTTTTTTTGGATTTATTACTTATAGAAGTGTAATATTATTTGTATAAATTTATATTCAATATTATAATTTTTTTAGAATTATGGAACCTAACAAGAAGACATTAGTTATTAATAATGATTTTAGATGTGTAGGGATCAATGTAATGATTTTCTTCTTTTAATTATCATTACAGTTCCAGAATGAAGGGGGCATGGCAATTAAAATTGCCTAAAGTAACCATTATAGTGTTTTCCAACATATATTCATAGAGTAATGTTAATATATTATATTGTGGAAGTTACTCATGGTTTTAATAATTTTTTGAGTTTCTGTTCGTATATTGTGTGCAGTAAATACTATTAGAAAGGAGTCGATAAGGCCATATGGTATAATGATATGGACTTAAGTAGTTATGTAAGTGTAAGGGTTAGTATGTTAAACTATCCATTATTCCACTACCTTATATACATTATATAGAATATTATATCATTTATGATGAAAAATATTCCACTTAGTTGGCCTCCATTGGAGATTCACGATGCTATGAATTATATTTTTCTGAGGTATTTACTAGATGAGGTCCTAGAGGGTAGTGGTATGAATGATAAAAAGGTTATGGCTCTATAAAAGGATATTAAACCATAATAATTAGAGAATTTTGGGTAGTGGTTATAAGAGAATATCATTGTGAGATTAGTTTTTCTTATCTAGATCACTAACCAAGGATCTCTGGGTGTCAAGTTGTTGTGGCATATTTTACACGGGAGTTCTATTCACTATATCCTCCTTTATTATTGGGATAAGATGGACCCTGATTAGTAAAATACATGATTCATTTAATAAATATGAAATTTTATCTGATTTAGTTACCACCAAGTAATATAGTGATATTAGCTACATATATGCTCCGAGGTCCAGGGAATGACAGGTGGTATATATTAGTTTAGTTATCTAGACATTAGGGGATGATGTGGAAGGAATTTTAGGATGTATTGTATGAGTTTTTTTCATATATACATTGATTGTAGGGACAACATGTGAGTTTATACCCCCATGAAAAGTAATATAGTTCTGATTTTTATTATACTAAGAGGTTCCAGAATTTTTTGTACCCTTCCTCGATGTTGGAGGGAGAAACGATAACCAATGTGTTTTGATATTTTGTAAAATTTAAGACATGTTATTATATTGATTGAAAATAATGTAACTTTCTCATAATTTCAATTTTGGTAAGGTAAAAAATGATAGAGTATAAAAACTATGATATTGAGAGTTCATCGAGATATAAATTTATGTCAATAGTGGTAGGTAGTTGAGCACTTCGTATATAGAATTAGATATGTGAGGAGTCCCATCTGGGTATTTGGAGATGAGGTTTCATGACTCCACTATGGTGTGGATCATAATTGATATATTAACATTGTGCGATTATTGGACATTTTTTAACTTATTTCAATCAACCACATAATGATGTTAAATCTTGTGGATAGATGGGAAATCATGGGAGGTTTTGTCATTGGACATCACAGTCAGCTGGGGGTCATAGACTATGAATGAATCAAGAATCAAAACTAGTATCTAGATTGGTAGATAGATATGATATATATTATATTATAAATTATGTAAGATAAGGAAGTTAATGGGATCCCAAAAATGTGGATAGTGGACTATAGTAGGTGGTACTCTAGTGGGAGAACAAGAATTAGATAGTTAGGCTTCAGGTTAACTACATGTGATTAGTATGACTCTCCCAATGCAATATGATGTTCAATTTATTGATATATGTATACCATTATCTTTCAACTATAGTTTTCTATGATACATACATGGGAAAACGATTCATATATGATAAATATATTTACTAGAAGATAGATAATTTGTGTGAATTAGGTATGATGCATGATAATAGTGATATTTTTTTTGTTAGTATGAAACTGGGGATTAGTATAATAAAGGGGAAATAATGATAAATAACTAGTGGATTTGTTATTATAGTTGAATTTTGTGTTACTATAGATGATGGTTGAGAAATATATAATCTTCATAATTAGTATTTTTTTAAAGGAGATTGGTTGGTGATTATTGTTGGTGTGAGGTCCAATGGAAGGAATCAGTCTATTTCAGTTAGTTAACCGGGATGACCACAATTAAATGGATGTGTGATGTTATCATGATGTTTTGGTAATGAATTAAGAAGGTACATATGGTTTACACAATATTTTTCAAGTAAATTCCCCCCAAAATCTCAAGGATCATCTAACATATAGTACAGATGTAATAATGTCCATTATATTAAGGAATGGTGGTTTTTGGTTGTATATTAAATTGATCATGTAAGTTTTGACCTAGAAGAGGTGTTGATTTTTTGGGTATATTCTGGGGAATGAGTCTCTATATATTTCTTAGGCTCATGGATGGAATTTAGTATTATTTTTAATTCCACAATGTGACAAAAATGGAATACAACATAGTGATGGGTTTTATTTCTTATTGGAAAAGGACCCACCTTGGCCTAGGGGCCTCATGAATTGAGGGTTAGTAAAATTGTTTCTGGTATGATGTGAATGATATTATAATTTTTTGAGTATTATTTTGAGAGTATTTTTCTATATTTTAATAATTGGATTATTACTAGTTCAATTTAAAATAATTTTTAATATTGTATTATCATTCCAAAAAACATGGGTCTTTAGTCGTAGGATAATGTTTTGGGAATTCATTGGTTTTTACTGGTTTTGAAGTTTTACTGGTTCACTAAAAATGTCTATCTACCATATAGAATTTTTATTTTATGATTCATATGATTCATCATGTTGAAAGGTACATGTGGTTGACATATCCAGTGCTGTTTTAAATATAAGAGTCACCCTATGAAGGATTGAATATAAATGGATAATTATGGGAGTAAACCTATACGCATAATAATCACTTTTTGGAAGAGTGTTAATATGTAAAATAAACTTTTTAATAATTAACAGGAATTATAGGTATAGTTGTAGAAATTATAAAGTATATTAATATGTTAGGGTCTCCCTATGATTATAATTTCGAAATGTTCTCGGATATCCAATGTTATTTAGGGGATATATCTTGATATGTAATGGTCATGCCTTTCACCTAAACTAGGAATTTGTTGAGTTACACTATACTACTCTAGGGCCCTTTATAAGTAAATGTATGAATGGTATGGGTTATTTAACTAATAATTAAAAAAATATTCTATGATAAATTAGAAATATGTAATGGCCATTTGGGTGATCATACATTATTTTCCCATATATATATGTATTGATATGTAAGGGTTAAGGATTTTCAAATGTTTTTCAAAAATTTATTAATATTACCTCTTTTTATATTTTTCAAAAATTATTAATTAAATTATTTATTTTTTATAAAAGGTGATAATATGTTAATTTTAACTAAAATATCATGGTTTTTATCTAGTTTTCTTCCTCCCATTCTTCCCTACATCTAAATAATGGATATTCACCGATTCTTATTAGTTTTTCATTCTCATCTTTTCAAGGGGGAGTTGATTATAAGGATATATTCCTTGGAGTATATAAGTTTTTTTCTCTAAAAATTTATAAATTTCTAATAGATGTTCCATAAAAGGGTAGGTGGAATAGATTGTCATATATCTACTAACTGAAGAAATATAGATCATAATAGCATTATGATTGGAGTCCTACAAATTAGAATAAAGCGGTTCTTAGATTTTTTTTATTATGTTATATGTATGTTTATATTATGTTTAATAAGTAGGTGTGGGTAGGGTTGTATATGTGTGACTTGGAATCAAGCCACTTGGGTTTTTATGTTTTCATAGCAGACACTTTGTATTATTATGTTAAACCATGTAGGGATCAAATAAGGGTATTTCATAAGTTGGGTGAACCACTTATCAATATTTTTTTTATGTTTCTTTTGGAATAAACTTCACCACCTGTTAGTATATATTGATGACTATTGTATCACAACCAAACACACAACAACCTACGATATTAAAATAGATTTACAACATTCAATGATCAATCTGAGAAGGATATTCCTTATTGTGATATATATTCTTCCAAGATCACACTACCCACAAAAATAATCATGTTAGTAAAAATGAATAGGCAAGAACATTAAAAATCATGTTTTAATATCTTTATAAAAGTATTAGGTGTATACTACAAGCAAGTTTATCCTACACATTAGAATGAAAAAAGTATGTGTAAAATTAGAATTTAATTCAACCAAAATAAATATCCTCTGAGTTAATGATTATACTAAAATATTCCACATTTTGTATACTTCAAATACATAAAACTAGAATAAATTATCCTTCAAAATTACAATATAAGTGGTTTATTCTTCAAATTATTATCACGACACATGTTCACAACAACTTCAAACTTATCTTATAATTCCATTATTCTACTTTAAATAATCATAGAATATTTAGTATATTAAAAATATCCTAAAATTGTTCTTCTTATTTCTCTCTATCTTCAAAATAATCCACACACTTTTCTAATATATAAAGTCTGACATCATATAGAAGAAAAGAAATTTATATTTGAATTTAAAATTCCAATTACTTTCTTGAATCATATCCCTTCCATCTTAATGGTGACCATTATATTTGACTTAGTAGTTATAATTAGAGGAAATAACAACTAGATTTCAAAAATGAATCCAAATAATAATGTTTTCTCAAACTTCTTATATTATCACTAGAAAACAACTTCACCGAAGTGGTACAGTTTTTATAGAATAATGAGTTGGATTATAATTTCTTTCACTCAAAATCAACCCAAGGACATAATGTGGAATAAGAGATATTGAATGGTGGTACCAAATTCTTCGCAACCACCAAAAACTAACCAAATGCCCTCTATATAATTTCCATTGAAATATGGTGTAGTCATCCATATTATCACTTAACTACAATTTGGAAAATGAGCTATGAAATAGAGGTACAAAATTGTCTATAGCCACTAAGTTCTAGATTACCATTAATTTCAGTGTGGACCTTTACTATGGGGTGTAAGAACCAATATTTATAGGTCCAAATTATTCATTTGGTGAATCCACTTTCCCTATGGTGTGGATCCCTCTTGTTGAGTATCCTCTGGGGTGTGGTTACCAACTCTAATATTTGAGGCCATATATGTCATTTTTTTATCCTTATATGATTTTCAATATCTCCATGGTGTGGAATCTTTTAATGTCGAATAGACCAAATTTATTTGATCAGGCTATGGAATGAAGCTTAATAATGGAACATGCCATCTTCCATAGTCAATTTTAAGAATGTAATAACAAGATTTGTGTCATGAAAATCCTTTAACCACTCCCTTCAATCTGAGAGCATCATGAAATCCATTCGAGATATTGAAATAATTTGAAATGAATTAACCATCATCTTAATCAGTCTCTATACATCTTCACCGTACAATTAATTTGATTTTGAATATTATGTATAAATTAAAAAATAGATAACAAAACATATCATATCAACTCCAATATCTTTAACCAACATTTTAAAAAATCATCTCAACACCTCTTGGTCTCAATAGTCCCCCATTTTTATTTTATTTCCATAAAATGAACATAAATCACCAAAAAAATAAAATTATTAGTAATGGATAACCATTAAATATTTTCTAATCCCACCTTATAATTTTTTTGTCAAAAATAACAAAATTGGATAAATATTAACATGTTTTTCAAAACATAGAAGATAAAAATAATTTACATTCTATTAAACCTAATAAAATCAATAGATGATGAAATTATACCAATGAATTTAATTCATCACCAAAATATCAATGTAATTTAATAATATATTAGAATAGTTCGCACACATGCAAAAACGAAGAAATCACATCATTACCCTTTTAAGAACACTCTCGAAATATATTATTTTGTTTAAAAGGAAACACATATAAATAGATACTACATCTATAAATATACCACCTATTTAAAAAAATATTAATACATATAGAGATATAGAAAAAATTTTGTTTTCAATTTTCTCTCTATTTGAAAATAATATCCAAAAAAATATGTGAGAGGGAGCTGATCAACCATTCCATATACTTTAAAAGGATAAGGTTTAATTATAAAATGAAACCTAAAATTACAAAATGATTTCTTTGGTAATTTCTTGGTGAAAAACATTAGTAATTATTTATCTTATAGGAAAAATTAATATGTGTAACTCATTTCACTCAATAAATTTCTTGATTATATATTATTTCATTTCATTGATCTTGATTATTGAATTCTAAATTGCATTAATTGATAAATTAATAGATCTCTAATAATAAAATCTGTAGAGAATTAGTATCTCCATTTTAACATTCAAATCATCCAATTATGTCTTAATCTTCATATTATTCTTTATACATGATTAAAATAAAATAACATTTCTTTTTACAGTTCTATAAAACATTACTTTCTCTATGATTGAATTATACAATGAATGTTGACCTAGTTTTATATACACCACCAACCTAATTAAAATATGTATAAATAAAAAATATAAATCTTTACTTTACTATTATATGGAAAATAAAAAACATTTTCTCCTTTGATATATATGAGAATACTCTTTCCAGCACAAAAATTGGGATCTTTTGGTTCACTTTGATACCATTTATAAAGTTTAATAACATACACAATATCTTCTTTTAAAGATATTATATTTATAAAATTACCAATTAGCATCCAAAATTCTCTAAAATCAACATATTTTCCCTATTAATCTTTATAAAATTTATTTTTTATTAATATTTGTGACGAAATCAAATTTAAGTCCTATAAAATGATCATTTTTAGAAGATTCTTAGCTTACATTTCTTATGAAAGAAAAATTTAATATTGATTTTGAAAAATTGATAAATAAAGATAATATCTCATTTATCTATGTATATACATTTTTAATGAATCCTTTATCTCATTAGAAAAATTCTCACAAATTTCATCCTCATCTCTAGTTAAAGTGATTCCATTTATATAAATAATAACAATAAGACATACTTCTTTGTGATATTTTATATAGATATTGATGTCCACTCTTCCTTTTATACAATTTATACCCTTCATATAATAGTACAACACAGATTAAAAAATATTTCATCCTTTTTGTTCCAACATAAATTCATTTTCAATCAAAAAACCTGATTTTAATCTTCTTTGAGAAATAACCCACAAGATTTCTAAAAAATCCAATTAACTTTCACCATTGATGAAGGATGTCATGAATTCCATATAAAAAATTATGTATTTATATTTTTTAATAATATATAGAGTGATTTTTATTATTGAAATCCTTCCAAAATGTTTAAAAGTCTCATCAAAATAAAATCCTTCAACTTGTGAATATCCTTTACAACCCAATATTTATATATTTTGACAACACATTGCCCATTCAAAATTTTCAAGAACACCCACATTGTTAGGATGATATTATTCTATTTATTCCTGGGTAATAAATCCAAAATATCATAATCCTCTATTTTATAATGTTCCTCACTAGTATAATCAATCCAATAATGGAGATTTTGAGCTTCTTCAACAACTGTTGGTTTAACTTGAGAATAAAATAGGTGTGATTTATTATTCACATAGTCATTCTAGTTTGAATTTTATTTCATTGAACCCCAGTTATTCTTTTAAATGAACATTCCCTCATAACCTTCAATTAGTTTAATGAAATTTTTATCAATCCCTTGAGATGGATGAATATTCTTATACAACATATACATATTCTATTCTTTCGTCTTTTTCTAGTATTTATTGATGTTGTCTGATATAAATAGTATCAATATCCCTTATGACACATACTTCATCATGTGAAATTTATATATTTGTCTTTTACATAAAATTTAATTATATAAGATCCTTGATCTATTTTATATTATATAATATAATGTGACAACCTCTTCCATTTTTAATATATCTAAGAAAAATCTAATAAACTCATGGATTCTAAAAAATTATAAGACTATCACCTTTTTCGTAGATAATAGAAGGGATGCCAAGCACTCCTAGTGTAACACCCCAAGATTTTATGAGATAGTTTCTATTAATTTATTTTATTTATTATGTTATTTACTAAACTAATATTATCATTCACTATACATAACAACATATTATATTGTATTATACACAACACTATTCTTGGCTCGTGTTACACACAATTTACAGTTTGTTTGATATAAATTATTCAATGCTACATTGAGTATATATTTTGATCATTGTATAAAAGAACTATGTTTGGATTATGTTATACGCAACACCAAAGGAATCATTAACTACAAAAAACACTATCTTGGCTTGCATTACACGCAAGAGTGACCTTCTTTGAAAGCTTGCATTGTACACGATACTAAGTTTCACTAAACAGTGATATATTATTATATTATTATTTAAATGGGATATAAACTAGCCATTAAGAATAGTATTAACCATATTTTGAATTTTATATAACATTATCATTCATCTTACACATGATATGAGAAGAAAATCAATTTTTCGGATTAAAGAAGTATTTCTAAAAAAATGCATTTTTTCCACCTTTTGATAGTTCTCCCATTTTAAATATAAATTTTGACACATTTATAAATTAAATTTGATAGGATTATTATTTTGAATCAGGGTATAAAAAGTTACTTTGGGTAAATTTTTGATATTTTTCTAATAACTTTTATATTTGATGAATAGTAAAAATACGCAAAATTTTAATTAAAACCAAATTTTTCCATCAAGATAATTTATATGGATAAATTATAATATTTAATGTTTTGAAAGTATAAATAGAATATATTTTTACCAATTAATATAATTAATTTCATTTTCATTTATTTTACATTTAATTCATAGATAAAAACATTTCAACTTTTTGAAAGGTTTTAGCTTTTAAAACCCATTTTCTCAACAATGAGATTAATTTTAAATTAATTACTAAGACTTCAATGTAGTAAATTTTGAAAAATTTATTCCATATTTTTAAATATTAGGTCCAAATTACGTTAATATGCTACTTTCATTTTTTTGGGCATTACAAATAGTAACTACTTTAAATTTTATTTACCACAGCTCAATATAAATCAGGTAACTAAGGGTAAAAATAATATTATAAAATTACACCAAAATTTTTCTTAATATAATTGGATGATTTTATATCACCCTAAAACATACTTGGGTCTAAATGGTATCTATTAGAACCCACTTGTATGAGATTAAGACATTTAATTTATTTTATTTAATGAAAAGTGATATATGTCTCACTCAAACCTTAATAATTAAATTATATTTAATATATGGTTATAAAGAATATAAATTTGATTTTAAATACTTATTTGAAAGATAAAATATATTTTTTTATCATGGTAATTTATTTTTAATTTATATGAAATATATAATTACCTTAATAGCTTATTCATTAATGATGCAGAAATTATTTATTTAGTGAAAAATCAATAATATAGTTTTTATTAAAATATTAATACCCAAAAAGAGGCCAAAAAACATGAAAAAAAAATATTTTTCAAGTATATATAAACCGTAATCATAAAAGGGTCAACTTTTTTAACATTTGGAGCCTTATAAAAGATATTATGACACTTATATTATTTTATTTTAAATGATGTCAAAGATTTCAGCTTCTTAATTTAATAAAGTTAACATTTTAAGAGATGGGTTTTTTAGAAGATAAATTCTACTAAAAGTATTATTATGAAATTTATTATATTTATATTTATCTCAATATTTTATTTTTAGTTTTTATTCAAACATAATTATATTAAATAATGATACAAAAATGTTGTAGTAATTATTTTATTAAGGGAAATATGAAATAAATGGTGATAAAAATATTAAAATTAATATTATATGATCTAATTAATGTGATCCAAAAAATTTATAGATTAATATTACATGTTATTAATCTATTAAATATACTTTTTTGAATCTATATTCTGTTTGTATTATATTTAAATTCATATAATTGAATAGTGTCAAAATTGACACTATTGATATTGTATAAAAACAACATATTATTAAATATTTAAAAAATCACAAAAAAATTAAACAATTGAAAATTGAAAATTATATGGTCAAAAATTTCATAAATTTTCCAATTATGGACAATTCAAAACACATAATTAACTATTTCTTACCATATAAAATTTAGAATATTATTACCACAAATAAAATTAAATAGATTAAATAAGGATAAATGAAAATGATAAGGTTTAAAACAAACTCAAAACATGTCTAGATTTTATTTTTTGATGAGGTCACAACTCTATATCATCTCATATTAGAATTTTAGTCATATTGGAGGTTTTTTAGTGGTATTTGTTTTATTATAAATTAATAATTTTGATGTTTTAAAAAGTGCCCCTCTCTTATCCTATAAAAGGGTACCTATTCCCTCTCTAGTTAACTCCATTTTGAGATTTCAAACTCAGCCAAACCCTGCCCATTTAACTTATCCTATTACCTTGAAACATAATAGAGGTCCGTGTCTTCTTCAGAGACAAACTATAGGGCCCTAAGAGGAGGTTTAGAAGAGGCACGTCGAAGAAGAGGTAATATCCTTTTCTGATTTTTTCCAAATTATTTCTTTTTATACTTCTTCTATATGAGTTGTTTCATTATTAATTAATAACTCCAGTATCACTTGTATAAATATATTTTATTATTAATATGAAACAACCATATTCCATCTTCTATCCATCCTATGAAAAATGAAATCACCACGTGTGCGTAGGTACGGCCTACCAACTCCACGCCGTGGTGTAATCTATTTTTCATCACCAACATACATGGATGGGTATAATGATGGAGGAAATAAATATATATTATTATTGTAAAGTGATATTGATTCTGAAATATTATACACCATAAAATTCAACACAATTCCACAGTCATGGGAATGATATCGTCACTCTTGTGTATGTACGACATACCATCTCCACTATGTGATGTGATTCGTTCTACGTGATCTTAATTGTAAAATGATTATTTAAATGAATTGAATGAATAAATATGAAATATATTATACTAATAAAATTATTTAAATTAAATTACTACATCCTAAAAATAGGAATAATAATTTATTCAACAAAACATGCATATGAACACAAAGTAGTTTACACACGAATAACAAGTAACAATGAAATGTTACTAATAAAAAGATAAGAATATGGCCATATATGTTATCATAAAAATGAATATAATTCTTGAATAAGTCAATGACATTATTCAGGTCATTATACTGGAGGTTCGTATATGTACAAAGAATATCATACCTAAGGTAAGGGAAAATCTCACAATCTCATTTCTATCCGAGTTTGTTTATACTTCAGTATTTACTGGGGAATATTTAGCATCCAAGTCCATGTTTCCAAAATATGTAATAATATATCTATCCTACAAAATTTTTTAAATACAACCTTAACCATTGGTTAATTTTATGTAAAATATATTAAAGGAATCTTTTTTGTATTCGGTACGAGATAGTTTTTCACTTTTCCGGAAAAAGTATGAAGAATAATTTTTAAATTATATGGCATGAACGGATTTTTACGATTTTACAATTCATTATTTACATGAATATTATTCTATAATATTTCATGATTATTTTCAACAAAATTATTTTCTTTTAAAATCACCTGACATTTTAAAAAAAGGAAAATATTTTGAAGAAGAAAGGATATTTTCCACAAGAATTCTTTTCAAGTGTTTTATGAAAACTATTTTCCATATAAGATGAAATTTTTATTGTGGGTATGTTTCAAGTATATTGTCCCTATTATTTAAATGGTTTGATTTTTTTTATGATGAAATTATATCCATTTTTTTATATGGATTATGTTGTGGTGGGATTATGTTTATGAAACCCATTTTATTCATTACGTTATGATGAGTTATTTGTGTTTATTGTGTGGCACAAGTAAGAATGATTTCATTATGAGATGGGTGGGACCTATATCTCCCTAAAACGAAATGAATAAATATTTATTTCTCATGAGATACACATGGATGGAATAGAAATTAAATCCGGTTCAGTAATACAGGGTTGGAACAACAAGTTAAACCAGTTCAGTAATTTACTCTATCCACTATGATGATCTTGTCCGAAATGCCTTTACTACTACATAAATCGTAATATGTTCTTATAAGTTTTCCACAATTACATGTTTAATTTAAATTCTATTATATCATGGTTAATGTTCCTTTATGATCCTTTCCTTACTTACTACCAAGATTTTTTTCACGACTCATGGTTTTGATTTTTAAATTTTATGTTCATGTTTTTACATTCAAATGCTTATGGTTTTTTTATGTTCTCTATATTTACCCATGATGATCATTTGAGCTCACCCTTTCTATGTTTTCTTTTCTATAGGATATAAAGAGAAGATTTAGGTATGAAAAAAATGGAAGATCTTTATAGGATATGTTTCAGATCTTTCACAATGATTAGAAGATTATGTTCTGAGTTTCTAAAGACACTAAACTAATACGGTATTTGGGAGTTTCTTTTTCTTATGTATTAATTATTCCAAAAAAAAGTAATGTAATGTCCATATACATCATGATTTGGTCTCTATAGTTGGTATCAGAGTGAAGGTTTAGTTAACATTTGGAAACTTTGATGCAAAAACTTTAGGGAGATTTCTAGAGATATTTCTATGGTATCTCTAGGGATGTCCCTAAGGTTAAGTATATGCATAGGTTATAATCCTAGAATTATGATAACTATCATGAATAACCTAGGATTAAACCTAATATGTTATATATTGAAAGTACTCTCCCTTGATTATGTAGTTTTCTTAATATGATTTTTGCCTCTCACATTATTCTTTTTGGGTTTTAGATAATGGCTCGAACCCAAAGGAACCATTTTATTGATCAATGCATTGGGTAATGCAATGATTGTCCTCCTGAACAACAAAATTTTATGGGATATGGAGTAAAAAATATTATTTTTATACTTACACAAGCTATGAATCATTCTAAACATCCAAATGAACATAGAAGGGAATCATATTCTGTTGATTCCTTTGTGAGGCAATGTCCACATTATTCCAGTGGATCTTCCAATCCACCTGTTGCTAAAAAATAGATCAGTACCATTGAAAACATATTTTACATAATTCACTGTGTAGAACATGAAAAATCTATTTTGGTTTTTTACCATTTAGAAGGTGAAGCAGAACAGTGGTGGACTCTAATTAAGAAACTAAGGACCTAAGATAAAATTGAATCCATTCAATGGGATGATTTAAAGAACTTATTTTTCAATAAGTAGTTTCCTCATATTAATTGAATGAAGATAGAAAAGTAGTTCCTTAATCTTAATAAAAATGATGATGAATCTATTGGTATATATGACGAGAATTTTACAAGGCTTTCAAGGTATGCATATGGCTATATCATCCAACTTGAAAGTAGTGTTGATCGATTCTTCAGTGGCTTAAAACCAAGTCTTCAAAGGGAATTAGCTATAAGATATTTCAGTAGCTATGAAGAGATCGTTTTTTGTTCTATCAAGGAAGAACTAGAAGTTGGTGTTACATATCCATCTCACGGTTTTGACAAAAAACAAAATAGTCAGTTCAAGTAAAAATCTAAAAACAATGGTCAAAAGAAGAAGAATGTTTTGTTATGATAAATTTGTGAAATGATTCATGGTGGAGATTTTATTAAAAGGACTAGAAAATATTTTATTCATGTAAAAGAAGGTCATCGAGCAGCTAAGTTCCAAAGTAATGGGAAAAAGTTTTGTAATGATGTGAATAAATAAAATACTATAGAGAATTCACCAACAACACTTCAATGCTATAAGTGAAAGGAAATAGGGAATTATGCTAACCAATGCCCTAATACAAGGGTTAATTATGATTGAAATCAAAATCCTTTTAAGGAAAAAGATAAAGGTAAGTCACATGTGATCACTATTGGAAATGTTGAGTATAAACATGATGTAGTTGAATGATTAAGTGTTTATGTAATGGGATTTTAAAATAGTGTTGTGGAATATCATTTAGAGTATCATGTAATGATAAAATATCAATGTATTGGTCTATTATGGTTTCTATAATTATATGGTACGGGTAACCATGAAAAGTGATTGAAATATTTTTGGAAAGTGGATGATATGCGCACAATCAAGGTATAAGGAGAAAATAATAGGTTTAATAGTATTAATGAGCTCATGATTGATAAAAGGATAAATTGATATCATGGTTTGAGTATATAGAAATTTTGGGCTTTTGGTGTATAGAAAGTGTTAATTTTGATGGACTTCATGCTATCACTATGGTTCTAAGGTAATTTATGTTATTATCAGATTTCAAGAAGATGCATGAAGAAGTCCTACAATTTTTTGGAATGTGACCAACAAGATATATTTTATGATATATGGGGGATAAGTGATGGTATTCACATGCTTATTATATGACCTTTCTAGTAAATGCTTTCTTCGTTCTGAGATTTTGGACATAAGTATTTTGGATAATTCTAAATATTTGAATGGATTAAGTTGGATATCAGATAATATTGTTTAAATCTAGAACATTTTTATTAGTATTATTATTATTTTGATAATGTTATAATAGTATAGTTTTAGAAAAAGGACAACCCGCAGGATGTGCGACAACTCATCGCATTGGACAAGGATATGAGAATCGAACCCACAACTGAAGTGCGACTGGCCTTTATCACCTAACACTGGCCTACAAGAAGCCCCGGGTTAGTAGAAAGTAGTTTTATATTATTATTTGGTATGATATATAAATTATAAGTCCATTTTTTGTAACCATGTATGATTAATCTAACCATATATGGACTTATGTATAACTTGTGCTAAACATTTTGTGACAGAGATAGATTGAATGACCTGACATTCTATCACATGATCTGCTAACACTTCAAGAATGAAAATTTTGACTTCATTTCTTTAAATAAGAGATAAAGTGGAAATTATTCAAGGCACGAACCATGGTGAGATTGCACAAAGATCAAGTAAGTATTTATTCTCCTTAAAAATTAATCAACATTAAGGAAGTTATCTTGAAAACCAAAAATGTTATCCTAGTACCTTATTATCCAATGAATCAGATGGACCCTTAAATCATCTTAGATTTATGGCTTTGTGATTGTTGAATTTGTCTTAGCCATGATCTTTACCACTCTCCATCAGAACATGATAGTTAGATTTATCTTCCATAAACATTTTTTCGCCCGTTTTATCCTATGATGAAACCCAGGGATGAGTAATTTTGGAAACTGTTATGTTTATTACATTACTATTTAGAATTAAGATTTAGTATTCCTTTTTACGATGTGGGTTTCTATGGAAAAAACATTAAGGTTGTAAACCATTAAAACCCTGAAACATTTTGAGGGAGAAATTAATTTTAAGGGGGGTAGAATTTAACACCTCGAGATTTTATGTGATCAGTTCTATTAATTTATTTTATTTCTTGTGTTGTACGCTACACCAAGATTAGCTTGCACTATACGCAACACTGTATTTGCTTGAAGTGTACACAACACTATATTTGGCTCGTGTTACACACAATTTAAAGTTTGTTGGATAGAAATTATTAAATGCAACATTGAGTATAGATTTTTTTCAATGTATAAATGAACTACATTTGGATTATGTTATATGAAACACCAAAGGAATCATTCACTAAACGCAACACTGACTGGGCTTGAGCTACACACAAGAGGGTCCATCCTTGATAGCTTGTGTTGTACGCAATACTGACTTTCACTAAACAACGATATATTAATATATTATTATTTAAATGGGATATAAACTAGCCATTATGGATAGTATTAACCAAATTTCGAATTTTATATAACATTATAATTCATCTTAAACATGATATGCAAACAAATTTAATTTTCCTGATAAAAGAATTATTTTTCAAAGAATGTAGTTTTTCCGCCTTTTGATTGCACACCCATTTTAAATATAATTTTTGACACTTTTATATGTTAAATTTAAAATTATAAACTTCTTATTTTGAATCAGTATATAAAAATTTACTTTGGATGACTCTTTGATATTTTTCTGATAACATTCATATTTTGAGGAATAGTAAAAACACAGTAAATTTTAATTAAAAAAACTTTTTTAATCAAGATAATTTATATTGTTAAATTATAATATTGAATGTTTTGAAAGTATAAATGGAATATATTTTTACCATTTAATATAATTAATTTCATTATCATTAATTTTACATTTAATTCATAGGAAAAAAACATTTCAGTCTTTTGTAATGTTTTAGCTTTTAAAACCCATTTTCTGAACAACGAGATTAACTTAAATTAATTACTACAACATCAGTATCTTTAATTCCGAAAAATGGATTAAATATTTGAAATAATTAGGTATAAATTATTTTAATAGTCTACTTTTATTTTTGCGAATTATGAATAGTAACTACTGTAATGTTTATTTACCATAGTTGAATGTAAATCATGTAATTAAGGGTAAAACTAATATTATAAAATTACCCAAACATAGGTATAATATAATTGGACAATTATATTTCTCCCTAAAACATGTTTGGGTCTAAATGGTGTCTATTGGAACCGACTTGGATGAGATTAAGATATTTAATTTATTTTATTTAAATAAAAGTGAAATATGTCTCACCCAAATTTTAATAATTAAATTATTTTTAATATAAGGTTTTGCAAACTATAAATTAGATTATAAATACTCATTTGAATTATAAAATATTTTAATTTATTACGGTAATTTATTTGTAATTTTTGGGAAATATATAATTACCTTAATAGATTATACATTAATGATGCAGAAATTATTTATTTAATGAAAAATAAAAAATATAGTTTTTATTAAAATTTTAATACCCTTAGAAAGGCCCAAACACTAGACCTAACCATATTGGTCAAGTATATATAAACCATATACATAAAAGGGTTTAATTTTTTAACATTTGTAGTCTTATAAGAGAGATTATAACACTTATATTATTTTATTTTAAATGATTCCGAAGTTGTCACATTCATGATTTAATAAATATAACATTATAAAAGTTAGGTTTCTTAGAGGATAAATTCAACTAAAAGTATTATTATTAAAAATGTTATATTTATATTCATCTTCATATTTAATTTTTAATTTTTATTCAAAAAATAATTATATTAAATAATTATACAAAAATATTGTAGTAATTATTTTTTTAAGAGAAATATCAAATAAATGGGTTTAAAAATATTAAAATAAAAAATATATTAACTAATTAATGTGATCCAAACATTTTCTAGATTAATATGACATGTTATTAATCTATTAAATATATTTTTTGAATATATATTATAACACCCCGAGCATCCATGATACGCTTCTCATTCAATAACGCAATAGCTTGCATTGTACGCAAGTTCGAGGTTCTAACACACACCAAAACCAATCAATGTAACCGTAATGAATAGTAATACCTAATTTTTGAAATTATATATATTTTATATTTCAAAATAGACTTCATTTTTCAATTCGGAATATCAAAATTATCCTATGTTGAAGTTTCGGTATTTTTCTGAGAACTTCCAATTTATTATGAATAGTGAAAAATACTTAAAAACAAATTTTTTTATCAAAATAATTTATAGTGATAAATTATACTGTTGAGTGGTTTTAAAGTATAATTATAATATATTTTTACCATTTTATCCAATGATGGTCATTAGAATTAATTTCACTTTGGAATTGGACATAAACAATTTCCAATCTTTTGATATATGTTGTTCCTAAAAAACATGCTATTTGTTGTGACAACAGGATTTAATTATAAAATTAATTAATTCAACTTATATGTTTGTAATTTTTTATAATAGAAATCATTTTTGAATTTGTAATATCAATTATAGCTTAGGGTGAAATTTTGGCATTGTTCTGAAAAACTTCAATTTTTTATGAATAGTGAAACCACTAAGTGGTAGTTAAAAAAACTGATTTTTTGTTTAAATGAAATATTAGCACTTTTGTGATTTTATTTTCAAAAATCCGACATACATGGTTTTCATTAGAAATTAAAATGTTTTTCAACGGGATAAAAATAATTTTTTGGTGAATAGTAACTTTTAAGTTTAATTAATCACGATTAAAGGTAATTAGTGAAATTTAAGGTAAAAATGATATTATAAAAATATGAAAATTCCCTTAAAATTGTCCTACCCCTATTATATGAGTCTTGGCCGACCAATACAATCCATGTGTCAACTTGGGGACCCCATGGAGCCACTTTGGTTGGAAAATGACATTAAAAACGTTTTATTTAATGTTAAAATAAAAATTTCAAAAACATGAGTTTTTTTATTAAAACAATTTTTAAATGGGGTTATTAAAGTCATATTTTTTACTATAAATATTCATTAGAAATATAAAAATATTTCCTACATCATGGTAATTTTTTTATAATTTTTAGACATTAAATAAATTAATGTATTTATGACACCATGATGATGCAGCGATTACCTCATTAATTAACAATTTAAATAAAATGAAAAGATAATGTAAAATATATGACTTACACTTGTCCAAAACCTATTGTATGAGAATATTTCAAACCCTTATCACCTTATCCTTGAAATATATCATTTTGGGACCTTTATAATCCGAAAAACATTTCATAATAAAGTAACATTTCATGACTTTCCAAGAGCGCCCCTCCTCTCCTCTTATAAAAGGCCCCCACCACTACCACCTTATTAACACCTTTCAAGAAATTTGGCTCGGCCAACCTCTGCCCAAATACTCTCTCCACTTCCCTACCTTACTCATAGAAGCCTCACTTTGGGCAGAATTCTACCCAAGGAAGCCTTTGGCTCAAATCAAAAAAAAAAATTACCCGATTTTAAGGTAATGTCTTCTCTTATGTTATTTTGTTTTATTTTGCTTCTTCAACCCCTTATACTCTTTTTATTATTTTATTTTGTAAAAACACAAGTATATCCAATATACTAGGAGGTTTTTATGAGAATTAATTTATTTACACTTACACATTCCTACATCTAATGGTTAAAGAACATATTGTTTCTGTGGATGGCGAATTTCTGCCTCACGAAACGATGATTGTTCAAAACTCATATAACACCTCTCATGGTTGACATTATGATGACACTATTTTTATATATGATATATATTATGTTTTTTTTTCCTTATGATTCTGTATTTTTCATTTATGGCGTACCTTTATGATTTCTATTATGGGTAAACGTGATAATTTCATTTTAGGAACTGCGGACTATCGCCCCCTCAAAGTGATTTGAATCGTTAATGCCATATGTGGGATGTATAAAGGATGGATTAAATGGTATTATACATTATATTATACTGGAATTATATTATAACTTTATATAGTTATAACCTCATTCCAATAAATACGAAATAGAAATGAAAGTAGTGTTCATGCGTACGTACGGCTTACCGTCTCCATGAATGGTGCATTTCATTTCTTACCTCTAAATGATATGTAATATTATAAATGCATGTATATACTGGATATATATTATATATATGATATCTACATCATGAATATAATTTGTGATATAATGGATATTTTACCACATTAACAACTTGTAATTATAAGAAGTTTATTTTTGACCCAAGTACCAAAGATCGACAAAACGACTGTTATTAACTTAAATGAATACATTATTTTTGTAACATTGTAATAAGTGATATAAAAGAGATAATGAACTTGAAAAAGGTTCTTAATCAAGTAGATATTAACTCTAGTTTATTATTCCGGAGGTTAAATAGCGGTCGAGTCAAGTTGGACACGAGGTAAGGGTTAATTCTACAACCTCTTCATTATTCAAGTTTGTTCATATGTAATTATCTTCTGGGACCTCTTTATCATCTACATCCATGTTTCTTAAATATATCTTTAAAAAAATTACTATTTATTATAAAATGGGTTAAAGTCATTTATACCCTTATTTGACCTTATACGTTTTTGAAAGTAATCTTTCCGTCATTTTCAAAACAAGTTACTTTTTGACATTTTCGACAAAATTAAGGTAAGGGAACTTCTTAACCCAATTTCTGTTCTTTGGTTTAATCTCCTACTTTCAAAATATGTCATGATATTATTATTTCCAATCTTTTATTTGTAATTTCTTTATGTGTAATTATAGTAAATACACATAATAGATCTATTTTATTTTAAAAATGATCTTTGTAAGGACTTCGTCTCAATCTCCTTTCATTGAGGCATATTTGGTTTTATACACAACTTTCATTCATACGGTGTATAAACCACCTTGACTTTTACTTTTATTCAAAAGTAATTTTTTATACGAAGATTTTTTACTAAACGACAAAAGGAATGTTTTTTCTTACATATGCGGCGACAACGACTTCTCCACCGCAGTGACTATTATTTGAGTTTCAGCTTCCTCTATAAGCCATAACTTTTATTTAAAAGAAAAATAAATACCATGTATTACTTTTCTTTTATATTGGTATTGAAAATGGTTTTGATAATGTTTTTATTATGTCAATGTGTTGTATTGATATCTTGTGATTGAAGTGTGGAAATCTTATGTTTCCTTTATGCATGTTTTATGTGATACAATTATGTAATGGTTTATGATATGTTTAAACCTATTAATATAAGGAATACATTGGACTTAATATGTGACGGGTGGAGCCCGCTATAGCTCCTTGATGCATCAGTAGGTCTCATGAGACAAACTAGTGTCTTGGCACGAGGCCTTGAAAAAATCTAATTTTTAGTCTTGGCACGAGGCCTTGGCTATGTGGTTATGATAGTCTGGCATTACGCATTCCATCATTATGAAAGTGGTTATTGATATTGCATGTGATTATTTGACTAGTATAATATCCATGTGAGTAATTAAATGGTATTATCTAATTTTATTTTTTCCATATTATCCTGAAGTTCACGTTTAAAAAGGCTTTTGTTTTAGTTATAAAATTGCCTTAAATGTTAATGTTTATTTATAAAATCTTCCACAATATTGTTATCCTTACTGAGCATCTGATCTCACCCCTTTCAGTATTTTAATATTTTCTAGGATGTGAAGAAGTATTTTATGAATGACTTGCAGGGATAGTCAGAAAGGGATACGAGTATGGACTATGAAGACCATGTTATTGTAGATTTTTTTACATTATGATGTAATGTATGACTTATTAATGTATCTAGTGTTTATAAGGCTACTAAACTAATCGTTCTTTCGAGACTTGATCTTTTGTGATCATGCCAATGTTACACAATAATGCACCGACTCTGGGTAACTGGGGTCGGGGGGTTACAGTTGGTATCAGAGGCAGTTTAGTAATATCCTTGGAAGCTAGATTTAGAAAAACTTTGATTAGAGCACATATCCCAAAGATATAATTTGAGGATTAGTATAGAAGAACTTCCTAGAATTTTGGTATTATAGAGATTTTTTGAGTTTTCTGAGCAATACATCCCTGTCTGGATATGAGAAGGTAGAGGCGGCTCTGGAATAGATGTACCTAGGGGTAAAAACCCAAAAACACCTCTTTGAGCTAGACTCGAACGGGAACTGGTGCAAGACAATGGGTCTTGTTGCACTCTTGGTTACGACACTCCCGGGGGATATGCTTAGGATAATTATCATTTTCTTTACAAACCATTATGAAGGGTTTATGAGTATATACTTCCTCAAAGAAAACATTTCTTTTTATGATTATGGATTATATCCATAGATAGTTCAATTTATATTAAGTGTTTTACAAGTGTGGAATTATGTATTTGGATTCATAAACTAATCTAGTTTATGCCATTGTTTAGAAATGGCGCCTAGTGGAAGGAATAGAAACTGTATCAATGCACGCACTTCGTATAGGGATTTACCTCCTACTCAAGATAATTATTGTGGATATAGAGGTACAACTGGTGCTGATCAACTTATTACCATACTGGGAGAACTCACTCAGGTTATGAATAATAACCATACTCGTATAGAGCACCCTGATCCACAGCGTGGAGAATCAATGTTAGTCCGCTTCAAGAGGCAATAACCGCCAACATTTAATGAGGGTACAAATCCATTAGTAGCTGAGCAATGGATAAACTCCTTAGAGGAAATATTCCATGCCTTGGAGAGTAGCGAAAGGGAGAAGGTTGTCATGGCAGTTTATCGCATCACTGGAGATGCTGATCAGTGGTGGTCATTGATTCAAAACACAAAGGAATATGATGAGGTGTCAAATATGGAATGGAGGGAGTTTAAAGAGCTTTTCTTAGAAAAATACTTTCCACATGACCATCGAGCAGATATGGAAAGGCAATTTCTGAGTCTGAGACAAAAGGAGGATGAGAATGTCGCAAAGTATGAGGCTAAGTTTACAAGGTTAGCAAGGCATGCAGCATATTATAAACGTAACCCAAGAAGTAAGATTGACCGTTTCATTGATGGGTTAAAGCCTTTTCTCCGATGAGCATTAGTATCACAATCTTTCTCAACATACGAAGATATAGTCTCATGTGCTATCAAGACAGAAAATGAATTCTCTAAGTCTTATGACAACAAAGAAAAGCAAGAGAAGAAGAGAACGGTGGAACAAGAGACAGATAAAGGGAAAAAGGGAAAGAAGGATTTTCCATTATGCGATAATTGTGGGAAGAATCACCGCGGTACATGCCTAAAAGAAATGGGAGTTTGTTATTAATATGAAGAAAAAGGTCACCAGGCTCGTGATTGCAAGGGAAAGAAAGAGGATATCAATGTTGAGTGCTACAATTGTAGAGAAATGGGTCATTATAAAATGAATGTACTAAGATTCAAGGAAACTTACCTCAGAAAAGGCCAAGGGATCAAGGCCAATCTTATGGTGTTACTACAGTTGAAGAGGAATAATTAATGTATTAGTGATTTTGGACTCAAGGATTATATTCTGGTTATAAGAATAATGTGATATATATAAGGATTGTACTGTAGTACTTTTTGTTTTCATTAAGGTTTTAATATGATGAAGGTAATCATATTTTAGTATGTGACAATAATAGAAACGTTACTTTGTTTGGGGAATCTGATGAATGGAATTTGTAATTTAGAGACCTTTTAGAGAAAGTCTGGACAGAGGTATTTTGGATAATTATAATGGTTGGAATTGATTAAGTTGAACTTAGGATAATATTGTTTAATGTTAAAACATTTCTGAATATTATTTTTGGAATATTATAATACTAAATTTTTAGGAAAAGGACAACCTGCAGGTTGGGGGATAGCCCGTCGTGTCAGACAAAGCTGCAGGAATCGAACCCACAACCATAGTGCGATAGGCCTTTATTACCTACCACTAGCCTACATGATGTCCCTAGTTATTAAAAAATAGTTTTCCTAATCTAAATGGTAAGTATTAATATTTGGAACCTTTTACGAATAGGATAAATATAATATTTTTCAGTTCTAAAATATTTTTGAGTGAAAGATGGGTTTGTGGTAAACATTTATTAAAGAATGAAAGTCTACATGACAAGTAAGTATATTTCCTTATGTTCTTAGTAAATCTCTCAAATAAATTCCTCAACTTTATTAAAGGTAACTTAAAACAAAAATGTTGTCGGTTAACTTTTCCAAATGGGGATTCAATGACCGTTTAACCAATCAAAAATTTGTGATTTTCTTATGGTTAACTTTCTCCTAATCCTGATTTCTACAACTCTCCATCAGACATTGATGGTTTTTTTCTCCTCTATATCTATATTTTCATAGAATCCTAGTATGGGCTATCTCGGATGTCCTTTGTACTTCTCTTTCTTTCTTTTGAAGTTATATTTTTATTAACCTTAATTCCGATGTGGGTTTTCCACAAAGGTATTTTCTATTTTCAACCTTTTATTTTCAAAGAAAAATTTCAAATTACGAGGACTCAATTTATTGAAGGAGGAGAGAATGTAACACCCTGAGCTTCCATGATACGCTTCTCATTCAATAATGCAATAGCTTGCATTGTACGCAAGTTCGAGGTTCTAACACACACCAAAACCAATCAAAGTAGTCGTTATGAATAGTAATACCTAATTTTTGAAATTATATATGTTTTATATGATAAAATGGACTTCATTTGTCGATTAGGAATATCAAAATTATCCTGTGTTTAATTTTCGGTATTTTTCTGAAAACTTCCAATTTTTTATGAATAGTGAAAAATACTTAAAAACAACTTTTTTAATCAAAATAATTTATAGTGATAAATTATACTATTTAGTGTTTTTAAAGTATAATTATAATATATTTTTACCATTTTATGCAATGATTTTCATTATAATTAATTTCACATTGTAATTGGACATAAACAATTGACAATCTTTTGATATATATTGTTTCTGAAAAACACGCTATTTGTTGTGACAGCGGGATTTAATTATAAAATTAATTAATGTAACTTATATGTTTATTATTTTTTAAAATAAACATTATTTTTGAATTCGGAATATCAATTATATCTTAGGGTGAAATTTTGGAATTGTTCTGAAAAACATCAATTTTTGATGAATAGTGAAACCACTAAGTGGTAGTTAAAAAAATTGATTTTTTGTTTAAATGAAATATTACCACTTCTGTGATTTGATTTTCAAAATTACGACATACATGGTTGTCATTAGGAAGTAAAATTTGGTTCAACGGGTTAAAAATAATTTTTTGGTGAATAGTAACTTTAACGTTTAATTAATCGCGATTAAAGGTAATTAGTGAAATTTAAGGTAAAAATGATATTATAAAAATATGAAAATACCCTTACACTTGTCCTACCCCTATTGGATGAGTCATGGCCGACCAATAAAATCCATGGGCCAACTTTGGGACCCCATGGAGCCACTTTGGTAGGAAAATGACATTAAAAACATTTTATTTAATGTTAAAATAAAAATGTCACAAACATGAGTTGTTTTACTAAAACAATTTTTAAATAGTGTTATACAAGTCATATTTTTTACTATAAATATTCATTAGAAATATAAAAATATTTCCTACATCATGGTAATTTGTTTATAATTTTTAGACATTAAATAAATTAATGTATTTATGACACCATGATGATGCAGCGATTACCTCATTAATTAACGATTTAAATAAAATGAAAATATAATGTAAAATATATGAATTAAACTTGTCAAAAACCTATTGGATGAGAATATTTAGAACCCTTATCACCTTATCCTAGAAATATATCATTGTGGGACCTTTAGAATCCAAAAAGCATTTAATAATAAAGTAACATTTCATGACTTTCCAAGAGTGCCCCTCCTCTCCTCTTATAAAAGGCCCCCACCACTACCACCTTATTCACACCTTCCAAGAAAATTGGCTCGGCCAAACTCTGCCCAAATACTCTCTCCACTTCCCTCCCTTACTCCTAGAAAACTCACTTTGGGCATAATTCTTTCCAAGGAAGCCTTTGTCTCAAATCAAAAAAAAAGTTACCCGATTTTAAGGTAATGTCTTCTCTTATGTTATTTTGCTTTATTTTGCCTCTCCAACCCCTTATACTCTTTTTATTCCTTTATTTTTTAACAACACCAGTATCTCCAATATACTAGGACTTTGTTATGAGAAGGATTTTATTTACACATACAAACACCGACATATAATGGTTAAAGAACATACTGTTTCTGTGGATGGCGAATTTCTGCCTCACAAAACGATGATTGTTCAAAACTCATATAACACCTCTCATGGTGGCCATTATGATGACACTATTTTTATATATGATATATATTATGTTTTTGTTCCTTATTATTATGTATTTTTTATTTATGGCATACCTTTATGATTTCCATTATGGGTAAACGCGATAATTTCATTTTAGGAAGTGCGGACTACCGCCCCCTCAAAGTGATTTGAATCCTTAATGCCATATGTGGGATGTATAAAGGATGGAGTAAATGGTATTATACATTATATTATACTGGAATTATATTATAACTTTATATAGTTATAACCTCATTCCATTAAATATGAAATAGAAATGAAAGTAGCGTTCATGCGTACGTACGGCTTACTGTCTCCATGAACGGTGCATTTCATTTCTTACCTCTAAATGTTATGTAATATTATAAATGCATGTATATACTAGATATATATTATATATATGATATCTACATCATGAATATAATTTGCGATATAATGGATATTTTACCACATGAACAACTTGTAATTATAAGAAGTTTATTTTTGACCCAAGTACCAAAGATCGACAAAACGACCGTTATTAACTTAAATGACTACATAATTTTCGTAACATTGTAATAAGTGATATAAAAGGTATAATGAACTTGAAAAATGTTTTTAATCAAGTAGAGATAACTCTAGTTTATTATTCAGGAGGTTAAAGAGCAGTCGAGTCAAGTTGGACACGAGGTAAGGGTTAATTCTACAACCTCTTCATTATTCAAGGTTGTTCATATGTAATTATCTTCTGGGACCACTTTATCATCTACATCCATGTTTCTTAAATATATCATTCAAAACATTTTTACTATTTATTAGAAAATTGTTTAAATTCATTTATACCCTTATTTGACCTTATACATTTTTGAAAGAAATCTTTCCGTCATTTTCCAAACGAGGTACTTTTTGGCATTTTCAACAAAATTAAGGTAAGGGAACTTCTTAACCCAATTTCTGTTCTTTGGGTTAATCTCCTACTTTCAAATTATATCATGATATTATTAGGCCCTATCATGTATTTCTACTTTCTTTATGTGTACTTATAGAAAATACACATAATAGATCTATTTTATTTTAAAAATGATCTTTGTAAGGACTTCGTCTCAATCTCCTTTCATTGAGGCATATTTGGTTTTATACACAACGTTCATTCATACGGTGTATAAACCCCCCTTGACTTTTACTTTTATTCAAAAGGAATATTTTTTTACGAAGAGTTTTTACTAAACAACAAAAGGAATGTTTTTTTCTTACGTATGCGGCGACAACGACTTCTCTGCCGCTGTGACTATTATTTGAGTTTCGGCTTCCTCTATAAGCCGTAACTTTTTTTTAAAAGAAAAATAAATACCATGTTTTACTTTTCTTTTATTTTGGTATTGAAAACTGTTTTGATAAAGTTTTTATTATATCAATGTGTTGTATTGATATCTTGTGATTGAAGTGTGTAAATCTTATGTTTTCTTTATGCATGTTTTATGTGATACAATTATGTTATGGTTTATGATATGTTTAAACCTATTCATATGAAGAATGCATTGGAATTAATAAGTGACGGGTGGAGGCCGCTATAGCTCCTCGATGCATCGGTAGGTCTCATGAGACAAACTAGTGTCTTGGCATGAGGCCTTGACAAAATCTAATTTTTAGTCTTGGCACGAGGCCTTGGCTATGTGGTTTTGATAGTCTGGAATTATGCATTCCATCATTATGAAAGTTGTTATATATATTTCATGTGATTATTAGAATAGTAGAATATCCATGTGAGTAAGTAAATGGCATTATTTAATTTTATTTTTTCCATATTATGCTGAAGTTCAAGTTTAAAAAGGCTTTTGTTTTAGTTATAAAATTGCCTTAAATGTTAATTTTTATTTATGAAAGCTTCCGCAATATTGTTATCCTTACTGAGAATCTGAGCTCACCCCTTTAAATGTTTTAATATTTTCCAGGATGTGAAGAAGTATTTTATGAATGGCCTGCAGGGATAGTCAGAAAGGGATATGAGTGTGGACTATGAAGACCATGTTATTTTAGTTTTTTTTACATTATGATGTAATGTAAGACTTATGAATGTATCTACTATTTCCAAGGCTACTAAACTAATCGGTCTTTCGAGACTTGATCTTTTGTGATCATGCCAATGTTACGCAATAATGCACCGACTCTGGGTAACTGGGGTCGGGGCATTACATATATTCTATTTTTAATTTATTTAAATTCAAATAAATGATTAGTTTCAAAATTGACACTATTGATATTTTATAAAAATAACATATTTTTGAATTGTTTAAAAATAACAAAATTATTTAAAAATTATAAATTAAAAATTATATGGTCTAAAATTTCATAAATTGTAAAATTATCTACAATGATCAACACATAGGTAATTATTTATAACCATTTAAAATTTAGAATATTATTACCACAAATAAAATTAAATAGATTAAATAAGGATAAATCAAAATGATATTGTTTAAAATAAACTCAAAACATGTCTAAATTTTATTTGTTGATGATTCTAAAACCCTATATAATCTCATTGTAGATTTTGAGTCTTCTTGGAGGTTTTTAAGTGGGGTTTTAATTAAAATTTAATATTTTTGAGGTTCCCAAAATATTTTGTCTCTTCTCCTATAAAAAGGCACCTCATCCCACTCCTCTTCACTCCATTTTGAGACTTAAAACTCAGCCAAAACCTATCCATTTCCCTTCTATACTTTCCTTGAAGCATACTAGTGGTCATGGTCTTCTGCAAAGACCAACTTTAGGGCCCTAAGTGGAGGTTTAGAAGAGGCGCGTCGAGGAAGACGTAATATCCTTTTATGATTCTTTGAGACTTCTTTCTTCTTCAAATTCATCTATATGATTTGTTTCATTATTAATTAATAAATCCAGTATCACTTGTATATTGATATTCTATTATAAATATCAAACAACCATATTCCATATTCTATCCATCCTTTGAAAAATTAAATCACCACGCGTGTGTACGTACGGTCTACCGTCTACACACTATGGTGTACTCTATTTTTCATCACCAACATACTTGGATGGGTATTATGATGGAAGAAATAACTATATATTATTATTGTAAAGTTATATTGATTATGAAATATTATACACCATACACATTAATACAATTACACAATCATGGGAATGATATCGTCACTCGTGTGTGCATATGGCCTACCGTCTACACGATGTGATGCAATTCATTCTACATGATCTTCATTGAATAATGATTATATAAATGAATTTAATGAATAAATATGATATATATTATACTAATACCATTCTATAAATAAAATAACTACATCCTAAAAAAGATGAAAAATAATTTAATCGTCAAAACATGCATAAGAACATAAATCAATTAACACCCGAATAACGAGTAACAACAAAATGTTACTAATAAACAGATAAAATATGACCATATATGATATCATAATAATGAATATGATTCTTGAATAAGTTAATGACATTATTTAAATCATTATATATGTGGTTTGGATATGTACAAATCATATCAGACCTAAGGTAAGGGAAAATCTCTCAATCTCATTTTTGTCCGAGATTTTTTATAGTTATGTATTTACTTGGGAATATTTATCATCCACTTCCATGTTTTCTCAATATGTAATTTTATTTCTATCCTAATACAATTTTTTAAGTACAATCTTACCCATTGGTTACATTTTAGTAAAATACATCAAAAGAATCTTTTTTTGTTTTTGTTATGAGATATTTGTTCACTTTTTCTACAGAATTACGAAAAATGTTTTTTTAACTTATACTGCATGAATGGATTTTTACAGTTTCATAACGCATTATTTCTAGGAATATTTCTATACATAATTTCATGAATATTTTCAAAAAATTTGTCTTCTTTTAAAATTTCATTACATTTTGAGAAAAAAAATGATTTTGAAGAATAAAGGATATTTTTTAATTGAATTCATTTCGAGTGTTTTATCAAAACTATTATATATCTAAGATGAAATTCTTTAATATGGTTATGTTTCAAGTATAATTTCCTTTTTGTTTACATGGTTTGATTTTTTTATAATGAAATGATATCCATTATTTTATATGTATTATTTTATAATTGGATGATGTTTATGAAACCCATTTTATTCGTTGGATTATGATAAATGATTTATGTTTATTTTGTGGCACACATAAGAATGATTTCATTATGAGATGTGTGGGATCTATATCTCCCTATAATGCATTGGGTAATGATTTATATCTAATGATATAGAGATTTATGTAATGTAAAGTAAATCCATTTCATTAATAAAGTGATAGAATGACAAGTAAACCTAGTACAGCAATGGACTCTGTCCACTATGATGGTCTTGGTAGAAATGCCTTGGCTACTATGGAAATCATAATATGTGCTTATTAGTTTTCCACAATTACTTGTTTTTTTATAATGTCATTCTTTCATGGTTAATGTTCCTTTATGATCCATGCCTTACGTATTTCAAATATTTATTTCACGAATCATGATTATGATGTTTAAATTTTTATGTTAATGTTTTTACGTTAAAATGTTTATGGTTTATTTTATGTTCTCCATGTTGACCCTTATTGAGAATTTGAGCTCCTCATTTCTATGTTTTCTTTTCCGCAGGATATAAATAAAGGTTTTAGGTAATAAATAAAAGGGGAATATCTTTATGGGAAATGTTGAAGATCTTTCACAGTGATTAGAATTTATGTTCCAAGTTTCCAAATAAACCAAATTAATACATTATTTGGGAGTTTTCTTCTTGTGTATTATGTATTCCACAAAAGTAATGTAATTTCCATGTATGTCAAGATTGGGTATATATACCTAGGATCATGAAACATGGTTATATATTATAATATATATTATTTGGAGAAATATATGATTTTTTTCAATTAAAACACAACTTCTGTAAAGGGAAAATTGCACCAATAGCTTGCAACATGAAATAAAAAAACGTAACATGTTCCCCTATAATAAACTAATAAATATCAACAAAGCACCTTCCATTATATTCAGACATGCCATTTTTTATGGTTTCTATGTTGAAAAGATATTATATAGAATTCCATGCTTCTTATGATAAACTTCAAACTACTAATTCTTATGCTCTTTTCCATTTTTTTAAACAAAAAATAATAAATACAAGGTGATTCATCAATGAAACGAATAATATACTTATCTCTATTTTTTTATTCCGTGTGGACCTGGGCACATATAAATGAATTAGTTCTAGTAGTTGAGTAGTTTGAATCTACACCTTCTTATGTACCAAGTTAATATTCCATCCATTTGGACATATTGAGAGTATACATTATATTTATCATTTCAGTGAAGGAACATCATCAGTGTTTTCTCATTGACTGGTAAAATTATTCTTCCTTTAGACAAGATATCCAATCCATTTATATCATAATTCATTTTCATATTTCATACATATATTTCATGAGTTTCAAGTATCACCCACATGAAATAATATTTCATTAGTGAATTTTGAATTTCTCATATTTTTTATATCATAATTATTCATAAAAAACAATCCATAATTTTTAAATACCACTTCTTTTACTTCATCATTGAGATACAAAGTGGTTATGTGATTGTGTTTCAATCCACAAATAAGTAGATTATTTTTGGATTTTAGATTTTATTTTCATATAAATTGTGATCCATATACTTTAATCTTGATATATCCATCATTAAAAAGATAAATAAAGAATTTTTATATATTTTTATATATTTTAATTGTTTCAAATATTATTTCAAGTAGTATAATCGACATAAGATATGACTTGTGGACTTACCCATTCAAATTCTTTAAGTGTCACTTCCAAATTAAATACCTATCCTTTCCTTTTTTTCTTCTTATTATGAGGATTTTTAGTGTTTAAAATCATATTTTTATGGGATGCTAAAATTATAATAAATTCAATATCATTATAAATATTCTTATCATACCATCCCTATACATCTTTAATTATATCAGACAAGTTCTGTGATTTCTGCCCATAGTACATAACTAGTTCTAAACTTTGTTTTATTTAATTGAGGTAGTCCCCATAAATCCCTTAATATAATAACTTCATGTATAATTATGTTATTACTCATTGAACCAAAATATCTTATTTATATTACCAAATCATTAAAAAACAATAATAATATAAAGGATATTTACCACTAAATGCAACATTTTTTCCAGATTTTTTCAACTATATTTCACCCTTCCTAGAATCACCAATTGTAATAAATTTTTGTAAAAACGAATATTGGTGAACTCTATAATTCATGATCCATATATAATATTTTTTTATATATTTGTGATTCCATGATTATATAATTTTTTAAAAAACTTCAGTACTCCCATAGTTACCAATTTTTGTAACACCACTTGATTTAGCTATAACATTTGAATTCATGTAATATTTATTCTTCACTTAGTTTTCTCAAACATTTATAAAATTTATATCATCATTATATATTTATTTTATTGGTCTTCCTGAGTTTAACTCTTCTTTAATCATTCTCCAACTACTAAAATACATTTTTGAATATTTGATCTGCACTTCTCAAAACCCTTTTATATTCTAATCTTTTCTAGTTATAAATGCTCCAAATCCATTTCTTTAACATATAATACTTCATATAACATGATATTATGCGAATTATAATAATAATAACATTATTTCACCAATTAACAGTATAAAAAACATATATTTATATTTTTAAAAGATAGATTCATTATTGTTAATGTATTTTTCAACTATTTTTAATTTTATGATATCATTCTCCAATATAAAGATCCTTGAGAAACATTATATTAATTATCACTTAAGAATAAATTCCATATTTGTCTCTTATTCAGCCATATATTAATAAATACTTTCATCACCTAATATATTACCATCAATCACTTTATAAATTTTAGGTTTTCATCATCTTCTCCTTTAAAAGAAAATTATACTCATTGGTTAATATAATTGCATAAAATTTATTTAAATAAGAAGTTTCTTCTATTAATTTTAGATGAAATCATTAAGTTATAATTTTTATAAAAAAAATATTTTGTTTATTTTTTATCTTATTTTATAATTTTATACATGTGTTATTTCTCCAAAATATATTATTTAGTCTTGGATATTTTAAAATTTGATTCATATTGTAAAATATGACCAATACTAAAACAATTTAATAGATTATTTCCCATGAAATTTCATTTTCCTCTTCTCTATTTTCTTGAGATATGTGACAAAAATTCATAAAATATATCCCCTAAATATTATGAAAAACATTAATAAACATTAATCATCAACATCAAAATTCTTATTCAAATTATGTTTCTTTAATGATTTAAAACATATTTCTTTTCCATACATCACTTTACTCTTATATAAAATGTTTTTCATTATTTCATATGATATTAGGATACTATAAAAATCATCTAGAGATATATCACTTGAAAATTTTTCTTTCAGAGTAGAGTTCTTTTATTCAAACATGCCTTGTAAGATAAGAATTTTTTTAACAATATGAGGATATTCCATCTTCTCACCATAGCCTTTGATATTTCTCACAACATTATTCACCCTTTTGATGATACTTCAAATTATTTTATAAGATTCCCAGAACCCAAAAATCAAGATCTAGTGCTAAATAGAAACACTTTTTAATATATCACATGAATTAAAAAGCCCTATGATATAGCGTTTAGTGTCATTTGTAATTGGGAACATTTACAACTAAACACAAGGTCCAATACACATTTCTTCTGAAAGGATTCTCTAATCATGTATCTTCCTTATAAATATCCCTTAAATTTCAATTCATGGATAATTGGGGTATTAAAGGGAAATAGTGTGATATAAAAGCCTAGTAAAGTATAAAAAATGAAAATGGAGTATAAATGAACATCATGGGTAATTCAAGAGTCATGATAAAGTAAAATAACATTAAGAAAATTTTTATAACATGATCATCAGTACATGAGGTATGTCATGATCATAATACCTTGAGAAATATCATGATCATAGGCACATGAGGTATAACTCGAAAATGAGGATACAACAAAATAATGAGACATTCATAAAAATATCACCATATCTCATCACTAGGGTGTCGTGAAACATATTTTCAGGTATTTTGTTCAAGGTGTATTTACCAAATTCATTGGAGAACGATTGGGGTGCTCCGTTCATATTTCCAAGGTTTCTCATCATGGTATCGTAAAACATTACTAAGCCATGATGCTAATTTATCAAGAACATTTCATCTCTAGAGATTTAATTCTTACCCAATGAATTATAGCACTATCAGGTCAAACCCTTCATATGTATTAATTATTTTATGACACATAAGAAAAAATAAATGAAATAATTCTAAAATTATATACCCATTGGAAATTAAATGGGTATCTAATGAAATTTAATAAAAATCTTGGTAAATACCCATTAATCAACATTATGAAGTCTATAGTATTTACATCATATTAATAAATGGGTATATGTTTTTTAAATAATCTCCCCAGTAAATAAATTTATTGGAATCTAGATGAATACCGATTAATTATAATAAGCATTCATAGTCATTCACATTGAATTATATTGGAATAAAAATTTAATTACTAATTGTGGATTATAAGATAAAAAAGGAAATGATAGATAATTCTCTATGAGGATCATAATTCTACTATAAAAATTACACATAATAACTTGGAAGTGTATAATAAAGTAATTAAGAATATGGATATTAAAATTAAAATTGTTCATTTGTTGTAAAATATGTGGGAAATAAAACCTTCAAATGAATTTTTGTGGATATCTTTGTGAACATACATCAACTATCATTAGAAACTAAAAATGTTAAAAATTAAAATGATAGTGATAAAATTAAAAGGAATTATTACATGAAATGTTAAAGGATACATTCATGGAATATGGGTATCGATTAAATGGAAATATTGACCCATAAATTATGATTAATTATTTTTTTCTTGTAAAGTGTATGTGAATTATTCAAAGAAATTGCCTAAGGAATTTAAAACCAGGTTCACATTAAGGGCCCACCCACCATGCACAAAAGTAGTGGTGGGGATATACCAAAAAAAAATTTGGGGGTTTTAACCCCAAGATTCTTCTATTTCAAAACCAAATCCACATGTAGTTTCTATAAATGGATTCCATTGTTAAGAAACCCACACATAATTTTCTTTACAATTTTTTTATTGTTTTATGGATATAGTAAACCATGAGAATTAAAATGGATTATAAAGGTGGTTTTCTGATAAAAATTGGTGATTTATCATCTATAAAATATTAAATAAATCATAATAATGATTCATGATAACATTTTTCATTGTAGGTAGAAATAATTAACAATGCATATAAAAGTAATGGAAAATGAGGGGTGATGAACCCTCTTATCGGCATATTAATGAATTAAGAAATGGATATAATGAAAAAGAATAAATAAAATATCATTTAAAAAATATAAAATGGAGGATAATATAATGTAATTAAATGAATTTTAGTATAATAAAACAAATCTAATAATATATTACAACAAAAGAAATGTGCTCAAAAAGGAAACAGGGGAATTTAGAAAACCCTTACAATGAAAGGATGCTTCTTAATGATAGATAGGGAATACATAGAAACCTGTAACTGACTTTTAAAGACCCCTGATAAGTATATTTATAGAGAAAATGTGCTTGAATTACTTTTTTTTCAGGAAATTGATGTGGGAATGGAGGGTATTTATACTTGAGGAAGGGAGGTTTTAAGGGTCAAAATATGGGTTATTTTATTATATAATACAACCAATTATGAGTGAAAACAAATTCCAACCAATTTTATATATTATTAATGAGGGAGAAGCTGATTTTGGACGTTCTGGTAATTATCAAACAAAAAAACCACCCAAACTACCCATATAATTTGTATAATCCAAAAATAATGTTTATCTAAAAATTCCATTTTTTTTATCTAATATGTAAGGTATAAATTTGTAAAGTAAAATTAATATTTTTAAATTAATTTTGACACTTATTTAATATTATTTATTTTATAAAAATTTTCAAACATATTTAGTCATGATGACATAATAATGATTTCATAAAAACACAGTGCTTTATAAGGTGACATTTTTCACTTTTTCATCAAAAAAATTTACTTCTTCAGAAAAATAAGAAAAAATAATCTTAATATAATATTGATGTATAGTGTAAAATAATTATGTTTTGATTACCAAAATAATTTTAAAAATATGATATTTTTCAACTTTTAAATGAATATACATATTTATTCCAATTTAGTAATTTCATATTAAATAAAAATTCTAACAATTATAAAAATTATTATCGACTAAATTAAAATATATTATCATATGAGATGCTTTTTGAATGAATATTTCATGAAATTAAAATTTATCTAAAACTTATAAATTTGTCATTAAACTGATTTTTAATATAATATTTTTATATAATTTAAAAATAATTTAATTTTGATTAGATCATTAAATAAACCCTTTAATGTTTCTAGATATAGTTTTCCATGATGTGTAAAGTTATTATAAAATGTAAAATAATTTTTATGTTATCATAGTAAAGAAAGAATTATAAAAGTAGTTTTTTAGTAAAAAAATAAAATAATTTTAGGGGTGTTTCATTCTTCTCCTTAAAGAAATTTGCATCCTTGAAATTTTACTCATTGATTAAAAGTTACTAAACCAAAATGTTTGGGTAACTTTTATCTATAATAAGGGATCAATATAAATACTTAAAAGACGCTAGCCTTATGTGGTTATATATATTATAGTTAACTAATACTTTTAGAGAAAATATTTTTCAATATAAGGAACTATACCCAAATATTATGAATCCTAATTCCCAAAAATAAACAAACTCTGCCATGATACCAAATAAGACACCCCATAAATACACTTTAGAACCTAGAGATAAACATAAAAATTTGTTAAAATAATGAATTAATTAAAAATAACTCCCATTATCAAAATTTTGGTTTCTTTTGAAACTAAAAATATTTACAACTAAACGAAAGGTAAAATACAAAATTCTTCCTTAAGGATTCGAAACACAAGTAATTTTCTTATAAAAATACCATTTATTATAATTCCTATGTAAATGGGAAAACATAAGTATAGGGTGAGCTATAAAGACCAATAAGAGATAAAAATGAAAAAAGTGCATAAATAAACATCAAGGATAAGACATGAGGCATGATAAAAGAACATTAATATGAGGAAAAGAAGAATAACATTATCATAAGTACATGATGTATAACATGATAATAAAGACATGAGGCATAACATGGTCATAAGAACATGAGGCCTAACATAAAAATATAGATACAACAGAATCATGAAAAATTCAAAAATATATCACTATCTCTCATCACTAGGGTGTTCCAAAACATATTACATTGTATTTTAGACAAGGTGTATTTACATAATATAATGTAGCGCTATCAGGTAACACCCATCATATTACCACATTTTTTAACCAACATATCATAAATCATTACAATGTCATAATGTCAAGGTATCATGAATATATTATATTTAGTTATTAAGTCTTTATAAAATTCATTATAGCTTTATCTGGTCGAACCAATAATAAATCTTAATTCATGTTTTACTAAAAATGAAAACATATAAAAATAATCATAATATGATAAACCTATTGAAGATTAAATTGTTTCCCAATGAAATTTAAAAACCTATAAGGTAAATACCAATAAATAAATATTATTTATTCTATGGTATTTACTACATATAGATTAAATGGTATATGGTTTTCTAAGTAAGCTCCCTAGTCAATTGATGTATGGGTATCATGGTGAATACCCTTAAATAAGATTAATTATTCATGGTCATACACATAAAAAGGTATTGGAATAATATATTTTATTATCCATTGAAGATGATAAGGAATGAAAAAGGTATTAATAGATCATTCTCTATATAGATCATAATTCCACCATAAAACTTATAAATGGGAACATGGACATGTAGAATAAATGAAAAAGTAATTTCGAGAGTAATAGGTAACATGTAAATTGGTTACAAACATGATGGGAAAGAAACTCTTCTAATAGATTAATGTGGATACCTTTCTATATATCCAGCAATCAATTTTGGAAACTATTGGATTTTCATAATGAAAAGGGTAGTGACATAATTGACAATATTATAACAGGAAGTAGTGAAGGGTACATTAAAAGAATAGGGATACCAATTTAATGTAAATATAAATCCATATATTTTTATACATTATTATGTATTGTAATGTTTATGTGAATTATGCAAAGAAATCCCCCTTGAGCGTTAAACTAGGTGTGCAAGAAGGGCCCAGTCAAAGTGAACCAAAAATATTTCCATGATATAATCATCCCACACTTTTAATGGTTTTAATCACTAGATTAATTTTATATTAAACCATTTCCTCTTATTACATCCAGAGAGGTATTTTGTTACTAGGAAATCCACACACACTTTGTTTTCAAATTTTAGTAAGGTAATATGGCTATAGGAAACCTTTAAAATTAAAATGAATTGTGAATGTAGTATAATAATAGGGAATCATGGACTATCATGGATAACATAGTATGTAAATTATAACATTGATTCATAATAAAAAAATTAATGAAAGGAGAAATAATTAATAAGGTATAAAAAAATAATGGAAAATGAGGGTTGAGGAACCCTTGTTTTGGTATAGAATCAACTTAATAAAATGATATAATTAGAGGGAATAAATAAACTTTAATTTAATAAATATCATATGGTAGATTACAAAATGGAATTAAAAATATGGTAGTATATGAAATGAAATAAAAAATACAATACAATAATAGAAATGTAACTAAAAATGAAAGAGGAGAATTGATGAAGTTTTTACATTGGGATTAAACTTACTAAAGCTAGAGAGGGGCTCCATAAATCCATCGAACCATAATAAAGATAATATTTAGAGGGATATTAATAGTTAAATCATTATAAAATACATTGGTGTGGAAACTGTGGATGGAGTAGAGGTATTTTTATTTGATGAGGGGTGGTTTAAATGGTTAAAATATAGGTTACTTTATTATATAAACCAACTAGTTATGTGTGAAAAAAAATAAACCAATTATATATCCTATTAGTGATTGGGATAAATTTGGTGGACATCCAAGGAATTACCAACCTAGAAAACATCTCCCACCCAACCATTTTAATGGGAAGAATCAAAAAATAATGTTTATCCTAAAATTATTAATTTTTATTCCAAAACGTAAGGTATAAATTTAGTAATTAAGATAAATTTTATAAAATTAATTTTTTTACTTATTATGTGATATTTTTTTTAAATAAATTTATTCATAAAAGTTTAGTCATGCTAACATAATAATGATGTCATAAATTTTTAAGGCTATGTTAAGTGAAATTTTTCAATTTTTCTAAAAAAAAATTCTAAAACAAATCCAAAAATTTACCGTGAAATGATTTTAATGTATTGAGTTAAAAATTGAATTTTATTTTATTAAAATAGTTCTCCTTATATAAAAATTTTTAACAGTTCAATTAATTTCTTTATTTATATAAATTTATAAATTTCATAGAAAATGAAACATTCTATGCATTATAAAAGTTACATAAGACATTTTTAAGATATATTATCATTTAAAAACTATTGTGGTATTATTTTTTATAAAATTTAATAAATATAAAACTTGTAAATTTTTTAAAAAACACATTTTCAACATAAGAAGTTTATATTAACTAAGAAATAATATAATTTCTCATTATATCATTAAATAAACCCTTTAATATTCCAATGTATAGTTGTCATTCATGTGTAATGTTATTATGAAATGTAAAAGTATATCTAAGTTCTTGTTATAAAAAGATCATTATAAAATAATATTTTTATTAATATTGTAAAGAAATTTTTAGGGTGTTACATTTTATCATCACACCTTTAGTGATTTTCAAACTGATGTCTCCAAAACTCCAATTTTTTCCAATTTACTTTAGTCTTTCCTTCACATATATTCCAATATTTATCTCGAATATCATTTGTGATATTGATTACTCTGAATTTCAAAAAATTACTTTCTAATAGTGATGATATGAAAACATTGTATTCAATACCATCATTTATTAAATTCTACTTATATGCAATGTTCATTGTAGCACCTTTATCCTAAGGAACAAACCCATTAGTTGTGTATTACAACAAAACATAACTGATAGGTAAAAATTATTTCATCATTAGGTCTCTCAATGTATGAAAAGTTTTCAAATAAAATTCATGAATCCACTTTGAATTAAAAAAATATAAATAAAAAGTTTTAGATAATACAAATCATTTACTTCTTCTACAAATCAAAAGATAATGAATTCAAAACCCAACAACTTCAAAGAGAAAATTCCTATATTTGGGAATATAGTATTGGTAAAACATATAGAAATATTACATGATCAATAAATGTTACTGGTGGATGGTTGAATTAGTGTTTAATATTATTTTTTATATTTATTCTAAAATATACCTTAACACCTATTAAAATGTAGCGTTGATTTATGTAACACACCCAAACACACACCAAAATAATATAACATAACTGATTTAAGAGGTTCACCCCTAAATATGAGAAGGATAGTCCTTGGGTGATATGGTTCCCAATATAATCATACTAACCACTAGCATCATCATTTATTAATAAGATATTTGTTAATAACCTTTAAATAAGAGTTTCTACATTTTATGACTATTCATTGATACATCTTGCACATAAGTGAATATAATACATTATATTGATAATGTTCATAGTGATAACTAAAATTTATTTAACTAAAACATACATCCTATGATTTTTTATGATTAAATATTCCACATGAACTCTAAATTTTATACATAAAATAATATTAAATTATCTTTCAGAACTGCATAAGAATCAGTTTCATACTTACTTTTTATGAACAATCACATGAAAATCGACATCAAAATTATCATTATTCTTCTATTATATTAGATAATCACAAAATATTCCCCATATTTAACATATTTATGTCATCTTCATATACTTTCTCTCTTAATAATTCTATCTTCTCAATAATCCATTCACATTTTATATTTGTATAGTATAATATATTTAATAGAAAAAAATGAAATTTGAATTTCAAATTCAAATATCCTTCTTTAATCACAACTTTAGGATCGTATCACATTTTAATCATGACCATTAAATTTTTAATGACTGTTATATTAGTTTGGAATAATGATCAAATTTTTAGAATGAATTCATGTCACCATGTTTGATTGAACTGTGTATATTAGCACTGAAAAAAAAAATTATAGCATAGTAGATAGAATTATAAGATAACCAGTTGGTTTTTATTGGTTTTCCCTCATCGTCTACCTAATGTTGTGGAATGTAGTAAAATCTACAGTGCAATGGTCCTAAATTCTCTAGAGACACAAGAATGTTTTGTAATCACATATCTAACATGGTCCATTCACTACAACATTCTCCGCTGTATTTTGAGATGTCTATGGCATGAAAAATGATTGGTGGTGTGGATGTAAAAAATTATCCAAAACCACAAAATTCTAGATTGATGTTAAATATGGCGTGGACCATTATTGCGGATTGAGGTAGAATATTTTTCATGGACATATTATATTTGTGTTAAAACTATTTTCTTTATAATGTAGAGACCTCTAATATAGTCTCTTCTACAAAATTGTTGCTGAATAAATGGATTGATATCATGTAGACCATTTTCCACCCTACTGAATACTTTAGAATCTCCAAATTTTTGAAACTTCTATTGTAGTTTAGTCTATCTTTCTATCATATTGAAAAGAAATTCCCATTAATTATAGTGAAATAATTTTTCCTTAATCAATTTCTACATTATACTACCATGATTTGTAATTTGTAACTCCTTCCACATATACCTTCAATATGATAGAATCATGAACTTCATTTTTGATATATTAAAACTTTGATATGGATTAGTCTTCTTATGAATTATTATCCATGAATATTCACCTCTAAATTAATGAGATATTGAATATTATTTATTTGTTGTTAAAAATAAAAAAACAAAGTAACATATCTATCTGAATCACTTTCTCCCATGTATCACAAAATCATATAAACACCAATTGGTCTCAACATATTACCATGTTAAAAATTATTATTTTAGTATAGAATTTCCTAGTTATGTGGTTTTTGTATTTTTGGTATACAAATTTTCTGGTTGAGGAAATGTTTACTCATAATGCAGTGATTGGAACATGATTAGTGTTTCAAGTGAAAATATAAGAGATGTTAATATTTGATAATGATGAAATGATTTACACTTGTATAATTCATATGTTGTTAACTATTACCACAAGTTTCAATTTAGTTTTTTTATGGGGTGGTTGTATGATAGTGTCCATTGAAACTCATATAGGAGTAACGACCTTTAGAGTTATGCGCACACATTATTAGGGATAATGAGTTTTTTAATTACACTCAGTGATTGTGGATCCTCCATAGTTTTAGTGAGATTGGGGTGATTATTGTAACCATTATTTTGGAGGAGTAATTAAACCATTTTACCCATAGTTAGTTACATGTGATCCCACTAGATGGGAGTTGAATGATCAAAACATTCCTGATATTTGATAGGGATGATGGTCAAGGGTTGTTAAGTCTAGTGTATCCATTCCTTCATGTTCGATAGGATATTCTTATATAAATAGTTAAATGGATGAAAATTTCCATGGTACATATGATATAGATTATGGAAATGCTAGTTTAGTGTCATGATTTATTCAGAATGGTTATATTTTTTATGGGTGTGTGGGTGATGTAGTGTGATATAAAAAATTATTGGAAGGATCATGGAACTTCTAATATTCTATACTATGGGTATATAATTACACTCAGTAATAAGTTATACTTGATTTGGATTGAATTAAACCATCCTTTTATTTTTATTATTTTAGGTTTCGAGTCATTGGGATAAATTGTTTGAGATGTTATTAGTGATAGAGAGATTAGAATATGATATTTGGCTATAGGACCATTTTATGTCACAAATTATTATTCATGATGTGAAAGGGTTTTGGGTGGATGACATGATTTTTATTCTAGTATTTTGTGGGTTTTAGGGAATAATATATTAATGATTCGAAATCTATTCATGATATGAAATCATTTTCCAGACATTTATATAAGGTTTATAGTTTTTAAGAATATGTAGAAACATAATGATTCAAAACATAAATCAATAATTCACACAATGAATGGGGTCATGTCCATAAAGATTATATAATTATATTTCCCTATGGTTCTCATAGGTTTATCACTATTTTATCTCATATTCCAGCCCTTCCATAGGAGTCATTAGTGGACATATTATACCATCAGACTAACCCCATTAAATAACCAATCATTGATCTATAAGGACAAAAGGATTTCTAATGGATCATAAAAAATAATTCTTTTATAACTGTTTTAGGAAGGTGTTTTTTCAATATTTTCACTTTTATAAGAATAATAATGATTTTAGTTTTCTTTAAAAAATCATATTACTTTCAATGGATTTACCCCCCTGAAATTGTGCGGATTATTCTATTATTTTTGGGATCCTGAGAATTTGATTGTGGGTGTTACCCATAATATGTTTGATAAATTTAATAAATGGATTTATAAAATAAAGAATTTATTTTATGCATGTTATTTTATATTTGGGTTATGGGTTCTAACTGTAATGAAACATGGTTGTTTTGTGTACATGGTTATCATTTTATGAGGCCTCATTGAAATAGAATTTCTTCCTAATTTAGACTATAAAGGAACATGAATAATTTACACCAAGAGATAACTTGGTGGTGGATGCATCACCCATCACAAGAATTGGGATGTCGCTTGACAAGAATAGTTTTTTGTGAGAGAGATGAATAACATATATTTCATACCAAATTAAAAATTAATGAATTGATTTTTAAACATGAAATGGAAAACCCATCATGGTTAAATTTGTTTTAGAAAACATGTTCATCCACTTTATTGAATAGATATAAAACTATTTAAATACATTTTAATATTCATCGTATGTATTTTATAATTCAATGAGGTAACTTGTTTATTATCACAGTGTAATCTTGGAAATTAATCATTAGTGTGTCGTTAGGGGTATGATTACTCACCTTCTTCATAGCCACTATAGAATAAGAATATGTTTTTTCTATGATATAACAAATGGTATGGTTTCTTACATTAGTAGAAGGAATCCTTTATTATACTACAATAGTTATTAGATATGGTGGTTGGAGTAGTATTCATTATGGTTAGGAGTGGTTCTGGAATATTACCAAGGTCTTTACTACTTTGGAGGCATAGCACTTATTTTCATAAAAAAAATTCTCTATTACTCTGATATTGTTCCTTTTATGGTATTTAATAGGGATGTATTATTTATTAATCATTCCTCATTAGTTCATTTTAAATTTATTTTCCATGATAGGATGTATTTTCTAAAAGTTTTAAATCAACCCTCAATGTTTAGGAAAGACCTTGGTATTTATTACCATATTATCCTATCTTGGGGGTGTCAAATATAGTTAGGGGAACCACAAATCTATTATAGACAATGGTTAGGGTTGGGATATTAAACTAGATGAGGTAGGTAAATTCTCACGTGGGGCTTGTCATGGATGAATTGAGAATATTATGTTCTCTATTGAATTGGTTAATATTTATTATAAATTTTATACATTGATATATGCATAGATATTTGTTATGGAAAACATTATTAGTATCCTATCGATTTCATATGGAATCCTTTCACACCCTCTCCCGCCGTGATGCATACTGAAATTTTGTCCCATTATATATGAAAAGGTAATGGTTTGACATCTGGTACAAAGTGTATATCAAATTCTAAATAGTATATGAGCTAGATGGTATGGTTTTAGAGATATCCAAATATTTTGTATGATTGGGAGGCCATTGGACTCTCACAAATTTATAATTTATAATACCTAATTAATGAAAGTGTAGTTTTAAGAAGTGTGTTGAACTGCATGGAATGAATTATGTTGTATCAGTGACCAAAGAGAAACTAAAAACAAGAAAATAACAACAACAAAATAAAGCAGTGAATGTGAATGTGTGATATGGAATGTGTGGGATAGTTCAAGGAAAACAAGTCAAAGAAAGAGCCAATAAAAATATGAGTTAAGGGAAATAGGAAGGAATATATTGATCAAAATGTAACTACTCTTAAATGGGACCAATCACATAGGTACAGAGGTTGTGTTTATAGTAATAGAATTTCTAACTATCAATAGATAAATACCCCTCTCTAGTGATATATCTTTGGAATTATTATTTTTAACTGAATCCAAGAAACTGATTCTTCCTCATGGAGAAGATGTTACCACAAACTTTTTCATATTACCAAATTAGTTATGTTCATCAAGGAATGGGGTACTCTATCCTTCACTGATCAGTGCTTGAGGTTGATTTAAATATTTATCATAAGGAATTAAGAAGAAATAACTAGATGGAAAACATAATCCCACATGGATTAACCCAACTAAAATTGGGGAAGAAATAAAAGAATATAAATCCATTAGATCCAACCCCCTAAACTACTTATAAATTAATTATATAAGAATACATAAATATAAAATTTATTAAAAATATATTAGTACAATTAAACATGGAATGAAAAAATGCAGAATAATTTCTCCTAGTTTGAATGGCTCTTTCTTCCAGCTTAACTCCATAGTCTTCTTTCTCCAAGTGTTCTCCCTTATCAATTACCTCCTCCAGTCTCTATTCTAGTGAATGGTGTGGTTGAATAATAAGATGATCAGGATATGGATAGATGGAATAAATTGAGATTTTATGATGGTTCTTGAATTAGTTCATCTGAGGAATAATCTAAAATTCCCTAGATGGATCCCCCTATGATGGTTTGTCCTTCTCTTTAGTTAATTATACCCCCCTGAGCCTATAGAGTATTATGCATTTCATAAATGTGGATCACTTATGCTTCCAATAATAATTTTCCATTGGAACTCCAAGTGAGTGGAGGAATACATCTTGAACAAATTCTACTCCTAGCATGAAATTATTGTTGTTTCACATCACCACACAAAAAACATTAATTAAAAGTTCAAAATTATGATTAATAAATTATTACAATTATTTAATAAAAAATATATATAAATATAAATAAATCAGAAACTAGTATACAAATATAAATATTACAATTTATTAAATAAATATAACTGTATATAATAATTATTATTATATATATATATTCAATAATTAATACATACACATATGTAAAGAAGTTTATATATAATTATTATTTTTATTGTTATTATATATCATATGAAATTATTATTAGTATTTATGAAAAACTTATTAACCAGTATATATGTACATTATATTATTTTATATATATGGATATAAATTGTTATAATTATATATTTTAATATAATAGTTTTTATCAATTTATTATATTTTATATTAGATATATAATTCAAAATAAAGAAGGAAAAGAAAATCAGAATTGGGAGCCTAGTGATGGCACAGATGGGAATGGTAGAGGTTTGTCTTAGGGGTGGGGGTGTTACTAGTAGAACCAGTGCAGTGTCCTTCATCAATTGTAGTGAGGGGGTTTCTTTAGTTTCATTCGCTGGTAGTTGATGACAACTTTTTCCTTGGTGAAATAGTGGGGCTGAGGCAGTGGCAGTATTTGTCGGTCTTTAGGAGAGGAAGAAGGCAGTGGATCTTAGCCACGGGAGTTCATGGAGTATATCTATGGAAATTTTAGAAGATCCAGTGAGTGTTCATCATTTAATGGCTTATAGTGCAGGTTTAGTCAGTTTTCTTCAAACTCCATCCCTGGATTTGGGTTTTGGTTGGAATCTGTTGGGTTCAGATCTGGTGCAGATTTGGGGTATTTCAATTTTTTTATTTTTTATTTATCTTCACTCATATGCTATTGATTTTAATTCTATGTTGGTGAGGAAGTGGATGAGTGAGGGACTGGCGGTGGCTAATATTATTTTTGGAGACATGATTCATCACAAATGACGGTGTAGGAAAAGGATACTCTTGTCATTGAATTTCGGCCATGGTGGGTTAAGGATAGGGGTTGGAGATTAATTTGGGTAAATATAGAGGAAAGTCGAGGTTGGTGGTGATACCCACTAGAGGTAAGTCCTATTGGCTATGACACCTGTTGACAGTGAGAAAATAAGGGAAGTCTGTCAGAAGGTTGGGATATGCTACAGACATTCGGTGGAATTGGAAAGTGGTGGCCACTTGAGAGTCACCACTGAAGCATGTGTAGGTGGTGGCTCCTATTATAGGTGGCTCACCTGGTATCATCTCACCAAACAGAAGATCAACTAGTGAGAGTAGACATTGTCTTCCAAAAACACTATACTAAATAAATAAATTTAAATATTATAAAAAATTATTGAACATGAAACAAGAATAAAATTAAAATAAAAATGAAAAAAGGTGAAAAAATTTATTTTCTATTTATTATAATTAAATAATTAAATTATTTAATCAATTGAAAAATAGCCTAAAAATAATTACAAAGTAAATTGAAAAAAAAATTAATAAAGACTATTTATTTTAAAAAAAATAAAGAATAAATTAATTGAAACTAAATGAACAAGTTTAAAAAAAATTATTTAATAAAAGAATAAATAATTAAAAACATAAAAAATAATTAAATAAAGGATTAATCAAATAAAATAATAAAAGAAAATCGAAAAGTAAAAAATTCAAAACCATGAAAAAACGAATGAAATAAATGAATAAAATGAAAATTTATTATTTAAGTAATAAAAGATTAAAAATTGAAAGTTAAAATAAATTAATTTATTGATTTTGAATTATAAAAAATTAATAAAATAATTAATAAAATACATACTTTTACCAAAAATAATTATTTTAACAATTTAATATTGAAAAAATTTAATAGTTAGTCAAAAAAATTCAATATTTTAACAATATAAATACAATTCAAATAAAAAAAGGTTGTGGGAAAGTGAATTAAATAAATTCCATATCATACCTCAGGGTTGGTATTATAGTTATTTTGATTACTTTTTTATTTTCACAAAACTAATTTTTATATGGAAAATTATTTGAGTATTATATGGTTGAAAGGGAAAGATTGATGATTGCATTGATGATTATATAAGTTCATTAGATAGTTAGTATATATATCTAAATTATCATAAAATCTTGTTTTGATTTTATTATTATATATTTTATAAGGTAATGTCTCCCCACTTTACCCTCTTAGACCCTTACTACTGGTTGGAATTATTTGGAATATGAGGAGGTGAGCCAATGATCATGTGATGCATTTATCTGGTCACTAAGAATTTTACTTGATTACGAAATTATTTAAATTCCAATAATGAGGATCAAGGTCAAATTAAGAAAAACATTATTTGGGATATTGTGAAGAAACCACGTGATCAAAATTTCATTAGAAAATTGTGGGTGTTAATGATAAAATAGGATAATCCAGAAAAAGTGATAAGAAAAAAAGGATTATTTTCTATATAATATTAATACAGAATTTTAGGGTATTTATGTAGAAGAAAGGCATACACTAGTTGTGACACATGAATTAAATATATTATTAGTAGCAGTGATATTTTATTGAGGTTTTAAAGTCTACTAAATATATGAATAGAAAAATCAAAAAAAAAAATAGTACTCAATGAGGATTTATACATTATAAAATATAATGGAACACACAATCAAATATAGTTCATAATGGTGATTTAAAAAAAATATTTCTTTTATTGGTTGATTTAATGACTTCATGCTTAATATGATTGAATAAACTTTCCCTTGATGAATAAATAAATTAACATATCTGGTATAGACCACTATTTGTATATGAAGAGAGAAATGGAATAAAATATAATTATTTTAATCTATGTTGATAATATCATACTCTGCCTATGAGAGGAAAAGTTTAGAAATAATTTTACAAGATTTATTATGACATGAATAGTAAAAAATTACACAGATATTAATAAATTATATAAGATCATAATATATAACTCTATTTTAACAGAAGGTATTAGAAAAAAAATTACTATTGTCTTTATAGATTTGATATGTATTCATTGTGATGTTCCAAACATGGATATATGAATCATCCATAATGATTTAGTATAATCACATAGTCATAGGTGTATTCTTTGTCTCTATCGGTTGGAACATAGTGTTGTGGGATAATAATGATTATTAAGTATTGATTTTAATGAAAATAAACAATATAAAACAATTGGTGTAAATGTATAATTTAATTTTCTTTCGAATCCAAACCCAAACATTAAAATAAACAATAATGTAAACTATTAATAAATACTTTTTAGAAAAAAGAGAAATTAGGAATACTAACATTACCTAAAAACTGACAAAGATATTACCAACCAAATTTAGATATTCCAAATAATGAAAAAAATTAAGAGAATAACCTTATCAAATCCATTAAAAACGCATATCATGTTATTGTCTAACATAAATCATGACATAATACGTCTACATGGATGATGATATGTGTATTTAGGGGTGAGTATATAAATGTTTAAAAGGATCTCAATATATACATCTCATGAAATCCCATGTAAGACCAATTTTGAATCATGTTACTAATTCATTTGAAGATATTTTCACACATTTTAAAATAATAATTTTTACTAGTTATAAAAATTAAAGAAACATGGTAAATTAAATAAAATAACTATTATTTTCAAAAATAAACATATCGCTTCCTTGTTCATCCCAAAAATAAATCCATTAAAAACACAATATAATCCTTGTAGAAATGATCAATAATGATGTTCTTAAAAAATATCTTCCTATTGTAAAAATATGAACATGAGATGTATCATTACCTACTTAAGTGTTTTCAAATATCATGGCCCTACACATTTGTGTTTTACACAGAAATAGAATTTTCTAACCATCACTATAATATGACCCTTATATCAATACATAATACTTCTAGGCTGTTGATCATTCAAAAACAAATTAATTTTAAACTATTTTACTTTCAAAATTTTTTTCCCAAATAATCAGTCAAAAAATCAAAAAATCAAACATTTTATGAATTCATAAAACTATTTTTCACAAAAACCACTACTTAATATCCAATTTTAATAGTTTATACTAAAAATATAAAACTTATAAATATGTTTAAATCCCATTTATTTTTATAAAATTAAAACAAATTGATAAATACCCAACATAAAAAAATTAAAATCACACCAATCAATTGAAAATGAGATACAACTTACTATGTAGTTAATCAAAGCCACATAAAATTTATTTTGAATGTTAAAACATACCAATACCAAAGGGTAGATGTCAACAACATCTATTTGATCCTTTCAACACCTAAAATGATAATAGTAAATCATTATTATTCTATTAATAATTATAATAAGATAATATTGTGGACTTTTCACTATTATATCAAGGTGTATATATCAATAGATAATGAAATAAAAGGATAATAATATAAAGATAAGGGAATGTGTGAGATCATCATTATCAAACACCTCATATGATATTTATCTAAAAAATCATATAGAAAATGGTTTCATTATTCAATTATGAATCAATACATATAATTTTATAAGTCATTATGTTATCCAATTTGATGTTATAGAATCTAACAGGTTTTATGAGACTCTAATATAGATTTTAATAGAGAAAAAATATAAACCATACCAAACTACATGGTCTAAAAACATGTTTCTTGAGACCATCCACCGTGATTACATTCCTCTCTTACTACTAAAATAATAATTCAAGGTCTAGTTTCATTTTCTGTTTGATCATAAACAAACCATGCATTACAATATATCTTACCTGGATGACTTTAATAATATTACTGTATGGTCTATGAGATCATGAAAGTGGACGTACATTCCTCATTTCAAATTCAAAAAATCCAAATTTAGAAAAAAAACCCTAAATTTCAATATAGGGCCAAAAAACTACACATTATTCATCAGAGTTCTTTCTACTATAGTACTTAGCATCGTTAGAATTTCTTGATTATTTATTATTCTTATATAATACTTAACATTGATATGAAAACTGATCCATTACCTTTCTATGAATCTTCTTAAAAAGTTCAAACCATTAATTAAACTCTCACTAGAGCAATACTACGATCTCCAGATATATCCTCTTATGTATTAGAAAACTAAAAAGAATTTTCAACACTAGTGGTGTCTTCTTATAGATTTCTTTATCACATGAAAGAATAAGAGATAGATATGGATGGTACATAATTTTCTCTAATATATGAATGGAATACTATACTACAACATACTTTATCGTAACCATAATATTATTTCCCACATAACTAATTCTATTAACAATATCAAACGTCTTAATATTCCAATGAACCAAACTTATATACTTCTTGAGTAACATATGTCCCAACCATATAGAAACAAACATGATGAATCATTCCTTATACAAAAACTGAAACAGATTTCAATGATAATTAATATTAGAATATTAATTATTCTGATTGGATTTAATAAACTTGATCATTCATCTATCACATGATGTTGGGCCACAATAGTGGTCTCCCTCCCTCCCACCTTGTCTCTCTATCTCTCAATATTAAACTTAATATGATAATGATCGTCATGGACTACCATATTGTTCTTTAAAAATATATATATAACTTGATTCATTGTGGTATTTTGTATACAAACTCTTCCAAATAAATATAATTCACCCATGATATCTTAGAGTCTTCCCCACAATCACAATAAATATTCTCAAATTTCATTAAGGTTTATTTCTTCTGCATATTGGTTTGTGAGTGGTATGACATACTCTTCTTCAAATAAGTATCCATATTTTTCATAAACTTATAAATAATCATAAAATAGATCAATGATCACTTTTTTACATTATATAAGAAGTATAATCATGAAGCCTAACTACCTATAGAAAATTCTCCATCATCACCTGTTAACAAATATTACATTAATAGAGATAATCATCCAAATAAATATTCTTCCTTATCCACTGAAACTAATGTATAAAATATTTTTACAAATTTTCCATTCCAATATGAACTTCCCAACTGGGGTTATGAAACATTTCATTGAAATCCTTTATCATACCCATATCATGGTAAACTATGATTCACTAAACTTCTTGAATACATCATCTATTATTTTTCTATACTCCACTGGATCCATAATTTTAGAAGTAAAACTACATCCATATTCAATATCTTCTAGATACAAACCTTATATTGTGACTATTAAAATTTGATATGGCCTCGTTCTCCCATGGAGTGATCCCTCGATCACACTCTGCTTGCTCCTAGGGTTTCCTTGTGATGGCACACCTCCTCCAGCCTATTCCTTTATTGTGTGTTCCTTTTCTATGTCCATATTTATTGTATCTCCTTGTATCTAGGATTTCATTCAGGTTCTTTCATCTTTTGTGGTGTTTCTATCGAAGGTGGTTCACTATGGAGGCATCAGGTAACTTCTTCCTACTCTGATATCGTGTTCCACAACTCCTCTCTAGGTCGGATCTGGAGAGATGGTTCATCTTTGTTTTGGGATTTTTGGATCTGTGGTTGATGGTTTTTATTTTCCCTCTAGAGTTGAATCATTCCCTTATTTTTTTATGGTTTCAGCCTCACTAGAGTGTCATCGTTTTTAGCCCTTGAACATTCAAATCACTTCCATGACTTCATGTCCCTCAGCTTCTATCCTAGTAATATCTAGACTGGTGGCTTCTTTGAGGTTTTGGGATGTGAGTTTTGGAGGAAAACATTTCCCCTTGTGCGATATGCTCTTATGTTCTTCTCCCTTCATGTTCAAGTTTCGACATCTTCAATGGTTTTTTTTCATTCCTTTCAGTTTTATTCCTAAATTCATTTGTGAGGTTTTGGTTCTTTTTTTACGATGGGATTTTTTTCAGTGTTTAACATGTTCTATGTTTAAGGAGTGGTTTAATTTATGTTTGGTTTTGATGGTTGAGAAAACTATGCAGAGCACTCTGAGGATTCTCTACTTGTGTTTGGGGGTTTTTTTGGTTTCTTGGGGGATGATCCGATTGTCTCTAGCATTATGGTGTGAATTTGGACAGTATGGATGATGTCCATTTTTCTGTTAGTTTATTATGATCTTGGTTGTGTGATAGCAATGACGGTGTTGATAGGATGGAATTATTGATGGTGGGTATGGTAGTAATATTAGGGTTCCCGTGGCATGAGTTTTCCTTTAATGATGTGACTTATTGAATTTTTAATTTCATGTTACTTTGAATGTGTACCCGTGAAAACTTGTGGTTACCACTTACCCAAAAATATTCTGATCTTAAAATCAATAAAAAGTGAGAGTTGAAAATATCATGAATATAAAATTCCACTATTCCTCTGATTCCCTAACTTATTTAGTATTCACACTAATAGAATACTCTAAATCATTACATTTTTCTGTTGAATAAAAAGATGAAAAACCAAGAGTATGATGATACACATCCCACCATCACTAAATCATGTTAGAAGTATTTTGGGATTAAATTTAACTCTTATTTTAATAATATAAATACACCGTGAATCATTCCCTGAAAATTTATTATCTCAATCTCTTCAAAACATTACAAACATTCACTAAATGCAAATAATTCTTATCAAAATTATTCTCATGGGGCCATGGCTACATTTATCGATTTGAAATCACATAATCCCCTAACATAATAAAACATATTATTAATGTTTTAGATGCATTGTAGTAAACTTAGTACCCTTAACTAAACTCTATAAAGATAAATGTTGGATTGAAAATCTGCTTATTATCCATGTCATAAAATTTTCTTTAGTACCTTTCATAACCATAAACATTCATGACATTTTGATTCAACACAAAAATCATAGATTCAAACAATGAAAATATTGGATAAATTTTTTCTAGTAAAATACCAATCTTTTAATTCACTTTATCTCAATAAAAATATTGGTCCACTCTCATGACTTCCCTACCTCAAAATTCACTATATCCAATGAGAACCCATTTAATTAAAATGATATATTGAAATAGAATAACATCTCACATAAATGATAGAAATTTTGATATATTTCCCTAGATATCATGAACTTTTAGTATATATCAAAGTATTTAAATGTGTTATATGGTCCTCATCCACTCTTGATTAACCAGGATGTATTTTAAAAAATAATGTAAAATGATTCAATGTATTTCTATAAGAAACAGTTCATAATATTAATAAAAATAACATGAGAGTTAGTAGCCTAAGACCATGTCACCATATATTAATAATTTTTTTACCTACTACAAAAAGGAATATTTGGAATTTCTATGTCCTTCATCCTAAGTTGATGATATCGTGATCATGCATCAATCATAGAAAAAATCCACTATAATGAACCAAACTTGGTAACCCCTTCTCGGAGACTAGTCCATTTTATAATGTGGGCCATGTTGTATTCCCAATCACCATAGAATGGAAACAAGTACCATGGACCTAGATTTTCCTTAATAGGATCAATTACGGAATTAGATATTAAAATGAACAAATGAAACATAAATAGAAAAAAGAATAAATTCCAATAGGAAATCATCTAGTAGATTCCAAGATGTTAGCAGATGTAATACCGTAATGTAAAATAAAATAAATCTAGAAAAATAAATGGGAGGATTCCACTAAATTATCATCAAACATGAACCCCATTTTGTGATATCCCCTCTATTTATTCTAATCCAAGCTAATTATTCTATACCATAATAAAGAATAAATGCTATCACAACTAAAAAACAGATCCATTGAAGGCAGTCTCCATGTTTTTATGTATAGTGTCAACATAACACCCCAATATGGGTATCACCAACCAATATTTTATAAAACCATACATAATAATTCAAGTCTTAGTAGTCAGAAATATAATTATAAAAGTATTACACTAAATATTTGTGAGAAAGTTAATATAGTTAGAATATATAATCATATGTTCAAGGATTAATGTAAATAAATGAAATTAAATTTTTATAAATGAGGATATATATATATAATATATATCCTAAAGTATATAATCAATGAAAAGTACCATATTATTATGGTAGTGGTTCCCAAGTCCTCTATCACTTCATCATATAATAAGAATTATGTTCTTAAGGGATAAATATGTTATTTCAGTTTGTATTTTTTAATCATTTCATTTGAATTTGGTTCCCAAGGGAGCACCATATTTACTTGATGAACAAATTTGGAGGAGCACAATGTATTTCCCAGTATGAAGATTCAGGGGGTACCACATCCAAATTTTAGATAACCAATGGATAACTCGGTTTTATTATAAAGTTCATATTTATATAATAACATCATCATGTATCATTACCCATCAATGATCCTACCCACTCAACCAAGGAGATCCTTGACAAAATCTAAATTATTATACATTACATTTCCCACAACATGATATAAAATCCAAGTATCATATTAAATTATGAGACTCTTTAGATGTCAATGGTTTAATAAATTTAGAGAATCCATTTTAAAATTTTCAAGGAAAGGGGAAATTTAAAATGTGAAAACTAGTATGAGAATTTCATTTTGAGAAACAAATTAATCCAATGTTCCCTGATTATTTTGACAGAAGAATTTCAATAATTTAAATTAGCCTGGAAAATTAATAATTTATCAAAAAAGGATCTTGAAACCCCAATATAAAATTTATATTACTTAAAACGTATATAAAAGAACTCATTCACTAATTGAAAAATATCTATTGGAATTTATAATGTAAAATCTACCATATTATAAAACTTTAATCAATTCCAATATATATTTTGGATTAATACCTCTAATGAGTTTCCATGTGAAAAAATAAGATAGAAACTAAAATTCAAAAAAATTGGGCAATCATTCAAATCCTTAGAGGTTTAACAACATGCTTGAGAGTAAGGAGTTGAAATAAAACCCTCAAATATGGTGGAATTATACATAGGGGTTTGATCTAACTCTTAATATATGAATACATAGGTTTTTTGGGTGTTTTAGTCACACATGATGAAAAAACTAGAACCCACGAACCTTATACAAGGGAAGTGAATGAGAAGGAGAAGAAGCAATAAAGAGTGGTAGAGGAATATAAAAAGGAAGAAGATGAAGAAGAGGTGGTTTGTTATTGGGAGAACATGTATTGATATAGATATTAGATTGAAGGATATGTGAGAATAAGTAGATCTATCCATACCCCTACTTCAACCAAATCATAATAGAGGTATATGGGATGAAAACCAAAACCAAACACGAACCCTATATACCTGAGGTGGTCAATCCACATCCATCCCATAGAGGATTTCTATGTATGGAATATTATTTGAAGATAATTTTATGTCCTAAAGGGCCAATAGTTCTAAACCATTAATTGTACACCATTAGTTAAAGAAAAACATTGCTCAGCGACATAATGGTATGGAGACAGATTAAAGTTTAAATATTTATCTTATGACTATTTTATATCTTGTATCTCACCCACATTTCCTACAGTCCTAGCCCTACCACCATTCTAGACACCATATCACCCAAAATCACATGGTTTTCTTATGATCACCTAACACATAACACCCCAGGGAAGTTATATTTTATGAGTAGGTAGAAATATTTTCACTACCACACACACCTACCATCCTGACATCAAAATGTCTCACTATCCATCTATCACTGGAAAAGTCCACCACCCATACAAGAAATTTTCATTAAATAATACACTACCCCCTAAATGGGGCCAAATCTTAAAGTGCCTAGTGTTTAATACCAAACCACCTATATATAGGTACTATTTAAAAAACCAGTTAACTACAAAGATGGTTTTATAATAATAACTATAAAAAACACAACAAAAAATAACAATAACAATAAAAACAATAAAAACAACAATAATAATAACAATGATAATAATATTAATGGTATTTTAATAGTAATAATAGTAAGACATTAAACCCATTATAGGATCATCCAAACATATCCCTATAATGACCCAATCTTTTACCAATGGAATTTATACATAATTATAGTAATGTCCTACAGTATAAATCACATAAAATCACATAGATACCCTAATAAAAGCCTTATAGATGAATAATTATTTAAATAAGAAGTATTTATAGATTTTAACGAACCAATAATGATGAAATAGTAACTTGACCTTAGAAATAATATTATATCCCTTATAAATATTAAACCATCCAAATGAATAGTAACCTGACCCATTAAATTATAAATAAACTTTAGGCATTTTATAAGTGAAAATATAAAATAATTATATCATAGTATAAGTAGGAAAATATTTTGTAAGGTATTAATTAAGTGTTGAAAATTATTTAAGTACTAAATATTTAATTATGATTTTATGATTAATTTAAAATTTTAAAAGAAATTTTATTTTCAAAAAAAATCATAAACAAATATTTTTATGTCTTTTTATTTTACAAAAATTTTATAAGACATTAAGTAATTTTTTAAATCATTATAAAATCAGTTCTAATTTTAAAATCTATATTCTATATGTAAATGATAATTTTAATTAAAAATGAAATTACTCAAATTTAGAAAATAGATTTCTTAAAATGGATTTCATTTTTTAATTCTATATGTCAATAAATGATTATAGTGATTTTTTTGGATTTTTCTAAAAGACTTGAATTTTTTATGAATTGTAAAATATGATAATTTACAATAAAAACTAAATACCTGAATTATGGAGTCGTAAATGATGTAAGGATGATATAAGCCCAAAATCTCAAACTATAATCCCTTATGATAATATAATTAGAGATAATTCTCAAACTATTCATGTTCTTGATCCAAAATAACAAACTAATCAATATAATAATGAGAAAACACCTCTCTCATCCACTATAAATACCACCACTTTCCCCATCTTCTCCTCACACCTCTAAATCTTTGAACCATTAATAACTTATTCCCAATAATATTACCTAGACCCTCCCCCACTTCGAAGATCTGTTTTTTTCATCAAAATACAAAACCCTATTCCCTAAGGAGGTTCTCTAGGAGGATAAATCCAAGGGGTAAAATACTCTTACTTTTTCATTTAATTCCTTTTCAATTTCATTTATTTTCATCTATTATCTTCATCCCACCCCTTCATTATAATGGAATGATAAGTAAAATACCTTAAATAAACTATAATTATATCATGTTAATGCAAATTCCATCGTTAGACTCCCATATTTCTCTCTCATTTATTTTAAAAATGAAATCGTCGCTTGTGATGTGTCAATTTACCGACATCATGGGAGATGCAAAATCATTTTCCTGTAATTCCATATAGGATGTTAATAAACCCATTATAACGATTGATAAATATTTTAAAATTTATTTTATGATCCTTTTTATGTTCTGAAACTAACACATATACATAACACTAAATGATAAAACAAACCAATAATGTTTTGATCGAAAAACCACTAACATCAACCCAAAATGATCATCATTAACTTTTATCTAAGGATTCATCATTATACCATAAAACCAAATTATTTGTAAGATAATTTAAAATTATTTAAGATATTTGATAACATATAATAATATTTCTATATATTTATCCATATTTTACCCAAATTTCTATTCATGTATACAAGCAAACCAATCATGAAAACCATGAAAATAAATTCTCTCAAACGATGAAATTAAACTCTGTAACTCATAAAAATTTCAATAAAAGAACTTAATAAAACAAAAATGCATAAAATTCCTATAAAAAATGTTTTTTATTTGTTAATTAACAAATCTAATGTGATAATACATGATATTAAAGTGGATAAATCATTCAGACACAAGGTAAGGGGAATTCTTGAACCCAACTCTCTTTTTTGGGTTTTCACTCTTTCACCCCATTTTCATTATGAATATTCCTTAAATATCATTTATTAATCATTATATTACCTTTTATCTAATATACATTCTTTATAATTGAGTTTTTAGAAAACATAATGTTTTCAAAAAGAACTCTTCTTTAAAAAACACACCTTTTTTCTTGAGATTGCTTCTTCTTCACTCAAGGTTGATGAATCTCATATCAAGTATGTTATTCCATCATTCATTTGGGAACCCAATGTTTATGAATGTATTATTTTTGAAATTAAACTCCTTCCTTTCCATGATTTATTTTATGTCCAATATAGTTATATATTTTATGTGGCATGTGTGGTAATATAAATGTTTTGATATGATGAGTGCAACCAGAATTACATAGCGTAATGTAAATGTCATTATGTGATGGGTAAACGCATAATTATATAAAACTCCAATTAATTGGGTAATTTGATGTATCTCATGAGAAAAATTTAAATATTTATGAACATGATTCTATCTTTATTCACAATAATGTTTGGTAGTTGACCACTAAGATATGATGTTTCATTTTTATGCACTGCCACATTCCATACCTTTATCTAATACTTCCTATAATGATTATGATGATGATGTTAAGTTTATTATCACACCATATTATATTGTTTAACGTTCTTATTTATCCTCTTACTAGGATTTTATCTCACCCATTTTACATATATCCATTATTAATTACTTGTACTAAGGATAACACAAGAGAAAACAAGAATCTAGAGAAGCAGGAATTAAAAAATTGTTTGTGTTTTAGTTTTTTAATGTTATGTATGTTCATTTTTTTCCCATAACACAAAACCTTTGGATCCTAATTGGTAAATTATTTTATGTTGTTTATCATTAAAATTATTTGATAGTCATGTAAGAAAAAAAATAGGGTCAATATAGTTGGTATCAGAGCACAGTTTTTTTAATTTGGGAATTAGGATTATAGAACCTTTATGAAACCCCTTATTATGAGACTAAGTATATGTAATCATACAAGAATATTTTCTAAACATAGGGGTAAAAAAAGATATTCCTTTGTAATTAATTTCTTAAATGAATAAATTATTTATTCATGATATGTTGAATTAGGTTTTGTTCTATCCTTTTCTATTTTAAAAAAATGGTGGGAACCAGGAGAAACCTGGCTAAAAACCTGAGCGATGGACAATTCAATGATTGCCCGAATGATATTACCAATGCCTTGGGAGGTGGAGTTGAAAATTACATGGTGAATCTTACCAACCTATCTCAAGTTATTAACAATAACTTCAAAAATGTGGAATTCCTGCCTTAAACTAATATGGGTCAAATGGATATAGAATGTTTTATGCATAAAATACCCCTAACATTTAGTGGATCTTCTAATTCCAGTAGTTATAGAAAATTATTTCAAATCAATGGATAATATATTTTTGTGATAAACTTTTCTAAGATGGATATGGTGAATCTTTTCATTTATAATCTAGAAGGATAGGATGATCAATGGTGTAATTTTATTAAGAACTCCAAGACAAAGGAAGAAATTGAAAATATAGAGTTGGAAGACAATAAGATGGTGTTTATTAACAGTTATTTCCTTAAAAATTTTAATAAATATATAGAGAGAGAATTTATAGAGCTGAAACAAAAGTAAAGATAATATTTCATTGCCTTGAAATAAATTTTCACATGGGTTGCAAGGTATGCTTCATTTTGTGTTTTCAATAATGATAGAAAAATTGATAGATTATTCCGCGGTTTAAAAAAACCTTATAAATTCTCTTGAAATTAAAGACTTGAGGAGTTATGAATATGTTTTTTGATGTTCTATCTAAGTGGAGATATATTTTGGTGATTGTTCTCTTAGATATGGTGATATGAAGTAAAATATAAAGTTTCAAGATAGAGGATCTAATGACAAAGGTGGAATGAAAACTCAACCACCCACATTTGAAAAATGTGGGAAGAATCATAATGGTAACTTCCTCAAAGTAATGGGAAAATTCTTCATGTGTGGGAGAGAAGGACACAAAGCTCATGAATGTTGAAAATATGTGAGGAAGAATGAAAATGTGGTGGAGGAAAGGAGAGAACCACCGACGATCCAATGCTACAACTATTTGGATCAAGAGAACAATAAAAGCCAGTGTACTAAACCTAGAATCCTTGAGGGTAATCAGTGTCATCGGAGACCAAATTTAGAGGATAAAAGAAAGGATTATTCAATCACTATTATGGAATAAGAGAAAGAAAATGAACTCATACAAGTTAAAGAACCTATTCACCTAATAATGGAAAAAGTATAATTTGATTCTAGTTATACAAATTTCTTTATATCTTGAAAGTTTTCTAAAACTATTTAATTGAATCCCCAAAACATTGAAGTATATATATCATTAAAAACACTAAGTAGTGCAATCATTGTAACCCAAATGTTGGACTCTTCTCCTCTTGGCATTTGTGGGAAGATTATTCCATAAACCTTCATGATACATTCCATGGTGTAATTTGATGCTATAATAGTAATGGTTTGGATATCATTATATAGAGAACATAAAAACTATTAGGAAATTGAAAAATATTTTCATATTCTGAACCATTCCATCCCGCTCTATAAATTCATAGAAGATCATGAATCACCTTAAGAAAATCATTCAATGGTGTGGGTGTTGATTCCCTTTGAAGAATCATAACTCGATTAAATAGCTGTTTAAAAGGAAGGTATTAACCTTAGGGAAGTTCATGTAGTGAGGGAATATAGTGATGTATTTCCTAAAGAATTACCCAAACTTCCCCCAGATCATGAGGCATCGTTATCAATAGAACTCATAATCAGAGATACCCTTATATCAAAGTGTCCTTATAGGATGTCTCCAATAGAACTTGAGGAGTTAAAGAATCAATATAATTTGTAAAATGGTTCATATGGCCAAGTTCATATCATTGGGTTGCGCAATTTCTCTTTGTCGATAAGAAGAATGGATTAATTTAGTTATGTATCGATTATCAAGAACTCAAAAAGATCACTATAAATAATAAGTATCCAATTCCAATGATTGATAACTTGTTTTATCACCTATGAGGACCTCAGTACTTCTCAAAGGTGGATCTCCATTTTGGACATCACTAGCTAAAGGTTAATAATGAACATATTCAAAAGACTGAATTTCATACAATGAATTGGAACTATGAGTATTTGGTGATTCCCTTCATACTTACTAATTCCCATGAAATAGTAATGGATTTGATAAATAGAGTCTTTAGACATTTCCTCGAAAAATGTTTCGTATTGTTTATCGATGATATTCTCATCTACTCAAATATAAAAGAGAAAAATGAAGAATGTCTAAGAATTGTTTTGGAAACATTAAGGAAGGAGAAGTTATACTCCATGTTCATCAAGTGTGAATTTCGGATGCAAAAAATCACATTCTTTGGAAATGTGATCACAAGTGGGAGAATTTATATAGATCCATAAAAAACAAAGGAAATTGAGGAATGGTCCATTCCCTCTAGTGTCACATAAATCCATAGTTTTCTTAGATTACCTGCGTTTTACCAACATTTTGTGAGAAATTCCCCATGATTGTCTTGCCCACTAACTTAGTAAAGAAGGAAAGGGGGAAAGTATGTCTGGAATGATTAATGTGAGAAAATATTCAAGGAACTAAAAAAAGTAAAATCACTACACTTTTACTCACATTTACAAAAAGTAGAGAACATTTTGTCATATAAATTGATGCTTCAAAAAATGATTAGGTTGTGTACTCAATAAAAATGATAATCTGATACCCTATACGACAAGATAACTGAAGATCCATGAATAGAACTACCTGAAGCATGATCTAGAGTTAGCATCTATGATTTTTTCCTTGAAAATATGTTAGTACTACCTTTATGGTGAGAAATGTGACATATATACCAATCAAAATAGCCAAAAGTATAAATTCCCACAAAAGGATCCCAACTGGCTTAAATTTTATGATGCTCTTAGTATAAAATAACCTGGTACTCTATACATGTTATAGATGCAGAAACACCCAATATTCATGGATATGAAAAGGATATGTCTAGAAAATCATAACATCAGGGAATAAATCCTACCATTCCAAAATTATTTCCCAACCATCTACACAAGGGAAAATTAAGTAGGCATGAAGGGATGATCTAGAGTTACAAAATATGGTTAATGTAGTAAAGGAAGGGCATTTGCAAGAGTTAATTATTGATGATAATTGTGTGATTCATTTTGGAAGAGTCATTGTGTTCCTTCATCACTGGGGATTAAAAGTTAGTTATCAGATAATCCACATTGAATAACATTATCTAACCATCCTGGGAGTACCAGGATATACCATGATCTTAGAGAACACTTCTAGTGGGATAACATGAAGAAAATTATTGAGGAGTATATCTCAAGGTACATGATATAACAGTAAGTTAAATAAGAGGGAAATATATCCAAAGGGATGATGCAACCATTGCCTATACCAACTCAGAAATGGGATAATTTTACTATGGAATTTTTTACGGCTCTTCCAAAGGCGTACAAAGAAAATAATGTGATATGGGTTGTAGAGGACTGACTCCCCAATAATTCATATATTATTTATATTTTGGAGGATCTATATATTGAAAAAATTGAAAATATATATGTGAATGAAGTGGTGATACTGCATGGGGTTCACTCTCAATTGTCTATGATCATGATCCTAGGTTTGCATCTGAATTCTAGACGAGTATTCAATATTCTTTGAGTACTGAATTGAATTTCTACATTACCTATCACACCCAAACTGAAGGAAAATCTGAGAGTACTATTCAGATGCTTTAATATTTTCCAATATACTTCTCAATATAATTCAAAGGTGTATGGGATCATAATCTCCCATTTGTTGAGTTATCATACAACAATATCTGACAACATACTTATCCCATTTGTTGAGTTGAAAAAGAGTTATGCTGACAATTGTTGAAGGGACATGGTGTTCGATGTTGGAGATAAATTATTCTTTCTAATTTCACCATGGAAGAGAGTAATGTGGTTTGGAAAGAAAGTTAAGATAAGACCAAAGTACATTGGCCCATTTGAGATCCTTGATCCCAAAGGATCTATAGTCTATCGGCTTTTACTTTTTCCATATATGGCTCAAGTTCATGATGTGTTTCACATATCACTTTTGATAATTACATACTAGATCCCTCACATGTGATGAACTCAATGGTGGTATATCTTGAAGATGATATCTTTTATGATGAGTATCCAACAGAGGTTCTAGACTAGAGAGATAACCCTCTACCCAATAAGACAACCCACCTTTTCAAAGTATTATGGATGAACCGTAAGTATAAATAAGAAACATGGGCACTGGAGAAGGAGATTAAGGATATGTACCCTTACCTTTTTATGTAAAATGAAATTTTGAGGGTGAAATTTCAAAAGAGGGGAAGAATTTAATGACCTAAACATTTATCAATGGACTTTCTCCCTTATTATAGAAATTTATTATACTATAAATCACATAAAATCACTTTTATACTATAATAAAAGCATTTAAAATGGTGAATAAATGAAATAAGAAGTATTTCTAGATATTAAGTAACCTATAATGATGAAATAGTAACTTGACCATAGGAATAGTAATATAACCCTTATGAATATTAAACCAGCAAAATTAAAAGTAACCTCACCTATTAAAGTATAAATAAAATTTAGGCATCTTATAAGTGAAAATATGATATTATTATATTATAGTATAAGTAAGTAAATATTTTAAAAATTGTTAACTAAGTGTTGGTAATTTTGAAGGATATAAATAATTAATTGCAATTTTATGATTATTTTAATAATTTAAAAGAATATTTATTTTTATAAAATATGTTCATAAATTAATATTTTTCTATCTTGTAATTTTAATATAATTTTATGAGACTATAAATAATTTTTTAATGTGTTATAAAATTAGTTATAATTTTAAAATGTGTTTTTCCATGTAAATGAAGGTTTTAATTAAGAATAAAATTTATTATATTTAGAAAATTAATTAAATGAAATTGATTTAATTTTTTAATTATACGCATCAAAAAATGGTAAGGGTTAATTTTTGTGATTTTTCTAAAATACTGTAAATTTTTATGAATGGAAATATACAATAATTTATAATAAAATCTAAATACACGAATTATGGAGTCAAAGATGATGAAAAGCTGATGTAAGACCAAAATATCAAACTATCCTATATTATTTTAATATATTTATAGATAGGTATAAAACTATTCACAGTCTTGAGCCAAAATAATAAACTACAAAATATAATAATGAGAAAGCACTCCTCTCCCCCACTATAAATATCACACCTCACCCCCTCTTCTCCTCCCACCTCTAAAGATTTGATCCTTGAATAAATTATACCAAAAACTATTCCTTATACCCTCCCCCATGCCCATGAAATATTTTTCTCATCAAAAGACCTAAACCTTTTCCCTAAGGAGGTTCTCAAGGAGGATAAATCCAAATGGTAAAATACTCTTCCTATTTCTTTTAATTCATTTTAAATTTCATTTATTTTATTCTCTTCTCCTCACATCCTGTATTCATAATGGAATGAAAACTAAATTATATTAAATATGATTTAATTATATAATTTTAATTGATGATAAATTATTAAACTCCTCCATCTCTCTCTCTTATTTTAAAAATGTAATCGTAAACCATGATGTGTAAACTTATCAACATCATGGGCGATGCACTTTCATTTTCCATAAATTCCTTAAAGGTTGTTAATAAAAACATTATGATGGTTGAAAAATATTTTAAAAATTATTTTAAAACCTTATTTATGTTTTATAATTAACACATATACATAATACTAAGTGATAAAACAAAGAGAGTTTGTTGTGATCCAAAAACTGCCAAAATTAACCAGAAACAATCATCATTAACTTTTATTTAATGATTAACCCTCATACCATAAAAAATTTGTGTATGATAATTTAAACTTATATAAAATCATTACTAATATATAATAAATATTTTGGACATTTATCTTCATTTTACACAAACGACCACTCATGCATACAAGCAAACCAATCATGAAACCCATGAAAGCAGATGCTCCCAAACGATGATATTATACTATATAACTCATCTAAAAGCCCATAAAAGAACTTAATAAAACCATAATGAATAAAATTAATGTATAAAAGGTTATTTATTTTTTACTTAATGAATCTAATGTGATTATACAAGATATTAAAAAGAATTAATCATTCAAACACAAGGTAAGGGGAATTCTCGAAGCCAACTCTCTTCCTTTAGGTTTTCCCTCTTTCACCCCATTTTCAGTATGGATATTCCTTAAATATAATTTAATAATAATTACATTACCTTTTCTAGGATATAAATGTTTTCTAATTGGGTTTAATAAAATAATAATATTTTCTTAAAGAACTCTTCTTAAAAAACACACTATTTACTTCTCGATATTATTTCTTCTTCACTCATGGTTGATGATTATTATATCAAGGGTTTTATTCCAAATTTCAATTAGAAACCCAATATTTATTAATTTATTCTTTATTAAATAAAACCCATTCCTTTAAGAATGTTATTTTAGGTTCAATATTGATATATATTCTATGTGGAATGCATGATAATGTAAATTTTATGATGTGACAGGTGTGCCTAGAATTATATAGTACAATGTAAATTACATGATATGACTGGTATTCCTGGAATTATATAGAACTCAAATGAATTTTTTAATTTGATTTATCTAATGATAAAAATATTAATATTCATTAACATGATGCTATATTTTTTTACAACTATGTGTGGACGTTGACCACAAAGACATGAAGTTTAATTTTTATGCATTTCTACATTCCATGACTTTATCTAATGCTTCCTATCATGATTATGATGATAATTTTATGATTATTCTCACCCCAAGTTATATTGTTTTGTGTTATTATATATCCTCTTACTAGGATTTTATCACACCCCATTTTGATGTATATCCTCTGGTGATTACATATATTGAGGAGAAAACGATGGAAAATAAGAAGCAAAAGAAAAATGAATTAAATAAATGTTTATGTTTTATTTTGTAAATGTTATGTGTGGTCCTAGTTTTCCCAAGAAACCAATCATTTGGATCATGGTTTTGTAATTATTTTACAGTGTTTATTTTTAAAATGATGTAATATTCATTTAATAAAAATCAGGGGTGCTATAATCCCCATTTAGTTATAATGTAAAATTTAAAATAATATGATTTTAATATGGAAATAAAATGAGACGCACATTAAACTATTTTAAACATCAATATAAAAAAATTAAATTAGAAAATTAAATTGAAATTCCTAATTTGAATATCCATATTGATTATATAATATGAATGTCATAATAATAATGTAATTACGTATACGAAATATTGGGATGTCCATGTACCAAAATGTGTTTGTTGGGTTATTATTGAGGGTTTAATGATTATCTTGTATGGTCATAGACTTTTTTTCATAATTCATGTCACTAACCCTGAAAAATAAAACTACATAACCACTAACTAACATTTTAATAATAAATTCTAAAAAAATAAAAAATTAAGATGTGATGAATCTCCCATCCAAAATCATTTCTACGACATGGAATACCCTCTTATATGACATTATTTAAAATCAAAATTATTTTTTTAATGATATTAAATAATGATGTTGTAAGCATGTTAGGGTAATAGAGTTTAATTTATTTATAAAATAATAGACATTAAATAAAAAAATTAATGGTTAGCATAGTGCTCTTATTATTATGATGGGTTCTCTCCACCATATGAATTATCATATGAAACGCTGACTCATATAGTATAGTAATGTAATGAGATACCATAACTCAGGTAAAAAGTCACCATATTAATGAAACCCCTTGCAATTAATAAGTAATTATAATAAACCCACTTCCCATTTCATTTTAAACACATCACTTACTATGTTATAAATTTCAGAACAATTTTTATTAATAAATACCTAGGTATATCGATTAAACCAACATTTTCTATAATAAAAAACATTTTATCTAGGTTTTCTTTTCTACATAGTAAAATTAATATAATATATTTTATCTCAAGTTTTAGGTGTAAATTGTTAATGGAAAAATAATTATCCCATTTAATCATCCCAAAATTTCCAGTAAACATATAAAATCTCATACTATAACATAAATGTGTTTCTTGGAGGCCCCCTAGTCAATTTTTGAAAAACGTTGATTTGATATCTCATTGAGCTCAAATGGATTCCCGAAGGCAACTTCTCGGACATTTTATTTCAGAATTCCAATTCCAATGTCTCAATAGAAATTTTAAATATTAAAATATAAAACTTAATGTCTATAATAGTTTTTATGATTAAAAGAGAGTAAAAATAATATTTTATATGGGTTTTCCAAGTTTCACAATTATAATGCATAGTCCTAGAACTATAAATGCTTCCCATTAAACAACGTCGCTCAAACAAGGAATTTTTTATATATATTTATATGTATCTTTCGTTCCACTCATGATAAAACTAAAACTCACTATCCTACATGAAATGTTTTCTAGTTAAATGTGTAACTAAAAATTATCATTTCATCATTCCCATTCTGCACCCATACATAATACGAAAATTCCCAATTTGAGCTCGTTATCAACAAGTTAACCATCGACATTCCCAATACCTTACAAACATCACAATTAATTTATTAGAGACAAAAATTAACAAATAAATACAATTTATTAATATTTTTCATCATTTTGTTATTCATTTAATTTATTATAGATAACCAAATTCATTATTTATTATATAATTCCGGATCTAAACATGTCAAAATTAAAATTTTAATTCAAATTTAATTAACCTAAACCCCAGTATTTTACTTTAGGTATATCAAAAATGGTTCAAAAATGACTCAAAATGTTTGAATCCATGTATAAAACTAATGAACATATAACAATTGTGAATATTAAGACTAGCTTAAATTAACACTATTATGAAAAAACAATAATAAAAACAAATCCTTATCCTATAATTTAATCAATAATTAAATAAATTCAAATAAAATGTGATTTGATAAATTATTTAGGTATATCTCAATAGGTTACAAATTCATAATACCAAAAAATTAACTAATTAAAAATTTTAAAATCATTTCAGCTAATTAACCCATTAAAATAATTACATTAAAAGAAAAATTTACACAACGAACATGGACTTGACCTAATATTTTATCTATGATTAATTAATTTAAAATTTAAATGTTTTTTGAATTACCTAAATTTAAAAAATAATAAATCATGAAACATTTTATACATAGAATCTACATTTCGACCATATAGACAATTCAAGACTCAACATTAATCTATTCATAAAAAATCAAATTAATATATTATTTCAAAATAATATAGATTTAAAACATCACTTTCATAAAAATGTTATTTTTATAAGAAAACAAAACCAATTATTTAAAAATTATTTTTAATATATTCCTCTTTAAATAACTTGTGTTAAAATATTTATGAATAATATCATTTTCAAATCCTTCTCAAATTAAAGGAAATATTTTTATTTAGAAACCTTTATATACATTCCACACCATAAATACAACCACCCAAACATTAACCATTTTTGTTTTAAAATATAGTTTCCATATTCAATAACCCATTATATTCAATAAGAATTTATGTATTGATGTTATTCTTATAAATAAAATCTTACCAATTTTCACTTCAAAAAAATAATTTAATTAGATAATCTATTACTTTTACCTTCAAAAACACATTGATAATTCAAATTAATCAACATGATCTCACAACCCCTTTTTTAAAACTTTCCTATATAAACATGAGTCAAATAAATTAGAAAATAAAATGATTCCTTTCAAAATTATATGTATTTAAGAACTGACCGCATGAAATGATAGGATTGACCATGCATGTTTGATATGAAATTCGATACTCAGAAGTCTAAACATAAACATTTAAAAATAGAAAAAATATATAGTTTCAAATTGATAAACACCACCCATTATAGTAGTATTTAATGTATATAAACCAATATAAGTTCTATGTATAATAAAATAAATTTTAAAATAAACTAATATAAATATAACATATTAGAAAATAATTTTAAACTCTTTTAAAATTGATTTAAAGTTTAAAGAAAAGTTATAATATTTTAAGTTTATCCTAACTCCTTTTCATAAGCTAGTTTGTTTCAAATAATTTAATACCTAAAAAATGAATTAAAATTGAATTCATAAATTCAATATAATTATATTTATTAAAAAAATTAATTAAACCATTAGTTATGTTTTAACTTCTTGTCTATATATCGAGAAACTAGATTACCTATTTAAATCATAATAAAGCTATTTTACCTAAAATTAGCATCTTTAATCCTAAAAACATACATGAATTGAATAATTAAAAATATATTATTACCTAATACATATTTTTGATGAATAGTATAAAAAAATAAGAATTCAAGGAATTATTTATTAAGTAAAATAAATAACTTGAATACTAAATCTTGTAATATTCAAAATTATTATTCAAAAAAAACTAACCCATTAGATGAAATTAAAAACTCTCACTAACTAGATATCAATAGAAATAACCATTTAATATTAGTTTTGATATTGTCCCCATAACATTTTAATAGAATTGAGAAACATTGAACTTGATGGAATTATATTATCAAAACAATTAGCATACCAAATTTAATCTACCTTATAGATAGTCTTGTTTAATTCCCTAAGACCTTCAGGTCATGCAATTTTCTAAGCCTATGGGCCTTTTAATCTCTAAGCCTACGGGCCTTGTAAGGGTTCCCCCTCATACATTGAAAGGGGGGCTATCAAAATTAATAAAAAATGAAATCCTTCGATTAATTTAGGAAAATATATAAAAAATAATAAATTAGTAATGAAACATGAATCAAAATACATTCATTAAATTCAAAAGTAATCCCAACGGTTTCAAACCACAATTATAAAAACCAACCAAATTTCTTATTATTATCATTATATAAATGTATATATATATATATATATATATATATATATATTAACATAAACCTTTCCATATATAAATTATACATTATAAATTGTAATCTTATCATAAAATATTTATATCTCATAAGATGAAATTCATTATAATTTAACAAATCCTTCTATAGAAACCCACTATAATATTGAATTGTTAGTATAGTATATCAAAACACATAAAAATAAAAAAAAACTTTATAAAAAAATTACATATTATATTTCCACCAATAACCACTTGGGGAGAACTGAATGGTTATTTGTGACATCTATCCAATCAAAATAATTGAAATGTAATTAAAAAATTATGAAGTAAAATCCCATGGATTGTATATAAATGTTCAAGATTAATTATGGTGAAAGGAAAACTGAATTCAACAAATTATAGGGTATAAATTATTGAATATAAACCATATATCCATGTCAACTTAAACTCCCTCTATATAGATGGTGATCTACCCTATTTATGGTTTACTTCGCATGTTTTGATATTTCTACCCATGCCTTATAATAAACATGAACTCGTACACCTAGATTCAATGCTGAATAAATTACCTATACATTTATGTATTTGATACTGATAAAGGTGACTCAATTTTATACATCCAACACTTATAAAAAAAATATTGGATAACTTACACACCCAAGGACATTTTTGGTTCAGTGTTTTATAGAATTAATACAAACTCTTAAATAAAAAACCCTCATGAATTGAAGGGAGTATTTTTCCCACTATACCCACATATTCATATTCAATATTAGGTCATAATAATAATCCTTATAAAACCCTTCTATACCTAAACCATATAACCTAATTCTTGATAATATTGTGAAAAAATAAATATAAGAAGGGTGATCTAAAATACTCGGTGTGTTGATCATGGTAAAATAATACATTATTTATCATTTATAGAGTAATAATAAATAAAAATATACCATATTTATATAAAAATTATTCTTTTAAAATAAATCATCAATGATGATTATAAAAAATTAACTATGTTATGATCAAGGAGACAGTTGGCTATACGCACGCATGAGTGATGTTTAATTTTTTGACAATCATTATTGAAATAAGGTAGGTAATATTTATTAATTATAGAAACATAATAATATCATAAAAACTAATATTTTCCTTAAATAAACTTATATATGTACCATGTTTAATGTCTTGGGTTTTCCATTTATTGTTTTTGGATATTATATAGAATATTTTTGAGAACAGAAGTTGATATGGCATGTGATTCTGAGGCCCAGTGTGCTCGGAATAAATTTTTTAAATATATTAAATATAATAAATAGAATTCATGTGTAGTTTTCCTGAAAAAGTGTTATAACTCCCAAACAGGGGGCCTGAAAAATAAATATGATGAAATAATTGTCTCCATAATGCTAGTTTTATCCTAGGAATGACATAATCAATTTAGGCATGGGATGCTTGTAAAAATGTTGTCACGCGCATAATTAAATGATATAAATTAAATAATTTATTTATTTTTTATTATTATGAAAAAATAAATATTTATCCTTTAAATTCATAGTGATATTAATTAATCAGGGTTTTCTTCTCAAACCTTGGATATTTATACAACCTTTGGATATCTTTTCAGTGAATGATGACTGATCAGAGTTCAGATCGTGGATCATGGCACCAACGGAGTTAGTGGATATCATCAATGATGGAAGCATAATTGTTATTCATTAGAGACCTATCCACCTTAGGTAGGGAATTAATTATTTTAATTTCTTCCCCATTCTTAAGTTCTACAATGAACGAGAATCAATTTGAAAATAGATTGATTCACGAATCCTGTATATTATGAGATGAAATTTATTATGGGGATTTTATGAGTAGAATTCGTTGTGATTTTTTTCTTCATTATTTATTCTAAAATAAATAATCCATGATCAAAATAACTTTGATTTATGTTTTTTCCTCTTTATTGTTTTATTCTTTTATCCCCCCATTCATTTTTCCCTATAGGCATTCTTCATTTGGCCCGCAGTTCGACATCCACCGATGAAATCAATCATTGTGAACCCTATTCTTGGTCAAATGATTTGATATCACAGATCTGAGATTGGAATGTCATGATTTTTGTGTGATAATGGAGATGGTATTGGATCAAATTACATAGATACCTGATTTACATGTTCTTCATAATGCAAAGAATAATGATGAAAAACCCCATTTTTTAGCAGATTGAAGGCCCGAGACATGTTAATCAAAATTAGAATGGCTCAAAGAGGATTGATATACAATATTTTGATCAAACGATCACCATATCAAAGGCTTGATTAATATCCAATATGTGCAAAATTATATTATTATTTATATAAAATTCTATGTTATACGGAACTTAAGTAGGATCTATACATTTTGTGGGCCACCCAAGCTGCGGCGCTAGGGTTTTGTCCGGATATAAGGATCACACGGTCTGTGACCCCAATAACATGGTGTGTGGATCCTTTTGTGTGACTCAGAATGAAATTTTTAGAGTACCTAGACAAAGTAAAATGTACACGTTCAGATGGAACGTTATATAATTGTACACAGACACAGATTGATATACATGGGTATGTACACATACATGGCCACTATACATAGACACAACCAGGTGACACGGGAAACACACAGTGTTTCTCTAAATTCCATGTACTCCATATACACACCTTTTATATAAATACTACATACCATGTGAGGCTCTTCCACATGGGAAGGCATGGGGATATCTTGACATGTTGGGTACCCCATGTTACAAACCAAGTACCCCCTTAAATAGTGATTGTGGCTCTTGATTTTCTTAGTTTGGACCATTATATGTTGAGTGTGTATCCCTTAGTCCTTTAACTTGAGGTTATAGTGTGATATCACATCCATATTACTAGATTTTGATCCCCTATAGACGCTGATTCTTAGCTATATTTGTAGTGTCCCTCTATGATACTAGACTGGGATCCTATATCATCATTTGTTACCTAGTTGAAGTTTTTGGATTCAATGTGACCTCCCTATTTAGGTATTTCATCATCCATCTATCATGACATATTAGTAGGATTTTTGGAATCATTGGCAAATGATCCCGTGCACAACATGTTCATCTTGATTGGGTCTTTGGTTTCCCCTAGTGGTCCGGGGTGTGACCCCATATTTGTCTATCTGGGTATTCAAAGACCTTTGATATTTCATCGGGTGGGGACCAATCAGCTATAACTCTTATTTGAGTTTCATTAATGATATAATGGCTCATGCGGTGGATTCTCCTAGAACAAGCATTGTTTAGTGCAGAACCCTATGTTTGGTAGTTTTTTGTGACTTCTTAGAGGCATGGTGTCTTTTATTAGTATATCTAGGTGTTTCTTTTATATATTTATGGTTATATATTGTATTGAGGTAGCTATAATTTTTTACTCGTGTTTATTGTTTTCATGGAATCATATTGATTATTGTTATACTCACTCATTCATGGTATTTCCCCACATGTGTCCTGTCTTATACAGATGAAGAACCTTTTGACGATGTCCTGGGAAAAAAGTGAGTGGGTAGAGCATAGATGGGGCTTAACAGATTGAGGTGTTTTATTGAGATCTTGCATTTTAATCAATCCTCTCCATTGGAGAAGGTTGGAATTTTATAGTTTTTTATAAGGATTATTTTTTCCACTTTTTCTATTTTTAGATCTTTTACTATCATACTCTATTGTGGGATCTTGGATGTATGAATACATTATTTTTGTTGTTTTAAATTTCATCATTTTTTGCTTAGATATTTGTGGGTTTTCACTAGTACTTTAGAGTAATGCCTTCCATTTATGGGATATGTATACTCGGTACTGGTCACCTGCCCCTGGCCAGTTGAAGGTGAGATTGGGGTAGTTACAGGTTGGACCTCGGTGGTCCAGGTTGTATCAAAGTGGTATCATAACTCTTAGTTATTCCTTAATACTAGAGTATATGATTTCTAGTTTGGGGAAATAGTGTTTAGTGTTATGAGTTTGGAATTTTGGAAAGGGACTAGAGTGTTTTTGTGACAGATTATTGATCCATACACCAAGACTATGATCACCTACCTTTATAACTGTTACAAGTAAACAGTGGTTTCTAGAAAAACATTTGGTACACGCATCATATAGTAATGGTTGTGTTTTCCATTCCCTGTTTGAATCAGATCCCCAAAAATACTATTTTGAATATAGAACACATTGTTTTATTTTAGGATTACTTTATACAGATAGCCATCCAGGAATCAACTGCATGATCATGATGAGTACCCACCTATTTGTGAGGCATCGGTATAGGGGGAAATTATTGGAGATAGAACCTCTAGGTGGTTTACCAGATATAACAGCACCCATTGAGAAATATCTAAAGATGGAAGCACCAGTTGAGGATGCACACATTTTGAGTGAATTTCATCTTCTTCATAGGTAGATACCTCTCTATTTTTAGAGAGACCTAGACCCCTAGGTAGCTAAGGACTGGATAGAGGCAGAAAATCATGTTATATACCTTGTGAGGATGCTAGAAGATCAGATGGAAATCCACTAAGAATGTCTTATTCATAGCTATAATAGGTGATTGTGGATCTTGGTGACTCAGTCACATTACGAGACAACTCTCTCATGCTCAGACTTTAAGTGTCTCTTTAGAGAGGAGTTATATATAGCCACGTTGTGATCAATATGAATACATTTTCTTCAACATATATAGTATTATAGTATGACTATGGAAGATTACTCAATGAGGTTTACCGATCTCCCATGATACTCCTTGGATATGGTGTGGGTTAGTTCTTCAGAGCTCGATCGCTTGAGTAAGGATTGTGACGAGACATCTAGGAGTTAGTAGTATCCTTTTACATACCCACCTATGATGTGTTGCTTGAGTGAGCCTTGTTTGTGGAGATATTTCTTCCAAAGAATACACCAGTAGTGGGAGATAGTAGTGGGATCTTAGTAGTTGATACCTCGATAGTAGTTAATAGATTGTAGTCACATGGATAAAAGTGTGTCATTTTCTTTATGAGGTGATTATAGGACTCAGGTCTAGAGTTTAAGGGTTCTTAGGGTGGATTGAATCAATCGAGGGAGAGATGATGTTTCTCCAATGGTGTTTAGGGACATCTGTCTTAAAATTTTATGACACAATATATATCTATTCATGAGACAATTAAGGGACCTCCGAGATAGAGGCTATAGTAGAGTGTTTCATTGGTAAAAAGACATGTTTGAGGGTCCTTCAGTGTATCAGAAGGTGTTCAAATGTTCATCCCATTACAACCATCACCACTAGGTAGTCCACATTAGGATCAGAAATATATTGGGTAGGGTAAGGCTATCTTTAGGCTATGGAGTCCTATGACCCTGAGGCTCCATGGATGATACAAGGTATGGTATTTGTTATTTATACATTAGCTATAGTATTGATAGAAATATGTGGTTTTTATTCCTTCCTTGACACATCTCTAGTTCAAGACATGAATATTATGGTTGATCCATTGACTCAAACCTTGCTGTTCGATACTCTGATAGTTGGTGACTCAGTGATTTCACACTTTTTCTAATAGATATATTTGATTCTTGGAGGCTAGGTTTTTTCATGGGATCAATTAATTGTAATAATTAGGACATATGAAATCATATTAGTTATCTACTTTCTATCAACAAGTCATACGCATATTGACTTTTTTAGGTGGAGGATGTGTTGTGTCCCTAGTGAATAAAAAATGATTTAATTTGTGGGTGAAAATAATACCATAGTAGAGTAGGATGATATCAAGCATAGGAGAGTGCAGCTAATTACTCGTTAGTTTTCTATCATGAATCATCAAGTGATAGATGTTTTGGGATATTAGTTTCCTATATTGGAGGAGAAGTATAAGGATGTCATTCTTTAGGACGTTTCGAGTTTATCTTCCAACTAAGGGATAAAATTCTATGTTGAATAGAATATCAGGATGGAACTAATATCTACACCACCATATCAAATGGATCTTATAGGTCCTTAATAATTGAGAATGAATTTGGAGGACTTCTAGGTGATGGGATTTGTGAGACACAGAGTTTCTCCCTAGGTAGCCCCTGTGTTGGTTACCAAGAAGGAATATAGGATCTTGAGGTTATTTGTCGATTAATAGTGATTAAATTCAGTAAATGTGAATAATAAGTATCCACTTTTGAGGATTTATGACCTATTTTATCAGATGAGAGGGGTGCAAAAGTTCTGGGAAATTGACCTCAAATCATGTTACAACCAATGTTTAGTATGATATGAGGATATACCAAAGACAGAATTCAAATGTCTTTAATATCACTATGAGTACTTGGTGATGTCGTTTGGCATGAAAAGTTCTATAATAGTGTTTATGGGACTCATAAATTCAATATTTCATCCTTTATTAGACTAGTTTATGGTTTTCTTCATCAATGACATCCTAGTATATTCGATGTCTGAATAGGATCATGTGAGACACTTGAGGATGGTCCTCAACACACTACAAGATCCCCATAATTATAGGAATATCTCAAAGTTTCAGTTCTATATTTGAGAGGTCCACATTTTGGGACACGCCATCTCAATTTATGGAGTTGCATTGGACCCATTTAAGGTTTAGTCTTTAATTTCTTGGGATCCACCCAGGAGAATTACCAAGGTGTGAGGTTTCCTTGTGTTGGCAGGGTACTATCAAAGGTTTTTATGCAACTTCTCCAGATTCATATCTCCCTTAACAGATTTGACTCAGAAGGGTTATCCTTCCATGTGGATAGAAAGATACCCGAAGTTCCTAAATTAGTTGTGATAGAGTATGACAAGTGATACCATCTCAAGATTTCCAAAGGAGGGTGTTGAATACATAGTGTTCTATGATGAAATAGGGAACAGACATGGTTGTGTTATGATGTAGAGGTATGTGGTTACTACATATTGTTCATGCTAGTTTAGACCACATGAGTAGAACTGTGTGTCCCATGATACTGATTTATCCACGATAGTATTCACTTTGAATATGTGCTGAAATTATCTAATGGGTGAGCAGTTTATATTTTACTCTGACCATAATAGTCTCATGTGTATCTTCTCATAGAATGATCTTAACTTGAGATAGAGTTGATGTCTAGAGTTCCTACCAGCATATGACTGAAATTTCATGTACATATTATAAGTGGAACATTGTGATAGGCATTCTTAGTACGAGATCTTGTTCTCAATTGTCGGTTGAGGGATTGAAGTAGATAGACTTGTTGTGTATGGCCTTCATAGATAAGGATATTTCTTTATATCTTCATTCGATGGTTATTACCCAACTAATTTTTTAGTGTGTCAGGGATACTGAGTGTGTTTATACTGATTGTGATACCTTATATACTCATTTATCCACTAGTCATGCTCCTGATGGATATTTTAAATGTGGGTATCATGTTATAATTTTAAGAGGAGGTATGATGGTACCTTTAATGTTGTGGGAGGATGTGTTTTTGGATTTTCCTAAATGTCCTTTGGTTGTACATCAAAGTGTAAAAGTTTTACCAGGACCTCCATAATTAGTTTTTATGGAAAGGTATAAAGAAGGGAGGTATATAGTTTGTCACTCGATGCCTCACTTTTCAATAGGTGAAGGATGAGAAATTAGTTCTAGTGCGTTTAGATCAACCCCTTGAGGTGACAGTGTGGAAGTGGGATGGGATATCTATGGAATTCATGATGTTCTTACCATGTAATTTTAGGGTACATGATTCCATCTGGGTGATCATTGATCGACTCACCATGTCATCCCACATTCTAGATATTCTATAGAAGAGTTCAGTAAAAAGTATGGTAGGCCTCTACATGTATGAGATAGTGTGACCTCATGAGGTTCGCTAAATGATTTTCTCTGACTGTGATGCTCACATATTAGTTATGGAGGGGATTACAAGAGGATTTCAGGACTCAGTTGCACTTCAGTATAACTTTTCACCCCCAGACTGATGGTCAGACATATGGTCCCATCAAGGTCTTGGAAGACATGCATCGGGCTTGCATTTTGGAATTTGTCCAGAGTTGGGAGGATCACCTCCCTGTGGTGGAGATTTCATACAAAAGAAGCTACCATTCTACCATTAGTATGGAATCATTTGTATGAGGACCCTTCAGGTAACCACTTTCTTAGACTAATCCAAACAATATAGTATTCACGGTCTGAATTTAGTGTGAACTACTATAGAGAAGGTATATATCAACTAGGAGTGGATGCAGATTGCACCGAGTTGTCATAAGTCCTATGTAAACTGATGACAAAGACCATTGGATTTTGACGAATGAGGCCATTTTTTCCTAAGAGTCTCACCTCGATGTGGATTGAGCATATATGGCTATGGTGAAAAGATATCTATGAGATAAATTGGTCCCTTCCAAAATCTACATAAAGTTAGAGAGGTGGATTTTTTATTAGCTCTACTATCATTGTTAGAGTGATTACATGACATCTTCAACATGTCACGGTTGAGGAGGCACATTAATGACCCATTTCACATTATTGACTGGGGTGAGAAGGACATCGAGGATGGATCTACCTTTTTAGAGTACCTTGTTGAGATCGAGTATCAAAAGGATAGTATCTTACATTGTTGATTGATTCCCCTTGTGCATGTTTGGTGGCAGCCTGAGAATTTTCAAGAGAGCACATAGGAGTGAGAGGATCAAATTCACTATCAGTTCCCACATCACTTTGTGTATACCTTTTTTGGATTTCCTGAATTTAAATCTCTATGGTGGGGAAAATATAGCATTTCTGACTTTATGTAAATTATTTTTGGATATTATATGGGTTACTTTTTACACCAAGAGTTAAGGAAGTGTGCGATTCTAAGGCAGATGTGCCCAAAATAAATGTTTGAAATATATTAAATAGAATACACATAGACTTTTCCAAAAAAAATTGGAATAACTCTCAAAAGGGGTCCTAAAACAAAAATTTGAGGGCCCCATTGAATTCATAATGCATGTTTTACCCTAGGTGTGACATGATCTTTGTCGGAGTGGGCTATTTGTGAAAATGTATTCATGGGCGTAATTAAATGGAATAAATTAAATGATTAATTTATTTTGTTTAGTTATAATACGGTGACTATTTTTCCTTTATGTGCATGGTTATATAAATTCCTCCTGGTTGGCCACTCAAACTATGTATATTAGGAGAACAATTGGAGGTATTTTCAAAAGGATGACAACAGATCGGAGTTCTGATCATGGATTGTCACATTGATGGAGTGGGAGCATCTCGTCAATGTAGACATCACAATTCTTCATCATCAATGATTAATCCAAACATAAGGTAGGGTATTTATTATTTGAATTTCTTCCTCATTCTTAATTTCAATAATGAACATGAATCAATCGACTAACATATTGATTCATGGATCATTTTTATTGTGGGATGGGTTTTATTAAGGGGATTTTAATGGGAGAATTATTTTTTATTGATGATTTTTTTCATGGAAATGAATTTTGATTGAAACGAACATTGATTGAGGTCCAATTCACTTTATTATTATTTTATTATCTCTGAATATTCTTCATTCATTGTGGACAATATACATTTTACCCAAGGATTGACTTCTATAAATGAAATCAATTGTTGTGCACCCACTTCTTGGAAAAATAATTTGATATTGTAGATATTGGATTGAAACAACATTAGGGTGGTGAGATGAAAAATAAATTTTCGGATTGGATGATATAGATAGCTGAATTTCATGTCCTTTGGTACACAACGTAGAATGAAAAAAAACATTTTCTTAGAGAATCAATGGACCAGGATGTGTTAATATGCAATGGCATGACTCTATGAGGCTCGATCTATGCTTTTGTAGAAAAAAATCACTAGATCAAAGTTTGGAAGAATATCCAGGACAAGTAGAATAAGCTTTGCATTTCAAGAAAACAAAATTCATTACATGGATTGTAAGTTGGATCTACACATTGTGTATCCTTCCTATCTATAATGCTATGGTTTCGGCTAGAGTTAAGCGTCACACAGCATGTGAACTCTTTCAAATAGAATGAAACCCCTAACGTGGGACTCAACATGTACATAAAAGAGTACACAGACATGGGTAAAATTACACCACCAGATGGAACACCATATATTTGTACGTGAAAATGGATTGGTATACATGGGATTATTAATGGACATGGATACCATACACAGGCACACCCAAGTTGCATGGGTAGGATTCTAGGTGTTTATACATGTCGTGTACTCCTTCTACACACCGTGTATATGGGGAATACATGTCATGTGAGGCTCTTCTACATGAGAATGCATCAGGATAGCTGAACCAGTCATATACCACCTGGTGCGCACTGTGTAACCCATTCAAGAGTGCTTGTTGATCTTCATTTTCTTAGTTTGGGCTAGTATACGTTGATTTTTTACCATTTTTTTTAACTTGAGGGTACAATGTAGAATTACATCTATATAACTATATTTTCATCACCACTAGAGGTCGAGTCTCAAATATATTTTCGGTTTCCCTCTATAAGATTAGAGTGAGAACATCTATCATCCTTTTTTTCCAAGGTGGAGTTTTTTAAATCATTTTCACCTACTTGAGTAAGGTTTTGATCCTCAATATAGAAGTCTATATTGGTAGGATCTATGGAATAATTAGAATACAATCCTTCATGTAGCAGGTGGATCCAGATTGGGTTTGAGGTGTCCCCCAGTGGTCTATGGTGTTACCCCTTCTCTATGTATCAAGGTCTTCTTAGACCATTGAGCCTTTATTGGGTAAGGAATAATGGGATACTGTAGGGACCCAAATATTGACATACATAGACATTACATTACTTTTTCAAAATACTTAATACATGAAAAAAAATTCCCAAGGACCGTATTAGTTTAATGTCTTTGGAAACTTGGGAAATAATCTTCTAATCATGGTGAAAGATCTTCAATATCTCCCATAAAGATCTCCCCCTTTTGTTTTCTTACCTAAAAAATTTATTTATATCCTGGGGAAAAGAAAACATATAAAGGTTGAGCTCAAATTTTCAGTAAGGTTAAACATGGAGAACATAAAACAATCCATAAACATTTGAACGCAAAAACATGAACATAAAATTTAAACATCAAAATCATGAGAAATGACAAAAAACATTACAGTACATAAGGCATAGATCATAAAGGACCATCAATCATGATAAAATATCATAGAAATAAAACTTGTAATTGTGGAAAACCATTAAGCACATGATATGATTTCCATCATAGCGAAGGCATTGGTTCCAAGACTATCATAGTGGATAATGTCCATTATTGAACCGGGTTTACTTGTCATTCTAGCCCTGTATTACTGAACCGGATTTACTTGAAGTTCCATACATGTCTTTATCATGAGATATAAATTTTTAACCAATGCATTGGAGGGAGATATTGGTCCCACTCATCTCATAATGAAACTATTCTTATGTGTACCACAAAATCATAAATCATACATCATAACATAACCCATGTAACAAAAATGGGATTATTAAACATCATGTCATCATAACATAATCCATATAAGATAAAATGAATTCATAAAAATAATTCCATCATAACATAATCAAATCAATTTAATAATAGGGATATATTTAGATCCCTAGATTATCTTAGATGGAAAATAATTTTGATAAAACACTTGAACTCCATTCTTGAGGAAAATATCCTTTCTACTTCAAAATCATTTTCTTTTCAAAAAATGCCATGAAATTTTAAAATAAAAAGATTTTGTTGAAAATAATAATGAAATATTATTGAGTAATATTCTTGTAAATAAGGTGTTATGAAACCGTAAAAATCTGTTCATGCCGTATAAGTTAAAAAACAATCTCCATGTACTTTTTCTGGAAATTCCAAAAGTACCTCATATGGTAAACAAAAGAAAGATTGCTTTTATACTACATAGTCAGTGTCAAAAGGGGGTAAACATGAATTTAAAAATACATGGAAGAATAGTAAACACTTTATGAAAACATTTTTCTAAAACACAGACATGGATGATAAATATAACCCCAGTAAATACTTATGTATAAGCAATCTCGGATAAAAATGAGATTGCAAAATTATCCCTTAACTAAGGTCCAATTTCATCAGTACATGTTTGAAACTCCTATATAGTGGGTTTAAAAAAATTATTATCTTGTAACGGAAAAATAATAATATTTATTATATCATATATGATTCACTTATGACTTTATATTACTCATTCTTTTGTCAATTCCATGTTAAAGCAGTGTTTTGGGTAAAATCATTTCATTTATCATATGTTATTGGACTTGTTGTTATTGATATTATTACTTATATCCTGATTTACATAATTATATAACTTAAAACATGATTTATATATAATATATATTAAGCATATAAATATATTTGATAGATCGATAAATGGAATGAAATACACCGTTCATGGAGACAGTAGGTTGTACGTACGCATGAACGCTATTTTCGTTTCCTTATTGAATTGAATGGAATTAAGTAAATGAAACATATATGTACATAAATCCAGTATAATTATTATTTCAAATATTTCATTATTATTTATTATATATACTTTATAATCATTCTTTAATGGTTAACATGGAGAATGAATCTCATCACGTCGTGGAGATGGTAATCTATACGTACGCACGAGTGACGATATCGTTCCCATAATTTTTTACTTGTATTATAGTGGATTATATAATATCTAAGAATTAGTATCATGTTATAATAATCATATATAGTTATTATTTCCACCATTATACCCATCCAAGTATGGTGGTGGTGGAAAAACAGATTACACCACGGTGTGGAGACGGTAAGTCATACGTACGCATGCGCCGTTATTTCGTTTTTAGTAGGATGGATAGAAGGTGAAATAGGTTTGTTTCATATTTATAATAATATATCATTATATGAGTGATACTTATGTTATTACATTATTATGAAACAACAAAATAAGAGGAAGTATAAGAAGCAATGAATTTGAAAGAATCGGTAAAGGATATACCTATCCTTAGATGCGCTTCTTCTAAACCTCCTCTTAGGGCACTAAAGTTGGTATTTTAAGAAGAGCAGGACCTATGGTATGTTTATAGGTAAGTGTATAAGATGAATTGTCAGGGATTGGCTGAGCATGAAGGCTCAAAATTGTGTGAGGAGGATAGGGAGGACGTGCCCTTTTATAAGAGATGAGAGGGGCACTTTTGGAAACCTCTAAAATATTAATTTATAATAAACCAAAACCCCACATAAAAACTTTCAAAATGACTCAAATTATAATATTAGATGATATAGGGTTTTAATATCATCATCAAATAAAATTTAGACATGTGATAAATTTATTTTAAACCTTACCAATGTGATTTATCTTTATTTAATATATTTAATTTTATTTGTGGTAATAATATTCTAAATTTTAAATTGTTTTAGATAATTACTTATTTGTTGTGAATTGTCCATAATTGGATACGTTATGACATTTTCAACCATATAAATTTCAATTTATAATTTTTAAATATTTTTTTCATCTTTATACAATTTAATAATATGTTATTTTTATAAAATATCAATAGTGTCAATTTTGACACTATTCAATTATTTGAATTTAAATAAAATCCACACAGAAGATATATTCAAAGAAAAAAAATTAATATATCAATAAAAAGTAATATTCATATTAAAAATTCATGGATCACATTAAATAGTTCATATAATATTTATTTTAATATTTTTAAATCCATTTATTTGATATTTGAATCAATAAAATAATTTCTATATCACTATTGTGTCACCATTAAGGATAGTTATTTTATCCCTAAAAATTATAAATAAAGTCAAATGAAGTATATCATTTTATTATATTTATGGTCACTATTTATTTTCTAATTTTTATGAATTTTATCACTAAATTAAAATTATTACACTTATAAGATATAAGAAAGTGACATGTTGTCACTTTCTTTGGTTTTAATAATAATTACATCATTTTCATGGAAAAAAGTACATGAAATGAATCTATTATAACCCTTAGATGATATGAGTTGTCTTTTATTCATCCAATAGAATTTTGGCAGTTTTTAGGGAAATTTTATAATCTTATTTTTACCCTTAATTACCCAATTTACCTTTAACTATAGTAAATAAAATTTACCACAGTTACTATTCATAATTTTTAAAAATTAAAATTATCCTATTATCTTAATTTGGAACTACTGATTCCAAATATGGAATCCATTTTTCCAAATTCAAAACACAGAAGTTGCAGTATTTAATTTAAAATTAATCCCGTTGTTGGGAAACTGGGTTTTAAAAGTTAAAACATTGCAATAGATTGAAATGTTTCTACCTATGAATTCAATGTGAAATTAATGATAATTACTTGAATTATATTAAATGGAAAAAATATATTCTATTTATACTTTAAAACCATTCACTATTATAATTTTACCATATAAATTATCTTGATGAAAAAAGTTTTTTTAATTAAAATTTAGCGTACTTTTACTATTCATCAAAATATGAAAGTTAACAGAAAAATATTATTAAATTATCCAAAGTAAATTTTTATATGATTATTACAATTATTAAGTTTATTTTGTCAAATTTAACTCATAAACATGTCAAAAAATAGATTTAAAGTGGGTGTGCCCTTAAAAGGCAGCAAAACTGCATTTTCTAAAAATACTTATTTTACCTGAAACTTTTATTTTAGTCTCATACCATGTTCTATAATATGTGTAAGATGAATGATATTGTTATAAAATTCAAAATGTAGTTAATACTATTCATAACAGCTAGTTCATAATAATATATCATTATTTAGTGAAACTAAATATTGCGTACAACACATGCTATTGGGGAAGGTCACTCTTACATGAAACACAAGCTAAGTATATTATTGCATATACTAAAAGATAATCTTATTATAGTGTAGAACACAAAACACAAAAGAAATTAAAAATAATATTTTTCATAAAATTCTGAGATGTTACATTCTACCCCCCTTAAAATGAATTTCACGCTCAAAATTCATCAGGGTTATAAATGGTTTACTAATTGTATGTTTCTTTACTAGAAACCCACATCATAAAAAGTAATAATAAAACATAATTTTAAAAACTAATTTATAAAAATAACGGTTACCCAAATTAATGCATCACTGTGTTTACACATAGGAGAACATAGGTGAAAATTTGGATATGGAAGAGAAGTCTAACCATCATGTTCTGATGGAGAGTGGTAGAGAACATGGCTATAAAAAATACTACAATCACAAAGCCATAAATTTTTTATGATCTAAGGCACCACTTGATTCATCATATAAGAGGGTACAAGGACAATTTTTTTGGTTTTCAAGATCATTTCCCTAAAGTTGATGATTTTGTTTTTGTATAAGGATGAATACTTACTTGATTTTAGTGTAATATCATCGTTGGGCATTCCATGAACAATTTCCACTTCATATATTATTTAAATAAATGATGTTGAATTTTTTATTCATGAAATTTTAACATATCATGCGATAGAATGATAGGTTATTCCATCTGTCTCAAGAAGTTAGAAAAATTTATCAAGTATACATAAGCCCATATATGGTGATATTAACCGTATATGATTCCAAAAATGGACTTATACTTAAACTATCATAACTATTAATAAAATAAAACTAATTTATACTAACCAAGGACTTCCTGTAGGCCAGTGGTAAGTAATAAAGGCTTGTCGCACTTCGGTTGTGAGATCGATTCCTGCATCCTTGTCCGACGCGATGGGTTGTCGCCCGTCCTACGGGTTGTCCTTTTTCTATACTATCATAATATCAAAAAGTTCTAGCCTTAAAAAATACTATTTGATTTCCAACTTAATACATTCCAATATTTAGGCTTATCCAAAATACTTTTGTCCAATCTCATAGTTTAAAGAAAACAACTACTAGAAAGGTCATTTACTGAGCTTGTGAATACAATCATTTATCCCCATATATCATAAGATATCTCTTGTTGGTCACATTCCAAACATGTGAATACCTTAATCATATATTTTATTCAAACATGAGTTACCATAAAACCTTAGTGAAAACATGAATTATGTCAAAAGTTAACTCTTTCCACATACCACAATCCCAAAATTTCTATATATTCAAACCATGATGTCACTTTGTCCTTATATCGGTCATGAGCTCATTAATACTATCAAACATCTCATTGTCTCCTTATCCCTTCATTATGCGCATATAATCTACTTTCCAAAAATATTTTAATCACTTTTCATGGTTACCAGTACCATAAAATTATTGAGAACCACAATAAACCAATACAAAGATATTCCAATTCAACAATATTATAAAAGAGATTCCACAACATTATTTTACAATCTCATTACATAAACACTTAATCATTCCACCACATCATTATCAAACTCAACATTTCCAATATTGATCACATGTGACTTCCCTTTTTCATTTACCTTAAGAGGTTATAGATGTTGATCATCATTAACCCTTGGATTAGGGTACTGGTTACCATAATGCCACATTTCCTTGCACTTGTAGAATTGAAGTATTGGTGATGCGTTCTATGTAATATTTTCCCTATTCACATCATTATCTAACTTTTTCCCATTACTCTGACACTTAGATACTCGATGACCTTCTTTTCCACACTTAAAACATTTTATATCCCCTTTAAGACAATCTCCACCATGCTTATTTCTACACTTTGAGCATAACGAACCATTTATCTTCTTTTTACCATTGTTTTGAGATTTTTCCTTGAAATCCATCTTTTATTTCTTGTCAAAATGACGAGATTAACATGTAACACCAACTTCCTGTTCTAGATTTATAGCACAACAAACAATTTTTTCATAGCTACTGAAGTCTCTTATTGCTAATTCCTTTCGAAGACTTGGTTTTAAAACACTGAAGAATCGATCAACTTTACTTTCAGGTGGTGTGATAATGCCAGATGAAAACCTTGCAAGCCTTGTAAAATTCACCTCGTATATACAAACAGATTCATCGTCCTTTTTCTTAAGCTCAAGGAACTCCTTTTCTATCTTTTTTCGAAGAATATGAGGGAATTACTTTTTGAAAAACAAGTTCTTGAACTTGTCCCATTCCATTGATTCAATTTTATATTGGGGCCTTGTATTCTTAATCAGAGTCCACCCCTGGTCTGCTTCACCTTCTAAATAATAAACAGCCAAAATGAATTTTTCATGTTCTGAATAGAAAATTATAGAAAATATCTTTTCAATGGTATTGATTTATTGTTCAGCAACAAGTGGATCAGAGGACTGACTGAAAGAATATGGACATTGCCTCATGAAAGACTCAATAGAATATTGTTCCCTTCTCTGCTCATTTGGAAGTCTAGAATGATTTATAGCTTATTTATGTATAGCAATAAGATTTTTCACTCCATTTACCATAACATTTGGTTGTTCAAGAGAACAATTATTCCATTTCCCAGTGGAATGATCATTAACATCGTTGCTTCAGGTTCCAGCCATTATCTAAAACCCAAAAAGAATAGTGTGAGAGGAAAAAATCATACTAGGAAAACAACATAATCAATTGGAGTACCTTAAATCTCTAACTTCATAGGTTTAATCCTATTTTATTCATTATCATTATCATAATTCTAGGACTTTAACCTATACTTATACTAAACCTTAGGTACATCCCTAGACATACCTTAGAAATATCTCTAGAGATCTCACTAAAGTTTTTTCATCCTAGTTTCCAAAGGTTAACTAATCCATTCCTATGATACCAACTGTAGAGACCCAAATCTTGACATACACGGACATTTCATTACTTTTTAGGAATACTTAATACATGATAAAAAAAATTCCCAAGGACTGTATTATTTTAGTGTCTTTGGAAGCTTGGAACATAATCTTCTAATCATGGTGAATGATCTTCAACATCTCCCATAAAGATATTCCCCTTTTGTTTTCTTACCTAAAACCTTTCTTTATATCCTGGTAAAAATAAAACATATAAAGGGTGAGCTCAAATGCTCAGTAAGGGTAAACATGGAGAACATAAAACAATCATTAAACATTTGAACGTCAAAATATGAACATAAAATTTAAACATCAAAATCATGAGCAATGACATAAAACATTGCAGTACATAAGGCATAGATCATAAAGGACCATTAATCATGATAAAATATCATGGGAATAAAACTTTTAATTGTGGAAAACCATTAAGCACATGATATTATTTTCATGGTAGCCAAGCCATTGCGCCAAGACTATCATAGTGGATAAAAGTCCATTACTAAACCAGGTTTACATGTTGTTCCAACCCTGTATTATTGAACCGGATTTACTTGCCATTCAATCCATATCTATCTCATGAGATATAAATCTTTACCCAATACATTGGAGGGAAATATAGGTCCCACCAATCTCATCATAAAACCATTATTATGTGTTCCACAAAATCATAAATCATACATCATAGCATAACCCATGTAATAAAAATGGGATTCTTAAACATCATTCCACCATAACATAATCAATATAAGATAAAAGGAATTCATAAAAATAATTCAATCATAACATAATAAAATCAATGCAATAATAGGGATAGAAATAGAACCCTATATTATCATAGATGTAAAATAATTTTGATAAAACACTTGAACTCCATTCTTGAAGAAAATATCCTTTCTTATTCAAAATCATTTTCTTTTCACAAAATGCCATGCAATTTTAAAATAAAGGGATTTTGTTAAAAATAATCATGAAATCTTGTTGAGTAAGCTTCTTGGAAATAAGTAATTATGAAACTGTAAAAATCTTTTCACGCCGTATAATTTAAAAAAACTTTATCTTCGTACTTTTTCCAGAAAGCCAAAAAGTACCTCACATGGTAAACAAAAGAAAGATTCCTTACATAATACATAGTAAAAGTCAAAAAGGTTTAAACATGACTTTAAACATACATGAAAGAATTATAAACACTTTATGAAAACATTTTTATAAAACACACACATGGATGATAAATACAACCCTAGTAAATACTTACATATAATAAATCTCGGATAAAAATGAGATTGCAAAATTATCTCTTACCTTAGGTCCAATTTCATCCATACGTGTCTAAAACTCTTGTATAGTGGGTTTAAACATATTATTAACTTGTAATGTAACCATAATAATATTTATGATATCATATATGATTCACTTATAACTTTATATTACTCGTTCTTTTGTCAATTCCATGTTAAAACATCATTTTGGGTAAAATCGTTTAATTTATCGTAGGTGTTTGGACTTTTTGTTCTTGATATTATTACTTATATCCTGATTTAATTAATTACATAATGTAAACATGATTTATATATAATATATATTCATCATATAAATGTATATGATAGATCAATAAATGTAATTAAATACACCGTTCGTGGAGATGGTAGGTCGTACGTACGCATGAATGCTGTTTTAGTTTCCTTATTGAATTGAATCAAATTAAGTAAATGAAACATATATGTACATAAATAAAATATCATTATTATTTTATATATTTTTTATGATTATTTATTATATATACTTTATAATCATTCTTGAATGGTTAACATGGAGAATGAATATCGCTGCGTCGTGGAGACAGTAATCCATATGTACGCACGAGCGAAGATATCATTCCCATAATTGTTGAATGGTATTGGAGTGGATTATATAATATATCATAATTAGTATCTTGTTATAATAATCATATATAGTTCTTATTTCCCACATTTTACCCATCCATGTAAGGTGTTGGTGGAAAAACATATTACACCACGACGTGGAGACGGTAAGCCGTATGTACGCACCCGCGGTGATTTCATTTTTCGTAGGATTGATAGAAGCTTAAATAGGGTTGTTTCATATTTATAATAACATATCAGTATATTAGTGATATTTATGTTATTAATTTATTATGAAACAACATAATAAGAGGAAGTAGAAGAAGAAATGAATTTGAAAGAATCGGTAAAGGATATTACCTCTTCTTCAACGCGCCTCTTCTAAACCTCCTCTTAAGGCAGTAAAGTTGGTCTTTGAAGAATAACAAGACCTCCAGTATGTTTCTAGAGAAGTGGATAAGATAAATGGTAAGTTTTTGGATGATCTTTAAGGATAAAAATTGTGTCAGAAGGAGAGGGAGGAGGTCCCCTTTAAAAGAGAGGAGTGGGGCATTTTCGGAAACCTCTAAACTATTAATTTATAATTAACCCAAACCCCAATTAAAAACATCCAAAATGAATCAAATTAAAATATGAGATTAGATAAGGTTTTAATATCATAATTAAATAAAATTTAGACATGTTAGGAATTTATTTTAAACATTATCAACTTGATTTATCTTAATTTAATCTATTTAATTTTATTTGTCTGAATAATATTCTAAATTTTAAATTGTTATAAATAATTACATATATGTTGTGAATTATCCATAATTAGATACTTTATAAAATTTTAGACCATATAAATTTTAATTTATAATTTTTAAATATTTTTTTTATTTTTAAACAATTTAATAATAAGTTATTTTTATAACATATCAATAGTGTCAATTTTGACACTATTCAATTTTTTGAATTGAAATAAAATCCAAACAGAAGATATGTTCAATAAAAAATATTGAATAGATCCATAACATGTAATATTTGAAGGACCCCGGGACACCCTGAGAGGGGAGGGGTGAATCAGGGTGACCACTTTTTCTTTTAATTTGTTGGATCTTGTTCCCACGTTGGTAGGAACTTGTTGAACCTGTATGATGATTACGATCAAAATGAAAACATTCACATGCACACAGAAGACACAGTCATTTTTACTTGGTTCACCACTAAGGGCTACGTCCAAGGAGCATACGCCGACAGGTTGCCGGTCGTACCTAAATCCACTATGATTCACTAGCTGCGGATACAAAAGTTGGGGTACAGACACTCTGTCCCAGGCTCACTACCTTTACAATAGTTCAGGGATAACTCACTGCATCCCTCGGGTCACTCCCGTTGACTCCCCCTGGCTCACTGCCGTTGGTGAAGTCCCACTCAGTTTATAGACGTGTAGGTCTCTTCTTCATTTGCATAAGAGTGCATCCTTTGTTGAATGTAGATGCTCTATTGAAGTCCGATTCTCACCAGAAGAAGAATATCACTTTTCCTCGAATGAACCGAGTAGTTTATCGGCTTTCGTGCAGCTCCAGCAAGGCAGGCGTGCTTCAATAGTGTCTAGGTCTCCTTTTCAAGCCCGGCGCGCAAGTCTCCCGGCGGCGCGCAAGTCTCAGGTGCGCAAGACTAAAATGGCGCGCAAGTGTCACTGAAGCACCTGCGCGACACTGCCTTCGTGAACTAAATACTTGCGCGATCCACTTCCTTTCTCTTCCAAACTGCCTTGGGAGAACAGCCAAACACCGGCGCGCAAGCTCTACTTGCGCGACAAAACAACCACATGCGCGACTCAACCACCTGCGCGACGAGAGCTCGAACAATCTCTCGACCTTGAACTCCGTTGGAAATGAGGAGGGGTGGTCCAGTATTTATAGGCAAACTGGACCGCCTGCGCGGCGGCGCGCAAGTCCCTCGACGGCGCGCAAGTCCTGTCTCCAGATCCTCTGTCGCGCAAGTCACTTGCGCGACCCAACCAACACTTGCGCGACCTTCTTTCCTTAGCCAAATTGTGATGTTCTGATCCTCAAAAACATATGGCGCGCAAGTCTTTCATCCTCCAAGAGCTCGGCGCGCAAGTATCTTTGCCAAAAACACTTTACTTTATTTACGGATTTTCAGGCCCAAAAATTTGGCAAACACTGGGAAACAGCGCCACCTTCACTATTGTTTTCTTCCTGAACGGTATGATCGCTTTGTTGGTTCACACCCTGAACTTCCACTGAGGATTGACAACAAACACAAACCATACACCAAATCATGCTTTGAAGAATCTGGTTCCAACAATCTCCCCCTTTGGGTTTGTTGGCAATCAGAATAAATTCAAAAGATCTCCAACCATGAGCAAATCCAAAACGCAAGAATCAACTCAGCTAACACTCTAAGTCTACGTGAGCAATGCTCAGTGTAGAAAACAAGAGAGAAAGCTTGAATTGGGTCTTAGTGTGTTGAAATCGTACACGAAATTCTCCATCCCGATGTTATCCTTATTAAACTTCTCATCACAAGCTTACACTTCTCATCACAGAAGAATTTCTTGCCTTGAATTTATTCCTTTCTCCCCCATTGACAATAAAACCAAAGACCGAAAAGTTTGTTCAACGTTCAGCTCAAGCCATACTCCCCCTGTATAGTATCTCCCCTATAAACCTGCATCACAGCCATAAACAGATAAAAACAGTTAAAACAAACGGGGAGAGGGGACTTCCGGAGCCTCCTTATGCAGTAGGAGGTGGTCGAACACCGAGGTTCAACCGATGCTTCTCGAACACAGTCGCGGACAATGGCTTGGTTAGGATATCAGCCACTTGCTCATTAGTTCCAACATGATCCATTTTAATCACTCCTTGTTCAACCTTTTCTTTGATAAAATGATACCGTATTTCAATATGTTTTGTACGAGAATGCTGAACCGGATTCTTCGTAAGATCAATTACACTTTTGTTATCACAATAAATCACCATTGGTTGCTGCACCTTATCACCAATATCTGTTAGCTGCTGCTTCATCCAAAGAAGTTGAGTGCATGCTTTTGTGGCGGAGATATATTCAGCTTCAGCAGTACTAAGAGAAGTACTTTCTTGCTTCTTGCTCAACCAGCCAACACATTTATGCCCAATATAGAAAGCTCCACCACTAGTGGACTTTCTGTCTACTACATCCCCAGCCCAGTCAGCATCAGAAAACGCTGATAATTCACTGTCCCTGCCTGCAGCAAAAAATAACCCGAAGTTATGTGTGCCTTGAATATACCTCATGATTTTTTTTACTGCTGACATATGTTCCTCCTTTGGATTACTCTGAAAGCGGGCCGCAAGGCATGTTGCAAAGACAATATCTGGCCTTGTCGCTGTCAGATACAGTAGGCTTCCAATGATCCTCATGTACATGGTGGGATCAACAGAGTTCCCATCCTCATGCTTTCCAAGTTTAGTTCCAACAGGAATCGGAGTTGACATTGTTTTGGAGTCTTGCATATTGAACTTCTTCAGCAACTCTCTTGCATATTTTTCCTGAGAAATGAAAGTGTATTCCTCCTTTTGAATTACTTGCAACCCCAAGAAATATGTGAGCTCCCCAATCATAGACATTTCAAATTTTGATTTCATGTGGTTGGCAAATTCATCCACTGATTTCTGCCTGCTGCCACCAAAAATGATATCATCAACGTAGACAAGAACCATGAACTGATCTTTTGGAGAATTCTTCACATAGAGATTGTGATCAACTCCTCCTCTTTTGAATTCCAACTTCTTGAGATATGAATCTAGCCGTGAGTACCATGCCCGTGGTGCCTGCTTCAAACCATATAGAGCTTTCTTTAGTTTGCAGACCTTTGTTTCATCGGTACCCAAGACAAACCCCACCGGTTGTTCAATGTAGACTTCTTCTTCGAGTACACCATTCAAGAATGCTGTCTTAACATCCATTTGATATACTTTATATCCTCTTTGGAGTGCCATGGCAAGGAAAAGCCGGATTGATTCCAGTCTAGCAACTGGAGCAAAGGTTTCTTCAACATCAATACCTTCAATTTGGGAGTATCCTTTACATACCAGTCGTGCCTTGTTTCTGATAACACTTCCATGCTCATCAAACTTATTTTTGAAAATCCATTTGGTACCAATCACATTGTGACCTTCAGGTCTCTGGACAAGATCCCATGTATGATTCTTATCAATCTGATCTAATTCATCATTCATGGCTTTCACCCAAGATTCATCTTTTGCAGCTTCTTCGAATGAGGATGGCTCTACAACTGATAGAAATGCAGATTGCGTGGTATTCCTCATCCTTATGGTTTGTGTGGGTGCACTCCTATCCCCAATTATGTTGGATGGATCAATCTCAGCTCTTCGATTTCTCCTGCGAGGTTCAGTAGTATTCTCTTCAGCCATAGTTTCTTCTTCAGATTCTTCTTCTGAGTCAACAACATTATGTGATTGATGAGTGTTTTGAACAGCTTCCTCTATTTCTGCATTTGTAGTTTCTTCATGTCCACATTCTTCATGAATTTCTATCACATCAGCATATGACGTCCGTGAAGCATTTGTGTTTTTCTCTTCAATTATCTTAACATCATTGCTTTCCACAATCCTTCCCAAACGATTGTTGAAACATTTGTAGGCTTTGCTGTTCATTGAGTAACCGAGGAAGATTCCTTCATCTGCATTGTCACCATATTTCCCCTGATTTCCTTCTTTGTTCCTGATGAAGCACTTACTTCCAAAAACACGAAAGTATTTTAGAGAAGGCTTCCATCCATGCCACAATTCATATGGTGTCTTCGTCTCACCCATATAAAGTCCTGTTCGATTCTGAATGTACACTGCAGCTTGAACAGCCACTTTCCAGTAATGTCGTGGAATACGACTCTCAATCAGCATAGTTCGTGCCATGTTGTTCACCTGTCGATTCCTTCGTTCAACAACTCCATTTTGTTGTGGAGTTCTCACAGCAGCTACCTCATGTTGTATCCCATGCTTCTCCAGATAATTTTCAAATTCAATGGACGTGTATTCTCCTCCATTGTCAGATCGCAACACTTTGATTGTTCGTCCAGTATCATTCTCGGCGATTCGCCGATATGTTTTCATGCAGTCAAGGACCTGTCGTTTCCGGTGAATGACCATCACACATGCCATTCGACTGTAATAATCTATGAAAAGGACAAAGTACCTTTCTCCATGAGTTCCGGCAACATTTATTGGACCACAAACATCTGTATGAATCAGATCAAGAAGGTGAGATGCCTTTTTCTTCTTTGGCAGATATGAACTGCAGACCAACTTCCCACGAATACAAGCATCACAGGATTTTTCACGCTCACGCTTCAGGTTGGGAATGTCCATGACAATTCTCAATTTTGATATTTTCTCCATGTCTTGTTGATTGATGTGTCCCAATCTCCGATGCCACAGATTGTTTTCTTCTTCAACAGTCATGTAACATACATTCTCTTCACTATCAACCTGATACAAGTTTCCTTCTGTTCTGCATCCCTTCATGAGAGAATTTCCAGTTTTTCCCTTGATAGTGCAGCCTTTCTGATTAAAAGTAACAACAAGTCCTGAGTCACAGAGTTGACTCACGCTGAGGAGATTATGACGTAGGCCATCTACGTAAAGGACTTCAGTCTTCTTTAGTTCTCCATTAGCTAATTTGGTACTTCCACTCCCTTTGATTTTCAGAGCCCCATCATTACCAAATCTTACTGTACCATCAACATTCTTTATGATATTTGTTAGTAGACCGGCATTACCTGTCATATGAGATGAGCAACCGCTATCTAGAATCCAGGTACTGTTGTTCTTTGTAGCTTTGAGAGCTACCTTTGCAAGGTTTGATTTCTCAATCTTCCTCCTTTCCTTCCATGAGACATTAGATTGAGTATATAGAACTGATGGCCTTTCAACTATCTCTTCCGCAAACCCAGGTTCTTCATAGTCAAAGTCTTCTTTAAGAGGTGAGAACCTGTTTGAAAGAGAAACATCGTCTTGCTGACGAGACTTGACATGTCTGGAACTTCTGTATGAGGTGTCAATGTCCCTTCTCTGCCTGCAATTAATGGCCTTATGACCAAAGTTAGAACAATGAAAACAATATCCATAGAAATTATTTCTTCTATAAGAATTAGGATATGAAATTGTTCTCCTTTGTTGAGCATCTATATCTTCTCCATTTAGATAGCTTCTTGCCTCTTAACAATAGGACATGGTATGGCCCAGATAGCCACAGAACTGACACTTCATGAGAAGAAATGTCTTCTCACTTGAATTTTTCCTTATAGCTTCTTCCTTGGGAGAATAGTAAGACTGTCTGCCATTTTTGAAAGTTTGAGGATAATTTTCAGGTCTCCTTTTAGTTTGGATTGAGGGTTCCTTTTTCAGCACTCTAGGTAACATTTCAACATGTTCAACTTTCATCTTATCTTTCTTTTGGATCTTTTCACTTCCAGCAGTTGATGACTCAGCCTCACAGCCAATTCCACTCTTTCCCATGCAAGCAGGTCTTTGATCACTCAAGACTTTTCCAACCCCATCTGAACCACACTTGGCTCTTGCAAGTAATTCTGCATCTGAGAATCTTCCGAACTGTATTTTCTTCCTCGATTCTTTTGGAACTGATTCTGTCTCCATTTTACTCCTCAGAGTAACTACTTCCTCCTCAAGACCCTCAATAGTCTTGGATTTTTATCCAGTCTGGATGTGAGGTCATTGATGACCTTTGCTTGCTCTTCAATTCTCAGCTTCAGATCAACTGCATCATCATTGCTTTCAATTATTTTAGACTGTACCTTCACAAATTCTTCCAGTCGTTCAATTTCAGCTTCAATTTGATCAACATATTCAGTTGATTCTTCTACAATTGATTTCCACTTATTGCAGCTCTTACATTTAATCTTAAGCTTACTAACTGCATCCTTAAGTTGCACCTCTGGATCTACACAAGTTCTCAGTTGTTTTTCACCATCAGTATCTTCTGACTTTTCAATAGTGGCCATCATAGAAGCATGGTTCCCAGTTTTGAATTCTGGTTCTTCTTCATCACAGAATTCATTGTCATCTTCTTCCTCTTCACAGACAAAACTCTTCCTTTGCATTTTCTTACCAGATTTGAAGTCTCCCTTTTTGAAGAACCTTCTTTGAGGCTTCTTGAAGTTTTCATCTTCACTGTCATCATCATTGATATTCTTCAAGCACTGAGAGGCAATATGCCCAACTTTTCCACAATGGAAGCATACGAGAGGTAACTTCCCTTTGAATTTCCCTTTCCCCTTCTGGAACTTATTTGCAATGAGAGAAAGAATTTCTTTCTCTTCGTCATCATCACCGCTACTATCCTTTGAGATTTTCAATTTATCCATGGCCTTGAATGCCATTTCCTTGCTCACCCGAGTCGTAGCATCTTCTGGTTTGACTCTCATTTCATATGCTACCAAACTGCTCAGTAAGTCATCTAGAGAAAGTTTGGAAAGATCTCTTTCCTCAAGAGCTGACACCTTCTCATTATACAGAGGTGGAAGTCTTCTTAATATTTTCTTTACAATATCAATGTCTTTGATTTCTTCGCCTAGACACCGAATTGCTCCAACCACTTCAGTAATTCGATTGAAGAAAGAGTCTGCATTCTCGTCTGGATGCATCTTCAGATCATCAAACCGATTGTGTAGCACTTGTAGTTTCGCCTCCTTCACTTTGCTATCACCTTCATAAATATTCTCAAGTTTATCCCACATAGATTTTGCTGAGGTGAAATTCATCACCTTCAGGTAAATCTGATCAGAAAGGGCAGCAGTGAGAGCATTCTGTGCTTTGGCATCTGCATCAAGAAGTTTCATGTCTGTTTTAGTCATAGCCAGACCTGTTGGATCAGTGAAATGTATTCCTTGCACAGTAGAAAAAAGAACTTCCATTCCAAGAGATCTTAGATGAGATCTCATTCTGTTCTTCCAGATCTGGAAATTGCTTCCATCGAAGTGAGGGACTCCCCTGACATTGATCGCGTTTTCCATGACGAAGAAGGTCAGATTCAACGCCAGTAACCTTTACCCTCTGATACCACTTGAAGGACCCCGGGACACCCTGAGAGGGGAGGGGTGAATCAGGGTGACCACTTTTTCTTTTAATTTGTTGGATCTTGTTCCCACGTTGGTAGGAACTTGTTGAACCTGTATGATGATTACGATCAAAATGAAAACATTCACATGCACACAGAAGACAGAGTCATTTTTACTTGGTTCATCACTAAGGGCTACGTCCAAGGAGCATACGCCGACAGGTTGCCGGTCGTACCTAAATCCACTATGATTCACTAGCTGCGGATACAAAAGTTCGGGTACAGACACTCTGTCCCAGGCTCACTGCCTTTACAATAGTTCAAGGATAACTCACTGCATCCCTCGGGTCACTCCCGTTGACTCCCCCTGGCTCACTGCCGTTGGTGAAGTCCCACACAGTTTATAGACGTGTAGGTCTCTTCTTCATTTGCATAAGAGTGCATCCTTTGTTGAATGTAGATGCTCTATTGAAGTCCGATTCTCACCAGAAGAAGAATATCACTTTTCCTCGAATGAACCGAGTAGTTTATCGGCTTTCGTGCAGCTCCAGCAAGGCAGGCGTGCTTCAATAGTGTCTAGGTCTCCTTTTCAAGCCCGGAACGCAAGTCTCCCGGCGGCGCGCAAGTCTCAGGCGCGCAAGACTAAAATGGCGCGCAAGTGTCACTGAAGCACCTGCGCGACACTGCCTTCTTGAACTAAATACTTGCGCGATCCACTTACTTTCTCTTCCAAACTGCCTTGGGAGAACAGCCAAACACCGGCGCGCAAGCTCTACTTGCGCGACAAAACAACCACCTGCGCGACTCAACCACCTGCGCGACGAGATCTCGAACAATCTCTCGACCTTGAACTCCGTTGGAAATGAGGAGGGGTGGTCCAGTATTTATAGGCAAACTGGACCCCCTGCGCGGCGGCGCGCAAGTCCCTCGACGGCACACAAGTCCTGTCTCCAGATCCTCTGTCGCGCAAGTCACTTGCGCGACCCAACCAACACTTGCGCGACCTTCTTTCCTTAGCCAAATTGTGATGTTCTGATCCTCAAAAACATATGGCGCGCAAGTCTTTCATCCTCCAAGAGCTCGGCGCGCAAGTATCTTTTCCAAAAACACTTTACTTTATTTACGGATTTTCAGGCCCAAAAATTTGGCAAACACTGGGAAACAGCGCCACCTTCACTACTGTTTTCTTCCTGAATGGTATGATCGCTTTGTTGGTTCACACCCTGAACTTCCACTGAGGATTGACAACAAACACAAACCATACACCAAATCATGCTTTGAAGAACCTGGTTCCAACAATATTAATCTTAAAAATTTGTGGATTACATTAAATAGTTCATATAATATTTATTTTAATATTTTTAAAACCATTTATTTGATATTTTAATCAATAAAATAATTTCTACATCACTATTGTGTCACCATTAATGATAATTATTTAATACCTAAAAATTATAAATAAATTAAAATTATGTAGATAATTTTATTATATTTCTGGTGACTATTTATGTTTGAAGTTTTACGAATCATATCACTAAATTAAAATTATTACACTTATAAGATATAATAAAGTGACATGTTTTCACTTTCTTTGGTTTTAATAATAATTACATCATCTTCATGGTCAAAAGTCCATGATATGAATCTATTACGACCCTTAGGGGATATGAGTATAATTTTATTCATCCAATAGAATTTTTTAAGGTTATAGGGAAATTTTATAATCTTATTTTTACCCTTAATTACCTGAATTATCTTTAACTGTAGTAAATAAAATTTACAATGGTTACTATTCATAATTTCTAAAAATAAAAAGTAGCCTATTAACATAATTAGGACCTACTGATTCCAAATATGAAATTAATTTTTTTAAATTAAAAACACAGAAGTTTCATTATTTATTTTAAAATTAATATCGTTGTTGAGAAAACGGGTTTTAAAATTTAAAACATTGCAAAAGATTGAAATGTTTTTACCTATTAATTAAATGTAAAATTAATGATAATGACTTGAATTATATTAAATTTTAAAAATATATTATATTTATACTTTAAACCCATTAAATATTATAATTTATCATTATAACGTTTCTTGATGAAAAAAGTTGTCTTTAATTATAATATAGCGTATTTTTACTATTCATCAAAATATGAAAGTTAACAGAAAAATATTAAAAAATTAACCAAAGTAAATTTTTATATTATTATTGTAATTATTGAGTTTTTTTTGTCAAATTGAACTCATAAACGTGTCAAAACTAGATTTAAATTGGTTGTACCATCAAAAGGCGTCAAAACTGCATTTTTTGAAAAATATTTATTTTAACTGAAATTTTTATTTTGTTCTCATACCATGTTCTAGAATATGTGTAAGATGAATGATATTGTTATAAAATTATAAATGTGGTTAATACTATTCATAACGTCTAGTTCATAATAATATATCATTGTTTAGGGAAATTTGGTATTGCGTAAAAACACACGTTATTGAGGAATGTCTCTCTTGCGTGAAACACAAGATAAGTATATTGTTGCATATACTGAAATATAATCTTGGTGTAGTGTATAACACAAGACATAAAATAAATTAAAACAAAAATTTTTTATAAAATTATGTGGTGTTACAGATACACCTCATCAACAAGTGTAACGGATGATAGCATAGCTTATGGAGTGGATTCTCCCAGAATGAGTGTTGCTTCGAGAATAATATTATGGATGTCTGTTGGTTGTGACAACTTGAGAGTGTCGTAACATTCCTATGTAAATAAAGGTGCCTCTAATATATGTTTATTTTAATATATTTTATTGGGCTAACTATACTTTGTGATTTGAGTTTAGTGTTTTTGTGGTGTCCTGTTGAGTATTTTTATACTCAAACCTGCATGGGATTTTTCTACATGTGTCATGTCTTGTATATATAATGTCCCTTTTAATGGTGTCCTTGGAGGATAGAGAGTGGGTAGACCATATCTGGAGGTTGAAAGACTGAGCTGTTTTAGTGGGAGCTCACATTTGACTTAGTCATTTCCCTTAAAGCAGGTTAGACTTTAACATTTTTTTGTTCGGATTGTATTTGTCCCCATTTTCAATTTTTTTACTTTTAATATCATACTCAATTATGGGATCTTATATATATGTATGAATTGTTTCAGTTGTTTTACATTTCTTTATTGTGTGGGCTTAGAGATGTGTGTGCATGTATAGGTACTTTATGTTAATGCCTCCCATTTGTTTGATATGCCAAATCAATCTGGGACTCCACCCCAGTCCTATTGGAATTAGGCTTGGGGTAGTCATGTATTAGACCTCGATGGGTTAGTTCATGAAACCATGTGTTGTGTTGATGAAAAAATAATCACATTTTTTTTGTGGAGAAGGTAGTCTATAGGTACACATGAATGATGTTATCATTTTTTAGTATAAGAATGAAAAAATATATAATATATTTTTTGAATGATAAATATGATATAAATATCATAATTATATCATTTATAATAAAAATATTCATTATCATTTTTATTATTTCCTTTAATTCGAATAGTTAGTGCAAAACGAAATAACATCACTTCGCAAGGTGCTTTTCTTATGTACACACGAGCAACATTATCATATCCTTGAAGGAATAGAATGTAATAATTTATATGTGATACCATTAATATAGAAGTAAAAATATATTATAAATATCATATATATATATATATTAAAAAAGGCATTATAACATGTCATGAGAAGTGATGATGGGAAATGAATGACATCGATTTGTTGGGTAGTGGTTTTTTATAAGCATGAATGATGATTTGGTGTCCCATTTGATGAAAGAGGATATGTATTTTTGTTATCCAACTAAAATTATAATATATGATTATATTGAAGATAATGGTGTTATAATATCAAAATATTTAAAGAATTTTTGATGGAGGTGGATGAAGAAATAAAATAAAAGTGCTCAGTTATGAATGATATCTCATCTTTAGATAAAACCTTAGGTTAGCAACAAAATAATTCATTGGATGGATTTATAATAAATTAATGGAAAATTTTTCATTGGGATAAAATTTGGTAAGAAGTTTGGGTTGTTCAATTCTAATCCAAAGTTAATTGAAGGTGTGAATAAGAGAGCATTGGTGTGGACTTTTAAAACTGAGGTGAGTGGTACAATTGTAATTTTTTTAAAGAAAATGTTGTACCCAGTGTTTTTATAGGAAGAAAGGATCCAAAATGGAACATTATTGAGACCTAGATATTATAAGGCCTAAATATTTATATAATATGGATTTTAGAATAAAAAAATTAGGTCATTTTAATCATTATCTCTTTAGTTTAACCTGGTAAACCCATTTTCACCTTCAACATAGAAATTAATTTGTACATTTTTCACTATTAATTATCATAAAAATTTAAGTTTAACTTATTAGATAATTTAAATTATTATTATTAAAAATATTGAATCCATTTTTCAAAATTAAATTCATAAAATTTGAAAATTTTAATTTCAAATTGAACCTGTAGACGTGATAAAAAATGTTTTTTTCAAGAACTATATTTTTCAAGAAATATATAATTTTCAATTAATTATATGAAAAATAATACTAATTTTATAAATCCGAATTAAATTTTTTTATATTTAATCTATACCATTAATTTAAATCATTCCTTATTTGGGGTATTTTAATTAATTAGTATTAATAAACATTTCTCACATTAAAATTGTTTTTATAAAAATACCATTATTAATCCCAAAAATATACATAATCTAAAACCCAATATAAATATGATTTAAAGTTAATTTAGTGAATTAAATATACCTATATAATTATTTTGTTATTTAATATTATTAAAATCATAATAGAACTTTTAAATTAATTAATTCGATGAAAAAAATATAAATTTAAAAAAATTGGTATTATTCTATATTCACTAAAAATCACTATTTTAAGAAAAATAAAACAATTACCTAAGTTAATATTGATAGGATGATATCAAAAATTAAGTTAATTTTATCAAATAATTTTTTTCTGAAATTTTGATAAAGAAATTATTATATCTTCTCAAAAAATAAATTAAAAACATTTTTGAAGAATAAAATTACATTATAAAAGAAAATATTGATTATCTAATAATAATTTATCAGTAACTTATGTTGATTATGACATATATATATGTATATATATTTCAAAATATACTTCATATTTTTTATACCCACTAACATAATAGTTACGATATAATGTTTATATATTTTGTGACTCATTTAATCTTAGTGTTTCCTATTTAATATATTATAGAACAAAATTATATTCTATTAAAATACTTGGGTGTTACATCCTCCACCTAATAAATTAAATTATTTCAATTTGAACTTCAACCCAAGGATTAATTATTTCAAATTTTCAAACACTATTTTCGAAAAACCACATTGTTTAAATAGTTAATAATCATTCTCTTAAAAAGTTGGAAAAGGAAGTATTATGTTCATATGAAATAAAGAAAACTAGGTATCCACATAAATAGAACATTGTTTTGAAGTGGAAACATGTATTGGAAATAATATCCACTTACTAGGTAATGTTATATTTTTTGAATATGGAAGAGACCATCAAATTAATGAATTGAATTTTTATTTCAAGATCCTTTTTCCTAGAGTTGAGTAATTAAATTATAATATTAACAAATAACATAAGAAAATATACATACAAGATAAGTAAAATTTCATCCTTTAAATAATTTCCACCAAAATATCATCTTTTTTTTAAATGATGAGTATTCATGAAGAATTTTTCATTCCAGGAGCACTAAAATAAACTAATAAAGGATCACATAAATATAAAAAATGATAACAATCTATTCCTATACTATTTTTGAATTAACCAAAAATAAAATGGTTATAATGAGGTATGATAATTATAAAAATTAATATAGAATAATATCATTAATATCCAAAATTAAATATTAATACCCAATTTTCAAACTAAAACATTCTATAAAAAATCTCCATAAAATTCATCAAAATATTCATAACTATTTTTTAATCCCAAATAGTATAAGGGTTTTATCACATATTTTTCCATGTTTTATTTAAAATTTATCTCAAAACTAAACTAAACATTTTTAAAGTAGCATATTAAATTTTTTTTTTTAATCATATATTATTCCCCAAAATTTAATTATCCATAATTACCTCAACGTCAAGGAAATAATAAACCCAAAAAGACACGATAATTATTAAACATATGTCCATAAATTTAATAGTATTCTTTCACAAATAAAAAATTATATTGAATCTATGGTTTACAGATACCTTAACCCAATAATAAGTCTCCCTGTATATTCTTAATCATCTTAGATATCCATCACCTAAAACCTCATAATTGATGTCTAAGACATTGAAAATATGATTAAACATAAAATTATAAACCCTTTAGAAAAACCATATATCATAAAATTCCCTAACGTGAAAACATCCAAAATATAAAATTTATCTATCCTTTTCTTCTTATTCCAACTATAATATCCCTTAACTCACCGGCCTAAATCAAGTACTATAAAAATAATCTTCACATTTCTAGATTTGATGCAGGTAATGGTAACACAATTTTTACCATCCAAAACATACAACATAAAAAGGAAATAATATATCACTTACATAACTAATGACCGTTTAGGTTTATAAATTTAGATAATTAGTGCACACTCTTTCATAAAAAAACACCCAAAACTTCAATAAATTATTATAACCACTATATCCATCATTTTATATTCCATGTTAGGCCACCATCAACATCCATATGAGCCTCATCTATAAATAATTCATTTAACATTATTTTAGAAAATATTGGTAATAAAGAATTATAAGAGTAGTGATATCAAATATTCAGAAATGAAAAACATAATAATTAACAATTGAATATCATCTATGAGAAAAAGTTCATCATTTTGGTATTATGACTTAATCAAAATTCATAAGAACTACATTAGAGAAATCATACCGATCAATATCTGGATCATAAATTATGAACTGTGGAAGAAATATTTAATAGAGGAAAGAATCATAATAATAATTAATAATGTTCTATGTGATACCCATCATCACCAAAGGAATCCTTAAAACCCTAGAATAAGCAAAACGAAAAGGTATTAATGTCATAGAACATCATCTTCATATCACACTTATAAATTTATTAACTCGTATGGTCAACATCCATCTCTTGAACACCCAGTGCACTGGAGGGATATCATGGACCCACACATAATTGGTATATCATGTAACCATGCATAATTGGTTTATCAAACAACCACTATTTCATGGTTAATAACATAACCACCAGACCATGGTTTATAACCGAACCACTCATCCTTGTTTGATAGTGTAACCACACTTCCTTGGTTTATAATGGAATGACATATCCTCAAAAACAATTTCTATGAACTGTATCATGAATAAAGTTCACATAGAATTTATTTCATCATAAACTTATAGAAACAAACTTTATTCATTTCTGAACATGATTAAATCGTGGAAAATAAATGGGAATCGTGAAAATATTTTTGAAACATGATTAATCCAAGAAAAATAAATCGATTCAATGAAAATATATTTGAAACATGATTATTTAATATAAATTAATTTTTTTCATAACATTGTCTTTGAAACATTATTTACCCATGGAAAAGAAATGGATTCCAAGACAATCTCTTGGAAACATGAATAACCCATGGTGTAATTCCTTGACCCCAGAAGTCGAGAGTTGGTGAATTATATTAATACATTAGCATGATTACTAGGAATAAAGTCCTGAAAGACCAGTCAGTTTAGCAGTTTTAGAAAATAGATTATATACATGAACGTTACATTACACATTAAAAAATAAAACACAACATAAATGATCTTTTGATAACTCTATTAATCCCTTAGCTTAACCCTGATATCAATCATAGTAAACTTCTTGGAATCTTGAGAAAATAAAACATAAGAAAGGGGTAATCTCAAATGCTCAGTAAGGATAACAATATAGAAAAAACTATCATAAATATGAATAAACATTTATGGAAATGTATAAAACTAAAACAAAATCCTTTTAAAAATAAACTTCTGCATAATATACCCAATATAAATCAAATTATTTCATTTAATTATTCACAAGGATATTCTACTAGTTTAATAATCACATGTAATATCAATAGCCACTTTCATATTGATGGAATGCATAATTCCAGACTTTATAACCACATAGTTAAGGCCTTGTTCCAAGACTACAAATAAAATTTTGTCAAGGCCTTTTCCCAAGACACTAGTTTGTCTCATGAGAGCTATTGATGCATCGAGGAGCTATAGCGGGCTCCACCTGTCACTTAGTAAGTCCAATGCATTACTCATATGAAAAGGTTTAAACACAACATAAACATTCATATTAAAAATATCATACGAAATGTCAATAATTTATCCATAAACCATGAATGGTATAAAAATAACACATACATAGTCAAAAATATCACAAAACCTTCAATAAAATATGGAATATTTGTATCATAATAAGTCAACCTCAATCAAGAATAATATCCTATAAAGGATGTTGAAATAATTGAAAATGACCTGTAAAAAACATTGAGAGAAATATCCCTTTTTCATGAAATCATTTAAAATTCACATAATTAAAATGGATGTAATTTAAAATATATTTTTCAATCAAAGTGTCCCATAAAACATTGAAACTTCTAAAAGTAAATAACATTTTATAACATTCATTTCCATTTAAAAAAATCTATAAAACCATTTTGAAAACGTGGACATTAATGAGAAAGGATTGGCAGAATAAATATCTATAACATTTAAATTGATTTTTTAGTAAAATATTCCTTTAAAAATAATAACTTTGAAAACTCTTTTATGAAATATGGAGATGGATAATAAATGTGTCTCAGTAGATACCCACGTAAAAACAACCTCAAGTTATAAAGAGATTTTGAAATTAACCCTTACCTTGCACTTTACTTTGGTCGAGGGTAAGTTTAAACTCTTGTATAATGACCATATTATGTTATTAATTTATAACAGAACCATATTCATATTTATTATATCATACATGATTCATATATGACTTTATACTACCCATTTAATAATGATTTCCATGTTAAATTGACATATTAGGTAATAATTTCTTTCTTTATCGTATGTGTTTTTACTTTTTATTCTCTATCGTATATTTTAGATCAGGATTTACATACTTATAGAAAATAACACATGATTTATATATCATATATAGTTATAATATGAATATGTATAGTAAATAGATATATGAAATGGAAAACACCATTTATGGAGATGGTAGGTCGTACGTAGACACGAGCGATGATGTCATTTCCTTAATGATTAAAAGGTATAGAATTAGATGGTATATTAATTTTAGAGAGACATTATCATGTTATTTTCCTTATTTATATACATATTACTCATCATTATATCCATCCAAATAACATAGTTTTGAATAACAAATTACACCACAGCGTGGAGACGGTAAGTCGTACGTATGCACGCATGGTGACATTATCAATCATAGGATAGATAAAATAATGAATATGGTTGTACTATATTTATAATAATATCACAGTATGTATAAGGTACTAGAGTTATTATTTTGGTATGGAAATAACAAATAAAGAAAAAGTGGAAGAAAAAACAACTTGAAAGACGGTGGTGAAATTATTATCTCTTATTTGGGTGTTTCATTTTGTGATTATCAAAAAGGCTCCATAGGTTGTCTTTCTGATCAAAGTAAGGACTGTATGTTATTTTGAGGGAATTTGATAGGATATTTGGGCAGGATTTTGCCGATCCAAATGGCTTTAGAGGTTTGATTTTGAGAGAAGGATAAGTACCCTTTTATAAGATGGGTGAGGGGCACCTTAGGAAAATCTGGAAATATTATTTTATTATAAAATCATTTTCGGTTTCTAATTAATCAAAATTAATTTATTTAAAATCTAAGGTGGGTATGGGTTGAAATAACATTAACCAAAAGGTTTTAGATAAGTTTAGGTCACCATATTAACCTTATCTTTTAGATTTATCTATTAGTTAAATAGTATAACTTTTACCATGTCTTCTTGTATTCTTACACTATATGGTTAATAGAATTACTCTAAAATTCCAAGACAGACTCAATTGGTTTATTAATGACTTATATAATATTATTTAAGACCTTGGGATGAATCTTATATTTTTAGGAATATTATATAATTTAATAATATATTATTTGTTTTAAAAACTCAATTATGTCAATTTTGACACTATTTCGCATTTTGTTTTTGTGAGAGTCATAAAAACATGATTACTTCAAAAAAGAAACATTGAATCAACCCTAACATGTCATATTCGCCTATAAAATTCGTTTTTGTAATCAAAACTTTTAAATTATTTTTATTTTAATATTTATTATACCATTTATTTTATTCTTTCATTATTAAGGTAATTACTGCATCATCATTGTGTGATAAATAAATTTAATTATTTGATGTCAAAAAATTAAAAATAAAATACCATTACTTAGGAAGTATTATTATATTTATAATGAATATTTATAGTCTAATTTATCTTATGTGTAACCCTATAGTAAAAATGGTTTAGTTATTTAACTTGGAATATAACACTTTTAACTCTTCTTTAAATAAAATAATAATAAATGTCCTAATCTAATCAAAGTGGACCAAGAGGATCATATTCTATTTATAAGTTTTTTTTGTCAAAATACACTTATCCAATAGATTTAGGATAGGTTTTAGGGTAATTATAATATCATTTTCACCTTTAATTACCCTGTTTACTTTAAACCGTGGTAAATAAAAGTCAAAACTTAATGTTCACCAAAAATGATTTTCATCTAATTGAACCACATTTTACTTAATAATTTCAATTTTTTCTCTCGGATTTTTGGAATTAATCTCACAGAAGTGGAAAATTATGTTTTATGAAAATTTGCAAATGCTCCTAGAAGGTGGGTAAAAGACGGTAAAAAGTTCAATAAAATTTCATACATCTAATTTTATTATAAAATGACTATAATTAATTAAATTGAACTTATATAGGTTTTATATATCTATTTTGACTTAAAATAAATTAATATAAAATAAAAAATTATTTAAATAGAAAGTCGGTTTTAAACAATAACGTAGTGTTTTTCACTCTTTATCAAAAATTGAATGTTTTTAGAAAAATACCAAAAATTCACCCCTAAGATAATTTTGATATTATAAATTAAAAAATGAATTATATTTTACCAAATGCAAAAAATAGAAGTTTCATTAATTAATTCAAAATTAATTCCCATTGTCAAAACCAAAAAGTGTGTTTTTAAAAAAGTAAAAACTATCAACAGATTGGCATGTGTTTATGTCAAATTTAAATATGGAATTACTTATAATGACCTAAATTGTATTAAATGATAAAAATATAATCTAATTATACTTCCAAACCATTCAAATTCATATCTTAAAACTATATATTATTTCTATTAAAAAAGTTGTTTTCAATAAAATTTTAGTATTTTTTACTATTCGTCAAAATATAAAAGTTATCAGAAAAGTACAAAAAAAATTCCAAACTAAATTTTTTTGTCTAGATTCTATATAAAAAATTAATTTCATTGAATTTAATATATAAAATCATCAAATATTTGTTCTAAAAAGGATTCTCCATTAAATAGGTGGTAAAATTGCATTTTTTGAAAAATACTTATTTTATCTAAAAAATTGAATTTGTCCTTATATTATGTATAAAAAACACAAATTATAAATTTTAAAATTATATTGGATATATATATAATTAAAACTTCAGTAAATAATATTGACAACCACTTTTTGAATTGCTAGTTTGGTAAATAGTGGTGCACTCGAACTCGTTATTGCGTGTAACACAAGTTATTGAATTATTTTGAATAAATAACATAATATAAAATCATGGGGTGTTACATTATCTCCTCCTTCAGTAAATTGAGTCCTCACAATTTAAAATTGTTTTTTGAAAATAAAATTTTAAAAATAAAAAATACATTTTTGGAAAACCCACATTGGAAATTGGTTTAATAATATTTAATCTTAATAAGAAGGAAAGGGAAATGAAAATGTCACCACCAAATTATGGTCTTGATTAAGAGAACATTGGTTGAAATTAGAGACACCTAATTGGAGAAAAAACTTAAATATTTATAAGGATCGATTGAGGTCATAAATCACAAACAAGTGTAAAATTAAGGGCCTCAAATCCATCAATCTATGATGATTTAAAATATTGTCGGTTGAACAAAACATAATGTTTTAGGATAATAAAATTTTTGGTTTTAAGATCCCTTACCTAAATTTTAAGAATAAATTTATTCATAAAATAAGAGTAAAAAAATATACTTGATAAATATAGTTTCATCCTTCAGCTAATTTTTACCACAGACTCATCTTTCACTCCAAAAGATAATAGAATTCAAAAATATTATATTTATCATAATCGTATAGGGTTCCAAAAATAATTAATTTATAATTACTTTGTAAGAATATTTAAAAAAACTACATTACACAAACTAGGACATCACGTAGGCCAATGGTAGGTGATGCACCCTTGTCACCCTTTGGTTGTGGGTTCAAGTCTCACGACCTTGGAAAACGTGACGGTTTGTCACCCAACCTCTAGGTTGTCATTTTTATAACAATCCAAAAATAATATTAAGAAATGATTTAACCTTAAGAATATAATCCAATGTCAAACTTAATCCATTCCAACCTTTATACTTATCCAAAATACTTTTGTCCAAACTTATAGTCCAAAATTTATAAGGAATATAAACACAATGAAGATATTTTTTTCCACGTAATAACATGTGAATACCATCATCATGTATTCTTTTAAAACAAGGTAACACCTTGAATTACCATAAAACCATATTGATTACGATCATTCCCCCTTGTTCCTTATAGAATACTAGATATATTTTTTTATATCAAAAAATTTTGAATACTCCAACAATGATGGAATAAACAAACCAATAATCGGTTCTGAGGTAGTAAGGAATATCCAATATATTTTATCCAAACTAATCATATCTTATTCCAAAATCACTACCTTAGTAACAAAACCATATTAAGGTTTATCTTTACTTCAACCATGTATTTTCCAAAAAGTTCAAATTGCTATTGAGTAACTTTTCTTATATCTATGTAATCTCAAATCCTCAATGAAATAGTACTGCAGTACAATACTTATTTATTTACATAATTCATATAACTGTTACATCTTTGATGCAACACTCAAATGAAATAATTCTTTAATAACAACATAAGAACACTAGTTATTCTTCTTCATATACGGTAGTATCATAACTTTATTATTATCCAATAGCATCATTTGGGGTATACTCTGATGATTTGGACATTGATTCGCGTAGTGTCCCAACTCCTTGCAGATGAAGCATTGTACTTTTGACACATTTTTCTAACCCTTGCAAACCTATACTTGGTGTCATTTTTATCCACACTTATAACAAACTCTCATTCCATTCAATCATTTAACAAGGTTATTATTTACACAATTATCACATATTTGTAAATCCTTCTATCCCCTCTTCCCTTTATCCATATTTCTCTCTTCCATCCTTTTTTTCTCATGCTTCCCTTCAAAGCCATATGACTTAGAGAATTATGTACTTATATTATTAACACATGATACTATTTTTTCAAATGATGAGAATACGTGGGAGACTATTTCCATTCTAAATGTTGGATTAATACCATGAAACATATAATCTTTAATTATCTTTGGATCATGCATATTACTGGAGTTCTCATTCATTATAATAGGCAATTTTCTAAACAATGGCATACACTATGTTGGTTTATGAATCACAATACATAATTCTAAACTTTTAAAATACCTAATGTAAGTTGAAAAGATTATGCATATAATCTATAATCATAAAATGTTTTCTTTGAGGAAGTATTTACTCCTAAATCCTTCATAATGGTTTATAAGGAAAACAGGAATTATCCTAAGCATATCCCCTGGGAGTGTCGCAACCAAGAGTGGAGCAAGGCCCATTTTCATGTACCAGGATACCCTAGGTCAAGCTCGAAACTCCTTATCAGAGTTTCCACTCCTAGATATATTTTTTCCAGAGCCATCTCTACCTACTCATATCCAGATAGGGATTTATTTCTTAGAAAATACACAAAATCTCTACATTTCCAAAATTCTAGGAAGTTCTTCGATAATAATCCTCAAAGTCTATCTTAGGATAATGTTCTCTAATCAGAGTTTGTCTAAATCTATTTCCAAGGTTATTTCTAAGCTTAATATGATACCAAATATAACTCCCCAACCCAAGAAGCCCAGATTCAGTGCATTATTTTAATACATTGTCATGATTACAAGGAATCAATTCCCGAAAGACCGATCAGTTTAGCAGTCTTGGAAAATAGATTACATACATGAATGTTACATTGCACATTAGAAAATAAAACATAACATAAATAATACTTTGATAACTCCATTAATCCCCTAGTTTAACCCTTATTACCAATAATAATACGCTTCTTGGAATCTTGGGAAAATAAAACATTAGAAATGGGTGAGGTCAAACGCTCAGTAAATTTAACAATATAGCAGAAACTTTCATAAATAAGCATAAACATTTAAGGAAATGTATAAAACTAAAACAAAATCCTTTTAAACATAAAATTATGCATAATATAGCCTATATAAATCAAATAATTCCTTTTAATTATTCACATGGATATTCTACTAGTCGAATAATCACATGCAATATCAACAGCCACATTTATAATGATGGAATGTATAATGCCAGATTTTATAACCACATAGTCAAGGCCTTGTGCTAAGAAAACAAATATGACTCTGTTGAGGCCTTATGATAAGACACTAGTTTATCTCATGAGACCAACTAATTCATCGAGGAGATATAGTAGGCTTTACCCGTCACTTACTAAGTCCAATGTATTCCTCATATGAAATGGTTTAAACACAACATAAACATTTATATTAAAACTAGAATACAAAATGTCAATACTTTATCCATAAACCCTGAATGGTATAAAAATAAAACATCCATAGTCAAAAATTTCACAAAAACATCAATAAAATATGGAATATTAGTATCATAATAAATTAACCTTGATCAAGAATAATATCTCGTAAAGAATGTTAACATAGTTTAAAATGATCAGTAAAAATATTTGAGAGGAATATATCTTTTTCATGAAATATTTTAAAAGTCACATAATTTATAAATGAATTTATTTATAGAATAGTTTTGAATCAAAGTTTCCCATACCACTTTTAAACTTTTTAAAGGAATTAACATTTTAAAACATCTATGTGTTTATGAATAAATCTTTAAAACCATTTTGAAAACATTGAAATTAAGGAGAATAGTTTAGAAGAATAAATACTTAATGATTTTAAAATGATGTTTTAGTAAATGGTTCCCATAAAAATAACACCTTTGAAAACTCTTTTATGAAACATCGACATTGATAATAAATATTTCCTAGTAGATACTCACATAAAAACAAGCCTGGATAATAAAGAGGTTGTGAAATTAACCCTTACCTTGCACTTTACTTTAGTACAGGGCACATTTAACCTTCTGTATAATGAATGTAGTATGTAATTAAATTATACCATAACCATATTCATATTTATTATATCATACATGATTCATTTATGACATTATACTACCCATTTAATAATGATTTCCCTGTTAAAATAACATTTCGGGTAATAATCGCTTTCTTTATCATACGTGTTTTAACTTGTTTTTCTTGATCATTTTATTTAGACCATGATTTAAATACCACAAGAATATAACACATGATTTATATATAATATACAGTTAGAATAAGAATATGTATAGTAGATAGATATATGAAATGGTAAACAACGTTTATTGAGACAGTAGGTCTTACGTACACACGATCGACGATGTCATTTCTTTAATGATTAAAAGGTGTTGAATTTTATGGTATATTAATTTTATAGAGATATTATCATGTTATTTTTATTAATTATATAGATATCAATAGTCATTACTTCCATCCAAAAAACATAGTGTTGAATAACAAATTACACCATGACGTGGAGACGGTAATCCGTACGTACGCACACATGGTGACATTATCATTTATAGGATGGATAGAATAATGAATATAGTTGTACCATATTTATAATAACATAATAGTATGTAAAGTTTGCTAGAGGTATTATTTTGGTATGTAAACAACAAATAAAGAGAAAGTGGAAGAAGAAAAGAACTTGAAAGAGGGTGGTGAAATTATTACCTCTTCTTCGGGTGTTGCCTTTTTAGTTGATAAAAAGGGATTTTTAGGATGGATTTATGATCAAATTAAGGAATTTAGATTTATTTTAGGGACGTTTAGAAAATATTTGTGCAGGGTTTGTCCTATCCAAATGGTTTGGAGGTGTGATATTGAGAGAAGGGGATGTTCCCTTTTATAAGAGGGGTGAGGGGAACCTTAGGAAAATCTTGAAATATTATTTTATTATAAAATAATTTTCGGTTTCTAATGGATAAAAATTTATTTTTTTAAAATATAAGTTGGTTATGGATTTAAATCATCTTAACCAACAGGTTTTAGAAAATTTTTGTTCACTATATTAACCTTATCATTTAGATTTACTTATTAGTTAAATAGTTTATCTTTTATCGTTTCTTCTTGTATTTTAACACTATATGGTTAATAAACATACTATAAACTTCCAACAGAACCTAAAGTGGTTCATTAATGACATATATAATATTATTTAAGTCCTTTTTTTGAACCTTATATTTTTAGGAATATTATATAATTTGATAATATAATATTGTTTTTTAAAAACTCATTTATGTCAATTTTGAAACTATTTCGTATTTTTTTTCTTTGAAAGTCATCACAACATGATTACTTCAAACAAGATACATTTTATCAAACATAACATTTCATATTCACCTATAAAATTCATTTATGTCATCAAAACTTTGAAATTATATTTATTTTAATATTTATAATACCATTTATTTGATTCTTTTATTAATAAGGTAGTTAATGCATAACCATTGTTTCATAAATAAATTTTATTATCTATTTTCTAAAAATTATAAATAAAACAAAATTATGTAGGAAATATTTTTATATTTCTAATGAATATTTATTTTTGAATTTATGTTATTTGTAACCTTAAATTAAAAATTGTTTAGTTATTAAACTTTGAATTTAACACTTTTAACTCTTCTTTAAATAAAAAAATAATAAATGTCCTAATATAATCCAAGTGGACCTAAATGATCATATTTTATTCCTAAGGTTATTTTCGGTCTAAATAAACTTATCCAATATATTTAGGATATGTTTTAGGGTAATTATAATATCATTTTTACCTTTAATTACCCTATTTACTTATAACAATGGTAAATAAAATTCAAAAGTTATTGTTCACCAAAAATTATTTTCATCTTATTGATACACATTTTACTTTCTGATATCAATCATTTATCTCATATTTTTGAAATTCAACTCACAAAATCAGTAAAATTATGTTTTATGAAAATTCATAAATGCTCATAGAAGGTGGGTAAAAGATGGTAAAAAGTTCAATAAAATTTAATACGTCTAATTTTATAATAAAATGACTACAATGAATTAAATTGAAATTATATAAGTTTAATATATCTATTTTGACTTAAAATAAATTTTTATAAAATAAATAATTATTTAAAAAATTCAGTTTTAAACAATAACGTAGTGTTTTTCACTATTCATCAAAAATTGAATGTTTTCAGAAAAATACCAAAAATTCACCCTAAACTAATTTTTGATATTTCGAATTAAAAAGTGGATCCTATTTTATGAAATTAGAAACATTTAATTTTCATTAATTAATTTAAAATTCATTTGCATTGTAAAAAAACAAAAAGTGTTTTTTAAATAAAGTAAAAACTATCAAAAGATTGACATGTGTTTATTTCAAATTTAAATGTGAAATTACTTATAAGTGCCTAAATTGTATTAAATGATAAAAATATAATCTAGTTATACTTCCAAACCATTAAAATTAATAACTTAACAATATAATTTATTTCGATTAAAAAAGTTATTTTCAATTAAAATTTAGTATTTTTTACTTGTCATCAAAATATGAAAGTTTTTAGAAAAGTAAAAAAAATTATCCAAACTAAATTTTTTTTGTCCCAATTATGAAGAAGAAATTAATTTCATTAAACTGTATATATAAAAGTGTCAAATATTTATTTTAAAAAGTATTCTCCATTAAATAGGTGGTAAAATTTCATTTTTTGAAAAATACTTCTTTTATTTGAAAAATTGTATTTATCATTATATTATGTCTAAGAAACAAAAAATATGAATGTTAAAATTATATAGGATATATATAAAATTCAAAATGTTGTTAATATTATTCATAACTACTTTTTGAATGACTTTTTTGGTAATTCGGGGTGCGCTCGAACTCATTGTTGCGTGTAGCTCAAGTTGTGGAATTATTTTGAAGAGATAACATATGATGAAATCTTGGGGTGTTACACATAGAAAGGAAAAGTGTTCAATAAAAATCTATTGGAAAAAATAATAATGCATCAAGTTAAATAAATAGGATGGTATCAATACAACATATCCCCATTATATTATAAGTAAAAACATGTATTTATTACATTGACAAATTAAATACCATTACAAGATCCTTAACTATTTCCTAAGGAAAATTCCCTTTTACGTTGAAAATGTGATTTTTAAAACTAAAAATTAAAAAAACATTTTTAAGAACCTTTCCATTCTAAATTATCATATAGAATTATAATGGATGGTTCAAAAGAAATAATTTTCATGATGGTATGAAAATCTATTCATGTCATAAATGAGGAAAATAAAAAATTCATTCGAAATTTTTTTAAAGGGAGTCTAAAGTTCTCCATTTAGAAAATATTAAAAAATATTCTTCTTAAAACCACTTAAAATAATGTAAAAGGACATGTTTAATATATTTATGGAATAATTTATGTTTCTAAAATAACATTTTTAAATTTTTTTTAGAAAACATTTATATTGAAGATAAATATTCTCGATCTTGAAAAAATGTACATGATCTATGTCACTTAAAAACAATTTATTGATATTTTATCAATAAATGAGGGAGAAAATCAAAATTAAACATGTAAAAAATATTTATAAAAAGATTATAATAAAAAATATTTGTTTCAATAAATATATTTCATAATATTTCCTTCAAATGAACTTTTAAAATAAACAATCCTGAAATAATTGTTATTATAATTTAAAGTCTTTTCATCTTTGGTAACTCTTTAATTTAAATCCCCATGAAATAATAACATCCAATTAAACCTTAAATATCATTAATATAATTATATACATTATATAATACAAAAAATAGTAATTAACTACAACTCATAAAAGAAGATATGTGTATTATATAATATATGTCCCAAAGATGACAACTTGATATAGGAAATCCATACAATGATCATAATGTTAAAATAAGAATTAATCAAATAATATATCATGTTTATGAAACATAAATCCATATTATACAATTTTATATTAAAAATCATATAATAAAAATTGATTATAGACATAATCATGTTCTAATAATCTCAATGAATATGTAATATATCACAAATAAAATAAATTGTTTTAACAAATTCCTATGCGAGGTAAATATGATTTCAATTATCCTATAATGAAATAATTAAAATATAAAAATAAATTACAATTATTTTTTAATTATTCATGATCTTAAATGGGTATTTTTAGTTTATAAACCATGTAAAATAAATTAGGTTCATAATAACAAAATATGAGTTAATGAAAGGAAATTAAGACAAAATTCCATACAAATTTAGTAATCTCTACATCGAAACCTCATGAAGGAGAGAACCTCATATGGATTCATAAATCCCAATAATTTTCATGAAAATAATTATAAAATACACTCATGGTATGTATATAAAAATAATTAGTGAATATGTAAAATGTCTTATAAAAATAAAAAGTGAGGTGATAAATTGTTACCTCGAGTCTAGACTCTCTTCATACGTGATTGCACCTCATTTATAATAAAATTATTATAATTATTTTTTTTAGTAATAAAAAGTCATAGGTTTAATAACATATAATTATATCATTTATTTTATTTATTTTATTTCTTTATAATGATATATTGAAACAATTAATTAGTCAAGTCCTTGTTAGTTTTTTAAGGATGTTAAGTTCACTGTTTAAAAAGAGCTTCGATGTGTTGATCATGGTCAAAGTGGTAATTATTAAAAATATAAAAAATAATAATCATGAAATTATTATAATTTTAGTATATATATTATAATTTTCAAACCACTCATGAATGGTTTTTATATAAAATTAAAAACATTAAAATCTTGGAGACGGTGGGTTTTATATGCTCATGAGAAAGATTTCCATTTTCAATAGTCATTATAGAAAGAAGGTAATAAATATTTTATCACTACATAATGAAAATAATATAATAAATAACATATAATTATATTTTATATACTTATATATATCATCCATATGTTTTGGTGATTGTATCACTTCGTGGAGGGGCAGTCCACACGTACGCATGAATGAAATTATCATTTTTTACTTTAAGAAACAAAATAATATAATATAATTTAACAATGATAAATATGTAATTAATATAATTATTATTTCATTTATACCACATATATTCATTAAATCTATCCTTATTACATTTCATATACAGAGTTACTAAAAACGAATCACATAGCTTCGTGATGTGATAGTTGGTCGTACTAACGAACAATGTTATCATATAACCCATGGAATGAAATGTAAGAAGGTATATGTGATAAAATAAATTCAGAATTGTAAATATATTATAAATATATTATATAGGTATATATATACTTTAAATTCTTTATTATAACATGTTGTGAGAGGTGATGATGGGAGAGGAATAACATCAGATTGTGAGGCGATAGTCCACTGCACACATGAATGATGATTTCTTATACAGTTTTATTTAATAGGATATGGATTTAGGTTATTACATTAAAATAATAAAATAAATGTAAATGGAATAAATTGTTGTGATTATATGAGAATAATTGAATATTATTTGAAGGATGTGGAAAAAGAAAATAAAATAAAACCCCTCAGTCAAGCATGATACCTCTTCTTCAGAAAACTACTTTTGGTTAACAACAAAATAATTCATTGCATGAATTTATGATTAATTGAATGGATATATGTCAAGTTAATATATGTCAATAAGGTAGTTGGGTAGATTTTTTCTGATAATAGGGGATTTGATTGCGTGAAGAGAAGAGGTGACTCAGTGGTGGCGTGGTGGTGAAGGTGAGTGGTACAAACAACGCCGTTTATTAGGAGGTTCAGGGTTCGATTCCTGGGAGTCTGCATTTGTGGTGAGCATCTCCCTCGGGATCCACCCGTCTTGCTGGGTTTCCCGGTTTCCGCTGGGCGGGTAAAATGAGGCGCGGCCCAACTGCTGACGGATCTCTTGATGGACCATCGCTGCTAGGCCCTCACCCTCCAAGACGATCTATCATCTCACCTGGAAATGGCTACTTCCCCGACTGAGGCATTAAAAAGACCTCTTCGTGGGTGAGGCGTGTTTCCATGTGTGGTGGGTTCAAAAATTCCACACATGGGAATTCCCTTTTTCTTATCTAAAAAAAATAAGTGAGTTGAGTGTTAAACATGTAATTTTTATAAAAAAAATATACCCATGTTTATCGTAAGAATAAAGGGTCATAAATGTGAATTTATTAATATTAATACTTTATAAGGTATAAATATTTCTAAAAAATGTTTTTTAGATAAATCTTTAGGCCACTATAACTATTTTATTTTTAGTTTAAACCCAAAGCAAACCTATTTTCACCTTAACCGCAGTGGATAGTTTTTATTCTTCTCATTATTCATTACGGTAAAAATTTATCATAAAGTTATTAGATAATATAAATTATTATTATTAAAAATATTGAATCCATTTTACCATATTTAATTAATAGAAGTAGAAAACTTTAATTTAAAATTACACCTCTATAAGTGACGAAACAGTGGGTATTAAAGAAGTATATTTTTCAAGAAAAAGTTGATTTTATATTAACATAATGACTAATAATAATCATTGAATTCATACCATTTAATATTTACTTAAATATAATATATAAATTTAAATTAAGTTATTCTTCATTATGATTTGTTTTAATTAATTAAAAAGGATAAACATGATGTACTTTAAAACGGTTTTTAGAAAAATCTCATTTTAGACCCAAAAAATAAACTTCTACTAAAATCCAACATAAAGACGATTAACATTTAATTAAGTTGTATAAATTAAAAAATAAATATTTAAATTAAAATAATCTTAAAAATAATGTGATTTTTAAGTTACATAATATATTTAAATGATATGTTAGTTTTTCAAAAATTAGTATATTATGCTATTCACTAAAAAATCAATATTTTTTAAAAAATAGAAATATTACCCCATAATTTAATTTTGATTTAATGATTTAAAAATTAATTTAACCATATGAAATATATTTTATAAAATTTCTATAAAAATATTTATAATTTTTTCTTAAATATTCAATAATAATCCTTTTTCAAGAAAACATATTTTTTTTAAACAAAACTTCTCACTAAATATTATTTACTTAAATACTAATAATTTATCAATAATTTATATTGTGTATGAAATTAATGTATATGTATATATATTTAAAAATTTATTTAATACTATTCATTCCTTCCAATTTAACATCTATGCTATAACAGTTATATTTTTCACGAGTCATTTAAGCTCGTTATTGTGTGTTAAATGCACGATCAAACCAAATTCGTTTCTTTTAAAATATTAAGGTATTGAACTCCAATAACTAACATATCTCATTTTTCACTATCTTCTACTATATTTTCTTCACTTAACCTAGGTTTCCCCTTTTGTTGCACTAGTTAGCCTAAAACATGGTTTGAAGAGAGTTCTTTATAGTTGTGCCATAATCCTTTTTTTATTTTTTATAAAAACCACTTTTTTGGAAAAGTGGGAACCATAAAAACTATACATATCACCCACACATTACGATCAATAAAGAGCATAAAAATTTCAAAATGAAAAACCCTACTACCACTAAAGAAATCCAAAATCCATAAAATTCAAAATTCAAAAACTAGGCATCACCATCCATACATAATAATTCATGCATTGCCTCGAGTCTCGCACCTTTCCTCGAGACACACACTAAAAGTTACAGCCACCCATTCTGTATCAAACCTGATCGCCAACAAGTTCCACCAGTGTCCGCCATCGCCGATGAAAAAAAAAATTCACCACTGTACTCGAATCACGAAACACCACACCATCATCACACCACTATCATCATCCTCGCCTGAACTCATCATCTCTTCTTCGCAGGACACTTCTCCGACGTCCACCTCCTGTAACAAACACCATCACCGCTAATTAATAGGACCCCCCTCATCATGAAAGTCATAAATGCTGATCCACCACCACCCTCGTTGTCATCGTTCAGACATCGCCCAACCAAACTGAGATCCACTCACCGCTTGAAAGTAGTATGGGATACCTGGAACCCTCCACCACAATGCACAACACAACCCAAAGCCTCTTAGAAACCACAGCAGTTGATTGACCGGTAAGGGAGCAGTGGATCTGGAGACCAGAGAAGAGTATGAGTGGCCAGGCATTCCAAAGCAATCCACAACTGAGAAAACACCATTTTAATCACCAAAAAAACAACAATGAACCTTTACCTGCAGAACAAAAACTACAACACCATCAGAACCCCCCAACAGAAACAGAATCGCATAGCACGCCACCATAGAATAAGGAAGGGGAAAGCTGGATTGAAACCCAAATACGAACATAGAAGGAAGTCTGAAACTAGGAAAAACCCTAAATATGAACAAATGAAAGCGGGATAAAACACGAAAAGGATCTTGGGATTGAAACCCTAGGAAGAAGAGAAAACTTCAGTAAAGACTGGAAATCTGTCGTCCACCAGACAGCTTTCCCAAACCCTTAGCGTATCGCTTTCTCCACATCTGACCTGGATAGGAGTTTGGGAATACAAGAGTAGAGCATCAAGAGACGGATGGATAAAAAGAAAGATCACCAATGTAGAGTAGGGAGGTGATAGATCTAGAAAGAAAAGCTGAGATAGAGCGTATCCCAGAGAGAGTGAGAGAGAATAACTTCAGAGGAGCATCACAGAGGAACCATCGTTTTCTGGGGACAGCCAAAACCCTAGGCAGCGATTTCTTGGGAGAATCCAGGCGAGTGGGGTGCCATACTTATCAAGTGATCAATATCGATCAAGTTCTTTATAGTTGTGGGATGGAATCAAGTTCCATGGTTATAAATGATCACTAATAGGAACTTTTTATCATGTAAAATAAAAAATGAATAAAAGAAATTGAAAAAAATAACATAAAATAAAATAATAAATCATCTAGTATATTCTTAAATGTTTTCACATGGACTAAACCAATGTAAATTATATACATATAGATATAAAATAAATTGGGAGACAACACCAACACCTCATGACACAATAACCCCATCACATTCCACCAAACCCATTTCACCACAACTAAGCTAATGGTAATATACCAATAAAAGGATGAAATACTATCAAACCTACAAAACATATTAGTATATGATAGTTTTGATAAACCAAATAGTTTTTTAGGGTGTGAGCATAACTCGCCTAGTAGAATTTTACCAGTCACCCAATGTAAAACTATTATATAATAATTAATATCATGATATCTTGAAATATAATAATAATATTAATATATTTATTCTCTATAGAGAAAAATAATAAGGTTATAAAATATATTCTTATGTTATGGGAATGAGGGATAAAATTCATTTTTTTGAAATAAATAAATTAAGAGAAAATATTATCATAATGTAGATCGACAAGAGATAATACCAATGAATTATGGAAGCTGTTCTTAGAGACTCCATATCCTCATTTTATCAAATTAATTAGTTTTATAGGGTATATACTTTTACAATGGGACAACATGTTTCCATCATATAATATGAATTACTTTCCAGGGGAGTGTCGTGTTGACTTATCTAATAAGTTGGGGGAATTTCCATATCTATTGTAACTAGAAAAATACATGGGATCCCTATCCATATTATATATATCAATGTGGGAATCATGTATAGTTAGATATTACATCACTATATAATAATAACACTATATATCGATACCCACCATGGATCCCTCCCATGCACCTAAAGAGATCGCCCATGAAATTTTAATGTATCTATACTATATTTCCATCCACATAACATAACACGAAATATTATATAAATATATAAATTATTAAATAGAGATTTTTTATTAAATTAATATAATCAATTTCTAATTCCTCATTAAAAATGGGTCATATTAAACCAACAAAACTAGTTTTTAATTTAACTGAACACATTTCAAGAATCAAATTAGGCATAGATTATATAACCATTTAAATGTCTAACATTCCTCCAATTGAAATAAAATGGGAAATAGTGACTATATAGACCAATATAAATGTAGATAAAAATATAATAATTATATTACAAAAAACTATATTTATAATAAAAAAAATGATGGTTCAGTATTAAATGTAATTTATGTAGGGACACCTACCTCTTCAAGACAAATTAATTAACATAAATGGATATCATCCAAGAATACTTCTAATGTGATTATAACAATATAATAAAAATTATATAGAACACAAATTTTTAGAAATAATGTGATATATATAAGAAATAAAAGTGATAAAACTATCTTGTATGTTGTGGGATCAAATAAAACCCTATAATCTCATACAGAAGAAAAAAATGGGCTTTCTCTTCTTCCTAATAAAAAATACCCATCACTTTTGAGTTTACCTCCTTGAAATTGTGGTACACATGGAATCCAAGAATCCATTAATATGATAAGTTATTAAGTACAAGAAGAAAATATATTTACAAGATTAAAAAAGGAAAAGGTTAATTTTGTTGAAGACTACCTTCATTAAAATAGAAATTACATAGAGTATAGTGGGGATATTGAATGAGATAAGAGGGGATGAATCTCTGTATATTTGACCAGATCACTTTATTTTTAAGAGAGTTATAAATAGAGGTATATGTATCATATTCTTATAAAACATTCATTAACAACAACAAAAAACAAAATAGTAATAATAGAGTTTTAATAGTAATAATAGTAACACTTGAAATAATTTCTAAAATCTTCAAAACATCACCCCATTTAGTAAAAATATTTATTTTTAAATAATATTTTTCTGATATGAAAACCATATGGGTTACACATGACACTAATTTTTAAAAAAAATATAAAGAAGTAAATTAAAAATCAAATCAAAATTCATAATTTGTGTATCCTTAATAATTAATTTAATAAAATTCCATTACAATTTAATAATTAAATATATAACATACTAGGAATTTAATGTATGAATTTCTATGTTTTGGATGATCATAAATGATTTCATGGTCATATTACCCAATCATATAGATTGTAGATAAAGATCGTGAAAATAACTATCCATTGGATCTACCACTACGACAAGACTGTTTAAATCCCAAAATAAAAATTTAATAATTAAATCTAAAATAATTCAAAAAATGGATTGTGTTAAAGTATCCCCATTATAATAATAATTCTGATTATCTATGTGAGGGTAAAATATTTACACATTGCATTCACTTGATTTATCTTTTCATAGTTGATACAGAACTACAAGGTCCCATAATCCTCCCTGTTGAACAATACTTTCAAATGTCAGGGATAAATTTATTGTTAGATAATGTACTTCCACATCAAATCCGTTTATAAATATTTTTATTTTGTAATTTTACCAACACCATGTGATACTATGTAAATGCAATCATCATAATTCAGGGGAATAATTTATAGAGAAATCCATAGGTCCCTCCATTTATATTTCATAAAAGTATTTCTCCAACAAATCTAAAAAGGTTTTCAAAATTACAACTAACAAAAATAAGTCAATTTTTTTACTTTCCATGAAATAATCTTGTTAACTTTTTTTTCTAAATCCTTTATGTATGGAACAACCATTTATAGATGAGTAGAATGAACGTCCCACTCCCCTTGAAAAGTGTTAACACTTATTTTAGGTTATTTTTTTGTTACTTTACATCTATACCTATGGAATTAGGCATTATAAATCATCATAAAAACATATTTAATCATGATATCATACATGTTAATATATTCAACCCTAAATTCCTATTATATTTGGACTTTTCTAAAAAAATGGATGTAGATAGACACACAAAATCATGTTCTTCCAACTCTTTAAGATGCATCTAGATATTTAAGGAATAAGAAATAAAGTATACCTAAAATTTTATTTAATTTACTACTATTTTAGATTTGAATAGATGATACACACTAACAAAAAAATGTAGTAGACACTAATGGAATCATTATGTAGTGTACCTTTAAATATCATAGGTCCTACCACTAGTTACACTGATGATTGGCTGACATCAAAAAAGTAAAATTTATTATTTTGAGCCTTTTCATGTCAATAATTACCATTAATCCATTCCAAATTTTCCACTCGTACATATATTGATATATCCATATACTTATTTAATATGTATATTTAATTAAAAACTCCAACACTTGGATAGAGGGAGATAATATTATGGAATTTATTCAAATTATATAGTATAACAGTCCAGAATTCGTACTCCTGGATCCAGTGATAAAGTTATAAACATTACATTTACAACATTGATATGGGTAAATGTGACCATATTTTTTCCCATACAGAAATTAGAATCCCAAAAGTAAAACTTATATCACTTACATTCTCAATGTCCTTTTAGGTATAAAGTTTTATAGTTGATGAAAAATCCTTACATAATCAAATCTCATGAATTTAAATGATAATTTCTCCCACTTAACCAATATTATCTTTTTTAAAGTTATGATATCATCAAAATCTATATTAAATCCCTTATAGATAAAATTTTTTCAACCTCAATCTTTATTAACGAGGGAAAAAGAAACATAAGAAGTGTGAGCTCAAATTCTCTGTAAGGGAAAACGTGAATTAATAAATAAATATCATTAGTGGGTATAAGAAGAGAATAATGGTATGATTACATAATCTAGGTGCAAGAGTATGACATAAGAATATTAATACCCATCAATACCTTTGTCATAAAAATTTAAAACACAGCATGCATCTTTAATAATAGATATATTTATAAGAATAAGTAATCATGATCAATGTAAAATCAATCTTTATGAAAAAAGATATCATAAACCCAAAACAATAATAGACAAAAAGTGTGTATGTTAGGATATAATATTAAAATAACAATTAAAAACCCTTAAATAACACATAAAATCAGAATAACCATATGTATGAATTTCAATATAATTCTATATATTACATAATCATTAACCAATTCATTATAGCTCTATTGGGGTGCACCCATCGTAAAAGTTAAAACATGATAACCCAACACAATCAAGGAACACCAAAAAAAATTAATGTTCATGAACCAAAAATAATTTATAAATATCATCCATTTCAATATAAAAGTCAGAAAAACAAGAAATATTAGTTTTATAACAAGATTAACCCATTAAAACAAAAATAGGTTCTCTAATAATTTCTTTGAAACAACCTCAATCCATCAACAAAAATAATGAGGATGAGATAATTGAAAAATATTTTGAATGGAGAATATGTAAAAAAATGTGTTTTGACATTGATGAATTGAAATTTAATTAATATATCATTAAAATATTTTTTGATGAAATAATACTTTTATTTGAAAATCACTTCTGAAAAAACATAAAAATTTATAAAATATTGTAAAATAATTCTCATTGAAAACATCCTTTAAAACTTATAAAGGAAGAAATAAAAATAATTTAAATAATTTCATGGGGAAAATATCATTTCTTATTGAAAAACTAAATAAAAACATTAAAAAATTTCAAATATCCTTTTCATTGAAAACTACTTTTACAAACTATGAATTTTTAGAATATTGTGAAAATGTTTTATTTATAAATACATATATATAAAAAACATTTAAATGAAAATTTAAAGAAATTCAAGTCATGATAGAGAGTAATTATATAAATTAGGTACAATTTAAAAATAATATACATTTTTAACTTTAATGATATCATAAAAGTTTGTTGTTCAAAAAATGGCGACAAAACTCCTTTCACATTTTTGATAAAATCTAAATGGGTATTGTTTGGAAAATGACAAGAATATTCCTTTTAATTATTTTAAAAATGGTCAAACATAGTAAAAAATTGATTTTTTTAAACAATATCATAGGATGTTAATAAAACAATTAGACATTTTTATAAAACATTATTTTGTAATTAAAATGTATTTCCGAAAAATGAGAAAATTAAACTTAAATTTATTTAAAAATAATTTATTTCTTCTTTTAAGTACCAACAAGTGAAAAATAAATTTATTACTTGAAAGTATCATGAATAGGAATAAGAGATGAAAATTCATGAGTTTCATGATATATGTATCATAACACATCATCATTAGAATTATAATCTTAAATAATTTCGTTAAGTGATGAGATTGTTACAAAAGACTCCTACCACTTTTTTACAGCTAAATCGAAATTTTAATGAAAGATTAAAATCAAATGAATCTTGTAATAACATGAAATTAATTAAATTCTAGAAATATCATTTAAAAGGGGCACAATATACGCATCATAATGTAATATAGGCATATAATATAAGATATGTCTCAAAGAATGAAAATTGAGACAAAAATCATGTACCGATTTGGTAACATTGAGGCCATAAACTACATGAAAGAGTGTTCCTAAAATGGATATTTAAATATAAATAAATTTATTCATACAAATCATAAAATAATTTCATGGGAATTATAAATACCACACAATAAAATAAGTTATGAATAGGAAATATATCTCAGAGAAATTAATGTGAGATTAGAAAACCCTTACCTCGAGTTTGATTTGTCGTGATTGCACTTTATCATCATGAATAAAAAATTTACATTATTTAATTAATTTATTAAGAACATTTTTCAATATTAATATTCCTATAATTTCACTTATTACCAAGTTATTAATGATTACTCAATAAATTAGTTTTACATCAGATGTTTTAACCATATTTGGCTTTTGTGTCAACAATGGATTTGGTAGGTTGAAAATTTTCAATGTGGTCATTATATAAACATAACCAGAATAATAATGATGAAAAAATTATCATATTAGTAAATAAATTATACTTATAAAACAAATAATGGTATATGTTAATGAAAAATGGTCCATGTTACAATCATAAATATGGTCGACGGTATGTATGCATGGGTAACATTTTCATTTTTCAATGATCATTATGGAAAAGTGGTATGTAATATTTTATCCATAAAAGTGATAATAATACCATATATATCATATTAATTATTTAAATATTCTTAGATATAAAATACTTTCTGTGTGGTGATGAAAAGAGATCCACATCACTTCATAAATGCGGTAGTCCACATGTACAAGAATAATGTTATCATCTTTTTATGTAAAAAAATAAATGATATCTTAGCATTTTAGAATGATAAATATATCAATAATATAATAAATATATCATATATATCACATATATTCATTATAATTAATCTTATTTACTTCCATGTAACACATCATTGGGAAAACAAGTCATCTTTTTGCAAGGCAGTAGTCCGCTGTAACCACAAACGATGTTATTGTATTCTCTATAAAATGTAAAGTAAAAAAATTATATGAAATAATTAATTAAAAGGTATAAATTTTTTATAAATATAATATATATACATTTATCCATCATTACACCCAAGCATGAAATACGGTAATGGAATAATAAATGACATCGGTTCGCGAGGCGGAAGTCCTACGTACACATTAATAATGATTTCATAACCCATTTGATAGAAGTGGGGATGGTAGTAGGTGATTTCCTTTTTATAAACACATATCAGTATATATAAGATACTGATTACATACCATCATAATTGTGTAATAATAATTTAATTAGTTGGAGAAAAAATTTAATAAAGACTCTCATTAAAGAACATTATCTTTTCTTGGGGTATCCTCCTTGAGTTGGCACTGAAGCCTTCCTGGGCTAGATTTCATCCTAGTGTAAGTCATATATGATGAGTGGAGTGATATTGGATATTGATTTGGGAATGTCTTGGCTGTTACCAATAAGTTTTATGGTTTTAATAAGAGAGGATAGAGAGTGGCCTTTTATAAGTGAGGTTAGTGGCACAATGGTAATTTTTAAAAAATATTCAATTATACCCATGTTTTTATCATTGAAAAAACATTCAAAATGGGAATTTATAGAAACTATAAGAGTTAAGTTTTAAATATTTCTATTCAATTTTTCTATATATAAGTTGAAAACCTAAATTTAAAAATAATCTCATAAACGTAATAATAAAAAATATTCTAAAAAAATAATCAGAAATTTACAATGTTTTTATATAGAAATTAAATTTTAAATTGATTAAAATGAGGTAAACTGGATTAATGGATATATATGTTAAAAAATATTACCTTGAAATAGTTTTAAAAAATAATTAACTTTATAAATAAATTAAAATTAAATGAGGTTTCCAATAAAAATTCAGTATATTTTTCTATTCATCAAGAAATGAATATTTTCAGAAAATTTCTCAAAAATTTACACTTATATAATTTTGAAATTTTGATTCAAAATTTTTCTTTAGTTTGTCAAATTAATTTCTAAAATTTTAAAATATTTAAATTAAAATAAAATATGCATTCACAATGAAAATGTGGTTTTTTGATAAGTTTAATTTTTGAAGCACAAGATGATTGTATATTAACTCCATGTCCAATAATTATCAATGTATGAATATAAATTAAAATTTATTGATATGTAATCTATTAATTAAATTAAAACAATCCCTATTAGGGATTATTTTAATTAAATAAAACCGAGAAACATTATGCATTTTAAAACAAATGTTAGAAAAATTACATTTTTAAACACACACAAAAAATTTAATTAAAAATGCATATAAACTAGATTCAAAATTAATTAAGTTGATAAAATATAAATAAAAAATACTTGTGTTACTTGAAATGATATTAAATACATATTTTTACATTTAAATTACTTATTGTATTGAAAATAAATTACATTTTTTACCAAAAGTGATATTTTTCTATATTCACTAAAAATCAATATTTTCAAATAAAACCCAAAATTGTACCCAAAATAATTTTTTAGATTTTTATTTTAAAATTTAAATTAATTTTATCAAATAAATTTTCTAAATGTTTCAAATATTAATAATATCCTTTTTCATGAAAAGAAATAAAATTTACTTTTTTAGAAAAAATATTTCTTCAGAATAAAATTACTTTACAAAAAATTGATTAATTTTTTACTAAACATTTATCAATAGATTATATTGAATATGAAATTTATATATATACATTTATATTTATAAATTATTTAATACTATTTGTACTATCTAATTTAATGGATAAGTTATAATGTTTATCTATATTGTGGTTCGTTCATGCTAGGTGTTTCTTGTTGATTACGTTATTGAACATAAAAATATTTTTGTTCCATGTAACTAAAACTATTGATGAGATTATATTTATTTAAAAATAAATATATAATAAAGTCTCATGCTGTCACATTCTCTTCTAAGCTCGGTGTTCCATAAATTTCATTCTTTCAAATATAATTTTATTCTTTTAAAATCTATTGGTGTTATATCCTCCCCTCCTCTAAAAAATTGCGTACAAGTAATATAAATTTTATCTCTGTAATAAATGGATAGAAATTTTAAAATAATTATTTGTAAAATAACATTTTAAAAATAATTAAAAAATAATCCTCTTAATAAGAGATAAATGTAAGTATAGAGGATATATTGAATAACACATAACTAGGTTTCCAAATAAGAGATCATAGGAAAGGATATAATAGAAAAGTAAATAATTATATATATTTAATGAGGTCATTGATCACAATAAAATGAAATAACAAAGGAATTTTAAGGTCTACAAAACCATAAATTTGTAATGATCTAGAGGACTCTCTAATTTATCTGAGATGAATGTAATATGATACAATTTTTTAAATTACTTTTCCTTGATATGTGTAATTATTTCACCGTATAGGCTAAAAATAGTTAAATATACTTAATTATCCTTTATAGTTTCATCTCTATCCAATACCCACCAAAATATCATCTTTTTCTCCGAACTATGAGTATTCAAGATAAATTTATCTAGCCCAAAGCACTAAAAACCTAATTTTAAAAGAGAATATAAATATAAAAGGGATAATAATTTATTCCACCCATATTTTGACATTAAATAAATCTACAATTATTAGAAAATTGTTAAATTATTAAAAAAATTGAGTAAACCATCATACGATACGTTAATATTCAAAATTCAAAAGTAATACACAAAGTTCAATCGAAATTTTTTCTAAATAACCTTAAAATCTAAGGGGTTTTAACCTAAAAAGATACCTTGTACCTTTAATATTTCATAAAAAAATATCATGATATATCCTCTTTGAAACATCATTAATCACTTAGTCACCATATCACTTTTCAATCTCATGGTAATCTATGCAACGAAACATGTGTTCCCATAATTACCTCAATAACCAAGAACATATAAACCCTAAAGGATATCAATACATTGAATATATTACCAGAAAATGTAAATTAATACACAACATTGAACATAATATTTTACATACACTTCAACCTAATAATTCTTTTCGTAGTGTGGCATTAATCAATTTATGATCTCATCACTTAAATCCTCAAAGGGGTGTCTAAGTCTTTGAAATTGTGACTAACCTTAATCAAATTTACCTTTGATGGTTTCCATTAATATTAATATAACCTAACTATATATAATTTCAATCTCTAATGTTATATAAGCATCCATCTATTACAAAATAATATCATCAGAAACAATACTCTCTGATCTGGTGCTAAATTCATAAAATTTAAATTTTCATATTGGATAATGAAAATGACGACCCAATTTTTTCTATCCAAACCATAAAATATAAAAATTTAAACTTATATCACTTAAATTTTCTAGGACTTTTTAGGTTTATGTTGTTATGGAATTAATATATGTCCCTACATAAACAATTCTCATGAATTTAAATGATAATTTCTCCCGATTATTCCAATTTTTTTCAAATTAAGATATCATTATCATCCATATGAAATGAATTCTACACATAATTTTTTTAACATAATTCTTTATAACTTTGGGGAAATAAAAAATAAGAAGGGTGAACTCAAATTCATAGTAATGGAAAATGATATCCATAACAAATTAATGACATCAGTGAGAATAAGAAGAGAATAAGGGTATGATAACATAATAAAAGTGCATGAGTATAACCTAAGAATATTCATACCTATTAATACATGTATAATCAAACAGGAAAACATGGAAAAATTCTTTAAATATTTATTGAGTCATAAGAATCAATAATATTGAGCCATGTGAAATCAATCTTGATCAAATGATACATCATAAACCCACAACAAGAATAGAAAAAATGTGTTATTATTTTGGGACATAACATTCATAAAAACATAAAAACCCCTTACATATCCCTTACAGTTAGACTAATTATATAGAATATTTCTAATATAATTCTCCAAAAAACATAATTATTACCAAATGTATTGGAGTGTTATACGATCCTACCCATTTAATAAGCTATATCGGGCTCACCATGAGCTATCTGGGCACACCCATCATTTATAATGTACAAGAACCATAAATAAAGTATATAGAGATTCATTTTCACATAAAACTCATAGAAACATCCATTATTAGTTTTAAATCATGATTAACTCCTAGAAAAAAATAAATTCCATAATAATATCATTGAAAAAATTTTAATTAATATGAATAAATAATGAAGATAGTATCATTAAAAAATATCCCAAATGTAACATAAGTAAAATAAATGTTTTTTTTTACTTTTGTTAATGTAAATTCCATTAAAATATCATTAAAAAATTTATAAATTAACTTTTCATTTCAAAATAAACTTTCCAAAACACAAAAAATCATAAAATATTGTAAAAATAATGTTTTTGTCAGAAACCCCTAGAAACATATAAATTATTATTTAAAGTAATTTTAAATATTTCTTGAAGAAAACATAATTTAAAATTGAAAAAACATTTTTTTTAACATAAAAAATTTTGAAAATAATTTTCCTTGAAACCCACTTATTAAAAATATGAGTTTTTAGAATATTAAAAAATATATATTCATTATAAAGATGCATGTAAAATTTAAATGAAGGATTGAAATAAAATTCCTCAAAAATGGGTGTTAATTACATAAATTCTATATGTTTTGATAGAATATAACCTTTTCACTATAAATAGTATTTAAAAGTTCTATCATCACAATATGATAAGAAAATATTTTCACCTTTATAATTATTACTCAAGGGTGTAAATGGACATATTAATTTTAAATATCATGAACAAATATATTGAAATAAAATTAATGAGTTTCTTGAGAAATGGATTATAAAATATCATCTTTGGAATCACTATTATAAATAATCCCGATAAAATATGAGATTGTAATAAAATAATATTAATAATTTTTAAATTTTAATTGGAATCCCCATAAAATATTAAGATTAAATAAACCTTATAATATCATTAAAATTTTTAAAATCATAATATATCATTTCAAATGGGTGGTATATATACCTTATAAATCAGATATGTGTATAACATAATTCAAGTCCCAAAGATAGAAAATTGGGACAAATATCCCTTACCACATTGGTACCTTTGAAACCATAAAACCCTGGAAAAATTGATCCTAAAAGGATATTTAAATATATATAAATTTTTTTATAGTAATAATAAAATATATACATGGTAATTATATAAACAAAAAAACAATATTATTATTAAATATGGAATATATCTCAATGAAATAAAAGTAAGACAAGAAAACCCTTACCTCAAGTTCGACTTGACACGTTTGTTATTTATCTTCCTGAATAATAAACGTATGATATTTATTAAATTTATTAAGAACCTTTTTAAAGTTCAATATTCCTTTTATTTAATTTATTAATCTTTTATATATGATTACTTAGCAAATGATGTTTACAAAAGATGTTTTTCCAATATTTGGCTTATATGGAAAAAATGAAGTTGGTAGGTTGAATATGGTCAAATAGGTCATTATATAAACATAAATAAAATAATCATGAAATATTTATCATATTTATTGATCAATTATTTCTTTAAAACGAATCATTAATGATGGTTATAAAAAAATGTGTTATGTCACAATTAGGGAGATGGTTGGTCGTACGTACACATAAGTAATATTTCAATTTTACAACGATCATTATGGAAACAAGGTATGAAATATTTTTCTTAAAATAGTGATAATAATACCATATATAAAGTATTATTTCGTTAAATATAATTTTACATATCATCCTTCTGGTGTGGTGATGAAAATAATGTCACATAACTTCATGAAGGTGGTAGTCCACACGTACATGAACGATGTTATCATCTTTTTAGTTTAAAACAATAAAATGATATATTATCATTTAAGAATAATAAATATGAAATTAATATCATATTTATTTCATATATATCACATATAATCATTATAATTTCCCTTATTACTATTCGTGTAACGTGTTAGTGAGAAAAAGGATCACATCACTTTGTGAGGTGGTAGTTTGTCATACACATGAATGATGTTACCGTATCCCCTATGGAATGGAAAGTAAAAAAATTATATGATATAATTAATGAAGAGGTATAAATATTTTATAAATATCATATATATAATTTTTATCCATCATCATACCAATCTGTCAAAGGTGTTAATGGAAGAACGAATGAGATCATTTCATGAATTGGTAGTCCGCCATACACACAAACAATGATTTTGTAACCCATTTATTGGAAGTGAAGATGGTTGAAGATTATGAAACTGTTATAAATACATCCTATTATATGTAATATATTTTTTTATTTATATCATCAATGTTTAATTTGAATTTTCCGGGTGGATAAATAAATTAAATTAAGACACTCGTTGAAGAAATTTACAACTTCTTCAGGTATACACCTTAGGTTTTATCTAATTACTTCAAATGTCAGATTTATATCCAAAATAAGGATTATAATATAATGGTAGGGAAGTTATTTTTTTTAGTACCTAAATGAACCCAATAATTTTTTATGTTTTTGTTAGAGAGTAGATGGGGTAGCCTTTCATATGTGGGGTAAATGGCACACATGTAATTGTTTGAAAATATTCTATTATACCAATATTATTATCATCCCACAAGCCTAAAAATTTGATTATTCTAGATCTTATAAGATTTAACAATTATATTTTTTCATAAAATGGGTTTTATATAAGTTTTTGGTTATTTAAAACTCTTATAGTTTTAGTTTAACCCCTAGGTAAAACAATTTTTACCCTAACTGTCGTAAATAATTTTTACTATTTTCACTATTAATTTTGTTGAAAAATTAAGGTGAACTTGTCAGATAATATAAATTATTTTGATTAAAAATATTTAATAAATTATTCAAATTTCAATTTACATTATTTGAAAAAAAAATTAATCTAAAATTAATCTCTCAAAAACGATGAGAAAGCGGGTTTTTAATAAAAAAATATTCAAAAAATTAAAATGGTTTTATAAACAAATTCAGTATAAAATTTATTATAATGAACTAAATTAGATTAATGGATATATTATTTAACTAATTTTACTTCAAACCAAATTTAATACATAATTTAACATTATGAATAGATTTAAGGAAAATGTTATTTTCAATTTCAATTTTGTATTTTTTCACATTTCCTCAAAAAAATGAAACTTTTTAAAAAAAATATAAAAAATTAACCCATATATAATTTTTACCTTCAGATTAGAAAATTTATTTTATATTATCAAATAAATTTTATAAATGTGGAATAAATTATATTTAAAATAATAACACCACAAACATGATGAAAATGAAGGTTTTCAATTGACATATTTTTTTAGTACAATATTATTCTATATTAACTCCCTGTATAATTAGAATAATTGTTTAAATATAAATTAAAATTTATTGATATATAATTTTTAAAAAATTTAAATCTTCCCCCCTTAGTTATTTTATTAATTAACTAAAATTTAGAATCATTATTCCTTTTAGAAAAAAAAAATCATGTTTTTAAACCCAAATGCAAACTTATACGAAAAACCAATGTAAACTAAATTCAAAATTAATTAAATGTTTAAAATATAAATTATTAGTAATTATGTTACATTATTTAGTAATTAAAAATATATTTATAGTTAAATAAATTAATTTATCAAAATTAAATGACATTTTTTCCAATATCATCATTTTTCAATAGCAACTAAAAATCAATATTTTCTAAAAAATACCAAAATATCACCTAGAATAAATTTGGATATTGTGATTTAAAAAATTAGTTTTATTTAATAAAATAATTTTCCTAAAATGTTCCAAAAATTACTCATAATATTTTTACCTTAAAATCAATAAATATCATTTTTTTTTAAAACATATATTCGAATAATAAAATTATTTTACTAAAAATAGATTTATTATTTATGAAAAATTTATAAATAACTTAAATTTAGTGTCAAATTTAAATATATTTATTTATTTATTTATTTATTAAATTTGTTAATACTATTCATACCCTCCAATTTATTGTCTAAGTTATTAAAGTTATATATATCATGGGTTATTTAAACTCAATGTTTTTGGTTGAATATACTATCGAACGAAAAAAAAATATCATAGTCGTGTGTATCTTAGAATATTAAAGAGATTATATTTATTTAAAACAAATATATCATAAATCCATAAGGTTTTAAATTCTCATCTAAGCTGAGTGTTATGATTTTTTTATGTTATCAAACATAATTTTCTTCTTTCAAGATTTATGGGTGTTACACTAAGGTTCCCTCAATTATGAGAATTCCAGGACCTATTAGAACGCTATTTTGTTTATTTTTATATAATAAATAAATTATATATAAACCAAAGATCAAATAATTCATCTAAATATCACCATGGTAATATACATCTTTTTTTCTTATTTTATATTTAATAAAATTTATAAGACCCTCAAAAAAGGATTATTAATGTTCAAAACCTTTAAATAATCACATCCACATAAACTATAGTTTATTATTAATGCATAATTGTTAGTTGAACTAAAATGAATCATCCTATATTTAATCTCAGGTAAAAGGGTCAGCTCAAACCATCATGCCATGATATTTTCAATGGTGATCAATGTTAGTGATATTATAGCCTATTTTGTAAAAATTGTAGCATAACCTACAGGTTTTATGATTCCTTACACTTTATCACATAACTATTAATTATTGTGCTATATTAGTTCTTATATATAGAGAAACTTATTGAAAACATTCAATAATACAACCCATATCCATTCCCCAACTAATATTTAGTCCATATCTATCCACCACTACTTATTTGGTAGTATATTGAGAATATAAATGGAAAAGTCATCCTTTGATTTTTTTTGGAGTTTTAAGGTAATGGAATATTTATTGGATTCTCTCTAACCAATCCTTATATATTCCAACCCTTAAGTGATATGAGTCTACTTTTATTCATCCAATATAATTTTTGAAGGTGTTAGGGAAATTTTATAATCTTATTTTTACCCTTAATTACCTGATTTACCTTTAATTATAGTAAATAAAATTTACGGTTGTTACTATTCATAATGTCTAAAAATAAAAAGTAGCCTATTAACATAATTTGGACCTACTGATTCCAAATATGTAATCCATTTTTTTAAATTAAAAACACAGAAGTTGCAGTATTTAATTTAAAATTAATCCCGCTGTTGAGAAAATGGGTTTTAGAATTTAAAACATTGCAAAAGATTGAAATGTTTTTACCTATTAATTAAATGTAAAATTAATGATAATGACTTGAATTATATTAAATTGTAAAAATATATTATATTTATAATTTAAATCCATTAAATATTATAATTTAACCATATAAATTGTCTTGAGGAAAAATTTGTTTTTAATTAAAATTTAGTGTATTTTTAATATTTATCAAAATATGAAAGTTAACAGAAAAATATTAAAAAATTATCCAATGTAAATTTTTATATTATTATTGTAATTATTAAGTTTATTTTGTCAAATTGAACTCATAAATGTGTCAAAACTAGATTTAAATTGGGTGTGCCATCAAAAGGCGGCAAAAATGCATTTTTTGAAAAATACTTATTTTACCTGAAAATTTTATTTTGTTCTCATACCATGTTCTAGAAAATATGTAAGATGAATGATATTGTTATAAAATTGAAAATGTGTTTAATACTATTCATAACGTCTATTTTATAATAATATATCATTGTTTAGTGAAATTTGGTATTGCGTAAACACACGTTATTGAGGAAGGTCGCTCTTGCGTGCAACACAAGATAAGTATATTGTTGCATATACTGCAAGATAATCTTGGTGTAGTGTATAACACAAGACATAAAATAAATTAAAACGAACATATTTCATAAAATTATGGGGTGTTGCAGATACACCTAATCAAAAAATGTAACTAATGATAGCATAGCTTATGGAGTGGATTCTCCCAGAATGAGTGTTGATTCGAGAAGAATATTATGGATGTCTGTTGGTTGTGACCACTTGGGAGTTTCATAACATTCCTATGTAAATCCAAGTGCTTCTAATATATGTTGATTTTTATATATTTTATTGGGCTAGCTATACTTGGTGATTTGAGTTTAGTGTTTTTATGGTGTCCTGTTGAGTATTTTTATACTCAACCCTGCATGGTATTTTTCCATATGTATCATGTCTTGTATAGATAATGGCCCTTTTTATGGTGTCCTTGGAGGATAGAGAGTGAGTGGAGCATATCTGGAGGTTGAGAGACTGAGTTTTTTTAGCAGGAGCTCGCATTTGACTTAGTCATTTCCCTTGGAGCATGTTAGAATTTAACATTTTTTTGTTCGGATTGTATTGTCCCCATTTTCAATTTTTATTACTTTTACTATCATACTCAATTATGGGATCTTAGATATATGTATTAATTGTTTAATTTGTTATACATTTAATTTTTGTGTGGGCTTAGAGATGTGTTCACATGTATAGGTACTTTAGGCTAATGCCTCCCATTTGTTGGATATGCCAAATCAATTCGGGTCTCCACCCCAGTCTTATTGGAATTAGGCTTGGGTTAGTCATGTGTCAGACCTCGATGGGTCATTTCATGAAACCATGTGTTGTTTTGATGAAAAAATAATCACATTTCTTTTGTGGAGAAGGTAGTCTATAGGTACACACGAATGATGTTATCATTTTTTAGTATAAGAATGAAAAAATATATAATATATTTTTAGAATGATAAATATGATATAAATATCATTATTATATCATTTATAATAAAAATATTCATTATCATTTTTATTATTTCATTTAATTCAAATAGTTAGTGAAAAATGAATAACATCACTTCGCAAGGCGCTTATCTTATGTAAACACGAGCGACATTATCCTATCCCCGAAGGAATAGAATGTAATAATTTATATGTGATAACATTAATATAGAAGTAAAAATATATTTTAAATATCATATATATATATATATATATAATTTAAATAAATCATTATAACATGTCATGAGAAGTGATGATGGAAAATGAATGACATCGATTTGTGGGGTAGTAGTTGTTTATACGCATGAATGATGATTTGGTGTCCCATTTGATGAAAGAGGATATGTATTTTTGTTATCCTACTAAAATTATAACATATGATTATATTGAAGATAACGGTGTTATAATATCGGAATATTTAAAGAATTTTTGATGGAGGTGGATGAAGAAATAAAATAAAAGTGTGCAGAGTTATGAATGATATCTCATCTTTAGATAACACCTTAGGTGAGCAACAAAATAATTCATTAGATGGATTTATAATAAATTAATGGAAAATATGTCATATAGAGAAAATTTGGTAAGAAATTTGGGTTGTTCTATTCTAATCCAAAGTGAATTGAAGGTGTGAATAGGAGAGCATTGGGGTGGACTTTTAAAACTGAGGTGAGTGGTACAATTGTAATTTTTTAAAGAAAATGGAGTACCCACTGTTTTTATAGGTAGAAAGGATCCAAAATGGAACATTATTGAGACCTAGATATTATAAGGTATAAATATTTCTATAATATGGATTTTAGAATAAAAAAATTAGGTCATTTTAATCCTAATCTCTTTAGTTTCACCTGGTAAACCCATTTTCACCTTCACCATAAAAATTAATTTTTACATTTTTCACTATTAATAATTGTAAAAAATTAATTTTAACTTATTATATAATTTAATTTATTATTATTAAAAATATTGAATCCATTTTTCAAAATTAAATTCAAGGAATTTAAAATTTTTAATTTCAAATTGAACCCATAGACGTGATGAAAAATGTTTTTTTTTTACTAAATTTTTCAAGAAATATATAATTTTCAATTAATTATATGAAAATAATACTAATTTTATAAATACAAATTAAAATTATTTATATTTAATCTATACCATTAATTTAAATCATTCCTCATTTGGGGTATTTTCATTAATTAGTATTAATAAACATTACGCACATTAAAATTGTTTTTATAAAAATACCATTATTAATCCCAAAAATATACATAATCTAAAATCGAATATTAATATGATTTAAATTTAATTAGGTGAATTAGATATACCTATATAATTATTATTTTATTTTAAATAATATTAAAATCATTATAGAACTTTTAAATTAATTAATTCGATGAAAAAAATATAGATTTAAAAAAAATGGTATTATTCTATATTCACTAAAAATCACTATTTTAAGAAAAATAAAAATATCACCTAAGTTAATATTGATAGGCTAATATCAAAAATTATGTTAATTTTATCAAATAATTTTTGTTTGAAATTTTGAAAAATAAATTATTATATCTTCTCAAAAATAAATTAAAAACATTTTTGAAGAATAAAATTACTTTACAAAAATAATCTTGATTATCTAAAAATAATTTATCAATAACTTATCTTGAGTATGACATATATATATATATATATCAAAATATATTTCATATTTTTTATACCCAATAATATAATAGTTACGTTATAATGTTTATATATTTTGCGACTCATTTAATCTCTGTGTTTCCTATTAAATAGATTATAGAACATGATTATATTATATTAAAATACTTGGTTGTTATGTCCTCCACCTAATAAATTAAATTCTTTCAATTTGAACTTCATCACAAGGATTAATGATTTAAAATTTTCTGTTTTTAAAAAACCACATTGTGTAAATAGTTAATAATCATTCTCTTAAAAATTTGGGAAAGGAAGTATTATGTTCATATGAAATAAAGAAAACTAGTTATCTACATAAATAGAAAATTTTTGGGAAGTGAAAACATGTATTGGAAATAAGATCCACTTATTAGGTAATGTTATATTTTTTGAAGATGGAAGAGACCATCAAATTAATGAATTAAATTTTTATTTCAAGATCCTTTTTCCTAGAGTTGAGTAATTCCATTACTATATTAACAAATAACATAAGAAAATATACATAAATGATAAGTAAAATTTTATCCTTTAAATAATTTACACCAAAATATCATCTTTTTTTAAATGATGAGTATTCATGAATAATTTTTCATTCCTTGAGCACTAAAATCAACTACTAAAGGATCACATAAAAATAAAAAATGATAACAATATATTATTATACTATTTTGACATTGACCAAAAATAAAATCGTTATAATGAGATATGATAATTATAAATATTAATATAACATAATATCATTAATATCAAAAATTAAATATTAATACTCAATGTTCAAACTAAAACATTTTATAAAAAAATCTCTATAAAATTCATCAAAATATTCATAACTATTTTTTAATCCCAAATAGTAGAAAGGTTTTATCACATATTTTTCCATGTTTTATTTAAAATTTTTCTCAAAACAACACAAAAGATTTTTAAAGTATCATATTAAAAATTTGTGTTTTTTAATCATATATTGTTCCCTAAAATTTAATTATCCATAATTACCTCAACGTAAAGGATATAATAAACCCAAAAAGACACTATTATTATTAAACATATGTCCATAAATTTAATAGTATTCTTTCACAAATAAAAAATTATGTTGAATCTATGGTTTACAAATACCTTAACCCAATAATAAGTCTCCTTGAATATTCTTTATCATCTTAGATATCCATCACCTAAAACCTCATAATTGATGTCTAAGACATTGAAAATATGATTAAACTTAAAATTATAAACACTTTAGTGAAACCATATATCGTAAAATTCCATAACGTGAAAACATCCAAAATCTAAAATTTATCTGTCCCTTTCTTCTTATTCCAACTATAATATCCCTTAACTCACCCGCCTAAATCAAGCACTGTAAAAATCATCTTCACATTTCTAGATTTGATGCAGGTAAAGGTAATACAATTTTTACCATCCAAAACATACAACATAAAAAGGAAATATTATATCACTTACATAACTAATGACCTTTTAGGTTTATACATTTAGATAATTAGTGCACGCTCTTTCATAAAAAACACTCAGAACTTCAAGAAATTATTATAAACACTATATCCATCATTTTATATTCCATGTTAGGCTATCATCAATATCCACATTAGCCTAATATATACATAATTCATTTAATATTATTTCAGAAAATATAGGAAATAAGGAATTATAAGAGTAGTGATATCAAATATTCAGATATGAAAAACATAATAATCAACAATTAAATTCCATCTATGGGAAAAATTTCATCATTTTGGTATGATGACTTAATCAAAATTCATAATCATAACATTAGAGAAATAATACCCATCAATATCTGCATCATAAATTATGAACTATGGAAAAAATATTTAATAGAGGAAAGAATCATAATAATAATTAATAATGTTCTATGTGATACCCATCATCACCAAAGGAATCCTTAAAACCCTATAATAAGAAAAATGAAAAGGTATTAATGTCATAGAAAATCATCTTCATATCACTCTTATAGTTTTAATAACCAGTATGATCAACATCCATCTCTTGAACACCCAATGCATTGGAGGGATATCATGGAACCACACATAATTGGTATATCATGTAACCATGCATAATTGTTTTATAAAATAACCAATATTTCATGGTTAATAACATAACCACCAGACCATGGTTTATAACAGAACCACCCATACTTGTTTGATAATGTAACTACACTTCCTTGGTTTATAATGGAATGACCTGTCATCAAAAACAATTTATATGAATTGTATCATGAATAAAGTACACATAGAATTTATTTCATCATAAACTCATAGAAACAACCTTTATTCATTTCTGAACATGATTAAATCGTGGAAAATAAATGGGAATCATGAAAATCTCTTTGAAACATTATTAATCCAAGAAAAATAAATTGATTCAATGAAAATATATTTGAAACATGATTATTAAATAGAAAATAAATTTATTTCATAACATTGTCTTTGAAACATTATTTACCCATGGAAAAGAAATGGGTTCCAAGACAATATCTTGGAAACAAGAATAACCCATGGTGTAATGCCTCGACCCTAGAAGCCAAGAGTTGGTGCATTATTTTAATACATTAGCATGATTACTTGGAATAAATTCCTGAAAGACCAATCAGTTTAGCAGTTTTAGAAAATAGATTACATACATGAACGTTACATTACACATTAGAAAATAAAACACAATATAAATGATCCATTAAGAACTCTATTAATCCCTTAGCTTAACCCTGATATCAATCATAGTACAATTCTTGGTATCTTGAGAAAATAAAACATAAGAAAGGGGTGATATCAAATGCTCAGTAAGGATAACAATATAGAGAAAACTATCATAAATTAGTATAAAAATTTATGGAAATGTATAAAACTAAAACAAAATCCTTTTAAACATAAACTTCTGGATAATATATCCAATATAAATCAAATAATTTCATTTACTTATTCACATGGATATTCTAATAGTTTAATAATCACATGCAATATTAATATCCACTTTCATATTGATGGAATGCATAATGCGAGACTTCATAGCCACATAGTCAAGGCCTTGTGCCAAGACTACAAATAAGATTTTGTCAAGGCCTTTTCCCAAGACACTAGTTTGTCTCATGAGACCTACCGATGCATCGAGGAGCTATATCAGGCTCCAGCTATCACTTACTAAGTCCAATGTATTCCCCATATAAAAATGTTTAAACACAACATAAACATTCATATTAAAACTATCATACTAAATGTCAATACTTTATCCATAAACCATGAATGGTATAAAAATAACACATACATATTCAAACATATCACAAAACCTTCAATACAATATGGAATATTTTTATCATAATAAATAAACCCCGATCAAGAATAATACCCTGTAAATGATGTCGACATTATTGAAAATGGTCAGTAAAAATCTTTGAGAGAAATATCCCTTTTTCATGAAATCATTTAAAATTAACATAATTAAAAAGGAATTAATTTAAAATATATTTTTCAATAAAAGTTTCCCATATATATTTAAACTTTTAAAAGTAAATAACATTTTAAAACATTCATTTTCATATCAAAAAATCTGTAAAACCATTTTGAAAACGTGAATATTAATGAGAAAGGATTAGAAGAATAAATATCTATAACATTTAAATTAATGTTTTAGTAAACGATTACTATAAAAATAATACCTTTGAAAACTATTTTATGAAACATGGACATGGATAATAAATATGTCTCAGTAGATACCCATGTAAAAATAACCTCAGATAATAAAGAGATTTTGAAATTAACCCTTACCTTTCACTTTACATTAGTCGAGGGTATGTTTAAACTCTTTTATAATGACCATATTATGTTATTAAATTATAAAATAACCATATTCATATTTATTATATCATACATGATTCATATATGACTTTATACTACCCATTTAATAATGATTTCCATGCTAAATTGACATATTGGGTAATAATTTCTTTCTTTATCATATGTGTTTTTACTTTTTATTCTTGATCGTATAATTTAGATCATGATTTACATACTTCTAGAATATAACGCATGATTTATAAATCATATATAGTTATAATATTGATATGTATAGTAGACAGATATATGAAATGGAAAACACCATTTATAGAGATGGTAGGTCATACGTAGACACGAGCGATGATGCCATTTCCTTAATGATTAAAAGGTATGGAATTAGATGGTATATTAATTCCAAAAAGACATTAGAATTTTAGTTTCCTTATTTATATACACATTACTCATCATTATATCCATCCAAATAACATAGTGTTGAATAACAAATTACACCACGACGTGGAGACGGTAAGTCGTACGTACGCACGCATGGTGACATTATCATTCATAGGATGGATAGAATAATTAATATAGTTGTACTATATTTATAATAATATAATAGTATGTATAAGGTACTAGATTTATTATTTTGGTATGGAAATAATAAATAAAGAAATATTGGAAGAAAAAAAGAACTTGAAAGATAGTGGTGAAATTATTTGCTCTTCTTCTGGTGTTTCCTTTTGATATTATCAAAAGGGATCCATAGGTTAGATTTATGATCAAATTAAGGAGTCTAGGTTGATGTGAGGGATTTTTTTAGGATATTCGGGTAGGATATGGCTGATCCAAATGGATTTGGAGGTGTGATTTTGAGAGAAGGAGAAGTACCCTTTTATAAGAGGGGTGAGGTGCACCTTAGGAAAATCTTGAAATATTATTTTATTATAAAATCATTTTCGGTTTCTAATTAATCAAAATTAATTTATTTAGAAAATAAGGTTGGTATGGAATTAAATAATCTTAACCAAAAGGTTTTAGATAAGTTTAGGTCACCATATTAACCTTATATTTTAGATTTACCTATTAGTTAAATAGTATAACTTTTACCATGTATTCTTGTATTCTTACACTATATGGTTAATAGAATTACTCTAAAATTCCAAGAGAGACTCAATTGGTTCATTAATGACATATATAATATTATTTAATACCTTGGGCTGAATCTTATATTTTTATGAATATTATATAATTTAATAATATAATATTTGTTTTAAAAACTAAATTATGTCAATTTTGAGACTATTTGGTATTTTGTTTTTTTGAAAGTCATAAAAACATGATTACTTCAAAAAAATAAACATTAAATCAACCCTAACATGTCGTATTCGCCTATAAAATTTGTGTATGTAATAAAAACTTTTAAATTATATTTATTTTAATATTTATTTTATCATTTATTTTATTTTTTCATTATTAAGGTAATTACTACATCATCATTGTGTCATAAATAAATTTAGTTATTTAATGTCAAAAAATTAAAAATAAAATACCATTAAGTAGGAAATATTATTATATTTATAATGAATATTTATAGTCTAATTTATCTTATGTGTAACCCTATAGTAAATATGGTTTAGTTATTTAACTTGGAATATAGCACTTTAAACTCTTCTTTAAATAAAATAATAATAAATTTACTAATCTAATAAAAGTGTAAAAAGAGGATCATATTCTATTTATAAGGTTTTTTTTTCAAAATACACTTATCTAATAGATTTAGGACATGTTTTGGGGTAATTATATATCATTTTCACCTTTAATTACCCTATTTATTTTAAACCGTGGTGAATAAAAGTCAAAAGTTAATGTTCACCAAAAATTATTTTCATCTAATTGAACCAAATTTTACTTACTGATATCAATTGTGTCTCTCGGATTTTTGAAATTCAACTCACAGAAGTGCAAAAATTATGTTTTATGCAAATTTGAAAATACTTTTAGAAGGTGGATAAAAGACGGTAAAAAGTTCAATAAAATTTCATACATCTATTTTAATTATAAAATGAATCTAATTAATTAAAGTGAACTTATATAGGTTTTATATATCTATTTTGACTTAAAATAAATTTACATAAAATAAAAAATTATTTAAATAGAAATTTGGTTTTAAACAATAACATAGTGTTTTTCACTATTCATAAAAAATTGAATGTTTTTAGAAAAATACCAAAAATTAACCCTAAGATAATTTTGGTATTCAAAATTAAAAACATGAATTTTATTTTACCAAATTCAAAAAATATAAGTTTCATTAATTAATTCAAAATTAATTCCCATTATCAAAACCAAAAAGTTCATTTTTAAAAAAGTAAAAACTATCCAAATATTGGCATGTGTTTATATAAAATTTAAAGGTGAAATTACTTATAATGACCTAAATTTTATTAAATTATAAAAATATAATCTAATTATACTTCCAAACCATTCAAATTCATAATTTAAAACTATATATTATTTCGATTAAAAAAGTTGTTTTCAATTAAAATTTAATATTTTTCAATATTCTTCAAAATATAAGTCATTAGAAAAGTACAAAAAAAATCCAAACTAAATTTTTTTGTCTCAATTCTAAAGAAAAAAATTAATTTCATTGAATTTAATATATAAAAGCGTCAAAAAAATTTTCTAAAAAGAATTCTCCATTAAATAGTTGGTAAAATTGTATTTTTTTCAAAAATAGTTCTTTTATCTGAAAAATTGAATTTGTCCTTATATTATGTATAAAAAACACAAAATATAAATGTTAAAATTATATAGGATATATATAAAATTAAAAAATCAGTAAATAATATTTATAACCGCTTTTTGAATGGAAAGTTTGGTAAGTCGTGGTGCACTCGAACTCGTTATTGTGTGTATCACAAGTTATTGAATTATTTTGAAGATATAACATAACATAAAATCGTGGGGTGTTACATTCTCCCCTCCTTCAATAAATTGAGTCCTCACAATTTGAAATTGTTTTTTGAAAATAAAATTTTAAAAATAAAAAAAAATACATTTTTAGAAAACCCACATTGGAAATTGGTTTAATAAAATTTTGTCTTAATAAGAGGGAAAGGGAAATGGAAAAGTCACCACCAAATTATGATCTTGATTAAGATAACATTGGTGGAAATTAGAGACACGTAATTGGAAGAAAAACATAAATATTTATAGGGATCGATTGAGGTCATAAATCACAAACAAGTGTAAAATTGAGGGCCTCAAATCCATCAATCTATGATGATTTAAAATATTATCAGTTCAACAAAACATAAGGTTTTAGGATAATAAAATTTTTAGTTTTAAGATCCCTTACCTAAAGTTTAAGAATAAATTTATTCATAAAATAAGAGTAAAAAAATATACTTGATAAGTAGAGTTTCATCCTTCAACTAATTTTTACCACAGACACATCTTTCACTCCAAAAGATAATAGAATTCTAATATATTATATATATCGTAATCGTATATGGTTCCAAAAATAATAAATTTATAATTCATTTGTAATAATATTTAAAAAAACTACATTTCACAAACCAGGACATCACGTAGTCCAATGGAAGGTGATGCACCCTTGTCACCCTTCGGTTGTGGGTTCAAGTCTCATGACCTTGGCAAACGTGACAGTTTGTCGCCCAACCTCCATGTTATAATTTTTATAACAATCCAAAAATAATCTTAAGAAATGATTTAACCTTAATAATATTATCCAATGTCAAACTTAATCCATTCCAAACTTTATACTTATCCAAAATACTTTTGTCCAAACTTATAGTCCAAAATTTATAAGGAATGTAAACACAATGAAGATATTTTTTTCCACATAATAACATGTGAATATCTTCGTCATGTATTATTTTAAAACAAGGTAACACTCTGAATTACAATAAAACCATATTAATTACATTCATGCCCCCTTGTTCCTTATATAATACTAGAAATATTTTTTAAATCCAAAAATTTTGAATACTCCAACAATGATAGAATAAACAAACCAATAATCAGTACTGAGGTAGTAAGGAATATCCAATATATTTTATCCAAACTAATCATATCTTATTCCAAAATCAATACCTCAGTAACAGAACCATATTATGGTTTATCTTTACTTCAACCATTTATTTTCCAAAATGTTCAAATTGATATTGACTAACTTTTCTTAGAACCATGTAATCTCAAATCCTCAATGAAATAGTACTATAGTACAATCCTTATTTATTTACATAATTCATATAACCATTACATCTTTGATACAACACTCAAATGAAATAATTCTTTAATAACAACATAAGAACACTAGTCATTCTTCTTCATCTATGTAGTATCGTAACTTTATTATTATCTAATAGCATCATTTGGGGTATACTCTAATGATTTGGACATTGATTCGTGTAGTGTCCCAACTCCTTGCAGATGAAGCATTGTACTTTTGACACCTTTTTCTTACCCTGGAAATCATGTACTTGGTGTCCTTTTTCTCCACACTTATAGCAAACTCTCATTCCATTCAAGCATTTACCAAGGTGATTCTTTCCCAATTATCACATATGGGGAAATCCTTCTTTCCCCTCTTTCCTTTATCCATCTTTCTCTCTTCCATCCTTTCCTTCTCATGCTTCCCTTCAAAGCCATATGACTTAGATAATTATGTACTTATCTTATTAACACATGATACTATTTCTTCATATGATGATAATACGTGGGAGACTATTTCCATTCTAAATTTTGGATTAATACCATGAAAGATATAATCTTTCATAATCTTTGGTTCATGCGTATTTCTGGAGTTCTCATTCCTCATACTAGGAAATTTTCTTAACAATGTCATATACTATTTTTGTTTATGAATCGCAATACATAATTCTTAACTTTTAAAATACGTAATGTAAGTTGAAAAGATTATGCGTATAATCTATAATCATAAAATGTTTTCTTTGAGGATGTATTTACTCCTAAATACTTAATAATGGTATATAAGGAAAATGGGAATTATCCTAAGCATATCCCACGGGAGTATCGCAACCAAGAGTGGAGTAAGGCCCATTGTTGTGTACCAGGATACCCTAAGTAAAGCTCGAAACTCCTTATCAGAGTTTACACACCTAGGTACATCTATTCCAAAGCCATATCTACCTACTCATATCTAAACAAGTATTTATTTCTTAGAAAATACACAAAATATCTAAATTACCAAAATTCTAGGAAGTTATTCTATAATAATCCTCAAAGTCTATCTTATGATAATTTTATCTAATCATAGTTTATCTAAATCTATTTCCAAGGTTATTTCTAAGCTTCCTATGATACTAACTGTAACGCCCCAACCCAAGAATCCCAAAGTCAGTACATTATTTTAATACATTGGCATGATTACAAGGAATCAATTCCTGAAAGACCAATCAGTTTAGCAGTCTTGGAAAATAGATTACATTAATGAATGTTACATTGAACATTTGAAAATAAAACACAAAATAAATAAACTTTGATAAATCCATTAATACCCCAGTTTAACCCTTCTTAACAATCATAATACACTTCTTGGAATCTTGGAAAAATAAAAAATAATAAATGGGTGAGGTCAAACGCTCAGTAAGGATAACAATATAGCATAAATTTTCATAAATAAGCATAAACATTTAAGGAAATGTATAAAACTAAAAAAAAATCCTTTTAAACATAAAATTATGCATAATATGGCCAATATAAATCAAATAATGCCATTTAATTATTCACATGGATATTCTACTAGTCGAATAATCACATGCAATATCAACAGCAACATTTATAATGATGGAATGTATAATTCCAGACATTATAACCACATAGTCAAGGCCTTGTGCTAAGAAAACAATTATGATTATGTTCATCCCTTGTGCTAAGACACAAGTTTATCTCATGAGACTAACTAATGCATCTAGGAGCTATAGCAGGCTCTACCCGTCACTTATTAAGTCCAATGTATTTCTCATATGAAAAGGTTTAAACATAACATAAACTTTCATATTAAAACTAGCATATGAAATGTTAATAATTTATCCATAAACCCTGAATGGTATAAAAATAAAATATCCATAGTCAAAAATTTCACAAAACCTTCAATAAAATATGTAATATTCATATCATAATAAATTAACCTCGATCAAGAATAATATCTCCTAAAAAATGTTGACATAGTTGAAAATGATCAGTAAAAATATTTGAGAGAAAAATCCATTTTTCATGAAATATTTTAAAAGTCACATAATTTAAAAATGAATTTATTTATAATATACTTTTGAATAAAAGTGTCCCATACCACTTTTAAGCTTTTTAAAGGAATTAACATTTTAAAACATCCATGTCTTTATAAATACATTCTTAAATCTATTTTGAAAACATTGACATTAATGAGAAAATATTATAAGAATATATCATTAAAGATTTTAAAATGTTGTTTTAGTAAATGAATCCCATAAAAAGAACTCCTTTGAAAACTCTTTTATGAAACATAGACATGGATAACAAATATTTCTAGTAGATACTCACATAAAAACAAGCCCGGATAATAAAGAGGTTGTGAAATTAACTCTTTCCTTGAACATTCCTTTAGTCCAGGGCACATTTAACCTCTTGTATAATGACCATAGTATGTAATTAAATTATACCATAACCATATTCATATTTATTATATCATACATGATTTATTTATGACATTATACTACCCATTTAATAATGATTTTCCCTGTTAAATTAACATTTCGGGTAATAATCACTTTCTTTATCGTACGTGTTTTAACATATATTCTTGATCATTTTCTTTTGACCATGATTTAAATACCTCCAGAATATAACACATGATTTATATATCATATACAGTTATAATATTAATATGTATAGTAGATAGATATATGAAATGGAAAACACCGTTTATTGAGATGGTAGGTCGTACGTACACACGAGCGGTGATGTCATTTCTTTAATGATTAAAAGGTGTTGAATTTGATGGTATATTAATTTTATAGAGATATTAGCATGTTTTTTTCATTAATTATATACATATAAATCATCATTAATTCTATCCAAAAAACATAGTGTTGAATAACAAATTACACCATGACGTGGAGACGGTAAGCCGTACGTACACATGCATGGTGACATTATCATTTATAGGATGGATAGAATAATGAATATGGTTATACCATATTTATAATAACATCATACTATGTAAAATTTACTAGAGGTATTATTTTTGTATGGAAATAACAAATAAAGAGAAATTGGAAGATGAAAAGAACTTGAAAGTGGGTGGTGAAATTATTACCTCTTCTTCAGGTGTTTCCTTTTTAGTTGATCAAAAGGGAACCTTAGGTTGGATTTATGATTAAATAAAGGACTTTAGATTAATTTTAGGGAAGTTGGAAAAATATTTGGGTAGGTTTTCTCCAAGCCAAATGGTTTGGAGGTGTGATATTGAAAAAAGGCGAAGTTCCCTTTTATAAGGGGGTGAGGGGAACCTTAAGAAAATCTTGAAATATTATTTTATTATAAAATAATTTTAGGTTTCTAATGGATAAAAATTGATTTTTTTTCAAATATAAGTTGGGTATATATCTAAATCATCTTAACCAATAGGTTTTATACAAGTTTAGGTCACCATATTAACCTTATTGTTTAGATTTACTTATTAGTTAAATAGTTTATCTTTTATCGTGTCTTCTTGTATTCTAACACTATATGGTTAATAAACATACTATAAACTTCCAAGAGAACATAAAGTGGTTAATTAATGACATATATAATATTATTTAAGTCCTTTTTCTGAACCATATATTTTTAGGAATATTATATAATTTAATAATATAATATTGCATTTTAAAAACTCATTTATGTCAATTTTGACACTATTTGTAATTTGGTTTTTGTGAAAGTCATAACAACATTATTACTTCAAACAAGATACATTTTATCCACCATAAAATGTCATATTAACCTATAAAATTCATCTATGTAATCAAAACATTGAAATTATATTTATTTTAATATTTATAATACCATTTATTTGATTCTTTGATTAATAAGGTAATTACTCCATAATCATTGTTTCATAAATAAACTTTATTATATAATGTCTAAAAATTATAAATAAAATAAAATTATGTAAGAAATATTTTTATATTTCTAATGAATATTTATTGTTGAATTTATCTTCTGTGTAACCTTAACTTAAAAATGGTTTAGTTATTAAACTTTGAATTTAACACTTTTAACTCTTCATTAAATAAAATAATAATAAATGTCCTAATATAATCCAAGTGGACCTAAATGATCATATTTTATTCCTAAGGTTTTTTTAGGTATAAATACACTTATACAATAGATTTAGGACATGTTTTAGGGTAATTATAATATCATTTTTTCCTTTAATTACCCTATTTACTTTTAACAATGGTAAATAAAAGTCAAAAGTTATTGTTCACTAAAAATTATGTTCATCTTATTGAGCCACATTTTAATATCTGATATCAATCATGTCTCTCTTATTTTTGAAATTCAACTCACAGAATTAGTAAAATTATGTTTTATGCAAATTTGCAAATGCTCCTAGAAGGTGGGTAAAAGATGGTAAAAAGTCCAATAAAATTTTATACATATAATTTTATTATAAAATGACTACAATGAAATAAATTGAAATTATATAGGTTTTATATATCTATTTTTACTTAAAATAAATTTTTATAAAATAAATGATTATTTAAAAAATGCAGTTTTAAACAATAACGTAGTGTTTTTCACTATTCATCAAAAATTGAATGTTTTCAAAAAAATACCAAAAATTCACCCTAAAATAATTTTTATATTCTGAATTAAAAAATGGATCCTATTTTACACAATTATAAACATTTAATTTTTATTAATTAATTTAAAATTAATTCCCATTGTCAAAACCAAAAAGCGGTTTTTAAAAAAAGTAAAAACTATCAAAAGATTGACATGTGTTTATTTCAAATTTAAATGTGAAATTACTTATAAGTACCTAAATTGTAATAAATGATAAAAATATAATATAATTATACTTCTAAACCATTCAAATTAATAACTTAACAATATAAATTATTTTGATAAAAAAAAGTTATTTTTAATTAAAATTTAGTATTTTTCACTAGTCATCAAAATATAAAAGTTATCAGAAAAGTAAAAATAATTATCCAAACTAAATTTTTTTGTCCTGATTATGAAGAAGAAATTAATTTCATTAAACTATGTATATAAAAGTTTCAAATATTTGTTTTAAAAAGGATTCTCCATTAAATATGTGGTAAAATTTCATTTTTTGAAAAATATTTCTTTTATCTGAAAAATTGTATTTGTCATTATATTATGTCTAGAAAACAAAAAATATTAATGTTAAAATTATATAAGATATATATAAAATTCATAATGGAGTTAATATTATTCATAACCACTTTTTGAACGACTTTTTTGGTAATTCGGGGTGCGCTCAAACTCATTGTTGTGTGTAACTCATGTTGTGGAATTATTTTGAAGAGATAACATATGATAAAATCTTGGGGTGTTACACATGGAAAAGAAAAGTGTTCCATAAAAATCTATTGGAAAAAATCATAATTAATCTAGGTAAATAAATAGGATGGTATCAATACAACATATCCCTGTTATATTATAAGTAAAGACATTTATTTTTTACATTGACAAATTTAAATACCATTACAAGATCTTTTACTATTTCCTAAGGAAAATTACTTTTTACGTTGAAAATATGATTTTTAAAACTAAAAATTAAAAAAAAACATTTTTAAGAATCCTTTCAAACTAAATTATTATATTGAATTATAATGGATGGTTCAAAAGAAATAATTTTCATGATGGTATGAAAATCTATTCATGTCATAAGTGAGGAAAATAAAAAAATCATTCAAAAAATTGTTAAAGGGAGTCTAAAGTTATCCATTTAGAAAATATTAAAAAACATTCTTCATAAAACCATTTAAAATAATGTAAAAGGCCATGTAAAATAGATTTAGGGAATAATTTATGTTTCTAAAAAAACATTTTTGAATTTTTTTTAGAAAACATGGATATTAAAGAGAAATGTTCTCGATATTGAAAAAGGTACATGATCTATGTCACTTAAAAAAAATTATTGATATTTTATCAATAAATGAGGGATAAAATTCAAATTAAACATATAAAAAATATTCATAATAAGATTATAAGAAAATATATTTGGTTCAATAAATATATTTCATATTATTTCTTCTAAATGAACCTTTAAAATAAAAAATCTTGAAATAATTGTCATTATAATTTAAAGTCTTTTCCACATTGGTAACTCTTCTATTGTAATCCCCATAAAATAATAACATCAAATTAAACCTGAAATATCATTAATATAATTATTTTCATTATATAATACAAAAAATAGTTATTAACTACACCTCATAAAAGAAGATAGGTGTATAATATAATATATGTCCCAAAGATGACAACTTGAGATAGGAAATCCATAAAATGATCATAATGTTAAAATAAGAATTAATCAAATAATATATTATGTTTATGAAACATAAATCCACATTAGACAATTTTATATAAAAAAAATATAATAAAAATTGATTATATACAAAATCATGTTATAATAATCTCAATGAATATGTAATATATCACAAATAAAATAAATTGTTTTAACAAATTCCTCTGCAAGGTAAATATGAATTCCATTACCCTATAATGAAATAATTAAAATATTAAAATAAATTAAAATTATTTTTTAATTATTCATGATATTACATGTGTATTTTTAGTATATAAACCATGTAAAATAAATTAGGTTCATAATAACAAAATATGAGTTAATGAAAGGGAATTAAGACAAAATGCCATAGAAATTTAGTAATCTCTACATTGAAACCTCATGAAGGAGATAACCTCATATGGATTCATAAATCCCAATAATTTTTCTGAAAATAATCATAAAATACACTCATGGTAAGTATATAAAAATAATTTCTGAATAAGTAATATTTCTTATAAAAATAAAAAGTGAGGTGATAAATTGTTACCTCGAGTCTGGACTCTCTTCATATGTGATTGCACATCATTTATAATAAAATTATTATAATTATTTTTTTTAGTAATAAAAATTCATAATTTTAATAACTTGTAATTATAGTATTTATTTTATTTCTTTATAATTATATATTTAAACAATTAATTAGTCAAGTCCATGTTAGTTGTTTTAAGGATGTTAAGTTCACTGTTTAAAAAGAGCTTCGATGTGTTGGCCATGGTCAAAGTGGTCATTATTAAAAATATAAAACATAATAATCATGAAATTATTATAATTTTAATATATATATTATAATTTTCAAACCACTCATGAATATTTTTTATAAAAAATTAACAACATTAAAATCTTGGAGGCGGTAGGTTTTATGGGCTCATGAGAAAGATTTCCATTTTTCAATAGTCATTATAGAAATAAAGTAATAAATATTTTATCACTACATAATGAAAATAATATAATAAGTAACATATAATTATATTTTATATAATTATATATATCATACATATGTTGTGGTGATGAAAATAGAATTGCATCACTTCGTGGAGGGGCAGTCCACACGTACGCATGAATGACATTAACATTTTTCACTATAAGAAACAAAATAATATAATATAATATAACAATAATAAATATGTAATTAATATAATCATTATTTCATTTATACCACATATATTCATTAAATATATCCTTATTGCATTTCATATACAGAGTTACCAAAAACTAATCACATCGCTTCGTGATGCGATAGTCGGTCGTACAAATGAACAATGTTATCATATAACCCATGGAATGGAATGTAAGAAGGTGTATGTGATAAAATAAATTCAGAAGTGAAAATATATTATATATGTATATATATACTTTAAATTCTTTATTATAACATGTAGTGAGAGGTGATGATGGGAGAGGAATGACATCAGATCGTGAGTCGATTGTCCACTGCACACATGAATAATGATTTGTTATACTATTTTATTTAATAGGATATGGATTTAGGTTATGAAATGAAAATAATAAAATAAATGTAAATGGAATAAATTTTTGTGGTTATATGAGAATAATTTAATATTATTTGAAGGACGTGGAAAAAGAAATAAAATAAAACCCCTTAGTCAAGCATGATACCTCTTTTTCGGACAACTACTTTTGGTTAACACTAAAATAATTCTTTGGATGAATTTATGATCAATTAAATGGATATATTTCATGTTAATATATTTTTATAAGGAAGTTGGGAAGATTTTTTCTGATAATAGGGTCTTTGATTACGTGAAGAGAATAGGTGAGTCGGTGGTGGTGTGGTGGTGAAGGTGAGCGGTACAAACTACGCCGTTCTTTGGGAGGTTCAGGGTTCGAATCCTGGGAGTCCACTTTTGGGGCAAGCATCTCCCCCGGGATCCACCCATCTTGTCGGGTTTCCCGGTCTCCTCTGGGAGGGTAAAATGAGGCACGGCCCAATTGCTGACGGATCGCTTGACGGACCATCGCTGTTTGGCTGTCACCCTCCGGGACGCTCTGCCATCTCGGCTGGAAACGGATCTTTCCTAGACTGAGGCATTAAAAATACATTTTTGTGGGTGAGGGGGGTTTCCATGTGTGGATGGTTCGAAAATTCCACAAATGGTAATTCCCTTTTTCTAATCTAAAAAAAATAAGTGAGTTGGGTGTTAAACATGTAATTTTTATAAAAAAATATACCCATGTTTATCTTAATAATAAAGGGTCATAAATGTGAATTTATTAATATTAATACTTTATAAGGTATAAATATTTCTATAAAATTTATTTTAGATAAATTTTTAGGCCACTTTAACTCTTTTATTTTTAGTTTAGACCCCCACCAAACCTATTTTCATCTTAACCGTAGTAGATAGTTTTATTGTTCTCATTATTCATTATGTTAAAAATTTATACTAAACTTATTAGATAATATAAATTATTATTATTACCAGTATTTAATCCATTTTACCATATTTAATTCATAGAAGTGGAAAACTTTAATTTAAAATTAAATCTCTAGACTTGACGAAACAGTGGGTATTAAAGAAGTGTATTTTTCAAGAAAAAGTTGATTTTATATTAACATAATGACTAATAATAATCATTGAATTCATACCATTTAATATTTGTTGAAATATAATATATAAATTTAAATTAAATTATTCCTCATTATGATTTGTTTTAATTAATTAAATAGGATAAACATGATGTACTTTAAAATAGTTTTTAGAAAAATTTCATTTTAAACACACAAAAATAAACTACAACTAAAATCCAATATAAATACAATTAACATTTAAATAAGTGGGATAAATTTAAAAAAATACATATTTAAATTAAAATAATATTAAAAATAATGTGACTTTTATATTACATAATATATTTAAATGAAATGTTAGTTTTTCAAAAATCAGTATATTATGTTATTCACTAAAAAATCAATATTTTTAAAAAATATAAATATTACGTCATAATTTAATTTTGATTTAATGATTTAAAAATTAATTTAATCATATGAAATATATTTTATAAAATTTCTAAAAAAAGTATTTATAATATTTTCTTAAAAATTCAATAATAATCCTTTTTCATGAAAACATATTTTTTTAAAATAAAATTTCCTCGCTAAATATTATTTACTTAATTACTAATAATTTATCAATAATTTATATTGAGTATGAAATTTATGTATATTTATATATATTTCAAAAAAATTTAAATACTATTCATTCCCTCCAATTTAACATCTAGGCTATAACAGTTATATTTTTCACGATTCATTTAAGCTCGTTATTATGTGTTAAATGCACGATCAAACCAAATTTGTTTCTTTTAAAATATTAAGGTATTGAACTCCTATAACTAACATATCTCATTTTTCACTATATTCTACTATATTTTCTTCACTTAACCTAGGTTGCCCCTTTTGTTTCTCTAGTTAGCCTAAAACATGGTTTGAATAGAGTTCTTTATAGTTGTTCCATAATCCTTTTTTTTTTATTTTTTATAAAAACCACCTTTTTTTGAAAAGTGGGAACCATAAAAACTACACATATCACCCACACATTATGATCAACAAAGAGTGTACAAATTTCAAAATCAAAAACCCTACCGCCACTGCAGCTATCTGAAATCCATAAAATTCAAAATTCAAAAACTAGGCATCACCATCCAGACATAATTATTCATGCATTTCCTCGAGCCTTGCACCTTTCCTCGAGACACACACTAAAAGTTACAGCCACCCATTCTGTATCAAACCTGATCGCTAGCATGTTCCACCGGTGTTCGCCATCTTCGATGAAAAAAACTTGTCACCTCTATACTCGAATCACAAAACATCACACCATCATCACACCACATTCATCATCCTCATCTGAACTCATCAGCTCTTCTTTACATGCCTCTTCTCTGACGTCCACCTCCTATAACAAACACCATCACTGATAATTAACAGGACCTCCCTCATCTTGATATTCGTAAATGCTGATCCACCACCACCCTCAATGTTATCGTTCAGACATCTCCCAAACAAACTGAGATCCAACCACCGCTTGAAAGTAGTCCGGGTTACTTGGAACCCTCCACCACAATGCACAACACAACCCAAAGCCTCTTGGAAACCACCGCAGCCGACCGACCGTGAAGGGAGTAGCGGATCTGGAGACCAGAGAGGAGTATGAGTGGCCATACATTCCAAAGCAAGCCAGAACCTAGAAAACACCAGTTGAATTGCCAAAAAAACATCGATGAACCTTTACCTTATGAACAAAAACTACAACACCATCTTAACCCCCCAACAGAAACAGAATCGCATCGTACTCCACCATAGAACAAGGGAGGGGAAAGTGGGATTTAAACCCAAATACGAACATAGAAGGAGGTCTGAAACAATAAAAAACCCTAAATATGAACAAATGAAGGATGGATAAAACCCGAAAAGGATATTGGGATTGAAACCCTAGGAAGAAGAGAAAACATCAGTAATGACTGGAAATCTATCATCCACCAAACATCTTTCCCAAACCCTTAGCGTATACCTTCCTCCACATCCGACCTCAGTAGGAGTTTGGGAATACAAGAGCAGAGCGTCAAGAGACGGACAGAGAAAAAGAAAGATCGCCAATGTAGAGTAGGGAGGCAATAGATCTCGAAAGAAAAGTCGAGATAGAGCATATCCTAGAGAAAGTGAGAGATAATAACTTTATAGGAGCAGCGTAGAGGAACCATCGTCATCGGGGGATAGCCAAAACCCTAGGCGCTGAGTTCTCGGGAGCATCCAGGTGAGTGGGGCTCCATACTTATCAAGTGATCAATATCGATCAAGTTCATTATAGTTGTGTCCTATAATCAAGTTCCATGGTTATAAATGATCACTGATAGGAATGATTTATCATATAAAATAAAAAATATATGAAATAAATTAATAAAAAATGACATAAAATAAAATAATAAATCATCTAGTATATTATTAAATGTTTCCACATGGACTGCACCAATATAAATTTTATACATATAGATATAAAATAATTTGGAATACAACACCAAAACATCATGACACAAGAACCCCATCACATTCCACCAGACCCATTTCACCATAACTAAGCTAAGGGTAATATACAAATAAAAGTATGAAATACTATCAAACCTACAAAAAATATTAGTATATGATAGTTTTGATACACCAAATAGTTTTTTAGGGTGTAAGCATAACTCTCCTAGTATACTTTTACCAGTCACCCAATGTAAAACTATTATATAATAATTAATATCATGATATCTTGAAATATAATAATAATATAAATATATTTATTCTCTATAGAGAAAAATAATAAAGTTATAAATTATATTCTTATGTTATGGGAATGAGGGAGAAAATTCATTTTTTTAAATAAATAAATTATAAGAAAATATTATCATAATGTAGATCGATAAGAGATAATACCAATGAATTATGGAATATACTCTTAGAGACTCCATATCCTCATTTTATCAAATGAATTAGTTTCCTAGGGTATGTACTTTTACAATGGGACAACATGTTTCCATCATATAATATGAATTACTTTCCAAGGGAGTGTCGTGTTGACTTATCTAATAAGTTGGGGGAAGTTCCATATCTCTTGTGTCTAGACAAATACATGGGGTCCCTATCCAGATTATATATATCTAAGTGGGAATCATGTTTATTTAGATACTACATCACTATATAATAATAACACTATATATCAATACCCACTAAGGATCCCTCCCATGAACCTAAAGAGATCCCCCATGAAATTTTAATGTATATATATTATATTTCCAACCACATAACATAACATATAATATTATATAAATAATTAAATTATTAAATGTAGAATTTTTAATTAAATTAATATAATCAATTTCTAATTCCTTATGAAAAATGGGTCATATTAAACCAACAAAACTAGTTTTTTATTTAACTGAACACATTTTAAGAATCAAATTAGACACATCTTATATAACCATTTAAATGTGTAACATTCCTCCAATTGAAATAAAATGGGAAATACTGACTATATAGACCGATATAAATGTATATAAAAATATAATCATTATATTACAAAAAAAAATATTTATAATAACTAAAAAGGATGGTTCAGTATTTAATGTAATTTATATATGGACACCTACCTCTTCAAGACAAATTAATTAACATAAATGGGTATCATCCAAGAACAATTATAATATGATTATAATGAGACAATAATAATTATATAGAACAAAAAGTTTTAGAAATAAATTGATCTATATAAGAACTAAAAGTGATAAAATTATCTGGTATGCTTAGGGATGAAATAAAAAAATTATAATCTCATATAGAAGACAAAAAATGGGCTTTCTCTTCATCCAAATAAAAAAATACCCATAAGTTTTGAGTTTACCTCCTTTACATTGTGGTACACATGGAATCCAAGAATCAATTAACATGATAAGTTATTAATTAGAAGAAGAAAATATATTTACAAGATTAAAAAAGGAAAAGGTTAATTTTGTCAAAGACTACCTTCATTAAAATAGAAATTACATAGAGTATAGTGGGGATTTTGAATGAGATAAGAGGGGATGAATCTCTCTATATTTGACCAAATCACTTTATTTTTAAGAGAGTGAGAAAGAGAGCTATCTGTATCATATTCTTATAAAACATGCATTAACAACAACAAAAAACAAAATAGTAATAATAGAGTTTTAATAGTAATAATAGTAACACTTGAAATAATTTCTAAAATCTTCAAAACATCACCCCATTTAGTAAAAATATTTATTTTTAAACAAATGTTTCTGATATGAAAACCATATGGGTTACACATGACACTAATTTACAAAAAATGTTTTTATAAAAATGTAAATTAAAAATCAAATCAAAATTCATAATTTGTGTATACTTAATAATTAATTTAATAAAATTCCATTGAAATTTAATAATTAACTATATAACATACAAGGAATTCAATATATGAATTTCTATGTGTTGGGTGATCATAAATGATTTCATGTTCATATTAACCAATCCTGTAGATTGTAGATAAAGATCATGAAAATAACTATCCATTGGATCTATGACTACGACAAGACTATTTAAATCCCAAAATAATAATTTAGTAATTAATTCTAAAATAATTCAAAAAATGGATTGTGATAAATTATCCCCGTTATAATAATCATACTTATTATCTATGTGAGGGAAAAATATTTACACTTTTCATTCACTTGACTTATCTATTCATAGTTGACACACAACTATAAGGTCCCATAATCCTCCCTGTTGAACAAAACTTTCACATGTCAGGGATAAATTTATTGTTAGATAATGTACTTCCACATCAAATCCACTTATAAATATTTTTATTTTTTAATTTTACTGACACCATGTGATACTATGTAAATGTGATCATCCAAAATCATGGGAATAATTTATAGATAAATCCATATATCCCTCCATTTATATTTCATAAAATCATTTCTCCAAAAAATATAAAAAGGTTTTCACAATTACCACCAACAAAACTAAGTCAATTTTTTTATTTCCATGAACTAATCTAGTTAACTTGTTTTTTAAATCCTTTATGTATGGAACAACCACTTATATATGAGTATAATGAATGTCCCACTCCCCTTGAAAATTGTTAACACTTATTTTAGGTTATTTTTTTTTGTTACTTTACATCTATACCTATTGAATTGGGAATTATAAATCATCATAAAATCATATTTAATTATAATATCATACATGTTAATATATTGAACACTAACTTCCTATTATATTTGGACTTTTCTAAAAAATGGATATAGATAGACACACAAAATCATGTTCTTCCTGCTCTTAAAGATGCATCTTGATATTTAAGGAATAAGAAATAAAGTATACCTAAAATTTTATTTAATTTAATACTCTTTTATATTTGAATAGATGACACACACTAAAAAAATGTAGTAGACACTAATGGAATTATTATGTAGTGGACCTCTAGATATCATAGGTCCTACCACTGGTTACACTGATGATTGGTTGACATCAAATAAGTAAAATTTATTATTTTTATCCTTTTCATGTCAACAATTACCATTAATCCATTCTAAATATTCCACTAATACATATATTGATATATACATATACTTATTTAATATGTATATTTAATTGAAAACTCCAACACTTGGATAGAGGGAGATAATATTATGGAATTTATTTAAATTATATAGTATAACAGTCAAGAATTTGTACTCCTGGATCCAGTGATAAAGTTATAAACATTACATTTACATCATTAATATGGGTAAATGTGACCAGATTTTTTCTCATACAGACCTTAGAATCCCAAAATGAAAACTTATATCACTTACATTCTCAATGTCCTTTTAGGTATAAAGTTTTATAGTTGATTAAGAATCCTTACATAAACAAATATCATGAATTTAAATGAAAATTGCTACCACTTAACCAATATTATCTTTTTTCAAGTTTAGATGTAATCAAAATCTATATTAAGTCCCTTATAGATAAAAAAATTTTCAACCTCAATCTTTATTAACTAGGGAAAAAGAATCATAAGAAGTGTGAGCTCAAATTCTCAGTAAGGGAAAACGTAAGCATTAATAAATAAATGTCATTAGTGGGCATAAGAAGAGAATAATGGTATGATTACATAATCTAGGTGTAATATTATAACATAATAATATTAATACCCATAAATACCTTTGACATAAATATTTAAAACACAGCATGCAGCTTTAACAATAGAAATATTCATAAGAATCAGTAATCATGATCAATGTAAAATCAATCTTTATGAAAAAAATATCATAAACCCATAACAATAATAGAAAAAAAAGTGTGTATGTTAGGATATAATATTAAAATAACAATTAAAAACCCCTTAAATTACACTTAAAATTCGAATGACCAGATGGATGAATTTCGATATAATTCTATATAGTACGTAATCATTAACCAATTCATTGTAGCTCTATTAGGGTGCACCCATCGTCTAAGTTATAACGTGATCACCTGACACAATCTAGGAACACCCATAATTTTTAATGTTCATGAACCAAAAATAATTTATAAATATCTTCCATTTCAATATAAAACTCAAAAAAAAGCAGTATTACTTTTATAAAAAGATTAACCCATTAAAACAAAAATAGGTTCTTGAATAATTTCTTTAAAACAACCTCAATCCATCAACAAAAATAATGAGGATGAGATAATTAAAAAATATTTTGAATGGAGAATATGTAATAAAATGTGTCTTGACATTGATGAATTGAAATTTAATTAATATATCATTAAAATATGATTTGAGAAAATAATACTTTTATTTGAAAATCACTTCTAAAAAAACATAAAAATTTATAAAATATTGTAAAATAATTCTCATTGAAAACATCCTTTAAAACTTATAAAGGAAGAAATAAAAATAATTTAAATCATTTCATGAGGAAAATATCATTTCTTATTAGAAAAATAAATAAAAACATTAAACATTTTCAAATATCCTTTTCATTGAAAACTACTTTTACAAACTATGAATTTTCATAATATTGTTAAAATGTTTTATTTATAAATACATATATATATAAAAACATTTAAATGAAAATTTAAAGAAATTCAAGTCATGATAGAGGGTAATTATATAAATTATGTACAATTTAAAAATAATATACATTTTTAACTTTAATGATATCATAAAATTATGTTGTTCAAAAAATGGCAATAAAACTCCTTTCACATTTTTGATAAAATCTAAATGGACATTGTTTGGAAAATGACCAAAATATTCCTTTTAATTATTTTAAAAAAGATCAAAAATAGTAAAATATTAATTTTTTTTAAATATAATAGGACGTTAATAAAAAAAATTAGACATTTTTATAAAATATTATTTGGTATTTAAAATGGATTTCCGAAAAATGATAAAATTAAATTTAAATTTATTTAAAAACAATTTATTCCTTATTTTAAGTATAAACAAGTGAAAAAATAAATTTATTAACTGAAAGTATCATCAATATCCATAAGAGAAGAAAATTAATGAGTTTCCTGATATATGTATCATAAGACATCGTCATTAGAATTATAATCATAAATAATTTTGTTAAATGATGAGATTTTAACAAAAGACTCTTACCACTTTTTTATAGCTAAATCAAAATTTCAATGAAATATTAAAATCAAATAAATCCTGTAATAACATTAAAATAGTTAAATTCTAGAAATATCATGTAAAAGGGGCACAATATATGCATCATAATGTAATATAGGCATATAACATAAAATATGTCTCAAAGAATGAAAATTGAGACAAAAAACGTCTACCGATTTGGTAACATTGAGGCCATAAACTACATTAAAGAGTGTTCCTAAAATGGATATTCAAATAGAAATAAATTTATTCATACGAATCATAAAATAATTTCATGGGAATTATATACACCACACAATAAAATAAGTTATGAATAGAAAATATATCTCAGATAAATTAATGTGAGATTAGAAAACCCTTACCTCGAGATTGATTTGTCGTGATGTTCTTTATCTTCATGAATAAAAAATTTACATTATTTAATTAAATTATTAAGAACCTTTTTCAATATTAATATTCCTATAATTTCACTTATTACCAAGTTATAAATTATTACTTGATCAATTAGTTTTACATCATATGTTTTAACCATATTTGTCTTTTTTGTCAACAATGGATTTGGTAGGTTGAAAATTTTCCAAGTGGTCATTATATAAACATAACAAGAATAATAATGATGAAAAAATTATCATATTAGTTTATAAATTATACTTTTAAAACAAATAATGGTATAAGTTAATGAAAAATTGTCCATGTTACAATCATAAAGATGGTCGACCGTACGTAAGCATGGGTAACATTTTCATTTTTCAATGATCATTATGGAAAATAGGTATGTAATATTTTGTCCATAAAAGTGATAATAATACCATATATATCATATTAATTATTTAAATATTCATATATATATATATAATACTTTCTATGTGGTGATGAAAAAAAGCCACATCACTTCATAAAGGCGGTAGTCCACATGTACAAGAACAACATTATCATCTTTTTATGTAAAAAAATAAAATGATATCTTAGCATTTTAGAATGATAAATATATCAATAATATAATAATTATATCATATATATCACATATATTCATTATCATTAATCTTGTTAACTTTCATGTAACACATCATTGGGAAAACAAGTCATCTCTTTGCAAGGCGGTAATCCGTCGTAACCACGAACGATGTTATTGTATTCTCTATAAAATGTAAAGTAAAACAATTATTTGAAATAATTAATTAAAAGGTATAAATTTTTTATAAATATTATATATATACATTTATCCATCATTACACCCAAGAATTAAAGATGGTAATGGAATAATAAATGACATCGGTTCACGAGGCGGTAGTCCTCCGTACACATTAATGTGGATTTCATAAGCCATTTGATAGAAGTGGAGATGGTAGTAGGTGATTTCCATTTTATAAACACATATCAGTATATATAAGATAATGATTATATACCATCATAATTTTGTAATAATAATTTAATTGGGTCGAGAAAAAATTTAATTAATACTCTCATAAAAGAACATTACCTCTTCTTGGGGTATCCTCCTTCAGTTGGCACTGAAGCCTTCCCGGGCTAGATTTCATCCTAGTGTAAGGCATATAGGATGATTAGAGGGATATTGGTTATTGATTTGCGAATGTCTTGGATGTTACCAATAAGTTTTATGGTTTTAAGAAGAGAGGATAGAGAGTGGCCTTTTATAAGTGAGTTTAGTGGCACAATTGTAATTTTTAAAAAATATTCAATTATACCCATGTTTTTATCATGGAAAAAAACAATCAAAATGGGAATTTATAAAAACTATAAGAGTTAAGTTATAAATATTTCCATTCAATTTTTTATATGTGTTTGTTTATTTTTGACATTTGTTTTGTTTAACCCGCTGTAAAACCATTTTTACCTTAACCGCTAAAAATAATTTTTACTATTTTTACTATTCATTTTATTCAAAAATAAATCTGACCTAGTTATATAATATAGATTTTTTTTAATCAAATTATGGAATCAATTATTAAAAATTTCATATATATAAGTGGAAAACATTAATTTAAAAATAATCTCACAGATGTAATAATAAAAAATATTCTTAAAAAATGATCAGAAATTTACACTGTTTTTATATAGAAATTAAATATTAAATTGATTATAACGAGTTAAAATAGATTAATGGATATATATGTTAACAAATATAACTTTGAAATAGTTTTAAAAGATAGTTATATTCATAAATAAATTAAAATAAAATACGGTGTCCAATTAAAATTCAGTACATTTTTCCATTCATCAAGAAATGAATATTTTCAGAAAATTTCCCAAAAATTTACACTTATAGAATTTTAAAATTTTGATTTAAAAATTATATTTATTTTGTCAAAATAATTTCTTAAATTTTAAAATATTTAAATTAAAATAAAATCTGCATGCACAATGAAAATGTGGTTTTTCGATAAGTTTAATTTTTTAAGCACAAGATGATTGTATATTAAATCCATGTCCAATAATTATAAATGTATGAATATAAATTAAAATTTATTGATATATAATCTGTAAATAAATTAAAACATTCTCTATTAGGGATTATTTTAATTAAATAAAACCAAGAAACATTATCCATTTTAAAACAAATGTTAGAAAAATCACATTTTTTAACCCAAAAACAAAATTAAACTAAAAATGCATATAAACTAGATTCAAAATTAATTAAGTTGATAAAATATAAATAAAAAATACTTGTGTTACTTGAAATGATATTAAATAAATATTTTTACATTAAAATTACTTAATGTATTGAAAATAAATTACATTTTTTTCCAAAAGTTATGTTTTTCTGTATTCACTAAAAATCAATATTTTCAAATAAAACCCACAATTGTACCCAAAATAATTTTTTAAATTTTTATTTTAAAAATTAAATTAATTTTATCAAATAAATTTTCTAAATGTTTCAAATATTAATAATATACTTTTTCATGAAAAGAAATAAAAATTACTTTTTTAGAAAATATATTTTTTTAAGAATAAAATTACTTTACAAAAAATTGATTAATTTTTTACAAAAGATTTATCAACAGATTATATTGAATGTGAAATTTATATATATAGTTATATATTTATAAATTATTTAATACTATTTGTACTAGCCAATTTAATGCCTAAGTTATAATTTTTATCTATATTGTGGTTCGTTCAAGCTTGGTGTTTCTTGTTGATTATGTTATTGAACATAAAAATATTTGTGTTGCATGTAACTCAAACTATTGATGAGATTATATTTAGTTAAAAATAAATACATAATAAAGTATCAGGTTTTCAAATTCTCTTATAAGCTTGGTGTTCCATGAATTTCATGCTTTCAAACATAATTTTATTCTTTTAAAATCTCAGGGTGTTACATCCTCCCCTCCTTTAATAAATTTTTTACATGTAATTTGAATTTCATCTCTGTAAGAAATGGATATAAATTTGAAAATAGTTTTTTGTAAAAGCACATTTTAAAAACTATTAACAAATAATCCTCATAATAAGAGATAAATGTAAGTATAGAGGATATATGGAATAACACATAACTAGGTTTCTAAATAACAGATCATAGGAAAGGATATAATAGAAAAGTAAATAATTATAGGTATTTAATGAGGTCATCGATCACAATAAAATTAAATACAAATAGAATTTTAAGGGCTACAAAACCATAAATTTGTAAGGATCTAGAAGACTATCTGATTTATCCGAGATAAATGTACTAGGATATAATTTTTTAAATTACTTTTCCATGATATGTGTAATTATTTCACCATATAGGCTAAAAATATTTAAATATACTTAATTATCTTGTATAGTTTCATCTCTATCCAATACCCACCAAAATATCATCTTTTTCTCCAAACTATTAGTATTCAAGATAAATTTATCTAGACCAAAGCACTAAAAACCTAATTTTAAATGAGAATATAAATATAAAAGGGATAATAATTTATTCCACCTATATTTTGACATTAAATAAAACTAAAATTCTTATAAAATTGTTAAATTATTAAAAAAAATGAGTAAACCATCATATGATACGTTAATATTCAAAATTCAATAGTAATACCCAGAGTTCAATCAAAATTTTTTCTAAATAACCTCAAAATCAAAGGGTTTTTAACCTAAAAAGATACCTTGTACCGTTAAGATTCCATAAAAAAATATCATGATATATCTTATTTGAAACATCATTAATCACATAGTCACCATATCACTTTTCAATCTCATGGTAATCTATACAACAAAACATGTGTTCCCATAATTACCTCAATAACCAAGAACATATAAACCCTAAATGCTATCAATAAATTAAATATATTACCAAAAAATTTAAATTAATACACAACATTGAACCTAATATTTTACATACACTTCAACCTAATAATTCTTTTTGTAGTGTGGAATTAATCAATTTATGATCTCATCACTTAAATCCTCAAAGGGGTGTCTAAGTCATTGAAATTGTGACTAACCTTAATCAAATTTACCTTTGATGGTTTCCATTAATATTAATATAACCTAACTATATATAATTTTAATCTCTAATGTTATATAAACATCCATATATTACTAAATATAATCGTCAGAAACCGTAATCTCTAATCTGGTTCTAAATTCATTAAATTTAAATATTCATATTGGATAATGAAAATGAAGACCCAATTTTTTCTATCCAAACCTTAGAATATAAAAATTAAAACTTATATCACTTAAATTTTCAAAGAATTTTTTGGTTTATGTTATTATGGAATTAGTATATGTCCCTACAAAAATAATTCCTATGAATTTAAATGATAATTTTTGCCGCTTATTCCAAATTTTTTCAAATTAAGATATCGTTATCATCCATATGAAATTAATTATAGACATAATTTTTTTGACATCATTCTTTATAACTTTATGGAAATTAAAAATAAGAAGGGTGAACTCAAATTCTTAGAAATGGGAAATAATATCCATAAAAATGAACGACATCAGTGAGAATTAGAAGAGAATAAGGGTATGATAACATAATGAAAGTGCATGAGTATAACCTAAGAATATGCATACCTATTAATACATGGATAATCAAATAGGAAAACATGGAAAAAGTATTTAAATATTGATTGAGTCATAACAATCAATAATATTGAGCCATGTGAAATAAATCTTGATCAAATGAAACATCATAAACCCACGACAAGAATAGAAAAAATGTGTTATTATTTCGGGACATAAAATTCATAAAAACATAAAAAAACTTACATATACCTTACATTTATACTAATTATATATAATATTTCTAATATAATTCTCCAAAAAACATAATTATTACCAACTATATTGGAGTGTTATACGATCCTACCCATTTAATAAGCTATATCGGGCTCACCAGGAGCTATATGGGCACACCCATAATTTATAATGTACAAGAACCATAAATAAACTATATAAAGATTCATTTTAACATAAAACTCATGGAAACATCCATTATTACTTTTAAATCATTATTAACCCATAGAAAAAAATAAATTCCATAATAATCTCATTGAAACAATATTAATTAATATGAATAAATAATGAAGATAGTATCATTAAAAAATATCCCCAATGTAACATAAGTAAAATCAAGGTTTATTTACTTTTTTTAATGTAAATTAAATTAAAATATCATTAAAAAAAATTATAAATTAACTTTTCATTTGAAAATCAATTTTCAAAAACACAAAAAATCATAAAATATTATAAAAATAATGTCTTGTTAGAAACCCCTAGAAACATATAATGTATTATTTAAAGTAATTTTAAATATTTCTTGAAGAAAACATCATTACCAATTGAAAAGACATTTTTTTAACATAAAAAATTTTGAAAATAATTTTCATTGAAAACCACTTATTAAAAATAAGAGTTTTTAGAATATTAAAAAAATGTATTCATTATAAAGATGAATATAAAATTTCAATGAAGTATTAAAATAAAATTCATCAAAAATGGGTGTTAATGACAGAAATTCTATATGGTTCAATAGAATATTACGTTTTCACTATAAATAGGATTTAAAATCTCTATCATCACAATACGATAAGAAAACATTTTCTCAATTATAATTAGTACGCAAGGGTGTAAAATGGAAATATTAATTTTAAATATCACGAAAAACTATATTGGAATAAAATTAATGAGTTTTCTTGATAAATGGATGATAAAATATCATCATTGGAATCAATATTATAAACAATATCGATAAACAATGAGATTGTAATAAAAGATTATTAACACTTTTTAATTTTAAATTGGAATCCCCATAAAATATTAATATTAAATGAACCTTATAATATCATTAAAATTTTTAAATTCATGATATATCATGTCAAATGGGTTGTATATATACCTTATAAATCAGATAGGTGTATAACATAATTTAAGTCCCAAAGAGAGAAAATTAGGACAAATATCCCTTTCCACATTGGTACCTTTGAAAGTATAAACCCCTTGAAAAATTGATCCTAAAAGGATATGTAAATCCATATAAATTTTTTTATATTAATAATAAAATAAATACATGGTAATTATATAAACCACAAAACAATATTATTATTATATATGGAATATATCTCAATGAAATAAAAGTAAGACAAGAAAACCCTTACCTCAAGTTCGACTTGACACGTTTGTTATTTATCTTCCGGAATAATAAACGTATGATATTTATTAAATTTATTAAGAACCTTTTTAAAGTTTAATATTCCTTTTATTTAATTTATTACTCTTAAATATATTATTACTTATCCAATGATGTTTACATAAGATGTTTTTCCAATATTTGGCTTATATAGAAAAAATGAAGTTGGTAGGTTGACTATGGTCAAATAGGTCATTATATAAACATAAATAAAATAATAATGAAATATTTATCATATTTATTTATCAATTATTCCTTTAAAACGAATCATTAATGATGGTTATAAAAAAATGTGTTATGTCACAATTAGTGAGACGGTGGTTCGTACGTACAGATAAGTAATATTTCAATTTTACGATGATCATTATGGAAAAAAGGTATGAAATATTTTTCTTAAAATAGTGATAATAATAACATATATAAAGTATTATTTCATTAAATATAATTTTACATATCATCCTTCTGGTGTGGTGATGAAAAGAATGTCACATCACTTCATGAATGTGGTAGTCCACACGTACATGAACGATGTTATCATCTTTTTATTTTAAAATAATAAAATAATATATTATCATTTAAGAATAATAAATATAAAATTAATATAATAATTATTTCATATATATCACATATAATCATTATAATTTCCCTTATTATTATCCATGTAATGTGTTAGTGAAAAAACGGATCACATCACTTCGTGAGGTGGTAGTTTGTCACACACATGAATGATGTTACCGTATCCCCAATGGAATGGAAGGTAAAAAAAATTATATGATATAATGAATGAAGAGGTATAAATATTTTATAAATATTAGATATATAATTTTTATCCATCATCATACCAATCTATCAAAGGTGTTAATGGAAGAACGAATGAGATCAGTTCATGAAGTGGTAGTCCGCCAAACACACAAACAATGATTTTGAAACCCATTTATTAGAAGTGAAGATGGTTGAAGGTTATGAAACTATTATAAATAAATCCTAGTATATGTAATATATTTATTTCTTTATATCATCAATGTTTAATTTAAATTTTCTAAGAGGATAAATAAATTAAATAAAGACACTTGTTGAAGAAATTTACAACTTCTTCAGGTATCCCCCTTAGGTTTTATATAAATACTTCAAAGGTCAGATTTATATCCAAAATAAGGATTATAATATAATGGTAGGGAAGTTATTTTTTTAGTACCTAAATGAACCCAATAACTTTTAATGTTTTTGTAAGAGAGTAGATTGGGTAGCCTTTAATATGTGGGGTAAATGGCACACATGTAATTGTTTGAAAATATTATATTATACCAATACTATTTTCATGACACAAGCCTAAAAATTAGACTATTCTGGATCTTATAAGATTTAACAATTATATTTTTCCATAAAATGGGTTTTATATATCTTTTTGGTTATTTAAAACTCTTATAGTTTTAGTTTAACCCCTAGGTAAAACAATTTTTACCTTAACCGTTGTAAATAATTTTTACTATTTTTACTATTAATTTTGTTGAAAAATTATGGTGAAAATTTCAGATAATATGTATTATTTTGATTTAAAATATTTATTAAATTTTTCAAAATTCAATTTACATTATTTGTAAATTTTTTAATCTAAAATTAGCCTCACAAAAACGATGAGAGAACGGGTTTTTATTAAAAAAAATATTCAAAAAATTAAAATGTTTTTATAAACGAATTCAGTATAAATTTTATTATAAGAACTAAATTAGATTAATGGATATATTATTTAACTAATTTTATTTCAAACCCAATTTAATACATAATTTAACATTATGAATAAATTTAATGAAAATGTTGTTTTCAATTTTAATTTTGTATTTTTTCACTTTTCATCAAAAATATGAAACTGTTCAAAAAAATATATAAAATTAACCCATATATAATTTTTACCTTCAGATTAAAAAATTTATTTTATATTATCAAACAAATTTTATAAATGTGGAATAAGTTATATTTAAAATAATAACCCCACAAACTTGATGAAAATGCGGGTTTTTGATTGATATATTTTTTTAGTACAATATTATTCTATATTAACTCCTTGTATAATTAAAATAATTGTTTAAATATAAATTAAAATTTATTGATATATAATTTTTAAAAAATTTAAATCTTTCTCCATTACTTATTATATTAATTAATTAAAATTTAGAATCATTATTCCTTTTAGAAAAAATTAAAAAATTCATGTTTTTAAACCCAAAAACAAACTTATACGAAAAACCGATATAAACTAGATTCAAAATTAATTAAATGTTTAAAATATAAATTATTAGTTATTATGTTACTTTATTTAGCAATTAAAAATATATTTATAGTTAAATAAATTAATTTATTTAAATTAAACAACATTTTTTCCAATATCATCATTTTTCAATAGAAACTAAAAATAAATATTTCCCAAAAAATACCAAAATATCACCTAGAATAAATTTGGATATTGTGATTTAAAAAATTATTTTTATTTAATAAAATAATTTTCCTAAAACGTTTCAAAAATTACTCATAATGTTTTTACATTAAATACCATAAATATCATTTTTTATGAAAACATATATTTGATTAATTAAATTATTTTACTAAAAATAGATTGATTATTTATGAAAAATTTATAAATAACTTAAATTTAGTGTGAAATTTCAATATATATATATATATATTAAATTAGTTAATACTATTCATACCCTCCAATTTAGTGTCTAGTTTATTAAATTTATATATATCATGGGTCCTTTAAACTCGGTGTTTTTGGTTGAATATACTATCGAACAAAAAAATATCACAGTCATGTGTATCTTGGGATATTAAAGAGATTATATTTATTTAAAAACAAATATATCATAAATCCTTAGGGTTTTACATTCGCATCTAAGCTGAGTGTTATTCTTTTTTTTACGTTATCAAACATAATTTTCTTCTTTCATGATTTATGGGTGTTATACTAAGGTTCCCTCAATTATGAGAAGTCTAGGACCTATTAGAACTCCAGTTTATTTATTTTTACATACTAAACAAATTATATATAAACCCAAGATTACATAATTTATCTAACTATCTCCATGTTAATATTCATCTTTTTTCTTCTTTTATAATTAATAAAATTTATAATACCCTCAAAAAAGGATTAATAATGTTAAAAACCTTTAAATAATCATATCCACATAAATTATAGATTATTATTAATTCATAATTATTAGTTGAACTAAAATGAATCATCCTATATTTAATATCAGATAAAATGGTCATCTCAAACCAGCATGCCATGATATTTTCTATGGTGATCAACGTTAGTGATATTATAGCTTATTTTGTAAAAATTGTAGCATAACCTAGAGGTTTTATGATTCCTTACACTTTATCACATAATTATTGATTGTTGTGCTATATTAGTTCTTATATATAGAGAAACTTATTGAACACATTCAATAATACAACCCATATCGATTACCCAAATAAGATTTGGTCCATATCTATCCACCACCACTTATGTGGTAGTACATTGGGAATATAAATTGAAAAGTCATCCTTTTATTTTTTTTGGAGTTTTAAGGTACTGGAATATTTATTGGATTCTCTCTAACCAATCCTTATCTTCAATTATTATACTATAAATAGTAATTACAATTGGACTAAATTTTGGGAACACCAAAGTACATTCTTATTCTTTATTTCACCCTTGATCTCTCTCATTCCCAAGATCTTAAGACAATAATACCATCACATTATTATGTTTAGGACCACGATATAAATTCTTATAAATATACATGAACATGGACACTTCATAAAATCCAATAATATTTATCATAAATATGTTCTCTACATATAAGAAGTTCTAAACCACTATAATACAAAATAATAATTGCATAATATAATGCATATAAATTATCTCCACCTAAACCTAAAAGACCAAAACACAGGATCTCAATTTTATCCATAAGTGTATTTATTCACATTATAGTGATTTATTCTATCACAGATGAATTATATTATCTAAATAACAATAAATTTAAAATAAATTATTTATCAAAATAAAAAAAATGTAAATACAAATTAAACCACCTTTATTCATGGAAAACATTTTATGAAGTCAAAATATATCCATAACTCATACTTATGAACCCCTGTCACGATGAATAAAAACAATTATTTTCCCAAACAAACACAAGTGAAAATAAACTATAGTTTATAAACATACAATATCAAAAGTGATTTAATATAAAAAAATATCCAACCCAATCTATTTAGAGTCTTAGTGGACCTTAAATAGATGGTATGTTTGATTTTTAATGGGTACCACATGATTTGCCACTATATAAGTCTTAATACCCACCAAATTTCACAAAAAATAACCTTTAAAATCCCTATTTGATGAAATTATATGATGAATCTAATATAGGAGACATAATTATGAATCTATATTTTGGATCTTCATATTTTTTTGCTGCAACACCCATTTTCTTGATGCTAGATACTTATGAAAATGGGAAAACATTATAATTGGGGGTTTATTATTTATTAAATGAATAATCCACTACCTATTATAAAAATGAATATTTTTTTAAGATTTCAATTCCAAAATTCAACATTACAACAATTATTAATGAAAATAGATAATAGAAAAAGTGTGGTGTAAGAAAAGTGGTTATAAAATATGACATGAAATAAAAACTAACCTAGAAAAAATCCACCCAATGTGGATTTCCGAAGTCCTACTAGAAGGTAATAATAAACAAAACCTTGTTACCTTCGGATTCGTGTTATATGACCCATCACCATTAATCATAAGAGCCTCTAACATACCTATATTATGAATTATTACATTTATAAACAAGATAGGATATGATGGATTTCCCAATATCATTCTCTTATAATCCCATGAAATAACTATTCTCATTATCAAAAACATGTTCATTTAAAACAATTTAACACATTTTAATAAAATAATTGTTCTAAATAGCAACATTAAGTGGAAATATAAAGTTAAAAATAATACAACCACTATTTTATCATGATCATGGTACCCCTTACTAATTTTACCCTAACATCTAAGGGATAGATAAAAAATAAACCAATATTTTGGGAGAAATAACCATTATATTAACACAAATTCCACCTAATTATATTAGAACAAACCTAATAAATATTTGCACCAGCTTTATTTATTCTTAAATATATAGGCCCTCCACATCTATATTCGACACAAACATGGAACATTCAATTATTTATCATTACCAGTCACACATATGTTTTTAAAAAAAGCAATCCTTACAATCCAAAATTAATTAAATACAATTCTATTTTTCATACAATAATTTTTTTAACTGAATGACCCATCAAAATAATTTTTCTATCTCAACAATTCTAAATTTCTCAAAAATATTGTTTTTGTCGACACATCATTTTAAAACTAAATTCCATGGAATACTTATAAAAACCAAAATTCCCACCGTTTTTTGAAAACAAAAAAATAAAATTTTATCAATTTAAATCAATATAATTAGTCAATATATACCTACAAAATTACAATGCCTAAAAATATTTCATTTATATTAAAATGAATCAAAACATTTTTAGAAGTGAATGAGAGATGCCCATATTTTATTATGAATATGTGAAAATTTATAAATCCAAGTCTTGATGTAAGTAAATTTTTTCTAATTCCTCAATACATATATCCTTGAATATGAAATAATGATTCTTATATCCATCTTTCAATTATAAGAAATTTAATGAATTACAATTTGCCTCATATAGTAGATCTATATTAAGTGAATTGATATGTGTGAAGAGATATATTTATTAATAGATGACTGATATCATTAAGATCAATAATCAGATCTGATTTTGATATATTAAATCTCAAAGATAAAGAAACAAATGGGTCGATTGAGAATTTGTAATATGTTTTTTAATAATCATTGAGATCATATAAAGTTTAGGTAAGAAATATTACAGGGTTATGTGAGGGTAATGATAAATATTGAATCCAAATATTAATATCAAATCTTGATTGTATGATAAAATTATATTATTCCTAGGACCTTGTATAAACTATGAAAGTATCCCTACCCCAAAATCATAGAATAAACAGTCAATATTTTGGATCATTATGATTGAAAAATAATTATACACTCCTCCATATATTACCCAAATGGAATTTTTATTCCCTTCTTAAAGTTTATTAAAACCACGATCATGAAAATTCAAACCTCAATACCACTCCAAAATTACTAAATTCACATGAAAATAAAACAAAACACAAATAGGTACATAACTATAAATCATGGAGCATAACATCATTATTATTTAATAATATAGTTTTCAATTATTTTTTAAAATTTATCAACCCAATATTCCTAATAAAAATATCATAGTATATAAATTTATATGGAAAATTATAATTAAATAAAGGGAAGATCTAAAATAATACTCTAATTATAAAAGAACATGTTATGTAAATCCAAAAAATATAGGTAACCATAATGAAGATCATAATAATTTGAACATAAAATGAACATATAAGAATGATTCATAATAAATATACACAAAATAATAATAATAACTTATCTAGTTGAATATGAACCATGGAAATATTATAATAATAAAAAACATAAGTATTTGGAATATATATATTCATTGAATATCAAAATATAATGATATCAAGAAAATAAATTATAACATTTTGGATTGGTTTCAAATCCCACATCCGATTAACATTATTTATTGGGTTTACATCCAATAACTAGTTAACATTTTGGATTGGGTTTTCTCCCCAAATCCCATAAGTGTTGTAATATCATGAGATGGTAATCATTACTTATTTTATTGTGGGACTATATTATTCTAGGACTACTCATTATAAAAAAAAACTCCTCAAATAATATATCAACATAAACATGAAAATAATTTAAAAACTAATAAAAAATATTATGTATTAAACAAAGATAAAAAAATGTGTTACATAAAGTTTTTCAAAGGACATAAAAACAATCTCACGAGATAAAGTGGATGAAAACATTAATGTAAATCTTTATAATATATATTAAAATAGTGAATATATAAAATAATAAATATAATTTAAAAATAAATTAGTGTAAGAAATTAAATATTAAAATATTTGAAAAAGGGATTCATTATTTTTTACGAAATTTTGAAATATCTCCTAATAAGAAAAATAGTTCTTCAAAATTATTTTTCAGGATAATTCATAAAGGTAAACATATCTCAATAATAAAAAATGTTTTCAAAGTTTATCAATGTTTTAAACATGTCCTTTGAATGAAATTTATATATAAAAATCATGATAACAAATAGAAAATACTAATAAAGCTCTCTAGAGAAATATTTTTATAATTTTCAGGGTATTTAAAATATATATGAAATTAAGTAAATAAAAATAAAATAGAAAATTATAAAAAAAATAAAAAAATATTATTCAAAATAGATTTTATAAATTAATGATAAATACTATTTATATATATGAAAAAAAGTCTATTTTAAAGTGTGATCCAGAGGAAAGTTTTTATTTTACAAAAATTAGTTGTAACTAATGTTTGATAGAATAATAAATAGGTATATAAAGCCATAAAATGAATTTAGGATAAGGAAAGTGTGATTTATATTGAAAATAACATACTAATGTTCCAAAAAATATTTATACATAAATAACATCATAATTTAAGGGAGAACAAGAGAAATCATATTATAATAATCAAAGTTTATAAGGTAAAAATTAAAACATAATCAAAGAAAAAATATGATATGGAATGGTCAGTCATAAAAATTATTGGTTAAATTAAATAATATAATCTCACAATGAATTATATACACAATAGATAATAATATATATAAGTAATAGAAAACATACCTTTTGAGTTTATGATTATGATAAGAATTCCCTTTCATTAACTCCCTACTTGTTCAAATAGAAACTAAAACCTTTTACAATCAATATTATTTTATTATTTATGTAATTGTGTACCAAATATATTTTCATATAATTTAATAATAATCAATTAATAATTAATTATTATTTATTAATTACTAAAAATATTATTGTTTTTCATGATGTCTAGGAATGTCACAAAAATTAGAGTATAAAAATTCTTACATAAGATTAATTTTTATTCTATTAAAATAATGTGAATGGTTTTCATGGAATGAATCCCAAATATACAAGTCTTAGGTAAATTTAACATTATTAATCACTAATATTATGACATATATTATTCTAGAGGATACCGATATAAAAAAATAAAATTACTATAGTGGCATATAAGATAACATAAATATTAGTTATTAATATTTTTCAACACTTAATAATTAAAATTGTCAAAATAGAGTATCATCACTCATATAAGTTGATAAACTGACTAAAATATGAAATTATTGTGAATAAAAAATGATCATAATCCAATAAAAAATGTAATATAAATCCTTTACTAAAGATTTATAATGATTTTATTTTATTTTTATTAATGTGATTAATTTTAATTTGAAGATGTTTAATTAATTAGATAAAGTAAATTGGTAATGAATAAGGAATTACATAATTTAAATGGATTAAAAATATACTTAAATTATTTATTTGTTGAATGTTTTTTGTCCACATTATTGTGACTAGGGTACTTATCATGTGAGAATAGATTATAAAGAATAAATATTCGAGTAGTAAGGTTAGAGCCCCAAATTGTATGCAATGGTTATAGGAAGCTCTTATTTATTAATTGTAATGAGATAAAATTCTTTGAAACTTGAGGTATGTGAGGAGTAAATATTTAATAAAATGTAAGTTTGAATATTTAGCTCAAGAAATGATATTAGAAAAGAAAAATTGATATTCACACTTAAAAATTCTGTTTATTAAGAAAATTTTCTATTATATAATTATTTAATACCATAGTTTTTGTTACGAAAAATACATTATATATACTCATAACTAATTTCAACATCATTATTAAAAATATAGAATTAATTTTATCAATTTGAAACTATAAATTTCAAATTCGTCTTAGAAAACATATATTATTTTTTTCAATTATTAATAAAAATGTTTTTATAATAAATTGTTTTATTTTAATTTTATATATTTTTCTAATTTATTCAAAGGAATTTAATTTTTTTTTAATTATATGTATAAAAATAAATTATTAGTATTTTGTTACATTTTAATATTATCTTTAAAATTACACTCATAAAAAAATACTATTAAAGGGAATATTTTATAATATTATTAACTAAATGTTAAAATATAGAAACATATACTTTTATAACCCCTTAATACATCCCTATAAACTATTAGGGTGGTATAATATATTTTCAATCCCTTTTCCTAATTTCTTTTTTATTATTATTTGTTTTGATTTCATCATCAAATTCTCGGAGAACCTAATATTAACTTTGTAATTTTATAATTTCAACCCAGTCCCATGGTTGGTGCACAGTTAGTAGAAAATGCATATAAATCATAATAATGAGTCTATGATTTTATATAATATTTTCCCCCTATAACGCCATGATATTTTATAAATAAAACAATGCTTGGAATAATATATGACACATAACAATAACCCTCATTAATCCATAAAATATTATTTTTTAAACATGACCATTATATTCAAGCCACTAAATAAGTGTGTGAATATTATTAAATATATTATGAAATATATACAAAGATCCTGAGTAATATAAATTTGTTAATAAATTCTTAGGAAATAAAAGCACAATTTTTAATAAAAAAAATATTCTTCAAAAAATACTTTTTCTTCATAAATGCTTTGTACTAAATTTTTTCAGAATATATTAAAATACGCTTCATGAAAATTTAGAGATTTTTTTTTTAAATGTAAATAATTTTTTAAATTATCATATAAAAATTTTTCCTTCAGTTTAATTTTGGGACACTTATGAAATTATTAATCTTTCATTGAAATGTAAATATTAGCGATTTTTCTAATATTTTAATTTATTTTCATTAAATATTGTAATTTAAATCTGCGATTAAATTTTAAATAATTTAATAAAGTTTAATATGAAAATTTTTTTTTATAGTAATAAAATTAATTTCGTTATAATTTTAATTTTTCATTATTTTGTTATAAGTTTATTTTTATTCTTAAAAAAGTAATTTCCAACAAACTTTTTTTGGGCATAAATTTTAATCTTTTTAATTAATTGAAATAACAAATAATAATTAATAATTAGTTTATATTTATATTTTATATATCTAGTTATATGAATTTAAACTTATATAATGATGATTACTTTTCAGATTGTTAATATTAGAATACCTTATTCTTGATAAATGCATTTCTTAAAAAAAATAGATTTATTTTGAAGGATTATTTTTAAATTAAATTATGTCAATTAAATGAATTTATTTTTAGAAAATGGATTCCATATTTTTGATCATAATAATTAATATTTTTTATTAATTTCAACTTAATTTTTGGTCTTAAATATTTTTAAAATTTTAATTATCACGTTTAAGGTTAAAATGGGGTTTTGCAAGTTACATGCGCTTTTGTTAAATTTAATTTTTTAAAAATGTGGGGTTTTTATTTTTTAAATTGTATTTAATATTCATAATAACTGATTATAAATTATCTAATAATTAGTTTCATATTTTTAAGCTAAAATGATAAATTACTTATGTAAAAAACTAGTTACCATAGAGAAAAATAAAATAGAAAAAGTAAGAATCATTTTAGGAAAAGGGAATAGAATTTCAAAAAAAATTATTATTTAATTTTCAAGGTGTTTCTCTAACATATATTACCTAGACTAAATTATTGATCAATTTTAGTGGCACATGGATTGAGTGTGACGTCCCATTATTGAATAGTTTTTGGTATTTACAAAAATGTCACTCCACGCTTATAAAGAGGATCCCCCTCTTCTACATCCTTCACACATAAAAACCCCTTTTTAGCTGATAAATTCCCAATTACCTTCAAAAATTCCTTAAAAACATCCTATATAACTTAATTTGTTTATAACAACCTCCTAGTAAGGATTTGGGTGAAAATCCAAAGAATGTTTTTAAAGAATATGAATAATTCTTATCCATGCATATCGTTTTATTTCTTCTTACACATCCAAATTGTATCATAAAGACATTATAATATTATAAATAACTATATCACATATAATTAGATGTTATTATGTTAATTTAATAGCCTAAACCCATCTTCTCATTCATCAAATTGAAAATGAAGTCAACATTCATGTCTACGACTCACTACCGTATCGTGAGCTGATGTAATGTTTTTCCCATTATCACCTCTCATGGAATTTTACGATTATGTATTTAATATATATATATGTGTGTTTGTGTGTGTGTGATATTAATGACAAATATATATCATTATATAAATATAATTTTTTATATTTGTTATACCTTTCCATTCATATAAAAATGATAATGTCGTTCTTGCGCATGTGTGGATTATCACCTCTACAGAGTGATATGATTTGTTTTCTCTACCGCATCACAAGGATGGTATATATAAGTGTCTTTAAATAAATAATATTATATTTATGGTATAAGTTTCTTTATAGAAATATAAAATAACACTTACCTTATTTCTATTATGATTGTTAAAGATGTATATGTTTCTCACCCATACACACAACCTACTATCTTCCTAATTGAAACATATTTCATTTTTCAAAAAAACCACTCATGATTTGTCTAAAATGTATATTTTATGTGTAAAATGATTAATAATGTATGAGTATTATTCAGGATATGATGAAATAATGAATTTTCTTAACATAGTCAACATACTAAATTCATTTAGTATATATGAATAGAATATCATCAAAATGAATATTGTAATCTTAATTGACTACGTAAATAAATAAAACATGTTAATTAATAAAATAAAATAAATAATATAAAAGAAAAAATTTAAAAAGTAAATAATCAACATATTTTTATTATTCAGGAATATAAAGTACATACATTAAGAGTTGAACTTGAGTTAAGGGGTTTCTTAACTCAATATGCATTTCATTTGGTTATACTTATACTTAATGGTCTATGTTAAAAATGAATATGTTTGTTTTAATTCATAATTGTTTGATACACACTTTTTTCAAAGATATGATAATTTTGAAGACTAAGAAAAAAATTATTAATATACTTTTCATGAAGGACATAGAGGTATAATTTTGAAGAATATAGTCTTGGGATTTTCCTTATAAGGGAAAATACTTTTCATCTAGATTGGGTTTGTGGTGTCCCCTAGTGGTTTAGGGTTTGACCCCCTATTTGTGTATCAAGGTCTTCTTAAACTATTAATCCTTCATTGGGCAAGGCAAAATGTGATATACCTCTTCATCAATTTTTACTGATAATAACATGAATTGTGGAGTGGAGTCTCCCCAAACAAGCATTTCATTGATAATAATCTTGTGGATGTCAGTTGGTTGTGATCTCTGGGGTGTGTGGTAACTTTCCTAAGTAAATATAGGTTTTTTTTATATACATTGATTTTTATATCTTGTATTGAGCTGACTATACATGGTTCTTTGAGTTTAGTGTTTTCAGGGAGTCCTATTGAGTATTTTTATACTCAACCCTACATGGGATTTTCCTGAATGTATCATGTCTTATACAGACAATGGCCATTTTTATGGTGTCCTTATAGGATAGGGAGTGGGTAGATTATAGTTGTATCTTGAGAGACTAATTTTTTTAGTGTGAGATTTCATTTGACTTAGTCTTTTCCCTTTGAGAAGGTTGGACTCTCACATTTTTTTGGGGCATGTATTTTTCTCTATTTTCTATTTTTTTGTAATTTTACTATCGTACTATATTATGTGATCTTTGATGTATTTATGCATTATTTCATTTGTTTTACATGTCATCATTATTTGGTCTTAGATATGTGTGTGTGTGTAGGTACTTTAGGCTAATGCCTCTAATTTGTGGGATATTCATAATCGGCGCTGGTCTTCAACCCCTAACATATTAGAGGCATGATTTGGGTAGTCACAAGTCATACCTCGATGTTTCAATTCATGAAACCATGTGTTGTGTTGATGAAAAAATAATTACATTGCTTTTTGGAGGAGGTAGTCTATCAGTATGTAGGAATGATGTTATCATTTTTTAGTGTATGAATGAAAATGATATCTCTTATTTTTAAAATTATTGATATTATATAAATATTGTAATTATATCATGCATAATACATATATTAATTATCTTTATTATTGTTTTCTTTCATGAAAAGTGTTAGGGAAAAATTAATAACATCACTTCGCAAGGCACTAGTTTGATGTACACACGAGCGACATTATCCTATCCCCCAATAAATGGAATGTAATAATTTTTTACATGATTACATTAATATAGAAGTAAATATATGTTATAAATATCCTATATATATATATACTTTAAGTCATGAATTATAACATGCCATGAGAGGTGATAATGGAAAATGAATGACATCTGTTTGTGGGGTTGTAGTTTTTTGTATGCATAAATGATGATTTCGTGTCCCATTTTATTAAAGAGAATATATATTTTTTTATCCAACTAAAATTATAACATATGAGTATATATAATATATGGGTGTTATAATATCAGAATATTTGAAGAATATTTTATGATATATGATGAAATAAAATAAAAGTGCTCTGTTATGAACAATATCACTTCTCTAGACAACCTCCTTAGGTTAGAAACAAGATAATTCATAGGGTGGATTTATAAAAAATAAAAGGACACTAGGTCATTGGGAGGGAATTTGGTAACAATATTGTATAGTTTTCATAAAAATATAATTTTTATTCCCAAGAATAAACATGATCTAAAATCCAATGTAAATATGATTTAAATTTAATTAAGTGAATTAAATATACCTATATAATTATTATGTTATTTTAAAAAATATTCCAACCATAATATAACTTTTATGTTTATTAATATGATGAAAATAAAATATAGATTTACAAAACTTGGTATTATTCAATATTCACTAAAAAAAATTTGATAAAAATCCAAAAAATTCTCCTAATAAAATATTTATTGGATGATATAAAAATTAAGTTAATTTTATCAAATAAATTTTAAGAAATTTTGATAAATTAATTATAATAAATTCTCAAAAAAATAAATTAAAAAATAATAATTTAAATAAAATAAATTTTTGAAGAATAAAATTACATTAAAAAAATATTAATCATCTAAAGAGAATTTATCAATTAATTTTGTTGATTATGACATATATATATATATATCATAAAATAGTTAATACTTTTCATACCCACTGCCATAACCGCAACATTATAATGGTTATATATTTTTTATCTCATTTAATATCAGTGTTTCCTATTGAATATGTTATAGAAAATAATTATATTCTATTAAAATTCCTGAGTGTTACATCCTCCCCCCTAATAAATTAATTTCTTACAATATGAACATGATCTCGATGATTAAATTTTTGAAATATTTAAATACTGTTATAAAAAACCCACATTGTATAAATGGTTAATAATCATTCTCTTAACAATTATGAAAATGAAGTATGAAGTTCATATGAAATAAATAAAAATTGGTATCTACATAAAGAGAACATTTTTGGGAAGTTAAAACATGGGTTGGTAATGAATATCCACTAATTAGGTAATGTTATATTTTTTTGAAAATGGAAGAGACCGTAAAATTAATGAAAAAAAAATTATTTAAGGATCTTTTTTCCTAGAGTTGAGAAATTCCATTACCATCTTAAAAAATAACACAAGGAAATACACATACATGATAATTAAAATTTTATCCTTTAAATAATTTCACCAAAATATGATCTTTTTATCAAATAATAAGTATTCAAGAAGACAGTTTCATTCCTGGAGCACTAAAATCAACTTCTAAAGGATCACATAAATATACAAAATGATAACAAGATATTCTTAAAATATTTTGACATTAACCAAAACTAAAATCTTTAGAATAAGGTATATTAATTATAAAAATGAATATATCATAATATTATTAATCTCCAAAATTCATTAACAATATAAAATTTTCAAACTAAAACATTCTATAAAAAATTTCCATAAAATTCAAAAAAATATTCATAACTATTTTTGAAGCCTAATGATTAGAATGGATTTATCACATATTTTTTCAAGTTTTAATTAAAACATATCTCAAAATAACACCAAACATTTTTTAAGTCTCATATTAAAAATTTATGTTCTTTAATCATATATTATTCCCCATAATTTAGTAATCCATAATTACCTCAACATGAAAGATATAATAAACCCTAAAGGAAGATATTAAAATTAAACTTATGTCCAAAAATTTAATGGTATTCTTCATCAATTAAAGAATTATGTTGAACCTACGAATTACAGATACCTTACCCTAATATTAAGTCGCCATAAATATTCTTAATCGTTCTAGATATCCATCACTTAAAACCTCATAAAGGTTATTTAAGATATTAAACATATGATTACAATTAAAATTATAAACCGTTGAGTGAAACCATGTCTCAAAAATTTACCTAACTTGAAAATGTCCGAAATATAAAAATTTATCTTACCCTTTCTCCTTATACCAAATATAATATCCCTGAACTGATACTCATAGATCCAGTGCTGAAAAAATAATCTTCACATTTCTAGATTTGATTCAGGTGAAGGTGACACAATTTTTACCATCCAAAACATACACTATGAAAAGGAAATATTGGATCACTTACAGAACCAATTACCTTTTAGGTTTATACATTTAGAGAATTAGTGAACACTCTTTTATAAACAACACTCATGAATTCAATAGAGTATTATTCCCACTATATCCATCATTTCATATTCTATTTTAGGATATCATCAATATCCATATATGCCCCTTATAGATGTAATTCATTTAATATTATTCTATGTAACATAGAAAATAAGGAAATATAAGAGTGGTGGTATCAAATATTTATTAATGAGAAACATAAAAATTATCAACTGAATGTAATATATGAGAAAAAATCAACCATTATAGTATGATGAAATAATCAAATTGAAAAAGCATAACATGAGAGAAATCATGCCCATCAATACCTATATCATCAATCATGAAATGTATAAAAAATAATTAATAGATGAAAGAATCATAATAATCATTAATCATGTCCCATGTGATACCAATCATCACCAAAGGAATCCTTAAAACACTATAATAAGAAAAATGAAAATGTATTAATGTCCCAGAACATCATCTTCATATCACTCTTACAAATATAATAACTATTATGATAGTCATTCTTATCTTGAACAACCAATGCATTAGAGGGATATCATGGACCGACATGTACTTGGAATACCACAGAACCATGCAAACTTGGTTTATCACAGAACCACCCTTCCTTGATTAATAAAATAACCACTAGACATGGCTTTATAACAGAACCAGCCATCTTTACAAAACAATGTAACCACCTATCCTTGGTTTATAATGGAACTAACAATAATTAGAAACAATTTACATTAATTGTATCCTGAATAAATTACATAGAGAATTTATTTCATCACAAACTTATAGAAACCACCTTTATTCTTTTCAAAATATGATTATCTCATGGAAAAGAAATGGGAATTGTGAAAATATATTTGAAACATGATTACCCCAAGAAAAAACTGGATGAAAATATATTTTAAACATGATTATTTAATGTAAAATAAAAAAATTTCATAATATTATCTTTGAAACATGATTAAACCATGGAAAATAGTGGGTTCCAGGACAATCTCTTTAAAACATGAAAAACCCATGGAAAAGAAAAGGGTTCCATAGAAATATCTTGAAAAAAATCATAATTCATCTAGGTAAATAAAATGTTTGGAAAAACTAAAACATATCCCAATTACAGGATAAGTAAAGACATGTATTTTTTACATCGATAAATATAAATACCATTAAAATATATTTAAAATTTCCAAAACAAAATACCCTTTTACTTTAAAAATAATTTTCTAAAACTAAATATTCAAAAAATAATTTGAAGATACTTTTAATTAAAATGTACCCATTAAAATTATAATGCATGGTTCAAATCAAATAATTTTCATGTCGGTAGGAAAATCTATTCATTTTGTAAATGGTAAAAATAAATATTCTTTCAAAAAATTGTTAAATAAGTCAAAAGATCCCAATTAGAAAAATATTAAGAAATTTCCATTTTAAACCATTTAAAATAAGGTAAAATAATATTTAAAATAGTGTTAAGGAATAATTTAAGTTTATAAAATAATAATTTTGAAAAAAAAATAGAAAACATGAATATGAAAGTGAAAGATTCTCGATCTGGAAGAAAATACATGATCGATGCCACTTACAAAAAAAATTCATTATATTTCATCAATAAATAAAAGCGGAAATTGAAATTAAACATGTGAAAAATATTCATAGTATGAGTATAATAAAATATATATGGTTCAAGAAAATGATTTCATCTGATTTCCTAAAAAGTAACCTTTAAAATAAAAAATCCTGAAAGAATGGATATTATAATTTAAAGTCTTTTCCATTTTCGTAACTCTTCAATTTTAATCGCCAAGATATAATAACATCAAATGAAACCATAAATATCATGAATAAAATTATATTCATGATATAATGCATAAAAGAGTAATTAAATAGACCTTATAAAATAAGATAGGTTTATAATAAAATATATGTCCCAAAGAAGACAACATGTAATGGGAAATCTATTCAATGATCATAACATTTAAATGAAAATTAATCAATGAATACATTATATGTATGAAACATAAATATACATAAAGAAATTTTAAATAAAAAATAATATAATAATATGTCATTATATATATAATCATGTCATAATAATCTCAATGAATAAGTAATATAACACAAATAAAATAAGTTGTTTTAAGAAATTACTCCACCAGGTAAATAGGATTTCAATCACCCTGAAATGAAATAATTAAAATATAAACATAAATTACCATTACTTTTGAATTATTTATCACATTAAATTTTTTGTTTTATAATGTAAACCATGAAAAATAAATTAGGTTCATATTAACAAAATTTGAGTTAACGAAAGGAAATTGGGAAAAAATGATATACAAATTTAGTAGTCTCTGTATCAAAACCTCGTGTAAGAGAGAACCTCATATGTATTCATAAATCCCAAAAATTTTCATGAAAATAATCATAAAATACACTCATGGTGAGTATATAAAAAAATTGGATAATATGGAATATGCCTTATAAAAAAGTGAGGTGAAAATTTATTACCTCGAGTCTAGACTTTATTCATACGTGATTGGACCTCCTTTATAATAAACTTATTATAATTATTTCAGTTAATAATAAAAATTTATAGTTTATGTAACTTATAATTAGATCATTTATTTTGTTTCCTTCTAATGATATATTTAAATACATAAGTAGACATGTCCCTGTTAGGTTTTTGAGGAAGTTAAGTTCACTGTTTAAAAACAGATTTGGTGTGTTTACCATGGTTAAAGTGCTCATTATTAAAAATCTCCAAAATAATAATCATGGAATTATTATAATTTTAATATATACATTAAACTTTTAAAATCAGTCACGAATTATTTTTATGAAAAAATAACAACGTTACAATCTTGGAAATGGTAAGTTGTATGTGCACTAGAGAAAGATTTAAAAATTTTAATAGTCATTATAAAAAAAGATAAGAGATATTTTATCATTAAAAAATGAAAATAATATCATAAATAAATTATAATTTCATTATATACACTTATATATATCATCTATTTTTTGTGGTTATGAAAACATAATTCCATCACTTTGTGGAGGCGGTAGTCCACATGTATGTACAAATGACATTATCATTTATCAGTATAAGAAAGAAAATGATATAATATAATTTAAAAATCATAAATATGTCATTAATATAATTATTATTTTAATTATATCACATGTATTTATTAAATTTATCCTTGTTACCTTTCATTTATAGAGTTAGTGAAAACAAAATCACATTGCTTCGTGATGCGATTGTCCACCGTACAAATGTGCAATGTTATAATATAACCCATGGAATGGAATATAAGAGGGTTTATGTGATGAAAAAAATCCATAAGTATAAATATATTAGAAATATAAAATGTGTGTGTGTGTTTCTATATAGAGACACATTAAATTATTTATTATAACAATAAGTGAGAGGTGATGATGGGAGAGGAATGGCATCGAATCGTGAGGCGATAGTCCATCGCGTACATGAATGATGATTTCTTGTACTATTTTATTGAATAGGATATGGATTTAGGTTATTAAATTATAAAAATAAAATACCATTATATAGAAGAAACTATTGTTATTATATGAGAATAGCTGAATGTGATTTTAAGGATGTGGAAAAAGAAATAAAACAAAACACCTCGGTTAAGCACGATACCTCTTATTCAGACAACTACTTTAGGTTAACACCAAAACCATTATTAGGATGGATTTAATATAAATTAAATAGATATATATTATGTTAATATATTTTAATAAGAAAATTGTCTAGGTTTTTTTTATAAAATTGGATTTAATAGTGTGAATGGGTGGTGTGATTGGGTGGCCTTTTACAAGTGAGTTGAGTGTCACACTTGTAATTTTTAAAGAATAAATGTACCCATGTTTATCCCCAGAATAAAGGGTAATAAATAAGAATTTATTAACATTAAGACTTTATAAGGTATAAATATTTCCATAAAATATATTTTAGATAAATTTTTATGCCACTTTAACATTTATCATTTTTGTTTAGACGCCCAGTAAAACGGTTTTCATCTTAACCATGGTAATTAGTTTTTATTTTTTTCATTTTTCATTGTTGTAAAAATTTATACTGACCTTATTAGATAATATAAATTATTATGATTCCAAATATTGAATCCATTATACCATATTTAATTCATAAAAGTGGAAAATTCTATTTTAAAATAAAACCTATAGAAGTGATGAAAATGCAGGTTTTCAAGAAGTGTATTTTTCAAGAAAAAGATGATTTTATAGTAAATTAATGACTAATACTAATAATTGAATTCATACAAGTTAATATTTATTGATATATAATATATAAGTTTAAATTAAATTATTTATCATTACGAGTTGTTTTAATTAATTAAAATGGATAAACATTGTGTACTTTAAACAGTTTTCAGTAAAATCTCATTTTAAACCAGAAAATAAACTTATACAAAAATTTAATATGTATATATATGATTAAAATTTAATTAAGTGGGATAAATATAAAAAATAATAATTATTTAAATTAAAATAATACTAAAAAATAATGGGACTTTTATATTACATATTTTATTTAAATGAAATGTTAATTTTATAAAAATGAGTATATTTCCATATTAACTGGAAACAATATTTCAAGAAAACTAGAGGAATTACCCCATAATCTAATTTTTATTTTTTTATTTAAAAAATAATTTAATCATATGAAATATATTTTATAATATTTCTAAAAAAATATCTGTATAATTTTCTTAAAAAATCATTGATAATTTTTTTCAAAAAAAATATTTTTTTGAAATAAAATTATGTCACTAAAAATTATTTGATTAATTAATAATAATTTATAAATAAATTATATTGAGTTTAAAATTTATGTATTTGTATATATATATCAAAAAAATCAGTATTATTTATACCCTCCAATTTAAAAGCTAGGCTATAATAGTTATATATTTCATGAGTCATTTAAGCTCGATATTTTGTGTTAAATGAACTGTCAGACCAAATTCGTTTTTTTAGAAATCATGGGTTTTTGAACTCCCACAACTAAAGTATCTCCTTTTTCACTATCTACTACAATATTTTCATCACTTAACCTATTTCACCCCTTTTTGGTGCTCTAACTAGACTACAACAAGGTTTGGGGAGTGTTCTTTATAGTTGATGTCTGGAATCAAGTTCCATGGTTATAAATAATCACTAATGGGAATCATTTATTATATAAAATATAAAATGAATAAAGGAAATTGGAAAAATCATAATAAAAATAAATCATCTATTATATTCTAAACTATTATCAAATGGACTATACCAATGTAAATTATAAAAATGTCGATTTTAAATAAATGGGCTGAAAACACCAAAACCTTATGACATAAGAACCCCATCACATTCCACCAAACCCATTTCACCACAACTAAGTATATTTTAATATATAAATAAAAGGAATAAATACTATCAAACCTATAAAAAATATTGGTATATGATAGTTTACACACACTAAATAGTTTTTTCAGGTGTGAGAAAAACTCACCTAGTAAACTTTTACCAGTCGCCCAATGTAAAATTATTATAAAATAATTACTATTATGATAGTTTTAAAGATAAGTACAATAGTAATATATTTATTCTGTATAGGGAAAAAATAACATGGTTATAAAATATATGCTTATGTGAAAATAATGATGGAAAAAATCATTTTTTAGAAGTAAAGAAATTAAGAGAAAATATTATCATAAAGTAGATATAAAAGGTACCATACCAATGAATTTTTGATGCAGCTCTTAGGGCCTATACATCATTATTTTATCAAATGAATTAGTTTATTAGGGTAGATCTTTTTACAATGGGACATCAAGTTTCCAGCATATAATATGAATTATTTTCCAAGGGAGTGTCATGTTGAATTATCTAACAAGTTAGGGTAAGTTTCATGTCTCTTGTGTCTAGAAAAACACATGAGTTCCCTATCGATATTATACATATCTAAGCTGGAATCATGTCCTGTTAAAAAATATATCATTATATAATAATAAAACTATATATCGATACCCACCACAGATCCCTCCTATGTACCCAAAGGGCTCCCCCCTAAAATTATAATGATTCTATGCTATATTTTCAACCACATAAAATAATATGAAATATTATATAAATAATTAAATTATTAAATATAGAATTATTTATTAAATTAAAAGAATAAAATTCCAATTCCCCATGACAAAGGGGTAATATTAAACCAAGAAAACTGGTTTGTTTATATAATTGTACACGTTTTAGGAATCAAATTAGACGTAGATTATATAAACATTTAAATGTGTAACATTACTCCAATTGAAATAAAATGGGAAATACTGACTATATTGACAAATATAAATGAAGATAAAATATAATCATGGTATTAAAAAAACCTATATTTAAAATAAGTAAAAAACGATGGATCAGCATTTAATTTAATTCATATATAGACACCTTCCTCTTCAATCCAAATTAATTAACATTAATGGGTATCATCCAAGAATAATTCTGATGTGATTCTAAGGAGACAATATAGATTATATTAAACTCAAAATTTTATTAATAAAGTGATCTGTAGAAGAACTAAAAGTGATAAAAGTATCTGGTATTATGTGGGATTAAATAAAACCCTCTTATCTCATACTAAATACAAAAATGGGATTTGTCTTCATCCTGATAAAAAAATACCCATTAGTTTTTATTTTATCTCCTTAACATGGTGGTACACTTGGAATCCCAGAATCCATTAACACGAGAAGTGCTTGAGAAGGATGATAAAATATATTTATAAGAGTAAGAAGTTAAAAGATGAATTTTGTGGATGACTACCTCCATTATATTATAAATTGCAAAGAAGAGTGTGGGGATATTGAATGAGATAAGAGGGGATGACTCTCTCTCTATGTGACCACATCACCAGGTTTTTAAGAGAGTGAGAGAGAGATGTATCAACATCATATGCCTATAAAACATGAAATAACAACAAAAAACAACAAAAAAATAGTAATAGTAAATGACTTATAATGGTAACAATTGTAACACATGAAATTATTTCAAAAATATTCCAAACATCTCCCCATTTAGTACAAATATTAATTTTTAAATAACATGTTTTTGATATGAAAAACATATGGGACATGCATGAAACAAATTTAAAATATATATATTTTAATAAAAAAATTAAATTAAAAATAAAATTAAAATTCATAAATTGTGTATCCATAATAATTAATTTAATAAAATTCCATTTCAATTTAATAATTAACTATATAAAATACTAGGAATTCAATGTATTAATTTCTAGTATTGGGGTGATCAAAAATGTTTTCGTGGTCATATTACCCAATCCTGGATATTGTGGATAATGATCGGGAAAATAACTATCCACTGGAAATACCACTATAATAAAACTATTTAAATCCTGAAATAATAATTTAATAATTAATTCTAAAATAATTCATAAAATGGAGTTTGGTGAATTATCCCCCTTCAACTAATCATACTAATTATCTATGTGAGGGGAAAAATAGTTACACTTAGAATTTACTAGATTTGACTTTAGAGAGTTGATACACAACTACAGGGTCCCATAATCCTCCCTATTGAAGAAAATAATCACATGTCAAGGATAAATTTATAGTCAGATAATATACTTCCACATTAAATACTCTTATAAAATATATTTAGTTTGTAATTTTAGCAACACCATGTGATGTTACTTAAATGTGATCATCCTAAAACATGGGAATAATTTTTAGAGAAACCCATATGCCTCTCTATTGATATTCCATAAAGGTATTTCTCCAACAAATCTAAGAAAAATTTCACAATTACCATCAATAAAACTATGTCAATTTTTTTAATCATCCCAAAACTAATGTAGTTAAATTGTTTTTTAAATCCTTGACATATTGAACAACCATTCATGGTTGAGTAGAATAAATTTCCCACTCCCCTTGAATACTGTTAAAACATAATTTCATTTATTTTTTTGTTACTTTACATATGTACCTATGGAATTGGGCATTATAAATCACTATAAAATCGTATTCAATTATGATATCATACATGTTAATATATTGAACCCTAAAATCCCATTATATTCTGACTTCTCTAAAAATGTAAGTAGATAGACAAAAAACCATGTTCTTCCCTCTCTTCAAGAGGCATCTAGATATTTAAGAAATAAGAAAAAAAATGTATACCTATAATTTTATTTTATTTAATACACTTGTAGTTATTAATGGGTGATATGAACCAACAAAAAAATGTAGTAGACAATATAATGGAAGAATTATATAGTGTATCTCTAAATATCATTGGTCCTATCATAGGTTATACTGATTCTTAGCAGACATCAAATAAGTAACATTGGTTATATTGAGCCTTACCATATCAAGGATTACCATTAGTCCATTCTAATTATTCCACTACTACTGTAAGAACCCAGATCTTCGTTTTAGGTACCCCTCTCCTTTTTCTAGAGTTTTTAAGAAAAATGAAGTTTCTAGAAAAATTTTAAGTACACGCCATGTACTTTCTGAGTACACACCGTGTACTTTCTGAGTACACGCCATGTACTTTCTGAGTACACGCTGTGTACTCTCCTCCAGCTCGAAGCCGTGTGCTGGCCGTGTCCGGGCCACACACACAGTGTCTTGGGGTGATGTGGATGCCGATTTTTGCGGAGTATGGAAAAACCTAGTACATGCCAAGTACTTTTCATTTTTTTCACTAAATGGACCAGGGTCGCGCCAAATGCACAGAAACACCTTCTTCTAGGACTCGTTCGTACGAGAAAGACTTGTACGGCCGAATCTTCCCCGAGATCCCACCTCTCTGTTTGTTCTCCAATTCGAGCACGGTCGATTGTGTTGGAATCGCAGTGGTGAATTCTTCCTTCTGCTTGAGCCTTGTTTTCCAATTCCTCCCCTTTTCTATGTTATCATGGTTTACGTGTTTCGGGTGTTTTCTCATATCTATGGAATTCTAGGGAGAATCAGTCATCGTGGTTCAAGTATATCGATCTCCTAGGATCGAGGTAGGTGGTTTGTTCCTTTCTATAGAAGGTCGATGAGTATTTTGTAAAAATTCCACCAATACCATTGAACGGGGTATTGTGTGTTCCTTTTTTTCCCTTGTTATATTGCCTTATTTTCCTGATTGCTTGAGTAGATGTAATTGCCTATGAATATGGTAGTTTTTACTGTACCCTAGATGTTTTCCATTCTTTTCTTGCTTGTTGGAATTTTACCGGTTTCCATGCCTAGTTTTAGGATAGTGTAACTATTGTTTTATTATGCTATTGAGCCTTATAATGATATCCAAGTAGTTCTTGAGGTTTACTTTGACGATACACGTGTGCGGATCATGTTAGTTTCACACAAGACTATGAGAACCTAGTGCAGTAGACCACAGGGATAATAGATGTAAGGGATTCTCTAGAGTGTCTTTTAATACGATGTGAGACCACAGGGGGAATTGATGATGATTGATTCTTCAGAGAGTATGTAGTACCTCGACGTGGGCCATAAGGGGAATGAGACGTTGAGTGCTTCCCCAGAGATCCTCTAGCACGTTACGAGACTATAGGGGGAATTGATGGTAAGTGTTTCCTCAAAGAGTCAATTCTTAGCTGAACCAGATGGGTGAGACTGTGTGTGCCTCCTAGAGGGTTGTTGGTACCTGTAGGTTGAACCATAGGGGTTAGGCTGTAAGAGCTACCCATAGGGTTACCTTTTTTATTCTTGTTATTGTCTATTTACTTGTGTACTTTCTATGCTAGAACTGTGGACTATGATTGCTGTGTATTTTCCCTATTTACGGTTTCTGTACTTTACTTTCCATGTATTCATTGAATGTTAGGCACAGATCATTGGGTTGTTTCCTACTGGGACTTGGTCTCACACCCTGTTTGGGCCATGCTTTTGTACCCAAGCAGATTATGTTGTTTCAGGTATAGATAAGGGCGAGCGCCTTCTACTTTAGGTACCTGACTTTCTAGAGCTGGAGAGCATGGGACTGAGCCGAGGCTTGCGATGCTGAGGAGTTGCTCTTCTGTTTTTCTTTTGATGTTTCTTTAGTACTTGTGATCAGTTTTATTTCATCATGATGGTTTGTTTATTGCTTTCCATATACATATTTACCATATTACATCATTATTAGTTTATACATTGCTTCCACTGTTTAGTTCAGTTGTTGTATGCTGTTATTGATTTTGCTATTGTGACTTGTTTTTCTTCTACTGTATACTTTACCAAATGAGGTAATAGTTTCCCCACCGACTCACCAAGGCCCTCACTGCTAGTCGGCAGCCTCTAGCATTTGGGGAAACACACTTGAGGTCATGTGGCGAACAGGGTACGGGGCACCAGTGGAGGGGCTCCGAATTTGGGTTGTTACAAAGTGGTAGCAGAGGAGTTATTTTCTCTTACTTTTCTATTTAGAGACTTTATCTAGGGATAGTAACGATTCGATACTTGGTATTAAGCAGTGCTTGGGAGTAGCTAACCCGTGTATAGGGAAAATCCATACTACCTCGTTAATTGCAGTTGCTGGTTTTGAGATTTTATGGTTGATATGATTTCACCAAGAGTGATTCACATGCTTTGTGTTGTTATTTTCTTGACAATTGCAGTTCAATTTATGTCACAACCAGATGAGTTGAGGGTATGACATTTCATGAATCATATAGGTACTTGTAGAAATCACATGACATACATTTTTTCCATGCCATCTAGGGTGCATTAGCAATTACATGCTGTTGTGATAGACTCCGTGTAGATTATGCATGATGTTGTGATAGATGCTTGATAGAATCTATGTTTCATTGTTAGAGGATTTTTTGCTTCCTACTTTGCTTAGATGAATGCCAAATTTTGACTCTTGAGGTGTTATGGGCCCTAACGGATCGGAATTTGGCACCTCTTTTCCTTGTTTTCAGTGTTTCTGGGCTTCTGTGCAGTTTCTGAGCTACTGCCCATAAAAACCCAGAATACACGGCGTGTAATTTTGGGATACACACCGTGTAGTTTTCAGGCCATGTCACTGACCGTGTAAGCAGAAACACGGTGTCGTGAGAGTAACTTCAGGAACATGTCATGTATGGTAGATACACGCCATGTAGTTCGGAGCCGTGTACCCGGCTGTGTCACTAAAAACACGAGTTGGGGGAGCTCAAGTAGAACACGCCATGTTGTAAAGGAACACGCCGTGTAGTCCCGTCCATGTACCCGGTCACGTCTCAAAAAACACGGGTCAGCATTACCTTCTATTAGACACACCGTGTGTTTTCAGGTACACGCCGTGTAGTCTTGTTCAGGTACCCGGTCGTGTCACAAACAACACGGGACGGTGTCACCTTCACCTATACATGCCATGTTTGTTCGGAACATGCCGTGTAAGGTTCATCCATGTAGGTGTCTGTGTTTTTAACAAATACAGGCCTCCAAATCCTTGTCTAGTATATGTCGTGTGTGTTAAGAACGCGCCATGTAGTCTCGGATTAAGACGGATCGTGTGGGTTAGCCATGTAAAGAGACTCGGGCAGGGGAATAGTTTTATAGTACACTATGTGTGTTGGGTCAACACACTTTGTAGTTTGAGGTTCTACACGACCTGTAGGGAAGGGTTACACGCCCATGTCAGTGGCTTAAGAAGACACGATCTTTAGTTTTTATATACGTCGTGTAGTCGTGTTTTGTAAACTTGTGTGTTTTCCTTCCCCTGTTCCCATTTTGTAATCTTGTGTTTCCTGTACTTGCTTTTCCAATCTAAGGAGTGCTTTTGATCTATCAGAGAAATGTCTCTGAGACATCCTCTAGTTGTATGTTTGTCGTCAGGTAGTGATCAGATGTAAGATATGGCTGATCAGAGACTTCCTACCGATCCTCCAGTTGAGCCAACCATGGCACTGGATGTCATACTAGTTGCAGGCACAGATGCGCAATTCAGGGATGGTTTTCTGAAGATGGTGCAGACCTTCTAGAGAGCACCGCCTCCTATCACGACTATGGCAGACTTTATGCGGGTTTTTCAGCAGTATCATTCTCCCACGTTCTCAAGGGAAGGAGGACCTCAGGCTGCAGAGTCATGGCTGGAATCCATGCTGACTATCTTCGAGCATTTGGAGATGCCTCCTAAAAGGTGGTTCAAGATCACCACCTATATGCTACGAGACTCCGCCAAGAGGTGGTGGGACGTGATCTTATAGGCGAGTCACTAGTATTTTATGGCTTGGGAGGAGTTCCAACGCAAGTTCTATGACTACTTCTACCTGGAGACCCTGAGGGACGATAGAGACTGAGTGTTCATGAGCTTAGAGTAGGGTACTCTTTCTATCATGGAGTATTCCTCACGTTTCACCAAGCTGTAGCGTTTCACACCCCTCTGGGATGGTAGTGGGGTATTCTTGGTTAGGAAGTTCTAGGATGGTCTCAGGTGGGAGATCCACTCACAGGTGAATATCTTCCATTTGACTTCTATCACTTCCATTGTCAACCAGGCACTGATTGCGGAGCGCAATCTGAGGGACTCTGGAGCTGCGAGCCAGGGCAGTTCTGCTTCCAGAGCTAGTTTTCCTCCTGATGACATCAAGAAGTGATGTAGAGAGTCTATGCGCGGTGATCTGAGGAAGCGTCATGCATCGTCAGGAAGCCAGGTGGTATGCTACCAGTGTGACTGGTCAGGGCACATGAGGCCGCAGTGCCAGATACACCCCGTGGAGTGCCAATATTGTGGAAAGATGGGTCACCTTCAGTGGTTCTTCCAGGTTTTCCCACTAGAATATGGTGACCAGGGTTCTTCCATGACTCCTCATTCAGGAGCAGCACCACCAGTTTCTCATCAGTCGGGGAACTGGAGCTCTTCCAGCCGTTCAGTCTAAGGTGAAGGTCAAGGTCGTGGCGGTCATCCACCAGTCCCCCAGCACCAGCAGGGAGGTTCAGCTTAGAGTGGTCAGCCAGGGGTGTAGGGCCACGGTGTAGGCCAGTCTTTTTCCATGGAGTAGACCTATCAGAAGCAGGATCCCGAACCTTCTACAGTTCGAGGTACGGTTTTATTAGCCTCAGTTTTATCTTCAGATCTTTTCGATACTGGTGCTAGGTATAGTTTTATCTATGTTTCTACTGTGGAGAGTGTTGGGCTCTGTTTCCTTTCTTCTGCTAACTCTTTGACACTAGACACACCTTTGGGGACAAGTACATCTAGTGTGCACCAGTGTAGATAGTGCCCTCTCGAGGTTGCAGGGTATCGTTTCTTATGGGATCTCTATGTCCTAGAGATGACAGGTTGTGATGTCATTCTTGGGATGGACTGGTTAGTTCCCATCCAAGAAGTCATCAACTAATATCGTCGTAGAGTGAGTTTCGTTTCATCAGAGGGTGAATATTTTCTTCATAAAGGCGAATGGGATGTTCAGGCGAGTCGATCAGGACTCGAGCATCATGGGATAGGAATGGTGACAGTCCAGATTGCTACTCTTTATCTAGATGATTAGGGGACTTTGCAGTTGGACTTTCCCCTAGTTGTGGATCATTTCAGGGATGTCTTTCCAGAGGAATTTTTGGGTTTTCCTCTAGAGTGTGAGGTAGACTTTTCTATTGAGCTCATACCAGGAGAAGCACCGGTGTCCATTCCTCCTTATAGGATGGCTACACCTGAGTTGCAGGATCTCAATAAGCAGTTGGAGGAGTTGCAGGCAAAGGGTTTCATCCAACCCAGTACTTCTCCTTGGGGTTCTCCTATCCTGTTTGCGAAGAAGGAGGACGGTACCCTTCGGCTTTGCGTGGATTATCAAAAGCTGAACCAGTTGATGGTCAAGAACCGATATCCCTTTCCGAGGATCGATGACTTCTTTGATCAGCTTTATAGAGCCTGGGTGTTCTCGAAAATTGACTTGAGGTCCGGTTATCATCAGTTGCATGTTATACCATCAAATATACCTCTGACCGCCTTTAGGAGTAGGTATGGTCTATATGAGTATACAGTCAGTCAGTTCAGTCTCATGAATGCGCCTGCAGTTTTCATGGCACTGATGAACTGATTATTCCATCCTTACTTGGATTCCTTCATCGTGATCTTTGTGGATGATATCTTGGTGTACTATCACACTCGAAATGACCATGCCACACATATTTAGATCATTATGAGTGCACTGAGAGAGCATCGGATTTATGCTGAACTCTCGAAGTGCCACTTTTGGATGGATCACATTCAATTTTTAGGTCACTTCATCTCAAAGGAAGAAGTATCTCTGGACCCAGAGAAAGTGAGAGTTGTAGTCTCCTGGGAGTATCTGAAGAACGTTTTTGAGGTGCGGAGTTTCCTAGGGCTGGCTGGATACTACAGATGCTTCATTCATGACTTTTCATGCCTAGAAGCACCTTTGAAAGGACTGACCAAGAATGGGGCGAAGTTCTTATGGTCAGATTCTTGTGAGTCAGCCTTTCAGGAGCTGAAGGGAAGATTGACGTCAGCGTCGATACTATTCTTGACAGAGCTAGAAAAGAGCTACACTGTTTATTGTGATGCTTTAGGTATCAGGATAGGATTTTTTCTTATGTAGGGAGATAGAGTCATTGCGTACGGGTCTCAGCAATTGAGGCCACATGAGAGGAACTACCCAATACATGATCTGGAGTTGGAAAATGTTGTTCATGCCTTACGCTGTTGGAGACACTATCTTCTGGTTGAGCACTTTGTGGTCTTCACCAACCACAAGAGTCTCATGTATATATTCACTCAGCGTGATCTGAATCTGAGGCAGTGTAGGTGGGTTGAATATCTTCAGTATTTTGATTTTGAGATTTCCTATATATCGGGGAAGGGCAACACGGTGGTAGATGCGTTGAGAAAGAGAACTCAGATTCAGGCAGTTCCGAAGGCCAGCAGTGAGTGGCACCTTATGGCTATGTTCTCTGAGATGCATCTGGAGGTGCACGACAGATAGGGATAGAACTTCCTATCTTCTATAGTTGTTACCTATACACTACTTGATTGGGTGCGGATGAGGCAGCTATCAGACTCAGAAGGATTTGTCCTGTGGGAGAGTGTGTCAGGAGAGGACCCTCTTCCTGGATGGATAGTGGGCGAGGATGAGATCCTTCGTTTCCAGGGACTTATATGGGTTCCAGCAGACATACGCAAGGAGCTGATGCAGGATTTTCATTCCTTAGTTTGGGAATTTCATCCTAGCGTCACCAAGATGTATCGAGATCTTCATCACCAGTACTGGTGTCTAGGTATGAAGAAAGATGTTGCTGGTTTTGTCATGAGATGCTCTATTTGTCAGCAGGTGAAGGCGGAGCATCAGTGACCAGCAGGCCTTTTACAGCAGTTACCTATTCCAGATTGGAAGTGGAACGATGTTGCGATGGACTTCGTGACTGGGTTTCTGAGGTCGCCTCGGGAGAACGATGTTATTTGGGTTGTCGTCGATAGACTCACGAAGGATACTCACTTCTTACCGATCAAGGAGACCTTCAATGTTGATGATCTTGGACGATTGTACATCCTAGAGATTGTACATCTGTATGGAGTTCCACACTCCATTGTTTCAAACAGGGATGCGTGTTTCACCTCTCGGTTCTGGAAGGGACTTCCGAAGGCGTTGGGTACACAGGTACTTTTGAGTATAGCATACCATCCCCAGACTCATGGTCAGTCCGAGCACATTATCCAGGTGCTTGAGTACATGATCCGAGCTTACATCCTAGACTTTGGCAGTTCTTGGGAGAAGCATATCCCTCTGGTGGAGTTCTCTTACAACAACAGTTTCTAGGAAACCATTCAGATGGAACCATACGAGGCTTTGTACGGTAGGCCATGCTGATCACCCTTATGCTGGCCGGTGGCAGGAGAGGAAGCTTTGCTGGGACCTCATTATATTCAAGAGACTTCAGAGCATATAGATCTGATTCGGAAAAGGATGGCTACAGCATAGTCTCAATAGAAGTCTTTTGCGGATCAGCAGAGATGACCTCTGGAGTTTGAGGTCGGGGATCAGGTTTTCCTACGTGTCACACCAAGGTTGGGACACAAGAGGATTCAGAGACAGGGTCAGCTTTCATCACGGTACCTCGGACCGTTTAAGGTTTTGGAGAGAGTTGGGCTGATCGCCTATCAGTTGCAGCTACCCCAGAGGTACTGGTCTATGCACGACGTCTTCCACGTCTCTCAGCTCCGATGTTACTTTTCAGACACATCTCATGTCTTCCAGCCCGAGGAGGTTGAGCTTGAAGAGAATGCATCGTTTGAATATTATCCCATCCGGATTTTCGATCACAGTACAAAGGTCCTCCATGGGCGGTTTGTCCCTCTTATACGAGTGTTATGGAAACATGGGCAAGTATAGGACGAGACCTGGGAGAGATAGGTCGATGTATGATCGTAGTGGTCGGAGCTGTTTGGGGTTTCTTCTTCTACGCCTCGCTAGGGAAATTCAAGGAAGAATTTCTTTAATGGGGGAACTTTGTAAGAACTCGGATCTTCATTTTAGGTACACCGCTCCTTTTTTTGGAGTTTTTAAGAAAGATGATGTTTCTAGAAAATTTCAAAGTACATGCCATGTACTTTCGGAGTACACGCCATGTACCCTCCTCCAGCTCGAAGTCGTGTGTTGGTCGTGTCCGGGCCACACACATGGTGTGTAGGGGTGACGTGGATGCCGATTTTGGAAGAGTACAGAAAAACCTAGTACACGTCATGTACTATAAAATTACACACTGTGTACTTTTATTTTTTCACTAAATGGACCAGGGTTGTGGCTAATGCACAGAAACACCTTCTTCTAGGTCCTGTTCGTCCGAGAACGACCCGTACGGCCGAATCTTCCCTGAGCTCACGCCTCTCCGTCCGTTCTCCGATTTGAGCATGGTCAATTGCATTGGAATCGCAGCGGTGAGTTCTTCCTTCTTTTTGATCCTGGTTTTCCAATTCCTCCCCTTTTCCATGTTATCCTGGTTTACGTGTTTCGAGCGTTTTCTCAGATCTATGGCGTTCTAGGGAGAATCTGTCATCGTGGTTCAAGTATATCGATCTCTTAGGATAGAGGTAGGTGTTTTGTGCCTTTATATAGAAATTCGATGACTATTTTGTGCAAATTCCACCAATAACCTTGAAGAGGGTATTGCGTGTTCCTATTTTTTCCTTGTTATATTTCTTTCTTTGCTTGATTGATTGAGTAGATGTAATTGCCTATGAATATGGTAGTTTTTACTTTACCCTTGATTTTTTCCATTCTTGTCTTTCTTGTTGGCATTTTACCGGTTTCCATGCCTAGTTGTTGGATAGTGTAACTGTTGCTTTGTTATACTGTTGAACCTTAGAATGATAGCCAAGTAGTTCTTGAGGTTTACTTGGATGATACATGCGTGCTGAGCATGTTAGTATCACACAAGACTATGAGAACCTTGTGTAGTAGACCACAGGGAGAATAGACGTAAGGGAATCTCCAGAGTGTCTTTTAATACGATGTAAGACCATAGGGGGAATTGACGATGAGTGCTTCCTCAGAGATTTTGTAGTTCCTCAACAAGGTCCATAGGGGGAATGAGATGTTGAGTACTTCCCTAGAGATCCTTTAGCACGTTACGAGACTATAGGGGGAATTGATGGTGAGTGCTTCCTAAGAGAGGCTATTCTTAGCTGAACTAGAGGGGTGAGACTGTGTGTACCTCTTAGAGGGTTGTTGGTACCTGTAGGTTGAACCATAGGGGTTAGGCTATAAGATCTACCTAGAGGGTTACATGTTTTCTTCTTGTTGTTGGTTGTTCACTTGTGTACTTTCTATGCTAAAACTATGGACTGTGATTGTTGCGTATTTTCCATGTTTACTATTCATGTACATTACTTACCATGTATTCATTGACTGTTAGGCATAGATCTTTGGGTGGTTGCCTACTGGGACTTTTTCTCACACCCTGTTTGGTCCATGCTTTTGGGCCCAAGTAGATTATATTGTTGCAGGTATAGATAAAGGCAAGCTCCCTTCTACTTCAGGTGCCCGACTTGCTGGAGCTGGAGAGCATGGGACCGAGCCGAGACTTGCGATGCTGAGGAGTTTCTCTTCTATTTTTCTTTTACTGTTTCTTTATTACTTGTGATCAGTTGTATTTCAGCACGTTGGTTTGTTTATTGCATTCCATATACATATGTAACATGTTGAATCATTATTAGTTTATACATTGCTTCTACTGTTCAGTTTAGTTATTGTATATTGTTATTGTTTCTACTATTGTGAATTGTTGTTCTTATGCTATATACTTTACCAAATGAGGGCATAGTTTCCCCACAGAATCACCAAGGCCCTTGCTGCTAGTCGGTAGCCTCTGGAATTTGGGGAAACGTGCTTGAGGTCATGTGGTGAACCGGGTACGGGGCACCAGTGGAGGGGCTCTGGATTCGGGTCATTACAACTATATATATTGATTTATCTATATACTTAATAAATATGTATATTTAGTTTAAAATTCTAACACTAGGATAGTGGGAGATAATATAATTGAACTTATTCAAATTACAAAGTAAAATAGTCAAGAATCCATACTCTTGGATCCAATGATAAATTCATAAACTTTTCATTTATGGAACTGATACCGGTAAATGTGACTAGATTTATTCCCAACTAGACCTTAGAATCTCAAAAGAAAAACTTGGATCACTTACGTTCTCAAGGTCTGTTTAAGTTTTGTGTTTTATAGAACTTGAAAAAATCCTTACATAAACAACTCCCATTAATTTAAATGAGAATTTCTCCCACTTAACCAATATTTTCTTTTTTCATGTCATGATAGCTTCATAATCCATATGAAGTCCCTTCTAGACAAAATTTTTTCAACCTCAATTTTTATTAATTTGGGAAAAGGAAACATAATAATTGTGAGCTGAAATGCTCAGTAAAAGAAAACAAAAGCATTGGTAAATGAATGACATTAGTGATCATAAGAATAGAATAATGGTATGATAATGTAATAAAGGTGAATTATTATAACATAAGAATATTAATACCCATAAATACCTGTCATAAAAATTTAAAACACAACATGTATCTTTAACAATAGAAAGATTCATAAGAATCAATTAGCATGATCAATGTGAAATCAATCTTGATGAAATAAAATATCATGAACCCATAGCAATCATAGATAAATCATATTTGTATCATATGATATAATATTAAAATAATAATTACAAAACCTTAAATAAACCTTAAAATTGGAATAACCATATAGATGAATTTCAATATAATTCTCCAGAGGACATAATCATTAACCAATTCATTGTAGCTCTATCTGGGTCCACCCATCATATAAGTTATATTTGGATTACCCGACACAATCTACGGATAACCATAAATATTATTTTTCATGAACCATTAATAAGGTATAAATATATTTCATTTCAATATACAACTCAAGGAAACAACCACTATTCCTATTATAATTTGATTAACCCATTAAAAAAAATAGGTTTCATAATAATATATTTGAAACAAACTTAATCCATAAAGAGAAATAATAAGGATGAGATCATAAAAAAATATATTGAATAGAGAATAACTAATAAAAATAGATTTTGATATTGATTAATTGAAATTAAATTAAAATATCATTAAAATATTTTTTTATGAAAATAATCCTTTCATTTGAAAATCACTTCTAAAAAACATAAAATTAATAAAATATTGTAAAATATTTCTCATTTAAAACAAACTTTGAAACTTATAAAAGAAGAATTAAAAATAATTTAAATCATTTCATGAGGAAAACTCATTTCTATTGAAGGAATTTTTTTAAAAAACATTAAAAAAATTTAAAAATCCCTTTCATTGAAAACTACTTTTACAAAATATAAATTTTCAACATATTGTTAAAATGTTTTATTTATAAATATATATATATATATATATATAAACATTCAAATGATAATTTATTGAAATTTTTATCATTCTATAGGGTAATTATATAAATTATTTATAATTTTAGAGGATTAACCATTTTAAACTTTTAAGTTATTATAAAAGTCTATTGTTTGGAAAATGACTAGAAAACTCCTTTCACATTTTCAATAAAATCCAAATGAGAATTGTTTGAAAACGACATGATTATTCCTTTTAAAACATTTTAAAAAAAAACTCAAACATTGTAAAAAAATAATTTTTAAAAAACTTCAAGTAGGTTAATAAAAAAAATTAATCATTTTTATAAAACATTATTTTGGAAATAAAATGGATTTTTAACAAAAGAGAGAATTAATGTTGGATTTATTTAAAAATAATTTATTACTTATTTTAAGTACCAAGAAGTGAAAAAATGATTTTATTACTTTAAAATATCATTAATAACCATAGGGGAAGAAAATAAACGAGTTTCTTGATATATAGATCACAATACCACATCAATGGAATTATAATCCTAAATAATCTTCTTGAAACTTGAGATTGTAACAATAGACTCTTACCACTTTTTTATAGTTCAACCAAAATTTCTAGGAAAGATTAAAATAAAATAAAACATTTGATAACATGAAAATAATTAAATTTATTATATATCATATAAAATGGGTTCTACTTACACCTCATAATGTAATACAGGTATATAACATAAGATATGTCTCAAATAAGTAAAACTGAGACAAAAAACGCTTAAAGATTTGGTAACACTAAGGTTGTAAACCACATGAAAGAGTCATCCTAAAATGGATATTTAAATATAAATAAATTTATTTATAAAAATCATAAAATAATTTCTTGTTAGTTATATACACCACAAAATAAAATAAGTGATGAATATGGAATATATCTCACATAAATAAATTTGAGATGGGAAAATCCTTACCTCGAGTTCGATTCATCACGATTGTTTATTATCTTCATGAATAAAAAACTTATATTAATTAATTTCATTATTAAGAACCTTTTTAATGATTAATATTCCTTTTATTTCACTTATTACTATGTTATTAATGATTACTTGATCAATTATTTTTATATCAGATGTTTTAACCTTATTTGGCTTATGAGTCAACAATGAATTTGGTAGGTTGAAAATGGTCAAAGTGGTTTTTATGTCAAAATAACTAGAATAATAATCATGAAATAATTATCATATTAATAAATCAATTATACTTTTAAAACAAATCATGGGATATGGTAATGAAAAATGGGTCATGTTACAATCATGAATATGGTAGACCGTACGTACGCATGAGTATCATTTCCATATTTCAATGATCATTATAAAAAAGAGGTAAGTTATATTTGCTATTTTTAGAATGATAATAATACCATATATATAATATTAATTCTTTAAATATTATTATATATATAATACTTTTTTGTGGTGATAAAAATAGAGTCACATCACTTCATGAAGGCGGTAATCCACACATACATGAACATTGATAACACGTTTTTAGTGTAAAAAATAAAATTATATATTATCATTTTAGAATGATAAATATATAAATAATATAATAATTATATCATTTATATCATATAAAATTATTATCATTAACCTTATTAACTTCTAGGTAACACATTAGTGAGAAAAAAAAAGTCATCTCTTTTTCAGGCGGTAGTCCGTTGTAAACACGAACGATGTTATTGTATTCCATATAAAATGTAAAGTAAAAAATAATAATTATATGATATAATTAATTATGAGGTATAAATTGTTTATGAATATAATATATATACTTTAGATCCATCATTACACCCAAGCATAAAATATGGTAATGGAAAAACGAATGACATCGGTTCGCGATGCGGTAGTCCTCTGTACACATTAATGATGATTTCGTAACCCATTTAATATATGTGGAGATGGAAGTAGATGATTTACTTTTTATCAAAACATATCAGTATATATAAGACACTGATTATATCAAGTCGTAATTTTTTAATAATAATTTAATGGGGTGGATGAAAAAATTAATAAAGTCCCTCATTGAAGAACATTACCTCTTCTTTGGGTATCCTCCTTCGGTTTGCACTAAAGACTTATCGGGCAATATTTCTTCCCATTATCATGAATATAGGATGATTGTTGGGATATTGGTTAGTAATTTGTGAATTAATTGGACGATACCAATAAGATTTATGTTTTTAAGAATAAAGGATAGGGAGTGTTCTTTTATAAGTGAGGTTAGTGGTACAATTGTAATTTTTTGAAAATATTCAACTATACCCATGTTTTTATCCTAAAAACTATCAAAATGGGAAATTATATAAATTAGAAGAGTTAAGGTTGAAATATTTCCATCCAATTTTTTTAAATAAGTTTTCAGTTATTTTTAAACTTTGTCTTTTTAGTTTAACCCCTTATAAAACCATTTTTATCTTAACCACTAAAACTAATTTTTACTATTTTTACTATTCATTTTATTCAAAAATTAATTTGAACTTATTATATAATATATAATTTTATGAATCTAATTATGTAATACATTTTTCTATATTCCATACATATAAGTGGAAAATATTAATTTAAAACTAATCTCATAGGTGTAATGACAAAGCAGATTTTTAAAAAAAATGATCAAAACATTACAATGTTTTTATATAGATATTAATTATTAAATTTACTAAAATGAGGTAAATTGTATTAATTAATATATAATTTAACAAATATTAATTTTAAACACAATTAAATTATAATTAAATTTATTAATAAATTAAAATAAAATAAGGTTTTCAATTAAAATTCCGTATCTTTTTCTATTCATCAATAAATAAATATTTTCATGAAATTTCACAAAAAATTACACTTAAATAATTTTGAAATTATGATATAAAAATTTGTATTTATTTTTTAAAATTTTTAAATATTTATTTTAAAACAAAATCCACATTCGTATTGAAAATGTGGGTTTTTGATAAGTTTATTTTTTTAAGCACAAGATGATGGTATGTTAACTCCATGTCTAATAATTATCATTGTATAGATATAAATTAAAATTTATTGATATATAATAGATAAATTAAATTTAAAACATTCTCCATTTTTTATTATTTTAATTAAATAAAATGGAGAAACATTATGCATTTTAAAACAACTATTTGAAAAATCCTATTTTTAAACCCCAAAAAAATTATACTAAAAATGAATATAAATTGGATTAAAAATTAATTAAGTGGATTAAATATAAATAAACAATACTTATGTTACTTTAAATCATATTAAATACATATTAGTACATTTAATTTACTTAATTTATTGAAAATAAATTACATTTTTACCAAAAGTGATATTTTTCAATATTTAATGAAAATCAATATTTTAAAATAAAACCCAAAATAATATTTTTATTTTTATTTTAAAAATGAAATTTATTTTATCAAATACATTTTCTAAATTTTTCAAAAATTAATAATATCCTTTTTAATGAAAACAATTAAAAATTATTTTTTATAGAAAACATATTTAATAAAAAATTACTTTACTAAAAATAGAATATCTTTTTACTCAAAATTTATCAACATATTATATTGAGTGTTATGTTTATATATATACATATCAATTTCTAAAGTATTTAATAGTATCTGTACCATTCTATTTAATTTCTAAGTTATAATTTTTATCTATATTATGGATCATTTATGCAAGGTGTTTATTTTTGATTATGTCATTGAAATTAAAAAAATGTGTGTCACGTGTAACTAAATATATTGATGAGATTAAATTTATTTAAAAATAAATATATATTAAATTCTAATGGTGTCACATTCTCATCTAAGCCTGGTGGTGCATTAATTTTACTCTATTGAACATAATTTTATTCTTATAAAATCTCATGGTGTTACATCCTCCCCTACTTTAATAAATTGCTTACATGTAATTTGAATTTTATCTTGGTAATAAATGGATGGAAATTTGAATATAATTTTTTTATAAAACCACATTTAAAAAATGATTAATAAATAATCCTCTTAATTATAGATAAAAGTAATTATATAGGATATATAGAATAACACTCAATTAGGCTTCCAAATAAGAGGTCATAGGATAGAATATAATAAAAGATTATATAATTATAGAGACTGAATGAGGTCACTGATCACAAGAAAATGAAATACCAATAGAATGTTCAGGGAAAAAAAACATAAATTTTTAATGATCTAAAAGGCTCTGTGATTTATCAAAGATGAATGTAGTATGATAACAATTTTTAAGACAATTTTCCTTGATCTATGGAATTATTTCACCATATAGAATAAAAAATAGTGAAATATACTTAATTATCATATATAATTTCATCCTTTATCCAATTACCACCAGAATATCATCTATTTCTCCAAACTATGAGTATTAAAGATATATTTAACTAGCCTTAAGCACTAAAAACAACTTTTAAAGGATCATATAAACATAAAAGGGATAATAATTTGTTCTGACTGTATTTTGACATTAACTAAAACCAAAATGTTTATAAAAATGTAATATTATTCCTAAAATGAGTAAATTAGCGTATGATAAATTAATACTCAAAATTCAATAGTAATACCCAATTTTCAATCTGAATATTTTCTAAATAACCTCAAAATAAAAGGGTTTTTAACATATAATTATATTTTTTACCTTTAAGCTTCCATGAAAAAAAATCATGATATATCTTTTTTTGAAATATCTTTAATAAATTAGTCACAAAATCACTTTTCAATCTCATGGTAATCTATACAATGAAACATATGTTCCCATAATTAACTGAATAACCAAGATCATATAAACCCTAATGGTTATCAATACGTAAAATATATTCCTACAAAATATAAATTAATACACCACATTAAACTTAATATTTTATATACACATCAACCTAATAATTAATTTCCTAATGTATCATTAATTAGTTTAAGATCTCATCACTTAAAGCCTCAAAGGGGTGTCTAATACTTTAAAATTATGATTAACCTTATTATAATTTACCTAATATGGTTTCAATTAATATTAACATAAGATCACATGGTATAATCTTAATCTATAATGATATATAAATTTCCCTCTAATACTAACTATAATAGCCAAACTCTCGAATCTGGTTTTAAATTTATAAAATTTATATTTTTATATTGGATAATGATAAAGATGAACCATTTTTTCTATAGAGGACTTAATATCTAAAAAGAAAGGATTTAATCACTTACATTTTCAAGTAATTTTTAGGTTTATATTGTTATAGAATTAGGATATATCCCTACATAAAAAATTCACATGACATTAAATGACAATTTATCCCACTTAATCTAGCTTTTTTCAAATTAAGATATTATCATCGTCCATATAAAATCAATTATAGACATAATTTTTTCAACCTCATTCTTTATAACTTTGGGGAAATTAAAAATAATAATGGTTAACTCAAATTATTAGTAATTTACTAACAAATTATTGACATCAATGAGCATAAGAATATAATAAGGGTATGATTACATAATAAAAGAGCATGAGTATAACCTAAAAATATTCATACATATCAATACATGGATCATCAAACATGAAAACATAGACAAAGGAATTAACAATTGAGTGATTCATAATAATCAATAATATTGAGACATGTGAAATCAATCTTGATCAAATGAATCATCATAAACCCAAAACAAGAATAGAAAAAATTTGTTAGTATTTTGGGAAATAATATTAATAAAAACATAAAAACCCTTACATATCCCTTGTATTTGTACTAACTATTTGGACAATTTCTAATATAATTCTCTAGAAAACAAAGTTATTACCAAATGTATTGGAGCGTTATACAATCCCACCTATTATATAACATATATTAGGATCACCGGGAGCTATCTGGGCACATTCATAATTTATAATGTACAATAACCATAAATAAAGTATATAGAGATTCATTTCAACATAAACTCATAGAAATAATCATTATTCCTTTTAAATATTGATTAACACAGATAAAAAATAAATTCCATAAATATATCTCTAAAACAGTATTAATAGATACAGATAAATGATGATGATGGTATCATTAAAAATATCCCCATTGTAACATATGTAAAAACAAGGTTTTTTCACTTTCGTGAATGTAAATTCCATTAAAATATTATTAAAATGTTTTTTTAGAAATTAACTTTTTCATTTTAAAATCAATTTTAAAAAACATAAAAATTCATAATATATTGTAAAAATATTTTTCTTACAAGAAAAAACAGGAAACATATAAACTATGATTTTAAAACAATTTAACAAATTTCTTAAGGAAAACATCATTTCTACTTCAAAAAACATATAAAACGTAAAGACATTTTTAAAATCATATTCCCTGAAAACCAATTTTAAGTATATGTGTATTTAAAATACTAGTAAAATTAATTCATTATAAAGATGCATGATAAATTTTAATGGATGATTCAAATAAATTTAATTAAAATTGGATGTTAATTACATAAATTCCATAGGGTTATAAATAATATTACTTATTCACTGTAAAGTGGATATAAATGATTCGTCTTCACAAAAAAATGAGAAAATTTATTTCACGTTTTCTATAAAATACAAACTTAATTTTTTTATAAAATAACTTAAAGATTCTATTAAAAACAATTCTAAAAATTTAAAACATTATATATTTATTTTCTAAAATAAATCATTGGATATTACTAAAAAAATTAGGAAATATTATTTTGGAAATAAAAATGATTTCCAACCTAAGAGATATATAATGTAATATTTTATTAAAAACAATTTCTCAATTTTAATTAGTACCCAAGGATATAAAATAGAAATATTACACTTAAATATCATGAATAAACATATGGGAATAAAATTCATGAGTTTTCTGAGTAATGGTTCATAATATCTCAGCATTTTAATCACTATCATAAACAGTCTTGATAGACAATGAAATTGTAACAAAATACTCTTACTAATTTTGTTACTCTAAATTGGAATCCCCGTGAAATATTAACAATAAATGAAAAATATAATATCGTTAAAATTTTTAAATTCATGATATATCATTTTAAATGGGTTTTATATGTACCTTATAAAATAATATAGCTGTATAGCATAATATAAGTTTGAAAGAGGGAAAATTGGGACAAACATCCCTTACCGCTTTGGTGCCTTTGAAACCTTAAACCCATTGAAAAACAAGATACTATAAAGGATATGTAAATCCAAATAAATTTTTGTATAGTAAAAATAAAATAAATTCAAGGTAACTATATAAATTACAAAACAAAATAATTGGTGAATATGGAATATATCTCAATGAAATAAAAGTGAGACGAGAAAACCCTTACCTTGAGTTTGATTTGACACACTTGTTATTCATCTTCCTGAATAATAAATGTATGATAATTATTAAATTTATTAAGAAAATTTTTAAATTTTAATATTTCTTTTATTTTATTACTCTGTTTTATATGATTACTTAGCCAACTATTTTAACATCAGATATTTTTCTCATATTTGTCTTATATGGAAAAATGACTTTTGTAGGTTGACTATGGTCAAATAGGTCATTATATAAACATAAAATAATATTAATAATTAAATATTTATTATATTTATTAATCAATTATACCTTTAAAATGAATCAAGAATGTTGTTTATAAAAAAAAATTTATGTCACAATTAGGGAGACGGTGGTTCGTACGTACACATAATTAATTTTTCTATTTCTCAATAATCATTATGGAAAGAAGGTATGTAATATATTGTCTTAACACAGTGATAAAAATACCATATATACCATATTATTTCTTTAAATATAATTTTATATATCATACTTGTGGTGTGGTGGTGAAAATAATGTCACATCGCTTCATGAAGGCGGTAGTCCATACGTACACAAACGATGTTATCATATTTTTAGTTTAAAAAAATAAAATGTTATATTATCATTTAAGAATGATAAATATGAAATAAATATCATAATTATGTCAAATTTATCACTTATAATCATTATAATGGCCCTTATTACGATCCATGTAATTTTCTATTGAGAAAACGAATCACATCACTTCATGAGGAAGTAGTCTGTCACACACATGAATGATGTTATCATATTCCATAAGGAATGGAAAGTAAAAAATATGTATATGATAAAACGAATAATGATGTATAAATATGTTTTAAATATCATATAGATAATTTATATCCATCATCATACCTATCCGTGAATGGTGGTAATATAAGAACGAATGGCATCGGTTCGCGGGGCGGTAGTCTTCTATACACACAAATAATGATTTTGTAACCCATTTATTGGAAGTGGAGATGTTTTAAGATCATAAAATTATTATAAATACATCCTAGTATATGTAATATATTTATTTTTGTATATCATCAAGGTTTAATTTGAATTCTTGGGGTGGATAAAGAAATAAAATAAAGACACACGTTGAAGAACATTGCCACTTTTTTAGGTATACTCTTTAGGTTTTCTCTAAAGCAATCAAATGATGGATTTATATTCAAAATAAGGATTAAAATATAATGGTATGGAATTTATTTTTTTAGTAATTTTCTAAACCCAATCTCTTTTATGGTTTTTGTAAGAGATTATATGGGTTAGCCTTTTATAGGTGGGGTAAAACAATTTTTACCTTAACCACCGTAAATAATTGTTACTATTTTTATATTAATTTTGTTAAAACATTAAGTTGAAAAAGTTATATAATATAAATTATTCTGATTAAAAATATTTAATAAAAGTTTACAAATTAAATTTACATAATTTTGTAATTTTAATTTAAAATTAATCTCATAGAAGCGATGAGAAATTAGATTTTTAATAAGAAAAATATTTAAATATTTATGATGTTTTATAATAAAATTCAATATAAAATTTATTCCAATCAACTGAATTTTATTAATGGATTTATTATTTAACTAATTTTACTTCAAAACTAATTTAATATATAATTTTACATTATGAATAAATTAAAGTAAAATGTTGTTTTCAATTTGAATTTAGTATTTTCACTATTCATCAAAAAATGAAGCATTCTAAAAAAATATTTAACCCATAAATAATTTTTCTATTCCACCTTGAAAATTTGTTTTATATTTTTAAATAAATTTTCTAAATGTTTAATAAATTAAATTTAAAATAAAAACCCACATACACGATGAAAATTCGGGTTTTCAATAATTGTATTTTTTAAGCACAAATTATTATTCTATATTAATAACATATATAATTAGAATCAATGTTTAAATATAAATTAAAATTTATTAATATATAATTTCTAAAATTTCTAGAACATTTTCCATACGTATTATTTAAATTAATTAAAATTGAGAAGCATTATTATTTTTAAAAGAATTTATAGAAAAATCATGTTTTTAAACCCAAAAACAAATTTATATTATAAACCAATATAAATTATATTCAAAAGTAATTAATTGTTTAAAATATAAATAAATAGTTATTATGTTAATTTATTTAGTATTTAAAAATATATTTATAGTTAAATAAATTAATTTATTGAAATGAAACGGCATTTTTCTTCCAAAATCAGCATTTTAAACATGGAACTAAAAATCAATATTTAACAAAAATACCAAAATATCACCTAAGATAAATTTTGATATTATGATTTCAAAAATTATTTTAATTTTTTCAAATAATTTTTCTAAATTTCCCAAAAATTACTCATAATATTATTACCTTAAAATCCATAAAAACATTTTTGAAGAAAACATATTTTTGAAAAATAAAATTACTTCACTAAAAAATGATTTATTATTTACTAAAAATTTATAAATAACATATCTTTAGTGTGAAATTTATGTATATATATACGAATATATTTATTAAATTAGTTAATACTATTCATACCCTCCAATTTTGTGGCTAGGTTATTAAAGTTATATATATAATGTGTCCTTTAAATTCGATGTTTCCTATTAAATATTCTATCGAACATAAAAATATCATGGTCTTGTGTATCTCTAGATATTAAATAGATTATATTTATTTAAAAAATAAATACTTTATAAATCCTTAGGGTTTTACATTCTCATCTAAGATTAGTGTTTCAGTTTGTATATGCTATCAAATATAAGTTTATTATTTCGATATTTATGGGTGTTGCACTAAGGTTCCCTCAATTATGAGAAGTCTTAGACCTATTAGAACACACTTTCCTTTATTTTTACATACTAAAAAAATTATATATGAACCCAATTTCAAATAATTCATCTAAATACCTCCATGGTAAGATTAAGCTTTTTTGTTCTTCAAAATTTAGTAAAATTGATATGTCCCTGAAAAAGGGATTAATAATGTTCAAACCCTTTAAATAATCATATCCACCTCAACTATAACTTCTTATTAATGCTTATTTTCTATGTGACCTAAATTTAATCATACTATATTAAATCTTAGGTAAATGGGTCATCTCAAACTAGCATTCCTTGATATTATCAATGGTGATCAACATTGGTGATACTATAGCCTATTCTGTAAAAAGTGAAGTATGTCCCAACAGTTTTATGATCCCTTACACTTGATCAAAGAACTATTGATTATTGTTCAATATTAGTTCATATATAGAGAGAATCATATTGAACACCCTCAATAATTTAACCAATATCACTACCCCATATAGGATTTAGTTCATATCTTTCAACCACCACTTATGTGGTAGTATATTGAGTATGTAAATTCGAAACACCTCCTTTTATTTTTTCAGTGCTTGAAGATAATAGAATATTTATTTTATTCTCTCTAACCAATACTAAAATTCATATACTCTACTATAAATATTAATTAAAATAGGATTCAATTTTGGGAACACCAAAGCACATTGTTCCTCTTTATGCCACTCTTTCTTTATCTCATTCCCAATATCTTAGAACACTAATACCATTACATTATTATTTTTAGAGAAACTCTCTAAATTCATAGAAACATATAAAATAACATGGACACTTTATAAAATACAATCATATTCATCATAAATATGTTCTCTACATATAATATATTCTCTAGAATAATAATTCAAAATAATAATCAAAGAATATAATTCATATAAATTATATCCACTTAACCTTAGTGATTAAACAACATGATCTCAATTCTATCCATAAGTTTCTTTTTTAACATTCTAATGATTTCTTCCATCATAGATGAATTTTATTCTATAAATAACAATAAATTTCAAATACACTCATTATTAAAATAGAAACATTTATAAATAAAAATGAAACCACCTTTATTCATGGAAAACATTTTAAAAAGGCACAATGTATACATAACTCATACCTATGAACTCTTATCATGATGAATAAATCCAATGTATATCCAACCAAAAACAAGTGAAAAAAACTATAGGATATAACCATGCAACATAAAAAAGAGTATATATAATAACATATCCAACCCAATCTTTTTATAGTGTCAGTGGTCATTAAATAGATGGTATGTTTGAATTTGTATGGGTACCACATGATTCACAACTATATAATTCTCAATAACAACCAAATTTCATAGGAAATAACCTTTAAAATCACACTTTGATAAAATTATATGATGAATCTAACCTAGGAGACATAATTATGAGACTATATTTTGGACCTCCACAATTATTTTACTGCAATACCCTTTTTCTTGAGGCTAGATACTTAAATGGGTGTGATAATCCCAAACTCCCATCCTCTAAACCAATGTGAGTTTCTAAAAATAGTTGGGACTAAAACCCAAAAAGACCACCTACCTTGGGAAAGTGGGTATGTACTCAATTATGGATGTGGGAACCATTGTGAGTTTTTGTTTGTAACAAAGATATTAAACCCAATGTGAATGATTGTGAAACCGCATTCAAACCATGAAACAGAATGTTCATCCAAATGGAAATTCTATATTTTTTAGCAAACTATGTGTGATATGAAATATAATTTTATTGTATTATATTTAAACTTTTATTTGTGTGGGTTTACACTTTATACACATATTAACTTCACTGATTAATTCACACTAGTATATCATGATCAGTGTAAGGTATTTCTTCTCAATTTCCCTTCATTGAGGCATATTTTAATGTTATGAAAATAATTTATTTTATATTTTTCATATACTACCATAATTATATATCATATCATGAATCCTTCACAATTCATCATATATTATATTATAATTCATTTTACTTCACCTAGGAGTATTTTATTTAAAATTCATTAAAATAGTAAATGTTTTATGTTACCATATCCTTTATTTTTTAGATTTTTTATGTTGAATGTTACTTTGGGGGAAGTCATATACAATTATATTCTTAAACCACATATATTTTATTCTCCTCTGGTCATGAATTTGTTTTACATATTTGGTTTCCATTCCCTCCTTGACTGAATAAAAAAACATTAATATGGTTATGTATGAGTAATACCAATATTTTATGTTCTTTTTTATTAGAAATTATTCTCTTCCACAACTATATTTTTCCTAAAAATAAATTAAATAATGTTTTTACTAAACTCTGATTATTTATTAAAGATATTTTTTCACATTTTTTACTTTTCTTGCAAAATGGTTTAAATGAATCTTAATGACATTTTCTAAATAGAAGTATCTTTTTAAAAAAAAAGTGTAAACAGAGTGTTTTATTTAAAATTATTAATCAATAATTTAATTTTTTATCATCATAAACCCTTGATGATTTGAATAATCCATTAAATTTATCTTTTATTTTATCAAATAAACTTTTTTCTATTATATTTGGAAATTTTAAATTATAATGATGTGATTGATGATTCAAAATAGTTGTTTCCTCCATAAATATTCTATGGGATCATTTAAATAAATTTTCATATATGATGACAACCATTGATTTTATGGATTGCTTCTAAATTATTTATATATGTATCTTACATATATATATATATCAATATCCCTTCCAATAATGTGGATATACATCCCTTATGTTCAGTTTTCAGATTTCTTAATTATAAAAACTCTTTTGATAATGACATGAGGCAAGCTTACGCAACCCATTTCATTATATGAGTATTTCTTAATATTATGAATTTTTTTTCCTTTTTTGGAACATGTCTAATTTTAAATGTTGTTATGGGTGAACCCAGATAGTACTCCAATGAATTGGGTAAATATATTTTCTCATGACACATTATCAATATGATTAGGGAGTATGCCTAATCAATTATGGGACTTTTTTCACCATGTGATATTATCAAGGAAGTTAGACTTAACTCATGTTTATGTAATGTTTTATGATGCTATTAAATTTTCTTTGTTTATATAATATTATGATACTATGTTTTTTATGTTTTTATTTTATGTGATTTCTCATGAGTTTTTCCTTTTATGATATCATGCATTACCTTTGACTCACATATTATGTTTCTTTATCATTTTTATACCCTTACTGGGATTTTTATCTCACAAATTTATTTCATATATTCATTAGGTTATACTATGTATTTTTATGAGGAAAATTAAATTTAGGATCTCACTATGGAGAATAAAAATAAATTTGTTGTTTTTAATATTCTTTTGATGTTTTATGTACCTAGTCTTATAAATACACTAGTCCTCATGATATTTGGGATTTAATTAATGGATTATTATGTTAAAATAATGTAATAATATGTGTGAAAGGCATAGGTTTCTATAGTTTTTATCAAAGAAAAAACTATTTATTTTTTGAATTAAGATATAAAAATTGTAGTGAGGAACCTAGGGATAATTCTAAGTAATAGAAATATCATGGAATTTTTTCAAATCATAGAGTGAGTTGTTTCCCAGAAATTATATCCATATATACATACTACAAGTTAAATAGGTTTTGGAATAGTTGTAAATATGGGTAATAACTTCAAAAAGGGTGTGTTAGGATTTTAATTGATTTTAATCTGGTGCATGATAATGGGACTTGCTACACCCCTTGTTTGACACCCCTAGGGGAAGTTTTTTGGAAACTCACCAACTCATTATAAACCATAATGAATGATTTGAGTATAAAATAATAATCTATGAACTAGAATAATCATTTTGTTTTATATATTTAAAATATGTATACATGATTTAGATATCATAAAAATGATTATTCGTGATTATGATTATTCCTACTCTCAGTATTATTATTTTTATTCAATGGATAGAATTAGGAGGAATAATGTAAATACTAAATGTGATAGATAATGCAGTGATTCTAAGAAACAGAATTGGTTAGTGAAAAAAGTGAAGGATATTATGACTATTATTAATCATAATATATGATTATTTTTAATCATAATATATGATTAAATGGACCCTCAATCGCTTGGGAGAAGTACTCCCTTATCTCTCAGTGATTGTTAGGGTTTCCTCTAAAACCCCTTTTGTCCATTCTCCTTTTTTTGGCCTCTCAAGTTCTCTCATTTTTTCTGACTTATTTCATCAAGGTTTTTCTTGGTTGTGTTAGTTATTTCCATTGTGTTTTGTGGTAGATGTTTTAGACTACCTTCTATTCTACCCATTTCATCTTCCCCATCATGCTTGGCCCCATCTCTGTCCAATATGATGGATTCGATGTATTTTTGGGATGGTGAAGTTGAACCATAGTCTCAAACCTTAGTTCGTTGGGTTTCTTCTTCTCCCCTGACAGTTCCTTCTAGATCTGGGTTTTTTCCCATTTCTCGATGTTTAAATTTTTTTCATTGTTTTTTTGGTTTTGTTTTCATGTTCTATGAAAGAGATGATTATTTTTATTTTTCACCGATGGTCTTGTGGTATGGTGATGTCTATAATTGACGATGGTTTTGTCTTAAACGATGTCCACATTGGTTTCATGGGATTTTTATCCTCATGGTGGCTTTGAAGGCAGGGTTCAGTGGTTAGGGTGGTTTTTGTATCTCACTATTGAGGCCTTTTTCTTCTCTATAATCTACTATAGCACCTGGTTTCCACCAATCTTCTACAATTTATATTTTCATGGTGGTTCTCAAGTATGTTGAGGATGTGAATTTTGAGAAGTTGATAGTGCTTCAAGAGATAATTCTTTGTGGTGGATTTGTCATTATCCTTGGTCTCTTATAGGGCTTGATCTTTTTTTGGATTTTGGATTGGCTTCAAATTAATGGTTTTTTATGGTTTATGGTGATCTTCTTTGGTTTTCTGAAATAGTGGTCTTCTATATCCCATGACTTTGTTCATTGATAAAGTTTATGATGATTTTTGGGGTTTAGTTTGTGTGTGTTTTTTTATAACGATGATGGTGATTTAACTAATATGATGATGGATTATCGTGGTCATTCCTCACTGATGATCTGGTGTGACGATAGGTCCATTTTGTGTCAAGGTATGCGTGATGAGGTGGGTTGTGTCTAAATGTGGTGATGTTTTCTATAGTTTTAATTTTGAATTTTAAAATTTTAATTTTCAATTGTGAATCTTGTTTTTTTGGTTTTATGTCTGGTGGTGTATAGTTTTGCAGGTTCCTACTTAACCAAAAAATATCTTTTCAAAATAATAAAAAATGGATTGGAGGCAATATATGATTAACAACTTGTACCATAACCTACTCATGAACTCTAGAAGTAATAGAGGTATTGAGTACACTATGTACTCAGGTGGATGAGACCATAAAGGAATAAATGATCAATTTACTTCAAGTTATAAATGTGGGAATTGACTCCAAGGATAATGTCTAAAAGAAATAGGAAAAGAATTTATGTGTGGAAAAGAATGTCATCAAGTAATTAATTGATGAAGAAAAAAATGAGTTCAATGGAGAGAAATAAATTTCATCCTAAAGATCTATATATACCTCATTATACTAAGTGTGGGGAACCTTGTCATTATGTGAGTGAATTCACTCTTCTAAAAGAAATTCCTAGAACATGGAAAGACCGATTTTATACTAATAATTTAGGTGAGTTTATTTACACATTGGTATTTGATAATTTTATTTTAGTATTATTTTTATTAATGGATTTTAATTTTAATAATCATGAAAAAATTAAGTATTTTGTAAATTTTTGGAATCATATTTTATTTCTTTATTGATTTATGGTGATTCAGGTTATTTATATAAATGATTATCATATATTATTAGTGAATATACATTTTTTTATGAGAATTTAAGAGTGATTTATTATGTTTGTAAATAAATGTTAAATTTATATTTGGTGAATACATGATCAAAAAATTCAAATCTTGGGGTTTCAAAAATAGTATGAAATATTTTAAAAAATTTTAAAGTCATTTATTCATAAAAAGATCTAATTTTAGGTTTGTATTTTATTGTTGAGTCTTTGTGATTAATGTCAAAGGTTTATTCATGTTGGGAATTATCATACATTGTTCTACCCATTTAGGTTTTTATTTATTTCTAATGATAATAAGAATATCATTTTATCATTTTTTTTTTGAAGTATGTGAACCTTTAGAAGTTGATTTTTGTGATTTAGGTAAAAAAAAATTCAACTTTAAATACTCATCACTTAGATAAAGAGATGATATTATTATAGAAATTGATTAAAGGATGAGATCCTACTTGTAAATTATGCTTATAATCCTTTTGTTTTTAGTCTAGATAATACAATAATTCATCAACTATAGTAATATAATTTTTAAAAAATAACCTATTACAATCATTTCTCAGGAATGTATTTCCTTTTCAACCATTATAGTTTTATTATTTTTTTGTTTTTTTATTTTTTAATATCATTCACTTTATTTTGATTAAGGATTTTTGTCACTGACCAAAATTATTTGGGATTTATGATGTAAAATTTAGAACATACTCAAAAATATTTTTCTTCATGTTGTCCCACTAGAAATAATCTTTCACATAGACTATTGGTAGGTGGTATATCTATATTGGCCTTTGGTTTTCACTTTACACTATCTATTTCCAACTTGGAAACCTAGTTATGTGTTATTCAAGATGACTTTCATACTTCCCATTCTATCTTATCAAGAGGAAGTATTATTAACCCTTTTTATGATGTGGGATTTTAGAAAATGGTATTTTTTATAGGAAACATCAATTTACTGAGATCATGTTCAAACTGAAATGATGAAATTTATTAAAGGTGGAATAATGTAACTCCACTACATTTAAAAAACAATATATGAAAACTTATAAGACACATAACACTAACCCTAAACAAACCCTGAAATATTATTATTTAAACATGGTTTTCATGACCTAGATGTTAAACTAGAATGTATAACTAGTATTAAATTATTTATGAAATATATATAAAGGTATGAATAAATATAAAAATATTTAAAAATTCTTAGGAAATAATAAATCATTTTTAATGAAGTTATTTTATTTTTCATAAAATAAGTTTTCTTCAAAACTGAGTTTTATTTCTTTTCATTATAAAATATTAAAATTAGTTTCTTGAACTTTTTGAAATTTATTTTTATAAAATGAACATTAATTTTTAAATCAATATATAAAAAATTGAATAAGGGTTAAATTTTTCAATTTTTCCGAAATGTTTTATTTTTCAATGAACAGTAAAATTGAACAATTTCCCAAAAACTATCATTTATTTCCATTAAACCATGTGATTTAAAAATCATATTATATTTTGAATTTTTTATTATAGTTTTATATAAAATATTTTTTTAAAATAATCCAATTAATTTCATTTGAATCACTAATTTTCATGATTTTGGAATAGGTTTATTTTTATAATTAAAAACATAGTTTTATGAAAAAAAATTAAGTACATAAAGTTAATCCTTTTAATTAATTAAAATAACTCCTAATAAAGAATTATTTAAATTTAATTTACATATTATATATCTATTTATATGAATTTAAATTCATATAATGACTATTACTAGTCACATAGTTAATGTAAGATCATATTTTTTTCTTGAAAATTTATTTACATGCAAAAATAATTTTTCAACACATTTTATGGGGTTTTTTTTAAATAAATTCTTATAAAAACTATGAATTAAATTTTATAAAATTGATTACATATTTTCAATAATAATAATTAATATTACATAATATCACCGACTTAATTTTTAGTATTATTTATTAGTTAAAAAATATTTATAATGGTTAAGGTTAAAACGGTGTTTTGTTTGTTCCATGTGCTAGTGTTAAAAATAATCATCCAAACATATATGATTTTTATATGATAAATTAGTTTTCAAATATAAAATAATTGGGTTTAAATTATCTAATAAGTCTCATTTTATTTTTAGGTGTAAAAAAATACCTATGTAAAAAACTTATGACCATTATGATAAGTAAAATAGTAAAACTGAGTAACCATTTAGGTATAGGGAAAATATATTTCATTTTTAATTATTTATGTGTGGAATGTAATATCCTAAATATTAATAGCTATTAAAAAATCTCACTAATAATAATTTATGGTTATTTTTATTAGAAAATATAGTTTGTCAATAAAAATAACTTAATAGATTATTTAATGGCTTTGAGTAAGGATAAAATCCCAGTTAACAACTTAGAATATTCTATGAAATATTTTTAGAGTTGATTTTAAGGTAGAATGGTATTCCAGAGCCCTAAAAGCGATGATTCTGAAATAATAAAAAATAATTAAATATATTATATTACTCACATGTGATTTATCTAAAATAATTGAATATCTCCCAGATGGTGCATCATATGAGAAATTCTAGATTACCGTAAGTTCTAGCATGTGGATTTTACACATGGAATTACATAATATTTTTGTGTATAAATTTTTGGTCAGATCTCATGTGAGGATAACTTATTTAATATTTTTATTTCATATTTTTTTCAAAAATAATTAAATACCTCTCAAATAGTTAATCATGTGAGAAATATGAGACCACTATTAGGTTTGGGTTGCAGGTTTTACCCCTAATACAAGATAACATTTTTACACATTGGGTGTTTGGTGACATCTCATGCGATAATAAATTTTTAATTCTTATTTTTATTATTATTAAAAATTTAATTAATTAAATTATTTTTTTATTCATTTTCTTCCTATTGTTTGTTCCTCAATTAAAGATGTCACGTTCTTCTGAAACCTTCTGAATCAATACCATTTGGACACATTATATTTGAAACTCATCAATAGGGGAAATTAGTGACTCTATATTGATTTTCTGGTTTAATTGAGGATTAAAATGGGTGATTAAAATTGAGGTTTTAAATGATGTTATTTTTTTGGGGTTAATAGAAAATTCACGCATCCTTCATTAGGAGTTGATTTCATCGAGTATGGGAAACCCATAACTCCCTTTCATGTGATCAGTAAATAATTCAATTATTTGATGGGGTTATCTTCTCCTTTGAGTGCTCAATGAAGGTATTCTTTGCTTATTTTTATTTCATTATTTTATTTTATTTATTTAACCAATTTATTTCATTTTCTCAAATTATTAAAATAAAAATGGTGTAATTTAAGAAAAATGATCTACCATGGAATTATTGGTAGATAATTCCATAAATTATCATAGAAAATTTATAAAAATTATGAAATGATAATTTTACTGAAATTATCAGAAGATAATTAAAAAATTATTATAAAATGATTGATGGAAAAAATTATCAACGGAAAATTTAGAGAATAGAAACTATCAAAGGATAATAAAATGGAATTATCCAGAAATAATTCATAAAATTGAAATACGATAATTACATTGAATTATCAATGAATAATTAATAAATTATCAAATAATTATTTCTAGTTTATCAAAGTATAATTATGAAGGAATAATCAAGGGATAATTTATAGAATTTCTAGACGTTAATTACATTGAATAATCAATGAATAATTATTAAATTATCAAATGATAATTTTGAGTTTATCAAAGGAAATTTTATTAAAAAAATCAAAAGATATTTATAAAAAGTATAGTTTATAATAAATTATCATAATATTATTATAATGGGTACTTTATAATAAATTATCAAATGATAATTTATGATAAATTATCATGAAATAATTATAAAAGGATAATTTATAATAAATTATCAAAATATAATTACAAAGGATAATTTATGAGAACTTATAATAAAAGATAATAAAAATATAATTTTTAAAAAATTATAGAGATAATTATTGAAGGATAATTTATAATAAAGTTTCAAAAGATAATTATTAAAGATAATTTATGAGAAATTATCAATAAATAATTATAAAATGAGAATTGGTTATAAATTAAAAACAGATAATTATAAAAATATAATTTATGATAAATTATAAAAATATAATTATAAAAGGACTAATTATGGGAAATTATAAAGAATTAATTATAAAATCATAATTTGTGATAAATTATCATGGGAAAATTATAAAAGAATAATTATTAATAAATTATCAAAATATAATTATAAAAGGATAATTTATGAGAAATTACCAAGAAATGATTTTAAAAAAAAGATAATCTATGATAAATTATCAAGAGGTGATTATAAATGGAAAATTTATAATAAATTATCAAAAGATAGTTATCCTTATGGAGAATATTATAAGCACATTACCTGGCCTTAAATGATAATTATGAAATTATCTAGGAGAGGTAAAGTATCATTATATTTTATATTTTATTTATTTTTGAAATTAAATAGATGGTTTTGAATATAGGAGTCCATGGAATGTGATCACATTTTGTTAGGTGTTTGAATGTAGTTTGGGTGATAACACATTCGATGGACTTTTCCATTGATGTCGATGAATTTTTGGTATTATTTTTTTTAACTTCATCTTATTTTATTACACATATTTCCTTAATATGATTTATGTGTAGGTATATTTCATTACCATGATAGATTATGCTCACATGTGGGTGTGCGTGTAGATCTGGAATCCTTCTGTGACACTTATACCCATGAGTATTTTGTAGATTACCGTTCATATTCTATGTTGATCACATTATTATTTTGATACCTTAATTATCATGTTGTGATATAGTTTCTCATGTATCCTACCATGATATGTGTGCTTTAATGGTATTTTTTATGGATCCCAAGATAGGTGGATCATTGGGATATGTTTATCCCTTTGAGCGGGAGTGAACCGTAAAGACCCTAAAATCCATGTAATTTTGTTTAAATTATATGGAATTATTCCAAGTCTTCCATTTCTGATGGTACGTAATTCTGAGGCCCAGAGTGCCTGGAATGTTTTTATGAAGTTTTTGAGTACGTTCAGTGAACTTAAGAGAGGGTTTTGGTAAATTTAGAACCGGTGCTCTAAATTGAAATTTGAGGGCACCATTAAACTCGCAACACCGGTGATTGCTTAAGGGGACCTTCACCTCAGCTGTGTTTGGTCATGAACAGAAGTTTGTTTTCCAACCTTTCAGGGAAGATAAAAATAGGGTTGGAATAAAATAAAAATTTTTAAACTTAAATTTTATATTATTCAAATCTTTTGGAATTAAAGTGGGGTCCACCAAAACTAAACCCCCCACTTTAATTCTTGCCACCCCCCCTCCTTCATTAAATGAAGTGATAAAGGGGAGACTCCTCAAATTGATGTGTTGGTTCCCCTCCTTTGGGAGCTATGGGAATTGGTGTTTTTTATAATGGAGAAAACCTTGGAGGAAGAACTCTTCTTTTGCCAATGACGAACATCTTCTTATTCTTTGATCTCTTACCGGAATAAGGGAGGAAGCGTTGTCCTTGAAAAACATCGATGACGTCGTCCTCGACTTCTTCATCTTCTTTCTCGACGTCAACAAATATGAGGTAGGGGTTTGATCTTTGTTAATTATTTATCATTCTTTGTTTCCCTTTGCGGATTAAGAGTTGAAGCCACATGTTATCACTCTAATGCGGAGGGTGCGGGCCAAACGAACACGGACCGACCCCTCCTCCTTGCTTTGTGGATGTTGATGCAAATCGCGACACGAGTCCGGATTGAGATAATTTTTTTCAAAGATTGTCTTCGATCTAAGGTGACATCCCAAGTAGTGTGCGACTACTTCTGAAATGAGAATTGGGTCAACGGAACTCGTCCAGTGACCCGCGGAAGGTTCGTCGGTGGTCGGAACTGGGTAACGTCACCGGCGAAGAAGGGAAGGGCGGTCGGCACTCTGGTCGGCAATGTGGATGGTGGAAATGCAACCGCTCCAACAGAAGGGTGGGGAACGGCCGACGGGTCGTGGCAGTGCAGCGGCGGCCAGTTCAAGGTCGGCCTCGAAGAAAACTAGCGTCTCGGGCCACCGTGTTATCGTGGAAGGCGTGCCGCAGCGCACGCCGCGCAGAGGAGCGAGGGGTCGTGGCCTTGGTCGTGGAGACAGAGGACAGGCAGCCGGCAGAGCTACCCGCCGAAGGAGGCACGGTGCAACCACACCGCGCAAAAGGTAGTTGGCCACTCGGCCATCCAGGAACAGTGAGACCCACCGCATGGGTCCCGCGTGACACGGACCGGCGGCACGTGGCGCCGGATCTGAAAGGCCCAAATGGTTAAGTCATCTGGGACTCCAGGGGGCGCGGCCTCCCCCTGGACGTGAATAGGGAAGACCCATAGGGGCATTCATCCGCAGGCCTCGTGCAGGCCGAGCCCAGCACGGGCCAGACCCAGCGCGGGCCGGACCCAGTGCGGGCCGGACCTAGTGCGGGCCAGACCCAGTGAGGACTAGGCCCAGCGTGGGCCTGGCCGCCAAGCGCGGGATGAGCCATCCCTGCGAGTTGGGCCGCCCCCGCAGGCCGGGTTGGACCTGCGGACCAGGTCGGACCCCAGTCCGGACCCAGGTAGGGTTTGGCCAGGTCGGGTCGGTCCGACTGGGTCGGACCGAACTTAGACCCACTTGACCTGTTTCCACTCTTTTGCCCGTAACTTGAGCTACAGGCATCCGATTGACGAACTGTCTACAGCGACGGAAACCATGGATGGATATGGATAGTTTTTTATACCCTACAATAGTTTTATATGTAGTTGGGTTATGGATGGGTTGTATTGAACGTAAATCAAATCAGGCCCTCGGAACGGAAATGCCAATAACTCTCAAACTGGGCGTTCGATTGACGCGATGTCTGTCACGTTGGGTTTCTTATGACAAGACGGATCTATGAATACATCAGCTTGGTACTTAGTTTCAATTTATTTATAGATAGTTGTCTTGAGGACCGGACCCTCTCGAAATCAAGCGTACTTTGTACGGAACCCTATGGCTGGCTGCATTGTGATAAAGGGATCCTACGTGGGTTCGACAGGACTGACTACTGTTTCAGGATCCGACGTATAATGACCCATACTTTAAATACATTGTCAATACTTAAAAATTTAAGTAAACTTATTACAACATATAACAAAACCATGAAAGGACCGTATAGGTATAGTGTCTTTAGAAACTAGGAAACATAAACAACTGGTTCATAAAGCGTCTACACTGTCTCTCATTTATTTCATCATATCTATAGTCCCTTTTGGCATATCTTACTTAATAACCTTCTTCCTGACCTGTGGAAAGAAAACATACAAAAGGGTGAGCTCAAATGCTCAGTAAGGTTAAACAAAAGAAATATCAATCACATCATATTCATAAGAACATAACATTTTGGAAATCTTACCCTACAAAAGAGATCAAAATTTCATAACATGGGATAAATCATGGTAGTAAAATGTAATCACAATAATCATAACTTAAAACATGAAGCTTTGTGGCATACACAGATAATCATAGAGAATAATTTCTTTTTAGTCAAGACTCATTCTCCAAGACTATCTTAGTGGACAAAGTCCATTTCTGAATCGAGTTCATTCCTCGTTTTAGTCCTGTTTCACTGAACCGGTTTAACCTGTTGTTCCAGCCATGTCTATCTCATGAGATATAAAATATTTACCCAATGAATTGTAGGGAGATATAGGTCCCACCCATCTCATAAGGATATCGTTCTTATGTTTTCCACAACATCATAAACTATACATCATAGCATAACCCATGTAATAAAAATGGGATTCTTAAACATTGTGACATCATAAAACAATTCATATAAGATAAAGGAATTCATAAAAATAACTCCATCACAACATAATCAAATCAATGTAATAATAGGGATATAAACAGAACCCTTTATTATCTTAGATGGAAAATAATTTTGATAAAACACTTGAACACCATTCTTGAAGAAAATATCCTTTCTACTTCAAAAACACTTATCCATTCTTAACATGTCATACAATTCTAAACTAAAAGAAGTTTATTAAAGATAAACTTGAAAACATGTAAATTAATCTTCTTGAAAATAATTTTTTAGAAATCCATTCATGCCATGTATGTTAAAAAAACATTCTTCTCGTACTTTTGTCGGAAAAGTCAAAAAGTACCACGTAGAAAAAACGACAAAATATTCCTTTCATATCTTTTACTAAAAACTCACCGAATGGTAAAATTGGATTTAAACAATTTTACTTGGATGGAAATAATATTACATATTGAGGAAACATGGATGTGGATGATAAAATACACACCAGTAAATTCCAAAGTATAAACAATCTCGGATAAAAATGAGATTGTGATATTTCCCTTACCTTAGGGCCGATTTGCTTCGTAAGTGTCCGAACTTCTTGTATAATGATTTAAATAGTGTAGTTGACTTATTCCAGAATCATAATCATTGTTATGATATCATATATGGTCATATTATTAGCTTCTTATTAGTAATATTTCATTGTTACTTGTTATTCGGGTGTTTATTGCTTTTTGTTCTTATGCGTGTTTTGTCGAATAAATTCTTATTCTTATCTTTAGGTTATAGATACCTCATTTCCAAAATGGTATTAGTGTAATATATATCATATTTATTCACTCAATTAATTTATGTAATCATTATTCAATGAAAATCATGTTGAACGAGTCGCATCACATCGTGGAGACGGTATTCCATACGTACGCACGAGCGATGATATCGTTCCCATGATCATGGAATTGTATTGGAGTGTATGTATACTATTTCAGAATCAATATCAATTTACAATAATCATATATATTCATTATTTACACCATTATACCCATCCAAGTAAGGTGGTGGTGGAAAATAGATTACACCACAGCGTGGAGACGGTATTTCGTACGTACGCACGCACGGTGATTTCATTTTCTGTAGGATGGATAGATGGTGAAATAGGGTTTTTTCATACTTATAATAACATATAATTATATGAGTGATACTGATGTTATTAATTCATAATTAAACAACTAAAGAAGAAGAAGTGGAAGAAGAAATAAAGTTGAAAGAATCGGTAATGGACATTACCTCTTCTTCGAAGCGCTTCTTTGAGACCTCCTTTTAGGGCACTAAAATTGGTCTTTGAAGAATACCAGGACCTCTAGGATGTTTCTAGGGAAGTGGAGAAGAGAAATTTTCAGGGTTTGTACGAGCATGAAGGCTCAAAGTGGTGTGAGGAAGATAGGGAGGAGGTTCCCTTTTATAAGGGAGGAGAGGGGCACCCTTGGAAAAACTAAAAATATTATATTATTATAAAGCCATATTCAGTTTTAAATAGCTCCAAATTGATTTATTTATAAGATAAGGTGGGGATGGGTATAATTCCTCTCATCCAATTAAAATTTTTACAAGTTTAATTTACTATTTTAACCTTATCATTTAGATTTAACTTTAAGTTAGATAATTTTACTTTTACCGTGTCTTTTTGTGTTCTTACACTATAAGGTTAATAAACTTACTATAACAAGTCCAAAGAACCCCAATTTTCTTATTATTAATATATATAACCTTATCTAAGTCATTTGGCCGAACCTTAGATTTTTAAGAATAAAATAACAATTAATAATATAATATTTATTTTAAAAACTATTTTATGTCAATTTTGACACTATTTAGTAATTGATTTTTCTGAAAATCATAACAGAATGATTAGTTAGAAAAAAGTTAATTAAATCAATACTAACATGTCATATTAACCTATAAAATTAGTTAAATTCATAAAAAGTCTCAAATTTCATTTATTTGGGTATTTATAACATCAATTATGTAAATATTTCATTAATAAGATAATTACTGCATCATCTTTGTGGCATAAATAAATTAAATTATTAAAAGTCTAAAAATTAAATATAAAATACCATTATGTAGGAAATCATTTTATATTTCTAATTAATATTTATATTCTACCTTATCTTATGTATAACCCTATATTAAAAATTATTTACTTATTAAACTTTGATTTTAACTATTTTAACCCTTCATTAAATAAATTAATAATAAATGTCCTAATCTAATCCAAGTGGACCTAAATGGTCATCTTTTATTCCTAAGGTTGTTTCTGGTCGAATTACACTTATCCAATAGAATTAGGACATGTGTTAGGGTAATAATAATATCATTTTTACCCTTAATTACCCTATTTACTTTTAACCGTGGTAACTAAAAGTAAAAAGTTACTATTCAACAAAAATTATTTTCATCTCATTGAACCACATTTTACTTACTGACATCAACCGTGTCTCTCAGAGTTTTGAAATTCCACTCATAGAAGCGGTAAAATTATGTTTTATGTAAATTTGCAAATTCTCCAAGGAGGTGGGTAAAAGACGGTGAAAAGTTCAATAAACCTTTTATATATCTAAAATTATTATAAAATTACTCCAATGAATTACATTGAACTTATATAGGTATTATGTATCAATTTTAACCTAAAATAAATTTAAATAAAATAAATAATTATTTAAATAAAAAGTCGGTTTTTAAATAGTAACCCAGTGTTTTCACTATTCATCAAAAATTGAAAGTTTCCAGAAAAATACCAAAATTTCACCCTAGGATAATTTCGATATTCCGAATCCAAAAATGAAGTCCATTTTGAAAAATAAAATTTACAAAATTTTAAAAAGTGGTTATTAGTATTCATAACGGCTAGTTTTAATAATATTTTAATAGCATATCGTTGTTTAGTGAAATTCAGTATTGCGTACGACGCAAGCTATCGAGGAAGGTAATGATTGCGTTTAAAGCAATCCAAGCAAGTGTTTTGTGTAGTGAAAGATTCCTTTGATTATTTATATAACATAAAAAAATATTTCTCATAAAATTCTTAGGTGTTACATTCTACCCCCCTTAAAATGAATTTCGCCCTTGAAATTCGTCACTTTGTAACAAACAGATGAGGATACCTCTCCCTCATCATATCCTCAAGCTCCCATGTAGCTTCTTCTAATTGGTGGTTCCTCCATAAAACTTTCACCAAGCGAGTGGTCTTGTTCCGTAGGACTTTTTCATTACGATCAAGAATCTCTATCGGCTATTCTTCATAAGAAAGATCTTGTTCCAACGGTACAACTTCTGAGCTGAGTACATGTGAAGGATCAGGTATGTACTTTCTCAGGAGAGATACATGGAACACATCGTGAACTTGAGAGAGATTCGGTGGAAGCGCCAATCGGTAAGCTACCTTCCCAACACGATCCAGTATTTCGAAAGGACTGATATACCTAGGGCTCATCTTTCCCTTCTTTCCAAATATCATTACTCTCTTCCAAGGAGATATTCGTAAGAACACTTTATCACCCACTTCAAACTCTAAGTATTTTCTTCAGTTGTCGGTATAACTTTTTTATTTACTCTCAGCTGCTCTTATGTGTTGTTGAATAGATCGGACCTTTTCTGCCATCTCATCAACAAGATCAGGTCCTAATAGCTTTATTTCTCCAACTTCATCTCAGCAAGTTGGAGTCCTGCATTTCATTCCATAGAGAGATTCATAAGGAGCCATCTAAATACTGGAGTGAAAGCTATTATTATAAGAAAATTCCACCAAAGGTAAGTGTTGATCCCAACCTCCTTTGAAATCCATAGAGAAAGCTCTCAACATATCTTTTAGAGTTTGAATTGTCCTCTCAGACTGACCGTCTGTCTGAGGATGATAAGCAGTGCTGAAACTCAACTCTATATCCAGAGTTTGCTGAAGACTTCGCCAGAACTTTGAGGTAAACCTCGGATCCCGGTCATATATAATAGAAAGTGGTAATCCATGCAATCTTACCACTTCCTTCACATATATCCTGGCAAGCTGATCTAGAGAGAAATCCTCTCTAATAGCGATGAAGTGTGAAGACTTTGTAAGACGATCAACTATGACCCAGATAGCTTTATTGCCTTTGGATGTTTTAGGAAGTCTTGTGACAAAGTCCATAGTGATGTTTTCTCATTTCCATTCTGGTATGGGTAATGGTTGTAACATCCCCTTAGACTTCTGTCTCTCAGCTTTAACTTGCTGACAAACCAAGCATCGAGAGACATATTCAACAACATCTCTTTTCATTCCATCCCACCAGAAGTACTCTTTCAGGTCCCTATACATCTTCGTGCTTCCAGGATGAATAGAGAATAAAGAACTATGAGCCTCATCCAGAAGCTCCTTCTTTAATTCGAGGATGGGAGGAACACAAACCCGATTCCTGAACTTTATTATCCCATCACAATCAAGGTTGAATTCAGGAACATTTCTCACTTTCTTTTGTAACTCTACATCTTCTTTCTATGCCTCTTTAATCTTCAAATGTATATATGGTTGAACATTCATTTGAGAAAGATTTGATTTTTCCCCTTTCATTATAATTCCAAGATCCATCCTTTTTAAATCCATAAATATTGGATCTTTCGTGATCCTCATCATGGATAAACTGCCATGGTCTTGTCGAATTAATGCATCGGCCACCTTGTTTGCTTTCCTAGGGTGGTAATGAATTGAGCAGTTGTAATCGTTAATCATCTCCAACCATCTTCTTTGGCGCATATTCAGCTCCTTTTGTGTGAAAATATACTTTAAACTTTTATGATCAGTATAAATGTCACACCTTTCTCCATAAAGATAATTCCTCCAAATCTTTAATGCGAAGATTACCACAGCTAACTCCAAATCATGAGTTAGGTAATTTTGCTCATGGATTTTCAACTGTCGTGAGGCATAAGCTATCACCATATCATTTTCCATAAGAACACACCCTAATCCCTTCTTGGATGCATCACTGTAGATCACAAACCTTTCTCCACTACAAGGCAGTGTGAGCACAGGTGCACTGGATAACCTTCTTTTCATCTCCTTGAAATTCTCTTCACATTCCTCCGTCCAAACAAACTTAACTCCTTTCCGAGTCAACCTTGTGAGTGGATTAGATAATCGTGAAAAATCTTTCACAAAATGTCAATAATATCCATCCAAACCAAGAAAACTTCGGATCTCAGTTACTGTTGTTGGTCTCGACCATCTTTAGATAACCTCTGTTTTTGCTGGATCCACAGATATCCCCTCTTTTGAGATTATGTGACCCAAAAATGAAACTTTTTGAAGCAAAAATTCACACTTGGTGAATTTGGCATAAAGATTCTCCTTTATCAGGGTCTTCAATATAATTCTCAAGTGATCTTCATGTTCTTCCTTGCTCTTTGAATATACAAGAATATCGTCTATAAAGACTACCACAAACTAATCAGGATAGTCTCTAAAGACTCTATTAATCAAATCCATGAAGATAGAAGGGGCATTAGTAAGACCAAATGGCATCACTATAAATTCATAGTGTCCATACCTTGTACGGAAATCCGTCTTTGGTATATCCTCCCTTTTGACCCTTAATTGATGATACCCTGAACAAAGATCGATCTTGGAAAAGTATTGAGCTCCCCGTAGTTGGTCAAATAAGTCATCAATGTGCGGGAGAGGATATTTTTTCTTGATAGTGATCTTGTTAAGTTCTCGATAATCAACGCAGAGTCTCATTGATCCATCTTTCTTCTTAACAAACAGAACAGGTGATCCCCATGGTGACACACTAGGGCGTATGAACCCCTTATCAAGATTCTCTTGGAGTTTCTTCTTCAATTCCTGCAACTCAATTATGGCCATTCTATAAGCTGTCTTTGAAATAGGCAAAGCACCCGGTATGAGTTCGATTGAAAACTCAACTTCACGATTTGGTGGAATACCCGGAAATTCCTCCGGAAAGACATCATCAAACTCCCGTACAATGGGAATATTCTTAATCGTGAGTTTCTCACCAACCATTTGAGATAAATAACCTTCATTTAGTGGAATCAGGACCCATAAGATGGAAGAAATTTCCTCTGGAAGGTTATGTTCATCCTTGCATCGATAGATGATCAAATATTGATCTGGAATATGAAATGTGACTTCCCTTCTTTGGAAATTGATATGAGCTCCATATAGAGAAAGCCAATCCATGCCAAGAATCACATTAAATTCCACTATAGAGAGGATCACAAGATTTCTAGGAACCTCTTTCCCACAAACTTCAATAGGAGAAGAATTATAAACCTTTGATGCGACTGTTGTGCCATTAGGGGTTGTCACAGCAAACTCAACATCTAATTTTTTAGGTAATACAGTGATACCCTTAGAAAATTCTTCAGAAATAAAACAGTGGGTGGATCCAGAATCAAATAAAACATTTTCTACTTTAGAGTGGATGGTAAGTGTACCTTTCACCACATCGTTATCATACTCCACATCATTGATATAAATTGCATGTGACTTTCCTTTGTCTTTAGCCTTAAGATTTTGTTGATGTCGATCATCATCCACAACCCTTGGATTAGGGAATTGATTAGTATAATGCCCCATTTCCTTGCAATTGTAACATTTAAGTGTAGGAGGTGCACTCTGTATAGCCTTTTCATTGTTCGCATCACTGGACATCTTCTTCCCATCATTGTGGCATTCAAATTTCCGATGACCTTCCTTTCCACATTTGAAACATTTACTTGTCCCTTTAAGACAACTCCCTCCATGTTTCTTTCCACACTTTGAGCATAAGGGGAAACTCATCTTCTTTTCAGTGTGCTCTTTAGATTTTCCATTGAATTCCATTTTCCTCTTCTTATCAAACCCATATGACTGATGGGTTACTCTAATCTCCATCTCAACTTTGAGAGCACATTTAACGATTTCCTCATAGCTATTGAAGTCCCTTAAGGCTAACGCCCTTTGAAGACTTGGTTTTAAGCCACTAAAGAATCGATCAATATTACTCTCGTGTTGGATAATAATACCAGAAGTGTACCTTTCAAGTCTTATAAAATTTTCTTCATAGGTACCAACAGATTCGTCATCCTTTTGCTTTAGTTCAAGAAACTCCTTCTCTATCTTTGTTCGGAGAATACGAGGGAAGTACTTATTGAAAAATAAGTTCTTGAACTCATCCCATTTGATGGACTCAATTTCATCTCTTGGCCTCGTATTCTTGATAAGATTCCACCATTGATCATCATCACCTTCCAAACGATACACTGCTAAGATGACATTATTATGTTCAGAACATTGAATAACTGAAAATATCTTTTCAGTAGTATTGATCCATTGTTCGGCAACTAATGGATCAGTAGACCCTCTGAATGAAGGTGGACACTCTCTCATGAAGGATTCAACAGAAGTTTTCTCCTTCCTTTTCTGGTTTGGAAGTCCTGCATGATTCATAGCTTGAGAAAGTTGTGTGAGCATGGCTACAATAATCTGCATTCCAACTCCCATAATGTTTGGTTGCTCTGGGGGACAATCATTGCATTGTCTGTCACATTCCACATTAACACGGTTCCTTCTGGTTCCACCCATTGACTAAAACCAAGAAGAATAGTGTGACAAACACTAATTATAATAGGAAAACCAAATAATCAACAATAAAATTTCACACTTAAGGTCTTATCCTAGGTTATTCATGGCCATTTATAAAACACTAAGATTGTGTTCTATTCTTAGACTTATCCTTAGGGTTATTACTAAGGCTTTCACATCCTAATTTCCAAAGGTTCACTATACCTTTCCTCTGATACCAACTATAACAACCCATACTTTACATACATTGTTAATACTTCAAAATTGAAGTACACTTATTACAACATATAACAAAACCATGAAAGGACCGTATAGGTATAGTGTCTTTAGAAACTGGAAAACATAAACAACTGGTTCATAAAGCGTCTACACTGTCTCCCATTTATTTCATCATATCTATAGTCTGTTTTGGAATATCTTACTTAATAACCTTCTTCCTGACATGGGGAAAGAAAACATACAAAAGGGTGAGCCCAAATTCTCAGTAAGGGTAAACAAACGAAATATCAATTACATCATATTCATAAGAACATAACATTTTGGAAATCTTACCCTGCAAAAGAGATCAAAATTTCATAACATGGGATAAATCATGGTAGTGAAATGTAATCACAATAATCATAACTTAAAACATTAAGCATTGTGGCATACACACATAATCATAGAGAATCATTTCTTATCAGACAAGACTCATTTCCAATACTATCTTAGTGGACAAAGTCCATTTCTGAACCGAGTTCATTCCTCGTTTTAGTCCTGTTTCACTGAACCGGTTTAACCTGCCGTTCCAGCCATGTCTATCTCATAAGATATAAAAACTTTACCCAATGAATTGGAGGGAGATATAGGTCCCACCCATCTCATAATGATACCATTCTTATTTGTGCCACAAAATCATAAACCATACATCATAGCATAACCCATGTAATAAAAATGGGATTCTTAAACATCGTGACATCATAAAACAATTCATATAAGATAAAGGAATTCATAAAAATAATTACATCACAACATAATCAAATCCATGTAATAATAGGGATATAAACAGAACCCTTTATTATATTAGATGGAAAATAATTTTGATAAAACACTTGAACTCCATTCTTGAGGAAAATATCCTTTCTACTTCAAAAACACTTTTCCTTTCTTAACATGTCATACAATTATAAACTAAAAGAATTTGATTAAAAATAAACATGAAAATTTGTAAAGGAATATTCTTGGAAATTATGTTTTAAAAATCCATTCATGCCATATAAGTTAAAAAACATTATTCTCATACTTTTGTCGGAAAAGTCAAAAAGTACCTCGTACGAAAAACGACAAAAGATTCCTTTCATATCTTTTACTAAAAACTCACCGAAGGGTAAAATTGGATTTAAAAAATTGTAGGTGGATGGAAATAATATTATATATTGAGGAAACATGGATATGTATGATAAAATACACCCAAGTAAATTCCAAAGTATAAACAGTCTTGGATAAAAATTAGATTGTGATATTTCCCTTACCTTATGTCCGATTTGCTTCGTAAGTGTCTGAACCTCCTGTATAATGATTTAAATAATGTCATTGACTTATTACAGATTCATACTAATTGTTGTGATATCATATATGGTCATATTCTTAGCTTCTTATTAGTAATATTTCATTGTTACTTGTTATTCGGGTGTTTATTGTTTTTTGTTCTTATGCGTGTTTTATTGAATAAATTCTTATTCTTATCTTTAGGTTATAGATACATCATTTCCTGAATGGTATTAGTGTAATATATATCATATTTATTCACTCAATTCATTTATGTAATCATTATTCAACGAAAATCATGTAGAACGAGTCGCATCACATCGTGGAGACGGTATTCTGTACGTACGCACGAGCGATGATATCGTTCCCATGATCGTGGAATTTTATTAGAGTGTATGTATACTATTTAAGAATCAATATCACTTTAAAATAATCAAATATATTCATTCTTTACACCATTATACCCATCCAAGTAGGTTGGTGGTGGAAAATAGATTACACCACGGCGTGGAGACGGTATTCCGTACGTACGCACGCGTGGTGATTTCGTTTTCTGTAGGATGGATAGATGGTGAAATAGGGTTTTTTCATTCTTATAATAACATATCATTGTATGAGTGATACTGATGTTATTAATTCATAATGAAACAACTAAAGAAGAAGAAGTGGAAGAAGAAATAAAGTTGAAAGAATCGGTAACAGACATTACCTCTTCTTTGAAGCGCTTCTTTGAGACCTCCTTTTAGGGAACTAAAATTGGTCTTTGAAGAAGACCAGGACCTCTAGGATGTTTCTAGAGAAGTGGAGAAGAGACGTTTTCAGGTTTTTGATGATCTTTAAGGCTCAAAGTGGTGTGAGGAAGAGAGGGAGGAGGTTCTCTTTTATAAGGGATGAGAGGGGCACCTTTGGAAAAACTAAAACTATTATTTTATTATAAATCCATATTCAGTTTTAAATAGCTCCAAATTGATTTATTTCGAATCTAAGGTGGGTATGGGTCTAAATCCTCTCATCCAATAGAATTTGGACAAGTTTATTTTACTATTTTAACCTTATCATTTAGATTTAACTTTAAGTTAGATAATTGTACTTTTACCGTGTCTTTTTGGGTTCTTACACTATAAGGTTAATAAAATTACTATAACAAGACAAAAGAACCCCAAGTTGTTTAGTATTAATATATAAAACCTTATATAAGTCATTTTCCCTAACCTTATATTTTTAGGAATAAAATAACAATTAATAATACAATATTTGTTTTAAAAACTATTTTATGTCAATTTTGACACTATTTAGTAATTGATTTTTGTGAAAATCATAACAGAATGATTAGTTCAAAAAACGTTAATTAAATAAATACTAACATGTCATATTAACCTATAAAATTATTTTAATTCATAGCAAGTCTCAAATTACATTTATTTGGGTATTTATAACATTAATTATGTCAATATTTTATTAATAAGATAATTATTGCATCATCTTTGTGTCATTAATAAATTAAATTATTTAATGTCTAAAAATTACAAATAAAATACCATTATGTAGTAAATCTTTTTATCTTTCTAATTAATATTTATAGTCGAACTTATCTAATATATAACCCTATATTAAAAATTATTTACTTATTAGACTTTGATTTTAACTATTTTAACCCTTCTTTAAATAAATTAATAATAAATGTCCTAATCTAATCCAAGTGGGCCTAAATGGTCATATTCTATTCCTAGGGTTGTTTTTGGTCGAATTACACTTATCCAATAGAATTAGTACATGTTTTAAGGTAATAATAATATCATTTTTACCCTTAATTACCCTATTTACTTTTAACCGTGGTAAATAAAAGTAAAAAGTTACTATTCACCAAAAATTATTTTCATCTCATTGAACCACATTTTACTTACTGAAATCAACCGTGTCTCTCGGATTTTTTAAATTCCACTCACAAAAGTGGTAAAATTAAGTTTTATGTAAATTTGCAAATTCTCCTAGGAGGTGGGTAGAAGACGGTGAAAAGTTCAATAAAATTTTTATATATCTAAAATTATTATAAAATTACTCCAATGAATTACATTGAACTTATATAGTTATTATGTATCAATTTTTACCTAAAATAAATTTAAATAAAATAAATAATTATTTAAATAAAAAGTCAGTTTTTAAATAGTAACCCAGTGTTTTCACTATTCATCAAAAATTGAAAGTTTCCAGAAAAATAACAAAATTTCACCCTAGGCTAATTTCGATATTCCGAATCCAAAAATGAAGTTCATTTTGAAAAATAAAATTTACAAAATTTCAAAAAGTTGTTATTACTATTCATAACGGCTAGTTTTAATAATATTTTAATAGAATATCGTTATTTAGTGAAACTCGGTATTGCGTACGACGCAAGCTATCGAGGAAGGTCGTGATTGCGTGTAAAGAAATCCAAGAAAGTTTTGTGTGTAGTGAAAGATTCCTTTGATGATTTATATAACATAAAAACAAAATATTTCTCATAAAAGTCTCGGGTGTTACATTCTACCCCCCTTAAAATGAATTTCGACCTCGAAATTTGTCACTTTGTAACAAACAGATGAGTATACCTCTCCCTCATCATATCCTCAAGCTCCCATGTATCTTATTATAATTGGTGGTTCCTCCATAAAACTTTCACCAAGCGAGTGGTCTTGTTCCATAGGACTTTTTTACTACGATCAAGAATCTCTATCGGCCGTTCTTCATAAGAAAGATCTTGTTCCAGCGGTACAACTTCTGAGCTGAGTACATGTGAAGGAATAGGTATGTACTTTCTCAGAAGAGATACATGGAACACATCGTGAACTTGAGAGAGATTCGGTGGAAGCGCCAATCGGTAAGCTACCTTCCCAACATGATCCAGTATTTTGAAAGGACCGATATACCTAGGGCTCATCTTTCCCTTCTTTCAAAATCTCATTACTCTCTTCCAATGAGATATTCTTAAGAACACTTTATCACCCACTTAAAACTCTAAGTATTTTCTTCGATTATCGGCATAACTTTTTTATCGGCTCTGAGCTGCTCTTATGTGTTGTTGAATAGATCAGACCTTTTCTGCCATCTCATCAACAGGATCAGGTCCTAATAGCTTTCTTTCCCCAACTTCATCTCAGCAAGTTGGAGTCCTGCATATCTTTATATAGAGAGATTCATAAAGAGCCATCTGAATACTGGAGTGAAAGATATTATTATAAGAAAATTCCACCAAAGGTAGGTGTTGATCCCAACCTCCTTTGAAATCCATAGAGCAAGCTCTCAACATATCTTCTAGAGTTTGAATTGTCCTCTCAGACTGACCGTCTGTCTAAGGATGATAACCAGTGCTGAAACTCAAATCTGTATCTAGAGTATACTGAATACTTCACCAGAACTTTGAGGTAAACCTCGGATCCTGATCAGATATAATAGAAAGTGGTACTCCATTAAATCTTACCACTTCCTTCACATATATCCTGGAAAGCTGATCCAGAAAGAAATCCTCTCTAATAGCGATGAATTGTGCCGACTTTGTAAGACGATCAACTATGACCCAGATAGCATTATTGACTTTGGATGTTTTAGGAAGTCCTGTGACAAAGTCCATAGTGATGTTTTCCCATTTCCATTCGGGTATAGGTAATGGTTTTAACATCCCCTTAGACTTCTGTCTCTTGGCTTTAACTTGCTGAAAAACCAAGCATCGAGAGACATATTCAGCAACATCGCTTTTCATGCCATCCCACCAGAAGTACACTTTCAGGTACCTATACATCTTCGTGCTTCCAGGATGAATACAGAATGAAGAACTATGAGCCTCATCCAGCAACTCCTTCTTTAATTCGGGGATGGGAGGAACACAAACCCGATTCCTGAACTTTATTATCCAATCACAATCAAGGTTGAATTCAGGAACATTTCTCACCTTCTTTTGTAACTCTACATCTTCTTTCTGTGCATCTTTAAACTTTACATGTATAGATAGTTGAACATTCATTTGAGAAAGATACGATTTTTCCCCTTTCATTATAATTCCAAGATCTATCCTTTGTAAATCCATAAATATTGGATCTTTTGTGATCCTCATCATGGATAAACTGGCATGGTCTTGTCGACTTAATGCATCTGCCACCTTGTTTGCTTTCCCAGTTTGGTAATGAATTGAGCAGTCGTAATCCTTAATCAGCTCCAACCATCTTCTTTGGCACATATTCAGATCCATTTGTGTGAAAATATACTTTAAACTTTTATGATCAGTATAAATGTCACACCTTTCTCCATAAAGATAATGCCTCCAAATCTTTAATGCGGAGATTACCGCAGCTAACTCCAAATCATGAGTTGGGTAAATTTTCTCATGGATTTTCAACTGTCGTGAGGCATAATCTATCACCATATCATTTTTCATAAGAACACACCCCAATACCTTCTTGGATGCATCACTGTAGATCACAAACCTTTCTCTACTACAAGGCAGTGTGATCACAGGTGCACTGGATAACCTTCTTTTCAACTCCTTGAAATTCTCTTCACATTCCTCCGTCCAAACAAACTTAACTCTTTTCCGAGTCAACTTGGTGAGTGGATTAGATAATCATGAAAAATATTTCACCAAACGTCAATAATATCCATCCAAACCAAGAAAACTTTGGATCTCAATTACTGTTGTTGGTCTGGAACATCTTTCGATAACCTCTATTTTTGCTGGATCCACATATATCCCCACTTTTGAGATTATGTGACCCAAAAATGAAACTTTTTTAAGCCAAAATTCACACTTGGTAAATTTGGCATAAAGATTCTCCTTTCTTAGGGTCTTCAAAATAATTCTCAAGTGATCCTCATGTTCTTCCTTACTCTTTGAATATACAAGAATATCGTCTATAAAGACTACCACAAACTGATCAAGATAGTCTCTAAAGACTCTATTCATCAGATCTATGAAGATATAAGGGGCATTACTAAGACCAAATGGCATCACTATAAATTCATAGTGTCCATACCTTGTACGAAAATCCGTCTTGGGTATATCCTCCCTTTTGACCCTTAATTGATGATACCCTGAACAAAGATCAATCTTGGAAAAGTATTGAGCTCCGTGTAGTTGGTAAAATAATTCATCAATGCGTGGGAGAGGATATTTGTTCTTGATTGTGATCTTGTTAAGTTCTCGATAATCAATGCAGAGTCTCATTGATCCATCTTTCTTCTTAACAAACAAAACAGGTGCTTCCCAAGGTGACGCACTAGGGCGTATGAACCCCTTATCAAGATTCTCTTGGAGTTTCTTCTTCAGTTCCTGCAACTCAATTGGGTCCATTCTATAAGGTGTCTTTGAAATAGGTAAAGCACCCGGTACGAGTTCGATTGAAAACTCAACTTCATGATTTGGTGTAAGACCAGGCAATTCCTCCAGAAAGACATCATCAAACTCCCGTACAATGGGAATATTCTTAATCATGAGTTTCTCACCAACCATTTGAGATAAATAACCTTCATTTAGTGGAATCATGACCCATAAGATGGAAGAAGTTTCCACTGGAAGGTTATGTTCATCCTTGCATCAATAGACGATCTAAGATTGATCTGGAATATGAAATGTGACTTCTCTTATTTGGAAATTGATATGAGCTCTATATAGAGAAAGACAATCCATGCCAAGAATCACATCAAATTCCACTATAGGGAGGATCACAAGATTTGCAGGAAGCACTTTCCCACAAACTTCAATCAGAGAAGAATTATAAACTTTTGATGCGACTATTGTGCCATTAGGGGTTGTCACAGCTAAATCAACATCTAATTATTGAGGTAATACGATGATACCCTTAGAAAATTATTCAGAAATAAAAGAGTGGGTGGATACAGAATCAAATAAAACATTTTCTACTTTAGAGTGGATGGTAAGTGTACCTTTCACCACATCTTTATCGTACTCCACATCACTGATAGAAATTTCATGTGACTTTCCTTTTCCTTTAGCCTTAAGATTTTTTTGACGTCGATCATCATCCACAACCCTTGGATTATGGCATTGATTGGAATAATGCCCCATTTCCTTGTACTTGTAACATTGAAGTGTAGGAGGTGCAATCTGTGTAGCCTTTTCATTGTTCGCATCACTAGACATCTTCTTCCCATCATTGTGGAATTCAAATGCCCGATGACCTTCCTTTCCAAATTTGAAACATTTACTTGTCCCTTTAAGACAACTCCCTCCATGTTTCTTTCCACACTTTGAGCATAAGGGGAAACTCATCTTTTTTTCAGTGGGCTCTTTAGATTTTCCTTTGAATTCCATTTTCCTCTTCTTATCAAACCCATATGACTGATGGGTTACTCCAATCTCCATCTCAACTTTGAGATCACATCGAGCGATTTCCTCGTAGCAATTGAAGTCCCTTATGGCTAACGCCCTTCGAAGACTTGGTTTTAAGCCACCAAAGAATCAATCAATCCTACTCTCAGGTTGGATAATAATACCAGAAGCGTATCGTGCAAGTCTTGTAAAATTTGCTTCATAGGTACCAACAGATTCATCATCCTTTTGCTTTAGTTCAAGAAACTCCTTCTCCATCTTTGTTCTAAGAATACGAGGGAAGTACTTATTGAAAAATAAGTTCTTGAACTCGTCCCATTCCATGGACTCAATTTCATCTCTTGTCCTCGTATTCTTGATAAGATTCCACCATTGATCAGCATCACCTTACAAACGATACACTGCTAAGATGACTTTATCATGTTCAGAACATTGAAGAACTGAAAATATCTTTTCAGTAGTAATGATCCATTTTTCAGCAACTAATGGATCAGTAGATCCGCTGAATGAAGGTGGACGCTGTCTCATGAAGGATTCAACAGAATGTTGCTCCTTCCTTTGCTCATTTGGAAGTCATGCATGATTCATAGCTTGAGAAAGTTGTGTGAGCATGGCTACAAGATTTTACATTCCTCCTCCCATAACGTTTGGTTTCTCAGGGGGACAATCATTGCATTGCCCGTCGCATTCTGTATTAACACGGTTCCTTCAGGTTCCATCCATTGACTAAAACCAAGAAGAATAGTGTGAGAAACACTAATTATAATAGTAAAACAACATAATCAAGAATAAAATTTCACACTTAAGGTATTATCCTAGGTTATTCATGGCCATTTCTAAAACACTAAGTTTGAGTTCTATGCTTAGACTTATCCTTAGGGTTCTTACTAAGGATTTCACATGCTAGTTTCCAAAGGTTGACTATACCTTTCCTCTGATACCAACTATAACAACCCATACTTTACATACATTGTTAATACTTTAAAATTGAAGTACACTTATTACAATATATAACAAAACCATTAAAGGACCGTATAGGTATAGTGTCTTTAGAAACTGGGAAACATAATCAACTGGTTCATAAAGGGTCTACATTGTCTCCCATTTATTTCATCATATCTATAGTCTCTTTTGGCATATCTTACTTAATAACCTTCTTCCTGACCTGGGGAAAGAAAACATTCAAAAGGGTGAGCTCAAATGCTCAGTAAGGGTAAACAAAAGAAATATCAATCACATCATATTCATAAGAATATAACATTTTGGAAATCTTACCCTGCAAAAAAATCAAAATTTCATAACATGGGATAAATCATGGTAGTGAAATGTAATCACAATAATCATAACTTAAAACATTAAGATTTGTGGAATACACACATAATCATAGAGAATCATTTCTTATTAGTGAAGACCCATTTCCAAGACTATCTTAGTGGACAAAGTCCATTTCTGAACCGAGTTCATTCCTCATTTCACTCCTGTTTCACTGAACTGGTTTAACCTATCGTTCCAGCCATGTCTATTTAATGAGATATAAAATCTTTACCCAATGCATTGGAGGGAGATATAGGTCTCACCCATCTCATAATGATACCATTCTTATGTGTGCCACAAAATCATAAACCATACATCATAGCATAACCCATGTAATAAAAATGGGATTCTTAAACATCGTGACATTATAAAACAATTCATATAAGATAATGGAATACATAAAAATAATTCCATCACAACATAATCAAATCAATGTAATAATAGGGATATAAATAGAACCCTTTATTATCTTATATGGAAAATAATTTTGATAAAACACTTGAACTCCATTCTGGAGGAAAATATCCTTTCTACTTCAAAAACACTTTTCCTTTCTTAACATGTCATACAATTCTAAATTAAAATAAGTTTATTAAAAATAAACTTGAAAACTTTTAAATTAAGCTTCTTGGAAATAATTTTTTAAAAATCCATTCATGCCGTATAAGTTAAAAAACATTCTTCTCGTACTTTTTTCGGAAAAGTCAAAAAGTACCTCGTGCGAAAAATGACAAAAGATTCCTTTCATATCTTTTACTAAAAACTCGGAAAAGGGTAAAATTGGATTTAAACAATTTTATGTAGATGGAAATAATATTACATATTGAGGAAACATGGATGTGGATGATAAAATACACCCTAGTAAATTCCAAAGTATAAACAATCTCGGATAAAAATGAGATTGTGATATTTCCCTTACCTTAGGTATGATTTGCTTCGTAAGTGTACGAACCTCCAGTATTATGATTTAAATAATGTAATTGACTTATTCCATAATCATACTCATTTTTATTATATCATATATGGTCATATTCTTAGCTTTTTATTAGTAATATTTCATTGTTACTTGTTATTCGGGTGTTTATTGCTTTTTGTTCTTATGCGTGTTTTTTCGAATAAATTCTTATTATTATCTTTAGGTTATAGATACCTAATTTCAATAATGTTATTAGTGTAATATATATCATATTTATTCACTCAATTCATTTATGTAATCATTATTCAATGAAAATCATGTAGAACAAGTTGCATCACATCGTGGAGACGGTATTCCGTATGTACGCATGAGCGATGATATCATTCCCATGATCGTGGAATTGTATTGGACTGTATGTATACGATTTCAGAATAAATATCACTTTAAAATAATCATATATATTCATTATTTACACCATTATACCCATCCAAGTAAGGTGGTGGTTTAAAATAGATTACACCACGGCGTGGAGACGTTATTCCGTACGTACGCACACGCGGTGATTTCATTTTCCGTAGGATGGATAGATGGTGAAATAGGGTTATTTCATACTTATAATGACATATCAGTATATTATTGATACTTATGTTATTAATTCATAATGAAACAACTAAATAAGAATAAGTGGAAGAAGAAATAAAGTTGAAAGAATCGGTAACGGACATTACCTCTTCTTTGAAGCGCTTCTTTGAGACCTCCTTTTAGGGTACTAAAATTGGTCTTTGAAGAAAATCAGAACCTCTAAGATGTTTCTAGGGAAGTGGAGAAGATAAATTGTTAGGTTTTGGCCGAGCTTGAAGTCTCAAAGTGGTGTGAGGAAGAGAGGGAGGAGGTTCCCTTTTATAAGGGAGGAGAGGGGTACCTTTGGAAAAACTAAAAATATTATTTTATTATAAATCCATATTCGGTTTTAAATAGCTCCAAATTGATTTATTTAGAAGATAAGGTGGGGATGGACCGAAATCCTCTCATCGAATATAATTTGGACAATTTTAGTTTACTATTTTAACCTTATCATTTAGATTTAACTTTAAGTTATATAATTTTACTTTTACCGTGTCTTTTTGTGTTCTTACACTATAAGTTTAATAAACTTACTATAACAAGCCCAAAAGAACCCCAAGTTGTTTATTATTAATATATATAACTTTATCTAAGTAATTTGGCAGAACCTTATATTTTTAGGAATAAAATAACAATTAATAATATAATATTTGTTTTAAAAACTATTTTATGTCAATTTTGACACTATTTAGTAATTGATTTTTGTGAAAATCACAACAGAATTATTAGTTAGAAAAAAGTTAATTAAATCAATACTAAAATGTCATATTAACCTAGAAAATTAGTGGAATTCTTAAAAAGTCTCAAATTACATTTATTTGGGTATTTATAACATCAATTATATCAATATTTCATTAATAAGATAATTATTGCATCATCTTTGTGTCATAAATAAATTAAATTATATAATGTCTAAAAATTACAAATAAAATACCATTATGTAGGAAATCTTTTTAGATTTCTAATGAATATTTATAGTCGAACTTACTTTATGTATAACCCTATATTAAAAATTATTTACTTATTAAACTTTGGTTTTAACTATTTTAACCCTTCTTTAAATAAATTAATAATAAATGTCCTAATCTAATCCAAGTGGTCCTAAATGGTCATATTTTATTCCTAGGGTTTTTTTGGTCAAATTACACTTATCCAATAGAATTAGGACATGTTTTAGGGTAATAATAATATCATTTTTACCCTTAATTACCCTATTTACTTTTAACCGTGGTAAATAAAAGTAAAAAGTTACTATTCACCAAAAATTATTTTCATCTCATTAAACCACATTTTACTTTCTTACACCAACCGTGTCTCTCAGATTTTTGAAATTCCACTCACAGAATGGTAAAATTAAGTTTTATGTAAATTTTCAAATTCTCCTAGAAGGTGGGTAAAAGACGGTGAAAAGTTCAATAAAATTTTTATATATCTAAAATTATTATAAAATTACTCCAATGAATTTCATTGAACATAGATAGGTATTATGTATCAATTTTGACCTAAAATAAATTCAAATAAAATAAATAATTATTTAAATAAAAAGTCGCTTTTTAAATAGTAACCTAGTGTTTTCACTATTCATCAAAAATTGAAAGTGTCTAGAAAAAAATAAAAATTTCACCCTATGCTAATTTAGATATTCAGAATCCAAAAATGAAGTCCATTTTGAAAAATAAAATTTTCAAAATTTCAAAAGGTGTTTATTACTATTCATAACTGCTAGTTTTAATAATATTTTAATAGCACATCGTTGTTTAGTGAAACTCGGTATTGCGTACGACGCAAGCTATCGAGGAAGGTCGAGGTTGTGTATAAAGAAATCCAAGAAAGTGTTGTGTGTAGTGAAAGATTCCTTTCATGATTTATATAGAATAAAAACAAAATATTTCTCATAAAAGTCTCGGGTGTTACACGACGTGGGTTCGACAGCTCTTACTATTATTCCAGGATCCTATGTGGAATCTACAGCTTTGATTATTGTTCTAGGATCTTACGTGGGTTTGAAAGCTCTGATTACTGTACTAGGATCCTACGTGGGTTCAACATAGCAGATGATTTAGTGGCTACATATAATCATCTCTATCTCTCTACATAAGTTGTATAGTCTGTGTGAGCTGAGCCTTGACTCTGTGTTGTTATCAATGAGTTATCTTTCTTCCTTCGTGGAACAGGTTATGCTTGGGATCAAGAGTTGGAGCTGGTTTGTATTTGATTACTTAGGTATATGTATGGGCATATACCAAAGTGTGGTTGGATTATACTTTTTGATTGTATTCTTACTACTGTGGTTTATCCTTAGTGGATTCTAGGATACCTTCAGGGGTCTTGAGGTCCCTACTGAGTATTTTTATACTCACCCCTACACGGGCTTCACCCACACCTTGTTGTGTCCTGTGTAGACGATGGACAGTAGTGATCGAGGATGAGGGAGATTAAAAAGAGGTTTTTTAAAGATGGACTTAGACGGTACATACCTCAGGGATGACTTGATTGAGATATTTACCTACCCTTTAGGTAGGACTTCCCGTTGGAAGATCCAGGAGCTCTTTTTCCCTCTTTCCAGTACTTTTACTTCAGTTGGGTTTGTATACTGACCCATTTACATTCAGTACTCTTTACATTATTAGTACTTTTTGGTTATCTCTGGTTTTGTACAGTCTGTGTGAGTTGTAGGTTTAAAGACAATGCCTTCTCTATTCTCTAGGATATGCCTTTTGGTGCTAGTCGTCATCCCCTAGTCTAAGGAAGGTGGGATTGGGGTAGTAACAGCACAGGCCCGTGGACGGGTCGTGAAAAATTGGTATCAGAGGAGTCGGTTCTACCGTAGAACATTCGACTCTGATATTTTAACGGAAATAATGTTAAGTGTTTTGGGTGTGGTTATCAGTTTAGGGAAACCAATGTTGGTGCAGTGGTCGACATATCCATACACCAGTACTCTGACTTTTGATTTCCAACTTAGTGTGAAAAAACACTGATTACGTGTGTGTCACATTTGAAAAGTTTTCTTTGTGATCTCTTTGATTCATCTCACCAGGTCTAACTTATTGATTGTGGCGCATCCGTTTCTTTTCAGGATGGCCCCACGTAGAGATCCATCCAGGGTTTCAGGCTTTGTATGAGATGGCATCCCACCGAGCGACGAGGCCTTGGTGTAGGGACCTATCACAGCGGAGGCACCAGCGGTACCACTACCCATTGGGCCACCGATGCCACCAGCCCCAGCAACAGAGAGTGCATGCCTCATGATCATGTTGCATGATTTCCAGCGCCTGAGGTTGTGGTGAGAGTATTCAGACTGGTAGGGACATCAACCGACCTTATGGTGATCCTTGATGCGAGTCTCCTTTAGGGAGCAGTAGGAAGATGGTGGAGCCTGATGCTTCAGGTTCATGATGAGGCGACAATTCTCTAGGCAGACTTTGAGAGCCTATTTTGGGAGCAGTTTGTTCCAACCACCCGACGTACAATCCAGATACAGGAGCTACTTCATCTGCAGTAGGGCAGTATGACGGTGGCATAGTACTTAGTGAGGTTCACCGACCTCTCGCGCTACTCCACAGATATGGTGCAGGACCCATTCTTCAGGTCCTAGACCTTCGAGCAGTGGCTCAGGCGAGAGATCGGGGCTTTGATGATCTACCTCGTCATTCTAACGTAGGTTGAGGTGTTGGAGAAAGCCCTCTTAGTGGAGAGTTTCCTTGTTGAGCAGTCACCAGTAGAAAGACCCACCATTGGGCGTCACGTAGCAGAGTCTTCTGCAGCTGGCAATAGACAGATGTTGTAGAGATCCAATCAGACCAAGAAATTTGGTGGATGAACTCTGGATATGGGTTTGGTGGTGTGGGGCACATGAGACTAAGCCAGTCATACAAGGAGCAGGTAGTGCTACGCATGTGACGGGCATGGTCACATGGCCCGTGACTGTCTGACCCGCCATGTAGATGATCATAATATGGTCAAAGGACCACCCTGGAAGAGACAGCGATTCGATCGAGGTGGTCCACAGGGCGCATGCGGACGTAGAAGAGGATCTGGTCGAGCAGCTGGCAGAGGGAGACATTTTGAGGTGTTACTGTCACCACCACCAGGAGGTCCACCCCGACCGCAAAGAGCAGGTGGACAGAGGATAGCTCATCTCCAGGCAGCTGAGGCTTATGATCATGGCACTCCAGAGATGATTCGAGGTATGGTCTATGTCTACTCCACCATAGCTACAGTACTTATAGACCCAGGTTCCAGTCACTCTTTCATTTCCACTGCCCTCGTTCAGAGATCAGAGATTTCGACGTATCCGTTGTCTCTATCATTGCAGCTAGAGACTCCTACAGGAGAATATTCGATGATTACGCACTGGTTGCGGCAGTGTGACATTACTCTATGAGGCAAGAGCTTCGGCTGGGATCTCCTAGTAGCGACGTCGAGGCCTTACGACATCGTCTTGTGTATGGAATGGTTATCTATAGTTCATTCTTAGATTGACTATATTTGGCGGAAGGTGTGGTGTGTCTGTGAGGATGGGACTAGGTTTACCTTCACCGGTGAGAAGGGGGTCTTTTCAGCGCAGTATGGACTTACCCAGAAGAGGGGGAAGCTGATTACTCATTAGTTGGCTAGCCTTATCCTCGGAGCGGTTGATGTGCAGAGTCTGAGCTACCCTGTTGTGGTGGATCAGTACGCGGATGTTTTTCTTGATGAGGTGCCAGGACTACCTCCTCACAAAGAGGTAGACTTTTACATCTACTTGTATCCTGGGATGACACCGATATCTACTCTAGCTTATCAGATATCTCCCACCGAGCTTCATGAGCTGTGAGTACAGTTGGGGGACTTGCAGGGAAAGGGGTTCGTTGTACCTAGTGTTTTACCATGGGCAGCCCCGATTTTGTTCACCAAGAAGGTAGACGGGAGTTTGAGGCTCTGTGTGGATTACAGGCGCCTGAACAAGGTGACCGTGAAGAACAAGTATTCACTTCTAAGGATTGATGACCTCTTCAATCAGCTGAAGGGAGCACGTTGGTTCTCGAAGATAGGCCTCCAATTGGTCTACCTCCAGCTCAGAGTATGGGATAAGGATGTGTAGAAGATGGCTTTTAGATTCGGAATGACCACTATGAGTTCCCAATTATGCCATTCGACATAGAAAATGCACCATATGTTTCCATGGGACTTATTAACATGATCTTCAAGCCATACCTTGATTTCTTTGTGGTAGTCTTCATCGATGACATTATGATCTACTCGACTTCTGAGAACGAGCATGCCTATCATTTGTGGATAGTACTGGACAGACTCCAAGAGCACTAGATTTATGTTAATCTCTCGAAGTGCCAATTCTAGATCTGAGAGGTTCAATTTATAGGAGCACGTCATCCTCTTCAGAGGATGTTTCGTGACCCGACCCCACCGGTCTTGAGCAGCAACAACCCCAAGCTCACCTCCATAGGCCAGGGGCTGGCGACAAGCACCGAAGGCATAACAATCTCGGGGAGGCCTTTTCCTAAGTAAATGTACACACACACATAGCCCACTCAATGGAGAAGTGTAGAGTAACAAGGAACCCAAAGTACAAACAACTATAACCCAACCATAGTCATGCATCAACTTCTAAAAATAGAACAAGTGCTGAAAAGTGGACTGACAAGTAAACTAAACACTAAAAGGGAAAAACACACGCCCAACCAAAAAGGTTCCACAACCCAGCAATAGGTAAACGAAAGTAAACAGCTGGTGAGTCTCACACCTGAAAGTCCTACTACGACCACTGAAAACAGCCCAAGCTCATGTGTCCCCTATGCTCCTCCATAGTCTCAATCGACCTGTCTATCATCTGTAAGGTCACACTAAGTGTGGGAAAAGCCCAAGCAGGGTTGATTATAAAGATACTCAGTAGGATACCCCGAAATCTCGAGGGAGCAACAAAGGAGGTATTAAAATGGTGATAAGTAGAAAGAACAAAGAACAGTTTAAGAGTACAATAGAGAGAGTGCAGCTAAACCCAACAAAATAATGAAAGTAGACTTGTCCAATCCAAGAGGAGCTAGATACAGAAATCGTGTGGCATACCCCGCGCGTCTTCGCCCCTCCAAGAAAGAGAGTAACCGAACCCAAGGAGTGGGAACAAAAGTAGGGTGTATATATATACATATATATACTCGACAAGAAACAAGAACGAGTGTGTAAGGGGATATCTATCTCCAATATCAACCCAAGAATAGTCACCAACAGTTCTAAGGATTTCCATCACTGATGCCCAACAGGACCTTACGAGAAAGTTGTCTCATCAGTAAACCATACAACCAAGGGTCCTGCTCTGGTAATCATGGAGAAAAGTCATTGACTAGCCTCCTAGAAAGGGCTGAGTCTGAAAGAAGTTATCAGGAAACCAACTGCCCAGCCCAGCTGGAGGGTAAACCCCAAGAAGTTGTTAGGTAACCCACTGCCTAGCCCTGCTGGAGGGTAAACCCTAATTTCAACAGGTAACCCACTTCCCATTCCCGCTAGAACATAAACCCTAAAGTCAACAGGTAACCCACTACCTAGCCTAGCAGGAGGGTAAACCCTAAGGTCAATGGGTAACCCACTACCCAGCCCCGCTGGAGGGTAAATCCTAAGGTCAACAGGTAACCCACTACCCAGCCCCGCTGGAGGGTAAACATGTAACTGGTCCAATAACTCCGCATTACTCGTGCCATCATTAGGTGTCACTAACACCGCTATCCTGCATAGGTTCGGAGTGCGTCAAAGGAACCTCCGACCAATGCCATTCCATGTTTCGACATTTAATGAGATCTCGAAAGAGGCTCGAATCGCCCAAACAGATTACACTATTGTAATCTTTGCAAAAAAACACGCGAGATATACTAATTAATCACTGGAGACGGACTCCTGATGAAAAAGTTATTCAACACCACTTTATGCTCATACGGCGTCTTGTGGGGCCCGCACATCGGTCCCGAAAAAGGTTAGTAAAACTGTTCCATCGCGACGCTCTCGGAAAAACATGCCAAATAGACTATTCATACGCCCCAAATGGATGTCTGATGAAAAAGTCACAGTACGCTGCACACAGCTTAAAAGACAGTATGTGGGGCCCATGCCTCAACTCTAGCCTCAACACCTAAAACCACTATGGTCAACTCCGTCTCGATTCCAGGGTCACAAAACCACTGACGGCTCCTAAAACAAACTCTAGATACAGAAGCTGCAACTCCCCGTGTTATGCAAATGGGTCCTTGTGGGGCCCCCACCTCGACCCCGAAACACGTCATGCAGATCATACCATTGCGTTCCATGTAGATAACAATGAGGCATAGGCTATTCATTTACCCAAAACAGACTTATGAATCAAAAGTTGTAAAAACAAAGCATACGTCTGAAGTTCGTCTCGTGGGGCCCATGCCTTGGGGCCGAATTTAGGCGGGCAGATTGATCCATCGCAATCTCGGTGGAAGAACACTCAAAAACAAGTATTCAAACACCCCAAATGGGTGTCGGGTGAAAAAGTGGTTATTCACTGTAAAATGTGTGATCTAGGCCATGTGGGGCCCGCACCTTGTCTCCAACCCGAACGCTTCAGGAAGCATCTCAAAAAGTCTGAACGAGGACTGGGGTCATGCTTTCACTGATGAGGCGTCAATCGAACATCCCAAAAAAGAGTTAGTTCTAACACAAGAATAATTAATTAATTAAGTAATTAATTAATTATTTGCATTAAGCGTTTTGTGCCATCGAGCAACAAAACCAAACCTCAAAGGTTCTGAACCAACTTTGGAAGGACCATCTCAACTCCAGGGCCACAGTGCCTCTGACGGCACATCAAACAGTTATCTGGCTCGTGAAGCACGTTCGTCGCAAGCTTTAATAATAATTTAATATTATTAAACTAAAGCATTTTGGGTCACCTGTCTTTGGGCGTAGAACCCAAAAACCACAAAACCCAATTCAAAAAGTCTATCTCACTGAAACGAGCCTATATCCACTGAAGTCATGTCAAACGGACGTGCCTTTTAGGAGATAAGCCCCTTGAACAAAAGGGGGCCCAAAATTTGGCCGGTTCGGACCGGCCGGCCCGGTCTGGTCCTGACCACCGGTCGCGGGTCCGACCCAACTGTGATCCCGGACCAGCTCGATGTGGCCCTTTCGAAACAACCAGACCCCTATGGTTCGGTTCTTCCACTGACCAGTCGAGCGGCTGATCGCTTTTTCAGCGCGCCGCACTAACAGGACCCTCGGGATGTGGGTCCTTGTTTGCTACTCCCCCCCGAGGCGCTGACCTCGAGTCTTCCTTCCGACCATGACAGGCTTCCCACTCTGCGGCCTCCTGACCTCCCCGATGTCCAAGCGCACCACCGCAATCCTCCCGGCTCCCTGCTCTTCCGCATGGGCTCACCGCTCCGCCGACCGAGCACACCACCCGGTAACGCGACCTCCTGGTCCCCCGCTCCTCGCTCCGCTGTGGCCGCCTCTGCCTAGCCGCCGACCTGCTCAGGTCCTCCGCCAGATGCCGCATCCACCTCTGCCCATCTGCTCCTGATCCCTCAGCTCCAGCCACACTCGGCACTGCCGCACACCGGCCCTCCTCCATCGGGACCCGAGCTTCCTCCATGCTCAAAAACAGGGTCACTGCGCTCCTTCACGCCTCCTGCTCAACCTCCGGCTTCCACCCCATACCGGAGCTGGACCTTCAACCGGTCACCCCGACCACTCCGGTGGTCGGAAGAATTATCTGAAACTGGTTTCGGAATTCTCGGGGCTGGATCTTCACAGTGTCGCCCCTCTCTCGTCGATCCGTCATGGTTTTGGCGCATCCGAAATTTTGGACAGAGAATGCTCAAGAACGGGATTTAGAACGGGGCTCGGATGATGGCTGTGTTTTTTTGGCCATCGTCCTAATTCTAACATTATATGATTTAAACAATGGAATTGAAGAAAACTCAAGAAATTGAAGAAATTACGAAAATGAACCAAAAATCCGACCTCTAATCGGTCGTGCGTCGTTGGCGGTGTGTCCACGACGCTTCTACTTTGATCTGCCAAGGTTCCGGCGGAGTTCTCTCCTCAATTAGGAAAAGAATGAAGAATAACTCCAAAGAACAAGAGAAACATAGAGAGAGAGAGAGAGAAGAAAAATTATGTCTTTTCCTTAAATCCAACACTTAAGTGAATTTATAAACTCTCTCTGAAACTCTACCGTCGGGCGAGAATTATGAAACCTCCTCACCTGCCTATTTAATATCACACCTAGGAAAAACACCCCCTTTCGAACTCAATGAAAGTCTTGGATTTATATTCCAAGACTTCATTCAAAAATTATTTGAAAATAACACTAGTGATAAAAATTACTAAGTCATTATTTTAAAATGATGGTTTTTTCCCCTGGGTGACATCTCTCACAGCAGGCACACGCCCGTAACTTTTACACCCCACCTAGGGTAAACGGCAGGCTACAGACGCAACTGTGCCCTCTGATTTCCGATTTGAGCTACCGTTTAGGAGAAAACACAACCCCACCACGTGCATAGCATAAACATACTTAATATTTTAATAAAATTTATTCCGGGCACACCGGGCCTCGGAACCGAACATCGTCTTTGCGCCTAGATCTAGAAATATTTTTAGAAATATCCCAAAGTCTTACAGGGTAAAAACTAGGTCCTAACATCATTCCCTCCTTCAAGCTTTTTTTCCATGAAAATTAATACTAGGAAAAACAACTAGGGATGAAGAGCTCACACCTATCTCTCCTTCTCCCAAGAAAACTTTCACAACACCATGCTGGCACAACACACGAACCAAAGGGATGGTTCATACTCATAAGGTATGATATTTTCTATGAAATTCATAGGAACACGCACGCACCTCATTATCTGCGACATGTGGAAGAAGTGGTGTTCCCACTCCTACTATTTAGAGGGTAGGGCAAGACGGTAAGTAACCTCTCCATCTCTTTCACGATTCCCAAACCGCCTAAAGAAACTCAGGGGACTTCCCCATCCGAACCTCTACTTTCCATGTCGTGACCGAAATCACAGTTTGTTCCTAGAACATGGTCTCGTGATTCCCTCCTTCAGAATTCCCATATGGTGAAACACCCAAGGATATCCTATCACACAATTTTTCACAGTCGGTGCATCACAACCGAGACTCTCTTACACGCTCAAGAAGTGGATGATTCAACACCATCGACTGAAGAAAATTTTCACCCTCATGGTCCAACAGGGTCAACTATAGGGAGGCTAACTACTTCGAAACTTCCCACACCTAATGAGTCTGGGACTCTCTACTCATGGAACCTACTACAACACTAACATTTTTCTGAAACATAGACAACCTCGAAAACATAGTCCTGCAGACATTTCAACCTGCACCGTCGTCTCAGGTTCAAGTCTCTTTGGGTGCTGACACACCTGAGACACTGGTGGTCTGAGAAAACCACAAAGCCCTCTCCTAGAAGATAGCATCTCCAAATTCTTATGGAAATACTACCCCTACCAGCACCACATAGTGAATCGCATAGTTCTGTTTACGGGGTGTCCATCACCTTGACCTGTACTTGAAAACGTTATCAATATTAACGTTGAGCACGCAAGGTACCAACGAACAGGGCAGGAAAGAAAACTCATCCAACCACTAGAGGATAGACACAGAAAGTACGTGGCATACCCCACGTGTCTTTGACCATCTTGGAAGGAGATTAATCCCAAAAATAGGTACTCTTCCAAACCCACTAGTGGCACCTCAAGCAAAGGGAGGTCAGGAAAAAAATCCCCACTGGAAAATCCAAAACCTTCTCTGACACTCTGCCACACAACCCCTCCATGAATGCACATGTCAGAGGGACTCATCCACCACACCTAAATACTATCCTCTTTGGGTGGTATTGAATCTCCCTCATGGTTTTGATCGCATCACAAAAACGTGTCTCAGTGGGGGAAGAACCCATGTTTCCTGTGCATTCAAATTTACATTGGACAACACCAACACAGGGTTACATCAACGCCCTGTGTCACCTTCAGTAACCCCTCGAACAAAGAGTTAGACGAAAAGATTACCTCACGTAGTGTCTAACAAGTACTACTGAGAAAAGTATAAAAAGACACAGGTCGTACCTCTTATCATCTCATGCGTTGTAAGATTGTAGACATCCATAGCACACAGTCGCCCACATCCTCGTCCGTCAGCTCCATGATCCTGACATGGGCCGCCAAGTGGTGGTGGAAGGACCTCTAAACGTCGTCTACCAACCACAGTTCTTCCTACTTTTCTGCCAACACTGCCTCCCTGGGGACCACCCTGTCCTCACCTGGGAGTTCTCTAATCATGTCACTGCCTCTATTGTGGTGGATCATCTACCAACTATCTGGAAAACTCATCACATTTGGTCAAGTAGTCTCATGCCACATGACCTCACACATCATAATCATAGCACTAGTCCTCCCTGAGTTGTCTCGTTGCTCTACGTTATCCCCATCCATGTGCCTGAGTCTCATCAAGGGGATACCACCAGTGTCAAGGCCCTACCAATTGACGTCCATCTGATAGAAACTTCTCTATCACCAGTGCCTGCTACAGCACCCTGATATGGGTGGGGATGCACAAGGGCACTTCTCTGGCACAAATATCCTCTATAGAGACCTTGCTCAAACTTTTGTGCTCGGAAGTTTCCATCATGGACCATGTCCAAAGAGTACCGAGTAAGGTCTGTGAACCTAGTCGCATACTCAGTCACTGCCATCACTCCCTGCTGAAGCTCCAACAGCTCCTGAAACCGTATAAAGTGTAAGTAGGACGGGTAGTACTCCTCACGAAACACCTTCAAGAAGTCATCCCACGAGTATACCAACTCATCGTGCATCTGAGTAACCCTGGATCTACTAATGCCAATCTGCTTGGTGGAAAACAATCGGTTGTCAAATCCACCATCTAACATGTTAGTGCCCGAACAAGCCTGAAGAGGCGAACCACCAACTCTAGCCAACCCTTCACTGTCTGAGGGTATGGCTCACTATGGAACCTCAGCGGTCTCTAATGCTGGAACTCACATAGCACCCCCAGTATGCTCTCATCATCGGCCTTCACTGTCAGTACTATCTACTACTCTATAGGTGGAGGTTCTACTGCATGTCCTTCTGAAGAAAGGGTAATCGTATGATGGATCTTGAACTTAGGCCTCATCGCTCATGGAGTCGTCATCACGAACCGGATCTAGTATCCTGGCTGGATATCATCACAAAGACATCATGAATCTGATCAAGGAGTACCACAGTCAAATGATCATATATATACCAACAACGATGGGGAGATGACCCAAGAAGGATAGTCAAAGACGCAATCCTATATGATGCATGAACCAAATTCCCTGCAACAAGTGTCTCAGTGTGCCGAGTCTACAAGCGGGTTATTAGGGTCCTGGTGAATGGATACGTTGACCGCCACACCATCACTGGACTCCATGGCCCAATAGCCACTCTTGAGATACATTGACACTATTTCCCCAAAACTCAACCAATTCCTTTTTAGGGACGTCTAAACAATTCCCTAAGGAATGAACCACCTCTGATACCACTTTGTCACGACCCAACCCTACCAGTCTCGAGCCGCAACTACCTCAAGCCCGCCTCCATCGGCCAGGGGCTGGCGACAAGCACCGAATGTGTAACAATCTCAGGGAGGCCTTTTCCTATGTACCTGCACACACACACATAGCCCACTCAATGAAAAAGTGCAGAGTAACAAGGAACCCAAAGTAAAAATAACTATAACCCAACCATGGTCATGCATAAACTTCTAAAAATTGAACAATTAAAGTGCTGAAAAGTTGACTGACAAGTAAAATGAATAGTAAAAGGGAAAAACATGCACCCAATAAGAAAGGTTCCACAACCCGACAACAGGTAAACAAAAGTAAATAGCTGGTGAGTCTCACACTTGAAAGTCCTACTACGACCATTGAACACAGACCAAGCTCTTGTGTCCTCTACTCTCCTCCGTAGTCTCGATCGACCTGTCCGTCGTCTACAAGGGAACACCAAGTGCAGGCAAAGCCCAAGTAGGGGTGAGTATAAAGATACTCAGTAGGATACCCCAAAAACTCGAGGGAGCAACAAAGGAGGTACTAAAATGGTGAGCAGTAGACAGAACAAAGAACAGTGTAAGAGTACAATAGAGAGAGTGCAGCTCAACCCAACAAAAGAACAAAAGTAGACTCATCCAATACAAGAGTATCTAGACATGAAAAGCATGTGGCATACCATGCGCGTCTTCGCCCCTCCTAAAAGGAGATTAACTGAACCCAATGAGTGGGAACAAAATTATTGTGTATATATATACATATATATACTCAACAAGAAACCCGAATGAGCTTGTAAGGGGATCTCTATCTACAAGCTCAGCCTAGGAAAAGTCACCAACAGTTCTAAGGATGTCCATAACTGAAGCCCAACAGTCCTGTATGACAAAGTTGTCTCATCGCTAAACCGTACAACCAAGGGTCCCGCTTCGATAATCATGGAGAAAAGTCACTCGCTAGCCACATATAAAGGTCTGATTCTGAAAGAAGTCATCGGGTAACCCACTACCCAGCCCAGATGGAGGGTAAACCCCAAGAGGTTGTCGGGTAACCCACTGCCCGCCCTGCTAGAGGGTAGACCCTAAAGTCAACGGGTAACCCACTGCCTAGCCCCGCTGGAGGGTAAACCCTAAAGTCAACGGGTAACCCACTGCCCAGCCCAGCTGAAGGGTAAACCCTAAGTTCAACGGGTAACCCACTACCCAGCCCTACTGGAGGGTAAACCCTAAGGTCAACAGGTAACCCACTACCCAGCCCCACTGGAGGGTAAACCCGAAACTAGTCCGATAACTCCGCACTGCCTATGCCATCACTGGGTTTCACTAACATTGCTACCGTGCGTAGGTTCAGAGTGCATCAAAGGAACCTCCAACCAATTCCCTTCCATGTTTCCACATTTAATGAGATCTCGAAAGAGGCTTTGCTCACCCAAACATATTAGGTCATTGTAATCCTTGTGGAAAAACACGCAAGATAGACTACTTAATCACTGGAAACGGACTCCCGACGAAAAAGTTATTCAACACTGCTTTATGCTCATACGGCGTCTCATGGGGCCTACAAATTGGTCCCAAAAAATGTTGGGCAAACTACGCCATCACGACGCTCTTGGAAAAACATGCCAAATCAACTATTCATATGCCACAAATGGATGTCTGATAAAAAATTCATAGTACGCTGCACACAGTTTAAAAGATGGCATGTGGGTCCCACGCCTCAACTCCGACCTCAACACCTAAAACCACCCTAGTCAACATCGCCTCACCTACAGAGTCACCACACTACTAATAGTTCCTTAAACGGACTCCAGATGCAAAAGCTGCAACTCCCCGAATTATGCAAATGGGGCCCTATGGGGCCCACAACTCGACCCCAAAACACGTCACGCAGATCATACCATTGTGTTCCTTACATATAACCATGAGGTGTAGGCTATTAATTTTCCCAGATTGGACTTATGAATCATAATTTGTAAAAACGCAGCTTATGTCTGAAAGCCATCTCGTGGGGCCCACGCCTCGGGGCCGAATTTAGGCGGAAGGATTGTGCCATCGCAATCCCCTTGGAAGAACACTTGTAAACGAGTATTCAAACACCCCAAACAAGTGTCAGGTGAAAAGGTGGTGTTTCACCGTAAAATATGTGAACTAGGTTCTGTGGGGCCCGCACCTTGTCTTCAACCTGGACGCTTTGGAAAGCGTCTCAAAAAGTCCGCACGAGGACTGGGGTCATGCTACCATTGACGACGTGTCAATCAGACTTCCCAAACAGGAGTTAGGTCTGATGTAAGAATAATTAATTAATTATTCACATTAAGTGTTTCATGCCATCGAGCAACGAAACCAAACTGCAAAGGTTCCAAATGAACTTTGGAAGGACCGTCTCAACTCCGGGGCCACAACGCCTTTGATGGCATGTCCAACGGACGTCCATCTCGCGAAGCACGTCCTTCACAAGATTTAATAATAATTTAATATTATTAAACTAAAGAGTTTCAGGTCACCCTTCTTTGGGTGTAAAAACCAAAAACCACGAAACCCAATTCAAAAAGTCTTTTTGCTGACATGAACATGCATCTGCTGATGACACGTCAAACAGACACGCCGTTTAAGAGATAAGCCCCCTTGAACAAAAGGGGGCCCAAAATTGGGTCGGTCCAGACCACCGACCCGCAGCCCAGCTACGGGTCTGGCCCAGCTCGTCGTGGCTCATTGTCCGTTTCCCATTCAAAACCATTGGACCCCTAGGGTCCGGTTGTTCCACCGATCGGCCGTGCGATCAGTCACTTTGTCCACGCACCACACCAGCAGGACTCGCGGGATGTGGGTCCTTGTTCGATGCTCCCCCCGAGGTGCTGACCTCGGGGCTTCCACCCGACCACGACGGGCTGCCAGAATAGTGGCCACCTGACCACCCTATCGGCCGAGCGCACCTCCGCAAGCCACCCGGCTCCCGACTCCGTCGCCTGGGATTGCCTCTCCGATGGCCGAGCGCACTGCCCGGCACCACGACCGCCTGGTCCCCCGCTCCCTGCTCCATTGTGGCCACCTCTACCTGGCTGCTGACCTACTCGGCTCCTTCTCCAGATGTTGCAGCCACCTCCACCTAGCCGCTCCCGAGCTCATAGCTCTGGCCACACCTGATGCCACCGCACACCGACCCTCCTTCGTCGGGTCCCAAGCTTCTGTCGTGCTCCAAAACGGGGCATCCGCGCTCCGCCGCGCCTCTTGCTCAACCTCCGGCTGCCGCCCCTTGCTGGATTTGGACCTTCAAACGGTCCCCCCGACAACTACGGTGGTCGGAAAAATTATCCAAAAACAGTTTCGGAATCCTCGGGGCTGGATCTTCATAGCGCCTCCCCTCACTCGTCGATCTGTCACAGTTTTGGTGCGTCCGAAATTTGGTATGGAGAACGCTCAAGAATGGTATTTATAACGGGGCTCAAACGATGGCCGTGTTCATTTGGACATCTTCCTACTTCTAAACTTGTATAATTTAAAGAACGTAATTGACGAAAACTCATGAAATTGATGAAGGTGTGAAAATTAACCAAAAATCCTACCTCAAATCGGTCGTGCATCGTTGGCGACATGTCCACGATGCTCCTGCTTCGATCTGCGAAGGATTCAGCAGAGGTCCCTCCTTGATTCGGAGAATAACGATGAAGAATGTAGAAGAAAAAGAGAGAGATAGAGAGTGAGAGAAGTAAAATTATGACTTTTCCTTAAATCCAACACTTAAGTGAATTTATAAACTCTCTCTAAAACTCTACCGTCGGGCAAAAATTCTGAAACCTCTGCGCCCACCTATTTTATATCACGTCTAAGAAAAACACCCCATTCCAAACTCAATGGAAGTCTTGAATTTTTATTCTGAGACTTTGTTTGAAATTTATTTGAAAATAACACTAGTGATGAAAATCACTAAGTCATTATTTTAAAATGACGATTTGTTCCCCTGGGTGACATCTCTCACAACAGGCCCACACCTGCAACTTTTACACCCCACCTAGGGTAAACAGCACGCTTCGGATGCAACCATGCCCTCGGATTTCCAATCTGATCTACCGTTTAGGATAAAACACATCCCTGCCATGTGCATAGTATAAAAATACTTGATATTTTTATAAAATTTATTTTGGGCACACCGGGCCTCAGAATCGCACATCATCTTCGTTCCTAGCTCTAGAAATATATGTAGAAATATTTTAAAGTCTTACAGGGTGAAAACTGGGTCTCTACAGGACATACCATGGTACCAACATCGCTTTGGGAGGAAGTGTGGAGGGAGTTCAACACATCACCTCTAGTGGTACATCCAGGTGTGGAAAATATGTACCAAGACCTTCGACGACAGCACTAGTGGCCAGGTATGAAGAAGACAATAGCATAGTTTGTCTCTTGATGCCTCACTTTTCAGCAAGTGAAGGCAGAGCACCTAGTACCAGCAGAATTGGTTCAGCCTTTAGAAGTCCCAGAGTGGAAGTGGGATGGGATATCCATGGACTTCATGACAGTACTTCCACATACATCTAGAGGACATGACTCGATTTGGGTGGTCGTCGACCGACTCACCAATTCGGCCCACAACCTATCGATCAGAGAGAAGGGTTCAGTAGAGAGCTTGGAACGCCTCTATGTGTAGGAGATTGTGCGACTACATGGGGTACCTTTGACGATTGTCTCCGATTGTGATGCACATTTCACTTCTCGGTTATGGAAGGGGTTGCAGGAGGATTTTGGGACGGAGCTTCGTTTGAGCACCGCCTTCCATCCTCAGACGGATGGCCAGAATGAGAGGACCATTTAGACTCTCTAGGACATGATCCATGAATGAATCCTCAACTTAGGTCATAACTGGGAGGACCAACATTCTTTGGTGGAGTTTTCATACAATAACAGCTATCACTCCACCATCGGGATGACACCTTTTGAGGCCTTTTATAGTCGACCTTGCAGATCACCACTGTGCTGGACAGACTTAGGGGAGTCAGCACTAGTGGGACCAGAGATGGTACGGGCTACCACGGAGAAGGTGAAGATCATCCAGGAGAAGATGAAGACTGCATAGAGAAGGCAGAAGTTATATGCTGACAGGAGGCAGAGACCTCTGGAGTTCGAGGATGGCGACCATGTCTTTCTATGGTTCTCACATCAATGAGGTCTGTGGAGATTTGGCCGAGGTGGAAAGTTATATCTGAGATTCATCAGACCTTTATAGGTCCTCAGAAGAGTAGGCGAGGTGAATTACTTCCTGGCACATCCCCCTCAGATACACCGGGTGCATGACGTTTTTCATGTATCCCAACTGAGGAGATACGTGCATGATCCTACTCACATCATATACTGGGGTGAGCTTGACATTGATGATGGGGTGACCTTTTCGGAGGTTCCAGTAGAGATAGAGTATCGATAGGAGAGAGTCCTTCATGGGCGATCGACACCTCTGGTGTGTGTGTTATGGAAGCACAGAAACCTCCAGGAGAGCACATGGGAGCGGGAGGCTCAGATGTGTGCTCAGTACTCCCACTTGTTTACCTAGTTATGTTTTGGATTTCAGGGGCACAAAACTATAATGTGGGGAGAATTTAAGACCTGAAAATCCAAGAATTTTTTTTAATTATATGGAATTATTCTGAGTCTGCGGTTTCTGACGGAACGTAATTCCAAGGCCTAGAGTGCCTGGAATGTTTTTTCAAAGTTTCTGAGTACATTCATTGAACTTCAGAGTGGGTTTTGGTAACTTTATAATTGGTGCTCGAAATTGAAATTTGAGGGCACCATTGAACTCGCAGGGCTGTTGATTGCTTAAGGGACCTTCACCTCAGCTGCATTTGGTCGTAAACGGAAGTTGGTTTTCCAACCTTTCGTGCAGAATAAAAAAACAAGGTGGAATAAAATAAAAAAAATTAAACATAAATTTTATTTTATTCAAATCATTTTGAATTAAAGTGGGGTCTACCCAAACTAAACCCCAAAATTAATTATTTCCAACCCCCTCCTTAATTAAATAAAGTGATTCATGGGAGACTCCTCAAATTGATGTGTTGGTTCCCCTCCTTTGAGAGTTGCGGGAATTGGTGTTTTGGCTATTGGAGGAAACCTTGGAGGAAGAACTCTTCTTCTGCCAATGAAGAACATCTTTTTATTCTTTGATCTCCTACCAAAACAAGGGAGGAAGCGTTGTCCTTGAAGAACGCCAACAGTGTCATCCTCGACTTCTTCACCTTCTATCTCGACATCAACGAATCCTTGGTAGGGGTTTGAGATTTGTTAATTATTTCTCATTTCTCATTTCCCTTCGGGGATTAAGATTCGAAGCCCCATGCTATCACTCTAACAAGGAGGGTGTGGGCCGAACAAACACGGCTCGACCCCTTTTCCTTGCTTTGTGGATTTTGAAGCTAATCGCGGAATGAGTTTTTCTTGAGAGAATTTTCATCAACGATGGTCGTGGATTGAAGGAGACATCCTAAGTAGTGCATGGATACTTCCGGAATGAGAATCGGGCCACCAGAACTCGTCCGGTGACCCACAGAAGGTTCGCCGGTGGTCGGAACCGGAAAACGTCACCGGCGACAAAGGCAAGGGTGGATGACACTCTGGCCAGACACATGGATGGTGGCGGGGCAACCATGCCACTAGAAGGGTGGGTCGCAGATGACGGGCTACAGCGGTGCAGCGATGACCGACGCAAGGCCGACCGCGAAGATAACCAGCGGCTCGGGCTGCTGGGGTTGTCGGGGAAGGCACGGCTCAGCGCGCGCCACGCGGATGAGCGAGGGGCTGTGGCCTAGTCCGAAACGATGGAGGACGGGTGGCTGGTAGAGCCAGCCACCGGAGGAGGTGCGGCACAACCGCGCCGTGCAGGAGGCGGCTGGCCGCTCGGCCAGCCGGGAACAGCAGGACCCACTGTATGGGTCCCGTTTGAAACGGACTGGTGCCACGTGGTGCCATATCTGAACCACCTGAATAGTTAATCCATTCAGGACTCCAGGGGGCACAGCCTCCCCCTGGACACGGATAGGACGGACCCCACAGGGGCTGCCATCAGTGGGATTCGCGCGGGCAAAAACCAGTGTGGGTCAGGCTTCCTTGTGGGCCAGGCCGCCCCCTCGGGTTGGGTCGGACCTATGGACTGGGTCAGACCCCAATCCGGACCCAGGTTGGGCTAGGTCAGTCCAACTAGGTTGGACCGGACCAGGACTCGCTTAACCTGTTTCCACTCTTTTTCCTATAACTTGAGCTATGGGCGTCTGATTGATGAACTACCAATGGAAACCGAAACCTTGTAGGGAGATGGTTTTTTTTGTATACCCCACATGAGGTTTAGACGTACTTGGAGAATGTCTGGGTTGGATTGAAGGTAAATCTCACCTGGCCCTTGGAACGGAAATGCCAATAAATCTCAAACCTGGAATCTGATTGACTCGTCATTTGTCGCATTGGGTTTCTTATGAAACAACCTATCTCTAGATACATAAACTAGGGAATTCGTGGTAATTGATGTATAGACACTTGGATTGAGGAGAGGGCCCTCCCGGAATCAAGCGTGCTTTGTGCAGAACCATGTGGCTGGCTGCATTGTGATAAAGGGATCTTATGTGGGTTCGACGGGATTGACTACTATTCTAGGATCCGACATGGGTTCTACAGCTCTGATTACTATTCCAGGATCCTAAATGGGTTCGACAGCTCTGATTACTATTCCAGGATCCTACGTGGGTTCAACAGCTCTGATTACTGTACCAGGATCCTACATGGGTTCTACAGAGTAGATGATTCAGTGGCTTCATCTAATAATCTATATCTCTCTATATAAGTTTTATAGTCTATGTGAGCTGAGCCTTGACTATGTGTTCTTATCAATGAGTTATCTTTCTTCCTTCATGGAATGGGTTATGCTTGGGCTCAAGATTTGGATCTGGTTTGTATTTTATTACTTAGGTATATGTATGGGCATATACCTAAGTAGGGTTGGATGATACTTTGTGATTGTATTCTTACTACTATGGTTTATCCTTAGTGGATTCTGGGAGACCTTTGGGGGTCTCAGGGTCCCTACTGAGTATCATTATACTCACCCATGCATGGGCTTTGCCTGCACCTTGTTGTGTCCTGTGCAGATGATGGACAGCAGAGATCAAGGCTGAGAGAGACGGACGTGAGGCTGCTCGGAGCTGGACTTAGACGGGAAATACCTTAGGGAGGACTTGATCAAGATCTGTACCTACCCATCAGGTAGGATTTCCTGGTGGATGATCCAGGAGTTGTTTTTACCTCTTTCCAGTACTTGTACTTCAGTTATGTTTGTATACTGTCCCATTTAATTTTAGAACTCTTTATATTATTAGTACTTTTTGGTTATCTCTGGTTTTTTACAGTCTGTGTGAGTTTCAGGTTTAAAGTCAATGCCTTCCGTATTCTCTGGGATATGCCTTTTTGGTGCTAGTCACCAGCCCCTAGTCTAAGGAAGGTGGATTTGGGGTAGTCAAGGCACGACCCCATGGATGGGTTGTGACATGAACAAGACATGAGACGATGTCGATAATGGAATTATGCATAGGGTAGGGACAGGATGATGCCTCGTGGATTTCATGTGATGGACTTCATTACCATTGGTTTCCAAGGTATATGTTCTTTATTCCTATTGAATGTTGAGTATCTCTTCATTCCTATATAATGCTCAAAATATGACTTCCTTTATTCTAAGTGTATTTCAAGTTAAATAATCATAGGATGCTGAGTAGCATGATTCATGAGCCACATGGATAGTCCTTTATACTTATGAAATATTGATTAACCTTCTGGAAAAAATCTGAAGAATGTACAGTCATGGGATTGTGGTGGCATGGTTAGTACATGACCACTTGGTTTTGTATTGTGTGTTACAATACTTATTACACATTTGTTATTATTATTATTTTGGACTACATTTTTATACCTGAGTGCATCATGTTAATGATGAATTGGTGATTTTGTACTGAGTATTTTACTCACACCTTGCTCAAAAAATTTACTATTCTTGTATATTTCATGAGAAATCCAAAAAAATTATAGGTTCCCATGGTGGACTACTGAGCTAATGTGTGTGGGTCTTTTGGCCAGTTGGGATGCACATCGGCATGACATGAAGCTTAAAATTTATATATTTATCTTTTTTATTTAACCTGTATAGGCTTTCAAATTTTAAGAGATTATTTTATTTATTTATCATGTATTCAATTTATTTGGTTATTTTGTATGTTTACTCTAGTGAATTATTTTTTTTAGTTATTATTTCTTATGGATCCTACAAAATGTTATTGAGGATATAGTCTCCCCACTATCAGACTCAGAGCCTCAATACTAGTCGGTAAACTCCTGTGTGTGGGGAGGCACACATGAGGTCATATAGAAATCAATATCAAACTCTATCATTTGGTTTGGGATGTTACAAAATGGTATCATAGGATCAGGATTCATGAACTTTTTCTTCTCTTTTACTTGGGATGGGATTGGATTGATAGGATATAGGATTTTTCAGACTCAGGCTAGAGAACTATGATATTTTCAGGCTAGTATTGTATAATGGTCCTCCAATTTTTAATAAACTATGAAATTTATATTTTTTGTTACTATTGATTAAATACACCATGGGGAATACACATGATGTTGATATTTGATATATGGGATTTTAGTTGAATGCACACATCATAACTAGGAATGTAAGTTCACATGATATATATATATATATATATATTGTTTTTGTGCTACATTATACTACATAATAAAATTCCTTGATTTTTTTTATCTATTCAAGATAGTTTCTCATTGTGTGATATATTTGTTGTCATGTTTTTTATGTGTCTTTATTGGAATTAGTTATTTGAGTTGAGTATGATGTTGTGTTAGTATATATATAATGACTATGACTATCATGAATAGATGGAAAAGACCATGGGTTAAGGGTAGACTCCTAGTTGAACCTTTTGTGATCCCATATACTGGTTAGAAGAAACCTTGTGTGATCCCATAGATGGATTTGGGATTATCCTAACGACTTTTTTCTAAAATTTTTCCTTCAAATTACAGAATATGTCACCATGATGTAGTTTATAGGATTACTTGGTAAGTAATTTGAAATACCTCTTCAAGGTAGGAGGCCTCAGCATTACTGATGGATGTGTAAGAGTATTCAACTAGTCTTGTTTCTACACCATCTCTGTGTTTTAGGAAGCAGTGACACTTTAACCAGAATACATTATCTTAGTGCATATACTGTGAATAGGAGTTTAGAAATATAGTTTAGCATAACATGATTTTAAAATCCATCATTCTTCATCGTTCCATAGAATCAGAGGCCATAAAAATTCTGAATAATTGGTTCAAATATTTTTTGTAAATATTTGACTGAGTAGACTCTGAAGGATTAGTTAGTTAATCTAAAAAGATCTCATAATGGGATACCACAAATAATATGGAACCATATAAACTAAAGGAGATCAATTTTTATCTAGAAAACTTGGAGAGTAATGAATGCATAGTTATAATTAATTCACCATGGGGTGTAACTGTTTCTTTTTTCACCAAAAAGGTGGATGGTATTCTGCAGCTATTCATTTATTGTCGGATGCTCAACCATGTGATGTTGAAAAACTAATATTTGTTGCTTAAGATTGATAATATATTTTTATAATCTACGGAGATCCCAGTAGTTATCTAATACTAATCATCTATTGAGATATCAACAATTTCAAGTTAGGGAAGTGGAAATTTCAAATATGATGTTTCAAAGTAGGTATGAGTTGTATGAGTGCATAGTGTTTTCGTTCAGGTTGACAAATGCACCGTTAGTGTTTGTGACCATCATGAACAATATCATAGGCACATATCTAGAATTTTTTTCATGGTGTTTATAAAATGACATCCTAATCTACTCACTAACACCATATACACATGTTATGCCCCTAGTGATAGTTTTGAGTTTTCTTCGAGAACATAGTATTTACGTTAACCTGTCGAAGTGTGACTTATGAATTAGAGAAGTGATGTTCCTAGGACATGTGTTGTCTGATACTGGTATATATATATAAATGGAAAATTTTAAGGTATAAATTTCCTCGAATTATCCCCAAAACATGATTTAGACTATGATACTTCTGAGTATAGGAGGATATTACCGATGGTTTATCTAGGACTTATTTTGTTTATCAACACCCATTAAAATCTTAACAATTATGTGAGTGAAGTTCCAGTGTCCGGAAAAATGTAAATATATGTTCTATGAGCTAAATAGAAGGTTAACGATAAGTTCACTACTAACACTCCTTGATCTTGTTATTGGTTATGTAGTGTATTGTAACACATCATATGTTGGTCTAGGAGTGTTGTTGAATAAGTGAGAGAAGTTATTAACCTATGGTTATTGTCAACTATAATACGATGTGTGGATCTACCCTACACAATAATCAGAGTTAGCAGTTGTGGTCTAAGATCCCAAGTGTTAGAGACATTGTCTCTTGGTAAGGGTTTTTTTGTTTATACTAGACAAAAAATAAATTTTAATATCTTTATACATAAGAAATATTTAAAAGGAATTATATATTTGTTTAGTATATAAAGAAATCAATTTTTTAGATATGTATAGATCTATAAAAAGGAAATATCATTGTGAATTCTCTTATCTATAAGACGTAGGCTGGGTAGGATCTTGGTGAGAGGCCTTCAGAGGAGAAGTGATGCATGAGGAGCTTGTTGGGTGAAAGGAGGATGGATAATTATGAGGATAATGTATCAATGACTTGTCCATATTTATATATCACATACTCACTTGGGGACAGTGTTTAAACTAGATAGAAATCAGACCTTTAATGTGATGTGATGGGAGAATAGTTGGTTGGTGGTGATCCATTTCCTGGATGGTCAATTGATGTTGATTATGTTATCTTGGTACATGGGAGAGTAATATTCTATTCATCCATCAAAGATTAACTGATGGGGTATTACCATTCCTATAGATATGAAGTGCATCCTATTGATACCAAGATGTATCATGACTTTAGGAAGTAGTTTTGGTGGTCATCGATAATGATAATCATTACTGGTTTCATCTCTTGATGCATTACCTATTAGGGACTGAAGGTTGAGCACCAACATTGGAGTGGGTTTTAGTGGAAACTCTTGATACCTATGTGGAAGTGGAATTATGTCATGATGGACTTTTTAATGAGGATACCCATGACCCTAAGGAGTCATGATTAAGTATTGGTGATTCTAGATTGACTAATAAATCCATCTCAATTCTTATCAATCAAAGAGACTTACTTTGTTGAGGAGCAGGGAAGTCTATGTCTAAGAGATCTTATGCTTGAATGTTGTTACATTTTTTTCATATATACATACATATTTTACATCATGGTTTTGGAAGGGCTTAAAAATAAATAAAGAATCTACAAATATTGATCACTATGTACCATCCTCATAATGATAGATAGTGTGAGTGGACAATACAAATATTGGAGGACACATTTTGGGAATGCATCCTATAATTCGATGGATAATCATATGATCACCAAGATATTATTGAGTTCAAATACAATAACAGTTATCCATATTTGAATCATATTGAACCTTATAAGGTTATTTATGTGAGGTTGTTTCGTTCACCGCTTTCTTGGCAAGAAGTGGGTGACACAATGGTTGTTGGGCCCATCATGGTTTAAGAGACTTTTGGGAGAGTGCAGCTGATGTCTAAGAGGTTTTTCACCACATATATTAGTCATAGATATTATATCGATCGTAGAAGGAGACCCTTAGAGTTCATTGTGGGAGATTAGGTTTTCTTGATAGTGGCTTCTCGGTTAGGGAATAAATGTACAAGGATTTAGGGAAAGCTAGCACAATGTTTTGTGGGATAATTTGATATCACCTAATGAGTGCGGATATTTTCATACCATTTGGGATTTCCTCCCTATTATTTATTCATGCATGATTTATGGTGTGTTTCTCAGCTTCGGGTGTACATGTTTTGTCTTTCACATGTTATAGATTGAAGGGACATTGAGTTGAAAACTGATTAATCTTATGAGGAGAATCCAATGAGTATTATAGAACAAAGTGAGAAATTAATCTAAGGTAAAATGATACCACCAGTATGGATTTAATAGAAGCATGGAAAAATATTGGAGGAGTTGATGGAGCATGAATCTGATATTAGATCTCAGTGGCATGGGTTGATTGAGGAAGACATCTAGAGATACTTCTTAAGAATGAGAAGTCTCTAGAGGGGGGAAATTATTATATCTGAAATTTTTAAAGATAATAAAAACTATCCTTGATAATAATTTATGATTATTTCTATGTGAAAATGTAGTTTATCCATAACAATAATTTAATATATGATTTAAAGGATTTGAATAATATTAAATTCCTAGTTGACACATTATAAAATTATTCAAAATATTTTCATTTTTAGTACATATGATAGCATGGGATTCTGGAGCCTGTAGAGCCTCGACACTAAAAAAATAAAACAATATTAAATATATTGTAATACAAATGAATTATTTTTCCAAAATCATCAAATATCTTTAAAATAGTGCATCATATAAGAAATTTTATACCACTATTAGGTTATGGTTGTGGGGTTTACCCTTGGTCGGACATAACATTTTTACACATCAAGTGTTTCATTAGATATCACATGAGGATAACTTATTTAATAGTTTTGATAAATATTTTAATGAAAATAATTTAATATATCTCAAAAAATGCATTTTATGAGAAATATGAGACCACAATTAAGTCTGGATTGTTGGGTTTACCCTTGGAGGGACATAAAATTCTTATGTGTCATCCATTTGGTCACATATTAGATGACTATAACTATTTAATTTTTATTTATATTATTTTTTTGAATTTAAATAATTAAATTATTTTTTTAGTCATCTTCTTTCCAACATTTCTTCCTATATTAAAGTCACCACATTCATCCAAAAACTTTTGAATCAACACTGTTTAGACCTATTTTAGTTGCAATAAATTAATGGGGAGAAATTAATCACTCTATAATGAATTTTTTATTCAATCATAGATTAAAATGGGTGTTTAAAATTGAGATTTTATATGTTGTTTTTTTTGGGTTTTAAATATCTGAACCCCTTTGACTTAATCATGAGTTCATTCGCTTGAGTCTGGGAGTCCTAGAACTGCCTTGTGCAAGATCGGTGAAGATGTAGATGATCTAATAGGGTTCTATTCTCCCTTTTAGGATCGATAAAGCTGTGTTTTTTCTTATTTTTACTTTATTCTTTTAATTTATTTATTTTATCTCATTTATTTTATCTTCTCGATTTATGGAAATAAAAATGTTTGAATTTAAATAAAATGATAAAACCCTGAATTATCGATGTATAATTCCAAAAATTATCATAGATAATTTATAAAAATTATAAAATGGAAATTTACAAAAAATTATCAGAAGATAATTGAAAATAATTATAAAATTATAATTACACAAGATTATCAAAGGATAATATATTGACTAAAAATTATCAGAAGATAATTTCGTGGAATTATAGTGTGATAATTTATAGAATTTATAGAAGATAATTACATTGAATTTTCTATGAATAGTTATTAAATTATCTATTGATAATTTTGAGTTTATCAATGTATAATTGCATCTATAGATAATTTATATAATTTCTAGATGATAATTAATTTGAATTATTTAAGAATGATAATTAAATTATCAATCGATAATTGTGATTTCATTAAAGTATGAATTATTAAAAACAATAAAAATATAATTATAAAAAAGGATGGTTTATAATAAATTATCAAAATATAATTATCAGTGATAATTTATAATAAATTATCAAAAGATAATTATAGAGTATAATTTATGATAAATTATCAAGAAATAATTATAAAATGGTAATTTATAATATATTATCAAAAAATAATTATAAAGGATAATTTATAATATATGACCAAAAATAATTATAAAAGCATAATCTATGAAAAATTATCAAGAAATAATTACAAAGGGATAGTTTATAATATATTATCAAAAGATAATTATTAAGGATAATTTGGGATAAATTATTAAGAAATAATTATAAAAAAATAATTTGAGATATGACATCAAGAGATAATTATAAAAGAATAATTTATGATAAATTATCAGAGGATAATTAAAAAATGATGATTTATGATAAATTATCAAGATATAGTTATAAAAGTATAATTTGTGATAAATTATCAAGAGAAAATTATAAAAGGATAAATTTGGAGAAATTATCAAATTATTATTAAAAAAAGATAATTTATGAGAAATTATCATAAAATAATTATAAAATTTTAATTCTTGATATATTATCTTGTGATGATTATAAAAAGATAATTTATAAGAAATTATCAAAATATTATTATTCTAGAGGAGAATATTACGAGTGCATACACTGGAATGAAATGATAATTAAAAAATTATCCGGGAGAGATAATATATCAACATATGTGGTATTTTATTTCTTTTTTAAATAATATTGATGGTTTAAATTCTAGAAGTCCTTGTGTAATCATATTTTGGTTGGCGTGTGAATGTGGTTTGGATGAAATCAAATTCAGCAGACTTTTACATTGACGTTTATGGATTTGAGGTAGGATGTTCCTTACCTTCTTAGGAATTTGTTACACATGTTGTCTTAATAAGATATATGTGTAGGAATATTTTATGATCATGAAATATTATTACTTTATGTGTGTGTGTAATTCCCAAAGAACCTTTTGTGACACATGTTTCCTTCAAAATTTTGTATCATATTATTCATTTTTATTTTTGAACCATGGTTGTTCTTTGAAATAATTAGAGTTTGGTTTGTGTTTATTTTCAATCCACACTGGTTTGATCAATGAGTTTGTAATATAATTGATCTTATAGTACATGGTGATAATATTGTTGAAGGTGGTTTTATTTCCTAGTGTTTTCCATATTTTTGGGCTCAAAAATTAGAAGAAGAGGCTAGCATTATGAAGGGTCTTTTTCAGGAATCAAATATTCATAAATATTTTAAAGGAATAGGTTTTGTGAAGAATGGTTTGAGGTTCTCAAAGATTTAGAGCATCGTGAATGGATTCAGTGGGCTCAAAAATCAGAAGGAGAAGCTAGCATCATGAAGGGTATTTTTTTAGAATCAAATCTTCATAAATATGTTAAAGGCATGATTTTGTGTATAATGGGTTGAGGTTCATGAAGGTTTAGAGAATTTTGAATATATATAGTGTTCTTTGTGATAATTAGAAGTGTAGAATCATGACTGTGTGGTGTGTTGATGGTGATCTATAACACTATGAAAATTTTCACTAGAGCTTTACGAATAGAGGATCACTGGGAAGGGGATTTTTAAAGATCTACAAAAAATTCTTGAGGTGGAGGATCATCATGAATGGTTGTGCCTATAAATATATGTCTACCCCCCCCCCCACACTTAATTTCATAAGAAATTTTTCATGGAAAATCGAGAATCGATCTAATTTTGTGAAGCTACAGGAGCTCCCCAAATCTATCTTTATATGTGAACTTGAGCATCATGAAAAGGATAGTTAAGTCTTGAATAATTACATTGATTTTGAGAAATGGGTACTTCATGATGAATGGTTATTCTATGATGACACAATTATCAATGTGAGGGATTTTTTCCTTGTGAAGTACTGATATTTGTGAATGTACTTGGTGAAAATCAATTTTGAACATCATCTTTTCAATAAACAGTTATTTCAGAGTGAATCAACTCTAGTCTCAAGTGAAAGAAGAGCCTCATTCAAGGCAGGGACAAAAACATTAATAAAAAACTATTAAATTAACATTTAATTTGATAAACTGAGTAGTAATTCACCCATGGTAGTAAGCTAAGAGGAGTCAATGGAAGTGTTTTTGGGGATGCAGTGTGTTATCCCAAAAAATATTGTAAAGGAAGTGTGCCTGGAATAGATTGATTATGTCCAAACTTCTGTATTCCATAACTATTGAATTATAGTGGATTTAGGTATTAATGAAAAACATTGGGATTATACTCTTTGCTCTATCCCTTAGTGGTGAACCAAGTAAAATTATTGTATTCTTCCTCTGGATGTGAATATTTTAATTATTACACATTACCATCAGATAGGTTTAACCGGTTCCTACCAACATGGGGGCAAGATCTATCACTTTTGAAGGAAAATTTGGAAACTTAATTTTCCCCTCCCCTCTCTAGGTGTTCTCGGGTCCTTCAATGGGTATCATATCCAGCTATTGAAGTTAAATCTACCCTCTTTTGTTATCAGGTAGATTTCAGTTAATGTTAGGGGAGTCCCCCTCTTTGATGGAAGAAACTTCAATATTTTGGAAAATTAAGATGATATATCATCTATTATCTCTTGGAATGGAAGTACTTTTTTCCATTGCTCAATGTATATAAGTCACTATTGAAACATGGCTATTTATGACTGATACATACATAAAAATGCTTGATGAATATTCTAAAGCACATAATGTCCTTACTACAGCTCTTTCTGATCAAATCCACCAAAACATGATGATTTTTAGTTCAGAAAAGTTTATATGGGGAAAAATGTAGAATATATATGAAGGGGATAAAAAAGTAAAGGATTCCAAACTCCAAGTATTTCACAATATGTTTGATTATCTGAATATTAATCATGATGAAAATTTATATACCTTTTTTAATAAAATTACTAAAGTTGTTGGAGCTATAAGAGGACTTTGTGAAAAAATCAAAGACATTGACATTATGAAGAAAATTTTGATAAGTATTTCACCTCTATAAAATCCAAAAAAATTAGCCCATAAGGAAATGGATATCTCTAAACTTTATTTGGATGATATGCTGATCAATCTAGTGTCTTATGAAATGAGAGTCAAAACAAAAGATGCAACAACCTGAGTAAGAAAGGAAATTAAAATAAAACTCATGGAAAAACATGATATTTCATGAGATAGAGTTGAATAACATAATGAAAAAGATAAAATTATTTCTATATTTTACAATAAATTCAAGACAGGAAAAGGTGAATTTGAAGTAAATATACTAATATCTTGTTTTTGTTGTGGTGGAGTTAGGCACACTTCCTCTCCATGATCAAGAAAAATTTATGATGAATAAAGTGAAGTTGGAAACATTCAAAAGCCTCAAAAAAATTCACCGAAAGGGATATTACTAATATGGAAGTAAATTACATGGAATTAGTTTTTTTGTAAAGAAGTATATAATGATAATGAATTCCCTGAGGATGAAGAACTAGAGTTTAAGTATGGAACCCAAGCGTATATGATGGATATTGTTAAAAATTAAAAACCATCAAAAGATAAATCTAGAGGTGATTAGTTGATTGTTAATTTTTATCTCAATATTGAACCTAAGGAGGTTCTTATTAATATTGAAAATCAATGAAATAGAAAAAAAAATGGAGATATTTTCTGTAAGAATCATCATAAAATGTTGATCGTATTTAAGCTAAAATTGATCGACTAGAAGAAGTAGTGAAAGTACATTCAACAACTACTAAAAAATAAAAAGATATATTAGAATAAACTCTATATATTTAAGAATAGGAAAAGGTCAAAAGTGACCTTACATCCATATTGGATGAAAATTCCAAGATATTTTAGGGTCATGAAGGAGAATTTGTTACTTTAAAAAGTAAACCTGAAAGTGAAGGAAATTTAAAATAAACAAAGAATAAAATACAATTTTAAAGATTCTCATATGTTGAGTTGGTAGAGAGATATAATAATGGTTCTAATAGAATATACAATTCATTGGATTATCTAATATCCACATGCATGTGAAAACTAGAGTTTCTTGTGATGCTAAAACAATGAAAGTTGGATATAAGATGAACCATAACAAATGGAAACATACAGTTTAACATATTGCAAAGTCAACTAAAGTCCTAAAAAAGATAATATCAAATCAAACTAAAAGAATAACTAAATCATATCCACATGTTTCAGGAAATTATAGGTAGTTAAACACTTTTCATAAGGAAGGGTACATAAAGAGAAATAGGAGTGAGAATACATTTCCTCTTATGAAATGTAATTTTTTTTTCTTATCTAGGTCATAAAATGTCATAATGTGAAGAGGAAAGGATCTATTTGAATTAGGAAGATCTAGGAATAGAAAAAGAAAATGAATTCAAATCCTACATCTTATTAAATAAATATTTTATATGGAAATTGCTTTCATTGTTCTATTTTTTTCCATAAATCTATTTATTATAGTCATAGTAAAGGAGGGAATAATAAATATTAAACTCAGAGATAATTCAATACTCTCCAAATAGGTAGTGTTTATTATATAACTATATTTTATAATTTGGAATAAAAATATGAGTATGATGGACCTATTCACATGGAAAATATATTTGAAATACCATTTATATCATTCACTCTATCTAATATTTCATGGAAGGAAAAGAAGAAATTTGAGAAATCCAATCATAAATAATTAACTCTCAAATCTACTAAGAACAGTAGTACCTAGATTAGCAATAATGTATTCTCATCCCATATGATTGTAAAAGAAGATATTTGAATAATGTAAAGAAAATGGATGATGGAACAGTAAATTTTCAGCAATGATGGTGCTTTTATGATCAAAGAAAGTGGGAGTGTGGAACTGGAATGTGATGAACATAATAAAACTGAAGTTATTTATATGGATGGTTTATCTCATAATATTTTTGAGTGTGAGTAAGAAATTTGAATTGGGACTTATAGTGACATTCAATCAAAATGGTTTCACTATAAAATTAAATACAGGCAACTATCTCATGAAAGGATGCTGAATAAATGGCAACTTATATGAGGTGGATAGTAAGGAAAACATTTGTTACTTAACTATTGAATAAAAAACAACATGTAGCACTAGAGGTTGGGTCACATTAATAAATAATACATGGAAAAGTTATCTAATCTGAATATATTGATGGATATCCATAATTTGAAACGTGAATGGGAATCAATTTTTTTTAATTCTTTTATATGAGAAAATTTGGTCTGTATTTCATATCGGCCAAAGAAGAAAATGGATTTGAATCTTCTTGATCTCATCCACACAGATGTATGTAGACCGATATATTTGACTAGAACATATATAGAGAGTTACGTTTTTCTTTTTATTGATGATTTTAGTATAATGTCTTGTGTAATTATTTTACACATGAAATTTCAATTTCTTTATTGAATGAAAAATTATCATCAAATAGTTGAGAAACATACATGCTTTACAATCAATGTTTTAAGATTAGACAATAAAGGGGAATACACATCAATTGAATTTAAAAACACTACTGAAAAAAGCCTCTATACCCACTATTTTGGGAAAAACAATGGGTATAGGCCCCACTATACCAACGATTTTCTTAAAAACATGGATATATGGGTATGTATGAACCTATACCCAAGGTTTTTCTCAAAACCGTGGGAATATAAATCTATTCTGAACCTATACCCATGGTTTTCTTAGAACTATGGCTATGGTTCTTGGTTCAAAACCTATACCAATAGTTATTTAGGAATACAGTGGGTATAAGATTGGGAAAAAAACCATATACCCACGGTTTGAGAGAAATGTGGGTATAGGTTTCCCGCATGGACGCAAGAACAAAAAAAATTGGTCAGGAAAAAATTATATTGACAGTTTCCCTTTTATACCCACAGTTTTGATTAATATATATATCAAAATATAGATTCAAATTCACATAATTTATGTAGGTCGGTTGGTCAGGCATTGTGGGGTCGTATATGAGGTTATGGGATCAAAACATGTGGTATGATTATTTTTATAATACCAAAAATTTATATTAATATATTTAAATATATATAGGTAAATATTAATATAACTCCATTATCTAGAGTGGTGAGGTGATTTCTATTTGAAGAGAAGGCCGCAGTTTTGATACTCGCCTCCCTTTTTTCTATAAGGACAATTTAAATTAGTATATGTATGTAAATTTAAATATATGTATATGTAGGTGAAGCATGTGGGGTGGTTAGGAATTGGTTATTAGAATACTAGGTAGTGGGATCTAAACTTTCCCCTGGGTTTTTTTCTAATACAAAATTTTTATATTAATAGATTTATATATATATATATATATATATATACGTAAGTCAAATTGGTTGGGTGGTGAGATGCTTTGAGATAGAGGAGCAAGTTGTGGGGTTGAAATGCAACGTCGTCTTTTTATCAAATATTTATACCCATAGTTATAAATCCATGGGTGTAAGGTTATGACGTGGTGGAAAGTGGGTATAAATCTATGACATGGTCAAAAAACGATATACCTGCAGTTTAGAGAGTCGTGGATATAGGTTGTAGAGCTATACTGACACCTCTATTTCCCACAGTTCCAAAAATTGTGGGTATAGCCTATACCCCCAGTTTTGGGGGATATACCTATAGTTTTGAACCATGGTTATAGGTCATTTTTTCAGTAGTAAAATTAACTAGAAAAACATAGAATAATTTATGTGGTGACTATACTGATAAACCCGTAGAAAAATGGATTTGTTGAGCATAGAAACCTACAAGTGAACAATATGGCTAGAATTATGCTAATTGAGAGTCATATTTCTCTTCATTACTGGAAATAAGTTGTTTAAGAAACAATGTATACTCAAAATTTGATACGTATTTATATGGGAGAAACCAAGATTCCATATGATCTACTTCATGGAAGGAAACCCTCTTTGAAGTATTTTCGTGTCTCCATAAGTAAATACATCATCTAAAACAATGAAGGAAATCAAGGAAAGTATGGTGATGTTGTAGATGATAGAATATTCCTTGAATATTATATAAATAGAAAAGACTAAAAATACTACAATAATTGTCTTGGAAGAATTTTGGAAAGTAGTGATGTTAAGATCATTGAATATAAAGCCAAAGATACCCCAATAATTCCATATATTTATATGACATAAGATAAAGAAGATAGTGAACAAGGTGTTGGTTCAAATATAGAAATATTATAAGTCCTCCCAAACAATCAAGGATAGATTGATGATATTAATTCAAAAAAATATTTTGAAGAGGAAACTATGGCTAATGTCACACTCTCTAAACCTTGTAGAACAAAAAGAAGATAAACAATCGGTCAATCCAACAACTTTTGGGATTTGATATCTCCCACACAAACAAGGAGAATGAAGAGTGAAGAACATTATTCATTACTTTCAATTTTATATCCAATCTCATTTTATGATGATGAAAATAATGAATCATGGGTTAAGACCATGAATGAATAATTTGACAAGATTGATAAAAACAAACATGGGATCTTGTTAAGAAACCTAAAAATTAAGATGTGATCGGAACGAATTTATTTTTTAAAAACAAATTTGATGATCATAGAAATGTGTTTATAAATAAGGCATGCCTTGTGTGTAAAGTTAATGCATATATTGAAGGTGTTGATTTTGATGAAACATTTTCTCTAGTATCAAAACTAAAGTCGATTAGGTTTCTCCTTATTATATAAATTCAAATATAATATAAAGTTTATCAGATGGATGTCAAAATAGCATTATTAAATGGTGTTCTTGAAGAATAACTCAACATTGAACAACTAGTGGGTTTTATAATTGGTAATGATGAGATAAAGGTTTGTAAATTAAAAAAGGCATTATTTGTTCTGATGTAAGAACCAAGATCTTGGTATTCTCATCTGGACTCTTATCTGAAGAAGATAAAATTTAAAAGGGGAGGTGTCGACCATAATATCTATATAAAGAGTTTAATTTAAGATAAATTTATTGTTTTGGTATATGTGGATGATATTATATTTGGAGAATGCAGAAATATATCAGTGGAAGAATTTGACAAACACATGAAATCGGAATTTAAAATTTTTATGATTGGTGAACCACAAACTTCTTGGGGTTAAAGGTGATACAGAAGAATGATCACACATTCATTTCTCCAAAAATTTATTCAATAGAGTTTCTAAATAAATTCAATATTAATGACTCCAAAAAAAATTCAACACTGGTTATGGTTGGGACAAAACATGGAAAACATGAGGATGTGACTTTTGTCGATCCCACCACTTACAAGAGAATCATTGGGATCTTGTTATACTTAACTGTAATATGGTCGTATATTGTCTTTTCAACATGCTTATCAGCCCCCTTTCAATGTAATCATAAGGAATACCATATCATGGGAGTTAAAATAATCATGATGTATATTCATGGTAATCAAAATTATGGCTTATATTTTTCTGTAGAAAGAGATAATCAATTATCATCATTTTTTGTTGTTGATTTGGCTGGAGGTATGGTGGATAGAAAGTCCAAAAGAGGGGGAACATTTTTTATTGAAAATAAATGTAATGACTCTTATTTCTTGTGTATTATTTTTAAATATTATATGGATTAAATTTGAGACCATGAGCTGAGATTGCATGTAATTCCAAGACCTGGTGTGCTCGCTACAATTCTTTGAAAAATATTAAACTATTAAATAACATGTGTAATCATTTTTCTGAAAAAAGTAGAATAACTTATAAACAGGTATCCGGATTAAAAATTAGAGGGCATTATTTTGTTCAAAGTAGCATTTTTACCCTCGGTGCGACCTAACATTGGTCATCACAGTTTGACTATGAAAAGTTTTCATGGGTGTTTTTAATGAATAAAATAAATTGAAATTTGATTTGATTTCCATTTCTTCGACGCTGTAATGTACCAGTGGTTTCAATTTTAAATAAACCTTTTGGCATAGATATAGGTTTATGATCATAACCGTTGAATCCTCTTTAGGATATGGAGAAAAAACCTTAGAAAATCCCCTCTATAGGCAATGATAGAACCTTGGATCAATGATCAATGGACGCTATTCATAAAGGATCTCACCAAGGTGACAATGTGGCAACTGATATTCATAAGCAACTAATCCTAAAATATAGTTAGAATTTATTATTTTAATTTCCTTTCATATTTTTTGAATTCAATGATGAACGCGGACCAACCAACGAACATGTTGATCCATGGTTCGATCGTACCTTATCGGGTGGGTTATACTTTGCGAGATTTTTTGGGGGTATGGTTATAGAGAGTTGTTTCTAATTCATTGATAATTCTTACAGAAATTGATCAAGTCCAGAATGAACAACCATCAAATTTTATTCCATATAGTTTTCTCCTTGTGTTTTCTCACCTGATTCTGTTACATGTGTTCTTCATTCTTCGATGGTTTTTTTTGAATGATCGATTGTTATGAATTTTTTTATTGGTGAAATGATATGAAATTTGAGATCCAACATTTGTAAAACCTAATGGAGGTGAATTAGTGGTGGAGATAGATAAATCTAAGTGGTTTGAGAGAAATCATTCTTTGGGTAAAATGGTTCAGATTTGATTAAAACGAGTTTTTGAACCGATTAACGGCCCAAAACCCCTCGTTTTGGTGTTAGGGTGGTGAAACAAACTTGTATATTGAGTTTCAGGTTGAACGGACCACCAGAACAAGATTCATAAGATCATCTTAGGCATGTAGAGTAAGAACATGAATTTCTAGAAAATAAATAACACATGGCGTGTAGTCCCAGCTACACGACATGTGTTTATCATTGGTCCACTCAACATGTACCCTAGTAGGTATATAAACATGGGGTGGAGTACAAAATTTTCCTACATAATGTGTACTCCGCCACATGGTATGGCTTGAAAATAGTTCATGGGATACCTTGTGTACTGGTACATGGGCATGCATACACAGGTTGAAGCTATGTACTGGAACATGACCAAAGTGCATAGGAAGACCCTGGATGGAAGGACATAGCATGAGACCCCTTCTACACACCATGTAAAATATTTTCTACATGACATGTTCTAGAGACCTGGACCATTGTACATGGTAAATACCTGAGGTTAAGGAGCATGATGTGTGACCCTACTACAGTTCGTGTACCCCTCTTTGTATGGATTTATTCTCTTGTCCACTATATCTTGGATAAGTTGTGTTAGGATTTGTTCCCTTTATCATTTCCCTAATGGTTGGGGTGTATTGTTTTCTACTCCTATGAGTATGATTCCTTTAGTAGGACTTCCAAGATAGATTTTTTAGAATCCCCCAATAGGATCGGAGAAGGAACCTCTATTTATTCTTCATGTCCTAGGTAGAGTCCTTGGTATTGACGTGACCAACCTCATCAGGTGTCGATCCTCAACTTTTCTTGTTAATCCAGATGGATTTGTTGGCATAACCCTATATCCCTATCTATGATCTTCATATGTGGTATCTTATTCTATTTAGATCTATCAGTGTATCATTCTCATGGAGATACTCGACGAGTAGTATCTCTCATATGGATGTCATCAGTGTTATTTGACTCAGGAGTGTGCTCTCTTGGATGAGTGTTTTGTAGAATCTTTGAGTTGAGTTCCTAGTGCTAATATATAGTTGTTGTGACTTGCATCCAGACTGCGTGTCTTGGATTGAGTATATATATATGTTCTTGTTATATGTTTTATAGATATATACTTGGTTATTGTTGAAATTATATATCCTTTATTACATTTCTTTGTGGTTTTGGGGTGTCCTGTTGCGTATTGTTATACTCACCCCTTCATGGAATTTTCTCACACGTGTCATGTCTTATGTAAACAAGCGACCTTTTGAAAAATTCCTAGGTGGACTAGGACTAGATGGTGCTTTGTGAGATCAGTCAGGATGATGTGTGTTCCTACAGCTACAGACAGCAATCTCAGTACCTTTGCATACAAGTTTGACTTGTGGTTATAGACTTCTTTTTGGTAGCCTTGTATTTATCCCAATTTCACTTTACTTTACTTTACTATCATACTCTTTTTGGGATGTAATGATATAAATGTATTTGTTTCATAGTGGTTTTTCACATTTCATCATTTTTTAGGCTTGGATATGTGTGTGAGTGTGTAGGCATATAGGAAATGCCTCCCATGTTAGTGATATTCCTACTCAGTTCTAGACACTTTCCCCTGACCTTTTGGAGGAAGTCTTGGGGAATCACAACACGGTCCCCACTAGGACGGGTCATTAAAAAGTGGTATCATAGGAGTTCAGTTCTACTTTAGGATTGAGTGTATGTGATATTGGTTTGGGAAAATAGTGTTAAGTGTTTCGAGTTCGAATTTTGGGATAGGGAATCTACTATTGGTGTGGTGGCTGATGTATCCTTACCTAGGGATCTGATAACCTACTTTTAGACTCACTACATGAGAACATTGGTTGTAGAGAAAATAATGGTACATGCATCATATAGTAATGGGTTGTGATTTCCATGTCCTTCTTGAGTCATCTCTCCATATATACTCATTAACCATTGTACATATTGATTTATTTTAGGATGCCTCCGTGACATATACCATCTAGGATTTAGTAGCTCAATCACAAGGATGACCCCCTTAGTGATGAGGCTTTGATATAGGGACTTGATCCCCAAATGTTACCTCCAGGTGGTGCACTATCCATACCACCACCTGTGGAGCATCACGTGGTACCCACAGTACTAGAAGATGTGGAGTGCAGCCTGAGTGCGCTTCACGAGTTTCAGAGACACAGACCCCTCATATTTCAAGGCGAACACAACCCTTAGGTGACTAAGGATTGGATTGAGGAGGTGACCTGAGTTTTACATCTAGTCATGACACCATCAGATCATATGGTAGTCCTGACGGTGAGCCTTCTATATGGCTTAGAAGGGTGATGGTTGAGTTTTTCTATCTAAACTCACGAAGAGGTGACTCTTTGGTGGACATAGTTCAAGAATCTCTTCAGAGGGGATTTATCACTAGTTATGCTTAGATCTATGGGTATTCAAAAGCTTCTTAAGCTCTATAAGGGTTTCATGTTAGTGTTTGATTATTCATCAAGGTTCACCAAAGTTTCTTGGTACTCGATGGATATGGTCAAAGATCAGTATGTTAGGGATATAACTTTTGAGAGAGGTTTGTGTAGATATATTTGAGCTAGTTTCCTCTCATCTATTAATTCCAACATATATTAGGGTGCTTGAGAAGGAATTGGTGGTTGAAAGGTTCTTGGATGAGCGGGTATAGCTGGTGACAGTCATTAGAGGGAAGGTAAGAGCAGAGACCTGAGCAGTAGTGAGCCAATGTCAGTTCCAGGGACCTGGACATGGGATACATTTTAAGAGGAGGTCCTAGGACATAGGATCTGTAGTTCAGGGCTCACATGGTGGGTTCATTCAACCTAGAGAGAGGTAGTGCTATTTATGTGACAGTATGGGACATCTCACTAGAGATTTTCCTAATTTTCATGTTGCAGATAGGGAGACATTAGATAGACCACTGAGGTAGAGATACTGATAATAAAAGTTAGATCCATAGGGTATAATACATGGTAGAGGATCTAGGAGAGCATTAGAAGGTGTTCAAAAATTTTACATGATACCACAACCACCCCATGAGATCCATGCTAGGCTTAGGGAGCTAAAGGATAGGGGTGATAGCTACATGGTGTCAAATCATATGACCTCGAGGTTCCAGGTATGATTTGAGGTATGATCTATTTTTTTTACATTAGTTGTCGTATAAATAGACATAGGTGCTAGTAATTATTTTCTCACCAGATATCCTATTCAAGACCTAGAGATTCTGATTAAATTGTTTACTTGACCCTTATGCTTGGAGACACCTACTTGAGGAGACTTGATGATCAGACATCTATACTGACAGTGTGACCTTAACCTTTGAGGCGAGAGTTTCAGTTGGAACCTCTTGGTGACATTCAAGGCCTTATGATTTCATTCTTGGTAGGGATTATTTATCCATAGTACATGCCCAGATTTATTATTTTAGGCGAAGGGTGTGGTGTGTCTGAAGTAATGGAATGATTTTTTCCTTTGTTAGTGAAAAGGAACCCCAGGAAGCACAAGATGATCTCATACATAGGAGGGTGCAGTTGATTACTCATCAGTTGGCTAGCCTAACCCTTGGTGTATTGGATTTTATGAGTTTCCAGTTCCCAACAGTAGTGGTAAAGTATGAGGATTTCTTCCTTGAAAAACAATTATCCACTTTTGAGTATCGATGACCTCTTTGATCATTTGAGAGGGGCAGGATGGTTATAGAAGGTTGACAACATATCAAGCTATCACTAGTTTTGAGTATGGGAGGAGGATATACTGAAGACAGCCTTCCGATTTCATTACAGTCACTATGATTACTTAGTGATGACCTTTGGCATGAAGAAATCCATAGCAGTTTTCACAGGACTTCTAAACAAGATCTTTCATCCTTACTTAGACCATTTCAAGGTATTCTTCATCGATGATATCCTTGTGTACTTGGAATATAAAGAGGAGGATGTTAGACACTTGATGATATTTCTAGACATACACCGAGAACACCAGTTTTATGAGAAACTTTCTAAGTTCTAGTTATAGATTAAGGTGATTCAATTTATGGTACACGTTATCTCAGTGGATATAATGGTTGTGGACTCGACCAATGATTAGGTAGTGTTATCATGGGAGCCTTATAGGAGTGTGATATATGTGTGGATCTTCTTTGTGATAGTAAGTTATTATATGAGATTCATACATTATTTCTCTAGGATATCAACACTTATGATAGCTTTGACTCGAAAGTGGAAGCCATTCATGTGGATAGAGAAGTTCTAGTTGTCTTTTTAGAAGATGAGGAAGAGTTTGATGAGAGCACTGATCATGAGATTTCCATAGGAGGGTGTTGAGTATGTAGTGTTTTATGATGCATCAGGAATCAGTCTTGGTTGTGTCCTGATGCAGATGTAAGAGGTGACTTGCCTGTGGTTCGTATCTTGTGAGACAACATGAGCAGAACTATGCAGCCCATGATACTGAGTTAGCAGCAGTTGTATTCACATTGAATATGTGGTGAAACTACCTGATGTGTGAGTGGTTTATCATCTACTCTGATAATAATAATCTCAAGTATATATTCTCTTAGAAGGATCTGAACTTGATACAAATAATATGACTATAGTTCTTCAAGGACAATGACTTTGATATTGTCTATACTCCTGGGAAGGAGAACGTGGTGGAAGATGCTCTTAGTAAGAGATCTATTTCACAGTTGTTTAATAAGTAATCAAAGTACATGGCCTCATTGTAGGTATTCTTAGTTGATGGATATGGAACAACTTACCTTCAATCGATGGTTGTTACCCCTCCACTCTTACAGGGAGTCAAGGAGGCATAGATTGGGGATACCAAATGAGAGACCCTACCTGCTCATATATACATAGGTTATGCTCTTGATAGATATTTAAAAGGTAGGGTCACATCATTAATTTTAGAGGACATATAGTAGTATCATTGGGGTTGCAGGAGGAGGTTTTTAGGAAGTTTCACGTGTCCCCTTTGATGATACATCCAGGTGTGATGAAAATGTACTGGGACCTTTGACATCATTTTTGGTGGCCAGGAATGAAGAAATGAATGGAATAATTTGTTTCTCGATGCCTTACTTTTCAGCAAGTGAAGGCTATGTACCATGTTCCAAAGGGTTTAGATCAACCCCTTGAGGTGCTGGAATAGAAGTGGGATGGGATATCGATGGATTTTCTGAAGGGTTTACCATGTATGTCTAGGGGAAATGATGCCATATGGGTGATCATTGACTGACTCATCAAGTCATCCAACTTCCTACCTATACAAGAGTACAGTTTAGTAGAGATCTTGGGATACCTCCACATTCAAAATATAGTTCAACTCCATGGAGTTCCATAAATTATTATTTCTGATGGTGATGCTCATTTTACTTCCTGGTTGTGTAAGGGACTGTAGGAGGCGTTTGGGACCCATTTATGCTTGAGCGCAACATTTCACCCACAGAATGATGGCCATATTGAGAAAACCATTCATGTTTTGGAGGAAATATTATGATCTTACATGTTGTACTTTACTCATAGTTTGTAGTATCAACTACCACTGGTGGAGTTTCCCTGCAACAATAGCTACCATTCCACCATTGGTATGGCACCATTATTTTCATTGTATGGGTGACCCTGTAGGTCACCACTTTGCTGGAATGACCTAGGATAGTTAACACTCATGGTCCTAGAGTTGGTGTGAGCTATTACAAAGAAGGTGCAGATCATCCAGGAGTGGATGAAGACTGTACAGAGCTATTATAAGTCTTATGAAGATAGGCGATGGAGGCCTTTGGAGTTCAAGGAAGGAGACCATGTGTTCTTTCGGGTTTCAAATTGACATAGATTATAAAAAATTTTCCAGGGTGTAAATTTATCTCTGATGTTTATCATACCTTTTTAGATACTACGTAGAGTAGGATAGGTAGAGTACTTCTTAGATTTACCCCTACAGTTAGACCGGGTACACAATGTCTTCCATGTGTCATAGCTTAGGAGGTACGTGCATGACCCATCGCACATCATCGATCGGGGAAAGCTAGAAATAAATGATGGATAAAATTTTTCTAAGTACCTAGTAGAGATTGAATATCGGCAGGAGTGGATCCTTCATGGAAAATCAACTCCTTTTGTGCATGTCCGATGGCAGCATGAGAATCTCTCAGAGAGCACTTGGGAGTAGGAATCTCATATTCATGATTTATACCCTCATCTTTTGGAGTAGCTCTTGTTTTGGATTTCCAAGGATAAAAACCTCCAAGGTGGGGAGAATTTAATGACTCGGTTATTATGTGTATTATTTTTAGATATTATATGAATTAAATTTGAGACTAGGTGCTGAGACGTTGATTGATATTGAGGTACGGTGTGCCTAAAACAATTTTTTGAAAAAACTTAAACTATTAAATATAAAGTGCGCATAATTTTCCTAAAAAAGTGGAATAACTTATAAATGGGTGCTCATATTAAATATAAAAGGTCACTATTACATTCAAATTATTGGCTTTACCCTAGGAATGACCTAACATTGATTGTCGTGGGTCTATAGTGAAAACATTTTGTGGGCATTTTTAATGAATAAAATAAATTGAATTTTTTTTATTTTTGTGTTTTCGACTCAGTGACATAGTGATGGATTATATTAAAAATAATCCTTTAGCAAAATATCTAGGGTTAGACTCATAACTTTGGAATCATCTAGAGGCTTTACAGATAAAAACCTGGAGAATCCCTTTGGAAGGCAATGACAAAACCTCAGATCAAAGATCGATGAATGTCGTTCTTGATAGATCTCACCAATGGTGATAGCATGGAAACCAATATTCATCATTGAGAGATCCAAAAATATAGGTAGGATATTTTATTTTTATTTCCTTACCCATTCTAGAATTCCATAATGAAAGCGGACTAACCAGCAAATAGGTTGATTGGGGGTTCGATCGTACCTTACAGGATGGGTTATAGTTTGTGGGATTTTCCAGGGTTTTATTATAGATAATTTTTTCTCATTAATTGATCATTATTACAATAATGGATCAATTTTCGTATGAAAAATGGCCAAAGATAATACCTCAAGGTTTTGTCCTTGTGTTTTCTCCCCTGATTCTCTTGCGCGTGTTCTTCATTCTTCGGAAATTTTTTTAATGATCAATCATTGCACATTTTTTTCTTGGTTAAATGATCTAAAATTAAAGATCTAGCATCGGTTTGACCCAAAGTACATTTTATGGTGATGAATATGGATGAATCGAAGTGGTTTTTGATAAATTTCCCTTCAGGGTAAATGTGTCAGATTTTATTAAAAGAGATTTTTGAGCCCATTGAAGGCCTGAAACCCCTTTTTTGGTGTTAGGGTGGTGAAACTAACCTAGATCATGATTTTTAGGGAAAAATGACCACCATAATGAAATTATAGAGATTTGATGAGGTGTGTAGAGGAAGAACATGACTTTCTAGAAAATCCAGAATGCATGGTGTGTAGTCTCAACTAAATGGTGTGTGTTCATCATTGGATCAATCAGCATGTACCATGGGAGGTACACAGACATGGAGTGGAGTACACGGGTTGCCTACATGGTGTGTACTCCACCACATTACATGGCTTGGACCGATTTCATTGTCTACCAAATGTACAGGTACACAGGCAGGCATACACAAGCTGAATCTATGTACTAGTACATGACCAGAGTACATGGATGGACCCCAGATGGAAGGACACAGTGTATAACCCCTTCTACATGTCGTGTAACATATTTTCTACAAAACATGTTCTAAATACATGGTACGATGTATATAGTAAGTATTCATGGTCAAGGAACACGACATGTAACCCTACTACACTCTATGTACCCCTTCTTACATGTCTTGATTCTCTTTTTCATCATATCTTGGACAATTTTAGTTAAGGTTTGTTCCCTTTATCTTTTCCATGAATTTTGGTGTGAATCATTGCCTAATCATATGATTTTTATCCCTCCAACAGAACTTTTTTGATAGAGTTGTTCAAATCCCCCAAGAGGCTTGGATCATGATCCTCTATTCATTCTTCATGCCCTAAGTAATGTCCTTGGTATTGATGTTACCATCTTCACTGAGAATCAATCATCTACTTATAATGTTAATCTAGATGGAGTTTTTGGTATCACACCATATCCCTAGATGTGATCCTCCTTCGTGTTATCATATTCAATTCTGATATATCAGTGTATCTTTATCATGGAGACACCTAGCAATTAATACCTCTTGGAAGGACGTTATCAATGCTATCGGACTCAGAAGTGTGTTCTCTCATATGAGTGATTTGTGGAATCTAGGAGTTGAGTTCCAAGTGTTGGTATACAGTGGTTGTGATTTACCACTAGACTATTTGTATTAGATTGAGTATATCTAGATGTTCATGTAATGTTTTGTAGACATATACTTGTGTAAAAAATGATTGTATCTTTCCTTTGTTACATTTCTTTGTGGTTTTAGGGTGTCCTACTGAGTATTGTTATACTCACCCCTACATGGGCTTTTCTCGCATGTGGAATTTCTTATGAATATGAGTGACCTTTTGATATATTCCTAGGAAGACCATGAAAAGATGGTGCTTTGTGAGATTAGGAAGACTGAGGTGTGTTCCTACAGCTACAGACAGTAGTTCGAAAACCTTTTCTTAAAATTTTGACTTGTGGTTGTAGACTTATTTTTAGTGGGACTGTATTTGGCCAAGTTTCACTTTACTTTACATTCCTATCATACTCTGGTTGGGATATAGTGGTATAAATGCACTTGGTTCTTAGTGGTTTTTCACATTTTGGTATTTTATAGGCTTTGAAATGTGTTTGTTCATACAGGTAAATAGTAAATGCCTCTCATTTAGAGATATGCATACTCAGTGCTAGTCACCATCCCTTGGACTATTGGAGGCGGGCTTAGGGATTTGAGGCACGTGCCCCACTGGGATAGGTTGTGATAATAAATGTGTGTTATATTTGAGTAAAAACAAGAAATAACTTCTATTATTACTTTTGAATCAAAGTATATTTCCGTTACAAAGTCTTGTACTCAACTATTGTGGATAAAGAAACAACTGAATGATATTGGTGATGGGTTGAAACAACCAATGGTGCTTCACTGTGACAAAAATAGTATGATCGATATTATGAATAATCATGATCAACATTATCATATGGAACATAATTAAATTAGATATAACTTTATCAAGAAAAAGGTTGAACAAGGAATGATTAAAATGAATCATGTTGGAACAGATGACCAAGTGGCTGACATTATGACCTAGTAATTTTCATGACATGTTTTTGAGAAAAATCGGTTGAACCTTAATGTTCAACTACCTCCCAGTGAATGAGGATGTTATTTTTGTTCTCCTCTCCCTAGTTGTGTTAACTATTCTAATCTATTTGTGGAAGTCATGCAAGTTTTTAGGGGAGATACGATCCAAGGGGAGTGTGTTTTTCAGCTCTACAAGTATAAATATAGGTTCATTGGTTTTATTTACAAAGGGGGAGAGTATATAAATTCAATGTTACAAAGGTAAAGAATGAGAAATTATGATGGTAATTATGTGTTTTTATGGTTTTCTAGTTGCAGGTTTTTGAACCATGAAATGCTTTTGTGACCCGATGATAGGTCAGTGTTATGAGGAAATAGTCAAAGCTTATCTTGAACATCTTTAATCATTCCAAAAAAATAGATCCAAATTCATTATTTCCCTTTTATTATCTATACCAATATTTTATCACCTAGACATAGAGTGTTGGATGATATGTTTCTCGTATATCAGGTCTTGATAGCATCTGATGGATTATTGAATTTTTTTGTAGATTGCTAAAAAACCCAAATGGGGATATTGTTGGAACCAAGTATTTTTATTACAATAAATGTAATTTGGTATGTGTTGGTTTTAAATCTACATTGGTCTGGTCAAGGAGTTTTCAAGACAAGTTATCTTATACTATAGGCTGATAATAGTGTTGAAGGTGGAATCGTTTCCCATCTTTTTCCAAAAAAATGGATAAAAACTAGAAGAAGTGGATATCATCGTGAAGGGTTGTTTTATGGAATCAACTCTTTATAAATATGGTAAAGTAATGGGTTTTGTGAAGACTAGGTTGAGGGTCATGAATATTTTAAGCATCCTAAATAGAGAATGTGTTCTCCATTATTATGCTAAGTAGATCATTGAAACTTCATGATGTGTTGATGGTGATCTTCACGACTATGAAAAAAACCATTGGAGCTTTGGGAATCAAGGAGCACTGAAAAGATGATTTTGAAAGATAAAAAATGTGCTAGAGGTGATAGAGCATCATGAATGGACTATCTTATAAATATAAGGCTACCCCCACTTAATTTCACATAAAATTATTCTAGGATCCATTAATCTGGATTTATATGAGAGCTTGAGAAACATGAAAATACTATTTATGTTTTGACTAATGACAATGCTTTTTAATAATGGGTAATTTGTGATGAATAGGTATTTTGAGATGACATGGTGAGATATATGAAGGAATTTTTCATTGTGAAGGTGTGAGATTCATGACGGAGTTTTGAGAAATTCATTTATGAAAAATAGTTTTTCAATTAATTATGCTTTCAGATTGCATCAACTCAAATCTTAGGTGAATATAGAGTCATGTTCTAGAAATGGAAAAATACATTAATTAAAATCTATTTAAGAAACCTTTAATTTGATAAACTAAGTAAGAATTCACCCAAGTAAGTGCACTAGTAGTAGTTGATTGAAATTTTTTGAGGGACACAATGTGTTATCCCTAAAAAAATTAATGGAAGTGTGCCTAAAATATATTTCTTGTTTATGAAATTATGTATTCCACAATTTATGAAGTATAGTGTATTTAGGTATGACTAAAAAATGTCGTCATATTCTCATTATACTAGCCCATATTGGTGAACCAAGTAAAACTGATGTATTGTTCCTCTACATATGAATATTTTAATTACTAAACTTTACAATATGATAGTTTTAATAGGTTCCTTCTAATATAGGGACAAGATCCATCACTTTTGAAAAAAAAAATTGACACTTGGATTCACCCCTACCCTCTTAGGGTGTTCTGGGGTCCTTCAAGTGGTATCAGAGCCAGATTAATGAAGTTAAATTGTTCCTCTTATGTTTTCATGGAGAATTCATTTAGTGTTAAAGGAGTCCCCCACATTGATGGATGAAAATTCAAAATTTGGAAAAATAGGATGTTATCTCATCTAATATATCTTAAAATGGAATTCCTTTTTCCACTACTCAAGGATACAAGTCACTAATGCAACAATGTTGTCTATGACTGATACAGATAGAAAAATAATTGATGCATATGCTAAAGAATATAATTCCCTTACTACAACTCTTTTTGATTAAATCTACCTAAATATGATTTTTTTTACATTAGAAAAGACTATTTTTGAAAAAATAGAGAATATATATGAAGGGGATAACAAAGTAAAGTAGGAAAAATACCAAGTTGTTCACAACCGGTTCAATGATCTGAAGATGCATCCTGGTGAAACTGCAGATACCTTTTTTAATCAAATTACTAAAGTTGTTGGAGAAATATTATGAATTGGTGAATAAATAAAAGACATTGACATTTTAAATAAATTTTTTAAAAGGATCCCACATCTCAATAATCTAAATGTGTCATCCCTTGAGGAAAGGGATCTATTTAAACATTGTTTAGATGATCTTTTGACCAGTCTGGTGGATTATGAAATGAGAGTCAGACCAAAAGATGCAATGACTCAAGTTAGAAAGAAAATGGCACTCAAATACATGGAAAAAATGAAATTTAAGAAGATAGTTTTGAATAATATAATGAGGAATATGAACATCTATCTCTCTTATCTAATAAATCCAAGAGAGGATAAGGGATATTTTAAGAAAAGCTACCTCTGGCTTGTTTTTATTATGGTATATTTGGGCACATTTTCTCTCAGTGCTCAAGAATGTTTTTTGTTTAATAAAGTGGATCTAGAAACATGAATAAGACTCAAAAAAGGTTTCCCCAAAAGTGAGATTTCAAATATGGAAGTAAAGTACAGATAAAGAGTTTTGTTTGTATATAAGAAGATGATGGTAATGAATTATTTGAGGATGAAGAACTGGAGATTTAAGTCTGGAACCCAAGAATTAATGAAAGTAATAGTTGAACATTCATCACCATCAGAACAAAAATTTAGAGATTATTGGTTGATTGTTAATTTTGATTTGAAGAATGAAATTGAGGATACTCTCATTATTCTTGAAGATCAACGAAACAGAAACAAAAATTGGATAACGTTTCTAAAATAATCCTCGTAATATTTCAACAGTCTTGAAGCTAAAATTGATCGATTGGAAGAAGTAGTGAATGTTCATTAAAAACTACTGAAATATCAGAAGATTTAGAATTATTGAATCTCAAGACTGAGAATAGGAAAAAGTTATCAATGACCTTACATCCATATTTGATGAGAATTCAAAGATAGCTGAGGGTCTTGAAGAAGAAGTTGTTACTCCAAGGAGTAAAATTGAAAGTGAATCAAATTCAATGGAATAAAGAATAAAATATAGTTTGGATGATTCTTAGAAGTTAGGTTGATAGGGAGATCTAAATGTTGTTCCAAAGGTATATAAAAATATTTGGATGTTCAAAGATCCACATGCATGGGAAAAATTGGAATTAATTGTGATGTTGAAACATCAAATGATAGAAATAGAATGAACCAAAACAAAGGGAAACATAAAGGTAAACATATTAAAAAATGACCTGAAGTCATAACAAAGGGAGCCTAAAATCAAACTGAAAGGAGAACTGAATCTTATCCACAAATTATTCAAAATGATAGGAAGTAAAACTATTTTTCTAATGATGGATACATAAGGATAAATATAAGTGAGAATACATTCCCTCTTATGAAATTTCAATTCATTGGCTATTTAGGTCATATCATGTCATATTGTGAAGAGGTAAAGAGATATTTGAATGGGGAAGAGATAGGAAGTAAAAAAGGGTGAATGAATTCATATCCTACATATTATATAAGAAATAGTTTCTATGGATATTGATTTCATTGTTCTAACTTTTTCCATAATGATATTTTTTGCAGGCAGATGAAAGATGAAAATAATTCATACAGAACTTGAAGACAAGTCAATACTCACTAACCATATAGTGTTTATCTTACAAACATGTTTTCTCCTTTTTAAGAATAATATTATTATGATGAACCTATAAACAAGGAAAAAATATTTGAAACACCATCTATATATCCCACTTAATCTAATATTTCAAGAAAGGAAAATATAAAAATGGACAGCTCCAATCTTGTAGAAATCGCTCTCAAAGCTACCAAGAATAGTAGTAAATTAAATCTTGATAGCTAATTATCATCCCATATGATAGGAAATGAGGATTTATTGAATAATGTAATGAAAAGGGATGATGTAAGATTTAGTTTCAGGAATGATGATGATTTTAATATCAAAGTTAGTGGGAGTTGTAACTAGAAAGCAATGAACATAAGAAAAACTAAGTTCTTTATGTGGATTGTTTTGCATCATAATCTTATGATTGTGAGTCAAATATGGGACTCAGGACTTATAGTGATAATAAATCAAAAGGGTTTCACTATAAAATAAAATACAGTGAATTTTATAATGAAATGATGCAGAACAGATGGAAACTTATACCAGGTAGATAGTAAAGAAAACATTTTCTACCTAACTTTTGAAGAAGAAAACAACTTGTGGAACTGGAGGTTGGGTCAAATTAATTAAAAATACATGGAAAACATATATAAACTGAAAATATTAATGGATATCCCCAATTTGAAGTGTTAATAAGAAAATATATGTAATGCTTTCATATGAGGAATGTTGGTCTACAGTTCATATCAGCCAAAGAAGAAAAGTTCCTCAAATATTCTCGATCTCATCCACCCAAATGTATGTGGCTTGATAAATGTGGATAGAACATATGAAGATAGGTACTTTTTTCTTTTTATTTATGATTATATTATAATATATTTTTTAATGATTATATATAAGAAATAATAAGTTCTTGTTTTTATGAAAAATTACCATCAAATGGATGAGAATGATAGATTCTATACAATCAAAGTTCTACGATCTGAAAATAGAGGGGAATATACATCCATTTAGTTTTAAAATTACCTAGAGAATCATGGAATAATGCATGAGTGGGATGCAGTGAGAACCCAAAAAAATGGATTTGTTGAGTGTAGAAAATGCAATATGTTCAGAACTATACTGATTGAGAGTCATATTTCTTATCACTATTATAAAGAGGCTACTCAAGAAGAATTGTATACTCAAAATTAGACATGGATTTATATGGGAGAATACAAGAAATTTTATGATCTATGGCACTGAAGTAAACCATATTTTAATTATTTTAGTGTCTTTGTAATTAAATGCTTCATCAAGAACAAATAATTAAAACAAGGGAAGTATGGTGGTGCTGCATATGAGTGAATATTTTTTGGATATTCAATAAATAGAAGAGCCTAAAGATGATATAATAATCATCTTAGAAGAATTATAGAAAGTATTTATGTTAATATCATTGAAGATAAATCCAAATATACCCCAATAATCTCATATAATGATATGATAGAAGATGAAGAAGATAATGAACAAGTGATTGATTCCAATGCTAAAATAGTATAAGGCCTTCAAAACAATCAAGGATCACGTAATGATATTAATTCAGAAGAATGTTTTCAAGGGGAATATATGGCTAGTGACACATCATTTGAACCTCACATAAGAAATAAAAGTTCATAAATTGATCAATACAACATCATTGGGGATTTGACAGCTCTCACACAGACAAGGATAATGATGAGTGAAACACATTTTACCTTCATTTAAATTGTAGGACAAAAATGGTATCTTTTTAAGAGACCCAAAATTCATAATGTGATCAAAAAATTGGATTTTTAAAAATAAATTTTATGATTATGGAAATGTTATCATAATTAAGGAACTCTTAGTGTGTAAATGATATGAATAGATTGAAGGTGTTGATGTTGATGAAACATTTTCTCCACTAGTGATACTGGAGTCGGTCAAGATTTTCCTTAAGATGTAAATTCAAGGAAGATATAAATTTTACCAGATGTATTTCAAAACATCATTTTTAAATGGGGTTCTTGAAGAAAAATTCTACATTAAAAAACCAATGGGTTTCCTAATTTTTCATGATGAGATGAAGGTTTAAAAATTAAAAAAGTCTCTATATGGTCTGAAGCAATCACCAAGATCTTGGAATTATTGTATGGACACTTATCTAAAAAAGATCGAATTCAAAATGGGGGGTTCCAACTATAATATCTATGTAATTAATTAAAAGGAAGATTAATTTATGGTGTTGGTATATATGGATGATATTATATTTGGTGGAAGTATCTAGAGACCAGTGGAAGAAGTTTCTAATCAAATGAAATTAGAATTTGAAATCTCTATTATTGGTAAACTCACATAATTTTTGGGGATGCAGGTGATACATTATAAGGTTAATAGTTTCATTTCACAAGAAAAATGTGTAATAGGACTTCTGACTAAATTCAATATGCATGACTCCAAACCAATGTCTACTCCCATTTTGGTTGGGAAAAAACATGGAGAACATAAGGATAGGACTTCTATAGAACCCACCATGTATAAAAGAATCATTGAAATATTATTATACATAACTGTAACACAACCAGATATTTTCTTTTCAACATGATTAATAGCCCTATTTCAATGTAATTTGAATGAAGAACATATTATGGAAATTAAAATAAACTTGAGGAAATTTCATGTAACTCAAAATTATATCTTATACTTTGATATAGGAAGATATAATGACCTATCAGCATTTTCAGATGAAAACTGGGCTAGATATGTGGTGGATATAATGTCCACAAGTGCTGTAGAATTATTTATTTGCATTAAATGTGTTGGATGATTGAGTAAGAAACCGGAAATCATATCACATAGTACTACTGAAGTAGACTATATATTTTCTACAAAGGCTTACACTTAACTATTTTGGATGAAGCAACAACTAACTAATATTGGTGATTACATGAAACAACCAATAGTGATTCACTATGATAACAATAGAATGATAGATCTTATGAATAATCATGTTTAGAATTCTCATATGAAATATATTAAAATGAGATATCACTTCATCAAGGAAAAATTCAAACAATACAAGATTAAAATGGATCATGTTGGAACTGACGACCAATTGGCTGACATTATGACCAAGCCATTGTCAACACATGTGTTTGAGGAATATTTGTTGAAACTTGGTGTTAAACCACATCCTTGTGCATGAGTAGGTTATGGTTATTCCCATCTCCCAAATTGTGTTAATTATTTTAATCTTTTTAAGGAAGTGATGTAGGTTTATGAGGTAGAATCTATCCAGGGTGAGTTTTTTTGAGCTCTACAAGTAAAAATATGGGTTATTTGGGTTTATTTTCAAAGGGTTAGAATGGATAAATTCAACATTAATAATGGATAATGAGAAAGGATGATGATAATTTGGTGTTTTATGATTTATTAGTTGTGTTTTTTTGAAACATGCAATACTTATGTAACACGATGAGTGTTCTTGGTAATGAGGAAATGATTATAGATTCACTTGGACATCTTGAATAATTCCAAAACATGAAAACCAAATTCATTCTCCCCCACTTTTTTTCTACACTGAGATTTTCTCATGTAGAATTAGAGTGTTGGATGATATGTTTCTCACATATTAGGTCTTGATAGTGGTTGGTGAATTATTCAATTTTTAAATAGATTGAAAACAAACCTAATGGAAATGATTGTTAGAACCAAGTATTTTCTTTGCAATAAATGGAGTTTAGTTTGTGTTTTTTTCAATCTACACTGGGTTGATCATGTATTTTTCAAGACAAGTGATCTTATAGTACATGATGATAATAGTGTTGAAGGTGGTTTCATTTCACAGTGTTTTCCAAATTTTGGGGGTTAAAAACTAGAGGAATATACTAGAATAATGAAGGGTTATTATCTAGAATCAACCCTTTATAAATATGGAAAAGGAAAGGGTTTGTTTAATACTGGGTTGAGGTTAGCAAATATGTATAGCATAAAGATTGGAGATGATTTTCTCTATGATTATGAGAAGTGGAGCATCACGACTATGTGATGTGTTGATGGAGGTCTCTATGAATATCAAAAATTTCATTAGAGATTCATGATTAGAGGAGTGCCATGAAAATAATTTTGAAATGTCCAAAAAATTTAGTAGAGTTGGTGGATCATCTCAAACAGAGAATCCTATAAATATAAGGCTACCCCCACTTCATTTCAAATGGAATTATTCAGGGATAACATGAAATAACATTGATTTCACAAAGCTAGGTGATCTCCATGAATTTGGATTTCTTTACAAGCTTGATCATCATGAAAATAATAGTTAAGTCATGAATGATTCTAATGATTTTTAGTAATAAGTGATTCACAATGAATGGGTATTCCACAATGACATAGTGAGCTCTGTGAGGGTATTTTTCTTCATGAAGAAGTGAGGTTTTTGGTGGAGCTTCACAAAAGGCAGTTTTGAACATTAATTTTTCAGCGAACAATGATTTTAGAGTGTATCAACTCAGTTATTTAGTGCAAAAAGAGTATCATGCTAGATAGACACAAATAGTTTAATGAAAATATATTGAAGTGACCTTCAAGTCTATAAAATGATTAAGAATCCAACCAAGTCAGTGTGGTAGGGGGAGTCAATGGGATTTCTCTAAGGGATGTAGTGTGTTGTCCCTTAAAATATTGTAAAGGCAGTGTGCCTAGAATAGAGTGATTGTGTCTGAACTTCTGTATTCCACAACAAAGAAACTATTGGTGGATGCTCCTTGGACGATCCCTTAGTGGTGAACCATGTAAAATTGGTGTGTTGTTCCTCTACATGGGAATGTTTCAATTAATTCACATTACCATTAGAGAGGTTTAAAAGGTTCTTACTATAGTGGGGACAATATCCATCACATTTAAATAAAAAGGTAACACCATGATTCACCCCTCCACTCTCAAAGTGTTCTGGGGTCATTCAGTCCGGTGTTGATCACGTTTATTATTGTGATACCTTGATTATGATGATTTATTATGATTTCTTGTGTATACTACCATGTTATGTATGATTTTGGGTTATTTTTCTTGGAGCCTAAGTATGTTCAACCATCATGACATGTTTACCCCTTAGAGGGTGATTGTTCGTGACTTGTAATGATAGTGATGAGGGACCTAGGAATAGGTTAGGTATACGATGATGCCTCATGGATGTTGTGGGGTTTACTCAATGCCAAGTGGGTTCCAAGGGGTATGTTCTCAATATCTAGTGAATACTATATAGCTCTTCATACCTAGAGAATGTAGAGAAAAAGGCTTCATTAATGCCTAGTGTATGTTGAGTTTCACGATCACACCATGTCAATTTGTGTGATTCTTGAGCCTTAGGGAAAGTTCTTGATTCTTCTGACCCCATGATTATATTTATGTAATAGAGAAGAATAAGGTATGGTTTGGTTTTTGTGTCAACATGGGTAGTGAATCACTGCTCGACTTCAGATTTCGTGTCAACATGCTTGTTACACATTTATTATTAATATATAATACACTTTTATACTTGAGCACAAATGGTAAAGGATTCATTAGTGGTATCCTACTGAGTCTTTTACTCACACCCTACTCAAAAAATTTTGGCACTCCTATAGATTTCATAAGGGATCCAGCAAAGGGAAAAGTCCCCATGGTGAACTACTGACCTAATAAGTGTGGATCTTGTGGTGTTCTAAGATTGACATTGTCTAGAACTATATTTTATCATTTATTTTTTATTTATTTTATTTATCATTGACATGCTTTCCACTTTTGGGAGATGCTTTTATTTAATTTTTATGTATTCAATTTATTCCGTTATTATGCATGTTCACTTTGGATATTTATAATGTTACTTATTATTTATTATTTATCTTATGACATGATATTCATGGTATAGTCTCCACGCTATAAAAATATGACACTCTCTACTAGTCAAAAACAACTTGGGTATTGGGAGGCACGCATGAGGTCATGTGGAACTCCATATTAGACATAGTGGTTTAGGATTGGATTTTATAGGATTCAAAAATATCATCCATCAACTATATTATTTAGCAATTTTGTAGGCACCTATCTTGAGAGTTACTTTAAAATTTTAAATATTTTTTGTATATAGAAAAAAAATAAAAAACATCAAATTTATAAAATGGAACCTCATATCCTCCTTCCTTTACACTTAGATTTATCTTTGTTTATCCAATCCCTAACCAAATCCATTTTTTTCTTCCCTTCCCACACTCTATACGTCATTGATTTATTGTAAAAACCTCCTATAAAGGCATTTGGGGAAAACCCAAAGATGGTGTCTGAAGAAAAGCTATAATTCTTATCCATTAATTTTGATTTTATTTATACATCCACCTCCTTCAAATATTTTTCAACCAAGATAATTTAACATCATTAATATCTCTCATATACTAAGATTTTATTATTTTAATGGCATAACCTACATAAATATCCTCTTCCATCAAATGAGAAATGAAACCATCATTTGTGTGTATAGAAGACTACCACCTTGCGAAATGATGTAATATTTTTCCATCATATCACAGATATTTATGATGATGGATTTAATGTATATATATTATACTCATGAAATATTTAAAAAAAATTAAAGGAATATATCATATATTTTCTTACCTTTAAATTTAAATAAAAAATAACATTGTTCATGTGTACATGTGGATTACCACCTCCACGAAGCTATGTGATTCCTTTTTCTATATTGCATCACATGGATTGTATATATAAGTGTATTTAATTATAATTCTAGGAATATTAAAAAGTATTACCTTTATTCCATCATGATCCTTAAATAATGGAATTGTTACCAATTCATATGTATGACCTACCATCTCCATCAATTTAATATAGTTCATTATTTATAACCATCATTCATGTTTGGTTTTAAAATTTAAATTTATGTTATAAAAATATAATTATTTCGTGATTATTATTCAAAATATGATGCTATAATGGCTTATTTTACCATAGGTAACATACCAAATACATTTTGGACATTTGAACCAAATAAAATCAAAATGGCTGACCAGAGATTAATTAATTAGTTAAATAAATAAAACATTGCAATAAATAAACTAAAATGAAAATATCTCTTAATAATGTAAATAATTAAAATATTTTTATTAGTCATGAAGATAAATTATTTGTGTGATGATTTTAACTCTCTGTGAGAGGTTTCTTACCTCAATTTCCATTTCATTGGGTTATAATTCTGCTTACTAATCTATATTGAGACAAGATTATGTGTGAGATTAAATATAATTGTGTTATTCTATATTTAAATTTTATTTTTTGTGGATTTAAACTTTATACACATATTCATTTGATTGATTAATTCTCACTTTAATGTTATGATTATTGTAAGGTATTTCTTCCCAATTTCCTTTCATTGAGTCATATTTTAATGTTATGAGCCTAATTTATTTTATATGGTTCATATACTTACCATGTAAAATATTATATAATGAATCATTAATTATTTATTCTATATTATGTTACAATACATTTTAATTCATCCAATCATATTTTATTTGAATGATATTAAATCGGTAAAATATTTATGTTACAATCCCATTTATTTTTGAGAATGTTAATGTTCCTGGTTCCTTTGGGGAAATTGTATACATTTATTTTATATAACCAAATCAAATTTATTCTCCTTTTTTCATGAATGTAACTTGTATATTTGGTTTCTGTTACCTCTATGAGATAATAATTATTCATCAATAATGTTTTTTGTGGGTAATATCAATATTTTATCATGTTGTAGACCTAGAATCATTATATTTTATTTCCATATCTCCCTTAAAAATAATTTTAATAATTTTTGTTAATATTATTCGATGATTTATTAAATACAATGTTACCAATGTTTTAGTTTTCAAACAAAAATTTTTAAAGGAATATTTATTTCATTTTTGGAAAAGGAAATTTTTGTCTTTTTTACCCAAGTGTGAAATGAATATTTTATTTTATCTTTCTTGACGTGAATTGAATTTCTAGGAATCATAACAAATTAATGATTTGATGAGTCCTTTACATTTTTCCATGGTATATTTAAATGAAAAAAATTTCTATAATATTTTTTATATTTTTATATTTTAAAGAATTTATTTTAATGTTAAAATGTAATTTTCCTCAGGAAATATTCCATGTGTTATTTTAAACACATCTTTGTCAACGAAGAAAACCATTAATGTTATCAATTTATTATAAATTTGTAATATTTGTCTCTTATCTATATACCAAGATAATTATCCCTTAATTTTATGTCTTAATATTTACCTTATGTTCACTTATCGTATTCCTTATTTCGGAAATCTCTTTCGATTATGACATGAGGATTGATTATGAAACCCATTTCATTACATGGTAAATACTTATGCTTATGAATTATTATTGATTTATTTTTTGTGGGTATGTAAGAATGTACATGTTTTATTTGGTTTTCCCAAATGTAACTCCATTACATTGGGTAAATCATTTGTCTCATGATATGTAATGTATGGGATTAGGGAGAAAACCTAATCCATTATGGGACTTTGTCCACCATGTGATATTGTCTAGGAATTTAAAATTCACTAATGTTTACATATTTTTATATCTTTATTACACATTTAATATGCTTCAATGATCTTATGATACATTTTTATTTATGTTACTCTGCCATGTGATTACTCATGAGCCTTCAGTATTATGATATCATGTTTTACTTTAATTCACAAGTAATTTTTCTTTATCATGTTTATTTACTAAGAGGAATTTTTTATCTAATCACTTTATTTAAACTATTTACTAGGTTATGATATGAAATTTTAGGATTTAAAATATATTTAGGATCTCTCATAGGATAATAAAAATAAAGCTTTTTTTATGTTTTATATACCTAGTCTTTAAAAAGACAACAGGCCTCATGATCCTTGGATTATAAATGATGGTTTTCTATATTATATATCATGTAATAATATGTGTAAAATTTTGTTTTCACTATATGCATAGATGAAAAATGATTTTTCAAAATCTGTGGTCTAGCTATGCATCATGCCTAATTTTCCCATCAAAGGGAGGATGATAAGAACATGGTTTGTTAAACCGTGTGAAAACCAGGCATAGTGTGCATTAAAAATAAATAAAAAATTGCCCATTTTTCCCAAATTTAATTTTAAAATTTTGTGAAAACTACCCACTCTTTTCTCCCATACCCATCATGAACCATCCATAGGGATTATGATTCATGAACATCCCTATGTATTCTCTCTATTTATTGGTGATTTAAATTGGTTTAATCATAATTTGTGTTCGGATATTATAGGTATGAACTCCTTCCTAATATATTCTTTCTCCACTTACTATTTCTCCTTCAAACCCTCAATACGCACCATCCATAGTTAGACCTTAACTAGTTTATAGTGTGTTTATTTCTCAAATTTTGGTTCTATGTTTTTCTGAGGCTTAGTTTATAATATATTCTAGCATTGTTCATTATAGTTAAAGAGTTACACTTAATTTTAGGGAGGTTTACCATTATTTTTTAATTTAAATTTTATAACCATGACTCCTTATAAATTTAATTCATGTTTTGGATTCCCAAAAAATTTATAATATGTAATTATAAGCCTTTTTTAATGTGAAACAATGTTTTACTTGTTTTTTAGTTATTGTGAAGGGTTTAATTATAAAAAATAATATGTTTAGAATGTTTAATCATTACCTTGCATGCTAAATTTTTAATACTTTCTTGAATGGATTTTACTAATGTGTTTTTATATTTTAAATTGTGTTTAATTATTTAAAAAATAAAAAATTTATTTTAGTTTACTTGGATTTTAAAGTATTAAATGTTATGATAATATATTTTAATATTATCTATGAATAATATTATAGAACTAAAACATATTTTTGACCTATTTGGTGGTAATACACATTAACACACATATTTATATACACAAATTCACCTTAGTATTTATGAATTTGTTCAATGAGAGACATGTGTGTGTGTGTGTGTTTGTGTGTGTCAGTGTATATGACTATAATAGATAAATGGAAACATTAAAATAGATGTTTTATGGTTGATTTTTTTTTCAAAAAAAAAATTAATGAGGGGAATTCGGGTATTGTTTTCTAAATTATAATTGAAAGGCTAGATTGGAATTTAATAAGAGATGTATAAGAGATTTATTATTATTATTATCATCATTTATTTAGTATTTCTATTCATTATTATAAAAGGTAATTTTTTGTTTTATCTGGAAACTAGAACCACTAAAAACAATTTAAATCAAGTAATATGTCTAGTGATTAATGTTCTATTATTCAAATATCATGGGAACCATAGGTACATGGTAATGTGGACCTATATGGGATAGTTTCCCTTTCCACTAGCTATGCTTGTGTAGTATGTTCTATTTCACTATCTAGTTTCATTTTATTATCTTTTTTACTAGACACTGGTGAAGAATATTATACATTTACCCTATAAATTAGGGACCATGGGGTATTTTTACCTTGATTCCAATTTTAAATTATTAACTATTTTATATTATTTTGAACTATACATCCTATAAACATCCCATGAATTATATAATTTCTAGTTATCCTTAGTCATTCTCTCTTTTTAGTAAATCATCTTTCTAAAATGAGTTTTATAGAATATTTATAAATTATAGTTTTCTAATTGTTATTTTAATAAAGGATTATTTAAATCAATACTTTCTTTTCATAGTAATTTGTTTCAATTAATGAAAATAAAAAAAATGTTATTAAATTTACTAGAAATATGATACTGGTAGTTATATGAATATATAAAAAAATAAAAATTTTATATTTTAAATTAATATAGAAATGATCCTTTAATGAAATTAAATGGGGTGTTATTATTTTGTAATCCAATTGAGCTTTGTGATCATTCCTATATATATGATTTCAGTTTTATTTTATGTATATTTTATTACCACTCTCATAACACTGAGGTTTTAGTATTGGATAGTTACTTATAATGTCACAAGGAGGTATGTTGTATGTTTTTGTTTTTTATTCTTTATTTTTTTGTCCAAATAGGCCATTTATAGATTCTAGTGTTCATTATTGGTGGTGGATTATATATGTGGATGTCAAAATGGGACACGGAGAGGGCATCATGTTTGGGTCCTTGGGTTGGTGATAATGGGATTTCTTGGTTTAAATTATTTAAATTGATTTACATATATTTTCTCTGACTGTCTGATTTGGAGTGTACATCAGACTTACGGATGTGTCAAACTAAAATATTATTTAAATTTTTTTCTAGTTTTTTAATATATTATATGAGATAAATAATAGTCAATGATTTAATTTTATGTCATTTATTCTCTTCATTGCCCTAGTTGATCACGAAAACCTCTATAATATGTGGTAAGCATGGTCTGGTGTTTAATGGATAGATGGATCAGGCTAGTCTGTGACAAATTGTAGCAAATAAATGATATATATAGGGCCTTGGTTTTAAATATCCTTTTTATTTAGTGTGTCTAGTATATGGTGTTAGGATATTAGGAACTCGAGAGCTTGGATATGAAAGAGTGTCATGACCTCTTACTCATTATGAACCTTGTGTTACCATGTAATGTTAGAGTTTAAGGTTATGTTATTTATTTTTAGTATATTTTTATCTTATATTTATGGTTTTAAATATTTTTTATGATGTATATATTTTCTAAAGTATTTCTATATTTTAAGGATTATAATTATATTTTACTAGGGTCACATGATTAGATTTTATTTCCTAAAAATATATCAAGTTCTCGAGTTTACGGTTTTATAGGACTTTTAGTAGCAGTTACATGCTTATCACATGGTACACAAAACTATGATTTCAAGTCACGAACAACCAATAATCCCTCATACTATTTTTCTATGTGTCCTAGTATTATTTATTAGATTTTTTGTGGTGTTTTTTGTTTATATATATTAAAATTATTTGGGTTCCGATAATTGATAGTTGGGTTTATAATGTCCATGTTGAGAAAATTATTTTTTATTTGAAATTTATTAATGTTTTTTATAAAATTATTTTAAAATAGTTAAAGGATTTGGATTTCCTAATGATTTTAAATAAGGGATTTATCAGAATGTGAAATTATTTTATGTGTTATTTTGAATTAATAAGGTAACTTTCTATGATCAAATGAAAAAATCATGATATTAAAATTTTTAAATTTTCATTAAAGGAAAATTTGGGTTTATATTATAATTTCTAAATTAAAATTTGATATTAAAAATGAAATAAAATTGATTATAAATTTCAAATTGTGATAATAATTATGAATAAAATTTATTTTTATTTGTTCTTCATGAAATAAAACTATATTTTATGTTATGTCAGTTGTTTTATAAAAAATTTAAAATAACTTTATAAAGAGAAAAAAAAATTAAAATGATTTTAAATTTGTTTTTTAAATGAAAAAATGTATTTTTAAGTTGAAATATCAGTGATGTGTAGGAATTTTTAATAGAGCCTTTGAAATTTTGGTATTATTTTTATGCTGTGTATTTATTTTTATTTGTTGTTTTATTATCTTGTTAGTAGTGACTACGATTTGTTTCCTTTTATTTAATTTATGACTATTTTATACCCATTATAGATATAGTTAAATTATTGTGTACCATGAATTAAATTTAATGTTAATTTAATTATTAGTGTACCACATAAAATTTCTAATGGATTCTAGGAAATCTATGTTTTAGGATGTCCCTAAGCTATGCCTTTTCTTGTTGGGGAGTGTGATCTTTTGAGAAATTTTTGTTACTAATTATTTTTTATTATTTAATGATTTTATTATGTTAAGGGGAGTAATTTACTAAAATTAGTGGTCAATAATTCTTGATATGTTTTATTTGTGATGGATGCATTCATCAAAACATTGGATCATAGATGTTCTTATCTGGACTCACTCTACATGAGGATGGGATTAGTATGTCCTTAGAAAAAATATTGGTTTTTCAAGGGAAATATAGAATAGTTTGTGACCCTTCCATTTTTTTCTAGGTTCATGTCCTCTTTCATAAGTGGATCAACTTCCTTTTATGATGTAGTGTGCTAGGATCACCAAGTATAATATCACTTCTAAAATGTTTTAAAATCATGTTATCGTCAAGATTAGGATAATTTCTTTAGAAGTGTATTTTGATAATTTTTTCAAGATAAGTTTATTATTTAATTTTTTTAATATCCTAAAATTATGTTAACTTTTTCTATTACTGAAATTATTATGGTTGGGAGTCTAGGTGTCAATTTGATTTCTCCTTTGTATTGAACATAAAGTTTTTTTCTAATAGCCTCTTATTTTTAAGTGTAATATTAGAATTATGGATGTCCTTGGTTTTGGAGATGTGTTTAGATTAGAGTGGGTACCAAGACATAGGAATAGATTTGGATGAGAATTTTAGGTGAAATCTAAAATTTTAGGAAACCATCACCTTTATTGATATTGTATCCTTTAGTGATTCATCATTGAGTCCCTCAGAAATTCACTTTACTATTAGGGAGTTTTTTATAGTGGTTCTATATATTATAGGTTGCATAGGGGTAAACTGGGCTTCAAAGATGATTAATGTATCAATACAAACATTTTTTTATGATAATTTATTCTTTAATCAATGTGTGTTTTATTATATAACTATTAAACACATAGAGCACATATAGAGACAAAAAAAACCTTAATTAATTAATAAAAATAATTAAATCAATCATTGTATAAACCCTTTAAAATTTAAATTATTACAAGGGGACATAAAATATAAAATATAAAAAATAAAATGGTAAAATATGGATCACCCTAGTCTGATATAAATATCCCCCCATAAACAACACTCTAGAAAAGAAACAAAATATCAGTAAACCAATCAAAATTATAGAAAATGTAAATATAGTACCTTAAGTTTAATTGAGGGGAATATTGTGTTTAATAATTTATTTCTATTTATATGAGGTAATTTAATAGTTGTAATAGTAATGTGACCATTGGATTGGTAACCTGACTATATGGAATAGTTACTTGACTGTTGGGAATAGTAACCTGACCATTGGAACAATAAATTAACCTCATAATAATAAAGAGTGACATAAATAATATTTATCATGATAAATATAATTAAATTTAAATATTTATAAATATAATTCTTAAAAATAAATATCATGATTAGAAAACTAAACGCAAATATAGGAAATTTTTTAATAAAATTTATTTTTTAGTATCTTGAAAAAATCATAATTTTTATATTAAAAATTAAAATTTCCTGGGTTAGAAATTTATTTTATTAAAATTAATGTCAATTTATAAATCACTACATTGAAATTTTACATGTTTTATTTTATTGTAACTTTCTAAAATACATCAATCTTTAGTTGAAGAGTAAAAATACAGTTTTTTATGTAACTAGTGTATCTTAAATTACACCATGCATGATGTAATAATGACATAATAATTTCTAAAATCATATGTTCATCCAAAAAATATTTAATTTCATAACTAATATATTAAAATACAATAAACTTAATTTCTAAACCTAAAAACATTCCAAAACCTAAAGTCACAAGTGATCCCAAAAAATGACAATTTTTACCTTTTTCACATTCCTTTTTAATAAACTTTGTGAATTAAAATTATAAATTGTTTTAAAGTATAAAAACCATTATATTATACTTATATATGAAAATATTATCAAAAAACCACTATTATTAGTTTTAACTTTGATATAATATTTTATTCAATATTTTATTCTAAAAATATGAATCTCCTCGTGCATAAATGGCCCCTCTACCCCCTTGGAAAACCAATCCTCACACACTTTACAAATATAAATATATTTTAAATTTTTCCATATAAATCCCCATATAATACCTAGGTAAGTTCTGGAGTAAATAAACTTCAAACATCATGGGATTTTTAGTGTCGTACAAGGTAAGATACACCAAGGAAAAAGTAAGTTTCTATCAACTCTTATCTTTTTTCTTATTCCCTTAATCTTTTTATGACAATTCCTTTCAAAAAAATCTTATAAAATTTATTAGGGAGTATTATAAAATAATATTTATGTTTTTAACCTATGGTATGTACCATAATTATGACATATAAAAATTCTAAACTTCCCTTTCCCTCCCTTTCGACAATATCCCATCAAGGATCCTTAATCACCATTGAAGACATTTTCAATCCATTTTTCATAAAAATATATGTTTGGTTACAATAAATTATTTACGATATATAGAGTTATAAATATATTTTTTTTACTTAATTAATTCTAATAATTTATATACGATATCAAACAAAAATAGAGACATTGAAAGAAAAGGAAAAAATTTTAATAAAAACATGATATGAAAACAATTCAAATATAACAATGAGTATTATAAATTAGAATAAAATAATTATAACTATTAAATAGTTGAAAAAATGATCGTAATTTACTTTTTTAACTTTGTATTAATCATACTCTGTTTATTACTTAAGAGTCATAAAAGTGTCTAAATAATGTTGGATTTAATGTAAGGGGATTATCATACCCAACTACCTTTCATTGGGTTGTCCCTCTTTCATATAAATTTTAGTATGGATATTCCTATATTGTTTCATAAATATCATTTGAATATTTTTTCCCTTTTCATTCCTGGATATTCATATTACCAAATAAATTTATAATCTAAATACAAATCTTTCCCAAAAAACATTTCTTTCTAAAAAACATCTTTTACCCATCTTGATTTGTTTCTTCTTCACTCAAGACTAATGTTTTTTATGACAAATATGTTTTCCATTTTTTATTTAGGAATTCCATTTTTATTCATGAAATGATTCTTGATAAAATACATATGGAACCCATTCCTTTTAAGGGGATATTTCATGACTATTATTGCCATATGTTCTATGTGGCATGCATGATTATGTAAATATTATAATGTAACAAGTGGCCCTGAAATAGTATAGACCTCAAATTAATTGGTTAATGTGATGTATCTAATGAGATAATTTGTATTATGTGTGAATGTGATTATTTATTTTTTTCATAGTAATTATGTTGTGATTATGAACATATGTTATATGTGAGCATTACAGTAGCCTTGTTCACAACTATGTTTGGTATTTGACCAATATAACAAGATGTTTCACATTTATGCATCCCCACATTCCATGCCTTTATCAATTGTTTCCATAAGTATTAAGTTGATGATAATATGATTATGATATTATTATGATGATTATTCTCACCGATTTTATATTGATTCATGTATATTATTCATCCTCATACTAGACATTTATCTCACCCCTTTTTTATATATATCCTTAGGTGAAAAAACTACTAATGAGGGTGTGATATGTTACAAGGATAAATAATATAGAATTAAATAAATATTATTTATTTTTATGTAGTTAATATTTATAAAAATAATTTTCTCTATACACTAATCATTTTGATCCTCGAAATTATAACTATTATGTAATTTTTACTTGAAATAATGCAATACTCGTGTAATAAAAAGTAGGTTCGCTATAGTTTGTATCAGAGGTAAATTTTATTTAATTTTGTAATTTTGGTTAGAAAACATTAGTGACCAACCTTAGAATAAGTATATGTATCTAAAATCGTCTATGAATATTTGTTTTAGAAAAAGGCTAAACATAGGGATCCCCTAAGATATTCATTTATAGTAAGTTGGGAAAGAGAAAAAATTAATTTTTCATGTTTTTTTTAATTATGTTTTGGTAAAACATTTTATATTATAGAAAATGGTGGGAACTAGGATTAACTAATCCAACAAAATATGCGAGGGAAAATAGAATGATTATCAGAATGACATCCCCAATGCCATGTGAGGTGGGGTTCAAAACACTATCACTTTTCCGAACCAGTTTTTTCATGATATGAATAATATCCAAAACCATGTGAATAATCCTCCATTACCTAAGAAGGAGAAACTATCCATTGAGTATTTTATGTGATAAAGTCCACAGACATTTAATGGATCTTCCAATCAACTTTTTAGGGAAAAGTTGATTAACACAATGGAAAATAAATCTTATATAATACACTATTTTAATAATGAGAAGGTGATTATCCATCTAACATTTTGATTAAGAATAAATTAAATAGTTTCTTTAGATAAATAAAATAAATATGAAGGATGAATGGTAATATATATAGTGGTAATACTTTATGAAAATATTATTTAACAAAAATTTCCCTCAAACTCTTCAAAAGGAGATGAAGAGAGAATTCATAGATGAAGTAAAAGGAAGTTGAATCTATCTCAAAATACAAGGGAAACATCACAAGGCTTCTAAGATACACCATAATATTTTTTATCAACAATGATAAAAAAAATTAATAGATTGTTTAGAATATTAGAACCACACCTTTGAAAGACTCTGTCTATTTAAGACTTAAAGAGTTATGAAGAAGTGGTTTAATGTTCTCTCAAAGTATATATGGATTTTGGATATTATACCATTTTAAATTGATATAAGAAAAAAATAATGGAGTTTCAAGGTGGTGGATTAAATGAAAAGTAGTAAATAATATCCATCCACCCACATGTTAAAAATAATGGAAGAAATATAATGAAAATTCCCTCAAATACGTGGGTAAATTATTAAAGTTTGCAAGATAAGGACACTAAGATCATGAATGTCAAATATAAATGAAGAATATGGCCAACATAATGAAGTAATGGAAGGTACCTTTTAATAAACCACACACGGTTATATGCTTCAACTGTAGGGAGAAAGGGAACTATACAAGCCAGTTCACTAAACAATGGGTTATTTATGGTAATTAGCATCAGAAACCACCAATGGAAAAAAGATAATGTGAAAGAATAATCAATCACTATTGCTAATGTAGATCATGAAAATAATGTCTTATATGGTATACATACTATTCTCTCATGAATGGAAAATATTTTTTTATTATCGTTCTACTAATTCCTTTATATATTGAAATTTTTATAGAATTGTTGACTCAAAACCCATATACCTTGAAGTATAGATATCTGTAAAAACAATTAGTGGTGTGATCATTGCAATCCAAGTGTTGGAATCTTCTCGTGTTAAAGTATGTGGGAAGAATATACCAAAGAATCTCATGATCCTTACACTAGTGGAATTCAAAGCTATAATAAGTATTGATTGGATCTTATTATATAGAGTACATATAAAATATAATTAAAAAAAATATCTATCTATATTTTGAACTATCTCATGCTCCTCTAAAAATTAATTGAATATCATGGATCTCCTTTAGAAAATCCCTCAATGGTTTGGGTTTTTATACCCTGTGAATAATAATACCTTACACAAATGGTTGAGTAAAAGGAAGGTATCAACCTGGAGGAAATTCCAATTGTGAGGGAATACACTTATTTATTTCCCAAAGAGTTTCCTAGGATTCCCCCAAATCGTGAGGTAGATTTCTCAATATAAATTTTAACTAGAGATTCTAATATCTATAAATTCCCTTACAGTATGGCTCCAATTAAATTTTAGGGGTTAAATAAGAAGCTACAAGGGAATTTGGACAAAGGGTTCGTATACCCTAGTGCATCGCCATGGGGTGTGTCAGTTATCTTTGTCATGAAGAAAAGGTTTATCAATGTGGAAGTGTATTGATTACCAAGATATTAACAAGATCACCCAAAAGAAATAGTATCACCTACCAAGGATTTATTATTTGTTTGATCATAAATGAAGATATAAATACTTCTTAAATGCTTATCTTTATTTTGGATATCATCAATTGAAGATGAAAAAGGTAGATATTCTGAATAAAACCATCTGTATAATTTTTGGTAACTACGAGTTCATATTGATGCCCTTATGACTTATAATTACCCATAATTATTCATGGATTTTATAAATAGAGTCCTTATATAATTCATTGAAAAAAAATTGGTAGTTTTTATCAATTATATTCATAGTTACTCCAAGTTAAAATAATAACATGAAGAGCATCTAAGTATTGTACTGGAAACACTATGGATGGATAAAATGTACTCTTAGTTAATCAGGATTGAAAACAAGATTTAGAAAGTCACATTATTAGGAAACATGATCACAAGTGATAGAATATATATGGACCCTTAAAAGACAAATAGAATAGATTAATGGCCTAGGCCCATTGATTTCATGTAAATCTTTAATTTTAATAGATTATAAGGGTCCTAAGGACATTTTTTGAGAAATATTTAACGATTTAATAGCCCCTATATAAGATAACATGGGAATGAGAAAATAATTTCTGGACATAATAATGTGAAGAAAGCATTGAGGATCTCCAGTCTGGGCTAATCAATTTGTTTGTACTCACACTAACAAAAATTGGAAAAGGTTTTATGATATACAATGATTCTTTGAAGAAAGGATTGGATTTTTCACTCATGTATAATGATAAAGTGATAGATTATGCCACATGATAATTGAAGATAAATGAGAAAAACACATGACACAAAATCTAGAGTTATCATTTGTGATCTTTTCCTTGAAGATTTAGTGAAACTACCTATATGGTGAAAAGTGTGACATTTATACTAATAATAAGATTATAAAGTTTATATTCACCCAAAATGAGATCAATATACATCAATAAAAATGATTAGATATAATATAGTATTATCATTTCTCTATTCACTAACATCCAAGAATAGAGAATAAGGTAGCTAATACTCTTATCATAAAGAAAATGTTACTTTATCAATGATGTGGACTAAGAAAAACCTATATTCATGGATATTCAAAGGATGGATATGAAAGTCATAATGACATTGAATACATACTATAATGCATAAATTATTTCCCAACTATTTATCCAAGATCAGATCAGGGAGCTACAAAGGGATGATCTAGTGATTCAAAATAAAGTGAATGAAGGGAATGATGGGATGTTACATGAGTTAAACATCAATGAGGATTGTTTCATTATATTTGAAACTACACTATGAATTCTTACATAACCTAATATAGATAAGAATATATTTCATAATAGTCATAACACATCTTCTTCTAGAACCATGATGTACCACCTTCTTCAATATAATTTCTAGTGGGACAAAATGAAGAAATAAATCGTTGAGTACACCTCAAAGTTATTGGTATTTTGGAAAGTTAAGCCAAATAAATAGATAACCAAATAGATTATGTAACCATTTCTTATACCCACATGGAAATGAGAGAATTCCTCTATGAACTTTATTAGTATCCTCTCAATGAAATCCAAGAAAATAAATTTGCTACGGGTTGTGGTGGAATAACTCACCAAGGCTTCCCACTTCATCTCAATTTGGTACGATTTATAACTAGAAAAACATGCCAAGATATACATAAAGTAAGGTGAGGAGACCCGGGGTTCTACTTTAGATCATCTCTAATCATTATCAATGGTTCACATCTAAATTATAGATATTTATTAAGTATTATTTGAATACTAAATTGAATTTCATCATAACCTATCACCCCAAAATAGATGTCAATTATAAAAGGACTATTTAGACACTCTAGGAAATTATAATAGACAACTTAATATAATTTTATATAGGATGGAATCAACATATTCAATTGGTTTCATTCACATAAAATAATATATTCCAATTATTTATTCAAATGGGTCTATATGAAGCTATATATGGAATGAAATAAATAACTCTAACTTATTAAGATTAAGTTGTAGAAATAATGTTACTTGGACCTGATATTGTGTAATAAATTATAGAAAATTTTAAATCCATCCAACATCATACAAAATCTACTCATATTTGGAATAAAATTGTGCTGACAACCATCTATGGTAATTGTAGATTGATGTTGGAGATAATATATTTCCTTATAATATCACCCTAGAAGTGATTCATGTGGTTTGGAAGGAAATGGACGCTTAAGAGTAGGTAAAGTTTCCCCTCTAAGATCCTTGATTACATAAGCATATTGTCCCACCGTCTTACAAATCTATAAAATATGAACCATGTTCATTATTTTATCCATGTATCTCTTCAAAGGAAGTACATACCTGATCCCTCACATGTATTAAATCTGGAGGCGGTACAACTGGAGACTAACCTCTCATATAAGGAGCATCTGGTGAAGATCTTGGATTATAGAGAAAAATTTCATCATAACAAGATAACTCACCCTATTAAAGTGTTTTAGAGAAACCATAAGTATGAATTGGTGACATGAGATCTAGTGGACACAATTAAAAAGAATTACACTCGCTAATTCTCAACCAGTAATATGAGTTGGAATCTTGGGTAAGAAATTTCTTAATGGGTGAAGAATATGACAACAAATAAATTTTAAATGACAATTGTTTCTTAAAAAAATGTGTGTTTTATTATATTCTAAAACTATTATTCACGTAGGGAACGTAGAGAGAGAAACAACACTTTAATTCATTAATGAAATTTGTTACATTATTCAATGACTAAACCCATTAAATTTTCAATTATTACAACTGAACAATAAATAGAAAATAGAAAAACTATAATGGGAAAATACAAATCACAATAATTTTCAAAAATGACCCCTCACATGAATAACACTATAGAAAATAAACAAAATTTTAGTAAACTACTTAAAATTATAGAAAATAGAAATATATAACCTTGAGTGTAATTTATTTCAATATTGAGTGAAATAATTAATAGGTATTTATAAGAGGTAATGTGACTGTTGGAATAGTAATTTGACCACTGGAATAGTACCATGACCGTTGGGAATAGTAACATGACCATTGGGAACAGTAAACTGACCATTGGAATAGTAACTTAATAAAAAAATAATAAAGTGAGATATAAATAATATTTATCATGATTAATTTTAATAAAATATAAATATTATAATGATGAAAAATGAATATCATAATTTAAAAACTTAAATAAAATATAGACACATTTCTAATAATATGTATTTTAAAGTATTTGATAAAAATAAAATTATTTATATTAAAAATTAAAATTTCCTATGATAGATATTTATTTTGATAAAAATACTATCAATTTTTAAATCAAAACATTAAAATTATCGAAGGATTATTTTTTGGAAAGTTTTTGAAATACATCAATTTTTAGTTGAATTGTAGAAATAATTTTTTTCACATAACTCACGTATCCTAAATTACATAATTCATGATGTAATAATCACTTTATCAATTATATAACTTTAGGTTTTGGAAAAAAATATTTATTTTCATAAATTATTCATTAAAATAAAATAAAATTATTTTCAAAACCTAAAAATCATTTTCTAAAACCAAAAATTAAAATTGATCTCGCAAACTAACAATATTTCATTTTTACACATTGCATTATATTAAACTCAATGAATTAAAATTATAAAGAGTATTAAAGTATTATAACCATTATATTACATGTATATGTGATTAATATTATCAAATCAACACTATTACAAGTTTGACCTCTGATATAATATTTTATTCTAAAAATACTCATCTCCTCAAGTATAAATAAATACTCTCGCTTCTATTGGAAGAAACCTCCTCTCATACTTTAAAAAGACAAATATCTCCCTAAATACTCTCTCTCAGTCCCCATATAATACCTAGGGATTTTCTATAGTAAACAAACTCCAAACATCATGAGGATTTTATTGTCGTACAACATATGCTACACTGTGGAAAGCATAAGTTTCTATCAAATATTGTCTTTTTCATGTTCTAGTCCTTTTTATAAAACTATTTTTTATTATAATTCACACATGGAAAGAAATTTGCATGGGTACATGACCCCGCGACCTCTACCCCAAACCCCTAACCCCTCTTCCAGCATAGTCGCCTGCATGGGGAAACATTATCTTCTAGTCTATATTTCGTCCCAATTACTTTCAAAACCTAATATTATAAAATTAATTATTAATTATTTTAACAATATATTAATTATTTTTACATATTTAAAGTTTAATAATTATGATATATAAATGTATCAAACTTTCATTTCCCTCTCTTCCGATAATGTCCCTTCAAAGGTTGATTAATCACCAATGAGGACATTGTCAGTCCTTATTTTATGACCAACCCCATGGTTAGTTATAATAAATTATTTATTATATATAATTTTATAGATATATGTTTTTTAGGATTCTAGAATTAATTATACTAATTTATATATGACCATGAACAAAAATAGAGACATCAAAATAGAAGTGAAAATTTTAATGAAAACATTATATAGAATCATTAACATTTAATAAAAAGTGATATAAATGAGAATAAAATAATTATAATGGATAAACAATGGAAAAAATAAAAACAATTAAATTATATAACTTCATTTTAATAATACTATATTTATTACTTGGGAGGAGACAAAGTGATAAAATAAAGCTGTATTTATGGAAAGGGGATTCTCAAACCAAACTCCCTTTCCTTAGGTTATCCCTATATCACATCAATTTAAATGTGGATAATCCTCTAATGTTACTCAAATATCCTTTCATTATTATTTATATTTATTTCTAAGATATACATGCTACCACATCAATTTATAATCTAAATAAAAATATCTTCCAAAAAAATTCTCTTTCCAAAAATCATATTTCACTCCTTTTAAGTTATTTCTTATTCTCTCAATAATGATGACATTTATTCAAAATAGTTTTTACATTTTTCATTTAGTAACCCTAATTTTATTCATTAAATTATTCTTGAAGAGATTATTATGAAACACATTCCATTCCATGGGGTATTTCATGACTACTATTGTAATATGTTCTATATGGAATGTGTGAATATGTAAATATTATGATGTGATGTGTGGGCCTAAAATTATATATACCTCCAATGAATTGGGTATTTTTATGTATCTCATTATATAATGTGTACTATGTGTGAAAATGATCATATATTTATTCACAATGATGATGTTATGATTATACACATATGTTATGTGTAACCATGATGTTATCATTCTTAACAACTATATGGGGTATTTGACCATTATCACATGATGTTTCATTTTTATGAATTTCCCCACTATATAATTTTGTAAAATGTTCCCTCATGAATATTATTATAAAACTAAGATTATGATATTATTATGATAATTATGTTCACCCATTTTATATTGATATGTGTCCCTTATTCATTCTATTACTAGGATTTTAGGTCACCCCTTTCTTTGAAGTATATCCTCAGGTGACTACATGTAATAAAAAGAATGTGAGATTTTATAAGGATAAAGAATAGGGATTTAAATAAATTTTTATCACTATTAAATAATAGTGATGTATGATCCTAATTTTTCTATGATAATTAATCTTTTGATCCTCAAATGTATAAATATTATGTTGTTTTTACTTATAATGATGTAATAGAAATGTAAAAAAATGGTAGGTTTATTTTAGTTATGAATCACTTAACATAATTTCATAGGTTTGGTGTCATTATTTTGTGGAGTTCCTAGGTTTTGTATATTTATTTTTGATTAAGTATTTCTAGAAATATTCATTATTTTGACCAACTTTAATTGGATAAGGCTTTCTGGGAGAATAAAGAATTATGGTGGATTATTTTCCACACATGATCCTCATATTGCATTATTATATTTTTTATTTAATTAATTTTGATTCATTTCTCAAAATCCAGGATGAACCAGTTTTAATTTTAAATTTTTGGAATTTATGCAAAGGTGTATAGTTGGTGTACCATTAGATGAATCCATAAGGAACCCATGCGAATGAGAATCCTATTTAATAGTACTATATTTCATTGATGGTTAAAATTTTGTTCAAATATATTATCAAACCATACTAGGTACTTGGTATGCTATTTCAAGGGATCAAGGTTATCACATAGTCAGGTAAACTATATGGAAACCATGGATAGTGTCTTATTTAAAAATAAATTAAAATTACCCATTGAAACATCCTTTCTTTCTACCCTAACATGAATCATCCCCCACCCTTCTCCTCGAACCATCAAAAAAACCTAGAGGGATATCAGGCTATAAAAACCCCTCTAATTATCTCCCCCTATAGGGATTTTAGGTGGTTCTATCAGCATTCAAGTTTATATCTTTGGGTTATTACTTTCCTCCTCCTCAATTATTTATTCCCTCCCAACTACCCATTCTCCCCTCACCACACAAAATTTTTCACTAAACACTAACCAGTTTTAGATGTTTTATTTATTTATTTTTAGTTTCTATTATTCATAAATCTCATTTTAAAGCATGTTTTAGGGGATTATGTTATAGAAAATGTATTTATATTGATTTAATGTAGTATTCCATAGGTTTTTTCCTTTTAATTATCTAAAATTTACAAAATGATGTTTTTTATTCCCAATGAATTAATTATTAGGGGTTATAAGCCTCTATAAATTAGAAACCAAGTTTAACTTTGTTTCAATTAACTTTGAATGGTTTAATTTATTAAAATTAATATTTTTGAATTTTTTAACAACTACCTCACACATAGAATGTTCGATAATTACCCAAATTACTTTCCCTCGTGATTTTTCATATTTTATAGTGTGTTTTAGTTTTGAAAATTAATTTTTGATTGTTTATTTAGTTTTATATGTAATTTATATTAATATAATATTGGATAATATATATTATTATTGGTTATGAATAAAATTATGGGGTATTCATATGTTTTTTATTTATTTTTTCATTATACATATATACATGGGTATATATATATATCCAAATTCACTTAAGGATATGTGAATTTGTGAAATTAGGGACATGTGTGTGTGTGTGTTAGTATAATAAAAATTTGAAATCTTGAAATTGATGTTTGAAATCTGATTTCTATTTAAGAAAATAATTTTAATGGGGGGACTTTGGGTGTTGCTTTCTAAAATATAATTGAAATGCCTATTTGGAATTTTTTTATAATGTAATGAGAAATGTTTTATTATATTTTTTCATTAATGTATCCCTTCCGGATTGAAAAATAGTATTTCATGATGCATTTATAATTTGATTCCAATTATGAATTGTTTAAATGAGGAAAAATTTTTAGATACTAATGTTATATTATTCAAACATTATGGGATTTGGGGTACTTTTCAGTTGCACCTAGATGATACTAGCTCTATTTCCACTATATTTTCTAGTGAAGTATGTTCTTTTACCCTTGCCAATAACGTGTTACTATCTTATCCACTATATCCTTACAATTTATATATTATGTTCAACCTCTCATTTACTAAAAATTAAATTTTAATTTAGTTTCAAGATATACCACTTTAAGGGAATGTGGAGAACCATATAAGAATAAATTTAAACCATGATGGGAATTGTGTTGCCTTTCCAAAAAAACCTTATGTTGTGTGTCTAGTATCCAATGTAGACTCTGGAAAATAAGAAACTTATTCAACCTAGGCTCATTTTTAATTGTCACCTTAAGTATAGAGGTTATCATGCCTTAGCTCTTAATGAATTCTTTAATTTTGATTTTTATTTCATTGAATCCTTGAAGCAGAATAACGATCTAAGAGTTTTTTAACTCCTATTATTATTTTCTTACAACTGAAATACCCTCTATTATTCATCCATCTTTGGTATTCCTTTAAAATATTTTATTAAGAAATTCTATTCCACCCACTTCTCCATAAAATTCATAATGAGTATTTTTCCATTGGATTAGTAGCCACTGGTTTTTCTACTACTCCACTTGCCTCTAGTATTTTGGAATGGTTAGCATTGTTTCTATTTTAATTGATATTTACTTACAGATCCATTATTATAGTTGATTCAAATGGAACCTTCTCCTTAATAGTGGTCTCAATCACCTTTTTTTCATAGGAATCATCTTCTAAGGGTGTTAACTCCCAGTTCACAGTAACCTCACTGGGAACAGTTCCATTTAAAATTTCTTTAAAGGAGGATAATTCATGATTCCTATCTTTAATACCATTTCTTATTGATCAATTAGTCATAGGTTTCATAAGATATGAATAAAAATTTTGCGCATTAGTCTCCCCCATGCATTAAATAGGTGGTCACAAATGTCAATGGACCTTTTATTCCATTTCTTATAACAATTTTTCAATACAATTGTGTGTTTCACATCCTCTTAATACTCCTCTAATGATTAATGAGGGGCCTAAAATGTTATTACCTAATTCTCTACAATTTCCTCTACTAGGAAAGTAATTGATTCCTTAGCCTTCATGTGACTTGTTGTAATAGTTGGTGTCCAAGACCTGACTTGAATAATCCTTTTTTATTACCATAACGTATATACAATGAGTTTTATATGATGTAAACTTAGTAGTATATTGTAGATATTTCTACATCCGTTATTTAAATTTTAATTTACATATATAATTTTCAGTATCAGAAGGTTATAGTAGTTCCCAAGATATAATGATAACTTTTAGATATTATGATATTAATTATAAACATATGTCTTAGGGTATAGATAAATCACACTGACTAGATATAGTTGAAACATGTATATCAGGTGATGGGGGATCATAATAATTGAGACTTCTTCTCATAAATTTTTCACTTAGTGTTCTCGAGTATATAAGATCATGAGGACATACCCTCCAATAGAAAGAAAACAAGTTTCAAGTTTCATTGGTATTACCTATATATAGATATGTGTATTGGTCTCCTAACAAGAGATCATTATCAATGTATACCATTTGATCATGTACATTGATATAGTAAAAACCCATGAGATTGACATTGGGGAGATGTATCTTGTGTTGGGTGTCTCATTGGTGGTATGTCATTGGTTGATTGATCAATATATACTTTTTATCTTCTATGATATGGAATTTATATCATGGGCCTATTTTATGAAGATGGTATTAACCCTAAAAATATAATTCTCCCACTTCCATCTGACCCAAAGGAGATATATAGGGCCCACTATATATTGCCTCGTATAGTTTCATAAAAATAGTTTCTTGATAAATCCTATTATAGGTGAACCCAATAAGAACTTGGAGTATCTCCCTTGATCATCTAAAATCTAGGATTCATTATTTCAATATATCCTTTAACAATAAGTTAGTCTTTTCTAATTTACCATTTGTATTTGAGTTGTAGGATATAGTCATAAAAACATTTATACAAGTCCCATCTACAATACCTTATAGAATAATGATGTAAAATGATGTTCCCTATCTGAAACAATACTCTGAGGCACCCCATTAAAATGTAATATCTCTCAAACATACAATTATCTCAATTAAATGATGATTATGGTCTCTCAGATTGGAATGAATTATGATACCTTTTTTAATCAATCCATAACCATAAAAATCACATCACTCTCCTAAGAAGTCCATAGTAGTAACACTATCAAATATATGGTAACATCAACTCACTTCCATTCTAGAATGGTAAATGGATAATAATAACCCATATTCCAAATATTCTTAGACTTCATCTATTAAAAGGTATAGCATTTCATCACAAAACCTACTACTTCTTTCTTCATTCCAATCCACCTAGACTATATATAAATATCATGTTAAATTTTATTCAAACTATGGCGAACCATCCACTTCAAATAATAAAATTCCTGCATCATCTTCTCCCACATACCAATAACCATAATAACAAGGCCATTAATTTGAATGATTGTATATCCATAGATGTTCTAGTCTCCTGGTATCACACTACCATCAATGTTTTCCTTAAACACTAGGAACTTTGGATCATCATATTTACTTCTCTTGGTCTAAACCAGAAGAAAAGAAATAGTGGATAAATACATGAGGGCCATTTTTTTTTCACTCCTCCTAAACACATATATGCATCTCAGATAACAATTCCATCATATTCCATTCAGAATTAGACTCATAACCCATCTACTTCAATATCCTCTAACTCAAATAGTCATCATCACTTTTCCAATTCTTGGAGTATTATCTAGTTAAAAATATAAAGGTTACGTGTACTCAAGATATCTATACTACTAGTGATTTAGATTAAACTAAGAGAAGATATATCTAATTCTCTTATGATCAATAAAAACAATAATACTTTCACACAATATATAATGAAAACAACATTTTATACTTTGAACCAATGTGTCTAACTCAATATCATTTTTTAGCTAGTTCTACTCATGTGGAATCAAAATTTCGTGATCCATATTCCATATATTGATCTATATGAATCTATACTTCTCAAATCGTAAATTTGGACGCATCATAATTCAGATTACACTCATTACATGGTTTAGGTAAGATTAGAATCAGTGTTATGTACAAATGAAAATTTGTATTTTGAAAGGAATTATCACATAATCTAGACCCCTCAAATTAAATTACCTTCATGGGAAGGACTTAGAGTGTAACTTCAAAGTAGCAAATGTCCTTGATTAACCTTTGGTAGTGATATTCTATACCCAAAAATATTCAGATATCAAAGAAAATATTTTCATACTCCTATGAAATATGTGAACTAAGAAATATAACTTTTCAATCCAAAAATGACACATAAATATATTAAAATATAGAGTATTCTCTCCCAGTAAACATAAGATGGTGTCAATATATTTTTCATGATCATATCTAGTCTAGGATTACACTAAGATGTCATCAATAAATAAAACCCCAAACTGTCCAACTATAGTTGAAATATTAATTTCATCAAGTCCATGAATATAGTAGACTAAATTTTTATCCCAAATGACATAAAAAACTGAAATAACCCATACTTGCTTCATAAATTAGTTTTTAGTACTTCAGAAGGTCTCACCATCAGCTAATTATACCTTTGTCTAAAATCAGTCCTGGAAAAAACATAGGCTTCCCTCATATGATCAAAAAGATCATAAATATATGGAAAAGGATATAGGTTCTTAATAATCAACTAGTTTATCTTCTATCAATCTGCACTCAATCTCAATTTCCCATCTACCATCTTGTAAAATGGTATCAGAGAACACCAAAAGGACATACTCAGATAGATAAGTCCCTTAGAATAAAATTCCTCTAAGTGATTCTTAAAATCATTATGCTATATTGATTTTATTTGATACGATGAAATGGAAACTAGATCAGATCAAGAAATCAGATCAATAGTAAACTCAACTTGCTTATAAAGTGGAAAACCTTTACACTCATCAAGAAACACAAACTTAATCTAATCCATTATATGATGCAAAATATCATGTTCTACTCCACCAACATCAAGCATAACATACACAACCAAGGCTATGTGCTCACCCAAATTCTGAATGACTGGACCTACATGACCATCCAAGACATACAACACTTTCGGTTGAGCATAGATGTCACCCATAGGGGATGTGAAAGTTACTATCCCACAGTAATAATAAATGTAATATTGTTATGAAAAATATCCATTCCATACATAGTATCAAGTAAACAACTAACATATTAAAATAAATATTCCTTCTGATCAGACCCCCAATAGTATGTTTATCAATATAACCCCAAATAAGAACTCCAAGTCCAAACCCAAACTATTAAAAAATAAATATGATATAAAATAATTTGAAGCTCCTGTGTCAAATATGAAACAATTAATCATATAATCTATAGAAACCTAACCCTGTAAAGTCAATGGGTCAGCCTCACTACTCATGGATGTAGGATGAAATACATCCAGTTGACCTGTCTCTCTACCTTGATCTCATGTTTGATTCATTGGTGCAATAATACTATACTAATAGGGTCAGTCATGTCCCACAGTACCTAGCACCCTACCATGATTGGTACAACCTATAGAGATCAAACTACTAGATTGATATGGGGTAAAACATCCCCTACTAGTACTCTATATTGGCCTAGGTCCTCAATCACTAAAAATCTACCAGGGATTCTTACAGAACCACTATATTTACGAAATCTTACTATATATTCTGAACTCCACTGGTTGTCAAATATGGTGTCCTAAAATGTGACCGAGACTACCACACATATAACAGACCACTTGAACACATTCCTTAGATTTTGATCCTCTTCTATGGATGTTCTATGCACCCCCACCTTACATAAAGTTATCATAATTATTCTTCCTAATATAGGATGAAATTCCACAAGTTCTCCATTCTAAATTCTTTTTTCTAGCACTAGAGTCCTCTTCTAGGTTACCCTAAAAAATTAGAGCATTATTCACCACCTCACCAAACCTTTTCAAATAGAAAATATTAATTGGGGACTTGATGTCAAATCTAAGACTATATAAAAAAAATTGCATCTTCCTAATCCCCTATATAAAACATTCTTACCTAAATGTATATAGGTAAAAGTTATCTAAGAACATCTTTGGATATCTATTAAATCCATACCCTCTAACCTCTCATCTTAAACTTGAATATTCCACCAATTTTTAGCCTGTACCCACAATATATTAGATATTAACATAACCATATTCTCTGGAGGAGACTCATAGTGATCTTTAATTTTCTAGATATAATAAACCCAAAAACTCACCTACCTTTGGTCCACTCACGTATGGGAATATCAAAGGATACTAAAACTAGAACTCCCTAGTAATGTAAAACATAATCATCATAGCCTTTACTGGATCTCTCTTTGTAAAATTCATAAAGTAGGAAAAATTATCACATAGTTTCTCTTCCTCCCTATCACCTAAACTAATGGTGGCACTTGTCCCACTATTTGAGGCAAAAACTTAGAAATTTCGTATAATCCCTTAGCTGACAAATATATTCATAAAGGCATCCCTCCTAATGCTACGAACTAATTATGGGTCCTATAAATAAAAATTTACTCCAAATAAAAAAAATCATGGCACGAATAATCATAAAAAATATATTTCACAAACACTATCCCAATTTTTATAATTATAACACTATCACTACACCCAACAATTCTTGCCTTAGACCACTGGCTAACTCAGGAAAAATCAAGATTCCAAATTAAAATTTTTACATTGGATATTATTTTAAACATTTCTTTTAACATATTATAATATAAAATTTTTGAAAACTCTTTATTAGGTACTATTTCCTTAAAAACATAAATGAAATAGAAAATTATTTTATATCCAATAACCCAATATTTTTAGGGAAATAGACCATAACATGATTTTTGTGTGTATCTAATAGGATACATCTTACTAAAATCCCTGAGGTGAAAAAATAATGCATGGATTCAAAAAAATCATTCCATACGTACCCATGAGTAAAATCTAATAAATTTTTCCAATATAACACAAGTGTGTCACCCAACATGAAATAACATTTCAACTAAAAAAATATAATTTTAAGAACTGAAATACCACCATGGAAACTTGGTGTTTCCCCCACACATGGTAAGCTAATCCCAGGAATGATCTCATTACTGTGTCTTGAAACCATTTCCAAATAATAAGGGAATATAGAAGAACCAGACTACTAATACTATTTTGTAATGTCCTAAAATTTCTCACTCAAACTAGTAGTTGAACTTATTTATCACATGACCTCATTCACCCCATTCCATAATATAGAGTCTTCCAACTGGAAATGATGGTTTAATAAAAAAAATTATAGGCTATAACTTCTTTATTGTAATAATAATACAACAAAAAATATTAATAAATAATAATAATAAATAATAATAAATAACCAGTGGGTAACTATATATCATATAACCAATTCTCAAAATTGTGTATGTTCTCACAAACCCTTATGGTAAAAATTTCATGTAATAATAATTTCATTTGTTAAAATAAAACCCCAAATAATGTCACATCAAAAAATACCAAAAATGGGTTTGAACATCAATCTTGTTCTACTCATTTATGATCTAATCCATAAGTACAAAATTATCCATCTATAATTGGACCATTTCTCTTGTCTAAACCTAAAAAAAATAATCTTTCTTGATTTCTAATGACAACTTCATTAGATTGTGATAACAGCTCAGTATAAAACTATTAATGGTGTCTAAGAAATATCCATTCTAAACTAGAGTTTATTATAATAGAAAATAGACATAATAGATAGGATAAAAAAGGACATTCAATTAAACTCATTGTCTCTAAGGTTCTAAGTGACTACAGATATAGTCAAACATAGTTCAAACTATGGTGGTTGTCAAGATAATATAACATAGGTATCACACTTTTTATACTAGAAATATTAGTCCATATATCCAAACCAATGTTATAGAGTTTAATTCCTGGAAATCCCAATCAACTATGAAGAGTTCCATGTCTAGAATCATAAGATGTATCATGGAGAAAGATGTCCAATATTCCTAATCAATGATATAGAGAATCATTTCCAACATCCTTACCTCTAGGTGTAGAGATCCATGTCTAATGCCTTTTATAATTCCATAAAAAACCAATTCCTAAGGTCCAACATATTTATCTTTTTAATCATTAAAACAACATGGGTTTTCCATTTTTATCATTCACTATTTATTATGGTTCATTACATTCAATAAAATCCATATAATTTCACAATTAAACCATTTTAGGATTCATTCATATAGACCAACTATTAAATTTTCTTTAAAAAATTTAAAAAAATAAAAAAGATCCTTATTACCCATTTACCATTTATTCCCTTTACCATGACATAGACTATTTAATTATAAAATTAAACCAAGCATCCCCTAAATACATTCCAATAAGACAAACTAATTTAAACTCATAAACCTCGTATTCCAAAAAAATCAGCCACATCGTGCCATTTCCAAGGAATTGGTATACCCAATGAATGACCATAGATCTGATATATTAGTGATCAACTAACTCAACAAGATAAATTTATGTTCAAACAAATCATTTGGAGACCCAAAATATTATTTTTAATCATGGAATAAATTGTACATCATGTTGGAAAAATAACACATAACACATACACAAGAAAATGGGAAATTGATTGAAAACCACCTACCTTAGGTTTATAGAAAATCACTCATCCAACCCTTTCTATTGATTAATGATAAAGTGGATGAAACCACAAAAAAAACAACCCCCATTGAAATAGAGCTCTTGATTCATTGATAAAGAAGAATAATCAAGCTGTGAACCATCCATATATACAAGGAAATGTACTTGTAGACATACCAGAGGCATTTAATTGAATTAAATTGCACTTAAAGTTCCCTATAATCATAGTAGATCCACCATTGGGAGAGAAGTGAGAGTCTTTTTATAGTGACTCGATCCTTTTACATAAAAAATTTCATGATTTTAAGCATAATTAATCATCAGAGTACAATCAAAGGATCGTTAAGTATAGTGTCTTGGAAGACTGGGTATATAAAACATAAAACATGGGGATAAAAAAAACTTCTTTATTTAATCTTTCTAATGATATATTAACTTCCTTTGATCCCTTACATCTGCATAGGGTACCCTAGGGAACACATGAACAAAGGGATGAGCTAAAAAGCCCAGTAAGGGAATGAACATAAGGATACATCTTAATCACATAAGTTAGGAGGCATGACATATTGATATCCAAAACATATAATATATGAAATAATATCATATAATCATGGGATCATATAAACATGGAATCATATAAATGTGGAATAATCATAAAACATTTCTTTAGTATGGGTAAAGGCTAACCGCCAATCCCGTTTCCCATTTCAGTACGGGTTAAGGCTAACTGCCAATCCTGTTTCACATCGCATCTCATGAGAGTTAACCTTTCCCAATTCATTGGAGTGCTATCTACGTGCACACATCTCAAAATTTTCATGAATATTCTTTCCACATAAAAATTCTTTCCACATAAATAATCTTACATAATCAATTTTTCATAAACTTAAGAATGCCCATGGAGAGAATTAGGTACCACAATCATGAAATAAAGCATAACCAATGAGTGTACCATGAGAGTGTACATGAAATAAAGGGATTAGAACATACATGGTTTTTTATAAGGTAATATAATAATATAACATGGTAGGTGGTAACAAATATAAGTGACAACATATAAGAAATGTATTTGAGAAACATTAGCATTAAAACATTTTTGTGCGGTTTTAAGGAAAATATTATAGATCTTTTAAAATAGTAAACAAGAAATTATTTTATATAAATATAGAATTGAACCAATAAGGTTTTCATAATAAATATAATGATTATATAAATACAATGGTGTCTTAAAATAGAGCATAGAGTGCACTTGAAATTGGGTAAAAGTTTGGGAAGTTTCTTTAAAATGAGTGTGCTTATTGGAAAGTATCGAGGAGGGATTCACTTAAAAGCATGTATATCCCCGAAAGATAATGAGAGATGGATATTTGAACATGATTTGGAGCATATAAAAAGAATTTATAAGTTTTACATAAAAATAGAAGACAAATACATTTTGGTAAAAAGAAATATGTAGAAACCCGAAGGAATAAAGGAAGTTTAGGTAGAATCCATTATGGTTTATCGTCATAGTATTCGGTAGAAATAAGAGGAATTTATGAGAGATATAAGGGGTTTATCATCACTTATAAAACATTAGGGTAGTATTCTGAGGTGAGGAAACATACCCTATCACTTGGTATTACATAAAAAAGGCATATCATATAGAATAATCTTGATTAAGAGTGAAAAGGAGAGGATCCCTTACCTTAAATCTGTTGGTGTTATCCACTTGTTATTAGAGACCAGAATAAACAAATTTAGGCTTATTAATTAATAATTCCAAAACCTATTCTATATGTAATATATTTATTATAACCCTTTTTATTCATTAAAATAGTTTTTGATTAGTTATAAGGATCGGTTTCATTGTTCAGTCTCATTTGTTTACTTGGATTTAAAAGATCTGTTCACTTATATTCAAGTTTGGATTATATGTAAGATGAAATTGGTTGTCCAGAATTGAAGTTATATAATTTATTGCAAATCCAGGAGATTACATGGTTTTAATTTTAATTATGTTACTTATAGTGAAGTCAAATTATTATATATATATATATAACCTTAGTGATAACCGTTTTTGTTAATCGATGGGATTGATAACAAAGAACATGTTTTGTTTTTATAACTTAATACCATTTGTACAAAAAGATTACAGAACTAAAAATATGGAATATTAAATATATAATAATCTGTTCCAACCATAACTCAAATGTTTTCATGACCAAAATTAAAGATAACAATAGAAATTGATAAACTATTGTCCTTAAATGTGCTTAATTAGCACATCTCAAACGGTGCTTTCATTTCATTCAAATAAAAGGGTGGGGAAAGGAGAGAAGATAATGAAATATACTGGTAGCATGAAAAAATTCCAGTACATGTATATTACTGGATTTATCATACTATTATGGTGAAGTTAGGTGAGTAAATAAATAAAAAGAAAATAACTTAAAAGAAAATAAGAAATTGGGAAGTGGAATTTTACCTCTTGAGACTTTCTCCTTTGAGAACCTCTTAAGGGGAGAGGTCTTGGTATTTTGAAGAGGCTAGGAGCTTCTGGACATGGGGGAGGATCTTGGGAAGATATTTGGGTAGAATAATGGCAAGGCACAAGGCTTGATAGGAGGGAAGAGAAAAGGGTGTGAAGAGGGTTTTTATAGTGGAGGAGAGAAGGGATTTCATAATATTATAATCATTAATTTGTTATTTCTTCACAGGGCAAGGAATAGTAAGTATTCCATGACCAAGAATAGTAATTTTATCATGTTATCCTAAACCAAGTGGTCTTACATCACTATAACATCATCAATGACTCAATAAATCCCTTATTTAGCATTTATTGTAAATTATCGTATTTTATTATTCATCAAAAATTCAATTATTTCAAAAAAATCCCAAAAATTAACCCTAACCATTTTTCGACGTTTAGAATCCAAAAATGAAGTCCATTTCTCAAAAATAATTTTCTAAATATGATTATTTTAATATTTAATTAAAATAATAATTTATTATCAAAACCAGTTTTAAAAGAATCATTAAATTATTTTGAAATATAGGTATATTGTACTTCCAACTTGAATATTATTTTTATACTATCATAGTTTAGGTTACTATTCATTAGGGTATATCACTATTCATAAAGTTATGTTACTATTCATTCGGGTAGGTTACTATTCACCAAATATTATGTTTTTCTTATCGGACTCCAAATAAGTTACTGATTAGAACCGTGTATGCCGGATTTTTGAAATTCCAAACACAGAAGTGTCAAAAAAAATTGAAGGTCACTTTGCACTTATTAGTTCATTATATTGTGTTTTTATGTGATTTTATGACATACTTATGAGAAGGGAATTTCCATTGAAAAACATTGGGTTGTTACATTCTTCCCCCTTATGAAATTTCGCCCTCAAAATTTCATTTTACATTCTAAGATGAAAACATGTGTGGGTACTTTTCCTTCATTTCTTCCTATAGTTCCCATGTTGCCTCTTCGTACTTAGGGTTTTGCAATAGTATCTTGACCAGATTAGTAGTCTTGTTGTGTAAAACTTTATCTCTACGATCCAAGATCTTCACTGGATTCTCCTTGTAAGAGATACCATCCTCCAACTGTACCACCTATGAAGAGAGTACATGTGAAGGGTCTGGTATGTACTTCCTTAAGAGAGATACATGAAAGACATCATGTACTTTTGACATGGTAGGTGGAAGTGTCAGTCGATAAGCCACAGCTCTGACTTGATCAAGGATCTCGAAGGGGTCGATGTACCTGGGACATAACTTCCCTTTCTTCCCAAACCTCATGACCTTATTACATAGGGATATGTGTAGAAATACCATGTATTCAAATTTTAACTCATGTTCACATCGACGGTTATCTGCATAACTCTTCTGTTGACTTTGGGCTGCCTTAATATACTACTGAATGGTTTTTACCTTCTCTGCCATTTCTTCGACCATTTCAGGTCCTAGAAACTTATGCTCACCAACTTCATCGAAACACGTTGGTGTTCTTCACCTTTTCCCATAAAGGGATTCATACGGTGCCATTCGGATGCTCAAGTGGAAACTATTATTGTAGAAGAATTCAACAAGTGGAAGATGTTGGTCCCATCCTCTTTTAAATTCCATAGAACATGCTCTCAACATGTCTTCCAGTGTCTGAATAGTTCGCTCATATTATACATCAGTTTGAGTATGATAGACCGTATTGAAGTTCATTTTAGTGCTTAGAGAATATTGGATACTTTTCCAGAACTTCGAGGTGAACCTAGGATCAGGATCAGATTCAATAGATAGTGGTACTCCATGCATCCTTACTACTTCTTTGATGTAAATCCGAGCAAGTTGATTCAATGAAAAGTCCTCTAGAACCGTGATAATGTGAGTTGTATTTGTAAGATGATCCACAATGACCCATATAGCATTGTTTTCTTTAGATGTCTTTAGAAGTCTAGTGACAAAGTCCATGGTAATGTTCTCCAACTTCCATGCTCGTATGGGTAGTTGTTTCATCATCCCCTTAGACTTTTATCTCTTAGCATTCACTTTCTGACATATGAAACACTTTGATGAATATTCGGCAATCTTCCTTTTTATATTGTCCCACCAAAAGTTTTCTTGGAGATCTCGATGCATATTTGTGCTCCCTAGGTGGATAGAGAAGGTCGAGCTATGTAAATCACTCAATTTATCCTTCTTTATCTCTAGATCATATGGTATACATAATCATGTCCCAAATCTTACAAATCTTTCCTCATCAATTTTGAAATTGGAGGATTTCCCATTTTTAACAACTTCCACCCTTTTCAGAATTTCCAAGTCCTATCTATGATTGTCATTTATTTTCTCCAAGAGAGATGGTTGAGAAATGATTTGAGAAATGATTTATGATGTTACTCCATTAATGATTCCCATGTCCATACTTTTAAAATCTAAGAAGATCGGATCTGTTTCCATTTTCATCAGTGATAAAGATGAAGGATCCTTTCTACTTAGAGCATCTGCCACCTTGTTTGCCTTACCGGGATGGTAGTGGATTTGAGTAGTCATAATACTTGATGAGATATATCCATCTTTGTTGGTGTATATTAATCTATTTCTTTTTGAATATATATTTGAGACTCTTGTGGTCAGTATATATCTCACATTTTTCTCCATAGAGATAATTCCACCAGATTTTCAACACAAAGATCACATCTACCAACTCCAAATCATGCTTAGGATAGTTTTTCTTATGGATTTTTAGCTGTCGTGAGGCAAAGGCTATCAATTTATCATTTTGAATTAGTACACAGCCTAATCCTTTCTTATAAGAATCACTATACACCACAAAGAGTTCTCCAATTGAAGAGAGTGTGAGTATGGGTGTAGTGATAAGCCTCTTTTTTAACTACTTGAAACAGTCTTCACATTCCTATGTCCAGAAAAAATTTACTCCCTTCCATGTCATCTTGGTCATTGGGTTTTAAAATCATGAAAATTTCTTCACGAATCTTCAATAATACCTAGTTAGACCCAAAAAACTACGGATCTCCGTAATAGAAGTTGGCCTCATCCACTCTTCAATTTCCTTCGTCTTAGAAGAGTTCATAGACATTCCTTTCCTGGTGATAACATACCCCAAGAATGATACTTCCTCCATACATAACTCACATTTATTGTACATCTTATACAAATTCTCCCTTCACAATGTCTTTAACACGGTTTTCAAATGCTTCTCATGTTTCTCCTTACTCTTGGAGTATATTAGAATATCATCAATAAAGACCACCACAAATTTATCGTAGTAAGCTCTAAAGACTCAATTCATTAAATCCATGAAAATTTCTAGAGAATTAGTGAGTCTGAATGGAATCACTATGAACTCATAGTTTCCATACCTCATTTGAAAGGCAGTCTTGGGAATATCTTCCTTCCTCACCTCAGTTGGTGATATCTCGACTGAAGGTCCAACTTAGAGAAATAATTGGCCCCACGAAGCTGATCAAACAAGTCATCTATCTACAGAAGGGAATACTTGTTCTTTAAAATGATTTTATTGAGCTCATGATAATCAATGTAGAGGCACATTGATCCATCCTTATTCTTGATGAAGAGGACTGTAGCACCTCACAGTGAAGCACTTGGGCGTATAAAACCCTTCTCCATATTCTCCTGTAACTGCTTCTTCAGCTCTTCCAGCTCTATAGTGTCCATTCTGTAAGGTGTCTTTGAGATTGGTAGAGATCCAGGGATAAGTTCAATTGAGAACTCAACCTCTCAGTCAGAAGGAATACCAGGAAACTCTTCATAGAATACATTAGTGTAATCCCTCATGATGGGAATGTCTTAAAGCATTATTATATCCTTTGTCCCAATCATTTGAGCTATATATTCTTACTCATAAGGAATCAGTATCCAAACTTGAGACAAATATTCTGAAGGAGACTCATCTTCCTCCTTACACTTGTAAAGAATCAGAGGATTCTTTGGGATGTGAAAAGTGATCTCCCTTTTCAGAAAATTGATGTTGTCTTTGTACAAAGATTGTCAATCCGTGCCCAAGATAGCTTCAAACTCCACTAAAGGAAGTATGACAAGATTTGTTGGGAGGTCCAGTCAAAAAAAGATAACTGGGGAGGAGTTATAAACCATGGATGCAATAATTTCCCCATTATATGTTCTCACAAATAACTTCTCCTTCAAATTTTGAGGTGGTGGTTGAATAGTTCTACTAAACTTGAAAGATATTAAATAATGCGTAAAACTAGAATCAAATAGTACGTTCACTATTCTTGAATGAATAACAAGTGTACCTATCACCACATCATTTTCTAGCTCCACCTCAGCAGTAGTGATAGCATAAGCCCCTTCTTGTTGCATTGGAGGTTGTTTTTGATTTCCTCTGACAACCCTCGTATTAGGGAAATTGTTCGCATAATGCCCAAGATCCTTGCAGTTGTAACACTGCACTGCATGCTGAGTGTTGGTCTAAACCCTCCTTTATTCTTCAAAATTAGCAGGATTTTTCATATCTCTTTGGTGGTTCTTGGCTAGATGACCAAACTTTCCAAATTTGAATTAGTTCTTGGTTCCCTTGAGATAGTCACCAAGATGCTTCTTCCCATAATTTTTTCAAAGGGGAAAGTGAGGCTTCTTTTCATCATGGGATTTGTTTGATGAACTACCCATGATGTTCTCCATTTTTTGCTTCTTGTCACTAGGCCCACAAGACCACTGAGAGTCTCCAATCTCTATTTAAACCTTGACGGCACAATGTACAATCTCTTCATAACTTTATAAGTCTCTAATAGCCAACACTTTTTATAGACTCAGCTTTAGTCTACTAAATAAGTGATCCACCTTGCTTTCGGTGTACATGACAAAGCCAGAGGCGTACCTTGAAAGCCTTGTAAAGTTTGTTTTATACGCCCCGATGGACTCATCTTCCTTATGATTGAGTAAAAGGAACTCTCTTTCCTTCTTGAGACGGAGGGTTCAAGGAAAATATTTATTGAAAAACATATTCTTTAATTCCTCCCAATCTATGGAATCAATTTCCTCTTGGGACTTTGAATTCTTGATCAGTTTCCACCATTGATCTGCTTCCCCATCAAAAAGATAGACCGCTAGTACAAATTTTTCTTCATATGAGAACTAAAGGATGGAGAAAATATTTTTAATGGAGTTAATCCATTTTTTTGAGAGGAGGGGATCATAATACCCGCTAAACATGAGAGGCCTTTGATGCATGAAGGATTCTACGACAACTTGCTCTTTCCTTGGAGGAGGAGGATGTTCCACCTGATTCAAGTTATTATTCATAACTCGATCCATCTAAGAAAGTACTTCCATAAAGTTTTGAGCACCTGCTTCTGTCACATCAATCATATCATTAGTGAAATCGTCACATTTTCTATCACATTGGTTGTTGGAACGTTTTCTTATATTTCCTTCCATTAACTAAGAAATAGAACGTATAATTATATGTCTTGAATACTTAGTTATTGATCATAAAAAGGAATCTTTTAACATAAAAGTATAAACTTATAAAGAAGAAGTATATCCTGAATTGTAATTCCTTAGGTTTATATCCAGGTTATCCTTCATCTATTTCTTAACTAATATTCTTATGGGATTCCTTTTTCCCTTAATAATGGTTTGTAATAATCTCATGAATATACCAAAGCATATCCCCCGGGAGTGTTGTAACCAATAGTGTAGCAAGCCCCATTGTTGTGCACTAGTTCCAATTCGATTCTAGCACAAAGTGGTGTTTTCAGGTTTTACCCCTAGATACATTTGTGCCAGAGCCAGCTCTACTTGCTCATATCTAGATAGGGATGTATTTTCTTGATAAACCACTTACTCAATACTCACCAAAATTCTGGAATGTTTTCTAATACTTAGTCTCATCCTTAAGGTTGTCAATATGGTGCTCTATTCCTAATAACCAAAAATAACTAGACCATCCTATGATACCAACTATAGAGACCCGAGCCTTTTACATATAACATTTCATGATTTTAAGCATAATTAATCATCAGGTTACAAGCCAAGGATCATTAAGTCTAGTGTCTTGGACGACTAGGTACATAAAACATAAAACATGGGGCCAAAAAAACTTCTTTATTTAATCTCCATAATGAGATCCTGACTTCCTTTGAGCCCTTACATCTGCATAGGGTACCCTAGGGAACACATGAACAAAGGGATGAGCTAAAAAGCCCAGTAATGGAATGAATATAAGGATACATCTTAAGGACATGAGTTAGGAGGCATGACATATTGATATCCAAAACATAGAACATATGAAATAATATCATATAATCATGGGATCATATAAACATGGAATCATATAAATGTGTCAGAATAATAAAACATTTCTTCAGTACGGTTCAAGACTAACCGCCAATCCCATTTACCATTTCAGTACGGGTTAAGGCTAACCGCCAATCCCGTTTCGCATTGCATCTCATGAGACTTAACCTTACCCAATGAATTGGAGTGCTATCTGGGTGCACCCATCTCAACATTTTCATGAATATTCTTTCCACATAAATATTCCTTCCACATAAAAAATTATACATAATCAATTGTTCATAAACATAAGAATACCCATGGAGAGAATTGGGGACCACAATCGTGACATAAAGCATAACCAATGAGTGTATCATGAAAGTGTCCATGAAAGAAATAGATTAGAAAATACATGGATGTTAATAAGGTAATAAAGAAATATAACATGGTAGGTGGTAACAAATAGAAGTTACAACATATAAGAAATGTATTTCGGAAACATTATCATTAAAACATTTTTGTGCAGTTTTACGAAAAATACTATAGAGCTTTTAAAATAGTAAAGAGGACATTATTTTATATAAAACCACAATTGAACCAAGAAGTTTTTCATAAGAAAGATACTGATTTTATAAAGACAATGGTGTCTTAAAATAGAGGATAGATTGCACTTGAAATTGGGTAAAAGTTTGGGAAGTTCCTTTAAAATGATTGTGCTTATTGGGAAGTATCGAGGAGGGATTCACTTAAAAGCATGTATATCCCCGAAAGAGAATGAGAGATGGATCATGGAACATTATTTTGGAGAAGTTTTACATAAAAATAAAAGACAACTACATTTTGGTAAAAAGAAAGTTGGAGAACCCCGAAGGAATAAAGGAAGTTCAGGTAGAATCCATTATGGTTTATCGGCATAGTATCGGGTGGAACTAAGAGGGATTTATGAGAGATATATGGGGTTTCTTATCACTTATAAAACATTAGGTCAGTATGGGGGAGGTGATAAAAGATACCTCATCACTTGGTATTACATAAAAAAGGCATATCATAGAGAGAAATCTTGATTAAGAGTGAGAAGGAGAGGATCCCTTACCTTAAATTTGTTGGTGTTCTCCACTTGTTATTAGAGACATGAATAAACAAATTTAGGATTATTAATTAATAATTCCAGAACCACTTCTATATAATTTATTTATTTATTATAACCCTTTTTAGTTCATTCAAATCCTTTTTTATTAGTTATAAGGTTCAATTTCATTATTTGGGATCGTTTGTTTACATGGTTTTAAAAGATCGGTTCACTTATATTCAAGTTTGGATTATATGTAAGATGAAAGTGGTTGTCCATAATTAAAGTTATAATCTTTAGTTCACATCTAGGAGATTAAATGGTTTTAATTTTAATTAGGATACTTAGAGTGAAGTCTAATTATTATATATATAACCTTAGTGATAGACGTTTTTGTTAATCGATGGGTTTGATTACAAAGAACATGTTTTATTTTTATAACTTAATACCATTTGTACAAAAATAATACAGAACTAAAAATAGGGTATATTAAATATATAATAATCTGGTTCAACCATAACTCAAATGGTTTCTTGACCATAATTAATGATAATAATAGAAATTGATAAACTGTTGTCCTTGAATGTGCTAAATTAGCACATCTCAAATGGTGCTTTCATTTCTTTCAAATAAAAGGGTGGGGAAAGGAGAGAAGATAATGAAATATATGATTAGCATGAAAAAATTAAAAAAAAATTATGTTACTGGATTTATCATACTATTATGGAGAAGGGAGGTGAGGAAAGAAATAAAAAAGAAAAGAACTTAAAAGAAAAGAAGAAATTAGGAAGAGAAATTTTACCTCTTGAGACTTTCTCCTTTGAGAACCTCTTAAGGGGAGAGGTATTGGTATTTTGAAGATTCCAGGAGCTTTTGGACGTGGGGGAGGATCTTGGGGAGAGATTTGGGTAGAATAATGGCACGGCACAAGGATTGAGTGGAGTGAAGAGAAGAGGGAGTGAATGGGGGTTTTTATAGTGGAGGAGAGGAGGGATTTCATAATATTATAATCATTAATTTATTATTTCTTCACAAGACAAGGAATAATAATTATTCTATGACCAAGAATAGTAATTTTATCATGTGATCCCGAACCAAGTGGGCTTACATCAGTAGAACATCATCAGTGACTCAATAAATCCCTTATTTAGCATTTATTGTAAATTATGGTATTTTACTATTCATCAAAAATTCAAGTATTTCAGAAAAATCCCAAAAATTCACCCTAATAACTTTTCAATATGTATAATACAAAAATGAAGTCCATTTTTCAAAAATAATTTTCTAAATATGATTATTTTAATATTTAATTAAAATAATAATTTATTATCAAAACCAGTTTTAAAACATTCATTAACTTATTTTGAAATATAAGTATATCGTACTTACAACTTGAATATTATTTTTATACTATTATAGTTGATGTTACTATTCATTATGGTATATCACTATTCATAAGGATATGTTACTATTCATTAGGGTAGGTTACTATTCACCAAAAATTAATTTTTTCTTATCAAACTCCAAATAACTTACTGATTACAACCGTGTATGCCAGATTTTCAAAATTCCAAACACAGAAGTGTCAAACTTATGTTTAAAGGTCACTTAGCACTTATTAGTTCATTATTTTTTATTTTCAAGGGATTTTATGACATACTTATGAGAGGAGAATTTCCATTGAAAAACATTGGGTCGTTAAACTTTTCCACCATATACTTCTGGGAGTGGAATGAGGGGGGGAATCCAGGGAGATTGATATAATCTCAAGAGGTAAAATCATAAAATTTCTAATTTTAATAAGGTACGTGTTTTGGTTTCATGGTTTTCTAAATATTATTCCAACCAAGAAACAGCCTCTATCTAAGGAAATCATTAGGCACACATTCTTATGGTCCACCAGTACGGTATGGAAAACCACAAATAAGCCATGAAAATGGATCTAAACCCAAACAACATAGTTTTATGGCTACATATCATGGTTTACATAGCCATTATTTCCCCTGAACTAGGTTTCATAGACATGGTACACAATTAGCACTAAATTTTCAATAAATATGAGTCATTCACTTAAAGAACCAATTACTACATTTCTCATGTCTTGTATCCCTATAATAATCTTAAGACCTTCTCTACTCCTGAGAATCATTTCATAATCCATTTAAAAAAAATCACTAAAATTAAAATAAAGAAATTCATTTTTAAAGGGTCAATATCTTACAATTTCCTTGGATGAATGTTTTTATATTTGAATAAAAGGATAGTTGATCACTATATATATCAGTCCCTTTAGAAATACTGATCATTTTACGATGGTTTATTATTTCTTTTTTCTTTTATTGAATTTCTCTTATGATAATTGTAATATCTAGCCCATCCTTATTGGCTTATGTTGAGGTAGAATTTCTAATTATCCTTAGGCGATATCCACAAAGCACTAAAGGCTAGAAATAAATGGAAAGGGCTTCGATAAAATTAGGTGATGATTTTACCTTATAGAAAAATACAACAATACAACAATACAACAAAACATTTCATAACAAAATACTACAACATGATACATGATAACAATGTAAAACAACTCAAATTACTACCATTGATATCAAATCCAAACTATAACAGAGTACCATAGTGGAAGACTGCTAAAATCGAAGTACAAAGCGGAAGACCAACCAAGAAAACTCAATGACCCCAAACATAACTCCAAATCTACCAACATGATTCATGCTCCATATCCAAAAATATCCCAAGTATCATGAATCACCACTACAAAAATTTGATACTTTCCCATTACCAATGTCTGGATAAACAATATATGTTAAAGAACTAAAGTCCCAAAATTGGGGTGAATAATAAAACTCAGTAGGATTTCCCTACATGAATTTTCTACTTACACCACTAGGATAGAAAATTTTATCACATTTATACAAAAAATATTATATAAAAAATTATATAAAACAATTTGAAATAGAGTATCACAAAACCAAAACTATTTATAAATAACATAGTTTTTCAAACTAAAATGGTTTTCCATGGAAGGAAACCAATAGTGTTTTCCAAACCATTTCACTATATAATTGGAATAACCCATTTCGATCAACACATCCACCCATGAATTCCTAGGTAATAGTTTCATACTCATAAGTGGTCTATCGTCGATCTACTAAGTCATCATATGGTAACCAATATCCCATGTGAAATTACACATTTGGCATCAAGCACCATGTTACGACCTGACCCTTACTAGGGCTTGAGCCGCAACTACCCCAGGCCCACCTCCATAGGCCAGGGGTGGTGACAAGTGCTAAAGTCACAAAAAAATCAGGGAGGCTATTGTCTAAGTACATTTACACACACACATATCCAACTCAACAAAAAAGTGAATAGGGGAAGGAACAAAAGATACAACACTACTATAAATAAACCCCAAACATGCATCGACCTCTAAATAGTACAAGAACAGTAGTGTAAACTAAAAGGGAAAGGGAAAAAATACATTCCTGACCAGAAAAGTGCCACAACCTGGTAGTAACTAAAAGGTAAAATAGATGAGAGAGCCCCACTCTTGGATCCCACACTAAAACCATCATATGTGGTCCAATCACCCATATCCCTAACCTCATCTGAAGTCATGATTAACTTTTCTGTCATCTACATAAAGCGTGACATGTGCGGGCAAATCCCATGTAGGGGTGAGTATAAAAATACTCAGTACCATGCCCTAAAAAGGTGAAGGGGAAGAAGTAAGAGATACAAATGAACATGAAATTAGTGAAAAAAAATAAGGTACGGTGAAGGAGTATAGCTCAACCCAACAAAATATTGAAATAAAACTCATCCAAGCACAAGGAGATCGAAAAAATGAGAAGATGAACATCTTTTCGAGTCTTCACTACCTATAATGGGAGAGCAGACTCGTCCAACTAAGAGAAGGGGGACAAATAAATCATGTGTAATACCCCACACATCTTCTCCTCTCTTAGAAGGAGAGTATTCAAAACCTAAGGAGTGGGTACTAAAATAGGATATGTATATATATATATATATTCTCAGTTAAAGAAGCTCAAATGAGAGAGGAGGGGGATATTTATCTCACAGATCAGCTCGGGAAACGAGACACTAACAATTCTAGGAGTATCCATTAATTATTCCTAGAATCCCATATGTTTTCCCTAAACATGAAAGTCAAAGGAACCCAATTCACAAATCCTTGATAATATTTTCTTTTTATATCGTTAAATATATTGTATGGTTTTAGGTCACATCACAAGGATGCATCTTAATGGGGAATGTTTCCATGTTTCTTGTGAGTCCAAAGGTATGTCAAACCACATCTCGTCACTGTGCCACATAGTCTAGGAACCACAATATCATAGTAGTGGACATGTGCCCTTATGCTTTAGGGGGTTTTAACTCTAATAGTTGTCATAAAGGACTCAAGACCATTCCAATGGAGGTTCTACTCTGATTAAATCTATAGAGGACATTTTCACATGCTTATGGAGGGTTCCATTATAGTGTTGATGTAGATAACTCATGATCATGTTGAAGGGAGGTTCCACTCTATTTTTATGGGGACCTGCATCCTTGTATAACAGGGGGTTATACCTTGTCCATCGAGGACCCATGCCCTATGTCGTAAGGGGGGTTCCACTTAGAAACAACTGTATAGGATCTGTGCCCACGATGATGGGGGGTTCCACTCAAAGTTTGAGGACCTATTCCTTTTTATCACAAGGGGGTTACACTCTCGGTCTTTGAGGACCCGCACCCTACCTGGTAAGGGGGTTCCACTTGTAAGTAACTTTAGGGAACCTGCACTTATGTTGATGGGGTGACACTCTAGAAGAAGCCTCTAGTGATTCTTCCTGATCACAGCTATCATTGAGCATCACCTCAGATAGGCATCACCCTCAAATAATTTCTCATCATTTCTCAAAATACACTACAGAGGGAACCATCGCATTTTACATGGAAAAAAACTTAGGATAGGCTACTCACAGACCAAAATATGAGTTCAGTAGAAGAAGATATGAGAGATAGAAGATTTGTAAAGTGTTACATGGCACGTGTGATATCCACACGACATGTGACCCCACATTATCAACTGGCCATGTATCTATCCATACTCTTATACTAAACTATCTAGAAGTACCCCTAGGAATGCCAGTGTACTCCTAGATTACATGGAACATTTTTCCAAAAGGCTGACAAGCACACAATACTCACCATTTTTCCAAAGAGAAAAAATGTAATTTTACTGTCATTCCTCCTCAAATGTCCCTGGATAACCAAACGGATCAAACCATTCATATCCTTGCGGAAAAGCGCATAGGATCAACTATTCATTCTCCAGAATCGGACACCCTATGAAGAAGTTTCAACTCTCAGTATCGCACCCAAATTGTACTTATTGGGTCCCACACATCGATCATGGAACACATCATACAAATCAAACCACATTGATCCTCATGGAAGAGCACACGAGATTCTCTATTCATTCATCCAAAATGGTCACCCAATGAAAATTCCATATTTCACCATAAAGGCACAAACCAAGTCCCATGGGGCCTACACCTTGATTTTAGTTTAAGCACCCAAAATTGTTCTTGAAAGTCTTGCCTCAATTTTAAGGTCGTGACAACGCAAACATAGTGTCGATCGGACATCATATACAGGAGTTACATCTGATACAAAATTTCTCAAATAATAATAATTATATTATTATTATTATTAGGAGATTCGTGCAACCGAGTCATGATCTTGAAACATAAAATTACCAAACCAATCTCAAAAGGTCTATCTTGAAAGTGGGATCATGTCTCCATAGACGGTACGTAAAATGAAAGGTCGGTTTAGAAGTTATGGGGGTTTAAAAGTTTCACTTAAAACCCGGCCCGACCCGCTTCATCCCGCTCTGGCTGACCCACCCCGACTACACCCAACCCAATCCGACTGGACCATCCCACTAATACACTACCTATCCACCTCATCTTCCCCACCAAATCCTAATCACCAAACACCCACGCCACCCTGCAGGCTCCATCCCTGTCCCGTGGCACCGCTACCTCTTCGTGGTTGTCGCTGCCACTTGATGCGAACATTTCCAACCACTGTAGACCACCACACTCTAGTGGTACCTTCTACGGATAAACAAGGATCCTCCAATGCTCAAAAAAATGAGACAAAATCTAGAAACCTAGGGTTGGGAGCTACACCGACTCATGCTTCACTCAAAGATTCATCGACATTTAAACGATGTGAAATGTATGTCTCACTTCCGCTCTCCACCACACCTCCTCTAATGCCTGAAACTCAAAATTGTCATAGAACTAGAATCCTTGGATCATGAACTTCAAAAATCTATTCTTAGTTTGATGTTTTGATGTTGTTTCAACATGTCAAAATTTTTATCGATGAATAATGCAAAGAACGGGTGAAAACATGAAGAATAGGTGATCCAGAATTAAAATAGTTGATGGTCATGTTAGTAGGGCCATCGAAAATGGATTTTAGAGTAGAAAAAAATTATAAGAAATCAATTTCGACAAAAAAACCTTAATTAGGAAATATTAAATCTAAATGAAGAATCCTATCTGCATTTTGGATCCATCATTGCGTTCTCCACGCTCTGATCTACTCAAATATATAATCTCGTTGTGATCCACCAAGGATGCAGTGTCAATTTTCCATCAGATGGAGGGGATTATCTCTTACTAGTGGTGGGAGGAAATGATCCAAACCCTTTCTCATTTCCTTAAACACCTATTTATAAAAATTCCATAAGTAACCTAGAACGGTCATCAGATCAAAACATCTTGTTCCTTCTCACTTAAAGTCATGCTTAGTTAAAAAAAACCCATTACAAACCCAATGGTTGTCTCAGATTTCTAATCCAAGTCCCTATTCAAAAATTATTTGAAGTAGCATCCAAATAAAATAATTTTTATTTCATTATTTTATTTACGGTTACATACTTGATATATTTTTCTATGAAAGGTATGTTCCCACAAAAGTTATACCCCACCTAGTGTAAAAACCATGCTCTAAACTCAATTGTGGCCTCGGATTTCTTATCTAAGATACCATTTCAGAAATATCATGTTCCCTCTGCATGAATTGTATAAAAATACTTAATTTTATTGAAAATTAATTTTAGGAACACTGGGCCTCAGAATCATACATCGTCTTGGTGGCTAGCTCTATAAATATATTTAAAAATATTCCAAAGTGTTATAAGGGGAAAAAATCAGGTCTCTACATCATTCCCTCCATCAAGATTTTTATCCCTAAAAAGAAAAAAGAGGGAATAAAAATGGGATACTAAGCACACACTTGGATCTCCCAATCCCAGGAACTCCTCTACAAGTTTTTGTGCTACCACTACACAAAAACCACAGGGATGGTCCATACTCGTAAGGTATTCTCATGTCGATAACATGTGTAGAATCATGCATTCATCTTCTTAGCCACGACACATGGAATATGTCGTGCACCCACTCTATTTGTGTGGGTAGGGAAAAGTGGTAGGAAACCTCTCCAAACCTCTACACAATCTCAAAAATCCTCATGAAATTTTGGGATAGCTTGATTCCCCGACCAAAAACTAACACACAAGCCCTCAGCATATCCTCCAACACTTGGATAGTGCACTCGGTCTACCCATCGGTCTGGAGGTGAATGACCATACTCATCTATAGTTGGGTCCTGAATGCCTCCATCTGGACTCTCCACAATCATAATGTATATCAAACTTTACAATCAGATACAATCATTGAGGGTACCCCATGAATGTGGAAAATCTCTCATACGTACAACTGCCACAAACTCTAAACAGAACTATGCTCCCTGATATCAAGGAAGTGTGTCAACTTCGTGAGTCAGTCCAATATCATCCAGATGGAATCATGGACCTTTTCTATGCATGAAATCCCTATTATAAATTCCATATATATGTCATCCCATTTCTATCCTGAGATATCAAGACATTGCAACAAACTCGCTGGAACTCGGTGCTCATCCATCACATGCTGATAGGTGAGGCATTGTGAGATGAACTTAACTACGCTTCATCTTATATTGGACCAACAAAAAGTTCCACTAAAGATCCATGTACATCTTTCCTACACTGGTATGTATAGCTAAGGGAGTAGTGTGGAACTCTCATATCACCTCCACCTGCGTCGCAACTAGAACCACTATGTGTCTCTTGAACAAGGTCTTGTGATTCCCTCCTTCAAAATATCCATCTGGTGAGTCGCATGTGGATATTTTATTCATGAAGTATCTATCAATAGATGTATCATAGTTGAGACCCTCTAACATGCTTGACAAGTAGATTCAATACCATCGACTAAAGAAAAACTTTATATGCCTGCTCCACTAGGGTTAGTCGTAGGGAATCTAACTGCTCTGACACGTTCCGCACTAGGCTATCCCGGGACTTCCTCCTATGGTAATATGCTATAACATTTTTATTTTCCATAGTATAGACTCTCTCTAAGTCATATTCCTATAGTAAGTTCAACTAGTGACACTGCCATAGGTTCAGGTCTCTCTGATTGAATATGTGCCTAATACTCTGGTTGTCTGAATAAACCCTAAAGCACTCTCCTAGAAGGTAGTGTCTCCCCATACTCAGGGTGAAGGCTACTACTCCAAACACCAGGTAGTGAGTCATGTAGTTCTTTTCATGGGGTCTCTATCACCTCAACCTGTACTTGATAACTATTGTATCAAGGTTGATTTTGAGCATGCAAAGGTGTAAATGAATAGTGAAGGTGAGTAAAATCATCCAAACAAAAAGAATCAAGGCACCTAAAGCATTTGGAATACCCCACATTTCTTTTCCTCTCTTGGAAGGATAGTAACCTCAAACTAGACACTATTCCACACCCACTAGTAGAATTCCAAGTAAAATGAGTTCAAGCAAAAAACTCCACTAGCAATTTCAGGACCTCCTCTGACACTCCACTTCACAACCCTACCATGAACACATAAGTTAGAGGGATTCATCCACCACACATTGATACTATACAATTTGGTTGGAACTAAATCACCCCCACAGTTTTTCTCCCATCACAAAAACATGTCTCGGTGGGGTAAGGACTCCATTTCCTCATGAATTCAAATCTATGTCGAAAAACAACAACACAAGGATACTTCGATGCCCCACATCACCCTGGTAAAACCTCAAGAAAGAAGTAGGGAGGAAAGACTACCTCACACAGTTTCTAAATATTTATACTAAAAAAGTAGATGATACACAGATCATACCTCTTATCATCTAGCACACTGTAGGATCATATATATCCATAACATGCAATTTTCCATGGCCTCAGCCTCCAGCTTCCTGAGCCTGACATGGGCTGTCTGAAAGTGGTGGAAGGACCTTATAGTATCTTTCATCACCCATAGCTCCTCTTATTACTCTAACAGCACTACCTTTAATGGGACCACCATTTACTCTCCTAGTAGATCCTTGATCATGGTGTTATCTATGTCATGGTGGTCTATTTGTTACCTACCTGGGAAGATCATCACAGCTATTCGGGCATTCTTGTGCCATGTTATCTTTCCCATCATAATCATAACATTAGAACTCCCTGGGTTGTCTCGATGCTCTACTCTATCCCAGACCATGTTCTTGAGTCTGGTCATTGGAAGGACTTCTACATCGAGGCCCTTACAACTGATTTCTTCTATGTGAAAAACTTCTGAGTTCTGTTGATCCCACTAACAGTTCCAGCTAACTAGAATACCTATAATAGAAAGGTCTTTTTCACCATTACTCGCACTATCACCCCGGTATAGGTTGGGTTGCACAAGGGTACTACTATAGAATATATCTCTCTATGGAGAACCTTATCAAACTTATGGTCTTAGAATTTACCATCATGGAACATGTCTAGAGAGTACCGAGTAAGGTCGTAAAATCTAGTCGTGTACTCAGTCATCGTCATCCCTCTCTACTAAATCTCTAGAATCTCCATGAATCTAGATGGATCGTAAGTAGTAGGGGTATAAATATTCATAGAATAACTATAGGAATTTATTCCATGAGAGTGATGAATTATTGTGTAACTGAGTATCAAGACTCCACCAACGCCCATATGCTCTTTTCAAAATAATGGATACTAAATCCACCATCTGATCTATCGGTATGTGAACAATCCTGGTGAGGAGGACCATCGATTCTAGACAATCCTCTACAACCTGAGAATCTGGCTCAATGCTGAACCCCAGTGGTCTCTAGCGCTAGAACTCATGGAGTACACTCAGCCTTCACACATCCTCAACCCACTTTACTGGGACTAACTATTTCTCAATAGGTGGAATTTTTACTACCTTCCCACCAGGGGGAAGGAGATCACATGATGGACCCCAAACTGAGGCCTCGTCACTCACAGAATCATCATTATGAACCAAATATGGTATCATGGATGGTTGTTATCGCAGAGGCATCCTGAAATATAACAAGGAGTTCCATGGTAAAATGAGCATATATATATATATCATCAATGGGGAACTGACTCAAGAAGGATAGTCAAGGACTCAATCTTATATGACGGATGTATCATCGATCCCTACAACAAAAATATCTGGGTGCTGAGTCGACAAGAAGGTAGTTAGGGTCCTGGTGAATGGTTATGTCAGTCACTACACAACCATTAGACTTCGTGGCCCGAGAGTCGCATTCGGGGAACTTTGACACTATTTCCCTAAACCCAACCAAGACCTTTTTAGGGAAACATCTGAACAACATCCCAAGAGTTGAACCACCTATGATACTACTTTTTCATGACCCGAACCATGTCGGGGCTTGATCCACAACTACCCCAAGCCCACCTCTATAAGACAGGGGCTGGAAATAAGCGTTGAAGCCACGCAAAAAATCCAAGAGTCCTTCTCCTAAGTACAAGTACACATGAACACAACCAACTCAATGAAAAAGTGAATAGGAGAGGGAACAAAAGATATAAAACTGTTATAAATAAACCAAAAACATGCATCTACCTCTAAATATTACAAGAACATTAGATCAAAATGAAAGGGAAAGGGGAAAATATATGCCCAACTATAAAGGTGACACAACCTAATAGTTAATGAAAAGTAAAACTGCTGAGAGAGCCCCAATCTTGGATCTCAAGATGCATACACCATATGCAGTCCAAGTACCTTGATCCTTGAGATCCTATAAATTCATGATCAACCTATCCATTTTCTACATAAGGCGCGACACATGTGGGTAAATACTTTGAAGGGGTGATTATAAAAATAATCACTAGGACGCACCAAAAATGTGAAGGGTAGAAGTAAGAGATATAACTTAATAGGAAGCCATTAGATAGAACAAGGTATAGTGAAAGATTATATCTCAACCCACCAAGATAGTGAAAGAAAATCATCCAAACACAAGGATATTGAAATGGTGAGACTATAAACTTCTCATCAATTAATCACTAGAAATATTAGGATAGTAGATTTTCTAACCATGAGAAGCAAGACACTGAAAGCACGTAACATACCGCACACATCTTCGCCTATTCTAGAAAGAAAGTATCCAAAACCAAAGGAGTGGAAAATGAAATATTATATATATATATATATACTTATTCAAAGAATCCCAAATGAGAGAGTAAGGGGATCTCCATCTCATATCTCATCCCAAGAAAAGCATCGCCAAAAGTTCCAGGAGTATCCATTAACGATGCCCAGCTTCCTGCACTTCTGCCCTGAACATGCAAGTCAAAGGGTCTCAAATAAATAAAAATTGATACTATCCTCTTTGGATGGAACTGACTCGCCCGTACGGTTTTAGGTCACGTCATAAGGATGTGTCTCAGTGATAAAATCATCCCTCTTTATCCTGAGTCCAAAGGTACGTCAAACCATATCTCTTCATTATGATGCACAGTTGAGGAACCACAATCTCATAGTAGAGGACCCACACCCTTTTGCATCATGGGGGTTCAACTCTAATAGTATTCCTAAAGGACCTACACCCATTTCAATGCGGGATCTACTCTGAATAGAGTTGTAGAGGAACGATGTCCATGCTGATGGGGGGTTCCACTCTAGTGTCATTGTAGAGTACACATTCCCATGTGGATGGGGGGTTCCACTCTAGTGGTACATGGACTTTCACCCTGGTACAACAGAGGGTTTCCACCTTACTCTTCAAGGACCTGCGCCCTATTCCATAAGGGGGTCCACTCGAAAGTAACTGTAGAGGACATGTGACCATGCTTATGGGGGTTCCACTTTGAGGTTGAGGACCCACACCTTATAATCACAAAGGGGTGAAAATCTTGGTCATCAAGGACCCACAGACACCCGATTAGGGGGTTCTACTTGGACGCAAATTTAGGGGACACACACCCATCCTAATGGGGGTTCCACTCTTGAAGAAGTCTGGTGATTCTGCATGATCACAACCATAATTGAGAATCACCTTGTATAGGAATCATGCTTGGAAATCCCATGTAGTATCTTGGAAGCCATTATGGAGGGAAACATTGCATTATAAGGAGAAAAACACTCTGGATAGGCTACTCACGGGCCAAAATAGGAGTTTATAAGAAGGAGATACGAGAGGTAGAAGATTTTTAAAGTGGCACACGTCACGTGCGGGGACTATGTGATGTGTGACACTACCTCATTGCCTACACGTGTACCTATCCATACTCGAGTACTAAACTATGCATAATTTCCCCTAGGTGTTCCAGGGTAATACTAGAGTACATGGTACATCTATCCAAAAGGCTGATGAGCACATGACTCTCATCGTTGTTACCAAGGGGAAAAACATACTTTTACTAGTATGCCTACTCAAAATTGCCCTATATAACCAAAAATTTCACACCATTAGTATCCTTGTATAAAATTGCATAGGATCAACTATTCATTCTCTAGAATCAGACACCCGATAAAGAAGCTTCATCTCCCAGCAACATACATGAACGGTGATTTGTGGGGCCCACACCTAAATCTCGAAACACATAATACAGATAGAACCATTACGATCCTCATGGAAGATACCATAGGATTGCCTATTCATTCATCCAAAATTAATACCCAGTGGAAAAGTCACATTTCACTACAAATGCCCATACCAGGCCTCATGGGGCCCACACCTTCATTTTAGTTTAATCACCTGAAATTAGTCTTAAAACTCATGCCTACATTTCTTGGTTGTGACACCACTAATGTCACGTCGATCGTACGTCGTATGCAAGAGTTACATCCGATACAAAATTTCCCAAATAATAATAATTATATTATTATTATTATTATTATATTTAGGTGATTCATGCAACTAATCCACAATCTCAAAAAAAAATTCCCAGACTAGCCTAAAAAGTCCTATCATGAAATTATAATCATGTATCCATTGAAAACACATAAAATGGATTCCAGATTTAGAAGTTCTGGGGGTTTAAAAGTTACACTCAAAAACCGGCTCAGCCTGCTCCGACCCGGTCCGCTCTACCTCATCCCATCTTGCTCCATCCGTCCCACCCTTCCTGGACACATCCCACCATTCCAGGGCCCAGACACCTCTTCATATCCATAAAATCCCATCCTCCACGTGCCTAGGTCTCCCTAAGGGCTCTGCCGCCATCCCACGGCACTACTACCTCTTTGTGCCCGCCACTGCCTCTTCGTAGCCGCCGCCACCTGCTGCAGCCACTGTGGACCGCCGTACACTAGAAAAATCTTCTTCAGACAAATGGAACCCCTCTAATGCTCTAAAAATGAAAATGAGACCAGATCTGGAAACCTAGGATCACGTTCTACAGAGGCTCATGCTTCGCTCGAAGATTCATTAACATTTCAATGTGATGAAAAGTAGGAATCACTTCATCTCACCATCACACCTCCTTCAACACCCAAAACTCAAAAATTTCATAGATCTGGATTTATTGGATCAATACCTTCATAGATCTATCCTTCACATGACATTTTGATGTCGTTTCAATGTGTAAAAATTTTTATCAATGAAGAATGTGAAGAACGAGCAAAGAACACAAAGAACGAGCAATCCAGAATTAAAACGGTTGATGATTGTGTTATTAGGGTCATCGACAAAAAAATTTAGATAATCTAAAATGATAATAAATAAATTTTGACAAAAAAACTTCAATTTGGGAATGCAAAATATGAAATAATAATACCACTTAGATTTTGGATCCATCGTTGCGTTCATCGTGCTCTGATCTGATCAGATCTACAATATCGTCATGATTCACCAAGTATTTAGTGTTGATTTTCCATCATAAAGAGAGGAGGATCTATCTCTGAGGATGGAAGGAAATGATACAAACCCTTTTTTATTTCCTTAAACACTTATTGATAGAATTTTCATAGGTCACCCGCCAACGATTAGAGGATCCGAACATCCCGTTCCTTCCCACTTTATGCCACGCTTAGGTAAAACACCCCATTTAAACTCAATGGGGGTCTCTAATTTCCAATCCAATTCCACATTCAAAATTTATTTGAATTATTTTATTTACGGTTATGTCATTGATAGCTTTTTCTGTAGAATGTCTACGCTGACAAAAGTTATACCTTGCCTAGGGTAAACGCCCTGCTCTAGACTCGACTGTGACCTCATATTTTTTTTCAGAGTTAACTCTTATGAAATATCCCATTTCCCCTTCATTAATAGTATAAAATAATTAATATTTTTATAAAATTAATTTTGAGCACACCGGGCCTTAGAATCACATGTTGTCTTGGTACCTAGCTCCGAAAATATATGTAGAAATATTCCCAATTATTACAAGGAAAAAAATATGGGTCTCTATATCATTCACTCCATCAAGATTTTCATCCCCAAAAAGAAAAACTGGGGTAAAATGGGATAATGATCTGGCACATGGATCTCCCACTCCCAGGAACTCCTATGGAAGTTACTATGCTTCCAAAGCACATGAACCATAGGGATTATCTATACTCGTATGGTCTTATCTTATTGATAATGTGTGTAGGATCATGCATGTATCTACTCAACTATAAAATGTGGATGACGTCATACACATGCTCTAGATGTGTGGGTAGGTAAATATGGTAGGAAACCTCACCAACCCTATGCATTATCTCGAACAACCCAATGAACCTCAAGGATAGCTTGCCTCCCTGGCCAAAAATTAACATGAAATCCCTCAGCATATCCTCCATCACCTGGATAGTGCGCTTAGTCTACCCATCAGTCTGGGGATGAAAATTTATACTCATCCATAGTTGGGTCTTGAATGCTTTCTGCTAGCCTCTCTATAATCATGAAATAAACCGTATGTCATGATCGGAGACAATCATCGAGGGTACCCTGTGAAGGTATACAGTCTCATGTACATACAACTGCCTCAAACTCTCAACTGAACTCTGCTCCTTAATAACAAGGAAATGTGCCTAATTCTTGAGTCATTACACTATCACCCAGATGGAATCTTGGCCCTTTTTTGTGTGAAAAATACATGTGAAAAGTCCAAGGATATGTCTTCCCATTTTCATTCGAGGATCTCAAGAGGCTACAACAAACACACTGAATCTCAAAGCTCAACCTTCACCTGCTGATAGGTGAGGCATCATGAGATGAAATTAACTATTATTCATCTCACACTGGACCATAAAAACCAACATTAAAGATCCTTGTAAATCTTCCCCATACTGGGATGTATAGCTAAGGGAGAAGTGTGTAACTCTCACATCACATCCACCTGCATCGTAACTGGAACCATTGTTTGTCCCTGGAATAAGGTTGTGTTATTCCCTCCTTTAGAATATCCATATGGCATGTTGCCTATGGATATCTGATTCATGAAATATATCTCAATCGATGTCTCACAATTGTGACTCTATCACATGCTCGATAAGTGAAGGAGTCAACACCATCGACTAAAGAAAAAGTGTATCCTCTGGCTCTATTAGGGTTAGTCACATGGAATATAACTACTCTGACACTTTCCACACTATAAAATCTTGGGACTTACTATTAAGGGAATATTATACAACATTTACCTTTACCAGAGTATAGAATATCTCAATTTTTTATCCCTATAGTAAGTTCAACTAGTGTCTCTTTCTCAGTTTTAGGTCTCTATGAGTGAAGATGTGCCTAATAATCTAGTGGTATGAATAAACCACAAATCTCTCTCCCAGAAGGTAGTGTCCTCCCATCCTTAGGGCTAAGACTACTACTGAAAACACTAGGTAGTGATTCATGTAGTTCTATTCATGGGCTCTCTATCACCTTGACCTATACTTGATAACTATTGTATCAAGGTTGATGTTGAGCATGAAAAGGTACCAACGAATAGGGAAGGTGAGTAAACACACTGAAATGCAAGAATTTAGACACAGAAATCACGTGGTATATCCCACATGTATTTGAATCTCTTGGAAGGAGTGTAACCCCAATACAGACAATCTTCCACACCCACTAGTGGAATTATAATGAAAATGGGGTTAATTAGAAAACTCCACTGGAAATTCCAGGACCTTCTCTGATACTCCACTGCACAATCCGACTATGAACTCACAAGTTAGAAGGACTCGTCCACCACACCTCGATACTATACACTTTGGGAGGCACTGAATCACCATCATAGTTTTTCTTGAATCACCAAAATGTGTCTCGGTGGGGTAAGGACCACTTTTCCTAATGTATTCAAAGCTATTTCAAACAACACCAACACAAGGTTACACGGATGCCCTGCATCACCCTAGTAAAACCTCAAGAAAGAATCAGGGGAAAAAACTACTTCACATAATGTCTAATAATTTATATTAAAAAAATTATATGATACATAGAGAATACCTATTATCATCTCACATGTTGTAGGATCATAGTCATCCATAACATGCAGCTACCTACAGCCCCGGCCGCCAGCACCCTGAGCCTAACGTGGGACACCAGGTGGTGGTGGAAGGAACTTGTAGTGTCGTCCACCACCCAAAACTCCTCCTTCTCCTATAACAGAACTGCATCCCTAGGAACCACCATATCCTCACCTAGGACACCCCTGATCACGGTGCCATCTATGTTGTGGTGGTCTATATATTACCTACCTGGGAAGCTCATCATGTCTTGTTGGGAAATCTCGTGCCATGTGGTATTTCACGTCACAATCATAACACTAGACCTACCTAAGTTTCCACTATGATCTAAGATATCCCAAACCATGTGCTTGAGTCTTATCATGGGAAGGCCTCTTGTGTTGAGGCCCTACCAACTGATGTTTTCTAGCTGTGGTATACATCTCAGCTTTATTATGCCAACTTCCAGTTCCAGCTAACTGGCATCCCTATGATAGAAATATCATTTTCACTAGTGCTCACCCCAGAACCCCAGCATACATTGGATTACACAATGGTACTATACTATCACGGATCTCTCTATAGATACCCTACTCAAACTTCTAGTCTCAAAAGTTACCATCGTGGATCATGGTCATAGAGTACTGAGTAATGTCTGCAAACCTAGTCGCATAATTAGCCATCGTCATCCCTCCCTAATGAAACTCTAGAAGATCTTTGAATCCATATGGATCCTAAGAAGGAGGGGTATCACCCCTCATGGAACAAATACTGGAATTCATCCCACAAGAGTACCGGCTCATCATGTATCTGATTATCAAGACATCACCAATGCCCAACCACTCCATGGAAAAGACTGGCTACCAAATCCACCATCTGATTCGTCAGTGTATGAACAATACTTAAGATATGGACCATCAACACTATCCAATCCTCTACTGCCTGAGTATATGGATCACTGTGTATCCTTAGTGGTCTCTGGTACTAGAACTCATGGAGTGCGCTCAACCTGCACACATCCTCAACCCACTTTATTGGAAATAACTACTGCTCAACAGGTAGAGGTGTTTCCACCTGCCCATCATGATTAAGGGGATCGCATGATGGACCCTGAACTGAGACCTCATCGCTCATGGAATCATTGTCATGTACCAGATCTATTATCCTAGAAGTCTATCATTATGGAGCCATCTTGAAACTTATCAAGTAGTACTGCAGTAAAATGAGAATATATATATATATATATATATATATATATCAACATCAATTAGGATCTGATTCAAGAAGGAAATTCAAGTACTCATTCCTATATGATGCATTTATCATTGATCCCTACAAAAAAATGTATGAGGTTACCAAGTATACAAGTAGGTAGTCAGGCTCATAGTGAATGGCTATGTCGGTCGCTGCATTATCACTCGACTCCCTATCCCAAGAGCCGAATGTGAGACACTTTGACATTTTTTCCCTAAACCCAACCAAGACCTTTTTATGGAAACATATTACCATCATAAAAAGGTTTGAACCACCTCTGATACAACTTTTTCATAACCTAACCCATGTCGAGGCTCAATTCATAACTACCCCAAGCCCGCCTCCATAGGACAAGGTGTGGCAACAAGTGCCGAAGTCACAAAAAATTAGGGAGGCATTTACCTAATTACCTATACACATGCACACAATCAACTCAATTAAAAATTTAATAGGATAAGAAAATAAAGTCACAAAAGTGCTATAAATAACCCACAAACATGCATAGACATCTAAATAGTACAAGCACAATAGTGTGAACTGAAAGGGAGAGGGAAAAAAACATACCCAACCAGAAAAGTGCCACCAACTAGAAGTTGATGAAATGTATAAAAACTGAGAGAGCCTAACTCCGGGATCCCAACATATGACTACTGTACTCGGTCCAAGCACCCATATCCCTAAGCGCCTATGAAGTCACGATCAACCTATCCATCCTCTACATATGGCATGACACGTGCGAGAAAAAACCATGTAGGGGTGATTATAAAAATACTTGGTAGGATGCACCAAAAGGTTGAAGGGGAATTAGTATGAGATAAAATTTTAGATAAAAGTGGTATATAGAATAAGGTACTATAAAAGAGTACCACTTAAACCAACAACATAGTGAAAGAAAACCCATCCAAACATAAAGAGATCAAAATGGTGAGAATATGAACTTATCATTGATTCATAGCTACCAATAATAGGATAGTAGAATCGTCCAACCAATAGAAGCTAGACACAAAAATCACATGACATACCTTGCATGCCTTCGCCTCTCCTAGGATGAGAGTATCCAAAACCCAGGGAGTGGAATATAAAAGAGGATATTGAAATATTTATATATATATACATATATATATATATATATATGCTCAGTCAATGAATCCCAAATGAAAGAGTAAGGGGATATTTATATCACAACTCAACTGAGAAAAAGAGTCTCCAATAGTTCTATTAGTATCCATTAAAGATGCTTAGCATCCCATGTGTCTTACCTGAAAATTCAAGTCAAAGGGACTCAAATCACCACACATTGATTCTATCCACTTTGGAAAGAACTGACTCGCTCGTATGGTTTTAGGTCGCATCACAAGGACACGTTTGGTGGGGAAGAATCCCTTTTTCTATTAAGTCTAAAGGTACATCAAACCACATATCGTCATTATATTGCACAGTCAAGGAACCAAAACCTCTTAGTAGAGGACCCACTCCCTTGTGTGTCATGTGGGTTCAACTCTAATATTAGTCGTAGAGGACCTTCACCCATTCCAATGGGGGTTCTATACTGATTAAAGCTGCAGAGGAACTACACCCATATTGATAGGGGGTTCTACTCTAGTGTCTTTGTAGAGAACCCACTCCCATGTGTATGGGGGGTTCCACTCGAGTGTTATGTGGACTCACACCCTGTTACACTAGAAGGTTCCACGTCGATCGTCGAGGACTCACACCCTATGCCATAAGGTGGGTTCCAATCAGAAGTAACTATAGAAGAACCACGCCCATGCTGATGGGGGTGCCACTCTGAGGTTAGGTAATCATGCATTGGAATGAGAAGGGGATTACACTCTCAATAATCAAGGACCTACACCCTACATGGTAAGGGGTAATACTCAGAATTAACATTAGAAAACATGCACCCATGATGATGGCGAGTGCCACTCTTGAAGAAGTCTCTAGTTATTCTGTCGAATCACAGCCGTCGTCGAGCATATCCTATGATAGGCACCATGATTGTAAAATCTCACATCATATCTTTAAATCTATTATGGATAAAACCATGGAGTTCTATGTGGAAAAACACTTAGTATAGGCTCCTCACGATCCAAAACCTTAGTTCAGAAGAAATAGGAATGAGAGGTATAAAATTCGTAAAGTGGTAAATGGTGCATGTAGAGCCCACACAATGTATGACCCTACCCCATCGCCTGGACATTTAACTAGCCATACTTAGGTAATAAACTATGAAGAAGTTCCCCTAGGCATGTCAGGGTACTCCCAGAGTACATGGTACATCTATCCAAAAGGCTGACGAGCGCACGACTTTCATCGTTGGTCCTAAGTGAAAAAAACATACTTTTACTAGAATTCCTCCTCAAACATCCCTATATAAACAAATATATCACACTATTAGGATCCTTGAGGAAAAGTGCGTAGTATTAACTATTCATTTGCCTAAATTGGACACCCGGTGAATAAATTGCATCTCTCAACATGACACATGAATAGTGCTTCATGGGGCTAATGCCTCGATCCTGAAACACATCATATAGATTACTCTATTATGATCCTCATGGAAAAACACATGTTACTAGATATTCATTTGTCCAAAATAGATACCTGGTGTAAAATTAACATTTTACTATAAATTCCCAAACCAGACCTCATGGGACCCACATCTTGATTTTAGTTTAATCACCTGAATCGGTCTTGAAACTCTCATCTAAATATTAGGGTTGTGACACAGCTGATGGCTCGTCGATCAGACATCTTATGCAGGAGTTACATCTGATAAAAAATATTCCAAATAATAATAAATATATTATTATTATTATTATATTTAGGAAATTTTTTCAACTGAGCCACAATCCTGAAACATAAAATTCCCAAACCAGCCTAAAAAATTTCTATCTTGAAATTAGTATTTTTTTTCTCTATATATGACACATAAAATGGAGGCCTGGTTTAAAAGTTATGTGGGTTTAAAAGTTGTTCCTGAAAACTGGCTTGACCCGCTCTGGCCTAGTCCAATCTGCCTGGGCTCGGCCCACTCTAGCCAGCCCACCCCACCTAGACCCATCCCACATTGGATAGCCCAGAACACCGCTTCATGGCCCAGCCACTTCACCAGCCCCAACGACTCCTAGGCGTCGTGCGCCCCATGCGTCCACGCTGCCCCACGGGCTCTGCCACCGTCCTGCAGTGCCACTGCCTCTTCAAGGCCACTGTAGCCACCGTGGACCACCATGTGCCTTTATTCTATTCCATAGACAACTGAGACTCCTCTGGTATATGAAAAATGAAAACGAGACCAAATCTGGAAACCTAGGGTCGTGATTTACACACAATCATGCCTCGCTCAAAGATTCATCAACATTTCAACGTGATGAAAAGTAGGCATCACTTATGTTTTCTGTTGCGCCTCCTTCGATTCCTAAAACTCAAAAATTTCATAGATCTATAATCCTTGGATCACAACCTTTTGAGATCTATGGTTCTCTTCACGTTTGGATGTCGTTTCAATGTGTCGAAATGTTTATCGATGAAGAACGTGAAGAACGGGCAAAGAAGACCATGAATAATGAGCAATCCAAAATTAAAATAGTTAATAGACGTATTATTAGGGCCATTGAAAATGATTTTAGAGTAGAAAAATAATAATAAATTAATTTCAAAAACAAAATGATCAATCTGGGAATGCAAAATCTGAAATAAGAATCTTACCTGGATTTTTAGATCTATCGTTGCGTTTGCAACGCTCTGATCTACTCAGATCTAAAATCTCATCACGATCCACCAAGAATTCAGTGTTGATTTTCCTTCAAAAGGAGAGGTGGGTCTCTCTCTGGTTGTGGTAGGAAATGATTCAAACCCTTTCTCATTTCCTTAAACACATATTTATTGAAATTCCATAAGTCACCCGCCAACGGTCGCGGGATCCGAACATCCTGTGCCTTCTTACTTTAGGTCGCGCTTAGGTAAAACACCCCATTGCAATCCTAATGGTGGTATTGTATTTCAAATACGAGACCCCATTAAAAATTTATTTGATATAGCATCCAAATAAAATAATTTTATTTAACTATTTTATTTACGATTAGGTCCTTGATAGATTTTCTATATAAGGTCTGCATTGTCAAAATTTATACCCTGCCTAAGGTAAACACCACGCTTTGGACTCAACTGTGGCCTTATATTTCAAATCAGAGACACAGTTTGAGAAATATCTCATTTACTCTACATGAATAGTATAAAAATATGTAATATTTTTATAAAATTAATTATGGGCACACCAGGCCTCAGAATCGCATGTTTTCTCAGTGCCTAGCTCTAGAAATATATGTAGAAATATTCCAGAGTATTACAATAAAAAAACTAGGTTTCTAAATCATTTCCCCTTTAATATTGTCATCCCTAAAAAAACATGGGAATCAAAATGGGATACAGAGCTCACACTTGGATCTCCCACTCCTAGTAACTCCTATAGATGTTTTCGTGCTACCACAGCACGTGAACCATATGGATGGCCCATAATCGTAAGGTCTGCTCCTATTGATAATGTATGTAAGATCATGCACTTATATCCTCAACTGAAACACGTGGAAGACATTATGCACCCTCTCTAGCTTTGGGGGTAGGGAAAGGTGGTAGAAAACCTCACCAACCCTCTGCATGATCTTGAATGACCCGATGAACCTTAGGGATATCTTTCCCCCTCGAGAAAAAACTAATACACAAGCCCTCGTAATATCTCTCAATGCATGGATAGTGTGCCTGGTCTGCCCATCAGTATAAGGATGAAAGGACATAATCATCTGTAGCTGGGTCCCGAATGGATCCTGTTGGACACTCCACAATCGTGACATAAACTGCATGTCACAATCAGAGACAATCGTCGAGAGTACCTCGTGAAGGCAGACCATATCCCATACATACAACTACCCAAAACTCTTAACCAAACTATATTCCCTAATATAAAGGAAGTGAAAGGACTTCTTTATTCATTCCAATATCACCCAAATGGAATCATGGTCATTTATTATATGTGAAATCCATGTGACAAAGTCCTTAGATAATTCATCCCATTTCCATCCCGGGATCTCAAGAGGCTACAAAAAACCCGCCAGAACTAGTTTCTTAACCTTGACTTACTAATAGTTGAGGCTTTGTGAGACGAACTTAACTATGTTTATTCACATGTTGGACCACCAAAACCTCCACTAAAGATTCTTTTATATCTTACCCACACCGAGATGTACAGCTAAGGGAGAATTGTGGAACTCTCATATCACCTCCACCTACATCGCAACTAGAACAATTGTTTGTCCCAAGAACATGGTCTAGTGATTACCTCCTTTAGAATATTCATCTGTTGAATCACCAATATATATATGAGTCATGAAGTATCTCTAAGTAGATGTCTCATAGCTGGTAATCTCTCACATGCTTGACAAGAAAAGAATCTAACACCATTTACTAAAGAAAAATTGTATCCTCCTGCTCTACTAAGGTCAATCATAGGGAATCTAACTGCTCTGACACTTTCTACACTAGGAGATCCTAAGAATTCCTATTAAGGTAATCAAATACAATTTTTCCCTTTCCTAGAGTACATACTATATTGAAGTTGTATCCCTATAGTAGGTTCAACTAGAGTCATTTTCTCTTGTTCAGATCTCTATGAGTGAATACATGCCTAATACTCTAGTGTTCTGAACAAACCACAAAGTGCTCTCCCAAAAGGTAGTGTCTACCCATCCTCCGGGAGAAGACTACTTCTATAAACACTAGGTATTGAGTTGTGTAGTTCTGTTCATGTTATCTCCATCACCTCAACATGTACTTGATAACTATTGTATCAAGGTTGATGTTGAGCATGCAAAGGTACCAACAAATAGGGAAGGTGAGTAAACTCATCCAAACTGCAAGAATCTAGACACTGAAATCATGTGGCATACCCCACATGTCTTCACCTATCTTGGAAGGATAGTAACCACAATCTAGACACTGTTCCACACCCACTATTTTCATTCCAAGCAAAAGGAGGTCAAGCAGTAAACTCCACTAGCAATATCGGGACCTACTCCAACACTCCACTGCACAACCCCACCATGAACACACAAGTTAGAGGGACTCATCCACCACACCTCAATACTATACAATTTGGGTGGCACAAAATCATCCTCACAGTTTTTCTCCCATAATAAAAACATGTTTTGGTGGGGAAGGACCCCTTTTACTCAGGAATTCAATGCTACATCGAACAAAACTAACACAGGGTTACACTGACACCCCGCGTTGCCCTAGTAAAACCTCAAGAAATAAGCAGGGAGAAAAGAATACCTCACATAGTGTCTAAAATTTTCTACTGAAAAAAATTATATGAGACACAAGAATACCTCTTCTCATCTCACATGTTGCAGGATTATAGACATCCATAACATGCATCTGCCCACATCCCCGTCCGCCAGCTCCCTAATCCTAATATAGGCCATTTAGTGGTGTTAAAAGTACCTCGTAGTAAATTCCACCGCCCATAGATCCTCCTTATCCTCTACTAGCACTAACTCCCTGGGGACTATCCTATCCTTTCCAAGGATATCCTTGATCACAAAGCTGTATATGTCGTGGTGGTCTATCTATTACCTACCTGGGAAGCTCAGCATGTTTGTTTAGGCAGTCATGTGCTCTTTCCCATCACAAGAATAACACTGAACCTCCCCGGTATTCCACAATACTCTTCATTGTACCAAACCATGTGTCTGAGTCTAATCAAGGGAAGGTATCCTGTATCAAGGCCCTGCTAACTAACGTCCACTAGTTATGGTAGATGTCTCATCTCTATTGCTCCCACTGCCAGTTCCAGCTAATTGGCATCCCTCTAATAGAAATATATCTATCACAAGTGCTCTCCCTAGAACCCCGGAATAGGTGGGGTTTCACAAGGGATCCATACTATCACATATCTCTCTATGGAGAACCTTCTCAAACTTATGGGATCAGAAGTTACAATCATAGATCATGTCCAAAGAGTAATGGGAAAGATCTGCAAACCTAGTCACGTACTCAGCCACCGCCATCCCTCCATGATGAAGCTCTAGAAGCTCCCTAAATATGGATGGAGAATAATTAAGAGGGTAATCACTCCTCATGAAATATCTATTGGAATTCATCCTATGAGGGTAACGATTCATTGTGTATCTGAGTAACAAGATTCCTACAATGCCCAGCTGCTCCATGGGAAAAATAGATAACAAATCCACTATCTGATCTGTTGATGATTGAATAAGTATTCAAAGGTATACCACTGACTCTAGATGGTTTTCTACTGCCAGAGGATCTAGATAACCATGGAACCTTAAAAATCTCTAGAATTGGAACTCACGGAGTGCGCTCAGCCCGTACACATCATTATACTACTTTACTGGGACTAATTACTGCTCAATAGGTGGAGGTAAAAATACCTTCCAACTAGGAGGAATGATATCACATGATGGACCCTGAACTGAGGCCTTGTCACTCACAGAATCTTCATCACAAACCGGAGCTAGTATCATGGATGACTATCATCGTAGAGGCATATTGAAACTTATGAAGGATTTTTGTGGTAAAATAATCATATATATATATCAACATCAATGGGAAGATAACTCAAGAAGGATAGTCAAGGACTCAATCATATATGATGTGTGTATCATTTATCCCCACCAAAAAATGTCTGAGGGTGCTGAGATGACAAGAAGGTAGTCAGGGTCCTGTTGAATGGCTATGTAAGTTGTTGTACCATCACTGGACTCCTTGGACTAATAACTACACTCGAGACACTTTCACACTATTATCCTAAACCTAAACAAGACCTTTTTAGGGTAACATATGAACAAAATCTTAAGGGTTGAACCACCCATGATGTCACTTTTCCATGACCCAACCCATGTCGGGGCTCGATCTGCAACTACCCCAAGCCCGCCTCCATAGGAGAAGGGGTGGAAACAAGAACCAAAGGAAAAAAACCTGAGGATTCCTTTTCCTAAGTACCTGTACACATAAACATAGCCAAATCAATGAAAAACTGAAGAGGAAAATGATCAAAGATACAAAATTTCTATAAATAAACCACAAACATGCATTGACCTATAAATAGTACAAGAAAATTAGTGTAAGCTAAAAGGGAAAGGGTAAAAATACACACCCAATAATAATAATTCCACAAAATATTAGTTACTGAAAAGTAAAACAACTGAGAGAGCCCCGCTCCGGGGTCCTAAGATATGACCACCATATGTGTTCCAAGCACCCAGATCCCTAAGCTCCTATGAAGTCATGATCAACATTTTTGTCATCTGAATAAGTCACAACACATGTGAGAAAATCTCATGTAGGGGTGAGTATAAAAATAATCAGTAGGACACCCCAAAAAGGCTAAGTGGAAGCAGTAAAAGATAAAACTGAATAGGAAATAATTATATAGAACAAGGTACAGTGAAAGAGTACATATCAACCCAACAAGATAGTGAAATAAAACTCATCCAAACACAAGGATATCAAAATGGTGATAATATGAACTTATCATCGAGTCATCATGACCAATAGTATAAGATTACACTCATCCAATAATGAGATACTATACACAGAAAGCATGTGACATATCCCACACATATTTTCCTCTTATGGGAGGAGAGTATCCAAAAACGAAGGAGTGGAAACTGAAACAGGATATATATATATATATATATATATATATAAGTGTGGGGGGGGTTGTGTGGGTGTGTGTGATAAATCAAAGAATCCCAAATGAGAGAGTAAGGGATCTCCATCTCATAGCTCAGCCCCGGAAAAGAGTCACCAATAGTTCCACGAGTATCTATTAACAATGCCCAGCATCCCACATGTCTTACCTGAACATGAAAGTCAAAGGGACTCAAGTCACCACACCTTGATACTATCCTCTTTTGATGGAACTGACTCGCCCACATGGTTTTAGGTTGCATCAAAAAGATGTGTCTTGGTGGGGAAACCATCCCTCTTTCTTATGAGTCCAAAGGTACGTCAACCCATATCTCATCACTGTGTCGCACAGTCGAGGAACTAAAATATCTTAGTAGGAGAACCACTCCCTTGTTCATCATGGGGGTTAAACTCTAATAGTATTCATAGAGGACCTGAACCCATTCTAATGGGGGTTCTTCTCTGATTCAAGCTCTAGAAGAACTGATCCCATGCTGATGGGGGGTTTCACTATAGTGTATTTGTAGAGGACCCATGCACATGTGTATGGGGGTTTCACTCTATTGTTATGGGGACTCGTACCTAGATACAATAGGGCAGTTCCACCTTGGTTATTAAGGACCATCACACTAATCCATATAGGGGGTTCCACTCAGAAGTAACTGTATAGTACCTTCTCCCATGATAATGGGTTGTTCCACTCTGAGGTTGAGGGTATGTGCCTTAGAATCACAGTGGGATACACTATTGGTCATCGAGGACCCGCTCCCTACTCGGTAAGGGGGTTCTACTCTGAATTAACTTTACAGGACATGCAACCATACTGATGGGGGTTCTACTCTTGAAGAAGTCTCTGGTGATTCTTCCAGATCACAGCCTTCATCTGTCATTTCCTTTGATAGGTTTCATGCTTGGAACATATTTCATCATGTCATGAAATCCACAAGGAGGGTACCATTTCATTCTATGTGGAAAAACACTCAGTATAGGCTACTCACAGGCTAAAATCCATGATCAGAAGAAGGATATACGATAAGTAAAAGATTTTTAAAGAGGTACACAACACATGTGGGGCCCATACAATGTGTGACCCCACCTCATTTCCTATCCATGTACCTACCCATACTTTTCTACTAAACTATGCAGAAGTTCCCCTAGGAATTCCAAGGTACTCTCAAAGTACATAGTACATCTAGCCAAAAGGTTGACGAGCATACGATGCACATCATTGGTCTGAAGGAAAAAACATAATTTTTTCTGGAATGACTTATCAAATGGCCCTGGATAACCAAATGGATCACAACATGAGGATCCTTGTAGAAAAGTGAACATGATCAACTATTCATTTTACAAAATCAGACACCAGGTGAAGAAGCTATATCTCACAGCATCATACACGAACAGTGCTTCGTGGGGCCCACACCTCAGTCCTAGAACACATAATATGGATCTCACCATTGATATCATCATGGAAAAACACTTGGTATTGGCTATTTATTCATCCCCAATGGACACCTGGTGGAAAAGTCACATTTCACTACAAACACCCAAACTAGGACTCATGGGCCCCACACCTCGATTTCAGTTTAAGCGCTCGAAATCAGTCTTGAAACTACTACCTCAATTTCATTGTTGAGACACCATTGACATTTTTTTGATCGAACCTTGTATATAGTATTTATGTCTGATACAAAATTTCCAAAATAAAAATTATTATACTATTATCTATATATTTTCTAAAGTTTTCATTTTTTCTGCCACATGTCACTCCCATAGAAACTCCCTCCACTATCTCCTAAACCTCTACCCTTATTCTATCACTTTACCCTCTCTCCCCATCATGAGTTTCCTCTTTGATTTCTACAGTTTTAAAACCTCCACATCTGGATTCTCAGACTCCGACTCCACCGCCTCTGGCTCCTCTACTAACAACTCCTCTGCCAACGGCTCATTTTCCAATGGCTCCTCTTCATCCAACTACTCTACCTCTATCAACTATGCCTCTGGTTCCTCTTTCTTCAGCTTCTCTATGCCTGACACCCCTCTATTTTTTCTGGTTTCTTTGCCTCTAGCTTCTATGCCTACAGGTGCTCTGCCTCTGGATCCTCCCATTGTGGGTCATCCGCCTCCAACTCCTCCCACCGCTTCTCCTTGGCCTCCTCCTCCTCCATGACCGATAACCCCCTCATGCCTCTTTTCAGGATCCCAACCACAATACCTAGGGTTTGGTGAATATGGTTCTTCTACCTCATATTTCATTCTTCTTGTACACTTTCTTTAGTCAGGATTCTTAAACTGAACTTTTGATTCCCATCATCTACAATTTGTTAGTATCAACTGATATTATCATTGTTTCTCAAATATACCTTTGTTTTCAGTGTCTCATTGGCTACAGTATATTTTAATATGCACTACTGTTTATACCTACAACATTTTTTATTGAATGCATCTACATCACATCTATTTACATATGTTCTTTATGAGATGTTTTATGGGGATGTTTACATATGTTCTATTCAAATCTGTTCACATATGTTCCATTAAATTTGGATCAATTTCCAATAGATAGATCACAGCTTACTTTGACCATCATAGGTACGGTTTTGATTTCTTTGAGTCTTTCAAATTCATTTCCTGATATAAAGGAATCCTATTATTTTATTTCTTATCGATTTATATCTTGTAAGGGGTTGAGCATGGTGCTCTTCCTAGGGATGGTGGTGCCTAATACCTATTTTTTAAATGGCTGGATTTTTTATAGATTCCCATATGAAATCATAGTGGTTATAGGCTATGGGTATTTTTTGGACATCCATATTCTTGATATAATGATATTCTATTCCATCTTTAATATGGATTTACATATATGTTTTTAATATCAAATTATTTCTAGAAGAGGTGACTATCATTTAGATACCATAGGGGATAAGGGTATGTTCTTATGGGAGATTATAATGTGAAGGTAGGTAGATCAGGTCCCAACATCAGTCATATTTGATTAATTATAATGCATGTGTATGGTAGGGATCTTTCCATAGATAATGTAACAATTATATATTCTTTTACCCCAAGCGGTGGACCATTTTCATAATTCTTTCCTTCATGTGTTATGTGAAAAAATAAATATTACATGTCTTGTATAAATTGTTATTTTCATATTTCATTAGTAATTACCCGAATTTTTAACCTTTATCTTTCTAATTTTTTCAATCGTTGTCTACATAAATTCCTAACTATGTTGGTTGATATTGAGGTTGAAGATTTAGTACAAAGGTACAATGACATTATCATGTATTCTTTCTACTCTCTTAACTATCTGCATATTTTTAGTCCACTTTTATTTCTATATTTTGTACCACTAATTAAATCTTTAAATATATTAAAAATATTCAATATTAATGTGGGGTTTTGACCATGCATACAATGTGACATGGTTTACTATAACTTTATTCTAGAGAAATACAACATCATGGAACATAGAAGTAGTGACATATTTTTGAATCCACATAATTTTGTTAAATGGAGATGGTTGATCCTTACAATCTAGGGCATCTATTTCATTCTGTTATCTGGAATTTATTCACTAATTAATTATTTGATGCATGTTCTACCAAATAAAATATTATTCCTGATATCTTCTTTGATTCTATAATGCATGATTATTAAAATGATGTCGAATGACTTTACATGTCTACTTTGATTCAGGTATAATTATCACCATATCCTTATTTTTAGTGTAATGGTATAAAATATTCAAGGTAATTATTTCTTACTATTATTTAAATTTCCATTTGTATAATTTTTCATTTATTTCTTTGTTTTTTGACATCAATATATGTTTGATACATTATTCTGCTGCATCTTCTAGGAAAGTAGTGTTTCATGTACTTTTTGAAATGTATATTTGTTTCAAATATTGTCTGTTTTCCTTTCATGTAGTACTATCTTAAATTGAGATATGATTTGGCCATATTTGACAAGTTGTTGAAGCAATCAGGCCAAGACGTTCATCTTATAATCAAGCCTTATGTCTACGCCCAGTGGAATTTCAGGTAATTTTGGAATTTTTTAGTATGTACAAGATATTTATGTGTTTTAATTCAAGAACTTTGACTCTTCTTAATTCTTTAAAAAGTACATGGGTTTCCCTATTTGGCTGAAATATGTTCCAAGGATCAGTTCTAGAACCGATAATGGTCCTTTTGAGGTTAGTTTCAGAACCTATAATGGCCCATTCAAGAATTATTTCTATTTTTATTTTTTTGGTTTTCAATCCTAAATACTCTGATTAATTTTCTGTGATGAAGGTGGGAATGCATAAATTTACAACGAAATTTTTTAGTATGATGAAAGTAGAAGGATTGTTTAAATCCCAAGATGGACCTATAATATTATCTCAGGTTACTACATTCTAGATAATTGTGTTCTTTAATTTTGATGATTTTTAAAAAAAATCATCTTCATTTTTTATAAAAAAAAAATCTAAAGGTTTTTAGTATGTACAAGATATTAATGTGTTTGATGAAATCATGCATATACATTCATCTCATAATCGGTATTTATGTTTCTGCCATGTGGAATTTCAGGAAATTGTGAAGGTTTTTAGTATTTTTTTTTCAATTAAATAACTTTGATTGATTTTTTAATCAACTATACATACTAAATATGGGTGACCACTTTATAAATGTCACCCAGTTATGCTTCCATGTCACCAAAAATTTGAATCCCCACTCCAAGTATGTGCAAATCATGACTCACTGTATCCGTTCAATATGATTCTTACTCAGGTGTGACATACAATCCCTCAATTATCATGAATTTTTTCCAAAATATTTTTATATTGGAATATGTAATATGTCTCCAATGAACACATTACAATATAAACTATTATTTTCATTTTTTATATACATTAAACCTAAAAGTATTCTAGTATTTCTATGTTCATATAGATGTTTCACATTTTTGAACTTCTATATACCTATTCATTGCTTGCAAACTAGACACCAATACTAACTGGATTTAAATATTACTAAAAAAATACACATAATGTTGTATCATATATCACTGTTTAGAACTTGAGAATGAATAAGATGATTATCTCTTATGATTTCATTTTGAATCAACCTATTTCCCATTGATCGTCCGTTTGTGTGTAGATGTTGTCACTGCTTTATATAAATTTTTCTCTATTTATTTAAATGAAATACCACAAAAATCATAATTAAGGGTGGAAGATATAACTATCATTGTATTTCATTTTGAAGATATTCCATGATTTTATTTTGATATTCCATGTTTTCCATGTTTTCCATGTTTTCTATGTTTTCCATGTTTTCCATGTTTTCCATGTTTTCTACATTAGCATCCACTAAAAATTTATCAATATATAGTTAGATTTACCAAGGCTAGTTTAGTTAAAACTATTTTAAGTCTATATAAGTACTAATTTTGGGTAAAAATGGTGTATTAAAAAACACCACCTTATGTTAAAATACATGTTGCAAGAAAACAAATATATCCTCATGTCAAACTCAACTAATTTTCAATCGTAATAGTTGGGTGAGGTTGTCAGATTGGATTGATTCATAATAAATTTAAACTAGTTTTTCCCCTTGAGTGGAATGGTTTTTTATTTATTGATGCTAAACTGACTAGAATTACAATTGGAGGAAGAAGAATGAGTGGAGAAGAAAATTAATCAAGAGTCCCCCCTATGTTCTCCTGCCCAAGACTCAGGTTGATACTAAGCCAAATAATCCATGTCTGTATAGTACCCATTCATCTCTCTTATATAGCCAATTTTCTCTCCCTCAATCTTTCAAAAACTTTTCTGGTTTGATTCTAATAGGGTGCATTAGGTGATGCAAAATTGTTTGAGCCATCTTACTCCTGAAAAAAATACATGCTATCTTTTTTACTATTGTTCTTTTAATATGACCTCAAGGATTTATCCATGGTACTCAGTTTTGTATTGGATAACTTTATCATTTTATCTCTTAGTTTATGTGAAACATACTTTAAGAAAAATAATTATTGAATTTGGTAAACTTTGGTTTCAAGTTAAAAGTTGAGGTTTATAGCTAATTTCTCAATTATTTTACAGATTAAGACACTATAAAGGGAAATCAGTCCTTATATAAAGGATTCTACATATTCAATTATATTCCTAGCTTATCCTGTTATATAATTATTTTTTTTGTACAATTGTTACTCCAAAAAAATTTCAATTACATAAAATAAAATTATAAAACTTAAACATTCTCTAGAATCAAATTTTCAGTGGCAGGCAACTGTCATTGTTAGATTTTGGAATTGTAGTTATCATATTAATTTCCAAATATATCTTTCTTTTTACCTTTTCATTCACCCCACTTTATATATATTATTGGTACTTTAATTTTTGGTTTTTTATTAGATTACTAATTATAATTTATTCACCTTTTCAATATATGCATTTAGATATGATGAAGTACTACATGAATTTTTATTATATATGTAGAAAAAACTATAGAAAACTATGATGTTTTATGATGAAGTACTACAAGAATCTTTATAATATGATTTGAAACCATAAACTATATATTATCCAACTAGGTAAGTTCATCCACCCACTCCCTGTAAAAGGTTCTAAGGGAACAAAGTTTATTTGATCCTACGAATATTGACCAACTAGATTGTGTCACTTTCAAACCACATTCTATCTCGAGCATATTTAACTACAAATATAGCTTCAATATGATTACAAATGGTGTCACATTCAAATTATATCTCATTCATAGTTAACTAGATGGTGTCACTTTCAAATATAGCTTCAATATGATTCCAGATCGTCATGTCCTAGTTATAGGTGAAGAGTAGGTGATGGATGTCCTCTAAATTTTTAAGCAATAAGGAGCAGACAGATGAAAGCGGTAATCTTCCCAACCGGCCTATGTTTTCATTTTCAATTTTTTTACTCAAGTTGGATACTTTTAAAGTGATCCTATAATATGCATGTCTATAGGGTGACTTAATAGAATATTTAGAGAAACATAAATTTTTTCTGATGTTGTGGTGAAGGAAGAGTTTCCAGGTATCATTTCTTTCATGAAGGTATGTTTCACTAATTTAAAGATTTTGGGACCTCGGTATCTATCCAAACATGGTTGAGTCCTTTTGAAAAATTATAGTGTTTTCTTCTTCATCATGGAAGCTTATATAGTAGAATCTACAAAATCTTTTGGTACTTACAATTCTTTCAAAGAGAGACGATGTCGGGACAGAAACGATGAGAATTATTCACACCACCGACTTCCATAGAAGACTTCCTAGTAGCCTTCATGGTGAGATACTTCCTAGGCGCCTTCCCACCCATGGATTTTCAATTTTTTTTCTTTGTATGATTCATGTTATGTTTGATTATCGAGAGGGATTTTTTTATCCAAAATAAAGTTGATGAAAATTGTGTGGAGATCTATTTTCCCTTTGAATTAATATAATTGATTCTTCTTATTAATACTTCACATATTTCGTTTATCCTTTATATTTATAAATATTATATTATTTGAATGAATAAATTTTGTTAATTCTATTTATTTATGATGAATGTTTCTTCTCTGATAATAACATCCAAAAAATGAAATACAAAGAAATAGATGGGGATATGTCCATTCCTCACGTTCTTGGTTCTAAAAGAATTTTTTTTCAGTTTTGGATTGATAATATTTTTAAAATACTCTATGGAATATCTTTACATAAAAAATTATTTAAAACTAACAACCCAACACTATAGAAATATGGCTCCCTCTAGGTTTCCTTCCATGCAATCTCACCTCTTGCCTCCACCTCCACCTTCTATTTCATCTTTGTCTCTATTTTTTCTCTCCCATTTCATCATGTTCCATCTCTGTCACCATTATTTTTTAGTAAATTTCATTCTATAAGGATCATTCCACTCACTTCATTATCATCATTTTATTCTAAACATTATATTTAGTTCAACGAAATAACAATTTATTTAAATTATACATAACCAAATGTTTTAAAAGAAAATTGAATAGTCACATTCATTTGCATAGGCAGAGTACTAGTTATTATTATATTTAGGCAATTCGTGCAGCTGATCCATGATCCTGAAACATAAAATTCCTAAAATGGCCTCAAAACCTCTTTCTCGATTGTAGGATCACTTTGCTGGAGATGGCATGTAAAACTAATGACCAATTTAGAAGTAATGGGGGTTTAAAAGTTGCACCTAAAAACTGGCGTGGTCTACTCTGCCTGAGCCTGGCCTACTCTAGTTGGCCCTCCCCGCCTGGTTCCATCTCGCTCAGGCTAGCCTGGCCCACCACTCTATAGCCCATCATCCCATACACCTTTCCTACCCTATTAGCTCCCTATCGTCGTATGCCCATGCCGTCGCGGACCACTACACGCTGGTGGTCCCTTCCCCAGACAACTAAGACTTCTTAGGTGCTTGAAAAATGAAAAAGTGACCAAATCTAGAAACCCCATGTCATGATCTACATAGACTCATTCTTTATTCGAAGATTTTTTGACATTTCACTGTGAAAAAAAGTAGGCATCACTTTCTCTTGTTGCTGCACCTCCTACAATTCCCAAAACTCAAAACCATCATAGATCTAGAATACTTGGATCATGACCTTCACATATCTTTATATCGCTCAATATTTGGATTTTGTTTCAATGTTTTCAAAATTTTATCAATAAAGAACGTGAATAATGGGTGAAGAACATGAAGAATGAGTGATATAGAATTAAAATGGTCAGTGGTCATGTTAGTATGGCCATCGACAAAGTTTTTTGGAGAAGAAAAAATGATAAGAAATAAATTTCAACAATAAAAACTTCAATAGGGTAATGTGGAATCCAAAATAAGTATCCTACCTATATTTTGGATCTGTCGTCGTGTTCACCATGCTCTGATCCACTCAAATATGCAATCTCACCATGATCTTCCAAGGATTTAGCATCGATTTTCCACCAGAATGATAGGATGATATCTCTCTGGTAGTGGGATGAAATAAGCTAAACTCTTGATCATTTCCTTAAACACCTATTTATAGAAATTCCATAACTAACCTACCAATGGTCGTAGGATCTGAACATCCCGCACCTTCTCATTTTAAGTCGTTCTTAGGTAAAACTCCAAATTAATAACACAATGGTTGTCTCAGATTTCCAATCAGAGTACCCATTCAAAATTCATTCAAAGTAGAATCAAAATAAAATAATTTAATTTAATTATTTTATTCACAATTACATCCTTGATAACATTTTCTACAGAAGGCCTACACCGACAAAAGTTATACCCCACCTAGGGTAAATTCCACGCTCTGAACTTAACTACGACCTCATATTTCTGATCTAAGCTACCATTTGAGAAATATTTCATTTCCTCCATATGAATAATATAAAAATACTAAATATTTTCATAAAATTATTTCCAGACACACCAAGCCTCAGAATCACATGTCGTCTTAGTACCTAGCTCTGGAAATATATGTATAAATATTCCAAAGTCTTACAAGGTAAAAAAACTAGGTCTCTATACACCAAATCATATTTCAACAAGGCATTGTAAAATTCAACATGAACACACACCACCAACCCTTGTTTCATTACACCTTTGGCACCAATCACCAGATCATATTTCAACCAGGACCCATAAGCAATATGAACACACACCACCAAGTATGCCCAAGAACCATGCCAATATAATCATTCCAAACCCATTTTAATAAAACAACATTTTTATTGAAAACTTTTTTACAAAAGATTTATCTATGAATTAAACCAATAAAAAATTTCAAAATAAATATTTTAAAATCATTTATGAAATCACTTTGAACAAAAAATCTATAATTTCACAAAAATCCAAAAACCATTACTAAATTTGGTTTCGACCATACTTTGAATAAAAATTTTGAAAACAATGTCAATCACTTTAAATAATTTGAAACTAATCCTTAAAGTTAAAATAAGAAAATTCAATAGTTAATCCAAATACCTTGGGAATTGTGGTGAAAATTAAGAACAGTAAGAAAACATCCACAAAACTAGGTTGAATCTCCAAACCCTACCTTAAATATCTTCCCTTATCATCAAAAAGGCTAAAACAAACCATGATTGGAATCAACTAGCTTAGATCTATTTACAATGGACAATATCTAAGAAACCAAGATAGAGAACAAAGTAGATCTAATAAAAACCATGAAAATTTACCACAAACAAAGAATTACCAAGAGAATTGGGATTCAATTCATCAAACAATTCCCCTGTATTGATTATGATTCGACAGGGAAAGGTTCCACAATCAATGGGAGTAATATTTTTTGAGTTAGGTCCAAAATAGAGGGGAAACGAGGGGTTAAAATTTAATCTTAGACTAGATCAAATTTTATAGGATCTATTTTTTAAATCATGCATAGTTAATTGCATGGTTAGGTAATTCATGAACTAACCATGTGTCTACCAACAAGCCTTTACCCTAGTAGTACAGGCTCCTGCTTGGTATCCAAATGACCCAGGATCAAATCTGGGCAAGGAAGAATTTCTGGGTACTATAGCAATACTATAGCAGGGCACTGTAGTAGTACTGTAGCAGTGGTGGTACTGTAGCAGTGACGGCACTGTAGCGGTGGAGGGCTGTTGCAGGTACTATTGCGGAAGCTGTACTGCAGCAGGTACTGTAACAGTATGGGTACTGTAGCAGTACTGTTCATTGAGGGGTCCTTTGGGCCATTTAATTGGATTTCATGCCTTGTATTCAGGCCACTTGGCCTTGGTCCTTCGGGCTATGTAATGGGTCTCCCTCTACCCAGTCTAAAGAGGTCTTTGCTTTAAATAATAAATTGAGGCTTCGGCCCCAACCTTTTAAAAAATGAACTAACCATGTGTCTGCCTCTACCTCAAGGAGTACCTTTCACGGTTGGACCACATAGTTAGACAAACCATGTTTCAACCATTCAAAAGCTATATATTCTAGTTTTTATAGTTTCTCTTGGGTTTCCGCATGGTTTGGCCAGATAGTGTGCGTAACTGTTTTCCTTATCATTCGCCCATGTCTCACTATGAACAGTATTTTGTAGGAGTTTCATAGTTTCCAAAAAACATTCACCAACTATGCATATTTATAAAATCCAAAAAATGTATTCTAAACCCTCCCAAATATCACCAAAACTATTTGAAAACATAAAAATCATAAATAAGGGGTTACTTACTGGAAACTAGGGGTGAAAAATTCTACCAAATGTTTGTCTTTTTGCCCCAAAATTTTGAAAACAACTATTTCCTTGAAAGAGTTCAGGCCATTGTTAAACCATTTCTTTCTCTCGTTCCCAAGTCTCTTCCTAAATTCGACCATGTTGACACAAAACCCACACTAGATCAATAATTTTTCCACACAAGACTTTCTCTTTTCTATCCACAATACACACTAGCACATGAAACAACTAAGCATCCAGATCTAGGTTAAGGTGATCTCATTGAATCACATGGTTGGGATCAGGATGATGTTTTTTCAATTGAGATACATGAAAGAAATTATGCACGGAACTGAACCATGGTGGAAAAAACAACTGATATTACACCTCACTAATCCTTTCAAGTATCTCAAAAGGGACAATTTATCGAGGTGATAACATTCCCTCGTCCCCAAAAAGAAAATTTCCAATCCTTGGAGAGATTCACAAGAACACTTGACCACTCACCTTAAATGAAAATGGTCATCAATGATGATCTACATATGATTTCTGATGACTTTGAGACATCTCCATATACTTCCTTATCAACTAAATCTTCTATATTATTTCTTGGAAAAGGATCATTCTAACCAAGGACGTATCTCCTATTTCCACCCATCAAAATAAAGAATGATAAGGAGACACATAAAATGCTTCAAAAGGATTTGTATGTATTGAGGATTCATAACTTTTTTATATGAGAACTCCACTAATAGTATGTTCTCTTCCCATGAACCACCAAATTCCATTACACAGTCCCTCATCATTTCTTCCAACATTTCTTTCATCTTTTTGGACTGTCCATCTATTAGAAGATGATACATCATACTCATGGAAAACCGAGTCCCAAGGGTTTTCTGTAAGGATTTCTAGAAATAAAATGTAAACCTAGGATCTCTATATAATAATATCAAAACTATTATTCCATTCCACTTTACCACTTCTCATGTATAGATTTTTTAAAAACACACCACTGTATGGGATTCACAAATAGGGATGAAATGGGCCTACTTTGTTATCCAATCCACTATCACCAATATGGAATTTTGTTTCCAAACCATTCCTGGGAGACCTGTAAAAATATACATATCTATTTTATCCCATTTCAAAATAGGGATAGGTAAATACTACAATATACCTACTGGCCATTGATGTTATAACTTAACCTACTAAAAATTTAAGCATCTCAAAACAAACTCATTCAACTTCTTTTTCATACCAACCCACCAAAACCATTCTTTCAATGCCTTATACATCTTTTGTATACCAACATTAACAGACCATCATGAATGGTGTTAAGTATGAAGATGTCATTCCAAACAAGCCATAGGTATGACCATTCGATTTCTGAACCACAACACTAAACTTCCATCCAGCCTCCATCCCTTAATGGTCTCCCCACCATTGAGTTTTAACCTTATCACAACACTTTCTGAATTAGAATACTATGTGTCTTTAACTATCTCAACAAAATTAGGAACAAATGAAACTGAAAATTCTCATTAGTCTTTAAATTCCATGTTCTTATTAGATAGGACCAACATCGATTTTCATTCATCTGAATCTTCTTTTTCTAACTCAGAAAAACACTTTTTTTTCTTAATTCATATGTCACTAAATTGTTTTTACCAATTGTATACATCAAGTAAAATTTGAACATTTGTAGATACTCTATCCATATTCTTTGTCTCAGATTCAAATCCTTTTGTGAGAAAATATGTTTCAGACTCTTATGATCTGTAAACACTGCAAACTTATCACCAAAGAAGAAATGACCCCAAGTCTTCTAAGAATGGACTACGTTAGCTTACTCAAAATCATGTTTTGGATATTTATTCTCATAAAAATACAACTTCCTTGATCTATAAGAAACAAAATGATCTCCTTTCATGATAACACATCCCAACCCAGATCCTAAAGCATCGCAATACACCACATACCCTTGTCTTGATTTTGGAAAAATTGATATTGGTGCTAATTTATGGAGAAAATTCTACATTTGAAAATACTTCTAACATTCATCATTCCATTGTAAAGGAACATTATTATTTTTCAAAGATTTAATTGGTGAATATAGTCATGAAAATTAATGAACAAATCATAAGTAATAACCATCCAATCCAAGGAAATTGTGTATCTAGAAGACTTTATTTTTTGGTTTCTAGAGATAACAGCCTCTATGTTTTCTAGATCCACAAAAACATCATTTTAAAAGATTAAAATGACAAGGAAACTTAACTCGTGTATCCAAAAATCACACTTTGATAGTTTTTCATACAAAAAATGATCCTACATGATTCCCAACTCTTTCTCCAAGTGTTTCTCATGCTCAGACCTTATCCTGGAATACACTAATATATAATCCACAAACATCACCAAAAAAGAATCTAGATACCTATGAAATATATGATTCTTCAATTCTATAAATACTTTTTGTGCATTTTTAAGACTGAAATTCATTACCACATACTCATAATGTTCATATCTACACTTGAAAGTTGTCTTTAAAAAATCCTCTTTCTGAACTTTAAATTGGTGATATCCTGGTTACAAATTAATTTAAGAGAACCATTAAGCTCCCCTTAATTGATCAAAATAATAATAAATTTTATTAATTGGATACTTATTCTTTAACATAACTGGTTTAATATTATGATAATCCACACATATACTTATGCGTTCTTCCCACTAAGATGTGATTATCCAAATGAACCCTTTGCATTCCATATCTTCTAACTTCACTTTTAGTTCCATTAATTCTATTGGTTCCATCTGATAATATGGAAGGGAAATATTACTAGTCCCCAGAATAAGATCAATCGTAAAAACCAATTGTATTGTGGGTGGAAACCCGGAGAAATATTGTGGGAAAAAATAAAGAAAATTATCAATAACTAATATAAAACTGTTATTCTCAATCTCTTCCATCCATGCCAAAGTCAACACTTCCCACAAGTATGAGATAATTCCAACTGTTGGTGCCAACAATCCTGTTTCACCCACATTGACACTCTGGTCTCCTTTAAAGAGATGCTTGATGCCATCCTCGGTCCTAAAATTGACCCTCCAGGTATAACATTTGATGTGGGCCTCGAACATTTTCAACCAATCCATACCTAGGATTATTTCATTAAAATCCATTTCAAGTATTGATAAATACCATATAAATTCAGCTTTATAAATAGTTATCAAATATGATCTAGACATAAAGGATCTACATTCTATATGAAAAATACGGGTTTGAATATGAAACATAGAAGGAATCATCTCAAAATTTAAACTCAGTAAATAAATAGAATGATAAATAATAAATTAATGGGATCCACCCATATAAAAAAAAAGCTTGTATAAAGGTATAATTCAAATGAATTGTACCTATCATGGTTGATGGTCTTGATTTATCATACAAAATTACTTTCTCAACTCCATTTTATTTCTTACTCACATCACTTTATTCTTTAGTACCATGTTGATATTTCCCTTATTGAGGAGCCATAGGATATCTAGAATTGCCATCGTTAACTATCTTCTTCTGATGATAATTTTTTTCCCTCTTCCATTCAAATCATACGATGTTTGTGGCACATGAGAAGTGTCTTCGACACACGGCCTTGGAGTACTTTGACAATATCACTAAAGATGACCCATATGGTTGTAATTGTGGCATGCTCTAGGTGGTGTCTTACACACTAACTTAATGTGGTCAAAAAAACAACATTAGAAACATCCAGCTTTTCTCTTGGGTCATGGAGGATGGTTCACCGATCCATTTTACTGGTTCTTAGCCATACTCCTACCTTGAAAATAGGTGTCCCACTTTCTCTATCTCGTAGCATTATAGATCTCACTATTTCCTTTAGGTATCAACATAATCCCTCTACCCATATCTTATGAGATATCCCTTTCTACCACTATCACTCTATTGAACCTCTCTGTATAATACATTATACAAATCACAACAATCTTCAATTGAATCTCCTACCTCAACCCCAATTCAAAAATGTGTTCCTTCAAGTACGCACTAACAACAAATTCAAGTGAAAAGTAGACTAAATTCATAAATTTATCTATTTACTCTGTCACTGTGAGGCTCTCCTATTTCAAGATGAAGCTAACTATTGTTCTTGCAATTCTAAATTTATAAGGATAGAGTTATTTTTTGAAAAATTATTCATAATCCTCCCAAGTAAGACCTTGGGCTAATTTATCCTAAACTTCTATGTCCCAAAATTATCATACAAGATCCTCTATCATATATTTCTCTAACATTTCTTTCAACTCTACCGGTGTGCCATGGAAATTGATGATTCGATTCATCTTGTTCAGCCACACCTCTACCTTATCTGGTTCCAAATAACCCCAAAAGAAGACTGGATTATACTTCTAAAACTATATGGAATGATCCAATTGTCTTGGTAAATCCCTCATGTTCCCTCTATCCACATCCTGGAAGGCTTGGACTATACTATGAACCATATATTGGTTAACTTGTGGTTCAAGTGAAACCATGTTCTCAGCAGCTTCCTCTGGTTGGTTTCTACGATGCCTACCAGGTGAAATTTTCTATAACATAACAAAATCTATAAATCTAACTCTCTATAAATTAATGGAATAACAATTTCAAATTATACCACATCACATATTACTATAGTGCTTTCAAAAATTCAAAATTATCCACATTCAACCATTTTGGATAATTCCATTATAATTTTGAAAATCAAACCATTTTCAAAATACCACTTTCATGCCATTTTCAAAATCTCACATTTTAAAACCCTTTTCAATACTTTTCAAAAATCAACTTTTTTATATCAAATCATAAATCATTACTTAAAATTAAATATAAACTCCTAGTGGGAATTCATTTCTTTAATGCATGTCATGTTCATCTCATTATCTAAACCCATGACAATGATATTCCAATACATATAAGTTTCTTCAAAAAACTTATGTACCCACCTCCCTTGTAACTTGAAGTTCAGTATAAAAAGTATAGCTACATCATTTTATACTCTACATTTCAAGTACAGTCAATTCTACTCCTTTCTACCAACCCAGTATAAGGAATAGATCATATTTAATTACAACAATAAGACTAGGAAAATGATGACCAAGTCAAAGATCAACTAAGACTAATACCACTTGCAATACAATGGCTGAAAAATTTAATACCACTTGTAATATCCTACACCTTCTCATTGGCTCAAGTCAAGGCAGAATTTGTACTTAGCCTTAGGAAAAACCGTCAAGGCACCAAAGGATAGAAATAACTTCCAAGGGATTCAATAAAATTGGGGGGATGATTTTCATATAGAGAAAAATAAAATCATCCAAACAAACATTCCATAAAAACATTACCACATTTTTCATGATAATAATGTAAAACAACTCAAAGTACTAACACTGATATCAAATCCAAACTACAATAGAATACCACAGTGGAATACTACTAAAATAAAAGTATGAAGTGAAAGACCAACCAAAAAAAATCTATGAAATCAAACATAACTTCAAAGATTCCAACATTCTCCATGCTCCATCACCACAAAATAACCCATGTTTCAAGAAGCACCTCCAAATAAATACAATACTTTCCCCTTACTAGTGTCCTGATAAACAATATCTGCAAAATCACAAAAGTGACAGAGCAGGGGTGGGTAATGAAACTCGGTATGGTTTCCCCAAATTACTTCCCTAATCAATCCACTAGAATAGAACAAGTTATCCCATTTATACAAAACAATTTATATAAAAAAAATTGAAAAAAATTACCCCAAAACCAAAACTATTTCTAAACAATATGGTTTTCCAAACCAAAACCATTTTCTATGTACAGAAACCAAGAATGTGTTCTAATCCATTTCAAAATCCAATTTCCATAACCTTTTTTAATCCACAGACCCACACATGCATTCCTAGGTGATAGTTCCATACTCATAAGAGGTCACTCATTGATATACCAAGTCATCCCATTGTAACCAATATCCCATGTGAAATTACACATTTGGCACTAAGCACCAAGTCATATTTCAACAAGGCCTCATAAAATTCAACATGAACACACACCACAAACCCAAGATCCTTTACACCTTTGGAACCAAGAACCAAGTCATATTTCAACCATGGCACGTAATCAATATGAACACACACCACCAAGTATTCCCAAAAACCTTGACAATATAATCATGCCAAAACTGTTTCAATAAAAAAATATTTTTATTGAAATATTTTTTACTAAACCTTTTTTAATGAATAAAACCAACAAAATATTTTAAAATAAACATTTTAAAATCATTTATCAAATCACTTTTCAAAATAATTCCACAATTTAAAAAAAAATCTAAAAACCATCATTAAAGTGGGTTTATAACATGTTTTTTACAATAATTTCACAATAAATTTCAATCAATTTAAACAATTTGAAACTAAGACATCAGGTTCTAATAATATTAGTTGTGAGTAAAGCGAACTACCTTGGGAATTATGGTGAAAATTGTCACGACCTGTCCCTCGGGGCCCATTCTGTAACTACCCTAATCACGTATTCCATAGGCCAGTGGTTGGAGACTAGAACTGGAAAAGAATATCCCTAAAAAAGGAAGGCATTTACTTTGAACTTGTAAACACACAGACCAAGAACATGATAAGATCCAAACCACGTAGTAAAACTTCCATAGTCAAAGTGTGTACTGAAAGTAAAGGGGGCGGAATACAATCCAAACTAAAAGATACAATACCACATAAAATAGAAAAAAAACTCCTAAGATCATCCACCAAGGATACTACCTGAAGGGTAGGTATAGATCATCTCCACAGCTCTCCACATCGACAATTCACCTCTGTGTACCGCCTGGTCTTGGATCCTATAGTCTCATCCGAGCTCCTCATCATCTGCACAAGACAAAACAATGTGCAGGTGAATCCCATGAAGGTGTGAGTATAAAAATACCCAGTAAGGACCCAAAGACCCTCGAAGGTCTCTTAGAATTCCACATAGAAAAAACAAAAATCATGATCTCAATTACAAAACACAAAGAACAAGACTCAACTCAAACCTGGTATACAACTCATAGTTCATAAATAAAGATGATTAGTCTTAAGCTATATCATTTTATTCCATTAGTAAGTCTTGACAACTGAACCACAATGAAGTTTTTCCATTTTTGATTCACATAGGGTTGTATGTCACTGATCCGCAGTGAGCTGCTCTACGACTGGTCCTTGTCGGGTCTCACATTACTAATCCACATAGGGTTGCTAGAATGTCGATCCACACAAGGTCTCTATGAATTCTGATCCACACAAGGTCTCTATGATTCTAATACACACAGGGTCACTATGGTGATGATTCACATAGGTTCTCTAAGAATATTGATCCACACAGGGTCGTTATGATGCTGATCAACAAAGGGTCGCTATGATAATGATCCACATAGTGTCACTATGAATGTTGATCCACAGAGGGTCACTATGATGCTGATCCACACAGGGTCTCTATGATGCTGATCTATAGAGGGTTTTTGTGATGTTGATCCACACAGGTTCGCTATAATGTTGATCCACACAGGGTCGCTCTTCAAATGTCAGCCAGCCATAGGTTTCTCCGCACCCGGTGCGCTTGAGTTTCGTATTATCTGATCCTTAAGATATTAGTCAAGCCTGAAATATCACAACATTACAAAAAGGAGTAACCCAAAGGAAATTAATGTCATAAGGGTCCCAACGTGATAGGTGGTGCATCAATCAGACGCCCATTCTGTGATTTGTAGTCATTTTAGTGGCGAGGGCCCCATTAGATATGGGTTCTATCCAACCCGGTCATACTCCAACTTTATTCAAAACTCAGGTGAGGTATCTCAAAAGTACCATCTCGTTCCAAGGATTCTAGTTTCATAGACGGTTCATCAAATGGACATCTGGTTTGTGAGATAGGGCCTTTTAAGGGTATCTAGGCTAAAAGGGTCGGGGTCTGGTCCGACCTAATCGGACCGACCTAACCTACCCCAACCCGAACCGAGTATGACCCAACTCGACATGAACCGACTGGGCTGGACCAAGTGGGTTGGGCTGCGGCGGGCTCAACCCACTGGGCCACAGACAGGCCCGGCCCGCTAGCTGGCGCGGCACCCAGCTGGGTGGCCCGCACAAGGGGGGTCGCTCCCCCTTCCCAAACGGCTTTTAGCCGTTTCGTTTTCTTCAACAGTGGCACCACGTCACACCCCCTCTCTGTTAGTGGGGCCCCATCTCCTATTTCGTGGTTTTGAAGATGCAGCCTTCTCATCGTGGTGTGAGACGGCACACCGTCTTCCGCCAACATGGACGACTGAGGGTCAGCCACCACCTGCTGCCACTGTGGTCGGCCGCTGTCGTTGCCTGCCGAATCCGACGCTGGAGGAACTTCCATAGGACACTAGCTAAGCTCCGGTGGTCCTTTTTATTTTATGAATCATGCCTACAGGACTCCTAGGAATATTTCTTCACTGTGTGGCTCCCATATTCAAGTTATCATCAAGTTTAAACTTCTCCCATGAAGAATGTGACATAACCGAAGTGGTGGAGGGTCCAGACCTTGTTCCTTTGTCCCGCGCCCTCCGCGTTAGCATAATAACAAGTAGGTAAAAATTATTTCAATATAGATAAACTATAATACTTCCACGATTCATCATTATTTTCAAGAACGATAAAAAGAAACAAATTCACTTTAATTTAAACAAAACACCTACCTAGGAACCAGAGGTAAAGTCGCAGTTGTGGAAGAGGAATCCATACTTGATGAATCCTCTGGTGTTCGTCAATCCCGGATCAATTCCTTTAATGTTTCCATCCAAGCTTTTGTTCTTCTTTGGTGGAAGATAATGTAGCACTTCATCATAGGTTCCTCACTTTTATGTCAATAATCCAAGCCTGATCCTCATTTAAATAGAGGGATTGGGTGATTAACGCAATGAGAGATTAATGAGGTTAATTAATTAATAAACCTCTTAATCTCAACGGTGTAGTTACAAAACCAAAGAGTCAAGCCATTAAATTTATTAACAACTCGGAAATCCTACCACCACCACTCAACCATTGGTAGAAAAATAAAATAACAATTCTATGTTATTTTATTATTCCTTAAAAATCCATAAAACTAACTTTTTCTCTCGACCTACTATAGTCGAAGTTAATCCTCCCTTAAGAGAATCTATGTGCTATAGATTCAACGGTTCCCTAGGATTATTAATCCAAGCACTGGTTCAAAATATAGAAAATGTCACCTGCATTTTTACTAAGTGTACCTTAAAAAAGTTCAAAATTTCATTTCAGGCAGATCGGGTCTCGGAATCAAGCATCTTCAATTTTCACAGACTCGTAATAATCCAAAATAATTTAAAAATATATATATATATATTGAATTTACAGGTCTTTAAAAAATGAAGAACAATATAGAAATTCCCACAAAACTGAGTTGAATCTCTAAAAACATGCCTTAAATCTTTTCCACTAACATAAAAAAGGCCAAAAATAACCATGATTGGAATCAGCCACATTACATATATCTGCATCATACTAGATATAGGAAACTGAGAGATGGTAGAAATTATATCTAAGAAAATCCATAAAACTACCACAAACGAGGGCTCACCAAGAGAATTGGGCTTCAACACACTAATAAATGCCTCTAGATAGCTTCCAATTCGGCAGGGAAAGGATTCAAAACCTTTTGGGGAAGAATTTTTGAGTTAGGAATGAAATGGGGGGAAATGAGGGGTTAAATGTTAATCTTGTCCTAGATTCATTTTTTATAAATTTTTTTAAACCTTGAATTGTATGTGATACAGTTAGGTAAACCATGCACTAATTGTGCCCCAGCCTGTGCCTCAAGGATAACCCCCACAAAGTTGGCCCACACGGTTAGGAAAACCATGTTCCAACTTTGTGAAATATATTTATCCCACTTTTCAAGGTTTATCCAAGGTTTCCTCATAGTTTTTCCAAACTATACGCCTAATCGTCACCTTCCCATTATCCCTTATCTCATTGTGCACGGTTTCCTGTAGAAGTTTCATGGTTTCGAAAAACTGTGCACCAACCATAAACCTTTATAAAATCCTTAAAAACATTCTAAAAGTCTTCCAATCCCTACCAAACATCACCCAAACTTTTACATACTTAAAAAATATTTAAAAAAGGTTACTAACTTGAAACCCAGGGTGATACACTCATGATTTGTTCAAAGTTTATCTTAAAAAGATGTACATAAAAGATCTTTTACATACACTAAAATTATAGGTAATAAATTGGGAGAATGATATCTCATATGAGGAACCATTTGTAGATATTCTGGATCAAAGAGAGAAATTTATGCGAAACTAAACCAATCACTTGGTTAATGCTTTGTTGTGAAACTATTTAGTTGAGGAAGCTATATGGGAACCTAATGATGTGACGAGGGAGAAGTATTCCTAATTGTTTGTATTAGAGTGAAAAAAAATTATGGTGATATTATTATACGGGGTAGACTATAACACCATGATATTTTATGATATATATCTATTTAAATCTATTTCATTTATATGTTATCTTGCTTTTCCCAAAACACCAAGTTTAAACTAACTTAGATATACTATTGATTTATTATTATTTAATGTGATTTTTATGGCATAGTTGTTATATTAGAAGGTATGAATAGAAATAACTAAATTAGGAAAAAAAATTAGCATATTTATGATTTATTAATTGGTTATCAATTGGTTTCAAATGAAAATAAAATCATTTGAAGGTAAATAAATATGTTTATCTAGAAAACAATTTTGATGTGCACAATGTGTTTTTATCATAATAAATAAAAAATTTCTATATGTATAAATGAATTTAATGAAATTTATATATTTTATATCTAATAATATGGTTTAATATTGATCTAATAGTCTTTAATAGGCGTAGAATAGTAATAAATCTAGTTTTAGGGTATTTTTTTCTAAAAAATATCTTTTGCCTCGATTTGTGAACATATATCAAAATGACCTTCTTACACATATAAAAATTGAATATTATAAAATATATTCCATATTTATAATGATAATAATTAATATAAAAAAATTCAACTTAATTTTTTCTCATAATGAATTTTAAAAACCGTAAAATTATGTAACCATTGTTAGGGATAAAAAGGGTTTACCCAAGGGACGAGTGTTAATGTAAAATATATGTTTTAAATTTACCTTAAAAAATGATTGAATTTTGTTAGATTATTTTATTTATAAAATATAATTACTTTAATTTTTTATTTAAAAAATTTTACTAACTTGAATTCAGTAAGACTTTATTATATTTTTATCTTTTGAAAAAACCTAAGTGTGTCATCTCCCTCGATTATAATACGATACGAACTATCCTATATTCCTCACACTTCATGAGAATTATACATCAAAAAATCCTTCCCTAACCTCTTCCTAACATCTTCAATCCCATTATATAGGTCTAATTTTGATCACAATATTATATGTTCATGGCTTAAGGTGTATACCAAAAGAGGTTTATAAATGAAGAGGTAATACTCTTAATCGAGTACAAGGAATTTTATTTATTATTATACCTACTATAAATAAATGGTATCCATAATAAAATATAATATTATATTCAATATATTTATTTTTAATTATTATGATGGATTAACCATTTTCCACCTCCATTCAGTCAAATGAGAAATGAAAGTATCATTCATCTGTACATGTGGACTACCGCCTCCACGTAGCGATATAATTCACTTCCCATCACCATAATTCATGGAATTTTATCATATTGGATTTAATTTTTATATATGATAATTGTAAAAAAAAAATTAACTATGATTTCATTTATACTTTATTAAATTTATATTTTTTTTAAATGTTAACATCATCGATGCATATGTGTGGACTACCACATCCAAAAAATGATGTGATTTTTTTCAATCACCAAATTTTATAAATAATTATAAAAATATATATATAATGAATAAATATTATAATTTATTCATGTTTAATTTTATATATATTATGAAACCATGAAAAAGGTGTACATACTGGAATCATAGAACTAAAACAGGCATGGAAAATAGACAATTTTCACCAAAATGTTCATTTTAGTGAAGAATTTTTAATAAAATGATAATTTGAAAGTATAAATGAATAATAAATATTATTTTATATATGAATATGATATTTGAATATATTTTTAATAAATATACCTTTAGTAAATAGGATAATTGAATGGGTATGAATTAATATGAGACATTAGACATGGGTTAATTTTATAATATCTTTTCATTTTGAAATTTTCTATGGTAAATTTAAAATGAGGGAAATTATATAAATCATAAAGTATAAACCCAATTTTCTTTCTTCTTCTCTGGTTAACCTTGGAATAATTATGTATTAGTACAATTTATATCTCTTTAGTACTTAAAATTATTGAGAATTTTTTTTAAATAATAAACAACCTTATTTTAGCTTTGGCTAATGAAATTTTTCTTCCATGTCCATACACATAAAAAATTGTGAATGTTCTTATGAGTAGTTGAATTTTGTTAAAAAGTTATTTTTCACTACCTTATAAATTATTTACCAAGGTTTAAAAATTATTCTTTATAAATTTTTTCCAAACATGTCATTTTTTGACTTTTACAAAAGTATAAAAAGGATGTTTTCTTTTAACATATACGATATGAAATGAATTTCAAACCATCATGACTATTATTTTATTTGAATAATTCATTAAATATTTACAAGGATATTTTTAATAAAAATAATTTCCTTATTAATATATGAGTTTTGAGTTAAAATATTATCAAATGGATGGACTATTTTCTCATGTTTTGAAATAAAGGATCAAATTTTATTTTAAAGGTAATTTTCATCATTGTACACGTATTTAAGGATTGTTATAATTCATAAAGGATGTTGTCTTTGGATTCCAACTACATTATTTATATTGATAGATTATGATGATGATAATTTAAATTTGCTTCCATGAAAATCATTTTTTCACATGGTTTAATTATATTATGATGGAACCTTTATGAAACCTTTTTATTTTCCATAGGTTATGCTATGATGGAATGATGAAATGTTTATGAAACTCATTTACTTTTGATGGGTTATGGTATAATGATATGATGAATGATTTGTGATATTTTGGAACACATATGTATGATTTTCATTATGTGATGGGTGTGCCCAAAATTATGTATCCCTTAATTCGTTAGGTAATGATGAAGGAGTTGAGAAAATATTATGAGACGATGGAGTTAATAAACTCTAAATATATGAAAGATTTAAATAGGTAGAAGTTACTCCTAAGAGAATATTGGAAATTACTAGGAAGGAATTTCCATTATATATAATTTCCCACAAATATTGTTCTATGAGTGAACCTTGATAAAGAAATTGATTTTATGGGATTATTTTCATGCCAAAAACTTTTGTCCTATGAATATGATATGTTATCATGGCCCAGGAAATATTATTGATGATTTGAAAAAAAAATATGACTTATGTAATTTTTATGATATATCCTTATTCCATGATTTATGATTAATAATCATTCATGAAATAAAATTATTATGTTTCTAGTATCTAAAGAAACTAAACCTTTACTTCTCTAAGTCATGTTTTATTTTAGAATGTATTGAATATTCATAGAAAATATGTAACATTTTTATATAAAACATGAATGTAATATCATCCCGATAGATGTATCTACCATATATATATCTTTAAAACTAAATATGTTTTTTATTTTATGGTTTTAATCGAGTTTAAGTTTCCTAAGAGAGAAAAGGGTCAAAAATAATCCCAAAGGGCATGTGTTGGATTGCACGAATAGTGACATACACTGAAGATGTTGGGGTTACTCAGTGTGTATAGTTATTTTGAATCTACATTAAACACTCATTATTATTTAACACATTTATATTAAAATACTAACCAATAAAAATAGAAATAGAAATTGGAAATATATTAATGATGTTCACCTCTATTAAGCATGTCTACACCCTTTCTGTTTCATGGTTATTACATCATGTAAATATATAAATCCTTATAAGAACTCTAGGAATGGTGTAAACATGAAATTATTATAATGGATGGATTAAAATCATTATTATCTCACATAATAATAACTATATGATTATATTTTAATAAGGATCCCAAATAATTATTTAATCCTCAACACAAACTCCACATATGACAATCTTCTTCCTTTTCTTTGAAAAATAATCACCTTCGGTTGTTCTCAGTTTTCTCCCTTTGATACAAAATTGTATATGTTACCCTAAATTATAATTTCCCGTTTTTATATATATAATATATATTCATAGAATATATTTTGAATATTATTTCCATTTATAATTATGAAAAACTCATCGATTGAAAAAAGATCCTTCTTATTTGTATTCTAATAAAATATCGATCAAGGAAATCCTTTAATTCCACTTCAAAAATAAAATATTGTCCTATATATGATATTTAAATATCATGATCATATTTTTTTAAAAAAATATATAGCATTGAATTATTCAATCTCTTCCTGAACCATATAGAAAAAATATGTGTGATGGGGCATAGATCTCCTCGTACTAGAATATACACATCTTCTAATATTAAGGCCTTATAAAAATAGTCACCCAGTATAGACAAATAACATGGATAATTTTTAACTTCCCAACCTCTATCTCTCATGTGATATATCATACCTAGATCAAAATCATTTTATAGATCACCATTTCTCATTGGTGTTGTACAAACTCACCACTATCACCATTTTGGTGTGGTTTCTATATTTACTTGATATAATAACATGGTGACTTAGATGAGTCTAATTATTTTTAATTTTAAATAAAATAAAATTAATCACTCAATAAAATAACATGGTGATCATATTATTCTCATTTTATTATGACCACAACCTTTAATATACCATATAAAACATCATATTTCTATTTTTACAATTGTGGTATTCTCCTCTTTAATGTGGTCTCTCGATTCATCTAAACCTTAATCACGATTTATGTTGATCATGATATTTGATCCATGATGAAAAATAAACTTTCATCATCTATTTTATTGACATTTTATTCAGAATAAAAATTATATAATTATTATTATTTTCATTTCATATGGAATGAAAAGTTATAAGTGTTATTAAATATTGGTAAATTGTGATGTCTAACTATATAGACAATGGAAAACACATTATCTTAAAAGATATATGACCTTAAAAAAGTCATGAATTGGCCAATGTCATACACGACCACCTTCTCTTATGAAAATTTAGACATGATAATTTCTTAACATCATGTTGGATTCCAAATTTGAACTGGTTCCTTAGTGTAACTCTTACACATACTTCAAAAAATTTATGCTTTGTGAGAAATATGTACTAAAATACCACAAGAAATATCCCCAGTACTTATCCATAATTATACTTGAATAAGAATATGAGATAATTAACTCAATTATACTCATGAAATTTTCAAATATCCTCATACTTCTCAAACATATTAATAACATATTCAATAATCATCCAAATAAATTAATTCACTAGAAGAATTAGTTTGATTTCTTGGTGCATTATTGATGGAATCATTATTTGTTCATGCAACTCAACTTAAAGGAAAATCTATAATTTTCTCCACAAATGATCTTCATCCAAATTTTGTTAAATCATGTACACAATATGCACATTTCATTAGTAATGGTCTTTAATGTAAATAATAGTGAATCAATTTTCATACTTACATTATAATTAAAAGTAAAGAAATCATTATCATCTAGAGGGTTCAAAAACATCCCCATTTGGATTTATTTTCAACATTAGTCATTCCTTCCCTCCATATTGAAAAAAAAATTGAAAAATAGGTAGGGGATCATCCAAAAACTACAAAGTAATGAGTTGTGAGTTAATAAAAACTAATTCAATGTAATACAACTTTGTATTGAAAATATGTTTTATTAAAAAATAAATTATTTTTTCATTAAATAATCACATATCATAATTTCCAAAAATGCATCCCCATACTATAGAAATAATGTCAAAAAAAATTTCCCATACATTATTGTAACACTCAACAAAAAAATTAAAATATATTACATTCCGAGAGAACAAATTTCTTCCATGTAAATTACATATTCTAAAAAATAGTTTAATCATGAATAAATAGAAAAAGAAACGCATAAAAAATTTATACATTCGTGTTGGAAATTGTGTTTCACTTCTATTTGTAGCCTAAACTTACCAAATAGCATAATTATAAGGGGTGTTATAAGAATACCTACAAAATATTTTATTTAAGTAAAATTTAATAGTTTCAAGATACCCTTAATAACCTTCTCCTTTGTAAAATGGTTGTTAATTTATTTGTGTTTTAAACTAGAGTGAAATTTTAGATTTTTGGATAGATTTATTTTACATATATTGTCACATGATATAACTAGAGGGTAATTAGATTCAACATTCATGTATTTTAACTATTTTTTATCTATATCATATATGTATCTTCCTTTGATTCATTTATATATTATCCTTAGAATATATTACTATAATTGATGTTTTTTTAATTTCTTGAAAATAAAAAACTTATTTCGTTGAATAATTCTCCACTTGATGATGATTTTATGTCATCCCCCACTCTACCCTAGCCTTCATTAATGTACTATTTCAGATCCATCTCTATATTGTTCATTTTCATCAAGTAATGACTAAATATTTTCTAAATATATGATAATATTTTATTTAAGTGATTCATTATTACTTGATTAAAAACATTCAAAAATACTGATAATATATTAAATATCAACTCTAGGGTATTTTATATAAAAAATATTTACAAAAAATATTTTTAAATTATTATCCAATATTGTTTTTCCTTTTAAATCCATAGTCAATTTTTAACCACCTGAATTAGTGTGGTAAAACATTTGGATTCATAAACGTCAAACTTTTTTATAATCTATCTTGAACATCTTTTATATGATGTAATGATATATTGATAGTCTTGGATAAACATTAAACCTAGGATAAATTTCATTTCACTAGGCATTGACATCTAAAATAATAATTTCATGTGTCATGGGAACTTATTTCAATAGCAGTTTTCATTTCTAGGAAAAAATTTGTCACCTACATACAAAATCATAATGAGTTTTATGGTTTTGGTCTTCTTCATATGAAATTTGTTGTCCAATATCAATTTCATAAACTGGATGCTATTTGATATCCATTAAACTTGAAATATAATTCCCTTGGATCCTATTTTAATCCATAAAGTTCCTAATTCAACTTACAAACTTTGCAACTATCATAACCAAGAATAAAGACCTTGTTCTACTCCATGTACACTTAATAATCAACCACACCATTCATAAAATCTGATTTGAAAAATATAATTAATAATTTGATGCTTTTCTGAGCTTCTATATAAATTGATATTCTGATGGACTCAATATAACATCATGTTACTAGTTTTCAAGTAATTTGTATCAATTTTCATTGATCAACTATTATTTGGGTTTCTTTCTAGGTCTTTTAAGAGTTCTTAGACAAAATATGGAGTTTTATTTGGATCTGTGTCATATATTAGTAATGATATGGCATGAATATAGTGTCTACATCATTGAAGTTATGATTTCAGCTTGGGTCTTCATAGCGGGTCTTCCATTTTTGGAATAATTATAGTGCTGTATTTCAGCTGTGAAATGGACCCTCAAGATTGATTCTTTGGTGGATCTACCATTTTTAGCATATATATGATGTGGAGGATCAAGGTGTGTTTTTGTTACTTCTGCCTTTTTCATAATAGTTATGGCATAGATGAGAGGTTGCATCATAACAATTTATTGGTAGTCAAGTTCTACAGTGTATCACTTCATCCAACCTCATTGTCCCTTCACTGATTTTCCAAAGTTGTGGCATAGAGCTCATAGGGATTTTAGACTGTGTTTTTTTCTCTCCCAATTATGGCATGGTTTCTTAAATTCCATAATGGTCTGGTCTTTTTTTAGAACTTTTGTGGAATGGTCTTGTGAGCTACTCCATGGAATATTATTTCCCATAGTTTAAGATCTTGAACATATATTTTATATTAAAAACTCTTCTTACTCCAATCTTATCTGACCATTTATCTTTACAAGTCTCTCTAGAGAAATTTTTTTCTTCTCCAACCCCCTTTCTCTCAGATCTATGTGTCGGTGGATGTGATTGATCTCTCACTAGTACCTAAAATATCCATAAATCAAAATTCCCATTTATTCTCTTCTATCCTTATTTTAGAGGTATAAACCCTCATGTTTTTGATGGATTGGATTCTTGTTTTGATGGATTTTGATTTTATTTATTTCTATTTAATCTCCATCATCTTTTACATGCTATTGTAGATTCTCATTTTTTAGGGATTCTGTAATCACGTAATTAATAGTAGTTGGTTTTTTAATGCTTTCCCCTATAAATGAAACCTTAATTTTTTTACCTGATATTCCTTGAATATATTTTATTTTATGTTTTATTTTAAAAGAGGAAGACATTTATTGAATAAAACCCTCTTTTAAATTACTTTGACTAATTAGGTGGCTTTTGAAAAAATATTTCTTAAGATGATAAATGATTTGATGAAATAATTTTATGATTATTATTAAGGAGAATATATTTAAAATAATGATGATTTTTAGATGCATGAATATAATATAAAACCTATGATTTGTTTTTAGAAATTGAAATGGCATGTTAAAACATAAAGTCGGCAATTGAAATGTAAATTCTGATTTGAATTGAATTGATTTTATTTTCCCATGATTGATCGATTAATTAATTGAATGAACATTTGATATTGAGTAGTTAGTGGGTGATTAATTCAATCACACTAGGACTATAACTCCATAAAAATTTATAGATGATGACAATTGTAATGAAACCAAGTTCTATTAGATTTTCCCCAATGGGATATTTATTGATTCTATCCCAATGGCTTGAACCTTAAAGATATTTGATCATACCTTGATTCATGACGATTGAATGAGTAGTGTAAGGATCCTATAGCCAAGTACTAACTGACCTTAGGAGATATTATCGTGGTGAATTGTTAATATATGATTTATTATATAACATAATTTTAGTAAACTTATTTATTTATATCATTTATACTTTATTTAAAATGTTCATTTAATTTAGTTTTTGATATACCTACCATTAATTTGAAATTGAATGTTTTGAAATATTTTTTTAATAGAAAATATAAAAATGAACTTCTATTCTATGGTTTATTTCATTAGTAGCTTAAATGGATTAGTTTTATTAAAGCAATGTGTTAAAAATTTTGAGAGATCCTACTAGGATTTTTTATCACACACTAATGTTTCCTTAATAAATTTACATATATTGTTTTTTATGGACTAGGAAAAGTGAAAATTCCACATAGATATGGAAAGTGTTCTAGATTCATATGACCTTGGGTGATAGTGGTGACTGGTGGAGCTGTGATTCAATTACTACATGGATACTATGAGTTTCTTCTTAATGGATGTTGTGTTGTATTTTAGATGATGTATTACTTTAATATCATTTTCTTTCTATATGAGGTACTCTTCTCTCCTTGAATATTTTTTTGTATACCACTACGGGAAAAATCGATTATTCCGACGGGATGTATTCCCGTCACAATAAATCCGACGAAAAGCATATTTGCAATAGGAATAAATTCTCTTCGCAAAAGGTCAGTTAGTTGTGATGGGAATACAAGACCCGTCGCAATAGGTATGGTGCGTTTTTCACGCCAAAACACAGGAAGCCTATTTGCGACGGTGGAATATGTCCCTTCTCATGTACCCGGAGGTGGTAAATACTATTTGCGATGGGTGGACAATTACCCATCCCAACAAACTATTCCGTAGGTGTTATTTGCAACGGGACCCGTCGCCAATATCGGCGACGGTAAATAGGATTTTGAGATAGTTAATTGTCTGCCCATCGCAAATACCCTTTTAACAGCCTCCGGTATTTAATACGGGTGAAGGTATTTGTGACGGGTCCCATCGCAAATACCAGCGGTGGTAAATAGCAATTTGCGATGGGGATATCTGCCCGTCGCTAATGGTATGTCGGCAGGCAGCAATTTGTGGTGGTCCCATCTCAAAAACCCTTTTAACTGCCACCCGTAATTAATGCGGGCGAAGGTATTTGCGACGGTATTCCATCACAAATACTCTTATTTGCGACGGGAACCCGTCGCAAATAATACCATCACAAATATTCTAACCTATATATACCCCCATACGTTTTTTTCAAATCATTCAGATATGTCTTCTTATTCTTCATTTTCTCTCTTTAAATTTCTGTTCTAAGTAGAACTTTTTTTTATTTTAATTTTTTCTTACGGGAAGAGAAGAGAAGGAGTTAGGAGGTTCAAACTGAGAAGGAGTTAGGAGGTGCAAACTGAAAAGGTATTTATAGTTTAAATTATTTTTAATTGTTAATTTTATTTTTAATTGTTAATTTTAATTTTTCTAATAAAATGTTTATATAGATATATAGTATAATTAGATTATTTTGTTGTACCAAATAGTCCTTGTCTGGATACGAACAAGTAGAGGTGGCTCTGGCACAGATTTACCTAGGATTGAAAACTCTCACAAGGAGTTTCGAGCTTGACTCGGGGTAACCTGGTACACAACAACGGGCCTTGCTGCACTCTTGGTTCGACACTCCTGGAGGATGTTTTGGTAATAATTAGAAATAAATATATTAAATTAGAAATAATTAGAAAAATTTATATATAATTAGGAATAATTATATGATTATTAAATAATTAAGAAATAATTAATTATGAAATAATTAGAAATAAAATAATTAGGAAACAATTAGAAATAAAATAATTAGGAATATATTAGAAAAAAAATAATTAGTAAATAATTAGAAATAAAATAATTAGGAAACAATTAGAAATAAAATAATTAGGAAACAAAGAGAAATAAAATAATTAAGAAACAAATAGAAATTAAATAATTAGGAAACAAATAGAAATAAAATAATTAGGAAATAAATAGAAATAAAATAATTAGAAAACCGATATAAATTAAATAATTAGGAAACAAATTAAATAATTAGGAAACAAATTAAATAATTAAGAAACAAATTAAATAATTAAGAAACAAATTAAATAATTAGGAAACAAATTTAATAATTAAGAAACAAATTAAATAATTAGGAAACAAATAGAAATTAAATAATTAGGAAACAAATAGAAATTAAATAATTAGGAAACAAATAGAAATTAAATAATTAGAAAACAAATAGAAATTAAATAATTAGGAAAAAAATAGAAATTAAATAATTAAAAAACAAATAGAAATTAAATACTTAAGAAACAATTAGAAATTAAATACTTAGGAAACAATTAGAAATTAAATACTTAGGAAACAATTAGAAATTAAATAGTTAGAGGAAACAATTAGAAATTAAATAGTTATAGGAAACAATTAGAAATTAAATAGTTAGAGAAAACAATTAGAAATTAAATAGCTAGAGGCAACAATTAGAAATTAGGGAAACAAATAAAATAATTAGGAAACAATTAGCAAGCGTGATTGACCGCTCATCTACCTCAATTTTCTTTTCATTTTTGTGTTGATCCTTGATAGGAAAATTCTGCCTCTACATGTAATATTTTCTTTTACTGTCAAAATTATCAACCTCCTTGCCAGCATAGAGGTGAGGAGGTTTATAATTTTGACAGTAAAAGTAAATACTACATGTGGAGGTAGAAGTTTCCAATCAACCTCAACGCACAAATGAAAAGAAAATTGACATAGATGAGCGGTCAATCACGTTTGTTACAATTATCAATATTTTCAACAAGTTTTTCTTTATTCTTAACATGTTCAAATCTTAAAAGGTCGCCAATTTTTAGGTCATGCCCAATAAAAAGTTTTCGTCAATCGTGTCCAATTTAAACTCTATAATTGTTCTTGCTTGGTTGATCACCTCACAAGTAGCGTTGAAATAGGACAATCCAAGTCATATCTTTCTCATCTATAAGAATCATATCACATGACTTTTTACATAGACCATTCTTTCTTGAAAAATTAAGGTAAAAATACTGAAGTTTTCTTAATTTTTTAAGGAAGAATGATCTATGTAAAGGGTCATGTGAAATGATTCTTAAAGACGAGAACAACATTACTTGTGTCGTCCTATTGCAACACTACTTGCGAGGTGATAAACCATGTAAGGACAATTATAGAGTTTAAATTGGACATGGTTGACACAAACTTTTTATTGGGCATGACCTAAAAATTGACGACTCTTTAAGATTTTAACATGTTAAAAATAAATCAAAATCTGTTGAAAATATTGATATTTGTAATAATTAGTAATAATTAGTAATAATTAGTAATAATTAGAAATAATTAATCAAAAATCAAATATATTCAAGTACATGGTTATAAATTGGCACAATTTCCAGTGGATTGGCAGCTACCTTTTGTTCAACGTCTCATATATTTGATACTTTCTTCCACTGAAATCAGTATGAAAAAATTTCTCTAACGTATGTCAGAGAAAGTTTTTCATACTGATTTTAGTCAGGAGAAAGTTAAAAAGAGATGAGTCGTCAGACAAAAGAGGCTCTTTTCCCTAACGACTCATCTACTTATAAGGAGATGAGTCGTCAGGCAAAAGAGCTGTCGCAAATCTGCTGGAAACAAATAAGAATAATTAGTAATATAATCTCCAAAACGATGATTACAAAATTTTATTTCATTATTCAATAATATTTCATTTTGTCAAGTATTTCTAAGTATTGCTAAATTAATAATAATTAATGTGGATGATTACAAACTAACTATGTCGCCTATAATTATTGGTAATTACTAAGAAATAACTATAATTATGTATCTTCTCTTTTTAGGATATTGTTTTTCTTATATCAAATTATTTAACAACAATAACTGTTTTAAATTTTGTAGAAACATATATATGAATATGGAACAAGGAAATCGACATCAATCATTATTAGATGATTTTGCTTGGATAAATCAGCACAGAAATCCAAACAGTTTTAGTTTAAATCCTGTATATGTTGATGGTGTTGAAGCTTTCTTATCATTTGCATCATCAACCCCGGAATTTGTTTCAGAAGGGAAAATTAAGTGTCCTTGTAAAAAATGTGCTCTGAGAACATTTCAGACATTTGACATCATTGGACAACATATCTTGCGTTATGATTTTCAATCAGATTATATTTTTTGGTATCAACACAGTGAACCTAGTTCCAGAGAAGATACTAATAATTTTATTCTGGATCCATCATGGTTTTAGAATTTAGTACATGATGTTGCAGGGTCATCCGTTCAACAAACTGAAATCAAGGATGATATTGATTTACCTCCCGAGTTGGCACCATCTGAATTTGTTGAGTTGTTCAGGTCTGCTAAAGATGCATTATATCCTGGTTGCAAGATAAGAAAATTAGAATCAGTTGCAAAATTTATGGCTATTAAATCAGATAATGGAATTTCAAATAACTATTTTGATCAGATATTTTCTTTGGTTAAAGCATTGTTACCTGAAGGAAATGTGATGACTGCTAATTATTATAAGAGCAAGAGACTGGTTTGTAATCTGGGCCTTAGTTATCAGAAGATCCATTCATGTTCAAATGATTTTATCTTATATTCTCGTGAAAATGAGTCATTGGATAGTTTTCCCACATGTGGACAATCAAGGTACAAAGAAGCTCAATCATGGAAGTCTGGATTGATTCCTGTAAAACAGTTGAGATATTTCTCACTTACACCCAAGTTGCAGCATTTATTTATGTCTCAGAACACAGCGACAATGATGTCATGGCACAAAACCAATATTTCAAATGGTAAAATCTTGATTCATCCATCTGATGGTGATTCATGGAAACATTTTGATCAAGTGCATCCATATTTTGCTTTAGAATCCCGGAACGTTCGATTGGGTCTTTCTACTGATGATTTTTGTCCATTTGGGTCTTTTGGTAGTCAGTATTCATGTTGGCCTGTCTTTATAACTCCGTAAAATTTGCCTCCATGGATGTTGATGAAAGAGCCTTATATCTTTTTGACATTATTAATCCTAGGACATCTGAAAAAGAGTATTGATGTTTATTTGAAACCATTGATTGATGAGTTAAATTTATTGTGGATCCATGGTGTTGGTACATATGATGCTGCTACGAAATAGAACTTTGTAATGAAAGCTGCTTTGATGTGGACAATTAGTGACTTCCCGGCATATGGCATGTTATCTGGCTGGAGTACACATGGTCCAAAATCATGTCCTTACTGTATGGGAGACAACAAAGCATTTATGCTCGTGAATGGAAAAAAAACCTTGCTATTTTGATTGTCATCAAAGATTTCTTCCAATCGATCATCCTTTTCGGAGGAATAAATCTAATTTCAGAAAAGGAAGAATTGAAAGAGATGAACCTCCAAAAATGATCTCAGGTACAGAGTTACAATCATTTCTATTTTAATTACCTTCCATCACTTTTGGACCGATAATAAACCAATAGAAAATTCATGGCTTTGGGAAAGAATACAATTGGACAAAACGGAGCATTTTTTGGAATCTGCCATATTGGTCTGATTTGTTGGTCTGACACGTGTTGGATGTCATGCATATTGAGAAGAACTATTTTGATAATTTATTTCATACAGTTTTGGATACACTGGTTAAAACCAAAGATAATGTAAAGGCACGATTAGATCTTTCCCAAATTTGCAGGCGACCAGAACTTGAATTGTTTGAAAATGTCAGATCACAGAGATTAATGAAGCCAAAAGCAGCTTATACACTGAACAAAGAGAGTCGCTTATTATTTTGTCAGTGGATTGCAGATTTGAGACTTCCAGATGGCTATGCTTCCAACTTGGGTAGATGTGTTAAAAATGGCCATATTACCGGATTAAAAAGTCATGACTGTCATGTTATAATAGAAAGACTTATGCCTATTGGATTAAGAGGTTTGTTGAATTCTAAGATTTGTGATTCGGTAACAGATATATCATATTTTTTCTAAGACATGTGTGTGGCGACAATAGACTACGATACACTAAGAAAACTGGAAGAAGCTGTTGTTGTAATTATATGCAAACTGGAAAAAATCTTTCCACTGGATTTCTTTGACTCAATAGAACATTTGATTTTACATTTTCTACATGAAGCAAAATGTGGAGGTCCGGTTCAGTTTCGATGGATGTACCCATTTGAGAGATGCATGCAGAAATTGAAGAAAAAAGTCTGTAACAAAGAATCAGTTGAAGGCTCAATTGTTGAAGCTTATTTGCAATAGGAAATTGATTTATTCTGCTCTCATTATTTTGAATCTGAATATCCCTCAAAATTTAACTGCATGGGCTGGAACGAGGGGAATGTTGATGATGATATGAAAAATCAATTATCAGTTGTAAATCATCCCGAACTTGGCTTTGGTGGAGTTCATGATAGATGGCTTTCAGATGATGAACATCATAGAGCTCATACATATGTTCTACTCAACTGTGAAGAAATTTCACCAATTGTACAGTGAGTTCTCCTATCCCTTGTTCTATAGATTCTGTTACAGTAAATTAATCATATTGTATTTGTAGGTTATATGATGATCATATCAAGAAACAATTTCTACAAATTACAGTAGCTGTCTTAGAAGAACGTCGGCAAAAAAAATTTTCCTACTGGTTTCAAAAACTGGTAACATACATTCTTTTTTGGTTTTACATATAAAATCAATTTATTACTAGTAATAGTGATAAATTTTTTACAAATTTTTAGGTATTTGTACATGCTGATAAGATTGATAGTCGATTACGCATATTGAGTAGCCCACCATCCAAAATGGTTAAATATTATAATGCATATGTGGTGAATGGTTATTTCTTTCATACGCGTGCATATGGGGAATCAAAAAAAACAATGAATAGTGGTGTTTTTTTGAAGGGATCACATTATAGAGATATTAAAGTTGACTTTTACGGCATGCTTGAAGAAATTATTGAACTATGTTATTTGGGATAGAATTATGTAACAATGTTTAAATGTCGATGGCTGGATACTGAGAGAGGCTTGCGTATTCATCCGACTCATGGAATTGTTGATATTAAACATAAAAGTCTTCTTGTAGTAAATGAACCATTTTTATTGGCTCATCAGGCACATCAAATTTATTATGAAAAATATTGTGCTACTGCAAAAGAGTTGGATGATTGGTGGAGTATAATAAAAGAGTTGGATGATTAGTTATTGCTTTCATACACGTGCATATGGGGAATTAAAAAAACAATGAATAGTGGTGTTTGTTTGAAGGTGTCACATTATAGAGATATTAAATTTGACTTTACGGCATTCTTGAAGAATATATTGAACTGTGTTATTTGGGACAGAATTATGTAACAATGTTTAAATGTCGATGGCTGGATACTGAGAGAGGCTTGAGTATTCATCTGACTCATGGAATTGTTGATATTAAACATAAAAGTCTTCTTGAAGTAAATGAACCATTTTTATTGGCTCATCAGGCACATCAAATTTATTATGCAAAATACTGTGCTACTGCAAAAGAGTTGGATGATTGGTGGAGTATAATAAAAGTTAAATCTTGAGAAAATCAGTTTACTCAAACTGAATGTGGTTCTACTGAAGTGCAAGGAAATGAAATTTTTTAGGACAATCCTCAAAACACATCGTTTTCACAAAGAGACATGAATATCGAGGATGACACCCCACAGTTAAGGGTCGATGGTGACGATGTTGTCAATAATGTTACAACTGAATTTGAAATGACAAGAGATGATGAAAGTGAAACTAATATGGAAATTAATGATGTTGATGAGGAAGATGAAGACATTGGCATTGACAACTATGAAGATGATGATGAAGATGAACATTGACACAGTAAAATGCTGGTTAGAATCATAACAAATATATATCTATACATAATATTTATTTTCAATTGTTTTCTAATAACAATCATTTCATGTTTCAGATGGACTCAGAAATGTTTCGTTAGTTGCTGGAGCTTGATCTACCTATGGATGATGAGGTTCTTGAGTCATCTGACCCTTAGGCTGTTGGAACTACTAGGAGAACTCAGAGGGGGTGTGGTCTTGCCAGACTCATGATTCCAGATCCTATCCCGGAGTGACGTCCACCTCTTGGATTTGATGCGCACACGCGATGGTATGGTAACCTGTGTATTTTAGTTATCTTTCATTATAATTTATTAATATTCTAATTGTTTTATTATTTTTTCTTTTTCCACAATTTTACGCATATAGCTATTGGTCAGGGGAGCGCTATCTTGCGCAATTATTTTTCTCAACCCTGGTTCACATGGGATCAGATTCTCGTTGATGTGTAGGCCGCCATGTTTGATCATTGGCTGGCACGTAATTAAATATTATTTATTTTTAAATTTAATTCATTAATAACTTTATATCAGGGTTTATGGTATCCCATAGATGATAGAATGTGTGTCACTATCCACGCGGCATGGGTGGTGTCTATGCGTGACCGTTTCAGTCAGTTTTTGCATAATTTGAGAAAGACGGCTGTGAAGAAAGTTGGAGTGACAAAATTTGATGAGTCCAATAGAGCCCACCGACCAGAGTACATTTCATATCACGTTTGGGATGGATTATGTAAACACTGGTTGGGTGGTGGGTTTCAGAGGAGATCTGCATTGGGTCGACAGAATCGGGGGAGACAAGAGGTGACATATCAAGCCGGTAGTCGTACATTCAGTTCGCATAGAGAGCGTCTGGTAAGTACTTTTTTTTAATAATTTATACAACTTTAAATATAAACAGTTTATTTTCTATTCATATAGGAAGCCGAGCAGCCCAGTATTACGATGTACAGCATTTATCGAAGGATGTAAATAGACCCGGCTACTGGAGAGATTAGAGGTGACCGCCAGCGTCAGATTGTGGTTAGTATTATTTTTTTTCAGTTTGAAAATTAAATACATATAATATTTTCATTATTCTAATTTTTAATTGAAACTTAAGGAGTCATATGAGGTCACGACCTCTCATACACAGGCTGAGAGTCAAGACGAGACGGGTGATCAAACTAGTTCCCACCATTTTGATGAGACGGCACGGATGCAGGCGACCCAGTATGGCTTCGAAAAGGGCAGAGTAGTTGGTATCGGCTCTCATTTGACTCCTGTAGATTATTATGGTACTGCTGTGATGTCGGTGTCCAACTCGAGAGGAGCTCATGGAGAGGCATAATCTTCTGCCTCACAGTATCAGGAGAAGCTGCGTGCTCAGAGTCAGCTTATAGAGGATTTGCGTCAGGGGCAGGAGTAGATGCGTCAGCAGCACGATGAGGAGATGCGTCGATGCAGGAGCAGATGCATCAGCAGCATGACGAGGAGAGACGTCGATATGAGGAGAAACATCAGGAGTATATGGAGTATATGCATCATTTGACTCATAGTTAAGGGATAGAGTTTCATCCACAACCTCCTCCAGGTCCTCCAGATTATCCACCCCCCCAGTGATTTTTTTAGATGTAATAAACATTTGAGTTCATAGTTTATTTTTATATTAACTATTTACAATTCCTCTTTTATATTGGTAAGAATATTTCATGATTTAATTTGTTTTTATTTTTTTAATATTTTATTACTTATTAGTATTATTTTTAATGTATGCTTATTTTAGTAATATTACTTTTAATATTTTATATTTATTGTTAATATTGAGAAGTTTATAATTTTATAATTTTATTAATATTAATAATATTAATATTATTTTTTCATAAATATGTATGTTTATTTTAATAATATTATTATTATATTAATTTTTTATATTATTAATATTATTACTATTATTATTATTTTTTGATATTAATATTTCATAATATATAATATTATATTATTTATATTCATATTATTATTATTTTTTGATATTAATATTTCATAATTATATTATATATTTTTTTATTATTAATATTATAATAATATAATTTAGTTATATTATTAATATTAATATTATTATTATATACAGAATTTAATAATAATAATATTATATTAATTTTTTATATTATTAATATTAGTATTATTATATTATATTATATTATTTATATTCATATTCATATTATTATTATTTTATATTAATATTTCATAATTATATTTTATATATTATTTTATTTATATTATAATAATAAAAAAACTTTATATTATTTTTATTATTTTTATTTTTATATAATATTATATGATTTGTATTAATTATTTTTTATTTTATTTTTTTAGTATTTGCGACGAAAATATTTGCGACGGGATTTCCCGTCATAAATATTTTTTTACTGTGTCATTTGCGACGGGAAGAATACCCGTCAGGAAAACATTTCTGCGATAGTCCGTCGCAAATACCTTTTTTAAATTTCGCATTTGTGACGGATCAGAAACCCGTCGCAACTAATCTATCTGCGACGGCCCGTCGCAAATACATTTTTTTTATATAAACGAAAAACCATTTGCGAAGGGGAAAAATACCATCGCAAAAACTATTTTTTGTGACAGGACCGCTGCAAAAACACCTATTTGCGACGCCGTTTTCGGCAACGGGTGATTTGCGACGGAGCCCCGTCGCAAAAGACCTTTTGCAACGGGATCCCGTCGCAAATCGCTTGTCGTAAATATTCAGTTTTTCTGTAGTGTAATGACTATTATTTTTCCTATATTACATTTTTTTATACCAATTATTTATTCTTATGAAAAAATCATTCCCTTTGACTTATTTTATATGGCCTGGTTCTAGTCACCAACCCATGGAGAATGGGAACAACCATATGGTCATGTCAGACTGTTCCCATGTACCATTCTACTATGGAATTAGGGTTAGTTCATGATAAATTTGAATCATATAGAGGTTTTTAATATACTTTTTATGTATCTATATAGTATGGGGTTTACTATCTAATAGGAGGAATGATTTTTGGGACATAAGTTGTATTTAGAAGTGGTTTTCTTACCAAATCTCATTATAGTGATCCTTAAGTCACCATGTGTGTTTGGGAAAGGTTTCATTGAAGAATAAATTGCTCTGATTCAACTATTTTCCCAAAATTTTATTTGAGTGTATTGATGTCCCAAAAGTATGAATTTAATTTATGAAATTAATATTCCCATGTGTATTGATTGAGTTTATGAATTTACTGTCCTTGCTGATGTTTTTTTGTTTCCTATTGATGTTATGTGGTACCATGAACTCAAGAATATGTTTAAAAAAACTTTTGGAGGTAGTTAATGATGAAACATGACAAGTGACCCCGCTAGTTGATCAAAATCTCATTGAGATAGTTGGGAATATATTCCATGTTATGGGATAGGTAGCCACACCAATTACTATTCAGGCCCCAATAGTGGAACAATGAATGGAAGAAACTAGAGATGTTTTTCAAGAGTTTCTTTGGTAGAAACTTCCATATTTCCAAGTCTTGAATGACCCTCAAGAGGTATAGGACTTGTTGAGAATTTTTAATATTCTTTTTGAGATCTTGGAAATTCCGTAATCAATAAAAGTAAAGTGTGGTACCTTCAAGCATGGAGGTCCTAGAAGGAGGTGGTGGGATTCATTGTTATATCAAAGAAACATTAAGTCTTGGAGTGTAAAAACGTCTTATGCCTATTTATAGAGAACTTATATTAATATGTGATTGTTTTGGAAAATTATAGAGAGTCTATCATCCTCTAGTAAGGTGATATAATTGTGACTCGGTATGAAAACTACTTTGGTGAACTTTCTCAATTTCCACCTGAGTTAGTGATGAATGAGAATCCAAAGGAATGAATATTTGAGATGAGACTTAGATTTAATATTTAATCTCTAGTTTTCACACTAGACAGAGTATTTATGGATATTATTGACATGGATATTATGTTGGGGTTTATGGTAGTTCCTCTTACTATCTATGGTAGTTTTTCTAGTTCCACTAAAGGATAGAAGAAACATGATGAGTTTTGTGGTGGATCATAAAATCAAGAATCAACCAAACCTTCTTCAATATTTTTTATAGTTCCTCTGAATTTATAATAATTTTCAAGCATTCAAAGTGAGTTTTTATTTGAGGCATCAAATATTGATGATTCGTTTGGTCGTACATGTCACCTGAAGAAGCTCTATCTTGGATTTTATCACCCGTGTAATGGAAGTGGATCATTAGAACCTAAATGTACTTTGTTATAATAAAATTATTCAATAACTATGGGGTTCCATCATTATGAATAAAGAACAAAGTTTCTTCAAATAGTGGAATTGCCTCTAGAGGAAGTGATGTGGGTCCATCGACAATGATATTTACTATCATTATATCTTCATCCTTACTGAAATCATTATTTAATACTAGTGTATCTCATTCATTTGTATCTAATTTCATTATTAATATGATAAAAATTCCAATGGAGCTTATTTATTACATGATTGTAATTTTTAAGCCACATGTAATGAAGAGGGATCAAGGTATCTGATTCCCTTTATATGGGTTCTCCTTATCAGAGGTCATGCTTGGCTATTATTTTTAGTTTTTCAATATAAATACTTCAGATGTAATTTTCATGATGGATTGGGTTATTTTCCATAAATATTATATTGACTATTGTCTTTTGAAGGTATCATTTCCAACCCCTAATTGTGTGTTCCATGTTTTCCAAAAATAATGGTACCTGAGATCAAGTAGAGTTGTCCAAACTCTTTTAGAGTTGTATAGAGTGATATATATGTTTTCTTTTAACTAGAATAAGAAACCTTGAGTCGTGATCTTTATTTGGTATTCATCGAGTTTCCCAATGTGTTTCCATCATAATTTTCATGATTTCAAGTTTTAAAGGATTTATATTTTTATATTTACTAAGTAAATGGTACCTAGCCCATCTATATTTCTTTATAACATATGGAACTAGTTGAATTGAATGAGATAATAACATAGTTGGATTATTTTTTAGAAAAACGATTTATTCACCCGAGTGTGTATCCTTGGGTGTCACAGGTTTTTTTTTCAAATAATTCTAATGGATCCCTCTACCTTTGTGTTGATTAATAAAAACCCAATTCGTTCAAGGTAAATAATAATTATTTATTCTATTATATAGATTATTTTTTACATCAGTTGAAAGTGGTTTAGTGTTTCTCAATGATTGATCATTAGTCTAGTTATCACTAACTTAGAATCAAGGAATCTAAAATCTTGAAAATTTCCATATAGAGTAGGTATGGCCATTAAAAATACCTTATTATTCATTTTTTCTAACCAACGTTCAGGTAGATTTTATAGAACTGAGAAATAGTATATTCCATTAGTTTCTCAATTAATTCATGCTGGAGTTTGTGGAAGATATTTTTTTACTCTAAAACTAAGTAATATCATGTGCATCATCTGAGAGTATTTATAGAAATCATTAGAGATCACCAAAATTATGCAAATAAGTGAAAATATAATTTTTGAATTCAATAGGTGATTTTATTGGGACATGTAGTCATATAATATGGTATTTAAATTGATCTTAATAAGGAGAAGGTTGTTATGACTTGGTAAAAACTACACAGTGTTTTTAACATACAAATATTTTTGGGATTATAGTTGAATTGCCACTGGTTCATTAATGATTTACCAAATTTGGCTATCTAAAGAACTCTCTCACTTGAAAAGGAGTAAGGATCCTATGGGATTCAATGTTTCAGAATTCATTTAATGGTTATAATTTCCTTTTAAAATCTATTCTAATGTTGAAACTTCAAGAGGTTGGGTTGGTTTGTGTGATATTTTGTGATATATTAGGTTTATATGTTGGTTGTGTTCTCATATTAGGTTACCACGTGGTGGCCTATAGTTCCAAATGGCATAGGCCTCAAGAGAAGGACCATCCTACTCATGATCTTGATCACATAGTTATAATTCATGATCTCATTATTTAAAGGCCTCAATCTTTTAGATAATTTTTTACCATTTATTTATACAATAAAATAATGTCTTGTGTCATATTTAAAATGATTTTAAACTCCATAAACGATTATGTTTGGAGTACCTGAAAATATTTTATTTCATTTTAACACCCCTCTTCTCAAGATGATTCTTCAAAAGAAGAATCTCGATGACATTTTATGTGTAAATATGGACTTTATTTATGTTAGGAAGACCATCAATAAGTGTTATTTATCTTATGATTGTACTCAATGCTTCCATAACTATTATGCAATACCATTTACCATGAGAGATTATGTGATGTGGGATTTTCCAAATTATTAGTGGGTAGTACTCTATAGAACCACATAGATATTCTATGATATGTGAAAATTATTTTGGTGTCTAGGTTTGAGATAGGATATCACTTTTTTTGTTATAATTTCCAATTAGTCAAGTCCAAGCACTAGAAGAATCAGGTATTCTTCATACTCTTCATGTACTAACACAAAAATGCAATGAGATTTTGATTTATTTAATGGATAGGTTTCCTCATTACCCTCAAGGTAAGAATGTGATATATGTAGATATTGATCAGATAAGAAAATCAGCCCATTTTAAACCCATTAATGATACAACAAAAGTTCAGGACTTGAGAGGTTTTTTATGAAATATATCATAATATTTCATGTAGTTAAATCTACTATATTCTCTACTAGGGACCCCAATTCACTTTTTTTAGATACCTCCAAGAGTTGATGCAATCCTAGGTAAGATTGAACCTAAACTATCACCTACAGATGGATTACTAGATAGAATGATCTTTACAAATCTTGGAAAAAAATAAATCTTGATTAAATTCTCGACATTAGTGGAACATTGAATAAAAAATTGGGACCGGTTGAGCTTTCCTATAACAACATTCACCAATTGACTGTCAAATAGGATCCTTTTGAGTGCTTTTATAGACAACCATATATATCTTCATTATTTTGGTAAGAGATTGGTGAAGCTTATCTGGTAATGATGAGTTTAGTTCAAGAGACAACATAGAATATTAATTTTTTTCATCATAGAATGGTGACATATCAAACTAGTATGAATCCTATAATGATCTTCATTGATTAACATTAGATTTTTTAATTGGTGACCATGATTTTTTGAAAGTTTCACCTCATTTGGGTTACTGATGGCTTGGAGAATATGGAAAGAAAATAACAAGATACGTGGGACCATTTGAGGCTATTGAGTATATTGAAAATTTTTCCTACCAAATGAAATTTATACCTAAATTGATATCGATTCATAATATTCATTATGTGACATATCTCATAAATTATTTCAATTATCCATCTTATATTTTGACCTGGGAGGAAAATGATGGTGTACATGATTTATCTATGACTCAGAATCCATTTGTGATTTTCCATTCTGATATGATGGTTTTTAATGGAATTAAATACCCTTGGTTTTGTTTTTATGGTATCATTTTTCTGATTCAAAAGAGAATTGGGTGTGCAAGAAAATAATGAGATAGAGTGTGGCCTCATCTCTTCAACATGGAGTCTTCTTGGAAGGATTTTTGGGAGAATAATGTTTTATGGTGGTGATATTGTAATGTCCTATTACAAAAATTTAGCTAATATTTATCCTATTTACTTAACCGCCATTTTTTCAGTGTTGTTTCGAGCCTTTTATGGAGTTTTTCAAGGCGATATAGAATTTTATAGGGAGCTACATCATGAATGAGAAAAGTTATGGTGTGGAGAAGCCAATTGTGGCATAGATGATATGACTATGTCATGAAGCCTTGGGATGGTTCTACCATTCCTAGAATATTTACGGCATGAGGAGTTGGATATTTCATGGAGACTCATGTTGGATTCTTTGTTGGTACATCCATTTTCATTATAACTACGATGTGGAAAAGTTTTATTTGTTTTGGATAGTTGGGTTGAGTTTTTGGTGCTTTTTCCTTTTTTGGTAGCATCGACAAGAGGCTGTGGCATATCCCCTTATTGGAATTCATGTTATTTGACATATATTTTCCTCCTAATTCATGTTCCCTTCACTTTTTTTATGGATCCAAATTTTTTAGATCATCGTGTTTCTTGGAATATGTTTTAATTAGACCAATTGTATCATGGTCTCTTACTCTACACCATGGTCTATCCCATTTTCATCATATATGTATCATGGCATTGTAGGTTGTGTTATGGTATATTGTTTTATAGATTATAAAATCATGGAAACCCTTTAATATACCAAACTCTTCCTACACATATCCTATATAACCTTTTGGATTTCAGAGGCTCTTTAGAGAGGTTTTTGGATTCTCCAACTTCTTTCCTCTTGGATCAAAACATTAGTGAATGCGATTGATCTCTATCTGGAATGTGAAATCTCCTAGATCAGAAATTACCTTTATTTCTATTCTTTCCTTTGAGAGTGATAAATCTTTATGTTTTTTATGGATTGTATCCCTGTTTTGATAGCTTATGATTCTAGGGATTTCTCTTTGATCTCCCTCACCTTCGACTCTATGTTGTAGGATCATGTTTGGTGTGATTATTTGATCATTTGATTAAAGGTTAGTGGTTACATAAGGATTATTCCTATAAGTTAAACCATAGTATTATTACCTTATTTTCCTTTAATTGAGTAGATTTTATTTAAAATTTTCAAAGTTTCATGGATTTGTGGAATAAAAACATTTTTCAAAGGCTATTAGTTATTATGGTCGATTTTAAGGTAAAATTGCTTAAATAAGAAATTATTTGATGAAATGATTTGATTTTGATTCTTGGGGGAAATAGTTTAAAATGAAATATGATTTTTAAAATTCATAAATATGATGAAAAATATATTATTAGGTTTTATAAATTTAAATGGCTTGTTAATACTTGAAAGTGGGAAATTTAACTATGAATGATTATTTGAATTGAATCGAATTTATTTTCTCATGATTGATTGATTGATTTATTGATTTAAAACACATGTAAACCATACTATTTTGTGGGTGTATATGAAAATCATGCTATGAATCTAACTCCATACTAATAGATTGATGATGAAAACTATAATGAAACCAATATAGCCATGATTTCCCCCTAATGTAGTATTTAAAGATTATATATTGATTGTCTAGGCCATAGGGACATGTTAACAAACCTTGAGCTATGATGATTGACTGGGTAGTGTGAGGATCCTATATCTAGGAACTTACTATCCTCAAAGAATATGACCGTGGTTGTTTTTTGATATTTTATTTATAAAATTATAGTGCTTTATTGAACAAATTTATTCATGTTATTATGTTATTATTGAAAATTCTAATATAAGAAAGATTTTGATATACCTAACACATATTTGTAATTTCATGTTCTAAATGAATTTTTAATGAAAAATGTGAAAAGGATCTTTCATGCCTTGTTTTATTTAAATTGAATAATAAATGGTTTGTTGTTATTGTAACTTCGTATGGAACATTTTTTGAAATCCAACTATGTTTTTTTGTACACACCTTACCTTTTCCTTTAGGATGTTTTAGAATATGTTTTTCAAGGTACAGAAATAGTGAATGTTCCTCTTAGATGTGACTAGTGTTCTTGATACATGGGACCATGGGTGATGGTGGTGACCAGTGGAGCTATGATCCACTTGTTACATGAAGACACCAAATTTCTTCTTGATGAATTATGTTTTAGCTTTTAGATAATAAATTACTTTTAGATATGTATCTATCTTCTTTAGATACTATTTTCTCCTTGATTATTATCTAGCATACATAACATTCTTTGTTTTATAAGATATTGTTTTATAATAATTATTATTTTTTGGGATGAAATCATTCCCTATAACTTCTTATTGATTTCATGGTTCTAGTCAACAAACCATGGGGATCGGAAATTCCCTTCAGGCCATGTCAGTTATAGCTTGAGTATTGGTTTACTAGGGTATCTGGGTTGGTTCATTATAATAAATCTAAAAAATTGGGGAAATGTTTTTATTAAAAGGTTTGTCTCATTTAATGAGTATCCATTGTGTACCAAACTAGATTTATTTCTTGCAACTTCACCATTCTCACCAAGTTTTCTCCTGAATACCCATTTTACTCTAATAACATTCTTTTGAGTGGGTCTAGAATCAATTTCCAAGGTTTCATCATTCATAATCTATTAGATTTATTCATTACTTTATTGAAACCACTAATTACATTAAAAAACTTAATTAACTGGATTTGGATCTAATAATGATAATAGAGTAATGTGCCTATGAGATTTGGTTTTTCTAAATGTTTTCACAACATAGTTCTTATCTCCAAATATATAATCATGATAAACCTATTACATAAGCCTTTTATATTCTCTTTTATGTTCTTATTATATATATTTATCACTAGTGAATATAGAATTAGTTATTTCATTCTGAATATGTTTGTTTTCTATATTTTCTTCAAATGATTAAAAACAAACATCACCATCGTTGTTATCTATAATAATATTATTCTGTATTCCTTATTCATTTTAAATAATATCTATATCATCAAATTAAAAATATATTTTATATTTATTTGTATATCACATGTAAGAACTTCCATTTGTTGTATAATATTATAAAATTCCTTCTTTAGGCTTTTCATCATATATGACTCCAATTTTTTTTATTGATCTAGTATAGGCATATAGACACTTTAAAATGATTTATATTTTATTTAATTTAAAAAAATATATAAATTAAATTTATATCCAATTTTTTTTATCATGATACATCTATTATAAATTATTCCATTAGTTATGATGTCTTATATCTTGTAATACCTTTTGGTTTCACGCTCCTCCCACATTGTTCTATCTATATCAAACAGTCTTATATTATTCCTTTTAGGCACTCCTTTTTACTGAGGAGTATATGGAGAATAAAATTCATGAATGATTCCATTTTATTAACATATTTCAGGAATAATTCATTTAATTTTCATTAAAATTATTAGATATTAATTTATTCAAATAAAAACTTTTTTTATTATCTAGATGACTTCTAAATTTCATGAACCTATTTAAAGATTATGATTTGTAAGATAAAAACCTGATTCATTTCATCCCTATAAGATAATATATGACAGTCATGAAATTTCATTTCCCATATATTGAATTGTTTTTCAAAGTACCCTACACATTAGTGTTAAACAATTTAAGAGGTTTTGAAGATTGAATTTCACCTCCTTTTTGAGCATTATTCACCATTTCCCCTATCTCAATGTCATACAAAAAAATATACTATCCTCATTCAAAAAGGAATATTCCTTATAGATTATTTATTTATCAAATTATTAAATTTCATTATGCCATGGTGGCTATGTCTTCCATGAAATAAATTTATTTATTTCTCTTGTTTAATTATGTAATAACCTATACTTAACGCCTAATTTGAAACAATTTTATTGAAATTTTTAGTTACCTTATTATAAAAAACCTCATATTATATTCATTTTATTATATATGCATATATCCCTGATATATCCTCATTTCTATCATCACATAGTTGTGATAAGTCAAAAAATAATGATTTAATCCATAAATAAATAGAACATTATCTAAACTGACTTGATCTTTACCAATATTGGTCGTTTCTATCCCTTTGATTATTAAATATCTATCATTACATATTATTAAATTTACTCCTTCAAAAAAATATCATCATTCATAATTTTCTTTTTTTTATAGATTTTTCCAATAATCTATCAATTTAGATAAACAACCATTTTCCATGATCCAAGGATTTTCATATTTGTAAGCTTTAATTACCATGTAAAGTAAATTTTCTTATTGAGTACTCTTATATATATTATGATTATTTACAATATACTAATATATATTAAACAATGATGGTATAAAATAAAAACAAATATATGATGTGTGTTCTTATTGATCACACATTCTACATATCTCTTACAAGATATGAAAAAAATATTACTTTAAACTTATTCTATAATTGTTGATTCCTATGATGAGTTTTCATATATGGTTAATACCTCCCCCTTTATCATCTGACCTTATCGATCTTCTTAATTTCATATTGTAAAAAAAATTGTAGTCCTTGTGTAAAAACATACCACATAACCAATAGTATCCCTGAATTTTTCTAATTTTATAAAAATTATACTATTGAATAGGTTATAGAATTATTTTATTTTTATTATGCATGAGTATTCCATTTAAACCATTTTAGTGATAACTTTAAATGAACATAAATAACTAAATTTAAACTTTTTTTCTTTCTATAATTTAGTAGATTTGGAATTTTCATCAGAATTAGTAGTTGTTTCAGATTGAAGTCAACCACTTGATTAATCAATATATGTTGTTTTATTTTTTAATAGAACATTTATATAATTTTTTGTTTGGTGTATTCTATATTGATTAGGATATAAAACTCTTGTAGGATTCTATGAATATTAAAAAATTTCTTTAACATCCTAATTCATATTGTACTTACTTTGTTTATCATATTTCTCAATTTTAACTATCTTCATTATCAATTTATTAATTTTTTTATTCCCAAGGAAAATGGTAGTTGTCATATCATCAATGAATTTTAACCTTTAATCAATATCAAGCATCAACACATAAATTTATTTTGTTAAATTTTCTTTTCCAACAAGTACTGGCATTTTTTTCTCATACTTATTTTTGCCATGTGTAACCTTCTCTCAACCTTCCTATTTCATTCAAATAGATTTTGATTTCCATTATTATAGTATATTATTTTATAGTCTCTCTTTTCTTTATTTTATACTCATTTTTATAGTGTGACTTGTATTTTTATGCGTCCATTTCTGACACCTATTATACCATAAACACTCTTGATGAGACATATCTGGGATAGGCCTTTTTATCATCAGTTTCTCTACTATCAGTCATATGTTTTTCAAAAAAAATATTCTAAATTATCTAGTTGATATTTTCATATTCACCATTCATAAAACATTGATAAAATTCCTATTATTGATTATATCTCTGAAAAATTATTCTTCCATGTATTGTCTTCCAATTTTCATGGGACATTTGCATGGGAAAAGTGAAAATGGCCTATAATTTAAATGTTTGAATGGATGTTTACCACTACGTTTACCTCTCAAATTTATATAATTTCTTAACATGTTTAATATAGTTTTAGTAAACTCTTCCAAACCATTGTGACCGTATGAGGAGTCTTGTTCCACCTCCATCATCATACCTCTTAGGGATTTGAATCTGTTCTCTTTTTCTTAATACCATTTTCCTCTATATATAATAACAAATCTCATTTTATAGTTAATAATATTAACATAGAGTTTATCAATGGAAAAATAATCTAGATATTTATCATCTTATGATTAGATATTATCATAAACTTTTTCTAGTAGGACTCTCATAAACTTTTTCACCACATTAGAGCCTTAAATAGGTTTTATAAACCCTATAATTCTGTTGAAAATGATATATACCCTAGTAACACTGTAAAAAACTGGAATTTAGTGTTGTTTTTTATCAATTTTTTTTAAGAATTTTTCTAATTTTAAATTTACCAACGTATCCCAAAAAAACAATACTAAGTTAGTGATGTTTCCTCTATAGCATCACTTAATTCGTGATGTTTTCTGAAAACATCGCTAAAGATATATATATTTACATAGCCCATTTCCCTACATCGATGTAAATATATATTTAGAGATATATATATATCAATATATATAAACACATAAAAATCAATAGAAACATATATATAAATATATATATATATAACCCCCCTATACACACACACACAAATATATATATATAATATATATATTGATATATATATATATATAAACACATATGTATTTTTAATTTAGTCACGGTTTTAAGAAAATGTGGCTATTTTAGTGACATTTTTACGAGTGTTTTAAAATATAGAAAATTATATATATATATATATATATATATATTAAGAATTATAATTATATATGTGTGTGTTTGTATACATACACATATATATTTATACACACACACACACACACACACACACATATATATATAAACATATATTTATATATTAATATAAACATATAATGTATATAAACACACACACACAGAGAGAGATATATATATAATAAAGACATATAGATAAACATAAAATATAAACATATTTATATATAAATTATAAACCTAAAATATAAACATATATATATATATAACAAAAAATAATCATATATATATATATAATATACATATAAACCTATATATATAATTATAATTTATAATTATAATTGTATATATGTAAACATACACATATATATTTATACACACACACACCCATATATATAAACATATATACTAATATAAACATATAATATATATAATATATACATATATATATATATATCAACATATATATATAAACATATATATATATATATATAATATAAACATAAAATATAAACATGTATAAACATATTTATATAACGTAAATTTATAACTATATTTATATAAGTGTATACGTACATGTATATATAGAAACACACACACACACACACATATATATATATATATAAACAAATAAAATAACAAAAAATATTAACATATATAATATATATAAACATAAAATATAAACCTGTATATAAACATATATATATAATATAAACAAATATATAAACATCAAATATAAACATATATATATAAATATATGCATACATATTTATTAATATATGTATATAAATATATATATATATATATATAATTTTTAAAATATTGTAATATATATATATAAATATAGCATAATACAATTAAATATTCAAAATTCTAATAGATGAGTTGGTGGGTTGTTTAGCTTTGATGCGGGGGGGTATAGGGTTCAAATTATTCTCTTGACGGTTTACGAGGGTGGTCAAGTGCATGTCCAAGTGGAGGGGATTGGGAGGGGACCCGTTAGAATTAAAAATTGTTAGGGGAGGTCACAAGCTAGGTGAAATGATTTGCAGAGGGAACCCACCAAAATTAAAAAGGGGGAGGGGAGGTCACATTCTAGATTGGGGGATTGTGAGGGGACCCTCTGGAGTAAAAAAGAGGGAGGGAAGGTCATGTGTTAGGCAGATGGAATTGGAGAAGAGGACCCTCCATAATTAAAAATTAATTTAAATTTAAATAAAACTATTAACTTCAAAAAAAATCAAAAAAAAATTACTAATTTTTTTAGAAGAGTTTCTAAATGAGGTTCCATTTACCAACGTTTTTTTAGAAATGTCTCTAAAAGGGGTGTTGTGAATTTTAAATGTTTATAAAAATCACTAATTGGTAATATTTTTAAGAAACATCGGTAAATGAATTAGCGATTCATTTTAGAAACTCTGTTAAATGATGTGTCAGTTACTGACATTTTTTAGAAACAACACTAAATGAGGTGCTATGAATTAACGACATTTATAAATATCTCTAATTGGTGACATTTTTTCAGAAATGTAGGTAAATGAATTAGTGGTGTTTTTTAGAAATATCACTAAATGAGGTTTCATTTACCGACATTTCTAAAAAACATTGGTAAATGAGGTTCTGTTAATTGAAAACATTTATAAACATCGCCAATTCGAGCGACATTTATTAACATATCCAATTTAGATACACCTCATTTAACTATGTTTTTTTAAAAATGTCAGTAAATTAATTAGAAAAGTTTAATAACTTCTCTAAATCAAAAAAAATACTAATTTACATTTTTTATAGGGTAATTAATGGATCAATAGTTTCATACAAATATATTACATCATCTCAATAATTTTGAAACTTTTATTAAATTTTTTATTTTATTTCACATTTTTTATTCAATTATACATAATATGATTATTCTTCTAAATAGAATTTCCTATTATATAGTTAGTAGCATTTTTTAGGTCCATTTTTTGATAAGGAAATAGAAATGCATTCATGGATTTTTTTTATCATTTTCAATATTCCTCTTTTTATTCAGAGACCATGGTGAGGTTTAGTTTTTTATTGTTAATCCATATTGAACATAGTCTCAAACATTGAGCCCTAGTGAATGAATAGAAATTCCATTCTCACTTAATAATAATGAAACCCTTTTCTAATGAACATTGGGATGCCTCTATAGTTAACATTATTTTGTTGACCCATATCTAGCACTTCAATGAAAAATGAGGGAGTGGGCATATGGTCTAATACCAATTGTTGGATCACATGAAGTGTGATACACACTAAAAGGGTAGTAAATTAGTTTGAATAGTAATTTTAAATACCATTTGCAAACTCATTCTTATTAAACACCTTTCTCTCAAAATACTCACTAAATCCAAAAAAAAGACACAAAAAAATTGTTAATGTGGTTCACCTCCTTTATGTGTAACTACAACCCCATTGTTTCATGGTCGTTATCCCATCCACATATCTCCTTTATAATTATAAAAAGGGAAAAAGGTATAGTATGAATTTGAAATAATTATAATGGAAAGATTCAACCAGTTAAAACCTCACATAAATAGAATAATTTTATTCTCTCTAATGAACGATCACCAATAAAGATTCAATATAATAAATAGACTTCATAGGTGATGATCTTATTGTTCTCCCTGACAAGTAAATATCCTTCAACAATTCATAGTTTTCTCTCTCATATAAAACATCTTATTAGTTATCCTTGATTCACATTTTTTTTCTTTTTATCTATAGAATATATGTTTATAGAATATATAATGAATATTAATTTTATTTTTATTTATGGGAAAATCCATGATTTAATAAAGTACCATTTTCATTTAAAATATCATAAAATTATAGTTGATTTCTTCCTTCAATACCTCCCTTATATATAGACTATCTCCTATATGTGATTTTTGAATATCACGGTCCACTTAATTTTACACAAAAATTCACATCATTTAATTATTTCAAATATATATAAATCATGAAGTAACATGATTTGTTATATGGTGTGGTGATCCCCATGCTATACCTTGGAAAACATTTATCCAAGTGGGTTTCTACAAATGGTCCCTATGAATGGACCATTTCATGGGCCTCACTGTTTGTCTTCACATCCTTCTTTTCTCATGTGAGATACAATAATCACCTCCACGTTAAGTTGTATCTCATTGATTTCTGAATTTGGTTCAAAAACTCACTACATTAAAAAAATATGGCATTGTTTTTTTTTTCTCTATGTTTAGAAAACATGATAATTTGGTCGTGTCTCTTTATTCCTCATCGATAAGAAACTCACCTGAAACACTAATTTACACATAAGGGTGAGCATCTTCTTCTTATATTACTGTGACAAAAATATTTACTACAGCCAACAAAAACATTATCATCCTATTTTTTTAGTCTTTATCTTAACCTCTTTGGCATGGTCTCACCTTTTATCTCAGCATGAATCATGATCCATGCATGATAATGATGTATAAACCATGAAGATCAGATCACTTTCATCATCTAGTTTATTTCTCTATTATTCCGAATATAAATTATAGAATTATCATTTTCCCCTATTTTGTATGAATGTGTAAGCATTATAATATCTTTAATTTTTAAATGTCCAATTTCATATGTATAGAGGTAATGTCACACAAGAAGGCTTGAAATCCATATAAGCTCAACAAATTCATACAAGAGATAAAATATTACACAACCACCTATGTTTATGAAAATTCATAAATAAAAATATATTAAGGACATATTTGACTCCAACACAACATTTTTTAAGTCCACTAGGAAAGATACCCTAAGAGGGGGGTGAATCAGGGTATGAAAAATTAAAACAACTACCCCTTTTGATCTTGTTTTATTGTTAGACAAAACCATCTTCTTTCTCTTCTTCCTGTTGTAGTGTATGAATGAATCTTAAAGTATGCATAGGACACAACAATTTTACTTGGTTCACCTTCACTGGGCTACGTCCAAGGAGAATACACCAGCGATGTGCCGATGTACCAAATCCATTATAAGCACGCTGTTATTTACAAGTTCGGAGCGGAATCATTATCCCTCCTGGTTTACAACCACTCACAATATGAAAGCTCACAGCTATCTCAACTGAAGCGTTCTCACTGCTTATTTAGAATATCCACTCATAGTTTGAAGACTTGTAGGTCCTTTCATTATCTCTAAGAAAATATACATCCTTAACTATTAATAGATGCTCTGTTTACATCCCACTTTTACCCACAGATGAATCTCACTTTGCACTGGGTGTATTGAGCAACTCCAATTTTTAAACGCAGCCCTTTCTGCACCTTGCGCGTAATTATCTTTCCTTGAGTGAAATCCACTTTTCATACAACACCACTATTATGTGAAACTGACTTATTTTACGTGCAACTGTTTCTTTTATGTACAACCTTTTATTTATGCGCAAATATTGCTTTTACACGCAACTCCCATATTTTATGTGCATCCTTTTCTTTACGCACAAACTCTCCTTTTACGCACAAACTTGTTGTTTACGTGAAAATCCTTTGCATAATCCAATTTTGTGTACCAGAGCTCGGATACTCTATAATTCTTGAGTTTTTTTAATGATACGGTTCACTTCATATTTATAGTCAAAATCGACCCATGTGTGAAAAACCATCCTTCCACACGTAATCCTCTTCAAGCGTGAAAAAAAAATCTTCCACACAACATCATATTTCGCACAATGCTCTAATTTTTCATGCACCTCATGCCTTTTCCAATTTTGGAGCTTCTGATCTCGAAACACCTCTTAAGTGAAAAACACTAATCCTCTATTTCATGCACCACGCTAATGTTTCACGCGCCATTTTATTTTTCGTGCACCATGCTAACATTTCACGCACCACTTTTCTTTTTCGTGCACCATGAAAATATTTCATGCACAAATTTCTTATTTCATGCACCACACAAATATTTCGCGCACCATTTTTCTTTTTCGTGCACAACGTAAATATTCCAAGCACCTCCCTTTTCTAAAAACACATCTCTCCATTTTTCGATTTTTAGGCTCAAAAATTTGGCAAACACTTGAAAACAGCGCCACCTTGTATCTGCTTATTTTGTACCACCTCTAGATCCTCCATTCCTTTGTCAAGGTTCTTCAATCAAACATGGATATCCAACAACATATCTTGAACCCAAAAAAATCATTATGTAAACACCCTTTGTCAAAAAATTATACATCGTGGTCTAATTTGTGAACAAACACAACACGGAGGCCCGCTTTGTCAACAAACACAATCACCTCAAAAATGCTTCAATAATACCTTGAGGGATTTTTGCCCAACAATATCTCCCTTTGGGTTTGTTGGCAATACTCTCATAAAAATTATCTGCACTTTGATATCTCATTAAAGCTTCTTCCAACTGCTACCACCCTTCACCTCTTACGATTTTGATAGCATTAAAGGATTCTCTTTACACAAACTCTAAGCCCACATGAGCTATGCTCGCCGTGAGAAACAAGAGTAAATGAAAATATCATCAATGAATCACTTCATTTCTAACACCAATTGTTGATACCAAACTGATGCCAATTTCTAAACCGATACCAATTTTGAATCACTCAAAACCTTCTCAGACTATTCCAACATCACTCATCTTCTTTTATCAAGATCCTCTGTTGTCGTGATATCTAATATTTGATCGATCACTTCTAGCATCATCAGATTTAAAACTCCCCTTGTCTGCTTACAACATAAACTCCTCTTTAGCCTTCCAACTACCCCTATCTCACTGCTCCACCTGTCATCTTCTCCCTATGTCTTTGATTGAGACATTTTCACCCTTCTTTAGCCATAGTTTCTTCCCCTTAAGAAGTCACTATTTCTCCCCCTTTTTCAACGAACCCAAAGCTCACTCTTTTGTGGTCTGAAACAGATTAGAGAACACAGTTTAGTATAATAAGGAAAACACACCATACCTTAGGGAGAGGGGGTTCTATAGCCACACTTTTTCAAGTGCGGGGAGTTGAATGAACTCCCAGAGACAGTTGATGCCTCTCAAAAGCCTCCATGGGTAAGTCCTTTGTTAGGATGTCTGGAACTTGTAGCTCTATAGGCACATAGTCAAACTTCATGATTCCGTGCTCAAACTTATCTTTAATAAAATGATACTTTATCTCAATTTTATTTGTCCTTGAGTGATGTATGGGATTTTTTCTAATATTTATATCACTTGAGTTATCACATTGGATTCTGATCAGAGACTTCACTTCTACCCCCATATCATCAAGCTACTGCTTCATCCACAATAAGTGTGTGCATGCCTGAGTGGCCGCAATATACTCAGCTTCAGCGGTTCTTAATGAAATACAATCTTACTTCTTGCTTATCCAAGAAATACATAGTCCACCAAGATAGAATTCACCTCCTAACATTGATTTCCTCTCATCAGCTGAACCGGCCCAATTTTCATCAGTATATCCCAATAACTCTGTCTGAGATTTTTCAATATACATTAAGCCAAAATCCACCATGCCCATGATATACCAAAGTATTATTTTCACTAAAATCATGTGACTTTTCTTGGTATTGCTTTGATATCATGTTGCTTGGAATGTGGCGAAAACAATATCAGGTCTTGTTGCTGTCAGGTGTAGCAAACTCCCAATAATTTTCCTGTATTCTGTGATATTAATTGCCTTGCCATTATCATCTTTCGATAATTTCATCCTGGTAGAAACTAGAGTCTTCATATCCTTGAAATTTTCCATTAAAAATATTCTCAAAACCTCCTTGGATTATTTGGATTGAAAAATAAATGTGTCATTCCTTCCATGTGTCTCCTGTAAACCAAGAAAAAATGTCATCTCACCAATCATAGACATTTCGAACTCATTTTTCATGAATTCAAAATAAAATTACACTATGCTTCATCTGATCTTCCAAAGATTATGTCATCGACATAAACCAGTATCATAATCATTTTATTACTGTTGTTGTTGAAATAGATATTGTAATCAACTCCTCCACGTTGGAAACCAAGCTTCTTCAAATACAGATCAAGCCTCGAGTACCATGCTATCGGTGCTTATTTCAGCCCATATAATGCCTTCTTTAGCTGAAAAACCTTGTTCTCATCCTCATGAATGAGAAAACCATCTAGATGCTTGATATAAACTTTTTCCACCAAAATCCCATTCAAGAATGTAGATTTGACATTCATCTGGAATAATTTAAACTTTCATTGTACTGCAATGTCTAGGAATAATCTGATTGTCTCAATCCTTGAAACCAGTCCAAATGTCTCATCAACATCAATTACCTCTATCTGGGAGTATCCTTTTCACACTAATCATTCTTGTTTTGAATCACTATTCCATCTTCATTCATATTGTTATGAAAGACCCATTTAGTCCCGATGAAATTCTTATCAGCTGGCCTCGAAACAATCTCCCACGTCTGATTCTTCTCAATCTAATCTAGCTCTTCATTCATAACATGAACCCAGTTTTCATCGTCATCTACATAAGCAAAACATTTAGGCTCTACCTGAGATATGAAATATGTATGCTGCAGAAATTTCATTCTTCTTGTTTGAACTAGAGCTGACTAATCACCAATGATATTCTTCCTATCCATTTATGCTCGACTCCTTATCTTCTGTGTAGATATAGATTTTTCTTATTCATTCTCATCATCAGTATCTTCTTCTGAATCAATATCAGCCACTTCCTCTCCTCCTTCCTTACTTTCCTCCTCATCTCTTTCTTCTAGAAATTGTTCACTGTGCTGTTGAATACTCTCTTCATTCTCTACTACATTGAAATCATTTCTCTCAACTACTTTTCCCAGCCTTTTATTAAATCAATTGTATGCTTTTATTTTCCCTAAGTATCTAAGTAATATCCCCTCATCTCCATGTAACTAAAATTTCTTATGTTTCTCCTTATTGGGGATAAAGAACTTACTTACAAATATTCGAAAGTATTTCACTATTGGCTTCTTTCCATACCACATCTCATACAAAATCTTTCCTTCCTTCTGACACAACAGAGAACTATTAGAAAAGTAGACCGATGTCAATATTGCATCCTTCCAAAATTTCTCAGGTGGGTATTTTTCTATGAGAATTTTTCTAGCCATATTGTTGAGGATATGATTTCTCCTTTTAACCACTCCATTCTGTTGGGGATTTCTCACTGAGGAAACATGATGCATTATCTTGTGTTTCTTGAGATAGTCTTCCACCTTACTGTTTGTGATTTCTGTAACATTATTAGTATGAAACTTCAGAATTTTATGTCCAATCGTACTTTCAAACTCTTTCTGGTACTATTTTAATCATCTGAACACATCGGACTTATGGGAAATAACAAATACTCGTTCCATTATGCTATAGTCATCAATAAAAAGAACGTAGTACCTCCTTTCATCAATTTCTCGTGGTTTGATAGGCCCACAAACATCATCATGCACCAATTTAAGCACTCTTGTTGACTTCTTTTTCTTTTCCTTATACGTCTATATAATGGTCATCCCTTGTTGGCATGCATCGCACATGTGAGTACGATCATGTGATAGCTTAACAAGGTCTCTTGCAGCCTCACACTTTACCAGATATTCTAGGTATGGTTGACATAGATGACCAAGTCATTTACACCATGACTTGTTTTCTTCTTATCAAGATAGAAAGCACATATCTTCTTCTCCACTTACCAGGTAGATATTTCCCTTTGTTCTTTTTTCCTGTAGAACCACTGCCCCGTCTCTTCTTTTGACAATACACATCTTCTTAGTAAACCTTATAGAATGTCCTAAGTTACATAGTTGGCTCACACTGAGAAAATTGCGACTAAGGCCTTCTACAACTAAGACATCATCACATCTCATCTCTTTGCACCCAAACTTGGCCTTTCCTGAGCCAATAATCTTTAGGCCTTCATCATTTACAACTTGAAAACTCATTTGTCATATTTTATGCTTGTAACAAGATCATTATCACCTATCATTTGAGATGTGCAGCCGCTATAATGGATCCACACACCAGAGCGATCTGATGCTTTAAGAGAAATTTCTACCACCGATACCTTCTCATCCTTTTTCTTCTTGGTCCATATTTTTGCCTTCACACTCGGCATGGATTAATACTTCTGATCTTTCTCAAAGTATGATAGAACAACTTCATCATGCAAATCTGCAAATCTATTTTTCATTTTCAACTCACCTGTTGGTTCATTGATCTTCTACTTGCGAACATTTTGATTCTACTTTGGTACATTCCTATGTATGGTCAAAGTACAGTACCAAGACATGTGCCCAAATCCTCCACACCAAAAATAGTGTCATTAGAAATATTTTCTAGATAACCATTCTCTGTTTGGCCTCCACCTCTGTTCTTGTTTCCTTTGATATCTCATGGCTATGGAACACGCATATTGTGAGTGACCCATCTTTCCACAAAAATAAAACCTGATATAAGGCATATTTCTTCATGTCACTTCAGTACTTCTAGTTTCCCCTTAGGATCTATAAATATTCTAAATCTACTTTATGCCCAAATCAACCTTCAATCTTAGAATGGGTGCTTGTGGTCTGACTTCAATTTTCACAGCTTTTTGTTTTCGATCAATACCCTCATCGGCCTTAGCATCTGAACATAATTGATGCTTCCTTTCTGCAGAACCACTATTCTTCACTTTCAGCTTCTCAGTTTTCTGATTGATCTGCTTTCCTAATGTCCCAATAGGAGTCAAGAGTTTTTATTGAACCTTAACATGTTTTCACAAACCAACAACTTCTCCTTAAAGTCCTTCAATACGCTTGATTTGATAATTCCTTGTGTTATTTAAGTTATCGATCTCCCTTTTCTGTTCTTCAATCATTATTTTATACTCACTAACTGATTCTGAGTCCTCTGGTTTTAATGACTTGAGTTTATCAATTTCTTCCATCAACTCATACTTCTCTTCTTCCTGCTATTGCATATAGAGTTTGGCATCATGAACAACTTTGTTGTATTTCTTTGTTTTGGCTCTCCAAACATATATCTCTTCAAGAGAAGCCTCTAAGTCAGCTTGCATGTCAACTCTTCCACCAACTTCTTCTTCTTATTCAGCTTCGATTTTATTCTTCTTCTGAGAACTACCAAAAACTGCCACCATATCATTTTCTCCACAATCTCTGCAGTTCGTTATCTCTTCAACCTCTTCAACCTCAGAATTTTATGAAATGTCACATTCTTTTGAAACAAGGTTCTTCTTCTTAAATAAATTTCTCTTGATCTGTTTCTTGCCTTTACCATAGGTTGGAGAATTCTTCTTGGAAATTTCGATTTCATCGACATCATCATCCTCTTGGAACATTTTGGGGCACCTTTCCACAATATTTCCAACCTTTCCACATCGAAAACAAGCAAGTGGAAGATTCCCTTTAAACTTTCCTTTTCCACATTGAAGGTTTGAGGAGAGGAATGACATCACCTCATCTGTGTCTTCTTCTTCCTGAGAATCTTCAATGGTGAGGTTCTTCATGGCCTTAAATTCCACCTCTTTGGATTTCCCTTTTTCCACAGCATCGTTAACATCATTTATCATTTCATATGCAATAAGGGTGTTTTGTAGGTTATCTAATGTCAGCTCTTTCGGGTATTTATCTTCCAAAACTGAAACTTTTGGATTGAATCGAGGAGGATGTTTCCTCAAGATTCACTTTATAATCTTTATGTCTTCAATAAATTCTCCAAGAACTCACATGTATTCTACTACAACATTTACCTTGTAAAATAATGCATCTATAGACTCATTTGGGTTCATTCTCAGATCTTCATACTTGTTCCACAACACTTAAAACTTTTCCCCTATGACCTTTGTATCTTTTTCATATATATTCAATAGCTTTTCCCACATGGAATTTTATGTTTTTCATGACATCACCTTCATATAAATAGCATTGGATAGGGCTCCCCCTAAATCATTAATTCCCTTCGCATCAGCATCCAATTCTCTATGCTCAGCTTCATATAATGCACCACTATTAATATCGGTTTCTATACCATGCATTGCTGCTATGAAAACATCCATTCCCAAGGATCAAGAGTTGTGTTGCATCTGATTCTTCCATAGCTGAAAATTGTTCAAGTCGAATATCGGAATCCTTGTGTGATTGGTGATCTCCATTTGAGAGAGAAACACATATATCAACCTTTCCCTCTGATACCAATTGTTTGGTCCACTAAGCTAGATACCCTGAGAGGGGGGGTGAATCATGGTATGACAAATTAAAACAAATTCCCCTTTTGATCTTGTTTTGCTTTTAGACAAAACACTCTTCTCTCTCTCCTTTTTGTTGCAGTGTATGAATGAATCTTAAAGCATGCACAAGACACAGTAATTTTACTTGGTTCACCCTCACTGGGCTACGTCTAAGGAGCATACACTGATGATGTGCTGATGTTCCAAATCCACTATAATCACACTACTATTTTCAAGTTCGGAGTGGACTCACTGTCCCTCCTGGTTTACAACCACTCATAATATGAAAGATCACCGATCTCTCAATTGAAGCATGCACACTACTTCTTCAGAAGATCCACTCACAGTTTGAAGACTTGTAGGTCCCTTCATTATCTATAATGAAATCTACATCCTTAACTATTAATAGATGCTCTGTTGATGTCCCACTTTCACCCATTTATGAATCTCACTTGCACTGGGTGTACCAAGAAACTCCAATTTTTACGCGTAGCCCTTACTGCCCCTTGCACGTAATTCACTTTCCTTGCACGAAATACACTTTTCGCGCAACACCTCTTTTACACGCAAATGACTTCTTTTACGTGCAACTGTTTCTTTTATGCACAACCTTTTCTTTAAGCGTAAATACTGATTTTACGTGAAAATCCCATCTTTTACACACAGCCTTTGATTTACGTGAAAGCACTACTTTTATGCGCAAACTTGTTGTTTACGCACAACTCCTTTGAATACTCTAATTTCATGAGCCAGAGCTCAGATACTCTCTAAGTCTTGAGTTTTTTTTAACGAGAGGGGTCACTTTATATTTATAGACAAAATCGACCCCTGCACGAAAAAACCTTCCTTTCGCACGTAATCCTCTTCAAGTGAGAAAAAAAATCTTCTGCACTACATCATATTTCACGCAATGGTCCACTTTTTAATACACCTAATGCCTTTTCCAATTTTCAAGCTTCTGATCTCGAAACACCTCTTGTGCGAAAAACACCAATCCTCTATTTTGTGCACTACACTAATATTTCATGCACCATTTTCTTTTTCGCACACCATGCTAAAATTTCACACACCACTTTCCTTTTTCTTGCACCACGTAAATATTTCACGCACCAATTTCCTTTTTCAAGAACCACACAAATATTTCGTGCACCACTTTTCTTTTTGGTTCACAACGCAAATATTTTGTGCACCACAATCTTTTTCCACACACACTCCTTTGCCAAAAACACATCTCCCCATTTTTTGATTTTCAGGCCCAAGAATTTGGCAAACACTAGAAAATGTCACCACCTTGTATCTGCTCTTTTTATACCGCCTCCAGATTGTCCATTCCTTTTTTGAGATTCTTCAATCAACCATTAATATCCGACAACATCTCTTGAACCCAAAAAATTACCATGTAAACCCCCTTTGTCAACAAATTATACATCATGGTCTGATTTGTGAACAAACACAACACGGAGGCCCTCTTTTTCAACAAACACAATCACCTCAAAAATGATTCAATGATACCTTGAGGGATTTTTTCCCAACAATATCCTCCTTTGGGTTTGTTAATAATACTCTCATAAATATTCTCTGCACTTTGATATCTCATTAAATCTTCTTCCAGCTACTACCACCCTTCACCTCTTGCGATTTTGATAGCATTCAATGATTCACTTAACACATACTATAATTCCACATGAGTTATGCTCACTGTGATAAACAAGAGTAAATGAAAAGATCATCAATGAATCACTTCATTTCTGACACCAATTGTTAATACCAAACTGATACCAATTGCTAAATTGATACCAATTATGAATCACTGGAAACCTTATCACACTATTCCAACATCACTTTTCTACTTTTATCACTATCCTCAACTATCTTGATATATACTCTTTGATTGATCACTTCTAGCATCGTCAGATTTAAAACTCCCCCTATCTGCTTACAGCTTCAACACCTCTTCAGCCTTCCAACTCCCACTATCTCACTACTCCACCTATCAGCTTCTCCCCGTGTCTCTGATTAAGATATTTTTTCCCTTCCTTAGCCATAGTTCCTCCCCCTTGAGGAGTCACTATTTATCCCCCTTTTTCAATGAACCCAAAGGTCACTCCTTTGTGGTCTGCAATAGATTAGAGAACACAATTTAGTAAAGTAAGAAAAACACACCATACCACGGGAGAGGGGGGTCCCACATCCACACTTTCTCAAGTGTGGGGAGTTGACTGAACTCTCAAAGCTAGTTGATGCTCTAAAAAGCTTACTTGGGAAAGTCCTTTTTTAGGATGTCACCAATTTCTAACTCTGTAGGCACATACTCCAACTTCACGATTCCCTGGTCAACCTTCTCCTTAATAAAATGATACTTTATCTCAATGTTCTTTGTCCTTGAGTGATGGATGGAAGTTTTTCTATGATTTATTGAACTTGAGTTATCACACTAGATTCCAATCAGAAACTTCACTTCTACCCCCATATCATCAAGATGTTGCTTCATCCACAATAATTGTGTGCATGCTTGAGTGACCGCAATATACTCATCTTCTGTGGTGCTTAATGAAATGAAATCTTTCTTCTTGCTTAGCCAATAAATATATAGTCCACCAAGATAGAATGCATCTCCTGACATTGAATTCATGTCATCAGCTGAGTCGGCCCAATCCGCATCAGTATATCCCAATAACTCTGTCTAAGATTTTTCATTATACATCAAGCTGAAATCCACCATGACCTTGATATACTAATGTATTCTTTCACTTCAAGCATGTTACTTTCCTTGGGATTTCTTTGATAGTGTGATTCTTGTCATGTGGTGAAAACAATATCAGGTCTCTTTGCTATTAGGTATAGAAAACTTCCAATAATCTGCCTATATTTTGTGGTATTAATTTCCTTTCCATTATCATCTTTCCATAATTTAATCCGAGTAGCAACCAGAGTCTTCATATCCTTGGAATTTTCCATTACAAATCTTCTCAGAACCTTTTTGGAATATTTGGATTGAGAAATTAATGTTCCATTACTTCCTTGTGTTACCTGTAAACCAAGGAAAAACGCCAGCTCACCAATCATAGACATTTCGAACTCATGTTTCTTGAATTCGGAAAACTATATGCACTATGCTTTATCTGATCTTCCAAAGATTATGTTATCGACATAAACTAGTACCATCATCCTTTGATTACTATTGTTGTTGAGATAGATATTGTAATCAACTCCTCCACACTAGAAACCAAGCTTCTTCAAATACTGATCAAGCATGGATTACCATGATCTTGGTGCTTGTTTCAGCCCATATAATGCCTTCTTCAGCTAAAAACCTTGTTCTCATCCTCATGAATGAGAAAACCATATGTATTCTAGATATAAACTTCTTCCTCCAGAACCCCATTCAAGAATGCAGATTTGACATTCATCTGGAATACTTTCAACTTTCGTTGTACTGCAATGTCTAGGAATAATCTGTTTGTCTCAAGCCTTGAAACCAGTGAAAATGTCTCATCAACATAAATTATCTCTATATGGGAGTATCCTTTTTCACACTAATCTTGATTTTTTTTGAATCACTATTCCATCTTCATTCATCTTGTTTCGAAGGACCCATTTATCCCCGATGATATTCTAATCATCTAGCCTTGAAATAATCTCCCATGTCAGATTCTTTTCAATCTGATCTAGCTCTTCTTTCATAGCATAAACACAGTTTTCATCATCAGCTGCATCAAAAAAACATTTAGGCTCTACCTGAGATAAGAAAGATATCTGTTGTAGAGATTTCATTCATCTTGTCTGAACTAGAGTTGGTTGATCACTAATGATATTCTGCCTATCAATTTCTAATTGACTCATTGGATTCTATGAAGATACAGATTTTTCTTCTTCATGTTCATCATCAGTATCTTCTTCTAAATCAACATCATCCACTTATACTCCTCCTATGTTACTTTCCTCCTCATCACTTTCTTCTAGAAATTGTTCATTGTTTTGTTGAATACTCTCTTCATTCTCTACTACAAAGACATCATTTCTCTCAACTACTTTTCCTAGCCTTTTGTTAAAGAATTTTTATGCTTTTCTTTTTCCTTAGTATCTAAGGAATATCCCCTCATCTCCACATGGCTAAAATTTTTATGTTTCTTTTTGTTGAGGATAAAGAACTTACTTTTAAATATTCAAAAGTATTTCACTATTGGCTTCTTTCCATAACACATATTATACAGAGTCTTTCCTTCCTTCGGATACAACACAACCCTGTTAGGAATGTATACCGACGTCAATATTGCCTCCTTCCAAAATTTCTCTGGTAGGTCTTTTTCTATAAGCATTGTTCTGGCCTTGTTGTTGATGATCCAATTTCTCCTTTCAACTACTCCGTTCTGTTGGGGATTTCTCACTGAGGAAACTTGATGTCTTATCCCGTGTTTCTCAAGATATTCTTCCACCTAACTGTTTGTGAATTCCATACCATTATCAGTATGAAACTTCAGAATTTTATGTCCAAGCATCCTTTCACACTCTCTCTGGTACTATTTTATATAGCTGAACACATCAAACTTATGGGAAATAACAAATACCCACACCATTCTTCTATAGTCATTAATAAAAATAATGTAGTACCTCTTTTCATCAATTTATCATGGTTTGATAGGCCCAAAAACATCATCATGCACTAATTCGAGCACTCTTCTTGGATTCTTTTCATTTTCCTTATATGTATTTCTGATGATATTCCCTTGTTGGCATGCATCGCACGTGTGAGTAAGATCACCTTATAGCTTAGCTTGGTCTCTTGCTGCATCACACTTTACCGGATCTTCTAGGGATGGTTGACATATATGACTAAGTCATTTGTGCCACAACTTGTTTTCTTCTTCTCTAGATAGAAAGCATATATCTTCTTCTCCAATTACTAGGTAGAGATTTCTCTTTATTATTTTTTCCTGTAGAACCACTACCCCGTCTCTTCCTTTGATGATACACATATTCTTAGTAAACCTTATAGAATGTCCTGAGCCACATGGTTGACTCACACTAAGAAAATTGTGACTGAGGCCTTCTATAACTAAGACATCAGAGCATCTCATCTCTTTTCCCCCAAACTTGGCCTTTCCTGAGCCAATAATCTTCAGACCTTCATCATTTATAAATATGACAACTCCTTCTTTGTTATATTTTATGCCTGTAACAAGATCCTTATTACTTGTCATGTGAGATGTGCAACCGCTGTCAAGGATCCACCGGCTCAAGCGATCTGATGCTTTAAGGGAAATTTATGCCACCACTTCCTTCTCATCATTTTTCTTCTCGGTCCATATTTTGGCCTTCACACTCAGCATCGATTGAGACTTCGGATCTTTCTCAGAGTATAATGGATCAACTTCATCATGCAAAGATGCAAATCTATTTTGCATTCTCAACTCACCTGTTGGTTCATTGATCTTCTGTTTTCGAACATTTTGATTCTACTTAGGCACATTCCTCTATATGGTTGATGTACAGTACCTAGCCATGTGCCCAAATCCTCTGAACCAAAAATAGTGTCCTTCAAAATATGTTCTAGATAACCTTTCTTTGTTTGGCTGCCACCTCTGTTCTTATTCCCTTCAATATCTCTTGGCTATGGAACACGCATACTGTGAGTATCCCATCTTTCCACAACAATAACACCTGATATAAGGCACCTTTCTTCGTGTCACTTCAATACTACTAGTTTCCCCTTGGGATCTATGAATATTCTTAATCTTCATTATTCCCAAATCAACCTTCAATCTTGGAATGGGTTCTTAAGGTCTGACTTCAATTTTCACATCTTTTTCTTTTCGATCAAGCCCCCCATCAGCCTTAGCATCTGAACATAATTGATTCTTTCTTTCTACAGAACCACTATTCTATACTTTCAACTTCTTAATTTTCTGAGTGATCTTCTTTCCTGATGTCCCAATAGGAGTCAAGAGTTTTTCTTAATCCTTAACATGTTTTCGAAAACTGAAAAATTCTCCTTCAAGTTCTTCAATACACTTGATTTGATCTTTCCTTGTGGTATTCAAGCTATAGATATCCCTTTTTTGTTCTTAAATCTTTATTTTATACTCACTAACTGATTCTAAGTCCTCTGGTGTTAATGACTTGAGTTTATCAATTTCTTCCATCAAATTAGACTTCTCTTCTTCATACTACTGCATATAGAGTTTGGCATCAAAAACAAATTTGTGGAATTTCTTTGTTTCGGCTCTCCAAACATCTATCTCTTCCAGAGAAACCTCTAACTCATCTTGCATATCAACTCTTCCACCAACTTCTTCTTCTTATTCATCAGCTTCGGTTTCATTCTTTTTCTGAGAACTACCGACAACTGCCACCATAGCATTTTTTCCACGATCTCTGCAATTCTCTATCTCTTCAACCTCCTCAACCTCAGACTCGTCTGAACTGTCACATTCTTTTGAATGAAGGTTCTTCTTCTTAAAGAAATTTCTCTTGAACTGTTTCTTGCCTTTCCTATAGGCTAGAGACTTCTTCTTGGGAATTTCGATTTCATCAACATCATCATCCTCTTGAAACTTTTTGGGGAACCTTTCCACAAGATGTCCAACCATTCCACATCAAAAACAAGCAAGTGGAAGCTTCCCTTTAAACTTTACTTTTTCTATTTAAGGGTTTAAGGAGAGGGAGAACATCACCTCATCTGTCTCTTTTTCTTCCTAAGAATATTCAATGGTGAGTTTCTTCATGGACTTGAATGCCACATCTTTGGATTTCCCTTTTTCCACAGCATCGCTATCATCATTTCTCATTTCATATGAAATAAGGGTGTTGTGTAGGTTATACAATGTCATCTCTTTAGGGTCTTTATCTTCCAAAACTAAAACTTTTAGATTAAATCGATGATGAATTTTCCTCAAGATGTGCTTTATAATCTTTATTTCTTCAATAACTTCTCCAAGACCTTGCATGTCTTCCACTACAACATTTACCCTATTAAAGAATGCGTCGATAGGCTCATTTGGGTTCATTATCATATCTTTATACTTGGTCCACAACACTTGCAGCTTTTTCTTTCTGACCTTTTTATCTCCTTCATATATATTCAATTGCTTTTCTCACATGGCATGTGATGTTTTGCATGATATCACCTTCGTATAAATAACATTGGATAAGGTTCCCCCTAAAGCATTAATTCCCTTGGTATCGGCATCCAATTATCTATTCTCAGCTTTGGATAATGCACCACTATTATTATCGGCTGCTATACCATGAATTGCTACTATGAATACATTTATTCCCAAGGATAAAAAGCAGTGTTGCATCTGATTCTTCCATAGATGAAAATTTTTCCCGTCAAATATTAGAATCCCTTTATGATTGGTGACCTCCATTTGAGAGAGAAACACAGATATCAACCTTTCCCTATGATACCAATTGTAAGGTTGACTAGGCTAGATACCCTAAGAGGGGGGTTAATCAGGGTATGAAAAATTAAAACAACTACCCCTTTTGATCTTGTTTTGTTGTTAGACAAAACCCTCTTCTCTCTCTCCTTCCCATTGTAGTGTATGAATGAATCTTAAAGCATGAACATGACACAGTAATTTTACTTGGTTCACCCTCACTGGGCTACGTCCAAGGAGCATACACCAGCAATGTGTCGATGTACCAAATCCACTATAAGAACACTATTATTTATAAGTTCGGAACAGACTCATTGCCCCTCCTGGTTTACAACCACTCACAATATGAAAGCTCGTTGCTCTCTCAACTGAAGCATGTTCACTGCTTCTTCAGAAGATCCACTCATAGTTTGAAGACTTGTAGGTCCCTTAATTATCTCTAATAAAATCTTCATCATTAACTGTTAATAGATTCTATGTTTACATCCCACTTTCACCTGCAGATGAATCTCACTTTGCACCAGGTGTACCGGGAAACCCCAATTTTTATGTGCAGCCCTTACTGCACCTTGTGTGTAATTCCCTTACGCGAAATCCAATTTTTGCACAACACCACTTTTACGTGCAAGTGACTTATTTTACGTGCAACTATTTCTTTTATGTGCAACCTTTTCTTTATGACCAAATACTGATTTTACACTCAACTCTCATCTTTTACGCGCAGCCTTTTATTTACACGCAAACACTCCTTTTACGCGCAAACTTGTTGTTTATGCGCAACTCCTTTGCATACTCTAATTTTGCATGCCAGAACTCGGATACTCTCTAAGTCCTGAGTTTTTTTAATGCGAGGGGTCACTTCATATTTATAGGCAAAATCAACCCCTGTGTGAAAAACCCTCCTTCCGCGCGTAATCCTATTCAAGTGTGAAAAACAAATCTTCTGCACAACATCATATTTCGCACAATACTCCAATTTTTCATTCACCTCATGCCTTTTCCAATTTTCGAGCTTCTAATCTCGAAACACCTCTTACACGAAAAACATCAATCCTCTATTTCGTGCACCACACTAATATTTCACGCACCATTTTCTTTTTCGCGCAGCATGCTAACATTTCATGCACCACTTTACTTTTTCATGCACAATTTAAATATTTCACGCACCATAATCCTTTTTCATACACCTCCCTTTTCTAAAACCACATCTCTCCATTTTTCTATTTTTAGGCCCAAAAATTTGGCAAACACTGGAAAACGGTGCCACCTTGTATCTGCTCCTTTTGTACCACATTCAGATCGTCCATTCCGTTGTCGAGATTCTTAAATCAAACATGGATAGCCAAAAACATCTCTTGAACCAAAAAAATCACCATGTAAACCACCTTTGTCAAAAAATTATACATTGTGGTCTACTTTGTGAACAAACACAACATGGAGGCCCATTTTTTCAACAAACACAATCACCTCCAAAATAATTCAATGATTCCTTGAGGGATTTTTTCCCAACAACATTGTATCTTCAATGAAACTCATATTTATAGTTTAAATTTTTTATGATTCTTGAGAAAGACATATGCACAGACCAAGGGTGATACACTTAGGATAAAAAATTGTTTATCTCAAAATGATTGTATTACAGACATCCCTCAATAAGTCTCAAAACCTCATAAAATCATCTTATTTCTTATTAAGAACATTAAAAACATCATCCAAAGAACATTCTTCACTAGATATATCATTTTAAAAAATTTCTTCTCTGTGGATGGAAACATCATGCGTTATATCGACTATACCAACTTAAGAACATATTCTATAGTTTCATCATCTAGATTTCATACTCCATCATATATTAAATAAATCAAGAAACATGTACAATTAATAAATAATAGTCTTTAACATAAATAATAGTTCCTCAATCTTCACACTTAATCATGTATTGAAAACATATAAAATATCACCTTCTAGTGGGTTCAACAACATAAATACCTTTATATTTTTATTACAAAAAATACTAATTTAATCCATGTATTTATAGTATTATTGATTTAGTATTTTTGATAGGGTACATTTTATATGTAATTATGATAAAAATATATATGGTGGAGACAATATTATGTCCCAAGTGGATTAAATGATTTAGGAACTAGTTCAAATTTTTTTCCCAAAGCATATCATCCATGATATTTCTCTTAAATAAAATTTTAAATCACTCGTATATATAAAAAATGGGTGATTACTACTTTTTTAGAGTGCAATTTTTTTTCTCATACCATTTAAAATGCATATATCCAATTATCTAAACACAATAATCTACTTAATATTTTTTTAAGTACACACTAATAATAATTCTATGTTTATAAATTGATAAGGGTATATATTTTATCATTTTTAATCCATAAAAATTCAACATAAGTTTCAATTCAACTTATCTATAAATCATTATTGATTCATTAATTGCAGAAGCTATTAAAATGTTAATATAATCCATTTTTCTATATTATATAACCCTGTATGATAATACATATTGAGAATTTATTTTAAGTATTTATAAGTTGATAATTCATGGATATTATTCTATGTTTATGATCCTTTATTATATGATGTAATGAATTGTACATTAATATAATGAATGGGAAGAGAATTATATAGACCCTTATCATACAGGTAAGTCTCGTTCGATGATTACGATAGGGTAATGGGATTATCCTTGTCTTTTATATATAATTTCTTAGAATGGTATATTTATAATGTCCACAATTATTCATTCCCACAATTTCTATCATTTTGTAATAATTTAATGTTATACATTTGATTATTTATTTATGTTTTTATCTTTTAATAATTTCCTGTTTATGTATTTCTTGATATTGAATTATTTATACCCACTGTATTTTTATGCCCTTTGTTCTTCTTCTATACTCTATACAAAAATAGGATTTTGGGATCACCCTTTTCTTATGTTTCTCATTTCCCTAAATAATAAAAAAAATATGATTTCCTTTGGGTATAGAATTAAATAAGAATAAATTTGTACTAAAAAATGGGTAATATTCCATTTTGTGATGTAACACTTTTTTATCTAGACATTTAAGGACTAATGAACCTTGGTCTTGGTAATGTTGTCAAATTAACATGTAATAAATAACCCAACATATTTTATATAATGAGGTTGTGGTAATTACAATTGGTATTAGATCTTGGTTTAGTATAATCCTATATGTAACGTCCTTACTTGAGAACCACTAAAACAGTGCACTAAGATAGTGGGTCATATGGCCTCAAGTGCACCTATTTGTATGGAACTGGTTGCTGAATAGTAGTAAGGGTCCAAGGTGGTATAGTCAGGAGACTATAACCTCTTATTAGAGTAGCACCGTGGAAATAATATAAAGATAATCAATAGTGTAATCATGACTTAGCTAAGAACATGGAAGAAACATAAACCACAAATAAGAACAGTGGAAAAGAAAACATCCATGTGGTAATAATAATCAAATCTAAAGGCTAATTCATAATCAAAATGATGTCATGTAATACTTATATACAAAAATAGGAAACATCTGATGCAATGGATATGCATTTAAAACATGATATTCAAGAAGTATAAAATACCAAAATATAGATCCACTAGAGTCATGAGAATATGTTCTGTCCTATTCCCCCATGATCCATGCTAAAATAGAAATAGATTAAGCATATGTGATATGGTGCTTTTATTTATCAACACCTATAGCCCTAAAGTCTACTCAGTTTCCAAGGGTGGCCTGAGTAAGATGCGATAAAAACTTATTAGGATACAACCAAAAAAGTATAGAATAATCCATCCAGTGACTATATTATAGTAGTGTTCAATTATAATGGATAATAAATAATACTGGAAAAATAATTACTAGTCGCATCATGTTTTGTAAGGATAGCTAATAGACTCTACCTACTTCTACATAGGATGGAATTTCTTATCCTGGAAACCATGTATATTCATATAAATATATATACATATCAGTAATCATATATGATATTTATATATGTATATACACTATATTTTTGAGGACATATATAGAAATATACATGGATACTAGGTGCTAGATGGACCCATGGTGTAACTAAGACATCCAAAAATAGTCTAACAAAATATAGACTCCAATAATGGGTACAATCCCTTAATCTCATATGAATGTGAGGCATCTTGTTCATCACTCGATAAAGTTGGGTCAGTCATCATACCCAACATCTGATACAAAGAAATGTGGAATTCCATTCCCATCATTAAAATATGAGTAAATGATGTGAGAATCTATGATAAACATCCAATGTAAGGGATCATGAAACACCATGCTCAACAATTCCCTTAACCAGTTTCACTAACCACTATACATGGAATACTCATTATACAAATATCAACCATGAGGGACTACCTCTAGGAATTTTTAATTATTTGACACATCTTATCCAAGGGTGAATAATTTATATAATTCGTATTTATAATTACATAACATGTGGTGTGGACTATCCACCCACATCCATTTAATTAACTTAATAAATTTATTTTAATTAGAAAGGCATATCATAATTAAGTGAAAATCAGCCCACATAGAATGTGGTTAGTCAATTTAATATTTAAATTGAAAAGGTAATTTAATTTATCACACTCAAATGGGTGGAATTAAATAAGGCAGACATCCTCTAATTAATTTAGCAATGCTCTAGTGTGTAATAGAACATGGTTTAATTAATTAGAAAGGTAAAATACATTTTATGGAAAAACGTGGATATTTTTGGTGTGTGAAAAACTATAAAATACTATAAAAACAACTAAAATGTTAGGTTAAAATTTCTAAAACACCTACCTTAGGTTTTTCACACTCTCAACTCCCATTATCATCCTTTGAATTGAGCTATAATGGGAGAAAACAGAAGAACCGGCCAATTATCTAAAATAGGGAATAAGATATCTCAACAAAATATAGTAACATATAGTAAGATAAACTAAGATATATTTCAATATTATTATAGATATTACCATTGTGGATCTAACATGACCAACTGTGATGAAAAAATATGTAGGATGGGAGATTCACCTTAATTCCTTTATTGGATGAAAAGGAGACCTTCATGAGAGAGGAAATGAGGTTTTATATGCTGGAAATGGAAAAGAAAGAGGGGGTTAAGGATTTAATTAAATAAGGGGAAAATCATAAATTCCCCATAAAAATTGGGTTGTATGGTTAGCTAAACCATACACTGACCATGCTCCCACCACTGTCCATGAACCCTCCTCACATTGGATAGGTGCATAGTTTGGATAACTGTGAAAAATATGTGTGAATATACACTATAAAAACCTATTCAAAACCCACATGGGTGTGTATCATAGATTTCAAGGTTTCAAAAAAACCATGAGGACTATCTTGTACAATGATTTCCACCACATGGTTGAGTTACATAGTTATAACTAACAGTGTGCTAACCATGAGGCTCATTCTTTCTCTCCAAATTCCAGTACTTAAGGCTCTGAAAAAGTCCCAGAAACTCCCAAGAACATCCTGGGTCCATAGGTAACTCTTACTTTGATGAAACAAAGGATTAAAACTAGAAGAAAATGATATATACCTTCATGAATATCTGAGTCGTTAAACTATAGAAATATATTTTTTGGAACATAGGTGATGAAAGTAGATTTTACCTTCACAAATTTATAATGATTATTCTTAAGTTTTTTTTCATTGGAATAAAATGATTATTACCAAATTTAGGATTATTTATAACATAATAACCTCCAACATTCAATGGATCCACTAATCTATAAATTATAGAATATAAAATAAAATTCCAATAGAAGGTCATTATGAAATTAATATATACTGAGAATTAATAACTTTTCAAGATTTTATATTGATTAAGTGGAGATAATTGACCAATAGTTGCCAACTATTCAAAATACTATGGGGGAAGGATGCATAAAACATTTATTTGAATTAATTTAGGGTTATTTTTAAAAAAATATATTTGGGGATACTTGTGGATAATAAATGGAAATTATTTAATTTATGAATAACTGAAGAAGATGCAATGGCTACGTATGAGTATTATTTCACAAGGTTAGTATGCAATTTTTTAGGATTAACTATTTAACCTAAAAAATATTTATTACATATTAAATGGTTTAGCTACAATCCTTTGAATATATTATGTATCAAAATATTTTAAAAAAAATGAATAGATAGTAATTAATTATTTCAATACATAAGAGTTGTTTTCAAAATAATTCATTTGTCAAGGGAAACATGAGAAGATGAGGATTGGTAATTTCTATATGGTAAGAACCACCAAAAAATATATTATTGGATAAGTGTAGTTTCATATATGTAAATAATATATACTTAAACACCTTAGGGCCTAGTAACTAGTATTTGGAGTATTCTATAAATACATAGGAAAATTTCATCATCATTATAAATTACATAGCAATAGAAAAGTGATGAATGCAAACTATGTCATCTATAAGGAGATTCGAAATTACTCAAATCAATGCCCCAACCACTGATGGAATCATCTAAAAAATAGGATAATTAATTTAGGCTTATAATTTTCAATAAAAATGGCTAGTGTGTAATATCCAAATTATAATATAGTTTGTACTTTTATTGTACATTCAAACAAATCTAATACATTATATAATTTTGGATCTATACACTATTTTATATATTTTTTGTTTGAAAAGAATATTCAATCACCACTGATACATTAAGGAATAATTAATCAGTTTGAAAACTAAGTGGTATATTGATTAAAATAGTGATATGTTGAGAAATTCAAATTAGAGTGATTGTGGGTTTTCTAGTTTGTTGTGTAATTATCATACATATAGTGATTTTTTATGTAATTTTGGGTATGCATTGGTTATAGAATTATAAATATAAAATCAATTATAGAGATAAATGTATTAGAATCAGTGATACATGTATAGAATTATTTTTCATTAGAATGAATATTTTATTACACAAATCATGTTAAAAAACCATTATAAGTAACTTGTCTTATTGTAACACATGGAGAATAAATAGATGAAATATAATTTATGATGGGAAATGGAGTTATGAGAATTTATAGAATACCTATTTTATAATAATATATTGATGTCTATCATAATGAATTTCTATGATTTACCACTGATATAATGGTGAAATTCTTTACTAATATTATATATGATGAAATATTTGTATCCAAACAACCATATAAAATAGTTCACATGGTATTAGAAGAGTTTAAAAGGGATTCATTCATAATTTTGATTCATTATAGGAAATATTTGTTTTGTTCCTGATGAAAAAATTTTGTTCAATGAGTTTATTTATTAATTATTGGGAAACCAAATAAATTGTTATAAATAACAAGTATCTATTTTCATGTATTGATGATTTATTTGATAAATATCTAGGGGATAAATACTTATCAAAGGTATATCTTTTTTTATTCTTATTATAATTAAATCTTGAGAAAAATTTTATCTAAAAGATAGATTTTTATTAAATTTATGATCATTGTGAGTTCATAGTAAGGCCTTTTAGTTTATTAAATAGACACTCTATTTTTATGGGTGTGATGAATAGGGTATTATAGGATTATAATGATAAGTTTGACATGTTTTATATTGATGAAATTAATAAAAACTTCAATATTTCATAGAATCATAGAAATTATATTCAAATTATGAATGAGTTTTTGTGGAAAAAACATTTATATGGGAATATTAGTAAATTAACCCTTAAAATGGTTTTAAAGAAATCAATAAAACCCTCACACATAACTAAAATACAAATTCTCCTACGAATAGATGGATGAAATCTATGTCTTGTTGAAAAAATAGTTATTTAACTAATCTATTAACAAATTTAACACATAATGGGTTCAAATTAAAATAGAGATAATAATGTAAAGATAATATTGAGGAATTAATTATTAGATTGGTAAATTTCATTTTATAAACTCTTCAATCATCAAAATAAGTGTTTATTAATTATAGTGATGTATCATGGAATTATATTAGATATGTTATAATATAAAATGATAGAGTGGTGTCTTATGTATCTTGATTATTGATACCCTATTATATTAATTACCCAACTTTTAATTTAGAGATGAATGTAAGGACTTTTATCTATGGTTATGAAGAAATTATCTCTGTAGATAAAATTTTGATATAAAAACCAACCATAAGTGTTTTAAATGTATCCTCACTCAAAAATATCATAATATGTGTAAAATTATATGATTTAAAGTATTCAAGGGTTATGATTATAAAATAAATTATCATCTTAGGAAAAAATATGGTTGATAAGGAATTGATAAGAAAAGGACATGATATCTTCTCCTTTATAAGTGTGGAGAATGATTTAATTATAATGAATTAAGTTGGAATATAATTGAGTATTCTAATGAATGGATAAACATCATACATATTCATTTTGATTTCCAAACCTTATTTATTAGATAGGATTAAGAAATCTAGGCATGATTATAAGGCCTTAAAAATAATATGTAAGATGAATGAATTAGGGAATTAAATGATTTAATATTGGTGGGTATGGGTTTTTAATGTTTTGTAAGAGTCTATGTGTTATTTAAATACTCAAGTTAAAGAGATTCCTATTATATAATACTCATATTTAAAACATTCATTATACATACTATAATATTTAAGATGCATAAGGATTTTTGAGATAATTATTGTTGGATAAAATGAAGTAATATAATGCATGTTACACTATAGGGTGATTAGTATGTCAACAAGTGAAGGATAAATGTGAACACTGTAAAAATAATTATGTAACCATTCTCGATACCAGAGAGGATATTGGATAATATTACAGTTTATTAAATTATAGTGATTCCTAAAAACAACAATGAGGATAATACAATATGGTTCATCATATATCATCTTACAAAATCATCTTATTTCACAACAATTTTATATTATACACCATTGAATTGTCATGTTAGTTTTTATATAAAAGATATTATGTGAATTTATTTTATTTTATTATAAAAATTATATGATAATGAACCAAGATTAAAACAAAAAATTTAGAGGATTCCTTTGATGGAAATAAGTTTTGATCATAATCATAGCACATAATATTATCCTCTAGTAGATCCAGAATATAAATCACTTTACATTCATTGGAGGAAATTTTATTTTCATGTTCTCTTATCATTTATGGATGTTGGGGACTATATTTACCTCTATTATTGATTTTATACAATATAAATTATTACTCTTTCATTCAAATGGAACCGTACAATTCCTTTAAAGGAATGATGTGTTAGACTCTTACATGTTGGGATGAAAATTATAGTGACCTTCATTTTTTGTTTAATCAATACTTGATTTGTTTTTATTTTTAGAGTCTTGGGTCTCTGAAAGATTAAAATTAGAAATTCACCATAGAAAATGACCATATAAAAATTTTATGACTTTTATATTTCCTTCAGCACTCAGTATTCACCATTAGGATGAATTTTGGTACATTTTTCAGATACCTTAGTTTTGTTGAAAAATAAATAGTTACTAAAAATAATTTATTTATCCTATGTGTTTAATTATTTTTAAATCCTAAATGTGATCTTAGATAATAAAAATTATACCTTATATGTGTCTAAAGTGTGTATTTATTGACTATTTCTGTTAAAAATTATACAATCGAGTGATGAGGTAAAAATTGAGAAATATTGGGTCTTAAGTCCAACATTAGAGTTTTATAAATCATATATTATTTTTATGTAGTTTGGTAAAATTTTCATAACCATGTGGCAGGGATGTGATGAACACATAGCATATTGATGATAATGTGGTATTGGAATGATTTAAATTGATGTATTTTGGGATAGATTAATTTCTATGATAAGATAGAATAATTTTACAAAAAAAGAAATATTTAATAGGTAATTTCACATGGGATTAATAAGAGAATAATGGAAATTCATAGTTGTCTAAATAATTCACTATAAAATTATTTCATATATCAAATGGAGAATCGAATCCCTGTCCTTTTTCAATGGAGGAAATAACCCACCCTTAGAGAAACCTTCATATCTCTATCTCACTATGCTTTCACACAATAATTAATGGGTCTCAGTGTTCATTACGTTCACTTTTATAGATGTGATAGAAATTAATGGAGGAATATCATGGAAATAATGGGAAAGAATTAATGAATAAATAATTAACTATTATTAAATTGATAATAAGCCCAGAAATTATTCTATTATATATCTATTGCTTAATATGCCTCATGTGTTAGAACCCTCTTCCCTTCATGATATAGTCACATATGTTTATATAGTGATGAAATAATAAAAATCGGGATTTTTCTAATTCTTATAATATTTCTACTATCAAATTGATTAAAAATTAAGAAAAAAAGTTTAAAAATATTTTCAAGAAAATGGTATATGTGGGAAATTTTAACTCATAGATTTCTCTTGGGAAAGATCCTACTAATAAAGAATAAAAATAATTCCCTTATAGAAAATGATATTTCCATAAAATTGCTTTTCCAAAAAATATTATGATTAAAGATTAAAAGGTTTTTTAGATGTGATTATTTGAATGGAAAATTATTTTGAGAATATATAATTGTTCCTGAATATTTAATTTCCTGTCATGTTGCATGATTAATTGGATTTATCTAAAATTCAATTAATTATGTAACGACCTGTTTTTGGAGCCTAGGTATAATTCCAAGGTAATATGAATTTTGATGTTTGGTGGATTGGTTGTTCCTTGAATTGAGATTCGAAATGAAATTTTGAGAGTTGGAACACTTCAAAGTATTATTTTTAGACATGGTTAATGGACCGAAGGGTGAATCGATTGATCCATCGAGTTTTAGGAGCATCAAACCATAGAAACTCAAAAAACAGAAGAGTACTGACAAGGGTGCATGGTTTTTATAAAATGATGAAACCCTCCAGCAGCAAACCATGTGACTTGTACATGTGAGAAATGTAGGGAGCATGGGATGTGAAAGATTTCCCAAACCATGCACCTATCCTGCATGGTTAGTTCCACTTAGGTAGTAAGATTGAACTATTCATTGCATGATTGGTTCACTATTAGGAAAAACTATGCGAGGTTGGGTTCTTAAGTAACATGAGTAATATGGTTGGTGCACAGTTTAGCCAACTATGTATCCAAACCATGCCGCTCAGTTTGGTGGTTGAAATGAAAATTTTCATTTATATATTTTTAAATCCTTCTTTCTTTCTTTCTTTATTTATTTATTTCTTTCTTTCTTTCCTCTCCTCTATCCATTGACCTCTCCTCCTTGGCGTTGTGGGTTACTCCTCCTCACTACTCTATGGATCATGATATATCCTCTATCCATCATCATAATCAAGTGTCGTTGTTCCCTATGGATCCCTCTCATTAATTTGTACGCTCATTCTTAATATTTCTCCATTTAATCTCCTCTCAACCAATTTATCATGGTGAGAGCACATTTTCCCTATTTTCAGGGAAAATTTATATTTCATAGATTTCATCCAAAACAGACCAAATCAAAGCTTGATATTAGATGAGTAGAGTGTCATAATCATAAGGTAGGTGGTCACTGGATTTTTACCTAAATTTTCCATCTAATTAAAAAAAATTCCATTTTTCCACATGTTTTTTTTTGCGCGTCTCCTTAGAATTTATTTCATCATTTTAAATTGGTATTTACACTTTGTATTACTCCTATTGTGCCTTGTTTAGTGATTTTAGGATGTTAACCATGATCACAGACACCCCTTGGGTGTGCTATCTTAAAATTACCCTTTATAAATAATTGATTAAATACTTGAAACGCATTCTAAGGATTGTTCTTGGATTATTAATGGAATTTCCCTTGTAGGTTTTTTGTTCAATTGATAAGGTCACCTTCTAAGTGCCATGTTAAATCCTTGTATTTTTTCCCATGTTTTGGTAGTTACTCTAAAATGATTCTTTAAAGTGAATTGATTTATAAATATTATATTTGATGCTTATTTAGACTAAATGAATTGTTTGATAAAAAGTGTCATGTTTTTTTAATAGAACTCCTCAGATGATATGTGTTGTCTTATAAATTAAAAAGTGATAACTAGTGATTTAAAACATGATGGGTTGTAGTGCTTGGTTATTCATCTATGTTTTAATGTTAGTGCTTGATATATGGAATGTTTAGAACATGACCTCAAATGATGTTATTAAATAGTTTCCCCCTTTTTATATAATTTTTCATTGAACCAATGCACCTTCTAAGTGAAAGAATTGTCACACTCATATCAAATTGAATAATGAATCTAGAACCTCTTAAGTGTTTATCTTATAAGTGGTTTTTCCCTAGTAGGTAATTTCCTAATTGACAATAAAACCTTCTATGTGTCTCTTTGAAACTTTTAAAATTATTTTCCACATTTTTAAAGACTAATTGATATGGGTTAAATGGAATTAAAATGAGTGGTATGACCACAACTCTTGTTATAATTAAATAGTAATGGTTTATATGAATAGTTATCATTATAAAGCCCTTAGTTATAATTAGTCTTACTAAATATAAATAATGGGCGGTAATACCTCATGGATATTATTATAAATATGATTATGCCTTGATATAAGTTGTGGAAAGATGTTAATTGTTCTGTTGTGAATGGTGTGTATCATTATCTCCTACATCAGGTGTTGATCATGATTTATCACACCTGTGATACTATGTGGATGGTGGGTATGACGCAACACATCCCTTGTTGAGTGTTGGAATGATGGTGCACTCATTGTTGTTTGTGTGTATACATTAAGAAACACTCACCATATCAAGTGAAAATCATGACGTCTCCCACTCATTATGATATGTAGGAATGTACCCTATTGCTTGAGCTTATAAGCTCATTTAGACTAGTTATAGACTTCTGAGTTACGCCCCAGTCCATCCAACAACTAGTATTGAAGATATATTTTCATTAGAGTTGGAACACACTTAGTCAATATAGTTGTATGAAATATATAATTGTACTATATATATATAGTTACAATTCATATACTCATTCTAACCATGAGATAAAGCAAGTAGTGTTGGCCAGGTGTCCTATTTGAACCTGATCTAACTGGTTTTTATTTATTCAGTATTTTTTATTGTTTATTTCTCCCTGTACACTACTTTACTTAATATTCACAAACTATTTTAAGTTATAGACACCTTGGATGGTTACATACTTGGATTTATATTTCACATATTTTTTGGGCAGCCCTTTCACTGGGGCACCTGAGTAGATCTAATGTTTGAAGGACCATGGATGTTTTATTGTACCTAGGAGTTATAATTATAGGACTAAGCTAGAGCTCAGGATGCTCATAGATACAACCTTAATGGATTTTGTCCTTTTATTATAAATTTATTGTACTATAAATTGTTTCATATAGTATTTCTACTGTTTATTTATGTCTAACCATATTTAAATGCATGTATTGTTATATGTTAGTGTTTTAAATTATTTATATTCATTTTAATTTATTCTTTTTTATGCTCTATCATTCATTTATTACTACTCCTGCTGTTGATTATTATTTATTATACTGTTATGAAACTATGATATGAGGGTATACTCTCCCCACTATTACCTCCTTAGACCCTCACTGCTAGTCAGTATCCTTTGGAATACGGGGAGGCGCACTTGAGGCCATGTAACCCACCGGTATGGCTACCAGTTTAGTGGTCAGTCAGGACGGAACATTACAAAGTGGTATCATAGTCTTTTCCATTTTTCCTTTATCTTACTATTTCGGTCTAGTATAAAGGATATTAATAATGTATTGGATCTTAGTTAATTGTCATGTTTGGGAGTGATCAAACCACATATGGTGAAAGTTCATAAGTGGACAGGGATAGGATTTTTTGTTTATGCTATTTGTTATTATAGTTGATTATAATTTCACCCTAAGTGACTAGTTTACTTTTTTATGCTTATCAATTTATAATATTTATTGAATTTTTTCCTTAACCTAGTATTAAAATTAAGTAGCATTACATTAATTATTACAGGCACATAAAGATTCGCATGTCATGCATATGACATTCTATGTGGTTTCATTTTTAGGTTTCATGCTAATTTTGATTGAATACCTTGAGTGATTATATGTCATGTTTCCTATTGATCTTGCATGTCTTGCCTATGTATCATGATTTTGTGCTTGTTAGCATTTTTCTATGAGTTTATTTCTTGTGATGACATGTGAGTTTTGTTTTTGATATAAATAAATGGTTTTGTGGGAAAATATATTGGTTGTGATTAAACGGGAACTAGTTATCAGTTGTAAGGTCTATGGGAGCCTTTTAATTGGGAAATGGTATCCTGAGAATTAGAACCATTTGTTAACTTGTATATATATCGAGACCATTTTAAAAATGTAAAAGATTTTATGGTTCATTTTTTTAAGTGAATTGGTCATGATTAATGGGATTCAAGTTAAAATATATTAAGTGTATTGGAAATTTATGGATGGGGATATGGAAACCCATATAATAGAACCATTATATATATGAACATGTTATATTTTGAAATGGTTATAAATGAAAAAGTTTATTTATTTTTATCTTAAATGAATGGTTTATTCTATAACAGCTTGTGACTTTATCACACAGAAATGACAATCCATATGATTAACTTTCAAAATGAACAACTGGACTCAAGTAAGTAAGTTGTGGTAGGTTTCTTATGGGATAACCTATTATCGGTGTTTTGAAATTTTTTATAATTAAAAAAATGCTACTGGGTTGCATTCTGATGGACTCAGGTTAGCTAAACGGGACCCTTATAGGTCTCCTTATGTTTAAGAAAGTTATTTTTTCTATATTTAGTACTTGATATTATATTTTAAATATTTTAAATATATAAATATTTAATTTGAATAAATTTAATGACTTAAAAATGGATCCTTATGTGGAATCCATCATTTAAACCCTCATGTAAGGGTAGATTAATCTTCTCTTGAGTTTCCTTGGAATGAAAACTTGAGCATTTTCTTTATGAATTTTTCCTTTTTAGAAAAGGATTAAAAGATATGTTTAGGGGATAGTGAAATGTTTTTGGCATGAACTAGTGATAATTTTGATGCTTAATCTTTTTTAAGGGGATCTTTTTAGGTAGGTAGCACCCTTAGAGTTGAAATTCCTTACTAAATACTACCAATTTTCTAACGTTGGTGTTGTTCAGGTGTCGTTGTCCCAATTGGGAGTCTTAGTTTTAAATGACATCTTCATTTGGATGGGTTTTCTTGGTATACATAACCCTTTTTATGATCATGATCATCAATTAATGCTTGATTTTAGTAGGTTAGACATTATTAGGGCATGGTCTACTGTTTTTTAGGTTGTGCGACCCTTCTTTTCCCTCAATGGTGGGTGATTGGGTATGTCATCATCTAGGTTAATGGGAGAGTGGGGAAATATGAATCTCTTTTAAATATCTTGTACAGACCTCCTGATACTCTGATCCACAGGGAGGAAAACCTATGGATAGTATCGAAGGTATGTTGCACTATTTATGAAACCTTGGGGTAGGGTGTGTTCACATACATGGTACCCAAAAAGGTGCTAAATATTGTGACTAAGTAGTTTAATTCAATGAAATAATTGATCTTTAATCTATTGAGTACATTATCAGGTCATATCAAGAAAATATTGACCTGGTCATTAATGGTTTTTGATTCATCCCAATGCTCAGGATGAAATAGGATCACTTGTTTTGACATGCTATTGAGGTTAGTTTTGTATTTCATGACAAATTTTATGATGTATATAGTCATGAATTGGATAAATTCCATGCATGAATTTTAGTTAAATATGATCTAGAATTCCTATGAGCAGCTAGTTTGTATCTCCTCCTTAATAACTAGTACAATCCAAAGGTGGGTAGTGTCATGGAAGTTCTGTTTAATATGGTTCCTTCTGGGTATAAGCAACACAACTAAGGATAAACGTTGAAAATGGTTAGTCTTTATTTAATTACCATGAGGCTTATAAGTTTTGAATCATGTTTGTGATTTCTTGGAAGCATAATTTTCTTGTGTTTGGCGGTGTATGAAATCGTGTAGATACATAATTGGTCATGGATAGAATTTGACGATAAATCTTGAACAATCACAGAATGTCTCAGGTGGTAAAGGAACTGTGGTTCAGTTAGTGATGATGTAACAACCCGAGATTTTATGAGGATTATTCTTTTTAATTTTATTGATGTCTTGTGTTGTACGCTACACCAAGATTATCTTGCATTATACGTAACACCGTATTATCTTGCAGTATACGCAACACTACTCTTGGATTGTGTTACACACAATTTCAAGTTTGTTTGATAGTAGTCATTCTACGCAACATTGAGTGTGTATATATATATATATATATATATTCAATGTATAAATGAAATATGGTTTTATTCTGTTATACAAAACAAAGAAGGAGTCTTTCGCAACACGCAACCCTGACTAGGCTTACATTACACACAATCGCGACCTTCCACAATAGTGTGTGTTGTACAGAATACCGAGTTTCACTAAACAAAGATATACAATTAAAATATTATATAAACTAGCCGTTATGAATAGTAATACCCACTTTTTGGAATTATATAAATTTTATATTTCAAAATGGACTTCATTTTTGGATTCGTAATATTGAAATTAGCCTAGGGTGAATTTTTGTAATTTTTCTGAAAACTTTCAATTTTTGATGAATAGTGAAAACACTCGGTTACTATTTAAAAACCGACTTTTTATTTAAATAATTATTTATTTCATTTAAATTTATTTTAGGTCAAAATTGATACATAATACCTATATAAGTTCAATTAAATTCATTTGAGTCATTTTATAATAATTTTATATATATAAAAATTTTATTGAACTTTTCACCGTCTTTTACCCACCTCCTAGGAGAATTTGGAAATTCACATAAAACTTAATTTTACCGCTTTTTTGAGGGAAATTTCTAAAATCATAGAGACACGGTTAATATAAAGGACTAAAATGTGGTTCAATGAGATGAAAATAATTTTTGGTGAATAGTAACTTTTTACTTTTATTTACCACGGTTAAAAGTAAATAGAGTAACTAAGGATAAAAATGATATTATTATTACCCTAACACATGTCCTAATTCTATTGGATAAGTTTAATTCGACCAAAAACAACCTTAGAAATAAAATATGACCATTTATGTCCACTTGGATTAGATTAGGACACTTATTATTATTTTATTTAAAGAATAGTTAAAATAGTTAAAATCAAAGTTTAATAACTATAAAATTTTTAATATATAGTTATACATAATATAAATTAGACTAAAAATATTCATTAGAAATATAAAAATATTTCCTACATAATGGTATTTTATTTATAATTTTTAGACATTAAATAATTTAATTTATTTATGACATAATGATGATGTAGTAATTACCTTATGAATAAAATATTAACATAATTGATGTTATAAATACCCAAATAAATGTAATCTGAGACTTTTTATGAATTCCACTAGTTTTATAGGTTAATATGACATGTTATTATTGATTTAATTAACTTTTTTCAACTAATCATGCTGTTATAATCTTCACAAAAATCAAGTACAAAATAGTGTAAAAATTGACATAAAATAGTTTTTAAAACAAATTTTATATTATTAATTGTTATTTTATTCCTAATAATCTAAGGTTCGTCCAAATGAATTAGATAAGGATATATATATTAATAATGAACCACTTGGGGTTCTTTTTTCTTGTTATAGTAAGTTTATTAACCATATATTGTAAGAAAACAAAAAGACACGGTAAAAGTTAAATTATTTAACATAGAGTTAAATATAAATGATAAGGATAAAATAGTAACATAAACTTGTATAAAACCTATTTTATGAGAGTATTCAGACTCATACCCACCTTATATTCAAAATAAATCAATTTTGAGCTATTAAAAATTGAATATTACTTTTTTATAAAATAATATTTTAAGTTTTCCTAAGGTGCCACTCTCCTCCCATATAAAAAGGGCACCCCTTCCCTCTTCTCTTCACACCCTTTTGAGACTTGAAGCTCGGACAAACCCTGACCATTTCTCTTATACACTTACCTAGAAAAATTCTGGAGGTTCTGGTATTCTCAAAAGACCAACTCTACTTCCTTAAGAGGAAGCTTAAAGGAGGTGTGTCGAAGAAGAGGTAATCCCTTCTTCCGATTTTCTCAAGTTTCTTTCTTCTTCTACTTATTCTTCTTTAGTTGTCTCGTTATAAAGTAATAACATAAGTAATACTTATATACTTATATGTTATTATAAATATTAAACAACCCTATTTCACCTTCTATCCATCCTATGGAAAACAAAATCACCGCGCGTGCATACGTACATAATATCGTCTCCATGCCGTGGTGTAATCTGTTTTCCACCACCACCTTACTTGGATGGGTATAATGGTGTAGAGAATAACTATATTTGATTATTGTAAATTGATATTGATTCTGAAATATTATACATACACTTCAATAAAATTTCACGATCATGGGAATGATATCATCGCTCGTGCGTACGTACGGACTACCGTCTCCACAACGCGATGAGATTCATTCCCCATGTTAACCATTCATGAATGATTATAAAGTATATATAATGAATAATAATGAAATATATGAAATAATAATGATACTGGATATATGTATATATATATGTATGACATCTACTTAATTCCATTCGATTCAATAAGGAAACGAAAACAGCGTTCATGCGTACATACGGCCTACCGTCTCCATGAATAGTGTATTTCATTCCATTTATCGATCTATCATATATATTCATATGCTGAATATATATTATATATAAATCATGTTTTAAATTCTAGAATTATGTAAATCAGGATACAAGTAACAATATCAAGAACAACAAGTCGAAACGTGTACGATAAATGAAACGATTTTACCCAAAACGGTGCTTTAACATGGAATTTACAAAAGAACAGGTAATATAAAGTCATAAGTGAACCATATATGATATCATAACAATGCATATGATTCTGTAAAAATTCAATGACATTATTTAAATCATTATACAGGAGTTTCTGAAACATACGAAGCATATCGGACATAAGGTAAGGGATAATTATTCCAATCTCATTCTTATCCGAGATTGTTTATTCGTAAGTATTTACTGCGGTTATGTTTATCATCCATGTCCATGTTTTCTAAAAATGTTTTCATAAAATGTTTAGTATTCTTACATGTATGTTTAAAGTCATTTTTACCCTTTTATGACTTTTACCACAAGGTTTAGAAGGAATCTTTCTTTTGTTTACCATACGAGGTACTTTTTGACTTTTCTGACAAAAGTATGAGGATAATGTTTTTTTAACTTCTACGGCATGAAAAAATTTTTACAGTTTTATAAATCATTATTTTCATGAATCTTACTCTACAAGATTTCATTATTATTTTCAACAAAACCCTTTTCTTTCAAAATTTCATGGCATTTTGTGAAAAGAAAATGATTTTGAAGAAGAAAGGATATTTTCCTCATGAATTCATTTCAAGTGTTTTATTAAAACCATTTTCCATCTAAGATGAAATTATTTCATATGTGAATGTTTCAAGTATAATTTCTCTATGATTTAAATGGTTTCACTTTTCTTATGATGAAATATCCATTTGTTTTATATGGATTATGTTATAATGGGATTATGTTTATGAAACCCATTTTATTATTTGGGTTATGATGAATGATTTATATTTATGTTGTGGCACAAGTAAGAATGATTTAATTATGAGATGGGTGGGACCTATATCTCCCTCCAATGCATTGGGTAAATAATTATATCTCATGAGATAGACATGTTTGGAATGGTAAGTTAATCTGGTTCAGTGATACAGGACTGGAACGAGGAGTGAACTCGATTCAGAAAGGGACTTTATCCACTAAGATGGTCTTGGCAGCAATGCCTTGGCTACTATAGAAATCATATCATGTGCTTAATGGTTGCCACAATTACATGTTTTTTTCCCATGCTATTTTATCATGATTGATGTTCTCTTATGATATATGCCTCACGTACTTCCAAGATTTATGTCTTTGCTCAAGATTTTTGATGTTTAGATTTTATGTTCAAGTTTTTGCATTCAAGTGTTCATGGATTGTTTTATGTTCTCTATGTTTACCCTTACTAAGTATTTGAGCTCACCCTTTATATTTTTTCTTTTCCCCAGGATATAAAGAACGGTTTCAGGTAAGAAAACAAAAGGGGAAGATCTTTATGGGAGATGTTGAAGATCTTTCACCACGATTAGAAGATTATATTCCAAGTTTCCAAAGATACTAAACTATTACGGTCCTTGTGTGTCTGTTTTTGTTATGTATTAAGTATTCCGCAAAAGTAATGTAATGTCCATGTATGTAAAGATTTGGGTCTCTAAAGTTGGTATCAGAGGAAGGGTTTATTCAACCTTTGGAAACTAAGATGTGAGAACTTTAGTGAGATCCCTAGAGATATTTCTAAGGTACGTCTAGGGATGTCTCTAAGGATAATTATAAGGATTGGTTATAGTCCTAGAATTATGGTAACGATATTAGAATTAAACCTAGGATGTTAGATATGGAAGGTACTCCCCCTTTATTATGTTGTTTTCCCTATCATGATGTTTTACTCACGCTATTCTTTTTGGGTTTTAGACGATGGCTGGAACCCGAAGGAACCGTGTTGATCAATGTAATGGAAGATGCAATGATTGTCCTCTTGAACAAACAAATGTTATGGGAGATGGAGTGCACAATCTTATTTCTATACTTACACAATCTATGAATCATTCTGGGCTTCCAAATGAGTATAGAAAGAAGCAAAATTTTGTTGAATCTTTCATGAGGCAGCGTCCACCTTCATTCAGTGGGTCTTCTGATCCATTAGTGGCTGAACAATGGATCAGTACCACTGAAAAGATATTTTCAGTTCTACAAAGTTATGAGCATGATAAAGTCATCTTATTAGTATATCGTTTGGAAGGTGATGTTGATCAATGGTGGAATCTTATCAAGAATACGAGGCAAAGAGAAGAAATTGAGTCCATGGAATGGGATGAGTTCAAGAACATATTTTTCAATAAGTACTTCCCTCGTATTCTTCGAACAAAGATGGAAAAGGATTTCCTTGAGCTTAAGCAAAAGGATGATGAATCTGTTGGTATATACGAAGCGAATTTTACAAGGATTGTAAGGTATGCATCTGGCTTTATCATACAACTTGAAAGTAAAGTTGATCGATTCTTCAATGTCTTAAAACCAAGTCTTAGAAGGGCATTACCTATAAGAGACTTCAGTAGCTATGAAGAAATTGTGTGTTGTGCTATCAAGGTAGAAATGGAATTTGGTGTTACATATCCATCTCATGGTTTGGACAAGAAATGAAAGATGGAGTTCAAGGAGAAATCTCAGAATAATGGTGAAAAGAAGATAAATGTTTCTTTATGATCAAAGTGTGGAAAAAAGCATGGTGGAGATTGTCTAAAAGGTACTAGAAAATGTTTCAAGTGTAGAAAAGAAGGTCATCAAGCAGTGGAGTGTCGAAGTAATGGAAAAAGGGTTTCTAATGATATGAATAAATAAAAGACTGCAGAGAACGCACCACCAACACTTTAATGATTCAAGTGCAAAGAAATGGGGCATTATGCTAATCAATTCCCTAATCCAAGGGTTAATGATGATCAACGTGAGCAACCACATAAGGCAAAGGATAAAGGGAAGTCACATGCGATCACTATTGGCAATGTTGAGTATGACAACGATGTAGTGGAATGATTATGTGTTTATATAAGTAGATTCCAAAATAATGTTGTGGAATCTAATTTATAGTGCTGTGGAATATTGGAATATCTATGTATTGGTTTATTATGGTTTTCAATAATTATATGGTACCGGTAACCATGAAAAGTGATTCAAATAATTTTGAAAAGCAGATGATATGCACATAACAAAGGGATAAGGAGAAAAGAAATTGTTTGATAGTCTTCATGAGCTCATGATTGATATATGGACTAAGTGATATCATGGTTTGAGTATATAGAATTTTTGGGATTTTGGTATGTGGAAAGATTTAACTTCTGATAGAACTCATGTTTTCACTAAGGTTCAATGGTAATTCATGTTTTAAAAGGATACATGACTAAGGTATTCACATGTTTGGAATGAAACCAACAAGATATATCTTATATGTGGGATAAATGATGGTATTCACATGCTCAGTAGATGACATTTCTAGTAATCTTTTTCTTTATACTATAAGATTGGACAGAAGTATTTTGGATAAGCCTAAAGATTGGAATGGATTATGTTGGACATATGTTAGTATTGATTAAGGATATAATTTTTTCGATATTATTTCTGGAATGTTATAATAGTATATTTTTATAAAAAGGACAACCTACAGGACGGTCGACAACTCGTCGTGTCGAACAAGGCTGTGGGAATTGAACCCACAACCAAAGTGTGACAGGCCTTTATCTCCTACCACTGGCTAACATGAAGTCCCTGGTTATTAGAAACTAGTTTTATTATATTAAACGGTATGAAAGATGAAGTATAAGTCCATTTTTGGAATCATATACGATTAACCTCACCATATATGGACTTATGTATATTTGATAACTTTTTCTAACCTTTTGTTTGAGACAGATGGAATGACACATCATTCTATCACATGATCTGTTAAAGCCTCATGAATGAAAAATTCAACTTCATTTATTTAAGAGATGAAGTGGAAATTATTCAAGACACGAACAACGACAAGATTATACTGAAATAAAGTAAGTATTTCTTCTAATTCAAATTCTTCAACATTAGGGAAATGATCTTGAAAACCAAAAATGTTGTCCTAGTGCCCTTATATTCGATGAATCAGATGGAACCTTAGATCATCAAAAATTTATGGCTTTGTGATTGTTGGATTTTTCATAGCCATGCTCTCTACCACTCACCATTAGAACATGATGGTTAGATTTCTCTTCCATATCCATATTTTCACCTATGTTCTCCTATGTGGAAACCCAGTGATTAGTTAATTTGGGTAACCGTTACATTTCATACTTTAGTTTTTAAATATAAGTTTTGGTATTCCTTTTTACGATGTGGGTTTCTATTAAAGAAACTTTCAAGCAGTAGACCATTTATAACCCCGACGAATTTTGAGGGTGAAATTCATTTTAAGGGGGGTAGAATGCAACAACACAAGATTTTATGAGGATTATTCTTTTTAATTTTATTGATGTCTTGTGTTGTACGCTACACCAAGATTAGCTTGCACTGTACGCAACACCGTATTAGCTTGCAGTATACGCAACACTATTCTTGGATTGTGTTACACACAATTTCAAGTTCGTTTGATAATAGTCATTCTACGCAACATTTAGTTTATATATATATATATATATATATATATATATATATTCAATGTATAAATGAAATATGGTTGGATTCTGTTATACAAAACAATGAAGGAGTCTTTCACAACACGCAAACCTAACTTGGTTTACATTACACACAATCGCGACCTTCCACGATAGCGTGTGTTGTACGCAATACCGAGTTTCACTAAACAAAGATATACTATTAAAATATTATATAAACTACCCGTTATGAATAGTAATACTCACTTTATGGAATTCTATAAATTTTATCTTTCAAAATGGACTTCATTTTTGGATTTGGAATATCGAAATTAGCCTAGGCTGAATTTTTGGAATTTTTCTGAAAATTTTCAATTTTTGATGAATAGTGAAAACACTGGGTTGCTATTTAAAAACCGACTTTTTATTTAAATAATTATCTATTTTATTTAAATTTATTTTAGGTCAAAATTTATACATAATACCTATATAAGTTCAATGAAATTCATTGGAGTCATTTTATAATAATTTTATATATAAAAAAAATTTATTGAACTTTTCACCGTCTTTTACCCACCTCCTAGGAGAATTTGGAAATTCACATAAAACTTAATTTTCCAGCTTTTTTTAGGGGAATTTCAAAAATCTAAGAGACACAGTTAATATCAAGTACTAAAATGTGGTTCAATGAGATGAAAATATTTTTTGGTGAATAGTAACTTTTTACTTTTATTTACCACGGTTAAAAGTAAATACGGTAATTAAGGGTAAAAATTATATTATTATTACACTAACACGTATCCTAATTCTATTGGATAAATTTAATTTGACCAAAAAAAACCTTAGGAATAAAATATGACCATTTAGGTCCACTTGGATTAGATTAGGACACTTATTATTATTTTATTTAAAGAATAGTTAAATTAGTTAAAATCAAAGTTTAATAACTAAAATTTTTTTAATATATAGTTATACATAATATAAATTATACTATAAATATTCACTAAAAATATAAAAGTATTTCCTACATAATGGTGTTTTATTTATAATTTTTAGACATTAAATAATTTAATTTATTTATGACACAATGATGATGCAGTAACTACCTTATGAATTAAATATTAACATAATTGATGTTATAAATGCCCAAATAATTGTAATTTGAGACTTTCTATGAATTCCACTAATTTTATAGGTTAATATGACATGTTAGTATTGATTTAATTAACATTATTTGAACTAATAATTCTGTTATGATTTTCACAAAAATCAAGTACCAAATAGTGTCAAAATTGACATAAAAAAAGTTTTTAAAACAAATATTATATTTTTAATTGTTATTTTATTCCTAAAAATCTAAGGTTCAGCAAAATGACTTAGATAAGGATATATATATTAATAATTAACCGCTTGGGATTATTTTGTCTTGTTATAGTAAGTTTATTAACCATATAGTGTAAGAAATCAAAAAGACACGGTAAAAGTTAAATTATTTAACATAGAGTTAAATCTAAATGATAAGGATAAAATAGTAACCTAAACTTGTCTAAAACCAGTTTTATGAGATTATTTATACCCATCCCCACCTTATATTCCAAATAAATTAATTTGGATCTATTAAATACCAAATATGACTTTTTTATAAATTAATATTTTAAGTTTTTCTAAGGTGCCCCTCTCCTCCCTTATAAAAAGGGCACCCCTTACCTCTTCTCTTCACACCCTTTTAAGCCTTGAATCTCGGCCAACACCTACTCATTTTTCTTATCCACTTCCCTAGAAACATTCTAGAGGTTCTGGTCTTCTCAAAAGACCAACTCTACTTCCTTAAGAGGAAGCTTAAAGGAGGTGCGTCGAAGAAAAGGTAATCTCTTCTTCTGATTTTCTCAAGTTTCTTTCTTCTTCTAATTCTTCTTCTTTAGTTTTCTCATTATAAAGTAATAACATTAGTATTAATTATATACTGATATGTTATTATAAATATGAAAGAACCCTATTTCACCTTCTATCCATCCTACGGAAAATGAAATCACCACGCGTGCGTACGTACAGAATACCGTCTCCACGCCGTGGTGTAATCTGTTTTCCACCACCACCTTACTTGGATGGGTATAATGGTGTAGAGAATAACTATATATGATTATTTTAAAGTGATATTTATTCTTAAATATTATACATACACTTCAATAAAATTCCATGATCATGTGAATGATATCATCGCTCGTGCGTACGTATGGACTACTGTCTCCACAACGCGATGAGATTCATTCTCCATGTTAACCATTAATGAATGATTATAAAGTGTATATAATGAATAATAATGAAATATATGACATAATAATGATACTGGATTTATGTATATATATATTTATTACATCCACTTAATTCCATTCAATTCAATAAGGAAACGAAAACAGTGTTCATGCGTACGTATGGCCTATCGTCTCCATGAATGGTGTATTTCATTGCATTTATCGATCTATAATATATATTCATATTCTGAATATATATTATATATAAATCATGTTTTACATTCTAGAATTATGTAAATCAGTATACAATTAATAATATCAAGAACAAGAAGTCGAAACCCGTACGATAAATGAAACGATTTTACCCAAAACGGTGCTTTAACATGGAATTTACAAAAGAACGGGTAATATAAAGTCATAAGTGAACCATATATGATATCATAAAAATGAATATGATTATATAATAAGTCTATGACATTATTTAAATCATTATACAGTAATTTCGAAAACATACGAAGCATATCGGACATAAGGTAAGGGATAATTATTCCAATCTCATTCTTATCCGAGATTGTTTATTCATAAGTATTTACCGGGGTTATGTTTATCATCTATGTCCATGTTTTCTAAAAATGTTTTCATAAAATTTTTAGTATTATTACATGTATGTTTAAAGTCATTTTTACCCTTTTATGACTTTTACCACAAGGTTTGGAAGGAATCTTTCTTTTGTTTACCATACGAGGTACTTTTTGACTTTTCTGACAAAAGTATGAGGAGAATGTTTTTTTTAACTTCTACGGCATGAACGGATTTTTACGGTTTTATAACTCATTATTTTCATGAAGATTACTCTAAAATATTGCATGATTATTTTCAATAAAAACCTTTTCTTTCAAAATTTCATGGCATTTTGTGAAAAGAAAATGATTTTGAAGAAGAAAGAATATTATCCTCACAAATTCATTTCAATTGTTTTATCAAAACCATTTTCCATCTAAGATGAAATTATTTCATATGTTTATGTTTCAAGTATAATTTCTCAATGATTTACATGGTTTCACTTTTCTTATTATGAAATATCCATTTGTTTTATATGGATTATGTTATAATTGGATGATGTTTATGAAACCCATTTTATTCTTTGGGTTATGATGGATGATTTATGTTTATGTTGTGTCACAAGTAAGAATGATTTCATTATGAGATGGGTGGGACATATATCTCCCCCAAATTCATTGGGTAAATATTTGTATCTCATGAGATATACATGGCTGTAATGGTAAGTTAATCTGGTTTAGTGATACAGGACTGGAATGAGGAGTGAACTCGATTCAGAATGGGACTTTGTCCACTAAGATGGTCTTGGCAGCAATTCCTTAGATACTATAGAAATCATATCATGTGGTTAATTTTTTCCACAATTACATGTTTTGTTCCCATGCTATTTTATCATGATTGATGTTCTCTTATGATAGATGCCTCACATACTTCCAAGATTTATGTCTTTGCTCAAGATTTTTTATGTTTAGATTTTATGTTCATGTTTTTTCATTCAAGTGTTTATGGATTGTTTTATGTTCTCTATGTTTACCCTTACTGAGCATTTGAGCTCACCCTTTATATATTTTCTTTTCCCCAGGATATAAAGAAAGGTTTTAGGTAAGAAAACAAAAGGGGAAGATCTTTATGGGAGATGTTGAAGATCTTTCACCACGATTATAAGATTATATTCCAAGTTTCCAAAGACACTAAACTATTACGGTCCTTATGTGTCTGTTTTTTTATGTATTAAGTATTCCCCAAAAGTAATGTAATGTCTATGTACTTCAAGCTTTGGGTCTCTACAGATGAGGCGTCGGTAGGTAAAATCGAGCTTCTTTTAGAGGAAATTGAATAGTATTGGTTTGACTTATTCTCCTTCCTGTAATTGGGTGTGGTTGGTTGGGAACCATATCAAGCACTTCATTTGATGTAGTGTAAGTGTCTCAGGTCCCTTTATGAGTGATTATTTGGTAAGTCCTCTTAGTGTACTATTTCTTAGAAATTATAATGTCCTCTATATTGATTTCATCCTTAATTCACTAAGAGAGTATCGGTTATATGTAGAAAAAGATTTTAAATGTCATTGGTCCTGATGAGTAAACTCCATGGGAGTTACATTTTTGAAACATGGTTGTTAAATTAGCATGGTTAGTCCTGAATGATACTGAGGTTCCCATGTAGGAATTCTTAGGATGGAATCTTGGACACCAGTCATTTTTTCTCCGAATTGACTAATAGGTGGATGGATTTTTGAGATCATTAGATGATCTGATTTAGACATCTTGAAATTATGTCTATATATCTATTAGAATCATGGGCTATGAAATACCTTGTGTTAGTTCCTTAGACTCCAGTGAGATGAATCTAATGTTACCCTAAAAAAATATTTAGGCTCAAAGGTGTTTTTTAAATGGTGTTGATTCCAGTGGTATGGATCATTGTTACACCCTTATTCATGTTGAGGCACAGCTAATTAAATTCCCAGGTGATGGTTTGATCAATGAACATCACCAAAAGTTAGGTATAGACCTTGGTGAATGTTCTCATTGTAAATGCAAGATTCCTTGGGATAAAACATTGTGTTCTAGTTTTTAATATTCTGAACATCTAAGATTATCATCTTGAGAATGTTCACTTGGATGTGGATAAACTTGTGATCATTTTTTCTCAATGGGTGTGGTCGATAAGAACTATTTTAAATCACAATGCCCGGTTAATGCAAGTGTGGTGTAAAGGTAGGTTGTTTCTTCATATAATGCTTGTGTGTCCAGTTTTAGTTAGTTGAATTAGGATTCAACTATTTCTTTATAGTGAGATCTATATTGTGACCCCAAAATTAATCATGTTTTTTCATTCAACAAAATCATTCTAGGAGTGTTGCTAGAGCTCTTAGAGGTGTTCCTTGTAGGAGATTCTGATGGTGGATGTATCATGGTTTAGAATTTGTCTCTTTTTTATAAGATATGTTGTGGGTAGAACCATTATCCAAAAGCTTAAATATGCAATGAAATAATCATGTATCTATCTAAATGGACTTGGGTAAGAATCATCTCGGTGTTTCAGTCTAAATATAATCATTAGCTTGGCCTTTACATGACTTAAGTGTCATATGATTAAGTAATGATTGGAGGATTATTGGTATTTTGAGATGTAATGTAGCCATTTGAATGAGACTTCATGACCCTTATAGATTGGGTGATGTTTTTTTTGTTACCCATGGCTTCTCTGGGATGATAAGTTCTACAGTTTGTAGGTTGTAATGACTTGTGTTTGGAGCCAAGGTATAATTCCATGAGAATTTTAATTTTGATGTTTAGAGGATGGGTTGTTCCTTGAATCGAGCTTCGGAATTAAAGTTCAATAGTTATAAAACATCAAAGTGTTTTTAGACTTGGTTAAATGAATTATGGGTTCCTTGGGTTCTTCATTGAGTTTTGGGAGTGTTGGACCCCGTAAACTCGTAATGGAAGAGGATTGAAAGGGGTGCACCATTTTCCTAAAATCGTACAACCCTCGAGAAGAATATTGTGTGAATTGTACAAGTGAGAAGGTGTGGGGTAAATGAGCTACACATATTTTACCAAACCATGTGCCTACCCAGCACAGTTAGTGCCACTATGGTTGTAAGATTTCACTATTAATCACATGATCGGCACATGGTTAGGGTAAACTATTCATCATAATCGTGCGAGGTGTGGTTACTAATCAGCAAGATCTATATGGTTGGCGCACAGTTTGTCCAACAGTGTATCCAAATTGTACGGACCAGTTTTTAGGGTGAAATTAACCTTTTTCCCTTAATGAGTTTTAAATAGCTATTTCTTTCTTTCTTTTCTCTCCTCCAGTGGGTAAGCTATCCTCCTTGTTATTGTGGGTTTCTCCTCCTACCTATTCTAAGGATCATGATATCTCTTATGTCTGTCATCATAATCAATAATCTTTAATACCTATGCATCCCTCTAAATAAGATTTAATTTTCTTTTTAATCTTTCACCATTTGATATCCTATCAACTGAGTTATCATGTTGCAACATCATTTTCCCTATTCTTAGGGTGGATTTCTATTTCTTAGGTTTCTTCCAAACCATACCAAATCAAAGATTTATGATGGATTATTAGAGAATCATAAGCATAAGGTAGGTTTTATACATATTTTCCATAAATTTTTCATCAAATTACAATTATTTTTGTTGTACCGCATGCCATATTTTTTTGTGCATTTACTTAAAATCAAGTTCTTCATTTTAAATTGGTATTTGCACCTTGTATTACTCTTTTTGGGCCTTGTTTACTAATTTGAGGTAGTTAACTATGATCATGGACACCCCTCAAGTGTGATAGATTAAAATTACCCTTTATAACTAAATTATTAAATAGTCAAAAGTCCCTCTATGAGTTTTTATTGGATTAGTAATTGAATTTCCCTTGAAGTTTTTTGTTTAATTGATAAGGGTGCAATCTAGTTCCCATGTTAAATCCTTGTATCGTTTTCCCATGTTATGGTAGTTACTCTTTAATTATTCTATAAATTGAATTGAGTTATGAATATTATATTTTATACTTATTTGAGATAAATATATTTTCATATAAATAGTGTCATGTTTTTTAATAAAACCCCTTGGATGAGGTGCATTTTCTTCGAAATGAAAACGTGATGACTGGTCATTTAAAATATTCTTGCTTGTAGTGATTGGGTGTCCCTCTATTTTCTAATATTGGTTCTTGATATATGTCATGTTTAGGACATGAAATCAAATGATGTTGCTAAATAGATTTCCCCATTTCTATATAATTGATCATTGAGCCAATGTACCTTCTAAGTGCAAGACTTAGCCCACTCTGAAATAATTTAAAAATGAACCAAGCACCTCCTAATTGATTTTCTTTCTTTATAAGTGGTTTTTCCTAAGTAGGTAAATGACCAATTTACAATGACACATTCTAAGTGTCTCTCTAAACCCTGTAAAATGATTTTCCATGTTTTGATAGATTAAATTACATAGGTTAAATGGAATTTAATTGGGTTGTATGACCACACCTCTGGTTACAATTAAAAAATCATGGATTATGTGAATTTTTATCATTATTAAGACCTTAGTTATAATTGGGTTTAATAAATTTAAATCATGAGAGGTAATTCCTCATGGATATTATTATAAATATGATTATGCCTTGATATATGTTGTAGAATGATGGTAAGGGTTTTTTTGAGCATGGAGGTATCATGATCCCTTACATCATGTGTTGAGCATGATGTCTCGCACCAATGATACTATATAGATGGTAGGCATGAGTTACCACATCCCTTATTGAGTATTGGAATAACGACGCACTCATTGTTGTCCAGGTGTTGACATGATGTCACACTCACCATCTTGACTGATGAGCATGAATTCTCTCACTCATTATGAGATGCAGGGCATGTACCTTATTGATTGAGCTTATAGGATCTTTAGGATTTGTTATGGATTCCTTATTTAGGCCCCAAACTAGAGAGTAGCTAGTATTCCATGTATATGGAAATTAGCATCGGCACACACTTGTTCTATATAGGTGGATGAAATATATCAATATAATACATATATATAGTTACTATTCAGATACTCATTCCGACTGTGAGACGAAGCAGGTAGAGTCGTCTAGGTGTCCTATTGGAACCTAAGATGACTCATATTTATGTATTCAACATTTTTTATTATTTATTTCAACATGCACAATACATTAATTTATATTCATGAACTAGTTTAAGTTTTAGACACCTTGGGTGGTAACATATAGGTATTTAGATCACACACCTTGATTGGTCCATCATTTCATTGGGGTACCTAATTAGATCTCATGTTTGTAGGACCATGAATGTTTTCTTGTACTTGGGAGTTAGGAGCACAGGACTGAGCTGGATCTTGGGATGCTTATAGAGACCAACTTAAGGGATTTTTTTCTTTTATTATACATTTATTTTATTGCATCTTGTAGCCTAATGTATATCTATTGTTTTAGTTATGTCTCTCAATCTATAAATTCATTCATGGTTTTATATTGTCATCATCCATCATTTATATTCAGTTTAATTTATTCTTAAAATGCTCTATATTTCATTTATTACTGCTTTAGCTATTGATTTTATTTATTATACCAATGTTCTACTCTGATATGAGGGTATAGTCACCCCACTATCACCTCCTTAGACCCTCACCTCTAATTGGTATCCTCTATTATATTGGTAGGTGTTCTTGAGGCCATGTGACCCATCAGTCTAGCTACCAGTTTAGTGATCATTCGATCTGGGACATTGAAAATTACCTTATTGGATATGAAATATTTAATAAATAATTTTTATAATAGCATGGGATGAGTTTTTGTGGATATATCAAATAATTTCATAGTAAGGAATATTTAATAAAATTATTATACTAATTAAATTTCAAATAATGTAAGGACTTAATATTTAAAGTCAAATGTTTTTACATCATGTGGTTTTATTAATTTCATAGAGAATAATTATTATTATTATTATTATTATTTTGATTATTGTTATTATTAATGTCGTTATTTTGGATAAATAATTCATCCTTGAATTAATTTTCAACTATTTCCATTGATGCATTAAGAATTATTTTAGATATTAAATAATATATTATCATTAAATTTCCATACATTAAAATATGTTTATTTTAATTTCCAACCATGTGGTAAACATGTGGTAAATCCATAATGCTTAACTAGAATTTTATCTCTAAGGTTATCCTTGGTTTATTTCTCCCGATTTATTTTTTTTAAGATGGTAAGTTATATAATTATTATTTATTATTAGAATATAAATTTTTCAATAATTAAATAATTTTTGTTTTTACCATCCATAAAATTATTCTATTCTTTTCTCAGTTGATTTTTTTTGTGGTTTTATGATTCTACAATAGAGGAAAACTATAAAATTAGTTTTTCGTCATGGTTTATGAAATTGATAATTGGTAATGAGTGCACTAAGGGGGATACTCAAGACTCACCTTGGTGAGGAATGATAATGCGTTCATAGATGATGGGTTTTCTCAATAGTTAAGACATAGAAAAAGGAAAATGTGGTAGTGTTATTCAAAATAAGATGTAAATGTTTTAGTACTTTAAAATTTTATGACTATATGTCTTGTGGTCCAATGTATCATATCTTTTATGTCTCTTTATTTCATTTTTCACATGGAATGAATGTCAAATAATATGTAGCTATTAAAAAAATTATCTCATGACTTACTGATTGAAATAGATTGGTATGAAGCACTTTATTTAAAATACTATATTGGGTGACTCTATGTTTCATTTCGTGTACTGTAAGACCAGGTATCTTAGTGTGTACCTTGTGTATACACCAAGTCTATGCAATAGGACCCACATGTTATATATGTTATCTATGTATTCAATGTATCTCTTCCTATATGATAATAGTTTAAATTTTCATCTATTTATATATGATCAAATCATATGTGATTTTATTGTGTGAACCACACACCATATACCTTTTGAAACACCATGTATAACTACAGACATTACTCAACATGTATCCAGAGTATATATTGATGATCCTAATGATCCCTACACTATATATACATTATTATATTTTCTATATACTTTTTATTCACATGTATTGAGAATTATAAATAGAAAATTTTCTTTTAAAAGTGTTACTATAGACCATGAACCATACTTTACACATCATTTATGGGATAATATGAAATATTATTCATATATTTTACCCTATAATAATATTTTAGAAATATGAGTAGTATACTCTAAGTTTGTTTCTATATAAAATGTGATGGTATATTTATCATCAACATTTTATATTCATATTCATATAATTTGGAGTTTTGTATATTTATATATATAATGAAATGTGTGGGGGTGACTCAAATAGCTACTAGGCTGGTAACACTCTTGGAGCATGTATGTTTCCAATGTATGGGTCCACCATGTATATAGTGGAGTAAGTAACCCTCTCACAGGTAAAAGGTTTGTTAATATCCTTATGGTGTTTTTAACCTTCTTAGATTATTCAAGTTACACATGTTGGTTATAGGTCATCCATAAGGGTCAGTTATCCTTTTAACTAAGGTGTCTTTTAGTAGGGTGTGTGTCCCCCTATCTACTTCTACCAATGAATATTATAGAAGTGAATATTGGGAGACATTTTGGGACAAATGGATTATATAGTGCTTTAGGTACTCTAATATCATTTCTTATTTTAGTTATCACTAAAACTAAGCTATGATGGTTGATATACTTTGCACCTATAGGGAATAGAAAAACACCTCAATTATGGGGTGGTGATGTGTTGATTATAGAGAAATTAATTTTATAGTTGACATAAAATATAAGAATATAATTTTTATCTTTAGAACCCATGAAAGGTGGAGTTGAATTCTTAAGGTTTTATATTCCTCTCTATTACTATTGATCACCATTGATTTTTCAAATGAATCTTTGCAAAATAATTTATACAAATTGGGTGTTTTCAGATCTGTTAGACCTTGGTTACTTGTATAACACAACATTTGAAAGTTTTATGTTATGGTAATGAGATACATCCCTATGTTCTTACACTTTTATAATATAAATAATTTATGGATTTTTCTGGTCTATTTAAATTATTATTCAATAAGTTTTTAGTTGACTATTTGTTTCATCATTAGTTTTTTTCTTTTGGGCATCTTACTAAGTTTATAATGACCCATAAAAGGTCCTTCCTCCCACACTGGTTATTGAAACCAAAATTTTACATACATAAATATTACATCATTTTAAATGAATATTCATTATATATTATTAAAATCATTACTGGAACTATAAATTTTTAGTGTCTTTAGGAAAATTGATACATAATCAACTGGTACATAGAATATCTATTTCATATCCCACGTATTTTTTTCAAAACTAGATCCCTTATTATATATATCACACATAAAACCTTTCTCTATATCTTTTTGAAAATTATACATCATAATTATTGATCTAATATTATTATTAAGGGTAAGAAAAGAGAAATAACAATCAATGATAATATATAAGCATATCACGAGTATAAGGGTATGAGAACTTGATATTAAAATTTTTTATTCATACTTAAAGAAATTCATATAATCATAATCCATGTTATAAATCATGGTAGTTCTTACTACATGAACCATAAAGTAATCAAATATCATGATCCATGAGAGAATAACTTTAGGATAAGGTCATGTCATAAAATAGTGGCATAAAATTTGAGATAATCAAAGTCACAGAAATATAATATCAAGGATACACTCTAAGGCATTAATAAAATGTTTTCCTTGGAATAACCACCCATGTACCTACTTAATTCTTGGGATAACCTCCCATTTACCCTATTTTGGGCTTAGGTAACCTCATATGTACCCTAATTTGGGTTTGGGGTAACCTCACATGCACCCTTTGAGAAAATAAAATAGTAATATCTACCCAATTAATTGGATTTCTATAAAGGACCCACACATCACATAATCATAATACATTTATATATATATATATATATATATATATGAGAAATGATCATGAAAACATTATCATTAAAATAAACCTTATCCCATGAAAAAATAGATTTAATCAATATTTAATCATTATAATCGTCAACCATCTAGAGAAAAAAAAGATAGTAACATTTGATTATATCCCTAAATAATAAAAAACATAAAATGATGGTGTTATTGATAAAAATAATACCTTTAAAATATTACTGGAATATTTATTAAATAAAAATACAATTTTAATTTTAAAATAACATTCATAAAATATAAGAATTTATAAAATAATATTTATTATATTTTCATTGAAGATGACTGTGGTAACATGTAATAGAAACTTAAATAAAAAGTAGAAGTCAGGACGGTGGGAAAATTTGTTTGTATGATGCATGTTAAAAAAAAGATTCCTTTCAAATTTTCCATAAAAAATAAAATGTACCTTTTTCAAAAAATGATAAGAATAATAATTTTAAAAATATTTATAAAAAACATGGATAAAAATAAATTTTGTAAATATTTGGATAATATTAAAAATATTCTTGAAAATAATTTAAATAAAATATAGAATTTCAAAACAAGATTCCCAAATGAAGAGATAAATAATGTTAGTTTTCTTTAAAAACATTCCTTCAGTATCCTATGTACATAAAGAGAGGAAAGTGAATTTAAAACCTGTAATCTATAGAAATAACCCATGTATGATAAATTAAATAATAATTTGGAGATATATACAATATAATTTCATCATCGAAAATTTAAGCATAGTCAATCTCTCTAAAAATGTGATTATAACAATAAACCCTTTCCCAAAGTCTATATTTCTTTATATATTCTATAACCTCCTATATAATAAATTTAGATTTATTATAAATACATTATAGAAAAATATTCATACATTTAATATAATATATGATCCACTTATAAAATTTTAACACTTTTTTGTAAATAATTATTTCATAAAATCATCATTTCTAGGTTATAATTGTTTCGTATTTCATGCATTTTTCATTTTGAAATTTATAGTCCTTCAACTCTTATCATGGTATTAACATATCTATAATGTTAATAATGATATTAATATAATATATATTCATTTTATACATATTCATATCCATAAATATAAACTATTAATGAACAATAGATTACATCACTTCATGAAGACAGTATTTCATACATACACACGAGTGATGTATCCACATTTTGATGGATTGAAAAAAAGAATGGTAAATAATAGAACACATTTAAATAATGATTATTTCATCATAAATATATTATATTTAAACATGAAATCCATTATATTAACTAATCATTAATGATGTTTATGAAAAATGAGCCATAACTCTATGTGGAGGTGGTAGTCAACACGTGCACCCAAGGGATGCATTAATCTCACATTTGATACAGTAGGAAAAAATATCAATATATTTATGATATTTCATTCATAATTTTTTTATAAATACAATAGGATTATAGATGGTGTAAGAATAAATAAAATTAAAAGAGCTTGATTAGGATTAATACCTCTTCTAGAGAGTCCTCATCCGACTTACAACATATGCATGGGAAGATTGGTCCTAGGATAAAATAAATATAATATTAAGGGAACTAATATATGAAGTTTTTTTAGTAGGTATCACTTTATATTGAAGTAAATTATTTTTTGAATAATGTAGAATATGAGATTCCCCTTTATAAGTGAGGGGAGGGACACAGAAATATTTTCTTAAGAGGTTTTAATAATATAAGGCCACATTCATGAAAAAGTGGCCCCAAATGTACATTATATAGAAGTTATGATAATATAAGAAATAAAAATCTCTAAAAAATATGAATTATAAATGTTTAGTTGTATTTGTAACCCTATCTCTTAGTTTGATCCCTTGTATTTTTGTTTTAACTATAATTGTGGTGATAAAATTTAATTATTTTTACTATTCATTATGACTAGAAATTAAGATAAATATATTATATTATATTCATAATTTGGATTAAAAATATGGATTAAATTTTCCTAGATTCTATTTCTATATGTGGTGTAATTTAATTTTAAATAATTGTGAAAAATGTAATGAAATCCCATTTTTTTAAAATGCATTTTTAAGCATTTATTCACTTCCATTATTTTCCATGTAAAAACTATAAAATGTATGATATATTTTATTATAGAATATATAATATATAAATATATTTATATCTATTATTAAATATATATTAATTTAATTTATTAAGATAAAAACACATTGTATACATAAAAATTATTTTTTGAAAAAAAAATTAACCCCAGAAATGATATTATACTAAAATAAAGTATAATACTAATTACTATGTAATTAGTGAGATTATTTATAACTAAACTATAATTATGTTATTTTAATATAAAATTAAAAAAAATAATTACATGATTTAATGATTAGAAAACGTATTTTATAAAAATCCATATTTTCACAATTCACTAAAAATTAAATATTTTTGAAAAATATCCAAAATTTACCCTAAGATAATTTTAAAATGATAATTTAAAAAACAATTATTTTAAAAAAAATTAAAATTTATAAAATATATATATATAATTTTATTATAATTTCTTTTCCAAAAATTCAATAAAAATAAATTTTAAAGCACAAAAAGGATTTTTTTAAAAATGAGTACTTTTTATTATGAATTAATAAATAAATATGAATTATTAAAAACATTTAAACATAATTTTTATAATATAGTTATTAATAATCATACATTACAATTTAATGGTGAGGTTATAAAGGAATGATAATTCACGTCACCTTTATACTAATGGTTTTGTGTAAAGAAAGCTATCAAATAGTTAAGGTTAATTTAAAAGGATAGAAATAAAAAACAATGGGGTGCTACATTTTGTCCCCTTTAAAATGAATTTATCCCTATAAATTAAATAATTATGATACAAAAAAAATATGGATATCACTAATTTATCACAACCTCTGGTTCCCATGTATCTTTCTCAAATTTTTGATTCCTCTAATAAAATATTATCCTCTTGAGTATCTTTTTTCAGAAAACAATTCTGTATATAATCAAATATTTTTACTAGTTTTTATTTATAGGAAATATAATTACATAGAGGTACAATGTATTATATTATTAAATATAAAGGATTTAGTATTTATTCCTAAAAATAGATACTTGGAACACATGATGATCTTGGGAGAGGTTCGATGGAACAACCAAGAGATAAGTTACAGTCCCTACTAGATCAAGAATCTTATAGAGACCAATATACATAGGGATCACCATCCCATATTTTTAAATCTCATAAAAATATTCCATGTGTAAATTCCCATGAATACCTTCTCAACAAATTTGAATTCCATATCTCATCGATGATTTTCAACTTACATTGTTGATGATTCTAATCTCCCATGACATGCTACTGAATGGATCTAACCTTTTATACTATTTTAAAATATTTCTCGTGTCCCAACATCATTAGTTCTCTAACATCATAACAAAAAATTATAGTTATACACTTCTTTCCAAGGATGTATTTATAAGGAGACATTTTAATTCTTGGGTAAAAGCTATTGTGAGAAGATAATTAGACTATAGGAAGGTGTTAATCAAAAACACCTTAAAATTTCAAATAATATAATCTCAATATATCAGCTAAGGTTTTAACATTTATATTATATTGACCATATTTCAATTAATTGTATTCATTATTCATACACAACTCCATATCCAATGATTGTTTAATACTTTTCCAGGATATCAAGTTAAACTTCAGATCTTGATCAGATATAATAGAATGTGGTACTACATAGAACCTTACCTCGTCCATAATATATATCCTAAAAATTTTGCCAAGATAGAAATATTATGTGATATAAATTATGTTTTCTAAATTAATTAGGTAATTAACAACAACCCAAATAATATTATGGACTTTAGATGTTTTGGGAAGTTTGATGATCAAATACTTGGTGATGTTTTTCAATGTCCATTATGGTATGGGTAATAGTTGTAAAATACCCTTAAATTTATAAATATCACCCTAAACATGTTCACATACCATAAACCGAGAAAAATAATCTATAATATATTTCTTCATTTTGTACCCCCAGATATACTATTTCAATTAACTAAAAATATTCATACATCTAGTATGAATAGGAAAATAAGAGCTATGAACTTCATCCAATATATCTTTCTTCATGTCTTGTATTGATAGGAAACATACTTGGTTTCTGAACCATATTATTATATGACAATTAATGTTTAAATTAGGAACATTTCCCACCTTATTTTTCGGTACTAAATCCTCCTTTTGTGCCTCTTTGATCACCACATGGATAGATAGTTGGACACTCAATTGGGAAAGATAAAACTTATCCCCTTTCATCAATATTTCAATTTCCATCCTTTGAAAATATAGAAATATTTTATGTTATCTGATCCTCATCATAGATATCTATCATGACCCCTTTTAATCAAATCATAATCCACCTTGTTCACATTCCCAAAGTGGTAATTTATTAACCATTCATAATCATCAATCGGGTCCAACTATCTTCATTGGAATATATCCAACCCTTTCTGGGTGAATATATGTGTTAAAATTTTATGATCAGTATATATTTCACACCTTTCTCCATAACCATAATGAATCTATATCTTTAATAAAAATATTTATTTTAATATATTTGAATCATGTGTCTAATAATTTTTTGTGTAAAAATAACTATGTAATTCAATATAATATTTTACCATAACATTATGTATAATAACACATCCTAGACCCTTATTCTAAGAATCATTGTAAAACACAAACCCTTATATATTACAAGGTAGTGTGATCATACAGGAACTATCCAACCATCTCTTTACTTACATAAAATTTTAATCACGTTCAACAGTCCAATGGAATTTATTTTATTTATAAGTTAATATGGTCATTATATTATATAGTTGTGATAAATTTTTCAAAAATAATATATAATATCAAACAACTCTTGAAAAAACTATAGATCTCATTTATAGTGTTTGTTCTATTCAAATGTTCAATTACTTCCATCTTTAATGGATGCACTGATATACCCTAACATTATATTATATGACCGAAAAATGAAACATTATATTATCAAAGTTCACACTTGGTTAATTTTTCATATAATTTATCCTTCCTTAGGGCCTTCATTACAATCTTCAAGTGACCCTCATGTTCTTCTTTGATCTTTGAATATATAAGAATATCATATCTAATGAATATATTCACTAAATCCATGCTGATAATAAGAGAATTAGTAAAATTAAATGGATTCATTATAAATTCATAATTTCCATACCACATATGGAAAATTTTCTTCGTTGTGTCAAAAATTTTGACCATCAACTAATATTATCCAAATCAAAAATCAAGCATGGAAAAATATTGAGCTCCTCATAATTTATTGAACAAATAAATAGTATGATGCATAGGATACTTATTCATGATTTTGATCTTGTTGATCTCTTGGTATTCAATTAATATTCACATTTATTCAGCATTATTATTTAATAAAAAAAGAGGTGCACCACAAGTTAACAAACTTGTATGAATGAATTCCTTATTAGGATTTTCAAGGTATTGTTTCATTAATTTTTGTAACATGATAAGGTCTATTATATATAGATTCTTTTTAATAAGTGTGTCCCTATGTATGATTTCTATTGAAAACATAACTTAAAGGTTAAAAGGATTACAAGAAGAATATAATATAAATACCTAAATAAACTCTTTTAAAATAGCCATATATGCCATGTTGAGTTTTTCCCCAACCATCTCAGAAAAAACACCCACTTTTAATATGAACCAAGACCCATGTAATGGATGTAATTTCTATTAGTTGATCATATTTATCCTCATACTGATACAATCGTATTTTTTTAGAACATCAAAATTTAATTCACTTCCTTAACAATTCATATTGGATTTATATAAACAAATTCATTCCATGGTGAAAATCACATAAAATTTATCTAGAGGGAGAATAAAAAGATTTATATTAACCTATTCCCATAAACGTAAATTGGAGAAGAATCATAGACTTTATTTTCTATCATTGTACCTCTATGAGTTTTTACTAATAACACAACATCTAATCATTGAGGTTTTAATGTTTTACCTATAAAAAATTCTTTAGATATAAAAGAGTGAGTAGATCTAGAATCAAATAATACATTATTAATTCTAGATTGTATGTTAAATTTACCTTCCACCACTTCTTTAGCATACCCCACATTGACAATAGTGATCATATGAGATTTTACTTTTTCATTATTCCTAATAGGTTGTTGATATTTATTATCATTATTAACCCTTAGATTAGAGCATTGGTTAGAATAATTCCCATACCCCTTACATTTGAAACATTTTAGTGTGGGTACTTCATTTTGTAGATATTTATCTCCATTTTCGTCATTAGGTAACTTCTACCCATTAATTCATAATGTTATTTCCCACACATGAAGAATTTAATAGTTATATTAATAGAATTTACTCTATTTATCATTCCACAGTTATTTCATAATGTAAGAGTCATATTCTTCCCTAAATGGTTTTTTATTAATATAATTTACATTTAATTATGTATTTAATTTCTCATCAAAACCTTGAGAATGATGGGTAACCCCAATATCCATTTTTCCATGATAACACATCGAATGATTACTCCATATCCACTAAATACTTTTATAAAGAATTACATTTATAGAATTGGTTTTAAAACACTAATGAATTGATCAATCATACATTTTAATTCAATCATAATACCCAAATAATACCACACATTTCATAAAAAATATGATAGATAAGTACCAATGGACTCATTATCCAACTACTTTAGATCAATAAATTCCTTCTTCATTTTTTTAAGAAGGATACATGGAATGTAATTATTGAAAAATAATCTTCTAAACTCGTTACGCTCCACGGAGTAAATTTATTCATGTTTTCTTTTAATCTTGAAAAAATTCCAACATTGGTCAACTTATCCTTAAAAATGATAAACATATAAAATAATTGTTTTGTATTTCAAGAATTGTAAAATAAAAAATAACTTTTCTGTAGTACTTATCCATTAGTCATACATTAGTGGATCAATGGACCTACTAAAAGAAGTTGGTTGTTTCTCCATGAAGGAATCAATAGTACATTGTTCCCTACTTTTCACATTTGGAATCATAGTATGATTCCTTGATTATGAAATTTGTATAAGCATAAAAAAAGGTTGTTCATTCTAGATCCTATAACATCTGTCTTTTTAAGAGTAAAATCATTTTATTGTTTGTCACATTCAGCATTAACACAGTTCCATATGGTTTTATCCACTCACTAAGACAAAAAAAACATAGTATGTGAAATGATAATAATAGTGGGAAATAATATTATCTTAAAAATGATATATATAATTTTAAAACTGTGACACATTATTTTCAATCCATGATACCATAGGATTAATTTAGGTCATAAATGGTCATTATATTCTCAAAGCCTCCATAATGTATCTTATAGAAATTGTGAATTAACCCAAAGATATCCCCCAAGAGTATATCATGGCGTACAGTATTATACCCACTAATCATACAATAATGAATATTTGGTTAATACTCGATCTTTCTCATTTATAGATGTTACCCATATATGAATTTGTTCCATATATGAATACACTTTCTAATATTAAGATAGTGATGTATTTTCTAGGAGAACAACAATTATTTCATTACCATAACATAGAACATTCTCCTATACATAGGCTTATCCCAAGGGTTCTCACTAAACCTTTCTCTTTTGAGTTTCCAAAAATAACTAAACCATGATTTGATACCAAATATTTAGACCCAAACATTACATACATAAATATTAAGTCATTTTTAATGAACATTCATTACATATCATCATTATATATGTCATATTCATAATGGTTTAATGAAATTTAAAATAAGGATACATATAATACTAGTATATAAAAGATCTTCATTACCTCTCCCTTTGTACTTCATAAATGAAATCATTAATAGACATGTAATTATTAAAAAAATCTTCATATCATGAGGAAAAGTAAATATAGTAAAGGGTGATCTATGATGCTAAATAAAGGTAAATAAGGGAGATATCAATAAAAGATTATATTTATGAAAACCATCAGTAAAAGTTCATGAGAACTTGAGCTTATGGTTTTAAATTCATACCCAACGATTCATATAATTAGGAGACATGGAATAAAACTTGGAATTTTATATGAACTGAATCCTAAAGGAATCCAATAAAATGATACATGGGTACATAACATTAGAATTATATCATGTAATAAAAGAGTGGAATAAAGTGTTTCATAATATGAACCATAGAAATTTAATGTTAATGCTACCCACCATGAAATTTTTCACATGCTAATCTTGGGAAAACCACCTAAGTAACTACTTTAAGCTTGGGGTAACCTCCCACATATCCTCTTTTGGGATTGGAATAACCTATTGTGTACCCTTTTAGTGGATTGGTATAACCTCCCATGTACCCTTTGAGATCATAAATCATTAAACTTTAACCAATTAAGTGGAGGTATATAATAGACCCACCCATCACATAATCATAATCTATTCATATGTATACCACAAAATCATGCAACCATTATCATTACATCAATGATTAATTCATAAAAAGTCAAAAATGTTTCATCAATATTTTATCATTGTAAATATAAAACATCATTAGAAATAACAAATATGTAAAAATTAGATCATATACATATAAAAGTATAAAAATAAAAAGTGATGTTGTTATAGAGAAATATAATACCACTAAATGACTATAGGAACATTTATTAAGAAAAATTACATTGAGATTTTGTAATAAAATACTAAAATTAAACTAATTTTAAAAATATTAAGGAGAAAAATATTAAAATAACCAATTAAACATGTAAATTAAGTTTAAATTTAAATAGAATTCATGATAGCTAAAAAATACATTATTGTAGTGTCTATTAAAATAATGATTCATTCACATTTTAAAAATAAAAAAAGTAACTTATTTGTAAAATTAAATGAAAATTATTTTTAGTCATTTTAAAATATAGTAAAAATGGTAAAATTAATTTAATAAATATTTATTGAATAATAAAAAAATTATTTAAAACATTTTAAATAAAATATAGACACTGATGAAAAGATTCCTGACCAAAGAGATAAATAAAGTTGGATTTATTTAAATATATTTTTCAATCACCAATATACATAAAGAGAGAGAATGAGAGGAAAACATATGATATCTTGAAATAACTAGTGGATAATAAAATAATAATATTTTATATAGATTGGTCATATAATTTTACCATCAGGAATTTAGGCATAATCAATCTCATTAAAAATGAGACAATAACATAATCCATAACCTCATGACCCACTTATTTCATAAGCTCTATAAACTCATGTATAATAATTATATATTTATTATAATTTTATAAAAAAGTAATATTAACACTATTAATATCACATATGATCTATTTAAAATATTTTAACTCTTGTTTATTAATAATTATTTCTCAAAATCCTTGTTTCCATATGATAATTATTTCATTTTTCATACTAGTTTTGATTTGAAAGTTCTGGTACTTGCACATAGATCATGGTTGTATCATATTCATAAATTTAATAATGATATAAATATTATAGAAATTAATTATATACTCATTTATAACAATTCATATAAAATTTTTAGGAAAAATCAATTAGATCACTTCATGGAGATGGTAATCTCTATGTACATACAAGTAATGTTTTCACTTTTCAATGGATGAAATGAAAGAAAGGTAACATGTTTGTATGAGCGATACATTCTTTTACAACATGATGGAAAAGAGGTGGGAAATGGTTAATCCATAATAATAATAAAACATAAGTATATTTATGACACTATATTTATCATGTTTCTATAGATAAAAAAGTTTTAGATAAGTTATAAGAAGAAATAAAAGTTAAAGTACTCAGTTAAGGTGTATACCTCTTCTTTGAGAGACCTCCTTTTTCATAAACATTAATCCTTAGATAATTGGTATAATAAGAAGAAAATAATATCTAAAATAAAGGTAAGGAATATAATAATTTATCTGATCATGTAATTTCATAGATATAAGTTTTATATTATGTGGATAATGTAGGAGAAGAGGATCCCTTTTAGAAGTGTAGAGAGGGACACATATGGTTTGTCTTAAAAGGGTTCAATAATATATGGTCATTATTAAAGAATTGTTGCTCCAAATAGACATAAAATATAATTTAGGATAAATAATTTTGTAATATCTTAAACCTATAATAATTTTAAATTTTTAGGTGGAATTATTACCCTTATATTTTAGTTTAAACACTGAGTAAACCTTTTTTAACCTTATCACTGGTAACAAAATTCTATTATTTCTAAAATTCATTATTAGAAAAAATTATGTTGATCCTACTAAGTTTTATTAATTATAATGATTTAAATTATTAAATAATTTTTACCATATTTAATTCTAATAAGTGGATGAATTTAATTTAAATAATATTGTAAAATGAAAGGGAATTCTATTTTTAGAAAAACGTATTTTTAAGAATAAAACTAGATTTACATCCATTATATACCTTATAAAAACCATAAAAATAATATTATATTATAAAATTTAATATATAATTTATAAAATACATTATATTAATTAATTAGTGTAGATTAATTTCATTTATTAAGATAAAATCCCCTTCTAAGAATAAATGATGTTTTTAGTAAAATAATTGAATCCCAAAAATAAACTTATCCCAAAATAAAATAAAATTATAATTAATATCAAATTAAGTATATCATTTATAATTAATATATAATTATATTATTTTAATTTAAAATTAAAATATATTTAGAACTTATAAATTACTTGATTTAATAAAAAGAAAATACAGATTTATAAAATTTGTTGTTTTCACTATTCACTGAAGAATAAATCATTTTAGAAAAAATATAAAAATTCACCATAATATAATATTAACATGATGATTTATAAATTTATATTTAATTATTGAAATAAAATTTCTAAAATGGTTTAAACTTATTATATCCTCCATTAACAAAATATAGTAAAAACCATTTTAAAGAGAACATATTTTTAAAGCATAAAATAACTTTAATGAATATTGAGTACTTATTTATTATGAATTAATAAGTATATTTTGAATATTTAAAACCCTTATTTTTATTTTTCTAAATATTTTAATTAATATTCATAACATGAAATTTAATAGTATGGTTCTAAAGGATTAATATAACATGGTTCATTCAGACTCCAGGTTGCCTGTGATGCAAGCTATCAAATACATCTAGTTTATTTCAAAGGAAATTCATATAAAATCTTGGGGTGTCTCACAATTTGAGTCTCTAAGGAATTCAAAAGGTATATATATATGTTTATTGGTTATGGATCTGGTGTATTTTTTACATAGAATATACCAGTTGATGAATTGTGATACATGGGATTAGAGGTTTCTTTAAAATATCCACATTAGGGGTACTTGATATAAAATAGAACATAGAGGATATTCTCAAGTGACCATGATAGGAGTATTTAGTTTTTACTTTGTATACATATATTACATAGTGTAGTGTTTTAGGTTTTTTTGTTACATTTTGAGGATTCCTAAAATGTGTGATGTTATATGGTTTTTGTTCCTATATATACTGATGTTTAGTTTAGATATTCCATTATTATTATGTGAGATGATTTTATATTCTTTAGATTTTATTAGATATCTATTTCATTTTTCTAAGTCCCAAGGCCTCTCATGTGTGATTAAACCTTCTAATTTATAGTATCCAACTCCTGTTTTATTAGTGGTATGCATTATGTGGCACACACAACTCATCTCTTGTCTTAGAGGCATCATAGTGGGTCTTTCCATATCAAAATAGTAAAAAATAATCTCAATTATTGGGTATAGATTCAGGATTTATATTTCTTATAATGTTTGTATTGGGAAATTATGTTGTGATGTTAGGGGATATTCAGTTTTATTATTAGATTAGGGGACCCAGTAATGATTTTATAACTGATATATCCATCCATCAGGGCCATGATTATAGAAACACATACTTCTCATACATATATATTACATATTAATAAATTAATATTAATTAAAAATAATAATTATTCACATATAAATCATATAGTTTTGTTTTCTTTGGATACTTGGATACATAAATAACTTTTTCATAAAAGATGTTCATTATCTCCCACTTAGTTCCTCGCAATAAGAACTCTTCTTAGACACATGATAATTAAATACTTTCTCTGTAACATATGGAATGGAAAAATTACAAAGGTTGATATCATAACATTGACATAATATATGAATGATAAAGTAATCAAATAAAATATTCCCTAAGGGCATAATAATGGAATAAGATATAAATTTGTAGAATACACATAAGAATATAAAATTGGTTCTTTAGTATTATAGAAAATTATTGATACAATCATAATGGATTAGTTTTACTCCCCAAACCATCATAGTATTCGTGGTTATCTCCCAATACTATCATATTGTACAAAGTATCTTACTGAACTAGGATCACTTCTCATTCAACTCTTATTTATCTCATGTGATATTCATTTTTACCTAATTCATTAGAGGAAAATATAATTATGGTCCCACCCATAACATAATGAAAACTATAAATATGGATTCCATAATATAATAAAACATTAATTATATCATATACCATTAAAAAAATGTTTTCATAAGCATCTCATTATAATATAACCCATAGAATAGCAACGAGTTTCACAACTTAATTAACCGAAGGAAAAATAATATTTTATAGAATCTTCCTTAAATCATCATCATTATAATCCATGAAAATAATTAAAGGGTGTAGTATCAATGGATAATATACCCATTAAATCATTAATAACATCAAAGGTCTTAATCTCTTATGAAAATAAATTTAAATGAGAATTGGAATATTTCTTGATAAAAATAACCTTTTCATTTTAAAATCACATTTCTAAAATATAATAATAACATAAATATTAATAAAAACATTTTCATTGAAATAATAATGAAAAACTATAATGAAATAATCAATTAAATTAATGGTTATGACATAATTGAATTATGTTAATGTCGTGTATGTTGAAACAAAAATAATATTAACATTTTCAGTAAAAAGACAAAAAGTACACCATTCATAAAATTAAAAGAAGTTTTGATTTAAGAAAATTTGTAAAAAGTAAAACATAGATATAAATTACTTTAAAAACAATATATTAATATTAAAACATTCCCAAAAATATTAGTGTAAACATGGATATGTAAGAAAAATTATTTTCGACTAAAGAGAGAGATAAAGTCGATTTTTCTTAAAATTATACTTCATATCTATTATGTACATAAAGAAAGGAAAATTAAAGGAATGTATATATATATATATTATATATATAAATAACTATAATTTAAGAAAAATAATCTGATTCAGGAGAGTTAGACCATGAAATTTCATCATATGAAACTTAATCGTAAACAGTCCTGATAAACAATGAGATTGTAAAATAAAAACCTTACCACTTTTGTAACTTTCGATTCATAAGACCCATGAAATAATAAAAAAAAAATTATTAAAAAAAATTAATATAATAATATTAATTATATAAAATTTAATATAGGTATTATATAAAAACACATAAAATAAATGAATGGTTAATATTACATATGTCTCCCAGGAGTAAATGTGAGACTAGAAATCTCATACACTGAGTTTCACTTTCTTCAAAAGCACTCTATAATATATTATGATAAATTAAGAATTATTATAATTATATAATAGAGTCATGTAAATATATATAATATCATATATTATCCACTTATAATATTTTAACACCCATTTAATAATAATTTCTTATTAAAATCATCATTTTCATGCGTTAACTATTTCATTTTTTCATAAGTATTTCGGTTCAGTGGTTATGGTCCTTGTAAAATGATCATAGATCCATAATATATATAATTTTAATAATGATATAAATATCATATATAGTCATTATATATATATATATTAATTTTATTCTATAAAATTTAGAGATAAAAAATGAATTGCACCATTCATGGAGACGGTAGGTTGTACATACACATGAACATTGTTTTCACATTCCAATGGATTAAATAAAATAAATATAAATAATAATTCACATTTATAAAATCATTATTATATAATATAAATAATATATAATCATAAAATATGTCCTAATTAACATCCTTGTAAAATGTAAATAAAAAATGAATCTTATCGCTTCGTGGGGGTGGTAATCCACACGTACACACAAGCAACATTATCATTTTCCAACATATTGGAAGGTAAGAATGTATAAATTATATTATTATTAAATAAGAATAATTATTTCATAAATTTAATAATAAAAATATTAAATCCATCATAATACTCATCCATTATATATTTTGATGAAAAATGAATTGTATCGCTATGTGGAGACAGTAAGCAGTACGTACGTACGAGTGGTAATTTCACTTTCCATTTGATACGTAAGATGTTAGATAATGGTTAATTATTAATAACAATAAATCTCATAATATATAGGATAATTAATTTATTCTTTTATTATAAATACCAAATATTTATAAGTGGTAAAAAAAGAAATAAAAAATAGAAAAAGATCAGTTAAGGTGATTACCTCTTCTTTGAAAAAAACATTTGGGTCTCCTTTTCTATAACCTAAGATTAGCCTTTTAAGGATAAAATAATCACAAAAAAATGTCTTGGGAATTTTATAATTGATTTTTTTATGCATTGGTTTAGATATTATACTCAAAGTAGTGTAAATAAGTGAAAAGTGGGATATCCTTTTATAAGTGGGGGAGAGGACACACTTGGAATTTCTTAGAATATTAAAATATATTAATGTAATTATTAATAAAAATCATTAAAAGGGAAATTAATTTAAAGAAAATGTGGTAATAGGGTCAAATAAACATCGTTAAATTAATTTTAGATAGGTTTTTTGGTCCTTTTATCCCTTATAATTTAAATTGACCTCTCTGTTAATAATTTTTTAATCATAAATGTGATAAAACAAATATTTCAATATTAAAGGGTTAATAAAGTTACCATAAATGGATAAATGAATCCTAAATTGACCATGATATATATTTTAAACCATATTTAATTTAATTAGTATAAAAAATATTTTTATGAAATTTAAAATATTTAATAAAATATTATTTATTATAAAATATTATTATTTTTAATTTTGTAACAATTTATTTAATTTGGCTTTAAAGACACCAAGTAAAACACGAAATTAGAATATAATATTTTCACACATAATTAATATTTAAAATTTATCAAAAATATTCATGAAAATCAATAATTAATAAAAATTGTATTACTTTTAATATTTTCCAAATCAATTATTTTATTTTTCTATTATTTGAACAAATACTATATCAGTGTTTTGTAAGTATTTATGAAAATTATATCATCCTAAAAATTTAAAACAAATTATAATCTTAATAAAGTTATTTAAATTAAATATAAACATTAATATTCAATCAATAGGTATTTTTTCTACATATATTCCACAAAAACTTATTTTATATGTTATTTTGACTTTTCTAGCCTTAAGTAAACATTATACAAGATTTTGGATATGTCAATTGTTATATAACACAAAAAGTAATATTTATCCATAAAAATAATTATTAATATTTAAAATATATTATTAAAGTGATTAAAATAATTTTTTATTTGTCAAATATTATATTTAGGACACCATATTTGACTTTTCCAGTGCTACATAAGGACACTGAAAATTATTTTCATATTTATTATTTAATAGATTCTAATTTATATGTTTTTGGATTTTTCTTATAATATTTTTATTTTATTATCATAAATTACTCTTTCCATAATATTAATAAATTTTTATGTCATTTTTACATCATGGAGATATCATGAAATATATTGTATTTTATTAAAATTGTATTTTTATTATTCAACAAAAAAATTAATTTCTTTAGAAAAATATCAAAAAAATATCCTATGATAAATTTAAATTTTTGAATCAAAAATTAAATTAAAAATAATAAAATTTAATTCCTATATGTGATAGAACTTAGATTTTATATAAATTTTTAAAACAAAGTGAAAAACCGTTTTTAGAAAAAATGCATTTTTAAGCCTCAAATTTAACTTATACAAAAATCCAATATAATATTAATTCTTATGCAATAAACTCTATTATTTATAAATTTTAGAAAAATATTTTAATTTAAAAATAAATTAAAATAATAATGGTACATTTAAATTACTTTATTTAATGAAAAATAATGAAAGTATTTAAAAAAAATTTATTTTTCTATATTCACTAAAAAATAAATAATTTCTAAAAAGTACCAAAAATTCACCTTAAGTTAATATTTATATGATTATTTTGAAAAAAAATCATTTTATAATATAAAATTTCTAAATTTATATGAAATTAATTACAATTTTTACATATAAAATGCAATAAAAATAATTTTTTAAGGAAAAAGATTTTTGAAGCATAAAATGACTTCAATAAAAATTATATGATTATTTCATAAAAATTAATCATTACTCTTATATTTAGTAAGACCAGTATAAAATTATTTCATAATATTTTTACTCATATTGATACCTTCAAATTCAATATCCAGTTTATAATAATATACTATAATATTTCATAATTTTCTTGAAGCTCAATGTTGTGTGTTAAGCATGATATCAAGCTTAGTGTTATTCTTTTAACTAAATTTAAGGCATGTTACATCCCACCACCATTAACTAAAATTTTCCCTCTCAATTTTTTCATTGTCTTCAAAGGATCAATTTTTGAAAATACTATTTTTTAAAACCCCTATCGTACAAAGGTATAATAAAACATTCTTTGAAAATGGGAAGTGGGAAACATAAAGTTTACCTGAAATATCACATGATTGGGTTCCTATTTAAGGATAAAATTATTGTTAGGTTAAAATATATACATAGTGGTGAAAATGATGCCCAGGGACTAATAGAAATAGATATAGTATATAGTTATGAGAAATTTAATGACTATAAAACCATAAATCTATGATGGGTGAAAAGAAAATCTATATATCAAAAATAAATGTAAAAGTAAAACATTTTATTTCAATATCATTTTCTCAAATTTGAGGGATTAATTTACTATCATGATAAATAACACAAGAAAATGTACTTGCTTTATTTCCTTCCATATCATATACACAACATCATCCTTTAGTTGAAATTTGATAAATTTATACTTAATCTCTTACTCCATGGAATGAATATACATAATGAATTTTTATCCATGCCTAAAGTAATATACTTCAAACCAATCAAAATATCCATAAATGAAGGACAATTCATTCCTATAATATCTAGATATTTACCAAAAAATGGTTATAACAGGTTATATAAAATGATAAATCATACATTAACTTAAATCAATAATACACAATGATCAAATATGTGAATACATTTATTCTCATGATAAATTCTAATAGCCCACGTCACCATAAAACCTTAATGAAAACATATATGCTTCCAAAAATTTACATAGTCCTTATTCCTAAAATAAAGTCATAGACTACCAAATATATTACATATATCCAAAAATAAAATAAAATTCATTTTAAGATAAAATAAAACAAATTTTCATCAAATCCTAAATCGGTTCCAAGTTCATCAATACTATCCTAATAAAATTAAAAAAATATAATAGCTTTTCATCATATTAAAAAATTATTATTTCATCATCAAGAACATATTAAGGGTTATCTTTCCATTAATAATGTTTTCTATAAAAATATAATCTTTCAACAAAATCAATTTTCTTGGTAATTAGTATAATTCAATAGATTCTTTTAAATCCATAAATAATAACTACTTCATAACAATCCATATATGTTTAATGATTCATATAACAAAAATTTAACTAATAAAAATACTTAAATAATATAATTATTAGTATCCTATATATAAATTATTCAATAATTCCACTTATTGATCATAATAACATAGAACCTTAATTTTTATATGATTTAGATCTTAGATTAGGGAATTGGCTTGGATAATTTTCATATTCCCCACACAAATGAAATTGAACTATAAATGGTAGCATAATATAAACATCATATCCCCCCATAAAACACTTCATTTTACCTCATAAATTACTTCCTATATGACCTTATTTTCCATAAAAAAAGTACCTTATCATTCCTCTGAGTCATTTATCGGTTTACTTCATCCCACATACAAGACATATCGGAAAATAAATATGCATCCCTCTATGTTCTTCATGAGAATATATTATTCTCTTATTAGGTGTATCAAAAATCTCACCCATGTTACGACTGTTAATCATATATCAAGATTTCCTAATAGTAATAATCATAGTATTTGAAATTCTATCTCATGTTTCACTATATTTCTTATTATAAAAAACATTCTATTATTTATCACATTCATCCTCATCATAATCTCTCCTAGTTCCATCAATTGACTAAAATGGAAAAGTATACTATGAGAAACAATAACCATATTAGGAAACAACATAATTATGAAAATACATTTATAATATGTATAAATCATGACTCTTTCCTCTTAATCTATGGCACATTAGGTTTAAACTACACCATCCATGATCATTATGTATTGAAATCCTTCATCATGGTTCATATGAAAAAATATATTTATCCCAATAATATACCCTTAGAGTGGAATATTGGGTATGAAGTGATGGAACACTCACCATGCACTAGAATGGTGGATGATCTATACTCAGCCAAATATTTTCAAGTTTATTACCACTAAATGAATATGTTCCAAAACCACATCCACATATAGTATCCAAATAGGGAAACATTACTAAAAAAACAAAATAAACTCTTCCTTATAAAAATGTTAAGTAATTATCCTATACTCTTTCTTATCCCTAGGTTTTTCACTAAATATTTCTCATCCTAGTTTTCAATGATTAACTAAACCTCTCTATAATATGATAAATTGTGATATGTATTCTTCATACATAGATATTAATTCTTAATAGATGAATATTCATTAAATATTATAATCAACCCATCTAGAATCATATAGGTTTAGTATCATTATAAAATTAGACACATAAATAATTTGGTTGTAAAATATCTACGCTATCACCCACATAGTTCTTTATAACTCTCGCTCATCTTAGACACGTCATACTTAAAAATATTTATTTAAAACGTGGGTAAAGGTAACATAAGAAAAGGTGATCTTTGATGATCAGTAAGGATATACAAGGGATATATCTTTGATCACTTAATTATAACATGAGAATAAGTATATTATAACATTATCATAACATGTGAAAACCATACCCTACATATCATAGAGAATAATCTTGAGTTATGGAATAAATCATGGAAGTTCATAAGACCGGAATCATAATAGAATAAATAATATAATCCATGAGTTCATAACATTGGCATAAGACATAAATTTGTAGCATAAACATATGCAAAGAAAATCCTTTCTTCAGTATTAAAGGCTCTTTGAAAATACTATAACAGTGTATATGGATCACTCCCCAAACAATAATAGTCATAATGGTTCACTCCAAAGATTATCATAGTGGATAGATATCCTTACTAAATTAGGTTCACTCCCCATTCTAGTCTTGTTTATCACGTGATATACCCACCATTAACCTATAAATATGAGGAGCATATAATTTTGTACCCACCCATATATTAATGTAAACTATATGTATGTGTTATAGAAGATCATTAAAAAATCATCATATCATAACCTATGAAAATCAAATGGGTTTCATAAAAATTCCATCATATCATAACCTATGTAAAAAAATGGTTTTCAAAGAATCATCCTTAAATTTTAATCATAATAAGGCATATATATAATAAATTTTGATGGTCTTATTGGATAATTTCCCCATTAATGCGTAAGTAAAATAAAAGTATGTCATCTAAGATAAAAGTAGCTTTAAATGATATTTAGAATATTTCTTGAGGAAAATAAACATTTCATTTTGAAACCACTATATTAAAATATAAAAATTTCCCAAGTAATAATGAAATAAATATATTCAATAGGATCATTAGAAACATGTAAATAAATATTTAATTCATTTAATGGTAATGGTAGGTGAAATTTGGTTAATGTTGTGTATGTTAAAACAATTACTCCTTTCACATTTTCTGTAAAAAGTCAAAACGTACCTCATTAAAAAAACAAAAAAATATTCATTTTAATACATTTGGTAAAATGTAAAACATGGGTAAAAATTAAATTAAACAATCAGAGAATAATATTAATCTATTAATGAAAAAAATTAGTGAAAACATGGATATGGAAGAAAAAGGATTTTTGACTAAAGTGATAGATATAGTTTATTTTTCATAAAATAATTCTTTTTGTATGTTGAGTTCATAAAGAGTGGATAATGAAAGTAAAAAAATTAATTATTAAGAAATAACCATAGGAGAAGAAATATTATGATATTATTTAGAGGTAGATCATGAAATTTCCTCATTAGAAACTTAATCATAAACAATCAAGATAAACAAAGAGAATGTAACAAAAAACTCGTACTTCGTTGGTAAACTTTGTATCAGAATCCCTATGAAACAATAACATAAAATATATATTTAAATATTATTAATATAAATATATTCAATTTAAAACATGTCAAAGGGTTAGTATATAGGCCACACAAAATAAAAAAGTGGTGAATATGGAGGATGTCTCCTAGAAGTAAAAGTGGGACTATAAATCCATTACTCCAAGTTTAGCATACTTCAAAATCACCATATACTCCAGTATATTAGATTTAAATTTATTATAACTCCATAAAATATTCATTTAAATTTTTATAATATCATATATATTATACACTTATAACATTTCAATGCACATTTATTAAAAAATCTTTATTAAAATCATCAATTTCGGGTGTTAATTATTTCATTTTTTATAAGAATTTTTGTTCGGTAGTTCTGTTCCATTTAAAATAATAATTTTTCCATAATCTCCAAAAAATTATCATGATATAAATATAATATATATTCATTATATATTGATTTAGTTTCACAACTCCCTCCCCTCAAAGAGTACCTAACCTAGTGTGGAAATTAGAGAAGGAAGATGATGATTGCCTGATACTCACCTTCAGTAGGCCCCTAGTTGATGATTAGAACCAATGGGATCGTAAGGATACACATAGAAGGAATTAACTGCTAAGGAAACATGTGTAAGAGAGAGATGAGACAGATAAAAAAATTAACACAAACTCAAAACTATAAAATAAATCCCACGTGCATACATGTAATTTCATGAAATACTAAAACAACTTAATAGGTTACTGCAAGAAACAAAAAGGTAAAGTTAAAAGTAACCAAAAATCCCATACAGATCCTGAAAAACCATGTTATTGTAATATCTATCCTGATCTTTTAACAGCACCTATTAACCTGAAATAATTTCTATATACACTTGGGTTGATCATTATAGTATACTTATAAGGATCCTCCCTAGATCCTCTCTTGAAAAATATAAAGAATGCATACTAAATCCCAATGAACAATAGAGAAACTAATCATCAACTAAATAGGTATACAAATTACCTAGCCTTACTATGGATATTTCTCACCATGTATCACATAAAATAGAGCATATATTATATTATTAAAATATCAAGGTTACCCTGATACCACATCCCCACTGGTTTTCCACTTGGCCCCAACATCACACATCCTGAGCCATCTCTCTCCAAAATAATTTATCCCAAAGACACAAAGGATAAGTATCACAACCCATAAAAAGTGAATCATAACATCACATCATCTCTTATAAAATCTCTATATAGAAAACATGTAGTTTTTAAGAGCCATGATGGCCCATATGATGTGTATTATACATCGGGTATTATACCTCAATCCATCACACTGCATACACTATGTAAGGTACCTCAATACATCATAGCCTATACATATCATTATTATAATTACCATTTTTATATTATATTTATAGATTTTTTTTTTTTGAAATTACCACAATCGATTACATCCCTCTAAACATATGTATGGGAAACTAACCATCATTCATACCAGCACATAGAAACTACCAAGAGAATAAAGCAGGGACAGAGGGGGTAGTCAACCATCTATCTACCCACCTTGATATTAGGAAAACACCCTCATATATTCCACTAGGTGTTAATAATCCTAACATCCATAGGTGGGTTAGCATATTAAATCAAAAAACATTTAGAATATAATATAGCTCGCAACCATAATATGGTAATAACCTAATACGATGTTCAACTATAGCTATCATCACTCAGACTCCTAGATACCACTACAAAGACTGAAAAACTTTTAAAGACACATGAATTTAGGAGCTATATTAAATTATATTTTACATTTAAAAATTAACCATATGTTATTTAATTAATTTTCCATTAATTAACCATCAACATTGTTATCTATATTAAAAAAAATATCCCAAAAATCTAATTCCATTTCCTATAGGAATAATCTAAACATAGTCCATATTTTATCAAGTGTAACATCATTCCTGAAATTGTAGTCCAGTAAGAACCCACCCCATGGGTTAAACATTTATTATTCATTATTAACATCATTCCATAATCCATGTACTCAAGGAAAATATCCTAAGATACCAATAAAAAATGAAACCAATATCATCTAGCTACCTCGATTAGTCGGTAAATGAATGTAGATAAATATGAAACCTGGCCATCAGCCATTAAAAATATTCACATCAAACAAGCTGTAACATCTCGGTTTTGGAAGCCGCCCAGAGGTTCCCTGTACCATGTTGGTTACATGGCCTCAAGCACATTTCCCCGAACTCCAGAGGCTGCCGACTATAAACGAGGGCCTTGGGTGTGATGGTGGGGAAACTATGCCCTCATTGGCAGAGTAACACAGTGGAAATAAATAGATAACAATAACATAAGTAATAATGATACCATACAGTAGTAGAAAGTGGAGTACTAAAATAAATACATAACTGGAGCACATATATAAATGATGAAAGATACATATGTCTAGGAAAGTATCCAAACAAGTCACAATGCTAGAATACATTACTAAACCCAAATGCAGAGAAAACAAAGTAAACAACCTCTCAGCATCGCAATCCTCAGCTTGGTCTCATGCTCTCCAGCTCCATAACAATCAAGTACCAGAAGTAGAAGGGTTCTTGGACTTATCTATACCTACAGTGATATAATCTGTTTGGGTGCAAAATCATGACCCAAATAGAGTGTGATAAAAATCCCAATAAGTAACCTTCCAAAGATTTGTTCCTAATAGTCAATGAATATATATTGCAGGAAATAAGAAAAAAGAAGTAGTAAACAAGGAAGTACTCCATAGTAAACAATCCTACAGTTTCAATTACATCATTTACATTTAACAATTTAGTCAACCAAACACAATTACAAGCAACCCTATGGGAAGTTCTCATATCCTATCCCCTCTGGTTCATCCAACAAAAGAAAAGTAACAAAGACTCTTTGAGGAAGCACTCGCCGTCATTTCCCCCTTATAGTCTTGTGTAATCAAAGACTCTCTGAGGAAGAACTCCCCATCAATTCCCCATATAGTCTTTTAATCATAACTACAGACACTCTGAGGAAGCACTCAACATCAATTCCTCCTATGGTCTCATAACTTATCTATAGACACTTTTACGGAGCACTCAATGTCAATCCCCCCCCCTATGGTCATGCAGCGTGATAATTATAACAGACACTCTAGGAAATCCCTCAACACCAATTTCCCCTATGGTCTCACTACACTAGGCTCCCAAAGCCCCATGGAAAGCAATCATACACAAAAAATAATCAGAAGCCAAAGTAAACCTCAATGTACTACTTGGATAATTAGCTACAAGGAATGGCACATCAAATCATATAGATAATCACTTCATCCTAACAACACTAGGAATGGAAAACAAATAGCCTAACTGGAAAAGATAGACCAAATGGTAAAAATCAAACAAGTATGGGAAATCACATCCATAGCATGGAAATTAACCCTTTCACAATCACACAACTTCTATTCAAATATAAAAGGCATAGAAGGCATTAAGAGGGATAAAATTCCTAAACACGCAATACCCCAAATGAGGGTATTAGAAACTTTTTCACATATAACTCAAAGACTAACTACATAAAGTCACAAACCACCTACCTCAGCATTTTACAAACGATATACGTGAACCTCAGGCCTAGAATCTCCATAGAATGATGTAGATCTACAAAAACTTAAAATAATGTTCAACCAAATATAAATAATGAAAGAGGAGGAATCAAGAAATTAGGCTCTAGAAGAAGGAATATCTTACCATGGTAATTCCAATGAAATTGACTGCTGTCAATTCGGAGAACAGATGAAGAGTCGGAGGCTCGGAGAAGATTCGCAGCATATAGCCACTCCTAGATGAGACAGGTCGAGAAGTAGAAGGTTATGTCGATTAGTCGTGACTCTGGTCTGTTTAATGTTAAAAAAAATACACTGCATGTTCTTTAAGAGTACACAGTGTGTACTTTCCTTATACAGCCACCGCTTTAGTTGATCTCTAGGTTACCCCACATGTCCATGTGTTCATCCATTACACGGCTAGCACATGGATACTCGTGGCAACCGAGTACACGATGTGTACTTATAAGTACACGGTGTGTACTCCTGAAATTTCTAGAAACTCCTCTTTTTCCCGAAAACACAAGAAAAAAAGATTCATACCTAAAAAGAAGATCTAGGTTCTTACAAACTTCCCCCCATAAATAAATTTGTCCCTGAATTTCCCTATCAAGGCGGTGTATAAGAAGAAACCTCGAACAACTCTAGCTACTGTGATGATACATCGGCCTCCCTCTCCCAGGTCTTGTCCTGTACTCGTCTGTGCTACCATAGAACTCATACTAGAGGAACAGACCAACGATGAAGAACCTTTTCACTACGATCAACAATCTAGATAGGATGCTCCTTGAATGATGCATCCACCTCTAAATCAACCTCCTTGGGTTGAAAGACATGAGACAAATCTGAGAAGTAATGTCGTAGCTGAGAAACATTGAAGATTTCATGCATATCCTGGTACCTCTGAGGTAACTGTAACTGATAGGAAACTGGCCTGATCCTTTCTAAAACCTCAAACGGCCCGACGTATTTCAGTGAAAACTTACCCTGTCCCCTAATCCTCCAGTGTCCCAACCTCAGTGTGACACGTAGGAAAACCTACTCCCAAACCTTGAACTCCAGAGGTCGTCTCTGCCGATAATCATAATACTTCTATCATGACTGTGTATTATCCATCCTCTTCCAAATCAACTCTATTTTAATTGTGGTATCCTGTACAAGATGAGGTCCCAGTATACTGGTCTCTCTAACCTCCAGCCAATATAAGGGTGATAGGCATGGCCTACCGTACAAAGCCTCATAAGGTTCTATCTGAATAGTTTCTTGAAAACTATTATTATAGGAAAACTCCATAATAAGTATGCATTTCTCCCAAGACCCTCCAAAGTCTAGTACACATGCTCGTAGCATGTCCTACAGCACATGAATTGTATGCTTGGACTGGCCATATGTCTGGGGGTGGTAAGTTGTACTCAGAAGTACTTATGTACCCAAAGCCTTCTATAATCCCTGACAGACCCGAGAAGTAAAATGAGTGTCCCTGTCTGAAACAATGGAGTGTGGAAATCCATGTAAACGTACAATCTCTCAGATGTAAAACCTTCTCAACTCATCAACACTGAAGGAATCCTTGATCGGTAAGAAATGAGAAACCTTCGTGATTGTGTCAATGACAACCCAAAATGCATCATTCCCTCGAGGTGACCTCAGAAAACCTGTCACGAAGTCCATCGCGACATCATTCCACTTACACTCGGGAATGGGTAACTATTGCAAAAGCCATTCTGGTCGCTGATTCTCCACCTTCACCTGTTGACAGGTGGAACACCTCATGAAAAAACTAGAAACATCTCCCTTTATACCTGGCCACCAATATTGATGGTGCAGATCTCGATACATCATGGTGACACCAGGATGAACTGCCCAAACTGAGGAATGAAAGTCTCGCATTAGCCCCTCACGTATGTCTGTTGGCACCCACACACGCCCATGAAAATGAAAGATCTCATCCTCGCCTACTGTCTATCCAGGAATAGGTTCCTCTCCTGACACACTCTCCCATAGGACTAGGCCTTCAGAATCTGATTGTTTCCTCATCTGCACTTGATCAAGTAGAATAAAGGTAACAACTACAGAAGAAAGAAATGTCTACCTCTATCTTTCGTGCACCTCCAAATGCATCTCATAGAACAGATCCATAAATTGTCACTCTCTATTGTCCTCCTGAACTGCATGTATCTGAGTTCTCCTTCTCAATCCACCAACCACAGTGTTGCCTTACCTAGGCATATAGGCAAGCTCAAAATCAAAGGACTGAAGTTACTCGACCCCCCTTTGTTGTCTCATATTTAGATCGTGTTTAATGAAGATATACATGAGACTTTTTTGGTTGGTGAAAACCAAAAAATTCTCTCTCATAAGATAATTTCTCCAACAGAATAAAGCATGAACAACTACAGCCAACTCGAGATCGTGCTTTGGTAGTTCCTCTCATGTGGCCTCAACTACCGAGACCCATACACAACAAATCCTTCCCCTGCATAAGCACAGCTCCCAGCCCGATACCTAATTCATCACAATACATAGTAAATCTCTTTCCCATCTCTAGAAATACTAGTATCAGTGTTGAAGTCAACCTCAATTTCAACTTCTGAAAGGCTAACTCACAAGAATCTGACCACAAGTACTTCGTACCCTTCTTAGTCAGGCCCGTCAGGGGTGCTTCTATGCATGAGAAGTCCTATATGAAACATCTGTAGTAACCATCCAGCCCTAGAAAACTCCGCACCTAAAATACGTTCTTCGGATGATCTTAGGAAACTAGTGCTCTCACTTTATCTGGGTCCACTAATACTCCTATCTCTTAGATAACATGACTCAAGAAGTGAATCTGGTCCATCCAAAAGTGGAATTTTTAGAGCTTAGCATATAACTGATGCTCTCTCAGTGTACTCAGAATGATATCTAGATGTGTGGCATGGTTGTGTCTAGTGTAAGAGTACCCCAAGATATCATCCATGAAGACCACCATGAAAGAATCCAAGTATGGATAGAACACTTAGTTCATCAGTTCCATGAAAAATGTAGGTGCGTTCATGAGACCTAACGGCATAACCACATACTCGTATAGACCATACTTTCTCTGAAAGGGTGTAAGAGGTATATTTGATGGTCTAATGCACAAATGATGATAACTAGATCTCAAGTCAATCTTCAAGAACACCCGGGCTCCTCAAAGTTGATCAAAGAGATCATCAATCCTCAGCAAGGGATATCAGCTCTTGACCGTCAACTGGTTCAACATCCAATAATCCACACAAAGTTTGAGGGTACCGTCCACCTTCTTTCCAAACTGAATAGGAGAACCCCAAGGAGAGGTACTGGTTCAGATGAAACCCTTTTCCTGCAACTCTTCCAACTGCTTCTTGAGCTCCTGTAACTCTGGTGTAGCCATCCTATAAGGAGGAATGGACACCAGTGCTTCTCCTGGCACAAGCTCGGTATAAAATTCCACCTCTCTCTCTAGATTAAAAACTGAAAAGTCCTCTAAAAAGACATCCCTAAAATGATCGACCATTGGAGGAAAGTCTAACTGTAAATTCCCATGGTCATCCATAAATTGACTAGCAATTTGGGTTGTGATTCCTCCCAATCCATGATGTTAGAGTCCCGCTTTTCTCTCCTGGACATCCCATTCATCCTTATGAAGAAATGATATGCCCTATAGTGATGTGAAACTCACCCTATGATAATAGAAGTTGAAAATAGCCTGGAAGGGAACTAACCATTCCATTATGAGAATGAAATCATAACTTGTCATATCAAGGACATAAAGGTCACATAAGAAGTGACACCCACAAACCTTAAGGGGGGAACTCCTTGAAATGACATACACTAGTCGTTCTAGTCCCCAAAAGAGTTTATAGTATCAAGATATTAGAAGAGGTAATGATATAGAGCCCAAATCTCTCCAAAAAAGCAACAGATATAAAGCTATGGGAAGCCCATCTATCGAAAATCACATAAGCTAAAACTATGTCAGCTAGAATCATACCTTAAACTATGGAAGGTCTGAGATCCATCTCTTGTTGGGTCTACTCCACTGCAAAAGTTTGTCCTGTACCACAGCCCTGTGACCCTGTCTGACCACCTTGAGAAGATCCACCCTGTTGCCGCTGAAAGCATGTCGGCTAACCACCACGGCCATGAACTCCACCTCGGCCTGGACAACTGGAAGAAATTTGGTTCCTAGACTGATGATAAACTCATGGTGCTGCTCCTAAACGCGGAGTCATAGAAGAACCCCTATCATCTGCTAATGGTGAGAATAACGGACCAAAACGCTAAAGATGACACATCTTGCCTCAAGATCGGCACTCCACTAGGTCTCTCGGGCAAAGTGGCCTAGTATTCCTAACCTTTCTTCACTAGTAGCATACCACCAGGCTACCTGAAGGTGCATCCTACCTACTCAGATATCTACATGTAGACTCCATATGGTGCTTCCTACTATCAGCTGGAGAAGTACTAACTCTGGATGTTGAACCACCCTAGCCCACAGCTCTAGAATCCATCGGGTTACGCTCTGTGATCAGTGACTGGTTGAAAATAGAAGTGATGGAAGTCAATATAAAAATGTTCACCTAATCATGAATGTCTTTACTAAGACCATCCTCAAACTTCCTCGCTAGGAATAACTCATCTACCCCTAAAAGGGTGTAAATCATTGCATCTTTGTGAATTGAGAAGAATACTCCATAACTGAAAGAGTACCCTGCTCCAAACTCATGATCTCCCATGATCAATCGGCCATCAAGGTCTCTGGATAGAAATAATCTTAGAAGGTACACTGAAACTCATCCCAAGCCATGCCCTGCTGTCATCCTACCTGAAAAACCACATCCCACCATCTCTTGGCAGAATCCCAAAGCATATAAGTAGTGAGAATCACCCTCCTCTCGGGAGGCGTCTCCAGATGCTTGAAGATAGAAAGCATGACTTCTAACCATGACTCTATAGCCTGAGGTCCTCCTTCCCCTATGAAGGTGGGAGGATGCTGATTTTGGAAAACCCATCTCAATTCTACCATTGATGGGGCAGGATGCGGTGCTCCCTGGAAGGTCTGTATGAACCTCATAAATCCCCCTTGGAACTATGCGTCAGCACCTATGTCTGGAATGATGGTTGGTGCCATGACTGACACTACAGAAGTATCTTTTGGTAGTCCCTAATCAACCATGTCCAGAGTTTGATCACTTCCCTTTAACTGGCACACAACTAGAGGATATTTTGGTGGAATTATTCTGCAAGGTCAAGCACACCCCTTAGATCAATATAATCAAGGACTAAAACTTAGAAGTGTAAGAAGGGAACAGTAAAAGGAAAAAATTCAAGTTTTTTTTCAAAACATGGATACACGGTGTGTATAACCCTTACACGGCATGTTCCTTTAAGCCTTAACATTGGTGTGTACTTCTACCGAAACTGATCATGTAACACCCCATACACACGGTGTGTTCTCCCAAGACACGGTGTGTACTTGATTTTTTTCCCCTACCTGAGTTCTTTTATATGAATAAACCACACAGTTCTCCTAGTGAAGGACTACACTGCATGTTTATTCCAAACACAGCATGTACCGCTTAGGTTTCCACTTCCCGTGTTGTTTGTCACATGGTTGGACACACGACTGACTCTACACGGTGTGTTTATGTCAGACACGTCATGTACTAGAAGGATTCCACCACCTCGTATTGTTAGTCACATGGCCAGTTACACAGCTCACTCTACATAGAATGCTTCATATGCACACAGCGTGTACTTCCTAATTTTTCATCCTACCATGTCGTTAGTCACACGGTTGGATACATAGTTTCGACAACACGGTGTGTACATATGGTACATGGCATGTCCCACCAAGGATTTTCCAACCACGTGTCTCTTCTCACACAACCAGTGACACGATTAGAGACTACACAGTGTGTACATATAGTACATGGTGTGTACTTAAGAAAAATGGTTCCTTCCCAAACAAAAGGACACATGGTATGTATTAATTAATACACACCATGTACTCTGGGTTTTTCCGAACGGTAAGCCTCAGAAACTACTCTGGGACCCAAAAAACACTAAAACAAACATTAAAGTTCCAAATTTTGATCTATGAGTGCCCATAATCCCCATGAATAAAATATTGTCATCTTATACATGTTATATACAAGTAATAGCAAGGCAAAAATCCACCAAATTCCAATCCATGAGGGTCCATAACACCTAAAGAACCAAAGTTTGGTGTTAATTCTAAAAAATCCGTATACAAAAAATACCCTATCAAATAGTGGGTATTATATCAAGGAATATATCACAATAACATGCATATTTATCACAACATCTATCACAACAACATACAATCGGTAATACACCCTAAATGGCATGGTAAGGATGCCTGACATGTGATTTCTAGCAAGTTATTATAAGATACAAGAGATGTAATACACTCATCTCAATAGGTTGCAACATAAATAGAACCTCAATAATATCGAAAACAACAAAATAAAACATGTGGATCACCCAACAGTGAAATCAAATCAATTGCAATAATTAAAAAACTAGAAAAATTGCAATAATGAGGTAAATTGTCTTTTCCCTATACACGGGTTAGCTACTCTCAGACAAAGCTTATTACCAAGTTCTTATTCCATCCTATCCCTGAATATAGGATCAAAATAGTAAGTCAAGAAGAAAATAAATGCCTCTGATACCACTTTATAATGTCTCGGTTTGAGAAGCTGGCCATAGGTACCCTGTACCTTGTTGGTCACATGGCCTCAAGTGCATTTCCCCAAATTCCAAAGGCTACAGACTAGAATCGAGGGCCTTGGGTGTGATAGTGGGGAAACTATTCCCTCATTGGCAGAGTAATGCAATGAAAATAAATAGATAACAATAGAAAAATCAATAATGAAACCATAAAATAGTAGACAATGGAAGAATGAAAGAAATAATTAACTTGAGAAAATATATAAATGATGCATGATACATATGTATATGAAATCAGCCAAACAAGTCACAATGTTGGAATATAGTATTAAACCCAAATGTAGAGAAAACAAAGTAAACAACTCCTCAGCATCGCAAGCCTCAGCTTGGTCACATGCTCTCCAGCTTCACAGTAATCAAGTACCTAAAGTATAAGGGCGATTTCCCTTATCTATACCTACAGAAATATAATCTGTTTGGGCCTAAAAGCATGACCAAAATAGGGTGTGAGGCAAATCCCAGTAGCAAACCAACCAAAGATTTGTACCTAACAGTTAGTGAATATATATGGAAATCAATACAAAAAATAAGCATTAAATAAGGAATTACTCTATAGTAAACAACCCTACAGTTTCAATTGCATCATTTACATTTAACAATTTATTCAACAAAACACAATTACAACAAACCCTATAGAAATTTCTCACAGCCTATCCCCTCTGGTTCATCCAACAAAAACAAAGTAAAAAAGTCTCTATGAGGAAGCACTCACCATCAATTCCCTCTATAGTCTTGTGTAATCAAAGACTCTCTGATGAAGCACTCGCTGTCAATTCCCATTATAGTCTTTTAATGGTAACTATGGACACTCTGAGGAAGCACCAACATCAATTCATCATGTGGTCTCATAATGTATCTATAGACACTCTGAGGGAGCACTCAACATCAATCCCCCTATGATCTTGCAGCATGATAATTATAACAGACACTCTAGGAAATCCCTCAATGTTAATTTCCCCTATGGTCTCACTACACCAGGTTCCCACATCCCCATAGAAAGAAATCATATAAAAACGATAATCAACAACCAAAGTAAACCTCAAAGTACTACTTGTCTAATTAGATACAAGGCATGGTATAGCATATCAGATATATAATCACTCCATCCTAACAACACTAGGAATGAAAAACAAATAGCCTAACTAGAAAATCTAGACCAAATTATCAAAATCAAACAATCATGGACAATCAAATCCATGGCATGGAAATTAACCCTATTCACAATCACGCAACTTCTATTCAAACATAAAAGGCATAACAGGCATTAACAGGGTTAAAATCCCTAAACACATAATACCTCAAATGAGGGTATTGGGTAATTTTGCACATATAACTCAAAGACTAACTACAAAAAGGCACAAACCACCCACTTCGGCATTTTACAAATGATATATGTGAACCACAGTCCTGGAATTTCCCAAGAATGATGTAGATTTATAAAAACGTCAAAAATGTTAAACCGAATATAACTCATGAAAGAAGAAGAATCAATAAACAAGGCTCTAGAAGAAGTAAGATCTTACTTTGGTGATTCCAATGCAATCAATGGAGGTTGATTCGGAGAATGGATGAAGAGTCAGAGGCTCAGAGAAGATTCATGGCCTATGGTTGCTCTTGGATGAGACAGGTCGATAAGGACAAGGTTCTGTCAATTAGATGTGACCCCAGTCCGTTTAATGAAAAAAGAAAGTACATAGTATGTTCTTTAAAAGTAAATAGAAAGTACTTTCCTTATCCAGACTCTACTTTAGGCAGTCTCCAGGTCACCCTACATGGCCATGTGCTTGGCCATTACATATCCAGCACATGGCTACCCACAGAAACCAAGTACACGATGTGTACTTATAAGTACACCATGTGTACTCCTGAAATTTCCAAAAAAATCCTATTTTTCCCGAAAACACCAGAAAATAAGATTAATACTTGAAAAGAAGATCTAGGTTCTTAAACAAGCATCTAGATATATCACATCTATGAGTAAGACCAACTTCATCATGTTCTATCATATATGGTTTCATCACTAACAACCTCATGCATATCCTACTGAATATCATTGTCACATGAATCAACTATTTTCACATCATTTGAGCCGCATCACCCCATATCAAATAATCCATCTCAGAATCATATCACATATAATTCTCACTTCCAAATATAAGGATGTAATTCTAGACTGATGGCCTGAAATCCCAAATAGCCTGACCCAAAAGCCCAAGCGTCCAAGGCTGAGCTATGTCCGATGGTTCGTCGGGCCGGGCATGGTCCTATGAAAGAAAGACCACAATCCGGTTCGACTAGTAATATCATGTCCCACTAGCCTATATGAATCTCATTCCATAAAATCTCATTCACTCAAAAAATTGGGAAACTACTGGTATTGAGACTCGAACCCCCTACAACAAGTTTTCAAGGTTACGCCTGGACCAACTGGTCTAGGTGGTGTGTCTGGATATAAATCAACATACTAAATATATATAAACAACTCTATCAATAATATATATATATAATTATATATCAATTACTTAACAATATATATATATATATAATAACACATTATATATTAACTAAAAAATAACACTCACCTACTAATGTTCAGGCGCGCACTCCCCCAACCTCGTTAATTTTTTTAAGTATGTTGCAACTTGAAAATATTATATATATTATATATATTATATATACATATATGAATGTATTTAGAAAAAAAATTAACGCCCACACCCACTAATGTGCACCCCCAAACCCAAATTAATTTTATATTTAATATATATATATATATAATAATAATTTATTATATATTAATAAAATAATAACACACTTGCCCAATGATATTCAAGCACGCCCCCCCCCATCCTCATTAATTTTTTTTAATTTTTTTTAACTTTCATATATTATATATATTATATATAAATATATAAAGCTATTTTTAAAAAAATTATCACACCCACTGGTGTGCACCCCCAACCCCTCATTAATTTTTTTTACAACTTTAATATAGTATATATATAATCACATATATAAATTTATTTAGGAAAAAAAATAACACACCCACCCACTTATAAGAACCCCCAACCCCTCATTAATTTTTTATTTACAATATATATATAATAACTTATTATATATTAATAAAAAAATTACACACTCACCTAGTGATGTTCACACACTTCCACCATCCTCATTAATTTTTAAGTATATTGACATGTGAATTTATTACATTCATTATATATAATATATATAAGAATATAATTATGAGTGGGAAATAAATGGGACTTCATGGTGAAACTCAACGAGAACATCCCTCTCTAAAACTAAGGGTGATTAGGGTCTAATCCCTACTTTGATTCCTTTCTCCATTGGATAGCAAGGTCGATTATCTTCTTGTGCCTGGGAGATTCAACTCCCATCACTTCTCAGATTTAGAGGTGAAACAGAAGAGTCATGCATGAAATGGTGCTACCGAGATCGAGGAGAATCACTCTTTCACCTTCTTCAAAGGAGCATCTGATACTTACATTCAAGAAAAGGGCACAACTTCATACATCAAATCAGATCCCCAAGTTGTATAAAATCACATGAAAATAGGTGCACATTCAACTATTCCTCATCTCTTTCTACCCAAATGTCATAATCCTCTTGAAATTAGATGAATTGGTAGAGAGAGTATTTTTTATTTGGTTATTTTACTCTAAGAAATGTATTTCACTAGGGTGGGGATATTTTAATATGGTCTTCCCCTTGAAGGATATTAAAGTATGACCCTGGGGTTTTGGATCGATAGCTCTCAAACCAGGTATCATTCACCTATGTGAATGGGACAAAAAATTCAACCCATTAGAGGCTGGTAGCTACATGACTCAAATCTAGGAGAGGGTTTATGGATTGAACTGGATAATCTGGCATATGAAAATACTATATGACATTTCACTATCAATAGGTATTCTAATTAAAATTGATAAGGAAACAGAAGTGGCTAGGTTCGGTCACTTTTCTAGGTTCTTGGTTGAGGCAGAATTATGCTCGGATTTAAATGATAAAGTTATACTTGCAGCTAAGGATGATATGATCAAGCTGAAGATCATGTATGAGAAGTCCCCAAAATTCTTCAAGTATTGTAAGTTCATTGGTCATGATTCCTCAAACTACATGTGATCCAAAGTCTGTAGCTTTTTTTTCAAGGGTATGATTTGAGTAACTACCCTAAGAAGATCAAAAACCCATATGCCCAAAAACGAGATGTTTGGGTGTAGCTTACTGGTAATAAGGCTGGTTATATTTTTGAAAAGTGTGATACTGCTAAGTTTTTCCATCAGATTAATGAAGATCATGGATTTGTCCCAGATTATACAATAAAGCCAATAAGTGTTGAGAATATCGAACAGTCCAGTGATTTAGATGAAGCTCCTCCTTTCGAAATTATGAAGAAATATTAGGTCAAAATATGCTATGAGGAAGCCAATGTGGTCACTGTTGATGGTATTGTTAAATGAAATATTGGTTACAGCATGAAGCCACAAATAGATCCTCATGACTTGAGCAGTGAGAATTATTTGTTGGTTGAAAAAGTGAACGAAGAATAAATTCAACAAGAAGTCGATCTGGAACTCTCGCAAAAAGGAATGGATTCCCTGGTTTGCTAGAAGGGTGAGAAACCATTTGATTATGATTCTACAATATTCTATAGATACTATACAAAAATTTCTCTTTCAAAACCCATCATGGATAAAGAAGTCTGACAACTGGTTTCTTATAAAAACCAGAACACTAGTCTCTCAAGTGGTGGCTGATCAAACAAATAAAGGTACATATGTTCCTATTTCAGATCAAAATATTGACTGTGTTATTGATATTTTGGATGAAAATATTGGCACAACTAATTTTCCTCATGAAGAGACAAAGTATAAAGACTTATTCCCTTAGCAAACACCAAGGGTTGAAGGAATGCCCACTCCACTTTCCAGGGAATCTTCTAATGAAAGGACTATATAGCATCATGTTGATAGATTTGACTCTGACAGCACGGATGCTGAAATGATTACTGAAAGGATGAAGGCACTTTATGCAAGACAAGGTCACTTGAGAGTTAGAGGGCAGGGTTATGGACATGGAAGATTTGAATGGAATGCATTTTCTGAGGAAGAAAATATGCTAACTAAGAGGCTGAAAAAAAGTTCAGTATCTAACTAAGTTGCTTTGGGCATTTTTGTTGTATTCAGTTACCTTCCTTATCTCCTTACTACTTTTATTTTTTATAATAAAATAGGCATCACCTCTATCTTTATTAATATATATATATATATATATATATATTATAAATATATAAGTCTATTTAGAAAGAAAAAATTTAATCATCCCATTGGTGTGCACCCCCTACCCCTCATTAATTTTTTTACAACATGCACATATTATATATATATATATATATATATATATATATATTCACATGTATGAATTTATTTATAAAAAAACAACACACCCACCAATTGATGTACACCACTCAACTCCTCATTAATTTTCTTTTTACAATTTTCATATATTATTAAGAATGTTATTTATTATGAAAATTAATATTTATTTAGACAAAGCAGTCATGATAGATTCATTTTTTTAATCATGCATTTTCAAATAAATTATTTGAAATTTAATTATTTTATAAATTGGTCTCTATTTTATATTTTTATTAAATTAAATAAATAATTGTAATTATAATAGGCATGTGACGTTGGGGTAAAGGGTTCTTATGAAACACGTGAAGTGAGAAATTCAAAACATGTCAAATTATTGAGAATTAAATGAAAAATGTTTCAACCATGAAATGTTAATAAAAATTAAATGTTTAAAAAAATGTTAAATGCTTTAAAAAAAGACATTAAAAAAAGTCATTTAAAAAATTATGTTTAAAAAATATGTTTTAAAAAAATGTTTTTAAAAAAAATTAAGAAAAATGTCTTAAAAATTTATGTAAAAAAGGTTTAAAAAATAATTGAATTTTTTAAAAAAATCATAAAAAACGTTTTAAAAATAAAATTTTAAGAAAACATTTTAAAAACTAATATTTAAGAAAAACGATATTGTTTTTTTTAAATAAAAATTTTAAAATAAATGTTTAAAAACATTTTAAAAGCACATTTTTAAAAAAAAGTTTTAAAATAAAAGTTTAAAAAATATTTTAAAAACATTTTAAAATAAACATTACAAAAACTTAAAAACGTTTTAAAAACATTAAAAATACGTTTAAAAATGTTTTTAAAACCTTATATAATTTATTTTAAAAATAATAAATGCCCACAAGGTCCTACCAGTGGCCTAGCTCTGCCCAACTATTTGAGTCGGCCTGAGGTTGGGCTTGGGATGCCTCATGGGGTTGTTCAGGCCGACCTGGCCCAGCCCAAATAGTGGTTCATAACCCAATTTTTTGGAGAGCAAGCCTGGCCTAGCCCAAACTAGGTCAATCCAGGATGGAATGACAACCTTTTCTTGATCTATCACAAGAAAACAAGAAAACAATAAAATTCAAATGGGAAACTAGGCCCTAAATCAAGGCATTTAGCCTTTGCACAAAAATTATCTCTCACGTCCTCCAACACAAGGCATCTAGCCTATAAACCAAATGGTAAATCAAGGGACCAAGGATTTATCTTTTTCAATAATTATTCCATATTTAATTAACCAATTCAATATTCACAGGTTCCAACTACGGAAAACTTAAGTCATTAAGCTATAACAAGATATAAAAATGTTTAAAATGATCTTATCACTAATTATTGTTTCAATAAACATATAGAATACCATTATCATTTAAAAAACATTTTTATTTTATTATTTTCAACTAAAATTTTTATTCTTCAAATTCTTTATCAATTTCATTATCACATGGAATATCACATTCAATTAAACATGCTCATTGCATCAATTTGATTATCACCACATTACAAGGAACTCCATGTTCATTTAAACATGATGCTTCTATATTTATTTATCCAAACAATTAAAAATTACTGGAATAAATTTCTTTACCATTTTATAGTTAATACACATGATAAACCAATCATAACTACTTGATATACAATAATAGATTAGATAAAATACTATCTAGAAAATTTATAAGAAAATTGTTATCTTGGTATAAAACATTGACATGTGATCATTATAATCAATTCCATTATTAATATATTTAAATAGTTATTAAATTTATTCCATTGCAATATTCAAGTCTAGTCCATGATATCTTAATGATTTCATGAAAATAAATAGAGAATAAAAGAATCCCCTACCTCAAAGGCATTAATATTCTTTGTATGAGAATAGAACATCATCATGAATCTCTAATAAACTCTCCTCTGAGGAAATACATTCTGTAATATATGTCATACCACAAACACTCTATAAAATGACATTAGGAACCCCACAAGATTATTATATATAAATACCCTTTACATGGTAAGAATAAACATCAGGAAAACAAAACAAAACTGAGAGAACCACTAGATAGAACAGGTAAAACACACCTTGTATCACCATAGATTGAACTCTAGGGGCCAAGGATCACTCCCTACCAAAATGGAAATCAAATACTTAAAAACAATATCTAGTTAACCTTTGGTTAGAGTGTATAGAGTGTAAAAGAATTAATTTTGGGGGTCTATAGGTATTTATAAACCCACTAAAAATGAAGGCCACAACTTAATGCCTTGGACCATACCGCAACATCATCTGAAAAAGGGAATTATATGGCATAGCCTGAGGGACCATTATACAAATACACTTGTTCAAAGGTGATTTAGATAATACATGATATATTTTATTAAAGTGAATCTAGGGGTTATGGTGGATCCATAATCACCATGCTGCAGGACCCCCTTTGTGATAAAAGTGACCACACCATAGCCTATAGCCCATGGAATATTAATCCCCCAATTTGGAAGTATCCTTGAAACTCCTAATGAGATCCCCTATGTTGTAGGCAAGTTCAACTACACCAAAACCTTCACTACCATGTAATATCTCCTAACTTCATGCCACAACCATGCCATTTTTGGGAGTGGCTCCTCCTATTTTCCCTAAACACACTACAAACACCTTGGAACCTCCTATGGGTGACTCCAACACCCAAAACTCACAATTGAAGGGGTTTATGGAATCCAGGACCTTACATAATAAACCTCTAAAACCATTATCATAATTTAGAATCCAAATGCAAACCTAGAGATAAAATAAAAAGTATTTGTCTGAATAGCCACCATGTGAGATACCTCCCGAGGATCTCACCCTCACTAGAGATCAACCACCTCATTAAGAGGAAAAAAGCACAAAACCAAGAAATAGAATAAACCATCTCTCGAAACACTATCCAAATGGATATACCTCTCAAATTATATTATGTCTACAATTAAAAGTGGAAACCATCTTATAAAGTGAAAAAAAAGTTCAAAAACCACAAATATCGTTAGAATAATAGAAAAGATTAAAAAATTGATATGGGTAATGATTGTATATTAGTGACTCACATTCCTAGTTAATCTACTATATGATATTGTGTTTCCATATGATACAAACCAAGGGAATATAACACCTATAAAACACCTTCTAATAGCAGTCATGGATATGCATAGGTCACTCCTCAAAAGTCTCGTCATTTTCAACACTAATCTCACCATAATCAATTACATGAGAGTTGAAATAAATATAATTATGTTTATAAGATACATAAAATAAATCATGTATATTTATTATCTATGTTATAAGTTCTATTTGATATGATATATCTCTAACACAAGTTAACAAGTCAAAAGTCACAACAAACTGGGGATAAATCTTACTCCCATTACCAAACCTTCACTACTCAAGACAAGGAATAACATTCAATAAAACAATATATTTAACATAAAACTACATATGTATCCTAATATTATTTTTATAGTATATATGAAGATCATGTTATACCTTCATCCTTTCACAATTCACGTGAACCATCTCTATTTTATTTTATACTAGATATACCCTAAGAATTGCTAACTATCAGACCCCAGTATAGAATATTAGAGAAAGGAAAGTTTGGACACAAAATAATCAAATGGTTCCAAACTAATGGTGGAGTAGAAACTATTATTTTAATAAAACTTTACCAAAGATAAGTACCTCATCGGTGAACCTCCAAAATCTAGGAGAAAAGAATGAAACATATCTTCAAGAGTTTGAATGTTCTGCTCTGTATGACCATATTTATGTAGATTAAAAGTAGTTATAATGCATAACTGAGATCCAAAATAATTATGGAGACTTATCCACACCCTAGAGGTAAGAACTTATCCTGATATATGATGATGGTCCTTGGGAATCCATGGTGTCTCACATACTCTTCTAGATGATTCCTCAAAAAAAACCTCCACTAATCTCAAGGTACCCTGATAAAAAATTCTATCGATATGTCCTCCCAAATTCATTGAGAAACATATAATGGATGTATTAGTCCACTAATAACATGTTTTTAGACCTTAACCATCATGTATAAAAAACATTTAGAAACAAACTCTGAAACTACATGCTTCAACCCAGGCCACCAAAACAGTCCTCTCAAATCTCATTACATATTTTTCAAATCAAGATATACCGAAAAGGGATAGCTATAGAACTCATGGAGAACTAACTTGGTAATTTAAAAAAAATATGATAAGACTTATCTAGAAAAACTTTTAGTGTCGTTCATCCTTAGACCAACCATCAGGGGCATCACTAAAAACATCTCAGTCTCTCTAGAACTCTATCACAAAATCCCAAAATTGGGACTCCACCACCTACTACACCTAAAAAAACTATGCCATCATATAAAATATACAACCTACACCTCAATCCACTACTATATTGAGATGAATCACTAATATTTATTCCATAACTCTCCTAAAATCTCAAGTTTCATGCACTACATCAAATATGTGACTTCATTCTCTGCGCATCAGCTATAACATTTCCCATTCCTTATGTATACAAAATCTCAATTTCATAATCCTACCAAAATTCCATCCACCATTGCTTTCACAAGTTCAAATAACCATGGGATAATACATACTTAAGAATCTTATAATTGGTAAAAACCAAAAAAAAGTTCATCGATAAGGTGATTTTGCCAAAACATCTAGAAAATGCATCTTTTGGAAACTCAAGATCATGGGTAGCATAATTACACTCATAGGTACATAAATACTATTACCCAAAAAATAATCTGATCTATACTTCATCAGAAGACATCCCAAACCTAGATATAAATTTTCATAGAAAATATCAAACTAAACACTCTCTTATAGTAGATGAAGAACTAGAGCAGTTAACAACTTATACTTTAGGTACTAAAAATATTCCTAAAACTATTCAATTCACATGAACCCCTGATCCTTTCAGATCAAAGATGTTATAGGACTTTCAAACTGAGAAAAAATTGGCTATGGGACTCCTATAATAGCCTATAAGACCAAGGAAACTTTTCACCTCCATAATGGTCTTGGTGTATTCCCAAGTAATAGATTCATTTATCATAATAGATCTAAAACTACTCCCTAATGGGCCATAACATACCCTATAAAATAAAATTCATGAGTCTAGAGATCACACTTAGAGAACTTCCCAACTAGCTAACAGTAATGAACAACTCCCAAAATTGAATATAGATTCTATTCATGATCCTCAAATGAATATTACATAAGGATAACATCGATAAAATCCACAATGAACTTATCCAAGAACTCTTGAAACACTATTCTCATCAACCCCATGAGCATGGATGGAGTGCTCGTTGTACTAAATGATATTACAACAAAGTTATAATACCCATGATGACAATGGAATGTGGTTTTTAGAATATACACATCCTTCACTCGCATCTGATGAAATCTTGACTTCGAAATAATCATTGAGAAGTAAGTTTCTTCTTTTAGCTAATATAATAAATCATAAATCCATATAAGAGGATATAATTTCTTCACCATCACTTGGTTCAAGTGATTATAATTGATGAAAATCCATAAACTACCATTTTCTTTCTTCACAAACAAAATTGGTACACCCCATGGTGACACACTCAGTTAAAAACTCTCTCTATAATAGATAATCATGCTATACTCACAGCTCTCACAACTCATAAGGCACCATTCTATAGCAGGCATTGAAATTTGAGAAATTATCCATTTTAATTTGATCCCAAACTAGATCTCTCAATGAGGGGTGGATTTTATAACATCATCTTTAAGGACATCATGATATTATTCAACAACACTAGAAAACACCATCTACTTAACCTATGATGTATTGGGTATCAACTTGTCCATAAAGTAGAATAAGGATATAACACTCCTACAACCCATTTTAGGGTCTCTATCACCAACAAACATGGTTGGATCTCCATTATTATCATAGAAAAAACAAGTCTCTTAAAGCAATCCAAAATATCATGCACTGAATAAAACCAATTCACGCCATCGTATAGATATATCCGTAAAAATAAAGTCTCCTTAAGAGAGGTGCTTTACTAGATCTAACACATAGTCTCTACATAATGTATACAATTCGTCTCAACCTCCAACTATAATAATCAATGTCATGGTAATTGAGAGCCTCTCTAATTGAAGTCCAAATGAATTTTCAAGGGTATGTGATATGAAGGATTTTTTCACTCCTGAATCAAAAAAAATCATGCACCCATATATAAAAAAGTAAAGGGTTACTAGAATGATGCCTACCTCACCCATAACTAGAAAATATAGAGTATGAATCTAACTATGACTTACTCCATGATCTCTCTGACCATAATGATTCCCACAACCTTGGTCGCACTCTACTCTCTATAGAAGTAGAGTATCATTGAGTTTTACTCTACCTTCCTCTTATCTAATTTGAAAGTCAAAAATAAAAACACCATGCTACAGCTGCATCGACTGAAACTACCTTAATGGAGGGTCTTAAAGAAAAATACCTATTTCACACTGACTACTTGAAAATTTTGGGAACCCTTATCACTGATGACCTTGACCTTGATAGTAAAAACCTATGATTGATCCCTTAGAAAAGGTCTAAGAGTTTCCACACTTAGTGAAATGAGATGATGAGGATTGGGTCCTACCCCCAATTAAATGAAAACTCTTCTACCCAATAAATAGAGAACCTCATACCCTATCACTAATTTGTGGGGAATCTTGATGACTCCCCTCTCGTTATGATATTTTTTTGGACAACATCCTATCAATGAAATATTCTCTTGATAGCTCATCAAGATAATTCAACATCATAAATGGGGTGACATGGTGCTAGATCTATGAATTAATATCTGACATAAAATTTCTCACCCTGACCATGTAATCTTGAAAAAGGTTTGAAGCCTAAAGAAGAAGGTCCATAAAAAGTCTCTCGAACTCTAATATGGTGAAACTACCCTACCAAAGGGTAAGAAGATCCTACCGAATGGACACCTTAATGATTGAAGAAAGAAAATATTCTTGTAACTAGCCTCAAAACATCTCCCATGAGACTACCAACTCCCTATTATCCCCATGGAACATGATTCACCATTTCTTAACAACCCCACATATCATCATCAGAGCTAATAAAACCCAGTGATCCTTTCGACGATGGATCAAAATAAAAGTTATCTCAACCTCCCCAAACCATTATTCCATGATTGTATCTATAATAGGTCCTTAATAAATCAATATATACTTGTGCTAAACTCTTAAAGTATCCTCCTCTAAGTATACTCGCCATCGACATCCAATATGTAACGATCAGCTAACACATCCTACTTAACATCTTCGACGTGAAACCGATGATGGTCTCAACCTGGATCAATTACTTTAAAAATAAAAAAAAAATAGAGCTCATAAACCTAGAATATGGAATACTTATTGTTAATTAATTTTTAAAATTATTTCATTTAATTTTTAACATATCACATGGTCTACTCGTTTCAAATAGATTCTCCAAGTAGAATGATGCATGATCCTTTCCTATATCTCTACCATGTGACCATAATCAATTCATTTAGTAGGATAAGTAAACATAATGGTCCATTAATCATATATAAGGGGGGAATTAAATATTTGTCTTATCCAGTCTCCCATGTTTTCATATCTTACTAAACATAGATAACATTGTTTCCCAACCTAACCATGAAATATCTCATATTCCTAACTCCAAAATCCATTATATCCCTCAACCTAATACTTTGACACTACTCTTCCATGATCCCCTCCCACTTAAGATTACCCCACTTAGGATGACAATGAGATAAGGAATATGGTGACTGCCTAAGTCCTACCTCCAGTAGACATTCAGTTTGTGATTGGGATTAAGGGTATCATAAGTATACATATAGGAGGAATTACCCTCTAAGATAACATTTTAAAGAGTGATATAATGTATATAAACCAATAAAAAAACTCATAATAAATATAAATCAAATGTTGATTGCATATATATAATGTCATAAAGTGCTAAAAATGAAAAGGAAACAATATGTACTAAAAATGTAAAGACATAAGCGACTATAAATCCCAAACAACTCCTAAAAAACAATGAGATAGTAATATCCATCCCAATATAAAACCTATACTTTTTCACCTGAAAACAATATATATAAATGTTGGGTGTGGATAATATTATACTCATTCAGGTCCTCCATGGAGTTTCTTGTTCAAAAGATAAAGAAAGTATACAAAAGAACAATGAATAATAGTGAAACTAACTCATCACCTAAATAGGAATAATAAGTTCTTAGCTACACCATGGATATATCTCACCATGTATTACATATAAGAGAGCATATTTTATAGTAATGAAATGTCAATGGTTGCTCGCTACTGCTTCCCAACTGGTTTTTTGCTCTTCCCTAACATTGCACATCATGAGCCACCTCCCACTAAAATAAGTTATCTCACAAACACATAGTCTAAGTATCACACCATGATCCATGTGCATAACATCATCACATCATCCAGTATCACATATCAATATAATAACCAATTAGTTTTTAGGATCCACCATATCATATATGAAGTGTATTATACATTGGGTATTATAACTCAAGCCATCATGGCACATACACCAAGTAAGGTACCTCAAGACATCAAAATTATACACATCATGCCTATAATAACCATTTGGATAATTTATCCATATATACATATGTTTGAAATAACCACAATCCATTACATAACTCTAAACACACATGTTGTAAAACTAACCACCATGCATACTAGTATATAGAAACTTCTAGGATAAGATAGTGGGTCCAAAGGGGATAGTTAGAAATCCATTTTCCCATTGGAATGTTGGGGAAAACATCCTATTATAGTCCACATGGTTAAAGTCTCCCTAATGAACATAGTTTTCGTAGCATATAAAATCAAAAAATATAATTGATATAATATAGCTTAGAGCAACATGATGGCCATAAACAAGTCCTAAGTTCATCTGTATCTATTATTACTCAAACACCCAGCTCCCACTACTAAGGAATAAATATATTATAAGAATGAAAGCATTTAGGAGCTATATTAAATTGAATTATTTTCATATAAAAATTAACCTTATATTATTTAATTCATTATACATTAATTTTCCTCAAAATAAATTATCCACATTAAACATTATTATGCCTCAAATCCAAGTCCATGCCCTCTAGGAATAATCTAAGTCAATTTATTGGTTTCTCAAGAGTAACACCTTTCAAGAATTTACATTGCAACATGAATTAACCCCATGGATAAAGCATGTATTATTCATCATTAACATAATTGCATAATCTAGGATCTCTATGGAAAACATCCTAATCTACCTTTATGAAATGAAACCAATTAAATTCATCTACCTCAAGAAATCAAGAAAGAAATGCAGATAAACAGCATCCCAACCATTGGTCATTAAACAGAATCATATCAAGCAACCATCCCACTTTATCACATAAATGGGTAATCCTAGATTCATTTAATTACATCATCACTAATTCCATCTCAGAAACCCTCATACATATCCAAATGCATCTCTCTTTCACAGGTGTTAAAAAAATATGATAGAGAGTTTTAAGGGATATGGAAGCAAGCAATAATTACAAATTTGAATTTATAATTTATATTTTAACTTGAATATGTTTATCTTACTTTGTAGAAAAATTTAGAATAGGGTAATTACATGGATGAATATGAAGAAATTGAGGAAGGAGTGTGTGTAAGATAAGTGTTCACAAAAAATAAGATATGAATATGAATAAAAAGATGAAGGGTACAAAATTAGTTTTTATGTGATCATATGAACTATGTTGGGTAATAATAAAGGAGAATGTTTAAACCTATTTTACCTCATGACAAAGTTCTGGATAACTATACTCATTCTTAGGATATCCATTCAATGGGAATATATTATCCCAACATCGATGAAGCCATAAAAACATTAATAATATTTTATGATGGAGATGTCCTTTATTATTATATAGAGAGAATGAAATGTTTTATTCTTGTAATGGGTTTTTTGGATAATATTGTATCATTTTAGGCACTTTATGATTATATATATCTATATTGCTTTGGGTAATTATAGATCATACCAAGGATGTAGCTGCTCATTTTTAGTTGTGAACATTTTACATCGGGTGTTCATTATTTCTATTCTTTTCATGATGTGTTATATTTTCTTCAATGATGTTTTCCACTCTAAAAATTTATTGAGGTTGATTTCATAAGAAATAATATAATTATAAATTAAAAAAATTATCTAATTCTCTCCTGATATCAATGAACCAAATCATACACCTAATCCATGATAATATTTATCATGCACTATGTTTTCTTGAACTTGAGAGTCTGGTGGATATATTAGTTAGACCCATGTCATCTGTAGAATCTCTAATGGTTAAAATATTATGTCGCACACACCTTATATACATTTTATTTTTTTTATGATAAAAGACAATATTTTTTATATTATTTCATTATGAAATTGATGAGACCTAATGTTTTTATCCTTTGAAAGGACAGGTTACCTATTTTTAGGATTTAAAGATGTTGTGCAGCTGATAAAATGGAGCAATGTCGACCCTAATAGTGGTATAAATTGAGTAGTAATACATTAGTATATATTTCAAGGATTATGATATCAATGTTTATTATTTGTAGTCGAGGTCATATTTTCCACTTCCCCAAACAGATGGTGGCTTTCTCGTGATGACCATCATGAATTTATTGATATACTTATTGAGTTAGGATCATCCCAAGAGGGATATATCCCCAATGTTTTATGTAAAGATATGTTTTTATTCCTTTCAATATGTATTAATTCTTATATGTGGTGTAGGATGTTTCCCAATAGTTATATTTTTAGAATCTTAATCATGGAAAGCATTATCTTAAAGTATGTATCTAAAAGATAATGGTGATCATAGTGTTCAAGACTATACAATTTTGATTTTAGTGGAATGGGCCACATACTAATAGTGTCATTTATTAATGTTGATTTAGGAGTATGGTGTTGTTCCTCGATTTTTTCACAAGTAGGTTTCATAAAAGAGAAATAAAACCCAAAAATATTTTTCCAATGGAGAATATTATAGTGTTCGGAGGTCAATTATGAAGCTAACATTTCCACATATTTTATACTATAATTCAATTTTTATAATCCCACAATAATCTTATTTTATGGTAAATTGTCACTATTTTTTGTTTTAGTGTTATTTTGATCTTAATTGCAAAAATTCCTAATTTGGGAATTTGACTATTTTATTTTTATTATGTATTCCAAACAAAATGATTTCTACACTAAATAAAATTATAAAATTTCTTTTTTAGGATTCCATACATATTGGGATTTATTTAATTATTATGCATCCAAAGATCAATCCATATTTTTGAATCCCAAAACCAACTCACAATTCGGGCCTCAAAAACTATGCATAGATCTAGACATATTTAAATATGAGATTATATCTTGAAGTAGACAGGGTCAATGAAGCTAAAAATAAACGTGGATCCTGATAATGAATTAAGGAACAACTTTTATTGAGTATTTCACTCCATAATCCTTTTGTTTCAAGGTCATTATGGTATGGGAAGTTAAAGTTTGGGAATATGAAGATTTTGACTATCCAGATTAATTGTTCAGAGTAAAACATTCATATCACTTTCCAAATGTGGCTAATGAATATGATATTTTATGGTTCTAAATATAATAAATAACCAAAAAAATAAAATAATACACCCTATCCAAATTCATTTATTAATATGGTATAAGACGCACAAACTTTTGGATAATGATTTTGGAGCCAAATTTTCTCTCCCCTCTCTATTTAAAAATGTGTTTCTTCTTCATTTCAAAGGGTTGGGAATGTGGGGATAGCAATATCTTCCATTTACAGTAGGTTTGTATTGTTTTAAATTATTTAATGTTAGTTTTATTTTAATGTATTAGTCTACTTCTGCATACCTTATTCTTCCATTTATTTTATTTTATGTGTAACTCCCACCATGTTCCCTTATCAAATTAAATAAAAATGGATAACTAACCCCAAAACTTATTCCAGGGAGGGAATGAAAATTTTATTGAGTTTCATGTGATTTAATTTAAAATATATTTATTCAATTCTGGGATTTTTTGTGATTGTTAAAATGATTATGGTGAGCAGTAACTATATTTTCTCTATCGTCTAAATTCTTCTTCTCGTTTTTCAATCATTCTTACCTTTACTATCTAAGTCATGCATATGATGGAGTATGGATTGGGTAGTGATGGTTAGCAAAGAGGTCTCCTATATGATGTTTGGAAGAGGATTTCCATGTATGTAGAGGTATCATTATGGGGAAATCACATTTCAAATGAGAGGGTGTAGTGTGACAGGTCTTGATCACTACATAGAATTGAATATTGAGATTTTTTTTAACAATGATTTTAATCACCATAACCATGTGAGAACAATTACCTTTATTCATTATTTTCACAAAAAAAAAATTCATTGAATTTTTATATATTATATTTATATTTTATGAATTTAACCTTCCCCCCATTTATATTAGTTAAGTTAGGTTTATATTAGTTATGTTATAAATATAGATAATTAAAAAATATGTGTGTTTTGAGCGGTCTAACTATAAGAAAATCATTGAGTATTGGTGGTTTAAACCACTGCTAAAGTTTGTGTCAGCAACCAATACGTAGATATTACTTCCATTTAGAAGTTGTTTCTGTTAAGTGTCTTAAAAATCATATTTAGTGGAGGTTTTCTTCATTTCAGTGGAGGTTTTCTAGAAAAAAAGGATGAGGATTTAGCAGCGGTTTGAACCACTACTAAATCCTAAAACAATTACCAGAAAAATAATTCTAAATAATATTATTTCATATTTATTAGTTTTTTTATTCACCACTGATAAAATACCATCATTATATAGAAGAATTTTAAACTGCCACTAAAACAATATGACATATTTAGCAGTGGTTTAAAATGCTGCTATATGTTGATTTACAAAAAAAATCTAATTGCAGATTTTGAATCCCCAGAACTTCCCTAAAAAATAAAATTCATAGACAAGGTGTATCACCTATCACAATCACAAAAAATTACACACATGAAATAAAAAATATTTCATGAATCCAATCACATAGATCACTATTTCTAATTACCTATGGTGTTAAAGAGAGATTATTATAAGCTTAAGAGGCCCAAAACAATCTTATGAATTTATCTATAGTTTTATTAGACCATATTCATCCACATAGTCCCTTGAAACATGAATGAAGGAAAGTAATAATATATAAAAAAGTATATTAATTTACACGAACCGTAAATGGTTTCATTCTCTTCAAAAATGAGAAATAATGAAAATGAAATGTGAATAATCTATGCCACAAATGATATATGAACAAACCCTCTCTTTCCATATTAGTCCAAGACATAAAAAATACCACTAATCACTACCTGATGATGACCTCTGCTCATCTCCCTCTCTATATCCATCTTTATCTCCTACTATCAACACCTGTAAGATAATTAATTGATAATTGAACAATTTTGTATATTTATATTCAAATATAAAAACCAATAAAATTTTGTGAACTAAATGATTCTAGTGTTTTTTAATTTATTTTCTCACCACCATTCATTGATGAAATATTACCAGGGATAGATCCAGTCATCTTTTGATATAAATAAACCAATTCTTTTTTCAAAGTGTACATCAGATCCCCCTATTCTTGAATTGTGATTTGTATAGAAAAAAACTATCTATAATCATCTCAATGTAGGGAGTGACTACAACTATGATTAGATGAAGCTGAAATCCCTGATGGCCTACCAAAGACCTCAGATCGTAATGGCCCCAAACCCATCCTGCACACTTGACCAGGATACTTCTTCACAAGAACATTACCAATTGGGTCATCCTGGGAGACTGAGTAGGACTATGTGGGATTGGCATCCCATAGTTCTTTAATTTATACCTATAAATCAAATATCAGTCATAATTTAAGCAATATATATTAACATGGTGATAATTGATAATAAGTAATTATAATGAAAAATGAATTCATACCCCAACTTCTTTGGTAGGCTCATAAACATAACTTCGATCAGATTTTTTATGAACATCTAAATAGAGTTCTATTTGGAAGGTTTGGTGCCCTAAATTATGTTAATAAATTAAACAAAAATAAATCAAAATTTTATTATATGGAACATATAATATTGTCTTATAATTATTTAAACTAATGAAAAGATTACCAAATTCGATCGGATTTTATAAAAACTCTTTGACCCCATAGTATGAGGGATGATTTTCTTATCCTGACTCCATACATTCTTCCTTGAAACATCCTGAAATAAATAAAATTTAATTTAATAGTAATGTATGAAATGTCATATCCTTTTAATATGAATTTATAAATGTAAAATGAGATTAATATAATAACATATATTTAAATATCATGTTCTTATCATCACAATGGCTATCAATAAAAACATTCCACTTCTCTCTAGGTACCCAATTGGGTAAATTATCATACAATTTATGTTTGATCAATGAATTATCATTGAATTAATTCCATAATCTCTATTGAAAATATTTCCATTTCTTGCCCAAATTTTTCAATTTCCACTTTCGTGTTATAAGATTAGCAATGAGAAAGTGGAAAAACATCTATAAAAAGAGATTCATTTTTAAAATATTATAATTTAATAACATAATGACATTCAATTACACCATAATGTATTAAAATCACCTTTATCTATAAATCAAAAACATCATTGTTATAAGATTAAGGAATATTCCTCTAATAATCATACATAATCAAAAGGGTAACCGGATCCGTTGCCAACTAGCCTAGAATAATGAAAAATAATCAATGGTCGTCATCTTTAGGGACCCCATAATAGTCAAATGGGACAACTATCTTTAGTATGTTCAGATTGCATACATCTAAAATTTTTATATTTTTATTTTGAGTATCATTTTTCCATATTTTATGAAAAAATAGTTAGTAGTATAAAAAAGTGAAATAACTTTATTCATATTAAATTTTGTAATTATAATAGTCACCCTCAAATATCCCCATGAATAACCAGAAGTGTTGACCTACTCCGTCACTATTGAGGCTACTGAATGGGGAGGTGTCAGCTGATCTACTGATGGGATGCTAACAGAGGGTGTGAGATATGGTGTAGGGGAAAGCAGATGGTGTCTCAGATGTTATAGGTAGGGAGACGTATGGATCATCATCTGTCGGTATGGTTGAGGTAATATTGAATGGAATCAGTATAACCCTTCCTCCTAGGCATTTATATCATTTAATCAAATAAAATTAACTTCAAAACATATATTTTTAAAAAATCATTAAAAAAATTGGAAATGATAACAGATACACAGCACTAACAAACAAAATATACATAACTATGATAATTAATGACTACAAAAATGACCTAAGTGGTTGATAAATGAATGGATGACTACACATAAAATCATTTTCTCCTTTAATTATATCATTTTCCTCCTCCATCATTACTTCATCTACTTTATCCACCATTGTGAGACTAATACTTTCAATATCATGATATAAAAATAATTTCTCTTCTTGTTGTTGATGAGATTAAATGTCATAGATCAAATCTTTCACTTCATCACCCATATCATACAAGCCTTTTTGTTTTATATTAGCAACTACGATCCACCCTTCATCCATGACATATTCCACATAATATACCATTTTCTCTTACAATGATAAGATATACAGATCATGTAATTCACGGTCACCAACATCCATTAGGTGATAGAATTTCACAAAAGTAAATTTCAAGGAATCTCTTTTAACACCCTTGATAATATCGACCTAATTTCATTTGAATAAAACAACTAAAAAATTCCCATGGTAGTTTAATTTGAAAATATCATTTAAATTTTCATCATAGCTCACTTTATAAAACATAAATATACCACTATTATGTGTTTTCAAACCCTCTTCCTAATCGACTGTATGAAATTTAAAGTCATTCACATTGTAAGCGTCAAAGTTTCTACCCTGTTTTAGAGGACCTCAAGAAAGAAAATTCAAATCTTCTAACAAATCAACTTTAGTATCAGTATTAATGACCTAGAAAAATTAATATACATTATTATATTTAAAAAATATATTTATCAACCTAATATTCAAATTGATTTTAATATTTATGAACTTACACATCGTGCAAACCATTCTACAAGATATTTTTTAACATCTTTTGTTATATCTTTCTTATTTTGTGTTCAACCTATCATTCATATATTTGTTTTTATCCTTAAATCTTCAATAAATGAATATAAAATTTCAATATTTAGTATCACATATCTATGTGCCTGTAATAATTCCATTTCTGTTAGTGTAACATTTGAGGTCCTCTAAACTGATCAGCCAATAACAGGAAAGATTTTTTATTTACCATCTAGTTGAGATTGTGTCAATATGTCTTCAACACATATAAATCGATTTAATCTTATCTCAATATAATCCAAGTATCTAGAAAAAAAGGTAAGAAACACCTCTACCAAATATCTTTAAGAAATAGATCCTTCATGTTGAGATTTATTTTTCACATATGATTTCAAATGACCAAGATATCTATGAAATAAAAAAATGTGTATTTAATGAAGTTACAATAATTTTTTACTTAAATGAAAAATAATATAAATAAATTACCACTCAATTGGATACATCCATAGATAATTTATAGGGCATCATAATTTATCTTCCTCAAGAAAATTCATTGTTAAATGCATCATAATAATAAAAAACGATGGAGGAAAGATCATATCCATTACACAAAGTGTCAATAAAAATATCTCTTGAAGGTTTTCAAGCTCAAATATTTGTATAGTTTTCTCACATAATTGTCTGAAGAATGTGAAAAATTGGATTACAGTAGTAGTGAAATTTTTAGGTAATAATTTACGCAATGCCAATGGTAGTAACTACTATAAAAAAATATGCGAATCGTGACTTTTCAATCCATGTAACCTATAATGCTTTAAGTCAACACACCCTGAGATGTTACATGAATACTCATCAAATACCTTCACATGTTTTAAAATTAGAAAGAATGTATCTTTATCCCTATTTTTCAATGAAGAAATTATTGGAGCATACTTTCCATTCTCATCTGGCCAGAGATCACGTTTTATGTTCATTGCTTATAAGTCTTTCTGAGCATTGAGATGATCCTTCATTTTTCCATGATCATTAAGAAATATTAAGATCAAATTATCAAAAATTTTCTTATCAATATACATAACATCAAGATTATTCCATAAAAAATTGAATTCCCAATATAGATGTTTGAATAATGTACTTTTTTTCTTCCATTATTACGTTATGATTTACTTGATGATGTACTTTGAACTCATTTCCCACTATAATTCAAATGATGAACCTTCCCAAATTCTGTTTCAACATTTCCAAGTTGTTCCAATATTTTAGAACATGTTAAAAAGTTTGGATTTAGTCTATGATCAATATAACCATTGAATTTTGACTTGTTCAACCAACATCTATGATATGCATCGAGAAAAATTTAATGACACAAGAAGCACCATTTTCTACTATAAGGTAGTCATTCAGGCTCAAAGTAAAATTTACAAATAGGAAAATCCAAACCTCTGTAAGTGTTCCAACCAACTAAATTTCCATTTCTGGGGGAGCCACTAATGGTCCACATTATAGTAGCATGAATTTTGAATATTGTTCTAGAAGATACATCATATGTCTCAACATCGTTTCTCCATGACTCTTGTACATATTCAAGTAAAGGCTTCAAGTATAAATCAATATCATTTATAGGAATTTTTTTTCTAGGAATAATCATCAAAATGATAAAATAAGTTTGTTGCATACACATCCTTGGAGGCAGATTTTAAGGGATCAAAACAATCAGCCAAGTGATATAACTTGTGCTCAAAGTTCCAAATGGGTTAAATCCATTGGTATAAAATTCCAATTGAACATTCCTAGGATCAAATGGGAACTTTGGATGTAATAAATCAAATTTCTTTCATGATTGGTAATATCTTGTATGTCACATTAACCCATCATTTTTATTATCTATAGAATTAAACTTCATGTGTTTGGAACTTTTTGATTACATGAATATTATTTTCAATCTAGGATTTAAAGTAAAGTAATGAAAAACAATTTCATGTGTGTTCCTTTTATTCTTATTCGTGGTATTATTTTTATTCAGACTTTCAACATCACCCATTGAATTTCATTTAGAAGAAGAACATTTTTTCCAATCCTTTTTGTTTGAATCCTCTCCCCAATAAAGCATATAATCATTGGGACATGCATGTATTTTTTTTATAATTCAGAACAAGCTTGTTAACTAATTTTTTTATATCATAAAAAGAATCAGGGATATTTGATTTAGGAAATAAATCACACAACAATTCCAATATCATGCAGATCTCTTTATTTGTAATTCCACACAGGCAATTGATATGGTATAACTTTAGCTGAAAAGAATGTTTTAAATATTTCAAACATCCACTATAAAACTCTTTATTTCCATCACCAACTAAACCATGAAATACATTTATCTTCTCAATAAATTTTTCTCTTAAATTATCCCTTACATAATCAATAGTAGTATCCAATAATATGTTACAATCTTGATTTGGTTGTCTTATGGTCTCAAAAAAATCACTTGTCAAGTTGTTATTTGTAGCACCCTCAACTGGTTGTTCTGATATGTTTTGATATTGATGTTGGTGTCTTTCAATTCCAAATGCATAATTCATAAGGTTTTTCATTTCATTTTCCATTTTCAAAGAATTTGGGAGCTCATTCTGTTGATTGACATCAGTGCTCAAACTTTCTATAACGTTTGATTCTCTATGACAAATCCAATACAAATATTAAGTAGGGAATTGCTTAAATATCAAGTGTTCATAAACTTCATCTCTCTTCAAACATATTCTAAATTTACATTTATGATATGGAAATATTACTCTCCCATCAATGAATCAATTAAAAGTTGAAAAATCTAAAAACTCTTCCAATCCCTTAGCATACTGAGGTGTGTTCCTCAGTAATGTGATCCGAATTTTATCTATATCACAATGTGCCTACAATTTGTTAAAAAATTAAAAAACATAAGTATTACCATGTATGAAAAGAGATAAATGGAAGTGAAAAAAAAACAAGCCAAGTAGTTATTAAAAGAGCCATATGAGTAATAAAAATTTCAAAGTAAAAAAAAATAAAAACAATCATGGATAGTATTATGTAAAATAGAAGAAAAATAAAAAACATACATTTATTAATTTAAAATAGACATCATGGGATAAATACCCAAGGATCATTAATTCTAGGTGAACCTAGTAATTATCTATCACTATGGTAGTGGATTTAGAGTTCTAACACATCTCTATCTAGAGGGGGTGTCACATAATGATTCATTATCATTGCTTAGTGGCGATCTAAGAGATTCTATTTATGTATGTCACACTCTATTTTTTCTTTATTTATAGATGGTACATCTCAAACCAACTAGATTGGTTTTAAAATTACCTAACAGATCCACTCTATTCCAAGTGAGAGTATTTGAATATGTTGTGTCATATTTCTCCAGAATAAAGATGATATAAAACTGGTGGATTTGAATACGGATTCAATAAAAGAGTTAAAGCAAACTTTTTTTAGAAAGTTTGATATGATGGATCACAATAAATCTAATTTTAAATTTAGGTTATCAATCATGAGAGATATTAATGACACATATTTATTTCCTTAATTGAATGAATATATCTAAATGTTCATTGAATGATTTAAAATGGCCATATGTCACCCTATGACCACCCAAGTTGCCATATATTTTATGTTATCTAAAATGAAATAACTAGAAATATGAGATAATAAGAAATACAATTAAAAAATTTTGTATACATAAATAATTAGAAGGTTTTTTCTATGGTCATTTATATAAGTAATGGAATTATTGATGTTGTTTGTATTTTTCTTTGGATTCTAGAAAATCTACGAAATGATCACTTGTAAGATGTGAAGTAGATTCTATAATATCATAAAGGATTATAATATATATCCTTGTATTTCCAAATAGATGATTTGTTATAGGGGTACATTAATGAAATTTTTCAATGGGATATGGATAAATAGAAGACTAACATTTTTTATGTTTAATTTTGGATGTTAATGATTAATTCAAATTCCAATACTAAAGTAAGTATATTCACTTTCAAAAATAAAATAAGTGTTCATTAACATCTTAGAATAATGGAAATAATTGACATGTATGTAGTGGTTATAGGAATATCATTGAATGAATCAAGAAAGTTGGATCTTATTTAATGATTTTTTTTATAAAGATTTGTATGGATACAAATATAGAGTTTTATTTATGGATAAATCACATTGATCTCATGTATCATTTATTCTAAAATACTTTTGATGATAGAGTGCTACAACTTTAGTAGATCAATGGAAGTTATAATCAATATTACATGTTGACCAAGGTCATATTATAAGAAATTTTTTCAAAACTTTTTTCCTCGGTGTTTTATGTGTGACTTAATGGGATAGAGTTAGGGAATTTTTCTGCAAATGTTGATGTGTTACAAATTTTTCTATTTCTTGTTGAATACCATGACTCCTTGAAATCAAATCTTATTATTAGATATTTTTAAGATGTGGGGAGATTTCATTTGAGTTTTGATTTATTTATTTTAGGAAGATAATTTCCTAAAAATGGGACTCATACATTGTGGGATCATATGGTAGTGGATGAAAGATAGTTATAGGAATTATTTTTATGGTAATGGTATTGGACCTATTTACAAGTGAATATGTATAGATTATATAAGTGGAGAAGACAATTATGTTTACGGTAAATTCTATTGATGCATTAGAGTAAATAGTGGTTTCAAATGTATGATTTATAATACTTAGAGGTATATATAAGGAGATATTGATCTATTATCCAAAAGGTATAGTTTTATGTGGTAAAATCTATAGGCAATAAGAGGTGTCCAAGATCAATGGTGGGCTCCCTACTAACTTCAAATTGTAGTGGAACCGGTTTCACTAGTGTGAAGACACTATCAATATATAGTTTGGGTTCACATGATCAATGGAGTAATCAAAAAGAATACAAATTATACATTATTATTCTGTTAGTATAAATAAATCACTAGTGTTCTTCTATGAAGTAGGAATGCCATCCAAACCTTGTAGTTTCATGGTGTTGTTCTTTTAGGTCTTCATTTTTTTTCTTGACTGGTACTGTTATCTTTTCATTTTTGAAACATCATTTATGACTCTTCTTCTATTTTTTTATTTTCATATTTTATTCCATATTTGATTTTTTTTTTTTGGATTATTCCATTCGTAGTAGTTCTTAACCCAACACATCAAGTATGAAATTCATGAGGAGAATTAATAATTCCTTTGATCCTCCAGAACATAATTGAAATACAATGTGTATGTCTTCTTAGACAAATAAATATATAATATAAGACATAGTTTTTATAATGTCATCATGGAATATATTGGTTGTAAATACACTAGATAATTATTATTAACCATTGATGTAATAAATAATATAATAAATTTATTACAATTTTTTTTAAATGTTAAATTAATATGTGATAAGTATATAAAAATGTAAAATTGAATAAATTGACTCAAAATCTATAGTACATAATAATTTTTTTCCATCACACCAAAACTGTGAAAATACCGCTTTCAATAATTCCAACTTTTAACATTTCATAACTCATTATCTCTAACATGATATTTAACCTACTATTGAGTTATGTATTTAGACACTAGGATAACAAAATTCCACTCTATTTCTATAAAATTAATTATGACTTAATATTTCTTTGAAAAAAATATCTAGATATAATAATTTATAGATATATGTGTTATGCTTCATTATATATATTATATGCAATGATAAATATGGATTTTATAGAATTAGCAACAAGGAACAAATTTGAACACCTCTTTTTTATTGTACTTTCATTATCCTAACTATGATATTAGATCAAACTAATCATATTACAATCTATAAAATGTTTATATCCTCATAAATAATTTTTTATCTTATATATATACCTAGAATATATCTGATATACATATTTAGTATCTTAGGATAATTTTAACTACTTATTAATAAAATTACCCTGAATTTAATACAGTATATAATGTCATAAATAATAAGAATAATCATCAAAGAAAAATAATTTCCACTCATTCTTTATGTCAAGATACAATGGAGACAATCCACTATTAATTTATCAATCTTGTATCCATTAATACATTTTTAATGATTGAAAATTTACATAATTTAAATAACAAATATTTTATAAGCCTATGGTCACTGATCCTCATAATATATGTTGATTTATATATTTCTTTCATGGGAAAAAATTTAAACCTTGTCTAGAGTATTTGTAAGAGTATTATATTTTTCAAAGGATATGTATCAAAAAAATCCAAATAGAACCCACCATATTTATTAAATAAAAAAGGAAAAATTTATGATATAGATATAGAAAATGAAAAAGGATCTATATCTAAGTAAAAAAGTGAAAATAGTTTTAAAACGAAACATAAATAGTCATAATATAAAATTGATTTCCATAATTAAAGTTATAATTTGAATCCTAATTGATAAATGAAGTACCTTGAAATCATAAAATCATGGTTCATTATAGGTGAGAATAATATCTCCTCCACCTTGATTTCCTTCTAGTTATTATTTAAAATTTCACAACATTAGTCAAAGAATTCATTTTTTTTTGAAAATCTTTAAATGTTGTGATTCATTAAGGTAGAGAGTTGTCCTCTATATATTCCTAAAATCAATCATTCCTCTTTTGTTTATACATGTTAATATCATAAAAAATCTATGAATACTAAGAAAATAGATCTAGTAACTCAAGTGATTATACCCCCCCCCCCATTAACTTTTGATCATGGATTCTATGTATCTTCAAACACTAAGTACCCACTCTCATGAATAGAGATCCTTGTGATTTAATTAAAGGGAAAAAAATTTCTTATACTCTTATTTCTATTGTATATTCCCATCTCAATGAGGGTGAGTTATCATTTTTCTTTCAAAGGTCTATTTGTGAACTTACATACACAATTATAATTGTTAGTTGGTTTATTTATTATATCCCCACTATCCTTATGCACAATAGCCTTAGTGGAATGTGCCTCAATACTATGCCTATACATCTTATTTTGACTCAACCAACCATATTCCTGATGTGGTGTGAGACTCTCATTCCCCTATGAATGTGGTTTTTGACCCACTTCCAATAATTCTTTCTATATGGATAATTTGAATCTTTATTGTTCAGTTCCTTTAGAGGTAAAATAGTGTATCCCCTATTTTAAACATTCTTCCCCAGTTCATTACCAGTTCTAATAGAATCACCATGCCTAACCTCATCCCTATACTTAATCCACTTATAACAGCCCTTTGAATCATTCCCCTACCATGAATATATAAAATAAAGAATCATAAATAATTTTTTTGCATTCCTAATAAAAGGACACGTGATGAAGAATATGGAAAATCCATCATATAAAATACATAAGAAAAATACACTATCATTAGTGATAATAAATACATTATCAATTTGTGTGGAATTTAAATCCACTTAAAAATTTATCTGATCAACATGCTTAAACGTGACTTCCTTTGTTTAATTTTTCTACTAAAATTAAATTAATGGGTTCTATAGAATCTAATTTAGGAAAAAAACCTTAATATAAACCTGGAACTACTGGTTATAGGAAAAAATAAAATTAAATCATGTATTCTATTTCTATATGAAAATTGTATTGAGATTAAAAAATATGTAACTAGATCCCATTATTTATGCTAAAAATTTTATAAAGAAAAATGAATAAGGTAGTATGCACACCCTGTTAAAATAAATTTCTACTCAAGGAAACCCCAAAAAAAATATGATTTACTTGATCCTCTAGATACCAATTATTACCCTAGGAGTGAGTACCACTCATACAATGATTAAGTTCTTGTAAATATTCAAATAACCAAAAATACCTCCTAGTTATAAATTTATCTAATATTTTTCCCTCTTCTAATGATTAGATCAACATATGTATTCATCAATGAGGTGTACAATCTTATATTTAATGAATCATAAATCAGAAATATATCATAGGACATTGAAACATCCACCTACTCCCATTAATACATCTAATAATAAAAAAGAACCGTGAATGTTATGAAACAAAATTGTTCATACTAACAATATCATGAAAAATTCATTTTAGTCTTTCAACGTGATAAGAAAAAAGCATGGTAAGTGAAAAAACATATAAACATTGTAAAATAATTTTTAAAAATAGAATAATCAAGGTTAAAAGAATACCACACCCTTACCTTACCTAGGGATCATGGACAGTGATGGTTCGTGGGAGATAGGGGTTAGAGGCTCGGGCTCGGGCTCAGGTAGGGCATAAAGGGGGCTGATGGGGACAGAGAAGGGGGACGATGGTGAAGGAGTAGGTCGTGAAGGGGGTCAACAGTGACATAGAAGTTGTTAGGTGGTGAGGGGGAGAATGGGTTTGGCGTGAGGGGGTAGGGTTTTATGGGGTTGGGGAAAGAGGGGGAATGGGTGTCGAGTTCGGGGGGTGACAACGATGGATTAGGCAGTCGATAGTGAGGGGGGAAGGGGTTCGTTGTGAGGGGGCTAGGTTTTTATGAGTTAAAGGAAAGAGGGTGGGGGTATTGATTTTAGGGGGAGGGGGAAGAAGTTTTTAAGGTAAAGAAAGAATTTTTAGAGGTAGTTTTTAAAAAACCACCACTATATTTTGACAATTTATTTTAGCAGTGGTTTTTTAAACCACCTCTAATTGCTGATTTTGGTGTAATGCCTATTTTTGATCTACCCTAGGGTGTTCCACTATGGTGAATTATTAGGTAAATAAAAAATTAATTAAAAGTGGTTTTAAAAAACCCATTTTAATCAATTTTGTGTTGTTGTTGGGGAGGCCAATCCCTTATGCATAATTTTTTTCATAAAAAACAAAATAAATAAAATATTTCAAAAAAACTAAAAAAAAGGGTTACATTACATATCATGTTTTATTAGGTCGAGATGGATTTATTTAATGATTTTTTATATGCTTATACTAGAGGTGATTTTTTTAGAAGGTTTGGATTTTTGAATTAATAAGGTGAAGACAACCTTATAAGAATGGAGGAGTTGAGATATAAATTGAACAACCTTTCTTCATTTATTCAAGAATTCAAAGTAAAATGGTTGGAATAATAAAAACAGGATAAATAAGAAGATTTAAGGATTGTTTCAACTACATTTTAGGTTTAAGAACCCAATAAAGACTAGAAGATACAACTTGAATATCCAATCCTCTCTCTATGTCTATTTCTTGAATAGGTTCCTAAAGATGTCATGCTAGATAATACAACTATGGGAGATCAACATGATTTGGATGAATATTGATTAGACTTTTTTGAATACCAAAAGGTATGTGATTCTACCATATTTTTAAAATAGCAATAAACTTCTTTATACCTCTCTATTTATATGGAAGAATATAAAGAAGACCTTGTTGAGATAGAATTCCCAGTATCCTTACTTGAAGAGATTATGTTTCAATATGACCTTCTTGAAATGTAATATTTCTTTACTGATTCTTTGTGTTTTTATCTTTTTCAAGTGGAATTGTTTTCTAAAGTATCTTTTTTTTTATTTTTCTATAATAACATCACATATTCAAGCCCTGTAAGTTTAAGTTGAAGAATCCACATGAGCAGTGGAAGTAAAGAAAAAGGACTCATTCTTTCTATTTCCCCCATCATCCAAGTTATACCACATTGAAATGGGGGGAGGAGTTATTTAACAATATTCATGGGTTCCTCCATGTCTAATTTTAGATGAAGGGTATTAGAATAAATAAAATGTGGTGGTTTCTGAGAAAGAAACCTCATCTACCTTCATATTGGGGTTAAACCACTGTAACTACCTAACTAGGGGTAGTAAAAACCTAGCACCCACATTGGGATACAAACCATATTCTATCCTCTTTTACCCTCCTCTTTATTTTACCTTATTTTTATTATGATTTTATTTATTTCATGTTTTCTATGTATATTAGAAATATCTAAGACCTTAACTCATATCTACAACCAAAAAATAAATTCAGGTTGTATCGTACCTTCTCTTTAGTTTTTCTGCCCTTATATTTATTTTTTGTTGAGTTGAAACGAATGGTATTGAATCTATGTGTGGGGTAGTTTCAACCTGATAGATATATTTTTGTGTTATTTTATTTTTTATTTTTATATTTTTAGGATTATTTATCTTTAATGAATATTCTTTTCCTTTTTCATACATCAATTGACATTGAGAAAAATAATTTTTTTAAATAATGGAATTTAAATGATTATTAATGTTAAAACATTTTCATTTAATTGGATTTTCAAGAATTTTTTATGAGTTTGACTAATTTTTGAAATCCATACCCATGAAACACAGACAAAAAATATTTTTCCATTCCTTTGAGGTATTATTAACCACTTTGATATATTCTTCATAATACCTACACTTTCTTGAGAGAAACTTGGATTTTATGTGAGAACCAGAACTTTTGACTTTTCTCTTTTGAAGCTTTATATTTAATGGAATGTTTTTGACCTGATTGGGGTACTTATTTGGATAGACACATTTTTAAACTTATTCATACCTTTACATTTAACCATTATTAGCCATTAGATTCCATGAATTTCTTTATAGGTTTAAGACACATTATAATCATATTTTTCCTTACCTACCCACACTCTTAGTTTTTTTTCATGGATGTTTCAAGTTTGAGTGCAGGGAAAGGGAATTTTATGTGAATTATTTGGGATGTGTTTTACATGTGGGTGGTGTGAGATGTGTGTCAACATTTTAGGCTCTGAATAATTAGAAAAATGGTTATTATTCATAATTTTTTTATTCTTTATTTGTTTCATCCAGTTCTCCTTCAAACAAATAAAAAAAATAAAAAAAAGGAAAAATATATTAAAAAATAAAAAAATGGAGATGAGATTGAATTTATCATTTTACTTTATTTTATGACTCATGTAACTCTCTATAATCAAGTTTATGATTTTTATTCATTCATTGTATCCAATTTTAACCTCATCCTCCATGAAAAAAAATAAAAATAAAGAAAATAAAATTGTGTCTTTCTAAAGCTTTAAAAAAGAAAAAAATGGTGAGAAATTGGATGGTATCATTATTTGTAATAAATAATTAGATCATATCCCATTTAATAAAAAAGGGGGTGGTTTTCTTACATTTTCAAGGGGGATTATGTGAGAAATTTTCTATGTTTTCACTTGATTATTCATGCATTATACTTAAGATTCAAACCTTCTATTTTTAGCATTAAAGTTTTTCAATCATTTTCCCACCAAAAATAAGGTACAAAATTCACCAAGAAAAGTAAATAATTTCTAAAAATATTTTTATGTTTCACACAGTGGATATTTCATAATTATCATAAGCCTATGTTGATAATTTCATCTTCCAAGTATGATTATAACTCCATATTAAATTTTTCTTCAGTGAAGAGTGACATAAAATTCAATGTGTGTTAGGTTGTGATTGGGATATGGATATATTTTTGAGGTTGAAAAAAATAAAATGTGAGGAATTAAAATGATAGGTAATTTTTTTCCTAGATGATACATGACAGAATTTTATTTTGGAAAAGATCATGGATGTTTTATCATTTTTTGATTGTTGAGTGGATTTTTATTTGAATATATGATGATTGACTAAGAATACAATGTTTAAGTATGGGTGAGTGATTAAGATAACATTTTCATATATTTTATTCTTTAATTAAATTTTTATAATCCCACCATAATGTTATTATATGGGAAATTTTCACAATTTTATGTTTTAGTGGTATTTTGAGCTTAACTGAAAAAATAGCCTAATTTTGGGATTTAGTTGTTTTATTTTTATTATTTATTTCAACCATAGATATTTATAAACTGAATTAAATTGTAAAATTACATTTTTAGGCTTCTATACATCTTGGGATTCATTTCATTCTTCTATATACAAAGATCAATCCATCATTTTTGAATCCCAAAACCAGCTCACAATTAGGGCCTAGAAAACTATGCACAGATCTAGAAATATTTAAAGATGGTATTATATCTATAATATTTAAGTTAAAATAAAGATAAAATAAACATATATATGTATAATTATTTAATTAATAACTTTTATTAATTATTCCACACCAAAATTTGACAGTTTTAAGGTAATTATGGCATGGGAAGTTGAAGTTTGGGAATATAAAGAGTCTACCTGTCTAGTTTAAATGTTTGGAGTAAAACATCCATATAGATATCCAAACATCATAAATGAATCTGATATTTTTTGGGTCAAAAGATATGAAATAACAAAACAACATTCAAGAATACATATTGTCCAAATTCTATCATTAATGTGGGATAACACATGTAATTTTTTAGAGGAATATTTGGGATCCAAAATTTCTCTTCACTATCCCTATGAAAATATGTTTATTTTTCATTTAAAAGGGTTGGAAACTTTAGGGGGTCCTTTTTTTCATTTTTAGTATATTAGTATTGGTTTAATTTATTTAATATTAATTTTATATTAATATATTTGTCTTCTTCTTCACACCTTCTGATTTCATTTCTTTTATTTTATGTATTTATCCCATTATGTTCCCTTCTAAACTCCAATAAAAATAGATAACTAACTTTGTCTCTTGTTAGAGGGAGGTAATGGTGGTTTGATAGAGTTTAATTTTATTTAATTTAAATTATCTTTATTTAATTCTTGGTTTTTTTTCAATGGTTAAAATTTGTATAGTGTGTAGTTTTTCCATTTTCTCTATTGTCTAAATTCTAATTCTCATTTTATAATCATTATTCCCTTCATTATATAAGTTATTCATATGGGGGAGTATGAATTGGGTAGTTATGGTCATTAAAGAGGCCTCCTAGATGATTTTTGTAAGATGATTTACCCATATTTATAGGTCTTGGTATGGGGAAATCAAATTTCAAATGAGAGGGTGTAGTGTGACAAGTTTTTATCACTATATTGAATTGAATATTGAGATTATCTTTTAACAATGATTTCAATCACCACAACCTCCCAAGAAAAATTCCATTAATTCATTCTTCTAAAAACATTCTATTTTTCATTTCATTTATATATTTTATTCATTTCAACCATCCCCCCATTTATATTAGTTAAATTAGTTTTATAATAGTTAGATTATAAATAGTGATAATAGAAAAAATATGTCTGTTGTGAGCGGCCTCCTTGTGATCAACCCTAGGATGTACCACTATGATTTATTCTTAGATAAATAATAATTTAATTGAATAAAAGTTCATGAAAACCCATTTTAATCGATTTAGATCAATTTTTGGGGATTCCAAGCCCTTATGCACACTATTTTTCATAATAAACAAAAAAATCAAAAAAAATTAAAAAAAGAGTTCCATTTCATATCATTATTTTTTAAGGTTGAGATGGATTTCTTTATCGATTTGTAATATGATTATACTAGTGATGATTAGTGTAATTATGGTGAATTTTGTAATAAACAGTGTGAATAAAACCTTATAAGAATGGAGGAGTTGAGAAATAAATTGAACAACCTTTCTGCCTATATTAAATAATCTAAAGTACAATGGTCAGAAAAACAAAAAAAATATAAATAAAAAGAGGTAAGGATTGTTCTGCCTATATTTTAAGTTGAAGAGACCAAGGAAGACATGAATATACAACTTAAAGATCTAATAATCTCTCATTTTACATTTCTTGAAGAGGTTCCTAAGGATGTCATTCCATCTAATACAACTGTGGGAGATCAACATGATTTTGATGAACATTGGTTAGATTTTGTTTAAGAACAAAAGATATGTGATCCAACCATATTTTTCAAAGAATAAACATCTCCTATATACCTCTATATTGCTATGGAAGAATAAAAATAATACCTTATTGATATACAATTCGTAATAGCCATGCCTAAATAGATTATGTTTCAATATGACCTTCTTGGAAGAGTAATATTTCTTTATTTATTCTTTGTGTTTTAATCTTATTCAAGTGAAATTGTTTTATGAATTCCCATTTTTTGTATTTTCTAAAATATCACCACATTCTAAATACAAATAATTTGAATTTAAAGAGGACACATAAGTAGTGGAAGTAAAGAAAGAGGAATCATTCTTTCTCTTTCCCCCATCATCCAAGTTATACCACATTAAAAATGTGGAGGATTTGTTGCACTCTATTCATTGGTTCCTCCATGAATAGTTTTGGATGAAGAGATCTAGAAGAAATAAAATGTGGTGGTTTCTGAGAAATAAATATCATCCACCTTTGGATTTGGGTTAAAGCACTACAATTGCCTAACTATGGGCAATAAAAACCTAGAACCCACATGGGGGGCCAAACCATGTTCTATACTATTTTCCAATCCCCTTTATTTTTTCCTTATTTTTCTTATTCTTTGATTATTTCATGAATTCTAATTCAAGTGGAAGAAGCTATAAGCTTAACTCAGAGATACCACGGAAAAATAAAGTAAATTTGTATCTTTCCTTCTCTTTATTTTTTATACCCTTATATTTATTTTTTATTGAGCTGAAATAAAGGGTAGTGAATCTATATGTGGGGGAGTGTCAACCTGCTATTTGTATTTTTGTGTTATTTTCTTTTTTCTTTTCATATTTTTAGGATTATTGATATTAAATGAATGTTCTTATCATTTTTCATTAATAAATTTATTTTAAGAAAAATAAAATTATTTTTGAATGAATGGATTTTAAATGATTTTTGATGTGAAATTTGTTTCCTTGAATTGAATTTTCAATAATTTTTTATAAGTTTAACTTATTTTTGGAATAAATTCCCATGAAACACTAACTCAAAAAAATTATATTATATGAGGTATTCTAAAATACTTTTATATATTCTTCCTAATACCTGCACTTTCTTGATAAAAAACATGGAATTTTTGTGAGAGAAATAACTTTTGACTTTTCTCTTTCAAAGAATTGGATTTCATGGAATGTTTTTGATATGATTGAGGAAATTCTTTAGATATACACATTTGTAAGCATAGACCTAAATTTACATCTATACTTCACTAGACCTTATATTAAATGAATTTCTTTATAGGTTTAATCCACATTACAAGTTTATTTTCTCATTACCTACTTGAACTCTTAGCATTTTTTCATTTATGTTTCAAGTTTGAGTATAGGTAAAGGTCCTTTAGTGTGCGTTAATTGGGATGTATTTCATTTTTTTGTGGTGTGAGGTGTGTGATAAAATTTTGGGATGTGGATAATAAGAAAATTGGGATTGATTCATAATTTTATTGTGATTTATTTTTTTTTTATCTGGTTCTCCTTCAAAAAAATAGAAAAAAAATAGAAACATAGAAAAAAATAGAAAAAAAAAGAAAAAAATAAGTGAAATTGAATTTCCCATTTTAATTTATTTTATGACTCATTTACCTATATAAAATCAAGTTCGTGATTTTCATTCATTCGTTGTATTAAATTTTTATTGCTTCATCCATAAAAAAAATAAATTTGTGCCTTTTTAGAGATTTGAAAAAAGAAAAAAAAGAAAAAAAGGGGGGAGAACTTGGATGATATCATTATCTGTATTAAATTATTGAATCATATCCCATTTCATGAAAAATAGGGTGGTTGTTTCACATTTTTAATGGGTATTGTGTGAGTAATTTCCTGTATTTTCACTTTATTATTCATGCATTGTACTTAAGATTCAAACCTTATCTTTTCAACCTTAATATTTTGCAATCATCTTCCCACTAACACTAAGCTATAGAATTCACCTGGAAAAATACCTCATGATTGAAAATATTTTCATTTTTTACACTATGGAGATATAAGAATTATCACAAGCCTATGGTGATAGATGAAACTTCCATGTATGAGCATAACTCTAGATTTAATTTCTCTTGAGTGAATAGTGATATAAAATTCAATGCGATGTAGGTTGTGATTGGGATATGGGTGGATTTTTTAGGTTGAAAAAATTTAAATGTGAGGAATGAAAATTATAGGGAATTTTTTTTCATAGAGGATAAATGATGTGATTTTATTTTGGAAAATATTGTGGATGTTTTCTCATTTTTGATTATTGTGTGGATTTTAATTTGAATATATGATGATTTTATAGGAGTGAAATGATTAAGTGTGGGGTAGTGATGAAGCTAAAATTTTCACATATTTTATACTATAATTAAATTTTTATAATCCCACTGTGATGTTATTTTATGGGAAATTTTCACAATTTTATGTTTTAGTGGTATTTTTATCTTAATTGAAAAAATGGCCTAATTTTAGAATTTAACTATTTTATTTTTATTCTTTACTTTAGCCACAAATATTTCAAAAGTATATTAAATTGTGAAATTACTTTTTTAGGATTATATAAATTTTGGTATTCATTTCATTCTAATGGATCCAAAGCACAATACATATTTTGGAAGCTCGAAACCATCTCACAATTCAGGCCTCAAAAACTGTACACATATATGGGAATATTTAAAGATGATATTATATATATAAGTGTACTGGGATAATAAATCTTAAAATCAACATGGATATGGAGAATGCATTAAGGAACAAATATTATTATGGAGGTCATTATATAATATATTGTTTTTATGTTCATTATGGCATGGAAAGTTAAAGTTTGGGAATACAAAGAGTCTGCATATCCAGATTAAATTTCTATAGTAAAACATCCATATCAATCTTTAAATGTGGCCAATGAAGCTGCAATTTTGTGGGTAGAAAGGTATTAAAAATACTATTTTTTTTTAAGAAGACACCCTATCCAAAGTCAGGGATTAATGTGGGATAACATGTAGAATATTTCATAGCAATATTTTAGAGAAAAAATTTATCTCCCCAATCCCTATAAAAAAGTGGTTCTTCTTCATTTAAAAGGGTTGGAAACTTGGGGGTAGACATTATAGGTCATTTATAGTAGCGATGTATTATTTTACTTTCTTTAGTGTTATTTTTATTTTAATATATTTTTCTTATTCTTCATACATTCTTCTTACATTTATTTTATGTTATGTGTTTCTCCCACTGTGTTCCCTTCTCCCAAATGGCCAGAAGGCCTTATTTTTATTTATTTTTGATAATAACCCTTTAAAGGTATGAGGGGGAACCATTAAAAGGCTTTTATTCTTAGTGGATTACATGATCCAAAGGTCTTAGAGGATTTCATCCCAGACATGACTACTTGGAAATTCCCCTCCCCGGTGTCTAGATTGTGAAGTCAGCATCCCAACTTCGCATCGGGCAGAGGAATATTTACAAGAAGAGGTATATTTATAGGTATTGTATAAGTACTATAACAGGTATTGTTTGGTACTCTAGCATCCAAAACTATTCACATTTGGCCACTGGTTTGGTCTTGGAGTCCTTAATGCCTTCGGGCCACCCAAGGCCTTTGGTCCAGCTAAGGCTTTCAGGCCACCTCAAGGAATTCAGGTAACCTTAAAGACATTGGGCCACCTCATTCAGATATTGAAGTGCAGATGCAACCAGACACAATTTTCCCTTATCAACTCTAATAAAAATAGAGAACTAACCTCATCACTTGTTTGAGGGAAGGAATAGTGTTTTGACTGAGTTTCATGTGATTTAATTTAAAATCTCTTTATTAAATTCTGGAAGTTTTAGTGATGGTTAAAATCATTACAATGATTGGTTGCCCCGTTTTCACCATCATCTAAATTCTACTTATTGTTTTTAAATCATCCTTTCATTCACTGTCTAAGTTGCTCATATGGTGGAGTATGGATTAGGTAGTGATGGTAAGAAAATAGGTATCCTATCTAACATTAAAAAGATTATTTTCCTGTATTTATATTTTTCAGTATGGGGAAATCACATTTCAAATGAGAGGGTGTAGTTTGACAGGTCTTTATCATTACATTGAATTAAATATTGAGATTCTTTTTTAACAATGATTTCAATCACCAAAAACTCCCATGAACAACTTCCTTAATTCATTCTTTGAACAATATTTGATTTTTTATTTCATTTATATATATATATTATATTTATATTTCACTACAAAAAACGGGTAGTACCGGTAGTTTTTTTGTGGACTAGTGGCTGTTTAAACTGTTTCCCATTAGTATCACAGCAGTTTTAAAAACCTCCATGTATTGTATTGTCACTAGTCATTTAGTGGAAATTTCATTAATTTCATGGCAGTTTTTCTATGTTTCATTTTTTGAGTATTTAGCGGTGGTTTTTTTATAAAAAAATATCCTGGAGAAATATTTAAAAAGTGAAAAGAACCATTGCTGATATGTTCAGCGACGGTCGGTTTTAGTGGTTGTTTCTAAAAAATGATGTTAAATAATATTTTTTAAAAATATATATATTTAATAAAAAATATAAATATGTAAAAATTGAATGCAATAAACTAAAACATGAATATATGATAAACTTACATACATTCATCATATATCCATAAAAAATATACAAACATCCATAATCATCATAACCTCAATCTTAGTCAACTCATATATCTTCAACCAATACCTCAATCATCAATACATATATATAACATATGTACAACAAAAACTCATGCCCAATATACATCTATGTCGTGACCTCTACTGCATTTTTCTACCTCCACTGCTCTCATCAACTAAAACTAACCATGTGATCTCATCAACTATAATAAAAAATAAAAAAAATAATAAAAATAAATATAATAAATCATAATTGTAGTAGAATAATTGATAAAACTTTAACATACCACAAAAACTAAAAACCATCATGAATGCCTTCTGAAGAATTTTTTTTATCAGAACGATCAACCTATAGCCTACTTCTGGCATCTGTCACCAACAATGAAGACCAAAATATTTAAGAAAAAAAATTCAAAAAAGAAAATACATGTAATAATTTTATAATTTTTCACATAAAATTTTTTATTTTTATAATAAAAAATAATAAATTTTAACATAAAAAATTAATATATAATACAGAACACTTTAAAAACATAAACTTACCTATTTAAGATAACATTCAACACTTAAATCTGAAAAGAGATAAGTAAATATTCTAATTTACTTTTAAAGCAATGTGCAGTGTGGTTGAAATTTACTTAATAAAAAAAATTAAAGACTTTGATATCAAAACATGTCCTATATTTCAAAAATAACTTATTGGTGGTTGTCTAATGATTTTACATCAATCTATAGTCATTTTATATGGTTTTGACTATACCACACACATTTTAGTGTTTTAAAACACTAAAAATGTGTTTACATCCATAATGAGAAAACTGTAATTCAGAATGAAATATGGTAAGTTCCTACATTTCAAAATTAAATATACAATTTTTTCACCTGATTTAAGGGAAATATGACATTATTTTCTAGGTTTTAACCTCCTCATACTTGTATTTAAAGGTTTTTGTAACTTTAAGAAGTGGTTGTTGAGTCATTCCGACTACACCGCATGTCATATTTGATGTTTTTTCTATAAATACACATAAAATATAAATTATAGGTGGTTTTACAATGATTTGACGTTAATATGTGGTCATTTTATATGGTTTTGACCATTCCATGCATGTTTTAGTGTTTTAAAACACTAAAAACACATTTATAACCATAACAGGAAAACTATCATTCAGAATAATGTATCTTCAGTTCCTACATTTCAAAAATAAATATATGGTCATTGTTCCCTAATTTCAGGAAAATCTGACATCATTTTCCAGATTTTGACCCCCTAAACACTTGTTTTTAAAGGTTTTTGTGCACATGAGCCTCAGCCTAGTTGGTGAGGTATCCTTAAGTGCATCCATGAGACCCAAGATCAAAACCAGGTAGAGGCATATTTCCATGGGGTACTATATCAGGTACTATAGTAGGCACTATAGAAGAAATGTACACTTTTTGGTACTATAGTAGAACTGTACACTGTGTGGGTAGTGTGAAGAATTGTACACTATGCAAGTACTATAGAAAAATTGTACACTGTTCGGTACTGTAGCAAGCACTGTAGCAGGTATTGTTCAGTAATGTAGTAGCTAGAACTATTCACCTTGGGCAACCTATTTGGGCTTGGAGTCCTTAAGTCTTTCGGACCACCCAAGCCTTCAGGTTAGTAGGGATTTCAGGCCACCTTTAAGGCATTCAGGTCACCTCAAGGCCTTTGGGCCACATGCAGTTTCCCTAGACAGACTCTACAAAAAAGGAGTATCCCCAGAAGAGCATTCAGAGCAAGTGAACTCACGAGAATAGACCCAAATGGATTTGTCAGAATGAGAGGGTATGACTATGTCATCAAGACCAGCTTGTGCTTGCATGGGAAGCCTAGCTAGACGGCCATGCAAAGGTGGAGAGCTATATCATGATGCAAATACTGGGGATGGGAAGTTCCTTGTAGATAGTCTGGTTGAATTCCCTAAGACCTTCGGGTCATGTAATCTTTTAAATTCTATGGGCCATGTAATCTCTGAGCCTACAGGCCTTGTAAGGGTTCCCCCTCATCCCTTGAAAGTGGGGTTATCAAAAATCAATAAAAATGAAGGCCTTTGAGCCATTCGGTGGAAAGGTTTTTGTAACTTTATGAAGTGGTTACTGAGTCATTTTGACCACACCACACATCTAATTGACATGTTGTCTACGTATACATGTATAAAATAAGTCAGTGGTGGTTTTCCAATGATTTCATATCAATATTAGGTCATTTGATATGGTTTTGACCATTCCACACATGTTTTGGTGTTTTAAAATGCTAAAAATGTGTTTACGGCCATAACAGGAAAACCGTAATTTAAAATGATTTATTTTTAATTACAATATTTCAAAATTAAATCTATGGTTTTTTCCCATGATTTTAGGTAAATCTTAAATCTTTTTCTTGATTTTGACCTCCTAACGCATGTTTTTAAAATTTTGATATCTTTTAAAATTTATTATTAAGTTCTTACGACCACAATGCATGTTTAATGAACATGTTTTTTAATTGTACATGTCACAAATAATTCAATGGTTGTTATCTACTGATTTTACATCAATAATAGATCATTTTTTATTGTTTTGATTGTTAAACATGCATTTTAATGTTTTAAAACACTAAAAACGTATTTACGAGAATCATCAGAAAACTGTAACTCATATTGATATGGTGTTGATTCCTACATTTAAAAAAAATATGTGGTTGTTTTCCTATTATAACTTTTATAATAATTAAATATTTTTTAAAAATTATAATAATATAATTAATATATTATTAATAAAATTAATGATTTAGCACACACTGCCCAATGGTGTACTGTTTCACAATATATCTAGTCACACCGCCCATCATGCCATGTCTAATCACACCAGACCTCATGCCTGGTCCACCTTTCACCTGCACTATGTTCTCTACTCAAATGAACTGGGTTCTCAAAGTTGTTACAAGAGGTTCACAAAAAACAAATTTGGTATATACGGTGGGTTGTTTACTACTGGGGGTGGTTTAAACTGCCAATACATTATTCAGTGGTTTCTAAGTAAACCATTGTGTATTTCATGGTCAACAATAATTTAGCATCAATTTTTATATTTGAGGAATATTTTTTATATGTGTTGTTTTTAGGTACTCAATGGTGGGTTTTTATTTAGTTGGAAATAATTCTTTTTTTAAACCCAATAAAAAATAACATGGGGTAAGTTAATTAGAAATACCACTATCTCGTAAGCATGATGACCAAGAATCTACCTATATATTCTAGTAATGTCACATGTAGGCACCCCAAAATCATCATATGGAATGATAATCTTGAATTCCTTCAGGTCTCATACATCTTTCATGTTCATATTTGTTTCCCTTTTATGGTTGTCTTTATCTATTTGAAAAATACATTAAATAATTAATAAAATATAAGGATTTTTTAAAAATAACATATATACCAGTAACAGTAACTCTCTAATATCCCCTAGATAGAGGGGTTATGAACTATTCCATCGCCGGATGTGAATCGGGCGGTGGGCTACCAACGACATCTGGGGAAACAGTTGGCTCTCTATCAGTCTCAGGTACAACAGAATCACTAGGATCTATAAAAGATGATGGTAGTGGTGCCGTACTCTGGGATTCTGATTTATTAGGATACTAAATTTTTTTTTCTCAGCATTCCTTTATTTCAAATGGTTAAGGTATATTAAATGTAAAAAAAATGAAAAAATAAAAGTTTTTTAGAAAAAAAATAGAAAAATGTATATATGTAAGAAACGCTTATCAATGAGAAATTGTAATATATTTTCATTAATAACACTTCTAAAAAAACTGGTTTTATATAACTCTAGGTATTTAACACTTCTAGAAAATAGCGTTGTTAAAGACCCCTTTTATCAGTGCTAAAAAAATCTATTAAAGGGGGGTCTTTAACAGCGTTATTTTTAGTGTTGTTAAAGGGTGTCTTTAACAGTGCTAAAAAATCACTCTTAAAGGTGGTATTCATTCAACACTTTTTTATAAGTGTTGATAAATCCCCCCCCCCCTTTATCATCACTTTTAAAAAGTGCTGATAAATGGGGTCTTTTAACAGTGCTTGTAAAAAACGTTGTTAAAGGGGGTCTTTATCAGTGCTTTTTTAGAAGTGCTGATAAATACCCCCTTTATCAACACTTTTTTAGTAGCATTGATAAAGGTATAATTCAAAAAAATTATATTTCATTAAGAATAATATATTAATATGTAAATATATTTATATTGATATAAATATAATATTTATTTTTTAAAATATTTTTTAGATAAAGTAAATAACCATTTACACTTAATAAATAAGATATTTTGTGAAGATGGATTATAAAATAATTAAAAAAATATTTGTAATTAATGATTTTCTTATTATCACTGAGTAATAGTCATTTAATATCAATTTTAAAATAAAAAAATCGAAAAAGTAATAAAAGATCTAAAATAAGTTGAAAACATAACTCAAGCTTCAAACGACCATAACATTTGATCCGAGTGTCTGTTTGAGCTCTACCACATATCAAATCGAAGCATACAATGATCTTTATTCATTTGATGACACAGGTAAACCTCTTACACATTTTTTAGACCAAAAAAATCCTATAAGGCCTCCAAAAATAATTTTTTAGTCAGGGTACCTTGATTTTTTAACATTTTATGGATTTTCAACCTCATTTAAGGGGGGCATATTGCCTTTTTTTGGTGGAGACTAAATTTATTCATAGGTCTTAAATTCATATTGATATTATGGTTTTGAAATTTTATCATCTTTCATAATTTAATTTTATTTATAATTAAATATATGCATATTTTCTTATATTTACTTATAATAAATCACTCATATAAATATATATATCAACATATTTATGTAAAAATGTATATTATAATATATGTAAATAAATAAATATTCTAAAAAATTATATTACAAAATATATAACCAATTTTTACATTATATATACATATACATATGTGTGTTTTAATAAAGATATATATATTTAAATTATATTCTAGTATATATAAATGAATATAATATATAATATATTTAAATAAATATAAATATATATATCACACACACACACACACACACATATATATATATATATATGTATATTATAAATGAATTTTAAAATAATTATATAAATATAGGTGTGTATATATATATATATATATTTATAAATAAACAAAAATATCATTAAACATACTGCAAAACAACATGGTGTAGTGGTAAATATATTTCATCTTTGAAGAAGATGTGTAGGGTTCGAATCTAGGAAGGTGGTCATAAGGCTGGAAATTCAAAAGGAGCTGATAAAAGTTGGTGGGCTGAAACACGTTGATAAAGTGGGGTGGAGCACTGTTAAAGGGTTGTGGAAGCACTGATAAAGAGGGTCGGGCTCATAAGTGTCCAAAAAAATATAATTTTACTCCCTTTAACAGTGTTTCCTTTTCATCACTAAACATGCACTATTAAAGGCCCCCTTTAAAAGTGTTAAAAAGGAGTTGTTAAAAGGTCCCTTTAACAATGCTAAAAAAGAACTGTTAAAGGAACCTTTTAATGGTTCTTTTTTAGCATTGTTAAAGGGGGTCTTTAACAGCCCTTTTTAGTGCTAATAAAAGTTTTTGGAATTTAACTATGCTCAGATTTTCAGCCCTTTTTTAGCACTAATAAAGGCATATTCTAGGGCTATTAAAGGCTTATTTTTTAGTAGTGAAATTTATACATTCAATTATATTCATCTTCATTATCTTCATTGTTATCAACCTCCATTGTGTCGATTCCTTCATTTTCACACTTTTTCAAGTCCTAATATTTCTATATTTTTAGGAAAAAAGTGTTCAATGTTTTATGGTTGATAAGGTTCACTACCACAAAACACCAAATGGACATCCACACCCATATCATATAAGTCTCTCATCTTTAAGTGTACAATAACAATCCAACCTTTATGTATTTCATCATCAACATAATAAACCATCTGTAACATCCTAGGTAAATAAAGGATATGATATTTTCATATTTATTAATATTAGTTAATTAAATATTAATTTTACTTTAAATGGGATTCTATGTTGGATATCATACTCAACAAACAACAATTTATTTCTTTGAAATCTTACATCGCACACAACGTTGAGTTATACTGAAAAATAATATAATAATTTTAATATTTTAAATGGTAGTTAACGTCTAGTCGTTGTATTGGCAGGAATGAATATAACTAACTACAATATTATTATACATGTTTTTTAAATGTATTTATATTTATCCAATAAGTTTTAGAGTCTCAAAATAAGAATGAATCCAATTTTAAGCATGAAATACTCTAATATTCTTTAAAAGGTTGTTTTACTGCCTTTTGATAGATAACCCTTTTTAAATATAGTTTTTGTTACTTTTATATGTTATAATTAACAAAATAAAATTCTTCTTTATAATTGGGACATCAAAATTTACTTTGGGTAAATGTTTAGTATTTTTCTGATAATGTTCATTTTTTAATGAATTGTGAAAAATACCACATTTTAATTCAAAACTACCTTTTCATATAATTTAATTATATAGTTATATTGTTATTTTAATTTCTTTTAAAGTATAATTAGATTATATTTTTATCATTTAATATAATTTAAGTCATTATAAGTGATTTCACATTTAAATTGTACATAAACACATGTCAATATTTTGATAGTTTTTACTTTTTTAAAACCCGCTTTTTGGTTTTGAAAACAAAAAATAATTTTAAATTAATTAATAAAACTTCTATGTTTTGAATTTGGTAAAATAGAATTAATTCTTTTAATTTATAACATCAAAATTATCTTAGGGTGAATTTTTGATATTTTTCTGAAAACTTTCAATTTTTGATGAATAGTGAAAAACACTGCATTTTTGTTTAAAACTGACTTTTTATTTTAAGAATTATTTATTTTATATATATTTATTTTAATTTCAATATAGATACATAATATCTATATTATTTTAATTTAATTAATTGGAGTCATTTTCTAATAAGATTAGATATATAAAAATTTATTGAACTTTTTAACGTCTTTTACCCACCTTCTAGGCACATTTGCAAATTTGCATAAAACGTAATTTTACCACTTCTTTGAATTGAATTTAAAAAATCTAAGAGACACGGTTGACATAAATAAGTAAAATTTGGTTCAATAGGATGAAAATAAATTTTTATTAATAGTAACTTTTGAATTTTATTCACCACGGTTAAAAGTAAATAGGGTAATTAAAGGTAAAAATGATATTATAATTATCCTAACACATGTCCCAATTCTATTGGATAAGTGTATTTCAACCTAAATCAACATTATGAATAAAATATTATCTTCTCTGAACCACATGGATTAGATTAGGACATTTATTATTATTTTATTTAAAGAAGAGTTAAAAGTGTTAGATTCAACTTTTCATAAATAAAACATTTTTAATATAGGGTTATACATAAGATAAATTCGACTATAAATATTAACTAGAAATATAAAAATATTTCCTACATAATTTTATTTTATTAATAATTTTTAGACATTAAATAATTAAATTTATTTATGACACAATGATGATTCAGTAATTACCTTATTAATGAAAGATTAAAATAATTGATATTATAAATATCCAAATAAATTTAAATTGAGAATTTTGATTAATTAAAATAATTTTATAGATTAATATGACATGTTAGGGTTTATTAAATGAATTTTTTTTAAATTAATCGATCTTTTATGACTTTCACAAAAACAAAATACCAAATAGTGTCAAAATTGACATAAATGAGTTTTTAAGAAAAATACTATATTATTAAGTTATATAATAGTCCAAAAATCTAAATTTCGGCCAAATGACTATTATAATAATATATATGTCATTAATGAACCACTTGGGGTTCTCTTGTCATTTTATAGTAAGTTTATTAACCATGTAATATAAAAATACAAGAAGACATTGTAAAAGTTAAACTATTTAACTAAGAGTTAAATCTAAAAGATAATGTTAAAATGGTAACCTAAACTTATCTAAAACCTATTGGTTGAGAGGATTTAGACCCATAACCACCTAATTCTATAAATAAATTTATTTTTAGCCATTATAAACTAAAAATTATTTTATAATAAAATAATATTTCAAAATTTTCCTAAAGTGAACCTCACCTCTCTTATAAAAGGGTACTTCCCCTTCTCTCAAAATCAATCCTCCAAAGCCATTTGGCTCGGCCAACCCCTACCCAATTATCCTCCCAATTTCCATCAATTAACACTATAGTCCTTACCTAGATCATAAATCCAACCTAAGGAGCCATTTTGTTCAAATCAAAAGGAAACACCCGAAGAAGAGGTAATTATTTTATCAGCCCTTTCAAAGTTCTTTTCTTCTTCCACATTCTCTTTCATTGTTATTTCCATAACAAAATAATAACTCCAGTACCTTATACATACTATGATTTTATTATAAATATGGTACAACCATATTCATTATTCTATCCATCCTATGAATGATAAAGTCACCATGTGTGTGTGCGTACGTCTTACCGTCTCCACGTCGTGGTGTAATTTGTTTTCAACACTATGTTATTTGGATGGATATAATGATAAGTAATATGTATATAAATAATGAAAATAACATGATAATTTTTCTATATAATTAATATACCATCCAATACCACACCTTTTAATCATTAAGGAAATGATATTGTCGCTCGTGTGTACGTACGGCTTACCGTATCCACGACACGATGAGATTCATTTCCACATTCACCATTCAACGATGATTATAAAAATACATATAATTAATAATTATGTAATATATGACATAATAATGATACTGTATATATATATATATATTTATATGTATTTACATTTATCTCATTCACTTACTTCCATTCAATATGATATGAAAACAGAAACATCATTTATGAATACGTACGGCCTACCGTCTCCATAAATGGTGGTTTCCATTTAATATATCTATAAATTATACATATTTATATTCTGAATATATATGATATATAAATAATATTTTATATTCTGGAAGTAATTAAATCATGATACAAGTGATATGATCAAGAATAACAAGTTAAACCACTTACGATGAAGAAAGCGATTATTACACGAAATGTTACTTTAACATGGAAATATTTATTAAATGAGTAGTATAAAGTCATAAATTAATCATGTATGATATCATAAATATTAATATGGTTCTGGTATAATTTAACAACATACTATTTTCATTATACAAGAGGTTAAACATACCCTCTACTAAAGGAAAGTACAAGGTAAGGGTTATTTCCTCAATCTCATTATTATCCGAGATTGTTTATGTGTAAGTATTTACTGGGAAATATTTATCATAGATACCCATATTTCATAAAAAATCAAAAGGAATCTTTTAAGTTTTTATTGGAGGGTTTATTTAATTAGATCATCATTTTAAATGTTTTAATTATTTATCTTTTTAAATCCTTTTAATTAATTTCCATGTTTTCAAAATGATTATAAGGATTTATTTATATGGAAATGAATGTTTTGAAATGATAATTCTTTTCAAAAGTTTCAAATTTTTATGGAAAAATTTGATTTAAAAATCTCTTTTAAATGACTTCCTTTGTAAATGGGTGACTTTTAAATTATTTCACAAAAAGATATATTTATCTCAAAGAGTTTTACTGATCATTTTAAACTATATAAACATCCTTTAATGGATATTATTATTGATTGAGGTTGATTTAATATAATAAAATCTTCCATATTTTATTGAATAAGTTATGATATGTTTGATTGTGGATGTGTTATTTTTATACCATTCATGGTTTATGTTTAAAGTATTGACATTTTTTATGTTAGTTTTAGTACGAATGTTTATGTTATGTTTCACTCTTTTTTTCATATAAGGAATGCAGTGGACTTAGTAAGTGATTGTTGGGGCCCGCTATATCCCCTTGATGCATCATTAGGTCTCATGAGACAAACTAGTGTCTTGTAATAAGGCCTTGACAAAAATTTATTTGTATTCTTGGCACGAGGCCTTGACTATGTGGTAATGATGTCCAGCGTTAGGCATTCCCTCATTATGAAATTAATTATTACATAGGATTTTTAGACTAGTAGAATATCCATGTGCATGATTATAGGGTAATGTTTGATTTATTTTCTCCATATTATGTTCATGTTTATGTTTAAAAGGCTGTTGTTTTTATTACACATCTTTCCTTAAAAGTTTATAGCTTCTGCTAAATTATTTACACTTACTGAGCATCTGAGCTCACCCATTTCTTTTGTTTTATTTTCACATGATTCCAAGAAGTTTATTATGATTGATATTCAGGGTTAAGCTAAAGGTAATAATGGTGTTCTCAAAGTATTATTTATGTTCTGTATTATGTTAGAAATTGTAATGTAAAGTTCATGTATGTAATTTATTTTCCAAGACTACTAAACTGATCGGTCTTTCGGGACTTGATTCCTTGTAATCATGACAATGTATTAAAATAATGCACTAGCTCCAGGCTTCTGAGGTCGGGGAGTTATAGTTGGTATCAGAGGAAGTTTAGTAAAAACCTGGGAAACTATATTTAGAAAAACTATTATTTGAGAACATTACCCTAAAATAGACTTTGAGGATTAGTATAGAAGAACTTACTAGAATTTTGGTAATGTAGATATTTTGTATATTTTCCAAGAAATACATCCCTGTCTAGATATGAGCAGGTAGAGGAAGCTCTGGTACAGATATACCTAGGATTAAAAACTCTGATAAGGAGTTTCAGGCTTAACTCAGGGTATCCTGGTACACGACAGCGGGCCTTGTTTCACTCTTGGTTACGACACTCCCAGGAGATATACTTAGGATAATTCACATTTTATTTAAAAGACATTATAAAGGATTTATGAGTAAATACATCCTTAAATAAAACATTTTTTTATGATTATAGATTATATGCATAATATTTCCAATTTAAATTAGGTATTTTATAAGTTTGTAATTATGCATTGTGATTCATAAACTAACATAGTGTATGCCATTATTTAGAAATGGTGCCCGGTAGAAGGAATGATAACTCTAGCAATACACATGATCCAAAGAGTAAGAAGGATCATATCTTTTATGGTATTAAGACAATATTTAAAAGGTAAATATCCTCCCATGTATTCTCATCATATGAATAAATAGTATCATGTGTTAATAAGATAAGTAAATAATTCTCTGAGTCCTATCACTACTGGAAATCATGGTTTCCCCAACAGTTGTATACCAATGGTTCAAAAGAACCATTGGTATAGTTGATCTTTACCAACGGTTTTCATTAAACGTTGGTATTGATCTATAAAAATTTATTTTTCCCAACGGTTTGATGAAACTGTTGGGAAAGATTGGTAGAAAATTACTTTTCCCAATGGTTTCATCAAACCATTGGGAAAGATGGGGAAAAAACAGTTTTCCCAACGGTTTAATGAAACCATTGGGAAAGATTTCCCCCAAATACAGACCAGCTAAACCCCCACCCAGTCCGATTGCAGACTGATTGCAAACAGAACCTCCTGAATTATTCTCGGCCACGACACTCTTTCCACCCAAGATCCATCTTCAATCAAACAAAATCTTATTTCACACTTCAAATTAGTACGTGTTACCTTAGTTTTAGTGTTATTTCTATATTTTTTTGGTGTTTGATGTTTTCATTTAGGCTAAATTAGGGTTGTTGTCTACGGAACCCTTGGATTTGTTTTATGTTTTTTTTCTACACTTCAAACATGGTAAAGGGTTTGTTTAGTGGGGTGATATGGTACTTTTGGTGGAATTTATTTTAGTTGAAAATTGGATTTTGATTTGGATGAATTTATGTTTCAATTTGAGGTGGGGGAGGGTGTGAATATGGGGTGGGGGAGGATGTTGAGGGCTATCCAAGTGGGGTGGGGGAGGGGCTTTCTAGGTAGGGTGGGGAGGGGGCTGTGTTATCCAAATGGGGTGGGGGTAGGGCAGTTTGGGGTGGGGGAGGGGCTGTCTAGGTAGGGTGGGGGAGGGGTTGTCTAGGTAGGGTGGGGGAGGGGGCTGGGTTGTCCAAATGGGGTGGGGGTAGGGCTGTTTGGGGTGGGGGAGGGGCTGTCTAGGTAGGGTGGGGGAGGGTCCTGTCTAGGTAGGGTGGGGGAGGGGGTTGAGTTGTCCAAATGGGTTGGGGGTAGGGCTATTTGGGGTGGGGGAGGGGCTATCTAGGTAGGGTGGGGGAGGGGGATGGGTTGTCCAAATGAGGTGGGGGTAGGGCTATTTGGGGTGGGGTAGGGTGTGCAGGTTGGGTGGGGGAGGGTGTCCAAGCAGGGTTGTCCAAGTGGGGTGGGGAGGGTGTGCAGGTGGGGTGGGGGAGGGGCTGTCTAGGTAGGGTGGGGGGGATGGGTTGTCCAAGTGGGGTGACGGTAGGTCTGTCCAGGTGGGGTGGGGGTGGGGGATTTTCCAAGTGGGTTGTGGGTGGTAGGGGTGTCCAGGTATGGTGGGGGGGATGGGTTTTCCAAGTGGGGTAGGGGTAGGGTTGTCCATGTGGGGTGGGGAGTGTTGGGTTGTCCAAGTGGGGTGGAAACCCTAAATTAAATTTTTTAATTGGAGATTTGGTTTGTTTTATTAGGGATTAGATGTATGAGGCATTATCATTCCTATTATGGGTGGTTTTAATCAAAAGTTATGATTTTGGAACCATTTATGATGTTTTTGTCTCTATTTAATCTCATTTCCCCTAACTTAACATTAAATTCTATATCACATTTGGTTTCTGTTTTTTTAATTTCCAGTTAAGTTATTTGTGGTCGATGATTGTCTCATGTTAATTGTTTTCAATGGTTTGGCGTGGAAATTGGGCATTTAATGTGACTTTTCTAAATGGGGGTGCCTTGAGAATACTCCAAATATTTGTTAAAAATGATCAAAGGGATTTTATTATTTAAAATGGATTTCAAAATATATTTTCTATTAAAGTTCAATCCTGTTGAATTGTTTATGACAAAATGACTTATATAAATTCTTTTTATAGAATGGACAGAAGTTGGATGTATGAAACCGATTTGATATCAAGCAATTTTCGAAACAATTTGGAGAGCTTTATAGATTTTTCATTTCACAATGCTTCAGATAGTGGTCACATACACTGCCCATGTTTCAATTGTGTTGGTAGACCTTGGTTGAGCCGTGAAGAAGTCAGCTACCACATAACCAAAAATGGTTTTCAAGAAAACTACTTTGTGTGGTATCACAATGGGGAGAAAATGAAATCTCAAATTGGTGATGATCGAAATGAAAGGACTGGAATGGATAATTTTTTAGATGATCAGTTTCCGTTTATTTGTCATCATGAAAAAGAAAGGATTTCGACTCAAGAAGACTTCGATATGAGGACAGATGATGCATCTAGTGAAAATGATGATATTGATAGGGTGAAAAAAATTGAATGATGCTGCCACAACTCTAGTATATCGACAATGCGATAAAATGAAAAATCTGGAATTTTTAATCCGATTGTTTCATAGGAAAACTATGTATGGGATTTCTAATATAGTAATCGATTACATTCTTACCCTCTTGAAGGATTTACTTTCAGATGATGTAGATATTCCCTCAAAACACTATATGGAATGGAAGTTAGTTGAGGAACTTGGATTTTCAAGAAACAAAATTCATGCTTGCCCGAAAGATTACAGTTTATTCTGGGAGGAAACCGCTGAACGAAATGATTGTATAAAATGTGTCACATCCCACTGAAAGTCAAAATCTGATGGAACACCATCCCACATTCCACAGAAATTAATGTGGCACTTTCCATTGATCCCCAGACTCCAGAATCTTTTTATGTCTGATGACATATCAATAAAAATGAGATGGAATGATACCGAGAGAAAGAAGACTAATGATGAGTTGGTTCATCCTGCAGATGGATTTTCATGGCAGAGATTTGATGCTCGACATCCTAATTTTGTAGCTGACGTGCATAATGTGAGGTTGGGTCTTTCATGCGACGGTTTTAATCCATTTGGGCATATGCTTACTTCACACAGCACATGGATAGTTTTTATACACATTTATAATCTTCCCCCATGGTTGTGTATGAAAAATCCTTTCACTTTCATGAGTATACTCATATCTGGTCCTTCTGATCCCGTCATTGATATTGATGTATACATGAAACCTTTAATAAAATAGTTGAAACTTATTTAGGATGTGGGTGTGTGAAGATACGATGCATGTTTGAAATACATATTTCATATGTGTGTTGCACTTATGTGGATGATCAATGATTTTCTGGCTTATGTAATGATGTCTGGATGGAGAACGAAGGGAAAATTGTCGTTTCCAGTTTGTATGAATAATACACGATCTAGAAGACTGAAACATCATTGTAGTTTCAGTTTTATGGGACATCGACGATTCTTGCCAAAGGATCATCCATATAGAATAAATCGTCAAAGATTTGATAATACCATAGAGACCGATGATCCACCTCAGTGTATGTCTGGAACTGACGTGCTTAATAAATTGAAAGATTTCAGTTTTTTTTTTCAGGAAGGGTCAAATGAAATCTGGAAAGAGAAAGAATGTTTCCACTAAAACCTATTACAATTGGAGGAAGAGAAGTATCTTTTTTTATTTTCCTTATTGGTCAACCAATTTGTTACGTCATTTCTTAGACGTAATTTATATTGAAAAGAATATATGCAAAATGTTGCTTTCAGTTCTTCTAAATGTTAAGGGGAAGACAAAAGATGATTTACGATCTCGGTGTGACTTGGTGGATTGGGGCATCAGACCAGAATTACATCTTTTGCGTATCAGTGAAAATAAATGGAAACTTCCATGTGCTTCTTATGTGATTAAACCTACAGAAAAAAAACAATTTCTGGAAGTATTAGAGACTATTAGAGTTCTTGATGTCTATTCAAGCAACATATCTAAACGGGTCAACAAAAGAGAGTTGAAGCTAAAATCTTTGAAGACTCATGATTATCATGTTCTACTGCATGAGTTTCTTCCAATAGCAATCCGTCATCTTTTGTCCAATAATGTAAGGGTGGTTGTTATTTGGTTCTGTCATTTGTTTAGAGATCTTTGTGCTAAGAAGTTTTCCAAGTCTTTCTTGTAAAAAATGTTGATAGATGCCCCATTAATTTTGTGTGAGTTGGAGAAAATATTTCCTCCATCATTTTTCACATCCATGATGAATCTGACTGTCCATATTCCCACTAAAATACTTCTTGGAGGACCTGTTTCTTTTCATTGGATGTATCCAATTGAAAGAAATATGTTCACATTAAAGTCTTATGTCCGAAACAGAAATCATCCCGAAGGTTCTATCGTGAACGGTTACTTGGCTCAAGAATGTATGGATTTCTGCTCAATGTATTTTTCTGATCTTATTACAAGATTGAACAGACCAATGAGAAATGAATAAGAACAGTATGAGCAAATTGAACCCAGTTTTCCATCACTTCCTCAAACAGGAGGAATTCCTGGATCATATACATTTAAGACATTAAGCCATGGAGAGTGGGAGATGTCACATCGTATAGTTTTGTTCAACTGTGATTTTTTCGATGACTATATCAGGCAACAAAATTTATTATGTATATCTTACATATATATCTGTTAAACTATTCATATTTTTTATCTACATGGAACATAAAACAATGATAAATAGGAAGCATCGTTCTTTATCTTTGAGAAGGAGAGAGACTTTGCATAGCAAAGAGTTTTCTGCTTGGTTAAAATTTAAGGTAAAAAAATTAATGTTTAAAATAATTACATCAATATTTAATTAAGTTTAATAGTCATTTATATTGTAGGTATTGAGTTTGTTTGCTGACTTTGTCTCTGAGTAAATAATATCTTTGGCTTTTGGTCCTAATATTGTGGTTCGTGACTATAAATCAATTGTTATCAATGGGTACAAATTTATTGTCACTAAATGAGAAAAGAACATGAGAACAAAACATGATGGTGTTATGGTTACTGCCACAACAGATTGTTATGCCAGTGCATCAGATAGTAGACCGTGATTTGAAAATGTGGGTTGTTATGGAGTTGTTGAGAAAATAATAATATTGGATTATTACTCTCATGGACGAGTCACAAAGATGAAATTCCATTTGTTTGATTCGATGACAAGACATGGCACATTTATTGATGATTGTGGATTTCGAGTAATTAATATGACTCACACTCTTGCTACCGAAGAACCATATGTGTTGGCATCAATGGCTAAACAAGTTTTTTATGTCAAAGACCAACTTCGACCTGAATTTGGTGTCATAGTTGAAGTAATTCCAAGATATATTTTTGATAATGGTGATGATGGAATTGACACTATCCCCAGTGCCATTGGAACCAATCCATTTATTTCTTTTGATGACTCCAATAGCCCAATTTTCAGAGTTGATTGTGAACATGAAGTTGTGGTTGAAAATATATAGAATCATTCATCCATGTTCTCAATTATTTTTGTTTACCTCAATTTGGGTTGTTAAGGTTGGTAATATTCAAATTGATTTAGTATTGATCACAAATATGTTTTAGCTGACTTTATCATTATGTGAATTTTCAATGTTTATTGGTTGCAGTTTTATTTGAATTGCATTTTATAATTTGGAATTAAACTGTATTCAAACATAGTCAAAAAATATTTCTAACTTGATGAACATTACAACTTGTATGATTTATTAAATCCATTCAAGCTCTTCTAAAACAATTGATAGCTGACTTGATTGTTATGTGAATTTTCAATGTTCATTGGTTGCATTTTTATTTGAATTGCATTTTCTAATTTGGAATTGAACTGTATTCAAACATAGTCAAACAATATTTCTAACTTGGTGAACATTACAACTTGTATGATTTATTAAATCAATTCAATCTCTTCTAAAACAATTGATAGTGGACTTGACCGTTATGTGAATTTTCAATGTTTATTGGTTGTATTTTTATTTGAATTTCATTTTCTAATTTGGAATTGAACTATATTCAAACATAGTCAAACAATATTTCTAACTTGGTTAACATTACAACTCGTATGATTTATTAAATCCATTCAATATCTTCTAAAACAATTGATAGATAAATTACCAATGAATCCCCCTATTCCCTCATATATTTAGTTTTTTGGGTTACACATTTGTTTCCTTTTTCTAATTAATTACATATTTGTTTTCAAAAGCAGGAAATGAAGCCAATTGAAGAGATACGAAGGAAAAAATGATGGAGAACAATCATCGAATGATGGAGTTGGGAATTCCATCATTAGTTATTATAGTGAGTACTTTATTTCAAATTGATATATTTAAAGAATATATAATGTCATGTGATTAATTTTTTTATAAACATTTTTGTAGGATCCACCTATACATCGACAGTTATTTGACGAGGAGCCTAGTACTGGTCCTAGTACTTAGCTGCTGGTACAAGGAGGGTTCATACCAGAGGTGGACGAGCAGCTGCGCGTACCCGACTAGACCCTACCCCTCCCACTGACATGTCATCCTTCCCACATTCCGATCCTAGTGTTTCATTAGGGACACACGGGATATTTAGGCCTCCCATGTTTTTTCTACCTTCTGTATCTTCTGTCCCATCATTTTCACATCCCATGATGATTCCCACTCCCCAGTCAGCATTCAGTCAGACAGTTGTCCCATCTTCTTTTCCTTCTACTTCTATCTCTCTGAGCTTCTATATTCCATCGTCTTTGACTCCTGTTCCACCACAAAGTGTTCCATTAGTTTTCGTGGATCCAAAGGTGCTCAGCGGTCATACCGGCACAGGTATATTTATATAACCCTAACAAATTTTTATAGAAATTATAACATGTTTTGATAAAATATTTGTTTTTCTTTCATGAAAGATACATCTACTGATTGGAGGCGTGGGTGGGGGTGTACACACATGTGTTCGGTGTGGAACCTCTGGACACAGGTTATGGTGGATTATAATGAATACAACCAAATGGTTGAGAAAACAGGGCATCAATGTCAGAGTTTTTTGGCGATGCTTGCCAAATACTCTGACATCATTCCCATCAGCCCGCTATCATGGAGACATTTTCCACATGAGGTCAAGGATAGAGATTGGGCAGAGATATGGGTAAAAAAATATGTTCTATTTAATGCCATGAATTATTTTTGTATTTATATGAATTAATATTTTGATGTCAGCTTCGATTTAATTTTCCCGGTGGTGAGGCTGCACGACTAGAACGTCTAAAGGATTTAGGTGAGCTTTGGAGAGCCTACAAGCATGAGTTGTATATTGGCTCGGTTGATAGAGTTGGCACTGAGTTAGAGGCGGTACCAGTGGTGGATGATTGTCCTATAGAGCAGTATCATCAGATGATTACTCATTGGACGAGTACCCAGTTTAAGGTATTAATAACATTTGAGGTATTTAAATAATAAATTTCATGTTTTGAATTAATACTATCTGTTGAATTTTTGAATTTTATTTAGGAATCATCTGGAAAAAATAAAAATAACATTGATGCAAAAAAATACCTCCACACACTGGGACGCACTACGATGCCTGATCATGAGAGGAAGCAGGTATGAAAATTTTTTATAAGTTTTCTTTACAACTTACACTTTCTTTTGTTTCCTCAATTATTTAATATTTTTCTAAAGTTTTCATATAACTTTATTTTTCAATGTCATTTTAGAGGCAAATACAAAATATTGAAGGACGTTTACCTCGAGCAAAACTGTTTTGCTTGAGTAGATGGAAAAAGGATGGAAGTGCCGCCAACGAAGCGACTCAGCAGCAGATTGTAAGTTTTAATCTATTGAATTTATATTTTAATATCTATTTTGTAACTTAATGATATATTTATATTTTTAACAGGATGCTTTAGAGGCCATCGATGCCCAAGAACTAGACAATTTTGGGCCAACATATCACTTACATTAGGTGTTGGGAGAGGAGCATTCTGGATGAGTATGCTGCCGACCTAGGATAGCCCCGACGAGGTATTGGACCTCCTCAGGTACGAGATGTAGTGACACTGAGCTGCAGCAAGTTAGGGCACAGGAAGAATAGGCTGAGAAAAGGGCCACATAGATGGCAGAACAGTTTGCTAGGGAAAACAGTGCGTTTATGAAATTTATTGAAGTTCTACATCCAACACTTCCAATAGAGGCCAGCCCAGCTTTTGATGAATATATGTCGTTGATACGTTCTATATATGGTGCACCAGGTGGCAGTTCTATTAGTGGTTAGGACGATGTCCAGCTTGACGATGATGATGGCGAGGATTCTGATGCGGAAGAGGAGGGCGAGGAGGAGGGCGAGGCGGGTGGCGAGGGCGAGGAGGAGGGCGAGGGCGAGGAGGAGGGCGCTGAGTAGGGTGAGGATGATGATGGGGATGAGGATGAGGGTGATGATGATGGTGATGATGGTGATGGTGATGTGGGAAAAATTGATCCATTACATTTTTTACTAATATTACTGATATTTGATATTTAATCTATTCTAGTTGTTGGTTTTATCTAGACTCGTAGTATAGTATTGGAGTTGAGTTATTTTTATATATTATCTGTTTTTATGGATGTTTTTGTCTTTTAGTGATTGTGTGTTTGGGAACCCCCCTCCTTCCTGGACCCTGGACAACCCCCCACCATCCTCCTTGGACCCCGGACACCCCCCCAGACAGCCCCCGAACAGCCCCCCAAACAGCCCCCCGAAGAGCCCCCCACCCTCCTCCCTAGACCCCAGACAGCCCCCCAGACAGCTCCCCCCCCCCACCCTCTTCCTTGGACCCTGGACAACCCCCCAAACACCCCCCGGACAGCCCCCCAAACATCCCCCCAGACAGCCACCCCACCCTCCTCCCTGGACCCCGGACAGCCCCCCAGACAGCCCCCCAGACAGCCCCCCGGACATCCCACCCACCCTCTTCCTTGGACCCCGGACAACCCCCAAAACACCCCCCGGACAGCCCCCAGACATCCCCCCAAACAGCCCCCTGGACAGCCCCCCCCCCCCCCACCCTCCTCCCTAGACCCCGGACATCCCCCCAGACAGCCCCCCAGACAGCCCCCCCCCCCCCACCCTCTTCCTTGGACCCCGTACAACCCCCCAAACACCCCTCGGATAGCCCCCCGAACAGCCCCCCGGACAGCCCCCCCACCCTCCTCCCTGGACCCCGGACAGCCCCCCGGACACCCCCCAGACAGCCCCCCGAACAACCCCCCCCCCCCCCACCCTCTTCCTTGGACCAAGGACAACCCCCCCGAACACCCCCCGGAAAGCCCCCGAATAGCCCCCCAAACAGTCCCCCGGACATCCCCTCCACCCTCTTCCTTGGACCCCAGACAACCCCCTTAACACCCCCCGAATAGCCCCCGGACAGCCCCCCGAACAGCCCCCTGGACAGCCCCCCCACCCTCCTCCCTGTATTCATTGGGCATGACATTGTTAGCTCCGAAATGTTTCATAGCATGATAAACTAAAATCTAATCCATACTAAGAATGATATAAAAATACTTTATATGATTGTTCACAAGATTTTAAGTAAAAACCATTCCACTAATAGACACATGAGGATTCTCATAAAATGGACAACATTTTATGCACATACAGAAAACTGACCAAATGCATTCGGTTTCTATTGAAACATTATGAGAATGATCCATGGGTCATATGTGACGTGTACGAATCAACCCCGCCTCAATCCAAGGTGCGGTGTGGCCGCCGCCACTCAAAGTGTCTGTCTTCTGTTTCAAAAGGATGTCATTTTAATTGAAAAACATCAACTGGAATACGGAAAACCAACCAAACACATTCGGTTTCCATTGAAACTTTAGGATAACAATTCATGGGTCATATGTGACGTGTACGAGTCAACCTCGCCTCAATCTGAGACGTGGTGTGGCCGGTACCACTCAAATTTTCTGTCTTTTGTTTCAAAAGGATGTCATTTTAAGTGAAAAACATCAACTGGCATACGGAAAACCAACCAAACGCATTCGGATTGTGTCGATACTTTACCACAACGATCCATGGGTCATATGTGACGTGTATGAGTCAACCCCGCCTTAATATGAGGCACGGTGTGTCCGGAATCACTAAAAGTGGATCTCTTTTTTTTTAAATGGACAACATTTTAAGTACATACAGAAAACCGACCAAACGCATTCGATTTCTGTTGAAACATTAGGATAATGATTCATGGGTCATATGTGACGTGTACAAATCAACCCCGCCTCAATCTGAGATGCGGTGTGGCCGGCACCACTCAAAGTGTCTGTCTTTCGTTTCAAAAGGACATCATTTTAATTGAAAAACATCAACTGGCATACGGAAAACCGACCAAATGCATTCGGATTGTGTCGATACTTTAGCACAACGATCCATGGGTCATATGTGATATGTACAAGTCAACCCCGCCTCAATCTGAGGCGCGGTGTGGCATCCACCACTCAAAGTGTCTGTCTTTTGTTTCAAAAGGACGCCATTTTAAGTGAAAAACATCAACTGGCATACGGAAAACTGACCAAACGCGTTTATATTGTGTCAATACTTTATCAAAACGATCCATGGATCATATGTGACATGTACGAGTCAACCCTACCTTAATATGAGGCATGGTGTGACCGGAATCACTCTAAGTGGATCTCTTTTGTTAAAAATGGACAACATTTTAAGTACATATGGAAAACCAACCAAAAGAATTCGGTTTCCATTGAAACTTTAGTAAAACAATTCATGGGCCATATGTGACGTGTACGAGTCAACCCCGCCTAAATTTGAAATGTGGTGTGGCCAGCACCACTCAAAATTTCTGTCTTTTGTTTCAAAAGGACGTCATTTTAAGTGAAAAACATCAATTGGCATACAGAAAACTGACCAAACGCATTAGTATTGTGTCAATACTTTAACACAACTATACATGGGTCATATGTGATGTGTATGAGTCAACCCCGGCTTAATCTGAGGCATGGTGTGGCCAAAATCACTCTAAGTGGCTCTCTTTTGTTTAAAATGGACAACATTTTAAGTACATACGGAAAACCAACCAAACGAATTCGGTTTCCATTGAAACTTTAGGAGAACAATTAATGGGTCATATGTGACGAGAAAAATCAACCCCACCTCAATCTGAGATGCGGTGTGGCTGGCACCACTCAAAGTGTATGTCTTCTGTTTCAAAAGGACATCATTTTAATTGAAAAACATCAATTGGCATACAGAAAACCGACCAAACGCATTCGGATTGTGTCGATACTTTAGCACAACAATCCATGGGTCATATGTGACGTGTATGAGTCAACCCCATCTCAATCCGAGGCATTATGTGGTCTGCACCACTCAAAGTGTCTGTCTTCTGTTTCAAAAGGATGTCATTTTAATTGAAAAAAATCAACTGGCATACGGAAAACCAACCAAACGCATTCGGTTTCCGTTGAAACTTTAGAAGAATGATCTATGGGTCATATGTGATGTGTGAGAATGAACCCCACCTCAATTCGATGCACGGTGTGGCCCCCACCACTCAAAGTGTCTGTCTTCTGTTTCAAAAGGACGTCATTTTAATTGAAAAACATCAACTTACATACGGAAAACTGACCAAACACATTCGGTTTCCATTGAAACTTTAGGAAAATGATTCATGGGTCATATGTAATGTGTACGAGTCAAATCCGCCTCAATCTGAGGCACGATGTGGCCAGCACTACTCAAAGTGTCTGTCTTTTGTTTCAAAAGGACGTCATTTTAAGTGAAAAACATCAACTGGAATATGGAAAACTGACCAAACGCATTTGGATTGTGTCTATACTTTAGCACAACAATCTATGGGTCATATGTGATGTGTACGAGTCAACCCTGCCTTAATCTGTGGCACGGTGTGGCCGGAATCACTCTAAGTGTCTCTCTTTTGTTTAAAATGGACAACATTTTAAGTACATACGGAAAACCAACCAAATGAATTCCGTTTCAATTGAAAATTTAGGAGAAAGATTCATGGGTCATATATGACATGTAAGAATCAACCCCCACCTCAATCTGAGATGCGGTGTGGCCGGAACCACTCAAAGTGTCTGTCTTATGTTTCAAAAGGACGTCATTTTAATTGAAAAACATCAACTAGCATACGGAAAACCGACCAAACGCATTCAGATTGTGTCGATATTTTAGCACAAAAATCCATGGGTTATATGTGACGTGTACGAGTCAATCTTGCCTCAATCCGAGGCGCGGTTTGGCCACCAACACTCTAAGTGTCTGTCTTTTGTTTCAAAAGGACGTCATTTTAAGTGAAAAACATCAACCGGCATACAGAAAACCGACCAAACGCATTCAGATTGTGTCAATACTTTAGAACAACGATCCATGGGTCATATGTGACATGTATGAGTCAACCCCACCTTAATCTGAGGCACGGTGTGGCCAGAACACTCTAAGTGGATCTCTTTTGTTAAAAATGGAAAACATTTTAAGTACATATAGAAAACCGACCAAATGAATTCGGTTTCCATTGAAACTTTTGGAGAATGATTCATGGGTCATATGTGACGTGTACGAATCAACCCCGACTCAATCTGAGACACGGTGTGGCTAGCACCACTCAAAATGTCTGTCTTTTGTTTCAAAAGGATGTCATTTTAAGTGAAAAACATCAACTGGAATACGGAAAACCGACCAAACGCATTCATATTATGTCGATACTTTAGAAAAACGATCCATGGGTCATATGTGATGTGTACGAGTCAACCCCGCCTTAATCTGAGGCATGGTGTGGACAGAATCACTCTAAGTGTCTCTCTTTTGTTTAAAATGCACAACATTTTAAGTGCATAGGGAAAACTGACAAAACGCATTCGGTTTCCGTTGAAACTTTAGTATAATGATTCATGGGTCATATGTGACATGTAAAAATCAACCCCACCTCAATCTGAGATGCACTGCGGCCGGCACCACTCAAAGTGTCTGTCTTCTATTTCAAAAGGACGTCATTTTAATTGAAAAACATCAACTGGCATACGGAAAAATGACCAAACGCATTCGGATTGTGTCTATACTTTAGAACAATGATCCATGGGTTATATTTGACGTGTACGAGTCAAACCCTCCTCAATACGAGGAGCGATATGGCTGGAACCACTCAAATTTTCTGTCTTCTGTTTCAAAAGGACGTCATTTTAATTGAAAAAAATCAACTGGCATACGGAAAACCGACCAAACACATTCGGATTGTGTCAATACTTTAGCACAACGATCCATGGGTCATATGTGACGTGTACAAGTCAACAACACCTCAATATAAGGCGCAATGTGGCCGGTACCACTCAAAGTGTCTGTCTTTTGTTTCAAAAGGATGTCATTTTAATTGAAAAAAATCAACTAGCATACAGAAAACCGACCAAACGCATTCGGATTGTGTCAATACTTTAGCACAACTATCCATGGGTCATATGTGACGTTTATGAGGCAACCTTGCCTCAATCCGTGGTGCGATGTGGCCGCCACCACTCAAAGTGTCTGTCTTTTATTTCAAAAGGATGCTATTTTAAGTGAAAAACATCAACTGGCATAAGGAAAACCGACCAAACGCATTCATATTTTGTCAATACTTTAGAACAACGATACATGGGTCATATGTGACGTGTACGAGTCAACCCCGCCTTAATCAGAGGCACGGTGTGGCCGGAATCACTCTAAGTGGCTCTCTTTTGTTTAAAATGGACAATATTTTAAGTACATATGGAAAACCGACCAAATGAATTCGGTTTCCATTGAAACTTTATGAGAACAATTCATGGGTCATATTTGATGTGTACGAATAAAACCCGCTTCAATCTGAGATGTGGTGTGGCCGGAACCACTCAAAGTGTCTGTCTTTTGTTTCAAAAGGACGTCATTTTAATTGAAAAATATCAACTGACATACAGAAAACCAACCAAACGCATTCAGATTGTGTTTATACTTCACCAAAAAGATCCATGGGTCATATGTAACGTGTATGAGTAAACCCCACCTCAATCTAAGGTGCGTTGTGGCCACCACTACTCAAAGTGTATGTCTTTTGTTTCAAAAGGACGTCATTTTAAGTGAAAAACATCAACTGGCATACGGAAAACTGACCAAACGCATTTGGATTGTGTCTATAATTTAGAAAAAAGATTCATGGGTCATATGTGATGTGTACGAGTCAACCCTGCCTTAATCTGAGGCATGGTGTGGCCAGAATCACTCTAAGTGGCTCTCTTTTGTTTAAAATGGACATCATTTTAAGTACGTATGGAAAACCGACCAAATGCATTAGGTTTCCATTGAAACTTTAGTAGAATGATTCATGGGTCATATGTGACGTGTAAAAATCAACCCCACTTCAATCTGAGGCATGGTGTGTCTGCCACCTCTCAAAGTTTCTGTCTTTTGTTTCAAAAGTACGCCATTTTAAGTGAAAAACATCAATTGGCATACGGAAAACTGACCAAACGCATTCAGATTGTGTCGATAAATTAGAACAATGATCCATTGGTCATATGTGATGTGTAAAAGTCAACCCCGCCTTAATCTGAGGCACGGTGTGGCTATAATCACTCTAAGTGGCTCTCTTTTGTTTAAAATGGACAATATTTTAAGTACATACGGAAAACTGACCAAACGCATTCAGTTTCCATTGAAACTTTAGGAGAATGATTCATGGGTCATATGTGGCATGTACGAATCAACCCCACCTCAATCTGAGATGCAGTGTGGCTGGAACCACTCAAAGTGTCTGTCTTTTGTTTCAAAAGGATGTCATTTTAATTGAAAAACATCAACTGGCATACGGAAAACTGAACAAACGCAATCAGATTGTGTAGATACTTTAGAAAAATTATACATAGGTCATATGTGACATGTAAGAGTCAACCCCACCTCAATCTGAGGATCGGTGTGGCTGCCACCTCTCAAAGTGTCTGTCTTTTGTTTCAAACGGACGCCATTTTAAGTGAAAAACATCAATTGGCATACAGAAAACTGACCAAACGCATTCAGATTTTGTTGATACTTTATAAAAACGATCCATGGGTCATATGTGACGTGTACGAGTCAACCCTGCCTTAATATGAGGCACAGTGTGGCTGGAATCACTCTAAGTGGCTCTCTTTTGTTTAAAATGGACAATATTTTAAGTACATATGGAAAACCAACCAAATGCATTCGGTTTCCATTGAAACTTTAGGAGAACAATTAATGGGTCATATGTGATGTGTACGAATCAACCCTGCTTCAATCTGAGATGCGGTGTGGAAAACACCACTCAAAGTGTCTGTCTTTTTTTTCAAAAGGACTTCATTTTAATTGAAAAACATCAACTGGCATACGGAAAACCAACCAAACGCATTCAGATTGTGTTGATACTTCAGCACAAAGATCCATGGGTCATATGTGACGTGTATTAGTCAACCCCACCTTAATCTGAGGCGCGTTGTTTCCTCCACTACTCAAAGTGTCTATCTTTTGTTTCAAAAGGACGTCATTTTAAGTGAAAAACATCAACTGGCATACGGAAAACTGACCAAACGCATTTGGATTGTGTATATAATTTAGAACAAAGATCCATGGGTCATATGTGATGTTTAAGAGTCAACCCCACCTTAATCTTAGGCACAGTGTGGCCGAAATCACTCTAAGTGGCTCTCTTTTGTTTAAAATGGACAACATTTTAAGTACATACGGAAAACTGACCAAACGCATTCATTTTCCATTGAAACTTTAGGAGAATGATTCATGGGTCATATGTGACGTGTATAAGTCAACCCAACTATAATATAAGGCACGGTGTGGTCGATATCACTCTAAGTGGCTCTCTTTTGTTTAAAATGGACAACATTTTAAGTAAATACAGAAAACCAACCAAATGAATTCAGTTTCCATTGAAACTTTAGGAAAACGATCCATGGGTCATATGTGACCTGTACGAGCCAAACTAGTCTCAATCTAAGTCTCGGTTTGGTCAGGATCAGTCTAAGTGTCTCTCTTTTGTTTAAAATGGACACCATTTTAAGTACATACGCAAAATTGACCAAACGTATTCGGTTTCCATTGAAACTTTAGGAGAACGATCCATGGGTCATATGTGACATGTACGAATCAACCCCACCTCAATATGAGATGCGTTGTGGCTGAAACCACTCAAATTGTATGTCTTTTGTTTCAAAAGGACATCATTTTAAGTGAAAAACATCAACTAACATATGGAAAACTGAGCAAACGCTTTCGGAATATGTTGATACTTTAGGACAACGATCGATGGGTCATTTTTGACATGTACAAGTTAACCTCGCCTCAATCTGAGGCATGGTGTGGCTGGTATCACTCCAGGTGTATGTATTTTGTTTAAAATGGACATCATTTCAGGTAAAAATATATGGTATACAAAAAACTGATCAAATAATGAATTGAATTCCGGATTCCACATATAATTGTCATCTAAATTTTAAATTGAATTCTAAATGAATTATATATTTTTATAATTACATTATGAATTCTAATTTAATTATGGATGTGTATAGTTCCAGGATGCATTATATGTTAAATGTGTATGAATTTGTTTTATATATGTATGTGTTAGTTGGTTATTGAAGGTACAATAATTGTATATGTATGTGTTAGTTTACTGTAGGTACAATAATTGGATTGAAAATGGGAGGGAATGCACAAAATGAGGCCTGCTGTCCAAATTGCAGAGCTGCTATGAAAATTGCAGGCTACTGTGCAATTTTCATAGCATAGGCTATGCCAAGGGTTTCAAACCATTGGCATAGCATCTCTGATGATTTTTTTACCAACGGTTCAATGAAACATTGGTAAAAAACCTTTCCCATCATTTTCTAAACTGTTGTGAAAGAGGATAATCCTTGGGATTTCCCGATGGTTCAAGCCAAATCATTGGGAAAAACTATCCCAACGGTTTGTCACAACTATTGGGATAGGTTGGCTTTCCCCACCCTATACCAATGGTTCACAGTAAACCATTGTGAAAATCTTTCCTAATGGCTTACTTCCCTACAGTTTGCAGAACTTTTGGTATAACATATACCAATGGTTCTGCAGCCTTTCCCAACGGTTCAGAACCGTTGGGAAAGACTATATTTCCAGTAGTGTATGTATTTGAAGGGATGAAAGAGAAGAAAAGGATGGTAGAGAGAAAGATGGATAAAGGGAAGAGAGTAAAGAAAGATTTTCCCATATGTGATAATTGTGGAAAGAATCACCTTGGTAAATTCTTGAAGGGAATGGGAGTTTGTTATAAGTTTAAAGAAAAATAACACCAAGTACGTGATTGTAAGGTTAAGAAAAAGGTTTCAAATGTACAATGCTTCATCTGCAAGGAGTTGGGGCACTACACGAATCAATGACCAAATCATAAAAGTATTCCCCAAATGATGTTATTGGATAATAATCAAGTTATGATACTACCACAGATAAAGAGGAATGAATAGTGTTCTTATGTTGTTATTAATGAATTATTTCATTTGAGTGTTGTATCAATGATGTACTAGTTATATGAATTATGGAAATAAATAAGGATTGTACTGTAATAATATTTCATTGAGTATTTGAGATTAAATGGTTCTAAGAAAAGTGAGTCAATAGCAAGTTAATATTTTTGGGAAAATGCAAGGTTGAGGGAAAGATAAACCTTAATATGGTCTTGATACTGAGGTAGTGATTTTGGAATAAGATATGAATGATTTGGATAAATTATATTGGATATTTTTGACTACCTTGAAACTGATTAATGATTTGTATATTCCAAAAAAAAAATTACAACATTTTTTTATATATGGAGTATATCCAGTATTCTTTAAGGAATAAGGGAGCATGAATGTAATCAATAAGGTTTTATGGTAATTCAGGGTGTTACCATGTTTTAAGAAAATATATGATGAAGTTATTCACATGTTATTATGTAGAAAAAAGATATTATCCTTATTTTTACCTTCCTTATAAATTTTAGATAGTGAGTTTGGACAGAGGTATTTTGGATAAGTATAAAGGTTGGAATGAATTAAGTTGGACATTGGATACTATTCTTTAAGGTTAAAAAATTTCGTAAGATTATTTTTGGATTGTTATAAAAAGAACAACCCATAGGTTGGGCGATACCCCGTCGCGTCCAGCAAGTCCACAAGACTTGAACCTGTAACCAAAGGGTGACAAGGGTGCATCACCTACCACTGGCCTACGTGATGTCCTGGTTTGTATAATATAGTTTTTTTAAATGCTCTGATAGATAAATTATAAATTCATTTTTTTGGAACCCTAAATTATTAGGATAAATAGAATATTTTTGAGTTCTATTATTTTTTGGAGTGAAATATGATTTTGCGGTAAAAATTACTTAAAGGATGGAACTCTACTTGTCCAGTATTTTTTTATTCTATGATGAAATTAATTCTTAAACTTTAGGGAAAGGATCTTAAAACCAAAAAATATGTTATCCTAATACATTATGTTTTTTTGAACTGATTATATTTTAAATTATCATAGATTTATGGATTTGAGGCCCTAAATCTTCCATTTACTATTAACTTGTTTGTGATTGATGACCTCAATCACTCCCTGCAAATATTTATGTTTTTCCACTAATTAGGTGTCTCTAATTTCCACCAATGTTCTCTTATTTGAGATTATAATTTGGTGGTGAATTTTTTATTTCCCTTTCCCTCTTATTAAGACTAAATTTTATTAACCCTATTTCTGATGTGGGTTTTCTGAAAAGGTATTTTCTATTTTCAACCTTTTATTTTTGAAGAACAATTTCAAATTGTGAGGATGCAATTTGTTGAAGGAGGGGAGAATGTAACATCCCAGGTAAATAAAGGATATGATATTTTCATATTTATTAATATTCATGAATTAAATATTAATTTTACTTTAAATTTGATGCTATTTATGGTAGCATACTCAACACGCAACAATGGATTTCTTCGAAATCTTACGTTGCACACAATGTTTAGTTATACCGACAAATAATATAATATTATTATTATTTTAAATGGTAGTTAATGCCTAGTCATTGTATTGGTAGGAATGAATAAAACTAACTACAATATGATTATACATTTTTGTTAAATGTATTTACATTTACCCAATAAATTTTAGAGTCATAAAATAAGAATGGATCCAATTTTAAGCATGAAATACTCTAATATTCTTTAAAAGGATGTTTTACCGTATTTTGATGGTGAACCCATTTTAAATATAGTTTTTTTAAATTTTATATGTTTTACTTGAAAAAATAAAATTCTTCTTTAGAATTTGGACAACAAAATTTACGTTGGGTAAGTGTTTGGTATTTTTCTGAAAAAGTTCATTTTTTAATGAATAGTGAAAATACCACATTTTAATTCAAAACTACCTTTTCATATAATTTAATTATATAGTTAGATTGTTATTTTAATTGGTTTTAAAGTATAATTAGATTATATTTTTATCATTTAATATAATTTAGGTCATTATAAGTGATTTTACATTTAAATTGGATATAAACACATGTCCATCTTTTGATAGTTTTTACTTTTTAAAAACTCACTTTTTGGTTTTGACAATAGGAAATAATTTTAAATTAATTAATGAAACTTATATGTTTTTAATTTGTTAAAATATACTTCATTTTTTTAATTAGGAATATCAAAATTTTCTTAGAGTGAATTTTTTGTATTTTTCTGAAAACATTCAATTTTTGACGAATAAGGGAAAACACTGCATTTTTATTTAAAATTGACTTTTTATTTAAATAATTATTTATTTTATTTAAATTTATTTTAATGTAAAAATATAGACATAATACATATATTAGTTCAATGTAATTAATTGGATTCATTTTATAATAAGATTACATATATAAAATTTTATTGAACTTTTTAATGTCTTTGCCCACCTTCTAGGCACATTTGCAAAATTGCATTAAACATAATTTTACCGCTTTTTTGAATTGAATTTAAAAAATATGAGAGACACGGTTGATATCATTAAGTACAATATGGTTCAATGAGATGAAAATAATTTTTGGTGAATAGTAACTTTTGAATTTTATTTACCATGGTTAAAAGTAAATAGGGAAATTAAAGGTAAAAATGATATTATAATTACCCTAACACATGTCCTAATTCTATTGGATAAGTTTATTTCGGCCAAAATCAACCTTAAGAATAAAATTTGACCTTTTTGACCCACATGGATTAGATTAGGACATTTATTATTATTTTATTTAAAGAATACTTAAAACTGTTAAATTCAAATTTTGATAACTAAAACATTTTTAATATAGGGTTATACATAATTTAAATTCGTCTAAAAATATTAATTATAAGTATAAAAATATTTCATACATTATGGTATTTTATTTATAATTTTTAGGCATTAAATAATTAAATTTATTTATGACACAATGATGATGCAGTAATTACCTTATTAATGAAAGATTAAAATAATTGATATTATAAATATCCAAATAAATGTAAATTGAAAATTTTTATGCATTAAAATAATTTTATAGGTTAATATAACATGTTATTATTGATTAAATGAATTTTTTTATAAGTAATCATGTTGTTATGACTTTCACAAAAACAAAATACCAAATAGTGTCAAAATTGACATAAATGAATTTTTAAAACAAATACAATATTATTACATTATATAATAGTCCTAAAAATATAATATTAATCCAAATGACTCTTATAATTATTTATATGTTATTAATTAACCACTTTGGGTTCTATTGTCATTTTATAGTAAGTTTATTAACCATGTAATATAAAAATACAAGAAGACATAGTAAAAGTTAAACTATTTAACTAAGAGTTAAATCTAAAAGATAACGTTAAAATGGTAACCTAAATTTGTCTAAAACCTATTGGTTGAGATTATTTAGACCCATAACCACCTAAGGCTCTAAATAACTTCATTTGAGCCACTATAAACCTAAAATTTATTTTATAATAAAATAATATTTCAAGCTTTTCCTAAAGTGACCCTCACCTCTCTTATAAATGGGTACTTCCCATTCTCTTAAAATCACACATCCAAAGCCATTGGGCTCGGCCAAACCCTACCCAAACCTCCTCTCAACTTCCCTCACTTAAACTTAGAGGCCTTACCTTGATCATAAATACAACCTAAGGATCCATTTTGTTCAAATCAAAAGGAAACACCCGAAGAATAGGTAATTATTGTTCACCCCTTTCAAAGTTCTTTTCTTCTTCCAATTCCTCTTTCTTTGTTATTTCCATAACAAAATAATAAATACAGTACCTTATACATACTTTGATATTATTATAAATATGGTATAACCATATTCATTATTCTATCCATCCTATGAATGATAAATTCACCATGTGTGCGTACGTAGGGCTTACCGTCTCCACGTCGTGGTGTAATTTGTTATTCAAAACTATGTTATTTGGATGGATATAATTATGAGTAATATGTATATAAATAATGAAAATATCATGATAATTTTTATGTATAATTAATATACCATCCAATTCCACACCTTTTAATCATTAAGAAAATGATATTGTCGCTCGTGTATACGTACGACTTACCGTCTCCATCACACGATGAGATTCATTTCCACGTTCACCATTAAATGATGATTATAAAAATAAATATTATTAATAAGTATATAATATATTACATAATAATTCTACTGAAAATATCTATATATATATATATACATTTATCTCATTCACTTACTTCCATTCAATATGATATGAAAACGGAAACAGTGTTTATGCATACATACGACCTACCGTCTCCATAAACGGTGGTTTCCATTTCCTATATCTTTCAATTATACATATTTATATTCTAAATATATATGATATATAAATAATGTTTTATAATATTGAAGCAATTAAATCATGATACAAGTGATACGATCAAGAATAACAAGTTAAAACACTTATGATAAAGAAAGCGATTATTTCAAGAAATGTTACATTAACATGGAAATAATTATTAAATTGGTAGTATAAAGTCATAAATTAATAATTTATGATATCATAAATATTAATATGGTTCTGTTATAATTTAATAACATACTATGGTCATTATATAAGAGGTTAAACGTACCCTCGACTAAAGGAAAGTACAAGGTCAGGGTTATTTCTTCAATCTCATTATTATCCGAGATTGTTTATGTGTATGTATTTACTGGGACATATTTATAATCAATACCCATATTTCATAAAAAAAATTCAAAAGGAATAATTTAAGGTTTTATGGGATGGTCTATTTAACTATATCATCATTTTAAATGTTTTAAAGATTTATCTTTCTAAATCCTTTTAATTAATGTCCATGTTTTCGAAATGATTTTAAGGATTTATTTATATGGACATGAATGTTTTGAAATGATAATTCTTTTCAAAAGTTTCAAATTGGTATAGGACACTTTTATTCAAAAATCTATTTTAAATGACTTCCTTTATAAATGTGTGACTTTAAAATGATTTCACAAAAAAGGATATTTCTCTCAAAGAGTTTTACTGATCATTTTCAACTAGGTCAACATCCTTTAATGGATATTATTATTGACTGAGGTTATTTTACTATAATACAATATTCCATATTATATTAAATAATTTATGATATTTTTGACTGTGTATGTGTTATTTTTTTATCATTCGTGGTTTAGTTTAAGTATTGACATTTTGTATGCTAGTTTTAGTAAGAATGTTTTTGTTATGTTTCACTATTTTTTTCATATGAGGAATGCAATGGACTTAGTAAGTGATGGGTGGGGCCCTCTATAACCCTCTATGCATTGGTAGATCTCATGAGACAAACTAGTGTCTTGTTAAAATGCCTTGAAAAAAAATTTATTTGTAGTCTTGGCACGAGGCCTTGACTATGTGGTAATGATGCCCGGTGTTAGGAATTCTCTCATTATGAAATTAATTATTACATGTGATTATTGAACTAGTAGAATATACTTGTTCTTTTTTATGTGTTAATTTTTTATTTATTGTCTCCATATTATATTCATTTTTATGTTTAAAAGGTTGTTGTTTTTATTACACGTCTTTCCTTAAAAGTTTATAGCTTTTGCTAAATTATTTACCCTTACTAAGCATCTGATATCACCCCTTTATTATGTTTTATTTTCCCAAGATTCCAAGAATTTTATTATGATTGATATATAGGGTTAAGCTAAAGGGAATAATGGAATTATCAAAGGATTATTTATGTTGTGTTTTATGTTAGAAATTGAAATTTAGTGTTCATGTATGTATTCTATTTTCCATGACTGCTAAACTGATCGGTCTTTCAAGAAATGATTCCTTGTAATCATGAAAATGTATTAAAATAATATATCGGCTTCGGGATTCTGGGGTCAGAGAATTACACCATCTTTGCTTGTAAATCTAATATAAATATATCATGTTTTGTACGCTCACTAGTATCCATCAAATGAGATAAGTTAACCAAAGTAAAATGTAACAAATATTTCATTATACCCCTATCAATGTTGACCCACTTTCATTTGAACAAGACAACTGAAAACTCTCCATGATAGTTTAATTCAATTATATCATTCATATTCCCATAGTATTCAACCTCTTAAAATGTAAACTCGCTACTATTTTGAGTTTTCAAGTCTTCTTCATGATAAATTGTATGAAACCTAAATGCATGACTATTGTAGGCATAAAATCTCTTAGCCTTCCGTAGAGGGACTCAATCCAAAAACATCAAATAATTTGATATTTAAACCTGATTTTCAACATTCATTATTTTGAAAAAAATTATAATTTGTTACTTTTAACATATAAAAAATAAATACACATCAATATTATGAATATGAGTATATACTTACACGGTGGGTGAACTATTTTACAAGCTCCTTATTAACAATTTTTTTTTAATTACATCTCATTTGGAGCTCAAACCCTTAGTCTCCTATTTGGTTGCAGTCTCAATTCATCAATAAATGGATCTATAATAACACTATTGAGTAGCACATATCTAAGTGCTTGTAGAAACTCCAATTCAGTCAGTGTAAAATTTGACCCCATTCTAATTAGTCGTCCAATAGTTGGAAATAATGATGATTGATTTCTAGAATGAGAATTAGTGGAGATGTCATCAGCATGTCCAGCATGATGGAATCTAGTCTCAATCCCATTCAAATACCTAGAACATAAGTTCAGTAACTCTTCGACTATGTAACTTTCATTAATAGAGACTTCTTGTTGAGATTTATTCTTCACATATGATTTAAAATGAAATATATACCTGATGGAAAAATTAAGAAACATATTAAAAAAATTATTCAATAATTTGTTAAGAAATGATTTGATAAAATCGAATTCACCAATGAAGATAAAAAAATATCAACTTACCTCTGAATTGGATACATCCGTCGATAGTGTACCGGTCCACCAAGTTTAGCTTCTTCAACCAAATGAACAGTAAAATGACTCATGAATATGAAGAATTAAGGGGTAAATAACATCTCCAAATTACATTATGTCAAAAAAAATCATTCTTGAAGTTTATCATTCTCGGTTGGATTTAGATTTTTTCCACAAAGCTCTCTGAAAAAGGTACAAGACTCAACTAGAACTGTATTTACTTTTTTAGGTAATGTATTATGCAAATTCAATGACAACAACTTCCCCATAAAAATATGTAAGTCATGAATTTTCAATCCATGTAACTTTCAATTTTTCAATTCAACATACCTTTATATGTTACTTGAATATCTAACTGGAACTTTTACATTCTTTAATGTTCGAAGGAATAAGTCTTTCTCATGTTTTTTCATTTTAAAAATAACTGATGGATACTTTTAATTCTTATTTTCTTAACAAACCATGCTTTATATTCATTAACTCTAAATCCTTATGAGCATTAAGGTGGTTCTTCGATTTACCCTACTCGTTAAGAACTGTAAAAATTACATTGTCACAAAATTTCATCTCGATATGAATTACTTCATGATTATGACTTGTCAAATTAAACTCCCAATATTAAAGTTTGAAATATATACTCTTTTTCTTTCATTGTTGTGTTACAACTTCTTCAGATGTTGTACCTCATACCATTCCCCCCCCCTTATTTAAACTGGTGACATTTTCCAAATTCTTTAGTGACATTAATTAATTTTCCAAAGATTTATGAACTAGAAAACACCTTTGGTGACTTTATCATTTCAATATCTATATTGAATCATGTCTTGTTAAACCTGAATTTATGAGAAGCATTAAGAAATTTATTATGACACATAAAACACTATTTTGTTCTATGAGTTAATCATTAAGGTTCAAAATCAAAATTATAAACTGGAAAATTCAAAAAAGTTTGGGTGTTCCAACTAGATAAATTTTATAATCTAGGAAAGTCACTAATTTTCCACATTAATGCAACATGCATTTTGAATAGTTGTCTCATTGATGCATAATATGTTTTCATCCCATCATCTCATAATTCTCTCAATTCTTTGATTAAAGGTTGAAGGTATACATCAATTTTATTTCTAGGCATTTTCTTTCCAAGTATAATCATCGAAATAATGAAATAATTATTCTTCATACACATCTATGGAGTTAGATTATAGGGTATCAAAAGAATTTTCCAAATGCTATAATTAGTACTTAAAGTACAAAAATAGTTAAAAAAATCAGAATCCAATCCCAAATGTACATTACTAGGATCCAAAGAAAAGTTTGGATATAGAAAATCAAAGATCTTCCATGATGTTGAATCATTTGGATGTCACATCAAGCCATCGTTATTATCTTGAGCATGCCACTTCATGTCATTTTTAGTCTTAGACAAAATGAATAATTTTTGCAAGCATAGTTTCAGAGGAATGTAATGTAATGCAATACCTTTTAAGGAGTTTTCTTCTTCCGTTTCTTCCTAGGGTTTCATTTATTTATACTCTCATTGTTGTTCATTGAATTCCATCTTCTTGTATGACATATTGTACATTATTATTTATCTGACTCTTCTCCCCAGTAAAGCATGCAATCATTTGGGCATGAACGTATCTTTTTATAATCAATTCTAAGATTGTTGATGTCTTTCTTCATCACATAGAATGATGTAGGGATCTTAGATTTACTAAATTCACCACGAAGGAACTCTAAAATCATAGACATTTATTTTTCAGTAATTCCACAAAGACACTTGATATGATACAGCTTCAGTAAAAAATATAAATTTGAATACTTGGCACACCCTTCATACAGTTCTTGTTATTCATCTTAAACTAATACATAAAATTCATTTTTTGTCACTGAATTTTTGAGAAAGATTAACCTATTCAGGATCAACTGAAGGTTCTATTGATATATTAAAATCTTGGACATTGTATTATGGAAAACCAAACATGTCATTTAACAAATTTCAAACTGAATTATCCTCTAATGTGTCACTTTGAATTTCATTGACAGTATTGTCTTGTTTTGACTTTCCATAACATTTGATTCACCATGCCAAATACAACATACATATCGAGTAGGAAACTGTTTCAATATCAAATGCTCATATACTTCATTTCTATTGAAACATCACTTAAATTTACAATTAAGAAACAAACATTTTATTCTACCATCCACTGATCGGTTTGCAATTTCATAATCTAAAAATTCTTCCAATCCCTTGGAATATCGAGGTTTGTTTCGAGGTAAATTAATCCAACTTTTATCCATAGGTATTGGATTGTATTCTCCTTGTACAATAAAATATAAATATATAAATGTTTAATCAAATAAGTACAATCAAAATTAAAGGAGGGTCTATACGTGTTAGAATAAGACTCAAGAGCATGGTATTTGAAGTTAGATACATACTTGAAATAATTAATATTTAATGATAGAAGTGTGGAAAACAATATCTACATTAAATATGATAAATATGTATTAATTTTTTATATTTTATATGCAGATGATATTATTTTTGTGGGAGAAAAAGATAATGGTGTATTCTACCCTAGTGTTGTAACTAAGGAGGGTTCATTCCATTGAAAAAATGAATACATTGATCAATGTCTGAACCATTTCCCATGGTCTAACTAAGGCCAAGAGGATGTCACAACCCATCCCCTGGGGCCCGTGTCGTGACTACCCCAAGCCCTCCTTCCATAGTCCAGTGGCTTGCGACTAGCACCAAAGGCGTAATTTCCTAAAACTGGGAAGGCGCTACCTTTATAACCTATAAACAAACACAACAGAGCACAAGCTAGAAACAAAACACTAAGTAAAACTGTATAACAAAAGTGCACTAAAAGTAAAAGGGTCCATAAATACAAGCCCAACTGTAAAGTACAAGAAACTAAAAGTACAACTGAAGAAAAGAAAAATTGTTGTTGGGTCGTCCTCCGAGGTTCCTACCTGAAGGGTAGGTACAGATCATCTCTTCAGCACTCTACGTATGTCCGTATCCTCCGTGTACTGACACACCGTAAGGTATACCTCCAGGTACCATCTAGTTCTGGTACTCTCAGCCATGGTCAGCGCTGTTTATCATATGCATCCAACACAACGAGGTACGGGCATAGCCCGTGCAGGGGTGAGTATAATGATACTCATTAGGGACCCTGATACCCTCAAGGTCTCAAAAACTCCAACAAGGATAAACCACAATGTATGAAATCAACAGATAACTCCACTTAGGTATATGACCATACATATACCTAATTTATCAAGTAATCTATCTTAATCATGAAGAAAATACAAAAGTTACAGACTCAACTCAACCAGGATTTTTATTCACATTATAAAAACCAAGAATACTGGATAATTCTTCCCTGTCGAGTACAGTGGGTCTGCCGTGACACCAAGGTTCTTCCCACTAAACTTGTACTGCTGAGGTACTCCTCCTGTCGAGTATCGTGGGTCTGCTGTGTCACCAAGGTGCTCCCCACTGTGGGTCTGCCGCCACAACCAGGCGCTCCCCCTAATAGCCTGCAGAGGTACTCTTCCAGTCGAGTATCGCAGGTCTGCGACCACAACCAGACGCTCCTCTATCGTGGGTCTGCCGACACAACCAGGCTCTCTCCACTGGGCTAGTTGAGTCACTCTGAGTCAATCGGTCAGTAGTCATCAAGTCTCAGCCAGCTACTAGGTCTCTGTACTCTGTCCGCTCGTCTTTGGAAGGATCCACTCCACGAGCTACTGTTTGATACTACAATTGTCGTGAATTCCCATGTAGAAGTACCTAAAATATTTTCCATGTCATAGAGGTCTCAACGCAATAGATGGCGCGTCAATCGGACACCCGATCTGTGAGTTATTAGCCTTTTAGTCCTAGGGGGCCGGTTGGATTCGTGTGCAATCCAACCTGACTGTATCTCAACTATACCCCTAAAATCTAGTGGGGTATACTCAAAGGGATCATCATGATCCAAGATTACCAGGTCCACTGACAATTCATCAAACGGATGTCCAATGCCAAAGATATGGCCAAAATAAAGTAAAGGGTCGTAGTGGGCCCAGGTTCGGTCCGACCCGGTCGGGCCAACCCGTTCTGGGTCAACCTGGCCTGACCCGTTGGGTCTAGCCCGACCTATTAGGCGGGCTAGCCCATAAGTTCAACCCGGCCTAGTGGGCCCAACCCAGCAGGCCGCAAGGGGTCTTGGAGGGCCGAGAGGGTGCGGACCGGCCGCGAGGGCACGGACTGGCCGCGGTTCGGCCCGGAGGGTGCCGCGAGGGTGCGGGCCGATTCGGTTGGAGTGCCACGAGGGGCATGGGAGGCCGGATCAGCTAGGGCACCGCGAGGGAGCAGTTCAGCCAGGGGCTCTAGAGGTCGGCTCGACCGGGGTTCCGCGAGGGGCACGGGAGGTGCAGTGGCCAAGAGCCGGGGCGCGGTGCAGCCAGAGCTTGCCCCAAGCGGGGTGCAGCGTGGCTCATACAGTTCGGCTGGCGGGTGGTGTGGCCGGCGGGCAGCATGGCCAGGGTGGCTTGGAAGCCGAAGGGCGGTGGGGTTCAGCACGGGGCGCCAGAGCGTCGCGGGGGTGGCACAGGTTACCTTCATCGCCTTCGTCGCCTCATTGCCATGCCGAAGAACATCACAAATAATATCGGCAGAGGGGTCGGACCACGTTGGTTTGGTCTGCACCCTTCTACATTTAGAGTGATGGCAATTGGATCAAAATAATGAAACAAATAACAAGCATGGAAGATATCTTAAAAACATCAATTCCTATAATCCCTCATTAACAAAATATTCCCAATCTATAACGAAAAACATCCTCGGATCAACTTGATAATAATTTGGTCCGCGTTCTTTGTTTTGGAAGAAAAGTAACAAGGGAATAATATCATACTTAAATAAAATTAAACCCCTACCTTTGTTCGTTGTTCTTTGACGGAGTCGTTGGGAAGAAGACGGAGTTATCATCGTTCGTCGCGTCTGCCGCACACTTCCAATCCTGAGCTCGTGCATCGGTTCGTTGATGACGATGAGGAGGGAGGGTCAGTCATCGAAGACGTCCCATGTCAGTTGCTTCCACAAGGTGATTCTGAGGAAGAAGTCGAAGATGATCCTTGTTGGTGTTCTTCGTTGGAAGAATGCGTTCTTCGTTGGAAGAATACATTCTTCGTTCTTCATTAGCGAGAGCTTTTCTCTCAAAATCTCATTCCTCCTTTGACAATAAAATAAAAGGTATCCAAGAATAATAGATTATAAAATCTATTAAGTCATTATCATAATAATTCAAATTGGTTGAATTTATTAAGTTGGATACACTTAATTAATTCATGAGGTTGGCATAATTAAAAGAGAGGAAGGGTTGACACCATTAAAGGAGGGGGGTGGAGAGACTCTCCCTCATTAATGAGGGGAGTTGAGAGGTTTTCCTCTCCCACCATTATTAGGGGGGTTTAGACACGGGTGGTCCCCACATCATAACCTCTTGTGGGAGGTTAGGTTTGGGTGGGCCCCACCACCATAACCTCTCATGGGAGGTTAAGTTGTGGTGGTCCCCACCTCCAACTTCCACTTTGGTGGTTATAATAGATAAAAATAAAATAAAACATGCATTTATTCTATTTTATTATTCCCACGAAAAATCCAAAATTAAATTCTACCCTTGACCAACTGTCGTCGAGGTGAAAGTCTTATTAAGCGAATACCAGCACTGCGAGTTCAACGGTGCCCTCATATTTCATTTTGAGTACTGGTTCAAAAGTTATAAAAATTCACTCGTACGTTTACTGAACGTACCCAAACAAAACTTCAGAAATTGATTCTGGACACTCTGAGCCTCAGAATCACGCGCCGTCAAGTTTTGCAGACTCGTAAAATTCCCATTTAATTAAAAAAAATACAAGGAAATTCCGAGTCTTTACATTATCCCCACCTCAGGGTTTTACATCCCCATAATATACAACTCATAACTAAGGGAACAAGTGGGGGTACTGACTACGCATTTGAGCCTCCCGCTCCCATGTGCTCTCTTGGAGGTTCCTGTGCTGCCAGCGAATGCGCACCAGAGGTATCGAACATTCACGAAAGACCCGCTCCTATCGATCCTCAATCTCAACTAGAACCTCCGTAAAATTTTCCTCATCATCGATGTCCAACTTGTTGTGGTTGATGATGTAGGAAGGTTCATGCACGTATCTCCTCAGCTGGGATACGTGGAAGACGTCGTGCACCCGATGCAACTGAGGTGGAAGAGTTAAGCGGTAAGCCACCTCACCAACTATGATGAGGACCTGAAAAGGTTTGATGAATCTCAGAGATAACTTTCTTCCTTGTCCAAATCTCATTAGACCTCATCGATATGAGACCCGTAGAAAGACATGGTCGCCATCCTTGAACTCCAGAGGTCTCCGTCTCCTGTTAGCATACGAATTTTGCCTGCTCTGTGCAGTCTTCATCTGCTCTTGGATGATCTGCACCTTCTCTGTGGTAGCCCATACCATCTTTTATCCCGCTAGTTTTGACTCCCTGATTTACGCTCAAATTTACCCAATAGAATAAGGTAGAACAGTCCTTGTAGTCTAGCTTGGGTTGTCGATTCCTCAGAGACCTAAGAAGCAATCTATAGACACACACATTCTATGGACTGTTTTTGGATATAAATTCGCCAACTTAGGTTGATTTAAGATAGTTTTCAAGGATGAATAATAGATAAAGTGAATTCAATTTAAAAGGATGAGTTGATCCTAGGTTACCGCTCGGGGTGGATTGGATGAAATTCTTTTCCAACTATTTCAATTTCTTATATTTGAGATGGGTTAATTTAAGAAGATCAAACAACATCATCACTTACTAGTTTAATACCTAAACACTTTAATACTAATCACCTATACACTTGAAGGATCAAATTTTTGATCACTTCAAGGTAAAGGTTCGTATTATCACTTGAAGTGTGTGGCCTTAAATTCAACAAGGAAGATGGAGTTTAAAAATCATCAAATAAAAATCTCAATTAAAAGAAGTGATTAGAAATTAATGGGGTGATAAATAAAATCCAATTAAGACCCTTTATACTCCCTTGGATCAACCCATAAGTGGTTTAGCCCTCCATTTATGCTATGGTTTCAATGGAAGTGGGAAGTAGACTCATGAGGGGGGAATTGAAGAAGTAAAGAAAAAAATAAAAAAAAATGATCACTCCACCATTGTGTGAATAATTTCACAAGGTTTGGTGTGAATTAATTCACACCTTGAGGAAATGGTATCAAATTTATATGTAGAATAATATAATAATATTAGAAGAATAACTTTTATTAATAAACTAGTATGAATTAAAACAACTTACATGTGAAAGACAAACTTGAGACAACAAAATCGCAGCATAACATTACAATGAAATAAAGATCAAAAAATGATCAACTCCTCCACCACCACTACATTAAATAGGAATTTTTTAAGACTTGTGTAGAGCCTCCAATAGTCCAAGTATTCTTAATTAATTTTGGTATTCCTTTGGTGGGTGGAAAGTTGAGGGAGAGTTGATTTTTCCACCCTTGACCCAAGGTGGCAGCCAACTTTCATCCACCAAACAGACGTGTCTGAATGGCCTTCTATATGGCCTAATTAGAGTTGTCCATATAAGAAGAAAATGGATCCCCAGATGTGTCCTAACCTCCTGTAAAATTTGGGCCCATTTTAAGTTTTGTATTATGAGATATGATTAAATTTGTAGGCTGTTTTCTGGGCCGCAGAATCTGGACTAGAATTTTATCTTCAAATTGGGACGCCTTAATAACCACCATGGATGCCAAATTAGCATTGGATACTGAATAATGATTTGTTCCTATATATTTATTCTATAATAACACGAAATTTGGGATTTATTGAGCTTGTTTGTTGGGCCCCACATTCTCATCAATGGGATGGTGTCCAATATGCCCTCTACAGAATTTTTTGCATGAAATCCCATTTTGGTGGTCTTATAATGTGAATATTCTAACACTTCACAAGTATTAATTATTATTAATATAATTAGAAACCTGAAAATTAAATATTAAAATAAAATCAATATCACTAGGTACTTTAAATGGTGTTCAAATATGTACAACATAATAGTGCATTTTAAGAAGGAATTACAATCATAATATGAAATGATGTTCAAAGTGTAAAATGCACTAAAATGGTGTTTATGAATAATAAAGCACATGAATATTATATAAATTAAAAATGAATATTATCCTCATTTAGTGGCTAATCACACCCCCCAACTTGAGTTTTTCTAGTCCCGAGAAAAATGTATCTCAACAATATGAAATTCGAATTCCCTTTTCCAAAAATATTTTAATACACAATGATCACCAAAAACCCTTATACCAAACAACCATGAAACCCATAAAAATATTTTAATACAAGATAGTTTCATAATAAGATCCTAATCCCAAGATCATTTTTTTGTTCAAATTCATCGCCATGTTTCATCCAATATCAATTAAGAGTGATGATGTGTTGTGCATCGTATTAGACATGGGGGTTCATCTTTATTCAAAAGTTAAATGATGGAAGCGCTAGGTGGAATCACATTTCAATATTAAGATGAGTATTCAAAAAAATTATTGTTTTTTTTTTGTTTTTTTTTTCAATTTTTCCATGGTAATTGAAATTGCACTCAAAAGAGTCAACCCCTGTAACGAGACTTTGCCAATAAGTCCCAGGATCAAAGACCTTAGGGAACCAAGTGAAACCCACATACTCAGGAATCATCTCGAGTTAACTCAATCAAAAAAAAAATCAAATTACCAAAAATAGAGATAAAATTACTAACTTTGGGCTAGAAAACTATGGAGTCACGATCCCCAAGTGTCGAAAGCCACGCATTAGGTCATTTCATTTCTCTACGCACAAATTTATTGTTTTTTTTTTTTGTTTTTTTATTAAATACTTATATTAAAACTAAAATGATTACCAAACCTATGCTATTTATTTTAGGGACCCCATGAACTCAAACTAATACCCCACTATCCAAAGGACGTGCATTGTGATATTTTTTTATTTGGATGAAAATATAAACGATGAAATATCACATTGGATAGGAACACTTTCCAAAAATCAATGCTCATGAAATTATACAAGGATTAAAATCAGAATCAGGGCATGCTAAATTATTTGATATTAAGTTTCAAAGTGTGAAATTTGTATTACCATGTTCAAAGTTAAATAAATTTTTCCTTCCATTTATACACATTTTTTTCAAATCATTTTTTTCACACAAAATCAAAATTTTAATTTCATCTCCCCCCCCCCAACTTAAAATAACAATGTCCCCAGTGTTTAAAGAAAATACAATTTAGAAGGGGGTAGAGATAGAGGAGATTAGTTCTAAAAGGAATTTTAAATAATAAACATGGAACAAAGTCACCTGGTGGTTGAAGTTGAAGTTATTACTGCTCTAATTTACTCCTTTAATCTTGATGTCACTCTGAGAATTCCCTAGTGGAAAAAACAAACAATCAAACAAAACAAAAAAATATATATTTATATTTATATAATAAAGAAATTAAAATATAAGTATATATATAAAAATTAAAGAATAAGGAAGCACAATAAGTCGTAGGTCAGTGGTAAGTGTGCGCCCCTGTCTCCCTTCGGTCCTGGGTTCGAGTCCCTGTGGCTTCGGCGGTTGTGATGGGGTTTTCCCCACGACCTATGATGTGAACTTTTTTTATTTATTAATATATTTTTATTTTATTTTTTGTATTTTTATTTTAACCTACAAACACATAAAAATAAAATGAACTAATGATACATTGTCTTCTTTTCAAATTTCTGGGTAAGGTATTACTCCAAGATCACACCACATGACACGGATGAATATGGTGCTCCCCTTTCATACCCATCCATACTCATAATAGAAGAATAGGTAAACAATATATTTTTTTATTATTTTTAAATATAATTATGATTAATTAATCCTATTTGAAAAATAAAGATGATTAAAATAGAAAAATGATTGGAAACTTGAAAACCATGGGTTGCCTCCTATGCAATGCTTTGTTTAACATCGTTAGCCCGATATGGATCCTAAATCTGTCAATTTTTTCCTGGTTCATAGGTTGGCTTAGTTAACTCAACCTATATTTCTTGTTTATTGAATGATTCAATTAATGGTTTTAACCTTTGACCATTGACCTTGAAAATGTAACCACTTATGGGTTCTTGAACATCTACTACCCCATAGGGGTAAACATGATGCACTATGAAGGGACCTAACCATCTAGACCTTAACTTTACCAGGTGTAAATTAAGTTTTGAATTATACAAGAGCATAAATTTTCCCGGTTTACAATGTTTTACTTTGATATTTCTAGATTGGTAGGCTTGAACTCTAGATTTATTAATCCTTGAATTTTTATAAGCCTCCATCCTAAGTTACTCAAGTTCATTGAGATCTAATTTCCTTTTTGTTTCAGCCAATGAGAGGTCATAATTCATTTTCTTAATTTCTTAAAAATCCTTATGTTCAATCTCCACTGGCAAATGGCATGCTTTACCATAAACCAACTTATATGGGGATATTCCTAAAATGGTTTTATATGCGGTTCGATAGGCCCAAAGAGCATCTAAGAGTTTTCTCGACCAATCTTTCCTAGATGGATTAACAGTTTATCAAGAATTTGTTTGATTTCTCGATTGGATAACTCAGCTTGACCATTAGTCTGTGGGTGGTAAGCAGTGGACACTTTGTGATAAATTCCATACTTGTCCATGAGTGATGAGAATAGACGATTGAAAAAATGAGTTCCACGATCACTAATGATAGCCCTAGGAATTCCAAATCTAGAGAAGATGTTTTATTTTAGGAATCTAATCACAGTTTGATGATCATTGGATTTTGTGGGAATGGCCTCAACCCATTTTGAGACATAATCAATAGGTAAGATAATTTAAAGATATTCCCTAGAGTTTGGGAAGGGACCCATGAAATCAATTCCCCAACAGTCAAAGATTTAAACCACTAAGATGGGAGTGAGTGGCATTTGATTCCTTTTTGTGATTGATTCTACTTGATGACACTTATGAAAGATGTTGGGCAAAAATCCCTCAAGGTAGCATTGCAGCATTTTTGGGTTGATTGTGTTTGTTGACAAAGAAGGTTTCCATGGAGAATTGTCGAGTTCCCGAGAATTTGTTGACATTCCATGTTGACAAAGAACTTTGACAAAGGAAAGGACGATCTGGAGGCGGTACAAAAGAGCAGTACAAGGTGGCGCCGTTTTCCAGTGTTTGCCAAATTTTTGGGCCTGAAAATCGCCAATGGAAAATGGAGTGATATGTTGTTGGCAAAGGTTGAGGAGAGATAAATGAAGAAGGTGTGCGGAAAAATCAAGCGTGGCGCGCAAAACTAGAGGGTTGCGTGAAATCTTGAAGTGTGGCACGCAAAACAGCGGGTTGCGCGAAATTGTATTTCGCGCAAAAGATGTTTCAAGGCCGAAAGCTTGAAAATCGGTAAAGGCATGAGGCGCGCGAAATTTTGGAGGCGTGCGCGGAAAATTGAAGTGGCGCGCGAAATAGCGGATGAAGTATTTCGTGCAAGAGGTGTTACGAGGTCCGAAGCTCGTAAAATGGTAAAGGCATGAGGTGCGCGAAATTATGGAGCAGTGCGCGGAAAATGTTTGGGCGCGGAAGATCAAAGCGGATTACGCGCTCAAGGAGGGTTTTTCGCGCGGGGTCGATTTTGCCTATAAATATGAAGTGACCCTACTCCATTCAATAGAGTTCAAGACATAGAAAATACCCGAGCTCTGGTTCGCGAAATTGAAGTTAGAAGTGTGTTGCGCGTAAACTTAAAGTTTGCGCGTAAAGTCAGATTGCGCGAAAAGCAAAGGCTGCGCAGAAAGTTGGTGTTGGCGCGTAAAAGGAAGATTGCGCGAAAAGTGGATTTCGCGCAATATTAGTGAATTGCGCGCAAGGCAGTTTCGAGGCTGCGCGTAATATTTGGAGGTTGCGCGAAAAAGGAATTTCGCGCAAATCATAGAAATTGCGCGCAAGGCACCGTAAGGGTTGCGCGTAAAAATTGAGGTTGCCCGGTACATCCGGTGCAAAGTGAGATTCATCTGCGGGTGAAAGTTGGACTTCATCAGAGCATCTACATACAGAGGAAGATGCATTCCTTCATGGAAATGAAGAGACCTACAGGTCTATAAACTGTGAGTGAATCCCTTCCAAGAGCAGTGAGCTTAGGAAGAGGAAGAAGGTGATCCTCTCCACCGGTAGTGAGCCAGAGAGAGAGAAACAGGGAGTGACCCTTGGGAAAGCAGTGAGCTGACCCTAAATTTTGTAAAGGCAGTGAGCCTGGGCATAGAAGTGATCTAGCCCGAACCTTGTAATCCACAGCTAGTGAAGATTAGTGGAATTTGGTACGACCGGCAACCTGTCGGCGTATGCTCCTTGGACGTAGCCCTTAGCGGTGAACCAAGTAAAATTGCTGTGTCCTGTGCTTGCTTTACTTTCTATATATATCGTGCAGCAGGAAAAAGAGAGAAGAGTGTTTTGCTTAACAGCGAAACAAGATCTGAACGGGCATTAATTTTTAATTGGCCATACCCTGATTCACCCCCCCTCTCAGGGTATCCAGCCTAGTGGACCTAACAAGTGGTATCAGAGCGAAAGGTTGAAAGTTGTTCTTCTCTCAATGGAGGTAACCAATCATAAAGGGATTCCGATCTTCGACGGATATAATTTTCAGATATGGAAGAATCGGATGCAACACTATTTCCGATCCTTGGGAATGGATGTGTTTTCAGCAGCTATGCATGGTATCACAGCTGATATTAATAGTGGTGCCTTATCAGAAGCTGAGCATAGAGAGTTGGATGCTGATTCCAAAGCAATCAATGCCTTAGGGGGAGCCCTTTCCAATCCCATCTACACAAAGGTGATGTCATGCAAAACGTCACATTCCATGTGGGAAAAGCTTTTGAATATATATGAAGGGGACACAAAAGTCAGAGAGGCAAAGCTGCAGGTGTTGTGGAACAAATATGAAGATCTGAAAATGAACCCGAATGAGTCTGTTGACGCATTCTTTGATAGGGTAAACGTTGTTGTGGAAGATATGCGAGGTCTTGGAGAAGTCATTGAAGACATAAAGATTGTAAAGCGCATCTTGAGGAAACTTCCACCTCGGTTCAATCCGAAAGTTTCAGTACTAGAAGATAAAGATCCAAAAGAGCTGACATTGGACAATTTGCACAGTACCTTGGTTGCATATGAAATGAGGAACGATGATAATGAGGCTGTGGAAAAGGGGAAGTCTAAAGAGGTGGCATTTAAGGCCATGAAGAAGCTCACCATTGAAGATTCTAATGAAGAAGAAGAGACAGATGAGATGATGTCATTCCTTTCTTCGAATCTACAAAGAGGAAGAGGAAAGTTTAAAGGTAAACTTCCACTAGCATGCTTTAGATGTGGAAAGGTTGGTCATCTTGCGGCAAGATGCCCCAAGAAGTTTCAAGATGATGATGATGATGACGCTGAAATTCCCAAAAAGAAGTCTTCAGCTTTTGTGAAAGGGAAGAAACAATTCAAGAGAAATTTCTTCAAGAAAAAGAATCTTCTCTCACAAGAATTTGAAAGTTCAGATGAGTCTGAGGATGAAGAAGTTGAGGAAATAGAAAATTGCAGAGATCGTGGGGTAAATGCCTTGGTGGCAATTGTTGGTAGTTCTCAAAAGGGAGAAGAAGCTGATGCTAAAGAAGAAGAAGAAATTGAAGGGAGAATTGATATGGAAGCCGAATTGGAAGCATCTCTTGAGGAGATAGATGTTTGGAGAGCCAAAACGAAGAAAGCCAATAAAGTGGTTCGTGATGCCAAACTCTACATGCAAAAACAGGATGAAGAAAAGTCTGAGCTGTTAGAAGAAATTGAAAGACTAAAATCCTCAACACCAGAGAGCTCAGAAAATATTGTTGAGTATAAGCTTAAAATTGAGGAACAAAAGAAGGAAATTAATTGTCTGACAAACACAGGAAAGGAGCAGGTTAGATGTATCAAAGAGCTTGAAGAAGAAGTGGTCAGTCTGCGACAAAAACTCAAGGATCAAGATAAAATCTTGACCCCCAATGTGATATCTGAACAGCAGGCTATTCAGAAGACAGAGAAGATGAAAGCGGAGCCTAGCAGTTCAGTAGGAAAGAAACAGCAATTGAGCTCAGATGTTAAGGTCGTTTCTGGGCTTAGTCAAGAACAAAAATTGGCGACAATTGCAGTCAGACCGCAAGCACTCATCCCGAAAGTGAAGGTTGATTTGGGAACAAAACAGAATCAGAATATTCAGAGATACCAAATGGGAAATCACAGTGCTGAAATATCACGAGGGAATGCATCCTATATCAGGTGTTATTGCTGTGGGAAAATGGGACATTCACAGTTTGTGTGTTCCATAGCCAAGAGATACAGAAGGGAACATGAGCAGAGACGGCAGCCAAACAGAGAACGGTTTTCCAGAACACATTTTGAAGGACACTGTTTTTGGTGCGGAGGATTTGGACACATGGCTAGGTATTGCACATCAATCATTCAGAGAGATGTGTCAAAGAATAATCAAAATGTTCGCAAGCAGCAGATCAATAAACCAACAAGTGAGTTAAAAGTTCAGAACAGATTTGCAGCTCTGCAAGATGAGGGTGGTCCATCATACTCTGAGAAAGAACAGAAGCCTCAATCCATGCCGAGTGTGAAAGAAAAAGTATGGACCAAGAAGAAGAAAAATGAGAAGGCTGTGGTGGCGGAGATTGCCCTTAAAGCATCAGATCGATCTGGTGTTTGGATCCTTGATAGTGGTTGCACATCCCACATGACGGGTAATAAGGATCTTGTTACAGGCATCAAATATGACAAAGAAGGAGTTGTCAAATTTGGAAATGATGAAGGCCTGAAGATTGTTGGCTCAGGGAAAGCCAAGTTTGGGGGCAAAGAGATGAGACGTGCTGATGTCTTGGTAGTAGAGGGTCTCAGTCATAATCTACTCAGTGTCAGTCAACTATGTGACTCTGGGCACTCTATCCAATTTACCAAGAAGATGTGTGTTGTGAAAGGAAAAGATGGAGCAGTTGTTCTGCAGGGAAAAAGGTCAAAGGGAAATCTCTATCTTGTAGGTGGGGAAGAAGATACTTGTCTTTTATCCAGAGAGGAAGAAAACCAGCTGTGGCATAAGCAACTCGGTCATCTATGCCAACCATCTATGGAGGATCTCGTTAAATGTGATGCTGCTAGAGACCTTCCCAATCTATCACGTGATCGCACTCATACGTGTGATGCTTGTCAACAAGGGAAAATCATCAGAAAGACATACAGGCCAAAGGAACAGAAATCAACTAGAGTGCTTGAATTGGTGCATGCTGATGTATGTGGACCTATCTCACCACGAGCTATAAATGGGCAAAGGTACTATGTTCTTTTCATTAATGACTATAGCAGAATGGCCTGGGTATTCATAATTACCCATAAGACAGAGGTGTTCAGTTGCATAAAGCAGTACAGGAGGGAATCAGAAAAGATGCTTGGGCAGAAAATTCTGAAGTTTCGTACCGACAACGGTACGGAATTTACAAACAGTCAGGTTGAAAACTATCTCGAGAAACATGGGATAAGGCATCAAGTTTCATCAGTAAGAACTCCCCAACAGAATGGAGTAGTTGAAAGGAGAAATCGGATCATCAACAACATGGCCAGAACAATTCTTATTGATAAGGACCTGCCAGAGAAATTTTGGAAGGAAGCAGTTTTGACATCGGTCTATGTTTCAAACCGGTCCCTGTTATGTCCGAAGCAAGGGAAGACTCCGTATGAACTGTGGTACGGAAAGAAGCCAACATTGAAGTACTTTCGAATCTTTGGAAGTAAGTGTTTCATTCTCAACAAAGAACATCATAGGAAGTTTGAGGCACGAGGAGATGAAGGGATATTCCTTGGCTATTCTGGGAAAAGCAAAGCATATAAATGTTTCAACAAAAGGCTGGGAAAAATAATTGAAAGCAATGATGTCACTATAGTTGAAAATGAGCAGAATACTCAACGATCCAGTGAAAAGTTCCTGGATGAAAGTGATGATGAGGTAAGCAACCCAGGGGGAGCAGAAGTGGCAGAAGCTGACTCAGAAGAAGATACTGATGATGAAGAGGAAAGTGTCAAGTCGGTGTCTGTGAGAAAGCCAAAGAGTCGAGCTGAAATTGATAGGCAAAATATCATTGGTGATCAAACAGCTCCAGTTCAGACTCGAAGAATGAAATCATCACAGCAAGCATCGTTTTTGTCTCAAGTGGAGCCGAAATGTTTTTCTGATGCAGCTGAAGATGAAAACTGGGTTCAGGCCATGAATGAAGAGCTTGATCAGATTGAGAAGAACCAGACATGGGAGATTGTTTCGAGGCCAGCAGACAAGAATGTCATCGGGACTAAATGGGTCTATCGCAACAAGATGAACGAAGATGGCACAGTGATTCGGAACAAAGCACGACTAGTGTGCAAGGGATACTCCCAGATAGAGGGAATAGATGTTGATGAGACATTTGCACCGGTTGCAAGGCTGGAGACAATCAGATTATTTTTGGCCATAGCAGTGCAAAGAAAGTTCAAAGTGTTCCAGATGGATGTCAAATCCGCATTCTTGAATGGGGTTCTGGAAGAAGAGGTGTATATTGAGCAGCCAGATGGTTTTCTCATTCATGAGGATGAGAACAAAGTTTGCAGGCTGAAGAAGGCGTTGTATGGGCTGAAACAAGCACCAAGGGCATGGTACTCAAGGTTTGATCAGTACTTGAAGAAGCTTGGTTTCCAGCGTGGAGGAGTTGACTACAACCTCTATTTCAGCAATGACAACAATCAAAGGATAATGGTGCTAGTGTATGTCGATGACATAATTTTTGGCGGATCAGATGAAGCTCAGTGCAGACAGTTTTCCGAATTCATGAAAAATGAGTTTGAAATGTCAATGATTGGAGAGCTAACGTTTTTCCTTGGTCTACAGGTAACACAAGGAAGGAATGAAACATTCATTTCTCAATCTAAATATGCCAAGGAGGTCCTGAGAAGGTTTGGAATGGAAAATTCCAAGGAGATGAAGACTCCGGTGGCTACCCGGATGAAATTATCAAAAGATGAGGATGGCAAGGCAGTTAATGTCACAAAATACAGGCAAATCATTGGAAGTCTGTTGTACTTAACCGCAACAAGGCCTGATATTGTTTTCGCCACATGCCAAGCAGCGAGATATCAGAGTAATCCCAAGGAAAGTCACATGCTCGCAGTGAAAAGAATACTTCGGTATATTAAGGGCACGGTGGACTTCGGCTTGACATACAATGACAAATCTCAGACAGAGTTATTGGGGTACACTGATGCAGACTGGGCCGGTTCAGCAGATGATAGAAAATCAACATCTGGAGGTGCATTTTATCTTGGCGGACTATGTATTGCTTGGTTGAGCAAGAAGCAGGATTGCATTTCATTAAGCACCGCAGAAGCTGAGTATATTGCGGCCACTCAAGCATGCACACAGTTATTGTGGATGAAGCAGCAGCTTGAAGATATGGGAGTTGAAGTGAAGTCTCCGATCGGAATCCAGTGTGACAACTCAAGTGCTATAAATCTTAGCAAAAATCCCGTCCATCATTCAAGGACAAAGCACATTGAGATTAAGTATCACTTTATCAAGGAGAAGGTTGAGCAGGGGATCGTGAAGTTGGAGTATGTGCCTACAGAGCTGCAGGTTGCAGACATTCTGACAAAGGCCTTACCCAAGGCAGCATTTGAGAGGCATCGACTGGCTCTGGGAGTTCAGTCGACTCCCCGCACTTGAAATAGTGTGGATATGGGACCCCCCCTCTCCCCGAGGTATGGTGTGTTTTTCCCTAATGTGCTGATATGTGTTCTCTACTATGTTACAGACTACAAAGGCATGACCTTTGGGTTCGTTGACAAAGGGGGAGAAAAGTGCTTGACAAGTGCTTGACAAAGGGGGAGAAAAGTGTTAGTTCAAGAGAGAAAATAGTGCGGAGATTTTGATAAATCATAATTGATACGGGGAGAAGCTGACAGGTGGAGCAGCCAGAAAGGGGGAGCAATGAGAAAGGGGGAGAGATTTTGAAATCTGACGATGCTAGAAGTGATCGATCAAATCATAGAAATCACGACAGCTGAGGCTCGTGATAAAGGCAGATCAGTGGTGTTGGAATGGTGTGAGACGGTGTCCAGCTATCAACAATCGGTATCAACTTAAGAATTCACCAATTGGTATCAGTGTGGTTCAACAACTGGTTTTATTTTAAGAATTGGTATCAGGGTGGAATCGACAATTGGGGTCTGACATGAAGTGATTCATTGATGAACTTTTCATACTACTCTTGTTTCTCACGCCGAGCATTGCTCATGTGGGCTTAGAGTGCATGTTAAGTGAATCCTTGAACGCTATCATAATCGCAAGAGGCGAATGGTGGTAGCAGCTGGAAGAAGACTCAGTGAGGTATCAAAGTGCAGAAAATATTTCTGAGCAGAGTTGTGAAGAGTTGTCAACAAACCCAAAGGGGGGGATTGTTGGGCAAAAATCCCTCAAGGTAGCATTGCAGCATTTTTGGGTTGATTGTGTTTGTTGACAAAGAAGGTTTCCATGGAGAATTGTCGAGTTCCCGAGAATTTGTTGACATTCCATGTTGACAAAGAACTTTGACAAAGGAAAGGACGATCTGGAGGCGGTACAAAAGAGCAGTATAAGGTGGCGCCGTTTTCCAGTGTTTGCCAAATTTTTGGGCCTGAAAATCGCCAATGGAAAATGGAGTGATATGTTGTTGGCAAAGGTTGAGGAGAGAGAAATGAAGAAGGTGTGCGGAAAAATCAAGCGTGGCGCGCAAAACTAGAGGGTTGCGCGAAATCTTGAAGTGTGGCACGCAAAACAGCGGGTTGCGCGAAATTGTATTTCGCGCAAAAGATGTTTCAAGGCCGAAAGCTTGAAAATCGGTAAAGGCATGAGGCGCGCGAAATTTTGGAGGCGTGCGCGGAAAATTGAAGTGGCGCGCGAAATAGCGGATGAAGTATTTCGCGCAAGAGGTGTTACGAGGTCCGAAGCTCGTAAAATGGTAAAGGCATGAGGTGCGCGAAATTATGGAGCAGTGCGCGGAAAATGTTTGGGCGCGGAAGATCAAAGCGGATTACGCGCTCAAGGAGGGTTTTTCGCGCGGGGTCGATTTTGCCTATAAATATGAAGTGACCCTACTCCATTCAATAGAGTTCAAGACATAGAAAATACCCGAGCTCTGGTTCGCGAAATTGAAGTTAGAAGTGTGTTGCGCGTAAACTTAAAGTTTGCGCGTAAAGTCAGATTGCGCGAAAAGCAAAGGCTGCGCAGAAAGTTGGTGTTGGCGCGTAAAAGGAAGATTGCGCGAAAAGTGGATTTCGCGCAATATTAGTGAATTGCGCGCAAGGCAGTTTCGAGGCTGCGTGTAATATTTGGAGGTTGCGCGAAAAAGGAATTTCGCGCAAATCATAGAAATTGCGCGCAAGGCACCGTAAGGGTTGCGCGTAAAAATTGAGGTTGCCCGGTACATCCGGTGCAAAGTGAGATTCATCTGCGGGTGAAAGTTGGACTTCATCAGAGCATCTACATACAGAGGAAGATGCATTCCTTCATGGAAATGAAGAGACCTACAGGTCTATAAACTGTGAGTGAATCCCTTCCAAGAGCAGTGAGCTTAGGAAGAGGAAGAAGGTGATCCTCTCCACCGGTAGTGAGCCAGAGAGAGAGAAACAGGGAGTGACCCTTGGGAAAGCAGTGAGCTGACCCTAAATTTTGTAAAGGCAGTGAGCCTGGGCATAGAAGTGATCTAGCCCGAACCTTGTAATCCACAGCTAGTGAAGATTAGTGGAATTTGGTACGACCGGCAACCTGTCGGCGTATGCTCCTTGGACGTAGCCCTTAGCGGTGAACCAAGTAAAATTGCTGTGTCCTGTGCTTGCTTTACTTTCTATATATATCGTGCAGCAGGAAAAAGAGAGAAGAGTGTTTTGCTTAACAGCGAAACAAGATCTGAACGGGCATTAATTTTTAATTGGCCATACCCTGATTCACCCCCCCTCTCAGGGTATCCAGCCTAGTGGACCTAACAAAAGATTTTACAAAATGTGTATGAGTCCCTTGAGAGGGTGGTCCAGAATAGACCATAGTGAAGAATCTTAGCAGATGTTTTCTTAGAGGAAAAGTGACCTCCACATGCCTCACTATGACAGAATTTTAGGATGGACTCTTATTTAGATTATGGGACACACCTCCTAATGACTTGTTTAGGGTAGAACTTATAGAGGTATGGATCATCAAACACATAGTGCCTAACATTAGAATAGAATTTCCTTCGAGCTTGAGTCACTGAGAATTTTGGAATGACTCCTGTAACTAAGAAATTGGCTATGTCGGCATACCAAGGGCAGTCACTCACAGAGTATAGGTGTTCATCAGGGAATGAATCAGACACATAAATGTGATTTAAGTTTTCTTTTAATTCTATCCTAGAGATATGATCAGCTAAAAAAAATTCAACACCCTTTTTTATCCTTGATTGTGAGGTTAAATTCTTGTAAGAGAAAGACCCACCTAATCAGTCTAGCCTTAGAATCTTGTTTTTGGAAGAGGTATTTTAGTGCAGAATGGTTAGTGAACACAGTGATGGGGGATCCTAAGAGGTGGGACCTAAAATTATCTAATTCAAACACAATATCAAGTAACTCCTTTTTAGTGGTGGTGTAGTTTATTTGGGCACCATTTAAGTATTTTCTTGCATAAGAAATGACATAAGGATTTTTATCACATTGTTGTCCTAACACAGCTCTAACAGCAAAGTCACTGGCCTCACACATAAGTTCAAAATGAAGGTTCCAATTTGGAGATTTCATGTTGGGAGGAGAGGTGATAGAGGATTTGAGGGTTGAGAATGAACCCTCATAGCTTTCTGTCCAAACAAATGGAGCATCCTTTACTAAGAGAGCACAAAGGGGATGAGATATTGAATTAAATTCCTTGATAAATATTCTATATAAATTAGCATGTCCTAAAAAATACCTCACTTTGTTGACAATTTTGGGTGATGGAAGGTGATGAATGATGTCAACCTTGGCTTTATCAACTTCAATCCCCCTACCTGAGACCATATAGCCTAGAACTAGTCCCTCTTTAACCATGAAATGGCATTTTCCCCAGTTTAGGACCAGATTCTTTTCTTCATATCTTGACAAGACTCTCTCCAAATTCCTCAGACATCCCTCAAATATATCTCCAAACACAAATAATTCATCCATGAAGACCTCAAGAAAATCCCCTACCATGTCTGAGAATATTCCCATCATGCACCGCTAGGAGGTTCTAAGGGCATTGCATAACCCGAAGGGCGTGCGTTTGAAGGCAAAGGTTCTGAATGGACATGTGAATTTAGTCTTCCCTTGATCCTCTAAGGAGACCTCAATTGATTATACCCTAAGTACCCATCTAAGAAATAGTAGAAGGCATGAATTTCCACTCTCTCAAGGACTTGGTCAATGAATGGTAAGGGGAAATGGTCCTTCTTGGTGAATGATTTTAGCTTCCTATATTCAATGCATACCATCCATCCACTACTCACCCTAGTTGGAAGAATCTCTCCATCCTTATTGGTTATCACTGTGATTCCTGCCTTCTTGGGAACCACTTGGATTGGGCTAACCCACTCACTCTCAGCTATGGGATATATGATACTAGCTTTTAACAATTTTAGAAGTTATTTTCTCAATACTTCCATGAGATTAGGATTGAGTCATTGTTGAGGTTGACGACATGGCTTTGAATCAGATTCTAGAACAATCCTATGAGTCCCAATAAGTGAGATAATCCCAGGAATATCAGACAGGGTCCAACCAATGGCTTTCTTATGTTTCCTAAGGATATCTAGAGGTATCCTCTCATGATTGGATTCAATAGAAGAAGAAATGAAAATATGATGTGTTTGATTGTCCCCTAGGAAGGCATACTTGAGTACAGTGGGAAGTTCCTTCAATTCAAGATTAGGTTGGTTCAGAATTTCAGCAGAAGATTGGTACATTAGATCAAGATCAATTTTGTTCCCTAGAGTTTTAGATAGGATTGATTCCCCACATGTATAAGGTTCAGCTACTAGATTGGATTGATCAAATTTAGGGAATGAATTTGGATTGGTCTCCATGAAAGTGGTTTCCTGAAAGGTTTCACTGATTTTTAGACCTAAGACTTCATCATAAGAGAAATTTGAAATTGATTCAAGCCAAGGAGATAAACTTCCTTCATTTGAACAAAGGAAGTCAATCTCATCCTAACTTAAACATCCATCAAATATTCCTTGATGTTTTATGGATTCATTATCAATGCTTCCTATCATGTTTACTTCATGAATGTCCTCATCATCCCCTATTTTTGATCTTTCATTATAGATGTTCAAGTCTAGAATCATATTTCCAAAGGTGATGGTCATGTTCCCATTTTGGACTCAGATAACAGAGTTGATTGTTGCAAGGAAGGGACGACCAAGGATGATTGGGGTTTGTTCCTTATTTCCTATGTTTGGATGGTTTTCAAGGACAATGAAGTCAGCAGGGTAGATGAATTTTTCAACCTTTACTAGAACGTCCTTTAAAATATCCTTTGTAGCCCTAATGCTACAATCAGCAAGTTGAAGTGTGACATATGTGGGTTGGATCTCTTCTAGGCCTAACTAGTAGTACACATCATAGGGGGTGAGATTGACACTATCACTTAGGTCACACGAGGCCTTGACAACTTTTCTCTCTCCTAGTTCAACATTGATGTAAGGGAAACCCGGGTCTTTCAACTTAAGAGGAATGGTCCCTTGAATGGTGGTACTCACATTAGAAGCCAAAAGGACTTGGTTTTTATGTGAAATTTTTCTTTTAAAAGTGCACAAGTCCTTAAGGTACTTTGAGTAGGAAGGTATGGTTTGGATTGCATCGAGAAGGGGAATGTTCAACTTGACTTGTGAGAAGATTTCCCTCAATGTTTCACTCTATTCAGGCTTGGTTTTCCCCCTCATGTTTTGAGGAAATGGTGTAGGTTGTGGGGTTGTTTGTTGAAGAGTTTTATATTTGAAAATGTTATCATGTTTTTCAGTTTGATCATTTGGTTCATTTGAATTTTTATCCAAGTTTGAATCTTCAGATGGGTTCTGAATTAGTTGTTCAGGTTTCTCAATTGATTTTCCACTTCTTAAAATAGTCACATCCTTTATTTTTTCATGTGTTTTTTGATTATAGATTGACTCTCCCCTTAAATTTGAGGATGGTACCACCTGAGTAGTCATGGGTTCCTTTCCAGTTTTGATGGTTTGAAGTTTGTGTTTTAGGGAAGAGACTTCCGAGTTCATCCTTTCCATTTGTTTGCACAGTTGTTCTAGTAGGCTTTGTGGAACAGTTTGGGTTGGTGCTTAAGAAGATTGGTTTATCCTAGGGGGATATTTTGGAGGTGGTATGTTTTGTTGAAAATGGACTGGTGGTTGTTGGTATTGGATAGGTTGGGTTTGGAACTGGTTATGGGTTTGGTAGTTCTGATGGGGGTAAGGATTTTGTCCCTATGGTTGGCTAGGTTGTTGGTTATCTTTCCAGCGAAATCCTGGGTGGTCATTATACCTTGGGTTGAAGGTGTTTTGGTATTGAGGCTTTTGAAAGTTCAAAGAATTTACTTCTTCTAGGGGTCCTCCTAAAAGAACATCCTAGATGGATGGAATGGTTGGGCAGTTTTCTGTCTTATGGTCATGTTTGTCACAAATTGTGCAAACAGGGTCTACAGTTTGGATTTCATGGACTTTCCTAAGGTCTATCTCTTCAACCTTTGTGGCGAGTGCTGTGATTTTATCCCTAAGGCTTTACTCTTCTATAAGTGTATGAATTTCAGTAGTTCTTTATGGCTTTTCAGAATAAGGTAAAGTTCCTCATGTTTGGTTTTGTTCAACAAGGCTTTCCAGATACTCATAAGCATCATTTGGGGCTTTGTTTTTAAAGGTTCCATTACACATCATGTCAATGAATTGTTTGTTCCCCAGACCCAACCCTTCATAAAAAAATCTCACTTGTTCAGGTATATTAAAACCATGGTGTGGAACCATGTTTAGAGTTTCCTTGAACCTATCCCATGTTTCATAGAATTACTCTCCCTCTTTTTCAAAAAAGTTTTGGATGATCTTTTTAAGTGCAATTGTTTTGTGGTGGGGAAAGTATTTTTTGTATAATTCTCTTTTTAATTGGTCCCAAGAGTTTCTGGATGATGGTCTCAAATTGTTTAGCCAATTTTTAGATCGATCCTTTAAAGAAAAATGAAATATTTTCATATTAGCTGATTCTAGTTTATGTGGGGGACACATGGTTTCAATAATGTTATTGAACTCCTTAATGTGAAGGTAGGGAATCTCGGACTCCATTCCATGAAATGTGGGAAGGTTTTTTAGGACATGAGGTTTAAAGATATAGTTGGAAACTCCTAGGGAGTTTTGTCTAATGCATGATGGGGCATTGGTCCAGGCAGGTGTGAGGTAGTCATTCATGGTTTGATCAACTGCATTCCCCAAGTTTGGGGCTGCCTCATTTGGGTTTCCATTTTGGTTCCCACCCAGGTTTATGAGTTGGTTTCTTTGAATACATTCCATTGAAATGAGATCTATTTTTGACTCTGGGGTATTAGTAAGATTAGGATCTAATGGAAAGATTTCCCTTGGTGTACTTGAATCCCCAACCCCAGTACTATCCATCCTAACTAGATGGTTTGATTGATCACGAGTATAGGCGGACATGCGCCAAAAGAAAAAAAAACAAGAAAGGGAAAAGATAAGGGATCTTGGGTGAGAATATAATAAATGTGGGAGAATAGAATGGTTGTTGAGATGACTTACTTGGGTCCCCATAAATGGTGCCAAAATTTAATTTACGCTCAAATTTACCCAAGAGAAGAAGGTATAACAGTCCTTGTAGTCTAGCTTGGGTTGTCGATTCCTCAGAGACCTAAGAAGAAATCTATAGACACACACATTATATGGACTATTTTTGGATATGAAGTCACCAAAATGGGTTGATTTAATATGGTTTTAAAGGATAATTAATAGATTAAGTGAATTCATTTTAAAAGGATGAGTCGATCCTAGGTTACCGCTCGGGGTGGATTGAATGAAATTCTTTTTCAACTATTTTAATTTCTTATATTTGAGATGGGTTAATTTAAGAAGATCAAACAACATCCTTACTTACTGGTTTAATACCTACACACTTTAATACTAATCACCTATAAATTTGAAGGATAAAATTTTTGATCACTTCGAGGTAAAGGTTTGTATTAGCACTTGAAGTATGTGGCCTTAAATTCAACAAGGACGATGGAGTTTAAAAATCATCAAATAAAAATCTCAATTAAAAAAAGTGATTAGAAATTAATGGGGTGATAAATAACATCCAATATAGACCCTTTATACTCCCTTGGATCAAACCGTAAGTGGGTTATCCCTCCATTGATTCTATGGTTTCAATGGAAACTGGAAGTAGAATCGTTAGGGAGGAATTGAAGAAGTAAAGAAAACAATAAAAAGAAAATGATCACTCCACCGTTGTGTGAATAATTTCAAAAGATTTGGTGTAAATAAATTCAAACCTTGATGCAACGGTATAAAATTGAGATGGATAAGAATAGAATAATAGTATAAGAAGAACTTTTATTAAGAAACTAGGATGAATTAAAACAACTTACATGTGAAAGACAAACTTGAGACAACAAAATCGCAGCATAACATTACAATGAAAGAAAGCTCAAAAAATGATAAACTCCTCCACCACCACTACCTTAAATAGGAATTTTTGAAGCCTTGGGTCGAACCTCCAATATTCCAAGTCTCTTAAATTAATTTTGGTAGGCCATAGGTGGGTGGAAAGTTGAGGGAGAGTTGATTTTTCCATCCTTGACCCGAGGTGGCAGCCAACTTTCATCCACCGAACAAACACGTCTACATGGCCTTCTAGATGGCAGAATTGGAGTGTTCCATAGGATAAAAAAACGGATCCCCAGATTTCTTATAACCTTCTGTAAAATTTGGTCCCATTTGGAGTTATATATTTTGAGATATGATTAAATTGGTAGGCTGTTTTCTGGGCCGCAGAATCTGGCCCAAAATTTTATCTCCAAATTGGGTCGCCTTAATAACCACCATGGAGGCCGAATTAGCACTAGATCCTAAATAATGATTTGTTCCTATGTATTTATTATATCATCCCATGAAATTTGGGCTTCATTGGTCCTATATGTTAGGATCCACATTCTCATCAGTGGGATGATGTCCAATCTTCCTTCTCCTGAATTGTTTGCATGAAATCCCATTTTGGTGGTCTTCTAATGTGAATCTTCTAACACTCCACAAGTATTAATTGTTCCCAATATAATTAAAAATATGAAAAATAAATATTAAAATAAAATCAAGATCATTGGGTACTTTAAATGATGTTCAAAAATGTACCACATAATAGTGCATTTTAAGAAGGAATTACAATCATAATATGAAATGATGTTCAAAGTGTAAAATGCACTAAAATGGTGTTTATGAATAATAAAGCACATGAATATTATATAAATTAACAATGAATATTATCCTCATTTAGTGGCTAATCACTCCCCTGGGTCAGTCTAGCACAAAGGTGATCTGCAAGGTTGCTCGTACACCGCCTCGAAAGGTGTCATCCCAATGGTGGAGTGATAGTTGTTGTTGTATGCAAACTCCACCAAAGGCAAGTGATCCTCCCAGCTATGACCAAAGTCGAGAACACAAGAACACAGCATGTCCTTGAGGGTCTCAATGGTTCACCCAATCTGGTCATCTGTCTGAGGATAGAAGGTAGTGCTCAAATGAAGTTGTGTCCTGAAAGCTTCTTGCTACCCCTTCCATAGACAGGAAGTAAATTGTGTGTCACAATTTGAGACAATTGTCGAAGGTACTCCATGTAGCCACACAATCTTCTGCACATAGAGGCATCCCAAGCTCTCTACTAAACCTTGCTCTCTAATCGGTAGGAAGTGGGCCGACTTGGTGAGTTGGTCGACGATCACCCAGATTGAGTCATGACCTCTGGATGTATGTGGAAGTCCTATCATGAAATACATGGATATCCCATCCCACTTCCACTCTGGGACCTCTAAAGGCTGAACCAAGTCTGCTGGTTCCTGATGCTCCACCTTCACTTGCTGACAAGTGAGGCACCGAGAAACAAACTCTGCAACTGCTTTCTTTATTCTCGGCCACTAGTGTTGTCGTTGGAGATCCTGGTACATCTTTTCCACTCCTGGATATACCAATAGAGGGGATGTGTGGAACTCCCTAAACACTTCCTCCTTAAGTGACACTGGTACCATAGTACTTCCTCTAAAGAGGATGATGTGCTCCCCACCTTCAGAAAATCCATCAGGTGCCTGTCATGTGGATATCTAAGCACACTGTTTCTTGCAGCCAGCATCCCTATGTTGTGCCTCCCTGACTCACTGAAGAAGTGGGGGAGTGACTGTAAGAGACTGAAGGAAGGTTGCTTCATCTCTATCCACAAAGGATATATGTAAACAACCAGCTGCTTTGTCGCCTCGCCTAGAAGCTGTATACCAGTTCTCATACTGAGTGAATCTGCAACAATGTTCCCCTTACTAGGAGTATAGACTATCTTGAAGTCATAGTCCTGGAGGAACTCAAGCCAATGTCGCTGTCTCAGGTTCAGGTTCTTCTGAGGGAAGATATACTTGAGAATCTTGTGATCATAGTACATGGTAAAATTCTCACCCATCAGATAGTGTCGCCACATCTTCAAGGCTAAGACCACTACTTCTAGATCTAGGTTATGGGTAGCGTAGTTCTACTCATGTTGTCTCGGCTGACGAGAACCATAAGTGATCACTACTCGCTCCTACATCAGGACACATCTGAGTCTGGTCCCTGATGCGTCGCAGTAGACTACGTACCCTACGCCTTCCTCTGGAAGCCTCAAGATGGAGACACTAGTCAGCCTCTACCTCAGATCCTGAAAGCTTTGTCGGCATCTCTCTGACCACACAAAGGGTTGCCCCTTATTCGTCAAGGCTGATAGTGGTGCTACAACTCTGGAGAAATCTGGCACAAATCTCTAGTCGTATCCAACCAAACCCAAGAAACATCATACTTCCGTCACACTCCTGGGTGGCTCCCAAGAAAGTACCGCCTCAATCTTCGCTGGATCCACTGCAACTCCAGCCTCTGAGATGACATGTCCTATAAAGTGAACCTCTCGGATCCAGAACTGGCACTTTGAGATCTTACCATAAAGCTGGTGCTCTCGGAGTGTGTCTAGTACTACCCGCAAATGGTAGGCATTATCCTCCTCAATAGTCGAGTAGATCATAATGTCGTCAATAAAGACTATGACAAAGCGATCGAGGTATGGCTGGAAAATCCTTTTCATGAGTCCCATGAACACTGCTAGAGAATTGGTTACATCGAAAGGCATAACCAAGAACTCGTAGTGGACGTAACTACATATGAAGGTCGTCTTCTTCACATCCTCATCTCGAACTCTGAGCTGGTGATAACCTAATCTGAGGTCTACCTTCAAGAACCACCGTGCTCCCTTCAACTGATCAAAGAGGTCATCAATCCTCGGGAGTGGGTACTTGTTCTTCACGGTCACCTAGTTCAGGCGCCGATAGTCAATACAAAGCCTCAAGCTCCCATCCACCTTCTTGGCAAACAGAATCGGGGCTGCCCAGGGAGAAACACTGGGCCGGATGAATCCCTTCCCCTACAAGTCCTATAGCTATACCCGTAGCTCACGAAGCTCCGTGGGATCCATCTGATACGCTGATGTAGATATTAGTTCCATCCTGGGGTAAAATTCAATATAAAAGTCCACCTATCTGTGAGGAGGTAGACCTATGACATTATCATGGAAAACATATGTGTACTAGTCCACCACTGCAGGATAGCTCAGACTCTCCGCATCAACTGCTCTAAGGGTAAGGGTGTCCAACTGATGAGTGATCGGCTGCACTCTCTTGCGGGAAAGTCCATCCTACGCTACAAAGTCTCCCTTCTCACCGGTGAAGGTAAACCTGGTCTCATCCATGTGGACACACTGCACTTTGCGCCTAATACAGCCAATATGATCATGGACTGTCGATAACCATTCCATACCCAAGATGACATCGTAAGGCCTCAACGCCGCTATTAGGAGATCACAGTCGAAGCTCTCGCCTCCTAGAGTAAGCTCAAACTGTCGGCACCAGTTCTTATTCATCGAATCTACTCTGGTAGAAGTCTCTAGCCATAAGGATTGAGCCAACGACTCCATCAGAATCTCTGATCTCTGAACGAGGGTAGTGGAAATGAAAGAGTGACTAGCACCTATGTCTATAAGTACTGCACCTATGGTGGAGTAGACACATATCGTACCTTGAATCATCTCCGGAGCACCATGATCGTATGCCTCAGCTACCTGGAGCTGAGCTCTCCCCTGTCTACCTGCTCCTTGTGGTTGGGGTGGACCTCCTGGTGGTGGTGGTAACACCTAAAAACATCTTCCACCACCAGCTGCACGGCCAGCTCCTCTTCCACGTCTACCTGCTCCCTGAAGACTACCTCGATCAAATCTTTGTCTCTGCTTCGGTGGTCCTTCGACCGTGTACTAATCATCTGAATGGAGGGTCAGACAGTCACAATCCATGTGACCCTGCCTGCCGCATGTGAAACACTACCCACTCCTAGCATGTATGTCTCTGCTCTGGGTGCCCCATACAATCGATCCTGAGTCATGCGGTCTTTCACCTGTAGGTCTGGTCCTCTTGGACCTCTACGACATTTTTTTGTTTCCAGCTACAGAAGACTCCGATACGTGTTGAATAGTGGCGGATCTCACTACTGGAGACTGCTCAGCAAGGAAACTCTCCACTAGGAGGGATCTCTCTAACACCCCTTCCTGCATTGGGATGCTGAGTGAGATCACCAAATCCCTAATCTCCCGCCTGAGTCCCTTCTCGAAGGTCTGGGCCTTGAAGAATGGGTCTTGTACCATATCAGTGGAGTAGTGTGAGAGGTTTGTGAACCTCACTGAGTACTGAGCTACAGTCATGTTGCCCTGCTTCAGATGAAGTAGCTCATGTATGCGTACTGCGTGAAGAATAACTTGAACAAACTCTTCCCAAAACAGGCTCTCGAAGTCTCCCCATAGAAGCATTACCTCACCATGAACCTGGAGCATCAAGATCCACTATATGTCCACTGCTGCTTGTAGAAGGCTGGCAGTAAGAATCACCATGAGGTCGGTCGGTGTCCCTACCAGTCAGAAAACTCTCACAACAGCCTCCAGCCAATCCTCAGCCGCCTGTGGATCCATCTCTCCCCTAAACCTGGGTGGCCTCTGGCGCTGGAACTAGTGCAACGTGCTCAAGTGGTGTGCATCATCTACTGCTGGGGATGGTGGCATCGGTGGCCCAACAGGAAGTGGTACTGCTGGTGCCTCCACTAGAAAAGGGTCATGCACCGAGGCCTCGTCACTCAGTGAGCTATCTATGCGTACAACTCTTGAGACTCTAGCTGATTGTTCGTGGGGAGGCATCCTGAAAGAAACAGATGCAACATGGTCAAAATATTATACCTGGTGAGCTGACCCGGTTGAGATGACTTAAATAAAACTTTTGAAAACACACATGCAATCAGTATTTTTGTGCACTAAGTCGGAAATCAGAAGTTAGGGTCCTGGTGTATAGATACGTCGGCCGCCACACCAATATTGGACTCTCTTAATTGAGAACCACACTCAATACTCTTAACATTATTGCTTCATAGAAAAGAAATATCAGAGTCCTAAGTTCTGCAATAGAACCTCCCTCTGATACCAATTTTTCATGGCCCGTCCCCCGGGGCCCGTGTCGTGACTACCCCAAGCCCACCTTCCATAGGCCAGGTGCTGGAGACTAGCACCAAAGGCGTAATTCCCTAAAACTGGGAAGGCGTTGACTTTATAACCTGTAAACACACACAATAGAGCACAAGATGGAAAAAACACTAAGTAAAACTGTATAAAAAGGTGTGTTGAAAGTAAAAGGGGATGGAAATACAAGCCCAACTGTAAAGTACAAGAAACTGAAAGTACAACTGAAGAAAAGAAAAACTGTCGTTGGGTCGTCCTCTGAGGTTCCTACCTGAATGGTAGGTACAGATCGCCTCCTCGTCACTCAATGTCCGTTCGTCTCCTCCGTGTACCGACACTCTGTAAGGTCCACCTCCGGTACCATCCAGTCCTGGTACGCTCAGCCTCTATCAGCACTGTCTATCTTCTGCATCCAACACAATGAGGTGCGGGCATAGCCCGTGTAGGAGTGAGTATAATGATACTCAGTAGGGACCCCGAGACCCTCAAGGTCTCACAAAATCCAACCAGGATAAACCAAAAAGTATGAAATCAACAGATAACCCCACTTAGGTATATGCCCATACATATACCTAAGTTATCAAGTAATCCATCTTAATCATGAGAAAAACACAAAAGTTACTGACTCAACTCAACCAGGATTTTTATTCAAATTATCAAAACCACGACTGTTGGAGAACTCCTCCTCTTTAGAGTACAGTGGGTTTTCCACGACACCAAGGTGCTTCCCACTAACATTGGACTATTGAGGTACTCCTGTCGAGTACCATGGGTCTGCTGCGTCACCAAGGCACTCCCCACCGTGGGTCTGCCGCCACAACCAGGCGCTCCCCCTAATAGCCTGCAGAGGTACTCCTCCTATCGAGTACCGCGGTTCTGCCGCCACAATTAGGTGCTCCTCCTCCATGGGTCTACAGCCACAACCAGGCGCTCCCCACTGGGCTAGTCGAGTCACTCCGAGTCAACTGGTCAGCAGTCGTCAAGTCTCAGCCATCTACTAGGTCTCCGCACTCTGTTCATTCGTCTCTGGAAGGATCTGCTCCATGAGTTATTGTTCGATACTCCAACTATCACGAATTACAATGTAGAAGTATCTCAAATCTTTTTCATGTCATAGAGGTCTCAACGCAATAGACAGCGCATCAATCGGACGCCCGGTCTATGAGTTATTAGCCTTTTAGTCCCAGGGGCCTAGTTGGATTCGTGCGCGATCGAACCTGACCGTATCTCAACTATACCTCAAAATATAGTGGGGTATACTCAAAGGGACCTTCATGCTCCAAGATTATCGGGGTCGCTGACGGTTCGTCAAACAGATGTCTGGTGCCAAAGATATTGCCAAAAGAAAGTAAAGGGTCGTAGTGGGCTCGGGTCCGGTCCGACCCGGTCGAACGACCCGGCTCGACCCCGTCTGGGTCGACCCGGCCTGACCCATTGGGTCTGGCCCATCCCATTAGGCGGGCTAGCCCGTAGGTTTGACCCGGCCCGATGGGCCCAACCCAGGAGGCCGTGAGGGGCCGTGGAGGACCGAGAGAGTGTGGACCGGCTATAGAGGGCGCGGACCAGCCATGGTTCGACGCGAGGATGGTTCGGCCCAGAGGGTGCCGCGAGGGTGCGGGCTGGTTCAGCCGGAGTGCTGCGAGGGGCACAGGAGGCCAGCTCAGCTGGGGTACCGCGAGGGCGCGGTTCGGCTGGGGGCGTGGAAGGCCAGCGCGGTCGGGGCAACGCGAGGGGTGCAGGAGGTGAGGGAGGTGCATCGGGCGGAGCGCGGCTCGAGCGGGGTGTGGCGCGGCTCGGCCGGTTCGGCCGGCGGGCGGTGCAGCTGGCAGGTAGAGCGGTCGGGGTGGCTCGGAAGCTGGAGGGTAGTGCGGTTTGGCCCAGGGAGCTGGAGCATCGTGGGGGCAGCGCAGGTTGCCTTCGTCGCCTCGTCGCCATGCCGAAGAACATCACAAAGAGGATCGGTGGAGGGGTCGGACCACGTTGGTTTGGTCTGCACCCTTCTGCGTTTAGGGTGATAGCAATTGGCTCACAAGAATGAATCAAATAACGAGCATGGAAGATATCTTAAAAACATCAATTCTCATAATCCCTCATTAACAAAATATTCCCAACCTGCAAGGAAAAACATCCGCGGGTCAACTTGATAATAAGTTGGTCCCGCATTCTTTGTTTTGGAAGAAAAATAATGAGGGAATAATATCATACTTAAATAAAATTAAACCCCTACCTTTGTTCGTTGTTCATTGATGGAGTCGTGGGGAAGAATACGGAGTTGTCGTCGTTCATCGCATACACCGCACACTTCCAATCCCGAGCTCATGTGTCGGTTCATTGACAACAATGAGGAGGGAGGGTCGGTCGTCGAAGACTTCCCACATCAGTTGCTTCCGCAAGGTGCTTCCGAGGAAGAATTTGAAGAAGCTCCTTGTCGGCGTTCTTCATTGGAAGAACACGTTCTTCGTTCTTCATTGGCGAGAGCTTTTCTCTCAAAAGATCATTCCTCCTTCGACAACAAAAGAAAAGGTAGCCAAGAATAATAGATTATAAAATATATTAAGTCGTTGGCATAAGAATTCAAATTGGGTGAATTAATTAAGTTGGCTCCACTTAATTAATTCATGAGGTTGTCATAATTAAAAGAGAGGAAGGGTTGACACCATTAAAGGAGGGGGCTGGAAACTCTCCCTCATTAATGAGGGGAGTTAAGTGGTTTTCCTCTCCCACCATTATTAGGGGGGTTTAGTCCCGGGTGGTCCCCACATCATAACCTCTCGTGGGAGGTTAGGTTCAGGTGGGCCCCACCACCATAACCTCTCATGGGAGGTTAAGGTGTGGTGGTCCCCACCTCTAACTTCCACTTGGGTGGTTATAACATATAAAAATAAAATAAAACATGCATTTATTCTATTTTATTATTCCCACGAAAAACCCAAAAACTAACTTCCACCCTCGACCAACTGTCGTCGAGGTGAAAGTCTTCTTAAGCGAATATAGGAACTGCGAGTTCAACGGTGCCCTCAAACTTCAATTCCGAAAACCGGTTTAAAAGTTATAAAAACCCGCTCGTACATTTGCTGAACGTACCCGAACAAAACTTCAGAAATTGATTTTGGGCACTCCGGGCCTCGGAATCACGCGCCGTTAAGTTTCACGAACTCATAAAATTATCATTTAATTAAAAAAAATCATGGAAATTTTGGGTCTTTACAGAGGACCCCTTTAAAAATATGAATGAAAATTATACTTTATTTGGATCTGTTAGGACCAATAGGGGCCTATATACCCTGAGAGGGGGGGTGAATCAGGGTATGGATATTCTTTTCAAAATTATTTCTACCTCACTGGATCTTGACCTCTTTATTACAAGGGTCACTTTGTTTGCACTTGTGTGGTTACTATGATCACTTATTTCCTTCTCTATCTGATGATGATGCTTTAAATACAATGTAGGGAAGTAATCAGACAGACACAGAGATTTTTACTCGGTTCACCGCTAAGGGTTACGTCTAAGGAGCATACGGTGACAAGTTTTCGGTCGTACCAAATTCCACTATACTTCACTAGCTGTGGATTACAATGTTCAGGTACAGTCACTCTGTCCCAGGCTCACTGCCTTTGCAAGGTTTAGAGTCAGCTCACTGCTTTCCCAAGGGTCACTCCCTATTTCTCTCTCTCTGGCTCACTGCCAGTGGAAAGGATCACCTTCTTCCTCTTCCTAAGCTCACTGATCTGGAAGGGAATCCACTCACAGTTTATAGACCTGTAGGTATCTTCATTATCACTAATGAATGCATCCTCAACTGTTGATAGATGCTCTGTTGAAGTCCAACTTTTAACCACTGATGAATACCTCTTTGCCTCTTAACCACTAGGCAATTCACTTTGGAAACACCTTCGCAAAGCACCCTACTTTGCAAGGCTCCCAATTTTGCGAAGCTCAAATAAGCCTTCGTAAAGCTCCTGCCTTTTCACAAATCACTCTCGCGAAGCTCTCCCGTGAAGCACTACCGCGAAGTTCAAGTCCTTGCAGAGCAACTTCCTTCGTGAAGTTCACTGAGCCAACGTGGAGTTCGCACCTTTCGCGAAGCTACAATAGCCGCTGCGAAGCTCTTCTTTCACGAAGCACACAGGCTACGCGAACTACCTTCGCGAACCGATAGAAAATGATTTTATCTGAAAAATCTCTCTACTTCGCTCGAGAGGGTCAACCTCTATTTATAGGTGATTCCACTGACCCTAGAACTTTCTGCGCGAAGTCAACGCCACGTCATCTCAAATCGCGAAGCTCCGAAGTTCCCGCCGGAATTCTCTCAAAATCGCGAATCACCATGGCAATTTTCTGATCGCGGAACTCGTCGTAATCGCGGGGCATCCCATCAATTCCTTCGCACCTTCGCCGCGAAGCTCCCTCGTAATTCTCTTCATCGCCGCGAAGCTCCCTTGCAAATCCCTTCACTGCCACGATGTGCTTCAGCCTCTGCCGTTCGCGAAGCTTGTCGTAATAGCGAAGAATCACCGCCTCCATTCTTCTGGTCTTCGCGAAATCCAAACCATGAAGATTTTCTTTGCGAAATTCATGCCTTTTCCATATTAAAAAATGATCTTCATGGAAATCCACTTTTTGTGATGCTCACCAACCTCTAAATTTTGGACCCCAAAAATTTGGCAAACACTGGGAAACGGCGCCACCTTGTACTTCTCGTTTGTACCGCCTCCATATCGTTATTTCCTTTGTCATCATTCTTTGTTAACATGGATTGTCAACAACTTCTCTGGAACTTGAAAATTTTCCATGGAAACCTGCTTTGTCAACAAACACAATCAACCCAAAAATACTACAAAGTTACCTTGAGGGATTTTTTCCCAATAATCTCCCCCTTTGGGTTTGTTGACAACTCTTCACAACTCTGCTCAGAATGATTTTCTACACTTTGATACCTCACTGAGTCTTCTTCCAGCCACTACCACCATTCACCTCTTGCGATTCTGATAGTGTTCAATAATTCACTTAACACGTACTCTAAGCCCACATGATCAATGCTCGGCGTGAGAAATAAGAGTAGTATGAAAATTTCATCAATGAATCACTTCATGTCAGACCCCAATTGTCGATTCCAAACTGATATCGATTGCTAAATTGATACCAATTGTTGGACCACACTGATACCAATTCTTGATAGCTGGACAACTTCTCACACCATTCCAACAACACTCTTCTTATTTTATCACGATCCTCTATTGTCGTGATATCTATGCTTTGATCGATCACTTCTAGCATCGTCAGATTTAAAACTCTCCCCCTATCTCATTGTACTCCCCCTATCTTGCTACTCCATCTGTCAGCTTCTCCACATATCATTCATGATTCCCAAATATCCACATTGTCTCTCCCTTGAACAATCACTATTTTCTCCCCCTTTGTCAATGAACCCAAAGGTCACTCCTCTGCGGTCTGTAACAGGGTAAAAACACATATGAGAACATTAGGGAAAAACACATCATACTTCGGGGAGAGGGGGGGATTCCATATCCACACTATTTCAAGTGAGGGGAGTCGACTGAACTCCCAGAGCCAGTCGATGCCTTTCAAATGCTTCCTTGGGTAAGGTCTTTGTCATAATGTCTACAACCTGTAGTTCTGTAGGCACATACTCCAACTTCACGATTCCCTGCTCAACTTTCTCCTTGATAAAATGATATTTTATCTCAATGGATGGGATTTTTTTCTAAGATCAATAGCACTTGAGTTATCACACTGGATTCCGATCGGAGATTGTACTTCAACTCCCATATCTTCAAGCTGTTGTTTCATCCACAATAATTGTGTGCAAGTTTGAGTGGCTGCAATATACTCAGCTTCTACAGTGCTTAATGAAATTCAATCTTGCTTCTTGATTAGCCAAGAAATGCACAATCCACCAAGATAGAATGCACCTCTTAACGTTGATTTTCTGTCATCTACTGATCCGGCCCAATATGTATCTGTGTAACCCAATAACACTGATTGAGATCTGTCATTATACATCAGACCTAAATCCATGGTGCCTTTGATATACCGAAGTATTATTTTCACTGCAAGCATGTGGCTTTCTTTGGGATCACTCTGATATCTTTCTGCTTGGCATGTGGTGAAAACAATATCAGGCCTTGTTGCGGTCAAGTACAGAAAACTTCCAATAATTTTCCTATATTCTGTGGTATTAACTGTCTTTCCATCCTCATCTTTTGATAATTTCATCCGGGTAGCAACCGGAGTCTTCATCTCCTTGGAATTATCCATTCCAAACCTTCTTAAAACCTCCTTGGCGTATTTGGATTAAGAAATAAAAGTGCCATTAATTCCTTGTGTCACTTCATCTGATCCGCCAAATATTATGTCATCGACATAAACTAACACCATCATCCTTTGATTACTGTTGTTGTTGAAATAGAGATTGTAATCAACTCCCCCACGCTAGAAACCAAGCTTCTTCAATACTGATATAACCTTGAGAGCCATGCTCTTTGTGCTTGTTTCAGCTTATATAAAACCTTCTCTTCAGTCTGCAAACCTTGTTCTCATCCTCATGAATGAGAAAACCATCTAATTGCTCGATATACACTCCTTCCTCCAGAATCCAATTCATGAATGCAGATTTGACATCCATCTGGAAGACTTTGAATTTTCGTTGCACTGCAATGGCTATGAATAATCTGATTGTCTCCATCCTTACAATCGGTGAAAATGTCTCATCAAATTTAATACCCTCAATCTGGGAGTATCCTTTGAACACCAGTAGTTATTTGTTTCGAATCACTATGCCATCTTCGTTCATCTTATTGTGAAAGATCCATTTAATCCCAATGATGTTCTTATCTGCTGGCCTCGAAACAATCTCCCACGTCTGATTCTTCTCAATCTAATTTAGCTCTTCATTCATGGCATGAACCCATTTATCATCTTCAACTACATCATTAAAGAATTTCGGCTCAACCTGAGATAGAAAAGATGCCTGCTGCAGTGATTTCATTTTCCTTGTCTGAACTGGAGCTGAAAAATTATTGATGATGTTCTGCCTGTCAATTTCAGCTCGACTCTTTGGCTTCTGTGCAGATAAGGGTTTTACATCCTCATACTCACCATCAGTATCATCTTCTGAATCAACTTCAGCCACTTCTAATCTCCCTGAGTCTCTTACCACTTTCTCACTTTTAACAGAAAATTTTTCACTGTGTCATTGTTCAATGACATCATTTCTTTGAACTTCTTTTCTCAGATTTTTGTTGAAACATTGTTGATACTCTCTCGTAGCTTCTTGGTATCCTGAAAATAGTCAGATGATACTACATTGTTAGAGGAAAATAAATAAGCATGAAATGCTTGATTATTGCTACTTCCACCACAATATGTCTTCCCTCCATAGATGACACATGAGTCGAGTCATTCAATTATTTCATTGATGGCTCTTGCATCTGATTTTTTTATTGAATGCTCCCCCTATGTTATGCAACACTTCCTGAGGTTAGGCCCAACTGTATAGACCCATAACCACTCTTCTCCTCATGCAACATTTATTCTCATCTTCCACTTGGAATTAAGCCATTAACAAAATCTCTAAGCCTACTGAGTTGGAACTCGGTGTAGGAAAAAAGAGATAAAGTTAATAACACAATCACTTCCTATTGTCCTCTGTTGATCCATTTCTTCTTCAACTCTGGTACCTGATTTGAATCAATTGAAACTCTGAAGCACATCACTTCTCCACTTTTCATCTTTAGATACCACTTCCCCTTGGATCGTATCTCCCTAAAACCTGAAATATTTGAATCATCAGTTAATAGAATTTATATACATAGGGAGAGGGGTGCATTTCTCGAATCTTCAAGGCGAGGGTATTGGTTGATCCTGATGGGTCAACCCTTTGATTCTTTCTTGGAGTGCATCACACTCCTTTCTTGCTTCCTCCAGCTGCCTGGCCAACTTCAACTACTCTGGCCATATGACAAAGCATTCATTACCCACATGCTGAGCCTTTTTCTGATATGTAGATTCTGTAGGCCCGACCTTTATCATCACTTGGGGTATAGACCCACTAGTACACATTTCCTTCTTTGATGTTCCTCCAGTATGCCACTTCCCCTGATTTTTTCTCTGAGTGGGAATCTCTCTGCTTGACATCTTACCTTTCTTATTTCACCATTGTAGGGATCTTTCACTTTCTTCCACTTCTCACTGCGGAACACGACATGTGAATTTTTCAATGCATTCTTTGTTCATCTTTCTTTTATCAGATGTCTGAGTCACCACACTCTTTTTCACTGGTGGTGAGTCCTCCATTTAACATCCATTCTTCTTTATCAAAACTGGAGTAGATCTCCCCTTAATCATCCAGGTTTTTTCACATTCTCTCCTTGAGAGTTGTTGTGAGTATGACAGAGGAGGTGACTGATACACCTTTCGTTCATCTCCATGTGACTCCCCTAAGGCTCTAAGCCTATTCTTCGCCTTACCACATTGTCTCCCAATGTAGAATTTCTCATTATGCATCACTGGAGTCGAGAATCACTTTTAGAGTTCCTTTTCCTTCCTTGCATTCTTCTTGCTGCAATTTCTTGCCAAATTCCCATAATTTGAACATATAAAACATTCTTCATCAAAGGCATACCTTGTTTCGTCATTTCTATGTTGAGATTCTGATACACCTTGAGTTCTTCTTCTGACACAGGGCTCTTGAGATTCCTGACACATACTCATGGTGTGTCACATTCTTCCACAGTAATAGCATCTAACGGATGCTTTCCTTTGAGAGACTCTTCTCTCTGATTTCTCATGATGCTTATTCTTATTCTCAGATTTAGTAATGTTTCTGTTTTCACAGCCTGAAATGTATTCTAGAGCCTCTGAACAGAAGCTTGACGTGTGACCATGAATCCCGCAGAAATAGCACATGTCGTCACTTCTTTTTTTAACTGACCTCTTAGGCCTATCTCTAGCACCTACAGGTTTTTCTCCACTCCTGGAACTGTTCATGGCTCTCTTCTTATCATGCATGGGAGGTGATTCATCAAATCCAATACCAGCTTTTCTGAAACTTTCTGGTCTTTGAGCTGAGAAAATATTCTATTTTTTCTCTTCAGAAATAGCATATATGTTCTTCATTTTATCATCACTTGTCAAAGGATAATCAAATAGAAAGTGTAAGGCATCCTTCATTTTTGGAATTCCTTTAGCATTGGATTTCTCCACTTCCTTATTTACTGATTCTAGCTCTTCTTCCAACTTCTGAATCTTCATATCACTTGATTTAAGTTGGGCATTGAATCCCCTTATGAGATTCTTTCCAAGACTCACCTCATCTGCCAATTCTTGTGTGATATTTTCTACCATACCGCTTTGCTCCTTTACTTTCAATTTTTCTTGAGAAACAGATTCAGAGATAGATCCATTCTCTTGTTGGAGCCTTTGATTCTTTTGAACTTGTTCAGACAACTGTGTAGCTAGATCATCATTTATGGCTTTGAGATTTTTAATTTCATCTATGTTCATATTCTTTCCCTTGACATCAGCTTTTGATTTTTCAACCTTTTCTGATCTCTTTCGTAGTTCTTCATCTTGAGAATCATTCTTCTCTGTTAGGTCAGTAACCACATCAATAAGCCTTTGGTTTAATCCTCTTAGATTGTTGACCTCAATGTCCAATACTTTGATCCGGATATCTTTAGATTTAACTTCTTCATCCAATTTCTTTGTCATATTGACAACATCGACTGGTGGACTTCTTGAAACATCTCCATCATCAGTTGTTTCCATATAACTTTGAAGTTCATGTACTTCACTCGCTCCTTCATCATTATTGAGTGAATCTATCTTTTCCCTATCAGATTCATCCAATCCTTCCTTCAGCAAGCTGTTTGATTCCTTTAGTTGAATCACACTTTTTCCATAAACACTTCCACACTGAGGGATACCACATGACTTCTGATTCTTCTTTGATGTTTTTCCCTTTTCCATGGCTCACCGAGATAAGAGCGGACTGATTCTTTAACCACACAGATCGACTACACCAAGTCGGAGCAAACAAATCTGATAAAAGAAATCTCACTCTGATACCAATTTTTAGGACCAATGGGGGCCTATATATCCTGAGAGGGGTTGAATCAGGGTATGGATATTCTTTTCAAAATTCTTCATACCCCACTGGATCTTGACCTCTTTATTACAAGGGTCACTTTATTTGCACTTGTGTGGTTACTGTGATCACTTATTTCCTTCTCTATCTGATGATGATGCTTTAAATGCAATGCAGGGAAGTAAGTAGGTAGACACAGAGATTTTTACTTGGTTCACTACTAAGGGCTACGTCCAAGGAGCATACACCGACAAGTTGTCGGTCGTACCAAATTCCACTATACTTCACTAGATGTGGATTACAATGTTCGGGTACAGTCACTATGTCCTAGGCTCACTGTCTTTGCAAGGTTTAGGGTCAGATCACTGCTTTCCCAAGGGTCACTCCCTATTTCTCTCTCTCTGGCTCACTGTCGGTGGAGAGGATCACCTTCTTCCTCTTCCTAAGCTCGCTGCTCTGGAAGGGAATCCACTCACAGTTTATAGACCTGTAGGTCTCCTCATTATCACTAATGAATGCATCCTCAACTGTTGATAGATGCTCTGTTGAAGTCCAACTTTCAACCACTGATGAATACCTCTTTTCCTTTTAACCACTGGGCAATTCACTTTGGAAACACCTTCGCAAAGCACCCTACTTCGCGAGGATCCCAATTTCGTGAAGCTCAAACAAGCCTTCATGAAGCTCCTGCCTTTTTGTGAAGCACTCTCACGAAGCTCTACCGCGAAGCACTACCGCGAAGCTCAAGTCATTGCAGAGAAACTTCCCTCACGAAGTTCACTGAGCCAACGCGGAGCTCGCACCTTTCGCGGAGCTACAATAGTCACTGCGAAGCTCTTCTTTTGCGAAGCACACAGGCTACGTGAACTACCTTCGCGAACCGAGAGCAAATGATTTTCTCTGAAAAATCTCTCTACTTCGCTTGAGAGGGTCGACCTCTATTTATAGGAGATTCCACTGACCCTCGAACTTTCCGCGCGAAGTCGACGCCACGTCATCTCAAATTGCGAAGCTCCGAAGTTCCCGCCGAAATTCTCTCAAAATCGCAAAGCACCACGGCAATTTTCCGATTGCGGAGCTCGTCGTAATCGCGGGGCATCCCGTCAATTCCTTTGTGCCTTCATCGCGAAGCTCCCTCACAATGCCCTTCATCGCCGCGAAGCTCCCTTGCAAAGCTCTTCACCGCTGCGATGCGCTTCAGCCTCTGTCGTTCGCGAAGCTTGTCGTAATCGCGAAGAATCACCGCCTCCATTCTTCTGGTCTTCACGAAATCCAAACCATGAAGCTTTTCTTCGCGAAATTCATGCCTTTGCCATATTAAAAAATGATCTTCATGGAAATCCACTTTTCGTGATGCTCATCAACCTCCAAATTTTGGACCTCAAAAATTTGGCAAACACTGGGAAACGGCGCCACCTTGTACTGCTCTTTTGTACCGCCTCCAGATCGTCCTTTCCTTTGTCATCGTTCTTTGTTAACATGGATTGTCAACAACTTCTCTGAAACTCTACAATTTTCCATGGAAATCTACTTTGTCAACAAACACAATCAACCCAAAAATACTACAAAGTTACCTTGAGGGATTTTTTCCTAACAGGATCACACATAATTGGATGGCTAAAACCGATAAACACATAATTTTTATGTTGTTATATGTGTTTATACTTCATTCTACCATTTAAGGTCATTTTATATGTGCACCTAAATATCCTACATAACTATTCATCGCATCCCATGTTATAAAATAGAGTCCACACATCAATTATCACACAAGAATATAGTTAACCATTGAATATATAAGCCCACCCTCACCTTTAGAAACCCTTTTAGAAACATCGCCTTCTCTTTCATTATGAACAATAATCAATATGAAACCCCCCTATGGGAAATCAGCACGCCATAACTTTTCAATTTTGAAAATGTATCAAGGGGCATGGTATATGGTATTGTAAGACTATTTATGAGATGTTCCAACCATAAAGTCGAATACACTTTGAGAAGCCTCTTTATAAAATTTCCTTTGAACACTCAAATACTCAATCATCATAAGTCACTATATTCAAGGTAACCCAACATTAGTTCTTAAAAATCCATGCACACCCTTGGAATTCATGAGTTTCCATTAAAAATTATTTTAAGCACCAAAACAACTTTTAAAGTCTTGAAATCGGGTAATGAAATGCATTCTAGTATTTTATCAAATGTTAGGTGTACATGGTAGTTGAAAAATAAATTTAAAATACATGTTTTCATATAAAAATGCTTCACATTCAATGAAAAACAAGTGAAACATGGGTTCCCTTTAAAATAGTTTTATATAAACATATAATAATTTTATTAGGAATTTAAAACCTAGCTTAAAGAGGCGGGAAATCAATGTTTATTAATTTAATGAACTATGCAATAGAGAAAACCAACCTCTAAATTTCCACTTCCACAAAGTGCGACACTAAATCACCACAACAGTGCCGAAGAAACCTTAAGAGGCTAAGAGGAACCCTAAAATCACAAAAACCCATGTTAAAATCAATCTAAAACCCCCTTGGTCATTCAGACCATTCATGGGTTTGAAGGAGAGGGAGAAAATGAAGAGGAGAGGAAAAGAAGAGGCCTCGAGGGATTTACTTGGAATAATCACTGAGAATACATTTTAAAAGCTATGGAGAGGCCCTTGCAAGTGGGAGAATAGGTGTTTCTGGTGTGCATGGGATGAATGGGAGGGGATTTGAGGCACCGATGGGGGAGAATTGAGCATGGGAGAGGGAGGTTGGAGCGGGGGTCTGCGTCGCCTTTGAGGAGAGGGAGGTCAGTAGGGGGCGTGGGGGTCATGGTTGTCGCTGAGGATGGAGGAGGGAGGTCGAAGGTGGGGTTCTGCATCGCCGTTGGGGAGAGGGAGGTCCGAGGGGGGGAGTCGCGAGGTCGGGGTCACACTGGGGAGGGGAGAGGGTCGGGGGAGGGGGATATGGGTCGGGGTCACATAGAGGGAATGGGGGAGGGGGAGGAAATAAGGTTTTTTTAAAACATTTCGCGGCGGTTTAATGGAAACCGCCGCTAATTATTTAAACAAAATATAGTAGAAGTTTGACTAAACCGCAGTGATATTATTATTGTTTTAAACTGAATGTATTTCATGACGGTTATTAGAACTGCCGCTAATGAGTTCTTTTTTTGTATTGTTTTATGCATTTCGAATCTTCCCTTATTTATATAAGTTAAGTTAGTTTTATATTAGTAAGATTATAAATAGTGACAATAGAAAAATGTGTGTGTTGTGAGTGATCGCCTTATGATTGATCCTAGGATACGTTAATACGATGAATTCTTAGATAAATAAGAATTTAATTGAATAATGATTCGCGACAAACTATTATCATCACTCAAGGTGTGAGAGTGAAATTTCTAAATATGTTTTAGGAAAGGATTAAGGATGTTCATGTAAATCCTTTACCTTAATTTAGGGACATTTGTTTGCACACTTTGACAATGGGACATGACAAAATGGTAAAGCAAAACCTTCCCAATATGCTACTTCAAAGCTCTCAGGAGATGGTATGCAATCCCTAGAATGAGAATAATTGAGAAATTTGATATAGATTTTCTATATAATACAATGATGTGGCCTTAAATTGATAATGTTGTCCACAACTCTTTGTTGTCAAATTATGTTTCTAGGATGACCGAAGTTAGTCGGGCTTCTTGCCGATTTCTACTCACCAGTTCTAGAACCGAAGCCGAATGAGGAGCAAGGCTTTAGATCGAGTTAGGTTGATGATGATGATGATATTGCGCATTTCGAGTTGGACGGTCCAAATTCTGAAGTTAGCGATTTCTGAGTTGCTATTTCTCAACGTCGACGAATCTTGTTGAAGAAGCCATTGATGCGGTGAGTCATTAAAGACGATCCCAGGCACTTTCCAGATCCGCAGAACCAGTTGTGTGGTCTTCGCGGATGGAGCTCGGATTTGGAGAACACGAACTCGAGCTGAGCATGTTTTGCGGAGGACAATTTCTGTTCGATTAATTCTACTGGTGAAATGCTGACCGTTTTTTATCTAGGTTGCCGAAGGATCTTGATGGAGTTCGGATTTGGAGAACACGAACTCGAGCTGAGCATGTTTTGCGGAGGACAATTTCTGTTCGATTAATTCTACTGGTGAAATGCTGACCGTTTTTAACCTAGGTTGCCGAAGGATCTCGATGGAGCTCGGATTTGGAGAACATGAACTCGAGCTGAGTATGTTTTTCGGAGGACAATTTCTGCTCGATTAATTCTACTGGTGAAATGCTGACCGTTTTTAACCTAGGTTGCCGAAGGATCTCGATGGAGCTCGGATTTGGAGAACACGAACTCGAGCTAACCATGTTTTGCGGAGGACAATTTTTGTTCCATTAATTCTACTGGTGAAATGCTGACCGTTTTTGACCTAGGTTGCCGAAGGATCTTGATGGAGCTCGGATTTGGAGAACACGAACTCGAGCTGAGCATGTTTTGCGAAGGACAATTTCTATTCGATTGATTCTACTGATGAAATGCTGACCGTTTTTGACCTAGGTTGCAGAAGGATCTCGATGGAGCTCGGATTTGGAGAACACGAACTCGAGCTGAGCATGTTTTTCGGAGGACAATTTCTGCTCGATTAATTCTACTGCTGAAATGCTGACCGTTTTTGACCTAGGTTGCCGAAGGATCTCGATGGAGCTCGGATTTGGAGAACACGAACTCGAGCTGAGCATGTTTTGCAGAGGACAATTTCTGCTCGATTAATTCTACTGGTGAAATGCTGAGCATTTTTTACCTTGGTTGCCGAAGGATCTCGATGGAGCTCGGATTTGGAGAACACGAGCTCGAGCTGAGCATGTTTTGCGGAGGACAACTGCTGTTCGATTAATTATACTAGTGAAATGCTGAGCACTTTTGACCGAGGTTGCCAAAGGATCTCGTGTCCGCATCAGAGTGGATGGAACTGTTGGAGGTTTTCACAATTCCAGATCAGTTTTGAAGAAGACTACGCTTCTTGCAGATGACAACATCAAGCTTCCTTCAGGCCTGAGGATTAAATCGATCCACCTCAATTTTTTCAACCAGACAACGAACCGGAGCCGTTGAAGGGAGGTCCGTCATATGTGTGTTCTTGATCCGAGCCGAGCACGCTGTTGATGATGAGTAAGAGCACACGAGGCCAGTGATCTGGAGTTCCGAGAAGATTGTCATTCTAATGAAAGTTGGACTCAAGTTATTTCTGCCGACCTTTGCGTGGAGTTTTGACCGGAAAATCGGGATTTTTTTTAATGGGTTTTACAAAAAAAGTTAAAAATGTGATAGGATTTCAAAAAAAAAATTAAAATGGGACTTGAGATTCGTGAACTCCGTTCCGCATAACTTATATACATGAATAAAAAAAAATCACCACCATTTATCTACTATTTAATATCCGGTAGTATTGCCATTAGATCGGTCTGTGTTCTGACATAGACTTTCACACATGACTTCTTTTTATAAGGGGTTTTGTTCTAAAAATTATTCTGCATTTATGATTTTAGATTTCGGTTTTTTAATTACTGTGCGGAACATTTTGCATTTCCAATGTGAGATCCAGAAATGTTTCAAATACGTTGCTTTGAAAAATTATAAAATATAAACTATTAGACCAATATAAATGAAAATTAAAATATGGATTGAAAATTTTAGAAATAGTTAAAAATAAAAAAAATCTTAAAAAATGTCGATAAAAAATAATTTATAACCATTCAAACTCACCCACTTAAAATTTATAAATGTTTCAAGTATGTGGGTTTAAAACCTTATAAAATATAAACTATAACACCAATGTAAATGAAAATTAAAACATGGATTAAAAATATAGAAATAGTTTAAAATAAAAAAATCGTAAAAAATGTTTGGTGAGAAATAATTTATAAGGTTTCAAACCCACCAATTTGAAATTAAAAAATGTTTCAAGTATATGGCTTTAGAAATTATAAAATATAAATTATAGGACTAATATAAATGAAACATAAAATATGAATTAAACACATAAGAAATAGTTGATAATTAATTTGTTAATTAGTAATATAATTAGTAATTTTATAATTATTAATTATATAATTATTTATATAATTATTAATTAGTAATTATATACCAGGAAAGTTCAGGATCTGAGAATGATCAGTCCTAAAAATTTATTAATAAAAATAAAAAACAGGAAAACAACAAACATAATACAAGTGGCAAAAGTGGTACCACCAAAGGGGTCACACAATGATCACCCAAAATAGTAATACTGATATTTCTATCAGCCCATCAGATCAAGCATACAAATATCTCATTGAGAACGGTCTCGCATGACACTGTCATGACACCAAAGTCATCTACGCATTCCATCAAACGAACCATCCAGCCCATAGCCTCATGGCCCGCACCGCGATCTCCGTGGATCTGCTCCTCGCAACCAAACAAAAGCGACCGCATATCGGTCCTTTAGCAAAAAAAAAAAAAATCCTTCCGCACCCAACAGCATGTATCACAACCCGAGGTTAAGCTTCCCCGCGGCCTAAGGTCTTCACCTGCTCCCTCGCGCAGCTCAACGTCACTTATCTTCATCACCCCGAAGTCAGACCCGCATCCCGACGCTCTGCATCACCCATCGTCGTTGGCATCGCCGAAAGTCTGATCACGGCAGACAGTCCTGGTTCGGCTCCCATCCGAGTTGTAGTTGCCAGAAAACACCGTCCGCATCTGACGATCTCACCCAACCACCATCCTGTTGTCAGGCACCCACCAACGTCATCCGTAAAACAAGCACAACACGAGCCATTGCGCCCGCAAACACACACATTCAATAGATCCGAAAAAAGGATCCCAGACTGATACGCCAAAGCGCCTCGTCGGTCCGACGACCACCGCCCCGCTAAGTCCAATGTCGTCGTCCCGAAACCGCGGTCAGTCGGAACGCTTGCCAACCCTTCCATCACCTCCGTCCTGAGTAGCGCCCGCACATCGACCCGCCAGGATCCCACACATGAACTGCCTGCTCGCCACCATCTAGATCTACACCCCAACCGACAGAAGGGGCCCATAATATCACAAGCCAGCTTCCCGCTGTCATCGAATTGCAACTCTTGTCATCAACCACAAAAGGTGCGATCCCTACGCCAACAGGGCGTCGCCATCCACCGCCGATGGCCCAAAAACCAACCCTAATCAGATTATCATCGCCTCCGTCATGCAGAACCATCTTCATCGCACCTTCATCGCAAAACCTCACTCGCCGCAACTGAGGAAAATTGTCTGATCTCAAGAATCGAACCAACGTCGGGTGATAATGAAATAAATAAAGTAGAGTGTCGTGCATGACCACTCACAGATTGAAATTCATCACCTTGATCATCAATTGCACTATCATAAATGCTTCTCGGACGTGCCGTACCACATGCCGCAAAACATCTAGTAGTGGCTAACAATATCATCATCTTCACCGATGGAGATTGGTGCCAAATTATGGCCAGATTGGAGAGAGAGAGAGTATCTTCATTCTTGAGAGAGAGTCTCTTCATTCATTAATTAGTAATTATATAATTAATTAGTTAATTAGTAATATAATTACTAATTATATAATAATTAATTAGTAATATAATTATTAATTATATAATAATCAATTAGTTACTTCATAATATAATTATTAATTATATAATAATTAATTAACCCCACGGGCGCAACTTAGTGGTTGTGTCCTGTGGTGGTGTTTGGGAGGTCTTAGTTTCGAGTCTCCCTATCTGCAATTAGGTAGGTTTTTCTTTGTTTATCCCCCACCCCTGACTGATGTAATATATAATAATTATTTAGTAATATAATTATTATTTATAAAATAACTAATTAGTTAATTAGTAATGTAATTAATAATTATAATAAATAATTACAATTATTCATTATAATTATTAATTATTAATTATTAATAATTAATTAGTTAATAATCAATTAATTAATTAGTAATATAATTATTTATTATATAATAATGAATTAGTTCACCAGTAATATAATTTTTAATTATAATTATTAATTATTAATTATATAATTTATAATTATATTACTAATTATATAATTAACTATTGTATAATTAATAATTATAATTAATAATTATTTTACTAATTAACTAATTAATTATTATTTAATTAATAATTATATTACTAATTGTAATTAATAATTATTTTACAAATTATATAATTAATTATTATATAATTAATAATTAATAATTATAATTAATAATTATATTACCAATTTATTAATAAATTATTATATAATTAATAATTATATTACTAATTATCTAATTAATTATTATATAATTAATAGTTAAAAATTAAAAATTATAATGAGTAATTATAATGAATAATTATATTAATTAATTAATTAATTAATGTATAATAAATAATTATATTACTAATTAACTAGTTAATTATTATATAATTATATTACTAATTAACTAATTAATTATTTTATATTAGTAATTAATAATTATATTACTAATTAATTAATTTATTATTTTATAATTAATAATTATATTACTAATTAATTAATTAATTATTTTATAATTAATAATTATATTACTATTTAACTAATTAATTATTATATAATAAATAATAAATAACTATAATAAATAATTATATTACTAATTAAATAATTAATTTTTATATAATATAATAAATAATTATATTACTAATTAATTAATTAATTATTATATAATTAATCATTAGTAATTTTAATTAGTAATTGTATTACTAATTATAATTAATAATTATATTATTAATTAACTAATTAATCACTAATTGGAATGAATAATTATAATTAATAATTATATTACCAATTAACTAATTAATTATTATATAATTAATAATTATATTACTAATTAACTCATTAATTATTATATAATTATATTACAAATTAACTAATTAATTATTGTATATTAATATTTAATAATTTTATTACTAATTAACTAATTAATAATTATGTAATTACAAATATATTACTAATTAACTAATTAATTATTAACTATTTATTGTATGTTTAATTCATGTTTTATATTTCATTTATATTCACTTATAGTTTATATTTTATCATCTTTCAAAGCCGCATACTTGAAGCATTTTTAAGTTTCAAGTAGGTGGTTTTGAAAGCTTATAAATTATTTTTCATCAATATTTTTTACGAAATTATTTTTATTTATAACCGTCTTATATTTTTAATCAATGTTTTAATTTTTATTTATATTGGTCTTATAGTTTATATTTTATTGGCTTTCAAATTCACATACTTGAAACACTTTTATGTTTCAAGTTGGTGGTTTTAAAAACATATAAATTATTTTTTATCAATTTTTTTACATTTTTTTTATTTTCAACTATTTCTTATATGTTTAATCCGTGTTTTACGTTTTATTCATATTTGCCTTATAGTTTATATTTTATATTATTTCAAACCTATGTACTTGAAACATTTCTAAATCCCACATCGAAAATGCATAATGTTCTCTGCAGGAAAGGGAGAACCTGAATCTCAAATCGGAAATGCAAAATATTTTTCAGGGCAAAACCTCTTATAAAAGGGAGTCCTGGTTGAGGGTTTCTGCAGAATCTAGACTGTTGTAATAACAGTACTGCTGGATATTAAATAGCAGATAAATTATGATTAAATTTTTTGTTATATATATATATATATACATATATAAACAAAACAAAACAAAAAATAAAAATTTTAAATAAACAAAAAAAGTAAAAATTCACAAATCTTAGGACCCATTTTTATAAATAATGGGAACCCTATCCAATTTTAAAAAAATTCTAAAGCCCACTAAAAAAATACCTTGTAAATCGTGTTTTTATTTTTTGGTTGATTCAGGTTTTTGGTTAGTGAAGAAGATGGTTATCACCTAGTGTTCTTCGATGCCTTTGATCACGAGTTTATTCAATATTATGTGCCAGGTGCTTATTAAATTTTTATTAAAGGAGATGATTCCAATTCAAATCTTGTTGGAGGTTAATCAGGGATGATCGATTGCTACAAATTGAAGAAAAACCAAGATCGGATCAACACCAGATCAAAACCGATGTAGGGTTTTCGAATTCCACTGAACCACAAAATGTCGATCCTCCATTTTAATGACGTTACAGAGAAGTTTGGGTGCTAAAATAATTTATTAATTTCCTGATGTTGGTTGGAGTAGGACACTCAAGAGGGGTGAATTGAGTTCCTATAAAAATTTTTTGTTAAAAAGGTTTTCCTAAAAGAGTCACCCAATTAAATATAAAATAGGCCAGTTAATCAAGGTAATAAGATTATAAGAGTTTGGCAGTTCAAAAAACTTCTCATAAAATCGATTAATTCTCAGTAATTTCAATATGAGATATTGATATAACTTTTTAAACTATTCTAATAATGCAAAATAATTATAACCACTATCCAAGACTAACTATCAAAGTAAAATTTAGTTTTCTAAAATATAAATTAAAACAGAGTAAGACCAAATAAAAACACACAACGGATAAAACAATTTGTCTAGTCTCAAGCTGATACCTAATCCACTCCACTTAGTGATCACCTACCACCAAACAGTTTATATTAATAAACTTAATCCACACCCTGGATCGAGGTAAACAATAGTACACATGACTGTCCAGGTCACACGACCTCTTCCACTGTTCTTTGTGGGCATAAACTACCATGTCACACAAGGACCTCTTCCACACTTATCTATGGGAGTAAACAGATATAAGAAGATACGAGTGAAATGATATCATGTATCCTTTAATTTGATATAGGAGACTGTGTGTGCTTAATAGATAGACACACACACTGCTTGAAAGTATGTAAAAATGCACACGACAGAGCAAATAAGAATGAGAGAGGATTTAGAAGTCTCTTTGTGTCTTGAGATTCATCTATGGACTCCTCAGATGTAACTGAGATGAAATTTGAGTTCTCTTTTGGAAGTTGACACAAAAATAGTGTCTTATTCTAGTTTCTAGGTGCAAGTACTTTAGGTTCTGGGCACAACAGAAGTGTGTTGGTGGGTGTACCCAACTTTAATTTTTCCGTTAACAACAATCAATCTGAGATTCGTCACGATAATAAAACGCCGGATCTTCAGAATATAACGAATAATGAAATAAAGTAATGGAGTCCTGGAACCATAGATAGGATCATCATATGTTGGTTATAATTAATTTAATTAAAAGACAAGAATTACCTTGATGGAATTATCTCTCTGTTGGTTTTTCCCATCACGATCTGACGTGATCTGTTGTTACGTCATAGAAGCCAAGTGTAGGCTTCTTCTAGTGGTGATCCAAGCATGCTCCACGCATCTCTGGATGTCACCGAAGGGATCTTCGGGTGCTAGCACGGAAGAACCTTCACTTGTGATGTCCGTCTTCGATCGCCCTGCGAGCCGCTTCCAAAGCGCTCTCCTTAATCTGGTGGAGGACGATCTCTCTCATAACTTAAGAGCATTCTTGTTGGAAAAATAATTCTCTCTTGGCTTGAGAGTTTTTTAGATCCGTTGTGCACAACCACCAAAAATGGCTAGGCTAATGAGAATTATATAATTAGGATTTTAATTACATAGAATAATAAAATGAATTAATTACCCGAAAGCATTTATTCATTTCATTTAATTCTTAGTAAGACCCCATGTCTAATAATAACAGTTGACTATTATTATTACTTGACATGTGCCCAAAAAATTACACCTAATATTATTTAATTAAATAAATAATATTATTTCTCACAAATCCCTAGAAAAATTACACAGCGTGTATATTAATATACATGACGTGTACTTTTGTTTTTCCATTTTCTTTATTTCATCCACCATATTTATTAGACCTTCAATAATTACTATTTATTTTTCAAATAAATATCACTGCATTACTCGCTAATAAATATGTTATTTCTCTTATAATATATTCTCTCGAATAACTAGTTTTGAAATAAATGTGATTAGACATCCTTGAATAATTATTAATCCACAATCAGGAATAATCTTTATTTAACTTGTTAAATTAATATTTAACTGAGATACTTATACACACTTAGTGTGTGACCCTCTAGGCCTCTTTATTAGTGGCATTAGGCATAGCCTGCCTAAAGTCCAAGGTTATCGTCTAAAAACATGCCAAAACACCCATATAGAAAGAAGTTAATGCCACAATGACGTGTCACCTCCTACGAATGCTTACCGTGTAATGTAATCCCTTTGTCTCGATATCTCGAATCAAGTAGGTTGCATCCTAGTGACATCAACCCATGTGCTCGATTATTCTATCTTTGAATTTTCAGAATTGTACTCGCCCATTCCTTACCATGGCCATAGATTTATTTAGGACACATCAATTCTATCAAAGGGCCTGACATATCTACTTCCGTTATGGAACAAAAGGGACAAATCTTTTCTCGCATTATCTATTAATATAGTATTACTCATGACGCACCCAACATATCATACCTCACTGCGAACAATGTGTCATCAAAGTTTTCGTCAATACATCTAAGTGCGTGAGTTGTAATACCCATTAATAATAATATTAATGTCTAAGGACCAATACAAACGTCTGCATATAGAAACATCCAATAACACTATGAAATGTGGATTTCCTTCTGTTGGGTCTCATTCTCATAATATTCTCCTAGATATTACCAAGGGCACACACCATGAGAAGGTGCCTCAATGCTTTATACGTACTCACCCCTAATGGCATGTATTATTTTGTGTCCCTCAAATAACATCACCCGTACATAGAACATATATTCAAGAATAGTGTTATGACACTTCTGGGTTCTCATCATAGCAGGGATTTGTTATGACCCTTTAATGCAATAGCCATCCTTATGAAATTATCACATGCATTGTCACGCAGAAGAATAATCAAGATGTGATAAGATATTTATTAATGAATAAAGTAAAAATTAGTTGGTTCGAGGCCACCAAATCCAATAGACTCCCACTTGGACTAGAGATAACTACTAACAACCTTTAACCCACTAGCTCTCAAATGATATTCATTCTTCTGTTGAGATAGGTCTTTAGTCATGGGGTCTACCACGTTCTCTTCCGTGGACACTCTGCTTACTTCAACTTCACCCCTTTGATAGAAATCCCTTAAGAGGCAATACTTTCAGAAAATGTGCTTTGTCCGTTGATGCGACCTTAGTTCTTTTGTAAGATTCACTGCTACATTATTATCACAATACAATGTGATAGGATATTTACTGCTAGGAACCACATCAAAATCCTAGAAAAAGTTCAAAATCCAGACGGCTTCACTTGCTGCATTAGAAGCCTCTATATATTTGAACTCCACTTTAGAATCGGTGGCAACTGGCTGCTTTGAACTCTTCTAGATAACAACTCCTCTATTGAGACAGAAAACATATCCTTATTGCGACTTTAGATCGGTCTGATCTATCTAAAATGTACCGCCCCAACCCCAGTTACCTAGATTTGGTGCATTATTACATAACATTGGCATGATCAAAAGAAAGATCAAATCTCGAAAGACCGATTGGTTTAATAGCCTTGAAAAACACTAGATATATTAATAAAGTTTTACATTACATCATAAAGTGAAAAACTACTACAACAACATAGTCTCCATATTCCACACTCATACCCCCACATAAAATCCCTGCAGGTCATTCATAATTTACTTCTTCACTTCCTGGGAAAAATAAAACATAGAAAAGGGGTGAGCTCAAATGCCTAGTAAGGATAGAAATATAGCGGAAACTTTCATAAATAAGAATAAACATTTAAGGCAATGTATAACTAAAACAAAAGCCTTTTAAACTTGAACTTCAATATAGTATGGAAAAAATAAAATGAAATAATGCCATTTACTTATTCACATGGATATTCTACTAATCGAATAATCACATGCAATATTAATAACCACTTTCATAATGATGGAATGCATAATGCCAGACTATCATAACCACATAGCCAAGGCCTCGTGCCAAGACTACAAATAAAATTTTGCCAAGGCCTTGTGCCAAGACACTAGTTTGTCTCATGAGACCTACCGATGCATCGAGGAGCTATAGCGGGCTCCACCCACCAATTACTAAGTCCAATGCATTCCCATATGAAAAGGTTTAAACATAACATAAACATTCTTATTAAAACTAGCATACGAAATGTCAATACTTTCTCCATAAACCATGAATGGTATAAAAATAACACATCCACAGTCAAACATATCACAAAACCTTCAATACATTATGGAAGTTTTGTATCATAATAAATAAACTTCATATAATCATAAAATCCATCAAAGGATGTTTACATAGATGAAATCAAAACTTTTTGAGAGAAATATCTCCTTTTTTTTGAAATCATTTAAAAGTCACACATTTATAAAGGAAGTAATTAAAAAGAGATTTTTGAATCAAAGTGTCCCATACCACTTTGAAACTTTTGAAAGGAATTAAAATTTTAAAAACATTCATGTCCATATAAATAAATCCTTAACAACCATTTTGAAGACATGGACATTAATTAAAAATATTTAGAAAGATAAATCTTGAAAACATTTAAAATTCTGATTTTGATAGAGAGTACCTTTCCGAAATTCTTAAAATATTCATTTTGAAATCATTTAAAAGTCACATAATTATAAAATAAAACATTTACTTTGAAAATATCCTTGTAAGATTGTAAGAGAAGCTTTGACAATTTTATAATGGCGGTAACTAGCCGCACCCGCCGTATAAGTTAAAAAAACATTCTTACCTTAATTTTGTCAAAAAGGTTAAAAAGCATCTTGTTTGGAAAACGACGGAAAGATTCCTTTATAAACCTCTTATAAAAAGTCAAACAAGGGTATAAATGACTTTAACCCATATTCTAGTAAATAGTAAAAATGTTTTGAAATTCATTTTTAAGAAACATGGATGTGGATGATAAAGAGATCCCAGAAGATTATTACATATAAACAACCTCGGATAATAAAGAGATTGTGAAATAAACCCTTACCTTGCACTTTTTCTTAGATGGGGTAGGTTAAAATCCTGTATAATGGTTAAATAATTGTTATTAAATTATTCAATAATCATATACATTAATATGATATCATATATGATCTTTTAACATTGTTTTGTTAATAATATCTTAGAATTATCGTCGTTTCGAGTGTTAACTTACTCGTTTTCTTTTATATGTTTTGTTACGTAAGCCATGTTTGTAATGGATAGGTTGTATCTCATTCATATCCATAATGATATCAAGTACTTAGATACTATTATTAATAATCAAATGAGAATTATACTTGAATGGATACAATGGAGAATGAATCTCATCACGTTCGTGGAGACGGTAGTCCATACGTACGCACGAGCGATAATATCATTCTTTTAATATTAAAATAATATATAATTGGATGGTATATCATATATACATAATCCTTATCATGTTATATTTATTATTTACATGAGTTACACATCATTATTATACCCATCCAAATAATAATTTATTGAATAACAATTACACCACGACGTGGAGACGGTAAGCCGTACGTACGCACGTATGGTGACATGTTATTAAAAGGATGGATAGAATAGTGAATATGGTTGTACCATATTTATAATAACATCACAGTATATATATGATACTGGATTTATTATTTTATAATGGTAACAACAAAGGAATAAGAAGTGGAAGAAGAAAGGAACTTGGAAAAGGGTGGTGAAATCATTACCTCTTCTTCGGGTTCTTCCTTTTGATTTGATCAAAAGGGCTCCTTAGGTTGGCTTTCTGATAAAACTAATGCCTCTAGGTTGTAGTGAGGGAAGTTTGGAGAGTATTTGGGCAGATTTTGGCCGAACCAAAAGGCTTTTAAGGTGTGAAGAAATGAGAAGGAGGAGTGCCCTTTTATAAGAGGGGTGAGGGGAACCTTTGGAAAAACTAGAAGTATTAATTTATAATAAATTAATATTCGGTTTCTAATGGCTCCAAAGTTTATTATTTAAATTTTAAGGTGGGGATGGGTCGAAAAAAACTCAACCAATATAATTTAGACAGGTTTGGGTACTTATATTAACCTTATCTTTAAGTATTAACTCTAAGTTAATTAGTTTCACTTTTACAATGTCTCTTTGTATTTTTATATTATATGGTTAATAAAATTACTATATACATCCAAGAGACTCCCAAGTGGTCCATTAATTATACACCTATCATGATATAAGTCTCTTGGCCGAACCTTAGATTTTTAGGAATTTAATATCAATTAATAATATGATATTTGTTTTAAAAACTCTTTTATGTCAATTTTGACACTATTCAATAGTTGATTTTTGTGAAACTCATAACAGAATGATTAATTAGAAAATATTTAATTAAATCATTACTAACATATCATATTAACTTATAAATTTAGTGTAATTCATAAAAATCCTCAAATTATATTTATTTGTGTATTTATAATATCAATTATTTTATTTTTTTACTATTATGGTAATTACTGCATCATCATTGTGTCATAAATAAATTAAATTATTTAAAGTATAAAAATTATAAATAAAATATAATTATGTAGGAAATCTTTTTATCTTTCTAATTAATATTTATAGTCGAAAATCAAACATATATAACCCTATGTAAAAATTGTTTTTCTAAAAGATATATGCTTGTGTCATTTTTGTATTCATTTTAACTTAATTAAAATTAAGTGTCCCTATCACCTACAAGTGGCACCATGGGGTCCCAAAATCGACCCAAAGATTCCTATGGTCGAACCTGTATCAACCAATAAGGTTAGGACACGTTTTAGGGTAATTTAGTATTATTATAATATTATTTTTTTAACCCTTATCTATCGGATTTACCCTTAACCATGGTAAATAAAATATTTACCGCAGTAATTATTCAAAAGGTATAAAAATAAAAGTTACCTGTTTACAAAATTTGAACATCCTGATTCCAAATATGGAATCCATTTTTCCAAATTCAAAACACAGAAGTGGCAGAAATTAACTTAATATTAATTCCTGTTGTTAAAACAAAAAGCGTGTTTTTAAGAGATAATAACTATCAAAAGATTGACACTTGTTTATGTTCGGTTTAATTGTAAAATTATGTACAATGACCAACATTATATTAAATGGTAAAAATATATTCTAAATATACTTTAAAACCACTAAAATTCATAATTTATCAATATAAATTATTTTGATTAAAAAAGTTGTTTTTAATTAAAATTTAGTAATTTTCACTATTCATCAAAATATAAGTGTTATCCGAAAAGTTCGAAAATTTTACCCTAGGCTAAATTAGATATTACAAATCCAAAAATGAAGTCTATTTTAAAATATAAAATATATATAATTTCAAAAATTAGGTATTACTATTCATAACGGCTAGTTTGATTGGTTGTGGTGTGTTAGAACTCGGTGTTGCGTATAACACATGCTATCACATTATTCAAAGAGAAGCGTACCGTAGAAGCTTGGGGTGTTAAATTTTAAATTTTTTATGTCCCCATTTAGTAAAAAAGTTTAAAATATTGTATTTAAAAAGGGTTCACTATTAAAAGTTGGTAAAAGTGCAATACTGAAAATGAATTTGTTCTTACATTATGTCTAAGAAACTGATAATGTGGATTGTAAAATTATAAGGATTATATAAAGTTTATAATTTTTTAATACTATTCATAACCTCTTTTGAATGGCCTTTTTGGTAAGTCATGGTGCGCTTGAACTCGGTGTTGCGTGTAGTGCCAGTTATTGAATTATTTTGAAGAAATAACACACTATGAAATCTTGGGGTGTTACATTCTCCCCTCCTTCAATAAATTGCGTCCTCGCAATTTGAAATTATTCTTCGAAAATAAAAGGTTGAAAATAGAAAATATATTTGTGGGAAAACCCACATCAGAAATTAGATTACTAAAATTTAGTCTTAATATGAGGAAAAGATAAATGAAAGGGTCACCACCAAATTATGATCTCGATTAGGAGAACATTGGTGGCAATTAGAGACATATAATTGGAGGAAAAACGTAAATATTTATAGGTAGTGATTGAGGTCATCAATCACAAACAATTATAAAATTGAGGTCCTTAAATTCATCAATCTATGATGATTTGAAATACCATCAGTTCAACAAAACATAGGGTATTGGGATAACACATTTTTGACGTTTCAAAATATCTTAGTTGAAATCCCACATCAAAAAATGAATTAATGAGGCCTCTATTTAAAATAAAGAGTGGAAAGTATGAAGATTACCGAAAATAACACATACTAGGGTTCCATGTAGGAAAATATGGATATGTAAGAGAAATCTAACCATCAATTATCTGATGGAGAGTGGTAGAGAACATGGCTATAAAAAGGCCAACAATCCCAAAGCCATAAATTAGTGATGATTTAAGGTACCATCTAGGACACCATTTTTGTTCTAAGTTCCTTTTCTAAATGTTGAGGAATTTATTTATGAGATTGGATAAGATCATAAGGAGATATACTTACTTTATAATTAGAGTTTTATCCATTAATAAATTTCTACCACAAACTCATCTTTCACTCTAAAAGATAATAGAATGTAAAAAAATTCTATTTATACTATTCGTACAGGGTTCCAAAATAAACGAATTTATAATTCATCTACCAGATCTTTTAATAAAAACTACATTATTTAATCCAGGACATCTCGTGGGCCAGTGGTAGGTGATACACCCTTGTCGCCCTTCGGTTGCGGGTTTAAGTCTCGCGGCCTTGCTGGTCGCGACGGGTTGCCGCCCGACCTCCTGGTTGTCCTTTTATGGCAATCCAAAATTAATCTCAAACTAGAATTTATCCAAAATACTTCTGTCCAAACTCACAGTCCAACATTTATAAGGAAGGTAAACATAATGTAGATCCTTTTTACCCCGTAATAGCATATTAATACCTTCATCATGTATTCTTTTAAAACACTGAAACATCATGAATTACCATAATCCTTATTGATTACATTCATGATCCCTTATTCCATATAGAATGCTGGATATGCTTCATCAATCCAAAAATGTTTTAAACCCCAACAATGATGGAATATACAAATCATTAATCAGCTTCAAGGTAGTCAAGAATATCCAATATAATTTATCCAAATCAATCATGTATTATTCTAAAATCACTACCTCAGTATCAGAACCATATTATGGTTTATCTTTCTCTTAACCATATATTTTCCAAAATTTTAACCTGCTATTGAGTCACTTTTCTTTGTTCCACACAATCTCAAGTCCTTAATGAAATAGTACTGTAGTACAATCCTTATATACTCCATAATTATTATAACAAGTACATTGTTTATACAACACTCAAATGAAATAATCAATATAAGAACTCTAATCATTCCTCTTCATCTGTGGTAGTATCAGAACTTGATTATTTTCTAATAGCATCATTTGCGGCATAGTCTGATGACTGATACATAGGTTCGCGTAGTGTCCAAAATCCTTGCAAATGAAGCATTGTACATTTGAAACCATTTTCTTACCCTTGCAGTCACGTACTTTGTTCCCTTTCCCTCCAAACTTATAACAAACTCCCATTCCTTTCAGGTAAGTTCCAGGGTGTTTCTTTCCACAGTTATCATATATGAGAAAATTCTTCTTTTCCCTCTTCCCTTTATCCATCTTTCTCTCTTCCATCCTTTTCTTCTCTTGCTTCCCTTCAAAGCCATAGGACTCAGTAAACTCTTTACTTATCTTATCAACACATGATATTATTTCTTCATATGATGATAATACATGCAAGACTATTTCTCTTATAAATTCTTGCTTAAGACCATGAAATATATGATCCTTCTTTCTCTTTGTATCATGTGCATTGCTAGAGTTATCATTCCTTCTACTGGGCGCCATTTCTAAACAATGGCATACATTAGATTAATTTATGAATAACAATACCTAATCCCAAACTTGTAAAACACATAACATAAATTAAATAGTTTCTGGATATAATCCATAATTATAAAAATGTCTCTTTTGAGGAAGTATTTACTCATAAACCCTTCATAATGATTTGTAAAGAAAATGAGAGTTATCCTAAGCATATCCCCCGGGAGTGTCGTAACCAAGAGTGCAGCAAGGCCCGTTGTCGTGCACTAGTTCCCGTTTGAGTCTATCTCAAAGCGGTGTTTTTGAGTTTTACCCCTAGGTACATCTGTGCCAGAGCCGCCTCTACCTGCTCATATCCAGACAGGGATGTATTGCTCAGAAAACTCACAAAATCTCTACAATACCAAAATTCTAGGAAGTTCTTCTATACTAATCCTCAAAGTCCATCTTAGGTCTATGTGCTCTAATCAGAGTTTATCTAAATCTAGCTTCCAAGGTTTGTACTAAACTTCCTCTGATACCAACTTTAACGCCCCGACCCCAGTTACCTAGAGTCGGTGCATTATTACATAACATTGGCATGATCACAAGAAATATCAAATCTCGAAAGACCGATTGGTTTAATAGCCTTGGAAAACACTAGATATATTCATAAAGTTTTACATTACATCATAAAGTGAAAAACTACTACAACAACATAGTCTCCATATTCCACACTCATATCCCCACATAAAATCCCTGCAGGTCATTCATAATTTACTTCTTCACTTCCTGGGAAAAATAAAACATAGAAAATGGGTGAGATCAAATGCCCAGTAAGGATAACAATATAGCGGAAACTTTCATAAATAAGAATAAACATTTAAGGTAATGTATAACTAAAAAAAAGCCTTTTAAACTTGAACTTCAACATAGTATGAAAAAAATAAAATGAAATAATTCCATTTACTTATTCACATGGATATTCTACTAATCGAATAATCACATGAAATATCAATAACCACTTTCATAATGATGGAATTCATAATGCCAGACTATCATAACCACATAGCCAAGGCCTCGTTCCAAGACTACAAATAAAATTTTTCCAAGGCCTTGTGCCAAGACACTAGTTTGTCTCATGAGACCTACCGATGCATCAAGGAGCTATAGCGGGCTCCACCCGTCACTTACTAAGTCCAATGCATTCCCATATGAAAAGGTTTAAACATAACATAAACATTCGTATTAAAACTAGCATACGAAATGTCAATACTTTCTCCATAAACCATGAATGGTATAAAAATAACACATCCACAGTCAAACATATCACGAAACCTTCAATACATTATGGAAGTTTTGTATCATAATAAATAAACTTCATATAATCATAAAATCCATCAAAGGATGTTGACATAGATGATATCAAAACTGTTTGAGAGAAATATCTCCTTTTTTTTGAAATCATTTAAAAGTCACACATTTATAAAGGAAGTAATTAAAAATATATTTTTGAATCAAAGTGTCCCATACCACTTTGAAACTTTTGAAAGGAATTAACATTTTAAAAACATTCATGTCCATATAAATAAATCCTTAAAAAACATTTTGAAGACATGGACATTAATTAAAAATATTTAGAAAGATAAATCTTTAAAACATTTAAAATTCTGATTTTGATAAAGAGTACCTTTTCGAAATTCTTAAAATATTCATTTTGAAATCATTTAAAAGTCACATAATTATAAAATTAAACATTTAATTTGAAAATATCCTTGTAATCTTGTAAGGGAAGCTTTGACAATTTTATAACGGTGATAAATAGCCGCACCCACTGTATAAGTTAAAAAAACATTCTTACCTTAATTTTGTCGAAAAGGTTAAAAAGCACCTTGTTTGGAAAAAGACGGAAAGATTCCTTTATAAACCTCTTATAAAAAGTCAAACAAGGGTATAAATTACTTTAACCCATATTCTAGTAAATAGTAAAAATGTTTTGAAATTCATTTTTAAGAAACATGGATGTGGATGATAAAGAGATCCCAGTAGATTATTACGTATAAACAACCTTGGATAATGAAGAGATTGCGAAATAAACCCTTACCTTGCACTTTTACTTAGATGGGGTAGGTTAAACTCCTGTATAATGGTGAAATAATTGTTATTAAATTATTCAATAATCATATACATTAATATGATATCATATATGATCTTTTAACATTGCTTTGTTAATAATATCTTAGAATTATCGTCGTTTCAGGTGTTAACTTACTCGTTTTCTTTTATATGTTTTGTTACGTAAGCCATGTTTGTAATGGATAGGTTGTATCTCATTCATATACATAATGATATCAAGTACTTAGATACTATTATTAATAATCAAATGAGAATTATACTTGAATGGATATAATGGAGAATGAATCTCATCGCGTTCGTGGAGACGGTAGTCCGTACGTACGCACGAGCGATAATATCATTCTTTTGATATTAAAATAATATATAATTGGATGGTATATCATATATACAGAATCATTATCATTTTATATTTATTATTTACATGAGTTACACATCATTATTATACCCATCCAAATAATAATTTATTGAATAACAATTACACCACGACGTGGAGACGGTAAGCCGTACGTACGCACGTATGGTGACATGTTATTCAAAGGATGGATAGAATAGTGAATATGGTTGTACCATATTTATAATAACATCAAAGTATATATATGATACTGGAGTTATTATTTTAGAATGGTAACAACAAAGGAATAAGAAGTGGAAGAAGAAAGGAACTTGGAAAAGGGTGGTGAAATCATTACCTCTTCTTCGGGTTCTTCCTTTTGATTTGATCAAAACGGATCGTTAGGTTGGCTTTCTGATCAAACTAAGGCCTCTAGGTTGTAGTGAGGGAAGTTGGGAGAGTATTTGGGCAGATTTTGGCCGAACCAAAAGGCTTTTAAGGTGTGAAGAAATGAGAAGGAGGAGTGCCCTTTTATAAGAGGGGTGAGGGGCACCTTTGGAAAAGCTAGAAATATTAATTTATAATAAATTCATATTCGGTTTCTAATAGCTCCAAAGTTGATTATTTAAATGTTAATGTGGGTATGGGTCGAAAAAAACTCAACCAATATAATTTATACAGGTTTGGGTACTTATATTAACCTTATCTTTAAGTATTAACTCTAAGTTAATTAGTTTCACTTTTACAATGTCTCTTTGTATTTTTATATTATATGGTTAATAAACTTACTATATACATCCAAGCGACCCCCAAGTGGTCCATTAATGATACACCTATCATGATATAAGTCTATTGGCCTAACATTAGATTTTTATGAATTTAATATCAATTAATAATATAATATTTGTTTTAAAAACTCTTTTATGTCAATTTTGACACTATTCAATAGTTGATTTTTTTGAAACTCATAACAGAATGATTACTTCGAAAAAACTTAATTAAATAATTCCTAACATGTCATATTAGCTTATAAATTTAGTTTAATTCATAAAACGTCTCAATTTATATTTATTTGTGTATTTATAATATCAATTATTTTAATTTTTTACTATTATGGTAATTAATGCATCATCATTGTGTCATAAATAAATTAAATTATTTAAAGTCTAAAAATTATAAATAAAATATAATTATGTAGGAAATCTTTTTAGATTTCTAATGAATATTTATAGTCGAAAATCCAACATATATAACCCTATGTAAAAATTATTTTTCTAAAAGATACATGCTTGTGTCATTTTTGTATTCATTTTAACTTAATTAAAATTAAGTGTCCCTATCACCTACAAGTGGCACCATGGGGTCCCAAAATCGACCCAAAGATGCCTATGGTAGAACCTGTATCAACCAATAAGGTTAGGACACGTTTTAGGGTAATTTAGTATTATTATAATATTATTCTTTTAACCCTTATCTACCGGATTTACCCTTAACCATGGAAAATAAAATATTTACCGCAGTAATTATTCAAAATGTCTAAAAATAAAAGTTACCTATTTACAAAATTTAAAAATCCTGATTCCAAATATGGAATCCATTTTTCTAAATTCAAAACACAGAAGTGGAAGAAATTAATTTAATATTAATTCCCGTTGTTAAAACAAAAAGCGTGTTTTTAAGAGATAATAACTATCAAAAGATTGACACTTGTTTATGTTCAGTTTAATTGTAAAATTATGTACAATGACAAAAATTATATTAAATGGTAGAAATATATTCTAAATATACTTTAAAACCACTAAAATTCATAATTTATCAATATAAATTATTTTGATTAAAAAAGTTGTTTTTAATTAAAATTTAGTAATTTTCACTATTCATCAAAATATAAGTGTTATCCGAAAAGTTCCAAAATTTCACCCTAGGATAAATTCGATATTCCAAATACAAAAATGAAGTCTATTTTGAAATATAAAATATATATAATTTCAAAAAGTAGGTATTACTATTCATAACGGCTAGTTTGATTGGTTGTGGTGTGTTAGAACTCGGTGTTGCGTATAACACACGCTATCACATTATTCAAAGAGAAGCGTACCGCAGATTCTTGGGGTGTTACATTTTAAATTTTTGATGTCCCCATTTAGTCAAAAAGTTTAAAATATTGTATTTAAAAAGGGTTCACTATTAAAATTTGGTAAAAGTGCAATACTGAAAATGAATTTGTTCTTACATTATGTCTAAGAAACTGATAATGTGGATTCTGAAATTATAAGGATTATATAAAGTTTAAAATTTAGTTAATACTATTCATAACCTCTTTTGAACGGCTTTTTTGGTAAGTCATGGTGCGCTTGAACTCGGTGTTGCGTGTAGTGCCAGTTATTGAATTATTTTGAAGAAATAACACACTATGAAATCTTGGGGTGTTACATAAAAACCAGCTTCAACATACCCTCTGATGACAAGCTCGTCATCTCCTCCATAAACCAGGAACATATCTTTAGGTCTTCTTAGATACTTAAGGATAGTCTTAACAGCTGTCCAATGCTGTTCTCCTAGATCTTCATGATATCTTCCTACCATGCTCAGTGCATAGGCAACATCAAGCCTGGTACATAACATGACATACATGATGGATCCTATAGCCAAAGCATATGGAATCTTACTCATCCTATCTTTCTCCTGTTGTGTCTAAAGACACATTCTCTTAGAAAGATGTAGGCCATGTGACACTGAAACTAATCCCCTCTTAGATTATTCTATACTAAATATCTTTAGTATCTGGTCAATGTATATACCTTGACTTAGTCCAAGAAACCTCTTGAATCTATCACAAATGATCTTGATCCCTAGAATATAGGCTACTTCACCTAAGTCCTTCATGGAGAAACACTTGTTCAACTAGTCCTTAACTGACTGTAAGACTGGTACATCGTTCCAATAAGTAATATGTTGTAAACATATACTACTAGGATCACGACCACATTCCCATTAAACCACTTATAAACACATGTCTCACATTCTTTCTTAATGAAACCAAATTCCTTTATGGATTTATCAAATCGAATGTTCCATGACCTGGATGATTTCTTTAATCCATAAATGGATTTATGCAACTTGAAAACCCATTTGGCTTCACCTGGTGTCACAAACCCTTCTGGTTGTGTCATACAGACATATTCCTGAAGGTTCTTGTTAAGGAATGCTGTTTTGACATCCATATACCAAATCTCGTAGTCATGGTAAGCTACTATGGAAAGTATGATTCTTATGGATTTAAACATGGAAACTGGGGAGAAGGTTTCATCATAGTCAATTCCTTGATGCTGTCTAAATCCTATAGCCACTATCCTTTCTTTATAGGTTCTAACTTGACCTTCCATGTCCAATTTTATTTTGAATACCCATTTACATCCAACAGGATTTACATCAACTAGATAATCGACAAGAACCCAGACTTGGCTCTAATATATGGAATCTATCTCAGATTTCATAGCTTCTGGCCATCTTGTAGATTTTGAGCTGTCTACTGCTTCCTTGTAGGATACAGGTTCATCATTGTCCAATAATAATGACTCACCATCCTCAGTGACTATGAAACCAAATCTTTCTGGTTCCCTTACCTCTCTTGAGCTCCTACATAGTGCTTATGTTTCTTGAACCTCTTCTACTGGGACCTGTGGAACTTGTTCCTATACCAACTCCTGTGTATCTTGAGCATTAACTTTTTTGAAGTTAATCTTGTTCCCACTATCCTTTTTGAGGATGTTCTCCCTCTCAAGAAATATGGCTTGTCTGGCGATAATGACTTTATTGTCTAAAGGGTTATATATGTAATATCATTTAGATTCCTTGGGATATCCTATAAAGATACACATCGTTCCCTGGGGTTCTAGTTTGTTTCCTTAGAAGGACTTAACAAATACCTTGCATCCCCATACACGTGTGTGCAATAGAATGAGTTTATTTCCATTCCATATCTTGAAGGTAATTACATTTTACTTTTTAGTTGGTACTTTGTTTAATGTGTATGCTGTAGTTTGTAATGCATATCCACAAAAGGATAATGGAAGATCTAGATGAATCATCATCGACCTCACCATGTCCAACAAGGTTTGGTTTCTCCTTTCACTAACACCATTCCACTATGGTGTATAAGGAAGAGTGAGTTGAGATATAATCCCAGACTCCCGTAAAAGGTCAACGAACTCTTGGTTCAGATATTCTCCACCTCGATCCGATCAAAGATTCTTTATCTTTTTACCAAGAAAATTCTCTAATTCATTCTTGAATTCCTTAAATTTCTCTAAGGACTCTTACTTATACCTCATTAAGTAGACATAGCCATATCTACTCAAATCATCAGTAAAAGTAATTAAGTAATAATATTCACCTCTAGATTCTACTAGAAATAGTCCACACACATCCGTGTGTACCAATCCTAGAAGCTCTATGACCCTTTCACCTTGTCCACCGAAAGGCGGCTTGGTCATTTTACCCTATAAATAAGTGTGATATCTATCAATTGGTTTTAGCAAAGTAGAGTCTAAATAACCATCTTGGCAGAGCTTTGTCAAGCACTTCTCATTTGAATGACCGAGACAGTGATGCCACAACTAGGTGATGTATGAGTCATGTGATTTTGTTTCATTATCGATTTCCATCACTTTTTTTTTTCATAATTTAATACATAAAAATAGTTATTTAAATGTGGCATACCATAACATATGTTGTTCTTATAAAATAAACAACCCTTATTTCCAATCTTGAAAATAAATCCATCCATATCCAAACATGATACATAAATTATGTTCTTGGTAACACTAGGCACATAATAACAGTTATGTAAAACCAAAAGCTTCCCAATTGGTAATGAGAGATGGTAATCGCCAATGGCCAATGCATCCCACCTCGTGCCATTGGTAGCTCAAAGATCCACCTCTCCTATGGAAATCTTTGTAAATATACTTGGTTCCTGTATTTGAATACATATGTGAGCCCTACAAGCTGCATCTAATACCTAATGTGTAGAAATAGAAAGATTACACTCGATAACGAACACACCTTTAGCATACCCACACTTCTAGGTGCAGTTCCTCTTCCAGTGGCCTGTCTTGACACATGTAAAACATACTGCCTCCTATTCCTTGCCCTGACTCAGGATCTTCCCCTTATTGGAGGGACGATGCTTAGGGGTTTCAAACCATTTATGAATCCTTGCCCCCATTTCCTTGTCCTTACTTTTCTTATTCACCATAAGGACTACAGGTTTGTCATGCCCCATGTCCTTATCTAGATAGTGAATTAAGGTTAGATGTTTTGATAGACTCTTATCATTGTTTCTCATGTTTTAGTTGACAATAAAGCTAGAGAAGGTCTTGGGAAGTGATGATAGGATGATATCTGTACGCAACTCATCTCGGAACGTAATCCCTAAGATGTCCCAGTGTTCAATGTAAAAATAAGCTTGACTACATGAGGCCCAACTGGCACAGACTCTCCAAGATTAGTTGTAAACAAAGAATTGGAGATCTCATATCTCTCCTATCTCGCCTTCTGTTGATAGAGATCCTTAAGGTTAGACATCATGATATACACATCCATGTTTTCATATTGCTTCAAGAGCTCATTAGACATGGATGATAGCATGAAACATTGGAAATATTTGGAATAATACAAATTTTTCATATAGAGAGATAGTTCCTAATTAATGGACTCTTTTCCAGGTGCAACTGGAATAGGATCCTCTAGCACATAAAATTTCCTCTCGTGGCGAAGGATGATGCGTAAACGCCTCTTCCATTCCTAGAAATTGGTGCTGGTGAGAAGGTTTTCCTTCTTGAGTTTGGTTCACAATGATATTTTTGAAGTAATTTTTATTTTCATTTCTACAAATTAAGATGAGAAAAGGTTTTAGTACTTTATCATGATAAAACTGAGAGAAATAAATAAATTAATACTTAATAGTCCCTCACTATTTTATCAAAATCCAATAGCCCTCACCATTGACTTCAGAATATTCTGTTGGATGAATATTCTAGTGGAAAGGATCCATATTTTCCTTCTCATTACCCCAAATAAGGTTGGTTAAGAAACTTGACAGGTTTTAGGTAGGCATTCCAAATTCCAACTACATTAACTCGTAGTTCCTTGATCCTCTAAGTGGACTCCCCAATACTAAAATCCTTTTATTTTGGATTTCCTCAACCTTTGCCTCTTGGTCACACCAAGTCCTAATGTGGTAGTCAAACCTTGATGTGAACCAAGTCAAGTCAACCTAAAACCTTGAATTAGAATTCCTTGATAATTAAAAGCACCCCCACTAGGGTTGGTCAAGCACTTTGAACTATGGTTCAATTCTAACCATGATTATGTAAGGCTATACCAACTTAATATTTCTTTGAGGGATTTTATCCTTATACGTAAATTTCCATTTTATTATCTTCGATTACATTCCTTTTAATATTAAGTGGGATATAATTAAGTGATTGACCATATTTAAGATAATATTTACGCATAATCCGGTCTTATTTTAGTTCCATATTGAATGCTTGTTTAATTCATTAATTGTGTGATCATAACAACACACCCACAATAAATAAACCATGCAACTGAAAAAAATAAAATAAATGGTATGATCATGATATTGTTCTATTGGTTAGTTTATCTAGAAGTTTATAAACTAACCCAAGACCTAGGGGAGAAACACATTGAACCTTTTGGGTTCGTGTTTACAGCTTTCCACCTGTCCACCTTTGTATCTCCTTGGATTGGTTTCACCTTGGCTCCAAACTTGAGCTTCCTCCACTAGCTTGGGAGCTCCATCCATTACATATACATTTATCTCACTCGTATATGTGGGGTAAAACAGGGTTTTACATAAAAGAAACCTTGGGAATGTAGGCCCTACATATTAATGAGGATAAGGCTCGCATAAAAACAAATTTAATTTAAATAAATAAATTAAAAGAAACCATTCACATACAAATGTATTGTTCTAGCTCATTATCATCTATACAGGTAACGATATTTATGCATAAATAAAACTAGAATTGAATTCTTTAATCGTTCTTATTTAAGATAAATCATGCTCAAATCAATTAATTATCTTTAATTAATCAATCCTTTTATCTTAAACCCTTTTCTGAATTTCCTTGAGATTCTCATCCATCATAATTTTAAACAAATAAATTCATTTAAATTTATCTTTTTACGTATCTTTTACCTTGTAGGAAACCTGGTGAATTCCTATTCATAACTACCCAATGAGTAGAAATGAACATTACACATATGTTAAATTAAACACATAATTTGTATAATATTATAATAATTTTTAATAAATCTACATAATTTGGATAATTACACAACATGTAGCTCTGATAACACAGAGTGTACTATCGTTCACCGTCCATATGAAGTACACACCCAATGACATGACATGTAGATGTAATTTGGAAATCTTTGGAGTATACGACATGTTTAGTAGAGAACACTCCATATAGTATCCGTGTTACACGGTTTCTAGCAAGGAAATCCATGTACAAGGTACACGGTCGAACCCTAACCCGAAGGGACTATACGCCGTGTCTAGTGGACTATATGGCGTGTAATCCAGAAACCGCGTGACACCTATTCCTAGTCAACACATAGAGTCATTTAAGACTTATAAAGACTCCAACACATGTCTTGGTTTGGAAGACCGGTTTGATGCATTGAATCTTGAATACACAATGTGCACTGTTGAATACACAATGTGTGTTCTGGTGTTGTATGGAAAATAAGCCTTTTCACCTCTAGATGAGATCCTCTGATTTATTTTAATCAAAATTAAAAGAAAGGATCGTTTCTGTATGGTGAACGAGAAATGAAAGATGAGGAAAAGATCTTGAGATTAATATTTGCAGAATGATTAAATTTAATTGAAACAACTAAATTATTAAATGAGTAAATCATCAAAAAATAACAAAATAATTATAATCAATGATATGACTGCTATGATACCACTTGTAGGTTCTGAGCGCAGTGCATATGCATTGGTGGGTGTACCCAAATTTAATTTTTCCATAAAAAAAAAATCAACCTGGATCTGTCACAATAATAAAACATCAGATCTTTGAAATAGAATAAAGAATAAAAGAAAGGAAGGGAGTCCCAGAACCATAGAGAGTATCATCATATGTTGGTTATAATTAATTTAATTAAAATATGATAATTACCTTGATGGAATTCTCTCTCCATTGATGTTTCTGGTCACGATCCGATGTGATCCATCATTGCATCATAGAAGCCATGTATAGGATTCCTTTAGTGGTGATCCACACATGCTCCACATATCTCTGGACGTCGCAGAAAAGGATCTCCGGGTGTTAGCATGGAAGAGCCTTCGCTTGTGATGTCCGCCTTCGATCACCCTAAGAGATACTTCCAAAGCACCCTCCTTAGTCCGGTGGAGGAGGATCTCTCTCGTAACTTGAGAGTGTTCTTGGTGGAAAAATAATTCTCTCTTGGCTTGAGAGATTTTTAGATCTTTTGTGAATAACCATAAAAAATGGCTAGGCTAATGAGAATTATATAATTGAGATTTTAATTACTTAGAATAATAAAATGAATTAATTACCCTAAAGTATTTATTCATTTCATTTAATTCTTAGTAATACCCCTTGTCTAATAATAACAGTTGAATATTATTATTACTTGACATGCACCCAATGAATTACACCTAATATTATTTAATTAAATAAAAAATATTATTTCTCACAAATCCCTAGAAAAATTAAATGAAGTGTATATTAATATACACAACATGTAATTTTGTTTTTCCATTTTATTTATTTCCTTCACCACATTTATTAGACCTTGAATAATGTATATTTATTTCTAAAATAAATATCAATGCATTACTCGCTAATAAATATATTGTTTCACCCACAATATATCCTATCAAATAACTAGTGTCGAAATAAATGTGACTAGGAATCCTTGAATAATTATTAAACCACAACCGAGACAATATTTATTCAACTTGTTAAATTAATATTTAACAGAGATACTTGAACATACTTAGTGTGTGATCCTCTAGGCCTCTTTCTCAGTGGCATTAGGCGTAGCCTTCCTAAAGTTCATGTTTAGCATCTAACAACACACCAAAGCACCCATAGAGAAAGAAGTTAATGCCACAATGATGTGTCACCTCCTACAAACAATTATCGTGTAATGTAATCCTTTTTTCTTGATATCTCAAATCAATCAGGTTGCACGCAAGTGCCATCAACCCATGTGATCAATTATTCTTTCTTTGACTTTCTGGAATTAAACTCGCCCATTCCATACCATGGGCATGGATTTATTTAGGCTATATAAATTCCATCAAAGGGCTGAGATGTCTACTTCTGTTTTGGAACAGAAGGTACAAATCCTTTCTTGCATTATCTATTAATGCAGTATTACTCATGATGCACCCAACATATCCTACCTCGTTGCGAACAGTGTGTTGTGGCAGTTTTTGTCAATACATCTAAGTGAGCAAGTTGTAATACCCATTAATAATAATATTAAAGTCTAAGGAAAAATACACATGTTCTTAGATAGGAACATCCCATGACACTATGAAATGTGGATTTCCTACTGGCAAGTCTCATTCTCATAATATCATCCTAGATATTACCAAGGGTGCACACCTTGAGAAGGTTCCTCAAAGTTTTATAAGGCTCACCCCTAATGGCCTGTATTATTTTTGTCCCTCAAATAACATCATCCGACCATAGAACATATATTCAAGAATAGTGTTATGGAACTTCCGGGTTCTCATCATATCAGGGATCCATTATGACCCTTTAATGCAACAGCTATCCTTAGGACATTATCTCATGAATTGTCACACTGAAGAAAAATCAAGATGTGATAAGGTATTTATTAATGAATAAAGTAAAAATTAGTTGGTTATAGGACACCAAATCCAACAAGTATTGTTCTATAGGTAAATTATTATCCTTCCTTGATATGCTAAAGTAGTTTTTCAATTCGATTTATAGATCGGTTGAGATTTCCTCATGTGTTCTTATCTTTGTTATTGATTTCATAGTGGTTTCATGAGAGTTGTATATGTTCTTTAGTATATCTCATGCATTTTCTATCTCTGAGTCTCATGTTTTTGTTTTTATTTCGGGGTGCATGTGTTGGAGCCGACAAGAAGCATGAATTTTACACCTAGTACCTCATACATTCAGGAAACATGTATGCAAAGAAACATTACTTATGTCAGTGCCATTAAATGACTCAAATATGACCTTTATAAATAACATTTAAATTTAAATTGAAAATGATATAAATTAAGGAATAATGTCATAGTTTTCTTGAAATGATGTCACTGGAAATGGCATCTTTTCCTTTTCCTTGGAGTGGTGATACAGTCACGGTGCCACAGCTGCATTGAGATTCAGAACCGAAAGCGTAGATACGGTGTCAGGATCATGGTATCTTAGGTAATGGTGTCTATTCTTAAAACATTGAATGGTGTCTTGGAGATGGTAGTAAGGAACCGATGTCACAAACTTTATGAACTCTAAAACTGGTTATGGTGTCTGAGTCACGTTGTCAGGGTTACGGTGTCTGAATCACGGGGTTTGGATTATGGTGTTAGGGTTATGGTGTCAGGGTTACAGTGTCAGGGTTACGGTGTCAGAGACTTTGGCAAAATTTACAACTGGTGGTAGACTTACGATTTCTCAGACTTAGCCAAATATCTATAAAACTATCTTAAGAAGTAATATTTATAGAATGAATTATACTTAAGCATTAATATAATAAAACATTATAGAATAAGATCAAATATAGTTTACAATATTCATACATGATTTATAAGATTTTTAATTTGGATCTTGTGAGAGTGTATACCATGATTTGTAGGCATTAAAGCACAGGGAAACCAACAATCTCTACACATTATTTGTGATAGATTAAACAAGGTGAACATGATTTGTGATCATTAAAACATGATTAACACATAAGGAGTCCAACAATATTCCCCTTTCAATGATAAAAAACCATCATATTTAAATGTCTTTTCTTATTCTCCCCCTTTTGGGATTATAAAAAAGAAATAATAAAAAGAAAATAAACATGGAATGAAGGTAAGTAATAAAGTAAACAATAAGATTGCACATTGAATTTGATAGAAATATAGAGGTCATTACAACCATGAGTAAAAATAAAAAATATCCCTATAAAAATACATTTTTCCCTTATATTCATCACCAAAAGTCTTCTATTTTCCCTTGGAAGAAACATCATAAGGGGAAACAGGAGAAAAAGTAGAGGTTGGAGAAGGGATAAAGCCGATTGTGAGATAAGGAAGGGGTACTACTTCAAAAATAGAAGGTGCTAGAGTGTGTTTGTTTGAAGACCGAGGCAAGGATTTGTGTTGGATAACGGGTCTGATATGGATCAGAGCCTGAGATACAGACATGGAGGTAGAAGCAAAGGTAGTGGATGAGGAAAGGGTTGAGCCAGACCACAAAGGGGAATCTGCAGGTGCCACAATGGCAATGATTTGAACACAAAGATAAGGCTTGAACAACTTAATGAAATCAGTAATGATCTCACCACCCTACTGCATTAACTTCTCAAAATCATCTTTTCTCTCTATGAACTTGTCCAACAGAGGAGTGGAATATTTTAGATTTTGAACTTGAATCTTGAAGGCTTGATTGACATGAAGAATTTTCAAATTTTCTACAAGGTACTTGAAATGATTGTTCAGATCATGCTTAGAGTAAATTCTATTAATTTAGAAATCAAACTTCTTAGTAATTTCTTTCTGATAATCACTGGAAATCTTTGAGTGAATCTTCAATAATTAAAATACTTAGTCACTATTCTTGATAATAATAGATAAACTTTCCTTATCAACACAACTAATGCTGACTGAAGTTCTTCTTTAACAATAGTTCTGATCAGATCATTGTCTATAGGTGGAGATGACTATCCAGAAGAATTTGAAGCTGTAATGGCTGAAGTGAAAGATTAAGTTGATTTATATATTTCTATAAACACCCCTCACACTCATCAGTCAGCTTGTTAAGGCCAACAACAAGCTCACACATTTCATTTAATATATTGATGTTTCTCTCAGCCACTTTGTCATATATTGAAGTCAACTTTGGTTGAATCAGAGATACAAATTTATGTGGTATCTGATCACTAACATCCACAAAAGGATGAGAAGTAGGAGCTTTTTCATTTTGCAACAATTTTTTCATATCTTAAACCCTAGATTTGAGTGAATTCACCTCATCACTCAACTGTTTATTCTTAATCCTAACATCTTGTATTTCATGAAGCAATTTCAGTTGAATTTTCCATAAGATTTTCTCTAACAAAAAGGCAACATCTCTTTAACTGATATTTTTCACAGGAGTAGGTTGTGATTTCACTATCCTTTCAAATCCAGCTAACAAAGTATCTACAAATTTTTTTAGATCACTATGACTCAAAGAATCAGAAGATTATTGTGTAGGTTCAGGAATATGAGCTGAAATAGGTTCAAGTTCCTTAGCATAGATTAATTTTAGAGAAGAAACTGATTTTAATTAAAATAGAGTGGAAATATATATGCCTTTAACCAAGTCCTCCTGGGTATTTCCACATAAAAATAGCCTGGGAACTTATACCATGTATCCATAGTGCTTTGATCAATAGGATTGGGAACTTGAACACTTTCTAAGCTAGGGTGCTGCTCCCCCTCAATAGGTGCATCTATTCTGGGACTAAGAGATTCAGTCTCTTGACCCACTTCCAAATTTTCATCTCTAACATACTCACCCATCCCTTTTCTAGCTATCTGAAAGGCCTATACCGTTATTTCCTCATTAGATAGAACAATTTCAGGATCAACTTTTTCTTTTTATTATTCCCCAACAACAGCCTCTTCCTCAATAGTAGGTTCTTCTTCTAAATTCTCCTCATGAACAACTTATTACTTTACACTACCAACATGTATTTTTTCAATAATAAGTTATTTTTCAAAATTAGGTTCTTCCATTGAATCAACACTCCTTTTAGAAACAGGTACATCTTTTACAAATAAATCTTGTGAAATAGGTAGGCCACTGTCTTCTTTGTCTAAGACAGTTCCTTCCTTAGGTGAAAAAATTTCATCTCTTACTTCTTTATCAAAATAATCAAAAACTTCATATGGTTCCAAACTAAGGTTAGATTTGTTCTTAGGCCATGAAGGATTCTCAACTGGATTAAACTTTTCATAAAACCTTTCATTGTCCTCCACCCAAGACTTTTTCAAAGGATTATAGCTTATTTTAATCATTATGATTGTATCCTTTGAGATAAAGAACTCATAATCTTCAATGAATTATTCATTCAGGCTAACTAATCCTTTGGAAGACCTCATTTCAAATATTAATCTTGAATAAAACAAAGAGGTAGATTTCGATGTTTTCATGATCATTTCACACATGTGGAGGATAATATACTTACACAGATTGATCTTGTGCCCATTTTTTATAACATGTATCAAGAATACATGTTGATACATAAGAGTGAAAAAATATCCTTTCCTTAGAAAAATAATATTTTAGATAAACTCAAATATCAACCTTGTCTCACCATCCAACTCAGTAGTAATTTCCCTTTATTTATTCTTATTTATAGTCAAACTTCATAGGGCCTATTCTAAGATAAAAACATCACTAGGAAGAGGAGGACCGCTTTGATAATCCTCAAATATCCATTCATTTGGTATCCCTAGGCATCCATCCCATAACCTCAAAGAAAAATCACACATTTGACCATTAATATATATTCTTACTACAAATTCATCTTCAGTTTGAATGAAAACAGGACATACTGATAAAATTGAGAAACAAGTTTTGGATAAATCAACCTTTTATTTTTTGTGAACCAGTTCATCCATCCCTGATCTTCCAGTACTTTCAAAACTAGCGAATTACTTGTCAAAAACTACATCAGAGAAACTTCTTTTTCTGGTAATACTGTTTAATTAGCAATATTCGAATTCAGCGGTCCCTCAGGCATTACTTTCGGTTCCTTTTTCACTTTATTTTGAGATATGCGCTTCTCAGGAGTTATGAAGACATGCACTTCATTCTGGGCATCCAATGCAGGTTCAAGAAAGGTTAAGAGGCTGGAAGAGGACTAACAACTTGAGAGAGAAGGGTTTCAGTTTTGAGAGAAGAGAGATCGGGTGAAAAGAGGAGTGAAAGATATTGAGTCTTTATCATTTAGGTATTTCAAGCATCACAAATTCAAAAAAACAACATAAAAATAATAAAATAATTGATACAATGATATGGGAAATAAAATTATAAAAATAAAAAAATGAGTCATTATAATGAGACTAGAACAGGTTGTCACAGTGTCATCAATACAGTATGACTCCAAAGAGTGCAACCATATCATTGAGACAACATGTATAAGACAATAACTGAGAGACAGTAACTATGAGACCGTAAACATGAGATAGTAACTTCAAGATAGTAACTTATGAAACCATAAACTTTGAAACAGTAAGTATTAGATAGTAACCAAGATACAATAATTTTTTTACTAAAGACTTATCATTCCCAATTCATGTATGATGTAATTTATGCTTTCAAAATTTAATGTTTTAGTGAATATATCAGCAATATGATGTTCAATACCAATGGATTCCAAAGTGATATCACCTTTTTGATAATGATATCTCAAAAAGTGATGCCTTTCATCAATATGATTTGTCCTATAGTGTGAAACATGATTATTTGAAATGTTAACAACACTTGTATTATCACAATTTATAGGTACACGTCTGAATTGATATCTATAGTCTAGTAATGTGTGATTCATCCAAAAAAATTTCACATAACAACTACCGGTATCTATTTATTCATCCTCGGCAATAGATAATGAAACCGAATTTTGTTTCTTACTACACCATGAAACCAAATACTTTCCCAAAAAGTGACATGTCCCAGAGGTGATCTTTCTATCTAACTTGAATCCTCCAAAATCAAAATCCAAATAACTCACTATATCAAATGATTTTCCTTTATAGTAAAACAAACCTAAATTTTTAGTATATTTGATGCATTTAAAAATTATTTTAACAACATTTAAGTGAGATTATTTGCGATTAGATTGAAAATGGTCACACATACACACACTAAACATTATATCTGACCTACAAACTATCAAGTAGAGAAAACTTCCAATCATTCCTCTACAAGTGGTTTGATCAACAAATTTACCATCTTCATCGAGATCCAACTTACAAGTAATACTCAATGGAGTATCAATAATTTTAGTGTTGTCCAAGACAAAACTTTTTATAATATATTTAGTATATTTACTTTGATTTAAAATGATACCTTCCTTATTTTGAAAGATTTGGAATCTAAGAAAGAACTATAGTTCATCCATCAAACTCATTTCATATTCATTTTACATCATCTATAAAAACTCTATACATAAATAATTTCTTGAAGATCCAAAAATAATATCATAAACATAGATTTGATCAAATAAAATATCTTTATAAATTTGTTTTATAAAAATATTAGGATCAGCTATACCTTTTGTAAAACTTTTGGAAATAAGAAATCTACTTAATCTATCATACCAAGCTCTTGGACATTGTTTTAAACCATATAAATATTTTATTAATTTGAAAACATGATTTGGAAAAGGGGGTTTGTAAAACCAGTGGGTTGTTCAACAAAAACATCCTCAACTATATACCCATTTAGGAATGCACTTTTTATATCCATTTGATAAAGTTTTAAATTAAGATAGAAAACATAAGAAAGAAGGATTCTGATGGATTCAAGTATATTTACTGGTGAAAAGGTTTCTTCATATTCAATTCCTTCTTCTTGAATATAACCTTGTGCAACCAATCTAGTTTTATTTCTATCAATATTACCAGCTTCATCTACTTTGTTCCTAAACACCCACTTAGTGCCCACGATCAAGATGTCTTTGGGTCTATCCACTAGTTTCCAAACATTATTTCTTTCAAATTGATTTATCTCCTTTTGAATATCCATCACCCAAAATTCATCATTGATAGTATCATTTATGTTTTTAGGTTCAATATATGAAAATAATTCTTGATGTTCAACCAAATTTCTAAGAGAAGCTCTAGTTTGTGTCTCTTTATCTAAATATCCAACAAAAGCATCTAAAGGATGGTTCTTGAGGGTTATAGTTGGTCTTGAAAAGGAGGGGATAGTAATTTCAGGTTCATCTACAGGTTCAAGTTCATCATTTCTAGATTCTGATGAATTTATATAACTATTTTATTTAATAGATTTATGGACAAAAGGATTAGATGAATTTTATTTTATGTCTAGGTTTGTCATATCATCTTCAAGATTCTATAGTGGGGTATTAGGTTTATGTGGATCCATTTCATCAAATTTTATATGCACATATTCTTCTACACATTTTGTTCTTTTATTAAAGACTCTATAGACTTTACTAGTGGTTGAGTAACCTAGGAGGATTCCTTCATCGTTCTTGGATGCGCATTTATCAATATTATCCTTGGTATTAAGAATATAAACTTTGCAACCAAAAACTTTAAAGTAATTAACATTGGGTTTTCTATTGTTCCATAACTCATAAGGAGTCTTCTTGAAGATAGATCTAATTAAGACTATTAATTATGTAGCAAGATGTATTCACAAACTCAGTCAAAAATTAAATAGGTAGGTCATACTCATTAATCATTTTTTGGCTAACTCTTGTAAGGTTCTATGTATTATTTCCAAAACACCATTTTGTTAAGGTGTCATAGGGGAAGAGAAGTTATGAATATACCAATTATGAGAGAAAAAAGATTCAAAGTCTTGATTTTCAAACTCACAGCTATGATCACTTCTTACAGATTTTATTCTAAGTCCACTTATATTTTCCACTATTTTAGCATACTTGGTGAAGTAAGTACATGCTTCACTTTTGTGAGCTAATAAATAAGTCCAAGTATATCTAGAATAGTCATCTACAAGAACATATACATAGTTCTTCCCATTTAAACTAGAAACTTTAGATGGTCCAAACAAATCCATGTGAACCAACTTGAGAGGATGATAAGTTGAAACTTCTTTCTTTGTATTGAAAGATATCTTGTGCTTTTAACCCCTTTGACATGGATTATAGACTTTATCATTTGGAAACTCATTTTTGGGTATGTCTTTGACTAATATTTTTCTGGTACATTTCCTAAGGGAGTGTATATTGCAGTTTCCTAATATTCTATGCCAAATACAAGAATCTTTGTGAAATACACTTAAGAAAGAAACATTTTGAGAAACTAATGAATCTACGTTGACAACATAAACATTTTCATTTCTAAAAGAAAAAAATATTAATTCATTTTTATAGTTAAAAAAATTGAAAGTATTATTATCAAACATAACATAAAATCCATAATAACATAATTGGGAAATACTAAGAAAATTATATTTCAATCCATCAACAAAAAGCACTTTAGAAATAAAAACTGTGTTATAGTTACCAAGCTGGCCTAAGCAAATTATTTTTCCTTTAGCATTGTCACCAAAGGTGACATATACACAATAAATCTTGATTAGATTCTTGAATATTGAATAATATCCTATAATGTGTCTTGAACATCCACTATCAAAGTACAAAAGGCTTTCACATGAGCTCTTCAAACATATTTCCTACAAAATAATCAAACAAAAATAGATTTTGGTACCCTGAATTGTTTGGGTTTAGTGAGATTAGTATTCAGTGCTTTAGGTTACACAAATTTTCTTCATGGGTTTCTTATAAAAATTATATAATATATTTTAAAAATAAACTCCATTTTTTCTTATAAGAACTAGAGGTAGTAAAAAATTATCCAGAACTAGAACTAGTTGCAGAATTTTCATTTTGGGGTAGAAAAACAGATTTTCCAGATTTAGTTATAAACTTGGTTTTGGTAATATTTATTTTCCCAGGATGATATCCAATACCATAAGTGAATTTTTGAGCTATCTTCTTATTAATAATTTTATTAATATTATTTTTCCCATTGGTAAAATTTTCTATATCTTTCTTCAATTACTCATTAGACATTTTTAATTTATTATTTTCCTTGAGCAGTTGAGCATTATTTTCTTTTTTAGTAGAAAGTTCATACATAATACTCATAGGGAGAACATTTTGTTGCTTTAAAGATTTATATTTATATTTTAGTTCATTACATGTCTCTTCCAAAATGTTACAATATTTAAATAGTTCTTCACTAGTCATATTTTCAGAACCACTTTAGTTTTCCAAAGTAGTAAGAATTGTGTGTATGAGAATTTAAGGTTACCTCATACCTATTTGTCATAAAACACATATGTTCCATGTTATATTTATCATCATAATATGATGCTGATTCACTGGAGCTATCCTCAAAGGCACTCTAGGTGTCTTTTATAGATTTCTTATACTTCTTGTCTTTGTTTACATATTTCTTATTGTATTTTAATTTTGGGCAATCAACTTTGACATATCCTCTCATCTTACATTCATAGAATAAAATCTTATATAAGTTGTCATTTATTTTCCAATCCCTTTTCCAGTTTCCCTTGTTGTCATACCTTCCTTTATAATTGGGATTCCGAAATAACTTATTATTCCTATAGAATTTATTGAATCTTCTAGATAGTGGATCCATCTCTTGATCATTATCTGATGTTGATTCATCATTACTGTAGATTTCAACAGAGCCTAGCACCTTATCTTTTTCTTTATTCTTAGAGTTAGTAGTCTTAAATGCTATAGATTTCGTCTTAGGATCATAATTTTCTTCCTTGTTGACTTTTAACTCTTCTTTATACATCATCAGTTTTCTAATGAGTTATTTGACAGGTAATTTGTGGATTTCACATGATTATCTAATGGAAACAGAAGTTCCTCTCCCTCTATCAGGTAAACATCTGAGAATCCTCATAATTTTTTCTTTGGAAGTAGCCACCTTTCCCAGAGAGCCCATGGTGTTAAATATCTCATTGAACCCGAGATACAAGTCATAAATAGGTTCATTAGGCTTCATCTTAAAGTTATCATATTTAATAGTATATGTATTAAGTATCATTTTCTTAACATTAATTGTTCCTTCATGAAAAATAGAAAAAGTATCCCAAATTTCATGGGTTGTTTGGCATATAGAAATTTTACTGAATTCATCATTTCCTACTGCACAATATAAATCATTCATGGAATTATAGTTATTACTATAGGTAGCTTTAGCAGTGTTGTCCCAAGTATTTCTAGCAGCATCAGGGATCTTATATTCAATTTCTATAGTAGGACAAATCTTAAATCCTATACTTTCTAAATGAATTTTCATCTTAATTTTACATTGTACATAATTTGTTCCATTAAATAATGGAGGTATGTTGGTAACATCACCTTCCAATCTATTATCCATACTTGGAGAGTTAAGTATAGAGTTTTTATTTTATAGAACTAAAAATTTAGAACTAACAAAATTTTTGAGATCTTTAAAACAAAACAAAAATCACAGCTGAAAAATATGTTAAGCATATTATCAATTTTAAAATTTTGAAAATAGGGATGTTAAAAAACACTCCTCTGATACCAAATGTTGGTCGGAGTAGGACACTCAAGAGGGGGGTGAACTGAGTTCCTATAAAAATTTCTATTAAAAAGGTTTGCTTAAAAGATTCACCTAATTAAAATTAAAAAAAGCCAGTTAATCAAGGTAATATGATTATAAGAGTTTGACTATTAAAATAGATTCTCATAATATTGATTAATTCTTAGTAGAATCAATATGAGATATTGATACAAGTTTTTGAAACTATTCTAATAAGGAAAAACAATTATAACCACTATCCAAGACTAACTATCAAAGTAAAATTTAGTTTTCTAAAATATAAATTAAAATAGAGAAATACTAAATAGAAACACACAATGGATAAAAAAAGTGGTTCAGTCTCAAGACGATACCTAATCCACTCCAATTGGTGATCAACTACCACCAAGCAGTTTATATTAATAAACTTGATCCACATCCTGGATCGGGGTAAACAACAGTACACAGGACTGTCCAGGTCACACGACCTATTCTACTGTTATTTATGGGCATAAACTACCATGTTACAGAAATAAAAATTCCACAATTATCTGTTGGAGTAAACAAATATAACAATATACGAGTGAAAGGATTTATTTTATCCTTCAGTTTGATATAGGATAAAGTGTGTGATTAATAGATAGACACACACACTGCTCGAAAGTATGTAAAAATTCAAATGATAGATAATTTAAGTACGAGAGAGGATTTAGAAGTCTCTATGTGTCTTGATATGTTTCTTTGGAATCCTCATATGTATATGAGATGAAGTTTGTGCCCTCATCTAGAAGTTGACACAAAAATAGAGTGTCGTATTCTGGATTCCAGTTGCATGTATGGTTTTGTAGGTAAATTCTTCTCCTTCCTTGATATGATGAAGTAGTTTTTCAATTCGATGTACAGCTTGGTTGAGATTTCCTCATGTAATATTCTTTGTTTTCATGAGTTCACAGTGGTTTCATTAGAGTTGTATATGTTCTTTAGTATATCTCATGCATTTTCTATCTCCGAGTCTCGTGATTTTGTTTTTATTTCAGGGTGCATGTGTTGGAGCCGATAAGAAGCATGAATTATACACCTCATACCTCATATTTTCAAGTGACATGTCTACAAAGAAACATTAATTATTCAAGTGCCATTAAATGGATCAAACATGACCATTATAAATAACATTTAAATTTAAATTGAAAAAGATATAAAGTAAAGAACAGTGTCATAGTTTGTATTGAAAAAGTGTCACTAGAAACAGTGTCTTCTACTCTGACTTTGAGATACAAGACAATCATGGTTCCATAATTGCATTGAGATCAGGAACTGGTAGCACAAATAAGGTGTCAGGATCATGGTGTCTTAGGTAACAATGTCTATTCTTTTGTTAAAACTTTCAACGATGTCTTGTAGATGGTAGCAAGGAACCAGTGTCACAGACTTTATGAACTCTAAAACTGGTTATAGTGTCTATGTCACGGTTTCAGGGTTACGGTGTCTAATTCATGGTGTATGGATTATGGTGTTAGGGTTATGGTTTCAGGGTTACGATGTTAGGGTTACGGTGTCATAGTTACGATGTTAGGGACTTTGCCAAAATCTGGAACCGGTGGTAGACATACGGTGTCAGAGTTATGATGTTATGTGTATCAATGTGATACACATTTTCTGTCATCAATTACCTATAAACTACTAACTAAACATTTTTATAATTAAAAACTCTAAACATAACTGCATAAAACCAAAAATACCTCCACATTCTTGAGTTTCCCGTTCGATATAACTCAATTCCCTGCTAATCATATGCCTATCTAGTGGTTCTTGGGACAACTACAATGCCTGCATAACACCAAAAAATAGATTAATGTCCATCCTCAAAGAATAAAATTAATATAAGGTATGAACATAAACTCAAAGTGAAACAACTCAAATGAATACATTAGAAGTAAAGAAAACAACTCATGAAAACAAAATCACAATAATCAGAGCAAGAAAAACACTCACTCCACCTAAATCTAAGACATACCCATAAGACTCTCCACCTAAGTAGAAGAAAATTTCTATGACCCTATGAATATGAGAAGTTCTTCAAAAACTAGGAACCACTACAAATATCATGCAGTCCCAAAGTCCTAAGGGAAAACTCAAAAACCCACGAGAACACTGGTGATCGAAGGGAAGCCTACTACCAACCTAAGGAACCCCCCTTAAATCTATCCTGATGACATCAAGCACCTAATTCTCAGGTACCCTTCCAATGTCATCAAAGAGATCCCAACAAAACCTTCATGAATCTTAATCATCACCAAACCAATTCACATGACCCTACCACTCTTAACATTGCCCAGGTCCAATCACCACTCGCAACGGGTCACACCTAGTGACACTATCCCAAAACCAGGACACAAACCTGAGAAACAAACCCGAGCTAATTACGTTCCCACTATCCTAAGGCTAAAGGCATAAACAAGAGACCCTCTTCTTAAGGATAACACACATCCTAGAACCATGTAACAAGGGAAGACACCTCCTAACCTCAACCATTGTATAACCCATACAACCCCAGTCCTAGAGACAACTCAAAAATAAGAGGAAATAAATCCAGTATGCAAGGGTATCCCAATACCGACCTAAGGAAAACCACCCTTAAGTCTATCCCGATGACATCAAGCACATAATTTTCAGGTACCCCAATCTGATTTCATCGAAAAATACCAGTAGTACCATCATGTAGTCTAGTGATCAGTCATACATTTACCCATGACCCGACTTCTCTTAACCACTACCCAAAACCTCTCTATCCTCATACCTAGTTATCCTTGTGAAGACCAACCCTCCTAGGACATGAAGAAGGAAACAAACTCTAGAGTTGAACCCACTACTCTTCCCCCATACAGCACACTTGAAAAACTAAAGAACATAATCTTCATAGAAACCAGGCTCAACAACATTGGATTGAGCCCCATTATCCCTTGAATCATTTCTTTCCAGACAATACATCATAAAGTACCATAGTTTTCCACACTTATAACACTTCAGTGCTCTAAATAGACCTATACCTTGATTTGTACCCTTATCTACATTCTTCCATTGACCCTTATCATTTGTTCTACCCAAAACACTAAGCCCCTATCCCTTTGATCCTAAACCATTTTTAGTGTGCAAATCTTTCGAAAGAAGAGACGACTTAACCTCTTATAGGGTCAGATAATCACTACCATAAATCATAGTCTCAGCAAGGGTGTTATATCTATGGTTATGAGAGATCAATAAGACCATCACCTGATCCTCATCATCTATAGAAATGCTGATATTGTATAAATCTATCATGACTTTATTGAATTCATCTAGATGAGTTTTTATAGAAGTAATACGATTCATCCTAAAAGTGAATATATGATACTTATTGTAAATTCTTCCCACTAAGAAAGAAGTCATGTACAAATTTTCATGTTTAAGACATATTCCTGTAGTGGTAGATTCATAAACTACTTCCCTAAGAACCATATCACCTAGGAAAATCAAGAGGGAAATATGATCCTTAACAATTACATTAGAGGGAACTGATTGGTATTCTGTGATTGTTTGAATAGTTTCATTAATAGTAATAATGGGGTTTTTAGTACCACACAGGGCATCAACAAGACTTTGTTGAACAAGGAGTGACCTCATTTTAATTTTCCATAAATTGAAGTCATTGTCTCTATCAAACATCTCTATTTCATATCGTATTGTAGACATATTTATCTAGATGAGTGGATGCTAAGTGATTGGGGGAAACGTTAAGAATACACCCAAAAAAAAACGATCAATCTCACAGGGTAAATGTGTACCAAGAGATACAAAATGAAAAAAATGTTCGATGAATACAATGATTTTAGATGAAAAAACAACAACAATAATAAAAAATACAGACAGAATTAAACAAAGAATTAAATGTGAAAAAAGGCAAAACAAACCCAAATTAATAAATTGAAAACAATGTGAAATAAGAAGTAAACAGAATACAACTAGACATATTTTAATAATTCTTTAAATAGGGAAAAAAGGAGTTGTCAATAGGTTACTGGGAGCCAAGTTGTGTAAAAGATTATATGAAAACTAAAATATGGAGCAATATGACAGATAAACAGGTCCGGTTAAGGAAAGAAACATGTTCAGTAATAGTTTATATAAGGGAAGAAAGCATGTAAATTAAATAACCATTGAAAAAAATGAAATTTGAGAGTTAAAAAAAAGCTGTAAACAAATTACAGCAAGGTAGATTGCGGAAAACTGATAAAACCAAAAGCAGATCAATCAAATATCGAAATCAAAACAGCATAGTAAGTAGGGAAGATATGATACCACTTATTGTGGTTGAATGGAGTAGTAGAATGATAAACACACAACAATAAAAAAATGGACTGAACTGGAATTGTGATTCAATATTGAAAGATCTGAAAAACAGAATAAAAAATGCAGAATAATTAAAGGGATACAAGGATTTAACGCGCTTCGATCCCTTAGGGGACCTATGTGCACGACAAGAACACCACACCCATGCACACTATTTTATTACTTTCAAAATAATGAAAATAAGTGCAATAAAATCGGATCCATAAGAATAAAATAAATATAAAAGTAAAAAATTAAAAAATTTTGAAAATGAAGAAGGAAACAGTAAACCTATACTTACAATGTCAAACTAGAACCAGTCCAGCTGTCCTGATCACTTCAAAAACCACTTGGATATGGTTCACCATTTCTCAGGCACTGACCTATTGGACATCTAGGTCGAAGTAAGCTAAGCCGATTTTAACATCCTAACCCAAAAAGCCACCTGAACAGTGCTAAATGGGTTTGGTGTTACTGACATTAAGTGCACCTCCCCAAATTCCAAAGGGTGCCGACTAGCAGCGTGTGTGTAAATAGGTATAGTGGGGAGGTTATATCATCTCAAAGGAAAATAAGGTACTAGTCTAATTATAATATAAAATACGAGACCTTGCAGACTCGAACCATACCCGCATAGCATAAGTACAAACAATAGCAGATAAACCGGCGAAAGAAATATAGAAACAAATGCAGCAAAATGTAAAAAAAAACAGCATGATGAACACCACTTATAACAACTATTATGTCACGACCCGCCCTCGGGGTCCGTGCCGTGACTACCCCAAGCCCGCCTTCCATAGGCCAGGGGCTGGCGACTAGCACCAAGGCGTAAATCCCGGTAAAAAGGGAAGGCATTGCCTTTGTAAAGTAAACAAACACCACAGAGTAAACAAACGGAAAGTAAACACTAAGTAAAAGTAGAGTACAACTGAAAGTGCGGAAAAGTAAATGGGCCAGTATACAAACCCAAACTGAAAGTAAAGTACAACTCGAAAGGGGAAAACAACAACTGAAAAGTAAAAGCCACTACACCGAGCTGTCCACTGGAAATCCCACCTGAAGGGTGGGTACAGATAGCTCCACTGCTCCATGGGTCCCGCCGTCCGCTCCGAGCACGTCCCGCCCAGTGGTCCACCTCCGGGTACCGTCCCGCTCTGCAAGCCTCAGCTAAGGTCAACACTGTCCGTCATCTTCAACCAACACAACGTAGTGCGGGTAAAGCCCGTGCAGGGGTGAGTATAAGCTACTCAGTAGGGACCCCGAGACCCCTGAAGGTCTCTCAAATCCACAAAGGATAAACCACGAAGAAAGGTACAATCACGAAGTAACAACCGACACTGCTTAGGTATATGCCCATACATATACCTAAGTCATCAATTTCAAATACGCTCCAACCTCCGAGCCCAAGTACAACTCAGTCTACACAGGAAAGTAAACGTATTCCACACAGGAAAGCAAAACGTAATCCACACAGGATTGCACAACACAATCCACACAGGAAAGCAATAGGATTCAGCTCACACAGGTATACTTCTTCAAAGGACGATAAAGATGATCTTTGATCCATCTAAGTCGTCGTACCCACGAAGGATCGATAGGTAACTAACCCCCGCAAAAGACCCACACAGGATCGGGCCCACGTAGGACCTGTAGGCGCTGGTTCACACAGGACCGCTGAGCGCAAAGACCCACACAGGATCGGACCCACACAGGATCGGGCCCACACAGGACCTGTAGCACTGATCCACGTAGGATCGCTGAGTGCTGAAGTCGTCGTCGTCGAATCCACACAGGATCTCTGCACTGTCGTCGTCGCAGTCACAGTAGCAGTAGTAGTCACAGTAACAGTCGCAGCCAGCACTAGGGTTCCCGCACACAGCAAGCTCGTTCGGAGGGTCCGCTCCACGAGCCGAGAGGCTGATACATCAACTGTCACAAAGTCCAGAGTTGATGTATCCAAAAGTTCCGTATCGTCAACAGGAACTCAACGCAACAGACGGCGCGTCGATCGGACGCCCGGTCTGAGAGTTATTGGCATTTTCATCCCCGGGGCCCGGTTGGTTTTTAAGGCAAAACCAACCCGACCGTACTCCAACTGCGTCCAAACCTCAGGAGGAGTATGACAAAAGATCCGTCTCACTAAGAGGAACACAACACAGCTGACGACACGTCAATCGGACGTCCGTAGCTCAAGATATGAGCGTTTTCGCTCCGAAGGTCCGGTTGGTTTCGTGTACGAACCAACCCGGTCAAACTCAAAGTAATCCAAAACCTTGAGTGCGATATACCGAAACGACCGTCTCGATCCAAGGATCGCGTTTCTGCAGACAGTTCGTCAATCGGAGGTCCGTGGCTCAAGATATGGCCAAAAGACCAAAACTGATCCGAAACGGGGGGGTCCGGGTCCGGGCCGACCCCCCCTGGGTCGGCCCGAACCGGGTCGACCCGAACTAGGTCGACCCGACCCGGGTCCGACCCGGCCTGGCCGGCGGCGCGGCGGCGCGGCGGCGCGGCGGACCGGCGCCGCACGGAGGCGGCGCGCGGGGGGGATCAAGCCCCCGCTTGATTGAAGGGGCGGCGCGGCTATATGCCGCGCCCTTTTAAAAACGCCCCCCCCCACGTGGGGGGCCTGTTTGTGCGGAAACCGGGGGGCCGCCTGCCCCCCGTCAAGAAACCGCCCTCCCCAATTAAATGGGGGGGGGCTTTATTGCTGGCCGGGGGATTAATTTCCCCCGGAATTGACCATCCGGCCGGCCAGCTGGCCGGCCGGTTTTCTCCAACGGGACTGGAAAAATCCGGTCCCCTTTTCGGCTTCCGACGCCGGCGGCCCGGCCGCCGGTCTTCTCGTTCCGCCGCGGCCCGAAACCGGCCGCGGTGTTCGTCGTCCGGCGCGGTGCGACGGCACCGCGCCCCTCCGCCGCACCTTGATTTCCTTCAACGCGGCGCGACGGCGTTGCGTTCTTGATGATCCTTCCATGGCGCGGCGCGACGGTGTCGCGTAATATAATTGCATGATTAACCGCGTGGTGCGACGGCACCACGCCACCTTGTTTCCACCCGCAAGGTAAATCAACAAGAACGATGGAGGGGGTTCGGCCGTGTTCATGCGGTCCGGCCCCCTCACGTTAAATAATAACACAACTTAAAATATTCAATAGCCTCACGTTAGACATGCTAGATCCACGATCAAGAATAAAATAATTAAACAAAAATCAACAACCCCTACCTTGGGTATAGGTTCGAAGATTTGTCAACGTCCCGCGGAAGACAACGTCGCGGAGGTCGGGCGTCGCGGTAGTCATTCGTCAAATCCGTTGACGAAGAGATACGCCCGAAGAGATACGTCGTTGGCGAATCTTCGTATGCCGACGAAGGGAGTCCGAGGAGGAAGCGGCGTTCCCTCTCGTTGACACGGAAGACGAAGAAGAGAGGAGCGGCGTTCTTCGTCGGAACTTGAGCGTTCTTCGTCAAGTTGAGCGTTCTTCGTCAAGTTGAGCGTTCTTCGTCAAGTTGAAGAAGAAGGAGGAGGAGCTCTCAAAAATCCTCACAAGTTGGCTAAACAAAACTAACCAAATAAAATAAGGTTCCTCCTTATTTTATTTACCAAGCCGAGGAATTCAAAACTTAAAATTCAAAAACATAACACTTAATTAATTATACATGTCATGAGTAATTAATTAGATGTCAAGTTAACAAACTTTTAAGAGGGAGAGAGGGGAGTTTTAAGGGGGAAGATGAGAGGTTTAGGTTCTTGTGGGTCCCACCACACTTAATCCTCTCAAGGTAGGTTAAGTGGGTGTGGGTCCCACCCCTAACTCCCTTTGAGAGGAGTTAACCTACAAAAGTAAAATAAAAAGAATTCCACATTTTTTTATTCAACTTTTTATAATTCTCCCAAAAACTAACTTTCGTCCCGCAATAAACACAACTTCCGAAAAGGTCTCTTTAAGCGAATATCAGCGCTGCGAGTTCATCGGTGCCCTCGGATTTCAATTCCGAGCACCGGATCAAAAGTTAGGAATTCCCGCTCGTTCGTTCACTGAACGTACCCGAGCCAAACTTCGGAAATTGATTCCGGGCACTCCGGGCCTCAGAATCAGGTGCCGTCTGAAACCGCGCTCTTGTAAAATTCTAAAGAAAATTAAGAAAAAATTTCCCTTGAATTTTACGGGTTTTTACATTACTCCCACCTCAGGGCTTTACGTCCCCGTAAAGATACATCAAAAACTAGGGAAACAAATGAGGGTACTGAGCACGCATCTGAGCCTCCCACTCCCATGTGCTCTCCTGGAGATTCCCGTGCTGCCATCTGATGCGCACAAGAGGAATCGATCGCCCACGCAGGACCCGCTCATGTCGATCCTCTATCTCCACCGGGACCTCCGTAAAAGTCTCCCCATCGTCAACGTCAAGCTCCCCATGATCAATGATGTGCGTCGGGTCGTGCACGTATCTCCTCAGCTGAGACATGTGGAAGACGTCGTGAACCCGGTGCAACTGAGGTGGTAGAGCCAGGCGATAAGCCACCTCGCCAACCCTGCTGAGGACCTGGAAGGGTCCGATGAAGCGCGGAGATAACTTTCCGCCTCGACCAAATCTCCGAATACCACGTCGAGGTGAGACCCGCAAGAAGACGTGGTCGCCATCCTCGAACTCTAGTGGCCTCCGCCTCCTGTCAGCATATGACTTCTGCCGGCTCTGAGCTGTCCTCATCCGCTCCTGGATGACCTGGACCTTCTCTGTCGTGGCCTGGACCATCTCCGGTCCCACAAGTGCTGACTCCCCAGGGTCTGTCCAGCACAAAGGAGATCTACAAGGTCGGCCGTACAACGCCTCGTACGGTGCCATCCCGATGGTGGAGTGGTAGCTGTTGTTGTACGCAAACTCCACCAAGGGTAGGTGGTCCTCCCAGCTACGACCAAAGTCGAGAACACATGCGCGGAGCATGTCCTCGAGAGTCTGAATGGTCCTCTCCGTCTGACCATCCGTCTGAAGGTGAAAGGCTGTGCGCAGACGTAGATGCGTTCCGAACGCCTCCTGTAACCCCTTCCAAAGCCGGGAAGTAAAGCGAGCATCTCGATCGGAGACGATAGAAGATGGCACACCGTGGAGCCGCACAATCTCCTGAACGTAGAGAGGTCCCAAGCTCTCCACTGAGCCCTGCTCTCTGATGGGTAAGAAGTATGCCGACTTGGTGAGTCGGTCAACAATCACCCAGATGGAGTCGTGACCTCTAGAAGTGTGTGGAAGTCCAGTCACGAAGTCCATAGATATGCCGTCCCACTTCCACTCCGGAACCTCCAAGGTCTGTACCAAGCCCGCTGGTACCTGATGCTCTGCCTTCACCTGCTGACAGGTGAGGCATCGAGAAACGAACTCTGCTACTGCCTTCTTCATGCCCGGCCACCAGTGCTGTCGTCTGAGGTCCTGGTACATCTTCGCCACTCCAGGATGTACCGCCAAAGGAGAAGTGTGAAACTCTCTCAGCACTTTCTCTCGCAAAGCGACTGGTACCATGGTACGTCCTCTGAAAAGGATGGCGTGCTCTGCTCCAAGGGAGAAACCATCAGGTGCCTGTCCCGAGGATATCTGAGCACGCCGTGTCTCACAGTCAGCGTCCCCACGCTGTGCCTCCCTGACTCACTGCAGTAGTGGAGGAGTGACTGTGAGAGACTGAAGGAAGGCTGCTCCATCTCTATCCACGAAGGATATCTGCAAAGAGGCTAGCTACTCCGTCGCCTCCTCAAGTAGCTGAATGCCCGTCCTCCTGCTGAGGGCATCGGCTACTACGTTCCCCTTCCCAGGAGTATAGACTATCTCAAAGTCATAGTCCTGGAGGAACTCAAGCCATCGCCGCTGTCTCAGGTTCAGGTCCTTCTGCGAGAATATATACCTGAGACTTTGATGATCAGAAAAGACTGTAAAGCGATTGCCCATCAGATAGTGTCGCCATGTCTTCAGAGCAAAGACCACTGCTACTAACTCCAGGTCATGGGTAGCGTAGTTCTGCTCATGCGGCCTCAACTAACGTGATCCATAGGCGATCAATGCCCGCTCCTGCATCAGAACACATCCGAGTCCGGTCCCTGATGCATTGCAGTAAACTACGTACCCTACTCCCTCCTAAGGCAACCTCAAGATAGGTGCGCTGGTCAATCTCTGTCTCAGCTCCTGGAAGCTCTGCTGACATCTGTCTGACCACACGAAGGGTTTCCCCTTCTTCGTCAAAGCTGTGAGTGATGCCGCAACTCTAGAGAAGTCTGGCACGAATCTCCGATAGTATCCAGCTAGTCCCAAGAAACTCCGAACCTCAGTCACACTCCTGGGTGGCTCCCAAGCTAACACAGCCTCAATCTTTGCGGGATCCACTGCAACTCCCGCCTCAGAGATAACGTGTCCCAAGAAGTGGACCTCACGTATCCAGAACTGGAACTTCGAGAGTTTACCATAAAGCTGGTGCTCTCGGAGTGTGTCTAGTACAACTCGCAAGTGATAGGCGTGCTCCTCCTCTGTCGTAGAGTAAATCAGAATGTCGTCGATGAAGACCACGACAAACCGATCGAGGTATGGCTGAAAGATCCTGTTCATGAGAGCCATGAACACTGCTGGAGCATTGGTTACACTGAATGGCATAACCAAGAACTCATAGTGGCCATACCGACATCTGAAGGCTGTCTTCTGCACATCCTCGTCTCTAACTCTGAGCTGATGATAGCCTGACCTGAGGTCTATCTTCGAGAACCACCGTGCTCCCTTGAGCTAATCAAAGACGTCATCAATCCTCGGTAGCGGATACTTGTTCCTCACTGTCACCTGGTTCAGGCGACGATAGTCAACACAAAGTCGCAAGCTCCCGTCCGCCTTCTTGGCGAACAAAATCGGGGAAGCCCAGGGTGAAACACTGGGTCGGATGAACCCCTTGCCCTGCAAGTCCTCCAACTGTACCCGTAGCTCTCGAAGCTCGGTGGGGGCCATCCGATATGCTGGAGTGGATATCGGGGCTGTTCCGGGGTACAAGTCAATATAAAAGTCTACCTCTCTGCGAGGAGGTAGCCCTGGAACATCGTCGGGAAAAACGTCCGCAAACTGATCCACCACTGCAGGAAAACCAGGACTCCGCACGTCAACTGCTCCAAGGATAAGGCTAGCCAACTGATGAGTGATGGGCTGTCCTCTCCTCCGCGGAAGTCCATCCTGTGCTGCTAAGGCTCCCTTCTCTCCGGTGAAGGTGAACCTGCTCCCGTCGGTGCGTACACATCGCACCTTGCGCCTAAAACAGTCAATCTGTGCATGGACTGTAGATAGCCAATCCATGCCCAAGATGAAGTCGTAAGGCCTCGACGCTGCTACAAGAAGATCCCAGCTGAAGCTCTCGCCTCCTAGAGTAAGCTCACACTGCCGGCACCAGTGCGTAATCATCGAGTTTGCTCCCGTAGGAGTATCTAGCCGTAAGGATCGAGCCAACGGCTCTGTCGGAATCTCCGAGCTCCGAACAAGGGCAGCGGCTATGAAAGAGTGACTCGATCCTGTGTCTATAAGAACTGCAGCAAGGGTGGAATAGACACAGATAGTACCTCGAATCATCTCGGGTGCGCCGTGGTCGTAGGCCTCTGCTGCCTGGAGCTGTGCCTGTCTCTGCCCGCCAGCTCCCTGTGGTCGGGGTGGACCTCCTGGTGGTGGTGGTGGCAGAACCTCAAAGCGTCGCCCACCACCGGCTGCTCGTCCAGCTCCTCTGCCTCGTTCGCCTCCTCCCTGCGGACCGCCACGGTCGACCCTCTGCCTCTGCCTCGGTGGTCCCTCAACTGTCTGCTGCTCCTCGGCACGGCGGGTCGGGCAGTCACGAGCCATGTGGCCCTGCCCGCCGCACGAGTAGCACTGTCTGCCTCTCGAAAGACTGGCTCCTCGCTGTGTGCCCCGCACTGCTGAGCCAGTGTCCTGAGGTCGTCTGCCCGAAGGTCTGGTCTGTCTGGACCCCTGAGTCATCCGTCGACTGCCTGCTGCAGATGACTCTGCCACGTGCCGCCCTGCGGTGGGTCGTTGTGCTGGTGTAGACTCAGCAAGGAAGCTCTCGATCAGAAGGGCCCACTCCAGTACTACTGTCTGAGTCGGTATGCTGAGGGAGATCAGCGATGCCCTGATCTCGTGTCTCAAACCCTGCTCGAAGGTCCGGGCCCGAAAGAATGGGTCCCGTACCATGTCGGTCGAGTAGCGTGAGAGATCGGTAAATCTCGCCGAGTACTGAGCGACCGTCATGCTGCCCTGCTGCAGCTGTAGAAGCTCCTGGATACGCACCGCACGAAGGGTGGCTGGGACGAACTCCGAGCGGAAGAGGCTCTCAAAGTCCGTCCAAAGTAGAGATGCCTCATCGTGCACCTGGAGCATCAAGCTCCACCATCGTCCTGCTACTGCGTGTAGTAGGCTCGCAGCGAGGATCACCATGAGGTCTGCTGGTGTCCTCACTAGCCTAAACACTCGTACCACTGCCTCTAGCCAGTCCTCTGCTTCCTGGGGATCCGTCTCCCCGTGAAACCTGGGCGGTCGCTGGCGCTGAAACTCATGCAGTGCGCTGAGGCGACGTGCATCGTCAGCGGCTGCTGCTGGAAGCATCGGGGGCTCGGCAGGTAGAGCTACCGCCGGTGCCACTGCTGACAAAGGGACCTGCACCGAGGCCTCGTCGCTCGGTGGGATGTCGTCACGCTCGACTCTCGGAACCCTAGCTGGCTGCCGTCGTGGGGCCATCCTGAAAAGAAAACAGGTGCGCCACGGTCAGAACAGTATACCTCGTGAGCTGATATAAGTAATCACAAAGAAAACTTTGAAACACACACGCAATCAATGTTTTTCGTGCATTAAGTCGGAAATCAGAAGTCAGGGTCCTGGTGTACGGATACGTCGGCCGCCGCACCAACACTGGACTCCCTGGACTGATAACCACACTCAATACGCTAAACATTATTGCTTCACATAGAAAAGATCAGAGTTCGCGGTAGAACCGAACTCCTCTGATACCAATTGTCACGACCCGCCCTCGGGGTCCGTGCCGTGACTACCCCAAGCCCGCCTTCCATAGGCCAGGGGCTGGCGACTAGCACCAAGGCGTAAATCCCGGTAAAAAGGGAAGGCATTTCCTTTGTAAAGTAAACAAACACCACAGAGTAAACAAACGGAAAGTAAACACTAAGTAAAAGCAGAGTACAACTGAAAGTGAGGAAAAGTAAATGGGCCAGTATACAAACCCAAACTGAAAGTAAAGTACAACTCGAAAGGGGAAAACAACAACTAAAAAGTAAAAGCCGCTACACCGAGCTGTCCACTGGAAATCCCACCTGAAGGGTGGGTACAGATAGCTCCACTGCTCCACGGGTCCCGCCGTCCGCTCCGAGCACGTCCCGCCCAGTGGTCCACCTCTGGGTACCGTCCTGCTCTGCAAGCCTCAGCTAAGGTCAACGCTGTCCGTCGTCTGCAACCAACACAACGTAGTGCGGGCAAAGCCCGTGCAGGGGTGAGTATAAGCTACTCAGTAGGGACCCCGAGACCCCTGAAGGTCTCTCAAATCCACAAAGGATAAACCACGAAGAAAGGTACAATCACGAAGTAACAACCGACACTGCTTAGGTATATGCCCATACATATACCTAAGTCATCAATTTCAAATACGCTCCAACCTCCGAGCCCAAGTACAACTCAGTCCACACAGGAAAGTAAACGTATTCCACATAGGAAAGCAAAACGTAATCCACACAGGATTGCACAACACAATCCACACAGGAAAGCAATAGGATTCAGCTCACACAGGTATACTTCTTCAAAGGACGATAAAGATGATCTCTGATCCATCTAAGTCGTCGGACCCACGAAGGATCGATAGGTAACTAACCCCCGCAAAAGACCCACACAGGACCGGGCCCACGTAGGACCTGTAGGCGCTGGTTCACACAGGACCGCTGAGCGCAAAGACCCACACAGGATCGGACCCACACAGGATCGGGCCCACACAGGACCTGTAGCACTGATCCACATAGGATCGCTGAGTGCTGAAGTCGTCGTCGTCGAATCCACACAGGATCTCTGCACTGTCGTCGTCGCAGTCACAGTAGCAGTAGTAGCAGTAGTAGTCACAGTAACAGTCGCAGCCAGCACTAGGGTTCCCGCACACAGCAAGCTCGTTCGGAGGGTCCGCTCCACGAGCCGAGAGGCTGATACATCAACTGTCACAAAGTCCAGAGTTGATGTATCCAAAAGTTCCGTATCGTCAACAGGAACTCAACGCAACAGACGGCGCGTCGATCGGACGCCCGGTCTGAGAGTTATTGGCATTTTCGTCCCCGGGGCCCGGTTGGTTTTTAAGGAAAAACCAACCCGACCGTACTCCACCTGCGTCCAAACCTCGGGCGGAGTATGCCAAAAGATCTGTCTCACTAAGAGGAACACAACACACCTGACGGCACGTCAATCGGACGTCCGTAACTCAAGATATGAGCGTTTCCGCTCTGAAGGTCCGGTTGGTTTCGTGTACGAACCAACCCGGCCGAACTCAAAGTAATCCGAAACCTTGAGTGCGATATACCGAAACGACCGTCTCGATCCAAGGATCGCGTTTCCGCAGACAGTTCATCAATCGGAGGTCCGTGGCTCAAGATATGGCCAAAAGACCGAAACTGATCCGAAACGGGGGGGTCCGGGTCCGGGCCGACCCGGGTCGACCCGAACCGGGTCGACCCGACCCGGGTCCGACTCGGCCTGGCCGGCCGGCCGGCACGGCGACATGGCGGCGCGGCGGACCGGCGCCGCACGGAGGCAGCGCGCGGGGGGATCAAGCCCCCGCTTGATTGAAGGGGCGGCGCGGCTATATGCCGCGCCCTTTTAAAAACGCCCCCCCACGTGGGGGGCCTGTTTGTGCGGAAACCGGGGGGCCGCCTGCCCCCCCTCAAGAAACCGCCCTCCCCAATTAAATGGGGGGGCTTTATTGCTGGCCGGGGGATTAATTTCCCCCGGAATTGACCATCTGGCCGGCCAGCTGGCCGGCCGGTTTTCTCCAACGGGACCGGAAAAATCCGGTCCCCTTTTCGGCTTCCGACGCCGGCGGCCCGGCCGCCGGTCTCCTCGTTCCGCCGCGGCCCGGAATCGGCCGCGGTGTTCGTCGTCCGGCGCGGTGCGACGACACCGCGCCCCTCCGCCGCACCTTGATTTCCTTCAACGCGGCGCGACGGCGTCGCGTTCTTGATGATCCTTCCATGGCGCGGCGCGACAGTGTCGCGTAATATAATTGCACGATTAACCGCGTGGTGCGACGGCACCACACCACCTTGTTTCCACCCTCAAGGTAAATCAACAAGAACGATGGAGGGGGTTCGGCCGTGTTCATGCGGTCCGGCCTCCTCACGTTAAATAATAACACAACTTAAAATATTCAATAGCCTCACGTTAGACATTCTAGATCCACGATCAAGAATAAAATAATTAAACAAAAATCAACAACCCCTACCTTGGGTATAGGTTCGAAGATTTGTCAACGTCCCGCAGAAGACAACGTCGCGGAGGTCGGGCGTCGCGGTAGTCGTTCGTCAAATCCGTTGACGAAGAGATACGCCCGAAGAGATACGTCGTTGGCGAATCTTCGTATGCCGAAGAAGGGAGTCCGAGGAGGAAGTGGCGTTCCCTCTCGTTGACACGGAAGATGAAGAAGAGAGGAGCGGCGTTCTTTGTCGGAACTTGAGCATTCTTCGTCAAGTTGAGCGTTCTTCATCAAGTTGAGCGTTCTTCGTCAAGTTGAAGAAGAAGGAGGAGGAGCTCTCAAAAATCCTCACAAGTTGTCTAAACAAAACTAACCAAATACAATAAGGTTCCTCCTTATTTTATTTACCAATCCAAGGAATTCAAAACTTAAAATTCAAAAACATAACACTTAATTAATTATACATGTCATGAGTAATTAATTAGATGTTAAGTTAACAAACTTTTAAGAGGGAGAGAGGGGAGTTTTAAGGGGGAAGATGAGAGGTTTAGGTTCGTGTGGGTCCCACCACACTTAATCCTCTCAAGGGAGGTTAAGTGGGTGTGGGTCCCACCCCTAACTCCCTTTGAGAGGAGTTAACCTACAAAAGTAAAATAAAAAGAATTCCACATTTTTTTATTCAACTTTTTATAATTCTCCCAAAAACTAACTTTCGTCCCGCAACAAACGCAACTTCCGAAAAGGTCTCTTTAAGCGAATATCGGCGCTGCGAGTTCATCGGTGCCCTCGGATTTCAATTCCGAGCACCGGATCAAAAGTTAGGAATTCCCGCTCGTTCGTTCACTGAACGTACTCGAGCCAAACTTTGGAAATTGATTCCGGGCACTCCGGGCCTCGGAATCAGGTGCCGTCTGAAACCGCGCTCTTGTAAAATTCTAAAGAAAATTAAGAAAAAATTTCCCTTGAATTTTACGGGTCTTTACATATTAAAAGAACAAATCATGCATCCACAGTAGGTCATACATGCCAACAACAAGGGAACCCATGGATAACCAACTGTAGCTACAAAATAATGTAATCATGCTGATACAGGGAAGAAAGAAAAACAAAGTTACTCCAGCTATGCATGAACTCAAGGTTTATACCATCTCCATGAAATAGCTAATATGATCCAGCTCCCGAAGATGATCTCTTTCATACACATAAATCCATAAAGTCTACACGCATCCTGAAGGGCCTATGTAGGGTGTGAGATGAATCTCAGTATGATACCACCCAATGGTGCATACCTAGTATAGGTGTTTAAGTAGGCATGGATCTATAAGGGAAGTAAAAATTACCATGCACAATGTAAAACACAACTTCCACTAGTGCTCAACATCCACCATGGAGTGTCACCTGCTTCGGACAATGCCAAAATATTTGTTATTTAACCTGGCATCACATGCCTCATGACACCTCATGTCTCAAGTACCGACGTCCTGATGGCATGCCCAAATGATAGTAACCCATGATCTAAAGCTCATGTATGCCCATGAAACAACAACTGGAGGAAAAATGATGCCCTTCCTCAAATAATAATTGGAGGAACATCTATGTCTATCCTCAAATAAACAACCAGAAGAAACAACTATATTTGCCATCAATCTCATAACATGGTAGCCTCATCTCTACCAACTGAAGGCTACTCACCTTTCACATGGCTTCCTATGGTAAGCACCCCCAAACTAATAGTACCTAAACCGAAACTATTAGGGACCTCTACCCACACGAGTGGTCAAAACCACCTCATCACGGAGTCAACCTGTATGCACATGACTCAAATAACGAGTGAGTGGTAATCAATAAATAAAGAAACCAAGACACAATATCTCTGAAACCTCGTGTACCTATGACCATGTTTCTCAAGTATGATGGCCTCGCCATCCAAGTATCCTGAGCCATTCCCAACCTGACAATTACACTACCTCAAACTGATATCCATGATGCCTAATCCTATGATCAAACTACTCAAATAATCCGGGCCAAGCCCAACCTATGATCAACATCACTCAAGAATATCAGGGCCATTCCCAACATATCCCCAAGGGTTTGATCATATGAAATATCAAGAATCACATATATATAAATCATAATGAAACACTTTAAACCGGAAAAACAATTAAATAGTTGAATTGCACTAGCCATGTGCTATCCCATACCATCAATGGGGTCTTGAAAGACTTTGATAAACTTAATCATGTTTTAACAGTTTAAACTCAGTAGTTTAATCAAAACAATTCAATTATAACCATTTTTTCACCCACAACCAAAATTCCCCAAATGAGCAACGACCTCTAACCCAGCCTCGTTCAACCATAACTAGGTAAGGGGATACCCAAAATCATCCCATGGGTCTAAAAATCAATTCAATTATCAATAATGGATTTAATGGGGTCTCTCTCAAAAATACCTGAAGATGCGCCAAAGGCTGCCCCACCAAAATGTCTACGAAAACACAAAACAAGGTATGGACCACCTACCTCGAATGAGTATGATGATCCTCCTCCAGTATCAGCCTCTAATTCGGTCTAAAACATGGTAGATCTATAAAATGAGAAATAACACTCAAACAAATATAACTCGGTTTAGAATAGAAATCAAGACGAAGGACTTAAGAGTAATAAAGGCCTTACCGAGGGAGTTCCAATGGATCAAATGGTGTGTGAAACAGGTTTTAAACAGACAATCGGGAGGGGTTTCTTCCTCCGGTGCTGCTCCTCACTCAAACCCATTGAGGTTTCTGCCCAGAAACATAAAACGAGCCTACAATCTATTTTAATTAATAAAAAGAAATACACGACATGTATATATGAGTACACGCCATGTGTATCATTTTATTGTTCCTAAGATGGCTGAAATTTTTTCGAGGACCTGCCGACATGACTACACAGTGTGTACAAGAAAATACATGGCATGTCCATGGTTTTTATCCTCTAACTCACCAATATACCCACATGCCATATATATCCCCCATACACGGCTAGACTACACGATGTGTAGTAAGAGTACACGATGTGTACTTGGTTAAACATCACTATCTGACCAACACAACTACATGCCATGTATGGCCTTCTCACACATCATGGGTACATGATGTGTATTGGGAAGTACATGGTGTGTAACTTAGAAATTTCCAGAACTGCCCAGTTATTCCCCTATTATCTCAAAAACAACTCAAAAACAGAAAAAGAGAAAAAAAAAGAAACCCGTTCCTTAAAGTAAGAACCAAGTTCTTTCAAACATCCCCCTTAAATAAATTCATCCCTGAATTTTCCTCTCATGGGTAGTGAAGAAAACTCCAAACCCATCTATCCCAAAAATCAAATCAAACAAAGGTGTAATGACCTATTTCAAGACTCATGGTCTTCCCGTGATGCCTCGTCACCCATGCATCTCATCAGGTGTTCTTGTGTCATTCCCAACACCCAAACGTATCCCACACTGCATCGGTGTTCGCCTTCATGAGGTCCTTCACCCCATGAATGCTCAAAGAAAAACCTGGTGCCATGAATCTAAAGTAACCCACACCCTTGATGCCCTGATACCCACGACCTCTCAAGTAACTTACATCCTCGATGCCCTGATGACCACAACACCTCAATTAACCCACATCCTTGATACACCTAATTCTACACATCACATATATATAAATAAATATATCACACACTCAAAATGATGCCAATCCCACTGAACAATGTATAGTCAGTCAAACTAAATCATGTGTGCCGCATGCACTCAATCCAGACATGCCATAACTGGCCATGTCAAAAGGAAAAAAAGAAAATCACAACCATGCCTACGACGTACCTATGATTGTCATCAACTCACCATCCTGCTCAGCCTCTAGCAGCTCCACAGTGTGCACCTGGACTGAAGTACGACAACCTTATGCCTAACCTCCTTGCGGTGCTACTCCATTCACCAACCACTGACCCCTAAGATGAGTCCCGCTGTCTCTACCACATCCTCCGCATGTAGCTGAGCCTCAACTACCATCACCTGGTACAGATCCCAAATCGACCCCGAACACCACTATCAACTCTAATCCCTGCCTGCCGGATATTTGAGAAGGATGCTTGCAAAACCTCTCCAGATGTCTGACCTGTCCACATACTAAACACTCCTTTGGAGGCCTATCGCACTGAGTTCGAACATGCCATGACTACCCACACTAAAATCAAACCACTGATGAACTGCCATGAGGTGGTCTAGCTGAGTCCTTTGCCTAACTTCCCTGGTGGAACTCATCCCAAACTCTCTTTCGGCTATCTGAACCATCACCTGAATCCACTGACTGGCTCAAACGATATTTTTCCGTCAATTTTCCCTCGGTAATGAGCACCTGATTCACCACCTCCGAGAATGAGGTCAACCTGAATATGTTTACCTGTACCTTAATGGCATGCTGTAATCTATCCTTGAAATGACTCACCCTCGAGGCTTCATCGCTTACCATACCTAGTGCAAAGCATGAGAGCTTAGTGAAGGTTGTTGCATAGTCCATTATGAACATGTCACCCTACTGGAGGATCAAGAACTCCCGAGCTCTCTCTAGCCTCAGTGTCTCTGGGAAAAAGTGCTCGAAAAAACTATTCTCAAAGTCCTTCCATTCCAGTCCTTTGTGTCTATGAGCCTGAACCTGCACATCCCACCAAGACTTTACCAGTTGTCTCAACATGTACATCGCTATCTTAAACCTCTAACCTAGAGGAATCTCAAGCTGCTCAAAGATCATCTGCATGATCTCTATTGAGTTTTCAGTCTCCTGTGGACCACCCTCAACCTGAAAAAGTGATGGGCACTATGACTAGAACTCCCACGTTAGATATTCCATAGAGGGATCTGTACCTTGCGCACCTCTGTCAATCCTCTATAAGACACGTACTAGACTAAATCTGAGCTAATCATCGAGCCATGTCCCAAACACTGCCAAACCCAGCTTCTCTGCCTATACTGGATCCTAAACCAAATCCTATCCCTGAGCCTATACCTATGGCTCATGCTCTACCTGACTCTTAAGGTTCTGAACCTGACCGTGCTCCTGCGACACTATACCATCACCCGCCTAATGTTCCATCGAGCCATCTAGGAGGAACCCACTGAAAACCATAAATATTCAAACATCCCACACACACACATATATATATATATAACATAGATATGGAAATAAGTAAAGAGGTAGCGCATAAAAAATACCCTTACTCTCCCCCACTGAAACCATGCCCCACGACATCCCATCCCCACAGCCTCCTTACCCGCCCTCAACAGATCCAAGTATCATAGTAACCTTAGGCCACACCCATCCTAACAACCAACGTTGCTTCAAACCAATGACCGAGTCTCCCAATCCTGATAGTTATAGGGACTTAAACCAATATCCAGAATGCCCAATCCTTGTGTTCAACATCACCTCAGTCATTGTAACCGCCTGCTCATATAAGAACCAGTCCCAAATCTTATTCCACTTGAAATTTTTTACATAATTAAAAGCATGGAATATTACATTGAAATAAACAAGAAATTATATCAGGAATTTCACCCTTCACATTTTAGAAGAATATATAGCATGGAAATTGATATTATTCACATGGTATTTTCACTTCACAAAGCATATGTGAAGATATGAAATTAAAATACCCTAACAATGTTCCTATCAAAATCCAAGAATCTCACCTTGCCATACTAGGCCAAAGTCCAATTCTCCCTTACCACACCGGGTCAAGGGTCACATATCGCAACCAATAACCATCACAAACAAGTGAGCCACCAAGGTGAAAATAATATAAATAGTAATCTAAGTAAAATCAAAACAGTAACTCCCACACAAGGTAACTTGGTCCATCCCTCATACTTGGGGCTGCAGGCACCCATGCACAAGCTAGAAACCAAGTTCCAATAACAACCCATCTCCAGTCTACCATATCCCAAATAGTAATCCAGCAGAAATAAAAAGGCAGTCTTGATCTCATTAGTAGTCAGTAAAAAACTGATACTAAATCCCTATCAATAACAACTCCTCTGATACCACTTTTTAACGTCCTGACCCGAACAACTACCTGAACATTGCTAAAAGGGTTGAGTGTTACTGACCTTAGGTGCACCTCCCCGAATTCCAAAGGCTTTCGACTAACAGAAAGGGTGTAAATAGATATATTGGGGAGGCTATACCCTCTCGGAGGAAAAAAGGTACTAGTCTAAGTCTAATATAAAATAAGAGACCCTGCAGACTCAAACCAGACCAGCATAGAGAAAGAACAAACAATATTAGATAAACCAGTGTAAGTAATATAGAAATAATCACAAAAGAATGTAAACCAAACATCATGATGAACACCACTTATAATAACTACTAAAACAACCAATCATGCATCCACAAAAGGTCATACATGTCAACAACAATGACGCCCATGGATAACCAACAATAGCTACAAAATAAAGTAAGAATGATGATATAGGAATGAAAGAAAAAAAAGTAACTCTATCTAGGCATGACATCAAGGTCTATACCATTTCCATGAAACAACTAATACGATCCAGCTCTTGAAGCTGATCTCTTTCCTACACGTAAATCCATAACGTCTACACGTGTCCCAAAGGGCCCGCGTAGGGTGTGAGTCGAATCTTAGTAGGATACCATCCAATGGTGTGTACCTAGTATAGGTGTTTAAGTAGGCATGCATCTATAAGGAATTTAAATAGTACTATGAAGAATGTAAAACACAACTTCCACTGGTGCTCAACAGCCACCATACAGTGGCACCTGCTTTAGCCAATGTCAGAATCTCAGTCATATAACCCAACACCACGTTCCTCCTAACACATCATGTCTCAAGTACCGAAATCCTAATGGAATTCCAAATAAATAGTAACCCATGCTCAAAAGCTCATGTCTGCCCATGGCACAACAACTGGAGGAACACCGATGCCTATCCTCAAATAATAATCAGAGGAAAAAAAATGTCTGCCCTCAAATAAACAACCAGAGGAAACAATGATATCTACCCTCAATCTCATAACACGGTAGCCTCAACACTAATGAACGAAGGCTCCTCACCTTCCACATGGATTCCTACGACAAGCACCCCAAACCAATAGTACCTAAACCACAACTATCGGGGGCCTCTACCCACATGAGTGGTCAAAACCACCTCATCACGGAGTCAACCTGTGTGCACATGACTCAAATCACAGGTGAGTGGTAATAACCAAATAAAAACCCAAGAGACAACATTATTAACACATCATGTCCCTACAACCATGTCTCTCAAGTCTGATGGCCTCACCATACAAGTATCCTGGGCCATGCCCAACCTGACAGTTATACTACCTCAAATCGACATCCATGATGCCCAATCCTATGATCAAACAACTCAAGTAATCCGGGCCAAGCCCAGCCTGTGATCAACATCACTCAAGAATATCCGGGTCACTCCCAACACAATCTCAAGGGCTCAAGAATATGAAATATCAAGAATCAAATATATATAAATCACAATGAAACACTTTAAATAGGAAAAACAATTAAACAGTTTAATTGAACTAGCCATGTGTTGTCCCATACCATCAATGAGGTATTAAAATCCTTTGATAAACTTAATCATGGTTTAATAGTTTAAACTCAGCAGTTTAATAAAAACTATTCAATTATAACTATTTTGGAACCCCCATCCAAAATTCCCCAAATGACAAACGACCTCTAACACGGTCTCTCTCAATCATAATAAGGTAAGGTAATACCCAAAGGCATCCTACAGGTCTACCAATCAATTCAATTTGAAACAACGACTATAACATGGTATCTCTCAAAAAATACCCAAATACACGCCAAAGGATACCCCACCAAAATGTTTAAAAAAACACAAAACAAGGTATGCACCACTTACCTCGAACTAGTACAATGATCCTCCTCTGGTATCAGCCTCTAATTTGGTCTAAAACATGGTAGATATAAAAAATGAGCAATATTTATCAAACCCCTATAAAATGGTTTAGAATATAAATCAAGATCAAGGGATCAATAGGAATCAATACCTTACTAATGGGGTTCCAATGGATCAAATGGTGCATGAAACGGGTTTTAGATGGACAATCTGGAGAGGTTTCTTCATCCGGCATTGTTCCTCGCTCAAACCCATCAAGGGTTCTACCCAGAAACCTAAAACGGGAATACTTTCCATTTTAATGAAAAAAATAAATACACGATGTGTATATATTATTACACTCTGTGTGTATCATTTTACTATTCCTAAGATAGCTAAAATTTCACTAAGGACCCACCGAAATGACTACATGACGTGTAGGAGGAAGTACACGGTGTCCTTGGTTTCCCCCTCTAACTCAATGACATACCCACATGCCATGTATATCCCCCATACACTACTAGAATACATGGTGTGTGTACTTGGTTAAAAATCACTATCTATCCAACACGCCTACACACCATGCATGACCTTCTCAAATAGCAAGGGTACACAACATGTACTGGGAAGTACATGGCGTCTAACCTGGAAATTCCCAGAACCACCCAATTATTATCTTTTTATCTAAAAAACAACTCAAAAAATAGAAAAAGAGCAAAAAAAATAAACTTGTACCTTAAAGTAAGAACCAGGTTCTTACATTGATGCTCCACCAACAGCGATACACCAGCAGTGTACCACGAATACCACCTACTGCCTAAGTCTTACCACCATGACAAAACACGAACCAGGGTTCATGAACCACCATCAAGATAAAATTTTCCTTAACCACTGTGAAGGAGAAGAACAATTGTAATGCTAATAAAAGAAACCAAGAGACTAAAAATTACTTACAACACCAGGGTTAAAAACACCTGACAGTCCTGATCTCTTCATGACTCATTGAAAGTGTGGACTAGGGTTCATGTGGATCAGTCACCCCCTTATGAGCTTCATCATTCATGGATTGCTGAATGAAGACCACACATCTTCCTTCTGGGAATTCCATTGATGTATCCAACAAAATATGGCTGCAAATGGGGTCTGAGAGAGCATGATAGGGTAGAAAAATCACACAGGAACAACAAAAATAAGAACCCAATCTAGGGTTTCTAGGATGAACAGCGGAAGCACACACCCAAGGAGCTGAGAAGCTGGGTGAATTGTGATATCACATGAATCACTTAAGTAGGGGTGATGAAACCCCCTGCACATGCCTCTTGAAATCGCATGTCCAACTAGCAGGTTCCATGGTGCCATATTGAAAAGTTCATACCCGAACAACCTCAACCTATCAAACAAACATGAAGCAAGATGAACGACCAATATCACATGGCTGGTGCATTTAATCAATGGTTGAAAACAAGCATGAAATAAAAAATGGTATGACCATCAGGTACTGTGGGAATGAAGTGGACCTCAAAACAGGAAGCCCAAAACAAAACACATATCTTGTGTATAGGGATCCACATATCCATAAAGATATAAAACAACATGGTGTTATTAAAATTTAAATGGAAATAAATTAAAAGATAAATTTTAATATGAAAAAAACATTAAATTAAATATCCAATTTCACAAACTAAATTGTCGATTGGACAGATGAATATAGGAAGACTGAAGTGTGAGTGGTAACGACAAACCAACAGGAGCTCAAGATAGAGAAGAAATCAACCTTGACATAGAATTTTTTTTTTCTTTGTTTATTTCTCCTCCTATTCTTCAATAGTTGTAATTTATTTCAGTGAAATAGTTATAGTTGTTTCTCCAAATATTTATTGATAAATAATTTTCAGGAATCAGATAAATATGAACTTAATTTAGAATAGGTTCTACTTAAATTCAATTACAAGTAAGTGCATAATTAATCTTGGAGATATCAATTTCATTCTTAATGAACAACAAATCTATGCTCTTCAAAAAATTAACAGGTGAAGATAATAAATAATTTTCCCTTGAATACTAACCAATGTATTGAAAATGGAAAAGTTTAGTGTTCAATTCTCAATGAAGAACACTTCTTCTAATAAGTGATGATTGAATGATTGTTACTATGGGAGATCAAGAGATGTGATAAAAAATGAAGTGAGAGATCAATGGATCATCAGAATTTCCTTTCATAATTTTAATAATTTTAGAAATATTAAATAGAATAGAAAAATCATTAAAATCAATTTACATTAGTCCAATCATAATATTTGTCTATCTATGGGTTTTTTCATCTCTCTGATTGTTGTATTCCTTGCTTCAATTTAATTTAAAATTTTTACTTCTATCGCAACAACAACCCATTCACTCCTAGATAGTTTCAATTTTGTTATTTCTATTTGTTTCTTTTTTTTTGGTCGCACTCATTTCACTCACCCTCTGAAATAAGATACTCATACTTTATGCTTTACTAGTTTTTAGTAGGTTTTAAACTAATTAATTTTCATGTACTTATATAACATTTGATTCATATAAATATGATACATTCATGAAGGTGGGGAGAATTACACTCCCATCATTGGTAACTATTGTGATTAACTACCCCACATTTGATATTTTAGGTTAGTGATTCTATTTTTTTATTTTTGTTAGCTATACTTTGGATGAGGAAAAAGTAATGGGTTTTTTTGTTGAGGATACTCATATGAAGAAATTATATGCTTCTATTATGGATATTATTCTTGAAAATCATGAGTTAATCATCATTTTGATGTCATGGAAACTTGGGAGAAAATTTTCCGGTGTATATAATGAAAGATAATATCATTTGTCAATATTGTGGTATCCATGTTCTTCTAGAACCTAAACTAGCATAAGAGGATGAATTATGTGTGTGTATGGGGTTTTTTCACGTTGTAGTCATATGAGGTTCATGGTCAACAACTGTTGTTTTTTTATCACGAGGATAACAAGATTAAATTGTGGGGAGGATAAAATAACCCTATTTTTTTAATAAAGGCTTTTCTCATTTTATGGTTTATAGTCATGGGTCCTTAAAAATATTTTTTTTATTTCAATTTATCAAAAAATGTCATAAATGACTTTTATTTTTCTATTTTTCTCAGAACATGGTTTATAAACTCAACATGAGTTTTGGTATTTTTCTATTTTACAAGCATTTTTAATAGTAATTAATAATCATAAATAAATCATAATTTTTCCATGACCATTAATATTAATATCTTTTAATTGATAACTCAGTTGAAAATTTCAACATAGTGAATGGGTTTGCAGGAGGGTTTCTTTCTAGGTGAGGTATACATTTTTATCTCTATGATGAGCCGTCGAAAAAGAAATTTCAGGTTTTAAAATAAAAAACATGACCATCAATACCATATAATACTTTTATATAGCATGGTTTCCTTAGAATTTACATGTGGTAGTGATGTGGTATACTCATGTCATAATGGTGATGATGTGGAATTAGAAAATTTTAGAAAATGATATTTTTGGATTGTTGGATTTACATGATTAGAAAGATAAATTAGAACGTAAATTAATGAATTTATAGGTGGATATACATGGGATTAATGGGAGAATAGTGTAAATTTATAATTTAGGAAATAGATCATCCATCAAAGGATTTCCTCTTTCTATGGGATAATCTAATCCATCTCCTTCACTATAAAAAGAAGAAATCCACTCTTAGAGAAATCTATATATATATATCTTCATCCTTACCCAAAATAAAAAACATTCCCTCATGTTCTTTTAATTTACCATCATAGAATTAATAGAAATGAAAGGAAAAATCTCAAGGATACAAGAATTGTGGATCAAATAAATAACAATGAATAATTGGAAAATTACAAATATTACATAAGGATTTTCCTTTTCCCCTTTGATCCTCATTTCACTTCATCTATTCTACATATCTTCCCCTTATGATCTGATAAAATTTTATTCCTTGGTGTGGGAATCACAAAAATTAGGATACTTTAATTATGATAATATTTATAGAAATAAAATGGTTTAAATTGATCAAATTATATTTTGAATAATATTTCATTGAAAATAGAGTAATTGGATATGATTAATTTTCCTTTGAAATTTTTATGATAATGAATAAATAAAATATATATTAAAAAAATATTATGCAAAAAATAATTATTTGGACAATGAATTTGAATAAATAATTAAGGATGGTTTTGGTTTTATTATTCAAAATAAAATTATTTTTTTCAATATATAATATTTATTGAAAATTTAATATCACCTCATGTGGAATAATTAGTTTTATTTAATTGAAATTTATTTAATTACATGACAAGATATGAAATATTTTATTTTTTTATAATGACATGTGATGAGTTATGTTGAGGATGGGATGAATAATTACAAATGAGGATATATGCAATCAATTTTTTATATGTAGTCACTTTCCCATCTTGTGAAGAATTGATATTTTATTCCCAATATTTAATTTTCATTATACTAGTTGATTAAATTGGAGAATAATAATAATAATAATAATATTATTATTAGTATTAATATCATTTTTATTAAGTATTTTTCTTTGAATTAATATTTTATTATTTTTGTTGACTCAAGAATAATTATTTTAAATAATCTAAAATTCTTATTATTAAAATATTCATACATGGATATATGTGTATTTTATATTACTATATTTTTGGTAAATAAAGGTTTGAATCCACCATATTTCACAAGAATTTTATCTTTGACCTTTTCCTTTTTAAATTTTCAAAACAATTTTTTTCATATTGGTGAATTAAATTATTACTATTTATAATTGGTAAATAATTATTTTACTTGTAAAATAATTTATGTTTTCACCTTTAGAACTATCATTCTTTATTTTAGTATCTTGAGTATTATGGGGGGTTTTGTGATACTATAATAATGGTCAACTATTGAATTATGGGTTTTGGGGATGGTTCATTGTACAAATAAACTGTATTAAGGGGATGGTGAGGGATATAAGAAATTCATTCTAGTGAGGTGAAATAATGAGTTTAGAGGTGGTATGGTCGGATAGTAGTAGAGTTATATCTAGAGAAAAAAGGTGTAGTACTGTTCATGAAATGAAGGAAATGTCTCATTACCGTGGAAAATTTCTAATTCACAATGTGTAATCTCAATTCCCAAGCCTTGTACATTGCCTAATTTTAGTTTTTGTGTCCAATGAATGTAACACTTAATATAACCCTCAAAATAATGTTGTGTGGATCATTGATTAACCATGATTTTTCAAACATAACTTTTAGAAAATCTCACCCCATTTGATATTGGGGCACATGTTGTGTATTTCCAAACTGTGTGTCTTAGTGCATTCCAAAAGTATATACTTAGTCTATATGAAAGGACCCACACACCATGTACATCAACTATAAACAGCATACATTTCATTCTATATGAGAATAGTTTGGATTTACTTTAATATATTTATGATTAAATAATATAAAGTTAACCATTTGAGCCACACATTATGTGTATTCCAAAGACACCAATTATAGCTGATGAAACTTCTCAGCATATATATAAAGTACACATTGACCAAACTAAGGAACCTTACACATTATTGACACAAGTAAATGCATAATTCTATTTTCATTCACATAAGGAGACATTCACATTATTTTCATATTGAGCCATGTAAGAACATGATCAGCCTACTCAAGTCCACCTACATATCTTGTATGCTACTAGACATGCTTTTTACCAGGAAGTATGCATTATTCTTCATATCATTCCACCTAAAATTGAGTTTTTGATATATGAGTAGTCTATTCTAGGTGTATTTACATATTGAATACAATAGGATATATATTATTTTCATATAAGGAAAATATTCATGGTTATTTAAGTCTTATAACTTTGTAGATATGATAATGTGTGTGTGTTGATGATTAGGGAAATCACAAGGTTGGTAACACTCATGAAACATATCCATCTCCAAGGTGTGAGACTCATTTAAACATAGTGGAATATGTATACTACTCTTTGGTATAGGTAATTTTTCTCCTCTAATTGAGTTGGTAACTCACTAAGATGATGTGAAATACACAGAATGGGGTATAGGTTCTGTATAGGGCCCAATTACCATATTGACTGATGTTTTATCCATTCAGGTGCATATCTCTGTAACTATTTCTTTAGAGAGATTTTCTGGAGGTGAAATATATCGAATAGTTTAGTGGAATATGTTCTATAGTTATCAGGGTAATCCATATTTATTTTTTATGTTAGGTATATATAGAGTTAAATTTTTATGTTCAATATAATTTTATCTGAAGTAGAAAAGTTCCACTCCATAAATTAAGGGTGGGGACTTGAGTATTATAAAGCACTATATTAAATGGTTGATGTAGATTATATGCTGTTCATGTGTTATATCTACACTTGATCAAGGAGGAACTAAACTCTAGTGGGTTGTTGATCCTCTCTATTACCTTGGATCATCACTAGGGTTTCATCCATAGTTAGACTAAAGAATTCAGATAAAACAAGTGTTTAGTGACCTATGTTACCTTGGATAATTGTATGATATGATCTTTCAATTTTATAATGTATGGTAATATTATACTTTCATATGTTTATGTGTTTCTATCAAATAAATTGTATATAGATTCTCTCTATTTGATTACATTATTGTATTAATGAATTTTATTTTACTATTTATTTCACATTTAACTATTTTTTTGGAATCTTACTGGGTATATTTATATTCAACCATGAATGAAACATATCCCCACATGTTTTTTCCATGATGTTGTTTCATAAAAAAATATGGGTTTGGTAATCATAGAATCAGAGCTATCTATACGATGAAAATTCATTACAATTCATAGTGGTACTTAGTGGTAATAGTTGTTTTGACATACCCTCTATAGGATTCCCCAGAATATGGTGGAATATAATGGTTCATATCAAGTGTCCCTGATGAAATTATTTGGTTTTTCCTGTATACATATCTATTTTATAGTGGATTCTTCCATGTATTTTGGTTACATGTTGGAGTTTCCCTTGAGGCACAGTGCTGTATTGTATGAGTTCATCCATTCAATGATGTACGATTTAGTTATTCATTTATTTTGATTTTTATTATTGGTTATATTTTGTATATTTTATTTTATATCTATTTTAGGTTGTTATAGGATAATTCCTCCTATGTGTGATTATCCCTTTATAGTTACAGTTTATGACCTATGGCCTATTGGGGGGAGGCTTGAGGCAGAACACTCATCAAATCCCCATCCTAGGTGTAACGTCCTGAACTGGGTGTCACGTACCAGTGCCCCGAGATGCTTGGTTACAACACCTCAAGCACACCTCCCTGTATTCTAGAGGATGGTTAATAACATTAAGGGTATAATATATAACATGGGGATAATATACACTATTTATCAAATCAGCACAACAACAGAAATAAATAAACAATATCCAAATATCATTAACCAATAACAAGAATAATACCATAACCAAATACAAATGAAAATAGGAAATACAATACTCAAACCAAAATTTTAATCATTTCATGCCACATATGTTTCAAGTGTCAATATGAAAAACCCAAAATAAAGAAACACTAAAAACTCCCAAGTGGGTCCTAACATCATTTCTGGTTCCCTCATCCATTCTCCATCCCAACTTAGATATCTAATATAGAGATATTTCCCTTATCCTGCCCTGCAAAAACGAAGTCTATCCAGGTACTGATCAAGCATCCTGATTAGGGTGTGAGTACAACTTAGTAGTCCACCACCAACAATGTATAAAATAATATCCAATTAATTAAAATGTATGCAATTGTACAAATAATTAAGTACAATACATGAAGTAAACAATTATCAAATTTCTTTATTCTTTAATTAACCACATAATTTCTCAGGTTTACAAAGACACCCAAACTATATATTATTTCTCTAGCCTATCCCAGAATCTTAACTATCCCCAAGGGATATCTATTATCACATAACTCAAGGGTTTTTATTTATCATTTAATTTCAATTTAATATCACAACTACTTGGAACTGCAGTATAATTCTAACATTTTGGGTCTTGAATGCCATGCATAGCACCTGTGGGCCTTTGAAGCATCGACCTGTGTCCCACACCAAGTTTATCAATCAATCACATATAGTATTTTGAAAAATTAGTCAGTGTACCACACTCATTTATCACATGCATTAATTTAAACCTAAAACTTCATGTCTATCACCCCTTGGGTATTTGAAGCATTAGTCCATGTCCCACGACCCATTTATCAATTAGTCAAAAATTTCAAAAATATATTATTTAATAAGGTTAATCATCATTAACCCTATTTTCATCATTTCACAACATGGTATACCATTTCAATAATCAAAACAATCATGGTTAAATAATTTAATCACATTAAATAATATGAACAATTCACCATTAAACTATTTATCAACATTTAATCATTTAATCCACTAAACCTTTAATATTATGCCAATTATACCTTAATACACATCATTAGTCAACTCCTAATCACATTAATCAACCAATTACAAATCCTATTAATTAAATAATTTCATAACCCCAACATGCAATCAATTTCATAATCACATCATTCTATTAATTAATTTAACAACTTATTAATCCAATTTAGAATGCAATTACTAATCATATAAATTTATATTTAACAATTCCATACACAAAATTATAATTAAGACTATGGGGATTATAATTTAGGCCACCTAACTCAAGATCATTGATGGACATTCAGCCAATAGAATTTCCCCAAATTTAAGGAGAACGATCACGATCGCAATGAAGAGAGAGATTTATAACCAAATCCCCCAAACATGATCAAATCATTAAAAATTGAAAAACCTATATCTAAACAAATTACATTAGAAAATAAAACATTCATATTTATCGGGAAATAGATATGGGAGATATTGGAATCTGATCTAGAAGATATCACATACTAAAAAATGTTTAGATTCATCAATTAGACCTTAGATTCATTAGAAATGGTGTCCAGAGAGCCTAAGAATCCATATAATAGATTTAAAAAATGTAGGAATTGAATTAATTACAATATGGAGGTGTTTGGGGATATAAACCATTGGCTCGTGATTTTTTTTATAATTTTTCCGGGGTTTAATTTCCTAAATGCATAGTTTCCTGTATGGGGCGCATAGTTTGATCAAACTATGCACCTTAACTGTGTGCCTCATATTAGGGGAACACAGTTTCTACTAATAATATGCACAATTTGACAAAACCATTTTCTCACCATGTAATCCCCATTTTTCTGGGGTTTCATAGTTTTTTGGGGGTAAGCACACATTTTGGACAAACCGTGCACCAACAATGAACTGCCACTTATCCGTTAAAAATTATAAATTTTTCACCCAAAACTTACCCAAAGAAAAACCCATCCAAGATATACAAAAACAATGGTGAAAAGTACCTATAAAATAGAGTGATATTCTACTAGAAAAGTTTAGGATATTATAATCTCCCCAACTTATTATATATCATCCCTGAGATATACTCCCAAGCACCTCTATGTTTCCATGGTAAAAAGATAGGGCCACTGAACCCACATATCCACTTCTCTATCCCATTTTTCTCCCTAAACACATCCATGTTTCCATATTATATGAACTATCACCACAATCTTTCCCCACAAAACATTCTCACTGTGATCCAAAACACATTTCAGATGATCCTAAAAGGATACATTGGTCTCAAGCTAGACATCATCCACATCGATCACATGAGATGGGTTAGTGTGATACCTCATAAGATTTGACACATGAAAAAAATCTTTCATATCATTGTACCTCGGTGGAAGAGACAATCAGTATACCACAAGTTTGATTCTCTCCACAACCTCAAAAGGTCCGATAAACCTAGGCGCCAATTTTCCCTACCTCCAAATACTATAGTGACCCAGTATAGGTGAAACCTAAAGGAATACATAACCACCCACTATAAACTCAAGGGTTAATAAATGTCTATCAACATATGAATTCTATCTACTCTGATCTGTAGCCATATATTTTCAAATAAGCTAAAACTTTCCTGACATCTCCTCCATGAGACTCGGTACCAACAGATCTTACTCACCTACCTCCATCCAACATAGAGGAAATCTACATGTACTACCATAAAGATCCACATATGGTGCCATCTGAATAGTTTACTAATAACTATTATTATAGGTAAACTCCAAAAGTGATTTGTGCTTCTCCCAAGAACCACCAAAGTCTAAGAAATACACCTATAACATATCCTATAAAACCTGTATCATACATTCCAAAATCCCATCTATATGTGGGTGGAAATATATACTTAGTAATACCTACATACCAAGAAATTTCTACAAGCCTTTCTAGAAACAAAAAGTGTAATGTGAGTCACGGTTTGAAACTGTACTCTGTGGAACCCCATGCAGATGGACTATCTCCTAAATATAAAAGTCTCCAAAATGATCCCCTGATAAATTCTCTTATATAGAAAATAAATTTACTACTTTATTTAGTCAATCTACAACCACCCAAATAAAGTTATTATTTCAAGTCATCCTTGGGAGACCAAGCACCAAACCCATGGTAATATCGTCCCACTTTCATTCCAGAATGGGAAACTTTTATAGTAAACCACTAGGTCATAGATGATCAACCTTCACTAGTTGACTATTTTAGCATCGTTTCATGAAACCCACTATCTCTTTTTTCATTCCCAACCATAAAAAATATCAATGTAGGTCACAGTACATTTTGGTCAAGCCCCGATGCACCGCCCACTTCGAGGCATGAAATTCATGCATCAACTCCTACTGCATACACGTAGGCAGAAAAACATGACCCAAACATAGATTATCTCCTCCTCATCTATGTTCTAATTAAAAGGTTACTCACCACCTTCAAGGATTTTCCTCAAGGACTAAAATTCAATAACCTCATACTTCATTTTCTTGATCTGACTCAAAAGCGTAGACTCTAATGAAATCGATATGAGGTTAATCTACTTCTGGCCCTCCTGAACCACAACATGAATCTCATCTAGAAAATCCATCATATTACACTCAGAACTAGACCCCTTAACTTATTGAGTCTGATTTTTCCTACTCAAATCATCGAAAACACTATTTACCTTCCTGATCATATATTACATCTCAAAATCAAAACATTGTATATACTCCACCCATCAATTTTGTCATATATTCAAGTCACATTGTGAAAATATATACCTCGATCTCTTTTGGTTGATATACATAGAATTTTTACCCCAATAGATAATGGAACCTACACTTTAAATCATAAAATACTATAGAAATATTAAGGTTGTACGTAGGGTAATTCCATTCATGTGGCCTCAACTACTATGACCTGTACACCACAACTCAAACCCCTACATAAACACTGCTCCAAGACCTATCTTAGATGCATCCCAAAAAACTGTATACTCATCCCATGGATTGGGTAGGATCAAGACTAGTGCGGTAATTAACTGCCTCTTTAACTCTTGGAAAGAATTATCAGATGATCCAGACTAATAAAACATAACACACTTCTTGATCAAGCCCAAAAGTGGTGCTTCCAAGATGGAAAAGTCTTGGATGAACCTTTGATAGTCACTTGATAACCCCATAAATCTATGGATGTTAAAAAAATTCTTAGGTTAATCCCAAGAAACAACTTCTTCCACCTTCTCTGGGTCCACCGACACACATTCCCCTGAGATTATGTGAGTCAAGAAATGTACCTACTCGATCCAAAGCTTACACTTAGATAGCTTTTCATATAGATAATACTCTCTTAATGTATTCATAACAATGTCAAGATGTTGCACATGATCGTAAATAGTCTTTGAGTACAACAATATGTCATCCAAAAACACTACCATAAACTGATCTTGGTATGGGTAGAATATTCAGTTCATCAACGCCATAAACACCGCAGGAGAGTTCACCAGCTTGAATGAAACTACAATGAACTCATATAGGCCATACTTACTTCTGAAATCTATTTGTGGTATATCCAAAGGTCTAAATCTCAATTGATGATACCCTGATCACAAGTCAATCTTTTATAAGAAACTAGCTCCCCTCAACTGGTCTAATATATCATCAATACATAGAAGATGATATTGGTTCTTAACTATCATTTAATTCAACTTCTGGTAATCAACACATAATCATATAGTCTCATTAGCCTTTTTAAGAAACAAAATCAGATAACCCCAAGGTGATGTACTCAGACGGATAACCCCCTTATCCACAAACTCTTCCAGTAGAGTCTTAAATTCCAAAAACTATATTAGTTCCGTTCTATATGGTGGAATAAAAACTGACTCAAATCTAGGCATGGGATCAATAGTAAACTCAATATCCCTCTCAGGTAGAAGCAATGAGATGTACTTAAGAGACAAATCATGGAACCGGTCCACTACAAGTGGAAAGAAATCATTCTTCAAAACTCCATCATCCAATAACAAAATTTCAACCTGGGAAATGAGCTCCCCTAGTTACTAATGAACTGGACCTGTATATACCACTTGGATATCTGATTCTCCATGATGAAAATAATTCACCCTTAAGAGAAATAAATTTCATTAAACTACAGTACAAATCAATGTGGGATTGGTATGATACTAAAAAATCTATACCCATAATCAAGAACAAGCATGACATATCAAAGATATAAAGATCAAATAGAAAACGATAATCCCTAACCTCGAGAGAACACCCTTTTTACAAATAGATTTATCTTACCCATACCCACAAAGGTGTATCAATTATCCTAACCCCACTCACAAACTCCACTATCATTCTCAAACCATCCACAATTTTTGAAACTATAAAATAATTTTATCCACCTGTATCAAATAAGGCACTAGAAAGTATATAATCTACATGAATAATACCTATGACTTTCGATGGTTCAATCTCACTATCCAACAATGTAGGATGAACGACATGAAATTTTAATAGCCCTATTTCATGTCATCCAGTTTGATTCCCCTGAGTTTCACCACTCTGTTGATATGGTAACTCTTTCCTAGAATTACAACGTCTTCTTCCTTGACCTCCATGTCCGATAGAACTATAACTTCCAGACCGGTATGATATTGAAGACCCCCTTCCTATACTCTGGTTTTCTCTAGCCACTCCATCAATACCAATCTATCATGGACTCTTGCAGAACCATTTTAGATGTACCATCCTTTCTCAAGCTCAGCACTCTACCAATGGTCGAGGAAACTATCAGTGAATGTGAATCGAGCTACCACATTGGTGGATGATCACTTAAGCCAGATTCTAAGTAACTAAGCCTTCCCCTTAGCCACTCTTCATTCCACTTCTCTGGTCAACATTTTCATAGCGATGAATCCTACTCTCAGAATTCGTACCTCATAGTCATCCAACAAAACCCACCTTTCCCCCAATGGAAGCCTCATTTGGTTCCCCTTATATATGAGAGATTAAGTTACCACTTCTGAAAACTCTTTTTGCCTAAAGATTTTACATGGGACATAATTTCACATTTAATTCCATTCTAAAAGTAACACCCCAATATTTCATATTACGTTATTTCTTCAAAGTAATTCAATAACTTGCACCACACACAACACTGAGTTCAAGCACACCACGACTTACCAAACTAGTTGTTCAAAAGAGGTTATGAATAGTATTAACTAAATTTTGAACTTTATATAATCCTTATAATTTTAGAACCCATATTATGAGTTTCTTGGACATAATGAAAACAAATTCATTTTTTTCAGATAAAAGAAGTATTTTTTTAAAAATGCAATTTTACCGCCTTTTAATGGCGAACCATTTTTAAATCCAATATTTGAAACTTTTATATATTCAATTTGAAAAAATAAACTTCTTATTTAGAATCAGGATGTAATAATTTAGTTTCAGTAATTTTTTGGTGTTATTCCGATAACTTTCATATTTGGGTGAATAGTGAAAAATACTATATTTTAACTGAAAACAACATTTTCAATCAAAATAATTTATAGTGTTAAATTATACATTTTAATGATTTGGAAGTATAAATAGATTATATTTTTACCATTTAATCCAATGCTGGTAATTTTAAGTAATTTCACTTTGAAATTGGATATAAACACATGTCAATCTTTTGATAGTTTTTACTTTTTTTTAAAAACACGCTTTTTGGTTTTGACAACGGGAATTAATTTTAAATTAATAAATTCAACTTCTATGTTTTGAATTTAGTAAAATGGAATTAATTTTTGAATTTAGAATATAAAAATTATCTTAGGGTAAATTTTTTGTATTTTTCTGAAAACTTTCAATTTTTGATGAATAGTGAAAAACACTGAGTTATTGTTTAAAACCGACTTTTTATTTAAATAATTATTTATTTTATTTCAATTTATTTTTGGTTGAAATAGACAAATTATACCTATATAAGTTCAATGTAATTCATTGGAGTCATTTTATAATGAGTTTAGATATATAAAAATTTTATTGAACTTTTTACCCTCTTTTACCCACCTCCTAGAAGCATTTGAAAATTTGCATAAAATTTAATTTTACCACTTCTATGAGTTGAATTTAAAAAATCCGAGAGACATAGTTTATATCAGTAAGTAAAATTTGGTTCAATAATATAAAATAATTTTTGGTGAATAGTAACTTTTGACTTTTATTTACCATGGTTAAAAGTGAATAGGGTAATTAAAGGTAAAAATGATATTATTATTACCATAACACATGTTCTAATTCTATTGGATAAGTTTAATTTGACCAAAAACAACCTTAGGATTAAAATATGATCCTTTAGGTCCACTTGGATTAGATTAAGACATTTATTATTATTTAATTCAAAGAAGAGTTAAAAGTGTTAAATTCAAAGTTTAATAACTAAACCATTTTTAATATAGGGTTATACATAAGATAAATTAAATTATACATATTCATTAGAAAGATAAAACTATTTTCTACATAATTATATTTTATTTATAATTTTTAGACATTAAATAATTTAATTTATTTATGACATAATGATGATGCAATAATTACCTTATTAATGAAATATTAAAATAATTGATATTATAAATACCCAAATAAGTGTAATTTGAGACTTTTTTTGAATTAAAATAATTTTATAGGTTAATATGACATATTAGAGTTGATTAAATGATTTTTTTTCTAAGTAATAATTCCTTTATGAATTTAGAAAAAAATACCAAATAGTGTCAAAATTGACATAAAAGCATTTTTAAAACAAATATTATATTATTAATTGTTATTCTATTCATAAAACTATAAGGTTCAGCCAAAAGGATTAAATAATATTATATATTTCATTAATGAACCACTTGGGGTTCTCTTGTAAGTTTATAGTAAGTTTATTAACCATATAATAATACAATACAAAGAGACACGGTAAATGTCAAACTATTTAACTAAGAGTTAAATCTAAAAGATAAGGTTAATATAGTGACCCAAACCTGTCTAAAACCTATTGGTTTAGTGGTTTTAGATCCATAACCATCTTATCATTTAAATAATTTATTTTTGAGCCATTATAAACCGAAAATGAATTTATTATAAAATAGTATTTTAAGTTTTTCCTAAGGTGCCCCTCACCCCTCTTATAAAAGGGCACTTCCCCTTCTCTCAAATTCACATCTTCAAAGCCTTTTGGATCGGCCAAAACTTACCCAATTACCATCTCAATTATCATCCCTTTATCCTAGAGGCATTAATTTTGTCAGAAAGCCAACCTAAGTATCCCTTTTGATCAAATCAAAAGGAAGAACCCGAAGAAGAGGTAAATATTTCATCACCTCTTTTAAGTTCCTTTCTTCTTCCACTTCTTCTTTATTTGTTATTTCCATTCTAAAATAATAACTCTAGTATCTTATATATAATGTGATGTTATTATAAATATGATACAGCCATATTTATTATTCTATCCATCCTTTGAATGACATGTCACCATACGTGTGTATGTATGGCTTACCGTCTCCACGTCATGGTGTAATTGTTATTCAATACATTATTATTTAGATGGGTATAATAATGATGTGTAATTGATGTAAATAATAAATATAACAAGATAATTATTCTATATATATGATATACCATACAATTATATGTTATTTTAATATCAAAAGAATGATATTGTCGCTCGTGCGTACGTACGGATTACCATCTCCACGAACACGATGAGATTCATTCTCCATCATATACATTCAAGATTAATTTTTAGTAGATGATTAAAAATAATTTTTAAAGAATTAATATCATTCTGAATATGAATAAGATACATCCTATCCATAACAAACATTACCTACGTAACAAAGCATACAAAGGAAAATGAATCAGCTAACACCCGAAAAGATGATAATACTAAGATATTATTAACAAATCAATGTTAAAAGATCATATATGATATCATATTAATGTATATGATTCTTGTATAATTTAATAACGATTATTTCACCATTATACATGAGTTTAACCTACCCTCAACCAAGGAAAAGTACAAGGTAAGGGTTAATTTCACAATCTCTTTATTATCCGAGGTTGTTTTTATGTACGTATCTACTGGGACCTCTTTATCATCCACATACATGTTTCTTAAAAATGTATTCCAAATTTTTTTTACTATTTACTAGACTATGGGTTAAATTCATTTATACCCTTGTTTGAATTTTTATAAAATGGTTTGAAAGGAATCTTTCTTTCGTTTTCCAAACAAGGTACTTTTTAACCTTTTCGACAAAATTAAGGTAAGAATGTCTTTTTTTTAACTTATACAGCAGTTGCGGCTATTTTCCACCATTATAACATAGTCGAAGCTTCCCTAACAAGATTATAAGATTATTTTCAAAATAAATGTTTTCTTAAATGATTTAAAAATAGAAAGATATATTTCTCTAAAAAAGGTTTTGATTTAATCTATGTCTACATTCTTTGATGGATTTTAAGCTTATTGAAGTTGATTTATTATGATACAAAACTTACATATTTTATTGACGGTTTTGTGATATGTTTGAATATGGATGTGTTATTTTTACACCATTCATGGTTTATGGATAAGGTATTGACATTTCGTATACTAGTTTTAATACGAATGTTTATGTTATGTTTAAACCTTTTCATATGAGGAATGCATTGGACTTAGTAAGTGACGGGTGAAGCCCGCTATAGCTCCTCGATACATCAGTAGGTCTCATGAGAAAAAATAGTGTCTTAGAACAAGGACTTGACAAAAATATTATTTGTAGTCTTGGCATAAGGCCTTGACTATGTGGTTATTAAAGTTCGGCATTATGCATTCCATAATTATGAAAGTGGCTATTTATATTGCATGTGATTATTCGACTAGTTTAATATCCATGTGCATAAGTAAATGAAATTATTTTGATTTTATCTTTGACATATTATGATGAATTTAAAGTTAAAAAGGCTTTTGTTTTAGTCTTATACATTTCCTTAAATGTTTATGCTTATTTATGAAAGTTTCCGCTATATTGTTATCCTTACTGAGCATCTGAGCTCACCCCTTTCTATGTTTTATTTTTCTCAGGATGTGAAGAAGTATATTATGACTAACCTACAGGGATATTCTATGGGATATCAGTGTTTTCTATGGAAACAATTTTGTTGTATTTTTCCATTTTATGATGTAATGTAAAACTTATGAATGTATCTAATACTTCCAAGGATACTAAACTAATCGTTCTTTTGAGACTTGATCTTTTATGATCATGCCAATGTTATATAATAATGCACCAACTCTAGGATTATGGGGTCGGGGCGTCACACTAAAAATGTTTTTTTGAAGTATACTGTCACATACATGACTTATTTTAAAGGTAAATTTCATTTAATTTCTATTCATGCTTTGTTTTTAGGGTTTCCCAAGATTTTATGGAGGAATTAGTGAGTTTTCATGAATGGGGCCAAACTGTGAGCCCAATTCCAGATTTAAAAATAAATTTTTATTCCTTTATAACTCTTTCATTTTTTAAAATTTTTCATCCATTAAAATTCCTAATTGTCATACCTTGACCTATTAACACCAAAATATTAATTTGGACCATTTAGAAATACATAATCATGGTGGATATGGGTTTTTATTTAAGGGATTGGGCCTGCCCAAAAGCCCATTTCCTGCATTAAAAATATTTTTTAATTCTTTAATATCTTCTAATATTTACGTTTTTTTGGAAATTATAACTCTCCCCAGATCCCACATACCCAAGGCACACCACCCATGCTCTCCGTACTCTCTTTGGAGCTCGGTTACATCATGAATTTGGATGAAACTTCTCTGAATTTCTCAAATCTCCCAGATTTGAAGAGGTAAATTGATTATTTCATAACTCCTTAATTTATCACTATTTCCCCACATTCTAGTTCATAAATGATATCTTCAACCTTGTTCAAATCTTCCTTAAATGGTTGGATGTTTGAAAATTCAGATACTGGTGTATTTGGGGTGATTTCTTCAATATTTTTCAAGGTAAGTGATTCCTTCTTGGTCTCTTCCTTTTCCCTTAGTATTTCCTCCCTATTTCATTAAGTTATAAAATGTCCAGAAGTAAGGGTTTCAACCTAGGGTTTTATTTGGTGTCTTTTTGGTCAAATATTGTGGTCTAGGGATGGATTTATCTTCCTTGTGGTGTGGCAGTGGTGCGATTGATGTTTTGCACTAAGTTTTGAGGGATTCGACACTTTCGGTAGGTGATTCCATGGTTAAACATTCTTTGATGAGTTAGTTTTCTTGTTTTACTGGTTTTTCATGTTCCCCATATACTGTGTGTGGTGAAAAAACCATTTTTTATGGATTTGGTTAAGCATTTAATTTTATAATTTCATTTTTGTTGAAGTTATAAACTTTTCGAGTGTAACACATGTGGTATCTTTTGTGGTAGTTTTATAAAATATGAAATTGATTTATTAGTTGTTGAAAGGGGCTGAAGATTATGTTTTTTTGTTTAATTAGTGTCATATGGGCCTTGGAAGGGGGTTTTTGGAATAGGTTTGTTGTTTAAAACTTTTTTATACTTCTTGAGAGTATTTTATGAAAACGAGTGTTTTCATTTGTATCTTTCATGGTATTATCCAAGGTAATTTTATAACACTTGAAAGTGGTTTTATAAATGTCTCTAGGGCTAAAAATTATACTTTTTTAGTGTTTTGGTGTGATTTTGTCCTTGAAATATGGTTTTGAAATGGGTTTTATGAGCAAAGATTGGGTATACTCTTTGGAATTGTTTTATGAAAGATTTGAATGATTTAATGATTTATGTAAGTGGTGAAACCATATTGGAAAAATGTTTTGGAGTGTGTATATTCTGAAATGGTAAATTTTAAATGTGATAGGGGATGTTTTTTGATGTGTTCCATCTTAAAAATGTTTTAAAAAAATGTTTTAAGGATACTATAGTGTGTAAGAGATGTGAAAGTGACATGGGATGTTTTGTGTGAGTGTGATGTGAAAAATGGATTTTGGTTTTGAAAAAGAGTATTATGTAACATGTGAGTGGGTTGTTATGTGAGTTATAATATATTGGAATGGTTTTATAAATTTTTTAATGGATTTGTGGAAGTGTTAAAGAAATGTGAAAAGTTTTGTGGGATATTTTAGTATGAGTCAGATTTTAAATCAATTTGAATGAAAAGTGAACTTTTGTAACTTGTGTGGTATACATGTGAGCTGTTTGGTGAATTTTTGATGAGGAAAACCCGAGTATCTAGGTGGGTGGACATGTACTAGCATTCTAGTGAATCCATGAGGTTTGGACTCAGTTTTACTTAGCAAGATTGATGCTTATAACTCTAACTAAACTATGATGATGATGTTGGGGACAACTAGGTTATGGGTATGTTCCCTACTAGTGGCTTGTTAATGAGAACATATATTTGTGATGGTTACTCTCACTGAGATACGAGGTACCTGGGACCCACAATGAGCTAGTGCCTAGGGGTTATTTCCTATTTCTTGTGCTCATTAAATCCTTTATACTTACCATCGAAATATGGTACATTTGGATGGAAAATTCAGTAGATTTGGAATTTATTTTAAAAGTGTTGATTCTTTAAATTATCCCACTTGAAAAATGATTTTTTACATTGCATATTTTAGAAATTGTAATAAGAAATTATATGTTTTTGAAAACTTGCATGATTTTTGTCTTTGAATTTTTATCTCATGGAATATCTTAGTGGTGGTATCCTACTCAGCATTGGATCAAACCCTAATTACACCCTTGGGTGTAAGTATAATCGATTATTTTTGTTGTCATAGGTTGGGTACAGTTTTTAGTTCCAGTGGTTCGCGTTTCTAGCAGGTCCTTGGTGGTGAAGTCTTGGGGAGATGGCTTGAGGGCGGTGCACCTTTCCATGAGGGTTCTTGGGATGTTTCCTTTTGGTTTTGTACCTTTATTATAGTATTTTTGTGTTGTTTTAAAATATGTAATTCAGTTATGAATTTTTGTAAAATATTTTTTGGTTTGAAAAATCCAGATTTGTTTTATTGAATTCTTTTGTTGTTTTAAGTTTATAAACTCGGGTAAATCATTCCCAATTCTCATTTTATGATACCCAAACACTTGTTCTGGCCCTTGAGGATCGATAATGCCCTTTGGGCCTTGTCACGGACTGGGTTTGGTGACGGTTTTAGTGGGAACCATATTTGGTTCGTGACATAGCCTCATCCCCTGGAAATGTTGGGACAAAGCACTGTTAGTCTATAATGCGCCCTGTATAGTACGTCATAGATATGATCCCTTGGGTCAACCTCATAAACTCAGATTCCCTCTCCTACCTGAGAGTCTCAAGTTAAAATTTCTCAAAGAACATATCTTGAAAGTTCTTTCATACCATATTATCTAGATGTTTATTCCAAGTCTGGATGTCCCACCATTTCTTCGCCTGACCATGTAACATATAAGAAGCCAACTTGATTCTTTTCTCAGAATGAGTCTCTAAGTGTTCAAGAATCATCTGGATAGTCTCAATACAGATATCAGTAGCCTCAATTCCACCCTCTTTGATAAAATTTTTAGGGTGCTAGAACTGGAACTCCCATGTCATATTGGACATACTTTTCACAACCCACTCTGGGTCTCTTTCCATAAACTGCATAAAGTGAGGGATGTGCTCACAAAACTGCTCCCTAACTTCCTCACCCAAAACTATCAAAGACTCATGTTCCATTTCTAGAGGATCATTTCTATCCATGTACTCCTTACATACAATAAAAAAGAATCATCATTGAGTAATAAATATAAAATTCCAAACACACTTCTTAGTACACATAATGAAACATTTACACAATTACATAATAGGGATTCATAATAAGACATAACAAGTTATCCCCCATACCCCACCACACAGTCAAAATAGATAATATATCACTACCCCTATCTATCCTCATATATTTCATGGTTAACATATGGTAAAACACTTTCATCATTCATGTTTCTCATTAGAAAACCATTTACCCATTTCATTTAGCATAGTTAGCATAATTTATAACTTTCAATTTCATATTAGGCCCCATTTTCATTTAAAACACACAAGTAGTGAAAAGAATTTTCATTTTAAACAACTTAACAAAAATATGTTTTTTCATGCGTGCATAAAATGATGCATGTCACATAAAAATCATGAGTTCCTAAAATGATGTATTCTTATTCAAATCCTATGCCATTCTAGGACATGATGCAAAAATATTATAAAATACTAACATCACACAACAAGTGTATCACCCAAGGTGAAATAATATAAAACTGTAACATCAAACATATATAACAACAGTCCCACCATGGGTTCTTAGTTTTACCCTCATACATGGGTTAGCTACTCCCATGCATGAGCTCTTGACCAAGGCCCAACACATCCTAATATACTGTATACCTTTCCTAAATAGTAAGTCAAAAGAAAATAAAACCAACCTTCCCTTTAATACCACTTTGTAATATCCTGGACTGAGTTCCACATGTAGATTACCCAATCCGGTTGGTTATGTAACCTCAATCATGTGTCCGTATATGTCGGAGGCTGCCGACTAGCAACAAGGGTATAATATATAACATAGGGAGACTATAACCTCTTTATTGAAGAAGAAAATAATAGAAATAGATAAAAAATTGCCAAAAGAATATAACTAATAACCAGAATAATACCATAACCAAATACGTACCAAAAATAGAAATAAAATACTAAAACAAAACAATAAATATGTCATGGCATATATGTTTCAAGTTTTAATATGAAAAACCCAAAATAAATACACACTAACAACTATCAAGAGGGTCCTAAAATCATGTCGGGTTCCCTCATTCATGATCTATACAAACTCTTCCATCTAACATAGGGATATTTATTTTATAATGTTCTAAAAAATGATGTATATTCAGGTACCAGTCAGGAAGCCTGAGTTGGGTGCGAGTACAACTCAGTAGTCCACCACCAAATGTTTCTAAAATAATATCTAAACAATAACAATGTATACAATTGTATAAAGAATAGACTAAACTGCATAATGTAAATAGTTATCACATTTTATTTTTCTCTAATTAACCACAAAATTTTCAGGGTTAAAAAATATACCCAAACCATCAATACCTACATCAACTTGTTTTAAAGTCTGAACTATCCCCAAGGGATATCACATATCACATAACTTAAGGGTTTTCGTTTATCATTTCATTTAAATTTAAAATCATGGCTACTTGGAACTGTAATCCAATGACCACATTTTGGGTCTAGAATTCCATGTGTAGCACTCATGGGATTTTGAAGAATCAGTCCATGTCCCACACCTTATTTATAAATAAATCACATATGAGCTTTTGATGCATTATTCTGTATCCCAAGCTCATTTATCACATGCATGTATTTAGGCCTAGAACGCTATGTCTAGCACCACATGGGTATTTGAAGCATCAGTTCGTGTCCCAAAAACCATTTATAAATCAGTCACAGATTTCATATATATCACATTTGACAAGGTTAATCATCATTAACCATATTTTCAAAATTTCATAACAAGGTATACCATTTCAATAATAAATACAATCATGGTTCAACACTTTAATCATACAGAATAATATTAAAAATTCATTATTAAACCATTTATCAACATTTTATCATTTAAGAAATTATCTCTTTAAGGTTAAGACAACCACCCCTTATTTCCCATCATTAATAAACTCATAATCATATTATTAACTAATTACTCACCCATTAATTGAATAATTTCATAACACAAACATCCCATAAATTTCATAATCCCATCATTTAATTAATTAATTAAATAATTAAATAATTAATTAATCTAATTTAAGATTCAATTTGTAATCATTTAAATCTCTATTTCACAATTCCATACACACAATTATAATTTAGATTATGGGAATTTCAATTTATACCACATACCTTATGATTATTGATGAATGTTCTCCCAACAAAATTTTCACAAATTGAAATGGAATGATCAATATCACAATGAAGAATAAGATCTATAACCAAATCCTAGAAACAAGATCAAAAAAATAAATATTCAACAAAACCTAGATCCAAAATAATTCGAATAGTGAATAAACCATTAATATTGATCAAGAAAGAGGGACAAAAGAAAGAGGAATCCAAATCAAGAATATATTACAAACTAGAAAAGGTGCATATTCATTAATCAGACCTTCGATTAATCAATAATGGTTTTCTAAGAGCATAAGAATCCATCTGGGAGCCTAAAAAATGTAGTAATTGATTTAGGTAAAAGAAAGGGTGTTCAGGGATAAAAAATTGGGGTTTGGTAATTTTTTATAATTTTTCAGGGGTTTCATTTCCCATGTGCACAGTTTCCTCTTTGGGGCACATGGTTTTACCAAACCATGCACCATATTCATAAACCCATCTTAGTCGTGCACAATTTCTACTAAAACGGTGCATGATTTAACAAAATATACACCAACCATGCACTAACCCTTTTACTTCAAAAACCCTAATTTTTTCACCTGAAACTTCCCCAAAGAAAAACCCAACCACGATATTCCAAAACAACTGGTGAAAAAACTACCTATAAAAGAGAACAATACATCTCTAAAAAGGTCTAGATTTTACACTAGGAGGGGGTATCAGTGGGTTGAGTCTCTTCAAAGATAGAGAAAAGAAGTTATTTTTTCTAGAAGTTATGAATGATAAATTAGAGAATATATGATCTATATAGATGTATTTAAGTATGAAACAGAGTATATTGAAACATTGTGCTGAAAAACAGAGGATGGAACTTGAATTCAAAGTAGGGGACCATGTAATCCTAAATATAGCCACATGGGAGGGAGTTATCAGAATTTGAATGTTAGGGAAGTTGTATCCAATGTTAACCATTCCATGACACCAAACCTCTATCATGTGCATGGTGAATTACATTTATTACTTTTAATTAAATATATGAAATAACCTTCACTTGTTCTAATGAATGATCAAGATTAATTGTATCCTTAATTATCATATAAAGTAGTTCAGATTTATATTCTTTGTAACACCCCCAGATTTTATGAGAAATATTATTTTTAATTTCTTTGATGTATTGAACTTTATGAAACACTGTATTATCTTGTAGTATATGCAAACACTATTCTTGGCTTGTGTTTTATGCAAGAGCGACCTTCCTCAATAGCGTTTGTTGTACGCAATACCGAGTTTCACTAAACAATGATATATTATTCTAATATTATTATGAACTAGCCGTTATAAATAGTATTAACCGAATTTTTAATTTTATAACATTATAATCCATATTAATCATTTTCTAGAACAAGTTATAAGAACAAAATCATTTTTTTCGTATAAATGAAATATTTTTCTAAAAATACAGTTTTGCCGCCTTTTGATGGCACACCCACTTTAAATATAGTTTTTGACATTTTTATAAGTTCAATTTGATGAAATAAACTTATTTATTTCAAAAAGTATATAAAAATTAACTTTGGATAATTTTTTAATATTTTTATAGTTAACTTTTATATTTTAATGAATAGTAAAAATACGCTAAATTTTAATTAAAAACAACTTTTTTCATAAAGTTAATTTATATGGTTAAATTATAATATTGAATCATTTTAAAGTATAAATAGAATATATTTTTACCATTTAATATTATTTATTTCATTATCATTAATTTTACATTGAATTCACAGGTAAAAACATTTCAAGTCTTTTGCAAAGTTTTAACTTTTATAACCCATTTTCTCAATAGCGGGATTAATTTTAAATTAAATACTGAAACTTCTATGTTTTGAATTTGTAAAAATGGATTCCATATTTGGAATTATTAGGTCCAAATTATGTTAATAGGATACTTTTATTTTTAGGTATTATGAATAGTAACTATGGTAAATATTATTTACAATAGTTAAAGGTAAATCAGGTAATTAAGGGTAAAAATAATATTATAAAATTACCATAACACTTGTATTAATATAATTGGATGATTATATTTCGTCCTAAAATATACTTGGGTCGAAATTGTATCTATTGGAACCCACTTGTATGTGATTAAGACATTTATTTTATTTTATTTAAAGAAAAGCTAAATATGTCTCACTCAAACTTTAATAATTAAATTATTTTTAATATAAGTTTATACTAAATATAAATTCGATTATAAATAATCATTTGAAAATATAATATGTTTTTATTTATCATGGTAATTTATTTGTAATTTTTTATAAATATATAATTACCTTAATATCTTATACATTAATGATGCAAAAATTATTTATTTAGTGAAAAATCAATAATATAATTTTTATTAAAATAATAATACCCACCAAAGACCCAAAAACTTGACCAAAACTTATTGTTCAAGTATATATACACCGTAATCATCCAAATGTAGAATTTTGGACCATTTTGAGCCTTATAAAACAGATTAGGACATTTATATTATTATATTTTAAATGATGTCAAAGTTGTCACCTTCATAATTTAATGAATATAACAATTTAAATGTTGTGATTTTAAGATGATAAATTTGATTAAAAGTATTATTATGAAATATATTTGATTTATATTTATAATATTATTTTATTTTTAATTTTTATGAAACAAATATGTATATTAAATAATTATACCAAAATGTTGTAGTAATTATTTTATTAAGATAAATATCAAATAAATGGTTTTAAAAATATGAAAATAAATATTATATAAACTAATCAATGTGTTATACGAAATTTTTATATTAATATGACTTTTTAGTAATATATTAAATATTTTTTTTCGAAAATATATTCTGTGTGGATTTTATTTAAATTCAAATAAATGAATTGTGTCAAAATTAACACTATTGATATTTTATGAAAATAACATATTATTAAATTGTTTAAAAATCAAAAAAAATATTTTAAAATTAAAAATTAAAATTTATATGGTCTACCATGTCATAAAGTATCCAATTATGTTTAATTAACAACACATAAGTAAGCATTTATAACCATTTAAAATTTATAACATTATTACCACAATTACAATTAAATAGATTAAATAAGGATAAATCAAAATAATAAGGTTTAAAATAAAATAAAAACTTGTCTAAATTTTATTTTTTGATGGTATTAAAACCCTATATTATCTCATATCATAATTTGAGTCACTTTGGAAGTTTTTAAGTGGGGTTTGAGTTTATTATAAATTAATATTTTAGAGGTTTCCAAAAGTGCCCCTCTCCTCTCTTATAAAAGGAAACCTCCTCCCTCTTCTCTTAACACCATTTTGAGCCTTAAATCTCATCCAAACCCTGAAAATTACTCTTATAAAAATCTATAGTTACATTATAGAGGTTCTGGTATTCTCAAAAGACCATCTCTAGTGCCCTAAGAGGAGGTTTAGAAGAGGCGCGTCGAAGAAGAGGTAATATCCTTTACCGATTCTTTCAAATTCATTTCTTCTTATACTTCCTATTATTTTGTTGTTTCATAATAAAGTAACAAAATCAGTATCAATCATATACTGATATTTTATTATAAATATTAAACAATCTTATTTCAACTTCTATCTATCCTATGGAAAATGAAATCACCACGCGTGCGTACGTATGGAATACCGTCTCCATGCCGTGGTGTAATCTGTTTTCCACCACCACCTTACTTGGATGGGTATAATGGTGTAAATAATAACTATATATGATTATTATAACATGATAATAATTCTGAGATATTCTATCATCCACTCCAATACCATTCAATAATTATGGGAACGATATCATCGCTCGTGCGTACGTACGGATTACCGTCTCTACGACGCGATGAGATTCATTCTCCATGTTAACCATTCAAGAATGATTATAAAGTATATATATAATAAATAATCATGAAGTATATGACATAATAATTCTACTGGATTTATATATATATATATGTCATATACTTACTTCCATTCAATTCAATAGGGAAATGAAAACAACGTTTATGCGTACGTATGGTCTACCGTCTCCTTGAACGGTGTATTTTATTTTATTTATCTATATTATATATATATACTGAATATATATGATATATAAATCATTTTTTACATTCTTTAAGTAAGTAAATCATGATATAATTAATAATAATATCAAGAACAATAAATCCAAACACATACGATAAATGAAACGATTTTACCCAAAACGCCGCTTTAACATGGAATTAACAAATAAACGGGTAATATAAAGTTGTAAGTGAATCATATATGATATCATAAATATTATTATGGTTCTGTTTCAAGTTAATAATATGTTCAAACCCACTATACATGAGTCTTATACACATATGGAAGAAATTGGACATAATGTAAGAAATAATTATTCCAATCTCGTTCTTATCCGAGATTGTTTATTCGTAAGTATTTACTGGGGTTATATTTATCATCCATGTTCGTGTTTTATAAAAATGTTTTCATAAAGTGTTTAATATTATTAAATGTATGTTTAAAGTCATTTTTACCCCTTTTGAATTTTACTATATAGTATGGAAGGAATCTTTCTTTTGTTTACCATACGAGGTACTTTTTGACTTTTTTGGAAAAAAGTATAAGAAGAATGTTTTTTTAACTTATACGGCATGAATGGATTTTTATAGTTTCATAACGCCATATTTACATGAAGTTTAATTTACAAGATTTCATTATTATTTTCAATGAAATTATTTTCTTTTAAATTTTCATAACATTTTGTGAAAAGAAAATGATTTTGAAGAAGAAAGGATATTTTCCTCAAGAATTCATTTCAAGTGTTTTATCAAAATTATTTTCCATCAAAGATAATATAGGGTTATGTTTCTATCCCTATTATTACATTTATTTGATTATGTTATTATGGAATTATTTTTATGAAGTCCTTTTATCTTATATAGATTATGTTATGTTGGCATGATGTTTAAGAATCCCATTTTTATTACACGGGTTATGCTATGATGTATGATTTATGATTTTGTGGAACACATAAGAATGGTTTCATTATGAGATGGGTGGGACCTATGTCTACCTCCAATGTATTGGGTAAAGATTTATATCTCATGAGATAGACATGGCTGGAATGAAAAGTAAATCCGATTCAGTAATACAGGGCTGGAACGACAAGTAAACCCAGTTCAGTAATGGACTTTATCCACTATGATAGTCTTGGCCACAATGCCTTGGATACTATGGAAATCATATCATGTGATTAATGGTTTTCCACAATTACAAGTTTTATTCCCAGGATATTTTATCATGATTTATGCTCCTTTATGATCTATTCCTTATGTACTGTAATGTCTTATGTCATTGCTCATGATTTTGATATTTAAATTTTATGTTCATGTTTTTACGTTCAACTATTTATGTATTGTTTTATGTTCTCCATGTTTACCCTTACTGAGAATTTGACCTCACCCTTTATATGTTTTCTTTTCCCTATGATATAAAGAAAGGTTTTAGGTAAGAAAACAAAAGGGGAAGATCTTTATGGGAGATGTTGAAGATCTTTCACCATGATTAGAAGATTATGTTCCAAGTTTCCAAAGACACTAAACTAATATGGTCCTTGGGCATTTTTTTGTCATGTATTAAGTATTACTCAAAATTAATGTAATGTCCATGTATTTCAAGATTTGGGTCTCTATATTCTTGATATTCGAGAGTATGGGTAGTGAATCTAGATAACTCTATTTCTTATAGTTATTTAGTGGAATCATTTACTATAGGATGTAACATATGTATTTAAGTTATAAATGATTAATGTATATGAAAATATATTCAATGATGAAATTATAATTTTAAGTATTAAATTATTATAAGGTGGAGCTTGTAATTCCTAATAAATATTAGTATTAAATAAAAAATTTAATACAAAATGATGATGTATAAAGTGAATATATAGATTTAATAAGAAAATTTTATCTAAGAATTATAAATAGGAAAAAATCAATATGAAAATAAGTTAATTATCCCATGCATCATCTTTTCTAACAAACATTATGATTATAACATGTACTATAGAAAAGAAAATTATTACATTCTAACAAAATTATATTTTTAATTAATTAAAAAGAGATGTATTGTTTGATTCATTTAATGAAATTATAATAAGAAAAATTAAATACATCCAATATATATCCATTTAGAATTATGATTATTAGATATATAAACCATATAAACTAACTAATAGAATTTGTATATATTTTGGGAAATGATAAGACTTAATTGATTCAAAATGGGGAATCTAAGGCATAAACCTATTGAAATACCCCTTAAAGGTTATATATATCAAATTAAAGAAAGAAAATAATTCACAAAGGTTTTAACTTGTCTAAAACCAATGAAAAATTCATTAACTATGGTATGATTGAAATCTTCTGTGAGATAATTTCATGTTATTTGAAGTAACAAAAATAATATTCTTTGGTGAAACACCCCATGAAAGTAACACAATTACATTCCATACAATTATTGAATATGAAATTATGATAAAGGGGGTTTCTTGTTGATTTAATGTGTAAATTAATTTAGTAATGAAATGGTGTTTACATTATTAATATATTTTTTACTAAATGTATCATTCATATTTATAAGTAAATTTTCAATAATTAGAGGGATAAATTCTGAAAATTGATCAAATATTTATAATAAATATATTAAAATTAGGTATGGGTGGAAATTTTGATTTTTTATAAATAATATAAAATATTATGAGAGTGAAATACAATGAAATAACTTGAAATTTGGTAAATAAGACATCATATATATGTAACCAGAAATAATTTCATCCATGATAATGATCATTGCCTAATTTTTTCACTAACCAATATAGTAGAAAATTAAGCGAGGTAATTGGGAATTATGGTGGGACAGAGAGCACAAGAAATAATGTTAATGTAAAATATTTAATATTTTATTTATTGGGATGTGACTCACCACACATATAAATACCCACAAATTTTAAAATTTTTCCTCACACTATGTTTGGAATATCTCTTCAAAGATCTCATGGGGACTCTCTCATATATGTATATCATAAATCATGTACATTTTTTATTCTTTTAAAGGTCATCTATACTCTATTAATCTCAATAAATGCAATGATCCGTTTTCAATCTCTTTTCAATCCTTAATTATATTAACGTTACAATATCATTTGAAATTTGAAATTTTGTTTTGAAATATTTTTTTAATATAATTATAAGTATTGTCTTTATGATATATTATTCATGAGAAACACCATTTCACTAATATTATAATTCATTTGTTTCCATTATAATTATGAAATTCTCTTAAGTGACATGAACCCCAATATTGTCCCATAAAAAAATACCTACATATCACATTATATGTAGTATTATAAATTTATTACTTCTATTAAGGGACACTTTCTAAGGAAAGAAGATGTTGATTTAAAAAGTAAAGCCTCTACTATTTCCCAAGAATATTAAACATAATTTTTATCATGTTCAAATTCTCTAAAAAATAATACCAATATAGAAATTTATCATAAAGGAAATTTTATATCCCTAATGTATAATAAATATGAGTGATTACATACTCCTATCATTTATATGTGATTTATCAAAAAGTTGTTTCATATACTTTCATTGAAAATATACTTATTTAAATCTATAATCACATGGATCATCTAAATAATTGTATGTAACTTATAACTAAAATTCTATATTATTAACTTCATAAGAATAATTATTATAATATTATTAATCCATAATTATTTATGACATGATTTATAGGAAATTTTCTAGAAAAACATAATAATTAATTATCTATATAATCTATTTAAATTTCCATATAATCTATTTTTTTATATTGGTAAATATTTTATGTTAATAATATTTGGGAAATATTTCTAATCATTTTTAATTTTCTTTTTTTCACTTTATACATCATATTTCATATAATATTTTATTTTATAATTAAATAAATTTGAATTTTATATGATGGATGTGGCCCATAATTATATATCCACTTAGTGTAGTAGTAAGAAGAACATGGAAGCTATGATAATGTGATTTAAAAATCCTTATACATTATGTTTTATGTCTTGAAATATGGACTAAATATTATGTTTATTATTTCCTTCAATACGAATTTCCATCATTTCCATCATTATGAGATCATTTAATGAAATCCATGTGAATATTTATTTCCATTTCTAAGAATATATAATATTATGATTATGTATTCATTTATGTGTTGACATCCATTCCTGATACATTATTTATTCAATTACTATTCCATATTAGCATTTTTCAGTATGGAATCCCTCATCAAGAATAAATTCTCACATATTTATTAAGTTTTCTATCAACCATAGTAACTAAAACAATTAAGGTATTATTCATTTATAGAATTAATTATTGATAAATTTATAATCAAGGATGTAATATGTCAGGTTTTAATGTAATGTTTATGTACCTAGTATCATAGGTACCATTAAACCTTGATCTTGGGTATGCAATATCACTCATTCTGGTTACCATGTAATAAATCACCCATAGGCTCATGGAGAATGAGTTTGGGGGAATTATAGTTGATATTAGATTACATTTTAATTAAAATTTAAGGAACTTGATTTATTGGAACATAGGTAATGAACATATATTTTACATCTTAAAAATGATAGAGATTATTCAATAGTTATTTTGATATTTATCAAAGGAATAAGACATAATTTTTGGAAACAATGACATATAATACATTTTTTCACCATAATAATATATAATATTATTAATTAAGTTATATGTTTTGTTAGATATTAGAATATTCTATAATAAATTGATATAATGGAAATAGTCAATGGAAATTTGTGTATTTTATTAAAAAATAGGATAATTGAGTTAATGATGGTAATGAAAAATTTATTACTATTACTAAGAAATTAATTATTGTTATATTAAATAACCCTTCCCATATGGGAAACTAGTTTCTCCTAAATAAGGATCATCCAATTTATATTTATTTATTAAGGATAAACATAAATCATTCAATAGATCAACTAATCCAACGGTGGTTGGGTAGTAGATAATATCCCAAGGGAAAATTTTATAGCAGCCCAGAACCCGCACTCCTAGATCTAGTGTTGAAATCATAAAATTTACATTTTTGGATTTGATTCCAATAATTGTGACCCATTTTTCCATCCAAACCTTAAAACAAAAAAAGGGAAAATTTGAGCACATATATTCTTGAAGACCTTTTTGGTTTAGTGTTTTAAAGAATCATGAAAAACTTATATATAAACAATACCCATGTATTCAAATGATAATTTCTCCTAATTAATCCACCTTTTATTATTTAACATCAATTAATCATCATCATCCATATAAAATTCCCTACACACATAATTCATTCAACCTAATTCTTTATAACCTGGGGAAAAAGAAAATTAAGAAGGGTGAGCTCAAATTATTAATAAGAGTAAACATAAGCATTAGCAATTGAATGTCATCATTGAGAATAATAAGTGCATAAGGGTATAACGGCATAAACTAAGTGCATAAGTGATCCCTAAAAGAAATCATACCCATAAATACATGGATCATCAAATATGAAATCATGTTAAAGGAAAGAATGATAGAAATAAATAATCATGATCCGTGTGATATAAATATTGATCATAAAAAACATTATAAATCCAAAAGGAGCAACACAAAAATGTGTTGGTATATTGGAACATTTTTCTTCATAACCTAGGTTAAACTTGTGTGAGAAATAACTGGATCCCAATTACATTCTTAGGATAAATTCTTAGGTAAATCCCTTGTTCTTTCCTCTCAAGAAAAGGTACATCACCCAATACATTGTATCTCAATCTAGGAACACCCATATTGTAAGATATAATAGGATAACCTAGCCATATCTTGGCCACCCCAATATATAAGTTTGAACATACTCACGTGATTTTATCTGAGCCACCCCATTGTATAAGAGGTAACAAACACACCCAGTGTTATTTGGGCTTCCCCATCACATAATATGTCCAAGAACCCCCACATTAAAAAATTACGTAGATCTTTCATCATAAAACTCCTAGAAACCCTCATTATTATTTTTAAATATGATTAACACATGGAAAATAAATTAGTCTCAAAACAATATCATTAAAACATGATTAACCTATAGAAAAGAAATGGGTTTTATAGTAATCTCTTTGAAAATTTATTAACTCGTGAGAAATAAATGAGTTCCATAAAAATATCTTTGAAATTTTCATAATCCATACATAGAAAGAAAGGGGATGGTGTCATTAAAAAACATCCTCAATAAATCATAAGTAACAATAATGATTTTTGACATTGATGAATGGAAACAACATTAAAATATCATTAAAAACATTCTTGTGGAAAATATCCTTTTTCATTTTAAAAATAACATTTTAAAACATTAAACATTTTGAAAATACTTTTCATTGAAAACCACTTTGAAAAACTAAGAATTTTTAAAACATTAAGAAAAAATTCTCTTTAAATATAATCTTCTAAACTTTTAAAGGAAGCTTAAAATAAATAATGGTTAAGTTGGTGGGTAATTCCATACATTCAGTAAAGAACATTCCTTTTTCACGGTAGAAAGGTTATAAATGTACCTTGTTCGGAAAGTTACAAGAAAATTCCTGTAAAAAAAGTTTATTTAAAAAAGAGTAAAAATTTATTTAATAAATCATTTTGAATAGGTTAAAAACATTTTTTTAAAACATTTTTAGAAAATATGGTTTTGGACAAAAATTGATTTCTGACCGAAGAGAGAAATGAAGACATATTTTATTAAAACATATTCTCAATTATTTTAAGTATAAAAGAGCATAAAAATGGTACTATTATATAAAAATATCCTAAATAATAATAGGATAATAAATTTCATTACTTTCTTGATATATTGATCATAAAGTCTCATCATTGGAATCATAATAATAAAAAATCATGATAAAGGATGAGATTGTAACATAATACTTTTACTAGTTTAAAAACATTGAATCTAATCCCCATGAAAGAATATAATTAAATGAAACTTACATTATCCTGAAAATAATAATATTCATGATGTAAAATTTCATATGTGTAGTATATACACCTCATAAAAGAAGATAAGTGTATAACATAACATATGTCTAAATGAAGAAAAATTGAGACAAAAATCCATCACCTATTTGGTAACACGAAAACTGTAGACCCCATGAAAGAGATATCATAAAATGTATTTAAGTATAAGAATCATAAAATACATAAATTTTTAGTATATACAATAAAAAATTAAAATAAGTGGTGAATATGACATATGCCTCACATAAATAAAAATGAGATGAGAAAACCCTTACCTCGAGTTCGATTTGTCACACTTTTTATTTATCTTCCTGAATAATAAAATGTTGTTAATTATTTAGTTTCATAATAAAACTTTTCTATTTATATATTCTCTTTATTTAACTTAATACCTTGTTATATTTTATTACTGAATCAATTAGGTTTACGTCGAATGATTTTATCATATTTGGATTATGTGTGAAAAATGACTTTAGTAGGCTGGCTCTGGTCAAAGAGGTCATTATATAAACATCTATATAACAATAATAATTACATAATTATCATATTTTATAATAAATTATACTTTTAAAACCAATAATTAAATTTGGTTATGAATAATGGGCAAACATTACGATCATGAAGATGGTAGGTCATACGTACGCATGGATAACGTTTCCATTTTTCAATTGTAATTATGGAAAAAATGTAAGTAAATTTTATCATTCAAAATAGATAATTATATCATAAATAAAATATTATTTAATTATATATACTTATATATATATATATCATTCTTATGGTATGGTGAAGAAAAGAGAGTCACATCACATTATGAAGGCGGTAGTCAACACGTACACGAATGATGTTATCAATTTTTTATTGAGTGAAAAGGTATAAAATAAAATGATATAATATATTTAAAAAAATTATAAATATTTCATTAAAATCATAAATATTCCATTTATATCTCATATATTAATTATATTTACCCTTATTACCGTCCATATAACACGTTAGGAAAAAACGAATCACATCACTTCACGAGGTGGTAATCCACCGTACACACATACAACATTATTATATCCCATATGGAATGGAATATAAAAATTTATATATGATATAATGACTCCAAAGGTATATTTTGGTTTTAATTATCATATCTATACATTATATCCATTATAATACCCAATCGTGAGAGGTAGTAATGGGTGAATGAATAACATCAGTTTGTGAGGCGGTAGTCGGTCGTACACATGAATGATGATTTAATAGACCATTTTATAGAAGATGGAAATGATTTTGGTTATTAAATTAACTTAATAAAATTAAATTATATGTATCATTTTGAGGTTATTATATAATCATGGTTTAATAAAAATTTAAGTAGGTGGAGAAAGAAATAAAATAAAGATGCTTGTTGAAGAACATTGCATCTTCTTTAGGTATCCTCCTTAGGTTTGCACTAATTCTTTATTATGTTATCTTTAATCCCAAAATAAGGATTCTAGGATGAGGGGATGGAATTTGAAAATTTATTTGGTAAATTTTTGGATGAAACAAAGTGTTTTGAAGTACTAAATAATTGAGAGGGGTGAGTGCCCTTTTAAAATTGAGTAGGAGTGAAATTCTTGTAAATTCCCAAAAGTATTCACTATTGGGAGGTATCCAATAACCCAAATTCCTATAAAATATATAAATAATGGAGGTTATGGTTTATTGTTTTGATAAAAACTTCCAAAACACAAAAATAAATACATTTTATCATGTTATTCCTTAGTCCATAAGTGTACTCAGTTTTACCCTATTAGTTTTTACCACAGTAACTTATATAATTTTATTTACCTAAGTAATTTATCCTTTAAGATTAAAAATAAAATGATATTTATTATATAATTTATAACAGGTTATTCTGAATATGAAATTAAATTTATTAAATAAAAAATCCATGTGTGTGAAAAATTAGTTTTAATACAAACAACCGGTGCTCTTTGAATCATGGGTGGATCATTTAAAGCTGTGTACGTGATTGGGGAACCTGGAGTATAGTTTCAGGCACAAAACCAACTTCGAGGGAGTTTTTGCGAGGGGTAATGATGTGCCAAAGTCTCAGGTGGAAGGTGATGCACCCTTCCTAAAGAGAGATTTGGTTTATTGAAAGCAGACTGAGCAGGTGCCGCTGGATATAGGGAAGGCCGAGGGGACTTGCGGTGATGAATTCTTGACCAACAGAGTGGCTCCACTGCATCCAGAGGTAGTTCCTGAACATGAGGGAATGCCTTTGGAGGAATCAGAGGAAAGTAGTTATGACAAAGTTCTTGACTCCTCAAAACAAGGCATTCCAATTGGCTGTGAACTAACTCAGAATGACTCAAAGCAGGGTACTCCAACCGAGCTAGTGGGTCATTGGATCACATGACAACGACAGACTCATGAGGCCATCCAAACCTGTAAATGATTTGATGGCCTGGTAATTGAAGGGTTGGCTCAAGTCCAGGAGAATGGCATGGATGATCAGACAATATGTGGGACAGAGTCTGATGAGGAATACCCTTGCTATTTTTCAGAGGACAATGTGGAAGGGAAGCATAGTAAAGGCCTGTACAATGTTAGGAAGAAGAAGGGACAAAAATATAACAAGGACTAGAGAAGTTGCATCTTGACTAAAGGGAAGAAAAGCGAAGGTTTCAAGGATTACTCATTCCTACCAAAACCAATGGAGACCAGGTTAGGTAAAAAAATTAAATCCAAGGAGTTGGAGTGAATGCCTACTTCTATTATTAATAACCAGGGAAACCTCGAAGCAGTGAAGAATGATTTTGGTAATACCAGTGCGGACAAAACTGGTGTGGAGGAGGTCAGTAATGGGAAATCCCTAGGACTGCTTATGCACTCGGAGGAAGAAATAGTGGAGGAGCTTCTCACTATCAATGTTACACAAGAAGAAGCTGACCAGATGATGGGAAGGGTGCTTCGTGTGGTTACTAATGGTGAGCAGGCTGCTTGGATCAACAAACAAGACCTTATATTGATTAGGGGTTTCAATAAAGGGAAGATAAGTAAGGAAGAGTAACCACACGAAGCACCCTTCCCATAAATATTATATCATGGGTCTTTTAATATCAATGTTGTGTGTTGAATATGATATCATACATAAATATCTCGGGGTTTCATGTATCGCAAGATATTAAAGAGATTAAATTTATTTAAAAAGAAATATTTATTAACATATCATGTTTTTATATTATCATATATTTTTAGTGTTTTTTGTTCTTTATGATATCAAATATAATTTTTTTAAAATTTAAAAAACTCAGGTTATTACATCCTCTTTCCACCCTTAATGAATTTCATCCTCACAATTTGAACTTTATCTCAGTAATCAAATATTGGATATTTGAAAGCACTTTTTTTTGTAATCCCACATCATAAAAATGGTTAATAAAACATTAACTTATGAAAAGAAAAGGGGAAGAAAAAATTTCACATGGAATAACACATCAATAAAATTCTAAATAGGATAACATCAATGGGAATGAAAAAAAATTGTAAATAATTATAGAGATTGATTGAGATCATTGATCGCAATCAAGTGAATGATCCATGAAAATTTAATGGCCTCAAAATAATAAATATGTGATGATAAAAAGTGAAATTAGTTCAACATAATTTATTGTACTAGGATAATAATTTTTTTTCAAGATCATTTTCCTAGAGTTAAGGAATTATCTCACCATCTAGACTGAAAATATAGTGAAATATACTTACTTGTCAAGTATAATTTCATCCTTTTTCCAATTCCCACTATAATATTATCGTTTTTTACAAATAATGAGTGTTAAAGATAAAATATTCATGTCTGAAGCACTAAAATTGAATTTTAAAGACCACCTAACTATAAAAGGGATAATCAACCTATTCTACCTATCCTTAGACACCAACCAAAACCAATATGGTTAGTACATGGTAATAAAATTACAAAAATGGATAAACCATCATATTTTACATAAATAATTATCCTTAATATTCTTCCAAAAATTACTAACTAAGTTCGAAACCTAATGATTAGAAGTATTTGATCATATATTCTTCCAAGATAAATAAACAATTATTCCTTAAATAAAATACCATATGTTTCAAAAAACAATCTCAATATTTACCTATAAAAATTTCATACTAACCAGGACATCACATAGTCTAGTGTTAGGCATGAAACCCTTATTTTCCTTAGGTGATGGGTTCATGCCACACCACCTTGTCAGATGCAATGGGTTATCACCTAGAATATGATTTTTCCTTTTTTTCTTTAAACATGAAAAATAATTCCTCCCAAAATAACACTTCTTATTGATCCTAGGGGTTACAAATACCCTAACCCAATAAAACATCTCCCAAGATTTAATTATTAACCTCAGATTTTTTACTACTTAAAACCTAAAATGTGGTGTTTAATACTTTGAACTCATGATCAACCTTAATTTCATAGACCTATAAAGGTATCTATAATTCTCAAGATAACCTCACATGAAAAAATCTTAATCTAAAATGTTATCTAAACCAACCTATCATACTAATTATAACATCCTAGAACCGGAAATCCTAAACCCATTGTTGAAATCAAAAAATTTACATTTAAAACTTTGATGATATTAATTTTGACACATTTTTCTATCCAAACCTTACAACATCAAAAGGAAAAACTGTATCATTTAAATTATTGAGGAAATTTTAGGTTTAGAATTTTAGATAATTTGAAAAAACTACAACATAAATAGTACCCACATAAAAAAATGATAATTTCTCCCACTTATCCCATATTTTATTATTTCACATTAATTTATCATAATAATCCATATGAAATCCCCTGTAGACATAATTCATTCAACAATATTATTTATAACCTGGGGAAAAGGAAACATAAGAGGGGTGAACTCAAATTATCATTATGGGTGGTAATAAAAATTAGCAATTGAAAATCATAAATTAGAATGAAAAGTTCATAAGGGTATAATGACATTAATAGAGTGCATGTTAGAATCACAAAAGAATTTATACCCATCAATATATTGATAAAAAAATGAAAACATGGAAAATGAAAGAGTCATTAGAATCAATAATCATGAGCCATGAGATATCAATCCTGATCATAAGAAACATTATAATCCCATAAAAAGCATAAAAAATGTGTTGGTATCATGGAATAGTTTGGTTCATAACCCATGTGAAACCCATGTTAGAAATAAATGGATCCCAATTAAATTTTAACATACCAACTTGAATTTCTGAGTTCAAGATGGAATTATAGAGAACCTCATGGGATTCTCCCCATATGCAAAAGGATATTGACTTAAATTGAGGGTTTGAGTCCATCAGTGGGGAGACTATACCCTCAATATCATGTTATAAGATCAATAATCAATAATAAAAAATATAATAAATAATTATAGAAAACATGTAGAAATGTAAAGATGGCATACATGTAATAAAAATAAATCAGCTCTTGTAAGTGGCAAGAATGTCCAAAATAAATAGAATAGATAAAGTAAATAAATAAATAGAAGATACTCTAGATTCCATCCTAGTCTGCTACTATCTCTATGTTCCTCTTTTCAGCTATCCATGATAGGTCCCTTTCCCTTCACTAGATCCCTCATGCAATCTATAAGCTCATCTAAATTCCTGAGTAGGGTGTGAGTATAAGTATCAATAGAACACCACCAATGCGTACTTAACCTAATGTGAAAAACTATAACAGTGTATTATATAATAATGATCAATGCATACTAATCATAAACATAAAATCCAAAACTGAGCGGATGTGTGCTAACCAATCCACCATAAACCCCCAACCAAACTAGATTTGGATCCATCTCAAAAAAATAAGAACAATCATCGAAACATCTCAACATCAAAGTCAACCTCAAGATGCTCAATATCCATACAAGTCATAGGCCTCCAGTTATATCCACACTAGGGCATCATGCCCGAGCACTATCTTCAGGTCAGATCTCATAGACCATCATGCCCCACTGTTTCCACGCAGGTCTGATCACTCATGATCATTATGCCATATGGTAATCACGTACATATCTGATCACTCATGATTGTTATTCCCCCTAGGTCTTGGAACACTATTCCATCATTCCCCATCATCCACCTTATTCTCATTATCCAGTCACATGTAGTGTCGGAACATGCTCCCCCACTAGAGCTACTGAGCCATGACAGGTCCACCTATCTAATAGGTACCATGCACAAGCAATAACTGTACAATATATACTAGACATAACTCAAGGAAACAATGGAATCATATCAAGGAACACATCATGATAAAAATATAGCATCGTAAATAATACAATATGTGAATCAATCATCAACATGGAATGTAGTTATCTCAATAATTCTCATGGAGATAGGTCATATAGTGTTACGGGATACACACACACCCAAAAGAAATCACAAGTTAATAATGGACATAAAATATGACAATATGATAATCATACCATGGAAACATGTACAAAAATAACTCAAGAGGGTAATGAAATTACTACCTCATGGTTTTTAAAGTCAATATCAAGGTTTATAAAGGCTGTTATCACTTGAAAAATGCTCTCACTTAACTAGAAGATGATCAAACACCAAAGAATACTTCAACCAACGTTGTTTTGACATTATTTAGAAATATCGCTATCATTGAAAATTAAAAATACTAAATTAAATCTATAAAAATTAACTCACCACCATCCAAAACAATATTAGGAATAAATTTCTACTCCTCAAGACAAAACCAATAGAACCGATGATGTGTTAATCCGATAAATATCAAAGAATATATTTAGGATAGAAGTTTAGAATAATAAAATAAAATAGAAGAGAGAGAGTGTGTAAGATATAGAGGAGAGGTGTGAGAAAAAAATGGTCTTCATACCCATGTCATGCACATGATCCCAAATCCAATTTATAATACTTTTTCATCAATTAATTTAGTAACATTTATTATTTGAAGCATTTATTTATTACACATTCTAATTAAAAGCACAAACCCCATAATCATATGGGATTATTTATAGACATTCACCAAGAGCCTGAATTAAATATTCAAGATTGGTCTTGAAAAGACCAGCTCATCATTAGGGTTATGATGCCTCTGACTGTTCACCAATCTTAGACCGTATAAAAAAGTTATGACCGAATTAAGGTTTTAAGAACAATAATAATAATAATATTTTATATTATTTTTTTCTTTAAACATTTTTAATGAAAATATCCCCATAAGGATCTTTCATCCCCCTGTATTCACTCAGCCCCCCTCCAAGATGCCTCTAATTCTTATCTTCATGTTTTTATTTAGTTTTATTTATTTATTTATTTTTTATTCAATAATTTTTATAATTATATAATAATAAAATGGGTATTTATTAACCCCATAATAAATATCTAACAAAAGAAAAACTTTTCTCATTAATTTAGCGTATTCAATTACACATGTAATTTTCATTTAAATTTCATAACACTAATAATTATAAAAATAATAAGAATTATTATTCTTGAGTGTGATGAGTATAAACACCCATTGTGCATAGAGGTTATACCCTGAATAGGGTAAATCCCAAGTTCTGGACCCAATGGTAGTCTCATATTTCTCATATGACACCCCATTTAGGAGATATTATATTATTTATAAAAATAATAAAATAAAAATTATTAATTAATTTATTCTTATGAGTGAGCCATCCAAATGTCTGACGCTTACAAATGTTATACCCTGGCTAGGGTAAACATCGCATACTAGACCTAATAGTGGCCTCAATTTTATCATATGATATATAGTTTTTGAGTTATTCAATTATTTTGAATAAATAATGTGTGTGTAAAATTATATATTTAACTTTTTTATTTCGTCTACATCAATAATTTATGGGTCTCATAATCTTATACTAACTCAACGTCTGACTTCAAAAATATTTGATATAATATTTCAAGGTGTTAACTAGGATTTTACCCTTATAAAAAATATTTAAAACATTTATTATGTGATTTTTATTGGAAAATTACTTTTTCACATAATTTTACTTATAAATTATCAACAAGAGGGTTTTATTCACATAATCCTCGAGAAGTATCTCTTGCAGTGTTGCTCAAATAACTCAGACCACTGATTTGGGACATCATACTTCCATTTTAATGTATCCAAAAAAGGAGGAACATTAGGAACATAACAAGTCCTATCCAATCTATGTGATCACACAAAATCTTCCCTAGGAGTCTACTTGCAACCCAAAGTATACCCCTCCAAGCACTAACCCTTGTATTCTTCCCTGTGTATTAGTCACAATCATCACATATATATTAACCCAAAAGCATTATTAATTTGAATAAGTAATTCCAATAAATATATATCACACAACATGGAAACATAGATATACCACACAAAGAAAAACTATCCCGGATAGATAGTACAAATCGAGGCATATAATTAATGAACTAATATGCAATACAAAAACAAGTATATATATGGAATGTGAAACTAAAATCCTATTCATGATGCATTAATTCACCCTAAATCTCATAAATCTCATATCATCATCATGTGAATCACCCGAGGTGAGTTTAATAAACATTAAAAAACAAAACATAATTTCCCATTTATAGAAACTTGGAGGTTCACTATACAGTGATGACTAGACACTAACATAGTTCCCCTACCCGAGTACCAACTGGATTATCTTCTATCTAACCCATCCCAACCAAAATAAAGGGAAGAAAAATTTAGTTAGTAACCTGATGCTCTGATACCATTTTATATCATCTTGAATCGAATCACTAGGTCCAATTCGGAATGCTACAAAACCACATGCTTGTCTCCCCGTACACAAGAGAATGTTGAACAGTATTTAGGGTTGGATTCCATAAGTGGGGAGAATATACCCTCAATATCATGTCATAGGAAAAATAATCAACAATAAACAATATAAAAAATAATCCAAGTAAACATACAGAAAAGTAGAGATAACATAAATGTAATAAAAATAAAGCAGCTCCTTTAAGTGTAAAACATGTCCAAAAGAAATAAAGTAGATAAATTAAATAAATAAAAAATGGATCCTCCTATGTCTATCCTAGTCTTCTACTAGCTTCAAGCTCCTCTACTCACCTATCCACTATAGGGCCTTTTCCCTTCTCCAAATCCCTTATACAATCTACAAGCGCATCGAAATTCTCAAGTTGAGTGTGAGTATAAGACTCAATAGAACACCACCAATACATCCATAACATGATGTGATCAAATATAATAGTGTATTACATAATAATTATCAATTATTAATAATCATAAATATAAAATCCAAAACTGAGCGGCTGTGTGCTAACCAAGTCGCCACAAACCCCCACCCGTACTTGCTTCGACACCATGGTGGAAAATAATGGAATAACCATGGAAAAATCTAAAATTCAGATATAGTATCAAGATTCTTGATATTTTTACAAGCCTCAGGGCTCCAGGTCTAGCCACAATAGGCCATTATTCCACAATCACACTCTTTAGGTTAGATCACAAAGACCATCATACCCCACTGTTTCCATGGAGGTCTGATCACTCATGATCTTTATACCCCATATTCATCACATACAGGTATGATAACTCATGATCATCATTCCCCTAAGTCAGGACACACTAGGCCATCGTGCCCTGTCTTATATCTCGGTCTCTTCATCATTTCACATGGAGCATCTGATCATGCTCCCCCTCTATAGATACTGAGCCATTATGGATCTACATGTCTCATAGGTACCATACACAAGCAATAACAACAAAATATATAACAAAAATTTCTTAAGAAAACAATAGAAAAAATATTAAGGCACACATCATGAGAAAAATATAGCATCATCAATAATACAACATGTGAAACAAACATCAACACGGAATATATCTATATCAATAATTCTCATGGATCAAGGTCAAATGGTGTTATAGGCCACACACACACACCCAAAAGAAATCATAATTCATTCATGGATATTAAATATGCCAATATAATAATCATACCATGGAAACTTGTATAATTAGATCTCAAGAAGTTAACAAACATCCTACCTCATGGTTTTCCATGTTGACATCAGGTTTTACAAAGGTTTTCGTCACCTAAACAATGCTTACACCTACCTGAAAAATGATTACATTCCAAAATATCCTTAAACCACCCCCATTTCTATATTAGTTAGAATTATCTCTATCTTTGATAATTAATTATATTAAATTAAATCTTAACAAATTATCTTAACACCTTAAAAAAATCTTAGGAGTAAATTTTTAATCAATGAGAGAAAACCAATAGAACTGATAGTGTGTCAATCTGATCAATATTGTAGAATATATCGAGGATAGAAGTTTATAAGAATAAAATAAAATATAAGAGAGAGAGAGAGTGAGAGAGAGAGAGGAGAGGTGTGAGAAAAAAAGTTATTCTTACCCATGTCATGCGCACCACCCTAAATCTAATTTATAATAACTTTTCATCAATTAATTTAATAGAATTTATTATTTGAATCCTTTATTTATTACTCTCTCTAATTCAAATCACCAACCCCATCATTATACTAGATGCTTTATAGACCTGCACCAAGAGCCCAAATCAAATATTCACCATTGGTCTTGAAAAGATAGCCTCATTTTTAGGGTCATGATGCCACTGATGGTTCACTAATCTGACACCGTATTAAAATGTTATGACCCGATTAAGGTTTTAAGAAAATAATAGTAATAATAATATTTTTTCTTATTTTTCTATTTAAACATTATTTAATGAAAATAACCATTAAAGGATCTTCCATCCTCTTATATGTTCTCAAACCCCCTCCAAGGTTCCTCCCATTCTTCTCTTCATGTTTTTATTTATTGTTTTCTAATGATTATTATTATATAATAATGAAATGGGTATTTACTTACCCCACAATTAATATCCAACAAAGGAAAAACATCACTCATTAATTTAGTGTATTCAATTAAAAATGTAATCCCCATTTTAATTTTTTAACAAAAATGATAATAAAAATAATTATTATTATCATTCTTTCACGAGATGAGTCCAACCACCCTTTTCACACAGAATTAATACCATGAATAGGGTAAATCACACATTCCGGACCCAACGATGGATTCATAATTCTCATATGATGCATCATTGGGAAATATTTTTTTTTAAAATAATATAATAAAAATGAATAAATAGTTTATTCTCATGAGTGGGCCATCCAAATGTATGACACATACAAATATTATACCTCGCTTAGGTTAAACACCAAGTCTTGAACCTAATTGTAGTCCTGGTTCACTCATATGATTCACCATATTGGAATTATTCATTTATTTTGAACAAATCATGCTCGTGTAAAATAATATTTTCAATATTTTTAATTTGTCTATACTGAGGCTTTATGGGACTTAGAATCTCATAGTAAATTTGCATCTGAATTTGAAAATATTTGATAGAATATTTCAAGGTGTTAAATGGGATTTTACCCTTATGAAAAAAATTTAAAACATTTATTAAATTATTTTTAATGGAAAATTAATTTTTCACATAAAAATAAATATATATTATCAAGAAAAGGGTTTTTATTATTTTTTTAAAAAATCAAGTTATTACATAAATACATTTGAGAAACCCTAATGAGATTACCTCATTGCCTCTCAAGATAAGGTACATTATCAAATTCATTAGAGCGTTATTTGGGCACAACCATCATATATTATTTAATGGTATTACTCATCAGTATGTAGGCTACTCCATTGTATAATCTATAATGGTATCAATTATGCTACCTAGGCCACCCCATCATATATGTCATAAAGGGGTCACCTCATGCTATTTGGGCCTACCCATTATATAAGATGTCCAAGAACCACAAAATAAATAAATTACATAGATCTTTCATCAAAAAAATCATAGAAACAATCATTATTATTTTGAAACATGACTAACCCATGGAAAAGAACTGTGTTATATAACAATCTCTTTGAAACATAATTAATCCACAGAGGAGAAATGGGTTATATAACAATCTCTTTGAAATATGATTAACCCATGGAAATGAAACAGGTTCTATAGAAATCTCTTTAAAATAATATTAATCTATATAAATAATTTATGAGGTTGAAATCATTAAAAAATACCCTCAATGGGAAAAAATTATATATAAGGGTTTTTTTATGTTACTGAATGTAAATAAAATTAAATGATAATTAAAAACATTCTTGTGGAAAATATAATTTTCATTTTTAAAATCAATTCTTAAAATAGAAAACATTATGAAAATACTTTTCTTTGACAACCACATTCAAAAACGATAAATTTATAGCATATTAATAAAACATTATCTTTAAAAATAGTATTTTAAACATTCAATGTAATCTTCAAATAATTTACAGTCATGTCAGTAGGTAATTCCATATATGCTATAAAGAACATTCTTTTTACATGGTAAAAAGGACAGAGAAGTTCCTTATTCAGAAAGTGACAAGATGATCCCATTGATTTTTTAAAGATAAAATTGCTTAAAATTTATTTAGTAAATCATTTTAAAAGGTTAAATAATTTTTTTGAAATATTTTTAGAATTTTTTTGGAAGAAAACTGATTTCCAAATGATGAGAAAAATGAAGTAAAATTTTTTTAAAACATTTTATTATTTATTTTAAGAACCAATGAGTGAAAAATATTACTATTAAATTAAAATATCATTAATAACCATAGTATAAGAAAATTAATTATTTTCTTTATAAATGGTTCATATGTTCTCAACATTCGAAGCATAAGTATAAACAACCCCGATATACAATGAGATTGTAGCATAAGACTGTTAAGAATTTGGTAACATTCAATAATAATCCCCAAGAAATAATATCATTAAATGAAACATATAATATTATGAAAATAATAATATTCATGATATAAAATTTCAAATGGGTAGTATATACACATCATAAAATAAGATAGGTGTATAACATAACATACATCTCATAGAAAGAGAATTAAGGAAAAAATCTCTTGTAACAACCCGATATTTTATGATAAGTATTCTTTTTAATTTATTTGATGTCATGTGTTTTATGCTAAAACAATATTATCTTGTGCTATACGCAACACCGTATTAGCTTGAAGTATACACAACACTATTCTTAGATTGTGTTACACACAATTTCAAGTTCATTTTATAATAGTCATTCTACGCAACATTGAGTGTATATATATATATATTCAATGTATAAATGAAATATGGTTGGATTATGTTATACGAAATAATAAAGGATTCTTTCACAACATGCAACCCTAACTTGGCTTTCATTACACACAATCACGACATTCCTCGATAGCGTGTGTTGTACGCAATACCGGGTTTTACTAAACAACGATATATTATTATAATATTGTTATGAACTAGCAATTATGAATATTATTAACTAAATTTTTAATTTTATAGCATTATTATTCATCTTACAAATTTTCTAGAACATGGTATAAGAACAAAATAAATTTTTCGGGTAAAATAAGTATTTTTCAAAAAATGCAGTTTTGCCGGCTTTTGATGGCGCACCCACTTTAAATCTAGTTTTTGACATTTTTATAAGTTAAATTTGACAAAATAAAATTATTCTTTGTAATCAAGAAATAAAAATTTACTTTGGATAAATTTTTCATATTATTCTGGTAACTTTCATATTTTGATGAATAGTAAAAACACGCTATATTTTAATTAAAAACAACTTTTTTTCATCGCAATAATTTATATGATTAAATTATAATATTGAATGGTTTTAAAGTATAAATAGAATATATTTTTACCATTTAATATAATTTATGTCATTAGCATTGATTTTACATTGAATTCCTAGGTTAAATCAATTCAATCTTTTGCAATGTTTTAAACAAAAACCCGTTTTCATTCGACAATGAGATTAATTTAAATTTAATTTCTAAAACTTATTTGTATTGAATTTTAAAAAACGGATTCCATATTTGGAATCAGTGGGTAAAAATTATGTTAGTAGGCTACTTTTTATTTTTGGGAATTATGAATAGTAACTACGATAAATTTTATTTACCATAGTTAAAGGTAAATCAGGTAATTAAGGGTAAATATAATATTATAAAATTATCCTAACACATGAAAAAATATTATTGGATGACTAAAAGTCGACCCATATCACCTAAGGGTCGGATTAGAATCATTTAATGGACTTTTTTCCATGAAAATAATTTAATTATTATTAAAACCAAAGAAAGTGACAACATGTCACTCTCTTAAATCTTATAAGTATATTAATTTTAATTTAGTGATAAACTTCATGAAACTTAAAATATGAATAGTCTAAAGAAATATAATGAAATTATCTACATAATATGAATTTATTTATAATTTTTAGGGATTAAATAATTATCATTAATTATGACACAATAGTGATGCAGAAATTGTTTATCTAGTGAAAAATCAAGAATATAGTTTTTATTAAACTAATAGTGACCATAAAATGCACAAACCCCTGACCAAAACTTATTGGTCATGTAAATTTAAATCATAATCATCCAATGGTCGAATATTTGAACATTTGGAGCCTTATAAAAGTGATTATGACACTTATATTATATTATTTTAAATGATGCCAAAGTTGTCACCTTCATAATTTAATAAATATAAAAATTTAAATATTGTGATTTTAAGATGATAAATTCTAGTAAAAGTATTATTGTGAAATTTAATAGATTTATATTCATCATAGAATTTTATTTTTAATTTTTATGAAACAAATAAGTATATTAAATAATTATACAAAAATGCTGTAGTATTTATTTTATTAAGATATAAACCAAATAAATGGTTTTAAAAATAATAAAATAAATATTATATGAAATATTTAATGTTCTCCACTACTTTTATAGATACATATGACATTTTATGAATCTATTAAATCTTTTAGTTCGAACATATATTCTATTTTTATTTTATTTAAATTCAAATAAATGAATAGTGTCAAAATTGACACTATTGTTATTTTATAGAAATAACATATTATAAAATTGCTTAAAAATCACAAAAATATTTACAAATTATAAATTTAAATTTATATGGTCTAAAATGTTATTAATTATTCAATTATGGACAATTCACAACAAATAAGTTATTATTTGTTATAATTTAAAATTTAGAATGTTATTAACACAAATAAAATTAAATTGATTAAATAAGGATAAATCAAGTTGATAATGTTTAAAATAAATTCCTAACATGTCTAGATTTTATTTTTTGATGAACTTACAACCCTATCTCATCTAATATTCTAACATGAGTCATTTTTGGAGGTTTTTAAGTGGGGTTATATTTATTATAAATTAATATTTTTAAGATTTCCAAAGGTGCCCCTCTCCTCCCTTATAAAAGGGCACCTCCTCCCTCTCTTCCTCACACCATTTTGAGCCTTTAATATCAGCCAAAATCTACCCATTTAACTTTCCCACTTCCCTAGAAACCTTATAGAGGTACTGGTCTTATAAAAAGACCAACTCTAGTGCCCTAAGAAGAAGTTTAAAGGAGGTGCATCGAAGAAGAGGTAATCTCTTCTACCGATTATTTCAAGCTTATTTCTTATTCAACTTCTTATTCTTTAGTTGTTTCATTATAAAGTAATAACATAAGTGTCACTAATATACTGATATGTTATTATAAATATGAAACAACCCCATTTCACCTTCTATCCATCCTACGGAAAATGAAATCACCGCGCGTGCGTACGTACGGAATACCGTCTCCACGCCGTGGTGTAATCTATTTTTCCAACACAACTTTACTTGGATGGGTATAATGGTGTAAATAATAACCATAAATAGTTATTACAACATCATACTGATTCTGATATATTTTATTATCCACTCCAATTCAATTCAATAATTATGGGAACGATATCATCGCTCGTGCGTACGTACAGACTACTTTCTCCACGACGCGATGAGATTCATTCTCCATGTTAACCATACATGAATGATAATATAATGAATAATAATGAAATATATGAAATAATAATTCTACTATATTTATGTATATATATATGTATGTCATCTATTTAATTTCATTCAATTCAATAAGGAAACGAAAAAAGCGTTCATGCGTACGTACGACCTACCGTCTCCATGAACGGTGTATTTCATTCCTTTTATAGATCTATAATATATATGTATATGATGAATATATATTATATATAAATCATGTTTTACATTCTGGAATTATTTAAATCAGGATATAAGTAATAATATCAAGAACAACAAGTCAAAACACATACGATAAATGAAATGATTTTACCCAAAACGCTACTTTAACATGGAATTTACAAATGAACGGGTAAAATAAAGTCATAAGTGAAACATATATGATATCATAACAATTAATATGATTATTTAATAAGTCAATGACATTATTTAAATCATTATAAAGGAGTTTCGGATCCATACGAAGCATATCAGACCTAAGGTAAGGGATAATTTTGCAAATCTCATTTTTATCCGAGATTGCCTATTCGTAAGTATTTACTGGAGTTATTTCTATCATCCATGTACATGTTTCCTAAAAATGGTTTCATGTATTTGTAATGTCCTTTTTACCCACTTTTGACCTTTACTACATTTTATGTATGAAATCTTTCTTTTACGAGGTACTTTTTGACTTTTCCGGCAAAAGTATGAGAAGAATGTTTTTTTAACTTATACGACACGAACGGATTTTTACGGTTTTATAAAGCCTTTTTTTCATGAAGATTACTCCAAAATATTTCATAAATATTTTCAAAAAAATCTTTTTATTTTAAAATTTCATGATGTTTTGTGAAAAGAAATTGATTTTGAAGAAGAAAGGATATTTTCCTCAAGAATTCATTTCAAGTGTTTTATCAAAACTATTTTCCATCTAAGATGAAATTATTTCATATGTGTATGTTTAAAGTATAATGTCTCTATGATTTACATGCTTTCACTTTTCTTATGATGAAATATCCATTTGTTTTATATGGATTATGTGATGATGATATGATGATTATGAAACCCATTTTATTCTTTGGGTTATGATGAATGTTTTAAGTTTATGTTGTGGCACAAGTAAGAATGATTTCACTATGAGATGGGTGGGACCTATATCTCCCTCAAATGAATTGGGTAAAGATTTATATCTCATGAGATAGACATGGCTGGAATGGTAAGTTAATCCAGTTCAGTGTTACAGGACTAAAACGAGGAGTGAACTCGATTCAGAATGGGACTTTGTCCACTAAGATGGTCTTGGCAGCAATGCCTTGGCTACTATGGAAATCATGACATGTGCTGAATGGTTGACACAATTACATGTTTTACTCCCATGCTATTTTATCATGCTTAATATTTATTTATGATCTATGCCTTACATACTTTAATGTTTTATATCAGTGCTCAAGCTTTTGATGTTTAAACATTATGTTCATGTTTTTAAGCTCAAATGTATATGATTTGTTTTATTTTATCCATGTTTACCCTTACTGAGCATTTTAGCTCACCCTTTATATGTTTTCTTTTCCCCAGGATATAAAGAAAGGTTTTAGGTAAGTAAACAAAAAGGGGAATATCGTTATGGGAGTTGTTGAAGATATTTAAACATGATTAGAAGTTTATATTCCGAGTTTCCAAAGACACTAAACTATTACGGTCCTTGTGTGTCTATTTTTGTTATGTATTAAGTATTCCGAAAAATTAATGTAATGTCAATGTACGTCAAGATTCGGGTCTCTACAGTTGGTATCAGAGGAAAGGTTTAGTCAACCTTTGGAAACTAGGATGCGAAAACGTTAGTGATATCCCTAGAGATATTTCTAAGGTATGTCTAGGGATGTCCCTTAGGATAAGTATACATATAGGATATAGTCCTAGAACTACGGTAACGATCTTATAATTTAACCTAAGATGTTAGATATGGAGGGTACTCCCCCTTTCTTCTGTTGTTTTCCCTAGAATGGTATTTTCCTCTCACACTATTCTTTTTGGGTTTTAGAAAATGGCTGGAAACAAGATGATTCAAGATAATGGAGGATATGATGGACAATGGAATGATATTCTCCATGAGCAACCAAATTAAATGGGATTTGGAAGTCCAAACATCATTATTATGCCGAATCAGCAATCTCATAATATGATCAATAAACTCAAATTTGGTAAGTTTCCTGACTCGGCTAATAAGAGAAAGATGGAGTTTCATGATGATTATAGAGGAAAGAAAGTTCGATTTCCCCTATGTAAATCATGTGGGAAGAGGCATAAAGAAGAATGTTTTAAAGGAACTAGAATATGCTTTGGGTGTGGAAAAGAAGGACACAAATCCAGTAAGTACAAAGGAAAAGGTTCAGTTAACACCAGGGATGAGGATAATGGTATTGCTACGACATCAACAATGGTTAAATGTTTTAAATGTGGAATGTACGGGCATTATGCAAACCAATGCCCTAAGGGAAAGTCTCATGAAGAGAATCAGTATGGTCGTATGGGTAGTATTTATGTTGATGATGATGAAGAGACTACAAATGATATGTGAGTTGAAATAATTGTTGAATCTCGATCAATGGTTTAAGAAGGTAGTAGAATGATTACATGTTTATCAAGTGCAATATTGTATAAGTAATCTCATGGTACTATGGAATAAAGAGACATCTAAGGATTGTTACACTGTTGTCTTTCCTTAAATTTTGAAAGTGTATGATGAATGGTACCAGTAACCATGAAAGGTTATTCAAATATTTTTGGAAAGTAGATGATATGCGCATAATCAAGGGATAAGGAGAAAATAAAATGTTTGACAGTATTCATGATCTCATGATTGATATAAGGACTAAGTGATATCATGGTTTGAGTATATATAATTTTGAGGATTTTGGTATGTGTAAAGAGTTAACTTTTGACAGCACTCATGTTTTCACTAAGATTCAATGGCTATTCCTTTTTCAAGAGAATACATGATTAAGGTATTCACATGACTGGAATGTGTCCAACAAGATATACAAGGGATAAATGATGGTATTCACGTGCTTGTTATATAACCTTTTTAGTAATCGTTCTCTTTATACAATGAGTTTGGAAAGAAGTATTTTGGATAAGCATAAAGATTGGAATTGATAGTATTGTTTAAGGCTAGAACTTTTTGTTATAATAGTATTGTTTTAGAAAAAGGATAACATGCAGGATAGGCGACAACCCGTTGCGTCGGACAAGGATGCGGGAATCAAACCCACAACCGAAGTGAGACTGGCCTTTATCGCCTACCACTGGCCTACAAGAAGTCCCTGGTTAGTAGAAACTAGTTTTATTTTATTAAGCGGTATGATATATGAAGTATAAGTTCATTTTTGGAATCGTATATGATTAACCACACCATAGATGGACTTATGTATATTTGAAAACTTTTTCTAACCTTTTGTTTGAAATAGATGGAATGACTCATCATTCTATCACATGATCTGCTAACACTTCATGAATGACATATTCAACTTCATTTCTTTAAGAGATGAAGTGGAAATTGTTCAAGGCACGAACAACGGTGAGATTGCACCAAAATCAAGTAAGTATTTATTTTGATTCGAAAATTATTCAACATTAGGGAAATGATCCTGAAAACCAAAAAAAATATTGTCCTAGTGCTCTTATATCCGATGAATCAGATGGTACCTTAGATCATAAAAAATCTATGACTTTGTGATTGTTGGCTATTTCATAGCCATGTTCTCTACCACTATCTATCAGAACTTGATGGTTAGATTTTTCCTCCATATCTATATTTTCACCTATACTCTCCTATGTGGAAACCCAATGCTGAGTTACCTTGGGTGACCATTACGTTTCTAACTTTCTTTTTTAAAGTTAAGTTTTAGTATTCCTTTTTACGATGTGGGTTTCTATGAATAGTAAATGATTTATAACCCCGACGAATTTTGAGGGCGAAATTCATTTTAAGGGGGGTAGAATGTGACAACCCAATATTTTATGATAAGTATTCTTTTTAATTTATTTTATTTCATGTGTTTTATGCTACAAAAAGATTATCTTGTGCTATACTCAACACCGTATTACTTTTAAGTATACACAACACTATTCTTAGATTGTGTTACACACAATTTCAAGTTCGTTTTATAATAGTCATTCTACGCAACATTGAGTGTATATATATATATATTCAATGTATAAATGAAATATGGTTGGATTCTGTTATACAAAATAATAAAGGATTCTTTCACAACACGCAACCCTAACTTGGATTTCATTACACGCAATCACGACCTTCCTCACTAGCGTGTGTTGTACGCAATACCGGGTTTTACTAAACAACAATATATTATTATAATATTATTATGAACTAGCCGTTATGAATAGTATTAACTAAATTTTTAATTTTATAGCATTATTGCTCATCTTACACATTTTCTAGAACATGGTATAAGAACAAAATATTTTTTTCGGGTAAAATAAGTATTTTTCAAAAAATGCAGTTTTGCCACCTTTTGATGGTGCACCCACTTTAAATCTAGTTTTTGACATGTTTATAAGTTCAATTTGAGAAAATAAAATTATTCTTTTAAATAAATAAATAAAAATTTACTTTGGATAAAATTTTCATATTATTCTGGTAACTTTCATATTTTGATGAATAGTAAAAACACGCTATATTTTAATTAAAAACAACTTTTTTTCATCGTAATAATTTATATGATTAAATTATAATATTGAATGGTTTTAAAGTATAAATAGAATATATTTTTACCATTTAATATAATTTATGTCATTATCATTGATTTTACATTGAATTCCTTGGTTAAATCAATTCAATCTTTTGCAATGTTTTAAACAAAAATCCGTTTTCATTCGACAACGGGATTAATTTTAATTTAATTTCTGCAACTTATTTGTATTGAATTTGAAAAAATGGATTCCATATTTGGAATCAGTGGGTCAAAATTATGTTAATAGGCTACTTTTTATTTTTGGAAATTATGAATAGTAACTACAGTAAATTTTATTTACCATAGTTAAAGGTAAATCATGTAATTAAGGGTAAATATAATATTATAAAATTACCCTAACTCATGAAAAAATCTTATTGGATGACTAAAATTCTACCCATATCACCTAAGGGTCAGATTATAATCATTTAATGGACTTTTTTCCATGAAAATAATTTAATTATTATTAAAACCAAAGAAAGTGACAACATGTCACTCTCTTAAATCTTATAAGTATATTAATTTTAATTTAGTGATAAACTTCATGAAACTTAGAATATGAATAGTCTCCAGAATTATAATGAAATTATCTACATAATATGAATTTATTTATAATTTTTAGTGATTGAATAATTATCATTAATTATGACACAATAGTGATGCATAAATTTTTTATCTAGTGAAAAATCAAGAATATAGTTTTTATTAAACTAATAGTGACCATAAAATGCACAAAAACCTGACCAAAACTTATTGGTCATGTAAATTTAAATCATAATAATCCAATGGTCGAATATTTGACCATTTTGAGCCTTATAAAAGCGATTATGACACTTATATTATTTTATTTTAAATGATGCTAAAGTTGTCACCTTCATAATTTAATAAATATAACAATTTAAATATTGTGATTTTAAGATGATAAATTATATTAAAAGTATTATTGTGAAAGGTAATAGATTTATATCCATCATAGGATTTTATTTTTAATTTTTATACAACAAATATGTATATTAAATAATTATACAAAAATGTTGTAGTATTTATTTTATTAAGAGATAAACCAAATAAATGGTTTTAAAAATAATAAAATAAATATTATATAAACTATTTAATGTTATCCACTAATTTTATAGATACATATGACATTTTATGAATCTATTAAAGCTTTTAGTTCAAACATATCTTCTATTTTTATTTTATTTAAATTCAAATAAATGAATAGTGTCAAAATTGACACTATTGTTATTTTATAGAAATAAGATATTATAAAATTGCTTAAAAATCACAAAATTTTTTAAAAATTAAAAATTTAAATTTAAATGGTCTAAAATTTTATTAAGTATCCAATTATGGAAAATTCAAAACAAATAAGTAATTATTTGTTATAATTTAAAATTTAGAATGTTATTACCACAAATAAAATTAAATTGATTAAATAAGGATAAATCAAGTTGATAATGTTTAAAATAAATTCCTAACATGTATAAATTTTATTGGTTGATGATATTAAAACCCTATCTCATCTAATATTCGAACATGAGTCATTTTTTGAGGTTTTTAAGTGGGGTTAAATTTATTATAAATTAATATTTTTAATATTTCCAAATGTGCCCCTCTCCTCCCTTATAAAAGGGCACCTCCTCCCTCTCTTACTCACACCATTTTGAGCCTTGAAGTTCGGCCAAACTCTGCCCATTTCAATTACCCACTTCCATAGAAACCTTATAGAGGTACTGGTCTTCTAAAAAGACTAACTCTAGTGCCCTAAGAATAAGTTTAAAGGAGGTGCATCGAAGAAGAGGTAATCTCTTCTACCGATTATTTCAAGATTATTTCTTCTTCAAATTCTTCTTCTTTAGTTGTTTCATTATAAATTAATAACATAAGTGTCACTAATATACTGATATGTTATTATAAATATAAAAAACCCCATTTCACCTTCTATGCATCCTACGGAAAACGAAATCACCGCGCGTGCGTACGTACGAAATACCGTCTCCACGCCGTGGTGTAATCTGTTTTTCCAACACCACTTTACTTGGATGGGTATAATGGTGTAAATAATAACCATAAATAGTTATTATAACATCATACTTATTCTGATATATTTTATTATCCACTCCAATTCAATTAAATAATTATGGGAACGATATCATCGCTCGTGCGTACGTACAGACTACCGTCTCCACGACGCGATGAGATTCATTCTCCATGTTAACCATACATGAATGATCATATAATGAATAATAATGAAATATATGAAATAATAATTCTACTATATTTATGTATATATATATGTATGTTATCTATTTAATTTCATTCAATTCAATAAGGAAACGAAAAAAGCGTTCATGCGTACGTACGACCTACCGTCTCCATGAACGGTGTATTTGATTCCTTTTATTGATCTATAATATATATGTATATGATCAATATATATTATAAATAAATCATTTTTTACATTATTTAATTATGTAAATCAGGATATAAGTAATAATATCAAGAACAACAAGTCGAAACACATACGATAAATGAAATGATTTTACCCAAAACGCTACTTTAACATGGAATTTACAAAAGAACGGGTAATATAAAGTCATAAGTGAAACATATATGATATAATAACAATGAATATGATTATTTAATAAGTCAATGACATTATTTAAATAATTATAAAGGAGGTTCGGATCCATACGAAGCATATCAGACCTAAGGTAAGGGATAATTTTGCAAATCTCATTTTTTTCAAGATTGCTTATTCGTAAGTATTTACTGGAGTTATTTCTATAATCCACGTACATGTTTCCTAAAAATGGTTTCATGTATTTTTAATGTCCTTTTTACCCATTTTTGACTTTTACTAAATTGTATGTATGGAATCTTTCTTTTACGAGGTACTTTTTGACTTTTCCGGCAAAAGTACGAGAAGAATGCTTTTTTAACTTATACGACACGAACGGATTTTTACGATTTTATAAAGCCTTATTTTCATGAAGCTTCCTACAAAGGATTTTATGACTATTTTCAACAAAATAATTTTATTTTAAAATTTCATGATGTTTTGTTAAAAGAAATTGATTTTGAAGAAGAAATGATATTTTCCTCAAGAATTCATTTCAAGTGTTTTATCAAAACCATTTTCCATCTAAGATGAAATTATTTCATATGTGTATGTTTCAAGTATAATTTCTCTATGATTTATATTCTTTCAATTTTCTTATGATGAAATATCCATTTGTTTTATATGGATTATGTGATGATGATATGATGATTATGAAACCCATTTTATTCTTTGGGTTATGATGAATGTTTTAAGTTTATGTTGTGGCACAAGTAAGAATGATTTCACTATGAGATGGGTGGGACCTATATCTCCCTCCAATGCATTGGGTAAAGATTTATATCTCATGAGATTGACATGGCTGGAATGGTAAGTTAATCCGGTTCAGTGTTACAAGACTGAAACAAGGAGTGAACTCGATTTAGAATGGGACTTTGTCCACTAAGATGGTCTTGGCAGAAATTCCTTGGCTACTATGGAAATCATGACATGTGTTGAATGGTTGCCACAATTACATGTTTTACTCCCATGCTATTTTATCATGCTTAATGTTTCTTTATGATCTATGCCTTACGTACTTCCATGTTTTATATCAGTGCTCAAGCTTTTGATGTTTAAACATTATGTTCATGTTTTTAAGCTCAAATGTATATGATTTATTTTAGTTTATCCATGTTTACCCTTACTGAGCATTTGATCTCACCCTTTATATGTTTTCTTTTCCCCAGGATATAAAGAAAGGTTTTAGGTAAGGAAACAAAAAGGGGAAGATCGTTATGGGAGTTGTTGAAGATATTTCAATATGATTAGAAGTTTATATTCTGAGTTTCCAAAGACACTAAACTATTACTGTCCTTGTGTGTCTGTTTTTGTTATGTATTAAGTATGCCGAAAAAGTAATGTAATGTCCATGTACGTCAAGCTTCGGGTCTCTACATCTCTCACCACTTTAGTAACATTGAAACTGTACAAACCATGAAATAGATATACTAAAATAGATTTAATTATAATAATCATATAATAAATTAATTGGAATTATATACACCACTTAAAAAAATAAGTGGTGAATATGGAATATATCTCATAGAAATAAAAGTGAGATGAGAAACCCCTTATGTCAAGATTGATTTGAAATGATTTTTATTTATCCTTATAAATAATAAACTTTTGTTAAATATTTACATAATTTAGAACCTTTTTAAAGATGAAGATTCGTTTTATTTCACTTTTTTCAATGTTATATATGATTACATAATGTATTTGGTTTACATCAGATGTTTTTAACATATTTGGATTATGTGTCAAAAATGAATTTGGTAGGTTGATTATGATCAAATATGTAATAATATAAACGTATAAAGAATAATAATCATTAAATAATTTTCATATTTATAAATCAATTATATTTTTCAAACCAATAATTAATGATGGTTATGAAAAATGGGCTAACGTTATGATCATGGAGATGGTAGGTTGTACGTACACATGAGTAACATTTCCATTTTACAAAGATCATTATGGAAATATGGTAAGTAATATAGTATCTTTATAAAGTTATAATTATACCATAAATAACATATTATATAATTATATATACTTATATATATTATTATTATGGTTTGGTGAAGAAAAAAAAGTCACATTGCCTCGTGAAGGCGGTAGTCCACACATACACAAACAACGTTATCACTTTTTTAGTGAGTGAAATGGTAAGAAATAAAATGATATACTATATTTATAGAATTATAAATATATCATTAATATTCTTATTATTTCATTTTTATCACATAAAATCATTATATTTTCCCTTATTACCTTCCATGTAATGAATTAGTGAAAAACGAATCACATCGCTTCATGAGGTGGTAGTCTGCCATACACACAAGTGACATTATCATATCCCATATAGAATAAAATTTAAAAAAGGAATATATGATATAAATGATAAATATGTTAAAATATATTATAAATATAACATATATACTTTATATACATCATCAATCCCAACTGTGATAGGTGGTTATAGAAAAACAAACAACATCGATTCTCGAGGTTATAGTCCCCCATACACACGAATGATGATTTCATAAACCATTTGATAGAGGATGGAAATTATTTAGTTTATGAAATTAATATAATAAAATATTATTATATGTATGATACTATGGTTATTATACAAACATGTTTTAATAAAAATTGAAATAGGTGGAAAATGAAATAAAGTAAAGATGCTTTTTGAAGAATACTACCTCTTCTTAGGGTATCCTCCTTAGGTTTGCACTAATTAACTCCGAGGTTATATTTATTACAAAAATAATTATTCTATAGTGAGGTGAGATAATTTTGGAAGTTATTTTCATAGGTATTGGACAAAACAAAATGGTTTTAATCTGTGAAGAAGTGAGGGGAGTGAGTGCCCTTTTATAACTAAGGTGTAGCCTTCCTATAAATACCCAAAAGTATTCACTATTGGGAGGTCTCCATTCCCTAATGTGCATCCAAAATAGATCAATAATGAAGGTAAGGGATTATTTTGTTAATAAATTCATCAACCAAAAAAAAATATATATACATTTATATCATGTTATTCCTTAGTCTTTTTGTTTACGTAATGTTACCCTTTTAGTTTTTACCACGACAACTTGAATCATTTTATATACATAGGTTACTTATCCATTAAGAATAAAATTAAAAATAGATTTATTAAATAATTTATACCTAATTATTTTTAATATAAAATAAATTTTATTAAATAAAAACCCCTTGTGTGTGTAAAAATAGTTTTAATACAAACTCATGTAATGCATAAAACCTCATTTTAACCATAATTATGGTAATTGATTTTAACTGTTTTCAATAATCGTTATGGTTAAAAATTAAGTTTAAATTATTAGATAATATAAATTATTATTATTCCAAATATGGAATCCATTTTTTCAAATTCTATTAACATAAGTGTCATAATTTAATTTAAAGTTAATACCATAGAAGCGGTGAGAAAGAGGTTTTTTCAAGTGAAATGTTCAAAAGTTTACAAATTTTTATATCAAAATTAAGTATTATATTTAATAAAATGTCATAATTAAATTAATTGATATTAAATTTATCTAATTTTTCTTTAAAACCACTTAAAAAAATAATTTGATATTATATTTTTTTAAATGAAACTGCAGTTTTTAAATAAAATTTGTTATTTTCACTATTCATCAAAATTTAAAATTTTAGAAAAATCCAAAAAAATTCTAACTAAGATAATTTTTATATATATATTTTAAAAAATAGGTTTATTTTTTAATTTAAATTTTCTAAAAGTGGTAAAAAATAATTTTAAATTAATTTTGCAAAGCATGATTAAACCGTCTTTTAGAAAAAAATAGTTTTTAGAAAATATTTATTTTATTCTAAATGATTCTTATTTTATTACTAATCAATAGATAAACATAATTTTCATAATTTTTTTATTAATATTCAACCTTTAAATTAAAAAATGAGGTTATAATGGTTTTATATATCATGGGTCGTTTAAGCTTGGTGTTGCATGTTGAATACGCTATCCAACATAAAGATCATAGGGTTTCATGTACCACTAGCTATTAAAGAGATTAAATTTATTTATATATAAATATATAATAAAGTATTAGGTTGTTATATTCCTATCAATTCTAATTTTTTTTCCTTTATTATACTGAATATAATTTTCTTCTGTAAAAAAACTTAGGTTGTTACAATTTTATTCCATTGGGATGCATAAAGAAATAAATTCTTATCATGTTGTATATCAGTTAAGGGGAGATAATTACTTAGGGAGGTAAATAATTTATAAATTATCAAGTATTTCTGATATTATATTTCATTATAGAGACTATTTCAATACCTAAATCATGTAAGGAACCACCACCATTATAATATCTTAATGAAATCCTTTGGGAAAAAATGGGTGAAATTAAAACAATGAATGAGAAGATTGTTTTTTAGAATGGAATATTTACTCACTATGCAAGAATATATTAACATATGTTTAGATGATTTAAAGTAATTTACCTTTGATAAATAAGTTATATTTTCTATTTATTTTATCACTGATGAAAAATCCATATCAAATCTACCATATAGAATGTATCTAATAGAAGTTATCGAGTTCAAGAAGTAATTACATGGTATATATGATAAGGTATTCATTCATCTTTATGAATCACCATTGGAAGTAACAATTTTATTTGTGAATATGAGTGAAGGTTTAATGAATATTTTCATTGATTATAATGAAATAAAAAGAAATATTTTAAGGTAAATGTATGCATTACCATGTAAGTATGACATTATTGATCAAAATTATGGGGCTATATAATTAATTAGAAATAATAATTATTCTGTTTATCATTAATTAAAAATCATGATGGATAATATGTAAAATAAAACTTTTAAATATTTTTTAGTAATTATGACATTAAAATAATTTTGTTTGGGTAAAAAAATATACCATAGTTTTTTTATGGAATTTAATATTGTAGTATTCAAGAATTATCATGATTAGTTTTCTGTGGTATTAATTGATGAAATACCTTCTTAATCTATTATTTATGATGAGATACAAACTCAATTGAAATTTCTTCTTGAGGTTCTTAATAGAAAAAGGGTTTTGTGGGATATTTAGTAAATGTAATTTTTTTCTTCAAAAATTTTCATTCCCAATCCATATTATATAAAATAATAAAATATATTTTATATATTTATAAATAAATAATGTCAAGGATTGCTCAAAACCCAAAATCATTAACAAAATATGTAATTTACATACCTTTAGTATATATAATGAGTTTTTGTTGAAATAATTCTACAAATATATAATACCTTAACAATTTTAAAACATTATGACATAAAAATCATTGGGGTAAATTAATATAAAGATATATTTGAAAATATAAAGAAGATATGGGAACACATCCTGATAATAAATTTGAAAATCTATATGGTTGTTTTTTTATTTACAGTGATCCGTTAAGGATAGGTCGTAGATGTGTCTTAATGAAAAATTATATTGTGGTGTCTTATGTAACTCAATAGTTTAATCCCCAAGAGATAAAATATACTAATGATATTATTTAATTTAAAGAAGTTATTTTACCTAAATGATATAGATATATAATATATATAGTGAAAAATGATACATATATTCCTACCACAAGACTTTTAAACACAACTTGATGTTGAAATATCATCATATGAGTGAAGGTTGGAAGTACTCATAAATTTTGTTTATGTTATAAATTAAAAATATGTAATAGAAAAATTGATCTATATGATTTGATTAGAAAATATATTGGTATTTTTTTGATGATGAGTGTAGAGACTAATCCAATTCTCAACGATTTAGTAAAATTTTAAAAGGGTATTATATTTAAAGGGTATTCATCATACATATTCCTTATAATTACCAAAACTATCTCCTTTGAGAGCATTATGAATAATAAAAATAATTAAGAGGCCCTATAAATGAATATTGATGATATGTAAAATATAAATTACCAAATAATAACATTGGTGAAGGTATAGTTATGTGTTTTGGTGAGAGGTTATGTGTTCCAACAATATGAAATGATAAGAGGGATATATTTGACAAAACACATGGATAAAAATTATTTACACATCATTTCTGCACTATGATGAGTATGAATATACAAATTCATTATTCATGGGATAATATAAAGTGAGTGATTCTAGATTTCACTATAATATTTTTATAATTTCAATAAGTTAAGGATGAATGAAAAATTCAAAGGGAATCATAAAACCTTTATTTATAGCAATGTGGAGGTGGGATGATATTATGATTGTTTTTATTTGATGTATTCTAAAAATATACATAGGGTATAATGAAATATAGTTCATTTAATATCGTCTTACATGAATCGTATCAATACTATAAAATTTTGATCTATTAATCACATGAAAATTTTAGAGATGCACAAAGAAGGTTTTAAACACATGACCTAATATTACCAAAACCTATCATCCTAAAATGGATTAATAGTCTAAAAGAAATATCTGAAAACTATATGACATGATAATGTAATGGTTCATTAACATATATGGAATTTTATATTACTATTTTTCACTAGCATTGTTTTCATATAACAATATTTACTACTAAAGGAATAAAATGGATCCATATAATTCATTTTATGGAAATAGATGTCATACAATAACATGCTATGATAATTTTGGACAAAGAAATATATTTATTCTAAAAATATTATAAGATACATCCAAATGATAATACCCATACAAAATCAAATTAAAGGGGAATATTAATACCTAACTATACCTTCATATAACGTGTTTATGATATTTTTAAATAAATATAAGTTATATCTAAGGTATATTAGGCCTTTTAAAATATTGGAGAATACAACAGCTATCACATATCATTTATCCATTCCATAGAACCTTTATGAAGTGCATGATTTATTCCATATATAACATTTAATGAATTATATTCTAGTCCCTCTGCATGTTTTAAATGTTAATCATGTTAAGCTAGTGACTAATATATTATATAATGAAGAGATGATTTAGATTAATGATATGAGAGATCAAGTTAAGTGATATTTGATGATTCAACATGTGAAGGTTATTTAGAGGAATCACTAAGTAGAAGAGGAAATATGGGGACTTGAGTATGTGATGATATAGGGTTATCCACATTCTTTTAGGGGTTGCTTTAAAATTTCAATGAAGACATTATTATAATGGGTGAGAATGTAATACTCGATAAATTCTAGTAAATAGAAATAATATATTACTATAAAATGATTTAATAAAAATAAAATATAGATATTTATTGATACATTTTTAACTATTAATGGAAAATAAAGAAAAACATAATTTGACTGAAATGTAAATGTATCTTAAATTATAATCACTAATAAAACTCATGGTAAAAAAAGTACATATTAAAAGAAAATTAATAGAATGACTATAATTAAAATTTCAAAAAAACTAAAAAATATAAGTATTGTTTAGTATATTGAATGAATTTATAATAATTTTGAGTAAATATGGTTATTATATTAATTTTGGGAATTGCGAACATTGGTTAAGAAGATGTAATAAAGTGATTGTTAGAATTATCATATATTTAGTGTAAAAATAAGATTTAATTGAAATAAAAGATAGAAACCATAAAGTTTTTCAATAATAACATCCCTTATAAATTAAAATTATTATTGTTTTGGAATTATATAACATAAATAAGGTTTCTCATTAACCATGAAAAAGATAAAATTCAATATTTTTTGTTCAATTTTTTTATCAATGAGAAGTTTATGTTTATGGAAATCACTACCTGATAAATGTTAGGAAAAAAACCCCATTCATGTATCATCATTATTAATCTTACACATAGCAATTATACAAGTTTAATAATGGACTATTTATCTATGGGTTTAGTGGAATTAATATATAATTTTTTTTATGAAATGAAATGGTGTTCACACTTATAATATATTTTTATAAAATATATAATCCTTAATTGACATGTAATTTCCCCATAATTAGTTTATGTATTTGGGAAGATATAGTACATATTTTGAATCCTAATTCTAAAATAGATATGGGTTTATATTCACTAATTTTTGGTGAAAAAATTAATATATTTTAAATAATTGTGAAATATATAGAAATACTATAAACATGACATTATAAATATATAATCATGAATATTTTCTACCATGATAGTTCCCATTACTTGATTATGGAATTTAATAATATAGTAAAGAATTAAGGTAGATAATGGGGAACTCAGGGGAGATGTATAATAGTTATGATAAAGGGAAACAAATCTGGTACTTTATTTTTGGGATTCCACTCACCACACCTAAAATTACCAATATAGATTCTAATTTTTGTCACATAATGTCCAAATTAAATCTTTATATCTCTATCTAGGAATGTCTCACATAATTATATAATCAATTTTGAAGATGTTTTTGATGTAAATGTCTATCCATAGACTGAGAAACTCAATAGAGGTAATGGTCAATTTTCTCCCTCTTTTCAATTATTATTTATATTTTTATTATGTTATCCTTTGAAATTTATAATTTTTTTTTCTAATATTATATTAATTTAATTTTATACACAATACATATGATATACCATTCATGTGAGTACCATTTTGAATCACATTATCCTTTATTCAAAAGATCTTGTAATGTCAAAAAATTTCCAGGAGGAATGAAACCCACCATTTTCCCATTATCAAAAATCCCTAAGTGTTGAATATATTTTTGTTTTAATAAATTTTGAGTTTATAATATTTTGAAATCATATATAGATTTATATTTTTAAAATAATTATATTAAATAATGGTGGTAAATAATTGAAAATACCATAAGAGACGAGGAGATGGAAAATTTGGAGTTAAATTCATTTGTGTTAATATTTTTAGAAAAATATTTTCATTATATAAAAATATGGATAAATTGAAAATAAATCAATAAATTTATGAAAAAATGATAAATAGACAATGGATTAATACAAATTTAATTTAAAATATCTATATAAGTCTATTTTGTATTATCTATGTCACTTAAAAAGTAATACTAATCACATATGTAGTGGTCCTCTCAAATCCATTTTTTTTGGTATTTTCTAAAATCAACTTTAATATTTAGTGGGGACCAAACATTTCCAAAATAAAAAACATCACCATAAATCCAAATCCAAATCACAAAAAACTTGTCTCAAAAACCAAAACTTCCCCTTTGTATAAAATTCAAATTCAAACATAGATTTCAAATAGGTAAAATAAACATCAATTATAGCACCACCAAACCTCCTCAGGTCATGAGATACTGAACCGTGGGCCACCTTGATCCATGAACTTGATAGTGACAGAAAATACCACAATAGTGAGAATCCACTGGTCATTGTTTCATGGAAGAAACCCACATCACCAACACACAACACCATCACAAAACAATCCATTTCCAGCATCACAAAGAACCACCAACCAACGATGTCGGAGGAAGAACCAACACCCAACGTCACTATCACCACAAAACCCCATAATTTTCAAAACAACCATAGGGATGTGAAAATTATTCCACAAGTCATGCCTCTGAGAACACCCCATCGCTCCTGCAAACACCCAAAACCTCTTTGGGATCCATCGCTCTTGGCCGACCATGGAGGGAGAAAAGGACCTGTATGCTAGAGCATCGAATAATGAACATGAAATCTATAGAAATACACAACCAAGTGAGCTCCATAACCCCCTTTAGAAAGAATCAACTTCAATACTTCGTCATAAAAATTGAGACCAGTGCGATAGAATGAGAAGAGAATAAAAACTCCGAATGCCACGAGAGCTTGCATCTGAGAGTAGGTACAAGGGAATCAAATATGGAAAAAAGAAGGAGGTGAAGTAATGTTAACCCATATCCAATAAGGAGAGAGTCTTGTATGAGAAGGGAACTCAAGACTGATAATTAATTAAGTGAACAATGAGCTAGGGAATAATAGATAATAAGCATCCCAATGAAATGGAAGAAGAGAGGCCTGAATAGGACTATCCCTCAATGGGGGAAGAAACTAGAGATTGATGAGAGGCACACTCGAGGGAGTGAGCTACGAGACAAGGGGGCCATCCTGTAATAGTAACATATATATGTAGTTATCTAATACTTGGAATTAAATGATATTTATACTATTTTTTTCATTAATTAGAGGTATTGTAATTAGTTCTATCAAACCTGAATTTTTTTAAATATAATTCATTTACAAAAAAAATTAATCATTGGTAGATGACTGATTGTAATGATAAAGAAAAAGAAAAATCATTAAATGGAAAAAGTAATGTGACTTATATTTAATAACTATGGATTAAAACACTTCAAGTCTTAAAATAATGTATTGGGTGAAAATTTTAATTTTTTAGAGAATATTAATCATAATTAAAAGTGTAATGAAAAAGGACAACTAATTAATGTGAAATTCTTTAATATCAAAGAGATGTGAAATTAATTTAATCAATTCCCCAAGAACTAATAGAATTTAACCCCATAAGATTCATGGTAGTCAAGGTCAATATCATTCAATAGAAATGGATAAAGTTAAAGATATATATAATGTTATAGTATGTAATTTTATTATTTAATAAAAATTATCTAAAAAATTATATATTCTACATCTACAAACTTTTTTATAACATTCATGTTTGTAATTAATATTAAATCACCTATGATAGATTTAAAAATGATTTATCACTTATCCCATTGAGTGTTACATTGATTGAAACAATGATATGCCATGTAGTGAAAATTATAATGCTTGGGGGTATTTTTTTTGCCAAAATAATTATCATATATATGGATTATTTTTATGTAAATTACTAATGTATTGAATCTAAATTTATAAATCATGAATCTATAATAGAGGGAATAATGTTGGAATTATGAAAGTAGGTATATATTTAAATATATTTAGATAATATATTTAATTATCTAAATCAATCATAAAACATCTCCCACAACTCATCTTAATGAAATAATTTTGGAAACAAGTTGATGAAATTTATTCCATGAAGGAGATGGTTGCTCTAAGAATAGAAAATATACCCATTTTGAAAGAATATATTGACATATTTACCAATAAATAATAAGTATTTATAGTTTATAGGAATTTAAATTATCTATTGATCTTATACTTGATGAGGAACCAATATTTTATATAATATATTGGATAGATTGAGTTGAAATCGATATATAAATAATAAATTAAAAAATTTGTGGGATAAGGGATTCATTCTTCCATGTGTTCCAATAGAGAGAGTTGATATTTTTCTAAAAGAATTTATTCAATGATGTTATGAATTAATTGTAGGTATGTAAATGGAATTAATATAATGAAAATGTATCCATTACCAATATATAATGACCTATTTGATCAACTTTAATAGGACCAATATTTCTAGAATATTAATCTTCATTATGGTACTGATCGGGTAACATTTGAGATGGATGATATGCTAAATATGGAATTTTGTAGAAGTTTTGACCATTATGAGTTCCATTTAATGCCATTCAGGTCAAAAAATTAACATTTGGTGTTTATTTATTTGATGAGTAGAGTATTTTAGGATTATATTATCAAGTTAATGGGGTTACATAATGATGAAATTATTATATAGTCTAAGAGTTATGAGAACTATGGAACACGTTTGAAATTTTTTCTTGCGGTTCTATAGAAAAAGAAGTTATATGGAAGACAAGTACTTGTGAAATTTGGTTTTAAAAAGTTTCTATACATGGTAATATTGTATCCATGGATGTTATATCTTTTAAATTTTTAAAAATAATTTTCTATATAGAATGGAAGAGACCCAAAAATATAACTAAATATTTTTTATTGTCAATTTAACATATTATTTGTGTTTTTTAGGAGACATTACTTGATTAAATAATCTACTATCCATTTTCACATTTTGAGAGGGATAAATTCACAAGGATAACAACATCCAAAGACAACCATGAGGAATGAATGATTATATTTGAAAATTTCTCTAAACTAACACTTTTATCTAGTAATAGTTATTTATTTTTTATTTATTCATAAAATAATTCACTTTAATGCGCTCTAATAAAAAATAATTAATTGGTGGATTATGGATCATGATAGTTAAAACTCCTTGACATAAATTTTATAATATGTTATTTAGAGCTAGAAACTATGTTTTTTTCACAAAAAAGTAAACACATTATTCATTTGGAATGAAAATTTATATATACATTGACCATAATAATATGAAATTTATATTCACTATGAAATATCTAAATAGAAGATAAATTATATGGTTGGAATTACTTATTGATTTTTGTTGTTCGACACATTATAACCATGGGAAAAAACAAGGTTTTATATACATTGATAAAAAAGTTCAATGGTATCTTATGTAATGAATCACATTTTCCTTAGGTTTATTTTAATAAATTAATTAGAAAGATACTGAGACCGCGCACTAAGACGATACAAGATTCTAAGGCATGGTGTGCCTGGAATATTTTTTTTGAATAATGTATTGCTTTAAAATTAAAAAATGCTCGGTGAATAACTTTGAATTTTTATAACTCCTAAACCGATTCCCAGATTGAAAATCCAAGCACATCATTGCATCTAAAACAATGTCTTTACCTCAGGCGGGGCCTAACATCATCCATCACGGGCTAGAAGATAAAGTTAAAATTTGTACACAACCATCAGTAAAAATATTTTAATAAAAAATATATTTTTTTCACAGTGAAAATTTTGTTTAATTTTTTTATTAAACCTAGATGTAGGGGTCTAGGGTTAGAAGTCATAACCCTGAGATCATTCTTGAGAGCTCTGAGGAGAGGGAAGCTTGGGAGGATCTGTTGGAGAACAAAAAATGAGAAAGTGATGATCGTGATCACTCGTGGTCGGATCAATGATGGGTCAACGAATAACAAACATGAACATTCATCATCGAACAATACAGTTTTCCAGGTAGGGAGTGCGATTTTATTTGTTTCTATCCTTAATCTTCATTCTTTCCCCAACTATGAACACAATTCAATCGACAATATATTGATTCACAGATCGTACATAGATATGGGATAGGGATTTATGTTTTAGTTTTTTAATCAGAAAGTAAATCATGTTTATATTGACTTATGTCTAGTTTGATTCTTGTTTAAATTTATATGTGGTTATAATTGCACACCCATTCCCCGTTTTTAAATTCTAATGTGGAAGGATCAAGGCCGACACGAACAAGGCTCGATCCATCCACCTTGGGTGTTCATGTGAAATTCTTCCTCCTCAGATCTTCTGATTTTCTTGATATTCATCATCGAAACAACCCGGGAAAGAACCCGAGACTACAACAGTGGTTAGATACCATCGCAGGAGGCCACGTCGGCAGAGGAGGACCGCAGAAGGAGGCCGCAGGTGGCGTATGAGGGGCCGTAGTGGTATGAGAAAATACATGCTCAGCAGAGTTCCACATTGGTAGAATAGGCCCGCGACTATGATGTGGGTGGCAGTGCGAGTGGACGCGGTCGCCAAGCTGCATCACGTGGCTGGAGGTCGCGGTCTAGTTCAACCACGGGTGGCACGTGGCACCCGCCACATCTTGCGTGTATCAGACCGACCTGCTCCAGTGGGCCAGGTTGATCAGGCAAGATGGCCTTGGGCTGGGCCCAACGTCTCAATCTGGGGAAACCCAATGGTCCAGGTCGGGCCTGCGGGTTGGGTTGGTTTGGACCCGTGAGATCAGGTCGGTCCGACTGGGTCGACTAAGACCCTGACCCAACCAGACCCTTTTTACAAAAAGGGCCATATCTTTCAAACCGTACGTCTGATTGACGACCCGTTTGCAGCGTTGGGACCCTTGATATAAGGAAGGAATTTTTAGATGACTTTTTAGGTTATTAGAAAAGACCAGTATAGGTGAGGATTTTCAACTTGGTTCTTCCCTCAAGGGTTTAGTACAACATTACATGGTAATCCCCTCAAGAGACGAGTCCCACATAGAGTTGTAAATCCTACTTGGGATAGGAGTGATACTATGTCACCTCATATTGAGTTTATTAGGTATTTATGTGGCCTATGAGAATAGGGCGTTAATCCTATATCTAGTTGGGTATATCATAGGGTTCATAGTATTCTTCGGAATCCCCTACATTACAAGATACACCATAGGGTTCATGGTATTCTTTGAGAATCCACTAAGGTGTGGGGTAACATATATTGGGTTCACGGTATTATTCGGAATCCCTATCTGTATATCATGACCCTTGACCAGGGTTTCCTCATTAGGTGGGGCCTAGGTTATGGGAGTATTATGACTAACTTTTGGTGGTGACTTACCCTTTCTTTCCTCATCACTTCTTATGAGTATATCTGGATATCCTTGGTATATATATGGGCGTATACCTATGTATAGATGACTGTGTTTTCATTTTTGTATTTACTTTGTGGTTTCAAGGTGTCCTACTTAGTATTGTTTTACTCACACCTACACAGGATTCTCCCACACGTGTCATGTCTTGTGCAGATGACCAATGCTTTGACGGAGTTCTATTTTGAGCAGGACTAGGTCCAGGACTAGATGGTACCTTGTGATATTAGGTAGACCAAGGTGTTCCCGATAATTTTCTACTACAGCTTCAGTACCATCATTATCAGGTCTTAATTTGTAGTTTTCCTTATTTTTGGGCTTGTATTCTAGCCTGGGTTTGTAGTATTGAAAATTACTTTCTCATTTCACTCTAATTGTATTACATTTATGTTTAGTGTTTTGCATGCATGGTGGTTGGGGAATTCCCTTATTTTTTTCTTTGTGGATTGGGAGATGCGCATGTGTGTACATGTACTTATGATAAGGCATCCAATTTGTGAGATATGTGTACTCGGTGCTAGACGCCATCCCCTATCCTATCGAAGGCGGGATTGGGGTGGTCATAGAACAATCCCCACCAGGATGGGATGTGATAGAGTGGTATCAAAATAGGTTTCAGTTCCAATTTGGGACTGGGAGTTAGTAATATTAGTTTGGGGAAACCGTGTTATGTGTTTTGAGTTCAGATTTCTGGATAGTAAATCCAGTGTTGGTGCGTCGACCAACATATCCATACACTAGGACTCTGGGAACTGACTTTACTACTCTATAAATGAAAACACAAGTTTTAGGGAAATTAATGGTATATGCATCATATAGGAATGAGTTTTTTTAATGTCCTTATTAAGTCAACTCTCTAGATATACTCTTTTGGACATGGTTCATCTTCACCTGTTTCAGGATTCCTCCATGTAGACAACCAGCTAGAATCTTGATGCACGATCAAGAGGATAATTCTCTTTGTGATGAGACGTTAGTGCCGTGGACTATGCTAGACATGGATCCCCTGGGTGGCCTTCCTGCTGCAGTACCACCCATTGAGCAGTAGTTGCTACCAGCACTACCGGTAGAGGATGCATGTAGGATCAGTTCATTTCATGAGTTCCATAGGAAGAGACCTCACATATTCAGGGTGAGACAGACCCGTAGGTAGATGAAGATTGGCTGGAAGTGGTTGTTGAGATGGTATGTGGAGTATGATATACTCTATAATACCAAATGTAGGATCTAAATAATATAGATACTGAATGAAGTATCTAATAATTCTCATAATAAAAGAGGGGGCAGGGTGAATTGTATACTTTAAAAAATTCATTTGGAACTTTTAAAGATGATTATGTTTAACAAGGTTGAACAGAGTAATTCACAATACCTCTAGTTCTACACACTTTCTAGATTCCAAAAATATGATTCTGAGAAAGTGATTCAGGAAAAGACGGTTCTGGAAAATGAAACTTAATGAAAGTTTACAAAGATAAAGATTCTGCCTTAAAGCGTATATAATCTTACTAGATCAGAGTATACAAGTATAAGTATAAGATAGTTATACTTTCCTCAACAACCAAAATACAATGGAAAACTTGAAACAAACATGTAACAAGTAGTAAATCTTTTAACCCAAAGAGAAGGGTATCCAAAAACCTTGGATAAAGGTCCCTTGATTTATACTTTCAAGAAAGTCTATCTTACCCACACCAGGGTAAGCCCTCGATACGAAGATCGGAGTCTGTCTTGCTATCCCTGAAAGACCTCAACTTTAAGGTAGTCGGCACCTCTGTCTTCCTCAGCCATGAAGTCCTCAAACTTTCAGGTAGTCAGCACCTATTTCTTTATATCCCTAGAAGTCCTCGAATGTAATCAGCAACATTCGGAGTCACACGAAGAAAATCTGAACAATACGTTCAGTATGCACTAAGCATGAGAGTCTCTCTCTATAAATCACTTCAACAACATGTAATATCTAGAGTCATAGAACAGTTCATCAAAGTTGAAATCTCTTTCAAATGAGCACATATTTATAGGCACAACTTCAACGGCCGAATCCCTCCTCCAATGGTCATATTTTTCCTTGAATTTCAGAGGGACCTATACACGTGTCACTCAAACAATAGATAGTTAGTAACTGAATGCAGGATATCATTTTATAAGAAAAACAAGTGTAATAAAAAATATGGTTACATAACCAAAATCAAATATTCGGAATGTAAGATAATAAAAGTTCAGAGTCTAACCAAAAACATATTCGGAATCTATAATACAAGTATATTCAGATTCTGTTTTCAAAGGAATTTAGAGCCTACACTCTATATCATTCTAGAGTCTAAATTTCAAGGAAATTCAGAATCTGGATTCACAAGAATTCAGAACCTGAACTTACAAAGTTCGGAGTCAGAGTTCATGATAATTTGGAGTCAGAACTTACAAATTTTGGAGTCAGAATTAATTATAATTCGGAGTCTGAACTTACAAAGTTTAGAGTCTGAATTCATTAGAATTCAGAGTCAGAACTCATAAGAATACAAAGTCTGAATTTAGAGAACTCGGAGCCTGAATTTGGATCATGAAAACAGAATTCTCTTTATCAAAGTATTATATGATTCTGAGGTTTTATATATAAAACTGAATTTTACACTAAGAAAAGATAATGGACAATGAAAAACATGGTAATGATAAATTTCCTTGGGGAATGAGAATATTCCTTATGAAATTAAAACACAGGGTAAAATGAAATTTGCCTTGAGATAAGGTGTTTGTGATTTTAAAAACCTGAGGATTGGTAAAGTTATAAGGAAACCTTATTGACTCAATGATCTCACCAAACAGGAAGGAATAAAAAATTCATAAGGAAACCTTATTGACTCAACAATCTCTCCATTTTTGGAAAGCACAAACATCCTTACGAATAAGAAAATAAGGACTTAGAAAATATTTTTCTGGACATTGAAAATAAACCTTATCTCCCTTACCATATGGTAAATGATGAATATTACTACCCCCCTAGGATTTAGAACACAAAGGATTGTATTCTAGATTTCTGAAATGAGATTTTTCAGTATCTTGAGTACAAAAATCTCTGTAATGAAAACTCCTCCTCAGATAAACTCCCCCTTACTTAGGGATATTTCTTCTTTACTTAGTATTATTTTTTTCCTTTCTACCCCTTTTTGATTTTCGAAAATAATTTGAGGGAATGGAAAAGAAATTATGGTACCTGAAATATTAGTACAAAAAATCCAAACAAAAATGAGCAACCAAAAATTTCTTTATGATAGGAAAAATTTTTACAAGGAAAAAAATACAACAAAAGATTGGATTACAAAAAAGTTATCCTTCTTTTTCCTTCAACATCAAATTATTGACTATAGTATTCATATTTTTGATCTTTTTATGATCTTCCTCTACTCACTTTATAATCTGTTTGTGATCCTCAGCTTTCTTCTCTAAGGCTTTGATTTTATCTTCCTGAGCCTTGAGAGCCTCTGCCTGAGCCTTCAGGACCTCTTCCTGCTTGACAAGATTTTCTTCAATATCAATCAAAAGATCCCTTTATATCTTCCATATTTGAGCTATGGAATACAAATTTCCATTTAAATCCTTCACTTCTTGAATTCAAGAATTTTTCTCAAGAGTTATCTTTTCCTCAAAACTGCGTGTGAGGTCCTTGATCTTACTATCTTCAGTGTTAAAAGCATCCTTGACACTTTCTTGAAACTCATCAAGAATCTTCATATCTTCTATAGTTTTCTTAGACCAAGTGGTCATATTCTTGTAGGATCTCTTGTGGGATTTATAGTTAATGAAAACAGTCTTGAAATCAACCTCAAGATTTACAAATTTATCCATTACCATGGATACTGAATCCTCTTTCTGATTCAAGGCATGTTGAAGCATCTGACATCTTGAGTCAATGCTTGGAAAAATAAGAATGGCCCCAAAAAACTTCTTCAATGACTGGACAACAAAATAATTTCCAAGAGATGATGATTTTTGAATCTAAAATCTTGCTTGGTGAGGCTTATTTCTCTAACTCATCTTCCTTCCTCTTCGATGATCCACCAGTTTCCTTCTTCTTTACAACGACTTTGGTAGGTGTCTCAACTATCACTTGTTTTCCATTATAAATTCTAAGAATGGATTCCTCATCCAGAGATTTGTGTTCACTGTCAGATAGTTTAACAACTATATCTTCATCCATCTTCTCCTTCTCAGCTCTTACCTCAACATCTTCAGGATTAATGAATTCATGATTAGAACTTTCTTCCTCAGAGAGCTTATTTACTTCATCTTCAGCCTTGTCATCTTCTCCTTTTTCCTCTTTCCTAGGGGTAGTAAGCTTTGAATATTATGCTTCTGATGTTCAGATTGAAAACTTCTTGGATAGACTTTCCTTCTCATGAAAGTCTTCCACTTTCTTAATCAGATCTTCAGCATCACCATTACTTTCTTCTTATTCCACTACTTTTTCTTCTACTTTTTATTTGAATTTTTCCAGAGTCACATACTTCTTTCTAGGGGTCTCAGGTAAAGCTTCTACCAGGAAGGATTATGGTACTATAATTTTTTCATAAGCTTTTTCATTATCCCTCAGAAAGGATTGCACAATCTCTGTTTCAGACATCTTCTTCTTTTGCTTCTTTTCTTTTGCTTTCTTCTCAAGCTCATTAATAGTATTCTCTTTCAAATCCTTTGCTTCTGTAGGATCCAAGCCAAACTGTGGATCTCTTTCTTTCTGGGTTTTCTTATCTTCCCTCCACCTTTCTACAACCCCATCTGGATAGGCTTTTTGTTTCTTAGGTTTTGGAGGTGCGGATTGGGCTTCCTTAGATTTTGGGGTTTTTTCTTCCGCTTAAACTTCCTTCAACTTCTTCTTCTTTCCTACCTTTCTTGATGGTTCAGGTAATTATTGATTCTTTAGAACAGCTTAAGCTTCTTCCACTGGTAGGTCATAAAATTATCTCGAGTCCTTAGAAAAACCAATTTTTATCCTTTTCAGTGTATCATCACTGACTAGCATAACTTTACAGTTCCTGGGCTTCAAGATTCAAGGGATTTTAAAAGATTCTAAGCATAGAACAATCAACTTAGAAAGAATGTCCATATAAATAATTATATGAGCCTTCAAGTTTCCATTCATGATATTCTCTATCGTAATCAGAATATTCTTAACCAAATTAACCTTCCTCAGGTTCACCAAAAAATCCAGGATGTACATATCACTCTTCTTCAATGTGTCCTTGTCACCTTTCTCATAATGATAAATCCTTGAACCCATAATTCAAGGATCCAATTATTTGTAGAGATGTGAGTAATCTTATGAGTCTTGAAATATGTAAGACTGAGGCACTCCATAGATTTCACCTTTACAAAGTTTCCTTTAACATCAGACAACTCATGAGAACAAAATTCGGCTTCTCCTTCATATGGAACTCCAATCAAACTAGATTCCTTAGTGTATAAAAGAGCATAAGTCTTTCCATAGCTTTTGAAGGAAATATTATCTCTTCCTTCTTCCTTGAAGAAACTAATTGATTCATAAAACTCGACAAGAAAACTTGGATATACCAAATCTTGAGCCCCTGGCTTCAATATGAAAACACTCTCCCATCCATTCAATTTGATGTTCTTCAAAATGATTGAGTCATACTTACCAAAGAAGCTCAGATGCACCAACCTTTATCTATACACCTACCACTCTATAATTGTATTGAGAGTAGACATATCTTTCTGAGAGGATTCTTCAATAGACATTCGGAATTGAGAAACTTTGAGAAGTTCGAAACGAGATTAAGTAGAGGGTCAGAACTTCAGCACGTAAGAGCTTGAGATCGATGTGGGAAAACCCTTCTAGGGTCCTTTATATAGGTGTTAGAAGCAACGATTCATCTTCCAAATTCAATCCAATGGATGAAAATTCTTTTGATCATATCCGATGGTTGATATCATAGCCACAAGTAAATCTTGATAGAATCCTATCTTTTGAGGTTTTTAAGAAAAACATTCGGATTTAAGGAAAAGAGAATCCGATTTTTTTTAAAACAAATGAAAATACCAGAAAGTAAATGATTATTGAAAAAACTTAAGAAAGGAAACCTACCTTTAGGATTTCCAAAAAGATTATTTGTATTGAGGAAAAATTTTTCTTGAAGAACTTTAGATTCCGAAAAATTTTGATTATGAAATAATTTGAAAACGAAAGACTTCATTACGAAATATTTTGAGTACAGAAATCTCCATTACGAAAATTATGAGTACAAAAATCTTTATAATGAAAATTTTGAGTATAAAAATCTTCATTACAAAAATTTTGGGACTACGAAAAAAAATTTCCTTTATGAAAAATTTTAGACTACAATTTTTTTTAATTTGACTAACAAGAAAATATACTCCCCCTATGAAACAGAGTTTATTACTGTAAGGATATTAGTTTCAAAAGAAAGTTAACAAGGAGATTACCTTATGGTTATCATTACTAAATTTTGTTTATTGTATTCAAATCTATCGGAGGGTAAAGATTTTGTAAAAATATCAGCAAGCTGATCTTGTGTTCCGATAAATTGAAGAATGATATCTCTTTTTTGTCTGTGATCCCTAAGAATGTGATGCCTAATATCTATGTGGTTTGCACGAGAGTGGTGTGTAGGATTTTTTCTTAAATCAATGGAACTAGTATTATCACACAAAATTTGTGTTTTGGTAAAACTCATACAATAGTTTGTGAGTGTGTGTTTCATCCACAACACTTGAGCACAACAACTTCCAGCTGTTACATATTCAACTTCAGCAGTGGAAAGTGCTACTGAGTGTTTCTTCTTGAATGACCAAGAAAATAATGAATCTCATAATAAATGAAAAGTTCCAGATGTAATTTTTCTATCCATTCTACATCCACTAAATTCAACATCTAAAAAACTTTTTAGAACAAAATTATTTCTAGAAGTATAAAAGAGTCTTAAATCCATGGTTCCCTTTAAGTAGCGATATTTTTTTTCACTACCTTTAAATGAGATTCCTTAGGATTGGATTGATATATTGCATATAAGTATATTGAAAATATTAATTATGGATGATTATCTTTCAAGTAAAGTAGACTTCATATCATACCTCTAAAGGATGTTTGATCCACTGGTTTCCCAGCTTCATCAAGATCTAGTGTGTTTGAGGTACCAATGGGAGTAATAATACTCTTAGTGTAGTCAAATCCATACTTTTTAAGAATATATTTAATATACTTATGTTGGGATATATAGATTCCTTTGGGTTTTTGTGAAATTTGAAAACCAAGGAAAAATGTTAACTCACCCATCATACTCATTTTGAACTCAGATTTCATTAGATTCACAAAGGAATCAGTTAAAGATTGATGAGTTGAACCAAATATAATGTCATCAACATAAATTTGAACAATCAAAACATTTTTCTTATCTTTCTTTATAAAAAGTGTTGGATATGAATTTTACTTAACATAATTATTTTGAAGCAAAAATCCTATAAGTCTATTATACCAAGCTCAAGGAGCTTTCTTAAGTCCATACAAAGCTTTGGTAAGTTTATAAACATGTTCAGGATGTTTTGTATCTTCAAAACCAGGAGGTTGTTTAACAAAAAATTCCTCTTGAATATAACCATTAAAGAAAGCACATTTCACATCCATTTGAACAAGTTTGAAATTGAAGAATGTTGCAAAGGCAAGTAAAATATGAATAGATTCAAGTCTATCTACTGGAGAAAAGGTTTCTTCATAGTCTATTTCTTCTTGTTGATTATAGACTATATCAACCAATATAGCTTTATTTCTTACTATGATTCTATTTTCATCACACTTATTTCTGAAGACCCATTTTACACCAATAATAGAAGTTTCCTTAGGTCTTTCTACCAAGGTCCAGAATTTATTCCTTTTGAATTTGTTTAGCTCATCTTGCATAGCTTTTATCCAATCATCATCACCTAAAGCTTAATTAGTGCTTTTTGGTTATAATTGGGAAAGGAATGATAGATGTTCTACTTCATTACTTAAGTAACTTCTAGTCTTTACAGGTTGAATCACATCACCAATGACACTATCACTGGGATGATTCTTAAGAAACAACTGATTTGGGTTTTGTAAAACCTATTCATCAACATAGGGTAGGAAATATTATGGGGTAAATGTTTTAGAATTATTTTCTTGGAAATTTTACTTGTTATAAGGATATTCTATCATGGGTTGATAATCAGTTTTTGAAAACACATATGAAGATGTAGGTTGGGGTTGTTTAAAAACAAAGGGATCAGTTTCATCAAATTTCACATGCACTGTTTCTTCAACAGTACACGTGTTTTTATTAAAAACTCTATAAGCCTTAGAAGTTTTTGAGTAGACTAAGAAAATTACTTCATCAGATTTTGGTGAGAATTTGTGAATATTATCTTTAGTATTCAAAATGAATACCTTGTAACCAAAAACCCTGAAGTAGGAAAGTCTAGGTTTTCTAGAATTCCATAACTCATAATGAGTTTTATTAAGAAAAGGTCTAATCAAAACTCGATTTATAGTATAACAAGCAGTACTTACAGCTTCAGCCCAAAAATGTTTGGTTACGGAATACTCACTCAACATGGTTCTCATTATCTCTTGAAGAATTCTATTTCTTCTTTCAACAACACCATTTTGTTGAGGTGTTCTAGGTGATGAAAAGTTATGAGTAATGCCTTTTCTACTAAAAAAAGTTTCAAAATCAGAATTTTTAAATTCTCCTCCATGATCACTATGAATAGTTATCAAAGGAATGTTTTTCTCATTTTTAACTTGGGATATAAAACTTTTGAAATAAGAAAAATCTTCATATTTATTTACTATAAAATATACCCATGTAAATCTAGTGTAATCATCAACTAAGAAAAATATATAGTATTTGCCTCCAATGATTATAGTTTGTGTTGGTCCAAAAAGATCCATATACACTAACTGTAATTCATCAGTGGTTGATACTTCACCGAATAATTTAAAACTTTATTTATATTGCTTTCCATATTGACAAGGATCACAAACTTTTGAAGAATCAAATCTAAGATCCAGTAGATCCTTAACTAGTCTTTTCTTAGATATTTTTCATAGGTTTATAAGGTTACAATGTCCTAAAATTCTATGCCACAACCAAGAATGATCTTCCATTACACTAAGGCAAGGTAGGTCTTGGCTCCTAAGGTATTCTAAGTTTAGTGTCTAAACATTCTCTTGCCTATTGCCTAAAAGAATAAATTCTTCCTTAGAATTGTGTACTAAGCACTTTTCATTCCTAAAATTCACAAGTTAACCTTCATCACATAATTTAATTATGATAATGAGGTTATGCTTAAGACCCTTAATAAAGAAAACATTTTAAATCAAAGTTTTTTCAAGAAAAATGATATTACCTATACCAATAATTTCTCCCTTATCATTATCTCCGAAAGTTACTTTTCCTCCTTTAGTCTTGATAATATTTTCAAAGAAGTTTTTGTTACCAGTCATATACCAGGAACATCCACTATCCATGTACCATGTATTTCTGTTAGTACTTTCTTTATTTTCCTAAAAATAAGAGTGTTAGACTTTTGGAACCCAAGCTTTCTTGGATCTGAAAATTTCAGAAAGTAAAATTTTAGGTACCCACATTTTCTTAGAAAAATAGGCTTTATGAAATCCTTAAGACTGGGTTTTTTTTAAGAAATAACTTTTTGCCCAGTGTCCACCACAATGACACTTAGTGTAGAATGGATCACTTTGAGGAACAAAATAATTGTTACTAAAAATCGGTTTAGAACTAGTATAACCAAATCCATAATTTTTCCTTAGAGGTCGGATTTGAGAATACATTTTATCAAAATTTTATTTACCTAAGGTAAAGTTTAACAAGCACTTCCTCAAGGAAAAAATTTCCGATTTCAGTCTGATAACTAAGTTATTATCTTCAAAAAAATTATCTTTAGAACTAGAGTTAGGCTCGAAAACATTTTTCTTAGAAATTACATTTTCTAGATCTTTAGAAATTTTATCCTTCTAAGAATTTACTTCCTCAATAAATTTTGAAATATTTTTAAAATCAAAGGTTTTCCTATCAAGATATTTAGAAAGATATGATATTTCTTTAGTAAGTATATAAATTTTAGAATTTTCCATATAAAGATTTTTATTAACTTTAAAATTTTCATTCTCAAGAATCTTAGAAAACGTAGAAACTTCTTTATAGGTAGGTAAAGCATTATCCTCATCAGAAGAAGATTCTTCATCTGAAGATTCATAATATTTATTATTACTATAATTTGCATTCAAAGAAACATTGTTCATTGATTCAACATTGTGTACCTTAGCCATTAAGCAATTATTTTCAATAGGTAGTCTGGCTATTAGACCAAGATTCCTTTGTCCTAAAGATTCGTAATCTAATGATTCATCTAAAGAGTCACCACCACTGGCACTCCAGGTATCATTAACTTTCAAAAAATTATTAGATTTAGCTTTATAGTACCTCTTTCTATTTCTCTCATAATTCTTTTCCTTTCTTTCCTTTATTTTAAGCATATGACAATAAGGTCTTATATGTCCAGCTATCTTGCATTCATAACATGTGACTTCTGAATCTTTCTTATCTTTAATTTATTTCTTCTTGTATATGGATTGAAAGTTATTCTATCCAGCTATCTTGTTCATCATTCGAGCAATATCGGCTAGTTCATTTTCTAAAGATTCACTTCCACTAGATTAAGATTATATAACAATCTTCTTAGATTTAGATCTAGTAACTCTCTTAGGAGTCTTGGATTTCGTATGATTTAAAGTTGTAGTAAAATAAAAAATGCCATTCCCATTCTTCTTCTTAATTTTATCACCATATCTCTTCATTATATCCTCATGTTGAAGAAGAGTTACAAAAATTTCATAAGGAGAAATCTGAGTAACCTTTCTATTCTCATCTATAGCTGTTATCTTGGATTCCCACTCATTAGGCATAATGTCTATGATCTTGTCCACAAGAGCTTTATCATCTAATACTTTCTCACCCTTGTATGTTAAACTATTAATGATAGTCATAAATCTCTATTTCACCTTACATATGGGTTCTCCATAAGGAAAGAAAAAACCATGATATTCAGCTCCGAGCATGGATCTTCTTGTTTTAATGACTTTTGAAATTCCAAAGTGTGTAACTTCAAGTTTCTTCCATATAAAATTTGCTGCTTCACAAGATGAAATTTGGCTATATATATTTCTATTCATGGAAAAAAGCAATGTATTTCATACCTTATAATTCAGTTTATATTCATTCTTTTATTGATTTGTGAAAGAAATAACTTCCTTGTCAGGAATTTTATATCCTCTAGTAAGCATGACAAAATTTTCCACTCCAGTATTGATAATAAATGTCTTCATGAAATCTCTCTAATATTCGTAATCATTCCCATCAAAAATAGGTGGTCTTGTTGGATTTAGATTTTTAATGGAACCAACATTGATTCCTACCATCTTAAAGAAAATCTTCCACACAAACTTGTTAGTAATAAAAGTTTGTAAACAAGGATAATATTCCTCAGCAAGAAAAATATATAACAAGAGTATCTCTTAAGAAAAATATGAATCTGAACTTTATGAATATGAAAAGATGATTCTGAAAATAAGAAGGAGATGAATTCTCTCTTTAATCTAATTGTGAGATTAATTCATATTTAACCAATCCTATAATACCAATTGTTGAGATGGTATGTGGAGTATGATATACTCTATAATACCAAATATAGGATCAAAATAATATAGATACTGAATGAAGTATATAATAATGATCAAAATACAAGAGGGGGGGGGTGAATTGTATACTTTAAAAAATTCCTTTGTAACTTTTAATTATGATTATTTTTATCAAGGTTAAACAAGGTAATTCATAATAACTTTAGTTCTACACACTTTCTAGATTCCGAAAATTTGATTCTGAGAAAGTGATTCAGGAAAAGATGGTTCCAGAAAATGAAACTTAATGAAAGTTTGCAAAGATAAAGATTATACCTTAAAGCATATATAATCTCACTATATTAGAGTATACAAGTATAAGGAAGTATAAGATAGTTATACTTTCCTCAAAAATCAAAATACAGCTTAAAACTTGAAACAAACACGTAACAAGTAGTAAATCTTTTAACCCAAAGAGAAGGGTATCCAACAACCTTGGATAAAGGTCCCTTGATTTATACAATCAAGAAAGTATATCTTACCCACACCAGGGTAAGCCCTCGATATGAAGATCGAAGTCTTTCTTTCTATCTCTGAAAGCCCTCAACTTTAAGGTAGTCAGCACCTCTATCTTCCTTAGTAAGGAAGTCCTCGAACTTTAAGGTAGTCGAAACCTCTGTCTTCCTATCCCTATAAGCCCTTGAATGTAATCAGCAACATTCGGAGTTGCATGAAACAAATATGAACATGACTTTCAGTACGCACTAATAAGGAGAGTCTCTCTCTATAAATCACTTTAACAACATGTAATATCTAGAGTCATAGAACAATTCATCAAAGTTGTGAGCTCTTTCAAATGAACTTCTATTTATAGGAACAACTTCAATGGTTGGCTCCCTCCTCCAACGGTCATATTTTTCCTTGAATTTCGGAGGGACCTATACACGTGTCACTCAAACAACGGTTAGTTAGTAACTGAATGCACGACATCTTTTTATAACAAAAACAAGTGTAAGAAAAAATATGGATACATAACCAAAATAAAATAATCAGAATGTAATCAAATAAAAGTTCAGTGTCTAACAAAAAACATATTCGGAATCTACAGTACAAGTATATTCAGATTCTGTTTTCTAAGGAATTCAGAGCCTGAACTCTATAGAATTCCAGATTCTAAAATTCAAGGAAATTCAGAATCTGGATTCACAAGAATTTGGAACCTGAACTTACAAAGTTCGGAGTCATAGTTCATGAGAATTCAGAGTCAGAACTTACAAATTTTGGAGTCAAAATTCATTAGAATTTGGAGTCTGAACTTACAAAGTTCGGAGTTCGAATTCATTAGAATTCAGAGTCAGAACTCATAAGAATTCAAAGTCTGAATTTAGAGAACTCAGAGTCTAAATTTGCATCCCGAAAACAGAATGATATTTATCTAAGTATTATATGATTATGAGGTTTTAGATATGAAACCTAATTTTACACTTAGACTAGATAATGAAAAATGAAAAACATGGTAAGGATAAATTTTCTTGGGGTAGGAGAATTTCCTTATGAAAGTAACATACAGGGTAAAATGAAATTTACCATGAGATAAGGTGTTTGTGATTTTCAAAACATGAGGATTGGTATAGTTATAAAGAAACCTTATTGACTCAACAATCTCCCCAAACATAAAGGAATAGAAAATTCATAAGGAAACCTTATTGAATCAACAATGGTTACACATGTCTTCTGCCTTGTGAGGAAACCACCCGATCAGACGACAGTCTTATCCGTGAGCCTTCTGTATGGATCAATATGACAGTGGTGGAGATTAGTGATCTATATGCATGATGAGGGACCATCACTTGGAAATACTTTGAGCACCTCTTTATAGTGGATTTATTTCCAAAAATGTTACGTTCTGTGCGTATAGAGAATCTACTGCACCTACAGTAGGGTATCATGATATTAACAGAGTACTCAACGAGATTCACCGAGTATTCTCGCTACTCCACAGACATGGTGCAAGACTCGTTCTTCTGGGATCAAGATTTTGATAAGGTACTACATTAGGATACCAGGGAATCCATGGTGTCCCTTAGTATCCCTACTCATTCTAGAGTACAGGAGTGAGCTATTCTCGTTGAGAGCTTTCTAGCAGAACAGACACCAGCAGTATGGGCTACCAGCAGACACTAGGCAGTTGAGTCTTCGGTGGTGGGCAACCAATAATAGACGAAGGGTCCCAAGAGGGGCATGTCCTTCAAAAGATAGACCCAAGATATGGGATCAGAAGTGTGAGGCTCCCAGGGCAGAGCAGGACATCCGATGGATATACTATGTTTCACGTGCGGCGGTTGGGGACACTTGGCTTGGGATTTCCCAACACGCCATATGGATGGGCAGCAGACGGTTGACGGACCATCATGGCAGAGCCAGAGGTTCAAACAGGGTGGATCTCAAGGCAGTGACAAACATGGAAATGACATAGGTATAGCCATGGGCAGTGGGTAGAGGTTCGAGGTATTACCACCACCACCCCCTGTTGGAGTTGGTGTCCTAGAAACAAATACTTTGTACTTTATTCATTAATAATTGCCTTATAACAACTTGATTGTTCTTATGCATGACAATTCATGTGATAATGTCCTAAGGATAGCTGTTGCATTAAAGGATTATAGAGGATCCCTGCTATGTTGAGAACTCGGAAGTGCCATAACACTGTTCTTGAATATATGTTCTATGGCCGGATGATATTATTTGAGGGACACAAATAATATAGGCCATTAGGGGTGAGGACTCATAAAACTTTGAGTCACCTTCTCATGGTGTGTGTCCTTGGTAATATCCAGGAGTATATTATGAGAACGAGACCCGCTAGTAGGAAATACACATTTTATAGTGTCATTGGATGTTCCTATCTGTGGACGTGTGTATTGGTCCTTAGAATTTAATATTATTATTAATGGGTATTACAACTCGCATACTTAGATTTGTTGATGAAAACTGTGACGACACACTATTTTCAGTGAGGTAGGATACGTTGGGTGCGTCAGGAGTAATACTACATTAATAGATAATGCAAGAAAGGATTTGTCCCTTCTGTTCTATAATAGAAGTAGATATCTTAGGCCCTTTGATGGAATTGATATAGCCTAAATAAATCCATGTCCATAGTAAGGTATGGGAGAGTTAAATTTTGGAAATTCAAAGAAAGAATAATCGAGTACATGGGTTAATGAAACTAGAATGCCACCCGCTTGATTCAAGATATCGTGACAAAGGGATTATATTACACGGTAAAAGTTCGTAGGAGGTGACACATCATTGCGACATCAACTTCTTTCTCTATGGGTACCTTGACGTATTGCTAGATGCTAACCTTGGACTTTAGGTAGGATCCGCCTAATGCCACTGAGAAAAAGGCCTAGAGGGTCACACACTAAGTGTGTCCATTTATCTCAGTTAAATATTAATTTATCAAGTTAAATAAGTATTATTCCCAATTGTGGTTTAATAATTATTTTAGGATGCCTGATTGCATTTATTTTGACACTAGTTATTCGAGAGAATATATTGTGGGTGAAATAATATATATTTATTAGCGAGTAATGCAGTTACATTTATTTAACAAATGAATAGCCATTACTCAAGGACTAATAAATGTGGTGGAGGAAATAAGGGAAAATAAAAAATAAAAGTACACGCTGTGTATATTAAATATACATGCCATGTAGTTTTATGTAAAATGAGTACACGCCATGTATTAATGATTACACACCATGTAGTTTTTCCAGTCGGTATTTTGAGGAATTAATATCATTTTATTAAATGATATTTATTATAATCATCGTGGGCACATGTCAAGGAATTAATCATTCGACATGGGGATTTTTAATGAGAGTTAATGAAATAAATAAAATTCATAACACATTTATTTATTGTCATAACTCTATAACCTAAAACCTGATTATAAATATCCTCATAACCCCAACACTTTTCCTCCATCATTGTGCACAAAAATTCTGGAGAATTCTTTCAAGGCTGAAAGAACTAATTTCTCCAAGAATGCTCTCAAGACCAAGAGAGATCCTCCTCCATCGGATCAAGGCGATCGAAGGTAGACATCGCAAGTGAAGGTTCTTATGCGCTAACACCTGGAGATCCCTTTGGAGACGTCCAGAGATACGTGACACATGTGTGGATCACCGCTAGTGGAATCCTACACATTGATTCTAGGACGCAATGACGGATCACAAGATCAGGACCGGAGACATGAACAAATAAAGAATTATACCAAGGTAATTCTTGTGAATTAATTAAATTAATTACAATCAACATATTATGATCCTATCTCTATGGTTCTGGGACTCTCTCATTTTGTTTTTTGTTCTTCGTTCTATTCCGAAGATCCGACATTTTATATCATGACGGATCTCATTTTGAACATTGTTTAACGCTAAAATCAATGTTGGGCACTCTGACCAAGGCTATTCCGCTGCACTCAGAACCTAAAAGTGGTATCAGAGCGGTCATATCATTGATTATAATTATTTAGTTTTTCATTGGTGATTTACACATTTAATAATTTAGTTGTTTTAATTAAAGTTAATCGTTATTTAAATCTGAATCTTGAGATCTGTTCCTCCATTATCATTTCTCATTGACCATATAGAAATGACCTTTTCATTTAATTTCGATTAAAATAATATAGGGGACCTCATCTGGAGGATCCAAACATTCCTGACCGTATAACACGAGAATACACGGTGTGTATTCAGAAGTACACGCCGTGTAGTATAAGTTCATGCATTGGACAGGTCCTCCAAATCAGGCCGTGTATTAATCCTATCTAAGTCATTTATGACACTGTGTGTTGACTAGAAACAGGTGGCACACAGTTTCTGGATTACACGCTGTGTGGTCCAATAAACACGGCGTGTAGTCCCTTCGGGTTAGTGTTGGACTGTGTACCTCGTACACAGCTTGCTCAACTGGAAACCATGTAACGTGAAAACTAAACGGCGTGTGTCCCATTGAACACGCCCTGTACTCCGAAAATTTCTAAAGTACATTAACATGCCATGTCCCCGGGCATGTACTTAGGATGGACAGTGACGAAAAGTACATGCCATATAGTTGGAACTACATGCCGTGTACTCACCCAAATTATGCAGATTTATTAAAATTTATTATTATATTATACAAACCCTTGAGACGTGTACCATAGTGCAGGTGTAAAGATGAGGCACAACACATGATATGTGTTTTATATATATGTGTTTAATTTAACATCTGCGTAATGAACATGAATTCACTAGGTTGCCTCCAAGGTACAAGTTACATAAAAAAATAAATTTTAATGAATTTATTTGTTTAAAATTATGATGGATGAGAATCTCAAGGAAATTCAAAAAAGGGTTTAAGATAAAAGGATTGATTAATTAAAGATAATTAATTAATTCGAGCGTGATTTATCTTAAACAAGAACGATTAAAGAATTGAATGCTAGTTTTATTTATGCTTAAATATTGTTGCATATGGATGATCATGAGCTAGACCAAGACCTTTGTATGTGAATGGTTTCTTTAATTTATTTAAATTAAATTTGTTGGCCTGAGAGCCTTCTCCTCATTAATATGTAGGTCATGTGCGCCCAAAGATTCTTTTATGTAAAAACACCTTTTTACCCCTCACCTACGTGTGAGATAAATTCATATGTAATGGATAGATCTCCCAAGCTAATGGAGGCAACTCAAGTTAGAAGCCGAGGATAAACCAATCCAAGGAGATACAAAGGTGGACAGGTGGAAAGCTATAAACCCGAACCCGAAAGGTTCAAGGTGTTTCTCCCCTTGGTCTTGGGTTATTTTATCAACCGCTAGATAAACTAACCAATAGAAAAATCTCATGATCATACCATTTATTTTATTTCTATCAGTTTCATGGTTTATTTATTGTGGGTGTGTTGTCACGATCACACAATTAATGAATTAAACAAGTATGCAAGATGCAACTAAAATAAAATCGGCTTATACATAAATATTATCTTAGACATGGTTAATCACTTAAGTATATCCAAATTAATATTAAAAATCATGTAATAAAAGGTAATAAATTGGAAATTTACATATAAGGATAAAATTCCTCAAAGAAATATTAAGTCCGTATAGCCTTCCATAATCTTGGTAAGAATCGAACCATAGTTCAAAGTGCTTGACCAAGCCTAGTTGGGGTGCTTGCAATTATCGGGGAATTCTAATTCAAGGTTTTGGGTGGAATTGACTTGGTTCACATCAAGGGTTGATTTCCACAACAGGACTTTGTTTGACCAAGAGGCAAAACCTGAGGAAATCCAAAATAAAAGGATTTTAGGATTGGGGAGTGCACTCAGCGGATCAAGGAGCTGTGAGTTAATGCAGTTGGAATTTGGAATGCCTACCTAAAACCCTTAAAGTTTCTTGACCAACCCTATTTGGGATAATGCGAATGACAATATGGATCCTTTCCACTAGAATATTCAGGCAACAGAATATTCCAAAGTCAATGGTGAGGGCTATTTGATTTCGATAAAATAGTGGGAGACTAATAAGTATTAATTTATTTTTCTCAATTTTATGATAAAGTACTAAAACTTTTCTCTTCTTAATTTGTAGAAACATCAAGAAAAATTACCTCAAACATATCATTTCGAACCATACTAAAGAAGGAAAACCTTCTCACCGTCACCAATTTCCAAGAGTGGCGGAGGCACTTACGCGTCATCCTTCGCCACGAAAGGAAATTGTATGTGCTAGAAGAGCCTATCCGAGTTGCGCCTGGAAAGGAGGAAAGTGATGAGGAACTATCTCTCTACATGAAACACATGGATGATGCCATAGATTTATAGTGTTTCATGCTATTGTTCATGTCTAATGAGATCTTGAAGCAACACGAAAACATGGATGCGTTTAGCATGAATACTTACATTAAGGATCTCTACCAAGAGAAGGAGAGACAGGAGAGATATGAGATCTCCAATGCTTTGTTTACAACTAAGCTTGGAGAGTATATGCCAGATGGGCCTCATGTAGTCAATATCATTGGCTACATTGAGCGCCTGGACATCTTAGGTATTAAGTTCTCGGATGAGTTGCATATAGATATCATCCTATCATCACTTACCAAGGCCTTCTCAAGCTTTATTGTCAACTAAAACATGAGAAATAATGAGAAGAGTCTATCAGAACTTCTGAACTTAATTTTCCAGGTAGATAAGGACATGGGTCATGACAAACCCGCAGTCCTTATGGTGAATAAGTAAAGGAAGGACAAGGAAAAGAGGCCAAAAACTTATAAACGGTCCAAATCCCCCGAGCACCGTCCTTCCAAGAAGGGGAAGATCTAGAGGCAGGGCAAGGAAAATGTATGCATTACCATGTAAGTATGAAATAAATAGAAATATTTTAAGGTAAATGTATGCATTACCATGTAAGTATGACATTATTTATTAAAATTATGGGGATATATAATTAATTGGAAATAATAATTATTCTGTTTATCATCAATTAAAAATCATGATGATTAATATGTAAAATAAAACTTTTAAATATTTTTTTGGTAATTGTGACATTAAAATAATTTTGTTTGTGTAAATAAATATACCCTGGTTTTTTATGGAATTTAATATTGTAGTATTCAAGAATCATCATGATTAGTTTTTTGTGGTATTAATTGATGAAATACCTTCTTAATTTATTATTTATGATGAGAGACAAACTCAATTGAAATTTCTTCTTGAGGTTCTTAATAGAAAAAGGGTTTTGTGGGATATTTAGTAAATGTAATTTTTTTCTTCAAAATTTTTCATTCCCAATCCATATTATATAAAATAATGAAATATATTTTATATATTTATAAATAAATAATGTCAAGGAATGCTCAAAACCCAAAATCATTAACAAAATATGTAATTTACATACCTTTAGTATATAGAATGAGTTTTTGTTGAAATAATTCTACAAATATATAATACCTTAAATTTTTTAAAAAATTATGACATAAAAATCATTGGGGTAAATTAATATAAAGATATATTTGAAAATATAAAGAAGATATAGGAACACATCCTGATAATAAATTTGAAAATCTATATGGTTGTTTTTTATTTATAGTGATCTGTTAAGGATAGGTCGTAGATGTGTCTTAATGAAAAATTATATTGTGGTGTCTTATGTAACTCAATAGTTTAATCCCCAAGAGATAAAATATACTAATGATATTATTTAATTTAAAGAAGTTATTTTACCTAAATGATATAGATATATAATATATATAGTGAAAAATGATACATATATTCCTACCATAAGACTTTTAAACACAACTTGATGTTGAAATATCATCATATGAGTAAAGGTTGGAAGTACTCATAAATTTTGTTTATGTTATACATTAAAAATATGTAATAGAAAAATTGTTCTATATGATTTGAGTAGAAAATATATTGGTATTTTTTTGATGATGAGTGTAGAGACTAATCCAATTCTCAATGATTTAGTAAAATTTTACAAGGGTATTATATTTAAAGGGTATTCATCAAACATATTCCTTATAATTACCCAAACTATCTCCTTTGAGAGCATTATGAATACTAAAAATAATTAAGAGGCCCTATAAATGAATATTGATGATATGTAAAATATAAATTACCAAATAATAACATTGGTGAAGGTATAGTTATGTGTTTTGGTGAGAGGTTATGTGTTCCAACAATATGAAATGATAAGAGGGATCTATTTGACAAAACACATGGATAAAAATTATTTACACATCATTTCTGCACTATGACGAGTATGAATATACAAATTCATTATTCATGGGATAATATAAAGTGAGTGATTCTAGATTTCACTATAATATTTTTATAATTTCAATAAGTTAAGGATGAATGAAAAATTCAAAGGGAATCATAAAACCTTTATTTATAGCAATGTGGAGGTGGGATGATATTATGATTGTTTTTATTTGATGTATTCCAAAAATATACATAGGGTATAATGAAATATAGTTAATTTAATATCATCTTACATGAATCGTATCAATACTATAAAATTATGATCTATTAATCACATGAAAATTTTAGAGATGCACAAAGAAGGTTTTAAACACATGACCTAATATTACCAAAACCTATCATCCTAAAATGGATTAATAGTCTAAAAGAAATATCTAAAAACTATATGACATGATAATGTAATGGTTCATTAACATATATGGAATTTTATATTACTATTTTTCACTAGTGTTGTTTTCATATAACAATAGTTACTACTAAAGGAATAAAATGGATCCATATAATTCATTTTATGGAAATAGATGTCATAGAATAACATTCTATGATAATTTTGAAAAAAGAAATATATTTGTTCTAAAACTATTATAAGATACATCCAAATGATAATACCCATACAAAATCAAATTAAAGGGGAATATTAATACCTAACTATACCTTCATAGAACGTGTTTATGATATTTTGAAATAAATATAAGTTATATCTATGGTATATTAGGCCTTTTAAAATATTGGAGAATACAACAGCTATCACATATCATTTATCCATTCCATAGAACCTTTATGAAGTGCATGATTTATTCCATATATAACATTTAATGAATTATATTCTAGTCCCTCTGCATATTTTAAATGTTAATCATGTTAAGCTAGTGACTAATATATTATATAATAAATAGATGATTTAGATTAATGATATGAGAGATCAAGTTAAGTGATATTTGATGATTCAACATGTGAAGGTTCTTTAGAGGAATCACTAAGTAGAAGAGGAAATATGGGGACTTGAGTATGTGATGATATAGGGTTATCCACATTCTTTTAGGGGTTGCTTTAAAATTTCAATGAAGACATTATTATAATGGGTCAGAATGTAATACTCGATAAATTCTAGTAAATAGAAATAATATATTACTATAAAATGATTTAATAAAAATAAAATATAGATATTTATTGATACATTTTTAACTATTAATGGAAAATAAAGAAAAACATAATTTGACTGAAATATAGTTGTCTCTTAAATCATAATCACTAATAAAACTCATTGTAAAAAAAGTACATATTAAAAGAAAATTAATAGAATAACTAGAATTAAAATTTCAAAAAAACTAAAAAATATAAGTATTGTTTAGTATATTGAATGAATTTATAATAATTTTGAGTAAATATGGTTATTATATTAATTTTGGGAATTGCGAACATTGGTTAAGAAGATGTAATGAAGTGATTGTTAGAATTATCATATATTTAGTGTAAAAATAAGATTTAATTGAAATAAAAGCTAGAAACCATAAAGTTTGTCATTAATAACATCCCTTATAAATTAAAATTATTATTGTTTTGGAATTATATAACATAAATAGGGTTTCTCATTAACCATAAATAAGATAAAATTCAATATTTTTTGCTCAAAATTTTTTTATCAATGAGAAGTTTATGTTTATGGAAATCACTACCTGATAAATGTTAGGAGAAACACCCCATTAATGTATCATCATTATACATCTTACACATAGCAATTATTTATCTATGGGTTTAGTGGAATTAATATATAAATTTTTTATGAAATGAAATGGTGTTCACACTTATAATATATTTTTATAAAATATATAATCCTTAATTGAAATTTAATTTCCCCATAATTAGTTGATGGATTTGAGAAGATATATTAATATATTCAATCCTAATTCTAAAATAGATAAGGGTTTATATTCACTAATTTTTGGTGAAAAAATTAATATATTTTAAATAATCGTGAAATATATAGAAATACTATAAACATGACATTATAAATATATAATCATGACTATGTTCTCCCATGATAGTTCCCATTACTTTATTATGGAATTTAATAATATACTAAAGAATTAAGGTAGGTAATGGGGAACTCAGGGGAGATGTATAATAGTTATGATAAAGGGAAATAAATCTGGTACTTTATTTTTGGGCTTCCACTCACCACACCTAAAATTACCAATATAGATTCTAATTTTTGTCACGTAATGTCCTAATTAAATCTGTATATCTCTATCTAGGAATGTCTCCCATAATTATATAATCAATTTTGAAGATTTTTTTGATGTAAATGTCTATCCATAGAATGAGAAACTCAATAGAGATAATGGTCAATTTTCTCCCTCTTTTCAATTATTATTTATATTTTTATTACGTTATCCTTTTAAATTTATAATTTTTTTCTAATATTATATTAATTTAATTTTATACACAATACATATGATATACCATTCATGTGAGTACCATTTTGAATCACATTATCCTTTATTCAAAAGATCTTGTAATGTTAAAAAATTTCTAGGAGGAATGAAACCCACTATTTTCCCATTATAAAAAATCCCTAAGTGTTGAATATATTTTTGTTTTAATAAATTTTGAGTTTATAATATTTTGAAATTATATATATATGTATATTTTTTTAATAATTATATTAAATAATGGTGGTAAATAATTGAAAATACCATAAGAGACGAGGAGATAGAAAATTTGGAGTTAAATTCATTTGTGTTAATATTTTTAGAAAAATATTTTCATTATATAAAAATATAGATAAATTGAAAATAAATCAATAAATTTATGAAAAAATGATAAATAGACAATGTATTAATAAAAATTTAATTTAAAATGTCTATAGAAGTCTATTTTGTATTATCTATGTCACTTAAAAAGTAATACTAATCACATATGTAGTGGTCCTATCAAATCCATTTTTTTGGTATTTTATAAAATCAAATTTAATATTTAGTGGGGACCAAACATTTCCAAAATAAAAAACATCACCCTAAATCCAAATCCAAATCACAAACAACTTATCTCAAAAACCAAAACTTCCCCTTGGTACAAAATTCAAATTCATACATAGATTTCAAATAGGTAAAATAAACATCAATTCTAGCACCAACGAACCTCCTCAGGTCATGAGATACTGAACCATGGGCCACCTTGAGCTATGCAGTTGATAGTGACAGAAAATACCACAACAGTGAGAATCCACTAGTCGTTGTTTCATGGAATAAACCCACATCACCAACACACAACACCATCACAAAACAATCCCTTTCCGGCATCACAAAGAACCACCAACCAACGATGTCGGAGGAAGAACTGACACCCATCATCACTATCACCACAAAACCCCATAATTTCCGAAACAACCACAGGGATGTGAAAAGGATTCCACAAGTAATGCCTCTGAGAACACCCCATCGCTCCTGCAAACACCCAAAACCTCCTTAGGATCCATCGCTCTCGGCCGACCATGGAGGGGGAAAAGGACCTGTATGCTAGAGCATCGAATAATGAACATGAAATCTATAGAAATACACAACCAAGTGAGCTCCATGACCCCCTTTAGAAAGAATCAAATTCAATCCTTCATCATAAAAATTGAGACTAGTGCGATAAAATGAGAAGAGAATAAAATCTGCGAATGCCACGAGAGCTTGCATATGAGAGTAGGTACAAGGGAATCAAATATGGAAAAAAGAAGGAGGTTAAGTAATGTTAACCCATGTCCAATAAGGAGAGAGTCTTGTATGAGAAGGGAACTCAAGACTGATAATTAATTAAGTGAACAAAGAGGTAGGGAAGAATAGATAATAAGCATCCAAATGAAATGGAAGAAGAGAGGCCTGAATAGGACTATCCATCAATGGGGGAAGAAACCATAGATTTATGAGAGGCACACTCGAGGGAGTGAGCTATGAGACAAGGGGGCCATCCTGTAATAGTAACATATATATGTAGTTATCTAATACATGGAATTAAATGATATTTATACTATTTTTTTCATTAATTAGAGGGATTGTAATTAGTTCTATCAAACCTAAATTTTTTTAAATATCATTCATTTACAAAAAATAATTAATCATTGGTAGATGACTAATTGTAATGATAAAGAAAAAGAAAAATGATTAAATGGAAAAAGTAATGTGACTTATATTTAATAACTATGGATTAAAACACTTCAAGTCTTAAAATAATGTATTGGGTGAAAATTATAAATTTTTAGAGAATATTAATCATAATTAAAAGTGTAATGAAAAAGAAAAACTAATGAATGTGAAATTATTTAATATCAAAGAGATGTGAAATTAATTTAATCAATTCCCCAAGAACTAATATAATGTAACCCCATAAAATTCATGGTAGTCAAGGTCAATATCATTCAATATAAATGGATAAAGTTAAAGATATAAATAATGTTATAGTATGTAATTTTATTATTTAATAAAAATTATCTAAAAAATTATATATTCTATATCTACACACTTTTTTATAACAATGATGTTTGTAATTAATATTAAATCACTTATGATAGATTTACAAATGATTTATCACTTATTCCATTGAGTGTTACATTGATTGAAACAATGATATTCCATGTAGTGAAAAATATAATGCTTGGGGGTATTTTTGTTGCCAATATAATTATCATATATATGGATTATTTTTATGTAAATTACTAATGTATTGAATCTAAATTTATAAATCATGAATCTGTAATAGAGGGAATAATGTTGGAATTATGAAAGTAGGTATATATTTAAATATATTTAGATAATATATTTAATTATCTAAATAAATCATAAAAAATCTCCCACAACTCATCTTAATGAAATAATTTTGGAAACAAGTTGATGAAATTTATTCCAGGAAGGAGATGGTTGATCTAAGAATAGAAAATATACCCATTGTGATTGGATATATTGACATATTTACCAATAAATAATAAGGATTTCTAGTTTATAGGAATTTCAATTATCTATTGATCTTATCCTTGATTAGGAACCAATATTTTATATAATATATTGGATATATTGAGTTGAAATAGATATATAAATAATAAATTAAAATATTTGTGGGATAAGGGATTCATTCTTCCATGTGTTCCAATAGAGAGAGTTGATATTTTTCTAAAAGAATTTATTCAATGATGTTATGAATTAATTGTAGGTATGTAAATGGAATTAATATAATTAAAATGTACCCATTACCAATATATAATGACCTATTTGATCAACTTTAATAGGACCAATATTTCTAGAATATTGATCTTCATTATGGTACTGATCAGGTAACATTTGAGATAGATGATATGCTAAATATGGAAGTTTGTAGAAGTTTTGACCATTATGAGTTCCATGTAATGCCATTCAGGTCAAAAAATTAACATTTGGTGTTTATTTATTTGATGAGTAGAGTATTTTTGGATTATATTAACAAGTTAATGGGGTTATATAATGATGAAATTATTACATAGTCTAAGAGTTATGAGAACTATGGAACACGTTTGAAATTTTTTCTTGCGGTTCTATAGAAAAAAAAGTTATATGAAAGACAAGTACTTGTGAAATTTGGTTTTAAAAAGTTTGCATACTAGTTAATATTGTATCCATGGATGTTATATCTTTTAAATTTTTAAAAATAATTTTCTATAAAGAATGGAACAGACCCAAAAATATAACTAAATATTTTTTCTTGTAAATGTAAGATATTATTTGTGTTTTTCAGGAGACATTACTTGATTAGCTAATATACTATCCATTTTCACATTTTGATAGGGATAAATTCACAAGGATAATAGAATCCAAAGAAAACCATGAGGAATGAATGATTATATTTGAAAATTTCTCTAAACTAACACTTTTATCTAGTAATAGTTATTTATTTTTTAGTTATTCATAAAAGAATTCACTTGAATTCGCTCTAATGAAATATAATTAATTGGTGGATTATGGATCATGATAGTTAAAACTCCTTGACATAAATTTTATAATATGTTATTTAGAGCTAGAAACTATGTTTTTTTCACAAAAAAGTAAACACATTATTCATTTGGAATGAAAATTTATATATACATTGACCATAATAATATGAAATTTATATTCACTATGAAATATCTAAATAGAAGATAAATTAGATGGTTGGAATTACTTATTGATTTTTGTTGTTCTACACATTATAACCATGGGAAAAAACAAGGTTTTATATACATTGAGAAAAAAGTTAAATGGTATCTTATGTAATGAATCACATTTTCCTCAGGTTTATTTTAATAAATTAATTAGAAAGATACTGAGACCGCGCACTAAGCCGATACAATATTCTAAGGTGTGGTGTGCCTGGAATATTTTTTTGAATAATGTACTGCTTTAAAATTAAAAAATGCTCAGTGAATAACTTTATAACTCTTAAATCAGTTCCCAGATTGAAAATCCAAGCACATCGTTGCATCTGAAACAATGTATTTACCTCAGGTTGGGCCTAACATCATCCATCACAGGCTAGAATAAAAAGTTAAAATTTGGACACAACCATCAGTAAAAATATTTTAATAAAAAATATATTTTTTTTCACAGTGAAAATTTTGTTTCATTTTTTTATTAAACCTAGATGCAGGGGTCTAGGGTTAGAAGTCATAACCCTGAGATCATTCTTGAGAGCTCTGAGGAGAGGAAATCTTGGGAGGATCTCTTGGAGAACAAAAAATGAGAAAGTGATGATTGTGATCACTTGTGGCTGGATCAATGATGGGTCGAAGAATAACGAACATGAACATTCATCACCAAACAATACAGTTTTCCAGGTAGGGAGTGTGATTTTATTTGTTTCTATCCTCAATCTTCATTCTTTCCCCAACTACGAACACAATTCAATCGACAACATATTGATTCACAGATCGTACATAGATATGGGATATGGATTTATGTTTTAGGTTTTTAATCAGAAAGCAAATCATGTTTATATTGACTTATGTCTAGTTTGATTCTTGTTTAAAATTATATGTGGTTAGAATTGCACATCCATTCCCCGTTTTCAAATTCTAACGTGGAAGGATCAAGGCCGACACGAACAAGGCTCGATCCATCCACCTTGGTTGTTCATGTGAAATTCTTCCTCCTCAGTTCTTCTGATTTTCCTGATATTCATCATCGAAACAACCTAGGAAAGAACCCGATACTGCAAAAGTTGTTAGATACCATATCAGGAGGCCATGTCAGCAGAGGAGGACCGCAGCAGGAGGCCGCAGGTGGCGTATGAGGGGCCGTAGTGGTACGAGAAAAGACACGCTCAGTAGAGTGCCACATTGGGAGAATATGCCCGCGACTATGATGTGGGTGGCGGTGTGAGCGGACGCGGTCGCCAAGCTGCATCACGTGGCTGGAGGTCGCGGTCTAGTTCGACCACGGGTGGCACACAACACCCGTCACATCTCGCGTGTATCGGACCGACCTGCTCCAGTGGGCCAGGTTGATTAGGCAAGATGAACTTGGGCTGGGCCCAACGTCTCAATCCGGGGCAACCCAATGGGTCTGGTCGGGCCTACGGTTTGGGTTGGTTTGGACCTGTGAGATCAGGTTGGTCCGACTGGGTCGGCTAGGACCCTAACCCAACCATACCCTTTTTACAAAAAGGTCCATATCTTTCAAACCGTACGTCTGATTGATGACCCATTTGCAGCGTTGGGACCCTTGATATAAGGAGGTAATTTTTAGATGACTTTTTATGTTATTCGAAAAGACTAGTATAGGTGAGGATTTTCAACTTGGTTCTTCCCTCAAGGGTTTAGTACAACATTGCATGGTAATCCCCTCAAGAGACGAGTCCTAGATAGAGTTGTAAATCCTACTTGGGATAGGAGTGATACTATGTCACCTCAGATTGAGTTTATTAGGTATTTATGTGGCCTATGAGCACAGGGTGTTAATCCTATATCTGGTTGGCTATATCATAGGGTTCATAGTATTCTTCAGAATCCCCTACGTTACAAGATACACCATAGGGTTCGTGGTATTCTTTGAGAATCCACTACGGTGTGGGGTAACATAGTTTGGGTTCACGGTATTATTCAGAATCCCTATCTGTATATCATGACCCTTGACCAGGGTTTCCTCATTATATGTGGGGCCTAGGTTATGGGAGTATTATGACTAACTTTTGGTGGTGACTTACCCTTTCTTTCCTCATCACTTCTTATGAGTATATCTGGATATCCTTGGAATATGTATGGGAGTATACCTATGTATAGATGACTATGTTTTCATTTGTGTATTTACTTTGTGGTTTCAAGGTTTCCTACTTAGTATTGTTTTACTCACACCTACACAGGATTCTCCCACACGTGTCATGTCTTGTGAAGATGACCGATGCTTTGATGGAGTTCTAGTTAGAGCAAGACTAGGTCTAGGACTAGATGGTACCTTGTGAGATTAGGTAGACCAAGGTGTTCCTGATAATTTTCTACAACAACTTTAGTACCATCATTATCAGGTCGTAATTTGTAGTTTTCCTTCTTTTTGGGCTTGTATTCTAGCCTGGGTTTGTAGTATTGAAAATTACTTTCTCATTTCACTCTAATTGTATTAAATTTATGTTTAGTGTTTTGCATGCATGGTGGTTGGGGAATTCCCTTCTTTTTTTCTTTGTGGACCGGGAGATGCGAATGTGTGTACATGTACTTATTATAAGGCATCCATTTTGTGAGATATGTGTACTCGGTGCTAGACGCCATCCCCTGTCCTATCAAAGGCGAGATTGGGGTGGTCATATAATGATCCCCACCAGGATGGGATGCGATAGAGTGGTATCATAGCAGGTTTCAGTTCCAATTTAGAACTGGGAGTTAGTAATATTAGTTTGGGGAAACCGTGTTATGTGTTTTGAGTTCTGATTTTCGGCTAGGAAATCCAGTGTTGGTGCGTCGACCAACATATCCATACACTAGGACTCTAGGAACTGACTTTCCTACTCAGTGAATGAAAACACAAGTTTTAGGGAAATGAATAGTACATGAATCATATAGGAATGAGTTTTTTTAATGTCCTTATTGAGTCAAATCTCTAGATATACTATTTTGGACATGGTTCATCTTCACCTGTTTTAGGATTCCTCCATGTAGACAACCAACTAGAATCTTGATGCACGATCAAGAGGATGATTCGCTTTGCGTTGGGACGTTAGTGCAGTGGACTATGCCAGACATGGATCCCCTGGGTGGCCTTCATGCTGCAGTACCACCCATTGAGCAGTAGTTGCTACCAGCACTACCGGTAGAGGATGCACGTAGGATCAATGCATTTCATGAGTTCCATAGGAAGAGACCTCCCAGGTTCAGGGTGAGACAGACCCATAGGTAGATGAAGATTGGCTGGAAGTGGTTGTTGAGATGGTATGTGGAGTATGATATACTCTATAATACCAAATGTAGGATCAAAATAATATAGATACTGAATGAAGTATCTAATAATTCTCAAAATAAAAGAGGGGGAGGGGTGAATTGTATACTTTAAGAAATTCATTTGGAACTTTTAAAGATGATTATGTTTAACAAGGTTAAACAGGGTAATTCACAATACCTATAGTTCTACACACTTTCTAGATTCTAGAAATATGATTCTGAGAAAGTGATTCAGGAAAATATGGTTCTGGAAAATGAAACTTAATGAAGGTTTACAAAGATAAATATTATGCCTTAAAGAGTATATAATATTACTAGATCAGAGTATAAAAATATAAGGAAGTATAAGATAGTTATACTTTCCTCAACAACCAAAATACAATGGAAAAATTGAAACAAACATGTAACAAGTAGTAAATCTTTTAACCCAAAGAGAAGGGTATCCAAAAACCTTGGATAAAGGTCCCTTGATTTATACTTTCAAGAAAGTCTATCTTACCCACACCAGGTTAAGCCCTCGATACGAAGATCAGAGTCTGTCTTTCTATCCCCGAAAGACCTCAACTTTAAGGTAGTCGACACCTCTGTCTTCCTCAACAAGGAAGTCCTCAAACTTTCAGGTAGTCAGTACCTCTTTCTTTCTATCCCTAGAAGTCCTCGAATGTAATCAGCTACATTCGGAGTCACATGAAGAAAATATGAACAATACGTTCAGTATGCACTAAGAAAGAGAGTCTCTCTCTATAAATCACTTCAACAACATGTAATATCTAGAGTCATAGAACAGTTCATCAAAGTTGTAATCTCTTTCAAATGAGCACATATTTATAGGCACAACTTCAACGACCGACTCTCTCCTCCAATGGTAATATTTTTCCTTGAATTTCAGAGGGACCTGTACACGTGTCACTCAAACAATGGTTAGTTAGTAACTGAATGTAGGATATCATTTTATAACAAAAACAAGTGTAAGTAAAAATATGGTTACATAACCAAAATCAAATATTCGGAATGTAAGAAAATAAAAGTTCATAGTCTAACCAAAAACATATTCGGTGTCTATAATACAAGTTTATTCAGATTCTATTTTCAAAGGAATTTAGAGCCTGAACTCTATAGCATTCTAGTGTCTAAATTTCAAGGAATTTTAGAATATGGATTCACAAGAATTCAGAACCTGAACTTACAAAGTTCAGAGTTAGAGTTCATGATAATTTGGAGTCAGAACTTACAAATTTTGGAGTCAGAATTAATTATAATTCGGAGTCTGAACTTACAAAGTTTAGAGTCTAAATTCATTAGAATTTATAGTCAGAACTCATAAGAATACAGAGTCTAAATTTAGAGAACCTAGAGTCTGAATTTGGATCATGAAAACAGAATTCTCTTTATCAAAGTATTATATGATTCTGAGGTTTTATATATAAAACTGAATTTTACACTTAGAAAAGATAATGAATAATGAAAAACATGGTAATGATAAATTTCCTTGGGGAATGAGAATATTCCTTATGAAATTAAAACATAGGGTAAAATGAAATTTGCCTTGAGATAAGGTGTTTGTGATTTTAAAAACATGAGGATTGGTAAAGTTATAAGGAAACCTTATTGACTCAAAAATCTCCCCAAACACAAAGGAATGAAAAATTCATAAGGAAACCTTATTGACTCAACAATCTACCCATTTTTGGAAAGCACAAACATCCTTACGAAAAAGAAAATAAGGACTTAGAAAATATTTTTCTAGACTTTGAAAATAAACCTTATCTCCCTTACCATATGGTAAATGATGAATATGACTAACTCCCCCTTAGGATTTAGAACACTAAGGATTGTATTCTAGATTTCCGGAATGAGATTTTTTAGTATCTTGAGTACAGAAATCTCTATAATGAAAACTCCTCCTTAGATAAACTCCCCCTTACTTAGGGATATTTCTTCTTTACTTAGTATTCTTTTTTCCTTTCTACCCTTTTGTGATTTTCAAAAATAATTTGAGGGAATGGAAAAGAAATTATGGTACCTGAAAGATTAGTACAAAAAATCCAAACAAAAACGAGCAACCAAAAATTTCATTATGATAGGAAAAATTTTTACAAGGAAAAAAATACAACCAAAGATTGGATTACAGCAAAGTTATCATTATTTTTCCTTCAGCATCAACTTTTTGACTATAGTCTTCATCTTTTTGATCTTCTTATGATCTTCCTCTACTCACTTAATAATCTGCTTGTGATCCTCAGCTTTCTTCTCTAAGGCTTTGATTTTATCTTCCTGAGCCTTGAGAGACTCTGCCTGAGCCTTCAGGACTTCTTCCTGCTTGACAAGATTTTATTCAATATCAATCCGAAGATCCCTTTCTCTCTTCCATATTTGCGCAATGGAATACAAATTTCCATTTAATTCCTTCACTTCTTGAATTCAAGAATTTTTCTCAAGAGTTATCTTTTCCTCAAAACTCTATGTGAGGTCCTTGATCTTACTATCTTCAGTGTTAAAAGCATCCTTGACACTTTCTTGAAACTCATCAAGAATCTTCATATCTTCTATATTTTTCTTAAACCAAGTGGTCATCTTCTTGTAGGATCTCTTGTGGGATTCATAGTTAATGAAAAAAGTCTTGAAATCAACCTCAAGATTTACAAATTTATCCATTACCATGGATACGGAATCCGCTTTCTGATTCAAGGTGTATTGAAGCATCTAAAATCTTGAGTCAATGCTTGGAAAAATAAGAATGGCCCCAAACAACTTCTTCAATGTCTGGACAATGAAATCATGTCCAAGGGATGATGATTTTCGAATCTAAAATCTTGCTTGGTGAGGCTTCTTTCTCTAACTCATCTTCCTTCCTCTTCGATGATCCACTGGTTTACTTATTCTTTACAATGACTTTGGTAGGTGTCTCAACTATCACTTGTTTTCCATTATCAATTCTAAGAATGGATTCCTCATCCAGAGATTTTTGTTCACTGTAAGATAGTTTAACAACTCTATCTTCATCTATCTTCTCCTTCTCATCTCTTACCTCAACATCTTTAGGATTAATGAATTCATGATTAGAACTTTCTTCCTCAAAGAGATTATTTAATTCATCGTTAGCCTTGTAATCTTCTCCTTTTTCCTCTTTCCCAGGGGTAGTAAGCTTTGAATATTCTGCTTCTGAATTTCAGATTGACAACTTCTCGGATAGACTTTCCTTCTCATGAACATCTTCCACTTTCTTAATCAGATCTTCAGCATCGTCATTGATTTCTTCTTCTTCCACTACTTTTTCTTATACTTTTTCTTTGAATTTTTCCAGAGTCACATACTTATTTCCAGGGGTGTCAGGTAAAGCTTCTACCAGGAAGGATTCTGGTACTATAATTTTTTTGGAAGCTTTTTCTGTATCCCTCAGAAAGGATTGCACAATATCTGTTTCAGACATCTTCTTCTTTTGCTTCTTTTCTTTTGCTTTCTTCTCAATCTCATCAGCAGTCTTCTCTTTCAAATCCTTTGCTTCTGTAGGATCCAAGACAAAATGTGGATCTCTTTCCTTATGGGTTTTCTTATCTTCCCTCCACTTTTCAACAACCCTATCTAGATAGTCTTTTTTTTTCTTAGGTTTTGGAGGTGCGGATTGGGCTTCCTTAGATTTTGGGGTTTTTCCTTCCTCTTAAACTTCCTTCAACTTCTTCTTCTTTCCTAGCTTTCTTGATGGTTCAGAAAATTATTGATTCTTTAGAAAAACTTAAGCTTCTTCCACTGGTAGGTCATAAAATTATCCTGAGTCCTTAGAAAAACCAATGTTCATCCTTTTCAGTGTTTCATCCCTAACTAGCATAACTTTACAGTTCTTGGGCTTCTAGATTCAAGGTATTTTAAAAGATTCTAAGCACTGAACAATCAAATTAGAAATAATGGACATATACATAATTATAAGAGCCTTCAAGTTTCTATTCATGATATTCTCTATTGTAATCAGAATATTCTTAACCAAATTAACCTTCCTCAGGTTCACCAGAAAATCTAGTATGTACATATCACTCTTCTTCAATGTGTCATTGTCACCTTTTCTTAGAATGATAAATCCTTGAACCCATTATTCAAGGATCCAATTATTTGTAGAGATGTGAGAAATCTTAGGAGTCTTAACATATGTAAGACCTAGGAACTACATAGATTTCACCTTTACAAAGCTTCCTTTAAAATCCAGCAACTTATGAGAACAAAATTCAGCTTCTCCTTTATATGGAACTCCAATCAAACTAGCTTCCTTAGTGTATGAAAGAGCATAAGTCTTTCCATAGCTTTTGAAGGAAAACTTCTCTCTGCCCTCTTCCTTGAAGAAACTAATTGATTCATAAAACTAAATAAGAAAACTTGAATATACCAAATCTTGAGCCACTGGCTTCGATATGAAAACACTCTCCCATCCATTCAATTTGATGTTCTTCAAAATTATTGAGTCATACTTACCAAAGAATCTCAGATGCACCAACCTTTCTCTAAAAACCTACCACTCTGGAATTGGCTTGAGAGTAGACATATCTTTTTGAGAGGATTCTTCTATAGACATTCGGAATTGAGAAACTTTGAGAAGTTCGAAACGGGCTTAAGTAGAGGGTCAGAACTTCAGCACGTAAGAGCTTGAGATCGATGTTGGAAAACCCTTCTAGGGTCCTTTATATAGGTGTTAGAAGCAACGATTCATCTTCCAAATTCAATCCAATGGCTGAAAATCCTTTTGATCATATCTGACGGTTGATATGATAGCCACAAGGAAATCTTGATAGAATCCTATCTTTTGAGGTTTTTAAGAAAAACATTCGGATTTAAGGAAAAGAGAATCCAAATTTTTTTAAAAAACAAATGAAAATACCAGAAAGTATATTATGATTGGAAAAACTTAAGAAAGGAAACATACCTTTTGGATTTCCAAAAAGATTATTCGTATTGAGGAAAAATTTTTCTTGAAGAACTTTAGATTCTGAAAAATTTTGATTACGAAAAAATTTGAAAACGAAAGACTTCATTACAAAATATTTTGAGTACAAAAATATCCATTACAAAAATTATGAGTACGAAAATCTTTATTATGAAAATTTTGAGTATAAAAATATTCATTACGAAAATTTTGGGACTACGAAAAAAAATTTCCATTATGAAAAATTTTAGACTACGTTTTTTTAATTTTACTAACAAGAAAATGTACTCCCCCTATGAAATGGAGTTTATTACTGTAAGGATATTAGATTCAAAATAAAGTTAACAAGGAGATTAACTTATGGTTATAATTACTAAATTTTGTTTAATGTATTCAAATATATTGGAGGGTAATGATTTTGTGAAAATATCAGTAAGCTGATCTTGTGTTCCGATAAACTGAAGAATGATATCTCTTTTTTGTCTGTGATCCCAAAGAAAGTGATGCCTAATATCTATGTGTTTTTCACAAGAGTAGTGTGTAGGATTTTTGCATAAAACAATGGAACTAGTATTATCAAACAAAATTTGTGTTTTGTTAAAACTCATACAATAGTTTGTGAGTGTGTGTTGCATCCACAACACTTGAGCACAACAACTTCCAGCTGCTACATATTCAGCTTCAGCAGTGGAAAGTGCTACTGAGTGTTGCTTCTTGAATGAACAAGAAACTAATGAATATCATAATAAATGAAAAGTTCCAGATGTAATTTTTCTATCCATTCTACATCCACTAAAGTCAACATCTCAAAAACTTTTTAGAACAAAATTATTTCTAGAAGTATAAAAGAGTCTTAAATTCATGGTTCCCTTTAAGTAGTGATTTTTTTCACTACCTTTAAATGAGATTGCTTAGGATTGGATTGATATATTGAACATAAGTATATTGAAAATATTAAGTCTGGATGATTAGATTTCAAGTAAAGTAGACTTCATATCATACCTCTAAAGGATGTTTGATGTACTGGTTTCCCAGCTTCATCAAGATCTAGTGTGTTTGAGGTACCAATGGGAGTACTAATACTCTTAGTGTAGTCAAATCCATACTTTTTAAGAATATATTTAATAAACTTATGTTGGGATATATAGATTCCTTCTGTTTTTTGTGAAATTTGAAAACCAAGTAAAAATGTTAACTCACCCATCACACTCATTTTGAACTCAAATTTCATTAGATTCACAAAGGAATCAGTTAAAGATTGATGAGTTGAACCAAATAAAATGTCATCAACATAAATTTGAACAATCAAAACATTTTTCTTATATTTCTTTATAAAAAGGGTTGGATATGAATTTTCCTTAACATAATTATTTTGAAGCAAAAATCCTCTAAGTCTATCATACCAAGCTCAAGGGGATTTCTTAAGTCCATACAAAGCTTTGGTAAGTTTATAAACATGTTCAGGATGTTTTGTATCTTCAAAACTAGGAGGTTGTTTAACAAAAAATTTCTCTTGAACATAACCATTAAAGAAAGCACATTTCACATCCATTTGAAAAAGTTTGAAATTGAAGAATGCTGCAAAGGCAAGTAAAATATGAATAGATTCAAGTCTATCTACTGGAGCAAAGGTTTCTTCATACTCTATTTCTTCTTGTTGATTATAGCCTTTATCAACCAATATATCTTTATTTCTTACTATGATTCCATTTTCATCACACTTATTTCTGAAGACCCATTTTACACCAATAATAGAAGTTTACTTAGGTCTTTCAACCAAGGTCCAGACTTTATTCCTTTTGAATTTGTTTAGCTCATCTTGTATAGATTTTATCCAATCATAATCACCTAAAGGTTAATTAGTGATTTTTGGTTCTAATTGGGAAAGGAATTATAGATGTTCTACTTCATTACTTAAGGAACTTCTAGTCTTTACAGGTTGATTCACATCACCAATGATACTATCACTGGGGTGATTCTTAAGAAACAACTGATTTGGGTTTTGTAAAACCTGTTCATCAACATAGGGTAGGAAATATTCTGCGGTAAATGTTTTAGAATTATTTTATTGGACATTTTCCTTGTTAGAAGGATATTATATCATGGTTTGATAATTAATTTTTGAAAACACATCTGAAGATGTAGGTTGGGGTTGTTTAAAAAAAAATGGATCAGTTTCATCAAATTTAACATGCACTATTTCTTCAACAGTACAAGTGTTTTTATTAAAAACTCTATAAGCCTTAGAAGTTTTTGAGTAGACTAAGAAAATTACTTCATCAGATTTTGGTGAGAATTCGTGAAGATTATCTTTAGTATTCAAAATGAATACCTTGTAACCAAAAACCCTAAAGTAGGAAAGTATAGGTTTTCTACCATTCCATAACTCATAAGGGGTTTTATTAAGAAAAGGTCTAATCAAAACTCGATTTATAGTATAAAAAGCAGTACTTACAGCTTCATCCCAAAAATGTTTGGCTACGGAATACTCAATCAACATGGTTCTCGTTATCTATTGAAGAATTATATTTCTTCTTTCAACAACACCATTTTGTTGAGGTGTTCTAGGTGATGAAAAGTTATGAGTAATGCCTTTTCTACTAAAAAAAGTTTCAAAATCAGAATTTTTAAATTCTTCTCCATGATCACTATGAATAGTTATCAAAGGAATGTTTTTCTCATTTTTTACTTGGGTTATAAAACTATTGAAATAAGAAAAATCTTCAGATTTCTTTACTAGAAAATATACCCATGTAAATCTAGTGTAATCATCAACTAAGACAAATATATAATATTTTCCTCTAATGATTCCAGTTTGTGTTGGTCAAAAAAGATCCATATGTACTAACTGTAATGAATCAGTGGTTGAGACTTCACCGACTAATTTAATACTTTATTTATATTGCTTTCCATATTGACAAGGATCACAAAATTTTGAAGAATCAAATCTAAGCTCCGGTAAATCCTTAACTAGTCTTTTCTTAGATAGTTTTCATAGGTTTCTAAGGTTAAAATGTCCTAAAATTCTATGCCACAACCAAGAATGATCTTCCATTACACTAAGTCAAGGTAGGTCTTGGCTCCTAAGGTATTCTAAGTTTAGTGTGTAAACATTCTCTTGCCTATTTCCTAAAAGAATAAATTCTTCCTTGGAATTGTGTACTAAGCACTTTTCATTCCTAAAATTCACAAGGTAACCTTAATCACATACTTTACTTATGCTAATGAGGTTGTGCTTAAGACCATTAATAAAAAAACATTTTAAATCAAAGTTTTTTCAAGAAGAACGATATTACCTATACCAATAATTTCTCTCTCAGCATTATCTCCGAAAGTTACTTTTCCTCCTTTTGTCTTGATAATCTTTTAAAAGATGTTTTTGTAACCATTAATATACCAGGAACATCCACTATCCATATACCATGTATTTCTGTTGGTACTTTCTTTATTTTCCTAAAAATAAGAGTGTTAGAATTTTAGAACCCAAACTTTCTTGGATCCAAAAATTTCAGAAAGTAAAATTTTAGGTACCCATATTTTCTTAGAAAAATAGGCTTTATGAAATCCTTAAGAATGGGTTTTTTTTAAGGAATAAATTTTTTCCCAGTGTCTACCACAATGAAACTTAGTGTAGAATGGATCACTTTGAGAAACAAAATAATTGTTACTAAAAATCAGTTTAGAACTAGTATAACCAAATCCAGAATTTTTCCTTAGAGGTCGGATTTGAGAATACATTTTATCAAAATTTTATTTACCTAAGGTAAAGTTTGACAAGAACTTCCTCAAAGAAAAAATTTCAGTTTTTAGTCTGATAACTAAGTTATTATCTTCAAAAAAATTATCTTTAGAACTAGAGTTAGGCTCGAAAACATTTTTCTTAGAAATTACATTTTCTAGATCTTTAGAAAGTTTATCCTTCTAAGAATTTACTTCCTCAAGAAATTTTGATATATTTTTAAAATCAAAGGTTTTATTATCAAGATCTTTAGAAATATATGATATTTATTTAGTAAGTATATAAATTTTAGAATTTTCCTTATAAATCTTTTTATTGACTTTAGAATTTTCATTCTCAAGAATCTTAGCAAACGTAGAAACTTCTTTATAGGTAGGTAAAGAATTATCCTCATCAGAAGAAGATTCTTCATCCAAAGATTCATAATATTTATCATTACTATAATTTTCATTCAAAGAAACATTGTTCATTGATTCAGCATTGTGTACCTTAGCCATTAAGCAATGATTTTCAATAGGTATTCTGTCTATTAGACCAAGATTCCTTTGTCCTAAAGATTCGTAATCTAATGATTCATCTAAAGAGTCACCACCACTGGAACTCCAGGTGTCATTAACTTTCAAAACATTATTAGCTTTAGATTTGTAGTACCTCTTTCTATTTCTCTCAGAATGATTTTCCTTTCTTTCCTTTCTTTTAATCATAGGGCAATCAGGTCTTATATGTCCAGCTATCTTGCATTCATAACATGTGACTTCTAAATCTTTCTTATCTTTCCTTTATTTCTTCTTGTATATGGATTGAAAGTTCTTCTATCTAGATACCTTTTTCATCCTTCGAGCAATATTGGCTAGTGCATTTTCTAAAGATTCACTTCCACTAGATTCGAATTATATAACAATCTTCTTAAATTTAGATCTAGTAACTCTCTCAAGAGTCTTCGATTTCGTATGATTTGAAGTTGTAGTAAAAGCAAAAATTCCATTCCCATTATTCTTCTTAATGTTGTCACCATCTCTCTTCATTCTAGTCTCATGTTGAAGAAGAGTTACAAAAATTTTATAAGGAGAAATCTGAGTAACCATTCTATTCTCATCTATAGCTGTTATCTTGGATTCCCACTCATTAGGCATAATGTCTATGATCTTTTCCACAAGCGCTTCATCTTCTAATACTTTCTAACCATTTTATTGTAAACTATTAATGATAGTAATAAATCTCTGTTTCACCTTACATTTGGGTTCTCTATAAGGAAAGAAAAAACCATGATATTCAGCTCCGAGCACAACTCTTCTTGTTTTAATGACTTTTGAAATTCCAAAGTGTGTAACTTCAAGTTTCTTCCATATAAAATTTTCTTATTCACAAGATTAAATTTGGAAATATATATTTCTATTCATGGAAAAAATCAATGTATTTCATACCTTATAATTCAGTTTATATTCATGCTTTTATTGATTTGTGAAAGAAATAACTTCCTTGTCAGGAATTTTATATCCTCCAGTAAGCATGATGAAATTTTCCACTCCAGTATTGATAATAAATGTCTTCATGCAATCTCTCCAATATTCGTAATCATTCCCATAAAAAATATGTGGTCTTGTTGTATTTAGATTTTTAATGGAACCAACATTGATTCCTACCATCTTAAAGAAAATCTTCCACACAAACTTGTTCGTAATAAAAGTTTGTAAATAAGGAAAATATTCCTCAGCAAGAAAAATATATAACAAGAGTATCTCTTAAGAAAAATATGAATCCGAACATTATGAATATGAAAAGATGATTCCGAAAATAAGAAGGAGATGAATTCTCTCTTTAATCTAATTGTGAGATTAATTCATATTGAACCCATCCTATAATACCAATTGTTGAGATGGTATGTGGAGTATGATATACTCTATAATACCAAATATAGGATCAAAATAATACAGATACTGAATGAAGTATCTAATAATGCTCAAAATACAAGAGGGGGGGGGGTGGTGAATTGTATACTTTAAAAAATTCCTTTGGAACTTTTAAATATGATTATGTTTAAAAAGGTTAAACAAGGTAATTAACAATACCTTTAGTTCTACACACTTTCTAGATTCCGGAAATTTGATTCCGAGAAAGTGATTTAGGAAAAGATGGTTCCAGAAAATGAAAATTAATGAAAGTTTAAAAAGATAAAGATTATACCTTAAAGCGTATAGAATATCACTAGATCATAGTATACAAGTATAAGGAAGTATAAGATAGTTATACTTTCCTAAAAAATCAAAATACAGCGGAAAACTTGAAACAAACACGTAACAATTAGTAAATCTTTTAACCCAAAGAGAAGGGTATCCAACAAACTTGAATAAATGTCCCTTGATTTATACATTCAAGAAAGTCTATCTTACCCACACCAAGGTAAGCCCTCGATATGAAGATCGGAGTCTGTCTTTCTATCTCCTAAAGCCCTCAACTTTAAGGTAGTAAGCACCTCTGTCTTCCTTAGTAAGGAAGTCCTCGAACTTTGAGGTAGTCGACACCTCTGTCTTCCTATCCCTGGAAGTCCTCGAATGTAATTAGCAACATTCGGAGTTACACGAAACAAATCTGAACATGATGTTCAATACACACTAAGAATGAGAGTCTCTCTCTATAAATCACTTCAACAACATGTAATATCTAGAGTCATAGAACAATTCATTGAAGTTGTGAGCTCTTTCAAATGAGATTCTATTTATAGGAACAACTTCAATGGTTGGATCCCTCCTCCAACGGTCATATTTTTCCTTGAATTTTAGAGGGACCTATACACGTGTCACTCAAACAACGGTTAGTTAGTAACTGAATGCACGACATCTTTTTATAACAAAAACAAGTGTAAGCAAAAATATGATTACATAACCGAAATAAAATATTCAGAATGTAATCAAATAAAAGTTTAGAGTCTAACAAAAAACATATTCGGCATTATAGTACAAGTATATTCAGATTCTGTTTTCTAAGGAATTCAAAGCCTGAACTCTATAGAATTATGGATTCTAAATTTCAAGGAAATTCAGAATCTGGATTCACAAGAATTCAGAACCTAAACTTACAAAGTTTGGAGTCATAGTTTATGAGAATTCAGAGTTAGAACTTAAAATATTTGGAGTCAAAATTCATTAGAACTCAGAGTCTGAACTTACAAAGTTTGGAGTCCGAATTCATTAGAATTCAGAGTCATAACTCATAAGAATTCAAAGTCTGAATTTAGAGAACTCGGAGTCTAAATTTGGATCCTGAAAACAGAATGATATTTATCTAAGTATTATATGATTATGAGGTTTTAGATATGAAACCTAATTTTACACTTAGACAAGATAATGAACAATTAAAAACATGGTAAGGATAAATTTCCTTGGGGTAGGATAATTTTCCTTATGAAATTAATATACAGGGTAAAATAAAATTTACCATGAGATAAGGTATTTGTGATTTTCAAAACATGAGGATTGGTATAGTTATAAAGAAACCTTATTGACTCAAAAATCTCCCCAAACATAAAGTAATAGAAAATTCATAAGTAAACCTTATTGAATCAATAGTGGTTACACATGTATTCTGCCTTGTGAGGACACCACCCGATCAGATGACAGTCTTAGCCATGAGCCTTCTGTATGGATCAATATGACGGTGGTGGAGATTAGTGATCTATATGCATGATGAGGGGAACATAACTTGGATATACTTTGAGAACCTCTTTATAGTGGATTTCTTTCCAAAAATGTTACGCTCTGTGCGTATACAGAATCTACTCCACCTACAGTAGGGTATCATGATATTAACGGAGTACTCAATGAGATTCACCGTGCATTCTCGCTACTACATAGACATGGTGCAAGACTTGTTCTTCTGGGATTAGGCTTTTGATAAGGTACTACATTAGGAGATCAGGGAATCCATGGTGTCCCTTAGTATCCCTACTCATGTTAGAGTACAGGAGTGAGTTATTCTCATTAAGAACTTTCTAGAAGAACAGACACCAGTAGTAGGGGCTACGAGCAGACACTAGGTAGTTGAGTCTTCGGTGGTGGGAAACCGATAGCAGACGAAGGGTCCCAAGAGGGACATGTCCTTCAGAAGATAGCCCCAGGATCTGGGATCAGAAGTGTGTGGCTCCCAGGGCAGAGCAGGACATCCGATGGACATACTATGTTTCGTGTGCAGCGGTTGGGGACACTTGGCTTGGGATTTCCCAACACACCATACAGATGAGTAGCAGACGGTTGACGGAATATCAAGGCAGATCCAGAGGTTCAAACAGGGTGGATCTAAAGGCAGTGACAAACATGGAAATGACATAGGTATATCCATGGGCAGTGGGTAGAGGTTCGAGGTATTACCACCACCACCCCCTATTGGAGTTGGTGTCCTAGAACCAACTACTTTGTACTTTATTCATTAATAATATCCTTATAACATCTTGATTGTTCTTCTGCATGACAATTCATGTGATAATGTCCTAAGGATAAATATTGCATTAAAGGGTTATAAAGGATCCCTGCTATGATGAGAACTCGGAAGTTCCATAACACTGATCTTGAATATATGTTCTATGTCCAGATGATGTTATTTGAGGGACACAAATAATACATGCCATTAGGGGTGAGGACTCATAAAACTTTGAGGCACCTTCTCATGGTGTGTGCCCTTGGTAATATCCAGGAGTATATTATGAGAACGTGACTCGCCAGTAGGAAATCCACATTTTATAGTGTCATTGGATGTTCCTATCTGTGGACGTGTGTATTGGTCCTTAGAATTTAAGATTATAAATAATGGGTATTACAACTCGCATACTTAGATTTATTGATGAAAACTATGAGGACACACTATTTGCAGTGAGGTAGGATAAGTTGGGTGCGTCATGAGTAATACTTCATTAATAGATAAAGTAAGAAAGGATTTGTCCCTTCTGTTCTATAACAGAAGTAGATATCTTAGGACCTTTGATGGAATTGATATAGCCTAAATAAATCCATGGCCATAGTAAGGTATGGGTGAGTTCAATTCCAAAAAGTCAAAGAAATAATAATCGAGTACATTGGTTGATGACACTAGAATGCCACCCGCTTGATTCAAGATATCGTGACAAAGAGATTATATTACATGGTAAAAGTTCGTAGGAGGTGACACATCATTGTGACATTAACTTCTTTGTCTATGGGTGCCTTGGAGTGTTGCTAGATGCTAACCTTGGACTTTAGGTAGGCTCTGCCTAATGCCACTGAGAAAAAGGCCTAGAGGGTCACACACTAAGTGTGTCCATGTATCTCAGTTAAATATTAATTTAACAAGTTAAATAAATATTATTCCCAACTTTGGTTTAATAATTATTTTAGGATTCCTGATTGCATTTATTTTGAGAAATGAATAGCCATTACTCAAGGACTAATAAATGTGGTGGAGGAAATAAAGGAAAATGGAAAATAAAAGTACATGCTCTGTATATTAAATATACACTCCATGTAGTTTTATGGAAAATGAGTTCACACCATGTATTAATGATTACACCCCATGTAGTTTTTCTAGTCAGTATTTTGAAGAATTAATATCATTTTATTAAATGATATTTATTATAATCATCATGGGCACATGTCAAGGAATTAGTCATTCGACATGGGAGTTTTCAATGAGAGTTAATGAAATAAATAAAATGCGTAACACATTTATTTATTGTCATAAATATATAACCTGAAACCTGATTATAAATATCCTCACAACCCCAACACTTTTACCCAATCATTGTGCACAACAATTCTAGAGAATTATTTCAAGGCCGATAGAACTACTTTCTCCAAGAATGCTGTCAAGACAGAGAGAGATCCTCCTCCATCAGATCAAGGAGATCTAAGGTAGAAATTGCAAGTGAAGGTTCTTCTACGCTAACACCTAGATATCCCTTCGGAGACGTCCATAGATACATGACACACGTGTGGATCACCGCTAGAGGAATCCTACAAATGGATTCTAGGACTAAATGATGGATCACAAGATCAGGATCAGAGACATCAACAAAGAAAGAATTCCACCACGGTAATTCTTGTGAGTTAATTAAATTAATTACAATCAACATATTATGATCCTATCTCTATGGTTCTGGGACTCTCTCCTTTTGTTTTTCTTTCTTCGTTCTATTCTGAAGATCCGGCATTTTATATCCTGAAAGATCTTAGTTTGAACATTGTTTAACGCTAAAATCAAAGTTGGACACTCTGAACAAGGATATTCCACCGCACCCGGAACCTACAAGTGGTATTAGAGCGGTAATATCATTGATTATAATTATTTAGTTTTTCATTGGTGATTTACGCATTTAATAATTTAGTTGTTTTAATTAAAGTTAATCATTATTTAAATCTGAATATTGAGATCTGTTCCTCCTTTATTGTTTCTCGTTCACCATACAGAAATGACCTTTTCATTTAATTTCGATTAAAATAAAATAGAGGATCTTATCCGAAGGATCCAAACATTCCTGACCATATAACATGAGAATACACGGTGTGTATTCGGAAGTACACGCCGTGTAGTCTAAGTTCATGCATTGGATAGGTCCTCCAAATCAGGCCGTGTATTAACCCTATCTAAGTCATTTATGACACCGTGTGTTGACCAGGAACAGGTGACACACAGTTTCCGGATTACGTGCTGTGTGGTCTAATAAACATGGCGTGTAGTCCCTTCAGGTTAGGGTTGGACTGTTTACCCTATACACAGATTGCTCGACTGGAAACCGTGTAACATGAAAACTAAATCGTGTGTGTCCCATTGAACTCACCCTTTACTCTGAAAATTTCTGAAGTACATTAACATGCCATGTCCCCGGGCGTGTACTTAGGATGGATGGTGAAGAAAAGTACAGGCCATATAGTTGTAACAACATTCCGTGTACTCACCCAAATTACGCAGATTTATTAAAATTTATTATTATATTATACAAACCATTGAGACGTGTACCATAGTGAAAGTGTAAAGATGAGGAACAACACATGATAGGTGTTTTATATATATGTGTTTAATTTAATATCTGCGTAATGAACATGAATTCACCAGGTTTCCTCCAAGGTACAAGTTACGTACAAAAATAATTTTAAATTAATTTATTTGTTTAAAATTATGATGGATGAGAATATCAAGGAAATTCAAAAAAGGGTTTAAGATAAAAGGATTGATTAATTAAAGACAATTAATTAATTCGAGCGTGATTTATCTTAAACAAGAATGATTAAAGAATTGAATGCTAGTTTTATTTATGCGTAAATATCGTTTCATGTATGGATGATCATGAGCTAGACCAAGACCTTTGTATGTGAATGGTTTCTTTAATTTATTTAAATTAAATTTGTTGGCCTGCGAGCCTTATCCTCATTAATATGTAGGTCCTGCGCACCCAAAGATTCTTTTATGTAAAAACCCCTTTTTACCCCTCACCTACATGTGAGATAAATTCATATGTAATGGATAGAGCTCCCAAACTAATGGAGGCAGCTCAAGTCAGGAGTCGAGGAGAAACCAATCCAAGGAGATACAAAGGTGGACAGGTGGAAAGCTGTAAACATGAACCCGAAAGGTTTAAGGTGTTTCTCCCGTAGGTCTTGGGTTAGTTTATCAACCGCTAGATAAACTAACCAATAGAAAAAGCTCATGATCATACCATTTATTTTATTTCTATCAGTTTCATGGTTTATTTATTTTGGGTGTGTTGTCACGATCACACAATTAATGAATTAAACAAGAATGAAAGATGAAACTAAAATAAAATCGGCTTATACATAAATATTATCTTAGACATGGTTAATCATTTAAGTATATCCAACTTAATATTAACAAGCATGTAATAAAAGGTAATAAATTGGAAATTTACATATAAGGATAAAATCCCTCAAAGAAATATTAAGTCCGTATAGCCTTCCATAATCTTGGTTAGAATCGAACCATAGTTCAAAGTGCTTAACCAACCCTAGTTGGGGTGCTTTCAATTATCGGGGAATTATAATTCAAGGTTTTGGGTTGACTTGACTTGGTTCACATCAAGGGTTGACTGCCACAACAGGACTTAGTGTGATCAAGAGGCAAAGGCTGAGGAAATCCAAAATAAAAGGATTTTAGGATTGGGGAGTCCACTCAGCGGATCAAGGAGCTGCGAGTTAATGAAGTTGGAATTTGGAATGCCTACCTAAAACCCTTCATGTTGCTTGACCAACCCTATTTTGGGTAATGCGAACGACAATATGGATCCTTTCCACTAGAATATTCAAGCAACATAATATTCTGAAGTCAATGGTGAAGGCTATTTGATTTCGATAAAATAGTGGGAGACTAATAAGTATTAATTTATTTGTCTCAATTTTATGATAAAGTACTAAACCTTTTCTCTTCTTAATTTGTAAAAACAGCAAGAAAAATAACTTCAAACATATCATTGCGAACCATACTCGAGAAGGAAAACTTTCTCACCCGCACCAATTTCTAAGAGTGGCAGGGGAGCTTACTCGTCATCCTTCGCCATGAAAGGAAATTTTATGTGCTAGAAGAGCCTATTCGAGTTGCGCCTGGAAAGGAGGACAGTGATGAGGAACTATCTCTCTACATGAAACACATGGATGATTCCACAGATGTCCAGTGTTTCGTGCTATTGTTCTTGTCTAATGAGCTCTTGAAGAAACACAAAAACATAGACGCATATAGCATGAATACTTACCTTAAGGATCTCTACCAAGAGAAGGAGAGACAGGAGAGATATGAGATATCCAATTCTTTGTTTGCAACTAAGCTTGGAGAGTCTATGCTAGATGGGCCTCATTTAGTCAATATCATTGGCTACATTGGACACCTGGACATCTTAGGTATTAAGTTCTCGGATGAGTTGCGTATATATATCATCCTATCATCACTTCCCAAGGCCTTCTCAAGATTTATTGTCAACTACAACATGATAAATAATGAGAAGAGTCTATCGGAACTTCTGAACTTAATTTTCCAGGTAGATAAGGACATGGGGCATGACAAACCCGCAGTCCTTATGGTGAATAAGAAAAGGAAGGACAAAGAAAAGAGGCCAACGACTTATAAACGGTCTGAATCCCCCGAGCACCATCCTTCCAAGAAGGGGAAGATCTAGAGGTAGGGCAAGGAATGGATGGCGGTGTGTTTTGTATGTGGCAAGCAAGGCCACTAGAAGAGGAACTGCACCCAGAAGCATGGGGATGCTAAAGGTGCGTTCTTTATCGAGTGTAATCTTTCTATTTCTACACATTGGGTATTAGATACAGTTTGTGGGGATCACATATGTATTCAAATGAAGGAACCAAGTAGATTTATAAATATTTCCAGAGGAGAGGTGGATCTTAGAGATGCCAATGGCACGAGGTTGGCTGCATTGGCCATTGGTGATTACCACATCTCATTGCCAACTAGGAATATTTTGGTTTTTCATAACTGTTATTATGTGCCTAGTGTTACCAAGAACATAATTTATGTATCTTGTTTGGATATGGATGGATTTATTTTCAAGTTTGGAAATAAGGGTTGTCTCTTTTATAAGAACAACATATGTTATGGTGTGACACATTTAAATAATGGTTTGTATGTATTAAATTACAAAAATAAAGTGTTTTCAATCGATAACGAAACAAAATCACATGACTCATACATCACCCAGTTGTGGAATCACCATCTCGTTCATGTAAATGAGAAGTGCTTGAAAAAGCTCTGCCAAGATGTCTATTTAGAATCTAATGAGATAAAAACACTTGATAGATGTCACGCTTATTTACAAGGTAAAATGACAAAGCCTCCTTTTGGTGGATAGGGTGAAAGGGCCATAGAGATTCTAGGATTAGTACACACAGATGTATGTGGACCATTTCCCATAGAAGTAGAGGTGGATATTCTTACTTCATTACATTTACTGATGATTTAAGTAGATATGGCTATGTCTACTTAATTAGGTATAAATCAGAGTCCTTAGATAAATTTAAGGAATTCAAGAATGAAGTGGAGAATCAGCTTGGTACGAAGATAAAGAAACTTCAATTGGATCGAGGTGGAGAATATCTGAACCAAGAGTTCATCGATATTCTACGGGATTATAGGATTATATCTTAGCTCACTCCTCCTTATACACTATGGTTGAATGGTGTTATTGAAAGGAGGAACCACACCTTGTTGGACATGGTGAGTTAGATGATGAGTCATGAAGATCTTCCATTATCCTTTTGGGGATATGCGTTACAAACTGCAGCATACACATTAAACTGAGTACTAAATAAGGTGGAAAATGGAATTCCATCTGAGTAATGGAATGGAAAGAAACCCATTTTGTCTCACACACATGTATGGGTGTGCAAGGCATTTGTTAAGGCCTTATAAAGCAACAAACTAGCACCCCGGGGCACAAAGTGTATCTTTATAGGATATCCCTAGGAAATGAAAGGATATTACCTATATAACCCTTCAGAAAAGAAAGTGACTATCGCTAGACAATACGTATTTCTCGAAAGGGAGCACATACTCAAAAAGGATAGTGGGAGCAAGATTGACTTCGACAAAGTTGATGCTCAAGATACAAAGAAGTTGGTACAGGAACAAGTTCCACAGGTCCCTATGGAAGAATTTCCAGAAACACAAGTGTTGTGTAGGAGCTCAAGAGAGGTAAGGGAACTAGAGAGATTTGGTTTCTTAGTCACTGAGGATGGGGAATCATTATTGTTGAACAATGATGAACCTATCTCTTACAAGGAAGAAGTAGAAAGACCAGAAGCTGCACGATGGCTAGAAGATCTGAATTCTGAGATGGATTCCATGTATCAGAACGAAGTCTAGGTTTTGGTCGATGAGCCAGTTGATGTAAAGCCTGTTGGATGAATATTGATATTCAAGAGAAAACTGGACATGGAAGGTCAAGTTAGCACCTATAAAGCAAGGATAGTGTCTAAAGGATCCAGACAGCATCAAGGAATTGACTATGATGAAACCTTCTCGCCGGTTTCCATGTTTAAATCCATAAGAATCATACTTTCCATAGCAGCTTACCATGACTACGAGATTTGGTAGATGGATGTAAAAACAACAATCCTTAACAGGAACCTTTAGGAAGATGTATATATGACACAACCAGAAGGGTCTGTGACACTAGGTGAAGACAAATGGGTTTGCAAGTTGCAAAAATCCATTTATGTATTAAAGAAATCATCCAGGTCATGAAACATTTGATTTGATGAAGCCATAAAGGAATTTGGGTTCATTAAGAATGAATGTGAGCCATGTGTTTATAAGTGGTTTAATGGGAATGTGATCGTTATCCTAGTAGTATATGTTGACGATATATTTCTTATTGGAAACAATGTACCAGTCTTACAGTCAGTTAAGGATTGGTTGAACAAGTGTTTCTCCATGAAGGACTTGGGTGAACCAGCCTACATTCTAGGGATCAAGATCATTCGTGATAGATCCAAGAGGCTACTTGGACTAAGTCAGAGTACATACATTGACCAGATACTAAAGAGATTTAGTATGGAACAATCCAAGAGGGGATTGGTTCCAGTGTTACATGGACTACATCTTTCTAAGAAAATGTGTCCATAGACAGAACAGGAGAAATATAGAATGAGTAAGATCCCATACACTTTGGCTATATGATCCATCATGTATGCCATGTTATGTACCAGGCTTGATGTTGCCTATGAAATGAGCATGGTAGGCAGATATCAAGCAGATCTAGGAGAACAACATTGGGCTACTTTTAAGACTATCCTTAAGTATCTGAGAATAACTAAGGATATGTTCCTGGTGTATTGAGGAGACGAGGATCTTGTCATCAGAGGGTATGCTGATGCTGGTTTTTAGAAAGATTAGAATGATCTGAATTCACAATCTAGATATGTTTTTCTATCTCAATGGAGGAGCTGTGAGCTGGAAGAGTTCAAAGAAGCCAGTTGTCACTAATTATACAGCGGAGTCTGAATATATAGCAGCTTCTGATGCATCCAAGGAAGCTGTTTTGATTCGGAAATTTGTCCAGGAGCTTGATGTGGTGCCTAGCAGTAAAGGTCCCATTACATTGTATTGTGATAATACTGCAGTGGTGGCTCTTGAAAAAGAACCAAGGTCACATCAACAGACAAAGAACATACTCCATAATTATCACGTCTTGATGTATTTATATCAAAGGGGTGAAGTTACTGTAAGTAGAGTGTCCATGGAAGAGAACGTGGTAGACCCCATGACTAAAGGCCTATCTCAGAAGAAGCATGAATATCATGTGAGAGCTAGCGAGTTAAAGGTTGTTAGTAGTTGGCTCTAGTCTAAGTTGGAGTCTATTGGAGTTGGTGGCCTAGAACCAACTACTTTGTACTTTATTCATTAATAATAGCCTTATCACATCTTGATTATTCTTTTATGTGAAAATTCATGTGATAATTTCCTAAGGATAACTGTTGTATTAAAGGTTCATAGAGAATCCCTACTATGATGAGAACCCGGAAGTTCCATAACACTATTCTTGAATATATGTTCTATGGCCGGATGATGTTATTTGAGGGACAAAAATAATACAAGCCATTAGGGGTGAGGACTCATAAAACTTTGAGGCACCTTCTCATGGTGTGATCCCTTGGTAATATCCAGGAGGATATTATGAGAACGAGACCCTCTAGTAGGAAATCCACATTTCATAGTGTCATTGGACGTTCCTATCCGTGGATGTGTTTATTGGTCCTTAGACTTTAAGATTATTATTAATGGGTATTAAAACTCACGCACTTAGATGTATTGATGAAAACTATGACGACACACTGTTCACAGTGAGGTAGGATATGTTGGGTACATCACGAGTAATAGTATATTAATAGATAATGCAAGAAAGGATTTGTCTATTTTGTTCTATAACAAAATTAGATATATCAGTCCCTTTGATGGAATTGATATATCCTAAATAAATCCATGTCCATGGTAAGGTATGGGCAAGTTCAATTCCAGAAAGTCAAAGAAAGAATAATCGAGCACATGGGTTGATGACACTAGCATGCAACCCGCTTGATTAGAGATATCATGAGAAAGGTATTATATTACACGGTAAACATTCGTAGGAGGTGACACGTCATTACGGCGTTAACTTCTTTCTCTATGGGTTCCTTGGTGTGTTGCTAGACGCTAACCTTGGACTTTAGGTAGGCTCTGCCTAATGCCACTAAGAAAGGGTCCTAGAGGGTCACACACTAAGTGTGTCCATGTATCTCAGTTAAATATTAATTTAACAAGTTAAATAAATATTATTCCTGACTATGGTTTAATAATTATTTAAGGATTTCTGATTTCATTTATTTCGACACTAGTTATTCGAGAGAATATATTGTGGGTGAAATAATATATATTTATTAGTGAGTAATGCAGTTACATTTTTATAACAAATGAATATCCATTACTCAAGGAATAATAAATGTGGTGGAGGAAATAAAGGAAAATGGAAAATAAAAGTACACACCGTGTATATTAAATATACACGCCGTGTAGTTTTATGGAAAACGAGTACACACCGTGTATTAATGATTACAAGCTGTGTAGTTTTTCTAGTCTGGATTTTGAGGAATTAATATCGTTTTATTAAATGATATTTATCATAATCATCGTGGGCACATGTCAAGGTGTTAATCATTCGACATGGGGGTTTTCAATGAGAGTTAATGAAATAAATAAAATGCGTAATGCGTTTATTTATTGTCATAACTCTATAACCTCAAACCTGATTATAAATATCCTAAAAACCCCAACACTTTTCCCCAATCGTTGTGCACAATAATTCTGGATAATTATTTCAAGGCATAAATAAATAATTCCTCCAAGAACACTTTCAAGACTGAGATATATCCTCCTCCATCAGATCAAGGAAATCGAAGGTGGACATCGCAAACGAAGGTTCTTTCGCGCTAGAACCCAGAGATCCCTTCGGTGACGTCCAAAGATATATGGCACACATGTGGATCACTGCTAGAGGAATCCTACACTTGGATTATATGATGAAACGATGGATCACAAGATCATGACCAGAGACATCAATGAATAAATAATTCCACCAAGGTAATTCTTGTGAATTAATTAAATTAATTATAACCAACATATGATGATCCTATCTCTATGGTTCTGGGACTCCCTCCTTTTGTTTTTAGTTCTTTGTTCTATTCCAAAGATCCGGTGTTTTATATCATGATGGATCTCATTTTGAACATTTTTTAATGCTAAAATCAAAGTTGGGCACTCCAACCAATGCACTTTCGCTGTGCCCGGAACCTACACCCCCAAGTGCTCCACCACGGGCTCTAGGAGCCGGTGGATAGGGAAGAGGCCCGCTTTAGGTGATGGAGGCTTAAGACCCTGAAGCTTTATAGATGATTATAGGTACAATATGTGTCTTCTCCACCCTAGCTTTAGTTCTTATAGACACAAGTTCTAGTCACTCATTTTTTTCTACAGACCTTGTTTAGAGCTCAAAGATTCCAGCGGAGTAGTGGGATCGATCCTTACATTTAGAGAATCTTACGGGAGGGGATTTAATGACTACACACTGGTTCCAGTAGTGTGATAATACTCATGGAGGTGAGAGCCTCATCTGGGATCTCCTAGTAGCGGTGTCGGGGTTTACGATGTCATTCTGGGTATAGACTGGTTATCCACAATCCATGCTCAAATTGACTATTTTAGTTGTAGAGTGCGATGTATTTGTAGGGATATGAATAGGTTTCTTTTACTGGAGAAAAAGAAATGCATGCATCCACTACTACAAATAAGTATTTTAAAAGTTCTATAAACCGCTTTTAACAATGCTAGAAAAGCGCTGTTAATCGTGGAAAAGATAAAGCCCCCCCTTTAACAACACTAAAAAAACACAGATAAAGGGGGCCTTTTATCCACACTAAAAAATCACTGATAAAGGTCACCCATTTATCAGTGCTTAATTACCAATGATAAAATTTTCCTTTATCAATGCTCAAAATAGCGCTGATAAAGGCCTAGTTGTCTGGTATGTGCTGTTTATTTAACAGCACACCCAACACCTGCACACCTGCACAAAACAGCTCCTACACACGAACAAAGCACAAAAGAATGAAAAAAAACACCCAAGAGTTTTGAAAATAATGGTATATACATTTACTTGACATCATAAATACAGAAAAAACACACTACTATATAAATTTAAAACAATTTTTTATATGGTTACAATTACAATTATCCAAAAAATAGTTAAAAACATTAATAGATCATCCCTTTCCATCCATGATCCCTCTAAAAAATTGTTGTCCATGGTATTAGTTGCCGAAAAAATCATCCGAACGCAAGAAAAAAATTCCACCTATATATGAAAACAAATATTGTGTTAGTAATACAATAATAAATAAATTAAACATTAATATGAAATAATACATTAATAAAATGATATCAAATATTAAAGTATGGAGGATCAGGACTCCCTCACTCTAGTTTCTTCCGGCGGACACGCTGCAACAGAAAGCCTTAGAAGTCTAAATCTTCATACCTATGATTTCCTTTGAGTGGCCGTGCATCAAGGAAACTATTCGAGGCACACTAAGATGAAAGACAGAGGGAACCTGATGGCTTTCTCAGGTTCCACTGTCGGTTCTTTTGTGGATTTTAGAGACCAGACAACGCAACATATTATCTAAAAAGGCACAAAAACCCATGTATTGACATTCAATTATGCTATTACAGAAAGGTTAAATCTATGTAAGTTCTATATAATGGCTTGAATCAACCTATAAAAAGGAATGAAACCGTGGAAACATGCATATTTTTTTGACCAACTTACAAACATTTGAGGGTTTTTCAATTTAAAATGAATTTCATTAGGCCGTGGGTTTTTCCACATTCTGTTTTCTTCTGAGGACTTGAAAGGGAAATCTTGGAGCACTGGGTGAATCAATTTAAGGCCAAGAACTTTGAGACTACACGATTGGCATCTAAATTTCAACTTGTCTGATTTCAAGGAGACTTATTCATAGGATTGGGTAAAAATACATGGATTAAACGAATCCTATGGCCTCTAGAAATTTTATTTGATATTACACATGTATTAGGAGTCCCCAGAAGGTTGGACAGTGTCATAAAAATGGTGTCTTTTGAAAATTTTTCTTGTATACTGGTAGAGTTTGATATGAGCATTCCAAGGATTGTTATATTGTGCTTTCTAATCCATAGGATGATATTAATCTTAAAGTGGAATATGAAAAAATGCCTCTCTTTTGTGAAGAATGTACTGTTATTGGTCATACTACCTAGGAATGTAGAAGAAAAATGATTTTTCTTGAATGTCATCTGAAGGGACATGACTTAGATCACTGTAGAAGAAGAGACAAGAGTGCTACACTTCTTAATGAGGTAGAGGGGAATGTAGATGTTGGAGTAGTTCCACCTCCTATCATAACACCATATTTGAGTTCTTTTAATAATGTTTCTATCTCATTACATGATAAGGGTGTCCCCATTTTAGATTGAACTAGGCTAGAAAAAGAAAACTTAGAAGGCACTCAGTCCAGGAATGTTTCTCTAAATCGTGATAGTACATTGTGTACTACTGTCTTGTCTAGTCCATAAAAACCCTCAATATCTTGGATTGATTTAGGAGAAAGTGAACATAAGGAAATTTTTTTCATTCAAGGACATGCTATCCAGAGTTCTATATAATGACCAGGTTATTGAAGACTCAGAGGATAGTCAAACGACCATGGAATTTTTCATCCAAGAGGTAGTGTACCTAAACATATAGCATGAACAAAAGATGATATATGATAAGAACCACAAGGGTAAGGCTAAGATAGATGATTTATACTTTCCAAAGATTAGATCTGGAGGATCTCTCCCATACAAATCAACCCCTACTCAGGGGATGGATTCAATTATTCCTAATGCTGACTCAAAATTTTCTACAGGGAAAGTGATTATTGATACTCATACTACCCCTATTTCTTGCAGGGTTCTCGAAGCCTCTATCCCTCATGGAAAAGGATTGGATCCAACACTTTTTTAAGCCTCCCCATCTGATAAAGATGAAGGTAGATTGCATGGAAACTCTAATCTACCCTTGGCACTAGTGCAGGGATTGGACAGTAATGGGAATGGAACATCTTCTATAGATCATCATATTAAAGAAAAGGTTAAAGCGAAGGTATTCACTCATAATCCCTTTGATTTAATTGATTCTGAAAATAGTCTGGAAGATTTTGGTGCACCAGCTATGAACGCAACAAAGGAATATGGCGATATTGTACACTTTGATGATTTTGATGGCCCATGGATGCTTGTAAAAACTTGGCGAAGGGGTCGTCACCCTCATGGCTAGGGTGGAAAATACTCTTATCACGGTATGATCACTCACTCTAAAGTTTGTTGAGATGCATTTGGATTTTTTACGTTGTCATTCAGTTTTTATCCTCCTCATTTTTTTTGTACTTTTCCATTTTTTTAATTTTCCATCTTTCTTAATTTAAGGGGTCTCACACCTCAATAAAAAATAATAATAATAAAATGTCAATTTTTAATAAAAACGACACATTTGGAGTTATACCAGTCAAAATGTGCATCTTATTAAGGTGGGGTTGATGCCTTCATGTCAAAAATGAGTCATATATCATTATTTTAAAATATTAAAACAATCCGAATGGGTTTTATCAGTTTTTGAGTATGTTAGTTGTTCTTTTACTAAAATTAATATCAAATTTAAATGACACATTTGGATTTATATCAGTCACACCATGCATCATATTCAGGTGAGGCTAATTCGTACACATCAAAAATTTCTAATCGATCATTTTCTAAAGTATCAAACTAATACAAATGTATTTTCTTGGTTTTCAGTATGTCACTTGTGTTTTTTTCTAAAATTAATGTCAATTTTAAATAAAAAGAGAAACTTTGAGTCATACCAGTCACATTTTGCTTTAAATTGAGGTGCGTTTGATTCCTACATGTCAAAAATGACTTATGTATCATTGTACTAAAGTATCAAAACAATCTAAATGCGTTTTCTCATTTTTTAGTATGTCACTTTTATTTTTTTTACTAAAATGTCATTTCAAACTAGAAACACGCATTTTAAGTCATACTGATTGCATCGTGAATTAGTTTGATATGAGACTACTTCATACTTATCAAAAAAAACATATGAATCATTATCCTAAATTATATAGACAATTGGAGTGGGTTTTCTTGGTTTTCAGTGATTGACACGTTTTGAGCTAAAATGTCAATTTTAAATTGACAACAAACACTTTTAGCCATAACTGTCACACTATGCATAAGATTTATGTGTGGTTGATTTTTAAACATCACAAATGACTCATGGATTGTTTTCCTAAATTATCAAAATAATCCGGATGAATTTGATCATTTTCAGGATGTAACTTGTGTTTTTTTCTAAAATTAATGTCAATTTTAAATAAAAAGAGACACTTTGAGTCATAACAGTCATATTGTGCATTGAATTGAGGTTTGGTTGATTCTTACATGTCAAAAATTACTTATGGATCATTTTACTAAAGCATCAAAAAAATCTGAAAGTGTTTACTCAGTTTGTAGTATGTCAGTTGTGTTTTTTACTAAAATGTCATTTCAAACTGGAAACACGCATTTTGAGTCATACTGGTAACATCGTGTGTTGGTTTGATATGATAATACTTCATACACGTCACAAAAAACATATGAATCGTTATCCTAAATTATGAAGACAATTGGAGCAGGTTTTCTTTGTTTTTAGTGAGTGACATGTTTTGAGCTAAAAGGTCAATTTTAAACTGATAACACACACTTTTATCCATAACGGTCACACAGTGTGTCAGATTGAGGTGAATTTGATTCTTACACATCAAAAAAGACTCATGTATCATTTTCCTAAAGTATCAAAACATTAAAAATGTGTTTTATCTATTTTTAGTATGTCACTTGTGTTTTTCTCTAAAATTAATGTCAATTTTAAATAAAAAGAGACACTTTTAGTCATACTAATCTTATTGTGTTTTGAATTGAGTTTTGGTCTATTCCTACATGTCACAAATGACTTATGGATCATTTTACTAATGTATCAAAACAATCTGAATGTGTTTGCTCAGTTTTTAGTATATCACTTATTCTTTTTTCTAAAAATAATGTCAATTTTAAATAAAAAGAGACATTTTGAGTCATACCAGTCGCATCATGTATTGTATTGAGATTGGGTTTATTCCTACACATTTAAAATGAATTATGGATCATCTCCCTAAAGAATCAAAACAATTGAATGCACTTGCTTGATTTTGAATTGGTCAGTTACTCTAATACCGACTATAATGACCTAAACATTTCATACATTGATATCACATATGAGTAGATTAACATTACTTACATAAAAAAAAACAAATTAAGTATAAATATGAAAAAAATCATTAATTATATGGACAATGATTATAATATGCAAACATCAAAATTACCTCTATGATTGAGCAGACACATCATCATTTTTCTTCCTATAAAGGCATGTCACATGGACAGAAATGTTCTAAAATAAAAGAACCCTACAAGGAATAATGAAAATAAAATAAACATTTCATTATATAATTTTTTGTTCAAATAGATATATTATATCATAACATTACCTTTACATATTTCCAAAGGGTTTATTTGGTCTAGATATAATCTAATAAAAAAATTAATGATTCTTTGTGCACTTCAATACCATTGGTTTACTACCACTTAGTGTAGCATCGGATTTGGACTTCCGATCCGGCGTCCCCATGATGCTCTCATCTGACACCATCTCTATGATATCATCATTCAACCTTCACTTTTCCTTCTATTCCTACACCCATTTATCATATATTCTCAATAAGTGTAAACAAGAGAGATATAAATTATCATATAAGGATAACAAAAGTAGTAAGAATTCACCTTCATCCTATTTGTGTAAAATCTTCCATCAGGTATGCTGCCCATTTGTTTCTAAACACATCTATATCATCTTGTAAATATGAGTTTTTATGACAGTCATGATAGTACTGAAAAAATAAAAATACAAAAATGATTAATAAATATTTTAAATTAACTAGTAATTATTTTCCTAAAATAATTCTTCACGAATGCTATTTTGTTGATGAAATACGTTCTCTTTCATAAATTTGAAAATATAATAACCACAATCATTTCTATTTTTTTTGTTTTAGACACTGTAGAAATATCAAGAAAAATAAGTAATTTGTTTTGATATGTGTTTGGATAGTGCAATATTATTATATATACCATGATACTTGTCTAGTTGTTGATCTAGTGGGAGTTCTTGTCCTTAGGCCTTGGATTCATTCCATGAAGTAGACGATAGTGATGCACCACCCTATCATAACATAATCCTCATTAAAAGATAATATAAATTATATAACTTGTTGTTTAGTTCTAAAATGTTGGATCTAGTGTATTACAAATTGACAAACACCATCATGAATAGTCATTTTTTTGGATATCCATGCATTGTATCCAAAAAATAAATCTTTGGAGTATCCAAATTGACTGTAATGAGCATCCATTGTTGCCTAAAAACACAATAAAATAAGTAATGAAAGAAATAAAAATATAGTTTATATGATTAAATTGTTTAGTTTTACCTATGAATCTTTGGTATTAAAAAGAGTTTGTTATCCATAATTTTTTTTCCAAATGATTTGATCAGGGATGGCATTATTTCACCCTATTTACTGGAATTTATTTCTTCTTTTTAAGAGGTGATGTGAGGACTAACGAGTCCAAATTTTTATTTATGGGGAAATACCTTCAATTGTTTTTCATTTTTACGCCTAAAAAAATATGAAATATATTTAGTAATAATTATAATAGTATATCATCTTTTTTAAAATCAAATCATGAAAATATACCTCATGTATACATTTACAACTAAGGTGCCTATCCATTCATACTTGAGGATTTCATTTACATTTTTAGTACTAATGTAATCTGGTTCTTCCCCTTCAAACATATTTTTTTCAAAATCAACTATGTGAGTATTTCTATCCATCAACCTGGTATCCACATGAGCCTGTAATGATAATAAATGTGTATAGAGAACATACGGGGTGAAGGTGCTCTCAGTAGATCATTTTAATCAGTTAGTTGATCCTTGAGATAGTTTTGAGACAATATTTTGTTTCACCACATTATCTTTGTCATTCTGTAATAACATTCATTAGTTTAAGCCTTTTTTCATTAAATGTTAAAGGTTCAACTTGAAAAATAAATTGTAAATGAATACCTCTTTGTCGACATGTTTTTTTTCAAGAATTGATGGCTATGTGATGAATGTCACAACATATTGTTTGACCATATGAATTTTATCATGGTCATTTAGAACAGGTAGCTCGACACTCAGCTCATGAGCTATATTTATCAACACTCTGACATGATCTGTTAGAAGTGGTCTGTTGTGTAGCATGTCGTTCTGCATATAGAACACTGTAGCCATTGCTACAAGGTGATAAGTGGGAGTTGATAGATATAAATCACATTCATTTTCACCCTATAGAATATCAGTACAGGAAAGGTATCAGTGTCTATGTGATTCAAATTTCAAAGAAACAATTATTTTAACATTTATTACCTCAGATAAGTTAGATTTTTTAGGAAAATGGATAGCCTCAAAACCGGTGGGGGTGGGGCGGGATCTTCACTCATGAGTGGTTCTTGAGTTATTTCTTCTCTTTTCCTCCCCTATAAAACTTTCTATCATCTCTCTCTGGTATTGAAATTTTTCTTGAAACATAGCTAATGTTTCTCTCATATTTTTCATTTCCTCAGTTTGGTCCTCTAATTGTTTTTCTTTTTGAAAATATGTTCATGGTGTCACCCCAAAACCCGCACCTCTAATGCGACCATACTGTTATGGCTACTTCAAGATTGCTGAAAGTATGTCTGCATCTAGTGTGGGCGTTTTTGATTCCTGTGACTATGTCAGGTAGAAAATATAAGAAAATAAGTAATCATTTTTATTTATTAGCGATTTAAAGCAAAATAAATTTATATTATGTCATACTTACACATTTTTCCCACACTTTTTGTGTGTTTTCATCTATCAGTATCCTCTATTTATTTTCACAAGCCTTCTTCCATAGCACATGTCATGGGATGGAATTAGCTTTCAATTTAGATTCAGCAATCTGCATATAAATAGAGGAACATGGTTATGGTGTTGTTTTATGTCACATAATATTATTATAGTAGATTTAAAATACATGCCAATTTTTTTCAAGTGAACCATACCCCATCCTTGCTTTACGGTAGGGGTATGCTAGTTTTGCCACCCGTTCCTTATTTTCAGCACTCATATTCTATTTAATAAATAAAAAACTATCAATCAAAGTGATGAATACAAGAAACATCAAACAACGTATTACTAGACATAATGTACCTGAAAAATTTTATCCACACAACGGTTGCTAAATGCATCCCACGCTCCTTGGGATATCAAGTGTGCATAAAGAGGAGGTGGGTGTGGCTTGATTTTTCCTTCAACATCATTAAGATTATATTTCATTAAAATTGTGTAGAAAACTCTATGAATCCTTCCTGAAACTCTTAATACATATTCCTTGTGTGATGAATCTACTATAAATGCACTCTTTAATAGATGATGTAGAGTAAGTCAATGTTTTAGTATTTTATTTTATTTTAATAAATTAAAGAAATGATATCATAATGTTACTGTAATCTCTTCCCACATTAGTGTATTAAGCCCAGTGAAAACATGGTGCCACGACTGTACATAAATTAATATGTGTTGCTGAGTGACGATTCCAATGTAGCTACTAAAGATGGATTTGTTAGGGTGAACATGTTGGCCTCGCTTATTCCATCCCACCTCAAATTTTATTCCTTTTGCTTTTTTCCTTAAGGATTTTGGCTAACACTGTCAAACTATGATGCTCTTGTTTTTTTTGTGCCACTAGGGTTTTATTACCTACTGTTTACTCAGTTTTAGCATCATCATTATGTTCCTCCACTATGCTAGCATCAGCATTAGGACTAGCAGCAACAGGTTGAGAAACCTATTGTACCTCACCACTGGGACCAACAACAATAGGTTGAGAAACCTGTTGTTCCTCTGCATTGGGACTAGGAGCAGTAGGTTGAGAGACCTATTGTGCCTCAAGATTGGGTGCATCAGTAGGTGAAAAAGTCATTATCTACAGATGTGGTTTAACATTTAATTTAGATTACATAAAAGAATTAGTGAATAGATAATTACATAAGGTAACACAATGTATATTACAATAAAAAATAACCTGATTTTTGAACTCTATTTTTTAAAGGCTGGAGAGATTTGACCCCTCTATCGACTATGTAAATCCTTTAATTGTGGTCTCCTCGGACATAAAAAATGCCATCTACATTGGGACTATTGCGAAATGATTGATAAGTCCCAATGAAAGGTTCATTATCTGTTAGATTTTCATCTGACCCTTCAGTTGTTTTTGTTGATAACTAAACAATTGACTAGTTTCATTTTGCGGGATATGGCACATAAAATACTTGTACTACATGTGATGCCATTATAAATGGTTATTCTTTCTCTTCTTACTAAAATAAACTTTCATGAATCCCAATTCATATATTTTAACAACACTCTTGTTATCAACCCACTTGCATTGAAAAATCAGCACTTGGAATTTCGTATAATCCAACTCCCATATTTGTTTGATGATGCCAAAGTATGACATATTCACATAAATTGGAATTTTTTCCTTAGCACTAGAAACATGTATCACTTCCTCCACAAGTGTAACACCACAATTCTTCATGGTACCATCTTAATCATGTTCATTAGTATATAATGTATAACTATTAACTACATAAGCATTGTAAGATAATATATACAAACTTCATCCATCGACTGCTCATCAAAGTCCTTCTGAAATTGAGTCTAGATTTTCATCTGACTTCTTAAAAATATGGTCTTGAAACCATCCTATAATCTATCGATTATGTGTATATGATATCCATTTTTCATCCCAAGATGGATTTAAATGCCTAAGAATTTTTTTTGGGTTTGAAGATATGGGTCAACGTTGAAACTATTATGTAAAATGTAAATGTGGGCCTACTCCCGATATGTAATATTTATTGTGATAACCTATCTTATATAAATTCCTTCACCCTCATGATGCTCAATGTTATTAGATTTTGGTAGGCCAATTATTTCCACACCAGATAGGTATTCGATACAAAATTCCATGGCTTCCTCAACAATATATCGCTCCGCAATACAACCCTCTAGCCGACTTTAATTTTTGACAAAACCTTTCAAAATCTTCATATACCATTCAATGGGGTACATCCATTTATAATGTACATGACCACATAGTTGAATCTCTCTCACGAAGTGAACCATCAAATGAACCATTATATCAAAGAATGTTGGAAGGAAGAACATTTTCAATTTACATAATATGATGAAAATTTATCTTTCCATTGTTGGAAATTTCTCCGGGTCTATAACTTTGTTTCATATATATTTGATGAAGAAACAGAGCTTCATTAATGTATGGTGGAAATTATTGGAAAAAATTCAATGTAAAGCTATAGGAATTAGATCTTGCATCAAAACACGATAGTCATGTGATTTAAAACCCTTTAACTTTAAATCGTTCATTGACACGTTGTTCTTAACATTTGATGATTACCCCTTTGGAATCATTAAATCATTCAAGAAGTTGCGAAACTGATATCTCTCCTGCTTGGAAATTGTATAAGAAGTAGGAGGAATACATGTTTTTTTTCACCCATCACTGGTTCCAACTCTTCTCGTATTCCCATATCAACCATGTACAACCTAGACTTAATTCCATCCTTTGTTTTGCTAGGTGAATTTAGAAACGTGCTGATGAAACTATCACAAACATTTTTTTTCAACATGAATAACATCAATAAAATTTCTTACATACAGACAATTCCAGTATGGTAATTAAAAAAAAACTGATCTCTTTTTCCAACCAGTTTTCGTAATGTTTTTCAAAAATGGTTTACCAAAATTAGTATCCACATATTTTACTTTCTCAAACAATTGATCACATGTTAGTGGAGACAATGATGTATGTTCTTATAAACTTCCATAGAATGATGTTGTCCATGATTGGTACTTATGCCGTCAGGGTAGAAATATGTGATGTCCTAAAAACATGGTTTTAGATGAATGTTTCAACCTAATTTACAGTGTACCTTGTTCGCAAATGGGACAACCTTGAGTTTCATTAATACTATATCCTGATAAATTCCCATAATCCAGAAAGTCATTTATCGTCCCGTACAACATGTCTCTCAAAGTGAAATCTTTATTTTTGTAAGCATTATACAACATAACACCTAAATCCCACAATAATTTCAAATCCTCGATCGATGGAGCCAAATAAACAACAATATCATTACAAAGTTGTTTTGGTCTAGATATAAGCATAGATAACATGATGTATTTTTGTTTTATGCATAACCATGATGGTAAGTTATAATTTTCCAACATAACCAGCTATGTATTGTGAGTTATTCTTTGAAAACCAAATGGATTCACTCCATTTGTAGATAATGAAAGATGAAGGGTTCTCGGCTCATTTAAAAATTTAGGATACTCATGATCAATTCTCTTACACTGAGGAGAGTTTGCTGGGTGACATAGTTTACCATCATTAATTCTTGTATCTGTATGCCATGTCAATTTTCATGTAGTCTCCTCACTTATATATATTCACCTAAACCTTAAAATGATTTGAAATTACCATGAAAATTTCATAGGACTGAATTCATCTTTCTTATATCGAGAAGTACGACACTTTGGGCATTATTTAAGTGATTTGTAGTCCTTGAGAAATATTATATAGTCATTTGGGAATGCGTGTATTCTTTTAGAGATCATACCCATCGAGCGTAGCATTATTTTGGAATCATATGTTTGGATCAAAAGCTCATTATTTATGGGATCATGTCATTCAAGAGAGTAAGTAGTTCCATAAAACTGGCATCACTCTACCTGTTGACTACTTTCAAATTATACAGCTTTTATATGGTTGACAATGTTGTATATTTAGTGAAACTAACATACAATGAAGTCTTTTCACAACTCTTTAATTTCTAAATTTTTTTTGGGAAATCAAAAAGTTCATCTTTAACTATCCTTCTCATTTCCTCAATACAATATTCATCATCATTCACATCTTTAATCACATCCTCCATACATTTGTCTTCATTGTTCATGCTTATAATCATATCAGATGGTCCATAAAATACAGTGTTATCCCAGCCACTACCTACATTCGTTTTTCCCCATTTTTATTCTAATATGTATAACTTCGATCTATTATATGACAGATCAATTGTTCTTCCACCTCCTCTGGATGAATTTTTCTTGAATAAAAACAGCGTAAACATGAACAAAGGATTTGAGAAGGGTCATATGCATGATCTTTTGCAAACTTGATAAACTATTTCACGCCATCTTCATACTCTTTTGTCAACTGATTGGAATTCATCCATTCTTTATTCATATTCATCCTATTTGATTCAGTAATATTAATATTTAACAAAATAATTATACAAAATATGATCAACTAGGTTCATAATATTACTAAAATCAATGGAACTAGCTATGGTAAACAATACCCTTACCTCTCCACGCATTACTCAAGACCAAAGTAGATCATGCCCATCTTCCCAACCACCTGATAAATGGAACCAGCTATGATAATACCTTGCACTAGAATGTTTTAGTATCCCACATGTGATATATATGCATTGTTGTAAACCAGTTTTGTAGTGTTTCCCTAGAAACATAATGTCTTGAGACAAGAACTATGGTACTAAACTAATAGATGGTAGGATTTTACATAGAGTGCTTGCAGGTGGAAGGATCCATTACATGTTTTGTTATGGTTATTTGAATAGGGTGTCCATAAAGTGTCCCATAGAGTCCTTTAGTAAAGTGATTTTCTAAGATTCAGTGGAATTGCACTAGTAACAATGTGGTGGTTCCATTAAAATGGGTAAGGTTCGAATTGACATTCAATGGTGGAGGAACTAAAATATGTAAAAAATGGCATACCAATCATTCCAACAACTAAAACACCATACAAACACACAATCGTGCTCACAATTTCAACACTATACAAACCAAACAAACACATTTTTTGATTTTACAAAGCATCCATTATTCAATTACGATTGTTAATTTAGGGGTTATCATAGATCCACTACTACAAAAATGGGCAAGGGAAGCGCGCCCTTATAACAGCGCTAAGCAAAACCGCTGATAAAGGATACCCTATATCAGCGCTAAAATTACAGCGCTGAAAAAGCTAATGTTTATCAGCGCTTTCTTAGCGCTAATAATAGTAATATTTATCAGCGCTGGAAAAGTGCTGATAAATATGATCTGTATCAGCGCTAAAATTTTAGCGCTGATACAGTTGGTCTTTATCAGTGCTCAAAAATCGCTGATAAAGGTTCGCCTATATAAGCGCTAAAAAAGCGCTGATATAGAACACCTCTATCAGTGCTCAAATTTCAGCGCTGATATAGGGTATCCTTTATCAGCACTCAAAAAGCGCTGATAAAAATTATCTTTATCAGTGCTAAAAAAGCGCTGATAAAGAGACCCTGTATCAGCGCTAAAATTGTAGCGCTGATACGGGGAATCTTTATCAGTGCTTTTCTAGCGCTGATAAATCATAATATTATTAGCGCTAGAAAAGCGCTGATAAAGCTAGATTTTATCAGCGCTATAATTTTAGCGCTGATAAAGGTAGCCTTTATCAGCGCTTTTTTAGCGCTGATAAAACCTTAGTCGACTTTTTTATAAATTCGGTCGCACAGTGCCCTCGTTTTATCGCAGCTAAAGCCCTCGCGGAACCGTAACCCTGCTACTCTTCTCCCGAATACCGCTGCTGTGTTCGCTTCGCCGGAGCTTGCCGCCCTCGGTACACTCTCCGTCCTCTGCCGCCCGCAACACCCTCGGCCGACCTCCACCGCCTGCTGCCCTCGGCTGCCCGCAACGCCCTCGACCGCCGTTCTCTGCCGCCCTCGGCCGCCCTCCGCCGCCCTCGGCCGCTCTCCGCCGCCTCCGCCGCCCTCCGCCTCACTCGGCCGCCCTTGGTCACCCTCCGCGGCCGCCTTCCGCAACCCACAATGCCCTCGTTCGCCGCCTTAAGGTAACAATCTATGAAGAAGATGTATATGTTTTCATATAGATAGATTGTGTATAGCTGATTCTCTCTAAGTGTACTCATGATGATGTCCAGATGTTGGGAATGATCATCATTATTTTGGTATTACACCAATATGTCATCCATAAAACTACTACAATCTGGTCTAGGTACAAGTGAAATATTCAACTCATCAAGAGAATAAATGCCATGGGGAATTCGTCAACACAAATTTTATTATGAAGAATTCATAAAAACTATACATGATTTCAAAATTAGTTTATAGTATATCAGAATTTCTCAACCTCAAATGATGATAAACAAACCTTAGATCAATCTTAGAGAACAATATGGAACCCCTCAGCTGGTCAAATAGATCAAAAATACAAAGAAGTGGATATCTGTTCTTAATTTTCATCTGATTCATATTCTATTAATAGAAACACATATGTAATGTTCTGTCATCCTTCTTAGAAAATAAAACATGAGATCCCCAAGGTGACATACTCGAGCAGATGCACCCTTCATAATCTAACTCCTCTCATTGAGTTTTATGTTCCTAAATCTATTCTTGTTTCATTCTGAAAGGCGTTATATAAAATGGCTCAACTCCACGCATCAGCTCAATCATGAACTCAAAGTCTCTTTTAGGTGGTAGCCCTGATCAATTCTCATGAAACACATCCTAGAACCAGTCTACTACTGGGGGAAATATTTCTTGTTTCAATCCATTATCATCAAGAAAAATATTCATAAACTGGTCTATGTTCTCACCTAGTTGTGGAAGAACTGGTCCTACATGGTCTACCAAGATATCCCATTCTCCATAAAAGACATGGGCTCTACCCTTATGAGGCATGACGGTCACTCATCTACGGTAACAATCAATGTGATATTGATTAAATACCAAAAATTACATCATCACTATCTATTCAATACATATCATATCAAGCATGTATAAATCCAAAATGAAACAATACTCACAAACCATGAGGGAACATCCCTTACGAAGACAGATGCCTTCTAATCACACCCCCAATGGTGTGTTGACCAACATGATCCCACAAAAGTACTCTAAAACAAAACAGAAACCATTTACCAAGAGATAAGATATAAAATAATGAGAAGATCCCCTATTACAAGTCTCCTTTAGGTTCCCCTATTCGGTGCTCTGTACCAATATAGATCATCCATCACTACCCATATTACAAGTGTTCATGTAGAACCTATATATATGAACCATCATGATACATGATTGACACTTCACTAGTGGTCAAAGTCATAGGCCTAACATGTGACCAGACCTACCTCATTGATTGAAGATGACTAAAAACCTCTCTAAGAGAAAAATCCTCACATATCCTAGATTTTCTTCCAAGTCATTCCCTCCATATGCTCATCCCAAGACTAAATATCACAGTAGATCATTGTTGGCCCCCATAACATATACGCTACCAACTCTACCCTATTCTACTAAGGAGTAGAAAAGTTATCTAGAATATTCTAGATGAACTAAATTTAGAACTTATCTACCTTGGGTCCACCCTCTCCAGAAAACATCAGAGGGTGTTGCAACTGAACCTCTATTTTCAAGTCAAACACACTCGGCACTTCCAACCCTTGTCATTTCTTCATAAATTGTATAAAACAAGAAAGGTAATCCAAAAACTACTATTCCCTCTATCACTCATGATTAATGGGGGAACCTGTACCACTACTAGAATGAATCCTGAGTGCCTATACAAATCATAATAGAGATGATAATGAATTTTAAATTGTATAATGGATTATTTATTTTAATTATTCGTTCTTTATCTCACATGCATTCTAAATATAGTTTTTGTATCCTGAGTGCCTATACAAATCAGATAGAAGCTCTAGTGGATGCGTTTGGTTTCTCTCTGATAAAGGTATCTCTCATTGATTGGAAATCCTCTATCTCCTGTTATATCCTCCTTATAAAGTGATAGATAATCATCTTTTTAGTGAATCTAATATTCTTTTTTATGAATCTTGATTATAGGTTAGACTACTTGATCTCCTTCCAAGGAAGTGGTTCCCTTCTACTGTATTTGGAAGTCTTCTTTTGTGTACTTGAACCATAAATACTAATATTTGAGATTCAAATAGGATGAAGATGAATAAAGATTGGATGGATTCTAATAGTTTAACAATAGAGTACGAGAACGGAGTGAAAGATTTCATCAAGTTTGCAAAGGATCACACAAAGGATCCTTCTCAAATACTTTGTCCGTGTTTACGTTGTTTTTATTCTTGACTACTTACTCCAGAGGAGTTGGAAGAACATTTGATATGTCACGGAATAGATCAGAGTTATAAATGTTGGAATAAACACGGAGAAAAAGCGAATGTAGCTACTGGCTGGGATAAAACTGCGTTTTATGGATTGTCAGATATGAATACAAATATAGATAATGAAGAAGACCGTATGGAGTATGTGATTACAGATGTTAATGATGATGAATATCGTATTGAGGAAATGACAAAGACAATTCAAGATGAACCCCATGATTTCCCAAAATTGTTTGAGAAGTTAAAGAGTTGTGCAAAGACGCCATTGTATGCTGCTTGCACTAAGTATACAACATTGTCAGCTGTACTGAAGTTGTATAAATTGAAAGTAGGCAATGGATGGAGTGATGTCAGTTTTACGGAACTACTTGCTCTCTTGAATGACATGCTCCCGGAAGATAATGAACTCCCAAGCCGGACATATGAAGCTAGACGAATGCTACGCTCGATGGGAATGATTTCTGAAAGAATACATGCCTGCCTGAAAGACTGTATATTGTTTCGAAAGGAGGAAAAATCACTTACAGAATGCCCAAAGTGTGGTGCTTCTCGATACAAGAAAGATAAATCCAATCCTACGAAAGTTGTATGGTACTTTCCAATCATTCCAAGGTTTAGGCGTTTATATGGAAGTGAAGAAACTGCAAGACAATTGTCGTGGCATGCAGATAAAAGAAATAAAGATGGGTTATTACGTCATCCGGCCGACTCTACTCAATGGAAGAAAATTGATCATGAGTATCCTGAATTTGGAAAAGAGCCGAGAAACCTTCGTCTTGCATTATCTACAGATGGAGTGAATCCTTTTGGTTTTCAAACCAGCACTCATAGTACATGGCCTGTTATGTTGCTAAATTATAACTTGCCACCCTGGTTATGCATGAAGCGAAAATTCATCATGTTATCTATGCTTATATCAGGACCAAAATAACCAGGTAACGATATTGATGTTTATCTGACTCCTTTGATCGAGGATTTGAAGTTATTGTGGGACTCAGGTGTAATGTTGTATGATGCTTATAAAAGTGAATACTTCAAGTTGAGAGCGATGTTGTATGGGACAATAAATGATTTCCCTGCTTATGGAAATTTTTCAGGCTATAGCATTAAAGGAACTCAAGGGTGTCCCGTGTGTGAAGAAGATACAGAATCAATTAGGTTGAAACATTCATCGAAATCTGTGTTTCTAGGACATCGTAGATTTCTACCTCGTCGGCATAAGTACCGATCTTGGACGATATCATTCAATGAAAGTTCAGAAAAACGCACAACACCGTCTCCACTAACAGGTGATCAGCTGTTTGAGAAAGTAAAAGATATGAACACTGTTTTTGGTAAACCATTTTCGAAAAACCTTACGAAAATCGGTTGGAAAAAGAGATCAGTTTTTTTTTGAATTACCATACTGGAATTGTTTGTACGTCAGACATTTTCTTGATGTGATGCATGTGGAAAAAAATGTATGTGATAGTGTTATTGGAACGTTGCTAAATGCCCCTGGCAAAACAAAAGATGGAATTAAGGCAAGTTTGGACATGGTTGACATGGGAATACGAGAAGAGTTGGCTCCCGTGAAAGGTAAAAATCGAATGTTTCTTCCTCCTGCTGCTTATACTCTTTCTAGGGCAGAGAGATATCAGTTTTGCAACTTCTTTAATGATGTAAAGGTTCCAGAGGGGTACTCATCAAATATCAAGAACATTGTGTCAATGAATGATTTGAAGTTAAAAGGTTTGAAATCACATGATTGCCATGTTTTGATGCAAGATCTAATTCCTATAGCTTTACGTTTCATTTTACCCAAGAATGTTCGTCATATGTTAACCAAACTTTGTTTCTTTTTCAAAGCTATATGTAGCAAAGTTTTAGACCCGGGGAAATTGCCAGCTATGGAAAAAGAAATTTTCATCATATTATGTGAATTAGAAATATTCTTCCCGCCAACATTCTTTGATATGATGGTTCATTTGATGATTCACTTGGTGAGAGAGATTCGACTTTGTGGTCCTGTGCACTATAGATGGATGTATCCTGTTGAACGGTATATGAAGATTTTGAAAGGATATGTCAAAAATCGAAGTCGGCCAGAGGGTTGTATAGTGGAGCGATATATTGTTGAGGAAGCCATTGAATTTTGTATTGAATACCTATCTGATGTGGAAAGCATTGGTCTCCCGAAATCTCGTCACACTGGACGCATTGAGGGTGGGGGAATTTCTGGAAGAGAAGTTGTAACAATCAGTATTACAGATCGGGAGCAGGCTCATCTTTATGTTTTGCATAACAGTTGGGAGGTTGCTCCATATATTGAAACTCACAAAGAAATTCTTAGGCAGTTGAATCCATCGAGGGCTGAAAAATGGTTAGCAGATACACATAATCACCAGTTTATAGGATGGTTTCAGGACCATATTTTTAAGCAGTTGGATGAAAATCCGAATTCAATTTCAGAATGACTTCGATGGATAGCCGCTGGACCAAGTGTGTATGTATTATCTTACAGTGGGTATGTAATTAATGGTTATACATTCTATACGGATGAACATGATGAAGAGAGTACCATGCAAAATAGTGGAGTTACACTAGTGGCTGAAGCGATGCATGTTTCTGGTAGTAAGGATAGAAATCCAATTTATGCAAATATGTCATACTTTGGCATTATCAAACTAATATGGGGGTTGGATTATACGACATTTCAATTGCCGATTTTTCAATGAAAATGGATTGATAACAATAGTGGTGTTAAAATAGATGAATGGGGATTTGTAAAAGTTGATTTTAGTAAAGAAGGGTACAAAGACGAACAGTTTATAATGGAATCACAAGCGGTACAAGTTTTTTATGTTCCAGATCCCGCAAACCGAAAGTGGTCGATTGTTCTGTTATCGTCCAAAACTATTGAGGGTTCCGATGAAAATTCAGTTGAGGACAATCCTTTTAGTGGTACGTCACAATCAATTCGGAGCGGTCCCAATGTAGATGATGTTTTGTATGTTAGAGGAGACCACAATGAAGGGATTTTGATTGTGGATAGAGGTGTCAAATCTCTTCAACCTTTGAAAAAAAGAAAGAGAGTTCAGTAAACAGGTTATATTTTGTTTGTAATATAGATCTTGTTATCTCATGTTATTATCTTATCATTACAGAATTTATGTAATTTGAATGAACTGTTCAACCACTTTTGCAGATAATGACTTCTGCACATTCTGGTGCTCCTAACCTTGAGACTGAGCAAGTCTCTCAAGCAGCTGCTGCTGCGGCTGCTGCTGCTCCTGCTGCTCCTGCAGCTCATGCTGCTGCTACTGTTGCTCCTGATGCGGCTCCTGCTGCTCCTACTGCTGTGGCTCCTACTCCTCCTCCTGCTGTGGCTCCTGGTGCTCCTACTGCTCCTGCTGCTGCTCTTACTGCTGCGGCTCCTGGTGCTCCTACTGCTCCTACTGCTGCTCTTGCTGTTGCGGCTCCTTCTCTTAGTGTTGAGGTCCAACAACCATCAGCACATGCCGTTGATATCATAGTATATGAACATATAGATGATGTTGATATCGATGAAATGGTCGGGAATGAAGGACCGACGTCGTAGAAATCACAGGTGCGTCGTAGTTTGACAGTGTTAGCCAAAATTCTTAAGGCGAAAAGCAAATGCATCAAATTTGAAGTCGGATGGAATGCACGAGGCCAACATGTGAATCCCAACAAGGCTATGTTTAGAATTTACATTGGAGTTGTCACTCGGCAACGCGTGCCGATTGACATAGATTCATGGCACCATGTTGTGTCCGGGTTGAAGGCTGTGATCTGGGAAGAAATTACGGTAACATTATGAATTTATTTCTTTAATTAACTAGAAAATAAAATGATGAAACAATGTCTTAATCTTCTCAATCTTGCAGAGTACATTTATAGTAGACGAATCACACAAGGATTATATACTAAGGATTGCAGGAAAGATTCATCGAGGTTTTTGTACTATTTTAACAAGATATCACCTGAAAGATTCTAAAGGTAAAATAAACCCGCACCCACCCATTGTCTATGCGCACCTGATATCCCAAGAAGCATGGGATACATTTATTGGCCGTCGTGGGGATGAGAAGTTTCAGGTACATTGTGAGTGATAATATGTTGTTTGAGGATACCTGTATTCATCACTTTTATTATCAATATTTCATTTATGAAACAGAAACTCTGTACTGAAAATAAGGAACGTGCATCAAATCCAACATACCCCTATCGTAAAGCAAGGATGGGGTACGCTTCATTAGAAAAGAAAATGGTACGTATTGTAAATTTACAGTAATATTGTTAGGTGCCAATAAACAACATCATAATTATCTTTCTATGTTTATATGTAGATTGATGAATCTAAAACCAAATGCACTTCTATCCCACGTCATGTGCTATGGAAGGAGGCACGTGTGAACAAAGAAGGGAAGTTAATAGATGAGAACACACAAAAAGTGTGGGAAATATGTGTAAGTATGACACGATGATAAAAATATTTGTTTAAAATTGCTATTACATAAAAATAATTAGTTTTTTTCCTATATCTGACAGTCACAGGAATCAGCTACTCCTGTAGCTGATACAGACCTATTATCGACGGCTTTGAAGCAGCCAGAAAAATACGGTCGTGTCAGAGGTGCAGGGTTTGGGGTGACACCCCGAGTATATTTTGAGAAGAAGAAAAAAATGGATGATACAGAGAAAAAATTGGAACAAATGAGCGAAAAAATAGCAACCCTTGAAGAACAATTGCAATGGGAGGGAGAGTTGCTAGCAACTTTTATGGGTGGGAAGCAAAGGGAGGACACAACTCAGGAACAACCACCGCATGTACATCCTGCCCCACCCCCCACCAGCTTTGAGGCGAGCCATTCACCTAAAAAAATGTCTTATCCGTGGTAATCAATATTCTAATAACGGTTCCCATGAAATATGAATCAGACAAAGACTGATAATTTATCTATACTGATCTTCTACAGGGTGATAATGATTGTGATTTATATCTGTCAACACCCACCTATCACCTTGTAGCGAGGGCTACAATGTTCAATATCCCAGATGCCACACTGCATAATAGACCACTTTCAAAAGATCATCTGAAAGTGACGATTACTGTAGCTCATGAGCCAAATGCAATGCTACCTATTCCACTTGATGACGATGATATTCATACGGTCGAAAAGGCTATTGGGACATTCATTGCATGGCCGACACAACTTGTAAGAGTACATGCAGACAAAGAGGTATTTATTTCCTTTTATTTTCAAGCTAAACCCTTAACAATTAATGAAAAGAGTGTCTGAATCAATGATTGTTGTTATAGACGGAGAAAGGAAAGGGGGTGACTAACATCGGCTCGAAACCATCTAAAGGATCGACCAATCGATCCCAAGGAGCTACTGAAAGCACAATAACACCACCTGTTCTCTTTCCACATTTACTAGCATTGAAGACTCATGTGGATACGAAGCTAAAAGATGGTAATAGTCATATAGTGATTTTCGAAGATAATATATACGGAGAGGAAAGTCAAGATTTCGTTGCTGCTGAAAATGTAAATGAAATCCTTGAAAACGGTTGGTTAGGCGTCACTGTTGTAAATGTATATATGAGGTATGTTTCCATGAATTGATTTTCTAAAAGCTGATCTAATGTGCAAATTATGACTAAATTCATTTTATATTGTTGACAGACGCATTTATGAAAAACAGTTGAAGGGATTTTCCCATGAGCCAAGATTTGGACTGGTTAGTCCTCATATCACATCAACACACCAAACAAAAATAGAGTCATCAAAAAGGGATGCAATAGTGAACGACTTGCTGAAAACATTTGAACGCAAGATTACAGATGACAGACTTTTCCTAATACCAACCATGCAGGGGTAATACTCTACGATTAAAGCATATCAATTATATTTTCACTTTTTTTATTACTTATTCCTTTTTGTGTTTTTAGGCAACATTGGTTGCTAATTGCGGTGAACTTGGATACTCCGAAGATTTATTTTCTGGATTCAAAGCTAGGATATCCATCAAACCGACCATACATGATGGAGTTTGTGAATCTGTAAGACACTACATCTTACGTTTTAGGTATAAACATAAAGTAATATAATTTTTATTATCTTTTACTAAGGATTCTGTTATGATAGGGTTGTGTGTCAATATCGTCTAAAAAAAGGAATTAGGACAGGGGTTAAGCATAGGGAGGCGAGCAAGTACTACGTCTGGACAAATATCTGGGTATATATAATAAAATTTCACTATCCAAACACATCTCAACACAAGTTATTTATTCTCCTAATGATCAATTTTTTTGCAGTGTCCAAAACAAACAAACGATAATGATTGCGGTTATTATGTTTGTAAATTTATGAAAGATATCGTTTTTCATCAGCAAACTAGCATCCCTAAAGAGGTATTTTCAAAAACAACTACTAGTTCGTTTAAGTTATTTATTAATTATTTATTTTTTTATTTTGCAGTACTACTATGACTGCCGAAAAGCCTCATACTCACAAGACGATATAGATGTGTTCAGAAACGAGTGGGCCACATACCTGATGACAGATTGTACAAAAATACAATGAAGATCTGACTTGGGAACATGTACAATTGGTGGTCATTTTTGAGAGGGGTTAAGGGGATCAGAAGATGAAATATTGTTGTATGTAAATGTTCGTAGAAAAATTGTAATTGTTATTAAATAAAACATTCTTTCTCCAATGAGTCATTTTTCCATTTTAACAGATGATATGCACCAGCAACATGCTAGAATGTTGAACCACTAAAATGGTCGCTCTCTTGTTTAAAATGGACACCACTTTAATTGAAAACAACAACTGACCTACAGAAATCCGACCAGACACATCTGGATTGCCTTCATCCTTTAGGAGAACGATCCACGGGTCCTTGGTGACGTGTACGAGTCAACTCCGCCTCAATCCGAGGCACGGTGTGACCGCTACCACCCAAAGGGTCGCTCTCTTGTTTAAAATGGACACCACTTTAATTGAAAACAACAACTGACCTACGGAAATCCGACCAGACGCATCCGGATCGCCTTCATCCTTTAGGAGAACGATCCACAGGTCCTTGGTGACATGTACGAGTCAACTCCGCCTCAATCCGAGGCACAGTGTGACCGCTACCACCCAAAGGGTCGCTCTCTTGTTTAAAATGGACACCACTTTAATTGGAAACAACAACTGACCTACGGAAATCCGACCAGACGCATCCGGATTGCCTTCATTCTTTAGGAGAACGATCCAAAGGTCCTTGGTGACGTGTACGAGTCAACCCTGCCGCAATCCGAGGCACGGTGTGACCGCTACCACCCAAAGAGTCGCTCTCTTGTTTAAAATGGACACCACTTTAATTGGAAACAACAACTGACCTACGTAAATCTGACCAGACGCATCCGGATTGCCTTCAACCTTTAGGAGAAGGATCCACGGGTCCTTGGTGACGTGTACAAGTCAATCCCGCCTCAATCCGAGGCACGGTGTGACCGCTACCACCCAAAGGGTCGCTCTCTTGTTTAAAATGGACACCACTTTAATTGGAAACAACAACTGACCTACGTAAATCTGACCAGATGCATTCGGATTGCCTTCATCCTTTAGGAGAACGATCCACGGGTCCTTGGTGACGTGTACGAGTAACATTCAAGAATGATGGACCACATTTCTTTGGCGTGTGTACGTAAAATATTGTCCCTTTTAAACAAATTACATACACTTGGAGTGATACCGGTCACACCGCGTCTCAGATTGAGGCGGGGTTGACTCGTACACATCACATATGACCCATGAATCGTTGTCCTAAAATTTCAACACAATCCGAAGGCATTTGGTCAGTTTCCCGTATGTCAGTTGTTGATTTCTCACTTAAAAATAAGTCCATTTTGAACAAAACAGAGGCACTTAGAGCTGTTTCAGCCACAACAGGCCTCAGATTAAGGCGAGGTTGACTCGTACACATCACATTTGAAGGTGAGTATGCATACACGATAGTTGACCTTCTTAGAGAAGAGTTTTTGGAAGAGTATAAAAGACATGAAGCAATGAAGATCATTAGAGTGTTGGAGCAAATGTGGTTGCTACAAACAATGTGGAAATCGGCTTGTGCAAAGCGACCTAAGTTACAACTTGCAGGTATTGTACTCTATTTTTTTCTGGAAGGTATCAGTTTAAATAAATTTTGGAATGATCATTGCTAGCCATTGTCTTTTAGGTTTTTTTGACAGCCGAGGGGAAAGGGTGGGGTCTGCAGACATTGGAGGATATGTCGAAGGGTGATTTTGTGTGTGAATATGTTGGAGAAATGTTAACTCCCGCAGTTCTGAAAAGAGTCACTTTTTAAAAGAAAGTCACACGTTTAGATACATCTCAAGATGGTCAGTTTAAAGACATTTTGAGGGACACTACTAAAGACATGCTCAGATATGCACACATCCCCCACTTTTAGATCGTTGTCTACTACAATGATCTTTCAACCAAGATATCCATTAGAACGCTCATGATACATAGAGCAATTCACTGCCCAACTTTGAGAATGATCTGAAGCCCAAACAATGACAACATTATGTTTTTCCTTGAAAATTCTCTTGGCGAACTGGAATGGCAGTAGCTGCACACATGAAGTGACAAGTAGAGACGCAAAATCACAAGAGTGAGTTGCCATTCCAGTTCGCCAAGAGAATTTTCAAGGAAAAACATAATACTGTCATGGTTTGTGCTTCAGATCATTCTCAAAGGTGGCCAGTGAATTTCTCTATGTATCATGAGCGTTCTAATGCATATCTTGTTTGGAAGATCATTGTAGTAGACAACGATCTAAAAGTGGGGGATGTGTGCATATCTGAGCATGTCTTTAGTAGTGTCCCTCAAAATGTCTTTAAACTGACCATCTTGAGATGTATCTAAACTTGTGACTTTCTTTTAAATAGTGACTCTTTTCAGAACTGCGGGAGTTAACATTTCTCCAACATATTCACACACAAAATCACCCTTCGACATATCCTACAATGTCTTCAGACCCCACCCTTTCCCCTCGGCTTTCAAAAAAACCTAAAAGACAATGGCTAGTAATGATCATTCCAAAATGCATTTAAACTGAAACCTTCCAGAAAAAAATAGAGTACAATACCTGCAAGTTGTAACTTAGGTCGCTTTGCACAAGCCGATTTCCACATTGTTTGTAGCAACCACATTTGCTCCAACACTCTAATGATCTTCATTGCTTCATGTCTTTTATACTCTTCCAGAAACCCTTCTCTAAGAAGGTCAACTATCGTGTATGCATACTCACCTTCAAATGTGACGTGTACGAGTCAACCCTGCCTCAATCTGAGGCATGTTGTGGCTAACACAACTCCAAGTGCCTCTGTTTTGTTCAAAATGGACTTATTTTTAAGTGAGAAATCAACAACTGACATACGGGAAACTGACCAAACGCCTTCGGATTGTGTTGAAACTTTAGGACAAAGATTCATGGGTTATATGTGACGTGTACGACTCAACCCCGCCTCAATCCGAGACGCGGTGTGACCGGTATCACTCCAAGTGTATGTATTTAGTTTAAAATGGACAATATTTTACGTACATACGCCAAACTGATCTAACGGCTTCTGATTGCATTGATACTTTTTCACAATGATCAATGACTCATGTGTGATGTGTACGATTCAACACCGCATCAATCCGAGGCCCGGTGTGGCCGACACCACTCACAGTGTCACTGTTTTGTTAAAAATGGACTTAATTTTAAGTGAAATCAACAACTGACATACGACAAACTGACCAAACACATTGGGATTCTATTGAAACTTAAGGAAAACTATACATGGGTCAAATGTGACATGTAAGATTCAACCCCACCTCAATCAGAGGCGCGGTGTGACCGGTATCACTCCAAGTGTATGTATTTAGTTTAAAATGGACAATATTTTACGTACATACGCCAAACCGATCTAACGGCTTCTGATTGCGTTGATACTTTTTCAAAACAATCAATGACTCATGTGTGACGTTTACAATTCAACACCGCATCAATCTGAGGCCCGGTGTGGCCGACACCACTCACAGTGTCACTGTTTTGTTAAAAATGGACTAAATTTTAAGTGAAATCAACAACTGACATACGACAAACCGACCAAACGCATTGGGATTCTATTGAAACTTAAGGACAATTATCCATGGGTCAAATGTGACGTGTACGAGTCAACCCCGCCTCAATCAGAGGCGCGGTGTGACCGGTATCACTCCATGTGTATGTATTTAGTTTAAAATGGACAATATTTTACGTACATACGCCAAACTGATCTAACGGCTTCTGATTGCGTTGATACTTTTTCACAACGATCAATGACTCATGTGTGACGTGTACGATTCAACACCGCATCAATCCGAGGCCCGGTGTGGCCGACACCACTCACAGTGCCTCTCTTTTGTTCAAAATGGACTTATTTTTCAGTGAAATCAACAACTGACATTCGGCAAACCGAACAAACGCATTTGGATTCTGTTGACACTTAAGGGAAATGATCCATGGGTCAAATTTGACGTGTAAGAGTCAACCCCGACTCAATCCGAGGCCCGGTGTGGCCGACACCACTCAAAGTGCCTCTATTTTGTTCAAAATGGATTTATTTTTAAGTGAAATCAACAACTGACATACGGGAAACCGACCAAACGCCTTAGGATTGTGTTAACACTTTAGTACAATGATCCATGGGTCATATGTGACGTGTATGAGTAAAACCTGCTTCAATCCGAGATGTGGTGTGGCTGGTATCACTCCAAGTGTATGTATTTTGTTTAAAATGGACAATATTTTACATACATACACCAAACCGACCAAACACATCCGGTTTCTATTGAAACTTAAGGACAACGATCCATGAGTCAAATTTGACGTGTACGAGTCAACCCCGCCTCAATCCGAGGCCCGGTGTGGCCGACACCACTCGAAGTGCCTCTGTTTTTGTTAAAAATGGACTTAATTTTAAGTGAAATCAACAACTAACATACGACAAACCAACCAAACACATTCGGATTCTGTTGAAACTTTAGAACAACGATACATGGGTCAAATGTGACATGTACAAGTCAACTCTGCCTCAATCCGAGGCCCGGTGTGGCCGACACCACTGAAAGTGCCTCTGTTTTTGTTAAAAATGGACTTAATTTTAAGTGAGAAATCAACAACTGACATACGGGAAACTGACCAAACGCATTCGGATTCTATTGAAACTTAAGGACAATGATCCATGGGTCAAATTTGATGTGTATAAGTCAACCCCGACTCAATCCGAGGCCCGGTGTGGTCGACACCACTCAAAGTGCCTCTGTTTTGTTCAAAATGGACTTATTTTTAAGTGAAATCAACAACTGAGATATCCACCTCACATGTAGTGTAGACCCTCCCCCAAGACTTGGCATGAATTTTTGAGATACACAAACATGGGGTGGATTACATGGATTTCCTACATGGAATATATCCCACTACACGTCTTTAATGAGCCAGCTATGCAGTTTATCCCTTGTACAGATACACAGGAAGAATCACACGAGATCGACGTCATGTACTAACATAGGGAAAGGGTGCATAAGAGGACACAAGATCAAAGGGTAACACGTATATGTTTTTTAACATGCCATGTAATTTCCTATTGATATGACATGTATATTCACACAGGCAGCTGAACATTGGAGTTACCCAGGGTAAAGCGACAAGGCATGTGACCCTTTAAATGACACATAATTTTATGTACCATGATTGATCTCTTTGAACACTATATCAAGGACATATTTCATTAGGGTTGGCTCCCATGATCCTTCCTAGGATGGTTTTGGTATCTTTTCCGACTTACGGTAGTACGATCGCTTCAGCAGGACGTCCTAGACATAGTTGGAGTCTCTCTGAAAGTCCTGGAGTGAGATCATATATCTATTTTTGAGGTCCAGGTAGAGTCATGTATCAACGCAACCAATCCTACCAGACATCGATCCTATATATAGAATGTTAATCTTGATGTCTCATTACAGTCCCCCAATTTATGATATGTTACCTTTTTTGTATTAATATACATAATTACTAAGGGTGATGGTTGGGAGAGTTAGGATATCCTTTTTATGTATTGCAGAATGATTCAAGGAGCACGGGCTCTGCACGATTTGTCAAAACCAAGTGGCAATCCAAGGAGAAACAATGCATAGTGGAATGTTCTAGTATTTATCTTCTGAGTTGTGTAGGAATATTTTGTGATACTATGTAATGAGGTAGTTTTGGTTTCTGGGTAGATGGTATCTAACTCATGGTAAGAACACTGTTTGGTTGGGTTGTGATCGGTTGATGACATGCTTGTGGTTGATATACTGGTTTTTGTGCAGGTCTGTGGTTGATATACTGGTTTTTGTGCAGGTCTGCTCGGCTGGCTGTACTAGTGCAGGTTTTTTATTAGCAGCAGGCAGGGATTTAACAGCGCTTTTTTAGCGCTGTTAAAGGCGACATTTAACAGCGCTAAAAAAGCACTGTTAAAGGAGATATTTAACAGCGCTAAAAAAGCACTGTTAAAGGCAACATATAACAGCACTTTTTAGCGCTGTTAAAGGTATCCTTTAACAGTGCTTTTTTAGCGCCATTAAAGGTGACATTTAACAGCTCTTTTTTAGCGCTGTTAAAGGTTACATTTAACAGCGCTAAAAAAGCGCTGTTAAAGGACCCCCCCTTTATCAGTGCTGAGCTTTACAGCGCTTTTCTAGCGCTGTTAAAGCCCGATTTTAGCGCTGTTATTGCCCGTTTTTGTAGTAGTGAGAAATTTTATCATCCAGGGGCATTCATTCATTATCCAAGTATACATAAATTACCAATTTTCAATAGAAACCAACCAACATGAAATTCATTTAGTGCACAAACAAAGGCCACCAACGACCATGATTTTCAGTGAGACGTTTAGACCATATAATTCATAGCACAACCATCAATATTAAATAGTAATAACATGAAAACAAGAGGAAAAAAATGAGTAAGAGGAGAAAACTCACCATGAAGGTGTCGTTCAGTGCGTGACGAATGTGTTTTCGCAGCGGAGGAGAGGCGCATGACAAAAAATATTTCCAAATGAAAAGTAAACATAAAATGAGAAATCATATGTTATACCTATCCAAAATAGGTCCAATAAGATTTTGTAATGGGACATGTCTGGTTAAATAGTTTTATTGGTCAATAGTGAAATTTTATTTTCCATCTATGATATCTGCTTCCTATTTATTTATTTTTTGCGTATCTACTATTTTCCTAGATGTCCAACTTATGAATGGGACATATCTTTTTTGTAAGAGAAATATCATTTTTAATTTACTCTAATTTAGGAGTAAAGTATTCAACATTAATTGTATCTTTTTTCTAGGGGATCTTTTCTATCCCATAGGGATCATGAATGCCTCTTAGGTTAGTGGAAAGTCAGGTCAGTTGTTGGTTATGATACCAAACTGGGCCGTATCATTACATTTCTAATTGTAACTGACCCATTTCCATTTAAATATAGGATTTGGTTGGGGGGGGGGTCATAAACTAATATATTCCCAAATCCACTGAAGTTCCTATGGGGGTGGGTCTTGATAGTATCATATCTGATAAATCTTTTATAGATTGGACATTAGAGTAGTCACTGCTAAGTAATTCCTCATTTGTATGGTAGTAATGTTTATTGAACCTAGTGTGTGAATTAAACATCAGAAACTAAAAGGAAATATCTTAAAAACCTCATTGAATCTTAATAGGTTTTGTTTCATTCATCATATAGTTATAAGTGATGTGGAATGTGTAAATAATAATCTTGGGGGGGGGGGTGAATGGTGTGGATATTTTGATGAAAATAATGATGTGGAAGTGTGTTTAAATATTCATTTTATATTTTTCTTTAGAATGAGATTGTTTTAAGGAATTATATTTAGGTTGGTAGTGTTATTACATCACGAGGTTCAATAAGAAGACGTGCATCAAGCATCCAAGAATCACATTAACTTAATCGGAAAGGACCTAAATATAAAGGAGAAAAATATGTGCATCACAAAACAACACATAGGCAATCTAATAAAACATGTATCACAACACAACACATAGGTCCATGCCACAATGGGTCCCTAATGAGAAATAACTATGACAAAAAGAAGATGGACACACCACAATGGTTCCTAGTAAAAAACACATCTAGAATCCACATGCACGGTCAAAAATGAGATCATATAATCCAGGGGAAAGGGACTTTGATGAATTTTTCATCACTACACCATAACGTCTAAGCTCTCACACCCTTAATAGTGAAATGATAACAAAATTGGAAGAACTGTGCGAACTCTACATTATAAGACTTCACACCACAACCACCACTGCATGAGACAACTATTACAAAACAACTAGAACATAAAAAAAATCTTCCACACCATAGTTCCCCAACCATGCCACAAGAAAAACCTCCATGATATAGAATATTCGCTATGTCATGGAATCTATTTCCTTTTGAAAAATTAGTTCAACATCCCTCTTTCACCTTTGAAACCAACCATAGGTTGTTCTTTATAATATAAGGGTGTCACATGTATATGCACTAGATAGACCTCACTTTTTAAGGAGCATGTAACTATTTAATATCTATCTTTCATCATACCAAGGCATGAATAAAAACCCATTTCCTTTTATAGACCTAGAGGCATAAACTATACATATGGATTTTTCCAATGTGAAGGCACAAACTGTGATCTTCTTTTTGGTTAGGTTAGCATGACCAAGTCACATACCTTTTAGTGAAGGTATAACCGGTGTGTGAGTTGATATAAATTATGAACAATGGATTTTTTTTCATGAGAAGGGTATGGGAAATTCCTAAGGCCACGATACATATATATAGTGGTGTTAGGACTTTCCTATAACACCTATGACCATAGTTGATATAGACTACGAAAAAAGGTTCTGGAACCCATGACCATTTTTCTTTTCTAAAAGTATAATTATTATAGCTATAAAAAATTATACATACACACAAAAAATATATTTACATATGTATATATATAGATGTGTATATATTTATAAATATAGTTTATTGTAGATTATTGCTAAAGTCTTAGATAAATTATTGATGTGGTCCTCAGATCAAATATCATTATTTTGTTTAATATTTCAATTTGTATGAACACATTCATAAACCATAGTTAGAGATACCTATGTCTATGGTAAACCCATGGAAGTTGATTCCCTATGGAAAAGGTTACAAACCATGAATATAGGTTCCCTATAATAGGGACTACATCCACAAGCATTACCTTTGGTACAAGACCATCCGGCTATGGCTATTGCTGGTGGGATATAGAAACTTGGATAACACCCATGGGTGTCCTGATAGTGGAAATAAACTATATCCATTTTCAGTTGTTCTATAACCACTATCATAACCCATGACTATTTGTCAATTTTCGACCAGTGTGAGAATCAGACTGGATATATTGATGGGTGCTGGTATAACCTTAGTGAGGTTTAGGGATGGAATAGAGCCCTTATGTATTTTATTATTCTACTTATTTTTTATATGTGATAATACCAATAGGTGGTCGTTGAGACAAAATTGTTTTTTTGGTATTTTTTGTCAATGAACATGAAGTGTCAATAAGATTGATGTCAATATATAATAGAGAAGGACAATTTGGAAGTAGGTTGGAGAGCCCCATCTTGTCGACATAATTATATAAGTTACTAAGAAATTAATTATTATGTGTGAAGTATTGTGAATATTAAAAGAGGATTGAAGATATTACTTTTTCCATGGAAGCAATGCTAATTACTTCTAATTCAATTTAGATGTAAAGGAAAAAATATTCCTTGAGGAGTATATAATATATTTGTATATTACTAAGGAAATTTTAAAAAGTATAGAGATGAGTCCTAAATGTTTTTCTTTAATGGTTGTTTCTATTATATTACTCAAGACACTAGAATTTAAGAAATGAAGATAAATATAAAATATTTTCCAACTATAAAAGATAGACACTACTAGAGAAGATATCCATCATAGAGGCTGCCGACCGAGAATAAAGGTAGGATATATCCAAAAGTAGCATGTATGAGGGTATAAATATTTAGAATTGGTCTATGTAAGTAGAAAGAGTATGTGGAATCATGAGTGATTGAAAAACCATATGAATTTATAGGGGATATGAATTTATATACTAAGAATATATACCATAATGAAGAATAATAAACTATAAACTAAGAGAGGAATAAGTAATTATCAAAATAAAAATAATAAAATTGAGAGGGGATATGAATTTATCAAAACATTGAAAGAGTGTTAAAGTACCACTAAACCCATTTGATAATTACCAAATCCAATAAACTCTACCAAAATTTTGTTATCTCTTCCCCTTTTTTTATGATAAAAAAGATAATAAAATTAAGAGCAGTATATTGAAAATAAAAATAAACAGAGGTAATAAAAAATAAAGGGAATGGAATATATCTAATAATAATATCCACCTAAGTTAAATAATAAAGAATAGTAAACAATAATAATCAAATAGTGAACAAGTAAACTTAATAGATATAACAAAAATTAGATGAAAAACTCTCCCAAACTCTATGCACCCTATGGAGACCAAGGAAACCGCAATAGAGACTCACCGGGGAAAGTCCGTGCGTTGTAGAGGAGGCTACCGGGATAGTCGTCATATGAGGAGGGCGTGCTGAAGCAAGTCAGGTGGAAAAGGGGGCCATGCAAGGAGGAGGAGTATAAAGAGGTAGAGGAGGAGGAGGAGGAGGCAACAATTGTGGAGGAGGATGAGTCGGTGGCTGGGGAGAAGGAGGAAGAGGTAGCGATGGTGGAGGAGGAGGAGGATGCAACAACGACAGAGTAGGAGGAGGGGGAGGTGAGGCAGTGGAGGAGGGGTTGCGATAGAGGAGGAGTAGGAATCAGTGGAGGAGGAGGGGGAGGGGTCGCAGTGGAGGAGGGCTCGACAATGCAGGGCTCATCTTCCACGAAGGCTTGAAAGGGTGTGAGGGAGGAGGATCCTGATAGGGTTCTTTTATAAAACCTAACGAAACCTTTATCAGAGCTAGTTAAAAGCGCTAATAAAGATAGTCCTTTATCAATGCTAAAAAATCACTGATAAAAGACCTATTTATCAATATTAAAATTATAGAACTGATAAAGACGTATTTTACCAGTGTTTTTTTAGCACTTGTAAAGGCCATCTTTATCAGCGCTAAAAATTGCTGATAAAAGACATATTTATCAGTACTAAAATTATAGCACTTATAAATATGTATTTTATCAGTGATTTTTTAATGCTGATAAAGGAAATCATTATTAGAAGAATTTCACAATAAATTAAATAATTATTTAAATAAATATAAATTTATTTGTATTTATTTCTAAATATTTGTATATATTTATAAATATATCTATTTAATTATATATTTATAACTTTATATGTTTTATAATAAATATATTTATTATAATTTTATAATTATTTACATATATATATATATATATATTTATTATTATAATTATAACTATAAATAGTATATATTTATAAATATTTATATATAATTGTTAATATATATATATATTAATAAAATTATAATATTATATGTATAATTTTATAATTATTTATATATATATAAAGTAATAATTACAATTAAAAATGTATTTGAAAAGTATTTATATATATAATTAAAAATATAATAAAATATATTTATTATTTAAATATATTTAATGTAATTTTATAAGTACATTTTTTAGAACATATATAGTTCATATGGGTAACAATATGAATTAATCAATATACCACATTAATGTACAATGTGATGTAATGTATAAATGAACATTCATGCATGTTACATAACATATATATACGCATGATCAATATATTCATTGATCAAATTAATTAGAAAACACGCATATATTCAATAATTTTAATTAAAAATATATATATTAAAAAGTATTATATATTTATAAATAAAATAAATATAACAAATATATTAAATATAAAAAATATAAAAAATATAATTAATTAATCCATTAAATCTAATAAATCAAATAAATTAATCTAATAAATATAAAAAATATAAAAATAATAAAAATAATAAAAATAATAAAAATAATAAATATAATAAATATAATAAATATATTTATTATTTAATGTAATTTATTACAATCTTGTAATTATATAATTATATATATATATATATATATATTTAATTATAATCTTAGAAATACTTTTTTCAATTAAAAAATTATATATATATTTGAATTATTAAAAAAATATTAATTATAAACATTTGTTTTTATTTAATGCATACAATAAACATTATCTTTGAATATAAGTATAATAATTTTCTATAAATTCATAATATTTTTTATTAAAAACTTTTATCAGCGCTAAGAAAATCACCGATAAAGGGCACACCATTATCAATGCTTTTCTTAGTGCTGATAAAGGTCACTTTTATCAGTGCTTTTAGCTAGCGCTGATAAAGGCCCACCCCTTTATCAGCGCTTTCAGCTTAGCGTTGATAAAAATAATTGCTTATCTTGCCTTGTTTTGTGGTAGTGAACGTAGGAGGGACGTTCTCAGAGGAAGGTGCAGCCGATCACTCACCAGTTGGCTAGCCTCCCGCTTAGTGTGATGGAGAAGGGAAGTTTCTAGTTTCATGAAGTGGTGGATGAGTATGAGGAAATGTTCCCTGAGGATGTTCCAGAATTGCCTCCTTGTAGGGAGGTTGACTTATGCATTGATATGTACCCCAAGGCAGAACTGATATCCACACCTTCATATCAAATGTCTCCCATGGAGCTTCATGAGTTGTGGGTACCACTGTAAGATTTATAGAAAAAGGGATTCGTGAGGCCTGGCGTCTCACTATGGGTGGACCCAGTTTTGATTTCCAAGAAGGCAGATGGGAGTTTGAGGCTAAATGTGGACTTTAGGCACCTGAACCAAGTGATCGTGAAGAAAAATTATCCACTGTCAGGAATTGATAACCTCTTCGACCAGCTAAAGGGAGAGAGGTGGTTCTCAAAGATAAACCTTAGATCAGGATATCATCAGCTTCATGTATGATATGAGGATGTACTGAATACATCCTTCAGATATTGATATGGACACTATGAGTACTTGGTTATGCTATTCGGCATTAATAATTCCCCAGCAATGTTCATGTGACTCATGAATAGGATCTTCTATCCATACCTTGACCAGTTTGATGTGGTCTTCTGTGACTCATTAGGGATTGGAATTGGATTTGTCATGATGTAGGGGAAATCAGTGATTGCCTATGGTTCATGCCAGCTGAGTTAGCATGATATTAAATACGTGAACCATGATCTTGAACTGGAATTTGTGTTCTTTGCTTTGAATATGTGTAAACATTACTTGATGGGGGACTGATTTAACATCTACTCAGACCACAAGAGCCACAATTATATCTTTTCTCAAGGGTACCTGAATCTGAGATAGAGGCGGTGGCTAGTGTTCCTCCAGGATTACTACTTCGAGATTGTCTATACTCCTGTAAAGGGGAACATGGTGGTAGGTGCACTCAGTAGGATGTCTAGATTTTAGTTGCTGAATGAGGCATTAGAGTAGTTGGATGCACTACAAATATCCTTCATGGATGAAGATGGTGTTTTTTCCTTCTTCAGTCGATGGTTGTCGCCCCTCCACTCTTACAATGAGTCAAGGAGGCACAACTTGGGGACATAGACTATGAGAGACTATGTTCTCTATTATCTAAGGGCTATCCTCTGATGGATATTCAATAGGTGATGATCACATCATTCTCTTTAAAGGGTGCATAGTTGTGCCAATGGAATTGCGGGAGGAGGTCTTGAGGGAGTTTCACACACCCCCCCTAGCGGTAAATCTGGGAGTGGTAATGATGTACTAAGACCTCCTACGTAGTGATGGTGGACAAGGATGAAGAAGGCAGTGGCATAGTTCATTTCTCATTGCTTCACTTGTCAGTAAGTGAAAGTAGAGTACTAGGTTCCATTAGGCTTGACTCAACCACTCAAGGCACTGGAGTGGAAGTGGGATGAGGTATTGATAGAATTCGTGATGGGTTTACCATGTACATCCAGGGGAAACGATACTATCTGGGTGATCGTTTAATGACCCACCATGTTGTCCCACTTCCTACCTATTTAGGAGAAGAGTTCTATAGAGAGCTTGGGTGGCCTCTAAATCTAGGAGATAGTTCGAATTCACAAGTTTCATTCAACGTCCGTTTCAGATTGTGATGATCATTTCACTTTATGATTGTGAAAGGGTTTGCATGAGGATTTTAGGATTCCATTGCAACTGAGTAAAAACTTTCATCACTAATTTTATGGTTAGACAGAGAGGACCATCCAGATGCTATAGGACATTCTAGATACTTTCATCTTGGACATTAGTCGTACTTTGGAGGACTACCTACCTTTGGTGGTTTTTTCGTACAACAACAGCTACCACTACACAATTGACATCAAAACATTTTAGTCCTTTTATGGGTGATGTTTAAGATCACCTTTATGTTGGATGGAACTAAGGGAGTCAACACTTGTGGGACCCGAGTTGGTGTAGGCTACCACTGAGAAGGTGTAGATCATATAGGAGTGGATGCATACTACACAGATCTGACAAAAGTATAATGAGGATAGAATAAAGAGGCCCTTGGATTTCGAGAAGGGATACTATGTCTTCCTATGAGTCTCACTTGGATGGGGATTTTGGAGATTTGGTCAGGGAAGCAAGTTATCTCTGAGGTTCATCATCCCATTTCAGATTCTTAATAAAGTCGGTGAGGTGGCTTACCACCTAGATTCTTTCACACAGTTGCACCGAGTGTATGAGGTCTTCCCTGTTTCATATCTAAGGAGGTATGTGCATGACTCATTGTATGTTATTGACTATGGAGAGATAGAAATTGACGATGGGGTGAGGTTTGAAGAGTTCTCAGTGGAGATTGAAGATTGACAGGAGAAGACCCTTCAAGGGTGGCCGATTCCTCTACTACGTGGTTGGTGGTAAAACGTGAACCTTTAAGAGGGAACTTGGGAGTGGGAGGCTCAGATGCGTGCTCAACACCATCATATTTTTATTTTATTATCCCTTGGTTTGGCTTCTTGGGACATAAATATCTAAGGTGGGGAGAATGTAACAACTCATATTTTCCTCCGATTTATTTTAATAAATTAATTGGAAAAATACCGAGACTGCACACTAAGACAACACGATATTCCAAGGCATGGTGTGATTGGAATAATTTTTTGAATAAAGCCCCACTTTAAAATTAAAAAATGATCAGTGGCTAACTTTGAATTTTTATAACACCCAAACGGGTCCCCAGATTGAAAATATGAGGGAACCTTTGATTCTGAAACAATGATTTTACCTTAAGTGGGGCCTAATATCGTTCGACATGGGCCAGATGAAAAATTTAGATTTTTGACACAACCGTTATTAAAAATATTTTTTTAGCACAATGAAGATTTTTTTTCCTTTTTTTATTAAAACCAGATACATCAGTCTAGGGTTAGAAGTCATAACCTTGAGATCATTGGGGAATAGAAATCTTGTTAGGAGCCATTGGTGAATGGATAACGAGAAAGTGAGGATCATGATTTCTCATGGGTGGATCGACGACTGGTCGACAAACAATGAACACAAACATTCTTCATTGACCGATCCACTTTTCTAGGTAGGGAATGTGATTTTATTTGTTTCTATCCTCGATCTTATTCTTTCCCCCTACGAATAACATGAATCAATCGAAGACGAATTGATTAAAGGATCGTACGTAGATCTTGGTTGGTGATTTATGTTACAAGGTTTTAATTGGAAATTGATTCATTTTTTATATTGATTTATGTCTAGTTTGATTCATGTTTAAATTTATCCATGTATATAATTGCACATACTTTAACCATTTTTAAATATTAACATGGATAGATCAAGGCCAACACAAACAAGGATCGATCCTTCCACCTTGGGTGTTCATGTGAAATTATTCCTCCCCTATTCTTATAATTTTCCAGATATTCATTACTGCAACAACCCAGGAAAGAACCCGAGACTGAAAGGGTGATGATCCGTAGTCCAAGAGGGTACCGCGGTGGCATCTGTCATATGCCATGGCAGGAGGATGCAATGGAATAGGGTCGTGACTCAACAATCGTGACGGTGAGGGAGGTGGCACGCGCTGGTGGCACGCTGTAGTGATGGAGGAGTCCCGCGATAGGAGGCCGCGAGTGGCGCATGTGGGGCCACGAATCGACAGTGATAGAAAATGATAGGGGTTTTAGCAATATGCTGTGGTGGTGTTGGTGGAAACAGCGCCCACCATGTCCTGGTTATATTGGACCGGCCCACACCAGTGGACCGGGTTTGCGCGGTGGACCGGTTTGGGGAAGCAGACCAGATTGACCCGGCTGGTTGGGTCATAACCATAGGTTGGGTTAGGTCAGACCCACAAGATCAGGCTGGTAGACCCATATCGGTTCAGTAGATTCAAGACCGGTTCAGGTCTGTCTGGCTGTGTCAGACCGAACCCGCACCCCACCAACCCCTTTTTACAAAAAGGGCCATATCTTTCAATCCGTAAGTCCGACTGGCGAGTCGTTTGTGGAATTGGGACCCTAGCGACAAGGTGAACCTTGTTAGATGTATTGTTGGTTTGTTAGAAAAGACCAATATAGGTACAGGGTCCCCAACTTGGTTCTTCCCTCGAGGGTTCAATATGACATTTCATGTAAATCCCCTCAAGAGACGAGTCCTGTATAGAGTTTTAATTCCTCCTTGGGATTAGAGTGATAATCTATCACCCTGAATAGAGTTTTCTGGTATTGACATGACCTACGAGCATAAGCCGTTAATCCTCCATCCATTTGGCTATATCATAGGGTTCGCAGTATTCTTTGGAATCCCCTACATTATGAACCGCACCATAGGGTTCGTGGTATTCTTTGAAAATCCCCTACAGTTCGGGGTAACATAGATTGGGTTTATGGTATTCTTTGAAATCCCCTATATGTATTTCATGATCATTGACTAAAATTTCCTCATTGGGTGGGTCCCAAGTTAGCAGAGTCTTATGAATGAAATTTGGTGGTGACTTACCCTTTATTTCCACATGGATTCTTATGGGTATATCTGGATATCCTTGGTATATTTATGGGGGTATACATATGTAGAGATGAATGTGTTTTCCTTTATGTATTTCCTTTGTGTTTTCAGAGTATCCTAATGAGTATTGTTTTACTCACCCCTACACTGGATTTTTCTACACATGTCATGTCTTGTGTAAATGGATAACACTTTGATGAAGTTATAATTAGAGCAGGACCAGGGCCAGGACCAGACGATGCCTTGTGAGATCGGATGAACCAAGGCATTCCCAAATTTTTTATACTACAGCTTCAACACACTTATTAGAAGGTTGGAATTTGTTGTTTTACTTCTATTTGGGCTTGTATTATAGCCTCAGTTTGTAGTATTTCAGTTCACTTTTGGGTTGCACTCTAGTTCTATTAATTTTATGTTTAATGGTTTGCATGCATGATGGTTGGTGTTTTCCCTTCCTTTTTTGCTTTATTTGTTGGGAGACATGTGTGTTTATAGGTACCTAGGCTAAGGACCCCCTTTTGTGAGATATGCCTACTCGACACTATTCTCCATCCCCTAGTCTATTGGAGGTGGGTTGGGATGGTCACGACACGAGCCCCACTGGGACGGGGCGTGATATCTTATCCATGAGTAGGGAAAGTAATTGTATTATTTTCATAGATATGTTAAGAATGATCATGAGTATTATAATGTAATGATAAACATAATATTTATTCTATATTATTAACCATATATTTTTATTATATAGGATAAATAAATATCCAAATGATGGAGAGGCTCTATAAAATAATACAGAAGAGGTCAGAAATTAGATATTATATGAGTTCAATACTAGAGATGATGGAGTTTTATGGTTTGTTAAAAGGTTAAATTTCTAATAAATACCTGAGGTAAAGGTTTTAAAACCCTGAGGTTTTATTAATTTTTATTATATAATTTTAATTTCTTTGATTTCTTGCATTATAGAAAAAATTGATTTTTAATGAATCAAGATATAATATTAATATAATTGTTTAAACAAGACCATTATAACCAAGTTGTTAAACTAAAAGGTATGAAATAGAATAATGAAATTTTAAAATATAATTATGGATATTTTATATAAATAATAAATATTGATAATTAAGTACTCAATTATTGGTAAAGACTTTACATGCTTAAAAAATATATTTTCTCAAAAAATGATTTTTAATACTTTTGTGGATAAATAAAGAAATTAATATTCTCAAATTGTTTAAAATATATTTGATAAATTGAAATTAATTTTTGACATAAAAATTTACAAATTATTATTGGGTGATTTTTTTGGATTTTTCTTAAAATAATAATTTTTTAATTAATAATGAAAATGCTTATTTTTATTAAAAACTGCATTTTCATTTCAAGAATTTACAAGATCTATTTTTTATTAGTATGGGTTTAAAATTAAAATTACTTTATTTAATTACTTATTAATACAATTTAGTTCATTGGAATATTGATCATATTTAAATTTTATATTAAATCATTATATACATATGAAAACTATTTGTTTGGAAACCTGTTTTTTCGCCTTGTCTACAGGTTAAATTTTAAATCAAATTATGAAACTTATATGAATTAAATTTTTAATAATTGATCCCATAAATGGGGTAAAAATAACTAATAATATATAATTTGGTATAATTAATTTTTGTTCATAATGAATTGTAAAAATAGTAATAATTAATTACCATGGTTTAGGTTAAAAAGTGTTTATTGGGAGTTTAAACTAAAATGATAATGGTTAAAATGACCTAAATACCTATCCAAATCCTATTTTATGAAAATAATTAGAATTTAAATAATATAAGGTTCAATAATTATCTATTTTGGAGCCCTTTGGAATGTGTAAAATGTGTGTAAAAAATTTTCTTTTCAAAAATTCCAAGTGTGTCCTCTCCCCCACTTGTAAAAGGGAACCCCTCTCTTATGCTCTTAAAACTTTAAAAAACTATTATATTTGACAATAATAGATCTATTAACTTATTTATTTCTATAATAACATCCTATATTTCCAATTGTTTTAGTAAACTCTCTAAACAATGATTTTGTTACAATCCCAAGGAGGTTTTCTGAAGAAGAGGTATTGTTTTTAATCGATTATTTTTGTTTTATTTCTTCAAAAACCAACTTTAAAACATATTCAAATATGATAATATAATAAAATTAGTATCTCTCATATAATAATATTTTATTATGTTAATTTCATTATTTATATCTATATCATTTTTCATTAAATGGGGAATGAACCCGTCGATCGTGTGTACGGTGGAACATCACCTTGAGAACTGATGCAAATCGTTTTCCACTAGAAAATGATAACGTCCCTCAAGCACACGTGTGGATTACAGCCTCCACAAAGCAATGTAACACATTTTTCATTTTAATTTTGAGTGGATGGTAATTAGGGTATATTTAATTAATATATATGATATATATGATAAAAAATATTATTTATGGGTGAACTAATATTTACCTTTATTTCTGTCCATCCATCTAGAAAATGGAAACAATGATCATGCATACGTACGACCTACCATCTAAATGAACGGTGTAATTCATTTTCAATATATAAATTTTATGGATAGATATAAATACGTATATAATGATTATATGTTATATTTATACCATGTTATAAATTATGAATATTATTTGACCAAGATCAATGTAAAAGGATTTAAAATGAAAAACCAAAGAATACATGAAAAATGAATTAGGTATTCCAGAAACGTGATTTTAACAAGGTAATTATAAATAAATGGCTAATATAAGGTCATAATTAAATAATATATGGAATTATAGTTATTATTATGGTTATTAAATATATTTATAATAATCCTATATCTATTATATAGGAGGTCATATTGTATATGATGAAAGTTGGTACTTGATGTAAGGGGATTTTCGTCTCACATTTATTTTTGTGGGACACATGCCATATTCAAAATTTGTTTCTTTTATATGGTGTATATTATTCCCATGAATTTAATTTTTTTATGGTTATTATTAAAATTATGGTGATTTAAATATCAATATATTATTATTTCTTTCATGGGGATTACGATTCAAACATTACAAATGTGGTAAAGGCTTTATGTTATAGTCTCAATTTTTATCGAGAGTGTTTATGATTTTTCTTATGATGATGAAATGTTGGGATATATGTTTCAAAATAACTCATTAATTTTATTATCATATAGTTATTTCTATATAATACATGTTTCCATTCCATTTTACTCTCTTTATATACTCAAGGAGATATAATGTTTTTTAATGAAAAATCGACTTTATTTCTCTCTTCGGTCAAAAATCATTTTTATTAGATGTAGATGTTTTTTAGAAATTTATTGAAGAAATATTTTAATTTTTCAATTATTTTTTAATTAAAATTTTAGCCATGTTTTAAATTTTTACATAATTATTTAAATATAATAATCGTGTTGTTTTCTGAACATGATTCTTATGAATTTTTATAAAAAATGTGGAAGGAATCATCATTTTAACATGTACGACATGAAATTTATTATCATCCATCATGAATGATAAAAGATTTAAAGAATAAATTACATTATTCCAAGGTTATTTTACAATAAATTTTTTCTTTAAAATTTGGGATTTTTTATTTTTTAATTAGATTTTTCAAAGTGGAAATGTTATTTTCCATAGGAAATGTTCCTGGTGATATTTTAATATCATTTTACATTTAATATGAAGTAATTTGATGTTATATAAGATTTAATAGGGATATTATATGATGATACCATCACTATTATTTATTTGGAAGAATTTTTATCATGATGATAGATATTTGTGATGCCCGTTTATTTCTCATGCGATATGCTATGATGAAATGTTTATAAAACCTATTTTCCTTTAATGGGTTATGATATAATGAATTTATTTTGATATTATGTCACAAAAATGAATAGATTATGTGATGGGTGGGAAATATATATCTCTCTAATTCATTGTGCAATGATAAATGTTCAATGATCTCAAATATTACCTCAGAGGTGATACCAACCCCAAAAGAGGGTACACAAGAGGTTATCGCAAGCCCAAAAGAGGTTACATGTGAGGTATCCCAATCTCAATAAAGGGTACATGGGAGGTTTTCCCAAGACTAAAATAAGGTAAACTAGAATTTATCCTATGCCCAAAGTAGGTACACTAGTGGCTAGCCCATGCCTGTAATGTTTTGAATGTCTTGGTGTGTAACGACCCGAAATTTTAAATAAATATTGTTTCCTAACTTTATGTGTTTTTTTTATTTTATTTTTTTATACTCAAAAAAAATGTTTCATTTGATAACATGAGTATAATTAAAATGATATTTTTGGGTTTTGACTGTTATTTGACCATTGGTCAATATGATCGCTGGAAACTAAACGTTTTGACTATTGTCTCTAAATACAAGCAATCTTGGTTAATTAATATAGAAAGAAGATTTGATGGCCTCACCCAGTAGTCTTGGACCGATCGAAGCCCATCTAACAGAACTTGGGAAGGAGGTAGCACCACTGGGATTTTCTCTGGACCAAACCCAAGCTGAACTTCATCGTATAAAGCTAGAACGGGATCGCCTTCGCGAGAAGTTCAAACTGATAGAAATTACTACTCATGCGATGTTGGCCGAGCCTCCATCAGATTCTCTCACCTTAGCACACCTTACACTTAGGTCCTATGCTGGTGTGATAAGGGGATATGTAAGGAGACCATAACTGTCTTGTGTAATCCTTTGTTTTAAATAAAAATTTCGATTCCTTTTATGAATTTTCAAATGACCGGATAAATATAGTATGCATATTTTTGATGAATTTTAGAAAAAGGATATTTTAAAAATATTTATGTAAAACATAAATAATTAAAAATGTGTAATGATTTTAAAAAAATGGTCTTCTAAAATTATGTTCAGTACGAAATTTATATTCTAATAAGATCGACTTGATTTTTGATGAATAGTAAATTATGAATAGTGAAAATACAGTTTTTAAGTTACGGGTGTTTAATGACATCATTAAATGATGTATTAAGTATGTAATCAATATTTTCGACTTATGAATAGTAATATAAGGTATGAGGTGTCCCAAGTGGCCAATACCATGGGCAAATACCATGGGCAAGCCCATGGTTTTGCCAAAACCACTAATGAGGTGTCCCTTGGCCATTAATGCCTTGTCCCCTCACTTTCCCTATAAATATCAAGCCATCCTCTCATCCATTCGACTCCCCACTCTCCCCCAACTAAGTTCTGGTTTCCTTACCTCCCAAGGAGTCCTCTCAAGGTGCCCCCATGCCCTCAAGGTCCAAACCTTTGAGTTTTAAGAGTTACGTTTTAAGGTAAGGGATCCGACCTCTCTCTTTCATTTCAAGTAATCTCTTTTATGTCATTCCTTTTATGCTACATGTTCTTATGTTGGAGGATGTTATTTTATACTCCTCTTACTGACCTTTTTATGTTCATATAATGAGATATCCCCTCTTACTCTCATTATTTCATTTTATGAAGTTTTAAGTGGCGCCGTGAGGCTGCTGAAATTTTTGTAACGGATTCTTTCTCCCTTCTCATTTTTCAAGATCTATTTTCATGTAAAGTATTTCAAGTTCCTTTTTATTATGTTGGGGTATGATCTCTAAATTTATCATACTGATATTTTATGATCATATGATGAGATACCCCATTTTATCTCTTCAATTCAGTATTTTGATGTTTTAAGTGGCGCCGTTAGGCTGCCGAATTTTTAAGTGGTTCTTCACCCTTCTCATTTTGAAGTTCTACTTTCATGCCAATTCTTTCAAGTTACTTTTTGTTATGTTGGGGTATGATCTCTATATCTATAATACTGGACTCTTATGTTCATATGATGAGATACCCCATTTGATCTCTTCAATTCAGTATTTTTAAGTTTTAAGTGGCGTCGCTAGGCTGCTGAATTTTTAAGTGGTTCTTCACCCTTCTCATTTTGAAGTTCTACTTTCATGTCAATTCCTTCAAGTTACTTTTTGTTATGTTGGGGTATGATCTCTATATCTATCATACTGGACTATTATGTTCATATGATGAGAGACCCCATTTTATCTCTTCAATTCAGTATTTTGAAGTTTTAAGTGGCGCCGTTAGGCTGCCGAATTTTTAGGGGATTCTTTCACCCTTCTCATTCTTTTCAAAGTTCTACTTTCATGTCAAGTATTTCAAGTTCCTTTTTAATTATGTTGGGGCATTATCTCTATATCTATAATACTGAACTCTTATTTTCACATGATTAGAGACCCTATTTGATCTTTTCAAATCATTTTTGTTGAAGTTTAAGTAATGCCGTTAGGCTGCCGAACTTTCATAAGAGAAATATAATTTTTGTCTTCCTTCCATGTTTTTCATTTCAAATGGTATGTCCTTGAAATTTCATTACCATGATCATGTATCCTTCTTATTCTATCCATATACTATTTTATGGGTTATTTATGAATGTTTGACCCATTTTCCCTCTCTTTTTAATGTCTTATAAAACCTCGTAACATAGCCGTTATGCTGCAGAATTTCCGTCTCAAAATGTCTCTCTCTTTTTCTAAAGTTCTTTTATATTATTAAGTGAATACTCAAAGATCTTTCTTCTAAAGAGGTATTCACATATATACCAAAATGTTCTATTTTAAATTCTGGGATTTACATACATGATACCCACCTTCCTTTTCTGTGGGTTTTAAAGTGACGTAAGGATCATGTCTTTAAAGCAGTTTTTTTTAACGTTATGATTATGAAATGAAACCCATTTATTTTATGCTATATGAGTTATTTATGAAATATTTGATGATGATATATGTGTCTCACATGATAATAAAGCCAAATTTAAGGGTGCGCCCTGATAGCGCTCCAATGCATTGGGTAATGATGTAACCACTAGAGATTACAATTTTCATGATACCTTGGTGAATAACCTTGGTAATTTTCAAATGACACCTTGGGGATGGACCTTGGTGATATGTTCATGATTGTCTATGTTAAATGATGTATCCACATCTTCAAGTTATGAAAAAGTTTTATTTTTATTATGATATGCCTCATGATTTCATTTTCATGCCTTAAAGTTCTTTTCATGACTTTATTGATGTATCTCAAGTTCATATGTAAAATGTTTCACTTGTTTCCCTTGCTGGGCCTTCTGCTCACCCTTTCTTTTGATGTATATCCCCAGGTTATGAGATGCAGTAATGAGCCTAGGGTGAACATGAGGAGAAGACTTTCAAGTGTTTAAGAAGAATGTTTTTTTTGTTTCATGTTTTATGTTCCTTGTTTCCAAGACACTAAACCTTAAAGATCCTCAGTTCCGTGTAATGGAATGAAAGTTATGTTATAAGAAGACGGGATGCTATATGGTGGATAACCTTGACCTAATATTTTATTTTAATTTCTGTATGCCAAAAATATATGTCTTATTCCAATGTTAGGATCTCATGGATCATTTTATTTGATTACATTAGTATTAATGTCTTATGAACTACCTTTATACATGTAACGAATCATGTTTATAATATGTGATATACATGGAATGGTTTTCAAAAGTTATTCTCATGTTCTAATTCCCTTGTACTCACATTATATTGATGTCTCCCTTTTTTACCTTTATTGATCATATTAACTCAGCATTTCTTATGTTTCCTTTACTTAGGTTATGAGGAATGGTATTATGTATGATATATCTAAGAAGGGATCTTGTTTTGGGAGATGATATAGTTCACCTATAAACCATTTATTTATGTATCCATGTTTCCAAATGAGTTAAACCAAAAAAATCCTAGAATGGATTGTTATGTTTTTTAATGAATATTCATCTATCCAAATGTACCCACTATGTATTAAAAGGGTGGGTCACTTTTGTTGGTATCAGATAAAGTTTTACTAAACCATATGAAATTAATATGTGAAAACTTTAGTGATTTCCCTAAGGATATGTCTAAGGATAAGTATAAGAATAAGACAAAGTATATGAAAATATCCTAGAATTTTGGAGAAGGATAGAGTCATTAGATTCCATAAAATAACATCTATGTCTAGATTCTACAACTATATGTGGAATTGGAACACTTGTAATACGGGGTAATATCTCTAAATAAAGATCACAGAGATTTGAATTGATTATTACCTGGTGGATGAAAATAGAAATTATTGCACCCATTGTTTGAAACTACCATGGGATTTGTTTTAAAAAAATTTAAACTCTTTATGAACCATATTTAAGGATTTGAATACTGATAATGAATGAAATAGGTTAATATGATGATGTAATAAATTGAAAAATGGTTTTAATATTTACACATCCTATATGTTATTTTTTAAGATTATATGGTTTCCAAATATGATTGTGTTTTCATAGACTATGATTTCTGGATTTAGTTGATGGATGGAACATGAAGGAATCATGTTAATGCTAAATGTGATGGGAAATACAATGATTTTAATCTTATGAAGCCAATTGTTTTGGGATCTAGAATGAAATATCTCTTTGATATTCTCACATAACTTTCTAAAGCTATGTATAATGCTGAACTTTTGAATGATAAATAGAAGGAAAAATGTTATATTAAGTCTTTTATGAGGAAAAATCCACCATAATTTATTGGTTCAAATGACCCACTAGTTGTAAGGAAATATATTGGTACCATTGAAATAATATGTTCCATTTTCCAGTATTTATGGCATGAAATATTCATTTCGATACTATCATTTGGGAGGTGAAGCAGATCAATAGTGGAATCATATCAATAATATGAGGAGACATGAATAAATTTACTCAATAGGGTGGGATGAGATCAAGAACATATTTTTTAATAATTACATTCCTTGTATTCTCTATTCAAAAATAGATATAGAATTCCATGAGATAAAATGAATTATTGTTAATCTATTGGTACCTATGAGGAATATTTTATAAGAAATGTGATGTTTTATTCTGGTATTATCATCCATAATTAATATAAGGGTGATCAATTATTGATTGGATTAAAAACAAGTCTATGAAGGTAGTTATCGATAAGGGACTTCATTTGTTATGAAGAAATCATTCATTCTTACATCATAAAAAAGTTAGAGATTTTAGTTACCCATCAATCACATGGTTTTGATATAAAAATAAATATGGAATTAAAGGGAAACTCTAAAAACCATGGAGAGAAAAATATAATCTTTCCTTCATGATCAAAGTCTAAAATAAAAAATATAGGATTTTTTCTTAAGTGGAATAGTAATTTTTTTAAATATGTAAAGTAAGGCCATCATGTAGCTAAATGCCAAAGTGATGGGAAGAATGTAGATAATGATGAGAATATAGAGAAATATCCATTGAATGCACCAAACACACTCCAATTTTTCTTATTAAAGGAGTATTCTAATCATTCAAACATGTTCTCAAATATGAAGATTAATGATAATGATCAATGTTAAAAACCTATTCCACCAAGATACAAAGTGAATTATCATGCGATCAAAATATTTAATGAGGGGTATGATAATAATGTGATGAAAGGTATAAATATCATCCACTCTATAAATTCTAATGTATTATTTGATTCTAGATCTAACTACTCTTTTTATCTAAAGAACTTTATAATGGTATTAAAGTACCACCCAAATGATTAAATGTTTAATTATAAGTGAAAACCCCTAATGGAATGATGACCAAATCTTATGTTTATGATTTTACTATGATCAATGTTGGTGAGAATTTGATTCATGACTGACTGAATGGACCAAAGGAATTCTTTTTTTATTATTGATTTTCTGATATCCCCCCTTTTAATGGATGAGGGGGAACCCTTACAAGGCCCGTAGGCTTAGGAATTACATTTCCAGTAGGCTTGGAGACATTACATGACCCGTAGGTCTTAAGAAAATCATACAGACTATGACTACTTGAAACTGCTCCTCCCCATCAACTGCATCGTGATCAGCTCTCCACCTTTTCTTGACTATTCGTCTAGAATGTCCATGTGAAGGGGTATATAGGTGCGGTACTAATGGAAAATTACATACCCTCTCAATCTTCCAAAGTCCGTTTAGCCCTGCTCTGGTGGATGTGCCCTGCTCTTTCCTCTTCTGGAGTGGTTTCTTGTAGAATCTGTCTGTGCAACTGCAAATCAGGTGGCCCTGAGGACCTTGTGGTGGCCCAAAAGCCTTACTAACCCGAAGGCCTTGGGTGGACCGAAGGCCTTAAGGACTCTAAGCCCAAACTGGTGGCCCAAGGAGAATAGTTCCAGATGCTAATACTACTACAGTACTGCTAAATTACCCCCTAAATTATGCCTCCACCTGGTTTTGAACCTGGGTCTCTTGGATGTACTTAGAGAGACCTCACCAACTGGGTTGAGGATCATGTGCGAGAATTTGATTCATGAACCTCATGTTATTCTCCCTCTATTTGAATATGATTTTATCTTAGTCATGGATTATATTTCTCTATATAAATCCCACATCAATAGACATGGAAGGGAAGTCACTCTTAATCTTACAAACCAATCTATGACCGCCTATTAGTGTGATGATACATTTAAAATTATGATGGAAATTGAAACCATTTTATGGGTCTTGATTCAAATTAAAAAGGTATCTGTATCTCATATTGTTGGTGAGAAACTCATCATCATTGTTATAACTATTGTGTAGATGTTTGCTGATGTCTTTTTAGAAGAGTTTTTTTCTTCTGAATTATGATGTTATATTTTTAATATAACTCACACATGGAGTTATGCCTATTTCAAAGAATACCTATAGAATGAACCTGATTGATTTGTATGAATTGAAGAAGAAATTACAGGGGAATATTGAAAAGGGATTCATTCTTCCAAGTATATCACTATATAGTGAATCAATTGATTTTATTAAGAAGAATATTGGATCAATATGACTCTACATTGATTACTGAGAACTGAATAAGTTTATATTCAAGCATAGTTATCCTGTACCCAATATTTGTGAATTTTTTGATAAAATTAAAGGAGCTCAATACTTTTACAAGATTGACCCATGTTTTTGATATCATAAATTTAGTTATCATAAGGAGGATATACCAAATATGGCATTCCATACAAGTTATAGAAAATATTAAAATATAGTGATTCCATTTGGTCTTATTAATTTCCCATACATCATTGTAAATTTAATGAATATAGTCATAATAGATTACTATGATAAATTTTCGGTTGTCTTTATTGATGATATTCTTATATATTCAAAGACAATGTAAGATCATTAATATCACATCATAATTGTGATAAAGACCATAAGGAAGGAGAAACTTCATGAAAAAATAAACAGTTTGAATTTTGGGTATAAAATATTAATTTTTAGGTTATATAATCCCAAGAACTGGTATATCTATGGGTCCATCACAAATGGAAGTTTTTAATGGTTTTCAAAGAAAAACCACTATCATTGAGATATGAAGTTTTCTTAGTTTGGATTGGTATTATCAATGGTTTGTGTAGAATTTATAAGAATTTATCATGACTATATAATCCACTCACCATATTAACTCAGAATAGATCTGATTTCCATTTTTCAAATGAATGTAAAGAAAATTTAATGGAAGTAAATATAATTTTAGTTAGTGAACCTGTTCTTACATTACCCATTAAATGGTAAGGGTTTATAATCTACAGTAATAGATAAAATAAGGTATTTACATGTGTTCTCTTGCTGAATGACATAGTGATAACTTATGCCTCACTAAAATTAATGTTTCATGAACAAAATTACCCAACTCATGATTTGGAGTTAGCTATGGTAATTTTGTCATTAATGGTAATGAGGAATTATATTTATGCATAATAGATTGATATATATAATGATAAAAAATGTTTAAAGTACCTATTTATATAGAATGAGTTGAATACACACCATAGAAGATGGTTAGATATGTTTAAAGATTATCACTACCCAATACATCACTACAATGGGAAACATAATAGGGTGGAAGATTCTTTGAGTCAAAAGGATCATGATATCATATCAATGACTTGGTTTAAAAAAGAACCAATATTTATGGATATTCAATAGACAGATCTAGAAATCATTAAATAAGGTGGGAAATCCAATCTTTATAAAATGAGCATTCAACCATCTATAAAACTGATGATAAAATAGGCACATAAGGAGGATGTAGAGTTATATATGTAGGTGAATTGTTTTCTAAGTTTAATCTTAATTATGATGGAAATATATGTTTTAGGAATCACTTTTTTGTTCTATCCGTACTAAATTTTATGAAGGAAATGATTTAGGAAGCATATAGTTCATCATTCTCTATTCAAAAGGATGTAAAAATATGTCTAGATATCTAAAATAGTATTTTTGGTGGGATATAATGAAGTGAGATATTATAGAGTTTGCAACTTGGATCCTACTTTTTTAACAATTTAAATCCATGAGAAAAATGAATAAGGAGATATTAAAACCATTAACCACACCAAAATGGTAATGGGAATCCATCACCACAGATTTTTTCATCAGACTCCCCCAAAAATCTAAAGGTCACACATCTATATGGATTTTAGTTTATCTCTTTATTAAGTCCTCATAATTAATCATAGTCAAAGAATATTTTTTTCCTTATCATCTTTATAGAATATATATTAAAGAAGATGTATGTTTTCAAGGAGAACCAGATTCTCTTATATCTGATTGGGATCCAAGGTTTACTTATATGTTCTAGTAATGTATTTAGTAGGCCCTCAATACAAAACTATGTTTCATCACTACATATCATCCAAACATTTAGGTCTATCCTACGAGAATAATTTAGACCAAAGATGTTAGGATGAGATCGTGTTCTACTGATTTTGATGGTGGTTGGGATCAAAGACTTCCAATTTTCAAGTTTTCTTACAATAATAGATTCTATCAAGCATTTATATGGAGCCTTATGAATCCATCTTTGGAAAAAAGTATATAATAGTTTCACATGGAAATTTGGGTAAGATTTTTAGAATTTCTACCCCCTTTTCAAAGACCCTCGATTATTTGAATCTTAGGGAATCTCGTTTGTAAATATCTTTACTCTAATAGAGGAACACAATATATTTCTCACCCTATTTCTCTATGAATCTGTGTTTAAATTGATGTTTCAAGAGTGCTGATAGAGTTTGTTTGGATTGCTGTTGGAGAATAAATTCAATACAAGTAACTGGTAATTTTTTAATTGTAGGTGGATTTTTGTTCTTTATGCTAGAAAATGTCACATTCAATGAAATTGTGTAAGAATTGGAGTATGTATATATTCCATAAGATGGATGAAATATCGATAATTTTGATTTATTTTTCTAGTGAAGGTTTGAAGGATTTAGTCAGATTTGTGATTCATGTGATCAAAACAATAATTTAGAGGCTATACGTGTTGGAATACACAAGAGAAAGGAGTAAATGGGGAAATATTTTTCTGTAGGGCTTACAAATGAAAAATTAGATTCAAATGGAGTAAAAAATGAAGATACCCAAGCTTGAATTACATGGAAATTACATTACTTTTGTGGAATACTTAATACACAATAAAAACAGACGCCCAAAGACCATGTTAGTTTAGTGTCTTTGGAAACTCGGAACATAATTTTCTAATCATGGTGAAAGATATTAAACATCTCCCATAAAGATCTTCCCAATTTGTTTTATTACCCTAAACCATTATTTATATCATGGAAAAAATAAAACATAGAAAGGGTGAGCTCAAATTCTCAATAAGAGTAAACATGGATAACATAAAAAAACCATAAACATTTGAACATAAAAACATGAACATAAAATTTAAACATTAAAATATTAATCAATGACATAAATCTTGGTAGTACTTAAGGAATAGATCATAAAGGAAAATTAATCATGATAAAATAGCATGGGAATGAAACATGGAATTGTGGAAAGCCATCAAGAACATAATATGATTTCCATAGTAGCTAAGGCATTACTTCCAAGACCATCATAGCAGACGAAGACCATTACTGAACCGGGTTTACTAGCCATTCCAGCCCTGTATTACTGAAGTGGATTTACTTGCCATTCTATCCATGTCTATCTCATGAGATATAAATATTTAACCAATGCATTGGAGGGAGATATAGGTACCACCCATCTCATTATGAAACCATTATTATGTGTTCCACAAAAACATAAATCATACATCATAGAATAACCCATGTAATAAAATGGGATTCTTAAACATAATGCCATCATAACATTTTCCATATAAGATAAAGGAATTCATAGAAGTAATTCCATCATAACGTAATAAAATCAAAGTAATAATAAGGTTAGAAATATAACCCTATATCATTTTAGATGGAAAATAATTTTGATAAAACACTTGAAATGAATTCTTGAGGAAAATATCCTTTCTTCTTCAAAATCATTTTCTTTTCTAAAAATGCCATGAAATATTAAAAGAAAATAATTTTTTTGAAAATAATAATGAAATATTCTAGAGTAATATTCATGGAAATATGCCGTTATAAATCCATAAAAATCCCTTCATGCCGTATAAGTAAAAAAAACATTCTCCTCTTACTGTTTTCAGAAAAGTCAAAAAGTACCTTGTATGGTAAACAAAATAAATATTCCTTACATACTATGAAGTAAAAGTAAAAATGGTTAAAAGGACTTTAAAAACACATGGAATAAAAGTAAACATTTTATGAAAACTTTTTTATAAAACATGGACATGGATGATAAATATAACCCCAGTAAATACTTAGGAACAATCAATCTCAGACAAAAACGAGATTGGAAAAGTTATCCCTTACCTTAGGTCCGATATGCTATGTATCAGAAACTCATGTATAATTATTTAAATAATTCCATTGACTTATTCAAGAATCATATTCATTTTTATGATATCATAAATGGTCATATTCTTATATATTTATTAGTAATATTTAATTGTTACTCGTTATTTGGGTGTTAACTGCTTTATGTTATTATGCATGTTTTGTCCAATAAATTCTTATTAATCCTTTTATTTTATAGTTATATCATTTTTATAATGGTATTAGATTAATATGTGTTATATTTAGTCATTCAATTCATTTATATAATCATTCCTCAATGAAGATCATGTAGAACGAATAACATCACATCATGGAGACGATAGACCGTACGTACACATGAGTGATGATATCATTCCCATGATTGTAGAATTGTATTGAAGTGTATGGTGTATAATATTTCAGAATCAATACCACTTTATAATAATAATATTTCAGAAACAAGTGGATCAGAAGACCCACTGAAAGAAGGTGGATGTTGCCTCATGAAGGACTCAATAGAATATTGTTCCCTTCTCTACTCATTTGGAAGTCCAGAATGATTCATTTCTTGTGTAAGTATAGAAATATGATTTTTCACTCCATCTCCCATAAAATTTTGTTTTTATGAGGAAAATCATTTCATTTCTCAGTGCATTGATCATTAACATGGTTCATTCGGGTTCCAGCCATTATCTAAAACCCAAAAAGAATAATGTGAGGGAGAAAATCATACTAGGAAAACAACATAATCAAGGGGGAGTACTTTAAATCTATAAAATATTAGGTTTAATACTAGGTTATTCATGATCTTTATCATAATTATATGATTGTAACCTATACTTATACTTAACCTTAGGGGCATGCCTAGACATACCTTAGAAATATCTCTAGGGGTCTCACTAAAGTTTTTGCATCCTAGTTTCCAAAGGTTAACTAAACTTTAGATCTGATATAAAATGTAGATAATCAAGATTGATGTATATATATATTAAATTAATTTTTAAAAATAATTAATACATAAGAAAAACAGATTCCCAAAGACCATATTAGTTTAGTGTCTTTGGAAACTCGGAACATAATCTTCTAATCATGGTGAAAGATCTTCAACATCTCCCATAAAGATCTTCCCCTTTTGTTTTCTTACCTAAAACCTTTATTTATATCATTAGGAAAATAAAACATATAAAGAGTGAGCTCAAATTCTCAACAAGGTTAAACCTGGAGAACATAAAACAAATCATAAACATTTGAACGTAAAAACATGAACTTAAAATTTAAACATTAAAATATTGAGCAATGGCATAAATCCTGGTAGTACGTAAGGGATAAATCATAAAGTAACATTAATCATGATAAAATAGCATGGAAATAAAACATGAAATTTTGTAAAACCATCAATCACATAATATGATTTCTATAGTAGCCAAGGCATTGCTGCCAAGACCATCATAGCGGACGAAGTCCATTACTGAACTGGGTTTACTTCCTGTTCCAGCCCTGTATTACTGAATTGAATTTACTTGCCATTCCAGACATGTATATCTCATGAGATATAAATCTTTACCAAATTAATTATAGGGAGATATAGGTCCCACCTATCTCATAATGAAACCATTCTTATGTGTGCCACAAAAACATAAATGATACATCATAGCATAACCCATGTAATAAAATAAGATTCTTAAACATCATACCTTCATAATATATTCCATATAAGATAAAATGACTTCATAGAATTAATTAGATCATAATTTAATAAAATTAAAGTAATAATAGGGATAGAAAAATAACCCTATATCATCTTAGATGGAAAATAATTTTGATAAAACACTTAAAATGAATTCTTGAGGAAAATATCCTTTCTTTTTCAAAATAATTTTATTTTCTCAAAATATTGTGAAATTTTAAAAGAAATTATTTTTTTTGAAAATAATCATGAAATATTGTATAGTAAGCTTCATGGAAATAAGGTGTTATGAAGCTATAAAAATCCATTCATTCTGTATAAGTAAAAAAACATTCTCTCGTACTTTTTTCGGAAAAGTAAAAAAAGTACCTCATATGGTAAATAAAAGAATGATTCCTTACATACCATGTAGTAAAAGTCAAAAATGGGTAAAAATGACTTTAAACATAAATGGAAGAATAGTAAACATTTTATGAAAACATTTTTAGAAAACATGGACTTGGATGATAAATATAACCCTATTAAATACTTATAATTAAACAATCTTGGAAAAAAACGGGATTGGCAGAGTTATCCCTTACCTTAGGTCTGATATTCTTTATATCTAAACCTATTGTATAATGATTTAAATAAGTTCACTAACTTATTCATGAATCATAGTCATTTTTATTATATCACATATTTTCATATTCTTATATTTTTATTATTTACATTTAATTGTTACTCGTTATTAGGGTGTTAACTGCTTCGTGTTTTTATGCATGTTTTGTCGAATAAATTCTTATTCCTCATTTTATGTTATAGTTATACAATTTTTATAATGGTATTAGTATAATATGTGTCATATTTATTCATTCAATTCATTTATATAATCAATCTTCTATGAAGATCATGTAGAACGAATCGCATCACATCCTGGAGATGGTAGGCCGTACGTACGCACGAGCGATGATATCATTCCCATGATTATGAAATTGTATTGAAGTGTATGGTGTATAATATTTTAGAATAAATATCACTTTACAATAATAATATATAGTTATTTATTACATCATTATTCCCATCCAAGTATGTTGGTGATGAAAAAACATATTACACCACAAAGTGGAGATGGTAGGCCGTACGTACGCACGCGTGATGATTTAATTTTTCATAGGAGGGATAGAAGATGTAATATGGTTAATTAATATTCAAAATAAAATATCAGTATACATGTTATAATGGATTTATTACTTAATAATGAAATAATTCTTATAAAGGAAGTAGAAGAAGAAAGAAGTTTGAAAAGTTCGGTAAATGATATTACCTCTTCCTCGATGTGCCTCTTTTAATCCTCTTCTTAGGGTACTAAAGTTTCCCTTTGAAGAAGACCAAGACCTTTAGTATGTTTCTAGGGAAGTGTATAATAAAAATGGATAGGTTTTTCCGAGTTTAAAGGCTCAAAATGGAGTGAAGATGAGTGGGAGGAGGTGCCCTTTTATAAGAGAAGAGAGAGACACTTTTGGAAACCTCAAAAATATTAATTTTTAATAAACTCAAACCCCACATAAAAACCTCAAAAATTACTCAAATTAGAATATGAGATGATATAGGGTTGTAATATCATCAAATAATAAAATTTATACATGTTTTAAATTTATTTTAAACCTCATAATTTTTATTTATCCTTATTTAATCTATTTATTTTTATTTGTGGTAACAATATTCTAAATTTTAAGTGGTTATAAATACTTATTTGTTGCGAATTTTCCATAATTGGATACTTAATGAATTTTTAGACCATATAATTTTCAATTTGTAATTTTTAAATATTTTTGTGATTTTTAAACAATTTAATAATATGTTATTTTTATAAAATATCAATAGTGTCAATTTTGAAACTATTCATTATTTGAATTTCAATAAAATCCACATAGTAGATAGATTTGAACCAAAATAATTAATAGATTAATAACATTCCATATTCGTCTAAAACATTCTTGGATAACATTAATTAGTTAATATAATATTTATTTTAATATTTTTAAAACCATTTATTTGATATTTCTCTTAATAAAATAATTAATACAACATTGTTTTATAATTATTTAATATACATATTTGTTGAATAAAAATTAAAAATAAAATACTATGATGAATATAAATGTAATATATTTCATAATAATACTTTTAGTTAAATTTATCTTCTAAAAAACCTAACTTTTAAAATGTTATATTGATTAAATTATGAAGGTGACAATTTTGACATCATTTAAAATAAAATAATATAAGTTTTATAATATCATTTATAAGGATCCAAATGGTTAACAAGTATACCCTTGGATTATTATGGTTTATATATACTCTTAAAATAAGTTTTGGTCAAGTTTTTGGGCCTTTTGAAGGGTATTATTATTTTAATAAAAAATATATTATTGATTTTTTACTAAATAAATAATTTCTGCATCATTAATTTATAAGCTATTAAGGTAATTATATATTTCTTAAAAATTAAAAATAAATTAAAATGATAAAAAAACATTTTATCTTTCAAATTAGTATTTATAAACTAATTTATATTATATATATCCTTGTATTAAAAATAATTTAATTATTAAAGTTTGAGTGAGACATATTTCCCTTTTCATTAAAGAAAATAAATTAATTGTCTGAATCTCATCCAAGTGGGTTCCAATAGATACCATTTATACCAAAGTAAGTTTTATGGAGAAATATAATCATCCAATTATATCAATACAGGTTTTATAGTAGTTTTTTGATATTTTTTTTACCCTTAATTACTAGATTTACCTATAACTATGGTAAATAAAATTTACCGTAGTTACTATTCATAATGCACAAAAATAAAAGTATCCTATTAAAATAATTTTGACCTAATGATTAAAAATATGGAATCAATTTTTCCAAATTCAAGACACATAATTTTTATTAATTAATTTAAAATTAATCTCTTTATTGAGAAAACAAGTTTTAAAAGCTAAAACATTGCAAAAGATGCAAATGTTTTTTCCTATGAATTCAATGTAAAATAAATGGTAATGAAATAAATTATATTAAATGGTAAAAATATATTATATTTATACTTTAAAACCATTAAATATTATAATTTAACCATATAAATTTTCTCGATGAAAAAAGCTGTTTTTAATTAAAATTTAGCGTATTTTTACTATTCATAAACATAAGAAAGTTATCAAAAAAATATAAAAAATTTATCCAAAGTTATTTTTTATATCCTTATTCCAAATAAGAATGTTATTTTTTTCAAATTTAACTTTTAAAAATTTCAAAAACTATATTGAAAATGGGTGCGCCATCAAAAGGCGGTAAAACTGCAATTTTCAAAAAATACTTCTTTATCCGAAAAATTGATTTTGTTCTCATTTAATGTTCTAGGAATTGTGTAATATGAATTTTATAAAATTAAAAATTTGATTAATACTATTAATAACAGCTATTTTATATCCCATTAAATAATAATAATTAATAATATATCATTGTTTAGTGAAACTCGGTATCACGTACATTGCAAGCTATCAAGGAAGACCATTCTTGCGTGTAATGCATGCCAAGTCAATGTTGCGTATAGTGAAATATTTATTTGTTGTTTTTTATAACATAATAAAAACTTATTTTATTTATATATTGAACAAAATCTATACTCAGTGTTATGTGAAATGAATTCTATCAAAAGAACTTGGAATTGTGTGCAGCAAAAGCAAAGAATAGTGTTGCATATACTACATACTAATATGGTGTTGCGTATAGCGCAACCAAATCATGGTGTGTCATACAAAAAAAGACATCAAAGAAATTAATATAATCTATCTCATAAAATCTCAGGGTGTTACAGAAAAGGTTGTCATCATCCAGAGGGGAAAAAATGGTTACCACCAGAACTGAAAGTTATTGACATCTTTTGAATATTGAATCCTGATATTGAGGGGGTGTGTGAAACATGGAATATGGACCATCAAATGAGTGCAAAACTAGTAGCTATAAATAATGAGGTTGTGTAAATTGATGATGGTGATAAGGAAAAGAAGGTGTTTCAGAAAGTAGATTAGTAAGATGCAACTATCTGTGTATCTAGTGTGGCTAGTGGGGAGTTGGTGAATATAATAAGGAGGGTGAGGTTGAGAAGGACCATTCTAAATATTAAGGTTAGTTATATTTTTTGAGTCCTAGAGTTCAATGGTTTGTCACATAAATAAGGGTATATGACATAAGTAAGCACCCAAACCATTATGCCATTGAAGAAACTTTTGGATATTAAAAGGTTTTATGGGAACGATTCAGAGGATGAGATGTCTAGCCATGTTTTAGTGGACAATGTTGATGATGTGCATGGAAGAGGTCTTCACAGTCCTAGTATGAATAAATTTATGAAAGGAAAAAGGTATTTAGGGATCTTCATTTAATTAAAGGTATATAATCCTAAAGGTCATAATGACTACTCTAACTTACCTAATCCAATGAAAAATAGTTCTATAAAAAAATAAGGTGATAGATAGTGAACCCATGTATCATGACCAGGAAGGCAAGGAGAGTTTAATCTCTCAGAATGAAAATCAGATAATGGAGTGCAGTAAAGTCAAGTAATGAAAAAATGGTTGGGGTAAGATGGATGATCTAATTCCAGAGAGGGTGAGAGCTAATGTTATAGTTGGAGTAATGGATAATGAGGCCAGGTAAAAAAATGAAGCATGGGAGCTCATCATTCATTCCAATAAAGAAATTTTAGAGGAGGAATTTTAGATAAATTATATATAGTATGAATTTGAAATTATTGTTGATATGATGATTTGATTGAACACTAACATCAAACAATGTTCATAGTTCAATAAGAAAAATTTCATTTTGATAAGAAACTTAAAAAAAGGAAGATTGGTGTGCAATAATTTATCCAAATGTGGGAAAATATGGCTTATAGTTTTGAATACCTCATCATGGATTCCCCAAACATATATTCCACTACTATGAAATAGAGTTTATACAGAGGTATGGTTTTTATTAGACTAAAATAATATTTCAATAATTCAATAATTTTTTTAGTGTCGGTTGATTTATTATATTAAACTTGAAATGTTTCCCAAAATTTCCAAAAAATTTACTTTCAAAATAAAAATATAATTTTTAGTAAATTTGGAGAAATAAAGATATTGATATATGATCTATATGAGGAAATGGAAGAGAAATTCAGTTATATTCAACAACACATCAAGTAAGATCAGATTCGATAGAAAAGTTATGTTGACAATCATCATCATGATCTAGAGTTTGTAGTTGGTGAGAAGGTTTTTATAAAAATTTCTTCATGGAATAAGGTTATAAGATATAGAATGAAAGTAATTTTTTGTGCTAGGTATATTTTCCCATTCTATATTATTGATTTTGAATGGATACATTCTTATTTCTTTGTGCTCCCACCAGACCTCTGTCAAGTCCACAGTGTGTTCCATATGTCTCCCCAAGGAAGCATATATGAGATTGTTCACATTCACTAATCTCAGTGGTCATACCAATGAATAATGATCTTTCCTATGATGAATAAACCATGGATATTATGGATCATGAAGATAAATTTCAATTAAAAATGACCACTCACCTTGACATGGTTTTATGGAGAAACCACCAACTTGAAGAAGTTACATAGGAACCTAAGGATATGATGATGCAGATGTATTATTAGTTGTTTTCATAATAGAAACTAAATTTTTTGGTAGAATTTATTTTACGGGGGTTATAATTTAACACCATGACATTTTATGAGATAGTTTTGTTTGAAATAATTATTTTCTTTGATATATTGCGTTACATGAAACATTGAGTTTCATCAAACCACAATATATTATTAATATGAATAATTTAAAAAATACTATAAAATATATTTCAAACATTTAGTTATTAATAGGAATATCATAATTTTAAAAAATAATTATGAAGATTTTATATAATAAAATATATTTATAAATAAGTTCTTATTTTATGGTTAAGTCTTTTATGCTTTGAAAATACTTTTTTCTCAAAAAATTATTTTATTGAATTTTGTGAAAAAAAATAAAATAAATTATTTCAACTTCTAGAAAATTTATTTTAAAATAATTAATTTTTTTTCTAATAAACATGTCAAACTTATCTTGTGGTGATGTTTTTATATTTATTTGAAATGTTTAATTTTTTAATGAATAGTGAAAATACATATTTTTATTAAAAAATTCTTTTTTTAAAGAGGTTATAAGTTCCATTTTGTTTTGAGATGTTTTAAAAGAAAAATTAGTTTAATTATATTATAATTAATCCAATTTAGGTCATTGTAATCATTTTCATATTTAATTTTTATATTAAAATATTCTATACTTATGAAAAAAGTTTTATTGGAATAATTGTACATAAAATTATGTAACCTATATTAATTGAATTTGGAAGAATAGATTTTATATTTAAAATCAAAATAATTAATATTATATAATAAGGTATTTTTTTCCTAATTAATAGTAAAATAAATAAAAAATCATCATGGATAAGGTTAAAACATGTTTACTAGGTGTTAAACTAAATAGATATGGTTTAAAATGATTTAAAAACATGTAAAAATCCTTTCTGATGGAAAGAATTTGATCATGTATTATCTAAGGTTTGATAATGTTCCATTTTTGAGCTCTATAAAAATACTTTCCTTAATTTTAACCCCACATCCTAGAGGCCTAAATTTTTTTGAAACCCACCTAAGAAGGGTTTTAGTGTAGACCTATGGACTTTATCTGAAGAAGTGGTATCAATTTTAACTAATATTGTTGATCTATTTGTTCTGAAAACTCCTTAAAATATTCATAAAATATGATGTTATAATTACATTAATATCACCCATATACTAAGATGTTATTATTTTAATTACATAACCTATATATTTCTCTTCTTCCATCAAATTGGAAACAAAACAGTCAATCATGTGTACAACAGACTACCGTCAAGTGTACCGATTTAATTATTCTTCCATAAACACATCTTATGCATGTTTATAATGATTAATATAACATATTTAAATGATATTAATTAAATAATAGAACTTATTTAATTATAATATCTCATCTACCATTTTACCTTCTAATTCTTTAGAAAACAATAATGTCGTCGTTCATATCTGTGGACTACCGTCTCCATGAAGCTATGTGATTTGTTTTCATTTTATTTTTAAATGGATGGTAATAAGGGTATATATAATGAATATATATGATATAAATGATATAAATGATATAAAAAAGATTTTGTAATGGTGAATTTATATTTACCATTCTTTTTTTATGTCTATAAAAAAATGAAACAATGTTCATGTGTACGTATGTCATACCATCTCAATGAACTGTGTAACAAATTTTCTATTTATAAATTTTATGGATTAATATAAATAAATATATAATAAATAAATATGATATTTATATCACGGTTACAATTTTTCATATTTTTAAACCATGATCAATTTAAATGTATAGAAACTAACAAACAAAAATATACATGTAAAACGAATCAATTATTAACCAAAATAATATTTTATCAAAGAAATTGTCAAAAAATAGTTAATAAAATGTCATAAATAAATAATATTTTTTATGATATATATAACTATGAATTTGGAATATATTTTTAATAAAAATAAATTTATTATATAGGTATTTAAAATATATATGAACAAATTTACGACTTGAGGTAAGAGGATTTTCGTCTCACCTTTATTTCTATGGGACACATTACATATACACCACTTGTTTCTTTTGTGTGATATATATTATAGATAAAAAATTATTTTATGATTTTTTATTAATATTATAGGGATTTAAATATACATATAATGTACCTTCTTTCATGGGGATTGAAATTCATATATTACCAATGTTGTAAAGGTTAAATGTTATAATCATAGAGTACCTTGAGATTGTTTATGATTATGATTATGATGGGGAAATATTATGATATATCTCTCAAGAAACTCATGTAATTTATTATTATTTTTCTATTTCATTTTCTTTCATTTTCCTCTCTTTTAGTATATAGGATATTGGAATAATGTTTTCAAGAAAAATCGACATTATTAATCTCGTTATAATAAATCATTTTTCTTCCATGTCCATGTTTTATAAATACATTCTAAATTAATCATTTAAATTTATCCAGTGATTGTTTAAAGTAATTTCAAAACATTTTTGAAAATTATCAAAATGTATTAAAATTAATTTTCTTATAATTTTTAAAACGATTCAATTTTGACTATTAACCAAAAATGTGATAGGATTTATCTTTTTAACATGTTTATAAAGAATGGTATTTTACACTATCATGACCAAAAAATGATTTAAATATTCCATTACAAGTTTCCATAGTTATTTTCATATTTTTTTTAAAATATGGGATATTTTTTATATTTTAAATAATTGATTTTAAAGTGGAAAATATTTTTTCTTAATTAAATATTCCATGTTAACTTTCAAAATATTTTCCATCTAAGATGAAATACATTGATGTTACTATTGTATTTATGGGGATATGATCCAATGATGGCATCGTTATTATTTATCTAGCTGATTTATGATTATGATGTTTTTTTTGAAACCTATTTATTTACTATGAGTTTTGTTATGACAAAATGTTTAAGAAAACTATTTCCATTTAATGGGTTATTATGTGATAGGTGTTTTATGATCTCATTAAAAAATTATAGATTATGTGATGGATGAGACCTATATCTCCCTCCAATGCATTGGGTGATGATAAATTTTCAATTAAATCAAAGGGTACATGGGAGTTCATCTCAAGCCAAAAGGAAGGTACACATGAGGTTATACCAAGCCTAAAGGAGGGTACATGGGTGGTTATCTGAAGCCCAAAAGTGGGTAAATGAGAGGTTATATTAAGATCATAATACTGTACATGGGAGGTTATCCAAATCCAAAGTTGGTATATGGGAAGTTAGTCCACTCTAAACTAGTTATTAATGCCTTGGTGGATAGCGCTACCATAAGATTTTCTATACTTAACATCATGCTACAAATATTTGTCTTATAAAAAATTTATTTTGTCATGAGTCATGTTCTATTCTTATATTATGATTCTTGTCTTATAAACTTCTAATATTTATTCCGTGACCCAGGATTCCAATCTATGATATGAAAGGTGTGGTTTTTAAATATTATTTTTTAATTTCTCATACCCTTATGCTCATTTAATGTTGACATCACCTTTATTTACCCTTATAGAGAATCCGAGATCACCCTTTCTTATATTTAATTCACCCATGAACTAATTATTTATGTATTTATGTTTATAAAGGCATGATACCTATACTATTCTAGAATGGAACATTATTTTTTGTAATGAATATTCATCTATCCATTCTTAAAATCTATGTATGAAATTTGTGGGCCACTTTTGAGGTAGATATTTTGGTTGAAGTTAATAGCTCAAAATATCAATACATCCCAATATCACCATTATTTTTAGGTATATCTATGAATATTTATAGTTGTATAATATGAATAGAGAGATATAAGAGTACACAACATGATAGATATTATGGCAATAAGTGAAGGTTTGAAGGATTACCTACCAAAGGTATTGTGAAAATTTTCCTACAACAATGTGAATGTTTGATAATTTCACAATGGATATCATTATGAGACTTCCTAAGATATAAAAGATGTATTATCCATTATGGATTGCTATAAATACTCATTAAAATTAATCCCATTCGATATAAGTATAATTATTTACTTATAGATCATCATGTTTTTTTTGTAATTGATGTTTTTATACTCTATGGTGTTGGTATTTTTGCTCTATAAACAACATAATTTATACTTTTTATTATATGATATAAATAAATATCACGTCATATAATTTTTTTTATTATATGTTACACTAATGTTATAATTTCCATTGAGATTTTGTCTCTTGAAATGATTATAGTAGTGAACCACCATAATGGGAACTTATAGATTCTATTAAAATATTTGTAAACATATATTCAATTCTATAGATAAAATTACTTTGAGTAGTCACAACTGATGTTTGACGATTAGGTTTTGGAGGAACATAAGACAATGAGTCTTCTTCTCATGAAGTTCACACATGGTGATCTCCATGAAGGGATGAAATTAAGAAAGACCCACCAAAATGAATCCCACATGTTTATGTGTGATTGAATATTCCAACATGAGAACATGTGTTTTAGTCCTTACACTTGATATTATTATTAATGAATATCATGAATCATGTACATATATTTATGGGAGATAACCATGGGGATATATTCTATCATCATGGTAGAAAATTTTATGTTTACCAAAAATGATATAACATTGATTGAATAAGTCATAAAAGGATTTTCAAAATCCATATTAATGGAAGAATCTGTATTAATCCTTTTAATATAAATGGAAATATCTTATTAAATTAATGGAAATCATAGATTTTAGATGTATTAATTTGGAAAAGTTAATGAAAGACAAATCAGGCATATAAGGTGATAATAAAAGAATGAACCCTCGTTTAAGAGATATATATAAAAAAGGAATATATTCCATATTATTGTTCATAGGAAGGTTTTTTACTTAATAGATTCAATTATTTATTTATGTGTGACTTGACATATTTTTAGGCCCAACTATTAGAAACTAGGTATCATCAGCAAATTCCATTGAGAAAGAGTCCTAAAGGGTCACCCAATCAGTATATTCTCAATCTCATTAAATTATAGTGAATTGAATATTAATAATCTATAGGATTATTGGTTTTTGGAATAACAATTATTTAAGTAAATTTAATCACATAAATTCAATCAGTAGATAACCGAGTTTAGAATATTAGAGTTGAAATTTTCTCTTGTTTTTTATTCACAAGGTAATAAATAAGTTTTTATTTAATGACATGAAAATTAAAACAAATATTTATTCATGAGTTTAGTTAATATAATATGTATTTAATTATTGAATGAATAATATTTATTTGAATAAATAATTTACTATTAAATGTATCATTATTATCCATGAGGATAAGCTTGTTAGATAATTATTAAAATGAACTTATTTTTAATAAAATACATTTCATGGTAATATTAATGATAATAGTATTATTTAGAATGGTGATTAAATAATATAAAAAAATTATAAGGGGTAGTTGTGGTATTGTCATATATTTTTAAATTGTGTATACATTCCCCATTATATCATTTTTTATATGGAGTGACAAGTGTTGTAAACAACAAAAGACATAGTAGAATTCTCTCATAACATGATAGAATAATACCCCCATCCTCTTTCCTAGAAACATTGACTAAATAAAAGAAAAATTCTCTTGTTTTAATCCACAAAAAACAATGTGAAGTAATTAGTTTCTATGTACTAGCACTCTAACACTAGGAACACCAATAAGAGATTCATGGATTATGTGTGGATTCACTAAGAGGAATAATCACATAGATTCTATATCGAAAAAATATAATAAAAAGAGTTGAAATGAAAATTCATTGAGATGTTTATAAAATTAAATGTTATTATTGATTTAAATTAATTATAAATAAAATTTTAATGGTCCTCTTGATAAGATTTTAGGGTTTCATTAGAAAAGTTCATTAGATTTTTTCTGTTTAAACTAATTATAAAAAATAAGGTGCCCGATCGATGATTTTGTAGCACCTTAGAACCTTTATGTTGTCTTAGTGTAGTTGTAATATATTTTGTATTTATTTTTAACTTATTTGATCAATTTCATGATTTTAGTTTTTTATTATAAAATTCAGTTTTCAACATTATTTATATGGTCAAGATATCATGTTCATCATGTTTTTTATAGATTTCAAGGGTGAAACACATGGATACTGTTCAAAGAACACATTTTTAAGGTCCAATATTTTCGAACTAATAAAAAATTTACATGTTTTTAACTATATATTACACAAAATATACCAATTTTCACCTCACAAAAAGAGGGAGACAGATAAATCTTAGTTCATAGTGTGACTTGATACTCCATGACCTTATAATAAATATATTGACTATTAGTGTGGAATGTAATTTTATAGGGAATAATTTATATGAATTTGTTTTACTTATAGTGTTACAACCCATGATTAAACATTTCATGTAAATAATGATGATTTGTGTGGTCTGAACATGGAATCATTACACACCATATATTCACACCCAAATGACCTACATGTTAAGAGGTAAACTACACAACTTATAACATGCATGTAAATTAAATGAAACATGTGTAAAACTATGAAAACTATAGATCATGTTATTTTCAACATTTCATGTGGGTCAACACATGGTTATGTAAATTTCAAATAAAATCTGTAACAACATGACAGGTAATGGTCTATGTACATATTGTGTACATCATGTGAATTTTAAATTACAACTAATGTGTATATTTATGGAATGTCATTCAGATGTATATGAAGAAAATTATCATTTTATTGACCCATATAACTAAAAAATATTTATATCAAGACATTTTTTTGGAAAAAGTGTTGATAAAGTACACAAAACTTGTCAATAATCATAAACACCAATAAGAACCTTAGTCTCTCTAGACCAAAACTATGATCCTCCTACTCCTATTCCTCCTATGTCTCATTAAAATGGCCTCTAATCTATATAATACGCAACATGTGAGGGATAACCCATGTAGTAGTGATTATAATAAAACCTAGTATGGAACCTTGAAATTAAAAAAACATACAGAATCATGAGTAGTTAGTTAATTAATAAAATGGTTTTTTAATAAAGATATGAGGAATACTGAAAATAAGAGAAATCCTAGATATAATCATAACATAAAACTAGTCTCAAGTGTCTCATATAATACTTCTAGACACAATATTTCTCTCAAGTATTTGAGGTATTGGTTATCTAGGAGGGTTATCACCACGAGCCATGTTTTCATTGATGACACTAATCAGGGAAGTTATTATCATCTGGCCTTACCAAGAAGTACTTTCTAGATCTATAAAGATCATAATTTCTATATAGGGGTTACTACATAATACTATTAAAATATTCTACTTACCCTATTATATTAAACTACAAGATTGGGGATCGACACCCTAAGCATTATGCTCACACTGATACCATGCACTACAACTTGGAATGATATGGTAGAGGATCCTACCCCAAGACTCATAGAGCTATACCATGAACTTTATCTAAAACAACCCCTATTGAGGTGATCAAATACCTATGTTGAGGAAATAATGACACACTATACCATCATTGTTATGGTCAGAGTGTTATCACTCAACTAAACCATATCTATACAGAGGAGATAGATGAACTCACACTACCCTAGAAAGTGTACATGGTGTTTACTATGGGTACAAAATTTTTCTCACCAGATTGAAGGTTTTCCTATGTATCATCGTCTCACATGAAATATAAAACTCTATATACATGAAATGTCCTTGATGGGTACACTACATGTAGAGGTCATGCTATCAATCATCATATCAGCAACTCATTCCCTTGTACACATTGTATTGTCTGTGTACTGTTGTCGTGCCCATGTATTGGGATGTGTCTAAGTTTTGTTCCATGCTTGTATGCTTGGTAATTTACCTACCCAAGTATCCTCTAGGATAAACCCTAATCCATAAGAAAAATGTTACACAAAATGTTGCATATGTCACATAACACAACATCGCAAACAGGGAATCCACATGGTTTATATTTTTCATGATAAATACTATGTACCATAAGATTTTATAAAATATCATTTTTATTCACTACATATCCTATTCCTTAGTGAGGGGACCTAGGATGACATTGTTTAGGGATGCAGGTGTCCAGAACACAACATATAACTGGTTGGTGCACAATATTCCCCAAAATTCCTCTTTCTAATTAACTGGAGGAAAGAACTGTTACAAATCATCCCACACCCCAAATGGAACATGCTAGGAAATTGGCGGTAGTTCCGATGAAAAACTTAGTTATTGCTGAATCACCAGGTGAGGGTCCACCACTTAGGGAAAATGTCTGGTAAACATTGGAATGTATATTGAAGGTGGGAAAATCATTTGATAATTTCTATATATGATTGGGTATTTACTACCTACTCATGTGTGAGAGTGGTAGAATCTCTTTGGGGATTATATGAGTTCTATCCGTCATTTTGGGGTGTCAATATTGACTATTATGTCTCTCTAACTTCTAATGTAGGGTTTTATAGGAGGGAATATGATGGAGGAAGAGATAGTTTCACATAGAGTCCCTAAAAGAAGGCATGAACATTATCCCCTACATGTTCCTACAAATGGATTTTAAAATATTTGGAAATTATATTCAAGGATCATAATATTTAGTTTCTGGTATTATACCCTCATCTCTAGTAATAGTGGTGATGACTCCCTCATTGATTCATCCATCATTTTAGAGTCTAAGATGTTGACCTTGACATGATGTTCCCTAGGGTCCTACCTTTGATGGTGACTAAATTCTCTAAGAATATGTTGCTGAAATTTATTAGTATTCCATTCATATGTTTTTTGACTTATGTTGCAGGTGTGAACCACATATGGGTTTTCTAACTCCTACCTCATGATAGATCTTTAGAGCAAGGTAAATCTTCAGCATTGGGAGGACCTTCATGATGGTTAGTAGTAGCATGGAGATGACCTATCAAATAGAATTATTCATCATGGGATAGACTGTAATGGTTTTTGGTGTCACCAAAAACTTATAGAGTCAACCATACACATCTAAGAGTTAGATGAGGTCTCTATCCCTTGAAGGTGAAGACAGGGCCCCAAAAAGTGATCATGAGGTAGGATACGATGTGAAAAATGTGGACGGGGCTACCAAAGTTGAAGAAGAGGCCTCCTGCCAGGATGTTTTAGTGGAATTACCCTGGAATCTATACTAATTGTTCTAGAATAGGGCCTATATAGTGGGAATGTAATCAATATACTCATTGAACCATGAAACTAGTTAGTGTTTTCATTAACGCGGCTAGGTGGGATCCATCCTAGGTGGATCCCAAGAATAGGTCATGATGTGTATGCCTCGAACATCCCCTAACTATTTATAATTTTGGAGTGTACTATGAGAATACTTTGGGAATAAAATCCTGAAGTGGTTTTATAATGAAATAAGGGGTGATTTTTCCCTATGTTCCCCCTGCGGGCGGCGATACTAGTGTGGTGTTGATGATTTAAGATCCTGGTGGGCCATATCTATTGTGGTAAGGACCCTTTTTTTCATATCATAAAAAATGTTGTTATTTACCCTTCTATGATGATATCATAGTGTGAAATGGGGTATGAGACCCTAGTTATAGAAGAAATAGTGGTTATTGTGGTATTAAAATAATCATGTAGGATTTGTACACTAATATTTTTCCCCATGCATCTTCGGATTAGGTTATCGATATATTATAGATTGAGTCTTATAAAGAGCATGGAATCATCCATCAGTATAGATTAGATGAATGAAATTAGAAATGACCAAACATCATCCAATTATTATATGGTAGTGAAAATGTAACGTCCCAGTTCCGGAAGCCACCCAGAGGCACCCCGTACCCGGTTGGTCACATGGCCTCAAGCGCATTTCCCCGAATGCCAGTGGCTGCCGACTAGCAGTGAGATCCTTGAGTGTGATAGTGGGGAAACTATACCCTCATTGGCAGAGTACACAATGGAAGTAAACAAATACATACAAGAACAGAAGCAGTAATAATGACATACAACATAAAACTAAGATTATAAACTAGAGAACACATATATAAAATGATGGATGATACATATGTCTAGGAAAATAGCCAAACAAGTCACAATGTTAGAATAAAACTGTGATAAAAAAAATGAATAAGAAAGAAGATAAACTCCTCACCATCGCAAGCCATAGCTTGGTCCCATGCTCTCCAGCTCCACAAAAAGTCAAGTACCTGAAGTAGAAGGGTGCTTGCCCTTATCTATATCTGCAATAATATAATCTGTTTGGGACCAAAAGTATGGACCAAACAGGGTGTGAGACTAAATACTAGTAGGTAACCACCACAAGATCTGTGCCTAATAGTCAGTGAATATATGACAAGTAAAATACAGAAGGCAGTAAACAAGGAAAGTACACAGTAGTAAACAATCCACAGTTTCAAAGCATTAAAAACCTTATAAAATGAAATATCTAATCAAATCTGATAAATACAACATGTAACCCTCTGGGAAGTACCCAAAACCTATCCCCTATGGTCCTACCTAACAACACAAGAAAGAGGCTAAACACAAGGTAACCCTCTGGGAATTACTCACAACCTATCCTCTCTGGTCCTACCTAACAAGTAAAAGCAATCCTCTGGGCAATACACTCAATCTAACCCCTATGGTTCAAATTAATCATAGACTCAATGAGGAATCACTCACTGTCAATTCCCCCTATAGTCTTGTATCGGTACTAAAGGTGCTTTGGGGAAGCCCTCAACATCACATTCCCACTATGGCCCACGTTGAGGAACTACCAACACTCTGGGGAAGCACTCAATGTCAATTCCCCCTGTGGTCTTGCATCATAATTTATAAAGTCACTCTGGAAAAGCCCTTACGTCCATCCTCCCTATGGTCTATACACTAGGTTCTCATGACCCTGTGTAAGTCAAGCAAGTGTAGTAGCATGTAATGACCAAGGTAACCCTCATGAACTACTCAGCTAGCATTCTATATCATAACAGTATAACAAAACAATAGTCACACCATCCTACAATACTAGGAATGAGAGACTAAACAACAGCCTAACAGTAAAACAAGACCTAAATATAAACATAAGAAAAACCTGCCTGGGAAATACATCCAAAGTACAACAATTCTCCCTATTCACAAACAATAATCATCTACTCAGGCATAATAGCATAGAAGAGAAACAATAGGGCCAAAACGGAAAATGCGCAATACCCTGTTCATGGGTATTGGGAAAATTTTCACATAAAACACAGTCTTTCGACAGAAAGGCACAAACCACCTACCTCAGGGTTAGGAGATCAATATACTTGAACCTTGAGGCTTGAATCTCCTTAGAATGCCATAGATCTAAGAAAATGTATAAAACTTTCATCCCACGATAAATTGGAAAAGAAGAGAAACCATGAAACGAGGTTATAGAAGAAGAGAGAACTCACCGATGTGATTCCAATGCAACTGACGGTTTTTGATTCAGAGAACGGATGGAGGATCAGGGGATCGTCGAAGATCCATGGCCATACGGACTATTTCGGATGAACAAGATCTAAATGAAGGTTGTTCTATCCTTTAGAAGTGACCCCAGTGCGTTTAATGAAAAAAAAACAAAATACATGGCGTGTACATTTGAAGTACACAACGTGTACTTGCTGTTTCCGTACTCCGCATTAGGTGGAGGCCTTTAGGTCATCACACATGGCCATGTGAAAGGCCGTTACACGTCCAACACATAGCTACCTGCGGTAACCAAGTACACAACGTGTTCTCATAAAGGACACAACGTGTACTTCAAAAATTTCCAGAAACTCTTCTTTTCCCAAAAACTTCAAGAAAAAGAATAACATACCTGAAAAGAAGATTTGAGTTCTTACAAACTTCCCCCCTTAAATAAATTCATCCCCAAATTTTCCAAGCACGGTGTAGAAGAAGAAACCCTGAACAGTTCTGGCCACTGAGGTCATACATCGGCCTCCCTCTCCCAAGTCTCATCCTGTACTCACCCATGCTGCCATAACACTGTTACCAAAGGAACAGACTAACCATAGAGAACCTTTATACTGCGATCCAAAATCTGGATAGGATGCTCCTCAAACGATGCATCCACTTCGAGCTAAACCTCCTCAAGTTGCAAGACATGATACTGGTCTGAGAAGTAACATCGAAGTTGAGAAATGTGGAAGACGTCGTGCATACCCCATTACCTCTGAGGTAACTGCAACTGATAGGAAACTGGCCCAACTCTCTCCGACACCTCAAATGGCCCGATGTACCTCAGTGAAAGCTTACCCTATGTCGGAATCCTCTTGTGTCCCAACCTCAGTGTGACACATAGGAAAACCTGATCCCTGACCTCAAACTCCAGAGGTCGTCTCCACTAATCAACATAAGAATTCTGTCAAGATTGTACAGTAGCCATCCTCTTCTGAATAAACTCTATCTGATCAGTGGTCTCTTGAATGAGATGAGGTCCTAGAAAAGTTGCCTCTCCTACCTCCATACAATATAATGGTGATCGGCATGGCCTACCGTACAAAGCCTCATAAGGTTCCATCGGAATAGTCGCTTGAAAACTATTATTTTAGGAAAACTCTACAAGAGGTATATGATTCTCCCAAGAACATACAAAATCCATAATGCATGATCAGAGCATGTCCTCAAGCACCTGAATCATGTGCTCGGACTGTCCATCTGTCTGGGGGTGGTAAGCTGTACTCAAAAGTACCTGTGTTCCCAAAGTCTTCTGAAGCCCCTATAAGACCTGAGAAGTAAAACATACATCCTTGTCTAAAAAAATGGAGTGTAGAACTCCATGAAGACGTACAATCTCTTGGATGTACAACCATCCCAGCTCAATAACACTAAAGGTCTCCTTGATCGGCAAGAAGTAATCAACCTTCGTGAGTCTGTCAATGACAACCCAAACTATGTCATTCCCTCGAAGAGACCTCGGCAACCCGGTCACGAATTCTATCGCGACATCATTCCACTTCCACTCAGGAATGGGTAATTGGTGAAAAATCCCTGCTAGTCGCTGATTCTCCACCTTCACTTGCTGACAAGTGGAACACCTCATGAAGAAACCAGCAATGTCCGTCTTTATTCCTAGACACCAATACTGATGGTGTAGATCACGATACATTTTGGTGACACCAGGATGAACTGACCAAAATGAGGAATGAAAATCCTGCATCAGCTCCTTGGGTATGTCTTCTGGCACCCATACACACCCTAAGAAACTCATGATATCATCCTCGCCTAGGGTCTATCTAGAAAAAGGGTCCTCTCCTGATACACTCTCCCTTAGGACTAGGCCTTCAGAATCTGATAGCTACCTCATTCGAACTCGATCCAGAAGAGTAGAGGTAACAACTACAGAAGAATGAAACATTTGACCCTGACTATCATGCACCTCCAAATACATCTCAAAGAACAGATCCATAAGTTTCCACTCACTGCTGGCCTCCCAAACTACCTGTATCCGAGTCCTCCTACTCAACACATCAACCACTGTGTTGCCTTTCCCAGGAAATAGGCAAGCTCAAAGTAAAAGGACTGTAGGTACTCAACCCACCTGCGCTATCTCAAATTCAGATCAAACTGAGTAGAGATATACTTGAGACTCTTGTGGTCGGTGAAAACCCCAAAGTTCTCTACCAGAAGATAATGTCTCCAACAACGTAAGTCATGAACAACAGCTGCCAACTTCAGATTATGAATCGGGTAATTCCTCTCATGTGGCCTCAACTGCCGAGACCCATACGCAATGACTCCATCTCCCTGCATAAGCATAGCTCCCAGCCTGATACCTGATGCATCACAGTAAATAGTATAGCTATTTCCCATCTCTGGTAATACTAGTATAGGTGCAGAAGTAAACCTCCCTTAAATCTCCTGAAAGGCTGACTCACAAGAGTCTGAACACATGAACTTCACACCTTTCTTGGTCAGACCTGTAAGCGGTGCTGCTAAGCATGAAAAGTCATGTATGAAGCATCTTTAGTATCTATCAAGCCCTAGAAAACTCCGTACCTAAAAGACGTTATTTGGGTGCTCCCAGGAAACTACTGATCTAACTTTCTCTGGGTCTATTGATACTCCTTCCTCTGAGATAATATGACCCAGGAAGTGAATCTGATCTATCCAAAAGTGAAATTTTTAGAGATTAGCATCTAACTGATGCTTCCTCAATGTACTCAAAACAATATCAAGATGGTTAGCATGGTCGTGTCGAGTGTGAGGGTAAACCAAGATATCGTCCACAAAGACCACCATGAAATAATTGAAGTATGGATGGAAAACTCAGTTCATCAGTGCCATGAAAATTACAGGCACATTTTTGAGACTGAACAACATAACCATATACTCGTATAGACCATACCTGCTCTAGAAGGATGTGATGGGTATATATGATGGTCTAACATGCAACTGATGATATCCAAACCTCAAGTAAATCTTCAAGAACACCCGTGCTCCTTGAACCTGATCAAAGAGATCATCAATCCTATGAAAGGGATATCGGTTCTTGACCATCAACTAGTTCAACTTCTGATAGTCCACATAAAGCCTGAGGGTATTGTCTGACTTCTTCACAAATAGGATAAGAAAACCCCAAAGAGAAGTAATCGGTCGGATGAAACCCTTTGCCTGCAACTCCTCTAACTACTTCTTGAGATCCTACAACTCAGGTGTATCCATCCTATAAGGAGGAATGGACACCAGTGCTACTCTTGACACAAGCTCAATCGAGAAGTATACCTCACGCGTTAGAGACAAACCTGAAAAGTATTTTGGAAAGACATCCTTGAAACGATACACCACTGGAGGAAAGTCTAACTGTGAAGTTCCCTGGCCATATAAATATAGACTAGCAATCTGGGCTGTAACTCCTCCCAACCCATGATGCTATGGACCCGCTCTGCTGGTCTGGACATCCGATTCACCCCTATGAAGAAAGGATCCACCCTCTAGTGATATGAAACTCACCCTGCGGTGGTAACAGTCGACGACTACCTAGAAGAGAACTAGCCAGTCCATTCCAAGAATGACATCATAGCCTATCATCTCTAGGACATAGAGGTCCCATAAGAAGTGACATCCACCAACCTCTAGTGGGAACTCCTTGTAATGACGTACACTAGCCGTTCTAGTCCCCAATGGTGTGTCTAGCATCAAGGTATCAGCAAAAGAAAAGATGCAGAGCCCAAGCTCTCCATGACAGCAACATATATAAAGCTATGGGAAACCCCTATATAAAAAAGAGCAGAAGCTAAAACCGAGGCTACTAAGATCGTATCTCAAACTGTGGAAGGTCCAGGATCCAGCTCTTGCTGGGTCTACACCACTATGAATGTCTAGCCCGTACCGTGACCCTGTGACCCTGCCTGACCACTCTGAGATGATTCGCCCTGATGTCGCTAAAAATCGGGCGACTGGCTACCACGACCATGAACTCCAACTCAGTCTGAATGGCCGGAATAACTCCAGTTCCCAGACTAGTGAGAAACTGGTGCTGCTGCTCCTGAATGAGGAGTCATAGAAGAATTATTGTCACCATCTTCTGGTGAGAAGATCTGATAAAATCACTAAAGATGACCCATCTTACTACAAGATTGGCACTCTATTGGGTCTCTTGGGAAATGTGGCCTCATATGCCCGCTCTTTCCACATTGGTAGCACACTACCTGACTATTAGAAGAAGTGTCTTGCCTCCTCGAATCACCACGTGAAGACTCCCTGTGGCACTTCCTGCTGTCAGTATGAGGAATACTAACCCTATATGTAGAGCCGCCCTGGCTCACAACTCCATAATCCCTCATATTGTGCTATGTTATTAGCAATTTGTTGATTATAGAAGTGATAGAAGTCAACCAGAAGATGTTCACCTGTGATCAGATGTCGTGCCTCATACCATCCTCTAACTTCCTTTCCATGAACAACTGGTCAACTCCTGGGATAGGAATGAAGTGATGTAGCTCTGTAAAGTAGGAGGGATACTCCATAACTGAAAGAGTACCCTGCTCCAGACTCATAAAATCCTAGGCTCAATTGACCCTTAGGGTCTTTGGATAGAAGTTGTTAAAGAAGATGCGCTGAAACTCATCCCATGCCATAAACTGATGGTGTCCCACCAGTGAGATCACATCCCACCACCTCTTGGTGTATTCATGAAGAATATAGGTATCAAGCTTCACTCTCTTCTATAGAGGCATCTCCAGATGCTCAAATATCATTAGCATGGATTCTAGCCATGACTCTACAGCCTGAGGTCCTCCACCCCCTAAGAAAGTGGAAGGATGCTGCTTCTGGAAGACCCACGCCAAATCATCCATCGATGGGGTAGGAGGCAACACTCACTAAAAAGTATACATCATCCTCAAGAATACCTCCCTAAACTGTGCATCAGCACCTACGTCAGGTACAAAAAATAGTTCCAAGGCTGGGACTTCTGGAGGATCTGCAGTTAGTCCTTGATCAGCCATGTCCAGTATATGATCACCTCCTGGAAACTAAGATACAACCGAAGGGCGTCTTGATGGCATGACTCTGCAAGGTCAAGCAAAACCCTTAGATCATAATATCAAGGACTAAAAAAAGGAGTTTAAAAAGGGAACATGAGGAAGTAAGCACTCAAGTTTTTCAAAACATGACTACACGGTGTTTACATTTCCTATATGGCGTGTTCCCTTAAGTCATTTACATGGGTGTGTACTCCTGCCTAAACTGGTCATGTAACACCCAAACACATGGTGTGTTGTCTTAAGACACGATTTGTACTTGAATCCTCTTCCCCTTCCCGAGTCCTTTCACATGGTTAAGCCACATGGATATCCTAAGACAAGACTACACGATGTGTAAAATTCCTACATGGCGTGTACTAGAAAAGCTTCACTTGGCCCGTGCTGTTAGTGACACGACCTGACACACGACTCACACTACAAAGTGTGTTTCAGACAAAAAATGGTATGTATGTGAAAGGATAACACCGACCCATGTTGTTCATGACATGTCCGGGTGCTTAAGTCCAACTACACAACGTGTTCAAGGCAGACACGACATGTATGTGAAAAGATAACACCGAACTGTGTTTTTCATGACACGATTGGGTACCTAGGTCAGACTACATGACATGTTCATACAGCACACGACGTGTATTTGACAAGACTTGGCCAACCTGTTTTGTTAGTGAAACGGGTGGCACGAGGTTGACACAACACAACGTGTATAGAAAATACACGACGTGTTTGCTCCAGGATTTCCCCATTCTATGTCCCTACCCACATGGCCTAAGACACGATTAGAGACTGCATGGCTTGTACATAAATTAAACGATGCGTACTTAAGAAAAAATGTTTCTTCCTGAACAGAAGAACACATGACATGTAATTAACATTACACGACATGTATTATGGGTTTTTTCTGGACAGTAAGCCTCAGAAACTACTCTAGAACCCAGAAAAACACTGAAAAGAACTAAGAAAGTGCCAAATTTCAATATGTGAGGGCCCATAATCCCCAAGAATCAAATTCTAGAATCTTATACATATTATAAGAAGGAAAACAGAGCAATGATCCACCAAATTATGGTCCATGAGGGCCCATAAAACCTCAAGAACCAAAGATTAGTGTCCAATCAATCAAAACTTTACACACACAATTACCTATCAAACAATAGGTATTTTATCAAGGCAACTATCAAAACAACATGAATAATTTACACAACATCTATCACAACAATATGCAACCACTAATTCATCATAGATGGCATGGAAAAAATGCATGACATGTTATTTCTAGCAAGTTCCTATATGATGCATGAGATGGCATACCCTCATCTCATCGGGCTGCAATAGAAATAGAACCTCAATAACATCAACAATAACAACACAAATCATGTGAATCACTCAAGGTGAAATCAAATAAACTGTAATAATTTCAAAACTAGAAAAATTACAATTAACGAGGTAGATTGGATTTTCCTTGTAAACGGGTTAGCTACTCCTGGGCACAGCTTATTACCAAGTACCCATTATGTCCTATCCCTGGATAAAGGCTCTATATAGTAATTCAAGAAGAAACTAATTACTTTGATACCACTTTGTAACATCCTGGTTCCAGAATCCACCTAGAGGCTCCCCATACCCGGTTGGCCACATGGCCTCAAGCGCATTTCCCCGAACTCCAGAGGCTGCTGACTACCAGTGAGGGCCTTGGGTTTGATAGTGGGAAAACTATTACCTCATTGACAGAGTAAAAAGTGGAAGTAAACAAATACATACAAGAGTGGAAGCAGTAATAATGACATACAACAAAAAACTGAGTGTATAAACTGAAGAACAAATATATGAAATGATGCATGATACATATGTATAAGAAAAAATCCAAACAAGTCATATTGATGGAATACAACAGTGCTAAACCAAAGTGTAAAATAAAGCAGATAAACTTCTCAGCATCGCAAGCCACAGCTTGGTCCCATGCTCTCTATCTCCACAACAAGTCAAGTACCTGAAGTAGAAGGGCGCTTTCCCTTATTTATACCTGCAACAATATAATCTGTTTGGGCCTAAAAGCATGGCCTAAATAGGGTGTGAGACTAAATCCCAGTATTCATACACCACAAGATATGTGCCTAACAGTCAGTGAATATATGGAAGGTAAAATACAGAAGGCAGTAAACAATCCACATTTTTAAAGCTTTCCAAACCTCACAACATGCAATAGCTAATCAAAGCAGATAAACACAATAGGTAACCCTCTAGGAAGGACCCACAACATATCCCCTCTGGTCCTACCTAAAAAAACAAGAAAGTAGTTAAACACAAGGTAACCCTATGGTATTTACTCACATCCTATCCCCTATGGTACTACCTAATAAGTATAGGCAACCCTCTAGGTAATACACTCAGTCTAACCCCTCTGATTCAGCTTAAGCATAGACTCTCTGAGGAAGCACTCATAGTCAATTTACCCTATAGTCTCATATCGGTACTAAAGGCACTCTGTGGAAGCACTCAACATCACATTCCCCCTATGTCCCGTGTCGAGGAACTACATACACTCTGGGGAAGCACTCAATGTCAATTCCCCCTATGGTCTCACATCGTAATTTATAAAGACACTATGGAGATGCCCTTACTTCTATCCTCCCTATGGTCTATACACCAGGTTCTCATGGACTTCTGTAAGTCAAGAAAGTGTATCAGAACGTAATGACCAAGGTAACACTCATGAACTAATTGGATAGAATTCTACATAACAACAAGATAACAGAACAACAGTCACAACATCCTACAATACTAGGCATGGGAAAGTAAACAACAGTCTAACAGGAAAACAAGACCCAAAGGTCAAAACTGGAAAATCCTGCATGGGAAATTCATCCAAAGAAAAAAAATTCTTCCTATTCACAAACAATAATCATCTACTCAGGCATACCAGTATAGCAAAGAAACAATTGGACCAAAACAGTAAACACGCAAAACCCCATTCATGGGTATTGGGAAAATTTTCACATAAAACTCAAAGAGTTTCAACAGAAAGGAAGGAACAACCTACCTTGGGGTTAGAAGATCAATATACTTGAACCTTGAGGCTTTAATCTCCTTATAAGTCCATATATATAAAAAAATGTATAAAACGTTCAACCCACGGTAACTTGGAAAAGAAGAGAAATCATGAAACGAGGTTCCAGCAGAAGAGAGAACTCACCGATGCGATTCCAATGCAACAAAAAATGTTCGATTCAGAGAACGAATGGGGGATTGAAGGATCATCAAATATCCATGGCCGTACAGACCCCTTCGGATGAACAAGACCTAAACTAAGGTTGTTCTGTTTGTCACATGCGACCCCGGTGCGTTTAATGAAAAAAAAACAAAATACACGACATGCACTTTTGGAGTACATGACGTGTACTTGTTGTTTCCGTACTCCACATTAGGCAGCCTCCAGGTCATCACACATGGCCATGTGCAAGGCCAATACATGTTTAACACATGGATACCTGTAGTAACTGAGTACACGACGTGTACTCATAAAGTACACGACGCGTACTTCAAAAATTTCCAGATACTCCTCTTTTCTCAAAAACTCCAGGAGAAAGAAAAACATACCTGAAAAGAAGATATGGGTTCTTACAGAAAATATCTATATGGATGATGTCATAGACCATGAATTCCAACCATTATCTACCCAAAGTCACATGGACGTTTCATGTTTGGCCCACTACTTTTTCGGTGTGACCTCACACCAAATATCATGATTTGGTGGCTTGAAAATATGATGGATCTCCAATGTTACTAGTCCTTATAGATGTAAGAGAAGATATTTCATGTCTATTTCACCATTTATTCCCATTCCTTTTGTTGGGGCCGCACAATGATAATGTTTTTTTCCTCATATTTTCGCTTTCCAAAGGCATGCAACTTCCATCACCATAATTGGTGAAATTGGATCCTTGATTGAAATAGGATGATGGGATGTTAGTTCCTACTCCATGGATTCCTTCATGGAACTCATTTAATAGTATGGTTCTTCTATATAGATTTGATTCATGTTTTTGAAACTCATTCCCAGTGCCATCCTGTGGTGGTCCATGGTCAATTACACTACTTCTGACTTGAGAGGTCATAATCCATTAGTTAATGTAGATGGTAATATTAGGAATTTAGGGAAATATTTGTATGTTGGGTATGTCGATCTTCTGAAATGTATTACTCTATTGGTGGTAATTTCATGTTTTAGGAACCATAGGCACTGAACCCATGGCATCTAATGTTGACCACGAGGTAGTTCAATCCTTGGGAATAAGGAATATTTACAATAGACATACCATGTTTATTATATGTGGTAGAGGTTACAGGTGGGTCAAAGGTTTGATGTATTATGGAGATAACTTGGAGGTTAAGTGCATTACTAGGTAGGGTGGGGGAGATGATCACACTTTAGGGTTTGGTTAATTGTGTCCCTAGGGTGAATATTTCACTCTTGAGGTTTTGGTTGAGTGTGTCCCTAAGTGGAAGATTTCATATATGTGTGTTTGTAAAATTGTGTCCTTAGTGTGTAAAATTTCATACATGAGGGTTTTGAAAAGTGTGTACCTAATGGTATAATCTCACACTTGAGGGGTTGGTTATGTTTTTCTTGAGCGGTGATGATTTCAGACTTAAGGGTTTGGTAATGTGTTTCCCTAGGTGGGAAGATTTTACACTTCTGGGTTTATTTAAGTGTGCCCCCAAGGGAAATATTTCACACATGATGTTTTATTTATGTGTATCTAAAGGGTGGAATATTTCACACTTGAGGGTTTAGTTTTTTAAAACTCTATGGGGATGATTTTTCATATGAGGGTTTCATTAACTATTTCCCTAGGGGGAGATTTCACACTTGGGATTTGGGATTTGGTGGAAATGTTGGTGGTGTTAGGACTGAAACTCATGGAGGGACCCCATATGTATCAGAATGTTAATATTGAACCACACTATTGTGTCTTACATACACTATTTTGAAACATAGTTCAAAACCCATGTAGTTTGATGTCCTAGTTTATGGACATGTGACAGGTTTGGTCCATGTAGTTTGTCACCATTTTTTAAGGATGCTTATCTCATAGAAAGAGCTTCAATTACGAATGGTGTAGGGATTACATGTATGGGTTCTCTGAATGTTTGGATGTCATATCATAGGAGTGTATTTTCATCAAATTAATGGATTTTCATCACACAGTGGGAAATATTTTGTGTGTATTATTCATGGGAGTTTCTCATTGATAGTGCATCATCCCATGGTGGGGAAGGAAGTGGAATCTCATTATTATCATACTTGAGGCATCCAATGATCATTATATAGGATAAGAGGTGTGGGTTCATCCCATATAATTCATACAAAAGGAATCCTATGTTCACCACATAGGGTAATGAAATAGTTTTAAATCATGTGGTGATGGTGTTATCGTGAAGTTTAATGTCATAAAACTATGAAGTTTGGGTAGTTAGTTATACATCATGAAACATATATTTTGTCAAGGCCTAGAACCATTGAGGCCACGTCAAATTAGGATATGAAGATCCGACATAATTCCTCCCTACTATAAAATAGGACAATTTCCCTTAATGATTCCTCCTTTATAGAATAAATGTCTATTACTCAAGTACCACTCAGTGGGGCATGGTGTAGAAACTTCCATGGAGGATTTGAAATCATGGGTCTTGACATTAGGGTGTCTATGATTAAGAGGAAAAGGAATTAGGGTTCCTATAAATAAGTGAAAAAGGAAATGAAATGGTAAATAGAATTCTTAAAGAAAAGGGGGTAGACACATGGGATGATGATATTGGTCACATGGAAATTTGGGGTGTGGATAAAACCTTTTTAAATGAGTACAGGGTTCTAGGGAACTTGACTTTCACAATTTTTTTTGGATTAATGTAGGAACCATGGAGAGGCAAGGTGGATGGGTTTTGTAAAGTCAAGGGTTTTAAGAAGGTTGGAGGCCTCATTAAGGATAGGGGTATCACAAAGGTGCATCAAACATGAAACAAGGTGACCCTTCCTTAGAGTAAAGCCTTGGTTCCCATGGGGGTTGTTTCATGAAGGGTAATTTTCTCATGAAACCCTAAGATCCACAGAGTGATTTATTATTTCATGAATTTTGATGGGATTTATGAAAGGAATCACTCCCATGGTCAAATGCACTCAAGAAAACTTGGGAATATGGATTATAAAAGATGGATACCTTGGGAAATCTATCCCCTCTTTAGATCATTAAGGTTAGAGTTACTTGAATTTAGAGTTTTTTTTTGAAATTCCAAAGGCCACATACTAAAAAATGTTTCATGTGTGGAGGTATTTATAGGACTATAATAGGATAGATCCTTGATTTATGAAATATAGACGTCTTCATAAAAGATTATGACTTTTTTAGTTGGAGGGGTGTTCCACAAATTGGAATATGTTGTGCGAAGGTTACCACCACAACCTTTGCATGATCAAGGACTTCCATGAATAAACATATTATATGCAGAATTTACCACCTCCAGTACCACATGGATGATCATCACAAGTGACCACCATTTTTTAAGGTTCTTACCTCCACCAACATAGACTATGAAGTGAATATTTGAGCTGTTTTATAATAGATTCTCTTTGAACCTTCTATTACTTATATGACCACTACCATGACACATGTATTTCACTAAAAAAAATCTTCCTACTGAGATAATATAGCTGGAACTCATGTCCTCCATCAGATACCCTTCCATGATGATATCCTGTTTCATATCACCTGCAAATTTTCTTAGGTAAAAGACATTTACTTGTGTCATTATATTGTAGAAAATTCCTTCTATAAATGTTTCTCCATAACTACATCATCTTCTACCAATGATAGAGGAAAATTATATAGGTATGTGAAACATCTAGAACAGTCCATCACTAGTATTCTATCTTATGTCTGGTATAAGAAACCTTGATATCTCACATTCCTTAATGTCTCTGGATAGAAATGTATTAGGAACTTATCCTTCATTCTAAGAAATCTGTTCATATTCACTAGATTTCACAATAATGTCACATCAATGCTTGGATGGTCCTCATAACATATAGAAATCAAGATTCACACTCCATTCTATGTGTGTCTCAAGGTTCATAAAGATCTTCAGGACTTACTCAATCTAGGACACAACTACCAGAGGTCCTCCCTACATAGATAATGTAGGAAAATACCACACCTAGAACTCTCTAGTCATATCAGACATCAAAATTAAAATGTGAGAAGTATCATGGTATAAGGATTTCATAACCCATAATAATATTTCATGATCTTGATCATCTATCCGGTACCCAATATCCTAATGAATTTTTGGACTGACTGTGTTCAATGTGTTATGATTACCACTCTCATGATTATTAAATCGAATGCGATAAATATTAAATTTATCTATATGTGTTAACACACTAGATAGAACATATAATATAGAACAATATCAACCTATAAAGGTGAAAACAATAGATAAACACTGGTGCATGGTCCTCTATATTTTTCTTAATAAGTTAATTAGAATAAATTAATTTTTTCCTTAATTTTAATTCCTCAAATAAAACATAGAGTTATTTTTCACAGATTAGACAGGATGATATGTCAAATTTATTAAACATTCCACTATTCAGAATAATGCATTTCAAAGTATATACATATATTACTACCAACATTAATGCATACTCATATCATTTCATATTTTCTTATTAGTTAATTCTTATAAAATAGTAATACCACACAATAAGGGAATCACCCAAAGTGATGTAACATTAAAGCTATAAATAATGGACAACATAAATAGTAACATCATCCCCAATAACTTAGGTTTTCCCTCACACATGGGTTGGATACTCCCATTAATAATATCATTATAAAACCTTAAATCATCATAGTCTCTTTTATACCATTCTCAAATAGTAATATAGAATAAAAATACTAGTATTTGATACCACTTTCTAATGTCCCCGACCTGGTGCTCCCTCATATGACAAAGCCAGGCAGGCTATAGGACCTCAGGCATGCCTCCTCATATATAAGATTATTATGATTAATAACGATATTGTAAACAAAATAGTTGGTAGAATATACCCTCAAGAATAGATTAGATAAATATTGGGAAAATATAAATAATCAACATACATCCAAAGTAGAATAAACATAAAATCAAAAAATACAAATAATAATAAATACCATATAACGACACGATGAATGTAACTATATGAAAATTTTAATATCATACAAGTAAAATATGGAATAGTCTCAATAAAATAATCAAAAAAATAATTTTATAATTCCCTATTCTAGTCCCATCTCTATGATCCAATCCATTCATTAAGAAATCAATAAATGGATTCTCTCTGTCCCCTGTACAAACCTACATCCATGAAATATTCTTGGGTAACAAATGGCTCCCAAATATTTCATGTGAAAATCTTAGTAGACTCTCAAAAATAGTGTCTAAAAAATCAATTTTTAATATATATTGAATCAAATAGTTGAATAAATTGGTGTATTAATTCATAAATTAATACAGATCTTCAAATAATCACACTAACCCTTAGGCTCTGGTTTTACACCATGGGTTAGACAAACATGCTTTGGATTTATTCCAGATATCTCTATCATGTGGTGGATCCTACTTTATTTTATGTATCAACCATACCAATGGAATATTCTCTTATATAGTATTAATCACTAATATCATGCCTAATATAATAATAAAACATCAGGTTTCATGATAATTACTAGTGCTGGAGTTGCTTATGACTTTTTAGGGCACACAACCATGGTAAAGGAAAGCTAACCATCTCATAATTGGTTATATGTAAATTTACAATACTATATTTACTTATGTATTCCCATATAACAATACCAAACCAAGTAAATTATAAAAGTCTCATAATGGGATTGATTTTAATTTCTTTGGTAGAGTTGCAAATTTTTTCCTATTGTGTAATACCATACAAAGTAAAATATATCCATATAAATTTTTGGATTTTCATAACTAGAAAAAATCACTAGTATGATTTGTCAAGTCACAATGAAACAATAACTTGTGATAAATTTCAAAAAAACATCAATTATATGTAATAAAAAATGATATCTTTTTCAATTAGTGGACTCTCCTATAAAGGATGTGTCAATGATGTTATGCATCATGTAACCAAACATCAACATGTTATCATGTTATAATAATTTGTATTGTTAAATTCTTCCAATTACCAAATTGAAAATTAATTTATTCCCAAATTAATAATTATTAGGATTTATAGGTCATGAAAAATAAAATTATCAACTCTATTATCCAACAATTTCTATTTAATCATTGGGTTATAGGTTCACACAAACCATGTTACAACCTAGGGTTGATGGTTGGGAAACCAATTGGGTGGACAAAATTACCAGTCTCGACAACAATGGAACCAACAGGAACCTTGGGAAGTCTCAGTATATGAATTTTTTTTCAAAGTAGCTGGATACTAATTTGGTTTGGTATCATACAAGGCATGCCAACATGATTAAACTTATTTCGCGTACATGATAAATTAAATGAACATTTGGGGGTTATTTAAAACCACCAACCTAAAAAGTAGAAAATATTTATATATCCCTCAACATAAAAGGTATAATTTGGTCTCCTCCTTCCTTCTATTCAATGAATTCTAATAACTCATACGACACAAGAGATCTAGCATAGATCTGGGTAAGGCAGTCTTGAACTAGGGTTCTCTAAAAGGAAAAAACTAAAGGATCAAGTTATAGAAAAAGAACCAACTAATATGAAAAAAGAAAATATGTTTCTTATCAACATATAGATTTTGGTCATGTGTTTTAACTGTTAATATCACTATAATTAATCATGAAAATTCCCAATGGTAAGGGTTTTTGGAGATAATAAATGATAATAATGATCAATACCTAGAGAGTATGGAAGGTATTATGTTATAACTACTAATAAGGGGAACCATAATATTTAAGTTTTGATAGGTACATTAGTTATTTATTCAATAATATATTATATATTAATTGATTCTCATTTTACACATTATCAATTATCATTTAATTTTAGTAAAATTATTCAAACACCCCCTAAAAACATGGATATTGAGTTATCCATTAAAACACATAAGGGAAAATTATTACATCCCATGTATATAAATCCTCTATAATCAATTTTTTTATTGAACAACCCAAAAAATCATGTCATGCATTCTTTATTATGATACTTTTATACTAGGAATGTATTTTTTGTCCTTATATAAATCCAACATCATCTAGTGAGAGAGAAAAACACACTCTATTTACCAAATCACCCCTATTCTATACATGTGTAATGAGGATGTTAATTCTACTTTGCAATCTTATTTTTATACATGGATACTATATATTGATTTGAAAAAAATATATATCTCAAATGATTCTGATAAACAAAAGAAGCATACTTAATGGAATTCCTATTTAAGGGACTATACATATGTATTCCTTGATGAATTTCCCCATCTTCTCCCTTACCAAGATGGTATCTTATATATTTAAATTATAACTATATCTCTACCCATATCCATGAATCCCTTCAGAATAGACACTATTTTGTTTTGTATAACTGAATATACAATTAGAAGAGAATCTAGACTTGTGTTTCATAAAATTGAGAGCTTCACCATGGGGTGAACTGATACTCTTAGTGAAAGATAAGGATAGGTAAATGTAGATCTTCATTGATTATTATGAACTCAAAAATACCCTAATAATTAATAACTTCCCCTACCATAGATTTATGACTTGTTTGATGAACTATGTGGGGCCCAATACTTCTCTAAGGTGGACCATCGATCAGGATATCATCATCTAAAGGTGATTAAGGAAGATATTCCCAAGACTTCCTTTTGAATAAGGTATGAAAACTAGTAGTTCGTTGGGATTCCCTTCAAACTAAATAATTATCTAAAAATATTCATTTATATGATGAATAACTATTTTAGAGATTACCTTTGAAAATTTATATTGATATTTACATATGTTGATATAGTTCAAAAGAAGGGAGAACCTTGAGAATAATTTGAATAATATGATAAAGTATTTACAAAAGGATATATCACATGTGAATTATAATAAATATGAGTTTTGGATTGTAAAATTATCATCCATGGGTCATGTTACTACTAGAAAAGGGATATATGTGGATCCTTCTATGATAAAAGTGGCAGAGGAGTGGCCCAGACAATCATTTATAATAGAGATCCATAGTTTTCATAAACTTTCTGGGAACTATAATTTACTTGAGTTAATCTTCTCATGATAGTTAAACCCAATAACCAATATAACATTAAAGGGAGATAATATTTTCTTTAACCATGGATATATTGAGGGAATAAAGTAAATGAAAAAGATTATTATCAATGCACCAATTATCACAATAACAAAATGTGGGGAATTTTTTGTGGTATAAAACAATTCATCATCGAAGGGATTGGCCTAGTTACTGATGTGAAATAATAGAGATAACAAATGACTCAAATAAGTTTAGAGTCCATGAGTAGAACTATCCAACACATGAATTGGATTAAGTAATTATTTTCTATTTTGAGATTTGGAATCATTATCTCTATGGGGAGAAGTGTGAAATTTATATAGATTACAAGAGCCTCAAATATATATTAAAACATAATAATATTAACATGAGAAAATGAAGATAGTTAAAGCTAATAAAAGAATCTAGTTTCTTAAGACATTATAATTTTACTAAGGTAAATATTGTGGTAGATTATCTATGTAGAAAAGATCATGAAAACTTATCAATGATGAGAGTTGATAATTATCCAGTATTCATGGATTTGTAATGGATATACATGGAATCCATAAAAGAAGGATAACCATCCTATATATCTCAAATTATTTTTCAACCATATTATTTATAGAAGATAAAGTATTCTCAAAGGGATCATGTGGAAATATAGAATAAGGATGAATCTATAAGGAAAATGAAACCATTAGAATTCAAATTTTATGTAGAATGAGTTATAATATGTTCTTAATGACTATTTGTACGATAACATATTTTGATAAAGAATTATATATTTAATTATTCCCAAAAATAAATTTTCTCCATCCACCTAGGGATCATGAAGATATATATGGATTTCAAAGATCACCACTAGTTGAAAAATATGAAGAAGGAGATCAAAGAATATATGTCATGAACCAAATATATTCACCACTAATACCAGCAAAAAATCCATACCATGACAATGTCTGAAGGGTATTCCCTATCCCCATGAGTTGGCACTAGTTCCTGGGTATCAATATATTTGGTTTGGGAGTGATTTACCCGAGTATGAAATCATAAAACATTAAGAACAATCAATAATGTGAATATGAAATTTTCATGCCAAACAAGCCTTAACAGAAATACGATATGAATACATAGTTTTAGATAAATTACAAGAGTTTCAAACATAAATAAAAACATCAGAAAATAATCCACAAATACTCCACACGGTAAGGGGGTTCATCATCCCCGAGCTGTCTCCACAACACCGCACCATAGGAGGGGACTGACAACCCGAACCTCCTTCACCAGAGGCTTCAACTTTACCTGTGTCAAACATAATCAAGAATAATTACACCCAAGGGGTGTAATTAGAGATTTATACTAAGATTAATAGTATAACACTTAATTATTCTAAAGATTATGCAATACAAGGTGAAAAAGCACGCAATTTTAATATGTAAGAAAAAACAACCATAAATTCCAAGAAATGCAACTTTAAATTGTAAACAGTTTTCAGAATGAAAATTTCATAATGTTGAAACATTTGAATAAGACATGTTATCTAATTTTATTTATATCCAAACACACCCTAATACATGGGTAAATACCACAAATCTAATGATCACCAAAACCGGGAACACCCCTGGGCACTAGATAGTCTCGAGCCCTATGTACCACGTACCTCGCTATAAAATATCCATGTCACAATCCTTTAACATGCACTATACACTAGTATGGAACATAACCTTAACCTAGTAGTCTCAAAACATCACCCACATAGTATATTTAGAGTTGTCGTTATCCAAAATGCTAAGTGAAACAGGGACAAAATCCATCCAGATCACTAGCGTACTAGTACATATCCTCTCACCTAGGTACCCGAGACTCCCCCTTTCTACTCAAATAATTTCAGAATTCTATGCACATACCTTTTAATATAAAAAATCACTACTATTAAAATATAAAAAAATACAGTATCTATACACACTTTATATCACTTCAAACACATAACAACACATTTTGATTTTCAATAAAACAGCTTCTCAAAACCTCGCATTGGTTTGGACACAAAACTCCTTGAAATCCCAACCTTGCACAATATATGCACACTTATATGTCACCAAAACAAAAATGGAAGTCAAATACCTTTTAATGAAACCAAAAAATTAGTTATAGGGAAGACTCATATGAACCAAGAAGTGATATCTTTGTAAAACCTCTATTTTCACACAAACATGGAACTTAAAATTCATATGCTTCACAAACACCATTAACATTTTTTTGCATTAAAAAAATGGATATAAACATTAAAAACATTATTTTCAGCCCTAATAAATTTCAATGAAATCAACTAAGTTGTTATAGGGAAGCCCTAAATGAACTAATAAAATATTTCTATGAAAAACACCCAATTTCACAAAAAAATGGAACTTAAAATTAATTTTCTTTAAAAATACCACTAAAAACAATTTATGAACCTATAAAAAAATTATATAAACATGAAAATATTATAAAAAAATTAGTATAAGTCAAAATTATTTCATACACATGGAATCACCTACCACAATTGTCAAAACCCTTGAATCTTGGTGTGAAAATCCATCAGCACCACCGTCGCACCACAAGGGACTTAGATCAAGCATAAATCCAAAATAATAGACCAAAAAAACCAGGATAAAACCCTAAGTTCGAATCCCCACTTTCTGGAAATTATAAAATTAATGAATAATTGAAAGAAACCCTAAGAAAAAGGAAACAAACACTAAGAAAATGGGAGGAAGATTGAAGGAGACCCCCTTACTTGAGGGATCTTGAAGAAATATCCCAAAATACACTAGTATCTGAATTTAAAAATTGAAAAAATTAAATTGTGGTTCAAGTAACTCTTATAAGGTCATGTGAGAACTGAAATGTGGAAAAAAGAGTAAGAATTGAAAGAGTTATGAAGGAAAGAAGTCACCTCTTCAAATCTGGATGATTTGAGTAATCCTAATAATTTCTTCCCTAATTCGTGATGCCTATGAACTCCAAAGAGGGGGTAAATAGAATGGGGGCATTCTTTGGTTTAGTGGGCTCGAGTGAGACTTTTAATCACTAAAAAATCATAACCATTTAATCAAATATTAAATAAACAATTTTTTTTAAAACACTGGAAATGAGCTTTTGGGTTGGCCCAATTCCTTAAATGAAAACCCAAATCCACCACTATTATGGATTTATAAAGGTTCCAAATTGAAATGGTGGTGTTAATAGGTTAGAGGAGGACATTTTGGAAGTGGAATGGGTGAAAAATATTAAAAAATTAAAGAGTTATAAAATAAACTAAATTTCTTTATAAATGTAGAAATGAGCTCACGGTTTGGCCCAAATCATGAAACCTCACCCCTTCCTCCAAAAATGCATGGAAAACCCTCAAAACAAATAAATAATGGAAATTAATTGAAATTAACCTTTAAAATAAGTAATGGATGTGACAATTCTCCCCACCATGAAAGACTTTCCACCCCAGAAAGTCAACCTAAAGCCTGATTAGAAAACAAGAATGAGTACTCCTCAACCCAAAACTTCTGCTCCCAAGTTTCATGGGTATCATTCCCATGATACCAAAAAACATGAACTATTGTAATGGACTTTCCTCAAATCAACTTCTCTTGGGAATCAACTATTCGCACCGGCCACCCAAAAACAGACAAATCAGGCTCTACATCGAACTCATACAAATTCAGTACATGGGATGGATCCAGGTTGTATTTATTCAAATGGGAGACATGAAAAATGTCATGGATGAATTTAAAATAATAAGGTAAGGATAACATATATTCCACTTTTCCAAAACGCTCAGTGATCTGAAAAGGTCTGGCATACCATGGCATCGACTTTTATTGATTTCCCAATCGACGATGGCCTAGACGAGGAGCCACTTTCAAGAATACCCTGTCACCCATAGAAAACTCTAGGTCTCAACTCCTCTAGTATGCATATGATTTATGGATACTCTGAGCTATCAATAAGCATTACTTGATCAACATGACCTTCTCAAATGTCTCCTACACCAGACTCGACCCCAATAGTGAGGTCTCACCTACCTCAGCCCAACCCTGGGGGACCGACAAGGGCGACCATAGAGCGCCTCAAAAAGATCCATTAAAAAAGAGGATTGGTAACTATTTTTATAAGAAAACTAAACCAATAACAAATGACTATCCCAAGAAATCCCAAAGAATAGATTACATACATGGAGCATGTACTCCAAAATCTGATTCTCCCACTCTGTCTGAACATCCGTTTGAGGATGGTAAGTCGTTCTCATATTAATCTAAGACCCAAAGGCATTCTGAAGGCCTTCCCCAAACTGCGAAGTGAAACGAGGGTCTCTATCTTAGACAACTACTAATGGCACAACATGGAGCCTTACCACCATCTGAAGATACAAACGGCCCAACTCATCCACTTCAGCTATATCTTTGATCGGAATTAAGTGAGATGATTTGGATAGATGATCAATTACCACTAAAATGAATTCTTACCCTAAGGTGTATAAGGAAAACCAACAATGAAGTCCATGGAGACCTCATCCCACTTCCAGGTAGGAATGGGTAACAAATGGAGAAAACTGAAGGGCCTTTGAAGCTCTTCTTTCACCTACTGGCATGTATAACATCTCGACACGAAGTTTTTGATGTATCGTCTCATAACAGGCCACCAGAACTGCCGATGGACATCATAATACATCTTGGTGGAACCTAGATGGACAACCCACCGAGACTGGTGTCTATCCTACTTCACCACCTTCCCCTATAGATAACGATACTACTAAACATCCCTTAAAGAACATGATTCCCTTGGGAGACGATGACCAATCAGAAGACGTCTCCCCACCATGAAGAAATTTCCTTAACTGCTGAAAAAGATCCTCACTAGGCTTTTCCCACTAAATCAACTCCAAGAGAGAAGGAGTTAACTAAATGCTCACCATGAATGTACCTCCACTGTGCTCCTTTATCTCCACATTCATCTAAGAAAATAGTTCCATCATAGTCCACCTATCATTGGAATTTTTCAAAGCTTGTGCTGGGACTCTTCTACTCAAGGTTTCATCCACCACATTACCCTTTCCTAGGGTATAGGAAATGTCAAATTTGAAACCCTGCAAGCACTCGATCTAATGATGTTGTCTCAAGTTGAGGTCCTTCTGTGAGAAGATATAGGCCAAGATTTTGGGATTAGTATAGACCACAAACTTCTCCCCAAATAGGTAGTGACACTATGTCTTCAAATCATGCATCACTGCTTCCAACTCCAAGTCATGAGTCAGGTAATTATTTTCATGTTGTCTGAGTTGGTGAGAGCCATTCTCCACCCCATGATCATATTGCATAAGCATGCACCCAAGACCCATACCTAAAGAATCACAGTAGACCACATACCCTTTCCTGAACTTAATAAAAATCAGAACGGGGGTGGTGGTAAACTGCTGATTCATCTCCTCGAAGGATGCCTGAAATTCTGGGCCCCATACAAACTCCACCCAGTTATGGGTGAGCGCAGTCATCAGTGAAGAAAGATGAGAGAAATTTCGAATGAATTTCCTGTAATAACCAGCCAGGTCACGAAAACTCCTAATCTTGAACACATTATTCGGTTTATTCTATGAAATAACCACACTAACCTTCTCGGTGTCCACCGAAACCCACTGATCTGAGATCACATGCCCTCAAAATTTCACTTCCCTGATCTAGAAAGTGCATTTAGACAACTTTTTATAAAGGCAATGCTCTCTCAAGGTTCCCAGAACTATCTGCAAGTGATGCTCATGTTCCTCCTTGGATCTTAAATAAACTAGGATGTCATCCACAAATAGAAAAAAAAGGAATCGAGATACTGATGGAACACCCTGTTCATGAGTGCCATAAATACCACTAGATCATTGGTCAATTTTAAGGGCATGGAAAAATATTCAAAGTGTTCATACCTACTTCGAAAGGATGTCTTCATGATATCTACCTCTTTCACCCTGAGTTGATGGTAACCCAAACACAAGTCTATTTTTGAGAACCAATTTTCCCCATTCAACTGATCAAACACATAATCTATTATGGGCAGAGGATATTTTTTCTTAATTTTTACCCTATTCTGCTTCTAATATTCAATGAAAAATCAAAGGGATCCATCAGTCTTTTTCATGAAAAATATAGGAACGACCTAAGGAGAGACGCTTGGGTGAATGAATCCTTTGGATTCTAAGTCATCCATCAGTATATTTAAATCCTTCATCTCGGTGGGGACCATACGATATTATGTAAGAGATATCGACTGTGTTACTAGCGCCAGATCAATCAAGAACTACACATCCCGCTCTAGGGGAATACTTGAAAAATCATCCAGTAATACCTCTGGAAACTCATTCACTAGATGAGTTAGTTCAACGTCAGGGGATGGACCATCATACTCTATCATGAGAAACAATATCTGGAAGATATTACTTCCCAAAACTAGGAGTGGAGGTCCTGTATGACCTGATCGAGGATCCGATTCTCCACAAAAAACCTGATGACTCCCATCAGGTGCCGTGAAACTTAGTCATCACCTATCAAAACTGATGTGTTCTTGGAAGTGTGATAGACAATACATTCCAAGTATAACGTCCAAAATATCCATATCCATGGCCAAGAGGTCCCACTCCACCTCAATCCTTGACACAAAGAATGAACACGACAGGCACCTAAGATCCTGTTCCTTCTTCTTTCCCATCGGTGTCACTAACTCCATCGAAAAAGGTAGAAAAACAGAAGGAAAATTTAGTGTGTCCACCAAACAGGCATAGATAAATGAAAAAGATGCACCAGTATAAAAAAGAGTAGTATCTATAGAAGATTTGATCAAAATGGTACCTTGATCTGTCGATGATCCCACCTTTGATCCTGATGGTGTCTGATCCACCGCATTGAGTTGTATTGTCTCTTACAGAGGAAGAATGCTAGTCTGTGGCTATACCCTAGACTAGATCTGCCAAAAATATGACCCATCCCAACCACCATGACCACCAAATTGACATCCCCCATCCTCAATAGCTTTGACTGTGCTGGCACTCCTCTTTAAGCCACTGACCCTGCCCCACTCTAAAGTGGGTGTGCCACCACATAAAAGCGCTGAAAATGACCCATACATCTACATTGATAACAAGGATTCAAAGGAAGTGGTCATTCTAGTCATATTTACCCCAATCTCCCGTAATGGTGGCACACAACTGATCTCACATTAGAATCCATAGATGAAAACTGCCTGGAAGAGTGGCCTGAACTACCGCCTCCCTTCTTCACCTGATTCTCCCGCTTCGTTTTTTTCTCTGAAGAGCTGCCACTTTCCACTATAGATACAGTTCCAAAAAAATTAGCCCTGACTTTATGGTAAATCTCTACCATACACGCCCAGTAAACGAACTCAGCATAGTTCCTTATCTTGAACAAGAAAACCTGGGAGTATATCTCTAGTCGCAAGCCTTTCTCAAACCTATGGGCCTTTACATGTTCATTCGAGATGTTTTCAGGGTCATACCGAACCAGCTCAATGAAATGGTTGGAATACTCCATCACAGAAATATTCCCCTGAACAAGATCGATGAACTCTCAGTACCTGGAATATTCTAAGATTTCAGGGCATTACTATTCATTGAAGATAGCCTTGAAATCTCCCCAGTGCATCTGCACATTCTTCCTAGTTTGATGTACTGATTCCCACCACCTACGGCTGAGAACCTCCAATAAAAAGGAGTTACATTTTACCCTGAGTTCATCAGGTTTATCCAGGAACTTGAACATGTGCTTGATCTTTTTGATCCATTCATATTCTTCCTAGGGTTCTATGCTGCCTCGAAAAGTTAGAGGATTGTTTTTTAGAAACTCCTGAGATTTATCTTTTCTAGTACCCGTCTTTTCTACACTAACAGAAATGGGAATAAGATTTAGTCTCTTTCCAAGATCTTGGACAACCCGGACCACAAACTTGACTAGCCTCTAATCAATCGGTATGGGAGAACTCTCTCCGGCTTCCTCTAGTGGGTGCATGGGAGCTTTCTGGGGAGGCATGTCTCTAAAAAATGAAACAGTTACCAAAAAAATTCAATACCACAATTATGAATATTTTAATAAAATAAATCAAATAAAAATAATCTAAACACATTACAGTAATAAAAGAAACAACTACTCCACCCTCGCCCGATGTCCACATGTGGTCTGCAGCCCACACGTTTCACCTAGAAGTGAAGTCGATCATACATTTCCAACATTCCCTGGTGAATAAAAGTATTCTACAAGAGGTGTGGTCTAGGAACCCTAATCATGAAATAAAACCTAATCCCCAACATTCCAAGCTCCTATCTATCCCGACTCACCCTGAAATAGTAATATAACCCAAAAACATTAACCTCATATGATACCATTTTTTCAGAAACCGAATCTGGTCACCACTAATACTAGCACCAAATCTAGACCATGATAAGGATTGAAGGGCGTTCTCTATCCCCACAGGCTGGAACAAGTGCCTGAGTATCAATATATTTGGTTTGGGAATGATTTACCTGAGTATGAAAGCATAAAACATTAAAAACAATCAATAATATGAATCTAAAATTTTCATGCCAAACAAGTCTTAACTATAACTAGTTCTGAATAAATGGTTTTAAATAAATTACAAGAGGTAAAAAAATAAATAAAAACATAAATAAAAACATCATAAAATCATCCAAAAAGACTCAACATGACAAGGGGTCATTACCCCTGAGCCGTCTCCACAACACCGCACCACAGGAGGGGACTAACAACCCGAACCGCCTTCACCCGAGGATTCACCTTTACCTGTGTCAAACATAATCAAGTATACTTACACAAAGGGGGTTTAAGTAGTGTGTTATCATAATACCAATAATATTCCATCTAATTATTCCAAAAATCATGAAATATAAGGTGAAAAAGCACGCGATTTTAATATGTAAGGAAAAACGGTGATAAATTCCAAGAAATGAAACTTTAAATTGTAAACAGTTTTCAAAATGAAAATTTCAGAATGTTGAAACATTTGAATTATAAATGTTATATACTATAATTTATAGCCCAACACACCCTAATACAAGGGTAAATATGACACATCCAATGAGTACCAAAACCGGGAACACCCCAAGGCACTAGATAGTCTCAGGCTCTATATACCTTGTACCTCGGTGTAAAATATCCAGGTCACAATCGTTTCCCATGCATGATCCACTAGAATGGAACATACCCATAACCTATTATTCCCCAAAAAACACCCACATAGTTTAGTTAGAGTTTTTGTTATCCAAAATTCTAAGTGAAACAGGGACACAACCCATCCGGATCACTAGCGTACTAGTACATATCTGCCTACCTAGGTACCTGGGATTCCCCCTTTGTGCTCAAACATTTTCATCATGATACACACATCCATTTTAATATAAAAACACCAATATTTGTCACATAAAAACAATACAATATCTATACACACTTTATACCACTTAAAACACACAATAAAACATTTTGATTTTCAATAAAACAACTTCTCAAAATAGCGCATTGTTTTGCACACAAAACTCCTTGAAATACCCACATTGAATTTTTTTTCACACTTATAAGTCAAAAAAAGGAAAAAATTGAAGTTCAATACCTTGCAATGAAACCATAAAATTAGTTATAGGTAATCCCCATATGAACCAAGAAGTGATATATTTGTAAAACCTCTATTTTCACACAAACATGGCACTTAAAATTCATATGCTTCACAACCACCATTAAAAAAACTTCACAGAAACAAAAAAAGGAGATAAAAATTTAAAACATTATTTTCATCCATAATACATATCAATGAAATCAACTAAGTCATTATAGGGCATCCCCAAATGAACCAATAAAATATTTCTATGAAAAACCCCCAATTTCACATAAAAATTGCACTTAAACTTTATTTTCTTTAAAAATACAACTACAAACAATTTTTTCAGCAATAATAAATTGGTATAAAAATTAAAATATTATAAAAAAACCAAGATAAGTAACAATTAATGCATACACATGGAACCACCTACAACAATTGTCAAAACCCTTAAATCTTTGTGCGAAAATCCAACCGCACCACTGCCACACCACAAGAGAGATAGATCAAGCCTAAATCCAAAAATAATAGACCAAAAGAATGAGGATCAAAGCCTAGGTTCGAATCCACACTTTTTGAAAATTATAAAATTCAAGAAGAATTGGAAGAAACCCTAAGAAAAAGGAAAAAAACCCTAAGTAAATGGGAGGAAGAATGAATGAGACCCAATTACTTGATGGATATTGAATAAATCGCCCCAAATACACTAGTATCTGAATTTAAAAATAGAAAAAACTGAAATTGAGGTTATAATAAGTTTGATAATGTCATGTGATAACTGAAATGGGGGAAAAAGAGTAATAATTGAAGGAGTTATGAAGGGAAAAAGTTACCTCTTCAAATCTAGACAATTTGAGTAATCCTAAGATGTTCTGCCCTAATTCACGATGCATACATGCTCAAAAGATGGGGAAAAGATAATGGGCACATTCCTGGGTTCATTTAGCCTGAGTGAGACTTTAAATCACCAAACAGACAAAAAAATTGAATAAGATATTAATTTTTTTTAAAACTAGAAATGGGATTCTGGGCTAGCCCAATTCCTTAAATAAAAACCATAATCCACCATTATTATGAATTTATAAAGGTTACAAATTGAAATTTTGGTGTTAATAGGTAAGGGGAGGAAATTTTTTAAGTATAATGCGTTAAAAATATTAAAAAATTAAAGAGTTATAAAATAAAAAAATTGGTTTTTAAATATGGAAATGAGCTCATGGTTTGGCCCAAATCATGAAAACTCACCCCTTCCTCCAAAAATACATGGGAATCCCCAAAACAAAGAAAGAATAGAAATTAAATGAAATTTAACTTTAAAATAAGTCAGTTATGTGATGATATACATTATAGTGTCTCGTATTTAAGAACATAAATAAAAAATTAAAAGGTATAAGGGGTTATTCAACCATTAAAGGTATATATGTTAAAATAAAAAAAATGACCATGGACTTCATCACAGGTCTTATAAATAAATCTGGAAGAAATAATGCCATATGGGTTGTATTTTATCATTATATAGATATTGATCAATTAATTTTCATTTAGGAGGAATTATCTTATGATAAACTAGAAGGGATAACATTTGGTGAGTTGTGAGGTTTCACAGAACACCATTATCAATTTTATCTGATTGATATAATATTTATAATTATATGTTCTTTATAATTATCCATAAATATATAAACACTATATTAAACATTTTTATGAATTACCACTCTTAAAATAAGGGACAATATGATAAAAATAACCAGATACTTGGGGGCATGTTGGTAAGATACTCAATGGACTTAAATTAGTAGTTGAATCAACATACACATATTGGATAGTTCTTGTACAATAACTACATCCACATGAGAATAAAAATGGCTCTATATAGTTCCCTCTATAATGTGAAATAGAGGAAACCTATGTGTTGGGATGAAGAATGCGATTACATGTTTTTAGGACCATAAATGTTAGAAGAAATTATATAAAAGTTCAAGATAATTAAATAATAAAACATGATAGCTTTGAGTCAATAAAAGAGCTATGCTGAAAACTTTTAGAGAGGTATAGAGATTAAGGATTGATATACAGTGTCACTTAACATATCTCCATATAAGAGAGTAACGATATTTGGGATAAAGGTAATTCTATGTCCAAGATACATCGACACCTTTGATATTTTTGACCACATCAGAGTTGTGTCCAATCATATTTAACTCTCAACAACCCTATATCAATTAGATGACATGTTACACATATATCTTTTATGGAATTACATACTATACCCCTTGAATTAACTGAATCTTGAGGTGGTATAGTTGAAGAGATATCTTTACAGTTAGGATAAATCAATGAAAATTGTAGAACTTAGAGAAAATTTTCTAGGAAACCAAACTATTCACCCAGTCAATGTAATATGGTTGAATGATAATAATGATGAAGTGATATAGGAACCATAGGAAGTAATAAAATATAAGTAATATCATCTATTTTTATCTTATATGGAAAAATGAAATTTCATGTGAGAAATTTCATAAGCGGGGGAGAATGTAACGATATTGAGTTTTATCAATGGAATTTCCCTTATGATTATAAATATATGTCATATTTACTAATATCATATTATTTAAAACACATTTACCACATTATAGAACAAACATAATGTTATTATATTATAATTAACATTACTTTTTGAAAATAAATATAGAAATTTGTATTGAAAGTGTTACAATGGGAAGAAATAAAAAATATGATTACAATGATATAAAAATATGGATTTGCTAAATCCCATAGTGTTACCACAATCATGAACATAAATATGTGAATAAAATAGATTATTAGGAATGTAATATTAATTTGGAAATTGAAAATAAATTTAACATGAGATAGAATAAAAGTGACTGAAGAATAAAATAAATATTAAGTATTTATAAAAGACAAGGAACCAATAATACCATTACAGATATAACTATTGGATTAGTAATATGAACATAAATAATCATAACCTAATCATTAAAATAAAAACCTCAAATATTTAATTATAAGATAATATTTAATTTTCTTATAAAATCTAAATACAACAATATTATATCATGATACAAATAAATATATTTTTTAATGATAATATAAGTGTTTAAATTTTTATAAAACACCTATGTCATATTTTCATATTCATGATAAATATAAAAAATTAAAATAAATAATATCTTGATAAAATTGGTTAATAAAATTATATAAAGTTTCATTATAATGATAAAATAATTTTATTAGAGCATAAATAGTTTTTTAATATCAAAAATTATAATTTTTAATATAAATATTAATTTTACTTAAAAATAAAATTTCCCATATTTATATAATTATTTTAATAAATTGTATCTAATTTTTATAGTCAACACATTGAAAAATTGTTAGAAATATTTTTTCATAATTTTTAAAAATATTTGATTTTTTTAATAGTGAAATACTATAAAATATAGTATTTTAAATTATGAAATAAATACAATAAATAATGAGTCATGGATGATGTAGGAAACCATTAGTTAAAACTCCCAAGTACTAATTACTATATCTAGTCATAAAAATCTTTAATATTCATAGTCTTGAGCATATATAATAGACTAATGCATATTACATTAAAAAAAATCTCTCTCCCCCCAATATAAATACGAACCCACAACAACCCTTTTCCTCATAACATATAATCCAATTAAATTGGCAAATACTATCCATTTAACTCCCAAACCACCTCCCTATTTCTTAAAAATTATATTCTTTATAAAGGACCATTCTAATGAGGCATAAGTGGTGGCCTAAGAGGAGAAATACAATGGAAAATGTAATAATCTAAATCGAGCTTTGTAATCTTTACTCCTCTTTATCATCTAAAAAATTTCAATCCAAAATTAAATAATAACTCTTATATCATAAATATTAGAGAATTTTCTTGGGTTAATGGAATATAAATTATCCAACCTCCTATCATTTCTTTCTAAAATGAAAAAGTTTTTCACATTATGGTCGGATCACTACCCCCATGAACAATGAATTTCATTTTCCACCACCGCTATCATGGATTGCTTAAATTCACTTATTATTCTTTAAAATGATATAAATATGTATATTATATATTTTTTAACAATAATTAATAGATATATATACATAATATTAAAGAAACCCGATAATTACATCATTGATGGAAGACTCACTTAAATGAACAAAGCGTATAACAATAACACCTATACCCTATAAATCTTTCCAATTTATGAGTACTAATGTATAATAAAAACCATTTAAACTTATTTAAACAAATTAAATATATTAAAATACAATTTTTGAGTTATTGAACCGTTCCATAAAAACTATGATAATTACCCAAAAATTAATTAGAGACTAGAACCCTGGAAGGAACAACCTTGGGAGAGTAGAGATAAATGATATCTCTATTAAAGGACTATACAACTAACATAAAAGAGTGATAATAAATCAAATATAATTTAATAATGTTCTCAATCACATATTTAATAAATATAATTTTCTTATTTATGATGATTTGTGAATGTTTAGAGTGTATATGAACATGATATGAGATAACTTCCGAACAACCCTATTTTCTTTGGGTTATTCCATATCCCAAATTACCTCACATTATCCCTCAATATTTCTGATAAAAGTATTATATATTATTTATATATTTTCCTTTCATATATATCTATGTTATCCTAATTTTATTTACTTTTTATATAAATGATTTTGAAGTTCTCTTCCAAAATCATTCTTTTAAGTAATCCTGACCTATGGGAACATCTTATTCTTTATTTCATGTTATAAACCAACCCATGAAATGGTTTTAAATAAATAAAATATTTTATAAAAAACTCATTTTTTTGGGTAACATTAATTTATCAATTATATTTTTATAATAAAATATTATGAACCTACCATCTAAAAATATTCCTCACTATTTTCATACATCCTTGATAAAGAAGTTCGATTAAAAAATTTACTTTATTCCCTATTTAAAGAATTTTTCTTCAAATTAAATCCATATATGTGACCATTTATAATTAATAAAAATAGGAATTGTCAAAAAAAATTAATTCCTTGTTCCCTTGTGGATCATTATGATATATCTTGTTATTATTATTTGTGGAAAGATTATGAAACCCACTTCATTAAATGTGTATTTATTATACTTATAACTTATGATTGATATCCTTATATTGCGCACATATTGATGTACATGTTATGATGTGTGAACCCATATAGAGCTCCATAGAATTAGGTAATTTTATATATTATGAGTTTACATGTATGGTATTATGGAGGAATATTAATAAACTTTGGAACTTTTTCCACTATGTTATGTTGTATTTTCAGTTATCCATAACCAATTTTTATGTCATGTATTATGTTTGAACCACATTTATATAATGACATAATATTGTGATTAAATATTATTTATTTCAAGCAACTATATGACTATTCGTGACCTTTTTATTTTATGATATAATGTTATCCCATTTGACTCACATGATATGATTTTTTATCATGCTTATTCCCCTACTGAGCTTTATATATCACACCGTTTATTTATATATGAACATTGTTAACCTATTAAATTTTATATTACCAATTGGATTTAGAAAAAAACTATAGTAATTAAAATATTTATTTTTTATTTTTATTTCATGTTGAACCATTATGTTCCTAGTCATCTAAAGAAACATGTACTCTAAATCCTTGTATTGTGTTTATTGGATATTTATATTAAAAATAATGTACTAATATGTGGAAGAATTTTGATTTTTTATAAAATTGATACTCAAAAATCCCTTTTCAGAGTGAATACCCCTAGTCACATCTATTCCATATCAATATCCATTATCTAATATCAATATAGAGATGTAATTTCATAAGATACCATATACTCAAAACTTTACTAGAATTTTAGGTTTTTATCTTATACACATGGTAATCAATTTTACATTTATATATGGTTTTTATTATTTATATCTTATTAAATTAACTAAAATAACTTAAAAAGATAATCATAAAGTAAAAATAATTTCTCTAATACCATATTAGGTTCCCCAGACCCACACTCTCTATCCCAATGCTAAATTAATTTATTTAATCACTATATTTGACATAAAGTGAGATGAAAATATCATTATTTTTCATAATTTCATAATGTTTATCATTAAAACTAATAAATAGTCACACAATCAAAAAAATTAATGATTTAGTTTATTTTAGTATTTTCTACTTTATCAACATATTTTATGATACTTGTGAACACTTTTATATAATCAAGCCACACTAAACACCCTTTTAGTGTTATTATAAGTTATACTCTTATTAATAACCCACATAATAGAATAAAAAGAATGGGGTGAGCTAAAAATATTAGTGTTATATATATTTTAAACATGACATAAAGGGATAGATAATAAGAATATGAGAAAAAATGAGTAGGTGAGAAATATCTCATTATAAAAACATGTAATGGTAAGATATTTATACATATCATGATAGAAGGACATGTTATCTTAATAGAAAAAAACATAACATCATATAAGAGTACGAGATAATAAAAATGATCCTATTGATATAATCATAATCATATTTAAATATAAAATATCTTTGAATCATATAAAATTAAGGAATTAAAACACAATCATAAGTATATAAAATATTGTTAAGTAAGTTATTCACATAACATTCATACAAAATATTTTGATCAAATATTCCCACATCATATTCATAAAAAAAACTATTAAAAAAAAATTCACATCATTTTTATGTAAGAAACATCTGAAGATAGATACTTTCATCAATTTAATGAAACAAACATGAGAACAAAGCTACATGAATCATATTCTCACAAAGAAAATTCATAAATCTACCCACATCACATTCACAGTACATTCTATCATCTCATGTGATGTGAAATATAAAAAAATAAATTAGAAGGTTAAATATGACCCAAACCTTCAAACTTCAATATATATTTGGGAAAATTGAAAATAATTAGTCATCAAATCATAAAGAACTGATTAAAAGAAAAATGGGTTTTGTAATAGTTCAAAATTGAATTAGAAAAATTAATATAATGAATGTTAATGGTTGATTCCCAAAATTCAATCACTCAGAAAGAGAATTTAATAAGTAAATTTAGATAAATATTTAAGAAAAACTAATTTTATAAAAATAAATCATTTGTATATAAATAATAAAATGGCTGAAATTTTTCCAAATTATTTTTAGGTAATGATTTTATCATTGGTGAATTTGATGAAGTTACATGTCATTTTGAAGGTCATTCTAAGAATGGTTAATTTTCAGAATTTTAAAATATTTTATTTTCAAAATCAATAATTTTAATGAAATATCAATGATTAATCTACTAAAAAATACATAACGATTTATGAAAGGTTAATTAAATAAAATTTAAAATATTTTACTTTTTAAAAATAATATTCAATAATGGATAATTGAAAAATACATAATAATTTCAAAAAGGTGAAGTGAACACATTGTAAAACAATTACTTTTAAGCATAAAAATCAATAATATATTCTTTAAAATACATGAAATTTTCTATTTCTTTTCATGGATGATAATTTTTTTTGAAAGGATAGAAAACCATTTTTAATATATTTTAAATCCATACTTAAAAACCCACATAGTAAAATGTGTTAAAAAATCCTTTCATAAAGAGTATTAGGGAAATTTAAAGGTCACATGAGATAAAACATAATTATTTTTTGAATTATAAAGGATAAAATTATTGTGAAAGGAAAATATAGACAATAAGGGATAATAATTGTTAAAGAAGATGAGAACTATTCCAAATAATGAGATACTTTTTGAATAAAAAATTCATCATTGTAAAATATTTTAAATAAATAGTAATTATACCTAGAGGTGCTGTTTATGAACATTTAAATAAACTTATAGGGTATATTTAAATAATAATTAATGTATTTAGTTCAATAAAAAGAATTATAACTCAACAATGGGAGCTGATTTAACAAATACACTTATGTCCTTCGTATCCTTTGAAAATAAAACCATTTAAATAAAAAACATGATATGGATCTTCAAATCCCATGAATTGTATGAATATGTAATAATAAACCCATTATTTAGTAATGAAACTATATGAGTGATATCACAATGGACAATATAAAATATTTTCCATGAAATTAAATTTTGAAATAAAGAACCCCTAACCATAATACCTGAATTACACTTGAGAGAATCAATCTTTGGAATAAAAAAATAACTATCTCTATCACCTATTTTATAAAAACATTCATATATATAAATATAAATATAAATATATATATAACCTTTTTATAAAATTAAATTAAAATTATTAAATATATTTATGTTAGGTAGTTTTTTTCCCTTTTCAGCATTGGGTGTATGTAATCTTGATTGTTTTGAAGGATTTTATTAATAGTGGTATTGATCATCATTATTTTCTCAAATTTCATTATTTAATAATTATAAAAGGAACTAAAATTGATTCCCAATAATTATTTATAATGATATGATATTATTCTATGGGTTTGTTTTAGTTTTTATACTTAATGGTGAAATGATTGGTGATCATGTTTTGGTTATATGTAAAAAACTATCATTGGTATCCTAATAATTTTGTTTAATATCAATTTTTCTATTCAAAAACAAAAAAATATAATTATTTACTTATTTATATTATATATTATCATTAATTTAGTTCTAATATAAATTCATGATATTATTTTATATCATTATTCAAGTAGGTTGTTAAACCAATCCAAACAATAAAATACTATAATTAATTAGTGAGTATTGTTATAAAAGTGGGTTTATTCAAATTTTGTTGGAAATTTTCAAATATTAACAAATCAAGATGAAAAAGGTATATTATACTTTGTGGAGATGTTAGTCCACACAAACACAAAAATTAGGTATCCTTTATTCTTAATGGAAATGGGGAAAGATTGTTAATGGTTATTTAGAAAATATAAAAACATTAGTATACTTAATATAATTAATTCATCATATAATATTTGAAAAAATTAATTTGAATGGTAGTGATATAAAATAATAATTATTAAATAAAATATAATAATTACATTGATAACTTTGTGTTTTCCTATAGAGGATTTCTCAGAAAGGGAAAACATAGTTCATAATGTTATCTATAGAAGAAGTTTTAATGAATTATGATTATATGGGAAGGAATGAGGGAATAGATTAAAGTTTAAACCGAAATATTGAGTGTCCTTGATAGGGAGGTTATAATCCCTTTTATAAGTGGTGAGAATGGAATTTTTGTAAATATTTCATCAAAATATAAAGTGGGAACATGTTTCACATGTAATAAAGAATTGAAAATGTACAATAATAGAATGGATTTAGTTTTTTGGTGATATAAACATAAAAAAATTAGTTACAAACTTGTTTTCAACATATTAGCCCCTTTTCCTATTCGTTAACCCGTTTTACCCTTTTGTATTTTTTCATGGTAACTAGTTGTTTCATGTAATTATATTTTTATTCATAAAAACAAAATGGAAATATATATATTTTATGAAAAATTAAATTCAAAATTTTTAAATTATTTTATTATATACACATTCTAAATGTTATAAAAAAAATAATTTTAAATATTGAATGTATAATTTATAAATGTTTTAGAAAATAGTGCATCTTAAGTTATAAATTGTGAAAATTAGAATGTTAAACTGAAATAAATATTTTTTAAATTTATAATATATATTATATAAGATATGTTTTTTCTATAAAATGGTTTCATAAATATCCAAAAAGTTATTATATACTAATAATGTCATTAATTTTTCATTATTTGTAAAAAAGTATTTTTCACCATTCACGGAAAAATAAAGGTTTTTTTTAAAAATTCATAAAAAAATTATTATGTTATAATGTTTTAATAATGAATCTATAAATTATTTAGGGTTTTAAAATTATTTTACTATAATTTAGGAATTTAAGCTTTATAAAAAATCATAAAATATAATGAAAAAAATTTATACGAAAATAACATTTTAAAATATTACCTTTTTTTGCCTAAAATAATTAAAACATTAAAAAAAATTGAAGTAATAAATAAATATTATATGTTATTAAAATAATATTTTAAAAATAATATAAATTATTTTCTTTCATAAAATATTTATTGCATAATTTGTTTAGTAAAATTGATTTTTAAAAACAAAATGATCTAAGTAAATTTATATAAAATACAAGTTTATATATATATATATATCATTACTCAATTAATCCTATTCATACCTTCTAAATCAATTTATGGGTTTTGAAAACAATAAAATATATCACAGTCTCATTTTAGTTTGGTATTGCATGTGCAACAAGATATGAGAATAATATTTTTAATGAAAAAACATAGTGAAACTATGGGACTCTATAAAAAAATTAGAGGGATAATCAAAAGGATTAAAATAAAGATATTTATCATAGAATTACCAATCACCTTATAATCTAATTGATACCTATAAACACATTCTAAACATTAGTTGATATTCTATATTCATGTTTCTTGACCTTCCAGATTTTTTAATTATTATTTACATTTCATAGAGTTTTCATAAAATTAATGTTAATACTATTGAATTGAAATAGATGCATTTATATTATTTTATAAATAAAAATTTCATCTAATGAGGTATGGGGATGAATTTTGGGAAGGTAATTTATATTTTCCAGTACTATTAGAAGCTAAACCAATGAAGCTAAAAGGTATCCAAAATCATATCAAGGATAAACCGAGCATACATAAAATATATATTGACAAAAGGGGGAAGGATCTTGTATTCATTTTAGGGGAATATGTATTTATAAATATATCTTCATGGAAATATAATATAATATTTGGAAATAGTTGAAAATTTCGCCCTATAAAAATCAATCAATTTTAAATATCAGGTTAGAAATAAGTTATGGAATATAATTTATCCATGTCATAAAATATTCATGACATATATGAAGTAATTAAATATCACTTAAAAGGATTTATATTCCAAACTATTACCTTATTGTATTAGTTTATAATGTTTACTTATATAATGAAATAACATATAAGCAATATATGATTTAGATTCTAAAAATGAGAGACAATGTTTTTTAAAATTTTATGAATCATATATTGAATATTTTTTATTAGAAGCTACTACTTGAGGTGGTAGTATGGGAACTTGATGGTAGAATGGTAATGATTTTTAAATATATTTTCATCAAATGATATACTATTTTGGGGATAAAAAATCAATAAGGAGTAGAATGTAATACCGATGATATTCTTATAACAAATATACAATTTATTTTCAAAATTATGAAAAAAAATAAAATAAATTGATATAATAAGTATGTTATTTCTAAAATTAAAAATAGAGGAATAAAATAATTAAACTACAATATAAATGTATCAGAGCTATTATTCTCTAGAAAACACCATGACTATAACAAGTATAATAAAAAAAGAAAATAACACATTCCATAGTATTCAAATTTTGAAATAACTAAAAATGAGAAGAATTATTTGGTAGGTAGAATGAATTTATAGGATGGAAGAGTAAATAGAGTCATTATATAACAATTAAAAATTATTAAATTTAGTGATACAGATGATATAATCTTATAATTAAGATTAGTTTATATATAGAGTAATGAAAAGTGTTAATTGATTAAGAATGTAGAAACAATGGATAATATAGTCATAACATACCTTTTTATGTATATTTGACAACGGTTCTAAATTAGGTAACACCAATGGTTGTTTCCCTTGATCAGATATAATAAAAATTCATTTATTTAGGTTTGAGTAGATTGTTTTGACAAAATATCATTTTACAAGAAATAACTACTAGATCAATAGTGGATGAAACTCCCCATGAAAGTATGAACCATGAGAAAAAAATTATGTTTCTATTATAATAATGGGTTATCTATATAGGGATTAAGTTGTTGTAATATTTATATCCATTTAGTATTGCAATTAGGTTTACCCAAATACAACATTTTTATTAAATAAATCATTAATATTCAAATGTTAAATTTCACATAATTAGTGGATGAGTTTGAAAAAATAAAAAATATATTAGGAATTAGAACATCAATGTTTTCTAGTGGGTTAAGGTTGATAAATTTTGGTAAAAATATTATAATAAAAAATAGAAAAATATTGTAAATAATACAAACATATATAAATAATCATTTTCATGTTTGATTATTATAGTTCTCATTGAATTTTTTTTGAAGTAACCAATATATTGGATAACTGATGGTGGAAATATGTCTTTATGAGGATAATTTATTGACTTTAGATAATGGGAAAATAATATATTCAATACTATATTCCCTGATATTTCACCTATCACACCAATAAATACTCATTACACTTCTCATTTCTTATAATTTTATGTTTATATACTCTCAACAAAGATATCTCAAGGTGTCTCTCTCATATTTCTTAGATTCTATAATATTTTAATCTATACCCTATCTTAGGGAGATAGAACATAGATTTCAAATCCATTGTAGTGATGTGTAGTATAACCTTTTATTGTCTTCAGGGAAGGGAAGTTATAATAGGATTTTTTGGGATAAAATTATTTTAAATTGAATGAAATGTAAATAAATAGTCGATAAAATTTCATATTATAGATCAGTGATAGATCTAATGGATGGAGTGAAAATGATATGATATCACAACTCCTTAATGATAACTCTATTTAATAATAGTTAAGTACTAAGAGTTTTCATAATTTCAAACATTCAGCCTCCATTTACTAAAGATTGTGAGATAAAAAATGACACTGATTAATGATAACTACATCCTTCATGGGAGATTCTTGAGAAATCTTCCAATCAATTAATTTAGGACTTTCCTTAAATTATTAAGGCACCTCCTAATAATTGGATGTTGATATTTATCATGTAAGGGTGAGTTTTGTTATTCCATGCATGTGAAATAAATCAATAGCACTTCCCCAATGAGCCACACATATTCTGTCATATAAAATATTTCTTTATTAGTGGGAGAGAGTATATTTACAACAAATAAAGTAACAAAATGATGAAATATAGATTGATTACAATCTTATTCAACCAAAAATAACATAGTCTAAAACTATGATTAAAAAATAAAATAAATGGATGTTTTATTGTAATATAAGAAATAACATGTATATCCCACTGTAGTATCAATCCCTAATGAGTGGCATAACCCAAGATTAAATAAATCATAATAATAAATATAAAGCTATACAATGAATTAAAAAAAATACTAATTTTATAGTCATAAATCTCCTCCACTGAAAACATTTATATATATTTATAATATTTTTCTTCCTTATGAATCCTTCTATGTGTCATTGATATATTATTTATTTTTTAAATGTTTATTTTACAAATTTTACATGAATATTTATGTGAAGGATACAAACAATGTTCTCAATAAAATTTCTATCTTTCAAGGATCATATTCTAACTAATTAGTTTATTTACTCATTACTCTATTTGACATTTTAAATTAATATTTATTTGGCATACACATTCCATAAATGATTTATACATGTGGTATATGGAATTTGAATGTTTCCCTGGATCATATGAATTTTATTTTTATTGTTTATATATAATAGTGTAAGGTGGTGATCATTGATATGGTAGTTTAAAAAATTACATTGGGTGAAAAAATGATGATGTTTAAAAAGATGATATTATATTGGAAGCATTAAACATGTTTTTTTAGTCTTTCTATTTTGTCATTTGTGATTGAGTATTGACCTTACATTAAAAATTTCATTAGAGAAGAATATATTGAATATTATTACATTTATTTGAATTGGGATGATTCAATGGATTGTTGAGATTATATTGACTATTAAATAGAGTTAGAAAGAGGAATTTATATCTCTAATAAACAATGTATGATTCAATAATACATGAGGACTATTAGGTGTTATATATCAAATAAAATACCATATAGAGTATGATTGAGTGGGGTTTAATTTAGGGAAATAATTCAAAAAATAGTTTATATCCTAACAGATTATTATGGTATTACATAATATTTTATTGAATAGTTGATATACTCACATGTTTGATATGATTTAAATTCCTACAATTTAGGGAATCATAATGATTTTTAGGGACTCCATTTAAAGTAACCTCATCTGATAATGATATAATATTTTGGACTGAGATCATGGCATGGAATTAATGTGACACAAAAATTGGGATCATACAAGATTCTATTGCCATGGAAACATGGTGTTTTCTCCACCATTATTGCATTATTTTAGGGAACTTTATTAAATTATAACACTATAATACATTTTCATGTATATAGTACCACAATGCTGATGCATGATCCCTTTTGAATGTGGTGTATTATGATTTTGGAATGTGATATAGTGTGGAAATAATAAATAGTCTCATGATTATAGTGTGATATTACACTAGGTTAATTATATAACATTATACACTAGTGTTTCTAGAGTTTTCCAGTTAATGAAATATATGTTTATCAACATGGGTTCAAAAAATTTCTTCATATTTTAAACTCTATCGAACTGTAATAAAATCCTACAATTGTATTTCTTCCTCAACATGAAATATTCACTATATCTAGTAAAATCAACAATTCATATTTTTTTATTGAATAAAATTGATAAACTATGTTAAAATTTTTAAATACTATGTAATATTTACTAAATATAATGATTTTTTTGTTATATTAAAAACATATAATAATTCTCATGAATAATATGTTTGAGAGAATAATAAAAAAGTACTAAAAGAAATATTACAGGATATTTCCATGAATCAAGTACACCACACATTTACAATTATTTTTTCTCAATTAATCACTCTAAACAAGCTCTATACAGGATCTAATACTTCTCTAGATTAGGCCTTAAGTAAATTAATATTATATTAAAATAAATTAGTTTAATCAAATTTGTAACATTTAATACCATAAGAAATAAATCCCTAATATTGTTTCCCTCCATTTCCTAATTTCAAATTTCCTTGATAATAACTATATGTAATTTTGATACATTATCTTACCTTATTCATTTGAGTACAAAATTCCATAAATCTAGTCATAACCATTGACAACTAAGAACTTATTAGATTTTTATCATCTATTTTATTCCATTGAACTTATATAATTAGTGTTAATCATCCAAAACATTGTAATTCGAAACTATTGTCATGAATTGGGTTTATTATTCAAAACCAATTTGTGGAAGATATATTATAGAAACTAGCTCCAATATCACTCTAATTATTTTTAATGGGTTTTACTCACACATACTAGTCCATTTTATCTTATTATAGATCCCAAATCCCATCCATATGGATATTTTAACGTAGTTCTTATTAGATATCATAATTTTCTTTAAAAATGTTCTATACGGTGTTAATTTTACCTGGTAAACGAATTACCATGGTTTAAGATCATTTTTTACATTTTTTCATGCCCGAATAGATTTAAATATAATCCATTTTAGTTAAACCCCATTTTACTTGAAGCCTAATAGATTATTCAATACTCATAGATTATAACTATCTCAACTCTATGCAAAGGTTTTTTTTGATTTTATAATTTTTCCTAAAACACACCAAAATTAAAAAAAAAGTTACAAAGAAAACGAATAGAAAAAACATTAATTATAGGAATTTAATATGATGTACACTTATTTATTATAATTTCTTTAATGCACTCTAATAGAATTTTTCCATCTTAGTGGATAATGATATAGAGTGAGAATTAAATTTTTATTAAGAAAAACTAAGTTTAATAAAAAGAAAAGGAAAAAGAAAAATAGAAAAATAGTAGATCAAGTAGGCCTAAAGTGATGTAGCCTGAGATAATCCCCAATAATACTGTGCTTTTAGACATTAGTCAAGGATTACAAGTTAGTGTGAACAATGAGATCCTCTTAGTAGATAATGATATAAGATAAAAATAAAAATGGTAATGGGGAGCATTGAACTAATGAGTGTTGTTATAGAACGTATGAAGGAGTTCAATATCCTCTTATAGATCATATAAAATTCTATCATATTATATCCTCACCCTATAAATATTAAAAATGATTTTTTTTTCTCTAGAACATTTATAATCTCAAATAGATAGTATTTTATCAAAGTGTTTTTTGAGTAACACATTTTATCTTTGATGAAAGTATATCATTTATATTAAAAAATCATGTGATAGATTACTCTCTCATTAAAAATTATATAATTCACAAATTATTATCTTATTTTTTATTTCAACTTATTTATCTTTATATTCCTTTATTTTACATATTTTTATAAGTCTAATATTATCTTTTACACTTCCTAGTAGGATTTATGTTCATATTCCTTAAGCATGTGAGAAAAGTTCCTATAAATTAGCCTATATAGACTCATTATAATATGTATTTTATAAATTATACTAGAATACTATAAGATATCATCAATAATTTAGTTCCAATCTATCTGGATGTCCTGGACCATAATCATAAACATTTATTTTATAACTTTTTTGGTTACTCTGGAAACCAAATTGATTTTTAGGTTTGTGATATTTATGTTTTACAGTACAATATATATCATCTCATCATAGTTTCTACCAATATATTTCCAATGTATATTCCTTGATCACTGAAAATGGATGTTAGTATTCCAAATATATATAATATTCTATTTCTAAAAATGGAAAAACAATATTTGATTCATCAGTTTAGTTGGAAATGTAATCCAAGAACATAATAACAAAAAACTATAAAAATAATTATGTATAATTACCTAAAAGAAAAGGGAAATAGTCTTATAAGGTTCATTCCCCTTACATTAATGATTTCAAAAATGTTCACACATATCAGTGGAATTTTATATATTTTAATGATATTCCTAGTAAAGTTTAATTTGTTTACAACATTTAAAAAATTCATGGGGTTTATTAAAAATATTTTTCCATCAATTTTTTGAATCTATAATATTTTTAATATATTCATTTTAGTCAAAAGTGTTCTCCATAAACTAGCATGTGATAAAAATCTCAATCAGATTGAACATCACATTCCAATGGACATCCTAAAATCACTAGATCAATTAATATTCCTTATAGATACACATAATACGACATATATATCATTGACTTAAAAAAATTAATTAATTTTTTATTTTGTTAATGTGACACCAAAATATTTTATAATATATTATTAATCTTTATTTTTTCGATAGCTTATGAGACATGTATCCTTGAGTTTAAATGATCTATAATATAGTATACAATCACAGCCTATATTTTCAATTGGTAGAGTGAATTGGATAAAGATAATATTGAGAATTATGTACAAATTTTTTATATAACGAAAATATCTTGATAAATAAGTACCCAATTTTTTTGTAATGTATTTATATACTAAAACAATACATATTCCTCAAATTTGATTTTAATACATTTTATGAGTAAATAATAAAAGATTTTTATTCCAATTTAATAAAATTTATTCAAAATAATTAACTTTATATTCTAAACTATAAAATCATAGTTATATTATAATATTATTTTGAAAATTTTCCAAAAAGAAATATTTGTCATTAATTAGGGAAAAATATTGATTTATATTGAAAATTTTATTTTCATTTCAAGAATTAAAAAACCATTCATTTTTTAAAAATTATTTCAAAGAAACATTAGTTATTTAAAATTATAAATAATCCAAGAAAGGTCATTGAAATCAATTTTACATTCTATTTTTCAATAACAACTTTTTATACTTCTGAAAATATTTTTTCTAGAAAAAATGATTTTATTCACATTTTGCATGATTAATTTTAAATTACATTCATAAAATTATAAGAATTTCATATTATAAAATTAATTCTATATTTGGAATCATGAGGTACAATTATTTTAAAAATAACCTTTTTTTTTATTATGAATATTAAACCATGTAAATATTTGACATCTCAGTATGGATAAAAAGGGTAAAAAAGTTTAAAACCATTATATAAGGTCTCAAAATCAAATAAACACTTCCTATTATATCTATTGAATAGAGATATTCGAACATATCCATCCCAAATTTTAATTTTAGGCATTTTGAAACAATTTTTACATAATAAATACATTTATAATAATATAAGTATAGAAAATTCCACTAAAGTCACTCTCTTGAATTTAAAATATTTAAAATTTTATATAAGGATATATATAGTATATGGTTAGGTATAATTTTTTATATGGAATATGAACCAATTTTTTAAACATGTAAATTTATTTTTAATATTTATTCTTTGAATAATTACCTAAAATTCCTACATAACACTGATACAGTGCTTGCACAAGGTGTAGAAATAACATGAAAATGATTTGAAAAAATAAAAAATTAATATTTTATGGATGAGTAATATTTACCCATGAAATTTTAGAGGAATAAGACATATTTGGTATATTTAAAAGTTTTATATTCATATTAAATTACTATATTTTTTTATTTAGTGTCAAATGATGTGAATAATGTCAAAATGCCATTAATTATACTTTATGGAAAATACTAATGTATTAAATTATTTAAAAAACATAAAAATATTTAAAGAGAACAATTATAATTATAAATATTCAAAAATACCATCCTTACTCTTTTTATGATAAAATTTTTACCTTATATGTAAAATTATAACCATTTATAATTGAGAAAGTCATTACCACAGTTAAGGTTAAAAATTGATAATGAAGGGGTTAAACCTAATGAGAGGGTCTAAAATGATAAATAACCAATCTAAATGTCATTAGAGGATTATATTTTGACCATATAATTTTTTATTTTAATTAATTGTTATTTTAAATAACTATACATTAAAATGAAATTAATTATATTTATATATTTTAAGAAATTCAAAGTTTGTCATATTCACCAATTATAAAGGACACCCCACCTATCTCTTCTTTACACCAACATATGCCATATATATAGACTAAACCAAGACCAATTCTCATACCAACTTACATATCCATGATGAAGATGTGCTGATCTTCTTAAAATAAAATTCCAAGGTTCTTTAGTTATAGATCTAAAGGAGGTCAATTGAAGGATAGGTAATCACCTTACCCAAATTATTTCAATTTATTTATTCTTATAACTCATACAATTTTTTTGGTATTTATCATATTAAATAAGTACCCTAAATTTAATTAAATATTATTATGATTATGGTACCACTATTATTCTTTAACTTTTTCATTAAATTGTATATTAAAGTGTTTCTCATGCGTATGTGTGGAAAATGGCCTCCACATAGAGATAAAATTCATTTTTCTTTTCAATTTTTCATGGATTGTTATTATGATCAGTTTAAAGTTTGTATATAATTTTTATGAAATAATTATTCTTCTATAATAATAATATCATATTTACCTTCTTACATTCCAATCCATTGTAAAATGACAACTTTACCCTCACATACCTGTAGACTACCACCTCCATAGAGCACCGTGATTCATTTTTTGTTTCTAGTTTATAGGCATAGTACTAATGGTAGATTTAATGAATGGTGAGTGCAGATATGGATGGTGTCATAGAAACCCATCTTTGTAATGGTCCCTTTTAAAGCTTATCTTTTCTTTCTATTTTTTAATAGAATTTCTTAAGACTAGATTCAATTGGTTCCTAATCTTTTGGGGATTAATTAATATATATATATATATGATTTATATAATAATTATCCAATAAAGTTGAATTATTATTCACCTTCTTTAATTCTATTAGACTAAAATTTAAAACAACCTTCATATCTATGTATGGACCACCGTCTCTATGAATGGTGTAATTAATTTTTCAATCACTACCTTCTATGGATGAAACTAAATTTAAATATAATGAATATAATTATATTTATTTCCTAATTAAAAGTTTGATGATCATGTAACCACGATCAATTTATAAGGACCAGAAATGCCGAACATAAATTATTATGAAAATTGAAATAGATAACACATAGATAAAATGACTCATGCAAGTAATTAGTAATAAATTGGTGTTGATATTTAATAAGTGTATCATATATGATATTAAAATTATATAAATTAATTATTTATAGATTTATAATAAAAATAAATTTATTATAACAGATATTAGGGAAATTTTAAATCAATCTAAACTCAAGGTGAAGGTTTTATGTTAAAATATCATTGTTTACGAGGATTATTTATTATTATGTTTCTGATGATGATATTTCATGAATACATATCAAAAACATCATGAATTTTATTCTCATATAGTAATTTCTAGATATTGAAGGTTTACTATTAATTTTTCTCTCTTTATGTAATCAAGATACTAAAAAAATATTTTGATGGAAATATTATGTTAGTTTACCATTCAATTGAAAATCATTTTTCATCAGTGCCTGTGTTTTATAAATTCATTTTCTAGAATGATATTAATAATATAAAATTATTTGAAATTTTATTTCTACCCCTGATTGTATTTTTAAAAAATGCATTAAAATGAATCTTCTTATCAGTTTCCAAAAAAGGTATTTTTAACATTTTTCCAAAAAATTTGAGAGGATTATTTTAATATATAATGCATGAATAGAATTTCCTACTATCCTAATCACTAAATGATTTGAAGTTTCCTATACAAGTTTCTATGATTCTTTTATTTAAATTATTTCCTTAATAGTTGAGAAAATTTTAGATTTTAAATAACTAATTTCAAAATGAAAAGGATATTTTCCTTATAAAATGTTCTAGTGATATTTTAAAGGAATTTTTCATCTATGAAATCATTCATTTATGTTACTTATGATTTAATGGGGTTATGATTAAATGATACCATAAATTTTAATTCCATAATTTTTTTATTATTATGATGATGATATTTTTATTAATTTTATTTATTTTTTCATGGGTTATGCATTAATAAAATTTTGAGATATTTATAAAACTTATTTCTTTTCCATAGGTTATGATATATGATGAATGATTTATAATCATGGGGAAACATATGAATTGATTATGGTTATGTTATTAGTGGTCCCGAAATTATATATCTCTCTAAGAAATTTGGTAAATATGGATATCTCATGAAATAATAATTACTGAAATAGGGAGTGAACCTAATCCAACATGATATTATTGGAGATAAACCTTGGATGAGGAAGTGATATTCTATACTTATTTTTGTCCCATAGAATTTTTCCTTCTTCTAATGTTATTATCTATTGGTTTAGATTTTTTTATTTCTTTATGATTCATTTATTTTAAACATCCATGCTTTATGTAATGACACAAGATTATAATCTATGATGTTCTGGGTTTTATTTTAAAATGATAAGCTCATGTATGAATACCATTATGATCATATTAATCTTAGTTGATAATTTATATCTTCCTTTTTTACATATATTGAGCATCAAAACATACCCATTCTTACGTTTCCTTTCCACAGGTAATGTATAATGGTTTTAAATAGGGCATGTCAAAAATTGAACAAAATTATAAGAAAATTTTGATATATTATTAATAATATAACTAAGAAATTTATTTATATATCTTGTCACCAAATAAACTAACCCTTTACAGTTATAATTTGGATTTTAATTTTATTTATTGAATATTAATCTAAAATGATGTAATATTTATGTATGAATATTTTGGGTCACCATAATTGGAATTTGAGTAGGGTTTATATAAAATTTAGAAATTACTGTTTGAAAACACTAGTGATAACCCTAGATATAAGTATAAATACATGATAACATTCTAAATATTTTAAAATAGCCCCAAATAACCAAGATTAAGCTTAAGGATCTACAAATTGAATATAACATGTCAAGATTTTGACATTCTATAAATGATTTTTCATGATTATATGGTCTCCAAAAATGATTATTATTTCTCAAACTATGTTTTTTGCTATTATTAATTGGTTTTAACTCAAAGGATTCATGATAATTCTGAATATTATGGAAAATAAAATTATTTTACTTCTGAGAAAATAAATGTTACTGGAGATGGAATAATGTTTTTTATATATTTAAGAAAATTTCTCAATCTATGAATCATTTGAGATTACAAATGAGTAAATAAGAGTCCCATATAATTTTTAGTACTTAATCTGAAAAATACACCTTATTTACATTGGTTAAATGATCCGTTATTTATTGAGTAATGTATTAATAATACTAAAAATTATTCTCAATTATCTAGTGTTAGGAAAATGAAAATTATATTTTACATGTTTTTATTTTAGAATGAGTAGCATACCAATGGTGTAACCTTATTAAGAACATGAAGAAATAATAATAAATTTACTCCATAATGTGGGATTATATTAAGATATTATTTTTCATCAAGTTTATTATTTATATTATTTTTATAAAAATAGAGAACGAATTACACTAGATAAAGTAGGATGATGAATCCATTAGTACCTATGAGGAAAATTTTACAAGGCTTGTGAGGTATGATTCTAATGATATCATCAAACAAAAAAGTAAGATTGTTTTGATTTTTCAGTGGTATAAAACTAAGTCTCTTAAGGGTGTTATCAATAAGTGAGTTTAGTAGCTATGAATAAATCATTCGATGTGCTATCAATGTGGATATGATGATTATAATTACTAATCAATACCATAGTTTTAATAATAATTGAAAGATGAAATTAAAAAGATATTATAATATTAAAAATCATAGATTAAATAAGACAATATTTACTTTATACTCAATATGTGGAACGAAATATAGAGGAAATTTTCATAAGAAGACTCATAAATTATTTAGATGTGGAAAAGAAGGTTACCAGGAAATCATATACTGATATAATAGGAAAAAAGAGTTTTCTATTAATGGAGATAACTATCCACTGAATACACCACACATATTCTAGAGTTTCTAATGAAAGTAGAATCACCATTATAAAACCCATTGATCAAATATGAAGGTTAATAATGAAAATCATTTTCAATAAACTCTCAATCCAAAAGGCAATGATAAATATCATCCAATAACGTTTCTGATGTGTACAATAAAGTGGTGAAATTTATATTTACCATCCAATCTATAAATTCCCATGTCTTGTTTAATTATAGAACTAATAACTCTTTTATATATGAATAATTTATTAAGGGTGTCATAGTTCCACCTTAGTGATTAGATTTTGAATTATAATTAAATACCCATAATGGCATGCTGAACTCATCTCAAGTATATGATTCTTATTTGATATTTATTTATAGAAATAAGATTTTATAAAATTTAATTATTCTCCCTATAGTTAAATTTAATGTTAACTTAGGAATGGATTGTAATTCAAACATAATACCCACATTAATTTTAGAGGAAGGGAATTTTTGTTTTATATTTCCAACCAACCTACAATCATTTATCAGTGTGATGAAGAAAATGATATTTTAATTTAATTTTAATACATTTTACATGTTTGGATTCCTATTAAAAAGTTTTTCTATCTTATATAGTTGGGTAGAAACTCAATATTCCTGATATGCCTATTGTATTAGAGTTTGTTGATTTCTTTCCAGAATAACTTCCTAGACATCCTCCAAATCCTAAAGTTGAGTTTCCAAAAGAACTCAATTATGGTTCTAAAACATAGTTAAAGACACCATATAAAATATACCTTATTGAGTTGTAGTAATTAAATAATAAACTCTATGATAATATTGAGAAGAGATTAATTAATCTAAGTAAATAGCTATGAGTCTCACCTATTATTTTTCTTAAGAAAAAATATAGATTAATGTGACTATTCTTCGATTACTAGTAACTAAAAAGCATCACTATTAAGAATAAGTATCCTCTACCCAATATTGATGACTTGTTTGATCAACTATATAGAGCGAAATACTAATCCGAGATTTACCTTCACTATAGATATCATCAATTGAGGGTCATCAAAGAAGATATACCCAATACAACATTCCATGAAAGTTAAGAGTTTTTTAATTTATTTTTATGCATTTTTTCTTTGTAAATACCGATATTTTCTTTATTTATTTAATGAAAATATTCTTTAGAGACTTCCAAGATGAGTTAGTGGTAGTATTTATAGATGATGTTATTATATATTTAAATATTAAACAGGGGCATTTAAATCACATTATAATTGTACTAAAGAACCTAAGGATGGATAAAATGTATGAAAAATTTACAATGTGTTAATTTTTTCTATACAAAGTATAATTTTAGGGACATATAATCTCAATAAATAGTATATATATGGATACATCAATGATATAAGTTATTGAGCATTGGCTCAGACTATCCATGGTTATTGAGATCCATAGTTTTTATTATTTTTCTTGATATTATTTATTATTTTAGGTGAATTTATCATGTATAACTAATAAAATCATTAAATTAACTCAAAAAGGAATCATTTTTCTTTCAATAGATGATTTTTTTGGCAAATTTAAAGGAACTAATTAGAAGGTTTTTTAGAACGAATCTAATAACACAACCCTATAATGGATAAGGGTTTGGGATACATAGTGATTATTTAAAGCAGGGAATAGGATTCCATATCACGATGAATGTTATGGTGATAACTTATTCCTCACTACAATTTACGGTTCCTAATAAAAAGTACCCATATCATGATTTGGAGTTAGGTGCAATAATTTTTCATTAAAAAAATGGAGGAATTATTATTTGAGAGAATGTGTAATGGATATACTATTCATAAATTTTTAATGTATAAAGTCACTCAATAAAGGTGAATATCAATCATATAAAATTATTATAGTTGATTAAAGATAATGAATACTCAATGCATTACCATACACTAAAGGAGGGAAAGGTTAAATGATCTAAGTTGAAAGGATCACCCAAGATTATATATGATAAGAATCACAAAAGATATAACATTTATGTATTTTCAATGGATATATTTTTAAATCTTAATGGATGGTGATAAATCTTATATTTCTTAAATGAGTGTTCAACTATCAATCTATGAGAAGATTAAAGAGGAAAAAAAGGATGATGTGGAGCTACAAAATAATGTGATAAATTTTTCAAAGTTTAACATTGAATGTGATGGAATGATAAGGTTAATGAGAAGAGTATGTGTCCCATGAATACCAGATTTGAATAATGAGATGTTGGATGAAGCTCATAGTTTTTCATTCTCTATTCATCATGCATGCATAAAGATGTATAGAGATTTTAAAAACAATTTTTTAGGGGAAAAAATGAAGAATGATATTGCATTTTATGTATCTCGGTTCTTATTATGTCATCAAGTAATAATTTCTAAGGTGATATTACAACCTTTACCCATATAAGAATTAAAATGGTAAAACATTAACAAGGATTTTTTTAATAGACACCCCAAAACATATAAAGGCCACAATGCTATTTTGGTTTTAGTCCATATTATTATAAATTCAGAACACTTAATTACTATTAGATAATTTTTTTACCTTGATTAGATTACCATAATATAAATTATGGAAGGGGTAAGGTTTATGGGAGTACCACATTATATTGTATATGATTAGGATATGAGGTTTACCTCAATGTTTTGGATAAAAATTAAGTTTTCATTACATCTAGATTGGGTTTTAAAAGATTCACATCTTTATTAAAAATTTTATTTGTCTAAGATGGCCATTCCTTATCTAGATGAAATGTCTAGATATTTATCAATATATTTTAATGGTGTTTAGGATAAATTCCTTCTTTTAGTAGAAATTTAATATACAATATCTATCACTCTAGAAATCAAATTACACCTTATAAAACCCCCAATAGAATGAAGGGTAGAACACTAATGTGTTGGGATAAAATTGGATAGTGAAATATATTGGGACCTAATCTAGCTAAACAAATATCAGAGTAGGTTAGAGATATTTAGTAGCACATAAGAGGAGCCTAGTGTCAATAAGAAATTTATTCTTATAATCGATGGAGAGATCTGAAGTTTGACATTAGTGAATAGGTATTACTATGAATATATCATTGGAAGAAGGTTATGATTTTTTGAATAAGGGGATATATAATAACTAGATTTATTAATACTTTTATGATTCATGATTGTATTAGGATATTAGTTTGTTGTTTGACACTTCAAAAAAATATCTCTCAAGTACAAAATGTGTTCCATGTATCTTTCATGAGGATTTAAATTCCTAATCCTTCACATGTATTGAAATATTATATCATACCAATAGAGAAATAGCTCTCTTATGAGGAACAACCATTGGAGAATTTTCATCATAAAGATAATATGCTATGAAACAATACCACTCACCTAGTAATTGTATTTGAAAAGATTTAACTTAGAAGAAGCAATGAGGGATCATAAATATGTGATGAGGAATATTTTTCTATAATTTTTTGTATTAAATTGATAAAATTTAGAGGGTGAAATTCTTAAAATGGGCATATAATGTAACACTCTAAGTTTCTATTATATATAAATTTTTTTCTTTGATAGCTTGAGATATATGAAACCCCGAGTCTAATTGAATTGTAATATCATATATTGTCATAAACTAGATTTTAAATTTAAGGAGTGAATAAGAATAACAAAAATTCTAAAACTATGAATAATTATTTTATATATATCAAATATATTGGTAAATATGTACTCATTTTTTTATAAAATCATTATATGTCAAAAAATATATTTTTCCTCAGAAAAGGTTTTATTAATTTTTAAGAGTAAATAATATACTAATTTTTCTCAAATTTTATAAAATGTATTTAAAAAAACGATTTTCATTTTTTAAATCCGAATTTCAATGTATTTTTACTGTTTAATTTTAATAATTTTTTGAAAATATTGATTTTCAATGAATAGTTAAAAAGAGTGATTTTTATTGAAAATTTTCATTTTATTTCAAGAATTGAGAATGTTTCACTATTTTCAAAATGATTTCAATGTAAAAATAGATAATATATTTCCTGAATAATTCAATTATGGTCATTAGAATCAATTTTATGTTGTATTTTGGTATTGAAATGTTGGTTGGTGTGATTATGTCAAGGGGTGGGGGGTTAATTTAGTACCCAATAAAAATTTATATTAAAAATTGATCAAAATGAAATCCTCAAATTTATTAAAAATTGGATAGTTAAACAAAAAAATGATCGATATAAATCTTGATATTTTAAAATACTTCTCAAATATTTATTAGGTCTTAGTTAAAACATTTTATAATATTACTTTAACAGTTGAAATCGATTTACTAAATCAATATCTTATATAAACACTAATTATAGTTAACAATTAAAGTAATGGTTTTATATAGTTTAAAACAATTTCAGTTTTAAAGATTAAAGAATAAAAAAAATAAAACACAAAGTAAAATTTGAATACAAGAGTTTTAGTCTCAAGATGATACTTAGTCATCTATACTAGTAAATCACATACAACCAAATTGTTTATATAAATAAACTTTGATCCACAACTTGGATCGGGTGTTACAATAGTATAATAACTATCCCGGCCACACAGGGACCTCTTCCACAGTAATCATGGAAGTAAAAAAGATAATAGGTCACAAAGGTACCTCTTTCATAGTATTCATGGGAAACATGAGTAAGAAAGATGTTTGAGAAGATATCTATCTATCTTCCAATTTAAGTATAGGAGATAGTGTATGTGTAATAAACAGAGTATATAGACACTACTTGTAATGTGAAGATAAATAAACAAATAGATCAATTAGAACATTTAGAGAGATATTTTTTCTATTTATGATATTATTTTAAGTTATTATCTCCTTTAAAGTAGTTTTAAATGTAGCTTGATTCATGATTATGAAATATACTTTAAAATAGAGTGTCATAAACTTGTTTTTCTTTAAAATCCACTCTTTTATTGATGTGTGGAGGAGGTAATCAATATGTATGTTCTCAGTAAGTTCTTTAAATAAGGCTCAAATTGATTCACATGTGTAGCTATATTTGTGTTCCACATCTATAAGGGTGTTCGTTGTTCTTCAAAGTACATATGCTTTAATTCATACCACATGAGGGAGTTTGCTTTCTCTTTTATCTATAACATACATGAGTAACCATGTGAGCATCCATATATCCTAAATCCTCATAATTTAGGTTGAAACAATCTTTAATAAATCTTTGTCAAGAAATTAAGGAAAAATCACTAAAATAAGATTGATAATTGAGTTAAATAATGCATCTGTTAGATAAATTTAATTCAAAATAAATATAAAATAGTAGTGATGAGTCTTTTGAATGATGATAAAGTCTTTGTTTATGTCTTAGTATAGGGGTGTATTGATCTAGTAATGTCTTTATTTAGAGGTTTCTTGAGTCTGGTGGTGATTCATACTAATAGTGGCTGAGGATGGTGGTGATACATTCTTATACTTAGATAAAAACTCCATTTTGGTAGTAGATCACTTAGAATGGTGAATCCACTCTAGTGGATAGTATTTATGACACATAGCAAATTTTTTTTTTCTAGATATGAATCATAATTATAGAGAGTCATCCCAGTACTTAAACAATTTTAGATCCATGTGGCAAGTCATCCATGATGGTGACTTATCCTTGGCGGTGAGACATTGCTGGAGGTGACTCAACCTCAATAGAGAGTCTTTCCCAGTGCTAACCATATTTTCAAAAATTCTAATTTATAATTTTAAATGATATCATAAAACATAAATCTTAATAATATCATAATAAACACGAATTTTTAATCATTAAAATAAGGAGGCCAACAATATCCCACTTTTGATGATCACAAATCAAGGAATTTTATATACATGGAATCAAAGGTAAATCATGACAGTTTATCAAAGAGAGTGATTAGATGGTATCAAATAAATAAATTGAAACACATATGATAAAATATCAAAGGAAATTATGGATGAAAAGATAGGTATTCATATATAGTAATAAAGGAACTTTATTACACATAGTGGTAAAATACCAAAGGAAAAGTAAAGGAAAATAACCCATATGTGGAATCAAAGAAATATAACTATAAATGGAAAAATAATTTCCCAATATCTTCTCCACATTTTTGGATTATCAAAAAGTCCATAATAAAATAATAAAATAAATAAAAGTAGAATATGAATAAGATAATTTTCATTAGAAACCAACTGAAGATTAGCCATAAAAAAGTTACAATAATTATTTTTTGAGAAAAACATCAAAAAAATACTCATAAAAGATAAAAAGTATAATCATAAACATTTATTTGGATTGGATGAAGGATCAAAATGTGATTTTACCTTGTTTTTTTGGAGTCAGAAGCTATAGAAACTAAATTTGGGGTTTTATTAGGATCAATTGGCGGAATAATAGCTATAACTGAAAGAGATTGAGGCTCTCAGATGATGATAACCCAAAGCTGTTGTACTTCTTATCTGAGAGTGAGATAAAAGGGATAGAAGCAAGATAGAAGAGGTGTATAAGGGTATCTGGTTACACCGACTCTAAAATAAGCTGGATCTATAGTTGGAGGAGTCAGATGAGCTGTAACTAGAATTTCTTTGTGAGCCAAGATAGATGTTACATGCACATGTAGGAACAATTTCATTAAGTTTATAAAATGAATAATTATTTGACTACCTCAATCCATAGAAATAAAGAAGTATTTCTTATCTTATATAAAACTTTTAAGTAGTTGATTAATGATCTTTATCTTATTGACCATATCTTTGATGGCTTGTGTCATTAGAGGGAACCACAAATTCTCACAAAGAAACTTATAATGAGAATTCAACTTGTGTTTCATGAAAATTCTATACTGATAATAATTTATTTCTTTTTTTATGATCTCTATGTCAGATTTTATATCTTTCACATAATATTTAACAAAAATGAGTATATGATCATTGTTATATATTATTTTCGACAAAGTCTCTTGAGGCTGGTTTGGTACAATGCCTGAATCAACATCAACACTAAGATCTTCTATGATAACTGATATTTTCATCTCAACAACAAAAAACAGGAGGAAAAGTTGAACTGGAATCCATAGAAGTAATATTTTAAATTATTTATAACAAGGATACCATGGAACCAGTATAAGAAGAATTAATATCCTATATTGTATATTTTTATGATTCCAAACTAGTGGAAAACCTTCAATTTTAAATTTCAAATTATTGGATATGATGCATCATCTTTGGATGAATATTTTGAATCACTAGATCAAATAAATATCATGAATCATTTTCACTTAACTTACTAATCAAAGAAGGTTGATTCTTTAACTTCATATTAATCTTAGAAAGTGTTTTTTTCTAAAATAATATAAATCACACTTGGTGACCAAATCAATTAGAGCATCAGAGATAACTAGTATAGGAAAAGGTTAAGTTGGCTCTGAATCAAACCTCTGTGACCAAGTAGTAGCATCAATCCGATCAACGAAATATCCATTATAATCCTTTTATTCTATAATGGAAGGTTCAAAATTCATTGGGGACTCCCAAATTTATCAAAAAACTTGTCTCATTGTTTATAAATGTGGTCAATACATTTTTCATAAGTCTTAATAACAAAAGACTCTGCAATGTTAGATGCACCTACAACAACTACAACAATTGTAGGAACAATAAAAGAAGGAACAAAAACTATCTGAAAATTGGACATTTTCTCAACTATAGTAATTTAATATTCCATGTGATCATATACTAAATCCTCAATGGTAGAAGACACATCACTCAATTGTAAACCAACATTTTTCTCAACATTCTCAACATCCATCTTTTCAGCCACAGACTGGTCAAAAACAACAACAACTTTCATCAATTAACAACAACTTGATCTGACACTATCTGATCATCAATAGTAGTAGGTCCAACGGGATGATTTTATAGACTTTGGGATTTCTACCCCTCAATAGATGTTTCTTTCTATTCTCCATTATATCTATCCACATCCTTAACTAATCTTGGACATTCCTCAAATAAAGAAATAGATGAATTTGGAAAGTAATAAGAGATGCTAGAATTTCCACATATTTCATTCTAATTCTGCCACTGGCACCATCAAGGTCCAATCCTCCATTATCATTATCATTATCTCCATTAGCATTTCCATTTAAATCCTTATTTACATCTCCTATTCCTTTTCAATTTTCATCATCATATTGTTAATCTTCTTATTCTTCTTTATCTCCATCTCCATTCTCCTCATAGGATTTAGAATTGATTCTAAATTAACTTTCAAAAGACCCTTCTATTTCATCCTCACTACCTTCCTTCAATAATTTCTGTTTTTCAGAGAGAGACCTAGGTGGAATATGTTCCCAATATTAAATAGGTGTATAGATTTTTGATAGTTCCATATCACTTCCCTTATAAAAAGATAATTACTTCTCTTATTCATTCTTAAAGGTAGTAGCCTATTCCTTTTCATCACTATTAAAATACTCAATAATATCATTAGGCTCCATACTAGGGTTAACAATATCTATATGTTTAGATAGATGGTAAATATGATTAAAATCATCATAAAAATTTTCATTATCTACTACCCATTTCTTCTTCCATGGGTTACAACTTAGTCTCATCCTTATGAAAATTATCCTTATGATTCAGAAACCACCATAGTCTTCAACTGACTCTTCATTTCCATCAACAAGACCATTAGATTTTAACATCAATGAAATGAACTTCTAGTAGATTAAATAATTAGACCATGAAGTAGGCGGAATTATTTGCAATAGGTGGAGCATAAGATATCTACAAAGATCGATATTGTTTCATATTTTAATAATATATAAAAAATATAAATCTTGATAACTTAGAGTAGAAAATTAACATTTTCTTGGACACAACATGTGCTGTATGAACATAAAAAAATACATTCACCATAAAATTAAGAAAGTATAGTTCTTATAATAGTACCATATCCTATCAAATAATCCAGGGAATCTTCATAAAAAAAGAAGTCACTATCCTCCAGAATAAAACCTTGATAATAATTATAAAATCCATCATATGGGACCTTTAAACATCCAACCCACCTCTTTGAAGAAAAGTAAATTCTATGACCATTAAACCTATTTCTTACCTAGTATTCATTATATTCTAATCTAATCTCTATATACTTATAAAAATGATATACCACCTAGGTTATAAAGGTACATAATTTGAAGAGAACCATTAAATCCATCCTTGGTTCAATATAACCTTGAGCACCAATTACTTAATCGAGAGTAGCCATTCAACTTGAACTTCTTTTTTGGGTACTACAACCCTCTTTGTGAGATCTAGATTCACTAGTTCAACTATAGAAAGGTGAATTGTCTCCCCTTTATTCTTTTATGTGGGAGGTGACTCATCTAGAGAATATATTGAAGGTTAGTTCAATCTGACCATAGATAATGGATCAGTTGAATGTGAAATGAAGGTCAAAATTCGGGAGAGAAAGGGATGTAACATGTTTCGAGAGAAAGGGCGTGAGGAAGTAGTGAAAATTTGAATTCGAAAAATATATAATTTATACCATTTGAGATTATAGGGATTCAAAAAATAAAAATTGAAAACAGAAAACCATTTGAACATGATTATAAATTAAATGAACCATATGAAATTAAAAATGGTAGTTTAAAAAATGAGAAGTGAAAAAATGACAAACGTATGGAAAAACAATGTCATGAAGTTCTAAAGGTGAGACATTTCTTGATGGTGGGAAATATTCAACTTTGAGAAATCATAAATGGTGATAAATCAAAATAGTGAGAAGTATCAACAGAGAGACATTCACAATGGTGAGATATTCAAAATGGTAATACATTCACAACAATGAGATATTTACAACGGTGAGTCCAAAAAAATTATACTCAACTAAAATTAATCAAACCTAACTCATATTTTGTGTAATTAATTCTCTAAAAATTCAAAGTCTTAGTGAAAATATCAGCAAAACAATGTTCTGTACCGATGCATTGAAGAGTGATATCACCCTTTTGAAAATGATCACTCAAAAAGTAATGTATTAAATAAATGTATTTTGTTCTAGAATGTGAAACTTGAATATTAAAAATATTTATAGCACTTATGTTGTTACCTTTTATAGGGACATGTCAGAATTGATATCCATATTCTAGTAATGCATGTTTTATCCACAAGATTTGTGCACAAAAACTACCTGCAACTATATACTGAGCTTCCTCAATATAAAGTACAATAAAATTTTGTTTTTTTACTACACCAATAAACTATAGACTTTTCTAAAAGGTGAAATGTTCTAGATCTAATTTTTCTATCTAACTTACACCCACAAAAATATTCATTTAAATAATTAAATATATCAAATTCATTTCATCTTGTGTAGAACATTCCTAATTTTGTAGTACATTTGAGGTATTTAAAAATTATTTTTACAGCGACCAAGTGAGACTATTTTGGGGTTTATTGAAAATGAGCACATATACATACAATAAACATAATATCAAGTCATGTAGCAGTTAGGTAGACAATACTTTAAATAATATCCCTATAACTAGTTTGATCCACTAGTTTCCCATCTTCATCAAGATTCAAGTTATAGGTGGTACTCATAGAAGTATCACTAATCTCAATGATATCTAGATTAAAATGTTTTAAAAGATATTTAGTATATTTACTTTGATTTAAAATAATTCGTTCTTTATTTCGAAAACATTTGAAAACAAGAAAGAATTTAAGTTCTCCCCTTAAACTCACTTCAAATTCATTATTCATCACTCTTGAAAAATCAATACATATGGAATTATTTAAAGATATAAAAATAATATAATATACATACATTTGTACAAATAAAACATCTTTTGAATTTCATTTTATAAAAATAGTAGGATCATATATGCCTTTTGAAAAACCTTTTGAAATAACAAAATATATGAGCATATCATACCAGGCTCTAGGTGCTTGTTTAAAACCATATAAAGATTTTTTTAATTTGAAAACATAATTTTGGAAATGGAGATTTTAAAAAGTATGGGATTGTTCAAAAAAATATCTTTAATAATATACCCATTTAATAATGCACTCTTGTAATCCATTTTATAATGTTTTAATCTAGATGAGATTTATATGCTATAAGTGTTCTAACAGATTCAAGTCTATCTGCTAGTGAAAAAGAATCCTCATAGTCTATTCCTTCTTCTTAACTATACCATTGTGAATGAATTATATCCTTATTTCTTACTATCATGCCTGATTCATATACCATGTTTCAAAAAACCCATTTAGTGCCTATAGTGAAGGTTTCCTTGGGTCATTTAACAAGTTCCCACATTTTTTATTTTTAATTGATTTATTTATTCTTGCATTTAAATTACCAAAAATTCATCATTGATTGCATCATTTATGTTATTCGGTTTAAGATTATACATGAATACTTGATGTTCAACCTGATTTCTTAAAGAAGATATAGTCTCTCTACCATTATCTAGGTCTCCAACTATAACATCTAATGGATGTTACCTAAGGGTACTAACCACTCTAGATAATTAGGGGATGGTCACTTTAAGTTCTTCTATTGGTTTGGGTTATATATGTTATGGAAATTCATCAGAACTGTATGATTTTCTACCAATTTCATAGTAGAATTAGAAGGTTTATAATTTAAGTTTAGAGAAGATGAATCATCCTCAAAATTTAATAAATATGTTTAGGATCATGTGGATATTTCTCATAAAATTTGATATGAAAAAACTATTCTAAATTCATGATCCTTTTGTTAAAAACTCTATAGGATTTACTGGAGGTTGAATAACCTATGAAAATTCTTTCATCACTTTTGGTGGAAAGTTTTTTCAGATTATCCTTAGTGTTAAGAATAAGGACTTTACAACCAATGAACTGTAATGTAATTAACTACAGGCTTACTAAAATTACAAATCTCATAAGGGTTATTCTTTAAGGTATGTCTAATTAAAAATCTATTGATTATATAATAGGTTGTATGTATAACCTCTACCCAAAAGTAAACAGGTAAGTCATATTCATAAAGCATAGTCCAGGCTATCTCTTGACATGTACTATTTGTTCTTTCTACAACTCCATTATGTTGAGGGGTTGTAAGAGTATAGAAGTAATTACTATATCCTTTTTGTGAGAAAAAATATTCAATGTTTGGATTTTCAAACTCACGTTCATAATCAATTCACAGGGTCTTAATTCTAAGTCCACTTAAGTTTTCTTTATATCTAGAATACTTAGTAAAGTAAGAACATACTTCAATCTTCTGAGATTAAAAGAATACCCAAGTATACTTATAAAAATCATCCATTTGTAGATAAAAATATTTCATCCAATTAAGAATAGAAACTTTAGATGGTCCAAATAAATCTATATAAACCAACTCAAGAGGTTCAAAATTTAAAAACACTTTATTTGATTTAAAAGAAATCATATGTTGCGTCCTTTTTTGACAGAGGTTACAAAATTTATCATTTGGAAACTCAAATTTTGGTAGATCCTTTACTATAACTTTTCTAGTAATCTTCATAAGTGAGTGAATATTACAGTTGGATAGTCTCTTTTTCCAAAGACAATATTCTTTATAAAAATCAATAAAATAGGAAATTTTTTGAGAAATCATTGAATTTTAATAAAAAACTAAAAAAATTCATTCCTTAAGGTAGTAAAAAATAAATCATATTTAGAAAAAAAAAATTACATGCATTATTTTCATATTTAACATGAAAATCAAATTCATACAATAATAAGATTCTAAGAAAATTATACTTTAAACCATCAACAAACAATGCTCTAGAAATTAAAATAGAATTTGTGTTACTAATATTTCCTAGGCCAATGATTTTACAATTAGCATTATTACCAAAGGTGACATGACCACCATAAAAATTTATTAGGATCTTGAAGCTAGAATAATCTTTATTCATCTTCCTTAAACATCCACTGTCTAAGTACCATAGACTTTTATTGGAGGTATTCAATCAGTTTTCCTACATAAAAAAATTTATATAAGAAATGATTTTGGTACCTTGATTTTCTTGGGTCTAGATGTGTTAATAATTAGGGATTTAAGAACCCAAATTTATTTAATAGGTCTCTTGTAAACAGACTCTAGTATTTCAAAAAATAAACACTTTGTTTGGTCCTTTTAATAAATAAATGACAATAGAGATTTCAGAATTATATTTGGGTACAAATGTGATCTTAACTATTCTTCTTTGTCCAAGTTGATAACCCATACCTGTAACATAATCCAGAGTAATATTTTTACCTAGAATCTATGTAAGTGTTTCTATTCCATTAGTAAATTTTTCTAGACACTTATTCAATTGTTTATTAAAAAATTTATGTTCAGTATTTTCCTTTAAAAACTGAGCATTTTTATCTTTCTCTATTGTAAGATAATTTTTAATACTTATAGTAAAACATAATATTTATTAAGAACTTTATATTTATCCTTAAGTTAATTAAAATCCTATTATAGAATTATAAAATATTAAAACATTTCTTCTTAAGAAATTTTATCATTTGTATGTTCATTTTCAAAGTTATCATCACTAAGCATAGGTAAGACAGTAGATAAATTAGGTACCTATGATAATTTTATCATGAATCACATGTTTGATCAGTCAAACATCTATTCAGAAGTAGAGCCTCAGTCACTAGAGCTATCCTTAGAGACACTCCTAGTTTCTTTCATGGATTTCTTGAAAATTATGTTCTTTTCCTCAAATATCTTTTTTGTATTTCTATTTTATGTAGTCTTCCTTGACTTGTCCTCTATGATTGCACTAATAACAGGTTATCTCATTTGAGTTGTCATAATTTTTATAATGTTCTTTTAGAATCATACTTTCCTCTGTAACTAGGATTTAAGAAAAATTACTTTTTCTGATAAAACTTCTTAAATATTATGGCTATATGGGTCATCTCTTCATCACTATCCATTGGTGACTCACTATCACTAGATCATTCAATTTGAATAATTTACTTTTATTTTTGTTTAGATTCAGTAGACTTGAGAGCTAATGAATTTCTTTTTGTCTCATTATCTAATTCTATATTGACATTTAGCTGTTCTTTGTACATACTTAGCTTACCTATTAATTCCTAAACTGGCAGTTTTCTAATATCACAGGTTTATATAATTGACATTGAAGTCCCTCTCCATCTTTTATAAAGGCATCATAGTAGTCTCATAATTCGATCCTTGTCAAATAATAGATTTTCCAATGAGATCATGGTGGTCAAAAAAGTTTTTGAACATGAGAAAAATATAGGAAATTAATTCATTAGGATTCACCTTAAAAGTAACATAATTAGTAGTATATGTATTAAATATCATATCCTTAACATTTGTGGTTCTGTTATGTGAAATAGATAATGTTTCTTAAATTTCAAATGTAGTTTTTCATACATAAATTATATTAAATTCCTAATATTCTTAAGCATAATAAAGGGCATTAATAGATTTTTAATTATTATTATAAGAATGTTTGGTAGCTTCATTCAATATAAATCTATCATTTGTAGGTAGTTCATATATATCCTCTATAATTGCCCAAATCTCAAAAACCATACTCTTTAAATGAAATTTTATCTTTATTTTCCATTGAGAATAATTATTACCATCAAAAAAGGAAGTCTATTGGTAGAAAAACTTTCTTATATATTATCCATTGAAATAATTAAATTTTTAACTAATAAAAATTTAATATCTTTAAGGAAACTAAAAATCACAGTTGAATTTTTTTAGAAACTTTGATCTTAATGATAAAAACTTCGATAAAAAACGTTCTTCAGAGTGATTATATCCAAAGGGGGTGAATTGAGTACCCAATTAAAATTTCTATTAAAAATATGTTAAAATGAAATCACCATATTTATTAAAGACGACATAGTTAACCAAAACAGTCAATTGATATAAATCTTGATCTTTTAAAAGAATTATCAATGATTGATTAGGTCTTGGTTAAAATAATATATAATATTACTTTAACCTTTTAAATCAATGTACTAAATAAAAATATTATATAAACAAAAATTAAGGTTAACTATCAAAGTAGTGATTTTTTTGGTTTAAAAAAATTTTAGTTTTAAAGCTTAAAGATAAAACAAACAAAACACAAAGAAGAATTTGAATAAAAGAGGCTCAGTATCAAGTTGAGACTTAGTCCTATCCAATTGGAAATCACCTTCTTCCAAGAAGTTTATATAAATAAAATTTGATCTATAACTTGGATCAGGTGTTAGAATAGTATGAAAATTGTCCAGGCAACACAGGGACCTCTTCCATAGTAATCATGGGAGTAAAAGAGATAATAGGTTACATAGGGACTTCATCCACAATATTCATGGGAAATAGGAGTATGAAAAATGTTTGAGGTGATATCTAAATATCTTCCAACATATGTGTAGGTGATAGTGTGTGTGTAATAAATAGAGTTGACACACATTGCTCTTAATGTAAAGATAAATAAACAAATAGAGAAAATAGAAGATATAGAGAGTTTATGTTGCTCTGTCTGATATTCTAAGAAGCTAGTGACTCCATGAAAGTAGTTTGAAATTTATCTTGAGTCATTATTCTAAAATATGTTGTAGAAAAAAGTTTCATAAACTCATTGTTTTGTATGATCCAATCTTTCTAAATTTTTTGAAGGAGGGTAGTATCTTGTAACTTCTTAGCTGATTATTACAATGAAGTTCATCTCAATTCACATGTGCAACTGTCTATGTGTTTAAAATGCATATGTTTTTTTTCATTTTTCTTCACAGTACATATCATTCACTTCATATCACATGAGGGATTCTACTTCCTCTTCTATCAGCAACATGCATGAGTAACCATGTGATCATCTGGATATCCTGTATCCTCATACTCATGGATGACATAATATTTAACGAATATGTATTGATAAATTAATTAAAATCATTAAAATATGTTTGATAATTGAACTTTATAATGTATCTATTGTATAAATTTAATTCAAAATAAATATAAAATAGTATTGGTGATTCTTTTGAATGGTGACACAGAGTCTGGAAGTGTGTTAGTCTAGCAGTGTCTTGATCTGGAGGTGTCTTGATCCGATGGTTTCTTGATATGGTAGTGTTTTAATCTAGTGGTGTCTTGAGTGTGGTGGTTAGTCATGATAAATGCGACTCACTATGGAAGTTATATAATGTTATACTTATCCAAAACTCCATTATTGTGGTCGATAACTTGTAACGGTGCCTCCACTCAGGTGGTGAGTCTTTATGATACATAGCCATTTATTCATTCTGGTAGTGACTCATGTTGACAGTGATTCATCCTAGTACATAGAAAATTTTATATAATAGTGGTGATTCATCCATGTTGGTGACTCATCCTTAGTGGTGAGATGTATTGGCGGTGAGACTTTTTGAAGGTGAGACATCGATGGTAGTATCTCAACCCTAATAATATGTCTTTCTTATAGTTAACCATGTTTTCACCAATTCAGATTTATAATGTAAAATTCTGTCATAAAACATAAAGATCGTTATTATCATAATAAACCTGAATTTTTGATCATTAAAATAAGGAGGCTAACAAACAACTATTTATACTTCATGAAAACATTTTTTTTCTAGAAAACTATTTCTGGACATATTTTACAAGTTTAATTTTTAAATTAAATTAATCTACTTCTATGAAATAAATCATAACAAATAGATTGAATATTTTGAATTATGATTTTCAACATTGGTAAATATGAATCTTTTTTTGGTCATTATGAATAGTAACAGTTTTATATATTTGTTATCTCGATAAGGGTAGAATTGGAAAAATAGGGTGAAAACCTTGAGATAAGGTCATAAAATAAACCCAAAACTTTCCTTTATATGTAAAGACTCAGATTTTTCCATGTAATTTCTTAATTATATGGAATTATTATGAGTCTTTAAAAATTGACGGCGTGTGATTCTGAGGCCTGGTCTGCCCGAAATGAATTTCTGAACTTTTTTTAAGGTACATTAAGTAAATGCATGAGTGGCATTTTCTTAATTTTCAACCAATGATCGGATTAAAAATCTGATGACACCATTGAATCTGCAGTACTGAGATTCTCTTAAGGGATGATTTACTTTAACCACAGTAGGTCTGGAGAAAAAGATAAGTTTTGGGACATTTTAAAGAATAAAAAAAATTACTTAGTTATTTTTTATTTTTTTTCTTTCCCTCCAATGGAAAAAATGGAAATGTGGGACCAGTGGTGTGTCAAATCAATAAATGGATTTACCTTTAAAACATAAGTAACAACATCGATGGGGAATTAGGAAGATTCCTAGTTAATGATCCCCCATTAATTCCCAACGTTGTTATTTACCCTCCCCCTTTCTTATTTATATAGAGCTTGGGGAGAGGTGTCAGCACTGCTTCACCAAGCAACGAAGTGATGACAAAGTGCTCATATGCCAAACCCTTGGAGGATGGAGCTGGTTCCGGTGATAGGTGATGATCCACCCTGAAACCTCAAACCAAAGATCGACGATCAAGCGATGGCATTGGAGGCTAGTTGCAGGGACGGAGAACACTGACCCACTTCTTCAACCGCAGGTGTTTCACCATCGTTCTTGAGGTAGGGGTTTGATTCTTGTTTAATTCAAGTAAATTTCTTAAACCCTTTAATGCTTCCTCATGATTACGTTCTAACACAGAGGGTGCAGGCCTAATGAACCTAGCCTGAACCCTCAGCTACTTTTCTACCATTGCTCCCTCTGTGGAAGACCGCTAGCGCAGCAGCACCGACCGGCTACGAAGGAGGCGGCGTGCCGACGCATGCTGCAAGAGGAGGCCATGACACTAAACTGCATCGATCATCAGAGTGGCCGCCACCGGATGACTACAGAGGAGGTGAATCGCACTGCCAGTAAGCAAGGGGCCACAGCTCGTCAGCTGCAGCAGTCGGAGAAAAAGGCTGAAATATCGGCCGACTGCGGAAGGGGAGGTGACACAACCAGCACACCGCTGACGAGCGGGGAGGTGGCACGACCAGTGCGCCACCTATGAGTAGAGGGCCATGGAAAAAGCCATGACGGAGGTAGGACCTATGCCTACAATGCAGGTTTTGTGGTGACCTGGCGACGCCCATGTGCCGCCGCTGTTTCACAATGCTGAACGACCTCCAGTCCGTTCAGGATACCGGGGAGAAATTCCCCCCCTACCAGCTCAGGCAGACCATGGGCCGCGCCATGCATGGTTGGTTCGCCTGCCCAGCGGGATGTGTTCCAGTGGGCTGCACCCTCTTGCAGGTCGTGCCACACGTGGCCGGGACGCCAACCCTGCGGGCTGCGTGCCAGTGGGCCACGTCCCATTGCGGGCTTCCTACATAGCAGGCCATGCGCCTTACGGGCCAACCGCTTCAGGACGGGCTGTACCTCGGCCCAGTGGTCTGATCCTGTCGTGGCATAGCCTAGAATGGGTTGGGCTAGGTTGGTCCGACTAGGTGAGACAGGACCGAGGCCCAACCGGACCCAGAAACACTTAAAGAGCCATAACTTGAGAACCAGGCATCCGTTTGAAGAACCATCTATGGAGTTGGGATCCTTGGATCGAGACAGTACTTCTGGTATTCTACACTTGGGTTTTGGATATAGTTAGGGTATGACTGAGTTGGATCAAACCTGAATCCAACCGATCCCTCAGAACCAAAACACTTATAAATCACAGACCAGATGTCCGATTGACGCTCTGTCTGCCACGTTGGAACCCTTAAGACATGGCAGTCCTTTGGGTTAATCCTTTGCAGAGCATATTGGTGGTATAGGTACAAATAATATCTCTATAGGTATATTCTATATAACTTAAATGCACCGGGTGCGAGGAATCCTGTGGAAGGCTATAATGTGAAGAAAGAACATCGATCCTGTGTGGGTCAGCATCTATCGATCTTGTGTGGGTCATCTTCTATCAGATCCTATGTGGGTTAGTGCTGAGCAATCCAATGTGGGTCAGCACATACCTATATTGTGTGGGTTAGATCCTGTGTGGGTCAGTGGGGGTTAGTTACCTATCGATCTTGTGTGGGTCAACAACAATGCTTCATAACAGAATAAGATGATCTAGCTTATGACTAATCATCATTACTTATGAACATAAGTTATACCAATTGTGAGCTGAGTCTTTTACCTGAGTGGTACTTATACCTTCGTGGTATTGTCTTTGTGGTGTTACTAGTGTGGTACTTCTATCTTTGTGGTGTTACATGTGTGGTACTTCTTCCTTCATGGTGTTGCCTTTGTGGTGTTACCTGTGTGGTACTTCGACCTTCGTGGTGTTGTCTTCGTGGTGTTACATGTGTGGTACTTCTACCATCATGGGGTTGTCTTCATGGTGTTACATGTGTGGTACTTATATCTTAGTGGTGTTACCTGTGTGGTATTTCTACATTCATGGTGTTACCTTTATGGTATTCTTCCCTCATGTATGTGATGAGTATATCTTAACAACTTAAGTATATGTATAATAATATACCTAAGTAGAGTTGATGTCTTGATTTTGGGGTTTTTTTCCTTTGTGGAACGCTAGGAGACCTACGGGGGTCTCAGGGTCCCTAATGAGTATTGTTATACTCACCTATGCATAGTCTAAAACCCCACCATTTTGTGTCTTGTGCAGATGACATACAACATTGATTGAGGATAAGGGAGCCAAAACTGGATGATACATGGAGGTGGAAAATTTGGTGTGACGTGATTCAGGGACTAATGATTGTGAGAGGTACCTACCCTTCATGTAGGATCCTCGGTGGATGATCCAGGGGCTGTTTTCCCATTTTTGTTGTATTGTACCTTTAAGTTGTACTTGTACTATTACAGTTGGGCTTGTATTCTGGCCCCTTTACTTTTATCACACTTTTTACTACATCAGTTTACTTAGTGGTTTCTTCTTGTTGTGTTATTAGACTTTGTATCTATACAGGTTAAAAGGAAATTACTTCCCATTTTAGGGATATGCTTTTCCAGTTCTAGTCGCAAGCCCCTGACCTATGGAAAGAGATCTTGGGGTAGTCACAGCATGGGCCCTAAGGGACGGATTTGTGACAAAGTGGTATCAGAGGAGTCAGTTTTACCTAAGAACTAAGAAACCGATCTTTTATTTGTGGAAATAGTGTTAAGTGTTATGAGTGTGGTTTTTAGTTAGGGAAATCCAGTGTTGGTGCAGCGGACGACATATCGATAAACCATGACCCTGAATTCTGATTTCCGACTCAGTGCACAGAAACACTGATTGCGTGTATTTTGAAAAGTATTTCTTTTGATATCTTTGAGTCAGCTCACTAGGTATAACTTATTGATTGTGGAACATATGTTTTCTTTCTGGATTCCACCACGTAGACATCTATCTAGGATTCCCAAGAGAATTTGTGATGACGGCCCACCGAGCGATGAGGCCTCGGTATAGGGCCCCCATACCATGTTAGCACCTTCAGGTGGTTTACCCGCAACACCACTACTTTTTGGGAAGCCGTTTCCACCAACCCCACTAATAAAGGATGCACACTGACTGAGCGTGTTTCATGAGTTTCAGCAGTAAAGGCCTTCGAGGTTCCAAGGTGAGATGGACCCGAAGGTGGTTGAGAACTGGCTGGAGGCTGTGGCCAGAGTTTTTCACTTATTGGGGATACTAGCTGACCTTATGGTGATCCTAGAAACCAATATTTTTTAGGAAGCAATAGGGAGATGGTGGATCTTGATGATCCATATACATGACGAGGTGACCCTCATTTGGGAGGACTTTGAGAGCCTTTTTAGGGCAAAGTTTGTTCCAACGACCTTACACTCAGTGCGTATACAGAAGTTGCTGCACTTACAGCAGGGCAACATGAATGTGGCCCAATACTAAGTGATGATCACTAATCTCCCCCAGTACTCCACTGACATGGTATGTGACCCTTTCTTTAGGGCCCAGACCTTTGATCAAGGTCTCTGACGGAGGATCAGATCATCGATGATATTGCTCAGCATTCTGATGTAGGCTAGGGTGCTAGAGTGAGCGCTTTTGGTGGAGAGCTTCCAAGATGAGCAGACAACCACAGCGAAAGCCACCACTGGATGTAATGTAGCAGAGTCATGTACAACAGGCAGTAGGTGGATGATGCAAGGGCCAAAGTAGGATAGACCTTTTGGTGGAAGATATTAGGATACATGGTCGGTGGTGAGAGGCTCACTAGATAGAGGAGGACATTTGAGGAGCAGACAATGCTACTCATGTAGAGGGCAGGGTCACATGGATCGCGATTGCCTAAACCATTGTATGGAAGACGAATAGACGTTCGAGGGACTGCAGAGGTAGAGTTAGATATTTTATCGGGGAGGTCCGTAGGTAGTAGGTGGACGTGGAAGAGGAGCTGGCCATGCAACAGGCAGTGGGTGGCGATTCTAGGTTCTACCTCCACCACTTCCAGGTGGTTCACCCAGACCACATGGAGCAGGTGTACAGAGACAAGCATAACTTTATGAAGCAGTGGCCTATAACCATAGTGCATCAGAGATGATTTGAGGTATGATCTGTGTCTACTCTACCTTCGCTTTAGTACTTATAGACACAGGTTCCAATCACTATTTTATTACCACAACCCTCGTTCGGAGCTCAAAGATTTCGGTGGAGCCGTTGGCTCAATCCTTATGGCTAGAGACTCCTATGGGAGAGGATTTGAAAATTAAACACTGGTTATGGGAGTGTGAGTTTACTCTAGGAGGCGAGAGCTTCGACTGGGATATTCTAGTAGCAGCGTTGAGGCCTTACGACATCATCTTGGGTATAGACTGGTTATCCAAAGTCCATGCCCATATTGAATGTATTAGGAACAAAGTGTGGCGTGTCCACATGTATTGGACCAGGTTTTCTTTCACTAGAGAGAAGAGAACCTTTGAAGCACATGATAGACTTACCTAGTGGAGGGTGCAGCTGATTACACACCAGTTAGATAACGTTACCCTCAGAGAATTAGATGTTGAGAGTCTGAGCTATCTTATAGTGGTGGACCTGTATGTCGATGTCTTTCCTAATGATGTTACTGGACTACGTCCACCTAGAGAGGTAGACTTTTACATCGACCTATACCCCGATACGACACATATATCTACACCATCATATCAGATGGCTCATGGAGCTTCGTGAGTTACGAGAATAGTTGGAGGACTTGCAGAGAAAGGGGTTCATAAGGCACAACATTTCTCCATGGCAGCCCCGATTTTTTTCACCAAGAAGGCATATGGGAGTTTGAGACTCTGTGTGGACAATTGACGCCTGAACCAGGTGACTGTGAAGAACATGTATCCACCTTCGAGGATTGATGATATTTTTGATTAACTAATGGGAGCTCATTGGTTTTTGAAGATAGACCTCAGATTAGGCTATCATCAGCTCAAGGTATGAGATGAAGATGTTTAGAAGACAACCTTCAGATGTGTGTATGGCCACTATGAGTTCTTGGTTATGCCATTTGCCATGACCAATGCCCTAACAGTGTTCATGGGACTCATGAATAGAATCTTCCAGCCATACCTCGATCACTTTTTGGTGGTCTTCATCGAAGAAATCTTGATATACTCAACAATGGAGGATGATCATGCCTATCATCTACAGATACTTTTAGATACACTTCGAGATCACTAGCTTTATGGTATGCTCTTGAAGTTCCAGTTCTGGTTACGAGAGGTCCACTTTCTGGGACACATTATCTCGGAGGTTGGAGTTATAGTGGATTCGGTGAAGATAGAGGTTTTGATTTGAAAGAGCACTGTCGTGGGTGCCCTCAAATGATTAGTGTGATTTTGGGGTACTTAGGTGCAGTAGAGTGGCTGACCAAGGTCGTCTCTCAAAGGAGGAAGTGAATTAAAACAAATTTTCAGAGGTATTATAGAAACAAAATAAAAGGGAATAAAAACACTACTTGAAAGTATGGGGGTGGTTGTTTATAGTTTATAAATCTAGAAGAAGTTTGCTGGAAGAAGATTGCATTTTTTTGTTTTTAATTTTGAAATGATGTTTGATTAAAAAGACACAACAAGAAGATGTTTTTTTAGAAATCTATTTTAAAAGGTATAATCGATCTAACTCTACCTCTTCAATAATTTATTAATCATTATCATTTAAATTTATATTCACTTAATTATGACCCCTTAATTTGTTAAATCCCGAACCCTACGAGAATTAACTTTACCACAAAGATGAAGTGAATTTAATCTTAGGCTAACTTCAGAACATGAAATCGCAACACCCTGCTTTGATTGATGTTCTAAAATTAGCTTAAGGTTAGTGGTAAATTAAGGCACATAACCACTCTAGAAATGAGGATGAATTGTGTTTAGGGATTATATTTTAACTCTACAAATTTATCCCGTGTGGTCTTGTATTACTGATTAAGATCGCGCTCTCACAATTTGCACAACTCCCGACCTCACGTGTTTTGTGTTAATTGTTCAATTGCTCACTTAGTTTCTTACAATTTAAAAAAACAATTCATGGATCATATTAAGTGAATTACAGTAGCTCAATGATTCAAAATAATTAAATGAATAGGAATAGAGGTCGATCGATTACTAAAAAGAACTACTCTTCCATGGGTGGTGTAGTCATCGTGGAGACGTTTTGCATAAGCAAAGGATTGAAAGGGTAGAACCCAATATTGTCTCCACTCTTGATTCCAACCCAATTAAGAAGATTAATAGAAGAATAATAGGTAAGAACAAATAATATTATTTGAAGAAAAATTCAAGAAACAGACATGAAAGAAAATAAATACAAAGAGGAGGTGGGAGAGGAGAGCCTTTTTGGAAGAGAGGTTTGCCCAAAGGATTACTTCTTCCAAGAGTTGTGAGGGGCTCCCAAGAGACACCCTTTCGGAAACACTTTCCTAAAGCCTCGAACAGACCTCTAAAAGAGTTAAAACCCCCTTTAAATAGAGTTTGTGAGGGCTAGGGATATATAACTTTTTAAGTTTGAAATGAAAAAATCGGCCAAATATTTTATTCCAAGTTGAACCACCTAGTTGACCTCCAAAACGCGTGAATTGACCGGCCTTCCAGAAGGATGATTTGTTCCAAATCATGGCCCAGAGATTTCCTCAAATGTTGGGCTCAATACAAGTTCGGATGTAGAAGATATATCCTAAATACAGAACCCATGTCCATTCTGCCGAGTCCAGCCCACCATTGTCTTAATGGCCCAATTAATCCATTAAAATGCATTCTTTTGATCTAGTTTCCTGAATAAAAGTTGTATATAATTAAGTTAGGAACACTGTTACAAAATTTAGAATTCAAATAATAACTATAAAAATAGTTATCATTGAAATACTACAGTGAACTATAAAGGGTAAAATTGGAATTTTCATCAAATATTCAAATGAATGATCGAATCCCAAATATTTTGTAAATAAACATATTTAACACAATGTGAGGAAATTATATCATTTATTATCAATAAAATATTAAATAAAATAGTGTTTTATCAACTCTCCCACACTTACCCTTTTGCACACCTGGGCAAAACCTCATATCAAGTAAACATCAATATCAAATCAAAACCAATTTTTAAAACACATATTCTTAAGATCAATCAATTTCACACCAAGAATAAAAAGATATAATGCCTCATAAAAAACATTATTTCAAGTTCTCCATTTATATCATTCAATATATTTCCACTTTATTTATCCGCCCATGCACAAAACACTTACCTCGCTTGAATTTTCTCTCATCACTCAAATATCAATTTTTTTGCAATGTCTTTCTCATCCAAACTCATACAAGGGTCACCATAGGCTTGATAGATTCCTACATCGCTACCCTATGTGAGTCAACGACATATGTTTATCATGAGGACTTTTCAGGGTTGTTCTGTGGCTTTCGGTTGGTAGGATTAAGATGTGAAAAACTCTGAGGCTGAATGAGGAGGGCTTGACTCTTTTGAAGCAAAATTGCATTAATCTAATTTTCACTTACATATGGTCTTCTCCTCAATCCCCATAGTATCAATTCAACTCCATCATCATGAAAATACATGAAAGGTTTACACCATTCATCATTTCAACATAAAAAATTTCAGTCATCTCAAACATGATTTTCTTGAAAGCTCTAGATGGGCACAACTTTCCATCTCAATTAGAAGCTCCAGAAAAGGCACAACTTCATTTGTCATGAAAGCTCCAGAAAAGGCACAACTTTAAATATAATGACTTTCTTCAGCAGCAAACACATCTCTTCATAATTTAATTTTCCACCCAAAGTATCACAGAATGTGGTGGCAAAACACAAGACAACTCCCCCCCACACTTAAGCTCAACTAGATTATGCAATTTCACTTCAAGAGTTGGTTGGATAGAAAAAATTGGCTTGTAATGTGGCTAACCTAATAGGATGTGCATGGATTCTAAGGGATAAAAGGATTAAATATTCAAGGTAGGCCATTATAAAAAAGGATTCTTTGAAATAGGGGCTTTAATACCAAACAAATGCCTCAATCATTTAAACATAATTACCTCAAACCCTCAAGTTTTGACAGGAATAGATCAAATTCTGGTTAAATCAAGTATGGTTTGGTTCTCTCAAGAAGTGAGGTGAATGTAAAGAATATGAAAATAATGGTATAGAAGCCTCACAGGAAAGTGATTTCAAATATAAAGACAGTGAGATTGGCATGGGATTCAAAATTCAGTGTACTTTTCATGAAATTACTAAATATTTGAACTTGAAACAAAGTCATTTCAGCATTCATTTAAGCTTAGTTTCAAGGGGTAAATTGTTTCACTTATTGATATGGATTTAAAAATGGTGATGAGAATCATTTTAGCTCAAAAATTTGAAAAACACACAAAATTGGAAAAACACACAATTTTTTTGTTTTGGTATTTTTAAAACAGGAAAACAATTGAAATTACTAAAATAAAAGGTTCCCTCCCCCACACTTAAAATATTACATTTTCCTCAATGTGAACCTATGAGATGATATATTCACATGAAATACAGAATTTTTAAATAGGACAAATAATATAAAAGTGAAAGGGTTAGGAACAGCCTGATGTGCTCAAGTGATGATGGGGTCATGCAGTGTGATAAAATCCACTGCATCAGTAGAAAGTCCCTCAATGTATCTCTTCAAACATTGCCCATTGACTGTAAAGCTCCTTCCAGTGTCCTCTTGTGTGATCTACACTTCACCATAAGGATAAACATTAGTCACAACATAAGGAACCAACCATCTGGAATGCAACTTACCAGGCATCAGCTTCAGTCGTGAACTATAGAGAAGGAATTTCTCTCCAACATGAAACTCCCTTTGTTGGATCATTTTGTCATGAGCTACTTTTGATTTTCCTTGTAAAGCCTTGAGTTCTCATATGATGATAATCTAATCTCCTCAAGCTCTTGAATTTTCAGTTTCCTTTGGATTCCAGCTTGGGCCAAATCCATGCTGCATTTCTTTATAGCCCAATAAGCCCGATGCTCGACTTCCACTGGGAGATGACATGCTTTCCCAAAAACAATCCCAAATGGGGACATACCAATGGGGGTCTTGTATGCTGTTCTATAATCCCACAATTCATCATCCAAGCACTTTCTCCAATCCTTCCTATTTGGCTGCACGGTTTTCTCCAAGATTTGTTTCAACTCACGATTTGAAACCTCAGCCTGGCCATTTGTTTGGGGGTGGTATGGTGTTGATGTTTTGTGTGTCACCCCATACTTTTGAAGGAGGGAAGCAAAATTCCTATTACAAAAGTGTGTCCCTTGGTCACTGATGATGGCCTTTGGTACTCCAAACCTGCAGAAAATTTGAGCCTTGACAAAATCCACTACAACATGAGAATCATCAGTCCTGGTGGCCTTGGCCTCCACCCATTTACTCACATAATCAACAACAACCAAAATATACAAAAATACAAATGAACTAGAAAAAGGACCCATAAAATCAATGCCCCATACATCAAAAATCTCATAGAATAGTATGGGTTGTTGGGGCATCTCATGTCTCTTAGAAATGTTCCCAGTGTGTTGGCAATGAGAGCATGACTTACAAAACACATGGGCATCATGGAATAATCTAGGCCAATATAATCCAGAGTCCAAAACCTTCCTAGCTGTCCATTGGGGTCCAAAGTGTCCACCACAAGAAAGTGTATGACAGAAATGCAAAACAGACTCAAACTCATGATCGGGAACACACCTCCTAATGACTTGGTCACTACACATGCGCCAAAGGTAAGGATCATCCCACACATAATACCTAGACTCACTTTTTAATTTTTGGACTTGATATTTCTCTAAATTTGCAGGGATTTCAGAGGCAACAATGTAGTTCACTAAATCAGCATACCAAGGATGCGTACCTGAGATGGAATAAAGATGCTCATCGGGAAAAGTGTCCCGAAGTGGTACCTGGTCCAAGGTGTCCTCCTCTATTTTGTGAGTAAGACTACTCATGTGGTCCACCACCATGTTTTCTGACCCCTTTTTGTCCTTTATCTCGATGTCAAACTCTTGAAGAAGGAGCATCCAACGGATAAGTCATGGCTTTGCATCTGGCTTCTTCAGGAGGTACCTCAAAGCTGCATGGTCAGAAAAAAAAACTACTTTAGAGCCCAATAAATATGAACGGAATTTATCTAAAGCAAATATGACAGCAAGAAACTCCTTTTACGTGGTTGTGTAGTTTGATTGGGGGCTGAATCCAATGTCCTTGATTCATAGGCAATCACATGTGAACGTCCTCCCACCCTCTAAGATAAGACAGCTCCAACCGCGAAGTTGGAGGCATCACACATAAGCTCAAATGGAAGGTCCCACCGTGGGGGATGTATGATAGGTGGAGTGGTCAGACACTTCTTTATCTCATCAAAGGAAGTCCTAAAAGAATCATCAAACACAAAATCAGAATCTTTTTGAAGTAATCGTGACATAGGAAGAGCGATCTTACTAAAATATTTGATGAAGCGCCGATAAAATCCTGCATTCTCTAGGAAAGATCTAACATCACGCACACATGAAGGATAGGGTAAGGATGAAATAATGTCTACCTTAGATCTATCAACCTCTATCCCATGTTTTGACACTACATGCCCTAAGACAATGCCATGCTCTACCATAAAATGACACTTTTCAAAGTTCAGGACCATATTCTTCTCAATACAACGATGCAACACATCACCCAAACTAGAGAGACATTCATCAAATGAGGACTCATAAACTGTAAAATCATCCATAAATACCTCCATGCAGGTCTCAATTAAATCTGAGAAAATACTCACCATGCATCTTTGGAAGGTACCTGGGGCATTGCAAAGTCCAAATGGCATCCTTCAGTAAGCAAAGGTACCGAATGGGCAGGTGAATGTCGTCTTCTCCTGGTCCTCTGGAGCTATAGGAACCTAAAAATATCCAGAAAATCCATCCAAGAAACAATAGTGTGTCTTCCCAACTAGTCTCTCAAGCATCTAATCAATAAACAGGAGGGGGAAATGGTCCTTGCGAGTGGAATGATTTAGTTTCCTATAATCAATACACACACGCCAACTGTTTTGCACCCTCATTGGAACTAACTCATCTTTCTCATTTTTAACAACAGTAACAACACTTTTCTTAGGCACAACCTGAATTGGACTTACCCACTGAGAATATGAAATGGGAAAGATTATACCTGCCTCGAGCAATTTCTCAACTTCTTTTTTAACAACTTCCAGGAGGGTGGGATTGAGTCTCCTTTGTGGCTGTCTCACCGGTTTAGCCCCATCCTCCAAGAGAATCCTATGCATGAAAATGGAGGGGCTAATACCTGATATGTCAGCCAAGGTCCACCCAATCGCCCTGATGTTCTCCCTCAAAATATTCAAAAGCTTTTCTTCATGTTCAAAAGGTATATTGTTAGCAATGATAACAGGTAATCTCTCACCACTCAACAAGTATGATTATTTCAGATTTGGTGGCAATGGCTTGAGTTCTAATGAAGGAGGGTGTAGTATGGATGGAGACATTGAAGGAAATGAAATATGTGCACAAAGAGCATCAGTATCAGAATATACATCATCAAAATCAGAGAATAAAGCATCAAATCCATCAGCATACTCTATAGCCATGTCATAACTAGAGTTTACATGATCAAAATCAGAATATGATTCCATTTCAAAATCAAATCTTAGAGAGTCTTGTTCCTTAGAAACGGGTGTGGAAGTACTTTTAGACATCAAACTAGAACTAATACTCATAATCTCCCTAAGCATAGGACAATCCAATTCCATGGTGTTTTTACTTGGTGGTTCAAAATGGGAGATAACAAAAGCAGAATGGTCCTCTAAGGGGTACTTCATGGAATCCATAACATTAAATATCACAACTTCATCCCCAAATTCCATGGAAAGTGTACCCTCATTGACATTTATGATAGTTTTTGCAGTTTTGAGGAAGGGTCTACCTAAGATAATGGGGGCATGAGAACTTACCTGATCATCCTCCATGTTAAGAACATAGAAATCTGCTGGAAATATCATGTCTCTTACCCGGACAAGTACATCCTCAAGGACTCCTGCTGGATATGCCGTAGCTCTATTCGCCAATTACACCACTACTCTTGTTGGCTTCAACTCACCAACCTGCAAGGAAGAGAATACAGAGTGAGGCATCACATTTATGGAAGCTCCTAAATCACAAAGGGCATCAAAGAAGTGCAACTCCCCTATAGTACATGGGATGGTGAATGTCCCGGGATCCTTGCACTTTGTTGGCATTGCTAGAGTTGGTGTAATGAGTGCCGAGACATTCCTTCCAAGGTTGATCCTCTCATTTCCCTTGATCCCTCTTCGATTGGTACAAAGTTCTTTTAAGAATTTCACATACCTTGGAATTTTCTTAATGGCTTCAAGTAGAGGAATGTTGATCTCCACATGCTTGAATGTGTCCAAAACCTCCTTTTGCATTGCTTTTTCAGCCATATTCTTGGTTTGAACAACCCTGTTTGAAAAAGGAAGGGGTTTAGGAGGTACATCATCAATCTTTTTTTACCTTTATCTTTCTCCTTGGATTGCTCATCAGTTGGTATGGAATGTGGCTTCTCTAGAGTAGAGGTGAATCCCGGTGGAATGGTAGGTCCAGATGTATCATTCATTCCCCTTTGGATTTGGAGTGGGTTGGGAAGGTAGATTTCCAGAATTCTTACTCACACGTTCATGGAGGGCGGTGGCAATATGACTCATTTGAGTCTTCAACTCTCTCAGCTCCGAACCTTGACTCTTCAGCTCATTCTGTTGATTAAGAACAATTTTTTTCAAAATATCATCAGTGTTAGAGTCTACCTTGTGATGTATATTCTCTTGTTGCTGACTCGTTGATGCTTGGGCTTCAAATCACCTTTTGGGTTGTTGGAAACCCTGTTGGTAAGGTGGAGGCTGCTGGAAGTTTGGTTGAAAAGGGGGCCTTTGTTGTTTTCCAGAGCCATACCTCATGTCTGACTGATCTTTCCACCCTTGGTTGTATACTGTATCAAAATTCTTTTGGGGATATGGTTGTTGTTGTTGCTACTGAAATGGTCTCCCAGGGAACACTGCTGCACAATCTTCTGTCTCTTGTAGTTGTGGGAAACAATCAGTTGGGTGGCTTGTCTCAGTGCAAATGCCACATGGCCTTGAAGGAGGGGGTTGGGATGTCTTTTGAGCCAATTTAATCTGCCTCACCATAGTTTTCAATTCTTCTAACTTAGTATCAATCAAATTACTTTCAAGAGAAGAAGGACTTACTTGATGTACTCCTCGAATATGTGGTGTACCTCTATCACCGAATTGTTGAGAATTTTGGGCCATTTTGTCGATCAATGCTCGTGCAGCTACTGGTGTCTTGTCCACCAATGCTCTTCTAGCTGCAGCATCCACCATGCTCCACTCCATGGGTGTGAGTCCTTCATAGAAGTACTGGATGAGTAGTTGCTCACTGATTTGGTGATGTGGGTAGCTTGCACACAACTTCTTGAATCGCTCCCAGTACTCATACATTAACTCCTCTTGTTCTTGTTTGATCCCCGATATCTCCTTTAGAATGGATGTGGTCCTTGATGCTGGAAAAAATCTTTGCAAGAAAATACATTTCAAATCATTCCAACATGTTACATATTCAGGTTGTAAATAGTACATCCAATCCTTTGTAGCCCCATCAAGTAAAAATGGGAATGCTCTTAATTTTATTTGATCTTCAGAAACATTTCTAGGTTTTAGGGTTGAGCAAACCACATTAAATTATTTAGGTGTTTATTGGGATCCTCACCAGAGAGGCCATGAAACTTTGGAAGAAGGTGAATTAATCCAGATTTCAATTCAAAGTCCGATTCGAGATTTGGGTATGCAATTCAATTTGGTTGATAGTTAATATCAGGTGCAGCCAATTCTGGAATGGTTCTATTAAGTTAATTTCCATTATTTCCATCCATTGGTTCCACTTTTATGTTTGAATTTGAATAGATTCCAATTTCAATGTTTCCAGAAGAGAGGAATTCACCAACTGATTGAATATTGAAACTTCCCGTAGACTGAGAATTTCTGATTCGAGCCCTAAGGCTACGTTCAATTTCAGGGTCAAGATCTAAGAGATATTCGGGATTAGTTTGTGTCATAGATCAAATAAAAATGAAAAGAAAGAAAGTGGACCATAGTAAAATAAAAATGAGAAGTTTGAGTTGATGGTCCAAAAAGAAGTAGAAGAAAATAAAAGAAGAAGGAAAAAAAATCAGATTGGGTAAAGATAGAAGAAAGAAGAGAGGAAGAGAATAAAATGTAAAACAAAATAAATACCTCTAATTATTTTAAATAATTACTTTCCTCCCCGGAAACGGCGCCAATTTGAAAGAGCACTGTCGTGGGTGCCCTCAAATGATTAGTGTGATTTTGGGGTACTTAGGTGCAACAGAGTGGCTGACCAAGGTCGTCTCTCAAAGGAGGAAGAGAATTAAAACAACTTTTCTGAGGTATTCTAGAAACAAAATAAAAGGGAATAAAAACACTACTTGAAATTATGGGGGTGGTTGTTTATAGTTTATAAATCTAGAAGAATTTTTCTGGAAGAAGATTGCATTTTTTTGTTTTTAATTTTGAAATGATGTTTGATTAAAAAGACACAACAAGAAGATGTTTTTTAGATATCTATTTTAAAAGGTGTAATCGATCTAACTCTACCTCTTCAATCATTTATTAATCATTATCATTTAAATTGATATTCACTTAATTATGACCCCTTAATTTGTTAAATCCCGAACCCTACGAGAATTAACTTTACCAAAAAAATGAAGTGAATTTAATCTTAGGCTAACTTCGGAACATGCAATCGCAACACCCTGCTTTGATTGATGTTCTAAAATTAGCTTACGGTCAGTGGTAAATTAAGGCACATAACCACTCTATAAATGAGGATGAATTGTGTTTAGGGATTATATTTGAACTCTACAAATTTATCCCGTGTGGTCTTGTATTACCGATTAAGATCGCTTTCTCACAATTTGCACAATTCCCGACCTCGCGTGTTTTGTGTTAATTGTTCAATTTCTCACTTAGTTTCTTACAATTTAAAAACACAATTCATGGATCATATTAAGTGAATTACAGTATCTCAATGATTCAAAATAATTAAATGAAGAGGAATAGAGGTCGATCGATTACTAAAAAGAACTACTCTTCCATGGGCGGTGTAGTCATCGTGGAGACGTTTTGCATAAGCAAAGGATTAAAAGGGTAGAACCAAATCTTGTCTCCATTCTTGATTCCAACCCAATTAAGAAGATTAAGAGAAGAAGAAGAGGGAATAACAATAATATTATTTGAAGAAAAATTCAAGAAACAAACATGAAAGAAAATAAATACAAAGAAGAGGTGGGAGAGGAGAGCCTTTTTGGAAGAGAGGTTTGCACAAAGGCTTACTTCTTCCAAGAGTTGTGAGGGGCTCCCAAGAGACACCCTTTCGGAAACACCTTCCCAAATCCTCGACCAGCCCTCTCAAAGAGTGAAAACCCCCTTTAAATAGAGTTTGTGAGGGCTAGGGATACATACATTTTTAAGCGTGAAATGAAAAACTCGGCCAAATATTTTATTCCAAGTTTCACCGCCTAGTTGACCTCCAAAACGCGTGAATTGACCGGCCTTAAAGAAGGATGATTTGTGAAAAATCATGTCCCCGAGCGTTCCTCAAAATTTGGGCTCAATCCAAGTTTGGAAGTAGAAGATATGGTCCAAATATAGAACCCATGTCCATTCTGCCGAGTCCAGCCCTCCATTGTCTTAATGGCCCAATTAATCCATTAAAATGCATTCTTTTGATCTAGTGTACTGAATAAAAGTTGTAGATAATTACGTTAGAAACACTGTTACAAAATTTAGAATTCAAATAATAACTACAAAAATAGTTATCTTTTAAATACTACAGTGAACTATAAAGGGTAAAACTGGAATTTTCATCAAATATTCAAATGAATGATCTAATCCCAAATATTTTGTAAATAAACATATTTAACACAATGTGAGGAAATTATATCATTTATTATCAATAAAATATTCAATAAAATAGTGTTTTATCATGCTTACATGGGAGCCACCCAAGACTATGACTGAGGTGCGGAGTTTACTGGAGTTGGATGAATATTACCAGAGATTCATGGATAGATTTTCTAGAGTTGCGGTACCCTTTTCAGCATTGAAAAAGAAGGGACAACCCTTATTATAGATAGAGATATGCCATTAGAGTTTTCAGGAGCTGAGGTAGAGACTGACAAGTGCCGCCATCTTGAGGTTACCAGAATAGGACGTTGGATATGTAGTCTACTGCAATACATCAGGGACCAGACTTGGTTGTGTCCTGATGTAGGAGAGAGCATTGATCAACTACTACACACAATAGCTGAGATAACATGAGTAGAAATACGCTACCCATGGCATGGAGTTAGAAATAGTGTTATTTTCCTTGAAGATGTTGCGACATTACTTGATGGGAGAATGTTTTACAGTCTAATCTGAGCACAAGAGTCTTAGGTATATCTTATCTCAGAAGGACCTGAAACATAGGCAATGGAGATGGCTAGAGTTCCTCTAGGAATATGACTTTTAGATAGTCTATACTCCTGGGAAGGGGAATGTGGTAGCAGATGCACTCAGTAGGATTTATGGTCTGCAGATGATGAGTGAGGTGACAGAGCATCTATCCATGTTGTAGATATCCTTCATGGATAGAGATGGAGCTGCATACCTCCAGTCTATGACAGTCACTCCCCATTCCTTCAGTGAGTCAGGGAGGTACAACTTAGAGACATTGACTACAAGGCTCGACATGCTTAGATATCCTCAAAAAAGGCACTTGATAAGTTTTATGAAGGTGGGGATCACATCATCTTCATCAGAGTACGTACCATGGTACCAGTGGTGCTACGGGAGGAGGTGTGGAGGGAGTTCCATACGTCCGCTCTGGTGATACATCATGATGTAGTGAAGATATACCAGGACCTTCGACGTCAGAACTGATGGCTAGGGATGAAGAAAGAAGTGGCAAAGTTTGTTTCACAATGCCTCACTTGTCATCAAGTGAAGGCCGAGCATCAGGTTCCAACAGGCTTAGCTCAGCCGCTAGAGGTGCCAGAGTGGAAGTGGGATGAAATCTCCATGGACTTTGTGACATGGATTCCACGTACGTCTAGGGGAAATTATTCTATCAGGGTGATCGTTGACTGACTCACCAAGTCGGCCCACTTTCTACCTATCTGAGAGGAGGGATCAGTAGAGGGATTAAGATACCTCTATGTATAATAGATTGTGTGACTTCATGGGGTTATATCAGTGATCATATCTAAACGTGACACATGTTTTACTTCCCGATTGTGGAAGGGATTATAGGAGGTGTTTAAGAATCACCTACATTTTATCAACACCTTTCATCCTTATACAAATGGTCAAATAGAGCGGACCATTCAGACGCTGGAGGACATGATTCGTGCATGCGTCCTAGATTTTGGACATAGTTGGGAGGATCAATTTCCCTTTGTGGAGTTTGTATACAAAAAAAGTTATCACTACACCATTAGTATGGCACCATTTGAGGCTTTTTATGGGTGACCATGCAGATCACCTCTTTGTTGGACATACCCAAGAGAGTCAACAGTTATGGGTCCAGAGTTGGTACGGGATACCACTGAGAAGGTGCAGATCATCCAAGAGTGGATGAGGAATGCATAGAGCAGATAGAAGTCTTATGATGGTAGGAGGCAAAGACCTTTGGAGTTTGAAGAGGGAGACCATGTCTTCCTACAGGTCTCACCTCAACAATGTTTACGAAGATTTAGAAGAGGCATCAAGTTATCACCGAGTTTTATCGGACCATTTCTTATACTTAGGAGGATATAAGAGGTGGAATACCGCTTGGCACTTCCACCGCAGTTGGAGAGGGTGCATGACGTCTTGCACATATCCCAGCTAAATAGATACATACATGACCCATATCACATCATCAGACATGGTGATCTATACTTCAATTATGGGGAGAAATATATGGAGGTTCCAATGGAGATTGAAGATCGACAAGAGAGATTCCTTCCTGGGTGGTCAATACCTCTGGTGCACATTCACTGGCATCACGTGAAACTCTATGAGAGAAAATGGGTGTGGGAGGCTCAGATTCATTCTTAGTATCCCCATTTGATTTCTTAGTATATGTTGTGGCTTTCAGGGGAAAAAATCCCTAGGGTGCGGAGAATGTAAAGACCCGATTTTTTCCATGTAATTTTTTTCTTTTTTTAATTATATGGAATTATTATGGGTCTATAAAAATTGATGGCATGTGATTCTGAGGCCTGGTGTGCCCAAAATGAATTTTTGAACTTTTTTTAAGGTACACTCATTAAATGTGTGAGTGTAATTTTCTAACTTTTGAATTGGTGCTCGGATTAAAAATATGAGTGCACTTTTCATCTGCAGTGTTGGGATTCACTTAAGGGTGGCTTCACTTTGATTGAAGTAGGTCTGGAGAAAAATTAAAGTTTTGGGATTTTTTAAATAATAATTAAAATAACTTAGTTAATTTTTATTTTCTTTCTTTCCCTCCAATAAACAAATGGCATCATGGGACCAGCGGTGTGTCAAGATAATAAATGGATTGAACTTTCAAACTTAAGTAACGACGTCATTGGGTAATTAAGAAGGTTATTGATTAATGAGCCCCCATAAATTCCCAACATCAATACCTAACCTCCCCCTCTCCTATTTATATGTATCTTGGGGAGATGTTTCAAAACTGCTTCACCAAGAAACAGAGTGCTGACAAAGTGCTGAGATGCCAAACCCTTAGAGGATGGAGCCGATTCCGGTGAGTGGTGATGAGCGACACCGAAACGCCAAACCAAATATCAATGATCAAGAGACATCGTTGGAGGCTAGTTGTGGGGATGGTGAACACCGACCCACTTACTTAACCATAGAAATTTCTCCATCGTTCTTGAGGTAGGGGTTTGATTCTTGTTTAATTCAAGTTAATTTATCTAACCTTTTAATCCTCCCTCATGATTACGAGCTAACACGGAGGGCTTAGGCCTAACGAACCCGGCTCAAACCTTATGGTACTTTACTATGCTTGTGACCTTTGTGGAATACTGCCAGTGTGGCAGCACTGAATGGTTATAAAGGAGGCGGCGCACCGATGCACGCCACAAGAGGAGGCCGTGGCACTAAACAAAGATGGTCATCAGAGCGGCCAACCCTGGCCGACTGTAGAAGAGGTGAGGTGTGCCGTCGCATGCCGCTGGTGAGTAAGGGGCCGCAGCCCGTCAGCCATGACGGTCAGAGAAGGTGGCTGACACATCGGTAGGCCGCAAAAGGGAAGGCGGTGCAAACAACATGCTGCCGGTGAGCGGGGAGGCGACGCGACCAGTGCGCCACACACGAACGGGGAGGCGGCATGACCAGTGCACTGCTGGTGAGTAGAGGGCTGTGACTGAAGCTGTAACAGAGGTTTGACCCATGCCTACCCATCAGGTTCTGTGATGATCAGGCGACAACCATGTGGCGCTGTTGTTTCACAAAGCCAAACGACCTCAGACCGTTCGAGATATTGGTGGGAAACGACCCCCCTTGCCAGCTCGGGTGGACCACAGTCCAACCCCTTTTAGGCCGCGCCACATGCGGCCAGAACACCTACCCAGTGTGCCGCACACCAGTGGGCCATGCCGCATGTGACTGGGCTGCCTGCCAGTAGGCTGTGCACCAGCGGGCTGCGCCCCCTTGCGGGCTATGCCACACACGGCCGGGCCGCCTACCCAGCGGGCCGTGTGCCCATCCGGGCTGGGCCGCCCTTAAAAGCTGCCCATATCAAGCTGGGCCACCCCCTTGTGGGCTGGGCCAAGCCCACCGTGGACCATCCAAGACCGGGTCAGTCCGACTGGGTTGGATCGGACCCTGGTCCAACCTGACCCAGAAACACATAAAGGGCCATAACTTGAGAACCAGATGTCCATTTGACGAACTGTCTATGATGTTGGGATCCTTGGATTGAGAAAATAATTTTTGTACAATCCTCTTGAGTTTTAGAGACATTTGGTGTATGACCAGGTTGGATCGAACCCAAATCCGACCAGGCCCTCAGAACTAAATCAGTTATAACTCACAGACCAAGCGTTCGATTGATACATTGTCTGCCGCATTAGAACCATTATGACATGGAGGTCATTTGGATTACTCTTTTTGGATCTTATTGGTGGTCGAGGTATTACCGATATCTCAAGAGGCTGATTATAAGGATCTCAAATTCACAAGGTGCGAAAAATCCTACGGTAGGTTGTAATGTGAAGAAAGAACATCGATCCTGTGTGGGTTAGCATCTATCAATCCGGTGTGGGTTAGATTTTATCAGATCCTTTGTGGGTCAGTGCTCAGTGATCCTATGTGGATCAGTGTATACAGATCTTGTGTGGGTAAAATCCATTGTGGGTCAGTTGGGGTTAGTTACCTATCAATCCTATGTGGGTTTGTAGCAGTGCTTCGTAACAAAATAAGATGATCTAGCTTATGAATAATCACATGTACTTGTTTACTTAAGTTATACCTGATTGTGAGATGAGTATTTTACCTGAGTGGTACTTCTACCTTTTTGGTGTTACCTATGTGGTACTTCTATATTCGTGGTGTTACTTGTGTGGTATTTCTACCATCATGGTGTTGTCTTCGCGGTGTAACCTGTGTAGTACTTCTACCTTCGTGGTGTTGTCTTTATGGTGTTACCTATGTGGTAATTCTACCTTCATGGTGTTGTCTTTGTGGTGTTACCTATGTGGTAATTCTATCTCAGTGGTGTTAATTATGTGGTATTTATACCTTCATGATGTTACCTTTGTGGTATTCTTCCCCCATGTATGAGATGATTATATCTTGACAACTTAGGTATATGTATGGGGATTTATGTAAGTGGAGTTGATGTATTGTTTTGTGGTTTTTTCTTCATGGAACTCTCGGAGACCTATGGGGGTCTCAGGGTCCCTACCGAGTATCGTTATACTCACCCCTGCATAACTTATGCCTTCACCTTGTTGTGTCTTGTGCAGACGACGTTCAACATTGATCGAGGCTGAGGGAGCCAGGAATAGATGATACATGGAGGTGGACCATTTGGCGTGATGTGATGCAAGGACTAATGATCGTGAGCTGTGTCTACCCTTCAGGTAGGATCCTCAGTGGACAATCTAGGAGCTGTTTTTCCCTTTTCCCTTGTATTGTACCTTTCAGTTGTACTTGTACTTTTACAGTTGGGCTTGTATTACAGCCCCTTTACTTTCAACACTCTTTTTACTACAGTAGTTTACTTAGTAGTTGATTCTTGTTGTGTTCTTGGACTATGTGTCTATACAGTTTAAAAGGAAATGCCTTTCTATTTTGAGGATACACTTTTCCTGTGCTAGTCGCCAACCCCTGGCCTATAGAAGGCGAGCTTGGGGTAGTCACGACCTGAGCCCTGAGGGACGGGTCATGAAATTATATCACTGAATGAAAGAAACATGTCTGTATCTATTTAAAAATCTAATATATATATTTCTATTTTCAATTGATAATAGCATTTATAATATTTTATGTAAATAAAAACCCAAAATATCATTATCTTGAATTTCATATCTCTAAAATATTTACATAAAGATAAATAGAGGATGATTTTATCTGTAAATGTTTATTTTAAAAATGAATTAAATTTTTTATCATGGTATTTTAATTTTAATTCTTAGTGATGGTATAATTACCTAAAATTCTTACAAAACACAAATACAGTGTTTGTAAAAGTAATAGAAAAATCATGAAAATGTTTATTAAAATACTAAAATTAATATTTTATAGGTGATTTATTATTCTCTAATAGATTTAAAGATTAATAAAACAAATATGGATGTGTGAAAGGTTTATATTCACATTACTTTATGATATCAATGTCTTTAAATTACAATTACATTGGTAGTATTAAAAATTACAATAATGATTTTTTATGGAAAATAATAATTTATAAAATAACTTAAAAATCATAAAAATCACGAAATAAGAAAATTTTAATGGGAAATTGTCTACAATGTCATAATGCCATTTATTTTTCAATTTTAACTTTCTAGGTAAAATTATAAGCTTTTAATATTGAAAAAGTTTTTACAACGGTTATGGTTATAATTGGTTAATGAATGGGTTAAAAAAATGATAATGTTTTATATGACACAAAAAACTATATAATATTCATTGGATAATTATATTATAACCATATACTCTTTCTCATTGAATTAATATCTATTTTTAAGGATTATACTTGAGAAATATATTAATTATATTTAAATATTTTATGAAATACCTTGTATTTTCTCTCCATAACTTATAAAAGGAAACCCCTCCTTTCTCATTTTTACACCACATTGAGCTATATTACTTAGAAAAACCTAGAAAAATTTTCTTATGAAATTCCCTACACAACATTTAGAGGTTTTTTATTCCTAATATACAATTTCAAGGTTCCTTTTGAAATGGTCTAAAGGAGGAAAATATAAGAAGTGGTAATCACTATACCCTATCAATTTAAATTTATTTCTTCTTATAAATATTTTAAAATTGTGATGTTTTTAATAAAATATGAACATAAATACAATTTTCATACTAAAATATCATTTTTTATTTTTTTAACTACACTTATTCACCTTTTTTCATCAAATGGGAAATAAAAGCATCACTTGTGCATACGTGTGGGCTATTGCCTCCATGTAGTGATACAATTAATTCTCCCTAACAATAATTCATGTACGGTTATTATGATGGGTTTAAATTTTATATATGATACTCATGTCATTAATTATTCTTATATAGTTATAATATCATATCCACCTTCCTAATATCCATCTTCTGAAAAATGATAATGTCGCTAATGTGTAAGTGTGGACTACCACCCCTATGAAGTGATGTAGTTGTTTTTTCCTTTATTCTTTACATGGATGGTAATAAGGATGGATTTAATGAATATATATGATATATATAATATTTATTCTTATATTTTTATTTTTTATTTACCTTTCATATCTTATATTCTTTGAAAAGTTAAAGCCACATTCATAGGTACATATAACCTACCATCTCCATGAACTGTGCAAACCATTTTTTCTATCTAAACCTTTAATAGATGACCCATGATATATATAAAATTAACATATATTCTATTAATATCATTATTAATATTATGTAGATGATGTAATAATGATTAATTTATGATGAATAGTACTACTGAACTAAAATTCTCAAGAAATAAGAAACAGTTAACGCCTGAAAAAGACAATTTTAACAAGAAATTTTTAATAAATAGGTGTTGAAATGTTATAATTAGATAATATATGATATTATAATTATGTAAATGGATTTGAAATATATTTATAATAAATTTAAATTTAAATTATAGTAGTTTGGAGAGAATTCAAATCATTTCTAACTCAAGTTAAGGGTTTCATGTTACAATATTATTTTTACTAGAATTGTTTATGATTATGTATATGATGATTAAATTTCATGATAAACCTCTAAAGTACCACATTAATTTTCTAACACTCTAATTATATCAATATATTACATTTTTTCCTTTTATTTTAATCACTTTAATTACTAATGATAATGAGATAATAGTTATAAGGAAATATGAATTTATATTAATCTTCAGTTGAAAATAATTTTTCTTTCATGTATTTATTTTTTTAAAACACATTAAATATTTTTTTTACTATTATCCAATGATTATTTATATTAATTTTCAGCTATGTTTTACATTTTACAAAATGGTTTAAATTGAATCTCCTCATCATTTTTAAAATGATGTACTTTTTAATTTTCACCAAAATGTGAAGGGAATATTTTAATGTATATAGTATGAACATAATTTCCTGCCATCATTACTACTCAAATATTTGAGGCTTTTTATAATATAACATTTTATAATTTAAAGAAAAAACTTAATTTATTATTTGGTAAATTTTAATATTTTAAATAGTTTATTAAAAAGTGAAAAGGGAATTTTCTTGAGGAAAAGTTCCTGTGATCTTTTATTGGAATTTTCACCTATGATAATATCCTTTGATGTAAATTATTATTTATAGGGTATATAATCAAAGGAAACCATCAATATTTTTTCTTTTAATTATTTTAAATTATGATGATGAAATGTTTATGAAACCCATTTATTTTCCATAGGTTGACCTGCGATGAAATGTTGAAATGATTATGAAACATATTTCCTTACCATAGGTTATGATATATGATTAATGGTTTATGATATTTTGGAACACATCTGAATGGATTAAGATTATTCACTGGGTGAGCCCAAAATTATATATCTTTCCAATTCATTGGGTAAATATTGATATCTAATGAGATAATAAAGACTGGAATGGGGAGTGAACCTTGTTGTGTTAGCGGAACTGTCCACTACGATGGTATTAGGAGTGAAACATGACTAATTATATGATAGAATGGGGAGTGAACTAAATAAACCATGATAGTCTTGGGAATGATCCTTGAGTAAGTAAAAGATTTTTTATGTGTATGTGTATAAAAAAAAATTTTGTCTTATGATTATTTTATGCTCCCCAGGATTATATGTATTGATTACTTTATAAAACATTTACTATGAAATTCCATGTTTTTACATGACTCAATATTTTTATCAATGATATATTTGGTATTATTTTTAAATTTTAATCTATTTTCATCCTAACCTTATTCTATTATTTACTAATGTTATCATTGGTATGTCCCTTGTGTTCCCTTATAATGAATATTATATCACAATTTATTATGTTTCCTTTTTTAAGGATATAGAGAAGAGTTTTATGTTGGGTATGTCAAGATGGGTAAAACTTGAGAAGAGCATTTTGAGACATGATTAATAATGTTCAAAAATAAGATTATTATGTATCCAATCACCAAATACACTTAACAATTATGGTTCTGAATTGAATTGTAATGTTATTAATTGACTATTATTCAAAAAATATATAATATTTCGGTATGAAAAGATCAAGTTTCTATGGTTAAGGTGTGAAGAAATCTTTACAATAAGAAGAAAATATACCATGTCATCATAAAATTGTACATTTTATTCAATAAAATTAATTTTTCAAATGGAATTTCATTATTGATGGGTTCTATACCTAATATTCATACCTAAATAGTGTAAGTTACTCAACCAAAAGATCATCCATTTTATTTATAGTTATCCATTATTCTCATAAATCTAGATAAAACACATGTAATAAAATTATATGTTTCATAAGTCTCAACTTATCCTATACCCTTTTCAATATATACTTAATAATTTCATATAAAAGAATAAATATAATTTTTTTTCGATGAAAATAATGTCTATATTATTTTAATGTATAAATAATTATAATGAATTTTTTTTCCAAGATTTTATTGTTAATCTAGGTAGATTCTATTATCCTTGAGGAATAATATAAAACCTTACCTCTTCTGTTAACATTTTTTTGAAGGTTATACTACTAAAACATAGTTTTATTTATCACAAAATAAGTCAAATGGTTGTTCCTAAATGTATGGTCTCGTCATTGGTAGTATATTACTAATACACATTATCTCACCATGTGCATTCCTACAATAATAATTGGAAATAAACATAGGTTTTTATGAATCTTGGATAGTGGAAAATATAGCTTACTGAATTCATTAAAAAATATCCTATAAAATCATGCATATCCCAATATAGATAAAAAATGTCTTAAAAATTTAAGTTAAAGAATTATGTTGACAATTTAAATAATTAATTTTTAAAAATAAATTAAATTCTTTGAAGTCATATGACCTAATGCAGTTACTTTTATAACCATGAAATTGAAAATTGAAAATAGAGAAAAACATAATTTACAGTTACTATTTTTAATACATTAAGATTATTTAACATGTAATGATCAAGTGAATATTAGAGAATAATAATTTTATTAATAAATATTATAATATAGTATTTAGTCAAATAATTGAATATTATTAACATACATCTCAAAAATATTTGATGGGGAATACATAATACCAATGGGATCCTCTTATAATCAAAGGGTGTATAAGGATAGGAAAAAGTTAATTTTTCAGAGACATCATGGAATGATAATAATAGGAAATACACTTAAAATCCAAGAAAGAAAGAGTTTTGGGTATTTATATATTACATATCAATAATATAGTCAATTAAGGGTATTGGAAAATTGTTTTCTTCTATTAACTTGGTTTAATTTCTTATATTTTAGGAACACTCTCTATCGATTCTACCTATATACATTGATCATTGTTTTCTTTTCATTATAAAAAAGTTAGGTCCTATCATTTTGGATGCAATGTTTGTTGGGATTACCCATTATAAATAAAAATTGTTTTATTATTCTTACATAAAATAGTTACTCAATTTCTATTATTTATACTTCTATTATTGATGGAATCTATATACTTCGAGGCTACATAGATGGTTTGAAATAATTTTCATTCAAGACACTATGAATAGAGGTTATTTGGATATCTCTAGTAATGTTATAAATATTATAACTATGTATATTATATTTTCTCAGAAGATGCCAATGAGAATCAGATCACGATTATATATATTTTTTATAAATGATCACTGGAATTTAATTTTCACCCATTAAGAACACATATTTAATTTCTATTGGTAATTGTTTTTGTTATATATTTTATGCACTAGTGAAAAAAATGTTTAACATATTGGAATTTTTTACGTCGGTTCTATATAACCGATGTGCAAAGCTTTAATAATCGATATATCAGGTCGGTTATAAAATAAATGACGTGATATATCGATCAGAATCAATTTTTTATGTCGGCTATTTTATAACTGATGTAAAATATACAGAGATTAGATTTTTTATGTCAGCTATTATATAACTGACATGAAAATTGAATCTGGTTCACTTTATCACATCGGTTATTTTATAACCAACGTGATAAAGGAAATATCCGTGCTTTACCACATTGGTTATAAAAAACCCGATGTGATAAATCTAATCTCATCAATTTATCACATCGGTATAAAGCGACATATATCACGTCGGTTATTTTATAAATGACGTGATAAATTGTTTTCTACCTTGGTTATTAAATAACCAACATTATAAAAATTAAAAAAATAGTTTACCACATCAGTTATTAAATAACCAACGTGAATTTAAATAATTTATCACACCTCGTATTCAGTAATTCTATTTTCTTCGATCGGGCGACCTGCGACTTGTCTCTCTCACGCGGAAAACCTAGAAACGATTTGTCATAGTTGTTCCCTCTAGCCTCATTTTTCCAACATCATACTTCATATTTATTATCATCAGATCTATCAGGTCTACTCACAACACTCAAGTAATCCTCACACAAATCCTTTTCAGTTTTAATTTTTTGCGATGCCCTCAACTAATTTTTTGAGATGTTATTTTTATTTGTTCTTTCTATCATGGTAAGTTTCATAGTGTTCATATATACCATTCTAAATTATTTTCTGGTAAAGTAAACCTATGGAAGTGATGTCATGCAAGTTTACGATTTTTGTGTGTTCTATCATGTGTGTGTGCGCGTATTGGGTGTTTCCAAGGGGGTGGGGGGCTATGAAAGTGGGTGGGTGTGTCTAGGGGGTTGGGTAGGCTATCCAATGGGGTGGTGGTGTCTAGGGGGTGTGGGGTGGTGTCTAGTGGGGTGAGGGGGATTTCCAAGGGGGTTGGGGGTGTCTAAGGGGGTATAGGGGATGTCAAATGGAGTGGGGGTGGTGTCCAGGGGGTGCGAGGGCTGTCCAAGGGGGTGGGGGGCTATCCAAAGGGTTTGGGAGACTGTCCAGAGGGTTGGGGGGTGTACAGAGTGTCCATGGAGGTGGGGGGGGGGGCAGTCCAGGGGTGTGTGTGTGGGGGGGGGGGGGGGGGGGGGGGTCCAAGGGGGTGGGGGGGGGGGGTGTCGAAGGGTGTGAGGGGGGGGGGGGGGGCTGTCCATAGGGTTGGGGGGTGTCCAGGGGGTGTCCAAGGGGGTGGGGTATGGGGGTGGTGTCCAGGAGGGGTGGGGGTGTCCAAGGGGGGGGGGTGTCCAGAGGGGTGAGGGGGCTGTCCAAGGGGGTGGTGGTGTCCAAGGGGTGTCCAAGGGGGTGGGGGGTGGTGTCTAGGGGGTGGGGGGGGGCTATCCAAGGGGGTGGTGGTGTCCAGGGGGTGTCCAAGGGGGTGGGGGTGGTGTCTAAAGGGGTGGTAGATAAGTGTCAATTGGGATTGACTATTGCATCATGGTTTGTGAGATTATGACATGACGATTGTATTGTTTCATGGATATTAGGCTATAATTTATTAGTGTTGTTTAATTTATGGTGGTCCCATCATGGTGGTCAGTGTTATGATATTATGTAGTTAGGATTTCTTTCAAATTGAATAGGGGGGACATTTGTGGATATTTAAGGAGCTTGAGGTTTCCACTACGATTTTTTGGGATTCAAGCATTATGAAAAGATGAGGGGTGTTGCTATATAATTATATTTGGTTATATATATTTTGACCAGTCATTAAATATGAGAAAATTATGGGTTATGGGGGAGACCATGTTGTGGTTTTCAAAGATGCTGTTATCCTGGCCCAATTGTTCCATGATGATAGGATTTACACTGGGATTTTCTCCATCCGAGTTTTTATTTTAAATTTGATTTGATTCTCAGGTTTACTCCATTTTCTCTAATTTTCTATCAACCATTGGAGGAACCATGGTTTTCTTGGATTCCATGGAATTCCCTATGCTATGGTTTTTGATTCTTTCCTTCAATTGAAATTTTATTTCCTTAAAATAAGTTACTTTATGTTCTTCTTACTTTCTTTGTTTCTTTTTTTATTTTTCATCCACTTCTTCTTCTCCTTCATTCCTTATATTATTAGGGATTTTTAGTCATTTTTAAATTTATTTTTTATATAAATAAATGTGTTCTAGGGTTATTAGGAGGGGTGGGGAGTGTCCAAGGGGGTGGGGGGCTGTCTAGACGGGTGGGGGGCTGTCCAGGGGGTGGGGGGCTGTCCAGAGGGGTGGGGGGAGGGGGGGGGGGATGTCCAAGGGGGTGGTGGAGTCAAGGGGGTGTCCAAGGGGGGGGGGGGGGTGGTGTCTAAGGGGGTATGTGTGTCCATGGGGGTTTCCAAGGGGTTAGGGGGTGGGGGTGTTGTCCAGGAGGGGTGGGGGGTGTCCAAGGGGGCGGGGGGCTGTCTAGATGGGTGGGGGGATGTCCAGGGGGTGGGGGGGATGTCCAGAGGGGTGGGTGGGTTGGGGGGGGGTGCCGTCCAAGGGGTGGTGGTGTCTATGGGGTGTACAAGGGGGTGGGGATGGTGTCCTGGGGGTGGGGGGCTGTCCAAGGGGGTGTTGGTGTCCAGGGGGTGTCTAAGGGGGTGGGGGTGGTGTCTAATGGGGTGGGGGTGTCCCGAGGGTGGAGGGGTGGTGTCTAAGGGGGTGGGGGTGTCCAAGGGGTGGGGGTGGTGTTGAAGGGGGTGGGGGTGGTGTCCAGGGGGGTTGGGGGGGGGGGGGGCTTTCCTGAGGGGTGGGGGGGGGGGGGGGTGTCCAAAGGTTTCAAATCATTAGGATCTGTGTAATTTTCAGTAGTGAATGTACACATATTTTAATATTTATACATCATATTTCTTTTTTACCGAAGGGTGAATTTGGTATCCAGTTGCACGAGGATTTATTCTTTGTGAACCTTAAGAATAAAGGATCCAAGATGAATTTAAAACTGTTATATTTAACTATATTTTCTTTTTAAAATCATTTCAAGCATATTTTTTTTAAATACACATAGATTTGTTTTATATTTCAAAATTGTTTTACATTCATATTATGATATTTTTCATATAAACATGTATTTATCTTATCTTAAAAAGATGTTTAATTTTGATATTTGTTATAGGTAATAATGAGTCGAAGTTGGATTACAGCACAACGAATGAGTAATGAATATGAGGAAGGTGTTGATGCCTTTTTGGATTTTTTTAAATGAAATGTTCCAAGTAGTGACATTTTTTTCTGTCCATGCCTGAAATGTTTGAATATAAAGAAGTTGAAAAGTAGAGAGATAAAAGATCATCTAATTTGTCATGGTTTTAATCTGAGTTATAGACCTTGGATTTGGCATGGTGAAACTGGACAGAATGTCAGATCTATTGATGATGATTATTAGAAAGATGGAAAATACGATGGAATTGAACAAATGATTTGCGATATTGCAGCAGAACAAATTGAGATAGAACTGACAGTTGCACGTCTATATGGTGATGCTAAATAACCATTTTATCCTGGTTGTATAGATTTTATAGTTTTGTCGGTGGTGTTAAGATTGATTAACCTGAAGGTGAAACATGGATGGAGTGACAAAAGTTTTACAGAGCTGGTACAATTAATGAAAGAAATTATTCCAAAAGATAACGATCTTCCAGATTCACATTATAAGGCCAAGAAAATATTATGCCAGATGGGATTGGGATACACGAAAATACTTGCATGTACAAATGTCTGTATGATATATAGGAAGGAAGATGAATTTCTATCAAAGTGTCCTAAATGTGGGACATCACGGTATAAGGTGAAATAAAAATCACAGGCTAATGTAGAGATTACAAATATCCCTTCAAAGGTATTTTGGTATCTTCCTATAATTCATCGTTTCAAACGTTTATTTGCTAATTAACATGAGGAAAAAGGTTAGGATGGCATGCTGATGAGCGTATATGTGATGAAAAAACTCATCATCCATCTGATTTTCCACAATGGAAGAAAATTGATGAGCAGTATTCTACATTTAGAAATGAAATTAGAAATCTCAGACTAGGGTTGTGCATAGATGGAATGAATCCACACCGAACTCTTAGTAGCACACATAGTTCATGGACTATTTTATTGGTAATTTACAACCTCTCTCTTGAAGTTTGTATGAAGCACAAATATTTCATGTTGAGTATAATGATCTCTGGTCCAAAGCAACCTGACAATGATATTGATGTTTTCTTGTCACCATTGATTGATGATTTGAAACTATTATGGGAGGATGGTATTAGGGTGTATGATTATTTTAAAATGGAATATTTTCAACTGCATGAAGTGCTTATGTTCACTATAAATGAAATCCAAGCATATGGAAATTTCTCTAAATATAGTGTTTAAGGGCATAAAGCATGTCCAATTTGCAAATAACAGACTTTATATTGTGAATTTTATAATGTAAGGAAAACAGTGTACATGGTTCATCAAATGTTTTTGCCTATGGATCACTCTTATAGAAGACTAAAAAAGGCATTCAATGGCTCACAAAAATTTGATATTGCTCTAAAACCTTTATCCCCTAATCTGTATTTTGAGAGGGTGGAAAACCTTTATGTGACATTGGGAAAGACACAGAAATATGGTAATGATAGACATATTTGGAAGAAAAGGTAAATATTTTTTGAGCTACCATATTGGAGATATCATGAAGTTAAACATAATATTGATGTCATGCACGTGTAGAAGAATATCTATGAAATTTTGATTGGAACATTGTTAGATATTAAAGGAAAGACAAAAGATGGTTTGAATGCAAGATTAAACTTACTATCAATGGGAATATGTTTGGAATTAGCTCCCACTCCTAATAGAAGATGAACATTTCTTCCCCCAACTTGTCATACTTTATCCAAGAGGGATAAAATTAGCTTTTTTCAGTGTCTTCATGATATCAAAGTGCCTCAAGATTTTTCTTCAAATGTAAATTTTTTTATCTCATTGAAGGACTTGAAGTTGATAGGTATGAAATCTCATGATTGTCACGTCATGATGAAACAACTTCTACCAGTTGAATTGTGTAGAATATTGCCCATCTGTGTCATAACGACTATAATGAAGTTGTGTTATTTTTTCAATTCAATTTCTAATAAGGTGATTGATGTGAATGCTTTGAAAATTTTGGAAAATGATAAAATTTGTATACTTTGTCAATTAGAAATGTATTTTCCTCCAAATTTTTTTGATATAATGGTGCATTTAATGATTCATCTAGTTCGAGAAATAAAGCTTTGTGGACCTGTATATCTTCTTTTGATGTATCCTTTTGAATGTTATATGAAAATATTGAAGGGGTATGTTAAGAATCCATATTGAACTGAAGCCTCTATTATTGAAAAGCATATTTCTAAGGAGGTTGCAGAGTTTTGTACAAGCTACTTGGCTGCGGCGTAGTACATAGGTTTGCTTCCATATTTCCATGAACTAGTTAATAATGTGGGCAAGGTGAATTTTCAGAATAGTGGTGTATTGGTGTTTGCAGAAGCAATGAATTTTTCAAGTGATAAATATAAAAACCCAATTTCTACATCAAGTGCATATTATGGAGTGATTGAAGAAATATGGGAGGTTGATTACTTTAAAATTAATGTTCCTATTTTTAACTGTAAATGGTTTATCGGTAACAATAGTGTCAGACACGATGAATTTGGAATGACAGTTGTTAATATCAATAGATTAGAAGACACAACTGATTATTTTATAATGGAATCACATGAAAAACAAACTTTCTTTGTAGTAGATCAATCAGATATGCAGTGGGCTGTTGTTTTACAAGGGAAAAAAACAATATGTTGGTGAGGATGAACTTGATGAAGATGCTGATTTATGTGAGATCCCTACTTACATAGAAATATTAACAGAATATAATGGTGAGAATGTTGAAGAAATGGTTTGTGCCATAATGAACGATCACGATGAAGGAATTTGGGAAAACAATCCATTTGTACATTACTAAAATTATAGGTAACATTTGTTTATTTCTTGTTTACATTTATTATTTTCATAAAATGTTAGATATTGTAAGTTTTTTCGTTATTAAAACATGTATTAAAACAAATAAGTATAAGTTTTTGTTTGTTTTAATTTTGTTTAGTTTACTTTATAATGCTTACCATTACATAAATCATATATCTATTATTTTTGTTCAATGACAATTACTTTACCATTTTTACTATGTCTACTAGGTTTACCATGTTTACCATGTTTACCATCTTTACCATCTTTACCATTGTTTAACATGCTTACCATATTAACCATGTTTACTATTACATAACTTAGTACAATTTTATATTTTATGTTTATATTAGTATTTGTGAACTAATGTTTGTTTTTTTATTTTAAGGATAATGACAGATCAATCAGTTGATCAACCACATGATTCTGGAGATGAGAATATTGGTTATACCTCTGGGGAGGAACATTCACATTCTCCTCTTAATGTTCCACAATCTTCCTCATGTTCTCCCATTGCGACAAAGAGTTCAAGAGTTGGTAAATGTGGGTGCAAAAATTTACCAAAATTATCACTTTACCTTACACAGGATCAGAGGATACTCTTTGAGTTTGATGAGGATGATATTTATAGAGGTCTAAATGCAAAATATTTTAAGAGTTTTGTATCAACTCAGGGTAAGAGAAAAGTACGCATTTTGTATGATGACTGGAGAAGTGTAGACAATGCGATAATATCTCAGTTGTGGGAGATGATTTTGGTAAGATATTTTGCTATTATTTGCCTATAATTTAAATGTTTCTTGTATATATAATATGTTTAACCTCTTCTTTATCTGATGAAATTTGATATTCCTAACACTGAAGGATTCAGGAAGAAATGATTATCGATGGCTGCCAGGAGATGGAGGGATTTCAAATCAACCCTCTCATATGATTTCATTTTTGGTCATAGGATTCATGAAAATCCATGTCGTATATATCATTTCATAGATGAAGACACATGGAGACAGTTTTTTGAAATTAGAAGAAAAGATTCATTTTTAGTAAGGGCAATGTAAAATTTTATAAGATTTATTATATAAATGATCTTATTAATGTTTTATTAATGATTTATTATTATTAATTTATAGAAAACAAGGAAATATAATCAAGAGATTCAATCTAGAAATGTATACCCTCATAGTTTATCTCAGGGAGGGTATACATTATTGGAAGAACAGATGATGGAGGAAAAATTAAAAAAACTAAGAGCTAAGTCTTCATGATCTGGAGAGGTGTCCCCTCTATCCCCTCCATCTAGACATGAAAAATGGAAGAGAGCTTAGATGGAAAAAAGGGAAATATCTTTCGGAAATTTGAGAATCTTAGCTGAGATGATTTTAAGATATCTATTTTATTTATTTAAGTTAAATATTTTTTCAATATTTTTTCAATCATTACAAAAATGTACAATTAATTAATACATGATTCTCTTGAGGAGAAGAGATCATAGAGGGTATTTACATCTGCTGGGAGGAAATATATTTTATCTGCTGCATTGGGAAAGCCCGAACATCCTGGTCGCGTACGAGGATATCCGGCAGGTGTGTCAGTAAGAAAAGTGTTACCACATTCTTCAACTTCTTACATTGAGGGTGTTTATAAAAAAATATAATCCTTGGAGGCTAAAGTTCATAATATTAATGCGAAGATGGAGGAAAAGATTAGAGCATTGGTACAATCTATGTTTACTGACATGCAAAGGCAATTTCAAACTACAGCTCCCACTCCTCCACCTCCCCCAGCAGAATCCATTATTTATCCTCCACCTTCACCAGTAGCTCCCACTTCCCCACCGCAACCAGTAGACCCCATTTTTATCCTACTACTCTACTATAGATTCCTAATTATTGCGTGTTGTATGTTTATGATCCTCAACATCATATAGTTGCATATGGGTTGTTTTTTAACGTTGGTTATTTGGAAACCGATGTAATAAATTCATGGGAAATGGTTTTTATGTCGGTTATTTCATAACTGACGTAATAAATGGAAATAGATAGTTTTTTATGTTGGTTAAAAAATAACTGACGTCGTAGATATGTTTTCACATTGGTTATTATATAACTGTGTTGGAAACCGCTTGGAAGATAGGTTTGTCATGTCGTTTATAAAAATAACCGACGTGATAAACACATCGGAGGAGTGATTTATGATGCCAGTTATATAATAACCGTCGCGAAAGGGTTTATAACACATCAGTTATTAAATAAACAACGTAATAAACCATGAATCCGAAGCATTTTACACATTAAGTTTTTATCAACCAATGTCAAAAATGCTTAGGATTTGTGTTTTTTACATCGTTTGTAAAATAACTGACGTAAAAAACAATGTTTATAACGTCTCCTGTAATAACGTCGGCCAAAATACGATGTAAAAAATAAAAAATAACCACCGTAAAAAATGTTTTCTGTACTAGTGATGGCCTAAAAATTATGGAATGATTACAGTTTCACTTAACATATACCTTTATAATACCTACACACAAAAATATGTTTTTGTATAATATTTTTCCAAAAATAGTACATCAAATAATTCACATGTTAACTTATCCTCTAGTTTATGTGTAAGGAATTTAGGTTTATAAAAATCATTATATACTAAAATCCAACTTCATTACCTAGATTTATAATTTTGTTAATATATTTAATTGATATTCTATAGTGGGTTCTTAATACTATTTACGTGTCAAAAGTTAATGGTCTTCTTGGTGCTATCTCAATTATTCCAAAATGGTAATGCGTACAGTTTTTTTATGAATCTATATTATTAAATTACCTTCATGCAGAATAATTATTTTATTATATATATTATAAATGGTATTTTTATGATGAATTGTAATGTTTTTATGAAATATTTTTAAATTTAAGTTGAGTTTATAAATGTTAGTTATAAATATCATATTTTTTAATATTACTTTAACATCCTCAAGTACTTCCTTGGGATATACAGTCTGTAACCTAGATATAGGAATATGAATCTTCTTGTTTAAATTATAGAACATATAATGAGGGATAAAATTAATTTAAAATCATAAATCATTTAAATACTCTATTAATAACTTGTATCTAATGGTTTATGTAATTGAAAATATTTTTGGATGTTGATTTTTTGGAGTAATTATGGTGTTATTAGAACAAAAAAATTCCCCCTCTGCTTACTCTCACATTCATTTACTTTTTTCTTTTATCCAGTATCGTTCCACAAGTAACATGAATTACATGAAAATATTTTTACATATTTCTATAAGGGGTATAATGATTTCAAATTTATTGAATTTTTATCGAGTATATTTTTTTATTTTCTCTTGTTGAATTTTCATAGACTCAATCATTATCATGATAAGTGATAATTAGATGTTTCTCTCCACTTTTGCTAACTTTTCATGTTCAATTCATAATTCATGATTTTTTTGAGTTATTCTCTATATTAATTTTATTATTTTTTTTTGATTTTATATAACTAATATGTTGTATATCATTCACACTATTAGTTTTCATAATATATACATTATATCATTGATTTATTACTATTTGAGCATGTATTTTTCTTAATTATTATTTATAATTTATATTATATTATATATTTATATATTAAATATCTCAATTTTTATTTCAACACCTTAATATTTGTGTTTTTTTAATTTTGGGTTTTTGGAGAAAACTAGAGTATAGTTGGTCATAAAGTTTATTCTATGGAATTGTTTTTGTTGGGAAGTTTTTTGATTTAATTTCATGAAATTATATTATAATTTTAGCGGTTATTCGATTTTTTTGAATGGTAGTATTGATTATTTATTCTTCTTTATAAATTCATACCACTCAAGGGAGTTATACCTCCATTCATAGTTTTCAATGGGATATATAAATGATAGTTTTTGGTAGGAAATTATATTTCTCTCAGTTATGTACACTTGTTTAAAATAGTCTATAAAATGACTTGGTGAAGAAGATAAGAACAAAAACATAATAGGGCATGATTTCTCATTGGATATATTTTGTTTCATTTTTCCTACAAGAGTTTAAAATAATAAAATTTTAGATACAAATTAAATATAATCTCATGATTTTACCTCATGAACTCCTATAATTGAATTACCTCTTATTACAAATTATTCTAAGTTTGGTGTTATTTTTTCCGTTAATCCTCTTTCTTATACTAGTTTATTGTCAATTAGTTTTCCTCTGCAAGATATATCTAGTAGTTTTTTTTTTCAAATTCTAGATATCATTGGTATAAAAATACTTAGAACTGTTATAGATCTGATAGTATTTACAATAACTCTATAATCATTCACAATATTCATAATGTGTCTCTATAATGACATGTTGGATTTTATAGATCAAATTATATAAGGGATTACTTCATGTAGTTGGGAATAATCATTGGAAGAATTTAATTTGATATTTATCCCATATTGTGAATTCTCTATGATTAAGTTTGTATAGTGTATACCACCCATATATTGATCACTCAATCAAATGTGTGTTGGGTGGACCTAATTAATCTCAACCTTGCCCCACTACATCCCAAAGCTACCAACTATAAGTGAGACAATAAGGTGTTATTATGGGGGGACTATGAAATCTATTAAATTTGTGATAAAATTACTAAGAAAATCAAGTATCAAAAACTACATAATTGAATTAATAAATATGCATGGCTTATGCCATTCAAGATAAAATATTTTAATTTTATACCAGCATACATACCACAAAATAATAAACATTGTTGGTAAATATCATTTATATTTCCACAAAATAAACTTATAAAGAGATGAAATAACTAAACATAGTGTATTAACATAATTTTATCTCCAATTTGTGTTATATAACCATCATGTACCATAATCCATTATTGTAATTATCTAACTATTATATGAGGACCACATCAAATCCTTAAATAAAATATGATAACTACATGAAAAATTAGATATCCATGTAGGATGTTAGTGAAAATATTATTAATCCTAAAAAATGAGCCTATGAATAGATCTAACATATATGTCCATATATATAAAATCAATATACAACAAGTGAATATATATACCAATATCCATTTATATTGGAAACTATACCATCACGGTTATTCATTATCCCACCACCTTTATCTAGTATTAGGGTGAGATAATATGCCCATAGCCCAAACACATCTAGAGGCTCACATTAGGATATACTTTACTTAATCACATCACTCATGACCTTACATCACCACCAGTTGGTACCTAACCTTTATATTCCAAACCCAATAGAAACATGACAAACATGTCAAAACACCACCTTGATGCTCAATTAAAATTAATGACATATCCCTCAACCAGTTCAATAACAAACATCAACACCTTGTTTCATGAAACTCGAGACTATCCCTCAATAAATCCAAATAGTCAACATGACCCCTATGCAATGTGAACATGATCCATTAGACCTAACCCCAATGATTATCTCCATCACCAATATAATATGAACATAATAATGGAGGAAAAATACCACCACCACCATCAAAGATCATATTTACCCAAAATATCTTGGGATAATCAATATCATCTCAATACTTAAGAGTAAATAATTCTTATATTAAATAATAACATGCTAATGTGATGAATATCTATAGGTCACCACCATAAGAATCTATCCAAAATACAATATCCATTTCACAAAAACACTTAGACACTATATACACTACACATATGGATACATACGGTTGAACATAAATTACCCATTTCATTACACTACCACCAAGACCACTTTATAATGAAAAATTTCATCATAGAGGATACACATCAATGAGATGAAAAATACCACCTCAGGTATCTGTATAAATCTTGTTTACACATTCTACACAAAATTACCACTCATTACCACATTCACATGATTATCCAAGATACATTTCATTAATGGAAAGTCTATTTTGTGATCTCTATATGATGTCGATATCCCCTAAGAACATATCCCAATATCTACACCCATATGTCAACCATGGATACCCATTTATTTTCAAATTTACTTTTAATGGACACACTTTAAGAAATAATTGTCTACGTTGGTGGCCCTCAATACCCCAAAACAATTTCCTAAGACAACTTTATTCCTACAGAACACCCTGGGACCCCTCATGATCCACAGTAACAAATGCTAGTTCCATTCCAGTATGAATGTACCTATATTTTTGTCTTAAAAAACAACACATTGTATAAACATTTATATAATGGTGTATGATATTTAGGGTTCACCAAACTAGCCATACCTCCAACCTATCCATTGAGTATCTCTAACTAATTAAGATTAACCTAGAAGAAACCACAATTCTTGATAAAATCTAAAATTTATGGAATAAATTGAAATAAACAAAGAATTATGATCTAAATAAAATACATAAATAGGGGATGCTTATACTTTCCCATGATAACATAAAATATTATAAGGAATGAGAATCATTTTAATACTAAAGAAACAGGAAAAAACTCCAAAAATAAGCCCTTTAGGGTAGTGTGGCATGATGAGAATGGGGACGGTACTTCATACCTCTTCTATTTATGAGTTATACTCCTTTAATTACCAAAAGTACATCCTTTTTTCTTCTAAAATATATTTCCACTAGAACTCTATTCACCTCAATCAGAACTCTAGTGGAACCACTAGACTCTCGATGTACCATCCATCGTGGTTCTGGTGGTCGTATAAGAATTTAATATCTCCACCATCAGAACTCTAGTGGATCCTACTAGGGTAATCATGGAAATATATTAAAATAAAATTTCATCAACCTTCAATACATATAAAACCCCATGAATATATATATATATATATTCCTTTAATAAAACGCGAGGTATTCAATAACATGCAATACATGAAACCCTGAGTATAAATGAACCCAAAATATAATTTACATGTAAAACCTATCAATTTAAATAGAATGTATTAAAATTTTTAAAAAAATTATAAAATATATGTATATTGGTAAAAATATATTGATAATCACTCAATTTTAATAAAATCATTTAATGATTCAGAGACTTATTTTTTAAAAAAGAAATTTTTTATATATGTTATGTATTTATAACTAAAAAGTATACTGATTATTATTGAAAATTTATTTTATTAATATATATATATATATATATGTAATTTATATTAATAAATTAATAATTTTTCATAGAATAGTAACCTAACAGTTAGTAATGAAAATAAAACTATTTAAAGGTAAACATAATTATTTTTTCAGGAAATTATTTTTATATTTGCAAGGTGTATTTATCATAATAAATTAAATAAATCATTATTGATTAATGGATTAAGTGAAATGTTTAGATTATATCAAATTATATATTGTAAAATTATTTTTATAATTTTTTAGGTATGGAATTAATGTAAATTTTATTTTATGCTTAATAATACATTTTTTCTAAATTTTGTTTCATCACATCTTTCATGATTATTTTAAAGTTAATTTCTTCAACTTATAAAATAAAAATTTGAGAAAAATGAATACTATATTTTTATTCATAATCTCTATAATAGTTAATGAGGCCTCCTTTATTTTATTCAAAATTAATTGTTAAAAAAATCAAAAAATTGTTACCATAGTTAATGTTAAAATGGGTTTACCGCTGGGGGGGGGGGTGAACTAAGAGATATAGGGAATAATGAAAAATTAAATTAAATAAATAATATATTTGGAATTTATTTAGACCATATATTATCTAGTATTCATATTTTTGTCTATTTTTTCTATTTTCACATGAAAATGTCTTTATATTATTTAATTCTTTTATGTAATTCCTTGTGTTCCATCTCCTTTACTAATAAAAAAGAACCTCCTATCCTTATTAAATAATTTTGACCTTTCTAATTTATATAATACATAGAAAAAATATACTTCAATAAATCTCTTAAATATAGATCCCCTGGTCTTCTCATATGACAAATCATTCAAGTCTTAAAGTGTAAGCCTTTGAGTGTCTCTCAAAGAAGTGTTATAAATCTAAACTAAGATCCTCAATATTTATTTCTTATTCCATTTCCTAAAAAAATGTATTATAAATAATAAAGTTATTAATTATGAATTATAAACATATGAATAGTTTTTATGATTATGGAACAACCATTTTATACCTTTATTACTTTAAATGAAAAAAGAAAGTATCGCTCATGCGTGCATGCGGACTACAACCTACACAAAATGATGTGATTCAATTTCCATTACCATCTATAATTCTTAGTTAAAATTATTTATTTACTGAATATATATATTTATATTTAGTATGAAATAATTTTTTTAATGATAAAATATTATCTAATTTATTTTTCAATTTTTCATTAGAAAATGGATGTAACGTTCATGCTTACATACATACTATCTTATCCATGATCCATATATTTCATTTTCAAAATCATGATTTTATAGAATTATATAAAATTATATATAATGAATATATATAATAACTATGAATGGAGTAATGTTATATAAAAATTAAATTATGATTATATCACATAATGTTCTTACTCAGTCATTCATTATAACACACTATTGTTTAGGTTGGTTTTACCACCTACATGAATGATTTTATAATTTTTACAACATGAATAACTATGAAGTTTTAAATACATATAAAATTATGTAATAATATTATAAAAATTATATGATTGACCTTATGAATATTATGTAACCAAGATCAATATATATGTAATGAAACTTTTGAACTGAAACATGGATGAATAGGGTAGAAGATAACACCGGAAATGACGACGTTAATGGAAAATTGTCAAGAATAGGTGAAATGATGTTATAAGTGGATAAAATAAGATTATAAGTATTTATATGGATATATTATAAATTTATAATAAATTTAATATCATTATATAAGAGTAAGGAGCTCTTATGAAACATGCCAGTCTTAAGTTAATAATTTTATGTTTCAATTCCATTTTTCACTGGGATTGTTTTTCATAAATTTTATGATAATGAAATTATATGATATATCTAAAAAAACATCATGTAATTTATTATCCAGTACTTATTTATATATATTAATTTTTTTCCTTTTATTTCACTCACTGAAAGTACAAGAAAGTCTATAAGAATGCTTTTAATAAAAATTGACTTAATTTGTATCTTATATAATAAATATTTTATTCCACGTACATGTAACGTCCCGGTTCCGGGTTCCACTCAACGGGTGCCCCGAACCCGATTCTCCACATGACCTCAATTGCATTTCCCCAAATTCCATAGGCTTCCGACTAGCAGTGAGGGTCCAGGTCTGATAGTGGGGAAACTATGCCCTCATTTGTCAAAGTGTAGCGCAGCGGAATATAATTTAAACATACAACAACAACGGAAGCAGTAAAACATACACAACTGAAATAAACAACTGAAGTATATATAACTAACCAGATATCCAGATATGATGCAACATGTCTCAAATTCTAAATAAATATCCAAAACATGTTACATAGCAGTACAATACAACTGAAGTAAAAGTACAGAAAAGCAAAATTGAACAGCCCGCGGTATTGAGAGCCAATGCTCGGTCCCATGCTCTCCTACAGCCCAGTAGCAATCAAGTACCTGTATAAGGACCCTTTCCCTTATCTTCACCTGCAAAAACATAATCTTTTTGGGCTAAAAAGTGAGACCCAAACAGGGTGTGAGAAATAAATTCTTAGTAGGCACCCACCAAAGGCCCGTGCTCAACTGTGTGTAAAACATGCAACAATAGTGTGCAGTAGTAAAATGCAATAAAGTAAGTAGTACCAAAAAGTAACTAACTTAACCAATTATATTTCCATTTTAATATCCTTTTAATCATTTAGTTTAAAATATCACCACAGTGAATGTTCTATGTAAATAACCAACGTCCTCAGACATGTAAAACCTTACCCTCAGGTAATCAGAATCCAACCCGGAGGTATTTACCTCAGGCGTAATAGAATTTTACCTCAATCATATGAAGTATCACCCTCAGGCATAGAGTTTATCGCCCACAGGAACAGAAGAAGTTGCCCTTAGGCTAAGAGAAGATTTCCCTCTGGCTAACACAGTCATGCCCTCAGGCTATAGTAAAACAACGCCCTCCGGCTAAAGTAACCAGGTAATGCCCAACATATCACAAGAAATTCACATACAATTACTCTCAAGGCAAAAGTAATGAAGAATATAAACAGGGCATACCCTTGGGTATCCTGGCCAAACGGCTAAACAGAGGAACTCACCCCTAGGGTGGTCCTGGATCCAAGTAACGATCCCAAAAAATATTTTAAAATCACATTTAATTACCTATACAATTCTAGGTATTCAAAATAACCATGACCTCAGCCACACGAAACCCCAACATGGTTTTGTGGTACAAAAACGCACAAAAACGCACAAAATGCACAACAATTGGAAAATAAACACCAAGCCACCTACCTTTAACTCCAATGAGTGCTATACTAGATCGTTGATCCAAAAAATGCCCAAATATGACGTAGATCTGACAAATAGGAAAACCCATTCATATGTAAATAACTTTCCCTTGAAAAAGAATTGGTAAGAACTGCTTAAGGAGAGCAGAGGGATTACCCGTGCAGTTCTAATGATATCATCCGAGGTGGAAATAGATTCCAAATGAACACTCGGAGGATCATCAATGGTTCGGCTGTCCCCTCCCACTCCTTCCTCTGGTTCTAAGCCTTCCCTGTGAACAGGGGAGCTACTGCCCATTTTAAGCGAAAAAACAAAGTACACGGCGTGTACTTCTAAGTACACGACGTGTAATCCCTTCATATAACTGTTCCCCTGGCGGCACCGCCTCACTGTTCATCTGTTGACATGAGTACACGACATGTACTCCCGACTACACAGCGTGTACTGTCGCCCAGCTGGCGGATGCTCCCCTGCCTTACTGTTTTGGCCTGCCGACTGACTACACGGTGTGTAAAGGACCACTACACGGTGTGTATTTGGTTCTTACACCCTTCATCCCCGGCATGGCCACACACCCCGTGTACCCATCCCACACGGCCAAAAGTACATGGCGTGTGGACAAAGTACACGACGTGTACTTTCCAAATTTGGAATTTTCCCCATTTTCCATATTTTCTCAAAAACACTTAAGGAAAAGAGAAAAGAATAAACCTGTACCTAAGAAACAAGAACCGAGTTCTTACAAACTTCCCCCCTTAAAGCAATTCATCCCCGAATTGCCCTTCCAAGGGTGGCGAAGATAAATCCGTGAACAACTCCGGCCACTGAGCACGTATGTCGGTCTCCCGCTCCCAGGTTTCGTCCTGCACTCAGCCATGCTTCCATAACACCCATACGAGAGGAACTGACCGACCTCAGAGAACCTTCATGCTCCTGTCAAAGATATGAATCAGATGCTCCTCAAGGGACACATCTACCTCAAGCTCAACCTCCTTGGGCTGAAAGAAGTGAGACAAGTCTGAATGATAACGGCTCCACTGAGATACATGGAAGATGCCGTGCATGGACCGATACCTCTGTGATAAATGAAACCGATAGGCAAACAGACCCAATCTCTCCAGAATACCAAATGGCCCCACATAGCTTGGTGAAAGTTTACCATGTCTCCTGATCTGATTGTGTCCCAGCCTCGGCGAGACACGCAAGAAAACCCGATCCCCGACCACGAACTCCAAAGGTCATCTACTGCGATTAGCATAAGACTTCTGATGAGACTGCGCGGTAGCCATCCGCTTCTGAATCAATTGGACCTGCTCAGAAGCCTCTTGCACGAGACGTGGTCCCAGTAAAGCTTCCTCACCTACCTCTAACCAGCACAAAGGTGAACGGAATGTCCTTCCATATAAAGCCTCGTATGGTGCCATCTCAATAGTTTCCTGAAAACTATTATTATAGGCAAACTCGAATAGGGGTATATGCTTCTCCCAAGAGACCCCAAAGTCTAGGTCGCATGTACGCAGCATGTCCTCAAGCACCTGTATCATCCACTCTGACTGGCCATCAGTCTGTGGATGGTAAGTTGTGCTCAGAAGCACCTGTGTACCCAGTGCCCTCTGAAAACTCTGCCAGAAACGAGATGTAAAACGGGCATCCCTATCTGAAACGATAGAACGAGGGAACCCATGAATATGTACGATCTCTCGGATAAAAAACTTCCTGAGCTCGTCTACTCCGAAGGTCTCCTTGATCGGAAAAAAGTGAGATACCTTCGTGAGTCTGTCCACAACAACCCACACGACATCATTTCCTCTAGGTGACCTCGGCCACCCAGTCACGAAATCCATCTCGGCATCATCCAATTTCCACTTTGGAATAGGTAACTGCTGTAATAGTCTGGCTGGCCTCTGATGCTCTGCCTTCACCTACTGGCAGGTGGAACATCTCGTAATAAAACCAGCCACATCTCTCTTCATACCCGGCCACCAGTACTGACGTCTCAAGTCATGGAACATCTTGGTAACCCCGGGATGAACTTCCCAAGCTGAAGCCTGAAATTCTCGCATCAGCTCATTTCGTATATACCCTGGAACCCATACACATCCATGGAAATGCAAAACCTCATCATCGCATATCGTCCAACTAGGAGGAGGGTCCTCACTTTCCACCAACTCCCGTAGAACTAGGCCTTCTAAATTAGATAGCTGTCTCATCCTCACTCTATCGAGGAGGGTATAAGTCACAGCTAAAGAAGAAAGAGAAGTCCGTCCCTGACTATCGTGCACCTCCAGATGCATCTTAGAGAACAAAAACATAAGCCGCCATTCACCACTGGCCTCTTGCACTGCCTGTATCTGAGTCTTCCTGCTCAGTACATCAGCTACTGTATTACCTTTACCAGGTGTATAGGAAAGCTCAAAATCAAATGAATTTAGGTATTTGACCCACCTTTGCTACCTCAGATTCAAGTCATGTTGAGTGAAGATATACTTGAGACTTTTGTGGTCGGTGAAAACTACAAAATGTTCTCCCAATAGATAATGTCTCCAACAACGCAATGCATGAACAACTGTAGCCAAATCGAGATCATGCGTCGGGTAATTCCTCTCATGTGGCCTCAACTGCCGAGACCCGTACGCAACTACTCAATCACCCTGCAACAACATAGCTCCCAGCCTAATACCTGATGCATCACAGTAAACTGTATAGCTCCTTCCCTCCTCTGGGAGTATCAGGATCGATGTTGATGTCAACTTTCCTTTCAGGTCCTAAAAGGCTGTCTCGCAAGCTTCTGACCAAACGAACTTCACACCTTTTTTAGTCAAGCCCTTCAACGGCGCTGCTAAGCGGGAGAAGTCCTGTATAAAATGCCTGTAGTAACTACCCAGCCCCAAGAAACTCCGTATCTCAAACACGTTCTTAGGCTACTCCCAGGAAACTACTACTCTCACCTTCTACGGGTCTACCACAACTGTAACACCCTGATATTTTATGAAAAATATTCTTTTAATTTCATTGATGTCTTGTGTTGTAAGCTATAACAAGATTACCTTGCACTATACACAACACCGTATGAGCTTGAAGTATACACAACACTATTATTGGATCATGTTACACACAATTTTGATAGTAGTTATTCTACGAAACATTGAGTATATATATATATATATATATATATATTCAATCACTACTAAAAAAACGGGCAATAACAGCGCTAAAATCGGGCTTTAACAGCGCTAGAAAAGCGCTGTAAAGCTCAGCGCTGATACGGGGGGGGGGGGGGGGGTCCTTTCACAGCGCGTTTTAAGCGCTGTTAAATGTCACCTTTAACAGCGCTAAAAAAGCACTGTTAAATGTCGCCTTTAACAGTGCTAAAAAAGTGCTGTTATATGTTGCCTTTAACAGCGCTTTTTTAGAGCTGTTAAATATCTCCTTTAACAGGGATTTTTTAGCGCTGTTAAATGTTGCCTTTAACAGCGCTAAAAAAGCGCTGTTAAATCCCTGCCTGCTGCTAAAAAAAACCTGCACGAGTACAGCCAGCCGAGCAGACCTGCACAAAAACCAGTATATCAACCACAGACCTGCACAAAAACCAGTATATCAACCACAAGCATGTCATCAACCGATCACAACCCAAACAAATAGTGTTCTTACCATGAGTTAGATACCGTCTACCCAGAAACAAAAACTACCTCATTACATAGTATCACAAAATATTCCTACACAACTCAGAAGAAAAATACTAGAACATTCCACTATGAATTGTTTCTCCTTGGATTTCCACTTGGTTTTGACAAATCGTGCAGAGCCCGTGCTCCTTGAATCATTCTGAAATACATAAAAAGGATATCCCAACTCTCCCAACCATCACCCTTAGTAATTATGTATATTAATACAGAAAAGGTAACATATCATAAACTGGGGGACTGTAATGAGACATCAAGATTAATATTCTATATATAGGATCGATGTCTGGTCGGATTGGTTGCGTTGATACATGACTCTACCTGGACCTCAAAAATAGATATATGATCTCACTACAGGACTTTCAGAGAGACTCCAACTATGTCTAGGACGTCCTGCTGAAGCGATCGTACTACCGTAAGTAGGAAAAGATACCAAAACCATCCTAGGAAGGATCATGGGAGCCAACCCTAATGAAATATGTCCTTGATATAGTGTTCAAAGAGATCAATCATGGTACATAAAATTATGGGTCATTTAAAGGGTCACATGCCTTGTCCCTTTACCCTGAGTAACTCCAATGTTCAGCTACCTGTGTGAATATACATGTCATATCAATAGGAAATTACATGGCATGTTAAAAAACATATACTTGTTACCCTTTGATCTTGTGTCCTCTTATGCACCCTTGCCCTATGTTAGTACATGACGTCGATCCCGTGTGATTCTTCCTGTGTATCTGTACAAGGGATAAACTGCGTAGCTGGCTCATTAAAGACGTGTAGTGGGATATATTCCATGTAGGAAAGCCATGTAATCCACCCCATGTTTGTGTATCTCAAAAATTCATGCCAAGTCTTGGGGGAGGGTCTACACTACATGTGAGGTGGATATCTCAGTTGTTGATTTCACTTAAAAATAAGTCCATTTTGAACAAAACAGAGGCACTTTGAGTGGTGTCGACCACACCGGGCCTCGTATTGAGTCGGGGTTGACTCATACACATCAAATTTGACCCATGGATCATTGTCCTTAAGTTTCAATAGAATCCGAATGCGTTTGGTCAGTTTCCCGTATGTCAGTTGTTGATTTCCCACTTAAAATTAAGTCCATTTTTAACAAAAACAGAGGCACTTTCAGTGGTGTCGGCCACACCAGGCCTCGTATTGAGGCGGGGTTGACTTTTACATGTCACATTTGACCCATGTATAGTTTTTCTAAAGTTTTAACATAATCCGAATGCGTTTGGTTGGTTTTTCGTATGTTAGTTGTTGATTTCACTTAAAATTAAGTCCATTTTTAACAAAAACAGAGGCACTTTGAGTGGTGTCGGCCACAACGGGCCTCAGATTGAGGCGGGGTTGACTCGTACACGTCACATTTGACTCATGGATCGTTTTCCTTAAGTTTCAATAGAAACCGAATGTGTTTGGTTGGTTTGGTGTATGTATGTAAAATATTGTCCATTTTAAACAAAATACAAACACTTGGAGTGATACCGGCCACACCGCGTCTTGGATTGAAGCAGGTTTGACTCGTACACGTCACATATAACCCATGGATCATTGTACTAAAGTGTTAACACAATCCTAAGGTGTTTGGTCGGTTTCCCGTATGTTAGTTGTTGATTTCACTTAAAAATAAATCCATTTTGAACAAAATAGAGGCACTTTGAGTGGTGTCGGCCACACCGGGCCTCAGATTGAGTCAGGGTTGAATCTTACACGTCAAATTTGACCCATAGATCATTGTCCTTAAGTTTCAACAGAATCCAAATGCGTTTGGTCGGTTTGTCGCATGTCAGTTGTTGATTTCACTTAACAATAAGTCCATTTTGAACAAAAGAGAGGCACTGTGAGTGGTGTCGGCCACACCGGGCCTCAGATTGATGCGGTGTTGAATCGTACACGTCACACATGAGTCATTGATCATTGTGAAAAAGTATCAACGCAATCAGAATCCGTTAGATCGGTTTGGCGTATGTACATAAAATATTGTCCATTTTAAACTAAATACATACACTTGGAGTGATACCGGTCACACCGCGCCTCTGATTGAGGCGGGGTTGACTCTTACACGTCACATTTGACCCATGGATCGTTTTCCTTAAGTTTCAATAGAATCCCAATGCGTTTGGTCGGTTTTCCGTATGTCAGTTGTTGATTTCACTTAAAATTAAGTCCATTTTTAACAAAACAGTGACACTGTGAGTGGTGTCGGCCACACCGGGCCTCGGATTGATGCGGTGTTGAATCGTACACGTCACACATGAGTCATTGATCATTGTGAAAAAGTATCAACGCAATCAGAAGCCGTTAGATCGGTTTGGCGTATGTACATAAAATATTGTCCATTTTAAACTAAATACATACACTTGGAGTGATACCGGTCACACCGCACCTCTGATTGAGGCGGGGTTGACTCGTACACGTCAAATTTGACCCATGGATCATTGTCCTTAAGTTTCAATAGAATCCCAATGCGTTTGGTCGGTTTGCCGTATGTCAGTTGATGATTTCACTTAAAATTAAGTCCATTTTTAACAAAACAGTGACACTGTGAGTGGTGTCGGCCACACCGGGCCTCGGATTGATGCGGTGTTGAATCGTACACGTCACACATGAGTCATTGATCGTTGTGAAAAAGTATCAACGCAATCAGAAGCCATTAGATCGGTTTGGCGTATGTACGTAAAATATTGTCCATTTAAAACTAAATACATACACTTGGAGTGATACCGGTCACACCGCGCCTCTGATTGAGGCGGGGTTGACTCGTACACGTCACATTTGACCCATGGATCGTTTTCCTTAAGTTTCAATAGAATCCCAATGCGTTGGTCGGTTTTCCGTATGTCAGTTGTTGATTTCTCACTTAAAAATAAGTCCATTTTGAACAAAACAGAGGCACTTGGAGTTGTGTCAGCCACAAAAGGCCTCAGATTGAGGCAGGGTTGACTCGTACACGTCACATTTGAAGGTGAGTATGCATACACGATATTTGACCTTCTTAGAGAAGAGTTTCTGGAAGATTATAAAAGACATGAAGCAATGAAGATCATTAGAGTGTTGGAGCAAATGTGGTTGCTACAAACAATGTGGAAATCGGCTTGTGCAAAGCGAACTAAGTTACAACTTGCAGGTATTGTACTCTATTTTTTTCTAGAAGGATTCAGTTTAAATGAATTTGGGAATGATCATTGCTAGCCATTGTCTTTTAGGTTTTTTTGACAGCCGAGGGGAAAGGGTGGGGTCTGCAGACATTGGAGGATATGTCGAAGGGTGATTTTGGGTGTGAATATGTTGGAGAAATGTTAACTCCCGTAGTTCTGAAAAGAGTCACTATTTAAAAGAAAGTCATAAGTTTAGATACATCTCAAGATGGTCAGTTTAAAGACATTTTGAGGGACACTACTAAAAACATGCTCAGATATGCACACATCCCCCACTTTTAGATCGTTGTCTACTACAATGATCTTCCAAACAAGATATGCATTAGAACTCTCACGATACATAGAGAAATTCACTGGCCACCTTCGAGAATGATCTAAATCACAAACCACGACAGCATTATGTTTTTCCTTGAAAATTCTCTTGGCGAACTGGAATGGCAACTCACTCTTGTGATTTTGCGTCTCTACTTGTCTCTTCATGTGTGCAGCTACTGCCATTCCAGTTCGCCAAGAGAATTTTCAAGGAAAAACATAATGCTGTCATTGTTTGGGCTTCAGATCATTCTCAATGTTGGGCAGTGAATTGCTCTATGTATCATGAGCATTCTAATGCATATCTTGGTTGAAAGATCATTGTAGTAGACAACGATCTAAAAGTGGGGGATGTGTGCATATCTGAGCATGTCTTTAGTAGTGTCCCTCAAAATGTCTTTAAACTGACCATCTTGAGATGTATCTAAACTTGCGACTTTCTTTTAAATAGTGACTCTTTTCAGAACTGCGGGAGTTAACATTTCTCCAACATATTCACACACAAAATCACCCTTCGACATATCCTCCAATGTCTGCAGACTCCACCCTTTCCCCTCGGCTGTCAAAAAAACCTAAAAGACAATGGCTAGCAATGATCATTCCAAAATGCATTTAAACTGAAACCTTCCAGAAAAAAATAGAGTACAATACCAGCAAGTTGTAACTTAGGTCGCTTTGCAGAAGCCGATTTCCACATTGTTTGTAGCAACCACATTTGCTCCAACACTCTAATGATCTTCATTGCTTCATGTCTTTTATACTCTTCCAGAAACTCTTCTCTAAGAAGGTCAAATATCGTGTATGCATACTCACCTTCAAATGTGACGTGTACGAGTCAACCCCGCCTCAATCTGAGGCCTGTTGTGGATGACACAACTCCAAGTGCCTCTGTTTTGTTCAAAATGGACTTATTTTTAAGTGAGAAATCAACAACTGACATACGACAAACCTACCAAACGCATTGGGATTCTATTGAAACTTAAGGACAACGATCCATGGGTCAAATGTGATGTGTACGAGTCAACCCCGCCTCAATCTGAGGCGCGGTGTGACCGGTATCACTCCAAGTGTATGCAATTTGTTTAAAAGGGACAATATTTTACGTACACATGCCAAACCGATCTAACGTCTTCTGATTGTGTTGATACTTTTGCACAACGATCCATGACTCATGTGTGACGTGTATGAGTCAACCCCACATCAATCCAAGGCCCGATGTGGCCGACACCACTCATAGTGTCTATGTTTTGTTAAAAATGGACTTAATTTTATGTGAAATCAAGAACTGACATACGACAAACCGACCAAACGCATTTGGATTCTGCTGAAACTTATGGACAACCAAGATATGCATTAAAACGCTCATGATACATAGAGTAATTCACTGACCATCTCGAGATGTATCTAAACTTGTGACTTTCTTTTAAATAGTGACTCTTTTCAGAACTGCGTGATATGAAGGTATTTTGGAGATTTTACTGGTTCATGCATGATATGAAGGTATTTTGGAGATTTTACTGGTTTTTTTGTCCAAAGGCCAAAGAAATGTGGTCCATCATTCTTGCATGTTACTGGTGCATTTCATCTGTTAAAATGGACAAATGACCCATTGGAGAAAGAATGTTTTATTTAATAATAATTACAATTTTTCTACAAACATTTACATACAAGAATGTTTCATCTTTTTATCCCCATGAACCCCTCTCAAAAATTTCCGCCAATTATACGCGTCTGCAACTCTTGCAATAAAAGTCAGATCTTCATGTTATATCTGGACAATCTTGCATCAGGTACGCGGCCCACTCGTTTCTGAACATATCTACATCGTCTTGTGAATATGACGCTTTTCGGAATTCATAATAGTACTGAAAAATATATAAATAAATAATTAATAAATAATTTAAATGAAATAGTACTTGTTTTCGAAAATACCTCTTTAGGGATGCTAATTTGTCCATTGAAAACGATCTCTTTTATGAATCTACAAACATAATAACCGCAATCTTTGTTGTTTGTTTGTTTTGGACACTACAGAAACATTGATCATGAGGCAAGTAAGTAACTTGTGTTTCATATATGCTTGGATAGTGCAATTTTATTATATATACCCTGATATTTGTCCAGACATAGTACTTGCTCGGCTCCTTATGCTTAGCCCCTGTCCTCATACCATGATTTAGACGATATTGGTACACCGCCCTATCATAACAGAATCCTCAGTAAAAGATAATATATATTATATAAATTGATGTTTAGACCTAAAACGTAGGATGTAGTGTCTTACAGATTGACAAACTGCATCACATGCGGTCGGTTTGTTGGATATTCGTGCTTTGAGTCCAGAAAATAAATCTTGGGAGTATCCAAATGCACCGCAATTAGCAGCCAATGTTGCCTAAATACACAAAAATGAATAAGTAATGAAAGAAATGAAAATATAATTGATATGCTTTAATCGTAGAGTTTTACCCCTACATGGTTGGTATGAGGAAGAGTCGGTCATCCGTTATCTTGCTGTCAAATGCTTTCAGCAAAGCAGTCGCTCTTTCCTTAATTTTTGATTCTGATAATTCTATTTCTTGTGTTTATGTGATATGAGGACTGACGAGTCCAAACTTTGGCTCATGAGGAAAACCCTTCAACTGCTTTTCATATATACGTCTTCCAATAATATAAAATTTATTTAATCATAATTAGCACAATATATCATCTTTTGGAAAAGCGATGGGGTTGAAAACATACCTCATATACACATTTACACTTGTGACGCCAAGCCACAGATACTCAAGGATCTCATTTACATTTTCAGCAGAAACAAAATCTTGTATTTCCTCTCCATACATATTCTCTTCAAAAACAACTACATGGCTACTACCATTTGTCAACTTCGTATCCACATGAGTCTTCAATTCAATTAAATGTGGATAGAGAATAGGCGGTGTAATTCCACTTTCAGTAGATCTTTTGGATCGATTGGTCGATCTTTTCGATGCTCCTTTCACTGCATCCCCTTTCTTCGTCTACAATAAAATTCATTGGTTCATACCTTTTTTTTATAAAGGTTTGGCTTAAAAAACTGTAAATAAATACCTCTTTTTCAGCATGTAGTCTCACAAGTTGTGATGGCCATGCAATGAATGTCCCAATAGCCTGTTCGACTGTACAAATATCATCATCATCAAGTGGAACAGGTAGTTGTGCTGTTGGCTCATGAGCTACCGTAATTGTCACTTTCAGATGATCTTTTGGAAGTGCTCTATTGTGCAGCGTGTCCTCTGAGATGTTGAATACTGTAGCCCTCACTACAAGGCGATAGGTGGGTGTTGAAAGATATAAATCACAATCATTATCACCCTACAGAAGATCAGTATAGGAAGAAATCAATGTTTTTCTGATTCACATTTTATCAGAACAATTAATAGAATATTGATTACCACAGTTAACACAGCTCTTTCAGGGGAATGGCTTCCCTCAAAGCTGGTGGGGTGTGGGGCAGGATCTTCAGGCGCTGGTTGTTCCTGAGTTGTCTCTTCTCTTGGATTCCGACCCATTAAAGTTGCTAGCAACTCTCCCTGCCATTGAAACTGTTCTTCAAGAGTTGCTAGTCTATTTTTCATTGCTGTCATTTCTTCATTTTTTTGATCCTCTTGTTTTTTTTCTCATAATATACTCGGGGTGTCACCCCAAACCCCCCAGCTATGACGCGACCGTATTGTTCTGGTCGCTTCAAAGCTGTCGTTAATATATCTGCACCAGCTGCAAGAGTACCTGACTCCTGTGACTGTCGGATATAAGAAAATAAGTAATTATTATTATGTAATAGAAATTTAAAAACAAAACATTTTATCGTGTCATACTTACACATATTTCCCACACTTTTTGTGTGTTTTCATCAACCAAATTCCCTTCCTTATCCACACATGCCTCCTTCCATAGCACATGACGAGGGATGGATGTGTGTTTGGTTTCGGAGGCATCAATCTACATATAAATAAAGAAAGATTTTTATAAAGTTGTTTCTTGACACATAACAATATCACTGTAAATTTAAAATACGCACCATTTTCTTTTCTAGTGAGGCCTACCCCATCCTTGCTTTACGATAGGGGTACGTCGGTTTTGATGCGCGTTCCTTGTTTTCAGTACTGAGTTGCTGTTTCATAAATAAAATATTGACAATCAAAGTGATGAATACATGTATATCCTCAAACAACATATTATCAGTCATAATGTACCTGAAACTTTTGATCCCCACGATGACCAACAAATGAATCCCATGATTCTTGGGATATCAAGTGATTGTAGACAATGGGTGGTTGCGGGTTTATTTTACCCTTGGAATCTTTCAGATGATATTTTGTAAGAAGAGTGCGAAAACCTCGATGACACCTTCCCGCAAGCCTTAGTACATAAGTCTTGTGTGAATCATCTACTATAAATGAACTCTGCAATGGATTGTGAAGAATAAGACATTGTTTCATTATTTTATTTGCTAGTAAATTAAAGAAATGAAATCAAAATTTTACCGTAATTTCTTCCCACATCACAGCCTTCAGGCCGGACGAAACATGGTGCCATGAAGCTATGTCAATCGGCACGCGTTGCTGAGTGATAATTCCAACGTAACTGCTAAACATTGCCTTGTTGGGGTTAACGTGTTGGCCCCGTGCATTCCACCCAACATCAAATTTGATTCCTTTGCTCTTTCCCTTCAAAACATTAGCCAACACTGTTAAACTACGACGCACCTGTTTTTTCTGTGATGTCGCTCCTTTATCCCCAACCATTTCGTCTATATCAGCATCATCAATGTTTTCATCTAAAATCCTAGCATCAGCATGTTCAGATGGTTGTTGGACCTCAAAAATAGGAGCACCAATAGCAGCAGCAGTACCAACAACAATATGTTGAGATTGAAAGGCTTGAGAGGCTTGAGAGGCTTGTTCAGCAGTAGCAGCAGCAGAAGCAGTAGCAGCAGAAGCAGAAGCAGCAACAGCAGCAGCAGAAGCAGAAGCAGCAGCAGCTTGAGAGGCTTGTTCAGCCTCGAGGTTAGGAGCACCAGAACGTGCAGAAGTCATTATCTTCAAAAAAAGGTTTAACACTTAAGTTGGATTACATAAATGCAATAATGATAAGATAATAACATGAGATAACAATATTTATATTACAAACAAAATATAACATGTTTATTGAACTCTTTTTTTTCAAAGGCTGAATGGATTTGACACCTCTATCGATAATCCAAATCCCTTCATTATGGTCTCCTCTAACATACAAAACGTCGTCTTCATTGGGACCACTGCGAAATGATTACGACGTACCACTGAAAGGATCATCCTAAATTGAATTTTCATCGGACCCTTCAGTAGTTTTGGACGATAACAGAACAATCGACCACTTTCGGTTTGCGGGGTCTGGAACATAAAATACTTGTACCGCTTGTGATGCCATTATAAATTGTTCATCTTTGTACCCTTCTTTACTGAAATCAACTTTCACAAATCCCAATTCATCTATTTTAACACCACTGTTGTTATCAACCCAGTTGCATTGAAAAATCGGCAATTGGAATGTCGTATAATCCAACTCCCATATTCTTTTGATAATGCCAAAGTATGACATATTCGCGAAAATTGGATTTCTATCCTTACTACCAGAAACATGCATCGCTTCAGCCACAATTGTTACTCCACTATTTTGCATGGTACTATCTTCATCATGTTTATCTGTATAGAATGTATAACCATTAATTACATAACCATTGTAAGATAATACATACACGCTTGGTCCGGCAGCTAGCCATCGAAGTCGTTCTGAAATTGAATTTGGATTTTCATCTAACTCCTTAAAAATATGGTCTTGAAACCATCCTATAAACTGGTGATTATGTGTATTTGCTATCCATTTTTCAGCCCTTGATGGATTCAACTACCTCAAAATTTCTTTGTGGGTTTCAATATATGGAGCAACCTCCCAACTGTTATGCAAAACATAAAGGTGGGCCTGCTCCCGATCAGTAATATTGATTGTCACAACATCTCTTCCATAAATTCCCTCACCCTCAATGGGTCCAGTGTGACGAGATTTCGGCAGACCAATGCTTTCCACATCAGATAGGTATTCGGTACAGAATTCAATGGCTTCCTCAACAATATATCGCTCCACAATAAAACCCTCTGACCGACTTCGATTTTTGACATACCCTTTCAAAATCTTCATATACCGTTCAACGGGGTACATCCATCTATAGTGCACAGGACCACAAAGTCGAACCTCTCTCACCAAATGAACCATCAAATGAACCATCATATCAAAGAATGTTGGCGGGAAGAACATTTCTAATTCACATAATATGATGACAATTTCTTTTTCCATAGCTGGAAATTTCTCCAGGTCTAAAACTTTGCTGCATATAGCTTTGAAGAAGAAACAAAGTTTGCTTAACGTATGATGAACATTCTTGGGCAAAATGCAACGTAAAGCTATAGGAATTAAATCTTGCATCAAAACATGGCAGTCATGTGATTTCAAACCTTTTAACTTCAAATCATTCATTGTCACAATGTTTTTGATATTTGATGAATATCCCTCTGGAACCTTTACATCATTGAAGAAGTTGCAAAACTGATATCTCTCATCCCTATAAAGAGTGTACGCAGCTGGAGGAAGAAACAATCGATTTTCACCCTTCATGGGAGCCAACTCTTCTCTTATTCCCATGTCAACCATGTCCAACCTTGCCTTAATTCCATCCTTTGTTTTTCCAGGAGCATTTAGCAACGTTCCTATAACACTGTCACATACATTTTTTTCCACATGCATCACATCAAGAAAATGTCTGACGTACAAACATTTCCAGTATGGTAATTCAAAAAAAATTGATCTCTTTTTCCAACCGATTTTCGTAAGGTTTTTCGAAAATGGTTTACCAAAAACAGTGTTCACGTCTTTTACTTTCTCAAACAGATGATCACCTGTTAGTGGAGACGGTGTTTTGCGTTGTTCTGAACTTCCATTGAATGATGTCGTCCAAGATCGGTACTTATGTCGACGGGGTAGAAATCTACGATGCCCTAGAAACACAAATTTGGATGAATGTTTCAACCTAATTGATTCTGTATCTTCTTCGCACACAGGACACCCTTGACTTCCTTTAATGCTATAGCCTGACAAATTTCCATAAGAAGGGAAATCATTTATCATCCCATACAACAACACTCTCAACGTGAAGTATTCTTTTTCATAAGCATCATATAACATAACACCTGAATCCCACAGTAACTTCAAATCATCGATCAAGGGAGCCAAATATACATCAATATCGTTACCTGGTTGTTTTAGTCCTGATATAAGCAAAGATAACATAATGAATTTCTGTTTCATGCATAACCAGGGTGGCAAGTTATAATTTACCAACATAACAGGCCAAGTACTATGAGTGCTGGTTTGAAAACCAAAAGGATTCACTCCATCGGTAGATAACACAAGACGCAGGTTTCTCGAATCATTTCCAAATTCAGGATACTCATGATCAATTCTCTTCCATTGAGGAGAGTTGGCCAGGTGACGTAATTTTCCATCTTTATTTCTTTTATTTGCATGCCACGACAATTGTCTTGCAGTTTCTTCACTTCCATATAGACGCCTAAACCTTGGAATGATTGGAAAGTACCATACAATTTTCGTAGGACTGCATTCATCTTTCTTGTATCGAGAAGCACCACACTTTGGGAATTCTGTAAGTGATTTGTTCTCCTTGAGAAACAATATACAGTCTTTCGGGCAGGCATGTATTCTTTCAGAAATCATACCCATCGAGTGTAGCATTTGTTTAGCTTCATATGTCCGTCTTGGGAGCTCATTATCTTCTGGAAGCATGTCATTCAAAAGAGCAAGTAGTTCCGTGAAAATGACATCACTCCATCCATTGCCTGCTTTCAATTTATACAACTTCAGTACAGCTGAAAATGCAGTATATTTAGTGCAACCAGCATACAATGGCGTCTTTTCACAACTCTTTAACTTCTCAAACAATTTTGGGCAATCACGGAGTTCATGTTCAACTGTCCTTGTCATTTCCTCAATACGATCTTCATCATCATTGATATCTATAATCACATCCTCTATACGGTCTTCTTCATTATCCATATTTGTAATCATATCTAATGATCCATAAAATGCAGTTTTATTCCAGCCAATAGCTACATTCTCTTTTTCCTCGTGTTTATTCCAACATTTATAACTCCTATCTATTCCGTGACATATCAAATGTTCTTCCAACTCCTCTGGAGTAATTAGTCTAGAATAACAACAACGTAAACACGGACAAAGGAGTTGAGAAGGATCCTTTGCATGATACTGTGCAAACTTGATGAACTCTTTCACTCCGTTCTCATACTCTATTGTCAAACGATTAGCATCCATCCAATCTTTATTCATTGCCATTAATTCTGAATAAACAACATGGAACATCATGTCCATTAATTACAAATGAACAATAACGAATGTCGTGTCCATTAATTCCATGTAAACCATAAGGAGCATATTGTTCATTAATTTTGAATAAAAAATATGGAACATCATGTCCATTAATTCCAAATAAATAATAAGGAATTTCATGTCCATTAATTCTGAATAAGCAATACAGAACGCCATGTCCATTAATTCCAAACAAACAATATAGAATGTTAATTCCATTAATTTCGAATAAGCAATATGGAAGTTCATGTCTATTAATTACAAATAATCAATGAAACATCATATTCATTAAAGAAGGTAATAATGATGTAATCACATCCATATCATATTATGATCAAGTCTAAGGAATATCACCCTTGCATTTTATCAATTAATTTGATAAATTTACGTCTTATAACTGATAATTAGTAAGATGGGGTCCAAGGTATATAATCAATAGCACTACATTGTTTAAAAATGGTTAAGGAACATGGCCTTACCATTCAACTTTTATTTAATTCATTTATAAGTGATCAAGTAGTCCATGGGTATGTCCATTACACATAAATATCATTAATTCCATTTAATAAACCCATGGGCATGGGATATATCAACACATGTCAAAGGTGGTTCAATTTCAAGCCAAAGATCAATAGGGGTCATGGGCCTATAAGAAACACACCCTAAGGGGGTGATTCGAGTAAGGTATACAACCTCCAAAGAATAAGTTTGGTGCACAATGACTAACCAATTTAAGACATGATAATCTACTAAATTAATTTTACATTTTATAGTCAATATGCAGAAGGTTCACCACACGACACAATAGCGCATCATATAAACTAGGGGTGTCCATGGGTCGGGTCGGGTCAGGTTGGAGGTGTTTCAAGGCCCGACCCAAACAAAAAAGTTCGGGTTGGGTCGGGTCGGGTCACAAGCTTCTGGAGAAACCAACCTGACCCAACCCGACCCAGTGGGGTCGGGTTACCCGTCGCATGCCCGAAGGACCCAACCCAACCCAACCCATCGAGGGTTGGGTCAATTTGGGTCGGGTTATATGTGTAAACCCGACCCAACCCGACCCAAACCAATCCAACCCATCCCAACCCAACGGACCCGAACCATCCACTCAAACCCAACCCCCCTAGACCCAACCCGATGGACCCCCTGCATTTCACCAGCCTGCTGCACAAAAAAACCAGCCCCCCTGCACAAAAATTTCAGCCCCCTCCCCCTGCACCCTCTTCCCCCTCCCCCAGGCACACCAGCCCCCCCCTCTTGTACCCTGTACAACACAACACCCCTCTCCCCCTGCCCCCTCCCCCCCTGCACAGTCTCCCCCCTCCTACACCCTTGCACAAAAAACCCAGACCCCCCCCCCCCCCCCGCACAAAAATTTCAGCCCCCTGCATAAAAAATTTCAGCCCCCTGCACCCTCTGTCCCCCTCCCCCAGGCACACCAGCCTCCCCCCTCTTGTACCCCATACAACAAAACAACCCTCTCCCCCTGCACTCCCTGCCCCCTCCCCCTGCACTCCCTTCCCCCTCCCCTCCCCCCTCCTGCACACACCAAACCTACCCATCCCGTACCCCTGCACACACCAGCCCCCCCTCACACCCCCTGCAAACCAGCCCCCCCTAATGTGACTCAATATCAACACCAGTAACAGAACCAATTGAAGTTAAAGTGGAGTAAATTCATGATGTAGTAGAAATAAACATTACTAACATAAGGAAAATCAAATCAAAAAAACACACAGCAGTAGCAGATTTGAAGAACGAATAAGAGAAAACATATGCAAAAAAATCATCACCAGGAGTAGAGTGAATAACATTGATTCAGTCTGAAAAGAGGGAGGAGGGGAAGCAGAGGCGACAAATAAATGACAACCACATAAAAACCTACACTGCAAAACAATATTTAGGGAATACACATACCTTGGGTAAGAAATCGGAAGTCCAAAGAGGTGAGGGAGCCTTCTGCGCTGCCTGGAAGATGCGACCGCCGGAGTAGGGGTGCACGGGAGGAGCCGCCAACCGTTGAAGAGGAGGAGTAGGGTTCGGAAGGGAGGAAGATCCGTGGAAGAGGGTCGAGAAGAAGGAGAAGGAGTACGACGGAGGTCCGACAAAGGGAAGATCGGGGGGAGGAAGCAGTCGCAAGGGTACAGTCCCGCGAGAGCTTAGGGCACGATAAAAAAGAGGAGACTGTCGGCCTCCTTTTAATAAAATGGGAGACAGGTTTTAACAGCGCTAGAAAAGTGCTGATAAATCCCCCCTTTATCAGCGCTTAAATTTTAGCGCTGATAAAGGGTGGCTTTATCAGCGCTAAAATTTAAGCGCTGATAAAGGGGGGATTTATCAGCGCTTTTCTAGCGCTGTTAAAACCTGTCCTTTATCAGCGCTAGAAAATCACTAATAAATCATCCCTTTATCAGCGCTTTTAAATAGCGCTGATAAAGATTATCCTTTATCAGCGCTTTTTGATTAGCGCTGATAAAGGTAGCGCTTTGCTTGCCCGTTTTGTAGTAGTGAATGTATAAATGAAATATGGTTCGATTTTGTTATAAAAAACAATGGAGGAGTCTTGCACAACACGCAACCTTGACTTGGCTTTCTTTTCACACAATCGTGACCTTCCTTGATAGCTTGTGTCGTACGCAATACCAAGTTTCACTAAACAACGATATGCTATTAAAATATTATTAAAACTAGCCGTTATAAATAGTAATACCCAATTTTTAAAATTTTGTAAATTTTATTTTTCAAAATGGACTTAATTTTTTGATTCGGAATATCGAAATTAACCTAGGGTGAAATTTTGGTATTTTTCTGAAAACTTTCAATTTTTGATGAATAGTGAAAACACTGGGTTACTATTTAAAAACCAACTTTTTATTTAAATAATTATTTATTTTGTTTAAATTTATTTTAGGTCAAAATTGATACATAATACCTATATATGTTTAATGCAATTCATTGGAGTCATTGTATAATAATTTTAGATATATAAAAATTTAATTGAACTTTTCACCGTCTTCTACCCACTTCCTAGGAGAATTTCCAAATTCAGATAAAACATAATTTTTCCGCTTCTGTGAGTCGAATTTCAAAAATTCAAGAGACACGGTTGATGTCAGTAAGTAAAATGTGGTTCAATGAGATGAAAATAATTTTTGGTGAATAGTAACTTTTTACTTTTTTTTACCACGGTTAAAAGTAAATAGGGTAATTAAGGGTAAAAATGATATTATTATTATCCTAACACATGTCCTAATTCTATTGGATAAGTTTAATTCGACCAAAAACAACCATAGGAATAAAATATGACCATTTAGGCCCACTTAGATTAGATTAGGACATTTATTATTAATTTATTTAAAGAAAGGTTAAAATAGTTAAAATCCAAGTTTAATAAATAAATAATTTTTAATATAGGGTTATACAAAAGATAAATTAGACTATAAATATTCATTAGAAAGATAAAAATATTTCCTACATAATGATATTTTATTTTTAATTTTTAGACATTAAATAAATAAATTAATTTGTAACACAATAATGATGCAGTAATTATCTTATTAATGAAATATTGACATAATTGGTGTTATAAATATAAAAATAAATGTAATTTGAAACTTTTTATGAATTAAACTAATTTTATAGGTTAATATGACATGTTAGTATTTATTTAGTTAACTTTTTTTGAACTAATCATTTTGTTATGAGTTTCACAAAAATCAATTACCAAATAGTGTCAAAATTGACATAAAATAGATTTTAAAAAAAATATTATATTATTAATTGTTATTTTATTCCTAAAAATATAAGGTTCGGCCAAATGACTTAGATAAAGTTATATATATTAATAATAAACAACTTTGGGTTCGTTTGGCTTGTTATAGTAAGTTTATTAACCTTATAGTGTAAGAAAACAAGAAGACACGGTAAAAGTAAAATTATTTAACTTAAAGTTAAATCTAAATGATATGGTTAAAATATAACCCTAAACTTGTATAAATTCTATTGGATGAGATTATTTAGACCCATAACCACTTTATCTTTGAAATAAATCAATTTTGAGCTATTAAAAAATGAATATCACTTTATAATAAAATAATATTTTTAGTTTTTCCTAAGATGCCCCTCTCCTCCCTTATAAAAGGGCACCTCCCCCCTCTCTTCCTCACACCACTTTGAGCCTTCAAGCTCGGCATACCCCTACCAAATTCTATTATCCACTTCCCTAGAAACATCCTAGAGGTCCTGGTCTTCTTAAAAGACCAATTTTAGTTCCCTAAGAGGAGGTCTCAAAGAGGTGCTTCAAAAAAGAGGTAATGTCCGTTACCGATTCTTTCAAATTTATTTCTTCTTACACTTCTTATTATTCTGTTTCATTATGATGTAATAACATCAGTATCACTCATATAATGATATGTTATTATAAGTATTAAACAACTCTATTTCACCATCTATCCATCCTACGGAAAACGAAATCACCGCGTGTGTGTACGTACAGAATACCGTCTCCACGCCGTGGTGTAATCTATTTTCCACCACCACCTTACTTGGATGGGTATAATGGTGTAAATAATAACTATATATTATTATTGTAAAGTGATATTGATTCTTAAATATTATACATACACTTAAATACAATTCCACGATCATGGGAATGATATCATCGCTCGTGCATACGTACGGAATACCGTCTCCACGACGCGATGAGATTCATTATCCATGTTAACCATTCATGAATGATTATAAATTATATATAATAAGTAATAATGAAATATATGAAATAATAATTATACTGGATTTATGTATATATATATATATGTATGTCATCTACTTAATTCCATTCAATTCAATAAGGAAACAAAATCAGCGTTCATGCGTACGTACGACCTACCGTCTCCATGAACGGTGTATTTCATTCCATTTATCGATCTATCATATATATATGTATATGATGAATATATATTAAATATAAATCATGTTTTACATTCTAGAATTAATTAAATCAGGATATAAGTAATAATATCAAGAACAACAAGTCCAAACATGTACGATAAATAAAACGATTTTACCCAAAACGCCACTTTAACATAGAACTTACAAAAGAACGGGTAATATAAAGTCATAAGTGAACCATATATGATATCATAACAATGAATATGATTCTGTAAAAATTCAATGACATTATTTCAATCATTATACAGGAGTTTTGGATACGTACTAAGCATATCAGACCTAAGGTAAGGGATAATTATTCCAATATCATTCTTATTCGAGATTGTTTATTCGTAAGTATTTTCTAGGGTTATATTTATAATACATGTCCCTGATTTCTAAAAATGGTTTCATGTATGTTTAATGTCCTTTTTACCCATTTTTTTACTTTTACTACATGGTGTGTAAGGAATCTTTATTTTACGAGGTACTTTTTGACTTTTCCGACAAAAGTACGAGAACAATGTTATTTTTAACTTATAAGACATAAAAGGATTTTTACGGTCTTATAACATCTTATTTTCATGAAGATTCCTATACAATATTTAATCAGTATTTTCAACAAAATCCTTTTATTTTAAAATTTCATGTCATTTTGTGAAAAGAAAATGGTTTTGGAAAAGAAAGGATATTTTCCTCAAGAATTCATTTCAAGTGTTTTATCAAAACCATTTTCCATATAAGAAGGAATTATTTCATATGTGTATGTTTCAAGTATAATGTCTCTATGATTTAAATGGTTTCACTTTTCTTATGATGAAATATCCATTTGTTTTATATGGACTATGTGGTGATGCGATGATGTTTATGAAACCCATTTTATTCTTTGGGTTATGATGAATGATTTAAGTTTATTTTGTGGCACAAGTAAGAATGATTTCATTATGAGATAGGTGGGACCTATATATCCCTCCAATGCATTGGGTAAAGATTTATGTCTCATGAGATAGACATGGATGAAATTGTAAGTTAATCCAGTTCAGTGATATAGGAGTGGATCAAGGAGTGAACTCGATTCAGAAAGGGACTTTGTCCACTAAGATGGTCTTGGCAGCAATGCCTTGGCTACTATGGAAATCATAACAAGTTCTGAATGGTTTCCACAATTAAATGATTTATTCCCATGGTATTTTATCAATATTGATGTTCCTTTATGATATATGCCTTATGTACTTCCATGATTTATGTCCTTTCTCAAGATTTTGATGTTTAGATTTTATGTTTAATCTTTTGCATTTAAATGTTTGTGGATTGTTTTATGTTCTCTATGCTTACCCTTACTGAGCATTTGAGCTCACCCTTTTTATGTTTTCTTTTCCCCATGATATAATGAAAGGTTTTAGGTAAGAAAACAAAAGGGGAAGATCTTTATGGGATAATTTTAAGATCTTTCACCATGATTATAAGATTAAATTCTGAGTTTCCAAAGACACTAAACTATTACGGTCCTTGTGTGTCTGTGTTTGTTATGTATTAAGTATTCCGCTAAAGTAATGTAATGTCCATGTACGTCAAGATTTGGGTATCTAGAGTTGGTATCAGAGGGAGGTTTAGTCAACCTTTGTAAACTAGGATGTGAAAACGTTAGTGAGATCCCTATAGATATTTCTAAGGTATGTCTAGGGATGTTCCTAAGGATAAGTATACATATTTGATATAGTACTAGAACTATGGTAAAAATCTTAGAATTTAACCTAAGATGTTAGATATTGAGGGTACTCCCCCTTTACTATGTTGTTTTCCCTGGCATGATTTCTACCTCTAACACTGTTATTTTTGGGTTTTAGAAAATGGATGGAAACAGGAAGATTCACGATAATGGAGGATATGACGGACAATGGAATGATATTCTTCATGAGAAACTAAATGAAATGGGATTTGGAAGTCCAAAAATCATTATTATTCCTAATCATCAATCTCATAATATGATCAATAATCTCAACTTTGTTAAGTTTCCCGACTCAGATAATAAGATAAAGATGGAGTTTCATGATGATCATAGAAGAAAGAAAGTTCAATTTCCCTCATGTAAATCATGTGGGAAGAGGCATCAAGGAGAATGTTTCAAAGGAACTGGAAGATTCTTTGGGTGTGGAAAATAAGGACACAAAGCTTGTAAGTGCAAAGGAAAAGGTTCAGTTAACACGATGGATGAGGATAATGGTATTGCTACGACATCAACAATGGTTAAATGTTTTAAATGTTGAATGTATGGGCATTATACAAACAAATTACCTAAGGTAAAGTCTCATGAAGAGAATCCGTATGGTTGTATGGGTAGTATTTATGTTGATGATGATGAAGAGACTGCAAATGATATGTAAAATGAAATAATTGTTGAAGATCGGTCAATGGTTTAAGAAGGTAGTGGAATTATTACATGTTTATCAAGAGTAATGTTGTATAAGTAATCTCATGGTACTATGGAATAAAGAGACATCTAAGGATTGTTACAATGTTATCTTTCCATAATTTTTGAAAGTGTATGATGAATGGTACCGGTAAACATGAAAGGTTATTCAAATATTTTTGGAAAGTATATGATATGCGCATAATGAAGGGATAAGAAGATAATGAGATATTTGATTGTATTCATGAGCTCATGACTGATATAAGGACTAAGTGATATTATGGTTGGAATATATAGAATTTTTGGGATTTTGGTATGTGGAAAGTGTTACAATTTAACAACATTCATGTTTTCACTAAGGTTCAATGGGTATTCATTCTTCAAGAGAATACATGATTAAGGTATTCAAATGTTTTTAATTTGACCATTAAGATATATCTTATGATATATGAGGGATAAATGATGGCATTCATGTTATTGTTATGTGAAATTTCAAGTAATCATTTTCATTATACTATAAGCTTGAACCGAAGTATTTTAGATAAGCCTAAAGATTGTAATGGATTATGTTGGATATAAGTTAGTATTGTTTAAGGATAAGACTTTTTTCTTATATTATTGATGGGATGTTATAGTAATATAGTTTTAAAAAAAGGATAACCTACAGTACGGGCGACAACCCATCGCGTCGGACAAGGCTATGGGAATCAAACCCACAACTGAAGTGAAACTGGCCTTTATCGCATACCACTAGCCTACAGGAAGTCCCTGGTTAGTAGAACTAGTTTTATTTTATTAAGCGGTATGATATATGAAGTATAAGTTTATTTTTGGAATCGTATACGATTAACCTCACCATAGATAGACTTATTTATATTTGATAAGTTTTTCTAACCTTTTGTTTGGAACAGATGGAATGACCCATCATTCTATCACATGATCTATTAACACTTCACAAATAAAAAATTCAACTTCATTTCTGTAAGAGATGAAGTGGAAATTGTTCAAAGCATGAACAATAGTGAGATTGTACCAAAATCAAGCAAGTATTTCTTCTAATTCAAATTTTTCAACTTTAGGGAAATGATATTGAAAACCAAAAATGTTGTCCTAGTGATCTTATATCTGATGAATCAGATGGTACCTTAGATCATCACAAATTTATGGCTTTATGATTGATGGCTTTTTTATAGCCATGTTCTCTACCACTCTCCATCAGAACTTCATGGTTAGATTTTTCTTCCGTATCCATATTTTCACCTATGTTTTCCTATATGGAAAACCAGTGATGAGTTACTTTGGTTAATCATTACATTTCATACTTTAGTTTTTAAAATTAAGTTTTAGTATTCCTTTTTACGATGTGGGTTTCTTTAAATAGTAAATGATTTATAACCCCGACGAATTTTGAGGGAGAAATTCATTTTAAAGGGGGTAGAATGTAACACCCCAAGATTTTATGAAAAATATTCTTTTAATTTCATTTATGTCTTGTGTTGTAAGCTACAACATGATTACCTTGTGCTATACGAAACACCGTATGATCTTGTAGTATACACAACACTATTCTTGGATAATGTTACACACAATTTTGATAATAGTTATTATAAAAAACATTGAGTTTTTATATATATATATATCCAATATATAAATGAAATATGGTTGGATTCTGTTATACAAAACAACGGAGGAGTCTTGCACAACACACAACCTTGACTTGGCTTTCTTTTCATGCAATCACAACCTTCCTCAATAACTTGTGTCATACGCAATACCGAGTTTCTCTAAACTACGATATGCTATTAAAATATTATTAAAAATAGCCGTTATAAATAGTAATACCAACTTTTTGAAATTTTTTAAATTTTATTTTTCAAAATGGACTTCATTTTTGGATTCGGAATATCAAAAGTATCCTATGGTGAAATTTTGGTATTTTTCGGAAAACTTTTAATTTTTGATGAATAGTGAAAACACTAGGTTACAATTTAAAAACCGACATTTTATTTAAATAATTATTTTTTTTGTTTAAATTTATTTTAGGTCAAAATTGATACATAATACCTATATAAGTTCAATGCAATTCATTGGAGTCATTTTATAATAATTTTAGATATATAAAAATTTTATTGAACTTTTCACCGTCTTTTACCCACCTCATAGGAGAATTTCCAAATTCACATAAAACTTAATTTTACCACTTCTATGAGTGGAATTTCAAAAATCCTAGAGGCACGGTTGATGTCAGTAATTAAAATTTTGTTCAATGAGATGAAAATAATTTTTAGTGAATAGTAACTTTTTACTTTTTTTTACCACAGTTAAAAGTAAATAGGGTAATTAAGGGTCAAAATGATATTATTATTACCCTAACATATGTACTAATTCTATTTGATAAGATTAATTCGACCAAAAACAACCTTAGGAATAAAATATGAACATTTAGGCCCACTTGGATTAGATTAGGACATTTATTATTAATTTATTTAAAGAAGGGTTAAAATAGACAAAATCAAAGTTTAATAACTAATTTTTTTTAATATAAGGTTATAAATAAGATAAATTCGACTATAAATATTCATTATAAAGATAAAAAGATTTTAATACATAATGATATTTTATTTTTAATTTTTAGACATTAAATAATTTAATTTATTTATGACACAATGATGATGCAGTAATTATCTCATTAATGAAATATTGACATAATTGGTGTTATAAATATTCAAATAAATGTAATTTGAGACTTTTTATTAATTAAAATAATTTTATAGGTTAATATGACATGTTATTATTGATTTAATTAACTTTTTTTGGACTAATCATTCTGTTATGAGTTTCACAAAAATCAATTACCAAATAGTGTCAAAATTGACATAAAATAGTTTTTAAAACAAATATTATATTATTAATTGTTATTTTATTCATAAAAATCTAAGGTTCTTCCAACTGACTTATATAAGGTTATATATATTAATAATAAACAAATTTGGGTTCGTTTGGCTTATTATAGTAAGTTTATTAACCTTATAGTGTAAGAAAAGAAGAAGACACGGTAAAAGTAAAATTATTTAACTTAAAGTTAAATCTAAATGATATGGTTAAAATAGAACCGTAAACTTGTCCAAATTCTATTGTATGAGAGTATTTAGACCCATACCCACCTTATCTTCGAAATAAATCAATTTTGAGCTATTAAAAACCGAATATGACTTTATAATAAAATAATATTTTTAGTTTTTCCTAAGGTGCCCCTCTCCTCCCTTATAAAAGGGAACCTCCTACCTCTTTTCCCCACACCACATTGAGCCTTAAAGCTCGGCCAGAAACTCCCCAATTCTCTTCTCCACTTCCCTAGAAACATCCTAGAGGTCCTGGTCTTCTTCAATGACCAAGTTTAGTGCCCTAAGAGGAGGTCTCAAAGAGGCGCTTCAAAGAAGAGGTAATGTCCGTTACCGATTATTTCAACTTTATTTCTTCTTATTCTTTTGTTTTATTATGAAGTAATAAAATCAGTATCACTCATATAATTATATGTTATTATAATTATGAAACAACCCTATTTCACCATCTATCCATCCTACATAAAATGAAATCACAACGCGTGTGTACGTACGGAATACCGTCTCCACACCGTGGTGTAATCTATTTTCCACCACCACCTTGCTTGGATGGGCATAATGGTGTAAATAATAAATATATATGATTATTGTAAAGTGATACTGATTCTGAAATATTATACATACACTTCAAAAAAATTCCATGATCATGGGAATGATATCATCGTTTGTGCGTATGTACGGAATACCGTCTCCACGACGCGATGAGATTCATTCTCCATGTTAACCATTCATGAATGATTATAAAGTATATATAATAAGTAATCATGAAATATATGAAATAATAATGATACTGGATTTATTTATATATATATATTTATGTCATCTACTTAATTCCATTCAATTCAATAAGGAAACGAAAACAGCGTTCATGCGTACGTACAACCTACCGTCTCCATGAACGGTGTATTTCATTCCATTTATTGATCTATCATATATATATGTATATGCTGAATATATATTACATATAAATCATGTTTTACATTTTGGAATTAAGTAAATCAGGATATAAGTAATAATATCAAGAACAAAAAGTCCAAAAATGTACGATAAATAAAATGATTTTACCCAAAACACCACTTTAACATGGAACTTACAAAAGAACGGGTAATATAAAGTCATAAGTGAACCATATATGATATCATAAAAATGAATATAATTCTGTAATAAGTCAATGACATTATTTAAATCATTATAAAGGAGGTTTTGATATATACGAAGCATATCAGACCTAAGGTAAGGGATAATTATTCCAATCTCATTTTTATTCGAGATTGTTTATTCGTAAGTATTTACTGGGGTTATATTTATCATCCATGTCCCTGATTTATAAAAATGGTTTCATTTATGTTTAAAGTACTTTTTACTCATTTTTTTACTTTTACTACATGGTGTGTAAGGAATCCTTTTTTTACAAGGTACTTTTTGACTTTTTCGACAAAAGTACGAGAAGAATGTTATTTTTAACTTATACAACATGAAAGGATTTTTACGGTTTTATAACGCCTTATTTTCATGAAGCTTCCTCTATAATATTTAATAAGTATTTTCATCAAAATCCTTTTCTTTTAAAATTTCATGGCATTTTGGGAGAAGAAAATGGCTTTGGAAAAGAAAGGATATTTTCTTCAAGAATTAATTTCAAGTGTTTTATTAAAACCATTTTCCATATAAGAAGGAATTATTTCATATGTGTATGATTCAAGTATAATTTATCTATGATTTACATGGTTTCACTTTTCTTATTATGAAATATCCATTTGTTTTATATGGATTATGTGATGATGGGATGATGTTTATGAAACCCATTTTATTCTTTGGGTTATGATGAATGATTTAAGTTTATTTTGTGGCACAAGTAAGAATGATTTCATTATGAGATGGGTGGGACTTATATACCCCTCCAATGCATTGGGTAAAGATTTATATCTCATGAGATAGACATGGATGAAATGGTAAGTTAATCTGGTTCAGTGATACAGGAGTGGATCGAGTAGTGAACTCGATTCAGAAAGGGACTTTGTCCACTAAGATGGTCTTCGCAGTAATGCCTTGGCTACTATGGAAATAATAACAAGTGCTGAATGGTTTCCAAAATTACATGATTTATTCCCATGCTATTTTATCAAGATTGATGTTCCTTTATGATATATGCCTTACGTACTTACAAGATTTATGTCCTTGCTCAAGATTTTGATGTTTAGATTTTATATTCAATCTTTTGCATTCAAATGTTTATGGATTGTTTTATGTTCTCTATGATTACCCTTACTAATAATTTGAGCTCACCCTTTTTATGTTTTCTTTTCCCCAGGATATAAAGAAAGGTTTTAGGTAAGAAAACAAAAGGGGCAGATCTTTATGGGAGAAGTTGAATATCTTTTACCATGATTATAAGATTAAATTCTGAGTTTCCAAAGACACTAAACTATTACGGTCCTTGTGTGTATGTGTTTGTAATGTATTAAGTATTCTACTAAAGGAATGTAATGTCCATGTACGTTAAGATTTGGGTCTCTACAACAACTCCTGCCTCTAAGATGATATGACCCAGGAAGTGTATCTGGTCCATCCAAAAGTGACACTGTGAGAGCTTAGCATATAGCTGATTCTCTCTCAGTGTACTCAATACGATCTCAAGATGGGTGGCATGGTCGTGTTGAGTGTGAGAGTACACCAAAATATCGTCCATGAATACTACCACAAAAGTGTCCAAATAAGGATGGAACACACGATTCATCAGACCCATGAAAACTGCTGGCGCGTCTGTAAGTCCAAACGGCATAACCGTATACTCATATAGACCATACCTGCTCCTGAAAGCTATGAGAGGTATATCAGATGGTCTAACACGTAACTGATGATATCCTGACCTCAAGTCAATCTTCAAGAACACTCATGCTCCATGAAGTTGATCAAAGAGATCATAAATCCTCGGCAAGGGATATAGGTTCTTAACCGTCAACTGGTTTAGCTTCCGATAATCCACACAAAGTCTGAGGGTACCGTCCGCCTTCTTCACAAAAGGACCAGAGAACCCCAAGGAGAAGTACTGGGTTGGATGAAACCCTTTGCCTATAACTCCTCTAACTGCTTCTTGAGCTCCTTTAACTCTGTTGTAGCCATACGATAAGGAGGAATGGACACCGGTGCTACTTCTGGCACGAGCTTGATAGAGAAATCCACCTCCCGCTCTGGAGGTAGACCTAAAAATTCATCCAGGAAAATATCCCTGAAACGATCAACCACTGGAGGGAAATCTGTCTGACAAGTCCCCTGGTCGTCCAGATATAAGCTCGCAATCTGGGATGTGACTCGACCTCGCCCATGATGCTCTGGTCCAGCTCGACTTGCATGAAAATCCCACTCGCCCTTGTATAGAAACTCTCCGCCCTCTGGTGATGTGAAACTCACCCTACGATGATAGCAGTACACAAAGGCTCAAAAGGGAACCAACTAGTCCATCCTGAGAATGACGTCCTAAGATGTCATCTATAAGACATAGATGTCCCAAAGAAAGTGACACCCACCAACCTCAAGGGGGAACTCCTTGCACTGACGCACACCAGCCGTTCTAGTCCCCAACGGTGTGTCTAACATCATGATATCAGAAGAAGTAGAAACACAGAGCCCAAGGCTCTCCACAACGGGTATAGATATAAAGCTATGTGTAGCACCTATATCAAAAAGTACTGAAGATAAAATAGAAGCAACTTGAATAGTACCTCTGACTGTAGAAGGTCCGAGATCCTGCTCCTGCTGGGCTTGTTGCACTGCATATGTCAGCCCAGTGCCGCGGCCCTGCGACACAACCTGACTACCCTGAGCTGTCCCTCCCTACTACCTTTGAGATCCTAGTGTATGGATACCATGAACACAGCCACCATCTCTGCCTGCATGCCCTGACGTATTCCAGTTCCCAGACTGGTAAGAGGCTACTGGTCTTTCTCCTGCACACAGAGTCTGCACAGAACCCCTCTCACTAGCCATCAGTGGAAATGCCCTGCAAAAGCACTGCAGATGACCCATATTGCTACAAGATCGGCACTCCACTGGGTCTCGTGGACACTGAGGTCTCTTTTTCCCCTCTCTACCACACTGGTAGCACCTGACCGACCCACCTGAAGAAACTGCCTGGCTGGTACTGCCACCCTGAGAGAAGTCCATCTGTATCTTCCTCTTGCCAGTATAAATAGTACTAGTAACTGGTGTTGAACCGCCCTAACCCACACCACTAGCTTCATGCAGGTTCCTCTCTGTAATCAGCACCTGGTTCACAATAGCATGTACATTAGGCAACCTGAAAACATTCACCAGTGCTCGAATGTAATAAAAAAGACTATCCTCAAAGCGTCTGGCTCTCAGCATCTCATCGCCCACCAGTACAGGTGAAAAATGCTGAAGCTCAGTGAAATGAGCAGAATTGTCCATCACCGACATAGCGCCCTGCTGCAGATTTATGAACTCCCGAGCTCTATTTTACCTCAGCATCTCAGGGAAGAAGAAGTCATAGAAGACTACCTGAAAATATTTTCATGCCATGTATCTGTGATGCTCTGACTAGGTGGTAACATCCCACCACCTCTTGATGGAAACATGCAGCATGTACATCACAAGCTTGACCCTCCACCCTGGAGGCGTCTATAAGTGCTTGAAAATAGTCTGCATCGATCCTAGCCAAGACTCCGCAGCCTGTGGTCCGCCATCCTCTGAAAACATAAGAGGATGATGCTACTAAAAGATACGAGTCAGCTCAGCCATATATGTGGCAGCCTGCAGTGCTCCCTGAAAGGTCTGCAAGAACTGCATAAGGCCTTCACGGAACTGCGTCTCCATGCTTGTGTCCAGTATAACGGCTGGCACCGCATCTGGCTCTACTGGAGGGTCCACTGGTAGCCCATGGCCCACCATATCTGGAGTATAGTCATCACCGCTCTCCTAGTGAACAACGCGCGGTTGTCTAGGAGGCATGATACTACAAGGTCAAAAACACGCCATAGATTCAAGATTAACAATGACCAAAAATGAAGAAACCCAAAAGGAAACAGGAGGAAGTAGACATTCAAAAATTGAAAAACAAGACTACACGGCATGTATACCGACTACACGGTGTGTACTTGACTTCTCTTCCCCTGCTCGGGTCCTTCTGCACGGCTAAGCCACACAACTCCCATTTGAACAAAACTACACGGCGTGTATAAACTCTACACGACATGTATGGTAAAATTTTCCAACTGCCCGTGTCATTTGTGACACGGCCGACTACTCTTCTTGACACTACATGGTGTGTTACACCCACACACGGCGTGTACAACACCCCGTTTCCCAGCCACACGGCTTACTCCACACGGTCTTCCCTTGGACAAGACTACACGCCGTGTCCCACAGGTACACAACGAGTTCTAGACGAGCTCCGCCGACCCGTGTTGTTAGTTAAATGACCAGTTTACATGGATCAACCTACACGACATGTTCAATATACACACGGCATGTACTCAAAAGGTTTACCCCAACCCATGTTGTTAGTTACATGGCCGGGTTCCCAGGTCACACTACACGGTGTGTTCCACAGTGGACACGACATGTATGTCTTAAGGTTTCCTTCGCCCGTGTTGGAGTTACACGGCATACACCGGGTCAACAGTACATGGAGTTTACAAAAAATAAATGACGTTTTTCCCCCAAGATCGTCCCTTCCCCGTGTCGGCACCCACATAGTTTGTGACACGGGAAGAGACTACACGGCGTGTACTCTTGGTAAACGGCGTGTACTCAAAAATTTTATTTTTCTTCCCGAACAGAAGAACATACACGGCATGTCTACAGTACTACATGGCGTGTATACTGGGTTTCTAGACATTATGCCTCAGAAAATTCTCTGGTACCCAGAACAAACTGAAAAACAACACCTAAGTGTCAAATTCTGATCCGTGAGGGCCCATTCTCCCCACCAATCAAAGTTTAACATCTTATCTATGTTATAAGAAAATAAACAGTCAATGATCCACCAAATTCAAGTAAATGGGGGCCCATACTCCCCAAAAACCAAAGTTTGGTTCCCATTCTTTTATAAACATGCTCACACAAAAAAAACCTGTCAAACAACAGGTATTGATCAAGCAACTATCACAACAACAAGCTTTTCTAGTACAACAACTATCACAACAACATGAAATTTATAATGCACCTACAAGGCATGGAAACTATGCATGACATGTGATTTCTAGAATGTTTCTAAATGATGCATGAGATGGCATACCCTCATCTCATCAGGCTGCAACTAAATATAACCCATTGATAAAATATAAACAGCACAATCACAAGTGCGTCACCCAACGATGAAAAAAAATCAACTATAAAATTGCAAAATCAGTAAAATTAAAATATGAGGTAAATTTTCTTTTCCCTGTACATGGGTTAGCTACGCCTGGGCACAACTTATTACCAACTACCATTCCCGTCCTATACCTGACTAAGGCTCCAAATAGTAAGTCAAAGAAAAGAACCCCTCTGATACCACTTTGTAACGTCCCGGTTCCGGGTGCCACTCAACGGGTGCCCTGAACCCAGTTCACCACGTGACCTCAAGCGCATTTCCCTAAACACCAGAGGCTGCCGACTAGCAATGAGGGCCCAGGTCTAATAGTGGGGAAACTATGCCCTCATTTGTCAAAGTGTAGGGCAGTGGAATATAATTTAAACATACAAAAACAGAGGAAGCAGTAAACCATACACAACTGAAATAAACAACTACAGTAGATATAACCTCCCAGATATACATATATGATGCAACATGTCTCCAATTCTAAGAAAACAGCTAGAACATGTTACATAACAGTACAATACAACTGATGTACAAGTACAGAAAAGAAAAATAGAACATCCCATGGCATCGCGAGCCAATGCTCGGTCCCATGCTCTTCTACACCCCAGCAACAATCAAGTACCTGTATAAGGACCCTTTCCCTTATCTATACCTGCAGAAACGTAAACTTTTTGGGTCGAAAATCATGACCCAAATAGGGTGTGAGAAATAAATTCCCAGTAGGCACCCACAAAAGACCCGTGCTCAACTGTGTGTAAAACATGCAACAATAGTGTGCATTATTAAAATGCAATAAAGTAAGCAGTACTAAAAAGTAACTAACTTAAACAATTATATTGCCATTTTAATATCCTTTTAATCATTTAGTTTAAAATATCACCACAGTGAATATTCTAAGTAAACAGCCAATGTCCCCATACATGTAAAACCTTACCATCAGGTAATCAGAATCCAACCCGCAGGTATTGCCCTCAGGCGTAATAGAATTTTCCCTCAGGTGTACGAAGTGTTGCCCTCAGGCACAGAGTTTATCACCCATAGGCATGGAAGAAGTTTCCCTCAGTCTAAGAGAAGATTGCCCTCAGGCTAACACAGTCATGCCCTCAGGCTATAGTAAAAAAAACCCTTGAGCTAAAGTAACCGGGTCATGCCCAACATATCACAAGAAATTCGCATACAATTCCTCTCAAGGGAAAAGTAATGCAGAATATAAACTAGGCATACCCTTGGGTATCCTGTCCAAATGGTTAAACAGAGGAATACACCCCCGGGGTGGTCCTTGATCCAAGAAACAATCCCAAACAACATTTTAATATCACATTTAATTACCTATACAATTCTAGGTATTCAAAATATCCACGACCTTAGCCACACGACACCCCAACATGGGTTTGTGGTAAAAAAGCACACAAAAACTCAAAAAATGCACAACAATTGGAAAATAAACACCAAGCCACCTACCTTTAACTTCAACGAGTGCTATAAACGATCGTCGATCCCAAAAATACCCAAATTTGACGTAGATATGACGAAGAGGAAAACCCATTCATACGTAAATAACTTTACCTCAGAAAAGAATTGGTAAGTACTGCTTAAGGAGAGCAGAGGGCTTACCCGTGCGATTATAATGAGATCGTCTGAGGTAGAAACGGATTCCAGATGAACACTCGGCGGATCGTCAAAGGTTTGGCCATCCCCTCCCATTCCTTCCTTCGGTTCTAAGCCTTCCCTGTGAACATGGGAGGCTACTGCCCATTTTAAGCAAAAAAAAAACAAAGTACAAGGTGTGTAATTCTAAGTACACGGTGTGTAATCCCTTCATTTAAATGTTCCTCTGGTGGCACTGCCTCACTGTTCATCCGTCGACATGAGTACACGACATGTACTTCCGACTAAATGGCGTGTATTGTCTCCCAGCTGATGGCTGCTCCATTGCCTTACTGTTTTAACCTGCCGACTGACTACACGATGTGTAAAGGACTACTATATGGCGTGTATTTGGTTCTTACAACCTTCATCCCCGGCATGGCCACACGCCTCGTGTACCCATCCCACACGGCCAAAAGTACAGGTCGTGTGGAAAAAGTACACGGTGTGTACTTTCCAAGTTTGGAATTTTCCCCATTTTCCATATTTTCTCAAAAACACTTAAGGAAAAGAGAAAAGGAGAAACCCATACCTCAGAAACAAGAAATGGGTTCTTACAGTACATATTTTATTTAAAATGTCTCCAATAAAATATCTTTTGTTATCTAAATATTTATTAAATAAATTTTTAAAAATGTTTTAAATTCCTTAAAAATGGGTTAAAAGGTATCTTCTTATCACTTTCCAACAGAGGTATTTTTCTAACAAAGGCATGAACAAAAAATGTTGCTGCAATGCATGTGGCACAAATTAATTTACACACCATAATTTCCTTTAAATTATATTAATACTCTTACCATTTTCCTTGGTTATTTTAAATGATTTTTCCTTGACATTTCCTAAATTTTGTTGATTTTAAATAAGTGATTTAACAATAAAAAGGGTATTTTCAACAATAAATATTCTAGTGATATTTTCATGAAATTTTTTATCTATGATTATATCCTATGAACAGAGTTATTCCCATTGTGCGGTGCACCTCTACACATTCTTAGATAGCGATAACCCTAGTTCCAGTTCTTCCCACCTCAGCGATGGAGTGACCATAATCTTTAGAGGGCGTCCAGGTTCACCCATTTTCTCCCTTATTTAATCTAGATCTCCTCCCTCTATTCTCTTAGATATGGATTTCCCCAAAAGTTCCTGACCTATTTTATGGAATCCCATAGATTTCAATTTCATTATCAGAGTTTAATAAAGCCTTCTCTCTCCTGAAATTGATAATGATTTCACAATTCAAACATCATCTACCTTCTGTGGACGCATTCGAAAAATTATTTTCATTTCTTGGGGGTTATAATATTGATCATTAGGTATTCTTAACTGTAAGCACATCATGATCCACTTCCCTTCAGATGAATACCTAATTTAAGTGTGTTCTAATTCTCCTCTCATTTGTAATGGATCCAGATTCTTCCTATTCAGGTGGAATTATGATTTCCAAATAAAGCATGGTTCCTTAATCACATCCATCTTGTTTATATTTCTAGAATATCCAATTTATTTTCAAAACCCATTAATTATTCATATGTTTTGTAAAAATGTATAAATATATTTATACTATGATAGTAGAACCCATTTAGTTAGTCATCTCATTTTACCACAAATCTATGTTAAAATAGATATGTCTAGGGTGCATCAAATTTTATTTGGATTGCTATTGTTGAAGATTTTCGATATAATAAACCATGGGTTGATCTCTATTCATCATGAAAAAATGGGGAACATGATGGTAGTGTATAAGCATAGGGGTATTAAGTGTCTTCAAAAGCCAAATATTGAATTCATAGGGGTGGAAGTTCCAGGTGTAGGTCTGTAGGGTGTGGTTCTGATTGGTGATTCATGTGACTAGGGTAGAATTTCATAAACAGTGGGGATCAGACTACCTATGGATGGGGAATCAGAAGGGTTTGAATTTCTTATGGAGAATTAAACTGATCATTTTATTTCCAATAATATAGCAAAAGAAGTCACCTTCCAGAATGTGGAATAAATGTTGATTCCATAACTAAAGGTTGTTGATATATTTGGAATATTGAACCATGATCTGAAGGTTGTGTCAATAATATGGATAAAAGATACTTAAATGAATGATGATCCAATAGTTATCAATGAGGAGGTAGGGTAAGATCCTAATAGTGAAAAAAGAAATTATGGTGTCTCAGGATGATGGTAAGAAATAAGAAATCACTAGCAGTTTCAGTGGAGACAGTGGGGAGTGGGTAAAGTTTATTGAGAAGATGAGTTCAAGAGGGGCCAACTTGAATATTTTGTTAAGAAATCACTTTGGGAATCTGGAGTTCAAATGTTTGGAACATGATAAATTTTATGAGTATTAGAAAAACATCCAAATAACAATGCCAACATATATACTATTAGAGGATCATAGTTTCTATGTAACTAGATATGATGATGATATTTCTAGTAAATTATGAGTGAAAAGTGTTGATAAAAGACATGGGAGAGGTCTTCACTCTCCTAGGAGGAAGAAATAGAGTAAATAAAAAAGATATGGAGGGGTTGTATTTTATTAATAGAAAATAAGAATAAAGGGGGTAAGGACTATTACTATTTACAAAAGTTAATGGAAAATCAGTCTACTAAAATAAATAAGGTGTTGGAAAGTGATCCCATGGTACATGTTCCAGAGTAGGTAGGAGACATGGTTATTACCAGAGTAATGAATGACGTGGTTCGATAATAAAGAGAAGCATGAGAGCTCATCCTTAATTCTAGTGAAGAGATGTTAGAGGAGGTATTGAACTTCAAAACAAAAATGGAGGAATATAAATGTAAGGTTGAAAGAATGATTCGAGTAAAACTGAACAAGGAATAATGTTCTTGGATTTAAAAGAAAAATTGAATCTTGGTGCACGACTTTAATGAGAGGAGGATCAGTGTGGAAGAATTTATCCAAGCATGGGAAAATATGGCCTATAATATTTTAGACCTAATCATGGAATACCCGGATACAGAGGCCCCTTTTTTTGTATTGAAGTATTTATAGAGGTAAGGTTTCTAATTTAATTAATCTTTATTTGAATAATTCAGTTATTTTATTTGGTTTTGGTTGATTGTTGATTTTGAACTAGAAGGTTTTCCCACTTTTTCCTTAAAAGTTCATTGAATAATAAAAAGTTAACTTTAAGTCGGTCATAATATAATTTAATGTTAATTATGATTAACTGGGGATATTATGTTATGATTTCAACATTATTTATTTTCTAGGTTTTTATGATTGTGATGATGGGATATTGATGAAAATTATTTTTCATTCCATTATTAAACTATGATTAAAAGATAAATGCTTTCAAGATCTTATAACATATATATGAATGGATTTTGATTATATGATGCGTGGTATTGTTATATACCTTCAATAAATTTGGTGAATTTTAATTTTTTTAGATCTAAGCGTACATGGGAGTTTATCCGAAGACTAACAAGGGTACACGAGAGGTTTTCCCTTGGCTAAAGAGGGTACACACGTGGCCATGTAATGCCTAACATGTAATAAATGTATATGTGGATCACTGTAAAATAATTATTGAATGATTATGATTATTCCACACTATATTCCACTATTTTATGAAATAATTCTATGTCAATATCATTCCCTCTTGGATAATATTCAATGAATCCCTTATGATTAATGTCTTACGAACTACCATGTTTTATACTGTGAATCTTGATAATGATCTATGAATTGATGGGTATGAATTTAAAATTTTAATCTAGTTATCTCATAAAATTATTCTCTTTATGTTGATAAATATAAAAATTTATTGATATATATCTTTTTACCCTTACTAATCATCAGAGTTCACCCATTATTATGTTTCATTTTCCACAAGATATGTGAAATGGTTTTATAGATGATATGTTTATGAAGGGTGATTGTTAGAAAGATATTAGATGGAGATGATGTAGATAATTTATGTATAATTTGATTATTTATACAAGTTTAAAATTATTCTATACCATTTTTTTCTAGTATGGATCATAATGACATATAAGTAATATTTATCTTTTAATATATAATATTTATGTATGTAATGTTTGGGCTGCCACACATAGTATTAGATAATGGTTTAGTTGTTTTTAGAAAATAGGATGTGAAAAATTTAGGTAGAACCCATAATATATGAAAAGGAATAGGATAAAATCATATGTTATGGTAAATAAATTATTTTTGTTTTCTGATAAAATATATCCTTGATTGGATACTTGAAAGTGGATGAATCTCTAGAATTGATACAAATCAAGGTAAAAACCCTGAAAGGTAATTATTGGGTATTAACAAGATCTTAACTAGTGCAATATTATTTTTTAACATCCATTTACTTGGGATCAAGTATTCCTCAACCCTTTTTTTGATATTCTTTTAGTAGGGTATTAATTTGGGGTAATTCTTGGAAAAATTGAGAATTTTTGGAGGCTTTTTGTGTTGTTCATGGTTGGCGCATATTTTTAAAAAACCATGAAGCCCTTGGATAGTGGTAAATTCATTTATGTTATAAAATTTATTAAACTATAAATTCAATAAGGATAAATTGGAACTCCAATTAGTAGGGGAACACAAAAGGTTCACCATTTTCCCTAATCATTCGCCCCCTCTTGCTAACCATGTGTGCATAATTTTAATGTACTGAGAATTATTTTAAAATTATTGACCCCTATTTAAGAATCCTAACATACCCATTTGGTCATAAATATTTTTTTCCCTTGTAGTCTCTCAATAATCAATTTTTTCTCCTTCATCTTCCTCTTTTTTAGAATCAAAGTGCTAATGGAAGATATGATCCCTCTTCAATAAGAGGATCCCTGTGTCTTCTTATGTGCTCCATTTATCTACTACTTAAAGAGTCTTATATCATAATTTAATAAATGGATATAATTTTGTTGTTGTATCTAATCCTTTTCATGACATATATTTATTCAATATTCTATTTGTATATCTTCTTCGACTTTTATGATCATTGGTGTTCCCGTTGTGAGTGTTGATCATTTTATTTTGGTGATTAAAGGTAGGTGGTTTCATTTGAGATTTTTCATATAATTGAATCCCTGGTTTTATTTATTTTTTTAAATAGTCTTAAATTAATTTATAAAACCTCAATTTTAAAGGGTTTTATTATGAAATTTAAAATTACATGGATTTTGAGTAAAATACCCAATTCTAAGGGAATTATAATTGTAGGATGAATTTTTAAAATGATTGATTGATTTTAAGAAAAAATATTTGATAGTGGAAATGATGAAATGATCTAAGATTTATTTGGGAAAATAGATTAAATTGTAATGATGAAAACCGATGGTTGGTTTTAGATTGAAAAGGCATGAAATGATGAAATCCAATGTTAGGTTTTTGAAATTTAATTAGCCTAATGAAACTGAATATTGGGAAATAGAATTGTAAATGATGATTTGATTTTAAATGATATTATTTTTATATTATGTATTGATTGACAGAGTTCATGTGAGGTTGGGTAGTTATTAGGTTATTTGGGACAAAAATGAAAGTATCATGATCCCATTGTAATAGATTTAATATGAAAACAATAAAAAAACCTAGTTTTGCATGATTATCTTTAAAGGGATGTTGATGAGTCTTTTTTTGCTTGATACTGAGGGACAAGTGTACACCTTTTTAACCATAATCCTTGAGTTGTGATGTGTGAGTATCCTATAACTAGAAATAAATATACTTTGTGGAATATGACCATGGTGCTTGTGGTATTCAATTTGATTATATATTCCATTGATTAAAGAACATTTTTACACATTTATAATGATTTATATAAATTATTTTATATAAAATGTTTATTTAAAAAATGATTGAAATGTTTTCCATCTATTGAAAATAAATAATTTTTTTTTTAAATATGGAAATTATACTTTATTCCATGAATTGTTTTATTTAAATTGAAAGCATGACTAGGTTACTAATATGGAATCTATTTTGAACACTTTATGAGACTATAAAAGGTTTTCTTACTCACACACCACATTTTCCATCAAGAATTTTTGTTATTTCTTAATATAGGTTTGATCTTCAATGTGGTGGATTTTATTGATCCTTTGGAATGTGGAGTTTGGAAGGGGTTCGGTTGAGTTGAGGCCCAATTTTTTACACAAGGTTTTGAGACTTCAGTTGGTTTGTTGATCACGGCTGGGTTGATGTTTTCATTGAGTTTTTTATCTATTTGATCAGGTACAGTTTTAGATGTTTGACTTCTAATATCTTCTCATTTAGGATTCTTGATACACCAACTTTTATATTATTTATATTCCACTATTTTGTGGATAAAAGTTTCCTTCATAATTATTTTATGATTCTAGGTGATAGTATCTAACCTATGGGGATTTGGAACATCCTTCAGGTGATATCTGTATCATCTTAGTATTAGAGTACCGTGGTATCCAGGTTGGTTCATGAAAAATTGGTATCAAAGGTGAAATTTTATAATCTTTCCTTGAAGTTGGTATATTGTATGGTTTGTCCTAATAGAGATGATACACGATTGATGTGGCTTGTGAGGTAAATATGAGATAGTTCATATACAGATATTTTCATAATGAGTGTTAAGTCACTATGCGTAGTTGAGAATACTGTATTTGATGATTATTTGAATATTTTTTATTTATTTTCCCTACTTTTTTAGAGTTTTATGAAAATCCTAATCTTTTGAACTCTAATTGATGTAATTGAACCATTTTAATTCTATTTTAGTTGATGGTATTAGTGTCATTGTTAAATTTTTTCCTTGTTTTTATTGAAACTTTGTAGAATCATCCCTCTGAGAAGACGTTTTAGTTGACCAAAGGATGGATATATTGATGAATCATGGAAAGAAAACCATTCAGTTTACTAGAAGCTCATTGATATAGTTGTTTATAATGTATAATCCTTGGGATAGGCAGACACAACCATTCCCAGTCAAGATCTAGTCATGGAACCTTAAATGGATAACTCTAGAGAACATATAAAATATTTTTTTACTAGAATCCACCAAGTATCCAGGGATCTAATTATCCTTGATAGGATGATAATTGGTTGAAAATAATTGAGATGTTTTTTTGGTTTCTTGGAAACACCTGATTCAATTAATGTGAACTATGCTACCTTCATGATTTAGGTGACAAGTAGAAGGTGATGGGATTTGATAGCGATGGTGAAGAAGCATGAACTCTTAGAGTGAAAATACATCATGGTTCTTTTACTGATTAGTAATATCTGGATTACATGTTTTTAGAAATGACAATGGATTTTATTAATCTCTAGTTACATGATAAGACCAAGACTTGGTATAAAAACCGATTTGTTGATCTAGTACATTTTTCTCCTAAGATTGTGACTAATGAGAAGTTTAAGGACAACATATTTTGGGTGGGGATTCAAGATAATATTTTATCTAAGGTATTTAGGATAAAGATGACTTCTCATACCGATGTACTGGATAGAGAATTAATATATGATCTTGACCAAGCTGATATGTTGGGTTTGATAATAGTTACCTTTTCACATAGTGGTAGTTCTATGAGTTTATTTAAAGGAATGTGGAAGTGAGATGAGTCTCATTGTATATCATGAAAGTAGGGTTCTTCTAGACCTCCTACAATTATGGTAAGATTTCATTTGAAATGATTATATTGTGGAAAGGTTAGGAAAAAAATAGGTTTTCACTGAGGCACCCAATATTTGTAATTATTGTGGATTATTAAGTTACTTGAAGAAATTATGTTAAAAATTTTATACTCCACCTAGTTGAACCTTCTCATTAGCACCTAAAAGTAATTCAGTCCAATTATATGCTTCATGAACAGAGGTGTTCCAGCCATATGCATCCCGAACAAAGCTTCTTCACCAAGTAGGAAGAATCTATAGAAAAAGTTGATATGGTTCTAGTGATTGTGAGAGATACCATCACTATAACTTCACACTTACGAATTATTTATTTCATACCTATGAATTTTACTCATTCATAGTGACCCATATTATTGATTTTATTACACAACATATGGATATTTTATCTTATGTGATGGATATTACCTAGACCATTGAAATGAATAATGAGTAGGGTATTAGGTTTTCCTTTTTGTTTTCTCTTTATTTGAGGTTAAGCTTACCTATAATTTTTTAGTCCTTGATTTTAAATCTCCTAACATCATTATCAGGATGGATTGAATGATCTATCATCAGGACCAAATATAATTTCATCTTCAGTGGGTCTCTATTAGTACTCTCGATGGGGTGTTTCAAGTCTTTTAGAGAGAATGTGACCAGAGATTGAGTAGGGTCTGAACTTAATTTCTTGATCAGGTAGGTTATTATCAGTGATTTCTTCTTACATGAATAAAAAATATTTGATTCATGATCACCCTCCAGCTGTGGTTAAATTTCCCAACGTTTATCATTCTGATTTCTATAGTTTTCCAAAGATAAGAAAGATGGAGTTTTATAACATTTTTGTACCTGGTACTCATATAGTGTATATTGCTTCTTATAGTATATAACCAATAGATTTAAAATATTTTAATAATATGTTAGATTATTTTCTTAAGAAATGAATTATATGATCGAGTGTATCACCTTGGGAATAAATTATTCACTTTTCAAAGAACGATAATGGTGCGTTTCATCTATTTGTTGATTACTAAAATCCAAAATGAGTTATGGTAAAGAACAAGTATCTTTTTCCTTGGACAGATGACCAGTTTGACTAGTTGAAAGGTGTGAAGTGGTCCTCAAAAATGATCTTTGGTCTAGATACCACTAGTTGTGAATTAAAGAATTTAACATCTCGAAAACCACATTTATTAGTAGGTATAGAAACCATGAGTATTTTTTATGAATTATGGTCTAACCATGCTCATGAAATTTTCATAGATTTAATGGAAAATATTTTCCATAAGTACATTGACACTCTTTTAGTTTTTTTGAATGAAATCATTTTTAACTCAAAAATCAAGGAAAATCATGTGAATCATCTAAGTTCAGTGCTTTTAAATTTCAATAGAACACCAACTATATACCAAGATCTTTAAAAGTTGTTTCTAGATTCAGGCAGTAATTTTCTTGGGAAACATGGTCTCAAAACATGGTATTTCAATTTATCTTGAGAAGTTTAAAGTTGTTATGTCATGGGAACAACCATGGAATATTTTCAAGATTTATAGATTCTTGGTTATAGTAGGGTATTATTGCTTTCTTATGAATGATTTCTCAAAGATAGATTCTCTAATGACTTATATATCTTGTAAAGTAATGTTTTTTGTTTGGGATGATAATTTTTAGAGTTTATCCATTGATATGAATCATTTGTTTTCTGGTTTTGAAGCTTCTTGAGGCTGGTTGGTCCATGTGGTCTTCAGTGATGAGTCTAGTTTAGGTTTGGGAAGTGTTATTATATAAGGTTATCATGTTGTTTCATATGTCTCTTGATATATTAGGTCAGAGGAGATTAATTATCCAACCCATGTTATTTAACTCAGATCCATGGTACATACTCTTAAAGGCTATCATCATTACCTTTATGGATAACGTTTTAAAATTTGTTCTGATAAAAAAACATGATTAATACATTCTCTCAAAAATATTTTAATCTTCATTAAAATATTCTTGTTGAGTACCTACAGTAATTTGATTTTGACTTTTCTTATACCTTGGGAATTGAAAATGTGGTTGATGATGGTTAGAGCATAAAACATCTAAACCAAGTCATATGTGAATCACCATAAGAGTTAAATTTTATGGATTTATTTTCTCAGCTTCACATGATATTCCTAGAGAATGAGCCTCATACTATTTTGAACATTGTTCAGTTGATCTCCCCTATTCTCAATATGACACTTCTGGATCAACCGAGTGATGATGAGTTCAATTCCGTTTGCAGCTCTCTTTATGGTGGGGTGACCATTTCTGAGTGGTATATCTCTATAAAGAGTATTCTATATTTATGGAACTTGTATGTTGTGGATTTTTCTATATGGAAGGTTGTGATCATATACTATCATATTTGTCTATGCAAAGTTCACTCGTGTACCATGAAGATGTTCTATGATATGAAATAAGAATTCTAGTGGTTTGGTATGGGATATGACATCACTGGATTTGTTTCATGTTGTTATACTTTCAAAAATGTCAAGGATGAGCACTATATACCTTTAGTTTTTCTCAACCCCATTCTAATTCAAACTTGTAAGTTGGATTATATTTATATAGACATCATGGTGGGTTTTCCTCATACTCTTCAGAAAAAGAACATGATAAGGGAAGTGATAGATCAACTGACCAAATTATCTCCCTTTATACCAATCCATGATATATCTGAAGTTGAGGACTTAGGTAGCTTTTAAATATAAGAGGTTTTCAGGTTATATGGTCTTGAATATAGGACAGTATCTGAAAGGGATCCCTTATTCACTTCTCATTATTTGAGAGGCCTCTAGGAGGAATTGTGTTCCAAGGTGAGCTCGAGTGTTACACATTATCCATAGATGAATGTCCAAATAGAAAAAGATATATAGATTTTGGAATACATGCTATGTGATTGTTTTCTCAACTTTGGTGGAGATTATGATAACCACTTGGGATTATTTTATTTTTCTTATAACAATAGTTACCATTCATCCATTTATATGGCTCCATTTGAGTCCTTGTATGGATGTATTTGTAAATATATTTTGTGTTCATTAGAGATTGGTGAAGCTTCATTTATTGGACCAAAATTGTTTTAAGAGATAATGAATAAGATTCATTTGATTCATTATATAATGGTTATGTCATAGAGTAGATATTAATATTATGTTGATTATATTCAAAGACCATTGGATTTTTCAGTCAGCGACTAGGGGTTTTTGAGTGTTTCAACTCATTTGGGTCAGTGATGAATTATAAAACAAGGTAATATTGGAAAATGGTTTGTGAAAACTTATGAGGTTATTGAGAAGGTGGGGAATGTGTCTCACCATTTAACAATTCCACTATAGTTAATGTCTATACATAATTTCTTCCATGTATCAATGCATCGAAAGTACCATTCTTCCCCATTACATGTCATGATATGAGAAGATATTGATGCTAAGCCTAACTAATCTATGACTGAGAATAAAATTAGGATAGTTGATTCTAATTCAAAGTTAATTTGTGGGAGGATGATTTATTTATTCCACGTGATATGGGAATATTTTTCTGATTCTCATGAAACATGGGAGTGTGATGCACTAATGAGAGATCAATGGCCTCATCACTTTGATATGGACCTTTCTTTACCAGCTTTGTAGGGAGAAAATATTTATATGGTGGGTTGGTTGTAACATAAAATTACTTGCGTTTAGGTATTTCTAAACCCTTATTTTGATCTCTTCTGAGTAGGGTCTTGTTTTGGGGTCATTTCAGGAGAACATGATAATTTTCAGAGCCTTTTAGGAATGTGCACGATCATAACATTGTTTGAAAAAACCATGCCCCCCAGTGAAAAAAGTACACCCAAAGATAGTGGGGAATTGATGATTAGAACAAGGTTTCCCAAACAAAGTGTCCACCCTTTGGAAACTATGCACTCTAATTAGTTGTGGTGCACAACTAACACACTGTTTCCCCTAACCATGAACCACCTCTAACTAACCCTATGTGTGAGATTTTGATGTTTTAAAAAATTATTTAAAATTATTCAACCCCCTTTTAAGATTCCTAACCTAAAAAATTGTAACTATCGTATTTTTTCGGTCCTTGGAGGCTCTAAATAAGTGATTTTCTCTCCTCCAACCACCTCCTTCAAAAAAACATTATGCCAGTGAAATATGTGATCCCACTCCAATAAGTGGATATCCTATTCTATGACTTCTTCTAATCTCCCATGCTCACCTCCTTATAGAGTGTAAGATCATCATTTTTATGATAGACGTAAACTATGTTTAATTGGATCTAATCCAATTTTTTATAGATATTGATTATATATTTGATTCATAGCTCTTCTTCACCTTTGATCATCATTGGAATTCCAATTATGGGGTTTGATCGTTTGTTTTAAGTGATTAAAGGTAGACGATTCCATTTTTTTTGTATAATTGAAACATTGATTTTCTTGATTTTTTAAAATATATTTTAATTTATTTATAAAACCTTTATTTCATAATATATAATTATGAAATTTTAAATGAAATTGATTTTGTGAAAAACCCCAAATTCCAAAAGAATTGTAATTTTGTGTTAAATTTTGAAAATGATTGATTGATTTCATGGAAAAATATTTGATAATGGAGTTGATGAATTGATTTTGGATTTTTTTTGAGTAAATAAAATAAATTAAAATTATGAAAACCCATGATTGGGTTTGGATATGCAAGAAATGATGAAATACCCATGTTTTTGTTTTGGAATTGAATTGGAATATTGAAACTGAAAGTTGGGAAAATGAATTGTAAATGATGATTTGATTTTAAATGAGATGAGTTCCCCATTAATTATTGATTTATTGAGAACATGGGACCCTAGGTAGATAGTAGGTTATTTGGGACAATCACACAAGGATCATGGTCCCCTAGTAATGGATTGAAGATTAAAACTCTAACAAAAAACTAGTTCGCAATTATTATCCCTAATGGGATATTAATGAGTCTTATTCAACCTGAGAATTAGGGATGTGTGCACAAATTTTTAGCTATTATCACTTATTTGATAAGTGTGAGGATACTATAAAAAAACTAATATATTTCAAGGAAGGTGGATATGGTGATTTTTTCCTTTGATTTTATTATATATTTCATTTATTATAAAACTATTTTACTAACACCAAATGATTTGAATAAAATATTTTATATAAATTTTTTATTTAATCCATGTTTTAAGTGTTTAAAGTCTATTGAAATGAAATAATGTTTTGTTTTAAATATGCAAGTGACATTTTATTCCATGCCTTATTTTGTTTAAAATGAAATCATGACTAGTTTACTATTATGACATCCATTATAGAAAAATTGGTAATGACCTACTAATATTTTTAAATCACACCATAATTTTACCTTTAGGAGTTTATAGACATTCTTGTGCCATGTCTGGGCAATTGAAAGGAACCATGCTTAGAAGGTGTATTTGTTGATCCTTGGGACCATAGAGTTTTTATGGTGACTGGTGGAGCTATGGTACACTTGTTACATAGGGTTAAGATAATTTAGTAGATTTATTGATGGCTATTTGGGTTGATGTTTTAATTGAGTGGTTTATCTATATTATAATGTAATATTTTAGATGTTTGAATTCTGGTAATTTCTACTTAATGAGTCTTGATATAGAGACTTGAATATTTTTTATCATCCACTGTTTCTTGAATAAAAATCATCCAATCATTATTATTGTATGATGTAAGTTGCTAGTTTCCAACCCTATAGGATTGGGAACCCCTTAAGGATATGTCAGTTCCAGATTGGGTATTGAAGTACTAGGGTATCCAAGATGGTTCATGAAAGAGCTGGTCTAGGTCCACACACCTAGATAGAATTTTTAGAGGAATATAATTGGGTTAATTCAAATTTTCATTATGAAACTTTAATAAGGATTTGTATAGATGATGACCATATATGACCTAGGTTAAATATAATGTGTCATATATTGAAAATAAGGTTACATGATTTAGATATCCTATAAATAATTATTAATTATTATATATTTTATCATTATTACTTTTGTTATTAATACAATGTTTTTTAGTTATATTAAATGTCTATAAAAAAAGGAATTATGTTAGTGGTCAATACGATGAAAAATGCAATGATTTTGGCCTGGAGAAACTATAAATTATAGTTTTTGGAATGAAAAATCTCACTCTAATGCATATGGAAATTTATTAATACATAGATCATACTATGATTCCGAATGGGGATAATAGGAAAAAATATTCTACTGATTTCTTCATGGGGAAACATACACAAATTTATTTTCATTTAACTAAATAAATAAATTTGGAAAAATGGATTGATACCACTAAAAAAATATTCTCCATTCTCATGTTCTAGGGTCATAAAATTTATTTTTTATAGTCATCATTTGGAAGGTGAAACTTATCAATAGTGCCATATTATTATAAACATAAGGCACTAATATACAATTTACTCTATGAGGTTGGATGGGGTTAGATGGTTGTTTTCAAATAATTAAAATCCTCATATTCTTTATATGGAATTAGAGAAGTAATTCCTTGAGATAAAGTATACGGATGATGAATTTATTAGTACCTGTGAGGAAAAATTTTCTATACATATGAGGTATGAGAATGGTATTATAATTCAACTTTAAATAAATAATTATCAATTCATTATTGTATATAGACCATGTATTCGATGAGATTTATCCATAAGATACATTGGTAGATATGAAGAAATCATTATATGTTCTCTCAAGTTAGAAATATAGATCAAATTCATCCATAAATATAATTTTTTTAATAAGAAATGAAAGATATAATTTAAAAGAAATTCAGATTATAAAAACTATAGAGATAAGAGGAAGAGTCTTCATTTATGAAAAAATTATGGAATAAAATATGGATGAAATTTTCTTATGGGAACTTGTAAATCCTTACTATGGGGAATGGATGGTCATTATGAAATTGAATTCCGACGATATGGATAGAAGTTTAAAAATGATTTGAATCAGTAAAAACTCAATAGAATTCACTAAACACACTCTAATAATTCAAATTCAAGGAGTATATCCATTATTATATATAGGTCATGATTATGAGGGTTGAAGATGAGATCAACTTCAGATTCATCTTATACCCAGAGACAAAGGGAAATCTCATGAGATCACAATTTTTTATGTGGGTTAGGAGAATGGAGTGGTTAATGGTAAACTAAATATCCACTTTATAACTTCTAATGTATTATTTTATTTAGAATCTACCAACTCATTTATATCAAATTAATTAGATAATGGTAGAACATTATCATGTAAATAATTATATAATGAATTAATAGAGAAAAAACTTAATTCTATTATGATCACAAATAAGGTATATTATTCTTATGCAATTTATGTTTGTGTAAATAAGCTTCATAGAATTCTTTTTATTCTCTATGTACTTGAATTTTACCTTATTTTGGGCATGGATAATATTTTTTACGTAGATCCCATACCAATGGATATTGAAGGGAAGTCACATGCCATATTAAGAACCAACCTATGTTTTTCTAAAGGTGTGAGGATAAATAATAACCTATATTGAAAATTACTACCATTTTATGGTTCTTGATTCTTATTCAAAGAGGTTATTTTATGATTTTTTTGGGGAAACTGAATCTCAAATATATGTGTATTATACGAAATTCTCATGATGTCATTCTCTAATAGTTTCATAATATTATTATCAATACTAAATTTTAGTTTTCTATTGAAATCATACCTAGTGAAACATATATTTCAAAGACACCATAAAGAATGGCCCCAATTAAGATATAAAATGGGATAAGAAATCCCAAGAGAATCTTATTATGGGATTTATTATCCTATGTACTTCATCATGGGGTGAACCTATAATTTTTTATGTTAAAGATTGATTAATGTGACTCTGTATCAAATATTAGGAACATAACTTGAACATGATTCATAATTTCTATAATCTAATTCGTATTAATGATTTGTTCAATAAATTAGGAAGATATAAATATTTTTCCATGATTAAAAATTGATCTAGATACTATTAGTTGATGGTAAAATGGGAAGAAACACCTAATAAAGGATTCTATATGAGATATAGATACTATGAATTTAGAGTGATTCCATTTCTAATTAATAATACTATGAATTTATAATGATTCCCTTTGTAATTAATAATTCCCCTTCCATATTTGTATATCTCATGAATAGAGTCCTCATAGATTACCTTGAGTAGTTTTTGGTATAATTTATAGATGATATTATTATAAATTCCAAGATAAATTAAGAGTATAGAGATCACATGAGGATTGTAATGAAGACCCTAAAGATGGATTATAAGTATGAAAAATTTACCATTATTGAATTTTAGAAACAAAATATTTCAATTCTCGGTCATATAATCTATAATGAGGGAATATCGATTAATCCATAAAATGAAGAAGTTATTAAAAAATTTCCAAAACCAACCACTATGACTGATATCCATTTATTTATTGGTTGGAATGGATATAATAAATAAATTTTGAAGAATTTATCATTCTATCTAATCCACTTAAATTGTTAACACAAAAGGGTTTCACGTTCCTTAGTGATAATGAAGTAAATGAAAATATCATGGATCTAAAGGAATGGATTGTTAGTGTACATGTTACAACACTACATTTTATTAGATATGAGTTTTCAATTCATAGAAATACATTAATGAAGGGGATGAGTTGTATTCATATGTAGAATGATATGGTGATGTATTATGATCATTCTAATTGACGATTCAAGTGAAAATTACCCGACTCTTGATTTGGAGTTATATTTGGTAAAATTTTCATTAAATATATGGAGGTATTATCTTTATATTTATCCTCATTTTTATTTCAAAAACCCTTGAATATATGGTACAACATTTAACAACACATACATTATTTTGGGGTTTGGTGTCTTGGGAATTGGAACATAATACATTAAAAAAATATGCATTAAAAATTATTCTAATCCACATGATAGTATTATTCATAGGATTTTCCTAAGTCACATTTACAATATCTCATAACCTGGGGATATACTTCCAAGAAATGGGTGACTATAAAGCCCGAAAATGTAACAAACAGAGTTGATACATATCATCTTACAAAGAAGCATATTAATAAGGCATAATAATTTGAACAAGAGACATATCATAATATAAAGGTAATGAATTATATCAAGGAAATTTGGATTCAACATAAAAATGAGACATTCATATGAATATCACCAATATTTATCATCAGGGTGTCATAAATCACAATTACCAAGGTTATTCACTAAGGGATCATAAAACATGTCATCTCTAAATATTAATTCTTCATCAAATACATTTAAGCACTCACATGGTGCACCATTAAATGTATTAATTCATGTGAGCCACATTTATCATAGTAAATAATTTCATAAATAACTAGAGGAGAATAAATAATGTGTTTCATATGAAAACATTGAGTACATAAATTGTTAAATACTTGAACATTACATCATTTCTATATCATTAAAATGGAATGTGTGTTTAATAAAATGTAAATAATAGAATAAATATATTTGATTTACATTTAATTGAATTACCATTGAAAAAAAATATTTTTGGGTATACATAGTATAATAATATTTCATGAAATAGAAAACAATTTATATACTGATTTCAGAAGCACAACACTATACAACATGGGTTATGGAAAATTCATAATGAGAGATAATAGAGGTATACCATTGGTAGTAATCCATTTTGGATGTATTGGAAAGAACAACATAGCATAAAAATAAAGAATATTGGAAATTTATAAGACTCATAATGTGAGGTACAGGAATGAAAAAGGGAGAAGAGGAGAATCCCCGTACCTTGAAAATGTTCTCTATAAAACATGAGGGTCAAACCATGAGACCATGAGAAAACTTTGGAGTGAATATTTGTGATGAAAAATGAACAGAATTTTCGTGCTTATGAATTTTTAGTAGAGAGGAATACTGAAATGGTGGTGCTTATTCTTGAGGGATGGTGGGTTTTAAAGGATTAAATATTGGTTATTTTATTGTATAAGAAAACAACTTGTGGTTTAAATCCATTCCAATCAGTTTTAACAATTAAAGAGTTTGCAAGTTTTTTAGGATGTTCGAAGCCTTCCAAATTTAAACCAAAAATTATAAATAATCAAATTAATTCATAGATTACAAAAATAAATTTTATTTAAAAAATTCCATTTTTTTCGTTTTAAAAATGTAAAGTAGAAATTTATAAATTAATATTATTATTTCAAAATTCATTTTTAAAATTATTAAATGTAATTTTTTAAATTAAATTATTCATAAATTTTAAAATCATGTTGCCATAATAATTAAATCTTAAAATCACAGTGCTTGTAAAGTGTAAATTTTCCCTTGTTCACTAAAAAATACTCTTTGTCATAAAATTGAAAAAAAAACTGCCCATAGATAATTTTGACACGATGATTCAAAAATTAATATTTATTTTATAAAAATAGTGCTTTAAATTTTATAATTTTTCCTTTATGTAAAAAAAATCATTTTTAATGAAAATTAATAATTTAATAGAAAAATAAATATTTTGACTATTATAATAATTACAAAAGTTTGCTAAAATATATTATCATATAAAGTTAATTTTATATGATTATTCATATATATATAATTTATTAAAAACTTCTACATAAAACATATATTTAATTAATTATCCTTAAAGTATTTTAATATAATAAAAGTTTGATTGTATCAAAAAATAATATCGACGGTCATTTAAATACCTCTGTGTAACTAAAAACATTAATTACCAACTATTTTATTTACTAATGGTCATAATAAAAATTATCCATATTACATGAAATAAATAATTCCAGAATGTCATATTTTATTATAAATAAACCATCAATTTTACAATTCATCATTAACATCAATTTGCATCATGGTTCTATATCATTTAAATAAAGAATATTGTAGTACTGACTCTCTGTTCCTCTATTATAGTGATGTTCATGGGTGGGATGATTCTAGGGGATATATGAAAACCATATTTTTATATTTCACATTATTAATACTCTATTTTTTTCCCATTTTAGTAATTTATATGATATTTCAAATTATTATAGACTGAATGTAACATTTCTACATAATGAAATAGAGTGTTACTAGTTTTTATTTTGTTTTTTCTATCTAATTATTATTCTTAATTTTAATAGTTCATATAAAAACATGATATTAAATTTTATTATGAAATTTAGAATCTTTTTTATAATATTCTATTTTAAAACATAATAAAAAGTTATTGAGATGGAAGTGATTCATTATTAAAATAAGTGTTGGGAAAAAATCCCTCAAGGAAGCATTGAAGCATTTTTGGGTAGATTGTGTTTGTTGACAAAGAAGGTTTGTTTGTGGAAAAAGAGGGTTTCCATAGTGATTTTTGAAGTTCTATAGATATTATTGACAACCTATGTTGACAAAGAACCATGAAAAGGGAATGGTCAATCTAGAGGTGGTACAAAAAAGACAGATATAAGGTGGCATTTTTTTCCAGTGTTTGCCAAATTTTTGGGCCTCAAAATTGGAAAATGGAGAAATGTGTTTTCAAAAAAGGAAGTTGTGCACAATATTGAAGTTGTTTTGAAAAACTGTGCCCAAGGAATGTTTCAAGATCAAAATTTTAAAATATGGAAAAGGTATGATGTGCACAAATGATTCTCAAATGTGGTTGAAAGATAACATTGCACAAAAGAAACTTGTGTGCCCAATGCGACATCAAATGGGGTTTTGCGCGCTCAAGGAGGATCTTGTGCCACATGTCGAATATTCCACGCAGGGGTCAAATATTCCTATAAATTATTGGTGACCCTACTCATTATAAGTGGCTTAACACTTGGAGATAATTTGAGCTCCAAATCACATAATAATTTTAAGCAGATGGACTTTCGAGGAAGATTTTGAGTTGCACACAAGCTAAGGATGTTGCGTATAAAATAGATGTTCCGTGTAAGGAGTGTTTTGTGACAAAAGTGGAATCTTTCATACAAGGCATTGATGTTTCATGAAATACATAGTAAGGGTTATGAAAAAGATTTGGAGTTTCCCAGTACATTTGAGGTAAAGAGGTATTCATCAGTGGATTAAAGTGGGACATCAATAGAGGATGTACACATAGTGTAGGATTCATTAATTAGATATAATGAAAGAACCTAAAAGTATATAAACATTGAGTGTATCTTCTGAATAAGCAGTTAGAACACTTTATTTGAGAGAGTAGTGAGCTTTAAAATTGTGATTTGTTGTAAAATTGGAGGGATATAGAGTTCACTCCAAAATTTGTAAACAGTAGTGTGCTTATAGTAGATTTCATACATCGACACATCGCCAGTGTATTCTCTTTGTATGTAGACTAGTGAAGGTGAACCAAGTAAAATTTCTATGTCTTGTTGATGCTTTAAGATTTTTTCATACTCTGCAATGAGAAGGAGAGAGAAGACAATTTTTTTTAAAAAAATGAAACAAGATCAAAAGGGGGCATTTTTTTAATCTGTCATAACCTGATTCACCCCCCTCTCAGGGTATCTAGTTGAGTGGAACTAACAGGAAGAACATTTTTTAGTTAGTTACAATCATTATGATGAAATTTGTTAAATAAATATTGATCATAAATGTTTAAAGTATATATTAACCAATAAATATTTTAATACTAACCATAAATTATCTATATAGTTGATTAAAGATTATGACAACTTAATACATCACCACCATGGGAATGTGAACTAGGTGTTTGAGGCATTAACAAAAATTGGATCATGCTATCTTATCTATGATGATAGTCAAAAAAGATTAAATATTCAAGGATGATTAAAAAATAAAGCAAGAAATATTGATTGAATGGGAAAACCATATCATTATCAACAAGCTATTCAACCAACTATCCGGGGAAAGATTGATGAGGTAGATAAGAAATACACAGTTCTATAAAAGAAGGTGAACAATATTCTTGAGTTAAAACATGACTATTACTGAATAATAAGTTTCATGAACATTGTATGTGCAAAATTAATACTAGACTTGATGATGTTTAAATTTGAATAATCTCAATTTTCATCATTCTCTATTCATCATAGAAGTACAAAGAAGTATAGAGACATGAAATAATATTTATGATGAGAAAATAAGAAGAGATATATTACAAAATATGTGGCTCAATGTATGGTATTCCAAAAAATTAGGAATTATAGATGGATGTATAGGTTGATTTTACAACCATTACCCATACTATAATTGAAATGGTAATACATCACTATGTAGTTTTCCATCTGACACCCCAGAACATTTAAACTCTATAATGTTGTTTGGGATGTGGTCAATCATCTTAAAAATTACTCACATTTCATTATGATTAGAGAATATTTACCCCTTGATTATATTTCTACTATATAAATTAATTAATTGGTATGATTTCAGGGACTACCCCATTCTATTGTATTTGATTTATATTTGAGGGTATCCTCAATGTTCTGGTGAAGTCCTCAATAATCTATATATATAGAGTTATTTTTTAATAAAACATATAATATTTAGATATATTGACCATTTGAGAGAACAATTAATACACTATATGATAGTCTAACAATTTATTCTCCATATTTTAGTGGTGGTTAAGGTCAATACTTTTCTCTAGTTTAGTTTTCTTATAATAATAACTAGCACTCAATCATTTAGGTGGATCTGTATAAACCCCTATATTTAAGGATGTGATTTAATCCATTGTGTTTAGATGATTTTTTGAGAAGGAAATATATTGGGACAAGAGATAGTAGATGAAATGGATGTTTAGGTATGATACATTCAATGCCACATCAAGTAAGCTTAGTGTCAATATAAGTGTGATAATGAAAAGTGTCTATGAGATCTTAAATTTGTATTTAGGGAGAAGGTTTTTGAAAAATATTATTCCTACAAGAAGGTTATGAGATTAAAAAATAAGTGGAAACATATCCTTATGTATATTTCTATCTTATATAATATTAACCTATTTATGAGTACAACTTATTACTTAGCCCTTCACCAAACCTCTCACAAGATCATGATGTTTTCCTTGTGTATCCTTTGAATAAGTACATACAAATTCCTTTATATATAAAAATATCAGAGGTTGTACCACTAGAGAAAGATCTTTACAGTGAAGAATAAAATGTATAAATCCTGAATACTTTGGATAAATTGCTATATGATATGACTATTCACCTTGTTAACGATATCCAGATGAATCAAAAAATTTAAAAACACAGTTAGGAACATGGTAATATAATGAAGAAAAAATATTTTCTTTTTCTTTTATCAGAGTGACATAATTTTATTGGTTAAACTCATTTTAATGTGTATATAATGTTATACCCCAATATTTTATATGTATTTCCTTTAAAAAAATACAAGGTCTTTGATATCTTTATTTACATGCAACCATGAGATTAAATAAGCCGGTGACATAATACACCTTTATAACATAGACATTAGATTGGTGGGTATGAATCAAAATAGATACATTATTATGTATATGTAAAATTGTAAAACTTTCTTGATAATCTACCAATTTTATTAAAATACTTTTATAAATAAATGACTTATCTTTAAAAAAGAAAAAACTTTACGTGTTATATATTTATAAGTAAATAAATTATATAAATTACTATGGAAAAACTATTTCAATCAATTATATTTAAAATTAATATAAATAAATTGATAATCATCAAACATTAGTTATCTAATGGATATATATGAATATAAATCATTTAAAGGTAAAAGAGTTATTTTTCTAAAAACTGTATTTATATGCGCAATTTGTTTTTGTCTTAATAAATTAAAAAAACATTAGTGATTTATGGTTTTATTAAAATATATATTTTTTATATTGAATAAAATATTTTAACATTCATTTTTTTATTTTTCAAATATAGGTAATGGAAGTACAATCAATTTTATTTTTAAAAATACACTATTTTCAAAAATATGTATTTTTATTGTATTTTACATGATTATTTAAATGTATTTTTTATCCAAATGAGAATGTGAAATCGATAAAATGGATTATATGTTAGGAATCATAAATTAATACTTTTTTTAAATACATTAATTTTATTTTAGATCATAAAAAATAGTAAAAATGGTAGAAGTGTGTTGTGACATTTATGGTTAAAATTGGTTTATCGTGGTGTTATACCAAGTGGTAAGGGTAATAATTCTATTGAAAATTGGTTAATTATTATTTTTTAAATACTTTATTAATCTATAATATCATATATTTTATTTATTATTCATTTTATTCATCTCTCACAAAAAATGACATTATATTATTTAAATAATTTACGTAATTACATATGTGACCACTCCATCAATTGTAAAATAACCCATCATCTCCTCACCTATTCATGAATATTGAGAATTATAAATTAACCAATACCTAACCAAAAATTTTCTTACATTAATTCCACTTATTTTAGATCTTCTGGACTTCTCTTATGACAAGTCATTCAAGGCTTATGTTGTAAGCCAAAGGAGGTCTCTCAATAAAGAGGTATAAATCACAACTGAGCTCTTTGAAATTTATTTCTTCTTGAATATACTATAAATTTTTTTTATACATAATTAAATTAAGAATAAATTATAATTAAAATAATTAGTTTTTTATTATTATGATGTAAAAACCATTTTCAACTTCCTCTCCATCAAATAAGAAATCACTTTATCACTCGTTTTTAATTACGAACTATCACCCCCACATAGCGATGTGATTACATTTGCATTATGAAATACCATGTATTGTTATAATAATTTGTTTTCTAAATATATATGATATTTATGTTTTAATAATAAATATACAATTATTAAATATTACAAACTTTCTTTCAATTTTATTAATAAAACTTGGAATTATCATTCAACTGTACATACAGACTATCATCTCCATAAGTGATATATTTCATTTTCAATATCCTCACTTAATGGAGGTCTCTATAAATATATATAATGAATATATATAATACATTGGAAATGAATATTATATGATAAATTTTATATTATTATTTTAAAATAGAATGCTCTTACTCATTTAGTCTATATAACACAGTCAGGTTTAGGTCGGTTTTACAACCTACATGAGTGATATTATAAATCTTATGAAATAAAAGATTGTTGAATATTAAATAAAAATGATATTATATAATAATATGATATATATGAAATGATTAAAATTATATATATGATTTAACCATGATCATATTGAAAAACATAAGATGGAAAAATCAAATTTCATTAATTCCTCTATCTAGCCATCCATCAGACATTGTTTCTTCAATATTATGAATAATTCCATATAGATGGTCTCCAATAACTCTTCTATGAAATTTGGGTTGGATAACTGGACTGGAATGAACTTAATTACTACGATTTCTCTTGATCAAACCCCTAAGAGTACTAAATACTCTATTAGAGATATTCTAAACTCTCAACATGATCATATCTCTGGAAATATTCTGAATGAAATTAAAAACTACCCTTTTTAAAATAATAATGATTATTTAATTTGGGAACCTATCCATAATGGTATTCTTAACTCTAATTTTTTTACCATCATTAATTTTGTAACTCATAAAGTTACTTCAGTTGGATAAATAATTTTAACAAGCCTTGGATAAAGCCTTCAAGATTCAATCCCATCTGGAGGCTTGCGCACAATAGAGTTACCACAGAGATATGTGTTCAATATTTTGGAATCCATCTATATTAAAAATGAAAAATCTTTAATAAACACAGAAAATATGCTAATAATATCTTTCTTTTCTATGCTAGTGCTTTTGCACTTTGGAACTATATTCGTAAAATTTTTGGTTGAATATGGTTGGTTCTTGACTCCATTAAGACTCAACTAAAAAAATTTACATAAATGGATGACTCTTAAAAAATAAAGAACTTATTCCTAATTGTAGTTTCTAAGCTCGATCATGCGATATGGTATAATCAGAATGTTATTTTTCATAACAATTACTTACTAAATCAGCCGCTTCGATGGTGTCGTAGTGGTGCAGGGTCGAGGGCCAAAGCAACGGTGTTCGGTGAGGTCGGGGGTTTGATCCACGCTTTAGGGGGAATTTCCACCTCCCATGTACCACTCGTCTTTCCGGGTCACCCGGTGTCTCACTGGGTGGGAAAAATGGATGCACTTCACCTGGCTGACGACTTGCTGTGATGAACGATTGCTGATCGAGGTGTTACCCTGCGGGACACAATGTCATCTCGGCTGACAATGAATCCTCCCTAGACGGGGAATCTCCAGATGACCTCTTCATGGGGAGGGGGATTCTTGAGTGTGGAGGGTTTGAAAAGGACACTCTCGGAAATTCCCTTTAAACTTAATGTAATTACTAAATCAAAATGCATGTCCGATGCAGATCCTCATTATCATACGAGAAGTTTATTTGATGCAAAATGGATACTTCTACAACACTGTGCATGACTTTGAAATCCTTCCACATATTCAGATTAATGGGAATTAATATCAAACTCGTCATACTATAGAAGTGTTCTAGAAAGATCCTCTTTCGGGATGGATTAATGTTAATATTGATGGTTCCTCCAAAGGAAATCTAGGCCCTGCAGGTTGCGGTGCTATCTTCCGGAATCACCTCGGTTATATCTTTGGATGCTTCATCGGTAGCTGTGGAATCGCCAAATATCTTGAAGATGAGATGATGAGTTTAATACAAGCTATTTCCTTCTCCAAACTCCTTGGGTGGAACAATCTCTGGATTGAAAGTGATTTTACTACCATTGTGCAGGCGATTTGGAATGGCATAATACATCTTACATGGCCAATTACTTCCCCTTGGATGGACTGCACCTGTTCACATATCGATATGAACTATATCATTACACATGTTTATCTAGAAGAAAACACAGGGGTATATGACCTGGTAAACATGGGTTTAAATCAAGCCATTATATAGATCGAATACCTCCCTTCTATTTTACCTCCTTTGCTTGAAAGAGACTCTAATATGATCCCATATTTCAGATTTATGTAAACACATTATTTTATAATAATTGTGATTTTGTCATTTTGGGCCAAGTAATCATCTTTTTTTTAAAATTTAACCATGATCAAATTACATGGTTTGGAACTGTTGAACCGAAACACAGATTAAAAATGAAGCATTTGACACATGAAATGATGTTGTCAATAGAAAATTATTAATTATTGAGTGAAAATATATTATAAGTTTATCATATAAGATATTATAATTATGAATATGTTTTTGGTATATAATTACAAGTAATTAAAATTTATTATATAATAGGTTATTGTTATTATAAGGAAATCCATGTTTAAGTTAACAATTTCATATTAAAGTCTATATTTTTACCAAGATTACTTATGATTAATTTTCTTATAAAGAAATTACATGATATATATCTAAAAAATCAAATGTATCTTCATTAATAATAGTAATTTATAAATCTTCAAAATTTTCATTTTATTTTCCCGTCTCTATATACTCAAATTTTCAAAAGAATGTTTTTAAGGAAAAATGACATTATCTCTCTCTTCTATCTAGCATATTTTATTCCATATTTATATTTTAATTCAAATATTTTGAATGATTTTTTTTTAATTTTATAAAAAGATTTATTAAATTAATTTTTAAATAATATTTAATTTATATTAAAGGTTTTAAAAGAAATATTTTTTTTTCATTTTCTGAATGAGGTTGGTTTTTTCCAAACATTTGAATAAAATCATATCTTTAATATATATCAAAAAATGGATTTTCCAACCATCATGACCACTCAATAATTTGAATATTACATAATTAGTTTCAATGGTTCTTTTCAGTGGGAAAATTTCCTTAATATTTCTGATTTTTTAATTTGAAATATGTTAATTAAAAATAAAAATTATAGTTTCCTCATGAAATATTCTTATGATCTATTAAATTCATTTTTTCTATGATAACATCCTTTGATGTTATATTTTATTCATAGGATATATGATCCTATGGTACCATACTTAGTCATTCCATGAATGTAATATTTTTATAGTGATAAAATGTTTATGAAAACTATTTTATTTCACTTGATTATTATTTGATCAATTGATTAATGTTTTTATGATCTTGTTGAATACATAAGAGAGGATTATTTTTGTGTGATTAGTTGGTATATTTTTTATCACCACTATGTTTCTTGAAGATTAATATTTTATGAGATCAAAGGGTATATGAGAGGTTATACCAAGCCCAATTAGAATATATGAGAGGTTTTCAAAATCCCAAAGTAGGTACATGGGTGATAACCCAAGATTAATATATATGAATGTATTAGTGTCTAGCCACTATATAATACATTTATGATTATAAATTTTTCAATGTTTTATAATATGATCGTATACTAATGATTTAATGTCATGGATGATGTACTCTAATTCCTTTATTATTTATTACTTATGATTATCCTTGATTTATTCCTCTACTCATGATCATGATATTTGAGTTGATTAAAATTATTTTCAATTGATAAAATCATGATCTCATACCCTTATTCTTAATTTATGATTGAAAATGTTCAATGATAGTTATATGTATTTTTTTTCCTTACTAAGTATAAGATATCACCTTTTGTTATGTTTCATTTTCCCAGGATATGAAGAAATATTTTAAGTCTGACATTTATAAAAATAGTTCTATATGTGAAGAAAATATTGAGATATGTTGTAGATAATTAATGTACTATTTTTTAGGTATCTATGTTTCTAAATACCATAATAATTCATGGTTTTATCATGGATCCTATGGATATATAATGAATAGTCATATAGATTTTTTTTAATATATTTGTAATTTCTAAGTTTCCTCAATCTCTATTCTATAATTCCAACCCAAGAACTCTTCCAACACCTTAGAAATTCTAATAAGGTCCAAATACACATTATATAATCAAAATGAGTCCTGAATTACCTACTTGAATACTATACATTGGAACTACCACTCCACCATATTAAAATTTAGCTTAATTAAATATCTAGAACGAATTCTAAACCCACACCCAACACATATCCCATGAAAAAACACCAAAATAATGAGTAATAAAGAAAAAAATACTAAAAAAACTAATTTTTTATTATTATAAAAAACAATATAAAATTGAATCTAAATTTTAAATTTTAACCCTACCTTCTCATGAAAAAATGATTTCCAACTATATCCACATCATATATGATTCACCCAAAAACCATTGGCAACTCAATTTGTTCCCAAATGATATCCTAAAAATCAAATCCATTATAAAAAAACATAGCAAATATTCTCGAATAATAACTTCCAACACCAATATAGTTGTTACCCACTAAAATGACCCCTATAGGTCATATATATATATATATATATATTAACATGTACATTAAGACTCAACCCTCTCAATTTTGGTTCACCATACCAATTACCCACAATGGACACAAAATACTACATTGAAATTAAAACTACACATGAAACCATACATAGAATACTCCCACCTATAGGTGTTTCATAATACATGACTAAAAAAACCAAAAGTGTATATCCCATTATCATGATAACATTGTAAGTGAGAAAACATTATAAATATTACCTAATTTAATACCTCCAAATTATAAAAATTCAATATATAGTAGTGCCCACACTTTCATAATAAAGCTACCTCTGTCCCAGAAGATTGATCACATATACTGAATTTAAAGTCACATTATCCATAAACCTTGATTATCATATCAAAATTATTCAAAGTATTCTGATCCTTATCCACCCAAAGAATTTAAAATCTCAACCCTCTTATGGGCACCATCATCATCAACCATTATGATATCATATAATCAAATCATCATACTCAGAACCCACACATATGTAAGATCAACTTAAAAATCATTAGATGATACACATTAACATGATAAAACCATATTTATTTATATAGAATACATTCAATAATATATATAAGAAAACACCATAAAAGATTTCATTGACTCTTTAAAATGTTAAAAATCATATTAGAGTAAAAACTCGAATCACAAGTATCCATATTGTTATCTTAAAAAATCCTACATGGATAAAATGATATATGGAAATAGAACACATTCCTTATAGGATTAATATTAAAAAATAATTTTGAAATAATAAAAAACATCATCTTTAAAATTAATAAAAGAAACTAAATTATAGCTAATAAAATCATGAAAATAGTCATAAATTCCAAAGAAACATAGAATTTTTCCTAAAATTATGCTAACATTGTATATAATATGATGTCTATTCAATTTACCAAAACATATCTAGAAATAAATATACCATTAAAAAAATTATATATCATAAAACTACTCTGATACCACAATATAATGATCACATACCTGAATCTCCTGAAGGTCTTTGAAATAAGGAACTCCTTGTAACTGCAAGAAAACAACTCAATATGTCAAAGGCTCCCAATTAGAATTTTGGGTCTAAGGTGTGGTTATTGGGAGACTATAAAGTCTATTGGAGTAGTAGAAAACAATAAAATATAATAATTTTCATATAGAAATAAATATAACTATGTGTCTTAAGAAATTAAATATAAAATTAAGTTTATGTATACTAGCTGACCCAACATGAAATATTATCCAAGGAGGATCAATCTCTTATATCAGACCAAAAAATAAATAGTACTAGAGAACAAATAATTAGAAACTAATGATATACCCTCTCCTATCTCTAATATAATATTTTCAACCAACCCATACCACAAACCATCCCTAATAAAATCCAACTACTACCTTAGATCCATACCCTATATTAAAATAAAACATGATAATTATACATGCATAGATATTCTACCGAATAATGTGAATATAAAACTATCTGGGAAACCAATATTGCACTTTGAGATCATTCTAATAATTTATTTGTTCGTCCATAAATTAAAATGAAAAAAAACATGATATATAGAAATTTATCGATACAAGGGGGTTGTACCCATCACCCTAATGCATCATCCAACATTTTTAATCCAGTGCTAATGCATGATAATTTATCCATAGTTTGAACCCTAACAGAGGCTCATTAATCCCACAAACCTAAATTATATCCTCATTTTCGACCTCATATTTAAACTATGGTGTATCAAACTACCTATTTACATAGCCTAATGATATATCTTTTATCATATTTTTCACACCAAGATATTTTTAACCTAATAAAAAATATAGTAAATAGTGGGACTTGAGTTTTCATTAGGGATGATAGGGTTTTCTAATTATTGTTTTGAACTATTTTTTCATTTCAATGAGCTTATTTTGAAACCAAAAAATCAATTGTGTTTTAAAATGACATAAAATTGGAGTTTAAATTTTTTGTTTTAAAATAGTGGACATACCTAAGAGTGAGTGAAAATTTGAGTATTTTATTATTAATAAATCAATATAATAAGAAAGAAAACATAACATGAAGGGATAGAATTATAAAGGGAGATATGAGTTAAGGGGAATAAATGTGATGTAGTATCAGGGAATACCATTATAATATGTAAATTATACCATGAAATAAATATATAATGCTTAATTAGATAATAATCACATATTCTTATTCAACTTTGGATGAAATAAGATTGGTCTCTTTATCGTTATCTTAAAATTTATGATGAATATTAACCCGAATATTTAATAATGTCATTCATGTTTTTAGGATGTTTGAAATACTATTGTAACTATAAAGGGAGACTAAGATATCATTAACCACCATGGATGATATTAATTTGACTTTAGAAACATTAATTTTATATGAATACCTAAGAGGGATAACTAAATACATTACAGTAGTATTCACATTGATAGAACTACCCTCCTCATAAAAAAATAATTCCAGAATGGTTGAGACATAATAATAATGGATGGTGTTTCCATGATGAATAATACCATGGATGATAGAATAATATGTAATGAGAACAAGCCCCATAAATAGAGGTTTCTATTACACCCAATGTCATGTTGCCCCACTGCTGGTCATATTCTTAAAATAAGACCTAGAATCTAGTTTATGATGGTCTAGTATAGAAAATAATCATTAAAAATTGTGATGATACTAGTGAATATTTTAATAAACTCAGATATGATGTTATCTTCACTAGGTTTAATAGACTGGTGACTTTTTATGTTGTGATCTGTATAAGGAGTAAAAGACTACATAAACAATAATATTACAACCATAGAAATCTTGTGAAATATTTATATGGTTAATAAAATATGCATCTAGAATGATATATATTTTGTTACATTGCTCATTAGTTATATGTAGTCTCTTGAGAATATGTCATATAAAGGACTCCCAATCACCTTAAGTAAACAAATGAACCATAACATCCATAATATTATGATCAAATCATAAGTGTAATTAATAAAGGTGAATATATTTATTGTTAATGTCATAATTATTATAGAAATCGCAATTCAAAATATTATAAACTAGAAAATTGAGCATCAATATAATTTATTTGTCCAAATATTATGGGACTTTTCGTTGGAGTTTAGATGTATATGAATGAGTTTTCAATAATTATAACTCTTGAAGTGGCCAGAGGGGGAGAGATGGAAAAAATACATATGTAGGGTTAATTAAAAAGATCAATACTATTTGAAAAAAATTTATCATCACCATTAAGAATAATCTCTCACAATATAGGATCATCATAGGGATATTTGAGGCAAATATAAAGAATACGACACCATGGGATATAGAGAGGGGATCCGACTTAATTATTTTTCCTAAAATTTGTGACCCCTTTATAAATTATCTTGTTACAAAAGTCATAATGAATATTTATGGCACATTATATATTTTGACACATGTGATGAGTGAAATATCCATTAATTAATATGATAGCGGAGTACCCATATTTTTTTTATAATGTAATATTTTTCAAGATATTTCCCCATGATCACCACATAATATATATATATTTAAATGAATTACATTATTTCATAAATACTCTTGAGATCAATTACCCCCTTTTTAAAATGGTTCATCCAATCTAGAAAATCTATCCCAATTAAGTTAGACTTAATGATGAGAATACCATATGAACTATTCATTTTTATTTCAATATTCTTTATATCTATCATTGAAATATTTCAAACATTTAAAAAATTTATTGGAAGAGAGGAGTGAACACAATTCACTATAGTGATTCTTCCCCCATATGAGAGAAACATAATTTTTTATTTGAGAATCCTTAATTTAATTAAATTTGTGATACAATTAAATTGGTGGATATGAATTCATTGATTTGATTGTGCGATACTTAGATATTCCATTGGAAAAACCCTTCTAGAGATTTCTAGACTTTACTCAATGAGATTTGACCTCATTCTTGAGAATTTGATTGAGATATAAATGATAATTTTCCGTATATTGATGGATTAGAATCATTAGATACTATAATAATTCATAATTCATTTGATCTCTTGAATTAAGATAATTTTACCATTATTAATAAATATCTTGTCATCTACAACGAATACATTCGATATTCAAATACAGCCAACCTAAATAATGAAATGATGGACTAGCATTATTTAGATTCTTATATTAATATTCCTAATATCAAAATAGTAATAAAGTATAAAAATACATAAATAAAGAGGATATATATGGTGATACAAATAAATTATTTGATAAATCCCAATATTATCCCCATAAGTGGGACTGTGAACTAAGGTGATGATAACAAATTGAAAAAGTTGTCATAGAATTACTCAATGAAAACACAATAATAAATGACACTATAAATGTAACCATATCCCAAATTTTTATAATAAAGTTTCATGTAAATTTTCATAGTAACATTGGATCCAACCATAGTTAAGTCATTATCTAGAATAATTTCTGAAACTAGACCAATTTTACAATGAATGTTCCTTCCTTGGAGTAATACCTATTAAATAATTGAAATCTAAAAAGGTAGGATAAGAGTGAGATTTTTTTTGAGAATAATGTCATGTAATTTGTTTGAGAAATTTTGAATGTGTATGGGGTGAAATTGATTTATGCCAATAAAATAACTAATATTAGGTTTGATAAATAGTAAGGAGTGAATGTTAACTCATAACATTGTTCCACCTATAATGTAGTAACAAACTGTGTCAATGATCTATTTTTTGATGTGATCTTGTACATAAATGTAAAAGGATCTTGGAAGTTATTAGGGCCAAAGGAACTATTTATGTTTTGAATTTTGATATACTTTTTATTATTATATTTATCCCAAATGATTTGTAATAATTTATTATCTTACTCACTTATAGATCTTGGTATATTACTAAGAATGTTGTCATTATCATCCTAATGTTGGACCCATTATCTTCTATCAGGATACAGAACTGCATATAAATATAAGAAGAATATAATGGCTAAGGATTTTTGATATTTAATTCCAAATAGTAGGATCCATTCCCTTGTTTCATGATATAATTCCCAATAAATTTGTTATCCCTTATTCAAGAAAAATAATAACCTGTATTTTTATATCCTTCTATTATATACTGTATTTTGGATTTCTATCTTGCCAATAATTTTATAACAAAAAATATCCTATATAAATATTTATTTGTGATTAAAGAGAAGGAAAATTTCATTATCCCGTTATTAAGAAATATGGCCGTCAATATTAATGATTTCCTCTTCTAGCTCTCAAAAGTTTGTGTTGAGACTCCATTAGTCATTTCCATTACATACCTATTAAATAATGTTTCAATATCACTCTAATACTCTTTATATCTCTTTGATAAGCTAGAAAATAAACCAAATAACAATTAATGGTAATTTAATCTTAAATAGAGAAATATAATTACCACTATATTCCGTAACATTTTATAGCCTTAATAATTAAAAATCATCAATCACTTCTTAATCAACCCACTATCCTCCATTGTGTGGGTAGTAAAGAAGATATTAGTGTCCTATGCATGAAAAGTAAGAATAAGAGGTGTGGATTAGACATTCAAACATAAAAAAGACAACTACTTTCTTATGCTAATCATTGATGCGGCCTTAAAATCTATATATTTTCCACATCTTTTTATTACATTTTAATGGTTTAATTAATTAATTTTTAAATTTTTGTCAAATAATCACACTCTTGAAATTATATAGTTTAATTCCTTATTTTATAAATTTTCATAAATAATTTTTTATTTTTATCTTTTAAAATAATTAAAGTAGTCTTTCTTATTTTTTTGGTTCATTTATTCTCTTTTTACTATTTTAGTTTTTATTATCCTTTAGTCATAAATTTTTTATTGTCTATTTTTATTAATTAATAAATTAATCAATTGATTTTAAATTTATTTAACTTAAAATTTAATATAGTATTTTAATTCTGTATTCTTAATATTAATTAATTTATTTTATCAATTTAAGAAATTAATATAATATAATTTATTAATTTAAATCATTTTAATTTAATATTTAAATTAATTTTTAAAAATAGAAGATCAATTTAAGAAACTTCAATGCTTGTTAATTTAAATAAATTTTTAATTTAATATTATGTTTATTTTATAATTTTTAGTTTTATGTTTTGAATTAGTTAATCAGTTAATTATTTTAATTTTTAATTTTGATTTATTTAATTAATTGAATTATATTTTTAAATTTCAATTCACATAAATCTTAATGTTTTAAATTTTGTTAAATTTTATTAATTAATGTTTTGTTTTGTAGTTTTATTTTAGTCACCGCCACAATTCCCACCATTGGATTGCAAATTGTGGCTCATCATTTATAAAAAAACAACAACTCATTGTTTGGTAGACCCACTGGAGACTCCCTTCCCACTAGTGAGTCCCTGAATCATCATTGCCTTTGACACCAATAATACCTTTTTGGCCACACCGCCATAGAAATTTCTTTCACTCATCTTCAGTGTCGCATAATAGTGACACTGTTCCTCGAAACACTATTCCTTAACTTATCGGTGGAACAGAAGTCACCATTGCTCCCATTTATTCCTCCTTATGTTCATCTTATACAACTGCTACTGCAACAATGTCTTATTAGAAGTCTGCCAGTCCACTCTCCACCAAGATAACCTCATACCACCATGTTCCACACCACCAACGAATCTCCACCAGCCACTGTCACCGCTGCTAACTTCAGTATGTCGTAGTTTCTCACGACCATAAATCAAACACATAGATTTAAATAAAACAATTTAACTAGTCACAAATCCAAATTAAAAACCACTTTTAGTAGAACATGAACTTTGATATGGGAGATCACCCAATACTTTCACCACCGAAGGCCAAGCCGCTCATCACCATGAGCTTAACCAGAATCCTCCACCTCTTCATTGCAGACCTGGAAGAGCTTCTACTGCATACGCCGCATGGGGACACTAAGTATTTGAGCAGGAAGATATGTTTTCGCCACTACTTATGGTTTCCACTACCACCATGGGGATGAGCTACCACCTCTACCACCACCATCGCTTCTATGAGGGGGAACTAGAGATGAATTTGAGCCCCTCGTCTTGTAGAATAAACCAAGACCCCCTATACGGGCCGCAACATGATAAGAGGGAATAAAGAATTTAATTTCAAAAATAAAATAAAAATAAAAATAAAAAGAAAAGAAAATATATAAATCTATAATAATATAAATAATAAATAATTAATAAAATTAATTTATAAATTAAAATAATAATATAAATTAAATAAATATTAGATAGTAATACCAATAAATTGATATAATTATAATAAAAAGTATAAAACTAATTAAATAAATTTAATAATTTTCAAATAACAAGAAAAATAATTAAAAATTAGAATTTATTTGAATTTAATAAACTAAATAAATAAATAAATAATACTTAATAAATTTAATAAATAAAATAAAATAATTAAATAAATATTTTACAATTAAAATAATTAATAATAAATTATAATTATAAATAATTATAAATAAGTATAAACTAAATAATTTGATAATTTAATATTAATTAAATAAACAAATAAACATGTGTAAAAGTGTATATTTTTATTAAAAATTTATTAATTCTTTAATTTCATTGTTTTTTCTATGCAGACTTACCTTTAATAATGTCCAGGTACTTCACAACAACCTGGTTTCATTTAGTTATAGGGATTCTCTCAAGTCACATGGATAACATGAGTGATGAGTACATGGATGGTGGAAAAGAAATTAATCAACATAAGACATTGAGAGATGTTGGTGACAAAATAGAGTATGATAGAGGACTTAAAATTGACAATGGTAGAAAAATTGAGAGAGGGGGAGATCTATAATTCATTTTTCATCTCCCACTTCTTAGATACATAGAGAGATGGAGATGAGAAGATAGAGGATCGAGACTTAGAGACATCAAGAGGGTAATTATGACACTCAATCGATCAAGAGATAATTTTTATCCCTTCTTTATTTATTCTATTTTCTAGAATTTTAATTTTTAGATATTTTATTTTAAATTAATTATGAGTAGTTTTTTTAGATCATGATATTTTATTTTTACTGGTTATCTTCTATTATTCTTCACTTAATTCTTTCAACAAAGAATCAGAATCAACGGGAGAATTTGATTCTGAATCATAAAACTTCACAATGTTTTATCAGCAAATTTTGTTTAATTAACAAATCCATGATCTTTTTCTGAGGTAGATCAGTGAAACAATTCTCAAAATTAAAATTTTTAAATCTTTAGAAACTCTCGGCGAGTCTGTTTCTGTGGTAATGTCTTCAAATTATTTTGTTGTATGAATTTTCTTGAAGTAGAAAATTTCCAAGTTTCTTTCTACTATGGTTTCAATATTATAGTAAGAAAGTTTAAAAAAATAATTTCCCAAGTTTTCAAATTTATTTATCATTTATGTGAATATGATATTCAACAAATTAGTAGTTATACTTATTCTTGAGCATTTGTCTAGAATCTTGTTCATCTGTCTCTGCCCTTACTGCTTTCTTATCATTTCCCCTTTATTAAACAATTTTTTATTTAAAATTATTCTCCTCATTACAATATTTAAATAAAAATAAAAACTAGCAAAAATTTAAAATAATTATCTTTAACTACTGTTTATACTGGGTTTTGTTTGGAAACTTTGGTCACACAAACACCTTTTTTCCTACCCTTGGGATCGACCCTTCACTACTATACTGGTGTAGGTTTATAAAATTTTTTTAGGGTTGTGATGAACTCCATCCACATCAATCATGGTCATCCATAGAAATTTAATAGAATATATTTTACAATTAATCATATAATTCTTTATCAGGTGTTGTGGAAAATCACTTTGGCTCTGGCACTATGGGACTACTATTTTATCACTATATGGAAATTAAAAAAAAATCATATAATGAAAAAAATTCCATGATAGTAGCTCCTGATTTTCAATTAAATAACATACCCATTATATAATTACTATTATCTAATTTATAGAAATAAATTACTGATTGAGTTTCCTGTATGTATTTCAGTAGCTTCCTCTACCATGTGAGGATAATAAACTTTACTTCTCCCTCCTCATGTGAATCTAGAACCTTTGGAATAATTTGATGTTTTAGTTCCATACTCACATTTCTACTTATGGATTCCACTTGCACAACTTTAGGATCTTAAATCTATAGTTTACAATCTATACTATTCCAATATTAGTTGAATTCCATGATATTCTCTTTCAACATTCAGATGGATGTTGTATGGATACATGGAATAATTTTACTAAAATTTGAAAGACCAAAGGAATGATAATATTTTATGATTCATTCACATTTCATTTTATGAATTTTCACTATTGGTTATCCATGTTCAAATAATCCAAATTCTTATAAATCACACATATATACATGAATTTAAAGTCAGTTCCTTGCATGATGATGAATGAATGAATCATATGAAACCTAGTGAATGACTTGTATTCTACCACCATGAATCATACGCTAGTTGTAGAAACATAGATGAATACGTAGATGAATATTAAAATTATGAAACATATATCGGCCAATAGTTGACTCTTATAATGGTTTCTATGACTTATACAAAGATTAATACTATATAGATGACTTGTATGAAATCCAATACATTTCCAATTTTCATCTATAGAACAACTAATTAAGAAAATAAAAAAATTATGTATCTTTTTATAGAAATTTTAGTGTTTCATGATAATAATAAAAGTTCAGAAATATAAAATTATTAACCATTTAAATATAAAATCTAAAAAATCAATGTATTTCATTTAAATTATATCTAAAAATTGATAAAACAACTGAAACCCCAACTCAAATTAATTTATTATTTTAATTTGAAATTCACTCTTCCCTAATATTTTATCCAATTATTTTGATTTACAAAAACTAAAATAATAAAAACCTATATAATAATTTTTTTAATAATTTACAGACTACTTAATCTCCCATACTTAAATAAGAATAAACCATCAAGTTAATATGGGTTCAAATTATTCTCAAGAAATTTTATTAATTATAGTAACATAGATTGATGGAAATTTAATTAAAATGAGATCTTAGAATGTGTCGTTGTTCAAAATGTATTTCCACTAATCTCTATATTCCATTGTTCTTCTTTACACTTCGTTGACACATCCTATATGAAATTCATATATATCATCATCCTCTTCTCCATTCATGTTCAAAATTTACCAAATATATCTATCACCATTATCTACTAAGATATATTAAATTTTTTCCTGTAATGTTCATGTAAAGATCATATTATATGAGTGTATATAAACATGGAAGTATGTCATACCATGATAGTAGTTTTCCCCTAGAATAAATTGTAACTATTAACAAAAAATATAAATTACTTGGAAAGCCAAATCAATGGTCACTATAAATATTTTTAAGATGAATAAATAAAAAACAATTTTTTTTGTGGATATAAGAGGATATCTAGATCAATTTATATCTTCTTGTTTTCTTTTAGTTTTTATAAACTATCCAAATGTAATTTTAGGAGATTCTTAGAGGTTCTATTGAAATGTCTCTCTACCAAAAAAACTTAATATGTGCCTAAATTGATGGTCTCTACAATACCTTAGGAAACCCCATATATTTCAAATGATAATGAATATAAGTGAGGGTTTAAAAAGGTGTATATGGGAGGCTATACTCGCATATCCTAGAAATAATACTAGAAATAAAGTCAATTAATCAAACTATCCAAATAAATAAGTAGTGAAATATACACCCCTAAGATTGAAGATAAATAATCAAAATAAAAAATTCTATATATTTAATTAATAGTACAAAATATATAGGTAAAAGAATAAATCAGTAGTATTTCATATAAAATGGAACCCAGAAACTCAGAAGACAAAACTAGAAAAAATCCTAAAAATAGTCTGAGTTCCTAGCTTGGTCCAAACATCCATCCTTCTTCTTGGTATACTAATCCACAAGAATCGAAATTTCTCAATCACATAAATGAAATAAATTAGAATCCTCTTGGGTACCCTATTACTATGGAATCCTGAGTAAGGTGTGGGTATACCATAATTATTCACCACCAACAATGTCCATAAATATAACCATTATGATAAATACATTAATGATGAAGTTCTATAATTAATCAAATTAAATGGTTTATCATTATAATTAAAATTAGTAAATAACCACTAGTTCTAGATATCCATAGTGACACTTCAGATTAGTTTATACCACCATTGATCCTCAGGTTCATGGACCCTATCAACCATGTTTGATTTGGATAAAGCTAGGGTGTCTTTAAGAACATTGTGAGGACCATTCAATACAATGTATCTTCACCACCAATTCATGTGTTTTATATTAAATATCATGAACACCTCTAAGGTATTTTCCATGAACTTACCAAGGTATTTTTCATGATCTCCATGTAGGGAGTTATCACAACATCCATGTAGAGAGTTTTCAGAACCACCCACAATGAGAGTTTTCAAAAACACCCTCAATGGAGATTTATTTATAGTACCACAACCACTGTGATGAGAATATTCCAAATAATTATCTCAATACCATCTTAATAGTTTATACTGATATAATATCAAAATAAACACAAGGTAATTTTCCCCCATATAATCAAATAAACTCTAAGGTAATTTTCATTATACTTTAACCAGTTGATAACATATATCATGAGTTATATAGATAATAAAAAATCACCATTTTATTTTACAATTCAATATCCAATTACTACCCATTATATTTTACCATTAAAAAATTTGATCATATTTTTACATTTAATATTTACCATGTAAAAATAATTCATATTTCAATTGATAAGTTATCTATTAAAATCATAACAATCATTGCACATTTCATAACCCAAGGTTTATCAATTTACTAAAAAATATCATTTAGAATATAATTAATTATACCTATTCATCATCCAAAATTACCATATCAATACACCCATTTACCTTTTTTCACAAACAATATCTAGATTCCAAAATTAAATTAAAATTACATAGGAATTTATTATTAAGAAAGACATCCGATTGGGATCAGCTTCCACAGAATAAGGTAACTTCATAGATTATGAAATTAAAATATCACAAGGAAATACAAAAATAATATTTATCATTATCAAGTTTAAAAAAACATATGTTTTCATGACTGTAAAACACATGCACTTGAAAGGTAAGAAACAATATGGGAAATTATTAATGACCAACTATGTTAGCCTCATAGATGTATAATCATTTAATAACATAATTTTGTTCAAGATAAAATAGTACTAAAAGAAGAATAATAAGTAAAAATCCATGAAAATAGGGTGCAATAGAACAAATTAGAGCATCATAACATTATAATGAAAAAAAATATAAGTAAGAGTATTTATATCCTTACCCGTATCATTCAATTGTATATAATGAAATATGTAAAAATCAATACTCAAATGATATTATTTAAGAACGATTTTGAGGGAGAGTGGAATGTATGGGGTTGATACTAGACCAAAATAGGTGAAAAACCTAAGAAGGTTCTATAGGGGATGACAAGATTTAATATTACTATAGTACCCCCATTTTGAGGTATTTAACCATTTTTATGACATTAGTTGTGTTTAAAGTTGATGGGTGAAGTTTGGGAGAGTTTATAAAGGTTTTGGAAAATTTTAGAGGCCATTTTAAGGCTACATGGTTGGAGAATGGTTAGAGGAAACCCTATAATAATCCCAGGTAACTGTGTGATTTGTAACTATTCAGACAGTAGCATATTCATGGTTAGTGCATGGTTTTCAAACCGTCTGAGATAACTGTGCAACCCATTAAAATTTGGTTAAAAAACATGGTTAGTCAGAATTTCCCTTAAAACCCTTATTTCTTCCCCAACTGGAAACTCACTCAGTATTTCCTCTCTTTAGGGGTTAGGGTACCTCTCCCACTCACTTTGAAATACTTTTGAAGGGATTTATTGGTGGTTTGAAGGTGATTTCTCTCAGGTAAGTCCTCTATTTTGGTTTTTTAGATTTCCTTAGATATAATTCATCATATCTCTTGGTTTCCTAGATCTACTTCCATTTCATCTAGATCTAGTGTTTTTATTTCCAAAATTAGGAGAATGAGACTTGTTGATGTTAGGAACAAAGATATAAGGCACATTTAGTGTGTATTTCACCCATATTTGTGGTGTGTTTGGGTGTTGGTAAATTTCACCAAACCCCTAAGGTAGGTGGCTTCTCTCTTAACTCCACTTTGCTAGAACATTAGGCCTTGTTTGCAATTACAGTGTTTTTCTTGAAATTAATTGTGAATATGATGGTTGAATATTGTTGGAAACCCATTTGTTGATGATTTGAGGATTTTGGGTAAAATGGGATATTGTTGAAAAAGGGTCATTTTTGTGTGACTTGAAAATGGAAATTTTAAAATCAAAAATGTTTTGTATAACAGAAATTGTTTTATGAAATTTGAATTTCAATAAAAATGTTGTTTTATTGAAATATGGTTTGGCATGGAAAAATAGTTTATGGGTGTTTTCAACTAATGGGTGATTTATTTAAGTGGTTATGGATTGCATTAGAATGGTTGATGTGTTTAAGATATTATTGGTTGTAATATATTGTTTACATATTTTTGTGGCATTATGGGTGTCTATGGTTTCTTATTTTCATGAGAATTATTACCTATGTTGAATTTGATGTGGAGTGTGTGGGGAGTACCACTATAAAAGTTGGGATGGATAGTGGATATAAGGTCAACCATCAAAGATAAGTGTTCAAGAAGTACCACTAGATTTGGAATATAGTGTGATGGCTGGGATGAGAAGTTCCACCGTGATAGGTTACTGGTTTGGTTATGTGAACCTCTATGGATATGCTTTGTTGGGAGTTATTTTGAAAGGTGTAAATTAATGTGCTAATATGAAATGGTAAAAATATATTATGGAATGGTTTTTTGCTTTCCTTATACTATGGTTAGTTGGGTAGAAGATGTATGGTAAGGCTGTGCTTGGATTTTTAAAAATGGTTTCACTATTTTTTGTTATATACTTTTTATTATATATTTGTGCTCACTGTTTTATGCTAGTGGAATGTGTAGGGAAGTCATTTTGGGAAAACCTATTGAGATTTGTACTCACCCAATGCATTGGAACTTTTGTGCTTTTGCAGATTTTGTTTTTTAGGATATAGGTAAAGGTAAAGAATCTTCTTCCTTTTGTGGTACTTCATGATGCTTTGGTGGGTTGTGGTTCTTAGAGAATAGATCATGAATTGGAGCTATGTAGATGTGTCATAGCTTTTTGGAGTTTGGTTTTGTAGTCTTCTGCTTGGTAATTTGATTATGTGTATCATGGTTTGTTATATTGGTCTTTTGGTATTGTTGAGTTGTAAAATCCTGTTGAAATACATCATGTAGTTCTTTTTGTTATGACTTGTTTAGTTGGTCAATTTTAGTCTAATGGAAAATCATTCCCCAACTATTATTGAAGCCCTCACCATTTATTTCTTGCCTTTAATTCCTGGTGAATGTCCCCTAAGGGATAGTTGCATCTCTCCACCTTATCAAACCAATAAGAAAGAGGTGGGATGTTACAAATGGTATCAGTTTGTTTGGTCCTTGAAATTCAAGTGAAAGCAGTTGTTCAGTCCTTTTGCATTGATTGTTGGACTTGGTGTTGACATTAGTTCTTGGTCTATAATTGAGATGGGATATTATAAATATGTAGAATTTTTAGAAAATTTAATGTATATCATAAAAGGACATAGCTAGACCTTTTATGTTGAACTTCATGTTACTAGGGAGTTGGGTACATAAGTGTTTTGGATACACTTATTGGCATTAGAAATCTCATTGTCATGGGTGGAGCTAGTGAGATGATCATGGCATGCATGGTAGAAATGAATTTCAAATAATATGTAGATTTCATTGAGTATAATTATTTATACTGTGTTGTGATTATGATGATTTGTGAAAAATCTGGAAATTAATTTCAAATGTGTGGATTTGAAATGTGAATGGTTGTGGTATTTTTGAAAATGGATTGTTTTTCAAGACATTGTGAAATTTTAAAAAATGGTGCAACATGGGGAATGTGAACTTGTATAAATCCTCATTGTGTTAGTGAAAATGAAATTGAATTTGAAATGTTAAGCCTTTTATTGCTAAAGTAGTGACATTTACGAGTTTTTTTTGTTGATAGAAATTGAACTGGGTAGGCGTCGTAGAGACCAACCAGAGGAGGGTATTGAAAATGTAGTTTCACCTGAGCCCTAGGTGAATAAACAACTAGTGTAAAGTATATTTCAATATTTACACACTATAGAAATAGGTAATAAATTGGACAAGATGAAGCATTTAGATCATGAAGTTCAGTTTAAAATGTAGAACCCACCCATCTTTAGGGGTGATTTAGAGCTAGAAAGGGTAGAAGATTCATTGAATAAAAAAAATAGAATATTTGAATTATTAGAAACACTGGATGAACTGAAAGTCAAAATATAAACATACATGATAAAAGATATTTCCCTAAAATGGTGAGAGTAGGTAGTCCAAGATAAAATGGACCAAGGGGTGTCGTGGGAGGGTTTTGAGGATTTTTTTAATAAAAAATTATACCCTCATATGTTCAGAACTCACCACACAATGGATTTCTTCAACATGAATCATGAGAACATGTTGGTAAAATAATATGCAGCTAAGTTCATGATCATAGTGAGATTTTCACCCGAGGTGGTGGGTAGTACATCATTGAAGGCACATATATTTAAAGTTGGGTTGAAGTAGAAAATTCATTCTAAAATAGTAGTGTTATGTATATGTGACTACACAGAAATGAGGAATATATCTATAATGGAAGAAAGGAATATTTTGGGAGCTATAGGTGTGGTAAGTATTTTAGTACCCATGGTGAATAGTGGGAACTCTAAAATTGACTTTAAGCGGAAGAGGGACACTTATTCCCAAACTGGGAGTACGACTTAGAATCTACCGATATGATTAATGAATATTTCTCTGAAGGATCAATGGAATCCAGAATGTTTTCAGTGTGTCTCTATGGGACATATCAAATAGGTTTGTATGAAACAACCTCAAGAATTTCATAACTATAAGCATATGGGTGAATATTTAGTGGTATTGTTGTATTGATCCACGTTCGGGTGTTTGTGACACTCCCCAAGGGTTGTAGGAATCCTATGCCTCAACAAGGAAGGAGAAACAACATACCACTCCCTAGTAGAACAATTTTAGTCATGATGATTCTAATAATACCACAACTACTTAGTAGGGAAATAAATAGAATAGTGTGACATGAAAGAAGTTGTATGGAACTGAGCATGTTGTGATGGATGATCAGTCGGGACCATCCATAGTGCCAAGTATGATTCTTTTAAATTCTACAATGATTATTGTGTTTTTTGATACGGGTTATTCCAATTATTCTATAGCTTCCTATGCTGTTACTTTTTTGGGTTTACATGTAGAAAGGATGCCTTATATTTTGAAACATCACACCCCTCTCGGTTAAAGAGAGTGTCGAGCCTTCACGTGCACAACATGCTGTTTAGTTATGGATGGGGTTGAGTTGATGTGGCTTATCTCAATGCTTGAGATGGATGCTTATGATATAATCCTAGGAATGGATTGGTTGATAATGTTTAAAGACCACATTGACTTTTATGCATGAAAGGTGGGTTTTACAATGGGTATGGCATCACACATATCTTCAGATGGGAGATGAATGAAAATCTAGTTGCAATGGATTTTTTGTCACTAGCTATTGGAATGATCTCATATTTGTTAGAGGAATTTTCATTAGAATCAATAGGAGGAATAATGCATAGCATCTTTCTAGGAGTGGTTGATCAATTTCAAGATGCCTTTCCCTAATAATTTAAAGGGTTTCCACCTATGAGTGAAGTGGTGTTTATGATTGATCTTCTCCCGGGGACCAGTCCTATCTCACATCTATATTACCAGATGTCACTAATAGAATTAATGTAATTGAATGTGTAGTTGGAGGAGTTAGAAAACAAAGGGTTCATCAGCCTTGAATGTCTTTGTGGGTAGCACCAATTTTCTTTGTTAGAAAGGGAGATAGAACCTTGTGGCTATGTGTTGATTATCATAGGCTGAATTCAGTTACAATAAAGAACCAATATCTAATTCCATGTATTTATGATTTGTTTGAATAGTTTAGGGGAGATCAGTGGTTCTCCAATATTGAATTGAGGTTAGGATATCATCAACTGTGGATGAGGTAGGAGGATCTTCCCAAAACAACCTTCAAACATAGATATGACCATTATGAGTATGTGGTTATGCCCTTTGGTCTTACGAATTCACCTGCAGGGTTCATGGAATTGATGAATCAAATATTTTATAGATATCTATATTCTTTTGTAGTGGTATTTTTTGATGATATATTTGCGTATTCTAAGATAAGGGTGGAGTATGAGCATCACTTGGTGATAGTGTTTGGGATCTTGAGAGGCCATTACTTGTATGTCAAATTGTTAAAGTGTGATTTTTGGATACGTGAGGTTCGTTTCCATGGCTATGTTATTTCTAATAAGGGTGTTTCAGTTGATCCCAAAAATATATAGGCTATTATTTCAGGGAAACCTCCAAAGAATGTTTTTAAGATACGAATCTTCCTTGGTCTAGCTGGGTATTATCATAATTTCATTTGTGATTTGTCATTACTGGCCTCACCATTGAAATATTTTATAAGGAATAATGGTCAATTTAAATGGGATGAGAAGCTTAAGAAATGTTTTGAAGAGATTAATAGTCTCTTTACATCAGCACCAATCTTAGTTTTACCTAAACTAGGGAAAGGGTGCATGGTGTATTGTAACACATCAACATTAGTATTGGGGTGTGTTCTCATGCACGTTGATCACGTGGTTGCACATGGATCACAAAAATTGAGGTTTCAAGAGAAGAACTAATGAACACATGATTTGGAGTTGGCGGTAGTAGTTCATGCCTTGAAAATGTGGTGTCATTATCTTTTCGGTGTAAAATTCACAGTGTTTACCAATTATATGAGTTTAAATAATATTTCCTCATGAAGAGATTTGAACTTGAGGAAAAGGAGATGTATGGAGTATCTCTAAATGTTTGATTTTGACTTGATGTATACACTGGGTAAGGGAAATTTGGTGGTAGATGTATTAATTAAGAAGTTATATTCTCAGGTGTTGAAACAAGCATCAGATCAGTGGTATTTGATGTCAGTAATAACCAACATGTGGTTGGATTTCACCCATATTTGTGGTCCAATTGGGAGTTTTCCGATTTCACTGAAACCCTAAGGTATGTGGATTCTCTCAAGACTCTAAATTGTTACAAATTGAGGAATTTTTCTAATTAATTTGTTTTTCTTGAAATTAATTGTGAATATGATGTGTGAATCTTGGTGGAAACCCATTTGGTGATGATTTATAGATTTTGGGTAAAATGGGATATTATTGAAAAAGGGGCTCTGTTGTGTGATTTTAAAATGTAAATTTTAAAATCAATAATGGTTTAAATTTTGGAAACTATTTTTTGAAGGATGAATTTTAATAGAAATGTTGTTTTATTGAAATATGGTTTGGTTTGGAAAAAGGGTTTATGGGTGTTTTTGACAAATTGGTGACTTATTGATGTAGTTATGGCTTGTGTTGGAATGATTGATGTGATTAAGGTATTTTTGGTTGGAATATGTTGTTTTCATATTGTTGTGGACTTATGGGTGTATATGATTTCTTATTTTCTTTAGCATTATTGCTTGTGTCGAATTGGATATGGAGTGGTCAGGGATTACCACTATAAAAGAGGGGATGGATAGTGGATGGAAGGGCCACCATCAAAGATAAGTGGTCAGGAAGTACCACTAGATTGGTAAAGTACCGTGACAACTTGGAGGGGAATTTCAACCATGATAGCTTACCAGTCTGGTCATGAAAACCTCTAAGGTGATGCTTTTCTGGGTGTTTCTATGCAAGGTGGAAATTGTTGTGCTAATATGAAATGAGAAAAATGGATTATGACATGGTTTTTAGAATTCCTTGTATTGTGGTTAGTTGGGTGGAAGATGTCTTGGTAAGGGTGTGTTTGTCTTGTTGGAAATAGTTTCAATATTTTTTGTTATATAATTTGTTTTATATAATTCTGATAACAATTTTATCCTAGTTGTGTGTGTAGGGAAATAATTTGGGGAAAACCTACTGCATATTTTTACTAACCCTTTACTTTGGAACATTGGTGCTCTTGTAGATTTCATTTTCTAGGATATAGGTAAAGGTAAAACATCTCCTTCATTTTTTAGTACTTTGTGATTCATTGGTGGGTTTTGGTGATTGGAGTATAAAGATTGGCTTGTAGCTATGGAGTTGTATCATAGCTTTTTCAGGTTTGGTTTTGTAGTCTTCTGATTGGTACAATGATTATGGGTATTTTGGTTTATTATATTGGTATTCTGGTTGTGTTGAGTTGTAAAATAATATTGACATGCATCATGTATTTTCTATTTGTTATGACTTGGTTGGTTGGTTGATTTCATTCTAAGGGAAAATTGTTCCCTAGTTTTTATTGAAGCCCTCTCCATTTATTTCCAACCTTTGGTGCCTTGGGAACGTCACCAAAGGCCTAGTAGAATCTATTGTCTTCTCAATATAATGGGGAAGGGTTGGGACATTAAAATTACCATGCTACCCCCATTAAGAAAATACACAGGATGCCTCTTTTTTGATGATGTATCCCACTAGGTATCTAGTAGATCTTTAAATTTCTCCCCTAGGATCACCTATTGGCCAGTGAGATTAGGCACCATGGAGGGTCTTTTATAATACAACCATCTATTTGGATACTCTACACTGGTGATTATGTGGAACTGAATCTATCCATCCTACTATAAACCCTGGTTCCCTTCTAAAATCTAAATCCCATGGACCCATGTATTACCCCGACGTGTCCCATAACTTTGAAAATACACCAACCATGGGAAATTACCCTATAATAAATAAAATTAAAATCATTTATTACCCCAGTGAAGAGACATGATCATATAACATTACCAAGATATGATATATTTTCCATGAGATATACATTGAGAATTACTGATCTTATTCACAATGTTAACCAACCCCACCATTATGTGAATGATTAATAGCCATAGAACAAGATAGTTCCCTTACCTTTGTGAAACATGAAATAAAACTCATTAAATAACCATGGAATCACTAGTTTTGTAACATGGATGAACATATAGACTTTTGTACATTAGTGTGTCTACATTCATTTACACGATCAATAGGACACACTCTGAGGTCTTCTATATGGGGCTCATTCCAATAACAATGAAAACATAGTGGGCCCATGGCCCGTAACACCGACCATTTGAACCAACAACACCACGATTCTATACCTCTAGTGAAAGTTTTGGTTTATTTATGAATCCACACTCACTATATCATTACTGAGAGTATACATAATGAAATTACTCACCATTTCATTTTTATTAATAGGATTTCCCTAATATATAAAGCTGTATAGGTCTACTCACTATACTAATATGTTTCCTTAGAACTAACCCTAGAAATATCACTTTGCTATTACCCTATATCATACAAGTATGAAACATAAGAAATACCAACAAAACCCCCAAAACTATTAACAAATTCCTCAAAACACAATCCATGAGTTTTAAAGAAATTATTGGTATGGTTTCCAAATCACCAAATTTAATTACACATAACTTCCTGATCAGACCAAACCTAGACAAATATCCTCAATGGTGTATGAATACACCCACTAGATTATGATTCCTTGATTATAAAAGAATATTTACACCGTCAAATAATGCACACTATAATATGAACATAAATCCTGATTCAACTCAAAGATTAAATACATAACCAATAGCGAGTTCTATCATGTTGTACCATTAGCACTGTTGCACCCTTGATCTCACTTCACATAGATAAAAAATTGAACAGCAGTTTTGATTCCAATGTTCAGATATATACCAACATCATATTAGAACTGCTAAATTAGTACCCTCCAAATGAAAACACAATTTTCCTAAATTTATACTGACTCTAGTAACCCAGAGTCATCTCAACCATCCACCGACCAATCTACTAGAACTTATCTTTTTATCCATATTTAAAAACACCCACATGAGTGATTTGATAATCCCCACCATAGGATTACCCTCATCAAAATTCCATTAGAACAAAACTACAATCTCTATGTTCAATTAATCTTCTATTTCCTCATTTTAAGACTGCTTGTGACCATCTTACTCATACATGAGTGATAACATGAAACACCAAAAACTACCAGCTTCCCATAAGAATGTTTTCCATGACAATTTTTAAACATAATTCAAAATAAATACCACACACTCAACTAAAAAATGGATAATTAAAAAATATATGTCCTCTTTTATATCCCACAACTATCACGACCTCAAAAATACCAATCATCATAACACACATGTCACTACTTCTGAGCCACACTCATCTATAAAGTAAACCCATAATAATGGTTATTCTCATATCAACCATTCCAGTTCACTTTAACTTTTCCACATTATCATTCTTACTAAATGTACATAACCATCATTTTCACATGGATTGTTTCAAACTTTGGCATCATAGGAATGAAATATTTTACCACCAAAATCCAAAACCAAATGTCACTTTACATCTCGCAGACATGGTTTTAATCCTGATAATTCCAAACTCAATAGTTTTATTCTCTTATGAAACCTTATAAAGATGACACAACTCATATTATAGAGATTTAGAAATCATAAAAACCTTCCACACATGTCTAAGACACTGTATAAGAATTCATTTCATGCTAGTATCACTTAACAAAATTAAAATTGATACCTTTTAAAAAGTGATATATCTCAATGAAAAACATATTTACTCAAACACCCATCACCTAAGTGTATTTATAAAACCCCAAATTGTTACTCATAGTATTCTCAAGATAGATTAAACCACATAGGATCACCATATAACATTATGTTATAAGATGTAATAGTAATAGATATGGATGGGAATACATACAATCATTTCCTACAAAACATGTCTTGATATCAAGACCCCACAAGGTATCAACATTCCCCTTATCCTAAAGCTACATCCAACTACTATCCAATAAATCTATCTATTTACCCCCAATCATACCCATAGAAAAAGCTACTAAAATAGGGTCATATATCAACACAAAATACTTTATCACCTAACTGAAAGGTGACAACCCATACTAATCACTGATCACCTGTGATATCCCTATTCTCATCACATTAAACAAAGGAATGGATTTTCTAAAAACAATGTTAGGTCTCTTTCACATATTCCAATATAATTTAACACTTATAATCACTTTAAAGGAACAAAACTATAGGGTCACAAGCAGTCATGGAATAAAACTACTTATCTCAATATGTAAGGAACAAATATCAAACCAAAGTCACAAAAAGAATAACATATCATTATATTAAACATCTCAGTTCATAGAGATAACAAAAATCATAGGAATCCAAATACAACCCGAACTACCATTACATAGGGCCAAAAACCAATTACATTTTAAGTACAAATCACATATAGATATATATATATATTTGATTCAAAATTTAGCATATTGTATTTTCATTTAACTATAATTTTCAAAACAAGGGTCTTAGGTAAATGAAATGTAAAGTACATGTTTTATATAAAACTTATTTATATACTATACCTAGAATTTTTATCTAAAAACACATAATCCTCAAGATTATAATTCATGAAATATAATTTTAACAATTTCCTTTTACCCAATGTTTTTAGATATGAGATTTAGTTGAATTCAATGTCAATTATATCTTATAGAGGATAAATATATATATTTTGTAGACATTATTTTAATTAGGTGATAAATTCTATCAATTAAGGAAATATATCACATATAATTATTTTATCTTCTTATATAATTAGTTAATTAAGGTGTCACTATACACATATACTAGAATAATAGAATATAAATTCATGTTGACACTATAATTAATTGAAATATCTCATTATCATGAAAATAAATCATAGGGATAAAAAAAGTTAAATGTGAATCCCACATGCTCGATTTGATGCACGAACACACTCCCTATTTCCATAATAGCTATGAAATAAAATCCTATTAATTAATAACATTATAATAATTTACATCACTCATGGTGAAATTTGGTCAATAGAAAAAGTGAATAAGAAGAACAAAATCCAATTATAAAAAACAAAGAAATACTTTGTATGTGGGGTGGGAATTCATAGAAAAAAAATCCCATACCATGTTATAAAAATATCATATCACCTATCTACCATTCCCAAATAGTAAAATAAAAAATACATTCTCTAATACAACTTGGTAACATCCCACCTCCTCAGAAGACTAATTGGTTCCCATACTAGTGGTTTCTATTATACCTTAGGTGAACCTCCTTACATGAAAAATTCTAATGAAATATATCATAGGTCAAAGGAGGTATGGTGGTAATTCTATACATGCATATCAAATTAAAACAAAAATTAAAAAAAATGAATTCATATACACCATATCGATAAATAATAAGTAAAGTATTGACCAACGACAGGGATGATAAATAATAAAAATATACCATGATATATTAAATTCATAGTATAAAAAATGTCACAAAAAGAATATATCAGTAGTAAGTCCCATAAATAATAACCCAAAGGGCCCACAAGATAAAACTAAGAAAAAATTAAAAAATAATCATGGGTCCAAGTTTGGTTCCAAACTTCTATACTCCATCCAGATAAGCCAATAAAAAATATTTGATATTTCGAAAGATCATACCTACAACCAGGTTGCATATCCTTATATATGAAAGTGACATGGAGGTCCAAGAAAAGTGTGGTCATAACTATATAGGGAATAAATAATGAAATCCCTTAAAATAAAAAATCAAATAAAATAATTTCATGTAGAAGTGATATAATTAAATAAGTCAATTTATTTCAAAATTTAGTTAAAAATTAATTAATAACAATTTATCCCAAGGTTCCATGGTGACACCTGAATTGGTAAATAACACCATCATTCCTTAGGTTAGTGAACCTGATCGACTATACATACATTGTCCATTCTTGAGAAGTTTCTGATCATGTCCTAAGGAAAACACTAACCATAGTATCATGAACACCAATTCAGAATTTTCTATATAAGTTTCATGACCACCTAAAAGGGAGATTTCTATACCTCTTCATAGGGAGTTCTTATACGTCCTATTAGGTATTTTTCATACCATCCTTGTTGGGATTTTTCACAACCTTCCATAATGGGAATTTTATTGAAAACCCTAAAGAGTGTTTTATTTAGATTATCACAACCTCCTCAATGATAATTTCATATATGTTTAGTTTATGATCATATCAAACACAAAGACTCATATAAAATAAAAACGACCTCTATGTTTTTCCCATACAAATCATAAAAAAACCCAATGGGTTTTTTCATTTCAGGTTAAAATTACATAACATATATCCCTGGTTTCATAGATAAACTACAATCTCCATTTACTTTTTGAGTTAATTATCCATTTACCACCAATAACCATTTACCATTCGCAAAATTGATGAAATTTTTATATCTAACATTTGAAAATTCACATTTAAAGATCATTTTAATTCAAATGTCTTGAATTCATAACATAAAAATCAATTTTTTACTTCATAACCCCAATTTTGTCAATTTACTAAAAAACTAATTTCAGAAAAAATTATTTATTAAAAACAAGTATCGAAATATACCATTTATAATTCTAGTATTTACATTTACTCATTAAAAAAATCACGTTTCACTATATAAATAAGAATTATATATAGTCATATTCTCATGTAAGGTATCCCATTGGGATCTCCTTTCACAAGGGAAACTAACTTCACATTTTTTGGAATTAAGTAATTTCTATGACATATTAAAAGACACAATTTATGTATTTGTGACAACATACCATTCATTATCATGAACACAAAACACATGAACTTAAAAATTATGAATAACCATTGAAATGAAATTTAAACCCCCTACATTTGCATCATAGACCATCAGTTTGAGATAAAATTATAGGAATCAAGGTAGTAGAAAATCCCCTAAAAATATTGAATATTAGAAAAAAGTTGTCAAAAATTAAATGATAAAGAAATAAACTAAGAATATAAGTAAGAGAAATCATATCCTTAACTCTAGCTGTATGTTAAAAGTTAAAACAACAGAAATATACCAGGATCAACTTAGATCAATCATAACATAAAGAGATAGTGGGGTGATTATCTATCTAAAAATAGACTAAAAAGGTATTAAAATCTAGATAAATAGTTATAAGAGGTTTCCTTATGTAAAATTATAGTTCTAACTCCTTAAAAAAATCAAAATGAGGCCAAATTCTAGATATTTCCTCTGATATGGATGATCATTTTGAAATAGACCACGATTGAAAATGAAGGACCTTCTGCTATTGGTGTGATTCCCTTAAGAAATTTTTTTCAACCAGACAACATTTTTCCCTTGAAATTTCTCATAAGAAAAAAAATACCTCAAAATGGTGGTTTAATTGAGACTCAAAAAAAATTAAACTGATATTTACCCTATTAATGGAGAGGTATCTTGTATCTACATAATCTAAATGAGAATGTCACCTAAATTAATGTTTAAAATTTATATTTCCTATTATTAACTTTTTAATTTCATATATATAACTTAATTATCTATTTATAATCCCCTTTACTCCATTTTGTAAACTGTAAATTCGTTGTTTTTATTTCAGTTGAGGGTATATGATTTATTAATAAAACAAGAATTTCATTTTTATTTTATATTCCATCCACCTAAACATAAAAAAATCAAAATTAAAGAAACTATTTAAATCCTAAGGTACATTGTCTGATCCCCAAAACATATCATAGCAACTACTACTAATAAAGTATATATTATGCTTGTCCAAAAAAATTGATGAAATTTTTTAGTTCCTAAAAAAAAATATAATGAAGAGACAATGAAGAGGTTCTTATTCTAATTTAATAGGGATTATTTAGGACTCCTAAAATTAATCATTATTTAAATAATCATATAACTACTTCAGTTTATATCTATTTAATTTTAATGTATATTGTGATAATATATATTTTATTTGAACTACACAAAATGGAGATGTATTAGTCACTATATATTTTTTAGTATAAATCAAATGAATATTATAAGACATAAGTTTTATCTTAGAGTAGAAAAATAGTTCTTTAACTTTGAATTGATAATCTATTTTTCTAAATAAATGTTCATAGAATGATATGTCATTTTTAATATACAACATAGAGTTCCCATAATCTTACTCTCTCATCTAATTTAGTTTCAATATTTTTAGTGTCCACTATTCTCTAGAATTTATAGATTCCAAGTTTATTTTCATCACAGTTTAGTGGGATTTGTGCTACATCTCAACAGAAAACTGAATGTTTTTTTCATAAATTATTCTACAAGTGGACATACATGGAGAAATCTTTTAGGTAGTTATTTATTCATAATGTTCAACCATTATATTTTGGAATCTCTATTTCCTAATGGGATAGAATATTATTTCAAATACTCTCTTTATTTATCTATTCGTGACCTCAACATTCCCATTGGTTAGTATTCCTAATGTGAAAATGATGTACTGAAAATTCATAATAAATAAATTTCAAAAGCATCATATCATACTAAATTATAGATTCACTAGATAGGTTGTGAGAAATATAAGTTTATTAAACAATAATACAAAAAGGATATTTTGATTATATTGAACTAAAACCTGTTGTTATGTGTCATTATTATTTTAAGTTAAATTTAATAAAAAAATATGATTTGAATAGGTGAAATACACATAGATTCTATATAATTATTTTATACTGATTATTGTGAATTTTATCCAATTGAATGTTGGTGTGGATTATCATACATCATAAACTCTACTGATTAATTTTTTATATTTGGATATGTTTTTAAAGGTGTCTAATTCCAAATCCATTAAAATATTTATAGAGTTCAACAATTAATTATATAATATTCTTGGTAATAAGATAATGAAACTCAACCCATGTTGAGGTGGAGAATATCATAACCATGTGTTTATCAATTCTATAATGTTTTTAGGATTATTTGTCAACTAAATACTCTTTATAAAACACATTTTAATGGTGTTAGTGATTAGAGGAACCACAAATTTTTGAATATGGTGAGAGTTATGTTGATCCATGAAGATCCACTATTATCATTTTGGGGATATAAGTTATTTTCTATAGAAAATATAGTAAATTGTTTTCTAACTAATGTGATGAAAGTAATGAAATGCCAAAAAATTTATGCAAGTAATTTTTTGTGTCATATCACATCTGGGGGGTTTTGAAGAATTTCTTATACCTATCAATGGAAAAAATATACCACCAAAGGAAAAGTGTTTATCTTCTTAGAATATTCATAAAATAAAAAGATATATTATATATACGATCCCCCATTTTTTTTATAATTTCATGATATAACTTATTCAATTAGAGGAAGCCATATATAAATAAGATAGTGGGATAAAGACTCAAACATATTATGTTGACACAGTAAATATGAAAGAGTGGAACCATGAAAAAATTCCACAAGGCCCTATATAAGATATTTTTCTTTGATATTTTTCATATTATATGAGAACTAGAGTGGTTAGTGAACCATAGTGATATGGTTTTCTATCCACTAATGATGATGACTCATTATTATTTCATAATAAATTTTTTTCCCTATATTTTAAGAAACTAAGAAGACCTAATGTGGCCTAAAGACATGAATTTTGAGATGATTTGAATTTACCAGGACCAAGCATTTTCTTAGTATATCCTCTAGTGGATGTAAATCTTAATGAATTAAAATATGTATTCAAGATTAAATTTAACATGGATAGTAATGTTATTACATATAATGAATGATCTGTTTCTGAATGGTTTATGCAACAAAAAAGAATATACTATGATAAAAACATTTCACTAGTTTATATATCTAAATGCATAATTACTATACATTCCATTATAGATTAATATGATTATGATATTTGGAAAATTCACATTACAGAGATACAATATTCTCATACATGGATATTATATATTTTTAGATGAATATTCATTACAATAAATAAACACATGCTTAAGGACAATAATTTTTTATTTCATTTGGAAACATAGAAGAAAATATTTAAATATAGAGAAATTTCATTGATATATATAAAAAATTTATTTTTGTGTAGTACTCCTCTTAGGAATTACCTATATAAACCTGTCTTCATAATATTGGGGAACGAAAAATATTAAAGGGTGATCTCATATGCTCGGTAATGGTAAACATTTTTCAGTATATATTCATTTGAAATTATAATCTAAGCATTAAAGTACATGATAATGAATATAACTTATGAAGTTCATACCCAAAATGTAATATATCATAGAAATGATTAATGGTGTAAAAATTGGCAGTTTATAATAAATGAAACACTTGAAAATAAATGAAAATGAGCCATGAGAGAATTAAATTGGCATAAGACATAGATTTGTGTCATGAACATAATCATAGAAAATGTTCTGTTCAGGATACCCAAAAATATATGAAAAACATTTTAATCTTGGGAAATCCACCCGTGTACTTTCTACAAGCCTAAGATTACCTAATAGTACCCTATTTCGGGCTTAGAATACTCACCCATGTATCCTAATTTTTAGGACTATAATGACCACCGATGTACCATCTTTATCAAGATTGGGCTGACTACCCCTGTACCCTCTATAATTTAGGGAATTTATATTTACCCAATGCATTGTAGGGATATATAGGTCTCACACATCACATAATAAATATCATACAAATGTGTTCCATAAGACAATAAAATATTAATATTATCATAGCCCATGAAATGAAATGGGTTTCAAAAACATTTCATCATAACCTGTGGAAAATTAACTGTTTTCACATTAATTTCATTATTACATCAATGCATAACCCTTGGAAAAAGAAGCAGGTTTCATAAGCATTTTCTCATGGTGTAACCTATGGATGAAAAACATGTTTCATAAAAATATTTTTATCATAAACATAAAACATTAATAGAAAGAATAATAATGGTATCTATTAGATTATATCCTTAGTAAACCACAAGTTACCTCAAAGAATGTAATATTTTATAAAAAATAATTTTGAATGACTAATTTGTATAATTATTGAGGTAAATAGAATTTATTGAAAATAAAATTTTAAAACATAAAATATTATGGAAATCATTTTCTTTGAAAATAACCTTGTGAACTTATAAATTATTATTTTAAAAATATTTTGATTTTTTTGGGAAAATAGCATTTCCACTTTGAAAAAATATTTTTAAACCACAACACACTTCCAGAATCCTTTTCACTAAGAAATAATTTATTTAAAATATAATAAATTCCCAAAAATTAAGGAAATCATTTTTCAAAATTAACATTGAAAACTTTTATTGTAATCTTGAAATCATTGATCAGCCCTGGTAGTGGGAAATACTATTCATGCCATGCATGTTAAAAATGAAGACCTATTCCACATTTTTAGTAAAATCCAAACAAGCATTATTTTGGAAAAAAATGAAGATTAATTTCAAATTTTATTTATAAAATTAATAAATGGATAAACTTTTCTATTAAAAACCAATAAATGAGTAATAAAACATTTCTAAAGACATTTTTAGAAGTCATGGTTTTGTAAGAACACCTATTTTTCACATAGCAGAGAAATAAAGACATCTTTTATTAAAAAAAATTTATTAACAATTTTATGTAATAAAGAGTTTAAAAATGGTATCATTAATTTAATATATCATGAATAACCAGAATATAATAAAATTCATGATATTTCATTAGAGATAGATCATGTGGACTCAACTTTGAATACTTAGTCATAGATAGTCCCAATAAATGATGAGATTGTGACACAAAATCCTTACCACTTTGGTAGCATTTAATCACAAGTCTCAAGAAGGAATAACATAATTTTTTTCAATATATCATGATTTTGAAAAAATTCATGATTTTACATGTAAAAGTGGTTTAATATACATGTCTATAAAAAATATAGGTTCATAATATCATATACATCTCAAAGAAATCAAATGGAGATAAAAATACCTTACCACTTTGGTAACTTTGGAACCATAATGAACATAAAATAGAGATCTTAAAATGGATATTTAAATCCCGATAATTATTAATATAAAAATCACAAAATTCATTAATGGGATTTATACAACACATAAAGAAAATAGGTGGTGAATATAGAACGTGTCTTATACCTTAAGTGTTAACTTCTATCGTACTCAGTCAAAAATGTTTTATAATAAAAATAATTTTGTTGTAAACATTTTAAAGAATAATATTCATATATATATCATGTCATATTCTTTTAATTACATTTTATAACCTATTCATTAACAGTTCCATGTTAAAGTTTTGTTTCCAGTAATAATGGATTTGTTTTTCGTATATATTTTTTAATATTTTTTATCCTCATAATTGGATGATTGTTTCATCATCTAAAAATTTAAAATATGATATAAATATCATATATATTTATTATTATTATTCCATGATATTTAGTGGTAGGAAATAGAAGATACCATTTATAGATATGGTAGGCTATACATATGCAGAACACTGTTTCCATATTCTTATCATATTAAAGTAAATAAATATAAATGATATATATATATATTATAATTATAGTAGTATTTTTATGTCATATATTTCTCATATGTTTATTGAACCCATCCTTAATATATTCCATGTAAAACACGAATGAATCACACCATGAGGTGGTATTCCGTCGTACACATCAATGATGTTAACAAATTCACAAAAAATAGAAATCATAATGGTATGTGTTATAAAATAATTATATAAGAATATAATCATAATAAATATCATATATATAATATATGACACATAAATTCACAATTATTCCGAACCATGAAAGGAGGTAATGTAAAAATGAATGACATCAGTTCGTGAGGCTCTAGTCCACCGTACACATGAACAAAGATTTCATAACCCGTTGGATGGAAGTGTGTATGGTTTTAGGTTATAAAATTAAAATAACTACATCTAATTATATGTAATATACTGATATTATCATTTATTCATGGTATAATAATAATTTAATGGGTGGAGATAGAAATAAAATAAAAACTCTCATTGATGAACATTATCTCTTCTTTGGGTATCCTCCTTGGGTAATCACTAAAGCATTGATTGGTTGGATTTATGACCAAAATAAAGATTATAGGATGGGGATAGGGAATTTTTTAATTTATTTTTGAAGATATTGGTTTACAAAAATGGATTGATAGGTGTGAACATGGGAGGAGATTTAGTTCTTTTTATTGATGAGGAGGTGTGGTATTTTGGTAAATACTCAAAATTATTCACCAGTGTGAGGTAAATCATACCTAATGTGGATAAAAATTTGACAATTAATGTATTTAAAGATAACATGGTTGATCCATACCCACACCACACATTGAAACACATGGTTTAAACATTTTTTACTTAACTTATATGTTTCCACACTTTTTCAATTATTGATTTTCACGACGGTAACTGACTTTCTAACCTAGGTAATTTATCCAATAAAATAAAATTAATTTGAGAATTATTATAAAATTTTGACCCAATGATTATGAATTTAATATATAATTTATAAAATAAAAATTCTATTTTTGTTTATAATTAATTCTAACACAATTTCATGTGATGTGAAAAAACACCACTTAACTTAACTGTACTAACATAGTTTTTACTTTTTAGGGGTCAATATATTAATTATAAAATAAAACATTTTCCATGAATGGACCATATTTTATATTTATTATAATTGAAAATTACTCTGAAGAAAGTAATACTTTTATTAATTTTTAATCAATTAATAAAATATCAATTATTATAAAATAACATTAATGTGAATTTTGATCTTATTTATTTAATTTGAATTAACAAAATGTCCATAAAATTTTGGAATTCAATATAATATGTTCACACATGTGTAATAAGATTTATTTAGCTTCAAAATTAATGTAACATAATAATTTATTCAATTTACAGCACTTTTATTATTTTTAGTATCATTTATTTCATTTTGGTTAACTTAATAATTTCTTCATTGACATTTCTTAAGCATTTAAAGTAACCATTTCATCTCTAAAAATTAATGATAAATTATTATGATAAAAATTACTCATTTATATTTAAAAAGGATATATATAACCAGTATTATATTGTTTTTGTACCTATCCAAAGTCTTAATAGACATTAAAAGTAAGAAAAGTATCTTGTTTTTCTTTTTCTTCACTTAAATTACTATATAGGTCATATTAAAAGTAAAGTGGAATTTAATTTACAAATTTTAGATACATTCATGTATAAGGTCAAAATAAATGCATTAAATAAAATTTATATAATATTTTATGTCATTTTTTATAAGGCCCCAACCTTAAATATTATATAATCTTGAATTATGTTAATAATTCACATTGACGATCTTTTCATGTTTATAGTGTTAGATAATTAAGTCATAACTATAACATTACATCTCAAATTTTACAATGTAGACACTTCTACATTTGGGATAACCCTCACCCTCCCCTCCCGTCACCCTCCCGATGATGCCCTAGCCATCGATGGTGGCGCGCCTGGCTCCCTCCTCCTCTTTGGTGGGGTAGGATCTCTTCTCCCATCCTCCTCTTCTCACCATCCCCATTTCCTTCATTTTACTCCCCCGAAATCTCCCTCAAAACTTCTAGAGATCCCACTCAGCCCGAAGGTTTCAGATTTGCATGAAGGCTTGCCTCAACATCCATTATCACTTTTAGAGTTCTCCAGTGCTTCAAATCTCTTCAACCTAACTCAAGTGGATCGTTTTAATCAATAGAGACCTTCAATCAATGAGTTTGAATAGTTTCTCTTCAAATCATAAAGCTTAAAGGATCATGTAGTGGTTGGGATTCTTGATAGATTCCAAATCTTAATTAGGTTCGCTATCGAGTTGGATCTGGTTTCCGCATGGTCCAGTGCCCCTAGAAATTGAAATTGTTGTTTCTTCTTCACCTTCTGATAGTATTTCGATTTCCACATGAAGAGGGATCCTCCGACCTCAGTGATTTGGGTAAGTCTCCAGGAACTCCCTCTTCCTTTTCAAAATCCCTCTATTTTGAAGGTTCTCAGGAATCTTGTTGGTCGATTCCTGTGCTTGGACAGCTGAACAGATGCTGTTAGCCATCCTTTTTTGCCCCTGAATTTGCGTAGAGGTTGATGGATCGAAGGCACCATTGGACTAGGTTTGGATTTTAGTTGGAGATGAATTTAAGTGGAAGCAGGCAGTTTTCTATGATTCGTGGACTAACTATTGTGTCTCTTATGGTCAGCTTGGGCATCTGGCCTCAGTGTTTCATCATGGGTGTAGGTTCAGTAAAGTTTATATGTATAGGGAGAGGGATGCTAATTTTGATAGCCATGGTGCGGTCCAGCCAAGTTATTATGGGGAGTTACTACATGAAGTCAAGATGCTGGGGATCAATCCAACTTCAGAGAACCATAAGGAATTTGATTCATCCAAAACTTATGTTCCTCATGGGTAGTTGGCTGCTAACCCAAAGGTGGTGGATTTTTTTGGACACCTAAAATGGGATCTGGGTGTCCAGATTCGGATGCAGGCCCCTGGAGCTGAAGAGGAACATGTATCTTATTTAGTAGACTCAGGGCTAGAGGCAGTTTTCTTTGGTAAGGGTCAGATTACTTTAGTAGTTTCCCCTCTAGATGAGAAGCGTCTGGTTGATAACAGCATTGAGGCGGAGCCGACTAGAGCTGGACTACAAGAGGGGGTTTTTTTGGATGAGTAAGTCCATCCAAAATCTATTTAAAAATGATTGAAATTAAATTCTGTTTCTGAGGAGAAGTCCTGCCTTCCAAAACCGCAACAAGGAACCCGAGGGTCAGATGAGGTGAGTGTTTTGGGTTACCTGGACCAAAATACATTCATATCATAGGTCTCATCCTACTTGAAGGTTGTGTGCTCTGTAATGAAGGTGGTCTCTGAGGTTAAAGAGGGAAGGCTGAAGTCATCAAGGAGCCCCATCAAGGAAGTGCCAGTGCTAAATCTGGGCGACCACTTTGAAGGTTTGGATGTCCAAGACCCGTTTCAAGTTCAATTTGAGGTTGAATCAGGTGATGAGAGTTATAGAAAAATGTTTGTGGATGTATTAGAAGGAATTAAAGGGAAAGGACTTCACAGTACAAGGAGGATGAAAGGACAAAAGGGTAATTGAGACTCAGGTAAATTCATTGTGGCCAAGGGGAAAAAAATCAAAGGGTCATAAAATTTTGTCACACTTTCCAAAACCAATGGAAACAAGGTCGGCCAAGAAGAGTTTAAGCAAGGAAGGCCAGGCCCTTCAAAATAGGAAAAATTTATTTAAGAATCAAGAAAAAGATAACGATGAAAATGTGTAAGGGACCAAGGAGGAAGGTGAGGAAAATGGGGAAGGTCAGTATTTGGATATTATTATACATTCCCATGAGGATATTCCCTTAGAGCCATTCCAGCTGAAGGGCATGGAGGAAGAGAAGGAAAAAATTCTGGAAAGACTCCATCGGGTGGAATTTAATGAGGAGAAAGAGGCTTGGATCAGTAAACACAATAAAATCATGGCACGAGGTTTCAATGAGTGGATGATTAATGTGGAGGAGTATTATCACACATGGGACAAGTTGGCTGACCACTTTGAAGATCTACTCCAAGAGGACCTGAGCATGATGGTGCATTCTCCTTTCTGAAAGCTCTACAAGGTAGGTGACTCGAGAAATTTCATCCTTGTTTTTAATGATTTTTTAATTTCTTAGGGAATTTAACTTACTTTGTAGATGTGTTTTGGTTTCAAAATTTTCCACAAAAGTGATTTTTGGAATAAAAATTTAAACTTAGTAGAAGACACTTATACTTAGTATACATTTTTTTTCATAAAATAAAAAATATTAAAACAAACCAAGAATTATTTTCCTGATATAAATCTTCTTGAATTATTATGTTCTCTTACCCTACCTTGTACCCTATGAAAAACATTTCAAAAACATGGGATAAGCATAAAAAGCTCAGTAAGGTTTATAAAATAAGGGAAGAAAACATTAGTCCTTCGATACATACAAATAAATGAAAAAATACTTTTAAATCATTAAAATATGATACAAAATCATAAGATTTATGAATAACACATGGAAATCATAAATCATAAAGGCAACTTATGGCATCCATAATATACTTACATTGTAACTTTCACAGCTACATAATGATTTACATTTGGAATACCCATAAAAGTATATTCCCTAAATCTCTTAGGATAAACTTTAAAGTTTACCTCTATCACGTTACCCAATGCATTGGAGAGCTATATCGGTCTCACCCACACTAGGTATATCATGAAACCGCCCATATATGTAAACAATGCCCAAGAACTATAACATAATCATAACACATTTACAAGCATAACTGAAAGATAACATTTCCACAGTGAAATAACAATATAAAATTTCAATATATTAATATAATCAATCCATTATCAAAATTATTTTCAATACCAAAATACATAAAAATAGTATATGGTATTTATTTTCTTTTTAAAAACATTACGGCTTGTTAAGGAAGCCAAATATCAAAATAATGCTTACACCGATGAAAAGGTAGATTTCACCGTGTATGTTAAAAAGGAAAAATATTTTTGTCATTTAAAAAAAAATATTCTTAGAAAAAATATTCCTTTTGAATAAAATTCAAACTCGGAGGGGATTATTATACAACATATAAAAGAAAGCCGTGTATAAATCGAAGTATGCCTCAATGAAAGGAAATTGAGATAAAGACCCTTACCTTGTGTCTGACTTGACTTGTTCATTATTTAATCTCTTGAATAATAAACTAAAGTTAATTTACACTTGATTTAGAACACTTTTCAAGTTTATTATTCCTTTTATATCACTTATTACCACATTATAAACATTATATAATCATTTAAGTTAATAACAGTCATTTTGTCGATATTTGGTACTTGAGTCAAAAATGAACTTCTTATAATTACAAGTTGTCGATGTGGTAAAAAGTACATTATCTTCATAATTATATTCATGATTTAGATATAATATATGTCATATATATCTAGTATATATCTTTATTTATAATAGTTCATAACATTTAGAGATAATACATGAAATGCACCGTTCATGGAGACGGTAAGCCGTACATATGCATGAACACTACTTTCATTGATATTTCATATTTAATAGAATGAAAACGTAATTATAAATAGGTATATTATAATTCCAGTATAATATCATATATAATTTCATTAACTACATCTTTTATATGTTCCACGAATGGCATGAACAAGTCATAACACTTTGAGGGGGCGGTAGTCTGCACTTCCTCAAATGAAATTATCATATTTACCCATTATGGAAACCATAAAGGTATGATATAAATGAAAAATATAGAAGCATAGAGACAATATAAATATAATTTATAACACAAATAAATACATTTATATCATAATGTCCACCCTGAGAGGAAGTATGTGATATTTGAACAATCATCATTTCTTGAGGCAGCAGTTCACCATCCAGAGAAATAGTATGTTTGTATCCATTAGATGGAGGTGTGTGGAAGTGTAGTTCAAATAATTATCATAAAAAGATCCCAATATATTGAGTATACTGGTGTTGTTATAAAAAAATGTAAGAAAGATATTTTAGGGGGGTTAGAGAAGGAAAATAAAAGAAAAGAACTTGAGAGAATACATTACCTTTAAATTGGGTAACTCCCTTTAGTTTGAACCAAAAGGATTTATTGAATTTCCTTCTTCCCAAAATAAGGCTTATATGTAAAATAATGGGATGTTGGGAGATTATTGGATCAGAGTTTTTACAAGATAAGAGGCTTGAGAGGTGTGAGTAATGGGTTTGAGGTGGTTTCCTTTTATAAGAGGGAGGAGGGGATCTTTAGGAACGTTTGAAAGTATTATTTTATTATAAAATTATTTTCGGTTCCAAAAGAACCAAAAATAATTAAATCCAAATATAAGATGAATATAAGTCTAAATAAAACTATCCAATAAGAATTGGATAGGTTTTGGATATTTTTTAATCCTTATTATTTTTATTTAACACTTTGTTATCTTATTTAACTTTTACCATATCTTCTTATATATTCATACTATAAGGTTAATATATTTACAAAAAATTCCAAGAAACCCATAATGGATCATTAATAATATTTTTAACATCATATATGTCATTTTTCTAAATTTTATATTTTTAGGACTATTTTATCATTTAATAAAATATTAATTTATTTAAAAACTCATTTATGTCAATTTTTATACTATTCATATCATGACTTTTTAAAAATCAATAACAACTATATCAATTAGAAAAAACATAATTAATTAAAATATAACAATTCATAATCATCCATAAAAGTCATGGATGACATAAAAAGTTTCAAAATATTTTTTTATATTTATAATCTCATTTATTTAAAACATTAATTAATGAAATAATCATTACATCATCATTGTTTCATAAATAAATTTATTTATATGATGTCTAAAAATTATAAATAAAATATAATTATGTTGGAAATCTTTTAATCTTTCTAATGAAAATTTATAGTCAAAATTATAACTTATATAACCCTATATAAAAATTGTTTTACTAAAAGATATATGTTTATGTTACATTTTCCTTAACTTTAAATTAAAAGTAATTAAATATCATCTTCACACACAAGTGGATCCATGGGGTCCCAAAATCGTCCCACATATTCCAATGGTTGTAAATATATAATCCAATATGGTTATGACACATGTTAAGGTAATTTAATATTATTATAATATTATATTTTACCCTTAGTTACCAGATTTACCCTTTAATCATGGAAAATAAAATATTTACTCAAATTATTATTCATAATGTCTAAAAATAAAAGTTACCTATTTAAAAAATTTAAACCTCCTTATTCCCAATATGGAATCAATTTTTTCTAAATTCAAAACACAGAAGTTGCAGAAATTAATTTAAAATTAATTCTCATTTTCAAAACAAAAAAGCGTGTTTTTAAGAAATAATAACTATCAAAAGATTGACACTTTTTTATGTCGAATTTCAAAGTGAAATTACTTCCAATGAAAAAAATTAAATTTAATGGTAAAAATATAATCTAATTAAACTTTAAAACCAATTAAAAAGATAATCTAACCATATAAATATATTATATTAAAGTGTAGTTTTGAATTAAAATGCAGTATTTTTAACTATTCATTAAAAAATGAACTTTATCAGAAAAATAATTTTTTTTTACCCAAAGTAAATTTTGATGTCTTGATTATAAATAAGAATTTTATTTTTTAAAATAGAACATATAAAAGTGACAAAAACTATATTTAAAAAGAGTTTACCATCAAAAGGTGGTAAATTGACTATTTAAAAAATATTAGAGTATTTATGCTTAAAATTTGATTCAATCACATTTGAAGCCTCTAAATTTAATTGGGTAAATGTAAAAACATTTAACAAACATGCGTAATCATATTATATTTAGTTTTGTTCATTCCCACCAATATAATGACTATGTGTTAACTACCATTTAAAATAATTATATAATTATATTATTTTTCAGTATAACTCAATGTTGTGTGCAACATAAGATTTCAAAGAAACCCATTATTTCATGTTGAGTACACTATCAAACATAGCATCCCATTTAAAGTAAACTTAATATTTAATTCTCACATATTAATAAATATGAGAATGTCATATTATTTATTTACTTGGGATGTTACATATAACGACCCATACTTTACATACATGGTTATTACTTTAGAATTGAATCATAATTATTACAACATATAACAAAACCATGAAAGGACCGTATAGGTATAGTGTCTTTAGAAACTGGGAAACATAAACAACTGTTTCATAAATCATCTACATTGTCGCCCATTTATTTCGTTATATCTAGAGTCCCTTTTGGCATATCCTACTTAATACCCTTCTTCTTGACCTATGGAAAAGAAAACATACAAAAGGGTGAGCTCAAATGCTCAGTAAGGGTAAACAAAAGAAAAATCAATCATAAGAACATAACATTTTGTAAATCTTAACCTGCAAAAGAGATCATAGTATCATAATATGGGATAAATCATAGTAGTGAAATGTAATCCCAAATATCATAACTTAAAACATGAAACATTGTGGAATACACACATAATCATAGAGAATAATTTCTTATTAGTCAATAATCATTGCCAAGACTATCTTAGCGGACATAGTCCATTTCTGAACTGAGTTCACGCCTCATTTCAGTCCTGTTTCACTGAACTAGATTAACCTATCGTTCCGTCCATGTCTATCTCATGAGATATAAATCTTTACCCAATGCATTGGAGGGAGATATAGGTCCCACCCATCTCATAATGATACCATTCTTATGTGTTCCACAAGATCATAAATCATACATCATAGCATAACCCATGTAATAAAAATGGGATTCTTAAACATCATGCCATCATAACATAAACCATATAAGATAAAAGGACTTCATAGAAATAATTCCATCATAACATAATGAAATCAATGTAAAAATATGGATTAGAACAGAACCCTATATTATCTTAGTTGGAAAATAATTTTGATAAAAAGCATGAACTCCATTCTTGAGGAAAATATCTTTTGTACTTTGAAAACATTTTTACTTTCCTAATATTTCTTAAAATTTTAAACTAAAAGAAGTTGATTAAAAATAAACTTGAAAACTTGTAAATGAAGATTCATGGAAATAATGTTCTAAAAATCCTTTCAGGCCATATAAGTTTAAAAAACATTCTTCTCGTACTTTTGCTGGAAAAGTCAAAAAGTACCCCGTAATAAAAACGACAAAAGATTCATTTCATTTGTTTTACTAAAAACCCAAAAAAGGGTAAAATTGGATTTAAAAAATTTTAGGAGTATAGAAATAATATTACATATTGAGGAAACATGGATGTGGATGATAAATACACCCCAGTAAATACCAAAGTATAAACAATCTCAGATAAAAATGAAATTGTGAGATTTTGCCTTACCTTAGTCCAATTTTCTTCGTATGTGTATGAACCTCATGTATAATGATTTAAATAATGTCATAGACTTATTACAGAATCTTAATCATTGTTATGATATCATATATGTTCATATTATTAGCTTCTTATTAGTAATATTTCATTGTTACTTGTTATTCGAGTGTTTATTTCTTTTTTTGTTCTTATGCGTGTTTTGTCGAATAAATTCTTATTCTTATTTTTAGGTTATAGATACCTTATTTCCAGAATGTTATTAGTGTAATATATATCATATTTATTCATTCAATTCATTTATATAATCATTATTAATTGAAGATCAGGTAAAACGAGTCGCATAACATCGTGGAGACGGTATTCCGTACGTACGCACGAGCGATGATATCGTTACCATGATCGTGGAGTTGTATTGGAGTGTATTTATACTATTTTAGAATCAATATAACTTTACAATAATCATATATAGTTATTATTTACACCATTATACCCATCTAAGTAAGGTGGTGGTGGAAAACAGATTACACCACGATGTGGAGAAGGTATTCCGTACGTATGCACGCGCGGTGATTTCATTTTCTGTAGGATGGATAGAAGGTGAAATATGGTTGTTTCATATTTATAATAACACATCAGTATATGAGTGATACTGATGTTATTACTTCAAAATGAAACAACTAAAGAAGAAGAAGTAAAAGAAGAAATAAAGTTGAAAGAATCGGTAATGAACATTACCTCTTCTTTGAAGCGCCTCTTCTTAACCTCCTCTTAGGCCACTAAATATGGTCTTTGAAGAAGACCAGAACCTCTAGGATGTTTCTAGAGAAGTGGAGAATATGATTTGGAAAGGGTTTGCCGAGCTTTAAGGCTCAATGTAGTGTGAGTAGGAGAGGGAGGAGGTGCCCTTTTAAAGGGAGGAGAGGGGCACTTTAGAAAAAACTTAAAATATTAGTTTATTATAAAGTCCTATTCGGGTTTTAATAGCTCAAAATTGATTTATTTCAAAGCTAAATTGGGGATGCGTTGAAATCCTCTCATCCAATATATTTTAGACAAGTTTAGGTTACTATTTTAACCTTATCATTTAGATTTAACTCTAAGTTAAGTAATTTAATTTTTACAGTGTCTTCTTGTTTTCTTACACTATATGGTTAATAAACATACTATAACAAGAAAAACGAACCCCAAGTGGTTTATTATTAATATATATATCCTTATCTAAGTCATTTGGCCGAAAATTATATTTTTAGGAATAAAATTACAATTAATAATATAATATTTGTTTTAAAAACTATTTTATGTCAATTTTGACACTATTTGGTACTTGATTTTTCAAAAAATCAAAAAAGAATTATTAGTTCAAAAAAAGTTAATTAAATCAATAATAACAAGTCATATTAACCTATAAAATTAGTTTAATTCATAAAAGTCCAAAATATCATTTATTTGGGTATTTATAACATCAATTTCATTAATATTTCATTAATAAGGTAATTACTTCATCATCATTGTGTCATAAATAAAATAAATTATTTAATGTAAAAAAATTATAAATAAAATACCATTATGTAGGAAATAATTTTAGATTTCTAATTAATATTTATAGTCGAATTTATATTATGTATAACCCTATATTAAAAATGTTTTAGTTATTAAACATTGATTTTAACTATTTTAACTCTTCTTTAAATAAAATAATATTAAATGTCCTAATCTAATCCAAGTGGACCTAAATGGTCATATTTTATTCCTATGGTTATTTTTGGTCGAATTAAACTTATCCAATAGAATTAGGACATGTGTTATGTTAACAATTATACCATTTTTACCCTTAATTACCCTATTTACTTTTAACCGTGGTAAATAAAAGTAAAAAAGTTACTATTCACAAAAAATTATTTTTATCTTATTGAACCAAATTTTACTCCTTGATGTTAACCGTGTCTCTCAGATTTTTGAAATTCCACTCACAGAAGTGGTAAAATTAAGTTTTATGTAAATTTTCAAACTCTCTTAAGAGGTGGGTAAAAGAAGGTGAAAAGTTCAATAAAATTTTTATATATCTAAAATTATTATAAAATGAATCTAATGAATTACATTGAACTTATATAGGTATTATGTATCAATTTTGACCTAAAATAAATTTAAATAAAATAAATAATTAATTAAATAAAAAGAGAGTTTTTAAATAGTAACCCAGTGTTTTCACTATTCATCAAAAATTGAAAGTTTTCAGAAAAATACCAAAATTTCACCCTAGGATAATTTCGATATTCCGAATCCAAAAATGAAGTCCATTTTAAAAAATAAAATTTATAAAATTTCAAAAAGTGGTTATTTCTATTCATAACGGCTAGTTTTAATAATATTTTAATAGCATATCGTTGTTTAGTGAAACTCGGTATTGCGTACAATGCAAGATATAGAGAAAGGTTATGATTGAGTTTAAAGAAAGCCAAGCTAGTGTTGTGTGTAGTGAAAGATTCCTTTGATGATGTATATAACATAAAAACAAAATATTTCTCATAAAAATCTCAGGTGTTACATTACATCATTACCCCCTTTTGGGAATTGCGTCCTCACAATTTTATTCAATTGTCAAATAAATGGGGGGTATTTATCTATCATAGAATTTTAATATTCCCACATTTCTTATTCAACCATAAGGTTTGTCTAAAAAACTTTTACTTGATAGATTACCATATTCCGCAACACTTTCTCTCTACAGTCTAGAATCTGGACTGGTTGTTCCTCATAAGAAAGATTATCTTCCAACTGAACTACCTCTAGACTCAAAACATGAAATGGATCTAGAATATACTTTTTTAATGTTGAAACATCAAAAAATTGTGTACCTTGGATAAACTTGGAGGTAAAGACACTATGCAGGCAACTCATCTAACTTTCTCTAGGATTTCATAGGGTCCAATGAACCTAAGACTTAGCTTTCCCTTCTTACTAAAACACATCACACTTTTCCATGAAGAAACTTTGAGAAAGATATGATCACCTACCTAGAAAGAAATATCCTTCCTTCAGTTATCCGCAAAACTTTTCTCCCTAATCTGAGCTATTCTCATGTGCTTTTGAATCAATTGAACTTTTTCTACCATCTCTTCTACCAATTATGGTCAGATTAGTTTCCTTTCACTTACTTCATCCCAAAAATCTTTAGTTAGACACCGCTTTCCATATAATGCCTCAAATGGAGTCATATTTATACTGGAATGAAAACTATTATTATAAGAAAATTCAACCAAAGAAAGATGTTGGTCCCAACTTTCTTGGTAATCCATTGAGCAAGCACATAGCATATCTTCTAGTGTCTAAATTGTTCGTTCTAACAGCCCATCTGATTGAGGATGATAAGATGTACTAAAATTTAATTCAGTACCCAATGACATCTGAAGGCCTTTCCAAAAGTTATAAGTAAACTTGGGATCACGATCAAATACAATGGAGAGGGTAACTCCATGCAACCTAAAAATCTCCTTAATATACAATTGAGAAAATTGATGTAGAGATAAATTATCTTGAATAGGAAGGAAATTAGAATACTTAGTCAATCGATCAAAAATAACTAAGATTGCATTATTACCTAGAGATGTATTTGGTAATCCCACAACAATGTCCATAGATATATTTTCCCATTTCCACTATGGCACCGGTAAAGGCTAAAGCATCCCTTTTAGTAACTGTCCATCTACTTTAACCTGTTGACAAGTCAAATGCTTCTTTGTAAAGTCAATAATATCTATTTTATTTCCATGCCACAAGTAATACTCCAAAATATATATGTACATATTACTACTTCCAGGATGAGCCAAAAATAGAGAACTATGAGCTTCACATAACAACTCATTCTTTAACTATGATTCACAAGGCACACATAATCTCTTCCCAAATCTTAAAATACAATCATTATCAATGTTAAATTCAGGAAACATACCCTTCTGAACCAACTCTACCTTTTTCTGTAACTCACATTCTTCCTTCTGTGCTTTATTAATTCTGTCTTATAGATATGATTTCACTAACACCTGAAATAAAATAGAGGCATTTCCTGCACTAACAACTTCTATGCCAATGTTCATAAACTCGTTAATCATAGGATCTTATTCCAAACATAACATGGTTAATGTAGAATTACTTTTTCGACTCAAAGCATCCGCCACTTTAATTTCCTTTCATGGATGGAAATGAATCGTTGAATTCATGTTCAATTATTTTTGAGTGAATATATACTTCAAAATTTTTATGGTCAGTATATATTTCAAATTTCAGATAGTTCCACATTAGGATATAACAAATTCCTTTCAATGAAGCATCACTGTAGATAACAAATTCACTATTTCTGGAAGGTAATGGAAAAACTGGCACATTCACCAATCTTTTTTTCAACTCCTGAAAACAATCATCACATTCTTTTGTCTAAATAAAATTAACACCTTTTTGAGTTAATTTAGTCAGTGGGCTAGATAACCATGAAAATGTTTCAACAAACCCCCTATAATAACACACTAAACCAAGAAAAACATGGATCTCAGTTATATTTGTGGGTGTTGGCCATTATTCAACAACTTTTGTTTTAGCAGGATCAATAGTTATGCCATTTTTAAAAAAAAATGTGACCAAGGAATGAAAATTGTTGCAACCAAAACTCAGACTTGCTAAATTTTACATATATTTTTTTTCTATTTAGGGGTGCAATAAAACCCTTAAATTACTTTCATGTTCCTCATTACATTTGTAAAAAACCAAAATATCATCAACAAACACAACCCCAAACTTATCTAGGAACTCAGAGGAAATTCTGTTTATAACATCCACGAATACAGCAGGTGCATTGGTTAACCCAAAAGGCATAGCTAAAAATTCATAATGGATATATCTAGTGTGTAACATGGTATTTGGAATGTATTCTTCCTTTACTTTTAACTACTAGAACCCCAACCTGAAGTCAATATTTGAAAAATTCTGAGTTCCCTGGAGCTGATCAAACAAATCATTGATATGAGGCAAAGGATACTTGTTCTTAACAATGATTTTATTCAATGATTTATAATAAATTAAAAGTCTCATGGAACCATATGGCTTTTTAGAAACAAGATAGGATCACCCCATGGCGATGTTCTAAGTCAAATGAAACCTTTATCTAATAACTCCTAAAATTGATTCTTTTACTCTAAAAATTCAATTTGAGCCATTTGATAAGGGGGTTTTGAAATTGTATTAGCATCAAAAAATAAGTCATAAGTAAATTCAACTTTCTGATGAAGTATTATACTAGGAAACTCATCAGGAAAATATCAAGATACTCATTTACTGCTGACACATCATTAATCAGAATAGTTCCTTTGTTTTTAAAACTATGTGCACGGTAACATTGATTTCCATCTTTTACTTATTTCACAGCTTCCAGATATGTTATCACAAGAAAGGGTTCACTCTTGTACACAAACTGAAATTATTTGTAAAAATAAACCTCTTTATCTTTATAATGAATCTTATCATGATAAATTGAAATCCAAGCTACAACAAAAAATAACATCAAACTATACTAGAGGAAAAATAGTATGGTTTGCAGGTATATTCTTTCCACACAAAAGGACATGAAGGTCCTTATAATTTTTTTGTCTCAATATTTATTCCTGGTGTTTTTAATATAAGTCCAGGATTCATATCTTGAGATTTAATTCCCAATTTACTAGAAAACTTCTCAAAAATGAAAGAATGTGTAGACCCTGAATCAAACAACACATTGGAATAATCTAAATAAACAAAAAGTGTACCTGATACTACTTCATTTGATGGCCCATCATCTAATGAAGAATTTGCAAAGTATTTCACCACCCCTTTATTCTTGTAGTCCCATTTCTTTCCCTCAGTTGAGTTCTTCATTTGACACTCATTTTCATAATGAACCATTTCCTTACACCTAAAACAATTTAATAATTGTAAAGAAGATTTTTTCCTACTATTACCCTGATCTATTTCAGTGCAATTACAAGCCTTATGTCCCATTTTACCACTTCGATTGCACTTACCACAATTCAAAAGACATTACCCAACATGTTTTTACCAGAATTTTTTACAAATTTTAAACATAATTTTCTTACCATCAGACTTTTTTGAAGAGTAATTCCCTTTTGTCTTCCACCCAGACCTCTTATTTTGTTATTTTTTAAAGAACACATGATCATCGAAAAACTCTATTTCCACCTTCTCTGCACATAGAACATGTTTTCATAACTTGTGTACTTACAAGAAGCTAAATACATTCAATACTTTGGATTTAATCCTAAGTAAAAACGATTGATTTTACTATCAAGATCCCGTTTGAAATTTGGATCATACCTTGCTAGTCGACCGAATTTTTCTTCATAAGCAGCCACCGAGTCATCCTCCTACCTCAATTCCAAGAATTATTTTTTATCCTAAGACAAAACAACTTAGGAAAATATTTCTCAAGAAACATACCTTTGAATTCATCCAAATCGATAGAATCAATATCCTCACTATCCGTGATATTTTTTACCATCGACCACAACTGATCAGCTTCACCTTCAAAATGGTAAATAGAAAGACTAACCTTTTGATGTTCTAAAAGCCACATGACATCAAAAATCTTCTCCAATTATTTAATCCAAAATTCATCTAGAACATGGTCATATGATCCTCTGATTTATGGGGGATGTTTCCTCATGAAATGATCCACTACTAACATGTTCCTCTATAGTTGATCTGACTAATCTCATGCATGGAAACCACCACCATTTATAGCATGAGTTAACTGTTCCATCACTGCAACAATCTATTCAATTCCGATCCTGACCATCAGAGGGTACTAATTTGGAAGGTTGTTTTCCTCTTGATGTCATCCCATCATAGCTACCCAATTTCTTCTTTGGAAAACCATTCTGAACATATAAATATCATTGGTTAAGAAACATGGTAAACTTCAAATGATATATCATTTAAATCTTACCATAAATTAATTTATGGATATTACTTTAACAATATACTAACTTCTACCATCATCTAAACTGACCTTTGATACCAGCTATAAGGCCCCAGCCTTAAAATTTTTATAATATTGAATTAAGTTAATAATTCACATTAAGGATCTTTTTAGGTATAGTTTTAGAGAATTAGGATATAACTATTACATTACATCTCAAATATTACAAAGTATAAACTTATACTCAGTATCCATTTTTTTATAAAATAGAAAATCTTAAAATAAAACAATAATTCTTTTTATGATATAAATATTCTTTAATTATTCCATTCTCTTAACCTACCTTATACCCGGTGAAAAAAATTTCAAAATATTAGGACGAGCATAAAAAGCTCAGTAAGGGTTATAAATTAATGGAAGAAAACATTAGTCCATCAATACATACAAATAAATGAAATCATACTTTTAAATCTTTAACATACCACATAAAATCATAAGATTTATGAATAACACATGGAAATCATAAATCGTAAAGTTAAATTCTAGCATCCATAACATACTTACATTGTAGTTTTGACAGCTACATAGGGAGTTACATTTGGAATACCCATCATAGTATATTATCTAAATATTATTGGAGAAACATTAAAGTTTACCTCCATCATGTTACCCAATGAAATGGTGAGCTATCTCGAGCTCACCCTCCCTAGGGTTATTAAGGAACCACCCATATACGTAAAAAATGTCCAAGAACTATTACATAATCATAACACATGAACAAGCATAAAGGAAAGACAACATTTATTCATTGAAATAACAATATAACATTTCAATATATTGACATAATCAATAAATTATCAAAACCATTTTCAATATGAAAATATGTAAAAAAGAGTATATGGTATTCATTTTCCTTTTAAAAACATTATGGCTTGTTAAGGAAGCCAAATATCAATATAATTCTTGTGGCGGTGGAAAGGTCATTTTCACCGTGTATGTTAAAAAAGAACAGTATTTTTGTCATTTAGAAAAAATCTTTGTAGAGAAATGATTCGTTTTAAATAAAAGAAAAATTAATAGGGGTTTATTATACAACATATAAAATAATTCTGTGTATAAATTGAAGTATGCCTCAATGAAAGGAGATTGAGATGAAGTCCCTTACCTCATGTCCGACTTGACTCGTTCATTCTTTAATCTCATAAATAATAAAATAATGTTAATATATACTTTCTTAAAAACCTTTTTCAGGTTTATTAATCCTTTTATATTACTTATTCCTACATTATAAACATTATATAATCATTTACGTTAATAACGGTTGTTTTGTTGATATTTGGTACTTGAGTAAAAAATGAACATCTTTTAATTACAAGTTTTACATGTGGTCAAAAGTACATTAGATACAGAAAGATATTAATGATTTAGATATCATTTATATCATATATATCCATTATATATATATTTATTTATAATAGAATATAACATTTGTAGAAAATAAATGAAATGCACCATTCATGGAGATGGTAAGCCGTACGTACACATGAACGCTACTTTCATTTATATTTCGTATTTAATGGAATGAAAACATAATGATAAATAGGTATATTATAATTCTATTATAATATCATAAATAATTTCATTAAAATTATCCTTTATACATTTTAATAATGGCATGAACAAGTCATATCACTTTGAGGGGGTGGTAGTCTGCACTTCCTCAAATGAAATTGTCATATTTACCCATTATGGAAAACAAAAAGGTATGATATAAATGAAAAATTAAAAATCATAGAATAAATATAAATATAATATATATCACATATAAATATAGTTCCATAATAATGGACACCATGAGAGGCAGTAAGATATATTTGAACCATCATCGTTTCGTGAGGCAGTAGTTCGTCATCCACAGAAACAATATGTTCGTATCCATTAGATGGAGGTGTGTGTAAGTGTAGTTATAATCATCATCATAAAAACATAATAATATATTAATATTATTGTTTTTGTTATAAAATAATGTAATAAAGAGAGTTTGGGGGGGGGGGGGTGGAGAAGGAAAATAAAAGAAAATAATTTGACAAAAGACTTGCCCTTTAAATTGGGTAACTCCCTTTGGTTTGAACCAAAAGGCATTATTGAATTGACTTATACACAAATTAATGCTTCTTGTTGAAATAGAGGGATATTTGGAGCTTATTGGAGACGATTTTGGACAATTCAAGGGGCTCAAGATGTGTGAGTAATGGGTTAGAGGTGGTGTCCTTTTATAAGAGGGAGGAGGGGCTCTTTTGGAAAATTGGAAAATATTATTTTATTATAAAATAATTTTCTGTTTCAAAAGATCCAAAACTAATTATATTCAAAGGTAAGATGTATATAAGTCTAAATAAAAAATCAAATAATAATTAGATTCATTTTGGATATTTTTTATCCTTTTCTTTTTAATTTAACCCTTTGTTAAATTATTTAACCCTTTGTTAAATTATTTAACCCTTTGTTAAATTATTTAACGTTTACCATGTCTTCTTGTATATTCATACTATATGGTTAATATATTTACTATAAAATTCCAAGTGAACCAAAACGGTTAATTAATGAAATTTTTAATACCATATATGTCATTTGGCATAATCTTAGATTAATAGGACTATTTTATCATTTAATAAAATATTAATAAACTAAAAAACTCATTTATGTGAATTTTTATACTATTCATATCATGACTTTTTAAAAATCCAAAAAAACTTGATCAATTCGAAAAAAAATATTAATTAAATTATAAAAAGTTATAATCATCCATAAAATTCGTGGATGTCATAAAAAGATTCAAAATAAATATGTTTTTTATATTTATAAGCTCATTTATTTAAAACATTCATTAATGAGGTATCATTACATCCTCATTGTGTCATAAATAAATTTATTTAGTTGATGTTTAAAAATTATAAATTAAATATAAAAATATATTAAATCTATTAATATTTCTAAGGATTATTTATAGTCTAAAATATAACTTATATAACCCTATATAAAAATTTATTTACTAAAATATATATGTTTATGATACATGTTCCTTAACTTTAAATTAAAAGTAATTAAATGTCATTTTCACACACAAGTTGATCCATGGGGTCCCAAAATCAACCGAAAGATGCCCATGGCCAAAAATATATCATTAAATAGGGTTAGTACAAGTGTTAGAGTAATTTAGTATTATTATAATATTATTTTTTATCCTTATTCACTAGATTTACCCTTTAACCAAGGTAAATAAAATATTTATTGATGTTACTATTCATAGTGTTTAAAAATAAAAGTAACCTATTTACAAAATTTGGACCTCCTGATTACTAATATGGAATCTATTTTTTCCAAATTCAAAACACATATGTTGTGGAAATTTATTTAAAATTAATTCATGTTGTTAAAACAAAAAAGAGTGTTTTTAAGAAATAATAATTATCAAAAGATTGACACTTATTTTTATTTCAAGGTGAAATTAATTCCAATGAAAAAAATTGGATTAAATGGTAAAAATATAATCTAATTATACTTTAAAACAAATTTAAAATATAATCTAACTATATAAAAAATTTATATTAAAAGGGAGTTTTGAATTAAAATGTAGTATTTTTCACTATTAATTAAAAAATGTACTTTATCAGAAAAATACCAAAATATTATCCAAATAAATTTTGATGTCCCGATTATAAATAAGAAATTTATTTTTGTAAAATATAATATATAAAAGTGAAAAAACTAGATTTAAAAAGGGTTCTTCATCAGAAGGTGATAAATCGACCTTTTAAAGAATATTTGAGTATTTATGCATAAAATTGGATTCATTCACATTTTAAGCCTCTAAATTTTATTGGATAAATGTAAAAACATTTAACAAACATGTTTATTCATATTTTAGTTAGTTATGTTCATTCCCACCAATACAATGATTATACATTAACTACCATTTAAAATAATAATATTATAATATTATTTTTCATTATAACTCAAAGTTGTGTGTAACGTAAGATTTCAAAGAAACCCATTATTGTGTGTTGAGTATGCTATCAAAGATAACATCCCATTTAAATTAAAAATAATATTTAATTTAAAAATATTAATTAATATAAAAATTTCATATTCTTTATTTACTTGGGATGTTGCATATTTACTCTTAGCATTCTAGTTTCACCTCGGTAATTTTTTTTACCTTTACCATGGTTAATAATTTTTACTATTTTCACTATTTATTTTGGTAAAATATAATGATGGACTTATTAGATGTTTTAAATTATTCTGATTCCAAATATGGAATCTATTTTTACGAATTCCATTCATTTAATTAGAAAAAATTAATTTAAAATTAATCCTAAAAATATGATGAGAAAGTAGGTTTTTATAAAAAAATTTATCAAAAGTATACAATGTTTTTATATAAAATTTCAATAATAAATTGATTACAATGAAATAAATTGGATTAATATATTTATAACTAAAATAATTATAATTTCAAACCAATTGAAAATATAATCTATATTTATAAATAAACTAAACAAAAACACAGTTTTCAATTAAAATTCACTATTTGTAACTATTCATCAAAAAATAAATCATTTCAGAAAAATACCAAAATACTATCCTAAGATAAATTTTACATAATGATTTAAAAAACTACGTTTATTTTATCATATTCATTTTCTAAAAGTGTCACAAATGAAATTTATTTTTTTCCCAAAAAAAGACAAATACATTTTGTTGAAAAATAAGATTTTTGAAACATATAAATACTTAACCAAAAAAATATGTATTTTTTTATTAATATGTTTTATTCATATAAATACAGTATAATTATTATTTAAAAATACTATTTATTACTATTCATATCACTAATATTAACAGTTTGGTTTTGATGGTCTCATTAACAATATATCATGGTTCTGTTAAAACTCAGAATTGTGTGTGATTCTAGATAAGCTAATGTTGCATGTAGAAAAATATTGACTTGGTTTTGTGTGTAATGTAAGATTAAATTGGTTATGTGTGTAATTAAATCCTTTAATGAAATTTCATTTATTTAAAAAGAATTTTTTTATGAAAACTCAGGGTCTTAGTAATATAAAAAACACATCCTTAATAGGATCATTATGGAATATGTTTATTTGAAAAAAACAATGTAATTAATTCCAATGAATTATGTAAGTAGAAATAATACATTTCATGTTTTAATAAAGTAACCATATCATGGAAGATTATTTTTTATGAAGTTACAATATACTTTGGTTTCATAAAGAATAAATATATGGACTATGTGCATTAAAGGTTGGGTGAGAGTGTATTAATTTTCATCATAGTACATGTTGATTATATTATTTATGCGAAATACGATACTAGTATTATTTTAGGTTATAATATAGCCAAAAATGTTATTCTTCATAAATGAAATAGGTTAAGGTTCCTACTTTTAAGGATTATGATCATTTGTGATAAATATAATAGGTAACCTAGATTAATCTAGGGTATATACATTGAAAATGTACTAAAGAGATTCTATATATTATATTCAAATATAGTATTTATCCAAAGGTTAAATGGTATACATATATCATATAAATTGTGTCCTCAATTATATGATAAAAGAAATAAGATGAGTAGAATTCATTACACAACAATTAAAGTTTAATGTTCTTTAAAAAAGGGAACAATTTATAATTAATTTTGATACACTACTATAAAACCGGGTTTATCCATCTCTAGAGATTTAATAGTGCTATATAAAAGTGATGTTAAAGGGGGACTTTAACAGCACTAAAAAAATTGTGCTAAAGGGGTCCCTTTATCAGCGCTTATAAAAAACACTAATAAAGGCCCCCATTATTAGTGCTACTAAAAAAGCACTGATAAAGGGGTAAACATTATCAAGGATAGTAAAAAAGCACTGATAATGGGTATATTTCAAAAAAAATATATTTCATTTCAAATAATAAATTAATATATAAATAATATATATATATTTAAATATGTTTTAGATAAGGATAAGTAGGCATTTACACTTAATATATATAATATTTAGTAAAAATGGCTTATAAAATATTATAAAAAATATTATTAATTAATAAATTTCTAATTATTATCAATTAATAGTCATTTAAAAAAAAATTAATATAAAAAATTAAAAAATAATGAAATATCCAAAATACGTTGAAAACATTACTTGAACTTTAAAAGGCTAATTTTTTTTATCCGGGTTTCCATTTGAGAATTACCAGATATCAAATCAAAACTTTGGATGAGATATATTTCCTTATGACCTATGTGAATCCCTGATCACATGTTTTAAAGAAAATAATGTTCTATAAGGCCTCTGAAATAGAGTTTTTAGTTGGGGTTCCCCATTTTTTTAAAATTTGATGTTTTTTAGCCTCGTTTAAGGGGGTTTTATTGTCTTTTTATAGTGGAGACTAAATGTATTCCCAGGTCATAAATTTGTATTTATATTATGGAATTTTTTCTTCATATTTTACTATTATTTATAATCAAATATATAAAAATATATACATATTTTTTATATATTCACAAATATAAATTTAATTTTATAAGTAAATATTTAAATATAAAATATATTTCTCTACATATAAACCTTATCTAAAAAAATATAGTATCCAATTTATTTCAAATACAAATGTATGAATATTTATATACATATAAAATTAATGTATATCTAATGTTTACACACACAAACACACACACACACACACATATATTTGTGTGTGTACTAAAAAAAATATACATTTATCAATATATTCTAATATATTTATATAAATTTTAATATATAATATATGTAAATAAATATAAATATGTATAATTATATTTATTTCTTAAGGAACATATATAAATATATGTAAGTATGTATGTATGTGTTTATAAACACAAAAAAACAAACATATTTTATATATGTATTTAACAAATATGCACACACACACACAGATATATATATATATATATAAACATATATATAAACATATATATAAATATATAGATAACAAATTTACTGATATAAATATATATATATCATAAAATGGAAAACAAAACAATATAGGTGAGTGTAAAAGGCGTGGGCATATGAGCAGGATGTCTGAGGATCAAAACTCACTGGAGGTAGGGGCACACATGAGAGGGTGGAATTATCTAAAGCACAGATAATGGAGGGGTTGTCTCAATAAGTGGGGAAAACACTGAAAAATGGAGGTGTGTAACAATGATAAAAGGTGGGATAGTTTGAACAAAACAAATTATCCCCCTTTATTAGTGGGGCCTTTGTCATCAATTTTTATCACTGATAAAAGGGACCTTAAACGACTATAAAAAAGTGAAGATAAATGTTGAATTTAAGAGTGCTAATATAGATCTGATAAAGGCCCCCATTATCAACACTAAAAAAGAAATTATAAAGGATCCATTTATTTATTCTTTTTTTAGCACTGTTAAAGTGGGGTTTGTCAACACTTTTTACGAGAACTGTTAAAGACAACCATTTAACATTGCTCGCATTTCCAACACTTCTATAACACTGATAAAACTATTTTAATAGTGCTTTTAAATCACTAATTCAGAGTAATGAAATTTTATAGTGATAAAAATATTATATTGAATATTTTATCTATTATTTATTGAAAAGTTTATCAAAAAAAATAAAAAAAATATATTTTATATGGCTTAATATTCAAATAAAAATTAGTTTCTAATTTTCTTCTATAGATGGTTTTTAATTATACATTAAAAAAAGATGATGACTACTCAATAGAGAATGTGTACTTAAGAGAATATTTATTTAATAAATATTTTAAATAAACCTTCCATATCAAAAAATATTAAAAATTCCTTCATATTATGAAATTTAGGAAAAATATTTTAGGTCTCATTAAGAAAATGTCACAATATATGAAAAGTAACATTCTAGGATTATAATCGCAACTATAAAAAATATTGATCAAATAGCTAGTTCCCTAACACCTAGACTAGAAAATCATTTTGAAATGTGGTACTATAGTTATATGAAGAGATAATTCAATGTTATTTTAATGTGAATATTTAAATTTTTATTATTGATGGCATTTTGTGGCTAAATAATTTATTTGGAAATTATGATTCTTATTGGTGATAGTGGGAAGGATCATTTTTAGATGATGATATATTTACTGTTATTCGAAAATTTTAAAATATTATCCTAATATACATCAATAAGATAACATTTAATTGATTAAATTTTAGATAATGGGGCTCTATAAGATAAGATGGATTATGTGAAGTTCCCATAAAATTCTCATACAATTGTCTAGTGGTTTAATTTGAGGAAACATAAATATCACGTGCAATAATAAACCAAAATTGATATCCTTTATTATTTTTGATAAAAAAATGATATAGATATACAAGATAAATGATATTATCTTAATATCTTGGATATGAAAAATTATGTGTTAATTATTATGTGGTTTATAAACTCATGAATAGTGAATATCTAAATTGATTATGTTTAAAGACATCATTCAATCAATTAATATTTACTAATTTTTTTTAATAATTAAATAAAAGTGGGATGTTGATTTTTTAGGTGAATCATCAAATGGTATAGAAACTAAATATCATATATATAACTCTTTTCCAGGTAATATTTATATAATGATTCATTAAGCATATAGATTTTTTCATGATTTACTAAAATTAAATTATATATTATATGTGGAATGGTTTTCATAATAGTTTTATAATATTAATTATTATGATAGAAGAATTATATTCCTTATCTAGAAAATAACGAAATAATTTATTAGAATAATCAAGTATAACATAACAAATTTAAAAATCTATCCAAAATTTTGGCTACAAATATGAATATTTTCTTAATAAATATGAATAATTTTTTAGATTTTTTTTTCATTTGAAACTTATTTTTGATTTATATTTTTTTCTATATTTTTCTTATAGGGATATAAAGGATCAAATTTTCATATAAAGATAAATATAGAAGTTTATTAGTTATGTAATGTGTAATTTTATAAACTATAATTTTAAAAGAAGATGAATTTATAAAAATTAATGAAATATATGTTGGGACCATGATATTCATACATGGGTTTTCTAATTACTATAAAAATATACATCACAGAGAAAAAAATAAAATACGTCTGTTAACCAACATTAATGAATTTAAAATAGGTTCATATAACATTTCCTTGATATTGTGACATAATATTTAGCACATAATTAAATCTATCATTATAGATAATGATGTTAAATAAAGATGGAGTACCCCTTAATAAGAATGATATGAAAAATGGGTGAAGGAACAAACATAAAAAATGATCAATTTGACAGAAAATCATTAGTACGAGAAAATGAGAACTCTGATATATAATTTCTTCAGTATGACTATCCTTATGAATTCATCAATGGTAGGATAAGGAATTTTATATAAAGTTTTGGGTAAAAGTAAATGAATTATATCTTCATCCTTGATAAGCTAAATAATCTTATTAAAAAATAAATTTTTATAAAGTATGATTGAAGATATACCATGACTAATTTTTTTAATAATAATTTTTTCATTGTGATTTTAACCAATTCCATTATTAAAAATTCTAATCATGGGAACCTCAACAATATGAAAAAATTATTTTTTTTATTAGGATTATTCAATAATCCCTTGATTAAAATTATAAAAATATATTTGGTAATGTATTTATAAAAATTAAAAAATTTAGTCAAAGACATTGAGAACTGATGACATTGAATATAGTCCAAATACTTAATGTAACACTTCTCTTAGTAATTTTCATATTTTTTTGTGACATTCCTCAATTAAATATTCATAATTCCGTCACATATACATTACGTTAATATATAATCTCTCTATAATTAATTTTTCATTGTGGCCCAATCATAAAGAACAAAAATAATTCCTACTATTTAAGGATATTTTGTACTAATAATTTGAAAACATATAGTGTGAACCTATAATAACCACACTATATTTTTAGACTATTTATGTTGGATGATGTGATGATATGGCTGTTAAAAAATTTATTTTATAATTGAGATTATATTTTAAATTTTAAATTTATATTTCTCTCACATAGGGTATAATTCTATTATTTATTTAGATTATGTTTAGTTTTTTGTATAAATGATAAACTATGATATAAAGTGGAGATGAAACCTAGTCATAATAATAATTAAATTTGAGGAAACAAACCAAATAATATATTAGAAAATGATTGATGTTATAGAAGGAATATATTAAATCCTTTGTAATATATAGTATAAAGTAAATATTAGTAAATAACATTGATGTACTATGGTAAACACTTAACTGGATGAATTTAAAAATTCATTGAATGAATGAGTATTCTTCAACATACTTTAAAAATATTTTAAAAAATTATCTTATTGATATATAATTTTTTTAATTTTTGTAATATTTTTTTATAATGATCATAGTATATATATTTTACCTTTTAGAAATAGGGTACAGATTAAAAATTCATGGTGTTATAGAAGACTATATACCCAATTGTATTGATCTCAAATTATGTACTAATTCCAACTATTGTTTTTGTTGGATTGGAAACCATTTTTTCCATATCATGATCACTCCATGAAAAATCCATATTCACTATAAAATATAATGTAATCATGCAATTTATAAAGTTATTTAATATACCTTATGATGGTCATAAGTTTATTTTTTATGACAACCACCCCATAGATTTTATCTCCCCAATAATTATGCACCACTCATATGTAATTTGAAATAATTTAAGAATAAGGGTATATGGGTACCTTTATTTTCTCATTTTGATCATTAGGGTAAGTTAATTTGGATGAAATATTAATTTTTAACAAATATTAAATCCTTTAGTGTCCATACATGAAATAAAACTTTTATATAGTTCTTAATACATGTGGGAAATGTTTTATTTCTTTAGATTAAGCTTATTATTATTTTTAGTTTATATCTATGCATGAATTTTTATGTTGGATATTTACAACTTGTGAAATCCATATCATGCTTTATTCTCCTTGTATAGAAAAATATTCTAGTCATATTTCCAGAATTTATAGTAGAATAAATGGAATGAAGAATTAATGGTTATTTCTTTTCTTCATGAAAGGACATTAAATACACATCATAATTTTCCATCCTAGGTGAGTCCATATTAAGGTGTGGGATCATATCTATTACAACATCAAAAACCTCTTATTTTTTTCTTAATTCTCTATGTGTATATTTACTCTTTCAAATAGGGCTTATTTGAGGATGTCATATTAGTTTTTGGGCGAAAATTCTATTGAATTTCATATGTAACATCCAAACTAGTAAACACATTTTTAAAAATAATTATATTTTTTAAAATGAAAACCCTTTCTGGGAATATTGTGTGAGTTTAGACTATCCTTTTAACTTTGCTGAATTTATTTCAAAAATAAAGAATTAAAAAATGAATAGGGTTGGAACATATAAAACATCTCCTAAAATATGTATACCATATGTCGTATTATTTTCTATAAGATGATGAGAAATATGTTTTCTTTATACTATTGGGTTATTTTCTTTTATTATACAAATCCAAAGTGATTTCTATAATTCAATGGATGAAAAATTTGTTTTATACATTTTCTTGAGATATTTTTTATCTATATTCTCAAAAAACACCTTTTTATTCTATATTTTTCTAGAATGTCTAATTTTATCACATATTTCAGATTTTGGACATTAATGTTTCTATTTATATGTGCTTTTATAGTGGGAATTACATACTTCTCATTTTCCTTTTAGGAATTGATCTTATTCTCATGTTCCATTATCTTCTCATATAATTTATTCATTTGGTAATCCATATCATTCAAAAATGAGGTAACATCCATTCTAAACTATCTAATCATTTCATGATATATTTTAATAATGAAAATTATTGTTTTTATTACCTCACTGTGAATGAGTTCATACATATCTCTGATGAAGGTTAATTAAGAAAATCAAATTGGAAATTCATTTTATCCTCGGTTTATTTCTTATTAGTCATCGAGTCCAATCCATGTTTGTTATTCATTTTCCTTCCCATAGATAAGTCTTTAAAAATGGAAATATTAATGGAATTTCTGGAATCTAATTGATATACCATTCCATATAAGTATTTTCTTCATTGTAAGTTTGTCATGTCATCTCATTTCCCTTTTAAACATTCATTTTTATCCAAAAAAATGTTTTAAAAAGATAAAATAATAAATTTATAATTATTTACACTATTTTTTATTTCATGTTTTAGGTTTTTTTTGGTTTCTCTTTTTATTTATTAATTTTGGCATGTGACTTTATTAACCACACCTATATATGATTTTTTTATTTAAAATAAATTCTCTCTCCCATGAATATGGATTCTTTTGCATACATGTATTCTATATTTTATAACAAAACCCCAAAGAGAATTTTGTAATACACCTCATGAAATGTATCTTATTTTAGAGAAAAATTAAATTCCATATTAATATAACCATTAATCTATAGGTTTCATTTACATGTATTAAATTTTATTCTATGCTAGAACAATATAATCATTCATTATATCCTAAGGGATTTCCTTCAATGTTTCCATGTACACCATGAAGTCCATTTATTGACAATGGAAATTAGTGCTATTAAAAAATTATGGCCTCTTTGTTGAATCTGTATTAAATTTTATTAATAATAATGAACACTAAGATGAACCTAAATAAATCATCCAAATTAGGAAAGGGTATTTTTTTTCTTGACTGAGAAATGTATGAGAGACATTTATGAGTTGAGGATAAGGGTGAAAAAGTATTCTCTGTTGAGACTACCAATGGTAATAATGGAATACATAGTGTTTTGGTATATCAATAGGGAAAGGATCAAGTGTTTGTTGATTCAGAGGAAGGTATTGATCATATATTGGTTGAGGAAGCTGAGTCCCCATGAGCATAACTACAAGACTCATAACCTGGAGTTGGAAATGGTATTATTCACTCAGAAGATATAGAGGCATTATCTTCTTGGATAGAACTTGGTTGTATACTCATACCATCATAGTCTCAGATATATCTTTTTATAGATAGATATTAACATGATAAATAGCAATTGGTAAGAGATACTATATAAATATGAATCCAAGATAGTCAATACTCCTAGGAAGGGAAATGTGGAAGTATATTCCCTTAGTATAAAGTCTCATTCTCTCTTAGTAGAGGAGGAATTTGTGTAGTTGGATACATTACAGATGACCCTAGTGGGGATGGAGGGTACAATTTTTCTATAGCCAATGGTGGAAAATCCTCCACTACATAAGAGTGTAAGAGAGTCTCAGTTGGCTGCCATTGATTGTGATTTCCTACATGACTATATATCCCAAATATATATAGTAGATTGATTTTATAAATAATTGAAGCACAACATCATTTTATAAGGATGGAAGGTGGTTACAGTCATGTTGTGTGAGGAGGTGAATAGGGATTTTCACACTTCCCCCTTAGTTTTAAATACCAATTTGGAAAATATGTTCATGGAACTTGGACAATAGTTTTGGTGGGATGACATAAGTTAGAGCATAGAAATATTCATCGGTTTCTCATATGTTATCATATGAAGGATTCACACTAGGTTCTAGAACTTTTGGTCCATATTCTTGAGATCACTCTATAGAAATGGGATCACATATCCATAGAATTATGGTGGGGCTTATACAGAAAATGAGAATCCAAGATTCAAAATGGGTGATTCTTTTCCAACTCAAAAAGTCTGAAAAATACCTTTCTAGAAGGGAGTAGAGTTTGGTGGAGAGTCCATGGTAGTTGTACATGTGAGATATTAGTAGACTATATGGGGTACCCTTGATTATTGTCACTGGACCTGATTCTTAGTTCACAAAATAGTTGTTGTGAGGCATGTAGGAGGCATTCAAGACCTAGTTGAGGATATTTAAAACATTTAAACCCAAGATTTTTTTAAATATAGAGTGGAAACTCTAGGTTTTGGTGGATATACTGAAAGCTTATGTGATTGATTTTATTCGGATTCAGGAGGACCACTTTCCACTAGTATAGCTTCCATAAAATAATTCTTACTACTCTACTATAGGAAAGGAACCTTTCAAAGCCCTTTATGGGAGACCCTACAAGTCACCCTTATACTGAACTTATATTGGTGAGAAATATCTTATTCGACTAGATTTAGTGTAGAAGACATCAATGAAGTTTCATTTTATCTATAATCATAAGAGGAAAACATATAGGAGACATAAATATTATATAGATCAATGTTGTGGACCCTCAAAATCTGATTTGGGAGGCCATGTGTTCCTGAGAGTCACCTCAAAATGAGGATTGCAGAAATTTGATCAGGGAATCATGTTATCCCCATGATTTATCATGCCATTAAATATCCTATTATGTGTTGGTAAGGTTTATGACCACCTCACCTTACCTTCAAAGTTGGATCAAGATCCTAAAGTCTTAAATGTGTCACAACTGAGGAGATATGTGAATGATAACACTAATAGAAAAATACCATATACCAACGGTTTGGAACCATTAGTGTAGGTCTCCAAACCATTGGTATAGCCTATACCAACTGTTTGGAGGACCATTGGCTGGTTTGGCATGGAGATAGATCTATACCAATGGTTCTGGGAAAATCGTTGGTATAGACCTATACCAACAATTTTGAAAAACAGTTGGTATAGGTCATATGAAAAACCTATACCAACGGTTTCATAAAACTGTTGGTATATGTAATTAAAAGAAGCACTAGCTTGGTTTTGATCCCAGAACCTTCCATTTATAATCCAATGACCTAACCAATAACCTAACATGACTTTTTTCAACATAATTTCATAAATATATATATTTATATTCACAATTATTTTTAATTTTGATTTATTTATTGTTATTTAAAGAAATATTCCATAAAAGAATGTGTGTACAAATACCATCGGTTCTCAAAAGTGTTTGTATGAACCTATACCAATGGTTTTTAGAACCTTTGGTATATGTTCATTGATTTTTTGAGCTATACCAATGACCCTATACCAATGGTTTGTCCAAAACCATTGGTATACGGTCACTATATTGGACATATACGAACTGTTTGGCCAAAAATGTTGGTATATATACATAGAAGTGACCTATACCAATGGTTTTTGCCAAATTATTTATAGAGGTCCAAATTAGTGACCTATACCAACAGTTTGGCCAAAACCAAGGGTATAGGTCAATACAAGTGACCTATACCAATGGTTTTGGCCAAACCATTAGTATAGGTCCAAATTAGTGACCCTTACCAATGGTTTGGCCAAAACTATTGGGGTAGGTATTATTTATACTAGTGTATGAAGAACATTATTTACTAGGTATATATGAATATTGAGGATGGATCCACCTTCATGGAGAACTCAGCGGTGATCAAAGATCAACATGGGAGGACCATGAGAAACTGGACATTTTTTTTTGTTCATGTGTTTTTACAGTATGGGATAATGATGGAGAGATCTTGTGAGAATTAAATACAGATGAGGGATCAATACCCACACTATTTATTGTAGCTTATTATTTTTGGGGTAAAAATACTTGAAGGATGGGAGAATGTAATGACCCCTATTTCAATTGATTTTTATTTTAATATTTATATGTATATATATAAAATTAATCTCATAGTCGGTATGGTGATTGGGTCTATCAAGGCCTCAGAATTAATATATTAAATATATTAACATATTCTAATTTATGAACATGTATTGTTTTGGTATATAATTTTTTTACAATGATATTTTCACCTTGTTTATTATTCTTTTCACCACCCATTTATTCCCGTTCTTCGTCATTGGACTACAAGGTATTAATTTGACATTGTTGGGATATGTTCAAGCATGACCAAACACCTATATTCGTGATGGTTATGTGAAGGGAAAATGGATTGATGTTTTTAGATAAATCATATTGATTTTTAGTTGATGGTTCATGTATATGGGATATAGAGTGTCAACCAAGTTGAGAGGCGCTACAAGACTCGTTGATGGCTTCAAGTAGATTATCAAAATGAAATTTCTAGACATCAGTGGCATGAAATCATCATTTTGGGGTGATCCCCTTTATTTTTTGGTGGTAAAACTTTTTTGTTTGAGTTTGAATTGATATATTGGGATTCCATGTGAAGGATCTATATTTTATGCCAAAATGTGACTAAATTCCATGAAGTGTGCCAGAACACATGATGTGTTCTTAGGATTTCATGACTGATAGGGTTTTCATGAAGGTTAAGTATCACAAACATTATGGTCAAGAACACACACTATGTGACCCTACCTTGGTATCCAAGTCACATACTTACTACACTTTCCCAGGTCCCCATGATGGAAGACAATCCATGTCCTACGAGAGTACATGGGCATGCACATAGGTACATTGACAAGACTTGGTATGTAGGAACATACAATTACTTTCTCAGGCACACAAGTTTATCTCAAAGAACATGGGAATGACTAGGAGAATGGGTCCAAGATTTGAGTTCCTGAGACATTCCATGTACCACCTATGTAGGTCTTGTAGTTTGAGATGAAATCCAAATACATTTATATAATAGAACACATACAGTCATCAAGGTAAGGTCACACATAGTGTGGCCCCTGTACATGTTGTTTATTACCTACATAACATCTTCCCCTCAAACTTCTTTCTATAAGACTTGGATTTTGAACCGTGAGCAGCCTATCAAAATTTTTTGCAAGCAGGAGATGATGGTGGAATTTTTAGTATATTTTTTTATACAATTAATGGTGTTCTAAGAATTAGTATTCTTAGGATGATGTTTTATGATGGAAGTGATCATGGGAGGATCATCAGAGTGATTTCATGTTTGGTACCCAATTTCACACTGGGGTTCAGTCCCTCATACTGTTTATACAGGTAGAGTGGGTACTCCCCAACATCGGTCTTGGTTTCAATATTTATAGAGTGTTACCCCCTCATCATCGAGCACTAGTAGTGTGTGGGTACACCATAAGAGTTTTGAATCCCTAGGAATTTAAGGGTAATAGAAAGGATTGGACCCCTCCATACATATTATGGTGATATTTTTTTTGATTCTGAGAATTAGAGATGAAATTTTGAAGCTGTAATAAAAATCATTGATGTTGTATGGAATGTGAGATGACGATACACTTTCTCTCCCTTCTAGTTTTCTTTACATATATATAAACATATATATTAGTTTTCTCCTCTCACTTTGGGTTGAATTGCCAACTTTTAAGGCCCCGAACTTAAACATTACATAATATTGAATTATGTTACTAAATTAAATTGAGAATATTTTTAGGTTTATAGCTTTAGAGAATTAGTTCATAACATATAAATAACAACTTGAATACTACATGTAGACACTTCTACTCAGTATCCATTTTTTTCAAAACATAAAATCTCTTAAAAATGAAACTTGTCTAATTACATGTTTTAAACTGCATGACTTATCCTTGATCCCATCTTAGACCCTATTCCCCCTTAATTCCAATGAAAAAAATTTTAAAAACATTTTATTAGCATAGAAATATTATTAAGGGATATATAAAGAAGGAAAGTTGTTAGTTTTAAAAATAACAAGTAAACCACGAATACATTATCATAAAGTAATAATTTTCACCTTAAAGAAGTAGTAAAAGGACTTAACTAAATATAAGATCATTTCTTACCCTTTTTTGAAACAAAAATATTACCATAAAACCCATAAAAATAACACATAACATATAAAAGGTAAATATGGGACATAATCATACTTAAATGGAATAACTATACGGTTGACTTCCACAAATCATTATTACAAATGGAATATCCATACAACCGACTTCCATACCAAATGTATTGAAGGTTATAACGTAACCACCAATTCTTGTTTTATCACAAAACCACCCGTCACTTATTTTATCATGTAACCACCTGTCATTGGTTTATCATGTAACCACTCGTCAAATGTCCAAGTACCATTACATAATCATAGCGGATAAAATATTTCTGATATCAACATTTCAGTAATAAAATTTTATTTTCAACCACAAGATATCATTTCAAGATATTTAAATACAAAATCCATTTCAAAAATCCATTTTCGAAACCAAAAAACCAAAAAAGGGAATAAGGGATTTATTTTCCTTTTGAAAACATTATGTCCTATAAAGGAATCCAAATAAAGATTATGGTGACGAAGAGGTCATTATCTCCACATATGTTAAAAACATTCCTTTAGACATTTAGTAAAATGCTTCGTAGAAAAAAGATTCCCTTTGAATGAAATTTAAAGTCAAATTGTTTTATTATACACCGAATAATATAAGGAGGTTTATATTATCAAAATATGCCACAATGAAAGGAGATTGAGGTGAAGTCCTTTACAAAGATCATTTGGTAAATAAAATTGATCAATTATATATTCACTAAAATTACACATAAATAAAGTATAAATAAAATATAATATATCAAAATTAATTTCTCACATAATAATATAATGACATAAATAAGAAGTATAATATCAACCCAAATAATGGAAATTGTGTTAAGAAGTTCCCTTACAAAAATTCGACAGCCTAACTACGTCAATAAAAATTTAAAAAATGAGTTGATGAGAGAAAAATGGGTCCCTCATCACTTGAAAATAAAATGGGTAGAAATAATTATATATAAGAACATATAAAAAATTATAAAATATAAATTAAAATACATAACATAAAAGAAGTCTTTAACTAAAAGAGGACGGTGAAAGGTTCCCTTACCTCGTGTCCAACATGACTCATTCGTTCTTTAATTTTATGAATAATAAAATTCAGATAATTTCTAATTTATTCAGAACCTTTTTCAAGTTTATTTTTATTTTTACATCACTTATTACCTTTATATAACAATTATTTAATTATTTGAGTTCATATTGGACATTTTATTGATGTTCGGAACTTGAGTAAAAAATGAACTTTTTATAATTATAAATTATCTATGTGGTAAAAAAGTCCATTATCTCCAGAATGATATTCAAGATTTAGATATAATATATATATAGTACATATGTATTTATAATAGTCCATATCATTTGGATATAAGAAATGAAATGCACTGTTTATGGAGACGACAAGCCATATGTACGCATGAATGCTAATTTTATTTATTTTTCATATTTAAAAGAATGAAAACTATATGATACATATTTATATTATAATTAAAATACAATATATATGTCATTTATCTTACATAATTTCATTAATTCCATCCTTTATATATTCCACGTATAGCATGAACGAGTCATATCACTTTGAGGGGGTGGTAGTCCACACTTCCTCAAATGAAATTATCATATTTATACAACATAAAAAGAATAAAGTTATGTTATAAATGATAATTATAGTATCATATAGATAAAATTAATATAATATATATCATATATAATTATAATTCTATCTTAATGACCACCAGGAGAGGTGGTAGGAGAAGATTGAACAATCATCATTTCGTGAGGCAATAGTTCACCGTCCACAGAAACAGTATGTTCTATACCCATTAGATGGAGGTGTGTGTAAGTGTAGTTAGAATACATATCATAAAAATAACCTAGAATATTTAGGATACTGGTTTTGTTATATAAAAAAAATAATAATATTATAGGGAGTGGAGAAGGAAAAATAATGAAAAGGAACTTGAGAGAAGTTGTTACCTCAAATCGAGTAATTTCTTTTGATTTGAGCCAAAGGGTTCTCTTGAATTGACTTATACTTAGGGGAAGGCTTCTAGGAGTAAGGAAGTGATATTATGAGCTTTATTGGAAAAAATTTGGATGAGACAAGGGGTCTTGAGAGGTGTGAGTAAGGGTTAGAGGTGATTCCCTTTTATAAAAGGTTGGAGGGGCAATTTAGGAAATTTTGAAAGTATTATTTTATTATTAATTTATTTTCAAATTATAATACCAAAAAAGTAATATATTTCGAAGATCAGATGAGGATGGGTTGAAATACTCTTGTCCAATGGGTTTTAGATAAGTTTAGGTCACAAAATTAACCTTATATTTTATCTTTAACCCATAGTAAACATATTTAACTTTTACCATTTCTTCTTGTATATTTATAATATATGGTTACCATAGTTACTATAAAATACCAAGAGACCTAAAAATTGATCACTAATGAAAATTTTAACATAATATATGTCATTTAGCCTAATATTATATTTTTTGGACAATTATATCATTTAATAAAATATTAATTTATTTAAAAACTCATTTATGTCAATTTTTATACTATTCATATCACCATAACAACTTGATTCATTAAAAAGACATAATTAATTAAAATATAACAGGTCATAATCATCCATAAAATTTTTGTATCACATAAAAAGTTTCAAAATAAATTTATTTTATTTTTTATAATCTCATTTATTTAAAACATTCATTAATAAGGTAATCACTATATCATAATTGTGTCATAAATAAATTTATTTATTTGATGTATAGAAATTATAAATAAAATAAACTAATATAGGAACAAATTTTATATTTACAATTAACATTTATAGATGAAGATATCTCATATATAACCTCATATAAAAATTGTTTTAATAAAAAATACAAGTGTAGGTTATATTTTCCTTAACTTTAAATTAAAAGTAGTTAATTGTCATTTTCACACACAAGTGGCTCCAAGGGGTCCTAAAATAGACCCAAGGATATACATGGTCATAAATATCTCATCAAATAGGGTTAGGAAATGTTTTAGGATAATTTATTATTATTATAATATTATTTGTTTACCCTTATTTACTATATTTACTCTTTAACCATGGTAAATAAAATATTTACTAAAGTTACTATTCATACTTGTATAAAAATAAAAGTTACATATTTACCAAATTTGTACCTCCTGATTCCAAATATTGAATCCATTTTTAAAAATTCAAAACAATTAAGTTTCATAAATTAATATAAAATTAATTCATGTTGTCAAAACAAAAAAGCGTGTCTTTAAGAAGTAAAAACTACCATTATATTGACATGTGTTTATGTCCAATTTAAAAGTGAAATTAATTCTAATGACCAAAATTTATTAAATGATAACAATATAATCTAATAAATCTTTAAAAAAAATTAAAAGGAAAATGTAATCATATAAATAAATTATATGGAACGACAGTTTTTACTTAAAAATGTATTATTTTTTACTGTTGAATAAAAAATGAACTTTATCATAAAAATACCAAAAAATTACCCAAAGTAAATTTTTATGTACTGATTCTAAATAATAAGTTTATTTTTTTTAAATGGAACTTATAAAAGTGAAAAAAACTATATTTAAAAAGGGTTCTCCATCAAAAGGTGGTAAATCAAACATTTAAAGAATATTGGAGTATTTCATGCTTAAAATTAGATTCATTCTTATTTTAAGCCACTAAAATTTATTAGATAAATGTAAAGGCCTTTAACAAACATGTGTAATCCTAACATAGTTAGTTATGTTCATTCCCAAAAATAAAATGGCTATGCGTTAATTAAAATTTAAAATAAAAATATTATTATATTATTTTTTGGTATAACTCAAAGTTGTGTGCAACATAAGATTTCAAAGAAATCCCTTGATTTGTGTTGAGTACGCTGTTGAACAAAGTTTTCTCTTTAACATAAAATTAATATCTTATTCATAAATATTAATAGATATGAAATATTATTATGCTATAAATACCTGGGTCGTTATATCCTTCCCTCCTTTAGGAAATTTCGTCCACACAATTTTAAAATTGGGTTTGGAAGCTTCATTGAAAGTCCTACATCGGAAAAAGAGTCAATAAAACTATCGCCTTAAAAGAAAGAAATAGAAGTAAAAAGGTCACATGAGATAACCCATACTAGGATTCTATATAGGAAAACATGGATATGGAAGAGAAACTAACCATCATGTTCTCATGGAGATTGATAGAAAACATGATAAGGAGAAATTTTGTAACACTCCAAGCTTCCATGATACGCTTCTCTTTGAATAATACAGTAGCGTGTGTTGTACGCAACTTCGAGTTCTAACACACACCACAACCAATCAAACTAGCTATTATGAATAGTAATACACAATTTTTGAAATTTTATAAATTTTATCTTCCAAAATGGACTTCATTTTTGGATTCAGAATATTTAAATTATCTTAGGGTGAATTTTGGGTATTTTTCTAAAAACATTCAATTTTTGATAAATAGTACAAAAACACTGAGTTATAGTTTAAACCGAATTTCTTATTTAAATAATTATTTATTTTATTTAAATTTAATTAAGGTCAAAATAGATACATAATACCTATATAAGTTCAATGTAATTCATTGGAGTTAGTTTAGAATAATTTTAGATATATAAAAATTTTGTTGAACTTTTCACCGTCTTTTACCCACGTCTTAGGAGAATATCGAAATTCGCATAAAACTTAATTTTACCACTTCTGTGAGTGGAATTTCGAAAATCAAAGATACACGGTTAATATCAAGGAGAAAAATTTGTTTTAATAATATAAAAATAATTTTTGGTGAATAGTAACTTTTTACTTTTATTTACCACGGTTAAAAGTAAATAGGGTAATGAAGGGTAAAAATGATATTAATATTACACTAACACATGTATTAATTATTTAGGACAAGTGTATCTCGACCAAAAATAACCTTAGGAATAAAATATTATCATTTATGTCCACTTGGATTAGATTAGGACATTTATTATTATTTAATTCAAAGAAGAGTTAAAAGAGTTAAAATCAAAGTTTAATTACTAAAACATTTTTAATATATGGTTATAAAAAAGATATATTCTATTATAAATATTAATTAGAAAGATAAAAATATTTCCTACATAATGGTATTTTATTTATAATTTTTAGACATTAAATAATTTAATTTATTTATGACACAATTGTGATGCAGTAATTACCTAATTAATGAAATATTAAAATAATAGATATTATAAATATCAAAATAAATGTAATTTGAGACTTTTTATGAATTAAAATAATTTTACTGGTTAATATGATTTATTAGGATTGGTTATATCAATTGTTTTGAATTAATAATGCTGTTATGAAATTATTAAAAACAAAATATCCAATAGTGTCAAAATTGACATAAAAGAGTTTTTAAAATAAATATTATATTATTAATTGATATTCTGTTAAAAAAAATCTAAGGTTCTGCCAAAGGACTTATATAATTATAGGTGTATCATTAATGGACCACTTGGGAGTCTCTGGAAGTATATAGTATGTTTATAAACTATATAATATAAAAATACAAAGAGACATGGTAAATGTCAAACTAATTAACTAAGAGTTAAAACTAAAAGATAAGGTTAATATAGTGACCCAAAACTGTCTAAAACCTATTGGTTGAGTGGTTTTTAATCTATCCCCACATTAAAAATTAATTAATCCACCTTGGAGCCATTAAAAACCTAATATGAATTTATTATAAAATAATATTTCTATCTTTTCCAAAGGTTCCCCTCACCCGTCTTATAAAAGGGAACCCCCGTCTCTCAAATTAATAACTGAAAATCATTTGGGTTAAGACAAAATCTACCCAAACACCCTCTAAAATATCCTCCCTTCATCCTATAGGCCTTCCTTTAGTCAGATAGCCAACCTAAGGATCCCTTTTGATCAAATAAAAAGGAAGAACCTGAAGAAGAGGTAATGTTTTCACCACCCTCTTTCAAGTTCCTTTCTTCTTCAAGTCCTTATTTTTTTTGTTATTCCCATTATAAAATAATAACTCCAATATCTTCTATATACTGTGATGTTATTATAAATATGGTAAACCATATTCAGTATTCTATCCATCCTTTGAATGACATGTCACCATACGTGCGTCCGTACAGCTTACCGTCTCCACGTCGTGGTGTAATTGTTATTCAATAAATTATTATTTGGATAGGTATAATAATGATGTGTAATTAATGTAAATAATAAATATAACATGATAATTATTCGATATATACGATATAACATCCAATTATATATTATTTTAATATCAAAAGAATGATATTGTCGCTCGTGCGTACGTACGGACTACCGTCTCCACTAACGCGATGAGATTCATTCCCCATCATATCCGTTCAAGAATAATTCTCATTTAATGATTAAAAATTCTGTTTAAGGACTTGATATCATTATGGATATGGATAATATACAACCTATCCATAACAAAAACTACTTATGTAATAAAACATATAAAAGAAAACGAGTAAGTTAACACCCGAAACAACGATAATACATAGATATTATTAACAAAGCAATGTTAAAAGATAATATATGATATCATATTAATTTAAATTATTCTTGTATAATTTAATAACAATTATTTCACCATTATACATGAGGTAAAACTACCCTCGACCAAGGAAAAGTACATGTTAAGGGTTTATTTCACAATCTCTTCATTATCCGAGGTTGTTTATACGAAATTATCTACTAGGACCTCTTTTTCATCCACATCCCTGATTTTTTTTAAAATCTATTTCAAATCATTCTTACTATTTTTTATACTATGGGTTAAAGTCATTTATACCCTTGTTGAATTTTTATAAGATGTTTATAAAGGAATATTTCCATCGCTTTCCAAAGAAGGTCCTTTTTAACCTTTTCGACATAATTAAGGTAAGAATGTATTTTTTAACTTATACGGCGGGTGCGGCTATTTTCTACCATTATAAAATCATCAAATATTCCCCTACATGATTATAAGAATATTTTCAAATTAAATGTTTTCTTTTATAATTATGTGACTTTTAAATGATTTCAAAATAATAGATATTTCTCTCAAATAGTTTTGATTTCATCTATGTCAACATCCTTTGATGGATTTTAAGCTTATTTGAAGTTTATTTATTATGATACAAAACTTCCATATTATATTGAAGGTTTTGTGATATGTTTGACTGTGGATGTGTTATTTTTATACCATTCATGGTTTATGGAGAAAGTGTTGACATTTCGTATGCTAGTTTTAATATGAATCTTTATGTAATGTTTAAATGTGTTCATATAAGGAATGAATTAGACTTAATAAGTGACAGGTGGAGCCCGCTATAGCTCCTTGATGCATCGGTAATTCCCATGAGACAAACTAGTGTCTTGTCATGAGGACTTGACAATATCTTATTTGTAGTCTTGGCACGAGGCCTTGGCTACGTGGTTATGATAGTCTGGCATTATGAATTCCATCATTATGAAAGTGGTTATTGATACTGCATGTGATTGTTTGACTAGTAGAATATCCATGTGAATAAGTAAATGACATTATTTCATTTTATATTTTCCATATTATGCTGAAGTTCAAGTTTGAAAGGCTTTTTTTAATTATACATTGCCTTAAATGTTTATGTTTATTTATAAAAGTTTCCACTATATTGTTATCCTTACTAAGCTTCTGAGCTCACCCCTTTCAATGTTTTAATTTTTCCCAAGATGTGAAGAAGTATTTTATGAATGACCTACAGGAAATGTATGAGGGGATATGAAGACAAGATATTTTTGTAGTTTTTTTTACTTTATGATGTAATGTAAGACTTATGAATATATCTAGTGTTTCCATGACTACTAAACTAATCGGCCTTTTGAGACTTGATCTTTTGTGATCATGCCAATGTTTTGTAATAATGCACCGACTCTAGGTAACTGGGGTCGGGGAATTATAGTTGGTATCAGAGGAATTTTAGTACAAACCTTGGAAGCTAGATTTAGATAAACTCTGATTAGAGCACATAGCCCTAAGATAGACTTTGAGGATTAGTATAGAAGAGCTCCATAGAATTTTGGTATTGTAGAGATTTTGTGAGTTTTCCAAGCAATACAACCCTGTGTAGATACAGGAAGGTAGAGGTGGCTCTGGCACAGATATACCAAGGGGTAAAACCCAAAAACACTGCTTTGAGCTAGACTCGAACGGGAACTGGTGTACGCCAACGGGCCTCACTGCACTCTTGGTTACGACACTCCTGAGGGATATGCTTAGGATAATTCTCCTTTTATTTAAAACCCATTATGAAGGGTTTATGAGTATATAATTCCTTAAAGAAAACATTTTTATGATTATGGATTATATCCATAAATGGTTCAATTTATGTTAGGTGTTTTACAAGTATGGAATTATGTATTTTGATTCATAAATTGATCTAGATTATGCCATTGTTTAGAAATGGAGCCTATCAGAAGAAATGAAAACTATATCAATGCACGCACTCCATGTAGGGATTAACCTCCTACTCAAGATAATTATAGTGGAGCTGGTGACGCAACTGGTGCTGATCAGCTAATCACCGTACTGGGACAACTCACTTAGGTTATGAATAATAACCTTACCCATATGGAGCACACTGATCCGCAGCGTGGAGGATCAATGTTAGATCACTTCATGAGGCAAAAAAACCAACATTCAATGGGAGTAAAAATACATTGGTAGCTAAGCAATTGATAAGTTCCCTATAGAAAATATTTCAGGCCTTGGAGAGTAGTGAAAGGGAAAAAGTTATCATGGAAGTTTATCGCCTCACTAGAGATGTTGATCAATGGTGGTCATTGATTCAAAACAATAAAGAAGATGATGAAGTATCAAATATGTAATGGATGGAGTTCAAAGAGATTTTCTTAGAAAAATACTTTCCTCATGACCATCAAGTAGATATGGAAAGGCAATGTCTGAGTCTGAGACAAAGGATGATGAGAATGTCGCAAATTATGAGGCTAACTTTACAAGGTTATCAAGGTATGCTGGAGATTATATACGTAACCCAATTAGTAATATTGGTCATTTCCTTGATGGGTTAAAACAATTTCTTTATCGAGAATTAGTGTCACAATCCTTCTTGTCATACGAAGATATTGTCTCATGTGCTATCAAGACAGAAAAGGAATTCTCTAAGTATTATGACTTTAAAGAAAAGCAGGAGAAGAAGAGATCTATTGATCACTATGGGAATGGAAATATGGGGAAGAAGGGAAAAGTTGAATATCCATCCTGTAGTAAATGTGGGAATAAACACCCTAGTACTTTCTTAAAAGGAATGAGAGTCTGTTACAAGTGTGGTGCAAAAGGCCACCAATATTGTGATTGCAAGGGGAATAAGGAAGTTACTGATGTACAATGCTACAATTTCAGGGAGATGGGACATTATGCAAATTAATTTCCTAAGCATCAGGAGAACTTACCTCAGAAAAGGCCAAGGGATCAAGTCCAAGCTTATGATATCACTACTGCTGAGGTAGATGCTCCGAAAGACGTGGTGGCAGGTAATTTAATGGTTTCCTCAAGTTTAGAAAATACATTATTTGATTCTGGATCATCGAATTGTTTCATATATTCTAAGTTTGATAAGAAAATTAGATATTTACAATTTTATTTAACAAGGGATTTTTCAGTTAAAACTCCTAAGGGAAGTATCATTGCAAATTTTTTTTGTGAATCAGTTCCCATTAGAGCACATAAATGTTTCTTATCTATGGATCTCATCGTCATACCTATGATTGAATTTGATATAATCCTCGATATGGATTGGCTTTTTGACCACGATGCAAAAAATTATTTAAGAAGGAGGAGGTTTCTATTTTTGATGATGATGATAAGGAACACCTTATCTTTAGAGCGGAATCATCACCACCTAATTCATACCTAGATCCACCCCCAATAGCTCAACTAAATTAAATTATTGGGGAGGAAGAGAATGAAATAACTGTGGGTAAAGAAAGTAATGTTCAAATAGAGGTTGTGCCTATTGTAAAAGAATATGTAGATGTGTTTCCAGAAGATTTACCTAGACATCCTCCAGAACGAGAAATTGAGTTTTCCATTGATTTAATTCCTGAATCAAGGCCCATATCGAAGACCCCTTATAGAATAGACACTGTGGAATTAGTGTAAATAAAGAAACAACTAGAGGAATTGAGTAATAAGGGATTTATTCTCCCTAGTGTTTCTCTATGGCGAGCCCCTGTTCTTTTTATTAATAAGAAAGATGGATCTATGAGGTTATGTATCGACTACAGGGAGATCAATGCTATAACAATAAAGAACAAGTATCCCTTACCTCGTATTGATGATTTATTTGACCAACTGCATGGAGCTCAATACTTTTCAAAGATAGACCTTCGATCTGGATACTATCAGTTGTGTGTGAAGAAAGAATAAATTACGAATACATCATTTCAAACCAGGTACGCGCATTACAAGTTTACGGTAATGCCTTTTGGGTTGACTAATGAACCCTTTGTATTCATGGATCTAATGAATAGAGTTTTCAAGGAATATCTTGATGATTTTGGTGGTGGTATTTGTTGATGATATCTTGGTATACTCCAAAATCTATGAAGATCATGAAAATCACATGCGCATTATCCAGAAGACTCTAAGAAGATATGAATTATATGAGATGATTAGCAAGTGTGAATTCTGGATTCAGGAGATTTCTTTTCTTGGCCATATTGTCTCTAAATATGGAATCTCAATTGATCCTTCTACGACTAAGGCAATCCAAGAATGGCCTACACTGATGAGTATAATTGAGGTATGCAGTTTTATTGGTTTAGCAGGTTATTATCAATGTTTCGTCCAGAATTTTACCAGTTTGGCTAACCCATTAACAAAGCTCACATGTAAAGGGGTTAAATTTGTTTGAAAAAAAGAGTGTGAATAATGTTTCGAAGAACTGGAGAGAAGATTAGTCAATGATCCTGTATTGAATGTACCATCGAGGAATGATGGGTTCGTCATTTATAGTGATGCATCGAAGAAAGGACTTGGTTGTGTACTTATGAAAAATGATAGGGTCATTGCATATGCATCATGACAATTGAAAATTCATGAGAAAAAATATCCTACTCATGATCTCATGTTAGCAGCTGTGATATTTTCTTTGAAGATATGGAGACACTACCTTTATGGAGAGAAATGTGAGATTTATACTGATCAAAAGAGTTTGATGTATATTTTCTCACAAAAATAACTCAACAAGAGGCAAAGGATATGGATTGAATTACTCAAGGATTATGATTGCACAATACACTATCACCCAGGGAAGGGAAATTAGGTGGAAGATGCTTTGAGCAGAAAAGATCATGGAGCTTTGAACAATATGAGAATTGAAAGGGATCCAATTTTCATGGATCTAGTGAAGATGGACCTGGGAATAACTATGGAAGGTGAAACATCAATGCTTTTTCAAATGGTTGCCAAACCATCTTCACTAGAAAGGATAAAGTGTTCATAGACCAATGATGAAGAGTTTCAAAAGAAGATTAAAGATGTGAATGATGGGAGATTGAGTGACTTTCTGTATGAAGATGGAATTTTGAAATTTGGGAAGAGACTTTGGGATCCTGATATACCTAATCTAAAAAGGGAATTGTTGGATGATGCTCATAGTTCCAATTTCTCTATACACCCTGGGAGCACCAAAATGTATATAGATTTAAAGGAACATTTTTGGTGGGACAACATGAAGAGGGAGACTACTGATTTTGTGTCAAGATGTATGGTTTGAAAACAAGTGAAAGATGGAAGGCAACAACATGGAGGATTCATGCAACCTCTTCCCATACCTGAGTAGAAATGGGATAATATCACGATGGAATTTGTCATGAGACTACTAAAGACTCTTAGAAGGAACAATTCTATATGGGACATTGTTGATCATTTTACCAAATCACCACATTTTCTTGCTATAAGAGAAGATCTATCACTTGAACGTCTAGCAAGGCTATATATTAATGAAGTTGTGAAACTTCATGGAGTACCCCTATCAATTGTTTCTGACCGTGATCCCCATTTTACTTCAAGATTCTGGAAGAGTATTTAGAAGGCCTTGGATACTGAACTTTGTTTGAGCACTGCCTACCACGATCAAACAGATGGACAATCAGAATGGACTATTCAAACCTTATAATACATGTTGAGATCTTTCTCACTTGACTTTCAGGGTATGTAGGATCAATATTTACCTCTGGTAGAATTTTCATATAACAATAGCTTCCATTCGAGTATTCATATGGCACCATATGAAGCATTATACGGAAAGAGATGTAACACACCAACCTGTTGGGATGATGTTTGTGAAAGAAAACTTGTAGGACCAGAACTTGAGAAGGAAATAATGGAGAAGGTGAAGGTAATCCGAAACCACATCAAAACAACTCAAAGTAGGCAGAAGAGCTATGTTGACAACCGAAGGAAGGATTTGGAATTTTTGGTAGGAGATCTTGTTTTCTTGAAGGTACCTCTATGGAAGGGAGTTATACGTTTCGGTAAGAAAGGTAAATTGAGTCCCAGGTACATCGGACCCTTCAAAATTCTAGAACAAATTGGGGTTGTAGCTTACCGTTTGGCAATGCCGCCAAGTCTCTCCAAAGTTCACGATGTGTTCCACATATCACTGTTGAGAAAATACATTCCTGACCCAACACATGTATTCAATTATGTTGAATTAGAACTGGAACACAATCCTTCTTATTGCAAAGATCCCGTTAGAATTCTTGATACAAGAGAACAAGTGCTGAGAAACCGGACGACTCATCTGGTAAAAGTTCTATGGAGAAACCATAGGACGAAATAGGCAACGTAGAAACCTGAGGAACTTATGATGAAGAACCACCCAAGTCATTTTCATGCAGTAGTATTCTAGAAATTTCGAGGACGAAATTATTTGAAGGAGGGGAGAATGTAACACCCCAAGCTTCCACGATACGCTTCTCTTTGAATAATATAGTAGTGTGTGTTGTACGCAACTTCAAGTTCTAACACACACTACAACCAATCAAACTAGAAGTTATGAATAGTAATACCCACTTTTTGAAATTCTATATATTTTATCTTCCAAAATGGACTTCATTTTTGGATTTGGAATATAGAAATTAGCATAGGGTGAATTTTTGGTATTTTTCCGAAAATATTCAATTTTTTATGAATAGTGAAAAGCAATGAGTTATAGTTTAAAACCGAATTTTTTATTTAAATAATAATTTATTTTATTTAAATTTAATTAAGGTAAAAATAGATACATAATACCTATATAAGTTCAATGTAATTCATTGGAGTTAGTTTTGAATAATTTTAGATATATAAAAATTTTATTGAACTTTTCACCGTCTTTTACCCACCTCCTAGGAGAATTTCAAAATTCACATAAAACTTAATTTTACCACTTCTGTGAGTGGAATTTTGAAAATACAAGAGAGATAGTTAATATCAAGGAGTAAAATGTGGTTTAATAAGGTAAAAATAATTTTTGGTGAATAGTAACTTTTTACTTTTATTTACCACGGTTAAAAGTAAATAGGGTAATTAAGGGTAAAAATGATGTTAATATTACCCTAACACATGTCCTATTTCTATTGAACTAGTGTATCTCTACCAAAAACAACCTTAGGAATAAAATATTATCATTTTTTTCCACTTGGATAAGATTAGGACATTTATTATTATTTAATTCAAAGAAGAGTTAAAAGAGTTAAAATCAATGTTTAATTACTAAAACATTTTTAATATAGGGTTATACATAAGATACATTATATTATAAATATTAATTATAAATCTAAAAAGATTCCTACATAATGATATTTTATTTATAATTGTTAGACATTAAATAATTTAATTTATTTATAACACAATGGTGATGCAGTAATTACCTAATTAATGAAATTTTAAAATAATTGATATTATAAATATAAAAATAAATGTAATTTGAGACTTTTCATAAATTGCACTAATTTTATAGGTTAACATGACATATTAGGATTGGTTATAAATTTTTTTTCGAAGTAATAATGCTGTTATGAAATTATCAAAAACAAAATACCCAATGGTGTCAAAATTGACATAAAAGAGTTTTTAAAACAAATATTATATTATTAATTGATATTCTATTCCTAAAAATCTAAGGATCGGCCAAAGGACTTATATAATGATAGTTTTATCATTAATGGACCACTTGGGAGTCTCTTGTAAGTATATAGTAAGTTTATTAACTATATAATATAAAAATACAAAGAGACATGGTAAATGTCAAACTAATTAACTAAGAGTTGAAACTAAAAGATAAGGTTAATATAGTGACCCAAACCTATCTAAAACCTATTGGTTTAATGGGTTTAGACCTATAACCACTTAAAATTTAAATATTCCACATTTGAGCCATTAGAAACCGAATATGAATTTATTATAAAATAATATTTCTAGCTTTTCCAAAGGTGCCCCTCACCCCTCTTATAAAAGGGCACTCCCCCTTATCTCATATTCATACCTTCAAAGCCGTTGGGTTCAAATAAACTCTGCCCAAATACCCTCTAAAATATCCTCCCTTCATCCTATAGGCCTTCCTTTAGTCATAAACCCAACCTAAAGAGCCCTTTTGATCAAATCAAAAGGAAGAACCCGAAGAAGAGGTAATGTTTTCACCACCCTCTTTCAAGTTACTTTCTTCTTCAACTTCTTATTTCTCTGTTATTCCCATTCTAAAATAATAACTCCACTATCTTCTATATACTGTGATGTTATTATAAATATGGTACAACCATATTCAGTATTGTATCCTTCCTTTTAATGACATGTCACCATACGTGTGTACTTAAGACATACCATCTCCACGTCGTGGTGTAATTGTTATTAAATAAATTATTATTTGGATGAGTATAATAATGATGTTTAATTCATATAAATAATAAATTTAACATGATAGTGATTCTGTATATATGATATACCATCCAATTATATATTATTTTAATATCAAAATAATGATATTGTCGCTCGTGCGTACGTACGGACTACCGTCTCCACGAACGCGATGAGATTCATTCCCCATCGTATCCATTCAAGACTAATTCTCATTTAATGATAAAAAATAATGTTTAAGGACTTTATATCATTCTGGATATGAATAATATACAAACTATCCATAACAAACACGGCTTATGTAACAAAACATATAAAAGAAAACGAGTAAGTTAAAACCCAAAACAACGATAATACTAAGATATTATTAACAAAGCAATGTTAAAAGATCATATATGATATCATATTAATTTAAATTATTCTTGTATAATTTAATAACAATTATTTCACCATTATACAGGAGTTTAACCAACCCTCGACCAAGGAAAAGTACAAGGTAAAGGTTTATTTCTCAATCTCTTCATTATCCTAGGCTGTTTATACCTAATTATCTACTGGGACCTCTTTATCATCCACATCCATGTTTTTTTTAAATGTATTTAAAATCATTCTTAATATTTTATAGAATATGGGTTAAAGTCATTTATACCCTTGTTCACTTTTTATAAGATGTTTATAAAGGAATCTTTCGTCGTTTTCCAAACAAGGCCCTTTTTAACCTTTTCGACAGAATTAAGGTAAGAATGTCTTTTTTAACTTATACAACGGGTGCAGCTATTTTCCACCGTTATAAAATATTCAAAGCTTCCCTTACAAGCTTATAATAATATTTTCAATGTAAATGTTTTCTTTTATAATTATGTGACTTTTAAATTATTTAAAAAAAATAGATATTTCTCTCAAATAGTTTTGATTTCATCTATGTCAACATCCTTTGATGGATTTTAAGCTTATTTGAAGTTTATTTATTATGATACAAAACTTCCATATTTTATTGAAGTTTTTGTGATATGTTTGACTGTGGATGTGTTTTTTATACCATTCATGGTTTATGGAGAAAGTATTGACATTTCGTATGCTAGTTCTAATACGAATGTTTATGTTATGTTTAAACCAGTTCATATGAGGAATGCATTGGACTTAATAAGTGACGGGTAGATCCCGATATAGATCCTCGATGCATCAGTAGGTCTCATAAGACAAACTAGTGTCTTGTCACGAGTCCTTGATAAAATCTTATTTTTAGTCTTGGCATGAGGCCTTGGGTACGCGGTTTATGATAGTCTGGAATTATGCATTCCATTATTATGAAAGTCATTATTGATATTGCATGTGATTATTCGACTAGTATAATATCCATGTGAATAATTAAATTGAATTATTTAATTTTATCTTTGCCATATTATGCTGAAGTTCATGTTTAAAAGGCTTTTGTTTTAGTTATACATTGCCTTAAATATTTATGTTTATTTATAAAAGTTTCCGCTATATTTTTATCATTACTGAGCATCTGAGCTAACCACTTTCAATGTTTTAATTTTTAACAGGATGTGAAAAAGTATTTTATGAACGACCTGTAGGAAATGTATGAGGGGATATAAAGACACAATGTTTTTGTAGTTTTTTTACTTTATGATGTAATGTAAGACTTATGAATATATCTAGTGTTTCCAAGACTACTAAACTAATCGGTCTTTCAGGACATGATCTTTTGTGATCATTCCAATGTTATGTAATAATGCACCGACTCTAGGTAACTGGGGTCGGGGCGTTACAAATTTAACCATCAAAAAACCACAAACTTGTGATAGGTTAAATAGTCTATGATTCCCCAGTAGGAAAAGTAAATAGACAATATTTTTTTTTAAGTTCCATTTCATAAATTTAGATAATTTAATTATGATATTAAAAAAAACATAAGGAAATATAATTACATTTCAAGTAGAGTTTCATCCTTTCATAAGTTTCTAAAAAAAATCATCCTTTCACCAAACAATTTGTATTCAAGATGACTTAGTCACACCTGAAGTGATAGAATCAACTTCTAGAGAATAAAATGATCCAAAAAAGATGAACCATATATTTCCCCAATATTTATACATTAAACAAAACCAAAATGGTTAGTACAAGATCACATAATCCCTAATAAGTATAATATTTTATAAAAATAAATACTACTCTTAATCTCCAAAATTGAACAAACAATACCCAAAGCACAATAAAGAACATTCAATACATAATTTTCCTTAAAATTATTAAAAATAATCCAACCTAAGTTTTAAACCAAAAATTCATAAGGATTTGATCACATAGTATTCCAAAAAAATATTAACATTTATATCCAAATAACATTATCCACTCTTAAAGTCTCATACTGAAATGTAATTAACCTAATCACATATTCTCTATGATAGGTAAAATTTTTCCATAAATAACCCAAATCTCTATATTTCCACAATAAAAACATATATTATTAAAAAATAAAATTCCACCATTACTCCTCAATTGAAATTCCAAAGTATTACATTTCTTTAGGAATATAGTGTTCCCAAAAAGAGAAAAAGTCTTCCAAAAATAAACTTTATCACCCAATCACCAAATAATTTTACTATACTAAGGATATCCATTTGATAAAACATAAGAACCCAAATCAACTTATTATTGATCAATAAAATAATTTAACTAAAAATAATAAGTCATACTAATTGGGGATTTTATGTAGTCCAGTGGTAGGCGAAACACCCTTGTCTCCCTTTGGTTGTGGGTTCGATTCTAGTGGCCATGCTGGACATGACGGGTTTTCACCCACCATGCATGTTTTCCTTTTTCTAAAACCATATCATTATTATAACATTCTAAAAAATAAGATAATTTACTCAAAAAACAACCATAAAATATTTTATCTTCAAAGGTTATCTAATACCTTTCATTTTGCATCCCAAAATGTAATAACCATTTATCACCTCAAAAACAAAAGACCATATGAACCCCAAAGGTTATCCATTATTTCCACACAAGAAAAGATAATTCATTCTTGAATAACATTTTCACATATCAATCTTCAGGGTGACATATACTATAAAAAGTCTTCCAAAGTAATCCCATCATCAAAAGAGCCTTAATACTTTTAATAATTACACCATCCTAAAATCTACCCTACCTCTTGAACCGCTTATATAGACTTATTACTCATTCAATGTTATTCATGGCCATTAATCATTATTTTTCGACTTATTCCATAATAATTATTTCTTATAAAAAAAATCATGAATCATATACTAAGATTCAATAATGTGAAAAAATCAGCTAGGAAATAATCCATACCTTTCATTAGTCATTTTCTGTTTCTTCATCCTCAATTGGAATAGAATTTGGTATTTGAAAAAATATATTTGTATTGTCCTGATGATCCCATTACTAAACCTTCTTTGTAGGATATCTATTTGTGTAATGACTATGCACACCACATTTAAAACCTTCAATTGATCCCTCAGAAAGAACATCTTTCCATTTCCTGAAGTCAACTAGATGCTTCATTTTTCCATGGAAGGTTCTTACTTTATGACCTTCATTACAACATCTATAGCATCTTCCCATCCCTTTGATGCATTTTACCAGGTGTTTATTTCTACATCCTTGACACATAGGTTTTTAAATATACTTACCATTATGATTATTACCTAAACATCCATGTGGATTTGATTCTCTCATATATGATGCCTTATAAAAATCACCAAGGTTAAGGTGGTAAATCATGACTCTAGATAGTTGGTTGATAATAAACACAAGATTTCTCATTTCGGTTCCCATTTCATCCAGTTTCTTATTCAGAAAACCATCACAGTTTTCTTCACATCCCTTTTTACTTTGGTCCCTTATAGACCTAGCCATTTAGTAAAACAAAAAATGTCAGTGTCGGTATATTAGTAAAATAATCATATAATATTTTATGAGGAGGGTAAATATAAAGATATAATTATTCATGTTATCTTAAACTCATTCAATTAATCTAAAATAACTATGACTCTTTCTAATATGCTAACCATTATGATTTTGTCACTTATACTTAAATAACACCCTAACATCTAAAGTTATCTAAACCAACCTCAGATACCAATTGTAAGGCTCCAGCCATAAACATTACATAATATTAAATTATGTTAATAATTCACATTAAATATATTTTTATGTTTAAAGATTTAGAGAATTAGGTCATAACTTATACATAACAACTTGAATTTTACATATAGACTCTTCTACTCAGTATCCATGTTTTTAAAAAATTAAAAACTCTTAAAAAATGAAACATGTTTAGATCCATGTTTTAAAAATCATGGCTTTTCCTTGATCCCCTCTTTGATATATTACACTTTAAGTCCTGTGAAAAACATTTCAAAAACCTAGGATGAGCATAAAATCTCAATAAGTGATACGTAAAGAAGAAAAACTTTTAGTTTTCAAAACAACATGTAAACCATGAATAATTTATCATAAAGTAATAATTTTCACCTTAAAAAAGTTGGAAAAACACTTTACTGAATAAAAGATAATTTTTTACCCTTTTTTTAACCAAAAGATTACCATAAAACCCAGAGAAAGAACACATAACTTATAATAGGTAAACATGGGACATAATCAAACTTAAATGGAATAACCATAGGACCAACTTCCACAAATAATTCTTACTAATGGAATATCCATATAACCGACTTCCATAACCAATGCATTGGAGGACATAATGTAACAAAATTTCATTTGTTTATCATAGAACCAACCATAATTTGTTTTATTATGTAACCACCCATCATTGGTTTATCACATAACCACCCTTCAAATTTACAAGTACTATTACATAATCATAACACATAAAATATTTCAAATATCAACATTTTTGTAATAACATTTAATTTTCAATCATAAGATATCATTTCAAGATATTGAAATAATCGATTAATTTTAAAAAACCATTTTTGAAACAAAAACACCCAAAAAGGGAATAATGGATTTATTTTCCATTTAAAAACAATAAGGTTTATAGTGGTAGCCAAATAACAATTACGGTGGCGGAGTGGTCATTGTTTCCATATACGTTAAAAACATTACTTTTATCATTTATTAAAATTATTTTTAGAAAAAATATTCCCTTTTAATGAAAGTAAAAGTAAAAGTGTATTATTATACACTTTATAAAAAAAGGATGTGTATATTACCAAAATATTCCTCAATTAAAGGAGATTGAGACGAATTCATTTACAAAGATTATTTTTCAAATAAAATAGATCAATTATGTATATTCATTATAAGTACACATAAATCAAGTATAAATAAAATATGATATATCAAAATTAATTTCTCACATAATCATAGAACAACATAATCAAGAAGTATAATATCAACCCAAAGAATGGAAATTGGGTTACGAAGTTCCCTTACGAAAATTTGGTAGCCTAACGACATAATTTAAAAATTCATAAAATGAGTTGATGAGAGAAAAAGGGGTCCCTAATCACTTGGACATAAAATTAAAATAAATAATGATATATAAGAACATATCCAAACCTTAGAAAATGTAAATTAAAATACATAACATAAAATAATTATTTGACTAAAATAGGACGGTGAAAGGTTCCCTTACCTCATGTTCGACTTGACTCGTTCGTTCTTTAATTTCTAGAATAATAAAATTAAGTTAATTTGTTCTTTTCTTAGAAAATTTTTAAACTTTATTAATCCTTTTATTTCACTTATTACCTTTCTATAACAATTAGTTAATTATTTGAGGTCACATCAGACATTTTGTCGATGTTCATAACTTGAGTAAAAAATGAACTTGTTATAATTGTAAATTGTCGATGTGGTCAAAATTCCATTATCTACAAAATTATATTCATGATTTAGATATAATATATATCATATATATCCCGCATATATGTATTTATAATAGTCCATAGCATTTGGAAATAATAAATGAAATGCATTGTTCATGGAGACGGTGAGTCGTACGTACGCATGAATGCTACTTTCATTATTTTTTCATATTTAAAGGAACAAAAACTAAATGATACATAGGTATGTTATAATTAAATTATAAAATATTTTTTTTATATTTCATAAGTATTTTAATTTTATCCTTTATATGATCTATGTATAGCATGAATGGGTTATATCATATTGAGGGGGCGGTAGTCCGCACTTCATCAAATGAAATTAACGTATTTATACAACATGAAAAGAAAAAAGGTATGTTATAAAATATAATTACAATAGAACAAAGATAAAATAAATATCATAAATATTATATATAACTAAATTTCCATCTTAATGTCCACCATGAGATGTGGTAGGAGAATATTGAACAATCATCGTTTCGTGAGGCCGTAGTTCACCGCCCACTAAAACAATATATTCTATACCCATTAAATGGAGGTGTGTGTATTTATAGTTAGAATCATTCTTGTAACTATAAAATAATATATTGATGATAATTTTATTTTTATATAAACAAAGAATAAGAAGAGCATAGGGATTTGAGAATTAAAAAAAATGGGAAAGAACTTGAGAGAAGATGTTACCTCAAATCAGGTTACTTCTTTTTATTTGAGAAAAATGGCTCTCTTGAATTGCCTTCTGCCTAGGGGAAGGATTCTAGTATGAAGGGAGGGATGTTTTTGGGTTATTTTGGCGGAGGATGGATGAGAAAAGGGGGATTGAGAGGTGCGAGTAAGGGTTAGAGGTGGTGTCCTTTTATAAGAGGAATGAGGGAAACTCTAGGAAACTTTGAAAGTATTTTCTTATTATTAATTAATTTTAGAATTATAATAACACCAAAATGATATATTTTGAATATAATATAAGTTTAGTTACAAATCCCCTCATAAAAAGGGTTTTATACATGATTTGGTCACAAAACTAACCTTATCATTTATCCTTCATCCCTAGTAAACTTATTTAACTTTTACCATGTCTTCTTGTATATTCATAATATATTGTTACCATAGTTAATATAAAATGCCAAGAGAACCAATAAATGGATAAATAATGAAAATTTTAACATCATATATATAAGTTGGCTGAATAGTTTATTTTCAGGAGAGTTATATCATTTAATAAAATTTTAATTGATTCTAAAACTCATTTAGGTCAACTTTTATACTATTCATGTCATGACTTTTTAAAAATCCATAACAACTTGATTCAATCAAAAAAATGTCATTAATTCGAATATAACAAGTCATAATCACCCATAAAATAATTTTATGGCATAAAAAGTTTCAAAATAAATTTATTTTAATTTTTATAATCTCATTTATTTACAACATTAATTAATAAGGCAATCGCTACATCGTCATTATGTCATAAATAAATAAATTTATTAGATGTATAAAAATTATAAATAAAATACCATGATGTAAGAAATATTTTTAGATTTTTAATTACTGTTTATAGTCAAAGTGATCACTTTTATAACCTCATATAATTTTTTTAGTAAAAGATATGTTCTTGGGTTATATTTTCTTTAACTTTACATTAAAAGAAATTAAATGTCATTTTCACACACAAGTGGCTTCATGGGGTCCTAAAATCGACCCAAGGATACCCATGTTAGGAAATATCTCATAAAATTGGGTTAGTACATGTTTTATAGTAATTTAGTATTATTATTAAATTAATTTTAACCCTTATTTAACCGATTTTTCTTTTAACCATGGTAAATAAAATATTTACTGATGTTACTATTCATAATTGTCTAAAAATAAAAGTTACCTATTTACACAATTTTAAACTTATTATTCTAAATATGTAATCCATTTTTATAAATTTAAAACATATAAGTTATAGAAATTAATTTAAAATTAATTCATGTTGTCAAAACCAAAAAGCGTGTTTTTAAGATGTAAAAACTACCAAAAGATTGACTTGAGTTTATGTCCAATTTCAAAGTAAAATTACTTCCAATGACTAGGGTTTTATTAAATGATAAAAATATAATATAATTAAACATTAAAACCAATTAAAATGAAAATGTAATCATATAAATAAATTATATGAAAAGATAGTTTTGACTTAAAACGTATTATTTTTCAGTATTCATTCAAAAATGAACTTTGTCATAAAAATACTAAACCTTTTTCCAAAGTAAATTTTGATGCCACTATTCTAAATAAGAAGTTTATTTTGTTAAATATAATATATAAAAGTGATAAAAACTACTTTCAAAAAGGATTCTGTAAAGACCCGTAAAATTCAAGGGAAATTATTTTCTTAATTTTCTTTAGAATTTTACAAGAGCGTGGTTTCAGACGGCACCTGATTCCGAGGCCCGGAGTGCCCGGAATCAATTTCCGAAGTTTGGCTCGGGTACGTTCAGTGAACGAACGAGCGGGAATTCCTAACTTTTGATCCGGTGCTCAGAATTGAAATCCTAGGGCACCGATGAACTCGCAGCGCCGATTTTCGCTTAAAGAGTCCTTTTCGGAAGTTGCGTTTGTTGCGGGTTGGAAGTTAGTTTTTGGGTTTGTAGTTTTAGTTAAATAAAATTTGTGAAGAACAAATTTTATTTTAACTAGATAAATCCTACCAAAGGGAGTTGGGAGTGGGACCCACATCCACTTAACCTCCCTTGGGAGGATTAAGTGTGGTGGGGCCCACACGAACCCCAACTCCTCAAATTCTCTCAAAACCTCCCCTTTAACCCATTTAAATTAATGTTGACAACTTGACTTAATTAATTGAAGAGGGTTAATTTAAATTTCAAACCATTGAAATTCTAAGAGGAGGGTTGTGTAATAAAATAAGCTTAAGCTTATTTTATTTGGTTGGGTTGGTTTCCTTTGTTCTTGAGAGGATTTTGAGAGCTTCTCCTTCATCTTCAAGCTTTGACGAAGAACGCTCAACTTGACGAAGAACGCTCAAGTTCCGATGAAGAACGTCGCTCCGCTCTTCTTCGTCTTCCGTGTCAACGAGAGGGAACACCGCTTCCTCCTCGAATTCCCTTCGTCGGCATACGAAGATTCTCCAACGACGTATCACATCGGACGCACCTCTTCGTCATCGGATTTGACGAACGACGACCGCGACGCCCGACCTCCGCGACGTTGTCTTCCGCGGGACGTTGTCAAATCTTCGAACCTATACCCAAGGTAGGGGTTGTTGATTATTGTTTAATTATTTTATTCTTGATCGTGGATCACGCATGTCTAACGTGAGTCTTTTGAATAATTTTAAGTTGTGTTATTATTTAACGTGAGGGGGCCTGACCACATGAACACGACCGAACCCCCTCCATCGTTCTTGTTGAATTGCTTTGCGGGTGGAAACAAGGTGGCGTGGTGCCGTCGCACCACGCGGTTAATCGTGCGTTTATTTTACGCAACGCCGTCGCGCACGCACCATGGAAGAAACATCTTGAACGCGACGCCGTCGCGCCGCATTGAAAGAAATCAAGGCACGGCGGAGGGGCGCGGTGCCGTCGCACCGCGTCGGGCGACGAACACCGCGGCCGGTTCCGGGCCGCGGCGGAAAGAGAAGATCGGCGGCCGAGCCGCCGGCGTCGGAAGCCGAAGAGGGGACCGGATTTTCCGTTCCCGTTGGAGAAAACCGGCCGGCCAGCTTGCCGGCCGGATGGTAATAAACCGGGGGAAATTAATCCCCCGGACAGCACACAAAACCCCCCCTCTTTATGAGGGGTGGAGGTTCCTTGAAGGGGGGGGGGGGGGGGGGGGGGGGGCAGGCGGCCCCCCGGTTCCGCACAAACAGGCCCCCCACGTGGGGGGGGGGGGGGCGTTTTTAAAACAAGGGCGCGGCTATATGCCGCGCCGCCCCTTTCAATCCGCGGGGGATTGATTCCCCCCCGCGCTGCCACCGTGCGGCGCCAGGCCGCCACGGCCGCCGCGCCGCCGTGCCGCCGGCCGGCCGGGCCGGGTCGGACCTGGGTCGGGTCGACCCGGTTCGGGCCGACCCAGGGGGGGGGGGGGGTCGGGCCGGGTCGGCCCGGACCCGGACCCCCCGTTTCGAATCTTTTTCGGTCTTTTGGCCATAACTTGAGCCACGGACCTCTGATTGACGAACCGTCTGCGGCAACACGATCCTTGGATCGAGACGGTCGTTCCGGTATATCGCACTCAAGGTTTCGGCTTACTTTGAGTACGTCCGGGTTGGTTCGTTCACGAAACCAACCGGGCCTTCGGAGCGGAAACGCTCATATCTTGAGCTACGGACGTCCGATTGACGTGCCGTCAGCCGCATTGTGTTCCTCTTAGTGAGATGGATCTTTTGGCATACTCCGCCCGAGGTTTGGACGCAGGTGGAGTACGGTCGGGTTGGTTTTGCCTTAAAAACCAACCGGGCCCCGGGAACGAAAATGCCAATAACTCTCAGACCGGGCGTCCGATCGACGCGCCGTCTGTTGCGTTGAGTTCCTGTTGACGATACGGAACTTTTGGCTACATCAACTCTGGTCTTTGTGACAGTTGATGTATCAGCCTCTCGGCTCGTGGAGCGGACCCTCCGAACGAGCTTGCTGTGTGCGGGAACCCTAGTGCTGGCTGCGACTGACTGTGATTGCTACTACTGCTACTACTGCTACTGTGACTGCGACGACGACAGTACAGAGATCCTGTGTGGATTCGACGACGACGACTACAGCACTCAGCGATCCTACGTGGATCAGTGCTACAGGTCCTGTGTGGGCCCGATCCTGTGTTGGTCCGATCCTGTGTGGGTCCTTGCGCTCAGCGGTACTGTGTGAACCAGCGCCTACAGGTCCTGTGTGGGCCCGATCCTGTGTGGGTCTTTTGCGGGGGTTAGTTACCTATCGATCCTTCGTGGGTCCGACGACTTAAATGGATCAGAGATCATCTTTATCGTCTTACGAAGAAGTATACCTGTGTGAGCTGAATCCTTTTGCTTTCCTGTGTGGATTGTGTTGTGCAATCCTGTGTGGATTACGTTTTGCTTTCCTGTGTGGAATACGTATACTTTCCTGTGTGGACTGAGTTGTACTTGGGCTCGGAGGTTGGAGCGTATTTGAATTGATGACTTAGGTATATGTATGGGCATATACCTAAGCTGTGTCGGTTGTAACTTCATGTTTGTACCTTTCTTCGTGGTTTATCCTTTGTGGATTTGAGAGACCTTCAGGGGTCTCGGGGTCCCTACTGAGTAGCTTATACTCACCCCTGCACGGGCTTTGCCCGCACTACGTTGTGTTGGTTGCAGACGACGGACAACGTTGACCTTAGCTGAGGCTTGCAGAGCGGGACGGTACCCGGAGGTGGACCACTGGGCGGGATGTTCTCGGAGCGGACGGCGGGACCCGTGGAGCAGAGGAGCTATCTGTACCCACCCTTCAGGTGGGATTTCCAATGGACAGTACGGTGTAGCGGCTTTTACTTTTCAGTTGCTGTTTTCCATTTCGAGTTGTACTTTACTTTCAGTTTGGGTTTGTATACTGGCCCATTTACTTTTCCGCACTTTTAGTTGTAATCTGCTTTTGTTTAGTGTTTACTTTCCGCTTGCTTACTCTGTGGTGTTTGTTTACTTTTCAAAGGCAATGCCTTCCCTTTTTACCGGGATTTACGCCTTGGTGCTAGTCGCCAGCCCCTGGCCTATGGAAGGCGGGCTTGGGGTAGTCACGGCACGGACCCCGAGGGCGGGTCGTGTCAAATTGGTATCAGAGGAGTTCGGTTCTACCGCGAACTCTGATCTTTTCTATGTGAAGCAATAATGTTTAGCGTATTGAGTGTGGTTATCAGACCAGGGAGTCCAGTGTTGGTGCGGCGGCCGATGTATCCGTACACCAGGACCCTGACTACAGATTTCCGACTTAATGCACGAAAACATTGATTGCGTGTGTGTTTCAATGATTTCTTTGTGATTACTTTATATCATCTCACCAGGTATACTGTTCTGACCGTGGCGCACCTGTTTCCTTTCAGGATGGCCCCACGACGGCAGTCAGCTAGGGTTCCGAGAGTCGAGTGTGATGACAGCCCACTGAGCGACGAGGCCTCGGTGCAGGGCCCTTTGTCAGCAGTGGCACCGGCGGTAGCTCTACCCGCCGAGCCCCCGATGCTTCCAGCAGCAGCCGCTGACGATGCACGTCACCTCAGCGCACTGCATGAGTTTCAGCGCCAGTGACCGCCCAGGTTTCGCGGGGAGACGGATCCCCAGGCAGCAGAGGACTGGCTGGAGGCAGTGGTTCGAGTGTTTAGGCTAGTGAGGACACCAGCAGACCTCATGGTGATCCTCGCTGCGAGCCTACTACACGCAGCAGCAGGACGATGGTGGAGCTTGATGCTCCAGGTGCACGATGAGGCATCCCTACTTTGGATGGACATTGAGAGCCTCTTCCGCTCAGAATTCGTCCCATCCACCCTTCGTGCGGTGCGTATCCAGGAGCTTCTACAGCTGCGGCAGGGCAGCATGGCGGTCGCTCAGTACTCGGCGAGATTTACCGATCTCTCGCGCTACTCGACCGACATGGTACGGGACCCATTCTTCCGGGCCCGGACCTTCGAGCAGGGTTTGAGACACGAGATCAGGGCATCGCTGATCTCCCTCAGCATACCGACTCAGACAGGAGTACTGGAGCGGGCCCTTCTGATCGAGAGCTTCCTTGCTGAGTCTACACCAGCACAACGACCCACCGCAGGGTGGCACGTGGCAGAGTCATCTGCAGTAGGCAGTCGACGGATGACTCAGGGGTCCAGACAGACCAGACCTTCGGGCAGACGACCTCAGGACACTGGCTCAGCAGTGTGGGGCACACAGCGAGGAGGCAGTCTTTCGAGAGGCAGACAGTGCTACTCGTGCGGCGGGCAGGGCCACATGGCTCGTGACTGCCCGACCCGCCGTGCCGAGGAGCAGCAGACGGTTGAGGGACCACCGAGGCAGAGGAAGAGGGTCGACCGTGGCGGTCCGCAGAGAGGAGGCGGACGAGGCAGAGGAGCTGGACGAGCAGCCGGTGGTGGGCGACGCTTTGAGGCTCTTCCACCACCACCACCAGGAGGTCCACCCCGACCACAGGGAGCTGGCGGGCAGAGACAGGCACAGCTCCAGGCAGCAGAGGCCTACGACCACGGCGCACCTGAGATGATTCGAGGTACTATCTGTGTCTATTCCACCCTTTCAGCAGTTCTTATAGACACAGGAGCGAGTCATTCTTTCATATCCACTGCCCTTGTTCGGAGCTCGGAGATTCCGACAGAGCCGTTGGCTCGATCCTTACGGCTAGAGACTCCTACGGGAGCAGACTCGACGATTACGCACTGGTGCTGGCAGTGTGAGATTACTCTAGGAGGCGAGAGATTTGGATGAGATCTTCTTGTAGCAGTGTCGAGGCCTTACGACGTCATCTTGGGCATGGATTGGCTATCTACGGTCCATGCACATATTGACTGTTTTAGGCGCAAGGTGCGATGTGTACGCACCGACGGGAGCAGGTTCACCTTCACCGGCGAGAAGGGAGCCTTAGCAGCACAGGATGGACATCCGCGGAGGAGAGGACAGCCCATCACTCATCAGTTGGCTAGCCTTATCCTTGGAGCAGTTGATGTGCGGAGTCCTGGTTTTCCTGCAGTGGTGGATCAGTTTGCGGACGTTTTTCCCGACGATGTTCCAGGGCTACCTCCTCGCAGAGAGGTAGACTTTTATATTGATTTGTACCCCGGGACAGCCCCGATATCTACTCCAGCATATCGGATGGCCCCCGCCGAGCTTCGAGAGCTACGGGTACAGTTGGAGGACTTGCAGGGCAAGGGGTTCATCCGACCCAGTGTTTCACCCTGGGCTTCCCCGATTTTGTTCGCCAAGAAGGCGGACGGGAGCTTGCGACTTTGTGTTGACTATCGTCGCCTGAACCAGGTGACAGTGAGGAACAAGTATCCGCTACCGAGGATTGACGACCTCTTCGATCAGCTCAAGGGAGCACGGTGGTTCTCGAAGATAGACCTTAGGTCAGGCTATCATCAACTCAGATTCAGAGACGAAGATGTGCAGAAGACGGCCTTCAGATGTCGGTATGGCCACTATGAGTTCTTGGTTATGCCTTTCGGTGTAACCAATGCTCCAGCAGTGTTCATGGCTCTCATGAACAGGATCTTTCAGCCATACCTCGATCGGTTTGTCGTGGTCTTCATCGACGACATTTTGATTTACTCTACGACAGAGGAGGAGCATGCCTATCACTTGCGAGTTGTTCTTGACACACTCCGAGAGCACCAGCTTTATGGTAAGCTCTCGAAGTGCCAGTTCTGGATACGTGAGGTCCACTTCTTGGGACACGTTATCTCTGAGGCGGGAGTTGCAGTGGATCCCGCGAAGATTGAGGCTGTGTTAGCATGGGAGCCACCCAGGAGCGTGACTGAGGTTCAGAGTTTCTTGGGACTAGCTGGATACTATCGGAGATTCATGCCAGAATTCTCTAGAGTTGCGGCATCACTCACAGCTTTGACAAAGAAGGGGAAACCCTTCGTGTGGTCTGACAGATGTCAGCAGAGCTTCCAGGAGCTGAGACAGAGATTGACCTGCGCACCTATCTTGAGGTTGCCTGAGGAGGGAGTAGGGTACGTAGTCTACTGTGATGCATCAGGGACCGGACTCGGATGTGTTCTGATGCAGGAGCGGGCCGTGATCGCCTATGGATCACGTCAGTTGAGGCCGCATGAATAGAACTACGCTACCCATGACCTGGAGCTAGCAGCAGTGGTCTTCGCTCTGAAGACATGGCGACACTATCTGATGGGCGAGCGCTTTACAGTCTTTTCTGATCATCAGAGTCTCAGGTATATCTTCTCGCAGAAGGACCTGAACCTGAGACAACGGCGATGGCTCGAGTTCCTCCAGGACTATGACTTTGAGATAGTCTATACTCCTGGGAAGGGGAACGTAGTAGCCGATGCCCTTAGCAGGAGGACGGGCATTCAGCTACTTGAGGAGGCGACAGAGCAGCTAGCCTCTTTGCAGATATCCTTCGTGGATAGAGATGGAGCAGCCTTCCTTCAGTCTCTCACAGTCACTCCTCCACTACTGCAGCGAGTCAGGAAGGCACAGCGTGGGGACGCTGACTGTGAGACACGGCGTGCACAGATATCCTCGGGACAGGCACCTGATGGTTTCTCCCTTGGAGCAGAGCACGACATCCTTTTCAGAGGACGTACCATGGTACCAGTCTCTTTGCGAGAGGAAGTGCTGAGAGAGTTTCACACTTCTCCTTTGGCGGTACATCCTGGAGTGGCGAAGATGTACCAGGACCTCAGACGACAGCACTGGTGGCCGGGCATGAAGAAGGCTGTAGCAGAGTTCATTTCTCGATGCCTCACCTGCCAGCAGGTGAAGGCAGAGCATCAGGTACCAGCAGGCTTGGTACAACCCTTGGAGGTTCCAGAGTGGAAGTGGGATGACATATCTATGGACTTCGTGACTGGACTTCCACGCACTTCCAGAGGTCACGACTCCATCTGGGTGATTGTTGACCGACTCACCAAGTCAGAACACTTCTTACCCATCAGAGAGCAGGGCTCAGTGGAGAGCTTGGGACGTCTTTACGTTCAGGAGATTGTGCGGCTCCACGGCGTGCCATCATCTATCATCTCGGATCGAGATGCTCGCTTTACTTCCCGGCTTTGGAAGGGGTTACAAGAGGCGTTCAGGATGCAGCTACGTTTGAGCACAACCTTTCACTCTCAGACGGATGGTCAGACGGAGAGGACCATTCAGACTCTCGAGGACATGCTCCGCGCATGTGTCCTTGACTTTGGTCGTAGCTGGGAGGACCACCTACCCTTGGTGGAGTTTGCGTACAACAAAAGCTACCACTCCACCATCGGGATGGCACCGTACGAGGCATTGTACGGCCGACCTTGTAGATCTCCTTTGTGCTGGACAAATCCTGGAGAGTCAGCACTGGTGGGACCAGAGATGGTCCAGGCCACGACAGAGAAGGTCCAGGTCATCCAGGAGCGGATGAGGACAGCTCAGAGCCGGCAGAAGTCATATGCTGACAGGAGGCGGAGGCCACTAGAGTTCGAGGATGGCGACCACGTCTTCTTGCGGGTCTCACCTCGATGTGGTATTCAGAGATTTGTCCGAGGCGGCAAGTTATCTCCGCGCTTCATCGGACCCTTCCAGGTCCTCAGCAGGATTGGTGAGGTGGCTTATCGCCTGGCTCTACCACCTCAGTTGCACCGGGTGCACGACGTTTTCCACGTGTCTCAGCTGAGGAGATACGTGCATGACTCGACACACATCATTGATCATGGGGAGCTTGAAGTTGATGATGGGGCGAATTTTACGGAGGTCCCGGTAGAGATAGAGGATCGACAGGAGTGGGTCCTGTGTGGGCGATCGATTCCTCTTGTGCACATCAGATGGAAGCACGGGAATCTCCAGGAGAGCACATGGGAGCGGGATGCTCAGATGCGTGCTCAATACCCTCATTTGTTTCCCTAGTTTTTGATGTATCTTTACGGGGACGTAAAGCCCTGAAGTGGGAGTAATGTAAAGACCCGTAAAATTCAAGGGAAATTTTTTTCTTTATTTTCTTTAGAATTTTACAAGAGCGCGGTTTCAGACGGCACCTGATTCCGAGGCCCGGAGTGCCCGGAATCAATTTTCGAAGTTTGGCTCGGGTACGTTCAGTGAACGAACAAGCGGGAATTCCTAACTTTTGATTCGGTGCTCGGAATTGAAATCCGAGGGCACCGATGAACTCGCAGCGCCGATTTTCGCTTAAAGAGTCCTTTTCGGAAGTTGCGTTTGTTGCGGGTTGGAAGTTAGTTTTTGGGTTTTTAGTTTTAGTTAAATAAAATTTGTGAAGAAAAAATTTTATTTTAACTAGATAAATCCTACCAAAGGGAGTTGGGAGTGGGAACCACATCCACTTAACCTCCCTTGTGAGGATTAAGTGTGGTGGGGCCCACACGAAACCCAACTCCTCAAATTCTCTCAAAACCTCCCCTTTAACCCATTTTAATTAATGTTGACAACTTGACTTAATTAATTGAAGAGGGTTAATTTAAATTTCAAACCTTTGAAATTCTAAGAGGAGGGTTGTGTAATAAAATAATCTTAAGCTTATTTTATTTTGTTGGGTTGGTTTCCTTTGTTCTTGAGAGGATTTTGAGAGCTTCTCCTTCATCTTCAAGCTTTGACGAAGAACGCTCAACTTGAGGAAGAACGCTCAAGTTCCGACGAAGAATGCCGCTCCGCTCTTCTTCGTCTTCCGTGTCAACGAGAGGGAACACCGCTTCCTCCTCGAATTCCCTTCGTCGGCATACGAAGATTCACCAACGACGTATCACATCGGACGCACCTCTTCATCATCGGATTTGACGAACGACGACCGCGACGCCCGACCTCCGCGACGTTGTCTTCCGCGGGACGTTGTCAAATCTTCGAACCTATACCCGAGGTAGGGGTTGTTGATTATTGTTTAATTATTTTATTCTTGATCGTGGATCACGCATTTCTAACGTGAGGATTTTGAATAATTTTAAGTTGTGTTATTATTTAACGTGAGGGGACCGGACCACATGAACACGGCCGAACCCCCTCCATCGTTCTTGTTGAATTGCTTTACGGGTGGAAACAAGGTGGCGTGGTGCCGTCACACCACGCGGTTAATCGTGCGTTTATTTTACGCAACGCCGTCGCGCGCGCACCATGGAAGAAACATCTTGAACGCGACGCCGTCGCGCCGCGTTGAAAGAAATCAGGGCACGGCGGAGGGGCGCGGTGCCGTCGCACCGCGCCGGGCGACGAACACCGCGGCCGGTTCCGGGCCGCGGCAGAAAGAGAAGACCGGCGGCCGAGCCGCCGGCGTCAGAAGCCGAAGAGGGGACAGGATTTTCCGGTCCCGTTGGAGAAAACCGGACGGCCAGCTGGCCGGCCGGATGGTAATAAACCGGGGGAAATTAATCCCCTGGCCAGCACACAAAACCCCCCTCTTTATGAGGGGGGCGGTTCCTTGAAGGGGGGGGGGGGGGGGGCAGGCGGCCCCCCGGTTCCGCACAAACAGGCCCCCCACGTGGGGGGGGGGGGGGCGTTTTTAAAACAAGGGCAGGACTATATGCCGCGCCGCCCCTTTCAATCCGCGGGGGATTGATTCCCCCCGCGCTGCCACCATGCGGCGCCAGGCCGCCGCGGCCGCCGCGCCACTGGCCGGCCGGCCGGCCGGGCCGGGTCAGACCCGGGTCGGGTCGACCCGGTTCGGGCCGACCCAGGGGGGGTCGGGCCGGGTCGGCCCGGACCCGGACCCCCCGTTTCGAATCTTTTTCGATCTTTTGGCCATAACTTGAGCCACGGACCTCCGATTGACGAACCGTCTGCGGCAACGGGATCCTTGGATTGAGACGGTCGTTTTGGTATATCGCACTCAAGGTTTCGAATTACTTTGAGTACGGCCGGGTTGGTTCGTTCACGAAACCAACCGGGCCTTCGGAGCGGAAACACTCATATCTTGAGCTACGGACGTCCGATTGACGTGCCGTCAGCCGCGTTGTGTTCCTCTTAGTGAGACGGATCTTTTGGCATACTCCGCCCGAGGTTTGGATGCAGGTGGAGTACGGTCAGGTTGGTTTTTCCTTAAAAACCAACCGGGCCCCGGGGACGAAAATGCCAATAACTCTCAGACCGGGCGTCCGATCGACGCGCCGTCTGTTGCGTTGAGTTCCTGTTGACGATACGGAACTTTTGGCTACATCAACTCTGGTCTTTGTGACAGTTGATGTATCAGCCTCTCGGCTTGTGGAGCGGACCCTCCGAACGAGCTTGCTGTGTGCGGGAACCCTAGTGCTGGCTGCGACTGACTGTGATTGCTACTACTGCTACTACTGCTACTGTGACTGCGACGACGACAGTACAGAGATCCTGTGTGGATTCGACGACGACGACTACATCACTCAGCGATCCTACGTGGATCAGTGCTACAGGTCCTGTGTGGGCCCGATCTTGTGTGGGTCCGATCCTGTGTGGGTCCTTGCGCTCAGCGGTACTGTGTGAACCAGCGCCTACAGGTCCTGTGTGGGCCCGATCCTGTATGGGTCTTTTGCGGGGGTTAGTTACCTATCGATCCTTCGTGGGTCCGACGACTTAAATGGATCAGAGATCATTTTTATCGTCTTACGAAGAAGTATACCTGTGTGAGCTGAATCCTTTTGCTTTCCTGTGTGGATTGTGTTGTGCAATCCTGTGTGGATTACGTTTTGCTTTCCTGTGTGGAATACGTATACTTTCCTGTGTGGACTGAGTTGTACTTGGGCTCGGAGGTTGGAGCGTATTTGAATTGATGACTTAGGTATATGTATGGTCATATACCTAAGCTGTGTCGGTTGTAACTTCATGTTTGTACCTTTCTTCGTGGTTTATCCTTTGTGGATTTGAGAGACCTTCAAGGGTCTCAGGGTCCCTACTGAGTAGCTTATACTCACCCCTGTACGGGCTTTGCCCGCACTACGTTGTGTTGGTTGCAGACGACAGAAATCGTTGACCTTAGCTGAGGCTTGCAGAGCGGGACGGTACCCGGAGGTGGACCACTGGGCGGGACGTGCTCGGAGCGGACGGCGGGACCCGTGGAGCAGAGGAGCTATCTGTACCCACCCTTCAGGTGGGATTTCCAGTGGACAGTACGGTGTAGCGGCTTTTACTTTTCAGTTGCTGTTTTCCCTTTCGAGTTGTACTTTACTTTCAGTTTGGGTTTGTATACTGGCCCATTTACTTTTCCGCACTTTTAGTTGTACTCTGCTTTTGTTTAGTGTTTACTTTCCGCTTGCTTACTCTGTGGTGTTTGTTTACTTTTCAAAGGCAATGCATTCCCTTTTTACCGGGATTTACGCCTTGGTGCTAGTCGCCCGCCCCTGGCCTATGGAAGGCGGGCTTGGGGTAGTCACGGCACGGACCCCGAGGGCGGGTCGTGACAGATTCTCCATCAAAAGGTGGAAAATCAACATTTTAATGAATATTAGAGTGTTTCTTGCTAAAAATCATATTCATTCTTATTTTAAGCCTTTAAAATTTATTGGATAAATGTAAAAACATTTAACAATTTTTTTTAATCATAATGTATCTAGTTATGTTAATTACCAGCAATATAACAACTATGCGTTAAATACCATTTAAAATAATAATAATATTATATACTTTTTCGGTATAAATAAAAGTTGTATGCAACATAAGATTTAAAAGAAACCCGTTGTTGTGTGTTGAGTAAACTATCAAAAAAAGTGTCATATTTAATATAAAATTAATATCTTATTCATAAATATTAATAGATATGAAGAACTATTATTCTATATATACCTAGGTCCTTACACTACTCACTACTAGAAATTCATGTTTTCCCAACTCTTCTTTACCAATGGTTTAAACAAACTATTAGTAAAGAATCTCTTTCCCAACGGTTTAATAAAACCATTGGGAAAGGGGTGTCCAAGGCACCCTTTCCCAATGGATCAAGAGAACCCTTGGGAAATGGGTGTCCAAGAAACCATTTCCCAACGGTTCTACAAGAACCGTTGGTAAATGCTCACCCTTTACCAACAGTTTAAACAAACCGTTGGAAAAGGGTCTTTTGGACACCCCTTTCCCAACGGTTTTTAAAAACTGTTGGGAAATATTTCCCCCAAATACTCAATTGTCCGCTATCTCCCCCATTCGCGATAGAACCCTAATCCTGTCCAGGGCTCCACTGCTCTCGCGACTTCCCCTATCCGAACCTGTCAAACTACATCCAAATCATCTCAAATTAGGTATTCTATTCATCATAAACATAAACTATTTAAGTGATACCTTGTTTTTATTGTTATTCAACTCATATTTTAGTTTTATGTTTTTATTTTGATGCATATATCATTTTTTTGTGTTTTGATTTAATCTAGAATTTATCCATTCCAATCCATTTTATTAATTAAATCCTTAACCCTCCATCGAAGAAAAAGCATCTCAAATTTATTTCCTTTGTATTCTAGATTTTCTAAGTATGTGTTTTTATTCTTTTTTCCATCTTGTAATTAATTTTTACTTTGAAATTTATTTATATGTGTATAATTATTTTTAGCAATGTTTTTATGAATGCTTTCTTTAAAATTCCTTGAGGAACGTGTTTTATTAAAATGATTTTTTTAATAAGGCTTGTGTAATGTAATTTGTTATAGTACACTATGTTACTATGTTTGGTATTTAATAACACATGAGATAACTGGTGTGTGAGAATGTGTTGTGAAAGAGATTCCATGGTTGGTTCAAGATTATATTTACGTTTTGAGCCTATTAATGAGTTATTTTAAAGATATTTTGACATATTTACATTATGTTTATTGGTGAAAACTGGGAGATGTAGAGGTGGTTCATGATTAAGACATATAATTACTGCTAAACATGTGGATAAAACTTGCATAGTAGTGAATTACTGAAATGTTTGATTTTTTAGTCCTTTTTTATTTGGAGTTTCTTTTGATGGTGATGTTTCTTATTGTTACCTATGATGGGAATTTATTTTAGTTTCTAAATCGGCTGAGGCTCCCCGACCATGAACAGTGTATGAAACCTCTACCATTATTTAATCATTCTGTTTACACAGCGTATGCAACCTCTACCCTCATTTAATCAGTGAACTGAAGTCATTAATTCAAGCCTTTATTCTCACTATCATGTAAGAAATTGAATGATGTAAACCTTTCCTCACATGATTTATTACCTTAGATAGTGTCCAACATATGAAATACGAGCTTTTGAATTCATCAGTTAACCATGCTCATATATTCCATTTCCCCCAAGATGACTGTACTAATATAACTTTATGGTCAATTAAACATGGTTCTCATTGTACAATGTATATTATTTGTCCTTCTTGGCCAATACACACTTTTATGAGGGTGGGGTGCTTTTCACTAACCATTATGGCATGTGTAGACATCCATAAAAATGTTAGATAAGTCACAAGTTTAATTCAGTAATGTTGTTATCATTGACATACTTTATTATTAATCTCAAATTTTAAAATAAATGTTTTTGTCTTTACTTAATGAAATTATATCTTTTTATAAGCCATGAACAACCTATTAGTGTAGAAGCCTAATATTTATTCACCCATGGGGTGCGCTTGACTTGGGGAAGTAATTGTTTAATGAAAGGTATAGCCATATAGGTTCCAATAATGAGTTATTGAACATGAGTGAATGATTTTGGATGCCTATAACACATGATGGGACCTGAGGCATTTGCCTCTTATAGACCTGATAAAAATGAATATAAATAAATTTTAATTTAATTTATGAGTACTTGTTCTTTACATTATTTTAAAAGTTCACTACATCGACTAGAAACTTCTTCCTTTGTCGTTTACTTAAATGTATTTTCTATTACAGTTCAATTGTATTGAATTGTCTATGACAAAATTACTTATATAAATTCTTTTTACAGAATGGATAGAAGTTGGATGTATGAAACCGATCGGATCTCAAGAGATTTTCAAAAAAATTTGGAGATCTTTATAGATTTTGAATTTCACAATGCTTCAGATAGTGGTCGCATACACTGCCCATGTTCCAATTGTGTTGGTAGACCTTGGTTAAGCCGTGAAGAAGTTAGCTACCACATAACGAAAAATGGTTTTCAAGCAAACTACTTTGTGTGGTATCACAATGGGGAGAAAATGAAATCTCAAATTAGTGATGATCGAAATGAAAGGACCGGAATGGAGAATTTGTTAGATGATCAGTTTCTGTTTATTCATTATCATGAAAATGAAAGGATTTCGACTCAAGAAGACTTATATATGAGGAAAACTGATGCTTCTAGTGAAAATGATGATATTGATAGGGTGAAAAAATTGATTGATGCTTCCACGACTCTAGTATATCGACAATGCGATAAACTAAAAAAGCTGGAATATTTAATCCGATTGTTTCATGGGAAAACTATGTATGGGATTTCTAATACAACAATCGATTACATTCTTACTCTCTTGAAGGATTTACATCCAGATGATGCAAATATTCCCTCAAACCACTATATGGTATGGAAGTTAGTTAAGGAACTTAGATTTCCAAGAAACAAAATTAATGCTTGCCCAAAAGATTGCAGTTTTTTCTAGGAGGAAACTGCTGAATGAAATGATTGTATAAAATGTGGCACATCCCGCTGGAAGTCAAAATCTGATGGAACACCATCCCACGTTCCATACAAAGTAATGTGGCACTTTCTATTGATCCCCGAACTCCAAAATCTTTTTATTTTTAATGACATATCAATAAAAATGAGATGGCATGATATCAAGAGAAAGAAGACTAATGATGAGTTGGTTAATCCTACAGATGGATTTTTATGGCAGAGATTTGATTCTCGACATCCTGATTTTGCAGCTGACAAGCGTAATGTGAGGTTGGGTCTTTCATGCGATGGTTTTAATCCGTTTGTGTAGATGCTTACTTCGCACAACACATGACTAGTTTTTATACACATTTATAATCTTCCCCCATGGTTGTGTATGAAAAAACCCTTCACTTTCATTAGTATACTCATATCTGGTACTTATGATCCCAACATTGATATTGATGTATACATGCAACCATTAATAAAAGAGTTGAAACTTATTTGGGATGTGGGTGTGAGCACATACGATTCATGTTCGAAAGACATATTTTAGATGCGTTCTGCACTTTTGTGGAAGATCAATGATTTTCCAGCTTATGCAATGATGTCTAGATGGAGCACGAAGGGAAAAAAGTCATGTCCAGTTTGTATGAAGAATACATGATCCAGAAGTCTGAAACATCGCTGTAGTTTTAGTTTTATGGGACATCGACGATTCTTGCCAAAGGATCATCCATATAGAATGAATCACCGAAGATTTGATAATACCATAGAGATTGATGATCCACCTCAGTGTATGTCTAGAAATGACGTGCTTAATTAAATGAAATATTTCTATTTTTTGTTCGAGAAGGGTCAAATGAAATATGGAAAGAGAAAGAATGTTTCCATTGAAACCTGTTACAATTAGAGGAAGAGGAGTATCTTTTTTGATTTTCCTTATTGGTAAATCAATTTGTTACGTCATTTCTTAGACGTAATGAATATTGAAAAGAATATATGAGAAATATTGCTTTCTGTTCTTCTAAATGTCAATGGGAAGATAAAAGATGATTTACAATCACGGTGTGACTTGGTGGATTGGGGCATCAGACCTGAATTACATCATGTGCGTCTCTCTTTTGTTTAAAGTGGACAAAATTTTAAGTACATACGGAAAAATGAACAAACACATTCGGTTTCCATTTGAACTTTATGAGAACGAACCATGGGTTATATGAGACATGTACGAGTTAACCTCGCCTCAATCCGAGGTGCGGTGTGGCCGACACCACTAAATGTGTCACTCTTTTGTTTAAAATTGACTTCATTTTAAGTGAAAACAACAACTAGCATACGGAAAATGGACCAAACAGATTCTGATTGTGTTTATAGTCTATCAAAATGATCAATGGGTCATATGTGACATGTACGAGTCAACCCCGCCTCAATTCGAGACGCGGTGTGGCCGATTGTATTCATAGTGTCTCTCTTTTGTTTAAAATGGACATCATTTTAAGTGAAAAAAACAACTGACATATGAAAAACTAACCAAATGCATTCAGAATGTGTTGATGCTTTAGGAAAACGATCCATGGGTCATATGTGATGTGTACGAGTCAACCCCTCCTTAATCCGAGGCACGGTGTGGTTGGGATCACTCTAAGTGGCTCTCTTTTGTTTAAAATGGACAACATTTTAAGTACATACATAAAACCTACCAAAGGAATTCGGTTTTCGTTGAAACTTTAGGAGAACGATCCATGGGTAATATGTGATGTGTATGAACTAGCCCCGCCTCAATCCGAGGTACGGTGCGACCGACACCACTCAAAGTGTCTGTCTTTTGTTTAAAATTGACTTCATTTTAAGTGAAAACAACAACTAGCATACGGAAAACCAACCAAATGGATTCTGATTTTGTGGATACTCTAGAAAAATGATCCATGGGTCATATGTGACGTGTAAGATTCAACCCCGCCACAATCTGAGATGTGGTGTGGCCGACACCATTCATAGTGTCTCTCTTTTGTTTAAAATTGACATCATTTTAAGTGAAAACAACAACTGACATATGAAAAACTGGCCAGATGAATTCGAAATGTGTTGATGCTATAGTACAATGATCCATGGGTCATATGTGACGTGTATGAGTCAACCTCGCCTTAATCTGAGGCACGGTGTGGCTGGTATCACTCTAAGTGCTCTCTTTTGTTTAAAATGGACAACATTTTAAGTATATACGGAAAACCGACCAAACACATTCGGTTTCCATTGAAACTTTAGGATAACGATCCATGGGTCATATCTGATGTGTAAGAATCAGCCCCGCCTCAATCTGAGACGTGGTGTGGCCAGAACCACTCAAAGTGTCTGTCTTTTATTTGAAAAGGAAATCATTTTAAGCGAAAAACATCAACTGGCATACAGAAAACCGACCAAGCACATTCGGATTGTGTTGATACTTTAGGAAAATTATTCATGGGTAATTTTAGACGTGTAAAAGTTAACCCCGTTTAAATCCGAGATGCGGTGTGGCCAGCACCACTCTAACTATGTTTCTTTTGTTTAAAATGGACAGGATTATAAGTGAAAGCAACAACTGACACATGAAAAATCGACCAAGCACATTCAGAATATGTTGATAATTTATGAAAATTATCCATGAGTCATATGTGACGTGTACGGGCCAACACGGGCTCAATCCAAGTAGCGGTGTGGCCGTGATCTTTCTAAGTGTCTCCCTTTTGTTTAAAATGGACAACATTTTAAGTACATACGGAAAACTGAACAAACGCATTCGGTTTCCATTGGAACTTTATGAGAACAAACCATGGGTAATATGTGATGTTTGAGAGTCAACCTAGCCTCAATCCGAGGTGCGGTGTGGCCGAAACCACTCAAAGTGTCTCTCTTTTGTTTAAAATTGACTTCATTTTAAGTGAAAACAACAACTAGCATACAGAAAACCGACCAAATGGATCCTGATTATGTCGATACTCTAGAACAATGATCCATGGGTCATATTTGACATGTATGAGTCAACCCTACCTCAATCTGAGATGCGGTGTGGCCGACACCATTCATAGTGTCTCTCTTTTGTTTAAAATGTACTTCATATTAAGTGAAAACAACAACTAACATACGAAAAACTGACCAAATTCATTATAAATGTGTTGATGCTTTAGGAAAACAATCTATGGGTCATATGTGATGTGTAAAAGTCAACCTCGCCTTAATCCAAGGCATGGTGTGGCTGGGATCACTCTAAGTTGCTCTCTCTTTTTTTAAAATGGACAACATTTTAAGTACATACGGAAAACAGAACAAACACATTTGGTTTCCATTGAAACTTTAGTAGAATTATCCATGGATCATATGTGATGTGTAAAAATCAACCCTGCCTCAATCTGAGATATGTTGTGGCCAACACCAGTCAAAGTGTCTCTCTTCTGTTTAAAATTGACTTCATTTTAGGTGAAACAAACAACTTGCATACGGAAAACTGACCAAACGGATTCTGATTGTGTCGATAATCTAGAACAATGATCTATGGGTCATATGTGATGTGTACGAGTCAACCCCATGTCAATTCGAGACACAATGTGGCCGACACCATTCCTAGTGTCTCTCTTTTGTTTAAAATGGACATCATTTTAAGTGAAAACAACAACTGACATACGAAAAATTGACCAAATGCATTCGAAATGTGTTTATGCTTTAGGACAATGATCCATGGGTCATATGTGACATGTACGAGTCAACCCCACCATAATCCGAGGCACGGTATGGTCGGGATCACTCTAGGTGGATCTCTTTTATTTAAAATGAACAACACTTTAAGTACATACGGAAAACCGACCAAACGCATTCAGTTTCCATTGAAACTTTAGGAGAATAATACATGAGTCATATGTGACATGTACAAATAAACCCCACCTCAATATGAGACATGATGGGGCCGACACCACTCAAAGTATCTATCTTTTGTTTAAAATTGACTTCATTTTAAGTGAAAACAACAACTAGTATACAGAAAACTGACGAAACTGACTCTGATTGTGTAGATACTCTAGAAAAACGATCCATGGGTCATATGTGATGTGTAAAAGTCAACCCTGCCTCAATCCGAGATGCAGTGTGGCTAACACCATTCATAGTGTCTCTCTTTTGTTTAAAATAGACATCATTTTAAGTGAAAACAACAACTGACATATGAAAAACTGACCAAATGCATTTGAAATATATTGATGCTTTAGGAAAACGATCCATGGGTCATATGTGACGTGTACGGGTAAAACCCTCCTTAATCCAAGGCAGGGTGTGGCCAGGATCACTCTATGTGGCTCTCTTTTGTTTAAAATGGACAATATTTTAAGTACATACAGAAAACCGACCAAATGCATTCAGTTTCCATTGAAACTTTAGGAGAACGATGCATGGGTCATATGTGACGTGTAAGAAACAACCCTGCCTCAATCCAAGATGCGGTGTGGCTAGAAACACTCAAAGTTTATGTCATTTGTGTAAAATTGACTTCATTTTAAGTGAAATCAATAACTAGCATACGGAAAACTGACCAAATGGATTCTGATTGTGTCGATAGTCTAGCACAACGATCCATGGGTAATATGTGACGTGTATGAGTCAACCCTGCCTCAATCCGAGATGCGGTGTGGATGACACCATTCATAGTGTCTCTCTTTTGTTTAAAATGGACATCATTTTAAGTGAAAACAACAACTGACATACGAAAAACTGACCAAATGCATTAGAAATGTGTTGATGCTTTAGGAAAACGATCCATGGGTCATATGTGATGTGTACGAGTCAACCCCTCCTTAATCCGAGGCACGGTGTGGCCGGTATCACTCTAATTGGATATCTTTTGTTTAAAATGGACAAAATTTTAAGTGCATATGAAAAACCAACCAAACACATTTTTTTTCTATTGAAACATTAGGAGAACGATCCATGGGTCATATGCGTCATGTAAAAATCAACCCTGCCTCAATCTGACACGCGATGTGGGCGCCACCACCCAAAGTGTTTGTCTTTTGTTTGAAAGGGACATCATTTTAAGTGAAAAACATCAACTGGAATACGGGAAACCAAAAAAATGCTTTTGGAATATGTTGATGCTTTAAGAAAACAATAGATGGGTCATTTGTGACGTGTATGAGTTAACCTCACCTCAATCCGAGGCACGGTGTGGCCGGTATCACTCCAGGTGTATGTATTTTGTTTAAAATCGACATCATTTCAGGTAAAAATATATGGTATACAAAAAACTGATCAAATTATGAATTGAATTCTAGATTCCAAATATAATTGTCATCTAAATTTTAAATTTAATTCTAAATGAATTATGTATGTTTATGAATTCTAATTTAATTATGGATGTGTATAGTTCCAGGATGCATTATATTTTAAATATGTATGAATTTGTTCTCTATATGTATGTGTTAGTTTGTTATTGTAGGTACAATAATAGTACATGTATGTGTTAGTTTATTTCAGGTACAATAATTGGATTGAAAATGAGAGGGAATTGAAATAACACACTAAAACCAACAAACACATACATATAGAAAGTGTCTCAGGTTTATTTGAAATAGACAACATTTTAAATAAAAACAAACACTGACATACGTAAAACCGACTAAACGCATTCAGATTTAGTTGAAACTTTAGGAAAATTATCCATGGGTTATATGTGAAGTGTACGTATCAACCCAACCTCAATCCGAGGTGTGGACTGGCCGGAACCACTCGAAGTGTCTCCCTATAGTTTAAAATGGACTTCATTTTAATTGAAAACAATAACTGACATACGGTAAACCGACCATAAAAATTTGGATTCTGTTGAAACTTTAGGAAAACGATCCATGGGTCATATGTGACATGTAAAAGTCAATCGTGCCTCAATCTGAGTCACAGTGTGGCCGGAATCACTCTAAGTGTCTCTCTTTTGTTTAAAATGGACAACATTTTAAGTACATATGAAAAACTGACCAAACGGATTCTGATTGTGTTGATACTTTAGGAAAATGATCCATGGGTAATATATGACGTGCTTGAGTCAACCCCACCTCAATCTAAGGCGCGGTGTGGCCGAAAGCACTCAAAGTGTCTCTCTTTAGTTTAAAATGGACTTCATTTTAAGTGAAAGCAACAACAGACATATGGAGAACTGACAAAACGCATTCGGATTCTGTTGAACCTTTAGTTCAACGATCCATGGGTCATTTTTGACGTGAATGAGTCAACTCCACCTCAATCCGAGGCACGGTGTGGCCAGAACCACTCAAATTGTCTCTCTTTCATGTAAAATAGGCTTCATTTTAAGTGAAAACAATAAATGACATACGGAAAATTGACCAAATGAATATGGATTCCATTGAAACTTTAGGAAAACGATCCTTAGGTCATATGTGATGTGTACAAGTCAACCCCGCCTCAATCCAAGGCCTGGTGTGGGTGGAACCACTAAAAGTGTCTCATTTTTTTAAATGAACAAAATTTTAAGTGAAAACAATAACTGGAATACGGAAAACCAACAAAATGGTTTCAGAATATGTTGATACTGTAAGACAATGATCCATGGGTCATATATAATGTGTACGAGTCAACCCCACCTCAATTCAAGCCATGGTGTGGCCGGTATTACTCCAAGTGTATGCATTTTGTTTAAAATGGACATCATTTTTAGTAAAAACAACTGGTATATGAAAATACAAACAAACATATTCGGATTCTATTAATAGTTATTCAGTTTTTATGTATTTTATTGATAATTGATAATTACGTTATGTATGTATTCAGTTATTAATTGAATTCTGGATTCCACATATAATTGTCATTTAAATTTTAAATTGAATTCTAAATCAATTATGTATGTTTATAATTATGTTATGAATTTTAATTTAATTCTCGATGTGTATAGTTCAAGAAAGCATTATATGTTAAATATATATGGATTTTATCTCTATATGTATGTATTAGTTTGTTATTGAAGGTATAGTAATTGCAAAGGAGCGGAATGGAGGTTGGTGTGCAAAATTGGAGGTTGGTGTGCAAAATTGGAGTCTGCTGTGCAAATTGCAGACTGCTGTGCAATTTTCACAACAAGCCTTTGCCAACGGTTTGAAACCGTTAGAATAGGCTTGTAATAAGCCTTTCCCAATGGTTTACAAACCTTTGGGAAAGATTATGATGGATTTTTTTGCCAATGGTTCTCTTTGAACCATTGGCAAAAACCTTTCCCAACGGTTTTAGAACCATTGGGAAAGAGTTTATTTTCACCAGTTTTACCAACATTTTAGTGTAAACTGTTGTTAAAACTTATGCCAACGGTTTGGTTAAACTGTTGGAATAGGTTCAACGGTTTTCCCAATGGATTACTTCCCCACGGTTTTAAGAACCGTTGATATATTTTATACTAACGGTTCTGAACCATCGGGAAGGTCCCTATTTCCAGTAGTGACTGTTGTATCATTATACTTATTTCTTCATGGTTTTCAAGGAATCCTACTAGGTATGTATATAATCAACCCTGGACTAGATCTGTATAAATGATAAATAGATATATAGATACATTTATGGAGCATGGGGATACTTTTGTGTATTAAATGTGTATGTTGATCGGGACATTGGTATGAAGAGCCGGTCACTCCTTAAATTACCTTAATATAGTAGATGACATATTGGGAATTAATTTTTGGTTAGGTGTTTATTTTCCTCCTCACACATTATTTTTATTTAATCGTACTTTGATGTATTCCCTAGATGTTAAATCAATCATGGTTTTACTATAATGATATATTATTATTATTCCATCTTAATATTGCATGGAAATGCTTAGACACATTCATAAATGTAATATTGATAAATAAAAATATTTTATATTATGACATCTGGGTTATTGTCGCTATCCCCTAGCATATTGGTGGCATGATTAGGGTTGTGGTGTCTCGGTGTTCTACTAACCAGATGTGCTCCAGTGGGTCGGATTTTTACATCTTGATACATTATCATACTCCATCAATGAATGGATAATGTCGATCTGTGTGGACCATTCAATAGATCCATCAATATCATAAGATTTTATTGTACAAATAGTCATGAACCGAATCTTAAAACCCATTATTCATTAATTTAGACCTATAAGGATTTCCTTTTTTCTTATTGCTTCCACCTTTTTTGGTATTTCCTCATTGTCTCTTTGAGATTCCTTTACCTATCTCAGAATAACTGGTTTTCTAATCATTGATCTTGGAAGGATGTTATTATATTAATTATAATCTCTATTTCCATACTTTTTTATGTATAATATGATTGTATAATTCTCAATTATAATCATTCATAATATTACACAAACTATTCTATTTGGAAGATATACTAAAATTTTCAGCTTATCATGATTTTAATGGATTGAGGATTAATAGTCCTTGATCCACTCTATCAATCATTATTGACACATATTAAGATATTTTCAAAGTGAATATATACTTTAGGCTCTTATGATAGGTATATATTTCAAAAATATTTTTTCAAAGATAATTCCACCAAATTATCAATTCACTGATTATTATAGAAAAACCACAGTCAAGAGTTGTATAGTTTTTCTCATATATATTCAATAACCTTGAGAAATAAATTATAAATTTTCATTTTGTATCAGCACACTGCCTAAGAATTTCAATGAGGCATCTCTTTATACCATAATAAGTTCACCACTTGAGCATAGTGTAAGCATTGGTGTAGAGATAATATTGGTTTTCAATTCCTTGATTCTCTCTTTAGATTCAATAATAACTAAAAAACATCACTCCCTTATAACTTGTCTTTGAAATTAGGTTTTAAAATAATGTGATATTTCTCAAAATCATCAATATTATATAGATAGTCCATGAAATCTATGGATATCCCCCATATATGATGATAATAGACACTCTTTAACCACTTTGTTTATATAGGGCTCCAAATATATCAATTTATTTGTGATATAATTCCCTATCAATGATACTTCCTCTATCCAAAAATAACACTTACTATATATTGTATATGAATTCACTCAAAAAAGATTTATCATAGTATTAAAAATCTCCCTATGATACTCGTTTCTTTTGGAGTAAACAATAAATTCATCTATTAAGACAATGATATATTTATAAATGTATTTTCTAAAGACATTATTCATTATCTCCATGAATATTTTTCGATCATTACTGATTCCAAACAAAAATCCCAATGAATTCTTTTTGTCTACATCATGTTCAAAAGAATGTTTTGTTAATTAATTCATTCATCACATTTATTTTTTTATATCATGATCATTGGTATACCTTAATGAAGAATTTTTCTTCACATAACCGATCGAATAAGTTATCTATCTGTTTCTGGGGATAATTTTTTTTATCGTGACCTTTTGAGTTTATGATAATTTATAAAGAGGAATATTAAGAGATTATTCTCTTTAATGAAGGGTACCATCACAACCTATTTTGAATAACTTGGGAATAAAAAATCCTATCCCATATTCTTTTATAACATCTTCTTCAATTATTACTACTCTATGGTGTACTTTATTTTGTGATATCTGGACATAGACATAGATATTGTTATAAGATCAATTGATAATTCAACTTATTGATAAGGATTAATATTGGGAAACTCCTTATGGAATAAATTAGTATATTCCCTCACAATGGGAATGTATTAAATCAATATTGTCTCCATTATCTCAATATTTTTATCTACGTATGCTTTCTTACAAGGGAATAATTTCCATTTCTAAGAAAAATATTCCAAATAAGATTCTTCTTCCTCTTTACAATTTTATAGAATAAGAAAATTATTTAAGATATAGATAGATATTTGATTATACCAATAATTAATGATGGATTTGTATAATGGTATAAAAAAATTCATTGTGAACATAAAATTCCACTAAATGATGTATGAAAATATTTTCTATGAAGTTCATTTCATAAACATTTACTATAGAGGAGTTATATACAGGGGATGCAACAATTTCCCTATTTTTTATTCCAAAAGTTAAATCTCCCTTTCTTTTTTGAGGTTGTGTTTGAATAGTTATACTAAAACTTTATGATATGAAATAATTTTATTAACATGAATCAAATAATAAATTTTAAATTTAAGAATAAATAACTATCATACTTGTCAAAAATACATTATCAGGACACTTCTTATTAGTAATGATAACATAAACATGTCCTTGATATTTAGGCATTGGAGGTTGTTATGGTTTATTTTCACTAACATCACATGAATTACGGAATTAGAATGAATATTTTATATGTTATATTCTATTGAAACATTGGAAAATTGGATGGGGAATGTCAAAAATAATTCATTTCATGCATCACATTAGTGAGTTTATTCATCTCCTTTAAACATTGATTATCATAATCCTCATCTCTTCCACAGTAAAAGTATCTATTCAGTCCCATGAGTTAGTTTTTGGGAAGCTACATCCCACAAATCAGACACATGTGTAGTTTTTGTTTTTTTACTCCATGGTATTTATCAACTGATCCTCTTGAATTAATTTATATTTTATGAATTTAAGTTTACATCCCCATGAGATCAAGAATAAACAGCAATCAACATCACTACCATTAAGAAAAATGATCAATATCTTCATAGATATCAAAGTATATAATCAAAAAATATATTCATATACTCATACATAATGATAAAATTAATATTTCCACCTTTCATTGGGCATTGATGAAAAATCTTGAGGTTCACTATGCATGTCCTATGAAGTTTGCATCATATGCATTGATAACCTCATATTTCATTTACTTCAGTCTGAGGATCACCCCCTCAAATTTATAATGGATATTTGGTGAAACTATTTATTGAACAATATTTTTTTGAATCCTTCTCGTTATTTGGTTTCAATTTAATCCTTTCACTTAAGGTTCTTGACATGTTTCCACCAATGATTAACATATCCCTCTATGTGATAACTACATATAACAAAATATATTTTAAAATAATTGGAGGAAAAATAATATCTTATTAATGGATTTAATACAATATTACATTATTATTGGACTAGAAGAAACAATAAACATTAGAGGAATTTGATATATAGAGAACACAACTATAAAATTCTACTTCTCAAGAGAAGTAGGGTGTTCCAAAAAATTCATGTTATTATTTATAACATGATTCAATTGAGACAATATGTATAATTAGTTATTGAACCCCATTAATATTAGTTTAGGTATCTCATTAGTGAAATCATTACCCTTACCATCATATTTTTCATTGGAAGATTTCATCTTATTTTTTTCCAGCAAAAAATAATGGAATATTGGCAATGATAATACTAAAATTAATTTTAATATAACTAGTAAACATTGAACATAGAAGTAATCAATTATAAAATACAAGTATATCCTAACTTATGATTATCTAGGTTTTAATAAATGTTATTCATGATTATTTTCTAATTATTATTACTAACCTAAAAATATATGTTATTCTTTTATATTAGTTTAGAATGTGTTTATGAATTTACCATAGAATATCCCAGATGGATTTCAGATCTTGTGTAAAGAAATTACCCTTTGTAATACACTAGGTAGAGTTATTGTGAAGACCTTATGAAAAATTTAATCTTTAATAATCATACATATATATGCTCCAAATCCACATCAATGTGTTTCATTGATACTGAAAATTCAATATTCAGATTCCCATAGGTCTATACATTATAAACATTTCAGGATTTTTTTGATACATAGAATTATCGCTAGGTTTTTTATAATTTTATTACAGTCCTAATCTCCAAAAGAAGACCTTTCAATGAAACCATATATAGTGATCCATTCCTTTTACACTAATTATCACATGATGGTTAACAAAATTAACCAATAAATAAAACATAAAGATTGAGAGTTCCAGTTTCTTTGGGTGACTAGGTTCATAAAAAATAATCATAAATTTAAAAATACAAATTATTTATTTGAATTTCATATTGTTCTCTTTGATCCCTTTGATTTTATAAATCTTCAATTGGATAACTTGGGAAATATTTGAAAAAATTGGTATGTTATAAAGCCAAATAAGGGAATAAGAATGATAAAGGAGCAAGAATTTGAGCCAAATGACATAACATGAAATCATAAAGGAAAATGAACATGAACGATCAAATGGATTCATTATATAAAATGATATACGTATTGAATCATGGAATCCTAGGAATGTGGAAACAACATGATATATGATATCAAAAACATAAGTCAAGCCTCATGACCAAGATTACCTAATGTATTGGATAGAGCCAATAATGGATTAGTTTTTCCACAAGTCCTATACATATCAACACATGGAAAATAAAAATTAACTTATACATGAGATCACTATTGTGTCCAACCAGTTAAAATGTGTACATGTATATGTGTCCAAAATAAAGAAATCCAAAATAAATAATAAATATAATAAATAATAATTGAAATAATGGGTTAAATAATCTTGACTTGAATTATAATCAATTGATGTCTTCTAAGGATTCAAAATAGATGATGGAATTAAATATTTTATTCTTAATATTTGGATAAATATTTAATGGTCTCACATAAAAAATTAATTTGGTGAAAATTTATAGAGAAAGGGAAGTGATATAATTTTTGAGTTAAACTTCTTTAGTGAGGATTTATAAAAATATTTAGGGAAAATTATAGAGTGTAAGCAGATAATAATTTTTATTAAACTAAATGCATATGATGTTGATTCTTCATAATATATTTTTATTTTCCTAAATCCATTGACGATTAAAAAAATTCATTTTGCGTATCGTAATATGAAATAAGAAATATGAAGTTCCATTAAATTAACATTAAATTAAAAAATTGGAAGAAAACATCAAAATAATTTATATCCTAAACAGAAAACAAGGAAACCCAAATTATATTTTCAAGGTATATATATATAAATTATAGTGAAATTTTTCATATATAAATTATATATATAGTTAGTTGCACAGAGAGAAGAGGAACAACCTAAAGAAAAGAGGGTGGTTCAGATTATTCACTTATCTCAGGTAAATATTCACTTTATTCATTCAAATAATGTTTAGAATAATCAAATTAGATTTATTAAAAATTTGATCTAGAAAATTATTCAAGTATATATGATAAATTATGAAGGATTTAAGTTATTTTATATGTTTTTAATTGAAATACTCTATCAATTTCCACACTTCCATGGTCATCTATTTTGTGGTTAAATGGTCACATCACATGTGGATGATTATGGAATTTCATTATAAAATTGATCAATAAAAAATTTATAAAGGTGTGGAATTAATGTGTTTGAAGAAGATAGTAAGGTTTATAATATACAAAAGTATCCACACATAAGCATGATTTTATTATATAGGTGTTATAAAGATATTCTTAGTTCATTTAGGTGGGGTTTTAAACCATAATGAAATTTTTGGGTTTTAAAACATATTATAAATATATCTCTACTAAATAATTTGAAATAAAAGAAAATATAATTATCTAAATCATTTTCATCAATAATAAGTGAATTTAATCAAGCTATGTGGTGGTGTAAAGTGAAATTAATCATTCATGGGGGGTGAATTAACCCTAATGTAAACCATGTCTTCATTTTAGAATTGAAAATGGGGAGTCTAGAAAATAGATATTCCACCATAATAATAAATCTTAATATATTTCGGAAATTTATATCACTATTTCAAGGTGGATGGAAAACATATATGGGTAGTATAACAAGACAAAAGTTTAAATATGTTTGATTGAGAATTTATCTCTTAATCTATGTGTCTCCACTTAGGATTCCCTTTAAGTATCCATTGAATATATTTTGTGAGACCAGTAGAAGTAATATGTGGTGTATTGAATTGGGAAAAAATTCGATAGTCTCCAATTCGTAGAAGGTGAGAGGAGAAGGGGTTTTATTTATAATGTGGTGATATGATTAGTTTTGAATTTTATATAGATTATTTAGTTATTTTTTCTCAAGATTACCAATTGTGTTTGTTTTTATGACTATATATAGATATTAGTACATGTGAGATTGATATATTGGTTTCTTACCTCCAGAATGACTAACCAATTAATGTATTTATCTTGTAATGATTAATACCATATTTTTTGTATTTCACTAATAAATTAAAATTCTATTATCTTAGTGAAAAAAATCACCCTAATAATTTTTTTAAGGATTTATTATAAAAATTATATCCATTTTAAGAAAATAATTTTTTAAATTTGAGAATATGTATTGTTAAAAAATATTTTAATTTACTTGAAAAATACCAATTTTAGTATGATGCTCATTATTCTGACCCTTTGAAAAATTAATTATTATCTCATAAAATTATATTATCATTAAAATGAAACATAATACTATTTAATATACCCATAATATGAAAATAAATATTCTATTAAATTTTTATATTTATCATAATAATATAACTAGAACATTTTTTCTTTATGAAATTCCAAAAACCAATGTTATCAATTTTTAAATATTTCTTTATTTGTATCATAATATAAATACATTATAATTTCATTTTATAATATTATTAAATATAATTTTATAATTACATATAATGGACACGTTACCATTCTAGATGATCATATTGTAATTTAAATGGTCATATTATGACTCTAACTATTAGATTTGTAACAGTCATATGGGTTCCCCACTATGTGCAAATACCTCATATTTCATTCATTCTTATGGATATATTAATTAAATAGATGAATTATTTGAATTAATATAATAATGTGTTTTTGATATTCATTATGTGGGGTATGTGTTTTATATTATTCATTATTATCACATGTGACACATACATAAAATCAGAAGGGAAGTGCGATTCAAAAAATTATGGGTCATTACAAGGAGAAATTATGTAGTCCATGAAAAAGGGAAAACATTATGTTCTAGAAGATATCATTGAATATGAATAAATGATTTTTTTCTAACTTATATGGTTTTGGAAGTTGTATTGAAATATTTTCCACATTTTTTACATATATCGATGGAAAATATAAACCTTCTTCAAAAGAAAATGAAAAAAACAGAATAATACATTTAATAATTATTTAATTAAACAAAAAATGAATCCAAAATAACACTTTATGGAATATTATAAACATAACAGTATATATATAAGAATTACATTCCCAAGAAAATAATTTCTGATAGGATTGATGATATATAAGAGTATTGAAGACATATACAAATGTAATCATCAATAATATTTAATAGTAAACTCAAAACTCCATGATAGGGACTTCTCATAAAGAATACTATTCACATGAAATAAAATTTACCTTCTAGAGTATAATTAATGTTAATTTCAATAATCATCATAAATTTCATATGGTGCACTTCTAGAGTATGTTCAATGTTACTCTTAAAATACATGTTAAAATAATGTTTTAGAAAAACTAAAAACTCTTGTATAATAAGATTATATAATTAAATATAGACACATAATTGCCTTATAATTTCATGACGTGTTTTCCAATTTTAGGATAATTCAAAACACAAATATGGATGTGATCCCTTAACATTGATCATAACCATGTTTTTCTTAATATATTTGAATCTCTCACAATATAATGGATTTATAAAAATATTATCAAGATAACGTTTAGTTCTATTGAATTTTTTTATTAATATATCCTTTTATTGTGTGCTCATATAGAAAGTTTCCTATTATATATATGTTCATTGAAAATAATTTATGTGTTAGGTTATTCACCAATGAAACACTGATTAATCTATAAGAAGGAAAGAATGTTCATAAAAAACTCAACTAGGAATTATTGTGTATGTGTTGTATCCATAATAATTATGTTTCATAAAATCCAACTGCCACATTTTCATCATCTGTAGTAGAATGTTCAACTGAATGTTAATTTTAAATGGAAATTAACACTAAATATTTACTTTGAATATGAAAATTTATTTAATTAAAATTTTAATCCACTATAAATCATCTAAAACCAATATCTAAATAACTATTAAGATTAATCTCATATATGAAAGAAGAAACTAGTCCACATTTTATATTCTTTATAAATAAAAAGGATCCACTTAACATCCACAAGATATGAATCCTTCACATTGTATTAGAATATTTTATACATGAATAAGAAGTACGTAATGTTTGGTTGATTGGATATAATATAATAAAAACTGTAGATGATCACAGTAAACATTTTCTGGTCAACCAATTTCTCAGATTGATCATGACCATTTTACACGATCTACCTATTGGATTATGAATGTTTAATGAAATATAAAAAATCATTTAAGTAAATATATAATTTTTATGTTATTTTAGTTTTTTTCATCCACAGAGTTACATGGAATTAAATAAAGAAATTAATTAATCCTATCATATATTTCTCATATTTCCATTGTATAACATTTGAAAAAAATTTTCAAGTGTTTTTCTAGTTGAACCAACTATAAATTCATCAAAAAATGTTCATGAAATAATGGTTTCCCTAAAATAACTCTAAAAAATTAGAATATAAACCGATATCTCTTTAAAATATTAATTTTGAATAAATAATATAGAGAATATATTATACCAATCCCTAATGTCTTGTCTATGTACAAAACATTACACTGTATGTTTCAAAAAAATTAAGAAAAGAAGACTTTAAAACAAAGATGATGTGGGAAAAAACTCCCCTAAAAATTATCATTAATGAATGAAAACATTAAATCCATTAGAAATAATGTAATGATAATATGAGTTTTGAAATATAATAAAATTTAGATAGATTTATTTCTAGCTACCATAGAAAAGGTTTGTCTGTAATATTTTCCAACTTATTAATTATAAATCATATAAATTAGTTTGTATCTATTCTAAATAAAAGTTCCATTTTGATCGAATTTTTTTTTATTAAAACCATATTATACCTTTAACCAAAATATCATTGTTTCTTTCAACCAAATTTCATACATTGATATTTTCAATTTGATTAAGCACTTATTTTATAATTAATATCCAAAATTCACCGCTAAATGAATCAATAATTTTTGTTTCAAATTTATATAAGAATACCTATTGTTAAAAACTATTTCACAAGGAATATATGGTTCAAATTGGTTGATCTATAACTTTAATGATATTATTAGGGGGATAATTACATGATATGATGTTGTTTAATAGTAAAAAATGTATGTTTTTACACATCTAAAGGATGGTTACCATTCATCCATTTATTATTTATTAAGATACTTTTTGATGGATTTGGTCCATCTTTTAAAAGTAAAATATAAGTGATTATGTAAATACAATATTTATTTGGTAAAAAATCCATATGATCAAAAATCACATAAATATTGGTCTAATAAATGAATCATATATTGATTCATTAATGTTATGTTTCCATTTATTGATATCACAACTATCATTACTTATGGATTTCTAAAAAATTAAATACCATTAAAAAACTCTAGATTAAATTTCTAATGACTATTAATTTCATTAAAAATAAACACATTATATATGAAGATATTGATCAAACCATTTCATGTATTCCTTAAATTACATAATTCAAATAGTATATTATTTAAAAACAATATAATTATAAATATATATACAATGTAACCGGTATTACTAAATTAAAAAAAATGATATAAATAAAATATTTTAAAAAACATTATTCAGAAAATTACATGATATTTTTTATTCATCCATTAATTAATAATATTATTTTTGGGGTTTCATTTTATTGAGAATTTATGTGAAATTAATTTTTCTCTACAAAATATTTCTTAATTTGAATTTACAAACTCTATACCCTAATAAATTCATATCATGATTATTAGTAGGAATTATTTCCATATAATTAACATTAAATTTTTTTAAAACATGATAGTGCTCTTGATTTTATTGTAAGAAAATAAAAACATGTATTCCTATTGCAATAATCCCCTAAAAAATTTATATAATTTTTTTATTAGATACTCATAGATCTTGTAGGTCTAAAAAGTACCGTAGGAACTAACTATAATATTAAAAAATTAAGACTATACTATTATGTTTAAATATAAATTTTTATTCATTACTATATAGGAAATTATCATAGACTATATAATATCTAAATATGTGTTTTTTATGTTCATTACATTAATAGAAAATTTAAGTATGTTATAAAAATTGAATTTTTCTAACCCTTGATTAAATATACAATACTTATCCTCAACAACAGTAGCATAATGTTTTTTCTTGAATGAATGTTTCTCTAGGTAAAAAGTGACAATATTATGATTCCTCTCAATATATAAAATGTAAATTCCTTCAAAATAAGAGATATTAAATGTTTAATTCAAAAGTATCACAGTGTAACCCTTATCAAATAACTAACTTATGAATATATGTTGTTATTGTATCCTAAAAATAAAGTTCATTTAAATTTAATGTATCAATTTGAAAGGGTACATCACCACTAACAGCAATTTTTCATTTCTATTTTTCTCTAATATAGACATTTCATCCAATCAATTTTTTTATTAATATATTATTTTTTATAGTCAATTTTTGTGAACAAAATCTATCTAAATACCATGTATTCTAGATTATAGTATTAATCTATTTCTAGAAAAATAAATTTATCTAATATATTGGTATCAAAACATTCATAGGTCAAGGAATATTATGGAATATATCCTTTTAATTCTATATTTTTCCAACCTTATAATATTGAATATATGGTAACTCATCATAAATATAATCCCTATACGATTTCAATGATTTATCCTTATTAAATGATTATAGATGTTTATATTTACCACCATTATGAAATATTTTAATAAATGGAACATTTTTAAAGTAAAATGGTTCAACAGGAAATGAAACCTTTGTGATGTAAATAAAATTAAGGATAAAATTTTAGGAGTTTCAATATATAAATATTACGAAAATTCCTCATACTAAACACAATATTTAAATAATTGTCTTTTATACTCTTAACATTATAAATGTGTTTAACATATATATTCAAATATTAATGGGTTGAAATAAAAAGTAGATTTAACATATAAATTATATGATTTTTTAAAAATGTGACCATTGGAAATAATAATATTTTACTTAATTGAATAATAGTGATTCTTAAATGTAATATATTATTCACTAGAAAAGTCACATATCGTTCCACCTCTTTGAATCATAGATAATTTCCCTCATCATAATCTAATGGAAAATAATTTTAGGGAATAAAGTTGATTTTTAAGGGTTTCAGAAGATACTCATTCACTTAAGAATATTTCCTCTCATATGGAATTATCATAAAATCTAGTTATATTCCCATTTTCAAAAATAAATTTCAATGAACTATCTAAAGTAACAGACGCTTCAATAACCCTCCAGGTATCCATATCCTTCAATACCAACTTCTATATACTATTTTATTTATTTTTTATAATATCAACACTTTTCAATTTATTAAAAATTCACCTCATTTAATTTCATTTAATTTGTTCATAGAGGGTAACATTATATGTGTTATTCTCTATGTATTTAAATTTTATCTCCATCAAATATCATTCCAAAAAAACTTATCTCTAATTATCCTATTCATATGCCTTTGATGAAAATTATTTAACCTTAAATAACATATAAACCAATACATTCTAAAAAATGGATTTAATTATTATTATTATAAGTATTAATCTTCAGATTCATATAATTGAATCTAAAACCTATGGATTTTTTAGAAAATTCTTCTAATTTTTTTCTCTTCACTTTATCTATTTATCCCTTAAATATATTCTTATAACCCACTATTATTAAAATTAAATAATATTAGTTCATCATACTATGATGATTCACATCCTCAATCATTTTCCCCTTATATTCTAAATCTTTATAATTGATTTCCTTGATATACTTTGTATGTTCTTCATATGTGATTTCCCATGAACCAAGTTATTGTATCCCATTTATTACCATCATACAGAGATAATTCATCTATGAAATCTATTTCTCTATAAAAAAATAAAATCCATGATAATATTATCAAATAATATCTTTTATAATAAAAAATAATGTTTATGATTTAAAATGTTTAATTTTTAAATTTTAAAAAAATCCATTTGATATTTCTCTTATGATTTTGAACTATAAATTTTCCTCATCATTGAATAAAAAACAACAATTAAGATTTTATAATTATCTAAATACTCAAAATTTTAGACATGAGTAAAACTATAAATTTCCTTATTTAATGTCATGTAATTAATGGTGATCCGTTAATAGTTATCCACTCTTAAATTATTGATGAATGTCTTCATAAAATATCACATGTACTAACAATGTTATTTGTGAAAAATAGAAGGATAATTGTGATTCAAATTCTCCAATGTTCTAATTGGTATTCTGAATGGAGAAAAATAAGATTCCATCTCTCTTTATTCATGTTATAATAAGGATTATCAATATAAAATATAGAAAAAATTAATATTAATGAGACAATATTTTAAATAAATCATTTCTCGGAATAGTAGGAGTTTTCCAAATTCATGATTGGGTGAATTGACAATGAATATCCAGCTGAGAATTTTCACCCACTCCAAAATGTAATTCATCTAGAAGATAAAACCATTGAAAAAATTAGTTTATAAAAATTATAGCAACTCAGTTGGAATAAATCTTACTAAGGGTGATATAACTAAACAATAGTAAAACAATCCAATCAGAAAATAAACATAACTAATACAATAGAAAAAAAATTGTATCAGATAATAATATAAATTCTATATCAATTGATATTATAATGAATAGTTCCAATTAATAGAAAATGATCATTTTTATCCCAATTCGGTAAGCAGTTTAATACCTAAAACCATATTTTATATATTATACATAAGGAAATTCATCATAAACCAATTATAAGATACACTTTATTCAAAATAATCATCCTTGATAAATCCTTGGTAGTAGGCATCACTATCATTGACCTCCTCATTGATTACTATAATTAGATGTAACTCTAACAACGTCATAAACTAACCCAAATTATATATAGATTATACACCATATTTGGCCCATGGAAAGGCTCAAGGTTCTCTCCTGATACCCTCAGTCTAGAAATAAGTGTAAGGGAATCATAATAAACCAGTGGTAATGTTTTCATCATTAAATAATAGTATAAGAAACCATAAATTTCTATCAAAAATCAACTGTGGTATTCCCATAATCTACAAATCAATGAAATTTTAAAATTGTCAAAAGGAATGGTATAAAAACTTTAACATTTCAAATAAATTCTATAATAATTCCTTTATATCACCTCTAAATCCATTATATTTAATAGTCATCAGGTTTGATGTCCAAATTTAACACACACACACACATATATATATATATATAGTTCACCATCGATTATTGAAAAAAAATAACTGATGATGGAATATTGTTACATTTTATTAAGGAAACCAAAAAATAGATACTAACCATTGCATTATTACAAGGGACTTATTAGTCTAATAATAATCTACCCTCAAAAAGTATTCAAGCATAGAATAAAAAACTAAAACCTTAAAGATAGTATAGGTTTTTCTATAAACAAACATAATAGGTCACCACATACCATTCCATAATTCTAAACTGTTATTATAATCAAATTTCAATCTAGATTAAAATATGTTTTAAAAATATATTTTTAATTCATAATTATAATAAATTTAAAAACATACAAGATTATTTTACATTTTTTTTCATTTTTTAATGGAGGCAACCATTTTATAAGTTTTTCTTTAAAATTGACACACCTTAAATAATAACTCATTTCCATATTAAATTTACCACTTAAATTGTTTTATAAAATCCATCTAAAAACTACCACACACCATATGAATAAAATATCAAGCAATGGAACCACCTTATAAATGAAACTAAATAACTAAAAAAAATCAACCCTGGGTGCCACTAAAGAGAATCAATCAAGGGATACTATAGGAAGTCACAAAAATCCCTTAGATTAGACCACCAATCAAGGAATAAGTGATGTTATTTATACTTTATAAACAAATATAAAGATATTATGAACATTATTAAAATAGACCAACCCATAATCCTAAGTTTCATCTTAAAACAATACACCCTTCTAGCCTACACTTGCCTCATCCCAGAACACTTTCCCACTAGTCTCAACACCTAAAACAACTAGGGGAGGAACATGTAGTGTGAGAATACCTATTGGAATATAAATCTTGATTTATACATAGCTACATAGGTTCTCAATACCAATAAACAATAGGGTGAGAAATCAATTATAAAACACACCAAAACATGTTATTAAAAAAATAAAATCACCAATGCCTCAAGACCCCTATTAAGAAACAACCCATTTTCATACATCATCTGTATAAGATCCCATACATCCCTTTAGGTATGTTATTATTCAATTTTTGGTTTAGGTATCCTTCATTTTGTTCATGAAATGTTTCCCATGTTTATGAGTAGAATTAGGGGTGTTCTAGGGGATTCAAGACATGAAATAAGGGAGAATGAGGCCACCTAGTGCATATTTCACGGTTGACACGTGGTTAGTAGTAACTATGCACCCTAACTATGCATTCTTGTAGGGGTGGTTCTTAGATGATGGAACTATAAAATGGGGAATGGAAAGCTATGTAGGCTTAGACATATCCAATATAGAAATTCACCACATAGTTTGTTAAATCGTGCGGTTCTCCTAGGAAGTTGTGTGACCTGGCCCCTCTTAGACAGAGGGTGGCACATGGTTGGTGCACAGTTTGGCCAACCACACAGTCAAACTATGCTACCCATTTTAAATATTTACTTTTATCATTTTTCCACATGGTATTTATGAACCCTCACCAGAGTTTCATCTCCATTCCTCTTCCAATAGCATGTGTGACGAACCAAATTTACCTTAACTTCCCAAGAATTGATCTCCTTTTTTTCTAATCCATTTAGAGCACCATTCATTGTAGATTGAAGCTTCAGGTGAGTCTAATTCTCATCTTCATTCTTTTTTCAGATTAGGGAATTTGTAGTTGTTACTATTCTTTTGAAGACCTAAAACCCTCTTTTTCCAGTGGATCCATGGTTGGGATTTCGAAGGGTGTTCAAATCTGAATCAAATTCTATGATTAAGAGAGCGATCATCTTCAGAATTGAGGTAGTAGGTATAAAAGTTATATCCCATAGTCTATTAGTTAAATAGATGTGTATGTGGTTGGAAACTTGTGATTTTGGGATGTCATTTAGGTTTTCCATGTTTGATATGATGAATTAATTGGTTTATTGATGAATTGAACCCCTCATGATCCTTGTGGGATGCATTGAGGTTGAATAGACCAGCTTAGAGGCTACCCATGGGGTTAAACTTATTTGTGTACATGGTATTGGGTTATTAAATATGAAATTATGGTTTTAAGATATCAAACCTATGAATTTTATGTTTAGAATGTTAACATAGGTTGATAAAGGAAAAAAATGAGTTTTTTTAGTTGGTTAACATGATTATGAAATGAATTTTTTTTTTAATTTTACATACTGGATAATGTATAATAAGGGGTAATTTGGTATAATGTAAACAAATTAACTAGTTATGAATTGTAAGTGTTAAATGTGTTAATGGGTAAAGGAATGAATATTGTAGAGAATGATGTTGTTTTTGTTGTCAATAATAGATGAATAAGGAGTCGATTGTTAATAGGTTGTCATTATGTGAATGAAAATGTGATCATCGAAGTTGTGGCAATGATTTAAGTGTTTTGGTTATTAATTCATTGAATATACCACTTTAATCATGGATGTAGATTGAAAAAATATATTATATGATTGATTGAGCTAGTCCTAAGTTCCCAAGACTTGAATCAAATTGATACATGTTTACATGATCTTGAAGAACCCCATGCAACACTTTATTGCATGATGAAAGTGGAAGAACCATCCAATAAATTCTAATTGAATGAAGGTTGTGAATCAAATGAGATGATTGTTTCATCTATTCCTCAACTTTTAAGACATGTGTTTTAAGGATAACACATCACTCATCACAGTAAGGAGAATCCATGCATTATGCCTTAATGTATGAGTAATGAATAAATGATCCATGAGTAATCCATGATTGGATTAATGGTATGTATTGAAGATATTTGAAATTTATGATCTAAAAAGAAAGGAATGGAAGATGTTTGAAGATAACAAAAGAGAAAATAAGTATGCATGGGATTTGAATGAAGAAGGGTTGTTTGACATATTAAGTATTGAATTAATAATTACTTATTATGATACATACTTAGTATACAATTTACCAAAAAAATATTTCCAACCATGTAGGCTAGATGAAGTCCTCACCCAAGGTATATGTGGGACCCAGGGGTATATCGCGAACAAGGGGAAGGCCTCGAAGCCAGCTTACAAGAGATGCACAAGGGCCATGTATAAGCCTGAAAGTGCACACACGATGGTGAAACCATACGGAAAGCATGTATAGTGGGTTCTAGGAGAGTTTCCAGAAGAGGTAGAGTAGGATCTAAGAGTGTTCCCACATGGTGAACATGGTATGGGGTAGTACCATGAGGGGAGGAGGATAATTCTTATTTGAGGCTGCAACAGCTTGTATTATAAATAAGTCATGTCCCATGTCTCTATTTTGATGTGGGATGTGATTTAAAAACATAGAGTTAATCCTGGACGTTCATCTAATATCACATGAGATCATGACTGATCACCCCATCCCGTATCCCACATTATAATCTCTTCCAGCAGTGATCATTCCAATGGATGAGGAAAGGAAATGAGGTTGTGTTAAACCTCTAGAAACCCACAGCCACACGATGTGAACCAGTGCACTAAAGAATCATCAGTACATCCTTGATTTAATTCCAACCACCATTGTTGACGAAACCAATTGAAAAAGGATCATTTGAAGGCCATGATATCATGCATGCATTAAAAATTTCATTTATGCAATGAATTATGTAGATAGTATGTGGCTGAAGCAACCAAAGGTGCAAGGCCACGCCATGCTGCTAGAGGGATTAAGAAGAATATCGGCGTGTGTTTCTCTTCACATGAATGTGAGGTTGTCACTAAGAAATAAGGGAGCCCATGTTGAAAATATTCAAACCTAGATATGGAAATCTTATCTGCAGTTTTAAAATATTAAAAAATGATGATCTCGGCTATTGAATGCTTTGAATCCCATAAAATCTCACACGGATTTGAATGGAGATCCTTGCTTATAAATACAGAGCCCTCAACCAAGGCGTAGTTATTGAAAAAATTGAAGAAGATCTCGTTTTTGAGAAACAGAGCACTACACAACGTGTTTCTAGGCATCCTAGATACAAAAAGGAGTTTTTAACTTTTCTTGAGTAAAGGAGAACAACAGAACATCTTGGTTCACGAAAGAGGAGATTCGTACCCTCAGTGCGAAGCTACCCACAAGGGCATGGTAGGTTCTTTGAACCCTCGCCACGCCTTCATGGAAGTAATACTGCGGGTAAAAAACTGGTTCTTGACACCCTTGTTTCACCTTTTCAAAGACAAAACCAAGAACCATATTTGGATTTATGAAGACGGACCATGCAGACTCCTTGCACGAAGAAGAAGACCCAACATTCTGCCTGTTTTTCACGAAGAAGAAGAGGTGAGAAATCTCACCTATTTGCATGATCCATCTTAGAACCCACGTATATCCTTGATATACTCTGTCGGGTATTGTGGTCAAGAATAAGCAGAAGGACAGTGTGTTCCCATGTGAAGAAAGGAAAAGAAATAAGGATACACACCTTCAGGTTTGTATAAGATCACACCCTTTGTGTGAGAACAATTAAAAGACAGTGTACACATACACCTCCCATGGAGAAGAAGAAGGGAACTGAGGAACTTTATAGAAAAAGTAAGGGGAATTCATGATGCACATGCATGATTTGATATACCTAAACAATCCAAAGGGTGGATCACACCCATTCAGGTTTGAAGGCACACACTCATATTGAACCTAAATTAAAGTGTGTGTGTGTGAAAAGATCCAAAGACAAGAAAGTGTGTATGATATTAAGGGAAGAAAAGAAATAGAAAGTGTGTTCTCAAAAGAGTTATACCCTTTTGGTGTTTTACACAAAAGTGAATAAAGAGATTGTGCATGCATGAATGCATGCACATGCACACATGAAGCCACTTAAAAGGATGAATCAAGATTGTGAGTGCACATGTGTAAACATGAAGAAGCAATTCCATGAAAATCATGAATGAATCATAGTATTAATTGAGATATCATAATACAAGAGGTATTGGATCCCATGAAATCCATGCATGATGTAGATGATAACTGATACTGAAGACATACATTATTAAAGAAGTTCTTCTATCTGAGTTTTTAGTAATTGAAAGTCCAAGAAGGAAAAAAAACTGAAATTGTGAAGAATAACTCTTGCATTTTTTAAGAGGTTGTGTGCACCACTCTCACACATACAAGTGAGTACAGGTCTTCATCAGAAGAAGAAATAATTTCCTAAGCATTGTTAAGACTATGAACTGATCAGCAAAAGTGATCAGATTTATTGAGGAAGTCCAACAGACCGTACCAAAGGCTGTTGAAGATTCATGAAGAAATATACATTTATGTGTAATTCAACAAGCCTGTGTGGGGATAGAATAATATCATCTATAGTGAATGAAGAAAGAGCATATAAGGAATATTCTCATGTGAATCGAGAGCTAGAAGAACCCTATGAGATTTAGGGAGGAGAAGAAGACTTCAGTGGGACTCCGAAGCAAGCCATTGGGACTTTGGTAACACTGTGGGAAGCAGTATAAAGAACCTCCTATTGGACTCTATAGAGATACCATGAGACTCTATATCAACCATTATAATTACTCACTGAATTATAGTGGAGAAACTATGTTGGGGGGAATAACCAATACAGAAAGGAGTAGGTCTTTGAACTGAACCTTGTAAATACTTCTGTTCAGTGCCTTTACATTTATATCATCATTTGAGGTAATGTTGAGAGACCCAAGAAAAGTGGATCGATGCATTAACCATCCATAGTGGTTTAATTTAATAGAATCAATTATTAAAAATATTTAAAAGGATAATTGATTCACCCCCACCCCCTCTCAGTTATTCACATAGTTATGGGAACTTCAATTTCTATCAGAGGGAGGTTACCTCTAAAAGATCCAATGGAGTCTTTATGAAGAGCATATTTGAGGAGATGAGTGAACAACCTAAAATGGAGATATTTTTCAAGACTCAAAATAATAGAAAAAAGAAACAGACAAGGAAGACAAAGAATAAGCTTAATGCTAACGGGGGGACACCGTCTGCTAAAGGCAATCTAGAAGGTATAACATGTGATAATTCCTTTTATTATTAGGACTGTTATGATGAAGCCTGCTCAAGCTGCAATGATGATAGATCAGTTAGTGATCTTAAGAATGAAATCAAAGATCATATGAATAATGTCCCTAAAGTAGTGGCAATGCACATTGCTATAAGAATTAGTGCTCTTCAAGATGAAAATTTACATCTGTAAGAAGAATATAATACCATGGAAGAGTCATTGGATAAAATTTTTCCTCTATCTATCACTCTCACAAAACATTTTAAGGGAAAGGAAGAAACAATTTCTTTTAGCAATGAAAGATATAACAAATTCAATGAAAAATTATAGTTAAGTATTTGTGAGAAAGAATTATTTTTAATGGTATTTTTAGAAGCATTCCATGCATTTAAAAAGTTGCACAAAGAGTCTATAGTTTTCAAAGATGCTCAACTAGAAGAAAAATCCAACAAGCTAAAGGATCTTGATATATCTTTACAACAATTAAGAAATATGCATGAAGAACAAATGAAAAAGATGAAGGATAATTGCGAAATTAATATGAGATTAGTTGAGGAAGATAATAACTCTCTCAACAAAAAAATTCTTATAATTGGAGGTGATATTTAAAAATCAGAAATCACCTCAAGATAAAACTTCCCAATCAGCTGGAATAAGAGATACTACCACTCAAGCTTTAATTGTGGACAATGATTTTAAAAGAATTTCATCTCCATGAACAGGTTCAAAGCCAAAAGTTGATAAGTTATTGATTGATAAAAATGTTAATACATCCATAAAAAATTCAAGGGTGGATACTAGAATTATTAAGAAGAGAAATTCCCAAAAGGATGATTTAGAAAAATAAAGACAATTCTAGAAACAAAAATGCACTAAATTTAGCCAGGATGATACTACAAGTAAAATAATGATATTTTTTGGTTATTTTTGGTGTAGTTGGATATTTGGGCATCAAGTTAATGATTTCTGGTATAATATGTCATCATATGAAAATTGGGGAAGGCCTACATTCAGGTAAAGTAGATGTTAAGAAATGGAACAACCTCTTATTCTAAGCCAAAAAACACAGATGAAGAAGAATCTGTCTATCAAGTACAGATTTGAGTGTTTTAAAGACTTCTGTGATAATTTCAATAGAAGTAGTCACAATAATGATGAGTTCTAGTATAGTCCTACCATACTTTAGGCATATATTGATAAAAATCATAGACCACAACAAAGGCAGGAGAAAGCAAAAGGAGTTTAAAAGTTTTCAACTAGGAATATGTAATATAATGAAGTCAAAAAAATAGTGAAATAAATTATTCCCAAGAATAATTTCAATATGGATTCAAGAATTTCATCTCAACAAAGATTAAATATTTCTATCATGGAAAGAAATTTCAAACCATAGATCACTAAAAACTAGACGTATAAATAAATGGAAGCAAGATGAAACTAAAAGGGGAATCAATCTTGAAAAATATGGGATTGATTGAAGACATTCTTGAAGATAATTTTGATAAGTTTCCTAAAAAAGTAACTTGAAAGAATTGAATAAGCCATGTAGAAGCTCCAAGATAGAGAATTACAAGGATTGTTTAGTAATATATCCTAATCAATTGAAAATTGCTGGAGAACTACTAATGGATGAAAATGAATTACTTGCTAAAGATAAGGAAAAAGGAAAACAGATCATTCCACATGAATAAGAATTCTAATTTAATGAGATATTGCCAAGAAATGACAACCCAAGTGTCTCACAAGTACTTTGTGGAAGGTTAAACATGGATGTACATCATGAAAAAAATGTTTAATTGTTTTACCAGGCCAAATAGAGAATATTAAACAATATGCACTAGTAAAAGCTACTTCACTAGTAACAGAAGTGAAGAAAAACAATCCACACAAGTTAAAGGTGAATGGAAGTAAAGAATCCATGCTGAAAATGAAAAATAATAATGCCAAATAGAGATGATACATCAAAACTAAGAGTACCAGACACTTTGGAGCAGATAGGAATGAAGTTCTTGGGTTGAGAGAAAATTCTCATCCTTAGTGCTTCTATTAAGAAGATCACAACCATTCCATTTTATTCCCTTATATTTGTTTTGTATATGTGAGCTCAAATTGTAGGTAATTAAAGATTAAGGTCATTCTCAAAATGATAATTGAATAAACAAAGTGGAAAAGCACAATTTGGACTTATTATTCATTATTTGATAATTTCATGAAGTGTTCTATAGTGGAATATTATCAATATTAATATTTTGAAGATCATCTGATGAATATTTTCCACCAAGGAAAATCAAAGGAGGTTCACCCCTTGAGGGGATCAAAAATAAAAGATATGATATCAATGAGTATGTCAAGACAAACCTTGATATTTATATCATCTTAAGAAGCTGAAACTGAGGTATTCCAATCACTCTTTCATCCCTTGTTCTTAATTGTATTTATCATATCAATTAAGGGGTAGTGATTGATTGATGAAAATATGGGATGAAAGGTGGAGCTCTATTTTATAACATGAAATTTTTAATATGTTAGGTGATGTATGTGTGTCATTTAGAATTTCATTGATAGATCTGATTATCTCCATTACCTTGGTCAATAATTGATACACCCTAAGAATCATTTCACATGTATGGTTGTTTGTGAACAAAATTGAAAAACTTGGTCATATCTCTCTAGTTTTCTACATTGAGTTAGCCTAAGTAGACATAATTTTGATTAAATAAAGGATCTTTGATAAGTGAACCTTGTGACATCATCCCTCTCTCAGAAATACTCAGGAAGATATTATTCAAAGGGATAAGAACATGTTTTTGAAGAGGACCCCACTAAACCATTGCATTTGGTTTCCAATAAGGGGAGAAAATATTGGCATGCCTATTGACCCATTCTAAGTGTGATTAAGAAATATTGAAAAAAATGCAAAGAGGGATATTGTAGATCATGATGTTTCATTTCTTGTTAAAAAGAGATCAATAAAGAGTCAATTTTCTATAGGTTTTCAATATGTGCATGAAAATTTGATGAATGAAGCTGTTCCAATTATTTAAGTGGTGTGGTTATTAATTCATTGAATATAAAAATTTAATCAAGGTTGAATATTGAAGAAATATATCAGATGATTTATTGATCTCGTCCTAAGTTCCAAAGACTTGTATCAAAGTGATACATGTTTACACCGTCTTGAAAAACCCAATGCAATACTTTATTTCATAATGATTGTGTAAGAACCATCCAATAAATTCTAATTGGATTAAGGTTTTGAATAAAATCAGATGATTGTTTGAGTTGTTCCTCAAAGTTTATGACTCTTTTTCAAAGATAACACATCACTCATCAAAACAATTCTAATCCATGCATTAGGCTTTAATACATGAGGAAAAAGGAAATGATCCATGCAACATCCATGATTGGATTAAAGGTATGTATTGAAGATATTTTGGATTTATTATCTAAAAATAATTTAATGGATGATGTTTTAAGATGATGAAGGAGAAAGTAAGTATGCATGGGATTTGAATGAAGAAGGGTGGTTTGGCATGTTAAGGATTTAATTCGTACTTAGTTTTTATACTATGTACTTAGTATACAATTTACCAAAAAATATGGAAAACTATGCAGAGTAGCTGAATCCTTCACCTAATGAATACATAGGATCTGAGGGAACACTGCACCCCAGGGGAAGGCCTCAAATCCAGCCTGCAAGAGGTGCACACGGGCTGTGTATAAGCCTGCAGGTGCATAGACGGTGGTGAAACTGTATGGAAAGCATGCATAGTGGGTGCTGGGAGCGCACCAGGAGAAGGCATAGTGTGTGCTAAGAGCATGCCCACCTTATGAACATGGTACGGGGAGATACCATGAGGTAAGGATAAGAATTTTGGGTTGAGGCTACAATAGATTGTATTATAAATGAGTTGCATCCCCTGTCTCAGTTTCGATGTGGGAAAAGATGTAAAAAATGAAAAAGTAATTCTGTCCGTTCATCTGATCTCGTGTTATATATCAGCCACACACTCCATCTAATGTCCCATGATAAAATCTCTACCACCCATAATCAATCCAATGGTCGAGGAAAGGTACTGAGGTTTTCTTCAACCTCTGGACACCCGCAACCACCCGACATGAACCAGTGCACCGAAGAAGCCCCCTTGAATCATTAATTGAACTTCGACCACCATTGATGATGAAACCCAGTGAAAACAGATTTTTGGAAGGCCATGATATCATGAATTCATTAAACATTTCATGCATTCAACGAATAAAGTCGATTTCATGTGGCCAAAGCAACTGAAGGTGCGATGCCACATTATGCCACTCGAGTGATCATGAAGAATCTCGGCATGCGTTCCTCTTCACAATCACGTGAGGATGTCACCGATAAATAAGGGAGCCTGCATTGAGCATATTCAAACTATGATATGGAAATATTATATGCGGTATGAAAATATTCAAACCTAAAGATCTTGTCTATTGAATGCTTTGAATCCCGCGACATCTCACGTGGATTTGAACGGTGATCATTGCCTAAAAATAAAGAGCCCTTGACCAAGGTGTAGTTGTTGAAAACATTTAGGATGCTCTAGTTTTTGAGAAATAGATCACTACACAATGGTTTTCCATGAAACCTAGATTCATGAAGGATTCTTGCGCTCCCCTTGTGCGAAGGAGAACCATGGACAATATTGATTCAAAAAAGAGAAGATCCACACCCTATGTGCGATGCTACCCATAAGCGCACAATAGGTTCTTTGAACCCTATAAATGTATTCTTGGAAGTAATAACATGGGTAAAAACCAATTCTTGACACCTTTGTTGCACCCTTGCGAGGACAGAAGCAATAACCATATTTGGTTATGTGAAGATGGACCACGCACACTCCTGGAATGAAGAAGAAAACCCTAACTACTTCCTATATTTCATGAAGAAGAAGTGGTGAGAACTCTCACCTATTTCCATGATTCATATGATAACCCACATTTATACTTGATATACTCATTCGGGTTGTGTGGGCAAGAAGAAAAAGAATGACAGTGTGTCTATATGTGAAGAAAGGAAAAGAAAGAAGGATACACACCATTTGGTTTCTAGAAGATCGCACCCTTTACATGAGAACAAGTAAATGAAAATGTACACATACACTTCTCTTAGAGAAGAAGAAGGGACCTGAGGCACCTTATGGAAAAATGTAAGTGCATTCATGATTCACAACATGCATATGTATGATTTGAGATACCTGAACAAGATAAAGGGTGGATCACACCCATTCGAGATTGAATACACACAATCATATTGATCCTAAATTAAAGTGTGTGTGTGATAAGAACCAAAGATAAGAAATTGTGTGTGACATTAAGTGAAGAAAATAAAGAGAAATTTTGTGCTCAAAATAGTTATACCCATTGGGGTTTTCACTCAAAAGAGAAAAAGGATATTGTGCATGCATGCATGCTTGCAAATACACATGTGAGGACACTTAAAAGGTAGAATCAAGATTTTGAGTGTACATGTTCAAACAAGAAGAAGAAATGACATGAAACACATGCTTGAATCATAATATTAATTGAGATATCCAAATAAAAGAGGTATTGGATCCCATGAAATCTATTCATGAAGTAGATGGGTACTGAGACTGAAGCTAGCCATAATGAAACAAGTTATTCTATATGAGTTTTCAGTAATTGAGAGTCCAAGAAGGCAGACTGAGATGACACTATGAAGAATAAATATTGCATTCTTGAAGAGGTTTTTTACACCACTTTCACACATATAAGTGAGGCCAGGTCTTCATAAAAAGAAGAAATTATTTTTTGAGAATTTTTGAGACTATGAACTGATCAGTAAAAGTTATTAGAGTTATTGAGAAAGGCCAAAAAAAATTACCAAATGTTGTTGAATATTCTTGAAGAGATATATAGGAAATTGGGGTTCAACAAGCCTGTGTAGAGAGAGGAAAGAATATAATTGACAGTGAATCAAGAAATATCAAAGAAGGAATTTGATCATGTGACTCAAGAGCTAGGAGAACCCTGTGAGATTCAAGGAGGAGAAGAAGACTTTAGTGGGACTCTGAAGAAGGCCAGTGGGACTCTGGTAATACTATGGGAAGTAGTGTAAAGAACCTCTTGTGGGACTCCGGGAAGATACAATGGGGCTCTGTATCAACCATTGTAATTACTCACCTAAATATAGTTTAGAATCTATGTTGGGGAAGATAACCAACACATAAAGGAGTAGGTCTTTGAAATAAACCCTTTAAATCCTTGTGTTCAGTGCCTTTCCATTTACAACATCATTTGAGGTAAGTCTGAGAGATATAAGAAAAGTGAATCAACTCTTTAACCAGCTATAGAGGTTTAATTGAAAAGAATAAATTAGTAAAAATATTTAAAGGGATCACTAATTCACCACCTCCCTCTCTCAGTGATTCACACTGATCTGGGCACTTCAAAGATGATTTTTTTGTGTTGAAGGAATTAGGAATTGTGAATGGTATGTGTAATCAATGAGTATGGTTTATGAAATGGTATGTGTGGTAAATTGTTAATAAATCATGTTCACATGGATTTGTGGTTTGTGGGGTATTGACAATAGGTTGTATGCCCATGGTTCAGGTTGGACTAAGGATCCAAACCAACACTAGAATGTATAGATTTGGGAGTCAGACTAAGGATATATTCCCCTGACAGTCACATTTTACGAGACTAAGTAGACCAAGTCTCTAAGGTAAGTGTGATTTAATTGTTTTTTAAAATGTTTCTCTAGGGAGATAAGGAAATTTACTTATCCTTTTATTCATAGTAGTTTATTGGATTAGTCTATAGTGTAACCTTTGAGAATTACTAAACCATGGAATGAATGATTAAAATGGTTTAAGTGAACTTTATTAACTAATGGTACCTGATTTACCTTTTATGTTTTAATTTTTTATTTAGTGAATGGATAAACTACACGTTTAGACTTGATATTTTGTAGAAATTGTTGGTGGTGGCCTACTATGTTGTAATCGCACCCTAATCGGGCCGCTATTGGGTACCCAAAAATATTTTATTCTTGTAGGATAGGACAAGGGAAATGTACCTATGCTAGATAGTTGATTTGGGCTCAAGATGTTCATGGATGAGGGATCCAGACATGGATTCAAGAACCATTTTGGATATTCTTCAATTTTTACTTATTTTGGGGTTTCCTTATGTAACACCCCGAGATTTTATGAAAAATATTCTTTTTAATTTCATTAATGTCTTGTGTTGTACGCTACAAAAAAAGGAGGTTACACAACATGCATCCTTGAGTTGCCTTTCATTACACGCAATCACGACCTTCCTTGATAGCGTGTGTAGTATGCAATAACGAGTTTCACTAAACAACAATATGCTATTAAAATATTTTTAAAACTAACCGTTATGAATAGTAATAACAACTTTTTGAAATTTTTTAATATTTAATTTTCAAAATGGAATTCATTTTTGGATTTAGAAAATCGAAATTAGCTTAGGGTGAAATTTTGGTACTTTTCGGATAACTTTCATTTTCTGATGAATAGTGAAAATTACTAAATTTTAATTAAAAACAACCTTTTTAATAGAAATAATTAATAGTGATAAATTATTAATTTTAGTGGTTTTAAAGTATATTTAGAATATATTTTTACAATTTAATACAATGATTGGTCATTGGATGTAATTTTACATTTAAACCAGACATAAACAAGTGTCAGTCTTTTGATAGTTATTATCTCTTAGGAACACGCTATTTGTTTTGACGATGGGAATTAATTTTTAAATAAATTAATGCAACTAATATGTTTTGAATTTGGTAAAGAGACATCATTTTTTAATTCATAATATCAAATATATCTTAGGCCTAATTTTTGGTATTTTTTCTGAAAACATTCATTTTTTGATGAATAGTGAAACCACTAAGTGGTAGTTAAAAAAATGATTTTTTCATAAAACATAATTTTACCAATTTTGTGAGTGGAATTTCAAAAATCTGAGAAACACGGTTGATGTTAGTAAGTAAAATGTGGTTCAATGAGGTGAAAATATTTTTTGGTGAATAGTAACTTTTTACTTTTTTTACCACGGTTAAAAGTAAATAGGGTAATTAAGGGTAAAAATGATATTATTATTACCCTAACACATATCCTAATTCTATTGGATAAGTGTAATTCGACCGAAAAAAACATTAGGAATAAAATATGACCATTTAGGCCCACTTGGATTAGATTTGGACATTTATTATTAATTTATTTAAAGAATGGTTAAAATAGATAAAATCAAAGTTTAATAAGTAAATAATTTTTAATATAGGGTAATACATTAGATAAATTCGACTATAAATATTCATTAGAAAGATAATAAGATTTCCTACATAAGGATATTTTATTTGTAATTTTTAGACTTTATATAAGTTAATTTATTTATGACACAAAGATGATGTAGTAATTATCTTATTAATGAAATATTGACATAATTGATGTTATAAATACCCAAATAAATGTAATTTGAAACTTTTTATGAATTAAACTAAGTTTATAGGTTAATATGACATGTTATTATTGATTTAATTAACTTTTTTTGAACTAATAATTCTGTTATGAGTTTCAAAAAAATCAATTACTAAATAGTGTCAAAATTGACATAAAATAGTTTTTTAAAAAAATATTATATTATTAATTGTTATTTTATTCCTAAAAATATAAGGTTCTGTCAAATGACTTAGATAAGATTATATATATTAATAATAAATAACTTGGGGTTCTTTTGGCTTCTTATAGTATGTTTGTTAACTTCTTGTGTAAGAACACAAAAAGACACAGTAAAATTAAAATTATCTAACTTAAAGTTAAATATAAATGATAAGGTTAAAATAGGAACCTAAACTATTATAAATTCTATTGAATGAGATTATTTCGACCCATCCCTACCTTATCTTCTAAATAAATCAATTTGGAGCTATTTAAAACCGAATTTGGCTTTATAATAAAATAATATTTTTAGTTATTCCGAAGGTGCCCCTCTCCTCCCTTATAAAAGGGCACATCCTCCCTCTCTTCATCACACCACATTGAGCCTTCAAGCTAGGACAACCACTACCAAATTCACTTCTCAACTTTCTTAGAAACATACTAGAGGTACTGGTCTTTTTCAAAGACCAATTTCAGTGCCCTAAGAGGAGGACACAAAGAGGCGCTTCAAAGAAGAGGTAATGTCCGTTATCGATTCTTTCAACTTTATTTCTTCTTCCACTTATTCTTATTAGGTTGTTTCATTATGAAGTAATAACATCAGTATCACTAATATACTTATATGTTATTATAAGTATTAAACAACCCTATTTCACCATCTATCCATCCTACGTAAAACGAAATCACCGCGCGTGTGTACGTACGGAATACCATCTTCACGCCGTGGTGTAATCTATTTTCCACCACCACCTTACTTGGATGGGTATAATGGTGTAAATAAAAACTATATATGATTATTTTAAAGTTATATTGATTCTGAAATAGTATACATACATTCCAATACAATTCCATGATCATGATAACGATATCATCGCTCATGCGTACGTACGGACTACCGTCTCCACGACGCGATGAGATTCATTCTCCACATTTACCATTCATGAATGATTATAAAGTATATATAATAATTAATCCTGAAATATATGACATAATAATGATACTGGATTTATGTATATATATATGTATGTCATCTACTTAATTCCATTCAACTCAATAAGGAAACGAAAACAGCGTTCATGCGTACGTACGACCTACCGTCTCCATGAACGGTGTATTTCTTTCCATTTACCGATCTATTATATATAAGTATATTCTGAATATATATTATATATAAATCATATTATATATTCTGGAATTAATTAATCATGATCTATGTGATCATATGAATAATTACAAGTCAAAACACAGACGACAAATGAAACGATTTTACACAAAATGCTCTTTAACATGAAATTTACAAAAGAATGGGTAAAATAAAGTCATAAGTGAACCATATATGATATCATAACAATGATTATGATCTTGGAATAAGTTAATGACATTATATAAATAATTATACAGGAGTTTCGGGCACTTACGAAGCAAATCATTTCTAAGGTAAGTTAAATATCACAATCTCATTTTTATCCGAGATTGTTTATACTTTGAAATTTACTGGGGTGTATTTTATCATCCAAATCCATGTTTCCTAAATATGTAATATTATTTCCATCCACATACAATTTTTTAAATCCAATTTTACCCTTCAGTGAGTTTTTAGTAAAGTATATGAAAGGAATCTTTTGTCATTTTTCGTACGAGGTACTTTTTGACTTTTCCAGCAAAAGTACAAGAAGAATGTTTTTATTAACTTATACGGCACGAACAGATTTTTAAAGCTTTATTTTCATGAAGCTTCCTCAAAAATATTTCATGAATATTTTCAAGGAAATCCTTTTCTTTTAAAAATTTATGACATTTTGTGAAAAGAAAATTATTTTAATGAAGAAAGGATATTTTCCTCAAGAATTCATTTCAAGTGTTTTATCAAAACCATTTTCCATATAAAATGAAATTATTTCATATGTGTATGTTTTAAGTATAATTTTAATGTATCTATGATTAACATGGTTTCACTTTTCTTATTATGAAATTATATCCATTTCTTTTATACGGATTATGTTATGATGGGATGATGTTTATGAAACCCATTTTATTCGTTGGGTTATTATGAATGATGTATGTTTATATTGTGGCAAAGTAAAAATGATTTCATTATGAGATGGGTGGGACCTATATCTACCTCCAATGCATTGCGTAAAGATTTATATCTCATGAGATAGACATGGCTAGAACAGCAAATTAAACCGGTTCATTAATACAGGACTGGAACAAGGAGTGAACTCGATTCAGAAAGGGACTTTTTCCACTAAGATGGTCTTGGAAGCAATGCCTTGGCTAATATGGAAATCATATCATGTGCTTAAGGGTTTCTACAATTACATGTTTTATTCCCATGCTATTTTATCATTCTTAATGTTTCTTTATGATCTATGTCATATGTACTTCCATGTTTTATGTCATTTCTCAAGATTTTGATGTTTAAACATTATGTTCATGTTTTTAAAGTTCAAATGTATATGGTATGTTTTATTTTATCCATTCTTACCCTTACTGAGCATTTGAGCTCACCCTTTTTATGTTTTCTTTTCCCCAGGATATAAAGAAAGGTTTTATGTAAGAAAAAAAGGGGAAGATCTTTATGGGAGATGTTAAAGATCTTTCACCACGATTAGAAGATTACGTTCCAAGTTTCCAAAGACACTAAACTATTACGATCCTTATGTGTTTTTTTGTTATGTATTAAGTTTTCCACTAAATTAATGTAATGTCCATGTACGTCAAGCTTCGGGTCTCTACAGTTGGTATCAGAGGAAAAGTTTAGTCAACCTTTGTAAACTAGGATGCGAAAACGTTAGTGAGATCCCTAGAGATATTTCTAAGGTATGTCTAGGGATGTCCCTAAGGATAAGTATACACATAGGATATAGTCCTAGAAATAGGGTAATTATATTAGATTAAACCAAAGATGTTAGATATTGATGTTACTCCCCCTTTATTATGATTTTTGCCTCTCACACTATTCTTTTTGGGTTTTAGAAAATGGCTGGAAACAAGATGATTCACGATAATGGAGGATATGATGGACAATGGAATGATATTATTCATGAGAAACCAAATGAAATGGGATTTGGAAGTCCAAAAATCATTATTATACCGAATCAGCAATCTTATAATATGATCAATAAAGTAAAATTTGGTAAGTTTCTTGACTCAGCTAATAAGAGAAAGATGGAGTTTCATGATGATCATAGAGGAAAGAAAGTTCAATTTCCCCTATGTAAATCATGTGGGAAGAGGCATCAAGGAGAATGTTTCAAAGGAACTGGAAGATTCTTTGGGTGTGGAAAAGAAGGACATAAAGCCTGTAAGTGCAAAGGAAAAGGTTCAGTTAACACCAGGGATGAGGATAATGGTATTGCTATGACATCAACAATGGTTAAATGTTTTAAATATGGAATGTACGGGCATTATGCAAACCAATTCCCTAAGGGAAAGTCTCATGAAGTGAATCAGTATGGTCGTATGGGTAGTATTTATGTTGATGATGATGAAGAAACTACAAATGATATGTGAGATGAAAGAATTGTTGAAGCCCAGTCAATGGTTTAAGAATGTATTGGAATGATTACATGTTTATCATGTGTACTGTTGTATAAGTAATCTCATGGTACTATGGAATAAAGAGACATCTAAGGATTGTTACACTGTTGTCTTTCCTTGAGTTTTGAAAGTGTATGATTAATCGTACCAGTATCCATGAAAGGTTATTCAGATATTTTTGGAAAGTAGATGATATGCTCATAATGAAGGGATAAGAAGATAATGAGATGTTTGATAGTATTCATGAGCTCATGACTGATATAAGGAGAAGGTTATATCATGGTTTGAGTATATAGAATTTTGGATTTTGGTATGTGGAAAGAGTTAACTTTTGACAGAATTCATGTTTTCACGAAGGTTTAATGAGTATTCATTTTTCAAGAGAATACATGATTAAGGTATTCACATGATCGGAATGTGACCAACAAGATATATGGGGGATAAATGATGGTATTCACTTTCTTGGTTGATGATATTTCAAGTAATCGTTTTCTTTATACTATGAGCTTGGACCGAAGTATTTTAGATAAGCCTAAAGATTGGAATGGATTATGTTGGACATAAGTTAGTATTGATTAAGGATAGGACTTTTTTTTTGATATTATTTATGGGATTTTATAGTAATGTAGTTTTAGAAAAAGGATAACCTGTAGGACGGGCGACAACCCATCGCGTCAGACAAGGCTGTGGGAATCGAACCCACAACCGAAGTGCGACTGACCTTTATCACCTACCACTGGCCTACAGGAAGTCCCTGTTTAGTAGAAACTAGTTTTATTATATCAAGCAGTATGATATATGAAGTATAAGTCCATTTTAGGAACCATATATGATTAATCTCACTATAGATAGACTTATGTAATTTTGATAACTTTTATAACCTTTTGTTTGAGACAGATGGAATGACCCATTATTCTATCACATGATCTACTAACACATCACGAATAACAAATTCAACTTCATTTCATTAATAGATGAAGTGGAAATTGTTCAATTAATGAACAACAGTGAGATTGTACCAAAATCATGTAAGTATTTATTTTAATTCATCAACTTTAGGGAAATGATCTTGAAAACCCAAAATGTTGTCCTAGTGCCCTTATATCTGATGAATCAGATGGTACCTTAGATCATCACAAATATATGGATTTGTGATTTCTGGCTTTTCCATAGCCATGTTCTCTACCACTATCCATCAGAACATGATGGTTAGATTTCTCTTCCATATCCATATTTTCATCTATGTGGAAACCCAGTGATTAGTTTATTTGGGTAACCATTACGTTTCATACTTTTGTTTTTAAAGATTGGTTTTGGTATTCCTTTTTAAGATGTGGGTTTCTATTAAAGAAACTTTCGAGGAGTAAACCATTTATAACCCCGACGAATTTCAAGGGTGAAATTCATTTTAAGGGGGGTAGAATGTAACACCCTGAGATTTTATGAAAAATATTTTTTTTAATTTCATTAATGTCTTGTGTTGTACGCTACACAAAAAGGATCTTACACAACATGCACCCTTGACCTGCCTTGCATTTCACGCAATCACGACCTTCCTCGATAGCGTGTGTAGTATGCAATAACGAGTTTCACTAAACAACAATATGCTATTAAAATATTAATAAAACTAGACGTTATGAATAGTAATAACCACTTTTTGAAATTTTTTAAATTTTATTTTTCAAAATGGACTTCATTTTTGGATTCGGAATATCAAAATTAGCTTAGGGTGAAATTTTGGTACTTTTCGGATAACTTTCATTTTCTGATGAATAGTGAAAATTACTAAATTTTAATTAAAAACAACCTTTTTAATCGAAATAATTAATAGTGATAAATTATTAATTTGAGTGGTTTTAAAGTATATTTAGAATATATTTTTACAATTTAATACAATGATTGGTCATTGGATGTAATTTAACATTTAAACTAGACATAAACAAGTGTCAATCTTTTGATAGTTATTATCTCTTAAGAACACGCTATTTGTTTTAACGACGGGAATTAATTTTTAAATTAATTAATGCAACTGATATGTTTCTAATTTGGTAAAACAGACATCATTTTTTAATTCATAATATCAAATATATCTTAGGCCTAATTTTTGGTATTTTTCTGAAAACTTTCATTTTTTGATGAATAGTGAAACCACTAAGCGGTAGTTAAAAAATGATTTTTTCATAAAACTTAATTTTACCGCTTGTGTGAGTGGAATTTCAAAAATCCTAGAGACATGGTTGATGTAAATAAGTAAAATGTGGTTCAATGAGATGAAAATAATTTTTGGTGAATAGTAACTTCTTACTTTTTTTTACCACAGTTAAAAGTAAACAGGGTAATTAATGGTAAAAATGGTATTATTATTACCCTAACACATGTACTAATTCTATTAGATAAGTGAAATTCAACCGAAAACAACCTTAGTAATAAAATATGACCATTTAGGCCCACTTGGATTAGATTAGGACATTTATTATTAATTTATTTAAAGAAGGGTTAAAATAGTTAAAATCAATGTTTAATAAGTAAATAATTTTTAATATAGGGTAATACATTATAAAAATTAGACTATAAATATTCATTAGAAAGATAATAATATTTCCTACATAATTATATTTTATTTGTAATTTTTAGACTTTATATAAGTTAATTTATTTATGACTCAAAGATGATGTAGTAATTATCTTATTAATGAAATATTGACATAATTGATGTTATAAATACCCAAATAAATGTAATTTGAGACTTTTTATGAATTAAACTAAGTTTATAGGTTAATATGACATGTTATTATTGATTTAATTAACTTTATTCTAACTAATCATTCTGTTATGAGTTTCACAAAAATCAATTACTAAATAGCGTCAAAATTGACATAAAATAGTTTTTAAAAACAATATTATATTATTAATTGTTATTTTATTCCTAAAAATATAAGGTTATACCAAATGACTTATATAAGGTTATATATATTAATAATAAACAACTTGTGGTTATTTTGACTTCTTATAGTATGTTTATTAACCTTATAGTGTAAGAACACAAAAAGACACAGTAAAAGTAAAATTATCTAACTTAAAGTTAAATATAAATGATAAGGTTAAAATATGAATCTAAACTTGTCTAAATTATATTGGATGAGAGTATTTTGACCCATACCCACATTATCTTCTAAATAAATCAATTTGGAGCTATTTAAAACCGAATTTGGCTTTATAATAATATAATATTTTTAGTTATTCCAAAGGTGCCCCTCTCCTCCCTTATAAAAGGGCACCTCCTCCCTCTCTTCCTCACACCACCTTGAGCCTTCAAGCTCGGACAAACCCTACCAAATTCGCTTCTCCACTTCCTTAGAAACATCCTAGATGTCCTGGTCTTCTTAAAAGACCAATTTTAGTGCCCTAAGAGGAGGACTCAAAGAGGCGCTTCAAAGAAGAGGTAATGTCCGTTATCGATTCTTTCAACTTTATTTCTTCTTCTACTTCTTCATCTTAGGTTGTTTCATTATGAAGTAATAAAATAAGTATCACTCATATAATGATATGTTATTATAAGTATGAAACAAACCTATTTCACCATCTATCCATCCTACGGAAAATGAAATCACCGCGCGTGCGTACGTACGGAATACCGTCTTCACGCCGTGGTGTAATCTATTTTCCACCACCACCTTACTTGGATGGGTATAATGGTGTAAATAATAACTATATATGATTATTGTAAATTGATATTGATCCTGAAATAGTATACATACACTCCAATACAATTCCACGATCTTGAGAACGATATCATCGCTCGTGCGTACGTACGGACTACCGTCTCCACGACGCGATGAGATTCATTCTCCACGTTTACCATTCATGAATGATTATAAAGTATTTATAATAAGTAATCCTGAAATATATGACATAATAATGATACTGTATTTATGTGTATATATATGTATGTCATATAATTAATTCCATTCAACTCAATAAGGAAACGAAAACATCGTTCATGCGTACGTACGGCCTACCGTCTCCATGAACGGTGTATTTCTTTCCATTTAGGGATCTATTATATATATGTATATTCTGAATATATATTATATATAAATCATGTTTTATATTCTGGAATTAAGTAATCATGATCTATGTAATCATATGAATAATTACAAGTCAAAACACGGACAACAAATGAAACGATTTTACCCAAAACGCTCTTTAACATGAAATTTAAAAAACAACAGGTAGAAAAATGTCATAAGTGAACCATATATGATATCATAACAATGATTATGATTCTGGAATAAGTCAATGACATTATTTAAATCATTATATAGGAGTTTCAGACACTTACGAAGCAAATCGGACCTAAGGTAAGGAAAATATCACAATCTCATTTTTATCCAAGATTGTTTATACTTTGAAATTTACTGGGGTGTATTTTATCATCCAAATCCATGTTTCCTCAATATGTAATATTATTTCCATCCACATAAAATTGTTTAAATCCAATTTTACCCTTCAGTGAGTTTTTAGTAAAGTATATGAATGTAATCTTTTGTTGTTTTTCATACGAGGTTCTTTTTGACTTTTCCAGCAAAAGTACGAGAAGAATGTTTTTTTAACTTATCCGGCACGAACAGATTTTTAAAGCTTTATTTTCATGAAGCTTACTTAAAAATATTTCATGACTATTTTCAAGAAAATCCTTTTCTTTTAAAAATACATGAAATTTTTTGAAAAGAAAATTATTTTAAAGAAGAAAGGATATTTTCCTCAAGAATTCATTTCAAGTGTTTTATCAAAACCATTTTCCATATAAAATGAAATTATTTCATATGTGTATTTTTTAAGTATAATGTTAATGTCTCTATGATTAACATGGTTTCACTTTTATTATTATGAAATGATATCCATTTCTTTTATATAGATTATTTTATGACGGGATGATGTTTATGAAACCCATTTTATTCGTTGGGTTATTATGAATGATGTATGTTTATATTGTGGCACAAGTAAAAATGATTTCATTATGAGATGGGTGGGACCCATATCTCCCTTCAATGCATTGGGTAACGATTTATATCTCATGAGATAGACATGGATGGAACGGAAAATTAAACCAGTTCATTAATACAGGACTGGAATGAGGAGTGAACTCGATTCTGAAAGGGACTTTTTCCACTAAGATGGTCTTGGAAGCAATGCCTTGGCTAATATGGAAATCATATCATGTGCTTAAGGGTTGTGACAATTAAATGTTTTATTCTCATCCTATTTTATCATTCTTAATGTTTCTTTATGATCTATGTCATATGTACTTCCATGTTTTATGTCATTTCTCAAGCTTTTGATGTTTAAACATTATGTTCATGTTTTTAAAGTTCAAATGTATATGGTATGTTTTATTTTATCCATTATTACCCTTACTGAGCATTTGAGCTCACCCTTTTTATGTTTTATTTTCCCCAGGATATAAAGAAAGGTTTTATGTAAGAAAAAAAGGGGAAGATCTTTATGAGAGATGTTGAAGATATTTCACCACGATTAGAAGATTACGTTCTAAGTTTCCAAAGACACTAAACTATTACGGTCTATGTGTGTCTGTTTTTGTTATGTATTAAGTATTCCACTAAAGTAATGTAATGTCCATGTACGTCAATCTTTGGGTCTCTACACCTTACACTTGGCACTGTATGACATTATATAACATGTTTTACCACTTGATTGTGGGATTATACCTCATTTTGGGAAATGTATTTGTGATGATTGGTTGTTGGTTATATTGATTCCTTTATATATATTTATTATTTATTATGGATTAATTAGATAAGAAGTGTATAGTCTACCCACACATTACATTAGACCATCACTGGTAGTTGATAACCTTTGACAGATTGGGTGGGGGGGGGGGTGAGGTCTTGTGCCAACCCAATCCAGGGCACCGAGTTTAGTGGATAATAGGCCAGGGATATTAAAAAGTGATATAAATTAATTATTTTATGTTTTATTACTATTTGGTATTGGTATATGGAAGACTAGGATGTATCTAGACTTAGAAATGAGCTAATTCATGGGAGTACCTAACCCATGTATGAGGAAAACCCCCAGTACCTAGGGAGGGATTCTTGTTCTCGATGTGTGTTGTTATGGTTTAATGATATTTCACCATTAGGTGATGCACTTGTTTTGTGATGTGACTATTTTATGATATTTCTCTCATAGCTGTATTGGCATAGGGTTGTCTATACATGAATCATTTTAGGAACCTAGGGAAATAGGTGACATTAATCATGGTATGCACACCTAGGGAGGATGTGTGGGACATTAGGGATAGGATACATTTCTTTTTCATAGAAAATTTGAATGATGTGATGTCTAAACATGATGATTCAAATGGGTAAACATAAATATTTTGAAAAAATGTTAAAGAATAGTTCCTAATTAGATGTTATAAATGTGTTATATTTTTGGTTGCGATATGTTATAGTGATAATGAAGTTCCTAACTAAGAAAGATTTATGTTATGATAGTAAAATGGTTAAAAATGGTTTCTAAAGAAAGGCATGAAACTATTTTAGTTGGTTAACCCCATGTTATCCATAACCTGTAGTAGGGACGACTGAGGGTAGTGAAAGAGGTGTGTATACATACTTTTAGATAGTGTATGAGAAATGTGTTATTTATGTCTAGTAGAGGGAATTATTTTATATAAAATATGGAAATTTTATGTTATGTGTTCTGAAATGTGTGTTTGGAATTGTAGAGAGATTCCTCCATGATGATGTGTGCTGGTGGAGAAATATGAGGACATCACTGAGAATTATCCACTAGTAGAGGATCAAGAAACCCCATTTGTTCAGGGTATCCAAGTGGTAGAGATGTTTCACGATTACTTTTCTCATGTTATGCAGATGATGTAACAAGACCTAGTCCAGGTCAAGCTGAGTATGTTTGATATGACTAGCGAGTTTTCGTTACAACATCCTCTAAAATTTTCTAAATAGGGTGGACCCATGGTATTAGAGTTTGAGATATAGTTCATTCAAATGATTTTGGATCACTGAGAAACTCCTCCTGATAAGAGAGTGAAGTTGCAAACATATATGTTGCGAGGAAAAGAAAAAAATGATGGGATATCCTAGTTCAAAATTAGTTGGTTGCTGGTTTGTTGTTGAAATAATTCTAATAAAAGATTCTAGAACATTTCTATCTAGAGACCTTGAGATAAGAGAAGGAATCAGAGTTTATTATGTTAACCTTGGAGACTATTTCATTTATGTATTATTATGGCCACTTCATTAACTTGGAATTATTAATTAAAGTATTGGAAGGGGATAAGGAAGATGTGGTGAGTCATTTCCGTGATGGAATTATATATGATATTCTGTTCTATGTGAAAATATTACATTTAAATATGTTTACTGAAGTTCTGGTCCATGACCTTATTGGGAAAGGAAACCTAAGATAGGATTTTGGCAGTAGAAATATGATTTCATTTGGGTGAGATAGTGGCATGAATTCTGAGAGTGGGAAGTGTTGCGGTGAGTTTTTTATCCTAGATAGTGGTGGAAATTTTAGTCAGTGGAGAGGATCAAACTCTTAGGGTGGTGATTGAGTTATTTTCTATTTGTGTGGTAAGCCAGGAGACATGAGAGGTTAGTGTTCCTAGCCACCAATTTAGTGTTGAGTGTGCATAAATATAGGGAATGTGTAGAGGTTCTATAGAAACCCTATAATGATGGTATTGATGGAGAACCAAGGATAGTACGTAGTGATGTATGAGAGTTGGTTACCCCATATCAAGTAGGAAGTTGGTGTTCTACAGGCCGTACCAGATGCGGTGATAGACATGGTGCTTTAGGACATGGTTTTTATTATCAATAGGGTAGTGTAGAAACAAGGAATTGTATTGGATACCTAGGTAGAGGGATATGATAGCTTCATGTAGTTTAGTCTGTATCAGGAGGTGGTGAGGTTGGACCATTGATAGTTCAAGGTTTGATACTTTTATCATCCACAATTTCTAGTGCTTTATTTGATATAGGTGCCTCACATTATTTTATATCTTATCATTTTTTAAATGTGTTATTTATTGTGGTGGAACACATGTGTGGGGTTATGATGATTAATACATAGTTTGGAGTATGAGTAGAAAATATCCAACCACGTAAGGAGTATGCTATTGAGGTTGGTAGGTACCATTTCTTGTGATGATTTTTTTGTTGGAGATGTCAGGTTTTTATCTGATCTTGTGGATGGATGAGATGATGTTGTATCAATCCCATATTGATTGTTACCATTGTAGGATAAAGTTTATGTACTTTAAGGGTGACACTTAGGGTCACCATGGGGAATGTGATATCTTGGAAGGATGCATATAAATCATTGGTTAGTTTTTGGGTGGTATCACTACCTAGGAATATTTTATTTCACTTTATGATGAGGGATTATACCATTTTTTATTTCCTCATATAGTGGAATAGTTTCATAATGTATTTCCAAAGGACTTATCATGGATACCACTTGAGAGCGATGACGAGTTCAAGATAGAGTTTCTTCTTGGAGAAGAAACTTTTTCTATTCCTCCCTATAGAATGTCACTGACAGAACCTCAAGAACATAAAACTTAGCTAAAGGAATTGGAGAATTAAGGATTTATTCATCTGAGTACATCACCTTTGGGATCTCCATAATTTTTTTGCATGAAGGATGATAAGTTGTTGTGGTTGTGAATCGATTACTGGAGGTTGAGTTGGAAGACAATTAAGAACTGATACCCTCTTCCACGAATTGATTATCTTTTTGAATAGTTGAGAAGTGCTTATGTGTTATCCAAGTTGACTTGAGATTGGGGTATAATTAACTGAGGGTTAAAAAATATGATAAACCATAAAATTACTTCAGAAGATGGTATTTTTTTATATGATTTTTTTGTGACACCAGGTTAACCAACACCCCAGTAGTGTTTATATCCCTAGTGAACCTAATATTTCACCTATATCCGGATAATTTTGTAGGTTTTTTTGGATGAAATCTTGGTTCACGCTAAGACTCATGATGATCATCAATAATATATTGAAATAATATTGATTTCATTAAGAGAGAATATACTATATTCCATGGTACCTAAGTGTCATTATAGATTTACATGGAACATTTACTAAGTCACATAATCTTTGAGGAAGTTTTTTCAGCGGACCTGGAGAAAGTTCTGGAAGTTGTTCCTTGGAAAAAGTCCAATAATTCTTTTTTTATCGAAGTTTTTTTTGGGTTTGGTGGGATATTATAATTGGTTAAATAAAGATTTTTCCATTTTTTGGCACTAATTTTTGGCAATATCGTGGAGGGAATTAAGTTTAAATGGTATAGAGAATGTAAGAATGATTTCTAGGAGTTAAATAAATGGTTGATCACTGCAACAAATTTGATCCTAACAAATATTGGTAGGGAGTATACCATGTTCTGTGATGTATCCAGTGTTGGTATTGAGGTATTATTGATGCAAGTTGGTTGTGTTTTGGCATATTGGTCATGATAGTTGAGGCCTCATGAATGAAATTTCCCTAAGAATGATCTTAAACTAGAATAAGTAGTTTATGATTTAAAATTTTTGTGGAATTATTTTTTGGGAGAAAGTATTATTGTGTATACAGATCATAAGCTCCTTAAGTACATATTTTCACAGTGTGATTTGAACCTTCATTTGTGAATATTGGTTTAGTAGGTGTATTACTTCAATTTTGAGCAAGTTTACACCCTGGGGAATCAAAATAGTTTTATAGATACCTTGAGGTAGAAGACTCAAAATTAGGTGGGCTAGGAATCTAATTCTGAGTGGAGGATGATGGAGTTATTTTCAGATATGCATTGGGAGGTACATGATAGGAATGGTAAGATAGCCCTTGAATTCTTGGAAGTTGACTCCACAATTATGAGCTAGATCAAGGAGAGCTCGTATGAGGAACCAGAGTGTTTGGAAATGAGGGAAAATTTAAAAGGTTGGGGGCCACCATCTAGTCAGACTATTGGTGATGATGAGATTGTGTTTGTTTGTGGTCATGTTTTCATTCCTACTTGTATGTGATAAGAGTTGATATGTGAGTTTCATGTTTCAAAGTTGGTGGTACCTCGGAGTATAACCAAAATGTATCATGACCTTCATAGAAAAATATTGGATGCCATGTATGAAGAAATAGTTTGTAGGTTTTATGAACAGGTGAAGGCTGATCATTCATGCCCGGGTAGTTTGTTACAACCTTTTCCCACTTTGGAATAAAAATGGAATGATGTGATGAAGGATTTTTGGTGAGACCTCTATGGATGCCTCATAAGAATGATACAATATTGGGAGTTGTGGATTTTTTGACCAAGGTGAAACATTTATTACTAATTTAAGAGACCTTTATTAGGGATTATTTGGGAGAGTTGTATGTTTGGAAGATATTGAGGATAAACGAGGTGCAACATACTATGGTTTTAGATCATGATTAACATTTTACATCATGAATCTGGAAGGGATAACAAAGGAACTTTGTATGAGTTGTTTTTGAGTATGTATTTCAAACCATAGAAAGATGGAAAATCATAGAATACTATTCATGTTATTGAGGACATGTTGAGGTCTTGTTTTCTAGATTTTTGTGGATATTGGGAGAATAACATGGCCTAAGTTTAGTTCACCTACAATAATAGTTACCAGGAAAATATTCATATGGAAACTATAACAACCCGATATTTTATGATAAGTATTGTTTTTAATTTATTTGATGTCATGTGTTTTATGCTACAATAAGATTATCTTGTGCTATACGCAACACCGTATTAGCTTGAAGTATACACAACACTATTCTTAGATTGTGTTACAAACAATTTCAAGTTCGTTTTATAATATTCATTCTACGCAACATTGAGTGTATATATATATATATTCAATGTATAAATGAAATATGGTTGGATTCTGTTATATGAAATAATAAAGGATTCTTTCACAACACGCAACCCTAACTTGGCTTGCATTACACACAATCACGACCTTCCTCGATAGCGTGTGTTGTACGCAATACCGGGTTTTACTAAACAACAATATATTATTATAATATTATTATGAACTAGCCGTTATGAATAGTAATAAATAAATTTTGAATTTTATAGCATTATTATTCATCTTACACATTTTCTAGAACATGGTATAAGAACAAAATAAATTTTTCGGGTAAAATAAGTATTTTTCAAAAAATGCAGTTTTGCCGCCTTTTGATGGAACACCCACTTTAAATCTAGTTTTTGACATGTTTATAAGTTCAAGTTGACAAAATAAAATTATTCTCTGGAATGAATAAATAAAAATTTACTTTGGATAAATTTTTCATATTATTCTGGTAACTTTCATATTTTGATGAATAGTAAAAACACGCTATATTTTAATTAAAAACAAATTTTTTTCATCGCAATAATTTATATGATTAAATTATAATATTGAATGGTTTTAAAGTATAAATAGAATATATTTTTACCATTTAATATAATTTATGTCATTAGAATAGATTTTACATTGAATTCCTAGGTTAAATCAATTCAATATTTTGCAATGTTTTAAACAAAAATCCGTTTTCATTCGACAACGGGATTAATTTTAATTTAATTTCTGCAACTTATTTGCATTGAATTTGAAAAAATGGATTCTATATTTGGAATCAGTGGGTCCAAATTATGTTAATAGGATACTTTTTATTTTTGGGAATTATGAATAGTAACTACGGTAAATTTTATTTACCATAGTTAAAGGTAAATCAGGTAATTAAGGGTAAATATAATATTATAAAATTACCATAACACATGAAAAAATCTTATTGTATGACTAAAAGTAGACCCATATAACCTAAGGGTCGGATTAGAATCATTTAATGGACTTTTTTCCATGAAAATAATTTAATTATTATTAAAACTAAAGAAAGTGACAACATGTCACTCTCTTAAATCTTATAAGTATATTAATTTTAATTTAGTGATAAACTTCATGAAACTTAGAATATGAATAGTCTACATAAAGATAATGAAATTATCTCAATAATATTAATTTATTTATAATTTTTAGGGATTAAATAATTATCATTAATTATGACACAATAGTGATGCAGAAATTGTTTATCTAGTGAAAAATCAAGAATATAGTTTTTATTAAACTAATAGTGACCATAAAATGAACAAAACCCTGACCAAAACTTATTGGTAATGTAAATGTAAATCATAATCATCCAATGGTCGAATATTTGTCCATTTGGATCCTTATAAAAGCGATTATGACACATATATTATTTTGTTTTAAATGATGGAAAAGTTGTCACCTTCATAATTTTATAAATATATCAATTTAAATATTTTGATTTTAAGAGAATAAATTAGAGTACAAGTATTATTGTGAAATGAAATAGATTTATCTTCATCATAGAATTTTATTTTTAATTTTTATGCAACAAATAAGTATATTAAATAATTATACAAAAATGTTGTAGTATTTATTTTATTAAGAGATAAACCAAATAAATGGTTTTAAAAATAATAAAATAAATATTATATAAACTATTTAATGTTCTCCACTAATTTTATAGATACATATGACATTTTATGAATCTATTAAAACTTTTAGTTCAAACATATCTTCTGTTTTTATTTTATTTAAATTCAAATAAATGAATAGTGTCAAAATTGACACTATTGTTATTTTATAGAAATAACATATTATAAAATTGCGTAAAAATCAATTTTTTTTTAAATATTATAAATTTAAATTTATATGGTCTAAAAGGTTATTATTTATCCAATTATGGACAATTAACAACAAATAAGTAATTATTTGTTATAATTTAAAATTTAGAATGTTATTACCACAAACAAAATTAAATTGATTAAATAAGGATAAATCAAGTTGATAATGTTTAAAATAAATTCCTAACATGTCTAAATTTTATTGGTTGATGATATTACAACCCTATCTCATCTAATATTCTAACATGAGTCATTTTGTAGGTTTTTAAGTGGGGTTAGATTTATTATAAATTAATATTTTTAAGATTTCCAAAGGTGCCCCTCTCCTCCCTTATAAAAGGGCACCTGCTCCCTCTCTTCCTCACACCATTTTGAGCCTTGAAGTTCGGAAAAACTCTTCGCATTTTACTTACCCACTTCCCTAGAAACTTTATAGAGGTACTGGTCTTCTAAAAATACCAACTCTAGTGCCCTATGAAGAAGTTTAAAGGAGGTGCATCGAAGAAGAGGTAATCTCTTCTACCGATTATTTCAAGCTTATTTCTTCTTCAACTTCTTCATCTTTAGTTGTTTCATTATAAAGTAATAACATCAGTGTCACTAATATACTGATATGTTATTATAAATATGAAACAACCCCATTTCACTTTCTATCCATCCTATGGAAAATGAAATCACCGCGCGTGCGTACGTACGAAATACCGTCTCCACGCCGTGGTGTAATCTATTTTTCCAACACTAATTTACTTGGATGGGTATAATGGTGTAAATAATAACCATAAATAGTTATTATAACATCATACTGATTCTGATATATTTTATTATCCACTCCAATTCAATTCAATAATTATGGGAACGATATCATCGCTCGTGCGTACGTACGGACTACCGTCTCCACGACGCGAAGAGATTAATTATTCATTTTAACCATACATGAATGATCATAAAATGAATAATAATGAAATATATGAAATAATAATTCTACTATATATATGTATATATATATATGTATGTCATCTATTTAATTTCATTCAATTCAATAAGGAAATGAAAACATCGTTCATGCGTACGTACGGCCTACCGTCTTCATGAACGGTGTATTTCATTCCTTTTATCGATCTATAATATATATGTATATGATGAATATATATTATATATAAATCATGTTTTAAATTCTGGAATTATTTAAATCAGGATATAAGTAATAATATCAAGAACAACAAGTTGAAACACATATGATAAATGAAATGATTTTAACCAAAACGCTACTTTAACATGGAATTTACAAAAGAACGGGTAATATAAAGTCATAAGTGAAACATATATGATATCATAACAATGAATATGATTATTTAATAAGTCAATGAAATTATTTAAATCATTATACAGGAGGGTCTGATCCATACGAATCATATCAGACCTAAGGTAAGGGATAATTTTTCAAATCTCATTTTTATCCGAGATTGCTTATTCGTAATTATTTATGGGAGTTATTTCTATCATCCATGTACATGTTTCCTAAAAATGGTTTCATGTATTTGTAATGTCCTTTTTACCCATTTTTGACTTTTACTACATTGTATGTATGGAATCTTTCTTTTACGCGGTACTTTTTGACTTTTCCGGAAAAAGTACAAGAAGAATGTTTTTTTAACTTATACGACACGAACGGATTTTTACGGTTTTATAAATCCTTATTTTCATGAAGCTTCCTCCAAACGATTTCATGACTATTTTCAACAAAATCATTTTATTTTAAGATTTCATGATGTTTTGTGAAAAGAAATTGATTTTGAAGTAGAAAGGATATTTTCCTCAAGAATTCATTTCAAGTGTTTTATCAAAACAATTTTTCATCTAAGATGAAATTATTTAATATTTGTATGTTTCAAGTATAATTTCTCTATGATTTACATACTTTCACTTTTCTTATGATGAAATATCCATTTGTTTTATATGGATTATGTGATAATGATATGATGATAATGAAACCCATTTTATTCTTTGGGTTATTATGAATGTTTTAAGTTTATGTTGTGGAACAAGTAAGAATGATTTCACTATGAGATGGGTGAGACATATATCTCCCTCTAATGCATTGGGTAAAGATTTATATCTCATGAGATAGACATGGCTGGAATAGTAAGTTAAACCAGTTCAGTGTTATAGGATTGAAATGAGGAGTGAACTCGATTCAGAATGGGACTTTGTCCACTACGATGGTCTTGGAAGCAATGCCTTGGCTACTATGGAAATCATGACATGTGCTGAATGGTTGCCACAATTACATGTTTTACTCCCATGATATTTTATCATGCTTAATGTTTCTTTATGATCTATGACTTACGTACTTCCATGTTTTATATCAGTGCTCAAGAATTTGATGTTTAAACATTATGTTCATGTTTTTTAGCTCAAATGTATATGATTTGTTTTATTTTATCCATGTTTACCCTTACTGAGAATTTGAGCTCACCCTTTATATGTTTTCTTTTCCCCAGGATATAAAGAAAGGTTTTAGGTAAGGAAACAAAAAGGGGAAGATCATTTTGGGAGTTGTGGAAGATATTTCAACATGATTAGAAGTTTATATTCCAAGTTTCCAAAGACACTAAACTATTACGGTCCTTGTGTGTCTGTTTTTGTTATGTATTAAGTATTCCGAAAAAGTAATGTAATTTCCATGTATGTCAAGCTTCGGGTATCTACAGAAACATATTATGCACTCTATGGTAGGATGTCTAGATCTCTGTTATGTAAGATGGAGTATGGGGAATCTGAGTTATTGGGACTATGTCTCATGCAAGAGACATATTAACAATTTCAACTAATTCCGAAATGTATAGGAACAACTTAGATTAATAAGAATTCAAATACTGACTAAAGTTTTCGGTACATTATGTTTATGGTGGGTGATCATGTGTTCCTTCAGGTGTATCCATGTTTGGGTCACCATCATATTTAAAATAGGGTATGTTAGAACCCATCTATATGGGGATGTTTGCTATTGTGGAGAGGATCAAACCGATGGTGCACCAATTGGATATTCTACAATGGTATGGTGGTATGCATGATATTTTTCATGTGTCACATATTCGATAGTATCACCCTAACCGATCTAATTTGATTGATGATGATGATGATTTTGAGCTTAAGGCTGATGAATCCTTCATGTAACATCCAGTTCATATTGTAGATCATAGTGAGAAAGTCATATGATGTAAATTTATTCCATTGGTTCGGGTGTTGTTGTATTATGGTAATATTTAGAATGAAACTTAAGAGAGGGAGGACATTATACTGGCCCAATGGCCCAATATCTTTTCCTCATAGTCTCAGTGAGGCTTGGGAGTGCGGCTTAGGGATGCGCCACTATAGGGTGGGGCAGTTTTAAGACCCCTCCCTTCCCTAGAGGTATGTTTCTATTTATGTTTTGGTTTAAGTATCCTAAATTTGGTTAAAAAAATGTTTCCCATTTTTAGGAGGAGGTTTGTTGGTGTTCCAGGTGATACAAGACATTAAAGAAGGGAGAACAGGGACATCTAGTGTAGTTTTAGGGTTGGTTCATAGTTAATAGTAATTGTTCTCCCTAACCGTGCTTTCAAAGAGGGGTGGCACAGAACTAATGAAATCATAAAAATGGAAAGGGGAAACTTTGTGGGATTAGATAGAGCCTATCACAATGGTTATTTCATGGTTTTTTAAACCATATGGGCTTACCAATAATCCATGCAACCTGACCCCCTCTTGGAATGAGGTTGGTTTGTGGTTGGTGCACGATTTGGGAAATTTTTCTTCTAAACCATGCTACCCAAAGAAATTTGGGTTTTTACCATTTCTCTCTAATGGGATATATGAACCCTCACTCGATTTTTCTCCCCATTTCTCATCGCCATACAAGAGGGAAAAAATAAATCACCATAACTTCCCAATGATTGATCTCATTCATTTTTGAGCTATTTTTTCACTATTGGATGTGGATCAAATCTTCAGATGAGTATAAAACTCATCTCCATTCCTTTTTTTAGATTAGGGGTTGTATAATTTTTCTTCTTCCTAAAAATCCCCAAAACACTCTTCTTTTAGTGAATCCTTGGTTGTGCTTCTAGGGGTATTTGAATCTGAATCAATAGATACGTTTAAGAAAGTTTTCAAATTTATAATCAAGGCATGTGGTCTATAATTTATATCACATAATATAGTGGTCAGATACACATATATGGGATTGTGTTCTTATGATATTGGGTTTTTTATTAGGTTACCCATGGTTGAGATGGTAAATTAATTAGTGAATTGATGAATTGAACCCCTCATGACCCCCACGAGATTCATTGAGGTTGAATACATTAGGATAAAGGCTACCCATGGGGTTTGATATATTCATGAACTTGGGATTTGAATATTAAATTATAAATTGAATATTTTATGATATTTAACCTATGATTATTGGGTTTATCATGTTAAGACATGTTTATAATGGAAAACAATGAGATTTGTGTTTAATTAGTTAACATGGATTGTGAAATGATATTGTTTTTAATTGTATTAAATGGATAACATTTCATAAGGGGGTTCTTGGTATAATGTTAATGTGCTAATGAGTATTGAATTTTTAATGGTAAAAGTGTTAATGGGTTAAGGAATGAAGATGATTTATGTATTGAATGAACCTGAAATTTTGAAAGGTATGTGTGATCAATGAGTATGGTTTTTTAAATGGTATGTGTAGTAAATGGTTAATGGATCATGTGAACATGGATTAATGGTTTGTGGGGGTATTGACATGAGGTTCTACACCAATAGGTTGGGTTGGATTGAGGCTTCAACCCCAACCATAGAATTCATGGGTTAGGGAGTTATAATAAGGCTTTGTGCCGCCTAGTAACTACATTTTATGATCCTTATTAGACAAATGATACAAGGTAAGTACGATGTAATTCATTCTGAAATGATTTCCTAGTGAGATAGGGAACTAGATTTATCCCATTATACATAGTATTTGAATAAAATAGGTCATAGTTTAATTAATGAGAATGCCTAACCCATATAATAAATGATTCACACCATTTATGTGAAATTTCTACACTAATAATACCCAATTTACCTTTTATTTATCTTGTTGTATATTTAGTGCATGCGTATATCATATATTTAGACTGGATATTTCATAAACACCATTGGTGGTGGCCTACTTATTTGTATTCACACCCTGCACGGGCCGCCATTGGGAGCCGGATTAGACTTCATTTTTGTATGATAGATCAAGGGTAAGGTCTCTATGATAGATAGTTGATTTGTACTTGAGATGTGCATGTATGAGCGATTCAAACATAGAGTCAGGTCCCATTTTGGGGATTATTCAGTTTTCACTTATTTTGTGTTTTCCTTTAACTTGGAACTGTATGACATTACATAGACTTTTTACCATTTAGTTTTGGGATTGTACATAGTTTTGGTAAATGGATTTGTGAATCTTGGTTATTGGTTATATTGTTTCCTTTATATTTCTTTGTTATCTATTTTAGGTTACTCTGATAAAGAGGGTATATTCTATCTATACATTACATTAGATCCCCGCTATTATTCAACAATATCTAGCATTGGGGGGGGGGCATGCTCATGTGGTGACCCTGACTGAGGAACCATGTTTTGTGGATAATAGGATGAGTAGGTTACAATCTGATCATCAAATACATAAAACACCCCCCATAATGATAAAAATAATAAAAAATGGATTTATAAGGGTCTCACACCATCACACCCTTTAATAATACAAAATGGTCTTAAAACATTTAGAAAACTGATTGGGCTGCCATGTCTCTATAAAATAACACCCAATCCATTTATAAAACATTTATTAACACATTTATCTTTGAAAAAAACTTTGAAATAAATATAATGAATCAAGTAATCCCTTTAATAAAATTATTAGGAAATGAAAATATACTTTTTAATTCAGCACATAACCAAAATAAGTTTATATCTTTATTTAATCAAGATATATAATTTTAGAAAAAAAATCATGGAAATTTTTATAATATCAAAAATATCAATTACAACTTAATATTCCATTTAAAACCATTGTAAAACCAATTTGATAACCCAAAACATATTTATAAATTACATTATAATTTTTAATGATCTGTTTTTCAAACATTACATGTATATGGTATTCATGGTAAAGAAAAATAGATTTAAACAACTGATTACAATAGGGGAACACTTCAAGATATTTGGAAAATAAGTCAAAAAAATTCACTTTAGAAATTAAATAAACATAACTAATACCACCATTATGAAAATAAAACATTAATTTAGAACCAAACCAATTTTTAATTATAAAAATACCGGTTGGTACATGGGTAATCCAACCTCAAATCAATAGTGGATGGTTCAAAACATTAAAAATATGTTATATTAATATAAAAATGGAATCAAAATACCTATAATATATTTAAAGAAGAGAAATATTATCTAACCTATATTTTAGAGTTTAGGTAAGAAAGATGAAGTGAATGGGAAATAATAGAAAAGGATTATAGGATGAATAGGGGATGGATAAGCCTTAAATAATATATCTGGAAATTAACCATGAAAAATACACGTTAAATCACAAAAGGTAGAGGATAATGAAGATTGGAGATGAATTTGTGACTGGGGAAGTTACTTGGGGGTGCCGGTTGATGGGGAGGAGAGGAAAAAGGGAGATTTTGGTTTTTTAATTTTGGGAACAAATTTTATGGGAACTATAAAATTTTAAAAACTCATTGACCTAATTAATGTGACCAAATAGTTTAGTGAAATGTTTGTTAAATGTGTGGGGATTGTGGTAATCCTTGGAAATATGTTTTGGTTTCTCGGGAGATCCAAAATGATTTGACATACCATGCTATGTATATGAAAAAATATTACCATACTGCAGAGGTGAATGTATAGTTTCTACACTATTTCAATTAACCATGATCCAACCATGATCCTATGTTGGCATTATAAATTTTTAAAAATTAAAACTGCATTGATCTAAAATTTGAGGACAAGATAAAAGACTATTAAATAAATAGAATAAAATGGGATAATCTTGGTTGGGGTATGGAATATCTCATACCCATTGATCTAGTTTCCAAAAAAATATATTTAGTTAATGTAGAAGTTATTAAAACTATAATGGTCATTACACATCAATTAAAAAGGTGGGTGAGATTATTGAAATCCTTTAGAGATACCAGTTTTTTCTATTTCAAACAACCCATCAACTATACATTCTATATTAAGTGAACAAATAAACAAAATTCATATCTGAAAAACATGAGATATCCTCATGAACAAAATGACCTAAACTAGTTACCAAAACCCCATTTATGACTCCTATAGAAAATAGAGACATAATATAGGTCTCTAAAAAACTTTGGGCTTCTTATAATATTGAAAAAATCAACCAAGGAACACATATCAAAATGGAACACCACTAAGAACCTCAACTCCACCAAATGGCCATGAATCCACAATATATCTTGAAAAATAATTTCCACCATTGAAGAAAAATTAGGATCTTAAAAGGAAAAAAGAACACAAATGAAATCACCAATAAAAACTAATATGGTTTCCCGACCTATGGTACTAATATTGACTCAATAATATTTTGACCTCATCCATATAGGAACTATCACACAACTACAGAAAATTGATCTAGAACTCTTAGGCACTCACCGAAATCTAAACTTGTCCCATATACATAACCATAGACCCTAATGTCTTTGGTTCTGCAATTTCCAAAGGATATAACCTCCAAAAAGTGAAATAACAAAAATAGACAAGATACACTTCAAGAAACCACACCCACACATTATCTCAAGAAGACCACTCCATAAGAACAAACAATAACCAAGATATGAAACTCAAATCCAAAAGGTTTATCCAAAACCAAAATTCCATAAGAACCCCTATAGAGTCAAAAAAATGCATAAATAAGTTCAAATACACCTAAAAAACCTCCCACCAACTCCCAATTGTATAAATATGGAATCAATAATTCAATGAACCAATGTAAGAACAAAATATCTAAATTTTTCCACAATAATAGATTTCTTATATCCCAAGGACTCTTCATAATCCTAGAAAACCAAAAAAAATTATAGATTGTTATTCAAGAATCATTATACCACATATATGTAAACAAAATCCTATCCTCACCACTAAATTCCATGATTAGATAGGTCCACCATTTATATAAAATACAAGTAAAAATTAATAGGACCACCTTAAGGGTCATACCATAAGAAAGAAAATTAATCATTTTTTAATTGCCATCTATGGAAGAAAAATTTAAATAAAATGAGGCCTGAAATGAATAAGTTCATGTACCATATATGAAAACAAATATTCCCACCATAAACAAGGGTCAAATCCAAAATTATAAACTCACTGAAATAGAACACATCATTGACAATTTATAAAACCCTTTTCATAATAATCACAATACATTAAATTATAATTGATTCAATGGTAAATTTGAAACTAATTCATAATTTTATTACCATTGGAAATCACTATTTAAAAATATAATTGATTTATTTTATATAATTTGAATAAAATATCACATTTCATCAAAATAAATTTCCTAAAACCAATAATTTAATCAAATAAATTATAAAATAGCAGTTGAAAAATTTATCAATTTAAAATTACCAATTAAAAACCTTTTTCAAAAAATAAAATTCTTTGAGAACAATTAAACCAATTTCTAAATCTAAAATAATCAATTATGAAATGAAATCCAAACCAAGACATAATATAAAAAAAAATATCACAATGATAATGATTATAATAAACAATACAATAACCAATATAATTCATCTCCAAACATGAAAAAATTCACATTAGGAGTGATTTAGGAATCAAAAGTTTTCAAAAACATATGTAAATTGAAATATAAGACCGCTTATGGGTTTATAAAAGTCTGTAGATCCATCCTCACTAGCTCCAAATAGTTTTCTAGACTAATAGAGATATCCATGTAGCTCTAGCTCTTCCTCCACTACTATCATATGCCTAAGAGTACCTCTAAATCCCTTGAAACTCGATATAAATTAAAATATTTTTTTATATAAATTTCATCAAACTGATAAAAATAAACATCAAAATACAATAATCAATCATATAATAGACCATGAAATTAGAAATTTCGAATGGATATGAGCTATCTCGACTCCCTCCTAAACATATGGATCAAATCATGGCCACTATATCACCACAAGACCATTAGTACCTAAAAACAAATAATGAATTTAAACACAGGTCCATTTATGAACTTAGGCCATGATAATAATTTTTAATGAACCTACATAAGTCATCCATCTATATGATGCCTGATTCAGCTGGTGATAGGGTCTGAGGGACAATACAGATTCCCCAAAGTTATTTACGAGCACTAGGTAACATAATGTAACCAATTAGAATAGTTTAACTCTTATATTCAAGTAGAAGAAACAATATATTTCTATTAAAATTTGTACATGGATCATCTATAATTCTAAGCCCCATTCCATTTCAAATAAGTGTAAATATATAGTATAAAAAATTTACGCAATGAAAAGATTGAAAAAACCATTTCCTCATCTCATCTCTAATACACTCAACATCACATCCATCACATTAAACATATAAGTTCCATATGTATTGATATAATGTATGTATAATTAAATAAAGAAAACTGACCAACAATAGACTACATAGATGGTGCACTAATGAAACAAAAAAAAACAAAAAAAAAACAGTAAATGTTGCATGATTCTAGTGGAATAACAATGATTATAAAAATAAATTATCTAGTAATGGTATAAAGTATAACCCAAATTATAAAATTAAAATATAATATAGGCATGTGTAAAAATAAGCTCAGTAGGTCACCACTTTCTATTCTACATGACTAAAATTTAATTTTAAACCCATATAAAATTAGTTTAAATAAATTATAATAATAATATTTTCTTTCTTAATTTTATTGTAATAATTAAATAATAATATGTAAAAAATGATTTTTTATCTTTATTGAAAAAAATAATTTTGAGAGTTTTATTTAAAACAAAAACATCTTAATTATCAACCAATTTTCATTTAAAATGACCATCTTAAAATTTTTCCCAAATCCATTTCAACACTGACTCATATTACATTAAGTAAAGATTAAACAGTTGCACCACATTATAAACCAAACAAAATAAGTAAATGGAATAGACCAAGGGTTCCACTCAAGTCAGTCCATCATGGGATAAAACACGAAGACTTGGAAATCTCCTGCCTTAAACCACCAAACATAGATGTTGTGTCATGGTAACTAATATTACATCCCCAACATAGGATCCACTAATCTTGTTCCCCGAGTTGGGTCATCAGATGAGCCCAAGTGAACCTCGTATGCTAGAGGTTTTTAAATAGTGGTGAGGGTCTAAAAAACCACATGGGGAGACTATACCCTCTTTACCAGAGTAATCCACAATAGATAACAATGAAATAGTGGAAAAAATATACAATATCCAATTTACATGCATAATAAATAATTTCATAAATAGGGTAACAACCATATCCAATAGTAAAATTTATCATGTCATGCCTAGTAGTTCCCAAGAGAACAATAAAACCCAAGCTAAAGATAATAGTGTAAAATTCTAAATGGGTCCTAAATTTAATATTGGATCCTCAATCATGCATGTCCCAATCCCAACTCCAATCTAAAGCATAGGACCTCAGCCCTTTTCCTGACCTACAACCATGAGATATTCTTTGGTACCCAATGGTGGCCCGATCTAGGTGGGAGTACAACATAGTAGGCCACTACCAACAGTTTCAACAGAACAACTAGTCTAAATAGATAGTGAATGAAAGTACTAATTAAATGGTAAGTAAACAAGAGACAGTTTCAGCGCTATTAGTTAAAAAGGATCATTGAATTAATTCATAAAATTTTTCCTAATTTCATTACATAAACCATATTTATTAATTATTCTATTTTTATCACATGTTCCATGGGCTACACATATACATCATCTACACATGGGTTTAAGGTAATCAATCACTTTTTATAAGGAAGTAAGTCAAGTACCTATCTCACTAGGGATAAATACATCACATTAACACATTATCTTCACCTCAAATCATCCATATGGGTGGAATGAAACTATTTGGGGAATATATCCTCTATCCCCTTCCCTAACCCATGCATTTTTCAGTGGAGTTTAGGGCCTCAATCTAACTCAACCCGGAAGAGTCGATTATCATAGCTATACCCTAATCTACCAATCCATGTGAATAATCTTATTTATCCACTCACCACACACATACCATATCATAAACAAACAAAACCAAATAAAATAGAAGTCACGTCCCATAATCATCAACATAGGAATTAAAACTACGTCATATCTCATTAACACATTTTCTATTTACAATTCATATCAATTTCTCAAATTCTTATTCTCATGCGTTAACCCATTAAGTATATTCAACAACTCCCATTAATTATACAATATTCAAAAATTACCATACATGATTCCGTTTAGACCATTTATCATTTCTCAAGAATTTTCCCACTTATGAATTTCATGTAAAATCCTTATATCACATAACAAAACCACTTTATTACATTCATCCCATTAGGTACACCCCATAACTACCATTTACTAACCAATTCGATATATTTATTAGTTCCCTTTTGAAAACCATTTACATGATCGTCAATTCACAATCCATTTAAAATTTTACATGATCATCATTTCATATATACTAATTATTTTAGGCATATCAACATAATTCATAACCCCTTTGACACAATCTCATATAACTAAATTAACACATTACTATTCCATGCTAAAAAAACCCTTAATCCATTATCAAACTTTGGCTCAAATATCAATATTCCATATTCAAATAAACTAAATATATTATCATGTTCAACAAGGGATTAATGTTATTATGAAATAATTCCACCATTGAAATTTCCAATTCCTAGGTTTAGGGATGTCGTCACACCCCATGGGTGGCCCTAAATTGGTCAAATCATCCCCGACACATCCCATAAGGATTTTTATGGTTTCAAATAATTATTTAGATGTTAATTATACCCAATCCCACACAATTAATTCAAAGCACAAAAAATAGGGGATAATTAACACATAATCATATGCATAAATCATCTTATAAACTATGGGATTTAACTTATAGACCACCTAACTCAAATATGATGATTAATTCACTCTTAATCATTGCCCTAGATCCTGATCCAACCCCCTTTAAAGACATAACCTACATTTCATTGAAAAATATGGTTTTAGGGATTCTAAATTAGAGTATCCAAAATAGAACCCTAATCCGAAAAAGATAAGAGAGGAGAGGATTTGACTTACCGTGATCTTCAATCCGCAACTGAAAATGCTTGAAACTACTAATTATTGAGAGATATAGACCCTTGGAATCATTTGAGGGTTCTAGATAATCACTATTGTTGAGAGGGGAATAATGAGATGAAAAATTAGTTAGAACATAAAAATCCCATAATGGTTTTTTTTAAATTTCCCAACATTACTAGGCTGCTCAGTTTACTCACACTGTTTTCCAAACCGTGGAAAAACCATGAATATGCCTATATCCAATGGTAGTTGGTTCACACGATTACCAGGTGAGTTTCACAAGGTTTTAATAACCATGAATGAACTTTATGTTAATCCATTATACCATATTTCATGATTTTCCTGGGAAGGCTGCATGGTTAGCTTAACCATGCACCAACCATGCTTCTTGCAAGATTGGCCCAGTTTCTCCCTTTTAATATTTCAAACCCCTAGAACACTCACAAGACCCCTCATAATTCCTATAATCCATCCATTAACCAAAAAAGAGAGATTAAAACCCAAATTTAAACAAGTAATACCTTCATAAAGACCGTGATCATACAACCTCCCCACCTTATAATGTCTTGGCCTTAAGATGCATTCTCAAGCATCACTGAGTTTTTGTAACCAAGAGATCAGGGCACTAGGCGTAACACCTGAATATTCTACAGATTAATTTAAAACTGAATGCATTAAACACCAAGTCTCTACAAACACCACTTTATTGTCTTATGTTTACAAGATAATTTTATGTGAACTTGACTAATTTTCAAGGTGTTATAAAATGAGTTATAATTTTAATGTTGCTTTTTTGGAATAAATTATGATTGAATTTAAAAATTAAATTAAAAATATTTAGAAAATTATTTTCAAAAAATGTATTGTATTTTTTAATTATATACATTGAAAAATGGTTAAAGTAATATTTTTGGGATTTCTCTAAAATACTTGAATTTGGGTGAATAGTAAAATACAATAATTTATTATAAACACTAAATACATGATTTATTAGGTCATAAGTGATGTAAGGAAAATATAAGAACACATGGTTAGAAATCAAATTCACTTATTTCTATTATGGGTCACATGAATAAAGAATATTGGTTTTCTTGAGAGAAATAATAAAATAAAGAGTAAAATAATGGGAAACTCCTCCTCTCCTCCACTATAAAACCCCCACTCCCACTTCTCTTTGCTTCTCTAAAGCCTTGTTACTTTTCTAAATTCTACCCAAATATCCTCCTAATATCCTCCCCCAAATCCGGTAGCCCTTGGTCTCATAAAAAGACAAAAACCTCTCCCCTAAAGAGGCTCTCAAGGAAGATTAATTCAAGAGGTAAATTCCACTTTTCATTTCTTTTATTTTATGTTACTTTATTTTCTTTTTCTTTCCTCAGCTCATTTCATCCAAAAGTTATGAAGACTACAATAACTAAAATGTACTGAATTTTTTTATTATAAAGTAATAATTCTTTATCATCTCCCCTTTCCCCTTCTTTTATATTAGTAATTAAAACACCATTGGAGATGTGTTAATTTATCACATTCAAGGATGACAAGTTTACAATTTCTATTACCATATTTAATTATGGACGTGAAACCATTGTGATGGTTTAACAATACTATAATATATGTATTATAACTTATTTAAGGTTATTTGATTGTTTTTTACAGATGATATTATTTTTTTAAATCAAAATGAGTTCGTTTTGATCAAGAACTACCAATTAACCCAAACAATTGTCATTAAAGTATAATATAATGATTCATCTCCACTCCCAATAAGCATATGAATTTAATGAACATTTAATATTATGTTTGTTCACTAATAACATACAACTTCTATTCTGGATAACCATTCTCATTCTAAATGTTTATCCATACATTAATTTCAATAAACTGGTCATGAAAACAATGGAAGAAAACACTCCCAAACAATGAAATTAAATATATTAACCCATAAAAAGGCCATGAATGAACCTAATAAGGTCATAATAAATAAAATAAATGTATAGGAAGTTCTGGAGTCATTAATTTATGAACCCAAATTTGGTTATTCAGGTCATTAAAATCGTGTGAGGAACACCTTCAGACTTAATTTAAGGGTTTTCTACCCAACCCCCCATTTATATTCATGTTACTCTTATTATCTACAAACCTCAAATAAATTATAATTTATTCATATTTAATATGCATATATTTTGTGAAAATTTTCTATATATTTTTAGCCACCAAAATCCTACTTTCATTTATGGGGAGTTATATGTTTTAAAAGGATCTTTCAAAAATCCTTCCTGAAATACACGCTCGATTCAAGGGAATTTCTCAAATTCTTACCTATTTCCAAGGTAACTCTAAAATTTGTTTTTGGAAATAATTATCTTTTTAAAATATATAATTTTATTATTAAAATACCGTTTTACTTCATTTCTGGTTTTATACAATTATTTTTACAAAATATATCTTCTTTTCAAAGTAAAAGAGTATTTATCTCAAGAATTACTTGATGGTTTTATAAGAGTATCTTCATCTATTTAAACACTATTGTTGATCCTTATAAATTATTAGGATTAATATTGTATTATATATTCAACCATATTTAGTTTAATTTTTTATGATTAGTTTTACTATGGTTATGCTATCTTAAAACCATTCACCAATTTACTCTTAATGTTTAGTGTTTATGCTTAATGTTCAGGGAGAGTTATTTACATTTCATATATTAGTTTTAATATTAATTTATATGTTATTTATAGTATCCCCATTCTTATGAGAAATTCATTGGACTTAGTAAGTGTTGAGTGGGCCCCACTATAGCCCCTCGATGCATCGGTAGTCTCATGAGACAAACTATAGTCTTGGCACGAGGCCTTGAAAAAATTGATATTTATGGTCTTTTCAAGGGGGATTGATGGTATGGTTATGATTTCCCACATTATTAATTTCCTCATTATGAAAATTTTATTGATGGTTCTTATGAATATTCGACTAGTTTAACACCCATGATTATGTTTTATTATGGAATTATTTATTCATCTCTTATTCCTATCCTAATGTGTTCATGTTTATTGTTTAAGGCATGTGTATTTAGTTATTCACCATGCCTTATGTTTCTGTTTACAATATCATCAACTTTATTTCTTACCGTAACTAGGCATTTGAGATCTCCCCTTTCTTATGTTTCATTTTCTAAGGACATGAAGAAATTTATTATGATTGACCTGCTAGGGTAAACTTATAGTTGTGGATTTTCCTAAAAAACATATATATATATTTTAATTTCAAGTCGTAATGTTGAACTTTTGTAGGTATCTTGTTTCCAAATCTACTAAACTAATTAGTCCTTGAGTATGCATATTCCTTGTTTATATGACAATGTAATAAAATAAGGAACTGACTTCAGGCAACTGGGGTCGGGTCCTTACACTAGGAAAATCTATCCATTCCCCCTTTTTTATGTTTTTCTATGAACATTACAATGCTATCAAAAAATTAGATCCAAATGTATGATCTTTTCCAATAGGGATTCATCACCACAACCCATAACACAAACCAGACACTCCTCAAGGGACTTATAAACTTTAACCATACATCAACCACTAGAACTTCATTGGAAAAAATTAGGCAGTAGTGCCTAATTCACATAACATGGAAACTTTGCACACAATATCATACCATTATGGGGGAACCAATTGGCATCCCATCAGTTTGATCCTCTTCACAACTCATGACAACAATCACTTGGTGTCATTTTAGTCATTTTTAAAAACGATAATGATGAAAAAAACCTAATATCACCTAGAGGAAAGCTCATGATATTTCCAACCACATTTCCTGACTTACATAGATCCACCACTCGTTTACTGAAAATCCCATTCTATAACCATACATCTAAATGTAACCAAAGATCTCAGGCATTCAACAGGTTAAAACCATGCCAATGATCTCTACCAGGGAAAAATTACCTGAATGGTGATCACTCAAGTCCATCCAACTTTAAACTCCAATTATATCATCAACAAAACACTTCCCTTTAATAGTTATATCTATCATCACCTATTGTTTGGTACCCCACCATCGATGAAAGACCACCATAATCTCAACTCAAATTTCACAACATATCTGATGTGTTCCAACTCACTGTGCCCAAAAATCCATATGATCATTACCCTATATTGGAATCTCTAATTTCTATTGAAACTGAATAGGAGTAAATTATTACACTATCCATTTGTAGAATAAGATATAATTTACCCAAATCATGTACGACATCATTTCAAAATGGCAATTTCTACCACAACATCAAATCAAATGTGGGTAACTCTCACCACACCCATTCATGTTTTCTATTTCAGGTTGGACCAATCCTGAATGGCTTATACCAGAACAACCATCTTCTACTACTAGCACCCATCATCCCCAGGTTCTTACTAACTTGAATCCTATCACTATCATCAAACATGCATACCAAAGTCATTCCCCGAACTCTAGCATAATCCTTCCATCACGACATCACTTCCCTCTAAAAAATCTTCAAAATCCACTTTCCCCATCAACATTCCCAACACAATCACTCCCACCAGTCAAACACCAACTAATGAACGTTAAGATCTCACTTAACCAATTTACAAATTTTAAACATCCTTATCACACCAAAACTTCCACTAAAGGTTATTTAAAAGTTTCAACATATGTCCCCCACTCCTAGCCAAGTCGAGCAATCCCTGACCGACTCATTTTGGAACATTTAGCTTCACCGTTGGAATGAAACAACATTACATGGCTAAGGTGACCTCAAACTTCAAGAAATTCCAACACCACCCCAACATACATACTTGAGTCTACTTTTATTTTTGTTTTACTTATAGAACCCAACCCCTATTTCCATAAATCAGTGTCATGTATTTACACCCCACTTTGATGACTAGACATGAGAATCTAAAATTTAATTCAGAACCACCCTAATCCCCAAGACAATGCTTTTCTCAATTATACACCATAATCAAGGTCCACCAAAAGTCCTTGAGAGGCCCATTGTGCACCTCAGAGGTTCTGCATTGGAATCTAGGTGTCACTACAACAACTCAATGTTCTCCTCTCCACATCTAGAAATGATTTACCACTACCCACCTTAAGAGTCTTGTTACCATTGATCTCTATGATGGATTCTCACCACATGGATTATAATTGATCACAAGAAGAACCTCAAAACATTGACATGGGTATCTATATTTCCCCAGAATAAGAAAATTAATATAACCAAATGCTCATTCCCAGCTTCTATGAATGGTACCCATGAAATTTTTCAACATCTGGTCCATCCCGAGGACCGCAATCAAAATCATCGATGGTGTACATCCCACCATCTAGATCCACACATACCAACCCCATGAGAGTAAAACCCATAATGTACCAAATCCAATCAAAATAACTTCAAGTCTATTGGTATAAATCTAGATCTTCTCAATGTACATTGGATGATGCCAAGATGGTGGGCATGATCTTCAATAGCTTAGTCAAACTATGAAGTTGTTGAAGAATACCACCATCATCTTATCCATTATTGATGCCACATCCCAATATGGGACACCATGAACTATAAAGGATCTCAATATTTCTTAATGTACACATCTCATCCTAACTTAACCACCACTACTTAGATGTGATTTCCGACCGAGGATCACAACCATTCCATGAACATCCTTTAAGAAACCATGGACAAACATTTATGGTGTATCTACTTCTACCTCACCACTTGAGATCTTTCAGTACGACCCTAACTGTTAAAAACTGTAACACAATGGTCTGATACAATAATCAAACCAACATTCTATCATATAACCATGCTTTCTGCCTTGGTCTCGTAGATAATTATGGGATGTTATCCTAACCAAAATCATGCCTTACCCGTGTGTTCCCACATATGGACCTCACTAGAGACCTCAAGTTTTTCACTTTCTTATGATCACACTAAAATAAAATTTAGTTCTCATAAAACAACCATCACCTAAGCATAGACCAATTCCCACTTTCTTACCCAACCATTCATACAAACAAGCCCAGCCACATGAACATCCTCACATTAGGTGTCAATTCCAAACAAAAATCATCTAACCACGCTTTAGTCACCCTTGTCTCTTCTTCTTGAAAACAATATTGAGACCTACATTACTGATCATCCAAACAGAGAGGTCAGGCATCCATTTGATACAACCCTTCAAAAAAAACATTACACCTTAACACAAGCATTCATGTTCCCTTATAAAAAAATAGTGCACAACCATACCACATACAGAAACCTAATTGTACACATTATGCATCTTTTCCAACTTTGGATAATCTCTTATGGTTCCCATTTAATGGAAATAATATCATTGGTATTGCCTCTTATGAGGTCATCCTTTATTTCCCCAAAACTTCTAACACGTAACCACAAATTGACCCACATCACCAAACCATAAAACATACCACTAGCCCTCTCAAGATTCCAAAACACAACTCGCAAGGTCCTTACCCAAAAGGTCACCAAAACCCAGGCACCATCATTATGGTCCAACAAGCGCTCTGTATAGTAACAACCCGTGAGAGTTTCCACACTCAGATTACCAAACAATGCTTCACAACCCAAGGCCACAACCCTACTGAGGGTGCACTAAACACATCTCCTATTCCATATCATAACCACAATGGTCTTAAAACCGAAATCCAAAGTCTCAAAATTGGGCACTCTCACAGCCCCAAACTACCCATAAAAGGGTCAAATTTCGATCATAAGAAATACTAACTACATGTTTTTCCCAAATTTCTATCATTAGAGATCCTTTAATAATAAATCTCACCATATTTGAACTCAACCATTCATAGTTTAAAATTTCTATTCAATTTTTTTTAATGTCCCAACCTTATTAATGGAAGTAATCAAAAACATTTTCTAAACAAATTTGGTGTATCATTAACAGGGTTTAAACCACAGATGGAAATGATCTTATATCATTATCGTTAAGATAACCACTCCACATGCACTATTCCCATGGTCATAATCACACTTATAACAATACCCTCTATTATCCCTAATTTGGGTTATGGTCAACACATGGTAAACCAAATTACTATATCACAAGTCATTCATCAAACTAATTTTTAAATAATTTCATATTTAGAAAAATATTCTTTCTCTTAGGTACATACCCATTTCACAACTTGTTACTACCATCATTTTAACTCATTTATACCTTCCATTAAGCATAATTTCTTAGTCATTCATTATATTTCCTTTTTTATTTGAAAATTTTCATTATCTTTATTACACACCATTTTATTCAAATTCCCAAATGCGTTTAATGAATTCTACTCTCCATTTCCTAAACGTCCATACTGTGTGTGCCTATCATGATGCATGACACATATAAACTAAGGTTCCTAAAATGATGTATGAATGAACAACCTCATTCCATTCTATCCTTGAGAAATATATCATAAAAAAATAACTTCACACAACATGTGCACCACTTAATGGTGAAATATCATTCAACTGTAACAACACATACTTGGAAAAACAATTCCCACTCTACGTGACTTGGGTTTTCCCTTGTACATGGGTTAGATACTCCCTTGCATGAGGTCATTACCAAGGCCCAACATATCTTGACCTCCTGTCTACCATTCCAAATAACATAACCCTAGATAATAACTTCTTTAAGACCACTTTGTAACATCCCCAACCCATGATCCACTAAATTGGTTCCCCGAGCTAGGTCTTCACATGTCCTCAAGTGTGCCTCCCCATATTCTAGATGTTTATAACTTGTAGAGAGTGTCTAACAAAAAAACATAGGAAAACTATACCATCTTTATGAGAGTAAGACACAGTAGATAACAATAAAATAATGGAAGCTATATAAAACATCCAATTAACATGCATGAAAAATTATTTCCCAAATAGGGTACAAACCATAGCCAATAATAAAATTTTTCATGTCGTGCTAAGAAATTCCCAAGTGAACAAAAACACATAGTAAATAAAATAGTACAAACTCAAAAACAGGGCTTGACTCAATGTACAGATCCTTAATCATGCATGTCCCAAGCCTAACTCAACACCCTATAATAATACCTTAGCCCTTGTCCTGGCCTATAACCTTGAGATTGTTAGGACCAAGCTGAAAGAAGAGATAGTTTGCGTGATTTTTCTTTTTTTGGTTTTACGTAAGTCTACATAAAGTAAATACACCTTGCATATCAAAGGATTCGGAAGCTGGAAGTTTGAAGATTTGGAACCTAGAAGTTGCAATTCTCGGAACCTGGTGTTTGGAGAACTCAGAATCTGGAAATTGAGAAATTCAGAACTGAGAAATTGCAAATTCTCAGAAGCTGGAAGTGGTTGAACTCAGAAGCTGGAAGATAGGAGATGTGAAGGTACTAAGACTTCAATATTTATTGTGACGATGCTTTGCTGTTTTGTAACTATAAATTTGTGAGTATATGAAAGTACTCACGATACAGTAAGAATTTGGATGGAGAAGTTGTACTGAGAATCAGGAGGAGTCGTACTGAGAATCCAAGGTACCAATCACCAAGAACCAGAAGTTGTACTGAGAACCAGAACGTCGTACCAAGAACTGGTGAAGTCATACCGAGATCCAGATAAGTCATACCGATAATTCAAAATTTTCAGTATCAATGAATGAAGAGGAGTCATACTGAGAATCCAAAAATGACCCATACTGAGAGTTGAAGAATTTTTCATACTGAGGAAGCAATGAAAATCCATTCCGAGAAGTGAAGAAGAGTCATGCCAAAAAAGTGTTTGTCATGCTGAAGAAGTGATGAAGAGTCATACCGAAAATTGAAATGTTGTCATGCTAAGGAAGCAATGAAGAGTCATACTGAGAATTGAAGTGATGCTGAAGATTCAAGAAGGGTGTATCTGAGAAAGTGATCCAAAAGAACCAAGAAGAGTGAATCTGATAATATGATTCCGAGATGATATATGGGTGGATCCGAGATAGTGATGTCAAAGAATCAAGAAGAGTGAATTCGGGAATATGATGCTGAGAAGAAAAATGAGTGGATCTGAGAATGTGATATCGAGAATATTATGTAACAAGGTTGGATCCAGAAAAGGCCAAAGTTCTAAATCAAGAGAAGTGGAAGAAGATTCAAGAAGATTCTAGAAGCATTGACAAAGTCTTAATTACTCCGAGATTTCAAGAAAAATTAAGATTTGGGTGAATCTTAGTAAGCGGTAAAATATTTTGGTTTCCCTCTTAAGAATATTATGGAACACCTATAAAAGGAGATCAGAGTACAATGTAAAAATATAGAATGTAGTAGTGAGAGATGCTATGATAATATAGAGAGAGAAAGAAGTGTGTGGGTGACAGAGTTTCAATGTGATTTCAATTGAAACGAGAATTTTATACTGATTGACACCGTATTGAGTTTCTCAGAATAAAGAAAACTCGATGTGAAGAATTGGAATGAGAATTTTGGAATGAGATAATCGGAATGTGGAATTAGTACTGGTTGTCTCCGTATTGAGTTTCTCAGAATGAGGAAGACTCATATTGAAGAATTTGATTGAAAGAGAAAATTTGGATTGAATAATCGAATTGAGAAAACTCGGAATAGAGATTCGGAATGGGAAGTTCAGACTGTAATTGATCTATCTCATTTCCAAGGAGTCCTTGCCTTTCTTATGGGTAAGGAAGTGTATATGTGTGCTGAACTTGCTTACACTTGTGTATTTGAAAGGAAGTGCAGGTAACAAAAGTTGTTACAAGAAAAGAGACATTTCCCTATTGTGCTAAGAGGGTTCACAAGCACTGAAGTGATTGTTTCACAGTTCTTCACGAGTGTAAGGGTATATCCTACTAGTTGTAATCTAATGATTGTTTTCTTAGTGTATTGTATGGTGCTAGATTGTTTCCAACCGTACCAAGGAAGTAGCTATTCTTATTGAATAACGAACCTTATAAATTACTGTGTTCCTTTGGATGTGTGCTTTTTTGTTTTTCAGTAGGGAATTATATCTTTAACAGGAGACAAAGGTTGTTCTCAATATTAAGGGAACTTAAAATAAGAAAAAGGGTTACCAATGATTCACCCCCTCTCAATGGTTTATTACTTTAACTGGGTCCTTACAAGTGGTCTCAGAGCCAAGTTCCCTTTTTTTTCCTTGCTGATGGAAAATCTAAATTGTGTGAACAGTAGAGGCATTCCCATATTCGATGGGAATAAATATCACATCTAGAAGGATAGAATGCTATCGTATCTCATGTCTATTAGTTATGAAGTTCTTGAAGCTGCAACAGTTGGGTTTACTCACATTGATGATAATGTTCCACTTACACCTGTTGATAAGAAGTTTCTTAAGAATGATAGAAGAGCCAAGAATGCTATATTGTCTTCACATTCTGAAAGTGAGTTCTTGAGAGTGAAAGGAGTGGCCATATCCAAAGGTATATGGGACAAACTGAAAAATATATACGAAGGCAATACAAAATTCAAGAAGGAAAACCTTCAAATATGGAGGTTGAAGTATGAAGAGTTGAATATGGGAGAGCAAGAATCTGTTGGGGATTTCTTCACCATGGTAAATGAAATTATTAGTACCATCAGATATCTTGGTGAAGAGCTGAAATACTCTACTATGGTGGAACGAATCTTGAGGATTCTTCCTGATAAATTTGATGCGAAGGTATCTTCATTAGAATACAGAGAATCAGAGACTTTATCTCTTGATTATTTGTATAGAACACTCATTACTTATGAGATGAGAAGGGAAAAGGCTATGAAGACCAAGACAAAGGTTAACAAAGAATTATATTTCAAGGCCATGAAGAAGGATAAGTCTAAGAAGATCTTGATTAAAGAATATGGTGGTGACTCTGACTCTGAAAGTGAGGTATGTAAAAATTTTAATTGTATTTTATCCTTATTTTCAAAAAATGTTAAAAGAGGCACTGGTAAATACAAGGGAAATCATCCCTTGAAGTGTTTTGAATGTGGAGGAATTGGCCACTTTGTGTATAACTGTCCTTGAAGAGAGAACGAAGAAGATAGTGATGAAGAAGAAAGAAATCCAAGAAAGTTATGGAAGAAGCAGGGTGATAAAGGAAAATCACGGAAAGAAAAAATGTTCTTCAAATCCAAGAGAAAAAGATTTCTATCCATAAATGAAGAAGATGAAGAAAGTGATTCTGAATTTGAAAAATCAGTTGAGCATGGTGTTGAGAATACTCTCATTGCAACAGTGAATGATGGAGATCCCAGAATCAGTAGCTCAGAAGAAGAAGAAACTCAGTTTGAGATGCATCTGAAAGAAGAATTAAAGGAATGTTTAAAGAAGATCAAAAGGCTACAGAAACTTAACAAAAAGTTGGAAGATTAATGTTCTTCAGCATCCAATCAAGATAATGTTAAAGAAGAACTTTAGAAAGAACTTGAATATTTTAATAAGTCTCTTGAAGATGAGAAAAACCAAAATGAGCACATGATAGTTAAGTTGAAAGCAAAAGAGGAAGAATTAGAGCTCGTTCAAAAGAAACTCTTAGAAGTTGAATGAAGAAATATCTGTTTTCAAAACTCAAATACTAATGTAGGTGAAGTCTCTCAACAAGAAAATTCTGAAAAAATTCAATAGAAGAATAAAGTGGTTGCTGTAAAGAAGAAATATAAGAATGTTATTTACGTGTCCAAGACCATTATTTCTAGAAACTCAGATGTTTCAAGGAAACCTAAGTATAACACTAGTGAAAAACAAGTAAAATCAGAGAAGGAAAAATTCTAGTAGAGTAATCTTGCTAACAAAAGAATGGTTGGTGGGTCTGAAGAAATAGTAACAAAGAAATATCAGTACAAAAGCTTTAGATGAAGTTACTCCTTCTATGGTCATTGTTGGTTATGTGGTGGATTTGGGCATACAAAGAATATGTGTTGGATCAATCAACATTATTACGAACACCCCACAAGTTATGAAATGTAGTGATTTTTGGGGAGCCAATCTCCTCAAAGAAAGAAGAGTGAAAAAGTTTTCTTGAAGAAAGTTTAGAAGAATGAAGTCAAGATAGGAAATAGGCTCTAGCCTCTGAAGATTGTTTACAAAAGGTGTGAACAACCTGGACATCTTGAAAAGGGATGTCTTGTGCTGTTACCGGCTCAACAAAAAGTTCTTAATTCTCAGAAGCTGTAGGTGAAGAAAGAAGTGAAAGAAGAAAAATTCGTTGTTGTTGAAATTTCTCTAAAAGTTACAAAGAAAAAACAAACATGGATACTTGATAGTGGGTGTTCTTTACATATGATAGGAGACTTGAAGTTTCTAAAGAATGTGAAGAAGTTTAAAGAAGGCACTATGACATTTAGTAATGATGAATCTTTAAAAATCAAAGGTGTTAGATCAACCATCATTGGGATGGAAAAATTGAAGTCTAAGAAAACTCTGTATGTTGATGGGCTAAAGCACAACTTTTTGAGTGTATCACAATTGTGTGATGAGGGTAACAAAGTTATCTTCATGAAAGATTGATTTATTGTAAAAATTGAAGAAGATGCGCAGATTGTTACAAGAGGAAAATGAACCAAAGGGAATCTCTTTCAGATTGTAAATTCACAAAACTCTTGTTAGATGAACTTAGTGGAAGAAAAACAGTTGTGGCACAGAATACTTGGACACATGTTTCAGAGAAATATGATAAAGTTATCTAAAAGGGACAGTCTTTGAGATATTCTAGATTTTCCAAGAAGAAGAGTTTTGTGTTTCACTACCTGTCAGAAAGGAAAGATTACAAGTGTTGTGCATAAGAAGGTTGAAATTTGTTCTAAACAACCCCTTGAAATAATAAATTTAGATATATGTGGGCCGATGAGAAAACAATAAACAAATGAATACAAGTACTTCATCACCTTCATTGATGATTTTACTCGCATTACATGTGTTATATTTATGAAGAACAAGTCAGAAGCCCTGAAATTGCTTAAAAGCTTCAGAAGAAAAGCTGATAAAGAATGTGAGTACTCTCTGAAGAAGTTGAGAATAGATAATGGTGGTGAGTATAGAAGTAAAGAATTTGAAGACTATCTTGAGAAGCATGGAATTCAGCATGAATATAGTGCTCCATATACACCTCAAAAAAATGGGTTTTCTGAAAGGAAGAACAAAAGCTTAGTAGAAATGGGAAGGACCATGTTACTTGAACATGGCCTTACTCATTACTTTTGTAGGAAAGCTACAAGTACAACTATTTATATTCGAAATTGATGTTTCTATAAGCCCCAATTAAACAAGACTCTATATGAACTTTTCTATTGCATTACTCCAAGTATGAAGCATGCTAAAGTTTTTGGGAGCCCATGCATTATAAATAAAAAGGTGGAAGCAGTGGAAAATTTGAGCAGAAAGGAGAAGACATAATTTTTCTTAGTTATGCACCGGAAGGAAGAGGTTATAGATGATTTAACAAAGAAACAAGAAGAATGATGGATGCAGTTGATGTAAAAGTCATTGAAAATCTAGGTAAAGATAAGCATGTCCAGACAGACAAGGCAGATGAGGAAGATGAAGTTAACAACTCTGATAAGGATGCAATGAATTGTAATCCTAATCAAGATGAAGAATCAGATTTAGCCATATCAATTGATGAGGAAGGCACACGAAAACATATCTAAGGCTTATGAAACAAGTGAAAGCTTAGAATATAATTGGTGATCAACATGACATGGTTCAAACAAGAAGAACAAGTAATTAAATATCACATACTTTCTTGTATTTTAAAGTGGAACCAAATGAGGTTAAAGAAGCCTTTGAGCATCCGGAATGGGTTCAAGCCATGAATGAAGAATTAGATCAAATTGAAAATAATGACACATGGGAACTCATACCCAAGCCTGAAAATAAGAACATTATTGGCACAAAGTGGGTCTTCTAGAACAAGTTGAATGAACAAGGTGAAGTTATAATAAACAAAGCAAGATTGCTTTGCAAAGGCTACTCTCATATTGAAGGAATTGAATTTGAAGAAACTTTTTCTCCCATGGCTAGATTAGAAACTATCTGAATATTTCTTGATATTGCAGCACAACGAGGCTACAAAATCTTTCAAATGGATGTCAAATCAGAATTTATTAATGGTGTTCTTAAAGAAGAAGTTTATATTGAGAAACCATGTGGATTTTTTTTGGGAAGGATGAAAGTTATGTGTTCTGGTTGAATAAAGCCTTGTATGGTCTAAAGAAAGATCCAAGATCATGGTATTACCAACTGGATACTTTCTTAAAAGAGATGAATTTCAAGAAAGGAGGAGTTGACAACAATCTGTACATCACAGAAAGCCAATATCTTTGTCTCATTGTGATTGTCTATGTTGGTGACATTATTTTTGCTGGGAATGATGAAAGAACCTATGAAAGGTTTGGTGAGGAAATGAATAATGTCTTTGAGATGTCCATGTTGGGTGAAATGAGATACTTTCTTGGGTTACAAATCTTGCAACAGAAAGAATTCATTTTTCTTTCCCAAAAAAGTATGCTAAGGAACTTCTCAAGAAGTTTGGCATGGAAAACTCAATACCTGTATCAACTCCTATCTTAGTGGGAATGAAGCTAAGAAAAAATGATGAAGGAAAAGAATTTTATTAGAAAGAATATGAAAAGATGATTGGAAGTTTGTTGTACCTAATTTCATCAAGACTAGATATTGTTTTTGTTGTTACCTTATGTGCAAGATTACAAAGTGCTCCTAAATAATCACATCTTTTTGATGGAAAAATAATTCTCAGATACATAAAAGGCACAATAGAATTCAGAATCAAGTATAGTGGTTTAAATAATATTGATTTGTTTGGATATTCATATGTAGATTGGGAAGTAAATTTTGATGATAGAAGATCCACATCTGGTGGAGTGTTCTTTATGGGAAAAAGTTGTGTTGGCTGGAACTCAATAAAGAAAAATTCTGTGACACTTAGTACGGCTAAAGATGAATATGTTTCTACCACCATGGCTGCTACTCAACTTATCTAGATGAAAATGCAGTTGGAATATTTGTTAGTTGAAGTGAAGTTGCCCTTTCTCTTGGGCTGTGATAATCAAAGCACAATTAATCATACCAAGAATCTAATTCAACATTCTTGTTCGAAGCATATTGACATTAAATATCATTTTATCAAAGATCTTGTGGAAAAGAATGAACTTAAACTTGAATATGTTTCATCTGCTGAACAAGTTGCTAATATTTTCATGAAACCCTTGCTGAAGGAATCATTCTCAAGATTGAGGTTGAACATGGGTGTCCAACCTCTTTTTCTTCAAGGCTAAGGTTTGTTGTTCTGTCCCCTATATTATTACCTTTGGATTGTTTTGTCAAGGGGGTGAAGTTGTTTGTATCATAAATCTATTGTTTTAAGAAGCAGTTGGGGTAGGCTGTGAACTCAGCAGTGTTTTTGTATATGAACTTTTCTAACCATTTGATTAGAGTGGTTGTAGGAATGAACTTGAATTTGTTAATAAGAAGAACGAAGATGTTTGAAAAGGAAGATGAATATGTCATATTCACTATCTTATGGACAATATGGTTTTTCTGGCAATGATTCTTGTTTTTTTACATTGAGTTTTCTCACGTAGTATTAGAATTATTGATAAGTAATCCATTTTTTGAGGTTTCAATGTTTGGTGATTTATGAAAAAATGGTTGACAAAAAATCCAAAGGGGGAGATTTTTAGGACCAAGATGAAAGAAGGGATGGTTTGCATGATTTGTCTTTTTTTGGTCTTAAGGATGTTTTCATAAAGGAAAGACACCTTTCATTACAAATAATTCAGAATCTTGAAGTTTGAAGATTTTTAACCTAGAAGTTGCAATTCTCAAAAACTGGTGTTCGGAGAACTCGGAAACTGGAAATTGAGAAATTTGGAACCAGGAAATTGCAAATTCTCAGAACCTGGAAGCAGTTGAACTTAGAAGCTGGCTAATAGGAGATTTGAAGGCACTAAGACTTCAATATTTATTGTGACAATGCATTTCAGTTTTGTAACTCTAAATTTTTGAGTATATTCAAGTACTCACGATACATGCAAAAGCTGGATGGAGAAGTCGTACCGAGAATCAGGAGGAGTTGTACCGAGAATCCAAGGTATCGATAAATGAAGAGAAGTCACACCAGGAATTGAAGAAGTCGTACCGAGAACCAGAATGTCGTACCAAGAACTGGTGAAGTCGTACTGAGCTCCAGAGGAGTCATACCGAGAATTAAAAATATTCAGTATCGATGAATGAAGAGGAGTCGTACCAAGAATCCAAAAATGACCCATACTGAGTGTTGAATAATTTTTCATACTGAGGAAGTAATGAAAATCCATACCAATAAGTGAAGAAGATTCATTCCTAAAAAGTGTTTTCCATTCTGAAGAAGTGATGAAGAGTCATACAAAAAATTGAAATGGTGTTATTCTAAGGAAGAAATGAAGAGTCATATCGAGAATTGAAGTGATGCTGCATATTCAAGAAGGGTGGATCCGAGAAAGTGATGCCAAAGAATCAAGAAGGGTGAATCTGAGAAGACAGATGGGTGGATCCGAGAAAGTGATGTCAAATAATCAAGAAGAGTGAATCTGAGAATATGATGCTGAGAAGAAAGATGAGTGGATATGAGAATCCGATACTGAGAATCTTGTGTAACAAGGTCAGATCTGAAAAATGCCAATGTTCTAAATCAAGATAAGAGGAGGAAGATCCAAGAAGATTCTATAAGCATCGACAAAGTCTTAATTACTCTGATATTTTAGGAGAAATTATGATTTGGGTAAATCTAAGTAAGCGAGAAAATATTTTTGTTTCCCGCCTAAGCATATTTTAAAACACCTATAAAAGGAGATTCGAGTACAAAGTAAAAATATAGAATGCAGTAGTGAGAGAGGATCTGATAATATATAGAGAGAAATTAGTGTGTGGCTAATAGAGTTTCATTATGATTTCAATTGAAATGAGAATTTGATACTGATTGACACCGTACTGAGTTTCTCAGAATGAAGCAAACTCGGAGTGAAGAATCGGAATGAGAAGTTCAAACTGAGATAATCGGAAAGGGGAATCAGTACTGGTTGTCTCCATATTGAGTTTCTCAGACTTAGGAAGAATCAGATTGAAGAATCGAATTGAAAGAGAAAATTTGGATTGAAGAATCGGATTGAGAAAACTCAGAATAAGGATTCGGAATGGGAAGTTAGGACTGTAATTGATCTATCTGAAGTCCAAGGAGTCCTTGCCTTTTTCTGGGTAAGGAAGTGAATATTTGTGCTGAACTTTCTTACACTTGTGTATTTTAAAGGAAGTGCAGGTAACATAAGTTGTTACAAGAAAAAAGACATTGCCCTTTTGTGCTAAGAGGGAGCACACACACTGAAGTGATTGTTTCACAGTGCTTCATGAGTGTAAGGGTATATCCTACTCGTTGTAATCCAAGGATTGTTTTCTTAGTGGATTGTATGGTGCTGGATTGTTTCCAACCATACCAAGGACGTAGATATTTTTATTGAATAGTGAACCTAGTTAATTGCTGTGTTCCTTTGGATGTGTGCTTATTTGTTTTCTCAGTAGGGAATTATATCTTTAACAGGAGACAAAGGTTGTTCTTAATATTAAGGGATCTTAAAAGAATAAAAAGGGTACCACTGATTCCCCACACCCTTAGTGGTTCATTACTCTAACTGGGTCCTTATAGAGATCTTTTCAGGTACCTAATGGCTGCCCATGCCGATTGTGAGTAAAATTAAGTAGGCCACCACCAATGGTGTCTACAAAATATCCATTCTGAACAAATAGTGCATGAAAGTACTAAATAAATTGTAATTAAATAAGATATATTTCATGTTCCCTTAGTTAACAAGGTTCCTTTTTTAATTACTATCATTTTTTACAATTTCATTACTTATACCATCTTCATTACTTAATATATTTTTATCACATGTTCCATGGGTTAGGCATATACATCATCTTCACATGGGTATAAGGAAGTTAATCACTATGAATAAAGTAATAAGTCAAGTCCTAATTTTACTAGGGATAGACAAATCACATAAACACATTATCCACACCTTGAAGCCTCAGTCTGGGTGGAATGAAACCATTAGGGGAATAGATCCTCAGTACCCTTCCCTAACCCATACATTTTGGGGTGGGGTTTAGAGCCTCAATTTAACTCGACCTATGAGTGTATATCCTCAGGTCAATACCCCAATCTACCAATCCTTGTGCACATACTTATTTATCCATTCACCACACACATACCATAGAATAATCAAACACAACCAAATAAAATAGTAGTCACATCCCATAACCATAAACATGGTAATTAATTATATGTCATAACCCATTAACACATTTTCTACTTAAAATTCACTGCCATTTAAACCAATTCCTATTATCAAGCCTCAATACATTAAGTGTATTAAAAAAATCCCATACATTATCCAATATTAATAAATTACCATAAATTATCCCATTTATCCCATTTAACCTTTCTCCATCATTTTCCCACTTATGCATTTCAAGTAAAATTCTTATATCACACAACAAAACCAATTTATTACATTCAACCCATTAGGTATGCCCCATAAATCCCATTTACTAACACATTCAATATATTTATCAATTCTCTTATGGAACCCATTTACATTCTCTTAAATCAGCAAGCCATTTCCAATTTGACAAGCTCATCAGTTCATATATACTAATTCTTTTAGGCATCTCAACTTAATTCTTAACTCCTTTGACACAATATCATTTAACTCAATTAAACAATTACAAAGACATTATAAACAACCCCTTAAGCCATTATAAAAAATAGGAACAACTATAAATATTCCATATTTAACGCAACTAACCATATTATCATGTTCAATTAGGGATCTATGTTATTAAGCATCAATTCCATGCTTGAATTTGTTAATTCCTAGGCTCAGGAATGTCAGTGCACCCCATGGGTGGCCCCAAATTGGTCAAATCATTATTTACACATACCATGGGGATCTCAAGGGTTTAAAATAATTATTCATATGTTCATTATACCAAATACCACCAAATTCATTCAGATAAAAACAAGAGAGGATAAAAAACACATACTCATATGAACAAATCCACTTAGAAACTGTGGGATAGAACTTGTAGACCACCTACCATGAATCTGATGATGGATAAACTCTTAATTATTTCCCTAGATATCGATAAAAACCCCATTTTATTCCCTAACCCATATTCCATCAGATAAAAGAGGGTTTTAGTTCTTCAAAAGGAGATTTTACAAAATACAAACACTAATCTGGAAAAGAGAAGAGATGAGGGGATTAAACTTACCTGGATCTTTGATCTATAGCCAAAGATGATCCAAATAGCCAATAAATGAGGGAAATATAATATTGTAATCTATTTATGGACCTAGAAAATCACTAGGATTGATACGGGTATAATGATTTGAAAAATCATCTAGAACATGAAAACCATGTAATGGATATTTTTTATATTTTTTCAACTTTAATAGGCCTCACTGTTTACCGCATGGTTTTAAAAACCATGCATTGAATATGTGCCAGAATCTATCTATGGGGAGTTGGGTAGCATGGTTACCTGGGTAGTTCCACATGGTTTGACTAACCATGTGCCAACCGCGCATTAATGCAATATCCAAGATTGCACTGTTTTTTTGGGAAGGCTGCACAATTTTCTCAACTGTGTGCCAACTGGGTGCCTTTCACAGATTGACCCAGTTTCTCACATTTTATATTTCAAACCCCTAGGATACCCCTAAGTCCCCTCATACTTCCCATAACTCTTCTATTAACTAAAAAACATGTTATCAGAAAAACATTAAAGAAGGAATACCTATACGACGATTTTTCCCTTACATCTACCACAATTCCTTATTTGATATAATGACAGGCTTCAAAAAATAGTCTAACCTACCATCCTATATTGTGTATAAAAAAAATCCCAAAATAATAGCATATAAATTACCTCTTATGGGGTAATATCCACACTATCCATGGAAAATAGAATATATAAGGTGACACACTAGTATTATAAAAGTACATGGTGAAAAAAACTAGACTTTTCTCATAGATCACCTAGTTCCTATATAAAAACAATGTGTGGGTGAGAATAAAAGAAGAAATATTTTCCAAAAAATGAATAAATATTAATCTCACCTTATACTATATCTCATTATCATTAAACAACCCCTTTCCTATATCACATGATAACTATATAAATTAAAGACATCACTAAAGGGAAAAAATTAAAAAGTTTAAAAGGAGGTCACAAACACTCAAACCCTTTAAAACTATATAAATGGCCCACACATTCATTCATAAAAAAAACATAGGACTCTAGGTCTCTTTAAAATAACATCAAATCCATTTATAAAACATTCCATAAAACATATACATTTTAGACCTCCATTGAAATAAATTCAATGAATCATCTCATCCATTTAAAAAATCCATCATGACTTAAAAGGCTACTTTATATTTCATCTAATGAAATGAATAGGAATCTTGTACGTTTTTAAACCCATAATTTTATTTAAAACAAGTATTGGAACCATTTAACAATAATGTAAATTTATTGTCCCACTTGAAATGTAATGTATCAAAACTAAAAATCCTATTTGAGAAACCAAATATCATTATAAATTAGAATATAGTTTTTAAATAGTAATTCAAGTTATATGACATGAAAATCGTGTGTTTTATTAATAAAAAATATATTTAAACAAATTAGTAAAATAGGGTAACCCATCAATTTTTCTGAAAATTTTGTTAAAACTAAATTTACTCTAGCCATTTAACAAAAATAATTAATACTACCATTAAAAAATTCAATGTTAAATTTAAAACCAAATATAGAAACAGTTTTCAAATCAATATTTTAAACATGAGTCAAATATAACTCAAATCAATGTGGGATTGTTTATAACCCCAAAAGAGGTTAATGAACCCTAAATAAGACATCACACAAACACTACAATGTCAAATGTGTAAAGACCCAGAATTTCCATTTTTTAAATATTTGGGAATTTTACGACCTGCGCCGCCCCCATGGCCTTAGAGACCTATGCCACCCCAGTGCCATTTCGACCAACGACCGGACCGACCCCCGTGCCCTGGCCGCGCGGCCCTGGCCGGCCAGGCCTCCCTTGCGGGCCCCGCCGCCTTGGCGGCCGCGCCACCCTCACCAGCCGGGCGGCCCTCGCTAGCCATGCCGCCCTCGCCGGCCTCGCCGGCCGTGCCGCCCTCACTGGCCGCGCCACCCTCGCCGGCCGTGCCGCCCTCGCCGGCCGTGCCGCCCTCGCCGGCCGCGCCGCCCTCGCCGGCCGCGCCGCCCTCGCCGGCCGCGCCGCCCTCGCCGGCCGCGCCGCCCTCGCCGGCCGCGCCGCCCTCGCCGGCCGCGCCGCCCTCGCCGGCCGCGCCGCCCTCGCCGGCCGCGCCGCCCTCGCCGGCCGCGCCGCCCTCGCCGACCGCGCCGCCCTCGCCGGCCGCGCGGCCCTCGCCCGCCGCACCACCCTCACCCGCCGCACCGGTCAAGCCGCCCTCATCGGCCGTGCCACCCTTGATCACCGCACCGCCCTCACCGGTCGTGCCGACCTCCCCGACCGCGCCGCCCTCGCCGCCCGCGCAGCCCTCGTCGGCCGCGCCACCCTGTCAGCTACGCCCCGACCATGCTGTCCCCAGCTGAACCGGCTTCACACCACTGGGCCGAGCAGCCTACACGATGCCCTCCAAGCTGAACCGCCCTCGCGGTCGGTTGGGCTGGGCCCAGCGGGCCAGGTCTAAACCGACGAGCGGGCCCAGTCGACGGGCCAGGCAAGACCCAACAGGTTAGGCCGGGGCCACTTGAACCGGGTTAGCCCAAACTGGGTTGGGCCGGGTCAGACTAGACCCGGGCCCACTACAACCCTTTACCTTTTTTGGTAATATCTTTGGCATCAGATGCCCATTTGATGAACCGTTCATAGCGCTGGTAATCTTGGAGCATGATGGTCCCTTTGATTATATTCCACTATGTTTTGGATTGAGATGGTAAATGGTTTGGTTGGATCAAGTACAAATCTAACCGGGCCCCTGTGACTAAAATTCTAATAACTCACAGACCGGGAATCCTATTGATGCACCTTCAGTTGCGTTGATACCCCTATTATGTGGTGGACCATTTGGATAATTCTTCGTGGGGCTTAGTGGTAGTTTGAGAATCTAGCAATAGCTTGTGGAGCGGATCTTCTATAGACAAGAGAGAATTTGTGCCGGAACCTAGTAGCTGGCTGAGACTTGTTGACTACTAACCGATTGACTCAGAGTGACTCTACTATCCCAGTGGGGAACGCCTGGTTGTGGCTATAGACCCACAGTAGAGGAGTGCCTCGTTGTGGTGGAAGACCCACGATACTCGACAGGAGGAGTACCTCTGTATGATATTAGGGAGAGTGCCTAGTTGTTGCGGCAGACCCACAGTGGGGAGTGCCTTTGTGTGACGTGACAGACCCACAATACTCGATAGGAGGAGTACCTCAATAGTCTATGGTTAGTGGGAAGCACACTTGGTGTCGCGGTAGCCCCACTATACTCGATTGAGAAAGAGTTTTCCAATAGCCGAGGTTTCGATAATGTGACTAGGGATGTTACTTGATACTCCCCTAAAATAAAATCCTGGTTGAGCTGAGTCAGCTTTTCTGTGTTTTCCTCATGATTGAGATGGATCACCTAATAAGTTAGGTATATGTATGGGAATATACCTATGTAAGGTTATCTGTTTATTTTATAATTTGTGGTTCATCATTGATAGATTTTGTGAGACCTTGAGGGTCTCAGGGTCCCTACTGAGTATCGTTATACTCACCCCTACATGGGCTATGCCCACACCTTGGTGTGTTGGATGTAGACGACCGATAGTGCTGACTGAGGCTGACAGTGCCAGGACTGGACGGTACCTGGAGGTGGAACTTACGATGAGTCGGTACATGGAGGAGACTGCTAGACGTGGAGTATAGAAAAAGATATCTGTACCTACCCTTCAGGTAGGAATCTCGGAGGACGACCTGACAACTATTTTTCCTTTCTTCAATTGTACTTGTTCTTGCAGTTCCTTGTACTTTCCAGTTGGGCTTGTATTCTAGACCCTTTTTAATTACTATACTCACTTGTTGGTTATACAGTTTACTCATTCTCATTTCTTGCTGTGTGTGTTTACAGGTTATAATGGAAATGACTTCCCATTTTTAGGTAATTACGCCTTTGGTACTAGTCACTAGCCCCTGGCCTATGGAAGGCGGGCTTGGGGTAGTTACGACATGGGCCACGGGGGACAGGTTGTGACAAAATGAACTGCAATAATTCATATGAAACACATTTCCTAGGTTTTAGAAAAAATAGAATAGTGATGGGGAAAGAGGAGAACAAGAGGTGGGGACTATGAGGGGGAATGTGATTCCTTACAAAGAAGATATATCTTTAAACTATTTTGAATCCATATAGAATATACAATAGGAGATGACAATTAAAGACTGGATGAGATTCATAGAGGCGGGATTCTTCCTAGGAGAGTCATGTGACAAGGGGAAGAAAATATAGAAATTTATTTGATTTAATTTATTGAGGTGTATATTTTGAAATTTAAAAAATATAATAATTGGGTGACCTGCACGGTATAGTCACATAGTTTATTAAACTTTCTTCTAAACATGCATGGTTACTAGAAACATCATGATATATCTCATGGATTTCCATGGGAGCAATCATAAATTTTCATTCTATACATATATTGTGAAAGATGACATTATATACTTATAGAGGGGTATACATGGTTTCTAGACTATTTCAACTTACTATGTGTCAAACATATCCCATGGATGAAATTTAAAATTTTAAAAAATTCAATCTACTTCATCTTGGAATTCAATGATAATAAATAAAAAAAATTAATATATATATAAAATGGGGAAAATTTTGGTTAAAGGTGTGAGAAATAATCATTACCTTTTCAAATATTATAATTCGAATTCATGTATGTTTCGATCTCCAGAACCTCATCGAACTCAAGGATTTAGAAATGAATAAAATAATCAAAATACATATCTTTTAAAATATGCATCTAATAGTGAAAAAACTATTAATACAAACCAAAAAAAATATATGTATATTAACATGAAATTAGAGAGATAATACATATCTTTATTGTGGAATTTCATTTAAAATATTTTGTGTCATGATTTTTTTTAAATTTATAGACACGATCACTATAAACTACTATAAATAATTCCCAACAACTTTGGGCTCAATTAAAAAACAATTAAAAATAGAATAAAATACTATATCATATGAATTCATTGGACATAATAATTATTAAGAATATAAATGATTCATTCTATTCATCAATTATATAATATATGAAAAAAAATTACAATATAATCACAACAACATAATAAAGTTTCTTGTAATTTTTGAAAATGGTTCTAAATACAGTCATTTGAATCAACATTCCCCTCTTATTAAATTATAATTATTCCAAAAATGACTATTGTTAGGGGAATTCAGTTTTCATGTTGATTTTACAATTTAACAATTATCATCTATATCTATATTATTGTATTGTTTCTTGATATTTATTTTCTATAGATCAAGGATTTATTAATCAATTTTACAATTGAATTTTCTTACAAACATATTTTAAAAAATAAATATTTTTGTTTCCATTCAATTATGATTCTTAGTAAATTTCATTCTACTTCAATAATATTCATTATAATGTGTCCAACTATGTTTTTGTATTCAATAGATTCTAAAAAAATACTTTATTATTATACTGCTACTTAAAAATTTAAAATATTTTTTCAATAATCATTTTCAAATGAATGATTTTCAAATGTTTCATAAGGATTTATAAACAATTATTAACATACTTTTAAGGGTTCTATCAATGTATATATAATTAATTATTCATTATTTTTTTTACTAGGGACATGTTTTAATATAATCATCATATTTATTACCAATGAATAATTAATTTTCATGTAAAATTATTTTTATTATGAAATGTATTTCATTATCAAGTGTAAATTTTATTACAATTAATTTATAAATGTTTTTTTGATTATATGATATAAATATATATGGCCTATCGTTATATTATTAGTGTACCTATAAATATATACTAATACAATACATTTATATAACATTCATATATTATGAGACTTATATTATATAGGAATTGAGTTCCTAGAATAGTATGTTATATTATTAGACATGGTAAATTGAAATAGTCAACTATTGTATGAATATCATGGTGGTTTATTGATGCACTACTGTGCATAAGACATTTCAAATTGGATTAATATCTATAAAATGGTCTTTTTGGATGGTTTTTCATGAATTTCACAATTTTTATGTACCTTGTTCTTTTTTTAGTAACCAAAGTATAAATCATGGAGTCTATGAATTTTGGAGATTCAGAAGGGAATTGGAGGCTTTTAGACACTTTTCCCCTGACTATGTCATAATGGAGTCACTCGGATCAAGCACTAGACATGAAGGACATGATAATTAAATAATTTCAATGATAAAGGCAACCCACATGGTCTACACACGATTATCCAAACCATTTTCAATCCTTGCTAGAGAAGATACCTTTGACAGAACCCTCCGCACAGTTGGTGCACAACCTGCCCAAATCGTGCCGCCCCTCAAGGAAACCCGTGCGGCTCAAGGATTTGAGACAGTAGAATCTGCATGGTTGGAGCACGGCCTGCCCAAACCGTGTGGCCCATCTATGAAAATTCTTTTGCACAAGGATTTGAGATAGAAGCATCTACACGTTTGGTGCACGGTCTACCAAACCGTGCGCCCAAACCATGCGGACGACTGGAGCCTTCAACTTTTTTCTTTTTCACTTTTCACCCACTCCTTGATCCATGGTTCCCATTTTTGACTACTTTTGGAAAACTAGAAAAAGTCCCTTTGGGACCAAGAAGACTTCAGAGGGAGGATGGGAACTAAGGAAGAGGGGAAAGGAGGCTGGGAACTAAGGAACATGAGGAAGGAAGGATTTTGAGGACTGGTTATTTTAATTCTATTGTATTTTTGTATTATTCTATCTTTATATTGTAATAAACTCTATGATAAATCTTAGTAAGTTTCTTATCCTTATCATTATGAGTAGCTAAACCCCCCTTGTGTTGGGGCTAGGGAAAATGTGGATTCGTTATAACCAATTTATCTATTATTGGGTTCGTCTGTTGTCTCTCACCTATTTCTCCCAACTTCTATTTCTTATTTCGCTGGAAACCCCATATCGGACCAAAAATTGAGTTTACATGGATCTTTGAGAGAATTAAAATAATGATTTCTATGAACATTGGATATACTTGTCGTTTCTAAAGGGAATTTCTTAAATTAAGAGTCAGTAGAAATCAATTTCCAGACCAAGGGATTGATTCCTACAGACTTGATCGGAACTCACCAGACCAAGGGAGTTTCAACAAAAGTGAAACCCAGAAATGTGAGTTATCATGAACCACACCACACAATAAGGAATAAGGTTTAACGTTCCACAAAAATGTCTAGCCCTGACACACCTTCATTAAAATCCAAAATCTAGTTTTAAGTAATTTTCAGTTTTCAAGTTTAATTCGTAGTGAATTAGAAAAGTCCAATTACTTGGTTATCTTTTGAGATCCACAACATGAAACAACCAATCGTATTTAAATTCAGCATCTTCACTTAAATGATTTCAAATGAAGAGACATAAAATGACAATATTGCTTCTTTATTGATCGACCACGTACTTGCACACTATACTAGTTATAAGTTAGGGAAATTAAATTTTTTGCTAAAAACAATACTTCAGGAAATGACCATCCAAATTTTGGCACTGTTTCTGGGGAGTGAGTGTCAATTTTTTAATTTAATTTGAGTCAATGAGTGAAAACAAAAATTAATTTTTTTTAAAAAAATTAAATTAAATAAAATAAAAATAAAAATAAAAATAAAGAAAAAAATAAAATTCTTTTTGTAATCTCATTTCTGTTTTTCATTATTTTTTCCCATTTATGCTGGGTGTGTTGTTTGTGTTGTACATGCCTATAGGTATATGAGTGTCCAGGTCACTCATTCTCAGATTTCCGAGTTGTCGGAGTTACACCTGATAGATCCCAAAATCGAAAGAACGTTGTCTAGGTGATGTCATGAACTTATGGGAGATCATAATGTAAATGAACCGTTGGCGCAGTAGGAGCTTGAACAGGGGGCTGCCTAAGGAGTTGGGCAGCCATTCGTCATTGAAGGAAATCCACTACTGGGCAGCGAGGAAGGTCAGTATCTGAATCGACTAGGGCCTTATGTGGAATACCTAACGAGGAACCAACAGAGGCCACTAACTCAATTTGTATCGGGCTTTGGGCAACCGCAACAGCAACAATATATTCTGCGAGGGCAACCTCCCTTTTTGACTTAGAACCAGCCAAATTATTATCCTCAGGGGCAACAACAATTCATTCTCCAAGAACCTCAGGAACCAATGTTGCCACGCCATACTCTTATGGAATATGGATTACCCTCTATTTAGGGAGCGGACACTAGAATAGTAAAACTACCGGTGCAGGCCCAAAATTTTGAGATAAAGTTGGTGATAATGCAGTTAATTCAAAATACATTTCAGTTTGGTGGCTTATTGAGTGAAGACCCCAATGCTCACCTCTCCAACATTTTAGAGACATCTGACACTTTTTGGTATCACGGAGTGTCAATGGATGCAATACGCCCTAGGTTGTTTCCCTTCTCATTAGGGGATAAGGGAAAGGACTGGATCAAGGGGTTACCTCAGAGATCTATTCTTACCTGGGAGGCATTAGCCCAAGAATTTTTATCGAAATAATTCTCTCCCTCAAAGACAATCATCTTAATGAATGAAATTCATAAATTCCAACAGCATGAATCAGAATATTTGTATGAGTCATGGGAATGGTTTAAGGATATGCTGAGGAAATGCCCACACCACGGACTGCCATGGTGGATGCAAGTCCATACTTTCTGTGGCGGTCTGACAACTAATACAAAGTCTCTGGTTGATGAAACTGTTGGGGGGACATTCATGAGTAAGTCCCATAAAGAGCTTTTTGAATTGTTAGAAAACATTTCATCATATAGTTTTTAGTGTCATTCCGAGCGGGGAACTCAGAAAAGGGGCATGCATAATATTGATTCCACCACCATGCTTGCGGCTCAACTCGATGCCATCTCAAAGAAGATCAACGCTTTGAATTTAAAACATCCATATCAAGTTCAAGATATCAGTCCACCAGTGTGTAGTGATTACGGTGATGACCATGCTATGGGCGAGTGCCCATGGGTAAGTTCAGGAGCCTCTACCAGTGAGGTAAATTGTGTTTCACAGAACAGAGGACCCAACAACAACCCTCAATACCAAAACTAGGGGTGGAAAGAGAATAAAAGTATCGGCTGGGGTAAACAACAAAAAAATCCTCAGTCTTGACCACAAAGAACACCTGGTTATAGGAAACTACACTTTCAGACTCCGTATCTAAGGCAGCAACAGGGCAACCAATTTTAGCAAGGATCATATCAGCAGTAAGGGTATCAAAACCCTCGTCCTGCGCAACCATTGCGAAAACCACCTCCCCCACAAGTATCCCAAAAACCTCAATAGTAAACTCCCTCAAGGATGAAAAAAATGATGTATAAATTTATAACTACTGCTGAAACACAATTTCAAAACTAGGAGGCATCAATTAGAAGCCTCAAGAACCATAATGGACATCTTTCCAATTAGCATTCTCACAGACAGCCCGGTATACTACTGGGAAACACTGAAAAAATTCCCAGGATGAGGCTAATGATGTTATTCTATGTAGCGGGGAAGAGCTAACATCGAAGGTAACTATTAGTCAGGGTGATACAACATCAAAGCAGTCCACATTATCCACAGGTGGAGAATTTTCAGGTGAGGAAACTTCCCCGAAACATGAGCTGGATAAGGAACCAGAAGTCCCACATGATAAGGGAAAAGAAGTGATTAAATTGTATGAACCTACCTTTCCATTTCCAACAAGGATGAAACAATGGAAGCTAGAACAATAATTTTTCCAAGTTCATGGTAGTCTTCTGGAAGCTTCATATTAACATCCCCTTTGTAGAGGCATTAAATCAAATTCCCACCTACACGAAGCTCATGAAAGAGATCCTTTCAAATAAAAGGATGATGGAAGACTTGGGAACCATTCCCCTAACCAAGGAATGCCTGGAAGTTGTCCAACATACTATCCATCCTAAGCTCCAAGATTCAGGATGTTTTACTATCCCATGTACTATCAGACCTTATCAGTTTGGAAAATCCCTTTGTGATTTAGGGGCGAGTGTTAATTTAATTCCCTTCGAAGTATTCAAGAAGTTATGACTGAATGATCTCAATCCAACTCGAGTGGCACTCCAACTATATGATCGTTCTATTAAATACCCCAGGGGGTTGTTGGAGGATGTGTTGGTTAAAGTGGGGAAGTTAATTCTGCTAGTATAATACATTATCCTTGACCTGGAAGAAGGCTAAGAGGCACCTTTAATTCTTGGAATACCCTTTCTTGCTACTGGGAAGGGGTTAATTGATGTTCACCAAGGTGAGATGATCTTCTATGTTGGTGATGAGAAAGTTTCCTACAATGTCTTGAAGGCAGTGAAACAGGTTTCACTGATGGAGTAATAGGATTCTTGTGCGTTGACAATAATGGTTCAGTGCTTAGGCCTAGAAGAAGATGATATACAATATTATTCATTCAAAAAATGAACATGTTCTGGAGGACGACCAACTTGAAGAAAACCATGAGGAATTAATCTTTATTGAAGGCTAAGGTGATGATTACTGGTAAAGGGCGATTGTTCCAGATTTGTTAGAGTGAGCCGAGGTTGAGCCGATTGTACCTTCAATTTTCAAGGCTCCCCATATTGAGTTGAAACCTCTCTCATCCTCGATGAAATATGGATATTTGGGATAGTTTCATACATTGTCGGTGATCCTAAATGCCTCTCTCTCAGGAGATCAAGAGGGGGCTCTTCTGCAAGTCATCTTAAGGTAGAAACAGGCCATTGGCTGGACGATCACTGACCTTAAGGGTATAAGCCCCACGGTATGCACCCACAAGGTACTTATGAAGGAAGGGGAAAAACCATCTCATCAACCACAATGAAGACTGAACCCCCCCATGAATTAAGTGGTCAAGAAAGAGGTGATTAAATTACTCGATGCTGGGGTTATATACCACATTTTCGATAGCCTGTGGGTGAGTCCTCTTCATGTCGTGCCTAAAAAGAGAGGCATCACAGTAGTGACCAATGAAAAGACTGATCTCATCCTGACCCAAACAGTTACAGGATGGCAGGTTTGTGTCGATTACAGGAATTTGAATGATGCAACCCGGAATTATCATTTCCCTATTATATTTATTGATCAAATGTTGGAAAGATTGGTGGTGCATGAATATTACTGTTTCATAGATGGTTATTTGGGATATAACCAAATCTCTATCACCTCGGAGGATCATTAAATGAGTATATTTACATTTTGGAACCTTAGCCTACCGCCGAATGCCATTCAGGATGTGCAATGCTCCAGCCACCTTTTAAAGGTGCATTTTATCCATATTCCATGATATGGTCAAGTAGATTCTGGAGGTTTTCATTGATGACTTCTCGGTATACACGTAGTCATACAATACTTGCTTAACGAATTTAGAGCTGGTTCTTGAGATATGTGAGCATACCAATATGGTTCTCAATTGGGAGATGTGACATTTTATGGTACAACATGGAATTGTGTTAGGACATAGGATCTCGATGAAAGGAATTTAGGTGAATCCTACTAAAATGGAAGTTATCTCACAGCTGCCCATTCCCACATCAGTCTACGCGATTCAAAGATTTTTGGGGCATGTAGGTTTTTATTGATGGTTTTTCCATTACTTCTCCAAGGTCACTCATACATTAACCAATATACTATACATGAATGCAGTTTTTGAGTTTGATGATAAATGTATCGCGACCTTCCAAATTCTGAAGGAAAAATTGGTCGCCACCCCTGTCATGATCGCTTTGAATTGGGATGAGCAGTTTGAACTTATGTACAATGAGAATGATTATGTCATTGGGGCAGAACTTGGACAACAGAAGGATCATATTTTTAGACTGATCTATTATGCTAGTCGAGCATTAAATGAATCGCATCTGAATTGCACCACCACAAATAATGAAATACTGGTTATGGTTTTTACATTTGATAGATTCCGCTCCTACTTGGTGCTTTCTAAATTTGTGGTCTACACGGACCATGCCACACTAAATTATTTTCTAAACAAGAAGGACGCCAAACTGCATCTTATACATTGGGTGCTCCTCCTTTAGGAGTTTGATTTGGAAATTAAAGACAAGAAGGGTAGTGAAAATGTGGTGGTTGATCATCTCTTCCGGTTGGAACTAACCCACTTAGAGAGAGAAGAAGACTAGGAGATGAAGGAAGACTTCCACGATGAGCGTCTATTTTTAATTGGAATACCACCTTGTTCATGGTTCACCGACCTTGAAAATTACATATCCACAGGAGTTGTCCACCTAGACTTATCATTTTAGCAGAGGAAGCATTTTTTTAGAGTTAAAGAGGTATTTCTGGGAGGACCCCATGCTCTTCTACTCATGTGGTGATGGGGTAATCTTCCATTGCATCCCGGATGAGGAGATCCAAAGTATTTTGGAATTCTGTCACTCTTCTCCAGCATGAGGACATCATGGGCTAGACCAAACAGTAGCAAAGGTTTTACAATTAGGATTTTTCTGGCTATCCATGCATAAGGACACTAATCATTTTGTCTCATACTCTGATCAATGCCAGTGGACGGGTAATCTGGGAGGTCATGCCGAGATGCTGAAACACACGATACATGATGTTGAAGTTTTTTATGTATGGGGAATCAACTTTATGGGCCTATTTCCCACATCATTTATGCACACGTACATTATAGTATGTGTAGATTACGTTTCAAAGTGGGTATAAGTAGCAGAAATAACTCATAATATAGATAAGGTTGTCATCACTTTTGTAAAGAAACATATTTTCAGTCGGTTTGGGACCCCGCGGGTGCTGATTAGCGACTATGGTACAAATTTGGACAAAACTGTCTTGCGAAATGTGCTCTTAAAGTATGGGGTCAAGTACATCCAAGGGAAAACTTACCTCCCTCAATCCATTGGTTAAGTGTAGGTGTTGAAATGAGAGTTAAAGAAAATATTGGAGATAATTGTAGGCGTATCAAGAAAGGATTAGTCCAAGAAATTAGATGATGCATTATGGGCCTACCAAACAGACTTCAAAACACCATTGGGTATGTCACCTTTCTGGTTGAATTATGGTAAACCCTGCCATTTTTTAGTGGAGATGGAGCACAAGTCTTATTGGGCTCTCAAGGCCTTAAATTATGATATCAAGGCTGCAGAAGAAAATAGGAAATTCCAGTTAACCGAGCTTAATGGGATAAGGCAGGAGGCCTATGAGAATGAGAAACTTTATAAGGAGAAGACCAAGGTGGTCCATGATCGCATGATCTCCCAGAAATCCTTCTAACCAGGTGATGAATTCTTACTTTTTAATTTCCATCTGAAATTTTTACTAGGTAAGTTGAAGTACCATTGGTCAAGACCCTTTACGGTGATTACTTTTTTCCACCATGGATCGGTGGAAGTGGCCGATGTGGATGGTCGACCATTCAATGCCAATGGGTACCTCTTGAATCCTTAATTTAGTATGGACGAAATTGTGGGAACCGTTTCCACCATGCAATTGGGGTAGCTCAAGGCCCACGTAAGTCGAGCTCGAGACTTTAAACGTAGCACTGACCGAGAGGTAACATGAAATTCTGAAAAAAATTTTGTTCCAAAATTAATTTTTTTGAATGTTCCTAGGACTGCATGATAGTGTGTCTTTCTATTATTGTTTGTTATAGTGTGTAAGTCTCTTTACATGTTGGGGTATCATATTGAATTTCATGTGCTATGATTTTCTTTCCATGCTGCTAGTACTGGTTTTCTTTCTTCACTTGTATAATTCCTTTGTCTCCCCAGCAGACATTTCCATATGTTCTATGCTAGCCACCTTTATGCTCATTGGATTCTCACCCACCAACTAATTTTCTCACTTTACCGACATTCAAGGGATTTTTTCACTTTTTCTTTGATTTCTGTTCCTTATTTTTTCTCTCCCTTTTCATGCTTCCTTACCCACCCTTCTCTACTTTATTACCATCACGGGGGACCATTCTCAGTTTTATGTGTTGGTGAGGGCACCCTTAATTGGCACCCAATTTTAATTGATTGCTTGAACAAGTACGTGGGGTATCATGTTTTCTTAGGTGCATCTAAAGGGCTATTATAGATGTCATGGGTTTATATCATTTAGCTAAAAATGAATTGTGGAAATTGTCTCTAAAAATGGATCATATGTCTGGATTGTCGAACCTAGTTTGTGATGTGAATAAACCATGTGATACTTGAAAAGGAGCATTTATCCATTCATTTAGAAGAACAGTTTGTTTAAAAATGATTTTTCTGATCGATTAATTACAATGACGAACCCCTTAAAATGGAAGTCAAATTGTGCATAAGGAGAGGTGAGGTTTTGGGAATTGTTGTTGCCGCACTGGTGGCTATTACATGGTCTTAATGTCATGAACTCTTGACTTGCTCAAGAATTTTCATCATGTGTTAACATGAGCATATTGGTCCACATTTTATTCTAGTATCTCATTCCACTACAAAAAAAGAAAAAACATTTTGAGATATGAAATAGCATGCCCAATAATTTTTGATGATCTTTCATCAGGTTCCATAATGCAAGTCAATGAGGGTGTGTGACCTATTAAAGTGATATCCTGCCAATTGGTGATGAAGAAACCTAGGCATAACTAATATGAGTGTATAACGAGATGAAAATGGAGGTAGTCACTCTCTTTGAATGAAGAAGGGAAAACTCAGTTTTAAGAAAAATTGATTTATGAATGAATGGTTGACTATTTTGGATTAAGTCTACTCTTTTGGCTAACTTCAAAGACATGGGAAGCCATGAAGTATGAATGATGTAATTTTTAACAATAATTAGTTCAAATTTCATATTCATCTAATTGATATAATCTTTGATATTTCTTCTTGTCTCTTTGGTAACTCTTTGGACATGACTGTCTATTCTTTTGTTTCATGAAAAACAATCAATTTAGTGTGCGGGAGTTTGATGCACTACTGTGTATAATGCATTTCCAATTGGTTTAATATCTATAAAATGGTCTTTGTGGATGGTTTTTCAAGAATTTAACAATTTTTATGTACCTTGTTCTTTGTTTTTTGGTCACCAAAGGGTAAAGCATGGAGTCTATGAATTTTGGAGATTCAGAAGGGAATTGGAGGCTTTTGGACCCTTTTCCCCAAACTATGTCAGAATGGAGTCACCCGGATCAAGCACTAGACATGAAGGATGGGATAATTCAGGAATTTCAATGATAGAGGCAATCCTCATGCTCTCCACATAGTTATCCAAATCATGTGAAAACTGTGCTGGAGAGGATACCTTTGACATTACCCTCTGCACGGTTGGCGCATGACTTTCCCAAACTGTGAGGCCCATCCAAGAAAACCGTGCGGCACAAGGATTTGAGATAGTAGCATCTACACAGTCAGCACACGGCCTGCCCAAACCATGAGGACCATCCTAGAAAACCGTGTGGCTCAAGGATTTGAGACAAAAGCATCTGCACAGTTGGTATATGGTCTACCAAAATGTGCGCCCAAACCGTGCGGATGACGACAACCTTATCTTTTTTTCTTTTTCACTTTTCTCCCACTCCTTGACCCAGGGTTCCCCTTTCTACCTACTTTTGGACAACTAGAAAAATCCCCTTTGGGTCCAAGAAGACATAGGAGGGAGTATGGGAACTAAGGGAGAGGGGAAAGGAGGCTAGGAACTAAGAAACTGGAGGAAGGAAGGATTTTGAGGACTGGTTCTTGTAATTTTGTTGTATTTTCAGATTATTTTATTTGTCTCTTGTAATGAAATCTCTAATGAATCTTTGTAATTTTATTATCCTTTTCATTATGATTATCTAAACCCCCCTTGTGTTGGGGTTGGGGAAAACATGGGTTCTTTATAACTAATTTCTCTATTATCATGTTCGTTTATTGTCTCTCACCTAATTCTCCCAACTTCCGTTTCTTATTTCACTGGAAACCCCATATCAAACCAATAATGGAGTTTCCAGGGATCTTTGGGGGAATTAAGACAAATATATCTATGACCATTAGATATACTTGTTGTTTCTAGAGGGCGGTAATTAAATTAAGAGACAGTAAAAATCAATTTCCCAACCAAGGGATTGATTCCTACCGACTTGATCAGAACTCACCAGACCAAGGGAGTTCCGACACAACTGAAACATAGAAATGTGAGTTATCATTAAAAACACAACACAATAGGGAATAAGGTTTAATGTTCCACACTAATTTCAATCCCCGACACATCTTCATTAAAATACAAAATCCAGTTTTAAGTAATTTTTAGTTTTCAAGTTTAATTCCTAGTGAATTAGAAAAGTCCAAGTACTTAGTTATCTTTTGAGATCTGCACCATGACCAACCAATCATATTTAAATTAAGCATCTTCACTTAAATGATTTCAAATAAAGAGACATTAAATGCCAATATTGCTTCTTTTTGGATCGACCCCGTACTTGCACACTATACTAGTTACAAGTTAGGGAAATCAAATTTGGTGCTGAAAACAATACTTCAGGAAAACTTATATCCATTTATGATTAAATATTCTATGATTTTATATATTTTTCACTCATTTATATCAATTGACTCTATGTGTCATAACTAATGTATAATTATTAGACAAGATAATTCTATATCATTATAGTATATTATGATATATGTTATCATCCATAGTTTTTACTCTTTTAGGTATGATTTTGTTATTATAACTTCATTACTACTTGTTTAATGATAAAACTTTTAGGATATTACCTATGATGTTATATTTTTACTCAATTAATATATTATATGTTTTCCCATTACTATTCATATGAGAGGACTGATTTATTATGATTCCATTTCCTATGTAAAAACGGATTAATATTGCATATTATATATCTATGTTAGAGTCTAGTAGTATTCAAATGTTAATGAAAAGTAAATTGTGATACAAATGAAAAATTTTATTTTTCTAATATCCTAATATACTAAACAAAACTATTATTGGTGTGTGATTTATCTATGAGATTTTTTTAATAGTTACATATATTGATGAAATTTGAATGTATGTTAGGTTTATATATCTTAGAGATCTCAGAAAATGTTATTTTTATTGATAAAATATCACAATATTAATAATAATGTAATTATGGTGAAAAAATCAATGCGAAATTGAAATAATTTCCTATATTTGGAAAAAATGAGACAATTGATTGTATGAATTTTCTATATTAAATACAGTATTTCAGTGTGTAAATAAGTTTCATTTTAAAACAAACCACAAAAAATTAGTATATAAATGTTTTCAAATAACGTGATTATGGTAATAAAGAATACACTTGAAATGATATATTTGAATTTTAGAAATTTATTAATAGTATATTTTAATTTGATGAATTTCAAAATAAAGGGGAAAAATAGAGAAAGAAACTACAATAGATCTAACGAGGTTATAATATAAAATGATGATGATTTTAATGGTGAAATATAAAGAGAAATATAAAAACGAGACAACATATATAATGTATGAAAATATATAAATATCGATGATAAAACTTAATTATTATATTATTGGGACGTAACCCATCATGTTTTGTAAAATATAAATTAATTATTGATGTTAGTAAACAATCAAGATATGTTATTGATATTTTCAAATAGTTTATCCCAAATTAACTTAGGGTTATTCAAAAATAATAAAAATTCTCCACATTAACTAAATTAGCTAGGGAGTAAGACTTTATTAATTGAAAAACACCCACATAAAATAATAATACATGTGATAATTTTAATTAAGTATTCATGAACGATTCATGGTGGTTCAGAAATTCTACAAATTATTTTATAGAATTTATAATGATTTATATATTCAGATATATACATCAATAAAATGTCATTTGAGACATATCTAAAAGAATCATGGCACCATTGTATTTTAGAAGAGTTCCATTTAATATTTTAATCAATACAATAACGTTTCCCCACTATATTATTTTTTGAAAACACAATTTTTCTATCTATTATCTTTTTTGATTAATATATGTTCTTATTTATTTTACATATACTATAGAATGAAATTTGATATCATTATAATTTTTTTATTTTTGTTGTTTTAATTTTTTTTCGTCCATATACACTTTCTAGTCCATTCATTTTATTCCTTTCTTTCATTCATTCATTCTAATTTCATTTATTTATTTTTTATTATATATTATTTTTTAATTTTTTAGAAATTTTATTAATTTATATTTCTTTCATTATGTATTTATATTTAATAATTTAATAATTTATTTATTGTTTTAGTATCATTGTAATTGTTTTTTATTTATCCCAAATGTAAGATGTATAAAGACAAATATTGGTGAATGGTGATGATTTATGATGAATAAATGGAGATCTATTATATACTAATGATGTACCAATTAAGACTCCTACATTTTAATTATATTTTGATCCATTTTTACATTTAGCTAAATTCAATGTTCATTCCCCTTCTTGTCTTCATTAGTTTGATAAAATTTACATTATTTATTAAACTGTTATACCCTATATAGACAATAATGTTCTTGAGATTAATTTATTTGATATTTATTTAAGTGGAGGATAATGATGGTGGGATATAGTAAATACATATATATAATTTCACTATGTCATTCATAAATTTCATACATGATGGAAAAGTTACTATGATTAACTTTATAGACCCATTGCATCTTATTTACAAAAGAATGATTATGATTCAACTTTATTTTATCCTTTATGATTTATGAGATCACTAGTGAATAGATAACTACATCAGCTCATAAAATTGATGATGTCATGGAAATGGGATAAAAATGATATTTTTCTCATTACGGGCCTAATTTTCATTACTACATGTTGGATGTTACCCTATCTACAATTCATATTTTTTATTATAATATATACATGGTATGACAATCATGATTAGGGGCATTCCATTTTTGGAGATCTTTACACCAAAAATAGAAATTCACCAAATTCCATGAAAGTGCATGAGACTTTAAATCCCAATGAACTAATTATGGTGGTTAATGAAGAGTTAAAGGAAGAAAAGGGGATTCAAAAACTAGCCATTTATAACCTACATGAGTATAAATAACAATAAAATGAGGAATCCTTTCATAGTAAGATGTTGAATACATTTAAGGAATAATTATTATTGATGGTGGATCCAAACCAACAACCTTTGATTGAACTAGGACTATTTATGTTCTCGCATGATATTTATAATGTTGTTGCAATTATAAATCTCCCACTACCTCTACCATTATATTAACCAACTAATTATCTTATTAACTAAAATTAAGATATAATTAAATTATAGATCCATGGATTAGGAGGAGACAACTATTTCGTAGAATAATTAATTTATAGAGTTGAATAGATCTAGCTATACATATCATCAATGTTCAAAATAGTGGTGCTACACATTCATTAAATTGTATTGGTATAACCACATGAAAAACTACTATAATTACTAAATTAGTGAGTAAACATGTGTAGAAATGAAGATAAAATGATAATATTGGTAGGTATTTAGGTAGATTCATTTTAATATATAAAATTTCATCTCTATTTTATTTTATTTTCTGAAAAAAACAAAAAACAAAATATTAAACCTTTTTTTCTTATTGGAAACATATAATTAGTAATGTATTTATTAACATAAAAACATATCTATTGTAAAATCAAACACATTTACTTCTTACATCAAGGATATTATTCTAGAATTTTGAGTATTTTATGTTTACTAATAAATATTCATATATTTGATGACTAAATGTTTATGATTGTTTATCTTTGAAACCACTCTTAACATTCATTCAATTCCATACTATAAATAATTTAAATTAAAAAAATAGAGGTATATATCCCCTTTTACCACATTAGTTTCACCTCATTCACATGGGAGTCTTAGAATAATGTATGTTTTCAAAAGTTTTTTTATTGATTTTTCTATCAATATTGATTAAATATTTAATAGCTACATCTAAATGATTGAATAATTAGTTGGAACTCTTTTTCAATAGATCATCAATTTTAATTACAAATTTACAACATCATTCATTTTCTACAACTCATAATATCTTTAATATGTGTAGGGGAATTAAAATTTATTTATAAAATTATTATTTATATAAAATATTTTTGATTTATCCCATGATTTAAATTACAAAATATATTCATTCATATAGTTAAATTTTAATGAGGAATAAAATTAATTTTTTATTAATATAATATTTCTATTTTGGAATGTTATATGGTAACTGTAATTTTCACAAATTTTAATTATTTTAAAACTACTTGAAATAAAGAGAAATGTTGTTATATATAAATCATATAAAGGGAAAACTTTATTTCAATTTATTAAGTTAGGATCACTGATAGAAATATCATTTTTGGGATATGTAAAAATTTAAGCATGGTGGAGTGATATAAGAGAGAATTATTGATTAATCATGGTTTTAGTTTATAATTTGTCCCTTGACTATGTGATATATGTCCATAACCCCAAATTAGTAGAAAAAGTTTCTACCTTCATTAGTAGTTCTCATCATTTTTGAAGTCCATTTATATTATGAATATGGGTGATTAAATTCATTGAATATATTTTAGTGAACCCATATTTCATTTAACTGAGTATGATATAGAACGTTTTTTAATAATATAAAATGATAATAATTTATAGGTTTTCATAATTATGAATGTATGATTATGGTTTTTATTAGGATTGAAAAAATATAATGCTTAATATTTAGTGATAATATTATGGAGGAGTGATGATTTTCATGTGTAAAAGGTTAAAAAAAATTAAACAAGTAATTTTTTGTTATAATATATATATTTTTTGTTTTCTAATAAATTTTTTTACATGGTGGAAAATGATTCATGTGTCTTGAATTTTTTTATGAATTTTACTTTCACCAATTTTATATATTTTAGTTCTATGATTTATATTAATTTTTAAAATAATTCCCATGTTTATTGATTTTTCATTGTGGGTTTTCTATATATTCTATTATTTTTAATTTAAAAAATTGATCAATATAAGAATATATTCAAGGGCCATGATATCACTTTATGATAAATATATATAATATATATAGAATAAGTAATGATTAATATGGTTACATGGTTTAAATACTGCTCATTCATGTATTTTACTAATTATATTTAACATAGATTTAAAAAAAATAGTGAAATGATACATTTTTATATATGTTATAAATCTTTTCTCGTTTCCTATGACATTGGCACTCCACTGTAAAAAAGAAGTATTAGAATTATTAAACAGATCATTGTAGAGCATGGTTGTAAATAATGAGGAAATAATATTTTGTCATTTTCTACCACTGTATACGGAATAAATCAAACGAAACTAGATTTTGAAAAATAATGACCAACATGAGGAAATTTATATTTTTTCAGATAATTTATCTAACTTAACTTTCATCTAGATGAATAATTTAGCTAATAAAATATTATATATCATGTCTCGGATAAATAAAAATTAATTAAATCATTGCATTTGATCAAAAATATAGTTATGAAATTATATTTATTTTTACAAGGCTGGGTTTATGACACAATATGAATCAATTTTATAAAATCAAGTGTTTGAATTTGTTTTTGATTAGTTTTACTCTTAATAAGTCAAGATATTTTTTCATAAAGAATATGAAACTAATTTTCAATGGTAAAAATCATTATTATTATTAAAATTATACTAGTTTATCTAATTTTTAAATTATATATTAAAATTTACTATTATTTAGAAAAAAATACATATATATAGATAATTAGGACCTTCAGTAGAATATTATTCCTTATTTCCACTCATCCCTTTGTATTTAATGATTATATTCAATTAACAATTAATATTTTTTTATGAAAAACAATTTTTATTCCATCAATTTGAAGTTATTGTCAAATTCAATTTTACTATACTAATACCATCCAATTTAGGTTAACCTATAACACTCTAATACTGATAGTTATTAAAGGGGGGGGGATTAATTTTTTCAAGATTTAGTAACATGATTGTGAAGGTTTCACAGTCTCAAATACCATTAAAGAGGAATATTTCTCATGAAATTTGAATAATAATAAAAATTCATTATGAAAAATATGTTTATTTTATTAGAATATGTTAATGTATTCCTTAAGAAATATCATGCTAACTCTCAAATCCCAAGGTATAATTTCAAATATAACATATTTCATGTATGATATTAATATTTTAAAGCCTTGTTATGATGGATTAAATTAAATTATAATAATTAAAGTATATTTTTTAAAATTTGGGATATTTTGTGATATTTCTTCGTTTATTTCCTTATATTGAACTAGTTATCATCATCAGAAATAAGGACAAGTCATTGAGACTATTCCAGGATATTAATGATATTTTTAATTTTATGATAATGATAATTCATCAAATTATTCATATTTTTAAGTTTTTTAAAACATTTCACATGATAAATATTGTTTTAGTGAATAATCAATATGAATATCATAAGAGAATATTGAAAATATAAGATATTCTAACAATTTATTTCTGTATAGGATATATGTGACACCCCAAGATTTTATTTAATTTATTTGATGTCTTGTGTTGTACACTTCACCAAGATTTTCTGATGCTATACACCACATCGTATTAGCTTTTAGTATACACAATCACTATTCTTGGCATGTGTTGCATGCTAGAGCGAGCTTCCTCAATAGCGTGTGTTGTACACAATACCGAGTTTCACTAAACAATGATATATTATGAACTACCAATTATGAATAGTATTAACCACATTTTCAATTTTATAACAGTATAATTCATCTTACATATATTCTAGAATATGGTATGAGAACAAAATAAATTTTTCAGGTAAAATGAGTATTTTTCATAAAATGCAGTTTTGCCGCCTTTTGATGGCGCACCCACTTTAAATCTAGTTTTTGATAGGTTTATAAGTTCAATTTGAAAAATTACCCTTCTTCCTTGGAATCAGGATATAAAAATTTACATTGGATAAATTTTTGATATTTTTCTGATAAGTTTTATATTTTGATGAATAGTAAAAAATATGCAAAATTATAATTAAAAACAACTTTTTTCATAAAGATAATTTATATAGTTAAATTATTATATTTAATGATTTTAATGTATAAATTGAAAATATTTTTACCATTTAATATTATGTAAGTCATTATCATTAATTTTACATTGAATTCATCGGTAAAAACATTTCAATCTTTTTCAACGCTTTAACTTTTAAAACCCATTTTCTCAATAGAGGGATTAATTTTCAATTAAATACTTCCACTTATGTATATTGAATTTCGAAAAATGGATACCATATTTGGAATCAGTAGGTCCAAATTATGTTAATAGGCTACTTTTTATTTTTAGGCATTATGAATAGTAACTACGGTAAATTTTATTTACCATAGTTAAAGGTAAATCGTGTAATTAAGGGTAAATATAATATTATTAAATTACCCTTACACCTGAAAAAATTATATTCGATGAATAAAAGTCTACCCATATCACCTAAGGGTAGAAATATATTCATTTCATGGACTTTGGATTATGATAATGATGTAATTATTATTAAAACCAAAGAAAGTTACGATATGTCACTCTCTTATATCTTATTAGTGGAATAATTTTAATTTAGTGATAAAATTCTTAAAACATAAAACATAAATAGTCACCAGAAATATAATAAAATTATCTACATTATTTTAATTTATTTATAATTTTTAGGGATTAAATTATTATCATTAATGGTGACAAAATAGTGATGCATAAATTGTTTATTTAGGGAAAAAATCAATAATACAGTTTTTATTAAAGAATTTGTGACCTTAAAAGGCACCAAAACCTGACAAAAAATTATTTGTCGTGTACATGTAAACCATAATAATCCAATGGTCAAATATTTGACCATTTTAAGCCTTATAAAAGTGATTATAACTCTTATATTTCTTTATTTTAAATAATGTCAATGTTGTCACCTTCATGATTTAATAAATATAACAATTTAAATGTAGTGAATTTGAGATGACAAATTCAAGTAAAAGTATTATTATGGAATATATTATATTTATCTGCATCTTAGTATTTTTTTTAATTTTTATTCAATAAATAAGTATATTAAATAATTAGACAAAAATGTTGTAGTAATTATTTTATTAAGGGAAATATCAAATAAATGGTTTTAAAAATATCAAAATAAATGTTATATGAACAAATTAATGTGGTCCATGAATTTTTTAGATAAATATTTCATTATATAAATCTATTAAATATTTTGGTTCGAATATATCCTCAATGTGGATTTTATTTAAATTCAAATAAATGAATAGTGTCAAAATTGACTCTATTGTTATTATTAGTTCAAAAGGGAATTCCCGAGAGTGGCCTTTTCGAACCCTCCACACTCAAGAATACCCCTCCCCATGAAGAGGTCATCTGGAGATGCCCTAGCCGGGGAGGAGCCGTTGTCAGCCGAGATGACATTGCATCCCGCGGGTTAACACCTTGATCAGCGATGACTCTATTGTTATTTTATGAAAATAATATGTTATTAAATTTTTTAAAAATCACAAAAATATTTAAAAATTATAAATTTAAATTTATGTGATCTAAAATGTCATAAAGTATCCAATTATGGAAAATTCAAAACACATAAGTAATTATTTATAACAATTTAAAATTTAGAATATCATTACCACAAAAAATTAAATGGATTAAATAAGGATAAGTCAAGTTGATAAGGTTTAAAATAAATTCCCAAAATGTCTAAATTTTATTGGATGATGATATTAAAACCCTATCTCATCTCATATTCGGATTTTAGTCATTTTGGGAGGTTGTGAAGTGGGGTTTGAGTTTATTATAAATTAATATTTTAGTGGTTTCCAAAATTGCCCCTATCCTCTATTATAAAAGGGAACCTACTACCTCTCCACATCACAACACTTTGAGCCTTAAATCTCGTCCAAACCCTACCAATTTATCTTCTCCACTTCCATATAAACATATTAGAGGTTCTTATTATCTCAAAAGACTAACTTTAGTTCCCTAAGAGGAGGTTTAGAAGAGGTGCATTGAAGAAGACGTAATATCCTTTACCGATTCTTTCAAATTTATTTCTTCTTATAATTCCCCTTATTTAGTTATTTAATTTTAATGTAATAGAATAAGTATAACTAATATACTTATATGTTATTATAAATACAAAACAACCCTATTTCACCTTCTTCCCATCCTTTGAAAAATAAAATCACTGCGCGTGCGTACGTACGGAATACCATCTCCACACCGTGGGGTAATCTGTTTTTCCACCACCACCTTACCTGAATTGGTATAATGGTGTAAATAATAACTATATATGCTTATTATAACATGATTACAATAATGAGATATTATATCATCGACTCCAATACCATTCAATAATTATGGTAAAGATATCATTGCTCGTGCATACGTACGGATTACCGTCTCCACGACGCGATGAGATTCATTCTCCATGTTAACCATTCCAGAATGATTACAAAGTATATATATATAATAAATAATGAAAAAAGTTATGACATAATAATTCTACTATATATATATGCCATCTACTTACTTCCATTCAATTCAATAAGGAAATGAAAACAACGTTCATGCGTACGTACGGTCTACCATCTCCATGAATGGTGTATTTCATTTAATTTATATATATATTATATACATATATATCCTAAATATATATGATATATAAATAATTTTTTACATTTTGTATGTATTTAAATCATGATATAAGTAATAAAAAAATCATGAACAACAAGTCCAAACACATACGATAAATGAAACAATTTTAACCAAAACTCTACATTAACATGGAATTGTCAAATGCATGGGTAATATAAAGTCATAAGTGAATCGTATATGATATAATTAATATTATTATGGATTGGTTACAAGTTAGGAATATGTTTAAACCCACTATATAGGTGTATCAGAAACATAAGGAAGAAATTGGACACAAGGATTTAAAGAAAGGTTTTAGGTAAGAAAACAAATAGGGAAGACCTTTATGGGAGATGTTGAAGATCTTTCACAATTACAAGAAGATGTTGTTCTTAGATTACAATGACATTAAACTATTAAGATCCTTTGGTGTCTGTTTTTTTATGTTTTAAGTATTATGCAAAAGTAATGAAATTTCAATGTACGTCAAGATTGGGTCTCTACAGTTGGTATCAGAGGAAAGGTTTTATTAAACTTTGGAAACTAGGATGAAAAAACTTTAGTGAGATCCCTAGAGATATTTATAAGGTATGTATCAAGATTTCCCTAAGGTTTAGTATAACTATAGGTTACGGTCCTAGAATTATGTTGACAACCTAGGGTGAACCTAATTTGTTATGGATTGAGAAATGTGTGATATGTTAAACATTCCATAAGTAACTTTTTATGATTATGTGGTTCCTCATTATCGTAACTGTTTATTACACAATGGTTTCTGGTTTTAGTTTATAGAGGGATCTAGAAGAAATTGTGTTAACATTGAATCTGATGGACAAATTGGTGACTATGAATAGTAAAACTTCATAATGCATAGAGAGAAAGATATTGTGATTATGAAGAATCAGTCATCACGATATATGATTAACAAGGTGAACTTTAGTTTTATTCCTAATTCATCAAATAAGAGGAAGATAGACTTTTTCTCATGTTCTCATGGTGATTAAAATAGAGGAAGTTAGATTAAGCTTTATACATATCCAGAATAATGAAAGAAGAACCTTGAGTAATACCTCAAATGGAGGGGAAGATGTTATATATATTGGGAAAAGGGGTATAGAATGACAGACTGTTATAGAGTTCAATGTCTTATCTGTGGAAAACATTGGAATCACCCAACTCAATGCCCTAACCTAAGAGGTTAATTTTAAATCGAGGAAGGACCTATTCCACGCCAATCATTGAAGAGGAGGGATTGAAGGGCTTATGTACTAGAATTCAAGAATAATGTTGTTGAGGTACTTTTATTGTATAATAAAATATCTATGTATTAGTCCTTTGTGGTTTTCCATAAGAATATGGTACTGGTAAAAATGAAAAGTGATTGAAATTTTTTTGGAAAGCAGATGATATGCACAAAATGAATGGATAAGGAGAAAATAATATTTTTTACAGTATTTATGAGTGCATGACTGATAAAAGGACAAAGTGATATCATGGTTTGAGTATATAGAAATTTTGGGAATTTGGAATATGGGAACAGTTAACTTTTGACAGCATTTATGTTTTCACTAAGGTTCTATGGTAATTCATGTTTCAATAGAATATATGATTATGTTATTCCCATGTTCGGAATGTGAAAAACAAGATATATCTTATGATATATGGGGGATAAATGATGGTATTTACATGCTGGGTAGAATGACCTCTCTAGTAATCTTGATCATTATACTATGAGATTGGATAAAAGTATTTTGGATAAGCCTAAAGATTGAAATGGATTATGTTAGAAATTAGATAGTATTGTTTAAGGCTATAAATTTAGGATATTATTTCTAAAATGTTATAATAGTATAGTTTTAGAAAAAGGACAACCTGTAGGATGGGAAACAACCCGTCGAGTCGGAGAAGGATGCAGAAATCGAACACACAACCAAAGTGCGACAAGCCTTTATTGCTTACCACTGTCCTACATGAAGTCCCTTGTTAGTAAAAATTAGTTTTATATTATTAAGTGGTATGATAGATGAAGTATTAGTCCATTTTTGGAACCATATATGATTAATATCACCATATATGTACTTTTGTATGTTTAATAACTTTTGCTTAAGACAGAAGGAATGACCCATCATTATATCACACGATCTTGTAACACTTCACGAATGAAAAATTCAACTTCATTTATTTAAAAAATTATGTGAAAAATGTTCAAGGAACGACCAACAGTGAGATTTTACCAAAATCAAGTAAGTGCTTCTTCTAATTAAATTTTTTTACCTTTCGGGAAATGATCTTGAAAACCAAAAATGTTGTCCTAGTACCCCCATATCTGATCAATTAGATGGTACCTTAGATCATCACAAATTAATGGCTTTTTGATTGTTGTATTTATCATATCTTTGTTCTCTACCACTCTTTATAAGAACTTGATGGTTATATTTATCTTCCATATCCATATTTTCACCTATGTTCTCCGATGTGGAAACCCAGTGACACTACTACAAATATGGCCTTTAATAGAGCTATAAAAGGCCTTTAACAACACTCTAAAAGCACTGTTAAAGCCGATGTAGATAAAGGGAGGGGGGTCCCCTTTATCAGTGCTAAAAAAAAACTAATAATGACCCATTTTATCAGTGCTAAAAAAACGCTGATAAAAGGGTCTTTTATCAGCGCTTTCTTTTTAGCACTATTAAAAGTCCCTTTTTATTAGGGATTTTTTCGTGTTGATAAAACTAAAAAAAAAATAAAATAAAATTTAATTTTTTTTTAAAAAAAATCCCGCCAATCTCGGTGGGGGGGGGCTTTTTCTAGCGCTTGTGCCTCCCCTTTATCAGGGCTTTCCCACACCTCCAATGCCTGCACACACCCCCTCTACCCTTTATCAGTGCTATACCCCACCTTTATCAGTGCTAGCCCCTTAAATTCACCCATGCGCGCGCACCACTGCCTCCACCCGGATTTGATCTCGAGACCCCCCCTACGTGCCTGAAGCCTTTACCACTCCCCTATATTGATTTGTTTTCTTATTTATGATATATCTATATATATATAGTTAAATTTATTCATATAGTAATATATAGTTATATTAATATATATAATTATATTAATATATATATTTATTATTATATTAATATATATAGTTATATTAATATATGTAGTTATATTAATATATAGTTATATAAATATTCATATATTGGTATTTAAAAAAAAATGAATATTATTTATTATTTAGATAAAGATAATATATTTTATATGTAAATGAGTTTAATTATTTATTTAGAAAATTATAATTTTAGGTGTGAATATATAAAAAATATGTACATATAGTTATACATTTGATTATAAATAGTAGTGCATTATAAAAAATGATAAAATTTCAAAGAAATAATATCAATATGAATGTAATACCTTGGAATAAATTCAGTCCCCACAATGAAAGGCAATAATACCCCCTTAAACGAGGCTAAAAAGCCACAAAATTTTAAACAATCATGGAACCCTGACTAAAAACTCAGTTTTGGAGACCTTTTGGGCCTTTTTTGGCCGTGAAAAAACCTTTATTAGCCCCCTGGATAATAGGGATGTATAGATCATCGCAGGTTTTGATTTGATATATGGTAGAGCTCAAAAGGACACCCAGATCAAAAGTTATGGCTGTTTGATGTTCGAGTTGCATTTGTAACATATTTTGGGTCTTTTTTAATTTTTTAATTTTTTGGGTCTTCAAATTGTTATGAAATAACTACTCCTCCATAATAATTAGAACATTATTAATTAAAAATATTTTATTAATTTTTTTTAAGCCATTTTCACTAATATATCTTATATATTAAGTATATTAAGTGTAAATGTATATTTATACTTATCTAAAATATATTTAAAAATTATATATTATATTTATATCAATATAAATATATAAATATATAAATATATAAATATATTATTTTTAATTATTTTTTTTAATTTGAACCTTTATGTGCGCTTTAAAAAAAATGCTGATAAAGTTCCACCTTTATCAGCGCTACTAAAAAAAGTGCTGATAAAGGGAGTCCCTTTATTAGCGCTAAAAAATGATGATAAAGGTTGGCACTGGGAAAAACTGTTTTTGTGGTAGTGTGATGAGTTAATTTGGGTAACCGTTATGTTTCTTACTATACTTCATAAAATAAGGTTTTATTATTCTTTTTTACAATTTGGGTTTCTATGAAATAAATTTCATGTAGTAAACTATTTATAACCCCAACGAATTTCGAGGGTGAAATTCATTTTAAGGGGGTAGAATATAACACCCCAAGATTTTATTTAATTTCATTGATGTCTTGTGTCGTACGCTTCACCAAGATAGCTGACTCTATAGACAACACCGTATTAGCTTGTAGTATATGCAAACACTATTCTTGGCTTGTGTTGCACGCAAGAGCGAGCTTCCTCAATAGCGTGTGTTGTACACAATACTATGTTTCACTAAACAACAATATATTATGAACTAGCCATTATGAATAGTATTAACCAAATTTTGAATTTTTTAAAAATATAATTCATCTTACACATATTCTAGAACATGGCATGAGAACAAAATAATTTTTTTCAGGTAAAATGAGTATTTTTCAAAAAAATGCAGTTTTAACGCCTTTTGATGGAGCACCCACATTAAATCTAGTTTTTGATAGGTTTATAAGTTAAATTTAAAAAATGAAACTTCTTCCTTAGAATTAGGATATAAAAATTTACTTTGAATAATTTTTTACATTTTTCTGATAATTTTCTTATTTTGTTGAATAGTAAAAAATACGCTAAATTTTAATTAAAACAACTTTTTTCATCAATATAATTTATATGGTTAAATTATTATATTTAATGGTTTTAAAGTATAAATATAATATATTTTTACCATTTAATATAATTTAATTCATTATCATTAATTTTACATTGAATTCATAGGTAAAATCATTTCAATCTTTTGCAATGTTTTATCTTTTAAAACCCATTTTCTCAACAGTGAAATTAATTTTAAATTAAATATTGCCACTTCTATATTTTGAATTTATAAAAATGGATTCCATATTTAGAATCAGTAGTTCCAAATTATGTTAATAGGCTAATTTATATTTTTAGGTGTTATTAATAGTAACTATAATAAATTTTATTTACCATAGATAAAGGTAAATCGGGTAATTAAGGGTAAATATAATATTATAAAATTACCCTAACACCTGTCAAAATTATATTGGATGATTAAAAGTCGACCCATATCACCTAAGGGTTGAAATAGATTCATTTCATGGACTTTTGATTATGAAATTGATGTAATTATTATTAAAACCAAAGAAAGTGACAATGTGCCACTCTCTTATATCTTATAAGTATAATAATTTTAATTTAGTGATAAACTTCTTAAAAAATCAAAAATAAATAGTCACCAGAAATATAATAAAATTATATATATCATTCCAATTTATTTATAATTTTTAGGTATTAAATAATTATCATTAATGGGGACAAAATAGTGATGCAAAAATTGTTTATTTAGTGAAAAAATCAATAATACATTTTTTATTAAACCAATAGTGACCATAAAAGGCACAAAAACCTGAAAAACCTTATTGGTCGTGTACATGTTAACTATAAGCATCCAATTCTAGAAAAATTGACCATTTAAAATATCATAAAAGAGATTATGAAACTTATATGATTTTATTTTAAATGATGTCAAAGTTTTCACCTTCATGATTTAATAAATATGACAATTTAAATGTATTGACTTTAAAATGATAAATTCAAGTAAAAGTATTATTATGTATGATATTATATTTATATACATCATAGTATTTTATTTTTAATTTTTATGTAGTAAATAAGTATATTAAATAATTATTCAAAAATGTTGTAGTAATTAGTTTATTAAGGGAAATATCAAATAAATGGTTTTAAAATATTAAAATAAATGTTATATGAACAAATTAATGTGATCCATGATTTTTTATATGAATATTCCATGTTATAAATATATTAAATATTTTTTTTCTGAATATATCCTCTGTGTGGATTTTATTTAAATTCAAATAAATGAATGGTGTCAAAATTGACTCTATTGTTGTTTTATAAAAATAACATATTATTAAATTGATTAAAAATCAAAAAAATATTTTAAAATTATAAATTTTAGTTTATATGGTCAAAAATGTGATAAATTATCCAATTATGGACAATTAATAACACATAAGTAATTATTTATAACAATTTAAAATTTAGAATATTATTACCAAAAATAAAATTAAATAGAATAAATAAGGATAAATCAAGTTGATAAAGTTTAAAATAAATTCCCAACATGTCTAACTTTTATTGGATGATGAGACTACAATAATATCTAATCTAATATTCGTATTTGAGTAATTTTGGGAGGATATTAAGTGAGGTTTGAGTTTATTATATATTAATATTTTAGAGGTTTCTAAAAGTGCCCCTCTCCCCTATTATAAAAGGGAACCTCCTACCTCTCCTCCTCAAACCACTTTGAGCCTTCAAACATAGTAAAACCCTGCCAATTTACCTTCTACACTTCCTTAGAAACATATTAGAGGTCTTGGTCTTCTCAGAAGATCAACTTTAGTGCTCTAAGTGGAGGTTTAGAAGAGGTACGTTGAAGAAGAGGTAATATCCTTTACCGATTATTTCAGATTTATTTCTTCTTATACTTACCCTTATTTAGTTGTTTCATTATAAAGTAATAACATAAGTATAACTAAGATAATTACATGTTATTATAAATATTCAACAACCTAATTTCACCTTATACCCATCCTACAAAAAACAAAATCACCGCGCGTACGTAGGTATGGAATACCGTCTCCACGCTGTTGTGTAATCTGTTTTTCCACCACCACCTTAATTGGATGGGTATACTGGTGTAAATAATAACTATAAATGATTATTATAACATTATTATAATTATGATATATTATATCATCTACTCCAATACCATTCAATAATTATGGGAACGATATCATCGCTCATGCATACGTACGGATTACCATCTCCACGATGCGATGAGATTCATTCTCCATGTTAACCATTCCAAAATGATTATAAAGTATATATATAATATATAATGATGAAATTTATGAAAAAATAATGCTATTGGATATATATATATATATATATATATATTTCATCTACATAATTCCATTCAATTCAACAAGGAAATGAAAATAGTGTTCATGCGTACGTACGGTCTACCATCTCCATAAACGGTGTATTTCATTTCATTTATCTATCTATTATATACATGGATATCCAGAATATATATGATATATAAATCATGTTATACATTCTGGAAGTAGGTAAATAATGATATAATTAATAATAAAATCAAGAGCAACAGGTCCAACCACGCATGATAAATGAAGCAATTTTACCCAAAACACTGCTTTAACATGGAATTGTCAAATGCACGAGTAATATGAAGTCGTAAGTGAATCATATATGATATCATAAATATTATTATGGTTCTGTTACAAGTTAATAATATGTTTAAACCCACTATAGAGGAGTCTTGGAAAAATACGGACGAAATTGGACATAAGGATTTAATGAAAAGTTTTATGTAAGAAAAAAAATAGGGAAGACCTTTATGGGAGATGTTGAAGATCCTTCACTATGACTAAAAGATGTTGTTCTGAGTTTCCAAAGACACTAAACTATTACCGTCCTTGTGTGTCTATTTTTGTTAGGTATTAAGTGTTCCTCAAATGTAATGAAATTTCTATGTACGTCAAGCTTGGGTTTCTACAATATAAACACAATTAATTCATTTAGATAATATTTATAATTATTATTTTATAATCCTATAATGAAAGATTTATGTTTGGGTAGGGGGATTAATGTTTTTAAAAAAATTACATTCATTCCTCTTAAACCCTCAAATGTTTAAAAAAATGTTGTTCAAGAAATAATAAAGTAATAAAAACGAAATATTATTGACTAAAAAATGAAAAAAATGTTATTAAATATCCAATGTTATTTAAATAAACTTAATAAAAAATATTAATAGAAATATAATATAAAAAATAATATGGTTTAATATATATGAACAGACCTTACCATAAGTAATCAAAAAAATATATTCTTTAAAAAATAATATATTTTCATTAATTCTTATATATATTTTGGGTTTATTATTTTAGATATTTTAGTCACCACCCTTTTATAAATAAATATTACATCATAATGTGGACCCTCCACTCAGTATTCATTTTTTCCAAAAATAAAAATCTTTTATGATATAACAAGTTTTATTTTCATAACATATCTTTTTAATTTTAAATAAAACATACTACTTTTCCATTTTCATCCTTCAAACTATATGAAAATAATTTGAAAATGTCGTATGAGCATAAAACAATCACCATGGGACATATAAAAATATGTAAAGAAACATGTTAGATAATGAATAACCAAAATATTAGTTCTTCAAAATAAATTTTGACATCAAATGATGTTATTATACATCAAACGAATATCACTTCTCAATTATTTTCATGAAACATTTCATAGTAAATCTTAAATGAAAAATAAAACTCATAGTGGTTTCTTTTCAGTCAAGAAAACTCATGATTTTTTTAATAATGTTACACATTTGAACCTTAAAAAAAGAACTAGGTTTCTTATAAACATAAAATCACAACCCTACCGTGTAAAATAATAATATATTTCATTTAAACCCATATAATATATAGGTAAATGATATTGGTATCTTGGAACATCATTTACATAACACTCTTACAAGCACTATAACAAATATAATGAATATCACTACAAATTATAGTAATTTATTGGAAGAAACACATCCAGATTACTCAAATCCTTTACAAAATGAATTTGAGGGCTATTTGAGGTTCACACATCATCATGAAAAATATTAGGCTTACCATTCATATAAACTATTCCCATGAAAAATAAAATAATAATTATATATAAAACCTAGTATTTATATCATCATACTAATAAAAATATTCATTTCACCAAAAAACAATACATTTCCTGATATAAAAATACTTATTTCATTAAAAACTTTATTAAAATAAACATAACAAATGGAATATCAGTTTTCAATTGATGAGAACATGAAATCTTGTAATGGAACCCAAACATCATAAAATTATTACGATGGTGCTAAAAACCATTGATTCCATATATGTTTAAATAGAATATTCCCCATTTTTCTTTTAGTAAAAATGTCTCATATAAAATATTAAAGAATATTATTTTTGAAAACATTTATAATTATGTAAAAGGAGACATAAAATGAAATTTATAATTAATTTAAATTAATATCATTATATCAATAAAATATTTTTTTTTTGAATTTTAACATAGAAGGAAAATATTTATAAAAAAATCATTAATAACATTTAAAATAGGGTTTTTAAGGTCAACTATCCCCTAACTTGAGTTAGACTCATTACATAAATTATATACCTTCATAAATAATAATAATATGTTGATAATTTAATTTATTAATAAATATTTTTATGCTTATTATTCTTCTTATCTTATTTATTTCATGGTTATATACCATTACATTTTCAATTAAGTTCATGCATGATGTTTTTATGCATTTAGATTCATATTTCCAAAATCTATTTAGTAAATATACTATTTTTAAATAGGTCATTGTTAGATAATCTAGAATATAGTAATTACGAAATTATTATAATTATTATAAATTAATTATACTTGTAAAATCAATAATTAATATTAGTCATGAAAAATGATTTACCTTACAATCATAGAGATGGTAGGTCATATGTATCCATAAGTAACTGAATGGCCTGAATGCCTTCAATTTAGATGGATGGGAATGTAAGAACAACTATGATATATTATAATTAAATAATTAAAAATATATAATTAATATCATATATATATACACATTAAATATATTACTATATACATCCATTGTATGTGTTTATAGAAATCAAATTACTTCAGTTCATGTAGTGGTGGTTTGGAGGTAGTAGGATAGAGCATGCATTTTTTCACAAAGATATGGTGGAATATGGGTTTTTCAAGCTTAGATATGGTTCGACAGGTCTTTGGTGCTTTGATTATGATATCATGGGAGCGGTGTTGTATGTCCCATTGAGGTGCATGACTTTGTGGAAGCATTCATGGATTCAGGTTGCAACAAGATCAATGATGTGGATCTGGGTTGTGTCGACAACATTAATTAGTGCAGAATTGGAATCTAGTCCATGGGGATGGGTGGAGGTATATATGGGCTAGACTTTTGGCCATATTAGGGTTTATTTTATATGGGTCTTTGGGATATCAATTTTTGTTTCTGACGGTGTTTCAGGTTTATTGTGTTGAGGCATTGTCATTTAAATGACTATAATGTTTTTATCCCATTGGGATTTCTTTTTTTTATTTGTTTTTTTACAAGTATTTTTTCCTCTAAGATCTCAAGCCAGTAAACTCTGAGGCTATGTGACATTGGGCCTAGGGTCATGTAATGGGTTTTCCCTTAACCATTTCAAAAGGGTTTCCTACTTTTTCTTTCATTTTTTAATAAAGGGGTTTATCCCTAACCTTTTTGAAAACATTTAAAAATATAGAATATACTTATTTTATTACTTAATCATGGTTTGAGAATTATTTATGAAGTTAAAATAAAAAATAAATTAAAAACTATTGGCGAACAATTATAGAACTTCTTTTGAAAAAATATTTAGGTTTATACCTACAACCTTATGAGGATTATTTTTGATTAAAGATATAGAAACTAAGAGATGAGGAGAGATTGAGGAAGAGATTATAGTAGGTATTTTCTGAAGCATAAGCATCATTATGTGGGGATAAGAGAGTATATGGGGTTTCTTTTTATAAGTGAGGGAGAGGACACACTAGGATTTTTTTTAAATATTAAAACATGATAATGTATTAATATACCCAATGGATTCAAAATATACCATTTAATACTATGAGATTATATAGGGTCCAAATATTTACATTCAATATAACTGAGATATTTTTATAGGTCATTTAAGCCCTTATCACTTATCTTCAACTATTCGGTAAACTTGTTTTAACATTAATTATGGTAATAGTTTTTTTACTATTCATTTTGAAGAAACGTTAAGCTAAAATTATTAATTTTTTTTAATTATTTTGATCACAAATATTTAATTCATTTTAATAAAATAAATTCACAACAAGTGTAGTGATTAATTTAGAAATAAACCTACAAAACATGACGGATTTTTTTTTCAAAAAATTCTTTTTTATGTATAATTTTTTATACCATGTTCATATAAAATGTTAATTACAAAAAAATATATATTGATTTTTTAAATGAAAATAACTAAATATTATTAAAAATAATAAATAGAAAATTTACTTTTAAATAATTTAATGGAAAAGAAAATTTTCAATAAAAATTAGTATTTTTCACTATTCATCAAAATATTAGAATTTTTTGAGAATTATCAAATATTCTTCCTTTTATAACTTTTATATATTGAATTAAAATATAAGGACCCAGCCTTAAAACATACTTAATATTTAATTGAATGAATAATTCACATTGAGGATTTTTTCAGTTTTAGAGTTTTAGAGAATTAGTACATAACTATTACATCTCAAAAGATTACAAAGTAGACACTTCTACAAAGTTTCCATTTTTTTTACCAAATGTGAAATCTTGAGAAAAAGTCATGATTAGTTCCATGTTTAAGACAACATGACTTTTCCTTGATTCCATCCTTGACACTATTCCACATTATGTCCTGTGAAAAACATTTCAAAAACATGGGATGAGCATAAAAAGATCAGTAAGGGATACACAAAGTTTGAAATTTATTATATTTTCAAAACAACAAGTAAACCATGAATACATTAACATAAGTAATAATTTTCACCTTTATGAAGTAGTAAATACTCTTCACTGAATAAAAGATCAATACATACCCTTTTATAACCAGAATATTACCATAAAAACCATATAAAGAACACATAACTTATAAAGGTAACTTGGGACATAAACATACTTAAATGGAATAAGCATACAGTCAATATCCACACATGTCACTAAATGGAATAGCCATACGACTGACTTCCATACCCAATGCATTGGAGGTTATAATGTACCCACCTGTCCTGGTATTCATTGAACCACCCATCATTTGGTTTATCACATAACCACCCGTCAAATGTCCAAGTACCATTATAAAATCATAACACATAAAATAATTATAAAGGAAAGAAAACCATTTCCACATTTCAATCACAATATATCACATAAATATATTGACATAAAAAATCCATTATAAAAACCATTTTCAATACCAAAATACATAAAAGATTATATGGCATTTATTTACTTTTAAAAACATTATGGCTTGTTGAGTAAGCCAAAGATCAAATAATACTCGTGGCGGAGGAAAAGGTCTTTGTCACCATGTACGTTAAAAGAAACATTCCTTTTTGTCATTTAGAAAAAATTTTCATAGAAAAAGATTACCTTGGAATGAAATGAAAAATAAAAGGTGTTTTATACACTGTATAAAATAAAGTCTTGTATTAGTACACAATATGCCTCAATGAAAGGAGATTGAGACGAAGTCCCTTACAAAGATGATATCCTTAGATTAAGGATAAATCAATTACATAATTATGTGAGAAAAATATAAATACACTAAATATAAGTGGATATTAAGTGTAAAACAATCAGTGTCATTCACACATATTCATATAATGACATATTCAAGGAGTACAAGTTTAATCTAAATAATTGAAATTGAGTTAAGAAGTTCCCTTGCAAAAATTCGATAGCCTAACGGCGTCACATTAAAATTCATAAATTGAGTTGATGAGAGTTAAAATGGTATCTCATAACTTTGAAATAAAATTTAAATCAATAAGGATATAGAAGAACATATCCCAATATAATAATATGTAAATTAATAGACATAACAAAATAAGTATTTTAAAAAGAGGAGGGTGAACGGTTCCCTTACAGATTTGGGAAACTTCCGAAATGTACACCCCAGGAAAGAAGGGTCATCAAATAAAGATGTAAATACCTATAAATTAAAGTATATTACACAAAGAATATAATCTTGGGTAGTAAATACACCACATGAAAGGAAATAGTGTAAAATGTAGCATGAATCTCATGGGAACACAAAGTGAGATAAAAACTCCTTACCTCGTTGTGATCAATCAAGTCATCTGACCAAAAGATAATAAACACCAAATGAATCACATAATACAATGAAAATAAATATAATCGTGATAATTTATATGAAAGGGCAGTACACAATACACCACATGAAATAAATAAGTGTCTAACAATTGAAATCTCATGGAATTAAAAGTGAGATAAGAAATCCCTTACGAAATTTTGACAGCCTAACGATTCCACTTAAAACTTCCAAAAAAAAGATTGATGAGATCAAATAGGGCCTCTCATAATATGAACATCAAAATTACAGTAAGATTAATGTAAAATAACATCTCCCAACATAAGAAAGAGGATCTTAAAATAAATGACATAAAAAAAGAGTACTTAAAAAGAAAGAGAGAGGTAGGATCCCTTACATCAAGTCCAACTTATCTTGTTCATTTCGTTATATTCCTGAATAATAAAATTTGGAAAATTTTTAATTGATTAAGGACCTCATTTAATGTTTATTATTCAATTCATATCACATATTATAATGTTATAATAATTAGTTAATTATGTGAGTTTATATCAGACGTTTTTGTCGATGTTCGATACATGAGTCAAAAAAATGAGCTTGTTTGAAAAGAATTGTCCAGGTAGTTATAAGTACATCATATTAATAATAGTATTAATGATTTAAATATCATATATATCCAGTATATTTTCATTTATACTATTCCATAAAATTTGGAGATAAAAAAATGAAATGCCCCGTTCATGGAGATGGTAGGTCGTACGTACGCATGAACGCTACATTCATTTCTTTGTCATATTAATGGAATTAAAATTAAATGAGATATATATATATTATAATTAAAGTATAATATATATGTTATATAGGTAATATAAGTTCATTAATTTCATTATTTATACATTCCATGTATTTCATGAACGAGTCACATCACTTGAGGGGGCAGTAGTCCACATTCCTCAAATGAAATTATCGCATTTTCACAACATGAAAATCATAAAGGTATGTTTTAAATATGAAATAAATAAGAATAGAGAAGAAATAAATATAATATATATCATATATAAATATTGTTTCATCATAATGTCCACCATGAGAGGTGGTTGGAGAATATTGAACAATCATCGTTTCGTGAGGCAGTAATTCACCATCCACAAAAACAGTATGTTCTTTACCCATTATATGGAGGTGTGTGTAAGTGTAGCATGAATACTTATTATAAAATCATTATATTATATTTAGTATACTTTTTTGTTATAAAATAAAGTAATAAAAAGAGTTTATGGGGTTGGAGAAGCAAAATAAAACAAAATAACATAATAGAAGACATTACCCTTAAATCGGTAAACTCCTCTTGGTTTGAACCAAAAGGGTTTTTTGAAGAGATTTCTGCCTAAGGTAATTCTTCTAGGATGAAGGTAGGGATATTGGGAGATTATTATAGTAGAGGTTGGATGTTCCAAAGGGCTTTATAAGTGTGATAAATGGGTAGGATGTAGGGTCTTTTATAAGGGAGAGGAGGGGATCTTTTGGAAATCTTGATACTATTATTTTATTATAAAATGAAATTCGGTTTCTAAAGATCTAAAAATCAAGAAGTAGAAGGTAATGTGTCACATGTTAAAAATAAAATCATATAATAAGAATTTGACAAGTTTTGGATATTGTTTTAAACTTTATCTTCTTATTTATTTAATTTATTCATTAATGACGTAAACACTACATCACTATTGTGCCATAAATAATTTTATTTATTTGTTGTCTAAAAATTATAAAAAACCTACCATGTTGTAGTAAATATTTTTATCTTTATAATGAATATTTATAGTTGAAAATATCACATGTATAACCCATTGTAAAAATTGTTTTAGTAAAACAATACATGTTTGTGACATTTTTATTTTTACTTTAAATAAAAGGTATTAATGTCATTATCTTACCCAAGTGGATCCATGGGGTCTCAAAAATTGACCCATGGATTATCTTGGTTGAACATGACTCATAAAATAAAGGTAGTACAAGTGTAAAGGCAATTTTATGTTATTATAACATTATATTTACCTTAAATTACAGTAATTACCTTTAATCGCGATTAATAAAACTTAAAAGATACTATTCACAAAAAATTATTTTTATCCCAATGAACCAAATATTACATAATAATTACAACCATGCATGTCATATTTCTAAAATTCATTTCACAGAGGCGGTAAAGTTTCATTTAACGAAAAAGTTAATTTTTTAACTTCCACTTAGTGGTTTTACTATTCATCAAAAAATGAATTTTTTCAAGAAAAATACCAAAAACTCACACTAAGATATATTTGATATTCCTAATTCAAAAATGATGTCTATTTTACCAAATTAAAAACATATAAGTTTCATTATTTAATTTTATGATTAATTCCTGTTGTCAAAACAAATAGATTGTTTTTAAGAAACAATATTTATCAAAATATTGATAATTGATTATGTCCTATTTCAAAGTGAAATTAATTTCAATGACCAACATTGGATTAAATTGTAAATATATATTCCAATTAAACATTAAAACCAATTAAAAAGATAATCTAACCATATAAATAAATTTGATTAAAATAAGGTTTTGAATTAAAATACAACATTTTTCACTATTCATTAAAAATTGAACTTTATCGGAAAAAATAACAAAAACATACGCAAAGTAAATTTTGATGTCCGAATTATAAATAAGGATTTTATTTTGTCAAATATAACATATAAATGTGAAAAAATTTATGTAAAAAGGGTTCTCCATCAAAAGGTTGTTAATCGACCTTTGAAAGAATATTAGAATATTTATTCTTAAAATTGGATTCATTTTCATTTTAAGCCTCTAACATTTATTGGATAAATGTAAAAATATTTAACAAACATATATAATAATTTTGTAGTTAGTTCTGTTAATTCCCACCATTACAATAGTTAGGCATTAACTACCATTTAAAATAATATTATTATATTATTAGTGTGCGACGTAAGATTTCAAAGAAAATTATTGTTAAGTATTGGGTATGACATCAAACATAACATCCCCTTTAAAGTAATATTAACATTTTATTCACAAATATTAATAAATATGAAAATGTCATATTATTTATTTACCTGGGATGTTACATCCTTCCCCCCTTTTGGGAATTTCATCCTCGCAATTTTAAAATTGGGCATGGAAAATTCATTGAAATCCCCACATCGGAAAAGGAGTAAATTAAACTATCACTTTAAAAGAGAGAAAGAAAAGTACAACGGTCACCCAAGATAACCCACACATGGATTCCATGAAAACATGGATATGGAGGAGAAAACAAACTATCAAGGTCTGATGGAGAGTGATAGAAAACAAGATTTAAGATAAAGTTAATCACCAAAAAATCAAAAACTTGTGATGGGTTAATCAATATTTGATTCCCTAGTAGGAAAAGTTAACGGAAAACGTTTTTGTTTTAAGTTACTTTTCATTGAGGAATTTATTTATGATATTAACTAAAACATAAGTAAACCTACTTACTTGTCATGTAGACTTTTATCTCTTACTATATTTCTAACACAAACTCATATTTTCTCCAAAAGATGAGTATTAAGGAAGACTTATTCACATTAAGAGTGCTATAATCAACTTCTAGAGAATCACCTAATCCAAAAAATAGAACTATATATTTCCCATGTCTTTAAAACATAACCAAAACCAAAAAGGTTAGTACAAGATCAGATTATTCCCCAAAAGTATAATCTTTTACAAAAAGAAAAACTACTCTTAATCTCCAAAATTTGTCAAACAATACCCAAAGTTCAACAAAGACCATTTAATAAATAGTTGTCCATAAAATTCTTCAAATTAATCCATACAAATATTGAAACCCAAATCCCAGATGAATTTAATCACATAGTATTCCAAGATAGACCTTAACATTTATGTCCAAATAACATCAGTTACTCTTAAATATCATATTGAAAAGTAATTAACCTAATCACATATCCTCCATGATAGGTTAATCGAACCCAAAATCATATAAGTCCAAAATATAAAAACGTAGATTCTTCCAAAATAAAATTCCACCGTTTCTCCTCAATTGAAATCTCAAAGTATTCTATTTTCTATAGGCATATATTATTTCCACGAAATAGAGAACATATTCCAAAATAACCTTTTTTACTTAATCACTAAATCATTTTCCTACACTAAGGATTTCTATTTGATAAAACTTAAGATCCCAAAATCAACTTCATCTTGATCCATAAAATCATTTAACTAAAAAGAATAAGTCATACTAACTAGGGACATTACGTAGGATATTGGTAGGCCATGTGCCCTTATCGCCCTTCGGTTGTGGGTTTGAGTCATGTTGCCTTGCCGGACGCGATGAGTTGTCAGCTGTCTTATGGGTTGTCCTTTTTATAAATCTCAAAAATAACCCTAACATGTTTTAACCTCAATATTTTTCTTATACCTTTTATTTTCATCCCAACACATTGATACCTCTTCATTTTAATTCATGAAGCCTTATATATATTTTACTTCATTTTATTTCACCACCAAAAGATAAAATAAAACTATTACTAATAGAAAGAACAACATACCTTTGTCATGGTGCCCATAGGGTTTCATCGTCATCTTGTTCTCATAGGTAGAAGGTCCATGAATTGCAACAATGATTTAGAGATCCTTCAAAATCATTTTCTTCCTTCATCCAAATACACCTTGTACAACTTGGGTTATATAGGGGTTCACAGAAAAATAGTTTTGGAAAATAATCATATAAGACATATAATTTCAAAACATCTGATAAAACATGGTTCTTATAAAACAGTCAGACCAAATTTGAGTAGAAACTTTCAATCAATGGTCCTTTTAAAATACCATAAGCATGTGCTGAGAGACTATATTTTAATATCAAATATAAATAGGTGGCTCAAGGGTCTCCTTCTTCAGAACCTTTTTCAAAATCATAATATGCTTCAAAATCTTGTGATAAGGTAAAATATTTGAAAATGCCTTGATAATATTTACCTTTCTTTAAAATATGAGAATATTGTGAAGATAGGATTTTATTAAATACAACCCATGATACACAATGATATCGAGGTATAGTGGAGGTGTTTGATATCTCAAATAACTGCTTGCAAGTGATTTGTATGCTAGAAAAATATTCACAATCATCTGAACATGAATTTGAAATAATTACTGTAAACATATCATTAGGAGGAGATAGGAATTTATTTTGAGATCCTACTACTTACATTAGGAACAAACTTTCCTTGATCTGAAAAAGATATAAAACATGGATTTAACTAAAATAATAAACATAGGGACTAATCATGTGTTTAACGAAAACCCCTAATCCCTAAAGTTGTCTAAACCGACCTCTGATACCAACTATAAGGACCCAGCCTTAAAATATACTTAATATTGAATTTAATGAATAATTCACATTGAGTTTATTTTCAGGTTTATATTTTTAGAGAATTAGGACATAACTATTAAATCTCAAAAGATTACAAAGTAGACACTTCTACACAGTTTCCAGTTTTTTTTTAAAAAACATGAAATCTTGAAAAAAAGTCATGTCTAGTTTCATGTTTAAGACAACATGACTTTTCCATGATCCCATCCTTGACCCTATTCCACATTATGTCCTGTGAAAATCATTTCAAAAACTTGGGATGATCATAAAAATCTCAGTAAGGGATACAAAAAGAATGAAAACTGTTAGCTTTTAAAAACAACAAGTAAACCATATATACATTAACACAAGTAATAATTTTTACCTTTATGAAGTAGTTAATACTCTTTACAGAATAAAAGATCAATACTTACCCTTTTGAAACCAAAATATTACCATAAAACCCATATAAAGAACACATAACATATAAAGGTAACTTGGGACATAAACATACTTAAATGGAATAACCATACTATCAACTTCCACACATGTCACTAAATGGAATAGCCATATGGTTGACTTCCATACCCAATGCATTAAAGGTTATAACGTAACCACCCATCCTGGTATTCACGGAACCACCCGTCATTTGGTTTATCACATAACCTCCAGTTAAATGTCCATGTACCATTATAAAATCACAACACATAAAACAATTATAAAGGAAATAAAAAAATTTCCACATTTCAATCACAATATATCACTTAAATATATTGACATAAAAAATCAATTATCAAAATCGTTTTCAATTCCAAAATACATAAAAGAGTATATGGTATTTATTTACATTTAAAAACATTACGACTTATCGAGGAAGCGAAAGATCAAATAATACTCACGGCGGTGGAAAAGGACGTTGTCACCGCGTACGTTAAAAGAAACATTCTTTTTTGTTGTTTGGTAAAACACTTCATAGAAAAATATTCCCTTTGAATGAAATGAAAAGTCAAAGTTATTTTATACAGTGTATAAAAGAAAGTTTGTATTTGTACAAAATATGCCTTAATGAAAGGAGATTGAGGCGAAGTCCCTTACAAAGACGGTATCCTTAGAATAAGGATATAATAATTACATAATTATGTGTGACAAATATAAATACACCCAATATATGTGGATATTAAGTGTAAAACAATCAGATTCATTCACACATATTCATATAATGACATATTCAAGGAGTACATGTTTAACCCAAAGAATTGAAATTGAGTTAAGAAGTTCCCTTCCAAAAATTCGACAGCCTAATGATGTCACATTAAAATTCAGACAATGAGTTGATGAGAAAGAAAATGGTATCTCATCACTTGGAAATAAAATTTACATTAAAAAGGATATATAAGAACATATCCCAACATAATAAGATGTAAATTAAAAGACATAACAAAAGAAGTCTTTTAAAAATAGGAGGGTGAAAGGTTCCCTTACCGATTTGGTTAACTTTTGAAACGTACATCCCATGAAATAAGGTTCATTCAATGAAGATGTAAATACCCATAAATTTATTTATATTACACAAGTAATACAATCTTGGTCAGTACATACACCACATAAAAAGAAATAGTGGCAAATGTAGCATGAATCTCATGGGAACACAAAGAGAGATAAAAACCCATTACCTCGTTGTGACCTATTGAGTCATATGATCAAAAGATAATAAACACAAAATGAATCAAATAATACCATGAATATAAATAGAATCATGATAATTTATATTAAAGGGAAGTACCCAAAACACCACATGCAATAAATAAGTGGTGAACAATTGAAATCTCAAAGAATTAAAAGTGAGATAAGATATCCCTTATGAAATTTCGGCAGCCTAACGACGCTACTTAAAACTTCCTAAAAGATGGATTGATGAGATCAAATATGTTATCTCATCATATTAACATAAAAATTACAAGTAAGAGGAATATATAAGAACATCCCCCAACATAAGAAATAGGATCTTAAAATAAAAGACATAAAAAAGAGTACTTAAAAACTAAGAGAGAGGTAAGATCCCTTACCTCAAGTCTGACTTGTCTTGTTCATTTCTTTATATTCCTGAATAATATACTTTGGTCAATTTATAATTGATTAAGGACCTCCTTTAAAGTTTGTTAATCAATTCATATCACACATTATAATGTTATAATAATTAGTTAATTATGTGAGTTCATATCAGACATTTTTGTCGATGTTCGGTACACGAGTCAAAAAATGAACTTGTTTGAAAAGAATTTCCCATGTAGTTATAAGTAAATAATCTCCAGAATAGTATTAATGATTTAAATATAATATATATCAAGTATATATTAATTTTATACTAGTCCATAACATTTGGAGATAAAAAATGAAATGCACCGTTCAGGGAGACGGTAGGACGTACGTATGCATGAACTCTACTTTCATTTCTTTATCATATTAATGGAATTAAAAATAAATGAGAGATATATATATTATAATTCCAGTGTAATATATATGTTATATAGGTCAAATATTATCACAAATTTTATTCTTCATACATTCCATGTATTGCATGAACGAGTCACATCACTTGAGGGTGCGGTAGTCCACTCTTCCTCAAATGAAATTATCGCATTTGCACAACATGGAAAGTATAAAGGTATGTTTTAAATATGAAATACAGAATCATATAGATAAAATAAATATAATATATATCATATATAAATATATTTCCATCATAATGGCTACCATGATAGGTGGTAGGAGAATATTGAATAATCATTGTTTCGTGAGGCAGTAATTCACCATCCACAGAAACAATATGTTCTTTACCCATTAGATGGTGGTGTGTATAATTATAGATCTAATTATTATTATAAAATCATCCTAGTATATTTACGATACTGGTTTTTTTTACAAAATACAGGAATACAAAGAGTTTAGGGGGTTGGAGAAGCAAAATAAAACAAAAGAACATAAGATAATACATTACATTTAAATCGGGTGACTCCTCTTGGTTTGAATCAAAAGGGTTTTTTGAAGAGCTTTATGCCAAAATTAAGGCTTCTAGGATTAAGGGAGGGATATTAGGAGCATATTTGAGTAGAGGTTGGAGGATCCAAAGGGATTGTGATGTGTGATAAATGGGTAGGAAGTGGGGTCTTTTATAAGGGAGAGGAGGGGCTCTTTCGGAAATCTTGAAACTATTATTTTATTATAAAATGAAATTCGATTTCTAAAGATCTAAAAATCAATAAAGTCAAATATAAGGTGTCCCATGTTCTAAATAAAATCATCTTATTAAATTTTAACATGTTTTGGATATTATTTTAGACTTTATATTCTTATTTATTTAATTTATTCATTAATGACGTAAACACTGCATCATCATTGTGTCAGAAATAATTTTATTTATTTGATGTCAAGAAACTATATAAAAAATACCATGTTGTAGGAAATATTTTTAGATTTATAATGAATATTTATAGTCTAAAATATAACATTTATAACCCATTGTAAAAATTGTTTTAGTAAAACAATACATGTTTGTGACATTTTTATTTTTACCTTAAATAAAAGGTATTAATGTCATTATCTTACCCAAGTGGCTCCATGGGTTCCCAAAAATTGACCCATGGATTATCGTGGTCGACCATGACTCATCAAATAAGGGTAGGACAATTGTAAATGTAATTTTATATTATTACAATATTATATTTACCTTAAATTACACTTATTACCTTTAATCGCGATTAATAAAACTTAACAGTTAGTATTCACCAAAATTATATTTATACCATTGAATAACATTTTATTTACTAATGAAAACAAAGTATGTCAGATTTTTCAAATTCAATTCACAGAAGCTGTAATGTTTCATTTAATGAAAAAATCAGTTTTTTAAATACCACTTTGTGGTTTCATTATTCATCAAAAAATGAAGTTTTTCAGAAAAATACCAAAAAATCACCCTAAGATATATTTGATATTCTCAATTCACAAATGATGTCTATTTTAAAAATTTCAAAACATATAAGTTGCATTAATTAATTTTATAATTAATTTCCATTGTCAATACAAATAATGTGTTTTTAAGAAATAATATCTATCAAAAGATTGAAAATTTTTTATGTCCAATTTTAAAGTGAAATTAATTACAATGACAAAAATTGGATTAAATGGTAAAAATATATTCCAATTAAACATTAAAATAAATTAAAAAGATAATATAACCATATAAATAAATTATATTAAAAGGTTCCTTTGAATTAAAATACAACATTTTCACTATTTATTAAAAATTGAACTTTATTGGAAAAAATAACAAAAACATACACAAAGAAAATTTTGATGTCCCAATTATAAATAAGGATTTTATTTTGTCAAATATAACATATAAAAGTGACAAAAAGTATATTTAAAAAGGGTTTTCCATCAAAAGGCAGTTAATCGACCCTTTAAAGAATATTAGAATATTTATTCTTATAATTGGATTCATTTTCATTTTAAGCCTCTAAAATTTATTGGATAAATGTAAAAATTTTTAACAAACATATATAATACTTTTGTAGTTAGTTCTATTAATTCCCTCCATTACAAAAGCTAGGTGTTAACTACCATTTAAAATAATATTATTATATTATTAGTGTGTGATGTAAGATTTCAAAGAAACTTGTTGTTTCGTATTGGGTACGCCATCGAACATTACATTCCATTTAAAGTAATATTAAAATTTTATTCACAAATATTAATAAATATGAAAATGTTATATTCTTTATTTACCTGGGATGTTACATAAAAATAGAATTTAATTTTCCTAAATTATAATTATATAAATTTGAAATCAATATTTTATATAAATCCAAATAATTCAAGAAAGTTGATTTTTTAGAAATAATTTTTTTTCTTTTTCTTTGAAAAACTACATAATATTATTTTATTGAATATTAATATATAAAATAATATTAATTATTATTAATAGAAACTGATTTTTTTATTAATATTAAAATGGGTTTTACATTGCATCCCCCTTTTAGAAATTCTATCCTTGAAAATTTATTCAAAATAGTGGGGTAATTTTTCTTTCATAGCATTTTATGATTCCCATGATGCATTTTAAACTGTATATTTTTTCAAGAAAACCATAAATTGACAAATTATCATATTCTACAAAAATTATACTCTATAATCAAGAATATTTACTATCCACTCCCCATATTAATGTTTTCTTCTATCTGAACTAACTATACCATTAAAACATGAGATACATCTGGCACATATTTTCTTAACAACGAAACATGAAATACATATTGTAGCTGAGATATACAAAAAAGAAGGTCCAATCAGTACGAAATATATCTAATAATCTCTTGAATTTAATATTTTAGAAATTACCATATATTTAAATTTACCTTATTAAAAATACTTTTAAACATTTCCATAGATAATCCTAAATAAAAACATGACCACCTACTTCAAAAATAAAAACATCTTCTCTCTGATTGATTATATAACTTTTCTTCATTATATGAGCCAAAATTATGTAATGAAAAATAAACATTACATTATCAACCATTTATTATTAAAATGATGGTACAAACTAATTCATTTCTTCTACATCATCTCATGAATATAGTGACCAACAACACTTTTAATTTAATTCCTCAAAAAGTACCATTTGTAAAGAGTAATGAAAAATGTTATTATAAGAATACTCAACGAATGTATGATATTTATACCAAAAACCATGTTAATCCATTAAATAGTATTTAAATATATAATATTATGTCTAAATAATTCTCTACAGTTTTCTATCATATTGAGGAGAAATTATTTTCTAAAAAATAATTTAGTACTCAACGAATTCTGAAGACTTACCCAAAAATCAAAGGTAATCCTAGGATATTGGTTTGATTTGATGGAGTGAGAGGCTCCATGTAAAATGATTATCTATTGACATAATGATTATAATGGTATTCTAAATACTTATTATATCTAATTAGATGAAAATGAGAAAATTTATTTAAATGATTAATAATATCCTATATCTCTTTATTAACTCATGATGTCTTTAGTAATCTGATCACAAAATACATCGATATATTCTCCCATTTCCAATATAAAATGGAAAAATTATGATTTACCCCTTTGATAATTTTCATTCACATTTGACCTTTTGTAATTTCAAATGTTTTATTATAAAATCCATAATATACCTTTTGATTCTTTCATGTAATAATTTTTCCCGAAGATCTCTATAAATTTTTTTAATGTTAGGATGAATATATAATAGAGAACTATGAGCCTCACCCAGGAGTTAATTCTTTAACTGAATATCATGTGGCACACAAAACCAATTTAAAACTTTGATATCACTATCTTGAGCAGTAATATTCCCAAGAAACATATAATTCTTATTAGATATTTCCTTTTCATAGAAAACAGTGTCTTCTTATCAGAATTTCTTATACTCTATGAAAAAATAAGATTTTAATGAATCCTAAAACAAAACATAGGCAGTTATTAAAATTAAAAAAATTATAATCTTACATTTATAAAATAATAAACCAAATTATCATGTTCTAGTCTTATAATAGTTAATAATTCATTGTATTTTTAACTCAAACAATCAGCTACTATGTTTCCTTTTCCTAGATAGTAAATAATTGTGTAGTTTTAATCTTTTTCAATTCCTATATTATCATCTATATCATTTTCATATCATTCTAAATTAATATATAATTCAATAATTCAAGATAAATATATACTTCAAACAATACTCCATATAAATGGGGCCTCAAATTTTTTAAAGGAAATATTATAGATGTTGGTTCAAGGTCATCATTAGGACAATTTTAAACATAAGGATTTAATTTATGTAAAGAATAAATAATTACCTGATTAATTTTCATTAATATTCAACTTAGCCCCTTTAATTAAGCATCATTGTGGAGAACAAAGACACCTTTTTGGGTGAATTTTCCAAAACTGGAAAATTATCTAGACCTATTTTTAATTCATAGAAAGAATCATCTTATTAATTTATCTATATGAAACTAATTATTTTTTTATTAACATGGTTAGTGGGATAAATAATTGTTCATAGTTTTCAACAAAATGTTAGAAATAACATGATATAAAAATAATACTATGAAATTTAATAACATTTTAATGTCATTTAAATTCATCAACCTCTCCAATTTTAGTGGGATCAAAACTTATTCTATAATTATTTATGAAAATTAAAATTATTGATTTTTTTTTCTGAAATAAAAATAACATTTAATTAATTTTCCATATAATTTATTTTATCTTATGAATTTCAAAATAGTACTTATATATTTTAAATCATGATCATATGTTTTTTAATAGTCCAAAATATCATCCACAATCAAAATGATACATATATCCAAATATTCATGGAAACTCTATTAATAATATCCATGAATATAGATGGATATTTTTTCAATCCAAAGTCATAACCACAAATCCATAATTCTGATACCTTGTAAAAAATGATTTCTTTGGGATGTAATATTCCTTCACGTTCCATATATGGTGATTGGAACTAATGTAATCCTTTGAAAAATACTATCCTCCCTAGGGATGATAATACAAGTCATCAATATGATGGAATAGATAAATATTTTTAACAAAAATAAAATTGAATGGCTCATAATAAAATAAAAACATCATGGAACCAAATTTATTTTTTTAAAACACTAAATAGGAGAAAAAAAGTGAAGTTATAGTATAAAAGAAAACCCAATATATAGGAATTCTTGAAATTTAATTTTTAATTCAAAATGTTCTAATTAAAATTTTTTGTAAGGTTTTTTTGAAATTGGATTAGGCTCAGCAACTAAGTCAATATAAGTTTCCACTTCTTGATTAGGTATAATAATATGAAAATCACTACTAATACATACAAACATTATTTTACTACCATAACATCACTAATTTAAAAAGATGCCTTATTTTCAATGACACGAGTAAGATAAATCTCATTTTTATATCCAAGTATTTTCTCAGTGTCTTGATATCCTATAAATTTCATGAATTCATTCTTATATACAAAATCATTCGAATTTGGGAACATAAATTCATCATCTTTACAATCTATTCTAGCATTATAAACAAAAATTCAATTTATTCCAAGATCAAAATTATATTATACAATGTGAAAGATAACATGGTTTATAGGTAAAACACTTCCATAAATGATAATAGTAATATCTTTATATGTTCTTATTTCTATAATAATATACTGATGTGTTTTTACCCAAAGTCCAAAGTTCAAATTTCAATGAGACATTTTCAATATCCATTAAATTTATCATAAATTGAATATTTTATTGACCAAAAATAAAATAATAAATTATAATAATATGAATAATTCAAAATTGTAAATTTTACCTCTTTATTTAATGGCTGATAATCTTTAGGAGTAGTTAAAAAAGATTTCACCACACCCTCCTAATTATAGTAATTCTACTTCTCGTAATTTATGGCCGTCTTTGGAAACATCTATTTATAATGACATATTTAATTTTATTTAAAACAATTTACTAAAATTTTATCGTAGTTGGTGTTATAACTACCAATATATTTGTAATTTGAAAAATAATACATATGCCAAAACTTACCACAATAGAATAACATCCATGATTTTGTAAGACATTACCCATAATTATTTTTACCACACTTATCCCTTTATATATACTTGAGGGATTCATCTAATTTCTCACCCACATGGATCTATTTTTATTTTTATTTACATGAAACACCTCATAATCATTGAACTAAATTTCCTAATTTTTTGAAATTTTGAAATTTTTATCATGACATGTAAATTTACAAGAATCCAAATCTCTTTAGTATCTTGGTATTATGCCTAAATAAAACAAATTAATTTTATTACCATGATCTTGAATATAATTAATGTGTATCATGAAAAGTCGGTGAAGTTTACTTCATATGAGACCACTACATAATCCACATTTTTCATCAATTTTATTAATTAATTTTCCAATCAATTTTGGAGAGTATTAGGAAAATATTTCTCAAGGATAATATTCTTAAAAAAGTTAAATTCTAGGGATTGAATCTCAACAATTTAAAAAGTATTTCTTAACAATTGAACATTGTGGATCATCTTCATCTAAAAAATGATAAATATAAAGGGTTACCATTTGATGATCTATATAACACATGAAATTTAATACATTTTTTAGAGTTTTATTCCATCTCTCACGCAATACTGTGTTAGAATATCCATTGACTATTTGAGGGTGATGTCTCATAAAATGATCCCCTATTACAATTTTCCTATATCGTAGATATGTTTTTTTGTCTTTCATGGATACCACCACCATTTATAGACCCTTCTAAATAATCAATCACATCAACAATATGGTCAGTTTGAATTCCAACGACTATAGGTTTTTTATTTGGAAAGAAATTATCCTCTTTGTGATTTCCTATATTATCTATTATATTTCCTCTATGAATAAACATTGTGAAGAACCATGTTTTTTTTGAATCAAAATGTTAATATTTAAATTATATATAATTATAAAAATAAATTATAATGCCTTAATTGTATTTATATATATTATCATCCACTCTAAAATTCTGTAAACCTTTCCTCTGATACCAATTATAAGGACATGTCTAGAATTAATGTGATAAATTGATTCAATAGAAAATAATTCATTTTATTTAATTTGTGGATTTAATTTAGGATTATAGTATTATATAGTCAGGTCATCACCCTTATATAAATTAATATTACAACACAATTTGGAAAATTCCTCTTAGTATCTAATTTTCAATAATACAATTTTTTTTGAAATAAAAAGTTTTCATTTCATGATATATATTTAAAAATTTCGTCATTACCTCATCATTTTTCTTAATCATACTTAAAACCCTATAAACTTTTTTTAAATAGGGATGAGCATAAAAAAATAATTATAGGACATATAAAAATAATGAAAGAGACGTGGTAGTCTATGAATAGTTCTAAACTTTTTTTCTTTCAGAATGACCATTGAGACTCAAATAAATATATTCCTACCTTAGAAATTATATTATCTTATAAAAGATATTAATTAAAAATTTCTTATTTAATATTGAAGGGTAAAATAAAAATTAGAACATTTTCTATGAATATCGGAAAAAAATATCAATACTTTTTCACAAAGTTTTACATTTCACCCATAATAAGTAGTATAAACATTCCTTTAAATATATTCTCATTATATTTCCTTTAGAAATCGTAATATTTCTATTAAAACACATTGAAATAATAGATAAATATTAGATATAATTTGAAAAATAAATCTTATATCCCTCATATAATCACTCTTACAAATGGAATAACCTACTTGGAATGTTCCAATAATCTCCTAGGAGAAACCAAACCAATTACCTATATCACCTTACTAAATGAATTGAAGGGATATGTCGGCCTCACCCTTCATCATAAGAAAATCAGGTGCAGACATCATCATAAGATATATCAGGCTCACCCATTATGTAAAATTTTCTGAATAACCACAACATACTCAAAATACATGAATTATTTCGTTTTCAAATTCATATTGATAAAAATATTATTTTCTCTAATAAGAAAACATTTCAGGATCTCAAAATATCTATTTAATTTAAAACCATTTTTAAAATACATAGAAAAAAGCAATGAATAAATTTTATTTGAATGAAACATGAAATATTTTAATGGAATCCACATAGAAATAATAGTTATAGTTTCTGGAAGAACATTTGATGACATATACACTAAAATTAAACATTTTTTTTCATTTGTATATAAATGTTCCCAAAAAAATACATTAAAGTATTCCTTTTAAAAAAATTGAATGAATGTAAAAAAGGGATACAATATTTTATTTAAAATAAAATTTTAAAAATATTAATATATCTATAAATTAAATTTTAGGATATAGAAATGGATGAAAATTATTTAGAAAATAAATCATTAAAATATTAAAAAATATAGTTTTATGGTAAAGTGTCCCTCACCTTGAGTCTGAATTATCACATATGATTTGTATCCTTATAAATAGTAAACTTATGTTAATTATTTCATTTTTTTTAAAAAAAATTCAATTATATTATTACTTTTATTATATTTATTATATTGTTATATACGATAACTTAATCAATGAATTTCATGTAAGATTTTTGATAATATTAGGATTATATATCCAAAATCACATTGGTATGTTAACTATGGAAAAGTAGTAATCATAAATTAATCTATAAAATAATTTTCCTGGCATAATTTTCATATTTATAAAATAATTTTACTTTTAAAATCAACCATGGAATATGGTCATGAAAAATGACTTACATTATATTCATAGAGATTGTAGGTTGTACATACAATGAGTAACACTTTTATTTTTCATAAAGCATGAGGAACTGTAGTTATGTATAATTTAATAATTATTTAATGATGAATATTTCATAAATATAATATTATATCATTACATTAACATAAATATAGCAGTCATGTGATGTGGTGATGAAAAAGGAATTACATTTCTTCATAGATGTGGTAATCCACACATATACGCGAACGATGTTATCATTATTCAATGGATGGAAAAGTAAGAAATTGTATGATATATTATCTATATATAATGATAAATATGTCATTAATTTAATAGATATGAATTAAATAATAAATTATATCCAGCCTTAAGAGGTGGTGATGGAAAATTAAGCATATTGGCCCGTGAGGCACCAATCATTCATACACACGAACAATAGTTTCATTTCCCATTTGATTGAAGAAGTAGATTAATATATATTATTCTATTGACATACTAAAAAAATTTTAGAAGGAATATATTGATTATATTAATTCATATTGGTTGAATAATATTTTATGATTATTAAAAAATAAATAGAATAAAAAGTTAATGTGAAGAATTATACATATTTTTCAAAAATCCACTTTGGGTTTATATTTAATGGCTTCCTTGGATAGTTTTAGAAAAAAAAATAGGGCCTATAGGATGAGGGGAGGGAATTAAGAAATGGATTTTAGTAGTTATTGGTTTATACATTATGCTCATGATGTGTGGATATGAGAGAATATGGGGTGTCCTTTTATAAGTGGGGGAGTGGATAGACATGGAATTTTAAAAAATATATTTAAACACAATAGTTAATTACTAAAACGAAATGGTTCCAAAAAGGATAATTTATTAAGGTGTTAAGTTATAGTGAATAAATATGGATGACTAATAGATTTTATAAAATTTTCCGGGTATTTTTAATATTTTCACTCATGTTTATCCCCCAATGATGTTGTTTTATCATTAATCATCAAAATAGTTTTTTAATATTTTTACTATTTTCATGAAAAAAATGTAGCTGACAATATTAACTAAAATTAATTATTATGATTCCCAACATATAATAAATTTTATAAAATTAAATTCATAGAATCTTCAAAATTTAATTTAATATTATAACCCATATTTCATGACATAAATAATTTTTTTAGGATACATAATTTTTTGAATAAAATAATTTTTACAAAATTCAATGATAATTTTTTTCAAATAAAATTTATTGGATTAATTTTAATCACAAAAAAATAATAAAATTTTAAAAATAATAAAATAAATAAGTTGGATTTATAAATACATGAAAATAAATGATAATTTTCAATATAATTAGTATTAATCACAATTTATGAAAATATAAGCATTTTTAGAAACATATCAACAATTATTCCATTTCCTATATAAAAATTTATAATTTAAAAAATAGTTTCACATTTTGAATTTAAAATTTTATTATTTTGAAATCAATATTTTAAATTAAACCAGAAATGGATTGAAAACCTACTTTTTTGGATTTTCTTTTTTTTTGATTGAAAAGGTTGAATAATATTCTTATAATGAATATAAATACATATAACCAAATTAGTGAATACTAATAATACATAATGATGATTTATCATAATAATAAATGTGTTTTTATAATAATTATATATAATACAATAAAAGTTTTATTAGAGGTTATAAAAAAGTTCATACACCCAAGACATATTCCATTTTTATCCAATGCAGCATGGGGATCATTTCCTATAACTAGACTATAGTTTCCAAGAAGATAATGAATTTGAACCCAGATATTTGATGGACTAATTATTTTCCTTTTACTTATTTTATAAATTAATTGTAAAACAATATTCCAATCCACATGACTCTATTTATAAATAAAGATAAATTTATAATGTTTTTCCCATATAATCACTGAAAATGATTAATAACATTTCATATACCTACATTTTTTCTATCCAAAATGATTAAAAGAATAAGTTCCATTACCTATAATATCTTAAAGAAAATTATAATGGAAAAAATTTATAATAGATAAACTATTTGATTATAAAATGAAACATAAAAATAGATAAAATCAATTAGATCACATAGAAAAAGACACTAATGAAATATCCTAATATAAAATGTATAGAATACCTCTCAAATGTCAGAAAAGAATCATGTTTTCAGAATTTATTGTTTTTAGATCTTTCTTTCCAAAATTATACGATGTTATATTTTTTGAATTTGACCATAATAGTCCTTAAATTGGACTTTATAGATATTGGAAGCACATTTTTCCCTACATAAACTCTCAAATACAGTAATATGATCATTCTCTAAAATAATAGTTTTTGTACATGATCTCTATATAAATAAATATAGATTATTTAGAATTAATAGTTCATGAACATTATCATTCTAGAGAGTATATCATCATACATATAGATTTTCATGATGTATATAAAATGGAAATATATAGTGTGCATAGAGAAAAAAAATAATTCAATATATTTTATATAGAAATGTGAAAAAATAATATCCCCTTATTCATATTAAAAAAATATTGAAAAATAGTATGTTAAAATGAAGGTATTGAAAATTAATATAATTTTTATTATATAAATAATCATATATAATCATCCTTATAATATAAAATTATTTTATTTCAAAACATTCTTCCCATTACTAAAAAAATTTACCAAATGAAATCCTAACCCACATATTACAAAAAGTTTCTCTCTATTTGTTATTCAATAAACATTATCGACATTTGTGACATTAAATGAACACATTGAGTTTTAATAAATAACACTTATCAAAATAAAATGATTGAAGAAAAAATTTATATACGAGTTCATTTCCAAAAGTCAAAAAAATTTAATTATAAGAGGTGATGAAACAAGTATGTTTCATACATGATGAGATATCAGTATAAATAGAATTATAATAGCTAGTATTATTCAAAGGATTTTTTGTTAATTTATTATATTAACCTTTTCTCAATGGTTTCCTTGATGTGTTTTTAATGTTGACCATGGGTATTTGGAATGTTTACATAATGCCACTATGAAAGTGAACTAAAGGTTTACAAACTATGTGTATACATACACTCATTAAAATATAGTTAATTTAATGAGAAGAATATATATTATTTTATACTAAGGTAAAAATAATTACTCTAGTATCATAGATCATATGAATTAAATAAGGAGATATTGGAGTGAAGATTTTGTTATATGAATTTTATCACTTGTATATTTATTTATAAATTAGTAAATTTATATTTATTTGTTCCCAATATTATTTTATAGATAAATATAAATATTTATATATTTATAGTAATATAAAATTATATATTTATCCATCAGTATAGTTAATATAATGTTTATTTTTTTCATTAATAATACTTATTAGTATATTTATTTTACTATTCAGTGATCAATAAATTTTATAGAGGAATAAGAAGGCCATGTTAGTGTATTGATGGATATGAAATATATTATTTAATAAATTTTTTTCAAATAATAATTTATTTGTTTATGTTATTATATTTACAATTACATGTGTAACTGAATTATCTAAAATATTATTATTATTTTAAATAGTGATTACATAGAATAAACAATTTTAAATTAAAATTATAAAAGTAAAAATGGTAAAATCAAAAGAATAAATTACATTTTATATTATTTTAGATACATAGATACTTTTTGAGGGAATATTAATTCCTTTATAGAAATATCATAATCATATATTGAAAAATCATATACCCTAAATCTAAGGAATGTAGTGCCAATGAGAGAAATATCCTATTATAATCAATGATGAACATAATGAAGCACTAGACTCTTCCTCAATAGTATATAGTGATTCATGAATTATGATATGAGATTCTTGGAGAATATTTGGATGAACATAGAGGAATCCTCATAAGCATTATAAACCAAAAATTATCCTGAAAAGAGATTCCATAAAGAATGATCAAGTAGAATTTTTTCAGTTAAATAAATCCTAATTTTTATGTAATTATTAATTGTTATTTGAATTTCAATCTCTTGAATATTTCAGGTCCTAATTCGTCATATTCATATAAAATTTATCCATTTAATGAAATGAAAAAAATTAATTTTAAAAAAGATCCAAAAACAATCATTGCACTTGAAAATATTCTCTTTTAGTCCCTTATCATGCAGTAGAAGTTAAATGAATTTTAAGAGTGGTTATGCATTAAAATTTGTAACATTTGGATTCCTTTTTCTTATAAAAACTTCATATAAATACAATATATTCTATAATATATTATATTCCAAATTATTAAATTAACTTATTATTAGTAAAAAATAAAGTATTCTAGAATAATAAAACATCTATGAACACATATTCATTTGATCAACGTCTTTATGGTTTTCCACTTATTATATCAATTTTTCTGCTTCTACTTCAGTTTTTATAATGAATGTATTTCTAAAATCCTATTAACCTATTATTATTTAATCCTCCTAAAATTTTATTTATGTTTATTATTTGTATTGAATATGTTTCCTTTTTCTTCTTCCCTAAGCGATTCTAAAACTCATATTTTCTTCTTCATAGAATCAATAGATAGAGAATATACTCTTTGAATATAAATTGTGGTTGGTTAAATGGAATTATACTAATATTAAATACTCATTAATAAATTATTAACTATAAGGGTTGTAAGATCCATTTATTTATCAATAAAAAACAGTTCTCATCCTTGTAATCATTTAGCGTATTTTATTTATCATTTTATTTGTTTTGGAGGTTATTTTTTTTAAATTCCTCAAGATTTATCAGAAAAATCATATTTAAAATACATTAGAGTGAAGGAATTTTCAACTTCACTTACCAGGCCTAAATTTCCTCAATGTCATCCCACATGAGGTGGATTAATTTAAATATAGAGAAAATTTTATTTTTAATACTATCATTGTATCATTTTCTTGACTGTAAAAAACTATGAATATACTAAAATATAATTATATATTCTAGTTCTAGATGATTAATTTTATAAAGATTCTCCATAAACCAAAAAAATGATATCTAACACTTATTTCATCATAATGGATTTTGAAACATATAAAATCTTTTAAGAATCATAATTTAATTATTATTCAAACATAATGTGAATAATTCACTGCAAATCATCATAGAAATTATCAACTCTTGATATTGAATTGAAAACCTAAAATTATTTTCCCCATTTTAATTATCAAAAAATGTAGTTGAATAAAATGTTATTGTAATTAATAAAATCATTGATTAAAATTACTTACTTGGTAATAAGATTGATTCATTATTGTGTAATTTTATAACATCATTCAGTGTCATGTAATTCTCATTCAACTAATTTATATCAATGAACCATCCTCGAAAAATATTTTTGTTAGAAATATCTTATAATGATTCATTTTTAGAAGCAGGTACATGATTTTAAATTCCTATGGAAATATATATAGGTTTTTATAAAAAATCAATACATAGAAAATGTAGGGGTACACATATTTATATATAAATGAATATGATAATCTTAATATGTTAAACTCAAATTTATTATAAGGAAAGATTAACATATTCCCAAAAAAGATATCAATGAATACTACTTAAAAATTAATTACTAAATTTATTAAATATTTGGGTCTCATGCCAATGTATGTAATTATAAATATAAAATTAATTTCATTCAAAACGAATGGTCTTACTATTTTTTTATATTTCAAAGGATATAAACTAATGAAGTAAATTACATTTTAGAACTTATATATTGATTTAAAAATTAAATTATCATCCACATAAATAAATATTTAATGGAGATATATGAAATAAATCACTATATTTCATTAAATGAAATTGGAAATTTTTAGTAATTATTTAATCTAATTGAACTAAACCATTCTTTGATATAAATAAAAATTAAAATTTTGTACCTAATCATGTTTTTCTTAAAAAGTAATTCATAATGAATCCATATTAATTATTAAATTATAAATATTCTATATTGAATAACTAAATTATCTTTAGAAATAAAATTTCAAGAAAATCAGAAATATTTTTTCTTTTATAAAATATATATATAATCTTAAAATGTCCTCCCATTTGAGATATAGTTCAAAGGGTGAACTCACTAGGACGAAATAACATGACTAAAATTTTTATAAAAGAGTTTATGTATATAAAACTATAGATCCAACCTTATATGGTCCCTTTAATGTCCTGAATACTTTTTTTAAAAAAAATTCTATGTTCGATAGTATAAAAGATACACCACACTAATCTTAAATAAACAAAGACATATTATTATTTTAATGTAATCATTATAAACTAACCATTAAATTGGAACGAATGAATAAAATTAACAACATTATAAAATATATAATTAACCAACTCACTTATAACAAATTAATTTATTCTTCTTAACTAAGAACTATATTTTTATTAAATCCATTTTATTATTAAAAAAATCGATTTTATTTAGAAAATAATTTTTTTTAAAATTTTGGGTGATTATTATAATTAGTTTCATTAAATTTCCTAAAATATATTTGGAAAAATTAATTTTATTTCTTAATTAATCGTGGAAAAATTATCTATGGCTTAATTTTCTATAATTTTTTGAAAAACATTATTTTTCATAGAATAGTGAAAATTGTAAATTTTTAGTGAAAACTATATTTTATTTTACAGTTTTTACATGGTCAAATTATGAATTAGTGTAAAATTTTTATTTATTCATTTTTATATAAAATAATTAAATTATGTGATTTTAAATGGTTTTAATAATTTAATTTTTTATAAATACATTTTTTATTTAAAGTGTAATTTTTCTAGAACAAACGTTTTCTTAACCATTTTCTTATTTAATTTTAACTTAAATATTTTTACCTCTTGTTTTTTAATATTGAAAAAAGTACTCCAGATTTGGAACCATTGGGTTCAAATTTAGTAAATATGTTCCTTTTATTTTTTTTTCAAAATGAATAATAACTTTAGTAATTTTGGATACCACAGTAATGGATAAATTAGGTAATTTAGGTTAAAAATAAAATAAAAATTACTATCAAATAACCCCATTAATTACCAAAACCATATTTTTGAGTTTATCTCGACCATAATTATCAATGCGTTTAATTTAAGGCATGTTTTTTCACTTGGAAAAGATTATGACCTTTATAGTGTTTCATTGAAAGAAATATCAAACATTTCATACTCTTGTTTTTAATTAGATGAATATTTTTCATGAGGTTTTGACCAAAATATATTTGCAACTATAAATAGTATTGTTATGATAATATATTAATCTTTATCATTGTAATTTTTTTAAATTTTAATAAATAAATTATTAACATAAATGCTTACACAATACTGATAGAGTAATTAATTAATTAATGTTATAATCAAATAAATGATATTAAAAATAAAAAGAGAGTCATAATTAGAAATATTTAATGATATAATGAAATTTAGTAGACTAATTTTACATGTTATAGATATTTTCAAATAATTGGTTTTAATTCTTAGAGTTATTATTAACTTCAAAGTAATGAATAGTTCTTAAAATTGACATTATAGATATTTTATTGTAAATAATATTTCATTAAATCATATAAAAATCATAAAAATATTATATTCAGAAAATATATTATTATAAGATTAAAAATATCAACCATATACCATTTATGGGCCCTTCTTTATTTATTGTAACTATATTAACCCCTAAAGTATTTAAATCAATGTTGTCATGGTAAGAGTTATAGGGGGCTAAATAAGCATTAAAACCAATAGATAAGTGTATAAATATGGACAAAACATACTTAAATTGTATTAAATGAAAGGATTTTAAATATCCTCATATTATTTTATAAGTTAATAAGTTTTTAAACATTTGGTATTAAATATTATTTATATTAATTTATTATTTTGAGAAATTCCAAGAGTTCCCCTTCCATCTCTTATTAAAGGGAACCTCCAGTTCACATTTATTCAAATATAAAACCAATTTGAATTATCAAATACCCACAAAAATGAATTCTTGGAATATACATACACATTTAAGAGGAATTATTTTTGGAATAACACCATCCTTTGTGGTCTTAAGTTGTTAAGAAAAGGATATTGTTCAAAGAGGAGGTATCATTTTTAATCAATTTTTTTTGTTTTGTTTATGCATCTACATAAATAAAAAGATTTTAAATCAGGAATGAATAATAAATAAACAATCCTTCAAGAAAATATGTGTTATTATGTTAGTTTAATGACCGATATCCTTTTACATATCCATCAAATGAAAAAATAATTCATTATTCATTTGTATGGAAGACAACCGACTTGTGAACCGATGTCATTCATTTTGTATCATCGTCTCTCAAAACTAGATTATAATGATGGAATTAATATTTATATATTATATTAATGACATATTTATAATCCGTCAATTTTAATATATCATTTATGTTCTTATAATTCCATTTATTGGAAATAATAACGTCGTTCATGCATACGTGTGGACAACCACTTCTACGAATTGACATGATTCGATTTTCATCACCATATCACATGGATGATATATATATGTATATTTAAAGAATTAATATGTTATATATGATATTATTATCACTATATAAATATAAAATTGTACTAACATTCTTTATTTAATGATCTTTGAAAAATGAAAATGTTACTCACACATATGTATGGAATACTGTCTCTATGTATGAACCATAGTTCATTTTTCATAAACATATTTAATGGATGAATTTAAAATTATCATTGATTTATAAAATTGAAAAATATTTAATTATTTTTATCATTTTATAGATGATTAAATAATGATTACTTTGACCATATTCAACATACCAATGTCGTCATGGAAGTAAGTATCAAATATCATTGAAATGTACGACGTGAACTCAAGTGATTTTGTAATTGTATATAATAGGATAATAACTTATATAAATGGAATAATGAACTTTAAAAAAGATATTATGTAAAAAATTTAACATAATTTTATTATTTAGGAATCTAAAGGACATATGTGATGAATCATAATCTAGGTAAGGGACTTTCTTTTAAAAATACTCTTTTATGTTCCCCTTTCATATCTTTTTAAAATTTTCCAAATAATACATATTTTTTACATAAAAATAATGAAGGAAATTTTCCTCCATTATTATTAATAAATAATTTGAATCTTAATTTACTAGATTATATGGTTATTTTCAAAGAAAATGTTTTCTTTTTTATGTGTGCAATTTTACTTTTAAACAAGTGATTTTTCTTATATAATGTTTTTATGATCCAAGTATTCATGTTTCAAAATTATGTTATATCTCATCATAATTATTTATAATAATGCATTGTTTTTTAATAAACCAATTATAGGTGGGTAATTTATATCCCTCCAATGATTTGGGTAATTTTTAGAAGTTTAATGTGATGGTTATTCAAAGATCAACTACGATGGTTAATAAATGAGTATCTGGGATTGTTACTATAAAGTAACATTTAGAAGTTAACCGTGAAGGTATTACTTGAGTATCTTTGATGGTTACTCAAAATTTAATTATATTAGTTAATAAAATTGTAACAATAATTAATACACCATTTATAACCGTGATGGTTATTCCAGTTTTAATATTGAAAAGTATAACTTTATGAAAATGTTTTTTTTATGAATATCAAATTATAAAAGAAATATTTATGAGTTTATTTTACATTAAACATTTATAATGAAATGTTTTATATTTTTTTGGTCAGAAAATTATAATTATTTTGAAAGAAAAATTGTTTATTTTGAACCTATTTTTTATATTTAAAAAGGAAAAAATTTTATAAGTACTCAATGAATCACAGATTATTTCAATGTTTTTATGAAACTCATTGATATTTTTATCCTCATCCCACATTTTAAATTTTCATCATAGTGTATAATTAATATTAGATGCAAGTATATGGTCAAGATTAAGATTTTAAAAATTTATTATGAAAATAAATTACATTTAAAAAAATTGTTTTGATTGGTTTATAAAATGGATACTGATTATAAGTATTCACATGTAATTTATGACTTTACTATGTAAGAGTTTTTTAATTATCATAAAAATTAAACTATAATTATCATTGGTATTGTAAGAAACTTAATTCAAGATCAAATTCACTATAATGATTAATTCTTAAGTTTGAGTCCTTACAAATTTTATCAGGGGGGGGGGGTAGGAAACTTTGTAGATTAAGATGTTTTCATGTCAGGTTATATTTAAAGTTATAGGTGACATCATGAATTTATAATTTTAAGGTTGAACATAAGTTACATGTATTATAAAACAAATTTTTGTTTTTATGTTATGATATTTTAAGAGGACTAATTGTATTTTGGGAGACATTTATTTTTAAGGTAATTATAGGTTATTAAATATTGGGATTAAAAATTAAAGGTATGAGATAAGAATAGAGGTTAAAAAATTTCATTAATGATGAATGAATGAAGGTTATTATAAGGATATTTCTAAAATTTCTGTGGTTGTAATAATAATTATATTTTTATAAAATATACACCCCACAGGTCTGGAGGAATCCCATCACATCCAACTAGACTGTGAGGTCTGAACCTATAACTGAAGGGAATCAAGGGTGAATTGATATCCCTTCACCTATGTGATGTCCCAGTTAGTATGATTTTTTAGTTGAATGATCTGGGATATAAACATTAATTTCATTTTTGGAAAATATGTCTAATCGAATAGAAAACCATTAGATTTGAAAATGAATTGGTGTAATGTAAATTATGTTATTTCAGAAGAAGTTCATTATTTTAGGAGCCCTATATGATTAAGTAAAATAGAATAATGTGGGATTTTATTTATGGAATAATGGTTAAATTATATTATAGAATCATATATTATTTTCTTTTGTATTTATTGTTAATCACATTATTTATGAAAATCATTATCATATCTTTGAGATTATTTAATTTAGGAAATTAAATTTTCTTATAATACATTAAGAGTTATTAATGGTATTTGGAGATAAATTTTAAAATTTATATTATAAGAATACGTGATCAAATACTTTTTATTTTTTGTTTTATTATTAATTTAAAATATTTTTTAGGAATTTTATGGTTAGTTATTTATTTAATGATTTATGTTGTACATTGGTATTACAATTTATTTTTGGAGATTAAATTATTTTTTCATTATATAAAGTATTATTATTTTTAGATAATTTACTTATATTATAATAAAAATGTTTTCTGATAAATCACTAAAGATAGGAGGAATGTATAGTTATTATTTTGTGTGTTCTTTGATATTTATAAGTTCATTATGATGCTTCAATAATGGAAAATTCATCTTGAATACTCATTGTTCAGAAAAAAAGATGATATTGTGGAAAATTGATTAATGGATGAAATTATACCCATCATTTAGGTCTATATACCTATTTTATTAGTATATATGGTAATAGAATTATTCAACTCTAGAAAAATTATATTTAAATAAAAAATTTACCCATTTACTTTTTTTATTAAGAAATCAATTTTCTCTTTAACCCATCAAAGACTTATTATTTTATGATGGTTTATAATCTTCATGACAATGTTCTATATAACGCTTTATCAGTCCTTAGGAATTAGTTTTCCGTTCCATATACATTTTTTCACCTCCCACATATCTTCTCCTGCTTGGATACCTAGTATGTGTTACTCTACATTACCTTTGTACTTCCTTTTTTCATCTTTTCAAGATGAAGAGTTATTAATCCTTTTTAATATGTGGAATTCCAACAAAGGTTTTTAGAAAATTTATAACCCCAGTTTTAGATCCCATGATCAAATTGTGAGGATGTGATTTCATAATGGTGGGATACTGTAACATTCAATGATTTTAATAAAGAAAGACTATGTTTTATAGCATACAATATATTAAACACCAAGCATAAATGAAAAATATATTATTATTTAAATGATTCCATTATATAAATAACATTAAATTTTCAGGAATGAATAATATAAAACTTATTATGAAATATTTAATTTTCTACTCATATCTAATGTATTAATTAATTATTTTTAAATAATTTATATTTTTTTGTAATGTTATTTTATTATTAAAATAATATTTTTTCTTCAAAAAATATTTGTTCTTCAAAAATTGATTTGTATTGAATTTTATGGGTGATTGTTATAAATAATTATTTGAAATTTTAGAAAATATATTTGAAAAATTGTTTTCAATTTTCAATTCATTGTGTAAATATCATCATAGAAATATTTTTTTATAATTTAATAAAAAATATATTTTTCAAGCAATACTGAATAATAATTGCTTTTATTGAAAATTGTATTTTATTTTAATGTACTTACATTGAACAATTCTGAATCAGTTTTGAATTTTTATTAGTAATTTTTTGAAAATAATCCAATATTTTTTTAAATTTAGTTTTTAATTTAATTTAGTTTAAAAACAATTAAAATATAAAAAATCATTTCCCCAAAAATAATTTTTTTTGATTCCTTTTTGCAATTTTATATTAAATTAAATTATAAATATTCTATGTTTTGAATGCTAAAAAATTTATTCCATATTTAGAATTAGTTGGAATAAATTTATTAAATAGTATCATTTTATTTCGGGTTAACATAAATAGCAACTAGTAATATTTGTTTACCATGGTAATGGGTAAATCTTGTAATTTATGTTAAAAATAAAATGTTAATAAAAAATTACCTGAAACCTTAATAAAATCTCATTGTATTATTTTATATCAACCATAATAATGAAATTATATAATGAATTACCTCTTGGGTCTATTTTTATATGATTATAACCCTTATATTATTTTAATTAATGAAAAGGCATACATATCACACTCTTGTTTTTCGTAAGTGTAACATTTTTAATAAAGTGTTATATAGAGGATATAATAAACTATAAATATTATTTATAAATATAGTTGATTTTCCTTAAATATGGAATTTTGATTTTAATTTTTAGTAAATAAATAATTAACCTAAATTCATACACAAACTTGATGTCGTAATTATTTAATTAACAGAACAATAAAATAAATGTTATTAATTTTTTTTAAAGTAACATAATTTGAAATATTTATTGAGGTAAAAGAATTTTTTAAACTAATTTGACTTGTTTATGATATGTAAAAATATTTTGTTTTCTAATTTTTATTTTTATATGGATTTTATTAATGTCAACGTAATGAATAGTTCTTAAAATTGACATTATGGATATTTTATAGTAAATAATATTTTTTTAAATAATAGAAATTACTAAAAATATTATATTCCTCCAATTGATTAGTAAAAGTGTTAAAGTATCAACCAATTATATTTATGTGTTGTTTTATTGTACAGTGACTATAATAACACTTAATTAGTAAAAACTCATATTGTCATGGTAGGAGTTAAAGGGTTTAAATATGAGTTAAAAATAAAATATAATGGTAGAAATAAAGTCAAAATTAATCTTAATTTTCTTTTAAGATGGGATTTAAACCCACCCTAATATAATATAATAAATTAATAAGTTTGGATCCATTTTTTATTAAATATTATTTTATATTAATTTATTATTTTGAGAAGTTCCATGAATGAGACTCCCCTATATTATAAAAGGGAAACTATTCCTCTAATTTATTCAAACATCAAAAACCAATTGGTTTGAAATATATCTACCAAAATACCATCCTATAATCTATAAAAACATTATAAAGGTCTTATATTAGGTATAACACCATCCTTAGTGGTGTTAATGTGTTAAAAAAGGATATTTTACTAAGAAGATGTATTGTTTTTAGTTTAGTGTTTCCTTTTTATTAATTCCTCCACATCACTAAAAAATTATTATACCATGATAAAAATTAACTTCAATAGACTACATATAATCAGATGTAATTATTTTTGTTACATAACTTATTTCTATATTACCTTCCATCAAATGGGAAAATAATTCCTCATTCATGTGTAAGGTGGACAAACACCTCACGAAGTGATGTAATTAATCTTCCCTCACCATATATCAAGACTATATTATAATGATGGATTTAAAATTTCTATATTATATTAATGAAATATTTATCATTAGTAAAAGTTAATATATCATTTATATTCTTACCTTTACATGCATTGTAAATGTTAACGTTTTTCGTGCGTAGGTTTGGACTACCACCGCCATGGAGGGATGTGATTAATTTCCCCACCATATCACATAGATAATATATATATGTAACATAAGTAATTTTTTCATTACTATATATAATGGATTGATTTAAAAGTATAAATGATGTATACAAATTATAAATATTTTATTATTATTACTATACAAATGATGTAATATGGACTAATTTAACTGTAGTCAACATACCAAATTCATTTTGGACTTAAGCACCAAATATCGTCAAAACATCTGATGTGAACTTAAATGATTAAATAATTGTATATAACATGGTAATAATTGATTTAAAGAGTATAATTAATAGTAAAAAGGTTATAAAGGATGTTGAAAATTAATATAATTTAATTATTTAGGATGATAATGGAAATACATTATGAATCATACTTAAGGTAAGAGACTTAATTTTTTAAAATTATCTTTTAATGTTACTCTTCCAAAACATTTTACAAAGGTCAAAATGAATGTAAAATTTTAATATATTTAGTATAAAAAGAATTTAACACCACCATTACACCTTGATATATGGAATGTTACTTTAATATATTATAAGGTTATTTTAATATAATTTGTTTTCTATTTATGAGCACAATTTTCTCTTTGAATATGTGATGTTCCTTAAGGAATGTTTTTATGATACAAGTATTATTATTTTATAATTATGTTATGGTTTTTTCCATTATTTATGATAATGTTATGTTTATTTATAAATAAAATTAGGGTGGGTCCATTTTAGTACTAAACCTCATTTCGTAATGTTTTTATGTTGACCATGGTGGTTATTCCAAGATTATATTTCATGGTTAATCCATCTATAAAAGTAATGGTTATAATAATTTAACATTCAGAAGTTAACTGTAAATGTATTCCTTGAGTATATATGATGGTTGATCTAATTTCAAATATGTTTTTTAATACATGTTTAACTATGATGGTTTCTCCATTATAAACATGGAAGTTACACCATTTTTAAGTGTGCAAATTATAACTCTCTGAAAATGTTTTCATGTGATTTCCATGTTTGGAAATAAATATTCATGACTTTATTTTAACTTAAAGATTTAAAATAAAATGTTTTATGAAATGTTTCGTGTAGGGAAGTTGATTTATAGTTAATAAAAAGGATTTATTTTGAACCCATTTTTTATTTTGAAAAAGATACATTTTTCTAAATGCTGATAGACTAACAGTTCCATTAATTATTTTTATGCCCCTTACTGAGAATTTTTGTGCTCTAACAACAAATTAAAATATTTTTCAATGGGTTTAAGGAATATTAGGTACAAGTATGAGTTCAGGAATAAAATATTTAAGATTTATCATGAAATTTTTTCATTATTTATTGCAAAGGTTTTTGTGTGTGGAGAAAAGGGATACTGGGTATTGGTGTTCACTTATAATGTACAATTTTACTATATAATAGTTTTTTCTAATTTAAAAAACAATAAAATGTAAATAACCTCAATATTGTAAGAAACTAAATTATTTCTAAAAGAAACTAGAATATGCAATTCTTAAGGCTATGACCCTATAGTCTTATCCATCCTAAAGTGTACAAAATTTATTTTCAAAATTAATATTCTATGGTAACTTATTTAGAATTTTTTTTAACAAAAGATGTACAAATTCATTATGAACATTATAATTTAATTATATAAATGTTATTATGAACTTAAATTAAAATATAATCCTCAAAATATTCTCATTATAATAATCCTTTACTACCATAGAATCAGTATAATTCATCCAAATATTCATACATGTGTTCTATAGGCCAGTGAAACAATATACTTTTCCTTCAATGTATGTATTGTCCCCTAATTATTTATCCAAATAATAATAATTTTTAGAATTATATTTTATATTTATATAATCATTATCAGTAACTATTTCAATAAAAAAAATTTCAGTTTTAAGAATTTTAGAAGGACATCAAATAATTTTTTGTCTCACACCACTGTCCAAGTCACTACCAAAAAATGGATCTTCACATATAATTTATGTGTAAGTAGATCTAATAACACTCTTAAATTAATCTTTTAGGATCATATAGATTTTATTTATATAATCATAAATCCAAGAAAATATAATTTTATTTTTCTATGATTCAAATTTTCATTATAGATCACATATCATAAATCATTTTTCTCATCCCTTCTTCAAAATATCTATTTTTTCCACATATTTTTTTAAAATCATTTGTTTTAAATATTCAATCAATTTGATTATAAAAATGTGTAATTTATCATTAAATTAATTCCAAATTACTATCATTTGAATAATTATTAGAATTATTAATTAATGTAAAAGGCTTAAAATAATTTGATGTTGTATTATAATCAAGGACAACAATATTGTTCTGTATATATTTTTCAGTTTATCACATTAGTTTACATTCATATCTTATTATTTGTATTTGGATATCATCAAAACATACATTTATAATATTACTCATATCTTTAATATCACTTATACTCAATTTCTCTACTTTTATATGTATATTTGGGTTCATTTAAACAACCAATCATATTTATAATCTATTTGATATTTCAGATGATTAACTATAGTCATAACTCTCTAATTAATTTTTTATTGTAATTAATGAAATGAAAACTAAAAAGACTGATAATTTTACCTTAAAAATAATTTTTTGTCTTCAAAACATAAAAATTTAAAAAAATGTAATATATAAATTCTTCCAAATTTAATTTTTTTGTCTCAAAAGATAAAATAGGACAATATAAGTTTAGAGACATAGATGAAATGTTTTTATTATATAGTTTATAGTTTTTTTTATATTCATATTTCCAATCTCCTGTAAAATTTACAATTTCATTATCATGAATCTTATAGTATCTTTCCATCTTTAGATAGTTATCCTAACTTGTGTTAATTATGAATGTCTTCATTTTACCAATTTACTATTCATAGTTAGTGCTATACTAAATGGGAATCTAAATCAGATATATATTTTCCAATGTTTTGATATGAATTTTTTAAACTCTATAAAAAAATTTCATTTCATTATAAATTAGTTTAAGTAAAACATAGAGATATAGTACTAAATTTCAAAAGTAAAAAAGGTAATAAACTAATAGAAAATGTTGCATCATGGTAGAGAAACACACACTGATATAAAATATTATCCTGGTGTGGTAGCTTCAATATGGTGGTAAACTATATTTTTTAAAAACATAGGAAATTCATGTCTCATTAAAATGGTGAAATTCAAAATAAAATAGTTATTAATATATTTTAGTATAAAAAACATAATACAGTGGAATTGATATTATTTAGATGTAATGATGTTTCCAATACAAGACAAATAGAATAAGTGGAATAAAACAAAGTTAACAGAAAATAACAAAACATTATGATTTTGGATAAAAATAAAAATACCTAAATAATTTCATTACATGATATATCCATGTTCCAATTCATGAAAAATATTCATTTCTAACCAGATATTTTAGGATTAACTACCTAGAAACTATCAACATAGGTTGCAATAAAAAAAAATTTAATCATAGAGATCTTAAACATTAATTCCAATCACTTGAATTGTGTTATCAATGAATGATATTCTCATGTTAGTTTCCCTAAATCCAATTTGATGAGGATTGATTAATAAATTATGTTTTTACCATAAGATATTCTTCAATTAATGTTTCAGAAAGTCTTATCCCTATTCATATTCAATAAATAATAATCCAATGAATAAGTTCCTACACATTAAACATATTAAAAAAGTATGCATGAATTAAATTAGAATACATACACTATATTCTTTTACAATGAAAAATTATAATTTATTGAAGGACATAAATAACACTAAAACATAATTCTAATAGAAGCTCTTAATCCTTGAGGTAGTGAATTAGTCTTTAAAATCATTCAATCATCCAATTTAAATAATTTTATTCTAAAAATACTCTAATCCTCAACCACATATTTATAGGTAATGTGTTTAATAGTCTTGTAATGAGTTCTACATGTTCTTCAAGGAACAACCATCACTAATAACAAAATCATATGATGTAACATCATTATTTTTTAAATTATATTTTATATCAAATATATAGTTTTGTAACTTATTTATTATTTTCATAAAGCCAGTGTAAACATAAAATTATACTTTATGCAAGTAAATTATGAATGTAAAGTGTTATTTGATACATCAAAAAAAGGATTCATAAGATATACTCTAAGTAAATGTATCACATTATTTCCTAGAAATTTTGATATACTTGATGGATGTAGTAATTATAAATTTCTTTAATTAATTAATTTCAATAAAAAGAGATCATTTTTAACATATTTAAAAGTCAACATGGAATATGAAATCTATTTGACTATTTTGTTAAATACATAATAAACTTTCAATATTGTTTCAAAATATAATATATATAAATTAAATAGTGTATATAACATTGTTACGTTATTTTCTTATAGGAGTGAAAATATATGTGGATATATCAGAAAAAATGAGATATATTAATTGTTTCTATGAGATATTTTAAAGGAGATCCATATTAAACTTATTCTATTTGGGTATTATCATATTTTGTATGAATTTTATTTCATCTATTTTTACATTCTAACCATGTCCAAAAAATATCTTAATATTTGTATATGAATGTATATAATGATATATTCATTGATTTTAAGAGGATTATAATCATTTCACTTGTTTTTTCAAAACCCTCAAGTAGTGAATGGTTTATGATATAAAATTATTTTTTAAATTATTTCATGGGATATATTCACTTGGGAAACTATAAAGTCTATCTATTTTTTAAAATATATAATGATCTATGATAACTTTTAACACATAAAATATATTTCATTTTATTCATCATGATTATTGATTTTACATAAGTAGAAAATATCTATAGGGTAATAGATTGTATTTATTAATTTATTAATTTATTAATAAATAAAATCTATATATTTCTCATTGAAGATTTTGAACATTTGATAGTAAATATGGTCAGGGTTAATCAAGTACGGCGATTATTTAATACATTTCTATTATGGGAAGATGAAAAATCTATTTGAATCTATACATTAAAGGACCATACTCTGAAATCCGCTATGATGATTTTAAGGGGATGAAATAATAATGGACATGTTGAAGATATACATACAAATCATAATTGTAGGGATATTTTGATTCTCGTAGTAGTATAATTAACTTGGAATTGTGAAACAATTACAGATGAAAACATATATCTACCTTGATCACCATTCGACGGATCATTTTATGGGGTTTGAAGTGTATTTAAATGGGATTAAAAATATCCAAAAAAATTAAAAAACAATAAAATATTTAAAATTATAATTCAGTGGGAAAATATTAATTTTACTAATATATATATATATATATGAAATAATCTCCTCAATTACCAACAATATCCTATATCCATAAAGGGTAAAAACCATTTAGTAATTTTAAATATTATAAAACAATGAAACTACATGAAATATATAATTAAAAGTATGAAATATATCATATCCATAAAATAAAAATACCAATAAATCATTGCCCAGACATATTTATAAGAAAAATACCATCTTTAGCAGTCAATATTTCCTTTTCAATAACTATATCAAGACTTCTGAATTAGCACATTCATGTGTTTAGAATATAAACTATTTCTCAAATATTATTTAGATTGACATGATCAATGATATTAAATATCATTTAGATAGTAATTTAATTAATTGTAAATATTTAAATGTATTTTATGAATTTATCTCAAAAATTAAACACTCATTCAAGTCACAATGGCACCGTGTTTTACCTACTAAATCTATTTTAAAACGTAGTTTATTTTATACATTATAAAAAATAATTACCAAATCTATGATTCAATTATTATCATTGACTAAACCACTACATTAAAAACTCATTCTATAGTTACAATGAAGATTGAATTACTACATATCTAATGTCATGGAATACTATACCTATAGAAAAAATCATTAAATAGACATAATTAGGTTTCTCTCATCATAGTAAAAATATGGCTTATCATGAATATTAAAAAAACTCTGTATTTTATCATAATATTACTAAAAAATTTCATTAAAAACCATTAACCAATAGTAATTTCAATCAACTTAATAATATCATTGTGTTAAATAATTACTATGAAAATTATTTTATATCATATAGTGAAAACACAGACATTTAATCATTATATAATGAAATTTCAATTTCTTATTTATCATAAGACATAAATAGAATAATTTCATCTTTACACGTAAAATAAATATATATTTTTTAATCAGGAATGGATTGAAGTTTGAGTCAAATTCCCATATCAAACCTCAAAATTTAATATAAAGAAAATATACTACAATGCCAATACATGACTTACACTAGACATACACCAATTTAAAAGCTAAATGTGTAAAAATGGATCATTTTAGATAGAAGAATTTGATTCCAGAACATCATGAATTGAGTTATTCATCTTATCTTATCATAACATACATAAAGAAATTAAAAATCATGATTCATCATAAAGAATTTTAATAGAATAAAATGATAGCACTTTCATATTTCATGTGATTGGTACTATTTTTGTCCCAACATGATGACACCATCATCTTTTCTAATATATATTGACTCCTATATTATTTAGATATAAATTAATAAACCAGTAATATATCTAATTTTATCCACCTTATTCTATAAATATTTAAATTTGTAATCCCATGAGCCCTCTTTGCCTCAGCATTTACTATGTAAAGAAATTTAGTCTTCATTTTTTTTGAAAATCAGAGATTATTTAACAAAAAAATCAATTAGATCTCCTATAAATGAGTGAAATGATAGTTCAATGTTGAAGAAAACATCTAGTTATCAAATTGAAATCCATAATCCTGAGAAAATAAAAAGTAATGATTTTCAAATTTTAAATTGTATCTTTATCAAATCACTCTATGTCTCAACCATGTATTTGTCAGGATAATAATAGAAAATTTACCAAATAGATCAAATTTTCTAAACCCAAGAGAAAGGATATATCCAATATCAAATCCTTAAAATTAATAATTTTATAATTTTTAACACAAAATTTTAAATCCAATAATAGTTCCAAACAACATTAATGAAGATTCTGATTTCTATTCACCCGAATTCAATTCTCTAAGATGAAAGAAAACAAGAATTTTTTTTATGAAACACAATCTAAACTCATCATAATACAATTACCATTATTATATATTATGATTCCATAAAAACTCTTTATTATAACAAAATAATAATCTAATTAAAATATAGAACAATAAAAAATATCTCTCAAACAAAATTACCCGAGTCACCCAAAGTATGGACCTGAGATGGACATTAGATGTTAAGATAAATAAATAAATTATAAAATATCATTTATATTCCTAAAAATATATAAAATCAATGAAAAACCAGGTAAAATTGAAATTATGAGTATATAAATACCAACAATTCTCCATGAGAGAAATAATCACTTAAAAACCACCCTACTATAAAGGTAAAGAACAATGGAATATCTAACATGGTATAAGATGCCCTTTCCATTACCTATATCATACAATACAACATCTACAACTTCCCTAAAAGAAATGTATGAGGTGAGAAAAAATACTAGTAAGATACCACCATAGTTTCCATACAATTTCTAAAATAAAGAATTCTATAGTTCTATATTTTAAAACAAAAACAGTGTTACAAATCATTTTTATAAACCCAATTCATTAGTAAATCATTTTCCACCATTGTTTTTTCATAAAATCTATTCATATTCTAAAAATGAGAAATATGAAAACTATAAGTGACATAAAAAACTAACAATATCAAAGTATGAAGTGGTAATCAATTAAACACATATCCATGAAATAACATATCATGTGAAGCTATGTTATAACACTTCATATAGACATGTTAGAAAAAATCCATGATAAAAACCTAATGTGATAAAGAACGAAAAATGAAAATGAACCTATTATTAAAATGTAGTATGTGGGAAAATTTATAATAGAAAATAATATCCTAAAAGGAAAAATTTTGGTCCCAACAAATATTGAGTCCTTCTATAGTCTATAGATATCCCAAAATCTTACTTCCCAGTGGTTCCACATGAACTAAGGCTACCCATGTCTCTTTCCCAACAATCCCAAGCATACAAATGTTCTAATTGTAAAACTAAATTTTCAAAACCATGATAACAATTTTATTAGTCATTTTGATATCTAATACAATCCATTTAGATGTTGAAAATTCATTTAGAAACAAAGAAAATCCAACTTCAAAGAGGAAAATCATTTTCTTTTATAATATTTTTTTTCAAATATCACTTAAATTATATGAAAAACCCAAATTAATTTTACAAGAATGGAAGGGAATTCACTACATTAAACCATTGTATAGAAAAACCTACCTATAATAGGTATAAATATATCTTCCTTCAACAATGGTGGTTTGAAACCATAACCATAAAATTTTAAAGACAATACATGGAATGAAACTAAAAGAAATTAAATATAATACAATACTTGGTAAAAAATATAAAACAAAAAAGTACCCAAAAAATTATCTACAATAAAAGGGTTGAAGAACCATAAGGATGAAGTACTTGTAGATACACACCAGAGAAAACATGATAACCAATCACTGAAAGAAATATTTGGAGAGAGAGAGGATATCTCTCAAAATATTATAGGAGCACTCTGAGTCTCGTGTAGGGTGGTTGCACATGAAATAAATCATTAAAAACCCATTACCACCCCAAAAAGGAACTAATTTCAACATTTAAATCTTTCACACTGTGAATTTCTCTATTAAATAAATTCTATAAAAAACCCATCACCAATTTACTTCAAACAGGTTTTTGATCCTGACGTGATGTTAACCTATTATATATCATGTAAATAATTCATGACATATATCAGTTTATTGTTCTTCTAGGTGATTATTACACATCGTGTGAACCACTTATGTGATGTGTAAATACCCTTAATATTAAAAAATTATAAACTTCAAGAAGAAATCCTCAAAGCCCCCACTCTGAGCATTCTCCAAACATGGGTAGAACCCAAAAAATGTATCTAAAAAACATATACCCAAAATCCATTAATTAAAATAAACCTAAATCTGGGAACATTAGTTTGTTATATCTAAAAAGATATCCATCCCAATGAATCATGCAAAAACAATAAAAAGGAGATGATAAACAAAAAATAAATAGGAGATTATGTTAAAATAAAATCGGGTGTTACGATATCTCCACTATAAATTCATTCATACCCTAGAACTCCCTTAGATTGGTGGACTAAACAAAAGTAAAGGCCACTACTACCTTATAGACAATTACCTCTCCCACGTCTCTTGGTTATCCTATCTGATTTTCCACAATACCCAGACCAAAGGAATCATTTTATTGTGTCGTTTCTTCTCTCAATGACCCCTAATATAAACTGGATTATCAACCAATGTGGTTATAGTATAAATATCCACATCGTCCCACATAATCCTATGGGGAGGTTCCATTATATACATCCTCTGATGGGAGATATGAAACACGTTGTGGATAATATTCAAATCAGTCCAATCGATATTCCTCCCTTCCCAGTCTCCAAATGATCTTAAAGGGGACCAAAACCTTGGTGCCAACATACCCTCCTGATCCAACCAAAAATTTACTAACTGAGGTGAAAGTCTATAAAAAACACAATTGAAAACCGCAAACTCCAACCACCAACAAAGATGACCCAAATAATATTTATAAACCTCATCTAATTTGACTACACTATTTTCATTATCTTATGAATGAAACTCCACTCAAACAACGACCACTCTCCCATCTATATTTTTAACAATGGAGATCTACATGGTCACCCATACCAATCCTCAAAGGGAACCATCATAATAAAGGTCTAATAATAATTTTAATAGGAATAATATACAAGAGGTAGATTATTTTCCCAATATCCACTAAAATCAATCACACAAGACTAGATAATATGCTTAAGAACCCATATAGTCCTATTGGTTTACCCTTCCATTCATATATGATAATATGTGTTCAATATAATATGGGAACCAATTACCTACTTCAATCCATTCCCAAACCTGGATGTCAACATTAGTTCCCTATGAGATAAAACTATAGAGAGAACCCTATGAAGTGTCACAATATCTTAGACATACTAGCCCCCCCAGATATTCAACCTTCATCACCTCCTTGATAGAGAGGAAATTTGATAATTTCAGGATTCAATCAATGATCACACAAATCAAATACTTCACACTAGGAGTCCACGATAATAAAATGATAAAATACATGGATATCACATCCAACTTATATACCATAATGGTTAAGGGATGAAATAAACTAACAAGTCTCCAGTTTTCTTCCTTAATTCTAGAATTTGTACGACACCCTGATACAAAATAATCAACCAAATTTCTCATCCCCATCCACCAATACCATTGTCGCACGTCATTATACATTTTGGTAGACATATCGTATATATACCAACAAGGACAATGTCCACAATCTAGTAACTCTTTCCTTAGGAAAAATGGAAAAACCAACCTACAATAGAAGAAAGAAGCACTACTATGAGACTGAGCCCACTCACCCAATTTTCCCCTACTATTATGGATTTTATTAATTCTTTGATACTTGTTGTCTTCCATCTACTCATGATAAACTTGATCAAATAACACGAGTCATATTTTAATAGACCAATAAAACCATTCCATAAACCTCTATCTCCTCTATTCTCATGAAAGTATAAAAATCATCTAATACCACCCCTCAACTAGTTTCTTTCATGGCTTGTGTTGGTAATTTTTTGATCAAATCATCAATAACCACATTCCCATTCCTAGGGTGTATAGAATATAAAAATAAAAGTTTTATGATACTTAACTCATTGTATCTATCATAAGATTAGTTCCCTATGAGAAAAAATCTATATCTATCTATATTGATTTGGATACAAAATGAACCACTAACCAAAGAGATAGTGCCACCACATTTTGAGTGTATATATAACGGATGAAAAATCATGATCATGGGAAGGACATTTATTACTATGAGTTTAAAAATGGAATAACACATAGGCCACCAACTGTTTCCCATGAATCAAGACACACCTCAAACTTGAACGAGAATTATCATAGAAAACTTCATAACATAAACTTGGTTTTGGAAAAATCAAAACTGGCGCTCAGGCCAACCTCCCATTTAGCTCTAAAAAACTCCATCAAATTTTGAATTTCCTCTCAAAATTAACACCATTACAGGTTGAAGAGGTCATCAATGATTATAAAATTGAATAAATCGTCAAAATACTATTTAGAGTAACCAACCAAACACAAGGAATAAATATATCTCAATAAAATTTCTTGGATACTTTTAGGAAATCACTACTTATATCTTTCCAGGATCCACTAAGATTCCCCTCTCAAATAACACATGCCCTAAAAATATCAATTTCCTAATCTAAAATCCATAAATAGAGAGCTTACCATATAGATGATGTTGTTTTATGGTTTTAATAATTATATCCAAATGGTCCCTATGAGAATCCTCTATCTTATATCACAAAAATATATCATAAATAAAAAAAATAACAAAATATTCAACGAACCAATGAAAAACCCAGTTCATCGAATCCAAAAAAACTGTCGGAGAATTAGTCAAACTGAATAAAATAACCCGAAAAAAATGTCCATATTGAATCCTAAAAGTATTCTAATGTACAATTCTTGGAACCTTAAATAGTGGCACCCTGATCATAGGCTTGCATTTGAAAAAATAGTTCCCCTCAAAGTTGGAAAAAAATATCATAAATACTAGGAAAATTAATTTTTTTAAATGATCACCTAATTAATCTTTTGATAGTCAATAAAAAGTTAGAGACTCGCATATTTTTTCTTGACAAATAGTACAGGTGACTCCAAAGATTTAATTATAGAATTAATACATCATTTAGCCTCTAGATCCTTATGCTTGACCTTATGTTTAACTAAATTAGTAGGTCTCCATCAATAAGATGGCATATAAATGGGAATTAGACTAGGGAACATGTTAATAGTAAACTGAACCTTTCTCCTGGGTTGGTAAACCAGAAAAATAATCTATAATGACCTCGAGGTACAGAATCACCAATTTATGAAGTCAACCACCCAAAAAGTGTCGACTGTATCATGAAACATCTCTATCAATGGGAATGATATAACCATGACATAAGGAACAACATGCCCTTAACTTCTAGAAATAGATTCCCACTCACCCTGAAATACATTAGTGACCCCATCGACAGATATTAAATTTTCCCATATATTATAATAGTATATATGGGCCTTAACACTAATATTCCAATTCATTAATCTAATCAAGTAGTAGATGTTCATATCAAGCACCAAGATGTCCCATTCTAACTCAATGTTTTTTATCATCACCTGGCATATAGGATGATTGAAACCATATTCAAAATTTTTTCCAAAAGGCATAGAAATATCCAAAAATTATAGTATAAGTTTTGAATGTAAGCACAACAATTCAACTAAAATTTATTATATAAAACATTAGTAGAAACTGTATCGAAACAATATAGAACCAGAAAAGATGAAATAAACACTATACCTATAAATGTAGATAAACATGCTTCAGATTCACCTTTAACATACTCAGTTTCATAAATAAATCTAGTCTTGGATATGTGAACATCCCCTTTTCAATAAGGATTTGACCCAACACCCTTAGAAGAATCGGTATGAACAAGAGAACCCTTAATGAGAGTGGACCCTACCTTACTTGTGGAAACATCTCAAAAAACATTATATGGATCAATAACCCACAATGATGAAATGTCCTTGGAGCCTCCATTTAGTTAGGCCTGGTATAACCTAACCACCCACACTGATAGAAAAAAACCTGAATTTTCTAAATGAATCCCCTAAAAATATTTTGGAAGAGAACTACCCACTATTAAGTATCATTTTTAAGCTAAATGAAATTACCTAGAAAATAACTAAACCAACAAATACTTCACCCAAAACAATCCTCCCTGCTTTGTCTACCTCAGTCAGAACATATTTATCAACTACCTCCAAAAGGGTAAAAAGGAACATGATAATCAATATCGACCTAATAATAGGCCTCATTCCCCAAACCATTATTCGATCCTTAAGGTACTCATTAGTAAGAAGCTCCAGTTCCATAGGCAATAGATTAGTAAAATGACTTAAATAGTCCATAACAGTACGGTACCACTGCTCTATGGTCTAAAAAACCTGGTTCTTTACTATATTTAATGTATTATGTTAAAAATGATAATTAATTTTTTTCTAGAAAGAATACTAGGTAATCTCCTCATGAAACTTATCTTTGAAAATAGAGTCATACTATCTTATTATTATTCCCACGAGCACATATGTGAAAAAAACAACCTTTGAGTCTTTAATAGTAGTGCCTAAGAAATTCAAGATCTCCTAAATATTTTCAAGACAATACTAGAATTTATGTGGTCCTTTTTCACCATTGAATACAAGAATATGATACTTAATGAACTTATAGACATCTTCTACCACACATCATTGGTTTCCGATATGCACCTAACCCAGATTATGAATAGTGTGCATAATAAATTTTACCAAGTTAGGCTCCACTAGAGTATTAGACTATAGAGAATATATTGTAGACTCCTCTCTAAAATTTGGATGATCTTTTCTAGGAGGAATTATCTAATAAAAAAAATCGAATAACTGATTACGTAATCAGAACATTCCAAAAATCATAGGATGACTTTTAGAATTTAATTAAATTCTTTAGAACAACAATAATTTTATAAAATTAAAAAAATTTATAAATGAAAGTAATTTAAAAATGTAATAGGTCAATTTAAATTAAATTATAATAAAATTCACTCAAATGATAAAAAACCCAAGTCTGAAACACATTAAAATCTCAAACACATTAAAATTCTCTAACCCTCCATGGTAACTCATGTTTAGTCATTAATGTGATCTTTTTATGCCCCATTTTCATACATAATATATGAATTTTAAAGGTCCTCACTCTTATCTACTAGAGACATAGATCCAAAATCAGGTAGTGTTATGAAGTTATAGGCTAAGCCTTCTCTCTGATACCAAATTTTTATCACCAACTTGGTTCATCGAAACTATAAAACCATACCGACTATAGATGGTGAGGTAAGGTATGCAAACAGAGAAAGGATTGCTTATAAAGAAACAATACATACCAAAAGAGTATTATGCATAAGAAAAAGACACAACTATATCCATACAATCCAATACAAATAGAATAAAACTGAAATAATGAATATGTAATGGACAAAAAGTATATATGTGATCAACAATCACCTCCAAATCACCCCGCTATAAAGGAGAAGACAAAAGGAAAATCCAACATGATACCAGATGCCCTTTCTGTTACCTGCATCCTACAATACAAAATTTACAGCCACTAAAAAGAATAATGTGGGTGTTAGTATAATTCCTAGTATGATACTACCAAAATTTAACTACAAGGAAAAATATCAATAATATAACATTTCTAGTGCTTAAAATAAAAAACGTTTTACAATGAATGTTAATAAACAAAATTAATTTGCAAATAATTTTTCCACAATAATTTTTCATAAAAACATTTCATATTATAAAAATAATAAATATGATAACAATAAGTGTTAAATATAGAAAGTAATATCCATGAATCAAATGGTAATAATGTAAAAAAATATATATTAAGTAACCAATCATTAGAAGATATTTGATGAACCTTATATTTATACTTATGATTAAAAATCCTTTATAAAAAATGTCATGAAATAAATATATATATAAATTAAAATTCACCTTCTATTGGGTCCTGGACTGTAGGACAATGAATACCATACACCTAATATCCTAGATAGGCATAACATTGGATCCAACCAATGTGAAGTTCTCCCACATTCCATCGATATCTAAAAATGATACCTTATAGTGGTTCCACACACACTAAGGCAACCCATGTATCTTTACTAATGTACCCAAGTTTTGCATTGCCCCATTTGTCAAAATAAACTTTTAAAACCATTCCCACAATTTTATAAAATATTTTGAATTCTAATCAAATCCGATTCGATTCTTGAAAATCCATTTCCAAATCAAGAAAATCCATTTTCGAATAAAAAATACTTTTTGATGTCACTTTCCATTCCAAGAAAACCTTTTTAAATACATATCAATTCAATTATATGAAAAAACCTTCCATGAATTATAAGGTATTCATTTTATAAACCCATTTTATGGAAACATCTACCTCAAACTAGTATAAAACCAGCTTCCTTCGACAAAAGTGGTTAGAAACCATGAGAATGGCCATCTAAAGATAAGGCATGCCATGAAAATGAAAGGGTTTAATATGATATACTATATAATCACAAATTTGAACAAAAAATATATCCAACACATTTTCTATTACCAATGTAAGGAATGACCAAAAGTATCACATACCTAGAGAGATGCATCCTAGGAAACATGATGAAAAATCAATGAATGAAGTATCTAAAGGGAGAATATGTATCTCAAAATATCCTTGGATCTATCTTGGTCACATGAAATAAGATTCACATTAAATAAATCCTTAATCATTTATATAGTACCATAAGAAGGCACTGATACTATTAAATACATCACCTATAAATCTTTAAGGTCATGTATTTATTCATTAAAAATATTCTTTCAAAACCCAATTTCTTTTTCATTAAAACCAATTTTCGATCATTAGACTATGTGAACCTCTTTTATTTATTTTAAATTTTTAATGTATGTATCATTTCATGACATATATCTGGCTATTATTACACATTATGTAACCCATTACACAACATGTAAATCCCAAAAATATTTCACAAATATCAGGTTAATGAAAAAACGTCAATGTACCCACTCTAAGAATTGTTTAAACATGGGAAGAACCCCACTTATTCATTTTCACATTTATACTCATAAAACGTTAATTAAAATAAAAATATATCACTAAAAATTATTCCATTTTCTCTAGAAAATCTTATCCAACCCTGAGAATCCTTAAATTCAACAAAATAAGGATGATAAAAAAATATAAATAAGGGAGTTCCTGAAATGGTTAATGGGGTGTTAAATTACCAAAAATTTATCAGAACATTAATAATGAAAATGTTACTAAATTTTGAAACTTAAATGAAGTAATATCAATGAAGTTATCATGTATATGGAAACTAATTTCCCTAGACTACTAAATAACATTAATTTCAATTACTATAAAAATTATCCTTAATTTTGGAAAACATCCATTCCATGTTTTTTAGTTATTCATCAATAATAATTTTTGTATCCCTGTATTTATTTTATATAACCAAATGTTTATGATGAACCCATATTTAAATATCTTCAGTGAGAGAATCTTAACTATACACGTATTCTTCAGATAATCATCCACTTCATTCATTCTTACCCTTTAGGACTTCCCTGATATTATAACCATCATGGTTAGTATATGTTAATTTTCATTATCCATTGCCTTACCCTCATCAACATGTAATGATTTTTGCAGTAAAATTCTATTTTACAATTACAAAATGTTTTTTTTCTTTTTTTATCCGATTTATTTTCAAAAATTATTTTCTCTTTATGGAATGAGTTTAATTACCAAAAAGAATAAGACTATAATATCACATCCCTTCAGAATCAAGAAATAATTATGAATACTCGTCATATTTTGTCTAATATATATTATTTCTATAAACATGTACTTAAATTACATTCAATTTTTTCATTATTTCAATTTTAAAAAGATAGTGGAAAAGAAAAAATTTAAAATTATGTTTTTTAATATTTTAATATGAAATCCATTGCAATAAAAAGTTAACCTTTCTAAATTACCAAATTTAATAAGAAACCTTTGCAAAATAATGATATAATATTTCGCCACGTTGGACCATGATTTTATAATACACTATCATGATTTCAAACATTTATTAATAAAACAATACTATGAAAAATCATGTCACATGTTCCTTTCAAAGAATTTTATTTCATAATTGATAATTTTAATTAATAATTTATTTTAATAAACCTAACTGGTAAATTTAAAATAAAATATTATTTCAAATTCATTAACAAAATTATATCATTAAATTATCCTTATTCAACATTGAAATAATTAAAAATAGAATATATATTGATCTATAAATTCATCATCTAAATGTAAACTCTCAAGAGAATTATTTAAATGTACAATTGATATTAAATTACATAAGAAGTTATCCTAACAAACTAAATTTTTCTTTTCAGAATAAAAAAAATTTTCTTTCCATAGAATCATTATTAATATTATTAAAAAATAGATAATATTATTTAAACATAAAACAAAATATATACTAAGATATATACATTTCTATATCATATTAAAAGTATTACACATTTATTAAAAAAACAACATTACCTAATATTATTTTTAATATATAAAATTTATTTTTCTTTTATTTACTAATTTTTCAAGATTATAAATTACCTAAAAATTTTAAAATTAATTTGAAAAAAATATAATAATTAATCATCTAAATCAAAAAAATTCCAATATCAAATAAATTATACCATGATATAATTATAATAATCATCCCAAAAACATGTAAATGTTAAATTTAAACATTAAACTGAAAATATAAATACGATATAGTCACATAAGATCTTAATTACAAAAATGAGATCACCTAAAATAAATAAAAATAGATGATTAATTAATGGAAAGATAAGAAAAATTTAATTATTTTATCTAAATTTTATATTTTGATCAAACTTAATGAAAATATTGAAATTAAATCACTAAAAAATTAAAATTAGTCACATTAAAATAAGAACATATGAACTTCATTTTATATAATGAATGGACTCAAATATAGTTGGTAAAATAAATAGAAATTTTTATGTAATATTCATAGTATTGTGATTCGTTATGATATTTGAGAAATATATATTGAGGTGTAACATGAGGGAAACATGAATTAACAAACATTAACCTCGAGACATTGGTTTGTCTTCTGAGAATAACTTATAATCTAATAAATTCAATATGTTCTATTAAATTAAAATAGATAGTTTGGAATATTTTTTCATTTAATGATGATTTGTTTATTTTTGTTAAGCATCAAGATATTTTTTGGTGAAAACTTTAGGTTTTGGATGTCCTGATCCCCTGGTGGGTAAATTAAAAAAGTTTAACATATAGAAGTATTTGAATAATATTTTTGATGTTTCCATTGTTTGTACAACATGGAATGTATTCTTAGATTTAGGTTTTAAAATAAAACATTGTGGGAATATTTTTTTTGTTTGAAATTTTTTATTACATATTTAGTTTTATCCCAGGCGATTCAACATGGGAAAAATTGAATTAACACTTGGTGAGGATAATCAACCTAGTTTGGCACATGATTAAGGGTTTCATATTTTATTTTTATAAATAGCGATAAAGATTAAATCCCTAATCAAATTTTTTTTATGAATTACTTTTGTAAATCTATCTAATTAGTAAAATAAGGGATTTATGGTTAATTTTTTTGGGGGAAACATCGAGATGATTCTAGAGGGTTTGAATAAAGAATCATTTAGAAACCCTTAGTGAAAGATCTCATTTTCAGTTACTCATATTTTATTTCAAATAATTCTGAAAATAAGATCTATTACAACTATATTAAATCCAGATAAAATTTGAATTGAAAATATTTCTTCTGATTTTGAAATTTTGAGATAACACTCATATGATAATGTTTATTGATTCCATTCATAAAAGACAATGAATAAATTGAAAATTCTTTTAGTGGTTGTGAAATAATATATTACCACTGCCCTCTCTCTAATACAGTTTGTGGGATATATAATGGCGCAAAAACCAATGTTATCTTGGTTTCTCTCTATGGTGGGAGGGCCTCCATAACCTCTATATAAATCCTCTCTTTATTCTCACATTCACATTTTAAATGACACATGGTACAATATTTTCATGTAAATTGATACCAACATCCTTTTCATTAGCTAACAGATTAATGGTTTATGATTATTTTGTGGAATATGAATTGGTCACCAGAATGTTGTATAAATTTTCTGAGCATGGAGATGAAGGAGGGTGAAAGGGTTTCTAGCTAAAATTTAAGATTGAATAACTCTATCCATTAATTTATCCATTGGTGAGTAGTGGATCCACCCAAAACATTGTGAGTAGATGGGGTGGGGAGTTGGGGGGGGGGGGTCATTCACTATCCTAGAATGTGTATAGGTATTATGGTCTAAAAATATAGTGTCCTAGTCATAGAACAAGATTCTATGTGATGTTGGAGAGTTAGCCTCTATAAGTTAACCTTTCTTTTGGGTGACATAATATGACCCACTTTGGGACGTCAATTTTTTGACATCATGGCAAAAAATGAGTAGGTGATATTTTTTGGTACACTCTAACCTAACTCATATGGGAAGTGGTTCTTGTGGATCCAATGAATACACACATTTAAATGTTCATGTTCAACCATGTGAGGATTTATTGGACAATTAAATACATTTACAATGCCATGTTCCATGACAAATAAACAATAACATAATATAATACATCATTTATGGGAAGAATTCTTATCTTTTTCCCCAAATGATGTAATGGAGAAAATAAATAATTATTTTTATCTATTTTTCACATATTCTATAATGAATAGGAATAAATGATTTTTCGAAGGTTTTATTGTATTATTTATCAGACTACATATGACCTATAGTTGCATTTTTGGAAGGCCATTATACTATAATTGTTCATTCTTTTCTTAAGAGAATATGGAAACAACATATAAATGATATTTGGATGCAATAGGTTTGTCAATTTTTTAGTGAAAGTGTCTTAGATACTTTCGTTGATGGGAATGTTTTATGGGGTCTAAGAAGATGTGGGAAATTTAAGGTCGTTTAATTTGTTATTTGGGAACATATATGGTTTTTATCACCTAATACATCACATCAGTTGTATTTATTCTTTTAACATTGATATAAAAATGGAGTAATGATCACGAAATCTTTATATTCTCTTGTCCCACAACTGTCCCAAAAAATTAAAAGTGAATTTTTGATAATACATTAATTCTTAATAAAATAAAATGAAATATATATGATGTTATGTTGTATAATAATATTCAAGGAATTATCTATAGATTCCATAGCCTTTTGCACATATTATTACATGATTTTAATCATAATTAAACATCAAATTATAAGCTAATGATCATAATGTATAATGTATTTGGAAGAATAGGTACATAATTAAACATCATGAAACAAAAATAAAAACTTATTTTGTTTAAGATACCTAATGAGATTCTAAATTACAAGGAGCTCATACATCTTTATAGGATTACCTAATGAATGCGTGAACAAAAGAGATGAGCTAAAAATCCCAGTTGAGGAATAATCATAGGAATAGAACATAGCATATGGGTTAGAAGGGATAACATGATGACATAATGGCATGAAACATGCATAAACATAAGAAACAATAACATGTTTAAAATTGGATAATATAACCATTATATCATAGGAATGTTAAAAAAATATATAACTTGACATAAACATGAGTCAAGGATAACTTCCAAGACTATATATAACATGGTAGAAAAAGTCCCATAATGGAATCAGGTTCACTCCATGTCCCAACATGATGTCTCATGAGACTAAACAATACCCAAGGCATTGTAGTTCTATCTTGGTTCACCCATCATAACTTGTTCATGAATATGTGTTCCACATGACGAATAAACATAGAGGTTACCAATAGTAATAAATGGGCATTATGACTAAGTCCTAAGGAATAACAGATTAGAATATCATAAATGTTTCCATGAAATAATGTATTCAAAATAAACATGGACATTAATAATAGAAAATAGGGATGTATAATGATAATTTATGTCTAATTTAAGTTGTAACATGTAGTAAAAGTTTTTAAGAAACTTTAGAAATAAAATATTTTAGTGCGATTTAAGGAAAATATTAAAGAGAATTTAAAGGTAAAAAGACATATTTATTTTCATACAACCAGAAATGAAATGGTATATTTTCATGATAAAATGAGTGGTTTTAGAAAAATAATGGTGGATTAAAATATATTTTTGAGTGCAGTTGGCGGTATGTAATAAATCAAGATGTTCCGTTGAATATGGATTGCTTATCAAGAGAAAATGAAAAGGGGACCTTTCTAAACACGTATTACCCCATTAAAGAGGGATGATATTATATGAATAAATGATTTTGGAACATATAAACAAATGTTATAATATGTATAGAAAAATAAAATGTATTAAATTGGATTAAAGAGAGTTAAAGAGTAATATAATGGAAAAAATAGAGGTTTGGGTGTAATCCCTTACCCTATGTCAGAAACGGCTCTTCAATTGATTTAAATGACCTTGGTATTCTAATTAATTATATTAATTTTTAATTATTAGCCTATAACAAATTTAATTTATTTATTATAATTTTATTAAGATCATTTATGTATTTTTTTGATAAGTTAGAGTGTTCAATTCGATCACTCGAGAGGGCTCATTTTAATAGTTTTCATGCTCAGTTCACTTGTATATGATTATGGATGTTCATGTAAAATGGAAATTGAAATATATAATTTAATTTATAAATTATTAATTAAAATACCTAATTATAAATGGTTATATAATTCATTAGGTTATTTTGGGTGAGGATGAATCATTAGATAGGATGTTAGTGTTAATAGTTTGGATTACTTTGGGCAGTTTTCGCTCACAATTCACTTCATTGGTTTTATTATTTAACATCATGTATATATAATGATTACATAATATTTAAAAGTTTTTAATACATATATTATTTTTAAACCAAAAAAATGGTTTTATGACCATAGGTGAAGGTGTTAATGGAAAATAATGATTTGTCTCCATGAAGGAGATAAATTAACACTTCATGAACAATGTTTTCATCCTTAAAATAAAAGGAAGAGGAGAGGGGTTTAGTTACATATTATAATATTATGAAAATAAAATTATTGTATATGTGAGGTAATGGAGTAATTATACCATTTGGATGAGGGGATATGAGGAGACAATAATAAAAGATCATGAAAAGAAATTAAAAGAAAGGGATAGAGGAATTTACCTCTTAAATTTATCCTCATCGAAAAACTCCTTAAAGAAAACGTTTTGGTATTTTGATGATACCTTGAGGTCTTTGAAGAGGATTAGGGGATTACAAAGAGTACTGTTTGGAATTGGTACAAGGATAAAATCTTGGAAAGTGTGTGGAGAATAGGTGGCGAGGTGTGGTATTTATAGTGGAGGAGAGGAGTGTTTTCTTATTATTTGAATCATTAGTTTATTATTTTGACTCAAGGCAAGAAATAATGTTGAATATTTTGAAGAAAAAATTAACTATTTCATGTGAGTATAAAGTAATAGTTCTTACCTCAGCCTTACATAAATTATGACTAAAAAATTCATATATTTATCATTTATCGTAAATTATTGTATTTTACTATTCATAAAAAATTATAGTATTTTAAGAAATCCTAAAAATTAACCCTAACAATTTTTAGTCATGAATAATTAAAAAATGAAATAAATTTTTTGAAAATAGTTTTTTAAGTATGAGAAATTTAATTTTGTGTTAAATTAATCATTTACTCGAGAAAAATTGATTTAAAAATTATAACTTATTTTATAAAACTTTGAAAAATTAAACAAGGTCTCATAAAATTATCTTAAAATCATAAGAATGAAATATTAATATATGAATACATTTTATGAAAATAAAATTTATTTTAAATCATTATATTATTTATAAAATTGTATTTAAATTTTTATTACTTACAAAAATACCATTACTTAATTAATAAATTCTTAAACGTTTATTTACCTATACTATGATATAATTACATCATACCTTAATTTATAGGGTTCATAAATTTTATTTTTACTTTAATGGATGAGGTTACTATTTTATGATTGGTTTCTTATTCATAAGAGTCATATTACTATTCCTATTGTCAAGTTACTATTTAATCAATATAGGTTTCTTAACTTTTATAAATATCAATTATTTTATTAAATCCTAATTTATTATGTTTGTATTGTATTCTATAAGTAATTTCACGTGATTATAATATATGAAATAGTTATAAGAAAGGAATTTTCATTGATTAAATTTTCTGTTATTACATTATCCTTAATTTTATTTCATTAATAGTCAATGGAAATGATGTTGAGATTGGTTCGAGAATAGGGATAGAAATTACCTTTTTTGGGAAATTATTTGTATGTCCTAATTTCCCCAAATCATAATTGTGTTACCACTACCCATGATAACGGGGATTTAGTCCTTCAAATTTGGAATGAGATTAAAGGACTCCATTGTTATTTACTCTATTAATGATATGATTTTACCATTTAATTAGTTGGGGGAGAAAAAATACATAAGATATTTGGAATGATACCCTAATTAATGAATATAACACTCCTCATATAATATATGCATCATCAATGTCTCATGCATTAACCAATAAAGCCAAAAATTGGTATGTGACTTTTTTCGAATGACATTTTTAAATGCATTTTAATGAATTAGGGCATTTTTTAAATAAAAATAAACATGGTAATATATTCATCTAATTAGAAACATTAACTTAAAAGATTAAATTTTGGAAAGGTTAATATAATATGATAATGTATAACCTTATCTGTTGGGTGAATAATTATTGGTATCACTATGAGAGATGTTATTATTTATGGTCATTGTTTTTTCATTTTTTTGAACTTTTTTCTTACCATTTTCTATTATTGTTAATAATAGATTTAAATTTAATTCATTTAGGTTATGGGTTCTATTGTAGAGTTACCATTATTTTGATCATAGATTATTATGTTATTTTATTATTATTATTATTAAATTTTTATCATCAGTAAATTTGGAAGTTAATTCATAAATTCACCTGAAATAGTATTGTATTATCCAATTTTAGAACTATTTAGGATGGGTAGTTTTGTTTTCCTTACTTATGAAAAACCCTATAATGTATTATTTTATGACCCCTGAATTTAAAAGTATTTCTTCCCTTGTTTGTGTCTATATAAATGATGGAAAAAATAATTATCATCACAAACACTAAGGATTAGGTGGATATGATGCATAGAGATAGTTGATGTGAGCTAGATATGTAACAACCTAGATTTGAATATATGAAGAGGTATTTTATCATCTATGATGGTTTTTATTTCTATAGAAAATTTAATATTCCTTTTTTCCCATATGATTATATTTTTCATTAATTAGTATACCTGCATGATAACAAATATTTGAATTTTCATTCAAATCCCCTTTTTCATTATTACTCAATGTTATGATATGTTAGTTATTATGTGTTTTACTGACACAAGGGATTACACATATTGTTTAATGTATCGATTTATTAAAGGCCACCCATTACGATATTTCTATAATGGGTTAGTTTAATGATGATAGTTAATTAGAGGTGGGCTTGGGGTGGCACACCTGACCTATACACTATACTAGGAACATACATAATGGGTAATGTAATGTGATATTTGTATAAAATAGATGTTTTTGGTCCAAGGTAAATATTATATTTATAATAAGTGATTTAATTATTGGATAAAAACTTTTAATTGATATTTTTTATTTTTATATCTAATTATTAGACAAGAGATTGAAACTATTAGTATGGGACATTGATTCATTCCTATGAATGGTCACTAATTATAATCCAACTTAATTCATATTTTTATACTTTCTGAAAAGCTAATGTTATGTATAATCAAGAATAATATTATAGTAATGGAATTTTTATTTTGACAAAATTTTATCCCATTAGTGGAGATTTAATAATATGATAAGGATATAGTCATTATACTAAAAATGTGTTCAATATTGGTATTAAAAAATGATTTAATCAATAATATATGCTTAAAAAATAATATTGATACTATGATTTTCCTAGGTTGATTTCTTCTCAGTATTATAGTGAAACATCACCTATCCTATTTTCATGGTAGTTACAGTTTATATTTTCATGTTTTTTTTCTTTTGGGTGATTTATTTAGACATGATGTTAGTATGTAACTATTAATCAGTCATCCATATATTTCCCATATATTTTACACGATGAGGCTCTATAGTTATCGATGACTCATTAACACTATATTTTCCAACATTATATTTGATAGGGTTATATAGTCCATTGATAACCACTATGGGGGTCCTCTATCAGATGAGTTAGCTACGCTACCAATGACTAGGGATTGGTCTTCATTCAGAATATTTTGGTACTCCCATGATGAGTTGGGTGTTGGTCATCCTTTAATAATGTTTTTTATTACCTTGAAGACAATGATGAAGGTCCTGCATTAGTGGATTAAGGAACTCCTTTAATGACAAGTGTGTCAGGCCCCTATATTTTTTTGAGTAATCTATATACTAATATATATTTTCCAGGTGATGTATAATTCTTCCATTATGAACTAGTTATTATATATATATATATATATATTAAATTATGTAATAATTTCATCTTTAACTATTATTTTGGGTATATCCTTTGAATTCCATCATTTAGATTGGTATACGGTATTGGGATCAATCATCTGAGGAGTTATGGCATCAGAATGCGTTATTCTATGCTGGGAAGCCTAGTTGAATAGTAATTATTTTCCCCTTTTTAATCAAGGGACAAAATTTTATAACATGCTAATTAATTGATTTATAGGCAGATTGAAAAATCATATTTTTTTTAAAATAACATTTGATTTAATGATTTTCCCATTTTTATAAAATCTATAAATTTTTAATGGTCCAAAATGATATTTAATAAAATTAAATTGGCTTTCAATAATTTGGAATTAATTAATTTTTTGGTTGTTTGATAGTTGTTTCTACAATAAGTTCATAATACTTTATAATACTTATAAAATATCAATTGAATTTCATTCAATATTGTTTACTTGATTATTTTAAGGACTCATAACCATGAATAAAGGTGGAATAGTAATATTCATATGACAGTTTGAGTTATGATCTTCTATGGGCTCAAAAATTCATTATATATTGTTTTAGAAGGGAGATTTATTATTATATTTAAATATCTTTCTTTGAGGTGTATTACAAAAAAAACATTGAACATGGGTCAGGTAAGGGGAGACTCGGTCTATAGAATTATTTGACTAAATAATATGTCTATCATCTTCATCATGTGAAAAATAAAGATATATCCTGAGGTAATATAGTTGGGGTATAAAATAATATTTATCTTGTATGGACGATTGTGACAATAATATTAATCATAGAAATAAATAAATTTTATGATTTATAAATTTTCATTTTGTAGATTTATCATCATCATTGTTTTAAATAATTTTATAAATGTTTTGTGTTAAAAAAGGAATAGATGCAATTAATTTTAAAAATTTCCCTAAATTACTTAGTTTTATTCAAAATTAAATTTATTTATTTTAGAAATTAAATTTCATTGAGTAGTGAAAATACTTATTTCTTTGGAGAAAAACCTTTTCATTTCCTTAAATAATGTAATTTAAGAAATATTTCTTTGGATTTTATTTCAAATTAATAGAATATCGATTTGAATAAATGTAATATTAATAATTCTATATAAATCAAAATTATATTTTATTTTCTTATGAGTTTATTTTTATAAATAAAAACATTAATTTATAAAAAAAATATTTATGTTTTACACATTAATATTAAAAAACACTCATCCACTTATACAAATTTCATCACAAAAAATATAGTCTATATTTTGAATCATGGTGTAAGAAATTCATGATGAGTTTAATTACTTGTTTTACCATTAGGAATAATAACCAAAGAAAAAATGTGGCACCACAGTAAATGGTAAATCTTGTTATTGAAGCTAATAACTATGCCATAAGGCCAAAAAAATACCTTAATTATTATTGGATGGTTGTATTTTTACCTTGATCACCTTATCATTTCAATCTAGTACTTTCAGATCCACTTTCCAAATATTAATAAAATATAATATTTTAATGTTTATAAAATTTATAGGTGTTCCACAAACCTCACTTGTAAACGGAAGCATTTTTCCCCCCATCCTTTCATATTTTGAGAAGACCTATTTATATAGTACCTACCAAAAAATCTCTCCAACATACCAACCCACATACTAGTGGTACGTGTAACATCCAGAATCATGGTGGCACCCAGAAGTGCTTCGAACCAAGTTAGTCAAATAACCTCAAGAATATTTCCCCAAATGTTAGAGGCTGCTGACTAGGAGAGAGGGCCAAGGTGTAAATTTGGGGTAACTATGCCCTCATTGGCATATTATTAACAATTGAAAACAAATAATTGATAATAGCAGAAGTAGTAATACCAAACAAGAAATAATCAAAAAAGTATTGGAAGGAAAATTAAATAGAAACCATATCATATATATAATGATTCTTGTCATATGTTTCTAGGAAAACATCCTAACAGGTAACAATTCTAGAAATACAATAAAATCCAATACAAAATTAAAAAAATAAAATCAATAGCATCGTATCCCTCATCTTGGTCCCATGCTCTCGAGCTCCGACATCAATAAAGTACCTGATAAAGAAAGGCTCTTTACCTTGTCTATATCTGCAATCATATAATGTTTTTAGTTCCAAAACATGACCCAAATAGGGTGTGAGATGAATCCTAGTAGACATCCACCAAAATATTTGTGCCTAACTTTTAGTGAAAATATATATCCGGTGATGTGCACGAATGAAGAAATAAACTAATAATTACTCAAGAGTAAACAATACTACATTTTTTAATTAAATTCATTTAACATTTTTTATTCATCCAACGAATCATGTAAACCTTGGGTATAGCTTAATCTCTGTATCCCCCATGTAATTTCACTAAAACATATGTCTCATAAGACCATCTAAACAATCATCTAAGACCAAATCCAAGCGTGTGTGTTGGATTGGAAAACACATCATGATCATTCAACTATTCAAAAATGACCCTCTGGGAAGGCTCTCACAGTCTAACCCCTTCACACATAGCATCACTTAATTAAATAAATAACCTATGGGAATGCTCTCACAGTATAACCCCTTTGGTTCCACAGATAATCAATTCATTAAATAACGAACCTTTAAGAAATCTATCATGGTCTATTCCCTTCTCGTTAATCATCTACCCCAAGGATCTCACAGTCCTGTGTAAATAACCAAGAATTACCCTCAGTATTCCTAGTACAAGGCTCTCATGGTCTATTTGAAAAACACAATACATATAATAAATATGAAATCCCCCTAAATCTTTCTGTTCTAAAGGCTCTCACGGTCCATTGGAAAACATTTCACATATTATATCAAAGAATATCATGTAATCTGAAACTACTACATGGCTAAAAATTCAAAATGGATATCACATTATTTTATTTTAATCAATCAAACTTCATCTTAATCAAACAAGGCCTATGAAACAAGGGATGTCTAATAGGAATCCGGGTCCAAAGGACCATAAAAATTAATGAAGGGGAAACACACCCATACGGTGTTTCTTAGACAATGTATCTAACCTTGGATATAAGCAATGACCCTTTATTAATTAGTCAAACCATAGAAGGTAATAAGAAGGTTAAATTCTAAAATCAAGCAATACCCAAAACGTGTGAATGGGGTAATTTTTTTCATATTTAATCTAAAGAAAAAAAGGAAAAAAACACATACCTTGAAGTTGTATGATTGATATAACTAAATTTCGGCCCTTGAATCGGCCTAGAATAGAATAGATCTATAGAAATGTGAAAATCACACAATCATTAATAACTTAAAAGAGATGATGAATCGGGAAGAAGGGATCAAGTGGGGTTGAGAAAAAATCATTTGTATTCCAACAAACCAGATGGTGGCTCGATCGAAGCTCAAACAAAGAATGGGGAGATCAAACTTCATTCATCATTTCAGAGCACTCATGTATGAAACGCGTGAAGAAGAAGGTGATTCTAGATATGAGATATGAACTCACACTGATATATCAAATATTAATAAAAGTACACAACATGTTCATAAAAACTACATGCTATGTATTATCCTCAACTGACCCTCAACTTTTTTGGGTCTTCTAGGTCACCACACGGCCATGTAATCGCCCATTACACGGTTAGAAAAACGTTTGTATATAGAATGATAGGTACAAGAAGTGTACTCTGATGTACACGATGTGTACTTATAAAATCCTATTTTCTTTCTTTTTTCTAAAAACAACCCAAAAGTAAGGTAGATAATTGAAAATAATATTTGGATTCTTACAGTATGATTCATCCCAAAACAACATTCCTTGATGTACTAATCTGTAATCCTAATGGAGATATCTAATGAGATCATCTAATCCCAAATCAACAAATTTTAGGTTTATTTCTTATTTATTCACCATGAAATGTTATTTATTCATGTTAAAATAATGTCATTGATATCTTAAACATACTAATATTATATTATAATAATTGTATAACCCATTTCCATCTAATGAGAAATGAATTTATTTCTTGTGTATACCTGTGGACTACAACCTCCATGAAGTAATGTGTTTTTTTATTCAATTGATCTTATAGATGGTTATAAGGATTTATAAAATGAATATATATATATATATGACATTAATGGAATAATTATAATTATTTAATAACATAATATTACATTCATTCTTAAACTTTCCATATGATAGAAATTTTTAACACCGCTCGTTCGTACGTATGGAATTCCATCTCCATTAATTGATGTGATTTGATATTCATTTTTACCTTACAAGAACAGTTATAAAGATGATTATGATTAATAAATATAACATTCAAAACATATTTATGATTCTAGAAAAGTAAAATCTCTCTTTTATTATAATTTTCACAAATTAGGAAAATGAAATAAATCATTCTTGATTATTCCTAGACTACCATCTCCATGGAACAATGTGGTTAATTTTTCGTGATGAACTTACATAATTGGGTTTTAATGTTTATATAAAATATAAATATTATTAATATAACATTTTTTCAATTATATAGATAATGTTACCATAACTCTTTTGACCATGGTCAGTGCACCGATGTGGTTTTGAGGTTTTGACCAAATGATCCAAAACGTACCAAGTGAACTTATCCAATTTTACTGCTTAACAAAAAATGATAATAAATAATATAAAAGTATAAATGAAAATGAATGAGAATAAAAAATATTCTTAAAAAATAGAAAACAAATATTAATTTTGTTAATTAATAGTTTGAGAATGTATGAGACTAGACAGAACTTAAGCTAATAGATTCTTCTTTAATACGTTGTTTTAAATTATTCCATTAAAATTATTTCATTACATGTACTTGTTCATTAAAATATATTTATAATTTTATCATTTATATATCAAATACTATTAAATTTCATTTTCATCTATATTTTACTTTCATTTTAATGCTTTAAAATTAATTATTTTAAACAATTACCAAATCAATCATTTTTTACATTTTTTACCAAAGTGAAGAGGAAATGTTTTTTAATATATATATATATATTGATAGTTTTTATCACCACCATATCCATTATTCAATATCAAGAATACATTTTATGTTTCCATTGATATTTTAAAATAAAAAATTATTTAATATTTAATATTTTTTTAGTTTCACCATGTTTTATGAGGAAACAAATTTTTTTAACATATTATGAGATAATTGAAAGTGTCATTTAATATGGGATTTAATAGAAAATCAAATTGTGAATATGGTTTCAATGAATGATTTATGTACTCTATATATTATATGTTTTATAGAACGTTTTTATTAATGATAGGAGAGAATGATATTACTTTGATGATTCGTGACCCTGATATAACTATCCAACACATGGGGTAATTTGACAGTGTTTACTCGTAATATGTTGATTCAAATAGATATAAGAATAATAATGTTTGGTAATTATAATTAAAGGGTTCTTAAAAGGATGAATTTAACTAAAATGAACTATATTACCTAAAATATATGAATGATAAGGTTTATTTATGAAAAGTTGTTAATTCAAAAGGTGGAAAAACAAGATTATGTTTTTAAGGAATATTATATATTTTTTAAAAAAAGTTTAAAGGATTGTTTTCATGGAAAACTATTCATTATTTTTCATGTTTTCCATTAAAATATTAAATTTATTATTTTATAATTCACGATTTCATATGAAGTTTTTCATTAAAGTTAATAGGCCATTATTAACTTTCATGGAAAAGTAATTGGACGTTTGAAGTGAAATGTTCATTGGGGAAATGATAAATTTCCCATGTAATTTTCAATATTACAAATTAAAAAATGGGTTTCTTTAGTTTTATATCCCTTACTGATCTTATTTTTTTATCCCATTTTTCTAAATTATTTTTACAGGGCTTAAAGACTGGTATGAATGTTAATGAAGTTAGAGTTATTGAAATGAGAGTCTCTATGAATCAAGAAAGTGTGTCATTATAAAGAATATTTTTTCTAAAAATTGAACCTATATAGAAATATAATCTTCTCTGTGTAATGTTTTCCCTTGTTGTATAAAAATCAATGCCAAAAATATCATGGAAATAAATGAAAGTGGAAACATTGTTATAAATCTAGTGATTATGGGTTGTTTAATGTAAATGATGTTGTAGTATGGATCCAAGTAAAATATTGGAATCTATTATAGTTTTGGATATTATTTATAGAAAATTTATTGATTCAGTAATTTATGGTTATATTTTTAAGAGTTATCTATTTTAGACTCCCCTATTGATTCATCTAATACATGTCTCTTTAGATTGGATTCCATGGATAAATAAGTTAGATGAGGTAGATATATTGAAAATAATTTTTTATTGAGAATAACCCCCTTTTAAGGGATTAGAGGGAGCCCAAAAGGACATCATTGACTTAGACAATAAAAGATCCCTAATAGACCAAAGGCTCAAGATCATAAACAACCAACACTACAAGAAAGAAGATCCACCCAACAACAAAAAACATTAATTCAACGTTCCACTACCATATAGTAGAATGACTAGCTATCCCATGTGAAAGCGCATGGGACTAGTACCGATGGCCGAAGCCAAACCCTCTCAAACATCGAATTCCAAAAAGTGAGGAAACAGTGAGAAGCCATTGCCCTGAACCTCATCTAGAACAACTTCTTGTAGAAAATTAATTACTGAAACCCTTGAGCATCAGATCATAGAGGCCAAAAACAAAACACATTTCGAAAATAAAAACCATAAAGGAGAACAAACATAATTAAACCAATATATTCTAAAGAGAAAACCCTATAGAGCTTCAAGAAACACACAGAATAACAAGAAAAAACCACAATCCATAGAATGACAACCATTGAGGAAAATCATTCATTTACAATTAAATCAGCACAAAATAAGAGGAATCCATGCATCAAATAACTGGAATCCCTCCTCTCCCTGAGCCAAAAATAACCAAGCGCATGGAACAAACATTGTCAAAATCCGAAAACAAACCGCTACTGAAACTACAAATCGTCGCAGGAATCAGAACCAAATACTCCGCCGCATCTGCGAGACACCCTGCTACACCATAACACAGCAAACCATAGAGGAAGATGAACTAGGGATAATGAATATGAAACTTCATCACCCAGTACAGGAAGCCCCACCCACACCTTGAGGGAGCATCGCTTTTGAGAGAAACCGAGAAGATCTGAGGCCGCAACGCCTCTCTGGGCAACGAACGGGATAGATCAAAACCACGGAGGGGAACTCACTGGATTCCAAACATTCCAGACCATGGGAAGTAGAAGGGACCTGCGGGGAAGGAAAATGTCACTCCAACAACGAAATCGGCACAAGAACACCAACGGAGCATCCAACCCATACCTGTTAAATGAACCGAAAATCTAGAAAAAGGAAAGGACATGAGTAATAGAAGGGGGGGGGGGGGTGATGCCGATGAACCACCAGCTCAACGATGAGTGCTTCAGGAGCCTCCCCCCTCCAGAACACCGATGTAGATGAGGTAGAGAGTTATCATAGAGATAATATCCATATAAATTAGCATCCTAGAATGGGTAAAACATAACTGTTTATTGTTGTCTAATCTCTGTTAATTTTGGGTACTAATAGTGTCACCCATGAAAGTGAGTGATTGAATTATCTGTATGGGAACCAATATATATTTAATATAATATTACCCTCCAACATTTAGTGGATATTCTCACACAAGGAAAATTGAAGGATGGATAAATTAACTAGAAAATATGTAACTTTACTCTAAATTCTTAAAGGTAAATCTTGACCCCATTTTGACCATGCTTGGTTTTCATATTACATTTGTGTCATTTAAAGTGTTTTAAAAACTTTTGTGATCATTTGGGGCTATGTAATACTGGCACATGGTTTTTGAAAAACATACAATTTAGTCTAGGAATCTATATAGTAAGCATGGTCTACTGGAAGGTGGTATAAGCTTTTTTTTAAACTATGCAGCCACCCCTCCAAAGAGCGTAACCCTAAGAAGAGGGGTTATTCATGGTTAAAAAATAGTAAAATTAACTATTCATCCAAAAATTTCACCTTGAATACATTCTCTATATAAGGTAAACAATTGTGGTTCATGATAACTCTTAACCATGCATCCTCCACAAAAAATTGGGCACACTTTTTTTAATTTAACAAAAAAGTATATCAGAAATTCCATGGACCTTGGTTTAACCTCTAATGACCCAATATCTTTATAATTTCATGAAATAATACTTCCCCAATGGTTTATTTTCTTCTTTCATGGTAATATATGTAGCATTCCTTGGTTCATTATGGTTAATCTCAGGGTATATTTCATTTTTATCCAGTTTTCCTTTTCATTTTTGATATTTCTTGGATATATTATATTCTAATACTGTGGAACCCAAAATAGATATGTATGATATATCTAAGGGGTTTTAAATAATATTGATCTATTTCTTATTGATCTAGGATCATGAAAGTCTAATCTAATCTTCCTCAGTCTCCATTTTTTAAAAGAGTTTAGTCTAATATATGTTCATGAGTTTTAAATTTATATATAAATAGAATATTCTATTAATTGATTATTTTTCTTATTAATTAAATTGTTTATTCACTGAATTGGATAATTGTATGATTTAAAAAGATATTTTTAGATAAATCATAGTTTATATGGGATTTTATTTAAAAATAGTATGATCACCCCAAGTGCTTGATTAAATGATTGAATCATGGTTTTTTTGAAAATGGTTTTTCAAACACCAATGTGGATTGGATTAGTTTTATAAAATATTTTATAAATTTTTAAAATGGGTTTGAAATATATTTTGAGAATCATGGAACATTGGGAACCTTGAGAGAATTAGGAACTAACATTTCCCTTGTAGTGTGTGTAATACAACTAGAGGTTTTGTGATTTTGAAAAGCGATGATAGGAATAAATATTGCCTTAGATCCGCAGTATGCTTGGTTAATAGTAATTTTTATTTAGTATGAATTCCCATAAGCAAGGGTCTTATATTGTTCACTTTTTAATTTATGATTTTTATAACATGATGAAATCTGTAATGGATATTTTGTCATGTGCTTTCACATGATGGATTACTCAAGGTAATTTTATTACATATTTAACTTATGGTGTATTCATGGATTTAATTGATTATTATATAATAATTTATCACATATATTTATAATATTAATTATTATTATAATATGAATTAATTTCAAGAAAAACTAAATGATGATTTACAAGTGGTTTTAATTTAAGAAAAAATATTCATAAAACTGTATTTCATTTACTGCAAGAACTACAACATTATTTATATTAGACTTTGTATAGATTCTACGGTGGAATAATTTTGGGATTTCTAATAACACCATAATTTTCTATTATGTGGTTTCTGAAAATTTTTTCTACACCAAGATTAAGGGACTTACCTATTATATCATGTAAACTTCTCTTTTCATCATTTCCAATAATAGTAGGATGGTTTGGAGGTGAATGTTGGTCATATAAAAACATCATGGTCTATTATTTCCATACATTACAGTCTTTTCCAATTTATATTTGATTTTATAGATCTGTGATGTATCTTTTTCATTCATTTTATACTCTGTTTGTTTCTCCTATTCTCTATTATATGATACTTTTTTTTGTTATCTTGTTTCACATAACAACATTGTGACAGGATCGTTTGGGTGTTTTTCTAGTTGACTCGGGTTGGTTTGTTAGTGAATAACATAAGAGGGATACTCATACTAAGGATTGTTAACAATTCCTATGTATGGTTGTATGTCTTGGGTAGACATGAGTTAAGACCATTGGAATTTTTGTAGTTAGTACATGAGGGTTTCTAGATATTACACTTTAATATCTGAACTCCAGTTACCAAGGTTGGTCAAATTATTTTTCTATGTTTGAGACTTGGTGTTTGTGTTAATTGGAATAAACTAGAATGGGGTTCTATTTAGAGTAACACATTCCTTAATTAATTGTTTTTTACTTTTTTTAATTCATAATTTCATTAAATTATTTAATTTTTAAATCATGGTATTAAAATATTTATGTTGGTCATAAGGTCTTGGAATATAATATAACGATGATTGTAATTGTCATAAGATTAATAGAAAACACATCTGGGATAAGATATTTAAAAAATGATAGATTTGGTCATGAGACCAAATCTTTAGTTGAATCTTCTAGTGAACCATTCATTAGTTAATGATTTATTCTATAATATTTAGACTTTGGGTAAGGTGGTTGTTGCAAACATGAGATATATTGTGGATCATGGCTCAGAATTTACTAATCTACATCTACCAGTCTTATGTGGTGATAAGGGACCCAAATAATTTATTGAGTGTCTTGAGAATATTGATAAGGTCATTAAATTTTGGAATACTCTTGGGGACACTATGTTGGGTTTTACTCCTACATGATCAAGGGACCAGGATGGAGATGGTGGGAATCTATAGTCCAAGATTGGTTACATGATGATATTACAAAGGATTATTTCTATAAAATCATCAATCAATATTTTCACCATGAGAAATATATTACATTGATGACCCATGAATTTATAAACTTGGATAAAGGTGAGCATACTCTTCAAGACTATTCCTCCCATTTTTCTGAGTTGGTGCATTTGGTATGACAACTAGTGACAAATGATTACCTAGAGGCTCAAAGGATCGATATGGGACTGAGGTATGATTTTCAGTTGATGTTTATTATAATGTTACATCCAATATTCATGGAGTCAGTAGATATAGAATATTTTTTGTAGGTTAACATAGTAAGAAAGACTATTTTTATGGGAGTCTTAGTTAATGGTGTTGTTAACTGGGGTGTTCCATTTATCCAAAAAGGAAGGTTTATTATTATCACTTTTCTTTTGGGATCGATTTTAAAGGATTCACCAAGACAACAACTATTGTTTTTGGTAAAAAAGTAAAAGGTTTTGTCATACCAATTCTAATTAAAAAAATTCTCCTAATAATTTTCATCATTGTGTAAAATCTGGTCAACTAAATCATTTTTGTGGAAGGATATCCTACGGTAGCATGGTCAGATCCACTCTCACGACGGTTTCATTGGTTCTTACTGACGCTTCCAATGGCGGTGGGTTCAATCCTTATTCCAATGGGGGATGTTCATGTGTAAAAGACGAGATTTATTTTTGTAGTAGAGTGTGTTCTAAATAATTTGATGTAGGGCTAGCAACTATTTGAGGTATGGTGTTTATTTCTTATTCTATGGTGCTATATTTTTTGATACAAGGGATACTCATTATTTTATATTATCATAGTTATTTGAAATGTTGGTCTTATATTCAGAACTTATTCAAAAATGTTTGGATCTTTCCAAACCTTTGGTAAAAGGTCCAAACAAGGTTTCAAGTGTCCCATGTATCTGATTTTGATAACTAAATTAAAGGTGGCATGGGAATTTTTAGGTTATGATAATAAACTCTACAACTTGATACTTATCATGGATTGGATGATAAAAAATTAATGCTAGGATAGATTTTTATCATCACCAAGATCCATTTTTATCTTCTTATGGGGTCTTCCATTCTTTTCTTGTTGAGTGTGACTCTATATAAGGAAGGAATAGGCCTATTGTTCCTTATGATAGGGTAATATCATGCTAGTATTTAGAGCTGTTTTATGATGTAATTGACCCTTTTCTAGGTTTTCTATTTATTGTAGTGGTATGTGTATACCCTATGGTCTTCTTTGATGATTATTATACTTACCTCTATAGTGAAGGGTTGAGTATAGTATTGACATATTTTCTAGTATGATTCACATTTCTATTCCATCTTACTGAATGGAACATACTGAGTTCATGGAACTTATTCTCCTACATGATAAGCTAGATGGTAAGGGAATTATTGTTCCTAACATTTTTCCATGGGATTCAACTACCCTCTTTTCTAATAAGGCATATGGGAGTCTCAAAATTTTCATGGATCATTAAATATTGAATCAGGTTACTATAAAGAACAAATATCATTTTCCTAAGATTAATGATATCTTTGAAAAACAAAGAGGTGAATGTTGGTTTTCAAAGGGTGATCTTTTGTCAGTGTACTACAGTTGAGAGTCCAAGAAGATAATATACTAAGATAGCATTTAGGATTTTTTATGTGTATTTTGAGTTTCCAATTGTTCCATTCGGTCTCACTATTTCCCTTGTGGTAATTATTAATTTAATTAACCAAATAATTCATCAGTTATTAGACCCTTTTTTGATGTTTCCATGGATGAGATTTTTTTATACTCTAAGATAGAGGGGGAAAATATGAACCATTAGGATATCATTCTTCATACCTTAAAGAAACATCATCGATATGGTGAGAATTTAAAAATGTTATTTTTGAATATGTGAAGTAAAATATATGGGTAATGTCATATCTAAGAGGGGATTTTCATTGGATGATGATAAAATTGAGGTTGCTATGTCCTAGGAGAAGCCCAAAAGTGTGTTAGAGGTCTATAATTTCATGGGGGTTTTTGTTATTATGTATGTGTTTTTCAAGATTTATTATAGATCACTTCATTAGTGACAACTTTAACTCATAAGGGTTGAATGTTTGGATGGAGGGGAAAATTATATGGAATATTTGAGGAGTTTTAGGTTTATTTTGGAATCAACACTAGTTCTAATTCTTATATAATCAAGTTATAGTTATGATGATATATGAAAGGATTTTATTATTGGTTTAGGATGTTTCAAGATATTGGGGAAGTATGTGGTGGCCTTTGGCTGTCACTAGTTATCCCCTTACGAGAATATATAACCTTCCCATGATCTTGATTTGGTAGTAGTTATACATGCACTCAAAACATGGTTTCACTATCTGATTGGGGAGTATTTTTTAGTATATACTAATTATAAAAGCTTGAAAAATATTTACTCAGAGGGATCTAAACTTCTGATAAAGAATATGAGGGTAATATCTTCCAATAGTTGATTCTGATATTACAAACATTCTGGAAAAATGGAATTCAGTTTTAAATTTATTGAGAATAAAATTACTGACATATGATTTTATGGAATTAATTGAGGAGTGGTGTATGATGAGTTTGTTTGCTAAGATGAGATTTGTAGTGGAAGTGGTTGCTGACAAGTGTTCGTAATATTAATGAAATATGTATCATCTATCTATGAGTGATTTCATCTCAATATAATGATAGAAGCTTATTTGCAACTCATAGGTACAATATTTAATTGTGGGGATACCTCAGGTGAATGGCCTTAGTCTCCCAATGTAGTTTTTTTTCTTCTATATCAGGTCATTTACTCTGATTTCCCGAATATGGTATTTGATGGACAGTGAACATTGGTCATGTTAGTTTGTACACTTTGGGAAAACCAAGATGTATCATGAATTGAGACATCAATATTTGTTGGTTTGGTATAAAGTGATCGATTGATGATATTGTATCCCCACATTTCATTTGTTACAAAATTATAGAGAAACACCAGAGAATTGTTGGTTTCTGGAAAAATTTTCCCATTTCAGTATAGAAGTGGGATGATATTTCCATATACTTTTTTGTTGGTTTTCCACATAACTATATTGGTTGTTTTTTATTTGTGTGATCCATGATCAATATACCAAATTGGATAATTTACTAAAAATTAAGGAAATGATGAATGTGGAACAGCTCAGAGACTTATACATCTGTGATATTATGAGACTTCATGGGGTTCCCTTTATGATTTTTTCTGACAGGGAACCAAGGTTCACATCTCAGAAATGGAGTTATATTTAGGTGGTGACGTTTTACTAGTTTAAATTAATCATGGATTATCATCAAGAGATGGATGGATAGACATAGAGATATATCCAGATTCTTGAGATTATTTTTTGGGATTGTATTATTTATTTTGGTGGATATTGTGAAATGATTTTTTATTTTGTAAAATTTTATTATATAAATATTTATCATGATTCAATAAATATGGTTCCATTTATATCATTTTATGGGCAGACATGTTGGTCTCCCTTGTGCTGGGATGATTTTGTAGAGAAGTCCTTGTTTGGTCCAAGTCACATTTAGGGGAGGATGGAAATGTGTATTTGATCTGGAATAAGTTTTTCAAAGAATAGATAGAAAACAAATATGTGATCCATCTTCATCAACCATTAGATTTTGAGGTTGGTGATCATGTTCTTCCTAGAGTTTCACCTAGCTTGGGACATTATTGGTTGAGTAGTTATGAAATATTTTCATGAAGGTTTTCTATCACCTTTGATATCGTGGAGAGTCATGGAAAGGTGACATATCAGTTTGATTGACCATACCACATGAATATGAATCATGATGTGTTTAATCTTTACATGTTGAGGTTATATCAACCAAATCCTTCCCATATGATAGAATTAGAGGATGTTGATATTGAATCAGATGTAACCATTTTTGTGAAACTACTTTAGATTATAAATATCCACGGTAAGGTATTACATTGTAAAATGATTGAATTATTATAGGTACCATGGTAATGAATATAGGATGACCATAATATGCAGGAGTGAGAATATTTTATGAGGTAGAAGTGGCATTCTCTTTTTTGTGATTTTAGAATTGTGATTACTTTCCAGGGATAAAAATTCTTTATGGAGGGGATATTTTAACTTTATAATACATTTTTAAAGATAATTATTTAGACTTATTTTGAACATTAATTGTTTGGGACTTTTATTTGGTTCATTTTATGATTTTAACAAAATTCTTGGATCCCTTTTAGCTATGCCTAGACAGTGAACGATTATAGAAAATTTTACTGTTTGTCCTAGGAAACTGGGAATCAATGAATGGTGTATAGTAAGGGAGCACAAAGTTAGTACAAAACCATGAACCTCAAATAATATGGATTATTCATAGTTGGAACATAGGTAAAGTAATAATTTATCCAATCTATGTACCCTAAATAGAGGCTATGCACAGTATGAATGGTTAAGGTGGAAAGTTACTCAAAACCATTTGGCACCAATAAAACAATGCATGCAGTTTTTATTACCAATTATTTTTCCCATATACCAGGTCTTCGAGCTGTAATTACTACCTAATCACATTATGGATTGACCTAATCCTCCCACAGTGGTTTAGAGTCTTCTCTCTTCATATTCAAGGTGTTTTTCCTTCATTCCTAATAAATCAACTCATAGTATGTTGCGTTTTAAATCAGGTTCTTCCTTTTCTTCTTAGGTCATCATTGGATATATTATCCTCTCATATTGTGAAATGGAAAGGGTATTTTTATGTCAGATATATGGTGTTTAAAAAGGAATGAATATTTTCTTAAGGGTTTATGATCATGAGGAGATGATCTACTCTTCCTCAGCCTCTGTTTTCTAATGTGTTTAGTTCTACACCTTTGATGGATGTAGGTGTTTTTTTAAAAATGGGTTAATTATATGATTTTCTTATTGTTTTTGTAAATTTATTTGGGTTATTCATATAATTTATGTGTAATTATATATGATATTTTGGAAATAAACCATTTTTAAAGGAGTTTTTATTTAAAAATGGTTTGTTCACACCAATTATTTAATTAAATTATTGAATGGTGTTTTTGGTTTGAAAATGTGTTTTCAAAATCTAATGTGGATTATATTAGTTTTATATATTTTTTATAAATTTTGAAAATGGTGTTTAAATGGAAATTGAAATACATAGAACATTGGGAATCTTTGGTGCATTTCAAAAGAGAAATAAAAATTTTAGTGTGTGTAATTCCACTTGAGTTTTTATGAAATTTATATAATATGATGGGACTTAATATTAGTTTAGATACACCATATTCTTGGTTTAAGAATCATTTATGTATAGTTTATATCTCTATAGTCTAGGTCCCAATATGTTTAGCTTTTTATGATGTTTTTATGACATGATGGATTTTGTCATTTATATTTGATCACATGAATTCAAATGCAAGATTGGTCATTATTATTTTCTTAAATGTTTACCATAAAGAATATTCATGGAATTTATTGATTATAATCTCATGATTTATCCCTTGTACTTTTCATATCTGTTTATTTTAGAATACAAATTTATATTAGGAAAAAACCAAGGGATGATTTACAATTTTTTTGAATTTTGAGAATTATTTATAAAACAATATTTTTAAAATATAGAACTATAGAATTAGTGATATTAGACTTTTTGTAGATTATATGGTGGAATAATACTATGTTTTTTATCACGCTCTAATTTTTTCGTTAGGTAGTTGTAGACAATGTCTTTCAAGATACAAGAAAATGGAATTACATATTTTAGTATATTAGATTCTCATTTCATCATTGAATTCATAGTGGGATGGTGTAGAGCTGACAGTTGGTCACATGGATACTTATTGTTCTATTCTTGTCATATATTCTGGTTTGGCCTAGTATTCATAGATTTTTTGGGTTATGAGTATATCTTTTTCTTAATCATTACACTCTAGTTTTCTTCTTGTTTTCTTCTATATGACAATTGTTTACATTATTTTGATTCACATAACCATATTGTGATAGGCTGGATTGGGTGGCTTGTCTAATTGACCCATGTTGGTTAAATGTATAAGAAATTTAATGTTTTGGTATATTAAAAACATCAAGATCTAACACATTTGGTTTACTTTTTTTATGGTGAATCTAGTCAATAGAGCTATATGAATAAGACCTCCAAGGGAAACGAATACATTGACTTCATGGATTGGATGATATTTAGATATATCATTCTTGAAAAGTATTTTATAAAGTTTATAAAAATAGAATAGAAATAATTTACAATAATTCATACAAAAGGAGGAGAAATATGTTTACTCCTATGAAGATAATTTAAATATATTTTCTAGGTATGTCCCAAATATCATTATGGTATGTGATAATATAATTGATCAGTTTAACTCAAATTTACTACATTTTTTTGATTATAACTAGTCACTCATGAGTTTATATGTTATAGGTATATTGGGAATTGTTTTGAGAATATTTACAGTGAGTTTCATGAATTTTACTATAATATGGATAAGAATTGATCCACGTGGCATGAAATGGGGAATAATTCATCAAAGAAACTAGAATGTTTGAAAATTAAATTACTCACTTGTGATATATGTGAAATAAATCATTATGGATAATGGATTATAAGATTTGGGAAGTGTTAATGAAGTATAAATATAAGACACATGCATTGTGACTACAATTAGAATTTAAATAGAAATGGTCAAAGCATTAATGAAAAGAATATAGTAAAGTAGTTTAATTTCAATCATTTTTTTTCAATATGATAATGCATAGAGAAAGATATTTACTCACAGTGGGTATAATTACGACTAGAAAAATAAATAATTAGAAAATTATTATTATACTAATAAATAATATCTTGGGCACTCATATTAATTAGTGATAGGTATATTAAATGTTAATTAAGAATATACCAATGTCTTTTTTTTTATTTTGGATCCACACATTCTTTTATATATGTGAAATTTTCATGTAAAATAGAATCACCGTATTAGGAATTGATGTCATTTTTTGGGGGTAAAAACTACTTGGGGTATTACAATGAAAATAAAAAATTATAGATATTATCTTATTATTCTCTATGGAGTGGGTTTTCCTACAAATCATGTTTAATTTTCCATTCAACTATTTGGTCTTATTTTATGTATGGATTGGTATAAAATTTTTCTTGATAGAATAGAATGTTGAGTAAAATATGTAATATCTCATAATTAATTTCCATTTTTTTATAATAAGGATTATATACCTTTGATAATATATCACAGAGAAGATAAATTAATAATAATAGGTATAAAATGTATCATATACATATTTTTGAAAACAACTGAACTGTTGAAATATGTAATGTGAAAGTAGTGAATGAATATATAGAAATATTTACAAATTAATTTCATTGTGTTATTATAGATCATTAGGATAAGGGAAATATTAATTATTTATTTATTCTAATTAAATTTCAAATCCTCCTTATCAGGTGGTTTTATTTTAAATGATAGAATAGGAAAAATAGTTAAAGGGGTTTATTTATAAGGGTTTTATCCCCACTTACACACCATAGAGGGGTGATCCTGTTTTGTTTTTTTTCTAAACAAAATAAGGTTTAATGGGGTTTCCCATTGATTATAGATAACCCAATAACATTATTTTTAATAACCAGTATCAATTTACTTATACTGAAGTCATTTTTGATCAGCTTTAGTGTGCATATTATTTTTTAGATATTGAACTCAGGTCTAGCTATCCCTAGTTTAATGTGAAATAAGATGTCATTCTGAGGATATTATTCAATAATAGGTTTGATGATTTGGCATTTTTGGTTGTTCCATTAGGGTTAATAAATAAAACTTCTATATTTATGGATCAAATAAATATTTTGTTCCATGGGTAATTTGATAAATATGTGGTGTGTGTTTATCAATGATATTCTAGAATACTCTAAACAATGTTATCATCATAAGAAACCCATTTTGTTTGTTCATATATAAAAATAATATAAAATATATGTAAATTTTATTAAATTTCAATTTTGGATATAATATATTTCTTTTCATGAGAATATTATTAAAAAAATATGACAATAATATTGATCTCACTAAAACTAATGTGGTGGAATAATGAAAAATTCCCACTAATGTCACTATGACTCAGAAATTTCCAATATTGAAGGGTTACTAATAATTGGTTTTTGAGAAATATTCTTTGTTAAATATCCTATTAAAATTATATAATTGGATATGTGATAAATAAATATTGATAAATCCATATGGTTAATCATTTCAATAATTGAAAAGAAGACTTGTTAACGCTAAAATGTTTTCCTTTCAAACGAGAAATGGTGAATTTTTTTAAAAAAAAATTAAAGAGGTTATCTGTGTCAATGGATTCCCAGTTCAATATGTAATTTTTATGTGAAATTTATATCTCTATATTTTCCATTTATACTTGTAGTAATAATTAGTGGATATATCTCCAGTTATTTTTTTTGTGGGAAGGTAAGAATAATGACATTTCTAATTTTACTATGAATTTTTTGAATTGTCAGTAAGTTAAAACTAAGTGAAAACTACTGAAGTGGATGATTAGGCCTTTTCCTATGGTTGAATATAAATAGGGGAATATATCAATTGATTTTATGTTGGTATAAAAAAAATAAATCTAAAGGTACAAATATGATATGGGTTATTATTTATCATTTGACTAAAAATTCATTTTTATACCAATATTATATGCTATGTAATGGGATAATATATAAAGAAATTATCCTAATGAGATAGTCAGGATACATGGATTTTTCCTCTCTATTGTATCAGATTGTGATACTAAGTCTTCATTAAATGTTTTGAAAGAAAATCATAATTTTATGGTTACTACATTAATTTTCATTACATATTTTCATCATTTATCTAAATGAATATAATAAAGTCAATATACGAATTTATAGGGTATGGTTCAATAATTATCATTAGATTGTCAATGATTCTGGGATTATCATATTTCTTTAGATGAATTTTTATATAATAAAAATTTTCATTCGATTATATCGATAGATCATTTTGATAAATTATATCGAAATTGGTGTCAAAATCATGCACACTATGGTGATGTAAATTAGAATAAATTGGTGGGAATAAAATTAGTAGAAGATATGGTTAATAATGTAATGTAGATTCAACAATATCTTCGGATAACTCAGAGAAGGAAGAAGAGTTATGCATATTCTAGGAGGATAGATCAATCTTTTGAGTTAGGTGATCATGTTTTTATTAATGAATCTCAATAGAAACGTTTTTTGAGTTTTAGAATTAAAAAATTTTAAGTATATGTTTCATTATTTCATTTTATATTCATGAAATGTTGGGATTATATTTTTATTGGGTGTAATTACCTATGAGTTTATCATAGGTACATGATATGTTTTTTAATTCTTTGCTAAGAAGGTATATATCATATTTGTCTTATTTTTTGAGACCTAAATAAACACAGTTAGAGTAGAATATCTCCTTTGATGAAAAGATAGTATAGATTTTGAATCATAGGGAGAATTTTCTACCAAATATAGTGACTCACCATGTAATGATTTTACAGAAGATCAAATGTTTGAGTAAGAAACATGAGAGTCATAAAATTCTATGAGAGAAAAATACTCAAAATTGTTTATGTATTGAATAAAATTTTCCAGGGGTGTGGAATAATTTGACAAAAATAATAATCCTTGAAAAAAGTATTATTATTTATATGTATTCATTTTTTGGATTTATATTATTTATTATTTTATAAATAATTTTAAAAAATTTTTAAAACAAAAAACTTATTATACAAAACTGATTTTCCTTCAATTAAATGGTTTTATTTAAAGGGTAAATTTATTAACTTTAGAAGTTAAATTTTATATAAAAGTGATTAATTTCATTATTTAAAAAATAAACTATATATTTTGTTGAATTTTTTATATTTTTATGAAAATATTGATTTTTGATTGAATAGTAAAAAATATTTATTTTTTTCAAAACATTCATTTCATTTCATTAAATTGACTAATTTAGAAACCTAATTATGTTTTAGATGCGGTTTTAAAGTAACATAAGTTAAATTTTAGTAAAAATAATTGCAATAATTTTTCATTATTTAACCATATATATGATTTTTTATATGTTCATTTTTGTGAATAAAAATGAAATCACCTAAAAACTGATTTTTTATTGCTTTTACACATTTATATTAAATGTAATTCCCACCCCTACTAAAAATTGAATCATAATAATTTGATCCATATTTTTAATCTGGATAATCAAAATTAACAATTATTTCAATTTAATTTCTTGGTCATTATCAATGATAACCATGGTAAAAATGTTCCACAATAGTTAAGGGTAAATAAGATTAATTAATATAAAAAATATGAGATAAAGAGATAAAATATCATCATAAAACATAATTAATTATTTTATTTATTCTTATATAAAATTATAATATAAATTAAGTAGTTTTTGAGACATGTTTTCAGGACTAATAATTTATAATATTGAAATTTTTTAAAAATTACAAGTCTGTCACACTTATCACTTATAAAAGAAAACATATTCTCTATTGATCCTCACACATTTTATTCACTCTAGTTAGAACATGAAGTAAATAATACACTCTTAAACATACCTCAACATATTATTGAGGAACTATTCTTATCCAAATAACAATCCTAAATGGTATATAGTGTAATCAAAATAGAGATATTTGAGAAGAAGGTATAAGACTAAACCAACCTCAGACATGTTTATTTCATTTTCTACCTCGTTAATATGTTCTAAAATAATTCTAAAATAATAAAATCAGTGCATTAGAAAAATGAAATGTTATTTTGACAATTTTATAACCCTTTTCTATAATTTCCCATCTTATGAGAAATGGAATAATTGCTCGTGTATACATGTGGACTACCACCTCTATGAAGTGATGTGTCTTAATTTTCATCCCCGGATCATATTGCGGTTAAAATGGTTGATGAAATGATAATATATGATATTTATGAGATAATTTATATTATATAAAGAAAATATATTACCTTCCTACTTACTCATTCCATCAGTTGTAAATTGATAATGTTGCTCATGTGTACGTGTGGAATAACCCATCCTTGAGGCGATGTTCTTCATTTTTCACTGTAACCATAAAAAAATGATAACAAGGATAGAAATAATTATTAAATATCACATTTATAACATGTTAATGATTATGTAAAATTAAAATAATACCATTTTTTTCAATTCATCCTTTTATAAAAATTAAAAGTTTCATTCATGAGTTTGAACAGACTACCATCTCCATGGAATGACATGGTTCATTTTTCAAGACCAACATACATGGTTTATTTTAAAAGAGTATATACTATATAAATATGATAAATATGAAATGAATAAGATTATATATATATATATATATTGTAACAATCAACCAGTTTACCATGGTCAATTCACCGAAGAGGTCTTGATTTTATTAATAAACGACTCAAAAACGTCAAACATGAACATAATAATTTTAGTAACTACAAAAAGTATGGTAGTAAATGAAATAAAAAAGTAAATTAAAATAGGATAAGCATGAAAATGGTTATTATGAAATTATAAAACAAAATATTTGTGACTTTTACGATATATAGAGTTATATAAGACATAAGATAACATTAAAAACATATTTTACAATATTCATTTAAAAAAAATTCGTATATGTGCATGTTATTTAAAATGTATCATGAATTTTATTATTTACACATATAAGGATTTTTAATATAATTTTCAACAACATTTGAGTTTTTTTGTAAATTTTTTTAATAGATACATTTAAAAGTTTATCGATGGAGTCATTTTGATGCTTTTTTAGCAAAGTGAAAAAATAATGTTTTTAAAAATATTTAGGATAAATTATTTTCCCTACCATTATAACAATTATTATTTATCAATATTAATTTAAAAGTATTAATTATTATTTTCAAAGAAATGGTATCCCAAAATAGTTTTAAAATTTTTATTTTTAATTATTTTTTAGGAAAGTAAATATCTTTCTTATATTTATAAAATAATTGAGAATATTATTACTTAGGTTTTTGAATTCTAGATAAATTGGATTTTATAGTTTATGTGCATGAAATATTTCTTTTGTTATTGCTAAGGTTATTGAATATTTTATATGAATTATGGGTGAGCCCGATATATCTCTAATGTTGGGTGAGCCTCATATATATCTCAAATGAATTGGGTAAAGTGAAAGAGTTTATCAGTTATCGGTTTCTCCTAATAGATAATGGAATTTTCTATTTATTAAATCATTATAAGGGTAATTCTAAGAATTAATTAAAGGATAATTTCCCATGTTATGCCCATAATATTCATGAAATGTTTTATAAAGTATATATTTTTATTTCTAAAAGTTAAAATATGAAACTTTTTAAGTAAAATTATTCAATTTTTTAATGTAATAGTGAAAAGATTTTTTTCATGGAAATGTATTCATGAGTTTTCTACTTTTATAAGAAACCCTTATGATTATATTTTATTCATTATGATTTAATATGAAATAATTCATGAAATCTCTTAATCCAATATATTTTTTATGGAAATGTAAATTTGTATTTAAGGTCAACTATTAAATATGAAAAAAGAAAACCTTCTTGGGAATTTTTATGTTTAGAAATAGACTAATTGGTTACTTTTATTTTATGTCCTGTAAATACCATTATTTTTCTAATCCAATATTTTTTTTAACTTTTATTAATTAGAGGAATGAAATTAAATAATGTTTTAGTTTAATAAATGTAAGATACATTGAACAAAGAATGTTTGCCTTTATAAAGAACTTATTTTTGGAAAAATGTATACCGTGTAGAAATTATCAATTTATTTTAATAATTATCTAAATATATTAACTTAAAAGATCCTTGAAATGATTGAATGTTAATTTCTTGTTATAAATAATTTAATTATGTTTTTTTAAATGTTTTAGGTGTTATAAAAGGTTTTTTCCTAGTATCTATAGTAGATAAATCATCGTCATAAAAAAGGTTAATGACTTTCCACGTTATATTATGATGGAATTTGCCAACTATACATTGATAACCATTTTTATGGCGGTTTGAGTTTCCAAATACACTACATGATGCGATAATCAGTAACATTCTCAAGGGGGTAATAATGACTGAACTAGGCCATCTATGGTAGTAAATACAATGATGAATACTGATAATGGTATATATTTTTTTCATTAGAGATGTATAATGAAATGTTAAATAAAGTGATCAGTGTTCTATTAGAGTTGTGAGTTATTAGTATTTATATATACTCATATTGATGAATAGTGGAATTTAAGAATGGAAAAGAAAAATTAATGTGTCAAAATAAATCTTCATTAAGGATGGTATATTGTTTTTATTCATGTTATTTGTTAAAGAGTTTTAATTAAATGGCCTATCATTGTGGATTTTTTAAATAAGTTTATTGAAATAAATAAGAAAATAGTCCTTTGAATTTTTTTAATCAAATAAGATACAAATGCATGTAATGATTTTTCTTGATATTGATGACAGGCAAGGTCAGGAGAAGGCATTACCATGTGAAAATAATTTAAAAATTTCTTTTTCAGAAAAGGTGTTTGGGGACAAAATACCTTTTTTTTAAGAAATATGAAATTAATGTAGTGTATGAACACCTTTCTCCTGAACCCATATAAAATCCACCACCACCCCAACTCCCTTCAATCAATTTCGGAATCCTCATCTAAAAAATCACCTCATATCTCTGTACATTTTCCATATTTTTCTCTATAATGGGTGGATTTTTAGTCGCCTTAAGGGAGTGTCTAATTTGGGATGTATCATATAAAGGTAATTTTTTCTAATTTCTTTTGAAGTTAACTATTTGTTTATTTGTTTATTTTTTAGTTAGTTTTAATTATTTTACTTACAATGTTATTTAGTTTCTTAATTATAATTTATAAGTAATAGTTAATATTAGTAAGTAAATTCATATTATTTAATTATGAATATTGAATAGTAAATTTATAATTAGTCTTATTAACATAATTTTTTTGTAAATAGATTATTATTTAGTATGACTTAGTAGCTTTTAAATATAAGTGAAAAAATTATTACTTAATTGATAATTAATGAAGTAGTCAATATAAAATTCATATTAACTGATAAATAAATAATATTTAAGTTCTTATTAATTATTAATTATTATCAATTAGACGGTGAATAAATATTAATGATATAATGGTTTGATATTAGTTTTCTAATAATAAACTATTAAATATATAATAATTAAAAAATTATTAATGAATGGTTAATAAATTAATATAGAATGTTTAACTAATGAATAACTAATGACTAATATAACATTAAATAGTAATTCAAAAATAATTAAATAAATATTTATTAATTATGATCTATTGTTTATTTAATAATTATCCAATATTTATGTAATCATTAACTAAAAACTATCTATTAAACAACTATAAATTAAGAATAAATTGGGAACATAATAATTATTAAATCAGCATTGAATAACCAATTCTAACAAAATTATTAAATATTGATTATCTGATGAAAACTATATATTAATATAAAAAAATATTTACATAATGATTATGGTATGGCTAATTAAGGATGAAATAATGATTAAAAAAATGATTAACTAATTATTAAATAATTATAAACTTATAATTTGTCAATTAATAGAGAATTATTTACTATAAAGTAACAAATTATTAACTATTAAATACTTAATGATAAATGAGTGACTAACAAATGATTAAGGAATGATTAATTTAGGTATAAGTAATGATTAAATATTGATTAAATAATGATTAACTACTAATTAACTAAGGACTAAATAATTGTTAATGAATAATTATTTAATTATTAACTTCTAAGAAACCATAAATAAACAATTCATAACTATTAATTAAAAAATTATTTAGAAATGGTTAACTAATGATTAAAAAGTGATTAAATAATGATTAAATAATGAATAAGTAATTATTAACATTGATTATCTAATAATTCATTAATGATTAGAAAATAATTAATTAATGATTAGCCATTAATTATCTCTAAACTAATAAGATAACGATAATTTATTATGAAATTATTAAAAAATTATTAATGAAAGAATAAATATTCACTAATTAATAATTAAGGAATGATATAATTAGTATTAAGTAATAATTAATTTTGATTTAACTATTATTTACATAATAATTAAGAAATGATAAAAAATGATAAACTAATGATTAACTAATGATAAAGCAATGATCGACTAATCTTTGAAAAATAATTAATTAATGATTTCATATTTATAACTTATTATTAGGAAATTAATTTCCAATTAAATCACTATAAACTAATTACATAATAACTATAAATTGTTGAATGATCAATGAATGATTAAGGAATGAATAACTTAATACTAAGGAATAGATAACAAATAATTAAGTAATGAAAAAAATATTGATAAACTAAGGATTAAATTTTGATTAAATAATTCATATCTAATTTATAAAATCTTATTAAAATAGGATCATTGAGGGATAAATTCAAATAAAAAATGCCTAATTTCACACAAGATTTTTCACTCATGAAGGATCTTAGTTAGAAGATGAATAAATTTAGGAAGAATAAAATAATTACTATGGAAAATTATATTCATCATTTAGGATATAAGAAAACATTTTCAAATTTTTGTACAAGTAAATATTGTTTTTTTATTTGGGGAATGAAATTCCTATCTATATAATAGACATGGATGTGGATCTAGAAAAATTATTTGTAGGGGTAATAACCAAACTAGGGGAAAATTGGGCATTGAATCGATCATGACTTGGTGCGTGAAAATGGGTCTTTTTGCACACCTGGTTTGACACTCCTAGAGTATATGCTTTATATGATTCACATTATCATCATAAACTAATAAAAATACCATTAAGTAGATTATAATTTGTAGTATGAATCATTACTATCATTTTTAAAGATATTTGAAAAAATTATATAAATCTAGTAAATTAATGATTGTGTGGTTATCTAAACATTTAAATCCCTTTACAGATACTACATGTGTATGTGGATCTAGAATAGGTTTATCAAGGTGTAATTACCTTAAAAAGGGTGCATTAGAAATTGACTTGATCATCCCCCAGTATACTAAAAAAGGTCCTTGTTACACACTTAATATGAAACTCTCAAGGCATATGATTTATATGATTCACATTATCTTTATAAAATACTAAACATTCCTTTAGAATTATCTAAATTTATAATTTGAATTATTTGTCTCATCATTAATGATATAAGAAAAAAATCTAGAATTGTGATAAATTAATGATTGTGTGGTTTTTGGAGTAATGATTTCCCTTTCTGGAACAATGATATGATATTGATTCTGAAACGTTATATCAAGGGGTAGTAACCCAAAAAAAACCACATTGGGATTTGAATTGATCATTGCTTAGTAGATTAAAATGATCCTTATTGCACATGAAGTTTTACACTAGTAGGGGATATGATTTAGATGATTCACATTTTTTATGATATAATAATCATACTATTAAGAAGATTAAATTTTTTACTCTAAAATAATATTTTAATAATTAAGGATTTAAGAATATATGATATAATTTTTTAAAATAAATTCTATATGGTCAATGATACATGATTATTAATCAAATACAATTTTATTGACGCTATCATAATCTTGATAAGAAATCATTTTTAACATAAAAATTCATGGTTTTCTATGACTATTGCTATGTTGATGTCATTCAAACTGATCTATGAGATTTATGCAGTATACAACCAATAGTAATGGTTAAAACATCTAGTTTTGAAACCATAACAAAACATTATAAAATAATTCATAGTTAACTTAATTTGATAACTCACTTGAGGATCCAGTGTATTACCTATAAACATTTGAAAATAATGGATATGTTATGGCATCGAGTATTCCCATTAATAGATTATGATGACTGGGTCCATGAAATGAAATTATTTGACCAATGGAATTATAATGTCAAGATGGATTTATATTTTGAGGTTTAAACTATTGTGTAGAAACTTGAAAATGTAAGAATATATAGGCATAAAAGATTCATTAAATAATTCCCATACTAAGAATATAAAACTATTCCCTATCATGGGGAATAATACAACAAATAAATCAAAAAGTTATTCTAAAAGAGAAATTTAATGATGATGATGTGTCTAATGATGGAATAGATTGACACAGAAATGTTATTGAGTTTGAAGATACAAATTTTATGGAGGAAGTTTCTTGAAATGTAATTGTTTTACAAAAGCCTTAATGAATAATAAATCATCCACCACTCAACGTTTTATAATTATAAGTAAGGGAATGTTTTCCTAAATTCAACTGATATATAATCATATCCTAAACTATGTTTCATAGAGTTATAGAGGGTAGTTTGGGGAAATGTAAAAAAAATATTATATGTTTAATTATATTTTCCATTAAAATACTCCATAAGAAATCTACTGAAATGAATTTATATTTAAGTAAAATTAAGATATATAGTTTAGTAGTAAAACTAAACAAAATTTATTATATGTTTGGAAAAATAAAATTATGATTGAAGTTTTTTATTGGGGGTGAATCTTGACATTTCTCATTGTGGTTAGAGAATTTTAAAGGTCGGAGAATCTCATACATGCATGAAACCTAGGCTTACAAAATATCATATGTCATTGGATATTGAATTTGTGTCGTCCAATATTGTTGATATGATCAATTCTTTTTAAAATGTGCATGAATCCCTTATGGAAGATAGGAAAAAAATTTATTTAAAAGAATAAACATGGAATGAAATGGATAACGGAAAAAAATGGAATTGTCATATTGTAAATTTATTGGGATAAATCATATTGGATATTTCATCAATTTTTATCCTTACTGATACAAAATAATGAACTTTTCATCCATCTCAATAAAAATAAACATGTGTCTCAAGATAACTAAATTTGTCTATCTCTAATAAAATTTCATTAGTTATTCTGGACATTCATTCCATTTATTATAGTATTAATTTTTTTAAATAGTTTATAAATTTTTTTGAAAGGTTTATATTTAGAAACAATGTGGGTGTATTTTTGATGGCGGTATCCCAAGATAGTAACTGTAAAACTATGTTTATTTTATTTTCAATTATAGAGACAAAAAATTTTGAATTTTGGAGTTGGTTTTTAGAATTTATTAGGAACTATATAACCTAAATTATTGGTGTATGATTAATATATAATCATCTATGGTAAATAAACTATTCAATAAATATAAATATTTTTTACTTCGAAATCCATGAATTTAAATCATCGATACTAGTTCAGACACATTTACAGTAATGTGTGAAATTCCTTTCATGAAGATTCTATAAAGATGGATATAATGAATATAAGCATACAATATCATTATTTATATTTACTATTTTAATGTAATGATTGAAGTTATTTATGTATATATTTATTAAGTTAATGTAGAATATGTGTTGGATCAGCAAAGGATTGAGTAGTGATTAAAAAGAATTTATATGAATAATTATGGAGTGTATTATTTCACTATGTGGATTACAAAATAGAAATGTACAGTGGCATATGATAGGGGAAGAGGTATAGACACATGAAAACAAAAATTGTGGAGTGAATCAGTGGTGTCTTCAAGGGGATTCATAAGTTATGTATAAATGGCCTATTTCATAAGACCTTTTATTATTTGGTAAAGTATATCATAGGAAAAGGAAAAAATAATACCAAAAATATTCAATAGGGTATATGATAAAGATGAAAAATAAAATGAGATATTGAGAATAAAATTAATTAATCATATGCTTATTAAGTGAATCTTTCCAATTGAGGTGACAGTACATTTGAGAGAAATATTGCAAGGACCACATCACAGGTAACATTAGAAAAGTACTGGTTTTATTACTAGATTCAAGGAATTACCAATGTGTAATGATCCAATAATTTTATTTCCCATTCACATACAACATTTTAGAAATATCTTCTTTGAAGATATCTTGGGCACCACATGTTAATCCATTATACCATCTTGAAAACATTTCAACTTCTATGGTTCACCATGGATGCATATTTGGGAGTTTCAACATTTCCCAATACCCTAAGACCATCCATCATTGAAACAAAAAATAATTGGTTTTGAAAATGAGGTAGATTGAAGTCTATAAGGATAAGGAATTAGATGGTATAGCCTCAATGATAATATTTTTTAGATGAAATACATGTTATAGGGAATTTCATAATATAAAATGATTCTAATAAATTTCTATATTGAATTTTCATTCTCATCCATGAAGACATATTATAATAAACCAAAATTTTATCAATGAAATTTCCCTTTTTATAATTATTCCATGTAGTATAAAGCACATACATCACATTATCGAGTAACATAATTGATAAGAATTACAAATATTATAGTGGGAAAATAAATAGAAAATAATATAATAAGAATATGAAACATTGTATCTACTCTATCCTCCAGAATGAATGCACTCATGAACAAGATTATAACAATAAAATATAATGTTAATAATAAAATATTCATTTATAAGATGAAATTATATAAAACCTTGTTAAAATAGAAGTGACTGTGGAATGAAATAAGAGGTATTTATAGGAAGTAGTAAAACCTAATAAGCATTTGAAATATGGCCTTTGGAATTGAAACCTAACAATTGGAATAGTAATATGATCATTAGGAATTATAATTTGGACATTTGAATAATAACCTCACCTATGAAATTATAAATTAATATTAAGTATCTTATAGATTGAAATATGATGTATTTATAACTTTGAATAATTGTATAATTTTTTATAAAAACAATAAATTATGTTTTCGTATTTTTTTGAAACAAATATTGTTTAATTACAATTTTATAATTAAAATAATTATTTAAAATAAAATTTATTTTTAAAAAATATAAATTTAAATAAATATTTTAGGTGATATAATTTTAAGATAATTGTATGAATCCTTAATTAATTTTTCAATGATCCAAAAAATCGGTTATAATATTAAAATTGATATTTTTCGAATAAAAGATGACTTTAATTAAAAATTAAATATCTCATATTTAGAAAATTATTTTCACAAACTTGATTCCATTTTTTAAATTTACATATCAGAAAATTATCAGGGTGATTTTTTTGTATTTTTTTAAAATATTTGAATTTTTGGTGAATAATAAAATATGGTAATTTAAGGTATTTTACAAATACAAGAATTATTGAGTCACAGATGATGTATGGATGAGGTAAAAACCCATTTTTTAAAATTACCTTGAACCATTTACTGAATTTATTCATATTAATAAACACTATTGATATTTTTGATCCAAAATAATAAACAAATGTATAAAATAATTAAAACAAATCCTCTCCTCTCATAAGAAATACCACCCCTCACCCCCTACTCCTCACACCTCTAAATACATGAATATTTTAAAAATTATACCAAATTATCCTCCCATAATATTACCCACATCCATGGTCTTCTTTTTTTAAATAAAATTCAAAACCCTAGTTCTTTAACGAGGTTCTCTTAGAGATGGTATACAAGAGGTAAAATCCTCCACCTTTCTCTTTTAAATTATTTTTTTCTTCTACCTCATCCATTAATCCAATATAAAAAGTTACAGGATTACTCAAGTATAATATATACACTATAATTTAATTATTTTAATGTAACATCAATCATAAAATCGTGCATATTATCTTTTTTCCAAAAAGGATAACATCGTCCGTGTGGTATCGATTCACCGCCTTCATGGACAATGAGTTTTCATTTTCCATTACCACATTCAAGGCAAGTCATAAATACATTATTAAGGTTAAAAATGATATAAACATGTATATTATTTCTTTTTTTAATGTGGTATATTTGATATATATAAATAATATTAAATAATAAAATAAAACGTATTCCTGATGATGAAAAAACACTAAAATAAACTAGTCATTTTTTCTTGATGTTTTATTTAATGAATAATTATCATATACGAAAAAAAATGATAAAATGTAAAATTTAAAATATTAATTTGTATTAATACCATATAATTTCACTTTTATAGTTTTTTCAACCATTATATAATAACTCTCATAATTAAACTCAACAAAACCAATCGAAAATCATGAAATGAATTCTTTCGAAATGATGATATTGAATTTTATGACTCCCCAAAAAGGAAACAAATGAACTTAATAAAATTATAATCAATAAAATAAATTTATAATATGTTATTAATTAACTAATTAATATAGCTAATTTTATTATCCAGTAAATTAAGTTCAAGTGCAGAACACTTTCAAACATAAGGAAGGGGATCTCTCCGAACAACCAAATTTACTATTGGGTTACACTTTCTATATATTTAAACCATTTATTTATTAATTATTATTATTATATAGATATTCTAAATTATGTTTATATGTTATGAAATTATGTATCTATATCAAATAATCCCTATTTTATGTGGAAATACATGTTTACAAAGGTTCTATTTTCAATTTCTTCTGATAAGTAAACCAGATTAAGGGGAACTTCTGAATTTGTTACCCATATCTAAGAACAATCCAAAATATATTTTAACCCACCATTATTTTTCTAAAATATATCATTTCATCATTAAAATATATCTTAGTTCATTTATGGTTTTAATAAAAAAAACTTTTCTTTTATCCTCTTTAAATACTCATTAATATTTTCCTTTAAACTGCACTAATGTGAATCATTTATAATGTTTCCTCAAAACTATTTTATTCATGTATTGGCTTCCATTAGACACCATTTGAAATATTCTATTCCAAATTTCCCTTATTAATGTCCGTGAATTATTTAAATATATTTATTCATGGTCATCTTTATGATATGGCCACTAGTTTTTCCTTATGACACGATTATAATATCCATTTTTTCTATGGGTAAACCTTATGTTTATTCTTTATGTTTGATTATTCATGTCGAAAAAATATTAATTAACATGTTTTTATGGTTGAATCCAGATATATTTCTAATGCATTGGGTAATTTTTAGTCCCAGGAGATTTCATGTATGGGATTATAGAGTAAACTTAATCTATTATAGGACTATTTTCTACCATGTGATATAGTTTTGAAAATTATACTTGGTTTATATTTATTTCATGTTTTATGCTACTGCAACATTCCTATGATTCCAAGATTACAAGATACAATGTTCTTTATTTTGTGCTTCCATATGTTTATTCATGTTCCATTCAATTTTATGTCATCATGTTATGCATTCAAACATATGTTCTATGCTTTATTCCAATGTTTATTCCCTTAATGGGATTTTCTGTTCATCCATTTTTTCTATGTGTTTTAAAGGTTATCCCACATAGTTGTATGATCTCAAATGGAGTTAGGATATTATTATGGAAAATATTTTATATTTTGGTTTCATGTTTTCTAATTACATTCCTAATCTTCCAAAGAAAGTAGACATTATGATCCGTGGTATTTATTTTTTGGTTAATTATACCTAAAATCATGTAACAATATGTGTAAAAGGATATGGTCAATATAGTTGGTATCATAACATAATCTAATCATTTTTTGGGATTAGGATTAGAAAAATTTAGTAATAACCCTATGGATAATTCTATCACTATTTATAACCTAGATTGAAACATAGGGAACAACGTGTTAATATACAATTTAACTTTAAAAGTTTATCATTTATTGTCCAAAGATTTAATTTTTTTATTCTTATTATATATTTATTTAAGACACCATAATTTTAATTAATTTTTTTTTACTGAATTTATAGAAATATGGGAACACATTCCAACAATCAATGTGATATGAAATGTGATAATTAGTCTAATGAAATGCTAAATCTGTTGAGAATGGGAGATCAATACATCATGATATTACTGGCTCAACAAGATCATATTATGAATAATAACTTGAAAAATGTGGAATTTCCTCCTTTGGTTAAGAAATAGATATTTATATTCGAATCCTTTATGTGAAAAGGAATCATATATTTATTGAATCTTCAAATCCCCTCATTGCAGAACTATAGATTAACTCCATTTAGAAGATATTATCTATTCTCCAGTGATCAGTGTAAGATAAATTTGTTCTAGTGATCTATTGTTTTGATGGGGAAGCTAATCCATGGTGGAAACTGGTAAAAAAACAATGTCAAAGGGTGAAATTGATTCTATGTATTGGGAATCATTCAAGAATATATTTTTCAACCTATATTTTTACCAAAAAAATATGTCTTAAGATAGAGAGAGAGTTCATCTGACTGAATCAAAAGGAGGAAAAGTATATCCAGGCATATAAATAAAACTTCACATGGCATAAACGATATGCCTTCTACATTTTCATGAACATTGATTGACAATTGGATCTCTTCTTTATATGACTAAATTTGAGTCTTAAAAAAGTTTTTCTAATTAAATACCTTTGAATATATGATGATATTCTATGTTTTGACCTTAAGGATGTAATGGAGATTGGAGTCTCTTTTTTGTCTCATTGGTTCAATGATAAAAAGTGGAAAATAGAGTTTAATATGGGAGTATTAACTGATAAATGACATGATGGAAAGAAAAACCAACATCTCAAATGTCAAAAGTTTGCAATGAAGCATTATAGGAACTATATAAAAGGAACTCGGGGAGGATTAAAATGTTGAAGAGAGGGGCAGCAGACTAATAATTTCTGATGTGATATGAAGACTCCCACAACTAACGAAGAAAAATGGAAGGTTTGTATCAACACTCATCCTGTAATGCAGTGTTTCAACTACAAGGAACATGGTAATTATGTGAGATAATTCCCTAATAAAAGGGTTTTCAAAGAGAATCAACAATAAAATCCTTCATGAAATCAAGGAAGGTAATATTCTATTATTACTAATGAGGTGGATCCCAAGAATGATGTGGTGACAGGTACAATGGTTATTCATTCAATAATAGAAAATATATTATTTTAATCTTGTTTTATGCATTTTTTTATATCATGAAATTTTAGTAGAACTACTAAAACAACACCATAAAATATGGAGGTTGTGTTATCTATGAGAATTGAAAATGGGGAAATTGTTTCATCCATCATATATAACTCCTCTCTGGATAATGATTTTAAACTAAACATCCCAATAAATATATCTAATGTCTTGAAGACCTCAATTTTTTTATTGATTTTTGATAATCCACCTTTCAAGGGGTGATGTGGAACCCTTACAAGGCCCGTAGGTGTAAGTATTATATGGCCCGTAGGCCTTAGAAGAATTCACTTCATGTAGACTTCAAACATTACGTACAACCCAGACTAACTACTTAGAACTACTCTTCCCCACCATCTTCATTGTGAAATCATCTCTCTACCTTCGCATGGTTGTTCAGCTAGGCTCTCCCGTGCATGCACATTCTTGTCCCAATGGTAGGTTCCATACCCTCTCATTCATGAAATTCATTTAGCTTCTCCTATGGTGAATGCTCCTAGCTCCTCCTCCTTCTAAAGCTTATTCCTTGTAGGTTATCTGGTTTGCATCTACACTTAAGGTGTCCTGAAGGCCATGAGGTGGCTCTAAGCCCTTACTGACCCGAAGGCCTTAAAGAACTCAGGGACCAAATCGGTGGCCCGAAGGCCCAAATGGGGGATTATTCCCAGCTTCTATAGTGCCAAAAAGTGCCTGCTACAGCTCCGCTATAGTTCCCGCTACAGTACCTACTACAGTTCTACACAGTCCCTGTTACAGTACCTACTACAGGACTTCTACAGTACTAGAATGTTATCCTCTACCTAGATTTGATCACGGGTCTCCTAGATTCACTTAAGGAGTCCTCACCAACTGGGATGAGGCTCATGTTCTCCCAATAAATCTCATATTGCTTATTTTGGTGGCTTTTGATTCTATTTTGTTCATGGGTTGGCAATCTTTATACAAATCCAACATCAAAAATTGCTAAAGGGAGATCACTCTTCACATCTCAAGGAATCCTTCAATTCTGTACATGTGTAAGGTGGAGGATGAATATCCTTTATAATTATTGTTTAATTTGAACATATTATTACCTTGTGAGAAATAATGTCTTGATAAAATGACTGAGACAAAGGGGAGGATCATGATTGAAGATGTAAGCATTATTAGTAACCACACAGATTTGTTTCCTACAGAATTTTATGGTCATCCTTTGGAATGAGAGGTTATGTTATCAATTTCTATTTTATATAGATCTATACCAATATCAAATACTCTTTATAGGATGGCCACCATTGAGTTGGATGAACTGAAGAAGTAGTTACAAGATAGTAATCAAGAAAAGGGTTTTATATGCCAGAGTGCTTCAGTAAGGGGTTCCCTGGTCCGTTGTAAAAAATAAGGATTGATCGATGTACCTATACACATATTATTACGAGATAAATAAATCATGACAAATAACAAATATCCCTTACTGTAGATGGATGAAATGTCCAGTCAGCTATATAGGGCCAAGTATTTATTTAAGTTGGACCTTCAGTCGGTATATCACCAATTAAAGGTGTGAAAGGAAGATATTCACAAAGCTACCTTTTAAATGAGTTATGAACTCAATGAGTACATAGTGACACCTTTTAGATGCTCTACTGCTCCAAAAAAATTCATGGAATTAATAAATAGAGTCTTTTTAGATTACCTAGACAAATTTTAGGTAGTCTTTATTGATGATATTCTTATATACTCCATGTGCAAGCAGGTACACAAGGAGAATTTGAATATTGGGCTAAAGAATTTACGAAGGGAGAAAATTTAGGAGAAGTATATTGAATGTGTAATTTAGATGGAAGAAGTATCATTCTTGGGGGTTTTATCAATAGAAAAGGAATATATGTGGACCCTCTGATGACAATGGTAATTGAAGAGTTTTCCATGACAAAATCTAAAACAGATATTTGTTGTTTCATTAGTCCAGCTGGTTATTACCAACTAATCCTAATGAACTTCCCCTGATATTAAAGCCCATTATCCAAGATGAATTAGAACAGAGTAATGTTTGTATGGACCAATGAATGTGAATACTTCTTTAATGATTTGAAAAAGAGGCTCACCCGTACTCAGACTAGGAAAAAGGGGGGAACTATTTATGGTATACAATGATGCTTTAAAGAAGTTATATGGCTATGTACTGATTAAAAATGATAATGTGATAGCCTACACTTCAAGGAAGTCGAAATTTCTTGAAAAAAAAACTATCCCAAACATAATCTTTAGATGGAATCTAGGATCTTTGCATTGAAGATCTGGAGGAATTGTCTCCGTGGGTAGATTTTTGAGATATACAATGATCATAAGCGCCTCAAATATATATTAACACATATGAAGATTAATATTTTTAGGTGAATATGGTTAGAAATCATCAATGATTATGACTGCTCAGTCCACCACCATCCTCAAAAATAAAATAAAATGGATGTTTATCTAAGTAGAAAATATCTTACAACTTTATCAATGATGAGAATAGAAGTAGATCCAATATTATTAGACATGAATGGGATATAAATGGGAGTCATAGAGGAATGAAAATCATCATTCATTTCTCAAATTTGTTCTCAACCTTCCCTTCTAGAGAAAAAAATAATGCTCTATTAAATAATGTGGACATTTAGAAAAACATGGAAGCTCTAAGAAACTAGAAGTCCTAAAAACCCAAAATTGATGAGGATGGAGTTATAATATTTTTGTTACATCAATATTTACTATATAATACAATGATAAAGAAATATATTCTGAATTATGCACATAGATTGACCTTCTTTATCCACCCTGTTCCCATAGAGATGTCTTGAGATATCTAAGATATATTTTGGTGGGACAATATCAAGAAGTATATCTCTTAATATAGATAAAATTTCATTGTATGTCAGCAGGTGAAGGATGAATATAAAAAAGTATAATGGGATGATACAATCATTACCCATACCTATATGAAAGTGGCAAAACATCACCATGGACCTTTTCATTGGACATCCTAAGACACCTACAGTAAATAATTCCATATGGGTTGTTTTGTATTATCTTATAAAAGAATATCACTTTATTTCAATTCGATATTATTTCTTACTCGACCAACTTGAATAGATTGACCTCAGAGAATTGGAAAGGCCGTATAAAGTTACATTATTGATTGTATTCAATTGAGATATGGGATTTAGGTCCAATTTTTGAAAAATTATTCAACATGCTCTAAAAATTGAGATAAATTTAATTATGACCTAACATCCTCAAACTGATGGCCAATCTCAGAAGGATGATCAGATAATAGAATATATGTTGAGTTATTATTCTAAAGGCTTCAAAGGATGATGGGACTAACATCTACATTAGGTTAAGTTCTCTTACCAAAATAGTTTGCACATAAGCATCCATATGGATCCATATAATGCTCTTTATGGGAAAAGATATATAATAGTGGAATAATGGGATGAATTTGGTAAATTTAATCCACTGAGACATGAAGTGTTTAAAGAAATGGTAGAGATGGTAAAAACAATTCAACAACACATCAATGAAGCCCAAAGTGAAAATAAGAGCTATAACGACAATTGTCGATGGGACTTATAATTTCATATTGGTGAGAAGTTATCCTTACACATATACCCATTTAATATAGTTATGAGATTTGGGGATAAAGGAAAGCCAAGTCCAAGGTACATCGATCCCTTCATGATTATTGATTATATCAGAGATGTGGCCTATATATTAGCACTTTCACCAACCATGTATCATTTAAATGATGTATTTTACGTATCCCTCTTGAGGAAGTTCATACCAAATAACCTACATGTACTAAATTCAAAGGTGGAACATTTGGAAAATGATCTCTCTTATGAGGATAAGTTGGTAAAGATCTTGAATCATAGAGATAAATTTCAACACAAAAAAGATAAAACACCTAATAAAAGTAATTTGAAGGAACAAAAAATATGAATATCTAAAATGGGATATAGAGAAAGTGATGATGGTGAATTAACCTCAATTGTTTTCACCATTGTATGTAAAACAAAATATTGAGTGAAAAATTTCACAAGTGAAGGGGGTGAATGTAATGACCGAGAATTTTATCAACTAATTTTACCTTATTATAATTATTCCATGTAGTATAAGGCATATAAATAAAATAATTCATCAATAAAACTAATAATAATTTCAAATATTAAAACGGGACAATAAATAAAAAATATAAGATTATAAGAATATGAAACTTTTTATCTTCTTGATCCACTAGAATGACAACAATCATGAACAATGTTATAGAAATAAAACAAAATTTTAATAATAAAATATTTATTTTGAATATGAAATTATATATAACCCTAGGAAAATATAAGCGACTGATAAAATAAAGTAATAGGTATTCATAGGAAGTAGAAAACCCTTATGGTTGTTAGAAATCTAACTGTCGAATTAATAACATGACCATTGCAATAGTAATGTGATCATTTGGATTACTAATATATGATTTGGAATTGTAACTTCACCTATGAAAGTATAAAAAATATTTAAGTATCTTATAGATAATAATATGATATAATTATATCTTGGAATAAGTGAATAAATGTCGAAAAAATGATAAGTTATGTGTAAATATTTTTTTGGAACATAAATGTTTATGTAAAATATTAAAATTAATATAATGATAATTTTTTTCATAATATATATTTTTTATGTAAAATATGTATTCCTTATAATTATAAGATAATTTCAAGAAACATTAAGTAATTCTTAAAAGTGTCATAAAATCAGTTATAATATTAGAATCAGTATTTTTTTGAATAAATAATGATTTGAATTTAAAATTAAATTTATCACATTTAGAAAAGTATTTTCTTAGAATAGAGTCCATTTTTTAATTCTACATGTCCAAAAATGGTTTATGTGAATATTTTGGATTTTTCTAAAATACTTCTTTTTTTTGTAAATAGTGAAATATTGTAATTTATGGTATTTAACAAATAAATGAAGTATTGAGTCATGGATGACGTATTGATGAATTAAGAACACATTGGTTGAACATATCATGAACCATTTATAATATTTTGTCACAGGAATCAATATTATTGATAGTCTTGAGATAAAATAATAAACAAATGAATAAAATAATAAAAACACCCCTCTCCTCCAACTATAAATACCACCCCTCACCACCCCTTATCCTTACACCTTCAAAGCCTAGAAGATTGTCTAAATTATACCAAATTTTCTTTACAATCCACTTCCCCACAACTAAGATATAATTTCTCATATTTTCCATGTATTATTTTTAGATATTGTATAGATTATTTATAAGAATTGGTACTAAGGCGGTGTGTGATTTCGAGGCCCAATGTGCCCAGAATAAATGTTTGAAATATACTAAATTTATTAAATACCATGAAAAAATAGTTTTTTCTCAAGAAGTAAAATAAATTCTACCAGTGTGACTGGATTAAGAATACGAGGGCATCGTTGAGTTCAAAATGTGAGGTTTACCCTAGGCATGACTTAACCTTAGTTGGTGTGGGTTATTTAAATAAGGTTCATCACAGGAAATGAAATGAATAAAATAATTGAATATATTATTATATTTAATTTAAATTGATTAAATAGTTAAAAATATTTAAATAGATTATCATTCCATAATTTCAGGATTAGTCCCATAATTCTAGAGACGTTAGAGGACTGCTAGAGAGAGCCTTGAGGATTCTCTCTTAGGTGAATATTGATGAGATCATGTATCGATGATCAATATACCTCAGATTTGATGGATCATACCAATGAAAACAGTGTTTCACCATTCTTTATCATTGATCAATCCAAATTGAGTTTAGGTGTGTCTTTTTATTGGATTTCATCCCCATTCATGATTTCTTTGAAGAACCTAAACCCATCAATGAATATATTGGCATGTGGTTCAATCGTCTTATAGGGTAAGCTTATTTACATGGTTTTCATAAGAGATTAATCTTTGTTACTCTGATTATTTAATTGTCATTATAAATAAAATGGACCTAGATAAACACAAACATCGATTTAGGTTTGTTTCTCTAATATATTCATGTACATTTCTCCCCCCATTCATCGTTCATTGCAAGTGCTATTCTTTTATCCTGTGACATGACTTATCTTGATTAATCAATCATTGTACACCCATTTCTAGGAGCAATGATCTAATATCATAGATCTGGGATCAGAATGGGACAACCTAGGTGTGACTATGGAGACATAGAGATTCAGATGACAGAGGATACCTGATTTCATGTTCTTCCACACAGAGAGAAGAATGATGGTTTGATCCATTTTGTGAATAGATATAATGATGAAAAGCATTGTTCAATGACGGAATGGCTTGTAAGAGCTTGGATCATTGATTTTATGTTGAGACAATCAATATATTAATGGAAAATGTCTCCAGATCGAATGTGTAAGCAAGAACAATATTTATATAAAATCTTGATACACAAAGCATGTAATCTGGGATTACATGGTTTGGGGGCCCCCTGGGTAGAGACTAGGGTTTTGGGAGAATGAAAAATATCACATAAAATGTGTCTATACTTACATGTTGTGGTCCCTCCCAGGATAATTAGTGTGTACTTCAAAAAGTACACAGACATGGGGTGGAGTACATAGACTTTATACATGGCATTTAATCTCCTACAAAGACATGAGTTTGACCAGGTACATGGGATAAATAGTGTATTGGCACATGGTTAGATTTAAAATGATTTTTACACAATGTGTAATACTACATAAACATGGTTTTATAGTACAACCAATTTATATGGGCAACAACCAGGGTCAAGGGACACATCGTGTGACCCCTACTACACCCCGTGTACTATTTTATATATGGATTAGAGCTCTACTCCTTAGTGGAATGGACAAGTTTCTTTAGGTTTCTCACCAATAATCCTTTCCCTGAAGGTTGGTATGTAATCATTTCATACTCAAGGGTCTATGATCCCTTCATCAGGATATCTTGGATAGAGTAGTTAGAATCCCTCTATGAGGCCCAAATTTAGATCCTATGTTCATATTCATAACCTATTTTGAGTCCTTGGTATCTTCATAATCAACACAACATAGGCATTGAACCTCTACTTAGTGGGTTAATCCATATTTATATTTTTGGTATTTTCCTATGGCCTTGGGAGTGATCCTCATTTATACACCATATCTCTTTATACTTTCACTGTGTTATTCTCATGATGAGACCTGAAGAGAAGTACCTCTCGGATTAATTCCACCAACGATATTAGACTCAGAAGTGTCTTCTCCAGGATGAGTGCCTTGTGGAAACATAGAGCTGGAATCCCATTCCGAGTATACTATGGTTATGGATTACCTCTAGATAATGTGTCTTTGTTTTGTATATTTTGATATTTTTATTATATGTTATTTATAAATATACCTATGTAGGGGAGACTATATTTACATTATATTATTCTTTGTGGTTTCTAGGTTCCCTAATGATTATTGTTGTACTCACCCCTACACGGGATTTTCCTCCACATGTCATGTCTTATGAATATGATCATCCTTTTGATAGATTTCTAGGAAGACTAGGACCAGACAATTCATTCTGAGACCAGACAGACTAGGGTGTGTTCTTATAGATTTAGGAAATTACTCCCCGTACTTTAATTTCAGGTTAGACATGTGATTTACACTCTTTTTGGTGGGATTTTATTTGGACCAATTAACTTTCATTACATCCCATCCTACTCTGGTTGTGGGATATAGATGTATGCATGCACTGGTTGTTTAATTGCTTTTACATTTTAGTATTTTTTGGTCTTAGAGATGTGGGTGTGTGTTTTTATGTACTTAAGTAATGCCTCCCATATTTGTGATATGCCTACTCAGTTCTATTTACCATCAACAAGCCTATTGGAGGTGGGCATAGGGTGTTGTAGCACATGACCCACTAAGACTGGTCCTGACAGCGTGGTTTCAGATGAGTTAGTTTTACATTAGGACCAAGAGTCTGTGAGATTGGTTTGGGGAAATAGTTTTAAGTTCTATTAGTTTTTCTTTTGGTCTAGGTACTCAAGTGTTGGTGTAGTGGCCAACGTATCCTTAAAAAAGGGCTTGGATCACCTCCTTCTCGACTGAGTACATTAGAACATTGGTTGTAGGATAAAAATGGTACAATAATCATATTGTAATTTTTTTTGTTTTTTATGTTCTTCTTGAGTAATCTCTCTAGATGTACCCATAAAGCTTGGTACATCTTTTTTGTTTCAGGATGCCTCCATGACATATTCATTCTATGTTTTATCTTGATTATCATGAGGGTGATCCCCTTAGTGAAGATGCATTGATATAGGGATCACTTCTATATATGTTTCCTCTATGAGGTGCACCATCCATACCTCCACCTATATAGTATAACATAGTACTCATAGTACTAGTGGATGAGGTGAGAATTTTGAGAATTATTCCTGAGTTTCATAGATAGATCACTCTCAATATCTAAGGTGAACTTGACCCTTATGCAGGTGAGGACTGTCTTGAGGCGGTGACCCGAGTTTTACTTCTGTTCAGAAAACCAACATAATAGATGGTGGTCATAACATCAAGCCTTGTTCATGGCTTGATAGGGTGATGGTGGGGCTTTGTAACCCAGGAATATGATGAGGAGACTCTTTCATGGACAATGTTTCAACACATTTTAGAGAGGTTTTATCACCATCTACACTGAGGGTTGTATGTTTCTGGGGGTTTCTCCAACTCCAACAGGGAAACATGATAGTAGCTAAGTATTCCTTGTGGTTTACCAACCACCCTAGGTGCTCGATGGATATGGTTCATGGTTAGTTCTTTAAGGCTATGAATATCGATCAAGGTAAAAATAGAGTCATCCTTGGGACTTGTATGTTCCAGATGTTTCAGGAGGAGGTCCCATGGTATGGGATCTATAGTTTAGGGATCATAGGGGGGGGGGGTCTAGTCATCTTGGAGAGATGTGGTGTTACTCATGTTACAATATGGGACATCTCACCATAGATTACTCAACCCACCATATAACTGATAGTGAAACTGTTAATGGGCCACCGAGGCAGAGGTCATGGTAGGAGCAGGTAATTTGGTAGGGAAGTAGATGTCACAGAGGAGCTTGTATAGCTGAAGAAGGTAGTTAATGATTTAAAATGTTACTAAAACCTCCACATGTGGTCCACACCAGGCATAGGGGGATGAATGATAGGGAAGGGAAATGCTCTAGGTGGTCAAAGGCAACAACCCAAAAGCTCTAGGAATGATTTGTGGCATGATCTGTGCCTTTTCTACCTTAGTATTAGTACTGATAGAGACAAGTTATAGTCATTCCTCTATCTCCACATACCTTGTGCAAGACATAGAGTTTTTGGTTAAACATTTTTCTCGAACCTTATTCTTAGATACTCATACGGGAGAATACCCAGGGATTATAAACAAGTATCAACAGTGTGACCTAAATCTTAGAGGTAAGTGTTTCTATTAAAATATATTGATAGAAGTGTCGAGGTATCACATTATAATTTTTATTTTTCATTGGTTAACTAAAGTTCATTTCCAGATTTACTATTATAGGTGAAGGGTGTGGTATTTCTATAAGGATGGTACCAAGATCTCTTTTTTCGGTGAAAAGGAAACTAAGGCAGAACATGATAGACTCATTAATAGGATGGTGCAGTGAATTAGATTTTAGTTGGATAGCCTAACCATTGATGTAATAGATTTTTTGAGTTTCTATTTTACTATATTGGTGTTGGTGTACAAGGAATTTTTCTCTGAGGATTTTTTTACCTCCCCTTCTAGATATAGACTTCTACATTGATCTACATCCGAGGATGGAACTGATATTTATTCTATTATTTCGGATGGATCCCATATAGATTTAAGAGTTGAGTGTGCAATTGAAGGACTTATAAAGGAAGGGCTTTCTTCAACCCAGTGTTTTACCCTAGACAACACCAGTTTTGTTCTCCCTGAAGGAAGATGGGATCTTGAGGTTGGGTGTGGACTAGCGGTACTTGAACTAGGTGACCCTGAAGAAAAAGTATCCACTACCAAGGATTGATGAAATATTTTATTAGTCAAAAGGGGAACAATGGTTCTTGAAGGTTGACATTAGGCCAGGATGTCACCAGCTATGAGTATGTGATGTGGATATACCGAATGCAGAATCCCGTAGTCTCTATGGTCACTATGAGTCCTTGGTGATGCCCTTTGGTGTGACGAACACCCATAAACATTCATGGGACTCATTAACTTGATATTTGATTCTTACATAGACTTGTTTTGGTGGTCTTTATCGGAGATATCCATATGTACTCATAATCTAATGAGAATCATGTGATACACTTGAGTATAGTTATGAACATCTTCTGAAAGCACTAGATTTATGGAAATCTATCAATGTTCTTATTATGGATATAATAAGTCCACTTTCTAGGGAATGTTATCTCATTTAATGGATTGGAAATGGTCCCATCCAAGGTTGAGGTAGTGTTAGCTTTAGATCTACCCAATAGCACAAAAAAGGTGCATAGATTCCTTAGGTTTGTAGGATTTTACCAATGTTTCATGTTTGATTTCTCTAGGATATCAACTCCCATGATAAATTTGACATGAAAGGGGAATCCTTTTTTATGTATAGAGAGGTTCCAAAAATAATTTTATTACTTGAGGAAGAGTTTAACATGCAATACCATATTGATATTGTAAAAGGAGGGTGTCGAGTGTGTAGTGTTTTGCGATGCATAAGGAAGAAGGCTTCGTTCTATCCTAAAACTATGGCAAGAAGTGATTGACTATGGTTCATGTTAGTTGAGACCACATGAGTAGAACTATGTGACCCATTATCTTGAGTTATCAGAGATAGTCTTCTCATTAAATATTGGGTGAAACCACCTGGTGGGTGAGTGGTTCTACTCCGATCATAAGAGTCTAAAGTATATATTCTCATAGACGGATATAACGTCTAGATAGAGGGAATGGATAGAGTTCTTCCAAAATTATACCTTTAAATTTTCTATACTCTTAGGAAGAGGAACATGGTAGAATATTATTTTAGGAGAATATCTTGTTCGTAGTTTTCGAATGAGGTGTCAGCACAATTGGGATGGTTTTTGTTATTCTTTGTGGATGGAGATAGATCAGAGTACCTCCAGTCGATGTTTGTAACCCCTTCTATCTTGCAGAGATTTGGGGAGGAAAACCATGGGGATACCAACTATGGGACCATATGTACTCATATATCTAAAAGGAATTATCTTGAAATATTTTCTAAATGTGGAGAGAACGTCATTATTTTTAGAGGATGAATTATTGTACGAATGAAGTTGCAAGATGAGGTTTTGAGAGAGTATTATACAAATAATTTCATGGAAAATCTAGGTGTGTAAAATATTTACAAGGACCTCCAAAAAAAATTGTTATGGCCATGGTGAAGAATAGAGTTGTTGAGTTTGTCTCTTGATAGCTTACTTATTAGCAAGAGAAGTGTGAATGTCATGTTTTAGTGGGTTTAGCTCAACCCCTTGATTTGATAGAATGGAAGTGGTATGAGATATCTATAAAGTTAACAATTATAATACCATGTATGTCCATGGGACATGATTCCATCTTGATGATCATAGACTAACTCACCAAGATGACCCACTTTCTAGGTATATGAGATCAGTGTTTAGTATAGATCTTGGGATGCCTCTATATTCATGATATAGTTAGACTCCACAATGTTCCATAAAAAAATTGTTTCTAATAAAGATGATCAATTTAAATCCCTGTTATGGAAGGGTTAATAGGAGTCGTCAGGAAACCAATTATGCTTAAGAATAGTGTTTCATCCACAAAATGATGACCAAACTGAGCGAACCATTTAGGTTCCAGAGGACATTTTGCGACCTTTCATGTTGGTCCTTGGCTGTAGTTGGGAGGATCAAATACCAATAGTGGAGTTTTTGTAAAATACCACTTATCATTCCACCATTGATATGAGACCATTTGAGGCTTTGTACGGGTGCCCCTATATTTCATAAATTTGTTGGACTAACCTAAAAGATTCAACACCCATGGACTCAGAGTTGGTGTGAGCTACAATAGAGAAGGTGAAGATGATCTAATACATGATGAATACTACATAGATCCATCCAAAGTTTTATACTGATAGGATATAGAGGCATTTTGAGTTTGAGTAAGGAGACCATGGGGTCTTATGTGCTTCACCTTGAAGTAGATTACAAATGTTTTTCTAGGGTAGCAAGCTATCTCCAAGGTTCATTGACCCTTTATAGATACTATGTAGAGTTTGATTGGTAGTGTACCTATTAAATATAAATCCATATTTATATCAATAACATGATATCTTCCATGCGTAACAACTAAAGAAGATGGACACACCTCAGATTCACAACCATGAGATCAAATATCGATGATAAACACACCTCAAATTCAAAATACCATTCCAGTAAAAATGATGTTACATCATTCTTCACCATAAGTCGAAAAAATATAGGTAGGGGGTGTGTTTTAATTGTATTTCTCCCTAATTATCTATTTATATGATGCACAATGACCAATCAATGAACAGATATTCCAATGGTTTGATCATATTGTGGGAAGGGATTATTTGCATGGTTTTGAAAAAAGATTAATATTTATGATTCTAATAATTCAATTGTCATTCTATAAGAAATGGATTGAGATTGAGAAAAACAACGATTGAGGTTCATTCGTCTAATATTTTCAGGTCATTCCCTCCCATTCAATGTTCATCGAAGGTTTTCTCCTTTTGACTCATGACATGACTTATCCTGATCAATTGATAATTGTGTAACCATTTACAGGTGAAACGATCTAATATCATAGATCTGGGATCAAAACATCAGGAAAAAGGTTTGATGATGGAGATTGAGTAATTCAGATGATGGGTGATACCCAAATTCTGGTTCTTTTGTGTTCTTTAGTACAAAAAATTGAACATCGATTTGATTCATTTGTGACTGGATATGATAAAAAAATGCATTGTTCCATGATGGAAATTATTTGAGGAGATTGGTTATTTTATTTCATGGGATATGATCACCAAATTTAATTTAGGATGTGTCATATTGAACACAGAAGGAAGAATGGGATTTACGGAAAATCTTGATACACATTACATGTAATTTGAAATTACATGGCATGTGGGACCACCTGAGTGGCGTCTAGGGTTTTAGGAGAACGAAAAATATCACACATCATGTGGTTATTTATACACATCATGTGGTCCCTCCCTAAATACTCATTGTTTACTTTGGAAAGTACACGAACATGGGGTGCAGTACGTGGGCTACCTATATAGCCTGCAGTCTCATATATGGACACAAGTATGAAAAAGTACCTGGGATGATCCATGCACCAGCACACTTGTAGAGTACAAGATATTCCTAGATGATGTGTACTACGACACATACATGGTTTGATGACACAACTCATTTAAACAAGCATGACCTAAGGTCTAGGTACATGGTGTGTGACCCATACTACACATGATTTACTCTTTTATACATGGATTAGATCTCCTATGCTCAATGACTTGGAAATGTTTTGTTAGGGTATATTCCCCTTATCCATTCCAAGAATGTTTTATGCAATAATTTAATACTCCTATGACTATGATCCCATTCATAGGACTTCTTGAAAATATTTCTTGCAATCCCTCTAAGAGGCCCAGAGTGAGATTCTATATTCATCTTTGTTCCCTAGGTGGAGTTCTTGGTATTATTATGACCAACACTACATAGGTGACAATCCACTAATTAGTGGGTTAATCCAAATTTGTTTTTTTGCTATCACCCTATGGAATTGGGAGATATCCTCATCTATATATCATATATCTTCATATTATCAATGTGTTCATATCCTGACAAGACCTGATGATCAATACCTCTCAGACGGATGCCATTAGTACTTTCCGACTCAAGAGTGTGTTCTCTCGGATGATTGATTTGTGGAATCATATATATGGAATCTTAGGATGGGTATACTATGGTTGTGTATTACCTATAGATTATTTTTATTTGTTGATTATATTTGGATATTCTTGTTATATATGTTGTAAACATATAACATGTAGAGGTGACTGTATTACCATTGTTGTATAATTTATGGTTTCGAGGTATCCTATTGAGTACTGTTATACTCACCCTTTTATAGGCTTTGGAAACACATGTCATCTATTGTGTAGATGATAGACCATTTGATAGAGTCCAAGGGGGAACAAGGCAAGCTGATGCTTAGTGAGACCGAACAGATTGAGGTGTGTTCCTACGACTTTATAATAGTATTCCCAATACTTTACTATTAGAATGGACTTGTGTTTCAGACTCTTTTTGGTTGGGCTGTACTTGGACCTGTTTAATTTATTTACATCCATTCATACTCTAGTATTTGTATATAGATGTATGCATTCACTATTTGTTCAGTTATTTTTACATTTCAGTATTTTATGGACTAAGAGATGTGTGTGTGTGTGTGGGTATAGGTACATAAGAAATGCATCCCATGATAGTGATATGCATCCCCTAGTCTATTGGAGGTTGGCTTGGGGAGTCACGAAATGGGCTCCACTAGGATTTTTAGTGACAAGTGATCTTTTAATCTCAACAAAATATCAAACCCTAGTGCCTTATAGAGGTTCTCGAGGAGACTATTCACAAGACGTAAAATCCTCCACCTTTCTCTTAATTTTTTTCATTATTATACCTCATCCATTCTTCCAGAATCCAATGTTATAAGATAACTCTAGTATTATATGTACACTATAATTTTATACAAATAATTCATTATCAATCATTAAATCCCTCATATTATAATTTTTTTCTAAAAATTAAAACATCATATGTGAGATATCAATTCACTGCCTTCGTGGATGATGTGTTTTCATTTTCCATTAATTCAATAAAAGTGAGACATAAAACCATTATTACGGTTAAATAAGATTTAGACATGTATATTATTTCTTATCTCATGTTCTAGAATTGATATATATACATAAAATTAAAAAATAAAACAAAACTAGTTCGTGATGATCGAAAAATTGACAAAATAAGCTAATAATTTTTCATTAACGTTTTATCTAATGAATGAGTATAATATCTAAAAAATGATATATGGGATCATATATGATATTATTGGTATATTAATACCATATAATTTTATTTATATAGTTTTTATTCCATTTTACAAGAACTCCCATAATTAAACTCAAGGGAACTGATGATAAAATCATGAAACAAATCCTTATGAAATAGAAAAATTAAATTTTATAACTCATAAAAAAGCCATAAATAAACTAAATAGAATTTTAAAAAATAAAATTCACATATAAAATTTTCTTAATTTTTTTTTATCTACTTATATTATATAGTATATTTAGTGAAATTCCATAAAACTTTCAAACATATTATAGGGGATATCTTCGAACCGCCAAATTTTCCTTGGGGATAGAACTTTTCTCCCTTTACAACAATGTATTTATTCATTATTTTTATATAATTATTCTAAATGATATGTATATTTTCCAAAATTTTGTATCCATATCAATTAATCCTTTTTTTATGGGGAAATAGATGTTTAAAATGGTTCCCCTCTCAATTCCCCCCGATAAGAAAACCCAATTAAATGGAACTTCCCAATTTTTTATCAATTTAAAATAAAAATGAATAATATATTTTAAACCACCATTATTGTTTCTAAAATATATCATTTCATCATGAATAAATATCTTATTTCATTTCTGGTTTTTATACTAAAACTATGTGTTTTCCTCTTTAAAGTATCATTAATAGTTTCCCTTAAATCACACCCAATTTTCTCATTTATAATGTTTCCTAAACACTGGTTTTATATTTATTAACATTATTTGAAGATAATTTATCATTATCTATGCCTATTTTCTTTCTTAATGTCCATGTGTGATTTGAATTCATTTATTCGGGGAAAAGTTTATGATATGGCCATTGGTTATGCCTTATGACATGATTACGATACCCATTTCATTCCATGGGAAACCCTTATATTTATTCCTTATTTACAATTATTCATGTGTCAAACATGTTCATGAACATATTTTGATGGGTGAACCAAGATAGTTATCGAATACATTGGAAAATATCTAGTATCATTAGATGCCAAGTATGAGATTAGGGAGTAACCCTAATTCATTATGAGACTTTTTTCCACCATGTGATTTAGTATTGGTAGTTATCCTTGACTAATTTTTATGTAATATAGAATGTTTCTAGAACATTCCTATGATTCCATGATTACATGATATAATTTTCTACATGTTAGGATTCTATGTGTTTATTCTTGTTCCGTGCCTCTTTATGTCATCATGTTATTCATTCTAACCCATGTGTTATTCTTTATCCATATGTTTATTCCTTTACTGGGCTTTTTAGATCATCCCTTTTGTATATGTTTTCCCAAGTTATAACATGTACTTTTAAGAGCTCAATTGTAGTTAGTATACCATTATGGAAGAGATGTTATATGTTGGTTTTATTTTTTTCTAATTATGTAGGGAATATTTTGAAGAAAATAGACTTTAAGATTATTGGTTTGTATTTGATGATTAACTTTTCTTAAAACCATGTAATAATATTTGTAAAAGGATAGGATCTCTATAAATATTCCCTACAATGTGAACATTTCATATAATTATTTAAATGGTTTTAATATATAATCCTTTTTTTTAATTCTTTGATATTTAAAAATATTTCTAAAATGAGAAAATAATGACTTCATAAACTATATATAAATATCCATAAATCACACATAATATAAACATACCTAAATGATAATAATTTCAATTAAATAAAAATTATTCTACTCATAACGTTGCATATAATTCCCAATTAAGTGTTAAAACAATGAGACTGAGAAAAAAATATTTTTAAGTGAAAACTTAGCAAGGATTATTAAGTGGTTAGATGGTAAACAAGAAAGAAAACATGATAACATAAGAAAAATATGATTAAAGGAATTAATGAATCAAAATAGATAACCGTCATGTAATGTGGTCAATGAGTCATAAAAGAAATGTCATAGAATTATATAACATAATACCTAGATCACAAACATGTGTAAAAAATCATAAGATACAAAAATAATAAAATTTATTGTGAAAGATGAACAAATTACCTTTAATTTTGTAAAGAAAGAATTCATAAAATAGTGGGAACATGCATGTTATATTGTACATTATAATATTTATAACATTCTTCTCACCATATCACTATTTTTTCAAATTTCTTATTTTATTTATTTAATTTTTATCCATAGAGATAGAGTACACTACTCCAATCACTGAGTACTATAGGCATGACTCCTGTGTGGTGCTAACAGGTCATGTGCTTTGGTGGATTAGAGGGTCTAGTGCACACCATTATAATAAAATTCTTCCTCCAGCTACTATTATCACATACTTATTCCATGTATCCTTTTACATGGTTTTTGAATCTAATTATACAATCATTCATCATCACCTCCTTCTATACCTCACTACGGGATGGAGACCTAAGACACACACATTCCACTTGCATATGGTAGAGATTACCATTAACCTAGATGATGTTGTAGTTAGGTTTAGTATTCTTATATAGGGTATTGTAGTTATAGGACCCACCTTTTGAGATTGGCCTATGATTATATAGAAATTTACGGTTCTCAATATTATGGGAAATAATACTACTAAAAATGGAGGTTCTCTATATATGATCTCATTGGACATGTATTTATCATATTTACCCATTGATATAGTGAGAAGACTTCCATGTGTCACTCGTGTTCAAAAATCTTATGGCTCATTAGTGGGACACTTTGCATTTATCACTCTAGTATGCATATCCACATTATGTATTTTTGATTACTAGAGTAATTTGATCAGGTTGGGAGGTACATTTGGGCTTCTTCATTCATATAAAACATGTATACAGCCTTATTCATGATATCCTAATTAAATCACATTGATCAATAGGGATGTTTCACCCTCATTTAGATATTTTCATGTAAGAATATCCCTCCCCAATCCCCTATTATTGCGGGTAGAGTGATTCATATGGATATGGTCCATGAAAATATATATGGACCTTCATATGATCACTCATAATTATTTTTCCTAAAGATAACATGAGTTATTATATTCTATTGGTTATTATTTATCACATTCGTTGTTATAGATCGTTGTTGGAGTCTGAAAAAATTGTTCATCAGGGCTCTAATACAAAATTGGTTGCACATAATATCATGTTGGGTAGTTTACTACATACTGAAATAAGTAAATAAATTCCCCTATTTAATAATAAAATTCATAATATTTTCATTTTTGAAATTTTTTAAAAAATATTTTAACAAAGATCACATTTGAGTTCATATTTCATAGCATCCATAATAGGCTCTACTAAACTAGATTTTTTAATACTACATTGATGGGATTCATAAGTCCACAATTTTAGTTCATCTAATTTACTTCTATATTGTTGAGTGGCACCATCTTGATAGATTCATGCCCCTATTTGGATTTTTATAAAATATTTCATTTTCCGTGAGAATTTAGCAGTGCCTCATTCTATGAAGTTTATGGGAAGTCAGGATTTCAACTGATACCAATGAAATGCAGAGAATCTTTACCACTAAGATATATTTCTTCATTTCATCAATATAATAAAAAAAATAATTTACATAATAGAAACATTATTAAATAGAAACATAATATTTATATATTAAAAAATATATAGACATAAAGTAGATTATAATAATAATCTCAATGAAATTTATAATATTTGAATGAAAATAAAATATAGTTAAAAATATAAGTAATGAAAAAAATAATAAACCAATATGTAATTCTTTAAAACAAAAATATATTGTACCATTAAAATTTATTTTCATTAATTGTTTTTATGAAATTAGTTTTGATTTATATTATTTATTATATTTTAAGTAAGTTCATAAAATTTCATTATGGTTGTATTTATGCATTATTATTTATAGTCTTCCAAATTCACTTAATTGAAGCATTATTATGTTTCATATAGGTTACATTAAAGGTGTATAAATTATGAAGTATAAATACAGTCTTAATAAAATTCACAAAACTGAAAAAAATATAAAATATCAGTCAAACTAATTTTTTTCATAAATATAAAAAAAAATTAAATGTCATAATTTTATTTCTTAAATATATAATGTTTAACCTCTAAATAATTAATAGGCATAATTAATATTAAGTATTGATTTATTTATTACATTATTAAGAAGTATTAATAATTTTTTATATATAATAAAATGTTAATAATGACATTATTAATAAATTATAATTATATTATTAAATGTTTATGGTAATTAATATAATAAATAGTAATAAATATTTATATAATATATTTATATAATCAAACACAATAAAACAATATAAATAATTTAAATATACAGATATATATATGTATATGTATATGTATTCAATTTATCAAATGATTTTTTTTCTTTGAAGAAAGGAATTATAGACTGTAAAACCTTATCCTAATGTTTTCAGGAAATATTTTTAGGGTTTTTATGCCACGGGCCTAGGAAACAAATTGGAGAGGTGTGAAGGTCATTTAGGACTTTCTAACAATTCTTGTTAATGTAATTTAACCTGGTCTTATTTTTCCTTTAAAAAAAATCATATATAGAAAATATATTTCTGTGTTTATATTTTAAGTCACTCATTTATGGTGAGATGAGTAACACTATCTATAAATAATACATTATTTAATTAACTATTTTACATTTTTTATGTTTTAGATTCAAATTTCTATTATATAATTGAATTACATGTAGATAGAAAATGCATGGCATGAAATTCCATTAACATGGTACTTGAAACTTGAAAATATTTGAGCATCATGAAATTTCCATGAATGAAACGTGATAAAATTGTTCGGGTTTGGTGAATGTGGTGAAGAAAATGGATGTAAAAAATGAATGTAATAAAAATATCATGTGTGATATAGGTTAATTTTGACAATGTGCCACTGATATTTTTTAAATCACAAAAAAAATAATAGGAAAAATTGCGGTGGTATTTCACTCTTTAATTATCAAAGATTATGTTTATCAACATATTTTGTCAATTTAATAGTTGTATTCCATTAGATGATTAAAATTTTATAATTTCGAAAGTATATATACTTATTATTCTCTTATGATAATGACAAATTTTACCCATGATTTTGGATGATTTATTTGATTTAATTAAACTCATTGGGGTTTTATTTTGGTATAATAGTGTTTTCATGAGTTTCAAAAAATATCATCATTTGTTTTGGGGAAATAATTCTATTTTTATGTATAAATCCCACTAGAGGTTAACATATTAAATTTAACCATGTAAATAAGTATAATTATTTTTTAGGGATATATTGATCTCAAAGCTGTGTGTTTACCAATTGGTTTATATATGGTGAATCCCAATGAGTATTAAATTTTGAAGAGTATTATATGTTTTTTATATAATGATTATAATCTAGAATGGGAGAAAGTATAAAAAATTATAACACTTGATTTATGAAATAAATAGAGAAACTATCATTATATGTTATCTCAGGTTGTTGGGGTTTATCCTAGAGTGAAAAAATGCAGAATATGCTGGAGTTTCTAATAAAGGCCTATTATTTGAGATCAAATTTTATATTAATCACTATATTTAGAGTGATGTGTGTTTTTTTGGTTTAATATATGAGTAAAATAAAGATATGTAGTCTTGAAGAAGAATAATGGATGATCCTACAAACCCCTTCCAAGGTAGACCATGTTCTAAATTTCATGCTTTATTTGTTTGTGTATTTCTATATCTTTATACTACAATTGGGGTATCAAATATTATGAAAAATTTATCATTAAAATATAAATTTAGATAATTAATTACTTTCATGTTAGTCATAGGATAAGTTTTTTGTATAATATCTGATATAGAATATAATAAACCATAAATGAGAATTTTATGGTTATACATCCACCATGAAGTACTATAATCCCCATCCCATTCCACGTTATGATTTACACATTTGCTGTTAATCGTAGGTTGGGAATGTTTTTCTTCAATTGATATTAAAACTCCCATGTTTCTATATTAACAACATATTTTATATGACAACCTTGCTTTTTATTACAACATAAACATGCTTTATTACATAAAACGTCACTTGATACAACAAAGAAGATCGAGAGGTTTAGTGTCTTTGGGGCTTAGGATCATTACATAAAAACATAAAACATGAAAATACAACATCTTTATTGAAAACTTCCTTTACATGACCCCTACATTCCTTCGTACTTAGCATTGCATGGGATAACCTGAGGACATGCATAAGAAAAGGGTAAGCTATAAAGCCCAGTAAGGGAGTACACATGGAATAACATGAGGAGTAAAATACATGTAAGGAAATAGGCATATCAATAGGGCATAAGATAAACATGAACATAAAGGCATGATAAATCATGATAATCATAACATGGAAATGTGGTAACAACACTTAACATTGAATTAGCATGAGCCAAGGCTCATTGCACATGGAGCATGAGTAAACCCTCATTGCACTTGAAGCATGAGTAAACCCTCGTTTCACTTGAATAATCATGAGTCAACACTCATTTCACATGATGTATCATGATACTATACTTTACCCAATGCATTGGAGCGCTATAAGGGCGCACCCTTCTTAAACATTTCATTTCATGCATATGGGTGCCACAAGGATCATAAAACATGGATTCATAAAACATAATCATTTATTACACGATAAAGGAATGCGGAATTCATACATGAAACTTTACAATCAATAAGTAAATGTGCATAAAGGTGAATACCCTTGATGGAGAAATGGGCATGGTATTCACTACACAATGACATTGGCTTAGAAAATCGGTGTGATTTCGGCAGCATAACGGCGTGACATAAGAATTCATAAAAAAGGTTGATGAGAGAGAAATGGGTTCCTCATCATATTTACATGTAATGGACAGTAAGGAGGTCATATATATACATGTCCCAACAATTGAGAAGGAATTTAGATTCATGATACAAAAGTATTGCTTGAATGTAAAAGAAGAGAGAGAAGTTCCTTTCGGAATTTCGGCATAGTAACGGGTGTACATGGGAGGCATTTAATGAGAGAGAAAGGGTTATCCCATCATTCAAAAAATAATAGGGAAGTATGGGGGAGGTGTGAAACCATACCCCAACATTCATAATTGAAATTAAAAGGGAAATACAACTTAAAGAAAATTGACAAAAAAGAGAGAGGAAAAAAAACCCCTACGTGGAAGTGTGCTTCCAAAGGCTAGAGAGAGGCTTGTGAGAGGCTTCTTGGGAGCTTGGGGCACCTTGATATGATTCTAGAGAGAGTAGGGCAGAGGTTGGACGAACTCCAAGGGCTTTGAGTGAGGATGAAGTGGGATCTTGGGTGGGTTTATATAGGAAAGGTGAGAGAATTCTTTATTATTTAGGTTTGGGACCCCTTATATTAAAATAATCCAAACCACAAACCATACCATGTTATTTGCCCATGGTTTCTGGAAAAGGAAAGAGGAAAACAATATTTTAAAGGCCAAGTTCCGAACTTATTAAAAAATTAGGGTTTCTTATGTGGAGGTGAGTCACACTCCCATGGGAATTAATTTAAAAAGGAAAAGTGTTGAATAAGTCTTGAGGGCTCCATTAATGCTTTGAAAAGTAAGTAAAACTAACCCAAAACCTAATTATTTTAATGATAAAACATATATTGGCTGAACATAAGGATTATAGTATTTTATTACATCACCATTGGGTCATTATGATGCCATAAAACACTTTATATATTTAAATGGTATTAAATTTTTACCCTAAAATTTGACTGTCTCATAAAATTATGAAAAATTCACCGTTGGATAATTTCGACGTCCTGATTCCAAAAATAATATTTATTTTATTTAAATAATTTTCTAAATATGTGAATTTTCACTTTTAAAATATAAACCGACATTTATAAAAAATCACGGGTTTTGACAGAAATGGATTTCAAACCTTAATAAAAATTTTAATTGCATTCATAAAATTATAAGATCATTTACATTTAATAAAAATTAATTTAATAATAATATGTTATTAAAATATTATTTAATTCAAAAATCCTTTAATTTAATAAAATATAATTCTTAATTAAATAATAACTAAAAACACCATTCGTACTTTAAAAACTATTTACAATGTAACAAAAATGACTAGAAATTATATTCATTATGATATACAAAAATAATGTACATGAACATGGTACTACTTATTTGTTACATAAACCCTTAAAATAGCCGTATAAGACCTAAGGGTAAGGTGTGAGATGGTGACAGACTCTTGGGGCGGCTCGGATAACATCGCTTGAGTGGTAATCTCTATCAACTTCCACTTTTCCCATAGACGGTCCCGTTCGAGCTTGACATAATGAAGCTCAGCTTGGGCTTGGTCAAGGGAAAAGCCCAAAGACACCACCTCTTTTCCAAGCTCCGACAAATGGGCTTCATATGGAGAAATTCTACTAGATGAGGCCATCGCTTCCTTTTTCTGAGTAAAATTGTGTTCGTTAAAGCCTTATACTTATACTACTCATGTGATCACTGTTACACGGCTATAAAAGTAACGGTCACAAATCTTAACATACAACCAAAGAATTTGACATCTTATAAAATCATTTTTCATAAGGATACATTTAACTGGATCAAGAGGGATTTTCATTAATGAAACTTTGGGTCGTTAAAATATTCCCCGCTTAAGAAATTTTGACCTCGAAATTTTCCTTTTCCCTCACTAAAACAAATGTGGGTAACTCAGCTTCATTATATCCTCCGACTCCCAAGTTGCTTCTTCAAACTTGTGGTTTCTCCACCACACCTTGACGATGGTCATTGTCTTATTTCGTAGAAATTTTTCTATACAATCTAAGATCTTCACTGGTTGCTCCTCATAAGAAAGATCATCTTCCAATTGTACTACCTCGGAAGAGAGTACATGTGAAGGGTCCGGTATGTACTCCCTTAAGAGTGATACATGAAATACATCATGCACCTTGTCCATAGTAGGTGGAAGTGCTATTCGATAGGCCACAGCCCCAACACGATCAAGAATCTAGAAGGGGCCGATGTACCTTGGACTTAAATTCCCTTTATTTCCAAACCTCATGACCTTCTTTCATGGAGATATGCGTAAAAACACCATGTATCCAACTTTAAATTCAAGGTCTCGTCGACGATTATCTGCATAACTCTTCTATCGACTTTGGGATACCCTGATATGTTGCTGAATGGTTTTCACCATCTCCACCATTTCTTCGACCATTTCTGGTCCATGCAGCTTACGTTCACCGACCTCATCCCCACATGCTGGTGTTCTGCACCTTTTCCCATACAGGGCTTCGTATGGTGCCATTTGGATGCTCGAGTGGAAACTATTATTATAAGAGAACTTAACCAGAAGAAGATGTTGATCCCATCCTCCTTTAAAGTCCATTTAGCATGCTCTCAACATTTCCTCATGTGTTTGGATAGTCCGCTCGGATTGGACATCAGTTTGAGGATGATAGGCCGTACTGAAGTTCAGTTCAGTATTCAGAACATGTTGTAGAATCTTCCAAAACATAGAGGTGAATCTTGGATCTCGGTCAGGCACAATAGATAGTGGTACTCCATGAAACCGTACCACTTCCCTGATATATATCTGTGCCAGTTGATCCAAAGAGAAATCCTCTTGAATAGCAATGAAGTGTGCAGTCTTTGTAAGACGATCCACAACAATCCAAATTGCATTGTTTCCTTTGGATGTCCTTGGAAGTCCGGTGACAAAGTCCATGGTGATGTTCCCCCATTTCCATTCTGGTATGGGCAATGGTTGAATCATCCCCTTAGACTTCTGCCTCTCTGCCTTCACTTCCTGACACACCAGGTACTTTGATGTATATTCAGCGATCTCCTTCTTCAAATTATCCCACCAAAAGTTTTATCAGAGATCTCGATACATCTTGGTGCTCCCTGGGTGAATAGAGATATTTGAACTATGTGCATCATCCAAAAGTTCCTTCTTCAGATCCAGACATGATGGAACACATAGTCTTTTCCCAAACCGCACAATTCCTTCTTCATTAACATTAAACTCTGAGGATTTTTCCTTTTTGATAGCTTCCACTTTTTCTTGAATTCCCGCATCATCCTTTTGAGCATCCTTTAACCTTTCCAGAAGATATGGTTGAGCAATCATTTGTGAATGTATTGATGATGTTCCCTTCTTTATGATTCCCACATCCATCTACATCAAGTCTAAGAAGATTGGATCCTTCTCAATTCTCATCATTGATAGAATAGCTAGATCCTTTCTACTTAGGGCATCCGCCACCTTGTTCGCTTTCTCAGGGTGGTAATGTATTGAACTCTCAGAATCCTTGATGAGCTCTATCCATCTTCTCTGGCTCATATTAATCTCTTTCTGTGTGAATATATATTTAAGACTCTTGTGGTCAGTATATATCTCACATTTCTCTCCATAGAGATAATGCCGCCAGATTTTCAAGGCAAAGATCACCGCCTCCAACTCTAGATCATGCGTTGGATAGTTTCTCTCATGGATTTTAAATTGCCTTGAGGCATAGGATATCACTTTATCATTCTGCATCAGCACACATCCTAAGACCTTCTTCGAAGCATCACTGAATACCACAAATATCACCCCACTTGTGGGTAAAGTGAGAACGGGTGCAGTGATAAGCCTCCTTTTCAACTCCTTGAAGATTTCTTTGCATTCATCACTCCAAGAAAACTTTACTCCCTTTAGAGTTAGCTTGGTACGAGGGTTGGACAATCGTGAGAAATTCCTCACAAATCGTCGATAATATCCAGCTAACCCTAAGAAGCTACGGATATTAGTTACCGATGTTGGCCTCGGCCATCCCTCAATTGCATATGTTTTGGAGGGGTCCACAGATATCCCATTGCTTGTGATGATATAGCCCAAAAATGAGACTTCCTTCAACCATAACTCACACTTTCTGTACTTTCCATAGAGCTACTCTTTGCGCAAAGTCTCTAGTACAGTTTTTAAATACTCCTCATGGTCCTCCTTGGTTTTGGAGTATATTAGAATATCATCTATAAAGACTACCACAAATTTGTCAAGGTAGTCTCTAAAGACTCTATTCATCAAGTCCATGAATATTTCTGAAGCATTGGTGAGTCCGAAAGGCATTACTATGAATTCATAGTGCTCGTACCTTGTATGAAAAGCAGTCTTGGAGATATCTTCCTTCTTCACCCTTACCTGATAATATCCCGACCGCAAGTCCACCTTAGAGAATTATTATGCACCACGCAGCTGATCAAACAAGTCATCGATTCTTGGGAGAGGATACTTGTTCTTTATCATGATTTTGTTAAGTTCACAATAATCAAGGCAAAGCTGTATTGACCCATCCTTCTTCTTAACGAAGAGGACTGGTGCACCCCATGGTGATGCACTTGGGCGTATAAACCCTTTATCCAGATTCTCCTGTAGTTGTTTCTTCATCTCTTCAAGCTCAACAACAACCATTCTATATGGAGTCTTGGATATTGGTAGCACCCCAGGTATAAGTTCAATTGAGAACTCAATATCTCTTCTTAGAGGAAGACCAAGAAGTTCCTCGGGAAACACTTCAGCGAATTCCCTCACAACAGGTATTTCTTCAAGGGTGGTTTCTTCCTTGGACTCAATCATCTGAGCCAGATATGCATGCTCATATGGCAGTAATATCCATGCTTGAGATGATGGTGCTAAAGGAGATTCATCTTCATCCTGACACTTGTAATGAATCGGGGGTCGATTCTCTATATGGAGTGTGATTTCCATCTCCCGACAATTTATGTTGGCTCTATATAATGAAAGCCAATCCATGCCAAGAATTGCATCAAATTCCACCAGAGGGAGTATGACGAGGTTCGTCGGGAAATTCAATCCACAGATTATAACAGGGGAGGACTTATACTCATGGGATGCAATGATTGCCCCATTTGCTGTACTCACCGACATCTTTACTTCCAGGATTTGTGGTGGTGCTGGGATTGTTCTACTAAACTTTTGAGATATAAAATAATGTGTAGAACCTGAATCAAAAAGTATGTTTTCTATTCTTGAATGAATAACTAGCGTACCTGTCCCCACTTTGTTGTCGGGGTTCACTTCGGCTAAAGTGATGGAAAAAGCTCTCCCTTGCTGTCTTGGAGGTTTTTGGTTGCCTTCGAAAACCGTTGGATTAGGGCACTGATTTGCAAAATGACCCGGCTCTTTGCATTTATAGCATTGAAAAATGTGCTAAGGTTCGAACGAAGTGTTCCTCTCCTCTGTCACAGCCTCGGGTCCTTCTTGCCGACAGTTAATAGCTAGGTGCCCTTCTCTTCCACACCTGAAGCATTTTCTCGTCCCCTTAAGGCAATTTCTAGGGTGCTTCTTTCCGCACTTTTGGAAAGTGGGGTATTAAAACTTCTTAGCACCGTTGGATTTATCCATCGGACCACCATCATTGATGCCCACCTTACGCTTCTTGTCCCCATGATACCCCTGTGATTCTCCGATCTCCATTTCAACCTTGAGGGCACATCGGACAATTTCCTCATAACTGTCGAAGTCACGGATCGCTAATGCTTTCCGCAAACTAGGCTTCAGCCCACCAAAGAAGCGGTCAACCTTGCATTCGGGGGTAACGACAAAGCCGGAAGCGTATCGTGCAAGCCTTGTGAAGTTTTCTTCATACACTCCCACAGATTCTTCATCTTTCTGTTTTAGGGAAAGGAAGTCCCTTTCCATCTTAAAACGGAGGGTGCACGGAAAATATTTATCGAAGAACATTTTCCGGAATTCATTCCATTCAAAATCCTCGATCTCCTCCTCAGGATTTGTAAATTTGATCAACTTCCACCATTGATTAGATTCACCCTCCATACGATAGGCCGCCAGGAGAACCTTCTCTTGTTCGTAACATTGAAGGATAGAGAAGATCTTTTCAATGGAGTTGATCCATTGTTCAGCGATCGTGGGATCAGATTATCCACTAAAAGTAGGAGGCCTTTGTCTCATGAAGCATTCAATAGTGACTTGTACTTTCCTGGGGGGGGGGGGGTTGAACGTTCCTCTTGACCCGTGTTTATATTCAAAACTTGAGTTAGTTGAGATAGAAGTGTGACAAAGTTCGCGATTCCCGCTCCCATTGGATTGGGCATCTCATTAGTACCATCATCACACTGATCCTCACAACGGTTGTTAGCCCGAGTTCTCCTATTACCGGCCATTGGCTGGAATAAAAGGAAATTTAGGGGTAACACATAAAGGGTAATTCAAAGACAAAACTTTATGACTTATAAATAAACTTTAATCTCTTTAACTCATGAGTCTATAGGATTCAATCCAGGATTTTCATGATCTACCTTCTAACATATATTCTTAGAGAAATTTTTCCTTTAATAAGGGTTCATTCTATGATTGTGAATTTATCAAAACATATCCCCCAGGAGTGTCATAACCAAGAGTGCAGCAAGGCCTGTTGTTGTGCACCATTTCCCGTTTGAGTCTAGCTCAAAGTGATGTTTTCAGGTTTTACCCCTAGGATACATCTGTGCCAGAGCCACCTCTACCTGCTCGTATCCAGACAGGGATGTATTTGTTTGATAAACCACTTACTTAGTATTTACCAAAACTTAGGGATGTTTTTATAATACTTAGTCTTGTATCTAAGGCTTTACTAGGGTTTCCTAATCCCAAAAATAACTAAACCTATCCTCTGATACCAACTATGACAACCCTTCTTTTTATTACAACTTAAACATGCTTTATTACATAAAACTTCACTTGATAAAACAAAGAAGATTGAAAGGTTTAGTGTCTTTGGGGCATAGGATCATTACATAAAAAAATAAAACATGAAAATACAACATCTTTATTTAAAACTTCCTTTACATGACCACTACATTCCTTCGTACTTAGCATTGCATGGGATAACCTGAGGACATGCATAAGAAAAGGGTGAGCTATAAAGCCCAGTAAGGGAGTACACATGGAATAACATGAGGAGTACAATACATGTTAGGAAATTAGTATATCAATAGATCATAAGAGAAGCATGAACATAAAGTCATGATAAATCATGATAATCATAACATGGAAATGTGTCAACAACACTTAACATTGAATTAGCATGAGCCAAGGCTCATTGCACATGGAGCATGAGTAAACCCTTATTGCACTTGAAGCACGAGTAAACCATCGTTTCACTTGAATTAGAATGAATCAACACTCATTGCACATGACGTATCATGATACTATACTTTACCCAATGCATTGGAGGGCTATAAGGGCGCACCCTTCTTAAACATTTCATTTAATGCATAAGTGTGCCACATGGATCATAAAACATGGATTCATAAAACATAATAATTTATTCCATGATAAAGGAATATGGAATTCATACATGAAACTTTAAAATCAATAATTAAATGTGCATAAAGGTGAATACCCTTGATGGAGAAATGGGCATGGTATTCACTACACAATGACATTGGCTTAGAAAATCGATGTGATTTCGGCAGCATAACGGCGTGACATAAGAATTCATAAAAAAGGTTGTTGAGAGAGAAATAGGTTCCTCATCATATTTACATGTAATGGAAAGTAAGGAGGTCATATAGATACATGTCCCAACAATTGAAAAGGAATTTAGATTCATGATACAAAATTATTGCTTGAATGTAAAAGAAGAGAGAGAAGTTCCTTTCGGAATTTCGGCATAGTAACATGTGTACATGGGAGGAATTTAATGAGAGAGAAAGGGTTCTCCCATAATTCAAACAATAAGGGGGAAGTATGGTGGAGGTGAGAAACCATACCCCAACATTCATAATTGAAATTAAAAGGGCAATACAACATAAAGAAAATTGACAAAAAAGAGAAAGGAAGAAAAAACCCTTACTTGGAAGTGTGCTTCCAAAGGCTAGAGAGAGGCTTGTGAGAGGCTTATTGGGAGATTGGGGCACCTTGAGAGGATTCTAGAGAAAGTAGGTAAAAGTTTGGACGAACTAATAGGGCTTTTAGTGAGGAGGAAGTGGGAGCTTGGGTGGGTTTATATAGGAAAGGTGAGAGAATTCTTTATTATTTAGGTTTGGGACCCCTTATATTAAAATAATCCAAACCACAAACCATCCCATGGTATTTTCCCATGGTTTCTTGAAAAGGAAATAGGAAAACAATATTTTACAAGGCCAAGGTCCGAACTTATTAAAAAATTAGGGTTTCTTATGTGGAGGTGAGTCACACACCCATGGAAATTAATTTAAAAAGCAAAGTGTTGAATAAGTCTTGAGGGCTCCATTAATGCTTTGAAAAGTAAGTCAAACTAACCAAAAACCTCATTATTTTAATGATAAAACATGTATTTGCTGAACATAAGGATTATGGTATTTTATTAAATCACCATTGGGTCATTATGATGTCATAAAACACTTTATATATTTAAATGGTATTTAAGTTTTACCCAAAAATTTGACTGTCTCAGAAAATTATGAAAAATTCACCATTGGATAATTTGGACATCCTGATTCCAAAAATAATATTTATTTTATATAAATAATTTTCTAAATATGTGAATTTTCACTTTTAAAATAAAAACCGATATTTATAAAAAATCACGGGTTTTGACAGAAATGGCTTTCAAACCTTAATAAAAATTTTAATTGCATCCATAAAATTATAAGATCATTTATATTTAACAAAAATTTATTTAATAATAATATTTTATTAAAATATTATTTAATTCAAGAATCCTTTAATTTAATAAAATATAATTCTTAATTAAATAATAACTAAAAACACCATTCGTACTTTAAAAACTATTTACAATGTAACAGAAATGACTAGAAATTATATTCATTATGATATACAAAAATAATGTACATGAACATGGTACTACTTATTTGTTACATTACCCCTTAAAATATCTGCATAATACCTAAGGGTAAGGTGTGCGATGGTGACAGACTCTTGGGGTGGCTCGGATAACATCGCTCGAGTGGTAATCTCTATCAACTTCCACTTTTCCCGCAGACAGTCCCGTTCGAGCTTGACATAATGAAGCTCAGATTGGGCTTGGTCAAGGGAGAAGCACAAAGACGCCACCTCTTTTCTGAGCTCCAACAAATGGGATTCATATGGGGCAATTATACTGGATGAGGCCATCTCTTCCTTTGTCTGAGTAAAATTGGGTTCGTTAAAGCCATATATTTATACTACTCATGTGATCACTGTTCAACGACTATAAAAGTAATGGTCACAAATCTTAACATAAAACCAAAGAAGTTGAAATCTTATAAAAAAAAATTTCATAAGGAGACATTTAACTGGATCAAGAGGTATTTTCATTAATGAAACTTTGGGTCATTACATTTTATGAGTCTCTATTATTATCATGCACAAAAACATTATTTTAGAGAAAACAAAACCAATTATAGGATATATGGTTCTTGGTGGTTAATTGATGGAAGAATGGTTTCAACATATCATTTGATTGGTGACTTGGTGGGCCTAGTGAATGACCATAGTAATGATGATGTTTGATAGGGTTTCCTAAGACAATATTGGAGGGAATGCTAAGTTTATTAAAATAATTGAAAGATAGATACACCCTTCATATGATTTTGTGATAGAGAATGTCTCCAGAGGGATGATCCTTCCAATAGGTGGTTCACTAGTATAAATTAGTATTGTGGGAAAAGAAGCATTATAACCCAAATCTAAACTCTATGGTATTTTGGGGTTAGTGTTCATGTATCGGCCACTTAACATAATATTTAGAACATAGAATCCAGTTAATGAGTTAACCACCCATAGGTAGTATTACCAGTTTCCCCGACACGTGTTATGAGCTGGGTCTATGCAGGAAGGACCCATCTAAGTGGTTCTTAAAATTTATCTGGTTGATCCATAAAAATTCATTTCATCATATTTTCTATTTAAAAAAAATTAAACCACATCTCTTAAAAAATATACATACAAGTAAGTAGGTAGTATTTGGGTGCATGTCTCACAGTTGAGCCCTAAAAGTAAGGGGGAAAACATTAATTCAATACTGAAGACTACAATATATTATAAGATTAATTACATACCCTAGTATAAATATAAATTGTATTGAGTGTATTGGGATTTTTTAAATTCAGTTTCATGATATAATTAATTGTGGAATGCGTGAATGATTATCAAGAAGTTGTTATAATTGATTTATAGGGAGTTTAATTGTCTAGTTAAACACTCACCAATAATTCTACTATAATTTTTTCATAGTCATTTAATTCAAATAAAAAATTAATTGACAACAAGAAACCTGATTTTTATAAAAAACTTATAAAAAATAATTGCCCGGGGGAATTTACACTTTAATTCATGCACTAAAATAAACATTAACATACAAAGAATTTATTGAGATTTTATAAATCAGGTAGAGATTTTAAAAAAATGAAAAGTGGGAGAACCCATAATAAAATATTATTTGATTTAAAATCATAGAAAAATTACAACCATATAACTCTACACATGATAGAGATACAAAAAAAACAAAAAAAATACAATGATAATGAAATATGAGACTCCCTCCTAAAAACAAGGGTCGAAGTACCTATTTTGGCCTTTTAATCATGTGGAGAATGGGATTTAACAATTCCAAAATAGTGTTTTTTTCCTAAAGACCATCAAAATGAGACCAATTTATCGCTGTTTTTATTATAATTGATAATGGGGTACTTTATCATTACTAGAAATAGCGATGATAAAGGCCCTACAACTATTGTGTTCTATTTTAATAGAAACACACTTCATCAAATATAAATTTATACACCTATATATAAATTAATATTATAATTGAAGTATAATTTACATTAAAAATACAAAATAACCTATCATATACCTTTTAAAAAATCTGTATAACTAAATTTTCAATTACTGTCCAAAGAAAATTTAAAAACACCAATGTTTCATCTTATTTGTCACCTATGACCTCCTATAAAAAAAAATACCGACCATGGTATCAGTTACCGATAAAACACACCAAACCTTTGAAGAAAATAAACCTGTATATGAAAAAATATTAGTAATACTATAAAAATAAATTAAACGTAAATGTAAAATAATACAATAATAAAATTTCAATTTTATATAAAATACACACTTATAGTAATTTTGGTCACACTGTGCACCAGATTAAGGTGGGGCTAATTCCTACACATCAAAAATGACTTATGGATTACTTTCCTAATGTTTTAAAACAATACAAGTATTTTTGTTATCTCATTTTTGAGTATGTCCATTTTATTTTTTACTAAAAATTAATTTTAAACTGCAAACATGAAATTTGTGTCATACCAGTCATATTGTGTGTTGGATTAACATGAGAATGATTTTTAAACATAAAAAATGTCTTATAAATCATTTTTATAATTTATCAAGAAAAAAAATTGAATTTCTTTTTTTTCAATCAGTGACACATTTTGAGCTACATTGTATATTTTAGATAGATAACAAACACTTTGAGTCATACCAGGAACACTATGTATCATATTAAGGTTCAGATGATTCCTATATATAAAAATTGAATTATGGTTCATTGTATAAAATTATAAATATAATCCAAATGTGTCTGTATGGATTTGAGTATGTCACATTTTTTTAATTTAAATGTAATTTTTAAATAAAAAGACACACCTGTAGTCATAACGATCATACCGTGCATCAAATTTAGGTGTGTTTGAATCATAGAAATCAAAAATAACATATGGATAATTTTTATAAATTATCAAAACAATATGAGTTAATTTTATTAGTTTTGAGTATGTCACTTTTGTTTTTCACAAAAATGAAATTTTAAAATGAAAACACACACTTTAGGTTATACCGGTAACATCCTGTGTTCGTTTGTGACCATACTGATTTACACACATGGAAAATGACTTATGAATAATTTTACAAAATTATAAAACAGGTTGGAGTGATTTTTATTTTTTTTAGTGAGTGACACATGTTTTGAACTAAAATTTCAATTTTAAACTGATAACGGACACTTTGAGTCATACCTGGCACATGATGTATCATATTGAGGTGCGACTAAATTATACATGTGAAAAATTACTTATAAATCATTTTCCTAAAGTATTAAAACAATTAAAATATGTTTTCTATGTATTGAGTATGCCACTAGTCCTTTTTACTAAAATTAAAATCAATTATTAAAAGAATGAAACACAAAGAGTATTACTAGTCAAACTATGTATCAGATTGAGGTTAAATTTATTACAAAATGTTATAAATGACATATGGATCATTTTTCTAATGTATCAAAACAATATGAATGTGTTTTCTCGGTTTTGAGTACATCACATTATATTTTTACTAAAATTATTGTCAATTATAAATAAAAATACACCCTTTGAGTCATATCAGTCAAAAAGTGTGTCAGATTGAGATATAATTGATTCTCACACATCAAAATTTTCTTTTGGGTGATTTTACTAAAGTATTAAAATAATACAAATTTATTTTCTCAGTTTTGAGTATGTCAATTGTAGTTTGCTATAAATTTTCATTTCAAATTAGAAACATGAATTTTGAGTCACATTGGTAACATCATTTGTCAGTTTTATGTCAGAATATTTTCTATACATTAAATATAAATTATGAATCATTTTTAAAAATTATCTATACAAGAGAATATTTTCACGATTTTCTTTTAGTGAAACACATTTTGAACTAAAATGACAATTTTAAAATGATAACCGACACATAGGGTCATACCAGTCACAAATTGTGTTATATTTTGGTGTGGTAGATTTCTACAAGTCAAAAATGACTTATGAACAATTTTACTAAACTATAAAATTAATATGAATGTGTTTTAATTTTTTTGAGTATTTTACTTTTATTTTTTAATAAAATGTCATTTTAAAGTGAAACCCTGAACTTTGTGTTATATTGGTCATACCATGTGTTGGTTTGTTGTGAGACTAAATCTTACCCATAAAAAATGACACATGAATGATTTTAATAAATTATCCAGACAAACATAGGGTATTATATTGGTTATTAGTGAGTGAAACACTCTTTGAACAAAAATGTCAATTTTAAACTCATAATAGGCACTTTGAGTCATACCGGGCACATGATATATTAAATTGAGATTATAGTAATTTATAAAAATAACTGATGACATAGAAATAATTTTACTAATTTATAAAAACAATATGAATTAATTTTCTTGGTCTTGTGCTTGTCACTTTTCCTTTATACAATAATTAATTTCAATTTTAAATAAAAAGACACACTTGTGGTCATACCGATCAAACTAGGAATTTTATTGTGGATATTTTGATTAATATATGTGAAAAAGGACTTATAAATCATGTTACTATAGCATTAAAAAAATCCTAATCCATTTTATTAGTTTTTCATATGTATCTTGTTCTTTGTAGTAAAATTTATGTGAATTTTAAATAAAAATATACACTTGGAGTCCTACCAGTCACACCATTCATCATATTTAGGTATGATTTATTAATAAACATCACAAAATACTTGTGGATTGTTTTCATAGATTATAAAAACAATATGAATGTGATTTATTAGTTTTTAGTATGCCACTTTTTCATTTTTACTAAATTAATGACAACTTTAAATAAAAATACATAGTTGGAGTCATATCAGTCAAATCATGCATCAAATATAGGTTAAAATTATTCCTAAATTTAGAAAATAACAAATAGATCATTTTCCTAAAATATTAAAGCAATATGAATTCATTTTATTGATATTGAGTATGACATGTATCCTTTTTCCTAAAATTAATGTAAATTTTAAATAAAAAGTCACACTTTGACTTATATCGGTCATTTCATGAGTTATATTGATGTTTGGATGATTCCTACACATATAAAATTACATATGAATTTTTTAACTAATTTATCAAAACAATATAAAATAATTTTCATAGTTTTGAGTATGTTATTTGTCCTTTTTACTAAAATTAATGTCAATTTTAAATATAAAGTCACACTTGGGTTTATATCAATCACACCATGCATGAAATTAAGGTGAGGATGATTCTCACATTTATAAAATGACATATGTATAATTTTCCTAAACTATAAAAAAATCCAATTGTGTTTTATTAGTTTTGGTTATGTCACTTGGGGTTTTTACTAAAATGTCATTTCCATTTGGAAACACACACTTTGAGTAATACCAATCACATAATGTGTCATTTCAATGTGAGAATGATTTCGGCACATAAAAAAATATATTAGTCATATTAATAAATTATGAAGATAATATATGTGATTTTTCATTGTTTTGAGTGAGTGATAATATTTTTGAACTAAAATTTAAATTTTAAAATGATAATAGACACTATCAGTTATACTAGGAAGATAATTTATCAGAATATGGTAGGTCTAATTCACACAAATAAAAATTTAAATATGGATAATTTTTTATAAAGTATCAAAATAATATTTAAGTGTTTTATATGTATTAAGTATCACATGTCTTTTTTACTAAAAGTAATGTCAATTTTAAATACAGAGACACACTTAGAGCCATACTGGGAGAATTGGGTATCAAATTGATGTTTGGATGATTCCTACACACAAAAAATGGTATATAGATCATTTTTTTAATGTATCAAAACAATATGAATGTTTTTATCAGCATTTAGTAATCCGATTATCCTTTTTACTAATATTAACACCAATTTTTTTAAAAAAAGACACACATGGACTTATACTAGTCACACTATTTATCTTATTGAGGTGAAGATGATTCCTAAATGTAAAAAAATGAATTATGGATAATTTTTTGAAAGTATAAAAATAATTAGAATTTTTTTCTTGGTTTTGAGTATGTCACTCATATTTTTTTAATAAAAATAATTTCAATATTAATTAGAAAGACACACATGGAGTCATGATGGTCACACAATGTTTCCTATTATGGTGAGGGTGATACCTACAATTCTCAAATGACATATAAATTATTTTACTATAGCATTAAAAAAGTATTTTTTCCCTTATATTTGAGTATGTGATGTGTGCTTTGAACCAAAATGTCAATTATAAACTAAAAACGTATAGTTTGAGGTATATAGAGTATATTGTGTACCAAATTGTGGTGATGATAATTAAGTATGTGATGTGTGTTTTTCTTTTTGAAATATACACCATGATAGATAAGATATATCTATTCCATTTGAAATGCATAGGAAACCCCATGTGGCTTAAAATGCCTCATCCAAAAGCAACATGTTCTCTATGTTTTGGCTTGATGTCGAAAGTTAAAAGAAAAATATGACTTCCAAAAAGAAAATACCTTTATAAAAAGCATTTTTATGTTAGTAATGCTATAAATAATTAAAGTAAACATAAATACAAAATAATAAAATAATAAAATGTAAAATTTAAACTAAAACCAAACAATTTGAGATTATCAGGTACAACATATCTCGTATTGAGGTATGGTTGATTCCACCATAAATTTTTAACATACATTTCTTGATAATAGTATAAGAGTGAATCATACTTTATTAAGAGATCATATCTTCATGATCTCTAGGAAAATAAACAAAAAACATATCATATAAAATTGATTTGAAAATAAAGTAAAATAGTACATTAAATGATAATAAAATCAATTAAATAACTAGTGGAAGTCACATATTGAAGATATATATTTAAATTTTGACACTAGGTATACCTCCCAGTTATTACTAAACAAATATATGTTGTCTTATGAATACATTTACTTTTGATATTTATTGTAATACTGGATAAATATATTTACACAATGGGTTAGTAAATATTTTAATTTAATAGTACTTATATTTGGAAATAAATCATTGAGGATGCTAGTTTGTTGATGGTATGTGGAATCTATCATATATTTGAAAACATAATAACCATATGTTTTATCCAATGGATTGTTTTAAACACTACAGGAAACATTGTATAAAATATGTAATTTTTTATGGTGATATCTTATTATATATACCGTAATACTTATCCACTTCTATAAATCTATAGTATCTTTAAACACATGGACTATCTCTATTCTATGATTTACACAATATTTAAACACTTACCTATCATCAAATAATTATAACAAATTCATAATATAAAATATATAACTGGAAGTTTATTTCTAAATTTTTGGATGTCGTATATTAAAAATTGAAAAACATCATCATGTGTAGTCATTTTATTGGGTATCCATGCATTGAATCTATAAAATCATATTTGGAGTATCCAAATTGAAGCTAATTTATATCCAATGTTTCCTAAAAAATAAAATGGAATAAGTATGGGAAATAAATTAAATATATTTTATATGATTAACTTGTAGATTTTTACCCATGAATCATTCATAATATAAGGAGTATTTAATCATTAAGTTTTCTTTCAAATGATACAGCCAAATTTTCACTCTTTCATCAATTTGAACTCAATTCGATGGGTTTAGTTCTATATAAGTGTTCTGAGGAATAATGTTTCCATATTTATATTCATGTGGTTCCCCTTTAAATAATATTTATATAGACACTTGCAAACAAATATGAATTATATTTATTCATAATTAACATAGTATATCAAATATTGGAAAAGAAAATCATAAAAACACACCAAATATATACATTTACAATCGGGAGACCTAAACAGTCATACTTGTGGATTTCATTAACATTCTCAAGAAAAATATAGTCTATAAAGTCATATCCATACATTTATTTATTCAAAATAAACTATGAAATTACTACCATTTTATAACCTCGAATCCACATGAACCATTAATGTTAATAAATGAAGATATTTAATGGTAAGAGTAATGGTGATTTGGAAATATATATTTTATTGGCCAGTCATTTCATTTGATTGTTTTGATTTTACCTTTCATTTCACCCCTTTCCCTTTGTCCACAAAAAATAACATTCTTCAATTTAGATATTTTTTCATTAATTGTTAATGGTTTTTCCTGAAAAATAGATTGTAAATGAATACGTCCTCATAAAAATGTTTTTTACATGATTTGACAGTGATTATAAGAATATTAAAATATCTTGATCAATCAAATGAATATTTTCATTGTCATGTGGAATAGGTATCTCGGTGCTTAGCTCATGAGAAATTATAATTCAAATGCTCACATGACCTGTTGGATGTTTTATGTTATATAGAGTATCTTCTCAGACATTGTACATGGTAGCCTTCTCAATAAGGTGATGTGTGGGTTTTGGTAGATGTAAATCAAAATCATTTTCACCCTATAGAATATCATTACAATAATGGAATCAGTATCATCCTAATTCACATTTCACAAAAACAATTATGATAATATTGATTACCTTGTATAAGAAATATCTTTGAGGGGAATGTTTCACCAAGAATTTGGTGGGGGTTGGGGGATCTTCCTACTGTGGTTATTCATTAATATTTTCTTCTCTTTTATTCCCCCATTACATTTTATATAAACTCATACTACCAATGAATTTTTCATTTAAGAGAACATAACAATGCATGTATCTTGTCCATTTTTTTCTTTATCCCCATGTTATTTTATTTTATAAAAATATGTTTTGGGTTTTACCCTAAAATGTACACCTTTCACATAGCAATAGTGTTCAGGCCTCATCAAGGCTACAGACAGTAGCTTTTCATCCTGTACTTCTGATGATAATTATTTTGTATAATTAGAATAAAAAATATTTGTTAATTAGTATTAATTCTTATGTATTAATTATTTAATAATTATTTTCTTATGTCATAATTACACATGCTTCCCACACTTTTTGTGTGTTTTCATCTATTATATTCCCTTATTATTTAAAAATGCATCTATCCATAGAACATGATGTGAGATGGATGTGAATTTGGATTTGTATTCAACAATATTTATATAAATATAGGAACATAATTATGTGTTTGATTCAAGTAACATAAAATTATTATGATAAATTTATAATACATAAGATTTTATTCAACTAATTCCTACCCCATCATTTATTTATAGTAAGGGTATGTTTTTTTATTTCTATTGCTTATTTTTGGTCTCAATTTTTGTTTTTTAAATTAAAATTCTTAATTAAAGGGATAAATACAAATATTTTAAATCAATATATTACCAAAAACTATGTACCTAAAAAGATGCCTCTTTAAGACAGCTAGTAAATACATCCCACACTTCTTGGATTATCTAGAATTGTATATATGTGGGGGGTGTTAGATCATTTTACCTTTAGTGTATTGGAGGTAAATATTTTTTAGAATTTTATGGTAGCCTTTGTGGTACTTTATGTCAAGTATTATTAAAATTATCATTTAGGAGTCATCTATTATAAATGAACTCTACAAGTGATAATGAATATTAACAAAATGTTTCATTATTTTATTTTTTAGTAAATTAAAGAAAGGAAATCATTATTTTACTCTAATAACATCTCATATTAGTTTCATAAGTGTGGAGACAACATGGTTTCATTAATATACATCAATCGACACACAATTCCAAGTGGTGACCCCAGTAAAACTACTGAACATGGGATTGTTGGGTTTAACAAACTAGCCATGTAAATTCTATCCAACCTCAAATTTTATGCCTTTTTTTTCACATTAATATATTTTTTTAGACCCATAATACAACAAAAATCGTTTATTGCTAGGACATGAGTTATTAACCATCTACCATTTCATCATTTTTTACATCAATGATATTTTGTTCCTTTGGATTGGTAGCATCACCATGTGTAGAAGGTTGTAGTTCCATATCACTAAGAGCACCAAAAGGTTGAGAAATCCATAATTACTCAAGATTAGAAGCATCAACATGTGAAGAATTAATTATCATAATAAGGGGTTGAACTATTAACTTAAATAAATTAAATACATTACTGAATAAATAAAAATATGAGGTAAAATAATATATATTACAAAAAAATATAACCTGATTATTTAACTTTATTTTTTCAAAGGATGAAAGGATTTTACCCATCTATCAAGAATCCAAATCCATTCATTTAGTTCTCTTATGACATGTGAGACCCTATCTACATTGGTACCACTGTGAAATAATTTTTATGTACCAATAAAAGTGTTATCCTCAATTGAATTTTCATCTAACCCTTTCATTCTTTTGTTAATAATTTTTTTTCCACTTTTGGTTTATGGGATCTAGAACATAAAATAGTTGTATTATTTGTGATTCTATTATAAACAGTTCATCTTGGTACCATTCCTTAACAAAATCCACATTCAAAAATCCCAATCCGTATGTTATAATAGTGCTTATATTATCAACCCACGTGAATTGAAAAAATCATCACTTGGAATATTTTATAATCATACTACCATATTTTTTAATGATTCCAATGTATGAAATATTCAAATAATTTGGATTTATATCCATGGTACTAGATACATTCCTTGATTTGGCCACAAGTGTAACTCTACAATTCTACATGGTACTACCATCATCGTGTTCATTTGTACATAACGTATAACCATTATAATATAATATATACAAAACTCATCCTTTTTCAAATAGTTTTATTCATTATAAAATTGACTAAGTGTATTTGATATCCCTATTTATGTCCTTAGTGTATTCAAATGATAAAAAATTTATTTTTGGTTTCTGTATATGGGGAAACCACTAAACTATTATAAAAAATGATATGGTAGGCCTAATATGGATCTGTAGTAGGTATTTTGAAAACATATATTCCATAAATTCATTATCCAATATGTTGGCCAGTGTTAATAAATTTTTTTATTCCAATGTTACCCAAACCGGATAGTTAATCGGAATAGAATTCAATGGATTCTTCAATAATATATCACTCTGCAATAAAACCCTCTTATTGAATTTTATTTTTACATACCCTTTCAAATTCATCATATACCATTCAATGGGAAACAATAATTTATAATGTATAGGACTACATAATAAAATTTATCTTACCTAATAAACCATTATATCAAATAATTTTAGTATAAATAACCTTTCCAATTCACATAATAGGATGAGAATTTTGTTTTTTGTAGTAAGAAATTTCATTGGTTCTATAACCTTTCTGTATATATCTTTGAAAAAAATAGATCTTGGTGAATATAAAAGATAAATTATTGTAAAAAGCAAAATTTAAATCTATATGAATTAGTTCTTAAATCAAAACATGCTGGTCTTGTGATTTTAGACCCTTTAAATTTACATTAGTCATTGAAATGATATTATTGATAATTAATGAATACATATTTGAAAACATTACATTATTCAAGAATATAAAAACATATATATCTCATACTTGGAAATAGTGTAAGAAACTAGAGGAATAAAATTTAATTTTTTTCCCTTTAATCGTTCAAGCTCTTCCCATATTTTAATGTCAATCATGTATAACCTAGTTTTAATGTAAATAACCGTAAATTTCAATGAAATTTTTTTCTTAAATTATTTGGGATTTTACCAGTACGCAGTTTCTAACGACACCTGATTCTGAGTCCCGGAGTGCCCAGAATCAATTTTTGAAGTTTAGATTGGGTGCGTTATGTGAATGAATGAGTGGGTTTTTCTATCTTTTGAACCGGTGCTCAGAATTAAAATCTGAGGGTACCGATGGAACCACAACACATGTAATTTCTTAAGAGGACCTTTACCAAAGGTGCGTTTTCTCGGGAGTAGTTGTTAAGATTTGGGGATTAATAAATAATTGAATAAAATTTTTACTACAAATTTTATTCCTAACCTAAGTGGTTTTATCCTACATGGGGAAGTTAGTGTGGGTCCCACTGGAACCCTAACTACCCATGTGAGGATAAATGTGAGGTGGGGACCACACGAGCCCCAACCCTTCACATTACCCATAACTCCTCAAACTCTCCATTAAACCCCCCTTGTATTTAATTATGTGACTTCTCTTCTTCCAATTTAATAATTCCAATACATATTATTTTAATTAATTGAACCAGTATAATGAATTCAATTATGTGTTTGAATTTTGTAAATTTGAAATGATTGTCAAAATAATAAAATAAGGGGAGGCCTTATTTTATTTGGTTAGTTTTGTTATGTGAGAAATTTGGGGAGAGAGCACTTTTCTCATTGGAAGAACTTCAATCCTCCCATGAAGAACGTCACCTCTTCAAGAGAAGAACGACTCGGCGACGGATGCGCAATCATCATCTTCTCTCTGTGATAAAAGAGAAGACGACATTTCCTCAGGTGCACACTGACGACGAAGGGAACGATGCCATCATCTGCGACGCTTGATAACTGTGAACTTTCTTCGAGGTAGGGGTGTGTTTGTGAATGAGCAACATTGTTTTCCCTTCCATGTTATTGGTTCTCTATGAACCTTTAACTATCAAACTAATGCATAAGGAACTACACCAAACTAACACGGTCTGATTCCTCCACTGTTCTTATTTTATGGTGTTCTCCAACCGTTCTTGAGCGGTGAATCAAGGCAAGTTTTCAGAGCCAATTGGATGCCCGAAAACATTGGAAACGACCTCGGAACATCAGGGCGACCTAGGAATGGGAGTTTTATAGCAAACAGATCATCAGAACAAAGGACAGACGCCTCGGGAGGCGTGCTGGACAGAGGCGTCATTTCTATAAAATTCAAGAATACACAGTGTGTCCCTCCAAAGCACACGCCATGTAGTACAAGCGTTCAGCGACAGAAGTAACAGACATAAGAATAAGTGACACACGACGTGTGACACCGACCACACGACGTGTACTGTCCACATAGTTTGATAGAGGACACTTCGATGGACATGACGTGTATTCAAGGGAAATATACAGACACAGACATAAATACACGGCCACAAGTCACAACATGTATTGTCTTCATTGAAAGGCAGAAGCGGCTTCGCGAGGCTCGGTGTGTAATCCGGGAGATACACAGACACTGATAGAACCACACAGCCACGAGGCACGACGTGTACTACCACCACCATGGTAGAAGCAGCTTCGCGAGGCTCGGCATGTAATCTGGGTGATACACAGACATAGGCAGAACCACATGTCCAAGAAGCACGGTGTGTATTCCAGAAATACATGGACACGGGGTGGAGAACATGGGAATGTACTCCACCACACAACCAAACATGGCCAGCACACATGGAACCGACCCTAGAGGTTTGGACATGACATGTAACCATAGTAAACACCATGTATTTACTTATCTACATGACCATCTCTGCGGCACAGGCTCTGCCACAAAGGCAGTACCTAGTGTCTGATGACACAACGTGTATTTCTTACCTACACATCGTGTAATTTTAGAAAATGGCTTGGTCATCTTGTTCTCTGTGACTTGGGAAAGTTTTTCTTGGTTTTTCCCCTTTGTCATGGGATGGAACTATGGGATACATCAACTTTGTTCCTCGTGACAGTTGATGTATCGAACCCCTTGGCTCGTGGAGCGGACCCTCCCAGAATCGAGCGTACTGTGTGCATGAATCCTAGAGGTGTCCGCGACTACGATGAAAATGATGAATGTACTTGGATCCTATGTGTTTTCAGTAGCGAGGAAAACTATACTTGGATCCCCCATGGGTTCCGCAACGATGACGACTATACTTGGATCCTATGTGGGTTCAACAGGGGAGATGATTCAGAGGCTATATCTATCATCTCCACCCCTCTTCGTGGGTGGTTTACCTATGTGAGTTGAGTCTTGATTTTCAGTCATTATCATCGATATGATTGACTTGTTATCCTATGTGGATTCAGTTGTGAATTCCTGTGCGGATTGGGTTGTGCTATCATGTGTGAACTGGGTTGTACATGGGCTCATGAGTTGGAGCCGAACTGGAATTGATGACTTTGGTATCTGTATGGGAATATACCTAAGTAGAGTTGGTTGAAACTTCATGTTTGTATCTTTCCATTGTGGTTTATCTTTTGTGGATTTTGGGAGACCATCGGGGGTCTTGGGGTCCCTACTGAGTATCTTATACTCACCCCTTCACGGGCTATGCCCACACTATGTTGTGTTGGTTGCAGATGACGGACAACGCTGATCGTGGTTGAGGCTTGTTGAGGGGGATGGTACCTGGAGGTGGACTATCAGGCGGGACGTACACAGAGCGGATGGACGGACCTGAGGCGTCGGCAAGGCAATCTGTACCCACCCTTCAGGTCTGAATTCCAGAGGATGACTTGGTGGATGCTGATTTACTTTTCAGATTTTGTACTTTCTTTTCTCATTTGTACTGTACTTACAGTTGGGTTTTTATACTGGCCCATTTTCTTTCCAACACTTACTTTTGTACTCAGTTTAACTTAGTGTTTACTTCAGCTTGTGTACTCTATTGTGTTTCTTTACTAATATAAAGGCAATTCCTTCCATTTTTATCGGGATTTACACATTTGGTTCTAGTCACAATCCCCTGGCCTATGGAAGGCGGGCTTGGGATAGTCATAACATGGGCCCCGAGGATGGGTCGTGAAAAATTGGTATGAGAGGAGTCAATTCTACCGCAGAACTCAGGGCTCTGATAATTTCTTCTATGTGAAGCAATAGGGTTTTGGGTATTGAGTGTGGTTATCAGTACAAGGAGTATAGTGTTGGCATGGTGGCCGACGTATCCATACACCAGGATCCTAACTCATGATTTCCGACTCAATGCACAAAAACATAGATTACATGTGTGTTTCAAATGTTTTCTTTGTGATTACTTTGTGTCAGCTCACTAGGTATACTATATTAACCATGGCACACCTATTTCTTTTCTAGATGGCCCCACAACGGCAGCCAGCTAGGGTTCCAAGTTTTCTGCGAGATGGAAGCCCACCAAGCGACGAGGTCACGGTGTCGGGCCCCATTTTTGGGAAGGCACCAACGGTACCTCTACCTGCCGAGCCACCGACGCCACCAGCCCCAGTAGCTAAGAGTGCACGTCGCCTGAGTGAACTGCACGAGTTCCAGCATCAGAGGCCACCCAGGTTCCGTGAGGAGACGGACCCTCAGGCAGTCGAGGAATGGCTGGAGGATGTTGTTCGAGTTTTTAGATTTGTGGGGACACCAGCTGACCTCATGGTGATCCTTACGGCGAGTCTCCTGCACGCAGCAGCAGGTAGATGGAGGAGCATGATGCTCCTGGTGCATGATGAGGCATCTCTTCTTTGGTCAGACTTCAAGAGCCTTATCCGTTCGGAGTTCGTTCCATCCACCCTCTGTGCGGTGCAAATCCAGGAGTTACTATAGCTACAACAAGGCAGCATGATATTAGCCCAGTACTCGGTGAGGTTTACCGATCTCTCGTGATACTCCACAAACATGGTACGTGAACCATTCTTCCGGGCTCGGACTTTTGAGCAGGGAATGAGGCATGATATCAAGGCATCAATGATCTCCCTCAGTATTCTGACGTAGGCAGGAGTACTGGAGCGTGCCCTTCTTGTGGAGAGCTTTTTTGCTGAGCCTTCACGAGTAACGAGACCTACTGCAGGGCGGCATGTAGTGGAGTATTCTAAAGTCAGAAGTAGACAGACATCGCAGAGGTCCAAGCAGAGAAGACCATTAGGTGGACAACCTCAGGATACTGGTTCAGAGGTGCAGGTCAAACACAGCAGAGCCAGTCATACGAGAGGCAGACATTGCTATGCATGTAGCGGGTAGGGCCACATGTCTCATGACTACTTGACCCATCATGATGGGGAGTAGTAGGCGGTTGATGGACCACCCAGGCAGAGGTAGAGCATTCACCATGGGGGTCTTCAGGGAGCAGGTGGACGAGGCAGAGGAGCTGGCCAGGTAGCAGGTGGTGGGCGATGCTTTGAGGCTCTAACACCACCACCACCAGGAGGTCCACCCTGACCGTAGGGAGCTGGCGGACGGGGGCAGGCTCAGCTTCAAGAAGTGGAGGCCTATGACCACAGCGCACCTGAGATGATTCGAGGTACTATCTGTGTCTAATCCACCCTAGCTGGAGTTCTTATAGACATATGAGCGAGTCATTCTTTTATTTCCATTGCCCTTGTTCGGAGCTCGGAGATTCCGACGAAGTCGTTTGCTCGATCCTTATGGCTAGAGACTCCTATGGGAGCAGACTCGATGAATTACGCAATTGTGCCAGCAGTGTGATCATACTCTAGGAGGTGAGAGCTTTGGCTGGGATCTTCTTGTAGCGGCGTCGAGGCCTTACGACGTCATCTTGGGCATGGATTTGTTATCTACGGTCCATGCTCAAATCAAATGTATCAGGCCAAGGTGCAGTGTGTCCGCAAATATGGGAGCAGGATAACCTTCACTGGCGAGAAGGAAGCCTTTACGGCGCAGTATGTACTTACGCAGAGGAGAGGACAGCCGATCACTCATCGGTTGGCTAGTCTCATCATAGGAGTAGTTTATATGTGGAGTCCGAGTTTTCCTATTGTGGTGGATTAGTATGAAAACGTTTTTCTTGAAGAAGATCGAGGACTACCTCCTCACAGAGTGGTAGACTTCAATATTGACCTGTACCCTAGGACAACCCCGATATCTACCCCAGCATATCAGATGGCTCTCACTGAGCTTCATGAGCTACGGGTACAACTGGAGGACTTGCAGGGAAAAGGATTCATTCGAACCAGTGTTTCACCCTGGGCTTCCCTGATTTTGTTTTCCAAGAATGCAAACTAGAGCTTGAGACTGTGTGTCGACTACCGTCGCCTGAACCAGGTGACGTGAAGAACAAGTATCCACTTCTGAGGATTGATGACCTCTTTGATCAGCTCAAGGGAGCACACTGGTTCTCGAAGATAGACCTTAGGTCGGGCTATCATCAGCTCAAAGTTCGAGATGAGGATGTGCAGAAGACATCCTTTTGGTTTCAGTAAGGCCACTATGAGTTCTTGTTATGCCTTTAGGCATAAAAAATCTCTAGGATTGTTCATGAGTCTCATGAACAGGATCTTCCAGCCTTACCTTGATTGATTTGTCATAGTCTTCATCGACGACATATTGATTTACTCGACTACTGAGGAGGAGCATGCCTACCACTTGCAGGTTGTATTGGACACACTCCGAGAGCACCATATTTATGGTAAGCTCTTGAAGTTTCAGTTCTGGATTCTAGAGGTCCACCTATTAGGAAACATTATCTCTATGGTGGGAGTTGCGGTGGACCCTGCAAAGATCAAGGCTGTGCTAGCTTTGGAGCCACCCAGGAGCGTGACAGAGGTACGAAGTTTCCTAGGTCTGGCTGTTTACTATAGAGGATTTATGCCAGACTTCTCCAGAGTTTCAACACCACTTTATGCTTTGAAAAATAAGGGGAAACCCTTTGTGTGGTCAGATAGATGTCAGCAGAGCTTTCCAGGAGGTGAGACAGAAATTGACCAGTGCACCCATCTTGAGGCTACCAGAGGAGGGAGTAGGGTACATAGTTTACTACAATGCATCAGGGACGGGACTTGGGTGCGTCCTGATGTAGGAGCGGGCAATGATCGCCTATGGATCATGAACATTGAGGCAGCACGAGCAGAACTATGCTACCCATGACCTAGATTTAGCAGTAGTGGTCTTCGCCCTAAATATGTGGTGGCATTATCTGATGGGCGAGCGCTTTACAGTCTACTCTAAACACAAGAGTCTCAGGTACATCTTCTCATAGAAGGAACTAAACCTGAGACAACGACGATGTCTCGAGTTCTTCTAGGACTATGACTTTGAGATAGTCTATACTCCTAGAAAGGGGAACATAGTAGCTGATTCTCTCGGCAGGAGGTTGGTCATTCAGCTACTTAGAGAGGCAACAGAGCAGCTAGCCGCGTTGCAGATATCCTTCAGGGATTGAGATGGGACATACTTTTCACAGTCACTCCTCCACAACTTCAGCGGGTCTGAGAGGCACTGCGTGGGGACGTTGAATGTGAGACGTGGTGTGCTTAGATTTCCCCAGGGCAGGCACCCGATGTATTTTCTGAAGGTGGGGATTACATCATCCCCTTAAGGGGATGTACCATGGTAGCAGTTGCATTACAGGAGGAGGTGATAAGAGAGTTTCACACTTCCTCTTTGGCGTTACATCTAGGAGTAGCGAAGATGTACCAGGATCTCAGACGATAGCACTAGTGGTCAGGTATGAAGAAGGTTTTGGCAGAGTTCATTTCACGATGCATCACCTGCCAGCAGGTGAAGGTGGAGCACCAGGTACCGGCAGGCTTGGTACAACATTTAGAGGTCCCAGAGTGGAAGTGGGATAGGATATCTATGGATTTTGTGACGGGAATTCCACATACTTCTAGTGTAAATGACTCCATTTGGGTGATTGTTGACCGACTCACCAAGTCGGCCAACTTCTTACCTATTAGAGAGTAGGGATCAGTGGAGAGCTTGGGATGCCTCTAAATTTAAGAGATTGTATGCCTTCATGGTGTATCATCGTCTATCGTCTCCAATCGAGATTCTTGCTTTACTTCCCGGCTTAGGAAGTTGTTTTAGGAGGAATTTGGGACGCAGCTACGCCTGAGCACCGCCTTTCACCCTCAGATGGATGGTCAGACAGAGAGGACCATTCAGACTCTCGAGGACATGCTCCATGCATGTTTCCTTGACTTTGGTCATAGTTGGGAGGATCACCTACCATTGGTGGACTTTTCATACAAAAATATCTACTACTCCACCATCAGGATGGCACCATACGAGGGATTGTACGACCGACCTTGTAGATCACCTCTGTGCTAGACATACCTTGGGAAGTCAGCACTTGTAGGACCAGAGATAGTTTAGTCCATGACGGAGAAGGTACAAATCATCCAGGAGTGGATGAGGACTGCCTAGAGCCAAAAAAATTCCTATGAGGACAGGAGGCGAAGACCACTAGAGTTCAAGGATGGAGACCACGTTTTCTTATGGTTCTCACCTCTATGTGGATTATAGAGATTTGGCCAGGGCAGCAAGTTATCTCCGCGCTTCATCGGACCATTCCAGGTTCTCAGCAGGATAGTCGAGGTGGCTTATCATTTGGCTCTTCCAACTTAGTTGTACAGGGTGTGTGGCGTTTTCCACGTATCACAGCTGAGGATATATGTGCACGACCCAACGCATATCATTGATCACAGGGAGCTGGACATCGATGACGGGGCGACTTTTGCGGAGGTCCTAGTGGAGATCTATGATTGACAAGAGCAGGTCCTACGTGGATGGTCGATTCCTCTAGTGCAAATCAGGTGGCAGCACGGGAACGTCTAGGAGAGAACATGGGAGCGGGAGGCTCAGATGCATGCACAATACCCATATTTATTCCCCTAGTTTGTGATGTATCTTTATGGGGACGTAAATCCCTGAGGTGGGAGTAATGAAAAGAACCATAAATTTCAAGTAACTTTTTTTCTTAAATTCTTTGGGATTTTACGTGTACAAAGTTTTTGACGGAACCTGATTCCGAGGCCCGGAGTGCCCGAAATCAATTTCCAAAGATTAGCTCGGGTACGTTTAGTGAACGAACGAGTGGGTTTTTATATCTTTTGAACCGGTGCACAGAATTGAAATACAAGGTCACCGATGGAACCGTAGTGCTGGTAATTTCTTAAGAGGACCTTTAACAAAGGTGTGTTTTCTTGGGAGGAGTTGTTAAAATTTGGGGATTAATAAAGAATTGCATAAAACTTGTAGTACATTTTATTCCTTACCTAAGTGGATTTATCCTACATGGGGAAGTTAGGGTGGGACCCACTGGCACCCTAATTACCCATGTGAGGATAAATATGTGGTGGGTCCCGCGTGATCCCCAACCCTTCACATTCCCCATTACTCCTTAAACATTCCATTAAACCCCCCTGTATTTAATTATGTGACTTCTCCTCTTACACTTTAATAATTCCAACACACATTATTTTAATTAATTGAACCTATTTAATTAATTGAATTATGTGTTTTAATTTTGGAAATTTGAAATTCTTGGCAAAATAATAAAAAAAGGGGAGGCCTTATTTTATTTGGTTAGTTTTTTTGTGTGAGGAATTTGGGGAGAGTGATCTTTTTTCATTGGATGAACTTCAATCCTCCCGTGAAGAACGTCATCTCTTCAAGCAAAGAATGACTCGGCGACTAACGTACAATCATCATCTTCTCTCTATGATAAAAGAGAAGACAATGATTCCTCGGGTGCACACCGACGACGATGGGAACAACTCCATCATCCACGGCGCTCTACAACCACGAACTTTCTTTGAGGGAGGGGTGTGTTTTTGAATGAGAAACATTGTTTTCCCTTCCATGTTATTGGTTCTCTCTAAACCTTTTTCTATCAAACTAATATGGAAGGAATTAGACCAAACTAACATGGTCCGATTAACTCCGCCGTTCTTATTTTATGGTGTTCTCCAACTATTCTTGAGCAGTGAATCAAGGCAAGTTTTTAGAGCCGATCGGAGGCCCAAAAACTTCGAAAATAGCCTTGGAACATCGGAATGACCTAGAAACGGGAGTTTTGTAGCAAACAGATCATTGAAACAAAGGAAGAATGCCTCAGGAGGCATGCTGGACAAGGGCATCATTTCTGGAAAATTACAGAATACACGGCGTGTACTTCCAAAGCACACACCATGTAGTACAAGAATTCAACGGCTGAAGTAACAGACATTAGATGAAGTGACACACGACGTGTGACACCGGTAACATGGTGTGTACTGTCCACACAGTTTGACAGAGGAGAGTTCGATGGAACTGACATGTATTTAAGGGAAATACACGAACACAGACAGAAATACACGGCCACGAGGCACGGCGTGTATTATATTCATTGAAAGGCTGAATCAGCTTCACGAGGCTCGGCATGTAATTTGGGAGATACATGGACATGGGAAGAACCACACGGCCATGAGCCATGGCATGTACTACCACCACCATGGCAGAAGCGGCTTTGCGAGGCTCAGCGTGTAATCTGGGTGATACACGGACACGGGCAGAACCACATGGCCAAGAGGCATGGCGTGTTTTCTGGAAATACACGAACACGGGGTGGAGTACATGGGCATGTACTCCACCACATGGCCTGACATGGACAGCGCACATGGAACCGACCCTAGAGGCTTGAACACTGCGTGTAACGATAGTACACACCGTGTATTTACTTATCTACATGACTGTCCTTGCGGCACGAGCCGTATCACACGGGCAATAACCAGTGTCCAATGACACTGCGTGTATCGCTTACCTACACGCCATGTACTTTTGGAAAATGGCTTGGTCTTCTTGTTCTCCGTGACTTGGTCACATTTTTCTTGGTTTTTCCCCTATGACATGGGATGGAAGTATGGGATACATCAACTATGGTCCTCATGACAATTGATGTATTGATCCCCTTTGCTCGTGGAGCGGACCCTCCCAGAATCGAGCGTGCTGTGTGCGGGAACCCAAGAGCGGGCTGTGACTGCGATGACGATGATGACTGTACTTGGATCCTAAGTGGGTTCGGTAGTGAGGACGACTATACTTGGATCCTCTGTGGGTTCGGTAGCGATGATGACTGTACATAGATCCTACGTGGGTTCGGCAGCGATGGTTACTGTACTAGGATCTTACGTGGGTTCGGTAGTGACGACTTCTGTACTTGGATCCTATGTGGGTTCGACAAGGGAGATGATTCAGAGGCTACATCTATCATCTCCATCCATATTCTTGAGTAGTTTACCTATGTGAGTTGAGTCTTGATTTTCATTCATTATCATCGATATGATTGAATTGTTTTCCTGTGTGGATTGGGTTGTGATTTCTGGTGTGGATTGGGTTGTGCTTTCCCGTGTGGACTGGGTTGTACTTGGGCACCTGAGTTGGAGCCGAACTAGAATTGATAATTTAGGTATATGTATGGGCATATACCTAAGTATAGTTGGTTGATACTTCATGTTTGTATCTTTCCTTTGTGGTTTATCCTTTGTGGATTCTGGGAGACCTTCGGGGGTCTCGGGGTCCCTAATGAGTATCGTATACTCACCCCTGCATGGGCTATGCCCGCACTACATTGTGTTGGTTGTAGAAAATAGACAACGCTAATCGTGGTTGAGGCTTATGGAGCAAGATGATACCCAAAGGTGGACTATCAGGCGGGACATACACGGAGCGGACAAACGAACCCAAGGAGCCGACGAAGCTATCTGTACCCACCCATCAGGTGGGAATTCCAGAGGACGACTTAGTGGATACTGCTTTACTTTTCAGATTTTGTACTTTCTTTTCTTAGTTGTACTGTACTTTAACTTGGGTTTGTATACTAGCCCATTTTCATTCCAGCACTTACTTTTGTACTCAGTTTACTTAGTGTTTACTTCATCTTGCGTACTCTGTTGAGTTTCTTTACTTATATAAAGGAAATTACATCCTTTTTATTAGAATTTACGCCTTTGGTTCTAGCCTCCAGCCCTTGGCCTATGGAAGGCGGGCTTGGGGTAGTCAAAACACGGGCCCCGAGGACGGGTCGTGACACTTAATTCTATTATTTATTTATATCAGGTTTATTTATTAATGTGCTATTGAAAATATTTGATAAATTTTATTCAAGAGGCACAACATCAAGAAATTACTAACATAAAATCAATTCTAGTATGATAAATGAAAAAAAAAACTAATCTCTTTTTTGAATCCCTTTTTAAGGTTTTCGGAAAATTGTTTACCAAAAGTAGTGCCAATATATTTTAATTTATCATAAGTTTTATCACAATTTAGTGGAGGTGGTGTTGTATGTACTTCTAAACTTCCATAGATTGATTTCTTCTAAGATTAGTACTTATGTTACCAGGGTATAAATATGTGATGTCCTATAAACACATTATTTGATGAATGTTTCAACCTAATTGACTATGTACATTGTTTACAAATGGGGAACCCTTCATTTTCTTTAATGCGATATGTTGAAAAATTTATATAATAAGTAAAGTAAGTTATCATACTGTAAAATATGGTTCTCTATGTGAAGTATTAAATTTTATAAGCATCATTTAACATAACACCTAAATCTCTCAATAATTTGAAATCATCAATCTATAGAGCCAAATAAGGCCTAGTAAGGGAATAACAGGAAGACATGAAAAAGAAAAGGGTGAGCTATAAAGCCTAGTAAAGGAATAAACATGGAATAACATGAAGAATACAATACATGTTGGACAATAGTCATATCAATGGATCACAATAGAGACATGAACATAAAGGCATGATAAATCATGATAATCATAACATGGAAATGTGACAACAACACTTAACATGGTATTAGCGTGAGACAAGGATCATTGCACATGGATCATGAGTAAACCCTCATTGCACATAAAGCATGGGTAAAACCCCGTTTCATATGAATTATCATGAGTCAACACCCATTTCACATGATGTATCATGATACTATACTTTACCCAATGCATTGGTGTACAATCAGGGCACACCCTTCTTAAACTTTTGATTTCATGCATAAGTGTGCCACATAGATCCTACAACATGGAATCAATCATAATAATTTATTCCACAATAAATGGATATGGAATACATATATGAAGATTTATAATCAATAATAAAAGGTTTATAAAGGGGAATACCCTTGATAGATAAATTGGAATGGTATTCACTACACAATGACATTAGCTTGGAAAATCATAGTGCAATTTCTGCAGCATAACGACATGAAATAAGAATTCATAAAAAATGGTTGATTAGAGATAAAGTGGTGTCTTATAATATTTAAATGAATTATATAGAAAGGGGGTAATATAGATACATGTACCAATAAATTTTATGGAATTTAGATGCATAATTCAAAATAATTACTTAGATGTAAAAGAGGAGAGAGAAATATCTCACGGAATTTTGGCATGGTAACAAGTGTACATAGGAGGAATTAATGAGAGAGAAGGTGGTATCCCATCATCCAAAAATAAATATGGAAGTATGTGGGAGGTTCAAAATCATACCCCAACATTTTTAATTGGAAACAAAAGGGCATAACAAGTTAATGAAAATTGGGAAAAAAATGAGAAAGGAAGAAATCCCTTACTTGGAAGTGCGATACCAAAATCTTGGGAGTGGCTTGAGAGAGGATTCTTGGAATATTGGGGAACCTTGGGAGGATTATAGAGATAAGAGAGTAGGGTTTTTTGAACTCAAAAGTCTTTTAGTGAATAGTAAGTGGGAGCTTGGGTTTTTTATATAGGAAAGGAGTGGGACTTCTTTATTATTTAGGTTTGGGACACCTCACATTAAACTAATCAAAACCACAAAACATCATATTGTTTTTCCAATGTTTTTTACAAAAGGGGAGTGGAAAACAATATGTTATAAGTACAATCACTGTAATTCTTAAAATAATAGGGTTTATTATGTGGAGGTGAGTCACATATTCAAGTAAAACAATTTGAAAAGGAAAATTGTTTTATAAGCCCTGAAGGGTCTACTAAATATTTGTAAAAAAAACATAAAAAAATCACAATATTTTAATGGTAAAACATATATTGGCTGAAAATATTGTTTATAGTATTTTATTACATCACTATTGGGTCATTATGATGTCATAAAACACATTATATTTTTAACTGGTATTTAATTTTTACCCAAAAATCTGACCCTCAGAAAATTATGAAAAATTCCCCATTGGATAATTTCGACATCTTGATTCCAAAAACAATATTAATTTTATCTAAATTACTTTCTAAATATGTGAATTTTTACATTTAAAATAAAAACTGACATTCATAAAAAATTCATGGGTTTCGAAAAAAACAGCTTTTAAAACTTAATAAAAATTAAAATTGCCTTCCAAAAATTATAAGATAATTAATATTTAATAAAAAGTAATTCAATAATAATAATATTTTATTAAAATATTATTTAATTAAAAAATCCATTAATTCATCAAAATATATTTCATAGTTGAATATTAACTATAAATACTATTTGTGCATTAAAAAATATTTACAAAGTAACAATAAAAAGAATTTATATACCCTATACAAGAATAATGTACATAGTCATAGTGATATGGTCTCCTTAAATAACCCCTTGTAACACCCGCATAAGAACAAAGGGTAAGGTGTGTGATGGTGACAGACTCTTGGAGTGGCTCGGATAACTACGCTCGGGTGTTAATCTCTATTAACATACACTTATCCTGTAGTCAGTTCCACTCAAGCTTAACATGTTCATGAAAGGCTTGGTCTTGGTCAAGAGCAAATCCAAATTACACCACCTCCATTTTGAGGTCCGACAAATGCGCTTCTTATGGGGCAAGTCTACTGTATGTGGTCATCACTTCCTTTGTTTGAGTAAATTGGATTTATTAAATCCTTATATTTAACCTAATCTTGTGATCACTATTCAACAACTATATTAACAACGGTCACAATTCATAAAGAAATTTTAAGATCCAAAACATAAAACCAAATAAGTGTATACGTTTTACATAACCATAAGAAGACATTTCAAGAAGAATTTTCATTAATTAATTTTTGGGTCATTACAATCTTTCCCCCTTAAGAAATTTCACCCTCAAAATTTCCTTTTCCCAAACTGAAATCGATGTGGGTAACTCTGCTTCATCAATTCATTTGATTCCAACACCGCTTATTTAAACTTGGGGTTTTCCCACAACACCTTGATGAGGGGAATTTCCTTATTTCGTAGAACTTTTTCTCTACGGTCTAAGATCATTATTGGTTTCTCCTCATAAGAAATATCGTCCTCTAGTTATACTACCTCTAAAAAGAGTACATGTGGAGGGTCTAGTATGGGAACGGTTTCATCATCCCCTTAGACTTTAGCCTCTCTAACTTCACTTGCTGACACACCAAGAACTTTGATGTATACTCAGTGATATCCTTCTACATATTATTCCATTAATAATTCTCTCATCTATCTCGATACATCTTTTTGTTTCTTGGGTAAATAGAGAAATTTGAACGATATGCATCATCCAAAAGTTCCTTCTTCAGATCTGGACTTGATGGAATACACAAACTTTTCCCAAATCTCCCAATTCATTCATTAACATTTAACTCTGATGATTTCTCTCTTCTGATAGATTCCAATTTCTTTTGAATTCCCACATCATCTTTTTGAACATCCTTTAACTTTTCCAAAAGAGATGATTGAGCAATAATTTTTGAATGGATTGATGATGATCCCTTATTTTTTATTCCCTTTTCTGTCTTCATCATGTCTAAGATGATTAGATCCTTCTCAATTCTCATCAATGATAGAATCGATGGATCCTTTCTACTTATAGCATCTTATACCTTGTTTTCTTCCCCAGGATGGTAATGAATTTTACAGTAATAGTCTTTGATCATCTCTATCCATCTTTGTTAATACATGTTCAACTCTTTCTATGTGAATATATACTTTAGGCTTTTCTGGTGCGTATATATTTCACACTTCTCCCCAAAGTGATAATGCTGTCAAATTTTTAATGTGAATATCACCACAGCCAACTACAAATCATGTGTGGGATAATTTTTCTCTTGAATTTTCAATTTCCTTGAAGCATAGGCAATGAATTTGTCATTTTGCATCAACAAAAATCCCCTGACCTTCTTCGAAGCATCATTATATACCAAAACAAGTTCTCTACTTGTGGGTAAAGTGAGCATGGGCACAGTGATAAACAACATTTTCAACTCCATGAAGCTTCCTTCAAATTCATCACTCCACGCAAACTTTAATCCCTTCCGAGTTATCTTGGTAAGAGGATTGAAAAATCATGAGAAATTTCTCACAAATCGTCGAGAATATCCATCTAACCCCAAGAAGCTATGGATATCCATTACCAGTGTTGGCCTCATCCATCCCTCAATTGCATCTATTTTGGAGGGATCCATAGATATCCCATTTCTAGTGATGATATGGGCTAAGAATGCGACCTCCTTCAAATATAACTCACACTTGTTGTACTTTATCAATATATTATCCTTTCGCAAGGTCTCCAATATAGTTTTTAGATACTCCTCATGATCCTTCTTAGTTTTGAAGTATATCATAACATCATCTATAAAGACTACAACAAACATTCCATTGTAATACCTGAAGAATCTATTCATCAATTCCATAAATATTTCTAGAGAATTAGCGAGTTCGGAAGGCATTACTATGAATTAATAGTGCATGTACCTTTTACGAAAAGCAATCTTGGGGATATCTTCTTTATTCACCCTTACTTGATAACATCCCAACCACAAATCCACCTTGGAAAAGTATTGTGCTCCACGCAGCTGATTGAATAAGTCATCAATTCATGGGAGAGGGTACTTGTTCTTTATTGTGATTTTGTTATGCTTATGATAATAGATGCAAAGATGCATTGACTCATATTTCTTCTTGACTAATAGGACTAGTGTACCCCATGGTGAAGCACTTGGGTGTACAAACACTTTATCCAGATTCTCTTATAGATGTTTCATCATCTCATCAAGCTCCAAAACAACCATTATTTATAGAGTCTTGGATATTGGCAACATCCCAGGTATAATTTCAATTTATAATTCAATATATATTCTAGGAGGAGGAATAGAAAATTCCTCAGGAAACACTTCGGTGGATTCCGTCACAATAGGCTTGTCTTCAAGGATGTTTTCCTCCTAATACTCAATCATATAAGCTAGATATGTGTGCTCATAGGGAAGTAATATCCATGCTTGAGATGATGGAGCGAAATAAGATTCAACATCCTCTTGTCACTTGTATAGAATCGGGGGTCAATTCTCCACTAGAGATTGATATCCCTCTCATGGGAATTTGTGCTGGCACTATGTAAGGAAAGCCAATCCATGTCAAGAATTGCATCAAATTCCACTAGAGGGAGTATGATGAGATTATATGGTAAATTAAATCCCAAGATTGTGAGAGGGGAGGAGTTATATTCATGGTATGAAATGATTGCCCCATTTTCTATACTCATCTACATATTTACTTCTATGATTTGTGGTGGTGTTGGGATTGTTCTACTAAACTTTTTGGATAAAAAAGAATGTGTAAAAACTAAATCAAAAATTATGTTCTCTATTCTTGAATGAATAACTAGCATACTGTCGACACTTCGTTGTCGGGGTTCACTTTGGAAGTAGTGATGGAAAAATCTCTCCCTTGCAACCTAGGAGGTTGTTGGTTGCCTTAGAAAACCCTTATCTTAGTGCACTGATTTTTAAGATGCCATGGTTCTTTGAAGTTGTAGAAATGAACAACGCGTTGAGGTTCGAATGGAGTGTTTCTCTCTTATGTTGCAGCCACAGGTCTTTCTTGTCGACAGTTAACAGCTAGGTTCCCTTCTCTTCCATACCTAATAAATTTCCTTGTCCTCTTCAGGTAATTTTCGGGGTGCTTCTTTCTGTACAGTTGGAAGGTGGGTTGCTGTGTATTCTTAGAACCATTGGATTTATCCATAAGATGGCCATAATTGAAGTCCACATTATGCTTTTTATCCCCATGATACCATGAAGATTCTCTGATATTTATTTTGACCTTGAGTTCACATCGAAAAATTTCTTCATAGCTGTCGAAGTCATGGATCGCCAGTGCTTTCAGTAGGCTAGGTTTTAGCCCACCAAAGAAGCGATCAACCTTGCATTTGGGGGTAACGAAAAAGCTGGAGGTGTATCGTGCAAACCTTGTGAAGTTTTCCTTGTATTATCTAATATATTCATTGTCTTTTTTCTTTAGGTAAAGGAAGTCCCTTTCAATCTTAAGTTAGAGGGTGCACGGAAAGTATTTATCAAAAAACATCTTCTAGAAAATCCTTCCATTCCAACACCTCAATATCCTCTCTGGAATTCATATTTTTGATCAACTTTCACCATTGATTAGCTTCACCCTCCATACGATAAGCAGCCAAGAGATTGAGGGATCAAATGATCCATTAAAAGTAAGAGGCCTTTGTCTCATGAAGCTCTCGATAAAGACTTGTTCTTTCATAGGGGTGTTGAACGTTCCTCTTGAACCATGTTTCTATTCCAAGAAAGGTTTAACATAGATAAAACCATAGCAAAGTTTGTGATTCCCACCCCAATCAGATTGGGCATCTCATTAGAACAATCATCACATTGATCTTCGCATCGTTTGTTAGCCCAAGTCCTCCTATTACTGGTCATTGGCTGGAATAAAAGGAATGTTATGGGTAACACATAAAGGGTAATCCAAGTACAAATATGATGACTTAAAAATGACTTTTATTTCCTTAAATTATGAATCGATAGGCTTCAATCTATAATGTTCATGATCTACTTTTTTACATATAGTCTTAGGGGATTTGTTTCTAATTACCTTAAAAAGGGTTCATACTAAGTTTTTGAATTTACCAAATCATATCCCCTAGGAGTGTCATAACCAAGAGTGCAACAATTACCGTTATCATGCACTGGTTCCTATTGGAGTCTTGCTCAAAGCGGTGTTTTCAGGTTTTACCCCTATGATAAATCTGTGCTAAAGCCACCTTACCTGCTCATCTCCAGACAGAGATTTATTTTCTTGATAAACAATTTACTTAATACTCATGAATACTTAGGGACGTTTTTATTATACTTATTATTTAATCTAAGTCTTCACTAGAATTTTTTAATCCTAATCCCAAATATAACTAAACCTATTCTCTGATACAAAATATAACAACCCTGCTCTTTATTACACACTTAGAAATGATTTATTACATAAAAGTCACTTGATAAAACATATAAGATCGATATGTATAGTATATTGGGGGATTAAGATCAGTAAATATCAACTTAAAACATGAAATACAACATCTTTATTGAAAACTTCCTTTACATGACCACTACATTCCCTTGTACTTATCATTGCATGGGATAACCAGAGAACATGCATAAGAAAAGGGTGAGCTATAAAGCCTAGTAAGGGGATAAATATGGAATAAAATGAATAATACAATACATGTTAGAATATAGGTATATCAATGGATCACATGAGAAAAATGAACATAAAGGCATGATGAATCTTGGTAATCATAACAGGGAAATGTGGCAACAACACTTAATAGGGAATTAACATAAGCCAAGGCTCATTGCATGTGAAGCATGAGTAAACCCTAATTGCACATAAATCATGAGTAAAACCTCATTGAACTTTAATTATCACGAGTCAACACCCATTTCACATTATGTATCATGATACGAAACTTTACCTAATGCACTAAACACTATCAGGGCACACCCTTCTTAAACATTTCATTTCATGCATAAGTGTGCTACATAAATCATTCACACATGGAATTAATAATCATTATTTATGACAAGATAAAGGGATGTGGAATACATACATGAAGATTTATATTGAATAATTAAATTTTTATGAAGGTGAATACTCTTGATAGAGAAATGGGCATGGTATTCACTACACAATGACATTGGCTTGGGAAATCATAGTGCAATTTTTGGAGCATAACAATGTGAATTAAGAACTCATAAAAAATGGTGTATGAGAGGGAAAGGTGTGACTCATAATTTTTAAAGGAAATGTACAGTAAGGGGGTCATATAGATAAATTTCTCAACATACTTAATAGAATTTATATGCATAATTCAAAAGAATATCTTGGATGTAAAAGAGGAGAGAGAAATCCCTCACGGAATTTCCGAATGGTAACAGGTGTACATGGGAGGCATTAATGAGAGAGAAATGGGTCTCCCATCATACAAATGTAAAGTGTCCAGTATGGGGGATGGATAAATCATACCCCAACATTTTTTATTGAAAACAAAATGGCATAACAACTTAAAGAAAATTAGACAAAAATGAGAAAGGAAGAAATCCCTTACTTGGAAGTGTGATCCCAAAAGCTTGGGAGAGGCTTGATAGAGGATTATTAAGAGCTTGGGGATACTTGGGACGATTATAGAGAGGGGAGAGAAGGGGTTGTTAGAACCCCAATGGCTTTTAGTGAAGAGGAAGTGCGAGCTTGGGTGGGTTTATATTTGAAAGGAGAGGGAATTCTTTATTATTTAGGTTTGGGGAACCTCACAATCAAATAATCAAAACCACAAACCAGCCCATGGTTCGTGCCCATGGTTTATCCCAAAGGGGAGTGGAAATCAAAATTTAATAAGGCCAATGGCCGAACTTCTTAAAGAAATAGGGTTTCTTATGTGGAGGTGAGTCACACTCTCAAGGAAAACAATTTAAAAAACCAAAATGTTTTATAAGCATTGAAGGGTCCACTAAAGCTTTGTAAAATAAATCAAACGAACCCAAAATCACATTATTTTAATGGTAAAACTTATATTGTCTGAAAATAATGTATATAGTCTTTTATTACATCAGTATTGGGTCATTATGATTTCATAAAACACCTTATATATTTAAACGGTGTGTAATTTTTTCCAAAAATTTGACTATCTCTGAAAATTTAGAAACATTCACCATTGGATAATTTTGATGTCCTGATCCAAAAAATAATATTCATTTTATCTAAATAATTTTTTAAATAATTGAATTTCTACTTTAAATATAAAAACTGACATTTATTAAAAATTCATGGGTTTTGACAAAAACAACATTCAAACATTAATAAAAATTACAATTACATTCATAAAATTATACGATAATTTATATTTAATAAAAATTAATTCAATAATTATAATATTTTATTAAAATATTATTTAATTAAAAAATCCATTAATTCCTCAAAATAGATTTCTCAGTTGAATATTAACTAAAAATATAATTTGTTCTTTCAAAAATATTTAAAAAGTAATAATTAAAAGACCGTATATTCTCTATAAAATAATAATGTACATAATCATAGTGCTAGGGTCTTGTTACATAACCCCTTAAAACACCCGCATAAGACTGATGGGTAAGGTGTGCAATGGTGACAGACTCTTGGGGTGGCTCAGATAACATCGCTCGGGTGGTAATCCTTATTAACTTCCACTTTTCCCGTAGTCTGTTCCGCTCAAGCTTAACGTGTTCAAGTTCAGATTGGTCTTGGTCAAGATATATGCCCAATAATTCCACCAACTTTCCATGCTTTGACAAATGGGATTCGTACGAGGAAATTCTACTTGATGAGTCATCACTTCCTTTGTCTAAGTAAATTGGATTTGTTAAATCTCTCTAATTATACTAATAATGTGATCAATATTCAATGAATATATTAGCAACACTCCCAATTCATAACGAAATTTTAAAATCGAAAACATAAAACCAAACAAGTGCATAGTTTTACATAACCATAACAGAAATTTCAAGAGGAATTTTCATTAATGATTTTTTTGGGTCGTTACAGCTGTTGTATCATAATATCTAAATGTTCGCAAGCTGGGGATTATGTGAACCATTAAAAAAAATATATTTCTAATATCTAAAATGGTCAATGTTCATTTGATTTTGTTGGAGGGGATGATTTTATTGGATAATAACAAGGTAATACAATGTTTCCATTTTCTCTCTTAATACCATATATAAAAAAAACCAGTCCCATATTTTATGGATTTATTTTGATAAGGGGTCTATGACCAATGTGAAAATATAATCTAGGTAAGTGACATAGAAAATTTATTCAACATACGTATTAATGTAGGAAACCTATTATGTAATATAAATATTGATAATATTAGACAAAAAATGAGTATGATTAATTAAGGAGAAAATGTCTGTGACCTGCCAATACTAAAAAGTGAAACAAATTTAATGTTCTCAACATGCCTAAAAGAAATTTTTTAACTTTTCTAGGAATAATTTAATGATACAACCTTCTCAATAATATAGGTTAATTTATTTATATAATTGTAGTAATATGAAGAAACATTCAAAAATAGAGAGAAGTATATTATTTCTATTATTGATAAATCTACCTGAATTAAATATATTTTTATTATTAGACATAAATCCTAGGATATAAATATTATTAAAAAATTTAGAAGAAAACTATAGAAGGATTTTAATTTTTCATTATTTAAGATCCAAATAGTTAAAAGGTTGGATGATATAGATGCCTGAAAAATCATCGAAAACACCCTTTAAATTTGAAATTCATAACCATAAAAAATGTTAATTTATAATGTTAACAAGATTTATAATTTTATCCTAGGATGGGTAAATGGTTGGAATAGAAGGATAATATTGAATAAGAACATGATAGATAGACGACCCTATGTAATTTTTATTCCACATTAAGAGGCATCCAATCAATCAATTACAGTTGAATTCAATAGGGGTATTCTCACATAGAAAAACACAAATGAAAATTATTAACAAGAGATCCATTGAATATTATATGGGTTTTATTAAAATAATATTTCCTCCAACAATAATACACATCCACACACCATACACATATATATTTGATAATGAAATAAAATTGAAATCTACATTTTTTCAATTAAAAACACACATACATAAACACATGAAATAATAATTTAGGGAATTTAAAATAAATTTAAAACACCCCTTAAATTTAGTAAATAGTATTGAATTAATGAAATATAGTACCAAATGTGTTCTGTATCTAAAATTAAAAATTAAAAATTTCCATATTATTTTTATCTATAAAATATTTTTCTGAAATTATTGTACAAAATTGGTGTTACACTATGTGTAGAGGATTCATCCAGTTTCTACTGATTCAAATTTCTTTTGCCTTATAAATGAATATTTATTGTCCTTACTCTCTATGTTTTATATTAGGATTAAAGTATTATATATACCATTCCAAAACACAATGATCAACATTCTTATTACTAATTCTATTTATTTCTAGCTTTTAAAAAATTTAATAACTAACATAGTTCATCATACCATCTATCCTCATATTTATATTGATATCAAACCAAATATGATAACACAAAATCATATAGAAGATGTATTTATGGAGGAATCCCCTAATTTACACCATTCAAGTGATGTTGGATGCAATTTAGGTTCTAGAGTTACAATGGGGTTAAACATTAATTCAACTTTTGAGGGTGTAATATTCTTTTAGGGAAGAATAAATTGTTATATTAGTATAAGGATTATTGTTTAGTGTGTGTGGGGGGGAGTTTAAATATTACACCAATAATTTTTACAATACTGTGGGGTTATTCTTAGATACTTTAAATTTTAAGGTTTGTGTTGAATTGCATAAGGAGTTTTTGTTACCAATCTATTTAGGTGCTTAAATAATTAATATAGTGACATATGTAGGATAATTTTTTAATATTTAAATCCTATTACTTTAATATTAGTTTGAATTTATAATTTAGAATCTTTCCCATGTCTGGTATGTTGTTATCTATATTTATAAATAAAATTTTAACCTTTTTAAAGAAGATTTTTTGGGTATAGTCTTTCTACATGGTATAAAACACTATAACCCTTTAAAGTATCCCTCCATCCCTCCCTCCCAAATCATTAATTTCAGATTATCCTTTATTTTCATATTATTTCCATACATATTTTCCACAAAATTATCATTCATGGCATTTAAAGATGTTATGTTTTATATTAGATTCCATTTTTTACATACATATACAAACAATCTTGTCTATATATCCTTTTACAGATGATATTTTCAATAAATAATTTTATATATAACTATTTTAAACCTATTTTAAAATCATTTATCATGCCTCAGAATACCATGAAATCCAGATAACTAAAATAAGAACATATTTTTCAATAGTTTTGGAATAATCTATATTAGAGATTTTCATGGGTCAATAACATATCCATAAAAGGAAGTTTTTCATCACATTTTCAATTTTTCTAAAATATGGAAATTAGATAGAGTGGGATCTAGTTTTTAATATAGTTTTAGAATGATTAAATAATTAGTTCATGGATCTATCTAATGTGGATCTATTTTAATAGTTATATATTATATATTTAATTTTTAGTTTAAAATTTAAATATTTTATTTATCTTGAGTATTGTATTTTGATATTCATTTCTATAAATAAAGTTTCAACATTTTTCAAGTGGAACAATTTCTTTGAATAAAATTTTAAAATGTTAATAATTTTGTATGTGAGTGTTTGGTTGTAGATTGTTTTGAAATTTTTATTATATGTGTGACATCCTTGAGGTATGATAATTTAAATAAATGGGTCTTAGGGTATTGGTCATCTCAACTGTGTTGGTCACCATTTTTTCAGTTTACAAATTCCAAAGTGTTATTTCCATTCTCAAAAATAAAATAAAATTTTTTCGTAGTAGTAAAATAATTTTATTCATGAAACATAGTTTTTTAAATTTTAAAAACATCAATATATTCAAGATTTTTTTAAAAATTATCAAGAAAATAGAAAAAATATTTTGTGATTAAATTATAAAAAACACCATAGTTTCAATTAAAAAATTAGTTTTAAAATGATTATAATAATTTGTTAAGTGAACAAATATACTGAACATAAATTCCTAAAAATAAGAAAATGTTTTTTATACATATTTTTTTAAAAAGAATAAAGAAATGATAATTTCAATTAAGTTAATTTTTCAATAAAAGATGTTTTTATTGCTGAAAAATCTCAAAAAAAGAGGATGTAAAAACATATACATGAACTAAAATATATTTTAAATGATGCAAATTTTATGAATAACTCAAGAAAAATAATTTATTTCAACATAAAATTACAATTATAGTAGTCAATAACTATAAAACTAGTGCGTACATTGAATGATTATAGTAATGAATTTAATTATAAATGTTATTTTAAAAATAAAAAAACAATCAGTTTTTTTAAAAAAAATATAATAAGTGATAAATATTATATAATTTCATCAAGAATATAATAAATATTATTTTGAAAATAATATTTAAATTAATTTTCAATAATTTATGATTCCTAAATTTTTTGCTGAAAAAGAATGGATTTATACCACTTATTTAATTTTTTTCAAAAAATTATACAGAAATATTATTTTATAAATAAAATAAAATAAACAATTTTTTTTCAAATTACATAATCAAGAGTAATGAGAGGAATTAAATCTTTTATGTTTTATAAAATATAATTAAATCCATAAATTAACTTTTTACTGGGGATTTTTCCTTGGAATTTTTTATATCAATAATTTTATTCCACTTATGAATTACATAATTATTTCCATGACGATTTAAAAAAAATATTTTAATATCACTTAAAAAAATTGAAACAATCACACACAAACACATAATAAGTGATTATATAAGTGATGTTAAACACAAAACAAGTTAGAAAGGATTTTTTTTATAATAAATAACATTGAAATATTTTCTTAGTTTCTTATATCTAATTTGAGTTATTTGATTCATATATTAAGGTTTACTTGATCATAATTGAAGGTGAGAAAATATTTAACCAAAAAATTGAGTTTAAATTATAGGTGCATTAGTATTATTCCTTATTTTTTTGAGACATTTTTCGTTACATTAAAGGTAAAATTATATTTTTGTGGATGAACATCACACATGATGTGTAGTTTTGAATCCTTGATAGGTGAGGCATTTAAAATTTGAGGCTTCTTCCACATAAAATAACCTCGCATAAATAAAAACCTCTAAAAACCCAATAAAAAATAATAAGATAAATTTCACATTCATAGCACTCCTATAAGGTTACACATAACCTCTATGTTCACCATTAACAATGAAAGGGGTGAATCTGGTCAGAATGACATGGACCTAACCCAATCAGGAAAGCAAAGAGAAACATTTAGAAAGGAAAATTATTTTGTATTAAATACAAAATAGAAAAAATAGTTTTGAGAAAAGAGAAAAATACAAAAAATATATGAAAGTAAATAAAAAGGAGAATTTACGTGATTTGGACATAATTGATACTACATGTATGGAGGTCAGAGAGGGTAAAGACCTAAAATGAAGAAGTGAATAAATATTCAAAGAAATAGTATCATACATTAGATCCTGAGATGATTGGCTCTTTAATAAAGATTATAGATTCATTAATGAAGAGCAGTTAGGGTTAAGTTTCATGAGGGTTTGGTTTTACATGGGTTCAGTTCTTTGAGGGTTAGGTTCCATGCCAGCATGAAGGCACACAATGGAGACAAATCAGTTTAGGTTCTTTTTATAAGAAAATGTAAGGATTTTATAAGCACTTTTGAGTGCTGATAAGGGTACCCCATTATCAGTGTTTAAAAAGCAATGATGAAATGATTCTTCATCGACCTAGAAATTCTAGTTTCAATCAAGAGTTGTTTTAATAGTATTTTTAGTGTTGATAATGATATATCAATATCACTACTAAATAAATGGATAAATATTCGATCTTATAAATATATTTATTTATTTATAATTATAATTATAAATAAATATATTGAAATATATATATATAGATTTGTAAATAATTAAATATATTTATAAATATATTTATATAATTATATTTATTTATATTATTATATGTATTTATACAATTATAAATGTAATAAATATATGTATTAATTAAAAATATTTATTAAAAAATTTGATTATATAAATAAATATAAATATAACTATAATTATAAATAAAAATATTAATAAAAATTTGAATATAATTATAAATATATATATTTATATATTTATATTTATTTATTTATATATTTTTTAATATATAAATGTAAATATTTGTTAAATTTCAATATATATATATTGTACTTTTATAATAATTTATATATAAATGTATTTATAATTACAATTAGAAATATATTTTTTATAAATATAAATTTATTAATATATAATAATAATTATACTAAATATATTTATTATATAACTATATATATTATTATTTTATAATTGTTAAATAATATCATGGGGTAGGATGTGGGTTCAGGGGGCTCTCCATAAAGATTGTGAAGCAGACCAGGGTTTGTCTTCAGGTATGGTTATTCCACACTTTCTAGGTTATCTTATTCTCATTGGGAATGGTTCTTCTAAAGTGCCTTAGTCTTACAAGGCTTCAATTCTATCTCAGGTTTTCAATGTTGCTTCCTAGGATGATATTTCATCAGTAGTAGAACTGTGGAAATAGATTCCATTGAATTCAATTGAAGAAGAGTTGGTTCCGGCTGAAAAAGGATTGTTTCCCCATTCTAAGGGTTATTAGGATGCTATGGAATATTCTGATCAGGATGTTAGGGAAAATTGTTCTTGACTTCGGATCTCATTCAAATAATTAGTGAAAGGATGAATTATTAATAATGGTACAAATGCACATGTTTTTATAAACCCTGATTCCATTTTAGAAAGTCTAGTGCTGATCAAGAATTCTCTTGTTATTCATTTTTTCCATCTGAATGGATATATGCCTTATAGATCGGTTGAACTGGTAAGACATGTATCTTGGTTATGAGGATTTTATGATTGAAAATTCATTTCAATTGGATGCAGTTTCTTCCACTACCCGTTTCCTTCTAGTGAGTTATTACAGATATCCTAATGTATTAGGCCATTATATTTGAAGTCAAAATCCTTCAATTTCCGTGAGTGTTTGATGGATTTTTACCCCTTCTTAGATAATAATTCCTATGCTCATGTGTGGATAAAAATATATGTCTTGTCTTGGATCCTCTAGCATCTGAAAATCTTATATTATATTGTAGTTGGAGTCAGTGTACCCATATGAAGTAATTAAGAAACTGAGTTATCTGGTTATGTGAACTATGCTAGAATCTATGTAAAAGTGGATTTAAGAATCACATTGATTAAAAATTGATTCTATTGACGCATAATGATGAAATTAATTTTTGGATTGAATATGAGAGGAATACATTGTTTTATGTTTTTTGTAATATTGTGGACACTCGAAGGATAACTGTCTCAAATCATTAACATGTCATGCTTGCCACTTCAAAGGTCTCTAAGATAAAGATTTTAGACACAACGAAAACCAATTTGAATATTCATAGAAGGATTAGGCCCCCATGAGGGTGCACAGGATCCAGTATCTTTGAGGATTTTTTTTATTGTGATTGTCCTTTCATAAGAACATAGTTCTGTTAGAAATTTAGAGGATAAAAAAGATTATACAAGTGGTATTGAGGATGACTAGTTTAATAATATATCTACTGATTTACTTTCTTAAAATATGACTTCTACATGGATGCCTTCTGATCAGATAGTTAATCAATCATACCTTATAATGATGATGGGAAAGGTTAATTTTTCATGGGATGAAAAATATTAGGATGTTGTGGAACCTCTTCCTACGGTTGAAGGCATGGATACAACTAATATTGAAGTTTATGATCTAAATAAATTTGATGGTTATGTTCAATGGTCTTTTGATCATCAATTTTTATAGTAGATTAATATGGATACTTCTAGGTACCATAAGGTCTAAAAAAGGTTGATGATAAGATACCCTCTAGATATAAATCTACGAGGGGATATTTAACTTTGTTAAAAGATATATTTTTGAATTTTACTAGATCTAAAAAGTGGAATATGAATTTAGGATCCAATATTAATCTTGAAAATTATCTGAACATTATAAATAAAAATTATATGATTGTTTTTCTCAGGAATCTGGCCAAGAGATGATACTAAGGAACGTGCAGCATGTCAACACCTCCTCTGTGGAACCTATTCTTTCAATCGGAAAAGATGCTGAGGATGATTTGTTAAATAAATCTTTGGAAGACTAGTATTTTACTTATGATATTTTTATGAATCAATATTATCCATTTAAAAAATATTGGTGATCTTACCCACTCTATTGTTATGCTTATTGAATGTTTGGATATTGATAAGCATTATTATTCAAATTTTGTAGGAGTTTTGGAGTCTTTTCATCACCCTACAGTGGTATCTGAGCATGTAGTTTCTAGAATGGAAATGGATAGTGGTTATGTGTAGCCTCCAAATGTTTCTACTTATATATGTAATTCAGCAGAGATTTTCCAATCTCTTTTCATAGCAGAATTATGTTTTGTAAAGTCTTAGGTCAAGAAGTAAGAGACACTCATGGATGACAATTTCTCAATGACCAGAAGGTGCTCTCGGAGTTCAGAAAAAGACCAGGTAGGTCTTATACACTCTAATATGACAAGGGCTCCTATTTCAATGAATTATCAGATCAACGGTAATGTCCACAATCATAATTCATTTGATCTTCCTTCCACTGATAGTGGCGAAGATGTCAGAAAAAATTACATGGTCATCTCTAAATTATAAGTAATGAATTCTTCCTTAGAAGCTGAATACTATGATGATGGAGGGGGCCATTGAAATGAGATAAGTTGTGGAGAAGGGGTAATCATCCTTGCAGACAAGGTGAACATTTTTCCTATCACAACATGAGAACTCACTCACAGAAGACCGAAACAGTTGTGTTAAATATGGAAGTATAATATTTCATAAGACCTGACAGTATTATGTGGTTATCAACTATTTTGGCTTGAGTCATTTTGATTTGGTGTGTTTTTTCTTTTTCAATGTTTAGAGGTTTTTGTCTGACCCCATCCTACCTTTGCCATATTTTATTTTTAATAGGGATGGGGTTTTCACCAATCCTTATTATTATTATTAAATAATTATTGAAATATATAACTGTTTATTTATAATTTCATAAATACTTTTTAAAAAACATATACATTTTTATAATTTTATAATTAAGTATTTAAATTACAAAATCATTTAAAATATTTTAAATAGATTAATAATATAAATTTCAAATATATTTTAAATATTAAAAATAGATAAATAAATAAATAATAAATAATAAATACGATTCATATAAATTAAAAAAATGAACATATTACATGTATAGTAAAACATATATGTATAAAGAAATATAACAAAATTATTAAATTTATTTTTAACATTACTAATGAATATATAATAACAAATGAATAAATTAATGTAAATAAATTAGATAAATATTAAAAACATTATTCGTAACATTTACATGAATTACAGACATACATATGTACACATACATATCTAGACACACACATACCTATACATACAAACATGTATATACACACATACATATACCTACGTACAATTATACATGAACAAAAATTTTTAATTATGTAATATCAATATAAATCTATATCTTAATCAATATATTAAATTATATATATTATATAATTTTTTAGATAAAAAATTAATATATTTTATCTATTTTAATTATATACCCATTTTATTATCAATGTATATAAATAAACTATTAAACATTTTGACTAATATAAATTTTATAACTTTATATATATAAAATTATGAAAATAATATTCATTTTTTTAAAAGTTATATAATTCATATTTATATATTGATTAAAATATATATATACTTATTGTAATATAAATATTATATTAAAATAAATAAATAAATATTTATTTATTTATAATTATAATTATGAGTAAATATAGTTATATAATTATAAATACATTTTTGTACTTATATATATTTATATAATTATATATAATTATATATTTATTTATTGATATATAAGTATATATAATTATAAATACAATTAATCTATATTATTTAAATATATATATTATAATTTTACGTAGTTGGGGGCTTAACTGAGTGGTAAAGGATCCCCGTAATCCTCTATTAGAACCAAGTTTAGATTTGGATGGCAGCGAATTTATGTAGGTTTTGTTGCGGTATACTGTAGTAACAATACTATTAACCTCGAATGGCCTTTCGAGCCACTATGACTTCAGGCTATCAAGGGGGATGTGATGTAGGTATGACGTGCAGGCGATAAAACATGTATGATATAAGAATGAAATTCAAACTATCCAGTTGTGCGCCTACGAACCATGTAATGGGCTTTGTAGCACTGGGCCTTTAGAAAAAAATATATAATGTAATAAAAAGTTGGTGGTTAGGGGGTTATAACTTGGCTAGGGCTATGACCTGCCTTTCAAGCCTATGTGTGTGCTATGTGTGTGTGTGTGTGTGTGTTTGAATGTAATTTCACTCGCACACACACAATATAAAATAATATAATTTTGTAATTATTAATATATATTTATATATATTAATTTATAATTCTTATTATAAATAAAAATATTTACAATTTTTTATATAAATATAAATATATTTATATAATAACATATATGTATAAAATTATATATATTAATATAATTATATACATTTTTACTAATATATAATTATATATAATTATAAATATAATAATGATATTTATTATAATTTTATAATTATTTAAATATATATATTAATAATTTAATTACTAATTTTTTAAAAAAACAATATATATTTTTGAATAATTAAAAAAAATATTAATATTTTATATTTATATTAATTTTAAACATGCTTTTTTTAATTGATTTATATAAATAAACCTTATTTTTTGAAAATAATTATTATAATTATAAATATATTAAAAGTATTTTCTATTAGCAATTTTTATCAATGCAAATAATTTCACTAAAAAAGATCCACATTTATCTATACTAAAACAATCATTGATAAACGATACACCTTTATCAGCACTGAGAAATGTTACCTTTATTAGTGATTTTATCCAGTATAGATAAAGGTATCCCATTTATCAGCGCATTATGTTTAGAATTGAAAAAAGAAGGCACAAAATATGCAATGATATGTGGTAGTGTAGAATATGCTGTATAATTTGATCCCATTGTGGAAAAACATTTTATTTTATTTATAGGTATATTCTCTCATCATATAATTTATTATATCTCCATATATCATTATAATTATCGATTCCAATGTGAGTAAACCTTTAGACTAAATGGCCCGAAATTCTTCATTTTTATTGATTTTGATAACCCCCCTTTCAAGGGATGACGAGGAAACCTTACAAGGCATATAGGCTTATAGATTACATGGCCCGTAGGCCTGGGATATTACATGACCCGAAGGTCATAGGGAATTAAACCAGACAATCTACAAGGAACTGCCCCTCCCCAGCATATGCATCATGATAATAACTCTCCACCTTCGCATGACCATCTGGCTAGGATTCTTATGAAAGCATAGGCTAGTCCCAATGGAATATCCATACCCTCTCATTCTGAAAAATCCATTTGGATCTACTCTGGCGAGTGCACCTGCTCTGAATACTCTTCTAGGGATGATCCTTTTTTTGTAGTGTGTCTAGGACAACTGCAAGTGGCCCGAAGGCCTTGAGATAGCCTGAAGGCCTTAAAGGTCGCCTGAAAGCCCTACTGACCAAAAGTCCTGGGTGGCCCAAAATCCTTATGGACTCCAAGCCCAAACCGGTGGCCCAAGATGAATAGTTCCAGCTGCTACAGTACCGAACAACACCTGCTACAGTAGCTACTACAGTGAATGCTACAGTACCTACACAATGTAAAATACTGCTACAGTACTTATACAATGTACAGTTCTGCTACAGTACCACACAGTGTACAGTACTGCTACATTACTACAACAAGGCTTGCTATAGTGCCTATTACAGTACTACTACAGTACCCCCGAAAATATTCCTCTACCTGAGTTTGAACCTGAGTCTTGTGGATGCACTTAAGGATACCTCACCAACTAGGTCTTGGTTCATTTGTGCAATTCAACTTTTAACTTCTCAGATATATGTAAAACCCCTCAACACAAATCCACTTCATTCTAACTATAATATATCCCCAAAATTTCCATGATAGAGTGTTATCTATATCATTAAATTCGATATATATATATAACTACTTTTATGGGATATCATGGAGGTTTAATGACATCATTACATACTATAAATGAAAGGGATTTATAGACATTGGATTCACAATGTATAACAGAGTGCACCAGAGCTTCATATCTCATAAAACCTTATATCTTCTTATTCAGAGTGCAACAACTTCACACAAATGGTGTGATGATATCATCTAATCAATCCTTTATACTATCTCATCTACCTTAAATTATGGACAGACTACAATAAATTTGTAACCAAAACATGTGAATTCATTTTATTCCACCACATCGACCTCTATTTTCCTTCATGAACATGATTTTTTGTTTATGCGATGCACTCATCATAAGAAAATTCACAATTAGTTCTTCATAAATGGTCATACATCTGATGAAATAACCCACTTTGTACGCTCATTTTCCATTTTTTGAAAATTCATTAACACTTAAACTACCACACATGACTCATATGTACTCACACATGAGTTTTATGAAATGATCATTGTCTAATTGACGTCACTATGGTGTTACTCTTCCTCAACTATGCTATCCTTTTTGAAGGCCAAGACATGATCCCCACAAACATGGTGAACATCAACACAGGGTAATGGATTAATATGCCATTATGATTTCTTTGTTTTCCTAGTTCTGTTAGTGGCATATATTCTAAATACTGAGTACACTTATCCTAATCCATAGTGGATCAATAGAGAATATATCTTATAGACATGATTATAAATTAGAAAACCCTAGAATGTAGTGGAGGTTGAGACACACATCAGTGTCTTATTAAAAGTTAAAACATATGTTTTCAAAATGTGAATAGTTACATAGTATTTTAAAATTCCCTTTTAGTTCTTCTCTATCTCAGAAAACATTATATACACATTGATGAAAATTCCAATATTTTTTCTCATCATTGAACCACCCTCTACCACAGAACCCATGTCAGTGTCTTCCCTCATTGATGCTCTATACTTATTACAAATACAATAAAACACTAACCTTTTATATTCATCTTCCTCTATTATTTTTCTATGACTAATCTAGGATGACTAATTCACTAAGGCTTTCATATTTTTTTCATTTCTATCTTAGATAGCCTATTCTTTTAGGTACATAATTTTTTTAGTCAATTAACCAAATTCTATAATCCATTTCACATTATTTAAATTTTATTATTCTTTTTCATTTCTTCCAAATTCAAGTAAATATTATTCATTACATTTTAATAAAAATTTATTTAAAACAGTTTGGGAACATTTAATATATTTGTTGAAATTGATGAAATTAATAATGAAATTAATGATGAAATTTATAAAGTAATTATATAAATGATTTTTAAATTTCAAATCCTTTAACACTTCATGTTTTTATTTTCATGAAACAAAAAAATTGTACAATCATAATGGAATTCTATTATACCCATATTTTGGAGACACATTAAATAAAACTAAATATTTTTGGAAAATTGATTCAACATTCATGTGTTAAAAAAATTATATTTCTTTAACCCATTACATATCAAGTGAAACTAATATAATTATGAATATTACATATCCTCGTTGATATGGACATTCTTCTACAAAAATATATTAATAATTTTAAATAATTTATTACAAGGAAGGCCATTATTTAAAGAACATCACCATAAATTTTTTTGCCTCCATACTAATGGGGAAAACTATACAGATTTAGGTTCATACCTAAATAATATATATCATAACCATATGCTTGAAAATCAAGTCAAATCCCTATAATGTAATGGAAAACCACACATTAATCAAGAGGAACTCAAAACAAGGATCAGGTGATAATGAGTCTTATGGTTGATGTTATTTTAACATAGAGACATGAAATCTTAGTGAGGAGGTTAATCTATAAATCATATTTCATGATAAAAAATATAAAATATCAATAAAAAACAAAATTTCAAATTATTAAATCCACCCAATCTTCTTGAACTCCCTGAAATTGATCATATATCATTATAATAAGTATAATGAATTGTATACCACTGTTTTATAAAAATATTTCAAACTAATTCATTGTATAACATTTATTCAATAATTATTTGTCTTTTTATTCTTTTTTAGTTGTGATTTCTTTCTAAAGGGGAAATAAAAATGTACAATTAATGTGATTCTAAATCATTACCCCAAGAACCTAATGAAAACAGTTCACATTTTCCACTAAATACAAAACATAGCCTTTTTCCAAGGATAACCTCCCTCCCACACATAATCCATTATATATAATTCAAAACACCATTACTAGTGTATGATGGATAAAATAGGATAGTAAAGCGGCTCTCCATATCATGGAATTTCTTGGAGTCTATAAGTTTTATGTAAGATACCAATATCATTTTATGTATTAGTGCAAAAGAAAATTCAATATAAAATGTCATAATTATATCAATTTTACATTATAATTTCATTGCTTTGATGTTATATTACACTATAACTAGTTTTATAAATGCAGCAAGATTCTCTCAAGATATTAGTAAAAGAAAGAATAGTACAAAATATTCCTATAGACCTATCAGGAATGAGAAACATATAATGAAGGAAATTCACAAATGTTATTAATAAAAGTAAAAAATAAACCAACAAGAATGTCATAAAATCATGGAATGAGGATGTGAGAGGAATTTCACCTATATTAGTGAACAAATCTCTTTATATCATGATTTATTGAGTTAACAAACACAAGGTTGTCCTTACTCATTCATTTGTAATTATACTCATTAAAACATATTTGACATAAATTTAAAAACATGTAATAATTATATTACTATGAAATTATCTATATCATATAATAAGAATAATGAAAATGGTTAAATTTGTGACATAACATTTTCTCAGAAGCCTAGAAAACCATAAAAATATATATTTGGTAAAATAAGTGATTCATCAAAACAAAAAATGTAATGACCTAATGTATTTTCAATGAAAATTTACATCTAATAATTATGTCATATAATGATTCGAAATAAAAACTCAAAGAACTACTAATTACTATGTGACCTTTAAAAATAATATTTCCACTTCTATGATTTGAATTTCTAAAAACTGACATACACAGTTGCGATCAGTATGATGTTTGGAGTCTGATATTACAAACATAATTTTTTGTGAATTGTAACTGACCCATATTAATAGTAATTTTACCCCTATGAATTGTAATATGACTCTTATTAATAGTGAATTGGCTATGTATATAGTTACCATATCTTTGAAAGTATAAATAAAATTTATACATTTTATTAGTAATAATATGATAATGTTGGTATTTTCATAAGTCTTAAATATTTAATTAAAGATTAATGAATAATTTAAAAATTTAAAAAGTAATTTTTTTTCATAAAATGTAATCATAAATAATTTTTTTGTATTAATATTATAGGATAATTTTTTGAATCCTTGGTTAATTTTTCAAAGTATTGTAAAATCATTTATAATTTAAAAAAAATATATTTTTATAGTAAATGATGTTTTTATTTAAAAATTAAAATTTCCATATTCAGATTTTTTTTATAAAGTGGAGTTTATTTTTGTATTCTACACATAGAAAAAATTTTGGGGTGAATTTTAGGGATTTTTCTAAAATACGTTTATTTTTGGTGAATAATAAAATATTAATTTTTATTATAAATGCAAAAACCTAAATTTCTGTATCAGGCTTGATTCATGCCTAATGTAAGCACCATGGGTTACAACTCACATACATATTACTATTTTTTGTTGTAATAATCATTAATATTTATTTTCTTATGGAAAAATAATAAACTAATGATTAAAATATTAAGAAAACCCTCCTCCCCTCCACTATAAAAACCACCCACACTCCCCTCTTTTCTTCACTCCCCTCAAGAATTTTGAACTACCTAAATTATGCTCAAATCTCTTCCCAAGATCCTCCCCAACATACAGTATCCATTGGTATCCTAAAAATACCACATCCTCTCCCCTTAATAAAATATAAAGGATTATTAACTGCATTGGTAAATTCCTCTTTTCAATTCTTTTACTTTCCATTCAAGTTACTTTATTTTCTTTCCTATACTTACCTATAATCATCCAACTATTATAAAAAATCACATAACTTATATGTACTATAATCTAATTATTATAATGAAATAAGTTATTAGCATCTCTCCTTTACCCTTCTTTTATACTAGTAATAAAAACACCATCTAAGATGTGTTAATTTACCACATTCAAGGACGATGGGTTTTCAATTTTTCTTATCGTATTCAATTCGGATCATGAAACAATTTTCATGGTTGAACCAGACTACAATGTATATATTATGTCACATATATGGTTCTGAAATATATTGGTACACATGGTTTTTGTTTTATAAAAAAATGGGTTCATTGTGATCAAAAACCACCAATTAACCCAAAAGGTTGTCAATAAGGTTTTTAAATAATGATTCTTATTAACTCCAAGTAACCAAATTAAACTTATAACCATGTAACCTTATTTATGTTAAATAATAAAATATAACTCCAATTATAGACATCCAACCCCATTTACCTGATTATCCATTCATGTATTTAAGTAAATCGATCATGAAACAAACAGACCCGAACAATGAAATTGAACCTCATAACCAATCAAAATGTTTATAAATATACTCAAAAAAGTTATATGAAATAAATTTAATGTAAAATATATTATGTAATTATTAATTAATGAACCTAATTTTATTATTCAGGTCATTAATATCAAGTGGAGAACACCATCATACTTAAGGAAAGGGATTCTACACGAGCCTCTATTATTCCTTTTTGTTATTCTTAATCTCTTTTTCAACAAATGAAATCTTATATTATATTTTGTTATATCTTTTAACTACTATTTATATATCCAAAACAATGTATGAATATCAATTATCCAATAATTATTGGATATATACATTCTTTTAGGTGATTCCCTCCTTAGTACTTCCGTAAAAGAAAACTCGTTTTAAAGGAACTTCCCAAATTCCTACCCAATTTCAAGTGAAATCAACCATATATTTTAATCCACCATAGTTTTTATAGATCTAGTTTATTTATTATGAAAACCTTCTTGTATAAATTCTGTTTTTGTACAAAATATTATTCCATTTTCTATTTTAAATTCTCTTTAGTATTTTTCTTAAAACCGCGCTAAAATGTTTTAATGTTAAATTTTCTTAAATACTCTTCCAACATTTTTTTCACTTTTGTTTGAAATAAATTACCATGATATATTATTATTTTCATTTATTAATGTACATGTATGTTTTAATTCCTTTCTTTCATGGACAATTTTATGATATACCCATTCATTATGCATTAAGAAAAGATTATGATACCCATTTCTTTTTGTGGGTACCATTATGTTTGTGTATGATAGATTATGTATGATTCTTAATGTGGAAAAAATATTCAATAGTATGTTAAGATGGGTAAGTATAGATATCACTACAATTAATTGGGTAATGTTGAGTATCATGAGACATTATGTGCAATGGTCTGGGCGGTTATCCTTGGCTCATGCTACCATGTGCAACGATCTCAATGGTTAAACATGACTTGTGCTCCTCTATGAGAAATGATCCTTGACTCATGATAAAGTAATGTTTTATGTTTCTGGGAAATTTTTATGACTCCATGTATATGTGATACCATTTATATATGCTATGATTTCACTTGTTCCATGGATTTTTATATCACTATGTCATGCCTTCTAACCCATGTACTAAAGCTTTATTACTATGTTTTTTTCTCTTACAAGTATTTTAGCTCATACCATTTTCCATGTTATCCCTAGGTTATCCTATGAAGATGTATGAGAAAAAAGGAAGTTATTAGCTCTTTATGATGATTAAATAATGAAATGTTTTATTTAGTCCCATGTTTTCAGTTTTATTTATCTAGTCTTCGGAGACACTAGAATTCACGATCCTTGGATTGTAATATAATGTTTTATTATGCTTAAAATCATGTAATGATTCTTGTAGAAGGTTAAGATCACTATTTTATGTATCAAAGGATAGACTATTTATTTTTGGATATTATTAATATAGAACTTTAGTAATAACATTACGGATGAGACTAAGTATAAGAAAACACCCCTAAATATTGGTAAGTATAGAGTAAGTGGTTTAGAAAGGAAATACATACATGCATGGATAAAAATAAGTAGAAGAGTCTCTGGAACAAATTTTTCTAGGGGTAAAACACAAAAGCACCGCTTTGAGATATACTCAAATGAGAACTGATGCACAACAATGGGCCTTGCTGCACACTTTGTTTGACACTCCAAGGGGAAATGCTTTAGTAAATTCATTGTCACGAACTGAATATGGTCGACATCAAAACTGGAACTTGACCCAGCCCACAACAAGGCCTGAAGGGCATTACCGATCTCAATGGGCTGGTATAAGTTCTAGGGTATCATAAAATGAAAATTTGGAATGATTTACCCGAGTTTATAAACTTAAAACAACAAAATAATCCAATAAAACAATTCTGGATTTTTCGATCCAAAAAATATTTTACAAAAAAAATCACAACTGAATTAATTATTTTAAAAAAACTGAACAAGATAATAACAAAGGTACAAAACCAAAAGGGAACAGCCCAAGAACCCTCATGGCAAGTGGCACCGCCCTCAAGCCATCTCTACAAGACTTCACCACCAAGGACCTGCTAGAAACCCAAACCACTAGAAATAAAAACTGTACCCAACCTGTGACAAAAAAAATAACCAAGTCTACTTACACCCAAGGGTTTAATTAGGGAGTGATAAAAATCCCAAAAAAATAGAACCACTAATAGATTCCATTTTATAAACATTTAATGACAAAAAGCATGAAAGTTTTAAAAAACAAGAAATGCCAGTTAGAATTTCTAAAAGATGCAACATTAAATAAAAACAGTTTTTAATTAGGCTAATTTAAAGAACAAACACTTTTAAAATAAATACCAAAGATACTGAATTTTATAGCCACTCATACCATATGTTGATGGTAAGCAAAAAATATCTAGTGATCACAAGCAATGGGAAATAACCCCAAGGCACTAGCTAACTATGGGTCCCACATACCTCATATCTCAGTGAGAGTAACCATAAAAAATATCTTTCCTCATGCACGAGACACTAGTAGGGAACTTTCCCATAACCTAGTGGTCCCCAATCATTCTCATCATAGTTTAGTTAGAGTTGTAAGCATCAATCTTGCTATGTGAAACTGAGACCAAATTCCACAGATTCACTAGCATACTAGTACACGTCCACCCATACCCGGGTTATCCCCTTGTGCTCCAACAAGTTCAACAAGTTAATGAATATAATTTTCACATGAAAATATCATTTTCATATCATAAATTCACTAAACATCCCACATTTATAAAACAAAAATCACAAAAGTCCACTTTTCATTCAAATTAATTTTGAAATTCGACTCACATAAGAATAGCCCACAACACTTTTCACATTTCATTAACACTTACATAAATCCATTAAACAATTTTATAAAACCATTAAAATATATTAAAACACTCATAACAGCCCACTCACTTGTTATATAATACCTTTTTTACCTTCAATATTATTTTATCATCAAACTTACATGAAACAACCCACAAACAAGTTTCTATCCGACATAACAATTTAATAAAACATTTCAGAAATTTACAAAACATTCTAAAAATGTTTGACATATTAAAACATCACATCACCTTTCTAAACCCATTAATAGGTGAAAACACATACCAAAAAGTACATATGTACCCTCTTCCCACTTTGTTTATCCAACTAAAACATTTACATTTTCCATAAAAAGAACCCAAGTGGTGTAAATATGTCTTGCACCCAAAACCCATTTCAAAACCCCCATTTAAGACAAAAAACATACCAATTCCTATCAAAAATATAATTTTAATCCCTAGAGACATTTATAAAACCACTTTAAAGTTGTATAAAATCACCATGAATAATACTACAAAAGATCCAAATAAAAACACACATTTTCAAAGAAATTTTTCAAGAAGTATAACAATGTTTTATACATAAAACCTATTAAAAAAACACTTTTTAGGCCCACATGACACTAATACATTTCCAAACCAAAATTTTCAGTCCAAACAAGATTTATTAAACCTATTACATATGTTATAAAATACATCCAAATAATACCCCATGAGTAACACATAAAAACACCCAATTTCAAGTTAAAGTGCAAATATAAAATTAAACACTTAACCAAATTAATCATAAACCGTTTTCGAACCACACCCAACATATGAGGAATATGAAAAATGAGTAAATAAATCTAGCTTAATCATCAATAAATGTTTACACATTGAACCACCTACCGAAAGTATCGAATCCCTAAAAACATGGTGTGAAACATTAACCGCACCACCACCGCATCACAAAGAAGATAAATCCAGCCCTATACCAAAATATTTAACCAAAAGGAAACCAAATAAAACCATAGGTTCGAACACTAACTTCTGGACATTTTTGAACATAATGAAAGAGGGAGGAAACACTAAGGAGAAGGAATAAATTGAAGAGAGAAACACTTACTCAAAACAATCTTGAATAAAATGACCCAAAATCCACTAGTATATGAATTTAAAAACATCCAACCGTTAAAGGGAGGTTTGAAAAAGGATTAAAAGATCATTTAGTAACTGGAATGGGGGAAAAAGATTAAAAATAAAAAGTTATGAAAGGATCAATTTACCTCTCCAAATCTGGATGATTTATGAAATCCTGAGGAGTTTTGACCAATTTCACGATTCCATTGAGCTCAAAATTCTGGTAAGAGAGAATGGGGGCGAGACTTAGGTAAGTGGGCTCGGGTGAGAGTTGAAATCACCAAAAACACGTAGATATTTAAGGAGATATTAAAGAATTAAAACTTATTTTTAATGCAGATAATGGGCTTTCGGGTAGGCCCAATCCCTTAAATAAAAACTCATATCCACCATGATTATGGATTCATAAATTTTCCAAATTAATATTGTGGTGTTAATAGGTTAGGTTATTAAAATTATGAAATGGAATGGATGAAAAATGTTTAAAAATTAAGGAGTTATAAAGGAATAAAAATTTATTTTTAAATCTGGAATTGGGATCACAGTTTGGCCCAATTCATGAAAACTCACCCATTCCTCCATAAAATCATGGAAAACCCCCATTACAAAGAATGAATGGAAATTAAGTGGAATTTAACTTTAAAATAAGTCATGTATGTCAAAATTCTCCCCACCATGAAAAAGTTCCACCCTGAAAAGTCACATTAATGCCATAGCAACAACCAAAACCAGCTGAGAAACCAAGAGGTATTTCCTTGCACGGTCTCACCCCCAAAGACCAAAACACCTCCAATGATCAATTAATGAATTATTACTCTCACAACTAATACATAAACCAATTTACTGAAATGATCAATCAAAATCATACTTTATCCCAAAATAAAACTCATTAAACACAATCTGAACAAGACTCAGTCAATTCACCCAGACGAACAACAACATCAAATAAGGTTACACTTACCATGATATAACTAAACCATTGGTCACTCTCCAATCTCAACATTTACCCAAGGAAGATGTAGGTAAATTTATAGCTCTGAATGAAACTACCTAATACCAATCCAAGACCATGGATAAGTATGAGTTACTTGCACCGGGGAACAAAAATAGGCTCCCCACCATAAGAGACAACCTATATTTTTTTCTAAAGATAGAATCAGGACACTAAAAGGGGGATACCTGAATAGACTCCCTGGTACAAAGGGTATACTTCCATTATAAATTTACAGAATAACATATATAAAACTCATAGTGGGTCTCCCCACCATAAGAACTAAGCATATTAACCAACCAACATGATCCGATATAGAAAGAACCAAAAATTTAAAGAGTTAGGATGACCACATGATTAGTTTGGACGGTTTGGGAAACCATGCACTAACAGTGGGGATCCTTCTATCTATATGGTTTTATGGAGCATGGTCACTACTAAACAAGCACAAACCATATGGTCAACCTATCTAGACAAACTTCAAACATTTCTCCAAAGACTCAATAGAACCCAAAGGGAGAGGTAATAACATTGTTTGATGGCATGGGTACAAGGCCCTCCACCTATTTACACCGAAAAGGAAAAACAAAAGAAAGATGATGATACCGTAGGTTTAAAATCTTCCTATCTTTCATACTGAGGATATGACTTTATACATGGGTTTAAATAAACCTATGATTACTCTCTACTATGTGCCATCTTCTCTCTGAGACTTATGGTTGGAGCTCAAATGATTGAAGCATTTTCGGCCTCGCAGCTAGGCTTTAGAAACCCCCTGAATGAGAATTCTTCATTCAGTGGAACCAAAAAAATACACCTCAATTCCTAATAAGTTATCCAAGACATAACACATTCAAAACTCACTTTACCATAACCTGATATTTCACTGAAACAAGGGCTTATAAGATGCACACACATCACACCTTGTTTGTTCAGGTGAGAAACAATTGAAGTAAAGAAAACCTATACTCACCTTCCTCTAAAATGTAATATTTTTATGTTTTTTCAACGGAGACATTCTCCCAACATAACATAGACTCTCAGATGATTTCACAACGTTCACCTTTACAGTCAATCGAGCACATGACATTATAAGGCGTCACAAAACATGACCATTGGGACTAATATAAACAATTCATGGAGAGGGACATTATACAACATCCCCAAACAACACACAATTCTAGAAAGTGGCCATAATATCCTATCGTGACCATATTTCCCACACTATTGGTCTAACATGAACTCATGCTTCAAATAAACTATAAAGGACCTCGAGGTCGTCTTAGACACTATCGAGACACTCATCCCCACTAAAAACCCTAGACCACATCCAGCTTTGACGAATTAGGAAACTTAAGAACTAAGGTCTCTTACAACCTTCCACAAGCACTCTACCGCTACAAGAGGATCTAAAAATAAAAGAAAGGAATGGATGTAGACTCAATCAAAAATGATAGAGAAAATATTCCTTATATTGATCAACTGGAGGATTTTCCAATGGAGAATCAATCCGGGTTGCACTTCAGTTATGCATTAACCCTTAATGGGGGTGTACCTAATCCAATGAGAGAACCCAAGGACCTAACCAAGCTGGACCATTGGTCAAAACAATACATAAACCAGATCCAAACACATTAAGGGAACCTCTATAAATGTGTCCCGAAACATATCTCAGAGGAGACTACTAACCAGTCCCTCTACCCAGCTTAGCGACCAAATATAAACCCAAAAAATAGTTCAAACAAGAAGGGTTCTTGGAATCAAAACATCCCACAACATCAACATTTTCCAAAAGAACATAATATAAGCCATCCCAAAAAAATTAATCAAGACATCATGTTTTTCTTTAAAAACATTTCTTGAAAACAAATGGTTCAGCGGTTAGCGTATCAACCAATGGTACCCCATGGGCCATACACATGCATGTTTGTGTGCCACACTGGGCACCCTCCTTATATCCATCCCGAAACTCATCCAGTTGTTCCATAACACATCCATCATCCCATATAACCCCATACATGTGTTTTCTCATGGAAATACCAAAGGATAAAATAAAAAATTCATTCCACTTTTCAAAACCAAAACAATCAACCAACACACACATTTTCTCAAAACTGCTAACCACAAGATCAAAATCCCAATTCACATATTACAAAACTTTTTATAAAGACCCAACCATTTAGAAAATAAATCACTTTCAAGATATTCACATCAATTTTAAAACATCTCATTCCATTAAAAAACCCTTTTATTGTTTAAAAAACTCTATTGGAAACACTTTTCAAATCAAACTTCAATATAGTTCCTGCATTAAAAAGTGGTGTAAGCACGCCATTTTACATTTCAAAATAATTCTAAAAATTTATTCCCACCATTTAATAAATAAAACCATTACCTCTTTATTTGAAAATCATTTCATAAAAACTTTACGCTTCTTAAAACCCAAGTGCAAAGTTTTCAAAACTAAAGAACAAAACAATGCGAGAGGAAAATAGTTTCAGTGGGTGACTTGGAAATATGGTTGGAGGCCATATTCCAATCACTTCACTATCACATAGAGTTTTATAAGGAATATACTTGGCTCCACATGGCTTTCTAGTACCTGCGAGCTCCCTAATACCATTAACCCAACTCTCTTTTCATTCCCCCTAATCATCATTGATCTAAGAAAACCAAAGGACATAGATAAATCCTAGCTTCTCCTGGAAACCTGAATCCCATAATGAGGCGTGGTGATCATGAACAATATCTATAACTAAAATTCCAAGTCCCAATAATCCTAACTCCAGACTATCCTGACTCTTCCCCAAATAACATGACTCAAAGAGTAAACCTGAACCTCTTGTGATACCATTTTTCACGAACTGAATCTGGTCACCATCAAAACCAGCACTTGACCTAGCCCAAAATAAGGGCCAATGGGCGTTCCCAATCCCCATGGGCTGGCACAAGTTCCTAGGAATCATAAAATAAAAATTGGGAACTATTTACCTGAGTTTATAAACTTAAAACAACAAAAGAATCCAATAAAACAAATCTAGATTTTTCAATCCAAAAAATATTTTACAAAAAAATAAGAACCGAATTAAACATTATAAAACAACTAAAAAAGAATATAGCAGTATTAAAAAACCAAAAAGGAATAGCCCAAGAACCTTCATGGCAAGGGGAACCTCCCTCAATCCTTCTCCACAAGACTTCACTACCAAGGACCTGCTAAAAACCCGAACCACTGAAACTAAAAATTGTACCCAACCAGTGACAACAAAAATACCCAAGTCTACTTACACCCAAGGGTTTAATTAGGGTGTGAGACAAAGCCCAATAATATACCAGCACTAATAGATTCCATGTGATAAAAATTTAATGACGAAAAGCATGCAAGTTTTCAAAAACATGAAATGCCAGTTAGAATTTCTAAAAGATGCAACATTAAATAAAAAAAGTTTTCAAGTGGGCTAATTTAATGAATAAAAACTTTTAAAATAAATACCAAAGCTACTGAATTTTCCATCCACTCATACCGTATGCAGACGGTAAGAACAAAATATCTAGTGAGCACAGGCAATGGTAAATAACCCATAGGCACTAGCTGGCTGTGGGCCCCAGGTACCTCGTATCTCAATGAGAGTAACCATCACAAATATACATCCTCATGCACGGGCCACTAGTAGGGAACATTCCTATAACCTAGTGGACCCTAATCTTCCCCATCATAGTTTAGTTAGATTTGTAAGAATCAATCTTGCTAAGTGAAACTGACGCCAAACCCCACGGATTCACTAGCATACCAGTACACGTCCACCCACCTAGATACCCGAGTTTTCCCTTCATTCTCAAACAAGTTAAACAAGTCAATGAATACAATTTTCACATAAAAATATCATTTAAATATCATAAATTCACCAAAAATCCCACATGTATAAAACACAAGTCACAAAAGTCCACTTTTCATTCAAATTGATTTTAAAATCCGACTCACACAAAAATAGCCCACAACACTTTTCACATTTCTTTAAAACTTCCACAAATCCATTAAAAATTTTAAAAAACCATTCCAATATATTACAACTCTCATAAAATCCCACTCACTTGTTACATAATACCCTTTTTACCTTCAAAATCATTTTATCATCAAACTTACACAAAACAACCCACAAACAAGTTTCGCTCCAACATCACAATTTAAAAAAACATTTCTGAAATTTAAAAAACATTATAAAAATGTTTTATATCTTAAAACATCACTTCACATTTCAAAACCACTTAATAGGTGAACACACATACCAAAAATTACATATTCACCCTTTTTTCACATTTTGACCAACTAAATCATTTACAATTTTTATAAAAAGAACCCATGTAGTGTAAATATGTCTTGCACACAAAACCCTTTTCAAAACCCCCATTTAAGAAAAAAATACCAATTTCTATCAAAAGTAGAATTTGAATCCTTAGAGACATTTATAAAACAATTTTCAAGTTTTATAAAATCACCCTGAATAATATTACAAAAGATTAAAATGAAAATACACATTTTCATAAAATACTTTCAAGAAGTATAATAAATTTTTACACATAAAACCTATTAAAAAACCCTATTTTTAGGCCCACATGACACTAATACGTTATAAAACCAGTATTTTCAGGCCAAACATGATTTATTAAACCAATTACATAGGTTATAAAATACACCCAAATAATACCCCATGAGTAACACATGAAAACACCCAATTTCAGGTTAAAATGAAACTATGAAAGTAAAAACTTAACCAAATCAATCATAAATAGTTTTCACTCCATAGACAACATATTAGGAATAAGAAAAATTATTAAATACAGCAATCTAACTCATTAATAATTGTTTACACATGAAACTACCTTCTGAAAGTGTCTAATCCCTCAAAACATGATGTGAAACATCAACTGCATGACCACCGAATCACAAGGAAGATAAATACAGCCATAGACCACAATATTTAACCAAAAAGAAACCAAATAGAACCATAGTATTGAACCCTAACTTCTGGAAATTTTACAACATAATGAAAGAGGGCGGAAACCCTAAGGAGAAGGAAGAAATTTATGAGAGAAACACTTAGTCAAAACAATCTTGAATAAAATGACCCAATATCCACCAGTATTTATATTTGAAAACATCCAACCATTAAAGGGAGGTTAAAACAAGGATTATGAGATCATGTAGAAACTGGAATGGGGGTAAAGTGTAAAAATATAAGGAGTTATGAAAGGATCAATTTACCTCTCCAAATATGGGCAATTTCTAAAATCCAGATACATTTTGACCACATTCTCGATTCTATTGAGCTCCAAATTGTGGGCGGAGAAATTTGGGGCTCGCCTTAGGTATGTGGTCTCGGGTGAGAGTTGGAATCACCAAAAAAACATATATATTGAATGAGATATTAAAAAATTAAAATTTATTTTCAATACAGAAAATTGGCTTTCGGGAAGGCCCAATCCCATAAATAAAAACCCATATCCACCATGATTATGGATTCCTAAATGGTCCAAATTAATATTTTGGTGTTAATATATCAGGGGATGACAATTAGGAATTTTAGTGATTGAAAATTTTGAAAAATGAAAGAGTTATAAAGGAATCAAAATTTATTTTTAAATCTGGAATTGGGCTCATGGTTTGGCCCAATTCATGAAAACTCACCCATTCCTCCATAAAAGCTTGGAAAACCCCCAAAACAAAGAATGAATGGAAATTAAATGTAATTTAACTTTAAAATAGGACACTTATGTGAAATTCATGATCTTGGAAAAAACCATTATTAAGAGAATAAAAAAATATCCCATAGGATTATAAGTTAAAAAATATATCAAGGATAACCGATATTTAATCCTAGGGAATCACAGGTTCAGATATACATCTCCTTTACAAGTTAATCCTTTTTTGTTCAAAGTTTTATTTTTGGTGCCTAATATCTAAGTATTCAAGCCCTCTAGTTGTATGTTCTTTTTATTAGTTAATGGAGGTATACAGAAGAACACGTTCCAAAAATAAATGGATAAGGAATGTAACGATTTCCCAAATGATATGCCAAATATGATGGGAACGAGTTTTCAAAACTTCATGAAATCACCTACTCAGCTGGCTCAAGTTATGAATAATAAAATGAATCATGTGAAACACCCTCATACTATAAAGAAATTAAATTTTTATATTGAATAATTCTTATGGAAAATACATCCTATGTTTAGTGGATCTTTTAATACCCTCATCATGGAATAATGGATTCACTCCATTGAAATGTTATTCTCTATCCTCTAGTGCTCAAAGAAGAGAGAATTTTACTAGCGGTCTATCGTTTTGATGGGGAAGCTGATTAGTGGTGGAAACTGATCAAGAATAAGAAGTCCCAAGTAGAAATTTATTCTACAGATTATGTGGGATTTAAGAAAATGTTTTTCAATAAATATTTTCCACGAACCCTCCACCTCAAGATAGAAAGACAATTCCTCAAATAGAAGTATAAGGAAGATTATTCCAATGAGTCATATGAAGTAAACTTCACAAGGATTAAAAGATACGCCTTCAGTTTTTTCATGAACATTGAAATAAAGGTGGAGTACTTCTATAGTGAACTAAAATTGAGTCTATGAAAAGTGTTGGTGAATCAAGACATTGGATGTTATATGGAGACTATTCGTTGTTCTTTAAATGTTGAAATGGATATTAGATACTCCTAGTGGTATCATGGGCCTGACGAAAAAAGCATAATATGGAGTCTAATATGTGTGGTTAGAAAAATTAATATGATAACAGAATGAAGATCTAATATCTCACGTGTCAAAATTTTTGGAAGTGGAATCCTGGGAAATGTCTAAAGGGAACCCTGAATTGATTAAAATGGGGAACAACGGGACATCTGGATCAAAACTAAAAAAGGGATATGAAGAATCTTTCTAAGGTGGAAGAAGAAAGGAAGGTTTCAATAAATGCTCATCTAGTTGTAAAGTGTTATAACAACAAAGATCATGGCATTATGTAATAAATTTCCCTTAGACAAGGTTTTTAGAGGAAATCAATAACAACCTCCAAGGAACAAAATAATGTCTTATGCTATCGTGGATGCTAATATGGAGCCAAAAAATGATGTGGTGTTAGGTATGCTAGTTATTAATTAATGAATATAGAACTTACTATTTGATTCTAGTTCGACGCAATCATTCATATCTTGCAAGTTGAGAAAAACTATTCAAACACCACCTCAAGATTTGGAGGTTAAGTTATTTGTGAGAATAGTGAATGGGGAAATTATTGTTTCCAAGGTTTATAATTCCTATATGGTAAATTTATGTGGACTAAACCTCCCAAAAAATATCTTCATACATCCTTTATTAGAGTCTTATTTTATCTGGGAAATTGATTTTCTATCTTTATATAAATCCAACATCAACTTTCAGGAAAGGGAGATCACTCTTCACATCTTGAAACATCTTCCAATTCATTTCAAGTTTAAGGAGGAAGATGAATCTTTTTTAGAATCATTGTATTGATTGTTGATATTACTGCCTTATGAGAAATCATGTCTATCTCAAATGATTGATACCAAATAGATAATAATTTTCTTATGATATGTCCATCGTGAGGGATTACACTGATGTTTTCCCTAAATAATTGTACGTTCTTCCTCTTAATTGAGAGTTTGAGTTCTCAATTTGAAATTATTACTGGATCTGTACCTATATAAAATATCCCTTATAGAATGGCCACCGTAGAGCTAGAAGATCTAAAGAAGAACTTAGATGAGAATCTAGAAAAGGGTTTTATATGCCTGGGTAATTTACCATGGGGTGCGCCAATACTTTTCATTAAGAATAATGATTGTTCAATGCACCTCTACATTGATTATCACAGGCTCAATAAAATCATAATAAAGAAAGTGTATCACCTACCTTGAATAGATGACTTGATCGATCAGCTCCGTTGGTCCGGTAATATCTCTAAGGTGGACCTTCAATCAAGATATCACCAATCAAAGGTGAAGATGGAAGATATTTCCTATACTTGCATTCAAAAGAGGTATAAAAATTATGAGTTCATATTGATTCCCTTAAGACTCGATAATTCTCCCTAAATTTTCATGGATTTAATTAATAGAGCCTTTAGAGATTACCGGGACAAATTTGTGGTATACTTTATCGATGATATTTAGATATAATCAATGAGTTAGGAGGAACATGAGATGCATTTGAATAATATGTTGAAGACTTTTGGAAGCAATAAGATGAATGAATAGTACAATAAATTCGCATTTTGGATAGAGGAAGCATCATTATTTGGGAATGTTATCACTAGAAAAGGAATATATATAGACCCTTCTAAGACAAAAGCAATTTAAGAGTGGCCCATGCCATCATCTGTAATAGAGATCTGAATATTTTTGGGTCTAGCCGGGTATTATCAATGATTTGTGAAGGACTTTTCATGATAGTAAAACCCAATTAACAATCTTACATGGAAGAGAGTGAAGTTCATCTGGAATCAATAATGTGAAAATTTCTGTAAGTAGTTGAAGAAGAGGCATATCACTCTATCAATTCTCACACTCTTAATGAGTGGAGAACTCTTTTTGGTGTACATTAATGCTTTAAAGAAGGTTTTTTGTTGTGTGATGATGAAAAATGATAAATTGATAGACTACACCTCAATCTAACTAAAAATACACTAGAAAAAATATCTTACACATGATTTGGAGTTAGAGATTGTGATCTTTGTATTAAAAATATGGAAGCATTAACTTTGTGAGGAGAAGTGTGACATATATACCAATCATAAGAGTCTCAAATATATATTCACAATGAAAGAGATTAATATGTGCTAGTGAAGATGGTTAGAACTCATTGAGGATTATGACTGCTCAATCCACTACCACCCCGGTGAGGAAAATAAGGTGGAAGATTCTCTTTGTAGAAAGGATCATGTATCATTATCAATGATGAGAATTATAAGGATCCAATCTTCAAATATTTGCAGATGACTGACATGTGAATCATTAATAGAGGAACATCATCAATCCTTTCTCAAATGATTTCTAAATATCCCTCATAGAGAAAATAAATGATGCTCAAAGAAAAGATGTGGAATATCTAAAAAGGGTGGAAGCTATCATAAATGGGAAATCCTCTGAGTTAATGATTGATGAAGAAGGAGTTGTAAGATTTGGGTCCCGATTATATTTTCCAACTCATCTAGAGGTAATGAAAGATCTTCTGAATGACACACATAACTTAACCTTCTCTATTAACCTAGGGAGCATAAAGATGTATCAAGATCTCTGAGAAAACATTTTGTGGGAAAATATGAAGAAAGAGATCGTTGAATCTATATCAAAGTGCCTGGTATGTCAGCAAGTGAAGGATGAGAGGAAAAAACTCTATGGGGATAATGCAACCACTACCCATACTAACATGGAATTGGGATAATATCTCCATGGACTTCTTAACTAGAAATATAAGGACATCCATAAGAAACAATTCTATATGGGTCATTGTGGACCGTCTTACATAGACCGATCACTTTATCATAATTTGAGAGTACTTCTCATTAGATTAAATTTCATGGATATATATCCAAGAGGTGGTAAGAATGAATGGATTACCAATATCTATTATATCTAATAGAGTTTTGAGAATCACCACAATGTTTGGGAAAAGTCTTCAGCATGATCCAAGAACTAAACTGATCTTCAGTATGACCTATCATCCCCAAACTGATGCCCAACCTGAGAAAACTATCCAGACATTGAAAACCACATTGAGAACATGTTCTATGAACATAAAATGAGGATGCGGACAACATCTTCCACTATTTGAATTCTCCTACAACAACAATTTCCACTTAAGCATCTAAGTGGTACCATACGAAGCCCTTAATAGGAAAATGTGTAGAACACTTGCACGTTGGGTTGAAGTTGGTGAGTGTAAGATGAAAAGACCTGAAATGGTCCTTGAAATGGTGGAGAAGGTGAATACCATTCAACATCACATCAAGGTATCCCAATGTCAACAAAATAGTTATGCGGACAATTATTGATGAGACCGTGAGTTCAAAGATGGAGTCGTTGTATTTCTAGGAATATCTCCATGGAAGAAGGTCATAAGGTTAGGGAAGAAAGGAAATCTAATTCAAAGGTACATAAATCCCTTTGAGAATATTGATTGAGTCGGGGTTGTGACCTATCGAATGGAACATCCACCTACCATGTCTAAACTACATGATTTTTTCCATGTGTCCCTCTTTAGGACATAGTCACAAGATCCTTCACATGTACTCTCTTCCAAGGTGGTACATTTATAGAAATATATTTCTTATGAGGAGAAACAAATGAAGATCTTGGATTATAGAGATAATTTTCTACAAAACAAGAATACCCACTTTGTCAAAGTACTATGGAGGAAACATAAGTATGAAGAGGCAACATGGGAACTAGAGGAGGCAATGAAGGAAAAGTCATGCACCTGTTTATGGATTAGAATGTAATAAAAAATTTCAAGAGTGAAATTTCATAAGGGGGAAGAATGTAATGACCCAATTTTTTATCCATGGAAAATTCATTCTTATAATCATGACATATAATCACATGAAATCACAACTCAATGAACTATTAAGCAGTATGTGACCTTTAAACATAATATTATCTCTTCTAAGATTTAAATTTCAAAAAATTGACATACGCAGTTGCGATTAGTAAGGTGTTTGGAGTCCAATAAGACAAACTTATTTTTTGGTGAATATTAAATGGCCCTTATGAATAGTAATGTCACACTTATGAATAGAAATACAACCCTTATGAATAGTAAATAAGCCATGTAATTAATAACATTACCAATTAATGTATAAATAAAATATATCCATCTTATAAGTGACAATATGATAGTGTTGGTATTTTTAGAAGTCATAAATATTTAATTTAAAATCAAAAAAGAAAATTTATTTTCATAAAATTTATTTATAAATAATTTTTTTACTTTTTATGATTATAGGATAATTTAATGAGGCCTTATTTAATTTTTCAAAGTATTGTAAAATTATTTATAAATTTAAAATATGTGTTTTTCACGTAAATGACGATCTTATTTAAAAATTAAATTTTCCATATTAAAAAATTTATTTTCATATAATGGAGTTCATTTTTGGATTCTACATGTTGAAAAATGGTTGGGGTAAATTTTTCGGATTTTTCTAAAATACTAGAATTTTTATTGAATAGTAAAATATTAAAAATTATGATAAATGTTAAAACCTGAATGCCTGCATCATGCATGATTCATGGACGATGTAATAAAATTGGGTTCGAACTGACATGCACATATTACAATTTTTGGTCCCAAGAATCATTAATATTTCTTGTCTTATGGGAAAATAATAAACTAATGATTAAAATATTAAGAAAACCCTCCTCCCCTCCACTATAAATAATACCCACACTCCCATATTTTCTTCACTCCACTCAAACCTTGTGACTTGCAAAAATTTTGTTCAAATATCTCCCCAATATTCTCCTCCATTTCCATCAGCCCTTGTTCCCCTAAAAATTCCAAATGCTCTCCCCTTAAGAGGCTCTCAAGGAAGGTTAACTCAAGAGGTAAGTTCCACATTTCAATTATTTTACTTTCCTTTCAAGTTCATTTGTTTTCTTTTTTATCCTTACCTTTAAACATACAAATGTTATGAAAAATCCAGTATCTTATATGTATTTTAATTTTTTTATGATTATGGAATATGTTATTATCATCACTCCTTTACCTTTCTTTTATACTAGTATTAAAAACATCATTCCAGATGTGTTAATTTACCACATTCTAGGACGTTGGGTTTTCAATTTCAAATATCATCTTAAATTATAGTCATGAAACCATTTTCATAGTTGAAATAGAATAGAATATATTTATTATGTCATATCTACGGTTCTAGAGTCTTTTTTTCACAGGGTTTTGTTTTATAAATCAAAGTGTGTTCATTGTGATCAAAACCGCCCAAATAACCAAAAAAGGTTATCACTAATGTTTTACATAATGATTCTTATTCACTCCAAGTAACCAAATGAAATTCAAAATAATGTAACCTTATAAATGTTCAATAATAAAATAAAACTCCAATTCTATAAAACCATATTCATTTTACATGATTATCCATTTATGTATATATGAAAACCGTTCATGAAACAAACGAACACAAACAATAAAATTGAACATCATAACAAATCAAAATGGTTATTAATGAACTCAACAATGATATACTAAAACTATAAACTATAAAATATGTTATGTAATTATTAATTAGTAAACCTAATTTGATTATTCGGGTCATTAATATCAAGTTGAGAACACCACCAGACTTAAGGTAAGGGATTCTACCCGCACCTCCATTATTAATTCAGGTTATTCTTACTCTTTTTTTACCCAAATTAAATTTTATGTTATGTTAATGTACATTATATAATTTCTATTTATATATACAAAATCATGTATCAATATCCATTATCCATTCTCTTTTAGGGATATTCATGCTTTTAAGTGATTCCCTCCTCAATAATTCCCGAAAAGCAGACCGTTTTAAGGGAACTTCCCAAATTCATACCCAATATCAACTACATCCAACCATATGTAATAAGACACCATTGTTTTTATAAAACTAGTTTTCATATTATTAAATACTTCTTGGATAACTTATGGTTTTTTATAATAGATTATTCCCTTTTATATTTTAAATGATCTTTGGTATATTCTTTAAAAGCGTGCTAAAATGATTAAATGATAAAATTTATTAATTACTCCTATAAGATGTTTTCAATTCTATTAGAAATAACTTACCATGATATATGAATATTTCCCCATAATAATGTTAATGTATGTTTTAATTCCTTTCTTTTATGGACACTTGTATGATATGGCCATTCATTATACTTTATCGCATGATTATGATACCCATTTCTTTATATGGTTACCCTTACGTTTATATATGTTTTCTTATGTATGATTCCTAATGTGTAAATAATATTCATGAATGAGTTGATATTGGTGATCCCATATAGAGCTCCAATACATTTGGTAAATTTGAGTCTCATGAGTTGCTATGTGAAATGGTCTTGGCGGTTAGCCTTGACTCATGCTACCATGTGTAACGGTCTTGATGGTTAACCTTGAATTGTAATCCTCTATGAGAAATAAGCCTTGACTCATGCTAAATTATTGTTTCATATTTTTTATACATTATTATGACTCCATGTTTATGTGATCCCATGTTTATATGTTGTGATTTCACATGTTCCCTTCCTTTTTATATCATTTTGTCGTGACTTCTAACCCATGTGATAAAGCTTTATTAATATATTTTTCCCTTACTGGGATTTTATATCATCCCATTGTTCATATTATCCACAGGTTATCCTATGAATATTCATGAGTAAAATGGAAGTTAGGAACTCTTTATGAAGATTAAATAATTAAATGTTTTATTTAGTCACATGTTTTCAGATTTATGTTCCTAGTCTTCCAAGACACTATAATTCTCGATCCTTGGATTTTAATATAATTTTATATTATGCTTAAAATCATGTCATAATTTGTTGTAAATGTTTATGGTCTCTATAAAAAATCCCCTATTATTTTAAGGACATTCCATTTTGTTTTTTTCTTGTTTTTTCTATTTATTATATTGGAACATAAAACCGAATGAAACATCTTAAATCACTTAGTCCATGAGAAAATATTCTTAAAAAAATATGGGGCCATAATTATAAATCCTAAATTAAATTCGGAAAAAATATAGAATAGAATAATTAATATTAAATAAATCGTAAACTAAATTTTCCTCATGTGGATTTCATTATTTAAGGAATTTAATTTCAATCATGTATCTTTTTCTAACATAATTATCATAGGGAATAGACTTACATAGATAGTATAAATACAATAATTATTTCATTACATAACAAATGTAGATACACTTTTCTTATTCATTAAACACAACTAGAAAATATTTTTTGTGTTGAAAAATATGGAACAATGTATTTAATTAAGAAAAATCCACGGCCTTTGAAAACTCTTTATAAATAAAATTATTATCCTTTTTTAACACTTCTTCATATTCTTATATATTCAGTTATGTTTTGTCATTCACCACGTCCTCATATTCCCTTTTAGTTGTGTCATCTTATTCTTTTCATTCAACACAAAACTAATATGATTATATTCCTTGGGTAATCCTTTATCATCATCACTAGAAGTTTCATCAAATTTGGGTTTGATGTTGGATTTCTCCTTGTATTTTTTGTGGACCCCACAGATCATTATTCTATCCATTCCAGCATTTGATTTATTCTTTGAAACAAATTCCATCTCATAAAGAAGAGCATCATCATCACATTGTATAGTTGTGGGATGCCGCCATAATATAGTAATCTAATGTCTATTTGACGAGTTAGATCTTCTATATAGTTATAAATGTGGTAATTTTGATGTGATTTACTATCTAGGCCATCAATCACAACATAAAAACACCTTAGAAATTACAAACTGGAATTAATGTTTTTACCTAAAAATTGAAATTGGAATACGATTAAGGGAATGATATATACTAAATATTAGACTATTTTTTTAAATTAGTCACTGATAGTAGGATAAAAAACATAGTATAGTCATTGTTTTTCATAACATATAATGAGATAACAATAATAAAAATTTAATACCATGGAACCGAAATAATTATAACTAATAAAAACTAGGTAAGTAAATTGTATTGGAATGAAGGACCTAAGCTCAATCTCACAATGTACAGAGGAAAGAGAACTAATATAAAATAATTAAAACTAAAATAAATAAAAATCAAATTACATATACAAGCTAAACTATAAATATGATAATTGTTCTATGAATTTCTAAATTCAATTTTATGAAATAATTATGTTTAGAATTTGTGAATGTTCATCATGAAGTATTCAAAGTTGTGTATTAGTGAATCCTTTGTTCCAATTAAACACTCTCTAACTTCTATCCTCTCATTTTTTAATGTTCTAATACTTCTTATTACATTAATAATGGGTAAACATATTAAAACATATAATATATATAAAAAGTGATTATTTAAAAAAATAATGTCTATATAATTATTTAAAAATAACTCAATCATCCAAAGGAAAGGGTTATGCTTCTACAAATTATCTAGATAATTATAAAAAATGAAAAGTGAAAAAAAATCATAATAAAAAATCATATTTTAAAACTACTTTGTTAAATTAATCTCTATTATATTAAAAACAAATTATATAAAAACTACCATATTTAAGTACCCATGAGAGGGATTAAAAAAATGAAATAAATCATAAGAGACTCACAAGGATGAATCCTTTCTAATGTTAGTATCTATTGAATCTTTATAATTAGATTCCAATGATATTAATTATTTCAAACTTTATATTGATAGAATTACTTATCATATCTTTAATTATATCTCAAATTATCTTTTTTATCCCAATGTTTGTAGTCCACCAACTCCTCAAGTAGAGGTATAACCCTCTTTCCAAATCCAAATCATATATCACAAAATATATCCTTGAAGAATGAGTAATATATATAGTTATATTTATGTGTATATTAAATTTAGAAATAAATTTTACAGAGTATTTAAAATATAATGGAACTCCATATACTTTCATATATTGTAATTATATTTTCTACATGGAAAATTGAGAAATAGTATATATCATGACATGATAAAAGTCTATTTCACCTTGAAAAATTTATATCACCACTGTCATAACACAACACATTAATATAAAAAAAAGAACATATCCTTATACCACACCCTTATACTATCTCCTATAGCATCATCCATGGTGTGACTTTAACTTGTGATGATATCAAAACATGTGTAGCCAAATTAATTTTTAAAAATCTTTAAAGCTTCATATTAGTACATGATCCCCTTGTTGGTTTTTTAGTTATTATGTTTCCTCTGTACCAACCTCAATTCATCATTCTATTATGTTTCATCACCGTTGTTCTACAATATACACCCAACTAGTTCTGAATCACACAGGTTCTCCACATATTTCCAAAAATCCCCATCCTCATCTCATGAATGTTGTATGGCCAGACATGTGTCACAATCGATCCTGGATTTATTATTTTCTAGATATTTTTATTCTAATTTTTTTAAAATTGAATATAAATTTAAATATTCAAATTAACTACCTTCATTCCAAATCCTTCAAATTTTATATTTTCTTCCTTTTTTCTCCAACTTCCATGATAAATTCTGCATTAAACATTAATTATAAAATTAATGAAATTTCACTAGAAAATTTATTTATTTATTAATATCAATATAAATAACTATTAGATTATATATATTCTTTATATGTATCATGATGTAATTTTCATGTTACCTTACCCACATGAAGTCATGTAAGCAGTATTTTTTCCATCTATGATAACGACCCTTGATTTGTCAATGGGGTAGAAATCATTTTTAGGTGTATAATAAACCCCACCAACCCCTCTAGAATAGAAGAGTAAGAAAGGGGAGAAGGAAAACTATAAATTAGGCTCTCTCTCCCTATATTTTTCACCAGTTTCAGGCGTCAAATAATTTTCCCTATTGTTTTTGTGTGTTATTTTTTTAATTTTTTCCCACTTATTTAAGAGAGATATTATGGGGGTTTTCCATGTAATAGTTACAGATTTTATGTAACGACATTTATCTACAATGATCCTTCTATTTTATATATTGTTTGCACCCCTTCTTATTCAGGGGGTTTCCATGTTACATCATATGTTGTTTATTTTTGTAATTTTTATATTTATTTTGTATCATATTTATCATCACAAAATTAGAAAAATAATTTTCAGTTCCAAAAACTTCTATCAGAAGAATGTTTTGGTTTTTTTCTATTAACTTTCTAGCTATTAATAATTTTTTAATTTCATTATTCTATATGATTTCTACAGTTGATCCTTAACATCATAGAAATTTTTTTGAGATTATTAAATATACCATCATTGAATGATGGAGGTTCTAGAGTGATGGGAAGTCTATATGGTGTGAAAATTAGAGATCTAGTAATTCAATGGGTCCATTTTTTACATTTTAGAAAATTAAAACATGGGATGTTCCATGAAATGATAATTTCATTCACATAATTAGAAAAAGACCAGAAGGTTTAAAGTCAAAGCATAGTTCTAATGGGAGCCTGAATCATCACATTTATGAAAATGTGATAGATACTTATGAATGTATAGATATTATAGTTAGTGAAGCGGTGATGAATTATGAAGGCAAAAAACATCTCAATGATGAATGGATATTTGACTCTAGAGAAAAATTCCACATGATAACTTGATGATAATGGTTTAATGAATATGAATGTATCCTAGAAGGAATTTATAATATGATGAATGATCAAAACTAAAATATATTTGGATTCATTACTTCAAATTTATGATTATGATAGTATTTTTGAATCCATCAAAAGATAACACCATCTGATAGGGAGGAAGAAGAATATATTTTCTTTTGTTAAAATTTGATGATATCATATATATGACTCTCACTATAAAAGAAGTAAAGATAATTTTAAAGGGATTTGTTAAAGTGATGAAGGTGAAAAAGATATAAAATAATATATACATTATTATGGGTGAAACAGACTAAGGGGAAGATATAGTTGAATCATCAACTACCTCAACCAAATAATTGATGATATTATGGAATCTATAGCTTGTCTATATATTCGAATGAGACCGGAAGATTGTTGCAGATCTGAACACTACTGTAAATACATTCTATAGCCACGGACCTATAGCCATAGATTTATAGGTCCATGGATATAGCCTTTATATTTCCACAGTTAAATTTGATTTCGGTGGCTAAATCAGTTTCATCGTTTTTTCCCGATCTTTATCGGGCTCCTCCTCCTCCTCCCCCGACTTGCACACCGTGTAGCCCTCCTCCTACCCTGATTCGCACACCGCTCAACCCTACTCCCGATGACATCACCTCCTCCCCATAGCCCTCCTCTCCTTCCCCGTTTCGCTGCCCTATCACAGCGCAACCCTCCTCCCCGACGGTGTCTCCTCCTCCCCACAACCCTCCTCATCCTCCCCCCAGTTCGAAGCCATATCACCACGCATCCCTCCTCCCCGACGACATATCCTCCTCCCGAAGATCTCCCCAACGATCTCACCGTGCAACCCTCTCTCACAGCGGCACCATCCTCCCCGATGAACCCTCCCACAGCGGTGCGCTCCTCCCCAACGAACTCTCCCACAGCAGCACACCATGTACAAAAGTGATGTCACTTTTCATTTTTCTTGCATTGTTCTCCCATTATCGTTCAGCACCCTCTCCCCAAAATCGAATTTCATCAAGTATTTTCATTTTTTTAGTTTAGTACATGCACTTTGGATCGATTTTAATGAAGTTATTCATCCATTTTTTCATCTCAAACACTGTTATATGTGCATTCATTGATTATCTCATCAATCTTCATCGAATCAGTGTTATACTCATTCTCAATATTATTTAAAATAGGATGTTGATTGAAATTGTGCTTGGTTTGATATTTACATTTCTCATTCTCAATTGAATATTGATTAATTTTTTAATCCAAATAATTACATGACTGTTAGTCATTTAATCTCAGTATTTGTTTCCATGTAAAATATGATTTCAATTTCTTGCCAATTTGTGATCGATTATACCGTGACTAACTAAACTTCTTTGGGTAGTGATCAAGAGTAGGGGTTTTTGAATCTTGTTAATCATTAATTATAATATTTTTAATCTTAAGGAATTTTAATTAGGTTAAATAAATTTTTTAAATTACATTAGATTAAGAAACCATGACCATGTTATATTTAAATGAATTGCCCTGACCTAATTGATGTAGAATAGGATATTACCAGTGGACTATGAAACATTATACCATAGAATCCATGCTTAATGAATTTATTATGTAGTTTTCTCTAGAACACAAAATAACATCCTCATTGATAGGTATACATGTTTTTACCATGATAAACTAGTGACATCTTCTTTCTTTTCAACCTAAACCTTGAGGACATACTGATTTAGAATTAATATCATCTTTTTTCATGACCCCAAAAATTGATCTTGATCACTTCCTTATCACTGATCCTAAAACCAGTTATCCTTAAGTTAGTTTTCCAAAATAAAATCATCATGAGAGGGCTTATGTCCCAAAGGGTTCTACAATTATATCATGTCTTCCACCACATACCCCCTCTAGGATCGACCCCGCACTGTCAAAACACTACGCCTTAATAGAAAATGTAGTTTTGGAAACAATAAATCTAACACGACCATAGCCTATAGGAATTAAACTACATGTGTAGGAACGTCATTTTGAAAACCATGTAATTCTTAATAAAAACAAATCTTGTTTAGTTCTAGTAGTAGCTAGTTCTAATTCACTTATGCTAAAATATCTTACATTAATGGTGAATCTACGGACTGGTAAATTACTTTTTCATAAAACCCTAATAAAATAGTAATTTATTTTTCAATGACTGATATTTGGATCATACCATGGGTTATCTATATAATTAATTTTAAAAAAAAAACATTATTAAATTTTCAATTATTTAACTTCTAATATTGATTATTTTAAAAATAATGAAAACATGAATAAAATATCTGATTTGGGAAGGAACAAATAACTAATATTTGACAATTAATAATATAGAAAAAATTCGGTATAACAAACTAAATGTGCAATAATAAAATGAAGATAAAGGTCATTGGGTAATAATATAATCACTTGGTCATATAGGTGTGAGTCCAAACCCCTTGCATAAGATAATATCCTGTTATTACATTCAATTTTTTCTAAAACAAATTCATCATTTTTATGTATGATTTAACTCAGAAGATATCATACTATATAAGATTCTACCATTTTTTAATGCTTGAACATCTATTTTGTTATGAATACACTCTTTTAATTTTTTCTGGATTAGTGGATTAGTTTTTTAGTTTGTTTATATATTATATACTAACTTAAGAATAAATAATTTTCTAATTTTAGGGATAATGTAAGCTGTGTAATGGAAAATTTTCTGAGTTTGTATATAACAACTTTAATGTTTTTCCATGAGGCATTGAATTAGTAATTAGACCTACAAAAATGAGGGACAAATTCCCAGAGTGTTTCTATATATATAATGATATTTTATGGATTTAATTCTTTTAAAAGGATTATTTTGTTGTTTGAATATAAAGCAAGTATATTTCATATTGTTTGTTATATCAAATATCATTGCAGATTGCCTAATATAAAATTATCAGTTGGTATTTTAAAACCTTTAGGCTTTATCATATAAACATCCACAACTAAATTCCCAACATGTAAAGTTGTTTATAAATATTTTTGATATATCTCATAATCAATGTGAGTATATGTGATATATATGAATATAAAATATCATCAAAGTAGGTCAAATAGTTTCTTTATTGTCAATACAATTAATTATATTGTAACCTTTTACAATTAGATTTTATTTATATTTAGAGAAACTACAATCCTTGTCAGTTCTCATTTAGAAATCCCAATTTCACTGAAATGTTCTCACCCTTTCATGTTCATATAATAAGTCCCAAAACTGGTTAATGTACAAAGAACCTATTTTACATTCCATTTCTTTTTACCATTTCTTAGCATTCCAGCCTGAAATAGCCCCCTACCACCTTCGAATCAGCTCGCACCATCCCCCCAGCACCTGCAACCAGCCCCCTTCCACCAGCATTCCATCCCTTTCCACCTGCATTCGAGCCCTCACCGAATTAGGAATATTAGGTGTCATCCAATCCTCTAGTCATCACATATTAGCATTCATTTCTTTAAATATTCTAAGAAAACATCCTCTCATGCCATCCATATATTTCTATTTTAAACTAAGTGGAAGATGATTCCCTACGGATGTCGTTGGACCGGGCCAACACGCTGCGGTCACGCCCCAGTCATGCCACGATCACGCAGCGGTAATGCCATGATTTGGCCCTGCTCTAGCCACATCCAGCCCACACCATCCCACTTACAACTTCATTTCAGCCCACTGCCACCAGCATTCCAGCCCACAACATCCCCCCTTCCACCTTCGAATGAGCCCGCACTGTCCCCCCAGCACTTGCAACCAGCCCCCTTCCAACAGCATTCTAGCCCCTTCCTCCTGCATTCGAGACCTCACCGAATTTGGTATATCAGGGGTCATCCAATCCTCTAGTCATCACAGATTAGAATTCATTTCTTTAAATATTCATAGAAAACATCCTCTCACACCATCCATATCATTTTATTTGAAACTAAGTGGAAGATGCTTCCCTGCGGATGTCACTAGACCGGGCCAACACGATGCGGTCACATCACGGTCACGCCGCGGTCACGCCGCGGCCATGCTGCAGTCATGCTGCGGTCACACCGCGGTCACGCCACAGTCACGCCGCAGTCACGCCGCAGTCACGCCATGGTCACACCACGTTCCCGCCATGGTAATGCTGTGATTTGGCCCTGCTCCAGCCACATCCTGCCCACATCAGCCCCCTTCCACCTTCATTTTAGCCCGCTGCCACCAGCATTCTAGCCCGAAACAGCCCCCCTGCCACCTACAAATCAGCCTGCACCATCTCCACAACACCTGCTACCAGTCCCCTTCCACCAGTATTCCAGTCACCTTCCACCTACATTCGAGCCCTCACCGAATTAAGTATATCAGGGGTCAACCAATCCTCAAGTCATCATAGATTATCATCCATTTATTTAAATATTCTGAGAAAACATACTCTAATTCCATCCATATCATCCTATTTGAAACTAAGTGGAAGATACTGCCCTGTGGAGGTCACTGGACCGGGCCAACACACTGCGGTCACGCCGCCGTCACGCTGCGGTCACGCTGCGGTCACACCACTGTCATGCTGCGGTCACGCCACGGTCACGCTGTGATTTGGCCCTACTAAATCAACATCCATCCCACACCAGCCCCCTTCCACCTTCATTTCAGCCCACTGCCACCAGCATTCCAGCCCGCAACACCCCCCCTGCCACCTTCGAATCAGCCCGCACCATCCCCCCAGCACCTGCAACCAGCCCCCTTACACCAGCATTCCGGCCCCCTTCTACCTGCATTCAAGCCCACACCAGCCCCCAGCCACCTGTAATCCAACCCAAACTATTTAGGTCAGGCCCTTTGGATTAAATAATGATCACACTACATACCAACACCACACACATTAGATGTACTTTCTCTTATATGATCTCCATTTGGAATTTGGGGTCGTGTGTTATGCACCACAACCTTCACATATGGGATCCCACTTAGGAGACCTCATTTTTTCTTCAGAATATTTTTATGAGTTTTTTTAAGGTTGAAAGTAATATGGTTCTTCCTTGATGTGACCATTTAAATGGTCTGATGATCTCCAATCAGAACAACGATATGATCTTGGTCCTATTTTTTATTTTTCCCCAGAATACACCATTGATCCTCATGAATGGGAGTAGTAATATGTGAAAAAACATAATTATCTCTTTAATCATCTTAATAAACTAATTAAATGGTGGTGGGAGGAATATAGATATCTCCCATACTGATCGTCGGGATATGGCAATAGTGGCCTTTCACTGCTGCTGCCAAAATACACTGATAGTCTCACAAGGCCTGAGTGGGGATATGATTCTACCCTTAAATTGGTTCTAGGATATGCTAATATAATGCTTTGATAGAAATAGGAATATGTGAATGTTCTTTAATGCGAGTGGGGATATAATATTATCCTTTTTGTCCATTTTTCATAAGGATATGTCGACTGGCTTCATATGCAGGGGTGAGAGCATGTGTCAGCCCCTATTTGTTTTTGGTATCTATATGAACAATTTTCCTATATTTCCATTTTATAGTTTCAAGATTCATGTATTATTCTAATATTTAGTTTTGAATTTTCTAGTTATTACGTAGTTTATGGTATTGCAGAAGTGAAGGCCTACACTCGTCATCGGTTTTAGGAACGTTCCTGATTAAGGGTAATCCCTGTTATTTTTTTCATGCTACAAATCCTTCTTGGGAAGATCTCTCAAACTCTCTATAGTCATGTATGTCCTGTAATTGCAGGCTATTCAATGCAGTAGCTTCAAGAATTGATTTTTCTACATTTTTTAAGATGATTTAATCTTTGGAAAATATGTATAATAACCTAAAGCATGTACAGTGTGTCCTTTTTTCTATCTACTATAATTTATAGTTTTTGAACCATATTAAACATGATAATAGAGGAAGTTTTCTACCTTATTGAATCTCTGTTTCTGTCTGTTAGTTTCTCTTTTAAAGGATCACCTATTACTAGATTTGGTGGAAGAGTAATTTCCAATGCTTCTGTCTTGATGAACAGGCTGGGTTTTTTATTTTCTGCCGGTTTGTGAGCTCGAGGTGGAGTGGAGTGGATTGGTTTTTCTGTGGCCGTAGGCAAGGGGCAGGGGTCCTGTCTGGGTGGGGAGGGTCTACAGGTCATAGGGGAGGGGTTCAGGAGGGCGGGGGGTATGTAGGGGAGAGGTGTAGCGGTGGAGTTCATTGTTTCTTACATTAATGTGGTTTTAGAAAAGACCATGTGATATATTTTTCATAAATATTGTGCAGTGTTTTGAGAATAATATAGGTGTAGTATCAGAAGATTTCACACATGAGAAATTAGTGATTAAGTAAGTCTAAAACATCATGAGAAGAAATAATATTTTCCTGATCATGGTTTCCCTTACCCAATTGATCATACACAAGTAATTAAATCAGTATGAGGGCTCAAATATGGGGTTCCACATTCCCTTAGCCTCTTCATTATGGTTCAAGAATCACTCTCCAGAAACACCATGAACTATATTAATAGTGGGAATATCATTCCCTATAGGAACAAGTCAGGCAATGGATTTATCTCCCATCTCATGTATGTGGATTATATTATTTTCTTTATCAGTGGTAGGTATTCTTCCATCTATGGATTTAATCAGACTTTGAAATTTTATTTCATCTAGAGTGGAAAAAAAGTTAGCCTTGAAAAAAGAAATGTGTTCATCTCAAAAATAAGATCATCAAGGAATGAAAGAATCACCTGGGATTGGATGGGTATCTAGAGGATAGAACTATCAATGGATTATTTATGAGGTCATATATCTAAAGAGAAAGTGAAAAAATATCTCTTTATGAATCTCACTAATCGAATAGCATGGTTTATATGCAATTAAAAGAACTGGATTCTCTCTTTCGAAGGAATAAGTACCCTTTCTAACACCATCATCACATCAATACTGATGCATGTGCTAGTAGTGATTAAAGTGCCCAACGGAAATCTCCCCAGAATTGATAAAATCTTAAATAATTTTATCTAGGACAATAATAAGGAGGTTAAGTACCACTGAGATTCCTAGAAAAGGCTGTCGAACCTAATTATTGAAGGAAGAGTAAATTTGAGAAATATAACTGACACAATTTAAGTATTGAAAACCAAACTCATATTATATATTATTGTTGGGAACTCTATTTGGGAGAGTTTTATGAAATATAGCTATGGAAATGATTGGAGATGTTTGAAAACGAATAAAATCTAGCTCTTGATCTTGGCCTACTGAATGGCTAATGATTTTGGTTTACTGGATAAAAAAACTCATTAGGTTTTCCGGAGGGGGATATCATGGTTTGGAAAGAAAACTGGGTGGCATAATATCTATAGATTCCAAGATACCCAACCCCATAAATTTTGTTTAAAAGTTCATGTAAACACCCTAGTCTCATTAATACCATTCTCAATGATGCACAGAAGAACATGAATGCAAGTATACAACTGGAGGATACCCTTAATTGTTGAATATTCATATAAACTTGTTAATGGATTTTTAATATGAATAGATTCTGGGTTTCCCTTGATAAAAAAAATATATTTTGATGTAATATGAATAGATTCCATCCCGTTATCCACCATACCAGGGAACCGATGATTGGGAGGACTGATTATAGTGCAAGGAGATACCCACCAAATGTAACTTCCTTGTCGGGATAATAAAAAATAAGGTAATATCAGTGGGAGAAAATGTGAAAAGGAAATGAATCCACCTAGCCTAATGTTTTTAGTGGTTCAAGACTTTAAACATGGAGACGTACAAACACCTACTCTTAGAATATGGGTGGGCTTGGTTCAGTTGGGATCTTGTTGGTCAGTGCCTTAGTATTCTGTTATAGAGAGGCTCCACCATGGACTTTATCGCCTCTTGGTTTTCGAGGGTGGAGTATAAGGGTAATGAAAGTAAATATCATAGCATGAGTTTTAATGTTATGTGATAGGTTTTCTGGAAGACTAATAATAAAAATGAATAGGGATCCAATTGCTCCCTTCCTCAAATCCAAATTCATGTCCTATCTATGATTACAGATTTGGGGGTTTTCTTTTTGGGTGGAAGCTTTATGACATCCAATGAAGGCTTGATATCATGGAGAAAAATCACCTCTTGATTTAATAGAGATGTTATCCAAGAAAGATGGATCAAATAGATCCCACACTTCTTGGGGATCAAACTCAATATTGATGGGTCTTGTGTTCAAGGTGAGATGTAAGGAGGTGATATGGTTCATGATGGAAGGGGGTCAATGCTGCTCAGTTTAGCACCTATTAAAGGTGAGGAAATCAATATAATTAAATGTAAGAGCCCGTCACAGTGGCCTCTCCTTTTACATACTATTTAACATAGGCATTGTGGTAATGGAATCGAATTCCAAAATTCTTGTGGACACTCTCATGTAAAAGTGTATAGATCCTTGGTACCTTACTTATCTCATCAGGAAATATAGTCTCGTCATCGATCATGTTATGAATGTTATTCACACATGGAGGGAGTGAAATATGGAAGTAGACATATTGGATATCTAAGGAGACACCCATGATTCACTTATCCTTTACAATGGTATTGGTTCTTTGCCTAATTATTGTAACATTTTTGTTAAATGAGATGCGCTAGCCCTTTATTATTTCTACCCCCCATGAGCACCTATTAGTTCTATTAGTGAAGTATGAATGAAATAAATATATTCATTATGCTTAAATAGAATAGGTACGTTAATATACCATATAAAATAATTGATGGCGTGTAATATCAAACATGTCCTATGAAGTTGAAAATGAGAAAAAGAAACCCATAAAAATTTTGTAATTTCTTATTCAGAACCCCATGAAACAATTAAATTATAATGTAAAATTATAGACACTTGGAATTTTATCAATTCAAATGATGCCTTTTTCTATCCAGGGGGTGTCCAGGAGGGATGGGTCACTGTCTAGGGGGGTCTTTCAGGGAGGGGTGTCTATCTAGGAAGGAGAGGGGTGGTGTCTAGGAGGGGGTCTGTCTAGAAAGGAGGGGGGATTTTCCAGGGGGGATAGGGGCTGTCCAAGGGGGATGGGGGATGTCCAGAAGGGATGGGGGTGTATACAAATCCTCTAGGCCTTGTAAGTTGTATATTTATGTATGAAACGATATTTTAAGACAAAAAACTTGTTTGTTATGTGTCACTCACCTCTTTGACCAACCACATGATTAAATGGCCTATTATGTAAGTGTTTATGCATCTTTTTTCCATACCTTTCTTCAATTATTCATGTATTATTCTATTATTTAGTTATGAATTATCTAGTTATTAAGTAGTTTATGGTATTGTAGAAGTGAAGGGATACACTCGTCATCAGTTTTAGGAACATTCCTGATTGAGGATGGTCCCTATTATTTTTTTCATGCTGAAAATCCTGCTTGGGAAGCTCTCTCAAAGTCTATATAGTCAGGTACGTCCTGTAATTGCAGGATGTTCAATGAAGTAGCTTCAAAGAGGAGAGTTGTATATTTATGTATGAAATGATATTTTAAGCCATCAAACTTGTTTGTTATGTGTCTCTCACCTCTTTGAACTACCACATGTAGGTCAAAGGGGTGAGTTGTATATTTATGTGTGAAACATTATTTTAAGCCAACAAACTTGTTTTTTATGTGTCACTCACCTCTTTGACCTACCACATGATTAAATGGCCTATTATTTAAGTGTTTATGCCTCTTTTTTTCGTACCTTTCTTCAATTATTCATGTATTATTCTAATATTAAGTTATGAATTGTCTAGTTATTAAGTAGTTTATGGTATTGTAGAAGTGAAGGGATACACTCGTCATCGGTTTTAGGAACGTTCCTGATTGAGGATGGTCCATATTATTTTTTGATGCTGCAAATCCTACTTGGGAAGCTCTCTCAAAGTCTATATAGTCAGGTATGTCCTGTAATTGCAGGATGTAAAATGCAGTAGCTTCAAGAATCCATTTTTCTTCATTTTTTATTAGGATTTTGATGTGGCAGTAGGAAAGGGGTTGGGGTCCTGTCTAGGTTTGGGGGGGATCAGTCTGTGGTGGGGGTGGGAAATAGCAAGGAGAGGGTGAGGGAGGATAGTGTGGAGGAGGGAAGTGGGGGGGAGGGTGCAGGGGGGTCTGCAGGGCATAGGGGAGGGGTGTTAGAGGGCGGGGGGGGGGGGGGGGGATCTGCAGGGGAGAGGTGCAGGAGGGTAGGGGGGACTGGCAGGGGAGATGGTGCAGGAGGGTAGGGGGGACTGGCAGGGGAGATGGTGCAGGAGGGCATGGGGGTGTCTGCAGGGCAGTGGGGAGGAGGGCAGGGGGGAATGGGGGGGGGGGGTATGTAGGGGAGAGGTGTAGGAGTGCAGGGGGGAACTGGCAGGGGAGAGGGTGCAGGGGGGCAGGGGGTGTGTCTGTAGGGTAGTGGGGGGAGGGCAAGGGGGGTCTGCAGGGCAGTGGGGAGGGGTGCAAGGGGGGAGGTTCTACAGGGCATAGGGGATGGGTGCATGAGGGCATGGGGGGGGGGGGGAGGGGGTCTGCAGGGGAGAGGTGAAGGAGGGCATGGGGGGAGGGTCTTCACTATCTTCTTTCTTTTCATATTGAGTTGTGATTGAGTTTTTTGTATACTTACCACTTCTTTTATACTATAAAGAGTACTCTGATGTTCCTTTTATTTATTTTCATCTGTTATCCCACAAATAATAGTGGAAGAGGCTTGATATAGCCTGGACTGCCTTGTGTGAAATTATTTTTATAAAAATGTTGTTGATTGTTTATTACTTTTTAAAAAACTTGCTTGGTAGTGACTTACTTGGCAGTGACATACGGCTAAGTGGAGAGGACTAATCTCCAATTTGAGTTAACCTCTTTTATTATTCCATTCTATGTTTCATTTTGTTTCCATTGCTTGATTTAAATTTACTTGAAATCCATTTTATTTTTCAATAGGTGTTTTTAAACTGTGAATGAAAAATCTACTTTGATAGTTAGTATTTTCAAGTGATATACATATTGTGTTTGATATGAGTAGTATTTTTGAAGCTAAAATAATTTCAATTATTTTAACTAGGTTTTGATTTAACTTTTGAGAAAGTTTTTAAATCATTAAATTATATATACCTACTGCTTTTACATTGGGCAATATTTCAAATTTAAGGGATTTAAATTTATAATTGTTAAAGCATAAAGTTTTATTGGAAGCTCAATTCATCATTCTAGAGCATTCCTCTCTGACCAACAAAATCCTCTAAGCCTATTGAGCCAGCTCGGTGTAGGAAACAAGTGGTTAACACCTGCAAGACTGTCCATCTCACCCACTCGATTCATTAAGTCCATGGCCGCTTCACCTTTCCTTTTTCTCAACAATCATGTGACCTAAACCAAACTCACACCAAATTGTTAGTATATAAACTGTAAATCACAAAGGGTGTGTGAAAGACAACTTTTATCATGAATTGATACCATTTGTAAACACCAAATTAGAAATTCCACTTGACTCCGATATTATCCATATTCTCACAGGTTCCTTCAACCAATAACGAAATTGAATAGCTTTTAGAACTTCATCTCCAATTGCTCCCTATTATCAACATTCTTTGTAGCATTGTTCAGTTTCGGGGACATCACATTTTGAGAAACAACTCCCTCTAAGTTGTAGCATAGAGTGTCTTGGAAAATACAGCTGATACTAACATTTTAGAATAAAATCAGATATGCATGAGATTTACAATGTTGATGCCACTTCAAGGTCGGTTACAACACACATCAAGGCCTGGTTACAACTGTTGATTCCATCGCAGCATACGAAGACATATTCAGCCTTTCTCAATCTGTCATTTTAGTGGACTGGTTTTACTAAACACAAAGCCTTAAAAGCATCTTCAGGCCTGATTCCACACTGGACCTTAAATACCTCAAACACCACTTTCTATACGCAACTTCCAGCTTTAAACCAGATCTATTTCCATCTCTAAAATATATGATTTGTGAGTACACATACCTCATGGATTGTCTCCACTTCTTTAGGTTTGTTCTCTTATTCCCAACCCAAAACACAACCTGTTTTCCTTGGACAACTTTACCACCAAGGATTTTTCTTTTCACTATAAGTTGATTTTTCTTTCTCCATATCACCTTGCTTCTTAGATCATCCCTTCAAGCATTTTCAGTACATAACATGCCTTGGGGCATCCATTTCACATGAATCCTACAATTTTTAGGATCATGTGAGTTCTTCTCATGCTTCCAAGCCATTTTTGTGTCTTTCCAAGAGGTTTGTGTTTTAGAACTAGTGTTGGAGTTTCTCTTCACACTAATCTTAGCATAGAAGTTTTCTACATGTAGCCCCTGAAATCTATTCCTCAAAGGAATATATTTGTCGTTGTATTCTTGTGGATTTCTTCCATTATTCCCTGATGAATTTTTGTGGCCCATAACTGTCACGATGGGGATTTTGATTGATTGGTGTTGCCCGATCCGTGTTGGGTCGATTGCTTGTGGCCTACCAGTGTACAAATGCTGACCACTATAGCAATGCTGACCGACTGACACCGACATGCCACTATAGCAATGCTGACCACTGTGCTCCGTCTAGAGGGGAAAACTGGTGAAAACTTCAACAGGATGACTGATTCTAACTTCCTTTCTTGCATTGATAATTGTAGGGCTTGTTGATGTTACCACTATGGGGGTGATTACACCTGGAGAAGGTACACCATTAATGGGAGGCAAGCCAGTAGTATAGATAGATGCTTGGCTTACATCAATGAAGGGAATGAGCCCTTTGATTATTTCTGGACTCATCTTACCAAAGCATCACTCTAATCATAATCCCATCCAGATTGATGTATGTGCTACAAATGTGAGGCCTTCTTATTTTCCTTTCAGACATAAAAAATTGTGGATTGTGTGCAGGGGGACAGGGTGAGGGGGAAGGGGTGGTTTACTGGGGGCAGGGGGTTTGTATTGGGCTGGGGGGAAGTGCAGTGGGTAGGGGGAAGTGCAGGGGGCAGGGTGTGTGCTGGGGGCAGGGTGTGTGTGAGGGGGGATGCAGTGGGCTGGGGGGAGGTGCAGTGGGCAGGGGGCAGGGGTGTGTACAGTGGGCGGTGGGGAGTGCAGGGGGCAATACTGGGAAAGGGGTCGGTGGGGGCTGTTTTTTTATGTTATGGGGGGACATATATCCACGGTTTAAAACCGTGGTAAAATGCCTATAGCCACGGTTTGAAACCGTGGCTATATATATTTCCAGACCTAGGATTCTGTCATGGTTTCAAAACCTTTGCTATAGGCTATTGTCACGGTTCAAACCGTGGCTATAAGGATATAGCCATGGTTCAAAACGTGGCTATAGGTTTTACCCTATATCCACGCCAATACCATCCACAGTTTATGAAACTGTGGCTATAACCTATAGCCACCGTTTTTGGGCCTATAGCCACGGTTCAAAACTGTGGCTATAGCTTTATTTTGTAGTAGTGGAAGCTTTTGAATGGTATTACAAAGGTATCATTAGAATTTTCTGATCATTTTGTTTTCATCAAGAAAAAATGATATTGGTTCTGGACATCAATTGTGAAAATCAAAGAGATGTTAGAGTTTATCCATTCTGACATTTGGCAAGGACTAGTTATATCACTAAGAGTAGAATGGTACATTTTATGTTTCATTAATGATAATTTTAGGAGATTTTTTGTTCATCAAATCATGTGGAAGAAATATGTTTTTAATTTCTTGAATACATTCAAATCTTAGAATGATATTGAATCCAGAAATAATATCATTTGTTTGAGGATTGAAATTGATGGAGAATATACAAGTGAGAACTTTGATTCTTTTTGTCGATGGGAAGGTATCTAGAGATAGTTCACAGTTATTTACACTCCTCAATAGAGTGGAATAGCAGAGAATATGTATAGAACCCTATTGTATAGAACATGGGTGATGTTGAAGACTGTAGGAAGAGCCAAAATATTTTGGGAAGAAGTACTAAATACTACCTGTTATGTGATCAACCAATTTCCTTCAATGGTGATTTATTTGAATACAAAAATAGAGAAGTGGGATGGTATACCAATTGACTATTCTTGGTCACACACTTTTATAAGTCCTATATATGTAATTTTTAATGGTCAACAAAGGTAAATATTTGATTTGAGATCAATTAAATGTATGATCTTATAAACACAAACTTATCATTAGTAGAGCAGTTTTTTATATATAATATAATGAAAAAATTTAATTTGATTGAGAAATAGTTAAATATAATATATAAAGTAAAATAGTAGAGGTGTAGGAAAAACACAAAGAAGAATCAGTTTTCTCTTAGGCATTACCAAAGCTTGATGATCTAGTATTAATTGAGTGTAGACGCTGATATTCATCTTAGGATTAAATATCACTAGTATAGAATTTATACTTTTTTAGTGAGAGAAATATTTTTTTTCTATTTATTAATGGACTATGGAGAGCCATAATATTTTATAAATATTAACTAAAGTCCAGATTTTTCTTTATCTGTGATGGTGATACATGAAGAAATTGAATCCCTATACAAGAATAAGACTTAGGGTCTTATTCTATTAACTTTTCAAAGGAATGATTTAAAAAAAGCGTTCATTATGATCAAGGGGTGAAATGGAACAAGTGGAATGATATCATGAAATAATGGGGGTAAATGGGTATTCTCAGAAGGATGGTATTGATCTCAAGGAAATATTTTATCCAACTTTTTGAATCATGACTACTTGGATAGTTCTTAGAGTTTATTTGTATAAAATTTATATCTAATGCAACTGAATGTGAAGAAAGGTTTCCACCATGGCAGTGTTTATGAATAAATATATATGATCCAACATAATTTTTTTGAAAATGATGGAAAATTGAACTTGGTTTGAAGGTGTATAATATCTAAATATGGTCTCAAGATGGAATTGGGGTGTTTGGTTAATATATTTAATCCGTATATCATGAATCATGGATACAACATACTCTATTCAAGGACTTGTTCATATTAGAGGCTTTTGGATGGATGTTATTTCTTCATTATTCAAGTGTATTTGGATAACATTTTGGTTTCATGTACCAATAATGATTAGATTTAAAAAACAAATGCATTATTTTCTAGGGATTTTCATATGATTGATAAGGGACCAAATTTTTTTTTCATGTAATGCATATTCTGAGATAAAAATAATGTTAATATTTAGATTTCAAAAAATAATTACTCATTGAATGTATTTAAATACTTATTAAAAGAAGCGGGTTTCAAAATCATATCACTTAGGGAAATGAAACATATTTTCATAAACATGTAACCCATGGAAGAGAAACAGGGTTCATAAATTCCATAACATTAATAATAACCCATTCATAGAAAGGGTATGAAAGTAACAATTAGATTATTTACTAAAACGGAAGGCCTGAAATCAATTCATTTCTTCTTAAATGGAATTTTTTTTGAAATATATTTCAAAAATGTTTCTTGAGGAAAATAGCCTTTCTTCCTTAAAAAGGATTTTTAATCCATAAAACCATTTGAAAATAATTTTCATTTAAAGTACCTTGACAACATATGAAGAAGACTTGAAACCATTTCGAAAACATTTTTCCGTGAAAAATTATAAAATAATATTGAAGAAATATTTAAAACAATATTCATTTAAATGTATTTTTAAAACATTTTCTTAATGATTAACTTCTAAAAAATGAAAATTAATCTTCAAATAAGTGACGTTGGGTAAATCCATACATGTTTTAAGAGGTGAAATAACATTTATTTTTCATGTTAAAAAGTGTAGAAAAATTTATTTTTATAAAGGAGAAAAGAAAATTAATTTAAAGATATTTGTAAAAAAAATAGTAAATGTATGTTTTAGAGATTATAGAATAATTGTATATTATTCTAGTAAACTAATTTACAAAACATAAATTTTCTACTAAGGATATTGTAATGTCGTGATTTCTTAAAAACACTTTCTAAACTATATTATGGATCAATGAGTATATAGATGATAAAAATAAATTAGTATATCTTGAATACCCATAGGAGATGAAAATTCAGGAATGTCTTTAGATATGTATCCTAACATTTCATCAATGGAATAATAAATAAAAACCATATTGGAAAGCAATGAGATAGACTCAATAAACTCTTATAAATTGGTAAATTGGATTCAAACACTCTATGTAAGAAAAATGATATTAAAAGAAGTATAAAAATAACATTAAAACATTTAGATTCATGATATAACTTGTAAAATTGAACTATATACCCTTGAAAAAAGATTTTAGGTGCATAAAAAATCATAAGTCTCAATGAAGGAAAACTGAGAAAAACAATTTTTAGAATTTGGTAAAATTTTAAACATAAACTCCATGAGATAAGGATCATTAATTTGAAATGTAAATTCCCATTAATATAAGTATAATATACAAATAATAAAATCATGATCAGTACATACACCACACAATAGTAAAGAGTGGTGAATAGAACATGTATCTCATGAAAATTAAAAGTGTGATGAAATCCTCTTACCTTGTGTCATGACTCTCTTCATACTCGTACAATATTCTTTTATAAAAAATATAATTTTATTATAAATCTTTTAAATAATAATTTTCTTACACATAATTCTATATATGGGTTTATTACGACATTATATTACCTTCTTGTTAACAATCATATGTTAAGGTTTCACTTCGTGTGATATTCTCTTTATTCTTTGCATGTGTGCAAATTTATTATATTATTTTACCTTATACATATATAATGACTACATTATTTAAATATATATAAATATCATTCTTATCCAGTATATTTATATTATAATAATCTGTATCATAAACAAGTATAAACTGGAATACACCATTCCTAGAGACGATAAAACATACATATGCATGAACACTATTTCCATTTTAGTTTCCATATTACAAGAAAGAAAAGAAAATGACATATATGGAACTTTATATAATATTATTAATGTAAAATTATAAATATATATATATATATCATATAATTTCAGTAATATCATTCTTAATACATTCCACTTAGTGTGTGAATGATTCATATCACTTGGATGGGGTATTTGTCCACACTTCCTCAAAAAATATTATCATATTTACATAAAATGGTAACTAAAAAAGAAATGTATTATAAGAGGAATACATAACATTAAACAAAAAATAAATATAATATGTTAAATATATAAATAGAGTGTCCATCATAATTTCAACTATGGTAGGTAGTAATGTAAAAAGAAACAATCAACGTTTCTTGAGGCAGTAGTTCTCCGTACATAGAAACAATATGTTTATTACCCATTAGAAGGATGTGGATGTATGTGTAGGTAGAAAAGTTAGTATGACAACCTAATAGTATATTTATGATACTTTTTTTGTTATAAAATAATGTAATAAATATATTGGATGTAGTAGAGATGGAAAATAAAGGAAAGGATCTTGAGAGAAGATGATATATCTTAATTGGGTAACTCCATTTGTTTTGTGCCAAAAATACTTATTTAATTTCACTCTGCCAAATATAATGCTTATATGAGTAAGGGATGGAATTTGTGATCTTATTTTATTAGTGTTTGGGTGATCCAAGGGGCTTGAGAGGTTTGAGAAAGTGGGTATAGGTGGTGGCCTTTTATAGGTTTCGGGAAATGAAACACTTGAAATTTTTTAGAACACGTTAGGTGTACCTACGTTTTTAACTAAAATAAGTAATAAAAAACCCAATAATGGAGGGATAATGGTCGAATCATGGCTATGAAATTAGTTTTGTACAAGTTTATATGTCATTTTGGCTATTCTATTTATGATTTTGTACTTTTTTAACATTATTTGTCTCTTAACCGATTTAATTAATTACAATCAAATTCACTAATATTTTGGGTCAAAAACAAATTTTTATTTATTAGACAATATAAAGTATTATGATTCCCAATATGAAATTTTTTTTTCCAAATTCTAAACACATAAGAATCTGAAATTATTTTAAAATTAATCCCACTAAAGGGACAACACTGCATGTTTTTAACGTAAAAACGCCCAAAATATTGATTAGTTTTTATATCCAATTTCCAGGTGAAATTGTTTATAATGAACAAAATTGGATTAATTGGTAAAAATATTATATAAATATACTATAAATTAAATTAAAAATATTATTTATCCTTATAAATAACATATATGAAAAAGTAGTTTTGAATTAAAATCCAGCATTTTTTACTATTCATTAAAAGATGAAACCTGACATAAAAATACCATAAATTTATCATGTATTTTTGTATGTTTTTATTAAAAATATAAAGTTTATTTTGACATATTAAATCTATGAAAGTTATAAAAATTAAATTTAAAATGGTGTCACTATTAATGATGGTAAAAATTACTTAATAAAACAAATTGGTTTTTTATAAATTAAATTGGGTTTGTTCTGATCTTATTTCTATAGAATATATTACAGGAATACAAAAATATTTCATTGAATATATAACATGTGTATTAAATTAATATCACTTACCAATTGAAATTAATTTAATTTAGAAGGTTAAAATATCTTTGGGACTATAATTATATTTTCTTTTATATTCAATTAGTTTTCATATTCATTTCTACATAATTAGTAACCAATGAATTAATATTATATTTTTGTAAACTACATATTTATCTAATTTAGTTAATTATATTCATATCCATTAATATAATGACAAGGTTACATTACATTATAATAATATTTTTAATAAAATATTATACTTAGGTAACTCCCTATCGTGAATGTTACGTAGCCATTGAGGAAGGTCCACCTTGCATATAATGTATGCTAACCTTGTCATTCCCTGTAACATACACCAAATAGGTGTTATGTGTAACATACACCAAGATTGTTATGTGTGAAAGTAATGTCTCACATGGTGAAAAACTATATTTATTGTTGATTTAAATGAAAAATATCAGAATATTGAATTAATTCTAAAAAAATATTTCATAAAATCTTGAGGTGTTATAATGTGACACCCAAAGGAAAATAGGATGACCAACCAAAAACTATAAAGGTCAAATATAATGGTCAATATATGGTTTCTAGTTACTCTGTGTGGTCTCCAACCACCTCCCCATCAACTAATAATACTCAGACATCTCCTGCATGCGACTAGGACTAACTAGCACTGACTTTTCTACCTCAATCCAACAAAGAGGTGAACAACATGACCTTTCAAAAAATAATCAAAAGGTTATTTCTGCATTGATTCATAGAATCTATTATTATGTAAAAAATTCATGTTTTCTATATGATTCTCCAATTAAACACCAAAATCCAAAACAAAGGATTGTAACATATCCTTAAAAACCTAAATAATCTAGTAGGATTAATCATGCTTTTTGGATGATAGGGCGTGCTCAAATTAACATGTAATCCTATAGCCTTCTAAATACCCTTCTAGAAACACGATGTAAAATGAGTACCTCGGTCTGAAACAATACTCTTTTGAATAACATGAATCCCAACTATCTCATGCACATAAAGGCTACCCAGATCATCAATAATGATGGTCTCCTAGATAAGAATTAAGTGTTCTACCTTCATAATTAAATCCATGATAACCCATAATTCTTCATTCTTATGGGTTTTACAAGTAAATCATGTCACGAAATCCATAGTGAAAACATCCTATTTCTTCTCAATAATGGTCAAAGGTTGAAACAACCCAACTGGCCTCTGATGGTTGACTTTCACCTATTGAAACATGTAACATATTTCCATAATTCTTGCTTCCTCCTTCTTTATTCTTGACCAAAAATACTATCTATGGAGATGAAAATACATAATTACCATGCTAGGATTTACCACACATATAGAAGAATGAAACACACTCATCATATCCTTGTAAAATCCTATAAGAAACCATACTCAACCATCAAATAGAAGAGAATTTAATTCACCCAGATTCCATCCTCATGGTGTATCCCCACCACATAAGCTATCTCTTAGAACTAATCCCTCAATATCAGATAACTGATCTTCCTTAGTATAGTCCAATAACACAGGTATTATAGCTATTTTAGTTATTATTACTAATACCTAGGACTCTTTAAGATCTAGATGCATGTGTGAAAAGAGTTAAATCAACTTTCACTCATCACCAGACTCCTGCACTTCCTCATTCTGCATCTTTCTGCTCAATAAAATGGCAATGATGTTTCCCTTTCATAATGTATAATCCAACTAAAATTTCAAGGACTATAGATACTGGACCCACCTTCTCTATTGAATTTTCATTTATCTTTGAGAAAATATGTACATGATCCTATTATATTATTTTTATTCCATTAAACTCTTACTCATATGACAATGTATCAAATATCTAAGGACATGTACCATCACAGATAACTATAGATTGTGAGGAGGAAAATTCCTTGCGTGCAGTCTCGGCTATTTAGAGCCATAAGTAACCACTCGATCCCCCAAACTCAAAAATAATATGAGTCAAACTAAAGATGCATCATAGTAAATTTTATATTATTTAACTGATATAAGAAATTTGATGATATCAATTAAGGTTATTCACTATTTTAGCTCCTAAAAATCTCCCCTCGCAATCATCCATATAAAAAAGCTCACTACATTTTTATTTAGCCAGATCCTTGGTGATTTCATAAGTAAGAATTTCTAAATAAAGTGATGATAATAACTTGATAAACCCATAAATATCTAAATCTTAATGGTATTCTTAGTTTTCTCCCAAGATATTATGGTTGAAACATTATTTGGGTCCCCTAACACTCTTTCTTCTGAGATGTAATGGACCAAGAAGTTCACTTTATCAATCCAGAAAATACATTAGGTTAGCTTGGAATAAATTCTATTCTCTCTAAATATAATATATATGGTTTCAATAATTTTGGTATGATCATCTTCCTAATGAGAGTACAAAAAATATTTTAAAGAAAAAAACCACCAAAAACTAATGTGGAAAAGTATGAATGATCAACTCATTAAGGCCATGAATACTGCTAGTTCATTGGTTAAACCAAACAGTATCACTATAAAATAATATAAGCTATACATACTCCTAAATTAATTCTGAAATATATACAATGGTATCACCCTATGCTGGTGGTGTCTAGATATTAAATCGGTCTTGTAGATTATCTTAGAACCTCATAGCTAGTCGACGTGATCATTGATGAGTAGAAGATGATACCAGTTCTTGATCATCATTCGGTTTAATATCTAATAATCCACACATATGCTCAAAGACAGATCATCCTGCATGATTAAAAGAACTAGATTACCCCATAGAGACATACTAAGACTTATGAAACCCATGGTTTCTAGACCTTGCAAAACAATTATCAAATCTTATATATTTAATGGTTCCATCATGTAATGTGGGATATGAAATGGATATTCTCCTAGAACTGACTCATTCATTAACTCAATATATCTCTTAAAGATTAAGATATAGAAATAATCAAGAAATAAATACTTAAATTGGGTTACCACTGGAGGAATATAATCATACAACATTATACCATTATCTAGAGAAACAATGACTATCTCAGATATGAGGTAATCATATCTATACTAAATTTTTCCTACATGACCACCTTGAAGATACAACTCACCCTTGTGAGAATAAATACCTCTTTAAAGAGATATAAAGGTAACTCTCCTCTAGTAACAATTGTTATAATTTTGGTATAGATCTATAAAATCCAGACCGGGAATCAAATTGATGCATGTAATTTCTAGTATAGACATTTCCCAAAGGAAATTAATACCAACAATCTCTAGAAAACACTCCTTGCATTATTTGATATTCTCTAACTACACTCCAATTGGTGTACCAATGGTTAGATAACCCTCCTTGTTTTCAATATCCGAGACCAAATTTTTTTGAAAATATTATATTACTAGTAATTTTACTCTCATGTATCGAACAAAACATATGATAGTGTAAATGATAAAATAATCATACCCCTGATGGTAGATGGTCCAATATCCACCCTAGTCAGAGTAGTCTGCATAATGTGCATCTGACTAGACCCTCTACCATGGGATCCAATATGACTCCACAACATTGTTCCCTCTATATGGTATAATAATTCCAACAATACGGTATAATGTCTCCTACCTCAAACATAACATTCTATCGAATGTCTTCTATATGTCTATTGAGGAGTATATGAGTCATTCATAGACTCAAGAACCTGTACTGATCCCATATTTCAACTTTATTATTTCATTATAATAAAAAAACCTTCTTAGGAATCCCGACCCATCACAATATCAATGCTTCAATGTGGGGTACAAACATTGATTCAACCGTTGGTCCTTCTTGCCACACTAATACGAGTACAATGGGACACGTTTCTAAGATGGATTCCCACTACCCTAACTACTCATTCCTCTATTTACATAGATAAAACATTCAGAGTGGAGATTATTTACACTAGAAGAGTATCTCTCATTTATTCCTACTAAAAAGGTTTGGCTGCTACATGGGCTTGTCTTTGATTCACCTCCATGATGAGCTCCTAATTCATCGCATCCTAAAAAATTCGTAGATGGAACATTTTAACCAAATAATTGATCTCATAGTGAATAACATACTAAAAAATAATTTCCCTAGAGGTATCATCAACAGCTAATGACTACACAAGGCACTACATGTCTATGAAGCATCCAACATAATCAATCACTGACATATGCTCCAGTGGTAGGTGCATGAAATCTCAAGCCTTCTCATCCCACATTGTCTTTGGAAAAAAGTGGGTCAATAATGTTGCCTCTATTTTCATCAAATATAAATCCTACTTTTACCCATATTTCTCTAGAATATCCCACCAATGTTGGTTATTCCCAGGAATAATATATGATGAAATATTCAAAATCTTAACTGTGAGTGTCTCAAGATGCTTAAAGATAGCGTGGGCTGACTCGATTCAGAACATGGATGCCTAGGGTCATCCCTCCCCATTGAACATTGGTGGAGGTTTCAGTTGTAACTCTCTCAAAAAAGTATACATCGAAGGAATGGTTCAAAAAATCAGCCATTACATGGATTTCATTATGCTCGGGATGTTGTCACAAAGATAAACATCAATCTATTCTTTATGAGCTGAAAAATTATCTCATTTGGGTAAGGAAAATTCTGTTATCCACACTCCTGATTCTCGACATGAATATCACAAGGAGTCATTTTATTTATAGGACAAACACCATCATTAGAACACTGGCTATAACAAGTTTAACCTCCTCAAGTGAAAAAAGAGAGCCAATGAATCCTAGACTCTCTAAACAAGAATTAAAAGTGCATAAACTAGAAATATTGATTCATTAATTCCATTTCATAGGTAAAATTGGTATCTTATATCATAGTTCATATTAGACAATATATATCACATGAAAATGAATATGACCCTGTTATGAAAAATTCATGTCATTATATATCACTATGTTCTTATCATGATTCATAAATACTCATCTCACACTATACCATGCCAAAAATTATAAATATTATGAACGAATAAAATCATGAGATAATTACCTCACTGAACTTGTGAATCAACATAGGAGAAATAACTACAAATATAACAAGAAAATAGTATAAATAGTAATTCCATCCTTGGAACATGGATTATCCCCTGTACATGGGTTAGATAATCACATGAACAAGCTCATTACAAAGACCTGAGACACCCTAGTCTCCATTCTACCTTTACAAAATAGTAATGAAATAGAAATGAAAATCATACCTCTAGCACCACTTTGTAACATCAACATATCTAGAACTATCTCACTAACCCAGAAAAGGTTGGTTATAATAACTCTATCCTACCCCCATACTATAGATGCTACTGAATAGTAGTGGGGGTTTGATCAGTATAGTGGGAATACTATACCCCTTGGTATGGAGATACATAGAAGTGTTAAATGAATAATATAAATAACATAATTTGAGTAATATAAAAGTATACAATTATCTTATACCGTTGGGAAATAAAATAGGTAACATATAAACCATTGTTAATGAATCATGTAATGAAATGATAAGATGTACCAAAATTTAATCTTGAAATTAATAAAATAAAAGAATAATTAGACACACATTAAACCCAAAAGTCTACAGTCCCAAATCCCATGTTGTTATAATCATTAAACTCCATCCAATCCAGCATGCAATAAAATTAGTAATGTGGCCCTTTTACCATATCTAGGCCTATATCTATGAAATATTCTCGGGGTACTAAATGATGGTTTGAATAGGGTGTGAGTAAAACATAGTAGGCCAGCACCACCATTTATAAAAAAACCTGTCTAAAAAATAATGTATGAAATAAGTAATATTTTTTTACTTATAAACTAAAAAATAAAACAATCGACCTACTTTGAAACTATGATGTATTTTTTATGAGTAGGTAACACTACCATTCCAAAAATATCTATATATATAATTAACTAGATTCAGCTCCATGATGGTATTTCTCTAAGCATGTATCATTAACCAGCCAACCATAACCACATATCTTTGTAAAAATACACAAATATGGACCAATCCTTCTATATAATAATTTCTGTATGTGTCACTGGGAATATCCCTCTATATAATAATTTCAGAATGTATCACAATGCATAGACTGCTATATAATTATTTCATCATGTATCACTATGCATAACCCTCTATATAAGTATTTCATCTTGTATCACTAGACATAGCCCACTATATAAGAATTTCTGCATGTTTTAGGGCCAAGAACGTATATAGAAATTAAAAAATTTATCATAATGAGTCACAACAATAAGGATATCACAATATCTCATCATAAGGATCAATTGTTAATTATAAAAAAATTTATATTCAATTACACATTTAGTTTATAATTATTTCATAAACCAATAACATTCCTATCATTTCAATAATAAATCCAAACCAAGGTGAATCTATATAAATAAATCACCCAAAACTAATTTCAAGCAAAACACACATTAATATATTAGTCAATTAAATTCTAATCAAGGGTTGCCTCACCCAATAGGTATCCCAAAAGCTAGGTTATATCAAAAATTGAATCCAAAGTGATCGAACTAATATTCTAATCATTGATTCTCTATTTATTAATGAATAGATTAATCAGAGATGAAATTAGGTCATCACAATCAAAATATTTCATATACTTGCAATTAAATAGATCTTAAGGTTAGGTTCAGACTCCATACCATTAATAGGTGATTTATGAATGAAAATAACATGTAACACTAATATAATTTATGTTATGAATATCACAAGAAGAAACCTAGATCAACACAAATCAATATTAACAACCAACCCAACACTGTCCAAGGATTTACACCACTAAAATGGAGGGAGATGAAAAAGTATTAGAAAATCAAATCCAAAGACCTAATAGGGATCAATCACAAAAAACGGGACATCTGAAAATAATGATAGAACTCCAAAAATCACCTAGAGATCTATCCTAGATTGTGAGGTCGAATATTCATTGACGGAATGAGAAAATATCATGTACAACACTTTTTAAAAAAAACTATCGTATTACATTGCATGTAACTCTTTTCCATGTCAAGTATATCTATTTAGATGGATACACCGGAAAATTCACCACCTCAAGTTAGTGGTTATATCTCAATAAATTTACATGATGATTATGGTTTAGATGTGTGTAACCAATTTACGTTCTATACTAGTTTATGACATTTCATGAAACAACTACAAGTCACATAACATGTGCATGAAATGTAATCGACCAGCTGCCATTTTTATGCCCAAACATTAAAAATGACCTAAACCAACTACAAATCGTTCCAAAGAATGAAATACACTCATAAACTCATTTAAACCATTTATATATTAACTATATTTACCCAATTAATAATACATCCCTGAACTATGGGTCATTTTCTCCCACAAAGCCTCTCGGTCTCTCAACAAGACTCTACCACCAAAGATGAAATGAAAAACTCTATGAGGGACATACCTAGAAAAAAAAAATATCTTAAAACCTCCCCACCATATAATTGTTCCTACTCAAGATACTATAAGCATCACTGTAGGGACACAAAAAATAATTCTAGCCACTATGCTCTTATATCAGACTCCCTATCCCAGGTCTCCTTCTTAACACACCCAAGCTTCCATTATAGTTAAACTAGAGATATAGTCCTACACTATATTGATCATTGAAATTTTAATTCATGATCTTGGAATATTTGAGTCAACAAAAAATAAAGGTTAGTGGGAATAGTTTATACATTATTAATGGGTGAAACAAATATCACACATAGTTTGAAAAATAGATTATGGATTTAAGATTGACCATTCTACTAGGATAAAAACATCCACTTAAAACAAGCTCTAAGGCATTGTGTTATTCACCATTGAATCCAATATAGGACACTTCATATCATTCTACACCAATTACCAATACACATCATAGGAGAACCAAGGGAATTAAATTGTGGATATGGTGTTGTAAGAAAGGGGATCAACATAAGGGATTTTTTGGTATTGACTAATATTTCAATTAATTTAATATTATTTGTGGAATTTTTAATAATAATAAAGTGTTCAAGAACCTTTTTTTTTCAAATCCTTCTTTACATGTTATAATGGAGAGAAAATTTAAAAAATCATTATAATAACTTTTACTTTAACTAAGGGTTCTGGCGACCATAGCTCGACATTTACTGGGTCCATAAGATGGTACCTAAAGATTTGAGACTCTTTTTTATTCTCTCACTATTTCCTAAAATCTACAGATGAGGATTTTGGAAAGTATTGTCATAGATTTTTATCAGAAATCCCTTTTCATATTTTTATCCTAATAGGTTTTATTACACTTTCATTACAAGTTTAGGGTCTTGGAATTTTGAAAATCTGAAGATAATATTCATGGTTTTACATATTTAAATACGGTTCACATAGTTTATGGTCATGGTACATGGACCTAGTATCTGATGAGTAAAAATCCAAATTGGATTACTAAGGTCAATATTAATCCAACTCCCTTCTTAGTGGGATATGATAATATTATAAATCATGGATCATGGTTCTAAGATCAATATTAATGGTATGGGATAACCATGTTGAGGATGATCATGAATTACATTATATTTATGATTTCCAATTTGATTATGTTTGGAATCACAAGTATTAGAAGGCCCTCATTACAAGTCCTTGATACCTATTGAAGATGGGTATAAGGACCTCATTATGATCTAACATATTTATAGTTAAAAAAAGATTTTTTATGCTTTTTTAGGGTCATGGAAGGTTTACAACAACCAATGATTCTCATGACATGATGTGTGATTTATGGATTAAAGTGATAAAAAAGATGATTGAAGAACCTTTGAGTTTGGATGACAATGACCATGGCAATGAAGTCCTTCGACAATGTGTTATAATCGATGATGGTATGCTCATTTAAAAATCGTACTATTGGGACACACCATCCATGCAGTTTAACATCATCCTTATAGTTTAATTTCATGCAGTATGGTTGTGGGAAATGATAAGGAATTATGAAATATATCCTCAAGAATATCCCACACTAGTCCTGGTTATTTAGACGTGGCGGAAAAATATTATCCTTTCATAGGATTACTGGTGGGGATTCATATATCTAAGTACCTTTTTCATAGATTTAATTCATACACAAAAAATACACATATATGACTGATTCATACATAGATGAAGTTAGGATTCATTAATTTTCCATCATTAAATAACATAATTCATTGGATGTTAGACTAGATTTTAGAATCACATGAAACTTATATAGTTTGGATTTCGTGGGATTCCCTATTAAATTTTTAAGGGAATGAATCATTCCATAGTTCGGTATTTCATGGAGGTCCCTCTGTATAGATATGTATCATACATGAAGGGGTGAATGATTTTTTTTCATATTGTTATTGTCCCCAAGATTAAAGGATCCTAGGTGGAACTACATATCTTATGATTACATGAATTGATCTAAACAAATTTCATATATGGCTCCCAACAGAATTGAATTCCTCTATGGGGAGGGGGTATTTTTTTGTCATGCACAATATATGTGATGCTTCCTATTCATGGATCTAACCCATGTGTTAGAAATGATAATTAACTACTACCATAGAATAAATCCATTTAGAAAGTGATGTGTCACTTCAATTTTTTAAAAACAAAGGTAGGAGGGGACACATTTGAATTCATGGTCAGGCTCGATGATTGGGGAATCGAGCATCAAAATTTATCTTATAAGGATATGAAGAAATCCATACATAGTGACAGAGAAGTTAACAATCTTGTCACATAGATCTGACACATCTATATGGGTTCGAGGAATGTTTACCTTGAAAGAGAAGTCATAAAATATCATCTGGGTTCATGATATGTACCCATCAGCAAGGCCATCATAGAGAAAGGGCTCTTATATAAGAAGAGGATTTTTCTTGTGGGTCCATATTTAAATTCTTTTGGATAAATACTATTTTTAGCTTTCAACAAGGATCATGAACTAGGGAAGATTGTTGTAGTGGTAATCCTATGGTTGGGACTAAGATATTATACAAAAAAATCAGTATGTATCCCAACGGGTCAAGAATCTGGCTATATGAAGTTATTTTAAAAGAAGGTTCCATATAAAAATCTATATCAAACCCAAGGAAGAGGGAATTATTATTTTGAATATTATGGCTCTGCCCATGATTAGGGAACATGAGAGCCACTAGTTATTCCATGACAACCAGAATCATTCCATGTGTAGTTATTATAAATACCCCCTACATGAATCCATTTCATATGAATATAGAGGGAACATTTCCATTCTTCCCTTTGTGATCCTAGACATCATAGGGATATAAAATATCCCATACATAGATTGAGTTCATACATAGGGAAAGTTTATTTACATATCCTACCATAATATGGGGAGGAAACATTTATCTCTAGAATAGAATTGTGTATAGGATATATAGAACACCCACTCTATGATTTTTTAGGTCTTTGATAGATGGTCCACATGACATGTAGTTTATCTTTGTGTAACTAGGTCATATCATTAAGAGGGAACTCAATTAATTTGGTTCTTCATAAGAGATACATACCCTGAATGAAATAATTAATGGATATGATGTCATAATATATCTTTGAAAATGGGTACGATGAAAAAAACGAAACAGAATGTGAACAAAAATCCACATGAATATTTGGGTTATGGGAAGTGTAAATCCCCATTGAATAATATTTTATTCAACAGGAGATTAATAATGGGTTTTATAGGACCAACGTTAATAATGATAGAAGGCCATAAACATTAAAATTAGCATAATTGATCATGTATTTTAGGAAGGATATCCCCTAGGATGAAAAAATTCTATAGGAAGAAGATATTTGGAATTGTGTTATCAATACTTGAATCCTTGTGGGATATGTTTTGATTATCCAGTCCCTATTACCAATACACTACATTGATGATCCAAAATTAAATGGGATCAAGGACCATGTGGTCCCAAGTGAGGTATATCAACTCATTTAATTGGTTTGTATTAAATCAAATATGGATGTTATGAGTATGGTTTATAGAGACTGTAATATTCATAAAAGGGTTAGACTACCCTAAAGGCTACACTCATATTTATTGAACACATTTATTTGGTGAAGGGATAAAATATGCGCTTCATGAGTACACATTAACTAGGGGATAATCCGTTCAGTCTGGGGACCGTACATCATGTAGTTTATTGTCACACAGTAAGGATTTAGTTGTTTAGTGTAATGTCCTGAAACTAGGGCATGGTCCCTATCTTGTAATTGCCTTGATTACATTGATTAGTGCTACTTTTTAGGTTCTTTATGCACACATGAATAATTCTCAGTGTATAAAATAAGAAAAATCTAGGATGTTAATTGATCAATGTGAGAGTTCATGACAAGGAATATGTGATGGTGGTGGAAATTCATGTTTTTATAAGATAGGGAGTCCCCATAAATTTTTTCCTCATCAGGAAACAGATTTGAGAGTAATGAGAATTCATTGTCTAACCTGAAATGGAAGATCCATGCATCCCCGTGTATCATGTGATGATAGAAATCTAGTCACACATAGATCTCAAAAAGAAAACTCTGGAAAAAGGTCTATCCCATATGTGGGGATGTCGAATTTATATATATATATATATATACATATTGTGGTTGGGAATAATATTTCAGATCCAGCTATCAAAGCATATCCTATGATGACAGATATCAAGCCCCACATAGTTCTCAAAAAGAAAACTCCCAACACCATTCTAACCCATATGTAGAGAAGGAACATTATCTATTTTATTTAATAATTTTTATATTTTATTTACTTTTTGTAAGATCCCATAATAAAGGAACCTACGAATAGATCTGTATCCAATGGAAATATGATTCATGCCACACATAGTTCTGTATAAAACTACCTATAGAGGTCTAACACATATACATTGGTATTTTTGATATTATAGGTGAACCAATGATTTTATATCCTAGTGTCACTATGTATCCAGTGGTAATAGGAATCAATGTACACAAATTTCATATATGGAAAACTCAATACACATGTATAAACCATATTTAGGGTGGTGAAAATTTTCTTTTATATTACGGTTAGAACTATGATTTTATATTTAGTTATGTATTCTATAGTAATAGGAATAAAGTCACACCTAATTCTTATTTATGATATTATATTCAAAAAATAATCTAAAATAGGGATGTGGGACTATTATTTTATGTGCTCATATTTCTCTTTTGAATTGTGCTTTAATTGAATAAGTATACTGGAATTGATAAAGAAGGACAATATTTGTATAGTTTAACTTCATACCATTAGTACATGTAGATGTTGTGAAGTTTTAAGAATTTCCACCAAGACATAAGTATGAAGGAATAATGTAATAAGACATTATTGATCCCTTTTAGATAACGAAAAATGAGTGAAATAAATAATTTTTTAAATACCTATTTAAATGATGATGGTTTAATGATTGCTGGGATTAACATCACACCATCAGAGAAAAGGATCATGGAGTTAAGGATGAGATTTCTTTTGGGACCATAACATACACTAGGAATAGGCTCCAAGGCATTGTGTTATTCACCAGTGAATCCTAATAAGGTCTCTTCAAGAACTATAACATCCTCTAAGCACATTCTCTTGGGCACTGTGTTATACACTAGTGATTTCTAGATAGGTTCTTTCAAAATATCAAGTCCCTAATATGTATATAATATAAGGTAGAACTAGGTGGTAATGGGATCAAGGTACAATAAATGCTAATAGAATATGTTCTCAATATATCTAGTTATTTAGATGTGAAAAGGGGGAATGATGTTTTCTAGTGGAAATGTGGGTTTACAAAGGGATTTTGGAACTCATGTATGTTGATTATTATGTAGGGATACAACCCTGAAAATTAATGGGTATATGAAAATGATGATATAATATTTCATTGATGATGGGTATGATTCAAATTTGATAAACGTCGAGGATGTCTTTATACACTTGAATAGATGGGTTATGGTAAGTGTAAATCATTTCCCAAGAATATTTGCATTGACATGAGATGAATATCAGTGGGTTCATGTCACCATTAGTAATGAATCTATACCATATTCAATGTAGTTATGATAATAGATCTTGTACTTATCAGGGTATCTACTCCATGTCAAAAAAATCTCTTAAAAACAAGCTATGGGGCATTGATTTATTCACCAATGACTCATATAAGGGTCCTTTCAAATTATCTTGTCCCATTTACCGTTAAACTACAAGGAAGAACCAAGATTATGTGGGATCAATGTCCATAGAGTTCCAAGAGAAGTATAAAAATTATGTAATTGGTTGCTAATAAATCATATATGGAAGGTATACAGTTTTTTCATGGGGAACCTAACATTAAATAAGGATTTGAGTACCCTAAATGCTACACTAACAAGTATTGAACTCGTTTTCAGGGTGAAGGGATAACATATGAAATTAATGGGTATACAATAATTGGAGGGTATTATCTATTTGTCATTAATAACTCATACTCTGTAGTTTAACAACATTTGACAATTACATATCACTCTATCATGATTAGGCTTCATTCATACGGATTAGAGTAGCAATCCAACATTCTTAAAATCACTTGATTCGAGATCATTGAGAGAATCTGGAGAAAATTCGATGGTTAATAGAGCCATGTAGGTGTCAATGATAAAGAATATGTAAGGATGTTTGCATTTTAATGTAAATTATAACATCTATATAGATCTATCTCTTATGGAAAGAAATGTTCGGGAGTTGTCAGAGTTTAGGAAAGGGATGGAAATCTGAGATCCTAACATCACTATGTTTCCCATAGTTCTATAATCAAGCCAATAATAGTTCTTATGTTGGAATCCCATATAAGTGTATGACCGATACATAATATAATTGTACATTTCTATTAAATTGTTATTTTTATCATGATTAGAGACATTAGTATCACTACATATCATATGGTAAAAGGAATAAATCCGTAGAACTTTCTTATATAAATAAATTCAACGTGATTGTTTGGACTTTACAAAGGGATGAGTATTTTTTTCTTTTAAAAATTTTGGATAGACCCATGATTTGAGATTTGAGCGTCACTATATATCATGTGGTAATATGAATAAAGACATGCATAGTTCTTATATGTGAACCTTAATATAGATCCAACTCTCTCATAGGTATGGGGGCACTTAGTTTTGTATTTAGCATAGATCTGACTCATGTATAGTGAATCATTAATGAAGTAATGTCCTTTATTGGGAAATAAGGAAACCATTCATGAGTAAGGTTTTAGTACTAGAATAAAGAGGGAAATATTTCCCCATTACAATGTTATCAAAGAAAACATTGCATGAATTTGTAAACCACTAAACTAAAATCCTTTTACACTAATCTAGATCGCACATATGGAGAGGTGGTAGGTCATATAAATAGATCCCATGTTCTATAGTTTAATTCCAAGTGATTAGGAATAGTTTTTAAATGTTTTATCTTCATGTGGAATATATGTATTTTATATAGTTTAGCAACGTGGGGTATGTACGTCATCCAAGCAGTATAAAATCGTGTGATAAGGTTATTTTCAAGGAATTCTAACATCACGTGGTATGAAATTTTTATATGAATTTTGATATCTTGTTATAAAGATATATTCCATGTTGTTAAACATCATGTGGTTTGAAATATTACATGTAGTTTAATATCATTAGATAAGGACATATTTCATGAAATTTAACATCGTGGGGTAAGGACATGTTTCAATATGTTTAAATTCATATGGAATGGAATTATTACATGCAGTATAATTTCATGAAATAAGGATATATTACATATAGATTAATATATTTTCATAAGGACATCTTCCTTGTAGTTTAATGAAAAATGGTGAGGATGTCATCCTTGCAGTTTAATATCATGTGGAAATGAAATATTATATGAAGTTTAACTTCATTTGGTAAGATTTTATAATGTTGTATTGCTTAAAGTATATCCTATATTACTTCTATTTCATGAGGGTATCTAAATGAAGTACACCTTAAGATACATTTCATTGTTTAGGGGCCTAATGTGTTCTCAGACCTTGTGAATAATGAGTATGATCAATTGGAATATACCTTAGATAGGATGTAATACCCTTCTGAATTCAGTTTATTTTTTTTAGATTTCATCCTTGATATTAGTGGCGTTCTAAAATCCAATACCAATTTTCCTTATATAAATGATAAAATTAAAAACTTTTTTTTTGTGGGCCTTGGAAATATGATTCTAATGGATATAAAGGTTGTATAGAAAATGAATCCTCTTCTCTTCATGTCATTCTAACTCATATTACCACTTTTATGATTTTCTGTCTTCTATGATTTTTCCATAGATAGTTATTTAGTGTAAGGAAAACATAAACTCAATGGGTGAAACTACCTTTTTTCCATAAACTTGTGAATTTGGAATCACTTTTTTAGTAGTGTGTGTGGTGTAACGATCATCTCATAAGGAATGGATGAGATTTTTCTATCCAAATATGTTTCCTTTGTCTATTATTTTCAATAGTCATTTCGACAGCTCCTTATTGATGTTCATTTTCTATAAATTTTTCAACTTATGATAGAAATATGAATGGTTGGATTTGATGTAATTTTCATGGTAATGTATCCTTGGCTAGGAATAATAGAATTTTATACCATTTTGTGTTAGTATCATGTGAGTGAATCCAAATTTTGTGATAACAGTGCACATCATAATGTTGATTATGATCTATATCATGGAATTGTTAAGGGGTATTGCCTTATCCCATTTAGAAATGACGTTCTTAATAGTAAGGATATAATTAAACTACACAAAAATAGTAGGGAGATATTTATAGAAAATATTTGTTCCCTATATAGAAAATGAATAGGAATATTTAGTTGGGTGTAGTAAATCTCAAGGATGATGGATGAAGTTTACACGAATCTGACCTTCATAAAAGGGATTTCTTAGTTTTTTAATGGTGAGGGTCACATCAGCCTCTATGGACTTCCATCGTAATGGTAGGAGTCTCTAACTCAATATATAATCTGAGGAGGAATTGATCAATGTATCATTTATAGACTAAATCCTTCCCATTCATCCCATACCAAATAGTAATATTCTCTACCCGATATCGAATCTATTCATTTTTTTCCAATTCTATAAAAGAGTCCCATTTTTGAGATAATTTATTGTGGGATCTATCTATACATGGGTTGTTGAAGGATCATCATACTCTAGGTGATAATTAATAAGATAATATTCCTCTATGTCACTAATGATGACTCATTAGAATACCCTCCCCTGAGTAATGTGTATGGTTATCACATCCTGATCAGTATTGGCTAGGACTTTTGGGAAATTAGCCAATGCATCAGTATGAGAATTCTTTTATCAAAGGATGTGATGAAAAATTGGATCAAAATGGAATTTCACCATCAATACTCTCATATATCCAATGAGAGAGGCCAATTCTTCCTAATTGAAATAATATCCATTATTGGTCTATTTGAACACTATATTTGATTCCACTTTGAAATTTATGAAGTTTATCCATAGTTATTGGTTTATCTCCATGGCTACGATAAGGGATTAGTATTCTACCATACTTTTAGTGAATCCCCCAGACAAATAGAAGGAATAAGAAATGATTTTCTTATATGGAGAGGAAAATAAAATTCCTAGGATAACATGGTTAAGAATTAAGTTTTTTATTTTCTCACCAATAAAACTTTTTGATGTACAATAAAAATACATCTCACATGTTTTGAGGGTATCATGGGTATAAATAATTCTTCATCTAGAATATTAATGTCCATATGATCATTTTTTGGGTTAGGATATGTTATAAGGACATCATACATTGAATTCCCTTTTATTTCATTTCGTGACCTAAATTGAATATAATAATGTTTCATAATGACCACCCATCGGTCCAGACACTTGGTTAACATAGGGAGGAAAATAATATACACAAAAGGGTTCATATGAGAGACCAAGTGGACATAATGATGTTTTATACAATGACTCATCTTTTTTCACTACGAAGATTAGCATAAGGATGTTCTTCAATATGTTATAGTATTGGGTGAAAATATCTTGAACTATTTGGAAGATATTGTTTAGATTTTATTTTTCCCCGCATCTTTTTACTATGTGAGAAGTGAATATAGTGAATCTTCCTTGTAGGACACCTAAAGTATGATAATTTTTTTTATACCAGAATCATCAAGATATGTGGATGAAATAAGTAATCTTTCATATTCTCAGATGATGATTTGTATATATGATCTGATTGGTAGTAAAATCTTTTTTTCTGAACATAGGAATGAGATATATCAACTAGTCATGTTTTCTATGAAAATTCAGATATAAAAAAGCTTCCCTTGGATACATCTCAATTATTTAAGATCCCAATAGGGTGGACTTTTTTAGATTTCTCTTATATTTTTAGGATCAACCTCAATGATGTAGTGGTGTATTAAAATTCCATGAAATTTATCACATGTTAATCCAAAATAACAAGTTATATAGTTTATCTTCAAATTGTACTTCTGAAATTTTTTGAAGATTGTTTGAAGATAGTTGAGCTGATCAAAGCACTATTGATATTTAACTACTAGGTCATCATTATAGTATTCCTTCATTAGACCCTATATGGAATTAATGTTATGATTCAAGTCATATTAATAATTGGATCCAATGTTATTTAAGCTGATGGGTATGACTTGGTAACTTAATATCCCTTGAGAAACATAGAAGGAAATGGATCCCTCTATTTTTGGGATTTTCCTGAAATATTTATATCAAAAATACCCATCCATAATAGAAATGGAATTAAATAAAATAGTTTCATTGTTTAATACATTAATGACTTGTACAGAGAAATCACCATTAATTCATTGTTATTGAAGTTAAATGAATTCAATGCAACCCCTTATTTGATCTTTATTCATCTTGAAAGTTATTTTTTGGAAGAATTTTTTTCTACTGCACCTATCAGAATAAAATTTATTTGATCTATTTTTCAACATTAGATTCTACCTTGGTAGTGTTAGAGGGGTTAATTCTTCGAGATTCCTACTTGAAGCCTTAAAGGTCCCCTGGAAAGCTTAGATGATGAGTAACCACATTCAGGTTTATCCCAAGAGTCTCTATATAATTATGATTGATCCCAAATAGGTGAAACTTTAGAAATGTAATATAAATATCATATTCATCGAGAGGCATTAATGAAATCCTCAATTTAGGCCACTGGTCATATTGTATTAAAAAAATCACCTACATGATCTCATCAATGATGGTGGTGATTACTCCATTATATATAAGAGGATAATTCCTGAGGTCACCCACTTCCTCTTTTATCTCAATGAATGGGGGGACATATTTAGGACTGGTGGCCATTTCGTTGAAATATCTGTCCATGATGAATGGTGATAGGATATTCGAAACGTTTTTGGATTCCTAAACCAATAAGGATGTTTTGGGGGAATTGTAGAGATTATTTTCATCATTCTAACTTCCTATAAAGGGAGAAGATTTATGGACATCCAATGTTTCTGGTAATTTCCTTGGTGAATTTTTAAATTACACTAAATGTTGAAGTGAATATTCAAATCCTAATAGAGAGTTATTCTTATTATACTTTGATGAACCACATTATTTGGCCTGATAATAATCATATAGTCATGGTCTAGTGAAATTTTTATTTTATAACTACTTTATTGGATTATTTCTTCATACTTGATCTGATCCATGGGAAGTAAAAATCAATTTCAAGCGCGGTCTAAATATTTCTAGGGATCTTCCCAAGACATTGGGAGAAGTAACATGCATATAACCCTCTATAATTGGCTATTTTACATTCCTATTATAAAAAAATTCCTTTATGTATAATGATTCTAAATATTTAAAGGGGGGAATATCACTATATATTATCCTTACCATTCTAACAATGTGGGTTTTCAAACACTATTGGAATGTGTATGAAACCACCATGTGTCTAAAAAGTTGATATCTTCTTTGTAGGAAAATGTATTCTATGTCTTACTGGATAACCATGAGCTCAAGATTAGAATTAAAGTCCATGAATTGAGACTTGAACTATATCTTTTTGAGGGATTCAACATTCATTTTTCATATAATTTAATGGTCAGCTGCATTAAGGACAAATAATCCTCATTGTATCAAAAACATCGAAGGGTTAAAACCTGGATAAGTTTTACCTTAGAACAGTTTCCCACCAGATTCCATTTTAATTTGAAATTATCCAGATTTCATGAAAAATACTGGGGTTTGATATGTCCCAAAATAGATTCTCCCAAATCATTATCTTTGAATAAGATGGTTTTCTGACATCCTGCTACCACAGTTTTTATCTGATAAACCTCATTGTGGTGATTTATTTTCCACACTCCTAGAGACATCATATGGAATTGATAAAATCATATCTAATATACTTTGATATATAGATACAATATAAGACTAATAGTTTGCAAGGTAAGACAACCTACTATTTTATAATTTCATATATCTCTTCAAGAGGTCTACACATATCAAGGTGATGATGATAATGATCATGCATCTTTGTTGATGAATCATTTGTGGTATATGAGCCTAATGGTTAGATAGAGGTAGAGGTAGAATATGTTAAAAAAGGAAAATATTGTGGCAGCATTCCCATTTAATTATTGTAATTATACATTTTTATCCCCTTTAGTTGGATGTTTAAAATGATTAGATTTGATTCACCACTAAAGGGATCTGAGGAATCATTATGCCCCTTTTAAGATTTATGAAACATTCTCCCAGGGATACCATTTTCCTATATAGATTATATAGTTATTTGAACAAAATATTATGTTCATTAATGATTGAATCATCCCCTATAACCTTGAATTCAATGATCTCATCCTCTGACTCCCAATCCTGTTATGAGGAATATGCATTATGATCCTATTAATCAACTAATAAAGGGTTTTCTAGGTGAATATTGCTAGAATAACCTCATATTATATATTATTATTATAATGATTTAATTTTTTGGTGTTTCACCTATTCTATGGATTTTGAAGGAAAGAAATATGGAAAATTCATAGATATGTTTTCATTGGATGAGATTCTGCACGATGCTTTTTGTCTATATCTAGCGCTAACATCTTCCTATGAGAGGCATATTCAACTGTGTCACCCAAGAATATTAAATCATGAATTGTTTATGAGGTTTTTATATCAAGATGGAATGATATTTTTCAACTATCTATCAATTCATTTGGTTATAGAAATTCTATTCATGCCTAATCAGAACTTCTTCCCAATCACCCTCTTCTTCCATTTGAGTGGTAGTTACATAAGTCTCATCTTTTAGGGATTTTCCTAGTATCACCTATCCAGAATCAACCATTCCATAGTCTATTATTTTTATATAAATGAAGTATTAGATTGTGTGACCCAGTCTCTTTTGAAAATATAAATAGTCAAGGAAGTCACTAAGTCAGAAAAAAATTTGTTTCCTAGGCTTAGGTAACTTGAGGAGGTTATTTTCCATGGTTGTGTAGAAATAAATAGGAACCTGTTAATTTTAGAAGTAATATACATTGTTCTTCCATTCATCATATTTTACCTAGCCATGATATATATTTACCACCATTCAAGGGATTTTTTCTAGCTATTGCTGCTCAGTGGGAGGCACCTTGTGATTAAAGGCCTACAAAGGTGATCCTAATGGCATCATTTATAGTATGAGGTAGATAGTTGTTGTCTATACTCAACCAATATTTTTTCCTTATATCATGGTAATTGGACTAGATTTTTATTGATTTCTATTAATGAAATATTCTTGTCATTATTTCATTTATGTGAACACATAGAATCCATATGGGTAGTCCATCGAGATTAAATAAATTTGTTGCTCATGTTAGTGGTCCTCAGAAAAATGTTTTATCAATTACACTTATGAGAGTTTAATATAGAGTGAGTATGTTATACCCTATAACAAAGCTATAAATCTTGATACTGCCTCATTATTAAACTATTGGCAATTTTTGAGTCCAAAATTCATTATTTTCGGTAGTGTGGTGCTAAATTGATTAAGAAATTAATGATAAAGGTCTTCCAATCCAAAGATGTATCCTCCTAAAAGGATATTTTTACAATATAAGGATAGACCTACCAAATTATATGAAAATAATCATAGTTTTTTTCCAAATATATATTCTCTGAGTCCCATACAAGGTCCATAATGAGACATGTGGGGTGTGAGATGTAGTTCTGTGTCCACAGTTCTATGAATGGATAAAAATATAGGTTTACAAAAAATTAAGTAGGGGTAATGTTTCATCAATCAATTTATGGTATGTATTCATTTCAGGCTTCATGGGAGTGTGCTTCCCCCCATGGATTCCATCAACGAAGCTAGGGGCTTGATGTTATTAAGGTAGTTTTGGAGGTATCACTTTGTGGACGACATTCTTTACATGGGGAGAAGAAAAGGATTCATGTGGTTTCCCTTCCCTCATATCCTGCTGATTTTCAATTCATTTTAGGGACACATGATCACCCAAACATGGAGGAGGCTGTCATCATAATGGAGGAAAACTATAGTCATCTTTAATCTCCAAATTTATGTGGAGATATTTCATATATCCAGAGCCATCCTAATGCTCAAATTCCACCCTCTTAGGTGGATTACCACTCTTCTAATTGGTGGGAGGAGGGATATAGTTCTCTTTTTGAATCTGAGTGATAGTGGAAATACATCAATGATTAATTCATTATTATCTAGTTTGAGTTTTGTATCTAATATTCATTTTGTTCTAGTAGTTCCTCTACAAAGGGTATCTCAACACTTCTAGGTTGTGATTGGGACGTAGTCACTCACATACCATTATCAATAGTGGAATATTGTTAGGGAAACATTCAAAGATTCATTTCTTATATTTCCCCCTATGATTTCACATACATAAAGCCTTAATTTTTGTATCAATATCACTCACTTCATGACGTACAATATTTTCATTTCTCCCCTACATTTCCCCTTATTTTTTATAATTTTTTAGATTAATGGTGATAACATTTACTGTGGAATACCATGAAATGGTTGTTACCACCATCACTCTCTTGTTAATAGGGAAATTTTGTACCATTAAAATCTCCTCTTAAGATTATATAAATGTCATTACATTGAGCCTAAAACATGTGGGGTCTTCTTTTCTTATGAGCCTTATGGGGTTTGATTTTATTTTCTATAAATTCACTTTTATTATCCTACTAATTATGAACTTGTTGTAGTTTAAGATCCTAACTACCATAATATACCTAAGTGAAAGGGTTGTGTCTCATAGTGGGAGGAATATCATGTATATCAGTCATTTTTATTGACATCATAGTCTGGAAGAAACTGATTTCCTTTGACATAACGACAAATATTTCCCAAACAATATGGATAAGGATTGATTTGGAGTCATCATTAGAACTCTAGGATATTTTTTTGATAAACTTTATGAATTATGGGGTGGAAAATGAGATAAAATTTCATCCATCCATGTGGAAGAGGGTTTATTTGGAAGCTCAATTGATTTATATGGCACCCTCTTGGGGATTGATAGGTCTGGGTGGTGGTGGGGGAAAAAATCCCCCCTAGACCTACGGGATGTGGTTACAAATATATGGATTCCATGGTGTATTCCATGGTCAATTATATTGTTATATTCATTAGTTTATATAATTTTATTCATTCATTGTTCAAGTTTATAGGATTCTTATAATCGGAGGCACATATTTTATGGGGATTTTGAGTTGTTTATTAATTTATCTTCTATATTTTCTATGTGTTCTAATTTTATTAAATAGAACTATATTAGGAGATTTTTGGAAACCCTATCTCTCTCCATCTCTATTCATGATATCATTTAATGTCCAAATAAGAGGATCTTCATTGGATTAACCAAGTTTCCAACATGTTACCTGGTCTTGTGATCTCTCACATGATAATAAAATTAGAAGAAACTGTCACGACCCTTCCTAGAGGGCCCCATGTCATGACTACCCCAAGCCCACCTCTGATAAGCCATGGGCTTGTGACTAGCATCGTTTAAGAATATCCCACAAATAGAAGTTGTTTTATAAAGAACCTGTACACATGAACACTTATCCAAGACAAAAATACTAAAATGTAGAGCACTATGTAAACAATCTTTCACCCCACTAAGATACCAAAAATAGATTATGATAGTAGGAAAATAAAATAAATGGGGTGGGAATATATGCCCACAAAAAAAATATCTGATAAAGTGAATTCAAAATCTCTTGAAACACATCTTAAGAAACCCTACATAAAAGGTAAGTGTACGAAAGATATATGAATATATAGAAACACACATCATCTACCCGATCACTCTACGCACTACTTGGTCCAAGTCCTCTAAGAATCTTATTAAAGAGTCGATATTTTTCATAATATGTGACCCATGTCAGCAATTCCTGTGCAGGGGGAGTAAAAAAATAATCATTATGACACCCCAAAAACACAAATGAATACCACTATGAAATACAATCAGTACACCACAAATAAATACACAAAGTATGCCACTAAGAAATACATGAAGTATACTGTGAAGAAGTACAAAATATACCACAAAGAAAACACATAAAGTATAATTACAAAGGAAACAAATGAAGTATAGTTAACATAGTCAGATCACATAGAGATAATTATAAAGCATAAAGAGAAAGACTTTTAGTTTTAGTCCACAGATCTCCAAATTTATTTGACTTAGGGAGTGTTGATTGTTCATGGAGCATCAGTGGTGCACATATCATTGATGGCGCATAGAGCGTTGATGGAGCATAGAGCATCGATGGAGCACGAAGTGTCGTTGGAATACAGAGTGTCAATGGAACCAGTAGTATCGATGGTGACCAGAGCATCAATGGTGCCTGGGGGCATCGATGGAGCATAATATGTCGATGGGTCATGCAACCCCTATGTCACATAGTCACCAAGTCACAACCAGTTGTTGGATTCCACTCATAGTGCACTAGTACCAAGAGAACCTACTCCTAAATCCAATAGGTCTTATTAAAATATTGAAAAATACGCACTTATAGTATCTCAAAAGGAACATATCTTCACAATGTTCCTAACTCTATAAATGTCTTGTTAAACAGACACACGATTTAAATGTTATGGATGTTTTTCTAAAAAGGTCCGACCTAGGTCTATTCTAACCCGTTGGACCCAACCCGACCCATCTACTAACCTAACCTAGTCTGTTCGACTTGACCCAGCCTGACCTAGCTCGGACCATTCCAAAACCATCATAGCCCCTAGGTCCAATGGAGTGACCCAAATCATCTGGTTAGGCCCACCACATGCATGACGATTTGTGCGCGGAAGACATGGCCCACCCTGGATGCATCCCACTAGTTAATGTGGAGCCATAACATGTTTCACGCAATCATCCCGCCTCTTTTGGCTAGTCCCGCAACTTCACTGTCGACGTAGGCTCCCTCTAACGCGACTCCAAGCTGCATCCCATCTTCTCACGGCAACCTCTTATCGCAACCCCTAGTCGATGCCCATGGCCCCGCCACCACGGGATCCCTCCTTGACTGCATCCTAATACCACTATCGTCAGTCCATTCTGTCATGCTTCTTCTAGCCTAACATAGCCCCTCTTGAACTAGCTGGATCTTCAACTGGCTTGCACTTCTATCGCACCTTTGTGATGCCATCTCGGGATCGGTTCACGATCAAGATATCACATAGAGTTTCAAAAGGGTAAGAATATGGAAAGAACATGCGGTGCATGCGGGAGATTGGGGGGATTTAAAGTACTTGAATACCCAATGAATGGATTTTTTACTTTTTCATGTCAGACTTTATCTGTTTATGTTAGAAGGATTATGAAGAATCATTTAACAGATAGATCTAATACCCTTTCAAAATCCTACAAGAAATTATCCATCCAACAAGAATGAATGAACCACAGTTCAACATGTTCATGGTTTGTTCTGTGTTCATAATTTTAATCTAAGAGGGGAAAGAAATCACAAGGAGTTCAAACACCATACATAGTGGTTGGATTAGTCGTTGATGAAGAACAAAGGTCTTTGTCGTCATCGAACCTCGATCTCCCATCATTCATCGTCAATAGGTTTTTCTTCCATATCGATAAATAATTATATTGGTATGGTGATAACCATGAATTACTAAAAAAATAATTCCTTAAAAATAAAAACATCCCATGAACTTTATTAAAGAGATAACATTTGTCATCACATTGTTCCGGGCACATCGGGCCTCAGTATATCACACTATCTTAGCGCATGGTCTACGAATTTTCACAATTAATTTACAAAAACAAAACCAGAGAAAATATAAGTCGTTAAATTCTCCCCACATTAGGGATTTAATTTCCCAAAAGCAAAAACTATGGCTAATCAAAAAAAGATGATGGTACTGAGCACAAATTTGAGCTTCCTACTCCCAAGTTCTCTCCTAGAGATTCCCAATCTTTCACCGAACATGTATAGAGGAATCGACCTCCCATGAAAAATCTGCTCTAGTTGATCCTTGATCTCCACCAGGTACTCTTCCAAATTCACCCCAGAGTCAATGTTCAACTCTACCTAGTTGATGACATGTGATGGATTATGTAGATACCCCCATAGCTATGACACCTGGAATACATCATGCACCTAGGGTAACTGTAGGGGTATAACTTGGTAGTTAGCCACCTCACCAACTCTACTCGAAATCTAAAAAGTTTCGATTTATCTCAGATATAACTTTCACATTGACCAAATCTCTGTAATCCCTGTCGATGTGATACTTGAAGAAACACATGGTCTCCCTCCTCAAAATTCAAGGGCCTCGATCTCTGATCACAAAAGAATTGTGACAGCTCTGTGCAGTCTTCATTCACTATTGGTTGATCTAAACCTTCCCTGTGGTAGCCCACACCAACTCTAGACCCATGAGTGGTGACTCTCTTTGGTTAGTCCCACAATGTGGCGACCGACAGGGTCACCCATACAAAGCCTCGAATGGTGTCATACTGACGATGGAGTGATAACTGTTGTTGTATGATAACTCCACAAAAGGTAGGTGATCCTCCAAACTATGGAAAAAATCTAAGATATAAGAACGTATCATGTCCTCATGAACCTAGATGGTCATCTCTGTTTGGAAATTGTTCTTGGGATGAAATTTTTTTCTCAAGATAAATAGAGTCCCAAATGCTTCCATAATTTCCTTCCACAATCGGGATGTCAAATAAGCATCACAATATGAAACGATTATCGATGGAACTCCATGAAGCAAAAATATTTCCTTCACATAGTGTTGTTGCAAGCTCTCTACTGAACGCTGCCCACTGATTGTTAGGAATTGGGCCGTCTTGGTGAGTTAGTCAATGATCACCCAGTTGGTATCATGCACCCTAGACACGTATGGTAAACCTATCATGAATTCCATCAATATTCTATCCAAATTCCACTATAGAACCTCTCGAGGGTTGATTCAATCCCCGTTTTACATAGTTCTCGGCCTTTAGTTGTTGTGAATAGAGGCATTGAGAAATGAACTCTACGACTGCCTTCTTCATCCCTGGCCATCATAATTGATATTAGAGGTCCTGATACATCTTTGTTACACACAGATATACCACCAAAGGGGATTTGTGTAACTCCATCAGTACCTCCTCCTACAAAATCACTAGTACCAATATACTCCCTCTGAAAAGAACGATGTTATCCCCACCTATCCAAACTCCATTAAGAAAATTCCATGTGGACAACTGAGCATGTGAGGTCTCACACTCTATATCACCAAGAAGTTCCTCCTTGATTCACTATAAGAGTGGAGTGGGGAAACCCACTGACTAGAGGTAAGCTAATACATCTCCATCAACAAATGATATCTGTAATACAGCCAAAAGCTCTCTTTCCCCACTCAACAACTGTATGCTAGATCACCAACTGAGATCATCTTCCACTACATTTCCCTTCCCATGATTATAGAAAATCTCAAAGTCATTATCCTGGAAGAACTCTATCCATTGTCTCTATCTCAATTTTAGATCCTTCCAAGTGAATATATACTTGAGACTCTTTTTGTTAGAGAAGACAGTAAACTGCTCACCCATTAGGAAGTGTTTCCACATCTTAAATGAAAAGACTACTGCAACTAGATCAATATCATCAGTATCATAGTTATTCTCAGGCTGCCTCAACTAGTTTGAAACATAGGCAACCAACACTTTCCCTTGAATGAGGACACAACCAATACTAGTCCCTGATACATTATAGAGCACTACATACACGACTACCTCTTCTGGTAATCTCAATATTGGAGCGCTCATCAACCTTTGCCTCGGCTCCTGAAATAACTACTTAAACTTCTTGTCTATACAAAAGTCTCACCCTTCCATGTAAAGCCTATAATGGGTGTTTCAAATCTAGAAAGGTTGGGTAAAAAACATCTTATAGTACCCAGATAAACCCAAAAGACTCCACACCTCAGTAACACTTCTCAGTGAATCCCTAGAAATCACCACCTATGTCTTTTCCAGATCCACTGCAACTCCATCCTCTAAAATGACATGTCCCATAAAGTGTAACTCTTGTATCCAAAACTGAAACATCAAGATATTACCATAAATGTAGTGATCTTGGAGTGTTCTTGGACCATCCTCTTGTGTATCTTGAGTTACTCCTTGGATGACGAGTACAACAGGATGTCATCAATGAAGTCCATGAGAAACTGGTATATGTATGGCTAGAAGATTCTATTTATGAGTCCCATGAACACTTCTGGGGAATTTTTAATGCCAAATGTCACCACCAAGTACTAGTAGAGGATGTACTGACATATGATGTATGACTTAAGGATGTACTCATCCTGTAATCGAAGCTGGTGATATCCAGATTTCAGGTCTATCTTGGAAAACCACCTCTCTTCCTTAAGATGATTGAAGAGGTCATTGATCATTGACAGTGCAAACCTGTTCTTCAGGGTCACCTAATTCTCGTACATAAAGTAAACACATAATCTCAACCTCCCATATTCCTTCTGGGTAAAAAAATGGGGCTCCACAGGGTGGAACACTAGGACTCACAAAGCCCTTCCTCTGCAGGTCCTCTCATTGCACCATCAAGTACTAAATCTCTATGGGAGCCATCCGATATTCAAGAGTAGATATCAGTGCCATACTGAGGTATAGATCAATCCCGAAGTCATCTTCCCTTTGGGGATGTAATCTGGGTTCATCCTCAAGTAAAACGTCATCATACACCTCTACCACTACTGGAAACTGAGGACTCCTCTCATCCACTGCACTGAGGGCAAGTCTATCCAACTAATGAGTAATTATCTATACCCTACTATGTGTGAGTCTTTATTATGATAAATGTGTTTCATTTTCGTTGATTAATGAAAAATTAGTCCTATATATGTGAACACACCCCACTATATGCCTAAAAAAGTCAATTTGGGTACGAACTATAGAGAGCTGGTCCATGCCAAGAATAAAATTGCAAGTCCTTGATGCCGCTACTAAAATTTTCCAACCTAAACTCTCAACTCCAAGAGTAAGATAAAACATTAAGAACTAGTGTGTGATCATCGAATCCACTCCCGTAGAAATCTATATGAATAAGTGTTGAGTCAACAGTTCTATTGGAATCTACGAGTCTTGAATAAGGTTCATGGTGAGAATAGAGGGACTACCACCTTTTTCTATCAAAAATACAGATAGGGTGGAGAAGACACAAATTGTACCTCTAATATTATCTTCAACACTCATGTCATAAACCTTTATCCCTTGATTATGGCCTTGACCCTATCCACCAGTACCATGAGCCCATAGTGGACTACTTGGGGGTGGTGGTGGTGGTACGACAGACATCTGCCCATCGCCGGCAACTCTATATGTTTCTCTTCCACACCATTCGCCATATAGACCACCCTACTCCTCCCTCAAACTCTTCCTTGATGGTCCCTCCACTACCTAATAATCATACCTATGACAATTAAGTCAATATCGAGCCATATGTCCCTGAATGATGCATGAGTAACACAACATGTCCTTCTGATGACTCTCTCTACACTTGGATCCCCAAATCCTTGATCCCATATCATAGGTTCTTCCATTTGAGTTATTGATCCACTTGGGTGTTACCGTATACTATCGGCTACCTACTGCTAAAGGCTCAGCTACCCGGTGTCTGCTGGTAGCTCCCAATACTGCCCTATGCCCTAACAGAAATCTCTCCACTAGCATAGCTCGCTTCAGTAACCCAAAAAATATAGGGATTCTAATGTATATCATTGAATTCTTGATTTATTGGAGTATCCCCTACTCTATGGTTCAAGCCCTGATGAATGGGTCCCTCACCATATCAATGGAGTATAGAGAAAGATCAATAAATCTCGTCGAGTACTCCACTACTGTCTGACCGCCCTACTGAATATGCAAGACCTCCTATATGTGCAATGAGTGTAATATCACTAACAATAACTCCTACCAAAGGTTGTACTCAACATATCCCTAATAGAGAGTAATATTGTCATATATTTGGATCACTAAGCTCCACCAATCCGCCACTAATATTTGGAGAAAGCTCGTAGATAAAACTATCATCTGGTCCAAAAGGTGTTCTCACAAGGAGGAAGACATGTGTAACTGCCTCTAGAAAATCCCCAAATACCATTGGGTATATCTCACCAAAATAAATAGAAGGCATATGCCTCTAGAACTCATTAAACACACTCAACATGCTTGAATCCTCTACCGGTAGCACTGCTAGTAACTACTACTCAACCAATGGTGGTATCACTAGCACAACACCTAGAGGTGATATCTTCAATTATGGTCCTTGTACCAATGCCTCATCACTAGGAAGATCATCTGTGTGAATAGACATCAGAATCATGGATGGCTATCTACATGGATGCATCTTGAAGTAGATCAAGATGAACCGCAATCAATAGAGTATATCTGGTGAGCTGGCTAAAGAAGACCATGATAAAAAACCTAAATCTTTTATGATTCATGTACCATTAATTTCCATGGAACTATGGTGTTTATGTACTGAGCTGGAAAGTAGAGTTCAGAGTCCTGGTGTATGGATATGTCGACTGCTTCACCAATAATGTATTCCCTGGCATAAAAGTGTAACTCCAAATACTCAACACATTTTTACCAAACCAACCTCACAGACTCCCAGCCCATTGGGTAGAACAAAACCATATGATACCACAATGTCAAGAACCTGTCGCAGAAGGTCCCAAACAGTGACTACCCCAATCCCACCATTGATAGGCCATGGGGTGGTGACTAGTGCTGAGTTGGAATATCCCACAAATGGGAGGCATTTTACTATGTACCTATACACATGAATACATATCTAATTCTAAAACGATTAAATGTAAATAACTTGGTAAATAATAATTCATACCACTAAGATACCAACAACAAAGTATGAAATTAAGAAACTGAAATTAAATGGGTCCAGAATACAAGCCCACCTAAAGAAGAGTCTACCAAAGTGAATGCTCAAGATCATGAAACTCATCTACAGAAATCCCTACCTAAAGGGTAGATGTAGGATAGTTGTCTAAATCTCTATAAGAACACCCATCATTCTGATCAATTTAATAACCACCTGGTCCTGGTCCACATAGAACTCCATCAAAGCACCCATTGTTTGTACAAGAAACAACACATATAAGAAATGACCATGAAGGGGTGAGTAAAACAAGCCTTAGTAGGACCCCCCGAAACCACAATGGAATACCAATAAGAATCACATAAAGTACACCAAAAATAAATAAACTAAGTATACCACAAATAAATACATAAAGTATACCAAGTAGAAGTACACAATATGACACAATGAAAACACATGAAGTTTAGTCACAAAGTAAAATCATGAAGTATAGTCCATATGGTCCTGTCACATAGTTATAATTATAAATCACAAAGATGAGGATTTTTAGTATTATTCAACAGATATCCTAGTTTCTGTGACTCACAAAGTGTTGATGGGGCACAAATCATTGATGGTGCATGGAGCATCAATGGAGCATAGAGCATAAATGGAAATGGATCATCAATGGTACCCAAAGCATCGATGGTTCCTAGAGAATTAATGGTACATGGAGAGTTGATGGTGCACTCAGCGTCAATGGGTCATGTAGCCCCCAAGTCTTGTAGTCACCGAATAAGATCCATCCATAGGATTCTTCTCGTAGCGCTCTTGTATTGGGAGAACGTACTCCTAAATCCAATTGTTATTATTAACAAATTCACAATAGACTCACTTAGAGTTTCTAAAAAGGAAATTCTTGTGACATGTTTACTAAGGCTACAAACATCTCATCAAACAAACACACAGTTTAAAAGTTATAGCCGTATTTGTGAAAAGGTCTGACCCAAGTCCAGTCCAGGTCCGATCCAACATGATGGACCCAACACAACCCAATCTAGTTTACCCCAAATGGTCTGAACTAGTTTGGCCTACCCTAGAGCCGCTTGCCCCACTAGGCTCAACCCAGTTGGTAGTGGCCCAACTCATCTGGTCCGGCACACCGCATGCAGGCCAGTTTGTGTGTTCCAAACTCAGCCCACCCTAACCGAATCCCTCTAGTAAATGAAAATCCATGTTATATTTCATGTTTTCATACCACCTCCTCTGCCTGGTCCTGTGGCCTCACCACCACCACGAGCTCCCTCTGATGCAGCTCCGAGGTGCGTCCCAGCTCACCACCGCAGCCTCCTACCACGACCCCTAGTCATCGCCCGCAACCCCCACCACCACGAGCGCCCTCCAATGCGGTCCAGACTTGATCATGTCCCACTTCCACTACTGAACACCCTACTGACAACCTTTCATTTTTCACTCTTCTAGGCTGAGTGACACCCCCCCAAACCAGCCATAGTGGTCATTGCCTTTCACTGCAGTCGCACCTCTATGGTGTCGTCGCTGGATCAATTATTTATTTGGATATTGCATTGGGTTTCTTAATGGAATAGATAAGGTGAAGAAAACATTGAGAACATGATATATTTAGGGTGTGTTTGAAATCACATGAATACCCAAAAAATTGATCTTGTCCTTGTTCCTTTCAGCCTTGATCCATTATTGTTATAAGTGTTATGAAGAACCATTCAACACATAGATCTAATATCCATTAAAAATCCAACAAGTAGTTACCCATCCCATAAGAACGAAGGTACCATGGGTCAACCTATTCATGGATTGGTCTGTGATTGTCATATTAATCTAATAGGGGTAAGGAAATCACAAAGAGATAAAACACCCTACCTTATGGTTGGATCAGTCATTGAAGAAGAATGAAATTCTATGTCATCGTCAATCCTCAATTTGACTATGTTTTTCATCAAGAGGGTTTCCTTCCACACATTTGAGGAATTATAGGTTTATAGTGATAAATATAAATTCTTGAAAAGTGTTTCATTAAATAAAAAAACATCAATGTGTCCAATTAAAATATTTTCCATAAAATGTTTTAATAACGGTTACTCCTAAAATCAAACATTCATAGTCAACCTGTGTCGATCAATGTTAGACCCCTCCTATGGTAAAATCATTTCATTGAATAAAATGGTGCCCTCATATATATAATCATGGAACCATTATAAAATTAATTACCATTTTAAATAAAAACTGCACATATGATTTTTTAAAAACATAACATTTTTCATCGCATTGTTATAGGATCACTGGGCCTCTGAATCTCACATTGTCTTAGCACCTGGTCTCAAAAATTTCCCAATTAATTTATAAAAATAAAATATTGAAAAATAAATGTCATTACTAATAATAAATATAAGTATAGTTAATATATTGGGTATGGGGGGAACTATAATGCTTTATAAGCTCCCCATCTTCAATTTCGAAATCCTAATGGGGATTTGATGATTACTTATCAGAGAAAAGCCATGTTATGGAGAAAATCATGTTATAGAATCTCATTTTTGATATATGGTGTCTGATTATGGTCCAACAATATTGAGAAAAGTTTTATCAGACAACAAAGAATGTTTATGGCATGTAGGGGACCCTAATATCCCTAATATGGGAAGTGTATTTTCATTAACCATAGAAATGTTTGTAATCTATTCTAATGAAAATATGGACTTAACTCCTCATTTAGTTAACCTAAAAATTAATTATATTAACTAGATATGGAAAAAAATAGTTGGGATGACATTTTTAAGAAACACCCTCTATATTTCTATGAAGGTTCCTTCTTCATTGGGGTCATATTCATTCACCCTGTCAGACCACATAGGATTCTTCTAAAAATAAAAATCTGACTGAGGAAGGGTGTTGTTGGGGGTTTATGAGACACTATTTACGGTTACCCTCAGTGTTTTTAGAACCAATTTATATATCAGTATCTTATAATGAGAATTATTTTCTTATGTGAGTGATATATAAAATATGGGTGGTTAGCCACAATGGATATTAAGAGTAGAGTCCATATTACCCATCACAATAATACCAAGAGGAGGAATGTAAATTTATTTATCACCTTCAACATATGAAAAAGATTTATCATCCCTTAGAGGTGTTTCTCTTAGGCATCCTAAAGCCTCAAGGAAATGGTAATTGAGTGATGTAGTAATTTGAGCCTTATCCTGCTTCTGGGCCAGAATATGCCGACCTGACATTTTTTATTGAGTTAGAATATGATTCAGTAATATGATGGTCACTAGAATATTTTGATGACTATTTATTACTATAGGAATATGATCCCCCTGCCGAGATAATTTTGTAGTATGCTAGTGAGCTTCGGTATTGTTGGCGTGAATGTGATACAAACATTGGCTGTTTCGGGGAATATATTGGTTACCCCTTGTAGAAGTGGGGATATGATCCTGGTTCTGATATTCATTTACTGAAAAATTATGAAAATGAAACACTATAGTAATAGAAGGGATATGGGCCCCCATATGTATATCTACTGAAGGTTTCTATTGAAATCATCAATTTGTGAGAGATGGAATGTGACCCTATCTTTTGTAAGCTATAAGAATATACCGATCCGCATCATTTGAAAGGATATGTTACTACCCTAATCTAATTTCTATATCATTCTAAAAAGACACAATTGGATGAAGGATACGACCTTGTCCCTATATGGCCTTTGGAATATTCCACTATATTTGATTTATAGGAATATTCACATTCCTGTGGTGATTGTAAAATTGTTTTGATTGACCCAAGCCAGAATGGGAATATGAGTTCTTTTATTTGGCTAATAATTTACTAGAATTGAAAGATAACAGTCCTAAATGAGAGTAAGAAAACATTACTACTCGAGAGAATCCAATAGTTCCTTTAACAACGGTGATATCCTACTCCTGATATTTGGATAAGAATATGTTTCTATCCCTATATCTGCATTAGTGATAGAGTATTCTGGAAGATCTCTTATATGATTTTCAAAATATCGCGGCACATCATAAGAGTGTGTGAATGAATATGGGTATTCATGTTATAGGACTCCATGATATATTGGTATATGACTTCGATTGAAGTGGGGATATAATCCCAATCCTTTCCTCCTTGTTCCATCAGAATATTTCATTGGGTATTATGTGTGGGGTAAAGGATATGTGCCTCCCCATGCTTGCTAAAAAAATATATGGGATGAAAATATTTGAGTGAGTAGGTATATAGGACTTCTATTATATTTCTACCAATATATAAAGGTGGAATTCTTTGGTGGAAGTGGGAATATAGGGCCACTCCCTTTTGCCACCCACTTTTTATACCCTATTGGATCTCCTTAGTGCCTGGGTATGAGTATCTATAGAGGGTACCTTTCCGATAATCTTTTCATTAGGTGAATGAGGGGTATTTTTTGGATGGTGCTGATGTCAATGGTTGAAAGGGGCCATCTTGGATTATTTTAAACTATGATAAAGTCATACTTGACTCCTTGGCCCACCTTCCTAGGGTAAGGAATATGTTGACTACAACACTCTTGGAATATGCTCCAAAAGCGGTTAGTGGTTATAATGGATTTATCAAGATTCATTTTAGAGATACTTAAGAGATGTGGAATTGAAGTCTTCAGTGTATGGATACCACTATGAATAAACTCAAGTGACCATATTACAGATTGTCAGTGGCACTATTTAACCATCATGTTTTCCCCATAATGTTGAAGGCATCGAGTATGTGATGTTTTTTCCATCGATGGAGGTTTTTATTATTGATGAGGTCCCAACACAGTTCCTTGATGACCCTTTGTTCATAAGAAAATGTGCTTCTTGTGAAAACAATATAAAAATTGAAAATTTCAACAAGAAATTGGGTATCCAATTAGTTTAGTGTCACAAGTATAGAACAGGATTAACTAGATATGGTTGGATTAAAAAAAGGTTCATTATTAATCTCAGTTTGACCATTTTTCATGGTGGGATTCATAAAAATGTACTATTTCAAAGGAAACCAAATTCCATTTAATTATTGAAATATTTATTTTGGGTTCACTAATTTTATTTGTGTAAAGAGATGAAAAAAATGGCTCGATGTTTGTTTAACCAGTCATTTTCGTTATTCTAATATTCACATCGAGTTCACCATTTTTTCAGTAAAATTCATGTTGGTTTTCTGGCTACACCATTAATGATTCTGATGGAAACTACCAATGGATAATATTTCTAACATAATCCGTGGAGATAATTACCAATGGTAGTTGGTCATTAGGGTTTCAGACACAATTAATATTAAGAAATAATATTGTTCAAGAATATGGTAGGTTAGGATAATCACACTATTTGGGGGGGGGGGGGTATTTCAAACTCTAGGACACTCTTATAGATTTGAGATATGTCTGTGAAGTATTCTAAAATTTTGGTACTAGAATGGTTACCCTAATGATATAACCAGTTTTTCAATCCATTTACATATAAAATACAATTCAATTAATGAAAACATATATATAAATATTTGGTTCCCTATTTTTCTGATTATTTCATAACAATGATGGGTTCATTTATTTTAAAATCCATATGACCTATGACTCTTGAGATTACTTCCATATAGGATGGAAATTGTTTTTTTCAGATTGGGATAGAAACTCAAATTCCCTCATATGTATCACGTGTTTACATGAAACAAATCCCATGTAGTTCATATAGGACCATGTTTTGTAGTCAAACATAATGTGTAATTGACATCTATGGGGGAATTTAAGAATTGGGTACAGACATCGAGTCTTAAGATGAAATAATATATATATTTCTTATAATAGGAATCAGAGTCTTCAAAGTTAAATTCTTAAACCATGGTGGATTCCAATGCTTGAGCGGCATTTGAATCATGTTATTAACATAATCTCCTCATATCTCGATGACCACATGATTTTTACTCAATGCGAGAAACAATAGATATCATCAGATCAAACATATGACAAGGGATATAAAGAAATATTTATGAGGGAATTACCTATATATTTTAGCTTTATTTTTAGAATTATAGACCATTGTTTCCCTTATATTTGAACATGGATTACATACTAAATGTTCATTTATGTTTGACCAGGGATTAATCATTTATGATTCAATTATTAAGGGATTTTAATAACTCTAATGGATCAATATTTTAAATTCCCTAAGCATGTTTGATTCATGATCGGTGTGAGAAATAAGAAATAAAAATAGATTGGGTACACAATCTATAGTTTCAAAAATTATAAATTGAAGAATCTCAAATGAAATATGAATAAAACCCTTATAAATTATATGATCCCCCAAGTGAAGTTATTGTGTTCTTGTTTGATTTGAAGATCATGAATTTGGATGATGTCCTACGTATCCTGCTTATAATTGGAATTATAGTCCACATAGTTCTGTTTTTAAATAAATTTATGATAGATGTTGAAAGATGGTATAAATATAGTAGATGGATTCTATGGGATAGAGTACATGGAATATTGAAGGATATAAAAAAAGATTGATTCCTATATGACATATCCATCACTTATCCCTGGATGGATAATGGGACACATGTTAATTCATTATACTAGGTTGGATGAAGAGAGATAATGAACACAAAAGGTCTATGGAATATGTTTGTATTTTATAAAGACCAATATTGAGATCATGAATAGGCACTACTAGAAAACAACAATATTTAGGGATGGTTTTTTTTGTGGAGGTTTTGAAAACCGATGCTAAATGTATTCCAGGATAAAATTTAGCAGCCAGTTTTTAAAGTCATTTATAAATACCAGGAGAATTTTTTTAATTTTTTTTTAATTTAAAAAAAATAAAAAAAATTGCATCTATTTTTTGCAGAGGGATTAAAAAAACTTTTAAATAACGGTGGATCCTTTAAAATCTCCAAAAAATAAAATGAATTGTTTTTTAAAAAGATTATTATTAATTATTCTTTATTCTTTATTTTTCACAATAATATATATTTTATTATTTATAATTTTTTTAATTATAATATACCAATTAATAAAAATATATAATTATTAGTTAATAATAATATTAAATTGAAAAAAAATCTTCAATAAGTTGAAAACCAGACTTCGACATCAAATGACCATAACATTTGATCCGAGAGTTAGTTTTACCTCCACAACCAGCCAAATTAAAGCATCTGAAATGATATAAAACCACATTAAATTTAAATTAAATAATAATTAAATAAATATAATTTATTATTGTATCATGAAAATTTAGAAATTGTACTAGAAATTAAAATGGCCATAAAATTTGACCCTTGAGTCTGTTTGGGATCTACCATATTTCAAATTGAAACCTATAATGGGATTCATTCCCTCAGTGAGAGTGGTAATCCTATATCACAGTTTTATAGGCACAGAAGGACTCTAAAACTGAGGTTTTTTTAAGGGACCAATTTTTTTTAACATTTAATGGATTTTCAGCCTTGTTTAAGGGGTCTTATAGCCCTTTTTAAATGGGAACTAAATTTATTCCCAGGGATTACATTTATATTGATATTATAGTTTTCAAATTTCATAGGTTTTCACAATTTAACTTTATTTATAATTAGATATATGCACATTTTATTATATTTACTCGTAATAAATAACTTTTATAAATACATATTAACATAGAAATATACTTTTAAAAATATAAACAACCTGGAAATAAATATTTATTATTTATTGAATTTAAAATAAATAATTATTACTTTATTTACCCTATAAAAATACATTAATATGTATATATATACCTATACATGCAATGTTTATATATAAATATGCGTGGGTTAGTAAAAAAAATAACATTTATGTGTATATTTTAATATATGTAAATATATACATATACATGTAAATATTTTTGTGTATAAATAATATAGAAATGAATTTTTATATAAATATTTCATTATCATTAAATATAGTATATAAATGTATTTATAGTAAAACACTCTGAATATATACACACACACTCATACATATATAAATAATGTTTATATATTTGTGTGTGTATATTGATAAACATATATATATTATTATATATGTAAATGAATATTAATATATAATATATTTAAATATATATATATACAAATCATACACATATGATAAGGTTTCATCTTCATTCAAGAGTGTCTTTATATGATTTTTATGTTATTTATGGTTTTATTCCTTTTATTTACCTTCCTATTGATTTGTTGGTGTTAAAATTACTATTATTTCTCCTCTTCTGGTAATTTATTATTAATTATATATATATATATATGTTTATATGAATTTATGAATATTTGTGTAAATATTTATTCATATATATGTTTATATATTTCTGTATCATATATGAGTAAATAAATAAATATATATATATATATTAATGTATAATTATATATCTAAGTTTGATTATATATATTTATGTAACATAAATGCGTATTTATATATATCTATGTAAATTTTGTTATATGTATATATATGTATATATATTTATCTCTAGTTATTATTTATTATTTATTTTTTATTTTTCATATGTTATTTTTTTCATTATTAGTTTATCAGTTTATTATTTTATTATTTATATATTATTTTTTATTTTTTAATTTTTATTTTTCAATATTTAACATTTAAATATTATTTTTTTGTATTTTATCTGTCATTCAATTATTTTCATTATTAGTTTATTAGTTTACTATTTATATATTATTTATTTTTTTTATAATTCATTCATTTATTATTTATTTTTAATTTATTTATAATTTAGTTTTTAATTATTTATTTATTCATTATTTATTTATATTTTTGAAATTAATTATTAATTATTAATTATTAATTAATTAATATTATTTTTTTATTTTATTTTAATATTATTAATTTGTTATTAACCTTTTATTAAATACTTAATTATTTTATTTTCATTATATAATTATTAATTATTTATTCACTGTTTATTATTTAATATTTATTATTTTTTATTTATTAATTTAATATTTTTTTATCATGTATTAATTTGTTTTTTTAATAAATTTCTTTTCTAAAATTAATTTATTATTTATACATTACTTATATATAATATATTATATGTTTTATATAATATATAATTATATATATATATATATATATAAATTTCATATTATATATTATATATTATTTACTATTTACTGTTTACTATTTACTATATATGATTAACTATTTATTATTTATTATTTACTATTTTTTATTTAATTTGTATTATTTTTCCTTTATTACCTTATTATATATTTGTTGAATTATTATTCATTTATATTATATTTATTAATTTTTAATTTGTAATTAGTAGTTATTAATTGTTAATAATTATTTATTAATTATTGATTATTGATTATTGATTAAACATTATTGATTTATAATTATCGATTAATACTTATGTAGTTTGCATCTATTTGTAATGTATTATTTTTTTCAATTAATATATATATAAGTATATTAAATTCTTTTATTCACTTCAAGAAGAGTCTACTGAAGTTGAAATGTTTTTAATAAATAAGCAAGAGGTTAGGGGTTCAAATATCACTAAATATAGAATTTCTATATATGGAATGGGCATTTTCATGGACATGAGGATGTGCATGAGTATGGTAATAATGAAATGGACATGGATGTGTACATTTACATGGGCATGAGCAGGGTAGTAATAACAAACAAACAATCAAAAATTAAATAAATAATTAAATAAATTATGAAAATAAATATAGTAAATAAATAAATAAATAAATAATCAATTAAATTAATTACAAAAATAAATAAATAAATAAATTATAAATAAATTATAAATAAATTATAAATAAATTAATAAAATAAATAAATAACCAACTAAAAAAATAAATTATGAAAATAAATAAATAAATAAATTAATTAATTAATTAATTAGGAAAATAAATAAATAAATAAATTACAAATATTAAAAAAATTATTAGGAAAAAAATAATTTATTTATGAAAATAGAAATTTAAAAAATAAAAAATAATAAAAAATAATAAAAAACAATACAAATAAAAACAATAAAAATTAAAACAAAAAAATAAAAATAGTCGAAAAATCATTTAGAGATGGTTTAAACTGCCGTTATTTGATATTTGACGAACGATTCAGTGAAAATTTTCCAAAACCATCGGAGAACGATTTATTGGTGGTTTAAACCGTCGTTAAACAATTATTTTTCTATAGCGAGGGTTTCATCAGTGCATAGCCCTTATACACTAATGGAAACTGTCCTCATAAAGGGGATTCTTGACCAGAGGCTCATGGTTGGGTGTTCCCATGGTTTGAGGGAACATGTTCAAGTATGCCTGACTGAATGGCTAACATGGATGAGGGTGTTTTTTGACAAGACTGACATGCTTTAGGACATGTACCTGATATGTTTATGGATGTCTTTCTAGAAAGGATAAATTCCTAATGATGTCTGTTTAATGTGTCTTGAGGATTTCTTCCTAACATGTATAAGGGTATTCAAGTGATCCAGCTGGAATATTTGTTGGTTGACGAATGACCCATGCAACATGTCATAGGATGTATGTCGGACAAGGCTGGCTTGTCTGAGGATGTCCACCTAACATGTTTGAGGATGTATGCCTGATGTTTCTAAGGGTATTAAAATTTTCAAACTGATATGTCAGTGGGATATCATGTGAACTAGGTTAGTGCTTCAAAAGGATGGTGTATGATCAATTTGACATGTTTGAGGGCTATTACATGATCTGGAAGACATGATCTAGGGCTTGATGTGAACCAGGATCAATTATCCAAAGGTCACTGAATGATCTAACTGACATGTCCAAAGGGAGTCATATAATCAACATGAAATGTATGATTTTTTTCTTGTGATCAATGAATAGATTACATGAAACACATGAAAACATCAAATGAAAATTAGATTATCTTCCTTCATAAAAAGATTTAATCATTATCAAACCCCATTGAATGAACACCTCAAACATTTCTAAGAATTTTACTACCATGGAATTGCATGATCCATAAAATAAATAGAAGGTCCTTAACAAGATCCATATTACATTTCAAATATCTTTATCATTAATAATGAGATGGTCACATGAAGAACATAAACCTATAGTGTAATCCCATAAGTTACTCACCCATATTTTTAGGTGGAGGAATATTTAGATCGTACAATCCTTCATTCTAGAAATTTTTCTCTTTCCTCTATTAGTGTGTTCCCATTTTTATGGGTCAAGTGGTAGTAGTGGTGGGGGGGGGGGGGTATATGTAATTAGCCACTAAATGAGGCTAAAATTCATTTTTAATATATATAATATTCGGGTGCTTTATTATTTATAAACACCATTTTAGTGCATTTTACACTTTCAACATTAATTCACATTATGATTGTAATCCCCTCTTAAAATGCACGATTACATGGAAATTTTTTGAAAACCTCCTAAAATAAATAATGGTCTTGATTTTATTTTCATATTTTATTTTAGGAATCCCATTCTCTAAGGAATAATTTATTATTTTGGGGAACTTAATGATTCGCATTGGAAGACCACCAAAATGGGCATTCAGGCCAACACATTCTGGGAAAAGTAAATTAGACATTAGCCTAATAAAGAAACTAAATAGGACAAGATTCAAGCCCAATGATTCTAAAAATTTATCTGAAGATAGAGGATATAATGGAAAACATTTCATCAAATAGTGACAAAAGCTAATTCGGATGTTTTAATGGATGTATAGGCGGCCCAACTGAAAGATGAATTTTTGGGAAAGATTCAGTGGCCCAAAAAAATAGACCACCAATTTTATCATATCCTGGAAATCAAAAATTATTTTGTGCTGAAATTTTACATAGAGTTAGAATACATCTGGAGATTTATTTTTTTCTCTATCGACCACTCTAATTCGGCAATCTAAAAGTTCATCTAGGCACCACTGTTCAGTGGATGCAAGCTGACTGCAACTTAGGGTCAAGGGTTGAAAAGTCTCCTCTCCCTTACATTCCACCACCATAGGCCTACCAACATTAATTTAGGAGACTTTGAAAGATGGGGGATCGACCCAGGGCTACCAAAATTCCTATTTAATGTAGTGGTGTTGGAGGATTTAATCATCTTTGAGCTTTGTTTTCATTGTAATATTATTATACCGATTTGTCTTTGTAATGTTCTTCTTTATCATGTAAGTTGTTCAAATCACCTTATTTCTTAATAAAATTTCTTCTTCTCCCTTTATTATTTTCTTTTACATATCACATTGATACTATTGGTCCCTGGTATGAATTTATTCACACCAAACCTTGTGAAATTATCACACAATGGGGGAGTGATTGTTATTTCAATTTCTTTTTTTACTTCAACAATTCTTCCCTCACGAGTCTACTTTCCACTTCCATTGAAACCATAGAATAAATGGAGGATTATCCCACTTATTGTTGGATCATGATGAGTATCAAGGGGTTGTATTAGATGTTATTTCTCACTCTTTTATTGTCTAATCACTTGTTTAATTTGATAATTTTGTTTGAATATATTTAAACTCCTTTGTCTTTTTTGAATTTAAGGCCGCACACTTCTAGTGCTAATATAAACCTTTACCTTGGAGTACTCAAAAGATTTATCCTTCAAGTGTATAGGTGATTAGTATTAAGGTGTAAAGGTATTAAACTGGTAAGTGATGATTTTTTTGATATTATTAAATGAACCCATCTCAAATATGAGATATTGAAATTGTTGAAAAAAAGAATGCATCCAATCCACCCCATGTTAAAACCAAGGATAAACTCATTATTTTAAATTTAATTCACTTAATACTCTTAGTTTTCACTTCAACCTATCTAAAATTAACCCAAATATGTCTACTTCATATCCATGAAAATTCCATTTAATGTACATGTATATATGTTTCTTCATAGGTCTCTTAGGATTCGACAACCCAAGATAAACTATAAGTGACCGCTTAAACCTAAAATCATGGGTAAATTTGGGAGAAACAAAATTTGGAGCCATTTTGTGGACCCAATTAAGTCATCTAAACACCCATTCTATTATCCCACATTTCTTTTATTCTCATCCGAATTATGTTATCATTTCCCTTTCCTATTTGTTTCCACTCTTTTAGAGCATGTCCGCCTACACTCATGACCAATGAAACCATCTAGTTAGGGTGGATTGTCGTGGGGTTGGGGAATCAAGTACAGTAAGGGAACTCTTTAAATTAGATCCTAATATTCCTAATAATATGGATTCAAAAATTATGCCCATTTCAATGGAAGGTCTTCAAAGAAACCAACTCATAAACCCAGGTGGGAACCAGAATAGAAATCCAAATGAGGCAGCCCCAAACTTGGGAAATGCAGTCTATCAAACCATGAATGACTACCTCACACCTACCTGGACAAATGACCCTTCATGCATTAGACACTATTTCCTTGGATATTCCTACAACATATTTAATTCCCATGTCCTAAAAAACCTTCCCACATTCTATGGAATGGGGTACGAGATTCCCGAACTTCACGTTAGGGAGTTCAATGACATTCTAGAAACCATGTGTCCCCCACATCAACTAGTATCAGCTAAGATGAGTCTACTTCCTTATTCTTTAAAGTATCGAGCTACAAATTGGATAAAAAATTTGATACCATAATCCATCAACCCTTGGGACCAATTATAAAGATAATTCTATAAGAAATACTTTCCCCAAAACAAAATAATTTCTTTTAAAAAGTGCATCCAAATTTTTTTTGAAAAAGAGGGAGATTCATTTAATGAAACATGGGAAAGGTTTAAAGGCACAATAATCCTAGTAACTCACCATGGGTTTTCAATCCCATAACATGTTCAAATTTTCTATGAATTATTGGGTACATAGAATAAACAATTCATTGACATGATGTGTAATGGAACTTTTAAAAACAATGTCCTAAATGATGCTTACATGTATCTAGAAATCCTTGCTGATCAAAACCAAACATGGGGAAATTAACCTCATTATGATAAGCAACAAAGAACTACTATAAGTCATACACTTATAGAATAGGAAATCCTTTGGGATACACTCACAACACTCTCTAGGATGGTTGATGAGATAGACCTTAGGAATGTCTATGAAATACAAACTGTAGACCCTGTTTGCACAATTTGTGACAAGCATGACCATAAGACAGACAAATGCCCAACAATTCTATCCATCAAGGATGTTATTTTAGGAGGACCCCCAGTAGAATTAAATTCTTTGATCTTTCAAAATCATCAATACTAAAACACCTTAAACCCAAGGTATAATGACCACCCATGCTTTTATTGGGAAGATAACTAACATCCTAGCCAACCACAGGGAAAAAATACTTACCCTCATCAGAACTACCAAACACATAACCAGTTCCAAACCCAACCTGTCCAATACCAACACCCACCGGTCCATTTTCAACAAACCATCCCACCTCCAAAATACCCCCTGGGATAAAACAGTCTACTCAAGCACCAAAACAATCTATTCCACAATGCATACTAGAACAAATGTGCAAAAAAATGGAAAGGATGAACTCGGAAGTCTCTTCCCTAAAACAATAACCCCAATCCATAAAATCTGGAAAGGCACCCTTTCCCAAATAGGCCATTACACAACAAATAGTATGGGGGGGGGTCAAGTTGCACTCAAAAAACTCATGAAAAACTAAAGGTTAGGACTATTTTAAAAAGTGTGAAATCAATTGAGAAACCTGAAAAACTAATTTAGAACCCATATGACGATTCAAACTTGGATAAAAATTCAAATGAACCAAAGGATCAAACTAAAAAACACGATAACATTGTCAAAGAAACAACTGTTCATTAAACTACCCACAACCTGCACCATTTCCTCAACACATGAGGCAGAAAACGAAGCTTAAATTGACTGAAACATTGAGGGAAATCTTCTCACAAGTCTAGTTAAACATTCCCCTTATGGATTCAATCCAAACCATACATACCTACCCAAAGTACCTTAAGGACTTGTTCACTTTTAAAAGAAAATATTCATATAAAATCCAAGTCATTTTGGATGCTAATGTGAGTACCACCATTTAAGGGACCATTCCTTCTATGTTGAAAGACTCGAGTTGCCCTTATATCAATGTTGAACTAGGAGAGAGAAATGTTGTCATGGCCTTGTGTGACCTAGGTGCTAGTGTCAATCTCATCCCCTATTATATGTATTTCTTGTTAGGCCTAGAATTGCTCCAAACCACATCTGTCAAACTTCAACTTGTTGAAAGTAGAATTAGGGTTCCAAAGGGGACTTTAATGGAAATTATGGTAAAGGTTGAAAACTTCATCTACCCTGCTGACATCATTTCCCTTGACAACCATCCAAACTTAGGAAATAAAGAACAAACCCCAATCATCATTGGTCGTACTTTCCTATAAACAATATACTATGTTATTCGAGTTCTAAATGGGAACAAGATCATCACCTTTGAAAACAAGAGGCTAGACGTGAACATTTATAATGCAAGATCACAAATAGGGGATAATGAGGAAATTTGTGAAGTAAAAATGATAGGAAGCATTGATAATGAATCCATATAACACCAAGTAATATTTGATGGATGTTTAAGTCAGGATAAGATTTATTTCCTTTGTTCACATGATGGAAGTTTATCTCCATTGTTTGAATCATTTTCAAATTGATCTTATGATGAAGTCTTAGGTCCATCAATCAGTGAAACCTTTTAGGAAACCACTTTCATAGAGACCAATCAAACTTCATTCCATAAATATGATCAAACCAATATTGTAGCTAAAACTTCTAAACATGGGGATCAGATTCTATGTTAAAATCTAGGAAAAAAATCAATCTTGATCCAATGTCCTAATCTTTTGCTAAAATTATAAACCAACTTGATCATGAATTGAAGGAACTTCCCACTACACTCAATTATGCCTTCCTAGGAGAAAATAAAACACATCCTATTGTCATTTATTCTTCTCTTGAATTCAATCATGATGGGATGATTCTATATGTCCTTAAGAAACATAAGAAAGCCATTGGTTGGACCCTGTCTAATATTCCTGGGATTAGCCCACTAATCGGGACTCATAAGATTGTTCTATAATTTGATTCAAATCCATGTCGTCAACCTCAACATAGACTCAATACTAATATTAAGGAGGTAGTAAATAAAGATCTTATGAAATTGTTAGAAGAGGGTATCATCAATCCCATAGTTGAGAGTGAGTGGGTGAGCCCAATCCTGGTAGTTCCCAAGAAGGTAGGAATCACAATGACAACCAATAAGGATGGGGAGATTCTTCTAACTCAGGTGAGTATTGGATGGAGGGTCTGCATTGAATATACAAATATAAACACATTCACTAAGAAAGACCATTCACTACTGGAAAATAGGTCTATACCCACAGTTTTGTAAAAAACCGTGGGTATAGGGATAGAATGTGAACCTATACCCACAGTTTTCCAAAACCGTGGGTATAGGCAACCTATACCCATGGTTGTGCCAAAAACCGTGGGTATAGTTTTTTTAAGACCTATACCCATGGTTTTGGAGAAAACCGTGGGTATAGGGTATTTTCTGAAGACCTATACCGATGGTTCATGAAAACCGTGGGTATTGGGCTTTTTTCTTTTAAGACCTATACCCACGGTTCTGGAGAACCATGGGTATATCTTTCCCACGTTATGGAGATGAAATAAAATTTGGCGGGACACGGAATAAATTTGGCGGGGATGCATTTATTCACGGTTTATATTAATATATTTAGGTAAATATAAATAAATAACTTCAAAAATTCAGCAGCACTGTTGGAAAACCATTGACCGTTCATGCTGTAGGTGGTGAATTCGAATTCCGCCGTATTCAATTTTCGAAACACGAATTATATTAATATATATACATAGATGTATGTTTATATAAAAAATAATGATTCTAGGTCAGTTGGTCCCTTTTGCAGGCACAACAGTGACACGTCTCTAGAGGCCCGAGTTCGATTCCCACTTCATGCGATTTTTGAAACCGCACGTGAAGTTTATTAATATATATTGGGAAATATATCTATATAAAACAAATAAAATTCATAGGTAAGTTGGTCAGGTGTAGATGTAAAGCGGTTTGTGAGATGCGGGTTCAAAACCCCACAACACCTGTTTTTTCAATTTTAATACCCCACGGGTTGAAAACCTTGGGGACTATTGAGTCCCCTGCTGGACATTGTTATCTATGCTTTTACAAGCCTATACCCATAGTTCAGCAAAATCGTGGGTATAGGTTGAGACCCCTATACCGACGCCTTTCCAGCCCATGGTTCTCAAAACCGTGGGTATATGTTATACCCACAGTTTTAGGGGCTATACCCACGGTTTTGAACCGTGGGTATAGGTTGTTTTTCCAATAGTGATTTCCCCATACCATTCATTTACCAAGTCCTTGAGAGAGTGGAAGGTCAGAAGTTCTATTGTTTGTTAGATGGGTTCTAGGGGTACAATCAGATTGAGGTCTTCTTAGAGGATCAAGGGAATACTACATTCACATGTCTACTCAGTACCTCTTCCTTTAAACACAAGCCCTTCGGGTTATGATTTTCCCCTGGAACCTTCCAGTGGTGCATGATGGGAATCTTCTCAGACATTATAGGTTATTTTCTTTGGGACATCATGGATAACTTCTTTGTCTTTGGGGATAAATTTGAGGGAAGTCTTAGAAATGCGGAGAGAGTTTTTTCCAGATTTAAAGAAACAAATCTGTTTCTAAACAGTGAAAAATGCCATTTCATGGTCAAACAGGGGTTAGTCCTTGGCCATATAGTCTCGGGTAGGGGGATTGAAGTTGATAAAGAAAAGGATGATATCATTCTTCACCTTAGATCAACCAAAACTATTAAGGAAGTGAGGTCTTTCCTTGGACATTATGGATTCTATAAAATAATAATCATGGACTTTAGATCAATCTCCCGTCCCCTTTGTGCTCTCCTAGTAAAAGATGCTCCATTTGATTAGACAGAAAGCTATGAGGGTTCATTATCAACCATAAAATCCTCTCTCACCTCTCCTCCCATTATGAAATCTCCAAATTGATACCTTACTTTTAAACTTATGGGTCATGACAGTGACTTTTCTGTAGGAGCTGTGTTAGGAAAATGTGGCGATAAAACTCTTTATGCCACTATTCATACATGAAAATCCTTAAATGATGCCCAAATCAACTGCACCACCACTGAAATGGAGTTATTTTCTATTGTGTTTTCTTAAGATAAGTTTATGTCCTAACTCCTAGGATCCCCCATCATTGTGTTCACTGACCATTCTATACTAAAATACCTCTTCCAAAAACAAGATTCCAAGGATAGACTGATTATGTGGGTCCTTCTATTACATGAATTTGACCTCACATTTAAGGATAAAAAGTGTGTTGAAAATTTTGTAGTTGATCATCTCTATATAATGTAATTAAAATACAACTCAAATAACCATTCTATGTCTTATTCATTTCATGATGATCACCTTTATTCAGTGATTGATTGCCCATGATACGCCGACATAGCCGACTTCTTAGTTACATGAGTCATTCCAAAATTCTTAGGGACTCATGCTTGAAGGAAATTCCATTCTAATGTTAGGAACTATGTGTTTGATGATCCAAACCTATATAAGTTATTCCTCTACCAAGCCATTAGGAAGTGTGTCCCAAAATTTGAATAGGATTCCATCCTTAAATTTTGTCATAGTGAGGCATGTGGAGGTCCCTTTAACTCTAAAAAAACTTCTTCTACAGTTCTTCAGTGTGGTCTCTTCTGGTCCTCCCTCTAAAGGGACTCCTACACATTTTTTCAAAGATATTATATGTGTCAACAAGTAGGGTCTATCACAAAAAGGAATCAAATGTAACTCACTCCCATATTAGTGATTGAAATTTCTGACTAATGGGGAATCGATTTAATGGGTCCCTTCACAAACTCGATTTGATATCTATACATCATTTTAACTGTTGATTATGTATCCATATGGTTTGATTCCATTCCAACAAAATAAAATTATCATAAAAATATGGTTAGATATCTCAAAGAAAACATAATATCTAGATTTGGAATTCCTAGAGATATCATTAGTGATCATGGAATGGATTTTTGCAATCGTCCATTCTCAAAACTCATGGAAATGTATGGAATTTCTCACCAAGTGTCTACTGGTTACCACCCACATACCAATGATAAAGCGAAGATAGCCAATAGATAAAGCAAACAAATTATTGAGAATATGGTTAATCCATCTATGGAAGGTTGGTCGAGAAAACTCTTAGATTCTCTTTGGGAATATTGGACCACATAAAAAACCATTTTAATAATGTCTTTATATATGTTGGTTTTTGGAAAATAATTTCATTTACAAGTTTAAATTGATCATAAGGATTTTTTTGGAAATTAAGAAAATAAATTATGACGTCTCATTGGCCGAAACACAAAGGAAATTAAATCTCAATGAACTTAAGGAACATAGGATGGATGATTATAAAAATTCAAGGATAAATAAATCTAGAGTTCAAGACTACCAATCTCAAAATCTTAAAACCAAACACATTGTACCAGGTAACCCTATTATTTTTTATAGCTCTAAACATCATTTACAACCAGGAAAGTTGAGGTCCAGATAGTCAGGTCCATATGTAGTGCATAAGGTGTACCTCCATGGGGCTATAGAAGTTCAAGATCCCACCAATGGTCAAATAATTAAAGTTAATGGTCATAGAGTCAAACCATTCCAAAAATATGATGTATATTAAGACTTGTTTGAACTGACCTTTGATGAGGAAAATACATAAATAATTAGGGGTCTATATTGAGCTAGTGACGTTAAACAAAAGTGTTGCATGGGAGGCAACCCATGGTTTTCATGTTTCCTATATTTTTGAATCATATTTATTTTTCAAATAGGATTAATGAATCATTTTGATATTTCACTAATATAGACTATTGAATTTTTCTTCTATTATGAGTATGGATAGGTACGAAAGGGGAGTCCCATATTCAATCATGTTAAGTGGTGTGATCCTTGAGTAATACATTACCAAAAAATTTAAAAAGAAGAGAATATATCATCAATTAATTTTATTTTTATGTGTTTTTAGGTTAAAATAAAACAAATATAATAAAAAAAATTATAAGGACACATCGTAGGTGGTAGGGAAAACCTCGTCACAACAGGAGAAGCTGTGAGGACTCAAACCCGGGGCCGAAGGGAGGCATGGGTGTGTGCTTACCACTGACAATTCTGCTTATTGTGCTTCTTTATTCTACAATTTTTGTATATATAAATATATTTTAATTTTTTTATTATATGAATAAATATATATATCTATATGTATTTTATTTTTTTGTTTGTTTGTTTGATTTTTCCCTTTTTTTCACTAGGGAACTCTATGAGTGATGTGGATATAAAAAGACTAAATTGGAGTAGTAAGAACTTCAACTTCAACCACCAAGTGACTTAATTCCATGATCCTCATATTGAAAATTACTTTTAGAACTCCTGTCATCTACCTCTATCCCCTTATCAATTTTATTTTCTTTAAACACTGGGAACAATGTTATTTTGAGTTGGGGGTGGGTGTGAAAAGAAAAAAAATTAATTAATTTTGTGTGCATAAAAACTTTTGTGGAAGTAAAAATTTATTTAACCATGAACATGATAATCAACATTTCACACATTGAAACTGAATATCAAATAATTTAGCATGCCCTGATTCTGATTTTAATCCATGTATAATTTCATGAGCATAAATTTTGGAAAGTGTGGCTGTCTAATGTGAAATTTCATTGTTTATATTTTCATCCTAATAAAAAAACATCACGATGCACGTAATTTGGATAGTGGGGTATTATTTTGAGTTCATGGGGTCCAAAAAATAAATATAATAGGTTTGGTGATCATTTTTGTTTTAATATGAGCATACAATAACAATAAAAATAAAAAATAAATAAAATTGTACGTATAGCAATGAAATGACCAAATGTGTGGATTTAGACACTTGGGGATCGTGACTCCATAGTTGTCTGACCCAGAGTAAGTAATTTTATCTCTACTTGTGGTAATTTGGATTTTTTTAAACTAAGTTAACCTAACATGATGTCTGAGTATGTGGGCTTCCCTTGGTGCCCTAAGGTCTTGGAGCCCGAGAGTCATAAACGAAGTCTCGCTAAATGGGTTGACTCTACTGAGTGCAACTTAAATTACCATGGAAAATTTGAAAAAAATAATAATAATAAAATTAAAGACCCGTTTTAATATTGAAATGTGATTCCACCTAGAGCTTCCACCATTTTCCGCTTGGATAAAAATGAACCCCCATGTCTTTTGTGACACACAACACATTACCATACTTTATTGAAATTGGATGAAATGTGGTGATCAATTTGAACAAAGGAATGGGCTTGGGATTGAGATATTCATATAAGACTATCTTGTATTAGAATAATTCTATAGGTGACATGATCTTTTGGTATAAGGCTTGTTGGTGATCAATGTGTATTAAATTTTTTTTAGAAAAGTGAATTCGAATTTCATATTGTTGAGATACATTTTTCTCGGGACTAGAAAAATCATGTTGGGGGGGGGGGGGTGTGATTAGTAATTTAATGAGGATAATATTCATTGTTAATATATATAATATTCATGAGATTTATTATTTATAGACACTATTTTATTTCATTTAACACATTGAACATTAATTCACATTATGATTGTAATTCCCTCTTAAAATGGACTATTAGATGGTACATTTTTAAACACCTCCTAAAATACAAAATGTTATTGGTTTTATATTCATATATTATTTACAGGTATCCCATTCAATAAGGAACAATTTATTATTTTGGAGAACTTGAAGATTGACATTGGAAGACAACCAAAATGGGCTTTCATGTCAACACATTCTGAGCTAAGTAAACTGGACATCATCCCAATAGAGAGACTGTCTCATCCACGATAAAATCCCAATGATTCTCAAAATATAATTGAATATCGAGGAAATCATGAGGAACATTTCGTAAGAAATTTAAAAGAGCCAATTCAGATGTTTTAATGGAGTTCTAGGCAGCCCAACTAGAAGATGGAATTTTGGGATAGATTTTGTTGCCAAAAAAATAGTCCACCAGTTAAATCATATATCAGGAACCAAAAATTATTTTGGTCTGAAGATTTAAATAGAGTTATAAGATATCTGTAGCTTAATTTTTCTCTTATATGTCCCACTCTAACTCAGCCATCTAGAAGGTCATATAGGCGCCTCTGTTCGGTGGATGCATGCTCGATGCAACTTCGGGCCAAGGGTGGGAAAGTCTCTTATCCCTTACTTTCCACCACCATAGGTCACCTACCATTAATTTATGAGACTAAGAAAGATTGGGGATTGACCTAAGGCTCCCAAAATTCCTATTTAATGAAGTTTTTTTGTGGTATTTAATCATCTTTGAGTTTTTCCTTCATTGTAATGTTATTATACCGATTTGCCTTTGTAATGCTCTTCTTTCTCATGTAAGTTTTTTGAATCACCTTTGTTCTTAATAAAATTTCATCTTCTGCTCTTATTTTGTTCTTATTCATATCACGTTGATACATTTCATTCAAGGATTTAATTTATTCACACCAAAACTTCTGAAATTATCACATAACAGTTGAGTGATCGTTATTTCATTGCCTTTTTTTACGTCTCCAATTCATCCATCATAGGTCTACTTTTTTGTTTCCATTGAAACAATAAAATAAATGGAGGGATAACCTACTTAAGGGTTTATCCAAGGGAGTATAAAGAGGAAATATTAGATGTTATTTATCACCCTATTAATGAATAGTCACTTATTTTAATTGGTAATTTTCATTGACGTTCTTTAAACTTCTTCATCCTTGTTGAATTTAAGGCCGCACACTTAAAGTGCTAATATGAACCTTTACCTTGTAGTGATCAAATTATTGATCCTTCATGTGTATAGATGATTATTATTAAGGATTGGGGGCACTAAACCCGTAAGTGAAGATTTTTCTTGATCTTATTAAATGTACCCATCTCAAATATAAGAAATTGAAATAGTTGAAAAAGTAATGCATCCAATCCACCCCATATAAAAACCTAGGATCAACTCATTCTTTTCAACTGAATTCACTTAAGACTCTTACTGTTCAATTCATCCTATCATAAATAAACCATAATATGGCCACATTATAGCCAAGAATTATCTAGAGAATGTACGTGTCTATAGGTTTCTTCTTAGGTCTCTGAGGATTTGACAACCCAATATAAACTACAAGAGACCGCTTAAACCTAAAATCATGGGTAAATTTGGGCACGAACAATATGCATATCTACCCCATATATATTCCACATTTTATGAAGATGATTTCTCCTATCATGTATTGAGTCAGTGGAGGAAATTTTCACATTATTTAATAATGTATCATGTTCTTAACATGATCAGGCCACATATCATAAAACAATATCATCCATTTTTCATGTGATAAGATGTGAACACATGATCAATCAATTTTTACCATCTTTAATGAACCCATAAATTGTTTGATGGTATTCATCTGATCAGACATGCATATCTAATATCCTTTATAGGGCGAGGAATACATGTTTGGGACCATTCTTGTGATCAAGATTACATATCCAATATCCATTATGAGAAATGGTAAAACATATAGGACCCTTTGTGTTATCAAAATTAAATTTCCATGTAATTTTTCATGATCATTATGACATGTTTGGGACCCTTCATGTGGTTAATCTGATATGCCGAGGGTATTTTTTATGATTCAGTCGGCATATCAAATGACATTAGCATTATCCATGAACTGATCATATGATGTCCACCATCTCTTTACATGAAGATCAATATATGAAACATCACATAATGGTAATGTCATTTATAGATTTCTAATATTAAATAGTAATTTTTTTCTTATTTTTTTTTTCAATTGACATCTCATTCAATATGTAAGACTCATCTGAGGGGCTTCACATGATCAGGATGGATTTGTAATGAAATTCATATTCCACCATCAAAATCTTCATTCTATTCAATAATTCATTGATACATGCATTTATTTTCCCCTAAATTTTTTTTTATTTTTTTGATACATTATTCAAGGCCTATCTTTTAATATTGACAACATGAATAAAATTGAGATTTTTTTAATCGATATTCTTCAACAATTGAGATATCAAAAAAAATTCATCTCCTATATATAGAGTCTGCTATTTTATTAAGGTGTAGGTTATTAATAACATATCATTTCCAATGAGTGAGTTCCCAAGTGGTAAAGGCTTCTTCATGGCATTTGGAAGACCCTGTATCGAATCCAGATAGGGGTGAATTTTCAAGTTACTATAGATCATTTCTATATTAATATAGTATCAGTGGCGGGAGTGTAGCTTTGGTGACACTATATCGTTTGAAGATAATATAGCAGAAACTATAGCAGTGTTGAGACTATTGAATCCCCAGTACTATTGCAGTACAACCGACCAATTTTCCCTTTATGCCAAAAAATGGGCTTTTAGGCCTCGTACTAAGGCTTTTGTTCCCCCCATGTCTTCAATCCATCTTCATGGGCCACTTGACCTTATGCCTTCAGGCTATGTAATGGGTATCCCCTTACATAGACATAAAGAGGCCTATGATTTCCTAATAAAATGAGGCTTCAATTGATTTTTTTTAAAATAACTTATCAAAATATACAGTTACTGATAATCACAATATATTTCACTCCATACTAACTTGTTAGATCATAATCAACACATTTTTTTATCACATTCAATTTTAACATGATTCATCCAGGTTCCATCTATTGATGAAAACAAAAAAAGTATAGTATGAGAAAAAACAATTATAGTGGAAAATAACATAATTTTATAACTTATAAAAACATTAGGATATTATCTTATATATAGACTTATTGTCAAAAATTAATCATAGGGTTATGTTACACATCTATGTTTTCCTAAATCATGTTCTCAATGTTTCAACTAAACATAATCATATACCAACTATAAAAATGTCAAATCCAGTAAACCAGAGCCAATGTATACATTATTATATTGGAATAAGATACAAGAGATATCCACTTTAAGGGATAATTAGTTTCATAGTCTAGAAATAATATATACCTAAATGATTCACATATTACATCGTAAATATAAAATAGATAAAAAAAATTCTTACATTCATGATATTATTCACAATATCCTTATTAATATCCTTGGGAAAGGAAAAAAATAATGGGTAATATCATATTATTAATTATATTTACATACAGTAGATGTTTTCATGAGTAAATAAGGAATAATAAATATAGATTGGTAAATGAATAAAAAATTATTCCATTAAATCAATAACATGATAGTAAACTGTATCCATGGATAATATCAATGGAGTAATCTCATGGATAATAAAAAATCAATTATCCAAGAAGTAATTTTTTTATTTTTTATTTCATGATATAAGATATTATGATATCGCTACCTTCAAATTCTTATGTCAGGACACTTTAAACTAGGATAGAAATACAGAAAAAACAATTAAAATTTAGCAAACAAAATCATCTCATGAGACCTATAGACGCATCAAGGGGATATATAATTTCGGGACCACCCTTTATTTCATATCCAATTCATTACTAATATATGTGATAATAAATTTTATTCTTAAAAAATATTACAGATAAACATTTGTTTTACTATGAAATGAATACCTAATTTTAATATTTCCCAAGTTAATCAAGTAACTTTCAATGTATAACACCATATTTAGAAATGGTATAATTTCTAGGTCATAAAGTTTCTATGAAACACATAATATGGATATTTAATAGAAACGTGATTCCCAATAATCCCATGAAATTTAATACATCCAGATATTATTAATGACCACAAAATTAATAAGATATAAAAGATGACGATCAATCCATTGTAATATTTCTTTGTAATAAAATCGCGTCCATTGAAAAATAAAAAAATTGATGTGGAATATTAAAATAATCATTCCATAATAGTATATATTTTAAAAACCATTTAAAAAATATAGAATAATATAAGAGAATAAAATGGTTATTGTGGAGGGAAAATTTATAAGATTCATATAAATTAAAAAACATTCTTTTTGACATTTTATAATGAAAGTAGAAAATATCCCTTTCAGAAATTAGTAGAATGATTCCATTCAAAACATATAAAAATTTAGGGATAACATAAAATTTCCTTGATAAAAATTTTTATTAATAAATATTACTTTTTTAAAATATTTTGGTAAAATATTGACATAGAAAAAAGATATACTCAATCAAAAAAAGAGAAATGACACTATATATTAATTTTAACATCATTATTTTTTTGTAACATTAATTGAATCATTAATACCCATGAATAAATAGATATAAATTTAAAATTACTTAAATTGGTATTATATACACAATATAAATGTAAATAGGTTCATGAAACTAAATATGTCTCAATAGAGTGGAAATTGAGATGAAATATCTTACCTCACACTTGACATGACTCATTAGTTTTTTATAATCCTATTTAATAAAATTAAATCTAGTATAGTTATATAACCAAATAATGTAAATATATATAATATCATATATGATTCAACTATAAAATTTTATCACTTGTTTGTTAATAATATTTTTTTATTACAGTTATATTTGTTGTTAACTGCTTTGTTTTTCATATATGCTTTGATCCAGTAGTACCAATCCTTATAAATTAATCATTTTTGAAAAATTTCATTAATTTTAAAAATATTATTATATCAAATATATTAATTAATTATATCTTTATTTTTAACCATGTATAGGGGAAATGAAAAATGGATCACATCAATTTGCGGATATGGTAGTCCACATGTATGCACGAGCGATGTTATCATTTTCTGACAGATTGTATGTTAAGATGGTAAATATGATATTATAATTAAAGATATATATTTATTTCTTAAATATAATTAATAATATTTATTTAATTATTTATAATAATCATTGTAATGTGGTGATGCGAAATCAATTAAATCACAATATGGAGATGGTAATCCATACTTATTCTTGAGCGATGTTTTCTCTTTTTTGAATGAAGGAAAAGAGATGGAATATGGTTATTCAATAATAATATTATTATATTAGTATACTATTTATACTGGAGTTATTCTTTTAGGAAGGGTATAATACATTAATATGCAGCAGCGGAAGAAATAAACTCATTAAAGTTGACAAAGACAATTACCACTTCTTGGATAGACTTCATTTTGATCTCCACTTAAGCGACCTATAATATAATATTAAGTTGAGATGAAATATAGTCATCCAATAAAATTTGAAAATGTTTTGGTTATTCTTCACGCATATTATGTAGTATTAATCAACCCACCAGGCCTTTTGACAATTATAATAATATTAATGTTTTCTACCATTTAAGGATCAAGTTGATTTCCATTAAAAGGAAAAAGACCCATAAATGGATAAAAATTCATATTTTATATCATATATCATTAATTTGGTAGAATTTTATATTTTTTAATAATCATAAATTAATCAATAAAATATAATATAATTATAAAATATCAATAATGTTATTTTTTACACTATTCATATTATTTGACAATAAATACCTCAATAAAAAGAGATAATTCAAATGTAATACTTTAAAACATCTATAAAAGTTTATATGTATCTATAAAATTTTCAGAATACAATAGTTCATCTAGTTTTTATTACTTTGAATATTTTTTAAAATCATTTATTTTATCTTTATATTAATTGAATATAAACTATATCAGTGTTTCACAAGCATCAAAGTTAATTATTCTGTCCCTAACAACTTAAAATAAATTAACATTACAAAATAAATCAATAATTTTTTTAAATTAACACATAATACTAAAAAAGAGTTATCTTTATCTATGTCACAATTTATTATAAGACTTTTTAAAAAGAAATGTGATATTTTTGTTTATATCATTTACATAAATATTATAAAGGTAAAAATCCAATTCAAATGGGAAATGTTATATTTTTAATTTTTGAATTATTATGAAAGAAAAATACTCATGAACTTAAATTAATGAATGATTTAGGTCAAATTTTAAAGCTAAAAAATATTATTTTTAACCTTATTTATCAGATTTACCCTTTATAGATATAATAAATTTCACTATAGTTATAATTCATGACACTTAAAAATAATAGGGTATATTTTACCATATTTGATACATAGGAGTTTAAATATGGTATTAATTTTTGATAATTAAATATTTATAATTTTCTAATGGAAATTTTAATATAAATGAATAATACTTACTAAAAGTTGATTTATGAAAAATAATATTTTGAGTATAAAAATTATCCTTAATCAAAATCATGAATGATTTATTTATTCAAATTAGATTATTATAAAAAAAATAGATTATATGTCACATTAATAATTAAACCAAACTATAATGGTGCTTTTTAATTACTTTATTTAATGGAATGTTATGAATAGAATTGAAAAATATGTATTTTTCACTCTTCACTGAAAATTTAATAATTTTTGAAAATCCAAAAACATACCACTAACAGAAATTTGATATTATGATTAAAAAATTAAATTAGATTAATAAAATTAAATTTCTTTAATGTTAAGATATTAATTATAATTTCCATGCACAAAATTCAAAAATAAAACCATTTCTGATGTTTAATATGATTTTACTAAAATTTAAGTAAGTTTTTATTGATAAAGAACTAATAATATAAAACCAGTATAAATATTATCATAAAATGGTTAAACTGATTCATAAATTTCAATTAAACTAATATTTAATAAAATTCATATTTTAATAATAATATATTGTGGTTCTTTTAAACATGGTGTTGTGTGTTCTATTCGCTATCAAACATAGTGTTGTTTTAAATCTCAAGGTTCTACATTGAATATCAATATTTATTATTCAAATCTAAAAAATGATTAAAATAAGCTTGGTGAGGGTGTTTATAAAATCTAAATATCATCTAAAAACTTGGATGTTTTTAATTTTTTTTAATAATTTATAATTAGTTAGACTATTTTTAGCCTTTTTTTCTTTTACCACAATAACTACATTATTCAACTATAGAAATTAATATTAATTACCTATATTAATGTTTTAATTATTAGTTAATTTTATCATGATTATTTAATATTAAAAAATAATTTTATAAAATATAATACCTACATTTTAGAAAAAAAATTCATAATTAGCTCACTCGACACCTAAACAACATGTTTTGGAAAAGTGTGTTTTTAATACTAAAATTTATTATTTGGATAAAATTATCAATGTAATTAATTTACAATATGAAGATTATTTTAATGTAATAAAAATAAACACTTTTCCTTTAAAATTATTCTATAACCTAATTTAGCCACATGAATTATTATCAAAATGAATGGAATGAAAACTTCTTTTAAATTGCCCAAAATATTATGAATTTTCTAAAAATTAATCATAGGTTATCTAGTTTCATTATAAATTTTAACATTTAAAATTTTACCCTAAAATAAATATATTTTTAATATAGTAGTTTTTAAAATTTACATGTATTTCTTATGTACTAATATAGTCATAAAATTTAGTTTTTTTAATAAAAACTATATTATTTAATATTCAATTAAAAATTAAATATTTTAGAAAAATAGCCAAAACTAATCACAAAATAATATTTCAATTATTAAAAAATGAAGATAATTTAGAAAATTCAAATTAAAAAATAAATATATTTATCATTAAAATCAAAATAAAAAGTATAAAAGAAATCCACAATTATTGATAAATACCCTTTTAAAACTTTTTCTGTTCTTAATCATTTTATATGTATTTTTATATGATTAAAATCAGTTTATTTTATAAAGGTTTTTTTATAATTAAATATTAATAATAATATTCATCTAATATATGAGGGACCATTTCAGTTTGTTGTTAATTATTATAAAATGAATCATACATAATATTAATTTTGAGAAAAACTTATTTAAAAATATATGTTCGTTACAATCTCCCAAACCACTCTCGATAAATAAATTACTTCCTCCAAATTATATTTAATGTAAAATAATTAATTTTTTAATTATTTACATCTATATAAATCCATATTTAATTTCTAATGCAGTTCCATTCTCATTATGCATTGTATGATTAGTGAACTATTCATTTCCCACACAATGGAAATATAATAATAATAAGTTTTTCATTATCATTTTATACTAAATAACACCAATATATTTTGATTAATTTTTATATAGAGTTTATAGTCAACCTTGTATTAATAGGTGATCATGGATTCATTTTCAATTGATATTTCTCTATCTAGAAATATTCATGGCCTCCATATAGGGTGATCCAATCCATGTCTAATATCACATCAAATTTCACTAAAGGAAGAGTAATAATATTTTATAGGAATCACATTCTAATAAAAATATATTATAGAGGAGTTATATACATTAGATATAACAATAAAACAAATATTTATTAAATAAAAAAACATCATCTATACATTACAGTGATGATTTTATTTTTTTAGTAACGATTTCTGAAATATAGTTTTAGGATGAATTATATATTAATAAATCACTCGAAGTTATATACTTGGTGATTAGTGTCCCATATTACATATTATTATCGGAACCCACTTCTATAATTGTGGTTTCATTGGATTTTTATTTCTTTTAATTTTATAGTTCCTATAACCTTTGTTATCCTATGGGTTAGGTCATTGAATTGGAAAATGTCTGAGATCCCCAAATTTAATAAAATATAATTTTAGAGGTCCTCTAGGTTGAAATATATTTCCTTTAACCATTTCCACTATGATTTTAAATTACTATTCATAATTACATTCTTTATGGAATCATTAGAAAAACATAAAATATATCCTAATTCTTTTAATACATTTCTTGTAGTTATTATTACCACACTTTTTACATTATGAAAATTGAATCTTAACTCTATCCTAAAATTCCTCCCTATAACTACTAGGAGACTCCGACCCTATCTTATTTTTTTTTGGAAATTCTAATATGTTTAAATTGTTCATAATTAATCTTGATTAATCTTTTGACAAATTCTCATTGTTTCTCACTTTATTTCTTATCCTGTTAGGCTGGTCATTGGTACAATCTCTAAATTTTCCATAGAATTCATTTTCCAAATGATTCCTTAAAAAATTTCCATTACTAAAAGAAAAAGAGTAAATTATGGGCGATGATCAATTCATAACATAGAATAATTAATGTATAATAATTAAACATTAAAGAAAACCTCAAAATTACTTAATCATTGAAATTATTACATTATCTTCCAGTTCTTGTTAAATCACTCTTTTTTTAATATAGGGTTCATTTTTTTGGGTTCTCTCATATACCATAACCCTGTTCAATAACATATTGAACCCTATATAATATCCTATAAATATAATGTTATTAATAGATTAATATACCCTTAAATATGTCTATCTATGTGTACAATATTAGGATAACTAATCAAATACCAAAGTAAAGATTGAGTACTCAACCAACATTTTTCATTGTGATTATCCGTAGGTTCATCTTTGAAACATTTGTATCCAAATTCTAGTATATATTAAGGGATATAATTTTAAATATAACAACATAATATATACTTTATCAAAACATAATTATGTTATACTAGACATAGAATTATACCTTAGACATTTACCAAGGGTTTTTACCGAAGATCAATTATCCTAATCCTTAATATATTCAATATTAAATAAACTAATATAATGGGTTATCTATACCATTGATTTTGTGATCAAAATTAATATATCATCCCTTGAGGAAATTTTAAGCTTTAATTTATAACTTCTTAATCTCCAATTTAATCTCAACCATACTGTAATACCAACTATGATAGCCCAATGTTTTTATCAATTCATAATTACAAAAGTTAAATAAAATGTTTCATCACAATACATTCCCATTATCATTTAGGTTTACCTTTTCAGAGAATTGATACAAAAAATTCACTAATAAAATCCATGCCTTTTTTTAAATACTAGACACTTTTTCACTGTATAATAAATTTATTAACTCAAAAAAATCGTCAAAATTCCCCATAATCTCACCACACAAGATGTTCATCTAGAAATATCATACATATTATTTCTCATCAAAAACCATTGGAAATAAATACAAACAAAAAGTTTTGAGATCAAAAACATAGAAATGGAAAACATAATATATACAAATTAAAGAATATAAATTATAATAACATGAGAATGTAGGTATAATAAAATTTCATAGACTCATAATAAGAAAATTTATACCCAAAAAATCATATACCAAAAATCAAGAATCATGGAAGGAAGCTTAGAATAACAAAAGACATGAATCAAAGGTGTGTGCAAATATCAGTCATTAAACATAATCCATGAGAGTGTAATGTTAGTATAACTTAGAAATGAGAAATAAACACTAACAATGGGAAACATCACCATGTTGATTCATACACTAGCACCTATTATTGTGAAAATTAAAATTTTACCATACATATATGTATCATGGGATATAAATTTATAAAAAATATATTAGAGGGAGATATATTACCTCTGCTATTATCATCCATACATATGAATGAAACATAAACTCAATTTGTTGATATTTATAAAAGTATCCACAATATGAAAATGGGTTTAATATCATTTTAAAATGCAATCACATGAGGAAATAATTCATAAATATATCAATAATCATAACATGATATACTAGTGGAAAATAAATGGGTATCCAATTATATTTAGTAACATTCTATGTATGTACCATTCATTCAAGATAACAAAGCATGGGGTATTTACAACATATAGATAAAAGTATTTTGTACGATTCAATAATTTTTAAAATAAATAGATGTATGGAATCTGGGTGAACACTTTTTAATCATTAGAGTTAAATATATAGTGTTCACAGAGGAATGAAATAGGATGAAAATAAAAAAAATCATGGAATTATAAAGTGAAAGGTAATAATTGAGTTCTATGGTTTAATTAGCCAAAAAAGTATAATAGTATTTTGAGTGAAATTAATGAATTTAAATTTCAATGGAATGAAATTTTTTTGAGATATGTAGGAAAATTGATGAAAAATAATAAATGTGTTATTATAAGTTTTTTAACATTTTTATAAACAAATAACAAATAGTTCACATTCAAATAAAGTTTCTGAGAAGGTAATGTAAAAAATTGAAAATATTAAAAATTGAAATTAATCATCAATAATATATCCTTTAAACTACATCAATATTATTGGAAGGAAATATTAACTTAAAATAAAAAAATAATTATTGAACGAAAACCATTTAAAATACCGTTATTGGAACATGAATCATAAAAATGGATAATAAAGATTAATTTTTTTAAAAGGAAAATGTAAATGTGATGCTAAAATTATATAAAACAAAATTAGGATTCCAAATATAAATAATTACATATCTAAGAAATAAATTAAAGATAATGAAGGAGAATTTTCATTAATAAGATGGAAATTATTCTAAAAAATAATATGTATTTTGGGAAAGATTTTTTTTAGGGAAAAATATTTGATTTAAATAGACATATACAACCATATTGGAGAAAAAAATAATATGAAATAAAATTTTATGGTGGAAGAAACCAATATTCCAATAAATAATCTCAAGGATAAGCATTATCACTCAACTAAGGGAGTTGTGTTAACAAAAAACTACACAAATTTGGTATCTTTTGAATAAAAAATCATTTAAAGAGAGAACATGATATGGATCTTTAAACACAAAAAATTAAATTTATATTTTAATATAACTTATTATGGTATTAATGATACCATATTAATGATATTATAGATCACTATAAGAATTATGTCCTAGGGAAATAAATTTGAAACTCAAACACCTTACTATACATCTATCATAGTTGAAAATGAAAAAATATACCAAAAATTGCATATAAATATCACAATAATATAATTTAGAGACATATTAAAATATATTACCTATTACAACCATAATTTATAAAGTACTATAAAAAATATGCTATCCATTTATTGTTTATTTTCCTCTCAAGATTGTCAGAATTTTCAATTATAGATTTCATACACGTTTTATAGTGAAAAAGAATATTCTCACTTATTGGTTCTAAATTCATCATTCATATATTGTTAAAGATATAATAATATTTTTTCAATGATTACCTAATTCCACTTTCATTAGTTAAATGAAATGAACATGGTTCGTGAATATGTAAATTGTGATAAACTAGTTTCGATGTGTTTAACTATCGAAAGGTGGTATATTTCTAAATATATTTATCATTAATTACAAAATTAAAAAATAATTAAAATATATTTAATACATTATTATAACATGATTTTACAATCATATAAAATTCATTAATTATTAATAATATAAATATTAACACATATCTAATGTAGGTGGTAAAATAGACCCAGATATGAGCGTGTTATAAGGACTTAATGACTAAGGATATGTTTTTATATAATGATAAAATAAAAATTATGTAACATTAAACATTTAATTAATATATTTTAATATAAATAAATTTATTTTTCAAACAATCCATGTATCTTGGTGATTAAAAATTGAAATCACCATTCGTAGTGGTGGTAATATTCTCATACGCACTATTATTGATTTTATTCCTCAAAAAATGGTATGGTATAAAGGTATGGGATAAATTTTCCTATTGAAATTCTAAATGTAATATTTTTAACATACTCCCTCATCAAATACATACTTGTTACCAACCACAAAATTCTAGGATAAAAAAGTGAACCATATCAATTCGAGGAGGTCGTACTCACAATCTACACATGATTAATATTTTATGTTTCTTAATTGATGGAAATAATTAAATAATGAATTCTACATTAATATAAAAACATCACAGTTTATTAATAATACCGATTTCTTTATTTTTTTTGGATATTAAAAATATTAAAAAATTAAGATTAAGAAGAAAATTCATTAGAGTGAGAAATCATTATTTATATAAATTGATTATTCTCTTGGAAATATCCGTGTAAGTAGATGGATTATTCTAAATAATTGTTATTAGAGGCATTAAACCATGAGAGAGGCTTCTCGGTGGGGTAAAATAGAGGATTTTTTTGAATAAATGTAAAGCCCTAAACCTAGCTACCTAGAGTCAGTGCATTAGTTCGTAACATTGGCATGATCACAAAAGATCAAGTCTCGAAAGACAGATTAGTTTAGTAGCATTGGAAACACTAGATACATTCATAAATTTTACATTACATCATAAAGTGAAAAACTACAATAACAAAGTATCCATAGTCCACACTCATATCCTCTTATGACTATCCCTGCAGGTCATTCATAAAATACTTCTTCACATCCTGGAAAATATTAAAACATTGAAAGGGGTGAGCTCAGATGCTCAATAAGGATAACAATATAGCATAAGATTTCTTAAATAAACATAAACATTTAAGGAAATGTATAACTAAAACCAAAAACCTTTTTAAACATTAAATTCAGTATAATATGGGAAAAATAAATTAAATAATTCCATTTACTTACTCACATGGATATTATAATAGTCGAATAATCACATGCAATATCAATAACCACTTTCATAATGATGGAATGCATAATTCCAAACTATCATAACCATGTAGCCAAGGCATCGTGCCAAGACCACCATTAATATTTTGTCAAGGCCTCGTGCCAAGACACTAGTTTGTCTCATGAGACCTACCGATGCATCGAGGAGCTGTAGCGGGCTCCACCCGTCACTTATTAAGTCCAATGCATTCCTCATATGAATAGGTTTAAACATATCATAAAACATAACATAATCGTATCACATTAAACATGCATAAAGGAAACATAACATTTCCACATTTCAATCACAAGATATCAATACAACACATTGATATAATAAAAACACCTTCAAAACCATTTTCTATACCAAAATAAAAGAAAGTTAAAACGTTGTATTTATTTTTTATTAAAAAATGTTATGGCTTGTAGAGGAATACGAAACTCAAATATTGGTCACGGCGGCAGAGAAGTCGTTGTCACCGCATATGTATGGCAAGAAAAAAATTCCTTTTGTCGTTTAGTATAAATGCTTCATATAAAAATATTGCTTTTGAATAAAAGTAAAATTCAAAGGGTTTTATACACCGTATAAATGAAAGTTGTGTATAAAACCAAATATGCCTCAATGAAAGGAGATTGAGACGAAGTACTTAAAAAGTTATTTTTAAAAATAAAAAATATCTATTATGTGTATTCACTATAAGTACACATAAAAAAAGTATAAATACAAGATATGACATAATAATATCATGACATAATTTGAAAGTCGGAGATTGACCCAAAGAATGGAAATTGGGTTAAGAAATTCCCTTACTTCATGTCTGAATTCACTCTATCGTTCTTTGATCTCCTAAATAATAAACTATAGCTAATATCTACCTTATTAAGAACCTTTTTCAAGTTCATTATTCCTTTTATATCACTTATTACCATGTCATGAACATCATGTAATTATTTAAGTTTATAACGGTCGTTTTGTCGATCTTAGGTACTTGAGTCAAAAATAAACTTCTTATAATTACAATTTGTTCATGTGGTAAAATATCCATTATATCCATAATTATATTCATGATTTATATATCATATACATCATATATATCCAGTATATACATTCATTTATAATATTACATAACATTTAGAGGTAAGAAATGAAATGCACCGTTCACGGAGACGGTAAGCCGTACGTACGCACGAACGCTACTTTCATTTCCATTTCATATTTAATGGAATGAATTTATAATTATATAAAGGTATAATATAATTCCAGTATAATATAATGTATAATACCATTTACTCCATCCTTTATACATCGCACATATGGCATTAACGATTCAAATCACTTTGAGGGGGTGGTAGACAGCACTTCCTAAAATGAAAATATTGCGTTTACCCATAATGGAAATCATAAAGGTATGACATAAATGAGAAATACAGAAGCATATTAAAAACAAAAACATAACATATAACATATATAAATATAGTGACATCTTAATGGACACCTTTTAAGGTGTTATATGAGTGTTGAACAATCATCGTTTCGTGAGGCAGAAATTCGCCATCCACAGAAATAGTATGTTCTTTACCCATTAGATGTAGGTGTGTGTAAGTGTAGCTCGAATCCTTTTAATAACAACATCCTAGTATATTGAGGATACTGGTTTTGTGACAAAAGAAATTAATAAAATTGGTTTAAGGGGTTGGAGAAGCAAAATAAAACAAAATAGCATAAGAGAAGACATTACCTTAAAATCGGGTAACTCTTTTTGATTTGAGCCAAAGGCTTCCTTGGGAAGACTTCTGCCCAAGGTGAGGCTTCTAAGAGTAAGGGAGGGAAGTTGAGAGAGTATTTGGGCAGAGGTTGGCCGAGCCAAAGGGCTTGAAGGTGTGAGTAAGGTGGTAGTGGTGGGGTCCTTTTATAAGAGGAGAGGAGGGCCACTCTTGGAAAGATTGAAATATTAGTTTATTATGAAATTCTTTTCAGATTCTAAAGGTCCCACAACGATATATTTCAAGGATATGGTGATAAGGGTTTGAAATCTACTCATCCAATAGGTTTTTGACAAGTGTAAGTCTTAGATTTTATATTATCTTTTCATTTGATTTAAATCGTTAATTAATGAGGTAATCGCTGCATCATCATGGTGTCATAAATAATTTAATTTATTTAATGTCTAAAAATTATAAAAAAATATAATGATGTAGTAAATATCGTTAGCTTTCTAATTAATTTTTATAGTCAAACATATTACTTGTATAACCCCATTTAAAAATTGTTTTAGTAAAACAACTCTTGTTTGTGATATTTTTATTTTAACATTAAATAAAAAGTCATTTATGTCATTTTCCTACCAAAGTGGCTCCATGGGGTCCCCAAGTTGACCCATGGATTTTAATGGTCGGCCATGACTTTTCCAATAGGGGTAGTACATGTATAAAGGTATTTTCATATCATTATAATATCATTTTTACCTTAAATATCACTAATTACCTTTAATCGTGATTAATTAAACTTAAAAGTTACTATTCACCAAAAAATTATTTTAATCCCATTGAACAAAATTTTACTTCATAATGACAACCATGTATGTCTGATTTTTGAAAATCAAATCACAGAAGTGGTAATGTTTCATTTAAAAGAAAAGACAGTTTTTTAACTACCACTTAGTGGTTTCACTATTCATCAAAAATTGAAGTTTTTCAGAACAATGCCAAAATTTCACCCTAAGATATAATTGATATTATGAATTCAAAAATGATGTCTATTTTACGAAATTAAAAACATATAAGTTTCATTAATTAATTTTATAATTAATTCCCGCTGTCACAACAAATAGCGTGTTTTTAAGAAATAATATATATCAAAAGATTGACAATTGATTATGTCTAATTTCAAAGTGAAATTAATTTTAATGAACACCAATGAATAAAATGGTAAAAATATTTTCTTATTATACTTTAAAACCACTAAATAGTATAATTTATCACTATAAATTAATTTGATTAAAAAATTTGTTTTAAGTATTTTTCACTATTCATAAAAAATTGGAAGTTCTCAGAAAATTACAAAAAATTCATCTTTGGATAATTTTGATATTCTGAATACAAAAATGAAGTCCATTTTGAAATATAAAATTTATATAATTTCATAAAGTGGGTATTACTATTCATAACTGCTACTTTTATTGGTCACGGCGTGTTAGAATCTCAAACTTGCGTATAATGCAAGCTATTGCATTATTGAAAGATAAGTGTATCGTGAAATCTCAGGGTGTTACATTTCCCCTCCTTCAATAAATTGAATCATCGGAATTTGAAATTTTTCTTTGAAAATAAAAGGTTGAAAATAGAAAATACCTTTGTGGAAAACTCACATCGCAAAATAAGGTTAATAAAAATATAACTTTAAAAGAAATAAAGATAAGTAGAAAGGTCACCAGATATAGCCCATACTAGGATTCTATGAAAATATTGATATGGAGGAGAAACAAACTATCAAGCTCTGATGGAGAGTGGTAGAAAACAGGATTAGGAGAAAGTTAACCACAAGAAAATCACAAACTTGTGATTGGTTAAATGGTCATTGAATCCCCAGTTGGAAAAGTTAACCGACAACGTTTTTTTTCAGTTACCTTTTATAAAGTTGAGGAATTTATTTAATAGATTTACTAAAAATGTAAGGAAATATTCTTACTTTTCATGTAGGCTTTCATTCTTTAATAAATTTTTACCACGAACCCATCTTTCACTACAAATGGTAATAGAACTCAAAATTATTCTATTTATCCTAATTTTATAAGGTTAAAAATATTACCACATACCATTTAGATTAGGAAAACTATTTTGTAATAACCAGGGACTTCCTATAGGCTAGTGGTAGGTAATAATAGCTTGTCGCACTATGGTTGTGGGTTCGATTCCTGTAGCTTTGTCCGACGCGACGGGTTATGCCCCACCCTGCAGGTTGTCCTTTTCCTAAAACTATAGTATTATAATATTCCAAAAATAATCTTCAGAAATGTTTTAACCTTAAACAATACAATCCAAAGATCAACTTAATCCATTCCAACCTTTATAGTTATCAAAAATACCTCTATCCAGACATTCTCTAAAAGGTCTCTAAATTCCAAAATCAATTGTAACATCATATTCCCCAAACAAATTAAAGTTTCTCTTTTTGTTATATACTAAAAATATGATTACCTTCATCATATTAAGTTCTTAATGAAAACAAAAAGTACTGCAGTAAAATCCTTATATATATCACATTATTCTTATAACCATAATATAATCCTTGAGTCCAAAAGCACCAATACATTAATTACTCCACTTTAACTATAGTAATAGCATAAGATTTTCCTTGATCCCTTGTCCTTTTCTGAGGTAAGTTTCCCTGACACTTAGGACATTCATTTTCATAATGCCCCATTTCCCTACAATTGTAGCATTCAACGTTGATAGCCTCTTTCTTTCCCTTGCAATCACGAGCCTGGTGACCTTTTTCTACACATTTATAACAAACTCCCATTCCTTTTAGGCAAGTACCGGGGTGATTCTTCCCACAATTATCACACAATGGAAAATCCTTCATTCCCTTTTTCCCTTTATCCGTCTCTTATTCCACCGTTCTCTTCTTCTCTTTCTTTACTTTGTTGTCATATGACTTGTAGAATTCCTTTTCATTCTTGATAGCACACGAGGCAATATCTTCGTACGATGAGAAGGATTTTGATACTAAAGCTCGACAGAGAAATGGTTTTAACCCTTCAAAGAAACGATCAATCTTACTTCTTGGGTTACGTATATAATCTGCAACATGCCTCGCTACCCTTGTAAAGTTAGCCTCATACTTTGCGACATTCTCATCCTCCATCTTCCTCAGACTTAGAAATTTTCTTTCCATATCTGCTCGATGGTCATGTGGAAAGTATTTTTCTAAGAAAAGATCTTTGAACTATCTCCATTACATATTTGATACTTCTTCATCTTTCTTTGTGTTTTGAATCAGCGACCACCATTGATCGGCATCTCCAATGAGGTGGTAGATTTCCATGATAACCTTTTCCATTTCACTACTCCCCTAGGCATGGAATATTATATCTAAGGAGTTTATCCATTGCTCAGCTACTAATTTATTTGTACCCCCATTAAATGTTGGCGGTTGTTACCTCATGAAGCGGTCTAACATTGATCCTCCATGTTGCGGATCAGGGTGCTCCATACGAGTAAGGTTATTATTCATAACCTGAGTGAGTTGTCCCAGTATGGTAATAAGTTGATCAGCACTAGTTGTATCTCCAGATCCACAATAATTATCTTGAGCAGGAGGGAAATCCCTACATGGAGTGCGTACATTGATATGGTTTCCATTCCTTCCACTAGGCGCCATTTCTAAACAATGCAATAAACTAGATTATTTAATGAATCAAAATACATAATTCCATACTTGTAAAATACTTAACATAAATTGATCTATTTATGGATATAATCCATAAAAATTTTTTCTTTGAGGAATTATATACTCATAACCCATTATATTGGTTTGTAAAGAAAATGAGAATTATCCTAAGCATATCCCCCGGGAGTGTCGTAACCAAGAGTGCAGTAAGGCCCGTTGTCGTGCACTAGTTCCCGTTCGAGTCTAGCTCAAAGCGTTGTTTTCAGGTTTTACCCCTAGGTACATCTGTTTCAGATCTTCCTCTACCTGCTTGTATCCAGACAGGGATGTATTGATCGGAAAACTCACAAAATCTCTACAACAACAAAATTCTAGGAAGTTCTTCTATACTAATCCTCAAAGTCTATCTTTGGGGTATGTGCTCAAATCATAGTTTATCTAAATCTAGCTTCCAAGGTTAGTACTAAACTGCCTCTGATACCAAATATAATGCCCCGACCCCAGTTGCCCAGAGTCGGTGCATTACTTCGTAACATTGGCATGATCACAAAAGATCATGTCTCGAAAGACTGATTAGTTTAGTAGCCTTGGAAACACTAGATACATTCATAAATGTTACATTACATCATAAAGTGAAAAACTAAAATAACAATGTCTCCGTATTCCACACTCATATCCTCTTCTGACTATCCATGCAGGTCATTCATAAAATACTTCTTCACATCCTATAAAATATTAAAACATTGAAAGGGGTGAGCTCAGATGCTCAGTGAGGATAACAATATAGCGGAAGCTTTCTTAAATAAACATAAACATTTAAGGCAATGTATAACTAAAACCAAAACCCTTTTTAAACTTTAACTTCAGCATTATATGGGAAAAATAAATTAAATAATGCTATTTACTTACTCACATGGATATTATACTAGTCGAATAATCACATGCAATATCAATAACCACTTTCATAATGATGAAATGCATAATGCCAGACTATCATAACCACGTAGCCAAGGCCTCATGCCAAGACCACAATTAAGATTTTGTCAAGACCTCATGCCAAGACACTAGTTTGTCTCATGAGACCTACCGATGCATCGAGGAGCTGTAGTGGGATCCACCCGTCACTTATTATGTCAAATGCATTCCTCATATGAATAGGTTTAAACATATCATAAACCATAAAATAATCGTATCACATAAAACATGCATAAAGGAAACATAACTTTTACACATTTCAATCACAAGATATCAATAAAACACATTGATACAATAAAAACACTTTCAAAACCATTTTCATTACCAAAATAAAAGAAAGTTAAAACGTTGTATTTATTTTTCATTAAAACAAAGTTATGGCTTGTAGAGGAAGCCGAAACTCAAATAATGGTCACGGCGGCGGAGAAGTCGTTTTCGCTGCATATGTACGACAAGAAAAACATTCCTTTTGTCATTTAGTAAAAATTATTCAAATAAAAAGATTCCTTTTGAATAAAAGTAAAAGTCAGAGGGGTTTATACACCGTATAAATGAAAGTTGTGTATAAAACCAAATATGCCTCAATGAAAGGAGATTGAGACGAAGTCCTTACAGAGATAATTTTTAAAATAAAATAGATCTATTATGTGTATTCACTATAAGTAAACATAAATAAAGTATAAATACAAGATATGACATAATAATATCATGACATAATTTGAAAGTAGTAGATTAACCCAAAGAAAGGAAATTGGGTTAAAAAATTTCCTTACCTCGTGTCCGAATTCACTCGACCATTCATTGATCTCCTGAATAATAAACTATAGTTAATCTCTACCTTCTTGAGAACCTTTTTCAAGTTCATTATTCCTTTTATATCACTTATTACCAAGTCATGAACATTAAGTAATTATTTAAGATTATAACGATCGTTTTGTCGATCTTAGGTACTTGAGTCAAAAATAGACTTCTTATAATTACACTTTGTTCATGTGGTAAAATATACATTATATCCATAATTATATTCATGATTTATATATCATATAAATCATATATATCCAGTGTATACATTCATTTATGATATTACATAACATTTAGAGGTAAGAAATGAAATGCACCGTTCACAGAGACGGTAAGTCGTACGTACGCATGAACGCTACTTTCATTTCCATTTCATATTTAATGGAATGAAGTTATAATTATATAAAGTCATAATATAATTCCAGTATAATATAATGTATAATACCATTTACTCCATCCTTTATACATCCCACATATGGCATTAACGATTCAAATCACTTTGAGGGGGCGGTAGTCTGCACTTCCTAAAATGAAAATATCACGTTTACCCATAATGGAAATCATAAAGTTATGACATAAATGAGAAATAAAGAAGCATAAGAAAGACATAAACATAATATATATCATATATAAATATAGTGGAATCTTAATTTCCACCTTTGAATGTGTTATATGAGTGTTGAACAATCATCGTTTCGTGAGGCAGAAATTCGCCATCCACAGAAATAGTATGTTATTTAACCATTAGATGTAGGTGTGTGTAAGTGTATCTAGAATATTTATTATAACAGCATACTAGTATTTTGATAATACTGGTGTTGTTACAAAATAAATGAATAAAAAGAGTTTAAGTGGTTGGAGATGCAAAATAAAACAAAATAACATAAGAGAAGACATTACCTTAAAATCAGGTAACTCTTTTTGATTTGAGCCAAAGGCTTCTTTGGTAAGACTTCTGCCCGAAGTGAGGCTTCTAAGAGTAAGGGAGGGAAGTTGAGAGAGTATTTGGGCAGAGTTTTTCCGAGCCAAATGGCTTGAAGGTGTGAGTAAGGTGGTAGTGGTGGGAGCCTTTTATAAGAGGAGAGGAGGGATACTCTTGGAAAGATTGAAATATTATTTTATTATGAAATGATTTTCGGAATCTAAAGGTCCCACAATGATATATTTAGAGGCTAAGGTGATAAGGGTTCGAAATATAATCATCCAATAGGTTTTTGAAAAGTGTAAGTCTTAGATTTTATATTATCTTTTAATTTTATTTAAATCGTTAATTAATGAGGTAATCGCTGCATCATCATGGTGTCATAAATAATTTATTTTATTTAATGTCTAAAAATTATATAAAAAATATCATGATGTTGTAAATCTCTTTAGATTTCTAATTAATATTTATAGTCAAAAATATGACTTGTATAACCCCATTTAAAAATTGTTTTAGTAAAACAACTCTTGTTTGTGACATTTTTATTTTAACATTAAATAAAAAGTTATTTATGTCATTTTCCTACCAATGTGGCTCCATGGGGTCCCCAAGTTGACCCATTGATTATATTGGTCGGAAATGACTCGTCCAATAGAGGTAGGACAAGTATAAAGGTATTTTCATATCTTTATAATATCATTTTTACCTTAAATTTCACTAATTACCTTTAATCGTGATTAATTAAACTTAAAAGTTACTATTCACCAAAAAATTATTTTAATCCCATTGAACAACATTTTACTTCCTAATGACAACCATGTATGTCGGATTTTTGAAAATCAAATCATAGAAGTGGTAATGTTTCATTTAAACGAAAAATCTGTTTTTTAACTACCACTTAGTGGTTTCACTATTCATCAAAAATAAAAGTTTTTCAGAACAATGCCAAAATTTCACCCTAAGATATAATTTATATTCCGAATTCAAAAATGATTTCTATTTTAAAAAATTCCAAACATATAAGCTGCATTAATTAATTTTATAATTAATTCCGGCTATCACAATAAATAGCGTGTTTTTAAGAAAAAATATATATCAAAAGATTGACAATTGTTTATGTCTAATTTCAAAGTGAAATTAATTATAATGAACACTATTGGATAAAATGGTAAAAATATTTTCTAATTATACTATAAAACCACTAAATAGTATATTTTATCAGTATAAATTATTTTGATTAAAAAAGTTGTTTTAAGTATTTTTCACTATTCATAAAAAATTGGAAGTTCTCAGAAAATTACAAAAAATTCAACTTTGGATAATTTCGATATTCCGAATACAAAAATGAAGTCCATTTTAGAATATAAAATTTATATAATTTCAAAAAGTGGGTATTACTATTTATAACTGCTATATTGATTGGTCGCGGCGTGTTAGAATCTCAAACTTGCGTATAATGCAAGCTATTGCATTATTGAAAGGGAAGAATATCATGAAAGCTCGAGCTGTTATAATAAATTTGAAAGAATTGGTGTATCCTGACATGGTGGAAGTGATCTGATTTCATAATTGAAGATAAGGGTGATTTTGGAAGTAACCATTACATTTAAATATTTTTATGTAACTATTAAGGGGTAAACAGGTCTAAAACAATAAAATAATTCATATGAGGAGTATTGTGTGATCAAACTCTTATCCACATACTTGGAGGAATGTTTTGGTAAATTTTTTTGGTTATTTTCATTTTCTAAATTTTTTTTTATCATTTTTAATTTTATTGAGGAAACTAATGTTTTCAACCTCAGTTTTCAATTATTTTTATTTCAATGAAATTTAAAACATATTTTTAAAATATAATTTTATAATTGATGAAAATTTTAGATAGTTTTTAAATTAGAATAAAATGTTATATTAATTTTAAAAATTTAATATAGGTTTTCTATGTTAGGAATAATATTTAAAATTTATAATTATAGCACATAAATAAGTATTTGATTAATTAAAATGGTTAATAAATTTATATTTACAGGATGTAAAATAAAATATAAATGAAATTTAAAGTTTCGGAAAAAAATTATGTTTTAGTATTCACATAAAAAAAACTATTTCATAAAATTTTAAAAAAATTATTCCTTATATAATATTATAAATACTAAAATAAAAATAAGTTTCATTTTAGAAAATTAAATTTCAATATCTCAAATTTTTTTTAATATAAACTGAGAAAATATTAAATAAAAGTTTCTTTTATTGAAAATCATTCTATAAAATTTATTAGTGTTCTTAATGATATTTTTTTGATCGTATAACCAATTACAAAATTTTTATTTACTGGATGTTTTATTATTATTAGGTATTCATAATAATATTCATCTAATATATTATGGGTCATTTTATTTAAATTTTTCAAGTAATAAAGTTTATCAAACATATTATTGATTTAAATAAAAATTCAATTAAAAATATCTCGGTGTTACATAGAAATTGTTTCATAAAAGATGTTCAAAAAATTTCTAGTGGCCCTGCTATTTTGGAGACCTGTGTACCCTTAATTGGGATTTTTCTCGAAAATATTTATGGATCCCTGGATAAGGTTAGGTCATTGTTTATATATCACACTACATGTACTATTTGGAGAAATAAGGATTTATACAAATCACACCAGGAGAATCAGAATGAGGAAAATAATGAAAGAAGTGAGAACATAAAAAAGCTAGAAAAATAGAAAAAAGTACATTATTTGAGGTTTATATTTCCAGGAAGATAATTCCATTAAAAATTAAAACATACAGAAGATATTGAATCACATCAATATCACCCATGTTTAATTAATTTTATTTTTCATGAGAAATATTTTCATCTCTATTCTATTCCATTTATCAAACTGTGGTTTGAGGGGATAAGATAGGGGAGTCCCCATGGATTGATTGTGCCCCATTTTGATACAATTGTAACATATATAATTCACTATATTAAACCATTGTATATCAATGCAACATCATTCTATGGTTCTTAGACTACCCCTAAGTGGTAATTTAAGTAAAAATTATAGGTCATTTTATTAATTTATGTATCCTTATATCACATGTATAGATACTAAATTTCATGTTCATATTATTATTTATATTATGAAAAAATTATTTGGGGAAATATTTTTTTTATGAAAGGAAATAATAATCAAAAATAGAATTTTAGAATTTTTTAGGTTCTCAAACACAAAAATATCTATGTAAAAGTGGACTTTTATATAACATGGAAACGTATAAGATAATGAAAAAAATGTAATTTCTATATAGATGAAAAAAAAAGAATAAAGTTCTCAATCATCTATAACATACCACAAGATAAATTATTATTAATAATATATTTATATAGAGAGATATATAAACAAAAAATTGTCTCCTTTTGCTATGTGTTGACATTGGGGATAGTTACTTATAACAATCACTAAATAATATTTTTCCTGAGAAGATAAGAAATTAGAATCCTAAAAAGGATAAAAATAATATTTTTTATATTTTAATAAAAATTCATTTTTCAGATTGTGATTTAACAATTTTTATATTTTGTAAACAACTCTCTATTTTAAGAAAATATTATCATGATATTTATATGAAGTTACAAAAAGAGTGGAAGAATATTAAAAAAATTTAATTTCATTTTGAAATAGATTGTAACTATTGGTAGAAGATAAAGATGATTTTTTTCTTTATAGTAGATAAGAAGAGTATAGACTAGTATATATTTATACTTCTTCCTGAATTTTGGGAAAACTGAATAATCTTAAAGAAAATTAATAATCTATTCTGGATGATATAACTTTTATAGAAACATAAAATTTTATCAAGTGTATTCTTGATGGTGGGTGATCATCCCATATGATGTGTAACATAAATTTTCTCTATAATTTTAAAACAATAGTTGATGAAATTTTTTGTTTTAGAAACTATAGAGATCTAAAAATCCAAAGGAGTGTCAATACTCACTCAGTGAGGGATTAAATAAATAATATTAATGATCTCTATGTTGATAGACTTCAATATAATATTATGAAAATGGTGGAGTAAGGTCACTGACATTTAGAATTGACGTACAATGTGAATGGATGTGATATATAATGAATTTTTAGAATTTTTTTTTTCATAATGATAGATAAATTATCCGAATCTATAGTAGGTGGACCAGAATGAGAGTACTTATATCCTAGATATTGAAGAAGAGAAACATTCATGGATCCTATGTCTTATTCACATTAATCAACAGAGTGTAAATAATCTATAAATGATAATATTTTGATTTTATATATATTAAATTAATATTAATATATAAAATATTTATGATTCATTCTTGAGGGGAAATATGTTGAGAAACCCATACCCTCTAAAAAAGTGATAAATCTACCAAATTTGGTACATAATGATGTATATTGTCCAATCTGTTGGGATTGATCTTATGGTGGGTAGTAAATTATTATATTTTTTTTATTACTATAGGAGAATGAGATATGAAATTATTGTGTTACAATTGATATAATAAATGGGATATATATAAATATTAAAAAAAGAGAAAAAAATAAAATTATAAGAATAAATATTATTCTATAAATAAACAATCAAACTGTATGTACTTTCATGAAAGTTAATAATTATATATAGAAATGACAAACCAAGAATTATATTTAATTGTTATTGAATCCTAAATTACGTAGAGTCATGGAATGGTGAGTGAAAATTATGAATAATATGAAACTTTTGTTATTGATAAAAACTGGGATCCCTTGCCTCTATTTAGAAGAAAAATTGAATGTTATTGTGCACAATTAGAACATACCATTACTAAATCTTAGTGAAGAGAAGATTTTATGTTTAATATTTAATGGTAGGAATCCTGTATTGAAGAATATATAAGTATTTTTGGTTAAATTATTCATTTTTAATAATTAGGGAAATCAATGAATTTTTAGTGATATAGAAGATATGAATTATATTTAGGTTACATGTCAAAGAGTAAATATTTTCAATGATTAAGAAAACCTTAACAAACTAATTTAAAAGAGTTATGTAATTTTTTTAAAATTAAATATCAAGAGAATTATGAAATTATTTTTCCTAATAAAATTAATGATGATGAAAACAAGATAGTTATGGATTCTTTAAAATATTAAAATCCCCCAATCTATGATGAATCTTGAATAAAATTTCAGGAAGAGACTTTAAATTAAGAGAGTAAACATATGACTCAAACATGAGTACGTAGATTTGAAGTTGTTTAAAATAATATTATTATATAAATGTGTATACTCTAACTCAAACCTAGATAATGAGAAGAATATAACAAGAATATCTATTTATAGTGGAAAACCCATCCCTATTTAACAAATTAGTAATGGAGGAATCCTGGGTTAAATACAAAAATTAAGGGTTAGAGTAATTTGATAAGAACCAAATATGTGATCTTATAGACAAACCTAAACAAACTAATGTGATTATTATAAAATGTTCTTTAAATAAATAGGCTTGATGAACATAAATGGGTGGTCAAGAATAAAAAAATGATAGTGTGTAATAGATATTCCTTGGATGAAGGATTTGATGTTGAAAAACATTTTCTCCCATGAAAGGAATGAAATAAATAAATCTTTTTATACTATCTTTGTTTAAATAAGGTTTAATATTAATGAAATGGAGAAGAATAGAGTTTCAAAATATTATCATGAGTAATGAAGTCTATACTATAAATTGATAGATTTTTATGTTGGAAACAATTATATAATGGAATATTGATAAAAAAATGTGTTATATGTATAACACCTATAGTTTTAGGAAATATGTTTTCTAATAAATAAATTTTTTTTACTTCTATATCCTTCGGTACATGAAATAATGGGTTTTAAAGAAAACCAATATACTATAAATATTATTATCTTACATTCAATTCAACAAAAAAGCTGTAAAATTGGTAGGTATGAATAAGACTTAATATATCATGAAACCCAAATGTTTTCACATGAATAAATTAAATCCATTTGTTATCAAATGATTATAAATGAAAATAATAATCAATTTAATGTAAAGGAAATGTTTTTTCTAAAGAAGTTTTTCTATGCACACAAAGTGTTTTTATCTAGATAAATTAAATAATTAACTATTGGTAATTAATTTTAATTAAATTTATTTATCATATAATCAATAAAATGTTTTATTATTCTGCTAATATTTTTTATAAGTTGGTGATGAGAATAAATGTAGTTTTATGTTTTAAAAAAATCTCTTTATAAAAACCAGTTTCACCAGGTTGTTCACATTTATTTTAAAACTATTTTTTTAAAATTTAATAAATTTATTTTAAAAAATGAATTTAATTTATAAAATAATTTTGTTAAAAATTATATTAGGGTTTATTTGTTTAAATTTTATGAAAATATTATTTTCTCAATGAAGAATGATAAATAATGATTTTTATTAAAACCCACCTTTTGATTTAAATAATTTACAATTTCAATTTTTTAAATATGGTATTAAAAGTAAAATTAATTTCATTACATCATAATTATTCCATTTTATGTCATTAGAATCAGTTTTATATTATAATTTTATATTAAAATTTTCTATAATTACGATAATGTTTTCATTAAAAAAATACATTTTAATCATGTATGGGTCTTTTAATTTACATTAAATTAATCCACCTCATTATATTGAAATTGATAAAATTGATAAAATATACTTAATAATCATAATTTATATTATATAATCAGTTTAACTTTTTTTATTTGTAAATAATAATAAAAGGTGTAAAAATTATTTATTATAATGATGGTTAAAACAACATTTTTCGGGTTAGTTGCACCTTCATCAAAATTAATTTTTCAAAAAAATAGATTATTTACTTAATAAATTTGATATCATATTTAGAATAATTTGATCCAAATTAAAAAATAATTTTTATTTTATTTTTATTATTAAACAATTAGTTTCCTAGTTAAATAAAAATTGAATGGTAACTACAATGATAACTAAAATTTTAGAAGTGAGAAAAATAAAGAAGCTTAGGGAATAATATGGTTAAAGAAATAACATTTGTGGGATGGAGATTTGGATTAAAAATACCATCTCTTCACTATATGATTTATCAATTTTCGAGGATTAAGTCTTAAGAGTGACTTACAAATATTGAATAGTTTGGAGTATTTAGAAAAATGTGATTCCACCAAAATTATAAAAGCATACCTCCTCCCATCACTTATTCATAATACCATATATATTTTTTAAGAAAATATCTTTGAAAATATATTCTTTAATTCTATCCAAATGTCTCATAGTTATTTGTTTTATTTGGAAAATATTATAAGATGGATTTTTGTGAAAATATAAGGAGGTCGTCAAAAGAAGAGGTATTGTTCGTAACCATGTTGTTTTTTATTTCAGCTTCCAAATAAAAAAATATTATAAAAAGTTGTAAATATAATAAAATAAGAATGTGCTATATGATGATATTTTATTATGTTAATATAATAACTTATACCCATCTACTCCTCCATCAAATTCAAACAACATCATCGATCAAGTGTATAATGGACTACCACCTCCTAGACTGATGTAACTCATTTTTCATCACCTCATTTCATGGAAAATTATAATGAGAGATTTAACAAATTTACATTATATTTATAACATATTTATACTTATTGAAATATAATATCACATATACCTTCTTATTTTCCAATCATTCAAAAATGATAGCGTCGCTCATGTGTACATGTGGTCAACCGCCTATAGGAATCGATGAGACATTTTTCACATTTTGCATTGAAACAGATAAAAATGAAGGTATATTTAATGAATATATATGATATATAAAAATAAAAAAAATAATTTTCGAAAGGTGAATTAATATTTACCTATCATTCATTTCATTCATCAATACAATGTAAAAAGTGCTCTTTTTTACGTACGACATATTATCACTATGAATGGTGTAATTAATTTTATATCTTTAGTTTTTATAGAGTGACATAAATACATATATAATGAATATATATTATATTTATATCATGTTTATTATTTTTATGATTATGGAACAATAGGAAAAGTGAAAGGAAAAAATCCAAAAGAAAAAATACAAGAAAATTAAGTAGTTATTACAGTAATTGTGATTTTAGTACTGAAATTGATAATAAATGGGTTGTAAAAGTGTTTCATAAATTCCATAATTCATAGAGATAGAGGTTTCCAAATGAAGAAATTATACAAAAAATAAGAATATGATGATGATAATGATGATGATGATGGGAAAAAATATTTAGGTTCTCTAAGAAAAATCCTTATTCCCATAAGGAAGAAAACATATATCACTATAATTCACAAGAAAATTTATAAGGATATTAGAGTTTTACACAAACACACAATTTATTACTAAGCTATAATTATCTACTAAATAAGAAAAATAACTATGGCACTAACAACACTTTAATTAATATGTGCTACAGTGAAATTTGGCTGGAAGTCCTCCCTACAACAGTTTTGTGGCCTCTAAAGCCCAAGATTCTATAGTGTATAGTAGAAAGATGTATGTAGAGGTACAATACCTCTACCTTGATAGTCTGAGATTCCACAGTAACCGTGATAATATTCACACTACTATATTTCTCTTTCAGTGCCTCCTGGTTAGCTCTACTACTATCTGTCAATGCCTTTTTAGTTTCCATGAACTTTAGTCATTGACCATTGACCCCAAAACCCCTAGTGTAGGGTTGTGTTTCCCCTAAAATCACCAATGAGATCACCACATAGCACAATTGAAAAGATTTGTGATCTGGTGTGAATTATGGGATTCTAGAATTTTTCCCAACAACATCCAAACAGATCCGGATACATCTATTTAATAATCTCACACTTTGAGGCTAATCCGCTATACTAACTTGGTGTAATTATACTGACTAGAAAACATAATTAATCTATTATCCTTCTCTTATTTACTTGTTGGAGTCTGATTTCCTTTCACAACTTCAATTTTGAGCTGAAAATTCATGAAATTATTGTTTCCCTCATTTCTTGATCCCATATTCTTCTTATATATTCTACCTCTCATTCTGTATTAATCTTAATAGACCAAAAAAGGACCAAAAATCCATGAAATTTGGTTTTACTGTTTTCTTTTTCCACTTGTATGTTATATTTTTGGTTCCATGTATCTTATAAAATATCAATATCACAACATGTATCAATCCTCTAGTGAAATTTTACTTCAATTGAATATTCTTCGTACAATCATGAAAATTAGGGTTCATTACAATATGTATAAAAAAATTATTATTGCAGTGAAATACATTTTTCTCACTTTATACCAATATCATCCAAAAATTGTATCATCTAATCCATCCCATTCCCAAAATCTATTATAGTAATGTATAATTCATATATGGTGGATAATGACACCACCTTATTTATTTAAGACATATCGATAACTTTAATTCATCCACATTAAAATACATAACCTATGATACTCCTCTTATTGTCGACATCACTTACTAGGTAAGAATCCATATATCACTATAATTATTTTCCATTCCCAAAGGATAGAGATACTTCCTTGGTTCCCTTCAGGTATCTTATTTTTCACTTCAAAACTTCTCAATGATTCTTTCCATGGTTATCCATGTACGTTCTCACAACTCCCATTGCATGAGCATTTCCAGATTGAGTATATATCATGGACTAAATTTGGATTCCAATAGCCAATATCCATTGAACATTTCACATGTACTCAAACTCTGGTTCCATTTTCTGTGATTTCTCCTTTTATATTATTAATGGATCTCTAAAATGATAGTGAGTGTATTTTCTTCCAGCATACTGAATATTTTATCAATAATAACAATGTAATCATCTTTTAAAAAAGAATAAGTTTCTAGTTGTGTAGTCTCTTTTGAGCCTCATCCCTGAAATCTTGCAACCTTCTCCCGATATTTCATCTCAATGTCCACATCCAGCTACCCTTTCATCACATGAATCATCTGCATATATGATCCTGCAATGATCATGTTACCCACATATAGAAATTTATAATTTATTTATAATAGAAAATACGTTGTGTATATATATTGATCCATGAAGCACTTTTGTATTCATTTTTATTTAAAAAGTGAATCAAAAAATTCATTCCATTGATTATGTGTCTCCTTAAACCCTTATAAACTTTTTAGGATTTTTCACACAAGTTGCTGCATACCTAACTCAATGTGTCCCTCAAGATGCTACATATATATGTCCTCTTACAAATCACTATAAAGGAATTTAGTCATAAAATATTGATACACTAGGTACAAATCTTATAATCAAACAATTATGAGAACCATATGGATGGTTGTAAGAGTCATTATTTGTGATAAAATATTTGTGAAATATACAACTTCATTCTATTAAGATCCTTTACTCACTATCCTTGATTTGTATCTCCTATTAGAATCATGTTCTTCCTTGACTCTAAATACACATTTGTTCTATAATGTGTTCTTACCTTCTATAAATATTGCCAACTCCATTGTCTGGTTATCATGAAATGACTAAATATCCTCATTTATAGCCATCTACCACTTGTTTGACTCCTTAAACTACATTTCCTTTTAGAAATATTATATTTTTTCACCATTATTCAATATGAAATAATGTATGGATAGTGAAAACATCTACATAGAAATTCTCACTCTTTTTGATATCCTTATCCCCACATGAGGAGTAGGCTCCACTAGGTTTAGTACCGCATGTTGAGGTATACCTTTGTGCTACACATTCTCATTAAAGTATAATTATTTGTTCCCACAACAATCCTAAACTGCAGGATAGTGTTTATAAATTAAAAAATCATTGAATAAAAAATTAAATCTTCAGATGATCATCTTGATTAGATTATCCTAAAAGTGGTGATCAAAATCCTGATTACCTTTTATAATAAATAAATAAAATTTAGACTTAGCATCAAGCCTGACCCATTCATTAGAATCAATATATACATAGTAGAAATAGATAGACTCATTAATATGAGAGTCTTATCTCCATACCAATCTATATATCCTTAGGAATAAATTATTCTACTAATATTGTTGGGCTACTTTTTATTAAATTTTCTCCCATGATTACTCCATCATCCTATAAGGTTTTGGGTAATCCAAAGTATTACCTCATTTTCCTCGCTCAATCATTTAGTGTCTTATTCCTCCTTTCAACTACATAGTTCTTTTTTGGTGTACCTATATAGTATTCTCCCATAAAATTACATAATTATAAAATAATTCTATGGAATATTTAGTACCATACTCTTCAATATTATTATGCCCAAAAAAACTAATCATAGTTCCATAATCAATATCTATTATATAATTCCACTTGTAAAACATCTTAAACACTTCATATTTTCTTTTCATAATATAATATTATACTTTCCTCCACTAGTAATTGATAAATTTCAAATAATATTCTGACCCTATAAGGGAATTTACTTGTAAAGGCCATGAAAAATCATTGTTCTCTTGGCCTAGCATCACATTTTTTGGTTTTCTACATAATTTTGAAAAAGATATGTTTTTATCCTTTCAAAAGATTAAATATTCCCATAGAAAAATATCTGCTAACTTTATATCTGGTAGCATTCCTTTTTTTTCCATCACCTTAATATCATTCTCAATCATATGTCCTTTCCTGTAGTGATATTTTTTTGAACCCCCAATATCATTTATTTATGAAATCTTATCTAAGATAAATTTAGTTCTATTGTAAAGGGTACCATTTTTTCATCCACAATTTATGACCATAGAACTGTTTGTAACCTTCCATTAACCATTAGTAAACATGATGCTAAACCCTATGTCATCATGTTTCCTGAAAGAATTATAATTTATTATTTTTTTAGGGACATACCTCATGTTTCCCAGAACCACCAAACTATAACTTTTGGTCGTCATCTGTGAATCAACCTTCCTAATGATTCTCAATGGGTTATCATTGTCAATATGCACCATGAAAAAATTTCTAGAAACATAACATTTCAAGAAAACCTTCTCTAACATGTAATTTAAATATCCCTCTAAGTCTAAAATATGAGGATCTATAGGGAAAGCCAAAATCACTGACAAAAAATAATTACTTCCTTTAGTCGTAATATTTTTATATTAGTTTCAACTACCTTCCATTTTTATCTACACTATTTCTTAACATTTCCATTATTCCTAAAAATCCAATAGTTAGGACCAGTCCCATTTTCCTTATCTCAGTTATTTCCTCTTAATTTATTTGTCTTATGTATTTGTCTTCATTTTCATATCTTCCTTTTAATTATATGTCTAGAGTATAACTAGAGAATCTAACCAATTATTTTCATTAAATATATTCATTGAGGACTATATTCCACACATCCTTCAGAACTATCTTTTTATACCCATAAGAGTTGATCATAGATCTTATAATCACTTACCAATTATCAGGTAATGATGAAATTAAAACTAGTTAAAATAACTCATGGTCAAGAATAATTCCCACCCATTTTAATGAACTAGTAAGTGTTTCAGATTATATTATGTGACCTACCACAAACCTTCCATTTATCATTTTTTGATTGAACTATTTTCAAATTAGTTACACCTGGTTTGACACTGTAGGTTTCTCATGATTATTTTTGAGATTATTAATCATATCAGTCCTTATATTATCCTATATGATGTTTAAATTCATGTTTTCTAAAAAATAATGTGAAAAAACTATAGAACATGTTGATCTAGTAGCTATCAGTCTATCTACTCCATGTATGTTAGATTGACACCAAGATGTGCAAAATGAAATTTATTCTTGTAAAGGTAGTATTAAATATTCATCATCCAGTAGGTGAAGTCAGTTCAATTAAAGTTGTAAATATTAACCATTTATTTTTACCTAGAAATCATTAAATTTGAAAAATCCAAACTAAACCTATGATTCATGTTGTTACATAAATTTCAAGAGCCATAGTGACATAGGTTTTCATATGTAGAAAATAAAATATAAATATAAATATGATGATGTTAAACATGGACATGATACTTTAAACAGTTCGTAAAAAATAACTATGTCCATAAAGAGGAATAAAAAATAATCTATATTGGTTGAGATAATAATGACAAGAGATCATATTTTCACACACACACATATGAAACCCTAGCTATAATGATTTAATAATAATGATAACACACTATGCCACAATCACATAGTAAGTATACTATGAAATAATGGAAAATGGATGGATGTATGAATTACTATATTTTTTTGGCCTCCTATTTACTATATTTTATATTGGATAGTGGATAAAATTCCTCAGAGCTACAGTGCCACTACCACCAACTTATGAGATGGAATAATAATCATTCCAAATTACACACTACTATAGTACTCTGTCGGTGTCTCTTGGCTAGCTCTACTACATCCAGTCTATGTTCCTATAGTACCCTTTATTTGGGAATATATATGAATCCCATATAACATTTTTGTAGGATAATTCTACCAACTATAACCAATAATAAGTTAACCATGGAACTCATCCTGAAGAGTTGTTACCTGGTTTGCAGTATGGGGTAATAGCATTTGACCTATAATCCTCCTAATCGACTGGGATTTACCAATCAAACAAAAATATCATATATAAATCATATATAAGATTTTATATATGATTATGGTTCCATAATCGATGTATAATAAAACTCTAATTATTATATAGTAGTTTTTAATGTTTTTGAAGAAAGTCCAGACTTGAGTTAAGGATTTCTGTATCACCTTTATTTCTATGGGACACATTCCATATTTACACATTGTTTCTTTTTTTAGTGTATATTTTAACATTAATTTCTCTTATTATTTTTATTATTAAAATTGTGGTGATTTTATATCCATATAATATTATTTATTCCATGGATATAAGGATTCATTCATTACCAAAATTGTAAAGACTTTATGTTTCAATCTCATCGCTTATCAGGATTGTTTATGATTGTCCACCCAATGATGAAATATTATGACCTATATCTAAATAATCCCCTTTATTTTATTATAATATATTTATTTTTGTATAATACACATTACCCTTTCATTTTTCATCTCTCACATTCTCTAGAGACCAAAAAAATGTTTTGATTACTAATTGACTTTATCTATCTATTTAGACAAAAATAAATTTTCTCCCATGTCCATGACATTTAAAAGAAACTAAAAAATGATTTTATAATTTTATAATTATTATTTAAATATAATTTTACAAATTTTAAAATATTTACAAAATGGTTTATAATGAAACTACTTATCATATTCGGAACAAGGAACCTTTGATTTTTTACCAAAAATGTGAAAAGAATATTCATGTTAACATCTATGGCATAAATTGTTTTTCCCTCCATCATGAATAATCAATTATTTAAAAAAAAAATTATAGGTTTCCATGGTTATTTTCAATGGAAAATTTTTATTTAATGTTGAGACAATTTTATATTTAAAAAATTGTTTTCTATGTGGAATGGTTATTTTTCTCAATAATTTTTTCAAGTGATCTTTTAAAATCTTTTTCAATCTAAGATAACATCCATAGATGTTAATTAATCTTTATTTTCGATATTATACAATTATATCATATTTTTTATTTCTCTATATTATTTATTGTAATTATTGGAACTATTTTTGGATCCTAATTCATTTCCATATGGTATTCTACGATGAAATGTATATAAAACCCATTTTTGTATCATGGGTTATGATATAATGAATGTTTTATGATCTCATGGAACAAAAATGTATGAATTATGTGATTGGTGGGACCTATATCTCCATAAAATTCATCAGATAATGATAAATGTTCTATGATTTGAATGGGGATTTTAGAGGTTTTCCTAATCCCATAAAAGGGTGCAGATGAGGTCATTCCAACCCAAAAGAGGGTACACATGGGTTTTACCAAGCCTGATGTAGGTTCACTATAGGTTATTCCAAGAAAAACATGTTATGAATGTCTTGGGAGTTGATTTGACATAATATTCATATGGTTTTTGGTATGTAAAAAATATTTTTATCACATGGTCTATGTTCTTTGATTCTATTATGATTCATGTATTTTGAACATGAAATCTTTATGTCTTGAAGTAAGTTTATGATCTATGATATGCATGGTATCCTTTTCAAATTTTATCCACATGTTCTCATATCATTATGATAATTCTATACCTATGTGATCTATATATGTCATTTTTTACCATTACGGAGCATATAAGCTAACCCTTTATTATGTTTCCTTTCCCTAGGTTATAAATAATGGTATAATGTATGACACATATATGAATGGTGATAGGTATAAAGGATGCGGTCAGAATTGTTGTAGCTCAATTATGAACTATTTTTTCTTGAGTCTATGTATCCAATGATACAAGAACGTTATGATTTTCTTGGGATATCATTGTTATAAAATGAATATTAATATATAAGAAGTAATATTTATGTATGAGAAGTGTGGTTTACTATAGTTGGTATCAGAAAATGTTTAGTTAAAATTGGAAAATATGATGAAAAAATTTTAGTAGGATCCCTAGGGACATATATAAGGATAATACAAAGTATAGGATAATGTTCTAGAAATTTGGTAAACGATAGAGTGAATGGTTTCAAAGAAATTACATCCCTATATAGATACTAAAACTAGATGTGGATCTGGCATAGTTTTACCTAAGGGTAATGACTCAAAAATTCGCACATTGGGATATGACTTGATCATCACCTAGTATATGATAATGGGACTTTCTACAAATTTTTTGCGACACTCTTGGGGGATATTTTTGGAAATTCACAAACTATTTATGAACTATCATAATGAATTTGAATAGATAATGACCATGAATGACCTATGATTAACCAAATGTGTCATATATTTTAAACATTTTGTTATGTTTTATACATCATATAAATTATTTCTGAATATTATATAGTTTCACACTATGATTATTGTTTCTCATAATATACTTTTTCAATTTACTAAATGGTTAGAATAAGGAAGAATCAGGTTATCATTGAATCTAAAAGTAAATTTTCTAATTATGAGCAACCAAATTGTATAATGAATGGATAAAATGAAATTGTGAGTATTACTAATAATCTATCACAATATATCCTAAAAAATGTGAAGACCAGTGATATTATTAACATTTCAAACAAGAGGAAGATTGAATTTTATGAAAGTACCAATGGTAATGAAAATAATGGAAAGAGAAATATGATTCCTCTATGTCAACAAGCTAGAAAGAAGCACATAATATAAAATCTCAAATAGAGGTGAAGAAATTTTCTCTATGTAAATATAATTCATAAATCAATGAACTTCTAAGGCATTATATGTTTTATATGTATTGAACAATATAATATTTTGTGTTATTTGTAGAACTAAATGGTTATCCCTAGAACCAGGAAGGACCTATGTAACACAAAATCATTAATGTAAATTTTTTAATGGATATATGTAGTGGATTTCAAAAAAAATTCTGTAGAATTATTTTTTACCAATGGTAATTTTTTTATGAATCACAAAACTTCTAATGAATGTGTCAATTTTGAAAACATATATTTTATCATGTAGTATTAACATAATAGTTATCTATACCTTTATGGATTTATGATTTTAAGGTTGATTGTATGTTAAATGTCATATAAACCACTTTTTGTGTTCTATGTTATCATATTTTAATGTTATTAATGACATTTTGGAGTTGTTTTATAAGAATATGTTATATGTAAATATTTTATTCAAAATTAAGTATTATTTTAAGATAAATGATATCTTCATATGGTTTAACGATACTGATAACCTTATTGGTTTATATGATAATTTTTTGTTAAATATATTTTTAAGGATGTTCATAATGTTTCTTATAATGTTCTATATATTATATAAATATAATTTTAGTAAAATAGAAAACCCTTCACACCCATCAATGATAATGGGATTAAACCTACAACTAAAGGTTGATATGGAATAAATTCATATCACTGGTGTATGTGGTTTCTTTTTAAGTATGATATAGTTTTGAATTATGTAAATGATAATGGTTATATTTATTTTATGAACAAATGGTTTTTTGTAGAGATATTAATGGGAAAATTATATAATTTTTTCACTCAATATATGGAGGATTTATCATTATAAATAAATGTGTGACATATATAATGATTATAAAATTTGAAATTATATATTCAAATTCAAATATTAAAACATGCAATATAGAATATAGTTGGGTATGATTAATGATTAAAACATATCAATGCATTACCTCCATGGGAATGTGGACAAGGTGGTTGATTATTTGATTCTAAAGGTTCATACTAGCTTGTCAATTATTTGTATCACAAAATATCAATTATTTATGGATACTCATATGATGAATCTAGAAATCATGAAAGATTGAAAAATATATTCTTTTTAAAATTAGTGCTCAACCAACTTTAAATGTGATGATTAAAGAGGAAATGATAGAATATGTAGAGCTCAAATAGTTGATGAGAAATGTTACTGATTTTAATATTTTTTGATATATAACGAAGAGGATTCAGAACCATATATGTGTTCCACCTATACTAGATTTGAATAAGGAACCATTAAAGGATGATCACAGTTCTTCATCATCTATTCATCATGTATTTATAATGATGTATAAATATTTGAAAGAGTATTCATAGAGGGATGTAATAAAAATATATATTTTAGAGTTTTCATCCCAACACATGATATGTTATTAAGTTAATAAGAAGGGAAAAAATTCTAAGTGGATGTTTAAAGAAATAACCATACAGGAATGGAAATGGGAAGGAACTACTATGGATTTTTGTCATCTAACTCTCAAAAAAATTAAAGAGAAAAATTTTATATGGGTTATAGTCAATCACCTTAAAAATTTAACACACTTAATTATTTTCAAATAATATTTATCTATGGATTAACTTCACAGAATATATATTAATGGAGAGGTACAATTTCAAGGATAACCAAGTTCTATTATATCCAATCTGGATATGAGGCTTACGTAAATGTTCTTCTGAAGTCATGAACATGATTTGGATTCAGAGTTAAGTGTTTTTATGGTGTATCATCCTTAGACTGATGTTCTCTGTATGATGACAATTTAAACCCTATAGAATATCATGAGAAATTTTTCTATGGATTTAAAGGGTATTTGAGATAAACACCTTCCTGTAGTTGAGTTTCCCAAAACAATATTTATCACTTTATATTAAAGAGGGATCTTTATGAATACCTCAATTGAAAAAAGTTTAGAACTCCAATGAGTTGGGATGATGTTTGAGAAATAGAAATATTGAGATATAATTTGACCAAGGAAATGGATGAAAATATTAGATCTATTCAATAAAAAGTAATGAAATAACAAAGGAGATTGAAAACATATGCTGATAATCCTCACGTAGTTATTTAGTTCAGTGATGGTGTAAATAAATATATATGATTTTATTCAAGGAAGAAGGTTATGAGATTAAATAATAATGAAATGTGGACTCAAAATTATATTTTCTCCCAGAGATTCTCGATTATGTAGTCATGATTTATTATCATTCAATGCATTTAGTAAACATCTCTCTTGTCCACAATTTTTTCCATGTATCTCTCTTGAGGATGCACATACTAAATTATTCACATGTATTGAACTAATATGTAATACCAATAGAGTATGATATTTATTATGAGAAATAACTAGTGGATATTTTGGAACATATATTGATTGTGTTGTGAAAAAAGATAGCTCACCGGGTCAGAAATTTTCAACAAAACCACCAATTTGTGTAGGATACAATTAAATAGAGGATATGATGAGGAAAAAGTATCCTTAGTTTTTCATAACAATATCATGTAATATAAAGGGTGAAATTTAATTTAAGTGGTGGATGATATAACACCCTATGAGAAAAATTGAAATCACATTTTAAATAAGAAATATGGAAATGAAATCACATGAGACTCCTTCTCCATGGCTACTTTGAGTTCTCTAATGGCTTTTATCACCGCTGTTGGCCTCCATCAGAGGTGGTTTTGGTGGGGATTTTTTTTTATTTGGATCCTTGATCTCAGTTCTAGATAATTTTGTGGCCATAATACTATTCACATAATTTTTTTTTCAAACTTCATCATTTACTATTTTCTCTCTTTATTGTCATCAGTCTTATGCTGCCCTTGTCCCTCCCCTCTTCCCTCTTCCATGTACATAGTTTAAGATATGGGATTTAAGGTGATGATCCATATTTATACGAGGTCCATGTACTTCAAGTAGCAGAAATATGGTGTCTAGTAGAAACTGTCTACAGTTATCCTACGTGGTAGTGTTACATGATTAGGTGACGGTTAATGGAATCGATGGTCTCATGATGGTGTGGGTTTTGGGTGATGGATGATAGCTTTGAGTGTCATGCTATGGTGGGATTTTTAATAGTAGAATGGTTTATATTATGGATTTATTATATAAGAATGAGTAACTGGTCATCTTCTAGATGGTGAAAATGAAGTTTATTTCAAGCCTTCCACCATTTTTCTGGTCAGTGGGGGGTTCTTCGTAGTGAAAGAAGTGTTTTCTGTACACTGGAATTGGAATTTTCTACCTCCATTCAGTGGTTCCTATTCCAAAATTTATAGGAGGATATATTTGTAATATTTTTTTCTAATGGATGTTTATCCATTGAATTTTACCTCATTTCTTTTGGAAGGAGTCACAACACCTTTCTGTGGACATCGGGGTGGGAGGATATGATGGAGGGATGGGTGTGATGACACCAATCATTAACCATCTATTTGTTAAGATGGATGAGACCCTCAGATGATCAGTTAAACTCTTATTTTTGTTTGGTATTGGTTAACATTAGGTTGAATGTTTGTGAGCTTTCACACGAATTTCTTGGTGGGCAGATTAAAAGACATATTGGTTTATTGGTACCCATCTTCCAGTCCTCCTTCCACATATATGTGTGGGTTGTAGGGGTTCTATACTATGTAGTGTTGGTCCAACATGTCACAAAATCTTGGTAGGGTTGAGGAAACTCTGTTGACTAATCAAACATTACATGGTCCGATGGGGGGGGGGCTGAGGTTTTTTTGATTCTTTTATTGATGTGTACTTTTCTGTTGACATTTTATTCCATGTTAAGGCCTTAAAATCCTATTTTTAAGGCATATGTTCCTGTATCATGTTGTGGGTTCACCTAGTCCTCAAAAGGTGTTTCTTTTATTTTTATATTCAACAAAGGGAGATTAACCCTCAAACTTTATAAAAAATTTAACACCATAAGTATTTATGAAATAGTTTTACAAATATTTTATTTTCTTCTTTGAAATATTGCGTTACACTCAACATCGTGTTTTAACAAACCGGAATGTGCTATTACTATTATTATTTAGAATGGAATGTTATTACCGAGCTATTAAATTGAGAGGTAGAAATATGAATAACTAAATTATTAAAATTATATCCTTTACACATTAATAAAATAAATTCCATTATTATCATTTTATTATTAATTAAAATAAAAATCAATTAAAACAAAAATAAAGGTTTTTTCTGAAAAAAATGTTCTTTGAGAATAATGTTTTTTATATTTTAAAATGAAATAAGATACTTTTGGTGTTTTATTTTAATGAAATTTATGTATATTATATTCAATAAAATTATTCATCATTTATATAATACTTTTGATAATAATGTGATAGTAATAAATCTAGTTTATGTTTAAAAAAATTATTTTTATAAAAACATTTTTTTCTTCATTCTTCCATGTTAATTTAAAAATAATTTTTTCAAAAATTGTAAATTTTATATTCGAAAAATAATTTTTTTAATCAAAAATTCAAAATTATCATGTGGGTAATTTTGGATAATTTTTTAAAAAGATTAATTTTCATTTAATAGTGAAATATAATGATTTATATTGAAATTAGTATTTTCATTTAATTTATTTACATGTAAAATTTTATTTTATAATGGTTTTAAATGTCAAATTTGTCTAAATATGTAATAATCAATTCAATTATGATCATTTTATTCAATTGAATTTCTAATTTTTATATTAAACATTTCTATATTTGTAAAATGTTTTCTTTTAAAAACCTATTTTTCATCACGTCTTTGGGTTTTTTTACATTAAATTCTGCCACATATATGAATTGAATTTCATAAAATAGATTTTATATTTTTAATAAACATACATTATAATTTATAATAGGTTAGACAATATATTTGTTCATAAATATTAGTATAAACATAAATTACTATTTACTACTATTATGGTTAAAAGAGGTTTTTGTGCGCTACACACACATACAATAAAATTAATATTCAAAACACTTAAGATATTTATTTAAAAAATAAGATTATATATATATAATCAGTGGTTAAAAATTATCTAATAAGACTTAATTTATATTATTCTTAAAGGATAAATTACATATGTAAATAAAAAGAGACTAGTTATTTTGTTGACACCTAAAATGATAAAAGCGAGTAAACTTAGATGATTTGGGAATAGAATGTTTAAAAAATGTTATTTTGTGGTAAAAGTGAGGATAAAACATATTATCCCTCAAATAAATTATTTATCAATTTTTTAGGAACATTTATGGATATTGAATTCCCATTATTGAATACTTTTGGGTATTTTAATAAATAACACTTCTCTTCAATTATTAAAGGCCACCTTCTCCCATTAATTATTAACACTACCATAGTCTTTTAGTGTGGAAAATAACATCCCATATACCATTATTAAATCTTTATAAACATGAAAAATTATTTATTTATTAAACCATCCTATGATGGATTTTAGTAAAACCATAAGGAGGTTGTATGAAGAATAGGTATCATTCTTAACCAGGTGTTTTTTGTATCGTTTCTTCTTCCAAATGAAAATAATAATCATCACCTATGATTATATTATAAAATTAAGAATATATAATATAGTTTAATTTATTATGTTAATTAAATAAAAAATATCTGCCTCATATTCCATCAAATGGGAAACATAACTCCAGATCATGTTTTTGGAAGAAGAACGCCTTGTGAACCAATATAATTCATTTTCCATCACCTCCTCTAAAGGATGGATATAATTATTGATTTATCATATGTAAATGATATTTATGAAATAATTTTAATTATGTAATTTTAATATCAAATATTCATTATTACCTTTATATCCTTTGGAAAATGATTAAATCACTTGTGCATATGTATAAACTACCACCCGCACAAAGTGAGATAACACTTTTTTCATTTTAATATGAAATTAATTGAAAATATAATATATTTAATGAATATATAGGATATAAAAATTATTATATAAATGTGAATTATTATTTAACATTCCTTTATTCCATTCTTCACTATAATTGAAATATTCATCATGTGTACATATGGTCTACTGTCTCCATAAATGGTGATATTCATTTTCTGTATATAAATTTTATGGATTTATATACATATATATTTAATTTATATAATATTTATATAATTTTAAACATTATAGAGGTTATGGAACTATGATAAATGAAATGTACTGAAAATACCAAACCAAAATATACATGATAAATGAAACAGTTCTTAACTAAAACGTGATTTTAACAAGAAATTTTGTAATAAAAAGTTAATAAAAGATCATAATTTCATCATATATATTATTATATGTATTATTATGGGTAAAAAATATATTTATCATAAAAATATATCTATTTTATATGATTTTTGAACATGTTTGATGAATATTGAAGTTAGAGGTAAGGGATTTTCGTGCCACATATATTTATATAAAACACATGGCATATTCAGGACTGGTTTCTTTGGTGTAGTATATATTCAACCCATTAATTTTTATTCTGATGCAGATTTATAAAATTATGCTGATTTACATACCCATATATGGTTCTTTATTTCTTTGGGCTAGTGATTTAAACATTTCAATAGAGGTAATGTTTTTCGGTTACAAACTCACTGTTTATCAGGATTGTTTCTAGTTATACATTCACTAATGAAATTGTATAATACATCTATCAAAAAACTCATGTATTTTATTCTAAAATTTTTAATTATTAAGAATAAAATTTTCCATTATATTTTATTCTCTTTAAACAATTAATATAATTAAATAATGTTTTTTTTACAAAAAATGACTTTTTTATCTCTTCATTCAAAACCCCTTTTCCTTCCATATATTTTTTCATAAAATGATTCAATGAATGATGTTAAAATTCAATAATAATTATTCAAATACATTTTTACACATGATTTAATTTATCCAAAATGTTTCAAAATGAATCGCCTTTTAATTTTTGGAAAAAACCTCATTTTACTTTTAACCCAAAATGTTAAATGAATCATTATTTTAACATATGTTTCATGAATGTTATTTCTCACCATAATGAGTGATAAATTATATAAAACATCCTTTATAATTTTACAATTTTATTTACAAATGATTTTTTATTTATATTTGTAATTTTTTTTATTTTAAATATGTTTTTTCAAATAAGAATGGTTATTTTCCCCAATAAATGTTCCATGTCATCTTTCAAAGTAATTTTAAATATAATGTGACATACTTTGACGATACTTATTATTTATTGGGGGATATGATCCAATAATTCCATCCTTATTCTTTTTCATGGTTTTTTATGTTTATGATGAATTTTTTTTGATACACTTTTTTTCCCATGGGATATTCTATCGTGGAATTCTTATAAAACCCATTTACTTTTCATGGTTTATTATATGAGAAATATTTTACGATATTGTTTTACAAAAATGTATAGAAGATTTTATGGGAGGGAAATATATTTCAATTTTATTAATTGTGTAATGATAAATGTTCTATGATCTTAAAGGATTCATGGGTGATTATCCCATGCACAGAAGACGCTATAAGAGAGATTTTCCAAAGTCTAAAAAAGTTTACAAAATATATTATCCTAAGAAAAAAGTAGGTATGTGGGTTAAGATCCTAATAAAAACAAGTTATAAATTTCATTTCAGTTATTCTTGACATAATATTTCTTATTGTTGTATTCACACAAAAAATATATATCTTAGGTCAAATTAATACCCTTATAGATTATGTTATTTGATTCTTTTATAATCTAAGTCTTATAAAATAGAATGTTTTATTCCATGAACTGTTATTATGATCTATAATATGCATGGTATAGGTTATAAATATTATTCTCATTTTCTCATACCATTAAGATCATGTTAGGCTTATGTGGTCATTGATATCTACCGTGTTTTCCCTTACTGAGTTTATGATATTACCCTTTCTTATGATTCCTTTCCCAATGTTATGAAGAAATCTATTAGATATGATATGTCTAAGAATGTTTATAGTTATGAATAACATTGTATGAGATGAGGTATATTACATATATCTCAGTTGTTTAGCTTTTCATGAATATAGAGACACTATACATATATGATTCTGGAAAGGATTGTTATGTTTTTTAATGAATATTTATATACTCATTTATAATATTTATTTATCAAAATTTTGGGTCACTAAAGAATACCATAAATCATACTCCATTTTCTTGGTATGCACTGTGGGAATCTTATCTATAAACATTAGAGTTAAATAGATAATAGTTCATTGAAAACACTAATTTGAAATTCATATGTTAATAGTAGTACATAGAGATAATATTTGTGGATGAAAAAATAATTTATATAAGAAAATAAATTATTATTTTTTTATTTCAAATATGATGAGATTATAATTTGAGATGTTTATTGATATAGAAATATATAATTTTCATGGGTTAAAATTTCTACAAATTGGAGATTACACTTTCATATTAGAAATGAAATTTTGAAGAGAGTTGTTGAATAAGTTCATAATAGAAGAATAATAACTAGTTTTAACTCTGATATAAGTTGGATTGAAAATTATAAATCTGGAGGATAACAATAGAGTGAAATAAGTATATTATTTAAGAATCAATCAAAGTGTACTCTATCATATAGTAATAATTTCAAATTACATCAATGTTATATTCTTGGATTCATTCATTTTGAGACCTATAATGTAGAACATATCACTATAGTAAAGATTATATTGTGGTACATACATGGAACATATAACTATTGTTTGGTTTTCAAATAAAGTGACGATATATATTTAAAGGATTTTCTATATTTTAAATTGTTAGTATGAGTTATGGACTAAATTTTTTTAATAGTTGTGAATTCATTGTTTGAAGAAATTTTGTTGGATTATTGGTTAATATAATTAAATATAAAGGAGAGGGGATTTAGAAAAAAATCTGGAGGGAAAAATTTTTAACCACCATTTATAACGATGTAATTTACCTCATAGAGAATCTAATTGGAAGCCACTTGAGTGTATTTTGAATGTGGGAATATGTTTAAAGTTGGTTGGAGGTGTCATGAGATATGCATATGTAGTTTTAGAGATTATAGGATTTGGTCATGAAATTATAATGAGAGTTAAACAATGAATATAGTTTCTTATATTATTTTTACAAGTGTTATGTTTTAAAATAATTTTACATAAAGGCTTCTGAGAGATTGAATAGGATAGAAATGGAAACACATATTATTTCTTACATTGCAAAAATTTTGGAATCCCTATTGGTCGTACACTGAGAATGAAGTTATGTCATAAAGAAGTATAGTTTTATTTTTTAATATATATTATTTTTTTATTCTAACACCAAGGAAGGGGTTCATCCCACAAAAGGAATTTAGTTTGATAATATTTATGATTTTATCATGTAGTGATTCACATATCACATCACGATGAAAGGTACCAAGTTTCTTTATGTGCACAATAAAATAGGAAGGATGGCCATGAAGGATAATCATTAAGTTATTTTTATAGTGAAAATATATATCATACTATGAATCTGTAGGCATCACCCTAATTAAGGAAACAATATATTTAATTTGAGATCATGAAAAAAGAAGGACCATAAAAGTTTTGATTTCAAATTTTTTTATAAAAATAATATCATGAAGTTAATCTATGTTCCTCACTATGATGATACTAGAAGTTGAATAAAAGTAAATAAAGAAATATTTTTTTACATTGTGATCATAATTATAATGTCATGAAATCCAGAATCAATAGAATTTGAACATATTAAATAAATTTTACTTCTTAGGCATTTTGGGTTATTTTTTCATGCATCGATTGACAAATGATTTAAATATAAATGGTGAATATGTTCCTATAAATGGTCCTATCATTGAATTTGATGTCAATTATTTGGAAATATGGTTGGTGATTGAATTCATAATTTCAATCTTCCAGGAATTTAGTATGACCTACTATATATAAGGGTAAGGGTTACACAAACAGAAAAAATTAAGGTAATAGATTATATCAATGATATGAGTCTATCAGTAAGGAAAATTATTTAATATCTTGATTTAAAAAATAAATTTTTATTGAATTGGATTCATCTAAATATTAATCATGGATGTAAATTTTTTGGTGTGTATATAATTCATGATCTATAAGTGAATAACTGATCATCATGGAGAGTGAAAACTATTGTTTGTTACATTATCTATATATTCTATAATTTTTTTATAAAACCATAATTTTGACCTTCTATTTTTTATAACCCTTTTTAATGTAGTGACTATAATATAGGAATACGGTGTAGATTTTGATGTGTAGTGAGTTTATCCATAAGGTTTTAATTAAAAACTATTATAGTAGTGGTTATTAAGAATATTAATATATCACAAATATGTTTTCAACATATAAAGATTACATTAGTTGAACCAAGAAAAAAATCCTTGATTTGTTATATTTATATATTAGTTTTTTGAATGTTTGGGATCAATCTAATTGATAAATGGGTTCTATTAAAAATATATACAATATAAAATTAATCTTATGAAGAGAATTAATATGAATTCACTCTACTTCACCCAGCTCATATGGTATATAGTGGGACCTCAGTATTAATAAGCTACCCATATGAGGATTGATCACATAGGGTATATATAGGTTCTAAAAATTCCATATAGGTTTTTTGTATAATAGAGGAGGTTCCCAATCCATATTCCATTTTCATCTAATTCTTCTTTATTACATAAGATTCTATATTATGTATTTACTATTTTCCAATGTGATAATAATTCTACTAGACAAGTACTGTTTGAGGGTCTACTTCTTTTGGGGTTATGAAATGATGCTTTTCTATGGTGGTTAGGGGTGGATAAATAATAATACAATGTTTTCCCTCTATTATATAAGAGGTTATTCTGGTGGTTTTCACATTTGATGGTAGTATATGGTGATTTCCTAGGTCTTTATTTAATCCATCATTAAGATGAATGGGAAACAACTCACATCACCTACCCCCAGTCAAAGTATTAGAAAGGTTGAATTCCAACCCATTCAATTCTATCACATAAACTTGTCATTCTATTTGGGGTTGGTCCCCTAACATCAGTGTACCATGTTTTTATTGATTCAAAGGGGAAATTCCATGATAATGTAATATTTAATTCATTGATAAGGTATTTTATACATTGGTGTTATGATATTGAAATATTCACATATATTTGCATCTAGGTCTATCTAATTATGTCCAAATACTTATGTCATGACTGACAACCATGCATTTTATATCATGGAGTATATGTAAAAATTATTTTCTAAGTACTGAATTTTAAAATGGGTTCTAGTAACTTTTTGCATACCTATTGATCATCAATCTTACTAAAATTTGATTTGATTGCACTGATTCAAGGTGCTGGTTTCATGAAACAACCTTGGTCAACCCTGAACCAGTCAACCGAGCTAGTTCAAAACATGGCGTAAACGGACTTTCCAATCCACACGGTTAGGTAGCTAGTTTCGGGCATCAATATAAAATCATTGGAAATGATTTGGACCACAGACAACAGATAAAAAAATAAATGAAGATCAAACAAAACAAGATAAAGAGTACTCATATGGGAAATAAACTACAACACATTCCTTATTGTGACCTCATGGGTTACCTCCAAACATATAATAAATCTCATTCCAAGTACGTTGTAAAAATGGGATTACTGGAAACTAAATATATAAAGTAGGATTGGGCAGTGAAATGATTGGCAAGAAGGTAAAAAAATAAATCACTCCTCATGACCCACATCTAAAATGAAATCCTTTTTTATAGTTTGAGAATATGACATGTAAACATAAGGTTTTTTATTATTTTGTCAATTTGTAACGAGTTTCTATTTTTAATAAAAACTATTTTTTTCACATTAAAAAAACTACCAAATCAAAATTAATTTCAAAAAATTATTTTAAAAAACACAAATACTATTACATGTACTTTAATATAAAAGGAAGAGTAAAAGTGTTATGAGATGAAACAACTAATAGTACCAAAAAAGAAAATAGAAACATAAAATTACATAATCACGAGAATTTCCTAAACACCCCTAGAGTGATCCACGGACTTACTCATTTCAGAACCACCTTTTGGAAAATTACAAAGCCACTAGGTATATTACCAACTAACCTCCCTCAGCTCGCCAATCAAATAACACAACATGTCGGGCCAAACAATAAATCTTAGGGGTAATAACCCATTTAGTCATGGCATATTAAAAACTATCACTCGACTATCTAAAAGACACCGGGGAATCCCATGATAATAACATACTATGTAAGTAGGATTCCCTCGCACATGTGAATCACCGTACCTGTCGTCACCGCACTTGCCTACCCCAAACACAGACACCACTATATGATAACCCATAAAGGGAAATCCCTTTTATAGAGGCTCCAACTATATATATATATATATATATATATCACACCATTTAGTTTCCAAATGACATGTCACATCATATGAACATTCAACCCTTTCTTTAAAATGCTCTAGTTTTCCCAATGGCCTTTAGGTTTACACACCTAAATACTTTTATCAAAACATATCAAAACCATTTCCAAAAATAATTTGAAATGACACTGTCACAAGATCTTTCCAAATTGATCTTTACATCGTCCAATCCAATTACATTTTCAGTGTTTTTTCAAAACCAAAAATGAAAATTCACCAAACAATCCAAGATGCCAAACCTGATTTCATAACATTTAGAAATGAAACATCCTTTCTGAAGTACCAAACGAGATGGGTTTTAAAGAACATAATCCGAACCATTTAAGGTTACCTAATCCACCATAATTCCATTTATTAACCCAATTTCACAATTTATTATGTAAAACAATGTAATTCACTCGAAAACAACCATTTTCCCTTAGTAAAACCACTTTCAAGCCATACACATCTTAAAACCATTCAAAAAAACATTTTTCACCACAAAAATAAATCATGAGACACATTTGGAAGTCATAGAAATAATTTTCAAAATACATTAGAATGATAATTAAACAACCATGGAACCACACATTGATAGTAAATATTGAAACCATGCTCAATTAAAACTATTAATCCTAAATGTTTAAAAGAATGTCCAACAACCAAGTGTGATTCCATTTTTCAAGTACCATGACCAATTATATATATACACATATATACATATATAACAAATAAATTTCATAAACAATAGGAAAAATATATTAAAAAATAATCAAGATGTCATGGAATTAAAATTAAAGGCTTTGGCGTAGGGGACCTACATCAGGGTGGAACCAAAATGAACATTCAACTCGTGGCACATTCTAACTAGAAGTTGCTGCTCCCACACTAATAATATGAACATTCATATACATGTAAGGAAACATAGACCCTATGAACACACCTCCATGGACATGAACATGTGAAAGGGGATCCTCACATATATTCTTATATGTATCTACTAGTATTCACACAACTATGCATGCATCTTTCATATATATATACATAGTTACACCTTTCCCCAAACATGTATTTCACTACCATGGGTGAATTTAAACATAATGGGGGTATATATATATACCTATACATGTACATGGGATTCTACTTAGACCCAGTGACATGAAATAACATTTTAGGGACCACACACTACATATTAATTAGAACAAACCTTAATAAATAAAAATAATATCATAAAACAAGTGTGAAAAAACTGGTGTGTAAAAGTCCATACCTCTGATAGTGGAGCTAAATTGAATCATCCTAAACCACCTCTCCTTCTATCGATGTTTCTAGAAAATGGACCAACGGGTCCTGAGAGGCCCCTCGCATACCTTAAAATCGAATAAAACATGAAAATTAGTCAAACCTAAATCCTAAGGCTTCAGCGAAATCTAGCTGGGAAATGGCGTGCCTGAAAAATCATTGGAAATCTGAAGAGGAGGGAGTAGAGAAACTTTTCATGTTGATTAAAAGGATAACCAAAACAAAAAATGGTGGAATCGATGAATCAGAGTTTGATCTCAGAGGAGGGGGCTCACACGTTCCAGGGTCTCAACGAGGAAGTGGCACACTACAAGGAGGTCCAGCTGAGGTGGGAGGGGGGTCGTGCATTATTGGGAGATTCAACCAGGGGAGGGGAAGGATCCATATGGAAATTTCGTCTAGGGAGGCCTAGCCAGCTGGGTTGTCACGTGTTATAGAGGGGGAGCCTAGGGGGTCACCCGCGAGTTACAGGGAGGAGGGGGAGAGGACCCTCATTTGAGGGTTAGTTAACCCTAATAATAATAATATTATAAAAATAATAATAATAATAATAATTAAAATAAAATAATAATAATAATAAACTTATTAATAATAATAAACTTAATAATAATAATAATCAAAATCATAATATTATAATTATTATAATTATTATTAATAAATAATTTTAATTTTATCTTTTTTTATTATTTTATTTTTCATTTAATTTTAATTATTTTAAAACACAGGTAGACCACACAGTTACCTTGGTGAATCCACATGGTTCCCAAACAATGCTCTGCCCACACGCCAGATGCTTCTAATCCCAAAACACCCATTTCCAAATAAAAACTCAAAAATTCAAATAGAGGACCAACCTTCTCGAAAACAAAATAAAATAAGACCATGGATGAATAAACTATTTAAAATATAGAAGTAGTGTCAGGTCGGGGTGTGAAAATGCTCCCCAACATGACACTTTCTACCCCCAACTAGTCCCAAATGACTCTATTGGTTAAATCATGGATCACAATACGACAATTCTAAAAACAATAACATGGTAATTTAAAGGCTAAAATATGAAAACACACTCAATAACCAAAGGAATAGTCAACGAGATACCCATACGTGAGCCACTTAAATGAGAGACTGATAGTGAGGAACCCTTATCTTGAAACAGAACCACAACATGGAACATCCCAAACCCTAACATAGAAATAACAAAATCTCAGTGGAACTTCCATAAACATTAATCAAGGTACCCATTACCCGGTTGAATAATTACCATGTTCAGGGTCGGGTGGAACATGAACAAAGGATTTCCCTATTAGGATATACTTGAATATTGAGTTTCCCTTTGTTTTATTTAATGATGGTATCCCCACCATAGTAATACTCAAGAAAAAATTTACCCTTCTGAATCAAAACAACTTCTAAAACTATGCACAACTCCTAACATCTATGAGACCAGTGACAGGTCTCCCCATAATTTAAGAAAAATCTGACACACAATTGTCAAATCTTCTATCATGAATCCACCAGCATGGACCAAATCCCAACATAAGAGGGGGGATCCCTAATATATTTAACTGAATGAAACACCAATTTTAGACTCATCACTTCCTTAGGACATGGGTATATCCAACAGGTAACACCCAAAACAAATAAAAAGGAAGACTAGCCACATGAGGGTTTATATCCAATGATACACATCCACGAAAACATCGAGAAAGAGGCCACCTAGAACATTATATCAAAAAAGGCCTAAAAACAACAACATGAAAAGAAAATTTAACTGGCATCCTTTTTGACATTGGATAAAAAAGTTTGGATCCATGTTCCTCTAACACCTCATGACTTCCTGACTGCATGAAAATCTTCACTCTAGGACCTATGGCTAGAGTCTTCATGTCTTGAAGCATTGATTGCACCGCATTTAAGAACTGAAAACCTCCAATTAAGGATTCATCCTCTGGTAACATAGATTATAGAACTTTTCTATAGCTACAACCTCAATAGGCCTTTGAAGGACTATGGAAAAGGGGTTTCAGAACTAATGCAGAAAACAATTATTAAATTGGTTATTTTTGTTTTTATGTTTTTTTGGACAACATTATTATAGGAGACTTTATAAATATTTTTTTTACGTCATTTATTTTAAAACCGACATAAAAAAAGAAATCTGAAGCGTTTTTCACGTCAGTTCCTAAAAAACTGATGTGGAAAATGCTTCAGAGTCATTATTTATTACATCAATTTTTATATAACTGACATATTATATTGTTTATTATGTTGGTTGTGTAATAAATTATGTAATAAAATATGCCTCTGAAGCATTTTTCGCATCTTTTATAGAAAACAGATGTGAAAAACAAGTTTATCTCCTCGGTTATTTTCATAACCGACATGATAAACCAGTCTGTGAAGCGGGATTTCATTTCGATTATTGTTTAACTGATGTAAAAACATATATACGCCATTAGTTATTAAATAATTGATATAAAAACCCATTCCCATGTATTTATTAAGTTGGTTATAAAATAACTGACATAAAAACCAGTTTGTGAAGCATTGTTCGTGTCGGTTTTTAAAAAACCGATGTGAAAAAAAGTTTATCTCCTTGGTTATTTTCATATCCGACATGATAAACTAGTCTGCAAAGGGGTTTTTCAAGTTGATTATTGTTTAACCGATGTAGAAACATATTTACGTTGACATTTATTAAATAATAGAAGTAAAAACCCATTCCCATGCATTTATCATGCCGATAATTGTTGAACTATTGTATTCTTTGATATGTTGTGTGGTAGATCAGTTTTCCTAATGGTCTATCATCTTATTCTTTTGGTCTATTAATTTTTTTTGAGACTATTGAACATAGATTAATAATTTATTCTTGTGGTTAAACCATTCACTAATACAAAACTGGGCAAGGACAGCACCACCCCTTTATCAGCACTAATGAAAAAGCGCTGATAAAGGGTGCCTTTTTCAGCGCTAAATAAAGCGCTGATAAAAGTACCCATTTATCAGCGTTTTTTAACACTGATAAAGGGACCCCCTTTATTAGTGCTTTATTTTGTAGCGCTGATAAAGGGGGGCCTTTATCAGTGCTTTTTTTAGTGCTGATAAAGGGTTCGACCTCAAAAAAAATTATTTAAAATATTATATTAATATATAAATATATCAATATAGTTATATTGATATAAATATTATATATAATTTTGAAATATATTTTAGATAAGTATAAATATACATTTACGTTGTATATACATAATATATAAGATATTTAGTGAAAATGGCTTTTAAAAAATTAAAAAAATAGTTATAATTAATAAGTTTCTAATTATTATGGAGTAATAGTTATTTAATAACAAATTAAAGACTAAAAAATAAAAATAAAGTATAAAAAGATCCAAAATATGTTGAAAACGTAACTCAAACTTCAAACGGCCATAACTTTTGATCCATGTGTCCGTTTGAGCTCTACCACATATCAAATCGAAGCATGCGATGATCTCTACGTCAATGTGACCAGGGTGAACCCCGGTTAACTGTTTTTTGAGCCAAATGAGGCCTAGAAGGACTACAAAAACTGAGTTTTTAGTCAGGGTACCCAGATTTTTTTAACATTTTATGGATTTTCAGCCTCGTTTAAAGGGTTATTATTGGATTTTTTAGTGTGGACTGAATTTATTTGAAGGTATTATATTCATATTGATATTATTTATTTTAAATTTTATTGTTTTTTATAATGAACTACTATTTATAATCAAATAAATAACTATATGTACATATTTTTTTACATATTCACACCTAAAAATTAAATTTTTTAAATAAATAATTAAACATATTTATATATAAAATATATTAGATTTATCTAAATAATAACTAATATCAATTTTATTTAAAATACGAATATATGAATATTTATATAACTACTATATAGTAATATAACTATATATATATTAATATAACTGTATATATATATTAATATAACTGTATATATATATATATATATATTAATATAACTAAATATATATATAAATAAATAGATATATCATGAATAAGAGAACAAATCAATATAAGGGAGTGGAAAAGGCTTCAGGTGTGCAAGGTGGAGGTCTCGAGATCAAATCCGGGTGGAGCCAGGGGTGTGCACCCAAGGGTGATTTAGAGGGCTAGCGCTGATAATGGGTGTAGGTGGTGCGGGCGGGTGATGGAGGTGCAGGAAAGCACTAATAAATAGGGCTCAAGAACTATAAAAATCCCCCCCTGAGAGTGGCAGTATTTTTTTGTTTTATTTTTTTTTTAATTTTTATCAGTGCTAAAATAAGCACTGATAAAAGGGGTCTTTTATCAGCGCTAAATAGAATGCACTAATAAAAGAACCTTTTATCAGCACTTCATTTTAGCACTGACTAGAGACCCCTTTTATCAGCGCTTTTTTTAGTGCTGATAAAAGTGGTCTTTATCAGTGATTTTTGGAGCGTTGATAAAGGGGACCCCACCCCATATCTTCACCGGCATTAATAGTGCTTTTTCTAGCGCAGTTAAATTCCATTTTTAGTGCTGATAAAATCCATATTTGTTGTAGTGATTTCTTTGAGATATTTTTAAAAAATCCATTATTCCATCCTTATAGATTTTTAGTTAATATGTTTCTTATGTTTTTGTTCTCTTAGGCATGTGATCAATCAATTCCTTTGAAAAAAACCATGATTTATTTTTCCTCATGATTATAGTATATGGTATCATGGTTCCATCTTACAATATCATGGTTATTTTCTAATATGTTCATCATAGTTGATTCAGAGGTCTTTTAGTTGATTAAATATTACACGTGGTTGACTCTTAACATAGATAAATTTCTATAATTTTCATGAAAATAAATTTACATCCAGCAAATAAATAATTAATTATAAAAAACATAATCATTATTCGGGGTTATTAAACTAATGGATTTATGGAATATTCCAATAATACCCCCTATTATGATAAAAACACATTCCATAATTAATAATAAAAAGAATTAAGGGAATTAATTATTATTCAATAATGATTAGAATCTGTTATAGCTAGACTTTAGTAATAAAGACCAATCAATGTCAATTTATTAAAATTGAATGTGTTAAACATGTAAAAAAGGATTCTAGATTATGTTATGCCTTTTACTATACATTTGGGAATGTCAAAAAGGATTCCTAAATGATGAAAAGAGTAAATATGAAATAAATATAATAAAATGACCACACTAGATTTATAAGAATGTTATATTTTCATTAAATATGTAATTTATTACATACTGAATATCAGAGTATAATAATATTTTGAGTTATGAGGCACTAGATGGGTATAAGAGTCATAGGGATCCTTCCCTTTTCTTTTATTGGGAGAAGGAGCAGTGGTTCAAGGTTTCATAATTACTCTAGAAGTTTATATTAACTTTTCAAATGGAATTAGGTAGCCAATGGAATGGGAATTAGTGAGAAAAAAAGATCATATAAGATGTATAAGAGAGGTATAAGATGGAATATATGAAGAGGAATAAATGAAAATTGATTTTTAGGCTTAGGAATGAGAGAAATAGGTGTAAAGAAAAGGAAGACATTGATATTTTACCATAGTGTTATTAGAAATATAAATTTATGTTTCTAATATCATTGGGAAATTATCCATATATCTATCCCATGTCCCATCACCTGATGGACCTCATCTTTGTTTGACATAATCTAATTGAGTAGATGATTCATTACCAATAACTTCTCTATAGTATCTAGGAAAGTAGCTAATAGAGGTTGAAATTTAAAAAATCTATAGATAAAAAGTTAAATCGAGTCGTTAGTTCCTCATTAATGTAAATCCTTCCAAAATAGTAATTATCTCACCCTTTATTTAACTTTTATCTTTGAAAAACATTACTGATTTAACCTCAATCATATCAGACAACTTTTCACCATTGGTAGTAATGTCAATTTTTACATTATTTCTAACATCATTTACACAATATAGAATAATAATAATTTATTCTTGAATCAACCTTCAAAATAAACCCTCATCAATATAAACTAAAAAACATTATGTGTTTGATTTGAATTTGAAGGTCTGGATGGACTAGACATCACTAAATGATAACTTACATTCAGGGAATCTATCATATTAGAGAGAAACTCTAGTGAGGATCCAATGTGTCTTCTAAAATAATCCATTTATATTTTAAAAGATCAAATATATTGGTGCAAAGGATCTTCCATAAAAACCCATTGAATAATTATGTGAAAAAAATTTAATATTGAATTCCATTTCCACATCTCTTTCGTGAGTACTAGCACACATAATAGAAAAAAATCATTTAAAACATCTAGAAGATCATTATTAAATTTAATTAATTATGTTGAATTTATTACTGAAATTTGAGATGTAGAGGTTCATGCTTTATGAGATAGAACAGATATCTCTTGAGTTATATTAAATTAAAAAGGAAACCCAACTTCTCGATTATAACAATGAGCACTTAAATCAGGAATATTTCTCCACGATTATTTCAAAGTAGGTAATTCCCAAGTGGGTATCGCAATTTACATTAGAGATGCCTCATATTCATCCTTATTATATTCCATGGACACAACCTCTATTATGGAGAAAGATTTGTTGATAGGATATTATTTGGAGTCATTTGATGAAATATATCTAAGAGGGAGTAGAGTATACAATGACGTCAGAAGATATTCAGAAGATTTACGACTTATTGGATTTCTAAAATAGTAATTAATGAACTTTTATCAACTAATCCTTAGTCCCTTATAAAAAAAAGAAACAGTTCATCTCTTATTGGATCATTATCATCATTATTCCTTCTATACTTAGTAGCCTTATGATCATTTCCATATTTATTAGCTTCATTATCATCATTATTAAGAACATATGCACCCAAATCAAATAAATTGTTATCTATTAGAGATTCTTCCTTGGAAGGTGCTAAATAAAAAAGGGTATATCCTCCTCTATTGAATATAGGTGGACTCATTAATACAATAGGATATATGTCCTTATCACATTCATAATCTGAAAGAGTTTTTTCAAACATCATATACCTTAGAAATATCACCCCATTAAAAGGTTTATCATATCATAATGATTTAAATATGTTTTGTACCTCATGTTTTCTTATATATTCCATTTAACATAATGAGTAGGATATACCTCTCCTATCATAGGATATTCTTCAGCTGAAAATTCATGAAAAACAGTCCATTCCATGCTTTCCACATATACTTTTCCAGCTTCCTCAACCAAATCCAAATCATAACATTCATCTTCATTTATGAAATAATATAAATGAAAATTTTCATTTGGTTCCGAACAATGGTAAATTATATATCATGGAATAGAGGGAGTTGATAGAAGATTAAATTTAGTATAGAGTCTGTCCTCATCAACAACCCACATAATTTTTCAATGATTTCTTCTGATTTCCATCCTGTTATAAGTGTTTTGATTCAAGTAGAAACCACTTGGAAACATAGACCCCTCAACTCCCAAAGTATAAAATATTTTTTATTCCACCAAATTAAAAATAATTTTATGATATGGAATGGTGATGAGTTGAATGGGTGGTTTGTTTAACTCTCCCATATGTATCATCAAGAAAAAAAAAGTTAGACTTATCTAAATACCATGTATCCACAGAGATAGGAAAAAACATTTCATGATAACTTATAGAGATAAAATATCCATTCTGTGGGAAGATAAACTATTTAATGAACTAAAAAATAACCTATATTCATCAGTTATCTCTTTTTTTAGAGCTCTTCATTAGGTTCCAACATTAATCAGTTCTTACAACACATTTATAGTCGTGAGATGAGGATGTTTCATAGGTTATGATCTCTGATAGTCCTTATATTATCCAATATATAGAACTCTTAGATAGTTATTCCATAATGGATAAGTGAACCCACATTATTGACTATCAATCACTATTAAAATAAGATCATAAAACTCCCCAACTAGAAACATAATGTTTAGATAAAAATATATTACAAAGTGAGGAATAGAATGGTTGAATTCAATTTAAAAACCAACTATTATATTTATAATATATAAATTATATCTATATCATCATACGATTTGTTCAAAACCATTAAATTTCAAATTATCCCAAAAAAATACTTGATGTGTCAATAGACATTACTTTGACTGATTTCTCATCTTACAAGAGATGGATTCCGATCAGTGGGATGATTTGGTAGAATCTTCTTCAAAATATATCTTCATATAAACTGAGAAGTCTATGTTTCATGATTATAAAATGCAGGGATTTGAAGAATGGATCAAAATATATTTTTTAAAAAGAGGGTTTATTTCTAGTTAAATGAAATCCTGATTATTCTGAATTAAATTTAAAATTTAAATCATTTAAGAATTTATTTTTACAATAATGTGCGGGAAAAAATAATAAGTATTTAATATATTCATAAACCCATAATATTTATTTACAAAATATTTTAGTAGAATACTTCATAAAATCATAAATTATAAATCTATTAAAATATTGAAAAACATATATAAAAAATTTAAACAATTTCCAAAAAAAACTATTCCTACCTAATGAAAGTTTGATATAATTAATTCACTTATAATTTATAGAATTTTAATGATTTTGTTAAGATAATGTTCTATTACAATAAATTCAAGAGATATATCCACGTTTTAAAAATAATATCTAAAAAGGTGATATCATATATCAATACTTTGTTTTCTTGAATGTAATACATATTTGTTTTGGAAACTTTTATCACAATTTTAACGTCACAATTTATTGGGACAAGTAAAAAATGATATATATATATATATATATATGGTATAATATTGATTGTTTCTTCCATATAATCTATACAAAATGACTACATGAAATGATGTACTCATAATTAGTAGTAGATAATGAAACAAAATGTTATCTCATACTACGCCATGAAAAAAATACATTCCAAAAGGGGGACATGATCTAGTGGTTCTTTTTTGATCTAACATAGAACTATTGAAATATATATATATTTATATATAAATAAATCAACACAATTTCTATAGAATAAAATAGTCCCATGTCTCTGGTATTTTTATGTATTTGAAAATTATATTAACAAAATTTAAATTATATCCTTTATAGTTTTATTGAAAACATCTACCCATGAAAACACTAAATATAATATATGGTCATCTAGGAATTATGTATAATAATCTTCTAATCAAACTTATGTAATTAGTTTGTTAGTTGGTTTTTTAGTTTCATCAATATAAAGTTTACAGCTTTTATTCATGGGATTATCACTACTTTTGGTACTATCCATACCAAAATATTTTAAGAGATACTTAGTGTAATTTATTTGACTAATATTAATTCATTATTTGTTTTAAGAAATATGACATGGAAAAAAATTTAAAACACCCATAAAATTCATTTTATATTAATTTTAAATTTCTTTTTTTAATTAAATACACCAGGATGTTTTAGATGATATGAAAATATTATCATCATCATAGATTGTATTACTAAAACAATTTTTTAATTTTTTAAAATAAATAGTGTATGGTCATCTATTACATTAGTAAAACTTTTGGAAATAAAAAATGAGCTAATATAATCATAACAAGGCCTAAGATATTGTTTGAAACTATATAAATATTATTTTTGACTAAAATAAATGATTTTAAAATTCATGATTTTGAAATATAGGGCATTGTTCAAAAAATCAACCTCAATTATATAACAATTTATAAATTATCTCTTAACATCCATTTGATAAAATTTAAAATTAAAATATTTTACATATGGTAGATCATTAAATATTCCATTCTTGGTCAGATTAATATGTGAGTTTATGTTGTCTTGGTCTAGTCTTCATTTCCAAAGTCAATACTCTTTATGAAAACAACTTAAACATAAAAAATGATATAGAAATAATGTATTAAAATCAACAATATAAACATTATCATTACTAAAATTTGTAAAAACTAAAACATACTTTTACTCATAAATATTGAAAATATTATTCTCAAACATATCTGGATAACCATTATCACATAACTAAAATATTCAAATAATATTATATTTTAATCCATACAAATTCCAAAAATTTGAAATCAAAATAATGGTAGAATTATTGACTTGAGAAGGTCTAATTATTTTCTCTTTGGAGTTGTCACCAAAAGTGAGATATACACCATTATATTGATAGGCTTCTTGAATCTCGATTAATAACTAGTCATGTTTCTTTAGAATTCACTATCCAAATAGCACAGGTTTTTACTAGAACTCATCAAAAAGGTTTCCTATATGAATGTTTAAACACATTTTCTTGTACCTATATTTTCAAGGGTTAGGAAATTGTAGTAATAAGACCCATATGAATCCATAGTTATTTAACAAGTTTCCTATAAAAATATTCTAAAATTTTAGAAATTAAAGAACTGATGTTCTATAAGAATAAGAACTATGTATATAAAAAGTACAACTTTAACATTTTATACATTATTTCGTATATATATTTCTCTATCATGGTTTATGAACAATTATTGTTGTATAGTTTTGTCTTGTTTGTTTTCCATGAATCCAGATAAGGGATTCTCTACTGTTAATAAATATTTTCATATTCTCTTTCAGATTCTCAATAGTTATTTAAAGTTTATTATTTTTTTCAATAACTATAAATTCTTCCTATTTTATATATTAAAACCATATTTAATGTGAGATGACACCGAATGATTTTTCATTAAAATTTTATATTTAACATTCATCCCATTCATTTCCTTTACTAGTATTTTACTATTCTATAACAAATAATCACTACTCTTGTTTTGTCCAATTTTTTATTCTAAAAAATATTTTAAATATGAACAAGATATGTGTAAAAAGTATTCAGTAACGTAAATATTTTTTCCATGAAAAATATGTTATCTCTTCCATTTTCTTTTTCTATGCTCAATCCAAAGTCACTTAAACTCTCTTGATAGGTACCCCATATTTTGTTTATAGACATTTTATACAATTTTCCTTCAACAACATACTTTTTATAATATTTCATCTTTGGAAAATATACATTGTTATATAATTTTGTTTTTCACTCATTACCATTTTTCTCATTAGTGAAATAGTTTTTTTTCCACTATATCCTCCAATTTATTTTCTTTTCATACATACATATATAATTTTATTTATTGAATAAATTAATCTTTATGTATAATTTCATGAATCTTCAGGATATCTGATCCATTTTATTATCACCACATAAAGAAGATTCATCATCCCACAAAATTATAACATTTACCTTCCCTTTAATTTTTTAATCATATGTCTTAAAGGATATTGATTATCTCTTTGGATCATTATCTTCTTATTTGTTTAATTGTTGTTCCTATTAATATATCATAAGCATTATAATATGATGTTTTACTAGTATGTTAATGATTTCATAGGATTTTATGATAGAAGTAGATGTTCCTCTATACCAATCATGTAGAAATATCATAAGTCGCATCAATGAATCATTATCCCCTGTTGAATTCCCTAGTGCATAATTTTTTTAAATCTCCTAAAACAAGAAAAACCTGCCAGAAATGGATTCATCAAGCTTCAATTTTAAAGGTATCATACAAAATGGTATAAGTATAAAAATGTATCCCTTTAACATTTAGGGTACTCTCATGATATATAGAGAGAGTGTCCCAAAAATCAATATTATAATATCAAAAAGGCATTATATAAAAGTAATATTCTCTTAAATAAACAAAATCAGAGAAATACAATTTAAGACATATGTGGAATTAGTGTAAGTGATCTATTCAACTCTATCGTTTTCACAAAATTTATATTTATCCTCAGTAATGGTAAAAATATTAAATCTCATGCTCTCTATAAAGATTTTAATATTGATCTACCTTTGAGAATAAGTATTTTCACTAAAATAACGAGGAAGTTCAGTAGTCTTCACATCTTGTCTATTATTATCCATAAAGAAAAATCATTGAAACTAAGAAAAAATATTTGATCTTTATGTAAAAATAGATCACAATAAAAAGTATTTTTTAAAATTATTAGATACCAAATGTTTGTAATAGTGGAAAAAATAAATGGGTGAGTTGTGTTTCAAATAAAAATTTCAATTTAATGTTATTTTAATAACAAATCCTAAAATTTAAAAAATTCCCATGTTAATTAAAATACTATAGTTTTATAATTTACTTATTTCAAAAATCCCAATAAAAGTTTGATTTCAACTCAGTTTAAAATATCATCACAAAATATTTCTAACATTTTTAATAAATTTACACAAGTCAATCACCATATATGAAAAAATAATTAATTTTATCTATAAACATATTTTTTTATGTATTTTATAAAATAGATATTGAAATATTTAGTAAAAAGTAATGAAAAATTGATAAAACTATTGCGGAAATAAACAATCGATTCAGTATAATGTCATGACCAAGTCCCCTTTACCAGGAAATCACCTACTTCTATGATGTTTATTATAAAATAAACTAATTTATAACATATATCAGGTTTTACACAAGTTCAAATGAGGTTTTCCCTAGTATCATTGCCGCTTCCATAGATATACATGTAAAATGAAAATAAATAAAACTACCCAAAGGTTTTCTAGACAACACAACATATTCCATAGTTTTATATGGGAGTATAGATGATGAAATGAGAAAGGGAGTATCTTGCACCATCCTACTCTTTTTAGGATATGATGACTAAAAATTATACAATGTAAATCACACACATATCTCCAAGGAAAATAAAATAGTTTAAGATAAAATAAAAGAATTTGTTCTATTAGAATATGAATTTATTTTCTTATACATAGGATTTATCTCTTCTAGTTGTTGTCTTTTGAAAAGGAATTGATCAAAAAAAACATTAATTTCCCATACGACGTGTCATTAAGGTTATGGTTAGAACATAGTGTCATAGAGGTTCAAAATAGAGAATTTATTCTTCATTTTTATCAAGAAATAAAATAAAATGTCTTTGTGTTATGTGGTAATGTTCTTATAATTCATTCATTTCTCTAATTGGTATGTAATTGGATTTCCTTTTAAAGAAGAAGTTGCTACTTATAAATAAACATTGATAAAGCATCAGGAAGATCCATATATGTTGTAATAAAATCTATCATCATTAAATTCATGTAACTCAAATTTAATATTTCATAGAGAACATGTTGTATTAATATATTTATTAATATAATAATATAATAATATAATAATATAATAATTACAATTAGATGTGGTAAAATTTAAGTTCTCGTATCAGTATCCATGATTGCTTCCATAGATTTTATATTCATTGATATATTGTAAGGTTGATCACTTTATCTTATAGTTGATGATCATGTTCACATGCTAGATTAAATACATGATTTATTTTGGTACTACTGACCAAAGTGACTTAATTTGGTGTAATGGTCAAACCACTACATAGAGAGATTCTTTAAAAAACCCATATATTCTTAATTATAGCCTTTTCCAATTAATTTATAATGTGTTCAATATAATAGATATGATTTCAATATATTCCATTGATAAAAACCTTGACCTCTTCAGTTCCATGATTATAACAAGTGGTTCTTTCTTTCTCTTTTAAGACCTCTTGATTACTTTCCATAAATTCTTTATTTTTGAATAGTTTTTCGTGTGGTTGATTGCATATATCATATGGTTGACTCTAGGCATGGAAGAAAATTTCAAAGTCAATTTGGAAGTCAATTTTCTTTAATAAAATAAAACATTGATCAAAAATAACCTAAATGTAATTATTGATTATTTAAATAAAGAATAACTAGAAAAATAAAACATAGGTTGTAAAAAATACTATAAGATTTTGGGAATTTTTAGTTGCACTTGGTAGAATACCCTGAGAGGAGGGTGAATCAGTGTATGATAGATTAAAATCTTTTATCATTCAGATCATGTTTTTTGTTAGAAAAAACTCAATTCCCTCTTCCTCCCGTAGAAATATATTAACAGATAGGAAATCATCCATAAGACATGATGATTTTTACTGGGTTCACCCTCACTGGGCTATGTATAAGGAGTATATAAAGGCAATGTGCCGATGTACTAAATTCACTAAGGCTCATAGTCAATAATGAGTATAATGTTCAGGGTAGATCTTCTATGCCCAGTCTCACTACCTTTATAAGCTTTGGGGTATTCTCACTACATTCCCAAGGGTCACTACCTATACCTCTTTCTCTGGATTACTGCCTGTAGAATGGGTCACCATCTTCCTCTTATTTCGTTTACTACTCTTGGAAATTAATCTACTCACAGTTTATCAACTTTTAGGTCAAACATTGTTTATAGACATGTAGGTCATTTCATTTGCATGAATTCCTGCATCCTAAACTGTAGGTATATGCTCTGTTTAAGTCCTTTTTCACCCGCTAATGATGTCCACCTTCCTGGGTACTATTAGGTACCGGAAAATAATTTTACAAGCTTAATGGAAGCATATTCATGATTCCTTGTGAGAAAATCAAACCGCCTTGATCCTCTACGTACTGTATACTAGGTTTGGTACATGGTAACCTTCTCCACATACTTCTTCCGCCGATATGAACCACCCTTTGTTCATATACTGGCTCCACCTTTGAGATCATGTTCCAGCACTACATACTGATTCGACGAACCTCTGCTACGAATCACCCTTTTTCCATGAACTGTTCTTTGTTTGCATACTTCCTTCACTCTTGATTACTGAATCTCTCCATCCATGTACATCTTCGGTATTTAATCTCTTGTATAACATAGATTCCACCTTCGCATACTGAGTCTTATGTGGATACAAATTTCATCTTAAATCCTTTAGCAGAATTTCTTTTGCGTGAAACACTTTAGCTTTCATGGGATTATCCCTTGTGAACTACCTTCAGACAGTGCTGACATCCCAGATCAGAAATATGTTCTAATGATATTCGATCTCCATAGTAATTGGGGAGATTAGCAGTTTTTATATAGGAAAAGATATCAGCAAAATCCTCTAATATGATATTTATCAAATCTTCAATTCAGCTTTAGACGCATACAAATCCTTCAACCGTCAGGAACCTCAAGCCTCCCATAAATCATTTTTTATACGAAGTTTTCGTACTACCTTTTCTCTTACATAGTCGATATGTTCTTCCGACTTAAACCTATCTGCATACTGCATCACCTTCTACCACGAACCGTTTTCAGTTTCGTGAACTGCTCTGGTGTACCATTCCCACTGCTCCATATATAGTTCCTAGAACATTGTATGTGGTCCTTGATTTGTAGTATGTGTTTCTCATCCTTTTTGGATTTTCTTCCACATTATTTATAGAGTTCACTCCTATAAATAAAACCTTCCTTTTTCCAACATCAAACTCCCGATTTTGAGGCCCAAAAATTTAACATACACTGGGAAACTGTGCCACAATAAAAACCTATCTTCATGAAACACCAACCATACTCATTTGTGACCATTTAGTTTTGTCAAAAAACACAACCACACTGAAAACATATCGATAGGATGACTTGAGGGATTTTTTCCCGAAACGACCTATAAATGAGACCATGATAAGGTAGTTTACACCCCCCATGTTGGTATATAACATTTCATATTCCAGAAGTGATAATAACGTATGATAAATATCCAAGGGAAAATTTATATCCCTTTGGTAATGGTGTATACACAAATATGTTATATTATCAATCTTTTGTGCATAAGTTGGGTATTATTTTCAATATAATACATTTATATTCAATATTAATTCATATATACCATACATATATTTAAATATTTTTGTGTAAAGTAAGGTTTCCAAAAAGTAATTGGAACTTTGATGCAGTGATATGAATTTATGATAGATCATTTCCATGCATATGAAGTCACATAACTCTATCTGAAGAATAAGTCCCTTCACCCTTGGATCATTTAGTGCCTTGAATATATGTTATCTAGATTAATCTTGAGGGTTGTTGAGAATAATTCCTTTTTTTACCCACCCAAGGAACATGGTGCATATTATTGATTAAATATTTTTAGTAAGTATACACCTATATGGGGTGGATATTAATTTTTTATTTTCACCCATTGAGATTATATAAATATGAATAGTGAGTCAAATATATTTTTCAATCTCAACTAAAGTGTTACTTATTTGGTAAATAGATAAAAATCATCCCACTCATTAATTATGGGCTACTAGGGTATTTGTAGGAATTTCAGTACATGTATACTAATGTGATGATTTGGTAGCATTAGTTTATTGTTCACTAAAACATTATAGAAACCGTAAATATTGCAACACAGAACTAGTGTTTACATTATTAAACCGATACACGATATAAGTTGTCAAAGAATGATGTATCAACCATTTTTAACTCTTGAGAAACTAGATACATACATTATTACCATATTAAATTATAATATAAAAATGATATCCTAAAAACATTATTTATTCCATAAAAATCATTCATATATTATTTTTTCATATCATATGGAACTATAAAATAATAAAGGGTCATCGCAAATTATCATTAATGGAAGCATATAAAAAATCTTATCATTATTATGTAAAGAATATTCAATATGTTAGTTCGTATGATAAAAAAATTTATTTAATTAATAATTTTTTTCTCAAATCATATGAATGGAAAAAATCATCATAATAATCACATGGTTAATAATGAATAAAATATTAAATAAATAAATTCATAATGAAAAACATTAATAATCTCACATTGAAGGCTCATGCGATGAAATTTTGAGTCATACCATCCATTCCTTGTTCTAATATACTTTACATACAATCAAGGACTTTTTTTAATACAATTCCTTTGTATGGATCAACATACATAGGGAAATACAAATTATTATTTTTTCAATATACTAATTGATGCATTAAGGGGTATCTATAACCAAGTCCTATCAATAAATTTCATGTTTCCAATTCATTCCAAAAATATTTATTTGAAAATATAATACCTAATCAAATTTTTTAATAAATAAATAAATTTACTTATAGAATTTTGAATATTGAAAGTATTTTTCACCTATAAAAAAACAAATTTCATAGTAAATATCCCTATTTTCATAATCTATAAAAAATAATTTTATATAATAGTATGTATTGAGATAAGCAATGATTGATAAAATATCTTCAAGGAGTAGAGATTAATCATTATTAAATAATTGAGTTATAAATATAACTCAGTAAAATATAAGACTATTAATTCATCATAATTGTTTTGAAATAAATGAATTTATTTTGATAATTAAAGGGAAAAATGGTATCAAAATATTCGAAAGAAACCTTTCAAAATACTCATTAAGTGTCCCTAAAAATTATGTATATATCACTTTTAATTTTTCATTTCAACCTTGTTGAAAAAATTTATTATTATTATTTTAATATAAACACACAAAATTCCTAGTATAATCGAAAATGAGTGTTGTCACACCTTAGGAAGGGAAAATGATTATGAAAAAGTGCTTTCAATTTTTCAATTCATAGAAGAAAGTTTAAGGAAGAAAAGAAATATAGTTCGAGGGAGCTATGTGGTACACCTATGAATTAAGAAGCAATCACAAGGCCTACCCATGTATCCCAATGTGTAGCCCCCAACGCTGAGGAACTAGGCTGAGGACCTCCGTTGGGGAACAACTCGACAGTAGAATTTCTGCACCCTTACGTGGGGGACCTATGCTCTTGAGCTACACCGAAGGCCTACACAATCAAACTAATTTTTACCATCCCCCTCCTTGACTATAAATAGGTCCCTTGAAATCCCCATTTGTTAACAAAAAAAATTGGAAGAACTCTCAGAGCTCCCATTGCGTAGCTCCTTCTCCATGGTCCCCCAATTTTTCTTAGGAAGCTCTTAAAAACATGGTTCAAGAGAGAATTAAATTGGACAAGAAAAATCAATATCCTTTCAGAGTTTTTAATACAAAAGCCCTGAAAAACATCCCTCCTTCCATAGGAAGAATCCATCTATGCATGGTCCTTTCATTAATAAAGGACCTACACTGGATGATTCTAAGGTCATCAAGGGACACCTTGGGTGCTTTAATTAAATCATCACCCAAGTTTTGTTATCCTTAGTCAATTTCCCAAAGAATATCAAGATCTCATGGGCTTATAAATCCTCTGTTAAAAAATTTTCATTTCTTTCTAGGACCTATGTGGTACACTTACACGGTACAGCTATGCTGCATACTAATGTTGAAGTTCTACGCAGACCCCCGACATGATTCATCTTTGAAACCGCCTTCTAATCCACCTATGGAGGAGCGGAATTTCCATCATTGGATCCCTTTTCTGAAAGGGAACAATTTGAAACCTCCACCAAAACCTCCTAACATACCAAACCTTTGGGAATGACAAATCAATGTGTCTCTCATTTGCGATTGTATTTCTATAGTCATTGGTTTCCCACAGTTGTCTTATTAGGGATTCAGGTAACTTGAGGTGTCTGTAGGTTTGTATATCTATACTAAAATAGACCCTTATCATAGAGACAGTTTTGGGATGCTGCCATTATAGAGGATTAGGGTTCAGGAAATTTCCCCCTTCCACATCTCAATGACTCAGAACCTCAGTTCCCTCATAGGGATGGTATGGTTTACACATACATTTCTTTTCAACAAATGAAATATATCCCTCCTCTAACAAGAAATATTTTAGGGATTCCTTCGGAGAGTAATCCCCTAAAACCTTTCAGGAAAGACCTAAATACCTTCACATTCATTTCACATTGAAGGGTTTATTTCTTAATTCCCTCATCCATCATCTCCCTGGCTACATTCACCATAGGTCTGACCTCTTCCATCAGCGATGGAGATAGTGTGTGGTTTGTTGAATCTTTCACAACCTTTTGTTTCTCACACTAAGCATGAATCACATGGGATATATATTTTTTATGATCACAACTTCAACACAATCTACTTAATATCTTTAAGTATGAGTTCTCCAATTCCCACCATAATTGGTATATGTAGGAAGCCTTCACCCAGTGCCGGAGGTCACTGGATATCCTCCTCGGGAGTCTAACTCGAAATCCCATAATCCAAGCATCCTCCATGAATGTATACCCTAAATTAATACCCTTCAATTCATTACGATATAATAAATCTCTCATTGACCATACTAAAAGATAATTCCCATTAAAATTTATCCCTAATATATTTCACTCAAAGGGACATATTCCAATGTGAGACATACTAAACTACACGGTCTTTAATTCCCATCCAAGTGGGATATGTAGGAAGCCTCCCTGATGTTCAAAACCAACACTCCAAATCACCCAAGTTCTTTCTAGGATACATTCCTAGGAGTCTCTAATAAAAATTGGAATCTTATATCCTTTCCAAGTTCCATGGGATTCATAGGCTTAAGTCTCACACAAAGCATTGACTAGGCATCTTCTATCTAATATGTCCTTACAACATGACATTAAACTGTATGATTTGGCCTTTACCACACCACTACAAAATGTATGATGTCTTCCATTAAGTGGAACCAAACTATATGGGTTATGATTCCTTTCACAAGGACACATGGCTATCCCATTTATGGGTATAGTCCCAACATCAAAATAATTTATGTCTACTTGGATGACCATAAATTCTAGAGTGCCACATTGAGTAGATAAAAAACTAGAATCATCATAACAATGACTATAGAATCTCTAATTAGTAAATGATAAGATACCATTGATGGTGAACATTGAATACATACAAGTATCTCTATTGATGAAGAACCTTGAATACAAATGGATGATTAAACATTTCATAAATGACAAATAATTGATTTTAAATCTTAAAAGGAAATCAAAATTATACTTGGTTACTTAATAAGAATCCATGTGTATATCATAACTCTATAAAAGAGCCCCGTAATAGAAAATAATCCCCCAAAAAAGTGTGTGATGTTCCGGACCACCCATCCTCTTGATCAATGCCAGTTCTTATATATCATAGGTCAATAAACCTAATGAATTTATGCCTTCGAAATGAAGGTACCTTTGGATATAGAACTGTTGGATGTTTCCAGTTCCATAAATAAATCCAATGGAAACCGTACAAACATAATGATTCCTAATAAGAACAAAGATTTCAGGGGAAACAAAAAATGGTTAACCTAAGGTTAACCTTTAACCAAGATGATAATGTTACCCTTCTATTAGACCCCTATAAATTGACAAAAGTGGGCCAGAAAAGGTAACAAATCATGAAATGGTTCATTTGAAATATGATACTTTAATGGAGTTAATTTTATGTATTTATCATATATACATGAACTTTTATTCCATGAACTCCCTTCATTACAAATGGATTCCTTTATATTTGCACCAATGAATGAACCAGCTACTACTCAATCCAGATCCTCATATTCACAAAGGACATCATCACCAAATTATCATCTTCATAGTTCAGTCTCTAATTCATTGGTCCTGGAGTACCATCAACATGTTACTATCCTAGCATTGTATTCTTCCAAAGAGGCCCTCTAAATCAAGAATAACCCATACTTGTCAGATCAAAAAATGACCAGTGGTTCATAAGTTGATGGTTTCAACCACCATCTTCAACAATTTTTGGAATTTATCCTCAAAATGCAATCTCCAATCCCTCCCATATTCTAGGGAGGTCAACCAATATGCCTTTCATGGCCTCATTTAAAAAACACAGGCATCCCCCTAAGGGATACTGCCAACAATTACAATCACCACCACCAATGCCACATGGTAGTAAACGTTCAACATGATTTTTATGCTATCTTATATTTTCTGATCCATGTCCCTCAGACTTAGGAATGTAAGATGTACCACAAGAGAAAATAACTGGAAAAAACGGAGTAGGATCATACCTTTTCCTCCTCCAGAAAATTCCATCAACCCATCTTGATGGAAAATTGAGAACAAGCACATACACAAGTCTTCTACAATTTCTCCAGCCTGTAGACGCATCTGGTGGCAATCTACCAATTCTTCAATTCAAATCCAGTGGAATACATTGAACAGACACATACACCTACTTATAATATTCATCTAGTTGAAAAATTCATCTGTCTACATTAAATAAATCCCTTCAACAATGTGTACACCAACATGTTAGTAGTAACATACACCTTTCAACATCCATCAATCCTGAAAATAGTCTCATTTGGCAGTACTCGGAGAATTTAGTTGGAATGCTTTCAAGACAAGCATAGGGAAGACTCAACTCTCTACCCCTATATATAATTATATTCACCATTCATTGAAAAGAATGGGAGGACAAGAGAAGGTACATACACCTACTACAAATATGGAATGGATGTATATTCTCATTTCGAATGGTAATGTCACCAAACACATCTTAAAAATGGTGAAAGGGTAGAAAAAGTTCCTCCCCATATCCTAGAATCTTGTTAGAATATCGTAATAGAAACATCAACAATACCAGAGATATGAACACATAATTATGTACCCACACCTAGGATTACACATCATTAGGCCATTCAAGAGTAGTTACATACCTCTCTTCCAGTACAGGGGGTATGTGGCATGATTCCCAGTATCATATAGACAACTAAATCAGGTAGCTACACCCAATCTAATTGGAGATAATAAGTCTGTTTTGATGGCCACTATAAAGAATAAACATCCACCTTCTCTTGATGACCAAATTTCTCATAAGGTAAACCCAATTACGTATAAGAGAGTGTCTAAGAATAAGTCTCACCAAGCACCTTAGGAGAGTAAAAGGTCAATTATCAATCTGGCTCCGCTTAATGCTGATGTATTTCAATCCCTCAAACATTTATCTATTTCAACTCAAAATCATACCATCCCATTACCAAATTATGGGAGAAGTATAAGTAATTCTTCAGTTCCTCATAAGATAATTCATCTTGAAGGATTTCATGATGAAAGTTCAAACAACTTAGAGAACTTATCTCTAGATGAGGTCCACAAAAACCCTCAGTGTGTCCATAAGACCTAGGATAAAGATTATTTATCCTTTTCTATAATCTACTATGGTGGTTCTCCTAATGATATAATTTTCTGTTAAATTCTTCATTGTATTATTTATTTTCATTATCAAGAAGACTCTATATATAATACTCTAGTGATAAGAAATCCCTCATATCTTAAGGAACTAACAAATATAAGGTACTTCATATCTGATGCAGTGTTACTAGTAGGTGAAATAACTTCTCATCCAAAGGAAAGTCCAAGGAAACAGTCATTCTTCAAACCTCCCTTTGGCCATTTTCCATCTATTATAGTATAGTTAACACAAAATTATCCCATTTCTTACAGTAAATAAATCGAGAAGCATCAACTCTGGTCCAACAATGTTGATAAACCTCTAGAAAAAGATGGAGATGTTATGTTGAATATGAGAAAACAACTGGATAAGGGTGAAATACCTATCATGTTTTTCCCTTTTTAAACCTCTTAATACAATATTCTAGAAATGATGGTAGAAGATTGCATTCATGATATCTGCACCAATATATCAAAGACTCTCCGTAATCTAAAAATCTACGTATTACCATATGATGGATATCAAAGTCATATCAAGGAAATAGTAGGGTTTTAGGGTTAATTAGACTTGGAATCTCTCTAGGTTTCCAAACTCCAATGAATGGGAAGCAATAGGATGCCCTTCAATGTTCATGACACAATTCATTAAAGAGTTTGTGATGATTGATCATAGAAACCAAATCTAGTGTTGATATCAAAGGATGTGGTGGACATGGAGCATTGAATTTCATGATGCTCAAAATTCAGTAATTTCTGCCATATGTGTCCTCTTGAAATGTTTTTTCCCCGACCCATTTAAACACAAAATTTCTCCTCAAGACTAAATAAATTCTTAGCAAGATAATGGATTGATTGGTTTTTACCAATATTAGGGCAAAAGAGAGAAATATATTGAGATAATTCTCCATCAAGCATCTAAAAACATCGAGAAGTCTTCTCTTTTAGAGGTTGTCAACCATTAAATCACAGAATTTTATAAAATAGTACAATAGTATTTTGAAATAGGTAAATTAAGTGGGTTTTAGATAATATACCCAGCCAATGTTCGGATGAGAATTTATAAAATTAGAAGAGAAGCAGTACTAACGTCAGTCAGAGTAGTTCAAGAACCACCTCATCCCATAGGGTTGGGGGGGTTTTTTAACCCAACCATTGGAGTCAAAAACTTGGCCAGAAGGGTTAAGGAATAAGAAAAAGATAATCCCCAGCTTTTAGGGATGGGGGATTTTTCACATCTACAATCCCCTCCTCACTGGATATCAGTTTTCTCCCGATTAGGGAAAAAGGCACAAAGTGAACGTAAAAATAAGCTATCTGAGGATTCTCTTTATATCATTGTCTGTCAAATAGTTCCTGGGAAATTAAAAAGTAGGAGGTGTTCATACCTGAAATCAAAGGATTACCCAAAATTTGGGAATTCTCTCAAATAATGAACATCCACCTTTTCAAAAGGAACCTAACATGCTCCACAAGTAGATCCTTAGTGCGTATATTTATTATTGGAACCTCATCAAATAGGGTTTGATGCAACTACTAATGTGGATAATGAATCCCCTTTATTGGGTGCAGAGATAGAACATGTTCAATCACATACTTACAGGCCTATTCCCATTGGTTATCCATGAAAAATACCTATAGCATCACCACCGGTGGTCTTTCCGGTTGCTGTATGAGTTCATGATACAGCTTATGTACCTATACAGGTCCCAACTCCGCTAGATATTCCTCAAGTTCTTATGAATATAATTGAGTCATTAACAAATCTATTAGAATCTATGGATGGATAGTGCACATCAATAGAACTAGAAAAGAACACTTACCCCAAATTGGTAAGTCAAATTCCTCCACTAACAAACATTATAAATGCCACATTTCCAATCTTTAATGGTTTTGAAGATCCAGAGCAACACTTCATGTATTTTTTTCTTGCTGGAATCCCATGATGGGCCCCTCAACAACAAGAAGATATAAATCTTAGATGTTTTGAACAATCACTACAGGAGAAAATGTTTGTCTGGTGTATAAGTTTATAGTCTCGATCCAATACTAGATGGAAAGACATTCATCAGAAACTCCTTTTCCAATTCAACTCAATCGTGCAGAAGACAACTATTTTTCATCTTCTAAATCGGAAACAAAGTGAGAATGAGAGGGTTTTATATTTCATTACTCGATAGAAAGGACTAACATATTCCATAAACCAACCACTCCATCAAGAAGAGTTATTGGAAATATTTGTGAATAAATCTCCATGATGATATGTTCACACCACTAATCCCTGTGATAAACATAGGAGGGCTTCGTGAAATTTTTTCAATAGCCCAACAAGTGGAGAATTCCATCATGGAAACCAATGCTAAGTCTTGTGTAATCACTTCTGCCCTGGAAAAGAAAACAGGAAAGGTAGAGGCTTCCATAGTTACACCCAAAAAAGCACATATACCTGATTATAATTTAAATCCCTAAATATGCCATAGGGATCATCTTCCTAAGTATTTTAAAAAATGAACGCATTTTAAACATGATCAAAAATATCAGAGGCAAAGATAGTTTAAGAAGTTAAAGAAAAAAGTACATTCCTTTCAGAATTAACAAGTTGTCAGTTACCTTATTTCATCTTTATAAAGAAACATAGTGTAGCTTCTAAGGCCTAGTACTGTTTAAACACATTTATTTGTACTGATATTTTCATAGTTTTAGAAATTTTAGTTATAAGATCCTTAAAAATACATAGTTATTTAACAAGTTTTTTATAAATAGATTCTAGAATTTTAGAATTTAAAATATTAATGGTCTAGAAGAATAAGAACTATTTATAGACATAGTTTAACTTTAACTTTTAATGAATTTTTTCTTTAAATATTTCTCTATCAAGATTTATAAAAAATTATAGTTGTATAGTTGTGTGCTGTTTTTTTCATGATTCTTTATACGACATTTTATACAATTCATAAATATTTCCACATCCTCTTTCAGTTTCACATTAGTTATTTAATGTTCATTTTTTCTTTAAATAACTATGAATTTTTTTCCTTCAAAAATTTAAATTCAGATTTAATGTGAGTTGAGAAAAAATGATTCTTCTTTAGTATTTTATAATTATCCTTCATCCCATTAGTTTTTTCACTAGTATGATAAAATTCTCAAATAAATAATCACTACTCTTTCTTTAAACACATTTAGAAATAAAAAAACAATTTTTGGAATATAAACAAGATATGTGTAAATGGTATTTAGTAACATAGATGTTTTTTCCTAAAAAACATGTTAGCTCTTCCATTTTTATCTTCTATGATCGATCCAAAGTCACTTGAACTATCCTCAAAGGCACACTATATGTCCTTTATAGAAAATTTTATACTGTTTTCATTTATCAACATAATTTTTTTATATTTCATATTGGGGAAATATTTCCTGATATATCAATTTATTTTTCACTCATAAAAGATTATCTCATTAGCGGAATCATCTATTTTACAATATATCCTCTAATTTCCTTTTTTTATTCATACCACTGTAATTTTATTTACTGAATAAGATATTATTCATGTAGAATTTCATGAATATTCAAGATAGGTGAACCATTTTCTTATCACCATCGAAAGGTGATTCATAATCCCAAAAAAAATTAACATTTATTTCCTACTAAATTTTTTAATCAGATTTCATGAATAATACTAAAATTTTCATAGGTTCATTATCTTTTAATTTGTTTAACTTAAATCCTATTAATACATAATAATATTTACAATAAGATCTTTTACTAGTTAGTTTATGATTTCGTAGGATTATCTAATAGAAACAGATTTTCTTATACATCAATCAGGTAGAAATAAAAAAAGTCACATCAATTAATCATTATCACATACTATATTCCCATGTCCGTGATTTTTTTAAATATCATCAATCTAGAGATACATGTCTGAAATGGATTTATCATGATACATTTTAAAGGTTTCATACATAATTGTATAAGTATTCAAATGTATTCCTTTAACATTTAGAGTTCCCTTATGAGATATAGATAGAGTATCCCAAATATAAAAATTAGAAGAACAAAAAGGTATTATAATAATTTAATCTTCTCTTCACAAAAAAAATAAATAAATTCACCGATATACAATTACAGTCATATTTGGATTACTGTAATCTCTCTATTAAACTCTGTTATTTTCACAATTTTTATATTTATCATCAATAATGGTTAAAATATCAAATCTCATGCAATCTATAAAGATTATAATCTTTACCTACCCTTGAGAATTGTTGTTTACATTAAAATAAAGAGGAAATTCCTTAGTCTTCCCATATTGTCTATTATTATACATAAAGACAAAACTCTAAAACTTTGAAATAATATTTGATCATTATGTATAAAAATTTCTTAATAAAAAAGTATTTTTTAAATTTCTCATGTACCAAATGTTAGTACTAGTGGAAAAATATAAATGGAGTGAGTTGAGTTTCCAATAAAAATTTCAATTTAGTAATATTTAAAACATAAATCCTCCATTTAAAAAATTTCCTTAGTTAATTACAATACTATTGTTTTATAAATTACTTATTTCAAAATGGTCTATAGATGTTTGGTCACTAATTAGTTAAAAATATATTTTGAAACTGATTCAAACATTTCAAATAGATTTTTATAGATTAATCATCATATATGACACATTAATTAGTTTAATCTATCAGAGTAAATTTTTTAAATAATTTATAAAATAGATATAGAAGTATTTTTTAAAAAGTAATGAATAGACGATAAAACCATTTCATAAATAAACTATCATGTCAATACTTAGTCCCCTTAACCTATAAATCACCATGTAATATGATTTTTATTATAAAATAAACTGATATATAACCTAGATCAGGTTTTACACAATTTCACACATGGTTTTCCATGATACTAGGACTCTTCCTTAGATATCCATATAAAATGAAATGAAATAACAATATCCAAAGGTTTTATAGGATACACAACATCTTCCATAGATTTATATAAAATTATGGATAATGAAATGAGGAATAGAGTATCTCACACTATCCATTTCGGTGTAAAAGATAGTGAATAACAACTATACAATGTAAAACACCCACATAGCTTGAATGTAAATAAAATAGTTTATGAGAAAATAAAATAATTTGGTCTTTTATAATATGTATTTATTTTTTATACATAGTATTTATCTCTTATAATTATTTTATTTTGAATTGGAATTGATTATAAAAATAATTACATTCATATATGACGCATTGTGAATGTTACGGTGGCAACATTGTGTCATAAAGGTTCAAAATAGAGAATTTCTTCTTTAATTATTATCCATAAAAAATAAAATGTCTTTTTATTATGTGGGAATATTTTTCTACATGATTTATTTCTCCAATTGTTACATCATTGGTTTTCCATTTAAAAAGAAGGTTCTCTTTAGAAATTGACTTTTCAAAATCATCAGGAAGATCAACAAACATTGGAAATATATATTTCATAATTAAATTATTCTAATCGGCATTTAATATTTCATATAGAACATGTTGTATTAATATATTTAATAATATAATTATATAATTATATAGTAATTACCATTAGAAATGGTCAAATTTAAGTTCCCATATCTACATCCATGATTTCTTCCATACATTTAATATTCTTTTATATGTTGTAAGGTTTATCACTTTATCATATGGTTGATCATCATGTTAATGCAATCAATTATATACATGATTTATTTTGAGACTACTAACCAAAGTGACTTCATTTGGTCTGATGGTCAAACCACTACATGGAAAGATTCTTGACAGAACCACCATTTCTTAGTTATAGATTTTTGTAAAAAATTTATCATGTATTCAATATTATAGCTATGATGTCAATATATTAGCAATATAAAAACCTTGATCTCTTTAGTTGTTTGATTATAACATGTGTTTTCTTCGTTCTCTCTTATGACATCTTGGTTTATTTTCCATAATTCTATCAGGGTAGATTATTTTTTCATATGGTCGATTACATATATCATATGGTTGATTCAAGAATTGGAAAAAATTTCCCAGTATTAAGAAAAATAAATCTACTTTAATAGAATATATAATAGATAAAAAATTACATAAACCTGATCTGTGATTATTTAAATAATAAATTACATGAATAATCAATAAAATATTGTGAAAGATACAAAAAGAGTTAGGGACCTATAGATGAGACCATGATAAAGTAGTTTACCTACCCAATGGTAGGATATACTATTTATTATTCCATAGGTGATAACAAGGGATGATAGATATCCATGAGAAATTTTATATCCCTATGTGAATTGGTTATACAAAATTATGTAACATTATCACTCCATGTTTCATAAGTTGAGACTTATTCTCAACATAATCCCTTTAAAATCAATATTTATTCACATATCCGATGTATATATTTCAATATTTGTTTATAAATTTAGTTTCCAAAAAAGAAATTGGAATATGTGTGAAATGATTTGGAATTATGAATGATCATATCCATGCATACTGACTCACATAACTCTATGTGAATCATAAGTCTTTTCACCCTTACATCATTGGGTGCCTTGAATATATGTTATGTAAATTAATATTGAGGGTTCTTGATATTAAGTCCCATTTTTACATACCCAAAGAACATGGTTCATATTATTCCTTTACTTTTTTAGTAAGTTATACACATATAGGGGATATATATTAATTTTTTATTTTCACCCCTTGGGATTACAAAAAACAATATACAGAGTCAAATTTATATTTCTAGCTTCATAAAAGGTTTTATTATTTGATATATGGATAATAAACATTGCACTCATTAATTATAGGATACTATGGTATTTATAAGAATTTTGGGACATGTTTACTAATGTGATGTTTTGGGAGCTTCAGTTTCTTGTTCACTCCAACATTGTAGGAACCATAAATATAGTAACATAGTATTTGTGTTTATATTATTATATTGGTACAAGATATAAGGTGTGAGAATATAATTTATCAATCATTGTTAAGACTTTAAAAATTATATATATACATTATTACAATATTAAATTGAATGATAAAAAATATAGCATGAAAAACATTCTCCCTTCCACAAAAATCATTAAATTATTCTATTTTTCATATCATATGGAATGGAAAAAAATAAAGGGTCTTCACAAATGCTCAGTAATGGAACCATATATAAAATTTTATCATTAGTAAATAAGGAATAATCTATATGTTAATGCATAGAATAAATAAAATATTCTATTTAATTAATAACTTTTTCCTCAAATAATATGATCAGAAAACATCAACATAATAATCACATGGATAATAATGAATAAAATCTTAAATAAACACATTCATAATGGAAAACATTAATGATATATATTTGAAGGATCATACTAAAACATTATGAATAATGCCATCAAGTCCTTGTTCTAATAAACGTTACATACAATCAAGGACTTAATCTAAGACAATTCCATTGTATTGGTTGACATTCATATAGAAATACATGTTATTGTTTATTCAATATACCTATTGATGCATCATATGGTATCTTTAACCTAGTCCCATCAATCAATTTAATGTTTCCAATGCATTAAATAAATTTTTAATTGGAAATATAATACCTAATAGACATGTTTAATAAATAAATAAATTTACTAATTGAATTAAGAATATTGAAATTAATTTTCCCCAGTAAATGAAACAAATTTCTCAATAAACATCCTTATTTTCATAATGTATATAAATAAGTATATATATATATTAGTTAGTGTTGATATAAATAATGGATGATAACAAATCTTCAATGAATTTAGATTTTTCCTTATAAAAATTGACATATAAATACAAATTAGTAAAATTTAATACTATAAATTCATCATAATTGTTTGAAATAAATTATATTCTATAGATAGTGAAAGGTGAAAATGGTATGAATATTTTTAAATGAAACCTTCCGAAATCTTTATTATGATTACTTAAAAAATATGTCATAAATCACAGAAAAATATTTTTTCTACCTTCTTGAAATTTTTTCTTTTTTTAAATATAAAAACTAAAAATTCACAGTATAGTGGAAAATTATTGGAGTCATTCCGTAGGAATGAAAAATGATTATAAAGAAACAATTTGGATATTTTAAAATATAGAATAAAGTTAAAGGAATTAAAGAAGTATAGTTCAATGGATCTCTATGGGACACCTATGAATCAAGAATCCAGTGTAGGTCCCACCCATGCAACCCAATGTGTAGACCCCTACTATGAAGACCTACACTAAGGACCTCCACTGGGGACCTATGCGATAGAAGGATTTATGAACCCCTGCACGGGGGACCAATGGTGTGAAGCTATACCAATGGCCTACACAAATAAACTCCTTTCGAACAAAACTACTCCTTGACTACAAATAGGACCCTTGGCCTCCACATTTGGAAAGTAAAAAAAAGTTGGAAGAACTCCCGAAGATCCCACTGTGTAACTCCTTCTCCCAAGACCTACAAATATTCTCAATTAGATATCTAAAACACGATAGAAGATAGAATTAAATGGTCTATTAAATTTCAATACCCTTTCTGAGTTTTAAATTAATGAAATTTGATTAAGGACCCTATTTCCATGGGATGAATTCAATTATGCATCATTCTTTCCTAAAGTAAGGACCAACACTAGATGTTACCAAGTACATCAAGGGACAGCTGGGGTGATTAAGATAAAACCTCACCCAAGTTTTATTACCCGTAGTTCATTTTTTAGGGAATATCAAGCTCTCAAGGGATTACACTTCCAATGTTATTAATTTTTCAATTCCACTAAGGACCAGCACGATACACATACATGGTACATCTACACGGCATACCGATGCAGAAGACTAGCACAGACCACCTATACAAGCCATCTTTTAATTCCTATTCTAATCCACCTGTGGAGGAGGGGAATTTATTTCCTTGGATCTATGTCTAAAAAGGGACAAGTTGAGATCTCCAAAAAAAATTCTACAAACTTACCAAACCATTGGGAAAGAGACATCAGCATGTAACCCATTTGGGTGTGTATTTATATAGTTAGAGGTTTTCTATAGTTGTCTTATAAGGGATTCATAATACTTAGGATGATTGTAGGTTTGTATATCTATAGTCGCATTGACCCTTACGCCAGAGAGAAGGTTGGGATGTTCCCAGTTTAGAGGATTGGGGTTCGGTACATGTCCCCCCCCCCCTTCTCATCTTTAAGACCCAAAACTTCAGTTCCATGTTAGGTAATGTATGGTTCACACCATATTTTCTTTTCAACAAAAAATATCCCTCTTATATCAGGATCAATTTTAGTTAATCCATCATGGGTTAATCCCATAAACCTTTTTGAGCAAGACCTAATGACCATAATTTTTATTTCACATTGAAGGGGTTATTTCTCTGTGCACTCATCCACTTTCAGCCAAGTTTATTTCATCGTAGGCTGAAACTCTCCCATCAGCGAAGGGGAAAGTCTGTGGTTTGTTGAATATTTCACATACTCTTGTTTCTAAAACTGATCAAAAATCATGTTGTATTAGAGATTTGGGATGATCAAAACACCCAAACAATCCCCCTCATATCCTGGACAACAATTAATTTGATTCCCATCATAATAAGAATACGTAGGAAGCCTTAACCTAGGGCCCGATCTCACTAGACATCATCCTCATGAGTCCAACCCTAACCCCCTTAATCTAGAAATACTCCCTATAAGTAAACCCTGAATTCAGCCTCCCATCCTAACATTCAATATGTTAAGACATATATCATGGACCTTGTTACAAGGGTATCCTCTTTAGAAGTAAGCCCCAACCTATTTATCTCAAAGGTCCATATTCCACTGTGAGACATATTGAACTATGTGGGATTTGATTCCCACCCATGTGGGATAAGTTGGAAGCCTTCCTGAGTGTCAAAGTCAATACTCAAAATCAACTGTGTTCTTTCTATGCTACATTCCCAATAGGGTATAATCCATCCTAGAAACCTATATCCATTCCAAGTTCCTTTCCCTACATAAGATTAAGTACCACACCAAGCTTTGACTAGGCATCTTTCGTCTAAGATTTCCTTACCACCTGAAACTAAACTATACTGTTAGGTATTTACCACAAAAACATAAAAGGTATGATGTGTCCCATTATGAGGCACCAAACTATGAGGTGTATGTATCCTTTCATGACGATACATTTGAAGCCTATTTTTGGGTACAATCCCAACATCAAAATAACTATTTTCCACCTGGATGACCATAAATTCCTGAGTTCCCCACTGAGTGGATTAAAATCAAGTATCATCATAACAATGAAAAAAGAATCTCTATGTAGTATATGATAGGATACCATTGATGGAGAGCCTAAAATACATACAAATATCTCAATTGATAAAGAACCTCAAATATATACAGATGATTCTTAATTTCATACATGAAAAATAATTGATCTAAAATCTCAAAGGGAAACATACATTATACTTAGTAAATTAATAAAGATTCATGAACATATCTTAAATATATAATAGAGTCCTAAAATAGGCAATAATTTCCCCCCCAAAAGAGGGTTGATGGGACCAACGTCCCATCCTCACGACCAATGTGAGTTCTTAATTTTGATATGTTGAAAAACCTAATAAACTCTTGACATTAGAAATGAGGTCCCATTGTATATAAGATGAATTATATGTTTCCAGTTCCATAAATAAATCCAATGGCAACCGTTTGGAAGTAATTATTCTTAATCAAAACAAAAATTCCGAGGGAAACAAAAAATGGTGAACCCAACGTGAATCCATAACCAAGTTGATATTGTTACCCATCTGTTAAACCCCTATCAATTGATAAAAGAGGGATAGAAAAAGGAAGGGATCACACATGTGTTCATCTAAAAGTTACTAATTTTTTGTAGTTTATTGTGTTTATATTTCATTTATACATGAACTATATTTCCAAGAACTCTCTTCATAACAAATGGCTTAATTCAAGTTTGTACCTGTGAATGCCACAGCTTCTGCTCACGATGGATCCTTTCCCACTCAAACGGTGTCATCACCAACTCATCATCTTCAATGATGGCTCATCAATGAATTGTTTTGATAGTACATTCAACACGTTACTATCTCGACCTTATAGGATACCCGAAATGCCCTCCAAATCAAGAATAACACTTGTTCTTCTAGTCAATGATGACCAATTGTTTAGAAACAAATAGTGCCAACCACCGTATTCCACCATTTTGGGAGTTTATCCGTGAAATAGAATAAAAAATCCCTCCTATATTCTAGGTATGTTGACCAAGAGGCCATCTATGACCTCGTTTTGAAAAGACAGGGGTCCCTCCTGAGGGATCTTACCATCAATTACCTCTTCCAAAGTCATGCAGTGTCAAAACATAAACATGATGAGGGTGTTATCTTTTGCTATCTAGCTCAGGTCCGTCAGACCTGCTAATGCAAGATGAACCACTGAGGACAAAAATCAGGCAACATGGAGTAGGTTTCTACCTTTACCCATCTGGATAAGTCAATCAAACTAAATTTATGAAAAATATTGATCGAGCAGATAAACTCATCTGTGTTAATTCCTCCAATGAGTAGACTCATATAGTGGTACTTATCCAATCCTTCCATAAACATTTGATGGAATATTATGAGTTGGAACATACACATTCTTAAAATATTTCAACCAGTCAATAGGTTTTTCTTGATGCATTCAATAAATATCATCATACAAGTGTAGTAGTAACTTGTAATCAGGGACATACACTTCAAACATCCATCACGCCTACCAACTGTCTCATTTTACATCAATCGGAGAAGACAACTAGATTTCTACATCGATAAACCTCGGGAACACTCAACTCTCTACCCCCATACACAAGTACATTTAGTATCCATTAAAAGGAAAGGGAGGATATAAGATGGTACATACACCTACTCCAAATATGTAGTTGACGTATATTCCTATTTAGGACGCTGAAGTCACCAAAGAAATTTTGGATATGGTGAAAGGGAATACAAAAATTCATAACCATATCCTAGAAGCTAGCCAGAAAATCATAACGGAAACTTATACAGTACTAGAGGTATGAACACATAATTTTATCCCCACACCTGGGATGACATGTCATATGGTCATCCCAGAGAAGATACATACCTCTGTTCTAGTCCAGGGGGTTATGAAAAATACTCCCCCATAATATACGGATAATTGGATCAGGCACCTACACCCATTCTAATTAGATATAATCAGTCTTTTCTGACAGCCACTCTAAGGCAAACACATAATCCTTCTCATGATAACCACTTTTCCTAGTAGGTGGTCCCAATTACATGTAAGAGAGAGTCTAAGATGAATTCTCACCATGAATATTTAGAGAATAAAGAGTCAATCAACGATCTATCTCCTCTTAATGCAAGATTTATTGAAGCCTTAAGAATATTATCTGTTTCAGATCGAGATCCAACAAGCCCATCATGAAATCGTAAGAGTAGTAGCTGAAATTTTGATGTTCCTCATCAGATACTTCAACCTGAGGTCTTAATTCATGACGATTTGGTTAATTCAGAGAAATTATATCTATATTTGTGCAGTGAAAACCATCCGTGTGGCCAGAAGACCAGTGATCAAGTGGATTTATCCTCTTATATATTCCACCATTGTAGTCCTCCCAATAATGGTGTTTGCTGGGAATGTCCTCGCTATAGTATTATTTCTCATTGTCAAGAAAATTCACCTATTGAAAATGTAGTGATGATAAATCCCTCATATCTTGAGGCACTTGAAAATATAAGTCTAGCCATGTCGGATTCATTATAACTAGTAGTTGATATACTTTCTTCGCTAGAATAAATCCCAAGGAAAAAATAATTTTCCAAACATCCCTTCAGTTTTTTTATTTCTAATATAGCATAAGAAACACTAAATGATTACATTACATACATTAAATTAATCGAGCAGCATCCTCTCTTGTCAAAACAAGTTGGAAACCCTCTAGAAAAATATGAAGATAATATATTGAATATGAGAAAACAACTTTATAAGGGTGAAATACCAGTTAGGTTTTGGCCATTGGAGACCTCTCAATAAAAAATTTCAGAAATGAAGGTAGAATATTAAATTCATGATATCCACCAAAATATATGGAAGTCTCATCATCATCATCCGAAAATAAAAGTATTTCCATTTGATGGATATTAAAGGCATGTTAATTTAATATAAGGGTTGTAGTGTAAGATTTTTTTAGAATCTTTCTAGGTTTCCTATCATCCAAATATCACGAAGCAATAGGAGGACCTTCAATGTACATGCATCAATACATTAAATATGTTGCGAAAATTGATCATCAAAACCCCAATTGGTATTCATATCAAAGTATGGGGTTCCCATGGAGCATTTAATTTAACTATGCTAAAAAATTATTAAAGCACGTCAATTTTCATCTCATATAGTGTTATTTCCCCAAGACTGCTACAAAAAATGATTTATAATCATGACTAATGAAATGCTCAGCTAAAGTAGGCTTCAATTGGTTTCCCCAATGTCAAGACCAAATAGAGAAAACTATTGAGATGGTTCTACCTGAAGCATCTAAAAACATTGAGTAGGATTCCATCTTAGAGGATGCTAGCCATCAAATCACAGAAATGTTTGAAATAGTATAATGGTATTCTGAAATAGGTGATTAAATGAGTGTCAGATAATGTCTCCAACCAATGTTCATACTAGAATTCATAAAATTAGAAGAGAAGATGCATTGATATCATCCAAATAAATTTGGGAAAACCATCATTCTGCAGGGCTAGGGGATTGTTAGCCCAACCTTCAATGTAAACAAATAGATCCCCAAGGGTTTAGGAAGAAGAAAAAGTGTATCCCTAGCCTATAGGGCTGAGAGACATTTCCACATCTAAAATCCACTCAGCAGAATTCATTTTTCCCCTAATTAGGGAATAATCCAAAAAGTGAATGTAAGAATAAGATATATGAGTATTCCCTTCAGATTACTGTGTATTACATAGTTCATAAGAAACTAAAAAATAAGGGTACAATGTTTCATGGAGGATGAAGAAGAAGGTAATCTTTCAAATATAGTGATAGAATGAAATCAATGCATTATGCGTTATTAAATTTAATTAATTCAATTATTGAAGATCCTCAAGAAAATGAGTCTAGTTAAAGGGATTTAAAGGATGAATTTCTTTTTCATAATGCATTAAAAACTGAAGAAAATGAAGAAGGTGACCATAACTAAAATTAGAGGATTACCCAATATTTAGGTATTCCCTTGAATAATTAACTTCCACCTATTCAAAAGGCACCTAACAAGGGGAAATGTAAAGGTCAGATCATGTCTCACTTTTCTATTGGAAAAGGTAAATCTCTTTATCTTGAAGAAATATTTTTCTAGTAAGAGGAGGAGATGAAGGAGTTGAGAATACTCAATGAAGACGTACTCTGAATTGGCATTTTTTCCAGACATGCTCCACAAGAAAATCCTCAACTTGTACATCCAGTAGGATCTCCTCAACAAAGAGGGTTTTTTGTAACTACTAATGTGGATAATGAATTCTCTATGTTGGGTACCCAACTAATAGATGGTCAAGAACATACTTATAGGCCTGTTCCCATGGGTTATCCAATGAAAATACCAGTAGCACCACCACCGGTGGTCCTTCCAGTTGCCACACAAGTTCAGGCTCCAGCTGATGTACCTATACATGTCCTAGCTCATCCAAATATTTCTCACATTCTTATGAATACCATTATGTCATTTACTACTAAATTAGAATCTATAGATGTATGGCATGAACCGATAAAACCAAAAAATAACACTTATCCAAAATGATTATATCTGAATCCTGCACCACAAAACTGTGTGAATACCTTATTTCTAATCTTTAATGGTTCGAGAGATCTAGAGAAGCATGGGACGCATTTTGTTTCTCATTATAATCCCATAATGATCCACCTCGACAACAATAATAAGTAAAGCTTTGATGTTTTGTTCAATTACTACAAGATTTGGATTTTATCTGGTATGAATGTTTTCAGTCTCAATCAGTTAGTAGACGGGAAGACCTCCATAAGAATAATTTTTTCAATTAAGCACAACATTGTAGAAGACAACCGTTTTTTATCATACAAATTGAAAAAGGAGAAAATTAAAGGGTTTAATATTTAATTGTTCGATGAAAAGGACTAACATATCCCTTAAAACTACCACACCCTCATTAAGAGTAACTACCAATCTTTGTATCAAAACACCATGATGGGTTAGACACATCACTAATCCCTATGAAATAAATAGGGCGGTTTTGAGACCTTGCTTCAATCACCCAAAAAGTGGATAATTCCATCATAGAAACCAAAGATAAGTCTCATGTAATCCCATTAACTTTGGAAAGGGGAATAGGAAAAGAATAGGCTTCTACAGTTACACTCAAGAAAGCAGATATACCTACTTCTATATCAAATCCCTCATCATATCGTAGTTATCCTCCTCTCGAGCATCATTAACAATGATCACCTCATCCAGACGATCAAAAAGATCATAGGTAAAGATATATTGAGAAGATAATGAAATTTTTTTATTATTTTCAGAATGAAAAGTTTCCCAGTTTCTTCATTTCAACCATGGAAAACAACATAGTGCAGCTGGAAAGGCCCATGTAACTGAACAGAGAAGGGGATAAGGACCTCCCAAGCTATTTTCCTATTTATCAAATGTTGGGACACCCCATTCAAGAGTTTTTTGTTCTTAATTATCTCCATCAAAAGATGGTGGATTCATGACAAGTGAAAATAGAAATTTTATCATCCCCAATTGTATGTGTTACCATTACCAATCCATAATAAGAAGTTGAATAAAATAATGTTAAAAGAAAGAGCGAACAAAAGTTTTATGATTAGATGTTCTGTAAAATGATCAATGAAACTCATTCCATTATACGAATACATTTGTAACAATCAACTATATTTATTTCCAACTCCACAACAACCAATCTATCTTCATCAAAATATTAGTCCTCCAAAGGCCAATCCTCAAATAAGTGAATGATCAGAAAGGTAAAGAGCAATCTGAAGAATACAACCTCATCATAAAACCAAGATTATCCTTGAATTTTAGAAGATTTAATTCCATATATCTCAAAATCATGGCACCTCCCTACCTAATGGCACAACCAAAACTAACATATCAGGCAAAATCTTCATCATATGAGGATTTCATCTTTAGTTCCATTAATGATATCCACTTAACATACCCACACACAAATGATTATTTTGGTAATGAACATAAATTATCTGTACATTATTGGGGAACAAGGGGAATATCTCATGTTTGAGGTTACTAGGGAACAAGTGGGTATTCTAGAAGACCCTATTTTAATTACATCCCTACACAAACCTTTTATACAGTAGACAATCATGGGAGAGACCTTTAGCGGGATCAACAAGAACAAGGGATCTCTCCCACACATGATAAGATCAAACCCAGCATGATCATCTTGGAATATTTATTATAGGATATACCACCACATTCATGGAATGTGGGTAGACCTAATCATCCTAACAAATCAAGAGCAGAAGTATTTATAGCCCCTACCCAGACACATGGTATATCTACATTTGGGGCATTGACTTCCAATTCATTTAAAAAACTTCATCTCTATGCTATAAAATGTCGGCCTCTAGACTAGAAGTATGATTTTTTGAAATAAATAGATCATATAATTTCCATCTTATCAATCACGGATTCTCTGAATCAGTCAAAAGATATTCGAGAAGCATTTATTGAGGCTTTTAATGTCCTCATGAGTTGAAATTAAGGTTACTACTCCCGAGGTCTACTATATAGATAATGAACATTCAGAATTAGGTGTAGTTATATAATTCATGGATCAAAATGAGTACGGTGTTGTACATGGACACATTAGGCCGTTGTATTTATTTGGCAAGGTTAATAATACTGATAACCAGCAAGATTTCATTGATAATGGTTGAGGATTCATCGTCATTCTTATCCATACACTAAGTCAATTAGGTATCACTGAATCTCACTTATCTCCCTCCACTTTGATGCTATAAAGTTATGAAAAAAATTAACAAGAACCTCTTGGTGGGAGTACAATTAGAACTCAGTTTGGGGATCTTGTATGTAATTTACAATTCATGGTTTTCATAAAAAACACTGCTTTCAAAATTCTTCTTGGAATACCCTGGTTACATCAGCTGGAAACCATTAGTTCATCATACCCCAAATGTCTCAAGTATATATTCAGTGATATAATTGAAAAATTTCATGGTGATAAGGCCCCATTAAAAACATATGAATCTCAATATATTGTGGTAGAGTTCTATTACACAAAGGGAACATGGTCTTTAGAAAAATATATAACAAGAATCAATGCTCTGAATGGTGTGTAAAAGATCCTTGCCAACCCATTTATGAATATTAAATTAGATTACATGCTTCTTATCAATAAAATTGAAAGTTTATACCCAAATCCTAGCATTCATTTACTAAATTCTATAATTTTAGTTATGGAAATTGATCTTGGAAACATGGTAGAAATCACTGATTTACCAAAAGTGGTGAAAGCATAATTGTATATTTCCAAATTCCATCCCCTAAACATCTAAAAGACTTTTCTATATCATCTAGGTTGGAGGAAGATATCATTTTAATGGAAAATAGACAAGTATTTTCATTCTCAACTCATTATTTTCACTTCAATGGTCTTGGAATACCCTTCCTCCTCAGTAGGGTTAGAAACGGTAGATTCTTCTTTAGGGTGTCCAAATACTAACTCCTCCCCATGATCTAAGTGACTTTCTTCATCAACCACCCTACATAAAAAATTGAAGAAGTGAAACATGAGGAATATAGGGAAGAGGAAGATCTTAGGGATGCCCCACTAGCTTTGGAGGAAGGAATCTCTACCACTATGTATGATCATAGAGAAATAAATTTTGGTATTGAAGAAGATCTGTACCCCACTATAATAAGTATGAACATGACTTATGAAGAGAAATAGGTCTATACTTTATTTCTAAAGTATCACTGAGATTTATATACTTGGAACTATAAATAAATTCTAGGCCTTGACCCCGATATGGCCACTCATCATTTGGGTTTTTTATAAGAGCATCGAGGATTTAAGAAGGTGTCAAGAAGAACGCACCCAACTCATGCCAACAAAATTGAGGTTGGAGTTGATAATATTATCAAAAATAACATTATTCAGGAGGTAAAATATCCAAAATCGCTGTCCAAAATTTTCCTAGTGAAATTGAAGAATGTACAAATCAGAGTTTGAATTGATTTCAAAGATCTTAACTGGCATTGTCCCAATGATGACTTTCCAGTTCCAATCATAGAACATTTTATTGATGAAACCAAGGGATACAAATCTCTCTCTCTCATGGATGGATACTATGGGTATACCCAAATCGTAATAGCCTCAAAATATGTGGAATATGTAGCTCTTAGATCCCCTCAAATTATATTTTTTATCGATTAATTCCCTTTTCCTTGAAGAATACTATTATGACATATTAACATGAAATGTATAATATTTTCAAACCATTCCTAGGGGAATTCATTGTATACTATATGGATGATCTATTGGTTATATCTAGAATGTATTCTGATCACATGGTTATTCTGGGGACCATATTTATCAAGCTTCAGAAACATAATTTGAAGATGAACCCCTGTAAATGTTCCTTCGGAGTAACCTTAGGTAAATTTCACAGTTTTTTTACATCATCGTGACATCTAAGTAGACCCTGAGAATAATAAGGCTATCTTTGGAATTTCACCTCCTCAAAACATGGAAAAATTAGGAGGACATCAAGGACACTTGGGCTATATCTGGCACTTCATATCCAATTTGATAGGAAAGTGTTTTTTCAATTTCCAAATTGATGAAGAAAGGGGTCACATATCAGTGGTCCAATGACTTACAATAATCATTTGATATCCTCAATAAATACCTCTTGACCCCATCGGTATTGATGACACCTTTTGATTAAAATGTAGTCATTCTGTTTGTGATAGACTTGGAGTGATCATTTCATGTCTTCCTTGCACAAAAGAATGATCTCCAGAATGAAAACAACCTTTACTATCTCAATCAAACAATGATTGGCCTAGAGACATGATATTTAGATATTAATAAAAGATACCTACCATTAACATTTATAGTCTTGAAATTGATACACTATCTGTAGCGTCATGAGGTCCACGTGTTTCCTCACAATAACCCACTCAAATTTATCCTCATTAATTCTATGATTAAAGGACATATGGTACATTGGATAGTTATTATGCAATTGTTGGATATACAGTTTGTGCCTTAGAAATAAGTAAATGATCAAGATTTATAATATTTCTTTCATCAGCACCTGTTTTTAGAAGATACATAATTGAATATTGAATTTCATGCTGATGAAATATTATATATTCAAGAAAGTACCTAAATATAGGAAATGTACATTGATGGTGCTTCTAGTTGTTTATAAGGGAAGAGAATAGATAACCCTAAACTTAACAAATATGGGTTAGGAATTGTTCTTATCTCCCTAGTGAAGTAAGTGTTTCCATATTCTTTTTTGTTATCAGAAGGTGGTACCAACAATGAATCTGAATATCAAGCTCTTATTAAATGCCTGGAATTATCACTCCAAATATAAGGGGATTTCCTAGAGGTGGAAGGTGATTCAATGTTGGTATTGAAACAAATCAATGGGGATTATAAAATTATAAAAGAAGAACTAATACCCATGTATGATTATGCTAATGGTTTAATGGAAGAATTCCCCTCATATCTAACATTTTATTACTTCCTGCAGTTAAAAAATGACAAAGCTGATGCATTGGAAAATGTAGAAACAACCTTGGGATATGTCACGACCCGTCCTCGGGGCCCGTGCCGTGACTACCCTAATCCTGCCTTCCATAGTACAGAGGCTGGAGACTAGCACCAAAGGCGTAATCCCAATAAAAAGAGAAGGCATTTTCTTTAATAAGTAAACAAAAACAACAGAGTACGCAACTGGAAGTAAACACTACGTAAAACTATATACAAAAGAAAGTGTTGAAAGGAAAGGGGCCGCAAATACAATCCCAACAGTAAAGTACAAACAACTATAAAACTAGTACAACTTTAGAAAGGTAAAAATTGAAATTACTGAGTCGTCCTTTGAGAATCTCACCTGATGGGTGGGTAGAGATGGCATCCTCAGCACCCCAGGTCTGTCTGTCTTCTCTGTGTACATCTCACCAAGTGGTCCACCTCTAGGTACCGCCCAACTCTACAAATCTCAACCTCAATCAGTGATGTCCGTCATCAGCAACCAACACAATGAAGTGCAGGCATATCCCGTGTAGGGGTGGGTATAAAAATACTTAGTAGGGACCCCAAGACCCTCATGTTTTCACAATATCCAACATGGATAACCCACAAATAAAGATACAATCACGAGTATCAACCAATTTTACTAAGTTATATGCCCATAAATATACCTAAGTCACCAATCATAGTTCGACAACAACTCTCGAGCCCAAGCACAACCCATTCCACACAGGAAGTAAAGTCAATCACCTCGAAGATAAATGATTGAAATTCAAGACTCATCTCACACACATATACATATTTCATAGAGGGATAGATATGATCAGATGTAGTTATTGATTCATCTAAGCTATCAATCCCACACAAGATACATGACCATCTAATTTGTTAGACACACACAAGATACATGACCAGCTACATTGTCGAACCCACACAGTATGCAGGAACATAAGTCAGAACTATCTGACCCACGGAGGATCCCGGTACAGTAGTCATCACTGTCAAACCAATGGAGGATTCCAGTTCAGTAGTCATCGCTATCGAACCCATGGAGGATTCTGTTTTAGTAGTCATTGTTGTCGAACTCACGTAGGATTCTGGTATAATAGTCGTCGCAGCCAGCTCTAGGGTTCCCGCACACAACACGCTCGATTCCAAGAGGGTACGCTCCGCTATCCATGTTTTGATACATCAACTATCATGAAGTCCTGTGTTGATGTATCCCATAGTTCCATCTCATCAAAAGGAACCTAACGCGATAGATGGCGAGTCAATCGGACGCTCGGTCTGAGAGTTATTGGCATTTCTGTTCGAGGGGCCCGGTTAGATTTTACATTCGATCCAACCTAGCTATTTTTTAAATTTGTCCAAAACTCACTTAGAGTGTCGTAAAAGGACTACCTCATCATGAGGGTCTCAGTGCTGTAGATGACACGCCGATCGGATACACAATCTTGAAGTTATTCAAATTTAAGCGAAGAAGGGCCTGACCCGTCAAGCCTAGTGGGCTGGCAGGTTGGCCTGACCTAGCTCGGTGGGTCCGACACGGCTAGAGGTCGACTCGGCCCACACTACGGGCCGGTCTGATTCACCCGGCGGTGCCACCTCCTCCTCTAGCCATCTGGTCGTAGCCGGCCGGTTCGGCCCGGCGCTCGCGACCCACGTTGTGGTTCGCGGTTCTCCAACCTGGATGGCAGGCAGCCAGTCGGTTCTTCCAGATGAGTGGCCTGCAGATGTAGGCTGTGGTCTCCCTCCAACCAGCGCCTTCGTGCGCTCCAGATCCTACACACGGACTGGCCAGATCATCCAGCTGGTTGTCCCACGGTCTGGGTGGCTCGAGCGGCCGCCAGTCTCCCCCCACACATCCATCGCGTGGCCACCGCTACCGTCGCTGCCTCCAGTCATCGCTGCCGCCGCCTCTTCCAAACCGTGGTTCTTCTCTAGTGTCGTGCGACGGCACCGCACCCTTTTGGATTTTCCTACGATGTCAATCAACAAAAACCTATAGAGGGGTGTCGGTCCATGTTGGTTCGGCCCTCACCCTCCGCATTAGGTGATAACAAGTGGCCATCATCAACCCCAAAAAAACCACTAGGAACGAGGGTACAATTTATACATTAAAATAATCAAAACCCCATACCTCATATTTGTCAGTGTACATTGACGAGTCGCGGAAGACGGACGTCGTTCCATCAATGTCAAAAGGAGTAGAGCTTAGTGAAGTTATGTCGAGATGACGGCCTCAGGGTACATCGTGGGCGGCGGTGCTTCCCTTCCTTGCTCTGGTTGAAGATGGAAGAAGATGTTTCTTCACGTTCTTTAGAGACAAGGAACGTTCTTCGTCGAGAGGATGGTGTTCTTCCAAGAGTTCCCCCAAGCTCCCCCAAATAATAATCACCAATCCAAAAATAAAATAATGGATACTCCATTATTTTATTTGTTTCCATGCAAAAATAATTCAAACCATTTCAAATTAATTAATTTGAATTAATTAATTTGGATTGATGGAAACATAAAGAGGGAAGGTGTAATGTGAATAGGCTCCAAAACATTTATGGATATTTCCAAAAGTTAAAGGGGGTTCAAGGGGATTTTAGGAGTTTAATGATTGTGTGGGCACCACCACAAAATGTCCGCCCTTGGGAGGTTATGTGAGGGTTGGCCCCACCTCCAACTTCCCCTTGGAGGATTAAACAACCACTTAAATAAAATTATGTCACTCATAATTTTTATTTAATTTATTAAGAATTACCAAAAATTAACTCCCATACTTGATAAAAACGCAACTGCAGTAAAGGTCTACTTAAGAGAATATCGATGCTGTGAGTTCATCGGTATCCTCATATTTCAATTCAGAGAATCAGTTCAATCGATATAAAATCATAATCATACGTTTACTGAACGTACCCGAACGAAACTTCTGAAATTGATTCCTGGCATAAAGGGCCTCAAAATCAGGCACCGTCAAAAACTATAGACTCGTAAAATTTATGTGTATTTAAAAAAATTCTATAGAATTTTTGGGTCATTACATTCTCCCCACCTCAGGGATTTACATCCTTGTAAGCTATAACACACACTAATGAAACAAATGGGGGTACTGAGCACGCATCTGAGCCTCCCGCTCCCATGTGCTCTCCTGGAGGTTCCCGTGCTGCCAGCGAACGCACACCAGAGGAATCGACAGTCCATGAAGGACCTGCTACTATCGATCCTCGGTCACCACTGGATCCTCCATGAATGTCTCCCTGTCATCAATGTCCAGCTCCCCATGGCCGATGATGTGGGACAGGTCATGCACGTATCTCCTCAGCTGAGATACCTGGATGACGTCGTGCACACAGCGTAACTGAGGTGGATGGTCCAGGCGGTAAGCCACCTCACCTACTCTTTTGAGGACCTGGAATGGTCCAATGAATCATGGAACTAACTTTCTTCCTCGACCAAATCTCTGTAGATCTCATCGAGGTGAGACCCATAGGAAGATGTAGTCTCCATATTTGAACTCCAGTGGTCTTCATCTCCTATCAGCATAGGAATTCTGTCTGCCCTGTGCAGTCTTCATCTGATCTTGGATGATCTGCACATTTTCCATTGTAACCTGCACTATCTCTGGTCCTACAAATTCTAACTCCCCTGGGTCAGTCCAGCACAGAGGCAATCTACAAGGTCAGTCGTAAAGTGCCTCATAAGGTTCCATCCCTATGGTGGAGTGGTATCTTTTGGTATACGAAAACTCTACCGAGGGTAAGTGATCCTCCCAGCTATGAACAAAGTCGAGGACACATGCACGAAGCATGTCCTCAAGATTCTTAATGGTCCTCTCAGTCTGGCCATCCATCTGAGAATGGAAGGCGATGATCAAGAAAAGATGTGTCCCAAATGCCTCCTGCAACCCCTTCCATTGCCGGGAAGTGAAACAGGAATCTCAATAGGAGACGATCATCGATGGCACCCCATGTAGTCATACAATCTCATGTATTTAAAGGCGTCTGAATCTCACTATTGATCCTTTCTCTCTCATCGGTAGGAATTGGGCCGACTTGGTGAGTTGGTCAACAGTTACCCAGACAGAGTCGTGTCCTCTAGACGTACATGGAAGTCCTATCACAAAATCCATGGATATCCCTTAACACTTCCACTCTAGAACCTCTAAGGGGTGAACCAAGACTACTGGAACCGGGTGATCCACCTTCACTTGTTGACAAGTGAGGCATCGTGATACAAACTCTGCTACCAACTTCTTCATACCTGGACACCATTGCAGTCTTCTGAGGTCCTGATACTTCTTTTCCCCTCCTAGATGTACCTCTAGAGGGGAAGTGTTGAACTCCTTCAACACCTACTCTTATAGTGCAACTGGTACCATGGTACATCCTCTGAAGAGGATGACGTTCTCCCCACCTTCAGAAAATTCATCAGGTGCCTAACCTAAGGATATCTGAGTACATTGTGTCTCATAGTCAACTTCCCCATGTTGTGCCTCTCTGACTCGCTGATGAAGTGTAGGAGTGACTGTGAGAGACTGCAGATAGGCTGTTCCACCTCTATCCACAAAGGATATCTGCAACACGGCTAGCTGCTATGTCGCCTCTCCAAGCAGCTGAATTCCTGATCTCCTACTAAGAGAATTTGCTACAACATTCCCCTTCCTAGGAGTATAGACTATCTCAAAGTCATATTATTGGAAGAACTTGAGCCATTTCCATTGCCTCGGGTTTAATTCCTTCAACGAGTAGATGTACCTGAGACTCTGGTGGTCAAAGTAGACTGTAAAATGCTCGCCCATCAGGTAGTGCCACCAAATCTTCTAGGCGAAGACCACTACATATAACTACAGGTCATGGGTAGCATATTGCTTCTCGTGTTATCTCAACTACAGTGAAGCATAAGTGATCACTGCTCACTCTTTCATTAGGACACACCCATGTCTGGTCCCTAGTGCATCGCAGTAAACTACGTTCCCAACTCCCACCTCTGGTAGCCTCAAGATGGTCACACTGGCTAACCTCTGCCTCAGCTCTTGAAAGCTATGATGGAATCTCTCTGACCACACGAAGGGTCTCCCCTTCTTTTTCAATGCTTAAAGCATTGCTGCAACTCTAGAGAAGTTGGGCACAAATCTCCAATAGTACCCAACCATTCCCAGAAAACTCCATAACTCCATCACACTCCGGGGTGGAGCCCATGCAAGCACTTCCTCGATCATTGCTGGATCCACTATAACTCCAACCTCCGAGACAACGTTTCCCAAGAATTGAACCTCCCGAATCTAGAACTAGAACTTTGAGAGCTTACCATAAATCTGGTGTTCTTGGAGTGTGTCCAGTACTACCCGCAAATGGTAGGCATACTCCTCCTTAGTAGTCATGTAAATAAGTATGTAGTCGATGAAGACTACGACAAAGATATCAATGTATGGCTGGAAAATCTTGTTCATGAGACTCATGACTACTAATGGAGCGTTGTTAATTCCAAAAGGCATAACCAAAAACTCGTAGTGGCCATACCGACACCTGAAGGTCATCTTCTGCACATTATCATCTCGAACTCTGAGCTGGTGATTTCCTGACATAAGGTCTATCTTTGAGAACCATCGTGATCCCTTGAGCTCATCATAGAGGTTGTCAATCCTGGGGAGTGGGTACTTGTTATTCATTTTCTCCTGATTCAGGTGATGGTAGTCAACACACAGTCGCAATCTCCCATCCGGATTCTTGGTGAACAAAATTGAAAATGGCCAGGGTGAAACACTGGGTCGGATAAATCCCTTCTCCTACAAGTCCTCCAGCTGTACCTACAACTCATGAAGCTCAGCAGGAGCCATCCGATATGCTAGAGTAGATATTGGTGTCATCCCTGGGTTTTGCTTAATGTATAAATCTACCTCTCTGTGAGGTGGTAGTTCGGGAACATTATCAAGGAAAACATCCACGTACTAATCCACCACAATATGAAAACTCAGACTCCACACATCTACTGATCAGAGGATGAGTCTAGCCAACTGATGTGTGATTGGATGCCCCCTCCTCTATGTAAGTCTATCCTACACTGCAAAGGCTCCTTTCTCACTGGTGAAGGTGAACCTAGTCCCATGCTTGCGGATACACCGCACATTATGCCTAATACACTCAATATGAGAATGAACTGTGGATAACCAGTCCAAACCTAATATGACATAGTAAGGCCTCAACGCCGCTACAAGAAGATCCCAGCCAAAGCTCTCACCTCCAAGAGTAATCTCACATTTCCAACACCAATGCGTAATCATCAAATCTGCTCCCTTAGGAGTCTCTAGCCGTAAGTATCGAGCCAACGACTCCATTGGAATATCTGAGCTCCGAATGAGGTAAGTGGCAATAAAATAATAACTCGCACCTGTGTCTATAATTACTGACTTAAGGGTGGAGTAAACACAAATAGTACCTTGAATCATCTCAGGTGCGCCATGATTATAGGGCTTGAATACCTAAAGATGAGCCCACCTCTGTCCGCCAGCTCCCTTTGGTCGAGGTGGACCTCCTGGTGGTGGTGGTAGTAGAGCCTCAAAACGTCGTCCACCACCCGCTGTTCGGCCATCTCCTCTGCCCCGTCTGCCTGCTCCTAGAGGAACACCATGTTCAAACCTCTACCTCTGCATGGGAGGTCCCTATATTGTCTGTTTCTCATCTGCATGGCGGGTCGGGCAGTCACGATCCATATGGCCCTACCCGCTGCATGCATAACACTATCTTCTCCCCGTATAGCCGACTCTGTCTCGTGTGCCCTACAAAACCGAACATGTATATGAGGGTCACCCAACTGATGGCCTGGTCCTCTTGGACCTCTGTGTTATCTGTCTACTGAAGGCTGCATAAGACTCTGCTACGTGTTGCCCTATGGTGGTTCTCACAATTGGTGACTACTCAGCGAGAAAACTCTCCACTAAAAGGGCTCGCTCGAGCATCCACGCCTGCGTCAGGATGCTGAGTGGAATCATCGAAGCCCCAATATCATGCCTGTGCCCCTACTCTAAGGTCTGAGCTCTGAAGAATGGGTCTCATACCATATATGTGGAGTAGAATGAGAGTTCGTTTAACCTCGATGAGTATAAGCTACTGTCATACTGCATGATGCAGATTAAGTAACTCCTGAATCTGCACCGCATAAAGGGTGGCTAGAACAAAATCTGAGTGGAAGAGACTCTCAAAGTTTCTCCAGAGTAATGACGCCTCTTCATGCACCTAGAGCATCAGGCTCCACCATCTTCTTGCTTCTACTTGATGGAGACTCAACGAAAGGATCACCATGAGGTCGGCTGGTGTCCCTACTAATATGAAAACTCTCACGATAGTCTCTAGCCAATCCTCAGATACCTGGGTGTCCATCTATCCCAGAAACCTAGGTGGCCTCTGGAACTGGAACTCGTGCAACACACTCAGGTAGAGTTTACTCTCTGCTACTAGAGTTGGTGGTATCGGTGGCCCAGCAGGTATAAGTACCACTGGTACCTCTGCTATGATGGGGCCCTGCACCGAGGCCTCATCACTCAGTGGGCTACCATCTCGTATGTAAATCGAAACCCTAGATGGATGCCTTTGTGGGGCCATCCTGAAAAGAAACAGGTGCATCATGGTTATAACAGTATACCTGGTGAGATGATACAAATTAACCACAAAAAAATCTTTTAACACACACGCAATCATTGTTTTCATGCACTGAGTCAAAAATCAGAGGTCAGGGTCCTGGTGTATGGATACGTCGACCACTGTACCAATACTGGACTCCCTGGAATGAAAACCAAACTCAATACTCTTAACACTATTTCATCACAGAAAATAATGATCAGAGTCCTGAGTTCTATGGTAGAACTATCTCCTCTGATACCAATTTGTCACGACCCATCCTCGGGGCCCGTGTTGTGACTACCACAAGCCTGACTTCCATAGGCCAGGGGCTGGCGACTAGCACCAAAGGTGTAATCCTGATAAAAAGGGGAGGAATTTCCTTTAATAAGTAAACAAAAACAATATAGAACACAATTGGAAGTAAACAACAGGTAAAACTGTATACAAAAAAAAGTGTTGAAAGGAAAGGGGTCGGAAATACAAGCCCAACAGTAAAGGACAAATAGCTGTAAAACTAGTACAACTACATAAAGGTAAAAACAAAAACTATTGAGTCATCATTCGAGAATCCCACCTGATGGGTGGGTACAGATGGCCTCCTCATCACCGCAGGTCCGTCCGTACGCTACGTGTATGTCTACCCAAGTGGTCCACCTCTGGGTACCATCCAGCTATACAAATCTCTACCTCAATCAGTGATGTCCGTCATCTGCAACCAACACAACGAAGTGCGGGCATTGCCCGTGCAGGTGTGAGTATGAGGATACTCAGTAGAGACCCCAAGACCCTCAAGGTCTCATAATATCCAACAAGGATAACCCAAAAAGAAAGATACAAACACGATTATCTACCAAACTTACTTAGGTATATTACCATACATATACCTAAGTCACCAATCATAGTTCGACTCCAACTCTGGAGCCCAAGCACAACCCAGTCCACACAGGAAGTGAAGTCAATCAACTCGAAAAAAAATGACTAAATGTCAGGACTCAGCTCACATAGGTATAAATCCTTCATAGATTGATATAGATGATCAGATGTAGTCATTGATTCATCTAAGCTATCGGACGCACATAGGATATAGGACCAACTAAGCTGTTGGACCAACAATGGATACAGGACCATCTACTCTATTGGACCCACATAGAATACAAGAACAAGAGTTAGAACTATCAGACCTATGGAGTATCCCGGTACAGAAGTCATTGCTGTCGAACCCACTGAGGATTCCGATTCAGTAGTCAAAACTGTCAAACCCATAGAGGATTCTGGTTCATTAGTCATCATTTTCAAACCCACGTAGGATTCTGGTAAAGTAGTCGTCACATCCATCTCTAGGGTTCCCGCACACAGCACGATTGATTTCGAGAGGGTTCACTCCTCAAACCAAGTGTTGATACATCAACTATCATGAAGTCTAGATTTGATGTATCCCACAGTTCCGTCTCATCAAAAGGAACACAATGCGACAGACGGCGCGTCAATCGGACGCCCAGTCTGAGAGGTATTGGCATTTCTGTTCCAAGGGCATGATTGGATTTAACATTCGATCCAACCTAGCCAGTATCCAAATTTTTCCAAGAGTCACTTATAATATCATAAAAGTACCACCTCATCGCGAGGTTCCCAATGCCGTAGACGGTGCGTCAATTAGGTGAACAGTCTTGAAGTTATTCTCATTTAAGCGAAGACTGGTCCGGATCATCAAGCCCAGTGGGCTAGTGGGTCGGCCCAGCCCGGTGGGATGTGCCCCACCTGCAGACCCAACCCACATGGAGGGCCGGTCCGGTTCGCCTGACGGTTCCAAGTGGTTCCCCTCCTCCTCTTGATGGTCGGCCATAGTCGACCGGTTTGGCCCGATGCATGAGGCCCACATTGTGGGCCGCGGTTCTCACCAAGTGGCGCCTTCGAGCACCGCAGTTCTCTAGCCCGGCTGGCAGGCGACCAGCCAGTTCACCTAGCTGAGCGGACCGAAGATTCAGGTTACATCCTCCTCTGCGCGGCGTTGACGGGGGCCGTGGTTCTCTATCCTAGTTGGCAGGCGGATGACTAGTTCTTCCAGCCGAGCAGCCCGTGGATGCGGGCCGCGTTCTTCCTCCATGTGGCGCCTTCATGCGTCGCAGCTCCTACACATGCATAGGTTGGATCAACCGGCTAGTTGTCCTATGGTCTGTGCGGCCCGAGCAGTCTCTAGTCTCCCCCTACGCGGCTGCCGCTTCCGCCTCCACCTCTGGTCGCCGACGTCGCCGCATCTTCTGACCCGTGGTTCTTCGCTGGCGCGGTGCGACGGCACTGCACCCTTTTCACTTTGCCTCCAACTTCAATCAACAAAAACAAACAGAGGGTCATCGGGCCATGTTAGTTCATCCCAAACCCTTTTCATTAGGTGATAACAAGTGTCCATCATCGATCCCAAACAAAAAATGAGGAAAAAGGGTATAATTTATACATAAAAATAATCAAAACCCCTAACCTTGTATTTGTCCTTATATATTGATGGGTCGCGGAAGATGAACGTCATTCCGTCAACATTGGAGGGAGTAGAGGTTGGTGAAGTCATATCGAGATGACACCCTCGGTGTACTTCGTGGTAGTTAGTTCTTTCCTTCCTTACTCCAGTTGAAGAAGGTAGAAGATGTTGTTTCATGTTCTTTAAAGGTGAGGAGCGTTCTTCGTTGAGAGGATAATGTTCTTCCAAGAGTTCTCCCAAGCTCTCCAAAAGAATAATCGCCAAGCCAAAAATAAATTAATGGTTACTCCATTATTTTATTTGTTGCCTTGAGAAAAGAATTCAAACTTTTTCATATTAATTAATTGGCATTAATTAATGTTTTGTGATGGCACCATAAAGAGGGATTGTGGAAAGTGAAGAGGCTCCCAAACATTTATGGGGAGTTCCAAGAGTTAAAGGGGTCCAAGGAGAGTTGAGGATTTTGATGCTCGTATGGGCACCACCACATAATATCCTCCCTTGGGAGGTTATGTGAGGGTGGGCCCCACCTCCAACATCCCCTTGGAAGATTAAACCACCACTTAAATAAAATTATGTCACACATAATTTTCATTTAATTTATTAAGAATTCCCAAAAATTATCTCCCATCCTTGATAAAACGCAACTGCGGTAAAGGTCTCCTTAATAGAATACCGGTGTTGTGAGTTCATCGGTGTCCTCGGATTTCAATTCTGAGAACTGGTTCAAAAGATGTAAAATCCCGCACATACGTTTACTGAACATACCTGAACAAAACTTCAGAAATTGATTCCAGGCACACCGGGCCTCAGAATCAGGCACCGTCAAAAACTGTGGACTTGTAAAATTTCTGTGTATTTTAAAAACAATTCCACATAATTTCTTGGTATTTATAGGATATCTAAATAAGGTTGAAAAAAATCAGTATCATTTCTCATCGCCGAGTGGTTTCACCTTCTGTTCAAAACATAATAGGGGAAACCAATAAAATTAGTCACATTTCTGATCCATATGGTCATACAACATGATGAATGACACCCATCATGGTATATTTCCAAAAAGGGGAACTTACAACAAATGAAATTAAAAGAGAATAAATCTGGTGGTGAGTAGATAATTTTACTCTTTATAATGGCCCAGATCATCAAGAAATCCTTTATAGAAAAGGATTTGATGGAATTCGTCTCAGATGAATTGATCATGATGAAACTGTGGTTGTCATGGAAGATGTGCATCTAGGATCCTATGGTTCTCACCAGTCTGAGCATAGGAGTTCTGATCAAATCAAATGGTTTGGATACTTTTAGCCTTTGATGACACTAGATTGAAAAGATTCCACTAAAAAGTGTCATCCCTACCAGATGTATATCAACTTCATTCATCAACCCCTGAAATTTCTAAATAAAACTAAATACTCAAGGACATTTTCTATATGCGTAACGGATGTAGTAGGACCCTATCCTCCAGCTACGTCTAGGTAGTTCTAGAATATTTTTACTGCTATCGATTTAATCTGTAAATGATATGAGGAAATACATCTCAAATTATTCAGGGCAAAAAGAATTTCTAGAGTTTTGAAAGATAATATAATATCCATATTTGGATGGATAAGGAGGTGTATAGAAGCTAGGGTTCACACATGGAGATCAATGTCGTATGTATTAATGGTCTCTGAATTGGTCACTAATCCCTTGGTGTAGGGTGGATCTTCACTGACCTCAAGCGATCATCGATTCCTACCCATAGAAGACCCTGATTTTATACCCTCATTCCCGAAAATATCTCTCTCCCAATGTTCTAGTGCTCTTCGATGGGATCTCACATATCCCGATGACATATCAAGAGTTCACTGATGCTTCGCCCTTACTGAACCGTAATTTTATTGCATGATTCAAGAAACTACTTTTGCCCGTGCATCTATTTGATTGCTTCATCATTGATTAGTGTGATCTAAAAGAGTGTCCCATATTGCGTCTCTTTGACTCAAGACACATTATGTTTCAATTTCCTTCAGAAGAATACCTGATACTGGTATGGTCTTCCACTCTACGATCTTTCCATGGATTCTCATTTTTCCTCTTCTGAGGGACATATGACTATCACATGAATCAAGATTCCCCGAAAACGAAAATTTGGGTAAGATTTATAGAACTAAAACAACCATTTTAGAATCCTTCTATCATTCATATTATTAGTAATTTGGTTGGCCATTACCTTTTATTAGATAGTAGAACTAGGGAATTTTTCATCATTTTTTCCCTAAATTTTGCGTTGAAGTGGTGTAATCTAGAGCTCTAGTTAAATATTTCTTCATTATTGTTAGTGAGGAGTTTGAATATAAGAAAATTGTTGTATATGAATATTGGATTGACTAATGCTCTTGGTGTTTCAAAATTAGGAATCATGAGGATATGTGAAGATGTAGAAGGGTGGTTCCACATGTGGTTTATAATGGATAGGTTGAGGTGTCCTTGAATTACCAGCCAGAAAATCAGGACCTGGTCATTGGGAAGCTAACAGAGTCTTGTACTGTTAGTGATAATGCAGTAAAAGGCCCCCGAACCATGGTAGCATCGGATTCCTTGAACCCGAGGGTGGGTGAGGTGTTTGATAGGATGAAACATGGTCTTAGGGTGCTCAATACAAAAGAATTTGTGGCCACTGTGTAGCAAATTTTTGAACCCGTAGTGTGTGATGAGGAAGTGAGGGATGGCCCTCCAATGGAAATGAAAGGAGGTGGATCAATTAAAGAAAGTGTTTAGTGGTTGAGGATATCAACAGGAATTCAACTAAATACTAAGAAGATGGTGCCCAATATTGATCATGGTAATCAGTTTGTGAGTTTTGTGAATAATAAATTAAATTTGGAATAAGACTGGTTTGTACCTTTGAATTAACAAATTTCTCCTGTTCAGTCTCATAGTCAGATGTCAGTTGAAGCTAATGATGACTTGTATAAAATAGGATTCTATTCCCTAGAATGAAGCGTAATCAAAGAAGTAGTAAGAGATGAAACAAGGATTGCTCATATTTTCCACTTCTGATGGGAACTCGATCTGTCAAAAAATAGAATTCCAATGTTTTAGAGGGTCAAACTGTTGCATCTCATGGGTTAGTGGTGAAGGATATGAATGCCTAGACACAATTCATGTGGTGTGGGTTTGTGAAGCCGATTGATCTGGTGATTCTATTGTTTGATTTGATAAAAGAGACCCATAAAATGAGCATTGATATTTCTGAGGCCACAATGTTGAGAAAAGATTCATTTAAAGACATTGATACAAAATATGAAGGTATGATCTCTAACCCCCCAAAGTGGAAGATGATGAAATATTACTCTGACACGCTAAATAATGTAACACACCAAAAAATGTTATTACACAATCTGAAATGTCAAGGATGATGGATATCAAGGAATTTAAGTACTACAATCAGAGTATTTCTCCTTCTGATTGGGAAATTTTTGAACATGGTTTTGAAAATGAATCTTATAGTTATGATTTTTAATTTATTTTATGTTGGATATGGGAAAGTTATTCGACCCACCCTTATTTTTATTTTATTTTATCATAATAAATGGTCAAGTGTCTTACCTATGACTAGGATTTACTTATCATTACCATATTTGGTATCCCTCATAATATATTTTTTAACAACATCACCAATTTTGGTTCTGCCAAGTTAATGAAGCTACATCAGAAGCATAATGTCAAATCCATCCATTCATCTCTCTACCATGAAGCTTTCAAAGGGCTGATAGATGATTTCAACTAAACCCTATCAAATATACACCAAAATATTGTGGATAAATATAGAAAGTCTTGGACTGATAAATACTTTCATGATTCATGGCCTTATTAGACTACTACTAATACAACAACATGGTCAACACCAAATCTGTTGGTGTACAGGACAAAAGCATTTTTGCCTATGAATATTCAATTCCCTTCACTACGATTTTCCATCTTTGATCAGTTATCTATAGATGAACAATCTCAGAAGATATTTGATGAGTTGGAATGATTAGATGAAAGGATATTGCATACATTGAATCATTTGTAAGTCTCTAAGAATAGACTAGTATAATATTTTAACTATAATGTTCTCCTCCGCTCATTTCCTTAAGGAGAATTGGTATTATCGTTAGGAATACAACGATATAAGGAAAAAAGCCTCCAAAGATTGAGCCAAATTGGGAAGGACTCTATTTCATACATAAGGTCTACTATAATAGAGCTTATTCCCTAATCTTAATGGATGGAGAACATATTACAACTCCATCCAATGTAAGATTCTTGAAGAAGTACTATGCGTAATCACATAGAGTAGTTTCCTAGTTTCAAGAAATTAAACTATATAACGACAATATGTGTCCATGTTACATGATGTTAAAATGTGTAGCATTTTTTTCCTTGTCACGTGATGTTAAACTGCATGAAAACAATTTTCCATGCTATATGAAATTAAACTATATAGTTAATTTATCCATCATTTGATGTTAATAATTCCCCCAAGATCCCATAAATTGACATTCCTTGTGGTTATTTAAAAATGATTAGCTTCCATAAGAAAGAAATAATCACATCATTTCTCCTCTTTAGTGTCACATGAGTATCATTTAGCCCTATGTTTAAATCATATCTACGTAGAAAACCATTAACAAGATATGCGTATGGTTTCATTCTCATTCAAATGAGTTACTTAGTGACACCTAGATCTCCAATTTCAGTCCCATCCATAAAACAAAATAAAATTCCCATATTCCTTGGGTTTATGTGTCAATTCTACCAAGGGAATATGATCTTTTAAAGAACCGGGTGTGTCTTGATTCTCATTCAAATTTGATATGTAGTAACACCCATATCTCTAATCTTGGGTCCATCCACATATATAAATCAATATATTTCCTCTTTTCCTTATGTATATGAATCAAATCATTACAGAGTACTCTTCCAAAATATCTGGTTTTTTCTTCATGCCATCTTATGTATTATGTTTAATCATTGTTCCAGAATATATTAAAATTCCTCTTCTCTCACATAAAAATCAATTATTGTGGGGAATGATCTTTTTAATAACTAATTTTGGCTTGATTCTCATTTCAATGGGATATATAGAGGTGCCTAGATCTCTAACATTGGGCACAAACATGACAAAAGTCCCCTTTATTCTTTATGTGTACAAATCAAACATACATAGGGAATGTTTCAAAAACTATGTGTGTGTTTATTCTCATCTATATGAGATACATAGGGACACCCAAATCTCTAATCTTGGGCCTAGTCGTAATTTTATTATAGAAACCCCTCTTTATTTTAGCTATGCACAAATAAAATTTGCATAGGGAATTTTTCCAATACATTTAAGTTGAATATCATTTTAATGAGATGCATCATGATGCCTAGACATTATTCATTATTCCCAATCATCAACCTATAAATTATAAAAATACCTCTTCCCCACATTAAAACTTGAATGATATGGGGAACAATAACAAGAACTACGCGTGTCTTGATTCTTGCTTCTTCAAGATACGTAGTGATTCTCGGGTACTATAACCTAGCTAATCTACCATATAATTATCACGCCCTTATACTTCATCTATTATACCTTTGTGTTTTCAACGAGACCTTTTACCACTCATGTTTTTCAAACCAATAATAGATCACATGGGCTTAGGAATTGGTTAAGGAACTTATATAAAAAAATAAGATATTTCAATTTCTATTTTGGGTTATCTGTACCCATCACATGACAAGATACTGTGTGTTATCCTTTATGAAAATAATTTGTGTTCTGATTATCATTTTTATGATATATGTAGTCCTTTCACATAAATTCACCATCATACACACTAAAAGATGTTAAATTGGAAGGGAAGTGTCTTGATTCTGATTTATATGAGATATGTAGTCATGTTTAGACTTTCAATATTGGGACTAGAAGAAAAATGATTTGAAAAAGACTCTTCCATTCCATGTACAAGATATATATACATGAGGAGATTCAAATGCTATTTATATCAAATCCTCTAATTTCCTTACTGTAGGACATGAAAATGTACAGTACCCAGAAAACAATGTATGCATTGATACTCATACTATTGAGACATGTAGTGAAAAAATACGGCTTAGATGTTAGTTCTATCTATGAAATATATGAAAATTCCCCATATCCCACCTAAAATTAAAAATCCATGTAGAAAACCTTTATTTTAGGTCCTCTACTTATAGATCCCACTAAGAAATCCAAAGATATTCCCACTCTTTATATAATCTAGATCAATGTAAGGGACTCCAAACTCATGGCCAATATTTATTGAAATATTTCTCCTATGAATTGAACATTACCCCTTTCACAATTCAAACTCTTATTCTTGAATACATTCATATTGTCAAAATATTTCTTCAGTTTCTGGTGGAAAAGTGTTAAATACTTGAGAACTCTTTTGCCTGACTATGCAGTACGTGCCCCTAGGTGTCCTTGAATAAAATTTGCCTACATAATGGGCCTAGAAGCCATTTGAATCCACTGTATGGATGTGAAGAATATTCCATATATGGCCCTTCATAATATATCCCATGAAAATAGTTTTTCAAGTAGTATTAACTTTATTCACAGTAGAAGCCTCTTGTTTCACCATCAATCATTGATGATGATTTACAGAAACCCATATTTTAAAGCAGGCATCCAATGTATATTTTTCCCATATCCATTTTCTCAACCTGAAAACCTCAAAAACACTAGATTACACGTTTTTTCTTCTCCATGTGATCAAATCATATTGAAATAAACATGATCATTGGAACACATAAAATCCATTGTTTCTATGATATTATTGTTCTAGTCATATGAACTAAAACTATAAATGCCATATTTTTTACATTTGGGTCAATCCTTCATCGAGAGCCTATTCCTATAATTATTTAAAAACTATGATTGAAAATACCCCCTCTATATTAACATATTTTTCTCTATAAACATAAACCAAACTCTGTGCTTATGAAAATCCTGTTCTCCAAAAACATTCATCAAATTTTAGCAATATGATTTTTTTTAAATTCTTTTATCAGACATTGTAGTACATTACGTTAGGTGTCCTTGCATAAAATTTAACTAAATAATAGTAATATCAGCATAAGGATACCATCATTTAGATATAATTCATTTTACTTAGCTAACTCCACATAACACAGCCCCGATAATTTTTTTCCAATTTTAGTAACTTCATTCTTGGAATAGACCCCTATAATTACAATATCCATTTTCCCATATCATTCTTTGGAGTTGGAAATTCGAAAATCATAGTTTACAATTATTACTTTCCATACCTGAATATAGTAGCAAATTTTTAGAAAAAATTGCATGAAATTTGAGACTCGTAAGCTTTTGGTCAAAGCTAAAGACAATAAATTTAACCCCTCTAATGTTCTTTCTGCATGGCATTAAACTAAACATCCCCTAATGTCCTTAAAATATGAATTTAAATTACACATCCCCATAATGGCATTGATCCATGACTTAAAAATGCACATCTTCTCTAATGCCCTTGACGCATGACTTAAAACTACATAGTAAAATATAAGGATTACCCTTTCTAACAAACATACCTTCCTTCACACATAAAAATTGGGTAAGAATGATTTCTCATTCATAAGACTACATCAGCGTAAATGAACATTTTTTTCTCAATTATAGTTCCTTGGAAAAGCCACCCACTATGGTCTTGAGAAAACAAAATTTTATACTCATTTTTTTATGCATAGTAAAATTTCACAATTCTTGAGAGCACATTTTCCTGATAATAATGTATGTGCCCCTAGGTGACCTTCCCTGAGTCACCCAAATAATAGTTCAATCAGTCAAAAGATGCAATTTTTTGGCTACGCAGCACATTCCTTAGATGGGCGTACATAATAAAACCTCCATAATGGCATTGTCAAAATAGTGGTAACATTGGTATTAGATGAGACCCCCTCTATTCTTATATTTAATTTTTTAGATTTAGTGACCATAAAAAATCAAATCTGGGCTTATAATTCCCCTTTTAAGTATCCAAGAAAATATCAGGACATTCTAAGCCATCATTCTTTTTTTAAATTCTAATATCAAAATATATGGTCAAATCAATTCAACTTAAATCACTTGACTTTTTTGTCTGACATACATGACTTTAAACTGCCAACCAAAATAGACATGACACTCAGTGGATTGAAAAACTACAAAGGGAATTCGGGATAAAAAAATGACTTTCAACTTGTTAAATCTATACTCTATATGGTCTGGGAAATATTGAGCAATAAAAATCCAAAATAAAAAAAGTTTGTTGGGTTTTCCATATAACCCTAGAAATAGTCAAATTGTGCTTACTATGTTTCATAGCTTAGTTAAAAGTTAAAGCGCAATCATCCCTGTCAGTGTTATTATAATTATCTGACCTGAAGATGCCATGTAGTATAAATTAGCTTTGATAATGTAATTATATAAAGAAAAAAGTGATGAAGTAATTTATTTATAATTAGAGACATATTTTTTTCATTTATGTGTAAAAATTTGAGGAATATCCACTGAATGGATTAAATCCATCATATATTACAAAAATATTTCAACTTGCCTCTTTACATGTTGAATAACCTCCTGATCCCTAATAAATGATTACTGAAGATCGTTCAGTTGAGTAGCTTCAGCCTCCTCATCTAGAAAAAGTGTGTCTTTGGTAGTTACCCCTTCTAATTAGGATTATCCCAATGATTGTATCCTTTGACGAGGTCACCTGCATAGGTTCTTCTATAGGGTACCCAGTGAAGGTCCTTCGACAAGGTACCCAACATAGGTCCTTCGACAATGTCTCTATATATATCTCCTTCGATTAAGTAACGCTGCATAGATCTATCGCTAACATTGTTATTTCTTGAGAAAATTTCAAGGTATCTATGGGAGAGAGCAATTTAGGAGAGGTGAATGAATGAACTATGCAATGAGAGTAAGAAATTTGATAACATGGGTGAAAAAAAAAAGATAATGGAACAAGGGAATTTATAGGTGCCATAGACCATTGCCACCAACCGACGTGACATAGCTATGAAATAGACCTATGAAGTCTAGAACTTAACACTCCATAATCAATTCCTTATAATAATTCATTAGGACTCGACCTTCTTTCAATCAGATCCAATCTTGGTGGTGGAAGAAGGACTTTGGATATTTCAACATATTGAATAATGTTAATGGAATTAAATAAATATTGTTCAATGGAGCTACACAGCACATGAACAAATATAGAAGCTAGTGCACCCATGTAGCCTAGTGCATAGGCCCCTATGCTAAGGACCTATGGTGATGACCTCCGCTGGGGACCTATGTGATGGTATAATTTCTTTACCCCTGTGCAGGGAACCTACACTCTGCAGCTACATCAAATACCTACGTGAACAAAATATTTCTGACTAGCCCCTCCTTGTATATAAATTGGACTTTCTGGCATTCCATTTGGTTACTAAAAAAGTTGGAAGATCACCTAATGCCCCCATTGTGTAGCTCCTTCCCCTAGGTCCCCCAAATTTTTTCAAGTAGCTCTTTAATACATTAGAGAAGAGTTAATTATATCAGATAGATAAGATAAAGATACATAAAACGGTTTAAATATAAATAATCTAATTAATGACCCTCCTTTAATGGGAATAAGTCATCGACACATTGTCCTTTCCTTAAGAAAGAACATTCACATGATTTTTCAAAGGACATAAAGGGACACTCAGGGTACTTAAGTTAAAACCTCACCCAAGTGTTGTTATCCTAAGTTTATTGTCTACAAAATATGATAATATCATAGCCATATATTTCCTATGTTATTCATTTTTTAGTTCCTCCTCGTACATGCATGGTACACATACGCGGCATACCTACACGGAAGACCTACCCTGACCACCTACATGAGCCATCTTTGAAGTCCTTTTATAGTCCACCTATGGAGGATGAGACACTCTTTTTTTGTCTCCCTTGTTTAAAACGGACCATGTTAAAACCTCCACCAAAACCTCCTGATATACTAGACCTTTAGGAAAGACACATCAGCATGTCTCTCATTTAGGTTAGTATTTATATAGTCAGAGGTTTTTGAAATTTGTATTTTAAGGGATTTAGGATCCTTTGCATGTCTGTATGTTTGTATGTCAACATATACATAGAATCTTACCCCATACACAATGTTGGGAGGTTCCCTGTTTGGAGGATTAGAATTCGGCCCTTGTGCTCAATTCTCATCTCTATGACTCGGAACATCAATTCCCTAGTAGGGAAGCTATGGTTTACACCTACTTATCTTTTTCGACAAACAAAAAATCTCTCCCCTATACTGGGATCAACTGTTGGGAATACTTCTTGGAGTAAGCCCTTAAACCTTTTTAGGATTCCCCTAATGACCCTCACTTTCATTTTGTATTGAATGATTCATTTCTTCACAACTGTGTCCATCGTCACCCTGGCTTCTTTCTCTGTAGGCCTGACCTCTTCCATCATAAAATAATAAAGAGTATGGTTTTCATAATCTTTCAAATCCTCTTGTTTCTCACATAGTTCATGACTCATGTGTGCTTAGAGATTTGTGATTATCACAACATCCATACAATCAACCTTATATCTTGATCTATGAGAACTACGATTCCACCCATAATTGGGATAACTGGGAAGCCTTCACCCAAGTCCTGAGCTTATTGGACATCCTCTTTGGTTGTTAAACCCTAACTCCCTTAATCTAGGAATCCTACATAGATGTAAAACACAAATTAACCCCCCCCCCCACCCAAATATACATGATTGAATTCATCTCTCATGGACTCTGTTACAAGGGAATCCTCTTTAGTAGTATGCCCCATCCTATTTATCTCAAAGGGACATATTACCCTGTGATACATACCGAACTACGTGGGTTTTAATTCATATACAAGTGGGATATGTAGGAAGGGATCTCTGAGGTTCAAACAAAACATTACAAATCAACCATGTTCGTTTTGGTATACATTCCCAATAGGTTCTAGTCCAACATGGAATCTTATATCATTTCCATGTTCTTTGGGATTATTAGGCTTAAGTCCCACACCACGATTTGAATAAACATCATCCATATACAGTTTCCTTACCACATGATAATAAACTATACGGTTAGGTCCTTATCACACAAAATTAAAAGTTATGATGTGTACCATTATACAACACCTAACTACATGGGTTATGATTCCTTTCACAAGGATATGCAGGTAGCCTATTTCTGGGCCTGATACCAACATCAAAATTACTCATATCTGCTTAGATGACCATAAATTCCAGATTTTCCCACTCTGTGTCTTAAAAAGAGAATCCTCATAAAAATGAATTTAGAATATCTAAATAGTGTATGAGAGGATACCAATGATAGAGAACCATGAGTATATATAGGTATCTCCATTTATGAAGAACCTTGAATACATATGAATGATTCTGAATTTCATAAATGCAAAATAAATAATTCATAATCTCAAAGGTAAAACTACATTAGAATCGGTAAATTAATAAGGATTCATGGACATATATTAAATCTATAAGAGAGTCCCAAAATAGGAAATTATTCTCCCCAAAAGGGTGTGATGATCCCGACATCCCATCCTTTGAAACAATTTTAATTATAAAGTATCGTATGTAGTAAAACTAATGAACGCATACATTTAGAAAGCATGTCAATTTGGATACAGAACCATTGGATTTTTCTCGTTCCGTAAATCAATCCAATGGAAACCATTTGGATTTAATGATTTATTATCAAAACACACGTTCTGGGGGAAACAATGAGTTTCATTGAAAGCCCATGTATGATTTAGACAAAATCCAAATATAGTATACTAGTAATAGAGGTGGTAAAATCCATTTATGTCTCATATGTTAAAAAGAAAATTTCTTGAACACATTTTAAAAAATAACTTATTTGTAAACGTTAAAAATATTTCTTATTGAACTATTTAATTATAATATATGCATATAGACAAATACCATTAAAAATAATGTAAAATTATATATCAAATTCCATAAATTAATTTTAAGAATATGTATATTGATGGGAAATATTCATGACTGAAAAATTAATATAAGATCATATTTTTTCAAAAAATAATTTCAGTAATTGAGTAATATATAGTTGAAAATTTAGAAAGAAATTTTGGAAACCCCAAAAATTAGTAAAGGAGAATAAAATGAATTGGGTTTTCAAAAATGTTGTATAATTCACCAAATGTATATGTGAACCTCAATAATTAAAATAAGTGTGATATTTTAAAATAAACTCATACATATTTAATAAGATTTGAATAAAACAGCATTAAAATTGAAAACATTAATTTAAATATTAAATTCTATAAATAAAATTTAATTAATGATATTATATTTCAAAATGGAATTATATACACTATATAAAATAAAATTATTTTAAAATATAAAATATGTCTCAATGTAGTTTAATTGAGATGAAAAACGATTGCCTTGGATTCCATCTTGGTTGGACGTAGTATATCTGCCTAAATGATTAATTTAAAATTTTAAAATACATGATTAGAAACATTTTTCTTTTATATTTCGTTTTGAGGTTATTTTAAAACAATTTTATATAGAATAATTTTACATTTATTTCATACACTGACCACTTAAGGGTTTTCAGTAAATTCATATAAAATTAATTCAATATATTGACTATGTTTATATGTGTCATGAAAAGATTTCATAATCTCCAAAATGTTAATAATTTCACAGTTATAATATTTATTTATTGAATTTTATTTTTGATTCAAATATTCAATGAGATAATGTATATGAAAAATACATTTTTATGGAGGTGGTAATCTATACATATGTGTGATGAAATTTTCATTTTCCTAGTGGATTAAATGAGAAAAATTTATATATATATATATATTACTCTATAAAAAGTATTATTTATATAATAAATTTTCTTTATATTCATTAAATATATCACTATGATCATCCACATAAAGTGTAAATTAAAAATTAATAACACTTCTTTAAAGATGCGGTAATCCCCATGTATGTATGAGTGATTTTATCCTTTTACAATGGATGGGAGGGTAAGAAATTTCATAATATTTTATCTTAATATAATCCTAATTATTTAAAAAATCCATATATATCCATGATATATATCTTTAAAAATATACATCTAAGTTAACAATGAAAAATGATATTCATCGCTTCATGGAGATGGTATTCTGTATATAGAAATGATCAAGTATATCATTTTCATTGGATTTAAATGTAGACAAAAAATGATTATAACATAAAAATAATACCATTTCAATAAATTTAAAATAATGATGTTATTATATAAAAATGGATATTATATGTTTTAGGGATTTAAGAGAAGAAATAAACATGAAATATCTCTGTTAAGATTCATATCACTTCTTTGGATAACCTCCTTTGAAATACACCTTAAGACTTTATTGGAAGGTCATCTAAGGAGGTCAGGTCCTCCAAGATATTCAGATTGTACTTTGAATGGAATTTTTGAAGGTTTTGTTAGAGATATAATAATAAATTTTTATTAACAATTTCAGAGATGAAATAACCTTTTATAAGAGTTGTTGGTAAAAAACATGTAAATAATTGAATCTACATTTTAAAATATTTATCTTACTCCACTCATGTGGCTATAAAATTCCATATTTTCGAATATGAGTAGGTCGATGTCTAAAAAAACCAACCAATTATGTTTAAGAAATATGTTTTTTATAATTAATCCTAAACTATTTATATTATCCCTTCTAACACATTTTATCCTCAACCACTGTGATAAATGTTTACCAAGGTTATCATTCATCAAATGAAATTATTTGTAAAATACTTATTTTTAACTTTTCACCCAAAAAAATTGTTTCATAATAAATTGTATAAATTCACCCTAAGATAATAATAATATGATGAAATAGAAGATGGATTTCATTTAATCAAATTAAATTTCAAAAATTAGCAGAATAAATTCAAATATCTACACATAGATGCGTAAATGCCATTTTTAGAATAGAAACTGCATTTCTGAAGAATAATATGGTTGTATTATAAATCTATTCCTAGTAACAAGCATTAGATCATTGTTTTAATAAACCATGTAATGTAAAAATTATTCATTAAAGTTTTTTACTTATATTAATTAAATTGATTTTTTATTGATATATCCCCTATAAGAATATTACGTAATTGTCTAGTAAAAAATAAAATAATTTGATTCTTAATTAATTTATTTACATATATCATATTTTTTTATTTAAAGTATTGGTTCCAAAGTTTTATAATTATAAGTTATTTAAATGAGCTTAATTCTTTAAATCAACATAGAAATTTAGTTTAGGGTGAAATTTTGGTTGTTTTTGAAAAGTTTTATTTTTAATAAATTGTGAAAAATGATGATTTTATTGAAACTACCTTCATCTAAAAAATTCACATATAAATTTAAATTAATTTTAAAAAATATTTGGTTACTTTATATTAAAAATAATCCCTAAATGTTTCCAGATAAATTATTATTCTTTATTTTGGTATAAAACATTTTTATACATTAAAAGGAATTTTCTAAATAAACCGTTTTAATCATATTTGGTTAGTTTAATTTTAAATAAATTTATAAATCTTGTTAAAATTGAATTATAAAATATTTATAAAATATTTATAATCATGTGGTCCTAAATTATTAAATAGGTCCCTTTTTAACCAATATGAATAGTAAATGTAGTAAATATTTTTCACCTTAGTAAGGTTAAATGAAGCAATTAAGAAAAAAAATATTATGATAAGGCCATAAGCTCCCCATAACACTATTATTTATTTCATTTTATTATTTTTTGACATTTAAGAGAATTTTTAAAAAAAATTCTTGGAACCTTATTTATATAATGACCTTAATATAATTTTAAATAAATATAAATAAGTCATAGTATTTGTTTTAATATATCAATTTTTTCTTCACAGGGATTAAAAAGTAGTTATGTTCTATTATAAATGGAAAATTTATATATTTTCTTATCGTGGTAGTTTTCTTAAAATTTTAAAATTGTGAAATAATTACTCTAAATAATTACACAATGTCCATAAAGTGCTTCTATAAATGTTATAAAAATAAATAAAATAATTTTAAATACGCAAAAGTAATCTTTTTCCGAGATTTATAGTATCCTAAAAATTTTAAAGATCAATATAAAGTATTATCACTATGTATAAGGCTTATATTATAATTAATTTTTCTTCACTTTATTCAATGTCGAATTAAATGAGTAGTTCCAAAAACTACATTCATTATTTTTTATAATAAAAATATTTTATGAAATTATTTAAAATTCATAAAAAATAATTTCAAAATATATGTTAATGGGATATGGTTTAATATATCAATCTTGTTAAATTTATTGGTATTTTTTATTTTTATAGTAAAATTCAGGACACCGTAAATGTAATAAACATTTATATAGTGATAATTTTTAAAATGCTCAATGGGGGTAAATATAAATAGATATGAGTAAAAAAAATATTAAATTGTTGAAATATAAATAAATAGGATTATTTAAATAAATAATCATCCTATATTTGATTTATTTCAGTTTATATCCATTTTATCATGGAAATTATTTTATATTAATTTAATACATTATAAAATTTGATTAGTGTTTCTACCCTCACTTTTAAAAGGGAGCCTACCCTCTTTTCTTCTTATAACCATTTGAGACCCCATGATTGACTAATACCAACAAAACTATCTCAAAATATTCAATCCCTAAATATTATTTGTTATGGTATCACAAAAAAACCAAACCTAAAAGGATATATATTTAATCGAAAGAGGTTGTTGAAGGAGTATGTGTATGCCCTAATTGAGATACTTCAAGATTTTTTCTTTCTTAAAGTCCATAATATCTCATTAACCATGTTGAAATAATAAAATAAATATATTATATATACTGAGATTTTATTATTATTATTGAGAAACTATTTTTATATCCTTCTCAAACCAATGAGAAATGAAAATACCCCCCTGCGTACACGTGGATTACCACCGCCATAAAGTGATGTGATTAATTTTACTTCACCTGATATCATTAATATTATTTATATTTAACTAATTTATATTATATTAATTAAATATTTAAAATTTATGAATGATTACATACCATCTACATTCTTATCCATCCATCTGTTGAAATATAAAATAATAATTACATTCATTCCATCATGATCGATGAAAAATGGAAACATTACTCAAGAACATGTATAACCAATCATCTCCATGATTGTAACATTATTAGTTTTTCAAAATAATAATTCATGGTTGGGTTGTGATGTATAATTGATGTATAAATATGATAAATAAATCATTATTATTATTCTAAAGATAATGGATAATGACATATTTGACCACAATCAACTATATGATGTCATTTTGAACATATAAACCAAATGTTTTGAGAACTTCTGAGAGGAATATAAATTTTTATGTCATTGAATATAAAACATAAATAACTAAATTAAAAAGTATAATAAAAATTAAATAGTTTCTTAAGAAAGTAAATAATTAAAATAGTATCATTATTTTGGGTGATAATGAATATACATGACAAGTTAGATTCATGGTAAAAGAATATTTACATTAAACCCCCAGTTTTGAATGTTATAAATATTTTTTTTATAAATATTTTTATTCAATGTATATATTCTCAAAAATTCATTATATATGTATTTATATAGAAACATGTTAATTAAAAACTAATTTTTATGTATATTTGTACTTTATTTGGTAGTTATTCAAAAGGAATCATTTTACATATTTTATATGATATGTTTTGACTTTTATGACAAAAAGGAAAAGGGAATGCTCTATTTAATTATATATATAGAACCAATCGTGTTTCTCAAAGCCTCTTCCATTTTAGGTTTTTTGGATTCCTATAGAATATTCCAAATTTTATTCACATAAAAACCCTAAGGAACATTATTTTTTGTTTATTATGTTTAATAATGGGTTTTTGTAGGGAACAAGTATTTAGATATCCAAAAATGTCTTACATAAGGCATCAAAATAGTTTTGGAAGAGTTTTGTGATGAAAATATGAAAGAGTAAATTTTTTATTCCTAATATGGTACTTGATAATTATAGATGATGATGGGTGAGCCTGATACAACTTATAGGATGGGTGACCATGGAAGATCTTATAAAATGCATGAAATAGATATAGCTTATATGGGCAGTGAGTTAAATATATCATTATAATGAATTAGATAATTTTTTGTATCTTTAAATACATTAATTGTGGAGTTAAATAGAATATTGTATTCTATAGATTTAACTGGGATCTAGTTATTTCTCCCATTGGATATCAATATAATGATCAAATTTTCCTAATAGGGTTTTTATTTTCTTTTTATGTGGTTAAAGTTGTTTATTAATGTAAAATGTGTGTGTTTTTCATGTAGATATTTTTTATTTCATATTAAAAAGGAATACATTTTATGGGTTTTCATGTCTCTCCTTAGAATAAGGGATTTCCTACTTTAATGTATCTTAATGAGTCTATTGGGATCATACCAGGTTTTTAAATATATTTCATCAGGTCTAAGTATTGGTAATATAAAACCAGAAGTCATGTTGAATGTCATGAATATTTTTTATAAAAAGAAAACATTATTCATTTTAAAAGTTTTATATTGTGATAAAAAATATAATAAGTGGATGCATCAAATGTATAGGTTTTTATGTATGATTTTTGACCTAATTCTATAAAACTATAAACTTTATTGATATTTGGGAATGTAAAAAAGTTAATTCTAGTATAAATACACTAGTTTATTTAAGATTAAAATAAAATACATGTTTAAAAATAGTTTTCTAAAAATCAACCCATTTTACCTTCAAATGATTTTATCTTCATTTAAAGAAAATTAATAATAAATGTAATAATTATTTTCCATTTTTTTTAAATCTATAAACCATACATTTTTAATAAACTATATACTTAAAATAAGAGAAAAAATTCTATCAAATGAAATAAATATAATAAAAGAAAAACTCCCTTTGTAGAAAAATGTTCAAATTATACATTATATATTCTTAGCCTTATATGATGTTTTTATTATAATTCTAAATTAATAATTTCATTCAATGGAATTAAATAATATATTTTCTTAATTTAAAATTGTCTATATATATTTTATAATTATATTACTCCAGTGTATACCCGTCAATTAAATGGTGAGGTTAAAGCAGTCATATAATAATATTTATGTAGCATATAGTGGTTCATTTAATCCTAGTGTTCCATATATCATATGATATCACACATAGTATTAATAAAAAAGAATATTAGGTTTTTAAATTCTTATATTATAATAGAAATTCCATAATCTCAATTTTAATTCATTTTTACCTGAAAGAGTATAATAATATTATCATGTATTTAATTTTCTAGGTTAAGACTATGAAAATTATTTTTTTGAGAAAAAAATATTTTTTAAATATAATATATGTACCTTTCAAACACTTCTACTAATGTGTTTCAAAAATCATACCCAGATACTTAGCTGATAATTTACAAAAAAAAAATATTTTTCATTTAAAACATGAGTTTGATGAATTTTAAATTTTTTATATGTAATTTTTATATTTCTTCCCTAAATTTCAGTTTTTATTAGTTTTATACCTCTAATTCATCTCATTTTAGAAAAGAAAAACTAACAAAGAGAATTTTTGATTCTTGAGGAATAAAAAATTATTTTATATGATCGTGAGATCCATTAAAATATAGTGTTCTCCATTATATAATTTATCCTTTGACTAGAAATTCATTTAATTTTAAGGGATTTACTCGAACTAAAAAAATAGTTAGCATAAGTAATAATATCAATAAAATAACTAAAACATAAAATTATGGTTTAATATTTCAAAATAAATAAAAAATCCCTAAATCAATATTAATCATTAAACCATAAAACTATTATGAATATCTTAGAGCATATTTAATTATATATTGTCATATATAAACATGAATTTATTATAATTACCATTATATAAAAATAAATACTAACCCTAATTTTTTATATTTTTTTGAACATATATATTTTCATCGAAAATAAATAAATATTCTATCCTAAGAGAAAATATTTTTAAGAAAATAAAAATTTTAAATATAATATTTAAATGTAATAAATTTCTCAAAAAAATCCATTCCCCTGAGAGTGTCATGAATGATTCATAAGAGACTCTCATGCTCTTAGTTATTTTTATTATACCAAGAAAACCAAAATAAATACCATAACAAAACTATCAATTCAATCCTTAATGTGTGGGGAATGTTTTTGAATACATTCCCATATCCTTAGAAATGATTCAATTAATATTAGTTGCTTCAATAATTCTGTTTCATTAATGAGGAATATATCCTTTATCTATGAACTTGTAAAAAACCCTCATTCCCTTTGAATGTTTTTTGGGATATTTCTATTCTCTATTTTTACATGTTATGAGTTCCACTCATCCATTATTATATCTCATTATAGATCCCTTTTCTGGTGCAAAATCATCATATTCTTCTCTTTATTTCTTTTAAAAATCTAATTTGTTAAGAAATATTTTCATATATTAATGAAACTTAGTACCATAAAATTACACGAAGAAAATTATTCCCAATATAAATCCATTTATTTATCATATGAATCCCATTAATTAAATGGTTAGTATTACATTCCAAATTTCATATAGATCCGACAACACCCCTACTAATCTGGTAATGTTGACCTCATAGTCAATTTTTTTCTAACCTTCTTATTTAAATTCAAAAAATTACATTTTATATAAACTTATTATTCCAATGAAATTTTTTATTAAATAATATCAAATTAAATGTTCTATGTTGATTTATTTACACATACTCTTCCTCCTTAAAATTCTGAATAAATTTCCACCATTTATCCGTGTCTTTTTTTAACCATTATATTATGAGAATATGCTTTTACTTTTTATAACATACAAAATACATGAATTTATTTTTGAGATAATTGTTCCATTTATCATATACAAATGGTTTCATGGTTATATTAAATGATTTATGCTTTTTTTGTGCGAACTATTACAACACCCTTTTTCTTTTAATAGAAGAAATAAGTTGCTATATATCTGAATAATTATTGGTAATAACCTGAGACAAATTTCCATATATAGTCACAATTTGTTTATATATAACACCTTACAAATTTTCATTATCTATTAGAAAATATCAATAATGGCCATGGGTGAAAAAATCATTTCCCTTCATTATGTTATGATCCATCTCAAAATAATGGAACACACATTATAAGCACATATCTTCATGAATATTGATCCAAAAAATAAATATAACTAAAATATGTTGAACACTCTATGGTTTTATCTTAATATTCATGATGGATATGTTATTCACCGTTATAATTCTCAAGATTCTAATTAGAATTATTTTCAATCCAATGGTAGAAACCTCATCTCCAGCCACCCGACTCTTACATTATTACAATTTCAAAATAGTAATGGAATCTCACCCAAAATGATATATTATTTTAGTAGTATAAAAAATCTAGGAACATACATTACATCTATATTACATTATAATATAATAAATCATGTAAAAAATTCTTAGATCCTTGAAAATCATTCAAATATTTTATTACAATATCCAAGGTAAAAATAAAAAAAATTTATAATGTGAGATCAAATGGTAAATAAGGATAGAATAGAAATGAATCTATATTGAGTAATTAATGAGTAATAAATATGAAATTGTTTTTAATCAAAAAAAATTCCATTTAATTAATAACATGAGATAAAAAATCTATTCTTAGAAAATATAAACATAAAATTCACATGAAGAATAATAAATACAATAGTAATGAATGTAATTCATAATTACAAACATTCATGATCTTACCACAAAGGAATCATACCAAGAAATCATGAATCTTATTATTAAGGCCCTGGTCCACGACATCTTACATAATTTCAAGACTTTATTCCAAGATATTTTTAATGAATGAGAAGAAACTCACCAAGAAATACCTATTATTTTATTCGTATAATAGAAATCAATGAATCATGGGGATTTTTGTAACGAAGACCCACCCTTTACTTTCATAATTCCACAACATTTATCATATAATGAATAAATAGTATAATACATACTCATTATGCATTATTGATAAAAAATATCCTTATTGAATGAAGAATATAAAACATAAATATTTCCCTATTAAATGAAATAACATTCATTATTAACTTTCCTATGTTCAGACTTTATAAAATAATTAGTATGTCATTTAGACATCATTGATATTAAGAATGATAGAAATCATATCTTCAATGAATATATATTATTCCTTTTGAACAAATTATGTTATAAATTATAAATTTGTAAATAAAAATTGAAGAATATAAATTAATCAAAAATGATGTTTTTAATTGATTGAATGTATTTTAATAATAATAGAGGAGAATTTAATCCATGTATATAAATTTAACATTAATAAAATGACTCTACATTTTCTTAAAATGATGTTATAATTCACTTTAAAATTTTAGTTCAAAATATTAAAAAATAATTACTTTTATTTTAAAAATAAAATAATTATAAAGATAATTATAAAATATTCTCAATAAAGATCTTTGGAATATTTTTGAGCTTGATAAATTGAGATTAATGGTCAAAATAGTGGGAAAATATTTTTATGTCATATATGAAAAAAAGAACATCCATTTCACCCTTGTTCAAAAAGTAAAAAATGACTTCATTAAAAAAAATTAAAAATATTTATTTTAAAACATATTAAATCATTTAAAAAGATGCATAAAAGTAATACTAAAAATAATTTTTAAAAATAAAAACCACCAATATTAAAACGTTTTATGAATGTTGATATTTAAGATAATGATTTCCAATAGAAAATAATAAACAAGTTCAGTTTGGTTTAAAAAATTCATTTAGTTTTTGAGCGCCTAAGAGAAGTAAAATGGAATTAAAACATCAAAACCATATAAATAACATTATAATGAGAAAATATATAGGGGTTAATAAATAAATGTAATATAATTATTCTAATTTATATTTGAACTTAAAATATCTAAATAAGAGTGGTACATTAAAATAAACAATTACATCTTTAATAACTTTAGAATCAAAACCCCTTAAAAGAAAATATTTAATACCATTAATAGATATTAATTCCTAATATAAAGATTCAATGTGGTATTATATAATGCATATTAATTATATTATGTGTTTAATATGATATACACTTCAGTGGAGTGGAACTTAGATGAAAAAACATACCTTGGCTTCCTGCTTATTTAGATGAATTTTATCCTCCAAAATAGTAAATTTAAATTTATTTTATTCATTTTAATTTTTTTTCATTTATATTTTACATTTTGAGTTCCACTAATAATCATTTTACATTTTATCATTGAATATTTCTTTCATACATCAACCACATAATTTTATTGGATCTATTTCTCAAAAATTACTATAATATATTGACCATAGTTAAATATAATGACCCAACGTTAAACATTACATAATCTTGAGTTTTAGTTAAAAATTCACTTTCTTTCACCATGAGGATCTTTCTAGGATCATAGTTTTATAGAATTCATTCATAATTCTTAATGAACTCTCCAATATCATACAATTATGATGCAAATAAAATAGAATCCATTTCTTCCATAATATAAAACATTTAAAAAAACATGATTTATATTTCTTGAAAAATCTTCATAACATTCAACTTTAGTACATCATTTCTCTTACTGATCCATATACATAGTGAAAAACATTTAAACTCATGGGATAATCACAAAATACTTAGTAATGGATAGAAAATAAAGGAAACTATTAGATTAGTATAAACATGAAAATCCATAAAAATCATTCTCCTTGAAAAAGATAATTTTTCCCCTGATGGTAAATATCATTACATTAGAAAGATAATTTATTTTACTATTTGAAAAAAATATTCCTATAAAAAATAATTAGCAATCATATATGATTCATGTTTTTACCTTGGGACATTATCACCTATAACCCATACAAAACCCTTACATAACCCTTACAAATGTAATAACCATATGGTTGACTTCCATCTCCGGATTACCCAATGCATTGGAGTGTTATCTTGGTGCACACATCATTTAAGATATAGAGGGATCAACCATGTTATCTAGGAACTCAAATCATTTATAATTTCAATGAACCAAAATATGTAATATAACATTTCATTATTTGAAAAACCCCTTTTAATGTTTTATTCATATCACATCGAGATGTCGTTATCTTAAAAAATCCAATATTCAACATAAAATACACAATTATTGTGAAACCCCATTTTAAATACCAAAAAACCCAAATTAATAATATGGGTTTTCATTTAATGAATCATGGAATATTACAAAGGATTCTAAAAAAATAATAATCATGGCGATATGTGAGTCTAAAATGACTTTGTTATATTTTTTATAGTTAAAATTGGTGATTAGCCTATCATTACAAGAATATAATTCATGAAATAATATTCATTTTTGTAAATAAATTATAATATTAAATCCAACCATTAAATATGGATTTGAAAAATGAACTATGTTATAGTCATAGAGACAGTTAGATTTACATGAGTAACATATCCATTTTTCATTAATACTTATTAAAGGAATGTAAGTATTTGGTTATGATTCCATAATTTTTCTAATTTAATTACTATCATATTAATCTTTTAAATACAATTATAAATATATATATATCATCCACATGATGTGGTGAAAAGAACGAATCACATTGCTTTGTGGAGTTGATAGTTCACACATACGAACAAAATACATTATCTTTTTTTTATCCATGGATAGGTAAGAACATAAATGATATATTATATTTTAATATTGATAAATATTTCATGAATATAATATATATTGTTCAATTCCATCATGTTAACTATTACGGAGATATGGTGATGGAACAAGATTATATCAGTCCGTGAGGTGGTAGTTCACCATACGAACGAATGATAATTGTTTTCCCTTTAGATGGATGTGGAGATGGATTTAAGTGATAATATTATAATAATAACATATTAGTATATTGATGATTTTTTAGGTATTATTTCATGATGTTTGAATATTATCTTATGTATGTGGAAGAATAAATAATACAAAAATACTTGAATAAAGATGATACATCTTCTTCAGATGATCTCTTTTGATTAAAACTTTTAAACCTCTGTGTAGGGTTTTATGGCTACAACATGTCCTATAGAATGTGGGGAGAGATTATATGAATTTATTGGGGTATAATTTTTCCAAAAAATGTTGGTTTTCGACAATTAAAAAAATAGATGAACTTGTCCCTTTTTATAAGAGAGGGGAGGGGCACTCTTGGAAATTTACAAAATATTAAATTATTATAAATTAATATGAATTTCCAAAAGGTTCAAAAATGATTTATTTATAAGATTGGATGATTATGGGTAGAAACTAATTTATAAAATGAAAATAATACAAGTATAGATTATTATTTTAATCCTTGTCTTTTTTTATGCATTAACCATTTAAATTATTATCATGATATCATGTAAGTTAAATTTTGATTGTTAATATAATTAATATAAAATGAAAAAAACAAATAAATGTGACATTGATGTAATTTTAAAACATATCTAAATAATTTTTATAAATTTTAATTTTTTATTAATTTTATATCATTTATTAAAATATTATATATTATAAAATATCATTAATATCAATTTTGACACTATTCTTCCCATGAGTTATTAAAAAAATCACAATTACATGATTTATCTGAAATTTTTTAAAGGGCTTAATAACTTGTAAAATAAATATATAATATTATTGGATGAAATTAATTCTAAAAATGATGTTTATTTTAATATTTTTTATATCATTTATTTGACATTTCTTTTAATTAATCAATTATTGCATCATCATTATGTAATCAATTAAGTTAAATATTTATTCCCTAAAAACTAAAAATAAATTTTCTAGATTAAAATAAATATTTTAACTTTCACAATACTACTTATAGTCAAAAATAAAAATTTTATAACCCCATATTAAGTATATTTCACTTGTTAGAAATAAAGTTTGACCAAATTGTCTTGACTTCAAATATGACACATTTAATAGATTAAATAATCCAATGGACTCGAAGAGCTCAAAAAATCACCCTAGTGATGATTTTGGTTTATAGTAACTAATAAAAGTAAATTATTAAAATTCTTAGGAAAATTTTCTATTATTTATATTATTATCATTACTCTTAATTACCTGATTTATCATTAACCTTGGTAATTTAATAAAATTATTAATTTATTATTCATATTGGAAAAAAACCAAAAAATTATAAATCTCTAAATTATAATTCAAAACATGGAATCCATTTTTTAAAAATTTAAAACACATAATTTTATTTAATTAATGAAAAATTAAACTCGTAGACAAGATGAAATAATGAAGATTCTAAAGTAAAAATGTTCAAATGTTTGAAATATTTTTATATCAAATTACAATGTAAAATTTATTAAAAAAAGTCATAAATTTGACTAAATTACATTAATTTAATCCAATTATACATTAAAACTAATAAAATATATAATTTAAACCTATAAATTATTTAGGTGAAAATCTGTTTTCAAAGAAATATGTATTATTTTTTATTATTCATCAAGAAATCAAATATATCTGGAAAATATAAAAAAAATAACAAAAAATGTTTATTTATAGTTCAAATTATATTAATAAATTTATTTTTTCAAATATAATATTTAAAATAGCTAAAAACATGATTTAAAACGGGTGTTCCATTAAAAAGTGACGAAACTTCCTTTTTAGAAAAATTATTATTTTACTCGTAAAATTAGATTTGTTTTATATCATTCCAAGAAAAAAAATTAATATTTGACATTATATTAAATATTTTAAATATATATTTCATTAATATAATTCAAAATTAATTATTTTTTTATTTATTTGTATAAAACACACTTATGCACATTTAAATAATTTTTTAGAAAAATATTTCCATTTATTTTAAAAGAGGATTATTTTTATTTGTAATTAATTGGTCCAATATTTAATTATATAAATATGTGTAATATTTTTTTTAATAATTTATTTAGTTCTGTTCATACCCACCATTCTAATAGCTAGGTTATAATGGTAAAATAATAATAATAATATTTTGTTTTTCATTTAAGGTTTATGTGGCATATCACGTACACTATTGAACATAGTATTTTTTTTATTAAAATAATTGCATGTTAATTTCTACCTCTATAATAAATTGGGTAATTTATACTCGAACATGGACATGGTAATGTGGGATCAACAATTCATATTACATTTACTCAAATTTCATATCAGAAAAAGGATTAATAAAACTTCCACTTCAAAAGAAACAAATGGATGTACGAAGGTCAACTGAGATAACACATACTAGGGGTCCATCTAAGAGAAAATGGATATGTAAGAAATAAATAACTATAATTTTTTTATTTTGAATGAAATAGATCATGGTCATGAAAAAGTTAATAATCAGAAAACCAAAAATCTGTGAGGCGTTAAAGGGTCATTAATTTTTTCATATGAAAAGTAAATGGATAATTTTTTTATAGAATATTTTTATAGAGTTAATGAATTATTTTACTATATGTAATAAGAAATTATGGAAAAATTCTTACTGTTTAATTATATTTTCACCCTTTAATCACTTTCAACCACCAACTCTTCTTTTTCACCAAACAATGTGTATTTAACATGATTTTTTCATTCTTTAAGCATTAGAATAAATACTTACAGAGTCACATAATCCAAAAAAAGATTAAATATTTATTTCTTCTATCAAGAAAAAATAATAAAAACAAAAAAATTTCATTATAAGATAATTTAATTGCCCAAAAAGAATAATATTTTATTGATCAAAAAACTACTTCAATCTCCATAATTCAACAGTGGCACCCAATGATCAATATAGATCATCCAACTATATTTAAAATTCCTCACTAATAATCGAAACCTAGATTAAAACCCAAAAATTATTTTATCACAAAATATTTTAAGATAAATTTTAATAATTACATCTAAATAACTTCAATTATTCTTGAAGTCTCATACCAAAAAGTAATATCCACAATAATCATCAAGATATGATAACCATTTTTATAAATAACATGAATTACCAAAAGTCCAAAATTAAATCTTAGATTCATCCAAAATATAACTCAAATATTATTTCTCAGATAAAATATCATAGTGTTCTATTTACCTTGATCCTATAGGATTCAAAAAATAGTGAATGTCTTCTAAAATAAAATTTGATACTTAATCCCAAAAAAAAAATTTCAATATGATATAATTTATTTTCCAAAATCAATATATTGTTCTTACATATAATTGTTTAACTAAAATATAAAATTCATACTAACTAAGACTTTATGTAGGATAGGGGTAGGTGATTCACACTTTTTCCCTTCGATTATAGTTTTAATTCCCAAAACCTTTTCAGATGTGATGGGTTATCACCCATCCCACATTTTGTTCTTTTTTTTAAAACTATATAATAATTATAACATAACAAAAAATATTTTAAATAACTAAAAAATAACCACAAAATTTTGTATCTTTAATAGTTATCTAATATATTTTATTTTTCCACACAAAATCTAATAACTTGTAATCACTTAAAAATCAATGTCTCTAACAATACTGTAAATAACATTAATATTTCATAACATAAATCATAAAATTGGTTTCTTATCCGTTAAAAATATGATAAAAAACAAAAATTATAAACTAATAATGATATTTATGACTCTTGAGAAAACATCGCAATCTCTAATATTGTCTAAACCATGATTTGATACCAAAAATAAGGAACCGAACTTATATATTAATTAATCACTAATTTTAGTAAAGAATTTACATTCTTTCACTCTGAGGATATTATAATGTTTAGAGTTTTTGAGAATTATTACATAATCCATACATAACTTCCCATTTTCAGGAAATGTTGATACTAATAATACCATATCCATTTAATCTGTAATATAAAACATCAAAAACAAAACATGCTTTATTTTTCATGAAATAACCTTCATAAATTTCAACTTGACTTCATATTTTCTCCTACTCATCCTCATACCTTATGAAAAACTTTTTTAAAATCGAAAAGATATTAAAAAGCTCTGTAAGGGACACAAATGAAAGGAAACTGTTAGTTTAGTAGAATCATGAAAACCCTTTGAAAACAATTTCCTAGAAAACATTACATTTTATCCATAAAAAGAAATATCATTACTTTAGAAAAAACATTTATTTTACATTTTGGAAATAAATTATTCCCATAAAGAACTAAATATTAAGAATATAGTTTTTTGACCTGACCCCTGATAGCCTTGATCCAGTTTCTATAACTAATTACATTAGCATGATTCTAAGGAATCAGTCCCCAAAGCACTGATCTTGTTAGTAGTCTTGGTAAACCAAATACATAAATGATAATTTTATTAAAAATTACTACACTAATTAAAACATATTTTTTTCTAAATAAAAAACATCAATTGTATCTTTATTCCATATAGTAAATCTATGCATATATTTTATAGTATTCTTCTTGGATTACTAGAGAAATAAACATAATAAGGGTGATTTAAAATGATCAATAAGGGAAAAATATAGAAGAATCAATAATGAATCAATGAGAATTGTTAATATATCAAGATAAATAACAGAAAAAACATGTCATGTAATCAATAAACAAAATGGATGTGTAGAAACAACATAAAAATGTAATTACTAGAAACACAATCTATTCTATTCAAAATGATAAGCTAAAATAAATATTATAATGTATGAAACTGAAACACATTCCATTTAATCAATGAACTAAAATGGTATGTATCCATAGATATTCAGACACAAAATCTCATCGATAAATAATAATAAAAACTAAAACAGTAAAATTATTAATTATTGGATGTGATGTTTAAGGAATTTGAAAACCAATTACTATCAAGATATTTCACAAGATGGTATAAACTGTTTTGATTAGTGAATATAATTTTTCTCATAAGAACCTCTCGATACATCGATGAGGTATCTAATATCATAGCTCCACCATTCATTTAAATTCCAAAACCTTCCTCAAATCAAGTAATAAAATTAAATCATATTCCTTATTAAAAATATATATTGAATAATGAATATAGAATAATCAATATTTTCCCAAATAATAAAAAAGTATCAAAGTATACACCAAATGTAAAATTTTATATCATTAAGGAAATAATAATATCCATGATAAATAATATGTATAATTGAAGTAAATTCAATGTTCAAGGATCATAGGAGATTGAATATTTCAAGGGGACTAACAAAAAAACCAAGAAAGTGCGTGTGAATACTATCCTTGGCCAAATCAATTCTAAACTATCTATTGAAAATTTAAGTATGGTATCTATACTACATAACCCTAGTTGATTAAAATAACGGTTTGTTGTGTTTTATGAATAGAAATAATATAAAATGATCTATTAAAAACATTTTTGAAAACATTTTAATAATTTTTTTTAGAATAAAATAGGTTCTCAGAGTTATGAGGGATACAATGTTAGGTTTTATTAAAAACATTTTTAATACATTTGGAGTATAAAAGGGTAGAAAAATGGTTCTAATAAATTTTTATGGACATGAATAACCATATATTAATTAAAGCATTAATTAAACAATGGTTATATAATTTTTTTAAATTTAAACACCATTGAATGATAATAAAATTTATTATTGAGGAAATTAATCATTAAACATTCCAAAGTGTTTGATACCACTTTTATTCATTTTAAATCATAAACCTCATGAAGGAATAATATTAAATTAAAGTATCAAATAACATGAATATAAAATTATTCATGATATAAAATAATAAAATGGGTAGTAGAGACACCACACTTAATAAGTAAGTAGTGAACGATACATTTATCACACAGATGTAAAAAAGTGAGATGAGAATACCTTTCCTTGAGTTTCCATTGAATTGAACGTCCTTTAACATCGGGTAAAATAAAACTATTTTAATTTTATACATTATTTATAACCTTTTCATGTTAATCATTATCCTTATTTCAATTTTTTGGTGTTATATACAACTACTTAATCAACTATGTTCACATCAACTGTTTTGATGAAATTCGGTTTTTGGGTCAATATTAACATTGTTAGGTCCACTATGGTCAAAGGGGTAATTAAATAACATGTAAAAAACAATAAATGAGACATAAATATCATATTTATACAGTAATTATATTTTTAAAATTAATCTTCCAATATTCTTATGAAAAACGAATCAACATTACAATCATAGAGATAGTAGGTCGTACGCACACACAAGTAATGTTCCCATTTTCCAATGACAGTTATGGAAAAAGGTATATACCACCATATATTTCTAGAATTATAATTATATAATATATCCCATATTATATAATCATACATAATTATATATATAATTCTTGTGATGAAAATGTAATCACATCATATTGAAGATGAGGTAGTTCATATATCCACAAAAAACAATATCACTTTATAAGTGTTTGAAAGGGTAATATAGATAATGATACACACACACATATTATTAATTATAACCATCATTTATACATTTTATGTATCATTTGAATGAATCACATCACTTTGATGGGGTGATAATCCACACTTTTTTAAATGATTATATTGTGTTAATGTAAAATAGAAATTATTATATGTATTTGTTATAAAATGTTTTCAGAAATATAAATACATAATAAATATCAAACATAACATTAAAAAATAAAATTTCCATTATAATGACTATTATGATAGCTGGTATGGGAAAAATGAATAATCATCATTTCATGAGTCAATAGTTCACCATACACAGAAAAAATATGTCTGTCACCCATTAAGTGGATGTGTGTGTAAGTGTAGGATTAAATATTAACACAAATAATCCTTGTATATTGATGATACTATTTTTTAGGTAATAATAGAATAATAATATCACCGTGATTGTATATTTTAAATGAAATTGAAAAGCTTGAGAGAATATGTTACCTCTTAACCAGGTAACTTCTTGTGGTTTGCACCAAAAGGATTCCATTGAAGTATTTATTCCCAAATGGATGATTATGGGTATATTGTTAAGATATTTGGAGATTATATGGGAATATATTTTCTAAACATAAGTGGTTTGAGAGGTGTGAGGAATAATAATATATGGAGGCCTTTTATAGGGAATGAAAAAGACACACATGGAATTTTTGGAAACATGTTATGTATACACATGATTTTATCTAAAACATGTAACAAAAAAAATTCCAAAATAAATAATGTATGGTTAGTAATAGAAATATGTCCATTAAATGGGTTTTGGAAAAGTTTCTAGGTAAAATTTCACATAAATGTAAGGTTAAGTGTATTTTTATCCAAATTACACCTTAATGGCTGTAATTAATTTTAATCGCTTTCACTAATAATTTTGGAAAAAATTAATTTTATCTTATTAGAAAAAAATATCACCCTTATTAAAATGGTTTATGTCCATTTTTTGAAATTCAAATCATTTAATCATAAAAATTAAGAATAATTTTAATCTTGTAGACAAACAGTTTAACTAGTTTTAGTAGAAAAATGTTCAAAAGATTGTTGAGTTTTTGTATTCAATTTCAATGTGAAATTAATTATATTATACTAAATTATATTAATATATGTACTAATGACATAATTTGACTTTATGAAATTTTAAAATATAATTTAACATTAATAATTATTTAAATGAACGGTAGTTTTTAACTACAATGCAATATTTTTCACTATTCAACAAAAAATGACGTATAAGGCCCCAGCCTTAAACCTTACTTAATCTTGAGTTATTACAAGATTACACATTGAGGATCTTTTCGGGTTTAGAGTTTTAGAGAATTAGATCATAAAACTTGCATTACATTCCACATATAAACAAAGTGGTAACATAAAGATAGTATTCTTCATTCCCATCAATGGAAACACATTTAAAATAAAACATGGATTATTTCTTGACACATCCTTGACTCTATCATCTTATTATGTACCTTTCCCTTGACCTGTGAAAAACATTTCAAAAACTTGGGATGAGCATAAAAACTCAGTATGGGTTATAAAAAAATCATGGAAAGGAAACATGAGTTCATATATACATAAGAATGAAATCATACTTTACCCATAAAACATAGGCACTTTAACATACCTCATAAAATCATGAATAAATCATAGAAATCATAATACGTAAAGGTAACTTGAGGCCTTCATAACATTCTTACGTAGGGAGTAACCCTCTTGGTTACGTTTGGAATACCCATCACAGTATATTCCCTAAAATATCTTCCGAGAAACCTTAACGTTTCACTCCTTCGCGTTACCCAATGCATTGGAGAGCTATAACGGGCTCACCCGCCCTTAGTTTATCACGGAACCACCCGTCTTCATAATAATGCCCAAGAACCATAACATTATCATATCACATAAAACATGCATAAAGGAAACATAAAATTTCCACATTTCAATCACGAGATATCAATACAACACATTGATATAAAAACATTATGAAAACCATTTTCAATACCAAAATAAAAGAAAAGTAAAACATGGTATTTATTTTTTTCTTTTAAAAAGAAGGTATGGCTTGTAGAGGAAGCCGAAACTCAAATAACGGTCACGACAGCGGAGAAGTCGTTGTCGCCGCATACGTACGACAAAAACATTCCCTTTTGTCATTTAGTAAACGCTTCTTATAAAAAAGATTCCTTTTGAATAAACGTAAAAGTCAAAGTGGTTTATACACCGTATAAAAGAAAGTTGTGTATAAAATAAAATATGCCTCAACGAAAGTAGATTGAGACGAAGTCCCATACCTCGTATCCGACTTGACCCGACCGTTCTTTAATCTCCTGAATAATACACTTTAGTTAATCTCTAGTTGCTTATGAATCTTTTTCATGTTCATTATTCCTTTTATACCATGTTATGAACATCATGTAATCAGTTACGTTAATAATGTTCATTTTGTCGGTATTTGGTTCTTAAGTCAAAAATAGACTTCTTACAATTACATGTTGTTAATTTGTTCAAAGGTTCATTATATCCAGAAGGGTATTCATGATGTAGATATCATATATGTCATATATATCCTGTACATACATGCATTTATAATATTACATAATCATTTAGAGGTAAGAAATGAAATGCACCATTCATGGAGACGGTAAGCCGTACGTACGCATGAACGCTACTTTCATTTATATTTCGTATTTTATAGAATAGAATCATAATGATATAAAGGTATATTATAATTCCAGTATAATATAATATATAATATCATAGTTCCATCCTTTATATGTCCCACACATGGTATTAACGAATCAAATCACTTTTAGGGGGCGGTAGTCCGCACTTCCTAAAATGAAGATATCGTGTTTACCCATAATGGAAACCATAAAGGTATGCCCAAAATGAAAAAAAGAGAAGCTTAAGGAAAACATAAACATATTATATATCATATATAAAAATAGTGACATCATAATTGCCCCCTTTTAAGGTGTTAAATGAGTATTGAACAATCATCGTTTCGGGAGGCAGAATTTCGCCATCCATGGAACCCGTATGTTCATTAACCATTTGATGTAGTTGTGTGAGAGTGTAGCTCAAATAAATTTTATAACAGCATCCTAGTATATTTAATATACTGTTGTTGTTACAAAAGGAGTAAATAAAAAGGGTTTAGGGGGTTGGAGAAGAAAAATAAACAAATGAACATGAGAGAATGAATTACCTTTAAAAGTGTAACTCCTTTTGATTTGAGCCTAAAGGCTTCCTTTGAAATGATTCTGCCCAAAGGGAATCCTCTAGAATGAGGAGAGGGATGTGGGGAGAGTAAATGGTCAGGGGTTGGCCGAGCCAAAGTCTTGAGTAGTGTGTGAAATGAGGTAGAGGTGGGGGCCTTTTATAAGAGGAGAGGAGGGGCACTTTTGGAAAGTAAAGAAATATTACTTTATTTGAAAATGTGTTTCGGTTTTAAAAGGTCCCACATTGATATAATTAGTGGATAATGTTATAAGGGTTCGAAATCCACTCATCCAATTGGTTTTGGACATGTGTAGTTCATATATTTTATATTATCTTTCCATTTTATTTAAATCGTCAAATAATGATGTCATCGCTGCATCATTATTATGTCATAAATAATTTAATTTATTTAATGTCTAAAAATTATAAAAAAATAATATGATGTAGGAAATCTTTTTATATTTTCAATTAATATTTATAATCAAAAATCTGATCTTTATAACCCCATGTAAAAATTGTTTTCGTAAAACATATTATGTTTGTGTCAATTTTACTTTTACATTAAATAAAAAGTTATTTATGTCATTTCCCAACCAAAATGTCTCCATGGGGTCCCCAAGTTGTCCCATGGCTTGTCTTGGTCGGCCATGACACAACAAATAAGGTTGGGACATGTTTCTAGGTCATTTCCTATTATTAACGCATTATTTATACCTTAAACTACCCTAATTACCACTAATCGCGATTAAGAACTTAATAAGTTACTATTCACCAAAAAATTATTTTAATCTCATTGAACCACATTTTACTTCTTAATGACAACCATGTATGTAGGATTTTCAAAATTCAATACACATTAGTGGTAAACTTTCATTTAACTGAAAAATCAGTTTGCTTGATTACCACTTAGTGGTTTCACTATTCATCAAAAATTGATGTTTTTCAGAAAATTACCAAAAATTCACCCTAAGCTATATTTGATAATCCGAATTCAAAAATGAAGTCTATTTTACAAAATTCATATCATATAAGTCACATTAATTAATTTAATAATTAATTCCCCCTGCCAGAGCAAATAGCGTGTTTTTACAAAACAATAAGTATCAAAAGATTGACACCAGTTTAAGTCTAATTTTAAAGTGAAATTGATTCCAATGACCACCATTGGATAAAATGGTAAAAATATATTCATATTACACATTAAGACCAATTCAAAAGATAATATAATCATATAAATAAATTAGATTAAAAAGCAGTTTTGATGTAAAATGCAGTATTTTTCACTATTCATTAAAAATGAACATTGTCAGAAAAATACAAAAAATTCACACACGGTAAATTTTGATGTCCCAATCATAAATAATAAGTTTATTTTTACAAACATAGTTTATAAAATTGTCAAAATATAGATTCAAAAATGGTTTTCCATCAAAAGGCACTAAAACAATCTTTTAAGAATATTAGTGTATTCCATGCATAAGATTGTATTTATTTTCATTTTAAGCCTCTATAACACTATCTTAATCATTAATATACATAGATAAAAATATCTATTATTAATTACCTACTTGGGATGTTACATCCTTCCCCCCTTTAGAAAATTGCGTCCCCGCAATTTATTTACTTATCAAATAAATGAGGGTACTTATCCCTCATTGCATTTTCAGATTCCCATGTTGCCTCTTCAATCATGTGGTTTTTCCACAAAACCTTTACCTGTTTAATCACCTTATTCTGTAACACTTGCTCCCTGTGGTCAAGAATCTGGACCGGTTGTTCCTCATAAGATAGGTTCTCTTCCAGCTGAACTACCTCTGGACTCAAAACATGAGATGGATCTGGGATATACTTTCTCAACATCGAAACGTGAAAAACATTGTGTACCTGAGATAAACTCGGAGGTAAATCCACTCGGTATGCAACTGATCCAACTCTCTCCAGAATTTCGTATGGTCCAATGAACCTTGGACTCAACTTTCCTTTCTTACCAAATCTCATCACGCTTTTCCAAGGAGAAACCTTGAGAAAAACATGATCACCTACCTCGAAAGATAGATCCTTCCTCCGGTTATCCGCATAACTCTTATGCCTGCTCTGAGCTGTTCTCATGTGTTTCTGAATCAGCTGAACTTTTTCTACCATCTCTTCTACCAATTCTGGTCCCATCAACTTTCTTTCACACACTTCATCCCAGAAAGCTGGAGTTCGACACCGCTTCCCATATAATTCCTGAAATGGTGCCATCTGTATACTGGAATGAAAACTGTTATTATATGAAAACTCAACCAAAGAAAGATGTTGGTCCCAACTTCCCTGATAATCCATAGAACAATCTCGTAGCATATCCTCCAATGTCTGAATTGTTCGTTCTGACTGCCCATCCGATTGAGGATGAAAAGCTGTACTAAAATTTAATTCAGTACCCAACGACTTCTGAAGGCCTTTCCAAAAGTTAGAAGTAAACCTGGGATCACGATCTGATACAATGGAGAGAGGAACACCATGTAACCTAACTATCTCTTTAAGATACAAACGGGAAAGTTGATCAAGATAGAAAGTATCTCTTATAGCAAGGAAATGAGCAGATTTGGTCAAGTGATCAACAATAACCCAGATTGCATTATTACCTCGAGATGTCTTCGGTAATCCAACAACAAAGTCCATGGATATATTCTCCCATTTCCACTCTGGCACTGGTAAAGGCTGAAGCATCCCTTTCGGTAACTGTCGCTCGGCTTTAACCTGCTGACAAGTCAAACACTTCACAGTAAAATCAGCAATATCTCTTTTCATTCCATCCCACCAGTAATACTCCCGCAGATCTCTATACATATTAGTACTGCCTGGATGAACTGAAAACGGAGAACTATGAGATTCACATAGCAACTCTCTCTTCAACTGTGAATCACAAGGCACACACAATCTCTTCCCAAATCTCAAAACGCAATCACTATCAATGTTGAATTCAGGCAACTTACCTTTCTGAACCAGCTCTACCCTTTTCTGCAACTCACTGTCTTGCTTTTGTGCTTGCTTGATTCTATCTGATAGAGATGATCTCACTGATACCTGAAACAAAACAGAAGGACTTCCTGCACCAACAACTTCTATGCCAAAGTTCATCAAATCCTTAACCAAAGGATCACATTCTAAACGCAACATTGTTAATGAAGCATTACTTTTTCGACTCAAAGCATCAGCCACTTTATTTGCTTTTCCCGGATGGTAATGAATTGTACAATCATAATCCTTGATTAATTCCAGCCATCTCCTTTGTCTCATGTTTAACTCTTTCTGAGTGAATATATACTTTAAACTTTTGTGATCAGTATATATTTCACACTTTACTCCATACAAATGATGCCTCCAAATATTTAAAGCAAAAACAACATCAGATAATTCCAAATCATGTGTAGGGTAATTTACCTCATGAGTTTTCAACTGTCGTGAAGCATAAGCAATTACCTGATCATTCTGCATTAGGACGCAACCAAGTCCTTTCAATGAAGCATCACTGTATATAACAAACTCACCATTCCTGGAAGGTAGTGTCAAAATTGGATCATTCACCAATCTTTTTTTCAATTCCTAAAAACAATCATCACATTCTTTTGTCCAGATAAACTTAACACCCTTCTGAGTTAGCTTAGTCATTGGACTAGATAACCGTGAAAAATTTCTAACAAACCTTCGGTAATAGCCCGCCAATCCAAGGAAGCTACGAATCTCGGTTACATTTGTGGGTCTTGCCCATTCTTCCACAACTTTTGTTTTTGCAGGATCAACAGTTATTCCATCTTTAGAAACAATGTGACCAAGGAAAGAAATTTGTTGCAACCAAAACTCACACTTTCTGAATTTCCCATACAGTTTCTTTTCTTTTAAGGTTTGCAAGATAACCCTTAAATGTTTTTCATGCTCCTCTTTACTTTTAGAAAACACCAAAATATCATCGATGAAAACAACCACAAACTTATCACCTGATTCAACTGAGCCATCACTGAAGTAAACTGCTCAATTCTGATTCTGACCATCTTAGTATTCTGATTTGGAAGGTCATTTCCCTCAGCATGCCTTCCCAAAAAAGCTTCTTTGTTTCCTCTTCGAAAAACCATTCTGAACAAACATGTCTTAGATAAAGCAACATGGTAATCTTTAAATGCTATATCAAAAAAAATATTTTTGGATAATCATTTAATAAAATTATAACTCCTAAAGTTATCTAAACCGACCTTTGATACCAACTATAAGGCCCCAGCCTTAAACCTTACTTAATCTTGAGTTATTACAAGATTACACATTGAGGATCTTTTCGGGTTTAGAGTTTTATAGAATTAGATCATAAAACTTGAATTACATTCCACATATAAACAAAGTGGTTACATAAAGATAGTATTCTTCATTCCCATCAATGGAAACACATTTAAAATAAAACATGGATTATTTCTTGACACATCCTTGACTCTATCATCTTATCATGTACCTTTCCCTTGACCTGTGAAAAACATTTCAAAAACATGGGATGAGCATAAAAACTCAGTATGGGTTATAAAAAAAACATGGAAAGGAAACATGAGTTCATATATACATAAGAATGAAATCATACTTTACCCATAAAACATAGGCACTTTAACATACCTCATAAAATCACGAATAAATCATAGAAATCATAATACGTAAAGGTAACTTGAGGCATTCATAACATTCTTACGTAGGGAGTAACCCTCTTGGTTACGTTTGGAATACCCATCACAGTATATTCCCTAAAATCTCTTCAGAGAAACCTTAACGTTTCACTCCTTCGCGTTACCCAATGCATTGGAGAGCTATAACGGGCTCACCCGCCCTTAGTTTATCACGGAACCACCCGTCTTCATAATAATGCCCAAGAACCATAACATAATCATATCACATAAAACATGCATAAAGGAAACATAAAATTTCCACATTTCAATCACGAGATATCAATACAACACATTGATATAAAAACATTATGAAAACCATTTTCAATACCAAAATAAAAGAAAAGTAAAACATGGTATTTATTTTTTTCTTTTAAAAAGAAGGTATGGCTTGTAGAGGAAGCCGAAACTCAAAGAGCGGTCACGACGGCGGAGAAGTCGTTGTCGCCGCATACGTACGACAAAAACATTCCCTTTTGTCGTTTAGTAAATGCTTATTATAAAAAAGATTCCTTTTGAATAAACGTAAAAGTCAAAGTGGTTTATACACCGTATAAAAGAAAGTTGTGTATAAAATAAAATATGCCTCAACGAAAGGAGATTGAGACGAAGTCCCATACCTCGTATCCGACTTGACCCGACCGTTATTTAATCTCCTGAATAATAAACTTGAGTTAATCTCTACTTTCTTATGAATCTTTTTCAAGTTCATTATTCCTTTTATACCATGTTATGAACATCATGTAATCAGTTAAGTTAATAATGTTCATTTTGTCGGTATTTGGTTCTTAAGTCAAAAATAGACTTCTTACACTTACATGTTGTTAATTTGGTCAAAGGTTCATTATATCCAGAATGGTATTCATGATGTAGATATCATATATGTCATATATATCCAGTACATACATGCATTTATAATATTACATAATCATTTAGAGGTAAGAAATGAAATGCACCGTTCATGGAGACGGTAAGCCGTACGTACGCATGAACGCTACTTTCATTTCTATTTCATATTTTATAGAATGGAATCATAATGATATAAAGGTATATTATAATTCCAGTATAATATCATATATAATATCATAGTTCCATCCTTTATATGTCCCACATATGGTATTAACAAATCAAATCACTTTTAGGGGGCAGTAGTCCGCACTTCCTAAAATGAAGATATCGTGTTTACCCATAATGGAAACCATAAAGGTATTCCCAAAATGAAAAAAACAGAAGATTAAGGAAAACATAAACATATTATATATCATATATAAAAATAGTGACATCATAATGGCCCCTTTTGAAGGTGTTAAATGAGTATTGAACAATCATCGTTTCGGGAGGCAGAATTTCGCCATCCACGGAAACCGTATGTTCATTAACCATTTGATGTAGTTGTGTGAGAGTTTAGCTCAAATAAATCTTATAACAACATCCTAGTATATTTAATATACTGTTTTTGTTACAAAATGAGTAAATAAAAAGAGTTTAGGGGGTTGGAGAAGCAAAATAAAACAAATGAACATGAGAGAATGAATTACCTTTAAAAGTGTAACTCTTTTTGATTTGAGACTAAAGGCTTCATTTGAAAGGATTCTGCCCAAAGGGAATCCTCTAGGATGAGGATAGGGATGTGAAGAGAGTAAATGGGCAGGGGTTGGCCGAGCAAAAGGCTTGAGTAGTGTGTGAAATGAGGTAGAGGTGGGGGCCTTTTATAAGAGGAGAGGAGGGGCACTTTTGGAAAGTAAAGAAATATTACTTTATTTGAAAATGTGTTTCGGTTTTAAAAGGTCCCACATTGATATAATTCGGGGATAAGGTGATAAGGGTTCTAAATACACTCATCCAATTGGTTTTGGACATGTGTAGTTCATATATTTTATATTATCTTTCCATTTTATTTAAATCGTCTAATAATGATGTCATCGCTGCATCATTATTACGTCATAAATAATTTAATTTATTTAATGTCTAAAAATTATAAAAAAAATACTATGATGTAGGAAATCTTTTTAGATTTCCAATGACTATTTATAATCAAAAATCTGATCTTTATAACCCCATGTAAAAATTGTTTTTGTAAAACATATTATGTTTGTGTCAATTTTACTTTTAGATTAAATAAAAAGTTATTTATGTCATCTCCCAACCAAAATGTCTCCATGGGGTCCCCAAGTTGACCCATGGCTTTTCTTGGTCGGAAATGACACAACCAATAAGGTTGGGACATGTTTCTAGGTCATTTTCTATTATTAAAGCATTATTTATACCTTAAACTACCCTAATTATCACTAATCGCGATTAAGAACTTAATAAGTTACTATTCACCAAAAAATTATTTTAATCTCATTGAACCACATTTTACTTCTAAATGACAACCATGTATGTCGGATTTTCAAAATTCAATACACATTAGTGGTAAACTTTCATTTAACTGAAAAATCAGTTTTCTTGATTACCACTTAGTGGTTTCACTATTCATCAAAAATTGAAGTTTTTCAGAAAATTACCAAAAATTCACCCTAAGCTATATTTGATATTCCAAATTCAAAAATGAAGTCTATTTTACAAAATTCAAGTCATATAAGTCACATTAATTAATTTAATAATTAATTCCCCCTGCCAGAGCAAATAGCGTGTTTTTACAAAACAATAAGTATCAAAAGATTGACACCAGTTTAAGTATAATTTCAAAGTGAAATTGATTCCAATGACCACCATTGGATAAAATGGTAAAAATATATTCATATTACACATTAAGACCAATTCAAAAGATAATATAATAATATAAATAAATTAGATTAAAAAGCAGTTTTGATGTAAAATGCAGTATTTTTCACTATTCATTAAAAATGAACATTGTCAGAAAAATACCAAAAATTCACACACGGTAAATTTTGATGTCCCAATCATAAAGAATAAGTTTATTTTGACAAATATAGTTTATATAATTGTCAAAATATAGATTCAAAAATTGTTTTCCATCAAAAGGCACTAAAACAATCTTTTAAGAATATTAGTGTATTCCATGCATAAGATTGTATTTATTTTCATTTTAAGCCTCTATAACACTATAATAATCATTAATAGACATAGATAAAAATATCTATTATTCATTACTTACTTGGGATGTTACATGACGTTTCTCTGGAAAAACCCAAAAAGTCACCTTAATCTAATATTTGTGTTTCTATATCAAATTTGATGTTTTTAGAAAAATTAAATCTATTAATTTGTCAAAATTCAGATTTAAAATTGGTCCTTCATTAAAAGGCAATAAAATGTTTTTTATAAAACATATGGGTTTTCATTTGTGAAATTGGATTTATGCTTATAAAATAAAATATATGAATATAATAAATATTTGATTGAATATATAACATATATATTTAATTTAAAAAATAAACAAATTTCAATTTATTATTTTTATTAAGACAAAACTCATTTATAAGTATAAAAATAATAATATTTTTATTTATATCCAATTGGATCTTAATTTGGTTTCAAATTAATTGGTAACTATTTTATTAATTTTATATTTATATAAACCATAATTTTTAATATTTTAGTAAATATTTTTCATAAATAAAAACATAAATTAACGGTTTTATCATATTATATTAAATAATATTAATTAAATAATATATTATTGTTCTGTAAAACTCAGTCGTATGCATAACACAGACTATTGAGGAAGGTCTCCCTTACGTCTAACATTGTCTATATAGAAAGTTCTCTCTTGAATGTAATTCACTCTAACAATTTGTTTTATGTATTGAAATATATAAATAATCTATTTTAAATATTAAATATATTATAATGTCTCCAAATATTATATTCCCTTTAAGAACCTGGTGTCTCATGTCATTCACACTATCAAGAAAAATGTTCTTACTTTTGAATTATGGGGTGTTAATATCTGCCCACCTTAATTAAATTATTTCCTCACAATTTAAACTCAATCCGGGAGATATATTATTTTATGTTTCATATGTTGATTTCCCAAAATGTGAGAAAGGCTCATAAAACATCCCCTAAAAAGAGAGAATGGGAAGTACAAAGGTCACATGGACTACCATGTAACAATTTCTCTAAGTAGGAGAACGTCGGTCATAAGTTGTTTTACGTACTTGGAGGAAGATCATAAATATTTATAAGGACTAGATGAATTCATCAATCACAAAAAACTTAATGATCAAGGGAAAGTTGAGGACCTCAAATACATAAATCTTTAATTATTTATAAGTTCATTGGTTCAATATAAATTAAGTATATAGTATAATAGTTTATTTCTATGTCATTTTTCAAATGTTGGGTAATTCTATTACTAACCATGAATAGAATGAAATATTCTTACAAGATAGGTTTCAATTTCATATGAACAATCGTGATTTTTTTGTTCTCTGATAAAATTTTAATTCAACCCTTTACCACTAGAAATCAATTACAATAAAATGAGTTTTTTATGCCTCAAGCAGTAAAGAAACATTTATAAGATTGTAAGGCCTATAAAATAGTGAAAAGTCTAACTATTTATCATTAAATTTCTTCATAAACTAATGTGTTCAATAGATTAGTCTCTAATCCTCAAATGCGATACTATTGGATCATTGTTAACATTTATTCATATAATGTTTTAACAAAAAACATTTAAAAAGTAATGAGGACATTATATAGATCTGTGGTTGGATCAAAACCCATATCGTCCTTTAGTCTTGGGTTTAAATCCCACAGACCTGCAAGACATGATTGGTTGTCACCCGACATACATGTTGTCATTTTATAACAGCATATTACTATAATTTCCAAACTATATATGATGTACATCCTTAAAATTAGGTTAATCACTAAATAACCATATAAAAAAGGTTATCAATAAAACATCAAAACCTAAATACATCAACCATTTTATTTTAACATTTATCCTTCCTTGTTTAAATGTTTACCCATAATATCATCTCTAGGATTACTATATCATGATACCACATCTTAATTATAAAACACCGTAGGTTTAACATTGATCATTCACTGTCATTATTCATTCAAATTCATGAAAATGGTCTGTTAAGAAAAAGTGGATTATCCTAAAAATATCCCCTAGGATTGTTAAACTAGGTGCATAGTAAGGCCAATTTTTTTGTACCATGTTACCCAGAATCAATCTTGGAACACCTCCTCAGAGTTGTTTCTGTTAGGAATATTTGTTACAGAACCACTTCTACTTGTAGTATCCAGGTAGGGATGTATTTATAAGTAGATCCACATAATATATACTTTAACAAAACTCAATGGTTTTCTTCTATACTTATCCTAAAATTCTACCTTAGGGTTATGTTATCTAATCTATATTTTCCTAAATCTTGTTCCCAAGGTTTCTACTAAACTTCCACAGATACCAACTATAGAGACCCGACCCAAATAGCCTAGAGTGGGTGTTTGCTACTAAATTTATTGGCATAACTATAAGTAATCAATCATCAAAGGGCCAATTATTTTATTATTCATGGTAGAAAAAATTCATAAATGATAGTTTTATTACAAATGAGTACACTAATTAAAACAAAAAAAACTTCTTCATTCTAAATAAATAACTTCAAGGTTAACTTTATTACATCTAGTATATCCCTATATATCTTTTATTATATAATTTTTGGTTTCCTGGTAAATGAAACATAAAAAGGGAGAAATCAAATGATGAGTAAGGGAAAAATAAAGCGGAAAAAATAAGGAATCAAAGAGAATAGTAAAAATAGAAAGTTAAATAACTGAACAAACATTCAATGTAATCAATAAACTGAATGGAAGTGCATAAACAACATGGAAAGGATATAACTAAAAACACATGACACTCAAATACCTAGATAATGAAAAATAAATATGGAATGTTATAAATCTGAAACTATTTAAATTTAACTAATGAGGTAATTTATTTATTTTTGGGCATCATGTCTGAAGCACATGAAAACCTATTACCGTTTAGAAATTTCAAAAGATGGTTTTAACTAATCTTATTTTCATATATAATTTTTCTAATGAGAACCTACCAATGCATTGAGAAGATAGATAATGTTTGGGATCCACTCGTCATTTCTAGTAACAATCATTCCTCATATCAAATATTCAAAATAAAAATATTCCTTAACAAATATTTGTATTGAGTAAACAATACTAAATTATCAATAATTCCCTAAATATTCAAATAAAATTAAAAGTATACATCATATATAAAATGGAATACTATTTAAAAAATAGTAATATCCATGATAAATTAAATGGATAATGAAGGAAATTCATTTTTCAATGATCATACGGGATAGAATATTTCAAGGGTACTTACAAATAAATCAAGGAATTGAATCTGAATACTATCCTTGTCCAAATCCATCATAAACCATCAATAGTGTGATTAAAGATGGAATAAATACAAATTACCCAAAGTGGAATAAAATAACGTGGTTTCATTATTTATTAGTAGAAAATATTATAAAAATATATTTTAAAAACATTTTGGAAAACATTTTAAAAAAACATGGTTTTTAAAAGAAAACAGCTTCTCTAAATGAAGATAGAAATAATGTTGGGCTTTCATAAAATATTTTTACTATACATTGAGCATAAATGATTGAAGAAATGGTAATAGTAATTTGTAATGGTCATGAATAAATAGATAAGGAAAAAATGGATTATTTAACTATTTATATATAATTCCTCTAATGGGAATATAATTTAATGATCATTAAATTTATTATTGAAGAAATTAATATTTAATCATTTCATTGCTCCCTATACAACATTGAATCATTTTGAATCAGAAACCACATAAAGGAATAATATTTAATAAAATTATTAAATACCAAGAATATAAATTAATTCATGATATAATATATTAAAATGTCCAGTAGATACACCACACAAAATATGTAAGTGGTGAACATGACACTTATCTCACTAATGTAAAAAAGTGAGATGAGAATCTCTTACCTTGAGTTTCCTTTCCAATAAACGTCCTTTTACATTCTGTGAAATAATATTATCTTAAATTTATAGTTTCTTGAGAACCTTTTTCATGTTTATCATTACTTTTATATTACTTTATACTATGTTGTAAATAACTACTTAAATAATAATGTTTATGACGGGTGTTTTGACAAAATTCGATTTATGTGTGAAAATTAACTTTGGTAGGTCAACTATAGTCCAAGGGTTCATTATATAACATCTATAGAGTAATAGCCATGAAATAATTATCATATTTATAAATAAATTAATCTTTTAAAATCAATCATCAAATTTTGTTTTGAAAAATGAATCAATATTGAAATCATTGAGATGGTAGGTCATACATACGCACAAGTAACATTACTATTTTTCAATGACCATTATTGAAAGAAAGTAAGTAACACAATATCACCACAGAAAGATAATTATATAATAAATACCATATTATTTTATAAAAAAAACTTATATATAGAATTTTGGTGAATAAAAAGGCATCACATCTTGTCAAGGATATGGTAGTCCATGGTTCCACAAATAACATTATCACCTTTTAAGTGTGTGAAAAGATAATAAATAAAATGATATATATATTTACTAAAAGGGAATTATGTAAATAATATCATAAAGTTGTTTTTTATGTCTCTTATTTTTAATTATAACAATAATTTATACATTCCATGTTTCGTCTGAATGAATCACATCTCTTTTAGGGGGTTGTAGTCCACAAATCTTTAAATGATGCTATCATATTAATGAAAAATAGTAAGTATTAAATTTATTAATTATAAAATGTTAAAATAATAATAATGAAATAATAAATGTCATATATAACATTAAAAAACATATTTTCCATTATAATGGCCACTACGATATGTGGTAAAGAAAAAAATAAAAAATCGTTATTTCTTGTGGCAGTAGTTCGCCATACACAGAAATTGTATGTTCGTTACCCATTAGATGAAGGTGCATGTAAGTATAGATTGAAATATTAAAAAAACCTATTATATTTAGGATAATTTTTTTGTTATGTATGAATTGAATTATAAGATCATAGGGTGTGGAGAATGGAAATGAAACCAAAAACATTGAGAGATGATGTTACATCTTAATCAGGTAACTTCTTTTGGTTTATTCAAAAAGGCTTCCATGGAATGATTTATGCATAAAGGGAGGATTATAGGTCAAGGGTTGTTATGTTTCAAGACTAATTGGGAATATATTTTTAGAAAATAAGTGGTTTTTGATGTGTGAGTAATGGGGAGAGATGGTTTCCTTTTATAAAGAAGGGAGAGGACTCATTTGTAATTTTTAGGAACACGTTTGGTGTGCACATGCTCTTACCAAAACGAAATTCGTACCCAAACCAACTTAATTAAATAATATAAGATTCATGGTCGATATATGTCCTGCCAATGGGGTTCATACAAGTGGATAGGTCAATTGGTCCATTAAATATAAGGTTTAGTTTATTTTTAAGGTTAATTACACCTTAATCACTGCAATTAATTTTAATTACAATCACTAATCATTTTGGTAAAAAATGTATTTTATATTATTAGAATCAAAATATAATCATGATTAAAATGTTTTATGTTCGTTTTCTTAAATTCAAATTACATAATTGGCAAAAATGAGAATAATTCTAATCATGTAGACATATGGTTTAAGTCGTTTTAGTAGATAAATTTTCAAAATATTGTTGAGTTTTTTATTCACATTCAATGTTAAATGGATTATATTAAATTAAATTTTATTATTCAATTTATTATTTATCTAATATTAATTTATAAAATTTCACAATGTAATTTAACATGAATAAGTATTTAAATGAAAAGGTAGTTATTAACTAAAATGCAAAAAATTTCACTACTCATAAAAATTGATGTTTTTTAGTAAAATAAAAAAATTCACCCTAAGCCTATTTTTTATTTATATTTCAAATATTAATTTTTTATTAAAATTTTAAATCAATTAATGTGTCAAAATTTATATTTAAAATGGGTTCTCCATTAAAAGGCGATAAAATTTCCTTTATAAAAAATATAGGTTTTTATGTGTGAAATTTATTTTATTCCTATCAAATCCAATGGATAGATATAAATAATATTTAATTTGATATATAAAATATAAATTTCATTTAAATAATTAACTAATTTTAATTAATTTTTTTTTATTAATACAAAACTATTTAGGAAGATAACAATAATAAAATTTCTTTTCATATCCAATAGGTTCTTATTTTTGTTTCTAATAAATTGGAAAAAAAAAATTAATTCATTTATATGTAATAAACCATAATTTTACAAAAGCTATTCAATATTATTCATAACATCTATCATAAAATCTTGGTTACATCATATTATAAAAAAATAATATCATCTTAATAATATATTATTGTTCACTAAAACGCATTCTTATGTATATCACACTTTATCGAGTATGGTCGCACTTTTGTGTAACAAAAGCTATTGGGAAGGGTTGATCATTCATGGAATGAACACTAACTCTTTGTTTCATGAATTGAAATATAAAAACAATATAGTTTAAATAGTAAATATATTATAATGTATCTAGGTATTATATTCCCTTTAGCGTGTAGTGCTTCATTTCATTCATGCTATCAAATACAAGGATCATACATTAGAATTTAGGGGAGTTGTATATAATATTAATGTAAATACCTCATGGAATTATCACATAGAACCCTTACATGACCCTTAAAAATGTAAAATCCAAATGACGGACTTCCTTTTATGGATTACCCAATTCATTAGAGAGATATCTGGGTGCACTAATCGTTTATGCTATAGTGTGCTTATAATGAATAATATGGGTGAAATCCTAATTTATAATGTCCAATAACCATGTAATTTAGTATAACATTTCATTATTTTAAAAAATATTTTATACTTGTATAAAAATCACTTTCAGATACCCTCATCTTTGAAATTTCCATTTTCAACAAAAAAAATACACCTTTACTTTGTAAATAAATACTCAATAAAAAAATACATAAATGATAAATAGGGTTTATCATTTAATAAAACATAAAATAGTTTAAAGGAATCAAAAAATAAAATAATTTATATGGTGGAGAAGAAGTTATATCCACTCTGTACGTTATGAATATAACATTCCTTTTTTCATTTGTCAAATTGTTCCATTTGAAGTAGGTAAAAAAAAGAATTTTTGAAACCCATTGAATCAAATTAAAAATTGACCTAAAATTTCATTTATAATAATTTTTTATTAACAAATATATAATATAATATTTTGAATATTGAAATAGAGGAAATATTTTTTAATTAAGTCATTAAACATACACAGTGTTTCCTCCACTTTGATCATTTAAATCATAAGCCCCATTAAAGAATAAATTTTAAAAAAACGTTAAATAAAACAATAAAAAATAAATGATCTGACATGATAATTAAAATGGTCTATATATAGAACACTTGAAATAAGGTGGGCATATAACATCAAAATATTCCTCAATGAAATTATACTGATATGAATCCCCTTAAGATGAGGCTGAATCATCACCTAAAATATTTATATTCATGAATATTTAACATAGGATTATTATTAGTTTTCCTGATAACCTTATTAATTTTTATTATTCCTCTTGTATCACTTGTTACCATGCTATACTAATTATTTAATTATATATGTTCACATTAGGTGTTCTGATGATATTTGTTAATGAGTCCAAAATGACTTTGGTATGATGTTAACAGTCAAAATTGTTCATTAGTCCATCAACTATAGAATAATATTCATAAAATAGTACTAAATATTATAAATAAATTATACATTCAAATCCATCCATTAAATAAGAATATGCAAAAAACAACACTACAATCATAGAGACGGAAAATCTGACATACACATGAGTAACATTTACATTTCCCAATGATCATGATGAAAGGAAGGTATGTATTATGTTTTCATTAAAGAATGATCATAATGTAATCAATATAATATTAATTTTTTAAATTTACATGTATATATAATCCTTGTGATTTGGTGATGAAAATCAAATCATATTGCTTCGGGGAGATGATAGTTCATGCGTACACACGAATGAAATTACCATTTTTTCATACATGGAAAGGTAATAATATAAATAATATATTATATTTACAAAATTATAAATATTTCATGAATATCATATATAAATTTTAATTCCATCATTATATGCATTCATGATTGCCAGTGATAGAAAATAGTTAATATCAGTTCGCGAGGTGGCGGTTCTCCATACACACAAACAATATTTCTTTTCCAATTTGATAGAAGTGGATTTTTATTTAACTGATTATATTAACATAATAAAATCTCAGTTTATTTTGGATGCTATAGTTATTATTTCATCATTTTTGAAGAAGTTTTGAAGGAATCAGAAGAATAAATATAATAGAAATACTTGATTAAAGATAATGTCTCTTCTTCAGAGGGTCTCCCTTGATTATCACCTTAACACATCAAAAAAAAGTTGTTCTACCTAAAATAAGAAATAAAAAATGTGGGGAGGGATTTTATGAATTTATTTGGTCAGACCTTGGTTGAATCAAATAGTTTTCTAACTTTGAAAAAAAAAGAAGAATGGGTTCTCTTTTATAAGAGAGGGGAGGGGCACTCTTGTAAATATTAAAAATATTAAATTAATTTAAATTACTTTTTGATTCCAAAAGTCACCAAACTAATTTATTTCGAAGATAAGATAATTATGGGTCGAAATACATTCATAAAATGTAAATTTTACATGGTTTTATTATTTTTTTAATCCTTGTCTTTTTGTTTTAACCCTTATTTTACCTTTTTAATTCTTAACGTGATATCATGTGATTTATACTGTTAGGATTAATACGACCACTATAAAATAAAAAACAACCAATAAATAAGTAATTGATGAAATTTGAAGACTTATTCCAAACATTTTTCATAAGTTTATACTTTTTTTGAATTTTATATCATTTAATAAAATATTATTTATTTTAAAATATCATTAATGTCAATTTTGACACTATTTGACACTTGATTTTTTAAAAATATCATAAAAACATAAACTAATAAAATTTTGATGGAATATATAAATTATTTGGATTGAATTATTTCTATGAAATTATATTTATTATAGTATTTATAATATAATTTTGTATGATATTTTCTTTAATTAAACAATTAGTACATCATCATTGTTTAAGACGTTAAGTAAATTATTTCTACCATAAAAATTAAAAATAAATTATTATTATTATTAAGGTAAAAATTTATTCATTAAAAATATATTTTAATGTCAAAATTATCCCTTATATAACTCTATATTAAAAATTCTCCCTTATAAAACACAGAATTATGACAAAATCGACTTTTCTTTAAATATAATACTATAAATTGATTAAATTAATCTAAGTGGCTCGAAGTGATCACAAAAAAACCAAGGATTCTTTTTTTGACCTTAACTCATACAATAAAATTATAACATGTTTTATGTTAATCTTATATTATTTATAATATTATCTTTACCCAAAATTACCATATTCACCCTTAATCATGGTACTTAATCAATTACAAACATTACCTTTCATTTTTCAAAAAAAGAGAGAACTATTTAATAAATTTGGACCATATAAATAAAATTATAGAAACTAATTTATAAAAATAAAAAATATATAAGTGGTATAAATTAATTAAAAATTAATCTCGTAGAAGACACGTAACGACAGGTTTTTAATGTAAAAAATTAAAAATGTTAAAAATGTTTTTATATCAAATTTCAATTTTAAATTGACTCCAAAGAACTAAATTGCAATAAATAATAGAAATATGATCTAATTATACTTTATAAACAATTAAAAATATAATTTAACAATATAAATTTTATAGATGAAAACGTGTTTTCAATTAAAATACATTATATTTTTTAACTATTCATCTAAAAATAAAACTTATCAGAAAAACATCAAAAATTAAAACAATAAGAATTTTGAAACTAATATTTCAAAAAATAATCTTATTTATTCATATATAATATTTAATAGTGTCAAAAACTATATTTAAAACAAGTGTGCCATCAAAAGGTGGAGAAACTTCTTTTCTAGAAAAATAATTCTTTTATGTGTAAAATTATATTTTTTATGTAGAATTCATAGAGAAAACATATGATGAATGATAAACATTATATTGAATATTATATATATAAATATATATTTCACCAATATAATCCAACGAGAGTTATTTTTTTTATATATTGGTTTGAAACACACTAGTTCACATTTATTTATTTTTTATGAAAAACAATTTTCATTATTTTAAAAAGGGATTTATTTTAATTTATAATTAATTTTTAGAATAACTAATGATATATAAATATGTAAAAACAATTTTCATACCTTAGTTAATCAGGTTCATACCTAAAATTATAACATCATGTTTATAACTATAATTTTTCAATAATAATATTTAGTTATTTATTTAAGCTCAATATTGCATATCATGTACTATACTAAATATAGTCTTTATTTATTAAAATATATTGATGTTTAGTTAAAAGATTTATGAAATGGATTCATCATATTGATGATATTAATAAATTTGTGAATATAGTTTCTATTCATTGTATACAATTTTTGAATAATCCATTCATTGAGGTAATAGAGAAATAAAATATCATGTTCATGGAGGTAGAAGATTACACGTATGCATGTTGTTGTTTTCGTTTTTATAATAGTTGTGTTGTAAATAAAGTATATAATTATTTATATTTATAAGATAATACATATATAATAAATATAATATATATTTATTATATATATATCATTATTATTATATAATTAAAGCATAAATGAAATATGAATCACATCGCTTCATAGAGCATGTTTTTGATAGGTTTGGACAAGCAACATTTCCATTTTCCAACTGATGGTTAGGTAAAAAGGAAAATAATATTTTATATATTTATAATAATAATAATGTGATTAAAATTTATATATATCCAATAAATATATCTTTATAGATATCCATATCATTCAGTGATCAAAATGCTACACATCGCATTGTAGAGGTTATATTCTGTACATACGCACAAGTTATGCATTTATTTATCATTATAAGTAAAAGGAGATAAAAATGGTTTATAAAAATAACAAAATAAAATTATATTTTAGATAAATATTTTTTTATATATCAATTTATTTATAGGATTGAATGTGGTGGATGAAGAAATAAGTGTGAAGGTACTCAGTTAAGAGTTTTATGTCTTCTCTAGAAAACATCCATTATCTTACACCTTAATCCATAATAGGTTATACTTTTGTAATATAAAGACCTCCAACACATGGTAAAGGAAATTTTATGTTATTTGTTGTTATGGGACTAGATAGAATGTAATATCTTGTTTTTTAAAAAGAACACTATATTTGATAGTGTATGCAACATGCAACGACCAGACTAAACAAACACAAAAATATTTTAAATTAAATGTGATCATTATGACATATCCATTGAATTGGTTGGTATGAATACTAATAAACACATTATTAAATATATATGATGTTCATACAAAATATAAATTTACTGACTAATTATTAAGAGGTGAACAACAAATTCTTTTTATTAATGACATTTGATTCTTAAAAAATACATTTGTTCCAAAAATAATTATTATTTATTTTTGTGGTCAAATTAAATATTTAATTTTGAATTGATTTTATTTTATTTTTTTGATTAAATTAACATTATTTTTCAAATCATCATAAAAATTTTATATTACTGTGAATTATTGTGATTTTTCTATGAAGATTGACTTTCTAGTGAATAAAGACAAATACTACTGTTTATTGAAAACATTATTTCTATTTCAAGAGTTAAAATGTAATATTTTATTTTAAAAAGGTTTAAATTTAAATTTTGTTTTTAATTTTAAAAATAACCAGATTAGTTTCATTGGAATAAATTTTAAGTATTAATTTTTTATAAGAATTATTTTAAAAATAAAAAGAAATTTGTATAAATTTTTTTTCAATGCATGTTGAATTTTAATAATATATTAGTTTTTAAATATTCTTTAATTTGGATCATGAAAAATATATTTCATATTTAATATAGAGATATACATTTTTTATAAATAGATTCTTTTTATTTCATGTCATTTTGAGTTATAATAATAGTAAATATTTATCTCCATGATATGGGTAAATGGGTAACTATGGTTTAAAATAATGTGATAAGGCAATTAAATTCAACACATTACTTTCATTAATTATATTGGATTTTTATATTTCCTCAATAATGTTATAAAAACATTTAATATGAATTTTTTCTTCCATTAGGCTATGGTTTTGACCATTATAAAACATAAGAGATAGATAAAGGCACAAGTGTAATTTTTCTTATTTTAAAATCAATAAAATTTTATGGTACAGATAAATAAACATTTTTTTGGATATAAATAACATTTTGAAAAATGTATATTATATGTTTTTCATTTTAATTTATTTATAATTTTTACTGTAGAAATAATTAACTTAAATTTGTTCTCAACGTCGACAGAACATATATTTAATTTGTTGTAAAACAAAATAAATAATATTAAAATTACAAATAAATAATATATTTTGAAATAAATATTTTGTTCCGTAAGTTTTTTTTATAAATATAACATCATTATTTTATGATAATTGATTATATTTGAATCCACTCTTTTTATTGATGTATATAATATCAAATTAATTTAATAGGTTCAAAATAGAATTATTGATATTCTATAACCAAGAATATTTTATTAACTAATTTACAATTCATGAAAATAATATATTTTGTCAAATGTATGAGATATGGTTGCAAAACTCTATCACAGTCCATTTATAGGTTGTATTTTTTCATTTTATGTTAACATTTATTACCCTAAAACTATTGAAAAGTTAAATAGTACTATAATTGTTACAAGTTTTAATGGGGGTTAAAACTATAATATAAGTATGAAGACGTAACAAAAAGTCGACTGATTTTTATTTTATGAGATTATTCCAACTCATAAAGATACTATCTTCTAATTGTTTCAATTTATAGCTATTTGGTCCTAAGAAATATTTTATATTAATTATACATTTATAAATTTTATGAATTCACCTTCCCTCACTTATAAAAGGATATCCCTTCCCTAAATAATTCATAAGAAATTGAAATATATATCTCAAAAAAATCCTAAACACTTTTATTATAAATTTTCACAGCTATTATCAGTTCTTTTTCTAATTCCTAAAATACCAACCCTTAGTTCCCATTGATAATTAAAAAATGAGGTCTTTGGAAGAAGAGGTAATCATTTTTACCGAATCATTAAAATTTATTTATTATTAAACATCACATAGATATATTGTGATAGTCATAAAATAATCACTATAGAATAAAAATATGCCAAGATTTTATTATGATTATGGTACAACGACATTCCATCTCTTTTATATCCTATGAGAAGCGAATACATTTCTCGTGCATACGTATAACTCACAATCTCTATGTAGAGGTATAATTTGTTTTTCATCACCACTTTACATGGATGGTTATAATTATGGAACAAGAAAATATATCGGACATTTATCACATTTCTATGAATCTAAAATTTTAATATCATGTACACCATATTACTATCCAATCCATCGGAAAATGATAACTTCACTCATGAATATATGTGGACTAACACCTCCATTAAACGATGTGAACTATTTTTCATTTACTCGTTACATAAAATGAATTAAGGATATATTTAATGGATGTATTTGATATTTATATCATGATTTAAATTCAGGTGATTATGGAACCATAGTCAATGTATAAGGGCTGCAACATCATTGACAAGACAATGTTTATAATATAATGTAGTTAACACCTAAAACAATGATATTAATGAAATATTGTTCAGATATGGGTGATAATATGTTATAAGAGGATCACATATGTTATTATAAATAATAATATGATTATATTACAAAATAATAACATGTATAAAACCATTATACATAAGGATAAATCATTTTGAACTAATATGTAACTTGATATATGGGATTTCGTCTCAATTTCCACTCTATTTAGACATATTTCGTATTATGAACATATTTACTTTATATGGTGTATATGATTACCATTTTAAGTATTTAATAGAAATTTATATTTAATAATTATTATTAATTAATCAATTTAAGTTACAGATTTAATATGTATGTTTATAAGAAATGTTGATTGTATTTTTATTTTTTGATCGAGTATATTATACTTCCACATCCATATTTTTCAACACTATTTTACAAGAGTCGTTTTTTATTTACTCAAATTATTTTTAAGGAAATTTTAATTTATACATTACATTTGATATGGATTTAAATAAATATTTTAATTCTTTCCCAAAATTATTATTTTCAACATCAATTATAAAAATAAAAAAGGGAATGTTTTCTTTTAACATGTACAACATTATTAGAAATTCAAATGATATAACTATTTTATACCCTATAGATTATTCTATTTGTTTTCAATAGTTTATAAAATAAAACTATTTAATAAATAATTCTTTTAAAATATTCATTTCAATTTTAATCAATTATTTTAAATAATCTATTTTATTAAAAAATATAATTTTTAATGGTTATGTCTCATCTCTTGTTTAACCATGTGGACTTTAAATTTCTCTATAAACATTCAATTTCTTATAAAAATTGGAAATTAAATTTCCCTAAAAAATAATATTATGATTATCATCGATATTATTATTTCCTAATCCACATACAATTTATACACGCATTTTTTCATTGAAAGTTATTTTATTGACTAGGGAATTATTGATAATTTTTATTCTTTACTGGATATGAAATTTTGTTAATTAAGAATATTTTTTATGAATTTAAGTTGATAATTCAACATATGAGGAATTAATAGGAAATTCATTAATGAGTGGGTTATGGAATTAAATATCCCCCGATGCATTGATAGGTCTCATGAAATAAATCAGTTAGCCAAATTAAATAGGTCATTACTCATAGTTTTAAACAATAGTTTCATAAGTTGTTGAAGGTAGAGATATCTTGATGTCTGAAATCATGATTTCCAATTGTATACATTACCTTCATTGATAATTCATTTATTATTATCCTTCAGTTTATTTTACTGATATTTTCCATGGATTAATTTTATGATTGTGCTATTAATTAAATGGTATGTATTTCCTTTTATTAACCATTCCATGTTGATTATTTCATATTTTATCATAATATAATCCTTTGTACTGAAGCTTTAAATATCATTTAAGATCACCCATATTATTTTTATTTTTCCCATTATAAAAATAATTATTATTTTAATGAGTTGAAGGATGCTAAAAATTAAATTTTTTATGTTTATTTCCATTACATAATGTAAAATGGTTATTATGTATGTATCTTGTTCATTGGATTGCTAAAATGATCGATAATTTATGATTATATCCCATGTCTCTTTTCAAATGTAATAAATTTGATTTTCGATATAGGTAACTAGAGTTGTGGTAGTTATTGTAGGTATTAGAGAAGGTTATGTATAAACATTGGGACCATGATTTTAAATAAACATAGATATCATTAGAATTAGGATAATCCCATATAGAATTTTAAAATTTGTACCATTAGTTTGTTTTTTTATTTTTTGTGTAAATATGGATTATGATTTTTATATAACTGAGTTCATGCCATTATTTAGTGTTAAATCTTAACAGAAAAATGGGAATCAACACGCATAATCACTGTAGTAAATTACCTATTGATAAATCCAATATAGTTAGTGTTATAGTTGAGTATATCATGGCCATATAAGGGTAGATGACCTAGGTTATATATAATAACCTTATAAATATAGAGAAACATGATGTTACATGGATTGAATAAACTATATTGTATCATTTCATGTGATATTACCCTATATCCTTTACTGAAATTTCTAATCCCGTGGTAGTTGAGAAATGCATCAAGTCACATGAAAGAATATTTCTCACCATGGGATGCAATGAAAGGGAAAATATTATCTTGACATAGTACTTTAATATAGGTGATAAAGATCAATGGAGTTATTTTTCTAATAATACTATGGTGGATTAATAAACAAAACATGTAGAATAAATAATTTTTAATGTAATATTATTAATTAAATATTTCCCTCATGATCAATGAATAGAAATAAAGTTGAAGTTTCTTTGAAAAATGTAAATATAGGAAGAGTGTATTTTTGAGTATGAGAACATATTTTCATGAATGTAAGAGTTTAATATGGATTATATAGGTAATATAGACTACAATATTTTCTATTTCATTGAAGGCCTTATACCAAACCTCTAAAGAGAACTGGTTTCCTAAAAATTCTCACCATATGATAAATGGTATTATGTTCCATCAAAAAAGATATCATATATTTTGGATCCAATAACTTCATGGGAAATAAAGAGTAGAATATTTCTACTGATAACAATTTAAATGGTAATGTTTTAAAGAATAATATGGTAACAAATCAATTCCCATTATTTGAAAAGTGTGAAAAGAAACATCTTGGAAAATGCTTAAAAGGAATGTGAGATTTTTAAAAGTGTGGAGATATGGGTCATATTTATAATGAATACAAGGGATAAAATAATGTATTTATAGTGTTTCAAATATAGTGAAATGAGGAATTTTATTTAGATATTTTCCAATGATAAAGGGTATATACCATAAATGTGGCTGACGGAAGAATTCCAATCTTTTCTGATCATTACAGATAAATTTAAAGTTACCAATAATGTGGTGGATAGTAATTTAAACAAAGAATAAAATGTATTAATTGATCTATTTTATGATATATATTCAAATTCTTTAATATGATCTATATTTTCTACTAAAATTGGATATTTTCATAGCACCTTAAAAAGGGAGTTGTCTGTTAAAACCCATAGTGAAAATCTCACTGAAACAATGATGTGTTAATCCATTCCATTTGTAACCTATAATCAAAACCCATGTTATAGAATGATTTTTATACCTATGGTAAATTTCAATATAATCCTTAATATGTATTGTAATTAAAATATAATGAATAAATTTATTTCGAAGAGAAGGAACTTATGATTCGTAAAGAATATGTAGAATTTTGTTTATTTAAATGGGATATATAATCATCAATGTTATGTCCAGATCCACCACCAGTAGCTCTTCCAAATGAGAATGTTTGGGGGGAATATCAGGTATAATATATGGATGAATAATTGATCTTCTAATTGAGTATGTTCCTATTGTATAGGGATAGATTGATGTAATTCCTGAATAATTACCTAAACAGCCACTAAAATGTGAAGTTGAGGTTTCCATTAATTTAATTCCTTATGAAAGAATTATATAAATGAATCTATATAGAGTGGACACTATAGATGTATATGAGTTAATGAAACAACTATATGAGTTGTGTGAAATGGGATTTATAGGACCTATTTCTTCATCTTGGGGAGATCACATTCTGTTCATTATAATGAAAGATTGATCTATGAGGCTATAAATATATTATAGGGATATCAATGTTATTTTAATAAAAAACAGTTATCCACTACCACAAATTGATGACTTAATATATAAAATTCATAAAGACTAATATTTATCAAATATTTAACATAATTATGGGTATCAGTAATTTTGAGAAAATAAAGAAGATATTTTAAAGAAAACATTTCGTATAATATGTGAAAATTAAATGATATAGTGACTCCATTTGGATTGACTAATGTACCCACTATTTTTTATGTTTATAATGAAGACATCATTAAAGAAACTTCGTGATATTTTTTTGGTATATATGGAATACTTCCAAGGGTACTCTTGAAGATAATCGGACCTTTAGAATCCCTTACAGATCATTCGTGAGACTCTTAGATGAAATGAGTTATATGGAAAATATAAAAAGTTATAAATTTTCATTCTGAATGATTATTTTAATGGTTATATTATATATAATAATGGAATATCCATTTATCCAAAAAAGGCTCTTAATGAATGGAATAAAAAAATGAACATAATAGAGGTACATAGTTTCATTTTTTTTTGTTACTGTCGGTGATTTTTCAAAAATATTCCCAATTGGAAAACTTATAAACCAAGATTAAATGTGAAGGAGTAAAGTTCACAGGAAAAAATTAATGAGAATACTGTTTTATAGAACTGTATATGACAATTTTCTAAGATCCAATTTTGATTCTACCTTTAGTAATTGATGGAGTTTTTGATATATGGTGACACATAAAAGAAGAGACATGAACATGTCTGTATATTGAAGGATAAATTAATTATCTTCAAATCGTGGAATTTAAAGACTCTTAAATATGACTATACAAGTCATGATCATGAGTTCGAGTCATTAATCATTTCTTTGAATATATGGGGACATTATCTTAATAGGAAAATATATGTGATATAGATAGATCATAAGAGTATGAGATACATATTTTCACAAAAAAATGTATAAGAGAATAGTTTGATCTACTCAGTGATTATGAATTCTCAATACACCACCACCCTTGGAAGAAAAATAATATAACATATGATTAAGTATAAAAGATAATGGTGTTCTAACTTAAATAATGATTGATAGGGATCTTATGTACATGGATATAGTAATTGTGGATAGTGTAACTATTATGTATGGAAAAACATAATTCATTTTTTTAAATTCTTTCAAACCAATCGTAATTTACAAAATATAATGTGTTTTACCTAGATGATGAGGATTTTAAAAAGGAAATTAAATCAATTAAATATGGAATATTGGAATGTGTCATATATAAATATGGAATAATGAATTAAGGAAAGAGGTTATGTAATGGCCCAGTCCCAGTTGGTCCATTACTTTTCCAAATTTCTACTGTTTTGTGCATCTTGGGGCCCATCACTAACTCATTAAAGAGTTTTAAAAAAAAATCAGTCCCACCAAATAGTGGCACCGTGAAGGTGCCATCTTCATGGTCATACATAGAAATTATGGCAGCGTTACAGTGTCTCACCGAACGATGTCCCACCCTTTGTCAAGTTTTTCCCCAGTTTCTCGAGTTTTTATAGTTCCTCCCCAGTAACGTATGTTTTAACATAAAATTATTTTGATACCCTTTTCAAATCCATTTAAATCAAGTAAAAGATGTTTCAAACCCCCAAGAGTTGGGAGAACCTTTAGTTATCAAAATTTTCATTATTTTTCCGTATTGTCACACATTCCCATGTATTATATATCTTTACCCATGTTATGTGGGTTTTTTATATTTAAATGATATCATTTAACATACAATTATTATCTGCACCATCTCAAAGGATAATTATTGAATAAAAAAATTATTCCTGATCCATGAAACCATCCAACTGTGTGGTCAAGCCACAATCCGACATCAGGTACTTCAAAAACACCTCCCAAATTTTAGGATTTGGTATTTTCTTAAGACGATATCATATCTTCATGATTCCTTTCCATTATATAAGTATTCTCTATAGAATTACTCGAGAGACGAATCATATTCCCAGGTTGGAGACTTTCCCGCTCATCCTTGAAGCCCTCGATTTTTTATTTTCCTACAATTTGTACATCTTTAGTTCTTGATGCAAGAATAAAACATATATCATTGATCATCAAGGCAGGGTTTTCCTTTTTATCTCTTTACTATGTGTCATGTGGGGTGGGTATGATAATGATTCCCTCAGGACGTGGATAAAACCAACCCCTAAGGAAGATAATAAATGGAATTTAAAGAATTAGGGGGTGTATTTGATGATGATGTTTCTTTATATATTTTATCTTCCTTTTCATGTTGTGAATAATATGGGATTATTACCACAAAAACTAGTGGTCGTTATTTGTCCTTTATTGTGCACTAATTAACCTCTATTTTTCTTGATAATCTTGTGATTGAATGGTTGTAACATGGAAACTGGATAATCACATAAAGCTAGTCGATAAAAAGGATCCCCAATTATTATGAATCCTTGTTTGATCACCTAGGTTAACGAAACGTAAATAAGTAATTTGATAAATGGTGTGGTTAAATATGAAAACTCACTTTCTCTGTTCTAATAATACACATGGTTATTTTGCCTGATTCTTGTGGGGTAACATGGATGGGGATGAGATATTCTATAGTTTAGTAGTTGGTTATGGATTTCAGGATATGGGAGGCATATGATGGGGCTTGGTTTTGATGCATTACTTATAAGTATTACATAGAACCCTTTTGTTGTTGTGAATTTAGAAGATAACCGTGTGTGAATGCATAATTTACTGATTGAATGTATTCCATTAGTTGTTGACTTTTCTTGTATTAATTTTTGTTAGTTTCCCGGTTGTGAAGGAATATTTAAATTTAATCACTTGAACATGATAATGGGAATATGTACACTTGGTTATTGGTATCCAGCAATGGGTTGTGCTTTGGTAGTGGTTATTGTGTGTTCATGCATGTAGGAATAGTAACGAGGGTGGTTTTTCTCTAGATGTGTATGGGCTCGTTGTCTGTTTCAGGACCCTCAGGATAGGATGAGCGTTTGTTTAATTATATGTATAAATTTAATTCTTGTGTTTCTTATTCACACCCCTACCAGGTCGAGCACTCTATTCTAAACACCACTATTCTAAGGGGGAGGTTGTTTTTTCCAATGTTCTTATGAGTAGGTGGTTATTATCTCATTTCTGCTCTAAGTCCAAGGTATCCAAAGACTCTTCGAGTAGGATGTGATGACATAAGGTATATTATGGACCCTGACTATTCGGATAGGCTGTGTTGTAGTGGTTGGACCATGTGTGTGCGGGCATGTTTGTTTTGTAAGTGTCTTTGGGATGAGGCCCAGGTGTCTCTAGGTGTTGCAATGGTTATTCTGGCCCAGGTGTCTTCAGGCATGGAAGTGGTTGTGGTGGACTAGGAGATTGTGGGTGTGGTTCTGTGTGGTTGTGGATGCCCAGGTGTGTGCGGGTAGGATGTGTGTTGATGACCCATAATGTTGTTCTTAGGGTGGCAGTGGGACAATAATGAGACTTGTATGAGAGGTCTGATACATATGATATTTTAAACAACTAGTGGGAAAGTGGTGAGGGGTACCCAGATATCGATGTGCTATTATTATTAGTTTACCTAAATTGTGTTAATTGGGGAGTGTGCCTTGGTGAGGATTGGAGGATATTTTCCTTGCTAGGTGCTTTGGTTATCTCTTTTTTTCTCATGGGGCATTAGAATGCCTCACCACTTGTTCATAAGGGATTTTGATTTTCCCTATTGTGTATACCTGTATACTCGCCCTACATATATAAAACCCTTTTTAAGTTTCGATGAGGACCATGAAGACTGTGCTAGATATTACTTGCTCAGGCTTTGGTAATTGTTGCTGCTTTTTTTCTTTTGGTACTTTCTTTGGAGTTTTATTGTTTCATGTATCAACTTATTTTGAGCATGCATATGGGAATGGATATTTGGCATTAATTTTACTTTCAGTTTCTGGATTTTTTTTGGGATTTACCATCTCATCTCCACATCTTGTTCCACAAAAAGGGTAATTCCTTCCATATTATGTTTTATTATATACCCTTTGTGCTAGTCTCCACTCTTGGGACTATTAAAGGTAGGACTTCGGGGTCACTATCTCTCATTCAACTTAAAGAATGAAGGGTCTGGAAGTTTGTTTTCCCTTTCCTCATCATGGTGAAAGCGGGTCATGATAGGTTATGTGTATCATATATACCTATTCTAAAAATGTATTTATTATATTTTTATCATAGATTTAATTTATATATAATCACTGTTAGCACCATGATGTAATAATATTTGAAGGAATTTTTTTGAGTAAAATGATGTGGGAACATTTTGATTATATATAACACCCCAATAATTTATAATTTTTTAATTTTTTTTATAAATTTTTTTTTCAATATATGAAACCCCATGTTAATCTTACAATACACACAACAATGAGTTATCATGCATTATATGTAAGGCTTATTTTTAATGAACAATAATATATTTTTAAAATATTATTATTTAATATAATAAGATATAACATATGTGTTAATTTATAATTAATGAATATTATTAACTAAATTTTGAAAATATATGGTTGAATTCATTGGTTACAAATTATTTAGAAATGAATATAGGAACTGACTGAACATATCCGAAATGTTTTTTTATAAAGAACTATTTTTTTGTACACAAAGTCATTTGTTCTTAATAATTTAAATTAATTAACATTAGTGAATTCTATTAATGAAATATATATTATATATTTAATATAAAATTTTTGAAATTAATCCAATATATTTTAGAAACAAAAGATAAGAACAAACCCAATATTACTCATAAAAATCAATATTTTTCTTAATGTAGTTTTACCACCTTTTAATGGATAGGATATTTAAAAAAAATTCAAAAATTTATAGAGTTTAATTTTTAAAATAATCTTCCACTTTTAAATATTAATATAAAATATTACTTAGGTTAAACTTTTTGTATTTTTATGATAAATTTCTTGTTTCGAGGAATAGTGATAAAATACTGCATTTTAATTGAATACAGTTTTTTTCTTCCAAATAATTTATATTGTTAAATTACATATTTTATTGTTATTAAATTATAAATAGATCGAATTTTAATAAATTAATCAAATTTATGTTATTGTAATCAATTTCACAAATAATTTGAATATAAAAACAATTCAATCTTTTGAACATTTTTTCTTTAAAAACATGTTTTCTCATTCTATCAACAAGATTGATTTTTAATTAGTTTTTTCCAATTATATTTTTATAATTTAGAAAAATATATTTTATATTTTAAATTATATAGTCCAAATTATTTATAGGGGTCACTTTTAGTTTTTTATATCATGAATAACAACTTTAGTAATAATTATTTATTACCACAATTAATGGTAAATCACGTAATTAAAGGTAACAGTTTTATTATAAACATTATAAAATTATCCTAAAATATTTCCTTATTTCATTGTATGAATGTTATTAAACTAAATATATTCTTGTTCTAAAATTATAAACTTCTTATGCCACTTGGATGAGAGTATGACATTTATAATATTATTTTCAGTGAAAAGCCAATTTTGTCACATTTTTGTTTTCAAAAAGTGAAATATTTTTTATATGATGTTATATGAAGGATATGTTAGAATAAAAATTGTACATAGAAACATAAAGTGCTTATATATATCATGGTAATTTATTTATATTTTTTAGTTATAAAATAATATTTTTAAATGGTGACACAATAATGATACTATAATTTATTATTTAATAGAATAATCAAATATATGATATTAAAAATATTAAAATAAATATAATTTTATATAATTAATGTCATATATGAATTTTATGGACTAATTTGTCATGTTAAGGATAATTTTAAATATATATTTTGTGATATCATGTTTTTATGATATTTTTTAAAAGTAAAGTGATGAATAGTGTGAAAAGTGACATTATTGATATGTAAACTAAAAAATATTTTATTAAATAAAATATATTATATAAAAATATAAAACTCAATTAAAAGATTTGGATAAGTATAAAAATTTTATAAATGAATCGTTTAATATTCGTTCATAATATTATAATATTTATATTAACCATCCGGTTTAAATAATATGATAGCACAATAAGTATTTAATAGGTTAAATTATGGTTAAAGAAAAAAGATAAGGATAAAAAAATAGATAAAACATATATAAATTTTATTGGATAATATGATTTAGAAAAAAAATCCTATCTTAGAAATTAATATTTTTTGAGACATCTGGATTTAAAAATTAATTTATAATAGTTTAATATTTTGGACATTTCCAAGAGTTCCCCTCCCATCCCCTATAAAAGAGTGCCCCTTATTATCTTTTATTCAGACATGAGAATTTATTTGGTTTTTCCAAAACATATCAAAATATCATTCCAACATCTCTCCCCTAATCCTATATTCTTTACATTGGGTAAATATTCATCCAAAAAAATCCATTTGTGAAAATCAAAAAGAGATACCCAAAAAAGAATTAATTTTCATCAACAAACATTTTTGTTTTATTTATTAATTATTCCCCTAAAATTATTTTTATTTCTTATTTATATAATAACACCTATATTTTATGTATACGAATATGTTTTTATTTTAATTTTTCAAACTACTCTTACACAAAATTCCATCTCGTGGGTATGGAACTTATCATTCTTGGGTACAACAAACTACCACCTTGTGAAATAATGTCAATCATTTTTCCATTTCCACATCTCATGGTTGGGAATTATGAAAGAAAATTGATTTCATATAATATATATATATATGTGGTATTTATGTCTTTATTATTCATGATTTATTTCAAAACACATATCTTTATAATTTGAAATTTTTTGTAAACACGATAACGTTGTTTGTGGAAGTGTGGACTACTGCCTTGTCAAAGAGACATTATTCGTTAAAAATATACATGGAATGTATAGAGGATGGTTCTAATAAAAATATGTAATATATTTGTAATATATATATATATGCTAATTTAAGTATAATATACATATATAACATTTAATTTTCATTCTTTTAATATGATAATAAAGTGGAATCCACATTCATGCGTAAGTGCGACCTACCTTCTCAATGAATGGTACTTTTCATTTATGGTCTCTAAATATTAGGAATTATTATAAATACATATATATTGGATTTATATGATAAATAATTCAATTTTTACATTATTTATATTATGAAATCATTATCTAATTAATGGTATCAACAAGTAACATGTCAAATCATACTTGCTGAATTATGCAATTGACACCCGAAATATAGATAATAATGAAATATTACTAATAAAAAGTTAATAAGATAGTATTAGAAGAAAGTATATGATATTATAAATATGATTATGGTTCCTTTATAAGTTAATAACATGCTTGAAAAAATTATATATGAGGTTTAAGGATGTTCACCATAAATGAAAAGAAAGGTAAGGGATATTTGTATCACTTTTATTTCTGTGGGACACATGCCTCATTCACTACTTGTTTCTTTTATATGTCTTATGAACTGATGATTAATTTAATTTATGCATATTATTATGAATATTTTATTAACACCCCCACCCCTCTTCTCTAGTTTTAGTCTTGGTGTAATTTCATCTTGTTCTTAAGCCACACCCCCTAGATAATAAATGTTGAAAATAAATTCTAATGGCTTACATCCAATTGGGTTATTATTTTTCCTATGAGAAATAATAAAAACCAATAAAAATTCCATAAAAATTAATACTAAATGTTTTATGAAGTAAATTTAATGAAAACATGATTAATACTATTAATATAAAAAATAAACTATAAAAGAGTACCATAGAGGAAGACAACTAATATCAAAGTAAAAAAGAGGAATACAAAACCAAAAAATCTCATGGACCCCAAATAAATAACTCCAAATATCATAACATTATCTAGTATCCAACTCCACAATATAGCCCAGGTATAAATATTCACCCCTAGATAATTGTGATAAATTACCTTTTCCCATGTTCTCATAAATTAAATCTACAAAATCAGAAAATTTCCAAAGAAGAGGTGATTAATGAAACTCAGTAGGCTTTTAACAAATGAATTCCCCTCTCACTCCATTAGGATAGAACATGTCAGAACATTTATATAAAAAATTTATATAAAATAATTGAAACCATTATTTCAAATCCATGTAGTTTAACATCAAAATTTTTTCCAAGTAAGAGAAACCAAATAACACCTTAAATTGTTTCACATTCCGTTTTCAAATATTCATTCCGTGATTCACCACACACCAACACATGCATACATATCTGATAGTTCCATACTAACGAGAGGTTTCCTTTCCATCTTGTAAGTCATGAAAAAGTGGCCAATATTATTGTTCCCCAATCACACGAACTCCTTATCCATGGTCACATCCCTTTGTACCCCAATGGTACATACCCCATATTTAGGATAACGTCGAAAGCATGAACTCATAAAACCGTGTATTCCAAATCCATTTCAAATAAACTATTTCAAACTATTTCAATAAAACCATTAATTTATTGAAAACTTTTATAACCTACTAATTTCTTAAATCCAACAAATCCATATTTGAAATTCAATTTTTTAAAATCAATAAAACGAGTTCTTTGCACATCCAATTTAAAAAAATCCAAAAAATCCACAAACCATCACTAAAGAAGGGTCCAAAATTTATAATCACATGAATATCACTTTTAAATGCAAAAAATGTGACTGATTTGAAACTATTCCTTCATGTAATAATTAGGGGAGTCAAGAGTGAATCCACATACTTGAGGAATTATGTTGAAATCAAAGAAAGACAATGAAAATATCACAGAACCAGTATGAATATCCAAAAAATCACATTAGATATCTCCCCCTAACAATAACAAAGACAAATCTAACCATGATTTGGATAAAAACCCGTCGATCCAACTGCAATAGACTAGATTAATGAAACTGAGAGAGAGAAGAAAGTAAATCTAAAAAACCAAGAAGAACAACAACAAATGATGACTTACCAAGCGAATCAGAAACCAATGAATATTGAGGCACCTTCATACCACTTAAAATTCGATTGGTAAGGGTTCCACAACCTTTATGAAGAATAATTTTTATGTTAGGGATAAAATGAAGAATAATTAAGGGTAAAATGTAACCCTAACGCAACTTCACTTTGTTGTTAACTTATTTTTAAACTATATATAGTTAGTAACACCATTAGGGAGTTTCATGGTTTCCACAACTTGGGCCTAAACCCTACACCAGTAAAAAAGCCCCAAAAACATTATAATGGTTTCCAAACCCTCCCAAGAATTACCCAAAACTTTTATATACTAAAAATAATAAATAAAGGGTTATTTACCTAAAAAAAGGGTGTTATATTCTCTTCACAGTTGTCCTCCCCCCACCCAAAAGTAGAAACCACTAGTGTCACAAAAGAGTCCAAGATACTGCCCATCAATTTCCTTCACCCATTACTAATTCTCTTCTTGAATCCGACCACATTTCCTGAAAACCATCGATTTCTTCTCTAAGAATTAATTTCTCTTGCCTATCTAAATTTTGTATTAGAATGTGTACCAATGAACCATCTATCTCTAATTCAACGTGATCCCATAAAATCACATGGTTAGTATCTGCATGAAATTTTTTTAACTGACAAAATTGAAACACATATAACACTACACTCAACCATGGTGGGAAAGAAAACTGATATTCCACCACACTAACCCATTCATATTTCTCGAATGGACTTATTTATCTAGGATATAAAATTCCTCGATTCCCAAAATGACAATTCCCAAGCCTCAGATAGATCCTCAAAAACACATGTTCACACACCTCAAATGATAATGACCATCGAGGATGATCCACATTCAATTTTTGATGACTCTAATCCATATTCATATGTTTCCTTACCAACTAAATCTTTTGTATTGTTTCTTGGACTCGGCTTATTCCTAATAGTGAAGTCTCACATGATTCCACCCAACAAAGTGATAAACGATGAGGATTTCCACAAAATTATTCAAAGAGTATCATTTATATTAGGGTTTGATAGATTTTGTTATATGAGGGATACAATAACAGTATATGAACCTCCCATTATCCACCAAAATCCATTACATAATCACATATCATCTCTTCCATCATTTTTATCATCCTTCTAGATTTCCCATCCATATAAGGATGATATGCCTTAATGATAGGCAACTGAGTCCTATGGGATTATTGTAGGGGTTTCTAAAAGTAAAATATAAAAATCAAGTGTCAATATGATACTATCAAAACTGGTTTGTCATTACCCTTTAACACATCATTGGTATAGACTTTTTATAAGTCATACATATTTTTGGATTCATGAATAGGGATGAAATGTGATAGATTTTTGATTTGATTCACTATCACCCAAATTGAATCATGTTTCTTAACCATTCTTGGGAGAATTGTTACTTAATCCATGGATATATTCTCCCACTTCCAATTAGAAATGGCTAAAGGCAACAACATACATGTTGGTCACTAATACTCTTCATTAACCTGCTGATAAGTTAAGCATGTCGAAACAAATTCAGCCACCTTCCTTTTCATAATGACTCTCCAAAACTTTTCTTTTCACACCATATACATATTTTTTATTCCTAGATGAGTAGCCCATATTTAATGGTTGTTAGGATGAAGAATTTGTTCTTAAAAATCGACATGTAGGACCATATGATTTAAAACCCACCAAACTAAACTCTCATCCAACCTCTAGCCCTTAATGGACCCCCACCATTGAGTTTAGATATTATCATGACACATAATAAATTAAATGATTGTGCCTCTTTAACTGTCTCAACCAGATCCGAAATGAACAAAACTGGAATAAAAAACCCCAACATAAACTCATTCTTTACATTCTATGTTCATGTATGCTATCATTTACATCTTTTCCATGGATCTAAAGAATCCTTTTTCCAAATGTGTATAAGAATTTATGTTAAATGCATCTGACATATATTTCCATTACCCATTTGGTGCCTCAAGTCATATTATAACATATAGAGATACTCCATCCATATTCTTTATCTACGGTTCAAATCAATTTTTGATAAAATATGATTCAACATATTATGATCTATAAATACTATAAATTTCTCATCAAAGAGGTAATAATGGCATGTTTTCAAAGAATGTACTATAGTAGCGAACTCCAAATGGTTTTTTGGGTATTTCTTCTCATATAAATATAACTATCATGAACCATATGAAACAACATGATCTCCCTACATGAGAAAACAGCCCAACCATGATCTGGAAGATTCCCAATCCATCACGTATCCTTGTCCAAATTCTGGAAAAATCACGATTTTTCTTGATTTGTGGAAAATGATTAGTTCTTGAAAATAATTATAACATTCCTTGTTCCATTGGAATGGAACATTAATCGCCATAAAACCTATCATAAGGGAGGCCATTCATGAATAATCCCAAAAAAATAACATTAATAATTATCTAAAACAAGGAAATTTTGTATCTTTAAAACATTATTTAGAGGTAACCAAGACATAACAACCGATATCTTTTCTAGATCCACATAAACACCTCTTTCATAGATTACATGTCTGAGTAAATCCACCTCTTGTATTGAAAAAACTAATTTTAAAATTTGGAATAAAAATGTTCTCACAGAAGTCACAACACTTTCACCAAGTGTTTCTTGTTCTCAATCCATGTCCATGAAAAAACCAATATTTCATTAACAAACACAACTACAAAATAATACAAATACCTATGAAATATATGATTCATTAATTCCAAAAATACTTTTGGTGAATTCATAAGACCAAAAGGCATTAACAAAAATTCATAAGGGTCATATCTGCTCCTGAAATATATCTTTATAATATCTTCATCATGAACCTTTAAATTGTGATATCATGATCACAAGTCAGTGTTAGATAACCACGGAGCTCCCCTCAATTTACCAAAAAAAATCACCGATTTTTGGAAGTGGATGCTAATACTTTATCATATCTTGTTAAAGATTATAATTATCCCCACCTAGCTGAAGTGTCCTAGTAGCCGTTTTGAAAAACATGATCAGTGCTGCACTGTAGAGACCCAATCTTGACATACATTGAAATTACATTACTTTTTCATAATACCTAATACATAACAAAAACAGACACAATAGGACCATAATATTTTAGTGTCTTTGGAAACTCGGAATATAATCTTCTAATCTTGGTGAAAGATCTCCAACATCTCCCATAAAGATCATCGTTTTTATCATACCTAAAACCTTTCTTTTTATCCTGGGGAAAAGAAAACATATAAATGGTGAGCTCAAATTATCCGTAAGGGTAATCATGTATAAAACAAAACAAACCATGTACATTTTCACTTCAAAACATGAACATAATGTTTTCACATCAAAATATTGAGTTTTGAAATAAAACATGGCAGTACGTTAGGAATAGGTCATAAAGGAAAATAAATAAAGATAAAATAGCATGGGAATAAAACATGTAATTGTGGAAACCATTAAGCATATGATATAATTTCCATTGTATCCAAGGAATTGCTGCCAAAACCATCTTAGTGGAAAAATTCCCTTTCTGAATCGAGTTCACTCCTCGTTCCATTCCTGTATCACTAAATCGGATTAACTTACCGTTCTATCCATGTCCATCTCATGAGATATAAATATTTACCCAATGCATTGGAGGGAGATACAGGTCCCACCCATCTCATAATCAAATGATTCTTACTTGTTCTACAAAATAAACATAAATCATTCATCATAACCTAAATAATAAAATGAATTTCATAAACATCATTTCATCATAACATAATCCATATAAAAAAATGGATATAATTTCATCATAAGAAGAATAAAACCATGTAAATAATAAAGACATTATACTTGAAACATAATCATAATAAATAATGTCATCTTAGATATAAAATAGTTTTGACAAAACACTTTAAATGATTTCTTGAGGAAAATATCTTTTCTTCTTCAAAATCATTTTCATTTCACAAAATGCCATGCAATTTTAAAAGAAAAGGGTTTTTTTCAAAACAGTCATGCAATCTTGTAGAGTAAGCTTCATAAAAATCTGGCGTTATGAAACCGTAAAAATTTGTTCACTCCATATAAGTTAAAAATAACATTCTCCTCATACTTTTGTCGGAAAAGTCAAAATGTTCCTTGTGTGTTAAAAAAAGTAAGATACCTTTCATAACATGTGGTAAAATTTAAAAAATGGTAAAAAGGACTTTAAAAATACATGAAAACATTTTTTTTTTTGAAAACATGGGCATGGATGATAACAATAACCCCAGTAAATATGTACGAATAAACAATCTCATATAAGAACAAGATTGGAATATTTATCCCTTACCTTAGGTCCGATATACTTCGTACGTATCCGAAGCTCCTGTATAATGATTTAAATAATGTCATTGATATATTAACAAATCATATTCATTGTTATGATATCTTATATGTCTCACTTATGACTTTATATTACCCGTTGTTTTCTAAATTCTATGTTAAAGCAGCATTTTGGGAAAAAATTGTTTTATTTATCGTACATATTTGGACTTGTTGTTGTTGATATTATTATTAATTATATCATGATTTACTTACTTACAGAATGTAAATAATGATTTATATATTATATATATTATGTATAAATATATAATAGACAGATAAATGAAATGAAATACACCATTCATGGAGACGGTAGGCCGTATGTACGCATGAATGCTATTTTCCTTTCCTTATTGACTTGAATGGAAGTAAGTAGATGACATATATAAATATACATAAATCCAGTAGTGTTATCATGTCATATATTTCATTATTATTCATTATATATACTTTATAATCCTTCTTTAATGGTAAACATGGAGAATGAATCTCATCGCGTCGTGGAGACGGTAATCTGTATGTTCGCACGAGCGATGATATCGTTCACAAAATTATTGAATTGAATTGGAGTGGATTATATAATATCTTAGAATTAGTATTATGTTATAATAACTATATATATTTATTCTTTACACCATTATACCCATCCAAGTAAGGTTGTGGTGGAAAAAAAGATTACACCACGACGTGGAGACGGTATTCCATACGTACGCACGCGCGGTGATTTCATTTTCCGTAGGTTGGATAGAAGGTAAAATGGGGTTGTTTCATATTTATAATAACATATCAGTATATTAGTGATACTGATTTTATTACTTCATAATGAAGAAACTAAAGAAGAATAAGTTTAAGAAGAAAGAAAACTTGAAAGAATCAGTAGAAGAAATTACCTCTTATTCAACGCACCTCTTTTAAGCTTCCTCTTAAGGCACTAGAGTTGGTCTTTTGAAGTGACCAGAACCTCTGTAATGTTTCTAGGGAAGTTTATAAGGGAAATGGTCAAGGTTTGGTACAGCTTGGAAGCTCAAAATTGTTTAAAGAGAATATGGAGGAGGTTCCCTTTTATAAGGGAGGAGAGGGGCACCTTAGGAAAAACTTAAAATATTATTTTATAATAAAGGAATATTCGGTTTATAATGTCTCCATGTTGATTTATTTAGAATATAAATTGGGGATGGGTCTAATTACACTTAACCAATAGGTTTTAGACAAGTTTAGGTTACTATTTCAACCTTATTATTTAAATTTAACTCTAAGATAAATAATTTAACTTTTACCGTGTCTTCTTGTTTTCTTACACTATATGGTTAATAAACTTACAATAACAAGCCAAAAGAACCCCAAGTGGTTAATTATTAATATATATAACAGTATCTCAGTCATTTTTCTAATCCTTAGAATTTTAGGAATTGAATAAAAATTAATAATATAATATTTGTATTAAAAACTATTTTATGTCAATTTTGACACTATTTGGAAATTGATTTTTTTGAAAATCATAGAAGCATTATTAGTTCAAATAAAGTTAATTAAATAAATACTAACATGAAATAATAACCTATAAAAATATTTTAATTCAAAAAAAGCCTCAAATTTCATTTATTTGGGTTTTTATAATATCAATTATGTTAATATTTCATTAATAAGGTAATTACTGCATCATCATTGTGTCATAAATAAATTAAATTATTTAATGCCTAAAAATTATAAATAAATTACCATTATATATGAAATCATTTTATATTTATAATGAATATATAGAGTCGAATTTATCTTATGTATAAACCTATATTAAAAATGTTTTAGTTATTAAACATTGATTTTAACTCTTTTAACTCTTCTTTAAATAAAATAATAATAAATATCCTAATCTAATCCAACTGTTCCTAAAGGGTAATATTTTTTCCGTAAGGTTGTTTTGGTCAAATTACACTTATCCAATAGAATTAAGACATGTGTTAGGGTAATAATAAGATCATTTTTACCCTTAATTACCCTATTTACTTTTAACCGTGGTAAATAAAAGTAAAATGGTACTATTCACCAAAAATTAATTTTATCTTATTGAACAACATTTTACACCTTGATATTAACCACATCTCTCAGATTTTTGAAATTCAACTCACAGATGTGGTAAAATTAAGGTTTATGTACAATTAAAAATGATCCTAGGAGGTGGGTAAAAGACGGTGAAAAGTTCAATAAAATTTTTATATATCTAAAATTATTATAAAATAACTCCAATGAATTAAATTGAACTTATATATGTATTATGTATCAATTATGGCCTAAAATAAATTTAAATAAAATAAATAATTATTTAAATAAAAAGTCAGTTTTCAAATAGTAACATAGTGTTTTCACTATTCATCAAAAATTGAATGTTTTCAGAAAAATACCAAAATTTAAACCTAGGCTAATTTGGATATTTTGAATCAAAAAATTAAGTTCATTTTCAAATATAAAATTTATAAAATTTCAAAAACTGGGTATTAATATTCATAACAGCTCGTTTATATAATATTTTAATAACATATAATTGTTTAGTGAAACCCGGTATTGCGTACTACACACGCTATCGAGGAAGGTCATGATTGTGTGTAATGAAAGCCTAGTCAGGGCTGCGTGTAGTGCAAGCTCCCATTGGTGTTGTGTATATCATAATCAAAACTTATTTCATTTATACATTAATCAAAATCCATACTTAATGTTGCGTAGAATAATTCCCACAAAACGAATTGAAATTGTGTGTAACACAAGCCAAGAAAAGTGTTGCGTATACTTGAAGAAAATACGATGTTGAGTATAGCAGAAGCTAATTTTGGTGTAGCGTACAACATAAGAAATCAATGAAATTAAAAGAATATTTTTCATAAAATCTCAAGGTGTTACATTCTACCCCCCTTAAAATGAACTTCTCCCTCGAAATTCTCCATGGTTTTAATGGTTTACTACTTGAAAGTTTTTTTAATAGAAACCCACATCGTAGAAAGGAATACCAAAACATAACATTAAAAACTAAATTATGAAATGTAATGGTTACCCAAATTAACTTATCATTGGGTTTCCACATAGGAGAACACAGGTGAAAATATGGATATTGAAGAGAAATCTAACCGTCAAGTTCTGACGGAGAGTGGTAGAGATCATGACTATGAAAAATACAACAATCACAAAGCCATATATTTGTTATGATCTAAGGTACCATCTGATTAATCATATGTGAGGGTACTACGAAAATAAAATTTGGTTTTAAATATCATTTCCCTAATGTTGAAGAATTTTTAAATTAAAATAAATACTTACTTGATTTTGGTATAATCTCAACATTGATCGTGCCTCGAACAATTTCCACTTCATCTCTTAAAGAAATGAAGTTAAATTTGTCTTTCACAAAGTTTTAGCAGATCATGCAATAGAATTATAGGTCATTCCATCTGTCTCAAACATAAGATAGTAAAAGTTATGTACATAAGTCCATCTATGGTGAGATTAATCGGATATGGTTCTAAAATGGACTTATACTTCATCTATCATCCTGCTTAATAAAATAAAACTAGTTTCTACTAACCAGAGACTTCCTGTAGTCTATTGGTAGGAAATAAAGGGCTGTCACACTTCGTATGTGGGTTCGATTCCCATAGCCTTGTCTGACGCGATGGGTAGTCACCCATCCTACAGGTTGTCCTTTTTCTAAAACTATACTACTACAACATTCCATATATAATATCAAAAATTTCTAGCCTTAAAAAATACTATCTGATGTCCAACTTAATTCATTCCAATATTTAGACTTATCCAAAATACATCTGTCTAATGTCATAGTATAAAGAAAACGATTACTGGAAAGGTCAAATAACAAGCATGTGAATACCATCATTTACCCCCCATATATCATAAGATATATCTTGTTGATCGCATTCCAAACATGTGAAAACCTTAATCATGTATTCTCTTAAAACATAAATTACCATAGAACTTTAGTGAAAACATGAATTCTGTCAAAAGTTAATGCTTTCCACATACTAAAATCCCAAAGTTTCTATATACTCAAACCATGATATCACATTGTCCTTATATCAGTCATGTGCTCATTAATACTATCAAACATCTCATTATCTTCTTATCCCTTAATTATGCGCATATCATCTACTTTCAAAAAATATCTGAATAATCATTCATGGTTACCGGTACCATTCAGCAGATACTTTCAAACACTTTAGGAAAAAAATAGTGTAACAATCCTTATATGTGTCTTTATTCCATAGTACCATTACCAATACAACTTAACTCTTGAAAAACATAAATCATCCCAATACCTTCTTAAACCATTGATCGAGCTACAATAATTCTTTCATCTCACATATCATTTGTAGTCTCCTCATCACCATCAACATAAATACAACCCATACGACCATTCTAATTCTTATCATAAGACTTTCCCTTAGGGAAATGGTTTGCATAATGCCCATACATTCCACATTTAAAACATACAATCATTGTTGATGTCGTAGCAATACCAGTAACCTTGTACATGGTGTTAAATGAACCTTTTCCTTTGCACTTAATGGCTTTGTGTCCTTATTTTCCACACCCAAAGCATCTTCCATATCCTTTGAAACATTCTTCTTGATTCCTCTTCCCACATGATTTACATGTGGGAAATTGAAATTTCTTTCCTCTATTATCATCATGAAACTCCATCTTTCTCTTATTAGTTGAGTCAAAAAACATACCAAAGTTGATATTATTGATAATATTATAAGATTTATGATTAGGAATAATAACGATGTTTGGATTTCCAAATCCTGTTTCATTTGGTTGCTCAGGAAGAATATCATTCCATTGTCCATCATATCCTCCATTAACGTGAATCTTCCTATTTCCAGCCATTTTCTAAAACCCAACAAGAATAGTGTGAGAGGCAAAAATCATGCTAGGAAAAAGCATAATAAATGAGGAGTACCTTAAATATATAACACCTTAGGTTTAATTCTAAGATCGTTACTATAATTCTAGGACTATAACTTATATGTATACTTAACCTTAGAGACATCCCTAGACATACCTTAGAAATATCTCTAGGGATTTCACTAATATTTTCGCATCCTAGTTTCCAAAGGTTAACTAACCCTTTTCTCTGAAACCAACTGTAGATACCCAATCTTGATATACTTTGAAATTACATTACTTTTATAGAATACCAAATACATAACAAAAACAGACACCAAAGGACTGTAATGGTTTAGTGTCTTTGGAAACATGGAATATAATCTTCTAATCTTATTGAAGGATATTCAACATATCTCATAAAGATCTTCCTTTTTTTCATACCTAAAAAATTTATTTTAATCCTGGGGAAAATAAAACATATAAAGGGTGAGATCAAATGCTCAGTAAGGGTATGAATGGAGAAAATAAAACAAACCATATACATTTGAACATCAAAACATGAACATAAAGTTTACACATCAAAATCTTGAGTTGTAAAAAAAATCATTGCAGTACGTAAGGCATAGGTCATAAATGAGCATCAATCATGATAAAATAACATGGGAATAAAACATGTAATTGTGGTAACCATTTACTATATGATATAATTTCCACAGTAGCCAAGTCATTGCTGCCAAAAACATCTTAGTGGACAAAGTCCCTTTCTGAATCGAGTTCACTCCTCGTTCCAGTCCTCTATCACTGAACCGGATTAACTTACCATTCCATCCATGTCTATCTCAGGAGATATAAATCTTTACCTAATGAATTAGAGGGAGATATAGGTCCCACCCATCTCATAATGAAATCATTCTTACTTGTGCCAAAAAATAAACCTAAATTATTCATCATAACCAAAAGAATAAAATGGGTTTCATAAACATCATCCCATCATAACATAATCCATATAAAACTAATGGATACAATTTAATAATAATAATAATAAAACCATGTAAATCATAGATACATTATACTTGATACATAATCATAATAAATAATTTCATTTTAGATGGAAAATAGTTTTAACAAAACCCTTGAAATGAGATCTTGAGGAAAATATCTTTTCTACTTCAAAATCATTTTCTTTTTACAAAATTCCTTGAAATTTTAAAAGACAAGGGTTTTGTTGAAAAAAATAATGCAATATTTTAGAGGAAGCTTCATAAAGATGAGGTGTTATGAAACATTAAAAATCCATTCACTCCATATAAGTTAAAAATAACATTCTCCTCGTACTTTTTTTGGAAAAGTCAAAAAGTTCCTCATGTGGTAAAAAAAGGAAGATTCCTTTCATAACATGTGGTAAAATTTAAAAATGGGTAAAAAGCAATTTAAACATACATGAAAACATTTTTTTGAAAACATGGCCATGGATGATAACAATAACCCCAGTAAATACGTACGAATAAACAATCTCGGATAAGAACTAGATTAGAATAGTTATCCCTTACCTTAGGTCTAATATGCTTCGTACATATCTAAACCTCCTGTATAATGATTTAAATAATGTCATTGACTTATTAAAGAATCATATTCATTGTTATGATATTTTATATGGTTCACTTATGACTTTATATTACCCGTTCTTTTGTAAATTCCATGTTAAAACAGCGTTTTGGGTAAAATTGTTTTATTTATTATACGTATTTGGACTTTTTGTTCTTGATATTATTATTACATATATCATGATTTACTTACTTCCAGAATGTAAATCATGATCTATATATCATATATATTTAGTATATATATATAATTGATAGATAACTGAAATAAAATACACCGTTCATGGAGACGATAGGTCGTACGTACATATGAACACAGTTTTCCTTTCCTTATTGACTTGAATGGAAGTAAGTAGATGACATATATATATATAAAAAAATCCAGTAGATTTATCATGTCTTATATTTCATTATTATTCATTATATATACTTTATAATCATTCTTTAATGGTTAACATGGAGAATGAATCTCATCGTGTCGTGGAGACGGTAATCCGTACGTACGCACGAGCGATGATATCATTCCCATAATTATTGAATTGAATTGGAGTAGATGATATAATATCTCAGAATCATTATGATGTTATAATGACTATATATAGTTATTATTTACACCATTATACCCTTCCAAGTAAGGTTGTGGTGAAAAAACAGATTACACCATGGCGTGGAGACGGTATTCCGTACATACGTACGTGCGGTGATTTCATTTTCCGTAGGATGTATAGAAGGTGAAATAGAGTTGTTTCATATTTATAATAACATATCATTATATAATTTATACTTATGTTATTAATTTATAATGAAACAACTAAGGAAGATGATGTTTAAGAAGAAAGAGAACTTGAAATAATTGGTAGAAGAGATTAGCTCTTCTCCGACGCACCTCTTTTAAGCTTCCTCTTAAGGCACTAGAGTTGGTCTTTTGAGGAGACCAGAACCTCTATAATGTTTCTAGGGAAGTTTAGAATGGAAATGGTCAGGGCTTGGCAGAGCGTGAAAGCTCAAAATTGTGTAAAGAGAAGAGGGACGAGATGCCCTTTTATAATGGAGGAGAGGGGCACCTTAGGAAAAACTTAAAATATTATTTTATAATAAAGTCATATTCGGTTTATAAAAGATCCAAATTGATTTATTTAAAAGATAATGTGGGTATGGGTATACATCATCTCAACCAAAAGGTTTTATACAGTTTAGGTTAATATTTTAACCTTATACTTTATTTGGGTATTTATTATATCAATTATGTTAATATTTCATTAATAAGGTAATTACTGCATCATCATTGTGTCAAAAATAAATTAACTTATTTAATGTATAGAAATTATAAATAAAATACCATTATGTAGGAAATATTTTTATCTTTAAAATGAATATTTATAGTTGAATTTATCTTATGTATATCCCTATATTAAAAATGTTTTATTTATTATACTTTGATTTTAACACTTTTAACTCTTCTTTAAATAAAATAATAATAAATGTCCTTGTCTAATCCAAGTGGACCTAAAGGGTAATATATTTTCCCTAAGGTTGTTTTTTGGTCCAATTTCACTTATCCAATAGAATTAGGACATGTGTTACGGTAATAATAATATCATTTTTACCCTTAATTACCCTATTTACTTTTAACCATGGTAAATAAAAGTAAAAAGTTACTATTCACCAAAAATTATTTTTATCTTATTGAACCAAATTTTACACCTTGATATTAACCCTGTCTCTAAGATTTTTGAAATTCAACTCACAGAAGTGGTAAAATTAAGTTTCATGTACAATTACAAATGCTCCTAGGATGTGGGTAAAGACGGTGAAAAGTTCAATAAAATTTTTATATATCTAAAATTATTATAAAATAACTCCAATGAATTACATTGAACTTATATGGGTATTATGTATCAATTATGACCTAAAATAAATTTAAATAAAATAAATAATTATTTAAATAAAAAGTCAGTTTTTAAATAGTATCCTAGTGTCTTCACTATTCATCAAAAATTGAAAGTTTTCAGAAAAATACAAAAAATTCACCCTAGGATAATTTCGATATTCGGAATGAAAAAAATAAGTCCATTTTGAAAGATAGAATTTATAAAATTTTAAAAAATAGGTATTATTATTCATAACGACTCATTAATATAATATTTTAATAACATATCGTTTTTTAGTGAAACTCGGTATTGCGTACTACACACGCTATCGAGGAAGGTCATGATTGCGTGTAATGAAAGCCAAGTCAGGACTGCTTGTAGTGCAAGATCCCTTTGGTTTTGTGTATATCATAATCAAAACTGATTTAATTTATACATTAAAAAAAATCTAAACTTAATGTTGCATAGATTAATTCTCACAAAAGGAACTTCAAATTGTGTGTAACACAAGCCAATAATAGTGTTACGTATACTACAAGCTAATACGTTGTTGCGTATAGCACAAGCTAATTTTGGTGTAGTGTACAACACAATACATCAATGAAATTAAAACAATATCTTTCATAAAATCTCAGGGTGTTACATGCACATAGAGATGTGCCCAGCTAAATGAAATATTTTATTTTAAACTCTTCTAGATGCACATTCAATTAACTATATTATGTATTTTTTATATGATAATATGGAAGGGAAATTAGATTATTCCCTAGAGTGATATAAATCATAAACTCTACTTCTCTTATTAGGGGAAACCCTAATAAATTCTTAAGAAAAGATATAGAAACTGATCAAAAACAAGGTCAAAACTACTATATTTGATCTCTTCCATTGATTCCAAATTCAATGCTTGCAACTAGTACAAGATTATTCTAACATCGTGTTCCAATAAGCACATTTCACCTTCCATTACATTCTTGTCCCCTATAATTAAATGATCGATTCCATCATTGGTCTTAGAAATTACCCGTTTCATATAATAGTCGATTTGATCCCTGAATGTTGTCAACTAATAAAAACCCATGATTATGTAATAGACATCCATTTCTAGCATTGAGAAATAAAATATCAAATCATCTCCATCAAAAATTTTAGAACATGCTCTAGACATAAAATATTAACATTCTATTTGACTGAGAAGATTTTGCAGTTTCAACATCAAATTTATCATCTCAATATTTAAACTCAATAAATCAATAGAAAAACAAGTAATAAAAGAATGGGATTCACACATATCAAACAATTATTTCATAAAGGTAAAATTATAAATAATTATACCTCTCACTGTCGATGGTCAAGACTAATCATCCCCAATAAAATTTTCACCTTCATATGATAGATTTCTCGCGGCACATTGTTCTTTGTTTCCAAGTTGAGATTTCCCTTACTAAGGGGTGATGGTATTCCTAGAATCACCCTGTATATATTTGTTTTACTGCTCGGTATTTTCCTATTTCCCCCATCCTTTCAAATCATATGATATCTTTGATACATGAGAGGTTCCCAAACACCTGATCTCAGATAACTATGATAATAGTGTTGATGATGCCTTATCTAGTTAAAATTGTACAATGCTCTAGGTGGTGTTGTACACTATCACTTCACATGGTCAAATGAACCATGATGGAAACATTCCTCTTTCTTATTGGGTCTTGAAGGATGATTTACCAATCCAGATGTCTGATTCTAGGTCATCCTTGTTTCTTGGTAATATTTGTCACTATTTCTCTTACTCAAAGAATTATATTTCTCACACATTCCTAGAAGAATCAACATGATCCCTCCACCTATATATATTGATATGTCTCATTCAAACACCATCACTCAATTGACCATATATGTATAATATATTATACAGATCATAGAAATCATAGAGTGAATCTTTTACCTCATCCCTGATTCAAAATTTAATTCCTTAAGGGAAACAACAACAATAGCTTTAATTTTGAAGTAGACTAAATTCATAAATTTAGACACACACTCAGTCACTATGAAGATATCCTTGTTTAAGTTATAAAATATTGTCATTCTTTCAATCCTGATCATATAATGGTAAAATCATTTTTTTAAAAACGATTCAATATCCTCCCATTCTATTCGATGTTTGAATTTATCATGATATTCTACACCCCACAATTGGCATGAAATATCTTTTAGCATATACGTCACCATCTTGATATTCAGATCTCCTAGTGTGCCAAGGAAATTGATGATTTGATTTATCCTCTTTAGCCACACCTTTTCCTCTTATGATTCCGAATAACACTAAAAGATGGATGGATTCAACATTTAGAACTGAGGAGAATTATCCACTTTCCTTGGTTTATCCCACACGTTCCCTCTCCTCATCCTAAAAGGTTTGGACTATACTCTTATCCAGTTCTTGGTTCACCTGTGGCTCAGGTGTAACAATGTCCTCAACAACTTCCTCTAATTTGTTTCTATAACCGCTACTAGGTTCCATTTTCTATAGAGACAACAAACACCACATGTTTCACTCTTTATAAACTAAAGGGTTAAAAATTTAAAATTCCAACACATCACACATATCACAATTGTTTTTAAAAAATTCAACAATTTCATGTTCAACCATTTTTAGAAATTTCCCTTTCATTTGAAATTCATACCATTTTCAAATTAACAATTTCATTATTTTTTAAATTATAACATCTAAAAACATGTTTAAAAATTTCCAAATATAAAAACATATATACCAAATCATAAAAAACATCTCAAAATGTATGATGTACTTATATTGGCAATCCATTTCTATGATCCATGTGATGATAATCTCAATGGCTAAATATATGACAATGAGAATCCAATTCCTATAAGTATCTCTCAAATAATTATGTACCCACTCCTTGGTAACTTGATGTTTAGTATAAAAAGGTTAGCTACAACTTTTTTTGATAGAAATTACATGTTATGAAAATACTAATTCTATTTATCATCCCAACACAATGAATAGATCATAAATAATTCTAACTTTAAAAAAAGGAAAATGATGGCCAAGTCAGAGACCGACCATGAATAATACCAATAGGAATTCAAGGACCGAATAATCTAATACCACTTGTAACATCCCACCCTCCCCATTGGGTTGAGTCAAGGAAAAATTAATACTAGTCTTTAATAAACATCCCCAAGACACCAAATACATGAAGTAAATGCTAAGGGATTCAATACAATTGGGTGATGATTTTTCCATTGAGAAAAAAACAATAACCCAACCAAACATGAAATAAAAAAAATACTACAAAATGATTCATGATAAAAATTTAAAACAAATCAAATAAAAACATTGATATCAAAACCAAACTAAAATATAGTAACACATCAGATTACAACTAATATCAAAGTACAAAGCAGAAGAAAAAATCAATAAAACTCAAGGAACCCAAAGACCTAACTCCATAGCTCCAACCATGATCCATGATCTAACTCCAAAATAAAACCCATGTATAACTATGAACGGCTAGAGATGAGTGATAATTACCTTTTTTGGTGTCTTGATAAATAATATCTATAAAAGAACCAAACATCCAAAGTAAGGGAGAGAAATGAAACTCAATAGGATTCCCCCAAATAAATTCCATAATCACACCAATATTATAGAACATGTTAGCACATTTACATAAAAAATTTATATAAAATAATTGAAAACATTTATATCAAATACATAAAATTTAACCCCAAAACGGTTTCCAAGAAACAAAACCAAATATCACATTAAACCATTTCACATTCCGTTTTTTGGAATATCCATTCTATGATTCATCACACACCCACTAATGCATTCTTCTCTGATAGTTCCATATTCATTATAGAATTTTCAATCATACACTAAGTCTTCAAATAATTTCGAATCTCTTTGTTCCCCAATAACATATGTTGCTTATCTAGGTCACATCCCTTTGTCCCATAATGGTTCAAACCTTATATTTAGGGTCATATAAAAATAATGAAATCATAAAACCATGTATGCTAAAATCATTTCATTCCATTTCAATAAAACTAATCTATTATTGAAAACCGGTCGAATTAACCAATATTATACAACCAAAAAATCTATATTTCAAAAATTAATATTTTAGTATCAAGAATAGGAGCACTTTGCACAACTAATTTCCAAAAAATCCAAAAAATCCAAAAATATTCACTAAAGAAGGTCTTTAAAATGATTTGAAAATCAATTTCATATTGAAAATCATGTAATTTGAACAATTTGAAATTAATTATTCATGTTATAATTAGAGGAGTCAAGAGTGGATCCATCCATCTCCTGAATAATGCTAAAAAGGATGAATGACATGAAAATTACCACAAAGTCGGGTTGAATCTACAGAAACCTGACATTGATTTCTACCCCTAACATAAAAAATGAAAAATCATACCATGATTAGAATAAAATACCTTATATCTATCCACATTATACTAGATCTCAAAATTTATAGAGGAAAGAAATTAAATATAAGAGAAAAACCTACCAAAAATGAGAACTATCTAAGGAAATCGAGCTTTAACACACCATGATACAACTCCGTATCACTTCATATTTTACGGGGAAGGGTTCCATAGCCTTTTTCAAGAATAATTTTAATTTTAATTCTAAAATGAAGAAAAAATGAGGGGTTAAAACTTAATCTGAAAATAGATCCACATTTTAGGATCTTGTTTGTTTGTAATGAATGGTTAGTTTCATGGTGAGGAAAAACTAGGTGCTAAACATGCGTGAACCTCTATATTAAGGATCATCTCACATGGTTTTCTTATATGAATAAATTTTTTTTCACTAAACATACAAAATCTATCACGACCCCTCCCTTCATAGATACCCTTCTTGTGCGGACAATGAATAAAGGGAGATAATGAATCTCGAGTCCCACTTCTAGTAGGCCCTAGGTTGGCGACTAGCACCAGGGGTGTACAAATATCACAATTGGGAGTCAGTACCACTTATAAGAAACAATACTAGGGGTTAGAATTAATAATCCACACAAAAACTCCAAGACATGATATAAAAGTGAAACCAAAACCTTCCCACAGGCTTGTATAAAATAAAACTAAAAAAATACAATTCAGTCTCTAAGTTAAATACCCAAAAGTAAAGATAATGTAGTGACACTACAACTATCAACAATACAATCTTGTATGGTCCAATAAGGTCTGAAAAATAATCCAGGAAAACTAAAATCAGTTTTATATATATAGGTTGAGAATATAATTATACTTAGTAGGAAAATCAATGTATCTCATGAAAATGTGAAAGAACCAAACTAATTATCCTATGAGAAAATAACAAAAAAATAGCACCTATACAATTAAACTAATCAAGATGAACCTCACCATTGAAGTCTCACCATGTAATGTAAGAGAAGTAATATAATATAAATTAAATGGCATCGATGATAGGGTACCCCACAAAAATTTCACACCAATTAGCCTCTATTACCCCAATTGAAATTTTCTTGGTGCTCCCACCTCTTCTGAATATACTACATCACATCCCACCAGCACACACCTAGACCTCACAAAACATCCTTCCCATACACACCTGGGCCTTGCAATAGGTTCTGCACCCACACATGCATGTGGGCCTCACAACACATCCGTTAAACACACAAATGGTCCTCACAACACATCCCACCCACACACACGTGGTCCTTACAACACATGGAATATCATCACGAAGTCACTTGGGACATCATATCACAACTCAACCCTAAGAAACCTAGGATACCACATCTCAACCACTATCCCATGCACTGATAAAACACCGGCCATCAGAGTCTATGAAATACCCACCTCAATTGGAAGAGGGGATAAGGAAAAGCAGGTGGCCAACCATCCATCTGTCTATCAGGATTTCGGGAACCACACCCTCTATATGATGATGTGGGTGTTTAGAACATAGTTCTCCACATAAGGGTGCATATAGAAATTACAAGGAAATATAAAATTATACAAATATATTATCAACCACTCATGCACATCCTATGGGTTCCCAAATAACCTAACATAATCACAACACTATCACCTTTGTTTCTACCTCTAAATGAATTTATTGATATTTGAAAAAGTAATTCTAGAATGTGAAGATCCCTGATAATCAAATGGGGATTATCACTTCTTCAACATTTAACACCCCCTCATATTATTATTTATCACCAAACACACAGAACCAAATAACCCATAAATTATTTATCCATTAACTGTATCTATCCCATTAACCAAAACAACCAAAGTAATTTCAAACTTTAATAAATAATAATTCATTTATTCTATCACTACTCAAGAATTTAGAACAAAATAACAACATATAAAAAAATTTTCAACAACCCCATTATAACAGTACCACGCTTCCCTAAAATTGTATCTAACAAACCAAATATCGTCCCACACCCGAACCACACATCATCATCCCACAAGCTCGACCACACATCAAAAGACATCTGGATCCATTTAAAATTTTATAAATGGACCTTTATCATATTCCTCTTAAATTTAAGGGTGTCATCACATAAACCAAAATCCTGGGGAAACTATTTCATTTTCCAAGTATTTTTAATTATCCAATTTCAATTTAGGGTAATTTCAAAACAATTAGAACCAGATAAGAAAACATAACACATATATCTAGGGAAAATAAAAACACACCCAGAATACCCATTTACCATTCAACTTCAATTAACCAATAATTTATATTTGATTAATCTGTCCAAAACACAATCCATAGATAAACAAAAGAAACCCACTCAACACCCTGCATGTTGGATAAAAGGGAGAAACAATGGAATTTATGCACTAAATAATCTTTACACCTCATTGTGCACTAAAGGGAGAATAAGAACACCCATGAACCACAATAGTACCATGAGAACTACAATTCAACCTTTACCACACCAAGGATCTATCAAAACAAAGCCCAAATATGCCCCCCCAACCAATGAAACACCACCGTATAGAAACCTTGAAGAAGAATAGAAGAAAACCAATCAATAAACGGAGAATAACTCACATTAGATCAACCATAGATCTCCAATGAACACCCACCAAAGTCAATTGATCAAAGATGGAATAAAAGATGATTAAATAACACCTAAGGGAACCTAGGGTTCACCCAAAAATGAGAGGATGGAGAAACCATGGCAGAATGTATGATAATTTATCTGAAAATAATTTTTAAAACTATACATTTTGGAAAATTACATGATGTGTAATCCCTTTTCATGTCATTTAATCTAAGAGGTTTGGTTTCTTCCAAAAAATGAATCACCTATTAATTTTATTTTAATTTTCTAAACCCAATTCATTACACATCATGAAACCAACTTTCATTTGGTGTAATTGTTCTACATGGTATAAAACCCAGTTTCCCATCATGGATGTCCCATGATCCCAGTTCTCAACACTTGAACTCTTCCAGATATCTTATGATCCTTCCCCAAACTCCTCTAATAAGAAAAACTGGAAATGTAATGGATTGGGAAGGAACATATTGTCACATGAGATACCTCTCAAATGACTCTCACCCTCGATAATTCAGAACCAATCCCATAAGAAAAGGGGTCCAAACAACTGTTCTATGAGATACGTCTCAAGGATCCCATCATACCTAAAATGTCACCCCTAGCCAAACATGCCAAACCAAACAATTACAAAACACACCACACAACCACATTAATACAGACACAAGCCACCTCCCCTTAGATAACCATCAAATTGCATTGTCATGAACACACAAATAATATAATTTCATCTTACAAGTGAATATACAACCCACATTGGTAGGCATTTACCCACATGCATGGGTATAATCACATAAAAGTGAATGCAAATTGATTCGGAATCCAGTACTTCCCTTTACATATATTAAAACATTATCACACATCACGCCACCAAGATCCTTAACTAAGGAATAAAACCCATCAAACAAAAAAGGGGAATCCAAATGTCACATCATGAAGAAAAAAGTGCCAAAACTCAAAAACATTCCATGTTCTAGGAACACATCAACATCTTGCTCTCCAAAGTACTCTCCTCTAAGTCACCATGCCTTCAAAACACACAAAACTTTGAAATGGTTCATCCATGCAGTGCCTTCTCTTGGAAATAATTGATATCTACTTGCCACTCCACAAACATCACGTCATCATAAAAATCTAACTCTCTCAAGTTAATGAAATGGGAGTCACCATAATGATATCTAAAAAGCTATGTGAAGTGGAATACATTGTGGATCCTATAAAACTATGATGGAAATTCCGAATGATGCATTACCTTTCCAACTAACCCTAACACCTCAATGGGTCCAATAGACCTGGGGGGAAATAATACTCCCTCTTCCAAACCTTTATTTCCCACATCGAGGGGAAACCTTCATGAACACGTGGTTCCCAACCTTGACATCAGAGGGTCTCCTTATACGATCAACCTAATACTTCTCCCGGTCCTGCATTACTTTCATCCTCTTTGGAACAAGATAGTCCTTCTCTATTGTGCTCTGTACCACATCGAGACCAATAATTGATATTTCCCCAACCTCTGTCCTCCAAAATTGGGAAGGACACAGTATCTCGTAAAAATACCTGAAATGGGGATATGAAAACGGAAGAGTGATAGTAATTATTATAACTGAACCTACCAAAGGTATGTGTCATACACGAGATAAACAATAGTCCAAGATTCATGCCAGAAACATATCCTATAAGGTTTTGATAGTCTATTCCAAATTCCCATCTCTTTGAGGGTAAAAATTAGTGTTGAGGCATAACTGAGTTCCATAATCATGTTGAAATCCCCACTAGACTGTTGAGGTAAAAATTTTGTTCCAATATGAGACAATGGACCTCAGAAATCCATGAAACTATACCACATAATCCACATAACTTTGGGTACACTATCATTAATTACATAGAGATATCATCCAATTTTCACTAAGGGATTTCTAAATGTTTTAATGAACCACCAACAACACGATGCTCGACCATTACTTGCTGATAACCCAAGAAACATTCCATAAACTCCACAATTTTCTGCTTCATCCCGGGCTCCCTAAATTGAAGCCACAATTCATGGTACATCTTATAAATTCTTGGGTGTTCCACTAATGGTGGAATATAAAACTCACAAAGATATAAATTATGCCTTCTTACAATAAAAAACAACCTTCCATTAAAAAAATATGACTATGACCATAATATTTCCATTCTTCTAGAGCATCATCGTGGCCAAAAAAATCACGTAACACCTCTGCCTATAAGTATCCCCAATGAGGTAATGTCATGAAAAATTAATTGCAAACACAACCCCTACTAGCTCAAAATTGTGGGTGGAAAAGTTATGTTCATGAGTATATAATATCCTAGACCCACAAGAGATCAATTTCTGCTGCTCCATTAGTATGCATCCCAATCCCATACATGAAGCATAAAAAACACAAAAAACAACACCCCTCCTTTGGTACATGAAGCAATGGAGAACTAACTAACATTCATATCATGTAACCGAACACTACTTTGAATAGAACACTCTACAATAAACCCCAATAATTCCTAGTGAAATCTTTCAATTTGGATACAACTCAAAATAAACCAGGTAAAAACCTCTGATAATCACCTATAAGATCAAAGAAACAATGATCCTCTGTCATGCTATTGGGTGCTACCCAAGAAAATATTACTTCAACCCTCAACGGGTCCACTACAAAACCCTACCAAGACACCACGTTCCCACGGAAATTAATCTCTTGTGTCCTGAATATAATATTTTTCATCATTCTTGACAGTCGTATCTAATAACATCCACAAATGTTCTGAGATTCTTGGAGTGATCCTCCTATAACTTGGAGTAGATTATGATATCATCGATCAATAAGATAACGAACCAATCCAAGAAGTCACATAATTTAGAGTTCATAATCCCCACGAACACATCTGGTGCAATCATAACACCAAATGGCATGACTACAAACTCAATGTGTCCATACCAACATCTGAAAGAAATCATTAGGATATTTGTCTCCTTCTCTCTCAACTATTTATATCAAGTCCACATATCAACCTTATATAACCAACCCGTGCCTCTTAGTGGGTCAAAATGATAGTATGTCCTTAAAAGAGGGTAACAGTTCTTGATCTTAACTTGGTTCATCATTTGGTAGTTTATACACAACCTCATACCACTATTATTTTTTTGGAAAAAAACTCTATATCTCCCTATAGTGATACAATAGACCGGATAAATCCCTTTTGTATATGAAAATCTATCTAAATCCTCAACTCCCATGACTCAAAAGGTACCATATGATGATGGTCTATATAAATTATAAAAGCACTAGGCTGAAATTATATCCTAAACTCAACATGACATCGAGCGGGTAGCATAAAATATCCTCAAGAAAAAACTTCTAGAAACTACCTGACAACCCTGGAAAAAACCACTATCTATGTACACATTAATTCCAATAATAACTCGTCCAACGATGAAAAAAGTGAATCCACATGTGAACAACCCATCTAAAAACTCCACTCACTAATGAAAACCACACATTTTCCATCCACATCTAAAAACATAAATCTCCCCTAGAAGAAGTCTATAACTGCATGTATGGAATATAATCAGTCAATGATGAGGATGACCTCAAATGGATATATATATATATATATAGAAAGAAAATATCCCTACTAGACTGATGAAGTCACATCATCAGTCTAAAACCCCATCACACATCAAGCAAGTTAGTATGGCCTCTGGATAGCATAATCAACACCAAAAGAAAATGAGACATAACTAACTATAGTCCTAGATCATGGGATAGAGTGTGTGAAACAAACATGTGCGAATCTACTAAATCAAACCAAGAACAAAGAAGAGTACTAAACAATCTAATCGTTCCTCTAACAATATCTACCCCCACTAGAATAGATACCCCCACTATGTACAACTAACCACTCCTAGCTCCACTACCTATCTAATAAATACCACCCCCATGGAAAAGATTGGTTCATAGTCCCTAAATGTGAGGAACATCCTATGGTCAACCTCTACCTCCTCCATCTCCCCTCATCGGAGTAGAATCCAATTTCCTCTACTGATGAAACTATCTCACTAGAAATTACTATTGAGGTTGGTGCTGAATCTATCCACCTACATGAAATTGAACGTGAGAAGTCACTGAGCACTAGCATTTAAAATGGAAATGAACCCCATAACCAAAACACACTGTCTTAATGCTTCCCATAAAATCATGTAAATCGCTAAAAATAGATGGCTAGAAAGGGTGTTGTTGAGGTTGACTCCCTGCTAGTTGAAACATCAAAAGTCCTAACACCTTATACCCTCAACTAAAAACTCTTCCCCATAAGGAACCCTTCTATTTCCCTTACCATGATAGATCTCTTCATGATTTCAAATCCTCAATCACCTCTGCATTCTTCTGAAGCTTCAAATATATCAGTAATATAAAAGGAGTAACAGTATACGAGATAGAAGGACAACGAACCTCCCAAATATTTCTTTCTCATTGCTCCTCATCCAGAAAAAGATAAGGGGAAAAGAATATAAGGTTCTTGAACCTTATCCCAAGATCTCATATAAACGTACTCCCCTACTGAATAGATAACATCCATTGCCTCCTCTCACCCATAATTTTTGAAGAAAGGAACTCTACCTGAAACTCATTCTAGAAGTTGACCCCCAAAATATCTTCATACTTCCACTCTCTTAGATAAAACATCCACTACTAACATGTAACTCCTTACATCTTACTAACTGCCAAAGGGACTCAGTACACTAGTAGTGCCTCAATAAAACTATAATCAGTCTCGAGCTCATCTTTCCAACTTTCTTCCTCTATGTCCAAAACACATCCCACATACTTCCCCAAATCCTTCCACTAGAAAGTGAAAAACATCCTCTTCCACTGATCCTCCTCCTCAACTTGATCAACCCTACGATAATCAATTGGATTAGCCAGCAAAACCTCATCTTACTGAACCACATGCAGATGAAGACCGTGAGCCATAGCTAAAAGGAAAACATGGATTTCCTAATCCCAAATAGTTTGTAAATTTATTAAGATTCATTTTCAATCATTTAATTAATTTAATTATTTTTTATTCATTTAATCCTTTCAAAAAACTCAATTAAAATAAAAAAACAATTCTGTATGATGCATGTACCTTTACATGGCCTAAACCCTGTATGCATTCCCAACTCACTTGGATGATGAATAAGATTAGAGTATGTGCATCAGATCATAGGGGGCAATAAAATACCATGTCTTATTTAGTCTCTATTGCATATGTCATGCTCCAAGGTCCACTAGAACTATTTCCATACCAACCCTTGCAATCCTCGCTGTGTATAACTCCACGATTTATCATAAATCTCAAATATCACCTATGATACCACTCTCTCATGATGTCGTCCCTCCAAATATACTTCTACTAGTCTAGCAGTGAATAAAGGGAAATAATGACCCCCTAAGGCCCACCTCTAGTAGACTCTGAGTTGGTGACAAGCACTAAGGGTGTAAAAATATTATAATATGGGAGGCATTACCATATATAAGTAACAAGACTGGTATTTATAAGGAATCATCCACAAAAAAATACAAGACATAATATAAAATAGAAACCTAAACTATACTATATGCATGAATAAAAAAAACTGATACAAATACAATTATATCTCCATAGTAAATACCCAATAGTATAGCTAAAGAAGTAACATAAAAATTTTCATGGATATGGGATTGTAAGGTATTAAATGGTCCGTGAAATCCTCTTAGATACCTGGAATAAGTTTTATATATGTAGTATGATCATAAAAGTATTGTCATTAAGAAAACCAATGTCCATTGTGCACATGTGAAAGAAGCACACAAATGCTTCTATGAGAAAATTGCAGAATCAAACCTCACCTCTATAGGTATACTATCTAAACCCAACCTCACCAATGAATTCTCACCAAGTAACATAATATATGTAATATAATATAATAAAAATCACATCAATGGTTTTGTACCCAACCATAATTTTCCACTGATTATTCTCCCTAACCTAAATAAAAAACATCCTAGTGATACTATCTATTCAAAATGTACCACATCACATCTAACCCACACACAAATGGGCTCTGAAAAACATCCCACCGCACACACCTGAGCCTCACAACACATCACATCACATCCTGAAGACACATGGGAAAGCACATCAAAACTCATCTTAAAGACACCTAAGAAATCCTATTAGATTTCTTCACAAAGACACATGGGATAACACATATCAACCACTTTCTAATGCACTAATGGAAGATCAACCATAACAGTCTATGTAATACATACCTGGATAGGAAGAGAGAATAGGAAAAACTAGGTGGACAAACATCCATCCTCCAACTGGAATTTTTCGAAGGAGACCCCCACATAACAATGTGGGTGTTCAAAACATAGTGGTCAACATGGGTGGGGTATGATTAGAGACAAAAAAGAAACATACAAGTATAATTATATATTATCAAGAACTCAGTCCCAACCTATGGGTTCTCAAAAAAACTCACATACTCACAAAACCATCCTTTTTTCTACTACCTCTGATAGCTTTTATTGATATTTAAAATCTTCATTTTAGACGGTGAAGATTTCTGATAATAAAATGTGGCTTTACGCTTCGTTCACATTTAACACCTATTCATTTTTTATTTATCACCATCCACACTTAACCGCACAACCCATCATTTAATTATTTGTAAAAATATTATATCCCATTAAATAAACCAACAAAATTCGTTTCAAAAATTATTAAACAATTTTTTATTTATTCTATCACCACTTGGGCATCTAGAAAAACATAAACATGTATCAAAAATAGCTCATTATCCCAATCATATCATGTCCTCACCAACTCAAAAGAATGGAAAAAAACCAAAAATATCCCCACACACTAACCACACATCGACGTCCCACAATCATGAACACACATCATGACACACAAAGATATGTTTACAGATCTATAAATGGTATTTTATCACACTCCACATTAATTTATGGGTGTTATGACACAAACCAAAATCCTGGAGAAACCATTTCTTTAGCCAAGTATAATTAATTAAAAAATTTACATTTAGGTTGATATCACAACTATCAAAACCAATTTAGAAAATACCACACAAATACCCAAAACAAAATAATCCCCAAATGACCACACTCTTCAGTAGGTCATCAACACCAAACAATCATAATATCACAAACATATCAAGGATGTAAAAACATGCGATGAATGCCCCATTACCCTTAAGTTTAAATTAACCTATTATTTATATTTTATTACTCTGAAAAAATAATAATATATATATAAAAAGATTAAAACCCTCCCACATGTTGTAAAAAATGGATAGATGAGGGAATCCCTACCCCAAAGAAGCTTTCTAAATCACTATTTACTACTAGGCAAAGAAGAATGCCTGTGAACCAAAACTGCACCACAAGAACCATGGATTAACATATAACACACCAAGGATATAAAAAAAGAACACTCAAAAGAACCCACAAACCAAAGAAACACCAGTGTAGTGAAACCCCAAATAAGAACAGAAGAAAACAAATCAATAAACAGTGAAGAACTCATCCTAGATCAACCACGAATCACCAATAAAAAGCCACTGAGATGAAAAGATCAAAGAGGGATGGAAAACAACTTGAAGAACACCATGGGGCACAAAGGGTTCACCAAAAATGAGTGGAAGGAGAAAACATAGTCGAATGAATGATAATTTAGTAGAGAGTAATATTTAAAACTAAAATGTATTTGTGAATTTCACAAAGTGTAATCCCATTCTTTTTCTTTAATCCCCTGGGTTCGGTTTCCAAAAATAAACAGTTCGTCGATTCATTTTTTTTTTATTTTTATAACCAAAATTCATAAAACATAGTGAAACCAACATTCACATCATGTAATTGTTCTACACAGTATAAAACCCACTTTCATGTCTTGAATGTTCCATATGGCCAGCTCCGAACACCAAAACTGCTCTAGACATCCTCTCAGCCTCCTCCTAACACCTCAAAGAACCCAAACTGGAAATGTAACAGGCCGAGAAGGCACATACCATTATAAAAGACAACATACACATTATTCATGGATTCTCTTAGGTGGCCGCATGGTTTGGAAAAATCGTGTTTTTACCCATGAACCAACCCCTTAGCTTCTGTATCACTATGCATGGTTTCTTATAGGATTTTCATTGTTTCCAAAAACTATGGTAAAAAATCCATATGTATAAAATAATTAAAAACAATTCAATATTTTTCTAAACCCTCCCAAACATCACCCAAATACATTATATACATAAAATAAATAGATTAAGGGTTACTTATATGAAATTCCTGGTGCAACCATTATGGAATTTTTATATCCAAATTATATTCATTATTTCATGGGAATATGATTCTACAAATTATAAATTGAAAATGATTTATCGTATAATTTCATCAATACATGGAATTATTTTTTTATGTATTTACTCCGGAATATTTCTCTTTTACACTAGTGTTTTATAAAAATGATTTCAAAAATGTTTCTAATATTCTTTAATGAATGTTTGAAGTCATTTTTGTAGACTTTTTTGAAATTTTGACAAATATATTTATATAAAATATTCTTGTAATTTTTCAAAAATGGTTTCATTATGAATTTTCTTAAAAAATATAAAATGTAATGTTTTTTAACTTATATAGAATGAATGTAATTTCCCACTGTCATGACAGCCTAATGTTTTGAATATTTCATTACATGTTTAAAAGGTTATTTTAAAAGAAAGTATTTTTCTTTTATAAATGTGCGACCTTTAAGTAATTAATTACAATGTGGTAAAGTATTTCATATCAATTTAATTTCATTAAGCCATATTATAATGTTATACACCTTGTTTGTTTAATATAGTGTATATAATACCTTTTTAAATGTTATATCTCAAATCTCATATTTTTCATGACATTATCTGTTTCATTTAATTATATTCATTCATGGGAAATATGATTCAAATGTTTCAATGTGGTATGGGATACTTTGGAATATTTATACATTATTTTTTGAATAAAATTTTAATGATATTTCAATATTATTTCCAATCATAAACATAATAAACCCTTTTTGTTAAATATCCTCTATTAGGTAATTATTTCTAAATATGTATTATTTATTCAATAAAGATATTTGATAAAGAATATTAATTATTAATTAAATTAATTACTCGATATAATAAATGATATGGTTTGGTAGAGATAGGTTTTCCCAGACATTATATAGCCCCTCGATGCATCATAAGGTTCTCATGAGACAAATTTATTATTAAAATTAAACAGGTTTAAACCTTTGGTTTTAAACTATCTAGTGAATGGTCTTGACGGTATAGGTTTTCATGTGACGCAAACATAAAATCCAATAATTAGGAATTTACTTTCTAAGTATTTTAGTTACTATTATTATTATCCATGATATGGTCATATGAAAAAATATATAGATTAAGATTATTTTATGTTTATTGATTAAATAGAATGTGTTTAAGTAATTTACCTTTCTATATTTCTTTTGTAATATCTTGTTATTTTAATGGCATGTGTTATCAATTTTTTAACATCCCTTGTTTATTTACTCTAATAAATTCATTATTGCAACAATATTTACTTCAACATACTAAGAATTTGAGATCACCGTTATTATTTTTTCTTTAAATAGATCATGAAGTGGAATCCTTTTAATGAGTTTTAAGGAAGCTGGGTTTTTTACTCATGTAATGAATTATTCTCTTTTTGTAATGTATTATGGGTATCATGTATTTAAAATAGCATTACAAAAATTCTAAACTGATCAGTACTTTAAAATTTGATTCCTTATAATCATGCCAATGTAATAAAACAACACACCATCAATGAGATTCTAGGTTGGGGAATTATAGTTGGCATCAAAAGATGATTAGTAGAAACCTTAGAAACTCTATTTATAAAACATAAATTAGGGAACACAACTCGAAAATAGACTTTGAGGATTAGTATAGAATAACATCATTGAATTTTGGTAATGTAGAGATTATATGGGTCTTCCAAGAGATATATACCATTCGGTATACTATAAGTGGACATGGTTCTAGAATAATTGTACCTAGGGTAACAACCCCAACAAGGTGCATCGAGCCCAACTCATTGTATCATGGTACATGAAAATGAGCCTTACTCTGCACCTAGTTTCACACACCTAGAGTATACGATAAAGATAATTTAAATTTTATTTACAAATAATTATAATGTATTTGGAAGTTAATATATCCAAAAAATCATGTTAACAATTATAACATTATTTATGCATAAATTTCAAAATTTATGTTATGTATTTTACCAGTTTTGAATTATATATTATTTTTTATAATTATATGAACAAATTTAATGTATGTAGTCATTTAGAAATGGAACCTAGAACAAAGAATTGTATGCCCATCAATCTACATGATCCAATGATTAATAAGGATCACATATCTTAAAGACTTATAAAAATATTTCAAGGGAAATATTATCCCAAGAATTCTCATTATATGAGTACATAGTATCATGTCAAAACTATATGTGTAAATAATTTCCCATGTTCTATGGATTCAATGAAAATAAATAAAAGAAGAGGATTTTAGGACAAAATATGTATAAAGGGAAGAAGGAAAAGATATATTTTACCACATGTGATAATTTTGGAAAACAACACCCTAGTACATGCTTTAAGGGAATGAGAGTTTGTTATAATAATAAAGAAAATGTCTCCCAAGAATATTATTTCAAGGGAAATAAAGAATATTAAAATATTAAATGCTTCCCTACAATGATTTGGGACAACACACATATCAATGTATGATTAATAAAAATAATATTCCCCAAAATAGGCTAATGGATCATTGTATGGATTATTCTACTATCATATATGAAGAAGAATGATTATTGTATTTATGTATGGATTAATAAATTATGTCCTTTGATTATTGTATTAATAATGTATTGGTTATAGGAATTACGAAATAAATGAGGATTGTATTATAGTACTTTTTCATTAAGGATTTCAGATCATATTCCGAATGGTACCAAGAGAAGTTATTCAATAGAACGTAAATATTTTTATAAAACATCACGTTGAGGGAAATAAAATCATTAATATCCTAATTATATAATGATTTTTGGATAAGGAGATGATTGATATGGGTAAATAAAATTGGATTCCAATAAATTTCTAGGAATTGATTCTAACATTTTGGATCATAATAATTGGAAGGTTCATGTGGTTAACAATTTATGAAATTGCTTAAATTGAACTTTTGAAAAGGATTTAGAGGTAAATTTATTACTTCACTATGAGACTTAACCTATTATAATAAGATAAATAGAAATATTTCAATGTATAAAGATAATATTATACATATAAAAACTTATCAAGTATATATACCTACTTATATCCTTATAGAAAAATAAATTATCAAATATAGGGAAATAATATTTTATTTTTTCATCATATTATCATCATTTTCAATGATATTAATGATACTTTTCATAATTGAGTTATAGGCCTTTATGGTCATTAAATTTTAGTTGAACATTTTCTCTATCACTCTCCATCAGGACGTGATAGTTATATTTTTCTTCCATGCCTATGTTTTGACTAACCTTCTCTTATTAAAAAGCATATTTTTGGGGTAACCATCACATTTCATTTTACCTCTAGTTAATAATATATTAAATTAATCATATTTAATATTTGGGTATTTCCACAACTATTTTATCTCAAATATCAAACCCCAGACTACCAAGAACATGTTTAAATTTCGAGGACATAATTTAATTATGGTGGGGATAATGTAACACCCTAAAACATTAAAATATTGAAATTTTTGATTAAATTTATTTATTTTATATATTTCTTTTTATGAAACACCATGTTTAGCTAACTCGATACACAAAAATGTGTTTTATTGCATTACACATAAGGTGAGTTTTACCAAAAAACAATATATTATTAAAATATTATTATTTATTTTAATATGGAATTACCGTGCCATTAATTTTGAGATTTTGAATTGTGTTAACTAACATATAAAAATATATGTTTGAATTATTTTGTTAAAAATTAAATATAAATAAATATATAACTAATTCAATATATATGAATTTTTTTATAAAGAACTAATTTTTTGCGCACATAGTTGATTTAACCTAAAAAATTAAATTCATTACAATTAGTGAAAATATTAATGTAATATATATATATATATATACATATATATATTTTAAATTAAATAAAATATATTTTATATTAATAAAATATATTTAATAAACATAAGATAAGAACAAACCCAATATTACACATAAAAAATAAATATTTTTCTAAAGGTAGTTTTACAGCCTTTTAATTGTGACATATTTTAAATATAATGTTTTAAAACATCATTTATCTTATTTGAAAAATAAAATTAATATTATATATAATAATATAAAAATTTACATTGGTTTAATTTTTTTTATTTTTTGGATAAGTCTCACATTTCAATGAATAGTGATAAAATATTTCATTTTAATTAAAAATTACTCTGTCATCTATATAATTTTTATTGTTAAATTATATTGTTATTTTTTTGAATTAAAATTATATTGTGTTTTTATAATTTAGTCAAATTTAGTTCATTTTAATCAAATTCACATTGAATTTTCTTAAAAGATCATTTCAATCATTTGAACGCTTTTACTTTAAATACTTGAATTCTTGTTCCATAAACAGGATTAATTTTTAATTAATTTATAACCATTGTTTGTTTTGAATTTGAAAAAATGGATTCTATATTTTAAATCATAAGGTTATAATTTTTTCAATTGGTCCATTTTTATTTTAAAAAATATGAGTATTAGCATTAGTAATATTTTTTATTACCACAAATAAGGCTATATCGAGTAATTAATGTTAATAATTATGTTATAAAAATTATAATATTACCCTTAAACTTGTCATAATTTAATTGGATGAGTTTTTTTCGATAAGAATAATCCCTGGATTGGAATTATAACATTTTTAAGCCACCTGGATGAGTGTATGACATTTATAAAATTATTTTCAAAGAAAGTCAATTTTGTAACATTTTTGTTACTAACAAGTGAAACATTTTTTATATGGGGATATATAAGGGCTATGTTCTACTATAAATAGTATATAGAAATATTAATTTTTTATCTACATCATGGTAATTTATTTATAATTTTTACTGATAAAATAACTAGCTTAAATGGTGATTCATTGATGATACATTAAATGATTAATTAATAGAATAATCAAATAAATGATATTAAAAATATAAAAATAAAAATAAATGGATATAATTAATGTCATAAATGAATTTTATATATTATTTTGACATTTTTTTATAATTATAAGACCTAGTTAGAGGATATGATGTTGTTATGATTATTTTAAAAAGTCAAGTGATGAATTGTTCCAAAATTGACATTAATGATATATTAAATTAAATAATGTTTTATTAAATGATATAAAATTCATGAAATTATGAAATTTGAGTAAATTATTGGGATAAGTCATTAAATTTTATAAATTACTCATTTCATGGTCATTTTTAATTTTATAATTTTATATTAACCCTCGATTTGAAATTATATGATATCATAGTAAGAATTAATAATGTTAAATAAGGGTTAAAGTAAAAAAAATAATAGTATTACAAAAAATAGTGAAAACATATCTAATTTTTATTATATGAAGATTATTTGAACCAAAATAATCTTATATTTGAAATTAAAAACTTTTGAGTGATTTAGATTATAAATTTATTTTATATTAATATAATATTTTGAGGATTTCCAGGACTGCCCATCCCTTCTCCAATTACTTGGAACCATTTCTTCACTTTTATTCATAATTAAGAACCTATTTGATTCAGATAACCACTCTCAAAATTTCCTCCTAACATACATACTATCATGAACCCGCTCGAGAACCCTGGTAGTCTGAAAACCGAGTCGGCCCTAACATAACCCGAATGGCGTTCTTGGTCCTCATGGGTTGGTGACAAGCACATGTCATTTACAAAAAGCAAGAGGGAAAATGTTTCCACTAATAATACAGAAGAATATGAGATAAGTAAATATTAATATAAAAAATAGAAAAATCTACTAGGATTAGTATACTAGAAGAAAATAAGGTATGAATTCCCAAAGTACTACAACCCATGTACTAAAATGGAAAAAACAATACCAAGTTCCCTGAGGACATAACTGACGAAGTCCAAAGGTCAACTTCCAGATCTACTTCCAAGAGATTCCTCCCCTTTTCTTGAACATAAAAGAAGGATGCCTACAAACACCCAGTGGATAAAGTAGGGTGTGAGCCTAATCCCAATAGGATACTGCCAAAATTTTCATAATTGATACTGAATATAGATTATCAAAAGAAAAGATTTCAATTTCCAAAGTAAACATGTTTGGAAATTTAAAAGCTTATTTTAAAAAATACATGTTATATAATTTAAAAATGATGGAAAATAATTTTAAATAATAGGATTCACTTTAAGGGAGATATAATATTTCTTAAAAATGGATTAAATAAAATAGCTACATGAAATAGATTATATAAATCAAACAAAGGCATGTCAAGTAGTTTTCTGACATTGGTATACATTTATATCTCATATCGAAATAAAAAATTGGTAAACATAGTCATATACCAAGTATGTTCGATATTATTAACCAACTATTGGATTATGTACTCTCTATGTGATCATAAAAAATGAGTCTACTCACGTCTCCCTAACACAGGCCAGAGGCGACTCATCACTCTCCCATCAGGGAGGTCACCCTCCACAAGTACGTTTTAGAACATTGAAATAGCGTAGAGTGTATCCAAATAACTCACCAACTTCCTAAGGATTTAATGTTCTATTACGTGATGGGAAATTTATTTTAAGACTTATTAAAATAAAATTAAATAACATTCTTCTATTTCAAAATTCTAATTTTTCTGTTAATAAAATGGGTTTAAATAAAAATACATCCCCTTTTACAAGATTGAACCAATTGGTTTCTATAAAATCATTTTAAGCCATTCATACATGTTTAAAATCCATTTAGAACAAATTCCAACCTTTTAACAATTAATTTTCCCCAAATAGATTCAACAATTTAATTGAAATAATTTCCATTAAATCCACATTTTAAATTCCACAATTTAAATCATCCAATTTCCATAAACACACCCCAATTCAATGAAATTGGGGGTTTTCTAAACATCTATTCAAAACCCATTTCAAATATCCCAATTCATTGGAATTGTGTTTTTCTTAATTTAATTTAAAAAAAAATTGGCCAATTTAATTTAAATCAATAATTGAAATAAAATAAGAAATAAAAGGATAATCAATTTTTATAATCGAGACGGAACCACCTACCTCTTCACAAAACTCAACACTCACAACAACACCCATGACAAATAAAAATAATGGGGTTAGATCCCCAAATACATTCTAAAAGAAAGATCTAACACCACATGGAATTGATCTATCTATTTAGAGATGATCCACTGAAAATATACGTGAGGAGAAAGGGAGAAACATAAGGAATTATAGAGTACACAAACCCGAAAATAACACCACAAGTGTAATTACAATACAAATCCAAAAAATGGACTTATAATGGTTGGATAGGTCTGAGATCACTTGGGGAATGACTTAGGATAAAGAAGTTGAGTTTACAGTGGAGAGAATAGAAAAAACTAGTTGCACTGCCAATTTTAAAAAAAACACAGTCAGGGTATTACAAAACGTGTAATCCCAATACACGTTGTGAACCCTTTAATATTTTTAACCACAAAAAATGCATCTCCTCGACTAAATTCCAATGATCGGAATTAAAAATGGTCATTAACTCTATCAGAATGTGTAATAGAGACTGACGACGTCTACCCATCATAGTGTAAATCCATTCACCACAAGTATTTGAATCGTTACAAGATGTGTAATCATATTACATGATGTGTAATGATCTAGAATCCAACATGAAAAGCTCAAATTAAGGGTGAGAATCCATCAAATATATGACTTCGCCATCAAAGGAATCCTCCAAATTAAACTCGACCATAACCCATCAATTGAAAGGGAAAACCATGGAAAGGATTAAGAAAAGCCAATCAAAGAGGTAATGGGTTGTTACAACAATCCCTATACAAGAATAATTAATTTGGGAAAAAGGAAAATGAAGAATTCATATTTTAAAAGTCAAAAAAAGATACCTAAAAATGAAGTATCGTTTATCAATGAGTTTTTTTTTTTGTTTTATATATTCCTTAACCACTGTAAATTATTTTTATATCACATTTATATAATAAAAATACAATTCATAATATGTAGATATTGTTATTTTATGGTTTATAGCTATATATACAAACACTTCCAGCTAATGGGTAATGAAAATAGCATTCTTCTGTATGACGAACTACCACCTCGCAGAACAATGTCGTTCTTTTTTCCATTACTGTAAAGACCCGTAAAATTCAAGGGAAATTTTTTCTTAATTTTCTTTGAAATTTTACAAGAACGTAGTTTCTAACGGTACCTGATTCTGAGGCCCGGTGTGCCCGAAATCACTTTCCGAAGTTTGGCTCGGGTACATTCAGTGGACAGACGAGCGGGTTTTTCCTATCTTTTGAACCGGTGCTTGGAATCAAATTCCGCGGGCACCAATGAAATCGCAACGCCGATATTCGCTTAAGGGAACCTTTACTGTAGTTGCGTTTGTGCGGGTGAAGAAGTTAATTAATGAGGTTTAATTAAAAATAAATAAAATTGTTTGAACAATTTTATTTCATATCAAGGAGGTTAATTTCTCCAATGGGAAGTTGGTGGTGGGGCCCACATCTACCCAACTTCCCATGTGTGGATAATTGAAAGGGTGGGGCCCACACGAACCCCCCCCCACACCTTTTCAAATCCCTTAAATCCCTAACTCCTCTTGACCCTTCACTTTCCTAACTCCCCATTAACTCACTTTCATTAATTTTTGACAACTTGTTATAATTAATAAGGTGAGTTACTTAATTTCAAACACTTGAAATTCAAATGGTTAGGTTGTGTTAATAAATAGAGACTTGGTCTTATTTAATTTTTGTTAGAGTTTTTTCCACCTTGAGAGGAATGGGAAGCGTGAAGTATCCTTCTTCTTCAACTTCGACGAAGAACGAAGAGCACCTCGGACTCCGACGAAGAACACCGTTCTTCAACGAAGAACATCTTTGCTGAAGAACACGACGTCTTCTTCCAACGATGTTTCCTCTTTGAACGCACCTCGACGACAACAGAATCGGCGTTCATTTTCCGTGACGCCCGACCTCCGCGACGCTCGTCTTCCGCGGCTCGATTGACATGCACCGTTCCTGAACCGAGGTAGGGGTTCGACTATTTTAAGTTGGTGATTTCTTTCCTTCGAATATGAAATTTAAATCTGACAGCCATGTTCCAATTATTATTTAAATTAAAAATTGTGAAGGTTAAACCTTTTACATTTCGGCCAAATTCTATCGATACAATGGGAGGCGATCGGTCCGCACAAACACAGCCAATACCCCTCCCCCCCTTTTATATTCTTCGTTTTGATTAGCGAATATGGTAATGCATTGTTGCACCACGCTTGAGCGAAAGGAGACGTGAACGATGCGGTCCATAATGAAGAAACGTGACACCGTCGCGCTGCGTCGAGGGTATGAATGAGGCCGCTGCCGGAGTCGGGCCGTGGAGGAAGGACACGACATCGTCACACCGCGCCGGACGAATTTTCAGCCATCTTGGAAGTAGCGGCCAGAAAAAGCACCCAACAGAAAATTCAAAGAAGGCGGCCGGATTTCAGGCCACCGGCGCCGGAAGGCGCGGGACCGCGGGGTCCCGCAGCATGAAACCGTCCGGCCCTACGCGGGCTGGCCGTTACAGGGGAAAAACTGGGGGGTTACACCCCCCGGGTTGCACATGGCATGGCCCCTTAAAGGGGCCGCCGTTTTTCATAAAGGAGGGGCAACGCCCCTCCCATGGGCGTGCTCGCGCGGCACGCTGGCCTCACTGGCCGCGCCGCCGCGCTGCCGCGCTGGCCGCGCCGCCGGCCGGGCCGGGATTCTGGGTCGGGCCAGGTCGTCGGGCTGGGTCACCGCCCAGGCCGGGTCGACCTGGTTCGGCTGACCCAGGGGGTACTGGGTCGGGCCGGGCTGAGCCCAGACCCCCTATTTTTGGACTAAGTTGGCTCAAATGCCCATATCTTGGGCTACGGACCTCCGATTGACGCGCCGTCAGTGGAAACGCGATCCTTGGATCGAGACGGTCGTTTCGGTATATCTTACTCAAGGTTTCGGAATACTTTGAGTTCAGCCGGGTTGGTTCGTACACGAAACCAACCGGGCCCTCGGAGAAAAAACGCTCATATCTTGACCTCCGGACGTCCGATTGATGTGTCGTCGACTTGGTTGAGTTTCTCTTAGTGAGACGGATCTTTTGGAATACTCCACCCGAGGTTTGGATGCAGGTGGAGTACAGTCGGGTTGGTTTTGCCTTAAAAACAAACCGGGCCCCTGGAACAAAAAAGACAATAACTCTCAGACCGGGCGTCCGATTGACGCGCCGTCTGTTGCGTTAATTTCCTGTTGAGGATACAAAAATTTTTCATACATCAACTTCGGACTATGTGTCAGTTGACGTATCAGCCTCTCGGCTCGTGGAGCGGACCCTCCCGAACGAGCTTGCTGTGTTCGGGAACCCTAGTGCTGGATGCGACTGCGACTTCGACGACGACTGTGCAGAGATCCTCAGTGGATTCGACGGCGACGACTACAGCACTCAGCGATCCTACGGGGATCAGTGCTACAGATCCTGTGTGGGTCTGATCCTGTGTGGGCCTTTTCGGGGGTTAGTACCTATCGATCCTTTGTGGATTTGACAGCTTAGATGATTCACTACTGGTCTTGTATCCTATGTGGGTCCCAGTATAGACGAATCAATGAAGACAGCTGGTCTTGTATCCTATGTGGGTCCTAGCAGTGCTAGTCTTGTATCCTATGTGGGTCCCAGCTTGATGATTCAGTGCTGGTCTTGTATCCTATGTGGGTCCCAGCATAGATGAATCAATGAAGACTGCTGGTCTTGTATCCTATGTGGGTCCCAGCTTAGATGATTCAGTACTAGTCTTGTATCCTATGTGGGTCCCAGTATAGACGAATCAATGAAGACAGCTGGTCTTGTATCCTATGTGGGTCCTAGCTGTGCTGTTCTTGTATCCTATGTGGGTCCCAACTTGATGATTCAGTGCTGGTCTTGTATCCTATGTGGGTCCCATCATAGATGAATCAATGAAGACTGCTGGTCTTGTATCCTATGTGGGTCCCAGCTTTGATGATTCAGTGCTGGTCTTGTATCCTATGTGGGTCCCAGCATAGATGAATCAATGGAGACAGCTGGTCTTGTATCCATTGTGTGTCCTAGCTTAGATGGTTCAGTATCTATGTCTGATCATCTCTTTCACCTTTTCGATGATGTATACCTGTGTGAGTTGAAACCTGTTTTGCTTCCTTTCTAGATTGAGTTGTGCTATCTTGTGTGGATTACGTTTTTCTTTCTTGTGTGGAATACGTTTTTCTTCTCTGTGTGGAATACGTTTTGATTTCCTGTGTGGACTGGGATGTACTTGGGCTTTGTGGTTGGAGTGTGTTGGAATTGATGACTTATGTATATGTATGGGCATATACCTAAGCAGTGTTGGATGTTAATTCGTGATTTATCCTTCCTTTGTGGTTTATCCTTTGTGGATTTTGGGAGACCTTCGAGAGTCTCAGGGTACCTACTGAGTAGCTTATACTCACCCATGAACAGGCTATGCCCGCACTACGTTGTGTTGGTTGCAGACGACGGACAACGCTGATCACGGTTGAGGCTTTCGGAGAAGGACGGTACATGGAGGTGGACCACTGGGCGGACGTACTCGGAGTAGACGGCGGGACCCGAGGAGCTGCGGAGGCTATCTGTACACACCCTTCAGGAGGTACTTCCAGTGGACGCCTCGAGGCTGCAGTTTTACTTTTCAGTTGTTGTTTTCCCTTTCAGTTGTACTTTACAGTTGGGCTTGTATTTCCGGCCCCCTTTACTTTCTGCACCTACTGTTGAACAGTTTTACTTAGTGTTTACTTATTCTGCTTGTACTCTGTGGTGTTTTTTTACTCTTATAAAGGCAATGCCTTCCCAAATATTGGGATTTACGCCTTTTGTGCTAGTCGCCAGCCCCTGGCCTATGGAAGGCGGGCTTGGGGTAGTCCCGGCACGGACCCCGAGGACGGGTCATGACAAATTGGAATCAGAGGAGTTCGGTTCTACCGCAGACTCTGATCTTTCTTCTATGTGAAGCAATAGTGTTAAGCATATTGAGTGTGGTTATCAGTCCAGGGAGCCCAGTGTTGGTGCGGCGGATGACGTATCCGTACACCAGGACCCTGGCTTCTGACTTCCGACTTAATGCACGAAAACATTGATTGCATGTGTGTTTCAAGTTTTCTTTGTGATTACTTGTGTCAGCTCACCAGGTATACTGTTTGACCATGGCGCACCTGTTTCCTTTTCAGGATGCCCCACGATGGCAGTCAGCTAGGGTTCTGAGAGTTGTACATGATGACAGCCCATCGAGAGACGAGGCCTCGGTGTAGGGCTCCTTGTCAGTAGAGGCACCGGTGGTACCTTTACCGGCCGAGCAACCGATGCTACCAGCCCCAGCCGCTAACGATGAACGTCGCCTTAGCGCGCTACACGAGTTTCAACATCATCGACCGCCCAGGTTCCACGGGGAGATGGGCCCCCAGGAAGCCGAGGACTTGCTGGAGGCAGTCGTACGAGTTTTCAGGCTATTGAGGACACCCGGAGACCTCATAGTGATCCTCGTAGCGAGCCTATTGTACTCAGCATCGGGCCGATGGTGGAGCTTGATGCTCCAGGTGCACGACGAGACATATCTTCTATGGACAGAATTTGAGAGAATCTTCCACTCCGAGTTCGTCCCAGCAACCCTCCGTTCGGTGCACTTTCAGGAGCTTCTTCAGCTACAGAAGGGCAGCTTGACAGTGGCCCAATACTCGGAGAGGTTTACTGATCTCTCGCGCTACTCCACAGATATGGTACGAGACCCGTTCTTCTGGGCCCGGACCTTCGAGCAGGGACTGAGGCATGAGATCAGGGCTTCGATGATCTCCCTCAACATTCTTGACGCAGGCAGAGGTGTTGGAGAGAGCCCTTCTAGTAGATAGTTTTCTCGCCGAGCAGGCTCCAGTGACAGGGCCCTCCACAAGATGGTCCGTAGCAGGGTCTTCTGCAGCTGGAAGTAGACAGGTGATGCAGAGGTCCAAACGGGCCATACCATCCGATGGCCAGTCTCAGGATGAAGATTCGGTTGTGCAGGGCACCCGAATGAGAGCCAGCTACACGAGGGGCAAGCATTTCTATGCATGCAGCGGGCAAGGTCACATGGCTCGAGACTACACGACTCATATTACAGATGAGCAGCAGGTGGTAGAGGGACCTCCCAGACAGAGGTTCGGGAACGGTGGTCCGCAGGGTGCAAGAGGACGAGGCAGAGGAGCTGGATTAGTAGCAGATAGTGGGAGACACTTTGAGGTGTTGCCACCGCCACCACCAGGAATTCCACCCCGACCGCAGGGAGTTGGTGGACATGTGAGAGCTCAGCTTCAGGTACCTGAGGCCTTCGATCATGGAGCTCTGGGAGCAGATGGATAGGAGCAGAACTAGTAGATATATCCTTTGTACATCTAGTTCCTTGTTGCTATTGTGTAGTGTCTTTGTATTATGAGCTTCAATAGTAAAAGATGCTTACCTTTGTGATGTTTTCATTCCTGTCCTCTTTTGAGTTGTTACTAAGAGGTTCCAGTTTTGACTGTTGACTTGACCCTCACATGTGAGACATCTACTGGAGGAGACCCAGTTACCACACACTGATGCTGACAGTGTGACTCACCCCTTGGAGGAAAGAGTAACGGTTGGATCTCTTAGTAGTAGCATCGAGGCCTTACAACGTCATCTTGGTATGGATTAGTATCACCCATGTCGGGATTGACTGTATTAGGCAAAAAACGTGGTTCATCCAGGGGATGAGACCAGATTTCTCTTATCGGCAAAGAAGAAATCATAGCAGCTCTTGTGGGACCAGAGGTGTTCCAAGACACGATAGAGAAGGTCCAGGTCATCCAGGAGCAGATGAAGACAGCTCAGAGCCGACAGAAGTCTTTCGATGACAAGAGGCGGATCCCACTAGAGATCGAGGATGGAGACCACGTCTTCTTGCGTGTCTCACCTCAAAGTGGATTACGGAGATTTGGCCGAGGTAGAAAGTTATCTTCGCGCTTCATCGGACCCTTCCAGGTCCTCAGTAGGATTGGCGAGGTGGCTTATTGCCTATCTCTACCACCTCAGTTGCACCGGGTACATGATGTCTTCCATGTGTCTCAACTGAGGAGATACGTGCACGACCCGACGCATATCATTGACCATGGGAAGCATGACGTTGACGATGAGGTGACTTTTACGGAGGTTCCAGTTGAGATCGAGGATCGACAGGAGCGGGTCCTACATGGACGGTTTATTCCTCTAGTGCGCATCAGATGGAAGCATGGGATCCTCCAGGAGAGCACTTGGGAGTGGGAGGCTCAGATGCGTCCTCAGTACCCTCATTTGTTTCCCTAGTTTTTATGTATCTTTACGGGGAAATAAATCCCTGAGATGGTAGTAATGTAAAGACCCGTAAAATTCAAGGTAAATTCATTTTTAATTTTCTTTGGAATTTTTCAAGAACGCAGTTTCTGACGGCACCTGATTCTGAGGCCCGGTGTGCCCGGAATAACTTTCCGAAGTTTGGCTCGGGTTCGTTCAGTGGACGGACAAGCGGGTTTTTCCTATCTTTAGAACCGGTGCTCGGAATCGAATTCCGAGGGCACCGATGAACTCGCAACGCTGGTAATCACTTAAGGGAACCTTTACCATAGTTACATTCATGCGGGTGAAGAAGTTAATTAATGAGGTTTAATTAAAGAGTAAAGAAAATTGTTGGATCAATTTTATTTCATATTAAGGAGGTTAATTTCTCCCATGGGATGTTTGTGGTGGGGCCCACATCCACCCAACTTCCCATATGTGGATAATTGAAAGGGTGGGGCCCACAGGAGCCCCCCCCCCACCTTTTCAAATCCCTTAAATCCCTAACTCATCTTGACCCTTCACTTTCCTAACTCCTCATTAACTCACTTTCATTAATTATTGACAACTTGTTATAATTAATAACGTGAGTTACTTAATTTCAAACACTTGAAATTCAAATGGTTAGGTTGTGTTAATAAATTAAGACTTGGTCTTATTTTATTTTTGTTAGAGTTTTTGCCACCTTGAGAGGATTGGAAAGCGTGAAGTCTCCTTCTTCTTCAACTTCGACGAAGAACGAAGAACACCTCGGACTCCGACGAAGAACACCGTTCTTCAACGATGAACATATCTGCCAAAGAACGCACCGTCTTCTTCCAACAACATTTCCTCTTCGAAAGCACCTCGACGACAACGGAATCGACGTTCGTTTTCCGCGACGCCTGACCTCCGCGATGCTCGTCTTCCACGGCTCGATTGACGTGCACCGTTCCTGAACCGAGGTAGGGGTTCGACTATTTTATGTTGGTGATTTATTTCCTTCGAATATGAAAGTTAAATCGGACGGCCATGTTCCAATTTTTATTTAAATTAAAAATTGTCAAGGTTAAACGTTTTACATTTCGGCCAACTTCTATCGATATAACAGGAGGTGATCGGTCCGCACAAACACGGCTGATACCCCTCCCCCCCTTTGCTATTCTTCGTTTTGATTAGCGAAGATGGTAATGCATTGTTGCACCACGCTTGAGTGAAAGGAGACGTGAACGATGCGGGTGACGACGAAGAAACGCGATGCCGTCGCGCTGCGTCGTGGGTACGAATGAGGCCGTGGCCGGATTCGGGCCGCGGTGGAAGGACACGGCATCGTCACACCGCGCCGGACGAATTTTCAGCCATCCTGGAAGTAGCGGCCGGAAAAACCACCTGCCGGAGAATTCGAAGAAGGCGGCCGGAACTCCGGCTGCCGACACCGGAAGGCGCGGGACCGCAGGGTCCCGCAGCAAGAAACCGGTCGGCCCTGCGCTGGCCAGCCGTAACAGGGGAAAAACCGGGGGGTTACACCCCCCGGGTTGCACATGGCGTGGCCCCTTAAAGGGGGGCCACCATTTTTCATAAAGGAGGGGCAAAGCCCCTCCCATGGGCGCGCTCGCGTGGCACGCTGGCCGCGCTGGCCACACTGCCGCGCCGCCGGCCAGGACGGGCTTCCGGGACGGGCCGGGTCGCCGCCCGGGCCGGGTCAACCCGGTTCGGCCGACCCAGGGGGTACTGGGTCGTGCCGGGCCGGGCCCAGACCCCCTTTTTTCGGACTGAGTTGGTTCAAACGCCCATATCTTGGGCTACAGACCTCCAATTGACGCGCCGTCAGCGGAAACACGATCCTTGGATCGAGAAGGTCGTTTTGGTATATCGCACTCAAGGTTTAGGAATACTTTGAGATCAGCCGAGTTGGTTCGTACACGAAACCAACCGGGCCCTCGGAGCGGAAACGCTCATATCTTGAGATCCGGATGTCCGATTGACGTGCCGTCAACTTGGTTGAGTTCCTCTTAGTGAGACGGATCTTTGGGCATACTCCGCCTGAGGTTTGGATGCAGGTGGAGTACGTTCGGGTTGGTTTTTCCTTAAAAACCAACCGGGCCCCTGGAACAAAAAAGCCAATAACTCTCAGACCGGGCGTCCGATTGATGCGCCGTCTGTTGCGTTGAGTTCCTGTTGACGATACAGAACTTTTGGATACATCAACTTCGAACTATGTGTCAGTTGACGTATCAGCCTCTCGGCTCGTGGAGCGGACCCTCCCGAACGAGCTTGCTGTGTGCGAGAACCCTAGTGCTGGCTGCGACTGCGACGTCGACGACGACTGTGCCGAGATCCTTAGTGGATTCGACGACGACGAGTACATCACTCAGCGATCCTACGGGGATCAGTGCTACATATCCTGTGTGGGTCCGATCCTGTGTGGGCCTTTGCGAGGGTTAGTACCTATCGATCCTTTGTGGATCTGACAACTTAGATGATTCAGTACTGGTCTTGTATCCTTTGTGGGTGCTAGCTGTGCTAGTCTTGAATCCTATGTGGGTCCCATCTTGATGATTCGGTGTTGGTCTTGTATCCTATGTGGGTCCCAGAATAGATGAATCAATGAAGACTGCTGGTCTTGTATCCTATGTGGGTCCCAGCTTAGATGATTCAGTACTGGTCTTGTATCCTATGTGGGTCCTAGCTGTGCTGGTCTTGTATCCTATGTGGGTCCCAGCATAGATGAATCAATGAAGACTGCTGGTCTTGTATCATATGTGTGTCCCAGCATTGATGATTCAGTGCAGGTCTTGTATCATATGTGGGTCCCAGCATAGATGAATCAATGAAGATAGCTGGTCTTGTATCCTATTTGGGTCCCATCTTAGATGATTCAGTATCTATGTCTGATCATCTCTTTCACCTTTTCGATGATGTATACCTGTGTGAGCTGAAACCTATTTTGCTTCCTTTGTGGATTGAGTTGTGCTATCCTGTGTGGATTTCGTTTTTCTTTCCTGTGTGGAATAAGTTTTTCATCCCTGTGTGGAATACGTTTTGCTTTCCTGTGTGGACTGGGATGTACTTTGGCTTTGTGGTTGGAGCGTGTTGGAATTGATTACTTAGGTATATGTATGGGCATATACCTAAGCAGTGTCGGATGTTAATTCGTGATTTATCCTTCCTTTGTGGTTTATCCTTTGTGGATTTTGGGAGACCTTCGGGGGTCTTGGGGTCCCTACTGAGTAGCTTATACTCACCCCTGCATGGGCTATGCCCACACTATGTTGTGTTGGTTGCAGACGACGGACAGCGCTGATCACGGTTGAGGCTTTCGGAAAAGGACGGTACCCGGAGGTGGACCACTGGGCAGACATACTCGGAGTAGATGGCGGGACCCGATGAGCTGTGGAGGCTATCCGTACACACCCTTCAGGAGGGACTTCTAGTGGACGCCTCGAGGCTGCAGTTTTACTTTTCAGTTGCTGTTTTCCCTTTTAGTTGTACTTTACAGTTGGGCTTGTATTTCCGGCCCCCTTTACTTTCTGCACCTACTGTTGTACAGTTTTACTTAGTGTTTATTTCTTCTTCTTGTACTCTATGGTGTTTTTTTACTCTTATAGAGGCAATGCCTTCCCAGATATTGGGATTTGCGCCTTTGGTGCTAGTCGTCAGCCCCTGGCCTATGAAAGGCGGGCTTGGGGTAGTCACGGCACGAACCCTGAGGACGGGTTGTGACAATTACCACCTCTTATGGTTTGGAATTATAAAGGAAATTATATTTTTATTTGATATAGATATATATATATTATATATATGTATTTATTATTCTATAAATCTTTTATAACACACACCTTTATACTTTTCCATTTTTTGTAAACTTGATAACAATGTTTGAGGAAGTGTGGACTACTGCCTTCTCAAAGTGACGTGATTCATTCACACTATACGTAGAATATATAAAGGGCTATTTTAAAAAACATATATTATATTTATGACATATAAATTCTAATTTAAATATAATATACATGTATATCATTTGATTTTCATAATTTAAATATGTCATAGAAATTGAAGTAGCATGGATGCAAACATACGACAAACCGTCTCCATGAACAATGAATTTCATTTATTATATCCAAATATTTTTTATTATTATAAATTAAAATATACTATATATATATGATAATTAAGTCACATTTTACATTCTATAGATGGTGAAATTATGATCTAATTTATGGTATCTGAATGTAACATTTCAAAACATACTCGAAGATCTTGGCGATTAATTCCCAAATAGTAAAAACAATGAAAGATTACTATCAAACGGGTAATAATATATTATATAAAGATGAAATATGATTTTATAAATATTAGTATTTTTTGTATTATAATTTAATAAAATTATTAAAATCATTATACATGAGGTTAAATGTTGTTCTCCTTAATGGAAACAATAGGTAAGATATCTTTGTCTCACTTTTATTTCGTTGGGATACATGACGTATACATTACTTGTATATTTTTTGTGGATTATAAACCACCAATGAACTTATTTTAGGATTATTTTTTTGAATATTATAGTATTTTTATTTCAAAATAATTTTCCTTCTTTCATTTTCATATGACTTTACAGATTATAACGTGGTATAGTTTTATCTTATAATCTCATTTCTATTCAGGAGTGTTTTTGTTTATGTCTCCACTAGGAAATATTTATCTTCTAGATTAGTGTTTTCTTGAAAGGTTTTCAATTTTTTTTACTATTCTTAAATTTTTGTTTAAATTAATTTTACCATTTTTAAAAAGTTTTACAAAAGTCTATAAAGGGAATCTTCGTATCATTTTCTAAAACTGGGTACATTATGACTTTTCATACAAAAATAAAAAAGAATAGTTTTTTACCTTATATAGAATGAACGAAATTTCTTGTCATCAAGATACCCTAATTTTTTTCAAAAATCAATCCCTCTATATATCCCCCTCCTGGACTATCAATGGAGAATGAGAGATAAGGACCACCGAGTCCCGCCTCTACTAGGCCCCGGGTTGGCGACTGGAACCAAGGTTATACATATCTCACAATATAGGAGGCATTACCCTTTTACTGAAATAAGATCGGGAGATAAATTGGTTCATAAAAAATTGACTCCAAGATATATATATATATATATATATATATAAGAATTCTAAAAACCATCCCACATGATTTTTTAAAATAAAACTGATGAAAATACAGTAAAGTATCCAATATACAGTACCCAAAACCAAGCTACAATAGTGACTTAGAAAATGTGCTAAACCTGAAGTAGTAAAGGACAACATTTTACACATAATCCACTTGGAAACCTGAATACATTTTATATATGTTGGGAGAGCATAAAGGTATATTAAATAGAAAATCCAATGTTTCCCATGAACATGTGAAATGGGAATAATAATGCCCCCATAAGAAAACAATAGAACAAAACATCACCTAATAGGTATACAAACCACCCAACCTCACCAAGGTGCACTCACCAAAATAAATCATGTCACGTAATGTAATATAATTAACATAGATGATAGGGTACCCTGAACCACTTCCCACTAATTTGACACTAATACCCTATTGAAAAACATCAATGTGCACCCACCTCTTTTGAATGTTCAACATCAAAACCTTATAGCATGCACCTATTCCTCATAAACCAAATCCCTCCCATAGAAACCTGGGCCAAAGACCACACCAAATCCTACACGTAAACACCAGGTCCGAAACACCAATCACATCCCACCCACAAATACCTAGAGCACAACCACAACACATCCTTTCTACAAACATCTGGGCTATAAAACACATCACATTCTTCTTGAAGACACATGGGACACAAAACACACTACATCTTGAAGACACCAAGAAAATTGAAAAACATCTCATCCCAAAGACACCTTGGTAAGAACAAATCACCTGCAAACACCTAAGCATCACAAAACAAAACATGCCCATAGAATCTTAGCATATCACCACTTGGAAGAGGGGTTAGGGAAGAGTGGGTGCTCATCCATCCATTCTCCCATTGGTATGTTTTAAAAAAAACACCCCCATGATGATAGTGGTTTTTGGAACATAGTGCTCACTTAGGGTGGGTTCATATATAAATCAAAATTAAAATACATGTATATAAATATATGATACCAAACACCCAATTCCATCCTATTGGTTCACAATAATGGAACAAACCCACTCGTTACCTGCCCACTGTTTTTCCACTTCTAAATGCACATCACAACAAAACATGCCACAAAAACCATTCACATTTCCAAAAAAAATTGATTAAACAAATCCCATTCTATATTATGAAATTCATTAATCCATTCAATCACTACTGAGTAAACTACCAAGCACAACACACAACAAGAAACACAAAACAATCATCTTAAAAGGTAAATATCCATGATATGTAAGTTAAAAAGGATTCATGTTTCCTCTCCATTTAACAACCATTCCTGATATATCAATATTTATATATATTGGAATCATTATACAAGCTAATAATGGAGGAAATCTGGGATAATCACTCATACAGACCACTACTATAAATCTTCAATCTAATCATTCCCAAGTCACATATCAATAGAACCAAACCCCAACTCATAGCCCCATCCAACAACACATCACACCACAACCAACACCACGACCTCACTACACAAAACTTATCATCCATTCCACAATAAATCATTATCTCAACCAGATATTCCATTAGATATCTAGTTTTATATATCTTCTGAAAGTTTATCCATAACACAACTCATCCAACCCAAAAAACACAAGTGTGTTCATAGACATACCAAAACACAAAATAGAGAAATCCACACATCACCACATAGAAAATTCACATTACATCATTCCCACACATGTATCCACAACCATTACACACATCACATCACACACCACATTGTAAAAAATTCTATATTTAGAAAAGGGGACACTTATCTAATCCCATGTCAAATTTAAGGGTGTTATCACACAAACCAAATATTGGGGCATCCATTAATTAGTCGTATTTACGTGATTAAACAATTTCAATATGAATGTGTTTTGCAAGAACAAAATACATGAAATCCATTTATTTTTCAGACAAGGTACCACAACATCCACCACTTTCAGTGGGTAATCTAGACTGTATAATTGACAATATCACAACCATAATATCAAAGTAGTAAAAGATAGAAGAATGAATCCCTCTACCCCTTTCAATTTCATTTTACTGATTCCAATCATTAATTATATTAAAACAACTATGAACCTTAGGTGAAAAAATTAGATCCCTCCCACATTATGTACAAATTAAAAGAGACAAAGGAAATCATACCTCAAAAGGTTGTCAATGATCTTTCCCCAAGAATGTGCCAAGCAACAAATCTCTAATCACATCTCTTAAAAGATATGTATCCATATGAGGATGCCTAGAAAAAATTGAACCAAAATTAATTGAAGTTAATCTAATTTAGAACCATCTGAAGTAATCCATCATCACATGGAAGGAATAAATGAGATGAGAAAGGGACCAAACTGAAAGAAATTGTAGGAACAGAGGATGAACATCTCGTAGATCAAAGATAGGTCATCACAAATCGAGGGAGGGATGATAGGAATCAATCCTTGGAATAGGAATCTTCAAAATAATAAATATGACATTCCGAATCACCTTGGTTCAAGGGATATTCTCATTATATATAGGGTTTGATAACATGAGTAGCTGAAAAAAAGTTTAAAACATTACAATAGTGTGGGATTACATGACGTCTGATACCCTGTCATGCTATTTAATTTCTCAAGGTCATATTCTACTAAAAATCCTACCGACATTCGATTTATTTTATTTTTCAAACCCTAGAACATTACATGTTGTGTACCACCTAGGAAAATCCATAAATCCAAACATCACATCGTGTAATAATCCTACCTGATGTGTGATCCTTACATCAACTCTGATGCACCAACAAGTCCTACAAAAAATCTCATAACCTCCTATGAACACCTTAAACAACAACAACTGACAATATAATATACCAGAAAGACATAAAAAATTACATTTGATACCTTTAAATTTATTCTCTTCCTCGAGGATCCAAAACCAATAAAAAAAAAGGAAGAGGTGTTCTGAACAATCACTATGTGAGATATCTCTTAAGAGTCCTGGCACTCCTCAAGCACTACCACCAGCCTAACATGCCAACCCAAACGACCATAACCACACTAATTCAAAACCACAATGTAACTATATCAACCTTTGTAGAGCCTAAAAAACAATCTTAATAGTCAATAAATTTTACAATCTCGAATACATGAAGTAGTGAATTATTTCCTCCATGTCAAGATATCATCTTCTCTATGAATCAATAAGTCTCCAACATGGGTTTAATCGCATCCCATTTAATGTGTCTCAATTAGGAATCTAGTCCTTCCATTTTTAAATGTCATGAATTTATCAACCATTATAACACACACATCCCAACCCAATGAAAAATATCTCATTTTATAAAACAAGTTTCAAAAGTAAGATCGAAAGGTGAAATAAGGTAAAAAACTAAAAAACAAATCTGGGTACCAGGTATGCATCTGCATTTCTCACTCACAAGTACTCTCCTATATGCCACCAGGCCTCCACAAGACACAACCCTGGGGAATGGTCCTTCCACGCAGTTTATTCTCTTGAGGATCCTTGTTCCTTACTGATTGTTATATGAACATCGTAGCTTCCTTGATGTCCGAATCTCCCTAGTCAATGACATGGTATCTGTCCACTAGATACCAAAAAATCTGAGATATGTGAAAGATGTCATGGATCTTCCATATTTTCAATGGAAAAAACAACTGGTATTTCACCTCACAAACTCACCCTAACACCTAAAAAGGCCCATAAAACATGGGAGAAATATTACTCCCTCTTTGAAACCATTAATTCCCACATCGAGGAGAAAACATCAAGAAACTGTGGTTCCCAACCTTATATTCCAAGGTCCACCTCCTACGATTGACATAAGACTTCATCTAGTCTTGAATTGCTTTCATCCTTTCAAAAACAAGCTAGACTTTCTATTTCTTACTCTGTAATACCTCAAGACCAATAATAGTTGTCCCCCCTACTTATTTATAGAACAATATTGAATGGAATTCTCTTACATACAAATCATCAAATGGATCCATTATAATGGAAGAGTTATAGATATTATTATAAGAAATCTTTACCAAAGGTAGCTATTGTACCCAAGATCTACTAATGTACAATGTGCATGATTGAAATATATCTTCCAATTTCTAGATAGTTCTCATTATCTTCCAATCCATCTTAGGGTGGAAAGTAGTGATGATTCATAACTAGGTGACAGAAGAATGATACAATCCCCTCTAGGCTCGTTTCATAGAATGTGTGCCCTGATATGACACAATGAACCTTAGAACATTAGTTAACTATACTACCTCATCCTAATATCTCTTTTCCAAGGAATCCACCATGCCTGACTCTATGATTTCTATGTAGTTAGCCATTTTGAATTATCTGATCCACTACTAACTAGGTAGAATCATATCCTCCACGATCTCTGGGTAACCCTATGAAAAATCCATTGATATTTCACCCCCACTTCCACTCTAGAACATCAAAGGATTGCAAAAAACCAACAGAAACATGGTTCTTGGCCTTTACCTACTGGATGATCATGCATCTTTCCACAAACACCGCTATTTCAAGTTTCATACTGAGCCACAAAAACTACATCATAAATACATGATAGATCTTATAAATTCAAGGGTTTACCGCTAAAAGAGAGAAATAAAACTCATGAATGACTCCCTATCCCATTTACACTAGAAAAAACCTTCCATGGAATAACATATGATTATTACAATCCTCCAAACATCCCTCCAGAGAATCACTATTTCTAAAATAATCATACAACACCTCTTCCTCCAAGCCTCCCCATCGAGACTCTAAACCTTCTTCATCAGAGAATATTGCACTGTCCTCTAAAACAAATAGCCTCTTCCTCCTTCCATCAATGCATCTAAGTTCAGGGATAACAACTTCTCATCCACCCTAAAAGTGTCTGTAGACTCCCAAATAACCTCATATTGTCAATTTCTTCCCAAATAATCATCCACAACATTCCCCTTTCTTGAGGAAGAAGAAATAAAAAAATCATACTCCTAGAGAAACTCTATCCACCTCTGCTATCGTAGATTTATATATTTTCGGGAAAATATATACCTCGAACTCTTGTGATCCGTAAAGACCACAAAGCGCTTCCCAATAAGGCAATGTCACCAAAACTTCAACATGAAAACCACCAATGCCAAATTCATATCATGGGTGGAATATTTACACTCGCGATAAAGTAACATCCATGAACCATGAGACATCACGTCCTATTGTTGCATCAACATGAATCCAAAACCCAGAGGGGAAGCATACCAAAACATCTCTAACATAACTACTTCCTCTAGAAACCAAATAACAGCCCAGCTTCCCCTTCAGATAGATGAACGCCTTTTGACACTGATCACTCCATATAAAGCCTGATCTTTCTGGTCAAAGCATTCAATAGGATTGAAAATTGATAGGAATTGGGTACAGAACACGGATAATATACCATGAGACCAAGGAAACTATGAACCTCTTCCATTTTATGGGGTGATTCAAAACAAAACAACTACTTCAATACTCAATGGGTCTAGTAATACACCCTGCTGAGACAACATATGTCTGGGAAAATTTACATCTCAGGTCTATAATTTTATCTTCAAAACGTTTTCAAAGATCTCGTGGCATTGAAGAACCTACAAGATAGTTCTATGATGCTTGGTGTTTTCTTCCTTTGACTTCGAGTAGGTCAATATATCATTGATGAGTACAATGATGAAAATATCCATGAAATCATAGAACACAGAGTTCATGAGTCCCATGAACAACAACTGTAGCATTTATAACACTGAATGACATTGTTACGAACTCAAAGTGCCCATAATTTAATCTGAATGCAGTTTTTGGGATATCTCCCTCCTTCACCCATAACTTGTGAAATCAAGACCCCCAACGAATCTTAAAAAACAAATCTCCCCTCTTAACTAGCCAAAAATATCATGTATCCTCAAAGAGTGTAATGGTTCTTAACCATCACTTGATTCGAACACAAGTATTCTATGAATAAACTTAGACCATCATCCTCCTTCTTTGGGAACAACAATGGAGCACCCCAAAAGGACATACTGGGACAAATTAGACCTTCTACATCATATTGTATTATTGAATTCCCATCTCCTGCAACTCAGAAGGTTCCATCCGATAAGGATAAATCAAAATAAAATAATCACCGAGCTTTAATTCTATACCAAACTCAAAATCATTTCAATGGGGTTGAATCACAACCTCCTTGAGGAAAATATCCCAGAACGCCCCCAAAAACTCTGGCAACAACTATTATTTCATTGTGCACTAACTCCACTGAAAATTCTGCCTATAGAGAGAGGAGGGGATCTACATGATGACTGCCCACCTGAAATCTCCGCATGCCAATAAAAACCAAATACCAGTAATCCATATCTATAAAAAAACACTCCTTCAGAAGTATTTGATAACATCATTTGGAGAATACAGCCAATCGGTGGTGAGGAAGAAATTATATGGATGCATTTGTTGAAAGACGATATCCCCACATGATTGATGTGGTCAAATCCTCATTATCCACCACCAACACACATCAAATAAGGTAGTCTCTCCTCCGACTGGTATACTAAACACCTGAGAATTGGGAATCATTTCTATGTCTAGTCCCATATCATAGCCTAGAGTGGGTGAAACAAAGGTGTGTAGAGCTCCAAAATCAAACAAAGTATAAAAAAAGTTAGTAAACAAACTGTTCATACCTCTAACAATTTCAAGACCTATTTGAACTGCATCCTCCACTGTGTAAAGCTGACCACACCCAACTCTCCTACCTCTCTACTGATGACCACATCCACAACCATTCCCAAGTCAAGATCCGTGATCATGAGGAACATCCTAATTTCAACCTCTAACATCTCTATCTCCCCCTGGTAGAACATGACTCTATTTCCCCTACTGCTAAAATAGACTAATTAGAAAATGATGCAGTGGCTGGCGTTGAACCTATCCACCTCCACCAAACTAAGACCGAATTTCTTTTAAGAACTGATTCTGATGACGACCACGAACTTCACAAAAGAAACACTTTGGTCTTAAGAATATAGGAAAGGAATGTGGACTGCAAGGTCAGAAAGAAAGCTATTGATGTCAACACCATATTGGTTGAAACATTAAAGGTCCTGGTGCCTGATATATTCCATAGCCAACTCTACCTCTTGAGGAACCCTACTAGTTCCCCCCTGATGTTAAACTTCTTCATGAGTTCATCTGCTCAATATCATATTCCTTCTTTTGAATATTCAGGTATGCCTGCAATGTAAAAGGAGTAACTATGTACTAGATAGAAGGAAGAAGTTCCTCCTACTAATGTATCACACATGAATAATCATCTAGAAATAGATCTGGAAAAAAATGAACAAGATCCTTGAATTTAATCCGCAAATCCCACATTGAAAAACTCTCCAACTGAAGGAATAGTATCTCATGCCTCTTCTAAGCTTTCATGGTCGATGAAATAAACACTTTTAGGAACTCCATATCAAATTAGACCCATAAAATTTTAACCTCCTTCTTCTCTCCCAGGTATAGTTTCCCCAACTGACATGAATATCCTCACATCTGACTCACTGCTAATGGAACCCAGTACTTCCTAGAGTCCCAGATTAGATCGAGGGTGATCTCAAGCTCCTCAAGAAAGATCTCAATTTCCATGTTCAAAACAATTCCCTTCGACATACCTATATCCTTCCAATAGAAATCTTTCAATGACCTCTACTACAAGTCGTACTCCTCAACTCAATCAACCCATCATTGATCAACCAAATGAGCTTACGGATCCACAATTTCACTTGCCACACACTGTCAATGACCATGAGCCCTAGGAAAAAATCTACACAGTGATTTCTTAATCCCTAGTAGTGTGGAGTCTATATTAAAATTTATTTTATCCCATTGAATACATATTTAGTCATTCATTCCAACTTTTACAAACCAACCCAATTCAAACAATATCACAAGTCATTATGATTCATGTAACTCTCCTAGGGTCTCTACGCTATAAATGGTGTAGAGACACTTAGTTGTTTGATAGGCTCAGAGTCCTTGCATCGGATCAGGGGGTCCCTAAAATACCATGTATTCTCTGGTCTTCCGTATACTATGTCAAACACCAAGATCACCTAACACTATTTTCCTTCCCACCCATGTAATCCTCACTGTACCTAACTCCCCTTCATCCTATATCTCAATCATTAGCCTTTGAATCCATTTTTCATGTCCCCTCCCTCGAAATATAATCATCCAGGTCTGTAAATAGAGAATGTGATATAATGACAACCGATTCCCACCTCTAGTAGGCTTTGAGTTAGCGATGAGCACAAAGGGTATACAGATCTGACAATATGTGATCCATTTCCCTTTTTAATGAAACTAGATACGATGATAAGATGGTCCATCCCCCAAATAGTTCTAATATATATATCTTTAAAAAAAAGGAAAGAACCATCCCACATGCATGTTTTAAAATATAACTAATTTAAATACAATAATTACTCCAATGTAAATTACTCAAAAAAATTATAAAGTAGTTACTCAGCAACTGTCCCAAGATTGATCTAGTAAAGCCCTGCACAGTCCATGTAATACTCCTAGAAACCTAAAAAACATTTATATACATAGGGTGAGCTTGTAAGTATAATCAATATGAAAACCAATGTTTCTCATGAACATGTGAAAAGGGAATATTAATACACCCATGAGAAAACAACAAAACCAAACAGAACCTAATAAGTATACTAATTATACCATAATCACCAAGGAACACTCACCAAATAAAAAAATTCATGTAATGTTATATAATTCACATCGATGATAGGTTACCTCACACAACATTCCACTGATTATCTACTCATACCATAATATAAAAGTTACTTGTGATCCAACCTATTCTGAAAGTACCATATCACAACCCGCTAAAACACACCTAACCCTTAGAAACCACATCACACCCACAGATACCTCTACAAAAAACCACACCAAATCTCACCCACAAACACTTGTTCATGAATCCACATCGCATCCTACCCCAGTAAAATGTTTCCACAACCACATCACATCCCGCCCACATACACATTTTCCATGAACCACATCACAACCCACCCACAAAAACCTCATCCAAAAACCACACCTCATCCTGAAGACAACTGGGAAATAACAACACATCTCATCCTAAAGTCACCTGGGTAATCACAACTCTCCTGCACACAATACGTCCTTACAAACCACAACCTACCGGAAGAATATTGGGATATCACCAACTGAAAGATGTATCAGGGAAGAATGGGTGGCCATCCATCCATCCTCCCATTAGGAAAATTGGAAGAAACACCCCCCATGACGATAGGGGTGTTCGACATATAGTGATCAACTAGGGTGGGGTGCTTATAGAAATAACAAGGAAAATATAAGTATATATATATAAAACATCAACAACTCAAGCCCAACTTATGGGTTCAAAAAAAGTAACTAAAAAAACCCTGAAAACCACACATTTCTACCACTTCTAAATCAACAACACCACACAACAGGCCAAAAAACCCATTTTCATTTCCACAAAATTCCCTTTAATTACAACCATTTTTTATTAAACAATTAATTTTCCATTCTACCACTACCTGGGAAACTACTAATCACAAAAAACAATAGGAAAAAAAAAATCATCTTATAAGGTGAAGTTCTCTAGTATGAAAGTTAAAAAGGCTTTACATTTCCTCTCTGTTTAACACCCATTAATTATATATAAATCTCTAGATATAGGGGAGGCTTTCTACAAGCTACTCATGGAGAAAATATATGAGACTCACCCATAAACACCACTACAATTATTCTTCAAAGTCATACCTCTCAATTCATGTATAAACAGAACCAAACCGCAACCCACAACCCCTTCTAGCAACACATCATACAACAACTAGCTTCACAAGCTCGATGTACAACGCTTCTCATCTGCTTTACGATAAATAAATCTCTTTAACTAAGATTCTATTATGTTTCATGTCTGATGTATCATCTAAAAGTTCATCAATAACACCACCTAGTCTAACCCATAGCATACAACCATGCTTACAGACATACTACAACACAAACTAGAGAAAACCCACACATCATAGTATTGGCACTTCACATTACATCAGGCCCATGCATGCGGCCACAACGATTCCCCACATGACATCAAAAACCACAAAGTAACACATTTTTATATTTTGAAAAGGGGAAACCTATCGAATTTCACATCTTTATTAAAGGTTGTTATCAAACAAAAAAATATATTAGGGAATACATTTATTAATTATATATACATGATTAACAAATTTCTATATGTATGTGTTCAATAGGAAAAAACAAACATGCAACCCATTTATAGTGAAAAAATGGTCCCCCAATGGCCATGATTTTCAGTATGACATCATGCCCATATAATTTTCAATATCACATTAATAATATCAAATATGTTAAAGCAGTTAGAATGATACCCTCTACCCATTTCAATTCCATTTTATCAATTATAATCATTTATTGGACTAGAAAAAACATGATCCATTGGTGAAAAAAGTATATCCCTCCGTCATGATGAAAAAATGAATAGAAATAATGGATATTGTGTTTCAAAAAGGTTTCAATTACTAGCAGATAATTATGGGTTGCACAACGAATCTTTGATGTCCTCTCTCGCATGATCTATATCCATCTGAGGATGTTGTGGTACCACAAAACCACCAAAAATCATGGAGAATTCAATTTAGAACCATGGGAGGTCATACTACATCACGTGGAAATGAGTAATCAGAGGGTAAAGAGACCAAAAAATATGAAACCACAAGAATGGAGGAAGAACGCACCCTTGATTGAATATGGGACGCTACATATTGAAGGAGAGAAGCTATGAATCAATCCTTGGAGTATGTGTAATGCCCCAACCCTAGTTACCCAGAGTCGATGCATTATTAAATAACATTGGAATGAACATAAGATATTATGTCTCTAAATACCGATTAGTTTTGTAGCCTTGGAAGTACTAGATACATACATATATTTTACATTACATCAAGAAAAATACATTGTTTCCCCTTTGAATAGACTCGTATCCCTTAGCCTATCCCTATAGGTCAAACCTAATAAACTTATTTACTTCTAGGGAAAAAGAAAACATAAGAATGGGGTGAGCTCAGATGCTCATTAAGGTTAATAATATAACAGAAACATTCATAAATAAGCATAAACATTTAAGGCAATGTATAAGACTAAAACAAAAGCCTTTTAAACATAAACTTCAATATAATATGGAAAATATAAATCAAAAAATGCCATTTACTTATTCACATGGATATTTTACTTGTTGAACAATCACATGTAATATCAATATCTAACATCATAATGATGAAATACATAATGCCAGATATCATAACCACATATTCAAGGCCTCGTGCCAAGACTACAAATAAGATTTTGTCAAGGATATGTGTCAAGACACTTGTTTGCCTCATGAGACCAACCGATGCATCGAGGAGCTATAGTGGGATCCACCCATCACTTACAATGTCCAATTCATTCCTCAAATGAAAAGTTTTAAAAATAACATAAAAATTCATATTAAAACAAGCATACAAAATGTTAATATCTTAACCACAATCCATGAATTGTATGAAAATAGCACATCCACAATCAAACATAACCCATTAAATATAATATGAAGGATTTTATTATAATAAATCAACCTTAATAAATAATAATTAAGGATATTGACATAGATGAAAATAATTAGTAAAACTATTTGAAATAAATATCCATTTTTCATGAAAACATTTAAAAGGTTTGTTATTTATCAAGAAGCTGTAAAAAATTGATTTTTGAATCAAAGTGTCCCATACCTAGTTGAAACTTTTAAAAGTAATTTTAATGTTTAAACATTAAATTTCATATAAATAAATCCTTTAAACCATTTTTAAAACATGGACATTGATAAGAATTATTTAAAAGAATAAATCATTAAAACATTTAACATGATATTTTAGTTAGAGTTCCTAACCTAATGTGAGACACTTGAATAAAAATAATTGAGGTAATAAATCCTTATAATATCATGAGAATAAAGGGATTTATGATATACTATGTCGAAGTATAGAATATACACTATATAAAATTGAATTGGTGCATAACAAAAAAGAAGTCTCAATGGAATGTAAATTGAGATGAAATACCTTATAAAGAACGTATCCTTAGGTTAAAGATAAATCAATAGCATAATTATTTGTTACAAATATAAATACACTCAATATGATTTGATACTTAGTGTAAATCAATCATATTACATTAAAACATATTCTTGTAAAAACAATACCGATGACTTGGATGTTTAACTCAATCAATGGAAGTTGAGTTAAGATTACTCTTATCAAGTTCAAATCCATGAATTGATAATTTATTAATGGTGTAATTATGTTTGTAAAAAGTATATCAACACAAAGGGGATTGGAAATTACTACATAAATAAATAAATAGTGATTTATCACTTAATCTTAGTGTAAAATAATCAATGAAGTTTTCATAAAACCCAATGAGTGGAAATTGAAATTATAAATTCTCTTACTGATTTTGTAACATAAAAAAAATAATACCCATGAAAGAAGGATCATACAATTAAGTTCTAAATACCCATAAATTAAATCATATTACACAAATAATACAATCATGGATAGTATATACACAACACAAAATGAAAATAGTGGCAAATATTGCATGAATATGACTGGAATAAAAGGTGAGATGAAAACCCCTTACCTTGTACTTTTCCTTAGTAGAGGGTAGGTTAACATAATGTATAATGGTGAAATTATTTTAATAAACTTATACATGAAAAACATACATAAATATGATATCATATATGATCTTCTAATATTTCTTTGTTAATGATATTTCAGAAGTATCATTGTTTTTGGTGTCAACTGATTCATTTTCCGTTATATGTTTTGTTAGTTAAGTCATTTTTTATGGATATGATGTATTTTATTCATATGAAGAATGATATTATGTTCTTAAACATTATTTTTAATCATTAAATGAATAATATTCTTGAATGATTATGATGGGGAATGAAATCTCCCCACGTCGTGGAAATAGTAAGCTGTACGTACACAGAAGAAAAAATATTATTCTATTAGTGGTGAAATTGTATGTAATTTGATGGTATATTATATATAAAAAATAATTAACATTCCATTTCTATTAGTTAAATCATTTATAATCATTTTTATTCCCATCCAAATAATAAAGTGTTGAATAACAAACTACATTAGGACGTAGAGATGGTAAGCCGTACGTACGCACGTATGGTGACTTTGTCATTCATAGGATGGATAGAATAATGAATATGGTTGTACCATATTTATAATAAAATTATAGTATGTATAAAGTACTAGATATATTATTTTCTTATGGAAGAAATTCTGAAAAAGTAAGTGGAATAAGAAAAGAACTTTGAAAGAGATGATGAAATCATTACCTCTGCTTCGGGTGCTTCCTTTTGATTTGATCAAAATGGATTCTTAGGCTGGCTTTATGATCAAGTTAAGGAGTCAAGGTTCAAGTGAGGGTAGTTGGGAGGATATTTGATTAGGTTTTTTCCGAGCCAAATGGATTTGGAGGTTTGATTATGAGAGAAGGGGAAGTACCTTTTTATAAGAGAGGTGAGGGTCACTTTAGAAAAAACTTGAAATATTATTTTATTATAAAAACATTTTCATTTTATAATGGATCCAAAAGGATTTATTTCTAGGATAAGGTGGGTATAGGTCGAAATCCTATCAATCAATAGATTTTAGGCAAGTTTAGGTTACCATATTAATCTTTCCTTTTAGATTTAATTCTTAGTTAAATAGGTTAACTTTAACCGTGTTTTCTTGTATTTTTATATTACATGGTTAATAAACATACAAAAAAATCCAATAGTAAATTAAGTGGTTCATTAATGACATATATATCATTATATAAATTCTTTTTATGAAGATTATATTTTTTATTAATATTTTATCATTTAATAATTTAGTATTTGTTTTAAATACTCATTTCTGTCAATTTTGACACTATTTAGTATTTGGTTTTTGTGAATGTAAAATAAACATTATTAATTTAAAAAATACATTAAATCAACCCTAAAATGACATATTAACCTATAATTTTTTTTAATGCATTAAAAGTCTCAATTTACATTTATTTGGATATTTATAATATCAATTATTTTAATATTTCATTAATAAGGTAACTACTACATCATCATTGGGTCATATATAAATTTAATTATTTAATGTATAAAATTTCTAAATAAAATACCAATATGTATTATATCAATTATAATTTCTAATTAATATTTATAGTCAAATTTATCTCATGTATAACCTATATTTAAAATGTTTTAGTTATTAAACTTTGAATTTAACACTTCTAACACTTCTTTAAATAAAATAATAATAAATGTCCTAATCTAATAAAAGTGGATCCAAAAGGATCATATTTTATTGATAAAGTTTATTTTGGTAGAAATAAATTTATCCAATAGAATTAGGACATGTGTTGGAGTAATTATAATATCACTTTTACCTTTAATTACCCTATTTACTTTTAACACGGTAAATAAAATTCAAAAGTTACTATTCACAGAAATTATTTTCATCTTATTGAACCAAATTGTAATTACTGATTTCAACCGTGTCTCTAAATTTTTTGAAATTCAATTCACAAAAGTGGTAAAATTATGTTTTATGCAAATTTGAAAATGTGACTAGAAGGTGGGTTAAAGATGGTAAAAAGTACAGTAAAATTTTATATATCTAATGTTATTATAAAATGACTTCATAGAATTAAATTGGAATAATATAGGTATTATGTATCTATTTTTATATTTTTATAAATTAAAATTAAAAAGAATTATTTAAATAAAAACTCAGCTTTAAACAATAACGTAGTGTTTTTCACTATTCATCAAAATATAAAAGTTTTCTCAAAAGCACCAAAAATTTATCCAAACTAAATTTTTATGTACCAATTATAAATATGATGATTATTTTGTCAAATTTAATATATAAATGCGTCAAATATTGTATTTAAAAATGGTTCTTAATTAAAATCTGGTAAAATTGCAATTTTTTAAAAATACCACTTTTATCTAAAAAATTGAATTTGTTTTTATATTGTGTCTAAAATACACATAATATGGATTTTAAAATTAATTTGGGAGTATAAAATTAAAAATTATGTTAATACTATTCATAACTATTTTCTTATGGCTAATTTGGTTTGTCGTGGTGTGCTTGAACTTGGTGTTGCGTGTATCACATACTATTGAATTACATTAAAGAAAATAACTTACTATGAAATCATGGGGTGTGACATTCTTCCCCCCTTTGGGAAATTTAGTCCTTACAATTTATAAAATAGGGATTGAAAACTTCCTTGAAATTCCCACATTGGAAAAATAGTTAATAAAACTATCACTTTAAAAGAAAGGAAGAGAAGTACAAAGGTCACCTGAGATAACCCATACTAAGATTCTATGCAGGTAAACATGGATATCGATTATAAAATATGTGTCATGTTCTGATGGAGAGTGATAGAAACCATGATCAAGAGAAATTTAACAACAAGAAAACCACAAACATGTGATGGGTGAAACGATCATTAGTTTCCCAGTATGAAATGTAAACGGACAATGTTTCTGTTTTAAGATAGATTTCATAAAATTGAGGAATTTATTAATGATATTTACTAATAAAAAATATATATATACTTAATTTTCAAGTATAGTTTCATATTTTAATAAATTTCTACCACTAACTCATATTTTCTCCAAAAAATGAGTATTCCAGATGACTTGGTCACACCAGAAGCACCAGAATCAACTCATAGAGAATCACATAATCCACAAAGGATTAACTATATATTTCCCTTGTATTTATAAATTAACCAAAACCAAATGGTTAGTACAAGATCAGATGATCCCCAAAAAGTATAATCATTTATAGAAAGAAATACTAATCTTAATTTCCAAAATTAAACAAACAATACCATAAGATCAAAAAAACCATTCAATTAACAATTGTCCATAAAATCATTCAATATAGTGCAAACTAAGAATGAAACCCAAAACTCAGATGAATTTAATCACATATACTTTCACAGTAAATCTTAATATTTATATCCAAATAACATCAACTACTCTTAAAGTCTCATATAGAAGTGTAATTAACCAAATCACATATTCTCTTTGATAGGTTCATCATTTCTATTAATAACCTGAATCTCTAAAAAATATAGATTCTTCCGAAATAAAAAAATCCACCATTACACCTAAAATGAAATCCCATAGTATTCTATTTCCCTTAGGCATATCGTGTTCCCAACAGAGTAAAAAATTTCCAAGATAACAATTATCACATAATCAAAAAAATCATTTTCCTATAATAATTATATCCATTTGATAAAACATAAGATCTTAAATCAACTTATTATTGATCAATAAATCATTTAACTAAAACTAATTTGTCACATTAACTAGGGACTTCATGTAGTATAGTAGTAGGTGATAAATACCATCACACATTGGTTGTGGGTTCGATTACCACAGCTTTTTCCGATGCGACGGGTTGTCACACAGTCAGTGTGTTTTCCTCTTTCAAAAACTATATTTTATAACATTCCCAGAATTAGATAAATTCTTCAAAATACTCATAACATGATTTAACCACACAAGTTATCTGATACCTCACATTTTCATCCCAAAAATTAATACCCTGTAATTGCCTAAAATTCATGGATCATATAAACCCAAATGGTTTATTATAACTATATCCAAAAATGAAAAGATAATTCTTCCTCAAATAGCATTTTCACATGACAAATTTTAGGGTTACACATACAAGAGAAAATACATCCAAATTAATCCCATCAACAAAGATTATTAATACTTTAAAACATTTCTCCATCCATTTATTCCCACATAGGTTCTTCCTTGACCTAGTGGTTATCCTATGGAATAGAGAATTGACTCAGGTAATACTAAGGTTCCCTATATTTATAGAAAATGATTCTAAATGGGTTTTTAGGATCATTTTTATTATCTTCCATAGTACTCTTAGTTTTTCCTCGGTAATTCATAAATTTATGTCCTTCTTTCTCACACATAAAGCATTTATTTATTCTATTGAGACACTTTATTGGGTGTCTTCTTCCACATTTCCTGCATGATAGAAATTGATCTTTCTTTTCTTCATAGTCTCCACTGCTGGAGCTATTATCTTTCTCTGTCCTTACCTTCTCTATTGAGTTTTGGTGTTGCTTAATGTATATGTTGTTGATCATATTTTTGGAAACCTTCTTTGATATGAACATGATTTATTTTATGCCTATCAACATTCTATTTAGCTTCATATTTCTACCATCATTCCCACCTTGTACATCATGTTCAATTTTACTACGACTTCCATGGAATCCAGCCACTAAATAAAACTACAAATCATTGTGTGAGTTATAAAATCATTTAGAGAATATCATGACACCTTATTTTCAATGTAAAACACCATAAAATTAACCAAGGTTATTTATTCTAATATTATATTAAAAACCTTCAAATCAGTTTGTAATGAAAATCTGAATTATGCTAAGCATGTCTCCTAGGAGTGTCGTAACCAATAGTGTATCAAGACCTGTTATCATGCACCAATTCTCGTTTGAATGTATCTCAAATAGGGGTTTTCAGGTTTTAGTCCTAGGTACATCTGTGTCAGAGCGTCCTCTACCATCTCGTATCTACAAAAGGATGTATTTCTTGGAAAACCCACATAATATTTACATTACCAATATTTTTGTATGTTCTTCTATACTAATCCCCAAATTTTATCTTAGGGTTGTGTTTTCTAATTAGAGTTTTTCTAAATCCATCCCCCACTATTTATACTAAAATTCCTCTGATATGAATATAACTCCCCATCCCTAGTTACCCAGAGTCGATTCATTATTAAATAACATTGGAATTATCATAAGAAATCATGTCTCAAAATACTAATTATTTTAGTATCCTTGAAAGTACTAGATACCTATATAAGTTTTACATTACATGATGAAAAAAAAATTGTGTCCCCTTTGAACAAACTCAAATACCTTAGCCTATCTCTATAGTTCAAACAAAATAAATTTCATTACATATTAGGAAAAATAAAACATAAGAAAGGGGTGAGCTCAGATGCTCATAAAGTTTAACAATATAGTGGAAACATTCATAAATAAGCCTAAACATATAAGGAAATGTATATGACTAAAACACAAGCCTTTTAAACTAAAACTTCAGCATAATATGGAATTTATAAATCAAATAATTCCATTTACTTATTCACATGGAAATTCTACTAGTCGAATAATCACATGTTATATCAATATCTAATTTCATAATTATTGAATTCATAATGCCGGACATCATAACCACATAGTCTTGGCCTTATGCCAATAATAAAAATAAGATTTTTTCAAACCCTTGAGCCAAGACACTTGTTTGTCTCACGAGACCTACCAATACATCGAGGAGCTATAGAGGGATCCACCCATCCCTTAATAAGTCTAATTCATTACTCATATGAAAAGTTTGAAACATAACATAAACATTCGTATTAAAACTAGAATCCAAAATGTCAATATTTTAACAACAAACCATGAATGGTATAAAAATTGCACATCCACAGTCAAGCATAACACATTAAATACAATATAGAATATTGTATTATAATAAATAAACCTCAATAACGAATAATTAATGATATTGACATATATGAAATTAATCACAAAAACTATTTGAGATAAATATCGCTTTCTTCTTGAAATTTTTTAAAAGTTTCACTATTTATCAAGAAGCTATTAAAAATAGATTTTTAAATCAAATAATTCCATTCCACATTTAAACTTTTAATAGGAATTTAAATTTTGAAATAATTATGTCCACGTAAATAAATCCTTAAAACCACTCTTAAAATATGGACATTAATGAGAAATATTTAGAATAATAAATCTTTAAAATATTTATAATGATATTTTAGTTAGTGTTTGTAACCAAATGAGAGCTAATTCGATAGAAATAATTTAGTTAATAAAAACCTTATAATATCATGATAATAAATGAATTCATGATATACTATGTCAACATACAATATATACACCATATAAATGTGAATTGGTTCATAACGACAAAGAAGTCCTAATGGAATGTAAATTGAGATGAAATACCTTATAAAGGTTGTATCCTTAAGATAAAGATAAATCAATAACATAATTATGTGTGAAAAATATAAATACCCTCAATATTATTTGATATTCAGTGTAAATAAATCATAGCACATTCACTCATATTCTTGTAAAAGCAACACCAATTAATTGGATGTTTAACTCAATGAATGGAAATTGAGTTAAGATTACTCTTATCAAGTTCATATAGATGACTGGAGAATTTATCAACAGAGTGATTATGTGTTTCAAAAGTATATCCACACAAATGGGAGTGTAAAATAGTACATAAATAAGTAAACAGTGATTTCACACATAATATTGGAGTAATATAATCTATGAAGTTTGCGTAAAACCAAATGAGTGGAAATTGAAATTAGAAATTCCATTAACCATTTGGTAACTTACAAAACATACACCCCATGAAAGAAGGATCATAAAATGGAGTTATAAACACCCAAAAATTAATATATATTACAAAAATAATACAATCATGGTCAATACATACACCACACAAAAGGAAATAGTGGAAAATACAACATGAATCTCACAAGAATAAAAACTGATATGAAAACCCATTAACTTGTACATTTCTATAGTATAGGGTAGGTTAACCTCTTTTATAATGGTGAAATAATGGTTATTAAATTTTAAAATAACCACATACATAAATATGAGATCATATATGATCTTATAATATTGCATTGTTAATGATATTTTAGTAGTGTTATTGTTTTGAGTGTTAACTGATTCGTTTTCCTTTATATGTTTTGTTACGTAAGTCAAGTTTGTTATGGATAGGATGTATTTTATTCATATACAGAATTATATTATGTTATTATAAATTATTTTTAATCCTCAAATAAAAATTATTCTTGAATGGTTATGATGTAAAACTAAATCTCATCGTGTCGTGGAGACGGTAAGTCGTACGCACACACGAGCAACAATATCATTATATTAATGATGAAATAATATGTAATTTGTTGGTATATTATATATATAGAAGAATTAACATTTCATATTTATTATTTAAGTCAGTTATATTGATTACTATACCCATCCAAAAAATGAAGTGTGCAAAAACAAGCTACACCACAACATGGAGACGGTAATCCATACGTACATACATATGGTGACGTTGTCAATCTTAGGAGGGATAGAATAATGAATATGTTTGAAAAATATTTATAATAACATCAATTTATATAGAATTTACTGTAGTTTTTATTTTGGAATGGAAAAAACAATGAAAGAGGAAGTGGAAGAAGAAAATAACTTTGAAGGAGGTGATGAAATTATTACCTCTTCTTCAGGTGCTTCCTTTTTATTTGACCAAAAGGGCTCCATAGATGGGATTTATGATCAAATTAAGGCCTATAAGTCCAAGTGTGGGTTTTTGGGAGTATATTTGAGTTGGTTATGTCCAATACAAATGGATTTGGAGGTGTGATTTTGAGAGAAGGATAAGTACCCTTTTATAAGAGTGGTGAGGTTCAATTTAGGAAAATCATTAAATATTAATTTATTATAAAAACATTTTCGGGTTATAATGTCTTAAAAGGGAATTATTTCTAGGATAAGGTGGGTATGAGTCAAAATAATCTCAGAAAATTGATTTTAGGAACGTTTAGGTCACTATATTAACATTATCTTTTAGACTTAATTCTTAGTTAAATAGTTTAACTTTAACTATGTCTTCATGTATTTTTATATTACATGGTCAATAAACATACTATAGAATTACAAAATAACCAAAATTGGTTCATTAATTACATATATATGATTATATAAATTCTTTGTATGAACCTTATATTTTTATTAATATTATGTCATTTAATAATATAGTATTTGTTTTAAATATTTATTTATGTCAATTTTGATACTATTTAGTATTTGGTTTTTGTGAAAGTAAAAAAACATGATTACTAAAAATAAAAAATTAAATCAAGTTTAACATGGAATATTAACCTAGAAAATTCATGGAATTCATCGAAATTCTCAATTTACATTTATCGTGATATTATAATATCAATTATTAAAATATTTCATTAATAAGTTAATTACTGCATCATTATTGTGTCATAAATAAATCTAATTTCTAACATTATAAATAAAATACCATGATGTAGAAAATCATTTTATCTTTCCAATGAATATTTATAGTCAAATTTATCTCAAGTATAACCTTATATTAAAAATGGTTTAGTTATTCAACATTGGATTTAACACTTTTAACTCTTCTTTAAATAAAATATTAATAAATGTTATAATCTAATCCATGTGGATATAAAAGGATCATATTGTATTCCTAAGGTTTATTTTGGTGAAAATAAACTTATCCAATAGAATTAGGAAATGTGTTGGGGTAATTATAATATCATTTTTACCTTTAATTATCATATTTTCTTTTTAACCGTGGTAAATAAAATTCAAAATTTACTATTCACCAAAAATTATTTTCATCTTATGGAACCACATTTTACTTACTGATTTCAACTGTGTCTCTTGGATTTTTGAAATTCTGTTCAATGAAGCAGTAAAATTATGTTTTATACAAATTTTGAAATGTGCCTAGAATGTGGGTAAGAGACGGTAAAAAGTTCAACAAAATTTTATATATCAAATCTTATTATAAAAAAACTTCAATGAATTAAAGTAGAATAATATAGGTATTATGTATCAATTTTAACATTCAAATAAATTTAAATTACAAAAAAAAATTTAAATAAATAGTTGACTTTAAACAATAACATTGTGTTTTTCAATATTCATCAAAATATGAACTTTATCCAAAAAGCAACGAAAATTTATCCAAACAAAATTTTTATGTCCCGAATTTGAAAAAGATGTTTATTTTGTCAAATTGAATATATAAATGTGTCAAATATTTGATTTAAAAGGGTTCTATTTTAAAATGGGGTAAAATTTAAATTTTTAAAAAATATTTTTTTACCTAAAAAATTGAATTTGTTCTTATATTATATATAAGAAACACATAATATGGATGTTAAAATTATATGGAGTATATTAAATTCAAAATTCAGTTAATATTATTAATAACTATTTTTAATGGCTATTTTTGTAAGTAGTGGTGCGCTTGAACTTGGTGTTTCATGTAGAAGAAGCTATTGAATTACTTTAAATAAAATAACTTACTATGAAATCTTGGGGTGTTGCAGTAGGAATCCAAAAAACATAGAAGAGGGGTCTCTAGGTATCATAGGGTCTAGGGAGAGTAATTGAAGCTATAGGGGTTGATAAACTGAGTTTCTAGAAAAACCTTTAAAACATTTCAGTAGAGGGGATTAGATGATGTGTAATCCCCTTTCATGAAGTGTAATTCCTAAGGAATTTCTTGGTCTTCCTCCTAGAAGATATGTTAAATTCTAAATTGATCGTAAACATGGGCCATTTCCAATATCCATGACACTGTACATAATGTTATTTGTGGAGCTTGATGAGCTAAAAAATCAACTATAGGAGAATCTGGATAGTGGATTTATAGGCCCAGGTGCTTCACCAAGGGGTGTAATAGTCCTATTCATCAAGAATAAGGATTGGTCAATGCACCTTTCCATTGATTATTGTGATCTCAACAAAATCAAGATAAAGAAAAAGTATCCTTTTCCATGAATTGATGACTTGTTCGATCAGAAACGTGGAGAAAAATACTTCTCCAAGATGGATCTAGGTCAGGATATTACCATGTAAGGGTGAAGAAGGATGATATCCCCAAGGATACTTTTTTTACAGGTTACAGGCACTATGAATTCAAAATAATGCCTTTTGAACTCAATAATGCTCTAGAAATATTTATGGACATGATGAATAGAGACCATAGATATTACCTCAAAAATAATTTGGCATTATTTATAGATTATATTCTAAAATACTCCAAAACCAAGGAGGATCATGATGAACATCTAAGCACTATACTAGAGACCTTTCCAAAGGAGAACCTCTATGCAAAGTAAAGGAAGTGTGAGTTCTGGTTGAATGAAGTATAATTATTGGGTCATATCATCATAGATAATTAGATATCTGTAGATACCTCCAAGAAAAATACAATTGAAGGATGGCCAAGGCCTGCATCTATGACGGATATCCATAGCATCCTTGGGTTAGTAGGATATTATCTTCAATTTGTGAGAAATTTATCATAATTATCAAAACCTCTTGCCTTACTAACTCAGAAGGGAGAAAGGTTTTCTTGTAATAATGAAGTTGAGGAAAGATTCATGGCTTTAAAGAAGATTCTTATAACTACCCTTGTTCTCACACTACCCATAAGTTCATATCTTTTCATAATCTTCAATAATGAATTAAAGAAGAGCATGGGATATGTGTTGATGTAAAATGACCAATTCATTGACTATGAAACTAGGAAATTGAATGTTCATGAGAGGAACTATCTAATAAATGATTTGGAGTTGGTTTCAGTGATCATATTTTTGAAAAGATGTCGACATTAACTATTTGTGGAAATTTGTGAAATATACAGATATCACAAAAGCATCAAATATATATTCACCCAGAAAGAGTTGAATATGCATCAACGAAGATGGTTAGAGCTGATCAAATACAATGAATGCACAATTCACTACCATATGGGTAATGCAAATAAAGTGGTAAATTCTCTAAGTATAAAGGATCTGGAAACTCTTTAATTGATGAGACATGAAAAGGATCTAATCTTTTTTGATTTTACGAAGATGGATATGGGAATTATAAATAAATGGACATCGTAAATCCTTTCACAAATTATTTCTCAACCGTCTCTTTTATAATGGTAAAAGGATTCTAAAAAAGATGATGTGGGAATTTAGAAAAAGTGGAAACTATCAGAAAAGGTAAATCCTTATAGTTCATTATTAATGAAGAAGGAATGGTGAGATTTGGGTCATGACTATGTGTCCCATAAAATCAAGAGTTAAATAAAGAACTTTTGGATGATGCACATAGATTGAATTTCCCCATTCACCCAGGAAATAAATAGATGTATCATGATATCTGAGAGTATTATGGGTGGGATAACATAATAAAGGATATCATTGAGTATACATCAATTTATTTGGTATGTCAGTAACTGGATCATGAGAGGCAGAAGTTTATGGGGATAATGAAACCATTACCAATACTAACATGGAAATTTGAAAACAACACCATGGAAATTGTCACATGACATCCAAAGAAATCCAAAGGAAACAATGTTATCTGGGTAATTGTGGATCATCATTCAAAGAATGCACACTTTATTGAAATTTGGGAGGATTTATCATTGGATCAACTAGCATGAATATACATCAAATAAGTGGTGAGGCTTCCTGGTGTACCACTATCAATTATATCTGATTGAGATCCAAGATTATCCTCTATGTTTTGGAAGAGTCTCCAACATGAACTAAATATGAAGATGATATTCATTATGTCTTATCATCCTCAAACTGATGGAAAATAATATAGTTCTATCCAAAAACTTGAGGATATGTTCATATAATTTTCAATGGAATTCAGTGGAGGATGGGATTGACATCTTCATTTGGTTGAGTTCTCTTACAATAATAGTTCCTACTCAATAATCCAAATGGATCCTTATGAATCCCTTTATGGGAAGAGGTGCAGAACACCAGAATGATTGGATGAAGTTGGTTATATAAAGCTTCCAGGTTAAGAAATAGTCAAATAAATGGTGAAGAAGGTTAAGACCATCCAATAGAAAATTATAGTAGTTCAGAGTCGACAAAAGAGCTTTGCTGGAAATCATTGACAAGACCTAGAGTATGATGTTGGACCCATGGTATTCCTCTACATAACAACCTGGAAGATATTTATGATATTTGGGAATAAGGGAAAGATTAGTCCATGGTACATCGGCTCTTTTGAGATCCTTGATAGCATTGGAGAAGTGGCAAATCTAATGGAACTCCAACTTAACCCATCTCAAGTACATCATGTATTCCATATATCACTCTTGAAAAAGTATATACCTGACCCATCATATGTACTCAATCCATATGTGGAACCATTGGAGAATTCTATCTCTTATGAAGAGAACCTGGAGAAGATCCGAGATCATTGAGAAAAATTCCAACAAAATTTGACGATTCCCCTCATCAAAGTACTGTGGAGAAAACACAAGTTTGAAGAAGAAATGTGGTAACTATAGGAAGTGATGATACAATGTTAACCTCATCTTTTTTAGTGTGGGTAAATAAAATTTTGAGGGGAAAATTTCATAAGGGTGAATTTTGTAATAAACTGATCATTTATGAATAAAATTACCTTTCATTTAATGTCTTATGGATATAGAAAAATCATTTAGTTTTTTTGGGTTTAAATTCCCATTAAGTATCATCTTTGTTGATAATATTTTTGTTGAGAAGTGATCACACAACTACTATTAATATAAGACTTTAAAAAATCCTTTCAACATAATAAAAGGAGAGGATGGCCTTGTCAAGTTAACTCGGGCCATACAAAGCTCATTTTTTGGAGCTTGGAAAGGAGATATTTTCACTGGGCTTCGCTCAACATCAAGTTCAATATGATATTCAACATATTAATCTTGAATGAAATTTCCTATGGGAGAAATTCAAATTAGTAGAGATTACCACCCGAGAAATGTTATCTGAGTTTCCCCAAGTGTCTAACACCGTCACACACCATACCCTTGGGTCTATATGGGTGTTATAAGAGTTTATGTTACAAGGTATTAGTTATTTATTTTGAAATACCTTTTTATAAATAAAATTCATATTCTATTAATTCCTTTATGAGAATCGTCTTTCTTTAAAAAAAATTAATGCATTTTATTAATTGATTCTTTAGAAAAAATTGTAATTATGAGAAATATATACATTATTATATTAAAATAAGGTTTTTATTAATAATATAATAAAAAATTTCATATATATGATGATTATATGAGTTTCTTATCTGTAAATGATTTGGTAATCAGTTTAATAAGAGTTCAATGTTTTATATGACAAAATTGAAAATGTTTTTTAAAAGATTTCATTTTAAGGAATTAATGAATTTTTGAAATATATAATAAATAATAAAATATTACTGCCAAAATTTTTTAATTAATAATAAAGGAGAATATAATATTTATGAAGTCAAATGTAATTTTTATTATGTTTTAAAAATCAGTTTTCTCCAAACCCATCAATTTTTGATAAATATCTACTTTTTTACTTTAAAAGTAATAATTCACATATTTAGAAAATTATTTAGATAAAATGAATATTATTTTTTTAATTAGGATGTCAAAATTATCCAATTGTGAATGTTTCATAATTTTCTGAGACAATTTAATTTTTGGGTAAAATTAAAATAATATAGAAATATATATTGTATGTTTTATGACTTCATAATGACCCCAAAATGAAGTTATAAATACTATAATGGGTATTATCAGCTCAAATATATGTTTTCCTATTAAAATAATGTTATTTTAGATTTATTTTACTTATTTTATAAAGCCTTAGTGAATCCTCCATTGTTATAATGTATTTTATAATTTTAAATTCATTTATTTAATAATGTGTCTCACCTCCACCTAATCAAGGATGAAATTTTAATCTATTTTGAAATTATCCTTATAAAATAATTTTTTCCACTCTTCTTTGAAAAAACCAATGGAAAATACCATGTTTTGTTTTGTGTGTTTGAATATTTTGATTTCTAGTGTCCAAAACCTAACTAATAAAGAATTCCGCATCTTTTACTACATAAACCCACCCATGCTCAAATTAAAATTCACTCAAATCCTTTTAATCATGTCATAAGTATCCTATATACTCCCTATAGTCCTTAACAGGTGTTCTGAGTTCCCAATAAGCCTCTGTCAAGCCTCTCCTAAGCCTTTGGGATCACACATCTTTGTAAGGGATTCCTTCCTTTCCCATTTCTATCCAAGTATTGTTAAGTATTTATAAACTTTATATTCAATTAAAAAAGTTTGGGTAAGATTTATCACCTTCCCCATACCACTATAATTAGGTTTTAATTATTATATTCTACTTTATCTCTCATTAATTCCTTCAACGTACATCTATTACCATGCCAAAATTCCGTAAGGAATTTCTATCTTCTTATTTTAATTCAAGAATTTCTTCCATATTTTTCATCTAAATTACATTTCATATGTTGGGATATTATGTTCCAAGATCCCATTAATCTCTATTTTATTTAAAAATTATGATAGACCCATTTCTCTCTCATCAATTTAACTTATGAATGTTTATATGACGCCTTTATGCTGCCGAAATTGCACAGTGATATCCAATCCAAAATCAGCGTGTAGTGAATACCAAACTCATTTATCTATCATGGGTATTTGACATTATAAATAGATACTTACTAAATGTTACTTAAATTTATGTATTCCGCATTAATTTAACATGGAATAGTTTATTATTTAGAATGATTGTGTTATATGATTTATGTGCCACACTATTGCATGAACTGAAATGTTTATGAAGGGTGCACCCTGATAGCGCTCGAGTGCAATGGGTAATGTTTTGTATCCTGATACCCCATGTGTAATAGGGGTCTAATCATGATAATTCATGTTCAATGAGGTTTTACTTATGATAATTCACATGCAGTGAGGGTTTACTCATTCCAATCAATGTGCGATGCACCTTGGCTGATGCTAATACCATGTTGTTTTTTGTTTCTGAACTTCCATGTTATGATAATCATGATATATAATTCCTTTATGTTCATGATTAAATTGTTCTCCAAAGATATTTCTATTTTCCAAGATGTATATTTTTCTTCCTGTTTTGCCTTTTTTACTCCCTTACTAGGCTTTATATCTCACCATTTTCTTATGTGTGTCCTCAGGTTATCCCATGCAATGCTATGTATGAAGGAGTTTTGTGGTCTTGTAAAATAATTTTTTTACTAAAGATGTTGTATTTTATATCTTAAGTTCTCATGTAATGTTATTAATCCCAAAAGACACTAGACTTCTCAATCTTTGGGGTTGTAATAACTGAAATTTTATGTAATAAGTGAAATTTTATTTCGCTGGAAAAGTTGAATTTAAAAAAGAAATATGCCAGGATTCTGAAGCATTATGAAATCTTAGAGTGGGAATCGACCTCTACAGATGAAGTAGTTTATCATCAGTATGGTGACAGGTATGATGTTTTCTGATATGTTGTTGTCTTCTAGGTGTGTTGTACTCTTTTGCAACTCTTTTCCTTTATTTTAATAAATCTTCAGAGGTCTTCGTCTGACTAAGATTTCGTGGTATGATTTATTTTATTTTACCAATGAATTATTTGTTTGATGTATTTAATATATAATTGTAAAACTGCTAAATTGATATGTCCTTCATGATTATATTCATTATAGTCATCCAGTGTAATAATGTAATGCAACAGCTTCAGGCTTTTGGTGTCAGAGTGTGAGTATTAGTATTACAGATACATGTATTTGATTCCAATTTATGGATAAAAATGTATATGTAGGTGGAGAAATATAATAGGGCTTCATTTTTATGTGTAAAATTTTTTATTTTAAATCTTGGTTTAAAATATTTTAAATAAATGGAAATGAAAAAACATCTTATAATGAAAAATTAAGTAGCCCTTGGGTTTGATTAAAAATATATCATAATCAGTTTGATTCTGAAATGTATTCCACATTTTATATTAATAAATAAATTATATCCATTCTAAATGTGGTTAGTATAATAATCACATTGCATATAATAATTATAGTAAAAAAAATAATGATTATATCATAATGAGTATAGAATCGTACTGGATAAACAATTTAATCATAACCAGAATAATCATAATCACAATTTAAAAAACGTATCAAAATATGATTGGTTATGATAAATTGAATATATCATAAAAAATATTAATATATAAAACAATTCACATTATATTAAAATATCAGAGGAAATTAAATATAAGTAAATAAATAAAATTATTTTAACTCAAAGAGATGGGTATCCAATAACCTAAGATAATGGTCCCTTGATTTAAAATTCCAAGAAAGTCTATCTTAACCATATGTGGTTAAGACCTCGAAATGATTATTGGATTTGGTCTGTCTGTATATCCCCCAGTAACCGTCAATCAAGAAGGTGATCAAAACCTCTCCCTCCTTAGCTGTAGAAGGCCTCAATCCATAAAATATTGTCACCCCTTTCTTTTTTATCCATGGAAGCCCTCAATTGTATTCACAATGGGTGGTGTTGCACAATGAAAAACAAAACTCTTTAGAGTCACAAATATATTAAAAGAGAAGTTCACGACTTGTAAAAAATAAAAAAAAATCACACATGGATGATATTGAAGATAACTTTGACAATGTCTCAAAAATCAATCGACTTTGATCTCTTTGAAATTACCAAGTATTTATAGGCCTTCATCCCAATAATTATATTTGTCTCCAATGGTCTGATTTTTCCTATAATCTTAGAGGGACTTGGAAACTAGGCACTTCCATCGGTCATATTGAAACAAAAAATAACAACATAATTTTTATTAGATTATAAAATATGATTTTTTAATGTAAAAGGAATTATTTCATTATGATATAGTTTTCTAGGTATAATAAAAATGATTTGAAATGAGTCTGATGATTACTGTTACAAGAGTTAGTATGATTTATATCTTTATCGAAACATTTTTAGTGTGAAATAATGGATAGTGTGTATTATGTGAATTGTATTCAGGGGGTAAAATATAAATCATATTTGGGATCATTATGATAATCATGGAATGAATCACTACTACATTTCTCATGAGTACTAATTTTATTGTATGGACATTGAATATTATAATGAGAAAAATATGAATTTATTTTCATTAAATAGTGTATAAAAAAATAATTTGGACATAAAAGAGTTTGTAATTGTGTATTTTAGAAATACATTATTGTTTCCAAAACAAAAGGAATAAAAAAATTCAAAGAGAGACTTTTGAATTAACAATATACCCTTTTTGGAAATCACAAATGATGTGACTTAAAAATAAAATTACTTAGTTAAATTTAAGTTCAAAATGAGTTTCAAGATTTTTTTTGTATTCAAAAGGAAACACTAATAGTTATCCCAGTGAGTTTTTAAAACTCTTCTAAATATGATATTGAATATGAAAAACTCCCCCTTTTGATACAAAAATACCTAAGGATAGCAATCTCATTATTTTATGAAATTTCACTCCCGATAACTAAATCATCCTCCTAATTTATATATCATTATCCTCTTTTATGAAAATGTCTCTCCATGTCATGATCATTATATCCCATTAAAAAATCATTCTCCCCTTTGGAATTTTCCAAAACTAATAAGGAAATTATTCTAATTCCTACAAAAGGGTTAGAGAAACAACAAAATATATGATGTAATAAATAATTTCATCATCTATAATATGTTAAAGAACATTCATCCAAAAATGTGGAAAAAATCACTCAAACTATATGTAGATGAAAAACAATTCCATTGATATTTTGAAAAGAAATAAAACAAGATTTCAAAAAATCTATTTATTCTCCTTCTCCTTCTCCTTCTCATTCTCGTTCTTTAAGAGGTCTAAAGAAATCGTTTTCATATTCTTGAATTCCTCTCTATTATACATGAGATTTTTAGGAGATTCATGCTGAGTCTGGAGCTTCTCTTACTGTCTGAAAAACAATAAATCTAGTTTATGATTCAATTATTCCTGACAATGATTTTTTTTTAAAGAATTATAATCTTTTTTATTGGGAAAAAATATTCCTATAATGAAATTTATTGTTTGTTTAATTCACTTTAAATATCTCATTTAACAAAACAATTCAATTTTTCAAATAAATTATCTCATCCTTATAAAAAATCACCCTTGAAAAATTTGATTAAATGACATTAAAAATCTTATTTATTTCTTTGACTTCTTCGTATTGGGTTACATATAGTCTTCTAAAAACATCCTCTTTTTTGAGTAGTATCACCCGCTAATTTTTTGAAAGAAACAATGATCTCATTCAAAATACTTCTTATATATTTAATTGAATCTTAATTGAATTTGATACTTTCATCAGAATTATGAGACCCTTTAACAATCATTTCACAAGCCTTTTTATGTTCCATAGTATATTCTTCAAACACATTGAATTTAGTTTCAATCCTCGTCAGCCTTTTCCATACAGGTTTGATTGAATATGATATATTTTTTTTATTTTTGATACCAAATCAATATTTTTTTAAGCCTCTGGAAGTATGGAATTAGGTTAAAAATTCTATTTAGAGCCTGGAAAATATACATATCTCTTTTTAATGATATTTTTATTTCATGGTCAATATCTTCCTTATAATCAAGGAGCTCTCTAGAATGAGTATCGGTATCATCATATTTCAAATTCTTGTTACTATCTTCATCGATCCTGGTCTCTTCCTATTTATTTGAAATATAAATGACTTTATTTGGTTGGATTACCTATGTAGATTTCATGGAAGACGTTACTCATGTGGATGGAAATTTTCATGAAGTATATTCTAAATATATTATGGGAATTATATCATAATTCAATTTTTCTTCCTAAACAACAACCTTTTCATTCTTATCTTCACGATCTTTTATTCTTATTTTTCCTCCTTTCCTTTTTCCTCTATTTGTTCCTATTTATTTCTATCATAATTTTAGGAACTATACTAATCTATCTCCCTTATTTCACTATCTTTAGGAATTTATTCCCTGATAATAATTACAGCACTCAAATTTTAAACATTTTTGACCACATATAAAAAACAAAGACATCAGACATTTTAATTTTTACCTTCCTTTTCTTATGTTCATTTGAAAAAGATTCATTATTATGAAATCTTTAGACAAGAGATTCAAAAGGGTTAAGACCAATTTGAGGGTCCCCTTACTTTCTTTCATCACGATTCCCTATCCATTCAACATCAATTTTATCAGCTTCATTTCTTTGTTTCTTGGGTTTTATGTTAGAAAGACATCAATATTTTTTTTCCAGAAACAATCGAAACTGATTCTTCTGGAACACTATGACTTCCTCAAAAAAACATCTTTCAATATTCACCTGCATTATATCTCATAATTTTTTTTTGATTCTCAATCAAATGTAAATTTCAAAAATTTATCATATCATTACTGATCAATGGGAATTTAATATTCCTTTGTACTGAATTGATTATAGGATTACAAAACTAAAAACATTCAAAGATAAACTTAATAAGAATCACTAGAAACATAATCAACTGAGACATAATAGCACCAGAATTTAAATTGATAATTTTTAATAAGATATAAATTATAAACTATAGCTTCAACATATTATCCAAATCATTGAAGATGAAAACATCAGAGTCTTTTAGAGTTTCTCTATCACCCTTTCATGCAAGAGAAATAACATTCATCCAAAGTGTGGTAAGATGATTATAAAATTATAGATTAGTATTTTTTATTTTATCCTTGTGAATTTCAAAATTGATTCATCTTATCATTTCTTGTTGAAGGTTCCATTTTATTTTGGCATCTTATAATAAGAAAAAAAATGTGTCAGTTTCTGATGGTACACCATGAATATTTGAGGCTTTTTATACTAACATGTTAATTTATCTATTTTTCTTGGGAAAGGATAATTTTAAAACATTATCAATCTTCACAGAATAATAAAATTGTCAAACATCGTAAAGGGGAATAGTATCTTGATTGGTGTTGGCTTTGTTTCTAAGAAAATAGGTTCATGTCCTTGAGACATGAAAATTATTTTCATTGAATAATTATACTTGTTATAAAACACTTTGTTTACTATACATTATTTGAATAAATTCATCACTAAGAAATATTTTGAATCCATAGAGGCCACTAATTTTGGAGATGATGAGGTTCATTTTGATATGAGTATAATAAAATATTTGAGGAAGATAAACTTTGGACAAGGAAACTTTATGGGAAGCATAATGTTCGTACAAATATGAGATAAATTGATGTGAGACATGTTAGGAGATTTCTCTTTATATTGGAAAATAAATGTGACCATTAAGATACTAAATCTCAGATTCGATCAAAAAGATCAACTAGTTATGAAAATTTTACTTCGGAGTTATTTTAATTTTTTTTAAATGATTTATCATATTCATCATGAATTGTATAAAATTTTAAAATAAATTGGAATAAAAAAAAATAAAATTTAATTGAAAAAGTGTATGTTATGAAATCATAAAATTCTGAGTTTCAAAAAAGAATTTTTGATCTCAATATTCTATTATATGAAAAAAATAGAATTGAAAAAAACTATGTATGAAAAAATTATGTATTAAAAATATGAGTAAAAAAATATGAGTATGAAAAAAATACGAGTGTGAGAAATATATGAATGTTAAATATTTTTGAGTATGAAAAATACGAGTATGAAAAACTTATTAGTAAAAACAATTTCTAAGTAAAAAAAATATTAGTATGAACAACTTAGGAGGACAAAAAATACACGTTTGAAAATTTTGAATGCTAACAAACATATTTATGACCATTTTGAAAAAAAGTAACATAATATAAGGAGATTGTTTAAACCAAAAGTATATATGAATAGTTAATTTATAGTTATCACTCCAAGATTATGTTTGATGTATTTGAATCTATCAAGAGGTAATGGTTTTTAAAAATGATCAGAAAGCTTTTCTTATGTTCTAATAAATTATAAAATGATATCTTCTTTAATTGTTCGATCTCTAAGAAAGTGATTCTAAATTAATATGTGTATTCACATGAGTGATGTGCACGGTTTTTACATAAAGATATGGAACTACTTTTATCTCATAGTATATTAGCTTTAGTAAAAACACATTCCATAATCAATGAGTGTGTATGCATCCACAACACTTGAGAAAAAAAATCCCACTACCACATATTCAGCTTCAGAAGTGGAAAGTGATATTGAGTGTTGTTTCTTACAAGACCAAGAAAATAATTAATCCCCTAAGAAATGATATGTTCTTTAGGTACTTTTTCTCTCCATTATAAAACCACCAAATTCAACATCTAAAAAACCTTTTAATTCAAAACTTTTCTAAAAGAATTTAAAAGTCCTAAATCCATGGTTCCCTTTAAATAATAAGAAAATTATTTTTATAACTTTTAAATGGGATTCATTTGGATTTTCTTTATATCTTAAACATAATCAAACTTAAAACATAATTTCTACATGACAAGGTATTAAGTATATTAATCATCCTGTCATGAATTTAAAAGGTGTTTAATTTACTAGTTTTCCAGATTCATTAATATCATGAGTATTTAAGGTACCGATTGGAATACTAATATTTCTAGTATTTTCATATCCATACCCTTTAATAATATTCTTAATATAATTAATTAGATATATATATGTTACTTATGGTTTTTGAGAAATTTCAAAACCAAGAAATAATTTTAACTCGCCCATCAAACTCATATGAAACTCAAATTTCATAATATTTGCAAAATAATATCTTAAATATTTCTAAGTTTATATTAATACATATTCATTGAAATAAATATTAATAATAAAAATATTTTATTTCTTTTTTTAGGAAAATATTTGGATTAGATGATCTATTAGAATAATTGATTTCTAATAAAAACATATTAATTTGCTATACCAGGTTATATGGGATTTTTTAAGTCCTTATAATGCTTTGGAATCATTAAAATTGTATTTAGGATGTTTTTTATCATTAAATCTAGGATTTTATTCAACAAAAACATCCTCTTGAACATATCCATTAATGAAATCACCCTTCACATCCATTTGATTTTTTTTGAAATTAATGAATACTTCGAAGGATAATAGAATACGAATAGATTCATGTCTAGCAACCACAGAAAAGGTTTCTTCATAAATATATTCCCCCTTTTTGATTTTAACCTTGGGAATTTATCCATGCTTTATATATAACAATGATTCCATTTTTATCACTTTTTTTTGGAAACCCATTTTATTCCATTTACCGGGGTTTATGTTTTTTCAACAAATGTCTAGACTTTGTTCCTTTTGAATTCATTTAGTTCATCTTATATAGGATTAATTGAATTTTAGTCACTAAAAGAATCATCAGGACATTTAGGTTTGAATTGGGAAATGAAATCAAAATTTTTTATTTCATTTATCAAATAACATATAGTACATATAGTTTTATTTTCATATACAATGATATTATCAATGATATGATTCTTAGGAAACAACTGAATTGGTTTTTGTAAAACCTATTCATGAATGTATAGTAGAATGTCTTATTTAGTGAATACTTAATAATCACATTCTTGAGTATTCTACATATTAGATAAATCTTTTATTAGTGGTTGATAATCAGTTTTGGAAAACACATCAGAAGATATAGGTACCGATTCTTTAAAAAAAGGGATCGATTTCCTCAAATTTGAAATGGACTATTTCTCAAATATTAGAATAATGTTTTTTGAAAACGTTGTATTCCATAGTAGTAGTTGAATATCTTATGAATATACCATAATGGAATTAAGGTGATAATTTATAAAAATTATCTTTTGTATTCAAAAAGAATATATTTCATCCAAATACTATGATGTTTGAAACATTGGTTTTTATCCTGTCCATAACTCAAAAAGAGTTTTATTAATAAAGGGTCAAATTACAACTTGATTTATAGTATAAAAAGTAGTAGTTATATCATCAACTCAAAAGTGTCTAGAAATTGAGTATTCATTCCCCATGTTTCTTATTATCTCTTGAATAATTCAATTTCTTCTTTCAATAAAACCATTTTTATGTGGAGTTCTAGGATATGAAAATTAATGTGTAATGTCTTTGTTACATTCAAAATCATAATTTATAGATTCTCCACCATGATCCCTATGAATAGTTATCAATGGATATTTTTTCTCATTTTTAAATTTTAGTGAAAAAATTATAAAATAATAATAGGATTCAGATTTATTTGAAAGAAAATATACACATTTATATGTAGTATAATCTTCATCTAATGCAAGTACATAGTACATGCCTCTAATACTTCTAGTTTTTGTAGGACCGAATAAGTCTGTGTGCTCTAACTATAAATAATCAATTGTTGATAATTCGCTAATAGATTAAATATTGACTTATGTAGCCTTTATATTGACTTGGGTCGTATAAATTGCATGAATCAAATCTAATATCTGATAGATCCTTAAAAAGTGTTTTATTAGAAAATTTTCATAAGTTCGAAAGGTTATAGTATCCTAACCTTATATTCAATAATCTATAATGATCCTATATTTCAATAAGGCAAGGTAATTATTATCTCTTAAGGTCTTCTATGTGAGGTGTGTCAAAACGTTAATGTCGCCAGGTAGAAAGAATGAATTAATCCATGGAACTACATACTACTCATTTATGCTTCTTGAAATTCACAAGGTAACCTTCATCACATAATTTACATATTTTTATAAGGTTTTTCTTAAGACCATCACCAAATAGAACATTTGAAATCAAAAAAAAATCCATATAGAATAATATTACCAATACTAACAATCTTTCTTTCATCATTACCTCATAATATAACTCTTCCACTTTTCGTTTAGATAATATTTTCAAAGAAGTCTGTGTTACCAGTCATATTTAGGGAACATCTACTATCCAAGTATCATATATTCTTTTTTTTTTGCATCCTTTATTCTCTTGAAAACAAAAAAATTATGTTGTCAGAGCCCAATATTTCTTGGATATGAAAATTTTAGAAAGAAAGATCTTAGGAATCCACATTGGTTTTAAAAAATAGACTCTATGGAACACAAAGGATTGAATTTTATTGAATGAAACTTATTATCCCAAAGGAATCCACATTGATATTTATTATAAAACAGAACAAATTTATGTAAACAAATACTTGTTTCTAGAAATAAGCTCTGAATGAAAATAACCAAATACAGAACTATTATTATGAGGATGAATTTGTAGATAAATATTAACAATATTTTCATTTCCAAAAGAAAATTTTTATAAGAGTTTATTTAAAGAGAAATATTATATATTTTTGTTTGATAAATAAATTCTTTTCCACATTAGTATCAATATAACAAGTGAGTTTTTTTTAAAAAAATTTTTTCATAGAAATGAATTTTACAAAATATTTATAATTCATATCTTTTTCAAAAATAACATTTTAAAGGTTTTTAGAAAAATTATTAATTTTAAAATAATTTTTGTCTACGTATTTTGTAACGACCCAAAATTTCATTAATGGAAAATCCCTCTTGATCCAGTTAAATGTTTCTTTATGAAAAAAATGTTTTTATAAGATATCAACTTTTTTTAGTTTTACTTTAAGATTTGTGACCGTTACTTTTATAGCCGTTGAACAGTGATCATCTGGGTAGTTTAAATATAAGGCTTTAACGAACCAATTTTCTACTCAGACAAAGGAAGCGATGGCCTCATCCAGTAGAATTGCCCCTTACGAAGCCCATTTGTTGGAGCTCGGAAAAGAGGTGGCGTCTTTGGGCTTTGCCCTTGACCAAGCCCAAGCTGAGCTTCATCAAGTCAAGCTCGAACGTGATCGTCTACGGGAAAAATGGAAGTTGATAGAGATTACCACTCGAGCGATGTTATCCGAGCAACCCCAAGAGTCGGTCACCATCGCACACCTTACCCTTAGGTCTTATGCGGCTATTTTAAGGGGTTATGTAACAAATAAGTAGCACCATGTTCATGTAAATTATTTTTGTATATAATAGTGAATATAATTTCTAGTCATTTTTGATGCATTGTAATTAGTTTTTAAAGTACAAATGGTGTTTTTAGTTATTATTTAATTAAGAATTATATTTTATTAAATTAAAGGATTTTTGAATTAAATAATATTTTAATAAAATATTATTATTAATATTAAATTAATTTTTATTAAATATAAATGATCTTATAATTTTATGAATGCAATTAAAATTTTTATTAAGGTTTGAAAGCCATTTCTGTCAAAACCCGTGAATTTTCTTATAAATGTCGGTTTTTATTTTAAAAGTGAAAATTCACATATTTAGAAAATTATTTAGATAAAATAAATATTATTTTTGGAATCAGGATGTCGAAATTATCCAATGGTGAATTTTTCATAATTTTCTGAGACAGTCAAATTTTTGGTTAAAAATTAAATACCATTTAAATATATAATGTGTTTTATGACATCATAATGACCCAATGGTGATGTAATAAAATACCATAATCCTTATGTTCGGCCAATATATGTTTTATCATTAAAATAATGATGTTTTGGGTTTGTTTGACTCACTTTTCAAAGCATTAATGGATCCCTCAAGACTAATTCAACACTTTGCCTTTTTAACTTAATTTCCATGGGAGTGTGACTCACCTCCACATAAGCAACACTAATTTTTTAATAAGTCCGGACCTTGGACTTGTAAAATATTATTTTCCTCTTTCCTTTTCCAGAACCCATGGGCAAATACCATGGGATGGTTTGTGGTTTGGATTATTTTAATATAAGGGGTCCCAAACCTAAATAATAAAGAATTATCTCACATTTCCTATATAAACCCACCCAAGCTCCCACTTCCTCCTCACTCAAAGCCCTTTAAGTTCGTCCAACCTCTACCCTACTCTCTCTAGAATCCTCTCAAGGTGCCCCAAGCTCCCAAGAAGCCTCTCACAAGCCTCTCTCTAGCCTTTGGAAGCACACTTCCAAGTAAGGGGTTTTCTTCCTTTCTCATTTTTTTGTCAATTTTCTTTAAGTTGTATTTCCCTTCTTATTTCAATTATGAATGTTGGGGTACGGTTTCTCACCTCCCCCATACTTACCTCTTATTGTTTGAATTATGGGAGAACCCTTTCTCACTCATTAAATGTCTCCCATGTACACCCGTTACTATGCCAAAATTCCGAAAGGAACTTCTCTCTCTTCTTTTACATTCAAGGAATACTTTTGTATCATGAATCTAAATTCCATTTCTATTGTTGGGACATATATATATATAATCTCCTTACTGTCCATTACATGTAAATAGGATGAGGAACCCCTTTCTCTCTCATCAACTTTTTTTTATGAATTCTTATTTCACGCCGTTACGCTGCCGAAATCGCACCGATTTTCTAAGCCAATGTCTTTGTGTAGTGAATACCATGCCCATTTCTCCATCAAGGGTATTCACCTTTATGCACATTTACATATTGATTGTAAAGTTTCATGTATGAATTCCACATTCCTTTATCGTGGAAGAAATTATTATGTTTTATGAATCCATGTTTTATGATCCATGTGGCACACTTATGCATGAAATGAAATGTTTAAGAAGGTTGCGCCCCTTATAGCGCTCCAATGCATTGGGTAAAGTATAGTATCATGATATGTCATGTGCAATGAGTGTTGACTCATGCTAATTCATGTGCAACGAGGTTTTACTCATGCTTCAAGTGCAATGAGGGTTTACTCATGCTCCATGTGCAATGAGCCTTGGCTCATGCTAATTCAATGTTAAGTGTTGTTGCCACATTTCCATGTTATGATCATCATGCTTTATCATGCCTTTATGTTCATGTTTCTATTATGCTCTATTGATATGCCTATTTCCTAACATGTATTTCACTCCTCATGTTATTCATTGTTTACTCCCTTACTGGGCTTTATAGCTCACCCTTTTCTTATGCATGTCCTCAGGCTATCCCACGCAATGCTAAGTACGAAGGAATGTAGTGGTCATGTAAAGGAAGTTTTCAATAAAGATGTTGTATTTAAAGTTTAAAGTTTTTACGTAATGATACTAATCCCCAAAGACACTAAACCTATCGATCTTTTTTGTTGGATCAAGTGAAGTTTTATGTAATAAAGCATGTTTAAGTTGTAATAAAAAGCAGGGTTGTCATAGTTGGTATCAGAGGATAGGTTTAGTTATTTTTGGGATTAGGAAACCCTAGTAAAGCCTTAGATACAAGACTAAGCATAATAAAAACATCCCTAAGTTTTGGTAAATACTAAGTAAGTGGTTTATCAAACAAATACATCCCTGTCTGGATAAGAGCTGGTAGAGGCGGCTCTGGCACAGATGTATCCTAGGGGTAAAACCCGAAAACACCGCTTTGAGCTAGACTCGAACGGGAACTGGTGCACGACAACGGGCCTTGCTGCACTCTTGGTTACGACACTCCCGGGGGATATGTTTTGATAAATTCACAATCTTAGTATGAACCCTTATTAAGGGAAAAATTCCACTAAGAATATATGTTAGAAGTAAGATCATGAAAAGCCTGGATTGAATCCTATAGACTCATGAGTTAAAGAGATTAAAGTTTATTTATAAGTCATCAACTTTTGTCTTTGGATTACCCTTTATGTGTTACCCCTAACTTTCCTTTTATTCCAGCCAATGGCCAGTAATAGGAGAACTCGGGCTAACAACCGTTGTGAAGATCAGTGCGATGATTGTACTTATGAGATGCCCAATCCAATGGGAGTGGGAATCGTGAACTTTGTCACACTTCTCTCTCAGCTAACACAAGTTTTGAATAGAAACACTGGTCAAGAGGAACGTTCAACCCCCCCTAAGAAAGAACAAGTCACTATTGAAAGCTTCATGAGACAAAGGCCTCCTACTTTTAGTGGATCATCCGATCCCACGATTGCTGAACAATGGATCAACTCCATTGAAAAGATATTCTCCATCCTCCAATGCTCTGAAAAAGAGAAGGATCTCCTGGCGGCTTATCGTATGGAGGGTGAAGCTGATCAATGGTGGACATTGATCAAAAATACAAAGCCTGAGGAGGAGATCGAGGCTTTGGAATGGAAGGTATTCCGGAAGATGTTTTTCGATAAATATTTTCCACGCACCCTCCGTCTTAAGATGGAAAGGGACTTCCTTTCCCTCAAACAGAAAGATGAAGAATCTGTGGGATCGTACGAGGCAAACTTCACAAGGCTTGCACGATATGCTTCCGGCTTTGTCGTTACCCCCGAATGCAAGGTTGGCAGCTTTTTTGGTGGGCTGAAGCCTAGCTTGCGGAAAGCATTAGTGATCCGTGACTTTGACAGCTATGAGGAAATTGTCCGATGTGCCCTTAAGGTTGAAAGGGAGATTGGAGAATCACAGGGGTATCATGGGGACAAGAAGCGGAAGGTGGACTTCAATGCTGGTGGTCCGATGGATAAATCCAACAGCGCTAAGAAATTCCAGCACCCCACTTGCCAAAAGTGTGGAAAGAAGCACCCTGGAAATTGCCTTAGGGGGACAAGAAAATGCTTCAAGTGTGGAAGAGAAGGGCACCTAGCTGTTAACTATCAGCAAGAAGGACCCGCGGCTGCGACAGAGGAGAGGAACGCTCCGTTATAACCTCAACGCGTTGTTCAATGCTTCAAATGCAAAGAACCGGGTCATTTTGCGAATCAGTGCCCTAATCCAAGGGTTATTGGAGGCAATCAACAACCTCCAAGACAGCAAGGAAGAGCTTTTGCCATCACTTCTGCCGAAGTGAACCCCGAGAACGAAGTGGTGACAGGTACGCTAGTTATTCATTCAAGAATAGCGAACATACTTTTTGATTCAGGTTCTACGCATTCTTTTATATCTCAAAAGTTTAGTAGAATAATCCCTGCACCACCACAAATCATGGAAGTAAAGATGTAGGTGAGTACGGCAAATGGGGCAATCATTGCATCCCATGAGTATAAGTCCTCCCCTGTTATAATCTGTGGATTGAATTTCCCGGCGAACCTCGTCATACTCCCTTTGGTGGAATTTGATGCAATTATTGGCATGGATTGGCTTTCCTTATATAGAGCCAACATAAATTGTCGGGAGAGGGAAATCACACTCCATATGGAGAATCGACCCCCGATTCTTTACAAGTGTCAGGAGGAAGATGAATCTCCTTTAGCTCCATCATCTCAAGAATGGATATTACTGCCTTATGAGCACGCATATCTGGCTCAGATGATTAAGTCCAAGGAAGAAACCACCCTTGAAGAAATGCCTATTGTGAGGGAATTCGCTGAAGTATTTCCCGAGGAACTTCCTGGTCTTCCTCCAAGAAAAGATGTTGAGTTCTCAATTGAACTTATACCTGGGGCGCTACCAATATCCAAGACTCCATATAGAATGGATGTGGTTGAGCTTGAAGAACTGAAGAAACAACTACAGGAGAATCTGGATAAAGGGTTTATACGCCCAAGTGCATCACCATGGGGTGCACCAGTCCTCTTCGTCAAGAAGAAGGATGGGTCAATGCGGCTTTGCATCGATTATCGTGAACTTAACAAAATCACGATAAAGAACAAGTATCCTCTCCCAAGAATCGATGACTTGTTTGATCAGCTGCGTGGATCACAATACTTCTCCAAGGTCGACTTGCGGTCGGGATATTATCAAGTAAGGGTGAAGAAGGAAGATATCCCCAAGACTGCTTTTCGTACATGGTACGGGCACTATGAATTCATAGTAATGCCTTTCGGACTCACCAATGCTCCAGAAATATTCATGGACTTGAAGAATAGAGTCTTTAGAGATTACCTAGACAAATTTGTGGTAGTCTTTATAGATGATATTCTAATATACTCCAAAACCAAGGAGGACCATGAGGATCATTTAAAAACTGTACTAGAGACATTGCGCAAGGATAAGCTCTACGCAAAGTACAGCAAGTGTGAGTTTTGGTTGAAGGAAGTCTCATTCTTGGGTCATATCATCACAAGCAATAGGATATCTGTGGACCCCTCGAAAACAGATGCAATTGAGGGATGGCCGAGGCCAACATCGGTAACTGATATCCGTAGCTTCTTGGGGTTAGCTGGATATTATCGACGATTTGTGAGAAATTTCTCACGATTGTCCAACCCTCTTACCAAGCTAACTCGAAAGGGAGTAAAGTTTTCTTGGAGTGATGAATGCGAAGAAAGCTTCAAGGAGTTGAAAAGGAGGCTTATCACTACACTCGTGCTCACTTTACCCATAAGTGGGGAGCTTTTTGTAGTATTCAGTGATGCTTCGAAGAAGGGCTTAGGATGTGTGCTGATGCAGAATGATAAAGTGATATCCTATGCCTCAAGGCAGTTGAAAATCCATGAGCGAAACTATCCAACGCATGATCTGGAGTTGGCGGCGGTGATCTTTGCCTTGAAAATCTGGCGGCATTATCTCTATGGAGAGAAATGTGAGATATATACTGACCACAAGAGTCTTAAATATATATTCACACAGAAAGAGCTTAATATGCACCAGAGAAGATGGATAGAGCTCATCAAGGATTATGACTGTTCAATACATTACCACCCTGGGAAGGCGAACAAGGTGGCGGATTCCCTAAGTAGAAAGGATCCAGCAATTCTATCAATGATGAGAATTGAGAAGGATCCAATCTTCTTAGACTTGATGAAGATGGACGTGGGAATCATAAAGAAGGGAACATCATCAATCCTTTCACAAATGATTGCTCAACAATCTCTTTTGGAAAGGTTAAAGGATGCTCAAAAGGATGATGCAGGAATCCAAGAAAAAGTGGAAACTATTAAAAAGGGAAAATCCTCAAAGTTTAATGTTAATGAAGAAGAAATTGTGCGGTTTGGGGAAAGACTATGTGTTCCATCAAGTTCGGAGCTGAAGAAGGAACTTTTGGATGATGCACATAGTTCAAATTTCTCTATTCACCCAGGGAGCACAAAGATGTATTGAGATCTCCGAGAAAACTTTTGGTGGGATAATATGAAGAAGGAGATCGCTGAATATACATCAAAGTGCCTGGTGTGTCAGCAAGTGAAGGCAGAGAGGCAGAAGTCTAAGGGGATGATGCAACCATTGCCCATACCAGAATGGAAATGGGAGAACATCACCATGGACTTCGTCACTGGACTTCCAAGGACATCCAAAGGCAACAATGCAATCTGGGTTGTTGTGGATAGTCTTACAAAGACTGCACACTTCATTGTTATTCGAGAGGATTTCTATTTGGATCAACTGGCACGGATATATATCAGGGAAGTGGTACGGTTGCATGGAGTACCACTATCTATTGTGTCTGACCGAGATCCAAGATTTACCTCTAAGTTTTGGAAGAGTCTTCAACATGCTCTGAATACTGAACTGAACTTCAGTACGGCCTATCATCCTCAAACTGATGGCCAATCCGAGCGGACTATCCAAACACTTGAGGATATGTTGAGAGCGTGCTCAATGGACTTTAAAGGAGGATGGGATCAACATCTTCCTCTAGTTGAGTTCTCTTATAATAATAGTTTCCACTCGGGCATCCAAATGGCACCATATGAAGCCTTGTATGGGAAAAGGTGTAGAACACCGGCATGTTGGGATGAGGTCGGTGAACGTAAGCTGCTTGGACCCGAAATGGTCGAAGAAATGGTGGAGAAGGTGAAAACCATTCAGCAGCATATCAAGGTAGCCTAGAGTCGGCAGAAGAGTTATGCAGATAATTGTCTACGAGACCTTGAGTTTAAAGTCGGAGACATGGTGTTTTTACGCATATCTCCGTGGAAGAAGGTCATGAGGTTTGGAAAGAAAGGGAAGTTAAGTCCAAGGTACATCGGCCCCTTCGAGATTCTTGATCATGTTGGGGCTGTGGCCTATCGACTAGCACTTCCACCTACTATGGCCAAGGTGCATGATGTCTTCCATGTATCCCTCTTAAGGATGTACATACCAGACCCTTCACATGTACTCTCTTCCGAGGTGGTACAATTAGAAGACGATCTTTCTTATGAGGAGCAACCAGTGAAGATCTTAGATCGTAGAGAAAAAGTTCTACGAAATAAGACAATGCCCCTCGTCAAGGTGTTGTGGAGAAACCACAAGTTTGAAGAAGCAACTTGGGAGTCGGAGGATATGATGAAGCTAAGTTACCCACATTTGTTTTAGTGTGGGAAAAGGAAAATTTCGAGGGCGAAATTTCTTAAGGGGGGAATGTTGTAACGACCCAAAATTTCATTAATGGAAAATCCCTCTTGATCCATTTAAATGTTTCTTTATGAAAAAATGTTTTTATAAGATATCAACTTTTTTTTAGTTTTACTTTAAGATTTGTGACCATTACTTTTATAGCCGTTGAACAGTGATCATCTGGGTAGTTTAAATATAAGGCTTTAACGAACCAATTTTCTACTCTGACAAAGGAAGCGATGGCCTCATCCAGTAGAATTTCCCCTTAAGAAGCCCATTTGTCGGAGCTCGGAAAAGAGGTGGCATCTTTGGGCTTTTCCATTGACCAAGCCCAAGCTGAGATTCATCAAGTCAAGCTCGAACGTGATCGTCTACGGGAAAAATAGAAGTTGATAGAGATTACCACCCGAGCGATGTTATCCGAGCAACCCCAAGAGTCTGTCACCATCGCACACCTTACCCTTAGGTCTTATGAGGGTATTTTAAGGGGTTATGTAACAAATAAGTAGCACCATGTTCAAGTACATTATTTTTGTATATAATTGTGAATATAATTTCTAGTCATTTTTGATGCATTGTAATTAGTTTTTAAAGTACAAATGGTGTTTTTAGTTATTATTTAATTAAGAATTATATTTTATTAAATTAAAGGATTTTTGAATTAAATAATATTTTAATAAAATATAATTATTAATATTAAATTATTTTTTATTAAATATAAATGATCTTATAATTTTATGAATGCAATTAAAATTTTTATTAAGGTTTGAAAGCCATTTCTGTCAAAACCCTTGAATTTTTTTATAAATGTCGGTTTTTATTTTAAAAGTGAAAATTCACATATTTAAAAAATTATTTAGATAAAATAAATATTATTTTTGGAATCAGGACGTCGAAATTATCCAACGGTGAATTTTTCATAATTTTCTGAGACAGTCAAATTTTTGGGTAAAAATTAAATACCATTTAAATATATAATGTGTTTTGTGACATCATAATGACCCAATGGTGATGTAATAAAATACCATAATCCTTATGATCGGCCAATATATGTTTTATCATTAAAATAATGAGGTTTTGGGTTTGTTTGACTCACTTTTCAAAGCATTAATGGAGCCCTCAAGACTTATTCAACACTTTGCCTTTTTAAATTAATTTCCATGGGAGTGTGACTCACCTCCACATAAGCAACCCTAATTTTTTAATAAGTTCGGACCTTGGACTTGTAAAATATTATTTTCCTCTTTCCTTTTCCAGAAACCATGGGAAAATACCATGGGATGGTTTGTGGTTTGGATTATTTTAATATAAGGGGTCCCAAACCTAAATAATAAAGAATTCTCTCACCTTTCCTATATAAACCCACCCAAGCTCCCACTTCCTCCTCACTCAAAGCCCTTTAAGTTCGTCCAACCTCTGCCCTACTCTCTCTAGAATCCTCTCAAGGTGCCCCAAGCTCCCAAGAAGCCTCTCACAAGCCTCTCTCTAGCCTTTGGAAGCACACTTCCAAGTAAGGGGTTTTCTTCCTTTCTCATTTTTTTTTTGTCAATTTTCTTTAAGTTGTATTTCCCTTTTTATTTCAATTATGAATGTTGGGGTATGGTTTCTCACCTCCCCCATACTTCCCTCTTATTGTTTGAATGATGGGAGAACCCTTTCTCTCTCATTAAATGCCTCCCATGTACACCAGTTACTATGCCGAAATTCCGAAAGGAACTTCTCTCTCTTCTTTTACATTCAAGCAATACTTTTGTATCATGAATCTAAATTCCATTTCTATTGTTGGGACATGTATATATATGATCTCATTACTTTCCATTACATGTAAATAGGATGAGGAACCCCTTTCTCTCTCATCAACCTTTTTTATGAATTCTTATGTCACGCCGTTACGCTGCCGAAATCGCACCGATTTTCTAAGCCAATGTCTTTGTGTAGTGAATACCATGCCCATTTCTCCATCAAGGGTATTCACCTTTATGCACATTTACATATTGATTGTAAAGTTTCATGTATGAATTCCACATTCCTTTATCGTGGAAGAAATGATTATGTTTTATGAATCCATGTTTTATGATCCATGTGGCACATTTATGCATGAAATGAAATGTTTAAGAAGGGTGCGCCCCTTATAGCGCTCCAATGCATTGGGTAATGTATTGTATCATGATACGTCATGTGAAATGAGTGTTGACTCATGCTAATTCAAGTGCAAAGAGGGTTTACTCGTGCTTCAAGTGCAATGAGGGTTTACTCATGCTCCATGTGCAATGAGCCTTGGCTCATGCTAATTCAATGTTAAGTGTTGTTGCCACATTTCCATGTTATGATCATCATGCTTTATCATGCCTTTATGTTCATGTTTCTATTATGCTCTATTGATATGCCTATTTCCTAACATGTATTTCACTCCTCATGTTATTCATTGTTTACTCCCTTACTGGGCTTTATAGCTCACCCTTTTCTTATGCATGTCCTCAGGCTATCCCATGCAATGCTAAGTACGAAGGAATATAGTGGTCATGTAAAGGATGTTTTCAATAAAGATGTTGTATTTCAAGTTTAAAGTTTTTATGTAATGATCCTAAGCCCCAAAGACACTAAACCTCTCGATCTTCTTTGTTGGATCAAGTGAAGTTTTATGTAATAAAGCATGTTTAAGTTGTAATAAAAAGCAGGGTTGTCATATATTTTGAATGATATAATACTTATTTTTTCCAAACATTATTTTATAATTTTTTTCTCAGGTTTCCCACTTACTTTAAAATTAACTTTTTTAACCAATTTTAAAAATCTAGAAAATTCTTCCTATGAAGGTAAATAATTTTATTCTGCTAAATAATTTTATTCATCATAAGAAGTATAATTTTTCTCATAAGGATAGTTAACATGTAAATACATATTATTCAAAGAATATAATGTGTGAACCTTACCCATAAAATATTAAATTTCAAAAGGTATTCTTACATAGAGAACAATGTTCTTTTGCATAGAATTTTCATTGTCTGAAGAATCATTAGAATAATCTCTTTCCCTATAACTCCATGATTTATTAGAATTAAGAACATACATTCCTTGTTTTCGTGTAATACTTTTTCTGATTTCTATTATAATGTCTTCTCTTTCTATCTCTTCTTTTGAGTTTCGGACTATCGGGTCTTATGTGACCAACTCTATTACACTCATAACAGGTAACCTCATAATATTTCATATCATTCCTTTCCTTGTTACATATCTTATATATATATATATATAATCCTTTTTCCAACAATCTTTTTCATTCATAGAGACAAATTGGATAACTCATTCTTTGAATGTTCTGATTCACTTGAGTCTAATTGAAAAATCACTTTCTTTTTCATTGACAACATAACTATCTTTTCAATATTTTTATATTTCAATTGATTTAAAGAAGTAGAAAATTCAACTCCACCATTATTATTTTTTAGTTTCTTTGCATCTCTTTTCAATTGATTCTTATAATGTAGAAGAGTTCCTAAAATGTGATCAAGAGTGACATTAGCCATATTTATTTATTCATCAAATGATATTCTATTTTATTCCCATTGATTTGACATGATTTGTATAATATTTTAAACAAGGATTTCGTCATATAATCTTTTTTAACTAATAGATTGTAAACTATTAATGATTATCATGATCATTTGTTGAATATTAACAATGGGTTCTCCATAATGGAATTCAAAATCCAGGTAATCTTCTCTTAGCATGGTTCTTCTTTTTTCAACCACATTAGATATTATAAAATGAGTAATCTATATCTTCTTACCAATAATGTTGTATTCTTCAAAATATTAAATATGGCTATATATATTTCTAGTTATATAATAAATTAATGTATTCTATAACTTAAAATTTAATTGATATCACCATTTCTCTTGATTAGTAAAGGTTATAACATCCTTTTTAGTCATTTTATAGTTTCCAATCATTATAAAAAGTTATCAAATTGAGTTTTGATTACAAAGGTCTTCATTATATCTCTCTATTATTCATAATCATTACCATAAAAAATTTGTTGTCTTTTTGGATTTATATTTACTATAGAATTGACCATTGAACCTGCCTTATTTTTAAATATATAAAAACAATATCTTTTCTACAATACACGTTAGTATAAAAAATATTTATAAAAAAATTATAATAGGAAATGAAACAAACTTACAAATTTATAAAATTCAGCAAGTATATGATCATTTTAGAACCCATATGATACTTAATGTGAGTATCAGTTTTATAGAGACTTAGCTTAGATAGTAATTTTCTGATCAGAATGTATATAGAGATTGATGAATACAATAGAGGGTGAATTGTATGTTTAAAAACTTCTATTTTAAATTTTAGTTTAAAAGAGTATAAACTAATTAAATTCACAAAACCTAATATAAAGAAAAAAACTATCTGATTGTATGATTTTAAAGGTATTGTAATCAGGTCGATACTGATATGTATCCATAGGTCATATAAAGAAATAAATCGTACTCACAAAAATCATGGTATGTATCATAATAACATTGGTTATAATAATTAGAGTAAAAAATTAATGATTCTATCATAAAGCGTATAAAATCATACCAAGTAAAAAATATAATCATAATCACAAAAAATGTAATCACAATGTAAAAAAAAGTATCGTAATCAAATTATTTATGATAGAAAAATAGAGAATATAGAAAATGAATATATAAAACAATTCAAATTCTATTAAAATAGAAGATGAAATTAAGTACAAGTAAATTAATAAAAATATTTTGACCCAAAGAGAAGGTTATTCAATAACTTAGGATAAAGGTCCCTAGATTTACACATTAATGAAATCTATCTTACTCATATCAGGGTAAGCCCTTGATAAGATTATTGGATTCATTCTATCTTCCGATCATATGAAGCCCTCGATCATGGTGGTGAACGAAACCTCTATATTCCAAGCCTTGGAATCCCTTGATCCATAAATTATTGGCACCACAATCTTTGTATCCAAGAATCCATCAATCGTAATCACAATGAATGACATTACAGAAAGAAAAAAACACCAGAGAGTTACAATTATATGGAAGAAGAAGTCCACAACATGTAAACAATCATAGTTTTCCCATGTAGCAGATATGGAAGCACTCTCTCATAATGTCTCAAAAATGTTTCCACTTTGATCAATTTTAAATGACCTAGTATTTATAGGACTTCGTTTGAACTATCATATAAATATCTAATGGTTGTATAGTCTCCTAAAATCATGGAGGGGCTTGGACACCCAAAACATCCAATAGTCATATTGAAACTGAATTCACTACATCATTATGATTTTCATCTAATAAACAATATTATTTTTATTTAAAAGAAAATATTTCTTTGTGATACAATATTCTAGGTACGATAAAAAAGAGTTTGAATGAGTTTGATGATATATATTTTGGGATCTGTACTATTTATATCATTATGAAAATATTATCTGTATGAAAGGATGTACAGTGTGTATGATATAAATCATATTCAGTGAGTACAATATAAATTGCATTTCGAATTTTTAGGATAATCATGGAATGAATAATTACTACAATTCTCATGAGTATGATTTTTAACATATGTATTATGAAAATTAAAATGATTAAATATGAATTCATTTTCATAAAAAAAGTATGATAAAATTATATGGACATAATAATGATTTTAATTCATAATTTAAGGAGTTGTTATTTACAAAACAAAAGTAAAAGAAAATACAAAAATGAAAATTTTGACTTAACACATGGCAATAAATTTTTTATCATGATGTTTGATTTTCTAACAGGTGATGGATAATAAATTGTATTCTAATGGAGTTATAAAAAATGTACCCATTACTGTATAAAAATGGGATGAAATTACTATGGAATGTTACACTGGATTACATAACACTTTTAAAAATAATGATTCAATATGATTTATTGTTGACTTCCATATCAATATAAACATTTCCTAACTATAAGAGAAGATTTAACATTGTATTTCCTTGAAAAAATATGTATTAATAATGTTATAAGACTTTATGAAGCACCTATATCAATCGTATATGACCATGATCCATTATTTATGTCATAAATTTGTAAAATTCATTATAATTCTTTATATAGTAAGATTCATTTGATCACATACTATAACCCTTAAATCTAGGGACAACATGAATATAAAATTAAAAAAAATGAGGACATATTGAGGTTTTTCTCACTTGAATTTCATGGTATGTGGCATAAAAATTTAACTTTGGTAGAGTTTCATTAAAAAAATATATTTAATTCATGTATTCAAATGGAACTATATAAAAGAATCAAGTGGAAAGATATGTTGATTAAAAATATTTTTGAGGTAGTTAGTGAATGAAAATATATTTGTTTAGATTAAATTGAGGAGAAAATAGAAAATTTAAAGTCTATTCAGACTCATAAAAAATCATATCAAAGCAGGAAAAAGAGTTATATCAATAACCAAAAGGAAGAATTTTTTATATTCAGTAGGAGGTCATGCTTTCATTAACATATCTACATGGAAGGGTTTGGTATAGTTTCGTATAATGGAAAAATTGTGCCCCAAGTACATGAAATCTTTTGAAATTATTAAAATAATTAGATCAATGGATTACAAATTGGAAATTTCACCGAGCCACTGTAAATTTCATGATGTGTTCTATATCCCTTTGTTAAAGAATTATATAATAAACATAATTCATGTTTTAACAAATAATAATATTTTATTGGAAAAAGATTTATCATAATGTAGAGAAAATATCCCAATTATTAACACTAGAGATCAAGTGTTGAGGAATTAAACTACTATACTGTTAAAATGTATTTGGATAAATCATAAAATAGAGGAAACCACACAGTAACCTTAAGATGTTAGGATGAAAAAGCTCTCTCACTTTTTTAAAATTAATATCCCTTAAATTATTGAGAATAAATTTTTACTGGAGGGGAAATGTAAAATTTTATGTTTTTTTAAAAAAAATCATGTTTAATAGTGTATACAACATGCAACACTAAGCCTAAACGAAACATTAAATATTATAATTCAAATATGATTCTTATAAACTATCTTTAAAATTTCTAGGAATGAATAAAAATATAAAAATATAAAATATATTTTAATTTCATACTCAATACAACTTTATTGATTAATAGTTTTGAAATTAACAAGATTTATTTTGTAAATTCATTTTATTCTTCACAAAAATATTTTTTATATGAAACTTATTTTTATTGAAAATTTTGAATGAAATAATATTTTTTAAAGTTTTCACAATAAGAATATATATTTGATAAAATGAAATATAGTTTTGTAATTAACATATCATAATTATGTTAATAAGATTTTTTGGTATTTTTAGAAAATATTTATTTTCCAGTGATCAATAAAAAAATACATTTTTATTGAAAAAAATATTTTTCTTTTCAAGAAATGGAAAGTTAGGTTTGTTTTTAAAATGTTTAAAACTAGAATAAATTTGTTATTTTTTTTAATAATTCAATTTTGTTTAGTGGAATTAATATTAGGATTTAATTCTATTCAAAAACATGTTTACACTTAAAAAATTATATTTTCTAAGAATTTTTTTCCATTGATATTTTGATTTTAATCATAAAATAATTTATTCCAATTATTGAAATTCAATCTTGATTAATGGACTATATATTTGGAATAACTTGGTATAAATTATTTAAAATCCATATTTTATTTCTGGTCATTATAAAAAGTAACAATAGTAAATAATTAACACCATGATATGTGTACTTTGGGTAATTAAGGATAAAAATAATATGATAAGTCATTAGAAATAAAAACAAAACATAAAATAATTTCATTACATAAGATCTGTTATTCAATAATTATCCTAAATTCTAAAACGTAACCTTTTCTTTCCATTCAGTTATTATTTTGTCCTTTAAAATACAAAAGTGATGGATAATGAAAAAATTCACTCTTCTTCTTTTAATATCTACAATATTTTAAGATAGATAAAAATTCATATTATTTTCTATTATAAAAATTTATTTTAAATATAAATTTTTATTTTTATCATAGAAATTTATTTCTAATTTCTAGTGATGGAATAATTACAATAAAGGCATGTGAAACACTGACATAAAAACCATTTATTTAATAATGAAATATAATAAACAATAATTAAAAACTAAAACTAATTTCATTTGAAATAATTATTATATTCCACTAATTTCATATATAATATGACTTTATATTTACTTTTTAAAGTTTTATATTTTAATTCATTGTTTTTTAGGATGTATTTAATGTCAAATTAAATGAATATTGTCAATAATGACAATAATTATATTATACACTAAATAATATTTTCCTAAATAATTTACAATTCATAAAAATATTATATGTTTCCAAAAAAATTGGGTGTGGTTGAAAACATCACCCATGGTCTATTTTTAGAAATTTATTATAACATTCATGAACTTTAAATTATAAAAAACATTAATAATATGGTAATTGTCAAAGGGGTTAACATCTTGTCATAACTAAAAGATAAGAGTGAAAACATAACCAAATCTTGTACAATTTTTTTCGGATGATATTATTAAGACTCATTATTATCTTATATTTTAATTATATTAACGTCAATTGATTTGAAAATAATAAATAATTTTTAATAATATAATACTTTTAAAATTCATTGAATGGGCATCCGCTCACTTAAAATGTGATATCCATTATCTCAATTTTTTAAAACACATTGAGAAATATAGTTTTAACAAAACCTCCCCACTTCACTTTTCAACATCGTCATATATGTTTTGAAGGCGATTTTATTTCTAAAAGACCAATGCCTAGGAACCATAATAGAAGATCTAATGTTACTATCTCAAAGATGATATAATAGTGTTTATCGAATCTTTTAATTTTCTTTCTTATTAAACTTCATATGATTATATTATAACCATATTAATATAATTAATATGGTATAACAGGCATACTAATAAGTTATTATGATTATGTTGCAACCATTTTCAATCACTTTTATATGATAAAAAGCTGGAAAAAATCACTTGTTCATACGTACGACCTACCATCTCTATGTAAAGGTGTACTTAATTTTTCATCGCCATATTAAATAAATGGTTTTAAAGATGGAAATATTTAATATATATGAAATTTATGTATTAATATTTAATATATATAATTTAATATAATGTACCCATTCTATCCTTCCAATCAATTTGAAAATGATTACATTTCTAATGCATATGAGTGGACTACCGCCTCTATGAAGTAAAGTCACCCATTTTTAATTTCATATTTACATGGAATTTAATAAGGATAGATATAATGGATATATATTTTATTTATATAATTATAAATATTATGGAGAATATGGAACCATAATCACAGTACATGGATCAAAACATTCATGATAAAGAATGTTTGATAAAATAAAGTTGTTAACACACAGAACAACGATAATAATGTACGATTTTTTATACACATATTAAAATAAGTTATAAAAGGATCATATATGATATTATTAACATTAATATGATTCCAATAACAATTAATAACATGATAAAAACCATTATACTAGAGGTAAAATCATATTCACCTAAGAAGAAATGTGAGGTAATAGATTTCATCTAATTTTCCCCTCTATTGAGCGTATTTGGTATTATGCACCTACTAACTATATTTGTCATATATAAATACCCATTTATGTTTTTAACATGAATGTATATTTCTTAATGATTTTTAGTGATTCAATTCAAGTTAGTCTATCAATTGTTATGTTTGAACAAAAATATCCTCTTATTTTTTTTTATTGGAAATATTTATCATTCAAATCCGTATTTTTCAAAATTGTTAAGGAAGATTAATTTTTATTTAATAAACTTATTTATTAATTAAATTTTGGAATATATTTAATCTTTTAATGATATTAATGTAATATATCCACTTTTTTTAAAAAGCTTCATTTTCAACTTCCTTTATAAATAAAGAATGATAATTTTTTCATTAATCGTATACATTGTCATCGACCTTTCCCACTACAATAATCATTTAAATACCTTTATCTTACTGCAAAAAAATTATGTTTTTACATAGAAATATATTTATAAAAAAAATCTTTTAAATTTTATATTTCTATTTCCATCTATTCGTTAAAATAATCAATTTTACTATAAAATTTATTTTGTTGGCTATCTCCCATATCATGAATAACCTCAAGGAATTTAACAATATCTTGAGAAAACCACATTTATGTGACCATTGGACATTAAATTTCCCTTAAAATATATATTATTTTTATCATATATATTCTTAATACCTAAATAATCAACCAATTATTCAGATGGTGTTTTACATCGAGTGTATTTTGATTGATTGGGGAATTATTTATAATTTATATTATTTATATGATATAGAAATTTGTTAATAAAGCATATTTTTCATGAATTTCAGTTTATTATGAATTATATGAAAAATAAATTTTATATATAGTCATTATCAAGGCTATAAATAACATATCACCTCAATGCATCCACATGCCTCTTGAGACAAAATAGTTGGCCAAATTAAGTTGGTCTTTACCCGTAATTATTAATTGTCTTGAGGAAAGGTCTTGATGGTAGAGATATCATGATGTCTATAATCCTGAAATCTAATTTTATGAATTCAATAAATTTATTATTTTTTTATTATTAAATATGAACCTACTATATTAATTTTATCTGTGTATCCATTTTGTGTTTATTTTATTGATTAAATAGTGTTTGTTTACAATTAATTATGTATCTCTATTGATTATTACTTATTTACTCATAATAAATTATATTTTAATCATCCCATACTCAAAATTTGAGTTCACCCTTATTTTATTTATTTTCCCTAAGTTATGAAGAATAATTCTTTTAATGATTTCAATGATGATAAGCTCTATTTTTTACATATATTTCATCCACAATGTAAAATGGGTATCATGTATGTATCTGGTTCTCCAAGGCTACTAAATTGATAAATCTATTAGGATAATATCCCATTACCTTTTTACACTATAAAAAAGTAGAAATAAACTCTCTGTTAATAAATTTGGGGTTGTTACATAGATTTATCCATGTTTGTTAATAAGAGAGGAGAGGTTGTTTTTTTTATATTTGATGTTGGTGGAATACTTGTAAATACTTGAATCTTTACTATATAGTATTTGAATTAGTAAATGAAATTGGATCCAGTTATTATATTTTATTATATTTGAATGATTATGTTTAAATACAACCAACCAATAGTATTTTATCTAGTTTTCTTATCTTGAAGCCTTTTCCATTTATCTTTACCCATTTTAAAGTTAACTATGGGGATAAAAAATTTTCATTGTAGTTATTCATTATTTCCCAAAGATAAATTTATTGAATTTCTAATTTGAAATATTCTAATTGGAAATCTGGAAATGATATTATAAGATCCAATTTCCATAGGTGGAAAAATAACTTTTAACATAAGTTCGTAGAATGCATTGAAAACAATTTCTAGAAAAAAAATCATCTTTAAGCATGAATATGTTTTTACACCAAAAAATGTACACTGTTTATTAGCATGAAATTAATTTTATTATGTTAAATAAAATGAAAATTAATTTAATTTTAAATAAAAAAAATTTAATCCTATTGGATGATTTTTTAAAAGTTAAGAATCCAAAGTAGTTTTTTTAACAAAAAATAATACTTAGATTTTCAAATTTTCAAATATATATTTATTGATTAAATATTATATTTTCAAATAATATCAGTCATTTATAATATATATATATATATATATATAATTTTTTATAAAATTTCACATCATTATCATATCATGATAATGTTATAATAATTTCATAATTTGAAAAATCTGTACTTTTCATTATTAACCAAAAAAATCAATTATTTCTGAAAAATTTAAAAAAATAAAAAATATATAATTTTGATATTATAATGTTAAATATTAATTTCACTCAATAAAATAAAATATAAAAATTTCTATGAAAATGATTCTAATATCTTTCCACATACATGTTAAACCTATTTTAAAAAATATATTTGCGATGTATAGAAAGAATTTATTCTCATGAATTTCTTAGTAACAAGTATTATATGATGATTAATTTAAATTAATTAATATATAAAAAATTAATGTCATAAAAATAAAAAATTGATATTCATAGCATTATTTATTTAAATAAAAATTAAATATTCACTTAAAAAGTGTTTTCTCGAAAATATTTCTTTTTTTCATTCAAACGATATTATCATCATTTCTGAAAAAAAAAATATAATCAATGTAAGAATGATTATTCATTAGATAAAATATATAAATCATAAATTTTAATTAAACTAAATAATAAAAAATAATTAAAATTAATAATTGGAATGAAACATAGATAATATAAAAAATCCACACTTTATAGAAAAATGACCCAGTTAAACATTCACAGTTCTTAAACTTGTATAATTTGACTAGTATCATTAAAAAAAATAAGTCATAATTTATTACAAATAAATAAATATATCTTCATTATAAAAACCTTTCTATATATATTTTATAACATGATTACTCAAAATCTTACCATGAAATCCCACAAATTGGTTATAATAGTTATATAATAATATTTTTTACAACATCATGTTTCATTTGTGGTTAATGTTGCATGTAACATAATATATTGTACATCATATTCTTAAACTAAAATCTTAGGTTTCTATAAATATGATCGATATGGATTAGATAATATCAAATTCATGTGTATTTTCATCTATGTATTTCTTTCATGATGTGATAAAATTTATGCTAGTTGTTGAAATGTTTTATGATATCCATATTATATGATGGTGCAAATTGGAAGTCCAAATATTGGATACACGTGATATTTGTGAATTTAATCATGTTATAAGTACCAAGAATCTAGGAACCCAAAAAATTTTACACATATTAATTTCATCAAATTCATAATAGTGGCCATTAAATTGTAGGTGCATGTTTATCCTCATAGATGAACATTTATTTTTATTCCAATACATGTTATTCCTTTCCCTTGGAATGAGAATGTTCATATCTTTGTCACCAAATTTTATTGTATGGTAAATTTTTCATTAGAAATAAATAAAATTTATGTAAGACACCACACAACTTTTTATATAATTTTATCACGAACTTATATCACCCCTTTAACTTTAATTGTAGATAAGAAATTTCAATGAAAACAATGAATTAATTCCCTCTTTCTTCACTATATTTTGTTTTTATAATTATTTTTTATAGTTATTTTAATTTAAAAATGTTTCATTTAAGGAGGATAATAGGAAATATAGTTATAATATATGATTAATTTATGTAAACATTTACAAAACAAATTTATACGACCCACACTATCACATTACATTATACATCATCCTAATATATATCATGAAACAAACAAATTTCCTTCATGATATGAAAATAATCTATGAAATGTACTACTAGAAGGTTATACAAGGAATGATTATCAAGTAATATATTATTCCTTTCTTCCAACTAATAGATTATATGGACATACAAGTATGTTTGATGTTGTGAAATACTTAATAATATATAAGAGGGTTTTCATAACTAAAAATAATTTAGCTATTTTTAATGAAACTTAGCTCCTGGTGTCCTTATTAAAAAATTCAAATATAAATTTTCCTATATTTTCAAAGACTCTCATGAAGTAAGGAATTATATAAAATATATCAATTTGGTTTGAATTCTTCTATGGGGTTGAATTTAAACAATTGGGCTTCAATTTCATAGCATGAAAAAATATCTATTTGATTAACATAGTTTTCATATAACTTCAACTATTGGGACGATTTAGATTAGTTTTCATCTAATAGAAAAATTAAAAAATTTGATCATTTATTTTATTATAAAGGTATCGTTATAAAGTTGGGTGAAATTATTTCTTAATATTATATTAATTTCTAATATATTTTATTAATTATTAGAAATAGTTTTTATGTATGTCATAAACTCAAAACAAAACCTTCAAAAAGTAATATTAAATCTAAGCTTCTATAGATTCATTTACCTCCCCTACACTTATTTATATAAAAATATACATTAAAAATATAATATTATCAAAATAATTCCTTGAGGTATAAGGATTAAGGTAATATAAAATATATTATAAAAAAGATTCATCACTAAAACCTTTTCATACAAGATATCATGAGTTAGTACACTATTAACCATGCGATTTAATGATATGTAATAAAAAAGGATAATATGTAATCAATGAGAAATAACTAAAAAGAAAAAACTAAAAAAGAACATAAAAAAGTAAAAAAAATAATGTAGGTTTAAATAATAAGTAATAAAAATTAAAAAGCAAAAAAATTAATATAATGAAATATATATTTCAAAAAATGAAAGGAAAATCAAAAAAATAGGGAAAAATAAAAAATAATCCAAATTGTATAAGAAAAGTTAACTAAGAGATATATTAAGCCTCATTAATAATAGTAATTTTTCTAAATTACATATTTAATAAAGACCTATAAAATATGATTTATAGAAATTATATAAATATAATACTGTTGGAATACCATATGAATGTAGTGCAGCCATATGTGTCATGGTTGATGACTGTAAGGGCCTTGTCCAAAATTATAGTCTGTAGGGGTGTAGCACATCATATATAATCCCTATCCATCCCTTTTCCACCATAAATAATTTTTAAAAGGGAGTGGTTGGGAGCCAGCTTGGTGGGTATTGTTCCTGACTAAAGAAAAAATCCAAGATATAGTGAACCAAAGTGGAAAATATTGTGATTTAAGGGTCCTAAATCCCTAATATAGATCCTAAAAATTGTATTGGAGTGTGTCGAAAAGCCTCTTATTCATATAGAAAACACTTGTGGATGATTTTTGGAAACCCAAATGAATGTAGTGCTTCCCAATGAGTCCTAGTTGCTGGCTACAGGGGCCCTATACCACATCAAAGACTAGAGGGGTGTTGGACATCCTATTTTAGACCCATACACCCCTCCCCTCATAAGTACTTTTTTAGAAGGTATATGGTAGTGAGCCACCATGTTTGGTAGTGGTCCCTATTGAATAATCATCCCATGAGTTAGTAATGTAAATTAGAAAATATTGTGATATAAGGCTCCAACATCCCTAATGTAGATCCTACAAATAAAGTTACAGGTAAAAGGGTTATCTCTATATGATTCAATAATACATTGTTTTTCTTGAAAAACTATCAGATAATTTCTTTTTATAATTTGAAATTAGTATATAAAAAATAATGAAAACAATGGAGATGATGATTTTATTTAATGGATACATTTTAGATCATTTTAATAAGTTGATTTCTGTATTTAATTTATTATTGTTGAAATGTTAGAATTTTTTTATTTCTAGTAGGAAAAACATATATATTAAAAATTATTGAAAATATATGAAATAAACATCTAAAAGTCACTTTTCACCACGAGCATCATTTGCGACGTGGCACCAAATTTTTTATGAAGCATTGAAGTTGTGGAACTCGACAAGGGAATTTTAATTCCATGTATTTCAATTAAATATCATGATATCATCTATATATATAGCTTTCATCATATAGAGTCATGATGTTAACAAATTTTGTTATGTATTTATATGTTGTGTACCTAAATACACTATGTGAATGTTCTGGATAGGGAAGGTACTAAAAAGTCACTCATGTCATAGATTATAAGTCGTTTAAAAATTATACATTCTAATACCATCAGGAATATGAAAAATAGATACTCATTTAGGATGTTTTTTACAACAAGTCTTATAGAACCATTACCTCAGCCACTATTTAGAGACATTTTGAAATAATAGGAAACACAAATACATGGCTTCTGAACCGGAGAACACATGCTTTAGAGCCATGCTAATGCCATTTTATTAGAATTTTTATTCATTATTTTTGTACACACTCTCTTTGATATCATGAGGAGGTTACTTCATTGTATCGTGGAATGTGTGATGAATGGGGAATAAATGTATAGGGTATTTTATTTTTGATTAAAATTCATGTTGGGGTTTCACATCGGTTCTTCAATTATATCCCTTTTTTGATTATTATTCAATGACCATTGTGAGTGGGTTTAGGAATGGGGTTTTATTTATTCATCTCTTTGAGCATGACCATTTCTTATTTTGACTAAATTTCCATTTTAATGTGAGGTCTAGGGTTTTGTTTTATGGTTCAAATTAAGATACAGATCACCCATCCATTGTAATTAAATGTACCTAACCAAGGGAAATCTTGAATTTGTATGAAGCGTGTTTATTAAGAACATAGGATTTTTTGGACCTGATTATGAAACGTTATTTATTGTTAATTGATTATTTAAATGTTCATTATCTCAAGAAGCTTGACTCATCGTTACCAATAATGCATTTTATATTTTTTTATTTCAAATTCTCCACTAATAAAATTTGTAGTAATTTAGTTTCACATTCTTAAAATCACAATTACTTTTGTTTCACATTCTTAAAATCACAATTAATATTTTCTCCAAACATGAATCATATGGTATGTCTATAGAATTGAAATTCCTATACTACCCTCTAGTTTAGTGGTTTTTTTGTTTCATGTTTATAAATTTATAAATTTTCTTACCGTACAGGAATCAATAATCCCCCACACACCATCCAGATATTAGTTTGTAAAAAATATTATATGGGTAACTAATTATGACAATTCATTAAAATATTAGTAAGCTAATTGATTTATTCTTAGGTGGATCCTCAAATTTATTCATTCATTGTCATAATAAAACCCTAATACTAAACCACATTAGTTGATAATATATCACCACTTCATACCTATAAAATTTTTATATAATTGTAATTGTATAACCTTCTTTTGAGAAATGAATAATATACACTCTTTTGTGGATTAACTTCGATAATTATTTAATTATAGTTGAGTATCAATTCAAAACAAAACTCAAATAATACACAATAAATGAATATATACATCCATAAACTTAGTCCCTATTAATCCACACAATTAGAAATAGTTTCCATCATGGTGTATCAATCCCTCTATATCCACCATGTTCCCAAATTTTATACTAGGAAATAATTTCTATGGAAACATCTTAGTGGTAAATAATTATGAGAGTAAAATCTATAAAATGGTGAGTAAGTGATGAAAAAAATCAACATATCACAAAAAAAAAAATTTAATGATCATGTGTTTCTTTATTTATAAGTATTTCATTTTTAGAAAAATAATTTGGGATATATTCACAAAGAAGTTTTATCATTTTAAATTTTCAATCAAGATTAGATCAAATTATTCTCTTGGTAGCATGGGATTCTAGACTACACCAGATCTCTATTGTATATTAAATATGTTTTTTAATTTTATTCATCAATCAATGTATTTCAATAATTATCTAATTTGGTTAAGAAATCCATAAATATAATATGGTTTTTGTCCTTGACTATTATATGAATTTTAAATGGATTAAAATTTCCACGTACAACATCTATTTTTTAAATGCTTTTTAGAGTTCCCATACAGAATTATACTCTCTTGTGATTAGTTGAAATTACTATTAATTTGGTTTCATAGTTTATTCATTTTTACTTTATGATAGGTGTTACAAAATATGGATATTATTTATAGTAATTTATGGAAGACCCTCCTTAGGTTGGTGAAATTTTCTTCATATGTACAACTGGCACATAATTTATCTCATGGATGGTTATTTTAATGGGAACAAATAGTTAAACTATAATTAAAATTGTTCATGAGTAGACAAAATCCATTATCTTCCTCAACATCATTATACCTACACATCATGGAAAAAATCAATTTAGGTACAACTATGATAATAAATTTCAAATTGATAAAAAATTTAATAAAACTAAACATTTTTTATTTTATTAGTTTGTAGGGAAAATAAGTAATTTACTAAAAATGATTAATTCCAAAAATAATTAAAAAACAAGGGGTTTGTAATTATTAATGATATAAAAATTATATATAAATAATTGGCCATCTATTTTTTAATTTTCTCCAACGAAGTGTTATAAATAGTATTTATTTATTAATAGTTTTCATAGTGATATCCTCTAAAATTTGATAAATATTATAAAAATATCCCATCAAATCTGAACTGTATAAATTTTCTAATATAGTGGTGTTTCCCTAAAATATATAGGAAAAAATTACCATAAATCCCTTCAATGAAAATTATTCTCTTATTATATAATATTTATATACATTTATGTATTTGTATGAAGAAAATAATTTTTTTCAATATGATTCAATGCTCTAATCACTTTTAATTAGAAGTAATGAGATGTTCCATGTTCAACCCTCATGATAATATTGATCTCCATCAAAATTATATTTTTTCATTAAAATGATTATTTTTATGAGGTGTACGGTGTGTTGTACTATTATAGAATTTTATTTTTCTCTATGAAATCATAAAATTTCACACTCATACACTTATTCCTTTTATCTAATCATAATGTTTTCACTATATACTATATTACTTTTCAAACTTCTTTTAAAATAGTCAATGATTTTTTTAGATTCAGAAAAATATTAAATAAAAAAAATACATGAGATTAATGTGAGATCATCCCCAAATTATTTAAATTACTTATCTCTATGTATTACATTTTTCATTATATATTCTAATATATAATTGTGAATAAACTCTAAAAGTTTAATTAATTAAATATCCACATTCTTGTTTGAAGACTAAACTATATTTCCTTTAAAACATATAGTACATAGCCATTATATATCCAACATTACAATGAGAATATATCAAATATAGTTTATAAAAATAATATTATTGAAATTTAAATTTCCAATATGACCATGTATCCAATGTTATATGTTAATTTTTACCATTATTATCAAATAACATGTTTTTTAGTATCTTGTAATTGAAATAAATTTCCTTTATCTAGTAGTACACAATCAAAATAACACAAATATCATCACCATATATTTATCTTCATTGAATATCACTTCATTTTTATCATCACATAGATAAGAAACACTAATTATGTTATAATTTAATCCATCAATATATATTTTGTTTTTTGATTTTATCATCCTACCCTAAATATTCATGGAGAAATGATATTTAATCATGACAGATATATGATCACAAAATATAATGGGGACTTTTTTTTTATATTTTAAATACACTTTAATGTTTGTATCTCCTGTCAAGTAGTATGAGAAAAAAATTTCTAATGTCTAAGGTATCTTTATTTTTGAAAACCTCTATTCATCTTCCAAATCACACTCCAACTCTTTTAATTAACACAACTATAAAAATATTTTAGGTTTCTCTTTAAATTATTCTATAATGATACTATTTTGACACAATATTTACCTGATTAACATAATTGGTCAAATAATTTACCAATTTAATTTAATAAGTTAAAAAAAATCAATGGTTTCACTTTTTGAATTCAAACATGTTTTAAATATTTCTTTTTTATGATGTGTTTTCTCCTACTCATCTTCATCTATAAAAATCATAGGAAATAAAAAATTCATTCCACTAAACTAGTAAATTCATTATAGAATATCTAAAACCCCATAGCACCATCAATTTCATGAAAATGAATTTTTTAAAGAGTCTAATTTCAGTATATCAAAAAGTACATGAGAATATTTTACTTTGTGGTTACTATTTTTGACTCAATTATTTGAAAGAAAATAATTAAATGTATTATAGTTTTAAAACATAAAATTAGAAAAATTTCCCATAATTTTTACGTTATCAATCATTTTAGATTAGTACATGAGTAATATAGTTGAAAATGAGATAGAAATCTGCAATTTATTATAAATTTAGTACACTAAAATAATTACTATTCTTTACTATTTTCAATCATTATATTTATCAATTGTATAATCTATTATTTCCATAGAATTAAAACTTTAATGATTAATATTACAATAATTTTTCTTGATATTTTACAATTATTATCAAGGAATATTAAACATTTATAAATATCATACATGGATTTTTCTATGTCCAATATGAATTTATTAAAATGGTTATCAGGTTGTAACACCTATATTGAGTAATTTCGGGTTATTTATAATAATAATTATAATTCCCCCAATGAAATATTTACTTCATTATCCATAAAAAATTAAATTTTTTACATTTCAACTTCCTTCACTGACATCAATTTTTTATCAAATTGGATATTCTAAAACTCATTTAATGTTTGATATACCTTCCACAAATTCCAGTTCACTTTATCTATGGTTCTGATATTCTATATTTTTTAATTTCATTATCATTTCAATATAAAATCTTGTAATTATTATTTTTTCATTTCGTTACCACTATTTTCTCTATCTCTATATAACCCTTCTTCAACATTAAATAATGTTTCATCATGGGGAATACATTTTTTGATATCAACACATTTTTTATTGTCAGTTTATTTTTTCATCACTTTCATATAATATATTATATTATTTTCCTTCAATAAAAATATCACTATACCTTTTTAAGAACATAATATTTTGTTTAATTTTGATGTTTTATTCATTTAAACCCTCATTGGTGTCTCATCAACATCGTCACCTTCATCCTCTTTTAGAATAAGAAAATCAAAGAAAAAATGACCAAATATTGTATAATTGTAAAATTTTAATAGAATAGTATCATGATATTTTACATTTATTTTATAAATATTCTATGAAATATTTGGTTTGTTCTTTTTAATCATTACACTAATTTCTTCATCAGCAATAGAATCTAACACTTATTGGTCTTTGATTTAGTTCTTTCATTATTCAAGTTATTTTAACATATTTAATTATCAAAATTATTTTTATTAATGAAGTAACATATTTTAGAATCACATACATACTCGACATAGTGTGATTGTTATCTATCATGAATGAATTCAAAATAAATCCTTCAAGTGATGAAACATTGGAATCAAAATATTTTCAAAACATAACAATTATTAATCTGACAATCATAGAATCATTTAAATTTTATCTGAATCATCCAGGTGATATTTATGAATCCTTAATTCTAACTAAGAATATTTTTATATTTTATCCATTAATTACTAAAATATACTCAAATTGGGAAAGATAAATTTGATTATATTGATCCTTTACAGTAAAATTTCTTTTAAATATATTGATTATTACATTATAAAATACTTTAAAAATAATTATCACATTAGATTAAATAAATTTCATCTATAAATGGCTATCCAAGATAAAAGTTCATCTTAATTAATATTCTCAAAGATATTTTTAGTGGTCAGTATCAACAAATTACATTCAATAAAAAGATTGTATCCATTAGATACAATATCTTCCACATATGTTGTGAACCTATCTCCAAAAAACGAGATATTATGTCTAATTTATTAAATTATAAAACGATACAAGTAATCACATATTTATGGACTGATTTTTTTAGTATTCTTGGTAAACAAGATATATAATTTAGTCATTCAATATCGTTGAACACAAAAATTACAGGATATTTTTTCAATATTACAATAATTCCTTCTAAAATATCCCTTCATATTATTAATTCTATATCTATAAGATTCCCAGAAATGGAAACAAAATATTTGTGAGCTCAAATTATTTTTAAGAGTCACGCAAATTTGAAGTTATCACAAGTAAATGAAGAATAATCAATATAGAATAACAAATATAGGGAAGGTAAAATATGAACACACATTTTATATATTTAATACCATAAAAGACATGAATAGATGAGGAATAAAAAATATGTTATGTTATATTAATGAACATAAATTCCCTTTAAATAACTTTATAATCATTAATAGTTATGAAATAATCAATATGGAAAGGTAAATAAATGAACAAACATTCGACTTAAATAACATGACTATCATAAATAGATATGGAATAATCAATATAAAAAGGTAAATAATAGATAACACATTCCATTTAATCATTAACCAAGAAAAAAATTCATCAAAATATAATATTATCTTAAAAATATTATGAATAATAAAAACTAAACTCTAAATTAATCAAATTTTTAATTATTTTACGTTATGATCTCAGATGTCATGATACCTCTACCATCAAAACATTTCAGAAGATGGTTTAAAACTATAGTAAAACATTAAATTGACTCTATCTTACTCATTCATTGAATGATACTACTGATACATCATGGGGTTATACCATTCTAGGCCCCACCCATCACCATATGCCCAAACAATTCCTCATATGTTGAATAACGGATTTTATTCTTGAATAATATTTATTATCATCCAATATTTTTATTGAGTACAAATAAATATTATATCAATACATCCCCAAATAATCATAAAAAATTATATATAGAAAATCATATATATAAATAGTAAAAAATTTATGTAAAAAAATATACATGATAAATAATTTGTAAATTTATTATAAATTTAATTTCTAATGGTCATAGGAATGTTAATATTTCAAAGGAAAGGGATTAACTATTAAAATGAATCAAGAATAAGAATGTCAATACTTTCCTTGCTGAAAATGAACATAAAATATCAATATAATAAATAATGATTGTATCAATACCAAATATTTCAATTCATTATAAGTAAAAAATGGTTAGTTACTGTTGAAGAATTAAAATACAATAAAAATTTTATTCAAAAACATCATGAGGAAAATGTTATTTTTTTACATTGAAAATATTTTTAAAGGAAAATGTTCGCAAGATATATTTAAAATAATTTTCTATTGTATTAAAATTTTAACTTGTAATAGAATATTTAAAATAACTAGTGTTCATTATGGTGGAAAATTCCACACATGTCATACAACTTAAAACCAAGAATCTTTTCAGATTTTTTATAAAAGAAAAATGATACTTGTTTGGAATAATACATAAAGTTTCATTTCATTTTTCAGAAAACATAATCCCATTTAAGAGAGAAGTTATTTAAAAAATCACTTTGATAATGTTAAAAAATTGAAAATATTATTATAAAAATGTTTTTTGAAGAAAAATCTTTTTTTAACAGAAGTGAGAAATAATGTTTGACTATATTAAAAACATATTCACAAATAAAAATCCTAGGAAAATGGTAATATTACTTTATAAATTCATGAATAAATAATTAATTATAAAATTAATGTAGTTTTTTATAAACTTATCAAATGATTTCATTCAATATAAATTAAGGCATAAACAATCCAGATGAAAATTAGATTGTGAAATAAACCCTCACAAAAAACATAATGTTATGGTGAGAATTAATCATTGAATCAATTAGGTCAATCAAATTTAAAACTAAATAAAAAAAATTTAACATAATATAATCAAAATTAATTACACACATAATCTTAATTATCTAAGACTATGAAGATGTTATGTTACCCAATGAAAGAAATTTGAGTAATAAAATTAATTTTTACTTAGTATTTTTCATGTCCAATCCACTAGAATAAAATAATTTAAATTAAAACATAAAATAACATTAATTATTACATAATAATGATATTACATGTCAAAGGGGAAAAATATACTCCATATAAAATAAATTAGGTTCATAACATTATAATATCCATCAACTAAGAGAAATTTAGATGAAGTCCCTTACCTGACACATCTGTTTGGTTGAACATGAATTGTCCACTTATATAATAGATTCATGAATTTTATTAAATTATGCCTAACTAATATTCATATTTATAAAATCATATTTGATCCTTTTATATAAAATTTTCATGAATTTGTTAGTAGTCATTCAGTTTTTCTATTGATTTGAGTGATAACTATTTTTGTTCTCACGCATGACTTAACATGAAAATTCTAGTTTTTGAGGAAATATATTATTCCATAATCTAAAAAATTATATTAATGTAGGAAATACAATTTCTTATTTTATAAAATTTTATAATAATTTTTTAAATTTGAACATGGAGAATGGATACATAGCTTTGTGGAGACGGTAGTCCATTTGTACGCCTGAGCGAAATTATCATTTCCTTAATGGTGGAAAGGGAAAATAAATTAGTGATATATTAATTTTGCATAATATATAAATTTTAATATATATCTAATATATTTCTTATTTTTTCCTTATTACATTTCATATAATTCATATGTGAAGAACCTAATCACATCGCTTGGCAAGGTGGTAGTTTGTCACACACCTGGTCGGAAATATCATATTTTAAACAGAATCGAAATTAAAAAGGTATATGTGATATTATCAATAAATATTTAAAATAATATCATAAATATCACATACATGTGTTAAATCCATTATTATATTTTCATTTGAAATCTATTTATGAAAAACAAATTATATCTGTTCGTGAGGTGGTAGTCTACTGTAGACACGATCGACAATTTCATTTCCCATTTGATGGAAGAGGATATGGATATAGGTCATCAGAATAACCTAATGACATCTTACTATAGGGAATATAATTTTTTTATTATATAATAATTATTTAAAAATATTTTAAGGAGGTTAAAAAATAATCAAAATAAAAAATTCTTGTTTAAGAATGTTACCCCTTCTTCAGAAAAATTCTTTTTAGCTTCACAAAAATTATTCCTTAGTTGGACTTATTATCGAAAAAAGGGAACAAGGATGTTTTTAAGGGACTAAGGAAGCGATTTGGGACGGTATTTTCATAACCAAATCGAATTATAAGTGTAAATATGGAAGTATATGGGTGACATTTTATAATTTGGAGAGAGGACTTACATGGTATTTTTAAAATCATCATTTACACCCATATTATTATCATAAAACAAGCCTCTAAAATGAAAAAACCAATTATAAAAAGAGGTGATAATATCTAAAAATATCAATAAAATTATTTATTTAAAAACTTTTTTTTTCATTTTAGTTTTATCTTCTTATTTTAACCCCTAGTAAAATACATTTTACCATAACAACTATAATTAATCTTTACTATATTCAAAATTAATTAATTTCAAAAATTATGTTGACCATATAAAAAAATATTAATTTTTTAAAAAAAATTGAAATAAAATTTTCCAAATTAAATTCACAGAAATGGTGGAATCCAAAATAAAACTATACCCACAAATGGGTCAAAAAATATTTTTCCACTGTTAAAATTTTCATATATATAATGTTTTAATATAAAAATTAAATATTAAATATATTTAAATTACTTAAAATATTATAATTTTAATATAATTGATGAAATTTTACTACTAAAAATTTTAAGATATAAATAAAATATTTAAATAATTTAAATGTAAAGGTAGTTTAAAAAAATCAATATTTTTTAATATTCATCACCAAATCAATGATTTTATAAAAATACCAAAAATCTACATCAAGTTAATTTTTATATTATAATTCCTAAAATTATGTACATTTTATAAAAAAAAATTTCTTAGTGTGGAGAAAATTTAGTTTATATTATTTGTTCAAAGCATGACTAGACATTCTTTTAGAGATATATTTTTTTTTTTAAACATTTTTTTTCTTTCAATTTTTATTAATTTATTCCAAATCAATTGATAAACAATGAAATTTTATATACATTTATATTATATATAATTTTTAAAATTTATTTATTATTATATATTCCCATCAAATTAGTATCTAGTTTATAAAGTTATATAATATAACATTTAATTTAGACTCGGGTTAGTGTGTTCCACAGGCTATCAAAGTTATCAAATTAATTTTAAAAGAAACAAATCATAAAGTATTATCTTGTTCTAATATTTTCTATGCTCATTGTTTTGTGTTATATTGTAAAGATGCAGAAATTTCAAGGAAATTTCTCTCTTAATTTCTTTCGAATTTTACGAGTACGCAGTTTCTAACGGCGGATGATTCTGAGGCCCGATGTGCCCGGAATCATTTTCCGAAGTTTAGCTCGGGTACGTTCAATGAACGAATGAGCGGGTTTTTCTAGCTTTTAAACCGGTGCTCGAAATTGAAATCTGAGGGCACTGATGAAATCGTAGCACCGATATTTTCCTAGTAATTCCTTTTACGGAGTTGCGTTTTCTCAGGTGTGGTTTTTAATTTTTGGGGTTTAAGTTAAGAAATAAAATAATGTGGTAAGACAACCTTATTTTATTTCACATAATGCCACTTAATGCCACTTAAGCTATGTTAAGAGGATAGAGTGGAACTCAATGTATCCTAACATATTGGTAGGATATTTGTGAGGTGGGGCCCGCACGAGCCCCAACATTTCTTTCCTCCTAAGTAGCGCACCCACAACACCCCCCCCCCTCTTTAATGAAAGTCAACCATGCATTTTTCTGGATAAGAAACGCCTCATTATTTGGGCAGTTAAATCGTTACAATTAATTCATTGAATTAATTGTTCGTTTCTTTTATTTTGAAATTCAAATGTGTCATGTGCGTTAATAAAATAAGATGACTCTTATTTTATTTCTGTTGGAACTTGTGGCGTGGAGAGGATTTGGAGGAAAGCGTTTTCTTCGATGAAGAACGCGAAGAACGCGAAGAATGCTCTAACCTCCAACGAAGAATGCCAAACCCTCGGAGATCGACGACGCGACGCCGTGTACCGCAATGTCAACGATGCTTCTTCCACGACGCTCCTTCCGCGACGTTTCTTCCACGATGATCCATCTCTTCTGTGACAATCCTCTTCTTCTGCGATGATTAATTCCACGATGAACTCACATTCGACGACAACACTTGAGGTAGATAATTATTTGAGAATGATTTTATTCCTTCATTTCAATCATTTTAATGAAAACAAGGAAACACGGATCAACCTATTATCTAGTTGATCCGTGCACATTTTCCCTGCGGGTTGGGAATTTTTGTTGCGGGAAGTTGTGGGGGCTTATTTTATTATTGATCGTGATCTCATCTGTCGTCTTTCTTGGTTTCATTTTGGGCCGCCTGTTATCATACTAACGAGGGGGAGGTTGGACCGCAAAAACATGACCGACCCTCCTTCCCTCCTTGTTGTTTGAGTTTGTTGCGGCACAGGAAAGGCAGCGCGGTGCCATTGCACTACGTCGAAACGAGTAGAAAGAACGCGGTGAATAAGTGCGGCGCCATCGCGCCCCGCCGTTTGGGTCAAACGAAACCGCAGGCGGAGTCGGGGCCGAGGAGGCGATTTGAAGAACCCACGTTTTGTTGTCGAAGTGCGGATCGACGGATGATGGTGAGGTGGGCCGTGAAGGCGTTTTGAAGGATTTGCAGCGAAGGTCGGGTCCCGAGATGATCTCTGGCGAAGATCACAGGCAAATCGGACCACCGGAGCGCGTCCGGTGGTCTGCGGAAGCCCCCGCGGGTGCGCCGCGTCGGCGCGGAGGCGCCGGTAGTTGGGGCCGGCGGTGCCCAGCGTGCCACTGGAAGAATCCGCCGCAGCTGAATCCAGGGCGGTGAGCGCTGGTCCCGTGGCCGCGTGGGACCACGGGAAGGAACGTGGCCGCTCGGCTAGCGCCGAGCCGAACCGCTCGGCCAAAGCCGAGCCGCCCCAGGCCGCCCAAGCCGGGTCGGGTCGTGCCCAGCTGGGTCGGACCCGGACCCAGGGGGGTGGTTGGGCCGGGTCGGGCTGGGCCCAGACCCCCCGTTTTTGGACCTCTTTGGTCTTTTTCCTATATCTTTGGATACAGACCTTCGATCAACACACCGTCAGTGGATATGCGAGCCTTGTATCGAGACGGTCGTTTTGGTATATTATACTCAAGGTTTCATAGAACTCTGGGTTCGGCCGGGTTGGTTCAGATACGAAACCAACGGGGCCCTCGGAGCGGAAACACTTATATCTTGGGCTTCGGACGTCCGATTGACGTGCCGTCGACTTTTTTTGGATTCCTCTTGACGAGACGGATCTTTTGGCTTACTTCGCTCGAGGTTTGGATGCTGTCGGAGTGCGGTCGGGTTGGTTCTCTCATGAAACCAACCGGGCCCCTGGAACAAAAAAAGACAATAACTCAAAAACCGAGCGTCTGATTGACACGTCGTCTGTCTCGTTGATTTACTCTTGATGAGACGGAACTTTTGGCATACTTCACTTGAGTTTTGGTTGCAGTTGGATAGTGGCCGGGTTGGATTGCACCCGAAATCCAACCGGGCCCCTGGAACGGAAAAGCTGATAACTTTCAGACTGGACGTCCGTTTGACGAACCGTCAGCGGCGTTGGTGATCACGTGGAGAAACGGTCCCTATGAGTTTATCCTATGAGATTTAGGGTACATTTGAGTTACGGTCGGGTTGATTCGCGCACGAAACCAACCGGGCCCCGGGGATGAAAAAGGCTAGTAACTCACAGACCGGGCGTCCGATTGACGCGCCGTCTGTTGCGTTGATACCCATGTGACGAGGCAGTCCTTTGAGATACTTCTCCGTGGGACTTTGTGATACTTGGAGTATCGACCTGTGGCTCGTGGAGCGGACCCACCCGGAGACGAGCGTGCGGAGTACGGAGACCGTGTAGCCGGCTGAGACCTGACGACTGCTTGAACGACTCGACTTGGAGTGAGTCGACTAGCCCAGTGGACGGAGCACTACTTTGTGAGGTGAAGACCCATGGCGGACGGAGAACTACCTGTGTGACAGTGCAGACCCGCGGTACTCGTTCGGAGAGTACCTCTACAGGCTACTAAGGGGTGTGCACTACTGTGTATGGGTGTCATACCCCGGCGGGAAGCACTACTATGTTTGGGTGGCTGGCCCACGGTACTCAATAGGAGGAGTACCTCAGCAGTCTTAGGTTAGAGAGCAGTACCTCGGAGTCGCGATAGGACCACTGTACACTCTAGAGACGGAGCTCTTCAGTAGTTACGGTTTCAATAATGAAAATCCTGGTTTGAGCTGAGTCTATGACCTTTGTGTTTACCTCATGATTGAGATGAGTCACTTGATAACTTGGGTATATGTATGGGCATATACCTGGGTGGTGGTTATCCATTGATTTTCTTAATCTTTGGGTTCCTCATGATTGAGATGGGTTACTTGATAACTTATGTATATGTGTGGGCATATACCTAAGTCGAGGTTATCTGTTGAGATCTTATTTGTGGTTATCCTTTTTTGTTTTAGTGAGACCTTTAGGGTATCGGGGTCCCTACTGAGTATTGTTATACTCAACCCTGCATGGGCTATGCCCGCACCTCGTTGTGTTGGTTGCAGACGATGGGCAGAGCTGACGGAGGCCGAGTGTTCGAGGACTGGATGGTACCCGGAGGTGGACCACACGACGAGTCAGTATCCGGAGGTGGACTTCACAGCGAGACGACACTCATAGGGGGTTGACGGGCGAGAACATTGAGGAGTTGCGCTATCTATACCTTCCCTTCAGGTAGGATCCATGGTGGACGATCCAGGAGCTGCGCTATCTATACCTACCCTTCAGGTAGGATCCGTGGTGTACGATCCAGGAGCTGCACTATCTATACCTACCCTTCAGGTAGGATCCAAGGAGGACGACCCAAGAGCTGCTTCCTTTCTTCTAGCTATTTGTCTTTTTCTGTTGTACTTTCATTCAGTTGTAGCTGTACTTTCAGTTGGGTTTGTATTCTGCCCCATTTACATTTAGCACTTCCTTTTGTACTTAGTGTTTTACTTCCTCTTGTACTCTGTGGTGTTTTGTTTACTTTTATAAAGGCAATGCCTTCCCAGTTATCGGGATTTATGCCTTTGGTGATAGTCGCCAACCCCTGGCCTATGGAAGGCGGGCTTGGGGTAGTCACGGCATGGGCCCCGAGGGCGGGTCGTGACAAATTGGTATCTGAGGTGGTACCCAGCCTTTAGTGCAATGCACTGCCTGGGTTAAGATGTAGGGCCCACAACGAGGACGTTGTGCTCTAAAGGAGGGTGATTGTAACAACCCCGAATGATAAAGGGTTAAATGGATAAATGATATGACTAATTTCAACAAGGTGCACCATCCTTTTCGAGAGCCTACCTGGTTAGAACTCCACAGTTAAGCATGCTTGGCCTGGAGTAGTGATCATGATGGGTGACCTCCTGGGATGTCTCTTAGGGTGTGTGTGAGTGAGGACAAAACACACTGAAAAGGACATGTGTTGGCCTGTGGGGAATGTCATTAGTCAGATAACCCATTCGGGCACGTGGGTGGGACCTAGGGTGGGACTCATGTGTCTGTGAAGCAACTGGTGGGCAGGCCCCAGTTGTTACATTTCGTGTCAGAGGAGTTCGGTTCTATCGCAGAACTTATATCTCTGATATTTTCTTTCTGTGAAGCAATAGTGTTAAGAGTATCGAGTGTGGTTTTCAGATCAGGGAGTGCAGTGTTGGTGCGGGAGGCTGACGTATCCATACACCAGGACCCTAACAACTGATTTCCGACTTTGTGCACGAAAACACTGATTGCGTGTGTGTTTCCAGAAGTTTTTAAATGTCATCTCAAACCAGGTCATCTCACCAGGTATAATCATTTGATCGTGTCATGATGTTTCTTTCAGGATTCCTTTTCACGGACGACCAGCTAGAGCCTAGAGGGATTTGCGTACTGACAGCCTTCCAAGCGACGAGGCATCGGTACAGGGCCCTCTAGCAGTTGACGCACCAGCAGAGGCACCAGCAGTACTACCATACGTTGGGGCACCGATGCCACCAGCACCAGCAGTAGGCGATGCACGCCACATGAGTGCGTTGCACGAGTTCCAGCGCCAGAGGCCACCCAGGTTCTGGGGAGAGACGGACCCGCATGAGGCTGAGGTTTGGCTGGAGGCAGTGGTGAGAGTCTTCAGGCTAGTGGGGACGCCTGTAGACTTCATGGTGATCTTTGCTGCCAGCCTTCTTCAGGCAGAAGCAGGCAGGTGGTGGGGCCACTTGTTCCAGTTTTGTGACGGGATGACCTTTACATTGGAAGACTTTGAGACCTTCTTCAGGGTGGAGTTTGTGCCAGTAGCTCTACACCCCGAGCGTGTTCAGGATCTGCTGCCTTTGCAGCGTGTTTTTCTATCAGTAGCCGATTCATCTGTGGGCAGTAGATAGATGATGTAGAGGTCCAGGAGGACCAGACCAGGAGTTGGGTGATCTCGGGTTTTAGGACCGGTGGTGCGGGGCACCCGGTGTGGGGTCAGAGCCAGCCATACGAGGAGTAGGAGGTGTTATGAATGAGGAAGTAAGGGTCACTTGGCATGTGACTGTCTGACCCCCCGCACAGTCGATCCGCAGGCGTTGGAGGAGCCACCGAGGCAGAAGCAGCGACGAGTTCTTGAGCAACAGCTGAGCAGTGGACAAGGCAGTAGAGCTCCGAGAGTAGGTGGATAGGAGCGGAACTAGTGGATACGTCCCTTGTACTTCTTGTTCCATATTGCTATTGTATTCGTGTCTTTGTACTATGAGCTGCAATAATAAAAAGACACTTATCTTTGTGATGTTTTCTTTCCTATCCTTTTTGTTTGTTTGATACTGAGTGGTCCTGGTTAAGACTATTGACTTGACACTCACTTTCGGGACTTCTACTGGAGGAGACCCAATAACCTCACACTGATGCCGACAATGTGACTCGACCCTTGGAGGCAAGAGTGACAGTTGGATCTCTTGGTAGTTACGTCGAGGCCTTACGACGTCATCCATGGCATGAATGCATAATTCATGTCAGGAATGACTGTATTAGGAAATGGGCGTGATTCATCCAGGGGATGAGACCGAGTTTCTCTTTTCTTCCAAGGAAAGATTTTAGCATCTCTTTCAGATCATAGGCAAAGAAGGTGAAAATCATCCAGGAGGGGATAAAGATTGCACGGTGCAGTAAGAGACAAGAAACTGGCACCAGTCTTAGAGACTCGAGCATGTTAAATGTTTCAAGAAGAGGACGCTTTAAGGAGAGATGAGTCTGTGAATCAGCAGACGTGGAGGTAGGGCTAGCAGAGCACCATGAGGTGGTGTACATCTTAACATGCTACAACCACCCACCTTAGTTATCCCCACCAGGCTCAGGGAGTAGGAGGGAGGAGGAAGAGTGCGGCAAATTGCGGTCCAGGAGTGTGACCCAATCGATCTAAAAATGATTCAAGGGCCAGACTTTGTCAACTACTAGTTGCTGTAGTAACAGACGTTGATATGAATCATTCCTTTCTTTCAAAAATCTTGACCCAGACCTAGAGTTTCCGGTAAGCCGTGGACTTGACCCTCACGACTGGAGATACCTTGGGAGGAGACTCGATAATCACACATACGCCAACGGTGTGGTCAGACCCTCGAGGTGAGAGTTTTGGTTAGATTCTCTTTATGGCAGCATCGAGGCCTTACGACGTTGGTTTGAGTATGGACTGGGCAATCACTGTTCATACACAAATTGACGGTATTAGGCAAAAAGGTCGTGGTTTAACTACGACGTCGGAATGAGTTTTCCTTGGTCGGTGAAAAAGGAAACCCCAGGCATCACAGGGTAACTCATGCACAGGGGGGTGCGACCGATCACTCTTGAGTCGGTCAACCTTATCCTCGTGGAAGCAGTCATTTTGAGTTCCAGTTCTGAACAGGTATTTGAGACCTCTAGAGTTCGAGGATGATGAACACGTCCTTATATGGGTCTCACCTCGACGAGGTTTACGGAGATGTGGCCAAGGCAGCAAGTTATCTCTGAGGTTCAACGGACCTTTCTAGGTCCTCAGCTGGGTAGGCGAGGTGGTTTACCACTTGACCCATCCACCTCAGTTGCACCAGGGGCACGACGTCTTCCACGTATCTCAACTGAGGGGATACGTGCTCAACCCTTCACATATCATCGACCATGAGGAGCTAGACGTTGGCGATGAGGTGACTTCTGGGGAGGTTCCAGTGGAGATCTAGGATCGACAGGAGAAGGTCCTACGTGAACTGTCGATTCCTCAGGTGCGCTTTCACTGGCATCACGGGAACCTCCAGGACATCACATGGGAGCGGAAGGCACAGATGTGTGCTCAGTACCACTTTTGTTTCCCTTGATTGTGTTATAGCTTTACGGGGATGTAAATATCTGAGGTGGGAGTAATGTAAAGACACATAAATTTCAAGGAAATTTTTATCTTAATTTATTTGGAATTTTATGAGTACGAAGTTTCTGAAGGCGCCTGATTCCGAGTCCCGGTGTTCCCGGAATCATTTTCCGAAGTTTAGCTCGGGTACGTTCAATGAACGAACGAGCGGGTTTTTCTAACTATTAAACCGGTGCTCGGAATTGAAATCCGAGGGCACCGATGAAATTGCAGCACCGATATTTTCTTAGTATTGCCTTTTCTGGAGTTGCGTTTGCTCGGGTGTGGTTTTTAATTTTATGGGTTAAGTTATGAAATAAAATAATGTGGTGCGACAACTTTATTTTATTTCACATAAATCAACTTAAAGCCACTTAAGCAAAGTTAACCGGATAGGGTGGAACCCAAAGTATCCTACCCTCTTGGTAGGATATTTGTGAGGTGGGTCCCACAAGATCCCCACCATTTCTTTCCTCCTAAGTAATGCACCCGCAACCCCCCCCCCCCCCTCCCCCTCTTTAATGAAAGTCAACCGTGCGTTTTTCTTGATAAGAAACGCCTCATTATTTGGGCAGTTAAATCGTTACAATTAATTCATTGAATTAATTGTTCATTTCTATTCTTTTAAAATTCAAACGTTTCATGTGAGTTAATAAAATAAGATGACTCTTATTTTATTTCTGTTGGAACTTGTGGCGTTGAGAGGATTTGGAGGAAAGCGTTCTTCTTCGACGAAGAACGCGAAGAACACAAAGAACGCGAAGAACGCTCCGACCTCTGACGAAGAACGCCAAACCCTCAGAGATCGATGACGTGACGTCGTGTACCACGACATCAATGACGCTTGTTCATGACGCTCCTTCCACGATGTTTCTTCCGCGGTGATCCTTCTCTTTCGCGATGATCCTCTTCTTCCGCGACGATTAATTCCACGACGAACTCGCGTTCGACGACAACGCTTGAGGTAGAGAATTATTTGAGAATGGTTTTATTCCCTTGTTTCAATCATTCTAAAGAAAACAAGGAAACACAGATCAACTTCTTATCTAGTTGATCCATGCACGTTTTCCTTGCAGGTCGGGAATTTTTGTTGCAGGAAGTTGTGGGGGATTATTTTATTATTGATCGTGATCTCATCTATCGCCTTTCTTGGTTTCATTTTGGACTGCCTGTTATCATACTAATGGGGGGAGGTCGGACCGCACGAACATAGCTGACCCTCCTTCCCCCCTTGTTGTTTGAGTTTGTTGTGGCACGTGAATGGCAGCGCGGTGCCATTTCACCATGCGGGAAAGAGAAGAAAGAACGTGGCGAAGAAGAATGGCACCGTCGCGCCGCGCCTTTTGGGCTGAACAAAACCACGGGAAGTGTCGGGGCCAAGGACGAGATTTGAAGACCCCGCATTTTTTTCGTCGATGTGCGGATTGACAGACGATGGTGAGGTGGGCCGAGAAGGCATTTTGAGGGCTTTACATCGAAGGTCGGGTCCCGGGATGATCTCTGGCGAAGACCGCAGGCGAATCGGACAACCGAAGCGTGTCAGGTGGTCCGCGGAAGCCCCCACTGGCGCGTCCGGTGCGTCCGCGGAAGCCCCCTCCGGCCTGGGCAAGCAGCGGTCCCAAGGCCGCGCGGGACCGTGGTGAAGGGACGCGGCCTTGCGCCACGTCCGGTGACACGGAGCGGTCCCCGCACGGGGGCCGCGACTCCTTTGGCGTGGCCGCTCGGCTAGCACTGAGCCGGACCGCTCTGCCAGAGCCGAGCCACCCCAGGCCGGACCAGCCGTGCCAGGCCGGGCCGAGCAGGTCGGGCCAAGTCGTGCCCAGCCGGGTCGGGCCGGGCCCAGACCCCCTCGTTTTCAGACCTCTTCGGTCTTTTTCTCATATCTTGTGCTACGGACCTCCGATCGATGCACCGTCAGCGGTGATGTGATCCTTGGATCGACACAGTCGTTTCAGTATATTATACTCAAGATTTCATAGAACTTTGGGTTCGTCCGGGTGGGTTAGGATACGAAACCAACCAGGACCTCGGAGCAGAAATGCTTATATCGTGAGCTCCAGATGTCTGATTAATGTGCCGTCAACTTTTTTTGGATTCCTCTTGATGAGACGGAACGTTTGGCTTACTCCGCTCGAGGTTTGCATGCCGTCGGAGTGCGGTTGGGTTGGTTCGCTCACGAAACCAACCAGGCCCCTGGAACAAAAAAAGCCAATAACTCACAGACCGGGCGTCCGATTGACGTGTCTTCTGTCTCGTTGATTTTCTCGTGATGAGACGGAGCTTTTGGTATACTTCGCTTGAGTTTTGGATGCAGTTGGATAGTGGCCGGGTTGGATTGCACCCGAAATCCAACCAGGCCCCTGGAATGGAAAAGCTGATAACTTTCAGAATGGACGTCCGTTTGACGAACCGTCAGTGGCGTTGGTGAACACATGGATAAATGGTCCCTATGAGTTTATGCTATGAGAGTTAGGGTACAGTTGAGTTACGGCTGGGTTGGTTCGTACACGAAACCCACCGGGCACCGGGGACGAAAAAGGCTAGTAACTCACAGACTGGACGTCCGATTGACGTGCTGTCTGTTGCTTTGAGACCCTTATGATGATGCGGTCCTCTGAGATACATCTTCGGGGGACTTTGTGATACTTGGATTATCGACCTGTGGCTCATGGAGCAGACCCTCCCAGAGACGAGCGTGCGGAGTACGGAGACCGTGTAGCCGGCTGAGACCTGACGACTTCTTGACCGACTCGACTTGGAGTGAGTTGACTAGCCCAGTGGACGGAGCACTACTTTGTGAGGTGCAGACCCATGGAGGATGGAGCACTACCTGTGTGATAGTGCAGACCCGCGGTACTCGTTCAGAGAGTACTTCTGCAGGCTACTAGGGGGTGTGCACTACTGTGTTTGGGTGGCATGCCCCGGCGGGAATCACTACTGTGTTTGGGTGGCTGGCCCTCGGTACTCGACAGGAGGAGTACCTCAGCAGTCTTAGGTTAGTGAGCAGTACTTCGGAGTCGCGACGGGACCATTGTACACTCCAGAAACGGAGCTCTTCAGCAGTTACAGTTTCGATAATGAAAATCATGGTTTGAGCTGAGTCTATGACCTTTGTGTTTACCTCATGATTGAGATGAGTCACTTGATAACTTGGGTATATGTATGGGAATATACCTGGGTGGTGGTTATCCGTTGATTTTCTTAATCTTTGTGTTCCTCATGATTGAGATGGGTTACTAGATAACTTAGGTATATGTATGGGCATATACCTAAGTAGAGGTTATCTATTGAGATCTTCTTTGTGGTTATCCTTGTTGGTTTTAGTGAGACCTTGAGGGTCTCAGGGTCCCTACTGAGTATTGTTATACTCACCCTTGCATGGGCTATGTTCGCACCTCGTTGTGTTGGTTGCAGACGACGGGCATAGCTGACGGAGGCTGAGTGTTCGAGGACTGGACGGTACCCGGAGGTGGACCACACGACGAGTCAGTATCCGGAGGTGGACTTCACGGTGAGACGACACTCGGAGGGGGTTGACAGACGAGAACGTTGAGGAGCTGCACTATCTGTACCTTCCCTTCATGTAGGATCTGTGGTGGACGATCTAGGAGTTGCGCTATCTGTACCCACCCTTCAGGTGGGATCCGTGGTGGATGATCCAGGAGCTGCGCTATCTGTACCTACTCTTCAGGTAGGATCCGAGGAGGACGACCCAGGAGTTGGTTCCTTTCGTCCAGCTGTTTGTCTTTTTCTATTGTACTATCATTTAGTTGTAGCTGTACTTTCAGTTGGGTTTGTATTCTGGCCCATTTACTTTCAGCACTTCCTTTTGTACTTAGTGTTTTACTTCCTCTTGTACTCTGTGGTGTTTTGTTTACTTTTATAAAGGCAATGCCTTCCCAGTTATCAAGATTTATGCCTTTCGTGCTAGTCGTCAGCCCCTGGCCTGTGGAAGGCGGGCTTGGGGTAGTCACGGAACGGGCCCCAAGGGCGGGTCGTGACATATATAGTCATTCGAATAAAATGTGCTTCTTTTAAAATATCAGGGTGTTACATTCTCCCCAACATCAATAAATTTAATCCTTGAAATTTAAACATTATCTTGGTAATCAAGGGTTTGAAATTTGGAAATACCACTGTTGAAAAACAACATAATAAGAGGGTTAATAAAAATTACAATTAAAAAGAGATAAAGGGAAATAATAATTTCATTTTTAATAACATGTAAATAAGTGTCTATTTAGTTTAAAATAGGGGAAAGGGGAAGAAATAGGCATAGAAAAAAATTAAAAATAATTATCAAGTGGGATAGAGGTCACTGATCACAAGAATGTGATTGATCAAGAAAATTTTTAAAACTCAAAAACCAAAAATATGTGATGAGTTGAAAGACCATTAGATTTATTGGATATGAAGGTAATAAGATACCATTTTATAAAATCCATTTCCTAATTTTGAAAAATTATTTTACTCTCTAAGAATATAAACAAATATAATTACATGATATCATTATATTTCATAATAACAATTCATTACATGTTTGTTCATTTATCAATTTACAATTAATCATTTAATGTAAGAAAGGAATATATAAAAATCAATTTTTTTAACCTGAAGAATTAAAATAAACTTGTAACAAATTGTATGATCCATAAAATATTGACATGTATTTTTGTATTTCAATAAATATTTTCCAAAATTTAATATGGTTATCATTATTTATTAATCTCTAAACTTCAATAGTAACCCCACTAGTTCATCTTCAATTTTTAAATTTAAAATAGTTTATGTAAAAACAATGTGGTATTAACTAGAACATCATATTGGCCAATGGTATGTGCTAAACCCTTATCATCCATCAGTTGTTGGTTTAAGCCCTATGCCCGTTTTAGATGGAACGGGTTTTCAACCAGTATGTGGGTTGTAATTTTTCTAAAACTATATTAATATTAATTTAATAATGTTCTCAAATTGTGATGACCCATAATTAAAACAACATCAAATATAACATAAACCTAAAAGTTTACCAATACCATTAATATTATAAATATAAAATGTACTGGAATTTTTCATCTAATACAGTTTCAATTTATTAAACCAATATATTGAATTCGCTAAGTTTTTTTATCAAAAATTTGCTTAATAATATTAGAATGACATTACATAAAACTAAATAGAGGTGTTTAAGGATTTAAAATTATGATTAATCTTAAAATTATAAACCCATGATGGTATTCATAATTACTAAGTAAATGAATACATATATGCTTCTAAAATTTAAGAAAATCATTATATGTTTCAGTATTATTATACCCAAAATACCATTGGTAAAAATAATTTTATAATATAATTCTATAATCCCAATAAATAAACAATTAGACCATTTAACATCAACATAGGTTCTTTTTTTGTATAGTTGTTAACCTTTAAAATTAGTTATTTAATTTGATAATGTTCATGTTCCCTATATTTAAGTCAAATAACTACAAATGGATCCCAAGTATGATATTTATTCTATTCTATTGTACCCTTCATTACTCTTACTAGATTTATTTTTTATACCATATTTTGAAGAAATAAAACATTTTCCATTTTAATTGTGGAAGCTTCCATTGTGTCTTTTTACAAATTTATATGATTAAGGAAATTAGGCATTATTTCCTACATGGTCTGCACCACTCGACCTAATAGACAACTCCATAATTATCTACTATAGTTATTATGAGGTTTGGTTAAGTTGAACTTGGTTAATAATATTTTGAGATTTCTAATTAATCTTAATCATGATATCATTTACTCCTTCCAACCCCCCATTTGGTTTCTCATAGTAACAAAATTTCCCTTCATATTAAATGTTAACATGATTCTCCTAGATTATAACTATTTATATTGACCGAAAATTAATGTGTGAGAGGAAATAATCATAGAGGAAAAATAATAAAATCATTTATTTGATGTAGAAGTCTTGAAACCTTTTTATTCATTAATTTTTATCATCTAATAAAATTTTTAAAAATGGTTTGAAAAAAACTGTTTTTTCGAAATAATTTTCCCCAGAGTGTCAAACAAGGTGAGATGTAAGGACAATTTTCATGTACTAGGTAATACTTGAGTTAATCCTGACATGAATTAGTTAGATTTATTATCCTAACGTACATATTTATCATAACCACATCCCATTGTAGTATCAAGATATATATTTATTTTTAGGAAACCCCACATAATATAAAAATTTAAAAAACATTAATATATTTTTTATATACTTATTCTCAAAGTATGTTGTAGGGTTATGATCAGTAATCTATTTTTTAATAAATATAGTTAACAAGTTTTAAACTAAATTTTATGGGATACCGACTATAATAAACCATGATCCATTTACCTAGATCTTGTGTCTACATTATTAAATTAGAATAATATATAAGTAATCACAACATGAAGTACTAAATAGTTTTGGAGTCTTAGTAAACATGATACATACTCGAGTCATGAATTACGTTTGAATGTAAAAGTTACAACATCACTTTTTTCATGAATATCAGTATTCCCACATAAATATCCTTGAATATCACTCATAGTTCACTTCTGGTATTTATGGAAAATGGTAAAATTAAAGGTGATATCAATGATCTATTAGAGTTACACAAATTTTAAGCTATCATGATTAGATGAATACTAGTCAATATGGGATAATAAATATTGGAAAGTAAATATTTGAAAAGGAATTAAATTTAAAAAATAAAATGAATATCTGGATTAGATAAGGAATAATTAATAAGTTAAGGTAATTAATTGAACACACATTATATTTAAATAACTTTAAAATCATTATTATATAAGAAATAATCCACATTGTAATGTAAATAACTGATCACACATGTTTTTTAATTAACATGACTTTCATGAATATATAAGCCATAATCAATATGGAAAGGTAAATAAATAAAAAATTATACCATTTAATTAGTAACAAAAAATAAAATTCATCCAAAAATAAAATCATTTCAAAATACTCATGAAATAAAATAAATTAATTCTTAATGAAGGTAATTCTTAATTATGAGATTTTATGATATCATGCATCATGAAACCTCTACCATCAAGACCATTCACAAGACAATTTGAAACTATAGGATGAAACAAATTTAATTATTTCTTATAGACTCACCTCAGGAGACTACCAATGCATCAAGGGGATATATAATTCTAGTTCTGACCCATCATTTCATGTCCAAAGCATTCCTCATATATTGAAAAATCGATTTAATTCATGACCAATATGACATGTCATCAAATATCCATATTGAGTATTGAATATGGATTTATCCATATTAACCAACATAACCAAATATTAATTAATATAGAACACCTTATTAGAAATTATATATGGTTTAAAAATGACCATATATAATATAAATAATATGTATATTTATGAAAAATTTAATATCTAATGGTCACGTAAAATTAAGTATTTCAAGGAAAATATAATAATTTCAAAAATGAATCAATAAAACGGAAATAAATAAATTCTCTATTAAAACTTATCATAAATCATACATATAATGAATAAGTATAATATCATTACAACATATCCATATTGACGTTTATGTAAAATAAGGGGTTGTTGTCATTAATGAATAGAAATACGATTTAAATTTCATTAAAATCAATCTTAAGGAAGATATTACATTTACTTTCAAAAAAAATTTAATTAAACATTCACAAAATATTTTGAAAATAATTTTTTTAAAAAAAATTCATATTAAAATTATAATTTAATATTTAAAACATTAAGATGTCATGATAGTGGGAAATTGTTTACATTCCAAACACATTAAAACAAAATTTCTTTTCACATTTTCAGTAAATTCAAAATAGACCATATTTAAAAAATCTCATGAATATTATTTTCAAAACATTTTTTTTTAAATTCCATGTTTGTAAAATCTTATTTAAATATCTTATTTTGAATTATAAAATCATTTTTCTGAAACATTTCACCAAACATAGTTTTGGAATAAATAATATTTTCAACTAAAGTTATAAATGTTGTCGAAAATTATTAAAAAAACATTCACAATCATGTTATGTACCAAAGAGTTAATAAATGGCATTATTATGGGAAAAAGTAATTAATAACCATAAGAGAGTAAAATTGAATGGTTTTATTTTCTAATGATCAGATAATTTCCTTCAATGAATATTCAATCATAAACAATCTTGATTGAAATTACATTATGAAATAAATCCTATGATGATCGTACCATTAATGTGAGAATTTATCTTTGAATCAATTATTACAATCAAATGTAAATATATATAAGAGTAATTATAAATATAATAAAATATAATCCAAATCCATTAAAAACATAATCCAATAATATTAAATACTCAAATAAGCAGTATAACCCAATAAAAGGAAATTCGGTTATGAAATTATTTACAACATGCTAATTTCCAATTAAAATTATATAGGTTGAAAAAAATAAAATATGAACATAAAATAACATTAATTATTAATTAATTGTGATATAAAATTTTATAGAGGCATTTTATACACCATATAAAATAAATTAGATGTATAACATTACAATATGACTCAATGAAGGGAAATAAAGTGGACGTCCCTTACCTCATGCTTCCTTTAGATTAAACATGATTTAACCTTATGTATAATGGTATTATGAATTTTATTAATTAATAAACTAAAAATATTCATATTTATAATTTCATAAATGATTATTTTGTTACATATTATCACCCATTTGTTAATAATTGTTATTTATTAATATTGTTTTGGGAAATAATTTCCTGGTTTCTCATGCATATTTTAATATGAAAGTTTTGATTATAGAGAATAATATATAGTTACATAATATCCATAATTATATTAATTTTATAAAATTTATTTTTTTAATTAGATAGCATTTTACATTTGTTAATTAAATTTTGGACATAGATAATGGATTACATCTCTTCTAAGAGACTATTGGTTTTAAGTATACATGAGGGAAATTATAATTTCCTTAACGGGTGAAAGTGTATACAGGTAAGTGATATATTAATATTATGGAATATGTATAATATAATATATATCATATATATTCATTAAATTTAACCTTATTAAAATATATTTAACCTTATGAGAAAACAAATCACAACATTTTATGGTGAGGTAGTCTGTCTGATACGTGAGCGATATTATCATATTTTAAACCAAAGAGAGAGTAAGAAGGTGTATCTGATTTTATAATTAAATAAATAGAATAATATCATAATTATAATATAAATGTGTTCAATAAATCATTTCATATATCATTTAAAGATGGTGATGGAAAATTAATTACATTGATTCACGAGGTGGTAGTCTGTCGTACACATGATCGACGATTTTGTTTCCCATTTAATGGAATAGAATATTGATATAAGTCACAAATTTATCCTAATAATATATAAGTATATTTTACATAGTTATTTAATTATTTAATCATGGTTTAAAAAGATTTTATGGAGTTTTGACAATAAAAAATTAAGAAATCTTGTTTATTAATGTCACTTCTTCTTTAGAATACTTCTTTAGGTTTACAGAAAAATATTTTGAATAATAGATTTATTATCAAGCCCAGGGATATAATATGTTGGTAACGGATTATGTATGTTATTTAAGAAGGTATTTTATAACCCAAAATTCTTTTGAAGTATTAATAGAGGGGGATACAGTGTGTTCTTTTTATAAGTTGGAGATTGGACACACGTGAAAGTTTTTAAAATAATCAATCACTCCCATGTTTTCGTCATGACAAATTCCTTCAAGAAGGGTACTTATAAATCCTTATAGGTGATAATAGATATAAATTTTTATATAGTGATTTTTTGAAAATATTTTAAGTCATTTCCAAACTTATCATCTTGTTTTAAACCCTCTCCCTGATAAATGAGCTTTTTTCCTTAACCGCTGTAAATAACTTTTACTTTTGTCACTATAAATTATGGAAAAAAATTAGGTTGAACTTATTACATAATATAAAATATTATAATTCAAAATATTATTTAAATATTTAAAAATTCAATTTTGTAAAATAGAATAATCTAATATAAAATTCAATCTGAAGACATATTGAAAAAACTAGTTTCTAAAGAGAAAATTAAGATATATATTGAAGGTTTAAATATATGAATTTAATTTTAAATTTATTAATATAAGCTAAATTTGTTATATTATAATACTATGGAATTAATTTTACTTTATAACAAACATAAAGTGTTATTTAAATATGTAAATAATTTAATCAAAATGTAAATTTTTAATAAAATGTTCTATTTTCAATATTAATATAGACATGAAACAATTTAGAAAAATATATGTAATAAAAACTAAATTATTTATTATATTCTAAATTTTAAAATTTAAATTAATTTATGAAATATATTTTCTAAAAGTGAGTATAAAATAATTTTAATTTTTTTAAATGAATTTCAAATTCGTTTTTTAGAAATATACAATTGTTTCTATAAGAATTCTTCTTCTTTCAAATGATTCTTATTTTATTTCTAATAAATATATAAGCAATGAATTTTTTACGAAATTTTAAATACAAATAATTTTCATTATTTTTTCATTGTTATTCATACCCTCAAATTTAATAGCTATGTTATAATGATATAAAACATTAAAGTTCATTTAAAATCAGTTTTGTATGATTTATATGCTATTGAAGTTATATATTTTATTTAAAAATATATTTAACATAATATCATAGGGGGATATATTATTATATATTATTAGTGTTTTATTTTATATACAAAATCGAATACAATTATTATATTTTAAAATCTCTTAGTGTCACAACATTAAGGATTTTAAGAATGGAAATATTCTCTATTTCTAAATATAAAATTCTTTGACATCAAATATTGTTATACCTTTATTATTCACATTACTAATTTATCCATTGATAAAATATTATTAACCATATAACTCAATATTAAAAATAACAATTTATTCCAAAATATATGCATAATAATCGTAAAAGTCCACTTGGACTACTATTATACCAATTGAAGAGACCCTAATTAAATAGACACACATAAAGATTCACAAAGACAACTTGAATCAATGAATAACTAATATATTACAATATTTTATATATCTGTAGTCAATATTTATTTATTAATTAAATAAAAATGTATATAATGTTATCGTTTTTCGTTAATTTAGTGCATTCAATGTAGCGTTTAAGAAATTAAAATTAATAAGATTCATCAACGAAATATTAAAGCCACATCCTTTATATTACCAATGCACACCAATTCATGTATAATAAACAAGTATACCGTTTTTGAATAAATGAGATGGGTATATTTTTTCAATCATTCAAAATGAATTCACTTAACTTATCAAGTTATATAATATGTATTAATTCATTACATAAAGTCAATATATATAGAACTTTACATTTTGATACTTATTTCTTCTCACTAAAACCTTATCCTTAAAATGAAACTGTACTTTATCTAAAATATACCATGGGATAAATTATTAATGAAAACATACTTTGACAACATTCTTAAAATAATTTTACAAAATAAAATAAATCATTACCCATGTTTCAAATAGAAAATAAATTATCAAATTATTATAATTATCCTTTAATAATATATATATAATTCTATTTCTCCTTCATAAATATTATTCTCACATCTATTATATCTTTTCATGGGACATTAAAAAATCTATTTTTTTCCCTATAGTAAATCATCTTAATTTTTAATTTTTTTTAAATATATATATATATGCAGTGAACATAAAATTTTTTACTCTAACATGCTGTTTTTATTTATAGTTATTAATAGTTAACTACCATCTTCATTGAAAACCAAATATAATGGGAAATAATTTTAGATGTGGATGAACAAACTAGCCTATTTTCTATTGAAACTAATATTATACTAAAAAAACCACATAATTTTATCTTTATTTTGCCTAATATCTTAAATATTTTTCTTCAACATGATATAAAAAATTATGTAATCATTAAATCATGCATAAGATTTTAATATCATTACAAACATTCACTTTCCAGAATGATTCTTATAAATATAGTTTTAACATAAAACATCTCAATAAAATTGATCATCTGTAAACATGGAATGTTTTATAACTTGTTAAGACCCATGAAATCATCCTAAACTATTATAAATAGAAATATATCATATCATTTTATTACCATGGTATGTATAAAACTGAATTTTTTTTATATAAAATCATTGAATAATATTATGTGTATATATACAATGAATATGTGTTTTTCTCTATAACACACTCAAATCTCATTTCACATCTTTATCTCCTATATTAAAAATAAGGATTCTTAATTGGAATAGCCCTTATCATAACAACATTTCAATCAAATATATGGCCAATATGGTATTATCAATGATGTGTGAAACACCTTGCATGTTGTCCCATTATCTTTAGGTATTCTATTGAAAGGGCCTAATTTGAAGATACCAAATGTAAGTAGTATTATAACATTATGTTTACAAAATAATAGAGTTTCTAAAGAATATAAACTCATATTAGTCTATTATAGAAATATAAACATATATTTTTCACCTATCACTTGATAAAAATTACATCATAAAAACTCTATGATAACATTATTATCTTTTCTAAAACATCATTGAAATTTACAGAAATTTCTATTCTAGGTTTCCAAATGATTTGAAATAAAAATAAGGGTGATCTTATATACATAGTGATGAGTAGAATACAATAGAATTTATCATAACATAATACTGGAATAAATAAAATAGAATTAAATGAAATAAACAATCAAAATTATTTTATAATAAAATGAAAATGAGTATATAGTATATCCATGACAATAAATAAAAACATAGATAATAATTACTGATCACATACTAATGAAATGTATAATTCTAGACATCACAATTATAACATCATACTTGTTACAAGACATATTACATAAATAGGTAAGGAATATTCAATACCCTTGCTATTTTAAATCATGAGACCTAAAAATTCATCTAGAGGATATATATATTGGTTCCCAACACTCGATAATTAATTCCAATGTATTCATCATATGTGTAAGGAAGATGTTTTATTACATTCTCCAACAAACCTATATATTAATCATTACAAAATTAAATAATTGATATCCATATAATGGATATATTAGAAATAAATATTCCCCCATTAAATGGAATTATGTGGATGTCTATGAGAATATCTCAAAATCAACATATAAACTATGGGGTATTCTTAGTTTAATAGGTAGGACTCTTCAATATATAAATATATAGTAGTGATGAAGGTTACATTGAAGGAATGTGTTTATCAACAGAATAGAAATGTAGTTCAATAGTTTGAAATGGTAGAAGACTAATAAAATGGTATAAAACCATTAATTATTGTTCAAAAAGTGTGTGATAATTATACAAAACATATCCCATAAGACTTCCTAGATAGGTGTTTTATCTTATTCTCACTCATCAAAAAAATATTGAAGATTAGGTTGATACTCGACCAGCCTTTTTGATTATCCGCAAATCCATTGTTTTCATTTTCTGAATAAAACACTTTATGGATCAGTGGGAACCTCACAGTACCAGATACCACATTTCAAAAACCCCAAAAATAAACGTCCTGAAGGATTCAAAATTCACCCAGAAACATCAAAATTCAAATTCAAAATTCAAATTCAAGAAACAGGACACATCGTCATTACCTTAGTCTGTGATCCACCTCGAGCCATTCCAATTGAATCGCAATAAACACATCATCGTCATCTCATCACTGGAAATCAACAACCACCAGAAACATATTTGTAGTTGTATAAATATGAAGACCGTTGAAATGGTAGGGGCATTCGAATTGAACCAAAGACCAAAACCAGAACCTACCCAATTTGACTCACCTTCGTCGTCACTGTCAACACAAACTTCTGGCACCACTCAGAAAGAAACATCAACAACACCAAAAATTAGATATGTCGAACAAGTAATGATCTTTGCATGATAAAATCGACTCAGGAAACGTTTGGAGCACTGAGGGCCACCGAACCACAGATCCCAGAACCTCGTAGATTCTACCACTCCAGATCCGACTGGGAGAGGCACTGAGGAACTTGAGGTCAGAGCAGGGTTGAGTGACTGGGGACTCCGAACGACACCATCAATTGTGGAAAAGAAAACCAGTAGCTGGAGTAATGATAGAAAGCCAATGCTGGAAGCTCCAGGGAAACCATCGATTGCCGGAAACACATGACCCACAACCTCTATGAGTTGACGCTCTATCTTTGACCTGGAGAGGAGAAGGGGATCCTTTTTCATGATGATTTCTTCTAGATGCATATATTCCACAACCACATCCTTTTTTCAGTATCTATTTAGGGACATAATTTCTAGGAAAATCATAAAATCCTTTCTTTCCGAAATTTATATTTTATGGAAATTAAGAATTACTAAAAAAAATTATAATAAGTGAAAATAATTAATTTATCATAATCTATATATTATATGGATGATAATGACATGGAATTAAAAGAATGATTAAAATAAGTGTTTGTAAGTGAAAATGGATGGATTTAATGAAAATCCATGTACTACAATAATATCAAATTATGAATAAACTATTTTGTTTGGAGAAAATTAGTGTCCCAATAATAATATATCAATTGGGAGATAATACCATGAGATTAAAATCATGGAAATATGTGAAAATTTTATAAAAATAATAGTTTTAGTTATAAATTAATGTGATCTATTAGAGACCCTTACATTAAAATTAATTTTTAAATCTAGTGAAGGCCTCATTAGAACCTAAAAATATAATGAACCAACCTGGGATGACATGACACGTCATCCGAGAAGAACTGACACAAGGTGGAGATCATCCAAAAAATCTCATGAATAACAAAAATAGATAAACTAATAGAGTTTAATGTGGAATAATATTATACGTCAATGAGAAATTAAATTTAACAAAAATGGATAAAACTGAAAAATAATGATATATAAGACACAAAAAAAGTATCCATATAACCATCCACCACCACCAACCCATATCCCAAAGAAGGAGATGAAAAATAATAGTGGTTAGTTAACTACAAGATGCCCATACCCATTTATGTGTCCCCTAAAAGTACATCTACAACTGTCAAACGGAAAAGGTGGGATGTTACCTCATAGATTAGTATAATTTCACAAAATAATCTATAAAAATTCTAATACCATTAATCCATTTCTTCTAGATTTAAAAAAAAATATAGTTTATAAAGAACATTTATATGAGGAAAAACAATTTAACATTTTTTTTAAAAAGCATGCCATATAAACTATGAGTATGGAAATTATATGTAAAATAGAATGAAATCCAAAGAAAAACAGTCCAATGATATACTATAAGTTAAGCATGTGAGAAAAAAATTTAATCTTACCATCACGTATAAAAGAAATCAAAAACTTAAGTTGTAACCTATGAGATCAGATACAAGGTCGAATAAAGGATAGATAATCTCTAATACTTGTTTAATGTTAATAAAACCGATATAGAGTCCTTACATGTTCTTATGACATTAATAAAATAACCCCCTACTTGTGTCACAAACACTGAGGTTACATATGTCCCATTCTCAACACACCCAAGGTTTCTAATGTTTTATGTATGCCAAAACTATATGAAAGAACATGATTACAAATTATATGAAATTCTATAAAAGGATAATCACCACTCCTTTGCATAAATATACATTATATTGTAAGGATCACCATTGAATAATTTCATCAAACACATAGTGTGTGCAAATATATTTTTAAATAAAAATACACTTAAAAATTTAATCTCTTGATAGAAAACCACATTAATATGGAAGTAATAATTTTCATGACAAATATTGGTTGAATTTAGAAGAAAATAATGTATTTAATTAATTAGAAACATTATATAGACACACATAACTAAATAATATAGTAAACAAAAATTCCTTATAGAATAGAGTTTAAAATTGTTAAATCTAGTCCTCATAATCCTAGATCTATAATAAAAAACATAAAATCTCTATCAAATCCCCTAGATCTAGAAACCATAACCCAATAGAGTTACCATGAGACAAGGGGGAATAGATCAAGAAAGGGCCTAAGAATATGAGGGTGAAATATATCAAAAATGGATCAAACAATTAATAGCTCTAGTAATAATGAAGGTTGATCAGTATGAAAGTGATGGAAATCCCCTAGAGCACTGAAGATGGTTTATTTTGGAAAAAACATAGATTATGAGGTGATGTGACATAAAAAGATAATGTGGAAAGAAGTAAATTAAAACATTTTAAAAGATCTAATTGAGGTGCATGGTAATGTAATATTTTTAACATGCCATGTGTCAACCGTGTGGTGCCTCTATTTTATTGAAAAATGGAGGCATATAACTACTTGGGGAGATCCTCATGGTTTTGGAAATTTTTTTAAGCTGTGAAATAGAATAGGACAAACACTAAGACAACTACACAATTTTACTGGTGAGTCACATAGTTTAAATAATCATGTTAAAACATGATAAATTATACTATATCCTCATAGTTCAATAATATATTATTACCAAATTGTTAGTACTAATATGTTAGATAAACCATGAAGTTGTCCAATTTTCTCAAAAAACCATGTTTTCAACATATGAATCTAGAACACCTCTAGAATGACATAATGGATAAACAAATCTAAAACTAACACATACCTATGATTGGGACGTCATTATAATTCTTTCCACTATAAAATAATTATGTCCCCATCAAGTGATAAAGATTATAAACTCATAAAAAGATAAATCCAATGATGCATAATCGTCAATTCTCACTCCCATGTATCCTGGCTATCTTGTCTTCAATGCCATAGTAAACGAACTAAGGTAAATTTTTTCCATCTAGTACCATATATTGCTAATTAATTTTCTAAAATAGTTGTTCAACCATTGTTTTGTCCTGATAAAGATCAAAATGATCCAATTTAACCACATGGAAAGGGACTAGTTGATACCAACTTGAATGGGAAACATGAAACACATCATTAAATGAAATAATGAGAGATAGAATGGCCAACTGATAATCCAAATTTATAACTATATTAATGATCTAAAATGGTCCATAAAAATTATGCCAACTTAATATTATTACTCAATAGGTGGTGTCCCATTTGAGGAAAAATATTGAGAAAGACCCGATCACCATCTTCAAATTCTATCATATGATAAACGCAACATTCATAGGATTTCTGATCATCCTGACCTATCACTAAATTATCAAGGATTGATTATAATTTCAATTTAATCTCAAAAAACATATTTTGGTCTAACAAAGGAATTATTTTCCTACATTATGAAACACAAGGGAGAAAGAAATGTTTGTCTTTATAATATTTCAGTGGGTTCAATTTTAATCAAACAATACTAACTGTATTACAATAAAATTTTAATAAATTCATATTATTTTTACAAAAACTATTAAAATAAAGCATGCATGCTTTAAGTATATCATCATGGATCTAAATAGATCACATAGTTTTCCATGAGTTTGTGGATGATATTTGATTTTTAATTTCAACTAGAAATTCATAACCTCTGAGAACCGTTTAGAGAATCTAGATGTAAACAATTGGTAAGTATTAGAAACAAATAGAATGGAAACTCCAAGAAGCCTCACAACCTCATTTTTGTTTAAGTGTATGAGCTTCTCTACCTTCATAAACTCATTTTTATGTATGAAATGGTATATTTTTTTATTTAATAAATAATTAATAAAACCACATCCATCTTTCTTAGATTTAGTTGTAAAATAATGATAAATTCGATAAAAATATAATCCTTATTCCATATTGAAATCTAAAATTTTATCAAAAAATGTATAGATCTCTGGTGATAAACCATAATTCTCTAAAAAGTAATGAATTTTGGTACTATGTTTTCAATCATGTACCTCATCCACAACCACAAATACTAACATCAAATATCATGATACATCTCGGTAGTCCCATATATTGTGAACTAATAAAACTAGTGTCCTCACTAGATTAAATTTTACCACAGATATATACATACATATGACCTTAATTAGATACCCAAACTGCCCATCGAATACAGGGAACAATATGCCAAGGTATCCCCATCAGTTATGGTTTAATTTATTCATTATTAATTGGTATTTATTTTATTATTTTTGGAATATATAATCATCAAATTATGTCATCCTTCAGATAAGATAAGAAAAAATACCAATAATCCTCTTTGACTTTCATGATTATCTAAGGAAATAAACTCATAAGAGACTACTCTTTTATTGATTCATTTAATTAATTTAGTTGGCAGTTTCCTGCTCAATATATTGAAAACTGCATTCCATTTCTTATGAGTATAATAAATATAATTATTGAAAATATAAATAAAAAAACCTAGAATCTTTTTTCAAATATTATATCCTTTTGAGTAAATAAATACATCAAGTAGTTATCATAAAAATTTATCACGAATGGTTCCCTAAAAAGATAGGGGTACCATGATTTGAGAGCACTCATAATAGAATACAATTCAACTAAATGGTTCGGGTAGTTATTCTCATGAGATCATGATTTTCATGATCTATATGCCACCATATACTTTCCCAATATAAAGACACACCCACTCACGTAATTATAGCATTAAAAAACATCATAAAACTGACTTGATTCTAGAAGAAATAAAAATGGAGAAAAATCCCACCACCTATTCAGTTACTGGAATGATATTTTAAATTTTTCATTCATGTGAAACATAAAACCCTTATAGGTTAAATATATCCTAAAATATTAAATATTAGAGATGTATAAAAAAATAATCTGTAATGACTAGAAAATCCTAAGAATTCATAATATCAAAAAAAAAATTACTTCACCCATGTCATTATCACTGGTGTCTTTTTGGGATCCATTATGTTACACTATTAGATATAACATGGACCAAATAAATTACATATTGGATCCAAAACTATCATTTGTAAATATTATCATATGATTGATTTTTTTTAAGATTCAAAAAATGAAATCCAAAGAAACTATTTCTCCTTAAACTCTTTAAATTATAAAAAAAATATCTTCCATGAGAAATTATATGAATGACTCTATGAACCATTGAATGTTTTGGTTCATCAATAACATTTAAATTCTAAGAGTGTTTGTATGACCCAATGGAATAACTAGAAACACTAATTTCCCATACAACCTCGTATACATTGTATTAGGTATTCATTATTTTCATAATCTAAACTGATGGTACCCCAACCACTAGTCAGTTTAAGAAAAAAATGAGTCCCACTGTGTCAATCAAAGATATTTTTAAGTCATGGTAAGAGTTATTTGTCCTTAATTAATCACTTAATTTAGAATATGAAAATCAATAAAAACCTGAATAATTTGTAGCCTTCTTGGTAATGAAAATAGATAAATCCTAAAGTGATATCAAAGGATGAATAATTCACTTGGCCTCAAGATTCACAAGTTGAACCATATGTTCCATTAACTCAACATGTATCATTTTAGGGGATTTAATTGAAATGATCCTCATGACTTTAAGAAATTCAATAGTCAACTAGACCTCTATCTATAGTGTAACCCATAAAATAATTTGGAAGGACCTAAGGGTATAAACTCACTAGTACTTGAAGTTTCATGTTCAAAAATTAGTTAAAAACATCAAGAAAACTCTCTGACAATTGACATGAGATCATTCAAGTATAAGGAGGTGTAGGCCCCACTCTATCTAGCATTGAATTCCACTCACATTAAATTAAAAGGGAGACACCATTGTGAGATAAAAACAAATCTCAATGATGATAATAGTCAACATATTCCTTAAGACTAATCAAATATTCTATTCCAACAATAAGATAAAAAATACCAAGGTCATGGAAAAATAAATTTCATGCCACTTCCTGGATATCTATCATCACCAGACACGCAAGAAATTTAATTCATAGTTAAGACCTCCTTCCCATTGTGTGGAATGATTAAAACTAATCAACATAAGTTACAAAGGTAATGCCACTATATCAATTATTATTGATGATATAAAAGAATAATCCAATCCTATATCAAATAAATCTAGTACCATAGAAGAAACAATTAGCATCATACCCCTAATAGATGCTGACCCGACCTTAGATTTATTTAGTATATAATATTATACAAAAATACGTCCAGTATTATATCTAACCTAAGCCTTTTTAATTGTATGAATATCACCCTTGGGAGGAGAATGAGATCCAGCACCCTTTTAAGTGTCATAAAAACCCTGGGAGGCTTTGGTGAGTGTTGATCTAGATCTTTTCTCAGGTGACATTATCCAACAAAAAATATATTTGATGAAAATATTTTCCACAATGGAGACTTGTATTATGTGATTTTTTATAGTTATTTCTAGTATAATCAGGCCTTACTCACTAATAGTAAACTTTCTATTTATTTCCAGACAAAAACCCTAAATATAGCCCAAAAGGAAATAGAGAACCCATAAACTTCCTTTTCTGACAATAATACATACCATGGTTACAACCTATAATAATATCAAATCTACCCAAACACATTTTCAAAAATATTTATTCCTATTCATTAGATTATTTTTCAACTACCTCAAAAAAGGTTGGGAGGAATATGATAATAAACATCGAATGAATATCATCCCTCAGACTCATCTTGATCCTCTATGATTTAATTTAGTCATTTGTATTGATCTCGTTTAATAGGTGTAAAAATTTGTAAATTTTTTTGGCATGCTTCAAAATTAAATGCCCTATTCCCTAAGGTCCAAAATTATTTTCTCTTTACAACTTGCAAGGTTTTAGGGTAGAGTTTTTTATGAAAATTTTATTGAAAGAAGTCCATGTGAGATAATCATGTGACCTAGGATACATGATATAGTTATCCCTCTTCCTTCCTGATCCTTTAAGAATGTATGTGTAAAACCCACCTTATAGTTCTTTAGAGTTTTTAGAAAATAGAATATCCTTTCATTCTAATTTTTTCACTCTTCATATTCATATGGTCTTATATCACCATGGAATATGGGTTGATTCTTCTTGGTAGATATTGAGACATGATCCATCGTCTGTCTATGGTCTCTAAAATTCTCTTAAAATAGATTTTGAATATTACAAATAATGGATTCATCCAATGAAATATCCACTAGAGGATTTCATATATGGAACATCTCTCACCAGAATCTACTCTTGGATTCACAAGAGTGCATCTAAGATGTGATATATAAAGAAAATAATAACAAATTATCTTAATAGAATGTTTCGGAATCAAATTATGACATCAATAATTTATATAAATTTTATTAAACATTAATAATTTAAATAAATTATTGATTCTATGAATGATATAAAAACATTAAAAAGAACTAGTTGATTTAAATAAACACCAAATTAATTAAATTTATATAATCTCAACCACTAAATCCAAATCATGGAGGAAATATTTGATCATCCATGGTAACTGAAGTTCAATCACTGAAGTGAGCTATACTGGCACCCTCCCACACTTACTACATAAATTCTGATGGTCTTAAATCATTTCAACTAGAGACCCTAAAAAAAACCTAGGTAGTATCAAGAACATCCATTTTGGTAATGGCTTTGATTAAGTTTCGTAACTACCCAACCCATGTTGACATCACCCATTACCTAAGAAGTACCACCATAAGTTGCAGATAAACCAATCCTTTAAACAAGAATCATTAATATACAAAATATATAAATAAATTTAGAAATTTTTTTATTAAGTGTTTATATATTTGAGATGTAAAAAATAAAGGAAAAGGATAACCCTAAAAAATAAAAAAAAATACAATAAAAATCTGGTCTCTATTTAACCATCCATCACCGCCAATCTATCTCATAAAGAAGGTGATGACAATATAGAGAATCCAAAATAATACAATATGCTCTTACCTATACCTCATTATTTGATAACAAAATCTAAAACCTTCTAAAGGAAAAAAATTACAGTGTAATTAAAAATCCCAGATCTCTTTCTCCAAAGAATATATACAATGTCTTGAATTATTCAACTTTTAGATCACGAGTTAAAACAAATATATTTTATAAAGAATTTATTTAATTAAAACATTTTTTAAATCATCCTTTGGTTTTTATAAAAACAGTTCATGTACATATAAACATGGAATATTATAATTACATTCCAAATAGCATGAAAGCATTAGAAAACCCATATATGGATATAATATAAGGTAAATATGTGAGAAAACAAATATAAAATTTAACAACATGCATAATACCAGGAAAATGATAAGTTATGAATTTGAATATATGATGTAATAGTAATCACTAATCCTAGAATAATTTGAATATTACTAATATCGAGTCATTCCACATTCTATGAATATCAATGAAATATCACCTTTTGGTGCCCCATAAACAAATAATGCACATGAATGTTTCACAATGCACCTATGGATATCAATGTTCTAAATTCACTAAAAATATTTTAAAAACCATGAACACAATTTATAAAACATTTTCTTTGTGTGGAATCACAACTCACATGCTTAAAAATACATTTTAGTGAAAAAATAACCATTATGTTATATCATCAAACATATAGTTGTCGCAAATGTATTTTTTAAGAAACTCCTTTTAAAAAACATGTTTACTGCGAAACAAAACAACTTGTTCTTTGAATAAACCATTCCCATTAAGAAAACCAATTTAATTTTGAAGAAAATCATGTATTTCATGAATTTAATCCCTTTTCATAGATACACCAACCTCTATAAATGTGGTAAATAACTCTTCATAAGGAACAAAGGTTGGAAACAAGTAGATTGGGTTCTTACTAGCACATATCAATTAGAAAAATTAGCAAATATATATCAAATCACATCGATATCTTATCTCCATCCCAATAAATTTCTAATGAGACAACTGGTGAATTAATTCATAATAGATGTAATAAGAGAAGATAAAACATTAAAAAACATAGAAAATACCATGAAGAGATCCACCAGGAAAAAGGTTCTTCACAGAAAAAGGAAATTTAGAAGCCTCTAATACCTTGGTGGAGGTTTAGTTTGAGAAAAAATATATTTGGAGGTGATTAGATTTAAAAAAAATGTTTTTATATTTTTAAATTCAATCTTTTTAATGGTTTAATCGTGTGGTATATGGTTAGGCTGTAAGGTTAAACAAACTGTGCCCCACATGCTTGTTGTCGTTTTCCTGTTAAAAATTATATTCACACTACTACCTAGGTAAAGCTACATGGTTTTATGAAATCATCTGCATATTCTGTAAAAACTATGGAAAAATCACAGAAAACAACATTCTTCCCTTAGATAGTCACGCTATTCGACTAACCATGCTGAAACCATGAAAAACAAAACTATATACTAATTTTTTCATATCACATGGTTACAACAAGGACAGTACTATACGTGTCCCTAAATTATATATTGGGTTATTTTTCCCCAAAAATACACATTTAGAACCTCTGACTTATGAAAACATCTGTAATAACCCAATTTATCGACCAATTTCAAACAATATCATTACTATGACGCATAGGGAGTCACATTAAATAACTACAGAGAGACTCTTGATAGAGAAAATTAGATAAAAATAATAATCAATAACATTCTTAGGGGAGAGGGATGAGGGGATATATGGAAGTGAGGTTTGATTATTTGCGTAAAATATGGGTTTTCCATGAAACTGATGTTGGGTAGCATGTAAGAAAAGAATCACATGGGTATTGGGTGAGTTAGGTGAGTTTGGAGAGCATGTGAAAGAAATGTCATAAGATGTGGGAATTTGTTTTCCAACCTATCAAATGTATTATTGATGTTCTAATGGTCATGTTAATTAATAAAACATGTACTACATTAAGTTACCCATTTTAACCACTATTAATATTAACTAAATATAAATAATGGGTATTATCTTTTTTCTATAAATTTATGGTGGCCCTCAAAAACAATTTCAATGTTAAAAATAAAAATTGGGACCTTATTTAATTTAATTGGTTTTATAAATGTTATAAAATTAACTTCTAAAATAAAATATAATATATTTGGAAAACTTTTTTTCATCAAAAATCATCATTTTATAAATTAAGTGTTTTTATTTTGATTTACATTTAATTATTAATATAATGAGTTTATATATACATTTTTATATGATTAAACATAATATTAGAGTCATTATTTATATATATTAATATAATTTAGTTATATATTTTTATATAACCCTTACAAAATTAATTATTTAGAAAAAAACATTTTTATTTTAACGTTGTAATTAATATTTAACATACAAAATTTATTTTACATCAAAAAAAATAAAATCGGCCTTATTACATGGTATTTACCTATTAATTCAAAAACTAAATTACATGTTATCAAAATTAGATTCTATGTGTATGAAAAATTAGTTGAAACCTTAGCACATGAATTGCATAAAAATCCATATTTATATAAAATGTGTTTTTCAATATAAATTTTATATTTATGAAAAAATTTACCATATTATTGATATTAATGATTTCAATTTTTATTATAATTATCCAAATAAGTTTTTTGACACTTTTAAATATATACAAAACCTAATATCCCCAAGTTAAAACATAATTAAAAGTAACTCACTGAAAATAATTTTTATTAGATAAATATTTCTTCATTTTTGAAATATTGAAAATGGGTTCTCTAAATTAAGTATAGTTTTTATAAAATTTATAATTTTAATCAATAAATAAATTATTTTTCATGAAAAATGTTTTATATGTTTCTATGTCACACATAATTCATTCTATTGTCATAAAGACTACTTTATTAATAAAAATTATATTATCACTATTTAGTTAAAACAAACTATTTCAAAGAATAACTCTCATAAAATACACCCTAAGATAATTTTTTTGTGATTATACCAAATAATGAATCCATTTTATAAAATATAAATTATGTAATTTAAGAATTTAAATTTTAAATATAATCATGAATAATAATAATTAGAGTTTTCATTATGTAATTTATTTACGTTGCAATGCTTACCTGATAAAGTAGGGAATCATGTATTACATTCATGATTTTTATATAAATATTCACTAAAATATGATATGATCATTACTTTATCCATATGTTATCTTGATCAGTGACATTCTATTATGATTTGATCCTATAAAACAACTTTGAGTTTTTATGATGTTCATACTTTTTATTAATCCAACAGACTACTTATATCTATAAGATTAATTTCTATAAGAGTTGAAGGAAATTTTCTATAATATCACCAAATGTTACATTTTCCAAAATTATCTCAAATAGAATTCAAGTTAATCTTATCTGGCTATCAATCTATTATTTTGGGAGCCAAATCATACAACACTATTAATACACATCCCCTTTACACTAGTTTAATCCTATATAGATCATGTAATTATAATTTATTCATATGTAAGAAGTAAAAAACATAGTCTAATTCTATGTAGCCTGTAATTTTTTTTAATCATATGTTTTTTCCAATTACTCACAAAACTCATCTTAACTATATCCAAATATCATTAAACCATCTCTTTCCACTTGAGAAGATTAAGTATGATTGAATAATATCATTTACAACCTATTAAATCAAGATACACTATCACAAACCTATACATCATCTCTAATTTATTACTCAGGATTCCTTGACCATGATATCTATATATATCTCGGTGTCTTAATTATTTAAAAATATCCCATTAATAAATCCAATGCAATCAGTTGTCAACAAATAGTTTCCAAAATGTGATCATAACAAAAACCCATTACAAACATACACTATCCTCAACCATTAGTTATTATTAATAAAACCTATCTATAACCTCTTGGTTTTAAAAATATGTAATAATAAAATCATGAAAGTAACATCTGATATATCCCACCTAATTTAAATGATTTTTTTGAGTATAATAGGTTTACATTTATAAATAAAGTTCTCTTTATGATTTAATTTTTAATTTTTAAAACATTAAATCAATTATACCATAACACTTAGGGATGGGTATGTTTTAATTAAAGTGTTACAATTATAATCATAAAAAAATTAATAACATTGAAATGATTTGAAGAATTCAAATCATTCACCTTTCTAGTGATAATATTACTCCCTACTTGAACACAAACAACAAGATAAATTAAAAATGAAAAATATATAGTTTTTTCATAGATATCATTACCCAAAATTAGTATAATTTTTCATTATTTCAATTTTTATAATTATCTTAATTATCATAAAGATCAAAGGTAAAAAATATAGGGGATTATAATGATATTAACAATCTATTTAATGGAGAGTGAAAAAAATAATTAGAGTGGTGGGATTGATTGGATAAATTTTATTTAAAAAAATAAATATAAACCATCCTCACACTCGTATATTTTCAATTAAAAAATCATCAAAAAAATACCCTGTAATATTTGTTTTCATTCATTCCCTTATTTATCATAACCTATAATATAATGACTGAAGTAATTCATTGTTAATAAAAAACCTTTTCATCCACTATTCTTTACATAAGAATGAAAAACTGCATATCATTTGATAGTTCCCTTGAAAATTATCTTTAATTTACCCCATTTATATCCATCCAATATAAGTCTAAGTGAATACATCTAAATGATCATTGTTATTTACCCCTTTTCCACCTTGAATCAAGTTCACTTTTCCATAAAATACTAAAAATGTAGTTCTTAATCTTGTTCATCAGAAACTCATTGTCATTCTTATGTTTCTTTATAAATCCATATCACTGATTAACAAGAAATTCATATATCAATTAATAATGATCCATCATAAAAGGAATTTAAAGAAACATTAATTATTCATTACGAAACATTATAGACTATTGTGATCTAAATTTTCTATATAATTAAATGGTTTTTTTCCATCATTTAAAACATCAATTATTTTAAAATAAAATGATCATAGATTATAATAGGCTTGATGTCAATAGATAAAATGAAATACCCAAAGCTTGGATAATATTCCAAAAATAAAAATTAAAAAGAAGGAAAAATGAAATCATTGTTATAAATTATATTTAGCTAACAGATTCATATTTTTTATAGTGATTATTGGGAAGTATTTTTCTAATGATATAGATTCGTTATCTTAGCATCCTCTAAGTCCTTTTCTTTGGACTATTGTGGTAACTTTGAGACTAGTGCTTATTGACCTATTGGGAAGTCTTCTATAATATCCATCATTTTTGTATTATATTCCTTGATAGATTACATTAATGTTTTTAGATAATAGATTTGGTATTTAATAATTATCTCATGCATATAGTTATACTTTTTTCTTCTCTTGTAACCCCATTAATTTTTTGGCCAATGATAATAGTTTGGAATAACCTATACTACCTATATCATTGAATATAATATTAAAAATGACCATGAGTCACTCATGGATCATAATAATTTCATGAATGATCATGTATAGTGATAAAAATAGTGATACCCAATATAAATACCCTTGAATGACTGGTGGAGGTAATTTACCTTATTACCATTTTCCTATAGCAAGGAATTGGTTATCATTGTACAAATTTTTTTCACTAACATCACCTCATTACTCGATTATTTATTTTAGCTCTATGGTATAAACCCTTCTCACTCATCACAATTAACACGTATTTGGGAATGATGTTTTTTATAGAGGATCAAATATCCACTACTGAAACATATATATGTAAATTATTATTAAATATCAGTTTTCAAACCTCAATGAATTGTTATGAGAATTTTGAATCACAAAATGGACCTCTTTTTTTAAAAAAAACCTATGAATGGCACTAGTACTATAAATGATAGCTTGATATTATCCATGGAATTATTCAATCACCTTCTCCTAAATTCTTGAATGTGTTACCATATATAAGGAATCACGGGGTTTCTATCATCATTAGGTTAGGATATCTCTTCAAATATTTGATATAGATAAACTACAAACCATGATCCTTATGTATTGGGAGGTCTATGAACCCATAAAACTACTTATCATATAATAGTTTTTGGATAGTAACAAGTCAAGGAAATATAATACACCAATGATAATTAGTTTGGTTAATATTTAGTATGGGTTATCCTCCCATAATACATTTCCACTAATCAAAATATTTATTAAAAGAAAATAAATAATGGATTTATCGACCATCCATGTGCATATTAAGTGATCATCCTAAAGGTAATGACTCAGAATCTTAAACAAGTATCATTTAATGGTAAAATCCTTCAAATAGAAAATTTTTTCAAAATTTGAGATAAATAAAAACCTATAATAACACATGGATAAATTCATTACCCATAGAAGTCTATTATGACTCTTAAAAAATGGACCAATATAAACAATATTTATTTTCAGAATGTTGAGATATACTATCCTATGGATTCTTTCATATAGTTATTCTCCATGATACAATATTAAAATATAAACCCATTCACAATAAGAGATAATTTTACAAGGTAAAATCTCCTCCCATTACTATATCTCAGTTACAACAATAAACTGTTATACTATATGGAGACTTTTTTAAAAAAAATAAATGTTAAACATTGGGAAAATTCATTATACATATCTTTGAAAACTATGATGATTTCAATTTCAAATATATACCAAATATTTAACTTAGTATCCCAGTAATGAAGATTAAAATTGCTTTCCTATAAGAGAAAATATAATAGTGCCTCTAGAAAAAATTCATTAAGTTTGTAAATAATGTATTGTTATACACCAACTTCCTGATATAGAGAAACCACCTAAAATTATTTAATCCCCTATAACACCCCTAAAATTTAATATAAACAAATATTAATCTTGATAGATTTCTTAACAAACAACTGAAAGTTTTAAGAGAATTGTGATATGTTATAAAATCATTAATAGTTTTAAATGTGACTGTTATAACATAGATGTTAATTTTTAAGTGTGATTCAAAATTACCAAATTATTAAAATATATATACATAATTTTATCATAATGAAAATTAATTTCTTAATTGATAATAAAAGTGTACAAAAGTTTAGGTGAAGTCATTTTATGCTTTAAAAATATATTTTCAATCCAAATTATTTGTATTGATTTTGTAAGAGAATATTATGGTTAATTTATTCCATATATAGAAATATTATTTGATAAAAAGGTTATCCTTACATAAATAATCATATCAAAGTTATCTTAGGGTGATTTTTTTATTTTTCTAAAATAAATCATTTTTCATGGAATAGTAAAGATGATATTTGTCTTATAAAACTATAATTTCTAATAATTTAAATGTAATATCAAATATTGAATTTTATATTAACATAACAAAATCCTCCATTAAATAAATTTACTAAAATAAATTATACAGAAATCTTAGTAATACTTTATATTGCTATAAGTTCATTTTTTAAATTAAAACGCATTTTTCTAATAATTATTTCCATAAATTTTTATGAACTTAAATAAAAAAAATTACTCTAAACACATAAATTAAATCATGAGAAATTAATTAATTATTTTGAATCAAGAAAATTAACTTTGAAAAATAGTTCACTTTTATTTTATTCTTTTTTGAATAGTAATGATGGTAAATGTTTGTCTCGTCTATAACATTAAAATGGGTAAATCGGGTAAAATCTATTGGATAAGGCCTAGAAATATCCAAAAATATACATTATTTTAACCTATTATATGATTTCAGTTAGTAAATTACTATCTATATTAATAAAATAATGCAAATTTTAAACATTGTTCTGTAATTAGGACCATTCTAATATTTATAGAAAATGAAAAATACAGGATGTCTCTATCATGAATTTAATATATCTAATGGTTTTTCATTAAGATAAAATGATATTATTTTTATTTATAAATTTTCATTTTAAATTTTAATTATATTTTTTCATGGTAACTTTTTTTGGTAGAAAAATTAGCTTAAATGATACACTATAAAGACAGTGTATTTGTTAAATTAATAAAAAAATAAAATGATTATTTAAAAAATATTAAAAGTAATAAAAAATTGAAATAATTTTTATTTTAAATGATTTTTTAGATAAAAATAACATAATATTGGTGTTTCAAAAAAAATTATTCTAATTCCATTTCAATCATGTTGTCTTTAAAGTCATACTATGTGAATAATCTTGAAGATCACATTAATGGATTTTATATCAAATAATATTTAATTAAATGATTTTAAAATCATAAATATATTATTATTTTCCAGTTTCATATTGTATGGTCTATATAATCAACCTTTATCCACTTATGGGATAATTTTCCTTTTATAGTATCATTCTTGACCCATATTATGTAAATATATTTTATATTAGGGTAACTTTAAAAAGGGTTAATGGATGGTTAAAACTAATAGATAAGGGTTGAACATTACCAAAACTTGTTAAAATATTATTTTATGAGTGAATTTATAATTATAATTATCTGAGATTAGAAAGATATTAATTTTTATCCACATGAACAAGAAAATTAACTTTTTTTGGTTTAATACATTATGTATTTCCAAGGGTGCCCCTCCCCTTACATATAAAAGTTGACATCCTCTTCTCGTTTTTTCAAAAAAATTCAACATTATATATTATCCAATACCTACCATAATAACATCATATATTCCCTCCCCAAATACTATATTTTTTTCTTTACAAAATATTATCCATTCTAGGTATAAGGTGTAATCCAATGGTGGTTTCCCAACTAATATTTTTAACTCTTAACTGAGTACATTCAATTTTATTTATTATTATAATTCTTATAAATCATTGGTATCCATTATAAAAATTCTGAATTAAGTATCTTAGATATATAAAATTTTACTTACAATAATGTAAAAAACATTATCCAACTCCTTTCATTCCTATAGAAAATAAAAACATCACTCATGCATATGTAAAAATTACCACCTCCATAGAGTGATGTGTTTTATTTTTTACCACCAATTCATGATGATATTTATATTAATGTATTTAGTAAAAATATGTGGTAATTTTTATATTAGTATTTATCTACAAATATTAATTACAATTTACTTCTTTATTTTCTTATATCCATCAAAAACTAGAAACATCACTTGTGCATATGTGTGGACTATGATCTCTACAAAGTGATGTGATTCATTTTTCCTGAAAAAAGTATGTGAATAGTTATAATGATATATATAATGGTTAAATATTGTTTTTTTAATTACTAAGCTTCTATAGCTGATGTAACCTTGATCAATGTACACTGATCAGAACCATTGAACATAAGCTTTTATGATAAATGAAAAAGATAACACCATTAAGCGATGTTTTTCATAAAGTATCAAGAAATGGGTGTTGAAATTTTATATAGGGATCATATATCTTATTATAATTACTAATATTGATTTATTATAGATTTTTTGTCAATATTTATATATTATATAGGTTTTTTGAATAAGTACAAAGAAAAACAAGACTTGTGGTTAGGGTTTCAAGTCTTACATTTTTCTATGAGACATATGACTTATTCACCAAACATTTATTTTTAGGGGTGTTTATAATACACATAAATTTAGTTTATGATTATTTTTACTTATATAATTTCAATTTATATATAAATATTTTTTATCTCTTTTAAGATATTTTGATTCATTGATCAAAAAATCAATATGGTATTTCAGTTTCAATTCCAATTTAATCAGGATAGTTTATTCTTTAATTTACATTATAGAAATTATATTATCCTTATATTATAAACCCTTTTAACTTTTATTCTTTATTTTCTATTTTATTATTTTTTTTGATTTATTTCCACTTTTCTCTCTTTTGTACTCAAAATTGTATAGAAAATGTTTTTAATAAAATCCAACCTTATTTCGTCTCTTTTAGGCAAAAAATTTTTTCTTACATATCCATGTTTCTAAAATGATTTCATGAATTTTATTAAATATTATTAAATTATTATTTATTTTAATTTTAATCCATTTCTAAAATTATACTAAATAATATTCAATGAATCCTCTTATTATTTTTGGAATAAGATACTTTTTGCCAAATTTGTTAAGAGGCTCATTATTTTAATGACTATGGGATTAATTGTTTTTAACCTCATCATGAATTCTCAATGAATTGATAATTATGTTACATGAATACATGGATTAATATTAAAATAAAATATTTTCCATAATATTTTGTGAATATATTGATTTCAATAATGTGATTTTAAAATATGAAGGGTATTTTTCTGAAGAAATATTCAACTAAATATTTAATGGAATATTTTAGTTTTGAAGACATTATAAGATGTTATTTATGTTTTACCGAGGATATAATCCAATAATTACTTAAATATTCATTCTCTCAATGGATTTTTATTATTTTTATGATATATTTATGAAACCCATTTAATATTAATGGTTTATTCTATGACTATATGATGAAATATATTTGAAATACTTTTTATTTTTATAAGTTATTATATGATATTATGAATGTGTTAAAAACTTATATGAAAGATATTATTTATTAGAATTATATGGTTTGTATTCCTTATATTATCATAAAATTTATTGGGTAAATACGGATATTTCATAAGATAATTTGGAATTGAATTGGGAGTGAACCTAGTTCATTAAGGGAATGTGTCCACTACTAGTCAATGGAGTGAACCTTGACTTTAGAAATAATAGAATTGGGAGTGTATCCAATACACTATGATATTTTTGGAAGTGATACTTAGATAAGAAAATTATTCTCTATGACTATGTGTATTTTAGAATATTTTTTATTAAGCATATGATATGTCCACATGTTTTATGATTGATTATTTGTGATTTATCACTTTCATGCATTATGTATTTTGATTAAAAAAATAGTATATCATGATTCATGAATAAAAATATTTATCTAATTGGTTTTGATTACTATTACTTGTGATCATGTTATCATACCCTTATGCTTATCAAGAACTTATACAAAATCATATTTTGATATAACCTATTCTTACCCTTATAAGACATTTTAGCTCACCTTTTATTATGTGACCTTTTTTCTATGATATGAATACTGATTTGAATAATGATATTTCTAAGAAAGGGATTAGTTTTAAACAACTGGGTGGGATATTATGTATATATTTTTATATAATAATTAATTATGTATATAAGTTTCCAAAGACACTAATACTTTTCTGTTCTAGCATGGATCATAATGTTTTGATTTGAATACAAATATAAAATGATACAATATCAATGTATGAAATTTTTGGGATACTATAGTTGGTATTAGATCAAGGATTAGTTATCTTTCGAAAAAAAAGAATTAGAGAACATTAGTGAGAACACTCAGGGTAATCCATCATATATAAGAACATTATATGTTTTTCTAATGTAGTGAGTGTGGTTTTCCTAGAAAATATATAAATGTATATATAATAACATGTTGATGTGGTTGTGGCATATATTATCCTAGAGGTAAAAAATCTTAATGGGTAATATCTATTATAAACTCAATCTTCATCGATGCATGATAAGTTGGCATAAGACTGCATACTTGGACAGGATCTCCCAGTGGATACATATGGGATAACTCCAATTTTAGTTATTAACCATTATGATGTATTTGAAAATATTATAATCATGGATTAAATATTTTTTAAAAAATGTCACTGAATAAAAACAAGTTATCTTGATTTATACAAAATAGGAATAATATTCCATGATTATATGAATTATGATTTTTATCATTATTTATCACACTATGTTTTTTGGTTTTTATAGTGTTTGGAACTTTGGGGATTCATGTTATTGGTGAATATGTAGAAAAATAGAATTATTTTCAACAAGATAATCCAAATTTAGTAAATTTGGAAAAATAAAACGTTATGATTATTCAACATGAGCTATCTCATAATATTATTAAAAACCTAATATTTTTTGAGATTCATGACACTCATAATAAGTCAAAAAAAATTTATAATCACTTTGTAATGTAGAATATTCATCTTCTTACCTGACAAATTTTTTGGAATAATAACTTAAGGAAATTTTTCAAGTGAATAAAAAAATGTTTTCTTTGTAGAAATAAAGGTGGTATATAAAGTAATCATCGAGGAAAAATTAAATTTTAGATGGAGGGATATTAATTTCATCCAAAGATACCATTTATAGTTCATTGTCTTATATGGGTGGAACATGACCATTATTCAATTCAATTCCATAATCCAAGGGTTAAATCTAATATTAAGGAATGGACTATGTTAAGTAAATTATTAAAGTTGAATGTCTGGAAAATTTATTTATTGGGATCTGAGAATTATGTTATAGAAGTACCCTATCAATAATATTCTGGTTTTAATAATCATAAAACATCTTAGAATTTATTGCATTATTTTTTATTCAAGTATTTGTAAGAATATGATTAATAGTACTCAAAACCTAAAAACTTATTTGGTGGAAGGTTGATATTTTTTAGTGGACACATGATTGATATCGATAAAGTAAATTTGACAGTGATAGAAACATTTAAGGTGATTAGATATCTTGAAATAAAGTTACTTCTGATGCATTTTATTGTATTTTTTATATATGGAATGTGTTTTCTAGTTTATTATTTCATTTTTTGAATAAAGATAGTGATAATTTTGGAATAAAATAATGTTTTTACTGAGGTTTTATGGAGATTTAGGTGATTATATTGTTTTCGGATAATATATGATCATGTAATTCACATGTTTTGCATTCGTTTAATTTTCTCTATGGATAAATATTAAGGTTAGTATTGGAAAAAATTGTTTTATCATTTCTTTTGGTTTTTAAGGTTTTGGAATTTGTTCAGGAATATTTTTTAGTGTTCTTAAGGATTACAATTTATAGAATGTATTAATTTGAGCATTTGGTGTTATTATCGGGGTTTTAGATATTATTACATTATAATTACCCATATTAGATTACTCATTCTAACCATGTTATTGTTAAATATTTATATACATGAATTATTTACATTTTATTCCTTTATGAATCTTATTTAAGCATGAATAATATTTATTGATTATTCATTCCATGGAGTAAGAGATGAAGTGGAAATTGATCAAATCATAACAAAATGATGAAATATGGATAATAAAATGGAAAATAATAAAATAATTTTTATCTTGTGTTATCTATCATGAGATTAAAATGATATTTATATTTATAAAAAATATATTTATATACAAATTATATTCATTTCCCTTCATATAAAATTAATTTATTATATTTTTATCCATCATTGGTATATGGGTTTTATCATTAACTTTCTCATGATCATGTTCTCTTTCTCTATCTATTAATTACTTGTATATTATTTTTCACCACCACATATACATTTAAAATCCCATTGATTTTATCCATATTAGTGAGCCCAATTATTTTTTATTTCTTCTAACCATTGTCTTTTCCACTCCCCCTTTTTGAAGGACTTATTGTTATCCATTTATAAGATATGGGGTTTTAAAATAAGTTATTTTTAAATAAAGATACTTTTATTAAAGTGATAAGATATGTCATGGATAATTTTATTTAAGGGGGGTGGTAGTGGAGTGTAACACCTTGATATTTTATGATATATTTCTCTTTAAATAATTTTATTTGTTTAATGTATTGTGTTACACAAAACAAAGAGTTTCAACATACCATGTAACATTTTTAATATATGAAGTATTAATTATCAGAAAAGTTTTCAATTAGAAGGTGTGAATATTAATATCTAAATTATGAGAAATATTCATTTTACAAATTTATATAATCAATTCATTATTTATCAAATGATTAAAATTAAAAACAATTTTTTAGAAAAGTGTAGTTTTTTCTAAAAAATTGTTTATTTACATGAAACATATTTTTATATTTATAAATTAAATTAATCTTGGATTTGGAATTATTTTAAGGAATTATATATATATTCTTAAATTTATAAAAATTTTAAAATAGTCAATATATATTATTCTAGGCTTAGGGAAAAATCCATTTTTTATAAAAATGTGTTTTAAAAGTGATTATTATGGAATTTTCCACACATCAATTAAAATTAATTTTTTTCATTTATAGGTAATTGATTATATAATATTAAATTCATTTTTTGAATCAAGAGGTAAATATTTGGTAATTATAACACTTTTTTTATTTTGGTCAATATGCAAAGTGACTACGATTAAATTTATCACAACGTAAATGGTAAACTGGGTTAAACTTGGTTAAAATTAAGTACTAAGGAGATAATGTTTCATCAAAATTTGTATTTATCTAATTAAATTGTACCATTAAAACCATATCTCTGAAATATTATTTATTCTAATATTTTCAATGAAAATGACATATATATTATTTAAATAAAATAAATTTACAAAATATCAATCTCTTTATTTTTAATATACCTTATGTGTCCATGTTGGCACAAAATTATGGTATGAATGAATATAAGTATTTATTTTGATCTTAATAAAATTATTTTCATGATGGATATTTATTTTTTATTTTTATTAATTACATATTGAATTTAATTTCTCATTAAAAGTAGATCTAGTATTTCTCCATTTAGTAAAAAATATAATAAATTATTTCCAAAAAACTAAAAGTGAAATTTTTGAAAGAATTAATGTGACCTAATAATATTACAGATCTATAATAAATATTATATTGGTTTTAAAAAATTATATTATTATTCCCATATTTACATAATGTATTTAAAGTTAAATTAATTTAATAGTTTTAAAATTTACAATATTGATATTTTATCAAATTAATATTTTTTAAACTATATAGAAATTATAAAAATAATGATATAATAATATATATATATATATAGTATATGGGTTACAATTTCATGATTTGTAATATTTTGGTCTGATTTTTACAACATAATTAAAAAATCACAACCCTTTAATCTAGATAAATCAGGTAGAGTTGTTAAAATAAGAAACTTTTAACTAAGGGTTTATCAAAATGATATAGATTAAAATTAAATTAAAAAGTTTTTAAATTCTTTGGTATAATGTTTTTAGGATAGTATAATATCATATATTCGAATATAGGTCCATTTTGAGGTATATTTATTGATAGTGAATTTATTATAATAGAATATTTTGAAAATTTCCAATTTTGACCCTAACTTTAGTTTTAAAAGGGAACCTCCTCCCTCAAATCTTCACAATAATTTCATAGTTATGGATCTACCAAAATCCACCTGTTTATCTCATAATCTTCTATATACAAATTATGTTTGTTATGTTTCTCAAAATATTCAATGCCCATATATATTTATAGGAAATATAAAGAAGTTGTGTAATGTGTCGAACCGCTTCGGTCCATTCCCTTGCTGAAATTCAGTATATGAGGTGTTTTGGGATGACAAGGTGACCTATTCCCAACACTTTTCCAATTTTCAAATTCTATGAAAAATGCTTCCAGTTCTGTAAATAGTTTCATCAGTGATTCATATGTCGGTGGTTCATCATCATCTGTCGTTGAGTCATCTATTAGTGAGTCATCTATCAGTGATTCTGAAGTGCCCAGATCAGTGTGAATCACTGAGAGGGGGAGGGGGTGAATCAGTGATCCCTTAAAACTTTTTAATAATTGATTCTTTATCAATTAAACCTCTATGGCTGGTTAAAGCCTCGATCCACTCTTCTTGTATCTCTCACCTTTCCACGAATGATGCAGTAAATGTAAAGGCACTGGACACAAGGATTTACATGGTTCGGCACCAAAGGCCAACATCCTTTCCATGCTCTCCCAGCATGGATTCTCCCATTATAATCTGTTAGTATTACAATGGTCGATACAGCTTCCCACCGCATCTCTCCTGAGTCCCACAGGAGGGTCTTTATACTGCTTCACACAGTGTTACCAGAGTCCCACTAGCCTGCTCCAGAATCCCACTGGAGACTTCCTCCACCCTGAGTCTCACAGGGGTCTTCTCCTGGCTGCTCGAGTCACACGAGTAGCTCTTCTTCTTGTTCAGCTCTTCAAGTATCTTCAGCAGTCTGGGATAAAGACTGCTGGCCTTGCTCTGTACCTCTGATCACTTGTGATGATCAGGTCTTCTCGTCTTGCTCAGGATTTATCTCCTTCTTCTCAGGATGACCTGGACTCTCTCCAATTACTGAATACTCAGACAACTGATGTCTTTAACTTCAGTCTGGTCCAGTCTCACTCAGTTCAACTTCATGCACTGAGTGCATGGCAGCTCTTCATCTTCATGCACTGATAGCATGGCCTTCTCAATTCTTCAATAACCTCCTGGTCTTGGACAACTCAAATGCACACCACTGATTTAGCACTGTTCCCGTGTGCACGTGCATGCATGCATGCATGCACTTCTCCTTTCCTCTTCTTGGTGCAGTAGACCCACAAAGGGTGTAATCAATTATAGCACACACCTTCTCCACAATCTTCACACACTATATTCAAATTGTTCACACACTAAAAGTGTGTTATACTTTAGTGTGGGTCAACTTCTTCCTTCTTCAATGTGTGTTCACTCCACTTAGAGCATACACATAGGTTCGGCCACTTCTTTAATTTGCACACACAAATTCTTCACTTAGCATACACTAGTAGTGACCTTCCTCTTCTTGCACACAATAAATGCCCGTAGGGTGTATTTTCACTTTGCACACACAATCTTGGCTATGACCTCTTCTTTCTTTGACACACACTAACTTAGTTTTAGTTGTGGTCTTCTTGTTCACTTAGCACACACACAAGTTTTTTCTCTTTTAATCTTCAAGAGTGCACAACCAACCCGTAGGGTCTTCCTCACTTGGCACACACACAAGGTGTGGTCTCAGGTTCTCCTCTTCTTGCACACTCACTTAAATGTGTCCTTCTCCACTTATGCACACACACTGATGAGTGTGGTCTTCTAACCTTGATCTCAAAGGAGGCGCGCAAGGTTTCTTGGTACAAGGGGCAGCCGCGCAAGGTGTGGTGGGCTTCGGTCGCGCAAGCCACAAGGGTGAAACCAGGCGCACAAGTGCCGCTGCCTTGCAAGTGTGCAAGGTGCAACACCGCGGGCACACAAGTGCAAGGGCACCAGCGGCCGCGCAAACACCTCTTGCCACGCAAGTCCGCGGGCTGAGAGGGATGCAACCACGGGCGCGCAAGGATGCGGCCACGGGTCTTCCTGTCGCGCAAGGAAGGCGCGCATGGGACTCTTCCCTTCACGTCTTTCGCGTAAGGTGTGCACGAAAGGAACTCCTTCGGGCCTCGGGTGGCACCGAGAACAATAGCCGCGCAAAGTTTTGCACAGTGGCTTCTTTCTTCGCGAGGCAGAGCACTCACGGGACACAAATCTTCAACAAGGTTTCAGCAACCAAAATGAGAGCCTCTGGCTCTTCTTTTATAGGCAGAGGGATTCCCGGATCATCCGCGTGCGATAAAACTTGAATCCCCGAGTTTTTCGGGTATTTCAAGATTCTGCAAATCTTGATATCTTCCTCTGTTTCACACGCGGGTTCTCCCTTTTTATTTCTCCTCGTGCATGCGACTTTCAAACGCATGCATGGCTTCCTTCGATCCAAAACATGCAAGCATAAACACCCAAACCTCGGCAACTTCGTCTTGCCTCGGCCGGATATCAAAACTCTCCAAACATTGCATGCAAGTGTATTTTTAAGCATGAATCGGTTCAGTAGGTCCAGACGAGCTCAATGGTGTCTTCATCTTCGTCAGAGGTGGCCGGAATCTCGAATGCCGTCGTCGGGAGGCGCCTGGTTCGAACGGGGCTCGCGGGGAGCCTTCGGCTAAGCTCGAGGAAGGAGACGAGCTCTCGGCCGTCGGATGCGATGTTAAACGGCCAGGATCAGATCATCTCGCGCGGGATCAGATGTGCGGCCGAGATCTGGCGCGCGATCGATCGTGTGGCCAGGATCGCTCCCGCGGAAAAAATCCGCGTCCCACATCGAAACGGCGCCCGGTTTCTCCGCGCCTTATCAACTAAGCGCTCCCCCAGCCGGCTCAGTTGAATCCTCTCCCTCCACGGTGCCGCCTCGCACTGTGTTCTCCCTGCGGGCGCGCTCTGCGCCCACTCATGCTCCCTGCGGGCGCGCACCTAGCGCCCACTATGCATCCTCCGGGTGCGCGGGTTTCACCACCGCGTGCCCTCGGGGGCTTATACACGGCCCCCTGCCGCGCTCCTCCGGGCGTGCCCCAGGCGCCCTTGCGGTGTCCTACGGGTGCGCCCTGCCGCCCTGGCTCGCCCCACGGGTTCCCCCGGGCGTGGTGCCCTAGTGCCCATGCCTTGGGGTTGAACCCTCAAAGTGCCTTGGCTGGCCAAATATTTTTGGCAAAGGGACAGAATAATACTTTGTATAAAAACAAAGTACTCCCAAGTGAAATATGCCAAATGCCACTTAAGCCATCTTCCTCTTCATCTCTATTCTTCTTCTTCTTCTTAAGAATTCCTCCATTTCTTCTCCTCACAAGATCTTCACTTAGGATATGGAATTCAAAAGGTTCATCTTCATCAATCGAACTCCTTAATCACTTATAATCTTCAATGTTCTTTATTGATCTAATCAGAGATCAATTGGATCATCTTCATGTTCACATGCACTAAGTGATAGTGCATGGACTTCATTAATGCACATCATCCACTTAGTAGTTGTGGATGGAACTCCTTTCAACTCCTCATGCATTGTGAAGACAATGCATGGTCTTCAATCAATGTTGTGACTTTGTATCATCAGGATACAAGTTCTATGAACTTAAAGATCAGCTCAACAATCGTCAGATGTTCTTAGAGAATGTTTCAACCATCATCTCCTATGTCACTTAGTGAATCTCCTAAGTGACATGCATCTTAGTACTATGGCCATTCTCTCTTCATCACCAACACCATCACAACCTTTGTCATTCATATCTTGACATTCCTTGACTTCCATTCATTCCAAGACAACTTCATGCCTCATTGACAACAAATGCAACACAGTGCACTTCAATCTCCCCCTTTGTATTTGTTGTCAATACACTCCTTCAGCACATGTGAATGGGTCAATATGTGTGCCAATATTTCTCCCCCTTATTGGCAATCAAATGCAAAGGTGTGGTGTGGTTCTCTTTCAAAAATCTCTTCCTCCCTTTGAAAAGTATTTTCTTGAAAAACACTGAAAGAGGGATGATGTCACATGTTCTTCTTTAGAAAAGAACCTTTAGTAGATCAACTCTAAGTCTACTTGGGCTAACCCGGTGTAGAAAACAAGAGTGATGTAACCAAGGAACTCAATGCTGTCCACAATTCTCTACACATGTGAGATCATGCTTCAAGGGGCTTGAAATTTTTCAGATATTCAATGAATTGCTGAATCCTGCACATACTTCACAAAACACATTAGTATGTTCAGGTGCAAAGATAAAGCTCCCCCTTTCATCTACTTTCTCAAGATGATATTAATTTCAGAACATCATCTTCTCCAGATTGGCTCCCCCTCAAGGGGTGCACTCCATTCTGTCCAAACCATCCTCCAGTTGAGAATGATCATCATCTTCAATTCCCTGCAATGTCAGCACATGTAAATACCAGAAGTATAAGGGAATAAGATGGAACCTCCTTGGTTCATCAATGTGAACAACAAGGTTGAGAAGATTCTCTCAACCGAGATGTCCCATTTTTACCATTCTTCACACTTGCACATTTGATCTTCAATGATGATTGTGCTGGTGTGGATCTCAATACATCTTCATGTGAAATATTCTTCTTCCCTTTTGCCATAGCAATTGCCAGAACTTCATCTTCAGCTATTTGCATATCTTTGGCAAGTTGCAACTGATTTGGCCATATTACTAGTAAGTCACTTGGAAGTGTGGCCTCAGTTCTGGATATTCCACATGGTTCTTTCGATGCTGCTAAGCTACCTCTCTTAGGCAACTTATTTTCAATCAATCCATTCTTCTTCTGGATTGATTGTCTTTTGGAGTTCAGTCTGCTTCAATTTAGTTTCATGGCTTCTGTACAAAGGTCCATGATGTGTCCTTTCTTTCCACAGTAGAAGCATGTTTTCTTGGTGGTCCTTCTGGATGCATCACCCTTCTGGGATTTAGATTCCAAGGACTTCTTTTCCTTTTTCATAATCTTCTTGGGAGCATTGTCACCTCTCTTCTGTTTGCTTCCCAAGGATTCTTTCTGAGCCAGGTTCTGTGATCTTTTCTTCTTTTGAGCTCTGGATACAGTTGGAGATTGACATGTATCTTTTTGACCACTTTTGCAATCATCCCAGATGTTGTCAAGTAATCCAAATCTATTTATAGTGAACAGATGTCTCTGGACCTGTGGATGTTGCTTCCTTCCTTCTGGCTTGCTCCCCCTTGGCATGGGCTTCCTTTGTGCTTTGACATTCAGTGGATTGTACCAAAAATCCTTTGCACAATGCCCATACTTGTTACAACACCAACATTGACCCGCAAATCTTGACCTTCTATGTACTTCTGATTGATGGGTACTTTTCTTGACAAGTTGTGTTGTTTCAGGAGAGCTCTGCTTCTTCATTTTCTTCATCCATACTTGTTTGGATTCATTCTTCCATCCTGCACTTTTAGTAGAAACACTTTTAGAAGCATGAGTACAAGATGGTATGGATGGTACCTTCTTTCTAGAAGATGTTGCACTTTTATTAGAGGATGTCTTTCTCTTAGAATCATCCTGCTCAAAGCATACTTGAGTAGCAACATGTCTTCTTCCAGCTGACTGGGAGGATTCAGCTTTAGGTGATTGCTGATTGTTCAATATCACCTCTAGTTCTAAGTATTTCATGTTGAGGGAGTTCTTCTCATCCTCAACAGTTCTTAGCTTTCCTTCCCAATTCTCTTCCAGCTGTTTTATCTGGTCTTCATGCACCTGCTTCATTTCAAGCAATGAGTTGTCAAGCTCCTTCACCCTTTTGACTTTGTCTTCTAGTTGAGCATCTCTGACAACCATTGACACTTTGTGCCTCTTTTCCAGTGCATGGACAACATCTTTGACTATTATCATAAAGAATTCTTTCTCAGAAAGGCTACTTTGAAATTCTTCAGCAGTGTCTTCATATCTTTCATTGCAAAGAGATACTGTTTCATCTTTGGCATTTACCAGCTTTCTGAGAGTGTTGGTTATGCCAACCCTTTTAGCCAGCTGATCTTCCATAGCATTGGCTTCTTCTTCTAACTGTGATTTTTCTTCATGAAGATCATGGATGCCTGTAGCTATACACTTTGCCACTTCCATGGGAACTGTCTTCTGAAGATATTTGAGTGCACTCTGAAGATCATTCATTGTTTCAACTTCATCACAGCTAGGACAGGCTTTCTTCATCTTCTTGGCATGTTTCTTCTTTCTATTTTTCTGAGTCTTGGCAGATATCTCCATTTGAGGCTGTTCTTTCATTTCCTCAAATCTACACTCCATAAAGACTCCCTTGGATCTTTTAGAGGTAACCTTCCTCTGATACCAATTGAAGTGCCCAGATCAGTGTGAATCACTGAGAGGGGGAGGGGGTGAATCAGTGATCCCTTAAAACTTTTTACTAATTGATTCTTTATCAATTAAACCTCTATGGCTGGTTAAAGCCTCGATCCACTCTTCTTGTATCTCTCACCTTTCTACGAATGATGCAGTAAATGTAAAGGCACTGGACACAAGGATTTACAAGGTTCGGCACCAAAGGCCTACATCCTTGCCATGCTCTCCCAGCATGGATTCTCCCATTACAATCTGTTAGTATTACAATGGTCGATACAGCTTCCCACCGTATCTCTCCTGAGTCCCACAGGAGGGTCTTTATACAGCTTCACACAGTGTTACCAGAGTCCCACTAGCCTGCTCCAGAATCCCACTGGAGACTTCCTCCACCCTGAGTCTCACAGGGGTCTTCTCCTGGCTGCTCGAGTCACACGAGTAGCTCTTCTTCTTGTTCAGCTCTTCAAGTATCTTCAGCAGTCTGGGATAAAGACTGTTGGCCTTGCTCTGTACCTCTGATCACTTGTGATGATCAGGTCTTCTCGTCTTGCTCAGGATTTATCTCCTTCTTCTCAGGATGACCTGGCCTCTCTCCAATTACTGAATACTCAGACAACTGATGTCTTTAACTTCAGTCTGGTCCAGTCTCACTCAGTTCAACTTCATGCACTGAGTGCATGGCAGCTCTTCATCTTCATGCACTGATAGCATGGCCTTCTCAATTCTTCAAGAACCTCCTGGTCTTGGACAACTCAAATGCACACCACTGATTTAGCACTGTTCACGTGTGCACGTGCATTCATGCATGCATGCACTTCTCCTTTCCTCTTCTTGGTGCAGTAGACCCACAAAGGGTGTAATCAATTATAGCACACACCTTCTGCACAATCTTCACACACTATATTCAAATTGTTCACACACTAAAAGTGTGTTATACTTTAGTGTGGGTCAACTTCTTCCTTCTTCAATGTGTGTTCACTCCACTTAGAGCATACACATAGGTTCGGCCACTTCTTTAATTTGCACACACAAATTCTTCACTTAGCATACACTAGTAGTGACCTTCCTCTTCTTGCACACAATAAATGCCCGTAGGGTGTATTTGCACTTTGCACACACAATCTTGGCTATGACCTCTTCTTTCTTTGACACACACTAACTTAGGTTTAGTTGTGGTCTTCTTGTTCACTTAGCACACACACAAGGTTTTTCTCTTTTAATCTTCAAGAGTGCACAACCAACCCGTAGGGTCTTCCTCACTTGGCACACACACAAGGTGTGGTCTCGGGTTCTCCTCTTCTTGCACACTCACTTAAATGTGTCCTTCTCCACTTATGCACACACACTGATGAGTGTGGTCTTCTAACCTTGATCTCAAAGGAGGCGCGCAAGGTGTCTTGGTACAAGGGGCAGCCGCGCAAGGTGTGGTGGGCTTCGGTCGCGCAAGCCACAAGGGTGCAACCAGGCGCACAAGTGCCGCTGCCTTGCAAGTGTGCAAGGTGCAACACCGCGGGCACACAAGTGCAAGGGCACCAGCGGCCGCGCAAACACCTCTTGCCATGCAAGTCCGCGGGCTGAGAGGGATGCAACCACGGGCGCGCAAGGATGCGGCCACGGGTCTTCCTGTCGCGCAAGGAAGGCGCGCAGGGGACTCTTCCCTTCACATCTTTCGCGCAAGGAGTGCACGAAAGGAACTCCTTCGGGCCTCGGGTGGCACCGAGAACAATAGCCGCGCAAAGTTTTGCGCAGTGGCTTCTTTCTTCGCGAGGCAGAGCAATCATGGGACACAAATCTTCAACAAGGTTTCAGCAACCAAAATGAGAGCCTCTGGCTCTTCTTTTATAGGCAGAGGGTTGCCCGGATCATCCGCGTGCGATAAAACTTGAATCCCCGAGTTTTTCGGGTATTTCAAGATTCTGCAAATCTTGATATCTTCCTCTATTTCACACGCGGGTTCTCCCTTTTTATTTCTCCTCGTGCATGCGACTTTCAAACGCATGCATGGCTTCCTTCGATCCAAAACATGCAAGCATAAACACCCAAACCTCGGCAACTTCGTCTTGCCTCGGCCGGATATCAAAACTCTCCAAACATTGCATGCAAGTGTATTTTTAAGCATGAATCGGTTCAGTAGGTCCAGATGAGCTCAATGGTGTCTTCATCTTCGTCGGAGGTGGCCGGAATCTCGAATGCCGTCGTCGGGAGGCGCCTGGTTCGAACGGGGCTCGCGGGGAGCCTTCGGCTAAGCTCAAGGAAGGAGACGAGCTCTCGGCCGTCGGATGCGATGTTAAACGGCCAGGATCAGATCATCTCGCGCGGGATCAGATGTGCGGCCGAGATCTGGCGCGCGATCGATCGTGCGGCCAGGATCGCTCCCGCGGAAAAAATCCGCGTCCCACATCGAAACGGCGCCCGGTTTCTCCGCGCCTTATCAACTAAGCGCTCCCCCAGCCAGCTCAGTTGAATCCTCTCCCTCCACGGTGCCGCCCCGCACCGTGTTCTCCCTGCGGGCGCGCTCTGCGCCCACTCATGCTCCCTGCGGGCGCGCACCTAGCGCCCACTATGCATCCTCCGGGTGCGCGGGTTTCACTACCGCGTGCCCTCGGGGGCTTATACACGGCCCCCTGCCGCGCTCCTCCGGGCGTGCCCCAGGCGCCCTTGCGGTGTCCTACGGGTGCGCCCTGCCGCCCTGGCTCGCCCCACGGGTTCCCCCGGGCGTGGTGCCCTAGTGCCCATGCCTTGGGGTTGAACCCTCAAGGTGCCTTGGCTGGCCAAATTTTTTTGGCAAAGGGACAGAATAATACTTTGTATAAAAACAAAGTACTCCCAAGTGAAATATGCCAAATGCCACTTAAGCCATCTTCCTCTTCATCTCTATTCTTCTTCTTCTTCTTAAGAATTCATCCATTTCTTCTCCTCACATGATCTTCACTTAGGATATGGAATTCAAAAGGTTCATCTTCATCAATCGAACTCCTGAATCACTTATAATCTTCAATGTTCTTTATTGATCTAATCAGAGATCAATTGGATCATCTTCATGTTCACATGCACTAAGTGATAGTGCATGGACTTCATTAATGCACATCATCCACTTAGTAGTTGTGGATGGAACTCCTTTCAACTCCTCATGCATTGTGAAGACAATTCATGGTCTTCAATCAATGTTGTGACTTTTTATCATCAGGATAAAAGTTCTATGAACTTAAAGATCAGCTCAACAATCGTCAGATGTTCTTAGAGAATGTTTCAACCATCATCTCCTATGTCACTTAGTGAATCTCCTAAGTGACATGCATCTTAGTACTATGGCCATTCTCTCTTCATCACCAACACCATCACAACCTTTGTCATTCACATCTTGACATTCCTTGACTTCCATTCATTCCAAGACAACTTCATGCCTCATTGACAACAAATGCAACACAGTGAACTTCAGATTCCTCTGTTGGTGATTCATCTATCGACGGGTAATCTGTCTTTGAGTCATCTATCGGCGAGTCATCTTTTAGTGAGTCATCTTTCAGTGAGTCATCTGTCAGTGAGTCATATGTCAGGGAGTCTTCTTTTGGTGATTCTTCTGTCTATGAGTCATCTTCATCTGTCGGTGAGTCATATGTCAGTGTGTCCTCTATCGTAGAGTCCTCTGATGATGAGTCCTCTATCGGTATGCACTACAGTGTTTCCAGATCAAGTAAAGAATAGTTTTTCTTACTCCATACAACTTCCTCAGTTTAATGTTTTCTTTGACGTAAAATGAATTCATAGACTCATTTTAAGGTATTAAAGGCTAATTCAAATACCAAAACTCCTATCATTAAATCCCTAAGTGTCATTAGTTTTCTATGTGGTCAAAACACCTGTGTTATTGTGATCCTTCATTAATGGAAATTCAAATGTTTCACATTCCATGAGTCTCGAATATAATCCTTCTAAGTCGTGGGCCTTCCATTCATTTCATTATTCTCCATACTCATGGTATGTGGTTCCCAAAACCTTTCTTTTATGAGGATATGTGAGATTTTGGTGTGGAACTTGGATCATGTTTTCCTTAGATTTTTCCCTACAACTTGTGCATCCCCTATCTTGGGGAAACTAGGAACTGTCAATATATCTTGGATATAAGTTTTTTTATACCATCATTATTCTAGTTTCTTTAATATATTTCCTCATGTTATCCATTAAATGATATGGTATGTGATCTCCATGTTTCAAATGGACCTTTTTTAGGTGTTGGTTGATGTGGTTGTTCCGCAGTGTCCTTGGGTGGATGAAGTCATTACGGGAGTGGTGATCGTTATCGATTGTGTTGGCCCATTTTCATTCAAAGAACATCAAAAAGATTTGGAGGTATGGAATTCGTGTCTTCTATATTCCTTTTATGTGCAGTTTTATAGTTAGTATTATTTCTCAACTAAGCACAATGAAATTGAATAATAAAAAATATTGACCCGATGTAATTAATTTGTATTGAAAGTATGCCGTTAATTTATACCATGATAACGATTTGCATCTGGATTTTATAGATGGTGTGATACATGTTCCTTTCTTGTTTAAAATGATTTTATTGATGGATATTGGTAAAAAAAAGTAAAGTTGAGATTAATTGTATATTTATTTGGCCAAAGATAAAGAGTCATGTTAATGAATCTTGTGTGGTTTTTATTCTTGGTGGTAAATCAAATTCATACAGGTATGCAAGTTTAATTGAATTGATTAAATGGATAAGGAATAATGGGCTGATTGTGAGATAATGATAATTCCTTGAAGGGTTTTGAGTTACCCTCTTTCTTTTAAAGTCTTAGCACCTTATTCTTTGTAGATGTGAGTTCTTGTTGTGTGTGAAGGTTGAATGCCTTGTTTAGGGCCAAGATCCCAGTTGCTATGTTTTTTTATTTTATTCTTCTTATATGGTGGTATGTGGTAGATGGGAGGTCCAATGGTTTTTCTGGTATTAGTTGACACCTATAATGGAGAGATGCATTAGTTCATGCATCTGGGTGTCTGGGAGGACACCAGAGATGATGAAACGGGTTGGATGTGAATGTTGGATGTTTGTTGAGTCGGGTTGTTTGATTATCTACATAACAATTCTTCTCTTATTAAGGTATATGGTCTTGCTTACCCTCATTCTAAAATTAGAAAATACGCACAGGGTTTTCCACGTGCTTTCCATGTTTATCTTCTCATGGGTGGATGGGCATATGCTCTAGCTATTGGTGGAAAAGAATCGACCTGTAGTTCATATACTTACCATGATTAGCCCCATGTGTTTTCAATCTTAGAATGATATTATATAATTTATATAATTATGTAAATGTGAAAATTTTATTAGTAAATTATTAAATAAATGATGTTAACCTATGGGGTTGAATATTTCAGGGATGTAATGTCGAGGTTGTAGCATTAAAAGAATTGTGGACTTGGTTTTGTTATGACTGGAAGGTATGGAACATTGAATGTGATACTAGTGAAATGTAATGTGGAAATGATAATGGTTAAATTAATGGTCAAATAATTAATTAACGTAAAGTGACACTAATAAAAAAGTGATAAAGTAACCTAATATAGATCATTAAATGGTTGTGTGCTTATAAGATATCTAGTATTAGCGGTGGAATTCAGGAGTCTGAGAGACGTTAGATACAATTGATTCTAAAAATAGTTTATTCGCTTAATTTGGTTTTGAGTTATGGTATATTCTATAGTATTTTTGTTTCTATACACTAATCCACCATATCAGTTAGAGAGACTAACACCTCAAGTATTATGAGCCTGGGGGGTGTTTTCCCCAATATCCCAATTGGAGGATAGATGACTAACAACCCCCTTTGGCGCCTCTCTCTTATCTTGGTATTTAATTCATCTTATAGGAATGAAGGTTAGTTTTTACCATATATTTTTGTAGAGGGATGAAATGGATTTTGGTTATTTACACACATATATTCTATACATAGTTTCTTATAGACTATTATAGGTGTACCATGTATTGGTTGTGATGGATTGGGGATCATTACTCGGTGCATGGGCTGTAATGCCATGAGGTATAATACCCGGCATATGATACACATTCTGCGAGCTATGGTGGATCCCATAAACTATCTAGTTTACTTAGTTATGTGGATGTGGTTGTTTTTTTCCTGACGTTCATGTTTTGGTTCCTTTCTAAGGTGTCTGCGGGAATGTATTTTTGAGAGAGATGCACTAGAGGTGCGATGTTTGGGAAAAGCCACCAACCAATTGGGAAGTGGTAGCAGGGTACCCTTGATATTTTTTATTATAATATATACTCTTTAATGTGATACTATTGAAACTATCTTCCATCAAATCAATAAAAATGAGATAAATGGAAATGCATCAGAAAAAATAGGAGAAAATACATGAAGAAAATAAAAAATTTCAAAGGCTAGAAATTTTGATTGCCCTAGTTAATCCAATGCTCCATCATCATGTAAGGTACTTGCATGCCACATTCCTAGAATGAAAGACACTATCATGCCTGATCTCCATTCATCGAAGATCACTTATTTTCTTATAAATAGATCATTCGGGCCTTCATTTGTATGGAAGAATTTCCTTGAATCCTAATTGATACTCTAGTCACCCTAGTGCATCGACCAAGTGTTTTGAGACCTTTAAGGTAGTTCGTTGACACCTATATTAGAATAATTAAAGGAGAATCATAAGACTTAAGTCCCTATAGTGTTTGAAATCCATATAACATGCATTCTTAAAGTTCCCATTTTCCATAAATTAAAAATACCTGCACTCCACCCACTCCTCTCAAAGGAACTTGATAACCCCACTTCTGATAATACTTGTGAATACTCCTGAAGGGATGAGAAAGGTATTTTCCATGTTTTAACTTTCGGGTTGTTTTTCACGTTAGTGAAAATCAGGTCACCCAAGCCAACATGTATGCCCATACCTATGCGTTGAATACCTACTAGGGTGCCCTTATTTTCTTCAACATATCCCTTCAGTCTATATAATCCTTTCATCAAGTCTTATTCAAATTCATTCATGGTAAGGATTTTTCAACATTGTCTCCCTTGTCTAAAAGGTATTTTGTTAAAACCTCCACCAAAAACTCCTAACCTATAAAATCATTTGGAAGGGAACATTAGCATGTCTCTAATTTCAGTTTTTGTATATACAGTTATAGGATTTAAAAAAAATACAATGGGGATAGGACACATGGAGTGTCTTTGTGTTTGTATATCCATAGTCACATGGACCTTTCCATCGTCGCCATTAGAGGCCTATCCTCTTCCACCAGTGAAAGAGGAAAGTGTGTGTGCCTTTTTTGAATATTTCGCATCCTCTTATTTCTCACACCGAGCATGACTCATGTGGGATTATATATTTATGATGATCACAAAATTCCCATAAAAACCCCATCGAATTAATTTTGAGAACTCTGATTCCCACAAAAACTAGGATACGTAGGAAGCCTTCCAAAGGCCGGAGCTCCATCTCATTTCATCCATAAAAAGCCATCCTTTTTAAGAAGAAAGCCAAAAAAAATTCTATCAAAAAAATACACTATCCTATGAGGCTCATCAAACTACATGGTCTTTGATTCTGATCCATGTGGGATATGTAGGATGTTTCCTTTAGGTTCAAACCTAATACTTTAATCCAACCTTGTTCTTCCTAGTCCATATTCCCAGCAGGGTCTAATCCAACTTGTGAACTCGTATTTTTTCTATTTTCTTCGGCTGCTTAGGCATTAGTCTCACACTGAGAATTGACTAATCATATTCTGATTAGATATCCTTACCACATAACACTAAACTATATGGGTAGGTCATTATAACACGAACTTAAAAGGAATTGTTTTCCCCATTAAGTGTTACTGAACTACGAGGGTTCTGATTTCTTTCACAAAGATATGTAGGTAGCTCATTTATGGGTATGATCCCAATATCAAAACAAGATTTCATCTCCCTGGATGTAAATATATCCCAGTGTTCCCCACATTTTATATGAAAACACAATATTATCTTTAAAATGGTTAAAATAATCTATAAATAGTATATGAGAGTATACCATTTATGGAGAACATCGAATACATATGAATGTTCCTATTAATGAAGAACTATAAATACATACTGATAATTCAAATTTCATACATGATAATAATTGATTGAAACGTTCAAGGGAAACCTATGTTATGCTTGGTAAATAATTACGTATTCACAATAAATATCATAAATCTATTTGATAGTCTGAAAATTTGAAATAATTCAAACAAAATGGTTCAATGAGTCTGAACTCTTGTCCTCTCAACTAATGTATGTCCTTAAGTATCATAGGCCCAAACCTAATGAATTCTTGTCTTTGGAAAATATGTACCTTTGGATAAAGAACCATGTTATGTTTTTAGTTTCATAAATAAATCCAACGAAAACCACCTGGAAGTAGTGATTCCTAACCCAGACACATGTTCTGAGGGAGATGAAACAAAAAAGTGGTGAATCTGACATGAATCCTTAACCATGTTAATAGTGTTACCCATTTGTCGGGACCCTATCAATTGATAAAGGAAGGAAAGACAAAGAAATCAATTATACATATTTCCATCTAAAATATGATGCTTTAATGGAATTCGTTATTTCCTAAGTTTTCTTAGAAATTCATTCACTCCAAATGTCTTCCTTCATGATTGCACTTGTGAATGCCTCAGCATATACCCAAGCTGGATCATCATCTGCTGGAAGGACATCACCACCAAAGTAGCATCTTCAATGATGGGTCTCAAATTTATTACAATGGGAATACCAACAACATGATACTATCCCAACCCTGGAGGCTGCTCGACAGGCTCTCCAAGTTAATAACAACACTCGATCATGCAGTCATTGATGACCGGTGGTCAAGAAAAAGATAGTTCCAACAACAATCTTCAATTGTTTTGAGTCCTTATGCCAAGAATTAAATAACCAATCCCTCCCATTCCATAGGGAGGTGGATAAAGAGGTCACTCATTTCCTCAAATCAAAGACACAAGGTTCCTTCTCGAGGGCTCCCACTAACAATCACCGCCTAAAAAACCGTGTGGCAGTGAACCCCCAACATGATGCGAGTATTGCCTTCAGTTGTTTGGTCGAGATCCCTCATACCCTGGAATGCAAGAGGAACTGTTAGGGAAAACATATGTCCAATAGGGATCGGGTTATTACTTCTTCCCCCACCTAATAAATCCTTCAATCTAACCTTGTGGAAAACAATTAATGGGTGCATACACTCTTCCTCCCTAATTCTGCTAGCCAGAAATCACTTCTGGTGATTCCTAACCAATCCCACCATTTAAACCCAATGGATAACCCTAAGTAGGAAAATATATCTTCTTAAAAACTATCATCTAGTCAGTAAAATTGTCTCAATACATTCAATGAAGCCCACAACTCAAAGATGGTAGCAACTAGTAAGTCAGAACATACACCTGCCTACACTTACCAATCCTTCTAGTAGTCTCATATGTCATAATTGAAAGAAGTGTGTCAAACATGTTTGGTATAAAACAATCAGTATGAACATAATTCTTCTATCATTTATCAATCTTGACAACAGTCTCATTTGGTAGCACCTAAAGAAGTCATCCAAAACGCTTGGATGACAAACATGGGGCAGACTCAACTCTCTACCCCTATTTATGAGTACTATCAGTATCCACTGATATTAAAGGAAAGATAGAATAAGTCACATAAAACTACTCTAGATACATAATTGATGTATATTCCCCTTCCATATATTGATGTTACCAAACATATTTTAGCAATAGTGAGAAAGAAGGCACCAATTCCTACCCATATTCTGGAATCCTACTAGAATATCATCATGGTAACATCAGTAGTACCAGGGGAAGTAAAATAATCCTAACCCCACACCTGGGATGACTCATCATCATGCCATCCTCATGAAGATAAACACCTATGTTCCAGCCTAGGAGGTTTATGGGGAATACTCCCCCATTTATTATGGACAACCATATTAGGAACATACACCATTTCTTATTAGAGATAATCAGTCTATTCTGATGACCACTCCAAGAAAAGCACATACACCTTCCCCTGCTAACCACTTCTTCCATCATGTTTTCCCAACTTTATGTAAAATAGAATATAATAAGAAGTCTCACAAAAAAATTGAAAAATAAAAAACCAATATTTGATCTGGCTTCTCTTAATGTTTGAGTTCTTGAAGCCCTGAAACATATATCTATTGCAACTCAAGATCTTATTCTCCCATTACCATTTTATTGGAGTAGTAGTAGTAATTAAAAATTTCTCTATCGAACACTTCTTCATGAAGGCTGTCTTTATGAATATTCTGTTAATATAAAAAATCTACCTCCAGATGAGATCCATTAAACCCTCCGTGTAGTCAAAATACCCAGAAGTTAGAGGATTTATCCCTTGATACAATCCACCATGGTGGTTCTCCCCATGAATACATTCACTGTGAAAGTTATCAGCATAGTACGGTTTCTCATTTTCAATATTATTCTTTAATTGAAAATGTAATAATGAGAAATATCTCTTATCTCAAGGAACTTTCCAACATAAGGCCAGTAATTTTTGTTACCTTGTTACTAACATGTGAAATATTTTCACAACCATATGACATCCCAAGGTGATGACCATTCTCTAAAACTCACCCATGTCATTTTTCTTGTAATATAGTAGAGAAAAAACAACTGATCATATTGTTTATGATAAAACATTTGAGTAGTCTCCACTCTCGTAAGACCAAGTTGAGAAACATCTAGAAAAATATGATAAAGATATGTTGAATTTGAGAAAACAACTAGCTAAAGCTGAAATACTAGTCATGTTATAGCCTTTGGAAACCTCTCAATATAATATTCTAGACTTAATGGAAGAATATTACATTCATGATATCTGCCTCAACATATGAAAACCAATTCATCATATGAAAGAATAAGTATTACCATATGAGGAATATCAATGCCATGTAAAGGTAATAAAAGGGTTATAACACCAAATTGGCTTGTAATCTATCTCAGTTTCCTAAAATCCAAAATATTGAAAAATAGTAGGGAACCCTTCAGCATGAATGCCTCAATGCACTAAATAGGATACGCTTGTTTATTAATGATACCACATCTGGTGTCGGTATTAGAGGATGGGGTGCACGTGGAGCATTTTATTTCACTACTCTCTAAAATCAGCAAAGTCCACCATAAGTGTTCTCATGAAATGTTATTACTATGGCTAGCTACAATCAAAAAAATTTGTGTTTAATCAAAGATATGTTCTAGAATAGGCCTCGACTAGCTCTCAACAAAGTCAGGATCAAAGAGAAAAAACTGTTAAGATAATTTGGTATCAAGAATGTGAGAGCATCAAGCATGCCTCCCTCTAAAAGGAATTCTACCATAAGATTGAACAAAAGTCTAAAATAGCACAATAGTCTTCCATAACATGCAATTTATGCGTGTTTTGGATAATGCATCAAGAAAATGTTCAGACCAGAATTCACAAAATCAAGAGAGCATTTGTGCTTATCTAAGACATAAAAAATTCAATAGCCACCCCGTCCTGTAGGGTTAGGGGCTTGATTAAATCAACCATCAAATTTAATAAATAGTGTTTGAAGGTTTTATGATGAAGAACATGAATAGACCCAGCCTATAGGGCTGGAGTATTTTTCATATATATAATACCCTCTTCAGTGGAATTCGGTTTTCTCCTGATTAAAGAAGAATCCAAAGAGTGAATGCACAACTAAACTATCTAAGGATTCCATTCAGGTTACTATCTGACAAATAATTCCTATAAATTCATCATATATGAGAAAAAAGTCTCATGGAGGACACAAAAGGAGATGATCTTACAAAGATAATGATAGAATGTCATCAATACATTATGTATTAGTGAATTTCATTAATACTATTATGAAGGATCCTCTAGAAATTTTATCCAGTTCATGGGATTCAGAGGATGAAGTTATTATTCATAATATGGTACACATTGAAGCAAATGAAGGAGGTGTGCATAGCCGATATTAGAGTCTTACCATAATCTAGATATTCCTTCAAGTAACCAACTCTAACCCCTTCTAAAGGTGTCAAATAGGGGGAATGGTAAAGGTCAGATCATGTATCACTTTTACATTGGAGAAGGTCAATCTCTTTCACTTGAATAATTATTTACCCATATATATGTATATATGAAAGATATAAAGAGGCTCAATGAAGAGTTACTTCGAAGAAGCATTTACGTCAGACACACTCCATAAGAAGATCCTCATTTTGTACATCCTATAAGAACTCCTCAGCGGAGAGGATTTTTTACAACTAGAGATGAAGATAATGAATTTATTCTATTGGGTACATAGCCAAGACAGTATCAAACACATCCTTATAGGCATGTCCCCATGGGTTATCTAGGATAAATACCAAAAGCACCACCACCAGTTGTTTTTCTAGTTGTCGTGTTAGTTCAAGATCCAGATATTGTATCTGTACAGGTCTCATCTCATCTTGATATTCTCCAAAATATTATGAATACAATTGAGTCATTAACAAATCTATTGGAATTTATGTAAGAACAACATGCACCAGTACAACTAGAAAATAAAGCTTATCCTGAATGGGTAGATTTGATCCCTCCGCCACGAATCCTTGTGAATACTATATTTCCAATCATTAATGGTTCAAGGGATCCAGAGCAGAATGTAACTCATTTTTTTTCTCATTATGATCTCATGATGGGGACCCCTAAAAAGTAGTAAAGCTCAAATGTTTTGTGAAATCATTATAAGGGCCAGCCTTTCCTTGGTATAAATGTTTGCAGTCTTGGTCAATTACTAGATGGTAAGACCACTATCATAAATTCCTTCTCCAATTCAACTCAATGTTTCCAAAGACAAAAGATTCTGATCTTAAAAATTCAAAAAAGGGAGAATGAAATATTTTCTTATTTCATTGCTTTATGTAAAGGATTAATATATATTTTAAATCTACATCTACCTCAAGAAGAGTTGCAGCCAATTTGTATGCCAAATCTGTGTGATGAGTTACACACACCACTAATCCCTGTGAAATACACAAGAGTGTTTCGAGATATTTCTTCAATCGGAAAAAAAGTGGAGGATTCCATTGTGTAAACCAAAGATAAATCTTGTGTAGTCCCATCAACTCTTAGAAGAATATCAGGGAAAGAAGAGGCTGTTATAGCCACAATCAATCAAGCACATGTACCTGATTCTACCTCAAAATATTCATCATACCGAAGGGATCCACCTCATGAGCATCAGTAGCAATAGTCTCCTCATCAAGATGGTAAACAAGATCAAAGGAATAGATATTTTGGGGAAATAAATAACAATATTCATTCTCTTAGGAATGAACAGGTTCTTAGTTACTTTATTTCAACAATGAAAAAAAATTTGGTTCAGTTGCCAATGCCGAAGAAACTGAATAAATATAGAGATGAAGATATCCAAAATTATTTCCCCATTCATAAAATATTGGGGAATACCATCTAGGATTATTTTATTTTCAAATATCTACTGAAAAATAGTAGACAGTAGACAAGTGAAACTAAAAATATCATCAGACCAACTAGCATATGTTACTGCTACTGATCTAGAGAAAGAAGGAAAATTGTAGGAAGTCAAAAGAATAAATGTGTAATATTATGATGATTGGATGGTTAAGAAAACAGTCAATAAAACTTTTGAAATCCTATGAACATTGTTAAAATAACTTACTATGTCTTATGATACTTTTGCTACTGCAAATCCATATTAATCAAAAGATTAGTCTTTCAATGTTCAGTCCTCAAAGAAGCAACCTGATCAGAAAGATAAAGATCCATCAGAATAAGATGAGCTCATGTCAAGGATAAATATTTCATTAACTTTGGAAGATTTCATTCCATCAGTCTCAAAATCATGGGTATCACCCCACCAAACGGCACAACAAGAACCAACCTTTCAAGAAGAATCTACATCAGAAAAAGAGTTAATCTTCGGTTTGGTAAAAATTATCCACTTAATAGACCCCTATGAAAATGATGATTCTAGTTATGATGATCTTGAATTAAGTATACCTGACTGGAGAACAATATGAATATGCAAAGGTTGAGGATACATGGGAAGATGTGGATATGATAGAAACCATTATTTTAATTATTACCCAACTCAAACCATATATACAACAGAAAATTGTGGGAGATACCTTCAGTAGGCTCCGAAAGAACAAGGAAATTCTCCCACACATGACAGGATCGGGCTTAACATGATCATCTTGGAAGACCAATTAGTGGATACACCATCATTATCTCTAAAAGTAGATAGACCAAGTCAGTCTAATCTACCACGAGAAAAAGTATTTCCGGCTTCTTCCCTGACACATGGTACATCTACATTAAAATAATCAGCTTCCAAAGAACTGAAAAATGGTATCTCCATACTGTAAAATGAATAACTTTGGACCAAAAGCATGATGTTTTCAAATAACTATCCCAATTATTGTCCATGTTATCAATCCTGGATGCCTTGAAGTTGTTAAAAGGTATTTGAGAACCACTTATTGAGGCTTTGTTAGGACCTCAAGAGTTTTAACCTAAAGTTGATGCTTCTAATGGTTACAGTATAGAGAATTATCATGAATAATTTCATGTGGTTATAAATTTCAGGACTGAAGAAGATGATGATGTTATACATGAACACATCAGGCCCTTGTATCTATCTATAGGGTTAATGATACCGACTTCTGATGAGACTTCATTAAAAATGGATTAGGAGTCAACCGAATTCCCATTTATACACTTTGTATATTGGGTATCAGTTAATCTGACATATCCTTATCTACATTAATGTTTCAAGGTTATGATAAGAATCAACAAGAACCCATAGGAATGATTACACTCATAAATAAGTTTGGGGATCTTGTGTCTAATTCAGATTTCAGGGATGTCCATCAGGACACAGCCTTCAACATTCTTCTTGGAAGGCATTTGAAACCTCAAAATTCATCCATTCCAACATCATATCACCAATGTATCAAATATTTCTCCAATTTTAAATTGTGAAATTATTTGGTGACAAGGATCTGCTCAAAAATTGTGAATCTCAGTATATTGAGGCATAATTCTATCCCATAAAGGGAATGAGGCCCATGGAAAAGATATAACAAGATTAAATGACTTGAATGGTCTAGAAAAGATCCTAGATAACCAATTAAAACATATGAATATAGATTATGTGTTTCATATCAATCAAATTGAAAGGATATACCTTAATCTAAGTACTCATCTAGTGACTTCCATAAAGTGAGTCACAGCAATCGAGCCTGACATCATGGGAGAGGTTATTGATACTGAAAGAATAAATGGAGAGGTTTCCATTTCATCCTCCAAACTTAAAAAAGTTTTTTCTTTATCAATTAGGCAAGAATAAGTTGTCTCAGTAATAATGGAAGACAAGGATATTGATTCCCAACCCATCATCTTCTCTTTAATGCTTCAAGAAGACCCTTTATTATCAGTAGGGTCATAAATGATTGCCTCTTCTTCAGGATTGTAATATACTTATTCCTACCCTAGATCTCTATGTTTTCCTTCATTACCTACTTTCCAAGAAGAAATAGAAAAAGTGACACATAAGGATGAAAAATATGATGATCTTAAGGACACTCCTCAATCATTTGAGGAAGATAGCTCTACCACTGTGGATGACCTTATATAAATAAATTTGGGTACATACGTAGATCTGTGACCTACTATAATTTGTGCACCCATGAATTATGAATAACAAGATATGTATACATCATTTCGAAAGAAACATCGAGATATATTTGTTCGAAATAATACAGAAATGCCAGACCTTAATCCTGATGTGGCCACTCATCATTTGGGTTTTCCAAAAGAGCATCAAGGATTTAAGTAGATAGAAATAAGAACACACCCAAATCATGCTTATTAAATTGATGCTTAAGTTAATAAGCTTTCCAAATCTAACTTTGTCAGGGATGTGTAGTATCTCAAGTGGCTGGCCAACATTCTCCCAGTGAAAAAGAAGAATGGGAAAATTAGAGTTTTCATTTATTTTAGATATCTTAACAGGCATTGTCCCAAAGATTAATTTCCAGTTCCGATCACATAACTTTTGATCAATCCAATATCCTTCTATGAAACTCTCTCTTTCATAGATGGCTACTATCGGTAAAATAAAATCTGAATTTCCCCTAAGGATGAAAATTCTACAACCTTCATAGCCCATAAAAGTGTGTTTTTCTATCGTATATTTCCCTTTTGTTCATAGAATTTAGGTACAACATATCAACCTACCATGAGCCATATCTTCAAACTCTTCTTAAGAAAAACTTGTCAAATGTTATGTGGGTGATAGAGTGGTTTAATCCAGACAATGTTCCGATCATCTAACTAATTGATAGACTATATACAGTAAACATCGGTGACACAGTTTGAAGATGAATCCATTGAAATTTGATTTCAGGGATACCTTATGAAAATTTCTTGGCAACACTGTATGCCATTATCACAGCTATGATGATCCTGAGATGAAAAAAACAATCCTTGAAATGTCACCACCTTGAAATTTGAAATAATTAATTGGAATTTAAGGACAAATTTCCAATATTCAAATATTTATTTCCAATTTGGAATGCAAGTTATACCCATCACCAAATTAATGAATAAGAGAGTCACATATCAATGAAGCGAAGACATCTAAGAAGAATTTGATGCCTTCAAGAATTATCTCTTGAGTCCATCAGTATTGATGACAATTGGTGAAGGAAAGCCACTTATTCTCTATGTGACAGCTTTAGAGAGATCACTGGGTGACTTCCTTTCCAAAAGGAATTATGATGGGAATGAAAATAGCCTTTACTATCTTAGTTGAACTATTCATGACATGAAGACTCAATATTCATATATCAAAAAGTGATTCTTGGTATTAATCATTGTAGTTCATAAGCTGAGGAACTACATACAACATCAAGGTTCACTTGGTATCTCACAATAACCCACCCAAATTTATCCCCAGTCGTTCTATTCTTACAGGATGTATGGAATGGTGCGTAGTTATTTTTTTAATGGTTTTATATCTAGTTTGTGGCTATAAAAGCACAATACTTGGTAGACTTCCTAGCTAAACACCCATCTAGAGAAGATAAATCATTGAATACTAAACTTATTGCTGAAGAAATCTTCTATATTCAAGATAATACCCAAACATTGGAAATTTAGTTTGATGGTGCTTCCAGAAGTCCAATGGGAAAGAGAATGGAAAACCCTAAACTCAAAAATGTTTGGTTAGGAATTTTTCTAATATCCCTATAAAAGGCACTATATCCATCTTCCATTATTTTATTAGAAGGCAGTACCAACAATGAGGAAGAATATCAATCTTTCATTGCGGGATTGGAAAGGTACAAGTGAACCACCTAAAAGTGAAAGGTTATTCAAAATTTTTAATCAAAGAAATCAATTAAGATTATTTTATAAGAAAAAAAAAGATTTAATATCTTTTTGTGATTATGTCAGAGGGTTAATGGATGAATTTCCATCAGATCCAAAATTGTCTTATGTCCCACGATCACAAAATTCCCAAGATGATGCACTAGCTATTGCAGCCACATCCTTGGAATATCCAAATCAGGATGATACAATCATCAGTATTTCCCATCGTCATCTGTTTTCACCTTTAATTCGAACTAGAATGGAGGAAATTAATAAAATCAGCCCTATTTCTGAGTAGTATGGTCACACTGCGTTATGGATGACACTTATCATAGAATACCTTCAAAGTGGAGTACTTCCACCCAATAGAGATGAAAAAGAACAGATCCGATTACGAGTGGAAACTTTCACTCTTTATGGTAGTCCAGATCAGTAAAAGATCCTCTACAAATGAGGATTTGATGGAGTCCTCTTAAGATGTATCGATAGATAAGAAACAACAATTGTCATGAGAAAAGTATATACAGGAGCTTGTGGTGCTCACCAGTCTAGACATAGGCTTTCTAGTCAAATCTGAAAGTTTGGATACTTCCGGCCTTCAATTATGTAGGATTTCACAGATTTCACCATGAAATGTCACCCCTACCAAGTTCATGTTAGCACCATTCATCAAACCCTGGAGTTCCTACATACAACTAAAGACTCCTTGCCATTTTCTATATGGGGAATAGATGTAAGAGGTATTATCCTCTATCTATGGATAATTAATTTATGTATATTCTTACTGCTACCGATTTCTTATCGAAATGGGTTGAGGAAATACCTCTCAAATAATTTGGAGACAATAGAAGTTTTATTTTTTTCAAAGTTAATATAATTACCATATTTGGTGTCCCACATATTATATTGAAGGATAACGCCACCAATTTATGTTCTGTTAAGGAAAATAATTTATATCATGAGCACAATATCAAATCCAACTATTCATCACACTATCTTACAACATACAATGGATTTATAGAGGCTTTCATTAAGACCCTATTAAATATATTCCCTAAAATGGTGGATAAAGATATGAATTGTTGGTTTGATAAAACATTTCATGTTTTATGGTCTTATTGGAATGCTACCCATACTTACACTTAGAAAACTCCATATTAATTGGTGTATGTAATAGAATATGTTTTGATTATTGAATTTAATTTTCCTTCACAATGAGTTTCAATATATGATCAGTTATCTAGAGATGCGTAGCCTCAGAAGCGATTTGATGAGCTGGAATGATTAGAGAAAAAGAGATTTCATACTTTGCCTCATTTTGAAGTCTATCAAAACTGGATGGCATGATATTTTAACGAAAAAAATTCCTCCATTCATTTATTCAGGGATAATTGGTATTATTCTTCAATACTCCAATGATATCAGGAAATAATCCTTCAATGCTTGAGACAAAGTGGGAAGGACTTTAATCTATACATAAGGACTACTCTAATGGATCTTATTTCTTAAAATCAACGTATGGAGAACTCATTCCAACTCTATCTAATGAAATATTATTGAAGAGGTACTTTTTGTAATGAAGAATAATTTATCCTTGCTACATGACTCTAAACTACAGAACACAAAGACCTAGTTAGAATACATTAAATTGCATAAAAACAAAATGTTTTCATTATACATGATGTTAAAATGTGTAGCACTTTTCCCTTGTCACATAATATTAAATTGCATGACATCATTTTTCCTCACTACATGACTCTGAATTGAATAGGACAAAGTCCATGTTTCAAGACATTAAACTGCATAACAACCATATGTGTGCATACTGCACAATGTTAAAGTGTCTATCATCTTTATCGTAGTCATGCGATGTTAAACTGCATGAAATAATATTTCCTTGCTACATGAAATTAAACTGTACGGTTAACATCTTCTTCATTTGATGTTAATCAATCCCATAAATGTCCACAAAATTGTATTCATTGTGATTATTAAAAAATGAGTAGCTTCCATGTGCAAGCGTCACTCAAATCATTGCTACTCCTTAGTGGCACATGAGTTCCATTTATCCCTATGTTTGAATAATATTTTCATAGATACCTCATTTCAAGAACTATGTGTGGCTTGATTCTCATTCCATTAGGATACGTAGAGACTCTTGAATCTCCAATCATGGGATTATCCACAACCACATAGAATTTTATTTCCCTTTTTTTCCTATATATTAATAAAAGCTATACTAAGTAATATTCCAGGATACATGTTTTGATCTTCATATCATCTTGTGTCTTAAGATTAACCACTATTCCAGAATGTATTAAAATCGCATGTATGTCACATCAAATTCAATTAGTGTGGGGGATTATTTTATCAAGATCTACATATTTCTTGATTCTCATTTCATTGGGATACGTATAGATGACAAGATTTTTAATATTAAGCTCAGCCACAGCAAAAAAACCAATTTTATCCCATGTGTGTATGAATCAAACCAGAATAGGGAATGTTTTAATAAATATGTGTGGCTTGATTCTCATATATATGAGATGCGTAGTGACACTCTGGTTCAATTCTATGGTCCATCCACAATATTTCTTTTTTATATCAAAACCATTCCAGGTCCTTTCTACATGACATTAAGCTGCAATGTTCCCAAAGAAATATATATTTCTTGAATTTCATCCCATTGAAATACATAGTGAAAACTAGGCCATGGGTCGTAGTCCCATCCACATGATAATTTTTTATATCTCTTCCACATATAATTAATAATCTTTGTGGGAGTCTTCATTTTGGGCCCTCTCGAAAAAATCCCACCAAAGAAACAAGAAATATCTCCATTTTACATATGAGTCAAATCTATGAAAGGTACTCTTAATGTTATGGCCAATATTGAATAAAATATTTTTATTATGCATTGAGAATTTCCCCATTTTGTATTCCACACTATTAATCTTGAATATTATTAGATCCTCAAAATCATTCTTATGGTTTTTGGTGGAAATGTTTCTGATATCTGAGAACTCTTTTGCTTGACTATGCAGTACATGCCCCTAGGTTCCATTGCATAAGTTTCCTATATAATAGTCCCTTTAGTCAAAATATGTCACTATTTTTTATATGGATCATATTCCCTAGTTAGCCCTACATAATACACACCCAATAATGGGTTTGTCCAAAAATGGTAACTTAATTATTGGTAAATGCATCTTTTTTCCCCTTTAATCATTGATAACAACATTCAAGAATCTATATCTTAAAGAAATCATCCATGTATATTTTTCGATTACCTTTCTCTTGATCCTAAATTCTCCAAAACCATGGTATACACATATCCCTTTATAAATGTTCAATGTATATTTAAATAACCATAGATCATTTGACCACATATCATCAACTGTTTCCTTTATATTTTTTCCCTTGTCGCATGAATTTAAACAACAAACACTATGAACCCAATGTCTGAATTACAACTTTTTAGAGAACCAATTCCTCCTTTTTGTTGAAATTCATGATTAGAAATACTATTTCTGCATTCAGGGATCTTTTTCCAAAAACCAAACTCTGAGATTTATAAAATTTGAATATCCGTAAACATTCTCTGACTTTTAGCATTAGAATTTTTGATACTCAAGAACTATTTTTATTTAATATGAAGTATGTTCCCCTAGATGGACTTGCATAAGTTGACTATATTATATTCCTTCTAGTCAAAAGATGCAACTGCTTGGATATGCATCATATTCCTTAGTCGGTCCTGCATAATACAGCCCGTATAATGGGTTCTTCAAATAATGGTAACTTCATTCTTTGAAAATACTTCCTCTAATAACTTTATACATTTTACCATATCATTCTCCAAACCCAAAAATTCACAAATAACATTTTACCATTCTTTATTTACATACCTGAACATGGTGGTATGTTTCCAGAAAAATTATCAATAAATTAGAGTCTAATATAATTGTTCAGAGATGAGGACCTTAAATTAATTTCTCTTAATTTCCTCACTGCATGACTTGAAACTTCATAGTATAATTTCATCACTGCATGAATTAAAACTAAATAGTATAATGTCTTCACTACATGACTTAAAACTGGACCGTATAATGTTCTCACTACATGACATAAAACTACACAATATGATATCCGAAATCCCCCCTTTTCAAAAAATTTAACCAGTCCTCACACACCATATTTGTGTAGAAGTGTTTCCCCATTCATAAACTATTTCATCATAGATGGCCTTTTATTATTAAATATCTTCCCTTGGTAAACCCACCTATTGTGGTCTCAATTCACCCAAATCTTATTTTCCTTTGTCTAATCAACAATAGAATGTAAAAATTTTCATATCCCTTTATTCTAACTATGAAGTACGTGCCCCCAGTGGCCTTATATAAAATTATCCTACATAACTGGACTGTCAGTAAAAAGATTCCACATTTTGGCTATGCAGTATATAACATAGTCATCCTAGCATAATACATCCCCCATAATAGGTTCTTTAAATAACAGTTACTTCATTCATGGAAAACCACCTTTTTGTTTATACTTGATGTTTTAGATTTTTTTACTATAAAAATTATGTCTCAAGATTCCCCTTGGAGGTATCCAAAGAATATTGCAGCAATTCCAAGCCACTAATCATTGTTAGATACCTAATTTCAAAATTTATAGTCAAATCTATTTCACCTTAAATAGAAGCCTTTTTAGTCTGACATGTATGACTCTAAACTACCAATAACAAGATACGTAGTACATAGCTGATTGAAAACCCGCAAAGGGAACTTTGTACAAAAGTTAATCATTAGCTTAATAAACCTATATTTTGTATGGTTTAGGCAATATTGAAAAATAAAAATCCAAAAGATACAATAATTGTTGTTTTTTCTTTATAAACTTAAAAAAAATCAAACTACACTCACTGAAATCATTAGTATAGGTAAAAAGAGGGAATTCCAATCCAATTATTGTTATTATGGTTGTTTGACATAAAGGTAGAATGTTGTAAAAAATTATATTTTTCATTAAAATTAAAAAGAAGTAAGGATGAATACATAGATGATTAGAGACGAAATACTTTTCATTTATGAGTAAAAATCCATATAAGAACATAAAAAACTGGAGTCTCTCTATCATAAATCCCAAGAGGTTTTCTACATAACATCTCATTTTACTAATGGTATCTTGAGATCCATTGGCTGCCTTTTGAAATTTGGTTAGATGATAAGTCCCATTCTACTCAGTAAGAAGAAGTTCTTCCTTAGAATCTGTAATAGCTTTTTCTCCATATTTATGGACTTCTCTAATTGAATCACGAAATTTTTATAGCTCCCCTTTAACAATATTCAACTCTTGTTGAAGATACAGCTTCAGAATAGTCTTTTCATTAATTTCCTACTTGAGTATTGTCAATTTTTTAGTATGATTGGCCTCAACATTGGATTATTCAACTTGGAATTCTTCAGTGTTGGTCAAAAGTATGGTTTTTATCTGATCTTGTCAATTTTTCTTCTCTTGATCCCTTTTATGGATAATCTCTTTCCCTAAAATATAGATTTCATGGTATTCAAAACCACCAAATCCTAGAGTAATGAACAAAGATGAAATTCATGGAATTCATGAGGATTGTTCCTCAAGGGGAATTTCAGATATTATCTTCCATATATCCTATCTTGCATTGCAATGTGCAAGATAAATACACTTTTTGTACCTTCGGATCGGATTTAGAATCACTATCATAAGGAGGAACATATTCTAGGATTAAGGAACTTAATAAAGTTCCATGTTTTGCTCCTTTCTTGATAGTGGTTTATTCACTTCCTATTATTGTTTGAGCTAATAAAGAAGCTTCACCTCCAGACCTATCCATTGGAGTCGATAATCCTATATAGTGAATTAAAACAATGGTTATGGTTAGTTTTAAAAGAATAAAAAGTGTTATCAAAATTACGATATTGGTAACTCTTACCTAAAAATAGCTCAACAACTTGAGAAGACTCTGCCCGAATATTTTCATCTTCAGTAGTTTTGGTTGACGTATTTTGGTGAGGAATTCTTTCTTTAACCTATTCTGGATTCCCTAACTGAATCTTAGGAAGATTTTCTATTTCAAGGTTCACCTGATCCAATGTATCCTCAATGGTGGGATTGAAAATGATATCGACATTTCCTTCAGGCATCATCACTATAGTAGTTTCTTTAGATAGAATCTCATATTTCAAAGGATCATTTTTAGAAAATTAATAATAAGAATATTGATATGAATAATTATATAAAATCATGTCTCCTTGGTTATATAGAATGAAATTAAAAATATTCAAAAGTATTTTTCATATTAACGTGTTCTAATAATTTTTCAAAATACATCCCAAGATTTATCCTAGAATCCAATGACATCACAAATTCCATGTTAGCCTCACCAGTGGGAGCACTTAGAGTGGTTCTTTCAAGACAGTCCTCTGAAAACTTTTGACCCCGAATAGCTTCATTAGTAATAGTTGTGGGGTAATCATATGTTGTCGTAGGATTTTAAAGTGCATGCAATGAACCTAATGTATCACATAGTGGAAGTCATTTGTTTTTACACTTAGTTTCTCATAAATCACATCTAATTTACTAGAGGTCTCCTCTCTCATGGTCGTAGTAACAAGAAGAGTTCTAGGAAAAAATATTGACTCTTCTGGCCTAAATTATTCTTTAGTCAATGAAACCACTAGTTGAGAGAGAATTTGTGCTTGTTAGGAAGCACTGTCTATAGTTCCTCGAGCCTAATCAGTGATTTATCTAGGATAAGAAACAAAATTTGTTCCCCTAGTTTCACGAATTTTAAAAAATTTATAATAATAAAGCTAAAATCCATGTTGTCATGAATTCTTACCACTACTGTGAAAATGATTAAAAATAGTTTTCTTTCATCGATGTTTCTAATTCTTTTGTTTATTTGGATGAATTGCATCATCGTTTCTAAAAATAGGAATTAGAGACCACAAACCCCTTGTTATCTCATCCTCTATGGCATGTTGGATTGTAGATATCTCTCTTGACTCATAGGGTGATCCGATATATTCAGGTATAGTACCCCTGGGCTATATTGTGGTGATGGAACTTCAATCAATTTTTTTTATCCAGATGAAATTCAAAATGAAATTTCCCCAGAGTAACAATGATTTAAATAAATTAAAATCACAATGTAGAACATAATTTGGGAAAAATAAAACTTACATCTTCAGGATCAACTAAATCATGCCGTTATTCATCTAATTAAAGGTTAATACCTTCATTAATACCATGATATGTCATCTCTTTTACTCATTTTGTGGTGGGAATTGATTCCTCAGTTGTATATATAAGTATCACTTGTTCTTGTATAAATGTTCTCACTTTACCTTGGTTGCTCATAAAAATAATATTAGAAGAGGCTTGTATATCCCCTATTCCTGGAATATGCAACCCTTCACCAAAATTTATCCATGTGGTTTCATCATCACAATTCATTTTTTCCATTTTTGAATCACCATTGCTCATGCATATTTAGAGTACATTCCAAAGGGTTTTAAAGTTGAAAATGTAGTTTTAGATATGAGTTTAATCCTAATTCGTGCAGTCAGAGATGGTGGATAAGAAAATGGGACTCATTTCTCTTCTGAATGATGTTGACTAGACCCCTTGGAATAGTTTCAGTTGGGATTGACTGTGTGGATCTCTTGACTCTGACAGGTGGATTGTATCTTGCATGAGGCAGCTTCGGTGAGCTTGGAGCCTCATCACTGCTACCCTATGACTCTAATGAATCAGCCTCTAATGATGAGGAATTACCTTCCAAATGAAAGGGTTCCTTCCTACTGCCTCTATTTATACCTACGTGAGGGACAACATGGTTTATCACCCCTTTTGGGTATTATGCAACCTAGTTCTCATCATACAAGATAGTCAATATAATTTTTGCATTAGTGGTAGGTAAGTTGAATATTTCTTTAGTTTTATCTATAGTCCTCAAGAAACATAGTTGTTTTCCCATCATCTGATGTTACTCTAATATGAGATGCACTAGAGGAGATACTGTAAATTTTTGCTGACATTTGAATTGAACTGTGAATCTATAATGAGCATAGGCCTCTCATACGATTTCCTCATCAAACCAGGTAGAAAATAAACAACCCATACAAGTTAACATATATGCCTATAGATCTAAGCTATTCGTCTTTTCATCAAAAAATATCTCTGTAGGAGTATTCCCATAAGAGAAAATATGAAATTCCATTTAAATACATCATCTGGCCTTATTGTCATAAGAATTAAAATAAAGAGGTGAAATACCATAAAAATCATGAACAGATGGTCGGAACAAACATCTAAAGACATGTACCCCACTTTGCACAGCATATGTTCTAAAATGAGTGGTAATCCCCCCCACATAACACATGGAATGGTCCTACTATTCTGGAAGGAGACATCCCACTACAGTTATGAAACAAGATCCTATGAATATTTTCCAAAATAGTGGTATCCAATCCTACAATCCTCTTTTCAGCAAGCTTAGTTAGGATAAAAAAAGATTCATACCTTCTTCCACCCTTGGAATCTCATAAATGTAATAGATATACACTAATAAACATGACTATGAATCCTATAAGACGTGTATTTCTAGGAATTTTGGAATTGACGTCATACCCCCACTTTTTAAAGTATCCTTTCTCTAATTTTGACAAGAAATTATCAGGTGTACCTCTCTTTTCTGCCATTAGATTGCTTGTTGGATGAGTGAAAGTAGGACCCCTCTCCTTATTATTTACCAAGAATATTTTAATCAACTCTTTTGATTGAATATCCCCTATTGTGTGGGACTTTGTTGTGTTCATATTCTTGAATTTATAAAATATATTAATTAAATCATGAACCAAGTCCGGGGTCTTGTCCGAGTGATTCCATGTCACCTTTTCAAGAATAAACGCATCATACATATCTATGAGGATTGGAGCTCAGGAGATCCTATAGACATCCCACAAACTGATTCCTAGTTCTCCATGTGTCAAATGAAAGTAATTAGTCTCTGGACTCCATCGACATAGCAAATTTGACATGAAGTCTTCATTCCTATATACATAGGTTTTATCAACCCATACAGCCACATAAATCCCAACGTGTTTTATTTCATCCATAAACTCATCACCTGTCTTGTTCAACCAATATACCAACATTCATGTAGGTTTAACACCCCCTTCTGGATGAATATACTAACATTTCATCCATACAATTGATTTATCTATCTGAGAATCTAAAAAATGGACAAATAATAGTATAGTGGTAGCTTGGGTGTGCATGCTTTCAAATCTAGAGAACACAAGATGTGGTGTATGAAATGGTTCTTAGCTTCTATCTCAGCATTGATATATGTTCCCACAATAGAAATATTAGAAGACAAGAAATTGGTATGGTCCTAAAACCAATAAAGTGGAATATAATTCTTTGGGTCCGGTATGTTGACATCCTAAAAATGTACATAACCATACATAGGAAAATTAAAAACTCCTTGGAAATTTGAAGTGATATTTCCTCAAATGATTTCACCAATCTAGGAAAGTAGTGTCACATATATCAAAGTAATCATTCCTAAAAATCATCATCATATCGTCAATTCTATTACTATCCTATTCATCAGTAGTTCTAATTCTATTGGGATACATTAAACCTGTAGAATATATCAAAATTCAACTAAATTGAGTTCATTTTTAATTTGTTTGACAGAGGCATCATGGTATACAAGTATGGATTCGGTGCACAAGTATAAATATGATGTGCCAGTATGGCGCCCAATTTTTTTCATTCAAATAAAAAATGTATAGAAGAAGTGTGCTCGAGAGGAGCATCTGAGCAGAAAAAATCTTTCATGCTAAGAGCCGAATTTCTGAATTCCATGTAATTATAGCTAATGTGAAGCCCCAATATAGAAGTGATGAATATTACCCAATGCGACATAACCTTGTGTGATTGTACCACAACTACTATTAGTTTGTACACCACATTAACCTCTTTTAACCCATTTTATAACTTTGTATTAGTAAAATTCCCTATTTTCATTTTGTATCCAATTATGAGGGGGGGATTTTGATGACACTCTATTCCATCACATCAATAAAAAAGTGAAAAACAGAAATTCCATATAAAAAAGAGAAGAAAATACATGATGAAAATCACGATTTTCACAGGCTTGGAATTTGGATCGCCCTAGTCAAGACAAGGCTTCGTCAGCATGCAAGGTAATTGAACACCACATTTCTTTCTCACTATCCACTTGTGCACTCGATCTTCATTCTCCTAGGGTCACTTATCTTCCTATAAATAGATCCTTCGGGCCATCATTTGTACGAAAAAATTTCCCTAAAGCCTAATTGCTACACTGGTCGCCCAGGTGCATTGCCCAGGTCTTCCAAAACCTTCAAGGTAATTATTTAACACCTAGAATAGAGGAATTGAAGGAGGATCATATTACATAAGTCCCATTAGGGTTTTAAATCCATAACACTTGTGCACCTAAAGCGCAAAACCTCCCTAAATAAAAAACACTTGTTCGCCACCCATTCCTCTCAAAAGAACTTGATTGCCCCACTTTTAGGAATACCTGGGAATAATCATGAAGGTTTTATTAAAGTCTGACCAATGTTCTAAGATTCTAGTAGTTCATCACATCAGTGAAAATTTGTTCACCCAAGACGACCTGCACGCCCATACCTATGTGTTGGATACCTACTGGGTAAACATTATTTTATTCTCTTTATCCCTTCAGTCTATACAATCCTTTTATCGAGACTTATTCAAAGTCATTCTTGGAAAGGATTCTCTTTTATTCGATCCCTTATTAGAAATTTATTATGTCAAAACATCCACAAAAACCTTCTAACTTATCAAACCATTGGGAAGGGCACATCAGTGTGTCTCTTATTTGGGATTGTATATCTGTAGTCAGATGATTCCCACATTTTTTGCATTGGGGTTAGAATTTATGGAGTGTTTTTGGGTTTGTATATATAAAGTCACATGTACCTTTATCATAGGAAAAGTATTGGGGTGTCCCCAGTTTGAAGTATTATGGTTTGGTTCACCTTCAAACCTTCCTTACATTGGACCCTTGTTTAATGTAAATTGAAGAGAGGGATGGTTCATCACCCCAGCTTCTTCCATTGTTGTCTCTATAGGTCTGTCCTCTTCCACCAGCAAAAATAGAAAAGTGTGTTTTCGTTTTTGGAATCATTCACATCCTCTTTCTTCTCACACCAATTATGACTCATGTGGGCTTAGATATTTATGATGATCAAAACATTTTCAGAAACACCTCATTGAATGAACTATGAGAACTCTGATTCCCAACAAAACTGGGATATATAGAAACCCTTCGTAAGGCCAGAGGTCCATCTTATTTTATCAATAAAATGAATCATTTTCTTGATTTAATCCCATAAACATTTCTCTCAATGGAAGACATTATCCTATGAGACTCTTCGAACAATGTGGGATTTGATTCCTATCCAAGTTGGATACATAAGAACCGTCCCTTAGGTTCAAACCCAACACTTCAAATCAACCCTATTCTTCCTGGTTCATATTCCCAACAAGGTCCAATTCAACTTGTAAAATCGTATCGCTACCAGTTTTCTTGGTCTTCTTACGCATACGTCCCACACCATGCTTTGACTAAGAATATTCCAATTAGATGTCCTTGCCACATGAAATTAAACTGTATGACTTGGTCCTTATCCCACTACCGAAAAACGTATGATGTGCCCCGTTATGTGGTATTGAACTATAAGGGTTCTCATTCTATTCACAAGGATATATAGGTAGCTCATTTATGTGTATCATCCTAACAAGAAAACAAGAATTTGTTTCCCTAGATGAAAATAAATTCAAGAGTTCCCCACTGAGTGGATTAAAAACCACTATTATGAAAAAAATGGTTAAAAGAATATCTAAATTTTATATGAGAGGATACCATTGATGAAAAACCTCAAATACAAAATTATTTCACCATAAATTAAGAACCTTGAATACATACAAATGATTCTAAATTTCAAACAAGCTAATAATTGACTACAAATTTCAAGGGAAACCTAAGTTATACTTGTTAAATTAATAAGGATTCACAAAAAATATCTTTAATCTATAAGAGAGTCCTAGAGTAGGAAATAATTCCAACAAAATTGTGTGATGAATCCAACCTCCCATCCTCTCAACCAATGTATGTTATCATGTATCGTAGTCCCAAACCTAATGAATTCCATCCTTTGGAATGTAGGCTCCTTTGGATAAAGAACGGTCATATGTTTTCGATTCCATATATAAATCCAATGGAAACCTTCTAGAAGTAGTGATTCCCAACCAGAACACATATTCTGAGGGAGAATAAAAAGATACTTGGTAAGAGTATCCATTGTTAGGCTGGGAACATATAATGCTTGTATAGGTGATAAGTTAGTTTCACTCATTATTCATTGTGATTTTGCAATATTTCTTTAATTTTGAATGAGACCCTCTAGTGAGGATCCAACAAAGTATATTTTTATACTCTCCCTACTCTATATAAACATTTTAAGGTCACTTGGAGCAAGTTGGAGAGTAGGCTGGTTAATACTAGCGTAGGGTTATATGGGTTATTTGGGATTTGTGATCGTTGGTGTTTAACTTTTTTTTGGTACATTCAGTTTTCTTTTTTTCTTGTATTATTTATTACATGAAATTAAATATGTGTACTTGGGATTTCTTTTATATTATAGTTTTAGTATGAGTTGGTTGGTTTTTGTCATACCGCTCTCTTTCGCATATATTATATTAGAGGGTAATGCCTCCCATTTGTGGGTTATTATACACTCACTACTAGTCGCCAACCCGAGGCCTACTAGAGGACGGACTTGGTTGTCACCATCTCTCTCCATTCATTTCCATCCCATGAGGGGTACACTTTATCGGTATGGCACATGACAAGTCATTTTAACAAATAATTAATCACCTTACATGATCGCTTTCTTTTCTATTATTCTTTAAATCCTCTTAATATATAGTTTTTATTATAAAATAATAAATGAAATATCATAAGTATTTTTAAATGATATTATGATTACTAAAAAACCATTATAAAACATCATTCACATTAAATGAGATGTGAAAGTATAGCTCATGCGTACGTATATCTTACCATCTCCACATAGTGATAAAATTTATTTTTAATCATGATATTTTATGGAAGGGATATTATTTTGCTTTTAATTTATATATATAATGGATTTTAAATAATTATTATTCTTTAATTTTAATATAACATCTACCTTATTATGGATATTTTATGTGTATATGTGGACTATAACCACCATGAAGCAATGTTATCCTATTTTCATTTATATTTTACATGGATTGTAATGATGTTGAATTTTATGAATGTATATGAAATATTAATTATTCTATAAAGGTGAATTACTATATAGTATTCATATGTTCCATCCTTTGAAAAAATAAAACAACATCCATGCATATGTACAACCTACCGTCTCAATAAATGGTGTATATTCATTTTTCTATCTCAAAAATGTATTAATTACTAAGAATATGTATATAATTAATATACATTATGTATATAACATTACTAAAATTCATTAACTGATGAAATCATTATCAAAATATGAGTATCCTGACTATGAAATTGAAACATTCTTAGAAAATGAAGCAATTATCACATAGAATAATGATTTTACTAATATAAATTAATAAACAAGTGATAAGATATAATAAATAAATCAAACAAGTTATGAAAAATTTAAATATTTTTATTTAATAAATTTATATTTCTTACACATGATTTTTAATATTCATGAGAAAAGTTGAGACTTAAGGTCTGGGATTTTCATATCAATTTAATTTCAGTGGGAAACATGCTATATTCACCACTTGTTTATTTTTTATCAAATATATAGTTCACATGAATGAATTTTTTATTATTATCACGAAAATTATGATTTATACATAAGATTTTTGGTTTCATTATTTCATGGGAATTATAATTCATAAGTTACCAAATAGGTAAGTGTTTATTTCAAAATACAATCAATATTCAAGATTTATTATTTTTATGTCTCCATAAGAGACTATTTCTATCCCAAATACATGTTTTTTTTAAAATAAAAACGATTTTTACCATTATACATGGATTGTTTTATGATGTTTTTACCTATGTTTTACTTTTTATAAAATAGTTTAAATGGAATATTTTTTTCTTTAACAAATGAGATAAATTTTGATTATTTGGAAAAAAATATAAATGGAATTTTTTTTAAAATATATAACATAAAAGGATTTTCTATCCATCAGGACTAAATTTTTATTAGATGCTTCCTTCAAAAATTTACTAGGTTTTTTAAATGAATTGTTTTTTGTTATAATTGCACATATTTTTAAGAAAAAATAATTTTGATATGGAAATGTTATTTTACTCAAGAATTATTATAATTGAACATTCAAAGTAATTTTCCATATATTATGAAATTATTTGGTATTAAATAGAATTTTATAGGGATATGATCCAGGGATACCATTTTTCTTCTTCATGTGGATGGTTTATGTTCATGAAGAAAATGGAAATGTTTATAAAACTAATTTCCTTTCCCTGGGTTATTTATGATGAAATTTTTATGAAACCCATTTATTTTCATCAGTTATGATATGATGAATGATTTATGATCATTCAGAAAACAAATGTATGATTTTTATTTTGTTATGGGTGGGACCAATATCTACCAATAATGAATTTGGTAATAATTAATGTTCTGTGAGCTCAAAGAGAATATGGTTGGTTATCCAAACCCCCAAATGGGGTGCACTGGAGGTTATCCCATGCATGAAGCAGGTACATGTGTGATTAGGCCAATCCAAAAATTTGTTGAGTGTCTTTGTGGGTATCCTTGACTAAATTATTTCTATTCTTATGTATATACCACAATTTCTTATCTTATTCCTATATAATGATATCATGGATCATGTTATTTGTTTCCTTTATGAGACATGTCTTATGACCAACCAAGGTTTTATCTCATGACTCAAAATTAAAATATATGATATAAAGGGTATGGATTTAAAATGACAAGATCATACCCTTTTGTTCATGTAATTCTTATATGATTATTGATATCTTCTTCATTTTCCCTTTCTAGGAATTTGATCATTCCATTGATTATGTTTTCTTCTATAGGTTGTGATAAATGGTTTTATTTGAGATAAGTCTATGCAGAGTTCTTGATATGTAAAACACCATGGTTGAAGGAGTAGTTCACTGATGCAAAAAATTTTTATATTTCCATGTTTTCAAAGACTCTATACCAATATGATTCCGGAGTGGATCCTTATGTTATGTAATGAATATTTAGTTATTATGATTTTATATCTATGTGTGAAATTTTTGGGTCACAATAGTTGGAATCATAGTAATGTTTAGTTATCCCTTGGAATATGGTCTGAGAAAACATTGTTAAGAAAGAATAGGATGTTACTATGTATAGGATAAAATCATAAATTCAAGGTAATGATCATGAATGGAATAGGTTAAACCTATTTTTTCATAAAAAAGGTGTCAGTATTTTTTCCTCCTATAAATAATTTTAAATTATTTGGTGGTTTCTTTTTATCATTATAATTTCTCACACTGTGTATTTTTTGTTTCTAGTCGATGGGTGAAACCTAAAGGGATCATGTTAATACTAAATTGTATCGAAAATGTAACAATTTTCCTCCTGAAAGACCAAATTTTCTGGGAACAACAATGAAAAGTATTTTTTCCTTAAAAAACACACTTAAGATATGAATCACAGTGATCATCCGCATAAGCTAAAGAGAAAGAAACGTTCTGTTATGTCCCTCATGAAGAAGTGTCCAACTTCTTTCATTAGGACTTTTAGTATACTATTCATCAAAAAATAGATTAGTGACACTAGAAATATATTCTTTATTATTTAGTGTTTAGATCATAAGAATTTTATTTTGATTATTAATCATTTGGAAGGTGAAATAGACTAATGGTGGAATCTTATCAAGAATACAAAGGAAAAAATGAAAATGATTCCATAGAGTGGGATGAGTTTAGAAAGATATATAATAATAATTTTTTTCTCTTATTCTTCATATAAATATAAAGAGATAATTCCATGAGCTGATACCAAAGGATAATGAATCCTTTGGTACCTTTGAGAAAACTTTTACACGAATTTTGAGGTAAGATTTGGGTATTATCATTCAACCTGAAATTAATATAAATCAATTAGTTAGTGGAATAAAACAATGCATTTGAAGGGTGTTATCCATAAGGGACTTTAAAATATATTAAGATATCATGTAATCTAATATAAAGGTGTGAATTGATATTAGAGTTAACCCTTAGTAACATGGTTTTGAAAAGAAATTAATGGGGTAATTCAAAGGAAATTCTAAAATCCATGGAGAGAAGAATATGACAATTCCATTAATCTCAATGTGTTGAAGGAAACATTGGGTAAATTTTCTAAACTGGACCATGAAGTATTTTATGTTTGGAATGGAAGGTCATCGAGTGACTGGATAATGATGTGGTGGGAAGAAGTTATTAGAATATGTGAATAAATAGAAATTTTCTAGGAATGAACCACCCACAATCTAATGATTAAAATTCTAGTTGTATGAGAATTATGCTAACCAGTTCCAATATATGAAGTTTAATAGTGATTATTATTATCAAAACCTCTTAATCCTATAGAAAAATAAAATATCATGTGATCAGTATTTTTTATGAAGGTTTATGGTGATGACGTGTTGAAATGTAAACTTATCATCCAATATAAAAATTATAATGTATTAATTGATTTTGGATCTACCTAATATTTTATTTCTAGGTAATTATCGAAGGTTACTATAGTATCACCATAAAAATTTAATGTTTAATTAGTAATGAAACCCCTTAATTGAATTATAATCACATCCCATGTCTATGATCCTTCTCTAGTTGAAGATTATGGGAAAGTGATTCTTGAAAATCATGTCATTCTTCCTCTTTTTGATTATAATGTATTTCACATTTGATATTAAATTCCATTATATGAATGTCTAACATTGTATTGATAAATATGAACATTCAATGGAAATAACATCCATTGTAGTGGTTTTAGTTCCTATTAAAAATAAGAAATTTATCTCATATGGTTGGGGACAACTCACTATCTAAGATATGCCTATTGTGTGAGAGGTTTTTTTAATAAATTTTTTAAATTATTTATTAATCATCTACTGTGTCAGGAAGTTAAGTTTTTTATATAACTAATACATGGTTCAACACCTACTTCCAAGACTCTATATATAATTTACCAGATTGAGTGAAAAATTTTAGAGAAGAAACTCTAGGAGATTCATAATAGGGGATTTATTCAGCCAAGTGATTCACTATTGGGTGCACCTATTTATTTTTTATAAAGAATTATGGATCAATGTGGATTTGGATTAATTATCTTGAACATACCAAGATCACTATCAAGAAGAAATTTCATCTACTTTGTATTGATGAATTTTTTTATCAATTGTATAGAGGTCAACATCTTTTTAATATTCTTCTTCATTCTAGATATAATCAATTAATGGTCAATAAAGATAATATAAAAAATGAAAATTCATATAAGTTATGAAGACTATGAATTTATAGTGATTCATTTTTTTCTTACTAATTCCCCCTCTATCATTAGGTATATAATGAATTGTGTCTTTAGATACTACCTTGATCAGTTTCTCATAACCTCCATAGATGATATTCTTTTATATTAAAATGCAACGAATGAGAATGAATATCAATTGATGATTACGGTAAATACCCCAAGTATAGAGAAGAATTATGAAAAAAATTTCAAAGTGTGGATTTTGGATTATGAAAATTTAATTCTTAGTTTATATAATCTCAAGTTACGGTATATCATTGCATATTTCAATGAAGGATTGTATTGAAAAATGGCCTAGAAAAACAACAAAAAATAGGAATCCATTACTTCATTATGTTGAATAAATGTTTTAATGGTTTTGTGGTAGAGATATCATGATAATATAACCCACTCAAAAATTTTACTTGGAAAGAAGTTAAGTTCATATGGATGAGTCAATATGAAGATAGTTTCATAGAAATAGAAATGAAGGTTTTAGTGCTCTTCTGAACATACTATTCTATAGTGGAGAATGGTTTTTTATTTATGGTGATGATTTAAAGAAGGGACTGGGTTGTTTTCTTAGGAAAATGATTTGGTTATAGACTACACCTCACTCTAATTGAAGTCTCGTGAGATAAATTACCCAACTCTTAAATTATAATTATCTTAGTTTTTGTATTAAATATATGGATGTATATTATCTACTGAAAAATGTGTGACATATAGACTAATCAAAAAAATTTAACGTATATTGTCACTCGAAAATAGTTGAACATATGTGAAAGAGGGTGGTTGGTGGTTATTAAGTATTTTGACCACTTATTATATTACATCCTTGGGAATGAAACAAGGTAGAACATTCTCTGAGTATAAAGGATCATGATAAAATAAATATAACAAGGATCAAAAAATACCTAATATATTTAGAATATGAAAATGATAGATCTTGATATATTGAATGAAGGGGATAAATAGTATATTTCTCATATTAGTGTTAAACCATCAATATAAGTGAATATTAATGAGGCCTAGATGGAATATATAGAGATACAAAATAAATTATGAAATTTTCCTTAATATAATCATGATTCTGATGCAATAATATGATTAAGTTACCATTTATATGTCTATTATATTTCATATTTAAAAAGGGATATAATGGATGGAGGTCAAAGGTCACGACCCATCCTTGGGGCCCATACCGTGACTACCCCAAGCCTGCCTTCCATAGGCCAAGGGCTAGTGAATAGCACCAAAGGCATAAATCTTGGTAAAAGGGAAGGTATTGCCTTTATAAAAGTAATCAAACACAACAGATTATGCAAGTGAAGTAAGCACTAAGTAAAACTGGGTACAAAGTAAGTGCTGAAAAGTAAATGGGCCAGTATACAAACCCAACTGAAAGTACAGTACAATTGAAAAGAAAGTACAACAATAGTAAAGTAAAAAAGCAACACCGAGTTGTCCTCCAGAAATCCCACCTGAAGGGTGGGTACAGATAGTCTTATCAGCTCCTCGGGTCCGGCCGTCCGCTCTGCATACGTCCCCCCAGGTTGTCCACCTTCGGGTATCATCCATCTCCACAAACCTCCACCTCGATCAATGTTGTCTGTCGTCTACATCCAACACAATGTAGTGTGGGCATAACTCGTGTATGGGTGAGTATACGATACTTAGTAGGGACCCCGAGACCCCCGAAGGTCTCTCAGATTCCACTAAGGATAAACCACATAGGAATGATACAATCACGAAGTATCAACTGACTCTACTTAGGTATATGCCCATACATATACCTAAGTCATCAATTACAAATCGGATCCAACTCTCGAGCCCAAGCACAACCCAATTAACAGAGGAAAACACAACCCAGTCCACACAGGAAAGTAAGTCAATCACATCGATGATAAATATTGAAGTCGAGAATCAGCTCACACATGTATACTACTCAAGAAGAGGAGTGGAGATGATTAGATATAGCCGCTGAATCATCTCCACTGTCGAACCCACGTAGGATCCAAGTACAGAAGTCATCGTTGTCGAACCCACCTACGATCCAAGTATAATAACCATCGCTACCTAACCCACTTAGGATTCAAGTACAGTCATCATCACTACCGAACCCACATAGGATCCAAGTACAGTTGTCTTCCTCATCGAACCCACGGAGGATCCCAGCACGGTAGTCATCGCAGTCGCAGCCAGCTCTAGGGTTCCTACACATAGCTTACTCAATTCCAGGAGGGTCCGCTCCTCGTTTATAGGGGGATAGATACATCGACTCTCACGAAGTCCAGAGTTGATGTATCCCGAAGTTCCGTCTCGTCAAAAGGAACTCAACGTTACAGACGGTGCGTCAATCGGGCGCCCGGTCTGAGAGATATTGGCTATTTCGTTCCTAGGGTCCGGTTGGAAATGTGCTCGTTCCAAACCCAGCCATTTACCAAAGCTATCCAATACTCACTTAGAGTATCACAAAAGGACCTTCTCATTGAAAAATTCTGAGTGCCGCAAACGGCGCGTTGATCAGACACGCGGTCTTTAAGTTATTCACGTTTAAGTGAATAACGTGCCTGGCCCGATTAGCCCGGTGGGCCCACGGTTCGGTTTAACCTAGTTTTATGTGTTTGACCTGGCAGGGGTGTTGGACCGGTCTGAAGAGAAATGTAACTTGGCCCGAAGGGGCATGGCCTGGCCCGTAGTGGTGCAGCCCGGCCCGGCGGGGCGCGGCCCGGCTGGCTCGGCCGGCTAGTCGAGCGGTTCCGAGGGGGGGGGGGGGGGGGCTGTCTGTCTGCACCAGCAGCACCTAGAGGTGCCGCCCTTCCCCAAACTATATGGCTAGGCCGGTCAGCCTTCTGGCACATGTGGACTGTATGGGCAGGTCGCCGGTCTTCCAGTGTGGTGCCCTCCTATTGCCGTTGTCCAGCTCTGCCCGGCCGGCCGATAGGTCAGCCGGTTCCTCAATGCAGAGCCCTCCAGGAGACACGGTTCGCCTCCGCTCGGCCGGCCGATGGGCCGGCCGGTTCTTTCGCCAAAGCGGCCCGTGTTGCGGGCCGCGGTTCCTCCAGCACAGCCACCGCGACGGGGCCAGCTTCCTCTCCATGTTTCTGGCATGGCGCACCGGTGTCGTTCTTTCCTTGCCTCTAGTTTCTAATTCCAAAAAAATAAAGTTCCAGAAGAGGGTCGTTGAGCCGTGTTCATTCGGCCCATGCCCTTTGCATTATACGGTAAGGTATAGCCATGAATGAACAAGGTTCACAAAGCACAACTAAAAAAAATTTATTTTCAATAAAATTGAAACAAGTCACCCTACCTCAACAATTTATGACAAACGTCGGCGTCGCGGTAGACGGCGTCGCGATATTAGGATTCGTAGATGTCAACGGAGAGCGTCCAAGGAGGAAGCGGCATCTCCCCACTTGTCAAGGAGAAGAGAAAGGAAAGTGTGTTTTCATTGGTGAGTTTCCCCACGTCGGTTTCTCCTCCCTTGTGATGGAGGAAGATGAAAATATTAGAGGTATGGGGTACGTTCTTTGCCATGAGGAAAGGTCTTCATCAGAGAAGAACCATTCTTCGTTGAGGAATATGTTCTTCAAAAACTCTAGAGTTCTCCCAATTCCTCCTCACACAACAATTGCTATCCCAAATAAAATAAGGCTTCTCCTTATTTTATTTAATCTTGCCATGCATTCAAAATTTAAAATCAAAAACATAATTAATTTAATTAAAGAGGTTCAAACAATTAATTAAGGGGTGTGTTGGCTTGAATTAGAGAGGGAGAGAGAGTGGAAGAGGAAAGGATACACATTTAAATTCAAGGGGTTTTCAACATTAAACAAAGGAGTTTAATGGGGGGTTTAAGGGGTTTAGGGAAGATCAAGGGTTTAGGTCATGTGTGGGACCCACCTGAAAAATATCCTCCCATGGGAGGTTATGTGGGTGTGGGCCCCACCTTCAACTCCCCTTAGGAGGAATTAACCACCAACCATAAAAAAAATGTGGCACCAATTTTATTTATTTTAAACTAAATCCCCAAAAATTAATTCTCAACCCGATTAAAACGCAACTACGTTAAAGGTCCCCTTACGAAATTATCAGCACTGCGAGTTCATCGGTGCCCTCGGATTTCGATTCCAAAAACTGGTTAAAAAGATAAAAAACCCTCTCATTCATTTACTAAACGTACCCGATCTAAACTTCTGAAGTTGATTTCGGACGCACCGGGCCTCGGAATCAAGTGCCGCCAGAAGCCACAGACTTGTAAAATTACAAAGTATTTATGAAAAAATTGTCCTTGAAATTTTCAGGTCTTTAGATTACTCCAAACTCAGGGATTTACATCCCCGTAAAGCTAAAACATAAACTAGGGAAACAAATGAGGGTATTGAGCATGAATTTGAGCATCACGCTCCCATGTGCTCTCTTAGAGGTTCCTGTTCTACCAACGAATGAACACAAGAGGAATCGACCATCCATGTAGGACCCGCTCCTATCGATCCTCGATCTCCATTGGTACCTCCACAAATTTTACCCCATCATCGATGTCCAACTCCCCACGATCAATGATGGGAGTCGGGTCAGGCACGTATCTCCTCAGCTGAGATACGTGGAAGACGTTGTGCACCCGGTGCAGCTGAGGTAGAAGGTCCAGATGGTAATCCACCTTTTCTACCCTGCTGAGGACCTGGAATGGTCCGATGAAGCATGAAGATAAATTTCTGCCTCGGCCAAATCTCTGTAATCTAGGTCAAGGTGAGACCCGTAAAAAAATGTGGTCGCCATCCTCAAACTCCAGTGGTCTCCGCCTCCTAGCGGCATAAGACTTTTGTCTACTCTGTGTAGTCCTAATCCACTCTTAGATGATCTACACCTTATCTATCATAGCATGAACCATCTCTGGTCCTACGAGTGCGGACTCCCCAGGGCCATTCCAGCACAGAGGTGATCTACAAGGTCGGTCGTACAGTGCCTCATATGGTTCCATCTCGATGGTGGTGTGGTAGCTATTGTTGTACGCAACCTACACCAAGGGTAGGTGATCCTCCCAACTGTGACCAAAGTCAAGGACACATGCATGGATCATGTCCTCGAGTGTCTGAATGGTCCTCTCCCTCTGGCCATCTGTTTGAGGATGAAAAGCGTTGCTCAGGCATCGATGCGTCCCAAATGCCTCCTTCAACCCCTTCCAAAGCTGGGAAGTAAAGCGAACATCTCGATCAGAGATGATAGATGGTCGAACACGATGAATCCGTACGATCTCTTGAACGTAGAGGCATCCCATGCTCTCTACTGAGCCTTGCTCTCTGATCGGAAGGAAGTGGGTCGACTTGGTGAGTCGGTCGATGATCACCCAGATGGAGTTGTGTCCTCTAGATGTATGTGGATGCCCCAGCATGAAATACATTGATATCCCATCCCACTTCCACTCTGGGACCTCTAAGGGTTCTACCAAGCCTTCTGGTACCTGGTACTCTGCCATCACTTGCTGTCAAGTGAGGCATCGTGAAACGAACTCTACTACATCCTTCTTCATACCCGGCCACCTGTGCTGTCATCTGAGGTCCTGGTACATCTTCGCCACTCCAGGATGTACCGCTAGAGGGGAAGTTTGAAACTACCTCATCACTTCCTCCTGCAGTGCAACAGGTACCATAGTACGTCCCCTGAAGAGGACGACGTGCTCTCCTCCTTCAGAAAATCCATCAGGCGCCTGCCCTGTGGAATTATGAGCAGGTCACGTCTAATAGTAAATGTCCCCACGTTGTGCCACTCTGACCTACTAAAGTAGTGGAGGAGTGACTGTGAGGGACTGTAGGAAGGCTGTCCCATCTCTATCCACGAAGGATATCTACAAAACAGCTATCTTCTCTATTGCCTCTCCAAGTTGCTGAATGCCCGATCATCTGCTGAGAGCATCAGCCACAAATTTCCCCTTCCTAGGAGTATAGACTATCTCAAAGTCATATTCCTGGAGGAACTCGATCCATCACCGTTGTCTTAGGTTCAGGTCCTTCTATGATAAGATGTACCTGAGACTCTGGTGGTCAAAGTAGACTGTAAAGCGCTCGCCCATCAGATAGTGCTGCCACATCTTCAAGGTGAAGACCACTACTGCTAACTCCAGGTCATGGGTATCATAGTTCTGCTCATGCTGCCTCAACTGTCGTGAACCATAAGCGATCACGACCCTCTCTTACATCAGGACACACCCAAGTTCGGTCCTTGATGCATTGCAGTAAACTACATACCCAACACCCTCCTCCTGTAGCCTCGAGATGGGCACACTGGTCAATCTATGCCTCAGCTTTTGGAAGCTCTGCTGACATCTATCTGACCACACGAAGGGTTTCCCCTTATTCTTCAGAGATGAAAGAGGTGCTGTAACTCTAGAGAAGTCTGGGAAAAATCTTCGATAGTACCCATCCAGACATAGGAAACTCCGTACCTCCATCACACTCCTGGGTGGCTCCCAACCAAGTACTACCTCGATCTTCGCAGGATCCACATCAAATCCCACCTCCGAGATGACGTGCCCCAAGAAGTGAACCTCTCGAATCTATAACTGGCACTTCAAGAGATTACCATAAAGCTTTTGCTCTTAAAGTGTGTCTAGTAAAACCCGTAAGTGGTAGGAGTGCTCCTCCTCAGTAGTCGAGTAAATCAGTATGTCGTCGATGAAGAATACGACAAAACGATCAAGGTAAGGTAGGAAGATTCTGTTCATGAGACTCATGAACACTGCTAGTACATTGGTTACCCCGAAGGGCATAACCAAGAACTCATAGTGGCCATAACGGCACCTGAAGGACATTTTCTGCACATCCTCCTCTCGAACTCTAAGCTGATGATAGCCTGACCTGAGGTCTATCTTCGAGAACCATCATTCTCCCTTGAGCTGATCAAAGAGGTCATCAATCCTTGGGAGTGGGTACTTTTACTTCACAGTCTCCTGATTCAGGATACGGTTGTCGTCACATAGTCGTAAGCTCCCATCGTCCTTCTTGGTGAATAAAATCGGAGAAGCCCAGGGTGAAACTCTGGTCGGATGAATCCCTTTTCCTATAAGTCCTCCAGGTGTACCTGCAGCTCACGAAGCTTGGCAGCAGCCATCCGATATGCTGGAGTGGATATCGTTGTTGTCCCGGGGTATAGATCAATTTAGAAATATACCTCTCTATGAGGAGGTAGTCCTAGAACGTCATCAGGAAAAATGTTTATATATTGATCCACCACAACAGGAAAACTTGGACAATGCACATTCACTACTCTGAGGATGAGACTAGCCAACTGATGGGTGATGAGCTTCCCTCTCATCTGCGTAAGTCCATCCTGCACTGCAAGGGCTCCCTTCTCACTGGTGAAGGTGAACTTGCTCCCATTTTTGTGGACACACCGCACTTTTCACCTAATACAGTCGATCTAGGCGTGGACTGCAGACAACCAATCCATACCCAAGATGATGTCGTAAGGCCTCGACGCCGCTACAAGAAGATCCCAGCCAAAGATCTCGCCTCCTAGAGTAAGCTCACACTACTGGCACCAGTGCGTAATCATCTAGTCTTCTCATGTAAGAGTCTATAGCTGTAAGGATCGAGCCAATGGCTCCGTCGTAATCTCCAAGATATGAACAAGGGAAGCAAAAATAAAATAATGGCTCACTCATGTGTCTATAAGAACTACAACAAGGGTGGAGTACACATAGATAGTATCTCGAATCATCTCAGGTGTGTTGTGGTCATAGGCCTCAGCTACCTAGAGTTGAGTCTACCCCAGTCTTCCAGCTCGCTATGGTCATGGTGGCCCTCCTGGTGGTGCTGGTGGTGGTAGAACCTCAAAGCGTCATCCACCACCTACTGCTCGTCCAGCTCCTCTGCCTCATCCGCCTGCTCCCTGCAGACCGCCACGGTCAAACCTATACCTCTACCTGGGAGGTCCCTCTACTGTCTGATGCTCCTATGCATGGAGGGTCAGGCAGTCACGAGCTATGTGGCCATGCCCGCCGCATGCATAGCACTTTCTGCCTCTAGTATGACTGGCTCTTTTGTATGTTCCCCACACATTCGAACCAGTATCCTGAAGTCTCCCACCTGATGGATTGGTCTTCTTGGACCCCTGTGACATATGTCTACTGCTGGCTACAGAAGACTCCGCTAAGTGTCTCCCTACGGTCGGCCCCTCTACTGGCGTAGGCTCAGAAAAAAAAGCTATCCATAAGAAGGGATCACTCCAGTACTCATGCCTATGTCAGAATGCTGAGGGAGATCATCGAAGCCCTGATCTCATGCCTCAGTCCCTGCTCAAAGGTCTGGGCCCAGAAGAATGGGTCTCATACCATGTTCGAGGAGTAGCGTGAGAGGTCAGTAAACCTCACCGAGTACTGGGCTATTGTCATGCTACCCTACCGCAGCTATAGTAACTCCTGGATGTGCACTATAGAGATGGTGGCTAGAACAAACTCCGAGCGGAAGAGACTCTACAAGTCCGTCCAAAGTAGAGATGCCTCGTCGTGCACCTAGAGCATCAGTCTCCACCATCTACCTACTTCTGCATGCGGGAGACTCATCGCAAGGATCACCATAACGTCTGCTGGTGTCCCTACCAATCTGAAGACTCTGACGATAGGCTCCAGCCAATCCTCGTCTGTCTAAGGATTCGTCTCTCCGTGTAACCTGTGCGGCCTCTGTCGCTGAAACTCATGCAACGCACTCAGGTGGCGTGCATTCTCTGCTGCTGGGTCTGGTGGTATCAGTGGCCCAGCGGGTAGTGGTACCGCTGGTGCCTCTGCTATAATGGGGCCCTGCACCGAGGCCTCGTCGCTCGGTGGGCTGCCATTTCGCACGTAGCTCGGAACCCTAGCTGGCTGCCTACGTGGGGCTATCCTGATAAGAAAATAGGAGTGCCATGGTTAGTACAATATACCTGGTGAGCTGACACAAAGTAATCACAAAAAAAACTTTTGAAACACATATGCAATCAATGTTTTCGAGCACTAAGTCGGAAATCAGAAGTCAGGGTCCTATTATATGGATACGTCGGTCGTCGCACCAACACTGGACTCCCTGGACTAAAAACCACACTCAATACTCTTAACATTATTTCTTCACCAAGAAGAAATCATCAGAGTCATGTGTTCTATGGTAGAACTGACTACTCTGATACCAATTTGTCACGACCCGTCCTAGGGGCTCATGTCGTGACTACCCCAAGCCCGCCTTCCATAGGCCAGGGGCTGGCGACTAGCACCAAATGCATAAATCCCAGTAAAAGGGAATTCACTGTGTTTATAAAAGTAATCAAACACAATAGAGTATGCAAGTAAAGTAAGCACTAATTAAAAATGGGTACAAAGTAAGTGCTGAAAAGTAAATAGACTAGTATACAAACCCAACTGAAAGTACAGTACAACTGAAAATAAAGTACAAAAACAATAAAGTAAAACAGCAACACCGAGTCATCCTCTGGAAATCCTACCTGAAGGGTGGGTACAGATAGTCTACTTAGCTCCTCAAGTCTGGCCGTCTGCTCCGTGTACGTCCTGCCAGTTGGTCCACCTCCGGGTACCGTCCATCTCCACAAGCCTCCACCTCAATCAGTGTTGTCTATCTTTTGCATCCAACACAACGTAGTGCCAGCATAGACCGTGCAGGGGTGAGTATACGGTACTCAGTAGGGACCCCGAGATCCCCAAAGGTCTCTCATATTCCATGAAGGATAAACCACAAAGGAAAGATACAATCATGAAGTATCAACTGACTCTACTTAGGTATAAACCCATACATATACCTAAGTCATCAATTATAAATCGGCTCCAACTCTCGAGTTGAAGCACAACCCAGTGCACACAGGAAAACACAACCCAGTCCACACAGGAAATCAAGTCAATCAAATCGATGATAAATATTGAAGTCAAGACTCATATCACACAAGTATACTATTCATGAAGAGTGGTGGAGATGATTAGATGTAGCCTCTGAATCATCTCCTCTATCGAACCTACGTAGGATCCAAGTACAGTAATAATCATTGCCGAAACCAAGTAGGATCCAAGTACAGTCATAATTGCTACCAAAACCACGTAGGATCCAAGTACAGTCGTCTTCGTCGTCGAACCCACAGAGGATCCCAGCACGTAATCGTCGCTGTCGCAGCCAGCTCTAGGGTTCCCGCATATATCATACTCAATTCTGAGAGGGTATGCTCCTCGAGTAAAGGGGGTTCAATACATCAACTATCACAAAGTCTAGATTTGATATATCCTGATGTTTCGTCTCCTCAAAAGGAACTCAATGCGACAGATGGCATGTCAATCGGACGCCCGGTCTGAGAGATATTGGTTATTCTGTTCTAGGGGCCCAGTTGGTAATATTCTCTTTCCAAACACGTCCATTTACCAAAGATGTCCAAAACACACTTACAGTATTTCAAAAGGATTGTCTCTTCTAAAGAGTCAGAGTTCCATAGATGGCGCGTAGGTCAGAGGCGTGGTGTTTATGTTATTCACGTTTAAGTGAATAACGGGCCCGGCCCGATTAGCCCGGTGGGCCTGCGAGTCGGGTTAACCCAGTTTGACAGGTCTGACCCAGCAAGGGTGTCAGACCGATCCGAAGGAAAATGCAACTCAGCCCGAAGGGGCACGGCCCGACTAGCTCGGCCAGCTGGGCGAGCGGCTCAGCCTAAGGCCGAGCGGTTCTGAGGGGGGGTGGGGGGCGGCCCCTCGTCTATCTGCACTGGTGGCACCTCCCTTCCCCAAACCTACCGACTAGGCTGGCCGGCCTTCTGGCGCATGCAGCCCGCATGGGCAGGCCGTCGGTCTTCAGCGCAGCGCCCTCCTGGCGTCGTGGTCCAGCTCTGCACGGCCGGCCAACGGGCCGTCCCGTTCCTCAGCATGGCACCCTCCTAGCATCGTGGTTTGCCTCTTCCCGGATAGCCGATGGGCCGGCCGGTTCTTTTTCCTAAGCGGCCCATGATGCGGGCCGCAATTCCTCTTGTGCAGCCGGCGTGACGGTGCCATCTTTCTCTCCATGTTTCCAGCACGGCGCGACGGTTTAATTTTTTCCCCGCCTCCGGTTGCGAATTCAAAAGGAATAAATTTTTAGTGGATGGTCTTCAAGCCGTGTTCATTTAGACTGTTCCCCCTTCATAAGACGGTAACACATAGCCATGAATGAACAAGGTTCATGAAGCACAACTAAACAATTTTATTATCAATAAAATCGAAACACTTCGCCCTACCTCAACAATTTATGACGAACGTCGGTGTCGTGGTAGATGGTGTTGCGAGAAGAGGATTCGTAGACGTCGACCAAGAGCATCCGAGGAGGAAGCGGCGTCTCCACTCCTGTCACAGGGAAGAGAAAGGAAAGTGCATTGTCATTGGGGAGTTTCCCCACATCGGTGTCTCCTCTCTTGTTGTAGAGGAAGAATAAAAGTTTTGAGGGACGGGGTGAGTTCTTCGCCAAGAGGAAGGGTCTTCTTCAGAGAAGAACTATTCTTTGTTGAGGAAGAAGTAATTTAAAAACTCTAGAGTTCTCCAAATTCCTCCTCACACAACAATTTCCAACCCAAATAAAATAAGTCTTCTCCTTATTTTATTTAATCTTGCCATGCATTAAAAATTTAAAAATCAAACACTTAATTAATTTAATTGAATAGGTTCAAAAAATTAATTAAGGTATGTGTTGGCTAGAAATAAAGAGGTAGGGAGAGAGGAAGTGGAAAGGATACACATTTAAATTCAAGGGTTTTTCAACATTAAACAAAGGAGTTTAATGGGGGGTTTAAGGGGTTTAGGGAAGATCAAGGGTTTAGGTTACGTGTAGGCCCTAACCAACAAATAACCTCTCATGGGATGTTATGTGGGTGTGGGCCCCACCTTCAACTCCCCTTGGGAGGAATTAACCACCAACCATAAAAATAAAATTGGGCCACCAATTTTATTTATTTTAAACTAAATCCCCATAAATTAATTCTCAACCCGCTTAAAACACAACTGCAGTGAAGGTCCCCTTATGCAATTATCGGCGCTACGCATTCATAGGTGCCCTCAGATTTCAATTCTGAGCAACGGTTGAAAAGATAGAAAACCTCGCTCGTTCGTTTACTGAACGTACCCAAGCTAAACTTCATAAATTGATTCAGCACACACCGGGCCTCGAAATCAAGTTCCATCAGAAGCCACAGACTCGTAAAATTCCAAATTATTTAAGAAAAAATTTTCCTTTAAATTTTAGAGTCTTTAAATCAATGTTATTCAATATCTATTCATCCTAAAATCACTATGATGTATAAAAACACGAATGAGAATTTGAGGTTGGATGATATTAAAAGTAATATTTCAAAATATGTTTCATGGTTCTTGATTTTTTAGAAAGTTATAGATGAGAGAAACTTGTATAAGGGTATATTACATCAAATAAAAATATATCAATGGAAATGGATAGACATCATAATATTTCTTTCATCATACTATGAAAACATAAAATGGATATAATACTATAAGGGTTATAGAGAATCACCTTATGAAGTTGGAACACTTCATTTATATCAGAGAATATTTATCTATTGATTATATTACAAGAATATATATTAAGGATATGGTAATTTTTCATGGAGTACCACCTTCGATCATATCAGATCAAGAACTAAGGATTACCTCAAAGATCTAGAAAAGTATTTGTTATGCTATGGAAATAAAGGTGATTTCTATTACAGTGTGACATCCTCAGAAAGATGATAAGTTTTACAGAACCATTTAAATCCTATATAAGATATTGAGATCTTTTTCTATGGATTTAAATGGGGATTGGTATAAAAATATTTCTCTATTCGAGTTTTATTACAAGAATAGATTTCATATAAGCATTCATATATATCTTTATAAAGCCCTATATAGAATGAATTATAGAACTGAAATGTGATGGGATGAAGTTAGATAATGAAGTATAATTTACTAGATATAGATAAGGAAATGGTATATAGAGTTAAAGCTATTATACATAACATCAATACAACTCAGTGCCCATAGAAGAGTTATGATGGAAATCATCGAAATGGTTTGAAATTCAAATTTGGTGAAAAGGTTTTTAATTTAATTTCTCTCAAGAATTATTATATGATATCTCTAAATAATGGAAAGCTAAGACCTAGCTATATTTTCCACTTTGAGATTCCTGATCATGTTGGGATGCTAACATATCTCTTAGTCCTTCAACTGAACCTCTGTCAGGTTCATGGCATGTTTCTACATCTTTCCTGAGAAAGTACATAACTGAACCTTCACATGTACTATTATCAAAGTCTGAACCACTAGACAATGATCATTAATATGAGGAAAACTATTAGAAATCATGCATTGTAGATATAAAGTTCTATATAACAAAACTACTTACCTTGATAAAGTTTTATAGAGAAACCAAACATTCGAAGAAGCTACTTAGGAACCAGAGGATATAATGAAATAGATATATCCTCATTTTTTATTTCTAAGTGATGAGTTTTTTAATCAAAATTTATTTTATAAGGGTATAATGAAAAACATTTTATATAATGAAATATTTCTCTTTAGATAATTTTATTACTTTAAAGGTGTGTGTTACACACAACAACGAGTTTAGACGAAACAAATAACTTTATTTAAATATTATGTTTCTATTATCTCCTAGATGTTAGATTCTAATGTATTGATATCAATAAATAAATTATGACACATATATTTCATACACATATATAAAATTACTTATTTATTTATCAAATTATTATAATTAGAAACAAAAAATATTTGTAAAAAAAGTGAATTTTTTTATGAAAAAGGTTTTCTATTTGTGAATTCTTTTTATATTAAAGAATAAAAAATCACTATTGGTGAATGATATTAAGTAAATTTATATATTATTTACTTTATTAATTTATTTAATCATTCAACAAACATTTTTTAGGAATAAGATAATAATAAATCTGGTTTTATGCTGATAAATATTTTTCTCTAAAAAGAAACTGTTATCAAATATTGTGAAAATACATTTTAATAAATTTTTAAAATTATAGGTTTTGACATAGATAAAATTAATTATATATTTATAATAATGACGTTATAAATTGGTAATATTGGCCCTATTATTTTTTCTCAATAAGAATAATAATCATGGAAAAATTTATCACCATAATAAAGTGTAAATCAGGTTAATCTAGGTTGAAAATATTTTATTAGGACATAATTTTTAAAAAAAATTATTATTAAATAAATTTAATTATACCCCTAATACCTTATTATTCATATTTATTATTAAGGGACACTTTTCAATGAATACAAATTATATATTATTCATATCAAATAAAGTTACAAAATGTCACTCTATTTTTTTAATATAACATATCTATAGACAAGGGGAAAAAGAATTAATGGATGAATATAATTATTTATTTTTATATTAATAATATTATTTTCATGGAAAAAATTTATTTTCACTTTTTTTAATTCAATAGTGAATTTTATTTCTTTTACAACAGTGATGTACTATTTCTTATTTTAATATAAAGATATAATAAATCATTTTATAGAAACTAAAACTGACATAATTTTAAAAAATTATTGATTCCAAGAAGTATTATAGATCTATATTACATAGTATGGTGGTTTTGAGTAATTATATTAGACTGAATCTATAGAATTGGTGTGTTTAATTTTAATAAAATGAAATGTTCCAAAATTGGTAATAATACTATTTTATAAAATTAATATATTATTAAATCATTTAGTAAAATGAAAAACATTAAGTAATAGAATGTGTATATGATATTGTCGAAAAAATATTAAATTTTCCATTTATTTTCCAATATTCACCATATAATTAAAAATTACCACCCATTAATATTTAAAAGCATATAACTTTAGTTAAAATTAAAATTTATTAATTAAGGGTCAATCAATATGCTTTCATTAAAAATTACAATAAACCTTATGTAAATTCTATTATACTATTGGAATAAAAAACTATGTTATATTACCTTTGAATCCAAGGAAATTTTGAGGCATATTTTTAGATAATGAATTTATTATAATTTAATATTTTATGAAATTCTAAAAGATCCCCCTCCACCAATGGTTACCAGAAACCTCCTCCCACAAATATTGACACCAATTTTACCCTTCTAGATAAATATTAATCTAAAAATTTACAATATAAACTTCCCAATACACATTATAGAGTTTCATTTATTCGATAAATTCCAACCAGAGATTCTTTTATAAGGTATATAAATGAGTCATTTTAAAGAAGAGGTTATGGACTTACTCGATCAATTTGATTTATACTCTTATTTACCACTACTAAATATATGGTATTTATCATAAAATAATAGAATAAATATAATAAATATTTAGAAATTATATTATTATTATTAAAACATCATCATATACCCTCTTTCACAATAAACATGAAGTGAAAGTATTGCTCATGAATACATACAACCTTCCATCTCCACAAAGTGAGGCAATTAATTTTTCATCACCATATTTTGTGGATGGTTATTATATGGGATTTAATTTTTAAATATTTTAATTTATACATAATTAAACTCCTTTAATTTTATTAAAATATATACATTTATACCATTCAATCCTTAGGGAAAATATATTTTCATTCATGTGTATGTGTGGACTACCACCTCTAAGAAGCAATGTGATTTTTTTCACTTAAATTTTCTTTTATGGTAATTATGATGAATTTTATTAATATTATATATATATATATAATTAAAAATATTCCAGAAATATTGAACTATTATATACCATTCTTTCCTTCCATCTATTAGAGAATGAAAATAACATTCATCTGTATGCACAACCTACCATCTCCTTGAATGATGTAATTCAATTTTATATAAGTAATTTTTATGAATGGTTATAAATATGTATATGATGAATATATTTTATTTTTATAACATTATTAAAATTATAAAAATGGTGGAACCATGGTCAGATTATAAAATCTAGTACTACTGAATCAAAACATTCTTAGAAAATGAAGCAGTTTTCACCTAGAACACTTATTTTAATAACAAATTATTAATAAAAGTATGATAGGATAACATAAAAATATAATTAATGGACTGATAGATATGAATATTATTTTGAAATACATATATAATAAATCATATTTATTATATATTATGGTTTAATGTCAATAAAGAGATGGCATACTTGTGGTAAGGGATTTTAATCTAAATTTTATTTCAATGGAAAACATTCCATATTCACAACTTGTTTATTTTTTGTAGAATATATATTTCACATAAATTTATATTATGATTTTTCATAAGAAAATAATGAGTTATACATATTCATATAAGGTTATTTCATTCTTGTTTTTTATGATTCAAAAGTTACCAATGTAGAAAGGGTCAACATCATAATCCAATCAATATTCTGGATTGTTTTTACTCAAGCCTCTATTTGTGGATATTTCTCTCCCATATCCATGTATTCTTACAAAGTTTTCACAAATGATTTCACTAATATCCTTTGTATTTTCAAATTAATTTTTTCTAAGTTTTAATTTTTAAAAAATAGTTTAAAAGGAATATTTTTCTACTTTTCAAAGGATGTACTTTGTGACTTTTTGAACAAAAATATGGAATAAATGTTTTCTTAAGAATACATTATGTATAGATTTTCCCACAATAATAAATTACTTTTTATTTAAAGAATAATTTACAACATTACTTTGTTTTTTTAAAATAATATGTTTGAATTAATAATTTCACATCACTTAAAAAATAATTCATTTTATAATAGAATGCCCTCTTCCCTTAAAGATTACTCAAAGTTATCTTTCAAAATAATATTATATCTAAAGTTAAATAATTTAATTTTCCACTTTATTTACTTGGGATATGATGCAAAGACACCATATTTACACATTCTATATATGGATTATTTTATGATGAAATTATGAAATGTTTATAATGAAATTTACTTCTATGGATAATGTTATGATGGAATTTATTTGAATCCCATTTCATTTCTTGGGATCTGATAGGATAAATTCTTTTTGATCTTGTGGAACACATATATATGATGTAAATATTTTGATGGGTGGGACAAATATCTTCAACTAAATACTTGGGTAATAATACATGTTTTATGATCTTATATGGTGCATAAGAGGTTATACCAAGACCCAAAGTGGTTACATTGTATGTTATCCCAAGACCGAGGTAGGTACATGGATAGTTATCCCAATCCAAATGTGTTATGAATGTCTTGGTGTGTTGCCTTGACATCAGTTTATATAATGTTAGGTGTATTCTATAATTAAATGCATTAGGACTATATTATAATCGCATAGGTCATGAAATTTTATTCCTTTATGATTCATGTATTTTTAACTTCTAATAATTATTTAATAACTCATGATTATGATATATTATATGCAAGGAATCATTTACAAATATTAATCTCACCCTTATGATCATATTATTCTATTGTGATTGTAGTTGTCTCTCTTATTTAATCTTAATGATCATATTATCTCCCTTTTTATGTTTTCTTCCTAGTATATTAAGAATTTATTTATCTATGATACCTCTCAAAAGGTTTCTAGACATGTTAAATTTTGTATGAGATGATTTACTTCACCTATGAACTGGTTGTTTAACTATCTCTATTTCCAATGGAACTAGACATAAATGCTTCTAGTATGGATCATTTTGTTATTTATTGAGTATTAATTTATTGATTTTAATATATATTTATGAAAATTATATGTCATTATAGGTGTAGAATGTAACACCATGAAAATTTTTTATAAAAGAATAATAAACTCGATAGCTTTCTTAACATTAAACACTAAGATTCAAGAGAATTGAGATGTGCTATATAAATATAAAAAGATTGAAATGTATTCATTATAACCTATATTTTAAATTAAATATATTAAGAATAATTATAATATTATGAAAATATTTTAAATTTTTTTATATAATTCACTTGAAAATAGTATACAGTGTACAATAAATCCATTTTATGCTTCAAAATATCATTTTTCAACTATTATTTTTATGGGATTTTTTTGAGAAAATTTTATAATTAATTTATAACACTTTTAGAAATTAAATTTTATTAAATTTATAAAATTTTCTAAATTATCTTATCAACATTATCTAATAATTATATATTGGGATTTTTCTTAAAAGATTCATTTTTCAATGAATATTTATAATTACTAATTTTTTATAAAACTATCATTTCTATTCAGTTAAAAGATCCATAATGTTTTTATTTTGGTCTTAAATTAAACAGTTTTTCATTTAATTATATATGATAATATTAATTATAATTCAATCAGTGTTATAATTTATTTTGTTATGCCTTCATTTTTAGGAATAAAAAAAATTTCTGGAAACTATTTTTTTTGCGTTTAACCAATTTATATTAAAAATGATTTTGGTCACTTGTAGAAAATAAAATATTCAAAAATAAAATAAATATATGGAATTAACGTAACCATATTTGGAATATAGGACTCTTTAATTTTTTTCATTGTGAATTGTAATTGTGATAAATAGTTATCACCTTGGTAACGGTAAAATGAGAAAAATATGGTTAAAACTGTGAGATAGAGACAATAAATCTAAATATTACATGAATTTATCCTATTATATGAGTTTATTTACACCATTATACTATAAATGTCTAAAATATAGAAACATGAGACGATTTTTCATTTATTATGACCTTTATATTATTTTCATAAATTGATAAATAAAAAATATCACTCTCTTGACATTAATATCTCTAATATTTTAACATAATGTTAAATGGTGGTTAAGTTCTTTTATGACTATTTATATTGATGATTAATTATTTTTTATCAATTAAATGTAATTTTAATTTTTGTTGATGGAATTATTTTTCTTGACTCTAACACAACACTGATATTATATTTGTTCAAGTAACAAAAAAATGATTTAAAAAATATTACAATTAAACAATTTTAGAAAAATTATAATATTTAATCGATATTTAAGATAAATATTAAATAATAAGAATTTAAAACTCGAATTTAATTTCAATCATGTTGTCTTCAAAATCATACGATTAAAATAGTAAAGAAAATGAATTTAATAGGGTTTTAAAATAGGACTATTTTATTCAATGATTTAAAATTAAAAAAAAATTATAATTTTCCAATTGAAAGGTATATATTCAATAATATCAACCATTTTACACTTCTGGGTCACCATTTCTTTTATAATAACAATTATAACTCTTAAAGAGTAAAAATCATTGATATCGCCATAATTGTCTATTGGGCTAAAAGGGAGGTTAAAACAAAGAGATAAGGGATATAAAGAAACAAAAATTATATAAATATTATTTTATTGTATTATTATGACTCATACTCAAAAATATTAAAAATATATCAATTTGGATACACATGAACCAAAAAAATAAAATATTTTAATTTAATAATTTAATTAGTTTCAATTGTGCCCCTACCCTCACGTATCTAAGGGCACCTCCTCTACTCCCTTTTCAAACAATTTGAGAACTCTATGATATAAAATCACTACCCTAATACAATAATATCTTACATACCCCATTTCTTGTTTCTTATTATACTAAAAATATATCATCCTTTTAGTGCATTATTTAGAATCCATATGGGGTTTCTCAACGATGAGGTATAACTCATAACCAATAATATTACATTTTTATTTCTTATCATACCTCTTATAAATATATAATATCCATTATAAAATAATTAAATCATTATATTAAATAAATATAGTTAATATTAATTATTTTGAACAACCACTATCCACCTCATTTTCATCCTATGGGAAAAAGAAAACCCCATGTGTGCGTACGTGTGGACTACCACCTCTGGAAAGCGTTGTGTTTCATTTTTCATCACCGCTTAAAAGAGATGGATAAAAGGATGTATTTAGTGAATATATATATTATTTATTATATTAATATAACATTATATGTTTTAATTATTTTTTAATGTTTTTCATTTTACCCCTTAAAAGGTGGAATTACCATTCGTGCATACGAATAGAAAACCATCTCCCTAGAGTGATGTAACTAATTATTCATCACCACTTTATATTAACATTTATAATTGTAAATATAACGATTAATTATATATTTATTACTTTATTAAAATTTAGAAAATTGGGGAACCATGATCAATGTATAAAGATCATAACTGAAAATCCCAAACATTCATGAAAAAAATTTAACTCTAAAAAATGTAGTTTTTAATAAAAAAATTATAAAAAAATGGGTGTCTAAATGCTATTAGTGGATCATAAAAAATAATATATATATTAATATAGTTGTATTATAGATTATAAATAAATATATATTTACTATAAAATTGGTTTATTTGTGTATAAAGATAGAAAAGACTTACGGTAAGGGTTTAAAATATCACATTTATTTATATGAGACATATTCCATATTCATCAAATATTTATTTTTTGTGGTGTATATAATATAGTTAAATTTATTTTATAAAATTTTTTTAAGTTAATTTTGGTGATTATAAAATCAATATGTGGTATTCCATTTTATAAGATTTTGAATCAGAGATTACCAAAGATGTAAGGTATTTATGTTTTGATGACATTTTAATCGAGATTATTTAAGCTTTAACAACCATTAAATAAATTATATGATCTATATTTGTGAACAACATTTTATTTATAATTATACTATTTATTTCTATAATTTTTAATATTTAGTACCCTTTTCTTCTATTTGTTATTAAAAATAGTTCATAATTTCTTTAAAAGAAAAGTTTTAATTATCTCTCCTCTTTCATATGGAAAAGCATTTCCTTCAATATCAATATTTTCAAAAGAAAATTCATTGATTTTTTAATATTATTACTTATTTTATATTAATTTTTACCCATTTATTAATTTTTAAAACGTAGTTTGAAAACAATCTATTTTTCATTTCAGGAACAAGGTGAATTTAACGTAATGGGTGAACAAAATCATTTTTTGAATGAATATGGCCTGGGTGGAATTTCTGACCGTAATGGGCAATAAATTATTTGAAGATTAATTTAAAAAAATTCATGGATATTTACAATGATATTTTGTTTCTAAATATTTTATAACTTTTTTGGTTTAAAATTAGTGATTTAAAAATGAATATGGTATTTTATAAAATAATTATTTCAATGATTTTTTGAAATAATTTTTCAACCATGATAAAATCTTTGGATGTCGTTTATGATTTACATATGATATAATCCATTAATTCCATCCTTATTAATTTAGTAGATAGTTTATGACTTTGATCATGTGGTTTTTATTCAATCGATATATTTTATATTTTTATGTAATGATTAAATAATTTAATTTTGATGAAATAATTTTTCATTCCATGGGATATGATATAATATAATAAATATTTTATGCTCTCGTGACACACCTATGTATGATTTTCATTATGTAATGGTTGGTCTTGAAATTATATAAAACTAAAATATATTGTGTAAATATGGATATATCATGATATAATAATTATTCTAATGTAGAGTGAAACCAATTCATAATGGGAATCCACCCACAATGGTAGACATGGGATTGAAACTTGGCTACAAGAATGATTGAGTAGGGAGTGAACCAAATCCACTACCAAAGACTTTTTAGTGATACCTTAGTAAGTAATTTATTTACAATTATTGTTATTTTTAATTAATAGTTTTCCTTATTATTATGATATGTTCTCCTAGATCATGATTTATTACTAATCATTTAATAGACATATGCCTTATGAATTTTGATTGAGAAACCCATATTCCATGACTCAGGATTATTGATCCTTAGATGACTGAGTATAATTTTTGTATGTTATGATCATATTCATATAGCATTATGCTTATATTATTCTTACATATAATTATCAATTGAATTCTCATATGCTTACCCTTATTGAGTAAGTGATCTCAACCTTTATTATGTTTCCTTCTGCATAGGATGTGAAGAAATTTTTTATATAATATATGTATAAGAAAATTATATAGATCATTTCTGTACCAATATTTTATGTATTCATGATTCCAATGATACTAAAACATTATAGTTATAGTATAGATCATAATTCTATGTAATTAATATTCATCTAAAATGATGATATATGAATTAATGAAATTTTTATGTCACTACAGATTGTATCAGGGTATGATTTAGATATTTTTGGAAACTATAATGGTAAAATATTAAGAATAGTTCATAGGATAATTATATGTATTAGAGAACAATATAAGGTATGGTAAAGAAATGAGTTTTTTTTATAAAAAATAAATCTCTATAAAGATACTAAAAAATGGGCCCAATTGTGGAAAACTTTTATCAAGGGGTAACAACACTTTAATTGGAGTATTTTTTATTAACTCTATCATCATTGATGAATTAAGGGCCATTGTATTACTATAAACGTACCTAGACATTCTCAGGGTGTATGTATGAGTAAATTGACATTTTTTTATAAAACATTAACATGGATTTGAATGTATAGTGACCATGGACGAACATGTGTAATATTAAGGTTCCTTGTAGTGAAAAAAACGTGTCATGAATTAGATATATTATGACTCATTTTTCATTATAATATAATTTATCTCTATGTTTATTATATCTCGTACTATGATTTTTGGTTTTATTCAATGGATCGATCTGTGAGGTATCATTTAATTGTTGAACAAGATTTATAATGGAATGATATTCTATCTGAGAAACCAAATAAAATGGGAACTAGAATGAAAACCCATATGATTATTTCTAATTAGGTACCTAATTATAATATTAATAACCACAACATGGGTGATTTTACTAACATACCTAATAATATAAAAATGAGGTTTCATGAAGATAATTAATAGATGAATATTTACCTTTATACCTATCAAATATATGGGGAGAAGTACTCAGAGAAATGTCTGAGAGGAATAAGAATATATTTTATTTTTGGAAAATAAGGGAATATGAGAAGTAATTGTCATAAAAAATGAATATTTTGATCAACATATATTAATTTCATCCTCATGAAATGTTATGGTTTATTTTTTTATGAGTGGAGAACTTGGTAATTATCCGATTCAAATAACTAATCCAAGGATTAAAACCTAGACTATAAAAGGGCCTATGTTTTTCCAATTTTTAAAGTAGAATTATTGAAGTTATTTATTGGTATATGATAATGATGTCCTTGGAGTTTTCTTCAATAAATTTTTTTTATTAGAATCATGAATCATCTAATTATTTTTTTAGTGGTATTTTTCTTTAAGGATTTTTAAGAATATTTTTAATTGTACAAATCATTGTGAAATGTTATTTAGTAATAAGATGAAACTTATTTAGAGAACCCATAATTGAAAGAAAGATAAACCTTAATATGTTCTTGATATTGATATAATAATTTTTGGTTTTTAAAAACATATAATTGATATATATAATGTAAATTTGATATTTTTGGTGATCAAGAGAATTATTAGAAACTTGATAAAAATTTATTTACAATAAGGTTTATTACATTTTCTGATTTATGGATTATATTCTATAGTTGGTGATTTTATTTTATGATTAAGGATATATTTCTTTTTAGAAGAATACAAGTTTGTATTGAGTTTTTATGGTAATTAATGTTACTATCATATTTTATGAGAATATAATATCAAAGTATTTACATGTATGATATGTTGTAATATATTAATTTCATGATTTCAATGGATAAATATTAATTTTTTTCTTAGAAAGAAATATAAAATAAAATATTTCATACTTATATTTTTTGAATTTGGATAGCCATATTTTAGAGGATTCATAAGGTTTAATATTTATATAATGGATTAAGTTCAACATATGAAGTTTTTGTTGATGTTTTGGAAATTAATTTATTCTATTAATCCACATTAGATAAGTTTTTATAACAATTTTGGTATTCATAAATATTTTTTAGATATAATTAATGACTTGTAATTATTTTATGAATCTTATTCAACCATCAAAATTCCACCTTGAATATTATATTCAGGGAGTTAGAAATGTAGTGTAAAATGATTTAATAAAAACTCAAGGATACTCTTGTGATTATGAAATAGAAATAAATCATGTATATATATTTTTTAATTTAAAAAATCTTGATAGTAAATTAATTCCTCAACATTAGACAAAGTATATTAAAATAAAAAATCATTAACCTTTATTTATGATCATTTTTTGTTCTTTTAACCCTTTACTGATTTATGGTTTTGTGGTCATTAACATTCTCATTATCATATTGTATTTCACACTCTATTAATTTCTTAGAGGTTACTTTTACCTTTATTTTTTTTATTTTTACATTCATCCAATATTCTCCATATCTAAGAGTATAATTTATATGTTATTTCATATAACCACTGTGTCATACACTTCTCATTATAAATGAATGTTTTATTGTCACTCTGTAGGATGTTTCTGGTCAATAAAATTATTTTCCAATATTCGTTTTTGATTACCAAGATAATAATTATTAGCGGTAAAATTATTAATGGGGTTGTTTTTAAAATAATGAATATATAAAAAAATTAATATTAATTTTCATAGATTTGTTAACACAATATATTGATCTTTATGTGAATTGTGATATGTTTTAAAAATATATATATATTTTATTATGATAATTATAACCAATAAATTAAATTGTTTGTTAGAATAATAATAAAAACAATATTAAAAAAATTTATAAAGGTTTTATATAATGAAAATTAATTGATCAGTACATAATAAATTAAGACACAATTTTCAGTTTATTCATTTTGTGGTCTAAAAATACATTTTATTCATATATAATATTAATTTTTTTTGTGATAGAATATTGTAATCAATTTATTGAACACAAATAATTTTTATTTGTTAAAATTTATCTCATTTCTTGAAGTTATAATATTAAAATTATTTTAGGGTAAATTTTGGTATTTTTATAAAAAGAATTATTTTTCACTGATTTGTGAGAAACACTGATTATTTTAAGATTATAAGATTTAATAATTTAAAATCACAATAATATTTTGAAATTTAACATAAAGTTACTAAATTCTACTTAAATTATATATTACATTAATAATTACGTAGGAATCATCATTATACTTGATTTTGGTATAAGTTCATTTTTAGGCATAAAGACGCTTTCTTATAAAAAAACAAATTTTCCATTCATTTTATTTATTTATATTAATATTTAGTTATTCCATAAAAACTGACAACATAAAATTGGATTCTTTATTTTTATTTATGGTGATTAATGCTTTTAAAATTTTCCATTTTATTTTTGGACATTATCAATTGTAATCATTTAAAATATTTATCAGCTGAGTAAGGGTAAAATTGATAACATAAGGATAAAACAATGGAATAAGGCATATTAATATTGAAAAAATGTATATTTAGTCTACTTTTAAGATTTTATTTATTCCATTATCATCTATTTTTATAAATTTTACAACTTTGTTACATTTTTATTTGATTATGTAATTTATATTATTTTATGAAAGTGATAAATAAAAAATTTCACTCTCTTGAATTTAATATCTATACTATTTTATTATAAGGATAAAAAGTTTTATGTTCATTTATAAATTTTTATGGATTTATCAATAAATTTTTTCTATCTAGATAATTAATTTATAATTATTTATGATTGAATAATTATTTGAAATACTAACGCAACACCGATACAGTATTTTTTCAAGTAATAGAAACATAAAATAATTTAATAGAAAAATATTAAAAGTAAATTAAAGTGTAATTGTTAATGTTTCATGAAAATTCTTATATAAAATAATATTATATTAATGTTTTAATAGTTTTATTAATTCCATTTCAATTTAGATGACATTAAAGTTAAACTTTGTGAATAGTTCTACAAGTGAGTTTAATGGTATCTTTTGTCAAATAATAATTTATTAAATGAATAGAAATTCATAAAAAATTCCATTCACCAAGTGGGTGATATTTTTTCTAGAATATCAACCATTATCCACTTTTTTGTAAATTTTCCTTTTATATCTATATTCTTCACCCATAAAGAGTAGACAACTTTCATATAATGGAAATTTTTAGAAGAGTTAACATGGTGTTAAAACTAATAGATAAAGCTTAAAATATCTCTTAACCATGCATAAATATTTTTAGGGTGGGAGGCTTTAGAAAAATACTCATAATAGATTCAAAATATATGAATTTGGAGAAATATTTTCCAAAAAAAACATAATTTAAATTAGTTGAATACTTTAAGTAATTTTGTGGGTACCCTTACCCTTACTTATAAAATGACACCACTTATACTCACTTATTCACAAAATTTTTTTACTCTTTTAAAATAAATAATCTAATACCATCCCTGAATCCTTCCCTGAATCCTAGAGATTATATTCCTTCCAAACTACCATCCTTTAGAGGATCAAGTTTTAATGTTAAAATATTTTTTCAAATAATATGTATAACTATTTACTGAGTACTTTAAAATTTATTTCAAATTATAAACCATTTAAATATATGGTTTCTATTATAAAAAAAGGTTTTTAAAAATAATTAATTGTTTCTATTATGATATAACAAACATTATCCCCCCACTTTCCATTATATTGATGAAAGAAAGATAGCTCGTTCATAAGTGTGGATTACCACCTCCACAGAGTGATGTGTTTCATTTTTAGTCACCACTTTTCACTAATTGATATAATAATAAATTTAATGAATATATAAGATATTTATAATTTTAATATCATTATTTAATGTTTAATAATTATAAACTTCTCTTTTGTTCTGTCCATCGAAGAGTGGAAACATCACTCATGTGTATGCACATACAATCATCTCCACAAAGTGAGGAAATTAATTTTTCATCACCACATTATAATTATTATTATATAAATATATATAATAACTAAATATCATATTTATTACAGGATTTTGTTTCTAGAGAATATAGATCTATTATTAAAGTAAAATTATTAGAACTACTGAACCAAAATAGTCATGAGAACCAAAAAAATTTAACACTCAGAAATGATTTTTTTAATAAATAATTATTAATTTATAGGTTCTATAAATGTTTTAAGAGTATCAAATATAATATTATATGTATTAATATGATTATTTTATAGATTTATAATAAATATATATCTACTATTTAGGAGTATTAAACATGTACCATGAAAGAAAATATTTTTTTAAGGGTTTCACATATAACTTTTATTTTTATGAAAAACACTTGTTTCTTTAATGTGGTTTATATACTACACAGGAGTTTATTTCATTATTTTTATTATTTATATTATTAATTTTTAATAATCCATCTGTGTTTCTCCCTTTTAGGACATCTTTTTTAGATATTACCAAAGCTATGGGGGGTATATGTTACAATTCCATTTAAATAGAGATTGCTTATTTTTTTAATTTCCATTAAATAAATTATAAAATCCATATATAATAAATAAATATAAATTTTCTTATCCACTATTTATATATGAAATTTTTATGATTTAAATCTATTTTAATCTTGTTGGATCTTAAAATGTTTTAGAAAATGTTTTAATTAAAAGTCAGCCTTATTTATCTTATTTCATACAAAAAAACATAAATCATTTATATAACATTTTTAAAAATGTTTTAATGAATCTTTTTACTGATATTGAAGTATTTTTTAAAGAATTTTTTTTCAAATTTAATATGTTTTAGAAAACATTAAAAAATATATTTTTATTATTTTTGAAACAATGTTCTTTTTACTTAATGAGTGAACACAAATATTTTTTAATGATTATGGAATGAAATGAATTTACAATAATCATGAGCACTCAATTATTGTTTGAATACATTATAAATCTCTATGGTTCCATTTATTTTAAAAAAATTCAATAATTTTTTATTAATTTTTTGATATAAAATAATCTATTTGAAAATAAAAAGGAATTTTTCCGAAAAAAAACATTCCAGTGATATTCTAAAAGTGTTTTTAATCTATGGTGACATTATTTGATGCTAAATATGGATTTATACAGATATGGTCTAATTATATAATTTTTATTTTTCACTATATCATTTATTATTATGTTGATGAGTTGTTTATGAAACTCATTTATCTTACAAGGGTCATGCTATGATGAAATTTTTAAGAAAAAAATTTTATTTCCATTGACTCTGATGCAATATGTAGACTATTATATGATCTTTTTTAAAATATGAATATGGTAATTATTATGTGATTGGTGGTCTTGGAATTATATTTTCTACCAATTAAATGTGTATATATGGATAACTATTGAGATAAAAAGGACTCGAATGGGGAGTGAACCAAGTTATTAAGGGACTTTGTCTACTATGATAGTCTTGGGAGAAATCGTTGACTGTGAAAATAATTGAATGGGAAGTGAACCCAATCAATTGTGTTATCCTTTTAATTGATCATGGACTAGGTAAATTATTTAATATTTTTATCTGTATGACACAAACTTATGACTTATTCCTATGATATATTCTCATGGATCATAGTTTATAAATAATGATTATGGACTCTTATATAACATGTGTTTTGTTTAAAGAACTGTATTTCTAGGATTCAGGATTTAATGTATTTGTCTAATAGTGTGTGATTATTATAATATAATGTAATGTTCACATACCCTTGTTTTAACCTTATTCTTACCTATGATCATCGATTGTTATCTCATATGTTCACCCTCACTGAGAATCTAATCACTCCCATTGTTATATTTCCCTTTCTCTAGTATATGAAGAAATAATTTAAGTATGATATGATTAAAAATGGTTCTAGTTGTGAGGAAATACACTGGGATGATGTAGATTTTTTCATACCATTTTTTTTGGTATTTTAGATTCAAAATAAACTAACCCTTTGTGTTTCTGGCATGGATTGTAAGATTATGTAATAAAAATTCATTTATAATAATGTAATATCTATATATGAAAAATCTTGGTATCTATATTTCCATTCATCAAATATGATACCTCCATTGAAAATAAGCGATTATTATATATATCCCCCACTTTAAATTCTCTCTATAAATGTATGAATTATAGAGAAGTCTAGTTAAGTTTGATGTTGAACTCAGCCCCAGATTTACATTATTCACAAAGAATGGATTAGTATTTGTACCTATTTTTCATCTTCAAATTGAACTATTTTTTCTTCAAAATAAATAATTTCTTGTAAAAGATTTAAAGGACACATAAACCACATTAATGTTACATAGTGTTTTTCGAATAGGATTATTGCATCTTTTTAAAGAACAAATAAATAGATAGAAGGACTATATAATAATGTATAATGTTACAAATATATTTTAATGAGGCATATTAAGAATCCATGATGAGAAAATTATTTTATAATAGATCATCCAAAATATTTTTAACAATTTCATCCTCCCATTTATAAAAACAAAGAGTAGTGGACTAAGAATATCTTATTGTGATTTTTTATATTGAAGGGAATAAAAAATGAATGAACGATTCTGAATCTACAATAAAATTTTGAAATATTATTTTTAATTTATTGAATTATTTACAAATAATTTCACCTTTCTTATTTGATCATCTACTATAAATGTTCAGACAGTATAAAGAAATCACCTTACTAAACTAATTAGTTTCTAAATGACATGTTTTAAACATAGTATATCTTAAATAGGTTCACTTTCATGATATAAAGTTTTTTCCAGAGGATATTAAATAATCTACTAGGCCAATGAAATGTACTTTACCACTAAATATTTATGGGTGAAAGGGAAATATTATCTTTCATGGAAATATATGGAAGTAAACATTACCACAAAAAATACCTTCTCCCTCAAAATAACTTTATATTCCACATAAAAACACCTAATTTTGAGCGAAAAAAATGTTTTTGGAACAAAAATTATACCTATGAAATGAATTTTTTAGGACATTAATTATTAATTAATGTAAAAATAAAATAATTTTTTTCAATATATGATGGTATTCTAGCATGCATGAAAGTATGGGTGGTACTGATGCACCAACAAAGTAGAATTCATACGTTTATAAAAAATCTAGTATAGGCTCAATGGGGTGTCTAGATATCATGGAGATACTAAATTTATCTTGTATTAAACACTTTGGTTCCAAAAAATTAAAAAAAATTAAATATTATAATTGAAAGGTTTTTTTATTGTAATACATTTACAACACCTATGTATCTAAGTCACTGTTATTGGTGATCTCTATGATACCATTTCCATATGTATAGAATCAATAAACTTCATTCCATGCACTTTTTTACATGAAAATTATTTCAAATACCAATCTCTTACATTATTAAGTACATATTTGTGAAGATAAATACCACTTGGTAATAATAGTCAAGGGGTTGGAGGATTTTTAGCCATCCGAGAAATGGGAAAACACTTTGTATGATCAAAAATCATCACTTCATTGTACAGAGTTGTTCTATAAGAACACCAGGAGAAAAAACATAATATAAAACCCCTTTTTCTTTAGGTATATTTAAAATTAATAAATAAAAGAAAAAGTATGCACTAATTTCTTTTATATGGGTTCTAACATTGGACCTAGCCTTGAGGAATTAAAATATTTTTGGATCAAAGTACATAAGAAATATTTATAATTGTGTATGTAATTAAACATGGTAAGACCCATCCAAAACATTCATGTAATTCAGATGATTTAAAACACTTCAAAAAATGAAAAATAACATTAAATGTTTTGATCTCTAGAGAGGACCATGTGTATAGATGATGAATTAGTGGTTATACGTGGACATAATCCCCAAAAATCTTATATTCAAGTGAAACATTCATATATTCATGTTTAGATATTTAACAATGGGATGGATTCCCTCTATAGGATATCTATTTTATTTTTATCCATAAATTATGTAATAAGGATAATTTTAAATTTCTATGAAGGAGGCTACATACTATTCCTAGTTCATCTATGATCTTGAAACCCTAGAATAATTTTTATTATTCCCACTTATGTTATGTTATCGCCTAGTTTTTCATTTTGACACTATCTTATCCCACTTAATCTAGAGTTCACATTGGTATATTCGAAAATGTGTTCTAATAAAGTCATATTTTCTTTATATACATAGATATATTTGTTCAACTCCCAAAACTAGAGGAATGTTGGTTGAAATTACTTCCTATAATAAGTCCAACATTACTCTAATTAATTTCAGACTCAAATGGGTACAATCATTAATCATCTCCTTCATTTTCTAATGGCTGTAATGTTATTATAATTGAGATATCATTCGATATTAGTCCATCTACACCTACACAAATCTCATCTAATTAATTATTTCTTTGAAATATATGAATTTATATAATGCTTCATACCTAAAAATGGATAATTTTCAACTCAAAAATTCATTTTCCAAAAAAATATATAATTCTAAAAAAATGCATTCCAAGAAACCATTAATATTTGTCCCCTACTATTATAACCTAATACTAAAAGAGATAATTTTCTCAGTTTCATGATATTAAATGGAAATTCATTGGTTCAACTTGAACAACCTTAAGTGGCATATGATTTGCGTTTATAAAACAAACAAAATGCATACTAAATTCCATGCCAGTAGTCTTAAATTGTAATATCGAATAACATTAATTTTTATTCCCTTTATAATGATACATAGGAATCTGAATTCACGTTCCCAATACCAATATTTTATCACCTCTAAACTTGTCTCTAGAAATCCAAGTTCTTATGAGACTGTAAACCCAATATTAAACCATAATCCTTCCCAGATGGAATTAAACCCTAGTATAAAGTTAAAACATGGTAATATTCTAAATTAGTTCATTATCATCAATAAAATTTATTGGTAATGAGTTAAAAAAGACAATAAATTAATCATTCACAAGTTAACCAATTTGGTGAAAATATTATGGATATCTAAATCTATTGGTCATGATAAAGTATGAAATTAAAAATATTACTGATTAGATTATAAATCTTCAAACTCACTAGTAATGAGCCATAAAATTTCTTTAATAAATTAATCAGGATATAAATTATTGGTTTCAATAAAGTGGGTCTCTTTAATCTATTATTTACAATCAAACCATCTATTTTCAAAATCATAGATCCACTAATTCCCTTATAGATGTTCCATCATACTGATGATGAGAAAGTATATATCATAAATCTGTTAATAATGAGTCAACCAATTATTGATAGTCATGTCAATTCCTCAAATCTATTGTTGATTATCTAACATGGTATTAATGATATAGTAGATCCTTATACATGCTATTATAAATCCATCATATATCTAAACATACATGTAATGATATAGAAAATACTAAAAACTATTTATGAAAACCCATTAATTTTAAAAAAATTCTAATTATAACTTAGTAAATATTTAAATATATTGATGTTGAGATTGTAAATTCTCAAATAAGCTGGTGATGATCAAACATATTGGTGACAATCTAATGGATAACATATTTAATTATGTGATAAGAATATATCATCATATATTTTTTGATATATTAACTTAAATGATGTCTCTCTACCTTTATACATATAAATAAACCCTATCAGAACCCTTTAGTATTTCAAGAATACCTTTAACTATAACACAACATATATTGTCTCTGGAAATGAGTTAGTTAACCAAAATCCATGTGAGAGATGTTACATCACTCTAATTTTTGTTATACCTAGCGGAATTGAGCCAAATTATAAATTTCACTCTTATATAGTTGTAAACTATATTGTTACCATATATATTAATATCTTGATGCAATAAATTTAGGATAACTCATCTTGTGGTCATGGGGTAAATTAATTTAGAATAATATTCAGTCAAAGGGATTGGTTAATTAATACCTTTCATAATGGGTGTTTTCTGTATAAGGTGAAAATTGATTTAAAAGCAATTGGTATTATTATCAAAAATCCTTTCAAAAATATGAAATTTATCTATAAGATAGTTATAAGGTAGAAAAAAATCTCTTTTTTTGGATGTGTTGGCCTCCAATCATCTCAATTTTAGCATGTCGACCAAAATTTTATCATGACCTGATTTCTTTCCAAAAGGGGAATAAAAAAAATTCAATAATTATTAGTAATGGTGGAGATGCTATAAATAAATTGGGTTCCTATAGGTCATGGATCAAATATAAACCCCACCTAAACACTAGTTCTTTTGTAAAACAAAAGTGTATTATACATGGATGAATGAGTATATTCATTTCTTCTATGTTATCACCATTAACCTTGGGTATATGTAATTAATATAATTGAATTTAAAAAAATGAGCTATATTTTCTAGTTTAATTTTTTTAATTCAATTGATTTATTGATTCATGTAGTAAATAATTTTAATGTTCATTAAAATTGGGTTTAAAAAGTGTTACTCAAAAAAACTAATAGTGGTATCCAATTATATTCAGTTTTCATTGTCGTAATATGTAAATATGTTAAGAATGTAAAAAATGATTTTTTATTGAACCATGCCATAGTAAAAAAAATAATAGTTCATATTGAAAAAAATATATCTAACTATTTCATGGATTATAAATACATTGATGATGTGTGAAACATTTTATAAAATCAATTTTTGGTATCAAGGAAAATTATAATGGAAAATTAGTATAAAAATAGTGAAATAAAAAATAATCTATATAAATATTTTAAAAAACATATTCATGGATTATAAATGAATACAAATTCAATATAGAAAAAACCAAACTCAAGTTGTAAAAACACATATAATGATTTAAAATTATGAATTATGAATTCTTGGATTGAAATAGTATCATTTGGATAAAAATTATTTGGTCCATTTGAATGTCGTTGAGAAAACCCTTATTGGTTATTCGGATGGTGCAGCTATTCAACAAGTCGATCATAATGGTTATCAAAATCATAAGAAATAATTATTTGATGTCTCTACAATTATGTTTGTGTCCATACAGCCTATGTTATAATAAAAATATGAGAATATATAAATGTTCAATTTGTCAGATAACATATACAACATCTATCATGAACAAGCATGTAAAAAGTGATTTAAAATTACAAAAAAAATATTTAGAGGAAAAATGATCACTGAAATTTAAATAATTTATTATATAATAATTTTTTTCTATATAGTAAGGACATTGAATATTTGGTCTCTCTATTTAGGTAGTACTTGGATATATAATACATACAATAAAAATTGAAGAAAATTTCGATGTAATTTAATTATAATTTTAAAATGAATGAGTTCAATTAATGTTTAAAAAATATTTTTAATATATTAATGATTTTTGGGAAGGAAATTAAAGATTAAATATCCATAATTTTTTAACACATGACATAAGGATAAATGTATAAGATAATATAAGATGTAAACTTTTAGAGGGCCTAATAGTTATCAAGAGTCCTTAAATCATAATGGTTTTGTTAAAATGCTTCAACTATAGAAAGCGTATACAACAAATGTTAAATATACTTGAATATATAATTGAGTATATGAAACAATATGGTGATTCCTAATCTATAAACTTTCATATAGAAATTAGTTACTTTATTTTTAAGTGAATTTAATACAAATAGTACAATAAATTATTATATTGAATGTGTATAGATGACCAAGATTAATTAATATGTTGATGAAACTTGAATTATAAATTGAAATATAGTGTAATGAATTTATAGTATGTAGATATGGAATTTAATGGTTTACTTAAAGCATGATTTTTTCAAAATTATACACATTTATATTTATTTTCATCTCATTTCTCTTCTATGATAAAATAATTATAATTTTAAATTATAGTTTTTAGAAATAAATTATACAATACTCAAGTTACAGTTTGTTTATATTTTGATCCAATTATATTATAAATTTAATGGTAAGTATAAACTAAGATTTATCTGGAATAAAAGTTTTCTATTTCATTTAATTATTAAAATGTGACGGAAAGAATTTCACAGACCATCTATGTTATATTTTTATAAATAGATATTTTCTTTCATGGATTAGAATTTAAATAAAAAAATATTATTAAATATTATTATTAATAGTTTATTTATGATGAATTTTTACTTAATGAAATAAGGGTTATTTTTGTAACACCGTTTTTTGTGTTTCTAGGAATTTTTTTCGAAAAAATTTATTTTAAAGGCTATAAATAGTATTTTGATACAAGTAGATATTAAAATTATAAACAATATATGATTAAAATTGTATTATTTAATTTGAAACTTCATTTATAACCTAAAATTTTTAATGATATATTTTTAATGGGATATTTTAATATAAAGAGTTTTATTTAAAATTTATTACCAAATTTATCTAAAAAAAAGTTTGAAAGGAAAGAGTTAAGGTTAGAGATATTAAAAAATTGAGACTACTTTTAAGCATTATAAATAGTTAAATTTATTTACAACCAAATATAAGATCATTGGAAGAAAATAAGTCTGAATATATGGTTAAATATTTGACTATAAAAAGTATGAACATAAATACACACAATATATAAAAAATCTTAATTTTAATATATTATCTCAAAAGGATTTTAGTATGCTAATTTTAAACGATCTATACATAGATATGTATTAGGTCTCACATTCACATGTTAAAAACTTTTCCAAAAGATGTGAAATGTATAATATGACCAATATAATGAAACAAACATTAGGTGTTTTTGGTCATTTCATATTGAATATGGTATAGAATTTTAATTATGTTTTTTTTGTTTGTACTCCCCAAAAAATTTATGAATTTGAAAGGAGTTCAATTTTTTTAAAAAACTAAACTATTCAATAAAAATATATAAACTATTTTATTATTTTAGACACTACATTATTAACCAAAATAATATTATAAAAACATAAATTAGATAATATATATAATATGTTATTTTAAGATTTAAATAATATATTAGAATGACAATAAATATTTATTAAAAATAAAAGTAAAAGAGAAAATACACAAACCTGATATTTTTTCACAAATTTTTTTTAAATAATAAAAAACATATTTTTTAATTTGGATTTAATAGGGAAAAACCTTATCCAAACATATAATAATGTAACCATAAAAAATTTTATAATATTTATCAATTATTATAAATTGAATAAATAATAAAAGGTGAATATATAAAATTCTTTTTTTAAGCCTTGACTTCCACTTCACACAATAAAAGGGACTATATTTCCTTTTACACATACTTTTAACTCTTTTAGTACCCAGGGTGGTATAGAAAATGTTGTAATGAGGTCAAATAGGATATTGGTAATGTTTTTTAGCTTACATCATGGATGAAAATGTTACCTTGTGTGGTGAAGTTTTCCGAGATTGTTGAAAGAAGAGAAACATTGTGTTTTCATGGCTTTGATTATATTGTTTGGATAATGTTGATTCATTTTTTTAAGGTAATGAGTTTAAATAAACTCTCTATTTAGCTCAAGATGTTTCAGTTTAGCGTTGTAAATATAAATTCTATGTGAAGGGTCTCACGGTGAAGGATGATTTTTTTGGAACGGTTATTATGTTTTGGTGTCCATGGTATCTAGGTTCATTATTTTTCAAGTTCGTGTACAATTCTATTTTGGTACATAGATTTTTATAATTTAATTTTTTATTTAATCAATTTAAATTTAATAAACCACATGATTATTTAAGGGATTATTCCATGGATCTCAGGATACATCCACATAAAATAATGATTCAATATATTTATACAATAATTATAAATTATCATTCCTAGTCATCTTTCATAAAAAACATTCAACCTCTATAAAACCCTATACAATTTGTTTTTCATATTTTTTTATATTATATCCTCTTCTAGTTTTGTTTCTCCATTAGATGAAAGACATCAGTATCCTTGAGATCAAATTTTTATTTCACTTCTCTTCACCTTTATTATTTCTCATTACTTCGTCATATAGAGGTAATAATTGTGGAGATCCTTTATATTTAGGGGTGTTTGGTTGAGTTATTAATAGATATTGTTTTTTATAATTTATGTTTGTGTTCTTCATGTATTCTTAGCTTCATAATCAGTTTTAACTGTTTTTTCTTAAGTTGTGATATTAAAAGAAACCTTTGAGGTTAGTATATAAAAATTATCATCTATTATTATGTTTACTATGGATTAGTCATGATTTTACTTTATTGGGTAGGTAGTATATATTATATTGAATAATATAATGAATTAGACTAAATTAATAAATGGAGAAATTATTTATTTTCATGTTTTTTCATTATTCCATGTTATTTTTTATTATATTGTTTTTCCTTTTATTATGTTTTCTACTATAGATATCTTTGTAAATACTGTTATCAGAATTAAATAACCATTTATAAAATGTTGATCATGTAAATATTTTAATGAACTCGTAGCATGGAGATATAAAATTATATCTATATAGTTTGTATTTGTTGTGTCAAAAAACATGATAGCAATATTCAAAGGGTATTGTTCGATGGAAATTAAAATTACCTTTCAATAGTTTTTTAATTTATAGAGTCTTAGATGTAGTTATAATTTTAATGGAAATTTGTGGTGCCAAGTTGAGAATACTAGGTCTTTATTGGGTATAATAGTACACTATTTGATATCTATTTATTATTGTGTTGGTGTAATGGATGGTTTCATAGAGAATAGATTATTTCGTGGCTATTTTAATAGAGATGGAATGGAGTGGGGGTTATTTTAATGGGATAGTATTATGTGATTGGTGACATAGTTTCCCAGTTCAATGGATTTTTGTTGAATGAAAATTAATGAACTTAATAAAAAATAAAACTAGACTGGGTTTAGTGTTTAATTTTTTATAGTAATTAATAATGGAAGTGGATGGTAAATGGTGTTTGGTAGGTTAGATTGGTGATCACAAAATGAAATTGTTTATATGATAATATAATTTCTATAATAAATTTGTCTTTATTAATTAAGGACTTGACATTGAATATAGTCATTAAGATATATTATGGTTGGAAACTGTAAATATTTAATCTGATAACAATGTAAACAAATTAAGAGTTTTCCTATTACTGTAGGATTGTTTTGTGGTACTTTTTTATTAAAGTGTATTAGTTTTGGAAACGATTTCTTATGTGAGGTAGATAGTTTTATATATTATTTTTTAGTGTGGAGATATGTTTTGGGTCAACCCATATGAATGGGTTTGTGTGTGACTATTAAAATATATATATTTTTTAATTTTATTCACACCCCCACCAAAGTTACAAAACATTATAGACTCCCATAAGGATTTGGGTTTTAGTTTATTTCTCAAACATCCATGTTCTTGTGGTAATGGGTGTCTATCAATACCCTCTCCCCTAATCACTCATATAGACATATTAAGGGTTATAAGGGCCATGGGTTATGATACACATGCTATAATGGATTATAGTTGGAGTTATTATGTTATTGTGTGGTTATTATGATATAATAGATATTATGATGAGGATATAAGGGATTTAAATGATGCATAATGTATAATTTGGTAGTGTATTAGGTATAATTTAATTGTTGTATATAGTTTTTAGTCAAACATATCTGAATTTTCATATGATGTTTCTCTATGAATATGAAAGGGATAAGAGTTCCTTATTGTTTTTCATTGGTGTATGGGTGTGAATAGATCCATGGATATGTGGTTTTAAGGAAACATAATCATATGTTATTTCGATTCTATGTTACTTAACTATACTTTTTTATTGGGAGAGTGAGACTTAGTGATGATAGATGATGATGTATCTAGTTTATTTTTGACTCGGTTCTGTTATTTTTTCACTGATACATAAGTTTTATTCTTCCACATTTTTATATGGTGTTTTTGGGATGATCTTACTAAGTATTTTTGTATTCTCACTTCATTATATATATATATATCACATATAATCTATAATTTGTTTTTGACATGTCTATACATTACTACCATGAGGATTTTGTGCTTGGTGTTTGTGGGATACATCCATGGGATTTATAGTTTGAATTTCCTTATATATATTTTCATTATATACTAAAATATAGTTATTTATCAGATATTGGATCTTTTTTATTTATATGGGGTAGGATGATAATTATTTTTTATATATTCAGCGTATGTATGAGTGAAATTCCTCCCTTATTTTTGTTTTTATACACATAGTGCTAAAATCCAACTTATTTATTATTGGAGGTTGGCCTTGGGGTCTTATTATCATCTTCATTGTCAAACCCGGTGGGTTACCAAGGGGGGAACGTCATGAAAGATGGAAATCCATGATTCAATTAAGATATAGGACAAAGTTTAAATTAATCAATTTGTTCAGATTTAATGGGCTTGGTATGGAAATGGTTTCAATTGAACATAGAATTTGTTGTGGTAAGGGAGACTACCAATGAAACATGTTTTTATGTACCCCAATGATCTGATACAATTAAATTAATCTCACTAAATATTATTTAATGGATGATACTGATTGTGAGTTAGAGAATATGAATCGGTATATGAATAATATTTTTTTTTGTATTTTTGATTAATTCTTGGCGATTCAGGTAAATTAAATAAATTTAATTTAAAAATATTACATGAAATACAATGTTTTTTATCTTAATTGTGCACTAATAATATATTATAGAGATGTTTGGTGTTCATATTTCACATGTGTTTCAGGTAAGGAGGTGTGGCCGGATAATCTAGTTGGTAATAAGTGGTTTGTCTTGGATAAGATGGTTGTGTCTTAGAGGATGATGTTCTGAGTGGTTCAACATTGTTTCTCTCTGAAATTTTTGGAGAATGTATCCAACCAGAAGATAGATAACTATTTTTTGGATCTTGATATTTCATTTAATTTTATCCATGGAACGAAAGATAATTCGTTTTAGTTGGTTGTATGAAATATAAGAGGTTCTACTTGTTAGTGTTCCTTTCTTTATCTTGTTGATTATGAGTATTCAGAGGTATCATGGAATGATTTATAAAAGTACTTATATATATATTAACTCTTTTTAGTTTTGAAAGGGGATAGATTTTAGGAGTTTTAATCTTTTAATAATAGTTTAATGAGTATAAATATCTTGAGTTCTAGTTCAAAAAATATTGTTCAATATGATCCCAAAATTTTTCAGGACGAGGATTCTAAATCATGTCATTATGAAGAAGCACTACATTTTGAGATTCACCATCATGAACCCTATTTACATTACCTATGTATCTGGAGGATCAAGATAAGCTATTTGTGGTTGAGATGATACATGACCCATCTAGTATATCTTAGGAAGAAGATCATTAGATATTTTCAAATATCAGAGTTGGAGATGGAGGTTCTTCTATGATAGGGTATTTGAGGTGTTTTCTAGATGCAAATTGATCATATCCATTTAATTTCATTTCTATAGTGGGTAGTTCATGAGCTTCTAATTAACATTTTATTCAGTGTCTATTGGTTGTTAATGTTATTTTCATTATTATTTCTTTTTCTCGACCATCATAGTTAAATAAAAATTCAATATTTTCATACATTATATCTATATTTTAATGATTTTAATCCTCTTATTTTGACCAAATACAATGTTAATATAAAAATTAGTAGTTTTTGAAATAATCTATATTTTACTTGATAAATAACTTAAGTCTGTAATTTTAGAGTCTTTAATTATTTAATAATAACTTTTAAAACCACACATTAATTTGTTATTTATTCTGGGTTTTATGTCTAAGTTTTAAAATTTATAAATTTTTTTATAAATTCATGTTTACATGAAGATCGTACGGATGATCCATTAATCTGGCATCATAATTTTTTGTAAACCCCAATCAAATGTGGATAGAAAATGACTGTGTGATGATTATTCTAGTAAAGATATATACAAATTATATATTTGATTAGCTATGTCATCCATAGATTGTATGTGATAGTAAATTTTATGTTTTTATATATCAATCTCACATTCATCCAGATTGAATACATATTGAATATGAATGAACACAACATAATTCTAATCAACAGTTCCTTTATTGAATCAATTATATTTTCATTCTAATTGAATACATGTTCATTCTAATTAACCTCACAATAAACTTACCATAAGGATTATTTTTTATGTTCCCTCTTGTCTATCTAAAAATCAATACATGACATAAAAAATGGTTATGGAAGATTAGATTTTTGATTTGGGGGGCTCATAAAAACCTAAATTGAAAACCTTGGGAACCATTTTAGTAGGATTTTGATCAATAAGATAATTCCACATGAACCACAGAATGAAAAATATTTAAATTAATAATAATTAATGGAGGTTGTGGATTTTGTAAAAAAATATGATAGAGATTTCAATGTGAGAAAAATGAAATATATAATTTTTTGATGAGGGAAGATTATGATGGTTTAACTATTATAATGGGAATGAGGCTACAAATATATAATAAAATAAGATAACTTGAAAAAATTACTACCCTATACTATCTAATGAAAAAATACTAAAGATTAAGATACTATATTTATTCACTTTTTTTGTATAGTTTTTTATTCAATGCAGTCCTTTTCTCTTTACGCATCTGATATCATTCACATGGAGTGTTAATATCTTGGTGATCTTAGAAGGAAGGTTCATGCCATTTGTAATTATAGAGTATCTTTATTTTGGGAATAAAATTATTTGGATTTGTATTATGTTTATTGTGTATTTATTTGGTTAGTGACCACTATATATCAGATCCTATTTCTATCATATATACGATGGGAATCAATAAAGCTCTATGGTAAAGTGGTTGATGATTTTCAACACATGTTAATGTGGTAGTGGAAATTATTGGTTTTTCTAAAATAAAATGGAACAATTAAGAATTACCAAAGTAATCTTGGAGGTTAAATATATATCACTTGTACAAATAATAAAGATGGAATTACAAGATGATGTTTCCGTTAAGAATATTCTCACATTCAACATTTGGTCAAGGGAGTAAGAGGAACCAGTTATGGGTTTTCTCTCTTACTGGTAAATTAGAAGATAAATAAATTACTTAGAAAGTATTATAAAATATTAATATGTTAGTTCAACCTTGAAATAATCTCTATATCATCATTTTTTAGATAATTATTTCATTTAATTATTTATTTTTTAAATGAATCCCATCTAAAAACATTTTTTATTTTAAAAACAAGTGGGAAATTGTTTAGATAACTCTTCTATTGAAGCATTCTTGGGTTAGAAGTATTACAGTGTTTAATCTAGGAAATAATTGTTTTTGAAATCCCTAAAACATCAATTTATAAAACATCTCATTGTTATCAAAGATATAGTTCCAAATATAAAAAGTATAATTTACTGAATATGAAATGTAATAAATATTTTGAGTCACTAGTGCCTAAAATTGAAATAAATTTATTGAATTGACCTATAAATATTATTTTAGACATTTATTTTGAAGAAATATCATGTGAAAATTCATGTGAAACTAAAAATATTCACATTGAACTTTTCATATTGTAAAATAACACCATCGAACCCAAAGAGGGGTTTTTGTTCCTCAATTTGTCAATCATAAAAACAAAAATTTTATACCATCATTTCAAAAATATTTTTAATCGAATTCTAGACTAATTCAGAATATTCCAAAATTCCATGGATTATTATAATAATACCCAGTTGAAAATATGTTAGGGTTCACCCTTGTCTACACTACTTTGAAGCTGAGGATAATAGATGAGGAATAAGTCAAGTGGATGGTGTTCAACTTATCAATTTACGGAGAATCCCAGGAGGGTCTGTACAATTAACAACCTCAATAGATCCAATACAAAGATTGTGTAAATAGATGTTTCCTTCAAAGATTCATCAAATAATCTTGAAGAATATAAATAATAGAGAACGTTATGATGTTACACATTATTAAAGATAAACTATATATGAGTATGGGGATAGATTTAAAAAAAATTGTGTCAAGTACACATTGAATGAAATAGAGGAGCATCGCATCATTTTTTCATTTATGAATACCTTTTAGAAATTGAAAAAATTGTACATAATCTAGATATTAGTTTATTAGAAAGTCACCAACAATATACAAATTCCTAATAGAGGGGATCACCCCAAAAATAATAGAAGTTTGGAATAAGATATACTAAAACAATATATATCAACAATTTTAGAAATACAAATCCATAACCTTTATTGTAATCTATACATGAAGACCTAAAAAATTCAGTGCAACATATGTATTGGAAACAATTAAATGGAAAATAAAGAAAAAATATGTTATGTGGTTTATTATCATAATGTAACGATTTCACTATCAAATATGTTGAGGTGAATTGCGTGTAATTTTCTATTAAAAAATGTACTATATAAATTTTTGGAAAAAATAATAAATATATAATCCCCATTTCCATTATAAATTTGGAAAACAAATTGGGTAAAATAGGCCACCATACCAAAATCAATATCAACCAAAATCCACATTTCAATAATAGAACATACAATTTCCACACCAACCACCTTCCCAAAAATAGTAAAGACAATTCTATAACTAACAAAATTACCAACATCTTCTTTTATTCTACAAAATTGGCCTTATAAGATTCCCACAACCATATAGAAACCCATGTAAAACAATAATAAGGTATATATGTGAATGATTTTAGGAATTAAATAAAATAGTTATCTTAAATAGAACATTTTCTATAAGTCCATGAAAATTAACATCTCAAATTGAGACTAATACAAAAAATAATTATCATTATGAAAACAAAATGAAGTGAATGGATGATTAAACCACAATGCTCAATAACACCTAAACCAAACCTACTCACCTATGAAGAAACTGAATCTGAAAATTGTGGGAAGATTTTAAAACAAAAACCCCAATAATAAGAAATAATATAGATGAATAAAGGATGGATCCATGAGTAAGAGGAATTAATCAACATAAAAAGATCATCAGAGGGAGAAGAAAGACTCACCCCTTCCCTTTACAACATTAATGATTCAGTCAAAGAAGACTCTAGAAGACGAACATAAAAAGAAAAGTGGATAAACCTTCCATAACGTAGAGATAAACATATCCCTTCAATCTTCACACATTTATATTATAATGGATATTATGTTTCTCATGTTTAATTTCATGAATATGAAAATTCTTTAAAGAAATTAGAGGATCATCTTATGAAGGATTTTGTCAGCCTTGATCACAGCCCTATAGTTCACTAAATGTCAAGAACAATGGATTTTTTATAATCTCTATACTATTATATATTTTACATTATATGATTATTTATGTGATGTAGGTGATTATATATATTTTTTATATTAATAAATATTTAGTTTTGTGTAAATTTGTATTTGAGGACCACAATAGTGGTGGTAAAACATGCAAACTACAGGACAAATTTTCTAGTGGTAGTTTTGGAAGATGAGTTTGTTGGATATCAACACCCTATATTTCTAGTATAATTATATATAAATAACATGGATTTTGGTCGTGGAATAGGTCTCTCGCCCATAATTTTTGTGGGACCATTAATAAATAAAAACAAAAAAATAATAATTTTTCATGATAAAACATTCTCTATGGAGTCGTCAGAGAGAACAATCCTCTTTAATATTTTTGACTAAATATGGAACCCTTTATATAAATATTCTCCCCTTACACTATGCCACTGCAACTTTTTTTTATGAAACTGGTGGTTTTTTTCAAAATCTAAGAATCTAGTATATTTACATCTGTATATAAATTTTTATATTTAGAAATGAGATTCCTTTGTTTAATTTTATCTCTTGAACAATTTCCAAATTGGGAATTGAAAACCCATCATATTTATTTGAAAATTTTAAACCAAATAGAAGGAGAAAATTTACCAATGATAATTGGTAATAATATACGAAAAAACATGAAAAAACATGAATTGATCATTTGAGAAATAAAATCTAAGAAATAAGATGGATATTGGGTGTTATTATAGTTACAAATCCAAAAATATATTGTGACCACCATCTTATACACCAATTCCTTTTCTATTCCATTTATAATATCTTTATATAATCCCACCCTCCTTCATTCTCCCATTCCTCTAGAAAACTTTAATCCAGAGACCTCCAGCTTATACATCAGTGCCTTTGCACACCATTATACTATTTTTGTTTTTAATTTTATGATATATATATAGAAACCCCGAATTCAGTTATGTGGCCTTTTTTATGCATTTTTTTGTATTTAAAGTGCATGGAATGAGTTCGGGAGAGGTTTGGAGAGTTTGGAATGGTTTTGGATGAGTTTGGAGGCTTTTTAAGGGGTTCACGGTTTGAGAATGGTTAGTGGAAACCGTTCGGGTTCCCTAGGAAACCGTGTGGACCCTTTTTCTCGAGACAGTAGGCCTCGCACGACCTGTTCATGGTTTTCCAAACTGTGCGAGGAAACCAGGCGGACCCTGGCTCTCGAGGCAGTGGCGTGAGCACGGTTAGAGCATGGTTTGGAAAACTGTGTGGGCTAACCGTGCGGCCACTTAATGTTAGGGTTATAAGTTCCGGGCTCACTCTGGATTGCCTCATTTCACTCCTCTCGTCCTCCCACTCATGCCTCACTTTGGTTTTTGGTTTCTTAGGGGTTATGGGTTCTCTCCCACTCATTTTGGAAGCGATTCGAAGGGGTTTCACGGTGGTTTCTCTCGGGTAAGTCTCACCTTTTTCTTCTCTTGTGTTTTCCTCTAGAACTACTTCCCCCTCTTTCTTGGTTTTCTATATCTACACTTTTTGTGTGTAGATATAGGGTTGTGGTTTCCTTGGATGATGATTTTTTAGTCTTGTTATGGTTAGGGGAGGGGATCTAGAGAGGTTTCGATGGTGCGTTCGAAAGATCGGAGGTGCGGTTGGTTGTGGGTCAAGTTCGCTGGAACCCTAAAGGTAGGTGGATTCTTTATCAACTCCACTTGGGTAGAACTAGTGGTTCCTTGTTAAAATTAATTTGTTGTGCTTGAAATTAATTGTGTTTTGATGTGCAAATTTGGTGGAAAATCCCTTGGGTGGTGTTTTGGGGATTTTTGGGAAAAGAGGGTTTTGGGGTGCAATGCTTTTGTTGCGGATTTTAAAATAGAGATTTTAAATTAGGTTGTTGAGATTGATTTGGTAAAATGGTTGATGAAAAATGGTGTTCAATAAAGAGGGTATTTTATTGAAATGGGTTTTTTTCATGGAAAGTGGTTTTCAATAAATGGGTTTTTGAAGTGGATTTTTATGAAATTAAATTTGGTTGTTTGCAAGGTGTTGAGACCTTGGTGGGTTGTATGCTTGGTTGTGATTGTTTGAAATTTTGTGTGGAGGTTGGCAGGAAGTACCACTATAACGAAGGGGGATGGATAGTGAACAGAAGGGCCACCATTAAAGGATAAGTGGATGCGAAGAGCCACTAGTTATGAATGGGTGAACGGGTTGGACGGAAGCACCACCGTTTGGATGTTTTGGTTGTTTTTGTGAATTGTTTTGCAAGATGGAATTTTTGTGCTAATGGGTAAATGCTTGAATGGTTGTGGCTTATTGGTTGGCTTTCCCTTGGTCGCTTAGTGTTGATGTGATGGCCTGGTCAGGGAGTGTTTGGCTTATGAAAATGGTTTCACTTGTGTTTTATTTTATATAAACTGTTTTATGTAAACGTACTAATGGTTTTATCCTAGTTCCATGTATAGGTAAGTCATTTGGGGAAATCCTACTGAGATTTAGTACTCACCCCCTGTCATGGCTCGTGGTGTTCTTGGTGAGTCTTCTGCATTGTACTCTGATGTTGTATTGGGTGGGGTTACCTTGTGAGATTATGGAATATCTGGTTGTCTTGGGTAATGTATGAGTTTGGTTTTGTCGACATGCATCATTTAGTTGTGGTTGTTTGGTTGGTTTTGTCTCAAGGGAAAATTGTTTCACAATTGTTCTCGGAGCCCTTGACATTTATTTCTAGCCTTTAGCACCTTGGGAACATCGCTTATGGCCAGGTAACCCTCACCGCCTCTTCAAGCCAATGAGGTAGGGGCGGGGTGTTATAAGTGGTATCAGTATGTTCGGTCCTTTGGAGTTGATTCTCGGATTTGGCGTTGACATCAGTTATGGTATATTTCTTGAGTCAGGATGGTATCAAGGCATAGGATTGTCAGAACTTGGAATCTATAGCATAAAAAGACGTACCTAACCCTTTTATGCTAAAATTCATGTTACCAGGGAGTTGGGTACATAAGTGTTTTGAAGACACTTATAGGCATTGGATATCTCATTGTCGTGGGTGTAGCCAATGAGATGAGCATGACATGAATGGTAGAAATGACTTCCCTCTAAGATGCATATTTCTTTGGGGTATAATGATTTATGATGTAATGAGAAATTATAATGTTAATACATTGTTATTTTGAAAATGATTTGGATTTCAAAAAGGTGAAACATGGCACATGTGGAAAAATGTGAACTGGCGGAAAGCCTTGTTGTGATAGTGTTATGTAATGAGATTTTAAATGGGATTTCATGATGTCTACGGAAGTGAGACTCATGGTTTTTTGTTTTCTATTTATAGAAATGGCATCGGGTAGGCATCGTAGAGACCAACAGTATGAGGCTGCTGAGAATGTGGTCGCACCTGAGCCTCAGGTGAACTAGCAGCTAGTGCAAGGTATAGTGCAAGCTTTCCAAGCTGTGGGAAGTGGAAATAGAGGGGATGAACCAAGGCATGTGGATCATGAAGTTCAGTTTCAGAAGCATAATCCACCCATCTTCAGGGGTGATTCAGAGCCATAGAGGGAAGAATCATGGTTGAATAGAATAAATAAGATCTTCGAGTTCTTGGGAACACCGGTAGAGTTAAAAGTGATGTTGGCCATGTATATTTGGAAGAACTTGCCATTCAGTGGTGAGAGTTGGTAGTCCAAGCTGGTACAAACCAGGGTATGATGTGGGAAGTCTTTGAGGAATTTTTTAACAAACAATTATACCCACATACGTTTAGAATTCATCATATGACTGATTTCTTTAGTTTGAAGCAAGAGCTGATGTCGGTGACGGAGTATGCAGCTAAGTTTATGAACTTAGTGTGGTTTTCACCCGAGGTAGCGGGTAGCACATCGTTGAAGGAAAGGATATTTGAAGCGGGGTTGAGGCAAGAATTCCATTCAAAGATAGCGGTGTTGTGTATATATTATTACACAGAGATGGTAAATAGAGCCTCGGTGGATGAGCGGGTTTTTTGGGCGCTCAGGGTGGGGGAATCATGGTGATACCCATAGAGAATAGTGGGAACTCTAATGATGGGTTCAAGCGGAAGAGGGACACTTATTCCCAGTGTGGGAATATAACATATAATCCGATGGCAGGATCGGTGAATCTTCCTCTAAAGCCCCAGAGTAACCTGGGATGTTTTCAGTGTGGTTCTATAGGCCACATCAAGCAGGATTGTATGTCCCAACCTCGAGCATATCATAATTGAAAGTAGATGGGCCATCTGCAGTGTTATTGTCAGAATGCAACAAGGTAAGGTGTGTGTGACAATCCTCAGGGATCGCAGACATCGTATGCTTCGACGGGACGGGGGCAGCAGCATACCCCTCGACAATAAAGTAAAGTGGGTCATGGTGATTCTTGGAATACCACAACGCCTCAGCAGAACAATAAAGAGCAGAGTATGGCAAGAAAACATGTGTTTGGAGCTGAGCAGGTTGTGGTGGAAGATCGGTTGGGACCATCCACAGTGCGAGGTACTATTCTTTTAAATTGTACCTTGATGCAAGTGGTGTTTGATATGGGTGATTCACACTCTTTTATTGCTCCACGTGTGGTTGATTTGTTGGGTTTAAGGATAGAAATGATTCCCACGGTATTGAAACTTCAAACTCCTTTGGGTCGAAGAGAGTGTCGAACTTTCTTGTGTAGAGAATGTTGTATTGTTGTGGGAGAGGTTGAGATAGTGTGGAACTTCTCAATAATTGAGATGAATGGTTATGATGTAATCCTGGGAATGGATTGGTTGGTGGATTTTAAGTCCCACATCGATTGTGATGCACGAACAATGGATTTTACGACACACGATGGCGTTAGACATCTCTTTAGAGGAGAGAATCATGAAAGGCAGGGTGAAATGGGTTTTTGGCACCAGCAGTGGGTACGTTATTGTATCAGTTGGCGATGTTGTCATTGGAATCGGTAGAGGGTGTTGATCAGAGTGTTCCTCCGGCAGTGGTGGATCAGTTCATGGATGTTTTTATTGATGAATTCTCTGAGTTAACACCCATAAGATAATTGGAGTTTATGATTGATCTCCTTCCGGGGACCAATCCTATCTCACTTCGATCTTATCGGATGGCACCAGCTGAATTGCGGGAATTTAAAATCCAATCGGAAGAGTTAGAAAACAAAGGTTTTATCCGGCCTAGCACATCTATGTGGGTAGCGCCAGTGGTTTTTATGAAAAAGACAGATGGAACCTTAATAATATGTGTTGATTATCGTAGACGTAACCATGTTACAATAAAGAATAGATATCCACTTTCATGAATTGATGATTTGTTCGAACAGTTGAGTGGATCCCAGTGGTTCTCCAAGATCGACCTGAGGTCGGGATATCATCAATTGTGGGTGAGGAAAGAGGATATTTTTAAAACAGGTCTCAGAAGTAGATATGGCCATTTTGAAAATTTGGTTATGCCCTTTGGTCTAACGAATGTGCCAGCGGTGTTTATGGCATTGATGAATCGGATATTGCAGAGATATCTAGATTCATTCGTGGTAGTTTTTGTCGATGATATTCTGGTGTATTCAAAGACAAGGGTTGAGCATGAACAGCACTTAGCGACGGTGTTGGGGATCTTTTGAGATCATCGATTGTATGCTAAATTGTCAGAGTGACTTTTGGATACAGGAAGTTCATTTTTTTGGCCATGTGATTTCTGAAAGGGGTGTTTCAGTGGATCCAGAAAATAAAGAGGTTATTATTTCATGGAAACCTCCAAATAATGTGTTTGAGATACGTATTTTACTTAGTCTAGCTAGGTATTATCAGTATTTTGTTTGTGATTTCTCACATTTGGCTTCGCCAATGATTGCTTTGATAAGAAATAATGTTCCATTACAGTGTAATGAAAGGTGTCAACAGTGTTTTGAAGAGCTAAAGGGTCGCCTTACATTAGCACCAATATTGGTTTTTCCGGAATCAGGAAAAGGGTACGTGGTGTATTACGATGCATCGGGGTCAGGGGTGGTGTGCGTACTCATGCATGGGAATCATGTGGTTGTGTATGGCTCACGACAGTTGAGAGTGCTTGGGAATAACTACCCTACTCATGATTTTGAGTTGGCAGTAGTGGTCCATGCGTTGAAAGTGTGGCGTCATTATCTCTTCGGTGAGAAATTCACTGTATATACAGATCATAAGAGCTTGAAGCACATTTTCTCACAAAGGGATTTGAACTTGAGGCAAAAATGATGGATGGAATATCTCCAGATGTTTGATTTTGACTTGATGTACAAACCGGGTAAGGGAAATTCAGTGGTGGATGCATTAAGTATAAAATAATATGCTTAGGTGGTGAAACAAGCATCAGACCAGTGGCAGTTGATGTCAGTTATAGCTGATCTGCAGTTTCAATGTGAGGACCAAGGAGATAGAGCGGTCTTCTTTCTGGTTTTTTTATTCCTGACTTGGTTGGCCTGGTTAGGGAGGCACAGATATCTGATTCTGAGTGTGTGACCGTGGGGCCGAGACTCAATGGTGGGAAGACCATTGAGGGTTGGCAACTGAATGGAGATTCAGTTTTGTGTTTTCAGAATCGGATGGTTGTACCAGTTTCTTGTCAGAAGTATCTTCTCAGGGAATATTATCATTTCAGGTGGGTTGTTCATCCTGGAGTTCAGAAGACGTATAAAGCCTTGAAAGCGCAGTTCTGGTGGGTTTGTATGAAGAGAAGTGTGGCTGAGTTTGTTTCGAGATGCTTGACTTGTCAACAGGTCAAGGAAGAGCATCAGAGGCCAGCATGATTATTGCAGTCTTTACTAATCTCTGTTTAGAATTGGGAGTAGATAGCGATGGATTTTGTCACAGGTCTCTCAAGAACGGTCAAGAAGCACGATACCATTTGGGTGATAGAGGATCGGCTAACGAAGTCGTCCCATTTTATCCCGATTCGTGAATCTCATACGGTGGAGGATCTATCCAAGATCTATATCCGGGAGGTGGTAAAGAGGCATGGTGTTCCAGTTTCGATTTTATCAGATAGAGATACAAGGTTTACATCTCGTTTTTGGAAATCCTTACAGCAAGCCCTTGGAATGCAGTTGACGATGACTACGGCGTATCACCCTCAGACAGATGGTCAATCCGAGAGGACGATAGAAACTCTAGAGGATATGTTTTGGGCTTGTGTCATGGATTTTGGTGGCTCATGGGAGGAGCAATTTTCATTGGTTGATTTCTCATACAATAATAGTTATTAGGAATCCATACAGATGGCTCCGTTTGAAGAATTGTATGGGCAGTCGTGTCGTTCTCCAATATGTTGGGTGGAAACGGGTGAGTCCTTGATAGTTGGACCAAGCCTCATCTAGGAGACTACGAAGAATATTAGGTTGATCAGGAAGAGAATGGAGATGGCTCAGAGTCATCAGAAATCGTATGAGGATCATCGTCGACGACCATTGTCGTTCGTGGTGAATGATCATGTGTTCTTGAGGATCTCTCCTAGGTTGGGACATCGTCGGTTTGGGAAGCAGGGAATGTTATCTCTGAGGTATATAGGAACTTTTGAGGTTATTGATCAGGTTGGTGAGGTGTCTTATTGTTTGTCTTTTCAACCACGGTTTAGTGCGGTGCACAATGTGTTTCATGTGTCACAGTTGAAAAAGTATCAGCCAGATCGTGACCATGTGATTCGATGAAATCATGTAGAGATAGAACCGGATTCTTCGTTTGTGCACGTGACAGTGCGGGTTGTGGATAGGAAAGAGAAAGTCTTTCATGGTAAAAGCATCAGTTTAGTTCGTGTTTTGTGGCAACGTGGTCAGATTCAAGAGGAGACTTGGGAGTGGGAGAAAGAGATGGTCGAGCAGTGGCGAGCTCTTTCGGCAAAGGGCGGGTTTATTACTTTCTGTGGACGGAAAGTCCAATTGTGGGGAGAATGTATCACCCCCAGTTTTAGGTATGTGGCCCTTTTCTAATGCATTTTTATGTATTTAAAGTGCATGGAATGAGTTGGTATGAGGTTGGGAGAGTTTCTAATAGTTTTGGATGAGTTTGGAGGCTTTTTAAGGGGTGCCAGGTTTGAGCACGGTTAGTGGAACCCATGCGGGTTCCCTAGGAAACTGTGCAGACCCTTGTTCTCGAGATAGTAGGCCTCACACGGCCTGCCCATGGTTTTCAAAACCATGCTATGAAACCATGCGGACTCTGGCTCTTGAGGTAGTGGCATGCAAACCGTTAGCGCACGGTTTTCCAAACCGTGTGGGCTAACCGTGCAACCACAAAAAGATAGGGTTATAAGTTCCATGCTCAATCAATATTGCCTCATTTCACTGCTCTCTTCCTCCCAGTCATGCCTCACTCGGGTTTTTGGGTTCTCGGGGGTTAGGGGTGCTCCCCCACTTGTTTTGGAAGTGATTCTAAGGGGTTTCAAGTTGGTTTCTCCTGGGTAAGTCTCTCCTCTTGCTTCTCTTGTGTTTTCCTGTAGATCTACTTCCCCCACTTTCTTGGTTTTCAAGATCTACACTTGTTTTGTGTAGATATAGGGTAGGGGTTGCCTTGGATGATGATTTTTGAGGCTTGTTATGGTTAGGGGATGAGATCTAGAGAGGTGTCGGTGGTGCGTTTGCCAGATTGGAGGTGCGGTTGGTTGTGGGTCATGTTCGTCGAACCCCTAATGGTAGGTGGCTTCTCTCTCAACTACACTTGTTTAGAACTATTGGTTCCTTGTTAAAATTAATTTTTTTTGCTTGAAATTAATTGTGTTTTGATGTGAAAAATTGCGTGAAAATCCCTTGGGTGATGTTTTGGGGACTTTTGGGGAAAAGAGGGTTTGGGGGTGAATTGATTTTGTTGAATATTTTAAAATGGAGATTTTATATTAGGTTGTTGAGATTGATTTGGTAAAACAGTTGATGAAAAATAATGTTCAATAAAAAGGGTGTTTTATTGAAATGGGGTTTTGGCATGGAAAGTGGTTTTCAATAAATGGGTGATTTATTTAAGTGGATTTTTATGAAATGAAATTTGGTTGTTTACATGGTGTTGAGACCTTGGTGGGTTGTATGCTTGGTTGTGATTTTTTGAAATGTTGTGTGGAAGTGGGCGGGAAGTACCACTATAATGAAGGGGGATGGATAGTGGACGGAAGGGCCACCATTTAAGGATAAGTGGGCGGGAAGAACCACTAGTTGTGAATGGGTGAATGGGTTAGATGGAAGCGCCACCATTTGGTTGTTTTTATTATTATTTTTCATTGTTTTGCAAGATGTAATTGTTGTGATAATGGGTAAATGCTAGAATGGTTGTGCCTTATTGGTTGGATTTCTATTGGTCGCTTAGTGTGGAAGTGATGGCATGGTCAGGGCATGTTTGGCTTATGAAAATGGTTGCACTTGCGTTTTATTTTATATAAATTGTTTTATATAAAAGTGCTAACAGTTTTATCCTAGTGGCATGTGTAGGGAAGTAATTTGGGGAAATCCTACTGAGTTTTAGTACTCACCCCATGCTTTGGCACGTTGGTGTCTTTGCAGATGTTGTGTACTGTGATGCGGGCAAAGGTAAGGCATCCACCTCCTTTAGTGGTGTGTTTTGATGTCATAGTGGAACGTGGAGCATGGAGCTTGGTGTGGAGCTGTGGTGGTGTCATGGCTCGTGGTGTTCTTGTTGAGTCATTCACATTGTACTCTGATGTTGTACAAGGTGGGGTTGGTATGTGAGATTATGGAATATCTGGTTGTCTTGGGTAATGTATGAGTTTGGTTTTGTAGACATGCATCATTTAGTTGTGGTTGTTTGGTTGGTTTTGTCTCAAGGGAAAATCGTTCCCCAATTATTCTTGGAGCCCTCGTCATTTATTTCCATCCTTTAGCGCCTTGGGAACGTCGCTTAAGGCCAATTAACCCTCACCGCCTCCTCAAACCAATGAGGTAGGGTCGGGGTGTTACAATATATCTATATATTTATATATTTTTTGTTTCACTTTTTAATACATATCTTTATATATATGTTTATATATACTTTTATTTATATATATTAATATATATTTTAAATACATATATAAAATATGTTTTGTGTGTGTCTGTGTGGGGGTGTGCTTATTAATACAAACAAACATAAATATATCATTTATATCTATATGAAACAATAAATATTATTATACATTTTTATATTTATTTACATATATTATATATTATATATTTATATTTATATATTAGAATATATATATATATATATAAATATATATATGTTTGTCAATACACCTAAATATATATATATATAAACATTATATATATATATATTGTATAGGTATATAAATATTTATAAATTTTTTAAATCAAATTGATATTATTTTCATTTAGATAAGGTTTAAATATTGAGAAATGTATTTTATATGTAAATATATTTAATTATTTATTTATAAAATTAAATCTTATGTGTGAATATGCAAAAAATTGTGTATATATTATTATAAATTTTATTATAAATAATAGTACACTGTGGAAAATGGAAGGTTTTAATGTCCATAATATCAATATGAATGTTATCCTTGCGAATAAGTATATTTCCCACTAAAAAGAGGCAAAAAGTACTCCTTAAATGAGGAAAAATACATAAAATGATTAGAAATTTGGGTGCCCTAACAAAAAAACTCTATTACGGAGGCCTACTTGTCCTTATTAGCCTCAAATAAACAATGATTATTGTATCACCAAAGCCAATTGGTGAGATCTCATCTCAGACTTTGATTTCATATGTGGTAGAACCCAAATAGAAACCTGGATCAAAACATATGGTTGTTGGATGTTCGAGTTATGCTTTCAAATTATTTTATACGTTTTGTATTTTTTGATTTTTTTATCATCAAATTGTTACTGAATTACATTTACTGAGTAAAGATTAGAAAAATATTATTTAAAAATATTTTCTAACTATTTTATAATACGATTTCATAAAATTTCTTTTATACTATATGTAAATTATTATTTAGCCTTATCTAAACCATATTTAAAAAATATTTATTATATTTGTATCAATATAAATATATTTACTTATTAATATATTAATTTTAACGAAATATAATTTTCTTTCAAATATAACATTTGTTAGTGCTAGTATGAAAGCCCTCATAAAGGGGGGACATTATAAGTATTTATAAAAAAGGACTAAGAAACACCCCCTATCATTGCTTTTTAGAAGTGCAGATAAAGGCCCCTGATTATCATTAGTTTTTTAGAAGCACTGACAAAGACCCCATTTTATATATAAGTTTTTACTTTCATTAATAAAGGGGGCCTTTTTTCACTTTTTACAATCATTGATAATAGTCCCTATTTGACAATGCGTTTTTAGCATTGTTAAATACACCATTTAGCAATGCTAAAAATTTGTGTTGTTAAAGACCCCTTTAAATGGTTTTTTTAGCGCAGAAAAATGTGGGTTTTAACAGCTCTTTTAACTAGTGTTGTCAAAACCCTATCACTAGATAAACCCACTTTTGTGATGGTGTATCTTACAAACTAGAATCAGACCTCATTCTAGAGGATATGATCTATTTGGTTGAATGTTAAGTTTGATAGTATGATATTATATTCAACTAATTGGAATATTCATATGTCATAACCCACTTATATCCCCACCAAATTAAAAAAATCTGAATCTTGATTTCACATTTTGGTAAGACATATTTATTATGACAAATATCAATGATAAAGTGATAAGAAGATGCTTTCCAAAAAGTCAAATTGATTCTGTTTTTAATTATTCTCTCACTCTAGATTATGAAGGTTACTATGAACTTAAATAATATAATTTAGTTTTTTAAATCTAGAATAAATCATAAATAAATTAAAATAGTCATTATAATTTCATAAATAAAATGTGAAAAATTCTAATATACTGGAAATTTTTTAAAGAGACATGAAATTTTCAAAAAATACCTTAGTCTTTAAAAATATATAATGTATATGGAAAAGGTTTTTTGGAGCCTTTCCCATTTTATTTAAAAATTATTCTATCATTCTTATACTGAATTATATTTTGAAATTAGAGGAATTAAAATAAACCAAAACTAATGATGCTAAAGTTTTTTCTTATTTTTTCAGAGGCATTAACTCTAATTTTTTTGGACTTCCAAAAACTATCATCATTTATTAGGGGAATTATTTTAACTATATAATAATATATTCATTTAATAGGATGTCTAGAGTAAATAATAAGACATCAACACACAATCATTCATAGAAAATGGCCATGTAGATGTTTCAAATATGGGGGGTCAATGGAATTGTATAGAAATATATTTAAACTATTACAATGGATTAGTTCCCATATTTGATAGTAACTTTAATTAGTTATATAATAACTAAAAACCCATTAGTATGAGTCCTTGTAAATTTATTTATTTCTAGAATATTCACTTTAACGTGAAAATAGAACAAAATGAATACTAGGTTATGGGAGAGAAGAATATGGACCTAGACAGTGTTGGAAAAAAGACAAGATTGTATATATAAGAACTAAAATAAATAAGAGGGTTGGATTTTGTAAATTATTGAATTTACACCGAAATATCAAAGGTGGATCCAAAAAAAATTATCAAACTGAAAGACTTTATTTATGGATAAACAATGCTATTATATAACTAATAACATATGACGATTCTAGGTAAACATTATTATTGATGGGAATTTACATTTATGGACCCAAATATATATCATTTTAGTGATGTGGAAATTGTAAAGGAAAGTGATTGTAAATCAGTTATTTAGTGGAAATATCCATAAGAAATAGTATGGGAAAATCACATAAGATTTAATGAAGTATATCACACACCTCCAACTTATTTATAAGAAAATACCCTATGGATATACATTTCCTTAACACCTATATGTTGTTTTGATTCTATATAAAATATAATTACATTTTAAATTTTAAATTTTATTGAATTCAATAAGTAAAATATATCATCTATGTCTGGGTAGGTAACCTAGTATTTTTTACCATTATTTTTGTAATTTTCTATTTTTTGGTTAAGTTTTTCAAATATTTTAGTTTTATAAGTATTTTACATGTTTTCTTTTTCTGTTTTAGTAGTTTTTTTAACAAATGTGCTTATCTATAGGAATTAGAAAAAATTTATAATAAATTTAAATTTTTTAAGAATTCTTTTACTGATTCACATGATATACAGGAAGGCTAAAATGATGTTTTATTCAAATTATATGTGAATAAAATTCAAGAAAATATCATTTATTTTTTAATCTCAGTCCATGAAATACTATCTTTTATAATTATTACATCTTATATAATCTTCTAAACCAAATTATAAATCTTTTTGAGAATTCAATTTTCATTGAGAAAAAAGAATTCATTTTGGAATAACCAGAACAAACTAAGTAATCTAATCATAAATATTAGAACATTCAAGTACCTTGTGCTAAAATTAACGATCCATTCTATTGATTTTAATACGTTTTTCCAATTAACCCAAATTCCATTATTTTCAGGATATTTATTCCTTATATCTCTTAGGTTCCATGAATGACTTTATTTTGAAGACCCATTATTATAAAAATATCCCTATTTTCCTTTCCCTAGAAGCTGATGCATAATTTTGGTTGAATTCATGTGATGGTGTTAGGAGAAAAGGAACCGAAAAAAATTTTATAGAATAATGTATAGAAATTTAATGGAGAATTTGATAAGTGTTTTTAGACCAATTTTGGATTAAATCATGATTTGATGAGTTAAATGATGTTGTTGATTTCATTTAAGGATGGATATGACTCTCCACTTCTATTTTATATTAAAAAGTTCCTTTCTTTCTATCAAGAATCCAAATAGACAATAAATTTCATATTCAATGATGCCTATATGTATTTATTAAAAGAAAAATAGGGAATGTGGAAATTTATTATGCTTCTTAAGTTAAAAATTTGATGGACTATCCATGAAAATGGGGAATAGTTTCGAAGCCATTTTGAACTAAAACCTATTTAAAAAGTCAACGCTCTATAATGCTTATTATAGAAGATATGTTTAGAAAGTATTATAGTTTTTATCTTAATGATATCCCTAGAATACATTATCTAGAATGAATATACTTTCCACTCCAAGGTAATAAATATGTCATATCCAGTTAAGAAATTTTAAATTACCTCTCAACTTTATGGATAAGAACTAAATTAAAGAAAATACACTAAATTTTATTCTATTAATGGAAAGAAAGAGTGGAATATTTACTAATATTGAATTGTAAACTGGTGTGGGATTTATATAGTGAATTAAAATAATGGAACTGTATTCAATCAATGATGAAAATTAAGGGGGTCTATTATTGGAGAAAAATAAATGATTTTCATTGAGAATAAACTTACATAAAACCACTTAAATTTATTATTGAATGGTTTTAAAAAAATATCCACTAACCATAAGCCTTTAAAAAATAATTAATCCCTTTTTAATATACAAAAATACATGAATAATTGTGTAGATATATTGGAATTTATTAATCCTGTGGTGAAACTAAAATTGAAATGGGATGAGAAAACCCATTCTTGAAAATAAAACATGATTGTCGAGCGAAATATTTTTTAAAAGGTGAGTATAAGTGTGAATTATATGATAAAAGTTGTGATAATTTAATAAATGTCATTAGTGAAGAAAATGGAATCAATATCTTTAAGGATGCATGATAAGAATAAAGACTATAGAGTTGAAAAAGTGAGTTTACATTTTCTAATGATTGATTTTTGGTTTGGTGATCCTTTTATATTCACTTTATTTAATTCCATGGATTTATTGTGGATGAATTTAAAATTAAATACATTCATACATTTTGTCTTGATTTTAAATTGCTTGAAACGGAATATTTTGGAAAGATCTTGTATTAATATAAAATTCCTAAAATTTAGAAAGAATATGGTGTTTAATTGAAAAATTGATTAAATCGTCAATTTTAGATACTTTATTAATTTTTCAATTACTGGTAATGGAAAACACTAATTATATATTTTCTCAAGGTTTCACATCTAAATAAATAAATGAAAAATTTCATATGAATTCACTATCACATGTCTCCCATTCATTTGATCCATAGAATGTGAATCAAAATAGACCATCCATCACAAATATTCATGTGAATATTGACTATGAGAGGATTGAAAATATGAAGATTGAAAAAAAAAATTGATATCTGATCAATTTTTCCATTTTAGATTGATATAGACTATAAATTTTACAAATAACTGCATAAATCACGTGTTCATTTAGATCGACCACATGTTGATATTTTACAAATAAAAAATATTTCTAATAAATCATTCCTTTCATGAGATAATAACAAGTTAATTTTGATAAATAATATTATCATTTCAATTGACCAAGAGTTGAAGAAAAACAAGAATTAATCTTCCATGCAATCTCTTGTATGGATCACATTCAATTCAAGAATTAAATAAAATTATCGATGATATGGAGAAGGATTTGGGGGACCCATATAGACATCAACTCAAGTACCTGAGAAAAATTTTAGCATGTATATAGAATATATGTTATTATCACATGGATCTATGTGTGAAAAATATATTGATCTAATACAAAAAAGGAATGTTGTGGATTTTTTTTAAAATAAAATCATGATTGTTATTTGAATGTGATTGAAAGGAAATATATATATATTTAAAAAGAATATATCACATGGGTTAGAATTTCCATGATGGAAGGAGGTCACTAAACTATAAAAAAGATATTTTTATAAAAAGGCATCCTTATACCATATCGTATGTGACTACTAGAGATTTTGTTACTACTTTTATTATGTACTTAATTGTATTTTTATTTTTAGATATATTGATAATCACTTTTCACTTATTGCACCCATTTTAGAAAGGGCTAAGCTCTGGGTAATCATTGATTTTAATGACAAAATATTATTTTATATTGAATTAATCATCTTTATGGAATAAATTTTTTTTATCTCTTAATCTAAACTAGTTTCAATATTTTGATTGTTTTTATTGACTGTTGTTATATAATTTATTTTCTAATATTTCCATTCGTTGTTAATTTTTTCTATGTTCACAATGTTCTAGTGTTTATAAGATTTATCATGCTATATCTAAGTGGTTAAGAACTTAGTTTATATTAGTATGTTTGTAATTATTATGGGAAGCTATTGCATGTTTTGGATGAACAATACCAAATTGGTAATTTCCTAATTCAAATAATAGGGAAAACTGAAAATCATGTTTAAAAGGAAGTATGGTAGAGAAATATATATTTCAATTATGATTATTATTACCATCACCATTTTGTCAAGGGAGATAGAGGAAGAGATTTTGTGTTCTCTCTCAAACCGGTATAATAGAATAATTATAGATAGCTAGGGGAATGGGATATACTTTCAATAGGTTAATACAACTCAAACCTAATCATTATATCATCACTAGTTTTTGTGATACCACTATTACAGTTTCTTTTTAGGTTTTAAAAAGAAAACCTTCTTAAAATAAAACCCATTTTATATAAAAAACATCAAAATTTTTTAAGAAAACTCATATTTGGAGACATAATATTGTTACCATTATTAATGTATTCAACCTTGAAAATAATTTTGTATACACCATATGAATAGTGTTTTTAGTAACCATTACAACATATGTGATAAAATTTTATTATGTCCTTAGAAATATTTTCCCTAAAGTATATATCAATAGAAATCCCTGCATGATATTGGTCTAAAAACAGATGCATATATGGAATAGAAAAAAACCAATGTTCTTCCTTTCCTAGAGGTACATAGGGTTGATAATGACCTTGGAGGTATAATATAATAGGATTTATGAGGAAGTGTAGTACTTCATGGTCAATAATATTCTTTGGTGATTCTAAAACCAAGTGATCCAATGATCATTTTAGGTACCATATACTTTTATTCTACCAAAACTAATGCATTAATTAATTTACAAGAGTCACAATCCTTTAAAACACTTGTCTTATTCTGGGCTCTAAGACACATAAAAGAAATAATACTTATTCCAGTTTTTTTTATGTATACTAGGGGTAATTATAGTTTTATTGATGTATTCCAAGGTTGTAAAATAATCATAGTAATTCCAAAGTCAATTAAGGATTTATTCTTTCAAAGAATAAATCTATACAATTTAACTATTATTTTGAATTGTTTGTACACTATGTGTGTGTTCATTGATTTTTTGGAGGATATATTATTTCTTTGAGGAGGATAACTAGTGTGTAGTGTTCATTGGTGAGTTGGGTAATCAAATAGTTCATATGATTTTGGAGCCTCTTTTTTCCAAATTAACAGAGTACTTTTCTTATTTTTTGGAATTGTATGTGATGGTGTTCTGTATTTTTTATAAGAGATTTCAAATTTCTTTCTTACATAGGCTGAAATTTTACCCCCTCAATATGGATTATAGTTTTCGATATATATTATACATTATATCTGTATTATTTTTATGGATCATTATTATATAGAAATATATAATATTAAAAACATGAGGATTCATTTTGATAATTTAATGTAAGAGGGTCTCATCTATCCCAACGTGTTATGTTGGGTTTCTCTAGTGTGATTCATCAAGAATTTGTCTAGTAGTTAGTGTATGTGTATAATATAATACTGGTTAAATGGAAATATGGTTAATAACTATTAACCCCATCAATGGATAGATGATATATTTATATATTTTAAGTGAGTTATTTTATTTTTAAATATTCATTTACATTATAGATATAATCATATAAGTGAGATGTTGTATGTTAGTCTTGAGATAGATAAAGACTAATATGGGAACTTGAAGCCTTGAATATTAATATGGAGGAAGATGTTGTTAAAGGTTGTTTGTATCAGATAACCGTACATTAATATATATTAATGAATTTTTAAGAGTTAGTTATTATTTCCAATAATTATGTAGTTATATATGATGTTTATCTTTTGGTGTTTTGTTTTATAGAAGGTGAAGTGAAGGCATTATGTTCTTATAGGGGTACTGAAACCATTGGATGTTCAAGTGTATCATTGTGGGGGATATCTTAATGGATTTTTTCACTTGTTTTTCTGGGTCCTAGGGATAATTTGATTCTATGGGGATGATTTTTGGTTTTTTTAAAATATTTTTTCATTTCATAATGATTATGGAGTCAAATTTCATCGGTTAGTTTTGTAAAGTAGTTTATGGATGGGATAATGAAGATTCATGGGATTCAAAAGAATATTTTAATGACCCATCTATCTCATTTTCTTGGGCATAACATGAATCATTACTAGGCCTTAAGTGACATCCCCAAGATTTCTGTGGATGGAAATAAATTCTGAAGGTTTTAGAATACAATTGGGTGAGGATTTACCCTTTAATAATAAATAATAAACCAAACAGACCAAAACCCATAACTATATGATGCATGATCAAAATAAAGAAAAATAAACAATTTATTTTATACCAAATTGAACTCAAAATGTGGTGTAGAGGAAGACAAATAAACCTCAAATAAAATAGTGGATGATATCAAAAAAAGACATTAAAACATGAATAATACTCCATGCTTCACTATCTCAATGCTCCACCATCACCAAACAACACAACAACTCATGAAGTAGTGCTACAAACTTGTGGTACTCTACCTCTTCTACGTCTTATAATATGACATCAGTAAAACAACCAATGTACTAAATAATGGGTGATTATAAAACTTAGTAGGTAATAACCAATGAATTCCCTACTAAATCTACTAGGATAGAAAAGTTAGAAACATTTAAATAAAAAATGATACAAAAAACTTTCCAAAAACAGTTTATAAGAAAATATAAACACTTCTCATAACAGTTTATAACAAAATATAAAAACCCCATGCTAAAAAATTTTACGTAAATTTATTTTCCATGTCAACAATAAAATAAATATTTAAAAACCATTGTAAATATCATTCTTGGCATAATAATTTAATACCACATATCTACAATTACAACAATGCATGATTCATAATGACAAATTCATACTCATGAGTAGTTTTTCATAGATCTATCATGTTGTCAAAAATTAATTAAATACAATGTTACATTACACCTTTTTCACTGAGAATGAGGTTTTATTTGAATCATTCATCATAATTCAATATGAATACACACACCATGTTTTCCAAAAACCCATATTAATTTCAAAAATATCATTCACTTCAATAAAAACCATCAATTTATTAAAACATTCCAATAGGCTATTTTAACAACAAAATAATTTCAATAAACTCAAACCTTTATTGAAAAAATTTATTTTAAATCAACTTACTAAAATTCTCAAAAATCCCCAACTTAAAATATCCATTTTAGAATCATGAACAAAATCCAATTTCAAAAACAATCAATTTTCCAGAATTTCATAATTCCCCAAACCTACACTAAATAGGGTTCCCAATCAATGTTTACCAGATATTTAATAATTAATATGACATGAAAAAACTAAATATTATAGTATTAATAAGAGTCCATAAGGGTGATTTGATATTAAATCCACCTACCTGGATCGTTTCAACAGAAACTGAAAACAAATGAAAAAACGCTCAAGAATATGGGTCAAGATTCCAAGAAACTATCATAGATCATATCTCATATCATGAAAAACACCAAATCTAACCTTATTTGGCATAATAAATAATATATATACCCACTTCAGTTGTATATCAAAAAAAAAGAAGAAAATTGATTCAGATTTAAGAAATTATGGCAAAAAAGATGAATAACGGACACTTTCCACAATAATCAACCTTTGAATCACCATGGAAATTATTTTGATCACTTATTGATCAATGGTAGAACATTATTTTACCTCATGAGATGAAAAATTTCGTGTTAGGGACATTATAGGTAGAAAAAAAGAAAGATATAAGTGAAAAAAGAACCATATCCACTTTTTAAGAATGTTGCTTCTAGATGCGCATGGTTTTGTCACACGGATTGGGAAAACTGGGTGAATCCCATGTGCCCCCACATTTTCCCCAACATATCAAAAATTCACTCTAAACACTCCCCATATTTACCCATAACTTGTATACACATGAAAATCACAAATAAACAGTTATATACTAGAAACCAGGGATGCTACAATCTCCCCACCATTTGTCTTTTCGTCCCCAGAAAGTAAACAAGCGATCACTACCCTAAAAGAGTTTCAACCATAACACATTATTTTCCTTCTCATGTTCCCAAGTCTCTTCTTGAATTTGACCTTGTTTCCATAAAACCCACACTAAACTGATGATTTTTCCATGAAAGTATTTCCCTTGCCTATCCACAATCTGCACTAGGATATGCACCAATGAAGCCACCAGATCTAGGCCAATGTGATTTCATTTGATCACATGGTCTAGATCAATCTGATACTTTTTCAGGTAAGATACATGGAACACATTATAAACCTGATTGAACTGTAGTGTAAATTTTGATCGATATGCCACCCTCCAACCCATTCAAAAATCTCGAAAGTCCCAATGTATCTTGGATATATCTTTTCTTGCTTCCTAAAACAAGGATGTCCAAGCCTTATAGGGATCATTAAGAACACATGATCACTCAATAAAAATAACATATTTCTTTGGAAATTATTTTCATACGATTTCTAAAGACTTTGAGTTATCTCCATCAACTTTCTGATCAACTGGATCTTTTATGTCATTTCATGGATAGGGCTTAGCCCAAATAATGATGTATCACCTATTTCTAATCAAAAAAATGGAGAATGATACGGATTTCCATACAGTGCTTTGAAATGATCCATATATATGGAGTCCTGATAACAATTATTATATGATAACACCACCAATATTAGGTGCTCATCCCATGATCTACCTAAATCCACAACACAAGCCCACAACATTTCTTCCAACATCTGTATTTTCCTTTCAGATTACCCATCAGTCTAAGGATAATACACCATCCTTGTAGTCAAATGAGTCCCAAGGGCTTTCTAAAAGGATTTTAAAAAATGAGATGTGAACCTCGGATTAATGTCTAAGACTACCAAGATTGGTATTCCATGTCTCTTTACCACTTCTCAGATATTGATTTTGGATACATCATCCACAATATAAGTTTCATGAATAGGGATGAAATGAGCCGAATATGCGAGTCAATCAAATATCACCCATATGGCATCATATTTCCAAAAAAAATTTGGTAGAACTATAAAAAATTGATATCTACTCCCAGTTCCACACTTTAATCGGTAAAGACAGCAACATACCTTTTGGGCTTTGATGCTCTTCCTTAACATGCTAACAAGTTAGGCACTTTGAAAATGAACTCATCCACTTTCCGTTTCAAAACAATCCACCAAAACTGCACCTTAAACACCATATACATACTATGTATTCCTAGATGTACAACCCATATCAAATACTGGTAGGCAAAAAGATGTTATTCTTGAAAAACTATAGGTATGACCATCTGATTTCAGAAACAAAAAACCGAACTCCCATGAAGTTTTCAGCCCTCAATGGTCTCCCCACCATAGAGTTTTGAACTCATAACCATGCATTCAGCATTAGATGTTTGTACCACCTTTTCCATATATACCTAATTAGGAACCAAAAAAAACTAAAAAGAAAACCAAAACATCACCTCAGTCTTCACATTCTACATGTATATTTGGCTGAGACTAACATCAACTACCACTCTTCTTAAGCTTCTTTTTCCAACTGGACAAATGAATTCCTTCTTAATGAAGCAGCCACCACATTTCCTTTTCCCCATGTATACATCGATTAGATGTAAAACATTTAGAGATACTCCATAAATATTCTTTGATATATATTCAAATAACACTGTAATAAAATAATATTCAAACTCTTATGATCCATGAACACAATTAATTTATCACCAAAGTGATAGTTTCTTTATGTCTTAAAATAATGGATGACTGCATCGAACTCCAAGTCATGTGTTGGGTAAATTTTCTCATGCACTCTCAACTTCCTTAAACCTTAAGCAACAACGTGGTCTACTTTCTTGAGAACATATCCCAACATTGATCCCAAAACATCACATTAGATCACAAAAACCTATAATTATTATAAAAAATCAAGATGGTTGCTTTTTTAATATGAACTTTCATCTCTTGTAAGTACTTCTTGCTTTCCTCCCACTATAGGAAAGGAACACTTTTCTTTATCAAAACTTTCATAGGAGATGCTAGTCATGAGAACTCACGAACAAAATTTTGATAATAACAAGAAATACCAAGTAATATTTATATCTCAATGAATTTTTTTTCGATGGTATATCTTTTTCAGATCTACTAAAATACCTTTTTTATAAATCACATGGCCAAGAATGTGTAACTCTTATATCAAAAAATCACAAATTAATAAAATTCCATTAATACGATGATCTGTCAAGATTCCCAACACTATCATCAAGTGTTTCTCACGCCAAAACCTTATATTTGGATTCACCAATATATCATCCAAAAACACCAAAAAAAGAATCTTGATTTCTCAAAAATATACAATTCATCAATGCCATAAAGACTGCTGGTGAATTCATTAGACTAAAAGGCATGACTACATATTTGTAGTGGCTATATCTGCCTTTGAAAGATATATTCGAAATATCTTCTTTTCAAATTTTCAATTGGTGATATTTTGATCACAAGTAAATTTTAGAGAACCATTGACCTCCCCTAAATTGATAAAATAGGTCATAAATTCATAGAAATTGATATCTATTCTTTATCATAACTTGGTTAATATTAAAATAATCAATGTACAATCTTATAGTTCCATCTTCTTTCTTCCTAAACAAGACCTGTGCTACCCACTTAGTTAAACTTGAATGAATGACACCTATTCATTCCAGCTCCTCTAACTATACTTTCAACTCCCTTAATTATGCTAGTTCCATCCTATAAGATGGAAGATAAATATTACTAGTCCCCAAATAGAGATCAATTGTAAACTCCACTTCACTTATAGATGGTAACCCTAAGAAGTTCTTGGGAAAGACATCGAGAAATTGATCCACAACTGCTAAAAAATTTCTAACCTAAATATCTTCCATCGATGAAAAATTCAATTCCACTAAATGATATGATATCATTCCAACCTCTATTTACAACCATCCCATTGCACCTATCTTTACAACCCTTTATCCTCTAAAAAGATTCTCGATGTCATCTAGTTGTAAAAATAACAGTTTTTCTATAATAGTTGATGTGAGCATTGAACATTTTCAACCAATTTATACCTAAGATTACATCAAAGACATCCATATCTAATACAGAGAAATCCCATGTCTGGTCAGATCCATCAGCATTTATAGAACATGATCTACACACAAAGGCTCGACATTCTCTTTCACTGAGTGGGGTTTTATGTTTTATCATAGAGGGCATCATCAAATGTTTAAAACATAAAAAATAAAAAACATGAGAAGAAATGAAGGAATGATATGAACCAGTATCAAACAACACAATCATAAGGGTATAATTTAATAGAATTGTACTTCTCACTATAGATGGTCCATCCTGATCATCCACAATCACATACTCTACTCCATAAAACTTCTTCATTGTTGCAAATTTTTCGTTGTTGCATTACTGAGATTTCCAAATATAAGGAGTCATGGTATTATTAAAATAACCAGGGATATCTATGTTCTGCTGATAAGTCTGATTCTTCTAGCCTCAACTTTTCAAAGCCTATGATGCTTGGGACACCTGAGAAGTGTCTCGATCTCCCAACCTCAGAGAAGTGTCTCGAGCTCCCAACATGGTTCATCCATCGTACCTGGTGCTCTAGGCACCCAAGAATAAGCTAGAAACCCAGTTCTAGTAACGACCTATCTCCAGTATTCCATATCGTAAATAGTAAAACCCACTGAAATAAAAGAGAAGTCTCAATATCATTAGAAACTTTACTGCTAGTATGGGAAAACACTTTCTTAGTGTTTTTTAATAATTTATATGGGTTTTCCAGTTCTTGTGTTTTGTTTAAATGTGTATATATGTAATTGATGAATTTCATATGTTGGAACCCTTTTCGTTGTGTTGGGCATGGCCTGTATATTCATGAGTGATGCTGATCACAGGTTGGGCTTAGCTTGGGTAACATTGGGTGGTTCTGACCGCAGGATTGTGCGTCATGGGCAACGGTTTCAGGCAAGATGACTGTCAGGTTGGTCATGGCCTAGGTTACTAGGATGGAAATTCTATTAGACTTGAGTGGCATGGTCGCATGGACATGAGGTGTCAGAGGTGTTGTGGCTTGGGTACTATTTTAGTGATTACCACTCACCTGGAACATTGAGTAGTGTGCACACAGAGATACTCTATGATGAGGTGGTTTTGACCACTCATGTAGGTAGAGGCCCTTGTTTGTTGCAATTTAGGTACTATTGGTTTGGGGGTGCTTACCATAGGAGGCCACATAGAAGGTGAAGATCCTTCTGAGGATAGTGTTGAGGCTATCGAGTTGGGGGTAGAGGCTCACCGTGTTTTGAGTACAGACATCACTAGCCCTCTAGTTCCTTTGTTTTGAGGGCATACATCACTGTCCCTCAGGTTACTTTATTTGAGGGCATACATCTCTGCCCATCCAATTACTTATTTGAGGATAGGCATCATTGTTCCTCCGAGTTACTATTTCTTGGGTGTGCCTTCAGGACGTCGGTACTTGAGACATGCGGTGTCAGGGGGCACATGGTACCAAAACTGGGTTTCTAGACTTTGCTGGAAACTAATGAGATTGAGGCTTCTATTTTATTCTAGCTCATTTAACTATTTGAAATATGGAATAATGGAGATAGGTTTTTACTGGAACTGGGTTTCTAGATTGTTCTTGGGTGCCTGCAGCCCCAGGTACGAGGGATGATCCAAGTTACCATGTGTGGGAATTGTTGTTTTCTTTTGCCTAGATTGTGGTTTATATGATATCCACCTCTGTGGCTCACATGGTGTGTGATGTTATTGATTGTGATATGTGACCCTTGTCTTAGTGCAATAATGTAGAATTGGACCTTGGCCCGATATGACATGGATTGGTTGCTTAGATTTTGATAGGCACATTTTATGGTATTTCAATTTCTTAATTGCACACATGCTTTGTGATGTGATAATACCATGTGAAGAAAATGTCAATTTCCATGCTTTTTGTTCTCCTGAAACGCGAATAAGTGAAATTCCTAATAAAATTGCTTGTTTATTACAATTTGATATACCATGCTTTGTATATTTGTAGAATTTCATGTGACATGGTATTTAGGTCAGGATCTTGTATGAACAGGTATTTACTATGGTTGAGTTGATTTTGATCACTAGGATTGGGTGACATGGTCATCAGTTTGAGGAAATATTAGTTGTCAGGATGAGCATGGGCCGAGGTACTTTTGATAGTTGGCTCTGTTAAGGGCGGGTATGAAGGCTATCAGGCTGGGATGCCATGGGCATGGGTTGTGGTGGTGGAGATTAAGGGTAGTAGTTATTCACTTCCTTTTACTACTTTAATTATCTGTATTGAATCTATATTGCTATATATATGGTTTTTCTGGCCATTTATGGTATTCAGTGGGTTCCTCTTATACATATCGATGGAGGGTCAGGAGGGAGATGATACAGTGCTGTAGGATCAGGTTCAGGATCAGGTACGGGTAGAGCTGGAGCCGTAGGTATAGGTTCAGGGATAGGATCAGGTTTAGGATCCGATGTAGGTAGGACAACAGCCGGGTTTTCCAGTGTTCGGACCATGGCTCGATGAGATGCTCTGAGCTTTCCAGGCATGTGTCTTGTAGGTAATCGATAGAGGAGCGCAGGGTACAGAGCCATCTATGGAATATCTAATGTGGGAGTTCCAGTCATAGAACCCACCACTTTTTCAGGGTGAGGGTGGTCCACAGGTTGCTGAGAACTAGATAGAGAGCTTGTAGATGATCTTCGAGTAGCTCAAGACACCTCTATGGCGGAGGGTCATGGTGGAAACGTACATACTGAGAGGACCAGAAAAGCATTGTTTGGATGTAAAGGTTCAGGCTCATAGGCAAGAGGGTCTAGTATATAAGGACTTTGAGGATAGGTTCATTGATCACTTTTATCCAGAGACACTAAGGTCTGAGAGATCTTGGGAGTTCATGAGACTTTAGTAGGGAGACATGTCTATCATGGAATATGTAGCTACTTTTGCTGAGCTTTCGTTCTTTGCACATGGTATGGTAAGTGATGATGTGGCAAGGGTGAGGTGATTCAAGGATGAATGGCGACACACCATTAGGATCCATGTGAATATCTTCAGGATAGGTCCATTCTCGGAGGTGGTGAATCATGAGCCGATAGCATAGGGAAACCAGAGGGATAGGACCCAGGTTGGTCAGGGAACTGTTTTAGGTGACGGTTTGGATAGCAGGAAGAGAGGATGTGATGAGTTCCAGTAGGTCATCCAGGCCAAGGACATAGCTAGACCACCTTGTAGTAGTTCCGTAGTGGTTTTCTTTCAGTTGGGATAGCCAGAACATGTTCAAACTCGGTACGATAAGCCTCCAATGGAGTGTCGGGCATGTGGGCACATCAGGAATCTGGAGAGGTTCTGCATGAAAGCTTCTCAGATAGCCCGCAAGTAGGGACCAGGACAAAAGGTGGAATCTGGAGCAGGTTCAAGTTCGGTACTAGGAGAGAGTAGCCGAGTTTTAGCTACTCGAGAAGGACGTGATAGGGATAGCAGGATCTAGCTGAGGGGTTAGCGGCCAGTGGCTGGAGAAGCACCGTAGAGAGGTTAGGCATCAGGCTGATGTACTTCAATCCAGGTGCATGCCTTAGCGCTACTAGAGGCTGAGCAGGCTGGTGAGCTGATGACGGTTAGAGCTACACCATGACTGTGGTCGTGATTTCCATGTTTACTTTTTGGTATGACCTATAGAGGCATGTCCTTTTTGAGTGCACGTGATGCACATGATCTAAGTGGACTGACTAGATGTTGTTCAGTGGGATTGGTTCCATATCAAGTGTGTGATATATTTATATATGTATGAGATGCGTAGCATCATGGGAATTGAGGATGTGGGTTACTTGAGCTTCCTTGGGGATCGGGGCATCGAGGATGTGGGTTACTTGAGGTGCATGGCATCATGTTTTATTTAGAGCATCCATGGGATGAAGGACCTCATGGATGTGGGCACCGATGTGGTGCGTGATACATTGGGTGTTGAGAATGACAAGTGAACACCAATGAGGCGCAGGGGTGATGATGTGTCACAGGGGTACCATGCGTCTGGAAAATAGGTTTGTGAACCTTTTCTTGTTTTTAGTTTTTTTGGGTTGACACCGAGCTATGGAATTCCTAATATGGGGAGCCCCTTGAAGAATTTAGCCAGAACCATTGAGGCCGAGGAATTCTGGGTTACTTTTTTCAGGGTGGTATGTTTGGTTCCATCTTAGGGTAGCATTTCATAGCTCAAGGACAAGTTATATAAAGGTGGGGAGACTGTAAGAACCCGGGTTTTTAGAAGAGGTAAAAACCCCGACCCTGTTTGAATTTTTGACTTGTTCCTGAGTAAACTATGAAAATTTGGGATATTCTAAAATTTTCCCAACTACAGGCCGTGTACTCTAGAGTACATTCTGTGTATAGGTTGGGCGTGCACCGTCCGTGTGCCGCCAAGTACATGTTGTGTGATGACCGTGTAAGAATTTCCTACTACACAGCATGTAGTGTACCTCAACACGCCGTGTTCCCTTGACCATGTGGAGGCCATATAGGGCATGTGGACATGTTGGTTGGGTAGAATCGTTTAACCAAGTACACATCATTTCCTCCTTTGACATGTCATGTAGTCTAGCCGTGAATGATGGATATACATGGCGTTTGGGTAAGTTGGCGAGGAAGAGAAAAAAACTAAGTAATTGTCGTGTTCTACCTAGTACACGCCATGTAGTCAGTTAGAAAGTCTATGGATTAATTTCAGCCATCAAATGAACAAAAAAATGATACATGTCGTGTACTTAAAGTACACACCCTGTATTTTATTTTTTTCACTAAAATGGGTAGTAGCCTTGTATTGAGGTAGAACCTCAAACCCTTTATGGTTTTGACTAGGGAGAACCTACCGGGACTTCAAATCCCTTATATTCCTTTCTCTGAGGTCAGATTCGAACACTATTTAATCTATTGGAACCCCCTCAGTAAGGCTTTGATTCCTCTTGATCTGTTTTTCTTTATTTCTGTTCTAGAATGATTTATAGAGGTTTGAGAGGTTTTCATTCTTTTACAGATCTACCATGTATTATAACTAATTAGTGGCTGTTATCAGAGGAGTTTCATCGTATGAGTCTCAAGTAGGTGGTGAATACCTTTTTTGTGTTTTCATAGACTTTTGGGTGGCGCGGCCTATGGTGTGTTTTTGGGTATTTTGAGCGAGAACCTAATTTACCTATTATTTATTTTTTAAATTTTTATCTGACATATAGTATGCCTTTGGGTATTCCATGTTACCTATTTTTATTGAGTAGGGTTGGCTAGTGGTCTTTTCTCACTGGGGTATTTTGGCCGGGGACAGCCAAAATGGTTAAAATTGTTTTGTATTGTTCAAACTGTTGACCATGGTTTATTGAACCTAATATGAATTGTTAGAGACCTTAAAAACCTCAATGCTGGTGTGGGACAACACTTTCTTAGTGCTTTTCAACTGTTTAAATGGTTTTCCTATTTTTTTTATTTGGTTTAAATGTGTATATATCTAATTAATGAATTGCATATGATGAAACCCTTTTGGATATGTTGGGCATGGCCCGGATATTCTTGAGTGATGCTGATCACAGGTTGGGATTGACCCAGGATACGTTGGGTGGTTCTTACCATGGGATTGGGTGTCATGGGTGTCAGTTTGAGGCAGGATGACTACGAGGTTGGGCATGGCCCGAGTTACGAGGATGGAAAGGCCATCAGACTTGAGCGTCATGGTTGCAAAGAAATGAGGTGTCAAAGGTGTTGTGGCTTGGGTACTATTTTGGTGATTACAGCTCACTAGACAATTTGAGAAGTGTGACACAGAGACTCTCTGTGATGTGGTGGTTTTGACCACTCATGTGGGTATTGGCCCCCATTATTTGTGGTTGAGGTACTACTGGTTTGAGGGTGCCTACTATAGGAAGCCTTGTGGACGGTGAGGAGCCTTCAGGGGATAGAGTTGAGGCTATCGGGTTAGGGGTAGAGCCTCACCGTGTTTTGAGGGCAGATATCACTATCCCTCTGGTTACTTATTTGAGGACAAGCATCACTGTTTCTCTAGGTGACTATTTCATGGGCGTGCCTTTGGGATGTCAGTACATGAGAAATGCGGTGTCAAGGGTAACATGGTGTCAGGTTACATGAAAGAGATTCCAGCGTTGGATGAAGCTGGTGACACTCTATGGTGGCTGCTGAGCACCAGTATCGTTTGTGTTTATTTGTGCATCATATTGTTTACTATTTCACTTATAAATGCATGCCTTCTTGAACACTTATATTAGGTACGCACTGTTGGGTGGTATCCTACTAAGATTTGTCTCACAACCTGCATGGGCCCTTCAGAATGCGTGTAGACTTTGTGGATTTATGTGCATGAAAGAGGCCAGCTTCAGAATTTCGGCTGCATTCTCCATTTCATGGAGATGGTATGGACCTTTAGGTCTTTCCTAGCTAGAGTTACATTGTTTTTATTACTTTCATGTATCAGCATTCTTACTTTTTTGTAGCTATAGTTGGTTAGCCATTGGAGCCTTTACATATGGATATGTATGACTTTATTTGGATTCATGTTTTGTCGTTCAGTAGTAGTTGAAAGTGATCATCATGTTGTCATGTTTATTTCCACTGTGGTTGTTTATATTTATTGCATCCATTTTTTATCAATATTGAATGTGCTTCCGCTCTACGGGTCTGGTTCGAGTCGGTTGAGTCATTTATTTCACTACATTTTTATTGGAATACTCAGACCAGTACCATTATTATCCTTCGAGAGGGTATAACCTCCCCACTATACCTATAAGACCCTCACTACTAATTAGTTGTCTTTGATGTTTGGGGAGGTGTGCTTAAGGTTGTAACACCCGACCCGTTTAGCATTATTCGGGTGGTTGTTTGTGTTCGGGTCATTACAGTTGCATTGCTGATATTTCCACTACTAAAGGGTCATGTTATTATTAAAATAACCATTAATATCACTGCTCTACTGATAAGTCCGATTCTTTTGTCCTCATTGAGTCAAAGCATACGATGCTTGAGACACCTGAGAAGTGTCTCGAGCTCCAAACCTTAGAGAACTACAATAATAGAGCTGACGATGTACCATCTTATTGTAGTTATTGAATCCTTTTGGTTTTTTTGTATAGTATCACTTCATGTGGTCGAACGAACCACATTAGAAACATCCCAACTATTTCTTTGGGTTGGGTGGCAGATTCATGGATCCATCTATTTCATTCGGATTCTGATTCCCACCTTGGAAATAATTGTCCCTCTTCCTCTTACTCCCAGCATTCAAGTTCCCACTATTTCCTATAGGTATCATCATGATTACTCCTCCCATATATCCTAATAAGTCTCATTCATCCACTATCACTCTATTCACCATCTATGTATAATCCATAATACAGTACACTCCAATCTTCGAGTGATTTTCCTACCTTATCCCTGATTTTAATATGCATTCCCTCAAGGTCTCATTAGCTATAAATTGTGGTGAAACATGCACTAAATTCTTGAATTTAGCCATATATTCAGTGATAGAGATATTAACCTACTTCATTCTGAAAAATTCTATCATTCTCTAGATTCTGAACATGTTAGGATAGAATTTTTTGTTGAACAATTCCTCAAAATCCTCCAAACTAAGGCCTTGATCTGGTTTAAATGACACTATTAAACCCTACCACCATCGTACAAGATCAATGATCATATAAGTTTCTAGATTGACTTTCAACTCTGTCAGTGCATCGATTAAATCAAATATATGATTCATCCTATTCATCCACACCTTTACCCTTTCTGGTTCCAAATCACCTTGGATGATGGGCGGATTCTACTTTTAGAAATAGATAGAATGATCCACCTGTCCTGTCTCATCCCCTCAGGTCCCTGTGTCCATAGCATGGAATATATGGAAGATACTCTACAATATCTCTTGGTTCACATGTGGATTAGGTTCCGCGACATTCTCCATAGCTTCCTTAGGTTGGTTTCTATGACACATACTGGATTATATTTTCAAAAAAACATCAAATTCTATAAGTCTTCATCTCTAGAAACATAAGGCTTAGTATTTCAAATTATATCACATCAACTATAACAACATTGATGTCCAAATTTAATCATTTTTTATAAAAACAACTACTCTTGTTTTTGAAAACCAAACCATTTTCAAAATACATTAATCATTTCTTTATCAAAGTCTTTATTTTTGAACAATTTTTATGCATTTTTTAAAAATAATAAAAACCATCCTTCAAATAATTTTTCATTACCCAAAATGGGATATGGAATCATAGTGGGAATTCATTCCACTGCAAGCCATATCATGCTCATCACATTATCTAAACCCATGAAAATTATATTACAATATCCTATAAGTGTCTCCAAAACACTTATGTACCCAACTCCCTGAAAACATGATGTTTGACACAAAAAGTTTAGAAACGCATTTTTATTCTCTACATTTCAAGTCTTAATAATCCTACTACATTATATAACCACAACCAAAGGAATAAATAAGATGAAAATTCAACTCCAAGACCAATAAAACTAAAGAAATCTTGTTCCACAGAGAAAGGACCATGCTAATACCATTTTAATGACCTATTTATTCTCATTGTCTAGAGAAAACCAAGAATCATTAATATGACTTAAGAAAAATCCCCATGATGCAAAAGGCATGAAATAAATGCCTAAGGGTTACATATACAATAGGGGATCAATTTACCCTTTAATAATAAATGAAAAACCAAATAAACAACAACCCGAAATAACTAAATGATGCATGATAAAAATAAATACAACTCAACCATTTATTTTATACCCAAGTGAACCCAAAATGTGTTACAACAGAAGACTACTAAACCTCAAAGAAAATAGTAGAAGATAATAAAAGTAGCCACCAAGTCAACCACAATACTTTATGATCCACTAGCTCCATGATCCACCATCATCAAACAACCCAACAACTCATGAAGTATTGCTAAAAACATGTGGTACTCTACTTTTTCCCCCGTCTTGAAATATAAAATCTTCAAAAGCATCAATGTGCCAAAGTAGGGGTGAGTCTAAAACTTATCAAGACTTTCCCAATTAATTCCCAACTCACTCCACTAGGATGTAAATGTTATAATCCTTCTAATAAAGAAGATGATACAAAACAATTTGCAAAAATAGTTTTTAAGAAAATATAAAAAATTCTCAAAATAGTTTATAAATGAATATAAAAAAACCATGTTAAATTTTTTTCCAGAAAGTTATTTTACATGTAAAAAATTAAATAAATCTTTAAAACCCTTTTTAAATATCTATCTTTCCATTATAATTTAATTCCACGCATCTACAATTCCAATAATGCATGCTTCATTATGACAGATCCATACTCATGAGTGGTTTATCATCGGTCTACCAAATCGTCCCAGGGTAATTAAATATCATGTTCCAATATGCCTTCGTAACTAATAAAAAGGTTATATTTAATCCATTAATCAATAATAAAATTTGAATACACACAACATTTTTTCCAAAAACCCATGCCAATTTCAACAAATTCATCCACTTCAATAAAGGCCATCAGTTTATTGAAACATTCCAACGATCCAATTTAAAAACCAAAGCATTTCAACAAAATCAATACTTTATTGAAAAAATTTAAATTAAATAAGCTTACAAAATTTCTAGAAAATCTCCAACTTAATATCTCTATTTTAAAATCAATAACAAAATCCAATTTCACGAACACCCAATTTTCCAGAATTTCATAATTCCCTAAACCTTCACAAAAGATGCTTCCCAATAAATGTTTAATATAAAATTAATAATTAATATCACACAAAAAACTAAATTTTAAATCATTCCAAATATTTATATCAATTTTATTTGATATTTAATCTACTTACCTCAATCATTTCGATGAAAACACAAAATGGACAAAGAAAGCTCATGAATCTAGGTCAAGATTCCAAGATACCACCTCAGATCTCCTCCCCTATCATGAAAACATCCGATATAAAATTATATGGAATCATAAATCTTTGATTATTTCACATAGGGTGTATATATAAGAAAAATATAATATAGTATAATCATATCTAAGAAACTATAGGAAAACGACATCGAACGAGCACTTACCATTAGAATCAACCATCGAATCCTCAAGGAAAGCCATCATATCACTCCGAAATTGATGAGAGAACTTTTTTGGCCTTTTGAGAATACAAATTTCGTGTTAGGGACAATCCAGTCTGAAAAATATTATATAGATGTGAAAAAAAAACAAGATCCACTTATTAAGTAAGTGGTTTCTGGTTGTGCATAGTTTTTTCAAATGGTTTGGAAAAACCATTTGAAGCACATGCACCCCTTTTTTCTCCACAAAACACTCCAAAATCACTTCAAACAATCCCCATATTTTTCCATTACTTTAATAAATATTAAAATAACAAATAAAAGGTTATATACCTATAACAAAGGGTGCTAAAAATTTCATCTTAGATTAACATTATTATTTTACCTCATGATTCTAGGGAGGTCTTCAACATGATATTTGACATTAGTTTCAACAAAAAAATTATTTTCATCCTAAAATAGATGATCATATTGAGTATAACATTCATAAAATAAATAAAATACATGTGTTAAAGATTTTGAAGATTCATGGTTGAATAACCATCTTTTAATTGAGTTTTCCTATAACAATAAAAATCATCCATTAATCAGCATGGTTCCATTTCATGAATTTAATGGCAAAGGATTTATTTCTCCATTGCGTTGGACTAAGGACACACAATCATTTTTCGTAGAACTACATTTCATGCATAGAATGGTAGGGAATGTGAAGATGATTTGTGATCATGTGAATTGGGTTCCATAACATTAAAATTTCTATGATGATCAATGGATGGGGCCATTATATTTTTAGGTTATAAATGATGTTTTCATGATGGTTTCTTCTCATCATGGATAATAGAGGTTATGTTATAGGAGAAGTGGTATCATCAGTGTTTCAATACCTTTAAGCTATTGGAGAATATTTTTGAGGTGACCGATAAAAAAGATATACTTTTATATTTTGATTGTATACATGATGTTTCACACGTGTCATAGATTCAATGGTATATTCACAACAACTAAAATTACATTATTTAAAGAGATTTGGATATATAATAGTACATGAAATTTATGGGGTTGTTTGTCAACATTAAAGATCTATATATAATATTTTTGTGTGGGTGCATCACTCCTAAGTTAGTTTCATAAGAAGGAAATGTAGATTTGATAATTATACACGGTAATGTGAGCCAGAATTTCGTTTTCATTATCATGGGTTATTTTGAATTATTTTTAGCCTGGTCGTATTCCAATTTATATGCTAGTGTGGTTGAGGATTCAGAATTCATGTGCTAAAAAATATGATATTATAATTCCATGGTATTTATTTGAAAAATATATCCCTTGGTTGTTTGTGTTTTGTGGTTATCTCCATTGTTTTTTATTTAGTTTTGATTCAAAAGGATAAAAATGATTTCAATGTTATCTAATATAGAATCTGGAATTTTCTTAGACCTTTAATGTTTTTAAACCTTAAAAATAGATAATATGTTGACCTTGTGTGTTTTAGTGTTTCCAAATAGATAAATGAAGTGTAGATGCTATAGTTTGTATCACTACACATTTATAGGAGATATTGGGGATTGAGAAACATATTATAGTATTTTCTGAGGATTTGTGTTTTATAATAAATCTATTTATTCAAGGGAGTCTCTTTTTTTTGTGGTGATGAAGGTTGCAAAATGATGGATCCTAATTAGAGGGGTTCTCTATTTTTGGAATATACGATGCATTGTGGTTACCATGGTGGTTGGTTTGGATTATTTCGTATTTTGTGGAAGGATTCACCATGTATCCTTGTTTTTACTATAGACATTGTTATTCCATTTTTTCAAGGAAGTTATCCCTCCATATAATTAAGGGGAAAAATCCTGAATCTCTTGATTTAGAATAGTTGTTGTTTGATAACTCCCTTCAGTATTTTTTAATTATTTTTTCAGAGTAATTTTTAATTATATTTCACATGCTGAATTATACCAAAACGTTGAACCTCTTACAAATACTATGAACTATATGGGTCACATTTGGCAATCTTACATAGCTTTGAGACCACTTATTCAAGAGAAAAATCTCCTTCATTTTCATGATGATATCATCTCCTCATTTCCATTCATAATTCTAATTAAGTCCTTATATTATGGTTTTAGAAATATAGTTTTACTGTTTTTTTTTTGGTGTTTGGTAAAGTGATTAATATTATGACTAGTGATATTAATTTTCAATGTTTTATTTTTGTCTTTTTGGCTTATTGATCACCATTATCTCATCAATATTAGGTGTGATATTCAAAGTATCCATTTAGATTGAGTATTGATACTTCTATAATATTTTTTGTGTTTATGTATATTAAGCATTGTTTTTATCTCTTTGGGTGTATTTTATGGATTAACCTAAATTAGATAATAAATCAAACATAATAAATTAAATGTTAATGTGTTCATTTTTCTATGTATTAATTAATTCCATCTTATTGACAATATGTTTATATTACATGATTTAAGTACATTTATATATAGGTACTTGTTATTTTTATTGATAGTATTAACTCTCCTTTTATAAATTTTTATTCACATAAATATTGTAATAATCATGTAATGTATAAATATGGAATTATATATTTCGGTTTATAAATTTTTTTCTTAAATAATATTGTAGTATAAATATTAAGTTATTTTTAAATGGGAATTTTAGTTTTGTTTACACTATTTTTGTTTTTTCTAGCGTCCTCATCATTTTTAGAGTGGTTTTAACTTATAGTCATGGCTATTTTTTAAGGAAAATTACTATATTTGTTATATTGTTAAAGCATGGGTTGTTATGTTATTTCTTGTAGTTGACATGGATGGTTGTGTGGATATAGAATAGTTTTTTCATATTGTGTAAGTGATTTCATATTATAGTTACAATTGTCCTGGGAGTGGTTGATGTGGTAAATTTTAAAGTTTCTTAGAAACATGATTTGTTGTTGAAGTTTATCAAAAAAATAAATAACTATATAAAAGTGTAATGTGTTAATGGGTTGTTGTTGTAATTAAATTTATAATTAAAGTCATTAGTTAAATAAATTTTGTAATGTGGGTTAGTGATCTATAAATGAACTGTAGGATCGAAATAATGATGTATATGCTCAATATACAAGAGGGGGTGAATTGTACACTTTAAAGATTTCCGTAGAAAAGGAAGAATCTATGTTTTATAAAGTTAAACTAAGAAAATTCAGAACACCTCTAATCACCAATTGGAGAATTGGAACCAAAGGTTACAATATGAGATTCTACCTTAAAGCATATAGAATCTAAACTAATCAGAGTACAAGTGTACGGAAATATATGAAGGTTATACTTTCCTTACAATACAAAAGTGCAGTGGAAAAACATGTAGTAAAACTACGAGTAAAAAGATATAAGTCTTTTAACCCAAAGAGAAGGGTATCCAACAACCTTGGATAAAGGTCCCTTGATTTATACTTTCAAGAAAGTCTGTCTTACCCACCCCAGGGTAAGCCCTCGATACGAAGATCAGAATCTCTATCTTGTTATCCCAACAAGCCCTCAACTTCAAGGGAGTTGGAACCTCTATCTTCCTCAGCAAGGAAGCCCTCAAACTTCAAGGTAGTCGGCACCTCTGTCTTCCTATCCCTGTAAGTCCTCGAATGTAATCACCAACATTCAGAGTCGCACAATGAAATATGAATGAGAGGTTCAGTACGCACAAATCATGAAAAGATTCTCTCTCTAGAAATCACCCTAACAGCGTGTGGTCTCTAGATCGATCAACTCGTTTCATCTTTTGATATCTTTCAAGTGAGCTCCTATTTATAGGAAAATTTTCAACGGTCGGCTCCCTCCTCCAATGGTCATATTTTCCATTAAATTCGGAGGGACCTGTACATGTGTAACTCAACCAACGGTAAGTTTGAAATAGAATAGACGACATCGTTTAATAACAAACCAATTATAACTGAATGCATGACATCGTTTTGTAATGAAGCATTTGTAAGTAAAAGCCATACTAAGTTCAGATTGTATGAAAATTAAATGTTCAGAGTCTAACCAAAATGAAATTCAGAGTCTATGTCATGAAATGTTCGGATTCTGTTTTATAGGAATTCGGAGACTAGTTTCACCAGAGATAAGAATCTGAACTTGCATAGTTCAAAGTCGAAGTGGTAAAAGTTCGGAGTCAAACTATTTGAGAGTTCGAACTCGAACTCATGAAAGTTCAGATTCTAACTTCATAAGAGTTTGGAGTCAAACTACTTAAGAGTTCAGAGTCGAACTCATGAAAGTTCTGAGTCGAACTTCATAAGAGTTTGGAGTTGAACTCATGAATGTTCAGAGTCGAACTTCATAAGAGTTCGGAGTCGAACTACTTAAAAGTTCACAGTCGAACTCATGAAAGTTCAGATTCCAACTTCATAAGAGTTTGGAGTCGAACTACTTAAGAGTTCGGAGTCGAACTACTTAACAGTTGGGAGTCGAACTCATGAAAGTTCAGATTCGAACATCATAAGAGTTCGGAGTCGAACTACTTAAGAGTTCGGATTCGAAATACTTAAGAGTTCGGAGTCGAACTCATGAAAGTTCTAATCCATAATTTGGAGTGGAACTTCACTATAGTTCACATCCAGAATTTGGATCCTATAAACAGAATACTCTAATACTTGTCATTATGTGATTCCGAGATTTTGGTTAAGAATCCGGTTTTTGTACTTAAGAAAAATATTTCTATGTACAAGAAACTCTAGTTTAGGGTAAATTCCCTTATGGAAGAAAATATTACTTATGGGGGTAAAACATACATTTTCTTAAGTATAAGGTGTTTGTGATTTTCAAAACAAGACGGCATGGAAAATTCATAAGGAAAACCTTATTGACTCAACAATCTCCCCCTTTTTGGAAAGCACAAACATACTTACAAAAAAGAATATAAGAACTTCGAAAAAATTTCATTTGGATTTGAAATTAAAACTTATCTCCCTTTGTTCATGAATGAAAGTGAATACAACTAACCCCCCCCCCCCCCTTAGGCATTGAAACTCTAAGGATTGTATTCTGAATATCCGGAGTGGATTTCTCATTATCATGGGAATGAAAAACTTCGAAGTGAGAAACTCCCCCTTACTTTAAGAATATTTCACTTAGAAATTTTTCTTTCTCCTCCTTAAGAGTAGTTCTTTTTCCTTCTCCACCTTTGTGATTTTCAAAAAGAATTAAAGGGTATGGAAAAGAAAATATGGTACCTGAAACACAGGTATATGACAAGATACAATGAACCAAATAATATTTCATTAGAGTTGAGAAAATTTTACAAAGAAAGAGAACTACAACAAAAGATCATAGTGGGTTCATTTGTCTTCCTTTTCCTTCAGAATCATCTTCTTTAACAGAGTTTTGAGCTTCTTTAGGTCTCTTTGGTCTTCCTCGACTTGCCTCTCCAAGGCTTTTGTCTTTTCTTTTTGGACTTTTAAAGATTCTACCTAAGCCTCCATGGCTTCTTTCTGCATCTTTAAAAATTCATCTTGTTGAACGACTCATTTTTCAATCTAAATCCGGATATTTATATGATTTATAAGATTTGGAGCCAGACAATTTTCCTTTCATTCAGTTACTTCACTTGTTGACTCTGGGAAATCTGCTCATTAATCAGCTCATCTTCAATATTCTTAACCTTTTTATCTTCTATGTCAAAAGCTTCTTTCACATCATTCTGAAAATTATCATACACAGCCAAGTCTTCTTCAACTCTCTTAGACCACTTTGTTACCTTACTACAGGACTTTCTATGCACATCAAAATCGATAAAGAAATGTTTTTGTTCTTCTTCTATCTTCACACACTTTTCCATCAGCATGGATAGTGTCTCTGATTTATAATTTTGTCTTAGATAAAGCATTTGACATCTAGTTTCAATGGTAGAAAATATTAGAATGATGTCCACCATCATTTTCAAATATTCAAAAATAAAATCACGCCCATGAGAAGATGATTCTGACTCAGATACATCTCTTTGAGATTGCTCTTCTTAAACTTGGACAGGCTTCCTTCTAGAGGTACCACCAACCTCTTTGTTCCTAATGACATCTTTTATAGGAGTATCCATGAGGACTTTCTTCCCCTTATCAGATTTAGGACTTTTTTCTTCATTAAGAGATACTTCCTCGGATTCAGAAACTTGGATAATCTGATCTTCATCTGGTTTTTGTTTTTCTTGTCCCTCCTTAAGGAAATTCCTCTCATAGGATTCTTCCTCATCATACAAGACATTTTCTTCTTCTTATTCTTACTGTTGCTGATAAGCCTCCTCAGCAACCTTTCTTAGAGTTACTAACTTTGCGGATTGATCTTTATCTTTATAGTCATCTACTTGATTTATCAAGATATCTAAATCTTCACTTCCCCCTTCTTATTCTTCTTCTTCAACCTCTTCCTTTACTTCTTCGGCAACATCTTTTTCAGATTCTTGAACTACTTATTAACCCTTAGATTTTTCCAAAGTGGAATAGTTCTTAGATGGAGTTTCTGGTAAAGAAGGCTCTATAAGGAAAGATTTCAGAACCGGAATCAGCTCAGAAGCTAACTCTGTAGATCTCAGCAAATATTGCACCACTTCAGATTCAAACACTTTCTTTTCCATTTTCTTCTCTTTCACCTGCTTCTCTAACTCTTCCACAGCTTTTTCTTTTAAGGCCTTTGCCTTCGTAGGGTCCAATCCAAATTCTGGATCCCCTTCCATCATTTTCTGCTTATCTTCCCTCCACTTCGTAGCAACTTCATCAAGATAAGTTTTTTGTTTCTTCGGCTTGGGGGTAGAAGACTGAGTTTTCTTAGATTTAGTATTTTCTTCATCAGCAACCACTTCCTTAAGCTTTCTCTTCTTTCTTTTCTTTTTGGATAGTTCTAGATTCTGTGTTTCTTTTTGAGCTGCTTCAACCTCTTCCCCAGATAAAGGGTAAAATTCTCCAGATTCACTGGAAAAACCTATCTTCATCCTCTTCAAGGTATCATCACTAACCAGCATAAGCTTTCAATTCTAAACTTTTGATTTTCATGTAACCTTGAAGGATTCTAAACACCGAACTATCGGCCTAGATATTAAGGCAGGGAACATGATTATCTGAGCTCTCAAATTACCTTCTTTAATGTTCTTGATCACAACCAAGACATTCCTCGTCAAATTGATCTTTCTTAGATTTACCAAGAAATCTAAGACATAGATATCACTCTTCTTCAAATTATCGTTGTCACCTCTTCTTGGAACCAGAAATCCTTGCACCCAAAGCTAAAGGATTCTATTGTTCAGAGTGAGACGAGCAATCTTAATGGTTGAATCATCCTTAAGTCTAAGACACTTCAGTGCCTTCTGCTTGATGAAACTTACTTGCACATCGGGAAGTTTGTGTGAGCATAATTTAGATTCTCCTTCATAGGATAAACTAACCAAGATCGCGACCTTGGTGTAAGATAGCTTATAATTCATTCCATAAGACTTGAAAGAAAACCATTCTCTCCCATCTTCCATCTAGAAGGAAACACACTCATTGAACTCAATCTGCAAATCAGTATAAATCGGATCCTGTTTATCTGGCTTTTCTAGGAAGACATCTTTCCATCCATTTAGTCTAATATTCTTTGAAATAAGGGAATCAAATTTATAGAAATCCAGATGCACCAACCTTTCCCAGAAGACTAACCACTTAGAGATCGACTTTGAAGTTGACATATCTTGAGATGTTGCTTCAACAGACATTCAGAGTGAAGAATTATGAAATATTCGGAATGACGTTGCAAAGATCAGAACCGGTCTTAAGAAGAGCAACAGGGCTTCAAGACGCAAAAGCTTTCAAAACCGATGTGGGATTAGTCTTTGGGTACCCCTTTATATAAGTGATGGATGTGACATTTGGTCTTCCAAAAGCCTTCTAACGGTTGAAAACCTTTTGAATCTAATCAGACGGTTGAGAACAATCCCACAAGGAAAACTTGACTCCGATATTTTTAGGTTTTAAGGAAAACATTCAGATTTGAGGAAAACTATAATCCGAACTTTTAAAAACATAGGAAAATACCAGTAAGAAAAAATATGATAACAACAATATAAGGAAATCATAGCTTTCGGATTGGCTAGAAAATTATTCATAATTGGTAATACTCTTCTTGAAGAAATTAAATTAAAAAAAAACTCATTTCAAAAGTTCCAGTATGGAAAAAAAATGTTGCAAAAAAATTCCCGTACGAAAATTTCCATTCGAAAAATTCCAATACGAAAATCTCCATTCCGAAAAATTCCATTATGAAAATCTCATTACGAAAACTCTAGTACGAAAATCTCCATTCTGTAAGTCCTCATTCAGATAATTTCCATCCTGAAAATTTCAGTTCCGGAAATTCCCATTCTGGAAATTTTAGTTTCAGAAATTTCTATTCCGGAAACTTTTGTTTCAAAAATTTCCAGTCCAGAAACATCAGTTCCAAAAAGTTTGGAAAACTATCTACGAAAGAATTTTAGTTACAAAAAGTTTAAAAAAAATTACGAAAAAAAATAGTTATAATAACAATCAAATGTACCCCCCCACCATATGAAAATGAGTTTATTAGTGTTAGGATAATTGTCCAACAAGAAGATAATGAAGAATGATTACCTTACGGTTATCATTCCTAACTTTTGTTTAATGTATTTAAATCTATCGGAGGGTAAAGATTTTGTGGAAACATCAGGAAGTTGATCTTGTGTTTCGATAAACTGAAGAATGATATCTCTTTTAAGTGTGTGATCCCTAAGAAAGTGATGCCTAATGTCTATGTGTTTTGCACGAGAGTGATGTGCAGGGTTCTTACTTAGGGTAATGAAACTTGTGTTATCACACAAAATTTGAGTCTTAGTAAAACTCATGCCATAATCTGTGAGTGTGTGTTGCTTCCACAACACTTGAGCACAACAACTTCCAACTGCTACATATTCAGCTTCAGTAGTAGAAAGTGCTGTAGAATGTTGCTTCTTTCATGACCAAGAAACTAATGAATCTCCTAATAAATGACATGTTCCAAATGTACTTTTTCTATCCATTATACATCCACCAAATTCAGCATCCAAAAAACTTTTTAAAAAAAATCATTTCCATAAGTATAAAATAATCCTAGATCCATGGTTCCCTTTAGGTAGCGAAAAATTATTTTTGCTGCCTTTAAATGAGATTCCATAGGATTGGATTGATATCTTGCACATTAGCATATTGAGAACATTAATTCTGGTTGACTATATGTTAATTAAAGTAAACTTCCTATCATACCTCTAAAAGATGTTTGATCTACTGGTTTCCCAACTTTATCAAGATCTAAAAAGTTTGAGGTACCGATGGGAGTACATATACTCTTAGTGTTGTCATATCCATACTTTTTGAGAAGATCTTTAAAATACTTATTTTGAGATATATAGGTTCCTTCTGGTCTTTGAGAAATTTTAAAACCAAGGAAAAAAGTTAAATCACCCATCATACTCATTTCAAACTCATATTTCATTAGACATGAAAAAAAATTAGTTAAAGATTGCTGAGTTGAACCAAATATAATGTCATCAACATAAATTTGAACGATCAAATTTTTTTTTCTTTCTTTATAAAAAGGGTTGGATCTGCATTTCCATTAACATAGTTATTTTGAAGAAAAAATCCTATGAGTCTATCATACCAGGCTCATGGGGATTGTTTAAGGCCATACAAATCTTTGGTAAGTCTAAAAACATGATCAAGATGTTTTGTATCTTCAAAGCCAGGAGGTTGTTCAACAAAAACTTCCTATTGAACATAACTGTTAAGAAAAGCACATTTCACATCCATTTGAAAATGTTTAAAATTGAACAATTCTGTAAAGGAAAGTATGATACGAATAGATTCAAGTCTAGCTACTAGAGCATAGGTTTCTTCATAGTCTATTCCCTCTTGTTGATTGTTGCCTTAAGCAACTACTCCAGCTTTATTTCATACAATGAATCCATTTTCATAACACTAGTTTCTGAAGACCCACTTTACTCCAATAATAGACGTTTCCTTAGGTCTTTCAACCAAAGTCTATACTTTATTCCTCTCAAATTCATTTAGTTCATCTTGCATGGATTTGATCCAATCATCATCACCTAAAGCATCATCAGTGCTTTTTGGTTCTAATTGGGAAAGGAATTCTAGATGTTCCACTTCATTTCTCAAGGAACTCCTAGTCCTTATAGGTTTATATACATCACCAATGATGTTATCATTGGGATGATTCTTAAGAAACACGTGATTTGGGTTTTGTAAAGCATGTTCATCAACATAGGGTAGAAATTCTTCTAGGGTAAATGTTTAAGAAGTATCTTCTTGGTCATTTTCCTTATCAGAAGGATTTTCTATCAAAGGTTGAAAATTAGTTTTTGGAAACACATCTGATGATGTAGGTTGGGATGGTTTAAAAACAAAAGGATCAGACTCATCAAATTTTACATGCACTGTTTCTTCAACAGTACAAGTATTTTTATTGAAAACTCTATAAGCCTTAGAAGTTATGGAGTAGACTAAGAAAATTACTTGATTAGATTTTGGTGCGAATTTGTTTAAATTATCTTTAGTATTCAGAATGAATAGTTTGCAACCAAAGACCATGAAGTAGGAAAGTCTATGTTTTTTACCATTCCATAACTCATAAGGAGTTTTATTAAGAAAATTTCTAATCAAAACTCAATTTATAGTATAACACGCAGTACGTACAGCTTCAGCCTAGAAATGGCTAGCTATAGAATATTCACTCAATATGGTTCTAGTTATCTCTTGAAGAATTCTATTTCTTCTTTCAACTACACCATTTTTTTGAGGAGTTCTAGGTACTGAGAAGTTGTGAGTAATACCTTTTCTACTACAAAAGGTTTCAAAATCAGAATTTTGAAATTCTCCTCCATGATCACTATGAATAGTTTTCAGTGGAAGGTTTTTCTCATTTTTAACTTGGGCTCTAAAACTTTTGAAATAATAAAATGTTTAAAACTTCTTTGCTAAAAAATAGACCCATGTAAATCTAGTGTAATTGTCAAATAGAACAAACACGTAGTATTTGCCTCCAATGCTTCCGGTTTGTGTTGGACCAAAAAGATCCATGTGCACCAACTGTAATGCATCAGTTGTTGAGACTTCGCCGACTGATTTGAAACTAGATTTATGTTGCTTTCTATATTGAAAAGGATCACAAACTTTAGAAGAATCAAATCTAAGCTCTAGTAGATCCTTAACTAGTTTCTTCTTAGAAAGTTTACATAAGTTTATAAGATTACAATGACTTAATCTTCTATTCCATAACCATGAATGATCTTCCATTGTACTAAGGTAGGGTAAATCTTGGATTCTATGGTCTTCTATGTTTAAAGTGTAAACATTCTCTTGCCTATTGGATGAGAGAATAAATTCTTCCTTAGAATTGTAAAATAATCACTTATCATTCCTAAAATTCACAAGGTATCCTTCATCACATAACTGACTTTTTCTAATGAGGTTGTGCTTAAGACCCTTAACAAATAAAACATTTGAAATGAAAGTTTTACCAAGAAGAACACTATTACCTATACCAAAAATTTCTCCCTGAGCATTATCTCTGAAAGTTACCTTTCCTCCTTTTGTCTTGAAAATCTTTTCAAAATATATTTTATTACCAGCCATGTGCTAGGAACATCCACTATCCATGTACCATGTATTATTGTTGGTACTTCCTTTATCATCCTGAAATTAAGAAAAGAATTAGACTTTCTGAATCCAAACTTGTTTGGATCCGATATTTCAGGATAACAAAATTTTGGGCACTCACATCTTCTTTGAAAAATATACCTTATGAAAACCTAAAGATTGGGTTTTGTTTAAAGAACAGTTCTTTGCCCAGTGACCACCACATTGACACTTGGTACAAAATGGGGCACTTTGTGAACAAAGTAATTGTTACTAAAAGTTGTTTTTGTATAGGTATAACCAAATCTAGATTTGTTTCTTAAAGGTCAAATTTGAGAATACATTTTTTCAAAATTTTCCTTTCCATGGGTAAATTTTTATAAACACTTCTTTAAGTAAAAAATTTCGGACATCAGTTTTATAACCAAGTTTTTATCTTCAAAATCATTAGATTTAGAACTAGAGCTAGGCTCGAAGACACTTTTCTTAGAAATTACTTTTTCTAACACTTTAGAAAGTTTGTTCTTCTCAAAACTTACCTCGTCAAGATTTTTTGAAATATTTATAAAATCATCTTTTTTCTTATCAAGATCTATAGTAAGATCTGATATTTCTTTCATAAGAATAGTATTCCTAGAGTTTTCCTTATCAAGTTTTTTATTGAGTTTGGAATTCTCAATTTCAAGAAGATCAACAAACCTAGAAACTTCTTCATTGGTAGGTAAAGTATTTTCTTCATCAGAACAGGATTCTTCATCAGAAGTGTTATAATATTATCTATCATTAAAATTTAAAGAAACATTGGTCAATGATTCAGAGTTTTGTACCTTAGCCATAAAACAATGATTGTTTATAGGTAATATGGTTATAAGACCAAGATTCTTCTGTCCTGAAGATTCATAATCAGAATATTCATCTGAAGAGTCACCACCACTGTCACTCCAGGTGTTATTAGCTTTCAGAACATTCTTAGCTTTTTATTTATAATACTTCTTTTTGTTCCTATCAGAATGTCTTTCTTTCCTTTCTTTCTTTTTGAGAAAAGGGAAATCTGGTGTAATATGTTCAGCTCTATTGCATTCATAACAAGTAACTTCTCCATCATTCCTATCATTCCTTTCCTTTTTCTTATACTTGGACTAGAAATTTCTCTGGCCATCTATCTTGTTCATCCTTCGAGCAAGATTTTATAACTCGTTTTCAGAGACTTTACTCTCACTAGATTCAGATTGGATAATTACTTTCTTAGACTTGGATCTGGTTACTCTCTTAGGAGTCTTATATTTCATATGATTTGATGTTGTTTTAAAAGCAATAGTACCATTCCCATTCTTCTTCTTGATGTTGTCAGCATCTCTCTTCATTATTATTTATTGTTGGAGAATAATTCTGAATAGTTCATCTAACGATATTTGATTGACCTTCCTATTCTCATCAATAGATGTTCTCTTTGATTCCCACTCATTTGGCATAATATCAATTATCTTATCCACAAGAGCTTCATCATCTAACCCATTCTCTCCCGTAGACTAAAGACTGTTCACTATAGTCATAAATCTCTGTTGAACTTTATAAATTGGTTCACCATAAAGAAAAATTGATGCCATGGTATTCATCTCTAAGCATAGCTCTTCTAGTCTCAATCACTTTAGAAGTTCCAAAGTGTGTAACCTCTAACTTTTTCCAGATACAATTAACTTCCCCACAAGAAGAAATTTGGCTATATATATTTCTAGTCTTTGAACAAAGTAAGGTATTACATACCTTATAATTGAGTTGATACTCTTGTTTTCCTGGTTAGTGAAAGTTCTAACTTCCTTATCAGGGATTTTATAATCACCAGTAAGCATAATTAAATTATACACTCTAGTATTGATAAAAAAATTCTTCATTCGATCTCTCTAGTACTCATAGTCATTACCATCAAAGATTGGTGGTCTTGTAGGATTTAGATTGTCAATAGAACCAACATTAATTTCTTCCATTCTAAAAAAAATTTGGCAACCAAACTAGTTAGTAGAAAAAGTTTGTAACCACAAAGTTCAGAATGACAATTCAGAATGATAAAGTTCAGAATGACAAAGTTCATAATGACAAAGTTCAGAATGACAATGTTCGGAATGACAAATTTCGGAATGACAAAGTAACTTTCTCTAGGGATAGTAATAAGTAACATCACCAGTCATAATGTTAAACACCTCGGCTGCTGGATAACTTCTCCTCTATCAAGTACAGTGGGCCTACTAGGTCTCACAGAGCCACTTAAGGCTAACCTTTGATAGCTGAGGTACTCCTCCTATCGAGTATCATTGGTCTACCATGTCACATAGAATCACTCCCCACTGTGGCCTGATGAGTTACTTCTTCTATCAAGTATTGTGGGTCTACCATGTCACACAAAGGCACTCCGCACCGTGGCATGCTGAGGTACTCCTCTTGTTGAGTACCATGCATCTTCCACATCACACAGAGGCACTCCCCACCAAGCCTTGTTGAGGTACTCCTCCTGTTGAGTACCATGGGTCTGATGCGTCACATAAAGGCACTCCCCACAGGGCCGTCAAGTCACACAGAGTCGAAAAATTAGGAGTCGTCAAGTCTCAACCAGTCGCAGGGTTCCGTACGTAGTGCGCTTGGGAAAACCGTTCCTCAAGCCATTAGTCATATTACAACTAGAATAAAGTCTCAAAAAGGAGTAACTCGATGATTCTTCACATCATAAGAGTTTCAATGCAACATACGGTGTGTCAACCGGACGCCCAGTCTGTGCGTTATTGGCATTTTAGTATCGAGGGCATGGTTGGATTCAGGTGCGATCCAGCCCGTCCATACACCAAGTTTCTCTAAAACTCTAATTGAGTTAGTCAAAAGGACCTTCTAACTCCAAGGATCCCAAATCTACAGACGGTTCGTCAAACAGACATCTGGTTCCCAAGATAAGGCCCTTTATGTGTTTCTGGGCCCGCGTCAGGCCTGACCTGATCGAACCGACCCAGCCCGACCCGGTCTGGGATGGGATGCGATGGACTCAGCCTGTTGGGACAAGGTTTGGAACAGACTATGGTGGGGTGGCCTGGCCCACAAAAGGGGTGGCTCGGACCACAAAAGGGGTGGCCCGACCTGCAGTGGGGCGCGGCTTGGCTCGCTGGAAGGTGGCCCGCTAGGCAGGCGGCCCGGCCCGCTGGTGGAAGCCCCCTGAGCAGGTGGCATGGCCCACTAGCGGCGGCCCGCTGGCCAGGCGGCCTGGCCGAGTAAGGCACGGCCCGTTAGGCATCCGCCAGGTGGCCCGCGAGGCTTTTCCAGGTGGCTTGGGGGAGCCGCTCCCCCAGAATCCTGAACTACTAAAGGTCGTTTGTCCTTTGAAGCGGTGGCGCCATGTGGGCTCCACCCGGTCACTGCGGAACTCTCCTGAGGAACGGGTTTTTCCTCCTCCGTCACGGCTTCGGTCGGGCTCCTTCGCACACCGGTGGCATGCCATTCGCGCCGCCCTTCCTTTCGATGACTAGACGAGGTGCCGGCTGCCACCTCTAATTGTCGCGGATGATGAGTCGTGGTCTCCCTTGCTTCTCGGCGGCGTACGACGGCGCACCGCACGTCCTCCGTGGTTGGCCGATGCTAGCATCTCCAATGATCGTCGTGGTCTCCTCTTGTGGCGTGGTTCGGCGCATTACCTCCTTCGTTGCCGATAAGTGTCGCTGTACTGGCGGTATTCCACAAGGAATTCAAATGATTGCGGCCAAATTTACACTACCAATAAAAGAGGTCATTAAAGTACAAGTAGGGATCGAATCAACAGGGACTAAAGAAAAATTATTGAGACACTAAGATTAGATGCAGGATTGGATATAAAGTGGCCAACTATGGTGTTGATTGATTTGAAAAAAAAAATTATGATTTGATTTAAATAACAAAAGAAACAAAATTACTAGAATTAAAATGATTAATTAAGGTGAATCGATCCTAGGTTGTCTCTAGTGATTTATTGGATGTATTTGTTTTTTTTGTTGGATTTTCTATTCATCGGTTCAAGAGGTATCCATTAAATGAAATAATTCCTCAATATCAATATCTTTTTTAATCCATACACAATTTCTAAGCTAATCACCAATTCACTTACAGGATCAATTAAATTAGAACTCTAAGGAATTGGATTGTACTAGCACTCCAAATGTGTTTTCTTTAAAGTCAGTGAAAACAAAGAAGATAAATCAAATAAATGAACTCTTAAAATGAAGAACAAATTTAAGAATTTAAGAACATAAAATAACATTGAATTCACTCCATGTGACTCCCTAGTGTCAACACATAAAATTTTATCCCTCCATTAATGCTATTATATCAACAGAAGTGGGTAGTTGACTTAAAGAAGTGGGATTGATGAAGAAAAAAACATTAAAAAATGAAGACTCTGTCGTTGTGTGATTAATACACAAGTGCTGGTGTGAATAAATTCACACCTTGATTAAATGGTATCAACATTTGAATAAAATTAAAAGAATAATTGAATAAGAATAATAACTTTATTAAAATACTAAATGTGAAAGAAAAAATTACTTTAGAAAAATTGACGATGTGATTACAAAACGAAAGCAGTAAATTACAATTGAAAGAAATTCAATGGATGAAAGAAAAACATGGATTGCAAGAAAAATATTATATGATAATTAAATTAAACACCATATCTATATATAGTCATATTATTAGCCTTATATACACCCCACAACAACAAATTACATCCCCATTAATTTAGGGAGTCAAAATGAGGGTGAAAAAATCAAGGGAATTGGGCGTTTCGAAGTTGACCTAGAAAACTGTCCAGATTCAACATCTTTTTAGACATTCGAATTTTACATTAAATATGGCCAAATAATTAGAGGTCATATAAGAAAAATATCTTCTTCCATGTGTACAATATAATCTTTCCAAATTTCAGTTCATTTAGTGTATCTGTTTGAATGGTATTCTAGAAATGGTAGAAAGAACTTATGGGCGTTCATATCGGTCCAACCATTTAAATGTAAACTTCGGATCCATATATCTCCATAAAAACTTCGAAATTATGTCTATCCACAGTTAAATAAAATTATCCTAATATTTTTCTCTTTCTACTATAAAAATTTTATCTTTGTTGGGCTTGGTTTGTGGGCCCCACTTCTATTTGATGGTCCTTAGGCCCATTATGCTTTGTCCGCAAAATTTCTGCATTCATGCTGAAAAATATCCATCATCTCTGGGGATTCATCAATCAATCCTAAAAGATAAAATATTCCAAACAAATTTATCAATCATATACCAAAATATCAAATTTAAAAAATGAATATAATTATCTCCACAAAAAATGATTGATTGGGCCCAAATTTACATTTTAAACATGTATTGCATTTGAGATGAGAAATGAAGTTATATTTATACAATTCACTAAAAATATTTTTATGGACTTTGGAATAATGAATATAAATATAATAATAATGAATATTAGCCACTTCCAGTGGCTAATCACACCCCCCAACTTGACTTTTGCTAGTCCCGAGAAAAAAGTATTTCAAAAATATGAAATTCAATTCTATTTACAAAAGTATTTTAACATGAATTTCTCATAAAAACATCATTACGAACAATCATTAAACCTTTCAAAATTATTTCACACAAGATAATTTCATAAGCATATCCCAAGCCCAAGCCCATTCCTCTGTTAAAATTCATCATCACATTTCATCCAATTTCAATTAATCATGATGATGTGTTGTGCATCACAAAATATATGGGGTCCATTTTCTTGTTCAAGGGGGAAAATGGAAGCGCTAGGTGGATATCACATTAAATCTTAAAATGAGTATCCAATTATTTTTGATTTTTTTTGGGTTTTTTTTGTTGATTTTTTTTATGTTTTTTTAACCACAATAGATATGAAAAGACTAAACTTGGGCCAGAAAACTATGGAGTCACAATCCCAAAGTGCCATACACCACACATATTGTCAATTAAATGCTCTAGAATAGATATATAAAGCCTAACTTTGGGAAAGACAACTATGGAGTCATGATCCCCAAGTGCTGGATGCCACACATTTGGACAAAACATTGCTCTATGTGGACATTATTTTTTTCAATTTTTTTATGTTTTTTTAATACTAAAATTAAACTAAAAGTGACCCCAAACCCTATGTTATGATGAAAGGGACCCAAGAACTCAAACTTACACCCAATATCAAATGGACATGCACTGTGGCATTTAAATTAAGAGGATGAAAAAAATGTAAACTTTGAAAAATCACATAAGACAACCGCACTTTCCAAAAATAATGCTCATGGACTTAAACATGCATTAAAATCATAATCAAGGCATTAAAAATCATTTGAAAATAATTTTTCATGTTTCACAATTTACATTAATGCATTCAAATATAATGAATTGAAATTTTTTATCATAAAATTACAATTGTTTTTGAAATCCCAGATTTTCACTCCCCTATCTTAGAATGAAACTGCCCTCAGTTTTGAAAGAGGAGAGAAAAGAGAGATTATAATTGGGAATAATGAGGGGATATGTGATTTGAAATAAATTCATGGAACAAAATCACCTGGTTTAAATTTTATGACCATCAAAATGCATTTGATCGCATTTACATTATGTTCAAGTGGACTCCTTAGGGTGATTGAAGGGTTGGTTTGAACTCTGGATGGTAGGGGTTTTATTTGAAATGATCAAAATTATTCAACTATTAAATCTCACAAAAAATTATTAGATCAAATTGGAACCCCCGAGGGGTTCCCTTGACAAAAAAACACAAAAACACACAAAATAAAATAAAAAATACAGAAGCTGGGTGGCCTCCCAGAAAGCGCTTAATTTAAAGTCTTTAGCTCTACTTGGAGCCCCCAAATTATCCAACACCAAATTTCAACATTTTTAGGACCCCATTCTTGTCCACTTTAACTTGAATGAGATTGATTATTTTTTTAGAATTTGTTTCAGTTGAAATCCTTTACTCTACAATTAGTGGGAAATCCATGTAATATCAAAAATGGTTGATTCAGTTGAATTTCTTGTATTTCCTGAGACATAAATGACTATTCCAACATTATTGGCTTCTTTAGAAGAATTAACTACAAATAAAAGGTCTTTATTATCTCTTATGGTGTTATTAATGATTTGGGAAGAAAGTAAAATAATTTTAATCTCAGGTTCATTGATATTTCCTAAACGAGATTGACAAATTAAATCAAAATCAGTTTCTTCTCCAAAACATTTAGAAATAATTGGTTCATTTTAAAAATAATATTCATCTTGAAAATTGTCTAGTTGAATATCATGATTGTACATGGACTCATTGTTTGTGATCTCTCCTAATGGTTCAATGATTGGTGCTTCTGAAAATTTATCAATGGAGTTATATTCAGAAAAATCAATGCATGATGTCAAATTTTCCTCTTTTGAGTCCATAAAATCAATTTCCTTTTGATTTAAAGACCATTAAACATTTCCTTCATCCTCTTCAGTTATCCCATATCCAAAGGGTAAATTCATGAGTGGTTTTTGGGATAAAATATTCATATATCATTGATGAGGAAAGCACATCTTGAGTGGGAATGGGTACCTCAAAAGTTTTAATGTTTTCTACTTCTAATCTCAAATTTGAAACTTTTGAATTCATTATATCCATTTTTTCACACAATTTTTCAAGGATTTATTGAAGATTAGGTTAGAAAGGAGTTTGTAAAATATTAAATACATTAAGTTTGATCTCTTCAATCATCCTCGATAGGGCTGGAAATTGATCCTTTAAACAATCATCATCCCATTGATTGTATGACTCATCGGGTGTGGTGTATTCAATCAAGGTTTGGTCAATGAAATTTTCTATGTGAGGTGTTTCCCAATATTTATTTCTGACTTTATTACATAATTGGTTTATGAAGGGTTATTTTGGAAGATAATCTATTGGATTTGATTGAAAATTGGTTTTTGGATTCTTTGGACACACAGAAACAGAAAGGGGAAAAGAGAAGATAAATTAGGGTGAGAATAGAGAATTTGGGGTGAGAAAAGAAGATGAGGATCTAAGGTACTTACTTGGGTCCCTGATAAAGGCTCCAAAATTTTGTTGCGCCCAAATTTACCCTACCGTTAAAAGCGTTTGTTGAAGTACAAGTAGGGATTGAATCCACAGGGACTGAAGAAGAAACCTTGAGACACTGAGATTGGATGTGGGATTGGATTAAAGTGTCCAACTATGTTTTTGATTGATTTGAAAAAAATTGTGATTTGATTTATATAACAAAAGAAACAAAATTACTTGAATTAAAATTATGAATTAAGGTGAGTCTATCCTAGGTTGTCTCTAGTGATTGATTGGATGTATTTGTTTTTTGTTGTATTTTCAATTCATCGATTCAAGAGGTATCCATTAAATGAAATAATTCCTCAATATCATTCTCCGATTTAATCTATACGCAATTTCAAGGATAATCACTGATTAACTTAGAGGATAGATTAAATTATCACTCCACGTAATTTGATCTTACTGTAACTCCAAATGTGTTTTCGTTAAATTCGGTGAAAACAAAGTAGATAAATCAAAGAAAGGAACTCTTAAAATGAAGAACAAATTTAAGAATTTAAAAACATAAAATAATATTCAATTCACCCCATACAACTCCCTATGATCAAACAATAAAGGTTTATCGCTACATTAATGCTATTATATCAATGGAATCAGTTAGTTGACTTAAAGAAGTGGTATTGATGAAGAAAAAAACATTGAAAAATGAACACTCCACCGTTGTGTGATGAATTCACAAGTGCTGGTGTGAATAAATTCACACCTTAATTCAACAGTATCAACGTGTGAAGAAAGGGAAAATAATAAGTTTAGAAGAATAATAACTTTTATTAAAATACTAAACATGAAAGAAAAACTTACATTAGAAAAATTGACGATGCGATTACAAAACGAAAGTAGGAAATTACAGTTGAAAGAAATGCAATAGATAAAAGAAAAACATGGATTGAAAGAAAAATATTAGATGATAATTACCTTCACCACCAGATACTTATATAGGCATATTAGTAGACTTAGATACACCCCACAACAATAAATTCCATCCCCATTAATTTAGAGAGTCAAAAGGAGGGTGAAACAATAAAGGGAATTGGGCATTTCAAAGTTGACCCAGAAAACTGTCCAGATTCATCCTCCTTGTAGACGTTTAAATTTTACATTAAATATGGCAGAATAATTAGAGGTATTAGAATAAAAATATCTTATTCCATGTGTCCTCTATCATATTTCCAAATTTCAGGTCATTTGGTTCATCCATTTTAATGTTATTCCTTAAATTGTGGAAAACATTTATGGTTGTTCATATCGGTCCCACCATTTAAATGTAAACTTCGGATCCATATACATCTATGAAAAATTCAGAATTAGCTCTGGCCACAGTTGAATAAAATTATCCCCATATTTTTCTCTTTAAACTTTAAAATTTTTGTCTTCATTGGTTAGGGTTTGTGGGCCCCACTTCTATTTGATGGGCCTTAGGCCCATTATGCTTTGTCCGAAAAAATTTTGCATTCATGCTGAAAAATATCCATCATATCTTGGAATTAATCCATCAATCCTCAAAGATAAAATATTCCAAACAAAGTGATAAATAATATACAAAAATATCAAATTTAAAAAACAAATATAATGTTCTCTACAAAAAAATATGATTTATTGGGCCCAAATTTTCATTTTAAACATGAATTGCATTTGAGATGAGAAATGAATTTCTATTTATATAATTCATTAAAAACTAAATTTATGGACTTTTAAAAAATGAATATAAAGACACTGACAATGAATAATATCCACTTCTAGTGGCTAATCAGTAAGGTAATAGAAAATTAGTGGAGGTTCCAGGCCCGATTCTTTAGGCATGTGCCCTCCGTATTTGATCGTAACATAAGGGAGGATAAAGGGTTCAATAAACTTTTGAAATTCGAATCAAGACAAACCCCACAAATATACCCCACAACAACCTCCCACAAAAATGAATGAATCGTGGGTAAACCCATTAGTCAATTGTCCCACTTTCTTGGTATCATTCATGAATGGGGAAGAGGGAAATAATTTAAAATGCATAAACAAATAAACCTCCTACCTCGAAAACTCATTGGAGAGTATCTATGCTTGAAGGTGGATCGTGTTCTTCATTCTAGAAACTGGTTCCCAACAACGCCACTCATATGTCATCCTTCAGTTCATGGTTTGGTGTCACCCGTCACCTCCTGCTAAGATCAGATCTGTCCTCTAAGGGTTCATTGTCGTGACGCTCCTTCAGCACTTCCTTTCTTTCCAAAGTTGTGCCGGTACCTCCCCCAAGATCCATATAAATATGAGGGGGGAAGGGTAAGTAACAATGTGGGGAATTAATGGGGGATCATAAATTAGAAACCTTCCTAATTCCCCAACAACGTCATTACTTAGGGTTGGCATGTCAAGTCATTTATTGGATTGACACATCGTTGGCCCCACACACCTCTTTTCCGTTAGAACATATGAAAGAAAATAAAATTATAAAATTATTTCTTTTCTTTTCTTTTAAAAATTCACAAAACTTAACTTTTTCTCCAGAACTATTGCGGTCAAAGTAAATCCTCCCTTAAGTGAATCCCAGCACTGTGGATTCAATGGTGCCTTCAAATTTTTAATCTGATCAACAATTCAAATGTTAGAAAATATCATTCATTTGTTTACTGAATGTACCCTAAAAATGTTCAGATATTCATTCTGGGAACTCGAGGCCTCAGAATCATGCACTGTCAATTTTTATAGACTTGTAGTAATTCTGTATAATTAAAAAAAATTACATGGAAAATCTGGGTCTTTACAATTTTGTGATGGTTTTCATTAACAATATCCTTGTGTACTCAGTGTCTTAGGAGGATCACATGAGACACTTAAGGATGTTCTTGGGTAAAATCCAAGAGAAAAAACTTTATGGGAAGCTTTGAAAATATTAGTTTTGGATTATATATTTCCACTCTCTAGAAAAAAACATCTCACAGGTAGGAGTGGTAGTGGATTCAATGATTTTTTAAGTAGTTCTATATTGAGAGACACCCATGATTGTTACCAAGTTACATAGTTTCCTTGGGTTGTTTGGGTACTATTAGAGGTTTTTAATCGATTTTTATAAAGTTGTAGCACCCTTGAAATATTTTACTTGAAAGGGGAATCCATCCATGTGGATAGAGAGGTTCCATTAGTTTTTTTAGAAGTTTAGATAGAGGTGATGGCTAGAGTTCCACCAGGACTATGACTTTGAGATTTTCTATACTCTTGGGAAGGGGAACGTGGTCACATATTCTCTGAATAGGATATGTTTTTCTTAGTTGGGAGTTGATATGTTAGAATAGTTAGCTTCGTTGTAGTTTTCCTTAGTAGAAAAGTATAGTTCTTCAAATATATATTCTATGGTTATTACCCCACCACATTAACAGCATTTTATGGAAGCTCGGTAAGGAGATACCAACAATGAGACCTTACATACATAGATATCAACTAGATATGATCCTGGTGGAATTTTTGATGGTGGGGAGAATATTATTCCTTTCAGAATACAAAATATAGAACCAATGATTTTTTGGGTGAAGGTGATGAGGGAGTTTAATACATCCCCTTTGGTGGTACATATAGGTCAGGAAAAGTTGTATCAGGACCTCTGATGTCAGTTTGGTGCTCAAACATGAAGAGTTTTGTTACAGGGTTTGTCTCTTGATTTCTCACTTGTCAACAAGTGAAGGATGAGAACCATATTCCAGTAGGCATATCTCAACCCCTTGATATTCTAGAGTAAAATATTGATGGTATATCCATGAACTTCTTGAGGGGGTTACCACATATTTTTAGGGGAAATTATTTCATCTGGGAGATCATAGATCAACTAAACAAGTTATACCACTTCTTATTTATTGAATAGTAGTTCTTTGTAGAGATATAGGGATGCTTTTACAAGTGGTAGATAGTCTAACACTGTATAGTCCCCTTGATGATCATTGTAGAATGTAATTATTGCTTCATGTCATGATTATGTGGAAGATTGTAGGAGACCTTTAGGGATCAATGGAATTTGAGCACAAAATTTTACCCCCAACTGACTGATAAACTTAGTGGACCATTCAAGTCTTGCAGGACATGTTGGGGATTTCATGTTGGATTTTTTTCGTAGTTTGTAGAATCACTTTACCTTGGTGTAGTTTTCATATTACAAAAGATACCATTCCACCATCAGTATATCACTATTCAAGGACATGTATGGGAAACCATTCAATTCATGACATTGCTGTACTAATCCAGATGAGTCACCACTCATGGTCCCAGAGTTGGTCTAAGCTATGACATAGAAGGTTCAGATCATCCATGAGTTGATTACGATTGCACAGATCCATCATAAGTCTTATGTAGACTAATTATTAAGGCCTCTAGAGTTTGAGAAGGGATTCCATTAGTTCAATAGGTTATCAACATGATGTGGATTAAGTATATTTGGTCGGGGTGGAAAGCTATATCCATGGTTCATTGTTCCATTCTAGATATTTCATTGATTTAGTGATGCGGCGTATCATTTAGCTATACTGTCGTAGTTAGACCAGGTATACGATGTCTTCCACATGTTGTAGCTAAGGAGGTATGTTCATAACTCATCGCATATTATCTGTTGGGGTGATTTGGAAATTGATGATGGGGATACCTTTACTAAGAACCAATTATAGATAAAGGATTGAAAGGAGAGAATTCATCATGGGAAATTTATTACCCTAGTGTGTGTATAATGGCAGCACAGGAATCATTAAGAGACCACCTATAGTGGGTGACTAGATGCGATCTTAGTACCATCATATTTTTTAGTAGGTTTTTATATTTTCAAGATGAGAATCTATAAGGTGGGGTAATTTAATGAATTTTATTTTTTAATGTATTAATTTAGAAAATTATATAGATTATTTTCATAGATAGGAGTTCAGATGGTGTGAGATTATGAGTCCCGATGAGCCTCGAATTGATATTTAAAAAATATTAATATCATGAAAAAAATAATAAAATTTAGAAACTATTAAATAGAGGCTTGTATCAAAAATATGAGGCTATCCTTGAGTACGGAGAATGGGATTTAACCTTGGATCAACAAAATCTTTGCTGATATTGAGCGTTTGGTTAAAATTCATCACGGGTGTAAATAATAAAATAAATTTATTTGTTTTCTTGTTTTATTATGTTGATACAAAGGCCTAAATTTAATATAAATATATGGCTATGATAAGATTTAGGGTTTCATTCTTAACCAAGTAGATCTATAGGATAGTTGTAGTAGACCGTTCTTAGTGAACAACATCAGATCGGATCGAGATCAAGGATTTTTGTGACATCTAAGTTTGTTTAACTGTCCAATGATGGAAACGTAGGACCGTTATTCATTGGTGATAAATCCAAACAATAGTTAGGATGCTTAATTTTTTTTATTTCATACAATTATTTTATCCTGGTCGAATGTGGATCAATTTAATTAAAATGAATTGATTCATGCATCAACAATTGATTTATTTACGGTTGATTTATTGTTCATGTTATTTATTCCCTCTTAATTAATTAAAATTTTCAACAACGGATCAAATATGAAAAATAAAAATAGATGATTTTTATACTGAGACTTATATGGTTTGTGGATTTTTTCCCCATTTCTTCATGCATTCATCGTGAAAAATGCCTTTTTCCCATGGTTCAACGAATTACCTGGTATCTTATCATTGCATAAATGTTATTCAACACAATGGATCGATACCATGTATAAGGATTATAATTGAGGATGTGATAGAATATTGTTGATGGAGTAGTATGATTGGAGGAAAAACAGAATGAACTGACAGTTTCCAATTCATGCTGATTAGATGTTACTACTATATACAGCACATGTGAGCATTTCCTGAGTAGTTTCAATGACCAGTTCCTGGTGATAGGTGGCATTAGGGGTTGGCTGGCCCCATATCCTTATTTTCCAATTATATTTGTGATATTATTATCATAGGGGATGATATGAAGAAAAACATGATGATTCTAGAAAATCTCAAGTTATACAGTAGGTAATTAAGAGATACATGTCATGTGGGACCCTTTGTGCAATGATAGGGTTTCCACAGAGAATAAAATATCACTTTCCATGAGACACATATCACATTCCATGTGAACTGTGCTGGCGGATCAGACTATCCCTCAAAGGGTACATGATAATAGGCCAGCCAGCATACACGGTCATGACCAAAGTACACGGGAAAATACATATACTTAGATACGACCAGTTCTACATGGGCACATCCACATGCACACATGTTAGTACATGAGTACATTAAGTAGTACACAGACATAGACATGTGGCACAGGAAGGGTTTTATTAGTCATATACATGCTATGTATTTTCAATTTTACATTCCATGTGAGGTAATGACACATGATTAGACCAGCGGTTGGCTAGAAATGTCACGTACTCCCTAGTACATGATGTTTACCCTCTATGTGGGTTTTTGGAGACCTTAGTTTCTTCGATTTGGACTGGTATCTATTTTATTCATTCTCTTGGTATATCCCCTTGAGGTTAAATTGTACAATTACATTCATATCTTTAGATTATGATCCCCTAAGGAGAATGAGTCTAAGATAGAGTTTGTGGTGTCCCTACTTGAGACCAGAGTTTGATCCTCATCATTCATTCTTATACCCTGGGTGGGGTTCTTGGATTTTTCATGACCTCCTTGAGTAGGGTTTTGATCTCCTATTATCTAATAATTTTAGTAAGGATTGTGTTATCATTGGTATATGATCCCTAATATAGAGGGATGATCCAGATCTGTTTTTTTGGTATCCCTCAGCGATCATGTGTGTGATCCCCTCTCTGAGTATTGAGGTATTCAAGGACCATTGAGTTATCTTAGGTGAGGACCAATGATCATGAACTCCTAGATGAGTTCATTGGTGATATTATGGAACATGGAGTGGGTTATCCCAAAATGATTATTGATTTGACAAGAATCTAATGGATGGTAGTTTGGTTGAAATCACATGTAGGTATAGTGTACTTCCTAAGTATATCCTGGTTTTTCCTTTGATTTATATATATTTATTAGGAGTTTACTATTCTTGATTCTATTTGTTTATTGTTTTCAGTGTGTCCTATTGGGTATTCTTATACTCACCTCTACATGGGCTCTGCCTGCATGTGTCATGTCTTATGTAGATCATGGCCCATTTGATGGCATCCTTAGAGGATAGGGAAATCTAGGAGAATAGATTAATCTATAAAGACCAAGGTTTTTTCTAGGTGGTTTTATTTGATAGCAGTCCTCACCTTATGAGTAGGTTGGACACTCTTAAGTTTTTGTTTGGGATCATATTTATCCTCTTTATCATTTTAAGTAATTTATGGTCATACTCTAATTGTGGGATTATAGATGTATCCATGCAGTGGTTTCAATTGATTTACATTTCAACATTGTATGGGCTTAGAGAAATGTGTGTGTGTGTGTATAGGTATATTGGATAATGCCTACCATGAGTGTGATATTCCAACTTAGTGCTAGTCTCCAGAAACTGGCCTATTGGAGGTGGGCTTAGGGTACTCATGGTTTAGGCCCTGTCAGTCAAGGTTAAGACATATGATTCTTGCATTTTATTCTTTTTTTTGTTTGATGAAATTTAATTATCATAAAATTAATAATTAATGTAATATGATTAAAATCATTCAACATGAAAAAATGATATTTTTCAAAGAACAATATCTGAAGTGTTATCTATTTTAATAAATAGTTCAATTTTAAAGGATTTTAAATTGATAAAAATTTTATTAAAACTTAATTAATTTATTATTGGTATGAAATAATAATAAGAAAACTTGAAGTCTTAAAATAATATTTTTTTTATTTTTTTATCTATTTTCATATCAAAATTTAAATGATAAATTTATATATTTTGGATTTTGTGAAATTAAATTCAATTTTTAATTGTGCATTTTAAAATTATCATTGGGTGAGTTTTTGGGATTTTTTAAAATGGTTTATTTTTTGATGAATAATGATAAATACATTTTTACATAATACTATCACTTTTATGATATCATCATGATATATGAATATATTTAAAGTTTTTTACTTTTTAGATATACCAAATAAATAATTAATAAGTAGAATTTTTTTTAATATTTTTTTAAATATAGAATCCCATGTTTAGAAATTTAGAATTGAAGAAATGTTTTATTAAATATAAATAAATATTTTTATCATTTTTATTAATTAAGTAATTACAAGGTGGCATCACTTTTGGGATTATTTTAAATTAAAATATATCTCATTTTTTTAATCATAATATAATTAATTTCTTGGGAATCAATTATATACATAGTTTTTGTATAAATCTATTTTTCTGGTTAAAATGCATTTTTCTAAAACAAATTGTTTTTCATTAGATTTTCCATACTTATATTAAAATTAAATTTCATCACATGTATAAATTTAATATTATAAAATTAATTCCATATTTGGAATTGGAATATTCATATTATCTAATAATTTATATTTCATTGTTAGTCATAATGATGGATACCATAGTAAAAAAAATCTATTATGGTAAGGGTTAGAACGTTTAACTAGGGGTTAAACTAAGAGATAGGGAAAAATATATCATTAAAACCTACTTAAATTTGATTGTATGAGTTAAATTTTAACCTAAAATACATAATCTTATAAAAAAATTAAATTAAATCCACCTTCCCAAGATAATTAATTTATATCATTTTAAATGTTTAGATTATTTACAGTGGTGTTACTCCTCTCACCTATTAAAGGAGCACCTCACCCCCCCCCCCCCCCACTTATCCAAATTATTTGAGAACTTAAGATTTTCCATGATTTACTAAATTACCTTAACAAACCCCAAATACATGACTTAAAGGTTTATTTCCAACTAAAATACCTAACTAAGAAGGATTAATATGTAAGCCAAAGGAGGATATCCAAGGAAGAGGTAAAAGTATTAATCAAGTTCTTTTAAGTTTATTTATACTTCCAACTCATTTAAATATATTATAATAACACTAATATAATTAAATAATTATATTGAACATAATGAAATATTTTTATCTTTATTTTTCAACCATTTTCTATCTTCCTTCAATCTAATGAAAAACAAAAAAGTCACACATACATACGTACTAACTATCTCCTCCATAAAGTGATGTATTTCATTTTTCATCGCCGCCTCACATGGATGGTAATATAGATGGATTAAATGAATAAATATTGTATTAATGACATAATTAATATTATTTATAGATAAATAATTATCTACCTAACTTTATTTTATTCTATTAAAAAATGAAAATTTCACCCATGCTCACGTGCGGATTATCACCTCTATGAGCGACATGTTTCATTTCTCATAACTACCTTACATGGATGGTTATAAAACTATATTTTATTTATAAATACAATATATGTGACATGATTAAATTAAATAGTGATTAAACCATATTTAAGGTGAAATGATCAAAAACACAAAATCAAAACACTCATGATAAACAGAATAATTAACACCTAAATAATTGACATTAATAAGTAATTATGCATAAATGGATAAAACAAGTTATGAATAAATGATATCAATAGAGATATATCTAAAAATATATCTTATATATATGAATTATAAATATAAATTTAATATACATGATATTGGAATGTTTCAGAATAAGTAGGAATCCAGGGTAAGGGTTTATTTTTCAATATAATTTTTATTTGGGATTATAAATGTTTAAATTTCCATTAGATGAATTATATTATCTTTATCCATAAAACTCCATAAATTTTAATATCCTATTATTACTTATATTTTTATCAAAAATTCCTTCCATTTTTATTCACTTTGGTACTCAAAAAGTCACAAGGAATGTTTTTATGAAAAGTTGAAATTATTTCTTATTTTATATTAGAAATCATGTTTCAAGAATGTTCTTATCCATAATAAAATGATTTTTTAAGGTTATTATAAATTATTGTTGTCTTTTTTACTAATTTTTAGAAAGATTTATTTTTTAAAAAAAATTACATGTCACTTTTGACTCTCTTTATAAAAGTAAGAAAGAATTTTTTTTAACAGTTACCACTTGACCAACTTTTCCCATCACCATGAAAATTATTCATTATAAATTATCCTTTCCATGTTTCCATAGTTTTTAAAATAATATCATTTTCTTATTACTCTATGTATTTTTTATTTTATACTAAAATAAAAAAAATTATAAAAATTTTTAAAAGTGATTTATTTTCATTTATGTATATTTTTATCTTACACTATATTTTCTTACTTAAATTAGTTTATTTTCAAGATTCCGTTATTATAAAATATTTTACAAATAATTTTTTAAAAATTATTCTTGAAACCTAATAAAAAAATGTCAGTGAATTTTAAATTCATTTTTTTAATAATTTTACAAATTTTTTAATGAAGTTATTTTTAAATTATCGCTCCCATTTTCCCCAATAATTTTCTTATGTACAAGACTTTACAAGTTGTGAAATAAATTTTTATTCAGTAGATAATAACAAAGACAAAAAGGGATCATGGAGGCTTGAAATTATTATGGCTATATCTATCTCGATAAATGAAAACTTTATAGACATGATCCATGGAGCATAAATATGAAAAAATATATAAAGGGGGGGGGATTTAAACCATTTGTAAAATAAAATATCAACCACTTTGTTTAATTAATGGTTTCCTCCAACCTCTTATTGATTTATGTTTTTTACTTAATTTTATACACATACATTTATTCTAAATTTTATATCACTCTCCATTATTCTTTTTTAAATATTTTTCTCCTCCACATTTATGTTATTCTATACCATATATGTTTTTATCATAGTCTCTATGATGAAAAAATTGTATACTCATTTCATATGGTTTAAATTAAATTAATGTTACTAAGAAATGTATTCCATTAAATAATTAAATATTGATGTTCTATATATTTGATTCAATATGATTATTTATTTATTGTTAATTTATATTGATTATTAATTGTACTATTTTTCAATATAAGAAGAATGAATTGGACATGTAGAATTGATGGGTAGGGTCTTTTATAACCACTAGATGAATTTTATATGTCTTATTAGTAAGACTATAATGGGTATCCTTGTGTTTTTGGACCCATGAAATTAGTATATCTTGTAATAATTCATTAATGTTGTGTAAAATGAATTTGAATTAAAGTTTGAATTTATGATCATGATGTCTTCAAATGAGGCCTTGATGGTTAGATTATGGTGTCTTATATTGAGGATTAATATGTATATCATTATCCATTCCATCATTGTGAAATAAATTATTATTTTCCATGTTGTTTTTTATTCATGGATATATTTCATGCTCATGTTCTTGATTATGTGGATCATTTATTAATTATTCACTCTATAATATTTTTTATTCCTTATATATTCATGATAGATTTTACTATATAAAACCCCTTACTAATTATATATGTTCTCCATTTACTTTTTTCATTTCTCTATAGTATCAGGTTGGGATATTTGAATGATCTTATGATATACTAAAAGGAATATTTTTTTTTTCAAGAAATGTAAGACATGATATATATTTACAATTTAATATGGAAATCATGTATAAATCTATTCTCCCAATACTACTAAATTATTAAATACTTTGGGATGTGATTTATTCTATCTGGAACTAAAATAATAAACTGAACACCATATTTAGGTTACTAAATTCTAGTATTTTATAGTTGATATCAAATAAATTTAATTAGGAACCTTGGGAACTAGATTTTTTTAGAACGTATCTTTCATGAGAATTATGATAAATCCTTAGAATTATCAATAACTTTTACATACATGGTAATTTTTATGTAATGGATTGGTATTCATAAGATTTTTAGATAATTAACTATTTGTAATTTTTTAGAGATGGATCCTTATTAAAGGAATAGAAACTGAATCAATACTTTTACTCTATGTAAGTATTTCCATCCTATGTGAATTAATAATGTTTGAGTTAGATCTGATTAAATTATAAATATATTGTGAAAATTTAATACTAATAACCTTGGATATATGAAATAACTTACTGGTTTACAACATAGTGAAACAATATAGGATATCTTTATGTGAAAACAACCTCAAGCATTTAATTGAAACATAAATCCATTAGTAGATGATTGATGGAATAAGTCTTCCAAAATATATTTCTAGATTTGGTAAGTAATTAATAAGAGAAGTTAATTCTATTAGTGTAGTTTTTAAAGTTATATATTGATCAATGGTGTGAATTTATTCAAAATACTAAGACGATAGAGGATATACATGGTATGGAATAGAAGGATTTTAAGGTAGAATTATTTGAAAAATATTTTCCTCAAAATAAATGAGTTGATTAGGAAAATTGATTTTTTAATTTTTGATAATGGGAAGAGGAAGATGTTTCTATTTTTGGGCATAACCTTCCAATATTATCAATTAATTTAATATACTACATACATAATCTATAAAGTGATATTTATTATTTCTTTTATGGGATAAATCCAATCCTTCAAAGGGTGTAAATCTATAAAACATTTTCTAGATATAATGATATAATATCGAGTTCCATCAGGGAATATAAGGAATTATCCAAGTTTTAAATTTTAAAATGAATTCAAAAGAAGAGTAGGATTACTGATAAATATATGGATATGGGGAAAAATTTACAACATGTAAAAATGATGGAAAGAAACAAATTGGTACTTTATTAAAAGGAATGGGATATTTTTTCAAGTGTCTAGATAAAATACATCATGCTTATGGTTATAAAGGTAAAGTAAAATTTTAAAATTTACTATGAATCAACTATAAATCTATAAATTATTATTCAAATCAATACCATTACTGAAAAAAAATTCCTCAAAATGAATACAAGTACAAAATTATGTGATTTTTAGTGCTAATGTTAAAGTCCAAAATGATATAATACATGATACTTTGATCATAAAATAAAATTTAGATAATTACATATTTAATTCTAGATCTATATATTTTTGTCATATTATTCATGTGAATTGAATTAGTTCATGAAATTATGAAAAAGGATTTGTTAATCAAAACACCTAGTGGAACTCTAGATGCAATGGGAATATGTCATCCCATCTTTGTTAAGATGTTAAGATATTTCTTAGTTGTAATTTGGTTGTTATACCTATGGTTTACCTTTAAATAAACCTTATTTTTTGGTTTAGTATATAGTAGGGACGATTTTTAATGATTAATGAGGTTCAATGATTTTTAAATAAAAGTTTAGTTGATTTTGAGGAAAATGTGAGGAAACCTATCAAATTTTTGGGTTTTGAATTTGTTCAAGTATATTTTGAAAATTTTTGGGATTTATTTATTTGTGAAGGGATTTAATTTCAACTTTGGGTGTTATTTTTGAGGTTTTAGATATTAATGTATTTCTTTTTCACATGATGTTTGATTCATATTAATCATTATCTTAACTTCTAATAAACTCTATGTTTTAGTGAATAGATAGTAATATTAAGAATAAATAGTCACCATTTTATGGATATAATGATAAATTAAAACAAAATTATCATGATTTAGGCATGAAAATTTCATTATAGTTATTCATTATTTTTAATATGGGAATAATTATAGGTGGAAAATTAACTGAATGCAAGAAAAGTATCAAATTATATTTATAGAATGGAAAGAAATCAAGTAAGTATTTTTTATCATATTATTTATATTAATTGTAAAATAATTCCTTAAACTCAATTAATATAAAGATAACTCTATAAAGTATTATATGGAAAATGTTTATCAACTATCAAGGTGTTCTTTTGGAAACTTAATGAAAAGTATGAGTCTTACATGGTATTATAAATATCCATTTAAGAAATACTAAATTTTCCAATAACAAAATAGAAATTACTTATTATGAGAAAATATACATATAATAATATAATTATGAGAAGATACATTTATAATGGTAGGAAACTTTTAATTCATATAGTATATAATTAACTTATGTTGGGATATGTAACTCTATAAGATTTTTATTTTTCTTTTATTTTAGAATAAATATTATATTGAATAGCTTATAACACACACAATTCCAAACTAAAACAATTTGTGACATATTAGAATTACATGAAGAATAAAAATTTAGTAAAGAGAAAGATAGTAACCAATTATGATGATTATATTTTTTTTATGATTGGTGAAATTTATTTATTTGAAAAAAATAATTAATGTAATTTTATTAAAATTAGAAAATGTTAAAAGGGGTATTTTTTAAAAGAACTATTATTGAAGTGTTGTGTGTTTTAATAAATTGGTAACTTTTAATATATTTCAATATATTAACAACTAAATTAAGACTCAATTAATTATAAATTTATATTAATTATAATTAAAAACACTTGATGTTTAAAAATCTCATTTTTTAATAAACCATATTCCCCTTTATATTTAATATATTAATTTATAATATAAATTTATTTATTTTTTACTTTTAATTTGATTAAATAAACATAAATGTTGAATTAATCTTGTTAAAATTATCTAAGGGTGAGTTTTTGAGATTTTTAAAAAATTGTTGATTTTTTGATGAAGGGTGAAAAATACTATTTTACAAAATACTACCACTTTTATGACACCATAATTATATATTAATGAATTTAATGTTCATGAAAACATTTGATATATAAATTATATATTTATTTGTTAAAATAAATCATTTAAAAATATTTTGTTGAATTTAAAAACCCATGTTTGATATTTTAGAACCTAAGTGATGTTTCAGTCTAATAAATGAAATATTTTTTATCCTTTTATTTAATTAATAAATTAAAAGGTTACATTAAATTTTTGATTGTTTTATAATTCAAATAATCCTTTTATTATTAATCATAACTAAATTAATTTCACTGGAATCAAATTTGACTTGATTTTTGTGTAAAACCATTTTTATGCTTAAAAATCATTTTCAAAATAAAACTTCTTTTGTTACATTTTTTGTAATCATATTAAAAGTTTTTTTACAACTTATATAAACTGAATATTCTAAAATGGATTCCATGTATAGAATAATTAAATTTAAATTATGTAACATGGTCTATTTCATTAATAGTCATACTTAAAAGTAACCACAATAATAGTTTGTCACTATAGTAAGGGTTAAAAGGTTTGACGATTGGGTTAAAATAAGTTATAGGGTTTAAAATATCACTAAAATTTGTCTAAATCATTATTAATGAGTTTATATAGACCCTCACATATCCCATATTCAAATATTTGAAAATTTTTTACAATGTTCCCATGAAATGAATTAAAATTATTTTAAAGTTTAGAGTATTTACAAGTTGTTTCTTCACTCACCTATAAAATAATCCCCTCACCACCCCAATTATCCATAATATTTAAGAAATTTAAATTAATAAATATCAAATGAAATATATTCCCAACACACTTATCCATGAAAGAGAGTTTTTGTTATCACTAAAATACAAAATTAAAAATGATTGTGGTGTAATCTAAAGGAGGATATCCATGGAAAAGGTAAAGGTCTTAACAATGTTCCTTCAATTATCTTCTTCCAACTCCTTAATATCTATTATAACCATAAAAATATAATAAAATCAGTATTTTTAGTCTAATTAAAATTTTTTATATTGATTTTAAAACCATCTTCTATCTCTTTTTCATCCAAAGAAAAATAAAAATGTCGCTCATGCATACATAAGGACTACCACCTCCATAAATAAATGTATTTATGTTTTCATCATCACCTCACATGTATCTTTATATAGATAAATTTAATGAATAAATATTATATTTATTGAATAATTAAGTTTTTGTAAAGATAAATCAATATCTACCTTCCTTTTTCCATTTATTGTATACCAAAACATAACACATGCATACATGTGGACTACTTCCTCCATGAATGATATATTATATTTTTCAAAACCACCTTACATGGAAGGTTATAAAAGTGTATTTAATGTATAAATATAATATATATAACATGATTAAAATTTATGATACAATGAAACTATGACCAAGGTGTAAGGACTAAAATTATCAAACCAAAATATCTGTGAGAAATATAATAGTTAACACCTAAATAATTTATTTTATAAAAAAGAAACGTAAATAGGTAAAAATAAGTTATGAATAAATGATATCTATAAGGATATATATATATATCTAATATATATGAATAATAAATATCTTCATCCTCTTTACAAAGGTTTAAAATGGAATATTATTAATATTTTTCCATACAAGTCACCTTTGACTCTCTTTACAAAAGTAAAAATAAATGTTTAAAATGTTAATAGATTTAATATCATTTCATGATATCATTATTGTTATTCATTTTAAATATTAATTTCTATGATTACATATTTTTTAATATAAAATTATTTTCTCGTTATTTTTTTGATTTTTCATTTTATAATGAACGAATTTGATATTATTTTCTAAGAAAATTTGAATGGGGATTTCATTTCACATATGTATATTTTTATCTTTCACCCTACATTTATTTAAGTAATGTTTATTTTCAATATTTTTTCATTGTAAACTATTTAACAAATATTTTTTTAAAGGACTTATTTAAACCTTATGAAAAGCAGTTTGGAAGTGACTTAACTTCATTTTTTAAACCAAGTTAAAATGGTTTTAATTGAATTATTTTCAATGTTTTTCATCTATTTTTCTCCCTAATGTTCATAAAGTACATTCCTTTTGAAAAAATGTATTTAAAAATAAATTGATGGTACCTTTCATCCCTTTATGATTTCTAGTTTATACCTTATTTTATGCATAAAGATCTATTCTAAAATCTGTATCACTCTCCATCATTATTTGGCATTATTTTTCTCCTTCATGTCCATGTTCTTTTATACCAGAGGAATATTTATCATCATATCAATGTTGAATAAATTATATACATATTATAATATATGGTTTGAATTAAAGGTATATTTATATGAATTTTATTCCATTAATTGGTGAAATATTAATGTTATATATACTCAATTAAATAGGTTATTTGTTGATTATTAAAGAATATTAATGTTAAATTTTATTATTTTTTCAATACATAAGGAGTTAATTGGTAATGTTTAATTGATGGGTGGTGTTGGTAATAGATATTTGATGTTTCATATAGGTCTCATGAGATAAACTATAATGGGTATCCTAGTGTATACCTACTCATATAATTATGATGTCTTAGTATGAAGACTTGATTGTATGTATGATAATTTGGCATGAGACCTTGATGGTAAAATAAATATGTGTTTTCTCGATAATTAATATGTCCATCATTATACATTCAATCATTCGGAAATTATTTATTTTTTTCTATGTAATTTTTTTATCCATGTGTATATTTGATGATTTTGTTAGTGATTATATAGATCATTTATTAATTATTAGCTTTTTCATATTGTTTTTTACTTATGTATTCATGATATATTTCTCTAAACACAATCCCTTAATAACGATATGAGCTCACTATTTATTTTTTCCGTTTCCCCATGGTATTAATAAGGGATCTCTAAATGATATCAGGATATACTAAATTGTATATGAATATTTTAATAAATAATAATCTACAATTTATGTTTCCAATGTAATATGGAAATCATGTATGTATATAGTCTCCCAATAATACTAAACTATTCAATACTTTTTAATGAGATCTCTTATATATTTTACCAATGTAATAATGTAAACACTAACTTTAGATTACTAGTGTCAAGTTTGTTACATCCTACATGTCCTAAAATAAGAATCAAAACCCGCATTGTTTGAGTTACAAAGTTTAATTAATATAAAAGAAATGGTCCATATAATTTAACATCATGAAGTACATACTATATACTAAGTGTTTTAAAGTTTTACAACTTGGAATAATAGGTGATAAGAACCTAGAAATATTTTTTTGTTGGTAATATTCTGAATAATCCCTTTTTGGTTTATTCTGGAAGATGATTCGGATAGATAAATTTATATGAAAGCATGAGGATGATCTTGATTCAATAAATTTATGGAAAAAAGGAGGAGAATATTGAATCAAGAAATATAAATAAACCAAGAGTATATTCTCAAGTCATTATGTAGTATGAAATCAAAAGGATGATCTTCACTTAAGGAAAATGTGGAAAACAAATGAAGTATCTCGAGTCATGGAATTTTAGCAAACCCATTAGAGTATATCAATTAAATGTTTTTTAGAAAACTATGAGGAGTATATGGACTCAAGGAATTAATTTGAGTATTATGCATGAGCTTCCTAGATAAAAATTATTCAACATAATATTTTTTCCTAGATTTAATATTATATAATGATAGTCTTTTGAAAAGGTGGAAAGGTGTGATATAATATTCTATATCTCTATAAATATTTGAATCATTTTAAAGGATTATTTTTATAGGAGTCATCAACAACTATAAATGGAATATTTTACAAATTGTCTCTCTCTATGTCAAATATTATATGGATATAGACCATTGGGAATATTTTAAAATATAATTTATAAATCAAAAATTTTATATATGATTAGAATTTGTTACTATTAGGTAAGGTTCTATAAATTCATGAGTTTTAAAGGTTATTTATTCTTGATGGATTTATTCTTACGTCCCTATTTTAAGGATTCTCATGGGTTTCCTTCATGAAGGATACTATATAGGAGGATAGATGAATTTTTATATGATAAAGGCATTATTGTTAATATCTTATATGGTTTCCTTCCCTCTATATGGATTAAGTACTAATATTACCTGATAGATTTATTTGAAGTCTCATGAAAACAAAACACTTCACAAACAATGTGATTTATCTATAAGAATCTATAATTTAGTTCTTCAATTTGTGTAATGGGTATTTATATGTGATTTTTGAAACCACCTTTCCAACAATTTGAAAAACCTATTTCATAAATTAGTGACATAATCTCTAGGGATCAGTCCCAAATATTTGTAAATCAAGTATTACTTATGTGTATAATGTATCTTCATCATAAGGAAAAAAATAAATATGAGTCCTTGAAGATTTTATGGGGACATTAATGACCACCATCACAATGACACAAAAAAAGATAATATGTCACCACGAAGAATCATTGTTTTGATTACAAAAAGAAAGATCAATTCACAGATGATGGTTATCTATGAACGATAATATTTTCTATTAAAGATAAAATTCATTCTTAGAAAATTTTCCTTTTTCATTACACTTCATGTAATAATGAAACCCACCATAAAAACCATAAATTTTCATCTAGAATCCTTTTTAACTCAATGAGTAGTTAAATAGAATCATATAAAATTATATATGCACTTGGATATAGTATTCCCATATTTTAAGAGTTTTTCAATGCCAAAATGTGACTGGAATAACCTAAAAATGGTTTTTTGATTTCAACAATGTTTTTAGTAGTAATTAATGAAATATATAGCATATCCCTATAGGAGGTTCTCACATCCACATCACCAGATTGGGAAAAATTTTATAGGAGTCCTTGTCCATTGATGAGTGAGTAATAATACTACACATTGAAATCCCATTTGCTTCTTCTTTATGAACATAGATACTTTTCTAACTGCACTTTTCTTATTTTATCTAAGTTGGGAACATATCATAGCTTCAGTGGTAATATGCATTGAACACATTTTTTTGTACCAATATATACTAATAAATGAAATTATTTTGAAAAAACATTCTCTCTAAAAGACTGGTCTTAAGGATATATTTGAGTGTGTATTTGATTCCATTAATATTTATAAAATTATGTGTCTCTATTAGTATTGGGTATTTTATTATTATATATATGATTTTATTTAATTTTCTCCTACTAAAATAAAAAAAAATTATTATTATAAGTTTTTTGGTCTAAGATCTATATTTATGCATGTATTAACTTGGCTAATCTAACTTCTTAAACCATATATATTTAGGTAAACAACTCTTGTTAGTTATATCTGACACTACACTTAATTTTTTTAGTGAATAACATCTTTCTCAATTAATCTCTTGAATATTATAAACACCTTACCTCAAGGTTATAATCTAATTAGGTTGCTTATTCAAGTGTCACTCAAAAAACACATTATATTGACTATTACACTTTTTAGTTAACACAATATATATTATTGATACTCATCAAAACACAACACATTTATTTGATTGATAATGGAATTTATAAATGTAATTCTTATTATAAGGAATATAACATGTTGATATTTAATGATGGATTTTATATTTAGTCTCACTATTGACATTTTATGTATCACATATATGATATTTATATGATTATTTTCATAGTAATTAAACTATTTATATCATATAAAAACTTAATAAATATTCTCAATAATAATTCTTATTCCTATTCATATTTTTCTAGTCACTCCTCTAAGTAAAATGATGGAAGACATAAAGAGAAATACACTAGAGAACCTCTCAGATGATAAAAAATGGGATCTCTCCCAAATTTGGAACACTATAGAACAATAAACATAACATTTTCATTCTCTAAAATAATTAATTATAAAAAATATCATCCTTATTATTTATATAAATTTCATAATTTTATAGTATCATAGGAAACCAAATTAATATAAAACCAAAGGAGGTGCAATAAATAGACATCATGGTCATTTGAAGTATTAAATTGCCTCTAAAAGTATAATAAGTCTATAAATGAATTGGGAGGTGCGTTAATGAGCCTCCAAATTGGTTCTATCTAGAAAAGGATATTATTAAATGATTTATATTGGTGGGATTATAAATTTTTCACATGTATCGAGCCTTGTAAACCCATTTCTCCAATCCCAATCCCAAATCACATTAATGATTATCCATTTCTAAACATTTATGTATTAATAATATGAATAACTCATTATTTATATTAAAAATCCAAATTAAATTATTTAATTAAATTACTATTATATAATTAAATATTTTAAATATGAAAGACACAAATCTTATTTTTAGTTAATATAAACATAGACATTTTTACACATGAATGTATTTTTACACATGAGTGTATAACATTAGTCTAAAATCCCTATTAGTATTAGTTTATTTGTGATGCCAAGTTTTCATTTTTTATTTTTTATAAAATTATAGATATAATTAATAATCATAAACTAAGAGAATTATTTGAAAAAGTTTCTTTGATACCCAAATTACAAAGGGGTTTGTTGTGATTTAATAGACCACGTATCTATTAGTTAAGTTCCATTATCCTTGGTATAAAGATTAAGCATGAAAAATGGATAATGTCAATCATGTATATCTTATGTCTTTTTCTAAATTATTGAGTTAAGTAAGTATTATATAATCACATAAAATTTAATTATATTGAAATTTCCATGCACTTAGTCAAAACCCAATTGAGGTCCTTGATATCATAAATCATCATATGGGTAGGACATCTTTTTTTGGTTAATTAAATCCCACTACCTGATTAGATTTATATCCAATTTTATTCTATTAATAAAAATTATCAAATAAATTTAGGTAGGTATACATGAATGAAACATCACAAGTAAGTAACCTATTTGAAAACCTCTAGTAAAAGAAACCATATGCAATGTTAACTTAATTAACACCAATGATAGATATATGATGATCTATGTGGATTACTTTAAGCAGGTCAATCCAAATACATGTTCAACAAATTATATCATATGAGTTATTATTTTTATCTCAATAAAATTGATCATACTAATAATGATCTTAACATATCATTATAAACTAATATGATGATCATAGATTAAGAATAATCTGGTAATATATATTCTAGGATGTTTTCATCATATCATCTCTCATGTTTTACACACAAAAAAAATTAATGATAATGTATTTCCATTGATATATATTACATGACACAAAATATACCTACACCTATAATGCTTCACTAAATTTCAGTCATAAACACTAATAAATTGTGACTCATTGAGGATTTCACTTTAATTGAGGGGGTACTAAACTTTATGGAGGACCCACACCGCATTTGGTTCTCTGTACATCATCCATGGGGGTTACTTACTTCCTATGTCATGGATTTATCCCCTATCATGAATTGGGGTTTCCTAATATAATAAGTGTATATAGTACTTGTTCCCTAGTATTAGTGTGTCTTTGAGGTAGTAGGTGACCCCGTTCCTGCTCCAAGAAACTCACACATACCCTATCATCTTCTCCACAAATAAGAGGAAAATAAAAAAGCCAAAAAACATCAAAAAATTATCCCTTTGATTGATCTATATAAATTATTTCGTTCTATATAGATAATAATAAAAACATACTACTTTCATTTTTGATTTTGGAAACTAGGTGAGATGATAGAAAAAACACCACAGACTGGCTAGTATATGGAATGTATTTCTCTATACATGGTGTATGTTTCTCAATAGATATCCCTTCATGTAACTGTATTATCCTATCATAAAAATTCAACCTATATAGAATGTTTCATTAGGTTACATAGCATGTGGGACTTTTAGTCTAGTTAGGAATGTACCGTTATGGGATTCCTAGTTGAGTGGAAGAAACACATGTCATGTCCATCATACCAAATGGCATGTGGGGTAAAGTGTGGAGTTAGTATTGAACTTATTTATACCAAGAGTCATGCGGTTTTATATACATGGTGTGTGGACCTTATTATCACCCCATGTGATATTTAACACTATGTATAAAACTTATCCACCACTGATGATGATTCACAACATGTACCATAGAGTAACATCTCATGAGATATTTAAAATTTGTGGAAACCTTATCCACTGCATAAAATATGATACATAGTTTTTAGTTTCTAGATTACATGCAGTATACTAATTTTTTTCAATATCCATGTTTTTTTAATAATTTACCCACCACCTCCATTATTTTCACCAATTTTATGCATGACATGTTTCATAACACATTCTTTGTATCTATTGTTTATGGTTGACTAGGCTCAAGGAACCCCAGAGTCACCATTTCACCTCACTATTATTACATTATATTCATTTATCATTATCATAATATTTCAGCCTATCCTCCATGATCTCTATCATTTCCCTTGAAAAATACACACTCAAGTATTTCTGAACCCATGTTTCACCATTGTTACCCCATTAAAACATGCATCACCCACTACCTTCTCAATACTTTCCTTTATTGGTCATCATTCAGAGAAAACCTGAGCATAACATGTTTATATTTTACATTATTCCCATAATTAAACCATGCATCCCAAAAATAAATAAAAAATCCCATAGTAAATATATTTAGTGTATTTGGATATTAGCTAAATAAATGCCGTATTTCAAATTATTTACTTTATATCAATGATAAAATTATCCACTCATAACATTCTCCTAGAAATTTTTCTCTATATAATTTTTTGGGGAAAGGTAAAATATAATAATGAGTGAGCTCAAATTCTCAATAAGAGAAAATCTTATAAATGAGTCATGAAAAGTTAGATCATAATCATGTTATGAAACATGAACATAGAATAATTATTTGATTAAAAGGATCAAAAGATTATAAGAATTTTGTATTTCCCTGGACCCAACTCACTCATAAGTAATCAAACATGGTTAGTAAAATGGCCTCAAGCATGCCTCCCAATATGCTAGAGGTTGTCAACATATAGTGAAAGTATAAGGTTGTATAATGGGGATACTATAACCTCATGATCAGAGTAGAAAAATGGTGATAATAAATTAATAAATAGTGGAATCATAACAATAAGAGAGAAGATGAATAATCCTATATCCATATATGAGTAAATAATCAAAACCACAAGACGAATTATATACAAAATGATGAGTATGATAGGATTATACAAAAATAAATATACATACATGGCAGCAAGCATCCAATACAGTACATATATAACAAAAGAAGAAGAAAAAAAGGTTCCTCCAAGAATTACAATCCAATGCTCAGTCTTGTGCTTCTAATCTACCATGCTATGAATCACTCAAACATCCATGACTAGGAACTTGATCTTTCCCCTACCTAAATCAGTTAATTCTATCCAGGTACCAAATGACAGCTCAAATAGGCTATGAAATATACTTATTAGGTCACAACCAATAATTTTTATAAAAAAATACAGCATGTTCATAAAAACCACAAACATGTCCACAAATTACAGGTAAATATGTATAATGAATGATAGATATAAAAAAGTCCATAACAATTTTGTGACTATGAGTAGGATATAAATGGTGGATATTAGTATATACGGGAAAATTGTGCAAGTAACCACTACCTTTGGAATATACCAGAAATTTAAAAAGAGGATTAGACCTAAATGGTCCAGGTACTAAGGAAAAATACTATGGTGACCATCTCATGAAAAATGAACTTATATAATAGAACATGGAATAATGTAGACCTACATGGGATATGAACCCATGTCCCATGCCCTATAAAGCCTAATATCTGAATATATATGTGTATATGGAGGTCGTAGGTTCCATAACTTGATCCCGCTCGTTGGTTCCATGATGTAATCTAAATCAATTCTATAATGCTATAAATATCAGTTTTATACCATTAATATAAAAAAATAAAACAAGTCATAAAAAATTCAAGGGTTGTGTCAGTTTTTATTCCAAGGTACAATCATCCATTACACCACAATATCAATATTTAAACCATTATTTAACTTATTTAATTTTACTTAAGGATTCTCCACTAGGTGACATGGTCACACACCCTAAAGGATGGTTCAATATTAGGTCAGCTGAATAAAATCACCTTGGAGGTGGTTTGGGTTGAGGATAAAAACCTCTAACCAATTCAAGGTTCAATATGGGAATCACATTTAAGGTTCAAAAATATATTTCAAGGAATTTATTAATTTAAGGACAAAATTATCGAAGTTCTGACATGTAGCAGAATGGAGATAATTTAATGAGTGAAAACCCCTTGGGGAAAGGGTATAGACCACCTGCCTTATAGTGGTAGAGGAGTACTCATCAAATATTGGATTCTAATTCAGGGAAGAATGAGAGAAAATAGAGAAATAAAAAAAAGTACACTGAATACAGGGAAAAATATCATACATGAAGATCACATAATGGATGGTGAGGGAAACTAAGAAAAGTAGGTAACATAACTATGATCTTAATGGTAGTGATTCAATGTGACAGATAGAACTTCATTTAGACACTAGACAGAGAATAAATATCAAAACCTAGGTGAGTTATGGGTGTTTATCTTCACATGGAATTCTACTAGATAAATGAGGAATAAAAGAGAGGATTTAGCTTTAAATAAATGAGGAAAAAAATATACTTTTGACTCAATTGTAAGAGGTTATACAATTTGGATCAATGGTTTTTCAAACTGTGATCTAACTGTGTGTCAGTCACTATCAAATGGGATCCACTCCGCATATGGATATCCCACATAGTTTGTAAAAATCATGCTCTAACTATATGGGGTCATTCCCTAAGTGGTACTAAGGGTGTAGGATAGGTTTATAGTTTTCCAAACTATGCACAACCCATACGGGTTCCCTATGAAACATGTTTTTAGTTTTTCACATGTCAATGTGACCTCTCTCACATATATTTTCAAATTTTGATCCCTTATATGTTGAACAAATTTTTTATCTGGGTTACTACTAATCATACACCAACCATGCGCCTCGTATAGCTTCTCTAAAATATGAATATTTAAGCTCTCAATATTCCAAAAATGATCTTGAACCCTTCCTTAAACTCTTAGTTACATTTATAAGAATAAAAAAAATATTATAACATAAATTTAAATATGTTTTACCATAGAAAAAAAATTGAGGTGTTACAGCCTCCCCACATAAGACAGTGCATCCTCAAGTTTCCCTTTTAATGGTAATTAATCACTATATGAGAAAATATTAGTTCACTGGGCATGTTCATCATCCTATCTCTCCCAATTATCATCCTTCACATGGCCATTTTCTATAAAACCCATACTCAAGTAACTAAAATAGCTTGATGATTCTTCATACTTCGGTCCATGTTTTGTATAGGATACTCCTAAAAGGATGAATCTACCACTAACTTAACCCTATAAAGATTAAATATATGATATGGGTATGAATATAATCAAAATAACTAAAAAATATGAGATACATTGTGCATATATATTTATCTATGGGAAAGTTCTATCTGACAATCCACTGATCTGACCCTATCCAAAATATCAGAAGATCCAAAAAAATGAGGTAACAACTTACCTTTCCACCTAAATCATTGATTCCTCGGACTTGTAAAATTATGTATAGATACCTAATAAATGACCTCAAACTCAATAGGTAATCAATGATGATCAACATATAAAATATTCCTATACTAATTTGTATACATTATCTTATTGATCAACTGAATCTACTTTGAATTCTCCAAAATGAGACAATGTCCAAGTAGTGTCACCTCCCCTGCCTCTAACCAGAACAATGGTGATCAGCATGGACTACCATATAATTCCTCATAAATAGATATTTGTTTAGTTGGCTGAAAGATTTTATTGTAAGAAAACATGTCTATAGGTATATGTTTCTCCTAAAAACCTCTAAACTTAAGGATGTATTACCTATTCATGTCCTCCAATACCTATATTATCCACTCAGACTAACCATATATTTGAGGGTGATATGATGTACTCAAAATTACTTATGTACCTAATTCCATCTATTTCCCTAGCTATAATTGTGAAGTAAAATGAGTATCCCTATCTAATACAATAGTCATTGGGACTCCATGATGTTGGATAATATCTTATATATATAGCTATATAAACTCATCCAATTAAAAGGTATCTTTTATAGGTAAGAAGTGTGTTTCCTTCATGAGACCGTCGATGATCACACATACTACATCATTGCCTCAGGGGGGGTCTCAGTAAGCACATAAAAAAATATATGGTGACGTCATCCAATTTATACTCAGGAATGGGCAGTGGCTATAGAATCCCTACTGGTCATTGGTGGTTTTCCATCACCTAATGATAAGTGAAACACTAAGTAAAAAATCCAACTATATAAATTTTCATGCTAGGCCACTATTATTAGGGAATTATATCATGATACATATTTATAATCCTAGGGTATACTACCCAAGTAGATGCATGATACTCCCGCATCAATTTCTCTTGGATGTATATAGTAACACAAAATCAACCTTGGATGTGTAATACATCACCCTCATTAACGATCCATCTCAGTTGCGGGTCCTCTATTGAAGAAATCTCTCTTATGACTAGGCCATTGATATTCTATAACTGCGTCATCTTCACTCTCTCTAGGAGTGATGATGTCACTACCAAATCTATGAGGATGGGTTACCCATGATACTTTTGGACCTCTAAGTGAATATCATAAAACATGTCCACTAACATTCACTTATTACTTTCCTCTAGAACTACCTATGTCTGAGTTCTATGGCTCAGAGTGTCAGATAAATCATTTCCCTAACCCATCATATAGGCAAGATCAAAATCAAAATATTTTAGGTATTCAAACAACCTCCTCTTCCTGAGATTTGGGTCACACTATATGAATATGTATTTTAGGATTCTATGATCTATAATTACCATAAACCTCCTCTTCCTGAGATTTGGGTCACACTATATGCATATGGGGAGTACACGCCATGTACTTGGAAGTACACACCGTGTACTTTGTTTTTTTTTCACTTAAAATGGGCAGTAGCCTCCCCTGTTCAAAGGGAAGGCTTAGAACAATAAGAGGTAGCTCGGGAGAGGAGGCCGAAGCTTTGGAGATCCGCTGAGTGTTCGTCGAGAATCCATTTCCGCCTCGGACGATCTCGTTGGAACAACTCGGGTAAGCCCTCCGCTCTTATTTAACTGTTCTTTCCAATTCTTCCCCTAATGGGAGTTATTTAAATTTAAGCAAGAATTATTTTACAACAGATATACGGCGTTCTTGGATGTTTCAGAAGGAATTGTTCGCGTATATCGTTCGTGGGTGTTTAAGGTAGGTAGCTTGGTGTTTATTTTCCAACTGTCGTGCGTTTTGTGTGTTTTTGAGCTACGAACCCATATTTGGGGTGTCATGAGGCTGAGGCCGTGGATAATTTTTATACCTAGAATTGTATAGGTGATTAATTAAAGTTGTAAAACTGTTGTTTGGGATCAGTTCTTGGATCTGGGACCACCCCCGGGGTGCGTTCCTTTGTTTAGCCGTTTGGCCCGGATACCCGAGGGTATGCCTTTAAAGTAAAAATTGTAGAATTTCCTTGAGAGGAATTGATTGTGTACTACTTGTTACGTGTTGGGAATGGCCCAGTTACCTGTTAGCCTGAGGAAAGTGTTCTTATTAGCCTGTGGGTAGTGTACTACTTAGCCTATGGGCAACTTCTTCCGTGCCTGTGGGCAGCTAATTCTGTGCCTGTGGGTGACACTACTTATGCCTGTGGGAAATATCCGTGTGCCTATGGGTAGATTCTTGTGTTGGATACTCTTTACCTGAGGGTAGGGGTTTACGCGTCTAAGGACATTTGGCTGTTTAATTAGAATATTCACTATGGTGGTATTTTAAATTAAAGGATTAAATAAATATTAAAATGGAAATATAATTGGTTAAGTTAGTTACTTTTTAGTACTTCTTACTTTATTGCATTTTACTACTGCACACATGTTTTACACATAGTTGAGAATGGGTCTTTGGTGGTTGCCTATTGGGATTTATTTATCACACCCTATTTGGGTCATGCTTTTCGGCCCAAACAGATTATGTTTCTGTAGGTGTAGATAAGGGCAAGGGTCCTTATACAAGTACTTGATTGCTGCTGGGGTGTAGGAGAGCATAGGACCGAGCATTGGCTCGCAACTCCGCGAGCTGTTCTATTTTGCTTTTCTGTACTTTTAATTAAGTTGTATTGTATTGTTTGGGTAACATGTTCTGGGTGTTTTCGTAGAATAGTGACAAGCTACATCATCATATATATATATGCCTGCTGGTTTCCCTTTTTGTTATCGGTTATCCATTTCAGTTATATATACTGTTATTGTTTCCAATTTTATTGTATGTTTATTTATATTCTTCTGTGCTACACTTTGAAAAATGAGGGCATAGTTTCCCCACTATCAGACCTGGGCCCTCACTGCTAGTCACTAACCTCTAGCATTTGGGGAAGTGTGCTTGAGGTCACGTGGAGAACCGGGTTCGGGGCACCCGTTGTGTGGCACCCGGAACCGGGATGTTACAAAGTGGTATCAGATGGGTTCTTTTCTTTGACTTACTATTTGGAGCCTTAGTTAGGGATAGGACGGGAATAGTAGTTGGTAATAAGCTGTGCCCGGGCATAGCTAACCCGTGTACAGGGAAAATCCAATTTACCTCGTATTGCAATTTTTCTGATTTTTCAATTTACAGTTGATATGATTTCACTGTTGGGTGACACACTTGTGATTGTGCTATTTATATTTTATCTATGGGTTCTATTTAGTTGCAACCTGATGAGATGAGGGTATTCCATCTCATGCATCATTTAGGAACATGCTAGAAATCACATTCCACGCATAGTACCATTCCATGTAGTTTCATTACAAACTGCATGTTGTTATGATAGTTGATGTGATAGAAAAGCATGCTGTTGTGATAGTTTCTTGGATAAATACCTGCTGTTTGATAGGGTATTTCGTATGAGCCTGTTTATAGAATGGATGCCAAACTTTGGTCTTTAGGGAGTATGGGCCCCCATTTACCAGAATTTTGTGGATCATTGACTATTTATTTTATTATAACATAGATAAGATGTCAAACTTTGATTAGTGGATAGTATGGGCCCTCACAGATCGGAATTTGGCACTTAGGTGTTGTTTTTCAGTGTTTTCTAGGTTCCGGTGAAGTTTCTGAGGCATACTATCCGGAAACACTGAATACACGTCGTGTAGTACTGTAAACACTCCATGTATGTTCTTCTGTTTGAGAAGAAAACTAAACTTTTTGAGTACAAGCCGTATACCCAGAGTACACGCCGTGTAGTCTCTTCCCATTTCACAAACCATGTGGGCGGCGACACGAGGAAGGGAAGAGCTTGGGGAAAACACGCCTTTTAGTTTCTGTACACGCTGTGTAGTGTTGACCCGGAGACCCGCCCGTGTAACTAACAAACACGGGCCAGTGTATTCGTTTCTTGAACACGCCGTGTCAATGAAGAACATGCCGTGTAGTGGTCCCTGGGGACCCAGCCTTGTAAATAACAACACGGGTCAGGGTAATCCTTTCGAGTACACGCCGTGTGTATATTGAACACACCGTGTAGGTTGAGCCGTGTAAACCAACCGTGTAACTAACAACACAGGTCGGTGGAGCTCGTCTAGTACACGCCGTGTACCTATGGGACATTCCGTGTAGTCTTGTCCAAGGACAGACTAGGTGGAGTAAGCCATGTGGCTGGGAGATGGGGTAGTGTACACACCGTGTGCGGGTGTAACATGCCGTGTAGTGTTAATCCAAGTAGTCGGTCGTGTCACAAGTGACACAAGCAGTTGGAAATAACACCATACATGTCGTGTAGATAATATACATGCCGTGTAGTTTTGTTCAAATGGGAGCTGTGTGGCTTAGCCGTGCAGAAGGACCCGGTAAGGGGAAGGGGATTTAAGTACACGCTGTGTAGTTAGTATACACACCGTGTATTCTTGTTTTGCAAATTTTGAATGCCTTCTTACTCCTGTTCCCTTTTGGGTTTCTTCGTTTTGGTCTTGATAATCTTGAATCTAAGGCGTGTTTTTGACCTTGTAGTGTCATGCCGCCGAGACGACCGCGCATTGTTTTCCAGGAGAGTGGCGATGACTATACTCTAGAAATGGTGGGCCATGGGATACCAGTGGATCCTCCAGCAGAGCCAGATGTAGCACCAGCTGCTATACCGGACACAGGCACGAAGGCACAGTTCCGTGAAGGCTTTATGCGGTTCATGCAGACCTTTCAAGGAGCACCACCGGCTGCCACATCTATGGCTGAGCTGACTCATATATTCCAATAGCAGCATCCGCCTACGTTTTCAGGGGATGCCGGACCACTGGCTATGGAGTCTTGGCTGGGATCGATGCAGACTATTTTCGAGCATCTTGATATGCCTCCAGGGTGGAGGGTCAAGCTTGCGACATACATGCTGCGTGATTCCACCAAGAGGTTGTGGGATGTTACCACCCAGTCATATCATCACAGATACATGGCGTGGGAAGATTTTCAAGCAGTCTTCTATGACTTCTTCTTCCTAGAGACGCTAAGGGTAGATAGAGCTTGAGAGTTCATGAACTTGCAGTAGGGCTCTATGTCGGTGATGGATTATTCTGCTCGTTTCACCGAGCTTCATCGTTTTTCACCCGTTCTAGTGGGTGATGAGACGCTGAGATCCAGACATTTTGAGGATGGTCTTCGCTATGACACCCGAGTGCTAGTGAATGTTTTCAGGTTGCCTTCAGTACATGTTATTGTGAACCAGGCACCGAATACAGAGAGGAACCTGTGGGAATATAGTGGTGTGGGCCAGGGCGGTTCAGCACCAGTTACTGGTACTATTTCTACTGGCAAGAGCAAGAGATAGATGGACTTCTCTCAGGGTGGCAGTACCATCCAGAAGAATGTTTCAAGTGGCCAGGTCATGTGCTACCACTGTGGTAAGGAGGGGCACAAGAGACCTCAGTGTCCACGAGACCCAGTGGAGTGCTAAGTTTGTGGTAGGATGGGTCATCTGCAGCACTTTTCCAGGGCGTTTCTACTAATGTCTAGTGAGAGAGGTTCTGTGCAGACTCCGCGTGTGGGAGCAGGACCAGTAGCTTCTTACCAGTCGGGGAACTGGAATACGTCAGGGTGTGCAGGCAGAGATGGTGGTCGTGGCTGTGGTAGCCAGACACCAGGATCTCAAAGGCAGCAGGGTGGGACAGCTCAGGGTAGCCAGGCTGTGTCGCAGGGCCGCGGCATTGGGCAGGCTTATGCGGTGCAACAGACCCAATAAGAGCAGGATCCCAGACCTTCTATAGTCAGAGGTACTATTCTAGTAGCTTCTATTTTATCTTCAATACTTTTCGATACAGGTGCTACACATAATTTCATATCTGTACCCGTTGTGGAGAGCCCTGGGGTCTGTGTTTCTACTTCTTCTGATATCATGATGCTAGACACTCCATTGGGTACTAGAACAGCTGGTGTGCGTCAGTGCAAGGAGTTCCCCCTTGAGGCTGGTGGGTGTCACTTTCTTTGGGACCTCTATGTCTTAGAGATGACGGCTTATGATTTCATTCTCGGGATGGACTGGTTGGTTCCCTTTCGATCCTTTGTAGACTGCTATCGTCGCAGAGTGAGTTTCATGTCACCAGAGGGAAGAGATTTTCTATACAAGGGTGAGTAGGATGTTCAGGCGAGTCGAGTTAGACCAGACCATCGTGAGCGAGGTTGAGTCATAGCCCAAATTGAAAGTTTATATCTAGACGACCAGGGGACTTGTCAGAAGGATTTACCTCCATTAGTTAATCATTTCAGGGATTTCTTCCCAGAAAACTTTTCAGGTCTACCTCTAGAGAGAGAGGTGGATTTCTCTATCGAGGTCATTCCAGGAGTAGCACCGGTGTCCATTCCTCCTTATAGGATGGCCACGCCTGAGTTTCAGGAGCTAAAGAGGTAGTTAGAGGATTTACAGGCAAAGGGTTTCATCCGACCCAGTACTTCTCCTTGGGGTTTCCTGTCCTTTTTGCGAAGAAGGCGGATGGTAACCTCAGACTATATGTGGATTATCAGAATCTGAACCAGTTGACAGTTAAGAACTGATATCCCTTACCGAGGATTTATGATATTTTTGATCAACTTTGTGGAGCATGAGTGTTCTCGAAGATTGACTTGAGGTCCGGATATAATCAGCTGCGCATTGGACTATCTGATATACCTCTCATGTCTTTCAGGAGCAGGTATGGTCCATAAGAGTATACGGTTATGCCGTTCGGACTCACAAACACGCCAACAGTTTTCATGGCTCTGATGAATCGTGTGTTCCATCCTTATCTGGATTCTTTCGTGACAGTATTCGTGGATGATATCTTGGTGTACTCTCACACTTTACATAACTATGCCACCCATCTTGAGATCGTATTGAGTACACTAATAGAGCATCGGCTATATGATAAGATCTCAAAGTGCCACTTTTGGATGGACCAGATTCACTTCCTAGGTCATATCATCTTAGAGGCAGGAGTTTCAGTAGACCCAGAGAAGGTGAGAGCAGTAGTTTACTGGGAGCAGCCTAAGAACGTGTTTGAGATACAAAGTTTCTTGGGGATGGCTGGTTACTACAGATGATTTATACATGACTTCTCCCTCTTAGAAGTACCATTGATGGGCTTGACTAAGAAGGGTGTGAAGTTCGTTTGGTCAGAAGCATATGAGACAGTCTTTCAGGACCTGAAAGGAAGGTTGACATTAACACTGATCCTGATACTCCTAGAGCAGGGGAAGAGCTATACAATTTATTGTGATGTATCAGGTATTAGGTTGGGAGCTGTGTTGATACAGGGCGATCTAGTTGTTGCGTACGGGTCTCAACAGTTGAGGCCACATGAGAGGAATTACCCAATGCATCATCTTGAGTTAGCTGTAGTTGTTCATGCGTTGCGCTGTTGGAGACATTATCTATTGGGAGATAATTTTTTAGTTTTCACCAACCACAAAAGTCTCAAGTATATCTTTACTCAGCCTAACTTGAATCAGAGGTAGCGAAGGTGGGTCGAATACCTTCAGTCCTTTGATTTTGAGCTTGCCTATACACCTGGTAAAGGTAATGCAGTAGCTGATGCACTGAGCAGGAAAACTTAGGTACAGGCTGTGCAGGAGGCCAGTGGTGAATGGTAGGTTATGGCTTTGTTCTCTGAGATGCATTTGGAGGTGCACGACAGTCAGAGGAAATCCTATATTGCATCTTTAGTTGTGACTTCTACCCTCCTGGATAGAGTTAGGATGAGATAGCTATTAGATTCTGAAGGCCTAGTTCTACGGGAGTTGGTGGAAAGTGAGGACCCTTCTCCTGGGTGGAAGATAGGCGATGATGAGGTTTTTCATTTCCATGGATGAGTGTGGGTTACAGGGTATATACATGAGGAGGTGATGCGAGAGTTTCATGCTTTAGCTTGGGCAGTTCATCCCGGGGTTACCAAGATGTACCGTGACTTGAGACATCAGTAATGGTGGCCGGGTATGAAGAGAGAAGTAGTTGGTTTTGTTATGAGGTGTTCCACCTGTCATCAGGTGAAGGCGGAGCATCAGAGACCAGACGAACTGTTACAACAGTTACCTATTCCAGAGTGGAAATGGGATGATGTTACGATGGACTTTGTGACTGTTTTGCCAAGGTCACCTTGAGTCAATGATGTCATGTGGGTTATTGTGGATAGACTCACAAATGTAGCTCACTTTTTTCTGATCAAGGAGACCTTCGGTGTTTACAAGCTTGGGAAGTTGTATATCCGAGAGATCGTACGTCTACTCAGCGTGTGGTTTCGGTAGGGTTGTGGCATCGTCGGTTCGATCCCCTACATCGCGAGTTGTACCAGATAGGGTTCTGGTATCATTGTGACCATCTTTATATGGACGATGATCCTCTATCTGAGTGTGGAGCTTCTGTCGAGCGCTAGATTGGGTTGTGGTATCCCCCAGCGGATCCTGGGTGTGATCCCCTATCTGTGAGAACTACGTATGCCAGATCAGGTCGTGGTATCCCCCAGCGGACCCTGGGAGTGATCCCCTATCTGTGAGCTACGTATACCGGAGTGGGTCTTGGTATCCCCTAGCGGACCCTAGCGGTGATCCCCTATCCGAGGAGTTTGGTGGTTATGTTGATTCAGCGATGTTTCCTCAGTGATGTTATCCGACGAGCGTGGTCTCTCGGGTGATCGTCTGAGATGTTTGTTTGGGACCCGATGGAGTGTATCTCTCGGATGAGTGTCATCTGGTATGACAGTGTTCGTGTGGTGTACTCTCCTGGTTGGGACAGTTGCTGGTGATGAGGTCGGTACCTCTTGTGGCTTGTGGCGTGAGTTGAGTATAACTGGATTGTTCAAGGTGTATGTATGGGCATACACCTGAGCTGAGCTGAGCTGACTAGTTGTGTTTAGCCGAGGATGGTCACGAAATGGAGTTTCTCTCTTGTCTGGGTTCCCTCTGGCTGGGTTGAGTGGACTGTTGCCTTTCAGTTGCTCCCTTGGGTTTTGGGTTTTTGGGGTGCCTACTGAGTATGTTTATACTCACCCCTGCATGGGCTTTGCCCGCACATGTTTGTGTCTTGTGCAGACCACGGGACATTTGACGGAGTCCCAGGAGGACCCGGAGCAGGCGGAGCTTAGTGAGCGAGTTGACCGGGGTGTCTACCAGAGCTGTGCCGAGGGATCTTTTTGGCGGGTGTTTGTGGCAGCGTTCCCCTTCTTCAGAGCAGGTTGGACGTGCTTTGTAGTTTTCTTTGGTGGGCCCTGTTTTTCCCTTTGTACTTTTGTTGTTGCACTCTGGTTTGGGATAGATTGTATGCATGCATTTACTTTTCAGTTTCTATATCTCAGCATTGTTTCATGGAGGTGTTTGTGGGTGCGTGTGTACAGGTACCTTAGGCTAATGCCTCCCATGTGTGTGATAGCCTACTCAGTGCTAGTCGCCAGCCCCTGGCCTATTGGAGGCGGGCTTGGGGAGTCGCGGCTCGAGCCCCGTTGGTTCGGGTCGTGACAGAGTGGTATCAGAGGAGGTTCCACCTTTGGGATCTCAGAGCGTAGCTGGTCTAGCTGTGAGTTTGGTTTGGGTTGCATAGTGGTAGTGTTAGGATGTTTCTAGTTTGGCTTTCAGGCCAGGGACTCCAGTGTTGGTGCGGCGGCTGACGTATCCATACACCAGGACTCTGATAACCTACCTTTCAACTCGGTACATTCGTACACTGGTCGTAGGGACATAACGGTACATGCATCATATAGGACTGGGTTTTTGGGTATTTCCATGTCCTTCTTGAGTCAGCTCTCCAGTTATAATTTTTGACTGTGGTGTGTCTTGAATGTTTTTCAAGATGTCTCTACGATGACAGCCAGCAAGGGTTCCCTAGCAGGATTGTGCTGACGACCTGCCCCATGTAGAGGTTGTGGAGCAGGGCGCAGGTTCTGTGGTTGCACCTCCAGGTGGTCTGCCAGTTGAGCCGCCACCTGTCGAGCAGCTGGTTGTGCCGACAGTGTAGGACGAGGTTTTGTGCAGCCTGAGTGCGCTGCACGAGTTCCAGAGGCAGTGACCTCTAAGGTTCCGGGGTGATCCAGACCCCCAAGCAGCTGATGACTAGCTTAAGGCAGTCACCCGGGTATTCCGCCTAGTGAGGACACCTCCAGATCAGATGGTGGTCCTAGCGGCGAGCCTTCTGCATGGTTCTGCCTGGCGATGGTGGAGTTTGGTGACGCAGTCCCATGACGAGGAGATGCTCACGTGGGCAGAGTTTGGGTGGCTCTTCAGGGAGGATTTCTATTCAGTGACGCTGAGGTCAGTGCGGATCCAGGAGCTTCTACAGCTTCGACAGGAGAGCATGACTATTTCGGAGTACTCAGCGAGGTTTACAGACCTGTCGTGCTACTCCCTGGATATGGTTCGAGACCCCTTATTTAGGGATTGGACCTTCGAGCAGGGCTTACGCAGGGACATCCGAGCAGGTGTGGTTTCCTTGTGCTTGCCCACCTATGCTAGAGTGCTGGAGCGAGCGTTGGTGGTGGAGAGTTTTCTGGCTGAGCAGATTCACCCTGTTAGTGATGGGCACTCGAGGGCTGAGACTTTTTCAGTCGGATCAACATCTGGTAGCCGACGACAGACTCAGGGGTCTGGACGTGGTCGACGTTTCAGGAGGCGACCCCAGGATGGAGGATCTGATCCTCAGGGCTCACAGGGCTCGCGGGCTAGTTTTGGTCAGCCACAGGAGAGGCAGTGTTACGCTTGCGATGGTCGGGGACATCTTGCTAGATATTGTCCGACCCGATGTGCTGCTGAGAGGGAGCCGGTCGATGGACCGCCTTGGCAGAGGCAGCGTCTCGAGCAAGGAGGTCCATAGGGCGGCGGACGTGGCAGTGGAGCTGGTGTAGCGGGAGGCGGTGGTAGGCAGTACCAGTTGCAACCACCCCCACCCCCATGTGGTCCACGCCAAGCTCAGGGAGCTGGTGGCCGAGGGCGAGGACAGTTGCATGCCCTGGAGGCATTCGACCCAGAGGCACCGCAGATGGATAGAGGTACGCCTTGTGTCTTTTCTACTTACTGCAGTAGTTTGTCAGACACTATTTAGCGGTACTCTTTCCTTTTGTTGCTTGCTCGAGTTTTGTTCAGGGCGTTGGTAAGACCCTGTGTGGGAGTTGTTCTGCATGCTTCGAATGCGTGAGGTAGATGGATCATTCCCCCACCGAGACGCGTTTTTGTGATGAGATTAAAACCGTGCGGGCGAGTCAGTGCCGCCCAAAGCGAATAGTATTGAGGTGTGGTGGATGAGTCCTTCTGACTTATGCGTTCGGGCATGGGTGTTGGTTGGTGAGCTTGGTGGTGTGTGAGACCCAGTTGAGAGTCCAGTCGCTTTCCTTGTGCTTAGGGTTTTTCGGGGACGAAAAGTTCTATGGGGGGAGGATGTAGAGACTCGGGTTTTTGGTCCTGTCATACTTTGGAATATTTCTACGAATAATTCCAGAGCTAGTCGCGAAGACGGCGTGCGATTCCGAGGCCCGGTGTGCCCAGAATTAATTTTATAAAAATATTAAGTATTTTTTATACTATGCACGTGGAGGGGTGTGATATCTCCTAAACGGTAGCTCAGAGCGGGAATCTGAGGGCACGGTTACGTCCGGAACGTGTCGTTTACCCTAGGCGAGGTGTAAACTTTGCGGGCGCCTGTGGTGAGAAACGCCAGCAAGGGCATTTTCGTAAATAAGTAGCAAAGTTAGTGTGTGAGCGTCGGCTCGAATAACTTCTGAACGGAGTCTCGGATGGAAAATCTGAGTCCGTCGTTGCGTTCAGAATGGCGCGTTTACCCTAGGGGTGACCTTACTTTTGTTTGCATCGGGCGTCGGGTCTGAGGCGGGTTTGGCGCCGGCGAGCAGCTGATATAAATATCAGCGCCCCCCCCCCCCCCCCCCCTTATCGTTCTTCTCGACGTTCTTTGCTGTTCTTCGCCACTGCTCTGCCGAATCGAGCAAACGAAGTGCCCACGAGCTCATAATTCGACGGCAGACATTCCAGGAGCACACAGCGGAAGATATGGAGCGCGGATCTAAGGCAGAACGTCGGCGTTTCACCCGCGAGGTAGGCGGTTTGAGTTTTACAATCCCGGATCCCATTTTTGTGTTGTTTTTATTCAAATTTTAATAAGGGTTGTATAGTTTGGGTCCCGAGCTTTCCAAAACATGTTTCGGATCTGGATTTGGAGCACTGAGGTGCTCTCGGTGGCACCCTGAAGTTTTCCGGCGAAAACCCGGTTTTCCGGCGACGACGGGCGGCGGCCATGGTGGAATCCGGCGACGGCGCGGCGGCGGTTTCCAGTGGCGACGGCGGCGGCACGGCAGAATTCGGCAGCGGCGCGGTGGTTTCCGGCGAGGCTGGCGGTGGTCCGGTCAGGATTTTTCGGGGGTTCTTTAAACTCCCATAACTCGTAAACCGTAACTCCGATTTACGAGCTGTTTGCGGCGACGCACTCCTTGCGTCGAGACGGACCTTTTGAGCTCACTTTGAGGGTTTAAGGGTTTGGGATCGTGGCCCGGGAGTTAGAAACGTCGTATAAAATAATATTATTTTATTATTTTACGACTTCAGGACGTTGTAACTTTTACCCGGAGCGTCCGATTGATGTTCCATCAGTGGCATTGAGACTCTGATGGTACGATATGCTTTTTGAGATGGTTTCCGGGTGTTGGGACTGTGAACGGGGTGCGGGCCCCACGAGGCTGGATTTTGGCGTTTGCGGAGAAACGCAACTTTTGCACCAGGAGTCCGATTTTGGCGGATGAAGAGTCGATCCTGTGTGTTTTTTCCGAGAGGATCGCAATGGTGTGATCCATTCGATGAGTTTCGGAATCCAGGCGTGGGCCCCACCCGAGCTGGCCTTTGGTGAATAGTGCCTTTTTCACCGGGTGTCCGTTTCGGACGAGCGAGTAGTCGATTCTACTTGTTTTTCGGAGGGGATCGCCGTGGTGTGATCCGCTCGATGGGTTTCGGTATCGTTGTGTGGGCCCCGCATGAGCTAGCTACGGTGAATAGTGCCTTTTTCACCGGTGCTCCGTTTCGGGCGAGTAAATAGCCTATGCTGCGTGTTTTTTCACGTGGAACGCAATGGTGGTCTCGGTTTTAGCCTAGGAGGTGTGTAGTGTGGTGTTGGGTGGGTCGTTCGGGTTAGCAACGTTTGGACCAGCAGTGGTTGAGATTTCTCCCTTGGTTCGTTCCTACGAGGGTTCGCGCGACATCACAACCTTCGTAGGGGTTTGTGATCCTCTCGATGGGATGTTTAAACTGTTAGAGTTGTGGTATCCCTCCGGTGGGCCCAGAGTGGATCCTCTAGCATCTTTACCCTGGATCGGGTTCTTGGTATCGTTGTGACCGCTTATTCACGGGCGGCGATCCCCTATCTAGCAGGTTAACCCCGTAGGGTTTGTGGCATCATCAGGAATATGATCCCCTACGCGGTGGGTCTTGACCAGTAGGGTTGTGGCATCCTCGAGTATATGATCCCCTACTCAGCATGAAGTTTATAGTAGGGTTGCGGTATCGTTGGTTATACGATCCCCTACTCAGCGCTTGGTGTCAGTAGGGTTGTGGTATCGTTGGTTATGCAATCCCCTACTCAGCGTGTGGTTTCGGTAGGGTTGTGGCATCGTCGGTTCGATCCCCTACATCACGAGTTGTACCAGATAGGGCTCTGGTATCGTCATGACCATCTTTATATGGACGATGATCCTCTATCTGAGTGTGGAGCTTCTATCGAGCGCCAGATCGGGTTGTGGTATCCCCCAGCGGATCCTGGGTGTGATCCCCTATCTGTGAGAACTACGTATTCCAGATCAGGTCGCGGTATCCCCCAGCGGATCCTGGGAGTGATCCCCTATCTGTGAGCTACGTATACCGGAGTGGGTCTTGGTATCCCCTAGCAGACCCTAGCGGCGATCCCCTATCCGAGGAGTTTGGTGGTTATGTTGTTTCAGCGATGTTTCCTCAGTGATGTTATCCAACGAGTGTGGTATCTCGGGTGAGTGTCTGAGATGTTTTTTTGGGACCCGATGGAGTGTATCTCTCAGATGAGTGTCATCTGGTATGATAGTGTTCATGTGGTGTACTCTCCTGGTTGGGACAGTTGCTGGTGATGAGGTCGGTACCTCTTGTGGATTGTGGCGTGAACTGAGTATAACTGGATTGTTCAAGGTGTATGTATGGGCATACACCTAAGCTGAGTTGAGCTGACTAGTTGTGTTTAGCCGAGGATGGTCACGAAATGGAGTTTCTCTCTCGTATGGGTTCCCTATGGCTGGGTTGAGCGGACTGTTTCCTTTCAGTTGCTCCCTTGGGTTTTGGGTTTTTGGGGTGCCTACTGAGTATGTTTATACTCACCCCTGCACGGGCTTTTCCCACACATGTTTGTGTCTTGTGCAGACCACAGGCCTTTTTCTAGAGTCCCAGGAGGACCCGGAGCAGGCGACGCTTAGTGAGCGAGTTGACCGGGGTGTCTACCGGAGCTGTGCCGAGGGATCTTTCTGGCGGGTGTTTGTGGCAGCGTTCCCCTTCTTCAGAGCAGGTTGGACGTGCTTTGTAGTTTTCTTTGGTGGGCCCTATTTTTCCCTTTGTACTTTTGCTGTTGCACTCTGGTTTGGGATAGATTGTATGCATGCATTTACTTTTCAGTTTCTATATCTCTGCACTGTTGCATGGAGGTGTTTGTGGGTGCGTGTGTACAGGTACCTTAGGCTAATGCCTCCCATGTGTGTGATAGCCTACTCGGCGCTGGTCGCCAGCCCCTGGCCTATTGGAGGCGGGCTTGGGGAGTCGCGGCTCGAGCCCCGTTGGGTCGGGTCGTGACACCCACCATTGGGGTTCGTGTTTTTTCTAAGGTAATACGATCACCAAATAAATAAATAAATTAATATTATTCAAGTTAAGAATAATTGGCATGGAATTTTTTTATTAAACGTATTTACAAGTTTTAAAGTAAATACATGGAAAATAATAATTGAAAGAATATTAGTTTAAAATATTCAAGGTTCGTTTAATATTTTTGAGAACATTGAGCCAAGTTAATGTCTTGGGTATCATCATGTAATATATTTATTACATTACAATAAAATTATAATAATAATAAATGATATTTATGAATTAGTTTAGTAGTCAAAATATTTTTTCTATAGTGTGTTAATTATTTGGGGGTCGGATAGACTTTTCTAGCCGATTTCCATTACACACTATAAATAGAGAAGGATAGGGATTCACCAATGAGTATTCTCTACACCTCTCTCTCTCCCTTCTTCTTCACTCTCCTGTATTCTAGAGAGAGTATCTAGATCTGGGAGTTTGTAATGATATCCCTCTCATGCATCATAAGAAAGGATATGTGGTGATCCTCATAGCATCAAATGTGTCATCAAACTCCCTGCTAGCACTCAGATTTCAACGATCAGTGCTCGCTCATATTTTTGAATAGCATGTGGATGATCTTGAGGAATTCAGTTTCAGATTATTTAATCATCAATCATCAATGACGATCATATTTCAAGTGTAGCTTCAAATCAAACTAGATATTTTTTTATTTAATATGTGTGCTTAAAAACTCTTCATGTGAGATCCTTGGCTTATATTGGGAAACAATTTGTCGACGTCGAGAGTTTATGACAATATTCGGGGGGGAAATTTAAAAAAACATCTTTTAGGGATTCTGCTTTATTCCTGGTACCATCAATTGGTATCAAAGTAATGCATAAAGATTTTTAAGCCAAGAAATATTAAATTTTTATTAAATATATTAGATAGAATCATTACGGTCCCAACACCACAGATAGTGGGTAGATCTGACATCAAATGACCAAGTTATGGTAATCTGAAGGTTTAATTCGAACTAAAAATTTTATTGATTTTTAATCTACTAAATATTTCTTTTTCAATATATGTATGATTATCCAAAACTATCTATGGGATTGTTTTCTGATAAACCTTTTCATTCTATCTAGATAATCCGTAGTAAGAATTGTCATTATAATTTTTTTCTGATGAGGTAAAATAATATTATTTTATCATTATAATAATATTATTCATTTTATAAATGAAATAATGGGGATGTTGGGTCATGGATTAGAAAAAAAATGTATAAAACTTCATTTCCATGTAGGTTTGGAATATAAATCCCTTTGTTTCAAATAAATAAAAAAAATTCAGGTGTGGTGGACTTCGAAAATAAAAGTTAAACATCTTTATACAAATGGTAAAGCATGGGGCCACCCTTGTCGGCCCCCTCCTATCAGAATACTTCCTTGGGTGCTCAGCTCCCCTCTTCTGAGCCACTCCTACTCGGTGCCTCTGGCCAAAGAAACCAGCCACCCAGCCACCCTTCTTTTCGTCCACCCATGGAGCGGCACCACCTCTAGTGTCAGACCACCATGGAGAACCCCTCATGTAGTATCCCCAGTTTCTTGTATGTAACCCATAATTGATACTATTTATGGTTATAAAGTGTAAGGGTGGAGGTTGGGATATTTTTTAAAACTTTCAAAGAGTTTGGGGGGATAAATAGGATACACATGGGCTGCGCACGGTTTGTATAAACCGTGAACAAATCCTAATAGCAATCGTGAAGCTTGTTATGGGTTGGGAATTTTTTAGGAAGTATATTTGGTACAATTTGATCATGGTTAGAGAGACCATGTGAGGAGTTCATGTAAGTGTTTCCTTAAATTAGTAGCTAATTCATAGTTAGCGCACGGTTTTTCAAACTGTGCAGTCTAACTATGCGCAGAGTCAAATCTAGATCCTTAAAAATAGGATCTCACTCATTTTTTCCATAACTCACTCATTTTTTTCCTATGAACCCATAATTATATATTCCTCCCTATTGAATTTTTTATAACCTCTCCCAAGTGAATTGGAGTCAATTTTAATCCCTCCATTGGTGTTTTCAAGCCCGATTCTCATAATAAGTGCCCGATCTTCTTGGTTCTTGACTTGTTTCTTAGATCTACTTAGATATTCTTCTCTGGTTCTCTTTATTTTTCATATCTACACTTTTTATGGGTATTTCTATGTTGGGGGGATTCCAATTTAGTTGAATATTGGTCATGATCTTCCTAGGAGAAGAGATCTAAGGCCGATTCTTAAAAGATTGACTCGGCTTCTTGTGTGTTCTTTGTCTATTGTCGAGTTTGTCAAAACCTTTAAGGTAGGTGGATTCACTCTCATATCCTCTTTATATAATTTATTTCATTAGTTTCACATTGAGTAAATTGGATAATATTAATTGTGAAATCTGGTTTTGATACATGGAATAAATCTATTTAGTGATGATTTATCATTTTTTGTAGATTTGTGAAATCTTGATAAGTTGCTGTGAAAATTATTTTAATTTCTCGAATTTAAAATAGTGATTTTAAATGGTGGATTTTTTGGAACTTATATATTTTTTTATTTGGAAGAGGGTTTCAATAAAAAAAAATTATTAAAATGAGTTGGCATTATAATTGTTTTAATGAAAAATTATTTTCAATAAAATGGTGATTTTTTTTGAAAGGGTTGTTTTGGCATGATGTTTGGGAATATGTGGTGAGTGTTCATGTTTAATATACAAGGCTTGGTTGAAATATGACCTTGTTCTCAGTACTATAGTTTTAATGGCGCATGGGAAAAAGTTACCTTGTGATGACTTGGTAGATCGACGAGAAACCACTCATGAGTATGGAACTGTCATCGCATAGCTTGCATGGTTGGTTGTGTGGATGTGTGGAATGGATTGGGTATGCCAAAGGAATATTGATAAATGGTTTTAAATATTTGTTTATTTATTTTCTGTAAAAATAACTTACTGGAAAAATTTGTTTGAATTGCACTTGTATGTTTTTGGTTAATAATGGTTTTGGAAACTTGTTTATACTTAGTTATAAACTATTTTGAGAAATTTTTTCATATAAACTATTTTATGTAAATGTTGTTAACTCTTCTTTCCTAGTGGCATGAGTAGGGAATTCATTGGGGAAAACCTAATGAGTTTTATACTCACCCTTTCTTTGGCACTTTGATACTTTTGTAGATGTTATCTTCTGGGACAAGGGCAAAGGTAAAGTTTCACATGTTTTTAGCACTAATTCATGATGCTCAGTCTATTTGGTGATCATGGAGCATGGGGCACGTGGAACTTAATGTCTTGTGATCTTCTTGGAGTATTTAGTTGGTTTCCACTATTTACTTTGATAGTTGTTTATTCTTCCTTTGTTGAAAACTTTTATGTGGTTTTGATATATATAAAGTCATAGAGTATATTTTCATTTGTTCATGCATCATTTAGTGAGCTATTTGGTTAATGGTTTTATTCTTAAAGGGTAAATCATCCCCCTTCTATATTTGGAACCCTTCATAATTTATTAACAGCCTTTGGCATATTAGGGATGTCACTTAAGGCCAAGTAATGACTCGTTGTGCTCTCAAGACAATGATAATAAGTGGGTTATTACAAATGGTATCAGCTTGTTCGGTCCTTGCCTGACAAGTAGTAATCAGTGTTCCTAGTCTTGGAGTTGAAATTCCTTCTTAACTATTCCTTAGGTTTGAATATTAGAAAGAGTAGGATTGTTGGAACTTGAAATGCATAGCATAAAAGGATGTAGCTAACCCTTTTATGTTGAACTACAAGTTACCATGGAGTTGGGTACATAATTGTTTTGGAGACACTTAAAGGATTTGGAAATATCATTGTCATGGGTTTAGCCAATGAAATGAGCATGACATGATTATTGTATTTTGAAAATGAGTTGATTTTCAAAATAAAGAATGGCTTTTAAAAAATGGTTGAACATAGAAAAGGGTGTTTTTGTAAAACAATGTTGTTATAGTTGATGTGATAGAATTTGAAATGTTAGGCCATCAATTTCTAGAAGGTGGGAATTAAAGAGTTTGTTGGTTATTTAGAAAAGGGCACCTGGTAGGAGTCGTAGGAACCAACCAGGAGAAGTTGTGAAGAATGTGGTTCCACCTAAGCCACAGGTGAACCAAGAACTAGTTCAGAGTATCATTCTAGCATTTTAAGTAGTGGATACGGGAAACCATAAGGATGAGCCAAGACACTTCGATCATTCTATCCAGTTCATGAAACAAAATCCACCCATCTTTCAGGGTGATTCTGAATTCGAAAAGGCAGAGGTCTGGCTGAATAGGATGAATCGTATCTTTGAATTCATCAGAACACTGATGAAGATCAATGTCAAGCTGGACACTTACTTTCTCAAGGATCTTTCATGCTAGAATGGATCAAGGCCTTACTTGGGATAATTTTGAGGAATTGTTTAATAAACAATTCTATCCTCATATGTTCAAGATCTAGAAGATGAAGAACTTAATTAACCTCAAGCAGTAGTATCTCTCTTTCATGGAATATCCGACTAAATTCATGAATTTAGTGTTATTTACACCAAAATATGTGGTAAGTGTGTCCTTGAAGGAATGCATCTTTGAATCAGGGATAAGGAAAGAAATTTGATCAAAGATCATATTGCTCTGTATTACTGAGTATACATAGATGGTGAACAGAGTAGCGGTGGCTGAGTGGGAAATCTCAGCAGCTATGGGAGAAATAAGTATGATGATCCCTACTAGAAATGGTGAAAACTTCAATACTGGGAGTAAGCATAATAGAGACACCTATTTTCAAGGTGGGACTAGGAATTAGAATAAGACTAGTGGATTAGTAAATCTTCCTCCACGATTAAAGATCCAAGAAAAATGCAACCAATATTGTCCCTTTGACCACATGAAGTGAGAATGTACATCACCACCAAGATTATTCCATAACTGCAACAATATGGGACATCTTAAATGCCTTTATCACATTACTTTGAGGTCAGGCGCTTGGGACACTTCTCAAGTGTCACAAGCATTATATGATTCGATAAGATGAGGCATGATGAATCAGTCTGGTAAACATAGAAGATCTAGACATGGTGATTCTAGGAATACCATGACTCCCCAGTAAGGGAAATATTAGTAAGGAAACAAGGAGAAAAGTGTAGCAACGAAGAAACTGTATGGATCTGATCAAATGATTATGGATGATCAGGTTGGACCATCTTTGGTGAGAGATACAATTATTTTGAATTTTACCCTTATGAAAGTGTTGTTTGATAACGGTGCATTGTATTCCTTCATTTCTTCACATTCTACTGATTTTCTATGCTTAAAACTTGAAATGATTTCTACTATGATTAAACTCCATACTTCTCTTGGTGAAAGAGAATGCCAAGACTTCATGTGTAGAGCTTGTTCTATAACTATTGATGGAGCTGAACTGAAGTGGGACTTCTAGGTGTCATACATGGATGTCTATGATATAATCCTAGGTATGGATTGGTTGAAAATGTTCAAGGATCACATCAACTATTATAAAATAATGGTTAGTTTCACATCGGAGGACGGCATCGAGCATCTCTTCAAGGGAGAGAGGTTTGTAAAGAAAGGTGCAATGAGATTTTTGGAACTAATGGTGGTAAATATCTCTTATCAGTTAGCAGTGTTGAATTTGGTATCAATGGAAGAAATCTAGGAAGATTGTTTTCTAGTAGTGGTGGATCAATTTGTAGATGTATTTCCCAAGAACTTCTCAGGATTAACACATATAAGGGAAGTGGTGTTTATAATTGATCTCCTTATAGGGAATGGTTATATTTCCTTTCTGTCTTATAGGATGGAACCAACATAGTTAAAGGAATTGAAAGTTCAGTTAGAGGAGCTATAAAGAAAAGGATTCATTTTTTCAAGTATGTCTCTATAGGAAGCACTAGTCTTGTTCATGAAGAAATAATATGGAACTCTTTAGCTGTGTGTGGATTATCGTAAGATTTACCAAGTTACGATAAAGAATTGGTATCCACTACCACAAATTGATGATCTATTTGATCAATTGAGGGGAGCCCAGTGGTCCTCTAAAATTGACCTGCAATCAGGATATCATTAATTGCGCGTTTGGAAGGAAGATATTCTGAAGAAAGCTTTCATAAGCACATATGGCCACTACAAATATGTATTCATTCCCTTCGGTCTAATGAATACACAAGTAGTCTTCGTGGATTTAATAAATCATATATTTCAACGATATTTGGATTATTTTATTGTGGTGTTTGTGGATGACATCTTGGTATATTGAAAGACAAGGGTTGATTATGAGTAACACCTGGATACAGTGTTACAAATCTTGAGAGATCACTATTTTTATGATAAACTATCTAAGTGTACTTTTTGGATACAGGAGGTTTTCTTTCTTGGCCATGTAATTTCAGAAAAAGGTATTTTAGTTGATCTTAAAAAGATAGAAGTTTTTATCTCATGTAAACCACCAAATAATGTCTTTGAGATACGAAGTTTTCTTGGGCTACCTGGTTATTACATATGCTTTATGCATGAATTCTCACAACTAGATTTTCCAATGATATATTTTACAAAGAAGAATGTTCCATTATAATGGATAGAGGAACGACATAAGTCTTTCTAAGAGATTAAAGTTCATCTCACATCATCACCTATCTTAACTTTTCCAGAATCAGGATAAAGATATGTGGTGTACTATGATGCTTCAGGATCGAGGATGGGATGTGTTCTCATTCAAGGATACCATGTTGTGGCTTATGGTACAAGGCAATTGAGAGTGAATGAGAAGAATTACCCAACACATGATTTGGAGCTAGCTGCAGTCATCCATGCTTTGAATACAAGGCGTCATTATCTCTTTTTTGAGAAATTCACTATGTTTACGGATCATAAGAGTTTGAAACACATTTTCTCACAATGATATTTGAATCTGAGGCAACGGATATGGATGGAATGTCTCTAGATGTTTGAATTTGACTTAATGTATACACTGGGAAAAGGAAATTCAGTGGTAGATGTATTAAGCAGAAATTCATGTGCTCAATTGGAAAAAGAGGCTTCATATGAATTGAAGTTGATTTTAGTCCTATTCGACATGCATGTGTAATGTGAAGATTGAGGGGTTGTTGCAGTTTTCATTTCAATTTACGTGGTCCCTGATTTAGTAATGGTGTCCAAAGAGGCACAAACATCCGATGCAGAATTTTTGTTTATGAGTTCAAAACTCAATGGTGGGGAGACCATTAAGGGCTGTAAAATTGATGGGAATGCAGTTTTGTAGTTTAATGATCATATTTTTGTACCGATAGCTGGTCAGGAACAACTTCTTCATGCTTATCACCATTTTAGATGATTTGTACATCTAAGTACATAGAAGATGTATAAGGTGTTGACGGTTTAGTTTTGGTGGAGCAGCATGAAAAGGAAAGTTGATGAGTTCATTAAAAGTTTTTAACTTGTTAGAAAGTCAAGGCAGAGCATCAGAGACCAATGGGTATGTTGTATTAATTACCTATCCCAGTTTGGAAATGAGAGTAGATAGCAAGGGATTTTGTTACAAGTATCCCAAGAATGGTTCAGAAACACGATGCCATATGGGTTATAGTGGATCAGCTTACCAAGACGAACCATTTCATCCCTATTTGTGAAACTCATACGATGAAGGATCTATCCAAAATTTATATCCAAGAAGTGGTAAAGAGGCATGGCATACCATTTTCAATCATGTTGGATAGAGATATGAGGTTCGTGTCTCATTTTTGGAAATCCTTATAGAAAGCCATTGGGACTCAGCTGACTATGAGTATGAAGTATCATCCGCAGATGGATGGTCAATCTAAAAGGACTATAAAAATGTTGGAATACATGTTACGGGATTTTGTAATGGATTTTGGTGGCTCATGGGAGGATCACTTACCCTTAGTGGAGTTCTCATATAATAACTGATATCAGGTCTCGATACATATGGCTCTGTTTGAAGTGTTATACATGCATCCTTGTTGATCCCTGCTATACTAGGTGGAAACAAGTGAAACTTCACTAGTCGGGCCGAGCCTTGTCCAAGAAAAAATAGAGAAAATTTAGTAAATCAGAAAAAGGATGGATATGGATCAGAGTCTTCAAAAATTTTATGCGAATCATCATCGATGGCCGGTATCGTTTTTTGTGAGTGATCGTGTGTTGTTGAGGATTTATCCAAGGCTTGGACATCGTCGTTTAGGGAATCATGGAAAGTTATCTTCTTGATACATTGGCCCTTTCAAGATATTGGAATAGGTTTGAGAGGTGGAATATCGGTTGGCATTACCACCACCATTCAGTTTAGTGCATAATGTATTCCATGTATCTCAGTTGAAAAAGTATCAGCCTGATCCTGACCATGTGATCAGATGGGATCACATTGACCTAGAGCCGGATGCTTTGTTGGTACATATACCAATGCGGATTGTGGATAGGCAAGAGAAAGAATTTCATGGGAAAAGAATCATTCTAGTACATGTTTTATGGCAGTATGGTCAAATTCAAGAAGAGACATGGGAATTCGAGAAGGAAATGAAAGTGTAGGTGTCGAAACTCTTTCAAGGTAGAGAGGGTTTTCTACTTTCTAAGGATGCAAAGACCAATGGTGGGAAGAATGTATTACCCACAGTTTCTAGTATGTAACCATTACTTGATAATTATTATGTTTATAAAGTGTAAGGGTTGAGTTTGGGAGAGTTGGGAGAATATTCAAGGAGTCATCGGGGGAAAAGAGGATGTGCACAGGCTGCGCACGGTTTGTATAAACCATGTGGAAATCCTAGTAGCAATCGTGCGACTTATTCTGGGTTGGGTATTTTTTAGCTATTAGCTTCAGCACAATTTGAGAGTGGCTAGTGAGACCATGTGAGGAGGCCATGAGGGTGCTTCCTTAAGGCAGTAGCTAACACACGGTTAGCTCACAGTTTGTATAACTGTGTGGTCTAACTGTGCGCAGAGTCAAATATAGATCCTTAAAAATAGAATCTCACTCGGTTTTGTCATAACTCACTCATTTTTGATCCTATATGCCCCTAATTAAATATTTCTATCTATTGAAGGTTGTAAAACCTCTCCCAAGTTAATTGTAGTCAATCTAGATCCCTCCCTTGGTTTTTTGAAGCCCGATTCTCACAGAAAGTGCCCAATCTTCTTGGTTCTTATCTCATTTCTTAAATTTACTTAGATCTTCTTCTCTGATCCTATTTATTTTTCATATATACACCTATTATGGGTATATCTATGTTGGGGGATGAAAATTTAGTTGAATTTTTGTCGTGATCTTTCTAGGAGAAGAGATCTAAGTCTAGTTCCTGGAAGATTGACTCAACTTCTTGTGTGTTCTTCGTCTGTTGTCGAGTTCATCAAAACCTTCAAGGTCGGTGGCTTCACTCTCATCTCTTATTTCTAGAATTGATTAGGTTAGTTTAAACTGAGTAAATTGGATAATATTGGTTTTTAAATCTTGGTTTGACACATGGAATGAATCTCTTTAGTGATGATATATTGTTTTTGGTAGATTTGTGAAATCTTGATAAATTGTTGTGCAATTTGTTTTAGTTTCTTGAACTTTAAATAGTTATTTTAAATGGTGGATTTTCTAGAACTTATAAATTTTTTTATTTGGCATATGGTTTCAATAAAAATACGTTTTATTGAAATTAGTTGGCATTATAATGGTTTTAATGAAAAATAGTTTTCATTAAAAAGGTGATTTTATTGAAAGGGTTGTTTTGGAATGATGTTTGGGAATATGTGGTGTGTGTTCATTTTCATATACAGGTCTTGGTTGAAATATGAACTTGTTCTCATTGCCAAAGGTTTAATGCCCTATGGGAATCAATTACCTTATGATGAATTGGTATATCGATAAGAAATCACTCATGAGTATGGAACTATCATCGCGTAGCATGCATGGTTAGTTGTATGGATGTGGGGAATGGATTGGGTATGACAAAAGAATTTTGAGAAATGGTTTTAAAGATTTTTTTAGTTATTTTCTGAAATAATAACTTGCTGGAAAAATTGGTTTTAATTTCACTTTTATGCTTATGGGTAATAATGGTTTTGGAAACTTGTTTATATTTAGTTATAAAAAGTTTTGAGAAATTGTATCATATAAACTATTTTATGTAAATGCTGCTAACTCTTCTATCCTAATGGCGTGAGAAGGGAAGTCAATGGGGAAAACCTACTGAGTTTTATACTCACCCCTACTTTGGCACTTTGGTGCCTTTTCAGATTCTATCTTCCAGGACATGGGAAAAGGTAACATTTCACATGTTTTTAGAACCACTTCGTGATTCTTAGGTTGTTTGGTGATATTGGAGCATGAGGAACATGGAACTTTAAGTCATGGGATTTTCTTGGAGTCTTTAGTTGGTTTCCATTATTTAATTTGATATTTTTTGAGTCTTCGATTGTTTCATACTTTTATATGGTTTTGATATATATAATGTTGTTGAGTATCCTTTCTTTTGTTCATGAAAAATTTAGTGAGCCATTTGGTTAATAGTTTTATTCTTAAAGGTTAAATCATACCCCACCTATATTTTAAACCCTTCGGCATTTATTTCTAGCATTTGGTATCTTGGGGATGTCGCTTACGTCCAAGTAATGACTCGTTTTTCTCTCAATCCAATGAGAATAAGTGGGTCATTACACTTTAGGTGTGCCTCTCCATTGTCAGATCTGGCCGAGCCGGCTCCCTACCGCCCACCTACTGAAACTGCCCACACGGAACCTCTTCAAATGCACACTACAGAGCCCGCTCCTTGCTAGATGTGTCCCCATTTTGTGGTTCACCTCTACCGTTTTTCTTCTACACCGCCTTCTCTGCATGGAGCCTCCGCTGTCATGCTGCAGCCAGGCCAAACCCTGGCCAAATCCACCCCGGTGAACCGAGCTCTCTGTCTCCTCCTTCAAATGGTACTTTTCCCACATGCTCTCGGACCTCCATCACTACTGCCTTCCTAGCTAGAACCCACCATGATTTTGAGCATCCCCAGTTCGAAGAGCATGCACTCCACTCATGACAACCGCCAACCGCTTCCATGACTCGGTGATATCAGAAACCAACCTATCAACCATGGTGTCGCCCCCTATTTAACCAAGATCGACCCTCTTACCGACTTCTGCTGAGGCATTGTCCCAGCCTTGTGGATTTTACTAGGTTTCATTCCATCACTTCCTTACAATACTGGAGAACCACCGCACTATCCTATGGGTGACCCTTCTTGTCATGCAACCCTACATCAGACAGGTAACCCATTCCAAGGATCGGTCTACCTCAAAATGGGTTTGAGCGGATATGTCCAACCCGATATGGGTTTGGGCAGATCTTCCTAGACTGGAATACCCCGCACGTGGTTTACATGGACTGAATGGGCCTTCATGGGTTTGACCCAACCCGTAGAGGCTTTGTTCAGGGTTTTTGGGGCCCGGTTAATTTTAATATTATCAAAAAATAATTTAATTAATTAATTTAATTTATATTGTAAATTAAATCAATTAAAAATTATTTTTTTGTCTAAAAAATAATTTTATTAATTGCCAGTAAAATTAATTTAATTTTGGTGTAAAATTAAATTAATTAATTGATTTAATTTTTTGTTTTAAAACTAAATTAATAAAAGGGACCAACTGTTGAAAATTATTAAATTAAAATAATAGTGAAATTTAATTCAATAAAATTCCTTGGAAATAACTTTAATGCATGTTTAAAATACTATGATACGAGAAATTCAGGGTGCTTGTTTCCCTAATACCTGTTAAGCCACCTTAAGAAGTGAGGGTGTAAAAATAATTACAGGAGACTCATGTATGTAGCATATGATGGTTATCTCATAATGCTATCATCAACGTATAATTCTAGTTGCAGTCACAACATAAGGATATGGGTGATATAACATGCAGTCTCATCTCTGAGAAGTTTTCAAGAAGAAAGGGAAGCACAAATAGGAATAGGAAGTGATTACACTAGATCTGTGTAAAGTTAAATATGGATTATAATATTTCAATACATCCAATTCTAATATATTTTTTACCCATTTAATCTAGTCTCGTTTTTCTTAGAAAATGAACATTATTGAGTAAGATCTTCATTACCAATTTAGGTAAGGTTCGCTATGTAAATTAGAATATAAAAGATAATTTCATCATAATACTTATGTCAAAAAAATTGAAAGTCAAGGAAAAAGGAAATTGAAAAGTAACACCAAAGATAATTTCACAAAATTCTTCTATGAAAGAGGTGACAAATATGTTTTTATTCATTTTTTTATCATGAAACAAAACTATAGAAGTTAAAGGTAATAAACTGAATTGAATAAACAAGTATCTGCTCCTTCTTCAAGTATATTCATCAATGTAAAAGTAGTGTTTAAATCTCACTTTTGGGTATTAAATTTAGTAACCAAGTAATTATATAAACTTAACTAGAAGTCATATTTATTCTCTAAGTAGCTGAGAAGGGTGATTCCTAAGTCAGCGGTGATAAGTAAATGACTTCTATATTGTAAAGTGAATGATTATTCTAAAAATATTATTTAGTATAACCACAAACATTTATCTCATCAGTACTTTGGAAATAATGAGACATTATTCTAGGTTTATGAATGAATTTTGTTTGGGGATTTTAATACTCAACCAATTTTTTATTGATACATGAATTATAGGCAATATCTGATGAATAAAAAATGTAAAAATTATTTACCATGTTCTGGAAAGATAATTCTTTATCAAGAAAAACTGAAGTGGATGTTAAGGATAAACCCAGTTTCATATTTGGGCTTGTGATGTGTTTATTTTTAGACAAAGGAACATTTATAAATAAAGGCAGTCCACAAAGATTTCAGAATTAGTGCAACAAGAGAGTATGAACTATTCCAAGGATAAGCTAGTGGTAAATATACTTCATAAGAATTCCATTATGTAATTAGAGAAGGGTAAAATGTACTATCATATATGCATGGTCAAAATATACGAGTTTCTTTGGGGTGGAATATTTAATAATATCTTAACCAAACATTCATCTATCAATATAATATATCATGAAGTTATTCCTAAACACACATTACCTTATATACATCACAGAATCGATGTTAACAAGGAGGATCGATGACAAGTATTACTTTTTAACATTGATCAACAAAATGTATCATGAAGTAATTCATAAAAACAAATTTTATACATTAGAGTTATGATTTAATTAGTATCAATGTCGTAACCTACAGAAACTTCCATTATATTTCATGACATTCTTTTCAAATAATAGTGATATCCCATAACCTTAAGCCAACTATAATGACAAATGGATATCATATGAGAAATAATATGATAGAAATTCATTATGTCATAGGACATGTGTTTGGATGAAAATATTTTGTTATGATATAAAAATATTCATCAAGTAAAACACAATATGAATCTGACATAATTATACTAATGGTTGCATAGGATGTTACATAAATCCCTAAGATAGAATAATGGAAGTCAAGTGATGGAATAGATTTCTAAATAAGGGTTCAAATATTTATTAGAGATAGTGGGAGTATGATTGAATTGTGTTTAGTCAATGCCTGTGATGAACATGTAGTTAGTATTGGAACTAGTTCCATAAGTGCATGTGGAACAAGAATGTTCTAGAGACACATGCTGCATAGGATGTTTAAAACCATAGTGATGGTTTAATATTCATCATGGTAAGTGGAACATTATTCATTGATAATAATAATTCATACATGTAAGGGGTATATATAAATTATCTAATATTAGGAAGATCAGTTAAAATTCAATAATGGATTCCACGTATAAAAGTGAAAAGGGTATTATAATTTTGAATACTACAGTGAGTATCCAAGTAAGATGATGCATGGATGGTACAAGCATAGTACCAATAAGGATTGATTAGTTATACCAAGTCATTTTTCCTAAATCCATTATAATTTTACTTATCCTAGATAATATCTATCATAATTTTATTTATCATTGGATTTTCTGACAACAGATCATGGAAGGTGTCTAAACGACGCAACCATAAAGGGATAGTCACATCATAGAATGCTAATAAAGGTTGAAAGTTACTGAAATCGTGATTATGATTGAAGTACGAAATAGGATCATATAATATTAATTTTGAATGAATGTTTTTCATGTGTCTACCAGAGGTTAGTGGGAGCTCAAAAATTTTCTAACTGAAATATGTTTGGAAACATATGGAAAACAACTAGTGTTATTCAAGTTAGTTAAGATCATAATGAAAGAATATATTCTATAGTGATTAAATTTAAGTAAAAACATAAGTTATAGGGAATAAGATATAATTATTAAGATCAAAAGGTTTCTTGGACCTATTAAATCGTACATATAGTGACATAGTATTGAAAAATAAAATTTGGAACAATTCTAGTTAGAATTGTTTCTATGTCACATGGCATATATCTCTCTAGGTTGACATGTATGGGATATGGGAGGATATTAACATGGGTAGTTAAAAACCATATGCTTCGGATATGTATTAATCATGTATTACATGATATGTGCAAGAATCGATATAGACAATATATACTTCATAGTATGTGAATATCAATTATATCGAGGATCGTTGTACGGGAAGCAGTCAGAACTATCTGATTATACTTAGAAAAGTACAAAGGATATGTACCTGGTAAGTGGAGAGGAATGGATAATAGTTTTGGTGGGACAAGAACTAGTCTTACATTGGATCAATGTGATCTAATATCATAGTTAGACAAATAAAATTGGCGATAAAATCTTATACAATACAGTGGTATCCATACCTACAAACATTGAGTATGTTGCAGCTTCTGAGGTGGTTAATAAGTAGTTAAATACAATGATTTATTCTAGTTATTGGAATCACACCTAGTATGTAAATCATTATCATAATGAGAAATATGATACTAAAAATATCCAATATTACAAGTTATAATAGTGTACAAAATGGATATACTCGAGAATTCCATCTCTTGATAAGTTTTACTCAATGAGATGAGGTCGCAAATAGCATAATAGCCTTGCAACGGAATCATGGAGGACTGATAGAACTAATATTTTCCACATTTTTTGTATAAATTTCAATTGTTTTAATCCTTCAAAATTATAAATTTGAGCTTATATTGATTAATTTTGGATTTATGACGTGTTTTGAGAAAAATAGTGAAAATTCCTTAATTCCAGATTTTTTGCATAATTTTACGTCAAGGATATTTTAGTCATTTATTTAAAAATATAATTCCAAATTAAGAGATTTATTTTGATATTGATTTTATTTCCTTCAACTTTTTCTTCTGGACCAGGGGCTGATTGAAGCACTTATAGGCCTTAAAAATCAATGAAGTTGAAGAATTCTATGGGAGGACAGTGTGGAACCCACCACTTTAACGGAATCACAACTCTATCTAAACACCTTCAATTAAGGTGGTTCCACATAGAATGGAACAGAGATACATAGGTTCTCTTTAAAAATTAATTTTAGGGAGTTTTTAAGTCATTAAGGTTGTCATTGGATGTTATACTTTTGAAGGAAGATTCCTGGAACCTTCATCTATAAAAAGTAATATTTAATTAAAAAATCATAACTCATACATTCGAGGCCCAAACTCACTGAAAGTTTTAGAGGGTAAATGAAAGACAATGGGGAAAAACTTTCATGAAGGGTACCACACATTAATTATTTATTTAATGGGTCCAAAACGCGTCAACTTTTGGAGGATAGAAATCTTCCTATAAAAGGAGAGGATCCCCTGCCTCTCAAATCATTCCTTCTCATCCCCACACCATCCGAGGCACCAAGAAGAGGAGGCCAAGGGACATTTAGAAATTTTATTTCTTTTTTTTTGTTTTCTTTTGGCATGTAACACATTCATTTTTATTAAAGTGCTTCCCATTTTTTCTTCCATCTTTTTGTTATCGTGAAACTCTAATTATCGTTCTCTCTCTTACATTTTTTCCATGGTGATATCTTCTCACTTTGAAATGGAAAGTGAATAACCCAAGTCTTGACCCTGGGGGTGGTTTCATGGTGTTATTTATTATTGAGCTTTAATTCAAAATGTTTTAAATCTATTTGTGGTTGAGGTGGGAATATTACACATGTGCAGTGGTCATCCACTATGAAACTATTTCAAAATCTATTTCTTTTCCTTGATTTATCATTTTACCTCCCTTATCTTTGGAAAAACCTTCATGTGATGGACTTGGGGTTTCCATAAGGGATGAAATGGAATATGGTGGAGCTGGGTCTTTTAGGAATAACATTCTCGATCAAGGTTCTCTTTTATTCGACTATTAGAGGAGGTGTGGTTTGGTTTGTCGGAGGCATGCTAAAACCACACACTCAATAAATTAAAGAAAATTAATTCATTAATGAGGTTTCACAAAATGAATTATCAAATTGAATTTAAATAGAAAATAAAATGATTAATGAACCCATCTTATCCAACCCTAGGACAAAATATTGTATTCCTTATCTGCATTTAGAATTAAAATTTTCATTTCATTATTTTAATTTCACTATTTTAAAAAACCCTTAAAACCATCATTTTCATAAATAATATAAAAATAAAAAAATAATTATAATATTTTAACTAGAATAATTGGTTGAACCGACTACAACTCTCCTCAAGTGAGATGACCCTGATCATCCATTATACTGCATCAGGAAAATAAATTTGCTTTTTCCACAACCTATGATAGGTGTTCATCAAAACTGAAACAGTTTCTGGGGATATAAGTAGTCATTTCGATCACTTTTACTAAATTCTCATTTTTGTAAATATTTTTCAATATTTAAAAAAATAAAAAACATTTTTCCATGATGTATTCAAATTCAAATTAGTATGCATGGAACAATTACTCAGAAGAGCAGGAAGAAGAAACAGACTAAACTAAGGAGGCCCTCCAACGAAGGACTGATGCTATAATGATAAGGTTCAAACAGAAGTAAATAGGAATAAAAACATGGATCCCACTTGAATATTTTATGGTCATGGCTGATGAACTCAAAACTGACATTCCAAGATTCAAGGCCAAGAAGGAAGTGTCACTGATCTTCCCATATTTCACCGAAGTCATCCATGAAGTTAAAGCCAAACTTGAGGTGGAACAGCCTGACTAACTACCTCCATATAGTATTGATCAACTCCAAGAGGCACATTAAATTGAAGATTATATTAAAGTCAAAGCAAATCAGGGAGATGATACAATCTTAAACTCACACTCTTTTAATTTTATTGAATCTGATTTGAGTATAACTCCCAACTATTTTGAATTTTTATAGGGTAGACTCTTTTTATTCCTTGGAGGATGATGTGGAAAATAATGCACCTATTGAGGAACACCTGGATCTCCTTGACTACAATGAACATCTAATAGAGGAGCCCCATCATGAAGAGATTAAAGTTGCTAAGCCTGAGGAAATCTGATATGAGGCTGAAGCCCCCATGAATCCAGCACTGGAAGATAAGATGGTTGGACAAGTAGAAACAAAAGGATAAGAGGTTATATACTTCATCCCACCACCTCTATACAAGTTTTACCACATTGTGAAGGGGGAGGCTCTTGTGTACTTTATCCATGGATTCCTCCTCAATAAGAATAAAAAACTGTAAGCTGGGAAGAAAAACATGTGGTGGTTCATGTCAAAAAAGATCCACCCACCATCAGATTGTGGATAATAGCTGGTACTGCCCACTGGAGGTAGTAAAAATTTAGGTCCCACTTGGGGAATCATACCAAGATTTATATTTACATGCCCTTTAGATTTCAATTTCATTTTTAAGAAGTAGTTTAGCGTGCAGCCTAGCCCTCCTTATATTTTTGAGCTTTAATGACATGATCCTTGTTCTTAAGTGGGTTATTCTATTTTTTATGTTCATAAATGGGAAAAGGAATCCTTAAATGATAGAAGATAGGTACTAAGCTTTATGTTAAAGGGATTTCATTTTTTTGTTTAAACTTTTATAATCCTTACATTTTTTTCTCTAAAACATGTTTTGAGAATTAATAATAAGAGTTGCAAGCCCACACTTAAATTATTGCTTTACTTGAATTATTTAGGAGACATGAGTTTCTTAAGAATCTTATGATTCCATGTTTTAGATTTCAATATTAATGGGATTGAATAATTAAAATGGAAAATTGAATGTTTGAAGTGAATCATGGATGTTGAAATGATGACTCGTGATTTAAGGGAATTAGTTGATTTTTGTAAATGAAATTTCCCTACCATTTTTCATTCTTTGAATTTTTAAAATTCATGTGAATTAATTATTTATTATAACTCATGCTCTAATTGATTTCCAAAATCATATGTCTTATTCCCCAGACGATTTCTAGACCATGTACACCTATTTATTCTTGAGCATATTTCTTGAGTGATCTTGAGACATGTCACCTATCAGAACTTTCATTTGAACTTGTCAAAGCTATGATTGTACAAAAAAACATTTAAAATAATTGAGGAATCTTTTGAAAATCCCTGGTCTTTAAATACACCTTTACATCGATCCTTATTTTATACCATAGAGACCATGAATTACCTTTATAGCGATGAGTCATGTTTCAATCCATTTTTATCCATTACATCCTTACTCTTGGTATTTTCATGATATTTTAAAGAAGATGTGTGGGGGTGAAGGAAATCATTGTGAAAGGGATGTTATACATTGTAAGGAAAAAATGTGGGGGGATATTTTGGTAATTATAAAAGTTTATGGAATCATTAATTGTACTTCATTATTTTCTCCTCTTAAATTAAAAAAATGACAAAAAAAACAAAAAAAAAGGAAAATGGGTTGTGATTTGGGAAAACCAAAAATTACCATTTTCCAGACAAAATATCTTTTGAACGTATGTGGTTCGGTGATAGATGCGAGGTTTTATCTAATCATAAATTTAGAAAAAAAAAGAAAAAAATATATAAAATAAACAATAGGGTGCACAAATCATTTATTATGCTTACTTGATCATGACCTAACTTTGAGTTTTGTGGGAAGTAGGTGTTGTTATTTTTAAGTGGAGAACTTCATTACACTTTTAATTTTGATATCATACATTTTAATTAAGATATTATCCTTCTCCTTGAGCCATAATTTTTAATGCATCAAATCCTACCAACCTTAAACCTCAAAGACATTTGAACCTTTATTGAAAGTTCCCATGATTTTATGTGCCTTTTGTCATTACAATGTAGATAAATGAGTTCTTTTACAATATTACAGATAAGGAGCATGTTCTCATGATATGAGCATAACTATACTTGATTTTTATTATGAGAGATGATAGGTAATATTCCAAGGTGATGTAAATCATGATTTGGCATGTTTAATAATAATGAATTAAGGAGCTTGGATAAATGAAATGAGAAGTTTCATCATTATTAAAAGTGAAAAGTAAAATATGTGAATTGATTGGTTCTTTGAAAAATGAGAAATTAAATTGATAATTAATGTGGATTTTTTAGAATATGATTTGGCATTGAAAATTGTGTGATTTTATTACTTTGGAATTTAAATATTGGCAACATCGGTGCCTTTTGAAATTTAATGTTGAGATTTTATGATTGAGGACAAGAATGGATTAAGTGTAGGAGAATTGATAGAGCTAATATTTTCTATAATTTTTTAAGCATTTGAATTGTTTTAATCCTCCCAAATTATCAATTTGAGTTTATATGGATCAATTTTGTATTTATGGTGTGTTTTGAAAAAAAAATATGAAAAGTACTTAATTCTGGATTTTTGATAGATTTTTACATCAAGGGTATTTTAGTAATTTATTTAAAAATATAATTCTAAATTGATATTTTTTTTTGGAATCCTTATTTTATTTCCTTCATCTTTGTCTTCTGGACCAGAGGCTGATTTGAGCATCTAGAGGCCTTAAAAATCAATGAAGTTGAAAAATTATTAGGGAGGATAGCATGGACCCCACCACTTTAACGAAATAACAACTCATTATAAACACATCCAATTTAGGTTATAGTACATGTAATTTAATAAGGATACATAGGCTCATTTCCCCAATTAATTTTAGGGAGTTTTAAAGTCATTAAGGTTGCCATTGGATGTTATACTTTTGAACGAAGCTTCCTAAAACATTCTTCCAGAAAAAGTAATAGTTAATTAAAAAATCATAACTCATACATATAGTGGAAAATGGGATTAAATTTTGAGAGAAGATGATAAAGACAATGGGGAACAAATTTTATTAAGGGGACTGTGCTTGAATTGTCCATTTAATGGGTCAAAACGTATCAACTTTCGGAGGACAGAAATATACCTATAAAAGGAGAAGAGCGCCTACCTCTCAAATAATTCCTTCCCATCCCCACACTATTTGAGGAACTAAGAATAGGAGAGCAAGCGAAATTTAGGCATTTTATTTCTTTATTTTATTTTTATTTTAGTTTTCTTTTACATGTAACACATTCAATTTTTATTAAAGTGTTTCCCATTTCTTATTCTATCTTTCTTTGTTCTAAAACTTTAATTATATTTCTCTATCTTCCCTCTTTCAATGGTGTTCTCTTTTTAATTTGAAATTTCAAGTGAATAACCCAAGTCTTGACCCTAGGGGAGGTTTTAGAGTGTTCTTTATTATTTCACTTTAATTCAAAATGTTTTAAATCTATTTCTGGTGGTTGTTGGAAGATTGCACTGGTGAGGCGGTCATCGACCATGATAAAATTTACAAATCTATTTCTTTTCCTTGATTCATCATTTTTCCTCCCTTAACTTAGGAAAAACATTTATATGGTGGGGTTGGAGTTTCTATAAGGGATGAAACAACATATTGTGGAGCCGAGACTTTTTGTAATAGCATTCTCGGTCGAGGTTCTCTCCTATTTATCTATTGGAGGAGGTGTGGTTTAGTGTGATGAAGGCATGATAAAATAAAACACTCAATAAATTGAAAAAAAATTAATTCATTAATTAGGTTTCATAAAATGAATTGTCAAATAAAATTTAAACAGAAAATAAAATGATTAATGAACATGTGTTATCCAACCCTAGGACTAAGTTCTTTCTTATTGAATTTCATTATGCCAGTATCTGCACCAACATTTAGATTTAAAGTTTTCATTTCATTATTTTAATTTCACTATTTTCCAAAAACCTTAAAACCATCATTTTCATAAATAATATAAAAACCCAAAAATAATTAGAATAGTTGAACTTGAATAAGTGATTGAACTGACTATAATGCTCCTCAAGTGAGATTATCCTGGTTAGTCATAGTGCTATATTAGGAAAATAAATTGTATTTTTCCATGCCCTACAATAGGCATGCATGATGGACCTTACAACTAAATTCATGAATCAGTAGAAACATGACCATAATCGTATGATAGATAAAAATTTTGGTTAGAAATTTGGCTCTAGTTCAAGTGGGAGTGTTATAATAGTGGGTTCCCTATACCCAACTTGAACAGTACTTTTGATTACTATAAAGTGTATACAGTTAGGTATAAATAATGTATTATTTCCATTATAGTGTAGATATTTATGTGTCCACTATTTAATGGTAATTTCCATAGATTAATTGTTGTATCACAATGTTATAGATGATCCCAGGCTATAATGAGAACCTACAAATACTATGACATTAATCTTAAATATATGTCTTATGGTCTAGATACATCTTACTGATTGGACACAATAGATGTTTGAATATTAGGTGTTGTGAGCTCATAAGTATTGAGACTTCTTCTCATGCAGTTCACACTTGGTGATCTCTAGTAGTGAGATCATGAGGATAGGTCCACCAATAGGAACACCGCATGTTTCGAGTGTTATTGTTTGTTCTTATCTATAGACATGTGTAATGGTTTTATGACTTGATATCATTATCAATGTATTCCATTTGATCACATACATTGATGGAAGGAAAAAACCATGTTAACTAAATCATGGTGAGGTAGCTTATGTTGGGAGCCTCATTGGTGGTTTGGCATTGGTTGAATGGTCAAAAAAAGATTTTTAACTTCCATGTTAAGGAAGTTATATATCTCAAGCCTCATTGATCAAAATGGTATTACCTTCACAAGACCATGGCCATAGAGGTCAAGGGTAAATCACTCCAGTTTGATCAACAAATATTAAATAAAGAAAAGGGTGATAAAACGGATGTGTATCCAACTTTATGAGATATTAAAGCCAAAGAGATTATATTACACAGTGCGTGTTCGAAGGTTGGTTTTCACTGTTGTGACTATCCTTATCTCTTTATTGTTCGTGACAGGTTTTTAAATCCCTCTCTTAGTCTATGAATGGTATTCACTACTACTGAGATAAGGGCCTAGAGGGTCACACACAATAGCATATTTAGGAATCTATCATATTCAGTAGAATAGGTATATTAGACTTGGTGGCACCCACAAAAATGGTCTAGGTTTTGTCCAAGGAAATACGATCACCAAAGTAAAGAATAAATTTATATTATTCAAGTTAAGAATAATTGGAATTGAATTTATTTATTAGATGTATTTAAAATTTATAAAGTAAATACATGGAAAATATTAATTGAACAAATATTAGTTTAAAATATTCAAGGTTCATTTAATATTTGTAGGAATATTGATCCAAGTTAATCGATCAGGTATTATCAAGTAATATATTTATTATCCTATAGTAAGGTTATAATAATAAATCACATTTATGACTCAGTTTAGTAGTCAAAATATTGTTTTTATAGTGTTTTAATTATTTGGGGTCACGATAGACTTTTCCGGGTAATTTATATCACACACTATAAATAGAGAAGGACATGGATTCGCTGAAAAGTTCAGCCGATTATCTACAATCGATTGGTCAAGGTTTTGGTTCTCTTCTAATGTGTATAGAATCACTTGGGTCGAATCCCCGACTATGATAATTTTTTATAGTCATTTGTTTTTAGTTAATTTTATTCGGATTGGGGGGTTTCTTTATAGAGCTTATGAACTAATTTATGGATGATGTTTGATTTAACAAATTGATAAAGATTGGGGTGAGTTCATTATTAGGAATTTAAGCTTATGATATTCTTGATATTTTCTTTATATCGCATTAAATTAATACCCACTTCACAAGATGATTTTGATAAGAATTCCCAATTTTTAAAGATTTAATCCAAGCTATAACTTAACTTAGGGTTCTAATCATTACCATTACTTGTTTATGGTAGTGTATTTTTGGTTCTAATAATCCATGGAATCCACATATTAAACAAAACATGTCATTAATCCATGACATATAAAGTTCAACATACACAATATTAACTCAAAGAATACTCATCGAGCAAAGGCTCTCAATCACTTAATATCCACAAATTATAACTCACCCCAATGGTAGATTTACTCAGACATTTAAATGATTGGTAATCTGGTTATAATTATTGTTATGATAAATTAAGAAGATAAGAAAAATAAAGGTATAAGAAAAGAGTGGTGCATTGAACACACACACAAACGATGAAGGAAATTAAATACCAACTTTAGATTGAATGAGAAATCAAAAGAAGGGAAGTGGATTCAACTATATTTAAACTATTTTAAGAACATTAATATTAAACTACAGAAGGTGGATGAGAATAAGATATATTGAAGAATAAACTTGCATTAAAACAGAATTAAAAAGAAAGAGACATACAAGATTACAAAAATGAAGAACACAAAAGTAAATGAAAATAAAGAGAGGAAGAAATGTCTCTCAAGTGAAAACTTGAGTATGGCAGGTCCTCCCAAGCCCTTGGAAAGGCTTTGGTCATGCCAATATGTTCTCCTCTCTTCTAAAATTACAAACCTTTTGAAAAGAGAGGAGGAATGTATTTATAGCTCAATGTCTTGGGTTGTTTTCATTCCAAAATTTACCCTCCACTTGCATCACCACTTTGATAAATTAGATAGCAGGATCTCAAGATATGATCTTCTTACAAGTTGTAGATAAATATCTCCTCTGTCTACTTTTTTGAAGGAAAAAATGTGAATGTGTTTTTGAATAGTAATATGACTTCAAATATGAATGATTTCTTCCACAAATTCGGCCACCTATATCTCCTCTTTCACACTGCAAAATCTCAGCTTGATAGGATCTTACATCATTAGATATGTCATGAATACAGTACTGATTTTATTTCCTAGACAGAATGGTGGGCTGAGATTAAATGAATCATTTGGGCCCCTTTTATTTGGAGTTGGGACTTGAAATTTTTATCCAAGACTCCTTACATTATATCCAGAACTTTGGAAGAGAATAAAGGAATTTGGACTTCCTGATTAAGCCCAGTAATTAAATATTCATGGTTGGTCCAGTTTCATCACAAATTTTGTAGGCCTTATTGTGTGGTCCATATGGGCCTAAAAATAGTAGAATTGGCCCATGATCCCTTCTAATGAAATGTTTTATATTGAAAGATGAATCCTAAAAAATAGGAACCACACAATTTGGATTAGTATGGTGATAGTTATAAATAAAATAGTAAACTGACTCAATTGGACTACTTCTAAAAATGCTCAAAAATTATACTTAGTATTAAAACATTAATATTTCACACAAATTATGCACATTTCATATAAAATAAGTAAAGGGAGTATATAATAAGTCATGAAAATATTAATAACATCATTTTCCAATTACTATTCACTACCTCTATATATCTTCTTCTCTCTCCCACATTCTAAATAGAGAGGTTCTAGATCTAGGAGTTCACATCGATCTATCATCTTGCATCGTAAGGAAGGAAATACGGTGATTATCGAAGCATCAAAGGCTTCATCATAACTCTTCAAAAGCACCTATATTCTGAATATCAACACTCCTACAAATTTTAGAATCTTGTGTCGATGATATAGGAGAATTTGACTTCAAATTCTTTGAGTAGTGATCACCAATGAATAGAATGCGTTGAGTGTGTATTTGGATCAAACCGGGTATTATGGTTTTTATTTTCGTACTTAAAAACTCTTCACGTGAGATCATTGACTTACACTAGGCAGTAATTCACCGATGTCAACAAGTTCATGTCAATTGTCAGTGGGAAAATGTTAAAAAACCCGTATTTTGGTGATTATGTTGCATGCTTCGCGAAATTTCCTAGTCAATAAAATTTTATCACTGAGTGTGGGTGGGTTGAATCAGTGATATATTTTTCTTTTATGTTTCCTTACTTGTGAAACAACCTTTTCCACCTATTAAATATTACTTTCCTAGTTAAAAAAATTCAAACACACATCCATAGAAACCCATGAATTTACAAGGTTCACTTCTCAATAAGAGTATCTACATCCTTTTTATGGTTTGGAAATAATACAATACCATAAAATCCACTATAAAAAATCATTTTGTGATGAATACAACAAGTAGGATATGCCCTTTCACTCATGTAGCTCTATGATCAATATAGCAGATCATGTGCTTTATATAGCACAAAGATGTTATACAATGTTTTTGTAATAAACATTTTAAGTTTCTTCTTGACCAACTTTCACAGATATAATATTTTAAAAAAATTCATCACTTTCTTACCAAGAAGTTAGTAAGAACTTTTCTAGAGTTTATTATGAAACTCAATCTGATTTTCCCAGTCTAATTGCTCGATAAGAAAACTATATATATCTATAAAAAACATTGGATACAATTATTGAACAATTATATCTGATAATAGAAATCCCACTATGATTTCTTAATCTGATTTCTAAATATGGAAACCTTCAATACAATCTTGTCTCTTTGCCTTTGTTTCTTCTGTCCAAAAAAATTATTTAAGAAAACCCTATTAATAAAATTCTTATCTCTAAAAAATTCTTCAGCACTTCTCCTTCTCTCTACCTTTTTTTAATAGTACTTCTATCAGAAAGTATAAAGTACTTTCCCTTTTATAGGTGACACAAATTAGGTTTGGGTGGGACTTTGAAATCGCTTCCCACTCAACCAAATTTTATAAATTTGCATGTTCCCTTAAATTTCTAATAAATTTATGAATTCATCAACACTTATCAACTTTTATAGAACCTTCTTGAATCTTCTATCAACTTCATCTCAATTCTAACTTTTTGATAGAATTCATTCCCATCCCAATTTTCCCAACATAGTTTATTCATTATGATGCTTTGTACCAATTTCATGTATGAAGAAACGAACAAATTTAATCTTTTTAGTAAACCTCAAGATTATTCTAATTCTCTATTCTGATTTTTATTACGATCTTCCTCATTATGATGATGAAAAATGTAAAACAATATATTCTTCTTCTTATTTTTTATTGTCCCACTTGAATAATAAAAAAAGTAATTCAACCTATTGTAAATAGTTGACTACATTGTATATAAGGATCTAAAATTTATCCTTCATATTGGTTACCATATTATTTTATTCTTATTTTCTTTCATCAATCCCAAAAAATTCTTCCTTTGATGATTACGATGGAATACTGAGTATGTTGGACCAATATAAGAATCTTAAACTTAAAAAACTTATTTCTCTTCTGAATATGATACCAATACTTTTTCTACAAAAACAATTCTACCTTCGATGAATACGATGACATACTAAATCAGATGGACCAGTATTAGTGATTCATTATTTTCTAAATACAATGATCATGAACTTATTTTTATGAGGATTTAAATCATTTGGATTTTGATATGACTGCAAACTAGAACCTTTGTTACAATCCTCATCCTCAACCTTAAAACAAATCGACATTTGTTAAAATCATTACGATGATCCTGAAACTAAAAATATTCAACTTCACAAACATTCATCTTATTCAATATTTCATAAAGTATCATGACCTTCTTCATGTCATTAAATATGTTAAAGATCATAAATATCATCGTCTGAAAAAACAAGAAAAGTATTGTAAATTATCTATCTCCTATAAATATCTTTATTCACATCCTAAATAATATTGGCATGATTCTGATAGGTAGTATCTCTTCTCCCCCATTCTATTATCAAGCTTGCATCATAAATTTTACCTAATATTTATGATTTATAAGAACTCCAAAATTAGGAAAGCATCATCATATTTCTATCAAATACATGCAGAATCTGATTGTCTTCCTCATTTTGATCAGAACCTCATTTAAAACCCAAGGTGATCCAAGTTTCCTGAATATGATTTTTTAGTCTGGTCACTAAATTTTAAAAAGTGAGGGGATTCTTTTCCTTTGATGACAAAAGACAATAAACATCTTCAAACTTACAAAAACATTATTCAGGAAACTTTATACCAACTATCTCCCCCTTTGAATTTTGATTTCAACCAAGATTCACAAATCACTAAACTATGTACTGTCAAGCTATGGATTACTTATCAACAATTCTGAGCCCATGTGATCTGAATCGTTGTAGGAAACAAGAATCATTAACAACAAAACCATGATGTCCCAAGGTAGTGATAATGAAACCTCTTCGTATTTTATTCCTTATATTGTCTTCACTTATTAAACTCTCTTAGAATTAATTTTTTCCCCAAAAACCACTCCATCAAAAAGTTAGAATAGTTCACATGCATACATGTTGGATTCATAGCTTACCCAAAACTCCCCCTTTTTACATGCTTCCATAAGGATAGATTTATGAAACAATTATCCCCCTTGAAAACATTTTCCAAAGGTAATATGAGATAGGGTTGAATACAAATACCTCAACCTTGATGATAAATAGTTTTTAGGCCCATGTTCCACCTCAATTTAGAGAAATATTTTTTTGGTAAAGGTTTTGTGAAACTTTCAGCAACTTGTTCTGATGTAGGAAAATACTTCATCTTTAAGTCATTCTTCTCCACATGCTATTTGAATAAATGATATTTGATATCAATATGTTTTGAATGAGAATTATGTACCATATTCTTGGTAAGGTGTATGAAGATTTTATTATCACATCCCAAGAGAAAGGGTAACTTCACTTCAATAAGTTAGTCTTCTGAATGAGACTCCATCCATATAAGTTAGATAGCGTCTTGAGTGGTAGAAACATACTCAGCTTCATCCAAACTAAGAGTTACTAAATTCTATTTATTTTTATGCAAAATACGAAAACTTTTATCCAAAAACAAAACTCTACTAGATGTGGATATTCTGTCATCAACATTCCTAGCCCAATCAGCATCTGAATACCCAAACAAGTCAACTCTTTCTAAGATGTCACACCTGCTTCTGAAGTTTTTTGTAACTTTTATATATCTTGTAATTCTTTTTCCAACCATCAAATGTGATTCTTTTATAGAACTCTAAAATCTTTCATATATTGTAACATAATAAAAAACGCCAGTTCTTGATTCTTTCAAATATAACAAACTTCCAATCCACTTTAGAAACTCTTTCTGATCAACTTTTTTTTATCCATATTTACTCAACTTGGGTCATGCTGATATTGGGGTGGAAACTAGTTTCAAGTTTTCCATGCTAAACTTATTAAAAAGTTCCATAGCATACTTTTATTGAGAAAGAAAAATGTATTTCTTATTTTGTATGATTTTTAACCCAAGAAAGTATTTCATTTCCCCCGGCATGGAAATTTCAAAAAAAATTCATCTATTTAGAAAATATTTCACATGTTTTTTTATTATAATCTACAAAGATAATTTCATCAAAATAAACAATTACAAGGAGGGAAAACTCCTTACTATCTTGGATGTAAATATTTCTATCAATTATTCCTTTATTAAAACTCATTTTCCTTAAGCAAGTATCCAATTTTTAATATCATTCCCCTGAAGATTATTTTAATCCATACAAGGATTTATTTATCTTACACACATAACTTTCATCTTTCCCAAGAAAAAAATCCACAAGGATTTTCAATGTAAACTTCCTCATCAAGATCCCCATGCAGATATGGGGCTTTAACATCCATTTAAAAACAATTTTAACTTTATTGTACAGTAATAGCAAGAAAGCTTTTGATAGTTTCTAATATTTCCATCAGAGAAAATGTTTCATCAAAATAAATACCTTTAATTTGTGAATACCCTTTACAAAAAAGTCTTTCCTTATTCTTTATCACCTTACCTTCTTCATTCATCTTGTTCTGGAAAACCCACTTTGTACCAATAACATTTTTGTTATCTCTCTTAGTAATGAGTTCTCAGGTATTATTATTTTCTATCCGAACCATCTATTCATTCTTGTCCTAAACCAATTCTAGATACTCAAAAGATTCATCAATATATTTCAGCTCCACTTTTCAATATAAATAAGTGTGTGAGAGGGAATTTTATGTTCTTATTTTTTAAACTTTCTGATGTTGATCACCAATAATCTTCAAAGCTTCCACTTGATTCCTCAACATAGGATGATATTTTTGAGTATCTTCCTCATCACTAGAAATAACTGAGTCTGATTCTTATTCTTGAGTAGCATTATAATTGTCTGTATCCATATCATAATTGTTAAGGAAATTTTCCTTATCCTGCTCAACTACCTTATCTTCATGAATCTATTTATCTCCCTTATACTTTTTAATAACCTTCACATCACAAGAATAAAAAATTCTTCTTATTTATTTGTTGAAACATCTATATCCTCTTCCTTCTGAATCATATATAAGAAAAATTCCATCTTCACCTTTTTACTCAAAATTTCCCAAGTTTACACCTTTCTTCTTTATAATGCATTGACTCCTAAAAAATCATAATTTTTTCAAACATGGATTTTTTCCATAAACTAATTCATATAGAGTATTATCAGAAATTGACCTTTAGAAAAATCAATTTTGAATGTACATAGATGTACTCATAGGATGACTCCAAAAGTGATGAGAAGTATTATGTTCAAGTAACACAGTTCTCCTAAATTCTACCAAACTTATTCTATCTCTTTTAGCAACACCATTTTGTTTTGGAGTATAGGGTGAACTATACTCATAATGAATTCCATTATTATCAAGATAAAATTCAAATTATTTACTTTTGTATTCACCACCATTGTAAGTTCTAAACTTCTTCACCGAATACTCACATTCTTTCTCAAAATTCCTCCTTAACTTTTAAGCATTTTGAAAGCATGTTATTTATGTTTCAAATACATAAAACAATTAATATGAGTAAAGAAACAAAGAAACTGATGAAATACTTGTGTCTATTTTTTTATTGTTTATTCATCGACCCATAGATATTGGAATGGATAAGTTCTAGGGGTTGTTTTGAACAAATTCCAACTTTCTTATGCATAGAATTTGTAATCTTTCCTTTCTGAAAAATAGTGAATCACTGATATTTTCTTCTTAACATGTTAGGAATATCTCATACATTGTTTCTTTTAGATAACTTTCTCATGTTTCTCTAACACATGTCTCCCAGCCTTTTATGCCACAATTGATTTTATTCCACCATGCCTAAGTAACAAGATGTTTTTACCTCACCAACATGAAATAAGTTTCCCTTTGTACATTGTCCTCTTGAAACTATCTTTACATCCTTCTTATTTTTCACAAAAAATACTTCTTTCCTGAAAATAACTTTGTTACCTTCATCATACAATTTTGAAACACTCAGAAGGTTATGTTTCAACCCAGCAACATATAATTATTTCTTGGATTTCAACTTTTATTTCCCAATTATAGTCGATACAACATCTTTGCTTCTTAGTGATTCATCATTTTAAAATTTCATAGTTCCTTCTTTGAAGTCTTATACATTCTTCAAAAAATTTAAATATCCTTTCATGTGTGAGGAACACCCACTATCAACAATCCATGTTTGTTCACCTTTAATGGCTTTGAGGGTAGTTTCAACCACAAGAGCCTTTCCTTTATTCACCTCTAGCTTCTAATAATTGTTAAGAAAATTTTGTTGTGTTGATAAAAAATAAGAAAACCATTATACAGATTCTCTAGTTGTTCACATCTTTCACAAATAGTTTCTAGGGGTTGGAACCTATTTTTTATTTTTACACCATCATTCTCAAATTTCTTCAAAAATTCCTTTTTAGGATTCTTATTTTGAGAGGATTGACTCCCCCTAAACCTATACCTTACATAACATGTGGTATAGTAGAAATGTTTTTGGTTAAACCAAAAAATAATTTTTGTATACCCAAAGACACAACAATACCATTAATAACCATAAAAATAATATTTTCCTCTAAAACTTCCATACTAACTAAAGTTGTGAACATGTTTCTCAGAAACGTTCTTATCTAAACTTTGTTAACCACTAAACTTTATATTATTAATAGAAATATTATTTTTCATCTCATTTTTTACTTTTATCCTTATCAAAAAATAGGTAATAGAAACATTTCCATATTCAGAATATTTAGAAACATTTTCTAACTCAGGTTTCTAAGAACCTTCGAAATTATCCACTTTGTTAATCTTGGCCACGTACATAACTTGCTCATATTTCTTATTTTTTTTTAAAATTCCATATTTCTTCTCAACTTTTGAAGGTAACCTTTTTTTATCCTTCTCTGGTTTCTCATTGTGAGAACTTTCACCAACATCAGAGATTGGCTTTTTGAAACTTGTACCTTTATATTCAACGTTATAAAGTTGTTGTTGTATAAGTTGTAACTCTTCTTCTTTTGCCTTCATATTCACTTATAGATGTTCATTACAATTCCTTTATTCATCAATATATTTATTCAAATCATAAATATCTATTTGAATCATGTTCTTCTCATCTAAAAAAATTCATTAATTTTAATTGAGGAACATTCATCATCCAACTTCTATTTTTTTTATTTTCAAGCCTTCTAATCCTTCTCAGATATTCTTTCAACTCTTCTTTTAAATGAATTTCAAGTTTAGTTTCTTCTTCATCAGAATAGATACTTAGAAATTCTTTATCATTCATTGTTTCAATAAAATTATTCTCACCAACATGCTCAGTAGATTTTTCAGATTCAACTTCACTATATTCTTCTTCTTCATCTTTAGATAAGAAACTTCTCATTCTATATTTGGAGAATTTTCTATCTTTCCCTATGAAATATGATTTTACATTATAACCATATTTCTTCCATGACCATCTTTTCATTATTTCTTCTTCATTGATATCTTATTCTTTCTTAATTTATGAAAAAATTTCATAAATTTCCCAATAGATCTACATTAAAATAATTTTAAGGGAAGTTTCCCTTTGTATTTACACATACCTCTTCTCACATTTTTAGAAAATAAGGATAAAATTTCCTCAAGATTTTTACATACCTCATTTTTTAAGTCAGAATCACCAGCTTCTTCTTTAATAATTATCTTCTTTAACTTCTCTTTCTTAGTATCCTTGAAACACATTTCTCTATCAACTTTTTTTTTTCATTTCATATATTTCTCCCTTCTCATTTAATAAGTAATGAGAGTGATATGAAAATCATCTAGAGATAATGTTTCATAGTCTCTATCTTCAAATGAAGAAACTTTAGAATCAAAATTTTTGGTAAGGATTCTTCAACAACTATAGAATCTTCTAACTTTTGACAAAGATATTTGATAGTGATGAAAATTTCATTTACTCTGGTAAAAAATTCCACAACTAATTTATAATAATCTATTTTAAAATATTCATAATTCAGCCACTATATTTGTGATTTTTACTTCTTTACTTTTGTATTTACTTCATATATGTTTTTCAATTTATCCCATATACCTTTATCTATGGAAACACCCTTCACTCTTAGAAATTAACTTTCAAAAAGTGATGATAGTAAAGAATTATTGGACCTTACATCATTCTAAAGATTATTCTTATCAAAAAATGTAAGAGAAATTTTTTCATAAATAGAAGGAAATCCATCTCTTTTTGCTTCAAGTACATGATACCCAATAGACATAAAATAAGGCAACATATTTATCTTTCTATATATGATAATTATTACAATCAAAAACCATAATTCCTTTACTGTTTACATAATTTAGATTTTCCATCACAACTTCTCTTTCAAAACTTCAGCAAAGAATAAATTAAGGGAACCTTCGACTCTGATACCAATTGAAATTTACCAGTTAAGATAATTTTATCACTGAGAGGGGGAGGTGTGAATCAGTGGTAAATTTTTATTTTATGTTTCCCTTATTATGAAACAACCTTTGCCTCCTATTGAATATTTATTTCTCTATTGAAAAACTTCAAACACACATCCACAAGAACATAGATATTTACAAGTTTCACTACTCAATAAGATTATTTATGAACTTGATATGTTTTGTAAATAATTCAATACCATAAAATCCACTAGAAAAAATTATTTTGTGTGAAATAGAATGAGTAGGATATTCTCTTACACTTGGTATCTCTATGATCAATACAATAGAGAATATTATTCAAGTATCACAATGATGTAATACATAGTTTTTGTAACAAACATGTTACAGTTTTTCTTAACAAAATTTCACAGATATGATCTTTTAAAAAATCACTTTCTTTCCTAGAATCTGGTAAGAACTTTTCTGGACTTTGTTATAAAACTCAGTCTAATTTCCCAGTCATATTTTCTTACTCTGATTACTCAATATGAAAAATATATATATCTTTCAGAATATGGTTGAGAAAATTCAAGAAAAATTCTTTCTGACACCAGAAATCCCAGCACAATTTCTCAGTCTGATCACTCAATACAAAAACCCTAAATACAATCTTGTCTCTTCTCTTATGTTTATTCTATCTAGAAAACTTCTTCAAGAAAACTAAATCTATAAAATTATTCTATCTTGAAAATTATTCAGTGATCCACCTTATATTTACCTTTTTTGAATGGTTCTTCATTTAGAAAGTACAAATTACTTTCCCTTTTATAAATGACCCAAATTAGGTTTGGGTGGGATTCCAAAATTGTTTCCTGGTCAACCAAATTTTAAGAATTTGATGTTCCTTGAATTTAGGATACATTTATGAATTATTTAATACCTATCAACTCATATAAAACCTTATAAAATATTCTATCAACTTCATATCACTTCTCTCTTTTTGACAGACTTCAATCTGATTTTGATTTTCCCATTATGATTTCTTCATTGTGATGTTACATACCAATTGCATGTATGAATAAATAAACAGCTTTAATCTTCTAATAAAACCTCAATCTGATTTTGATTTTATATTTTGATTGTCATTATGATATCACTTATTACAATTAATACAAATGTAAAAAGATTGATTCTACTTCTTATTTTCTCTTTTCCCACTTAAAAGATAAACAAAGTAATTCATCCTATTGTAAATGGTTGAATACATTATTTATGAGGCTCTGAATTTATTATTAATATTGGACACCACATACTTTTCTTCTTCTTTACTTTATCTGGTCCCAAAAAATTCTTCCTCAGATGATTATGATGGCATACCAAGTTTGTTGTACCGATATAAGCAGCTTCAACTTCAGTAACTTCTTTCTCTTATGAATATGATACCAATGATTTTTTTGCACAATTTTTTTTACCTCTAATGAATTTGATGACATACTGAATTATATAGACTTCTATCAGTGGATTATTTATTTTTTGAATATGATCCTCATAAAAATTATTTTTATTAGGATTTAAATCTTTTGTATTATGGTGAGACTAAAAAAAACCTTCATTATGATCATCCTCCTCAACCTTTAAACAAATCTGGATCTAGCAATATCATTACGATGATCTTGAGACCAAAAATGTTTGGATTTACCAACTTTCATATTCTTAAATATTTCAACAATTATCATTACCTTATTCGTGACATTGAATATGTTTAAGATCAAATTTATCATTGTCTTACTTAATAATTATAGTATTGTAACTTCCCTATCTTCCATCAATATCATTATTCCCTTCTTCGTATATGATTGGATAGATTCTGATTGGAAGCACCTCTTCTCCCCCCTTTATTTTATCAAACATTCATCACAAGTTTTATAGAATACTTATGATTTATGATAACTCCAAGATCAACAAATAATTGTTATGTTTCTATCAAATCCATACTGAATCTAATTATATTCTTAATTGTGATTAGAACCTCATTATGAACCCAAGGTAAGTATGATTTCTTTAATAAGATTTTTTAGTTTGATCACCAACTTTTATAAAGTGAGGTGATTCCTTTCCTTTCACAACAAAAGACAAAAAACTACTTCAAACTTCCAAAAATATTCTTCAGCCAATTTGGTCCCAACACTCAGTACCTTCATAATGAGTATTCATTTCCCCGCTTCATTATCATAATCCACTTTAGTTTTAGTAATTATATAGTATCTTCCTTGTTCCCTTTTATTTAATTTTTCTCATGTTAATTATACTCATTATCCCTTAGATCATGGAATCAATTAGAATAGTTCCCGAACTCCTTTTATTTGAATCAACGAAGTATATGTGGTTCATTATATTGGAAATTATTTTTCATAATTCTATTGACCATCCCCTTCAATTATATTTTTTATTCATGAGCTTGATGGACAACCCTTCCCTACTTGAAACATTTTCTTTTTTCCATTGAGGTAATTTCTTAAGTTCTTCCTCCAATATTTTTGGCATGTAGGTAGATTAATTTTCTTCTATCCATGAGTTATATTTCCTAAAATTACATAATAATCCTTATTAATTTTTTATCATCAAATCCCTAAGAATAATGTGACTCTCTAATTTCCATTTCTAACATAAGAACACATAAAAAAATTTCTCTATAGATTCCAAAGTCCCTTATAGCTAATGATTTTTTGAGAATTGATTTTAAACCACTAATGAAATGGTCAATATTTTTTGGGGGGTTTTAAAACTAGAGGCATACCTTTTAAGTCTAATTAAGCTTTCATCATATAAACCAATTGATTCATCCACATTTTTACTTAACTTAAATAATTTTTTTCCTATTTTAATGTTAGGAGTTAGAGGAAAATATTTGGTGAAATATATTTTCTTAAACTCCTCTCATCCTATGGATTCAAATTATTACATTTTCCATGTGTTCCTTATCAAATTCCACTATTGTTCTACTTTACCTTCTAAAAAATAAACAACCAATATTTCATATTCTTGTTTCATTCATTGAAAAACAAAAAATACCATTTTTATCATACATAGCTATTACATAATAATTAGTGGATTAGAATATCCATTAAAGTATGATGGTCATTGATGCATGAATGACTTGATATAATTTTACTACTTCTATGGTGTGTTTGGTATTTCATCATGGTTTAATTTAATTATCATTACCTAAGACAGAATTTCCATAAAGTATTTTATACCATATCCCATCCCATTTAGTTTCTCTTTGGGATAATCAATGCATTATCCATTGCACCCATTATTAAATTGGTTCCTTCTATTCTTATATATTTTTTAATAAAAGGGTCAAGATGTGTAATAAACTACCATATCTTAACTAAATATATGTAAATAACAATATAAATATGAAATAACAACCATATGATGTCTTTCTCTATGGCATCTTCATTTGAGCCTATACAGATTTTAGATCCATTGATAAAAAATTTATTCAACCTAGGTTACTTTTAAGTTTAGTTCTTTATAATTCTTAACAAAATATCCAAAAATAACTAAACCCCTCTCTAATACTAATTGGTCTGGTTTTATAATAAGATGATAATATTTCACATTATTTTCAATATTTAACAATACATATCATAAATAAAACACACAATCCCAAAACACAAAGGTTTAGTGTCACTAAATATTATCTATATAAATGACATATTGAAAATTATTTCATCACAATTTTCTATAAAATTATCCATATTTTACTTCATTTTATATATATATTATTACATTTAATTTTTTGGGAAAATGGGAAACATAAGAAGGAGTGATCTCAAACTCTCAGTTAGTGAAAATATTTTCAACAACTCATAAAGGGTTATATCAAAAGAATATTAGAAAATATGAATATCAGATAAATTCCTAATTAAAAGGATAATATGATAATAATAGTTGAGAATAAGGAATGATAGAATATAATTAATCATGTAATAAGGAAATATAGCCTCAAATGGATCATAATTAAAGCATAATATATACCATAGAATAATAATATGGAAACATGGGACAACAATCAAGATCCATGGAGAATAAAATAGGAATGTGGCACAAACATAAGCATAGGAAATCATAAAATTTCGAATATATATAAAGGAAATCATTTCAATATAATAGATTTTGAACATAACTTTGCATAAAATTGTGGAATATCTAACCCCAATCATGTCCACTCATAAATTTATGAACATAGGTAACCTAGATCCCATACACACACAACATCATTTTCTCCTGAGTTATAATGAATTTACTAATAAATTATAGGGGTAAATCCTACCCACACCTCACATAATGATAAAACCTACATTTGTGCTGCATAAGAAATCATTCATACATAAAAACTTGGTAAATATAATAATAGTAAATGGATTAAATAACATTTCAAATAGTATCTCATAGGAACTCAAGAATTGGATTGGTTGATACCCAAAATTAAATCACCAAAAAGAAACATAACGTAATAAAAATTTGGGTATGACATAAGAAAAATAACTCTGCAGGAGATAAATATTTTATATATGGATTGAAAAACTGAATAAAAAATATAAAAAAAATTCTTAAATATTTATAATGTTATCATAAAAAAATAAGTTACAAGTAACTTTAAAAATAATTTTCAAAAATGTGAAAAGAATAATTTTTGAATTTTTTTTTAAAAAAATAATATAAAATAATGGATCCTTCCAAGGAAATAAATAAATTTTAGAAGTTATGTTTAGTAGAAGATAAAAATACACATACATGGAATGGAATATCTTTTTTATATTTATGAAAGTTTAAAAAAACTGATATCAATAAAAAGAATTGTAAGATTTATTCATGAATATATTTAAAGAGAAATGTGAATGGTATAGAGTGGAAAACATATTTATTTTTCAAAAATATAAAATAAATCATTTTTAAAAAAAGAATATGAATATAGAGGAGATATATCTAATTGAGAGGATGAGAATTATTCTTAACAACATCATGTTTTTATGGTGGAATAAATCCATAAAAGAAGAATATTTTAAAATAAAAAAGTAATTTCCATATATATAAAGGAAAAATATATTTTTTTAAAGATAATTGAAGAAAATATCAATCATAGAAAAAAATTCAAAGAATAGAAATTATGACTTAAGGAATTGAGATTGTGTTAAGAAAAACCCTTACCGTAGATTCCCATATGGTCGAACGCACTCTAAAATACTATATAACCCATTTTTGATTATTATTAATTTATATTAGAAATTGATGTATATTTATTTTACTTAATACTATTTATTTATAGTTTTTTATTATCTATTTTTTAATTAAACTTTGTTAAAATTATTATTCTAGTGTTAACTGTCTCGATTGTTCTATTCTAGCTTTGATGTGGTGGTTACAGTCCTTTATACTTGATCTATTTTTAATCGCCTAAAAAATGATAATATAGATTATATAGTTTCGTTTGATATAATTCATAATTCTAATATCTATTTTATGAAATTTATGGTTATAGTCCATAAAGATTTGTTAAAATGATCTTTTTGTGAATTTCTATTTAACAAAAATAATTGATTTCATAAATGGATATACTTATATATATTACCATTAAATAATTATGAAAAACATATTAAATTAATTATTATTAAGTTATATTACTATTATTTATGTTTTCTTGATAATTTATAATATAAACGTTATAACATCGTTCATGTAAGTGGTAGAATCGACCCAAATAACAACTCATTAAATAGAATGGATGAATAATAACATGTTGTTGAATATCTACATTATCACATTTATATAAGAATAATGTATTTAAAATCATGTTAATAAAATTATAAATCATATTAAAGATTAGGTGGATGAATAAGATAAATAAAAAACTATTAAGGAGAATTTAATACTTACTTTCAAGGGTTGAATGTTCTCTTAGAGAACATCTTCGAAATGCGTGATTTAGGAATACTTGTGTATAATATTTATAAAAAATATAATAGGATTATTTTAGATAGAATTTGGGTATGAATTTATGTGGAAATTAAACTATTAGTGTGCTTTGGGTGGGTAGAGGAGGGGTCCTTTTATAGGTGAGTTTGAGTTGAATTTTTTTATTTCTCATTCCTTAAAGTGTAAAGAATATAATTTCTTATGAAAGGTAGATCCAAAGTAGACTAAATAAAGGATAAATTTTAGTAACCTTCTCATACACCCAATTTATAGATAATTTTGTATATTTGTTAGGCTTCTTTCTATTAATATAACCATTTTACCATTACTGTGGTAACTAATGTTTTTACATTGGTTGCTTATTTTAAGAAAAAATAAAATTGTTACCTAATTTTAACATGATGATAAAAATTATAAAATATATTTTAATGGAAACAATTCTTAGAGGTGGTAAAAACTATTTTTTATATAATAATGTGTAACGCATAAAAAATTTAGATAAAAATTTTTAATCATATAATGTATTTATTATTATTCCATATAAGTAATAATCATTAAATTGCTATTAATTTATTAGTGTTTATATATTTTCAACACATTTCATGAAAATAATTCTTTTATAGTGATTAATATAGTTAAGTTAAAAAATACGTTACACATAAAAAATATTTCTTTGAAAAATAACTCTTTTTAACATCATGTGATTTTATTTAAAATTTATTAAAATTATTTTTTTTTACTAATTTTTTATTTAATTTTATAAATACATTTTTACTGAAGAAAAATTTTATATTTTATTTAAATTCATTCTTTAAAAGTAGATTTTATAAAAAAAATCCAATTTTATAAAAATAAAAGTAATAATGAAAATATATATTTTCTATACTTCTATTTTTTACATTAATAAATAAATGGTTCTATAATACAACATTCTACTTAAAGAACCCATAGAGAAATCTACCCAAGCCTTAAAGGTAATATGAGAAATGGAGGTAGTCACAGGTGTTGATTTAGCTAGAATGGATTTCATAGTAATTTCTTTGGGATTTAACTACTCCCAAAGACAATTTCTCTCAAGAAATACTTTTTGAAATTCAGATTAGGATTTTTTCATATAAAATTCTAGTGATTTTATCTCTTTATGAGCACAAACATTGAGCCTCATAATGAAAACTTCTACTAATTGATGTCGTTAATTCATCTTTTCCACATGAATTGAATAATGTGGTTACTTCTATTTATACTTATTAATTAAATGGATGTATTATAACAGTCACATTTAAATTGAGTATCAAATATTATTTACATTAACCATAAAATTTATATTATTAATCTTCCTTATTCAAAATTATTATATATACTTAATTACTATATAATTCCAATGGCCATATATTCCCAATTACTATATAACCAATGACCATATATGTATGACAGTTATACTATATTCCAATATATATAACCTCACACACTTTATAAAATTATTCACATAATTTTCTCATTCTTTTTCTAAACATGTCACACTATTTATATATTCCTATTTGATAGTATAATCTATTGGAAAAATTGTTATGATGAATATTTTGATCTTATGGTAATTCTATTTACTTTTGGTTATATACCATTTGTTATTTTCCTTATTTTATTTCATTTAACTGTATTAAAAAGTATCTTATTGTATATTGTAACCTTATAAATCCATGGAATGATTCATTGTTCATTTTAGTTTGATTTTTCATGATAAACAAGATTTCAAACACATGTGATTAATTTAATGAAATTTCATGCTAAAAAAATTTGGTGTTACACATTCGTTATTCCACAATTGACCATGGTGAGAATATAGGGGGAAGAGTTTAGGGAGGAATAATGAATAGTGAATTATGGTTAGTGGTAAATCCAATAACCTAAATTTCAGTTTCCAATTGCATTCTTTGAAGAATATGGGTGATGGTTTATTAAGAAGAATCAAATAATGATTAAAGGGTGTCAATCATGGAAAATTATAGTGATAATAATTCTCAACCTTTAAGTAGAAACTTTTTTGATTAACATTCATCTTTAAACCCCTAAAATATGTGATCTCAAATATAAAAATGAATTATCATAAAAAATTATTCAACACATTTAATTAAAAAAATTTAATTTCATACCAATTAATATTAGGATAAACATAATTAAAATAATAATTAATAAGGTTTAAACATGAATTATAGGAAATCACAATCATGATATTTTTGAGTGATGTAAAATAATCAAATATAAGGAACTTATATTCATTGGCACAAATTATTGGGTAATGAATGATATATAATTCCCCTTCATTTTGGTATTAACATCAAAGATTCAAGAATACAACTTCAATCCTTGATCATTGATGATGACTCCATAAAGAATGAAATGATTCCACAACAATTAAAAAATCCTCCTAGGTTTAAGATTTGGTAAGGAAATCCAATTCCCATGAGAGGAGAAAAAAATACATATTTATAATTAAATTTTAGGTTAACTATCATTTAAAAATTATTGTGTAAAATCTCGGTTCAAGGTCCAAAGAAAAAACAGAAAGGTTATATCTTTATTAGGTATAATCCCTCACTCTAGACAGAACCACATTGTTAGAATTTCCATTCATGGGTTAATTTAATAGATGTTACATTATTTCATGCATGAATATAAAAATAATATAATTTTTATATTACATATTCTTTTAAGCTCCATGAGACTTCTAATATAAAACCAACCACATGAACACCATTATAAATATTATAAAAAATATTCAAAGAGTTTAAATGAAAATAATGTGTATCTATAATATGACTCCCTCAAATATAAAATGTATAATATTTATGTAAATATAAACCTTTTATATTATATATTAATATTTCATATATTATGTAAATATTTTATATAATGTAAATATCACAAATTTCATTTTCTTTAAACCATAATAAAATATGTTAAAAATATTATTGGCATTGTTTAAATAATTTTTTAAATATTTACCTTTTATATAATTTTTTATTATTAGTATTTATGAATATTTCAAAAAATTGTAAAAACTTATATTGATTTAGCCATATTTTAAAATTCATCAACTCTTTATAAATTCATCATCCTTATAAATTCAAGGATAGAAACATATATCTAATAAAATAAAGAAATTATGGTTGAACCTAAATCCCTATAAGGTTTTAGTGTGGGCTTAAAGAAATTTTTAATATTTTAAAAACATCATCATTTTTTACTATGAACAACAACTTGGTTTTTCCCAAGTTACAAAAAATTTCTAATAAACCATGTAGTTTTAAATAGGAAGAACATTATTGGATTAATCTTTAAAAAGTAAAAATATAGAATAATTAATGTGATTTTTCTTATCGACATATTTATTTTCTAATGGAAATATTATTCTTATATAAAATATTATTTTTTTATTAAAACCATTATTTAAAGCACCATTTTTAAGATGCTTTGTTTTTTGGAAAAAAAATCCATGATATATTTTTCTTAAACTATGAAATAATTTAATAAAACTCATCATAAATCATGACATGTTTCATAATACATGTATTTTTTTGATAAAATATTCAAAATCACGGCCATTTTATTATAAATTATTTAATGGTTATGGAAAAAAATAACTTTTATAGATTTTTCATCAGTTGAAAACATTAATTCAAATGATATGAATGAGACTATTATACCATTGTTTAGTTTTATAAAGGAAAATTCTTATCCAAACACTATATAATATAACCATTAAAAATAAATTAATGCAATATCCATCCATTCATTTGAATTGAAAAAATCTAAATGAAGAAAATATATCTTTCACTTTTAATTCCTTGTCACCTTCATCATAGAGTTTTATAAATATGACTCGGAAAAAAGTGTCCATCCTCTAAGGGTAAAACATAGATTGTATAAATCTCTTAACATTTAGAAAGTATTCCCTCTTACTCATAGTTTTATAAATCTATAGTTAATTTTATTGATATAATGAGAGCTTCAGATAAAGGATTTTTTATACACACTATCAAAATGATCTTATACCACACTTGAACATGGATTGAACCACTTTATATAGAATCCATGGACACTCCATGGACTCTCAAAAATCTCAAATCCCTTTGGATAAAATTGAAACATTCCAAAAAAAATTAAAATCTTATGAATATTTGTGAAATATAGTTTTTTTATTTAGAAAGGAACATGATCAATAATAAATCACATGAAGACATGAGGCATAGAACTTGTTTAAAACAAAAAAAACACACAAATAGAGTATTTTTTAATAGTACACATTAAAATATAAATTTTTATATACATAAATGACATGATGTTATATGTATATAATTCAAAAAAATTATATCATATATCAATCACATAATAATTTCATGAGTATATAAATCACATAATACTTCATGTATAATTTTTTGGGTGTATATATTGCTTTGAGTATATATAAATATACACTCTCCACCTCCCTCTCTCTCTCTCACACCCTTTCTCTCTATCTATATCCCTTTGTGTTTATGTGTTTGATTTCCCATAATATATACATATATCAAGTAATACTATTTGTGTATATACATATAATGTTCTATAATATATTAAAATACTATGTGTGTGTATTAGAAATAGATAAACACATAACATTTTTTTATATAAGTCCTTAAAACATTTTTAGTAAGAATAATAAATTTAATTTTGAAAATAAAAAATAAAAATTCATTTCACAATGGAAAAATCATTAAAATGTAAATTTTTATCTCACTAGATTTCTATATCACTTATAAGATGTATTTTCATTTCTTTAAGTCAATGGGAGGTCTTCGGAATGGTGGTCCTCTATCCCTAACTATGTTTATTATTATACAATATGCTCTGAGTAGTAACTTGAAAAAATTAATGGAGTATGGTTTTGTGGGTATGTGGAGTGATTTTTAGGCTAGTATGAGACCCTATGTATCTCTTATCTCGTTTTTTTTGGATGATATTCTAGTTTTCCTTAATGGTAAGTATAAATACTTGGCTAATTTATTTGGAATTATGAATATATATGGTATATCGAGTGTCCAAACCAAAAAATTACAATAATATTAGTATTATGGTTTCTGATAAAATGTATTATAGGAGGAGGGAACACCTAGGGAGGTGGTTGGGTATGAGAAGGGAGGAATTACTTATTAAATCCTTGGGGATAATTTGATTAATTTTATGTAATAAATCATCATTTTTATTGAATTGTGTTTGAATTTGTAGAAAAAATTAAAAAATTAGAAGAAAAATATATAATCCTGTAAAAGTGTGGTCGTCTTGATTAGAAATTATCTTTCTCATATTCTAATTAATATAGTATCTATGGTATTGGGGTCTAAAGTTATCCTCTATAAATTGGAGATAATGATATTAGATTTTATTTTGGGTAATTTTAGGGAAAATGGTTTCATTGGGATAGTTTGAAGATGTTTTCAATTACTATAAAAAATAGTGGAATTAATATTATTGGATTGGAGGAAAATGTGAAAATACTTCATGAAAATTTGAATTGGGACTTCATGGCTGGCTCCTCTATATGGGTGAACTGCACTGAAGATAATCATGGGGATTTATGGGAAGTGATTTATGGGTGAAGTGGAGTTTAATCTTAAAAATTTATAACTAGATAGTATTTATAACTTCATCTATCATTGATCGAGATTTTTGGATTTTGGAAACTAGGGACATCTATTTTTAGAAGGATTATTTGGAAGGTTCTCATCTACATTTCCCAATATGGTTGGCACTATACATTACAGTCATCGAGGCACTGTCATTTTTAGATTTCCTTCACGAAGTACTTAATGATTATTAGTATTCTAAGACTAGAGAGATTAGTCTTTATTCTTTTTAGGATCAGTTAGTGTATACTCTTATTTCTATTGGAGGATTCTCTGCAACAAATTTTCACTCATCCAATAGGAACTAAAGGAAGAAATAATGAATTTAGGGATTTAATTTGGGTCATGCTTATTCCTTATAAATTTATATTTATTATATAAAACATTATAAGAAATGTTTTTCCTATGGATTCTATTATTCATGTGATAGGTATATAGATGCTATAAATACCGGGTAGTCGAATCAATATAAAAACTTTTTATTAAAGGCTAGTTGGTAGTAGGGTTTTAGGATTATCTATTATGGTATCATTATGGATATACCACCCAAGATGGAATCTATCAAAATTCTACTAAACTATTGTTTTTATGTATATAAAACCAATGTTATCAAACTCATGAATCTACCTTATGAGACTATTTAGTGATACCTTTAATTTTTCACCAAGCCTATGAGTTTACCCATGAGTTTAAAATGAGTCTATTGAGTTTTATACAATTCTATTATAGTATAATCAAGGGTTTGAATACCTTACAGTGAACTTGCATGCACATCATCTATGATTGTGTATTATTATAGCAATATATTAGACCTTTTCATGTGAGAAAAATGATTTCACTCAAGGGTATAAGTATCCTCTAATCAATGACATGAATCATAAAAGTTTTAAACTAATTTACGACTTGGTGGCTAAAATTGAGGAAACAGTTTGGTAGAGTTTTATCCACCCACTAAGACAAGAGATTATTCGGATGAGGAAGAGTTAAATGCCTATTTTTAAAGGGATATGGGTCTACTATAAACTTCATTATCATGATAAATATAATATTTATGGATCCTTCTATAATTATTTTAGGGCTGGGGGAAGTGTATGGACAATGGGGTTCTATTTTACTAGGGTTTACTATATATTAGGGGCATGGTTCTTTCCTTCAAGAAGAGGATAAGGTGATTATTCTTATCCTAAAATTATTCCAATGTATAGTTATATCTTGCCTATACTGAATTAGATTCTAAAATCATTTTTATGTTTGTGAATAATCTAGAATCTAATCATTGGTCAATCATGTATACAATGCAGGCTTCCACCATGAAGGTAAAGGAGGTGACCATTGTAACTCACACCTATAGATAAGGCACTATGTTAGAAAATTCTATTACTATGCATGGGAAGTTAACTACTAAGGTGGGTATATTTTCAACTCCTATAAATATCCCTTTAACATGAAATGATTTTCAAGTGTCGATGTATTGTGTCTATATTTATAGTATTTTCCTTGATTGTGTGCTTCTTTTCCAATGAGCTTGTACCCTATTGGTAGAGTCTCATGATTGGCATACAAGAGACCCAGGATCAAATATGGGTGGGGTAAATTTCTAGGTTATTGTAGAAGTATTGTGGCAGTTATTGTAGTAGGTATTATTTAGTATTGTAGAAAACATCATTATTCTTACGATTTGGGCCTCCGGGCCACCATTTTAGACCTTTGGGTCTCAATGCCTTTGGGCCACAAAAGGCCTTCGGGCCACAAAGAATTCAGGCTATAAGGGCCTTTAGGCCACCAATGGACTTTGGGCCACAGGGCTTTTGAGCCACAGAAAAGACCAAGAAGCAACTCGGACAAACCACACAGAAGCAGGCCCATATGAGGATTCAGAGCAAAAAATAGTAACCAATAAAGAAGATATAATCAGATTAGAAGACTAAGAGGGTATGGAAACTACCATCAGGACCAAGCACAATGCATCTCTTAATAGGGAAAAGTTATCTGATCAGACATGTGAGGTGGGAAACTAGGTGCATTCAAGATGCATATGCTAGGAAGGGGATGTTTCAAGTGTGTCATATCTTGGTCCTTTGAGGGCATGTATTGGGTCATGTATGGGCCTTATTCCTTGGGCCTATGGGGAATGTAAGGGTTCCCCTTCAACCCTTAAAAGGTGGATTATCCAAATAAATAAATAAAAAGAATTCCTTTAGGCCATTCAAGGTTCTTCTTTCATTCAAACTCTTTTTATAAATTTCTCTTTTAGTTTATTTAATAAAATATGTATTTTTTTTATTTAATTTAATTTCATATTAGTAAATAGTGACTTTAAAATAAATTTGATTATTAATTTTATTCAAAAAATAGTTTCAATTTATGAAAAAAATATGTTAAATAATAATAATAATAATAATAATAATATATGAATATGAATATTGTTATTAATTGATATTTTATAGTTTTCATAATTCCCCATGTATTGGAATTATTAACATTCATATCTCAACTTTTTATATTCAAAAATTTCACTTCATTCTATTTATTAGGTGAAAAATATAATTGGCTAATTTGACATGGATGAGGAAGATTAATTCGGGAAATTGATTGTATATAGCCTATAAATATATGTGATAATTGAATAATAATTTAGGCTTGAATAGATTTTCCTTATATATTTTTTATTTATTGTACTTTGAAATTTCATACTATGTTCATTTTCTTTCATTCTCCTTCATTAAACACTACATTTTATCTTCGATCAACATTGAAATTTGATTATAATCAATAATATAGTCATTATTTTGGAAATACATTATTTTTTTAATTAGTGTAACAATATTATTTCATGACATTTTTTAAATATATCATCTCCCCAAAAATTTGCATCATGAACATGCTACATAAATGATTATAATTGATGTAAGATAATTCTTAAAAGAAAAATGTATGTGAAAATTTAATTCTAAAATTTTACATGGCATGGTCAATATTGCATGTATCATCCTCACTCATTTGAAGATCCAAATAAATAGTTATGTCTTATTTTATGTGAAATATATTATTATATATATATTTTCCCTATTGATAACATTGAAAAAATATGTGAATTTGTTTCTAAATCTTTTATTATAGGAAAAATATTAGGCTTTTGAATAGTTTTAATGACTAAGGGATTTCAAATTCCACTTTATTCCCTCAAGTGAATGTGATTGATTATTATTGAAATTTTTTAACAAATAACATGGTATATATTGAGACAAACCTAATTCATTAAATGAAATGAATAAATGATGCCACTAAAATTGCTCTAATGATGAACATCACATACTCAATATACTATAAATAAAAATTCACTAATCATTCAATAAACCATGATGATAACATAAAAAATGTGACATGTCTAATTTATTTTTACCCCTAATGGTTTTGATCTTAATTATGTTTCATAAATTATCATGGTAAAGATGATATTTATTTCTGAATATTTTAATGAATAATGTATTTCATATTGCCTTCCACATTCATTTTATTTATTATATATATAATATATAGGTGAAATTAATAATTCTTGAAGAAAAAAAGATAAATATATTTTATTTATATTCATTCTCTAACGTTGAATAAAATTATGAATTAAATATTCATGTCATCATCATAATGAAACCATAAAACTCAATCAGATTATTTCATTTTATTTCCTAATGTGAATAAGAATTTTAATAAAGAAAGTAAAATTTCATTCCCTAAAGCGAATGAAAATATATATTATTTTATTTTAAATCATGTTCATATTGAATAGGATGTCTTTTGGTGTTCATTTTTTCTTATTTATTTAGATTAAAAATAAAAAAAATAACATTAATATATCCACCAGAAGTGGTTTGATGGAAATAAATATTTAAAAATCATAAATTATTTTATTAATATTTATAAAAGACTATTTCCCTAAATTATGATAATAAAATAGTGACATTTTATATTATGTTGAAAAATATTTTCGTTTATAAATTTTTTCTTCTGTATTATAGATATCATGAAAAAATATTTTATTTATCCTATGATTATGGATTATCAGTACAATATAATGAAATTTATTTAGTATTATCCCATGAACTAGATGTTATTATACTTATAGTTCATATATGATATGATAGAATTATACAACTTTTATAATCTAATATATTTTTTGAAAATAATTTTACCACATAATGTGGTTAAACAATGATCAACATGGTAAAAAGATTAATATTTTTTATACGATATTATCATTATTGATAAATAATGAATTATCATTCATGAATCATGAAATCTAATAAATATATAAATTTCATGGTGTGAATGTAATTTTAATTGATTTATTTCATTCCATAAAAATAATTTAATTATTCATATAATTTTTGTTACTCATAATTAAATTTTTATAATCAAAATTTGGGAAATTATTAGTTTTGGTAAAATTATTTCTCTTTTAATCCTTTAAGTGAATGGTATTATAAAAATTATTTTATGAGTTTTAATCCGGGCCATGGTGATGTGTATGATAGGAATCCATTAGATTCTAATAAATTATTTCTCATAACCACATTCATTGGCCTTCAAGTATATGGGGGAACCTATTTCATACTTAATAACTCTATATTATTTATTTTTATATTATCCCTATTCTTTAATGGTTTATGAGGGAACCCTTACAAGAATCATAAGGCCTAGAATGCATGAATTGAAATCCTAGAGGCATAATTTCCTTACAAGTTTGACCTAACTACACTAAAACAATCTCTCGCCAACACTTCTTCAATTTTTGTACCTTCCTCACCACCTAATGATGTGGTCAGTTATCCTTTACCCATGTAGAACTCTATGCGACCTAAATATAGTTGTGTGTTTACTTTATCCCTTCATATCATATATTTTTTTATCTTTGTATGGTGACCACTACCAATATAATCCAACTTTTTGAGGCTTATCCAATACATTCATAATGTCCTACATTCATAGTATAGATACCTTGTGGTTCATAGGCGCAATACATGTCCAAAAATCCCAATTCTAGTGAATATTTACACTGTTACATTTTTTCCCTAATGTAGTTCTATTACAGTGCCTCATAAATTCCCCCTTGTCCGGTTTTCATTAAATTTAACTAATGTGTTAAATGTTTCTTATATAATATTGCAATGATATAATATATGTTTTTCTTGAAGTGTGTGATTTGTAAATATTTTTTAAATTAAATGACTTAAATAAACACATATATGTTTGTTGGTAATAAAAAATCCTTAAGATTTAGTGCATTATCATGTATGTACAATAACCAGTAGTTTGAAATTAATCAAACTCTATTGAAGAAAAAATTTATGCCTACTTGGTGGTAAAAAATATTTAAAAATAATTGATTTAAGAGAAAATTTGGAGGTTTTATTTTGATTTATAATATTTGAATATATATAAAACAAAATAAAATATATTAAACATGAAGTTTACTTATCATGGAACATTTATTATTTGATATAATTATTTGATACATCCTAGATTAATTGTGGTTGGTAAATATATATGAGCACTGATTTATCAATAAAAAAGTATATATATATATATATCAGAGAGATAATGGGCAATTTAATTAAAGTATGGAAGTATGTCTAATTGATTTTCTTCTATTAGAATTATTTATTCTCCTCATTATATAATAGATTTTCCACTGGTGATTAAATATAATGACTTTCAAAGGGTTACTTGGAAGTGGTCACCTATTAAGGTAAATTATTTATATCATTAAGATATATTGGAAGTGAATTTACAATATTTATATGAAGTATTACTTATGGAATATATAAGGGTACACCCACATGTCATGGGAACTATTTAAAAAATTATAAAAGATTCATATATTAAATGTTCACATATTTTATTATTTTATGGGGACTATATATTGCATGTTATTCATGTTTATTAAAATAAATATTGAATGTCACAAAACATATATAAAATGGCCTACTTGAATCATTTATAAGGCACTCAAAACACTTAAATGAATAATTTAGTTGTAAGGTGTTAAAAAGTAGTCAGATATGTTTAGAATACATGCTAGAAATGTGGTTGAGTTGATTATATAAGACCATTTTCCATTATTTGTGAAAATAAATAAAAAAATTAATCAACACAAAGTGTAAAATAAATATATCAAATAAAATACATATTTTCATATTTTGTATCATAATTGACATTTATAGTAGATAAATTATAATATCTCATTAGATATAGTTAGGTATATAATTGATATTTTTAATTCATTCAAAAATCATTGATAAAAATGAATTTTGAGAGACATCAACATCAAAATAATTAGCTAAAAATAATTATTGAAGAAACATTTGATATTCTCTACATATAAAGTTTTGGATTGGTTATCTAAACTAATAAGTCTATTAAATGAATATAATATTATTATAATAATTTTTTTTTCTTATAAATTTTGTTTAATATAAATTTTAATTATTCATATTTAATGATTTCATTATTTTTCTATATAATAATATTTATTAATACATTTATATTTGTGTCCCTAAACTGTTAAAAATGTCTAAAATATATCCAAAATTAGAAAATTTTCCCAAAATCTAATAAATTGTTTTATGGGGTGAATTGAATAAGTTTTATATCATGTACTTCTTGAAATATATTAATATAAGTAATAATATAAAATTAATTTTATCGTGACATGGTTTGTATAAATTGATGTTTCTTAATTGATATGTATGTTTTTGATAATATCAAAACTCTAGAAGAGTTTTTAAAATATATGGAATGTTTATTGATAAAATTATAATGAAGGTCCTTGTATATTGAATTAATCATCCAAGAGATGAAATAAAAAATGAATGGTTATACTCTTAATAAATAAATAAATCTATGTCTTCCAAGAGTTATATAATTCATACACATAAAGATAATGAATAATTTATTTATCCATGGAGGGTTAAATAAAAATACACCTTTTATTTATCCCTGAAGGATATAATTGTACATGTGAATATATACCTTTATAATAATATGTGTTCAAGTTATAATGAATTTAAAGCAAGGTATTGTTCTTTCCTACCCATCTAGATTTAAATTTTACATATGATTATTTATTAAAAAAATTGAAAACAAATATTTATGTTATAAATTATAAATTTTATCATGTACATTACATATTTCCATAATGATGATACTACCACAATTATACATAAGAATAATGATGTTTTCATAGAATAATTAAAAGGTTAGTATAAAAAATATTATATGTAGTGACCTTTATTCTTGTGATGAGAACATATAAAATATTTCTAATAGTATTTTTGATATAGGTCAAAAAGTTGATATAGATATGTGGGTGTTTTGGATCCTCAGTATTGATATATTAAAGAAAATATATTAATTTTAGTATGTGTACATGTATTCATAGGAATAGGTTTTTCCATTAAATAAAATTCTTTGATGGACAATGTGATACCCTCTTTGAGTATGAAATAAGGGTTTTACCCTGTGAGTGCTATAATTTGATTTTGCATCAGTAATTCCTTAGACCAAGACTTATGATGTGTATTTTATTAAAATACTGAAAAATATAGGTTTTATCTATTTATAAATCATTTTATCTAATTCTAGGGTTAGATTCTATAAACCCTATAATTAGATAGGGGGAGAGGGAATCATGTCTATAGATATCTAAAGATACCTATAGATTTTGAAGATCGGGAGAATCCATGAGATAAAATAATGGAATCCATCAATGGAATCCATCAACAAAATAATTGACCGCACCTAAAATAGATGTGAACTGAATCAAAAATAGATCTAATGTGAGATAGTCTTTTATGAATTTTTTCTCCATTTATCATGGATTTTAAGTAAATTTTTATATTGAACCCCTATTCGTCATGATTGTATTGAGGTGAATTTTCCGATACTTTACTATAACCCCATTGTGATTTATTGAATCTGTATTCATGAATTTAAATCCCACTTCTATGGAACTTTTTTGGTTGTATTTTTTGGCCTAAATTATAATCATTGTGGATTCAAAGTTTTGATAGCAATCAGTGAAGAAAGAGGAGACCAAAATCTCTCCCTCACCCTCTCCTATCCCTCCCTATCTCTCACCAACCACTATCATGAAACTCTCTCTAACACCATCTTTCATTCATGTGAAGGGTTGTAATCTCTAACCATGGTCATCAGTAAGAATCATGTAAAGACTAGTTTTTATTAGTTTGTGAATTTAAAAGGTATTTTTTATTTTTTATTTTGGTAAGGGGATTATTTTGACAAATAATATTTTGATTAAAATTATAAGAGTTTAAACTTCTCTAAGAGGTGTTTTAGTAGAGTAATGAGGTAATAATGAGTGTTTGAGTGCTTGGGTAAGTAGTGGTGAAAGATAGGGTGGGCCTGTAAAATAAATTCCAGCTACTGGTAGGAACCAGAGCACAACCATGAGGGTTGCATCATGGGGTCACATGGTTGAAGAATACCATGGAATAACTGGAGGAAGTTGGGTCATGAAGATGTATAGGGGGATATGGGGTGGACCCTACCTATTTTACGTCAGGTATACTAAAGCAGAGGGTCCACACTATAATGTGTCCTTGTCCTAGTTGAGGAAGATCATAATGCAACCCAAAGGATACTCTTTAGAGGTTTCTTGGGAGGCAGGTCCCCGGGATATCCCCATGGTGGGATTTACTATGGTTCCCCTTCCCCCCACCATAGTAGGGGGTCTTGTTTCATGGTTCCCTTGACCATTACATAAACATTCCACCATCCTATTTTTTTATTAGGGGTGGGATTGTAATTTACTAGTTGACCACATTATTTTTTAGTGGGGAGATCCTATTAAAAAGGCCATTTGAGATGGACCTCCTCCTCTCTTCCTCCCCTTTGATCCATAATGTCTTAAGGTGATTTTAGATGCATTTAATGGTGATTTTAGGTGATTTATTATATTCCTCTCCCTTTATTTTTGCTTCCATCATAGATATTAGAATTTTGATGAAGTGGGTTATAATTTTGGAAAAAATTCCACAATGACATAGTTGAATTAGTTGATAATGATGGATATTTTTCTTATCATAGATAGAGGGTCCCTCGAGATGATGTTACATGACTTTGCACATAGTGTTTATGGAGGTACGTTACTCGGTGGTTTTTTCTAAGGTTTCTACCTAAATAAAATTAAATTGAATACTAAAAAGGTTCTAGTTGTGAATGGTTTTTCTCATGAATGTGTCAAGAGGAAGATTTTGGCCTTACATGGGTGATTGTTCATGATTTTAGTGTGATGAGGTCACTTGGTGATATATTCACTGATTATGTCAAATCAGTTTAAATAATAAATTTAATTGTAATCCTTTAATTAATTATAATTTGATTACAATTAATTAATTTTATTTCTTTCATGGTATGGGGCCTCGTGATGATGGGTAATGTTTAGTTGGACTTGGATGAGCTTGGGTGAGAGTCTTTGAGCTGTTGTATATGTTGATAACTCTATAATTGTGGTAGGTGGTCCCTATTAATTTACCTATGTTATTATGCATTTTATTTATGCAACATGTGACATGTGGTGTCACCACCAATAGTGATTTACATGTTTAAATTATATAATTTTTTTAATTAAATTAAAATTTTATGAATTAATTAAACTATGTTATAAGGGCCAAGAGGTACCCTTGTACATTGGATTAATGACTCGACCACCAATAGTTTAGGTCTTGATCACAATTGTGTGATGTGTGATACATGAACCATGAGGGGTGATACTTATATTGACTATTTAAGTATAGTGTCCTATAATATTGGTTCCTCAGTGATCTTTGAGTAGAAGGATGTGATGTGTTTGGTTTGATTGGCCCTATTAGGCCTTTATTATGTTATGATATGACTTAGAGTCATTTGGATAGAGGTATGATCATGGTTAAAGTATGCCTCCCCCACTAAGATGTGATTATTAGGGTAGGATGACTATAAATAGATATTTTGTATGTGTGAGGACTAATATTGGGTAAATTAAAATGAATGTAGGCTTGAGGATACTTAGCTTATATGACACAGATTAGGGATTACTTATGAGGACAATGTGGAACCCTTATTATTATGATGATTTTCAATAATGTTATGTCCTTTGGGTAATGGGTGTTATCATAAGGGATAAATTAGAGATTGGGGGACCCTTGTAGGGTGTTCTTTATATGTTGAGACCACAGGGGGTAGAGGGTGTCCCCTTGATATTTAAAACCAGAAAGCATGAATATAGTAAATGGAATAGAAGATTTTGGGTGTTAATTTAGAAATAAAATTGATGATGTAACCCTGATATGGCTATAGAGATGATGGTATTCCATGTTTTTTGTAGGATGGATTTTTTATATATGTTGGTTTGAGAATATTTCCAAACATAATGAGGTGTTATAAGATGGCCTCGCCGTCCTTGAAAATTTAAGTAGAATTACCATGTGGTTACTTGGTGTTTGGCCATTTGGTCTAAATGGAATGCCTAGGAATGGTCACCTAGTATTTGGCTATTGATCCTGATACTATTAGATACCTAGGATGTGCTCCTAGGATCTAGAAATTGAACCTAAGACCATATGAATACCTTGTTAAATCCCATTAGATACATCCTTTGGGTTTATATGGAATTCTAAAGACACTTTAATTTTTCCTTTGAGTTTATATGAATTCCTTGGACTTGCTCCTTGGAATTGACTATATAACTGTAACTATATTTCCTAGCACTATCTCCTAAAAATTTTGTTGTGGGATTGATACTATTGAATTTACTAGTTTTATTCTATTAGGAATCAGTGATTTCACCACCTAATTTAAAGCTTTTGGTCTTGGTATTAGTTGGAATGGTTATGTGACACACTTAGAAACACTCTGGAGCTAGACAAAGCATGTATAGTTGTTCTTTAATGTCACATTAGATCTCAAGGATCAATGGTGGTTATTTATTTTTTTCACATGAATTGTATTTATTTTATTTATTTATTCTGATATTGACACATTTACATAAATCACATTTACTAGTTATGTTAGGGATAGCATTAGTGGTTCATAATTGAGTTTTATTCACATCCTTCTCAAGTGACCATGAAAATTGGGTAGCTGAGTAGATCTCATTGATCATAGGTTTAGGTATGAATAGTACCAAGATTGGATTATTCATAAATATATCTTGGATGGAGTCAATATATGGATTAGGATAAGCTCAGTGATATATTCATAGCCTAATAATTTTCTTTATTCTATATACATGATTAGCATGGTGGTGATCAATTGATATGTTAGCATGACTGTATGTTTTTATGCTATATTCAATTTGTTATGGAACCACTATATTTCATAAACCAACTTGAATACCCTTTGAAACTAGTACCTGAACCACCCCATCACATACCCTAAGGTAATTCCCAATCCCCGCAGGCTGGAAACTAGCACCCAAGCATCAAAAAAACTGAAGGGAATGATTTTCCCAACTCAAAGAAACAACATGGAACATATATAGATAAAATATACAATAGTGGAAGAAGTATATATTCTATAACTAAAACAAACAGTATAAACCAAAGAAACTCAAAGAACCTACAAAACTCTAAGTACAATTCCAACCAAAAAGAACTAAAAAAACTAGAAAAACCAACTACTCCATGTGATATTATGGAAAAAACCTCACTATATCACAATCTAACTACCCAGACACAACTGGCCAATACCATGCCACCACACTATGGAACCTTTCCTTTCTCTACATTGAAATACATACAAAGTTCTACACACCAATGAATAAATGTGCAGGGTATGAGGTAACAATCTTAGTATGATTCCACAAAGGTGTTCTATAATAATTATTTAGACAAAAATTCAACTATTATCAATTTTAAATAAAACATGGCATGATGAGAAATAAAGAAATTTTATCTAAATCATCGTAAAAATTTTCCACTTTTCCAACAATTATAAAACAAAGATAGGTATATCAATTTTAAATCATATTTTCCATTATCATTTATCAAAATCCAAAACACTCATATCATAGATAATATATTATAAATCCAAGAATAGGTAAATCATGCCAAGGAACTCAACAGTTCAGGATAGTAGACTACTCATACCACAAAAAATAATTAGTGTACAAAAATTCCCTAGAACACTGGCCTAAGGAGAATAGAGACACTCTATGAGTGAACCTCCCAACAATATCAAAAAATAACCTAGAAAAATAGTCATAGGGAGTAAAGAAAATCCACAATAGAAAATATCCAGATGGTAACATGGATGATGAACCTAAGATAAACCTTCCACCTATATACCTAAGGATTCACATGTGCTTCATTTCATAAATCATTTCAATTATTTAAAAATATCCCATTTCCATTTACCGAAAATTGGGGAAAACAAACTTTTATCACAAATACATTAACACACAATAACAATCATTCCAATTATTTATAAATAAATTTATAAAAATAGTAGTAGAAATACAGTTCATCAACATAGGCTAGAATCAAAAGCACCTACCTCAAAACTCAGGTTCACACATGACCACAAAAGATCAACCAACAAGAGAATGCAACAAAGACAATAGATTCCCTATAATAAATTTACACATCTTATAATTGATTAAATTCAACAAAACGGTTAGTAGAGAAGATGAACCCACATCTCTCAAGACTCAAGGTTTTATACACCCATGAAGGATCCACCGACAAGAGAATGAAAAAATGACAACAGAGGACCTAGAATCAATCTACATGTCTTAAAATTGATTCAATTAAATGAAAGTTTTGGAAGATAAGAGGAAACCACATACCTCAAGAATGCATACCCATTGCACTACAACTAATAAAGGAAACGAACCCTGAAATAAGATTTCACTATGAATCTAGAAGAGAAAAAAAGGAATTTACATTATGGATCAATGGATCAACAAATATGATAAATAAATACCATGGAACTACCAAAATTAATGCAATAAAGAAGTAGAAAGGTCTACTTACCTAGAGATATTGGACCCAACTGCTCTAGAGATCCAATGTCGAACGGATCAATCCAGAATGAACAAAGAATCCCAAAATCACTATAGAATCCTTTTAGGTTGATAGGAAAAGGAGTTGTAGAAGAATGAAATGAAATATCATTCACACAACACCCTAATAAGACCTGATTGGACAATTACAAGGCATATAATCCCTTTACACATCTTGTAATCCATGATGATCAAGTACACCAAAAAAATCCATTACCTATTTAGTTAAAATCTATCTTTTATCATTATATGTTGTGTAAAAATTAAACAACATGTAATAATTTCGCACTGTGTATACATATCACGACTTGTGTCTGGTGACTAAGTACACATTATGTAACCCCATTACACATCGTGAAATTTCCCAGCATAAAGTTGAAAACTCCAAAACCAACTCAGGTGTCCTCTGAACATGGGGAGAACCCCACAAAGATATTAACAAATTTAAACCCATATTACACTAATTAAAACATAATACCATCCTTGAACATTATGAAATTTTTCCCAAAAAAATCTCTATATCCTCGAGAGTCCCATGACACACCCAATTAAATAGGAAAACAAGAAAAGAGAAGCAAATTACCAAAAATAAAATAATGGGATGTTGCAAACTCCCCACCATAAGACTTTTCATCCCTAAGAAATCATTTGCAAAAATGAAGTCTGGTAAATATATGAGTCCACTACTCCCTCATCAAAAATTTGTGCTCCCATGTCTCCAAGAATCTGATCCATGTCACCATAACACTATAACCAAAGGAATTGACTTCCCAGTAAAGACTTTTATTTGATATTCAATGATCTCAATAGGGAATTCCATAATTGAAAAATATATATCTAACTCAATATATTCCCAAATTAGAATGTGATATGGATTAGGATGATATTTCCTAAGATTTTATATGTGGGAAATTTCATGAACTCTTATCAACTAAACTAGAAATTACAACTGATAAGAAATATTTCCAATCCACTCGATGACCTCAAATGGTACCACATATATTGAATCTAACATTCCATATTTTCTAAGTCGATGGAGACCCAATTGGGGAGAAAATTTCAAGAAAACCCAGTCACCTACTAAGAACTCCAAAGGATTTTTTTGATCTATGTAAGTCATATATATATTATATGTTGTAACTAGACACCAATGTATATCCTGAATCCTCGTAGATATCTCCTGAACCAAACTCATTCCCACCAAAGAAGCTTCAAAGACTTCTTCCCAATAAATATGTGATCTTCACAAGTGACCATACAAAGACTCAAAAAGAGTTATTTTGATTCAATACTAATAACTATTGTTATAAGAAAATTCAACTAATCCTAGATGGCTATCCCAATATCCACTAAACTCCAAGAAACAAGCAAGAATAATATACTTTAGAATCTAAATAACGTGCCTTTTATTACCATTTTTCTATGGATTATAAGTTTTACTAAGTCTAACCTAAGTCCCCATAACCTCTTAGATACTTATCTAGAGCCTTGAAGTAAACCTAGGATCCCTGTCTAAAACAACATATGAAAGAATCCCATGTAACCTCAAAACTTCATGTACATATAGCTTACCAAGATATTTAATTCTTTTAGTATCCTTGATTGGAATAAAATGATTTTACTTTTTTACCAATCAATTACAACCTAGATAGTACTCCTCCCTCAAGGAGTCTATGGTAATCCTACAAAAATTTCCTTGGATACCTTGTCCCAATTCCAAATAGGCACTAGTAGAGGATGAAGACAAATATAACGTTTCAAATGTTCTCCCTTTATCTATTGGCTAGTATAACAGTAGGACACATAATCATCAATTCCATGATTCATACCCAGCCACTAGAATTGTTGTCTCATAACATAATACATCATCATATCACCTGGATGAATGTCCAATGAAGAATTATGACAATCAGGGAAAACTAAGATCTTCATAGATTTTGGGATAAAAACCAATTTACAAAACTGAGAATGCAATCTAAAGAGAGAGACCAAACTAAGATAGTCTCCCCACCATATAGGGTTTCTCAAATTTCTCCAAATTTGATGTCTTGAAGTTTATTCTACTTAATAGAGACATAGAGAGATGATAATAACTAAACACTTGTCAAAACCATACCTAAAAAATCCTATTGGGAATTTTGATGTAGTTGAGAAAAAATCCCCATAAGTTTTCACTCTTTCTTTGACTCTTGAATAGATTATTATGGCACTTTCTTACTAAGATCATCTGTAATGAAATTCCCCTTCCCCAGGGTGTAGGTGATATCGATGTAAAACTTCTAAAGATATTACACTCAACACCTCTATATAATATTTAAGTCTTTATGAGAAAATATATAACTCAAACTTTTATATTCATAAAAGACTATGAACCTTTCCTGAAAAAGATATTTCTACCAAAACATAAGTGCATGCATAACTATAGAAAGCTCAAAATCATGAGTGGGTAGTTTTTATTATGCATTCTAAAATGAAGAGATCCATAAGGCATCACATGATTATCCTGGATGAGTACAAAATCCAAACCAGCACCACAAACATTACTGAAAACCACATACCCTTTACTAGGATCAGGTAAGATCAGAATAGACTCACATAACAAAAGTTATTTCATCTCATCAAAATAATACTGACACTTTTCAAACCATGTTAATTTCACCCCTTTTATTTTAATAATGTTCAAAAGTGATGCCAACTTAGATAAATCATTGACAAACCATCAATAGTATCCAAAAATTCCAAGGAAGCTTTGAATCTAAAAGTTGTTCTGTGTCTCTTATAATGAAAAAACAACCTTTACCTTATCATGATCAACTGATAATATATGCACAAAAATAACATGCCCCAATAATTTCCCTTCATGAATCCAAAAGTTTCATTAAGAAAGTTTTCCATATAAATGGTCACTTCTTAGGATTTCTAAAACCAAACACAGATGGTGCTCATGCTCACATTCAAATCTTGAATAAACCAAAATTTCATCCATTAAACTGCCACAAAAGTGTCGAGATACAAATGGAATATCTTATTCATTAAAGCCAAAAAAATAAAAGAGTGTTAGTCAGACCAAATGGAATCACAAGATATTCAAAATGGATATACCTGCTCCTGAAAGTTTTCTTCGGTATATGACACTCAAAAATTAAAGCTAATGATAACTCGACTGAAGATCAATCTTCAAAAACCACTTTTCCCCTTTTAAATAATATAAGAAATCATCCACATGAGGAAAAGGAAACTTATTCTTAACTGTTACCTAGTTCAACATCCAATATCTCACACACAACGAGAGAGAATCTTATGGCTTCTTGGAAAAGAGTAATGGGGTTTACCAAGGAAAAACATTAGGGAAAACAAAAACATTTTTCACCAATTCATCCAACTTAATTTTGATCTCTTTCAGATCTACTGTTTTCATATGATAGGAAGGTATCAATATCGGCTACATACCTAACACCATGTCAATTGTAAACTTTACCTACCTATCTAGAGGAATCCTAGATAAATCATCTAGGAAAATGTCTAAAAACCCTCGATAATGATGGAAATATCAACAATAGAAGAAAAATTATCGAGCTCAACTACAATAGTATACAACAACCTCATGAGCTCTAGGAGGTAAGGTCCTGCATGGCTAGACCTCGAATATAACTCTCCATAAAACACATGTGATCTTCAATCATCCATAATAAATGATACATGCCAATGATAATAATTATCTTTAGCTTAATGAGAAACATAAAAATCCATCCTAATGATAATTTCAAACAAATCCAAATTGGTAATAAGAAAATCCCATACTAGCTCCATGTCAGTGATAGATAACGTACAAGGACATTGAAACCCCTTCCCTTTACTCTTCCCAATAGGTGTATCTAACTCTGTAACAAATGAAATTAGTTTCATTGGAAGGTTAATCATATCAAAAAAAACATCTAGATATAAATGAGTGGCAAGAACTAGTGTCAAATAAAAAAATTGCTACTAGGGATGCAACAATAATGGCACTCACTATTAATGGAATCGCATATACCACCACTAGAAACTTATCTATTGCATGACAATGCTTCACTCATGTGTCCTATGGTTGGATCCCTCTAGTATTTTAAGAATTTTACTGCACCACATTAGCATTTGGAGCCGATAATCCCTAACTATAATGATTAGTAGACATAGCTTGAAAAAAACATTATAGATTTCCATAATGCCCAAATCTGTTACACGTCTTTTCAAGTGAAGGAAAATAATATCATATGTGTCCAAACATTCTACACTGATATCAAGTTAGGGGTACACAACTAGCTATAACTTGAGGGGATAGAGAGGCCTTCTACTAAGAACCACCTCTAATAATCCTACAGTGATCCTGCTACTACATTTTTTCCCTAGCACGCCACTAAAGATGCCACTAGTTTGAAGAGAATTGGGGTAATATCCAAACATGAATTCCATATTCATCTCTTACATAATATGCCTATCTACTATCTATTCATAGGTTAAGATCTTCATCATTAATACCTATTATTTGATATCCAATCACAAACCTTCAAGTTCCTTCTGAGACTTCATCTGATCATTCCTTAAAACCTTTTCTGAAAATGAACTAGCTCGGCAATTTGATTGGTGTATGCTAACACCACACACTCTCCTTATTGTAAAGAGAGTAACTCCATAGATTTAACCATCATAGTTGAATTTGCACAAAACTATTTGATGAAGAGAGACTTGAAACCTTTAATTTCCAAGCCCACATGCTTATCTACTTGTGCCATGGAATCCCACCAATTATTTCTAGGACCATCAAGTATGAATGCTACACACTTCACCTTTATATTATCATGTTTCTCCAAGAAGTCAAAGATCTGATCAATATATTCAATAGAATCCTCTACCACTCAAGGTCCATTCATACCATTAAATGATGGGGGATCCTCATGAAATAACTCTCATGATCAATCCCTTTCTCCATCAGCTCCAAGTTGAACCTAAAATACTAAATTCTGAACTTGTGTAACATTATGTTCAATGAAACAAACTACTTGGATGATTTCCTTGATGAAATTTTATTCTGTTAGAGGATTTACTTGAGGAGCATTAGCTAAAACCTCCTAATGAACTCACAGAACACTTCTCAGAGGCATATTATTGCAAACCAAAACAAAATAAATAATCATACACTAGAATAATCTCATTACAAACTAGAAAATTCAATATAAAAAATTGATATTAACATCAAGAACTCAAAATAGGATACATGCATCCCAATATCATATTGTAACATGAGTCGTATCATGGAAGGATCTAGCCAGACACTCACCGCAATATACCTCTCAAGTCCCGACAATCCTATCTCCAGTCTAATAAATGTCTCAAGATAAGGACTCTTCAGCACAAACAACCTTTAATACCAAACTATAATGAACTGACTCGAATAACCTATAAAACTAGTACCCAACCCAACCCATCACATAACTGAAGGGAATTCTCAATCCCCAAGGGATGGAGACTAGCACCCAGGCATCAAACAAAAACCCAAGGGAATTATTTTTCCCAACTTAAGCAAGGAAATGGAACATATATATATAAAAGAGAAAATATCAGAAGAAGTATATATTCCATAATTGATAACTCCAAGTGTGAAAAGAAGCTAAAAAACTCCAAGTACAAGTCCAACCACTATGGATAAACAAAACAAGAAAAACCAACTACTTCATGTGATAGTGTGTGTAAGCTCACACCATCTCAACATAAAGTTACCCAAACTTAGCTTACTAAAACCTCACCACCTCACTATGAAGCCTTTTTTATATATATCGAAAGACATACAAAGGTCTATGAACCACTGAAGAAGTGTGCACGGTGTAATCTAACAAAATCAGTAGGGTCCCAACTAGGTGTTTCATAATACTTCTCTATACAAAAATCCAAGTATACTCATTTTTAAATAAAACATGGCATGGTAACCAATAAATTAGTTTTATCAAAATCATGGTAAAAATTTTCCCCATTTCTAACAATTCCAAAAAAAAGGAAAGTATATCAATTTTAAAGTATATTTTCCATTTTCATTTATCGAAATGCAATGCATTCATATCAAATCTAAAAACAATATAAATCCAATCATAGGTAAATCACACCAAGGAACTCAACAGGTCAGGATAGTAGACTACTCATACCTCAAAAAATGAATATAAAATGACAAGTCCGAAGAACATAGAACTAAGGAGCATAGAAACAACCCATTAGTGAACCTCCCAACAATGTCAAACAATTCACAAGAATAACAGACCTAAGGAGAAGGAAAATATCCATGATCAAATACCCATATGGTAATATGGATGATGTTCCTATTCTAAACATTCCACTAACATATCCAAGGCTTCCCTTATGGAACATTTCATAAATCATCTAAATTCTTTAAAAATGCCCATTTTTTATTTACCAAATACCAGGGAAAACCAACCTTTTATCAAAAATCCATTTATACACACAAAACAATCAAGACAATTTTTTATAAACCAATTTATAGAAAGATCGGAAGAAATATAGTTCATCAACACTGACTAGAGATAGAACCACCTACCTCAAAACATAGGGTTACAAACACCCAAAAGGGATCCACCAAAAAGAGAATGAAACAATGAAATCAAAGGCCTTAGAATCAATCTATAAATACTATAATTGATTCAATTAAACAAAAGGGTTGGTGGAGAATTTGAAACCACATACCTCAAGACTCAGGGTCGCACATGCCCTTAAAGGAGCCAACAATAAGAGAAAGTAACAACAAAAACAGAGGACCCATAATCAATCTACACATCTTATAAGAGAGTCAATTCAACAAAATGTTTAGTGGATAAGAGGAAACCACATACCTCAAGAACACACACCCTTTGTACCACAACTAATCAATTAAATGGCCCACAGAACAAGATTTCACCATGAATCTAGAATAGAAACAAAAGGAATCACCGTTATGGATCAACTGATCTGATAACACAATGCCATGGCACTACCACAATCAACCCAATAAAGAAGGAGAAATGTCTACTCACCATGAGAGATGGAACCCAACTACTACAGTTATCCAACATTGAATAGATCATTCCAGAATAAATAAAGAATCCCAAAATTGCTAGAGAATCCTTCTAGGTCTATAAAAAAGTTATGTGAATATTTAAATTAGATATCATTCCCACAAAACCCTAAAAATACTTTCTCACACAATTATATGGTGTATAATCCCTTTTACATGTCATGTGATCCATGATGATTAAGTATGCCAAAAACCCATTTCATTTTTAATTAAAACCTAAATTTTATAATTATATGTCATGTAACCATTACACGGTGTATAATCCTTTCACGTGGTGTACACTTATCTCGATTTGTGTCTGGTGACCAAGTACATGTCATGTAACCCATTTAGACAATGTGAAATCACCCACTGTACAATAGAAAACTCTAAAACCAACTCAAACATCCTAAAAACTTATCAAGAACACCCTAAAAATATAAACACATTTATACCTATATTACATTAATTCAAAAAAACTCTCATCACCCAACTTTAATTCATTTTTTTCCAATAAATTCTTTCCATCCTCATGAGTCCCAAGACACATCCAATTAAATATGAAAAGAATAAAAGAGAATGTAATTACCTAAAAATGGGTAACATGATGTTACACTCTATCTATATATTCTAATATAATCTTGTTATTTATTATAATGGATTATGTTTTTTATTTTTATTTTTGTTATTAAACTCTAATACAAGGGTTTAGTGTCCCACAATAACACCTTGAGCCCCTAATATCAGTGAGAAGACTGAAGTGTATAGGGTGGAGTGCCTAAGGACCTAGTAGATCTCTAACCAAGACATTGATCATAGGTCTGGGTTAGGGTTTTAAGAACTGGTATCAAAGTGTCATTTTCTTTTGTCATACTATTTAGGATAAAATAGATAGATATTAGAAACATTTCATTTCTTATGATAAATATTAAATTGGTTCATTTTGAATACCATTTTTGATAAGAAATATAGGTAACCAGAGATATTAGATTATGGTTATTAGTTTTTGATGTTATAGATCAATGGTTTCACCAAGAATGAAACACCTATGTTTTTTGGATTTATGATTTATTTGTTTTTTGATCTTTTCCTAATGGAAAGATACTTGTATCCATGCATCAAATTTGACACATAATATTTACATGACAAAAATATACTTGTTTGTGATTAAAATCACTAATGTTAAGGGTTCATCTATTTAAAGTGTTAATAGTAACTTATATGACATTTTCTAATACAAATTGTTAGTGAAATTATACTCATCTGAACAAAAAATTATTTTCATTTTATTATAGGTTATATGGATTCTACAAAGGTATTTTAATTGATGAAAACTTTTAAATACCTTTATATAAGGGATGTATGGTGGCCCTAGTAGGTCAATACCAACATTAGATTCCATAATAATCAACCTTTTTAGGGTAATTATGATATTGGTATAGGTTCCAATAGAAAATCAATTCCATTATTTAAAGTGTCAACAACAACCTAAATAGTGTTTTCTATATATATTCTTGGTGGAATTATACTTAATTGAAACATATGACCATGTTATAATCAACATGGATCATCGTGGAATGATGTAGTTCTATATATTTGTACATGAAATTAATATATCATGGTCATTAAGGGGGTAGTCTCAAATATAGATTATCAGTGAGGATCAGTTCCCTGATAAGATAATGATTTGGCATGTGATGTTAGTTTATGTATGTGACACCCTATAGTGGTTTTTTATCATGTGAGTTGTCGAGTGATATTATATATTAAAATTGTGAGGCATTTTCCATGAGTTATGACCCATATAAAATGTGGTTTAGAGGCTATATGGGAGAACCTAGTCCCTTTGTGGTATATGAGGGTAACCCTATAGAGGGTTTAGCCTAGATTTTTGAATTCCATAGAGATAGAAAGAATGATTACATGCTTTTAATTATGGCATCAGTGCATGGAAGATGCTACCATATATATGATATAAACATAGAGGTTCCTATATCTTTCATGATGAGAAGAATGTATGGTGTTGGAGAAACAAAATCTAGTTTTAAAAAGAAGGATCAGTAGGATTCTTGACTCTATAAAATCTTCATATGATTCTAGTGGCATTTTGAGGGCATGGATAGGATATTATTATTTTAAAATGATAATCAGGTTGGTGGGTGGTCATGCGGTCAGCTTAGACATGAGAAAGATGACATGATTTTGAGAAAAAAACATCAAGTATTCTCTTAGATAGTTGAGATTGAAATGTAATGGGGTACGATCAATTGTTTTAGTGTTTCAACCTAGTTTTAATGATGTGTGACTCATGGGATCATGATTTGAGTTATATGGTTTTTTGGTATGGAGGCATACACCCTTCAAGTTTGTATTATATTGAGGTAGAATGCGCTGGTTATGCATGGTACCTATTGAGTTTTGGATTGGTGATAACTCGTGTGTGGGATAAGGTTCAATGTATTTTGAGGGAATTCTTATGGGATTGGTTACACAATAGTTTTAAGGAAATTAGATGCTTCCTCTATAGTGAGAAGTGACATGGGAGATAGATCAGGGTGTCATGGTACAATCGACCTAAAAATGTACCTTGATAAGTATTTTCAGGGAGGCATGAGGTTGGAGCCTGATGAGGTTGTGCTCATCGAATGGTATAAGAGAAGAAATGTGATGGGAAGTTCACCATAGGATATTAAAGAGTATGAACCTCATTGAAAATGAGAATCTTTTGGATTCCAATTATAATTTTCTTGGTGAGTTAGGAATGGTCGGTGCTTGACATTTGAGGATGGTGATTAGGTACGAATAGGATAGTGACATCCAGTCATTACATGTGGAAATAGATGGATCATGGTCCATATAAATATGATCCTCATTTTAGTAGGGTCGTTGTTGTTTGATACCTATCATAGGGTGGTAAAACAGGTTTTTTGATGTTAGTGTGTAGGTTGAACAAGTTTAATCTAGATCATTTATTAATACCATATTTGAGGCTTGGAAGTGATATCAAATGGGGTTTGTTCATTGAAAATGGGCCTAGGATGGTTTTGATGTAATCTAAGTGTGTGTTAGGTTGATTATGTGCTATTTCTCTAGCTAAGAGCATGGAATATGGTTTTATTGGTTGAGGATCCAGCCATGAAATTGAATTGAATTTTGGGTTCATACATCTATCTGGGTATTTGGATTATCACAGGATGCCTTCAAAAGTTAAGTCATAGTGATCAGATATTGATATAGCATGTCTCCAGATGCGACTAAGTGTTTTCAATAACATTCATACAGAGGAGTTTTAACTAGAGAATTAGTATATAATTGGATTTGTTAGTTTGGTAACTACATCAGACACTTCTTATTGTGTATGATGGATGTGTTTTGAGGATTATCCATGGATTTTTGAGGAAAAGATGGTGTATAAAGGCCTTGTTCATGAATGGTGGATCCTTTTATGATTAAGTTTGGGATCAAAGATGAGGAGTGTTATTGGGTTTTGACTAGTTATTCCATGTTTAATTGGGTATTATGATACAGTAATCACACTAAGAGGGTCATTGGACCATTGGAAATGTGTTTTAGTATGAAATTTTTGTGGTAGGGAGCACTACTGATAAAAATCCATCCCTTTTCCATGATTCTTTTGGTGGGTATCACCATAGATATATGAATGAATCAATGACTGAAGTAATTTTTTTAATGAGATAGACAGGTATGGTTGAGTGTCATATTGGTGTGATTGATGATAATGAGTGTGCAACTTGTTTTTTCTTTGGTAATTTTCCTTATGGTTGGAGTTGTGAAATGAATGATTGTTCGGTGTATTGGGGAATAATATGATGAGTTGGGTAGGATTTAATGATTGGGATAGGTCAAAATTAAGGATTTAAATACTATTAAGGGTTATCAAGGGTGAGAAGTGATATTGTTGGTAGATTCTAAGGAATCAAGTTTTTGGGTAGTGAATTTAAAAGGGAGTTTAATTTTTTTATGTTGGTGAGGGGGTTGTTTTGTGTATCAAGATTAAAATTAAAATTCTAAGAGTTTTAACATCTCCATGAGGTTTTTTGGGATAGGTAATATATTCTGAAGCCATGTTCAGGTTCTTGGGTAAGTGGTAGTGAAAGGTCAGGTGTCCCTATAGCTAAAATTTCATCTATATGTAGCCACCATAGTGAATATGTGAGGGTTGCATCATGGTGGACCATTGGTAAGGAAGACCATAGCGCAGCCAGAGGAGGTTGAACCATAGAGATGGAGAGCTATTTTTGAGGTAATCCCTATAGGTTGGGGGCATGTTATGCGGCATCCAAGGGATCAATGTTGTTTCATGGACCTGGACTAGTCAACCAAGACAATGACATATCCTGATGGTGACAAAGTGGAGGGTGTTTAGAAGGTAGGGCCTTAGGTAGCCCCTAAGGTGACCTACACTATGGATCCATTCTCCACATTATAGTAGGGGGTCCTACATTGTGACCCCTATAGCCACCTCTTTGATATTCCCATGTACATTCTTCTAACCGGGGTAGAGTTGTAATTTACCAGTTGAATCCTTTCATTCTTTTGAGGGGAGAGCCTATTGGGGAGGTTATTTAGGCTAAAACTCTCCCTTGCTTCCTCCAATTTCATTATCCATGGATTTAAGTGATTTTTGATGTGTTGGATAGTGATTTTAGGTATGTTACTCCTTTCCTATCCTTCTTTTTTAGTTTATCTCTTAGATGAACCAAGTTAGGGTTTGGGTACTAATTCCACCAAATCGTATTAGAATAGAGCAAAGATGATGGGGATTTTTCTTATCATGGAGAGAGGACACGCCAAGACAATGTCTTCATGTTTTAACATGTAGTTTTAATAGAGCTACTTCACCCAGTAGATTTTCTTAAGGTTTTTTCCGAAATTAAATTAAATTAGAAATTGATTGGGTTTTTACTATTAATGATTTTTCCTAGTATTGTTTTGGGGGAATTCCACTGAATTTCGGTTTGTGGTTGGTCATGGTTTCAATGTGATGAGGTCACTTGTTAAGATATTCGACAAATATGCCTAATTGCATTAAATTTTAAAATTAATTTTAATTTTTTTAATTACTTGTAAATTTATTATAAAAAATTAATCTAGATGATTTAGAATGAGATACGACCACATGATGATGGGTGATGGCCAATTGAACTTTGAAGATCTTGGGAGAGATTCACCAAGCTATTTTAAAAGGGTATAAATCTAAAATTGAGGTAGGTGGTCCCTATGCATTTTTCTATGGGGCTATTAATTTTATTTATGAAATATGTGATATGTTTTCTCACCACCAAGGGATATTTAACAGTTTAAATTATATAAATTTTTTAATTAAAATCAAATGATTATAAATGAATTGAATAAAGTGCCAAGGGTCATGTGGGGACATTGTGTACCGGCTTAATGACTTAGTTGCTGATGGTCAAGTTCCTGGTCATAATTATGTGCCTTTTGATGTAAATACCCTATGTCATGAAACTTATATGGATTATGGAAGTGTATTTTCCTATAATGTAGGTTCTTTTGTGATCTAGTAGATGGATGTGATGAGGTTTGAGTGATTATCCCTAGTAATCCTCCATGATGCTATGAGATGACTTAGAGACTTTTAGATAGTGAGATTACCATTGAGAGAGAATGTATCCCCCATTAAGATGTAATTACATGGGTAGGATGTCTATACATAGATAGGTTGGGTGAATTAGGACCGACCTAGGGTGAATTGTAAAGGGGGTAGGCTTGAGGCCACCTCCCTTTTGTGACACTGATTAGGGATTTCCAATGATTCAAGTGAGGTAATTTTATTATTATGGTGATGTTGAGGGAAGTTATTTCCTCTAGGTGATGGTTATTTAATTGAGGAATGATTTATATATTGAGGGAACTTTATAGGGTGTTTGTTCAATGTTAAGACCTCGAGGACCTTGAAGGGTGCCCTAGTGATATTTGACCCTAGAGAGGGTGCATGAAGTAAAGGGTATATAAGATTGTGGGTTTCACCTCAGAACTTGAATCAATGATTTGATCTTAATGTGACTATATTGATGAAGTTAGTTCATGATTTATGGAGGCTAACCTTGTTTATGTGAGTATGGTTGGGTAGATGACCAACACTCATGAGGTGTTATGGGAGGGACTGTAACGAACAAAGATTTCCCTAATTTCTTTCTCAAATATATATTACGTTAATAGATTATTATTAAAATAACACTAAACTAAAACAAAACCATGATATGTTAAAATAAATATTTACTATCATAATATATCTTCTAAATTAGTAGGTTTAAAAAGAAGTAACCATATTGAAAAATCTAAGAATGAATTAAATGGAATTGAGCAATAAAATTCTTTTTGATGAAGCTCATTTGTCTAATATTGAAAGGTAATTAGCTTCATTAGGGTTTTTTATAGAACAATCCCAAAATTAAATAAAACATTTATGGTATAAGATAAATTATATGTGATATAAATTCACATTTTTAGAAATTTCCATGAGATCTATGCTAGTAGAATCACCACCCTCGACTACCACCATAGAATACATTATGCATAGATATTATGAGAATATCTCAAGGTGATATGTAACTTAAAATTATGATAATAATAACATGTAATTATTAATTTAATAATTTATTATTCACATTTATTTTTCATATTTCAAATTTATATTTTTTATGAAAAAGGGTGTTCATTTTTAATAGAAATAGTTTTATATATATAATGTATTTAGAAACTAAATTTAAAATTTTTTAGAATATAACTTAGATAAAACTAATTTAATTTTTGGATTTATAATGTTAAAATTATCTTACTATGACTTTTTGGGATTTTTTCTGAAAGCATCGGTTTTTAGTGAATAGTGAAAAAATATCGATATTGCTAAAACTATGACTTTTTTGACATTATCATAATAATATAATGAATTAGATTTTTTTAAACCATTTTTTATAAAATTTATACATTTATATGTTCTTTTTATAAAACCCAAATATATTATTTTGGAGAGATAAATAATACTTTAATCCAAAAAAAAGATTTATTTGCTTTTATTAAAAAAATTCTAAATCACATATAAAAATTTAACTAAAAAAAAATAGATTTATAATCTTATATAAACAATATAATATTATTTAGTAAGTTCAATTTATTTTTAGTACATAAAATTATGCTTACTAAGATTAAATTTAATGACCTTGATAATGGTAAAACTTTTATTTTAAAAGAATTGGTTTATTAATATTGTATAATATTTATCTAATGAAATAAATTAATCACTTATTATAAGTGACTTTAATATAATTATTAATCATGTATTTAAATATATTAATACTATTTCATCATGTAATCAATACTAAATATGATTAGAAATATTTAATTTTTAAAACTTTTTTTACTAAAATATTGTTTTTTTAGATATTAATTGATTTAATTTAAATTTTAATTTTATATTATTTAGAAAATTAATTATATTAAATTTAATTTAAATTTAGTTTCATAAAATAAATATTTTGTAAGAGGTTCTACCATATATTTTGAATAAAATATAAATTACATAATTAAAAACGAGTTACTAAGGAAAAAAGCAAAATGCTAAAATGAAAAAATATATTGGTAAATAACTAAAAAAATGTTTAAACCATATGTGGGAATTATTGTTTAAGGATTTATTAACCCAATATAACCATAAAATCCATTATTTAAAACATTTTTAGTCTTTTACCCCTGAATAGTTTAGTGATGTCATTGAAAAGTAAAGGGTTATTCACAAAATTTCAATATTCTTCACATATAAAAGAGATCACTTCCACCTATTCATTCCACACCCATTACATAAAAGTACTACTTTAAAATATACCATTTTTCCTCATATAATACTCTCTCAAGTTCACAAGCCTATATTTTAAATTATTTAACCAAATCCCTTCATTTCCAAGGAGACTTTTAAGAGTGAGTTCAAGGTACTATAGTGAGTATTACTTAATACTTACCTTTTTATTCTTAATAATTATCTTCCAAACACACCCTAAACATAGAAATAAAATTACCTCTATATAATTTTTATACTTAATTTTTATTATATTAATATAAAAACCATTATTTACTCTTTTTTGAACGTTAATTGTGTGTTGTGTGGACTACCTACACCACAAAGTAACATTTTTCTTTTTTCATCTTTATTTTTATTATTTGTATAAATAACATAACATTTAATTCAAAAAAATAAAAAAAATAAAAAAATATAACTATTATTTTTTTATAATAATATTATACAATTCATTAACAATACTCACCCATTGATATATAGGGTGTTCATGTTTGGGCCGGTTTAACTTCCTACTTGAATAATTCTATAAAACTCAATCATGGATAACTATGGGAACTTAAATACGAATATATTTATATGTTAATAAAAAATTAATGATTATTTTGATATTATATAATTATTATATTATGTATTTAAATTATTATTAAAATATCATCTTCAATCATTAAAATTACTGAAATAAGCCAACACTGATTCAATTTTCATGAAAATATAAGAAAATACTATATAATAAATTAATATAATATAATAATAAATTGCCCATATTAAATTAAATATATAATAATAAGTTTCCTTGGAAGGTATAAAATAAACTTAATTTGATTATTCTAGAAGTTAGGCTTATTCAAAGAACAAATCATGAATAAGGTATGGGTGGGTCCTAACTAAATTTTTTTCTATTGAGTTACAAAAATTCTTATTAAAGTCTATGGATCCAAATTTGATTTATTATACCTAATGAATAATTTTTACTGAATTTCTTCATTATTTTTTAAATATTTACAATTCTTACTTATAAAATCATTATAAAATTTTTCTTACCTCAATGATTATGTTACTTTTAAGCGTTTTTTTGTCCCAATTTTTACCCCCTTATGATATATTTTTTATTATACACCATGTTTTCATTAGAATGATGTATAAACTTCTCTATGATATTTTTTAATCTTGATTCTATTATATTTCATGATATTAAATATTTTATTAAAATTATTTCTCCCATAGAGTTTTAACATAATAATTTCAAAAGACGTTAGGGTTTCCATCTTCATCACACTTAATTAAGGAGTGTTTCAATATTATGAACCAATATTATTTTATATAGTGTGACTAATAAACCTTGAATTATAATATCTGAAATTATGGTTGATCATGGAAACTTCACTTTCATTCATGATCTTCTATGATTTGGACTATGATTGATATATACCCTAAAAGATAAGGGGGGTTTACATAACTAGACCACTTTCTTGAGTTATAATATTTCTCCTTGATATGCATCTTTAATTTCATATAAAATTTCATATTAATATATTTTTAAATCACTTTTGATTTAAAATCATCATTGTTGGTAAAATATATTCCTTCATAAAATTGAAACTATGTTAAGAATAATTATCATCCTCTTAAATGATGGTTTATCATTCATGTTAATATTTTACCCATCCTACCAATGTTTTACCTTAATATTTTTAAATACCAAGAATTTTTATTTAATATTCCATTCATACCACTCCTTTCCCTATTTCCAAAACATTGTTTTTATTCTTTTTATTTTGTGTGTTTTCAATAAACATATAAAAATGGGGTCTTCTTTCAGTTCATAATCAATGGTTTTAATTCCACTCTAAAATTCCTCAGGGTAATCCATTATGTCACTTAAAATTATATATTATTGATGTTTATTTTAAAAAAATTACAATGGATCCAATAATGGAAATAATGGCATTTGTGATGGGGCATTTGCGTCGGGATCCCGTCACTAATAGGCTTTTGCGACGGGGGCCCGTCGCAAATAGCCCGTCGCGGAAAACGGCGTCGCAACAACAATTATTTGTGGCAGGCCCATCACTAAAGGTATTATTTGTGACGGCGATCCTTCCCGTTGCAAATATTAGTCCGTATATTTGTGAAAACTTTTTAAAATCGTATTTGCGACGGGCCCATCACAATTACTATTTTTAAAAAAAAATTAAAAAATATTAATAAATTATTTTAATGAATATAATAATAATACTATTTGCGACGGGCATAGTATCCCGTCACAAATACTATAAAAAAATAAAAATAATAAATTATTAATAAATTATTTTAATTAATATAATAATAATCCAATTATAATTCAAAAATAAAAAAAATATTAATAAATGATTTTAATTAATATAATAATAGAATTATAATTCACAACTAAAAATAATAAATTATTAATAAATTATTTTGATTAATATAATAATAATAGAATTATAATTTAAAAATAAAAAATAATAAAATATTAATAAATGATTTTAATTAATATAATAATAGAATTATAATTCACAAATAAAAATAATAAATTATTAATAAATTATTCTAATTAATATAATAATAATAGAATTATAATTCAAAAATAAAAAATAATAGAATATTAATAAATGATTTTAATTAATATAATAACGTTAGAATTATAATTCATAAATAAAAAATATTAATAAGTTATTTTAATTAATATAAAAATAATAGAATTATTTTACATTCAAATATTAAAATAATTCTAATATTACAAAAAAATATAATTAAATTATAATATTATAAAATTTTAACATATATATAAAATTTATTATTATAAAATATAAATAATATTATTATTCATATACATATATATTAGTTATGATTGTATATAACTACCATGGAATTCTATCAGTGTTCATCTTCATCATCATCTTCATATATGTCAATGTCATCTTCATATTCCTCCTCAACATCATCGATATCCATTCGAGTTCCAGTTGCTTCATCTCTTACCATTTCAAATTCATATGTGACATCATTAACATCATCGTCATCACCGACTCTTAAATGTGGGGTGTCGTCATCGATACTCATGTCTCTTTGTAAAAAAGATTGATTTTGAGTACTCTCTAGAAAAACTTTAATTCTTTGCACATCAGTGAAAGCACATTCACTTTGACTAAACTGATTGTCTCGAATTTTGATTTTTATTATACTCCACCAATCAGTCAACTCTCTTGATGTAGCATAGTACTTTGTGTAATAAACTTGATGTGCCTGTTGAGCCAATAAGAATGGTTCATCTACTGCGAGAACACTTTTACATTTAATATCGATGATTCCATGAGTCGGATGAACACGCACGCCTCTCTCTGTATCCAACTACCGACATTTGAACATGGTTATGTAATGTTGTCCAAGATAACAGAGTTCAATGATTTCATCAAGTATGCCATAAAAGTCAACTTCATTTTCTCGATGATGATATCCTCTCAAGCTAACTCCACTGTTCATTGTTTTTTTTGATTCCCCATATGCATGTGTGTGAAATCAAAATCAATTCACCACATATGCATTATAAGTTTTAACAAGTTTGGATGGTGGGTTACTCAATATACACAGCCATTTGTCAACTTTATCAGCATGTCGAGACACCTGAAAATTTGTGAAATAATTATCAATATAGTAAACTATACATTGAATGAGTTGCTAAAAGATAAAGAATTTATGTTACCAGTTTTTGAAACCACAGAGAGAAATGTTTCTGTCGGCGTTCTTCGAGAGCAGCTGCTGTAATTTGTGGAATTTGTTTCTTGATATGATTATCATACAACCTATAAAAAACAAAGTTATTTACTGTAACATAAATAATAGAATAAGTGATATAAACACTTACAGTACAATTGATTTCATCTCTTCACAGTTGAGCAGAACATACGTATGAGCTCTGTGATGTTCATCATCCGAAAGCCAGCGTTTATAAACTCCACCAAAACCAAGCTCTAGCTGGTTGAAAACAGATAATTGATTGTAGATTTCATCAATATTCCTCTCGTTCTATCCCATTTGGTTGTGTTTTGAAGGATACTCAGATTCAAAATAATGGGAGCAGAAAAAGGTATTTCCTCTTGCAAATAAGCTTCTGCAATAGATCCTTCAACAGATGCTTTGTTATGTACTTTTCTTTTCAATTTTTGCATGCATCTTTCAAATGGGTACATCCATCGAAACTGTACTGGACCTCCACATTTGACTTCATATGGAAAATGTAACATTAAATGTTCCATTGAGTCAAAGAAAGACGGCAGAAATATTTTTTCCAGTTTACATATAATTACAACCACATCTTCTTCAAGTTTTCATAGAGCATTATAATCTGCTGTAGCCACACAAATTTCCTGAAAAAAATGAGACATGTCTGTTATGGAATCCCAAATCACAGAATTCAACAGACCTCTTAATCCAATGGGTAGAAGTCTTTCCATTATAACATGACAATCATGAATTTTTAATCCAGTAATATGACCATTCTTTACACATATACCCAAATTGGAAGCACATTCATCTGGAAGTCTCAAATCTGCAATCCACTAACAAAATAATAAACAGTTTTCTTTAGACAGTGTATAAGCTACTTTTGGTTTCAGTAACCTTTCTGTTCTGACATTCTCAAACAGTTCCAATTCTGGACGCCTGCAAATTTGGGCAAGATCTAAACGTGCATTTACATTGTCTTTGCTCTTTCATGGCGTATCCAAAACTGTATGAAACAAATTATCAAAACAGTTCTTCTCAATATGCCTGACATCCAACATGTGACGGACCAACAAATCAGACCAATATGGCAAATCCCAAAATATGCTACGTTTAATCAAATTGTGTTCTTTACCAAAACCAGAAATTTAATGTTGGTTTATTGTGGGACCAAAAGTGATGGGAGGTAATGAAAATACAACTGATTTTAACTCTGAACCTGATATAATTTTTGGAGGTCAATCCCTTTCAACTGTTCCTTTTCTTAAATGAGATCTGTTTCTGTGAAAAGGATGATCAGCTAGAAGAAATTTGTGATGACAGTCAAAATAACAAGGTTTCTTTCCATGAATGAGCATAAATGCTTTGTTCTCTTCCATACAGTAAGGACATGATTTCTGACCATGTGTACTCCATCCAGATAACATCCCATAAGCCGGAAAGTCACTAATTTTCCACATCAATGCTGCTCTCAGTATGAAATTCTGTTTCGTAGCAACATCATATGTACTGACACCAGTACTCCACAATAAAATTAATTCATCAATCAATGGTTTCAAATAAACATCAATATTCTTCTTCGGATGTCCTGGAATTAGTAAAGTCAAAAAGATATATGGCTCCTTCATCAACATCCATGGAGGTAAATTGTACGGAGTTAAAAAAATGCCAACATGAATATTGACTACCATAAGATCCGAACGGACAGAAACCATCAGTGGAAAGACCCAGTCGAACATTTCTAGCTTCTAAAGAAAAGGATGGATGCACTCTATCAAAATGTTTCCATGAATCACCATCGGCTGGAGATTCAAGCTTTTATCGGTTGAAATATTCGCTTTATGCCATGACATCATTGTCGCTGTATTATTAGACATGAATAAACGCTGAAGTCTGGATGTAAGCAGAAAATATCTCAACTGTTTTACAGGAATCAAACCAGACTTCCCATGTTTCCCTTCTTTATATCTCAGTTTCCCACATGTGGGACAACTATCCAATGACTCATTTTACCCAGAATATAAAATGCAGTCATTTGAACATGCATGAATCGTCTGACAAGTAAGTCCCAAATTTCGAACAAGCCTCTTACTCTCATATTAATTTGCAGGCAAAACATTTCCTTCGGGTAACAGTGTTTTAAGAAAAGAAAATATCTGGTCAAAACAGGTGTTTGAAATTCCTTTATCTGATTTGATAGCCATAAATTTTGCAATTGCTTCTAATTTTCTCATCTTGCAGCCAGGATATATTGCATCCTCAGCAGACCTCAATAACTCATAAAATTCAGACGGTGCCAACTGAGGATTTGAAGCTATATCAGCCGGAGTTTCTGTATGTTGAACAGATGAACCTGCAACATCACGTACTAAATCTTGAAACCGGGATGGATCCAGAATCAAGTTGGTATCACCTACTCTGGAACTGTGTTCACCGTGTTGATACCAACAAACATATTCTGGTTGAAAACCAAAACGCAAGAGATGTCCCCCCACTATGTCAAACGTGTCAAACGTTCTCAATGTACATTTTCTACAAGGGCATTTTATTTTTCCTTCTGAAACAAATTCTGGATTTGATGCCGCAAATGATAAAAAAGTCTCCACACCCTCTATATATACTGGATTTAAACCAGAACTGTTTGGATTTATACATTGATTTATCCATATGCGGTCATCTAATAATGACTTTTGACGACCTCATTGTTCCATATTTTTCTATAAAATATAAAAGCATTACTGGTTTTGAATAATTTGTTAGAAAAAACACTCAAGCAAGGATAATTATAGAGTTTACATCATACACGACTGACACAAACTTTTTATTGAGATAGACCTAAGAATTGACCCTTTAAGAATTGAATATGTTGAGAATAAAGAAAAACTTGTTACAAATATTGATAATTTTAATATTATATAAATTTTTTATTATTTGAATAATAATAATATTATTTTTTCATAAATATTAATTATATAATAATAATATTATTACATTATTAGTATATTTTATTATTAATATTAAAATAATATAATTTTCTATATTATATACAATTCTCATTTCATCTGTGTGTTTAACATTCTGTCTCCACGTGTAATATTTGCGTTCACTTTCACCTCTCCATTGGTGAGTAGGTTGATAATTTTGAAAAAGAATGCAAATATTACATGTGGAGACAGAAAACACACAGATGAAAGGAGAATTGTATATAATATAGAAAATTATATTATTTTAATATTAATAATAAAATATACTAATAATGTAATAATGTTATTATTCCTAATTATTGGTAATTATTCCTAATTATTGGTAATTATTGGTAATTATTACTAATTATTGGTAATTATTGTTAATTATTGGTAATTATTGGTAATTATTACTAATTATTGATAATTATTGGTAATTATTACTAATTATTGGTAATTATTACAAATTATTACTAATTATTACTAATTATTGGTAATTATTACTAATTATTACTAATTATTGGTAATTAGTGATAATTATTACCAATTATTACTAATTATTGGTAATTATTGGTAATTATTACTAATTATGGATAATTATTGGTAATTATTACTAATTATTGGTAATTATTACAAATTATTGGTAATTATTACTAATTATAGGTAATTATTATTAATTATTACTAATTATTCCGAATTATTGGTAATTATTACTAATTATTACTATTTATTACTAATTATTGGTAATTATTACGAATTATTGGAAATTATTACTAATTATTGGTAATTATTGGTAATTATTGGTAATTATTACTACTTATTGGTAATCATTATGAATTATTACTAATTATTGGTAATTATTGGTAATTACTGATAATTATTGGTAATTATTGGTAATTATTACCAATTATTAGTAATTATTTGTAATTATTGGTAATTATTACTAATTAATGGTAATTATTGGTAATTTTTACCAATTATTAGTAATTATTGGTAATTATTGGTAATTATTACTAATTAATGGTAATAATTGGTAATTATTTCTAAATAATAGTAATTATTGGTAATTATTTCTAATTATTACTAATTATTGGTAATTATTACTAATTATTGGTAATTATTACTAATTATTGGTAATTATTACTAATTATTAGTAATTATTGGTAATTATTGGAAATTATTACTAATTATTACTAATTATTGGTAATTATTACTAATTATTGGTAATTATTACTAATTATTGATAATTATAAATAATTATTGATAATTATAAATAATTATTGATAATTATTACTAATTATTACTAATTATTGGTAATTATTGGTAATTATTGGTAATTTTTACTAATTATTACTAATTATTGGTAATTATTACTAATTATTACTTATTATTGGTAATTATTATTAATCATTACTAATTATTGGTAATTATTGCTAATTCTTTCTAATTATTAATAATTATTGGTAATTATTACTAATTATTACTAATTATTGGTAATTGGTGATAATTATTACCAATTATTACTAATTATTGGTAATTATTGGTAATTATTACTAATTATGGATAATTATTGGTAATTATTACTAATTATTGGTAATTATTGGTAGTTATTACTAATTATTGGTAATTATTACTAATTATTGCTAATTATTAGTAATTATTACTAATTATTACTAATTATTCCTAATTATTGGTAATTATTCCTAATTATTACTATTTATTACTAATTATTGGTAATTATTACTAATTATTGGTAATTATTACTAATTATTGGAAATTATTGGTAATTATTGGAAATTATTAGTAATTATTGGTAATTGTTGGTAATTATTGGTAATTATTACTAATTATTGGTAATCATTACGAATTATTACTAATTATTGGTAATTATTGGTAATTATTGGTAATTATTCCTAATTATTGGTAATTATTCCTAATTATTGGTAATTATTCCTAATTATTGGTAATTATTCCTAATTATTGGTAATTATTCTTAATTAGTGGTAATTATTCCTAATTATTTGTAAATATTGACAATTATTTGCAATTATTGGTAAATATTGGTAATTATTGGAAAAAGTATTGACAAATATTGGCAATTATTGAATATTGGGGATTATTATTAATTATTACTAATTATTAGTAATTATTACTAATTATTGGTAATTATTATAAATTATTACTAATTAATGTTAATTATTTCTAATTATTATTAATTAATTCAAATTAATTTTAATTTTTCATAATTACTGCTAATTAATTGTAATTACAGCTAAATATTTTAAATTAATTAGTGTTTAATTGTCTCTAATTACTATTAATTATTAATACTTAATCATAATTATTTCTAATTAGAAATCAAAAAAAAATTCTAAAAATTTAAACTAAATAAATATAATAAATAAAATAAATATTAAATTAAAATTCAGATAAAAACTTTAAACTTGATGTCAATGTCGAGCCGCTGTAATTGTAGAACACCACCAACTGAATCCTCGAAGTCGGAAAAAAATTTACAACTAAAAGTTGTAAAAGATTCAGAGTGAAAAAATGGGAACGGTTGAGAGTTGAGAGTGAGGAAATTGTAATGGTTGGCAGTATTTATAGGTTGGATTAATTGCGACAGGTTTTTTTGCGACGGTTTTTCCATCGCAAATAGTCTTTAACCGCCGCCGGTTGTTTGCGACGGGGTTCTACCCCCGTCGCAAATAAACTTCACGCGTTTTGGTGCGCATTTCGCGCCAAACCATTTGCGACGGGAATAGTTGCCCATCGCAAATACCCCTTTGCGAAAGGTATTTGCGACGAGAATTATTCCCGTCGCAAATACCCCGTCACTATTAACCATTTTTCCCGTAGTGATTTAACATTACCTTATTAAAAATGACCCATAACATCATATTTTATGATAATGTTAAAACTATTTTCTAAAAACTCTTACTTTTTTGCATAAAATCTCCCTATTATTTTTCAAAATGAATTAACTTTCTAGGATTTAAGTTTCATGATTTATCCTATTATTTATATGTTACTATTTCATTTTTTTAGTAATTAAAATCATGGTATCAAACTACCCATTTCTTAATCTTTTATATGGTATTGTTTGAAGCATTATTTTGGAAAGGTTGTTTCTCCATATTTTCGAACATGCTTATATATTTATTTAGTTAAATAGGGACATGTTATCTTGAAAACATCCAACTTTTATCTCCAGATGTTTTATCTTCATGTTTTGTTGAAATAATAATTAGACTTATTACTTTCTAGGGTTAATATTACTTTGATTAAATTATGAATGTTTCTGACGAGGCATTCTTATAAATGTACATAATTTGATATGAAGGATGGGATTGGAATTATATATACCTAAAATGAATTGGGTAAAGATTTATATCACATTAGATGTTATTTATGGGCTTATGGAGTGAACCAAATTCACCATGGTACTTTTTCAACTATATAATAATGGACTTGGGAGTGAATTTTGACTTATTTTAATGATTCTAGGCATTATGTTGCGCTCACAATCATAATATTCCAAGATCCTTTGATATTATGTTCCTAATGATAAAGCCTCTAACTATGATTCTTGGCTCATGATCAGTGTTTTATTAGGTATTAATTCAATGTTTCAGGTTTATGTTCTTTTATTAAATTCTCATACCCAAATTTTTATCTTATGATCACTTTTGATCTTTGATTCTTATCATTTATGCTTACCATTACAAGTACATTGATCACACACATATCTTTCCTTTTCCCCAGTTAATAAAGGAAAGTAATATGTGTAGTATTTCTAGAATATTATCTTATGTATAAAATTTTTGGGAGATATTGAATACTTGTTATAGATTGAGAGGTAAATTTTTTAGTGGTAAAATTGTATGTCAGTGAAAAAATACATGGGTATTATAATAATAATTAATTACAAAAAACCCTAAGTTTAGTCGAAGTATATGATAACATCTTGAAATTTTGTTAAGTTTTGAGTACGTGGTTTTTCTAGCAATGAAACCATTGTGTGTATACTGAAAGTGGATATAGGCTCTATAATAGATATATCTAGTGGTAATAACCCTAAAAATAGAGTATTGGGTATTAACTCAATTGCAAATTGGTGTATGAAAAAGAGGCCTAACTTCACACCAGTTTTGACACTATCGAGGGATATGCTTTGGTTAATTATATTCTTTTTGAAATCCACCCTACAGGATTGATTCTAGAATTATTTTAAGTTATTAGGTTAATAAGTAAGATAAAACTAAACTTAAATTAATTGAGGTTGAATTACTAATGATATATGTGAAACTAAGAGTGATATAGTTTGACCAAAAAGAACTGTAGGTTAACATGATATTATCATAAAGTAGGATATATTGTGGTCAGATTTTCCCATGGCTATTTATGATAATAATATTATAATATTAATTTTTCATAACTCATATTAACCCATATTTATTTTAGAAATGTTTATAACTAGATGTAATTATGGGTGTAAGGGACAATGTAGATACAACCTCAATGAAAAACCCATCAGAATAAAATCTAGAGTGAGAAACCATATGATTTTTCCAAACTAGTTATCAAAAAATATGATTAACAATTTTAACATAATAAAAGTCCCAAACAACCCAAAAAATATAAGGATATAGTATAATGTAAGTTCATGTGACAAGGATAATGAAAGAATAAAGATTTAATTCCCTATATATAAGAAATGTGGAAATAATCATGGGGAAAATTTCATTAAAGGGATGGGTAGATACTGTAATTTTGGAAATAAATTCCATCAAACTCAAAAGTGTGAGGTATATAGAGAAGGTAAAAAAAATAATTTCTTTAATTTTAAGGAAATTGGACATTATGAAAATCAATTCACTAATGAAATTTCTAATGGGGAAAATAGACTACAACAATTGATTAAAACATGAGAATAAGGAAATACCAATTAAACTACTCATATTGAAGTATAAAGTGATTTTTCACTCTATATTTGAGTATTTATTATGTATTTTAGGTTTTAACCTATTAAATATTGAATTATAAAAAAATGGTGGTATGATTATTATATTTATAAGGATCTTATTCAGAGTTTGTGGAAGTTACTACTTATTAGTATTCTATTAGGAAAAGACTATCTCTTTTTATAAAGCGATCATATCAAATTTTTTATAGGGAAATATGACTTAATATCCTAAATCAACCACTAATAAACTATTTATGTATGCTTAATTAGGAGATCTCTAAAGAAATTACTCCCACTATATGAGTTTTAAAATTGTGATTATGCAATTTATTTAAGGGGGGATATAAAGATTTGATATTTAATATTTATTTTCCTTAAATACTAATTCTTTTTAATATATTTTTATAAACTCAAAAATGAACTAAAATTAAATAATGATATGTTAAAATAAAATTTGACCATTATAATGTAGTCGTTAAATTAGCTGATATGAAAGGAAATAACCATATTAAAAAATCAATGAAAAAAATAAATGGAGTCAAGTAGAGAAAGTATTCCATATTAATCTTGTTTTTATGATATTATAAGAGAAGTAGATTTATTAGGTTTTTCTCTAGAATAATACCAAGCCAAACTTGAATAATTACGATGTGAGTGAAATCATATGCAAGAGAAATTCAAGCTCATTGAAATTTCCACAAGATCTGTGCTAGAAAAATCACCTCCCTTAAATGCAGATATAATGAGAGGATTTGTAACTAGAAATTAATATGATATAAATGTGTAATTTTTTTTAATAAGTTATTTATCATATGTATTTCTCTTACTTCCCATTTTAACTTTTTAATAAAAAATATGTTTCTTTTCTATAAAAATTATCTTCTTTATATTACATATTTTATAACAAATTTTATAATTTTTATAATTTCAATAATATAAAAAAATTTCATTTTTTGATTTATAATTTCAAAATTACATAAGTACTAATTTTTAAGATTTTTTTTTGAAATCCTTTGTTTTTAGGTGAATAGTGAAAAAATACCGATTTTTCTTAAAACTACCTCTTTTGTGAAATTATAATAATATAACAATGAATTAAATACTTTTGAAAACTTTTTATATAAAATATGTACATTTATAAGTAAAATAAATAATTTAAAATTGCTATTTTGTATTTATAAAACTCAATTATATCAATTTGGAAACATAAGTAATATTTTACCCTAAAAACTGATTTATTCGATTCTGTTAAAAAATCATCACTTATAGAAATTAAATACAGAAAATGGATTTAATATTTTATATAAACATTATAATATTATGTAATAAGTTTAATTTAATTTTTTCCAATAAAATTATGATTTATAATATTACAATTAATAACCTTGATAATGGTAGAACTATTATTTTCAAATAATTTATTATTATTATTGTATAATTTTTACCTAATCATATATTAATTTATTATTAAAGTTTAATTTAATATAGTTTTTAATCATATATTTAAATATATTAATACTCATCCATTTATTAATCAATACAAAATATGATTAGGTACACTAAATTGAGAAAACATATGTTTACTATAAAATTGTTTTTTCTATATATTAATTGTTATAATTTAAATGTTAATTTTACATTATTTATAAATTTAATTATATTAAATGGAGATTAATTTTGTATTCATAACATCAATACTTTATAATATTTTCTTAACTTAAATATTTAATGAAATATAAATTACTTCGTTAAAAACTAGTTACTAAGGTAAAAACCAAAATTGTAAAATGTAAAAATATAATGTTAAATAACTAAAAAAATGTTTAAAACATGTTTGGGAACGCTTATTTGAGTCTTTATGGATCAAATATCACACCAAAATTCATTATTTTGAATTTTTTAGTCTTTGACCCTTGAATGGTGTAATGATATCATTGAAAAGTAAAGGGGAATTAAAAAAACTGCCCTTTTCTTCACTAATAAAAGGGGACACTTTCACCGATTCATGAGAAACCAATTACTTTGAAATATTTATCTAAACTCTACCATATTTATCCTCATACAATTATCTATAAATTTCATAATATTTTGGTCCCAATTACATATCCCAATTCTTTCATTTCCAAGGATACTATCAATAAAATGTTAAAAGTACCAAAGTGAGTATTACCTACACCTTACATTATTATTCTTAATTATTTTCTATCAAACCTAACAAAAAAATATTAATATAATTAAATTATTTTCATTATTATTCTAAATTTATATCTTATTAATGAAAAAACTATTCTTTACTCATTTCAATTCTCATGTAAAATTAAAATATTGATAATCATGCATTTTGTGCATTACTACCTCCATGAAGTAACATTTTTATTTTTCATCATGATTTTAATTATTTATCCAAAAAACTAAAAATATTATCCACCAAAATAAAAAATTATAAATAATATCATTATTTTTTTAATGACATTATAAACTTCTTCAACTATACTCACACATTAAGATATAGTGTGTTCATGTTTTGGTCGGTTTAACCACAAAATTTTATAAAGTTGTAAAACACTATCATGTACGAATATGTGAAAACAAATAATAATATAATTATAATTTAATAATTAATTAATTATTTGTTTTTTATGGAATTGTTATATAAATTATTTAATTTTGTTAAAATTTCATCTTCATCGGTAAAATTACCTAAATAAGTCGACACTGATTCAATTTTCATACAAACATAAGAAAAAACTATATAATAATTAAACATAATATGATAATAAGTGTTCCACAATAAATTTAATATATAATGATAATTTTATTAATAATTTATCTAGTAAACTTAAATTTATTATTTAGGTTGTTAGGTTCATGCACATAACGAATCAGGAACAAGGTCAGGGTTTGTGCTAACTCAATTTTCCATAATTGGGTTGAAAATTTTCTTATTTACCTATATTGATCCAAGTTCTATTTATTATACCTAATGAATTATTTTTATTATATTTCTACATTATTTTATATGGTTTTATAATTCTTCCTTATATCCACAATATCAAGTGATTCCTTCATCAAATATTATGTTACATCTAAAAGTTTCATGTCTCAATTTTCACCCACATGAGATGTATTTCTTATCATATATCATATTTTATTTGGAATGGTATATCTAATTTTTATTAATATTTTTGAGTCATTATTCCCTTATAATTTTTGATATTCAATGTTCTATTCCATTTTCTTTCTCTCATGGGGTTTTAACTCTAAAATTTCAAAAAATTCATAAGGGTTCCCATCTCTATCACCCTTCATTGAGGAATGTTTCAATATTATGAACCAATATTCATTTTTATGGTGTAACTAATACCCCTTTAATTATAATATCTTAAATTATGTTTTTTCATGGAGAATTCACTTCCATTCATGATGTTCCTTGCTTTGGACTATTATTAATATCTTCCCTAAAATATAAGGGGTTTTTCATAACTTGGACTACTTTATTGAGTTATAATGTCTCTCCTCAAGATTCATCTTACATTTCATGTGGTATTCCTTATTTATAACTTTAAAAATAATTTTTTGGTTCAAAATAATCCTTATTTATGAATTATCTTCCTTCTTGAAGATGAAACTATGTTAAGAATAGTTCTCATCCTCTTAAATGATAGTTTATCATCCATTTCCATGTTTTCCTATTCAAACCAATGTTTTCCCTTGATATTTGGAATAAAAAGAATATTTTAGTTCCAATTATATTCATAATAATCCTTACCTAATTTCAAAAATATTGTTTGTATTGTTTTTATGATGTGGTTTTTCATTAAAGGTATAAAAACATGGGTTTTCTTCCACTTCTTAACAAAAGGTTTTCATACACTTTAGACTTCTTCAATATAAACCTTTATATAACCTTAAAGTCTAAATTATTGATATTTATTTTTAAAATAAATTTTAGATAAGGATTTGAATTCAAATTTTTCAATATCACTTTTATAATGATCTATAATATCATCTTTTATGAAAATGTTAAAAGTGTTTTCTAAAAATTATTTTACATTATTTAATCCAATTTTTCTTCTAATTTTCAAAAATAATTACCCTTATGAGTTTTATTTTTCGTGATTGTCCCTCTGATTTAAATGATACTAAATTTTTTTGAGTAACTAAACTCATGGAATCAAATGTCCCTAATTCTTAATCTCTTATGTGGTACCATTTAAAGAATTATTTTTGAAAGGGTGTTTTCCACTATTTGAAAACATGATTCCCTATGTTTAGTTTTTTAACTAGGGTTATGTTCTTTTCCAACCATACACCTTATTTACCTAGATATTTTATAGTAATATTTTTTGAAAATAATCATGAAAAACATTTCTTTACTAGTTTAATATTCTTTGGATCAAATTATGAATATTTTCTATTTGGAACACTTATGCATGTACACAGTATGATATTATGGGTGGGACCATAATTATATATACCTTCAATGCATTGGGTAATGATTTAAATCTCATGAGATGTTATTTATGGGATATGGGAGTGAACCAAATACATTATGGTAAATTGTCCACTCTGTGATGATGGTATTAGAATTGAATCATGACTTATGTTAATAATGTCATGCATTATTGTTGGTCGGAGTGGACACTCAAGAGGGGGGTGAATTGAGTTCCAATTAAAATTTCTGTTAAAAACAATTTCTATTAAAATCCCCCAATTTCAAAAACAAATTAAACTGTAGTGAATTTATATAGATTATAAAGGTTCAATTAGTTTCTCAAAGATTGATTAATTCTCAGTTAACTTAATCTTATGATTAAATTAACTTTTGAAACTAACTTACTGATTTATAACAAATATAAACACTTGCGAATTTAATTATCAAAGTAGCTTTGTAGATAGATTATATTTCAAAGTAATAGCAGCGGAATATGAAATAAATATGTATAGTATGGATATAGAGTATAACTATAAGCACAGAAAATTAACCAAGAGGTTCAGTCTCAAGCCGAGACTTAGTCCTCTGAAAATTTTATATAAGAATGATCCACACCCTGGATCGGGGTTAACAACAGTGAACACACTGTCCAGGTCACAAGACCTCTACCACAGTTCTTCGTGGGAAAACAAACAACAGCAGCAAGCTGTCCAGGTCACAAGACCTCTACCACTATCCACAGTGGGAAATGGAGTGCAAAAAGATTTGCTGAGGATTTACAGATCCTCCAGTGAAAGTACAGGAGTCAGTGTGTGTGTTTAATACAGCAGATAACACACACTGCTCAAAATGTAGAAAAAATCACAGAACAAGAGATGTAGAGTTTAGAAGTGGTTCTGGTGATCTCAGTGTAGCTCTTGTATTCGATCAGAAGAGAGTTTGAGTCCTCTTCTCGTTTCTGTTTGAGAAACAGAGTGTCGTATGCTTCAGGTTCACAGGTAGTGAGAATGTAGTCGATGAAGTTCTTCAGGGTTTTTCTTGTATGCACAGAACACTTCTCGAGTATACTTGATTGTCTATATGCTTCTCTGTGTTCTTGATGGAGCTCTTTTTTATCTTCTTGTGTTTCTGGTATATTTCGTCCACCACGCACTTCTCTGGTTCGCATTCGCATTCTTGGGCAGCGTAGTCTTCTCGTATTTATCTCCCGACAGGGGACAGAAAAGATTTCTTTTCAGCAGGTACGAGGTACGGGTTCCTGACATCCGACAACCTTTATTAGATATTTGACAAATCATCAAAATGTATGATATGACCGTTAGATAAATTAAATAAATTAAAATGTAGGAAATAAAGAAATTAAAACAGTGAGTCGAGAATGTATGTCACTATTGACTTCAACTGTGGTCTTCCAACTGTGGACTTCCAACTGTGGACTTCCATCTGACTGCTGATTTCAACAAAAGGCTTGCTGTCTGTAGGCTTGCAATGGTAGCTTTTACTCCATGTAACTGTAGCCTCTCTAACTGTAGACTTGTAACTTCAAATTTGCAGAGCTGTAACCTTTGTCAACTGTAGACTTCGATCATCTGTAGACTTAGTAGACAGAAGCTGTCTAACTGTAACCTTGACTGTAGACTTATGACTGTAGGCTAGTTCGTCTGCGAACTTGTTTCAACTGTAGACTTGTTCGACTGTGAACTTGAGCAGAGAAAACTTTGAACAGAAGTCTTGTATCTGTGACCTTCGTCTGTGAGCTTTGACAATAGATAGCAGTAGACTCGTAACTGTAATCTTGTATTAGTCTTCGACTGTAACCTTGTAACTGTGAACTTATTGCAACAGTAACTTAAGGTGACAGTTAACTGTAACTATGACTTTGAGAAGAAAACTCTGACTGTTAGCTAACAATACTAAACTTATGTAAATACTACTGTAAGCTGTTACAGTAAAGTTATGAGAGTAAGAATATGAACTGTTTAGAATAAAATACGTTTAAGCATAGAATAATAAGATTAATGCAAAGGTTTAATACATCATAATCAATGTTTAAGCATAGAATAATAAGATTAATGCAAAGGTTTAATACATCATAATCAATGTTTAAGCATGATTTGGGATTATCAAAACAGGTGATTCCAACAATCTCCCCCTTTTTGATAATCACAAATTATGTCAGTATGAAATATAGAAGTATCAGAGAGAAGTGTGCAAAACACAGTATTAGCAATATGAGCGCAAAAATGAGGTATAATCCGCAAGGATTTCTCCTCTCTGTATAGGTTCATTTCTCCCTTGAGTTTCCCTATTTCTCCCCATTTCTCCACCTATCTATTTCTCTTTATTTCTCCCCCTTTGTGATTAACAAAAAGAAAGACAGAGAGAGAGAAAAGAAACATTGTATTAATAAGGAGTACAATACATGACCCAAAATGTGAATACATGATCCCTATCAAAAAAAAATAAACAGACTCAATCCTCTTCATCTGGAGGTAAGGGATCTTTTCCTTTGGAGGAAGAAGATGGAGCAGGAGGTGAAGGATCAACAGGCTGAGGAATGGCAGCAGGAATGTCTGGAGGGGCAGCAACAGAGGCCCCTGAAGGCCGGTAGTGAGTAGCTTGCCGAGGGATCAGTGGTCTAAGGCTTCTGAGGGCATCAGCAGGAGACATGATGGAAGAACCACTGGGGTTAGAGACAGGTAGGGCAGGAGGAACTATAACAGGTGTGCAGTCCACATGAAGAAAAGGTAGGAGCAGATTTCTGAAATCCATGATAATGTTTCCTCCTCTGTCCATGGCAGATAAGAAGTCATCTTTGTTTTCCAAGAATTTATCCAAAGCCGGGGTCAACTCTCGTAGCTTTCTAACTTGTTCTTTGAAGGCTTGAGTTACAGGAGGCAGCTTCATAGTCTCTAGCATGAGCTTGAAGTGATTGTTCAACTGATGCTTGGTGAAAATCCGATCAAAGTAATAATCCACTTTACTTTTGATGGCCTCCTGAGAAGCAGTAGCAGCCTACAGGTGCTCACGAACAAAGCCACTGACTTCTCTTGTAGTAGCAAGGATCTGTAGGTCTGATGTGTCATTTGCACGGGCCTGAGTAAGCTCTTCTCTGAGCAGGCTTCTAAACTGCTCAAGGTCCACAGGAGAGCTAGATGAAGGAAGGGACTTGACTGAGAATGCCACTGTCTCCTTGAAAGACTGAGTCAGACTTCCAATCACTTTCTGAATGACAGCATCCTGATTGCTAAAGTGTTCTTTTACTGATTTCTTGAAAGCCTCAAATACTTCCACAAACTGCTTGACCACTTCTTTGATGTATCGAATCTCACTGGCCACTTGTGTCTGAGAACTGCTCAGGGCAGTTAAAGAAGCAACTGATTGTCTGAGGGCCACTACTGCTCCAGTCCAGCTTTCAATTTGGGTGTGACACACTTTCATTTCATCCATCACTTCTTTGATTGGACTTCCCACAACACATCCTAGAGATAGTTCTAAGGATTGTTCTACATTTTTCATCTCATCAAAAAGACTGGTTTTCAATTCAGCAACAGACTGTCTGATGGTCTCCTTCATTTCATTCTTTAAGGATTCAAGGTCTTCCTTGGTGGCCAATCCTTCAGTTTCTAACACTGGAGAGCTGTTAGGTAGGATGACTGGATTTCTTGGTGGTTGGTTTTCCTCATCTGAATCCTCATAATTGAGTCCTAACACCATGTATCCTGGATCTGAGGTCCATCCTTCTATATCATACAGTACAGAGACTGAACCAACACGCTCCCCCTCACTTGGAGGTCCTTCCTGAACACTTTCTACTATCTGCTCAACTCTGGGTAATTCTAAGTTCTCTTCTGTAGCTCTAGCAGGTTCCATACTTGCTTCCTCTGTAGGTTCAGCAGTGAGGTTAGCCTCCTTCTCTGTTGGGTCGTCAACCACTTCCATGACAACAGTAGTAGAGACCACTCCTGCTTCCTGGTCAGACACTGACTTGTTTGTATACCCTATCAGAGGGCTCATACTAAGTTCTTCTGCAACAGTTTCTTGATTTTCATTTAAAGTTCCAGCCTCTTCTGCTTCGACTGTATCACCCTCATCAGAGGTGTCCTTGACAAAATATTGAGATTCTTCTTCTTCTTCTGTAGTCTCAGTCTCACTGTCTCTTAGAACAGGTTCTTTACTGGGTAGTTCTTCTGGAGGGCTTGCTGCTCCAAACGTCACTGTCTTGACAGGACTGTGAGTAGTATCAGGATCACTCCCTTCATCAATTGGAGTGTTCTCTCTTGCAGAGTTACCAACTACTACAGTCTGTTCATCATCTGAGTATACAGGTTCAGGCTCATCAGGCTTTAAGCCTGGATCTCTCCTATCTCTCGGTCTAGAGGGATGAGTAGAAGGGCTAAAATTCTCATAGATTCTCTCCTCATCATTCACCCATGATTTCTTCCAGGGATTCCAACTGATCTTCATGAATTTGCAGATTACTTTCGAGATACATACACTGTTCTTTGCCACTATCAACTCTTCCTGACTTCCAGCTGCACCTTTCACTTTCAACATAACCGAAATGAGTTTAGCATGAAACAAGGCACTTGATTTTGAGCTTGCCTTTATCATGTCCTCCATCTGAGCCATCAGCAACCTACAAAGGTTGACCTTCCTTCCATGTTTTAATAAGTACATCAAGTAAATATCCTGATGCTTCAGAGTTGCAAAATCTCCTCTTCTAGGACTCAGTACATGCTGGATAAACTTAAACAGAAGCCTGTCCTCTCCATTCATTTCAGTAGCAATAATCTTCCTTACAGTGCCATTGCCTGTCAATTCTTCCAGAGCTGTCTCATGATCAAAGATTCTACAATTTGGAGGAGCCGCTCCAGAATAGTAGTTGTAAATACCCTCATGAGGAACTCTTAAACAAGCAGCCCATTCAGCGGATGAAAAACTGACTTCATTGCCATTTACTCTGGATACCAGTTTATGCAGATCATCCTCTTCCTCGAACTGTAGATATTCATAGAACTCCTTCACCAGCTTCGGGTAGTATGGTCCATTATTGTTTGCGAAGCATTCGGTCCATCCTTGATCATTAAGCACTGCCAGTACTAATGATCTGCTCGATAAAATCCACTCTTCACTTAGCTCCTTCTCAGCGACTATTTCTCTCTTAGTCAGATGTGGATTAACAGGTCTTATCGAGGCGTTCCCGGTGCCACTGGATTCGACTTGAGTCCTCTTCGGCATTGGTGCATCTTCGTTGACAGTCGGGGGTCGCTTTGTTCTGGCCATTGGAACTGAATGAGGTTTCGAGGTTCGGTTGAAGGTTTAGGGTTTAGGACTTGAGAGAGCAAGGGTCGAGATGATTGGATTGAGATATGTTCGATGTTCTCAATTTTATCATTTAGGGATTTAGAAATAAAAGAATAAAGAAAAGAAACGGTTCGAATTCCCGCAAAAATAAAATAAGATTAAACAGCGAAACAGCCTACAGAGAGATGTAACAGTGAGGTACACCGGTGAGGTCTAACTGTGAGGTTTCAACTGTGAGGTCTCAACTGTGAGGTTTCAACTGTGAGGTTTCAACTGTGAGATTTCAACTGTGAGGTTTCAACTGTGAGGTTTCAACTGTGAGGTTTCAACTGTGAGGTTTCAACTGTGAGGTTTCAACTGTGAGGTTTCAACTGTGCTATAGTTAATCATACCTAACTCATGTTTGATGTAACTTAATCTCTCAGAATTCAAAGGCTTTGTAAAAATATCAGCTAACTGATGTTCAGTGCCAATGAACTCAAGAGTGATATCACCTTTTTGATAATGATCCCTCAGAAAGTGATGTCTCACATCAATATGTTTTGTCCTAGCATGAGATACTGGATTTTTTGAAATGTTAATAGCACTTGTATTGTCACACCTTATAGAGACATGTTTGAATTGATATCCATAGTCTAGTAAAGTGTGTTTCATCCACAAGATTTGTGCACAACAGCTACCAGCAGCTATATACTCAGCTTCGGCAGTAGACAATGCAACAGAATTCTGCTTCTTACTACACCAAGATACTAGTGACTTGCCTAAAATGTGACACGTTCCAGAGGTGCTCTTTCTATCTAACTTGCAGCCAGCAAAATCAGCATCAGAATAACTTAATAAATCAAATGATTGTCCTTTTGGATAAAATAATCCCAAATTGGGAGTATGTTTTAGATATTTGAAATCCTTTTAACAGCAGTCAAATGAGACTCTTTTGGATTGGCTTGAAATCGAGCACACATGCATACACTGAACATGATGTCAGGTCTACTGGCAGTAAGGTACAGTAGACTACCTATCATACCTCTGTAATTGGTTTGATCCACTGGTTCACCAGTTTCATCACTGTCCAACTTGCAAGTGGTGCTCATAGGTGTGTCACTGCCTTTGGTGCCATCCAGAGAAAAACGTTTTAGAAGATCTTTAATATATTTACTTTGGTTCAAAATAATACCATTTTTATTTTGAAAGATCTGAAATCCAAGGAAAAATTTGAGTTCTCCCATTAAACTCATTTCAAACTCATTTTGCATTATTTTTGAAAAATCAACACATAAAGAATTTTTTGAAGATCCAAAAATAATATCATCCACATAGATTTGTACTATTAAGACATCTTTAGAAATCCATTTAATAAAAAGAGTAGGATCAGCTATCCCTTTAGTAAATCCTTTTGAAATAAGAAAAGAGCTGAGCCTATCATACCAAGCTCTTGGAGCTTGCTTTAAACCATATAAAGCTTTAGATAGTTTAAAAACATGATTAGAAAAATGGGGATTTGTAAAACCAGGAGGTTGTTCCACAAATACATCCTCAATTATATATCCATTTAGAAAAGCACTTTTAACATCTATTTGATATAGTTTGAAATTCAGATGAGCAGCATAAGCAAGTAATATCCTAATGGCCTCTAGTCTAGCCACGGGTGCAAAGGTTTCCTCATAGTCTATTCCTTCTTCCTGACTATACCCTTGTGCAACTAGCCTGGCTTTGTTTCTTATTATATTTCCAAACTCATCAACTTTGTTTCTAAACACCCATTTAGTGCCTATTGTAAGAGTGTCTTTAGGTCTTTCCACTAATTCCCAAACTTTGTTTCTTTCAAACTGATTTAGTTCTTCTTGCATAGCCATTACCCAGAATTCATCACTGATAGCATCATTGACATTTTTGGGTTCAAGCTGTGAAAGAAAAGATTGATGTTCAACCTGATTTTTTAGAGAAGCTCTAGTTTGTGTTCCTCTATCAAGATTACCAACAACAGCATCTAAAGGATGATTCTTTAGAATCCTAGTTGATTTGGTAAAGGTTGGACTAGAGATTTCAGGTTCATCTATAGGTTCGGGTTCCACAGAGGAAGATTCTGGAAAAAGTCCAGAACTGGATGTTTTTATTACAGGTTCTTTAGATTCGTCATTTAGGTCCAGAACAGATAAGTCTTCTTCAACATCTTCAAGAGAAGTTTTAGACTCATGTGGATCAGTCTCATCAAACTTAATGTGAACAGATTCTTCCACACATTTGGTTTTCTTATTGAACACTCTATAGGCTTTACTAGACATAGAGTAACCTAGGAAAATTCCTTCATCACTTTTTGGAGCAAATTTATCAAGATTATCTTTAGTATTCAGAATAAAGACTTTGCAACCAAAAACTCTAAAGTAATTAACCTTAGGCTTCCTATTATTCCACAACTCATAAGGGGTTTTCTTTAGAACAGGTCTGATCAAGACTCTATTAATGACATAGCAAGCTGTATTAACAGCTTCAGCCCAAAAGTAAATTGGCAGGTCATATTCATTAAGCATAGTTCTAGCAATTTCTTGCAGGGTTCTGTTTCTTCTTTCTACTACACCATTCTGTTGAGGTGTCCTAGGAGCAGAAAAATTGTGAGCATAGCCATTGTGTGAGCAGTAAGATTCAAATTCTTGATTCTCAAACTCACGGCCATGATCACTCCTCAAGGTCTTAATCTTAAGTCCACTAAGATTTTCTACAGACTTAGAGTATTTAACAAAGGAAGAGCAGGCTTCACTTTTGTGAGGTAGAAAGTATACCCAAGTATATCTAGAAAAGTCATCTACAAGAACATAGACATAGTGCTTCCCATTTAGACTTGAAATTCTTGATGGTCCAAACAAATCCATGTGAACCAGTTCAAGTGGTTGAGAAGTTGAAACTTCTTTCTTTGGTTTAAAAGAAACTTTGTGTTGTTTTCCCTTTTGACAGGGATTACACACTTTGTCATTTGAGAATTCAAGCTTAGGTAAGTCTCTAACTAGGTGTTTCTTAGAGAGTTTTCTAAGTGAGTGAATGTTGCAGTGTCCTAATCTCCTATGCCACAGCCAAGACTCTTTATGAAAAGCATTTAAGCAAGTAACATTATGTTTAGCTAAAGTGTTCAAGTCAACAGCATAAACATTTTCATTTCTTAAGGCAGAAAATATTAAAGCATTTTTGGAATTATAAACATCACAAGAGTTGTTTTCAAACTTGACATTAAAGCCATCATCACACAATTGAGAAATGCTAAGTAGGTTTTACTTAAGTCCATCAACAAATAAAACTTTGGAAATTAATACTGAGTCAGTGTTACCAATCTGGCCTAAGCCGATGATTTTTCCTTTTGAGTTATCACCAAAAGTGATATATCCTCCATCAACCTTTATTAAGCTTTTGAAGCACGAATAGTCCCCAGACATGTGTCTTGAACATCCACTGTCTAAGTACCATACCTTCTTGTAATTTCTTTTCAAACAGATTTCCTACAGAACAGATTAGATAAGAAATGACTTTGGTACCCAGATTTTCTTGGGTCCAGATATGTTAGCAATCAAGGATTTAGGTACCCAGATTTGTTTTATGGGTCCCATACAATTAATAGATGCAACAGATTTAGAGAGATATACTTTATTTGATCTACAACTATTTAAATAACCAGTTGAGGCATATGAATTTCCAAAACTGGAACTAGCAGGATTTTTTCCAGACTTAATAAATCGGGTTTTAGCAAACTGTCTTTGTCCAGGTTGGTATCCCAAGCCAGTAGCATACTTAGGTGCAACTTGCTTTCCTAGCAGTTGGGTTAGAGTATCTTTTCCATTTGTGAATGTTTCTAAGTCCTTTCTAAGTTGTTCATTAGATAGTTTCAGTTCTGTATTCTCCTTTAATAATTGAACATTTTTCTCTTTTTCTACATCAAGTGCAGACTTGACACTTGCAGTAAGAGCATGCTGTTTCTTTAAAGACTTATATTTATCCTTTAGTTCATTACACGTTTCTTCCAGCATATTACAGTATTCAGTCAATTCATCTTTAGACATATTTTCAGAATCAGAACCAGATTCTGCTTCACCTTCAGAATAATAAGAGTTTAAAGTGGGAGTGTCTAAGGTTACCTCAGATGTGTTTGTCATGAAACACATATTAGCACGATTTCTTTCAGAATCACTGGACTCTGATTCACTTGTGCTGTCTTCTGAAGCACTCCAGGTGGCCTTCATAGCTTTCTTATAATTCTTGTCCTTTTACTCATATTTCTTCTTGAATTTTAACTTAGGACAGTCAGCTTTAATGTGTCCTTTCCTTTTACATTCATAGCAAACTATGTCTTCTTCTTTATCAGTTTTCTTCCAATCTTTCTTCCACTTACCTTGTCTATCATACTTACCCTTGTAGTTTGGTTTTCTGAAGAACTTCTTCTTCCTATAGAACTTCTTGAATCTCCTTGCTATTTGTGTCATCTCGGCATCACTGTCAGAATCTAAGTCTTCACTAGATGAGCTTTCAGTTGGTATATGCACTTTCTCCTTGTCTTTGCTCTTTGATGCAGTAGACTTAAAAGCTACAGATTTTCGTTTTGGTTCCTCATCTTCCTCTTTATTCACCTTTAGCTCTTCTTCGTACATCATCAGCTTACCAATTAACTCCTTGACAGGCAATGTTCCAATATCACAGGATTCTCTAATTGAAACGGATGTGCCTCTCCATCTGTCAGGCAGACATCTCAATAATCTCATGATTTGCTCCTTTGCTGGAACAATCTTCCCGAGTGAGCTCATTGTGTTGACTATCTCATTAAACCTGAGATACATATCAGAAATAGGTTCATCAGCTTTCATCTTAAAGTTATCATATTTGATAGTATAAGTGTTTAACCGCATTTCCTTGACATTAGTTGTTCCTTCATGAGAAACAGCTAAGGTGTCCCAAATTTCAAAAGCAGTTTTACATGCAGAAATTCTATTGAATTCCTCATCTCCTAGAGCACAGTAGAGAGCATTCACAGCCTTACAATTATTATTGTAAGCTACTTTAGTAGGTTCATCCCAAGTTATTCTTTCAGTCTCTGGAATCTTGTATTGAGACTCTATAGCAGTCCAAATATCAAAACCCATACTTTCCAAATGAATTTTCATTTTGAGCTTCCATTGGGCATAATTCACACCATTAAAGAAGGGTGGCCTGTTAGTAGCAGCACCTTCTAGTCTATTATCCATAAGGAAATTCTAGAAAATGTTTTAAAGAGATAAAATTTAGAACTAACAGAAATTTAAGATCTTTTAGATAAAACTACAATCACAGTTTAAAAACAGAGTTAAAATAAAACTTTGAGCAAGTATAACAGAGCTAAACACAACCTCTGATACCAAATGTTGGTCGGAGTGGACACTCAAGAGGGGGGTGAATTGAGTTCCAATTAAAATTTCTGTTAAAAACAATTTCTATTAAAATCCCCCAATTTCAAAAACAAATTAAACTGTAGTGAATTTATATAGATTATAAAGGTTCAATTAGTTTCTCAAAGATTGATTAATTCTCAGTTAACTTAATCTTATGATTAAATTAACTTTTGAAACTAACTTACTGATTTATAACAAATATAAACACTTGCGAATTTAATTATCAAAGTAGCTTTGTAGATATATTATATTTCAAAGTAATAGCAGCGGAATATGAAATAAATATGTATAGTATGGATATAGAGTATAACTATAAGCACAGAAAATTAACCAAGAGGTTCAGTCTCAAGCCGAGACTTAGTCCTCTCAAAATTTTATATAAGAATGATCCACACCCTGGATCGGGGTTAACAACAGTGAACACACTGTCCAGGTCACAAGACCTCTACCACAGTTCTTCGTGGGAAAACAAACAACAGCAGCAAGCTGTCCAGGTCACAAGACCTCTACCACTATCCACAGTGGGAAATGGAGTGCAAAAAGATTTGCTGAGGATTTACAGATCCTCCAGTGAAAGTACAGGAGTCAGTGTGTGTGTTTAATACAGCAGATAACACACACTGCTCAAAATGTAGAAAAAATCACAGAACAAGAGATGTAGAGTTTAGAAGTGGTTCTGGTGATCTCAGTGTAGCTCTTGTATTCGATCAGAAGAGAGTTTGAGTCCTCTTCTCGTTTCTGTTTGAGAAACAGAGTGTCGTATGCTTCAGGTTCACAGGTAGTGAGAATGTAGTCGATGAAGTTCTTCAGGGTTTTTCTTGTATGCACAGAACACTTCTCGAGTATACTTGATTGTCTATATGCTTCTCTGTGTTCTTGATGGAGCTCGTTTTTATCTTCTTGTGTTTCTGGTATATTTCGTCCACCACGCACTTCTCTGGTTCGCATTCGCATTCTTGGGCAGCGTAGTCTTCTCGTATTTATCTCCCGACAGGGGACAGAAAAGATTTCTTTTCAGCAGGTACGAGGTACGGGTTCCTGACATCCGACAACCTTTATCAGATATTTGACAAATCATCAAAATGTATGATATGACCGTTAGATAAATTAAATAAATTAAAATGTAGGAAATAAAGAAATTAAAACAGTGAGTCGAGAATGTATGTCACTGTTGACTTCAACTGTGGTCTTCCAACTGTGGACTTCCAACTGTGGACTTCCATCTGACTGCTGATTTCAACAAAAGGCTTGCTGTCTGTAGGCTTGCAATGGTAGCTTTTACTCCATGTAACTGTAGCCTCTCTAACTGTAGACTTGTAACATCAAATTTGTAGAGCTGTAACCTTTGTCAACTGTAGACTTCGATCATCTGTAGACTTAGTAGACAGAAGCTGTCTAACTGTAACCTTGACTGTAGACTTATGACTGTAGGCTAGTTCGTCTGCGAACTTGTTTCAACTGTAGACTTGTTCGACTGTGAACTTGAGCAGAGAAAACTTTGAACAGAAGTCTTGTATCTGTGACCTTCGTCTGTGAGCTTTGACAATAGATAGCAGTAGACTCGTAACTGTAAGCTTGTATTAGTCTTCGACTGTAACCTTGTAACTGTGAACTTATTGCAACAGTAACTTAAGGTGACAGTTAACTGTAACTGTGACTTTGAGAAGAAAACTCTGACTGTTAGCTAACAATACTAAACTTATGTAAATACTACTGTAAGCTGTTACAGTAAAGTTATGAGAGTAAGAATATGAACTGTTTAGAATAAAATACGTTTAAGCATAGAATAATAAGATTAATGCAAAGGTTTAATACATCATAATCAATGTTTAAGCATAGAATAATAAGATTAATGCAAAGGTTTAATACATCATAATCAATGTTTAAGCATGATTTGGGATTATCAAAACAGGTGATTCCAACAATTATGTTGTGGTCATAATATTAATATTCCAATATCATTTTATATTAGTTTTTTTATATTAAAGTCACATGAAATTATTCTTATCTTATGATCCATGTGATATCGAATATGAATTCTATATTTCATGTTCATTTTTTTCTTACATTCCCATATCGATATATTTATATTATTATCTCTTATGATATTTTATTATTATCATTTTTGTTTATCCTTACTGAGCCTTTGATCTCACCCCTTCTTATGTTTCATTTTCCCTAGGTAAAGAAAGAAATTGATATTGGTGGTATGTATATAATATTATCTTGTTTATAAAATTCATGGGTAATATTGAATAGTTTTTATGGATTAATAGTCACTTATATAGTGGGAAAATGATTTTCCATTAAAAAATATATTGATTTTATTATTTAATGTTTTATCTAAATTATCTAAAAATCTAAACCAAAAACATCATGGGTATTTATTTTAATGAAATAATTTATTTAAGTAATGTAATTTTATGGTTAAGTCATCGGGTAATCCAAGGGGATCATTTACCTAGATACTTTGAGTGGAATTCCTAGGTATTTAATGAGGATTTGGACATTTGGTCCAAATGGAATGTATAGGGCTGCTCGCCTAGGATTCGTCCATTAAGATTGATACTATTAGATGTATAGTACATTATCCAAGGATATATTTTTTGATCTTGATACTATATTAATTCCTTGGTCAATCCCATTGGATTTATCCTTCATTTCTATATGGAATTGTCATAATATTGGGTTTCATCTTTTGGGTATATGTGATTTCCTTGGACTTATTCCTTAGAATTAGTTGTATATCTGTTACTGTGTTACCTTGGATTTTATCCTAGGAATTGATTATAATCCTAATGTTATATGATTTCCTAGGGTCATCCCCCTTATAATTGATTATTTCACTAACTTTTGTATGTTTTTTGGTCTTGGTATTTTTTGGAATGATTATCTAAAGTGCTTATATACACTCTGATAATACTTGAATCATTCCTAGTCAAAATTGAGATTCATATTAAAAACCGATGATCAAATATGGTTATTTATTTAGACTTACACATTTCATTTATTTTATTTACATATTTTGATCATTTCATGTTCAAATAAACCTCATTTACTTGTTATGTTAGGGTCTACATTGGTGGTTCCCCATTGAGTGGTACTCACACCCTACTCGGGTGACCCTAGAACTTGAGTCGCTGAGCAGATCTTGTTAATCACAAATTAAAGTAGGTAAGAGTCCTAGTATTGGATATTTTAATTAGAGTACATAGATTATGTGTAGATCTAGGATGTCTATAAATCTTGTTACTTTTATTTATTTTATTTATTTTGTATGAATGAGTGGCCCATTTGGCTATCAGTTGAAATGTTGGCATGACAATGTGTATGCATGTTTCATTACATTTGTTATAGTATGCATCTATTTATTTATTCTTCCTTATACTAGTTATTTATTTATGTTCATTAATTTTTGGTTATTTATATTTTTATTACACTCTGATATGGGGGTATAGTTTCTATATAGTATCACTCTAGACCATTACTGCTAGTTTGTAGCCATTGGAATATGATGAGGCATGTCGTAGGTTATAGTAGAACTATGACCTAGATACCAATTAGTGGTATAATGTAAGAGAATTACATATGAGTTATAGAGGTGAAGGTTTTGTGTGGCTCAGATATTTGGATGGGATGGATAGTAACAAACAGTGTAGGGGAGATCAAGCAGGCATCTCAGATAAGTGGTTGATGGTGCGAGGTGGTTAAGAAATGGAATCAATTTAGAGGATGGAGGATAGTGTGATAGGAAGAATCTTAGGTAATTTTAGAGACCAAAAAGTTAGTATATTGTGAGGGGAGGTTATGGTTATCCTACTATTGTGACATAACTCCGCTGGTGGAGCTTTACCACTAATATGGTCTGGGCTAAGCATAGGTCCGACCACTAGGAATGACCCATCATACTGGGATCAACGAGCTTGGTCATGTGCATCCCATTCCAGTCATCCAGTTGAGTAATGTATGCCTTAACCCACTCAATTATTTAGTTCATGTGGATCAAACTCTCTCTCTCCACAACCACCAGTACAACCATAGTCTTCCACGGTATTCGTTTTTTGCCTATGTGGCATTATTTGGAAATTCCCACAGTGTGTCAGTTTTGGGTAAATAAATAACCTATAATGATTATTTTTTCATATATATCATAATGTAATGATCTGTTTAGAAATTTAAGGCTATTTTTTAGTTAGTATATTTAGTTTTACCATTTAGCTCTATATGGTTGATGATGTGGTCCAGGTGTGATGATAAGATCATTCTCCGGGTTGGTACTCCCCTAGTGGCATGGTTATATCAAATAATGATTCCTTTACATAATATAAAAGGTTTGATACTCCTCTACATACATGGGGTGTGGTTCCTCTCTCTATAGAGTTGTTACTCCCTCATTTAAGTGCGCAGGAGGGGTGTGGGTCCTCCACTAGGGTTAGTACTCCCTTAGTTGATTCTTATCCTTTGAAAAGGAATGGGTCTCCCACTACAATTCAAGAGATTCAATATAGGTTACTTGGTTTGGGTATATAAAATTACTAGGGTTAGTTATCCCCATTTATTGATACTTTTCCTAAGGTGAGGTGTAGATCCCCCACTATGGTTTCTATGAGTTGACATGGGTTTTCTCATAGACTGGGTGGTTATTGTAGTGGGGATTAATATTCCCCTAAATAATATATATCCTTAGTCATGGATAGTGTTCCATTATATTTTCTAGAATGTATACACTATATCAGTATTTCTAGATTTCAAGATGTTTTTCACCTCCCCAAATTGATTGATGTTTATACTTTAGCAAGGATTGAGTCCTCCTTTATGGATTCACATAACATCATGGAAGTTAAAGATGTTGAGTAAGCCAAATACTTAGACACTTACGATTTTTCAATAAACCCTTATTTTCCTTCAAAATATGATGTATTTTGGGATATTATCTTTAGAATTTTTGGGATTTTTAGTACTCTTGGGATCTATATTTTCTCTTGAGATATGAACCTTCATGGGTTATAGCTAATATGGCCAGGGAATCTTTGTGCCCCTGAGACTTCTAGTGGTTGGGAATATCTTTATCCCTTGTTTTTTTTCTTCCTAGTAACTCTCTAGTACTAGGGGTTTTGAGATAACTATTTGATTTATTTTTTCATCTTAGTTTCAGGGTGTCTTATTGAGTTTGTTTATACTCACACATAAAAGAGATTTATATCCACACTTATCATGTCTATGCATATGATACATGGTTTGAAGGTTTTATTAGTGGACATGGATCCAATATTTCTTTTTTAGAACTGATTAATCGGTATTCTTAGCATCATATGGTGGATCATAGTGTTTTTATATGATGATGTTGATCATTGCATCTATAGATCAATCTCAAAGTATACATGGTGAGGAGAATCTTTCCAATGACTTAGTTCTATCGAATTCAGAGGCTTATGGGGTGTATATTTTCTTTCATATTTTCTTATGTGGTGTTTCACTTATTTTTTATGTCTCATGAATTTTTTATTTAAATTTCATTTATTCATATATATGTTTCATGTGTTTCTATTTATTTTTATGAATTTAAGATATGTTTCTATTAAAAATTTATATAGGATAACGAATTCCATATAGTTTGATATGACTACTCTATGATAGTCACAAGACCCAGGCCTATTGAAGGTATTCTTGAAGTTTTTACTTTAGCTTACTGTAAGCTTCTGTGGGGATTTAATGAGTTGGGTTATGTCAGAGTGTTATTAGAGTTGTTGAGTCCTAGGGGTAAATTTTGGCCTTAGTAGTCATGTGAGGACTAGTTTGAGAATTTGGGGAAATGAAGTTTAAAGAGAACTTGAATTCAGAAATCATACCAAGGAGATAAGAATATATATTTTGCCAAAGTATCCTTTTGAAAGGTCCTTGATAACCTTTTAGATGACCTAGAGCTCTGTGAAATCATTTCAAGTTATAAACAAGTTGTTACTTGCATTATATAGTGGTTTGTTATAATCTTTCATGCCCTTCATATGTCAACTCATCCAGATATAATCCAATCCTTATGGTTCCATCCTATCAAGTGTATGGTTATATCATTTAATAGCCATATTTTGTGTATAAATAGGGTTTTTATGTGCTCATTCATATATTTAGGCCTCTAATCATCATTTTTTTAGTGGCGAGGAATTATTTCTGAGACTCATTAATAGATATCATTTCCCCATGATCTAATGTGGTCCCCCACTCCTTGTTGTAATTAAAGGTCTATCTTATAGATTGGGTGGTAGTTCTAACTGATTTTAATGAGGTTACCTATAGGCTTGATATAGTGTGTTCCTTCTAATGACAGAAGATTCATAGTTTATGAGGAGAACCTGATCCTACGATAATAGAGGTTTGTCTTGAGTATGAGACTCACTTTTAAATTTGGATAAAACTCTCACTAATCAAATGGTGATTAATATAGTAAGATCCCTACATGGTATAGTGAGATATTAGTAGATTATTTTTTCTTGAATTCATAATGTGACTAATTAACTGTTGTTAGACCTGATACCTTGTTCATGGTGGAGTTTTGTATGATGTTGTTGGACTATCTGTAGGGAAATATGATGATGTATAAGTATGAATTGAGTTTCATATACCTCATGATGTGTCAGTTAGACATGTTTTATGTTAAAATTATTTGAGATCAATGGTTTGGGAGGATACTCTTAAGGAATAGGTTTTGAGATGGGATTGGGTTTTCAGGAAATAACAGATATGTTGAAGTCCCTAGAGCGGGAATTGGTAGATGAGTGTTCTTGGAAGAGATGAATCCTAGATATGGAAGAAGGATTTTATTTTAACTATAGAGAACCAAGATAGTGGCATAGATAGGACTCCACAACAAAGATGGAATTAAAATTAGATACCTTCCTATTATTAGCCCAGTTAACTACCATAAATCTATTTGGTGGAAGATTTAGTTGTTTTTGGTAGTCAAAGATGGATGATTCATCAGTCCACTTCCACAATCACTAACTTTGGTTGGTTTTTATCACAAATAAACACTAAAAATCAAATCTATAAGTAAATGTGTGTGATATCTAGATATGGTCTGGTTCCAATATATACAATTCAAAGTACAATTCATGACTACTTACTTGGGACTCTTATACTAGATGGAGAAAGAATAAGTTATTATTTATACATCACATGTTTAGTAGTTGGATATTCCATTGGAGCCCAAATATTGACCCTTATCATTTAGAGAGTTCACACTAATGGGGAATGTATTTCACTCACCACATTAGGTAATGTGAGTTTATCCTCAGTGGAGAAATATATTTTCCATGATATTTCTTCATGTTAGAGAATAGATGTGGTGGCACCTATATCACTATGGATTGGTTTCCATTTTTTTACTACATGGTGTTACATATATGAGTAATGGAGTAAGGGTCAACCCCAATAATGAGTAGGATCCCCTCTAGTGTATCGATTATATCCCATCCTCAAGAAGTCAAAGTGAGAAACCTATTATCTGGTAAGAATGGATTTATATGCTATATGAATTCATGTGAACTCAATTCCTATGGATTTTGATTAATTCAAAAATTATTTCAATGGGTGACCCATAGTTTTCCCTCAATTGGGTGTTTTCTCAAAATGATGTTGAAGACATAAGAGGGGGGTCAATTGTGTCTTTTCATAACACTCCGAAATTTTAAAATAGTTCCCTCTTGAACTTAAAAAATTTAATCTATACTTTTTTAATTAAATATAGTATAAGTAGAAAATAAAAAAGGCACTATAATTTTTATAGTTGTTTTGGGTACAAAGATCACAAATTCCACTTTACCAACACTCTCTTTATGAGATTGGTGATTTTCACTACCAAATATTTTTCCAAGGTATATATAAAGTTTAGTGAAAGAAACTACAAAATTTTACAACATATTTTATAAGTACTTTAATATGGAGAAACAATAATCCCTAAAACACACAATTCCCAAGTCTTTTGAAACAATGTATATATTGGATTTGGTTGGAGAAATTCTCTGTAGAATAATTCAAATGCACATGTTATAGCTGATGGATGGAGATATATTCAATGGAATATATGAATGTATTCAAAGTGTATTACTCTTGAAGAATATCCAAATTTCCTATAGAGAATATTTAGATAATGTAACATTAGCAGCTAATTAAACCTTGGTAGCATCATGATGAATACACAATAGCACATTAATAGAACATGTATGTCTCTAAAGTATAGTCCTAAAAAATTCCAAAAAACTGAAGAAGATATATTATAGATTTTTATAGTAGCAGTAGAAGCAAATAGGAAGTATTTTTTGTAATAAGTGAGTTATAACATATTTTTTAGAGTAAGAGACTCTGATCACAAATCATTAGATCATCATATCATATTAATGTCCAAATGTGTGTGTTGTAAATAAATAAATAACCCAAAATGATTCAATTCAAATAGATCCAAAAAAATCATCAGATAAATAAGGATTTTGAAACATTAAATGTATTTGAAATTTTAATTTTAACAGACACATAAAATTCATAACATCCCTTATAAATCATATTGAACCAGTCTATTGTTTTAAATCTTCTGAAATGATCTTTTAACTAATTTACTAAGTGATTTACTCCAACAAAATCATAGAAAAAATCTCAAAAATAATTCCAAATTTAAATCACATAGATGAATGGATGAATGTGAGGATTATTCTGCATGAGGTTGATTAAAAAATTATTGTTTTTAGTGTACAATTGGTTCCAAACATAGGGTTCTAGTAAATGAGGTATTTCAAAAATTTGAGGTTAATTACGTTTGATAAATATTAAATATTAGGTACCTGAATGTGAGATTCCATAACAAAGTTGAGGTTCCAAAAAAACATATAATTAAAACATGGGGTTTCAAATGTGAGGTTGGACATCAATGTATGTTTTCAACTACACTTTCTAAATAATGATTTTGGTCATATTTTTAATGACCAAAATACTTAGTATAATATTATTAATTCCTAATATAAAGATAATTACTATATAAAATCTTCTAGAATTATGGAAAAATAAAATAATTTATTCAAATTAAAATATAAAAATGAGATCCACTCAAAGTAAATTTGTTTTTAAAACAAATTAGGTTTTTTGGGAGCATAAAAATCAATGAAAAACTTTTTGGGTCAACATTATTGGGCCCAATAATCTCCCCTTTTTATGATCAAAAACCCCATAAAAACTAAAATACAAATAAGTTTGAAATTTTCAAACAAAGAGTAATATTTATATATACCTATGGAATTTAAGGTTTGTTTGTAAATTTTGTTCTTTTTTGGAATTATTCCCCTTTTTCATATAAAAAAGAAAGTATAAAAAAGGAATATAGAACTATTAATTGTTAAAAAAATGAATTTTAAGGTTATGTAAGTTAAAGATAAGGGTATTCTAAAATGGATAGTATAAAAAATAACATAATAGATAAAAGAAAATGAAAAATGAAAAAAATAAAAGTACTTGAATTTTATAAATAATTTTGGATTAAAATGAAAATTTCAACTCAAGAAATAGATTAAGGTTTAGGGGTAGAGGTTGAACTAGATAATTCTTAGATTCTTCTGAATATGATGTAGATGATAAAGAATCTTGAAGAGTCTTATGAAATTCCTGATGATCCACTATTAAATCCATGTTTTATGTTAGAGTACCAGCTCATTATCTTAGTAGATGTTTAGAATCTTAACTAGCCTTTAAATGTTTAGTTATATTTACTTTGAAGAAGTTATAAACTATCTCAGAATACTGAAAATATTTATCCAAAAAACTCTTAAGTTTGTTGAGAAGATCTCTTACACTAGGTTCTACATAATTTAATCCAAAAAATATTCATTTTTTATTTTCTAAAAGAGTTTGTAGGAGAATACTATTCAATTATAGATTTTTAACTATTATATACATTCCAATGAATTAATAGATAACATATCTAGACTTTAAAAAAATATATAGAAACTATTCTAATATATTTATAAGGTTTCACTTAACATGAAATGTGAGTCTTCATAGCTTCAAACTGAGACACCAAAAACTTTTTCATATCACTGAAATTAAATTTTTACATCGTATCTCCATTTAACATTTCAAATGGATCTATGATTTCTCTCTTAGATGAATCAAAATAATTTATATAAATTGAATTCCCCTTTAAACTTTGAAAAAAATCTTTAAGAGACTCATAATATTCTTTATAAAAATATGCACTTCATAAATCTAGAAAATAATTCTTAGAACATTCAAGTTTTTCATGAAACTTGAAAACTTCATCTTTTATATAATCAAGGATAGAGAACATACTTGAAATCAAATTATGTTCATGAAATTAAAAGGTATATTCTCCTTTAGAATCAAAGGGTACCTCCTTAATCCTTACCAAGGGTTCCCCTGCTTCTACCATCTGAAGAGATTGAACATTCAAACCTTCACCTGATGATGAAAATAGCTCCTCAATCACCTCTGTACTTTTAGAAACATCTTCCTCAGTACTTTCCAAGGTAAAATCATCTAAATAAACATATTGACTCTCAATAAATTCTATAAAATCATCCACTAGAATATTTATTTTCCCAGAATAATAAGCTTCTTTTATTCTCTATAATTTCAACATGTTTCTCCCTCAATATGAACTATTTGTTCAACTCATTCTTCAATAACTTGATATTATTTAACTACTTCTAATTAAACAGACTCAACTATCTACTCAAATGGTGTATGATGATCTCCCCTTTATGATATTTTAACTAAAACATCTCCATATTATAGACCAAATGATGGTATTTTATAAATTATTGAAAACCAAAGAGTTATATCAACTCTTTTAGCTATATTTTCATCAATAACTTACTTCCTTATTCTTATTGAAGGGGAATTCTAATCATTAATAATGGATTCATCCAACCTATAGCTCCAAATTCAATTCCTTCCACTCATGGTTATACAGTACCCACTTCAAATTTTGACTCAAAATCTTCTTTGGTAGTAATTATAGTTTACCCAATAGATTTAAGGGCCCTTTGTTACTCAACCACATCACGAACATCATAGAGTTCCTATAATTCAGCTCCTACTAACATAGGATTCCATTTAGAAAAACTCTAGAAAAATATAAACTTACTCAAATTTATACCTAATAGGATATTATTTTGGTAAAATCCCAACCATATCCTAATATTATAAATTAACCCTATATTATTGAGGAAAATATAAATAATCATTATTTAAGGATAAAAGGACATTCTTGATTCCTTATGACTACAATTATTCATATACCTCAACATGTACTAAAATAAATTCAGTATGATATCAATCAGTAAAATAAACATTATGTACATGTCTTGGAAGAGAATATTCTATGATTCTACAATCGTGAGTACTAAAATAGTTTGGATGAACTTTATAATAACATTCCAATTAGCTTCAAGGTCCTTCACCATAATATTCTTAATATAAGAAGCTCTAAATAGGAAAAACATAATGTCTTTAGACTTGTGAAACCCATCACCAATTGACCATAAAATGGAAATGAAGTTCCCTTCACGAGGTCAATAAAATAACTAATCCATCTCAATAGATAGAATAGAATACTCCTCATTTCCTAATTTTAGAAAAACAACATTCACACTACCACCAAATCTAAACCAATAATTCTCTAAGAAATCCCTAACATCTATTTAGAAATAATATTCAGAATTTCATCCATCAAAAATAAACTCCAAAACTTGATAACACATGGATTTATTCATCATCTGATTAGTTTCGAAAATCCATTTGAAATAAACCAGTTTTCTATATAGCACCCAAAGATCATAAATTGAAACTTTATGTCTCTTACCACTACTTAGACTAGAATAATTATTTATCTTTGTTTTCTCCATAAAGAAATATAAATTTAAGTTTTTAGGTTTAGTATATTTATGGTTCAAGGAAATTATAGGTCGAGATATAAAAAGTCTAAAGTGACAAGGGTTTGAGGTTAAGAGAGGGAGATGATATTTCTGACAGTTTTAGTAGAAATTTAAGATTACCATGCTGATACTTTTAGTGTAGTGATTAGGGATTCTAAAATGAAAATATTACTTAGAAAATAAAAATATGAAACAAAATTTAAATAAGATAAATTTAAAACATGAATAATAAAAATTGATAAATAAATATTTACTAGCATAACACAAATAAACATTTTAAAAGAAAATCAAGTAAATAAAATAATTATTAAATAATAAAATATTAAAACAAAATAGATAATATTCATTTAAATTTAAATAAACCTAACTCTATCTTAATTAAATAAAAACTATTAATGTAAAGAGGTTTAGTAAAAATATCATCAAGATAATATTTAGTATTAACAAAATCTAAAGATATATCACCCTTTTGGATATGTTCTCTCATAAAATGATGTCAAATATCAATATTAATAGTTCTAGAATGAATTATGGTATTTTTAGAAATATTTATAGCACTAGTATTATCACATAAAATAGGAACACGATCAAAATTATGTCTAAAGTCCAGAGGAGTTGTTTCATCGAAAACACCTATGCATATCAACTACCAAAACATATATATTCGGCTTCAATAGTTGAAAATATAGCTGAATATTTTTTCTTACTTAACCATGAAACCAAATATTTTCCTAAAATCTGATAGGTAACTTAGGTACTCTTTCAATCTAATCCAAAACCTCTAAAATCATCATCTAAATTTGAAATTAAATTAAAACCAATGGTTCTTGGATTGAGTATAAATAAATAAATAGTTTCGTTTAAATGCCTTGAAATTATTTTGACAACTATCAAATGAGACTCATTTATATTTGACTAAAATATTTCACATAAGCTAACAAAAAACATAATATCTATTCTTCTAGCAGTAAGATATGACAAAAAAACTAATCCAACCTCTATATAACTTATTGCCAACTATTTTACCTGCTCTATCCAAATCAAGTTTTATATTAGTACAAATTGTAGTTTTATGTAGCTTATTATTTTCAAGTACAAACTATTTCAAAAAATCAATAATATATTTACATTGATTCAAAAAAATTCCAAAATCTTTTTGTGATATATTAAATCCAAGAATAAAATTTTATTCTCTCATCAAACTCATTTCAAACACATTGTACATATGTTTATAAAATTCCTTACAAATTTTTTTATTAGTAAAACTAAAAATAACACTATCTATATAGATTTTTTACTAATAAAATATCAAAATAAGATATTTTATTAAAAATAGTTAGATCACCCGATCATATAGAAAATACATTTTTAAAATGAAAAGTACTGAACCTCTCATACTATTACCATGGTTTCTATTTAAGATCATAAATAGATTTAGTAAGTTTAAAACTTTAAATTAAAAATGAGGATTTTCAAATCCTAGTGGTTATTCAATATAATATTTCTCCTTTAAATATCTATTTATAAGATCAGATTTAATATCTATCTAGTATACTTTAAAATTCATATAAGATGAATAGGATAAAATTATCTCGATGTCTTAAATCCTACAAATAGAAGAAAATGTATTCTTATAATCTATACATTTATATTGATTACAACCCTTAGAAACTAGACCATCTTTATTCCAAATAATTACACCTAGATTATATTTTTTGTTTCTAAAAACACATTTTTTTCCTATTATTGGATGTTTTTAGGGACTATCAACTAATTCCTAATCTTTATTTATTTTAAATTTATTTAAATCCTCCTTAATTTTCATTACCCAACTCTCATCATTCAAGGATTACTCTAGAGACATAAGTTCAAATTATGGTTTCAAAGTAGAGAGCCCGACTAAGTTTCCAACATTACTTCTAGTCTTAACATCGTTATTTAGATCTAAAACAATAATCTCAAAATGATACTTCTTCAAAGTACTAGATTTTATGGGTAAGATACATTTAGGTTCCTCAGTTTCATTCTCCTTAGAATTGGATTGATCATGAACAATTTCAAATTTACTTTCACACATATCATTATAATCATCAAGTATCAATTTATTTAAAGAATCAATAAATTCATCTATTTGTGTTCTATTGTGATCAAAGGGATTAATCTCATCAAAATTCACATGAACTGATTCATCAACCATCCTTGACTATTTATTAAACACTCTATAATATTTAGTTTTATTAATTACTCAGGAAATATTACTTCATTGGATTTTTGGATCAAACTTATCAAGGTTTTCCATAGTATTCAAGATATACATCTTATATCCAAAAACATTTAAGTACTCAAATTTTGGTTTTCTATTATTCCACAACTCATAAGGTGACTTTTTTATAAGTGGTCTAAATAAAACTCTATTCATAATATTTCATGATTTATTAATAGAATATTCCCAAAAACAAGTTGGTAAACTATACTCATTTAACATAGCTTTATTCATTTCTTGAATAGTTATATTTATTATTTAAACAGTTCTATTTGTTGAGGTTTCCATAGAGGATAAATAGTCTATTTAATACACAAATTTTATAAAAAAATTAAATACTTGATTCTAAAATTATCCTCCAAGATTACTTCTATAAGATCCTATGTCTGTATGGATCATAAATTTATTAAAGAATTTGAATTTTCGTTACTGGATGGGTTAAATCCTTAATTGAGACTCTGAATGAGAGTGGTAATGTCTCAAAAGGGTTTTTTAGATAAGGAATGATTCTTAGAAGGTGGACCTGGTGTTTGGATGATCTTTGGAGGATTCAGACTAGGTTTTGGGAGTTTTGGCGTCTTCTATAAAGGGTTCATGGTTTGGTGTACATAATTTTAGAGAAACCATGTGACGCCTTAAGGATCATGAGGTTTTTAGTTTATTTTTAATTGATCATGGTTGGGTTTCATGGTTATCATATAGTTAATGAGAAACCTTTTGTGTTCCAAAATGGAAATGGTGTGAGATTGAAGAGTTTCTGAGGCATGGTTCATGGGTTGTACATAGTTTCATAAAAACCTTGAACCTTGCTACAAAAGGGATGAAGTGTTGATAGAATGGTTGGAACATAGTTTTTCAAACCATGAATCCTAATCGTGAAAGGCATGGGTGTTGGGAAGTAGGTTTTTTCATGGTTGACGCATGGTTTAGCCAATTTTTCATAAAAACCATGTGAGTGGTTTGGAAATAGACAAATCTAATCACATAATTGGCACACGGTTTGGAAAATTGTGTGTCCAAACCATGAGGATACCCATATTTCATTAAAAATGGGGAAATGACCAAAAATTAACCCTATGATTTTTTATCTACTCCACACCTTTCTTCTTCTTTATGTGTTCATGATCCAAGGGGTTCCCAAACCCCTTCCTCCCTATCCTTACTTTGATTTGGTGGTAAAATCTTGGTGTTTATTCAGCATTTGAGCTAAGATTAAACCTTTAGTGGCATCCTTGTTTCTTCTTCTCCATCCTCTCTAATTTTAGGGTTCATTGGTTTATATACTATTTAATATTCCACTAGAGCACGGTGGAATCATCTATTTCTCTTGGGTATTTTGGTCAACTTGTAAAGAGGAGATTTCGAGATAGGTTTTTCATGTCATTTTATAGATTTTCATTGAGGTATGTGTTCATGGTGAATTTTCTTAGTTTTTTTTCAAATGGTTTTTTGTAATTAGTTATTGATTTAGTATCACCTCTTAGGAATTTTTCTAGGAATGTGGTAGGGTTTATGTCATGGGTCTTTGATGAGTGGTTAACTTCAGTTTTAGTGTAGCACGATGTCCTGATGAGTTCTTCATCATTGTTCCAAGTGGGTTTTTTGTAAATTAATTAATTTTAATTTTCATAATTAATTAATTGTTTTTAATTGGTGTGATACTAGAGCTTGGTGATTGTGATGAGCTCAGTTGGGTGCCAAGGGGATTGGATGAGGCTTGTATGGGCCTTGGTAAGGCTTCTATGATTTGGAAATGTTTTGAAAAGCTTTATTGATAAGGTAGGTGGACTAAGAGCTTTACCCATAGTCTTGTTAATTTATTTTCTTGTATATGTGGTATGAGCCTAAAATCCCATGATTGGCATGTTTTCTTCCTTGTTTTAATTAAAGTAATTGGGTGATGATATTATCTTAATTAATTTCATTGGTCAATTTTATTAAATGTGAAATAGATAATGTGTAGAACTTAGAAATAAAGGTTTTTTATCCTTACAGGGATAAAAATTGGTGTTTTATGGGTTGATCTTTTATGAAAATTCTTATGAGGCCTTTTAAATGGTTTTAAATGTGTTCCTCGGATTTTGAACTAGTTTTTAGTGTTAAAGGGGTGATTTATGTTTGATATGATTCTTATTTTTAAATGAGTTGTTGACCTCTAAGTGGTTTAAAAATGGGATTTAAAATGGATTTCAAATGTTGATTTGAAATGGGTATGTGGTGACCTCTTTAGAGAATATATCATGATGACTCTTTAAAATGGTTTTCATGGAATTTTTAGGCCTTGATACTTGTTATTTTTCAAAGATAATGCCTTATGTTTTATAAGGGTGGTTTTGGAATGTTTAACAAGGGTGTTTGATTTAGTTTCTTTTGTAATTTGGGATTTGTTAAGGCATTTTTTGGTTTTGAAGGTCCATAGGGACCTTAGTAAGTTTTAATGGTTTTAAAAGGGTTGTTGAGTATTTTGTGAACATATTTTTATGTTCATGATATTGATCTTAGTATTTAATAAAATATGGAATAATTTAGGTGTTATATATATTCTCTGGGAACAGGAAGTATAATATAGATATGGTGTCAAACCGTGGTTCTAGAAACTAATAGTATACTTCATAGTTAGAGTTCCAGATATAATATCTTGTAGATTATGGTATATCATGTGGAAAATAATATTGTACTAATACACCTCATCCTTGGGTTGTTCTATACCAATTCTCAAGGAACCACCACTGTCGTGTATAGATATAAATTGGACTGAGGTTTTAGGCACTACTGTTATATTTTATGATGGTTTTGATAGATCCAATGTTCAATATCAGTACCGATAGTTTATATATGTTTAGGTTCAAAATGTAGTATCCATCCATGTTTGATATTGATTTTGATATGTGATTTGGATTCCAAACTGACATTCTAGGCACTGATGGTTTGGGTACTTTGGATAGGTACCATGGGTGTAGGTTTTATGCTTCCCTAATTTAAAAATAATTGAACATCCTCCATTGAAATTTATAGTTTTTACCCTCCCCCCCCCCCCTCTAATTTTATGATTTATAGGATGGGTTTAGGTTGTTTCATGTTGATTTTCTAGGTTTTCACCTTAGAACCTTTGGTCTAGTGGGTACTGGATGAGGTGTAATGTTCCTTGTCTTGTATTTACTTTCTATAATATTTATTTATTCATCTATTTATCTACATACACTACTAATCTAACTGGTATTTTCTTTATACACTCTTGGGGGTGGACTACTATGTTTTACCCATGCTATAATTGGGTCACCATTGTACTTTGGTACTTGAGAATCTCTCACATGTTTATTGAAGATATAGGTTTGGGATGAAGCTGTGTTGAGTATGGTTTGGTCAAGAAGGATTTCTCAAGTGGTATCAGGTGACAGGATGGGTTAGGATCAGTGATGTTATGGATCCTTTTTACAGTTTAATTTTTTTAAGTATGCTATGAAACTACCCAGTGGTTATTTGGTTGTATATATGAAATAGTAATTGAGGCCTTTATTGCATTTCATTTTATTATAGCATGTTCAATTTCAATTTATTTATTCATTATACATACTCTTATTTTTATGATGTTTGGTTATTTAATTCTGGTTCCGAACTCTAATATGGGAGTATAGTCTCCTAATAGACCATCTTAGACCCCCTCTTCTAGTTGGTAGCCACTGGCATATGTGGAGTCATGCTTAAGTTCATGTGGTATAAGCACTGATTTAGTGGTTTCTAGGTCAGGACATTACAACATGCTATCAGAGGTGATTGGTTTCCTATTATCTTACTATTTGGGATTTCATAGAAAGAATGTATAGGAATGTGTCGGGGCTTGTGAATGATGCTAGGTGGGTGCATTGTAAAAACCAATTCTAGTAGGAATTCTAGGAAACAAGGGGCTGGAATTAATGTTTTGGATTTGTGATGTTATGGTTGTATATGATTTTCTCTTCAATCAGCGCACATGTTGTTTGAATTTTATGACTTATGGTGGATTTATGGATCTTTTCCCATTGAAAAGAATTATGTTATTTGGTTTTAACTCTTGGAATATAAAATAAAGATTCATCTTATGCATCATGTTAGTCACATAATATCCTCATGTTATAGGCCTACTAGTTTGTGATTTTATGGATTTCCTTATGATTATGGGTTATATGGATCTATGGTGAGACGATCATTGATAACGCTGATGTGGTCCTCATTTAGAGTTGGTGTAGTGAATCTGGTGGTTTAGTGTGGTAAAATTTTATAATTGATAAAACCTTGTGGGTGGTTTTGGTGTGACATTGGTAGTATTTCCAGGTCCTTCGGGGAGGATTCTAATGTGAATATGCTTATATAGGATGGGCATCCTAGTTGTGGTAAGTTTGTTGGTATATAAAACCAATATGGTGTGAGACCCCATAGGAGGGTGTATTGACTTTCTAATGTTGTACGATGATGATATGGGTACATGTTTGATCCCCATGAGTTGTAGCCTTTTGTGAGTTGGCTTAGACCCTGGGTGGTTGGATGTATTAATAATTTTATATGAGTCTAGTATTGGGAGTGGTACAATGTGGCTTTATAGGGTGACCTATAAGATAGTTCATTCAAGTTCTATGTGATCTTTTTTATGTGATTTAAGGATGGATTTTAGCACCTTTAGCAATAGTTCATGATGGGTTCATCCTAGTATGTGGTTTTCAAACATAGGATTACTTTGGTTTTGAAAAATATCATTTGTGTTTTAGTGGTTTATCCTTATGGATGGTTTCTAGAGGGGAGGGATTGTTTTGAAGCCTCTATTGGGTGATTTTTGTGTAGGAAGGATGTTCTTGGTGTATTTAAGCTAGACCAAAATTTCAGGTTTTCTTTGGTTGATGACCATACAAGTGAGATCAACCTGGCATGTTGTAGTGCAAAACACATGAAGGTGCCTAGTTTCCCTAGAGTGTAAAACCCCATGAGTGTCAATACTTTGATGGAAAATGTGGTTTCTGAGGACATGACTGGTTTTCTGCATGGCCTAGTTAGATTTGGATGCATCTTTAGGAACATTGTAAGATCATAAATATCCTTCAAGGAATTCTCAGAATGATTCTTGGGTTTTGAGTGATTGAGAAAGTGGTTTTGGTTGGGCGGGTTTTTTTTGGTTTTGGAAGTCACCAATGGTTCTCTATGATGGGTGAGATAGGAATGCGAAGAGATATGTCCAGTTGATAGGGCTTGTGAGTTGGGGTTTTGTAATTCCATACTCATTAGATCTGGAATCATTTTCTATAGTGGGGTCACATGTGTGTGTGTGTGTGTGTGATTGTTAAGGGTTAATGGAATCTTATGGGAATTAATGGTTGGTGATGTACTATGTCATTTGGTTGTGGATTGAATTTTATGGATTGTACATATGGGGTGATAGGGTTATGTGGGAAGTCATGAGTAGGCTAAGGAAAAATGTGAATGTGATGATATTCCTACAAGTAGGGTGGCACAGGACCTTTGGATAGGTTTGACATTTCCCTGTATATTGAGGCGAAATCAAAAATGGATGAGTGATGGTGGTATTCATTGATGACATCTTAGCATACTCTTAATTAGTGAAGATCATTCCCAATATCTAGACATTTCCTTGGGTATTCTAGAAGGTAAATGGTTATACACCTATCCACACTAATGTATTTTTGTTGGTTATGGGGTCTTTTGGAGGTTTTACTCATGGAGTGGTGTATGTGGATTCGTATGATGTGAATTGCACCATTAACTCTTTGCGAGTGAGGTACTTGATGTGGATTGAATGTTGAAAAATTCTATGGGTTTTTTCTTAGATTCTAGGATGGTATATGGTTGATGTTTCGTTTGGTCATTCGGGTGAGGGTGAGATGTCCATTTCCAATTCACTGGTTGGAAATGGTTGTATCATGGGCTGAAGTGGTTAAGGTTGTTTGGGTGATTCGGTGATGATTACACTCCTATGGTGGGGAGTTGTGCCTCGATTGAAGAGGTGTGAAACTCATGTTTAAAGGGTTTTAGGCATGTGGAACTATTTGTAGATCAGTCATGGTGGAATTGTGATGCCAATGAGGAACTGTTGAGGTGAATTGATATGTGAGGTAAGATATGACTAAGGTTTTGAGTTTGTAGAGGATATGATTGTGGAATATCATTGGGGTTCAGGTGTGGACTAAAGTGTTCATGTTTGGGTTTTTTTGGAATTCCTTTGGTATTAAAGTAATGTTGATCAAGTGATATAGAAACAAGCTAGCAGGTGGATCCAGGAACTCAGGGAACAATTCTGCTAAGGATAGTTCAGCTGGGGATAGCACACAATGTGGGTATGAAAGGTGTAATGTTATTTTTGGTGTGTTATTTTAGGAATGAAAGGTATGTTTCAAGTTTGATTTGGGCTTTATAGGAAAATACAATATGTTCTTCATTTGTGCATGCATGATGGGTAAACACCCACTTTGATTAGTTTTTTATGATGAGGATGTGTGTCGAGGATGATTGGAATCCTCATGACTGTTTGGGGTGTGGTGAGTTGAGGACCAAGTTTAGATCCTAGTGAGAGTTCGAGTTGGGGTTTAGTTGGGATTTCCTAATGGAAAGAGTCTAAGTATCAAAAGTTGGTGATTATAAGTTGGAGATTATGGTGGGGAGAACTATAGCTCGATGGTTGATTGGGTGATTTTGTAAGAAATGTTCCTATTGGATGGGATCAGGTGATTTCCATTGGGGCATTTTAGTTTTGGTAATGGATGTTATCTTGGAGTCTTGTTTGATTGAGGTCCTTGAGTTGGAGGTTGTGTTGTGGTAGGGTTCAGGCTATTAAATGTAGAATGAGGCTATTAAACAAAATATGGTGAACAACATAGGTCAAGTGGTATATATGGATGACCATAACTTAATTAATAGAAGTGTTATGGTGGGGAGGTTGTTAGATCCTACATTCAGATGGATCAAAAATTTCTGAAGGAATTTTATTTTTCATTACCGGATGGGTCAAATCTTGAATTTAGACTCGAAATGAGAATACAAGAGTTGGAATGTCTCAAAATTTCGAGTGTTTTTATGATAATTGGAGTATTTGGGTTATGTTATTAGATTTAGAGAGTTTTTTGGAAAGGTTTTATGGTTTAGCGTGCATGGTTTAAGAGAAATCGTGAAATTCCATGCTGCTCAGAAGGTTTTTAGTTCATTCTAAACTGAGAATGGTTGGGTTTTATGGTTATTTCATTGTTAATGAAAAACTATTCATGTTCCAAGGGAGAAATTGTGTGATATTGAAGAGTTCTTGAGGCGTGGTGCGTGATCTATGGACGTTTTTAGGCAAACCATGTACTTTTCTACAAAAGTTAGGCAGTATTGAAAAAACAATTGGCACATGGTTTCTCAAATCATGCAATTTAACTGTGTGAGACATTAGTATTAGGAAGTAGGGGGGACATATTTGGTTCATGGTTTGGAAAACCATGTGATTTGGTTGGCCTTATATAGAACCAATCCCATGTTTGGTGCACAATTTGGCAAACCATCCAGCCAAACCATGCAGATACCTACATTTCATTAAAAAATGGGGAAATGACCAAAATTACCCCTCAAGTTTTTTAGCCACTCCACCAGTTTCTCCTTTTTTAGGTTCACAAGAACCAAGGGGTTCCCAAACCACATACTCCCTCTCCTTCTTTCTATCTGGGAGTGAAATCTTGGTGTTTCATTGGAATTTGAGGAATGATTCAACCTCTGTTGGATTCCTTATTTCTTCTTATCTTTCCTATATATTTTTGGCATTATTAAATTTAGGTATTGTTTATGATTCCACCAAAACATGGCGGAATTTTTCGTTTCAATTGGAAATTTTGGTCATCTTGGTTAAATGAGATCCTGAGAAGGTTTCTTCATGTCATTGTGTGTTGTTTCATTAAGGTATTTTTTCATGGTGAATTTTCATAGGATTTTTCAAATGTTTTACTTTAATTAGTTGTTTATTTGGTATCTCCTATTAGTTATTTGTTCAGGAATGTGGTTGGGTTTATACCATGGGTCTTTAGTGAGGGGTTGGCCACAGTTTCAGTGTAGCATGATGTCAGATGAGTCCTCCGACATTATTCCAAGTCGGGTTTTGGTTAATTACTTAATAATAATTTTTATAATTAATTAGTTATTGTTTCTTTGTGTGATTCTAGATCTTTATTTATTATGATTATTTTTATTGGATGTCTAGGGGTTTGGATGAGTCTTTTTTGATCCTCAATAAGGCCCCCAAGATTTGGAATTTTTTTAAAAATATTTATTAATGAGTTAAGTGGTATAAGAGTTTTACCCATAGTCTTGAGGATTTATTTTCATGTGTATTTGGTGTGATACTTAAATATCATGAGTGCAATGTTTTATTCCATAGTTTAATTAATATAATTTTGTGATGAGATTAACTTAATTAAGCACATTGGTTGTTTTTATGAAATAGAAAAGGGATTATGGGTAGAACATTTAAATAAAGGTTTGAAACCCTTAAGGGGATAAAATGTGGTGTTTTATGTGTTGAGATTTTATGAAAATTCCTATGAAGATCATGAGATGGTTTTAAATGTGTGAATTTGGCATTAAACTAGTTTTGAGTCTCCAAGGGGTAAAATCAATGTTTGAAATGATTATTCTTTTTAAATGTGGTGTTTACCTCTAATTGGTTAAAAAATAGGCTTTAAAATGGATTTAAAATTTTGATTTGAAATGATTATGTGGTTAAATATTTAGTTAAATTTTCATGATGAATCTCTAAAATTGTTTTCATGGAAAGTTTAGGCCTTGGGACTTGTTTTGTTTTTAAATAGAAAGACCTATGTTTTAAAAGGGGGGTTTTTGAATGTTTAATGAGGGTGTTTGATTTAGTTTCTTTTGGTATGAAAAAAAAATGTTATGATTTATTGAGTCATGTTTTGAAGACCCATAGAAACCTTATTAAGAATTAATGGTTTAAAAAGGGCTGTTGAGTCTTTTTTGAACATATTTTTATGGTCATGATGTTGATCTTAGTATTTAAGAAATGATGAAATAGTTTAGGTTCTGGAAAGATACTCTGGGTTGTAGATGTATACTATAAATATGGTGTCAGACCAAGGTTCTAGACATTAATATTAAACATCATGGTTAGAGTTCTAGACTAATGATTCAGGTGATGATGGTATGCCATGTAGAATAAGATGTTGAACTGATGCTCCACCTACTTGGGTTGGTCCATAATAATGATATGGGAACTTCTGATATCATGTATAGATGGATGATGGATTGAAGTTCCAAGAACTAATGTTATGTTTTATGATGGGTTTGATAAACTTGGTATTCAATATCATTACTGATAATTAGTATATGGTTAGGTTCTAGACATATTCTCTATCCATGTTTGATATTTATTTTGATATGTTATTTGGATTCCAAAATGACATTCTAGACACTGAAGGTTCGAGTAATTTGGATAAGTATCATGGGTGAAGTTTTTATGCTTCCCCGAGTTGAAAATAAAGTGAACACCCTCCCTTGACATTTATATTTTGTAACGCCCTCCATGTTATTATTTATAGAATGGGTTTAGGTTATTTCATGTTGGTTAGCCTAACTATCACATTAAAACCCTTTGGGTATTGGTTACTGGATGAGATTTCATGTTCCTTGTCTTATACTGATTTTCTATACTGTTTATTTATTCCTTTGTTTATCTATATACATTGTTTCACTAACTAGTATTTTATTTAGACACCATTGGTGGTGGCCTACTAAGTTTTACTCACAACCTTATTAAGAAACCATCTCACTTGGTTACCCAAGCATTTCTCACTTGTTTATTACAAGAATAGGTTTGGGTTTAAGATGTGTTGAGTGTGGCTTGGTTGAGAAATATTAATAGAGTGGTATCAGGTGACTGTATGGGTTTTTATTGGTGATGTTGTGGAGCCTCTTAATAGTTTTCTTATATTTTGTTTTGTTATGAAACTATCCCAGTGGGTGGTTGTTATCTATACGATACAGACATTTTGGCCTTTATTTCATTTCATTTTATTATAACATGTTATTTTTTATTTTATCAATTAATTTTTTATACTATTATGTGTATGATGTTTGGTTATTTATTTCTTGTTGTGCACTCTTTTATATGGTTATAGTCTCCTCAAAGTACCATATTAGACCCCCGCTACTAGTTGAAATCCTCTAGAGTATGAGGAGGCTCACTTGCGATTATGTGACGAACCAAATCAGAGATCTATTTTAGTGGATTCCAGGTCGGGATGTTACAATAATCAATGAAATTATTTTAAAACCTCTTTCATTTTGAACCAACATCTAAAAAATCACAGAAACTATAAAAACATTGCATTAAAATATAAAAAATTAAACCCAAATAAATCCTGAAATGACATCAAATAATACAAAAAAATAATATTACATCTAATTTTTCTACTCTAGATGGTCCAAAAAAACCATATGAATTAGTTCTAAAGGTTTATATGTAGTAATAGTTTTATTAATTCATAAGATGACTTTTATTGTCTACATATTTAACATGCATCACAATATTTCTTCTCATCAAACATAATACATGGTAGATAAAAAACTGTATTCTTCTTGGATAGCTTATATAAGGAAATATTACCATAACTAAGACTTCTATGACATATCCAAGATTCTATTATTTTAGTATTTATTTGGTTCACATTTTTTTCACATTAATAACTAAGGTCCAAAGTATAAAAAAATTATGTTCTGGGTTCTCTAAACTTATGTAGTTTATTCCTAAAAATAGAACATGCATCATTTGATAAATCAATAGTAAAACTATCATCACAGAGTTGAGAAATACATATCATGTTTTTCTTCAATCCTTGAACATGGAGAACTTTTTTGCTCAGAATAGAATTTGGATCTCTAACTTCCCCAACTCCAACAATTTGATCTTTAGCATTATCACTAAACCTAGACAAACCTCCTTCAACATTAGATACTACATGAAAGTTAGAGAATTATAAAATAATATGTCTTGAACAACCACTATCCATATACCATAAAAAATTTATATCCATGTGTATTTTCACATTAAAAAATATCAAAAAAAATATTTTTGTACCCTGATTCTTTTGGGTCCTATAGTGTCAAAAAGAAAGCATATGGGAAAGAAAATCTATTTAACTTTATCCAAAATTTGATAATTAACATTATAATGTTATTTAGAAATATATGAATTATTTAACCTACTAATTTAAGGATTCCTTAAGAAACAATTATTAAAATGTTTACCTTTAATTCCATAATAAAAAACAAGTAATTTTAGACAGGCTATGATTCTTTGATCTTGGAACAAAATAATTTTCATATAGTTTAGGTTTCTAACCATTACTGTAAATTCCATATTTTTATTTTTATGATTATTATTTACAAGAATATTATTCAAATACTCCTACACCATGGTAAACACACTAAAAGCATGTTTTAAGGATTCAAATTCATTAAGAAACTATTTATTTTTAATATCATGCTCAATAAATCTTGAATCATATTTATTTAATTTTTTATTTTAATTATAAAAGTTATTTTAGAATGGTATCATTTTCACTTAAGAGAACATTATGATTTTTTTAGATATTTTTGTTTTTTCTTCAAGGTTAAACACAAATATAAATATTTCCTACTTCCACATTTCAAAAATGTGGAAATAGGGTCCAAAATTGTGTACATATCCCAAAGACAAGGTTCTAGGAACCATGTCAATGTCATCTATTTAAATAGGTCTCTAGCCTATAATAACAATTTCAAATAATAGCCTTAGGATGACTATATCCATGGTTTATATGGATCATAGTGATAGGATAAGCCAGTAAGACATATTTCTACAATTTATTAAATTGTTCCAATAAGTGGTTTATCACTAAAATCCACATAGATGGTCATAGGCCACTTATCATTAAACTACCACCACTTTTTAGTAAACTATGGTGGTATCCTTTGAAAAATAATATGAAACCACCATGTTTTGATCTTGGGACCTCATCTAGAATATTCCTAACACTTTACCACTATTATATGCTCTTATATATATACATTTGTTTTTTATTTATAGTTATATATATTTTTAATTTTTAATTGTTTAATATAATAAAAATTATCTTCATCCAAAAGGTCTATTTCCATGATTTTTAGAAATTGTGGCAAAACATATTTCCATGTAGACTATTTCCAGAGTTCTATAAAACCATGGAAATAGGTTCCATGTATTTACATGGATTTTAAAAATGTTTCCATATGTTATCAGGTTGAATCCTTTTCCCATATTTCATTAAAACCATGGAAATAAGTGTCATGTATTTCCATATTTTTTGTAAAACCATGGCCGAAGGAGTTATCTATTTCCATGGTTTTGTAAAACCATTACAATAGGCATTTCCCACCAATTTACCATATAATTTTGGTGGTTCTTACAAAATTATGGTGGTTCCCACACCCACTTATCACCATGATTACGTGAAACCGTAGATATAAGATGAAAAAACAAGACCCTTGACCATGGTTTTGTTAAACCATGTCCATAGGATTCCTTATGGACATGGTTTTAAAAATATATTATCATAGGTATTTTTACTAGTTATGTCATATTTCTCTTCTAGCATTGTAAAATATTCAATTAATTTTTCATTTCAAAATTTTTTATATTTAGAATAAAAAATAGTGGAATAGTAGGATTGTACCTTTTCTTCCTAATCAATCATGTTTGATTTTTTATTTGTTTTTTATGGTTGAGAATCAAAACTAGAATAACAGATTCAATATTTGAACATACTCTAGGTATCCTTCATCTCTATCATTAATTTTCATTGATAATCATATTTATTTGAAAGCATCTTCTCATTTTTTCAATTTTTCGTCACTTCATATTCTATGTACAATTGGGTTTGATATTTTCAATCTTTAATATTCATAACATATAGATTCATTCAGTCGATGAATATTTTTATTTTATTTATTCAATGGTTTCTTAAAACATTTATTTATCTTTTATTAATTTTCGAATCTTCTATCTGACTAAGAAGATTACTTCCTTGAATTTTAAAACCTTAGGTCATCATCAGAGAAAATAAAATCCCCCTTTGACTTCTTTTCATATTTAGGAATAGAAACATAGAGAACTATATTTTCCTTTTTTGTTATTTTATGATTCTTATATTTTGTTTTCATATCATCTTTATACATCGTTTGAGTACCAATAAATTCCTTCATCTTTAAACATTTAATCAAATTTGATTGTCTAATTTCATCCAAAATTTCATTCCATCTAGAAACAAAACTCTATAAACATTCAACGCTTGATTGGGTTTAAGTGCATGAATTCCAAGAGAAGAAAAACCATTTATTATATGAGTTAACATTCCATTCATTTGAGTGAAACTTTCATCTTTATACATTCAAAAAGTATCAAATTTCAAATTAACAGTATTGTATCTCAATTTTATGATGTTATTAGTTCGTTCATAGTCAAAATAAATTTTTCCCATATTTAAAAATTAGTATCACAATGAGAGACATGATTGAAATCATTTAGTCTAAGTACAAAAATAATTTCATTCATGGATCTTAAATTTATATTATATTTATCTTCTTTTGTAGCATCCCTTTTTTTGGTTTGTCTTTAAGGAATTCATACAGATTCAAAGCCTTTAGATAAACTTATAATCTAATATTTTTCAAATATATAACCATAAAATATTTCCAGAATCCTTAATTTTCACCATTAAAATATGAAGCCCTGATCATAATGATTCCTTCATTAATATCAGTTATTAACATCATCTTTTTTGTGGATATTTATCTCAATATTTTTAGATCTAAAAGAACTCCTCAACGGAGAAATGCTCTGATACCAATTAATTTCATGAAATAATGATGAGTAAAAAAAGGGGGTGAATTGTATAATTTTAAAACACTTGAAAATTTAAAATAGATCTTTCTTAAACTAGAAAAGTGAATCTATCCTCTTTTCTTTAAATATAGTATGGAGCAGAGAATATATAAAAATGGTATTGAAATTGTTTTAGTAGTTTCATGAACAAAGACCCCTTAGTCCACTTGACTAACACTCTCTCCATGATATTTGTGATTTTAACTATTATATCCTTTTCAAATGGATATTTATATTTTAGTGCAAGAAACTTTAAATTATTACAAAATATTTTACAATACCTTCAAAACATACTAATAGAAGTCCTTGAAACACCCAACACCTAAGTGTTTAGAAGAAAAAAATAAGATATTGTATTTGGTCAGAGAAATTATCAACATAAGAATTCATATTTAGGTTTCATAATTTATGGATGATGAGAACTATATATGAATATATGGATAACTTCAAAACATAGTCCTCAAGAAGAATATATAAATTTTATATAGAGAATATTCTGATAAAGTATAAGTAGTGGATAATTAAAAAATTTTAGTAATGGGATGAATACACAACAAAATATTAATATAACATTTATGAATATAATGTTTAGTCCTAAAAAACTCCATAAAATTATAGTGAACATATCAGATATTTGTATAGTAGTAGTAGCATATAAGAAATATTTTTTAATGAAATATATTATAAGAAAATTTATTGATATAATCAAATCATTTTTTACAGATGTATCCACTATAAATAAATAACCATCAAAAAATAATTTAGGTCATATATATCTGAAAAATTCATCAGATAAGTCATACTTTCAAAATTCATGATGTATTTGAGATTTTAATTTTAATATCCATGGAAACATCATAACTTCCCTAAAAATAGAACAAATCAATTCATTAATATAGGTATTTGAAAATGTCCTTTTAATCAATTTACCAAGTTATTTACTCCAGTAAAATTGTAGTAAAATTATTAGAATAATTAAAAAATTTAAATCCCATAGATGACTGGATCAATATGGGGATAATTCTGTGTGAGGTTGATTCTAAAAGTACGATGGTCAGTATATACTTGATTCTAAATATAGGGTTCTGGACCGTGAGGTATATCAAAACATGAGGTTACTTATGTTAGGTATATATCAAATATTAGGTACTCAAATACAAGGTTTCTTAACAAAATTGAAGTTCCAAAACATAACATTTAACATAAATATGGGTTTGGAAACCAATGTTAGATTTCAACTACATTTCCTAAATAGTAATTCCAGACTTCTTTTAAATGGCCAATATACATAGAAAAATATTCTTACCTCTTAATATAATTATCATTACTGAATAAAATCTTCCATAATTATATTAAAATAAAATAATTTATTCGACTAAAAATATAAATTTTATATCCACTCAAATAAAATTTATTTGTAAAACAAATTAGGGTTTTGTGATCATAAAAATCAATGAAATACTTGTAGGATCAGAATTCATATGTCTGATATAGATAATATTTTACTAATTTTAGATATGAATTTAAATTATTTATACATTCCCAATTTATAAATTTGAGCTTATTTACAACAATTTTTAATTTAAAGTGTTTTTTGGGATAAAATGTGAATATTTCTCAATTCTGGAATTTTAGCAGATTTTATACAGAATGATAGTTTAAGTATAAATATTAAAATATGAATTCAATATGATTGATTCTTTTTTAGTATTCCTTGATATATGTAATTAAACTTTTTATTCTATATAAATAGCTGATTTGACCATCTTGGGGCCCTAAAAAATCAGTGAAGTTGAAGAAGTGTTCGGGCGGACAGTATGGATCCCACCTCCGTAATGGAAGCACAACTCGGTATACACACCTCCAATTGAGGTGATGACAAATATAATGGAACTAAGACTCAAATTATTGTTCTTTAAATAAATTTCACAGATTTATGAGATCATCAAGGTGTCCTTTGAATGAAATTATTTGAAGAAAGCTTCTTGGAACATTCATCCAGAAAATGTTATGGTCAATAATAATTCCATAAATTCCTCTAGGTAAATCCAATTAATGTGAAATTTATAGGTCACATAGAAAATTAAATTTCCAACAATCTATATAAAGGTACATTGGGATCTTTCGAAAATATATCATTCCAAATATGATCATACATTTGAAGAATAGATTCTACTCAAAAAAAATTTGTCTTTTCTTTTCCCTTTTTTCTTATCCATAGTTTTGTAATGTATTATTCTTCCCCATTAATCTCGATTACCCTTAAAATGGTGGGGTAAAAATTTTATTTATTGGGGAAGTTTTGGTTTTCTATTTTTTAATTCTTGAGTTCTTGTACATAATTTAATGAAATTTCTTTCTCTATTTTTCAAAATTGTTTTCAATTTCATATAGTGGTTCTTATTATAAAGTGATATCGTATTTGATTTTGATTCTTTTATTGATTTTTTATTTGGTAAATTATAATTTTATACCTCCTCTTGGTTTTGGTTTATATACGATGTAATAGACCAAGGATTAGTGGTGATGTACTCAGCAATCATCAGTACATGTGAGAGGGGTAATGAATGTTCTTAATTGTTTAGGATAAACAAGACATGATCGAGTATTTCCCAATTCATTTTAGTATATTCATTAAAAGTATCTCACACATGGAAGGATATTACACCAAACTGATATATTGGTAAGTTATTCTCCCACCATCACCATTTGACCAAAGGAGTGATAGGAATCAATCATGGAATCTCACTTTAATCAACTAAGTAGAAGAGGATTGAATTAAATATAACAAGGATAGCATTGAAATTGGAAAATCAACCCCAGTGCAATCACCCTTCTCATATCATAGTTTTTAATCTCTTATTTTTTCAATTTCTTTTCAATAATTTTCTTAATTAATTTATTTTTTACCTTATCCCAAAATCAAATCAATTCAAAAATAACCCCATTTTTCCTCTAAATAAAAGTGAAAAAAAATTTGTGTGTACTCCTCTTTGGGAGACTTCTTAGGTTTAATCACTATACTATACTTAGGTAATATAAAAAAATGTTTTACATGCCCCATGATAGTCATGTGTTAAAATTGGCATCATTTCCAGGGAAGCAGTGCCACAATCTAGCTATAAATATCTGACTATTTTTAAATAAAAGAAACTTTTTCTATGATTTTTTCAAATGATTATTTAATTAATTCATTGAAACATTAACCACACATAAAAGAACCAATTATTGACTCCCCATTTTCCATGAAGGATGGTTTTTCTATTATTGTTAGACTGGTGATGTTATTTTTAAGATCAAATATTAGGGAGAAGGCATTCAAAGAATTCATAGCTGGCCTAGGGGAGGAAATGAACAAAGAAATTTTTTTATGTGATGGCCCAGGAGCTAACTAAGTTCTCCCACTACTTTCTAGGATTTTATAAAGTGGATATGGTACAAGAATAATCCCCTTTATTCTTCCTAGATTTTTCTAATAAGATCCATGAAATAGAGGAGACTAACTACCTGTCTCTATATGATACTACTCAACTCCAAGAGATGATTTCCACTAAAGAAGATATTGAATATGAACAAACTCAAGGAGATAAATTTTCTTTAACTCATTGTCTTATAATTTTATTAGAAATAAATTGGGTATAACATGCACTTTTTTGTAATTTTCTGATTCACCCAACTTATGTGTTTACTTGGAGGATGATTATAAAAAAAGATACACCTAAAGAGGAATAGAAGGAGCTCCCCAAACATGTTGATCATTTATTGGAGGGAGTATAAAAGAATATCAAAGTGGATTTTTATATGAAAATAGAGACACAAGATGTATAATTTGAAATAGAATAATTTGATATTGATACTTCATGCTTTAATTTTTTTCAAATATAATTACACTATGACTTTCCCTTGGATTTTTCTATTGATGTATCATACCTTCAGTAACTACTATATTATAAAGAATATGTTGTGCAAGTGGAAACCAAGAAAGATGAGGACTTGTTCATTATCCTACCTCAACCATTCAGGTTTTATCTCATTCCCATGGAGGTTTATTTTTTCTATAATATACATGGAGTCCTCAACAAAAAGAAACAAGTGTATGCTAGAAAGAATAATTTTTATTGGTTCATGATTAAAAAACTTAACCCACCATCAGATTGGGGATAACCGATTATAACTACCCATCTGGAGGCAGTCAAAACCTAGGGACCAATTTGAAAATTAAACTAAGATATATCTATATTTTCCCATTATATTTCAATTTTATTTTATTTTAATAAATTCTTTATGTTATTTTTTAACTTTTTCTTATAGGTTTTCAAGTAGAAACACTTAGGAGATTAAATCAACATTGCACTGCCAATAAGTTAGGTTGTACCTTTCCTTTACATTTTCTTGGTTATTGTGATTAATTTTTCCAATATTCTTACCTATTAAATCCATTTGAATGTAATGAGGACACTGTATTAATTAATTGTGGGGGAGGGAACCTTTTTAGTTTAGGATTTTCATTTATTGTTTGACTTACTATTTTTTTAAAGTGTGTTTTATAAAAAAAAAATCAATTTTTGTGTGTTTTCAAAAATTTTGAGATGAAATTATTTTAATTTCCATTTTTGAAACCCATTTAAATGAGTGAATTAATCTATTCCATGAAACTAATCTTAAATGAAAACTGGTAATTACTTTATTTTAAGTTCAAACCAATTGGAATTTCATGAAAAATACTCTGATTTTCAAATCCCATTTCACGTCTCACTGTCTTTATTTTTTAAATAACTTACTTATGAAACTTCTTAACCATTTTTTTCATATTCCTTACATTCACCTCATTTCTTAATAGAACCATATCATTCTTTATTTAACCATAATTTGAATTATTTATGTCAAAAGTTTAGGGTTTGAGGTACTTATGTTTTAAATGATTCAGGCATTAATTTGTTTTTAAAGCCTCCATTTCAAGAAAATACTTTTCATTATGGAATACCTTATACATTTAATCATTTTATACCATATAATCCATGAATAACCTATTATTTTAGCCACATTACAATCTAATTTTCCATATCTGGCCTGCTCTTGAAGTGAAATTGCGTGATCTATTTGAATTTAAGTGTGGGGGAAGTTGTCTTGTGGTGTACTGCCTTATTTGTTGATACTTTAGGTGGAAAATTAAATTTTTAAGAGATGATGTTATTGCTAAAGAAATCATTTTATTAAAATCTATACTTTCTTGAGCTTTCATGATAAATGAAGTTGTGTCTTTTTGGAGCTTCCAAAGGAGAAAGAAAATTATGCCTATCTAGGTCTTTCAAGAAAAAATATGTTTGAGAAGATTGAAATTTTTTCTATTGAAATGATAAATGTAATGAAATTTCCTTTATTTTTCATGATGATGGGAATAATTTTCTACTAAGGGGGTGAGGAGGATACCATTCTTGAGTGAATATTATAATCTTACAAATTTCCTTCAAAAAGATCCAAGCCTTCCTCATTCGGCCTCATAATTTTTAAAATCTAAATCCTAACTACCAAAATCCACAAAAAAACCATGAAAAGTAATCATGATAATCATATTTCCTTAACTAAAATCTGGTGGAGAAGTAGGAATTTATCAAGCCTATGGTGACTCTTGCATCGGTTTGGATGAGAAAATCCTTGTTGAAAATTGACATTTGTGAGATAAGAGAAAATTCATATGAGGTAGGTTTCTTGTGTGCATGGTATGAGAAATGAAGTGTAAATATATTAAATGTTCTAAATGGAGAGCTTGAAATAATGATTTTTGATTAAGCATGATATCTTTTGGTTTCTTGGTGTGGAATTGGTAAATATTGTGGGTATGTGTTTTGAATTTATTTTTCTTTGATTTTGATGCTTACTTGTCCTGGAGTCCAAGTTATAAGTGTGGAGGAATTGATAGAGATAATATTTTTATCATTTTATATGTGAATTTAAATTATTTATACATTCACAATTTATTAATTTGATCTTATTTTCAATAATTTTGTATTTGTAGAGTGTTTTGGGATAAAATGTGAAAATTTATCAATTCTGGAATTTTAGCAGATTTTATACACAAGTGTATTTTAGGAATAACTTTTAAAATATGATTCCAATATGAGTGAATTTTTAGGATTCCCTTATGTATTTAATTTAAATTTTTCTTCTGTAGTAATATCTTATTCGACCATCTTGAGGCCCGAAAAATCAATGAAGTGTTCGGGCAAATAGTGTGGACCCCACCTCCATAACGGAATCACAAATCAGTCTACACACCTAAAATTGAAGTTATTAAACCTGGAATGTAATTAAGACTCAAAGTATCATTCTTAAAATAAATTTCATGGAGTTATGATATCATCAATGTGGCCTTTGAAGGAAATATATTAAAGGATGCTTCCTAGAACATTCATCTAGACAAATTTGTGGTCAATAATAATTCCATAACTTCCTCTAGTAATGCCCAATTAATGTGAAATTTGGAGGTCACATAGGAAATTAAATTTACAACAACATATGAAAATTTACATTTGTGTCATTTCAAAAAATATTGTTCCAAACGGGAGCATACATTTAGGGAATAGATTCTACTCAAAAACTTTTCTTCTTTTATTTTCTCTCTCTTCTCATTCATAGTTTGGTAATGTATTCTTCTTCCCCATTCATCACGATTACCCTTAACATGGTGGGGTAAAATTTTGAGTGATTAGAGAAGGGTTGATTTTCTATTTTTTAATTCTTGAGTTCTTGGGCATGATTTAATGAAATCTATTTCTCTCTTTTTCAAAGTTGTTTTCAATTTCATATAGAAATTTTTATTATCAAGTTTATTCGTATTTGATTTTGATTACATTATTGATTTTTTCTTTGGTAAATGAAAATTTTATCCCTCCAGTAGGTTTTTGTTTATATACAATAGAATAGACCAAGTCTTGGTGCTAAATTACTTGATGATCGTCAGTATGTGTGAGATGGGTAATGGATGCTCTTAATTGTTTTGGATAAACAAGACTCAATCGGGTATTGCCCAAGTCATTTGAAGATATTCATTACAACTCTATCACACATGGAAGAAGAGTATACCAAACTGAGATCTTGGTAAGGTATTCTCTCACTATCACAATTTGACCAAAGGAGTGAGAGGAATAAATCATGAATTCTCACTTCAATCAACTAAGTATAATAATATTGAATTAAATAGAACAAGGATAGAATTTCAATTGGAAAACTGAACTCAACCCAATCACCCTTATCATATCATAGTTTTTAATCTATTTTTTCAAAAAAAATCAATCATTTTCATTGTTATTTTCCTTTTCTTCTCATTCCAAATTCAAATCAATTCAAAAACCACCCCATTATTCTCTCTAATTAAAAGTGACAAACTATTTTGTTTTCACTCTTATTCAAGATACTTCCTAGGGTTAATCAATATACTACACTTAAGGAATATAAAAAAATCCCATGCCCCATGATAGGCATGCATCAATGTCCAAAAATGGAGATTTATGTATACATTATCTTACATTCTAGATATGGTGTTTAATGTAATGGGTGAGAATAATAATGAATACCCATGTGGTGTTTATGGAGTATATAGGTTGAATCCTTCATTTTTACATTTTAATGAGGAGATAGTTAGGCATTTTGGGAATTTCTCAAATAGTTCCATGAGCGTAATAGTTGTGTGGTAAACTCTCATTATGAAAGATTCAAGTTCATAAAGTAGTATTGGTCTTTGGGAAATTGAATTTTTAGTGTTTTTAGGTATCCTTCCAATGGAGGAGGGAAATACATGGATAACTATGGGAAGTTCATTCTAGTATAAGTAATGAGATGTTTCTCACCATTGATCAATAATGGCGGCCCTACACTTCTACCTTATGTGAGAGTGGCCTATGGTTGTGGTGTTGATATAGTGTTCTCATGTGATCATAAGTTATAAAGAAATAGACCTGAAGGGTTTTTCTAAATGGTGGAAGCACATAACCTAATTTTTCAAGTGAATGAAGGTTTTATATTAATGTTTGTATTGAATATCATGATGTAAATTCAAAGCATGAACCACCTTAATGAAGTTTTAACCTTAATGTGTTATCTTCATTTTACCTTTATAGGTATAAAAATCTCATTAAAAACCATGGTATGTATTGGAGGTAGTTTTCTTTGGAGGTTTTTGTTTTTTATCATTATAGCTTTAGAAGGTGTTATCATAGGGTTTTGACCTGACTGAGCATAGTCATTTAAATGATCAGGTCTGTCTACTTTAGATTATATAAGATTGGGCCACCCAGTGGAAAATTCTATGATTATGAATAATATAATGGTTTTATTTGTGTTCCTTATGTGTGTATCAGTAGATTTCAGGAAAGAAAAATGATAACACAACTCAGATTTCTCAGATAGTGGATGTGAACCCATTAGATATTGGGATATGGATGGAGGATTCTCTAGGATCATTATGAAGAGGCTAAAGATTAAGGCCCATTTTTATTTTGAATTTTCAAATAGATACATTAGTATCTGCACCTAAATAGGAGAAGATGAAAAAGAAATTAACATGGATTTAGAGGATCATACCACCTTGCAACTCTTCTAGAGTTAGTGTGAAATTTTTCTGAAATTCTCAATGGTAAAGTGTGGAATAAATGGGTTGTTACCATATAAAAACTATCATTAATTATCAATAAATGTCGTGTAATATCTTGGTTTTTTTCTTGTAATTCTTTGAAATATATCTAGTAATATTTTTAGAGCAAGGTGTTAAGATGGAATGAGGTTCTGGGGCCCAAAGATCCTAGAATTTATATTCTAAAAATATAAAATATATTAATATCAAACATGCATAGTTTTCCTAAAAAGGTGGAATAACTTTTGAATGGAGGCTTGGATTGGATATTAGGGGGCCTGTTGAGTTTAGACTATGGTTTTTACCTTAGGAATAATATAACTTTTATATGCATCATGTTATTATCTTGGACACCATCATGGGTGGAAAATTAATTCAATAAATTAATAATTTATTTAATTTTTTAATTAAAGATAAAAACCTATATTATAGTATAAATATGATATTATGTAAAATTCATAGGGTTAGCCCCATAACCCTATGAATTTAGAGATATCATTGCAGAAGAACATTAGAATATGATGATGGATTAGAGGATTTTATTGAAAGTATATAGATTGTCCACACCAACAGAGTTTATAGATCTCACCAATGACTATGATGTGGGATAATTCATTATCAAAAACTAATCTAAACTAGAGGTAGGAAACTTGCTTTATGTGTATTTATTCCTCTTTGATTATCCCATGATGGATGCAAATTAACTCCACCAATAAGGTTATTCATGGGTTGATCATGCCTATTTGTTTTGGATTATTTATTCTTGGGATTGGGGAAATATTTTGATTTATTATCATTACTCTTAATTCATCATACTAATGGAAACAAATCAAGGCCAACCTGAACATGGTCGAGGTTTGTTCCACTTTGGTTTTTTATGGATTTCTCCCCTATTTCCTCAAATCTTCATCATTGTAAATTCCTTAGCTAGAAGTTTCATGGATACTTGGTATCTAATCATTTCATATCTATTCTTTGGCATAACATATCTATATTGTAGGTTTGGTTTGTGATTGAGGGTGTGATTGAGGTGTGATGATGACTAATGATAATCAGAGGTGGATCTGAATATACTAGTGGTTCCATTAATCTCATTTTTACTTTTTTAAATGATATAGGGTGATGGACATTTTCCTGATTGAGTTGGATGGAAAAAATTAGTTCTTCAAAAATGAAAATTCTTGGCTGGATGATAACCTCAAATCCTGAGTGATATCAATAGCTTATCCATAGGTGATCATGGTTTGATTGTATGTGTGAAGGAACCACAAAATATGGAATGTTTTATGTTATATAGAGTGTTATCTAGAGATACATGTTGTGTAGGACATCCTCGATATGGTGCCAGGGTTTCCGCATAAGTAAAATATCACACATCATGTGATATTTGTCATAATCCTTGTATCCCATGGTTAGAGGCTCAATGTTTACTCTAAAATTTCATGGAAATATACATTACTAGGCACACGGGCTTAGGTAGAGTACACATGCTCATCCATATACTAGAACATGGCCACATGTACATGTTCATGGATAGATGGAAATGGAAGAGTGCAGACCGACCTCTACAACCTGTATACCCCTAAGGTACACACTATGTTTATGAAGTTTTACATTACATGTGAGACATCATGACACAAGAATACTAGAGGTTGGAAAGATACATCATTTACCCCTAGTACATGACATGTACTCCCTTTGAAGATGTTTAGAGCCCTTTGTTTATTCATTATAGACCAGGTTTAGTTGAGTTTGATAAATTTTTCCTTTGACACAAGGGTAGAGTTCATCATTACATCCTCAACATAGGACTGTGATCCTCTCAATGGGTTCAGTGTTGGATAGAGTTCGATGTATCCCCCTGTGGGTAAAGGGTGGGATCCAATATCATTCTAAGGTGGGTTTTGTGGTATTGGAAAGACCACCATACATAGGAAATCATTCCCCTATCTAGAAGGTATATCTGGTAGGGTTCTTGGTGTTAATTCCCCTAGGTGTGATCCCCTACCTATATAAAGATATCTTCAAAGATACAGTGAGTAATTATTAGTGATACATGATGAGAAAAACTTCTCAGATGAGTGCCTCTAGTGACAGAATAATTCATGGAGTGAGTACTCATGGAATGGGAGTTACCTTTAATCCAAGTATAATATCCTCTTTCCGATAGTGTTGGTTGAGACCACTTGATATCAGTTGCCTTTTATGAGTATATCTGAATTTTTATGTCTTATATTTTTGAAATATCTTGAGTTAAGATGACTAATATTGATGTTTTATTCTTAGTGATTTGGGTTGTTCTTCTAGGCGTTGTTATACTCATCCCTACATGGGATATTTCCACACATTTCATGTATTATGTAGACATTAGACCTTTTGAGAGTATCCTAGGAAGACCCATTGAAATCAGAGCATAGATTGGGATAAACAAACCTTGGTGTGTACCAGTTTTGCATTTGACACTATTCCCCACCTTCTAAGTATGTTAGAATCTTTTCTAGTTTTGGTTGGGCTTGTATTTGTCCCATTTATCACATTCAGTACTTTTTTGTACTCTGATGTGTGATAGATGTTATGTATTAATTTATGGTATTAGTTGTTTTTACTTTCTCAACGTTTTATGGTCTTGGAGATGTATGTTTGTGTAGTTACTTAGGCTAATGCCTCTCATGTGTATGATATGACTATCTGACTCTAGTCTTCATCCCATGGCCTATTAGAGGTATGCTTGGGGTAGTTTCACTCAAATAATCATCAAACAGGTAGGCCCCAATGGCTTAGGTTAAAATAGAGTGGTATTAGATTATGATTCTACCTTAGGACCAAAGCACGTGTTTTTTCCTTTACTATGAAGTTGGTTTGGGATTTATAGAAACAACATTAAATTATTTTGAGTTCATCTTTTAGTCTAGGGACTCTAGTGTTGGAGTGGTGGCTGACATATCCATTCACTAGGCCTCTGATAACCTATTTATTAACCCGGTTCATGTAGATACAAGTTTTAGGTAAAAACCAATGGTATATTAATCATATAAGAATTGGTTGTGGTTTCTATTTCCTTATTAAGTCAAGTCCCTAGATATACTCATTAACCATAGTGTGTCTTATTTATTTTAGGATGCATCTATGAATATAAATTGCTAGTATTCCATTTAATGATCATGAGGATGATCTTCCAAGCGACGAGGATTCAGTATAGGGAATGTATAGGAGGTAGTACCTTTGGTTGGTTTACCAGTTATGTCACCACCCATAGAGTATAAGATAGCACTGAATATACCGACTGATGATGTGTTCAGGATGATTATGCTACATAAGTTTCTTAGGTAACAACATCCCATGTTTTAAGTGATCCATACCCCTAGGTAGTTGAGGACTATCTAGAGGCACTCACTACATTTTTCCTCCTTGTGAGGATGTTGGAATATTAGATAGCAGTTCTCATAGTGAGTCTTCTTTTAGGTTTCTCTAGGAGATGGTGGATTCTGGTGACTTAGTCACATAATGATACTTCTCTATCATAGTTATAGTTTTATTGTATCTTTATAGATAATTTTTATCTATCTATTTTGTGATTAGTTTGAATCTAAAATATTCTTCATTTACAGTAAGGTATTTTGACTGTGGTAGAGTATTTGGTGAGGTTTAATGATCTCTCATAGTGCTCCCTAGATATAGTGTGATGTTTTTCCTTCTATTAATGGACGTTCAATCAAGTCTAACACAGATATGTCAAGGGTTTAGTGATATTTATTTTTATTCCCACCAATGCTGTTGTTCTTGAGCAGGCCTTGGTGGTAGAGAGCCTCATGGAAGAGTAAACACCGATAGTGGGTACTGATTGTGGGAACCCAAGAGTTGATACCTTAGCATAAGGTAGTTGATAGTAGTCATAGGTATTAATCCATGACAAATTCTTCAGAAAAAAATCCTAGGTTAGAGGATCTTCGTTGCATGGATCACAAGATGGCTCGAGTCAGTTGAGGGAGAGGTGGTGCATCTCATTCAATGGTCAAAATCTTCTCACTCAGTATTGTCTAACCTATCATATAGATAATATAGAGACAGTTGATATACATCATAGAAAAATATAGTGGAAGTTTAGAGAGTTTTATAGGGTAGTGAAGGTGGAATAGGATCAAGTAGAGCAATAGTAGGTGTCAGATAGTTTGACTTGTTCCCACCACTACCCCAAGGTGGTATATGCCAGGCTTGGGGAGATGGTGGATAGGGTAGGGGATGGTTATAGGTAGTGGAGGACTATGATATCAAGGAACCTAGGATTATTATAGGTATTATCTATGTCTTATCTAGTTTATGTTCAGTACTGATATACATGGGTGAGATCCACTCTTCTCTTTCCAATTCTCTAGTGTATGACTTAGAGACTCCAGTGAATCCCTTGGCTTGACCCTTATGCTTAGAGACTCTGACCAGAGGTGACACTTCAATCACACACTTCTTCAAATAGTTTTATCTAACTGTTGGAGGTGAGAGCTTCATATAGGATCTATTTGTAGCAGGAATGAGGCCATATGACATCATCTTAGATATTAACTGTCTATCCATAATTCATCCCTAGATTGAATTTTTCTGATAGAGGATGTGGTGTATCTATGGAGATGGGTCGAGGTATTCCTTGTTAGGTGAGAAGGAAACCCAATTGGAGTGGTATGGGATCATGTGTAAAAGGATATATCCTATTACTCATTTTTTTCATATAATTACCCTTGGATTAGTAGATTCTATGGGCTTTAAGTTTCCTATTATGGGGGAGGAGTATGCAGATGTCTTTCCTGAGGATGTTTCAAGATTACCTCGCCATCAAGAGATAGAATTATGCATTGAATTACACCTTTATAAGTCCCTAATATCAATTCAAGAATATTGTGTAGATCTTGTAGAGCTTCATGAGAAGAGGGTGCAGTTGGAGGACTTGTAGAGGGAGGTTTTTGTGAGACCCAATGTTTCTCCCTGGGCAGTCCCAGTATTGTTCTCTAAGAAGTCGAGTGGGGGTTTGAGGTTTTTTTATAGATTATTGGTGTCATAACTAAGTGACCATGAAGAATAAGTATCAAATATAAAGGGTTGATTAACTCTTCAATCAGTTGATAGGTTTGCAATGGTTCTCAAAAATATACCTCAGACCAGGCTATCACCAGTTGGGAGTATAGGATGAGGATATATCGAAGACAACATTTAGATGTATCTACAGTCACTATGAGTACTTGGTGATGGATTTTGGAATGATGAACACCCCAAAAGTGTTCATGGGACTCATAAATAGGATCTTTTATCCTTTATTTTACTTGTGTGTGGTGGTCTTTATCAATGATATACTAGTGTAATCAGTGTCTAGGGATGAACTTGAAAGACACTTGAGGATGCTCGTGGACATAATCTAAGAGAACCATCTTTAAGGAAAGCTCTATAAGTGTCAATTTTTTATTTAGGAGGTCCTCTTTCTAGAAAATGTCATCTCCTAGGATGGTGTACCAGTGTGATCAGTGAAAGCCGATTCAGGGCTAACTTGGGATCCACCCAATATCATGACATAGGTGTGGAGATTCCTTAGTTTGGAAAGCTGCTATAGGTTATTTGTTCCCAATTTATCCAGGATATTGGTAGATTTTATTACTTTGAATCATTAATAAAACACTATTTTTTGAGTATTTTATTTATAATAAATGATAGAATTTACTCACATTCTGCTAAATATGTTCATTTATGAAATACTTGGGATTAGATCATTCATTTGAAAATTTGATGAAAATTCCAGTTTTACCCTTTTAAAATGCACTGTAGTATTTCAAACATAAATATTTTAATATGACCTATATTAACTTAAAATTTTGTAACATTGTTCCTCACTTAATTGTCTACAACTTTTGTTCAGGACATTGGATCTAAATCTTTCATTTGGTTGGACTAAATGGGCCATGAAGGAAAAGGTGGTCTGGACCCACCAGATTGGACATTGGTTCTGTATTTGGGAATAAATCATACATCTGAGCTTAGATTGGGCCCATATTTTTATATGAGCTCTCCAACCCAATTTTTCACAAATCATTCTTCTCAAGGAATATTTGTTTCATGAGTTTTAGAGGTCAAATTGGTGGTGCAAGTTGGATTAAAATATTTGGCCGAGATTCCCCATTCACACTTGAAACTGCTTTAAACCTAGCCTCCCCTCCACACTATAAATTATATTTTTTCTCATTTGGAGGGGCTGTCACATGTATTGGGAAGTTGATAGTAGAGGATAAGTGGATCCACTCCAATTATCCAACCATTTCAATAGGGGTATCTCTTGAAGAAAGGATCACTTTGATGAAGCTTTCTTCTTCTTCGTGTTGTAATAATTTTGTTTATGAAATAAACGTCCTTGTTCTTACTTTATTTATTCTCTTATATTATGTTTTGTTTAAATTTATTCTTCTCTTAATCTTCCTAATTGGGCTGGAATCAGGAGTTTAAACATGAATGGTATCTACCCTTTCTAAATCTTTTCACATGCAAAACGTTTCTACGATGACTACACCGCCCATGGAAGAGTAGTTTTCTTAGTGATCGATCTATCTTCTACCCTATTCATTTAATTATTTTGAATCAATGAGCTACTATAATTCACTTAATATGATCTATTAATTGAGTTTTTAATTTAAATGAAACTAATCAAGAAATTGAACAATTAACACAAAAACACGTGAGGTTGGAAGTTGTGTAAATTGTGAGAGTGTGATCTTAATCGGAAATAAAAGACCCCACGGGATAAATTTTTAGAGTTAAAACATAATCCTTAAACTCAATTAATCCTCATTTCCAGAGTGTATACGTGCTCTAATTAACTGCTAACTATAATATAACCTTAGAACATCAATCAAATCATGGTGTTACGATTACATGTTCCAAAGCTAGCCTAGGGTTTAAGTAATTTCATCTTTGTGGTTAAGTTAACTCTGGTAGGGTTTGAGGGTTAAAAAATTAAGGGATCATAATTAATTGTATATTAATTTAAATGATAATTATTAATCAATAAATGAATAGGTAGAGTTAAATCGATTACACTTTCTAAAAAAAATTCTAAAAAAACATCTTCTTGTTGTGTCGTTTTAATCGAACTTCATTTCAAAAATAAAAACAAAATAAATACAATCTTCTTCCAGAAAACTTCTTATTGTTTTATAAATTATACACAACCCCCCATCATTTCAAGTAGTTTTTTTTATTCTCTTTTATTTTATTTTTATAATACCTTTAAGAAGTTTTTTTAATTTGTTTCCTCCTTTGAGAGACAACCTTGGTCAGCCACTCTACTACACCTAAGTAACCTGAAATCGAACATCATTTGAAAGCACCCATGATAGCACCTTTAAAATTGGAACTTTTTCTAGGGAGGCAAGTAATTTTTTCATCCAATTATAGGTATTTATTTTATTTTACATTCTATTCTATTCCTCTCTTCTTTCTTCCTTCTTTACCCAATCTGAATTTTTTTTCTTTTTCTTTTATTTTCTTTTACTTCTTTTTGGACCATCAACTAAAACTTCTCATTTTTATTTTATTATGGTCCAATTTCCTTGTTTTCAGTTTTATTTGATTTATGGCATGAACTAATCCTATAGATCTCTTAGATCTTGACCCTAAGATTGAATGTAGCCTTAGGGCTCGAATCAAACATTCTCAGTCTACGAGAAGTTTCAACATTAGAAATGTTGGAGAATTTCTCCACTCTAAGAACATTGAAATTGGTAACACTTATAATTCCAACATAAAACAAGAACCAATGGATGAAAACAATAAAAATTAACTTAATATAACTATTCGATAATTGGCTGCACCTGATATTAACTATCAACCAAATTGTATTGCAGATCCGAATCTTGAATCAAACTTTGAACTGAAATATGGGTTAATTCATCTTCTTCCAAAGTTTCATGGATTATATGGTGAGGATCCAAACAAACATTTGAGAGAATTTAATGTGTTTTGATCAACCCTTAAACCTAGAAATGTATCTGAAGACCAAATCAAACTAAGAGCATTCCCATTCTCATTTGATGGTGTTGCGAAAGATTGGATGTATTATTTACAACCTGAAGATGTAACTTGTTGGAATGATTTGAAACATATTTTCTTGCAAATATTTTTTCCCTCATCAAGGACCACTTCCATTCATAAAGAGATCTTGGGGATCAAGCAAGCACAAGGGGAGTCAATGTATGATTACTGGGAGGAATGTTTCAGCACTCATTACACCAACTCTAGCAATGCCAAAAAAGTGTAAGGATCCATGGAAATACACCATACCATGCACCACAGGTGATTTTCACTTTTATGATGCTCTTTGTGATTTGGGAGCTTCTATAAATGTGATGCCTCACTCTGTATTCTCTTCTTTGCAGGTTGGTGAGCTGAAACTGATGAGAGTAGTGGTGCAGTTGGTGAATAGATCTATAATATATCCAGTGGGAGTCCTTGAGGATGTAATTTTCTAGGTATGAGACATGATCTTTCTAGCAGATTTCTATGTGCTTAACATGGAAGGTGATTAGGTAAGTTCTCATGATCTCATTATCTTAGGTAGAACCTTCCTCAAAACTACAAAAACTATCATAAATTTATATGAGGGTACACATTCCATAGAGTTTGGGGATGAAGTTGTGATATTTAATGTTATAGACTCCAGGAAGTACCCCTCAGAGGACCATTCTGCATTTTTTATCTCCCTTTTTGAACCACCAAATAAAAACCCCATAGAATTTTATTGTCCTATTCTTAGGGAGATTATGAGTATTGGTTCTAGTTTGATGTATAAAAGTACTTCCACACCTATTTCTAATGAACAAGACTCTCTTATATTTGATTTTGAAATGGAATCATATTCTAATCATTTGAAATCTGATTATGACATGGCTATTGAGTATTCTGATAGATTTGATTCTTTATTCTCTGATTGAGATGATTTCTATTCTGATATTGATGCTCTTTGTGCACATATTTCAGTTCCTTCAATGTCTCCATCCAGACACCACCCCCATCATTGTAACTCAAGCCATTGCCACTAAATCTAAAATACTCATACTTTTTGAGTGGTGAGATATTACCTGTTATAATTGATAATAATCTTCCTTTTGAACATGAATAAAAACTTTTGAATCTTTTGAGGGAGAACATTAAGGTAATCGGGTGGACCTTGGCTAACATATTAGGTATTATCCCCTCCATTTTCTTGCATATGATTATTTTGGAGGATGGGGATAAACTAGTGAGGCAACCATAAATGAGACTCAATCCAACCCTTATGGAAGTTGTTAAAAAAGAGGTTGAAAAATTTCTCGAGGCAGGTATAATCTATCCCATTTCAGATTCCCAGTGGGTGAGTCCTATTCAGGTTGTGCCTAATAAAAGTGGTGTTACAGTTGTTAAAAATGGGAAAGATGAGTTAGTTCCAATGAGGATGAAAAATAGTTGGCATGTGTGTATTGATTATTGGAAACTAAATCAGTCCACTCGCAAAGACCATTTCTCCTTCCCATTTATTGATCAGATTCTTGAGAGACTAGCTGGGAAAACACACTATTATTTCTTGGATAGATTTTCTGGATATTGTTAGGTTCCTATTTCTCCATAGGATCAAGAGAAGACAAAATTCACTTTTCCATTCAATATGTTTCCCTACCGAAGGATGTCATTTGTATTTCGCAACACCCCAGGTACCTTCCAGAGAGGCATGGTGAGTATTTTTTATGATTTTATTAAAACCTTCATGGAGGTATTTATGGATGATTTTACAGTGTATGGTTCTTCATTTGATGATTGTATCTCTAGTTTGGGAAAGGTGTTGAATTGTTGTATTGAGAAGAATCTGGTCTTGAACTTTGAAAAGTGTCATTTCATGGTAGAGCATGGCATTGTATTAGGGCATGTAGTGTCAAAACATGGGATAGAGGTTGATAGATCTAAGGTAGATATTATTTCATCCCTACCCTATGCTTAATGTGTGTGTGATGTTAGATCTTTCCTAGGACATGCATGATTTTATCAGCGCTTCATCAAATATTTTTGTAATATTGCTCTTCCTATGTCACAATTACTTTAAAAGGATTCTGATTTTGTGTTTGATGATTATTGCAGGATTTCCTTTGATGAGCTAAAGAAGTTTCTGACCACTCCATTGATCATACAACCCCCATGGTGGGAGATTCCTTTTGAGCTTATGTGTGACGCCTCCAACTTCGCAGTTGGATCTATCTTATCTCAGAGGGTGGAGGGACATTCACATGTGATTGCCTATGCATCGAGGACACTAGATTCATCCCAATCAAACTACATAACCCCAAAAAAGGAGTTTCTTGTTGTCCTATTTTCTTTAGATAAATTCCATTCATATTTATTGGTCTCTAAAGTAGTTTTTTTTCTGACCATGTAGCTCTAAGGTACCTCTTGAAGAAGACATATGAAAATCCCAGGCTAATCCAATGAATTATCCTTCTTCAAGAATTTGATATTGAGATAAATGACAAGAAGGGGTCGAAAAACGTGGTGGAAAACCACATGAGTAGGCTTACTCACACACTGGAGGATGACACCTTATACCGGGTACCACTTCAAGACACTTTCCCTGATGAGCGTCTTTATTCCATCTTAGGTACACATCCTTGGTATGCAGATTTAGTTAACTAACTTGTTGCCTCTAAAATCCTTGCAAATTTAAAGAAACATCAAGTCCAAAAATTAAAGAGTGAGTCAAGATTTTATGTTTGGGATAATCCTTACTTATGGTGCATGTGTAGTGACCAGGTTATTTGGATGTGTGTTCCTGATCATGAGTTTGAGTCTATTCTACAATTCTTTCATACACTTTCTTGTGGTGGACACTTTGGACCACAACAGACAACTAGGAAATTTTTAGACTCTGGATTATATTGGCCTAACTTATTCCATGATTCTCATGTGTATTGTAAGTCGTGCTCACGTTTCTAACACACGGGAAACATTTCTAGGAGACATGAGATGCCTCAACAACCCATATTATTCTGTGATATTTTTTATGTGTGGGGAATCGATTTTATGGGTCCTTTTCCGAGTTCATTTGGGTTTTTATATATTTTGGATACTATTGATTTTTTGAGTAAATGGGTGAGGCTAAGGCCACCAGGATTGATGATTATTATATTGTTGTGGACTTTGTCAAAGCACAGATTTTTTGCAGGTTTAGAGTACCAAAGGCTATCATCAGTGACCAAGGGACACACTTCTTTAATTGGAATCTTGCTTCCCTTATTTGGAAGTATGGGTTGACACACAAAACATCAACACCATACCACCCCCCAAATAAATGTCCAGGCTGAGGTTTCAAATCGTGAGTTGAAACAAATTTTGTAGAAAACTGGGCATCCAAATTGGAATGATTAGAGAAATCACTTGGATGATGCATTGTGGGATTATAGGATAGAATACAAGACACCCATTTGTATGTCCCTATTTTGGATTATTTTTCGTAAATCATGTCATCTCCTCATGGAAGTTGAGAATCGAGCTTATTGGGCTATAAAGAAATGCAACATGGATTTAGCCCAAGCTGGAATCCAAAGGAAGCTACAAATTCAAGAGATTGAGGAGATTTGATTGTATTTATATGAGAAATTGGGGCTCTACAAGTAAATATCAAAAGTAGATCATGACAAAATGATCCATAAAATAGAATTTCAAGTTGGAGATAAAGTCTTACTCTATAGTTCATGACTGAAGCTAATGCCTGGTAAGTTGTGTTCTAGATGGTTAGGTCCTTATGTTGTGACTAATGTTTTTCCTTATGGTGTAGTGGAGATCGCACAAGAGGACACTGGAAGGATCTTTACAATCAATGTGAAACATTTTAAGAAATACATTGAGGTACTTCCTACTGATGTAGTGGATTTCATCACACTACATGACCCTATCATCACTTGAGCATAGCAGGTTGTTCCTAACCCTTTCACTTATTTATTCTTTGTCCTATTTAAAATTATACATTTCATTTGCATATATCATCTCATGGGTTCACATTGAGGACAATTCAATATTTTAAGTGTGGGTGAGGGAACCTTTTAGTTTAGTAATTTCAATTGTTTTCCTATTTTTTCAATGACTTCTAAAAAAAATTGTGTGTTTTTAAAATTTTGTGTGTTTATTTTTCAATTTTTTGTGTGTTTTTGAAACTTTTGAGCTGAAATGATTCTCATCCCCATTTTTAAATTCATATCAATAAGTGAAACAATCTATCCCATGAAACCAAGCTTAAATGAATGCTGAAAATAACTTTGTTTTAAGTTCAAATATTTAGTAATTTCATGAAAAGTACACTGAAATTTGAATCCCATGACATATCTCACTGCCTTTATATTTGAAATCACTTTCCTGTGAGGATTCTAAACCATTATTTACATATTCTATACATTTACCTCACTTATTGAGAGAACCAAACCATGCTAGATTTAACCATAATTTGATTTATTCCTGTCAAAACTTGAGGGTTTGAGGTACTTATGTTTAAATTATTAAGGCATTTATTTGGTATTAAATCCCCTATTTCAAAGAATAATTTTTTATAATGGACTGCCTTGAACATTTAATCCTTATATCCTTTAGATGCCATGAACAACCTGTTAGGTTAGCCATATTATAATCCAATTTTCCCTATCCAAGCAACTCTTGAAGTGAAATTGCATAATCTAGTTGAACTTAAGTGTTAGGGAAGTTGTCTTATGTTTTGATACCACATTCTGTGATAATTTGGGTGGAAAATTAAATTCTGAATAGATGTGTTTTCTGATGAAGAAAATAGTCATATTAAAAGTGGTGCCTTTTCTGGAGCTTTCATGATAAGTGAAGTTGTGCTTTTTTGGAGCTTCTAATAGAGAGATAAAGTTGTACCTATCTAGATATTTCAAGAAAATAATGTTTGAGAAGATTGAAATTTTTACTACTGAAATGATGAATGGTGTGCACATTACTTTATTTTTCATGATTATGAACATGAATCGATGTTATGGGGATTGAGGAGGAGACCATATTAAAGTGAAAATTAGATTAATGCAATTATGCTTCAAAAAGAGTCAAGCCCTCCTCATTCAACCTTGGAGTTTTTCATAGCTAAATCTTACCAAACTAAAGCCATAGAACAACTGTAAAAAGTCACCATGATAATTATTTATCCTTGAATCACATCAGGTGGTGATGTAGGAATTTATGAATCCTATGGTGTCCCCTGTATGAGTTTGGATGAGAAAGACATTGATGAAAAATTGACATTTGTGTGACAAGAGAAAATTCAAGTGAGGTAAGTGTTTTATGAATGGGAGGATAAATGAAGTGGAAATATATTGAATGATATAAATAGAGATATTTAAATAATTTTTTTATGAGTCATGATATCTTTTTTTCTTGGTGTGGAATTTTTGAATCTCAAGGACATGTATTTTAAAATTTGTTTTGATTTGATATTGATATGGGGTTTTTCCCTGGAGTGAAAAAGGGTAAGTGTGGGGGAGTTGATAAAACACTATTTTGTTGAATATTTTATTGATAATAAATGACATAATTTCCTCACATTGTGCTAAATATGTTCATTTATGAAATATTTGGGATTAGATCATTCATTTAAAATTTTGATGAAAATTCCAGTTTTACCCTTTTAAAATGCACTGTAGTATTTCACACATAAATATTTTAATATGACTTATATGAACTTAAAATTTTGTAAAAGTTTTCCTCAATTAAGTTTCTACAACTTTTGTTTAGTAAATTGGAGCTAAATCTTTCATTTGGTTGGACTAAATGGACCATGATGGCAAAGGTGGTCTGGACCCTCCAGATTGGACATGGGTTCTATATTTGGGCCATAAATCCTTCATCAGAGCTTGGATTGGACCCATATTGTTATATTATCTCTACAAACCAATTTTTCACAAATCATTATTCTGGAAGAACAGATGTTTCACGTGTTTTGGAGGTCAAATGGGCAGTTCAAGTTGGCTTAAAATATTTGGCTGAGATTCCACATTCACACTTGAAACCTATTTAAACCTAGCCTCTTCTCCACTCTATAAATTAGTTTTTTTTCTCATTTTTAGGGGTTGTTCTCATTTCAAAGTTGAGGGTAGATAATAAGTAGATCCACTCCAATTATCTAACCATTTCAATAAGGTTATCTCTTGAAGCAAGGATCCCTTCGATGAAGCCTTCTTCTTCTTCGTTGTGTTGTAATACTTTTGCTTGTATAATAAACTTCTTTGTTATTCTTTTATCTATTATCTTATCTCCTATTTTGTTCAAATTTTTTCTTCCATTAATATTCCTAATTGGTCTGGAATCAAGATTAGAAATTTTATTGGGTTCTACCCTTTCTAAACCTTTGCACATGCAAAACGTTTCTATGATGACTACACCACCCATGGAAGAGTAGTTTTCTTAGTGATCAATCTATCTTCTACCCTATTCATTTAATTATTTTTAATCAATGAGATACTGTAATTAACTTAATATGATATATTAATTGAGGTTTTAATTTAAATTAAACTAATCAAGAAATTGAACAATTGACACAAAAACACATGAGGTTGGAAGTTGTGTACATTGTGAGAGTGTGATCATAATCGGTAATGAAAGACCACACGGGATAAATTTGTAGAGTTCAAATATAATCCATAAACTCAATTAATCCTCATTTCTAGAGTGGATATGTGCTCTAATTAACCACTAACCATAATCTAGCCTTAGAACATCAATCAAAGTAGTGTGTTGTGATTGCGTGTTCCGAAGCTATCCTAGGGTTTAAGTAATTTCATTTTTGTGGTTAAGTTAACTCACATAGGGTTCGAGGGTTAAATAATCAGGGGATAATAATTTAGTGGATATTAATTTAAATGATAATTATTAATAAGTAAATGAATAGGTATAGTTAGATTGATTACACTTTCTAAAAATATTTTTCTATAAAAACATCGTCTTGTTGTGTCATTTTAATCGAACTTCATTTCAAAAATAAAAACAAAAAAATGAAATATTCTTACAGAAAAATTATTCTAGTTTAATAAATGATAAACAAACCCCCATCCTTTCAAGTAGTGTTTTGATTCTCTTTTATTTTATTTTTAGAATACCTTTAAGAAGTTGTTTTAATTTGCTTACTCCTTTGAGAGATGACCTTGGTCAGCCACTCTGTTGCACCTAAGTAACCTGAAACCGAACATCATTTGAAAGAACCCATGATATCACCTTTCACTCATAAAGTTAGGTATTTTTTTGTATGTAGAGGTTCCAACATTCCTTTCATGAGTTGAGGCAAAGATTGATGAGCAATCCCATCTTGAGATTGCTGGAGGAGGGCGTTGAGTACGTAGTGTCATGTGATGCCTTAAGGACCTAGTTGTATATTGATTCATAGATAGGCAGTGATTCTATATTGGTCTAGGAATTTTTGATAACATGTGAAAAACTACGTGAGCAATAATCTTTAGTTGGTAGTGGTATTCTTCACCCCGATGATGTAGAAACACTACCTGTTATCAGTTTATCATATATTCTAACCAAAATAATCTCATGTACATATTATCTTAGAAGGATCTTAAAAAGAGACTAAGGATGTGTCTAGATTTCATTAAGGATTATGAATTCAAGATATTCTGTTCTCCAGGGAATGTGAATGTGATAGCATATTCTCTCAGCAATAGATCTTGGTCTCAGTTGTTTCCCGAGTCTTCGGAGCAGTTAGCCTCATTATAGTTGTCCTTAATGGAAAAGTATGGTGATTCATATCTACAATTGATGGTTGTTACCCCAATGCTTCTATATCATGTTAGATAGGATCAATAAGGAGATACCAATTGTGATACCTTGCATACTTAGATAACCACTGGACGTTCTCCTGAAGGATTTTCTAAAGGTGAGGAGTATGTCATCCTTTTCAAAGGATGAACTATTTTACCAGTGACATTGCAGGAGGAGGTGATGTGGGAGTTCAATATATCCCCTTTGGAGGTATATCTAGGCATGGAAAATATGTATTAGGACCTTTAATGTCAGTTTTGGTGGCTAGATATGAAGAAATGTGTGGTAAATTTTTTCTCTCGATGACTCGCTTGTCAACTAGTGAAGGTTGATCAATAGGTTCCAGTGGGTTTAGATCAGCCCCTTAATGCTCAAAAGTTGAATTAGGATGGTATATCAATGTAATTAATGATAGGGTGACCATGGACGTCAATAATATGTGATTCAATATGGGTGATCATAGACCAACTCACCAAGTCGGCCCACTTCCCAACTATTAAAGATCAGATCTTAGTAGAGAGATTGAAATTATTTTATGTGTAGGATATAGTCTGGATATACTAACTTCCCTCAATGATCATTTCAAATCTTTATGATCTCTTTATTCTACAATTATTAAGAGGATTACAAGAGGCCTTTGGGACTCAGTTACATTTGAGCATGAGGTTTCACCCCTGACCTAACGACAAACCTAAGTATACCATTTAGGTTATGAATTAAATGTTATGGACATGAATGCTATACTTTTTCATATTTTGTAGGATCAACTACCCTTGGTGGAGTTTATGTAAAATAATAGTTATCATTTCACCATCATTATGGTACCATTAATGGCTTTGTACAGATGTCCCTGCAGGTTACCTCTATGTTAGAATGGTCTAGAAGAGTCAACACTCATGGGTCCAAAGTTGGTGTGAGCTATGAAAGATAAGGTTTATATCATCTATAAGTGGATGGGGACTAAAAATATTAGTCATAAGTATTTTTTCCACCAATTATGGAGTCCTTTGAAGTTCAATAAGGTAGTCCCTATGTTCTTGAAGGTCTCACCTCGACGTAGATTGCAGAGGTTTTTCCAGGGCGGCAAGTTATCTCTACGATTCATTGGGCCCTTCCAAATACAACATATAGTATGAAAGGTTTCATACCATTTAGCTCCACCACCATAGTTAGAATAAGTACATGACATCATCCATGTGTCGCATTTGATGAGGTATTTTTACAACCTATCACATATTATCGACTAGGGAAAGATGGATATTATGGATGGATCTACCTTTGTGGAATACCTAGTGGAGATCGAGGATAGGTAAGAGAATATCATCATTGGGTGAGAGATTATTTTGGTGTGTGTCCAATGGTTTCACAATAATCTTTAGAAGAGCTTCTAGGATAGGGATATCTAGATTCTAGCTTAGTACACACACCATTTTTAGTAGTCCTTTTCACTTTTTTGGATGAAAATCTCAATGGTGGAGAGATTATAATTTCAACGTTTTTTATATGTAAATATTTGAAATATATCTAGTGGTATTTTTGGAGTCAGGAAATGATATCGTGTGGGATTATAATGCACAGTGAGCACAGAATTGATATTTTAAAAAAATTAAATATATTAATATTATGTGCATGTATTTTTTCTAAAAAACTTGAATAAATAATTAACAGAGTTTCAGATCAAAAAAATAAGGCTTCCATTGATTTTAGAATGTGGGTTTTACCCTAGGCATGTCATAACTTTTTTGTCTGTCAAGTGATCGGATTTTGAGCCATCATTTATAGATAAATAATTAAATAATTTATTTATTTATTTAATTTTTTAATTAAATCCAAAAACCTATAATCTCCTATAATGAAAATTTTATGGAAAATTTTCATGGTTATCTGTATAACCTTGAGAATTCAAAGAGAGTGTTGGTGAATATCATTAGCGAATGGTGATGAATCGGAGGATCGGATCGATACTGCAAGGATCATCGACACCAATGGAGTCTATAGATCTCACAAATGACTGAGATGTGGGATCATTATTCACTAGTGAATAATCCGAACTCGAGGTAGGATGTTTGTTTTAAGTAGATTTCTTCCCTGTTGATTATCCCATGAAGAACAAAAATCAACTCCACCAACAGGGTGATTCATGGGTTGATCATGCTTGAGGGTTTGAGGTTATTTATTCTTGGGATTAAGAAAATATTTTGATTAATTATCATTAATATTCATTAATTATTTTGATGAAAATGGATTGAGGCCAACCTAAACACGTCTGAGGATCATTCAACTTTCATGTTTTCTAGATCCCCTCCCCCCATTTCCTCATACATTCATCATTGGAAGTTCATTGGTCTGCAGTTTGATGAATACTCGATATCCTATTGTTTCATGATCCTTCTTTGGCATAATGGATCAATACCATGGGTACGGTTCATCATCGAGGTGTGATGATGATGGAGGATGATCAAAGGTGGATTGGAATAGACTGGTTATTTCATTCTTCTTGGTGTGATATGAGAAGATGGTTCAGGGTGACAGATTGTTTCTCAATCGAGTTGGATGGCTTGAATTGGATCTCCTAAAATGTAAAGGCTCAGCCAAATGAGAACCTCTATCCCTATGTGATAATAGCAATAGATCCATAGGCAATGGTGGCATGATCATACATGTGAAGGAACCATGTAATTTGGAAAATACCATGCTACATAGCATGTAAATCAAATATAGATAATGTGTGGGACCCCTAAATATAGTGCTAGGGTTTATTGGGAAGTTATATATCACAAGTTGTGTGATAGATATCACATTCCATGTGTCCCATTTTTGGTGGTTCAATGTGTAATTTTAGAGTACACAATCATATACACATCTAGGTACATTGGAACGGATAGAGTACATAGGCTTAGTTATGTACTTGTACATAGACACATTTACATGATAAAGGACCTAAGTACACAAGTATGGACACATGTAATGGGTAGAGTGCTAACCGAACTCTACACATTGTGTACCCCTAAGGGACACATTGTGTAAATGGATGTTTATATGCCATATGAGACAACATGACATGGGTAGACCATAGGTTGGAAATACATGTCATGTGCCCCTAATAAATTTCATTTAATCCCTATGAGGATATTTAGAGCCCTTTGTTTCATCAGTATAGAATAGTTTTATTTGAGTGAGATACCTTGTTCATTTCCCATGCGGGTATAGTGTAATATTACATCATCGGTATAAAAATTTGATCCCCTCCATGGGTTCAGTTTTGGATAGAGTTTGATGTATTCCCCTATGGGACTAGGGTTTGATCATATATTATTCCTTGGTGGTGTTCTTGGTATTGATCAGACCACCATACACAGGGTGTTGATCCCCTACCTAGTAGGCAGATCTAGTGGGATTTTTTGGTGTCCCCTATTGACCCTGGGAGTGATCCCCTACTTGGATGACTAGATCTTCATATATCCCATGAGTACTTATTGATTAGACTTGATGATCATGACTTATCATATGTGCACCTTTAGTGGTAGTATAGCTCTTTGAGTGAGTTCTCCTAGAATGAATGTTACCTTGAAGCCTTGGATTGCATATTATGGATATAAATATTGGTTGAGACCACTAGATACCAGTTATCTGGTATGAGTATATCGGGATGTTTATGTCCCTTATCTTATTGACATATCTTGGGTTGAGCTGACTACTCTTATTTTTTTATTAGTGATTTAGGGGTGTTCTATTGTGTATTTTTATAATCACAAATGCATGGTATTTTCCAATACGTGTCATGTCTTATGCAGATGTTGGGATATTTGATGGTATCCTATGAAGACCAGGAAAACGATAAGCTTAGATTGGACTAGAAAATATAGGTGTATATCATTGTTTCATTTGAAAGTATTCCACTCCTTTTGAGGATGTTAGACTCTTTCTAGTTTTCTTGGTCTTGTATTTGACCCCTTTATTTCCTTTAATACTTTTTTGTCATGTTATGATGTCAGATAGATGTTGTGAATGTATTTATGGTGTAATTTTATTTTACATTAACAGTATTGTATGGTCTTGGATATGTGAGCATGTGTATAGGTACTTAGGATAATGCATCCCATGTGTCTTATATTCCTACTCAGTGATAGTCTTCATCCCTAGAATATTTTAGGTAGGCTTGGGGTAGTCGCACTTAGCTTATTGATGGCCATGTGGTCCCCGTTGGGTTGATTAATTATAGGTAGAGAATGGAATGCTCCCACCAGGGGTAGCCTTATAAATGAACATTTTTTAATGGATTCCAATTAGTTGTGGATTCATTTAATTTCATGTGTTAGGGAGACTTTAGATGATGAGTGGTTTTTGTTGCACATTCTTTCCAAGATTCACATAGAGTGTTTGTGTGTTTTTGTTGAGTTTATGATTTGAGATGAGCTAGATTCTATGAACCTGGTGATGATGGAGGATTTTCCCTTATTATGAGGTGTTTTACTAGTTTTTATTAGAATTTGGAAATTCAAATAAAAAGTAAGTGTGTGTGAAGGTGGGTTGTTTGTTATGCGTAGTTATTTTTTGAGAACTTCATTTTTTAGGAACCCAAGTTCTTTTTTTAGTATGAAATAGATTAATAATAGGTAGGAATTAATAACCTATATTTTTATGATATAATCCTTTAAAATAATTTTAATAGTATTTTTGAGATGGTTCCCAAAGATAAAGTGGAGTTGTGGTCATTATGGACCCTTGATAATAACATATTAAAGAAAATATATTACTTTTAGACCACATGCGCTTTCATATGAATAATTGTTTTATTTAAAGAGAATAATTAAGATGAAAAATATGAGAATTTACTTGAATTTTAAGTGGGGTATTACCCTAGGAGTATTATAATTCAATTTCAGGTCAACATTTACCAGGATTGACACCGATAACAAGTATTTAAATAAAATATCAAAAGCCCTATGATTTATCTATTTAAACATGTTTTTATCTAATTTTATGGTCAGTATCCTTAAACCCTATAATTATATATGGATGGAGGTAATTTTATCTATATATTTTATATATTTTAAGAATTTATGAGATTTAATAAGATAATTATTTAACTAAATTCATCATTGAATCATGGATCACACTCAAAGAAGATGAGAACTTTGTCAATGATTGATCCAACATGAGGTAGAGATTTTCAATTTGTATTACTTATATATTCATGTATTTCATGTTAAATTTTTATAATGAACCCATGTTCCACATAATTTAATCATAGTGAATTATTTATTAATTTTCTTCTAACACAATTGTGATTTAACGGATCCCCATTCTTTAATTTTAATCCATTTTCTATGGAACATACTGGATGTGATTGTTCAACCCTAACATTATTATTTTTATATTCATAATTTCAATAGAGATCAATGAAGAATGATGTGACCAAATCTCTCTATCCCCCTATCCTATCATTCTCTCTCTATATCCCCTCTCTCATGACATGCTCTCTCTCCCCTTCTTAGGTATAGAAAAGGTGACCCCAACCCTAGTTACGGTCGAGGCAGTGATAGGGGGCAATGGGAAAATTCAAGAAATGACCCAAAGATATTTTTGGGATAAAGAGGGGGAAATGGGGTGGGGGTGATCAGGTAAGCATCTTGGAAAAGGGGTAGATGATTCAAGGTGGTTAGGTGATGACGATAGTATAGGGGATAGTTGATAGAACAAGATGAACGCGGGTGATGTTTTCAGAAAAAGAAATTCATCTGCAAAGGTGGTTGATAAAACCTAAATACAGAAACCCACTCGATCTATCGCACCATAATGAGGTGGTGTTCTTTCATCTACTGCGATGTAACCCCTCTATTATGTCTCTACCCACTTGTGTGGGTCGGACAAACTCAACCTTTGGGTGGGGAAGAGCATAAACTCGATCCAACAAGTTTGGGCATCCTACCTCAGTGGTTGAACCAATATTTAAATTATTTTTCATATAAATTTCAATGATTTAATCTTCATCAATTTATCAATTTGAGCTTAATTTCATCATTTTTTTATTTTAGGGATTTTTTTTTCTTAAATTCCAAATTTACTTAATTCTAGAATTTTAATTGTTTTTATCACTTCTATATTTTGAGTATAACCTTCTCAATATTGATCCAAACTATGTAATTATTATTTTTAGGCTTCCTATATTCATGTTATTTAACTTATTAATGAGACTAATTTCTTATTATAATTCAATAGGGCCCAAATAAATTAATAAATGTGGAAAAAAATCACTTCTAGAATTGATCATCCCTAATTAAATGAGGAATATCTAAGGATTTAGAAAACAAAATGTGGAAATTAAGGTTGTATATGAAATGGGACTCTAAGTCACATGCACGCATTAAATTTCATGGATAAATTCACTAATAATGTATCATTTTAACTCATAAAATTATAGGATAATGAAGAATTTTTTCAACTATAAAATTATAGCTTCTGTATTTCAGGAATAAATTTTTTCATAAATCTCAAAAGGCTTTAAAAATTTTATGATTAATAGAAAAAAAATTATAAAAAACTCTTAATAAGGAACCTTAGTGATTTTAGGCCTTCTAGAAGGAATAAATGGTGAAAACTTCTGACAGATAGATTATAGACAATAAAATTTATATTCTTCCTTTTTATATTTTCTTTGTTTTATAATTCATTCCTCATCCCCCTTATTCTCGTCTAACCTTCACATGTAGGGGTAAACTTATGAATTATTAGGTAAGGGTATGGTTTTTTTAATGCTTTATTTCTTTGACATCATTGAATAAAATCCATTTCTATCTTTTGTTAAGTTGGTTTCAATATTCTAATAGCAGTCTTTATAATGAAGTTCAATTGTATTTGGTATTAGATTATATTATTTTTATTTACTTGGTTGATGATCATTATCTATGTCTACTAGTTTCTATTATATATATGATTTAATAGTATTGGTATTAGTGGTGAAGTTCAGTGATCATCGATATGTGTGGGAGGGGTGGTGGACATTCTTTATTGTTTGGTAAAAACAAGACTCGATCGAGTATTGCCTAAGTAAATTTAGGGTATTAATTAAAACTCGATCACACATATAAATGATGGTAGACCAAGATAATATTTTGGAATATTTTATTCTCACCATCATAATTTGACCAATGGAGTTATAGGAATCAATTGTGGAATCTAACCTTAATCATCTTAGCAGAAGAGGAGTGGAAAAATTAAAACTAGGATAACAATTCATTTGGAAGACTATACCTGACCTTGTAAACCTTATTATATCATTATTTTTAATCATTTTCTCTAACAATCTATTTCCAATCTATTGTTTCATTACTTTATTTTTTTCCAAAATCAAACATTTTCAAAAACACCACCATTTTTCCTCTAATTTAATGTGAAAAACTTGATTGTTGTGCAATAATCTCTAGAGAAAACCTAGGTTGACCACTATACTATATTTTAAATTAATAAATAGTTGTTTTTCACACACCCTATAATAGGAATGTGTCAAAAATTGGCACTATTTTTAGGGATTCCATACCAGCAATCTAATTTCAAATAACTTTCTCTACTAAAATTAAAATTACAAATCAAAAAAATGTTTAACTCACCCTATTATATAGAAGATGATGTTTTTTCTTTGAAAAATAAACCATAGAATCTTGAATTAGAATTATCTAAGAGGAGGAATTCAAGGATTTCATCCATGACCTTAAAGATACCCTCAAATCTCTTGTATTTTAGGGATTAGCTGGAGAATTAACAAAACTATGTGAGTACTTCTCAGAATTTTATTGAGAATTGGTCAAGGCACAAAATGAGTCACCCTCCCCCCCAATTTTTAAAAATAAATTCCATAAGTGAAACCTCATGAATAAGTGGTTTTAAAATATATAAATGGATAGATTAAAAGGATTGAAGAAAAGATGTTGTTGGTGAAAATCCAAATGGAAAAAATAGCTCATTTTTATCTGGAGCAACCCAAACCTAAACCTGGTAAAGTTGTGGAAAATGATTACCCACTCATATTTCAAGTTAAATAACTTGAGGAGGTAAATGAGGATATATATAAAGATCCATTCCACATCTCTCTACCAATGATATAGGGTATTTATTAATATTAATTTTTCTACTGAAGTGTATGAGGTAGATCAGTAATATCTAGATAACATATAGAATGAATATAAAGTGAAACATGATCTCCCTATACTTGAAAAGGTAGAATAACCATCGTATTTTTATATCTCTATATCCATAGAAGAAGAAGAAACCATCTAAGTGGTTTAATTTGAATAAATAATAGAAAAGTCCGACTACCTACCTATATCCAGTGAAATTAAACTACAAGAGTTACTTTCCAATGAAAAATAAATTGAATCCAAACAAATAATAGGAGATGATCTTTTATTAAACTCATTCTCATCAAATTTTAATGAAATTTAATTGAGTTTCACATTTACTTTTTTAAATGTTGTAGAATCAGTAGACTCTTTTTTTACTTGGAGGATGATGATAAAAAGAAAGACACACCTGATGATAGGAACATGGAGAATCTAGAAAATATTGGACACTAATTGGAGGGAGTCTATAAGGATATCAAAGATACTTTGCTGAAAGAGCCTGAGATATAAGCTTCTTATATAAAAGGGGAAGAATTTGATATTGAGTCTTAATGCTTTAACTTTATTCAAATAGAATTACACTCTAACTTTCCCATTTATTTTTCCATTAATACAGAATACCTAAATCAAGAACTTTATAATAAGGAAGAGGTTGTGCAAGTGAAAACTAAGAAAGAGGAGGACTTATTTTTTGTCCTACCCCCGACATTCAAGTTGTATCCCATTTCTATGAGGATGGATTTTTTATAATATATATATTTTTTCCTCTATAGTTGGTTTGAAGAGTAGAATACTAAAAAAATAATTTATTGTGGTTTAGCTCATAGAAAATCTACCCACCTTCAGATTGAGGATAATCCACTAGAACTGCCCATCTGGAGGTAGTCAAAACCCAGGTCTCACTTTGGGGTTAAATTAATATCTATCATTATTTTCATTCCCTTTTTCATTATATATATATTTTCATTTCTTTCAATAAATTTTTTCTATATATTTTCTATTTTTTCTTGTAGGTTTTTAGTGATCATCACATAATAGATTAACTCAATGGTGTACTTCCAATAAGTTAGGTTGTACCAATCCTTAGCACTTTCTTATTGTGATTTAATTAAATATTTTATTAAATGTTAAATTTAGTTGAATGGACTGAGGATACAACATCATTTAAGTGTGGGGGAGGGAAACTTTATTATTTAGGATTTTTAAATTTTTGTTTTTCAAAGTTTTATGTGTTTTTTTTATTTTTTTGTTTCTTTTTTAATTTTTATTGTTTTTTAAACTTGTGAGCTCAAATGATTATATTTTTCATTTTTAAACCCTTGTATGTAACATCCTAACCCAAACCACCAGGTCAAAGTTGGAATGATATATGGCCTCATGCATGACTCCTCATACACAAGAGGTTGCCGACCAATAGTGAGGGTCTCAAGTGAAACCTTGGGGAGACTATAACTTTTGTATCATTTCATAGGATCGATAATAATTAATAAACCAAATAATAAACCATCATAGTAAATGTGGATATAGAATAATGACATATATATAAGATATCCCATAGTGGTAAGCCTATCCTGAGTATAAAGTAGTAGGCAAATAGAAGATAAAAGTAAATAAACAACTATTTGTGGGGTACTCTGGTGTCTGTCCCGGTCCGCTCTATCTCCATGATCCACCTCTCAACCATCTACCATAATTCCATTACCCTTCATCAGATCTCTGGTCATGCAATCTACAAGTACATCGAAATTCCTTAGTAGGGTGTGAGTACAAAACTCAATAGTACACCACCAATGCGTCGTTACCATAAGTGTACAATATATATATAACATTGTATATCACGATATAAGTAAATTCTCAGTAAAAATACATGTGTTGAGTCATCGTGCGCTAACCAAGATTCCATGAATCTCAACCCCACCTACTTTGGCTGTTGTTGGTAGGAAAGTCAAGAACACATGTACCTCCATCAAGGTCACATAGCTCACCCCACCCTTCTGGTGGTTGTTATAGGAACACAATATATTCTTTTGAGTCTATCTTTGGTCCACTTATACTTTTAATCAACCATGTTCCAAGTTCATAGGAATCCATGAAGAGTATCTGTCAGCAATCCACTGTGTTTCCCCTCTACAAGGGGTAGCTACATCCACCTTTAAGGATGTTAGGACTGAGTCAGAATGGGTAACCGGACACTGGACCACATAACTCCCACCCTCAAGGCTCCACTTTTGTATCTTAGTATCTGTTAGCTAGCCACTTTTCTTTCCCCACTATAGGGGTATCCACATCTACCTTTAAGGATGTTAGGACTACATCAGGATGGGTAACTAGCCACTGAACCATGTAACTCTCATCTTCAAGGCTCCACTTGTGTATCTTGGTAACTGAAATGCCAATCCACAAGCTATGAAACACACTAACAAAATGTGTCGTAGCAAGGAATGATAAGTCACACCAAGATCAAAGTCAGGATAATCACATATAAACAAGTACATCCACGGAAAATCACCCACCCACATACAATTCATCACAAGCATGGGTTAGTCCAACCCAAATATCACATCATGATAATATTATATATATATATATATATATAAGCCCCAAAATGGTAAGGAACCTCCACTACCACAGATATGGGCAAGGGATGCACTGGGTTTTGTCAGTGCTAAACAAAAATAACTGATAAAAGGGGGGCTTTTATCAACGCTTGTAAAAGTTTTTAATAAAAAAATATTATTAATTTATATAAAATTGCTATATTTTTATTCAAAAATAATGTTTATTTGTATACATTAAATATAAAATGCATGTTTATAATTAATATATATTTTTTAAAAATTCAAATATATATAAAATAAATTTCATTAAATAATAAATATATTTATTATAAGTATTATATTTATTATGTTTATATGTTTATATGTTTATAATTATATATAAATACTTTTTATATATGTATATTATAATTATATTAAATATATATATTTATAATTATAATTACTATATATATATATATATGTTTCTAATGAATTTGGTCAATTGATGTGTGAATATAATTGGTGTTCATATATATGTTATGTATTCATCATGAATGTTCATTTATACATTACACCCTCATTACTATTCATGTTGGCGATATATATGATGACTTGTTTTTTATGATCTATACTTTACTCAGTGTATATGATTCACTCATGTTCTCATGAAGCAATTATGTTCTCATAAATACTTAAAATCACGATAAATATATTTAGATAATAAATGTATTTATTTTATCTATAATTATAAATATTTGGTTATATATAAATACTTTTTAAAATATATTTATAATTATAATTATATATAACTAAATATATATATTTAAATGATTATAAAATTACGATAATTTTTTTAAATGATAAATATATTTATTATATTTATAATTATATATGAATACCTTTTAAATATATTTATTTATATTTATAATTATAAAAAAAATATGTCTTTAATGAATATATATATATATATACATATATTCAAATGTTTATACATATATAAAAATATTTATATTTATAATTTTAAATTATATATATATATGTAAATAATTATAAAATTAAAATAAATATATTTATTATATTTATAAGTATAATTATAAATATATATTTATAGTTGTAGATATATATATATATATATATAAATACTTATGGAATTAAAATGAATATTTTAATTATATATTTCTTTTAAAATTTCACAATTATTTAAATAAATATGTATTTATATTTAAATAATTATAAAATTATAATTTATATATTCATGTTATTTCTTTATTATTTAAATATATTTATTTATTTATTTAAATATATGACTATAAGTAATTATTTATATATTTATAATTATAATTTTATAAATTTATAATTATTTAAAAATAAATATATAGTTATTTAAATATTCATGAAATTATAAAAAATATATATAATAAAATATTTATTTTAATTTCATAAGTATTTAAATATATATATTTATTTATATTTATGAATATATATAATTAATATGTTTATTTATAAATATTTTTATATATTTATAAATATATTTATTTAATTATATTTATTTATTTATTAAATATATTTATTATAGTTTTATGATTATTTAAATATAAATATATATTTATTAAAATAATTATGAAATACTTATGAAATAAATTTATATTTATTATAAATATCTATTTATTACATATATATTTTAATTATAATAATAAATATAAATAAATTTATATATATATTTATATAATTATAAAATTATAACAAATATATAAAGATATTTAAAATTTTAATTCTAAATAAATGTAGTTATATTTAAATAATTATAAAATTATAATAAAGATATTAATTATATGTAATTATAAATATAATAATTATATTTATTATAAATTTATAATTATAAATAAAAATATAATTATAAAGAAATATATATTTATTATATATATAAATATAAAGAAATATTTATTTATTTTTAGTTATTATTATAAATATATATATATTTATTTATTATACATATAATTTTATAAATATATATAAAAATATAAATAATTTATTGTCATAATAGTTTTATCAGTGCTTTTTTAGCACTGATAAAGGCATGTTTTATCAACGCGTTCTAATTAACGCTGATAAAACAAACATTTATTAGTGCTTTTTAGCTAGCACTGATAAATGCTTCCCTCGGTTTTGTAAATAAACTCTAATAGTCTCTACCTTCCTTCGCATGCCTCGAGCTCTCATGAAAGCCTTACCCTTCCATCGCCACCTCCTCCCCCCCCCCAACTCTGTGACCTCTGCGAATCATAAGTGTACAATATATATATATGACATTGTATATCATGACATAAGTAAATTCTTAGTAAACATACATGTGTCAAACCATCATGCGCTAACCAAGCTGCCATGAATCTCAACCCCACCTACTTCGGCTCATTGTTGGTAGGAAAGTCAAGAACACATGTACCTCCATCAAGGTCACATAGCTCACCCCACCCTTCTGGTGGTTGTTACGGGAACACCGTATATTATTTTGAGTCTATCTTTGGTCCACTTATACTTTTAATCAACCACGTTCCATGTTAATAGGAATCCATGAAGAGTATCTTCCAGGAATCCACTATGTTTCCCCTCTACAAGGGGTTGCTACATCCACCTTTAAGGATGTTAGGACTGTGTCAGAATGGGTAACCGGACACTGGACCACATAACTCCCACCCTCAAGGCTCCACTTTTGTATTTTAGTATCCGTCAGCTAGCCACTTTACTTTCCCCACTATAGGGGTAGCCACATCTACCTTTAAGGATGTTAAGACTACATCAAGATGGGTAACCAGCCACTAGACCATGTAACTCTCATCCTCAAGGCTCCACTTGTGTATCTTGGTAACTGAAATGTCAATCCACAAGCTATGAAACACACTAACAAAATTGTTGGATCTGAATCTACGGATTATACACAAGAGGGGGGTGAATTGTGTCTTTTTCAAATTATTACAATCTCTTCAATTTAGACAAATTCTGTTCACTATGCTTTTGCACGATTAAATATGCAGCGGAAAAAGTAAAAGCATGAACACATGGATGTATAGTGGTTCGGGGAACAGAAGGCCCCTAGTCCACTCCACCAACGCTCAAATCCACGAGCTTGGCGATTTTCACTATCTGGTCCTCGTTTCCACAGACCCGTCCACAACTGAGTACAGGCAGTTGACACCTTTACAAGACTCAGGCACACACAGCCTTCCTGGTTCAAACACGAACCCACACAGCTTAGAACGAGAAGCTGATCACTCAAAAATAAAAAAGGTTTCGATAAAGAAACACTTCTCCAGTTGTTCTTCACAATTGCAACAGAATGCAATTGACAGTAGATAGATCGTCGTCTTCAGAAAATAAAGATTCGTAATCAAAACAGTTCTGAGTCGATCCAGTTGCAATAGATATTACCAGAAACTTCACAACTTCAGCAGCAGTAGATTCACAACAGGTAGTCGATGTAGAACACGTGAATCTGCTATCAAAATCTTCCTTCGGTAAAAAGGATTTTACACTTCTTCTCAATCACCAGAAAAGAACGCTTTCACACAGTCTCTGTTTTCTTGCTCGTCAAAAGATTAATAACTTCTTTATTTCACACACTTTCCCGTGTATATATATATCTCCGAAGTTTCCAAGATAGAACATATATTCAAATCTGAGAAAATCTTCCGCATAAATAGATCCATGAAAATCTCCTTTAGATTCGCGATATTAAATGAAATAACAGAGCCGTTGTAACTCCCCTGAAGAATCGGCATAAAAAGCTCCGTTTAAATCAATCATTAATCCGTTGTAAACCGTCTCTGATTCAGTCAAAGTCGTATTTAAGAATCAGCTCGAAATCCGCCTAATAATCCGCTTGATTGACTAATTCAAAAGGAAATATCGTCTGTCAAAAATATCCCGACGCCAAACGTAGGGTTGATGACGTGGCTCCAAACGTAGGGTTCACAAACGTAAGGTTCAGAACGTAAGGTTGAACATACATACTTTCTCTTCAGCATTCAAACGTAGGGTTGATCATCCATACTTTGTCTTGCTTCAACTCTCCAAAGAACGTACGGTTGATTATAAAAGTAAGGTTGATGATCCATACTTTTGAGAAACAAACTCAACACTGAAAACTAACGTACGGTTTCTCTTCCATACTTTTCAACAACGAAAACGTAAGGTTCCTTCCAAACGTAATGTTCTTCTTCCATACTTTTCAACAACGTAAGGTTCATTAACCATACGTTTCAAAATAACATAAAAAGTAAACTTTTCATCCATACGTTACGTTCATCAACGTAGGGTATGAACAGTGATTCCAGTACGCGCTAAAATTGATCTCGCGCTACAGTGATTCCAGAACGCGCTAAAATTGATCTCGCGCTACAGTGATTCCAGAATACGCTAAAATTGATCTCGGAATAAATGAAGTATAAAATCTCGTTATATAAAATAAATTCCTGCAAAATACTCAACGAAATAATTAGTAAATAATTAAGGGTATTTGTGAGCATCAAAATCATCATAAAGAGACAGAGTATTATTTAAAATAATCTCCCCCTTTAAAAAACATTATTTTGATTTGTTTAAAAACAATACATTGCTCAACAATCTCCCCCTTTTTGATGATCACAAAACCCATAAAATAATAGAACTAATTTAATTGCAATCTTGATTGAAAAAAAAGTTTTATAAAATTTTAGAATTTTGAAAGGATTAAAACAATATTTAACTATAAAATTTCTCCCCCATAACTCTCCCATAAAAATAAATTTTCAAATAGATAAAAGATAAATGTCGTATATATCCAAATGCTCCTATATATCCAAATTTCTTCATAGGAAACGAATGAATTTAAATGTTGTGTTTATCCAAATTCTCCCCCTTTTTGTGATATCAAAAAGAATGAAAAATTACGGACTTGAACACATTCAATATTGCACTGAACTATAAGTAAATGCTATAATTAACTGGGTATGAATAAGTGAATTTCTTATACTGGCTAACTTAATCATAAATCAATAAATAATAAAACAAAAAAGATAAGAAAATAATTTTTATTCACAAGCTACGACAGTGATATACAGAGGAATCAAGGTTTAGGGATAAGACAGGGAAAAAGGTGTCTATCTCCTTTGAATTGCGATCTTGATCTCTGTAAACTGTTCTCGAAGCCTCTTCATCATCCCATCTCCTAACTTGATGATAAGATCCCTATTCTCCTGAGTCATATGAATATCTTCAATCAAATTAACTCTGAAAAACTCATGCATTCTTTCTTCTTTTTCAACAAAAAGATCCAGCTTTTCTGATAACTGATTCAAAAGAATCCTAATCGGTTGCTCTCCAGATGTCAACTGATCTACCAAAAATTTCTGATTATCTAGCAAAACTGACAAAGGGGCACTATTACACTGAAGATCGTGTAATCTGTCACTCATATTACTCAGTGCTCCAGTAATTGCTTGAAATCTTCGAATCAAATCAGGTGAAGAACCTGATCCACTCACAGCACTATTTGCAACAGATTCAAATTTATTCTCCATGTAAATTTTCATCTCAGACAAATCATCTTTCGTTACCATCTCTGATTTCAACTGATCAACAGCATGCAACATATCAGTTTTAAACAAATCTACTTCCTGTCTTGAAACAGTACATTCTTTCAGCTTCTGAAACTTCAACTGCTCTAAGTTCAGAGAATTTCTGAGACTATCATTCTCAGATTCCAACTGAGAGATACGCTTGTACAACTCAGCAACTTTTTCTTTTCTCAAATCAGGGGCACCCTGTGCTCTATTCTCATGTTCAGAAATAGGTTGATGAGGCAAGGCAAGTGGTAAAGAATCTGCATCTGATTGTTCTTTGTCCTTGTCCTGACAAGGTTGATCCACTGAACTAGCTTTTGAAGCCTGAAATTCTTCCACTGAAAATTCTTCCTGAAGTACTTCTGTATTAGCTTCAGAAGTATGTTCATCACGAACAGTAGTCTCTCTGACTTCTACTGAATGATCAAGAACAATATTTTCATGAACTTCTTGAGGTTGGGCCACTTCTTCACCAGGCACTGCCTCCATAAGTTGTTCTTGTGGAATTGCTTCTTCAACAGCCACAGCAGCAGTTTGAGGTTCTAGCTGAATTTCCGGTTGAGCTACTGGTTCCTCTATCGGTGCAGTCCTCTCCACAACAGCTTCTCTCACAAATGAATAAGAAATTACAGGTTCAGAAGATTTCAAGACAGGAGAGATAATTTCTTCATCAATTGACCTCTTCCTTCTAGATTGAAGTCCTTCCTGACTTCTCTCTTCCTCAACTTCCTCCATCTCAAAGCGAATTCTCCTTGCCACTGTACTAATCCTTGATTCTGCTTGTCCCTCCTTGGACTTAGCAGGTTGAGCCTGAGCACTCTCCGAGTCTTCCTCAGCTCCAACAGGTAAGAGTTTTCCTTTAATTGTGCTCCAGAAATATCCCACTTTCCTCAAAGTTCCAGCATTAAAAACATTACTGTGGTGACATTTCACCCCAGCACTTACCAATCTGATCATTCCTCTTTTAAATAAAAACAAAGAAATGAACCTTCCATATGGGAAAAAGGTCATTCTTGCTTCACTCTGACAGCAGTATCTCAGATATCTTATCATAAATCGAGGAAAATTAAACTTAATATCACTCATCAAAAGATACATTATATACATGTCAGGGTACAGAATTTTCTCCATCTCAGCCATCCTTGGTGCTAAACCAGTCTGAACAAACTTTACTAAGATTTTCTGATCAGGCTCCAAATCTTTAATAAACATCTTCTTTATCACTTTGGTTCCAAACAGAAAAGACATAATGTCTTCAGACTTATGTACAGAATCTCCAATATTCCGTAAATCGAAATGAAAAACTCCTTCATGAGGGCAGTTAAGAATTTGACTTATCTCTACAGATGATATGGAAAAGTCCTTATCCTCTATTTGAGCCAACAAACTGTCCTCCGTATCTCCAAGGCTAAACTGAACAGTTCTAAAGAAATGTCTCATTTCTGCCTCATAAAGAAACTCAGAATTTTCACTATTAAAAGCTTGCTCAAGGCTTTGAAATGATAGCGCTTGCTTCAACAGTAAATTAGTTTCAAACAGCCATTCTAAATCGATGACTTTACCTTGCAGTATTTTCCGACCAACTACTTTAGATTTCTTTGCAGCACTGCTCTCGGCTTCATCTGGACGCTTAGTCTTTGCCATTTCAACAACGATTTCTGAAGGTTCGTAAGTTTAGGGTTTGAAGATTCAGAAAAGGGTTTTGGAGCAGATGTGCGGTTTTAGGTTTTCGAAAGGGTTTCCGAAAAAGGTGAAAACAGTTTAGAAGGTGAAACGGTTCTGACAGCCTTGATTCCCGTGTAATCACTAATCATTACTTTTATTTAAAACAAAATAAAATTACTTATAGCGGGAAACAAAAAATTAAACAGAATTCGAAAACAGAATAAGAAAAAGAGAGAAAAAAAAACTATTTAAAATTAAATAAACCTAACTCCCCCTTAATAAATTCAAACCTTGCCGTGGGAAGTGGTTTAGTAAAAATATCTGCTAATTGATTTTCTGTATTTACGAATTCTAAAAATATATCCTTTTTTAACACATGATCTCTTAAAAAGTGATGTCTTATATCAATGTGCTTAGTTCTAGAATGACTAATAGGATTTTTTGAAATATTAATTGCACTAGTATTATCACATAAAATAGGCGTATTATTGAAATTTAATCCAAAGTCCATAAGAGTGTTTTTCATCCACAACACCTGTGCACAGCAACTACCTGCAGACACATATTCTGCCTCGGCTGTTGACAGGGCAACTGAGTGTTGTTTCTTACTAGACCATGATACTAAAGACTTTCCTAAAAAGTGACATGTTCCTGAAGTACTCTTCCTATCTAATCTACAGCTTCCAAAGTCAGCATCTGAATATGAAATTAAATTAAAATCAGAGGTTTTTGGATAAAGCAGAGATTGATAAATAGTACCTTTTAAATATCTAAAAATTCGTTTAACAGCAGTTAAATGAGATTCTTTGGGATTTGATTGAAATCGAGCACAAAGACATACTGAATACATTATATCTGGTCTACTAGCAGTAAGATATAACAAACTACCAATCATACCTCTATATAACTTGTTGTCCACTGATTTTCCAGTTTCATCCAAATCAAGTTTTATATTAGTACACATAGGAGTTGTAAATGTCTTGCTGTTTTCAAGTCCAAATTTCTTAAGTAAATCAGTAATGTATTTGCATTGATTTAAAACATTTCCAAAATCTTTTTGAAATATTTGAAGACCCAAAAAGAAATTTAATTCTCCCATCATACTCATTTCAAATTCTTTTTGCATTAATTCTGAAAATTCATGACAAAGAATTTTATTGGTCGATCCAAAAATTACATCATCAACATAAATTTGAACCAACAAAACATTATTTTTCACAGTTTTCTTAAAGAGTGTTGGATCTGCTAGTCCAACAGTAAAATCATTTTTCAAAAGAAAAGAACTTAGTCTTTCATACCAAGCTCTTGGTGCTTGTTTAAGGCCATAAAGAGCTTTAGTAAGTTTGAAAACAGAATCTGGTTTTTGAGAATTTTCAAAACCAGGAGGTTGCTCAACATAAACTTCCTCCATTAAATAACCATTTAAAAAGGCAGATTTAACATCCATCTGAAATAATTTAAAATTCATATAAGATGCATAGGCTAAAAGGATTCTAATGGCTTCTAACCTGGCTACAGGTGCAAAGGTCTCATCATAATCTATTCCTTCTTCTTGATTATATCCTTTAGCTACTAATCTTGCTTTATTTCTAGTTATTATCCCTTGATCATCCTGTTTATTCCTAAAGACCCATTTAGTTCCTATTACTGGATAATCATGTGGTCTTTCAACTAATTCCCAAACCTTATTTCTCTTGAACTGGTTCAATTCATCTTGCATTGCTATTACCCAGCTCTCATCATCTAAGGCTTCTTCTATGGTCTTAGGTTCTTGTTGGGATAGGAAAGCAGAGAATTCAACTATGTTTCCAAAGTTTCTTCTAGTTTGAATACCAGTCTCTAAGTCACCTATCACAGATTCTAAAGGGTGATTTTTTGAGGTTCTAGACTGTCTAGGCATTACATTCAAAGGCTCTTCAGTATCATGTTCTTCTGAACTGGACTGAATTTCTTTTATATCATTTTCAAAATCATTCTTTAAATTCTCAGGTCTCATGTTTTCATTAGAATCAGGTTCATCTATTTGTTCTATCCTTTTCTCAAAAGGATCAGATTCATCAAATTTCACATGAACTGATTCTTCAACAATCCTTGACTTTTTATTATAGACTCTATAAGCTTTGGAGGTTGCAGAATATCCTAAGAAAATACCTTTATCAGATTTTGGATCAAATTTACCAAGATTATCTTTGGTATTCAGGATGTACACCTTGCATCCAAAAACTTTAAAGTAATTTACTTTAGGTTTTCTGTTATTCCATAGTTCATAGGGTGTCTTTTTCAAAATAGATCTTATTAAAATTCTATTCATTATATAACAAGCTGTATTAACAGCTTCTGCCCAGAAATATATAGGTAGGCTATATTCATTTAACATAGTTCTAGCCATTTCTTGAATAGTTCTATTTCTTCTTTCTACAATCCCATTTTGTTGAGGTGTTCTTGGAGCAGAGAAGGTGTGTTTAATACCCATGTTTGAGCAAAAGGAACTAAATTCCTGGTTCTCAAATTCTCCACCATGATCACTTCTCAATGAGATTATATTAAAACCTTTTTCATTTTGAATAGATTTACAAAAACCTTCAAATAAACTAAAAGCTTCACTTTTAAATTTCAAAAAGAAAATCCAAGTAAATCTAGAATAATCATCAACTAATACATAAACATATAATTTACCAGCTAAACTTGCTACTCTTGAAGGTCCAAACAAATCCATATGGATAAGTTCTAGAGGTTTAGTTGTAGCAACTTTATTAACAGATTTGAATGATGATTTGTGTTGCTTGCCAAGCTGACATGCATCACAGAATCTGTCATTTTCAAATTTGAGACTAGGCAAATCAGAAACTAAATGTTTCTTAGATAATTTATGTAAAGCATATATATTGCAATGACCAAGTCTTCTATGCCAGATCCAGGATTCACTTATATTAGCAGTTAAGCAGTTTACTTGTTGTTTACACAAGGAATACAAATCCAAAGTATAAACATTATCAGTTCTGGGTGCTCTAAACTTAAACAGTTTATCTTTAGAAACAGTACAACTATTGTTAGTAAAATCAACAGTGTATCCATCATCACAGAGTTGAGAGATACTTATCAGATTGTGTTTTAACCCTTGTACATAAAGTACTTTGTTGATTGAGACTGTCTCTGGATCTCCAACTGTTCCAATACCAATAATCTTTCCTTTGGCATTGTCACCAAAGGTGACAAGTCCTCCTTCCTTTCGAGTAAGAGAAGAGAAATTAGCTGAAGTTCCACTCATGTGTCTTGAGCAGCCACTGTCCATATACCATATTTCTTTCTTTCTTTGGTGACCTGCTACCTGCAAAGACATTCAAACAAATTGCTTTGGTACCCATATTTTGTTGGGTCCAGGAGTGTTAGCAAGCAGTGATCTGGGTATCCAGATTTGATTTGTTTTCTTAAAATTGATTGAATCATATAGATCGTTGGAAATATAAGCTTTCTTAATTCCACATATCTGAGGTTGTCTTAGAAAACAGTTTTTAGCTATATGACCTCTTGTTCCACAGTAGTTACAAATAACCTGTTTAGTGCTAGGAACAAAATAATTTTTGTATAACTTAGGTTTTTCTCCTTTACTTCCAATTCCAAACCTTTCCTTTTTAATTACAGTTTTTCCAAGTATCTCATTTAAGGTGTTTTCTCCTTTTGTAAAAATTAATGCAGCCGTTTTATAAGATTCTACTTCATCCTGTAGAGTTTTTATTTTTGATTCAAAATTAATTTTATTTGATTCAGCAGAATTGTATTTGTCAATTAATTCCTTATGTTGTTTTAGCAAAGTATTTCTCTCATCTGAAATAGCTTTGTACAAGTTCTTTATAGATTTATATTTATTAAATAATGAGTCATACCTTTCTTCAAGCATATTGCAGTAAGCTGCAAGTTTTTTATTTGAGAGGCTTGTTTCAGAGTTTGATTCATTATTTGAGTCAGAGGAATAGTATGAGTGTACCTCATCAGTTTCAGCCATGAAACACATATTTGCTTTTAAATTGGCTTCCTCCTTCTCTGAGCATGATTCAGAAGAATTACTTGAGTCTTCAGAAACACTCCAAGTAGCTTTCATAGCTTTCTTGTCTTTCTGCTCATAATCATCTCTTTTGAAGAATTTCTTCTTCTTTGCATCTTTCAATTTTGGGCAATCTGGTCTGATATGTCCCATCTTTTTGCATTCATAACATCTCACTTCCTTGCTATCCTTTTTAAAGGATTTCTTGAAGTCTTTCTTCTTACTATAAAACTTTCTGAATTTTCTGGCTAGCTGTGCCAGTTCTTCATCCGAATTTGAAGAATCAGAGCTTTCTGATTTAGCACTCACTTCTTTGTTCTTCATCTTTCTATCCTTTTGTTGAGAAGTCACTTTCAAAGCAGTATTTTCCCTTTTTATGTAGACTTTATGCTCATTTACCTCATCTTGCATTTCAGCTTCGTACATCATCAGTGTACCAATCAGTTCTCTCATAGTTAGATCTTTAACAGAAGTTGATTGTCTGATTGTTGCAGAGATTCCATTCCATCGAGTAGGAAGTACTCTCAGTACCTTCAACGCTTGATCAGCCTGCTTGATTGGTTCTCCTAGAGCTGTTATATTATTGACAATTTCTGTCAATCTTCCATTCATCTGAGTGATGCTCTCTCCTTCAATCATTCTGAAAGTATCGAATTTTAACTTAGCAGTTGCATATCTCATCTGTCTTACATTATCTGTTCCTTCATAAGCAACAGCTATTGTTTGCCACATTTCATATGCAGTCGGGCATTGAGATACTCTGTTAAATTCGTCTGGTCCTAGACCACAGATGATTGCATTCATAGCTTTTGAATTTATGTCATACTCAGCCTCTGTAGCAGCACTCCATGTATCGGGATTTTCAGGAATTTCATAGGGAGTCAGAATCTTTGAATAGACTCTGTAACCAAGATTTTTCAGATAAATAATCATACGTGATTTCCAGCAGCCATAATTATCTCCATTAAAGTAAGGTGCTCTGACCATTGACATTCCCTCTCTCATATCAGCCATGATACACTATGTATAATCTTTAAATACTTCTAGCTTGATAGGACTTTAGAAATAAGAAGCTCCTCCTTTGATACCAATTGTTGGATCTGAATCTACGGATTATACACAAGAGGGGGGTGAATTGTGTCTTTTTCAAATTATTACAATCTCTTCAATTTAGACAAATTCTGTTCACTATGCTTTTGCACGATTAAATATGCAGCGGAAAAAGTAAAAGCATGAACACATGGATGTATAGTGGTTCGGGGAACAGAAGGCCCCTAGTCCACTCCACCAACGCTCAAATCCACGAGCTTGGCGATTTTCACTATCTGGTCCTCGTTTCCACAGACCCGTCCACAACTGAGTACAGGCAGTTGACACCTTTACAAGACTCAGGCACACACAGCCTTCCTGGTTCAAACACGAACCCACACAGCTTAGAACGAGAAGCTGATCACTCAAAAATAAAAAAGGTTTCGATAAAGAAACACTTCTCCAGTTGTTCTTCACAATTGCAACAGAATGCAATTGACAGTAGATAGATCGTCGTCTTCAGAAAATAAAGATCCGTAATCAAAACAGTTCTGAGTCGATCCAGTTGCAATAGATATTACCAGAAACTTCACAACTTCAGCAGCAGTAGATTCACAACAGGTAGTCGATGTAGAACACGTGAATCTGCTATCAAAATCTTCCTTCGGTAAAAAGCATTTTACACTTCTTCTCGATCACCAGAAAAGAACGCTTTCACACAGTCTCTGTTTTCTTGCTCGTCAAAAGATTAATAACTTCTTTATTTCACACACTTTCCCGTGTATATATATATCTCCGAAGTTTCCAAGATAGAACATATATTCAAATCTGAGAAAATATTCCGCATAAATAGATCCATGAAAATCTCCTTTAGATTCGCGATATTAAATGAAATAACAGAGCCGTTGTAACTCCCCTGAAGAATCGGCATAAAAAGCTCCGTTTAAATCAATCATTAATCCGTTGTAAACCGTCTCTGATTCAGTCAAAGTCGTATTTAAGAATCAGCTCGAAATCCGCCTAATAATCCGCTTGATTGACTAATTCAAAAGGAAATATCGTCTGTCAAAAATATCCCGACGCCAAACGTAGGGTTGATGACGTGGCTCCAAACGTAGGGTTCACAAACGTAAGGTTCAGAACGTAAGGTTGAACATACATACTTTCTCTTCAGCATTCAAACGTAGGGTTGATCATCCATACTTTGTCTTGCTTCAACTCTCCAAAGAACGTACGGTTGATTATAAAAGTAAGGTTGATGATCCATACTTTTGAGAAACAAACTCAACACTGAAAACTAACGTACGGTTTCTCTTCCATACTTTTCAACAACGAAAACGTAAGGTTCCTTCCAAACGTAATGTTCTTCTTCCATACTTTTCAACAACGTAAGGTTCATTAACCATACGTTTCAAAATAACATAAAAAGTAAACTTTTCATCCATATGTTACGTTCATCAACGTAGGGTATGAACAGTGATTCCAGTACGCGCTAAAATTGATCTCGCGCTACAGTGATTCCAGAACGCGCTAAAATTGATCTCGCGCTACAGTGATTCCAGAATACGCTAAAATTGATCTCGGAATAAATGAAGTATAAAATCTCGTTATATAAAATAAATTCCTGCAAAATACTCAACGAAATAATTAGTAAATAATTAAGGGTATTTGTGAGCATCAAAATCATCATAAAGAGACAGAGTATTATTTAAAATAATCTCCCCCTTTAAAAAACATTATTTTGATTTGTTTAAAAACAATACATTGCTCAACAAAAATGTGTTGTAGCAAGGAATGATAAGTCACACCAAGATCAAAGTCACCATAATCACATATAAACAAGTACATCCACGACTAACCACACACCCACATGCAATTCATCACAAGCATGGGTTAGTACAACACAAATATCACATCTTGATAACATCATATATATATATATATAGCCCAAAATGGTAAGGAACCTCCACTACCACAGATCTGGGCAAGGGATGCGCCAGGTTTTATCAGTGCTAAATAGAATGAACTGATAAAAGGGGGGATTTTATCAACACTCGTAAAAGTTTTTAATAAAAAAAATATTATTAATTTATATAAAATTATTATATTTTTATTCAAAAATAATTTTTATTAGTATACATTAAATATAAAATGCATGTTTATAATTAATATAAATTTTTTAAAAATTAAAATATATATATAATAAATTTAATTAAATAATAAATATATTTATTATAAGTATTATATTTTTTATATTTATATGTTTATATGTTTATAATTATATATAAATACTTTTTAAATATATATATAAATTCTTTTTATATATGTATATTATAATTATATTAAATATATATATTTATAATTATAATTACTATATATATATATATGTTTCTAATGAATTTGATCAATTGATGTGTGAATATAATTGGCGTTTATATATATGTTGTGTATTCATCATGAATGTTCATTTATACATTACACCCTCATTACTATTCATGTTGACTATATATATGATGACTTGTTTTTTATGATCTATACTTTACTCAGTGTATATGATTCATTCATGTTCTCATGAAGCTATTATGTTCTCATAAATACTTAAAATCATGATAAATATATTTAGATAATAAATGTATTTATTTTATTTATAATTATAAATATTTGGTTATATATAAATACTTTTTAAAATATATTTATAATTATAATTATATATAACTAAATATATATATTTAAATGATTATAAAATTACAATAATTTTTTAAATGATAAATATATTTATTATATCAATAATTATATATGAATACCTTTTAAATATATTTATTTATATTTATAATTATAAAAAAATATGTCTTTATTGAATATATATATATACATATATTCAAATTCTTATACATATATAAAAATATTTATATTTATAATTTTTAAATTATATATATGTAAATAATTATAAAATTAAAATAAATATATTTATTATATTTATAAGTATAATTATAAATATATATTTATTTATTTATAGTTGTATATATATATATATTTAAATACTTATGGAATTAAAATTAATATATTAATTATATATTTCTTTTAAAATTTCACAATTATTTAAATAAATATGTATTTATATTTAAATAATTATAAAATTATAATAAATATATTCATGTTAGTTTCTTTATTATTTAAATTTATTTATTTATTTATTTAAATATATGACTATAAGTAATTATTTATTTATTTATAATTATAATTATTATAATTATTTAAATATAAATATATAGTTATTGAAATAATCATGAAATTATAAAAAATATATATAATTAATATATTTATTTTAATTTCATAAGTATTTAAATATATATTTATTTATATTTATGAATATATATAATTAATATGTTTATTTATAAATATTTGTATATATTTATAAATATATTTATTTAATTATATATATATATTTATTAAATATATTTATTATAGTTTTATGATTATTTAAATATAAATATGTATTTATTAAAATAATTATGAAATACTTATGAAATAAATATATATTTATTATAAATATATATTTATTACATATATATTTTAATTATAATCATAAATATAAATAAATTTTTATATATATTTATATAATTATAAAATTATAATAAATATATAAAGATATTTAAATTTTTAATTCTAAATAAATGTAGTTATATTTAAATAATTATAAAATTATAAAAAAGATATTAATTATATGAAATTATAAATATAATAAATATATTTATTATAAATTTATAATTATAAATAAATATATAATTATAAAGAAATATATATTTATTATATATATAAATATAAAGAAATATATATTTATTTATAGTTATTATTATAAATATATATTTATTTAATTATTATACATATAATTTTATAAATATATATATAAATATAAATAATTTATTGCCATAATATTTTTATCAGCACTTTTTTAGAACTAATAAAGGCATGTTTTATCAAGGCGTTCTAATTAACGCTGCTAAAACATACCTTTATCAGCGTTTTTTAGCTAGCGCTGATAAATGTTTCCCTCAGTTTTATAAATAAACTCTAACATTCTATACCTTCCTTCACATGCCTCAAGCTCTCATGAAAGCCTTACCCTTCCATCGCCACCTCCTCCTCCCCCCACAACTCTGCGATCTCCGTGAATCATAAGTGTATAATATATATATAACATTGTATATCATGACATAAGTAAATTCTCAATAAACATACATGTCTCAAATCATCATGCGCTAACCAAGCTGCCATGAATCTCAACCCCACCTACTTCGGCTCATTGTTGGTAGGAAAGTCAAGAACACATGTACCTCCATCAAGGTCACATAGCTCACCCCACCCTTCTGGTGGTCGTTACAGGAACACCGTATATTATTTTGAGTCTATCTTTGGTCCACTTATACTTTTAATCAACCACGTTCCATGTTCATACGAATCCATGAAGAGTATCTTCCAGCAATCCACTATGTTTCCCCTCTACAAGGGATAGCTATATCCACCTTTAAGGACATTAGGACTGTGTCAGAATGGGTAACCGGACCCTGGACCACGTAACTCCCTCCCTCAAGACTCCACTTTTGTATCTTAGTATCCGTCAGCTAGCCACTTTGCTTTCCCCACTATAGGGGTAGCCACATCTACCTTTAAGGATGTTAGGACTACATCAGGATGGTTAACCGGCCATTGGACCATGTAACTCTCATCCTCAAGGCTCCACTTGTGTATCTTGGTAACTAAAATGCCAATCCACAAGCTATGAAACACACTAACAAAATGTGTCGTAGCAAGGAATGACAAGTCACATCAAGATCAAAGTCAGGATAATCACATATAAACAAGTACATCCACGGCTAATCACACACCCACATGCAATTCATCACAAGCATGGGTTAGTCCAACACAAATATCACATCTTGATAACATCATATATATATATATATAGCCCAAAATGGTAAGGAACCTCCACTAGCACAGATCTGGGCAATGGATCCACCGGGTTTTATCAGTGCTAAATAGAAAGAACTGATAAAAGGGGGGCTTTTATCAACACTGGTAAAAGTTTTTAATAAAAAAAATATTATTAATTTATATAAAATTATTATATTTTTATTCAAAAATAATTTTTATTTGTATACATTAAATATAAAATGCATGTTTATTATTAATATAAATTTTTTAAAAATTAAAATATATATATAATAAATTTTATTAAATAATAAATATATTTATTATAAGTATTATAAGTATTATATTTATATGTTTATATGTTTATAATTATATATAAATACTTTTTAAATATATATATATATAAATACTTTTTATATATGTATATTATAATTATATTAAATATATATATTTATAATTATAATTACTATATATATATATATAAATATATGTTTCTAATGAATTTGATCAATTGATGTGTGAATATAATTGGAGTTCATATATATGTTATGTATTCATCATGAATGTTCATTTATACATTACACCCTCATTACTATTCATGTTGGCTATATATATGATGACTTGTTTTTTATGATCTATACTTTACTCAGTGTATATGATTCCTTCATGTTCTCATGAAGCTATTATGTTCTCATAAATACTTAAAATCACGATAAATATATTTAGATAATAAATGTATTTATTTTATTTATAATTATAAATATTTAGTTATATATAAATATTTTTTAAAATATAATTATGATTATGATTATATATAACTAAATATATATATTTAAATGATTATAAAATTAAAATAAATTTTTTAAATGATAAATATATTTATTATATTTATAATTATATATGAATACCTTTTAAATATATTTATTTATATTTATAATTATAAAAAAATATATGTCTTTAATGAATATATATATATACATATATACAAATGTTTATACATTTATAAAAATATTTATATTTATAATTTTAAATTATATATATATATGTGTAAATAATTATAAAATTAAAATAAATATATTTATTATATTTATAAGTATAATTATAAATATTTATTTATTTATTTATAATTTTAAATATATATATATATATATATTTAAATACTTATGGAATTAAAATTAATATATTAATTATATATTTCCTTTTCAATTTCACAATTATTTAAATAAATATGTATTTATATTTAAATAATTATAAAATTATAATTAATATATTTATTTTAGTTTCTTTTTTATTTAAATTTATTTATTTATTTATTTATTTATTTAAATATATGACGATAAGTATTTATTTATTTATTAATAATTATAATTTTATAACTATTTAAATATAAATATATAGTTATTTAAATAATCATGAAATTATAAAAATATATATATAATTAGTATATTAATTTTAAAATCATAAGTATTTAAATATATTTATTTATTTATATTTATGAATATATATAATTAATTTGTTTATTTATAAATATTTGTATATATTTATAAATATATTTATTTAATTATATTTATTTATTTATTAAATATATTTATTATAGTTTTATGATTATTTAAATATAAATATATATTTATTAAAATAATTATGAAATACTTATGAAATAAATATATATTTATTATAAATATATATTTATTACATATATATTTTAATTATAATCATAAATATAAATAAATTTATATATATATTTATATAATTATAAAATTATAATAAATATTTACAGATATTTAAAATTTTAATTCTAAATAAATGTAGATATATTTAAATAATTATAAAATTATAATAAAGATATTAATTATATGTAATTATAAATATAATAAATATATTTATTATAAATTTATAATTATAAATAAATATATATTTATTATATATATAAATATAAAGAAATATATATATATTTATAGTTAATATTATAATTATATATTTATTTATTTATTATACATATAATTTTATAAATTTATATAAAAATATAAATAATTTATTATCATTATAGTTTTATCAGAGCTTTTTTAGCACTGATAAAGGCATGTTTTATCAAAGCGTTCTAATTAACACTGATAAAACATACCTTTATTAGTGTCTTTTAGCTAGCACTGATAAATGTTTCCCTTGGTTTTATAAATAAACCCTAACAGTCTCTACCTTCCTTCGCATGCCTCAAACTCTCATGAAAGCCTTACCCTTCCGTCGCCACCTCCCCCCCCACCTCTACGACCTCTGCGAATCATCCTCCTCCTCCTCCACTACCCCCTCTTCCTCTTCCTTGGCTGTTGCTGACTGCTCCTCCTACTATGTCGCCGCGAAACAATCATCTACCACTGTCGTGAAGCCCTACTTTGCCACCGTGTGAACCCTCCTCCGCCCTGCTGCCACGCGATCCCTCCTCTTCCTTGCCACCACGAATCTCTCCTCTCTTGTCGCGTGAAGCTTGGGTACTTTTTAAAATCTCCCTACGTACATGTTTTTTGGTCTCCATGTGGCAGAGTTGTATGGATTGGATCTGGGATACTGGAAATATGAGATGTTATCCATTTGTTATGTATAGTGGGTCTCTCTAATGCTAAAATATTTGTATGGGAGTTATTACTATTTGTCTTGGGAATTAATATTGTGATTGTGTTTTTTACGGGGGATTCATCCCCATTCTCTTGTAAGTAGATAAGATATTGTAGGTTGGTCTATAAATTCGGATGATTTGTGAATTGAAGCATGTATTGTCCAGTGAAAGAACACTAGATTGGTATGATGTGTTTTATCTAGTATCATAAAGGTTTTAAAGATATTAATATTTACTTTAGTCTGCACAATTTTGTGAAATGTAACATTTATAATGATTTTTTTGGAGACTTAGACACCCCAAAGAGTACCATGGGTTTCTTCTTCACCTATAGAATAATAATAGTTAAATATATATTATGTTACTAACTAGTAGTTATAAATATTTTCCATGAACATTAAATACATTTCTACAATGCATGCTAAAAAATAATTAGTTGTATGGTGTATTTTTTGAAAGAGATTAAATTGATTCAAGTGGTAGGAGTTATGTTTTGTGATAATTATAATGCAATTCATTTGTTTCAGAAAATTATGATACCCCCATGGATGAAGAATATCACCCTGTAATACAATGTCATCCAGAAATTGTTTGAGGACTAAGTACATGAGTTCTAAAAGAGAGTTGGAAAACACCATGTGTTTTATGGGTTGGATTTTTATCTTATGTTGAAGAGTTATATGATACTATAGTCTCCATGAAGTAGTTTTCAAGCATGAAAAATATTTGGAATAAAAATCCTTAATCATTTTTTGATTATTTCAACCAAAAGGAGAGGCTCCATAACATAGCCTAAATTTTTTATATGGAAATTCTTTACTAAAATATCCTATAGATGTGGTAATTTTGAAAGATATGATTTTTAGAAGTGGATGGTGTAATGGTAAGTAGTTCAGAAGTTATGAATAGAAGTTGTGGTTTTTTAAATATGGGTTTATTAATAGTAATATATTAAGGTATTATTGTCATTGTATTGATAAAATGTTTTTGGAATGTAAGATTCATTCATTGAAAAGTAAGAGTGACATTAACTATTCATAAAAAGTGAAAGGTTTTAGATGGACATGATACAGGTGTTAGAAAGTCCACATGTTCAATGGGAATACTTCTATGAAATTTTGGAAGTTGGTGAAATTGGGTGAACAAATGATACTTACTATAAGAAAGTGGGACAACATGCCCAAGAAACATGTGATAGGGGTGTTTTTGGAATACTCATTGAGAATAAAAATCATTGCACAATAATATTTGGAACATGAAATTAAAATTTTATTGTGGTGATTTTGTTAGGGGTCCACTTTTATTATCAGAGGGTCAATCGAGATTCTTCCTGATTGGAAGTGCTAAGAATGCTTTAACCAAGAATGTGGTATGGTTTCTTTTCTTAGACATTCATGAGAGATCCTTCTATGATCTTAATTGGGATATTGATAAAAACACCAATCTTAACCATAAATGAGTTGGGTAAAGAGTATGGATTACATTGTGATGTATCAAGATTCAGGATTTGAATAGTTCCAGTCCATGATGGTCATGTAGTTTCTTATGGGTCCAGAAAGTTAAAAACACATAAGGGAAACTTCCCAAATCCTTTCCTATATTTGGAAATAGTGTTTGTTTCCATTAGGTGTTATTGTAATACACTAAAGTGTTTGAAATATATTTAATCACAAAGTGAAATGAAGCATTGATAGCAGAGAAGGTATGAGTGCCTATAGCCCTTTAACTTTGGCTTAATGTATACCCTCAAGAAGGGGAATATTTTTTCTAATGTATTGTATTTGAAGGATCAATATTAGGTAGTAAATGATTCAATCATCAAATGAAATATGGTTTCCCAATTTGAAGAGATATAACTTAATGTTCAAAAGCATCATTACCAAGTGACACTTATGTCTTTATCTACCACTTATTAACTCCTCGGTAGTATTATATGATTAAACTATTGGATTCATACTATTTATTCATGAGATGCATGATAAACATTTTTTAGAGTTATATTTTATAAAATGTTGGTTATTTTTTATACATGTATCCTTTGTAAAGTGCCTCTTTTGGGATTTATGCCTGTGAAAATTCCTAATGGCTCTTTTAAAATTATTCAAGTGTTTTGAAATGTTTCTTAAAAAATTATATGTGTTCAATATACCTTTTTTGTATTAAATAGCTTTAAAATGATTTAAAAACTTGGCATGGACTTAGGTTTCTTTCTAGGTGTTTGTCAACTGACCTGATTGGCTTTAAGAAAGGGATGTGAATGTTTTAAAAGCATATGTAATGCTGGTTTCATTTTAACAATGGGTTTGTAAAGTTTTAAATGAATTTTTTTAAAATATATAGGGTTTTAATTCATTTTAAATGATTAAGATTATTTGGTCATGAAGTTTCCTTTAATTCTTTAAAATGGAATTGGGGTTTTGAGAAGGAATGTTTGAAACTGATTGGTTTATTTTAAAAATAGTTTGTTATTTTAAAGAGGAATTTGTGTAAATGGTTGTTTTTTTAATGGTATTTCAATTGTGATTTGAAAAATGGTTTTCAAAGTAGACTTAAAGTCTATAACTTTGTTTATCCTAGGTTAATTTTTATATCAATGTTTTGTGTATTTATTTTGTAAAATATTAATATCATCAAATCAAATAGAATGAATATTAATAAAGAATGGATGGATGTTAATAATTTGATAAAAGAGTATAAAGATGGATTGAAATAGTTCATCAAGTTTTCAAAAGATCATGCATATGACCCTTATCAAATCCTTTGTTCATGTTTACATTGTTATTATTCAAGATAAGTTAGTATATAGGAGTTAGAAGAACACTTGACCTATAATGGAATAGATTAAAGTTATAAATTTTGGAATAAACATGGCGAAAAAGATAATGTAGCTACTGTGTTGGATAGCACTGCATTTTATGGATCATTCGATATGATTACAAGTATGGACAATGAAGAAGACCGTATCAAGGACATGATTACATATGTGAATGATGATGAAGACCATATAGAGGAAATGACAAGGACAATTGAAGATGATCTTCATGATTTCCCAAAATTGTTTGAGCAATTAAAGGGTTGTGCAAAGATTCCATTGTATGGTGGTTGGACTAAATATACAGAATTTTCAGTCATACAAAAGCTATATAATTTGAAAGTAGAAAACGGATGGAGTGATGCTAGTTTTACTGAATTACTTTCTTGAATGACTTGATCCCAACAAATAATGGGATCTCAAGCCAAACATAAAATGCCAAACGAATTATACACTCGATGGGTATAATCTCTAAAATAATACACGTCTACCCGAATGACTGTATACTATTTATCAAGGACCACAAATCACTTAGAGAATACCCAAAGTTTGGTTCTTCTCGATACAAGAAATATGAATCCAGTCATATGAAATTTGTATAGTACTTTCCAATCATTCCAATGTTTAATCACCTATATAGAAGTGAGGAGACTGTAGGGAAATTGATGTGGCACATAGACAAAATAAATAAATATGGGAAACTATGTCACCTAACAGACTCTCCTTAGTGAAATAGAATTGATCATGAGTATCCTGACTTTGGAAACATTCCGATAAACCTTCGTCTTGTATTATCTATATATGGAGTGAATCTTTTTTGTTTTCAAAGCAGCACTCTCATTACATGGCCAGTTATGTTGGTAAATTATAACTTACCACCATGGTTAAGCATAAAATGAAAACACATCATTTATCTATGCATAGATTAGGACCAAAACATCCAGTTAATGATATTGATGTTTATTTGGACCCATTGATCGAGGATTTGAAATTATTGTGGGATTTAGGTGTTACGTTGTATGATGCTTACAAAAATAAATATTTCACATTAAGAGACATGTTGTACGGGATGATAAATGAATTTTATGCTTGTGGAAAATTTTTAGTATATAGCATTAAAGGAACTCATGGGTGTCTCATCTGCAAATAAGGTACACAGTCAATTATGTTGAAACATTCATCGAAAAATGTAATTCTATGACATCATATATTTATACCCTGATGACATGAGTACTGATCTTGGATGACATAAATTGATGGCAGTTCAGAAGAACATACAACACAGTCTCCACTAACAGGTGATCAACCGTTTGAGAAAATAAAAGATGTGAAAACTACTTTTGGTAACCCATTTTCAGAAAACCTTACGAAAACTGGTAGGAAAAAGAGATCAGTTTTTTTAATTATGATAATGGAATTGTTTGTATGTCAGACACATTCTTGATGTTATGCATGTTGAAAAAATATATGTGATAGTTTCATCAGCATGTTGCTAAATGCACTCAAAAAACAAAGGATGAAATTAAGGCTAGGTTGGACATGGTTGACATGGGAATTTGAGAAGAGTTGGCACCAGTGAAGGTTCAAAAATGAAATTGTATTCCTCCAACTACTTACACTCTTTCCAGGAATGAGAGATATTAGTTTTGAAACTTCTTTAATGACGTAAAGGTTCCTGATTGGTATTCATAGAATATTAAGAACATTGTGTCAATGACCGATTTAAATTTAAAGGGTCTGAAATCACATGAATTCCATGTTTTGATGAAAGATCTAATGCCTATAGCTTTATGTTTCATTTTTTCAAATAATTTCCATAATACATTAACCAAACTTTGTTTCTTCTTCAAAGATATATGTACCAAAGTTGTAGAATCATCAAAATTACTAAGCATAGAAAGAGAAATTTCCATCATATTATGTGAATTGGAAATATTATTCCCACCAAAATTCTTGGATATAATGGTTCATTTGATGGTTCACTTGGTGTAGAAGAATCTACTATGTGGTTCTATATAATATAGATAGATGTTCCCCATTGAACGATATATGAATATTTTGAAAGGTTATGTCAAAAATCAAAGTCGGATATAGGGTTGTATTGCAGAGCGATATATTATTGAAGAAGCAATTGAATTATGTACCAAATACCTATTCGGTGTGGAAAACATTGGTCTATAGAAATCTCATCACACTGGTTGGATTTTAGGTGAAGGAATTTCTATAAGATTTGTTGTCACAATCAATATTACATATTAGAAGCAGGACCTCCTTTACGTTTTGTATAACAGTTTGGAGGTTTCCCCATATTTCAAAACTCATAAATAAATTATTAGGAATTTGAATCCATCAAGAGCTTAAAGGTGGATATCAAATACACATAATCAATAGTTTATAGGATGGTTTTGGGACTATATTTTAAAGGATTCATATGAAAATTTAGATTCAATTTCAAAATGACTTTGATGGCTAGCCATAGGACCAAGTCTATGTGTATTATCTTATAATGTTTATGTAATTAATGGTTATATGTTATATATAAATGAACATGATAAAGACAGTGCCTTGAAAAATAGTGGAGTTACACTCGTGACTAAATAAATGCATATTTTTGGTACTAAGGATAGAAATACAATTTACGCGAATATTTCATACTTTGGCATCATCGAAGAAATATGGGAGTTGGATTATAAAACATTCCAAGTGTCTATTTTTTCAATGAAAGTGGGTTGATAACATGGGTTTCATTAAAATAGATGAATTTTGATTCGTGAAAGTTGATTTCAGTAAGTAAGGGTACAAAGATGAACTATTTATAATGGAATCACAGGCTTTTCAAGTATTTTATGTTACAGACCCCACAAACCAAAAGTGGTCAATTATTCTATTATCAACCAAAACCACTAAAGGGTCAGATGAAAATTCAACTGATGATGACCCTTTCATTGGGACATTTCACAGTGGTCCCAATGTAGATAGTATTTTTTATGTCAGAGGAAACCACAATGAAGGGATTTAGATCATTGATAGAGGGGTCAAATACCTTCAACCTTTAAAAAAGAAAAAGAGAGTTCAATAATCAGGTTACATTTTTTGCAATATACATTGTGTTACCTCATGTTATTATCTATTTAATGCTACATTTATGTACTCTGAATTAAATTTTAAACCACTTTTGTAGATAATGACTTTTGCACATGTCAGTGCTCTCAATCCAAAGGAAAAATAGGTCTCTCAACCAGTTGCTGCTCGCAGGGAAGAGGTGTGACCTTATGCACATGTTGGTGCTCCCATTCCTGAGGAAGAATAGGTTTCTCAACCTTCTCCTGCTCCTAGTGTAGAGGTACAAAAACCATACACACATGCTAATGCCACCACACTAGAGGAACATATTGACGATGTTGATTCTGGAGAAATGGTAGGCAATGAAATAATGGCATCTCAAAAAATACATGAGCACCTTAGTTTGATGGTGTTAGGAAAAATCATCAAGGAGAGATCCAAAGGCATCAAATATGAGGTCGGATGGAATGTGTGGGGACATCATGTTAGCCCCAAGAAGGCCATGTTTAGTAGTTATATTAGAATCTTCACTCAGCAATGCATGCTGATTGACATAGATTCGTGGAACCATTTTGTGACTGGGATTAAGACACTGATGTAGGAAGATATCATGGTAACATTATGATATCATTTCTTTATTTTAATAAAAAAATAAAAAAATGAAACATTTAATTACTCTTCATCATGCATTGTAGAGTTCATTTATAGTAAATGACTCCCATAAGAAGTATATATTAATGATTTCTAGAATTATTCATAGAGGATTTCACACAATCCTAACAAGACACCATCTTAAAGATGCTGAAGGGAAAATAAACCCACACCCACCGCTTATCTATGCACAACTGATAACCTAAGAAGTGTGTGATGCCTTTACAATCCATCATGCATATGTGTATTTTCAGGTATATTGTGGCTAGTAATACGTTTTTTGATGATACATGTATTTATCACTTTGATTGAAAAAAATTTATTTATAAAATAGCAATTGAGTGCTGAAAATAAGGAACGAGGAGCAAAACCAGTGTACCCCTACCATAATTCAAGGATGTGGTACACTTCACTTGAAAAAAATGGTACGTATTTTAAATCTATCATAATACTTTTATGTGACATGAAACAACACCATAATTATGTTCCTTTATTTATATGTAGATTGATGAGTCAGAATCTAATGCCACTTCTATCCCACACCATGTGCTATTGGAGGAGGTAAGTGTAAATAAAGACAGGATAGTAATATATGAGAACACACAAAAATTGTGGTAATAATATGTAAGTATTAAATAACAAAAAAATATTTAAATCGTTATTACGTAACAATGATCACGTATTTTCCTATATTTTCTATCCAACAATGTCACAGGAATCAGAAACACTTGTTCTGGATGAACACAAACTATCAGTGGCCATGAAGTGGCTTGAATAGTATAGTCACATCAGAGGTGTAGGTTTTAGGGTTACACCCTGAACATATTTTGACAAAAAAACAAGAGGACAATTAAAGTGAATTAATAAAATATATTAGAGAAATAATATATATCCTTGAAAGAGAATTCCAATAGAAAAGGAAGATGATGGAAACCTTAATGAGGGATAGGCAAAGAGAGGATGAAACTTAAGAACAACCATTGTGTGGAGATCCCCCCACCCAAACCAGCTATGGGACTAGTTATTCCCTTCAAAGAGATGTCTTAGAAGAGGTAATAAATGTTCTAATAAATGTTTCTATGAAATGTGAATTAGAAAGACATTGATACCTTTCTTGTAATACTATTCTATATGGTGATAATGAATGTGATTTATATCTATCAACACCCACCCATATCCTTTTGGAGAGGGTTGTAAGAACCCGGATCTTCATTTCAGGTATTCCTTCCTTTTCCTGTAGTTTTTGAGAAATGAGCGGTTTTTGGAAATTTTTGAAGTACACGCCGTGTACTTCCTTGTTGTACCAGGCCATGTGCTGGCCATGTCCGGGCCACACACACGGTGTGTAGGGGTTATGTGGAGTCTGCTTAAAGTGGAGTACGGAAAAACAGAGTACATGCTGTGTACCCCAGAATTACACACCGTGTATTTTCTTTTTTCATTAAATGGACCGGGGTCGCGCCTGACAGACAGAACACCTTTCGTCCAGGTTTTGTTCATCTGAGAGAATTCGTATGACTATGATTCTTCTCCGAGCCCCCATACCTCCGTCTGATCTCCGTTTCATCTGCCATCGATTGCGTTGGAACTGCAACGGTGAGTTCTTCCTTCTCCTAGAGCTTTGTTTTACAATTCATCATCTTTCTCAAGTTATCATTGGTTGAGTGTTTTTGACATTTTCTCAGATCTTTGATGTTCTAAAGAGAATCAATCATCGTGATTCATGTATATCAATCTCTTAGTATCAAGGTTGGTGGTTTGTTTCCCTACGTTGAATGTCTTTGAGTTTTTGTGCAAAAAGTGTCAGATACCCATGTATCAAGTACCCCAGGTTAGGGATTTTTATTCCATTGTTTAATTTTCTTAGATCGATTGTTTGATTAAGGTTAATTGATAGTAATATATGCTTGGTTTCATGTTCTAGGATCACCCATGGGTGATTTCCCTTGCTTTGGTTGTTTATCGCCATTTGGCTTAGGTTGCATGTGAGGCAAACCTTGTAGCATTGTTTTTTTGCCTTGTTATAGCTGATTGCATGTATTGCCTACTGTTTATATTCTTTTGATGCATTGTAGCTATTATCCAAGAAGTTGTTGAACTTACTTAGGGCTGCTGACAATTGATTATGCACGACTAGACTGCTAAGGGATGTGTGAACCTGGTGTGGTAGACTAAAGAGGGAATCAACAATTAAGGGCTTCCATAGAGAGTCTGTTATAAATTAGTTTCGTACACAGGACCTATAGGAATTGGACTTTGTGGTTCCCAAGAGTGTCCTTAGTTTACGCACGTATTGAGACCACATGAAGAATTAGACGTAAGTGCTTCCTCAGAGAGTCTGTAGCTATCGTTGCAAGACCATAGGGGAATTGACGGTGAGAGATTCCCAGAGTGTTTGTGCCTTGTAAGATTATTTGACTAGAGGGGTTTTCTAGTAGGATCCACCAAGAGAGTCAATATTATTATTATTTTGGTTGGTTGTGATGAGTCCACCAAGCCAAATAACAAGATTGGGTTTGTACTGCTTGTTTTCTAGGTATTCTGTTGAGATACCTGTTGTGTTACTTGTTGGGCCTTGAGAATATAGAGCTGTTTGCTAAAATCCTTGGTGGATAATTAAATAATTGCATTAAATTAATAAATAAATGTGAATGGATATTTTTAGGAATGTTACTTTGGTGTACCTTTGTTTCTCTGCTGCATTTATTTCCTTTACTTTTGCTATATTTTTCGCTGACAGTAGGGCACAGATCTTGTGGTGATTGCCTACTGGGATTAGTCTCACACCCTGTTTGGGTCCTGCTTTTTGGCCCAAACAGGTTATATGGTTGCAGTTGTGGATAGGGATTGTGGCCCTTCTACTTCAGGTACATGATTGCTGGTTGGAACTGGAGAGCATAGGACCGAGCTTAGGCTTGTGATGCTGTTGGAGTTGCTGTTACTTTTAGTAATTTGTTTTTAGTTGTATTTCAGCACGTTATTGTGTTTGCTGCTTTCCTTAGATACTTGTACCTACTGCATCATTATCATCATTACTATATATATTCATTGCTTCCGCTATTGGGTTTTAGTTGTTGTATGTCGTTTACTCCTTCCGCTATTGACTGTTATTTCTTTTCCCCTGTATACCTTAACAAACGAGGGAATAGTTTCCCCAAAAACTTACCAAGGCCCTTGCCGCTAGTTGGAAGCCTCGGGCATTTGGGGAAATTCTCTTGAGGTCATGTGGCAAACCGAGCACGGGGCACTAGTTGAGTGGCTCCAGATTCGGGTCATTACAAAGTGGTATCAAAGGAGGTTCTTCCTTTTCTATTTGAATTACTGTTTGGCGACATTAGATAGGTATAGGACGGAATAGGTAAATGGTAAATAGCTATGCCCGATCATTCTAGAACTTGTGTATAGGGAAAAATCCTGATTACCTCGAATGTTGTAATTTTCGAGTTCTGCAAATGTTACAGTTTAATTGATTTCACCATTGGGTGATGCACTTGTTTTGTGTTGTTACTGTTTATATGATTGCGGTCCTATTTTTTTGCAACCCGATGAGATAAGGGTATTCCATCTCATGCATCATATAGGCACATGTTATAAAATCACATGCCATGAATTTTTCCATGTCATCTAGGTTGCATTAGAGATTGCATGCTGTTGTGATAGAATTTGTGATAGACAATGCATGCTGTTGTGATAGCTACTGTGATAAAATACCTGCTATGTGAATAGGGTATAAGTTGTTTAGAGCTTCTTTATCACAGATACCAAACTTTGGTCTTAGAGGTGTTATGGGCCCTTGATGATTGGAATTTGGGGGGTCGTGATTTTTTTACACTATTGCTTGTTATATGCATTGTTGTGATGCCAAGCTTTGATTCAAGGGGAGTATGGGCCCCCACGGATCAGAATTTGGAACCTTAGCCTCTGTTTTCTGTGTTTTCTGGGCTTTGGTGCAGTTCTGAGGCTACTGTCCGGAAAAACCCAGAATACACGGCATGTACTTTATAAATACACGCCGTGTAGTTTTTGGCCGTGTCACTGACCGTGTGGACAAGGACACGGGACTATAAAAGGGTCTTTAGGAGCACGTCATGTATGGTATGTACTCGTCATGTAGTGGTAAACTGTGTAGCCAACCGTGTCACTAACAACATGGGTCGGGAAAACTATGGTAGTACACGTCGTGTTTGGTATGAACATGCCATGTTGTCTTGTTCTAAGTTCTCGTCCGTTTCATGAACAACACGGGTTGGTATTATCTTCTCCTATACACACCGTGTTTGTTCAGAACACGCCGTGTAAGGGTCAGCTGTGTAGCCAGCCGTGTAACAAAGCACACTGGTTGTGGCCTTCCTTCAAGTGCACGCCATGTCCCTTGGGAACACTCCGTGTAGTGTCGACCATGTGAAAGGCCATGTCACTAACAACACGGGCCAGGTAAGGCATGTCTAGTGCACATCGTGTCTTCCTCAACACGCCGTGTAGTCTTCGGCTAGGACAGTCTATGTGACTTAGTCGTGTAGAAGTAACTGGGCAGGGAAAAAAGGGTCAGTACACGCTGTGTAGTTTGAGAACACGCCATGTAGTCTGGTTGATTACACATCCATGTATGGCCAAGGTACACGCCCAGGGTAAAATTTCTAGGAACACGCCGTGTAGCCATAATACACGCCATGTAGTCATGTTTTTTCCAATTTTAAAGGTTTTTTCCTCCTGTTTCGTTTTACTCTCTTATGTTGCAACTTTGTTCATCGTTAATGAAGGTGCTTTTGGATCTTTTAGAGATATGGCACCAAGACATCCTCCCGTTGCACGACAGGAACCAGGCAGTGATCGTATGCCTGATGCGACCGATCAGGGACTACCAGTAGTTCTGCCTATCGTTCCGGACATGGAACCTGCAATGATTCGGGACACTGGTGCTGACGCTCAGCTCAAAGAGGGTTTCATGAGATTCATTCAGACCTTCCAGGGATTTCAGCATCCTACCCCGACTATGGCAGAGCTGACATGGGTTTTTCAGCAGCAGCATCCTCCCACATTCACAGGGGATGGAGGACCGTAGGCTACGAAGTCATGACTAGAAGCCATGTTATCTATCTTCGACCATCTCGAGACACCCCCAGACAGGAGGGTGAAGCTCGCAACTTACATGCTATGAGACTCTGCCAAAAGATTGTGGGACATAGTTTCTCAGGCAGGGCGCCAATGGACTATGGCTTGGGATGAGTTCCAGCATAAATTCTACGACTACTTGTACCCAACGACGCTGAGGGCTGATAGAGCTAGGGAGTTCATGAACCTATAGCAGGGTACTCTTTCATTTATGGAGTATTCCTCCCGTTTCACAGAGTTACAACGTTTCGCTCCTATTCTAGGAAATGACGAGCTGTTCTGGGCATGGAAGTTTGAGGAGGGACTCAAACCAGAGATCAGATCACAGGTGAATGTATTGCAGTTAACTTTTATTACTCTTATAGTCAACCAGGCGCTGATCATGGAAAGGATCCTAAGGGAGACTAGAGCTGTGGACCATGGAGATTCAGCATCCAAGGCTGATTCTTTTCAGACAGACAATAGGAAGCGCCACCGAGAGTCTACCCGAGATGACCCGAGGAAGCGAGGTATTCCTTCTGGTAGAAGAGATCTCCCTTCTGGCACTAAAGTGGTGTATTATCAGTGTGGGAGGAGCAATAATAAGAATCCCCAGTGCCCAAGAGACCTAGTGGAGTGCCGATCTTGCGGCAAGATGGGTCATCTGCAGCGTTTCTACAAGGTAACCCTTCCAGCAGCTAGTGAAGGAGGATCAGTTTTGATCCCACGTTTAGGAGTAGGGTTACCAGTTGCATAGCAGACTGGGGGCTGGAGTTCTTTAGGTCGTCCAGGTCAGGGTAAAGGTCGTGGACACAGTGGTCAGGCTCAGGGAGAAGCAGCTCAAGGTTTTTAGGCTGCTACACAGGGTCGCGGTACAGGCCAGACTTTTTCTATAGAGCAGATTCATCAGGAGCAGGATCTCAAACCCTCTACAGTTTGAGGTACGATCTTAGTAGCCTCAGTTTTATATTCAACTCTTTTCAATACTGATGCTTCTCATAGTTTTATCTCTGTTGCTGTCGTAGAGAGCATTGGGCTCTGTGTTTTTTCGTCTGCTGACATGTTGACTCTCAACACGCCCTTGGGAATGAGGAAATCTAGCGTACGTTAGTGCAAAGAATTCCCTCTAGAGGTTTTCGGGTATCACTTCTTATGGGACCTCTATGTCCTAGAGATGACAGGCTACGATGTCATTCTTAGGATGGACTGGTTGGTTCCCTTCCAGGAAGTTGTCGATTGCTATCGCCATAGGGTGAGTTTTGAATCACCAGACGGTGGGTCCTTTCTTCATAGAGGTAAGTGGGATGTCCAGGCGGGTAGAGCTGGACCAGAGCATCATAGGTTAGGAGGGGTTATAGCCCAGTTTTCTAGTCTTTATCTGGATGACCAGGGGACTTCACAGTTAAACTTTCCTTTAGTGGTGGATCGTTTAAAAGATGTCTTTCCAGATGAGTTTTCAGGTTTACCACTACGGGAAAAATGGGTATTTGCGACGGGGATAAATCCCTTCGCAAATAGTCCCGTTAGAAACTTATTTGCGACGGGGGAATTTGCCCGCCGCAAATAAGTAGTTATTTGCGACGGGTTAGCTTTCTCCGTCGCAAATAACCGGCGGCGGTAAAAGATATTTGCGACGGGAATATAACCCCGTCACAAATAGTATGTCGGCAGGTTATTATTTGCGACGGGACCCGTCGCAAATAACTATTTAACCGTTGACCGTAATAAATGCGGGCTAAGGTATTTGCGACAGGTAACGTCGCAAATAATACTATTTCTAACGGGTATCCCGTCGCAAATACACCAGTCGCAAATAATCTAACCTATAAATATCCCCCCATCCGTTTTTTTTCATTCATTCTCAAACTCTATCTTCTACTTCTCTCAAAACTCTATTTTTAGAGTTCTGCGTTTCTTAAGTTTAATTTTTTTTTCCGGAGTTGATATTGAAGTTTTCAACAACGATCAGAGATCAACCTCAGATCAATTTTAAAGGTATTTATATTCATTTTAATTTAATATTTATTATAAATTTTTTATTAGTTTCAATTATTCTTAATTAGTTGTAATTTAATTATGTTTACATTGTTTTGTTACTTAATAAATTTAAATTATTAGTATTCATTGTTCATAGTTAATGGTAATTAGGATTAATTAGTAATAATTACCAATAATTAAGAATAAATACTAATAATTAGTAATAAATACCAATAATTAGGAATAATTAGTAATAATTACCAATAATTACCAATAATTAGTAATAATTAGTAATAATTACTAATAATTAGTAATAATTACCAATAATTAGTAATAATTACCAATAATTGCCAATAATTAGTAATAATTAGTAATAATTACTAATAATTAGCAATAATTAGTAATAATTACCAATAATTAGTAATAATTTCCAATAATTAGTAATAATTACCAATATTTAGTACTAAATAGTAATAATTAGTAATAATTACCAATAATTAGGAATAATTAGTAATAATTACCAATAATTACCAATAATTAGTAATAATTAATAATAATTACCAATAATTAGCAATAATTAGTAATAATTACCAATAATTAGTAATAATTACAAATAATTACCAATAATTAGTAATAATTACCAATAATTATCCATAATTAGTAATAATTACAAATAATTATCCATAATTAGTAATAATTACCAATAATTACCAATAATTACCAATAATTAGTAATAATTGGTAATAATTAGTAATAATTACCAATAATTAGTAATAATTAGAAATAATTACCAATAATTACCACTAATTAGTAATAATTAGTAATAATTAGTAATAATTACCAATAAATAGTAATAATTACAAATAATTAGTAATAATTAGTAATAATTAGTAATAATTAGTAATAATTACCAATAATTAGTAATAATTACCAATAATTAGTAATAATTACCAATAATTAGTAATAATTAGTAATAATTAGTAATAATTAGTAATAATTAGTAATAATTAGTAATAATTAGTAATAATTAGTAATAATTACCAATAATTAGTAATAATTACCAATAATTAGTAATAATTAGTAATAATTAGTAATAATTAGTAATAATTAGTAATAATTACCAATAATTAGTAATAATTACCAATAATTGGTAATAATTACCAATAATTAGTAATAATTACCAATAATTAGTAATAATTACCAATAATTAGTAATAATTACCAATAATTAGTAATAATTACCAATAATTAGTAATAATTACCAATAATTATTAATAATTACCAATAATTAGTAATAATTACCAATAATTAGTAATAATTACAAATAATTAGTAATAATTACCAATAATTCGTAATAATTACCAATAATTACCAATAATTAGTAATAATTACCAATAATTACCAATAATTAGTAATAATTACCAATAATTACCAATAATTAGTAATAATTACCAATAATTAGTAATAATTACCAATAATTAGTAATAATTACCAATAATTAGTAATAATTACCAATAATTAGGAATAATTAGCAATAATTACCAATAATTACCAATAATTACCAATAATTACCAATAATTACCAATAATTACCAATAATTACCAATAATTACCAATAATTACCAATAATTACCAATAATTACCAATAATTACCAATAATTACCAATAATTACCAATAATTATCAATAATTAGTAATAATTACCAATAATTAGTAATAATTAGTAATAATTACCAATATTTTCCAATAATTACCAATAATTTCCAATATTTACCAATAATTTTCAATATTTACCAATAATTTCCAATATTTACCAATAATTTCCTATATTTACCAATAATTTCCAATATTTACAAATAATTTCCAATATTTACCAATATTTACCAATATTTACCAATATTTACCAGTATTTACCAATATTTACCAATATTTACCAATATTTACCAATAATTACCAATATTTACCAATAATTACCAATAATTTGGAATAATTACCAATAATTTGGAATAATTGCCAATAATTATGAATAATAACATTATTTGTATATTTTATTATTAATATTAAAATAATATAATTTTCTATATTATATACAATTCTCTTTTCATCTGTGTGTTTTCTGTCTCCACATGTAATATTTGCATTCTTTTTAAAAATTATCAACCTACTCACCAATGGAGAGGTGAAAGTGAATGCAAATATTACATGTGGAGACAGAATGTTAAACACACAGATGAAAGGAGAATTGTATATAATATAGAAAATTATATTATTTTAATATTAATAATAAAATATACTAATAATGTAATAATGTTATTATTATATAATTAATATTTATGAAAAAATTATATTAGTATTATTAAAAAAAAATCAATATAATATTAAAATTATCAATATTTGTAACAGGTTTTGCTTTATTCTCAACATATTCAATCCTTGCTTGAGTGTTTTTTCTAACAAATTATTCAAAACCAGTAATGCTTTTATATTTTATTGAAAAATATGGAACAACAAGGTCGTCAACAGTCATTATTAGATGACCGCATATGGATAAATCAACGTAGAAATCCAAACGGTTCTGGTTTAAATCCAGTATATATAGAGGGTGTGGAGACTTTTTTATCATTTGCGGCATCAAATCCAGAATTTTTTTCAGAAGGCAAAATAAAATGCCCTTGTAGAAAATGTGCATTGAGAACGTTTGACACGTTTGACAAAGTGGGGGGTCATCTCTTGCGTTTTGATTTTCAACCAGATTATGTTTTTTGGTATCAACACGGTGAATGCAGTTCCAGAGTAGGTGATACCAACTTGATTCCGGATCCATCCCAGTTTCAAGATTTAGTACATGATGTTGCAGGTTCATCTGTTCAACATACAAAAACTCCGGATGATATAGATTCAAATCCTGAGTTGGCACCATCTGAATTTTATGAGTTGTTGAGGTCTGCTAAGGATGCATTATATCCTGGCTTCAAGATGAGCAAATTAGAAGCAGTTGCAAAATTTATGGCTATCAAATCAGATAACTGAATGTCAAACACATGTTTTGACCAGATATTTTCTTTTCTTAAAACAATGTTACCCGAAGGAAATGTTTTGCCTACAAATTACTATGAGAGTAAGAGGATAGTTCAAAATTTGGGACGTACTTGTCAGAAGATTCATCCATGTTCAAATGACTGCATTTTATATTCTGGGGAAAATGAGTTATTGGATAGTTGTCCCACATGTGGGCAATTGAGATATAAAGAAGGGCAACATGGGAAGTCTGGTTTGATTCCTGTAAAACAGTTGAGATATTTTCCGCTTACATCCAGACTTCAGCGTTTATTCATGTCTAAGAATACAGCGACAATGATGTCATGGAATAAAGAAAATATTTCAACCGATAAAAGTTTGAATCATCCAGCCGATGGTGATTCATGGAAACATTTTGATAGAGTGCATCCATCCTTTGCTTTAGAAGCTAGAAATGTTTGACTGGGCCTTTCCACTAATGGTTTCTGTCCGTTCGGATCTTATGGTAGTCAATATTCATGTTGGCCTATTTTTTTAACTCCGTACAATTTACCTCTATGGATGTTGATGAAGGAGCCATATATCTTTTTGACTTTACTAATTCCAGGACATCTGAAGAAAAATATTTATGTTTATTTGAAACCATTGATTAATGAATTAAGTTTATTGTAGAGTACTGGTGTTAGTACATATGATGTTGCTACGAAAAAAAATTTCATACTGAGAGCAGCATTGATGTGGACAATTAGTGACTTCCCGGCTTATGGGATGTTATCTGGATGGAGTACACATGGTCAGAAATCATGTCCTTACTGTATGAGAGAGAACAAAGCATTTATGCTCATTCATGGAAAGAAAACTTGTTATTTTGACTGTCATCATAGATTTCTACCAGCTGATCATCTTTTTCTCAGAAACAGATCTCATTTCAGAAAAGAAACAATTGAAAGGGATGGACCTCCAAAAATGCTATCAGGTTCGGAGTTAAAATCAGTTGTATTTTCATTACCTCCCATCACTTTTGGTCCCACAATAAACCAACAGAAAATTTCTGGTTTTGGGAAAGAACACAATTGGATTAAACGTAGCATATTTTGGGATTTTCCATATTGGTCTGATTTTTTGGTCCGCCACATGTTGGATGTCATGCATATTGAGAAGAACTGTTTTGATAACTTGTTTCATACAGTTTTGGATACGCCAGGAAAGAGCAAAGACAATGTAAATGCATGTTTAGATCTTGCCCAAATTTGCAGGCGTCCAGAACTGGAACTGTTTGAGAATGTCAGAACAGAAAGGTTACTGAAACCAAAAGCAGCTTATACACTGTCTAAAGAAAACCGTTTATTATTTTGTCAGTGGATTGCAGATTTGAGACTTCCAGATGGTTGTGCTTCCAATTTGGGTAGATGTGTAAAGAATGGTCATATTATTGGATTAAAAAGTCATGATTGTCATGTTATAATGGAAAGACTTCTGCCCATTGGATTAAGAGGTCTGTTGAATTCTGTGATTTGGGATTCCATAACAGACATGTCTCGTTTTTTTTTGGGAAATTTGTGCAGCTACAGCAGATTATGATGCTCTATGCAAACTTGAAGAAGATGTTGTTGTAATTATATGTAAACTGGAAAAAATATTTCCGCCGTCTTTCTTCGACTCAATGGAACATTTGATGTTACATTTTCCATATGAATCCAAATGTGGAGGTCCAATATAGTTTCGATGGATGCACCCATTTTAAAGATGCATGAAAAAATTGAAAAGAAAAGTACGTAACAAAGCATCTGTTGAAGGATATATTGCAGAAGCTTATTTTCAAGAGGAAATATCTTTTTTATACTCCCATTATTTTGAATCTGAGTATCCTTCAAAACACAACCGAATGGGACGGAACGAGAGGAATATTGATGAAATCGACAATCAATTATCTGTTTTCAACCAGCCAAAGCTTGGTTTTAGTGGAGTTTATGAACGATGGCCTTCGGATGATGAACATCACATAGCTCATACGTATGTTCTGCTCAACTGTGAAGAGATGACATCAGTTGTACTGTAAGTGTTTATATCACTTATTATATCATTTATGTTACAGTAAATAACTTTGTTTTTTATAGGTTGTATGATAATCATATCAAGAAACAAATTCCACAAATTACAGCAGCTGCTCTCGAAGAACGCCGACAGAAAAATTTCTCTCAGTGGTTTCAAAAACTGGTAACATAATTTCTTTATCTTTTAGCAACTCATTCAATGTATAGTTTACTATATTGATAATTATTTCACAAATTTTCAGGTGTCTCGACATGCTGATAAAATTGACAAACGGCTATGTATATTGAGTAACCCACCTTCCAAACTTGTTAAAACTTATAATGCATATGTGGTGAATGGATTTCGATTTCACACACACGCATATGGGGAATCAAAAAAAACAATGAACTGTGGAGTTAGCTTGAGAGGATCTCATCATCGAGAAAATGAAGTTGACTTTTATGGCATACTTGATGAAATCATTGAACTCTGTTATCTTGGACAACATTACATAACCATGTTCAAATGTCGGTGGTTGGATACAAAGAGAGGCATGCGTGTTCATCCAACTCATGGAATCATCGATATTAAATGTAAAAGTGTTCTCGCAGTAAATGAACCATTCTTATTGTCTCAATAGGCACATCAAGTTTATTACGCAAAGTACTGTGCTACATCAAGAGAGTTGACTGATTGGTGGAGTATAATAAAAATCAAAATTCGAGACAATCAGTTTAGTCAAAGTGAATGTGCTTTCACTGATGTGAAAATAATTGAAGTTTTTTAAGAGAGTACTCAAAATCAATCTTTTTTACAAAGAGACATGAGTATCGATGACGACACCCCACATTTAAGAGTCGGTGATGACGATGATGTTAATGATGTCACATATGAATTTGAAATGGTAAGAGATGAAGCAACTGGAACTCGAATGGATATCGATGATGTTGAGGAGGAATATGAAGATGACATTGACATATATGAAGATGATGATGAAGATTAACACTGATAGAATTTCATGGTAGTTATATACAATCATAACCAATATATATGTATATATAATAGTAATTATCAATTATTTGCTAACAACATTAACATTTTCTATTTCAGATGGACGACGACACATTTCGTGAGTTGGCGGATGCTGACCTGCCTTTCGATGCGGATGAGTTGCTGGTAGATGACCCTCAGCCTGCAGGTGCTCCAGGGAGTACGCGGAGGGGGCACGGTCTTGCACGATTGATGATTCATGACCCCATCCTCGAGCGACGTCCACGTCTTGGGTTTGATCCACGCACACGAAGGTGTAATAACCAGTGTGATAACCTGTGGATTTGACTAAGATTTTATTAATCTATTCACATAATAAATGTTTATTATTTTTACAGTTTTCCGCATATAGCAGTCGGACAGGGCAGTGCTATTTTGCGCAACTATTTCTCTCAGCCTTGGACCACATGAGAGCAGATTCCCATTGATGTGCAGCAGGCTATGTTCGGCCATTGGTTGGTACGTACGTAAATAAATAATTTTTATTTTGAAAATTATTTCATTTCTAACTTGATATTTTGATTTATTTGTAGGGTTTATGGTATCCGATCGAGGATACCATGCATGACGCCATCCACGAGGCATGGGAGGTGGCCATGCGTGATCGCTTTTGTCAGTTTTTGCACAATTTAAGAAAAGCTGCCACGAAGAAAGCAGGAGTGTCAGTTTTTGACGAGTCATGTAGAGTACACCGACCAGAGTACATTTCATCCCATGTATGGGATGGATTATGTGCGCACTAGTTGAGTGATTCCTTTCAGAAGAGATCATCGGTGGGGAGGCAGAATCGGGGGAGACAGGAGGTGACTCATTGAGCTGGGAGTTGTACTTTCAGTACTCATAGACAGCATCTGGTACGTACATTATTTTTAAATATTTTATATAACTATAAATATTAACAGTTTATTTTTTATTCTTATAGGATGTCGAGCACCCTGATATTACGGAGTACGACGTATATCAGAGGATGTATAGTGATCCTGCTACTGGGGAGCTCAAAGGTGATCATCAGCATCACATCATGGTCAGTATTATTTGTTTTCAAGTTTAAAAATTAACTGCATATAATATATTCACAATTTTAATTTTAAATTGAAATTACAGGAGCCATATGAGACCGCAGCGTCACAGACCCGGCCTGAGAGTCAGTCCGAGTCATCAGATCAGACCACTGGCCGTCAGTTTGATGAGGCGGCATGGATGCAGGCCACCCAGTATGCCTTCGAGAAGGGCCGGGTAGTTGGTATCAGCTCTCGACTGACTCCCGGAGATTATTATGGCAGTGCTGCGATGTCGGCGTCCAGCTCGAGAGGATCTCGTGCATCTTCTTCTGCTACACAGTATGAGGATCAGTTGCGATCTCAGACTGCACTGATAGAGAGTCTCCGACAGGAGCAAGAGTAGATGTGTCAGCAGCAACAGCAGCAGCAGCATGAGGAGGAGTGTCGATGCCAGCAGCAGCTGTACGAGGAGCAGATGAGTCGGTGGCAGCAGCAACATCAGGAGCAGATGAAGTACATGCACCGACTCACTCATGCTTTAGGGATGGAGTTTCCTCCACCAGCATCTGCAGATCCCCCCCTCCCCCCTCCCCCCATCCTTTAGATTAGAGTTTGTTTTTATGTTATAAAGTTTGTTAAATCAAAATATGAATTTTTTTTCTATTCGTAGTTTTTGTCTCATTATAAAATATTAATAATATTATATTTTGAAATAACAATATTAATATGAATAATAATATTATTTATATTTTATAATATTAAATTATATATATATATTAAAATTTTGTAATATTATAATTTAATTATATTTTTTTGTAATATTAGAATTATTTTAATATTTGAATGTAAAATAATTCTATTATTTTTATATTAATTAAAATAACTTATTAATATTTTATTTATTTATGAATTATAATTCTAATATTATTATATTAATTAAAATCATTTATTAATATTCTATTATTTTTTATTTTTGAATTATAATTATATTATTATTATATTAATTAAAATAATTTATTAATATTTTTTTATTTTTGAATTATATTTGGATTATTATTATATTAATTAAATTAATTTATTAATAATTTATTTTTTTATTTTTTTTAGTATTTGCGACGGGATACTATGCCCGTCGCAAATAGTATTATTATTATATTGATTAAAATAATTTATTAATTTTTTTAAATTTTTTTAAAAAAAACTAATTGCGACGGGCCCGTCACAATTAGTAGTTGCGATGGGCCCGTCGCAATTACGATTTTTAAAAGTTCTCACAAATATACGGACTAATATTTGCGACGGGAAGAATCTCCATCGCAAATACTACCTTTAGCGATGGGCCCGTCGCAAATAATTGTTGTTGCGATGCCATTTTCCACGACGGGCTATTTGCGACGGGACCCCGTCGCAAAAGCCTATTAGTGACGGGATCCCGACGTAAATTACCCGTCGCAAATGCCATTATTTCCAGTAGTGTACCTCTAGAGTGTGAGGTAGACTTCTCGATTGAGCTCATGCCAGGTGGGGAACCAGTGTCCATTCCTCCTTATAGGATGGCTACACCTGAGTTTCAGGAGATCAAGAAGCAGTTGGAGGAGTTTCAAGCAAAGGGTTTCATCTGACCCAGTACTTCTCCTTGGGGTTCGCCTATCCTATTTGTGAAAAAGGCAGACGGTACCCTTAGGCTTTGCGTGTATTATCGTAAGTTGAACCAGTTGACAGTCAAGAACCGACATCCCTTACTGAGGATCAATGATCTCTTCAATCAGCTTCGAGGAGCCAGAGTATTCTCGAAGATTGACTTAAGATCGGACTATCATCAGTTGTGTGTCAGACCATCTGATATACCCCTTACAACCTTCCAGAGTAGGTATGGTCTGTATGAGTACTAGGTTATGCCATTAGGTCTCATGAAAGCACCAGCATTCTTCATGTAACTGATGAACAGAGTGTTCCATCCTTACTTGGATTCCTTCGTGGTGGTTTTCATGGACGACATCTTGGTGTACTCTCACACTCGACCCGACCATGCAACCCATCTTGAGATCATTTTGATTACACTGAGGAAGCATCAGTTATATGTTAAGCTCTCAAAGTGCCACTTTTGGATGGATGAGATCCACTTCTTGGGTCATGTCATCTCAAAGATAGGGGTATCAGACCCAGAGAAGGTGAGAGAAATAGTTACCTGGGAGCAGCCAAAGAATGTCTTTGAGGTATAGAGTTTCTTGGGGTTGGCTGGTTACTACAAGCGGTTTATACAGGACTTCTCAAGCTTAGAAGCACTATTGACGGGCTTCACTAAGAAGGGGGTAAAGTTTTTCTTGGTCAGAAGCCTGTGATTCAGCCTTTCAGGAGCTAAAGGGGAGGTTTAATTCGACACCGATTCTAGTTTTTCCAGAGCCGGGCATGAGTTATACAGTTTTCTGTGATGCATCTGGCATCAGGCTAGGAGCAGTGATTATGCAGGAGGATCGTGTTGTTGTGTATGGATCTCGGCAGTTGAGGCCACATGAGAAAAATTATCCTACACATGACCTGGAGTTGGTTGCAGTTGTTCAAGCTTTGCGTTGTTGGAGGAATTACCTTCTGGGAGAGCATTTTGTGGTATATACTGACCACAAGAGTCTCAAGTACATCTTCACGCAGCATGACCTAAATCTGAGACAGTGGAGGTGGGTCGAGTATCTCCAGTCCTTCAACTTCGAGCTTGCCTATACGCCTGGGAAAGGTAATGCAGTGGCTGATGCACTGAGTAGAAGAACTCAGATACAGGCAGTTCAGGAGGCCAGCAGTGAGTGTTAGATTATGGATCTATTCTCTAAAATGAATTTGGAGGTGCATGACAGGCAGTGGAAGACTTTCCTGTCTTCTGTAGCTTTTACCTCTACACCTCTTGAATAAGTTTGAATGAGGCAGCTAACAGATTCTGAAGGCCTAGTCCTACGGGAAAGCGTGTCAGGAGAGGACCCTCTTCCTGGATGGACCGTTGACGAGGATGAGATCTTGCGTTTCTAGGGACATGAATGGGTGCCAGCAGATATACGCAAGGAGCTGATGCAAAACTTTCATTCCTATGTCTGGCCAGTTCATCCTAGCATTACCAAGAAGTATCGTGATCTACACCGCCAGTACTGGTGTCCAGGTATGAAGAGATATGTGGATGGTTTTATCATGAGATGTTCCACTTGTTAGCAGGTGAAGGCAGAACACCAGCGGCCAGCAGGGCTTTTGCATCATTTACCCATTCTCGAGTGGAAGTAGAATGATGTCGCGATGGACTTCGTGACAGGGTTACTGAGATCATCGAGAGGGAATGACATGGTATGGGTTGTCATTGATAGGCTCATGAAGGTTGCTCACTTCTTGCTGATAAAGGAAACCTTCTGTGTCGATGATCTTGGACGGTTGTACATCCGTGAGATTGTACGCTTTCACGGGGTTCCGAGTACTATCATTTCGGATAGGGACACCCACTTCACTTTACATTTCTGTAAGGGGCTACAGAAATCTTTGGGCACACATGTACCTTTGAGTACAACTTACCATCCCCAGACAAATGGCCAGTCAGAGCGTACGATCCAGGTGCTTGAGGATATGCTACGAGCTTGCATTCTAGACTTTGGCGGTTCTTGGGAATATCATATTCCTCTTGTCGAGTTTGCCTATAACAAAAGTTTTCAGGAAACTATTCAGATGGCACCTTACGAGGCTTTATACGGTAGGCCATTCCGACCACCTTTGTGCTGGCTGGAGGCAGAAGAGGCAGCTTTGCTGGGACCTCGTCTTGTTCAGGAGACCTCAGAGTAGACAGAGTTGATTCAGAAGAGGATGACTACTGCATAGTCTCGTCAGAAATCTTATGTTGGTCAGCAGAGACGACCTCTGTAGTTCGTGGTTGGAGATCAGGTTTTCCTACAAGTTACCCCGAGGTTGGGACACAAGAGGATCAGGAGACAGGGTAAGCTTTCGCCGAGATACATCGGGCCATTTGGGGTTTTGGAGAGAGTTGGGCCAGTTGCATATCGTTTGTAGTTACCTCAAAGGTACCAGGCCATGCATGACATCTTCCACATCTCTCAGATTCGATGTTATTTTTCAGACTCATGTCATGTCTTTCAGCCCAAGGAGGTTGAGCTCGAAGCAGATGCATCGTTTGAGGAGTATCCTATCCAGATTATCGATTACAGTATGAAGATTCTCCATGGGCAGTTTGTTCCTCTAGTACGGGTGCTATGGAAGCACAGGCGTGTACAGGACGAGACCTGGGAAAGAGATGTCGATGTATGATCATGGTGGCCAGAGCTGTTCGAGGTTTCTTCTTCTCCACCTTGTTAGGGAAATTTGGGGATGCATTTCTATAAGGGGGGAAGATTATAAGAACCTGGATCTTCATTTCAGGTATGTCTTCCTTTTTCTTGTAGTTTTTGAGAAATGAGGGGTTTCTGGAAATTTTTGAAGTACACGCCGTGTACTTTCCGAGTACAGGCTGTGTACTCCCTTGTTGCGCAAAGCTATGTGCTGACCATGTCCAAGCCATACACACGGTGTGTAGGGGTGATGTGGAGGCCACTTAAATCAGAGTATAGAAAAAAAGAGTACACGCAGTGTACCCCAGAAGTACACACCGTGTATTTTCTTTTTTTCATTAAACGAACCGGGGTCGCGCCTGACAGACAGAACACCTTTCGTCCAGGTTTTGTTCATCCGAGAGAAGTCATACGGCCGTGATTCTTCTCAGAGCCCTCGTGCCTCCGTCTGATCTTCATTTCAGCCGTCGTCGATTTCGTTGGAACCGCAGCGGTGAGTTCTTCCTTCTCCTAGATCTTTGTTTTCCAATTCCTCCTCTTTCTCAAGTTATCGTTGGTTGAGAATTTTTTATGTTTTCTCAGATCTTCGATGTTCTAAGGAGAATATATCATCTTGGTTAATGTATATCGATATTCTAGGATCGAGGTAGGTGGTTTGTTTCTCTACGTTGAATGTCTTTGAGTTTTTGTGCAAAAAGTGTTGGATACCCAAGTATCGGGTATCTCGGGTTAGGGATTTTGATCCATTGTTTAATTACCTTAGATTTATTTCTTGCTTGAGGTTAATTGATAGTAATATATTCTTGGTTGCATGTCTTAGGATCACCCATGGGTGATTTCCCTTGCTTTGGTTGTTTATCGTCGTTTGGCTTAGGTTGCCTGTGAGGCAAACCTTGTAGCATTGTTTGTCTGCCTTGTTATAGCTAATTGCATTTATTGCCTTCTATTTATATTCTTTTGATGCATTGTAGCTATAAGACAAGTAGTTTTTGAACTTACTTAGGGATGCTGATAGTCTATTACGCACGACTAGACTGCTCAGGGCTGTGTGAACCTGGTGCAGTAGACTAAAGAGGGAATTGATGATTAAGGGCTTCCCTAGAGATTTTGTTATAAATTAGTTTCGTACGCAGGACCTACAAGAATTGGACTTTGTTCTTCCCAAGAGTGTCCTTAGTTTACACACATATCAAGACCATAGGATGAATTATACGTAAGTGCTTCCTCAGAGAGTCTATAGCTATCGTTTCAAGACCATAGGGGAATTGACGGTGAGAGCTTCCCAGAGTGTCTGTTCCTTGTAAGATTATTTGACTAGAGGGGTTTTCCAGTAGGAGCCACCCAGAGAGTCAGTATTATTATTTGTTTGGTTGGTTGTGATGAGTCCACCAAGCCAAAGAACAAGCTTGGGTTTATAATGCTAGTTGTCTAGGTAGTCTGTTGAGATACTTATTGTGTTACTTGTTGTGCCTTGAGAATATAGATCTATTTGCTAGACTCCTTGGTTGATAATTAAATAATTGCATTAAATTAATAAATCAATGTGCATGGATATTTTTTGGAATGTTACTTTGGTGTACCTCTGTTTCTCTACTGTATTTAAATCCTTTACTTTTTCTATATTGTTCACTGACAGTAGGGCACAGATCTTGTGGTGATTGCCTACTTGGATTAGTCTCACAACCTTTTTGGGTCCTGCTTTTCATCCCAAACTGGTTATATGGTTGCAGGTGTGGATAGGGATTGTGGCCCTTCTACTTCAGGTACATGATTTCTGGTTGGAGCAGGAGAGCATAGGACCGAGCTTAGGCTTGCGATGCTGCTGGAGTTGTTGTTAATTTTAGTACTTTATTTTCAGTTGTATTTCAGCATGTTGTTGTGTTTGGTAATTTCCTTAGATACTTGTACTTGTTGCATCATTATCATCATTACTATATATATTCATTGCTTCCGTTGTTGGGTTTTATTTGTTGTATGTCGTTTACTACTTCCTCTATTGACTGTTATTTCTTTTCCCCTGTATACCTTACTGAATGAGGGCATAGTTTCCTTAATAACTTACCAAGGCCCTCGCCTCTAGTCGGAAACCTCTGTCATTTGGGGAAATTCGCTTGAGTTCATTTGGAAAATCGGGCATGGGGCACTAGTTGAGTGGCTCTGGATTCGGGTCGTTACAAGGGCTACATTGTTGAATATTTAAAATGTAATGCTACACACCAAACCACTTCCAACAGGTCATGTGTGAGTGTCGATCAATGTAGCTCATGAGCCCAACACAGAGCTACCTATTCCAATTAAGAAGTATGATATTAATATGGTCAAAAAAGTTGATGGAACAATCATTTCATGGACATAACATCTTGTAAAAAAACATGTCCAAAAGGAGGTATTCATTTCAAATTTACTTTTCAAGCTAAACCATTACAAATTAATGAAAAATTTCTGAACCAATGAATATTATTACAGATGGACAAAGAGAAGGGGGTGAAATGAAATATTGTATCAAAACCATCTAAAAGATTGACCAACTGATCAAAAAGATCTACCAAAAGTACAATTAACCCACCAATTCTATATCCAAATTTACTATCATTCAAGGCTCATGGGGATACAAAGTTAAAAGATAGTTTCAATCACGTATTTGATTTTGAATAAAATATGTAGAGAGAGAAATATAACGTCTTCATTGGTGTTGAGAGTGAAACTAAAATCCTCGACTATGATTGGCTAGGCAACTTAGTTGTAAATGTATACATAAGGTATGTTCTCGTGATATCATTTTCCAAAAGCTGATATATATTGTTAATTATGACTAAATATATTTCATATTTTTGGAATATAGATATATGAAAAAAAAATTGAAGGGGTTTTCCTATGAAATTTTTTTTGGACTCATTAGTCCCCACATCACCTCAATATAACATGATAAAATAGAAAAAAAATGATAAAATAGTGGTAGTTCTTCTCAAATCCTTTGAAATAAAAATTTCGGATGACATACTCTATTTAATACCAATGAATTAGGGGTAAGACTATACAATTTAATCATATCAAAATTATTTTCATTTCTTTCATTACATATTCCTTTTTGTGTTTTTAGGCAACATTAGATGCTCATTTTAGAAAATTTGGATACTCCAAAGATTTATTTTTTGGATTCAATACATGGATATCCAAAAAACTGTCCATACATGATGGCGTTTTTCAATTTTTAATACACTACATCCAAAATTTTAGAACTAAACATCAAGTTATATAATTTATATTATCTTTTAATGAGGATTCTATTATGATAGGGCAGTGCATCAATATCATGAAAAAAAAGGAATTATTCTAGGGGCTAGGAACGAGGAATAATATAAGTAACACAACTGGATAAGTATTAGTGTATATATAATAATATTTCACTATCCAAACACATATCAAAACAAATTACTTATTCTAATAAATGTTTTTATAGTGTCTGAAACAAACCAATGTAAAAGATTATAGTTATTATGTTTATAAATCTATGAGAGATATCATATTCCATAAACAAATTAATATCCCTAAAGAAGTATTTTCAAATATAATTACTATTTAATTTAAAATATTTACTAATCCTTTGTGTGTTTGTATTTTTACAGTACTACTATGATTTTCAAAAAAACTCATATTCACAATACGATATAGATGTACTTAGAAATGAATGGGCAGCATACCTGATGGAATAATGTATAGAAATAGCATGAATATGTGACTTCCATATGCAGGGCATGAATTTCTAATGGAAGTATCACCTTCTAACATATTTATGTTCATGTTATCCTTATATGATCATTGATATCTCCATTGTTTACACTTATTGAACATTTATGATCACCCTTTATTATGTTTCATATCCTTATGTTATTAATAATGGTTTTAGAAATGATGGATAAGAAGGTTTGTAGTAAAGAATAACTCAATGAGAGACTCTTGTGAACTAGTTCTTTATGTTTTCATGTTTCCAAAAGCACTAGACCTAAACTATTCTGGCATGGATAATTATGTTATGTAAGGAATATTAATATACTAAGATGTGATATCTATTTTTGGAATTTATAGGTCAATATAGTTGGTATCAGAGCAACTGAGCTTCTCAAAATTGAGAAAAAATAACAAGTGACTTGTATCACTCAAAGTGTGTCTTTTTATTTAAAATTAACATTACATTTAGTAAAAATGACAAGTGACATACTAAAAATTGAGAAAAAACATTCGAATTGTTTTGATATTTTAGGAAAAATATCCATTAGTGATTTTGGAATTTACTAATCAACTACACCTCAATATGATGTATGGTGTGGCCAGTATGAGTTTAAGTGTGTATTTTTATATTAAATTGACATTAATTTGAGAAAAAAGAAAAAGTGACATACTAAAACCCAAGGAAATGCATTCTAATTGTTTTAATACTTTTGTAAAATTATCCATGAGTCATTTGTGACATATAGGAATCAACCACACCTCAATTTGATGCATGGTGTGAACGGTATGACTAAAAGTGTCTGATATCAATTTAAAATTGACATTTTAGTTCAAAACGTGTTACTCACTAAAAACCAAGAAAAGTTTCTTTGATTTTCGTGATAATTTAGGAAGGAGATTCTTAAGTCATTTGTGATGTGTATGAAGCGGTCTCATGTCAAACCAACCCATTATGTGACAAGTATGACTCAAAATATGTGTTTCCAGTTTCAAATGAAATTTTAGTAAAAAAACAGAACTGGCATTCTAAAAACGGAGAAAACATATTTAAATTATTTTGATACTCTAGGAAAATGATCTATAAGTCATTTTTTACATTTAGGAATCATTCTCACCTCAATACGATGCACGTTCTGACCATTATAACTCAATTTGTCTCTTTTTATTTAAAATAGACTTCAATTTAAGTGAAAACAACAAGTAACATACTGAGAACTAGGAAAAAAGCATTTGGATTGTTTTGATACTTAAGGAAAATGATCTATAAGTAATTTTTGATGTGTAGGAATTAGTTTCACTTCAATATGACACACAATGTGGCCTGTATGACTCTTAGTGTGTCTTTTTATTTAAAATTGACATTAATTTATATAAAAAGAACAAGTGGCATACTGAAAATTAAGAAAATGCATTCAGATTGTTTTGATACATTAGTACAAAAATACATGAGTAATTTTTGATGTGTATGAATTATCCACACCTCAATACAATTCATGTTATGATCAGTATAACTCAAAGTGTCTCTTTTTATTTAAAATTGACATTAATTCAAGTAAAAACAAAAAGTGACATACTCAAAACTGAGAAAACGTATTTGTATTTTTTTTATATTTTAGGAAAATGATATATTAGTCATTTGTGACATGTAGGAATCATATTAACCTCAATATAATGCACAGTGTGTCTGGTATCACTCAAAGTGTTCTTTTAATTTAAAATTGACATTAATTTAAGTAAAAAACAATAAGTGACATACTGAAAAATGAGCAAACACATTCATATTATTTTAATATTTTAGGACAAAGATCTATTAGTAATTTTTGACATATAAGTATCAGTTTAACCTCAACACGATGCACGGTGTGACCGGTACAACTCAAAGTGTCTTTTTTTAAATTGAAATTAATTTAAGTAAAAACAACAAGTGATATACTGAAAAAAGAGAAAACGCATTAGTATTGTTTTTATATTTTAAAAAAATGATATATTAACCATTTTTGACATTTATGGATTATTCTCAACTTAATAAAATACATAGTGTGTCTGGTATAACTCAAAGTGTCTCTTTTTATTTAAAATTGACATTAATTTAAGTAAAAACAACAAGTGACATAATGAAAACTGAGCAAATGCATTAAAATTATTTTGATACTTTAGGGAAAAAATACATAAGTAATTTTTGAAATTTAGGAGTCAAATACACCTCAATATGATGCACAGTGTGTTCGGTGTAACTCAAAGTGTCTCTTTTTATGTAAAATTGACATCAATTTAAGAAAAAACAACAAGTTACATACTATAAACTGAGAAAAAACATTCAGATTGTTTTGATATTTTAGGAAAATTATCTTTTAGTCAATTTTTACATATAGATATTAGTTTCATCTCAATATGATGCATGGTGTGGCCTATATAACTCAAAGTGTCTCTTTTTATTTATAATTGACATTAATTTAAGTAAAAATAACAAGTGACATACTGAAAACTGATAAAATTCATTTAGATTATTTTGATATTTTAGGACAATGATATATTAGTCATTTTTTATGTGTAAATATTAGTCTCACTTCAATATGATGCATAGTGTGGTCGTTATAACTCAAAGTGTCTCTTTTTATTTAAAATTGATATTAATTTAAGTAAAAACAATAAGTAACATACTGAAAACCAAGAAAACACACTCAGATTACTTTAATACTTTATGAAAATGATCCATGAATAATTTTTGATGTTTAGGAGTCACTTTTACCTCAATCTAATGCATAGTGTGACTGGTATGACTAAAAATGTATGTTATCAATTCAAAATTGATATTTTAGTTAAAAACATGTCATGCACTAAAAACCAAGAAAATGAACTCTGATTATCTTGATAATTTATGACAGTGATTCATAAGTCATTTGTGACATGTATGAAGTAGTATCATGTCAAACCGATGCACGATGCGACCGATATGACTCAAAATGTGTGTTTTTAGTTTGAAATGGCATTTTAGTAAAAAATACAACTAACATACTGAAAACTGAGAAAATGCATTCTGATTGTTTTGATACTTTATGAAAATGATCCACTAGTAATTTTTGATAGGTAGGAATCATCCTAACCTCAATACAATGCATGGTGTAGCTGGTATAACTCTAAATGTGTCATTATTTAAAATTGACATTAATTTTAGTAAAAGAATAAGTGATATACTCAAAACTGAGTAAACACATTCAAATTATTTTTGATATTTTAGGGAAATGACCCATAACTCATTTTTAACATGCAGGAATAAAATCCACCTCAATAGGACACACGGTGTGACTGGTATAACTCCAAATGTGTCATTTTTATTAAATATTGATATTTTATTAATGTGTTCTTTCATATTAATGTTTAATTTATTCTTTATAGTATTACTAACATAATATTTTTTTCTTATATAGGTGGAATCATTTTCTCGGGTTGAGATGATTTTTTCAGCAACTGATACCATGGGTAGAGATTATTTAGAGGGGATCATAGGCTGAGTCATAATGAAAAATAATAATATATTATTATTTTAAATGGTAGTTAATGCCTAGTTGTTGTATTGGTGGTAATGAACATAACTAACTACAATATGATTATACATATTTTTTAAATGTATTTAAATTTATCCAATAAATTTTAGAGGCTTAAAATGAGATGAATCCAGTTTTAAGCATAAATACTCTAATATTTTTAAAAGGTAGTTTTACCGCCTTTTGATGGAGAACCCCTTTTAAATCTAATTTTTTTCACTTTTATATGTTCTATTGGACAAAATAAACTTTTTATTTAGAATTGGGACATCAAAATTTACTTTGGGTAAATTTTTGGTATTTTTTGGATAAAGTTCATTTTTTAATGAATAGTGAAAAATACTACATTTTAAGTCAAAACTATCATTTCATATAATTTATTTATATAATTAGATTATACTTTTAATTGGTTTTAAAGTTTAATTGGATTATATTTTTACCATTCAATCCAATTTTATTCATTGGAAGTAATTTCATTTTTTAATTAGACATAAAAAAATGTCAATCTTTTGATAGTTCTTATTTCTTAAAAACACGTTTTTTGTTTTGACAATGGAAATTAATTTTCAATTAATTTCTACAACTTATGTGTTTTGAATTTGGAAAAATGGATTCGATATTTGGAATCAAGAGGTCAAAATTGGGTAAATATCGAACTTTTTTTTAGACATTATGAATAGTAACTTCAGTAAATATTTTATTTACCATGGTTAAAGGGTAAATATGGTAAATAAGGTCAAAAAATAATATAATAATAATATTAAATTACCCTAACATTTGTCTTATTCCTATTATATGATACATGATTGACCATGGCCATCCTTGGGTCTATTTTTGGACCCCATGGAGCCACTTTCAAGTGAAAAAGACATTTTATAAAAATTAATTTAAAGTTAAGAAAAATGTAACATAAACATATATATTTTAGTAAAAAAAAATTTATATGGGGTTATATAAGTGATTTTTTGAATATAAATATTCATTAGAAAGATAAAAATATTTCCTACATTAAGGTATTATATTTATAATTTTTTTAAATTAAATAAATAAATCTAATTATGACACAATGATGATGTAGTGATTGTTTCATTAATAAAGGATTCAAATAAGTGATATTATAAATATTAAATAAATATAATTTGGTTATTTTGATGTCATACATTAATTTTCTGGATGATAGTTTCATTTTATCTTTGTATTAATTTTTTTGAATCAATCAAGTTTTTATGGATTTTTAAAAAGTCATGATATGAATAGTATCAAAATTGACATAATTCATATTTTAAAATATAAAATATTTTATTAAATATTATAAAATTCCAAAAAAAATCTAATATTCAATCAAATAGTTACAATAATTTTAAACATTTATTATTGACTCTTTAATTGGATGTTTTTCATGTTTCGATAACTTTTTGTATTCTCAATGTGTTAACTGCTTGATGAAATGGTAAGAGTAAAAAAGTGTTAAATAAAAAATGTAAGGATTAAAAAATATCCAAAAACGGTCCAATTATTATTGGATGATTTTATTTAGTACAATAGTCATCTTATATTATAATATAATGAGTTTTGGAAATTTTGAAACAAAAAATCATTTTATAATAAAATAATACTTTCAAACTTTTCTAAAGAGCCCCTACCCCCCCCCCCTTATAAAAAGTCATCACCTCTAACTCATTACTCACACCTCTCATGTAACACCCCAAGTTTTTCTAAAAATAAATAGAAATACATGGAACTTTGTTTAAAAGTAGATATTTATAACTAGCCTTTAAACATAAATTTTCCACTTCTATATTTTGAATTTCAAGAAACTGTCATCTAAAATTATGTTCATTATGTTATTTAGAGTCTATTGGAACCAACTTGTTTTTGGTGAATAGTAACATACCCTTATGAATAGTAATATAAATAGTAATATGACCCTAATGAATAGTAAATTTTATTATTATTTTATTTTATTAAGGCTTTAAGATAATAGCATCTGGGATAATTTTTCATTGTGATATAGAAGTAGTTACAGAATTAGAATTGTTAATTTTTGAATTAAGTATTATTTTATTTAAAAATTAAATTAATAATATTTAGAAAATTATTTTCAAAAAATGGAATTCATTTTTTAATTCTACATTTCGATAAATGGTTAGGGTAAATTTTGGGAATTTTTCTGAAACAATTGATTTTTTTGGTGAATAGTAAAAAAACAGTTTTTAGTTTTGGTGTGTTAATGACATCATTAAGGATATAATAATGATTTCATAAATCTGGTAGACTTGTGTATAGTTAAATAATATTTTAGGTGTCCCAAGTGGCATATACCTTGGGCAAATACCATGGGCAAGCCCATGGTTTTGCAAATACCACTCATGAGGTGTTTCTTGAAAATTATTAAAATATTTCATTACTTTTCCTATAAATACCAACCAATTACTTCATTAAATTCATTATCAATTACTCATCAACGAATCTATGTCCTCCTTACCTTCATAATAGTCCTCCAAATGTTTCCTCAAGCCCCCAAGGTTCCAAACTTCAAGTTCTAATGGTTACTTAACAAGGTAGGAAAATTCTCAATTTCTTTCTTTTTCCATTCAATTTCTCTTTTATGTGGTATAACTTTCAAGTTTCCATACCATGTTCTTATTTCCTTATTATTATTTATCTATTATGTATTATGATTCATTTATGTATGGGTGGCCCTTGTCCCCTCTCTTCTTAATTTTTTCTAAAACCCTTTCGCATAGTCGTTGGGCTACCGAATTTTTGTAAGAGATTTCTCACTTATTCTTTTATTTTGAGTTCCTTCCCTATTCTTTATTCATATATTCTTACCCAAGTGGAATGAAATCTCCAGAATCATGTATATTCTGGATGTTCTCATGTTCATGGAAAATTCATCATCATTGTTCTTCTCCTCTCCCACCTTTTCAAATAATTAAAAATATTGTCCATGATGTGTCGAATTACCGACATCGTGGACGATGCGATATAATTTTTCTTTAAATCTTTCAAGTCTGGTCATGAAACCATTTTTATGGTTTAAACAGGTTATAATATATTTATTATGTCTCATACATGGTTCTGGAATTGTTTTTTACTCATGGTTTTAATTTATAAAACAAAATGAGGTCTTTATTATCAAAGAACCACTAGAATGATCTAAACGAACATCATTAATGTTTTAACTTATAAATCATCCTCATATTAAACATCAAAATGATAAATGGTATAATTTATGTTACTAGATATATGTAAATACAAATCCATTCCAATTCTATAGTTCCACTTCCAAGCATCAAGAACATCCACCATGAACCAATCATCGAAATCATGTATAGAACTCACCCAAAAACAGTGCAAGGAGAAAAATAGTAACAATTAAATGGGTGAAATTATGTTATTAAATGATTATATAAGATGTTATAAATATGAAAATATTTCTTTAAAGTACAAATAACACTCTTTTAACCATTATATAGGAGGTTTAAACAAGTTGGAAGTAAGACCAACCCGAGGTAAGGGAATTCTAAACCCGATTTCCATTCTTTGGATTATCCTTCTACTTCATTATTTATGTGATATTAAAATTGTTTGTTTGAGGAAAATTGTTTATAGTATCATTAGTTATTCATATTTACATTATATTTACATATTCCATTTACTCTATTAAGTCTCACTTCAATTGTATGATGTTTGTAAGGGAATTCTAAACATGATTTCCATTCTTTGGGTTATCCTTATACTTCATTATTTATGTGGTATTAAAATTGTTTGTTTGATGAAAATTGTTTATATTATCATGAGTTATGTGTATTTACAGTATATATACATATTCCATTTACTCTATTAAGTCTCACTTCAATTATATGATGTTTGTAAGGAAATTCATAACCCAATTTCCATTCTTTGGATTAACCTTCTACTTCATTATTTGTATGCTATTTAAATTGTTTGTGTGATGGGTTCTGTTTATCTTATGTTTTATTATGTGTATTTACAGTATATATACCTACTCCATCCACTCTATTAAGTCTCTCTTCAATTTTATGATATTCATAAGTGGGTTTTCTTTAAAAATCCTCTTTTTAAATTCGGTTTTACGAAATTCCAAAGTAATGTTTTTATTTAATTATTCACGTTTTATGATTATATTTTGGTTCTTGGGAATAATTTATGATGAATGGTGGGAACTATATCTCTCTCCAATGCATTGGGTATGATTTAGTTGGAGGTCGGTCGTATGGTTACTTCAAGTGTAACTATGATGGTTACACAAAGTAAGGTTGTTGTGAGGGTTACAAATTATAAGGTAGACAAGAATGGTTACAAGATTATTTAAGTAATCCCACAAGATACATTTATGATTATATTTATGTTCTCATGTTTTTTGAGGATCTTGTGTAAATCTCATGTTACACAAAGTAATTATATATGGGTGACAAGAATGTCTTTTGAAAATGCTTTCATACATTACGAGTATTCATGGACTAATGTTCTCTTTCCTTCTTTTTTCATCCCTTACTGATATTATGTGCTCATACCAAGTTTTTGAAATGTTTTTCATAGGTTAATGGATGTGTAAGACAAGGAATTAATCCATGTTAAATTTTGAAGAATTGTTAATGAGTCTTGTTTTAAGTTTTAATGTTTTATATTTTAAAAAAATGGAAACTGTTTTTATGGTATCCACTCTGTAATAACATGTAATGTTATGAATGTATTGTCATAATTCTCTAAAGATCTAAACTTTAAAAGATCTTCAATGTAAAAGGAAGTGTTTTATTGACTAAATTCAAGATTATGTAAGTAATATGATCGGGTCCTTATAGTTGGTATCAGAGGATGGTTTAGATAACTTTAGGGGTTAGGGTGATGTTAATAGAATAACATAAATGATTTTCACTCTATGTTTAATTTGAAATGTTTTAGCATTTAAATATTACCATGTTTCTTCTTCTAAGACATTTTTTTTCAAAATGGTTGTCCACAAAAGGAACAGGGATGCTGAAGAGGAGAGGCACCGAAAGAATGGAATCCTTCCAGAACTATAGCCCAGAATGGTAGGGATTGGAACTGAGCAGTTTGTGATAGTAATGGCTCAGCTAACACAGGCAATAAATGGTGGTGGAATCCATTCAAGAGAACCAGTAGTGGTACCACAATGAAACATGACAGTAGTGGAACATTTTATGAGACAACATCCTCCTATATTCAGTAGATCTTCTGACCCAGTAGCAGCTGAAGGATGGATCAAAGCACTTGAAAAGATATTAGATGTTATGGGATGTTCAGAAAATCAAAAGTTAAGTCCTTCCATTTATCGTTTTGAAGGGTAAGTCGATCAGTGGTGGTCCATGGTAAGGAATATCAGGGGTAGAGAGGATTTTTATTCCTTAGAGTGGGATGAATTTAAAAGTCTTTTCCTTGAAAAATATTTTTCTAAGGTGGTGCAACTTAGGATGGAGAAGCAATTCTTTGAATTAAAGCAGAAGGAGGAAGATTCAGTGGTCGTGTATAAAGAGAACTTCACCCAACTGGAGAGGTATGCTCCAAATCTTATTCTAGATCTTGATAGAAAAATTGACCACTTTTACTCAGGATTGAATCCAAGGTATCGAAGGGCATTGGCCTCCTGTGAATTCAAAAGTTATGAGAAACTTATCCGATGTGTTGAGAGGGTAGAGATGGAGTTTGCTGATGATCATTTGCATTTTGTAAACAAAGAGAATAAGAGGTCCAGTTGGCAAGAAATGGGTAACAATCAACCAAATAAATCTGATGGTAAGAAAATCTAATTTCTAGTTTGTGAAAAGTGTGGTAAGAAACACCCTGGGGAATGTCTTAGAAAAAATCAGAAGTTTTTTAAATGTGGTAAGTTTGGACATATGGCCTAAGATTAAAATGAAAATGATCCTAATACTAATCCTAAAAAGCAGACTGTAAAGTGTTTTAAATGTGGTGAGATGGGTCATTATGCAAATGCCTGCCCAAAGAGAGATCTGAATGATGCAAAAAAGATAGAATAAAAGAAAAAAGGTGTAGTAAGATCCTTTTTTACTACATCAGTAGATGTCATGCCATCCAATGAAGTTGTATCATGTACTTTGTTTGTTCACTCATATTTTTCTAATGTTTTGTTTGATACGGGGTTTACACATTCCTTCATCTCTGAGAAATTTTCTGGTAATTTAGAAATATCACCTCAACAAATGAGACCCGAACTTGTTGTTAAAACACAAGGGGGAAATGTTATAGCAAAGAGGAATTATAAGAATCTTTCTATTGTGGTCTTTATAAAGTCTTTACTTGCAAACCTTATTGTTTTACCCTTAGTCAAGTTTGATGTTATTCTGGGAATGGACTGGATTTTTGATTATCATGCTAAAATTGACTATAGAGCTAAATAAGTTGTTTTTCAGAAATATTTTCATTTTATATACAAGAATGAAACCATACAATTGATAACATATCAGGAAGCTAAGAAACTACTAAAAGATGGAAATTAAAGTTATCTTGATCATATAGTTTAAAATAAGGGAACTATTCAAATTAATGATGTGCTAGTGTTAAATAAATACCTTGATGTTTTTCCTGATGAGTTACCTGGTGTTATATCTGATCAAGAATTCGAATTCACAATTAACTTAGTTCCTGATACTAATCCAATTTCAAAACCCCCATATCGTATGGCTCCAATAGAACTTCTTTAATTCAAAAATCAGTTGCAGGATTTGCTTGAGAAAGGCTTCATTCATCCTAGCACTTCACCATGGGGAACCCCTGTTTTGTTTATTAAAAAGAAATATGGTTCCATGAGACTTTGCATTGATTATAGATCTTTGAATAACATCACTATTAAAAAAATATCCTTTTCCTCATATTGATGACTTGTTTAATCAGCTCCAGGGAGCTCAGTACTTTTCCAAGATTGACTTGAGATCTGGATACCATTAGATAAAGGTGAAGGAGGATGACATCCAAAAAATAGTCTTTCGTACTATATATGGGCATTATGAATTTTTTTTATGCCATTTGGATTAACTAATGCACCTGGTGTATTAATGAATCTTATGAATAAAGTATTTCATGAGTTCTTGGATAAGTTTGTGGTTGTATTTATTGATGACATTCTGGTATTTTATAAAAATAAAGAGGAGAATGAAAAATATATAAGGGTTGTTTTGAAAACTTTAAAAGAAAAGAAACTGTATGGAAAATTCAGAAAGTGTGATTTTTGGTTGCAACTGATTTCTTTTCTTGGGAACATTGTAAATAAGGATAAAATAACAGTTGATCCTGCTAAAAAAAGTAGTTGATGAATGTCCAAGACCCAAAAATGTTACATAGATTCGTGGTTTTCTTAGGTTAGAAGTTTATTACAGATGGTTTTTTAAGAACTTTTCACGGTTATCTAGCCTGATAACTAAGTTAACATAGAAAGGGGTTAAATTTGTTTGGACATAGGAATGTGATGTTTGTTTTCAGGAACTGAAGAAGAGATTGGTGAATGCTCCAGTTTTGGCTTTACCTTCCCAAAATGGTGAGTTTTTCATCTACAATGATGCTTCTTTGAAGGTAGTTGGTCGTGTTTTGTTGCAGAATGATCAGGTAATGGTCTATGCTTCGAGACAACTTAAACCTCAGGAGCTAAATTATCCCACACATGATTTGGAATTGGCATCTGTGGTTTTTGATTTGAAAATATGGAGGCATCATCTATACGGAACCAAATGAAAAATATATACTGACCATAAAAGTCTAAAGTATATATTCACTCAGAATGAATTAAACATGAGGCAGAGAAGATGGATATAACTGATAAAGGATTATGACTGCATGATAAATTACCATCCTGGGAAAGCAAACAAAGTGGCGGATGCCTTAAGTCAGAAATAACATGCATCATTAACCCTGCTAAGTTTGGAACATGATCCATTGATTAATGATTTGATTAATTTTGGATTAGAAGTTGTTGGTGTAGGAAATACCTATATTTTGTTTTAGGTTTCAGTGCAGTCTTTGTTGTCAGACAGAATTAAGAAAGCGTAGAAGGAAGATCGTGAGCTACAGAAAAAGGTATAATTTGTTAAAATGGGTAAGTTTTCATAATATAACCTTGATAAATATGGTGTTTTAAGATTTGTAAAAAGGTTGTGTGTGCCTAGTGATTCTCAGTTGAAGAAAGATTTGTTGTGTAAAGCTCATAGTTCTCCTTTTTCTATTCATCCTGGCAGTACTAAGATGTACAGAGACCTTCGAGAGTATTATTGGTGGGATGGAATGAAAAGAGATATTGCTGATTTTACCATGAAATGTTTAACATGTCATAAGGTTAAAGAAGAGTGGCAGTTACCGAAGGAGATGCTTCAGCCTTTACCCATGCCAGAGTGGAAATGGGAGAATGTATCCATGGACTTTGGGGTGGGACTACCAAGGACATCTCAAGGTAACAATGAAATTTGGGTTATTGTTGATTAGCTAACAAAGTCTACACATTTTCTTTTTATTCGAGATACAATGAATTTGGATCAGCTTTCTTTATTGTACCTTAAGAAGATGGTCAGGTTACATGGAGTTCCTCTTTCCATTGTATCAGACTGAGATACCAGGTTAACTTTTAACTTTTGGAAGGGACTTTAGAAGTCATTGGGAATAGAGTTAAATTTCAGTATATCTTTTCATCCTCAATCAGATGGTCAGTCAGAATGAATGATTCAAACTTTGGAGGATATTCTTTGAGCCTTTTTAATGGACTATCAAGGAAGTTGGTATCAACATCTTTCTTTAGTTGAGATTTCTTATAATAATAGTTTTCATTCTAGTATTCAGATGGCACCTTTTGAGGTATTGTATGGGAAGCGGTGTCAGACTCCAGCGTTTTGGAATGAAGTTGGTGAAAGAAATTTGATGGGGCCAGAATTTGTAGAAGAAGTGGATGAGAAAATGAGGATGATCCAGTAGGACATGAGGACATCTTAGAGTAGGCAGAAAAGTTATGCAGATAATAGAAGGAAAGACTTCTCTTTTGAGGTAGATGACCATGTTTTCTTTAAAATATCCTATTGGAAAAGTGTGATGTGTTTCAGTAAGAAAGGGAATTTAAGTCCACAGTTCATAGGTCCTTTTAAAATCTTGGAGAAAGTTGGAACAATTTCATACCACGTAGCTTTGCCTCCGAGCTTTTTTCAGGTACACAATGTTTTTCATGTTTTGATGTTGAGAAAGTATGTGCCGGATTCATCACATGTCTTGATCCCAGAAGCAGTTCAGCTAGAAGAGAAACTTTCTTATAAAGAGAAACCAGTTCAGATTCTTGATCGAAGGGAACAGGTATTGCAGAATAAGGTAATCGACCAGGTAAAGGTTTTGTGGAGAAACCACAGGGTTGAAGAAGCAACATGGGAGGCTAAAAATGCTATGAGGGGAAATTACCCCCAGTTGTTTATTAAGTAAATAAAATTGTGAGGACACAATTTCAAGAAGGTGGGGATAATGTAACACCCCAAGTTTTTCTAAAACTAAATAGACATGCATGGAACTTTTTTTAAATTAGATATTTATAACTAGCCTTTAAACATAAATTTTCAACTTCTATGTTTTGAATTTCAAGAAACTATCATATACAATTGTGTTCAGTATGTTATTTAGAGTTTATTGGAACTAACTTGTTTTTTGGTGAATAGTAACATACCCTTATGAATAGTAATATGACCCTAATGAATAGTAAATTTTATTATTATTTTATTTTATTAAGGCTTTAAGATAATAACATCTAGGTTAATTTTTCATTGTGATATAGAAGTAGTTACAGAATTAGAATTGTTAATTTTTGAATTAAGTATGGTTTTATTTAAAAATTAAATTATTAATATTTAGAAAATTATTTTTAAAAAATTTAATTCATTTTTTAATTCTACATGTCTATAAATGGTTAGGGTGAATTTTGGGAATTTTTATAAAACAATTGATTTTTCGGTGAATAGTAAAAAATAAAATTTTTAGTTTCCTTGTGTTAATGTCATCATTAATGATATAATAATGATGTCATAAATCTGGTCAACTTGTGTATAGTTAAATAATATGTGAGGTGTCCCAATTGTCTTATACCAAGTGCAAATACCATGGGCAAGACCATGGTTTTGAAAATACCACTCATGAGGTGTCCCTTGAAAATTATTAAAATATTCCCTTACTTTTCCTATAAATACCAACCCATTACTTCATTAACTTCATTCCCAATTCCCCCTCAACAAATCTCTGGCCTCCTTACCTTCATAGTAGTCCTCCCAAGGTTTCATGAAGCCCCCAAGGTGCCAACCTTTAAGTTATAAGGGTTACTCTACAAGGTAAGAAAATTCTCAATTTCTTTTTTTTCCATTCAAGTTCTCTTTTATGTGGTATAACATTCAAGTTTCCATAACATGTTCTTATTTCCTTCTTATTATTGATCTATTCTGTATTATGATTCATTTCTGGATGGGTGACCCTTGTAACATCTCTTCTTAAAGTTTTCTAAAACCCTGTCGCATAGCCATTGGGCTGCCGAATTTTTGTAAGAGATTTCCCACTTATTCTTTTATTTTTGAGTTCCTTACTTATTCTTTATTCATATATTATTACCCAAGTGGAATGAAATCTCCAGAATCATGTATATTATTTATGTTCTCATGTTCATGGAAAATTCATCATCATTTTTCTTCTTCTCTCCCACTTTTTCAAATAATTAAAAACATTGTCCATGATGTGTCGAATTACCGACATTGTGGACGATGTGATTTCATTTTTCTTTAAATCCTTCAAGTTTGGTCATGAAACCATTTTTATGGTTGAACCAGGTTATAATATATATATTATGTCTCATCCATGGTTCTATAATTCTTTTGTAATCATTGTTTTAATTTATAAAACAAAATGAGGTTTTTATTATCAAAGAACCACTAAAATGATCTAAACAAACATCATTAATGTTTTAACTTATGAATAATCCCCATATAAAACATCAATATAATAAATGTTATAATTTTTGTTACTGGATATATGTAAATAATACTCCATTCCAATTCTGGAGTTCCACTCCTAAGCGTCAGGAAAGTCCACCATGAACCAATCATAGAAATTAGGTATAGAACTCACCCAAAAACGGTGCAAGGAGAAAAATACTAATAGCTAAAGAGGTGAAATAATGTTATTAAATTGTCATATAAGATGTTATAAACATGAAAATATTTATTTAAAATACTAATAACACTATTTTAACCATTATATAGGAGGTTTAAATAAGTTGTAAGTAAGACAAACCTGAGGTAAGGGAATTCTAAATCTGATTTCTATTCTTTGGGTTATCCTTCTACTTCATTATTTATGTGGTATTAAAATTGTTTGTTTGAGGAAAATTGTTTATATTATCATGAGTTATGAGTATTTATAGTATATATACAAATTCTATTTACTCTATTAAGTCTCACTTCAATTATATGATGTTTGTAAGGGAATTCTACACCTCATTTCCATTCTTTGGGTTATCCTTCTACTTCATTATTTATGTGGTATTAAAATTGTTTTTTTGATGTTAATTATTTATATTAACATGAGTTATGTGTATTTTCAGTATATATAAAAATTCTATTTACTCCATTAAGTCTCACTTCAATTATATGATATTTGTAAGGGAATTATTAACCCGATTTCCATTCTTTGGGTTAACCTTCTACTTCATTATTTACATGCTATTTAAATTGTTTGCGTGATGTTTTATATTTATATTATGATTTATTATGTGTATTTATAGTATATATTCATACTCCATCCACTCTATTAACTCTCTCTTAAATATTATGATATTCATAAGTGGCTTTTCTTAAAAAATCATCTTTTTTTATTTTCAGTTTTATGAAATTCCAAAGCATTATTTTTATGTAATTATTCATGTTGTATGATTATGTTTTGGTTATTGAGAATTATTTATGATGAAGGGTGGGACATATATCTCCCTACAATTCATTGGGTATGAGTAAGTCGGAGGTCGGTTGTATGGTTACTCCAAGTGTAACTATGATGGTTACACAAAGTAAGGTAGTCGTGAGGGTTACAAATTATAAGGTAGCCAAGACTGGTTACAAGATTATGTATATAATGACCCAAGATACCCTTATGATTATATTTATTTTCTCATGTTTTTTGGATCTTTTGTAAATATCATGTTAAAAAAAGTAATTATATAAGGGTGAAAAGAATGCCTTTTTAAAATGTTTTCATATGTTATGAGTATTCATGGACTAATGTGCTCTTTCCTTATTTTTTCATCCCTTACTGAGCTTCTGTGCTCATCCCAAGTTTTTGAAATGTTTTTCACAGGTTAATGGATATATAAGACAAGGAAGTAAGCCATGTTAAATTTTTAAGAATTGTCAAGGAGTCTTGTTTTAAGTTTTAATGTTTTATATTTAAAGAAAATGGAAACTGTTTTTATGGTATCCACTCTATAATAATGTGTAATGTTATGAATGTATTGTCCTAATTCTCTAAAGCTCTAAACTTGAAAAGATATTCAATGTAAAAGTAAGTGTTTTCTTGACTAAATTCAAGATTATGTATGTAATATGGTCGTTTACTTATATCTCAAGCTCCTTGGATCATCCAAACTCTAACCAAATAAGCTATTAGCATTCCTCTATTCATCCCAGAAGCCTTCCCCTAGGCAGAAGGAAATTCAAGAGAGCCATTTGTCTCAAATCAAAATAAGTTACCCAATTTGAGGAAATTAAAGAACGAACGAGTCATGTAAAACATGAGGTAAGGTACTTTGTATCAATATCCTTTCATTGAAGCATGTTTTGGTAATATAAACCTTCTTTTACACGGTGTATAATAAACCCCTTTGACTTTTACTTTAATTTAAAGGTAATCTTTTTTTTCTACATAACGTTTTACTAAACAACAAACAGAATGTTTTTAATGTTTGTAGTGAAAATGACCTTTCCTCCACCACAATCATTATTTTATATTTGGATTTCATAACAAGTCGTGATGTTTTTAAATGGAAAATAAATACCATATACCATTTTTGCATATTTTGGAATTGAAAATGGTTTTGAAACTGGATTTACTATTTAAATATCTTGAAATTATTTCTTGTGATTGAAAATGAAATTTTATGTTTAAAATGTTGATATTTGCAATATTTTATGTGTGGTGATTATATAATGGTACTTGGACATTTTAAGGGTGGTTACGTGATAAATCAAATGAAGGGTGGTTCTGTGATAAACTAAGAACGGGTGGTTATGTTATAACCTCTAATGAATTGGGTATGAAAGTTGGTTTTATGGCTATTCCATTTAGTGATATGTATAGAAGTCGACCGTATGGTTATTCCATTTAAGTATGTTTATGTCCCAAGTTACCTTTATATGATATACGTTTTTTTCTATGGGGTTTATGGTAAAATTTTGGTTACAAAAAGGGTAATAAATGAGATTATATTTTGTGAAGTGTTTTTTCTACTTCTTTAAGGAAAAAAGTATTAATTTATAATTAAGTATGTGTGTTTTACATGTTGTTTTGAAAACTAACAACTTTCCTTCTTTTTGTATCCATTAATAAGCTTTTTATGCTCGTCCCAAGTTTTTGAAATGTTTTTCTTAGGCCTTAAGGTGTAATAGGGTCAAGTATGGGATCAAGGAAAAGTCATGTTGTTTAAAACATGGAACTAAACACGTTTCTTTTCTTTTAAGAGTTTTTATTTTATGAAAAAAATGGATACTGTGTAGAAGTTTCTATATGTAATATTCGAAATGTTTTGTATAAGTTATGACCTAATTCTCTAAAGCTATAAACCTAAAAATATATTCAATGTGAATTATTAAATTAATTCAAGATTATGTAATGTTTATGGTTGGGGCCTTACATAGGTAGACCTTTATTAGTTCTATTTTTAGTGATAATAAAGGGGGTCCTCTATCAGTAGGTTTTTTTTGCATGGATAAAGGACCCCCTTTTTCATCGCTCTGATTAATAGTGATTTTTTAGTTCTATTAAAGTATATTTTGTGAACTTTTAAAGGTCATATGTGTAGTGGTGATCCTACCTCATAGTTTTCCAAGTCGACTTTGAGGTTTACAATATTCGTCTTCACCCAAACCACATTCACACCTAACCGGAAGACAATCACACTCCAATGAATCCTTGAACCATCTCTGCTTCAACTTTATTTAGAATTATCTCTATCTTTTATAATTAAAAAATATTTAATTAAATATGAACAATATACCTCATCAACTTCAAAAACAATCTTAGGAATAAATTTTTACTCATCGAGATGGATCCAACTAAATCGACGATGCGTCAATCTGATCAATATCGAAGAAGATGTTAAAGAGAGAAATTTAGAAGAATGAAATAGAATATGATAGGGAGAGTAAGAGAGAAGGGAGTAGCATTAAAAATAATGGGATTCATACACTTTCCATGCGCATCACCCTAAATCTAATTTATAATACTTTTTCATCAATCAATTTAGTAACATTTATTAATTGCATCACCTATTTATTACTTTCTCCAATTAATTTCATGCGTCAAACCATCATCATATTGGGAGTTTCATGGACCTATACCATGAGAAGGAATTAAATATTCAACACTGGTCTTGAAATGACCGCCTCAATTTTAGAATCATGTTGTCGTTGATGGTGTGTCAATCCGACACCGTACAAATAATTGACAGTGCAAATGAGATTTTGAAAATAAAAATAATATAATAATAATTTAATATTATTATTAATATATATTTTAAAAAAATACAATCCAAGCCATGCTGGCTCTCTATGTTCACTACACCCATTTATAGTTTAATTTATTTAATATTATCACTTTTTATTTGTTATGATATTATCTAAAAAATAGATATTAAATCCCCACATCTCTAGGCAATCATGAAAGATGTGGAACCCCTTCATGTTTGTTGTATGAAAAAACTATATGCATGCACCTCTTCATTCCAATTTAATTTACTAAATCTTAATTTTATTAATATTATAAATAATAATAATAATACAACTTTATTATTATTATTAAAAATAATAATTATAACACACTATTATGATATTATCATTCATAATTAATAATAATAATAATAATAAAAACAATAGTTATTATTTTTATTATTAGTTATCTCTAATAATTGTTACCATTTATATTTCAACAAAAAACTTTATTAAATACCATAAATTTAAAATGCTCATTTAATCAATGATTCAATGTAAATTCAATGGCGCAATGTCTAAATTCATCCAAAAATGGTGTTGCGTATTAAAAACTGGTCAAAACAATGTAAATTGAAGGTTTGAAAAAAATAGTGGGAAATAATGTAGTTTCCATCATAAGGTTAGAAATGAGAGAAATTAATTTTAAATAATTAAATAAAATTATTATTTAACACAAAAATTAATTAATACCTAATGCCCATTGTACATAGAAGTCATGTCCCATCTAAGGTAAAACCCCCATTTCAGACTTAATGGTGGTCTCAGATTTCTCAAAAAACACATAGTTTGAGAGATATTAACTATTTATTATTTCAAAAATGGATTAAATAATTAATTAAAAATAAAAATCATTTTATAACGTGCGATGTTTTCAAACACCCAACGTGCATAAAAGTTATACCCCACATCGGGTAAACCCCCCATTCCGGACATAATCCTGGTCTCAGATTTGTCATAAGTTGCACCATTTGTGAGATATTTATTATTTAATATTCAAAAAAGGTATTAAAATTTCATTAAATATAAAAATTGTTATTTTCGTGATCGAGAAATCTAAACATCTGATGTTTACAAATGTTATACCCCACCTAGGGTAAACATCACATCCCAGTCCTATAGGTGGTCTCAGATTTCACATAATAAGCACTATTTGGGATATATTTAATAATTTTCAATAAAATAATATATTAAATATTTTTAATAACTTTATCTCACAAGAAAGGTATCCAAACGTCTGACGTCTTTGAATGTTATACTTGTCATAGGGTAAACACCACATTTTGGACCTAATGATGGTCTCATATTTCTCATATCATACATTGTTTTGGAGTTATTCAATTATTTTGAATAAATTGTGCATGATTAAAATAATATTTTTAATATTTTTATTCAGTATTCATCGAGGCTTTATGGGACTCAGGATCTCACACTAACTCAGTGTTTGAGTCCAAAAATATTCTATTGAATATTTCATATGTGTAGTCTTTAACACATTATTAAGTTAGTTCAATGCTAAATCATTTTTCCCACTTAAGATATTTATAATTTATCACAAGATGGTTTTTATTATCATTGTAAAAAATAGGATATTATAATTCTCCCCCTCTATTAACTTCTCGTCCTCGAGAAACATCTCTAGTGGTCTTGATCAGTCAACTTAGACTACTAAGCTCGAACATCATACTCACGTTTTCACATCTCTTTCTGGATTTTTCCATTATAACCAGACTAGTGGTGTCATTTTCCTTAGAGTCATTTCTCACTTCGATTTATAAACCCCACAAGACACTCATCATAAAATGCAATAGGTTCAAACTCAGCATCCTTACAATCTTTAATATGCATAGGATTGTTCATGCATCTCTGAAGCTGAGAAATGTAGAACACGTCATGCATACCTCGATAGGAAGAAGGGAGTTTCAGATGATACACTACTGCCCATATCCACTGAGTGAGCCTCTCACCATTCTCTCATTAAAAGAGTCATTGACTATTTATCTCTCATATACTAGGGTTTTATGTCATTGTTAAATGACGTATTGGAGGAAGGTAAGTTAGGGAAACACAACTCTTTCATTAAGTCAAGTCCAGAAATGGCTCGCAGATATAAGGAAAACAATAACATTAAAATAAGGAAAAAGATAAAAGACGTGCTCTAGTATATACCTCTTATAGTAACAAGTTCCTTATCACCATCTTCTGGTGCTAGATCTGTAGAAAATACATGGTCTTTCTCAGCTCCATGGTCATATTTGTGACTTTCCCAAGTCATATTCATTAGGGGAGTCTATATCCTATACTGGGTTTCTCCACTTCCAACCTGTCCTGAACTCCTAGAACTCATCTGGGAACCCTTTGATAAAAAATGTCAAATATGGACTACCTTACCACATAGGTGGTAGTCCATTGTTGGATTCCTGAAAGTGTTTCTATAATGCTTTCTTAGCCCAGAATTATAGCACTAGTTTGAACAAGTTCTATTCTGGCCCTATTTTATATTGTTCTACTACTCCTGGTCTTCCATTCTCTTCCTACTATTTGAAGGGACTCCTATAGTAGTAAGGGAAAACTCAATAATTGGCCTGTCATGAGTTAGAATTAATCTTGTTTCCTTATCCTCCTATAGCCCCTTCTCAAAGGTCATGGCCTTACAAAGCACCTAAGAGTATGCCATCAGGTCAAATACCCTAACCATATGTCTGATCTCTAGTCGTAGACCTATCTCAAACATTTGATCTTTTTGTGCCTCATTCCCATCTAACAAAGGAGAAAAGCGAAGAAAGTCCATAAAACATGTAGAGTAAATAGAGATAGTCATAGAACCATATCATAATTCCATGAATACCAAGGCACAGTCCACATTCATTGTGTTAGGGAAGTACCGTTCTAGAAACAACTCTAAGAAGGTCATCCATGTAAGACCTTCTCATCTCCCAGCTTGATTCATATATAGAAGTCCACCATCTCCTGGAGGGTCCTTAGAACATAAAAGTTTCCATAATTACTCTCCCTTTATTAGGGATCTGGACTAGCTCGAAAATTCTCTTGATATAGTCTAGAAAATCCTATGCATCTTTTGGGCCACCAATACCCTCGAATTTTAGAGGATGTTGGAGCTATAAATCGCTAGCATGGTCATTCATAGTCCTATGAATATCCCTACCCTAGATAGTAACCAACTGAAAAAATCCCTATTGATTAGGTTCTGTGGCTTAGATTAACTGTGTCTGTATATGATCATGCTGGGGTATATTCCCTTGTACCACAAGTGGTGGCACGGAAGCATCCCAGGTTGCCACATCTGCTGGTTCCATCAAACATCTTCAAGGTGGAATCTTCATAAAAAAGTAGAATTAAGAACATAGAAATTTTTAATAGTCTATGGGATCAAACAAGGTTTTCCTAGGAGTCTACCCTTACCCAAGGTATACCCCTCCTAGAACTAACCCATTTTTTTCCCTACACATTAGTCAAAGTCATCATATTTATACTAACATAATAGCATGATTTGTTTTACTAATTAATTCCAAAAATGATATATTGCACAATATAGAAACACAAACATATCATGCAGAGAAACTATCCCAAATAGATAGCATAAATCAAGGCATTAAATTAATGAACTACTATACCGCACAACAACAGATATATATATGGAATATAAAACTATGTTCCTATTCATGATGCATGAACATACATGAAATATAATAAATAACATATAGCATCATGTGTGTGTACCCAAGGTGAATCAATAGTAACAACAGAATATAAATTCCCCACTTTATGGAAACTTGGAGGTCCACTATTCATTATTGGCCAGGCACTGTCATAGTTCCCTTACCTGAGTCTCAATTTTCTATCTCCTATCTAACCTGTCCCAACCCAACATAAGAGAAGAAAATATTAAGTGGGTATTGATCCTCTAATACCATTTTGTAACATCTCGACCCAAACCACCAGGTTCGAGCCAAAATGCTACATGACCTCATGTGCACCTCCCCGTATGCAAGAGGTTACTTACCAGTAATGAGGGTCTTAATTGAAACCTTGGGGAGACTATACCCTTTTATCATGTCATAGGATTGATAATAATGAATAAATAAAATAATAAACAATTAGAGTAAATTAGAAAATAGAATAATGACATATATATAAGAGCTCCCAAAGTGGTAAGCCTATCCAGAGTATAAAGTAGTAGACAAATACAAGATAAAAGTAAATAAACAACTATCAGCGGGGTACTCTAGTGTCTATCCCAGTCCGCTCTATCTCCATGCTCCACCGCTCAACCATCTGTCATATGTCAATTTCCCTTCACCAGATCTCTGGTCACGAAATCTACAAGTGCATTGAAATTCCCGAGTAGGGTATGAGTACAAGACTCGGTAGGACACCACCAATGCGTCCTTACCATAAGTGCACAAAATATATATAATAGTTTATATCATGACATAATTAAATGCTCATTAAACATAAATGTGTTGAGTCATCATGCGCTGACCAAGCCGCCATGAATCTCGGTCCCACATGCTTCAGCTCGTTGCTGGTAAGAAAGTCAAGAACACACATACCTCTATCAAGTTCGCATAGCTCACCCCACCCTTTTGGTGTTTGTTACAAGAAAATTGTACATTCTTTCAGGTCTATATTTGGAATTATTATCATTTTAATCACCCACAACCCAAGTTCATATGAATCTATGAAAAGTATCCTCTAGATAGACATTATGATTTCCCCTCTATAGGGGTATCCATATCTACCTTTACGGATATTGGGACTGCATCAAAATGGGTAATCGGATGCTAGACCACGTAACTACTACCCTCAAGGATAAACCTATGCAACTTATTATCCTCCATCTAGCCATTATATTTTCCCCTCTACAGGGTTAGCCATGTCCTCCTTTAAGGATGTTAGGACTGCATCAGTATGGGTAACTAGCCATTGGACCGTGTAACTCACACCCTCAAGGCTCCACCTATTTATCTTGGTACCTAAAACGCAATTCCATGGGATATGGGACACACTAACAAAACATGTCCTAGAAGGGAATGATAAGTCACACCAAGATCAAAGTCAGGATAGTCACACATAAATAAGTACGCCCATGGCTACTCACACACCCACATTCAATTCATCACAATCATGGGTTAGTCCAACACAAAAATTACATCATGATAACATAATATATATATATATATATGGCCTAAATGGAAAATAATCTCCTACCTCATGGTTTTCCAAGTTGACTTCAAGGTTTAAAAAGGTTTTTGTCACCCAAACCATGCTCGCACCTAATTGAATGATGATCATAAGCCAATGAATCCTTGAACCATCCCCGCTTCAGCATTATTTAAAGTTATTACTATCTTTGATAATTAAAAATATCTAATTAAATCTGAAAAAAATACCTCATCTCCTTTAAAAATAATCTTAGGAATAAATTTCTACTTGTCAAGATGAGTCCAACGGAACCGATCGTGTGTCAATTTGATCAATATCAAAGAATATATTGAGGAGAGAAATTTAGAAGAATAAAATAGAACAGGAGAGAGAGAGTAAGAGATAGTGGAGTGAGGAGTCATGTGAAAAATAATGGTATTCCTACCCATACCTCAGATCCAATTTATAATACTTTTTCATCAATCAATTTAGTAACATTTATTAATTACATCACTTATTTATTACTTTCTTCTATTAATTCCATGCGCCAACCCATTGTCATATTGGGCGTATTGTGGACTTTTATCACAAGACCAAATTAAATATTCAACACTAGTTTTGAAATGACTGCCTTAACTTTAGGGTCACACTGCCACTGACGGCGTGTCAATCTGACACCATACAACGAAGTTATAGTGAAAATGAGATTTTGACGACAATAATAATAATAATAATAATAATAATTTAATATTAAAATTAATATATACTTTTAAAAAAACTCCATCCAAGACACCCTGGTCTCCCCATGTGAATTACACACATTTATAGTATAATTAATTTAATATTATCACTTTTTATTTATTATGATATTATCAAATAAATGGGATATTAAATCCCCACATCTCCAGGAAGTCATCAAGGAGGTGGCACCCCTTATTATTTATTATATGTGCAGAATATCTCCAGGTGCCTCTTTATTCCATTTAATTTATTAACTTCTAATTTTATTAATATTATAAATAATAATAATAACACAACTTTATTATTATTATTAAAAATAATAATAATAACACACCACTAAGATATTGTCTTTAATAAGTAATAATAATAATAATAATAACAAGTATTATTTTTATTATTAGTTATCTCTAATCATTTTCACCATTTACATTTTAATAGAAAACTTCATTAAATATCACAAATTTAAAACATCTGTTTAATCCATGATTCAATATAAATTCAATAGCGGAGTTTCAAAATTCATCGATAAATGTCATTGCATATTTTAAATTGGTTAAAATGGTGTAAATTGAAGGTTTTAAAAACTTTTGGTGAGAAATAATTGAGTTTTCAACATAAGGTTAGAGATGAGTGAAATTGATTCTAAATAATTAAATAAAATTAATTATTTAACACAAAAATTAAAAAATACCCAACGCCCATTGTGCATAGATGTTATGCCCCACCTGGGGTAGACCCCCCATTCCAGACCTAATGGTGGTCTTGGATTTCTCAAACGACTAATATTTTGAAAGATATTAATTATTTATTATTTAAAAAATATATTATACAATTAATTAAAAATAAAAAGTGTTTTATCACGTGTGACGTTTCCAAACACACGACACGCATGAAAGTTATACCCTGCTAGGGTAAACCCCACATTTCTAAAACCTAACCGTTGTCTCATATTTTTCTTGCAATGCACCATTTGTGAGATGTTAATTATTTAATATTCAAAAAACATATTAAAAATTAATTAAATATAAAAATGACTATTTTTGCGAGCAAGACATCCAAATGACCAATACTTGCAAATGTTATACCCCACCTAGGGTAAACACTACGTCCCAGACCTATCGACGGTCTCATATTTTGTATACAATGAGCCATTTGAGATATATTTAATAATTTTAAATAAAATAATATATTAAATATTATTTAATAACTTTATCTCATGATAAAGGAATTTAAACACCTGGATAATTCAAATGTTATACTCCATATAGGGTAAAAACAACATTTCAGATCTAACGGTGGTCTCAGATTTCTTATATGATACACTATTTTAGAGTTATTCAATTATTTTGAATAAATTGTATGCACTTAAAATAATATATTTAATATTTTTATTCAGTTTTTGTTGAGACTTTTCAGGCCTCGGAATCTCACACTAACTCAATGTCTGACTCCAAAAATATTCCATTGAATATTTCAAATTGTTAAATAGGATTTTTCTCTTATGCACCACCTTTAACACATTATAAAGTTATTTCACTGATAAATCATTTTTTCCCACTTAAGTTATTAATAATTTATTACAAGAGGTTTTTTATTATCATTTTAAAAATTAGGATATTATGATATAACTGAGTGATCCAATTTATCCCATGAAATAAAAGATAAATGAATGCTAAAAATGACTTTTTTTCATGTTTAAAACTTTTATAATTCCAAGAAAATACCTATGATATTTAAATATCATGCCACATCTCACTGTCTTAATATTTAGAATCACCTTAATTTGATACTTTTGAACCCATTTTTTTATATTCTTTAAATTCGGCTCACTTCTTAAGATAACTAATCCATGCCTTTTTTAACTAGAATTTGATATTTATTTTTCAAAACTTAAGGGTTTGAGGTACTTGTGTTGAAAATGAATGAATAATTTATTTGGTTTTAAATCCCCATTTTCAAGAGGATCCTTATTATTTTGGCCTACCCTATACATATAATACTTTTATCCCTTAGTATATATGAACATCATGTTTTGTTAGCCGCATTACAAGCCAATTTTCCCTATGAAACCTTCTCTTAAAGCATAAATTCATGATATAGTTGAAATTAAGTGTGGGAGGATGATATCTTATAGTGTGTTACGTCATTTAGTGCTACTTTGGGTGGGAGATAAAATGATGAAGAGATCTATCTATTTACAAAAAGTTATTTTACTAAAATCCATTCCTTTCTGAATATTTTCAATAGTATAATGCTGAATAAAAAAATGATGCGTTGAAAATACTAGAAATATAGAAAAAATGTTTGTGAAGATTAACAATTTTTCTTCTAAAATATTGAATGGTGTGAACTTTACATAAATTTTTCATGATTATTGGAGATGAATTGTTTCGAAGGGTAGTTATAAAGAGACCATACATTAGTGAAAATTAAAATCATGCAATTTTTATTCAAAAATATCCAAACCCTCAAAATTCAGCCTCATCATTTTTGACAACAAAAACTTACCAACAAAAATCCACTGAATAACCCTGAAAATTTCTCATGGTAAACACATTTACTTGAATCACAACATGTGGAGATGTAGGAATTTATCAATCCAATGTTTACTCTTTCATGAGTTTGGATGATAAAATCCTTATAGAAAAGTAGTATTTGTGTGATGAGAGAAAATTAATATAAAGTAGCTGTTTTGTGTTCATCGGAGGAGAAAAAAAGTGGAAATTGATTTAATGATATAAATACAGAATTTTAAATAAGGGTTTTTTGGAGGCATTATATTTTTTTTATTCTTGGTTTTAAATTGGAGGATCATATGGGTATGTGTTTTGAATTTAATTTGATTTGATTTTGAAGCTTACTTATCCATAAGACCAAGTGATATGTATGGGGTAATTGACAGAGATAATATTTATATTATTTTTAAGGTTTATTTCAATGATTTATTCCCCACTAATTTATAAATTTTACTTTAATTGCATCATTTTTTTATTTTAGGGATGTTTTGAGTTTAAATGTCAAAAACAATTAAGTATGGAATATTAACATTTTTATTACTTTTATATTTCAAGCATAAATTTTTCAATATTATCCAAATGGATTAATTATTATTTTAGACTTCATTTTTTCATGTTATTTAACTTCTTTAACTGGTCAATGTGCTATTTTGGACTTTATAGGGGCCAAATAAATTAATCAATGTGGAAATTCTTTTTTGCCGATAGAATTGATCTTCCGCAATTAAATGAGATATACCTAATCCTAATGGAAACAAAATTAGATGATTATAGTTTTATATAGAATAGTATTTGATGATATATGTGCACATTAAATTTCATATAGATATTCACTCATTAAGGATGTTGTTCCACATATCTATGTGGAGGAATATGAAGTGTCACTTTAGTAGAAAAAGATAGCTTTCTTAATTTTGGAATAACTTTTTTTAAAATTGAAAAAAGGATTTTAAATTTTTTGGGTCAATAGAAAAAAAATTAGAACAACTATTAAGAAGTAATCATGGCAAGTTTCAAAAAAAATTTGGGTAGAAATTGTGTGAACTTCTAACGAATATATTCTAAAAATTAAATTTTTTGTTCTTCCTTTTTCTATTTTCTTTATTTTTTAATTGCTACCTCTTCCCCATTTTTCCCATTTAACCTTCACATGGAGGGTTAAACATATGATTTACTAAGTAAGGGGGGGTTCCTTTTTTGTAATTATTGAGTTATTAAACTTCTTTGAATAATATCCATTTCTTTCTTTTGTTAATTTGGTTTCAATATTCTAATATTTGTTTTCATTATAAAGTATGATTGTATTTGGTTTTAGATTATATTTTTGTTATTTTATTCTTTAATAATCATTATCTTCATCCACTAGGTTCTGGTTTATATATGATGGAATAAACCAAGGCTTAGTGATGAGGTACTTGTTGATCGTCATTACATGTGGGAGGGGTGGTAGACCTTATTGATTTTTTGGGATAAACAAGACCCAACTGGGTATTTCCTAAGTCAATTAGATCTATTAATTTAAACTCTCTTGAATATATGAAGGAGGGTAGACTAAGATGATATTTTGGAATGGTTTATTCTCACCATCACCATTTTATGAAGGGAGTGAAGGGAAGCAATTTTGGAATATCACTTTAATCATCTTAACAGAAGAGGATTGGATAAATTTGAACTATGATAGCATTGAATTTGGAATGTCAAACCTAACATGATCACCCTTATCATATCACTATTCTTAATCATTTTATTCATCCCTCTTTTTTCAATCTCTTATTTCCATACATTCTTTTGTTTTCAAAATCATACAATTTCAATAACACCCCCTTTTTCTATAATTTAAAGTGTAAAACATGATTTTTGTGCACTCCTCTCCAGAGACAACATTGGTTGACCACTATACTATATAATAACGTAGTAAATAATTGTTTTTATAAAACCCTGTGATATCCATGTGTCACTTGATTTGCGACCAAGCAGGCTAGGTGGGTCGGGTCTACCCGAACCATCTTAGTTAGGGAGTGCTTCTCCATGTTCATGGGGAACATGCACACACCAAGGTCACTCCACCTACTACTATACATGTAGGCCACCACATGTCCTGGTTTTCACCTAAGTGGTGTTATATCACAATGTTTTTACCATGTATCTGTTTAGGGAAAATAAATAGTCTATCCTAAGTGTTTTTCATGTAAATCACAATGGTTTGGTATGTTCAACCATTTGAACCAATTTTCAAGGTGAGGTAGGATTTTTTAGGATTTAGCTCTATATGGGATGATGATGGGGTTCATGCATAATTATCAAAGCATTCTAAGGTTTAGTAGTCCCCTAGTTTCTTGGTAATGTTAAAGTGCGGGCTCCCTACATCATCGAAAGGGTTTGGTGCTCATCTATATAAATTGGTCATTATTCTTCTATCTATGGAGTTAGTACTCACTCTCTAAAAGATCAAGTAGTGTTTAAGTCCTCCATTGGGTTTGGTACTCCCTCGATCGATGATTACCCTTTGGTTAGGATAGGTCCCCCACTATAGTTCATGAGAGGTGGAATGGGTTACCTACTTTAGTTTGATCAGATTCCTAGGGTATGTTACCTCTTTGATCAATAATTTTTTCTCCGGGAGGTGCGGGTCCTCTACTATGGTTTCTGTGAGGAGATATGTATTTTCTATTATCCTGACTGGTTATTATTATAAGGTTTAGTACTCCCCTTACCAATTATTATACTCGATCAAGGTGAAGGTTCTCGTATGGGATTATAAAATGGTAACATGTTATCGATAGTTTTGGATGGTAGGATGTTATACCCCCCCCCCCCCGAATGACATGCATACTTAAGAAATGAGAGGATCCTCCTTTATGGTTTCCAGTAGCGATGTGGAAGTTGGAGATGTTGAGAAGATTATATAATTTGAGACTTGTGATTCCTTAGGAACCCTCCAGTTGTGTTCAAGATACAACATGAATTTGGGCTATAAACTTCAAACTTTGTGGGATTTTCAGTACTTTTATCATCCTTCATTTCTTATGAGATATGAATTTCCATTGGTTGAAAATGAAAATGATAGAGGCTTATCTATACCCTTAATACTTTTAGTGGTTGATATTATTTGTATCCCTTTTTGTCTTCCTCCTATTTACTCTCTAATATCATGGGGTTTTAGATGACTTTTTTCCATGATTTTCCATTGCAATTTTGGGGAATCTTATTGAATATGTTTATGTTAACCCCTACATAGGATTTGTTCCCATACATGTTGTGCATGTAAAAATATGTAGGATTCATAGGTGGTATTGGTGGATGGGGAGATGGATTTTTTTATTATGAGATGACGTATGGTGATTCTCGGAGATGCGTGGTAGAGCACAACAGTTCATGATGGTGGTGATGACTATTGTGGATGGAGATTGATCTAGCAGTTCACATAGAAAGGATGATATTCATTGTATCTTGGGTCTATTAGATTCATATGATTGTGGGGTTTATATTTCCTTTGATATTTTATTATGTGGTGTTGTACTTGTGTTTAATATCTCATGCATGTGTCAAATACAATTTAGTTATTTATATATATACAAATAGTGTTTTTGTTTATTTTTATATTGGATATATGTGTCTATTTTGAGATGATATAGGCTAATTCCAATCATATTTTTTGTCCCAATATGACCACAATAAGTCTTAGGAAGGGTTGAAGTAAGTACATGAAAAATTATTCTCTTAGAGAAACCACCCTCAGAAATGACTAATGTCTAATCTTTTATTAAATAAAATTTCAAAAGAAATAAAACACCAAAAATAAACATCAAGCATAAATATTTATAGTGGTTTGGGGAATAGAAATTTCCTAGTCCAATCCACCAAAAATATTCTCTGTGATTTTGGTTATTTATACTAAATAAGTTATTTTTTCAAGGACTATTAGTACTTTCTCTAGGGACTACACTACAGAGTGCAATCAGTAAACCCTTGGTATAATAACATAATAGCCTTCAATCAGGCTCTATAAAGGATTTAAAAATAAAAAAATTAAAGTTATTTTACCAATAACCTTTTAAAAAAATAGATATAATGATCAAATTATTTATAGATAAAAATCAATGTTGTAAAATATAACTAAAATAAGAAATAAATATCTAGAAGATACGGTAAAAAAGAGAATATAGCTCAGGGAGAGTCTTCTGAAATGACAGTAAGGGTGATAAATATAGCATAGATGAAGATAACAAGGCTTATTCTTATTCTTTTCTAAAATATATTAGTTCATAATAGATTCTATAAAGAGATATATATATCTTGAAAATTGTATTCTAATACTTCTATTCATCTCAAAATATCCCTTTCTCACTTCTGATCTCTCTAAAATGTATGCAGAAACTTCTCTTTCAAACTCAATGAACTATTCCATAAATTTCATAACTCTCAATTTAAAAACTCATGTTATTTTATTGTAAATACCTTAGAAACATTAAAGACAAATAAATTATCCTTGTACTTATTTCCTTTCTCAGTAATTGTCTCTTATTACAATCATTTTTACCCTAAAGAGGTAATTTAGCATTTAAATATTGTATGGCATCATTAACAGATAACGCAAGTTATTCAACGCAAATATATACCAGGTTGTAATATGATGTATCTGATTGTAGATCACCACATAGATGAATTTTTCATTTGAATTCACTTAGCCAATTTGATCCAATTAGTTGAATTATCTACATAGATGAATTCACATAGGCCTTATTCACATATCTAAATATCACCATGTAGAAAAATTGAGTCATGTAGGCTTTTTACTCAATATCCAAACCTGATGTAGCATATTAGAACCAAATAGTGAATTTCACCACATATTTGATTCATGTAACATATTTCTTCATATAACTGATTCATATAACCGATTCATCTACATATCTTATTGCTCACATAAATTTTTTAATGTTGTAGGCGATTTCCACATATCCATTTCCATGATGTAGTCGATTTACATGGGTGAAACCTTCACATAGGTGATTGAAATATACAAATTCTTAACATATCCATTTCTCTAAATAGACAAATTCCTCACATAACCAATTTTCTAGACTTAAGAAAATTTCATCCAAAGTGTCTATAATTGCGTACTTAAGGATTTTAATAGTTGAAACACTTAAAATAAGATAAAATCTTATGAACACACTTAATAATGGGACCATAATTAACATATAAAAGGTTATTTGAAATCATAAAAATATAAAGTTCATGGGATATGTTGGAACAAAATTTTTTGTCTAACAATATACCCTTTTTGATGATCACAAAAACCATGATATATTAAACATGAAAATTTTAAAATGTTTAACAAAATTTTAAAAAAAAACTATATAATATATATATTTCTTTTAAAATTTATTGTTTCTACTCCTTAGTTATACACTTCTACCCATTATATTAATTGAGTAATTTTATCCTTTTGATTAACCATAGGGTAAACATTTCTAACTTCTCCCCCTTTTGTGGCATTAAAAAGTAAGGGTAAAAAAGGAAAACACTATTAATGTGGCACTTAGATTAATAAACTATTAAATTATAGTGTTGATACTGATTATTAAATAATGTAAAGAGTTTAATTTAGTTAATAACACAAATAGATTAAAAATATTGAAAAACAATCACTAAGAAAGAGATAAGTAATGAATAACATCAAATGAAAATAATCACTTATAGAATCATTAGAAATGAATAAAGAGGTATTTTATTACATATTAATATGTTCAAAGATAAAAAATTACATCCACTCAACACCATAAAAACATAAATGAAATACATCAGTCAGAAGACTTGATCTTATGGTTGGGTTCGAATTGAGAAGGAGGTTTGGGTTGAGGTATTTTTAAGGTAGGGTCGATTTTAGAGGTAGTTAGAGGATCTAATGGATAAAGTGGTATAAACTTTACAATATATATATAATCTCCATCTCCACTACCAAAAATGGATTTGACATGATTCCTTTGAAAATGGGTTTTGAGAAATCCTTCAATATTCCCTTTAGTTATACTAATATCATAGGTTCTCACATAAAAAAAAGGTAATTTATTTAGAGGTTTAGAGGATCAGGCTACTTCTTTATAATGCTCAATAGTTGGGACAACATCAACATTTTCTTTCCCTTTCTGATAGATTGGATCTATATCATAAACAAATTTTTTCTTATGTCTAGTACATATAAAATTGTTAGGAGAATAAGGTCCAAGATTCCTTCCTCCTTTCAAATAAAACAAGGATTCAGTACAAATGTCAATCTTGGGAACAATTTATGACTTGAAAAACTCAATATTAATATTATAGAATTGTTTGTGTATTTGATAAATACATGATAAACCATTTTTTAGGATCCCTTTAAAGGATTATAATTGATGAGAAGAGAATAATAAGGATCATTAATAAAAGGTGCAGGGTCAGTAGTAGATAGACCATATGGGACTTCCACTAACATCTTCTTTAAAATCCAATCCATGGAACATTGAATACCAATCATCCTTTTGTTCATAGATTATATCTTTATATCTATACTTTCCACATGATCTATCAAAAAAAATCTACCACCTAAAGAGAACTGAACTTTGGTTAAGGAACTAGAGCACTAATAATTTCAGGCTCAGTTACAGATTGAACAAGTACTGGTATAGGTTTCATAAAAGGAACTAGATAAACTAAAATAGTGGATATTTGAATAAAATTATTAAGACTTGGGGGTATATAGACAACTAATTCCTTTCTCATGGTCACAAATAGGACTCCTATAGATTCTATATGTGATTCAACCTCTGAAGATTTTGAATAAAGACCTTGAACTTCTTTATAGAAAATTTCAATAAGGTTAGCAACCTCAAATTATTTCTAGATATTGGGCCAAGAGATATAAAAATCATACCTTGAGTATGCTTAGAAACTTTTATAATCTCTTAAAAATTCCCACTAGATTCATCATTAAATCACACTACTTCATTTAAGGATTTATTTTTCCTTATACCAATCTTTCTAATAGATTATATGGTACCTTAGAACTCTCAAAAAATATATTTCTTCAATTATTGCATCGTAATAGGAATAATCAGATACACTAAAGACACTGAAGCTAAGAAGACACGTAGTTCAATTCTAATATCATCTGAAAAAATCCACTATGAAAATATGGAACAAGTGAAGGTTATGAGGTGGAAGATACAGAGGGTTGAAACTTTTTTATGAATTCAAATTAGATTATTGAAATACTTCATAAAGTGTGAAATATTTCCTTTATTTCATTCCAAAAAGACTTAATCTCATCAAGGACATATTGATACATGTTTGATTTTACTATTGAAACATTTTAGAGAGAGTATCTTTGATATTAAATCATTAATCAAAGCCTGTTTAATTTTGAATTTTTAGGGTAGGAATCTTTAAAACCTTTTACAATAGCTTTAATATCCTCAATATATTTTGAACTTACTTCAAAACTAGCTTTCTACATAGGAGGTATAGTCTAAATATTCCTTATTATCTATGTTTGGGTAGCTAAAAATCCAACCAAATTATAAAAATTATCCTTGGAAATAGAGGAATCCTTGAGATATCTAATATCATTATTAGAGGATTTTAAATCCTATTTCATCTCATTATAATATTCTCTAATATTATCAAACTCAATTAAAATAAAATAGGAAAAATATTTTATTTCATAACTCTCTAAAATATTACTAACCAAGGATTCTTCCTTGTGCACAACAGGTGGTGTTGAGGGTGTAAGTGGTATATGTGACTATTCAACAGTTTCCATAACCACATCAATAAGTCTATCTCTATCAATAGGTGGCCTAGGGAGAATTGGATCTACTACATGATGCTCTATCTTTGGTTTATCTCTTCCATTATCATTTGAGACACTATGCCTAGTTACAAATGGCCTTTATTTTGGATAAAGAACATTTATCTCATCAAATGGATACATATACTGACCAACATAAACATATTCAGTAGAACCAACATCTTAAAACTTAAAATATTTTGCTTCCTGACTCAGATATGGCTCAACCATAGCAGGATAGATAACTAAAACTGAAGACTCAAATCTGACATCCATTATCTCCTGCACCTCCCTAGTAGACACCATCTCAATAGGTGTTGTATCCCTAGGTGGTGAGGTTTGGGATGGATCCCCCTGATCCACACATCCCTAAACAATAGGTTTCAATTAATTTAAAGGAGAGTTCCATATATATCCAATGATCTTAAAAAGAACTGTAGATATGCTATTACTCTTATAGAATTTTACTAAATCTCCCTCATTCAAATCAAAATCCTTTTTCTTTAAAATTAGATATATTAGTCTACCATAAGGATAATAATTCAATTTACATTTCCCTTTGCACCAGTGATGCATGAAATGCATCATATACCTTGGAATCTTGAGCTTCAGATTATTAATCTGGATATACAACACATACATATTTGGAAAGATAACTTTCTCCATATCCCCAACTCTCTAGGATATCCCAATTTTAAAAATCTTGTAGAGAACCTTTCACTCAGGTTCTAGGTCATTCATTGGCCTTTTCTCAAAAGAATAGGGTCCAAACAGAAACTTGAACACTACTCTCAGACTTATAAAACTATTTCCCACCAATGCCTAACTAAAATCACCCCCCCCCCCTCATGGGGATAATGAAAGATCTTAGCTAACTCGACCAACAAAACCAAGACATCCTTACTATTTTCATTGGATGAAATGAAATCCTCTATTCTAGTGAAATAGAACTCAGCCTTTATCAAAAACTAATTTACCTCTTCTTTAAATAAGAAACCCAATTTTTTTTAATAAAAAATGAATTACCAACCTTGAAACTAAAGTATATTTTTTAGTAGAATATTCATATATTTCATCTATGCCATATCAATGGAATTTTCAGAAAGAACCTTATGTTATGCGCATCTGACTTTGGATTTCTTGGAAGAAATAGAGATTCCATCATCATCATGCTTTGAGTTTAGTATGGTAGATATGTCAGTTGGAGGTTGGGAGACAATCGAGAAGTTAGGGATGACAATTCGACTTCTAGGAGAAAATATGTATGAAAAAAGATAATGGTTCAAGTGTCGAATAAAAATTAGGTCACTGAATCAAATCCAAAAAACTTACATACTTGATTGGTTTTAAGTTGATTTTGACTAATAATAAGTAAAATAAAAATTAAAATAAAGGAATTATATTTTCCAAAAACCGCAAAATTTAAAATAGAAAGACATTATAAAGTAAATTAGTATCCATAAAGTATTAAACACAAAACATTATTAAATAAAATTTAAAATAATAATTTAACAAAATTTGATAAATTAAATTCATTTAAAATAAAATAAACCCAATTCTATTTTAATAAAATCAAAAAATTAACACACAAGGGGTTTAGTAAAAAAATATGATAACTGGTTCTCGGTAGAGATAAACTCAAGAGTAATATTACCTCTTTGAGTGTGATCTCTCATTAAATGATTCCTTAAATATATATTAATTACTCTAGAATGATTTATTATATTCTTTGAAATGTTGATAATACAAATGTTGTCACATTTAATGGATACTTGATTATAATTGAATCCAAAATCCATCAAGTGTGTTACATCCATAATACTTGTGCACAACTACTGCTGATAGCAATATGTTCTGATTTGGAAGTAGATAATGAAACCGAGTATTGTTTTTTACTAGACCATGATACCAGGGATTTGTCTAAAATATAGAAGGATCTTGAGGTACTCTTTCTATATAGTCTACAACCACCAAGGTCAGTTTCATAATATGAAGATAGATTAAAATTAGAAAAATTAAGGAAAGAGAAATTATTCCTTTTAAATACCTTGAAATTATTTTGGTAGATTTTAAATGATATTACTTAGGGTTTTCTTGAAATATATAAAAAATACATGCTACAAACAGAATATTTTTTCTATTGAAAGATAAATATATTACACTCCTAATTATTCCAATTTATATCTTGTTGTTAACTTGTTTTCTAGCTTCATCTAAGTTAATATTTTCATTAGAACTCATAGGAGTTGTATATACTTTACCACTTTCATGTACGAACATTTTAAGTAATTCAGGTATTTATTTTCTTTGATTTAGAAAATTCCCAAACAAAAATTGTAAATATGAAATACTATAAAATAATTTAACTCACCCACCATCATCATTTCAAATTATTTTTCACAAATTTTGAAAATTCATTACACAATTTTCTATTTGTAGAACCAAAAATCACATCATTATCATATATATGAACTAAAAAATATTTTTAGATTAAGTTTTCTTACATAGAGTAGGACCCGATTTACCAAGATAAAATCCATTTGATAAAAGAAAAGAACTTAAATGTTCATACCAAACTCTAGGTTATTATTTAAGGCCCTAAATAGCATCAGTTAGTTTAAAAACTGAATTTAGAAAGTGATTATTTTAAAAACTATGAGGTTGTTCGACATAAACATACTCCATAAGAAAACCATTTATAAAAGAATATTTTACATCTATATAATATAATTTTATATCCAAATGTGATGCATAAGCTAGGATAATTCTAATTTATCTTATCCTAGCTAAAGGTGAAAAGGTGTCTTCATAATCTATTCCTTCTTTATGATAATAACCATTAGCTAAATGTATAGTCTTATTCCTAGTGATCACACCATGATCTTCCTATTTATTCCTATAAACCCATTTTTTCCAATAATAGGATATTCATAAGGTCTATCAACTAATTCGCAACCCTTATTCCACTTTAACTAGTTTAATTACTCTTTCATTGCTACAACCCAACTCCCATCTACTAAGGCTTATTCTATAGTATTAGGTTCAAGTTGACATATAAAGGAAAAAAATACATAAGGTTTCCTACACTTATTATAGTCTTAATACTTTCACCTAATCTTCCTATAACTATTTCTAAGGGATTATTCTTAAGGGTTCTATATTGTCTAGCCGTCACACTTTCTGGTTCACTAGTATCTATCCTTTCAAGATTTGGTTCTAAAAAATAAAGTTACAATTCTTCATCCTTTTTACTTTCAAAGAGATTTTGTAGGTATCATGTTTTCAAAAGAATCACTTAGTTTATCAACTTGAGTCATTTTTTGATCAAAAGGATCACATTCATCCAATTTCACATGAGTTGATTCTTTAAAAATATTTTACATTTTATTGAATACTCTATATGCCTTCTAAGTAATAGAATGGCCAAGTAATATTCCTTCATCATCTTTTGGATCAAATTTACCAAGATTCTCCTTAGTGTTTAGAATATAAACCATGCATCCAAAATCTTTAAAGTAACCAACATTTATCTTTCTATTATTATTTATCTCATATGGTGTTCTATTTAAAATAGGTTTTATTAAAACCCTATTTATGACATAACATGTTGTATTTAAATATTAAGTTCAAAAATGAGTAGGCATGTTATATTCACATGCAATTTGTCTAGAAATTTATTAAAAATTCATATTCCTCCACTTGGAAACACCATTTTATTAAGGTGTCCTTAGGGAATAAAATGTATGTTTGATACCATGCTTTGAATAATAATAACTGAACTTATGGTTTTAAAATTATCCTTCATGATCTCTTCTTAAAGAAATAATTTTCGCATCTTTCTATTTTTGAATCAATTTAAAAAATATATAAAACAAAATAGGCTTCACTATTAACATTTAGAAATAAAATCAAAGTAAATATAGAAAATTCATTAGCTAAAAAATAAATAAAATATTTACCTCTTTAGATTAAAACTCTATATGGACCAAACAAATCCATATGAATTAGTTCTATATATCTAGAAGTATCAATGTATTAAATTGGTTTAAAAGATGACTTGTGTTACTTTCCCACTCAGCATACATTATATAGCTTCCTTTTATTCAATTTAAGTTGAGGTAAATCTGAAACTAAATTACGTTTAGATAATTTTATCAAATAATAAACATTATAAATTTCCCAATATTCTATTCCAAATTCAATATTCGTTTGTCTTAGTATTTAAACAGTTTACTTTTTTTATACTCATAGAATTAAGATCTAGAGTACAGATATTCTCTGTTCTAGGTTCCATAAATTTAATAATCTTATCTTTAAAAACTTAAAAGACATTATTTGAAAAATAAATAAAATAAATTTCATCCCAAGGTCGAGAAATACTATCAGACTATTCTTTTATCCTTCCACATAAACATCTTTATTGATGAGGACTGATCATGGATTACCAACTAATCCAAATTCAATACTTTTTCCTTTAACATTGTCACCAAAAGTTACATAGCCTCCATAAAATATTGTTAAGGACTGGAACTTAGTAAAATATCCACTCATATGTCTGGAACATCCACTATCCATGTTCTATTTTTCATTGAGACCCTTAGACCTTTTTTCCTACAAATACAAATAAAATAAAAAAAATGGTACCATATTTTCTTGGGTCCATCGATTTTAGAAACTACATATTTCAGAACCTAAATCTATTTTTCTTATTTAAAAAATATAGCACTACGTTTGGAAAAACTTTTTGAAAGAACATGTTTAACTCCAAAAAATTGATGGTTTTTTTAAATACAATATTTAGCATAATTCCTTAATTATTCACAAAGAAAACAAGTAATTTTATAGATGTTTTTTTCATAGACCTAGGAAAAAAATGGTTTTTTGTAAATATTTGGATTCTCACCTTGGCTTCATATCCCAAAATTATTTCTATGACCCTTATTGTTTCCAAGGATTTAATTTAAAATAGTTTTTCCCTTTTGTAAAAACACTCACAAAATCTTTTAATTCTTAAACTTATTTTTATAAATTTTTAATCTTATTTCCATGTTAAATACATTATGTGGCATAATTTTCCATCTTAGTTTTTAAATTTTGAATTTTTTTCTTTAATTCCTATTTTTCAATTATCATATCATTATTTGACATTTTAAGATATTTGTTTTTATTTTTCAAATATTCATACTTAGTTTCCAGTAGAGAACAATATTCATTTAATTATTCATAAGAGAAATTTTCATTTTCAGATTCAAACTCATGCTCTAAAGAATAATATGAATATACCTCATTAGTGTGCGTCATAAAGTACATGTTTGTCTTATAATTAGAATATTAAGATTATTCTTCAGAAGATATAACATCACTAGAATCTTCTAAAGCACTCCATGCAGCTTACATGGATTTCTTGTCTTTCTTTATGTGTCTAACTTTATTGATGTACTTTTTCTATAACTTTTTATTGCCTTGTAGCTATAGACAATATTGTTTGATGTGCCCATGTTTTTTGAATTCATAACATCTTACTTCTTTATAATTACTATTAGAATTATTATAATTATTAAAGGGTTTCATAAGACTTATTCAATTATTATATAATTTTTTTAACTTCCTAAAAATGTGAGAAAACTCATTTTCTGAAGAAAAAATACTTGATGTGTCCTCATCATATGAATTAGATATTGAAAATTATTTGAATTTCTTGTCATCTTTTGAAGCTGAAAATTTTAAAGTAGTATTCTCTTTCTTAACTAATCTATATTCTCCAGCTTCATCTTCTATCTATTCTATATACATCATTGAATTTCAAATGAGATATTTTATTTTGAATTCATTTGCCTCTATATATTGTATAATAGAAGTCGATATCTCACTCTATCTTGGTGGTATAATTATGAGGATTTTCAATGCATGATCTGGCTCATAAATATAGTCTCCTAAAGAAGGAATATTGTTTAGAACTTCATTAAGTCTTCTATTCAATTTTGTGATTCTCTCTCCTTCCATCGTTCTGAACATATCAAACATCAGTTATGCTGTATTATATCAAATATATCACACATTATATGTACCTTCATAAGAAACTGCTATTGTATTCTAGATTTCATGGGATTTTTATCATTGGGAGACTTAGCTGAACTCATCTAGACCTATAAGAAAAATAATAGCATTAATTTATTTTGAATTTAAATAATATTTTTTTCAGTGTCTGCATCCCATGTTTCAGGTTGGGTTATTGGAATTGCATATGGCTTCATAGTTTTGAGATAAACCTTTAGACCAAGTTTCTTTAGATAGATAATCATTCTTGTCTTCTGAAAACCATAATTATCACTATTAAAATATGGATCTATTACCATTGAAATAAATTCTCTAATATTTTCAATTATAGCATCCATTTTCAAGAATATATTTAGACTTCAACCTTTGAGAGCTAAGCACTCAAGAGTCACTTTCTATGATACCAATTTATGTATCGAAAGAAATATGATAAGACTCAAGAGGGGGTAAATTGAGTCCTCTAAAATATATTCTATTTGAAAAACCATCCTATTCAAGAAATTAATAACATTTTATCTTTTCTTAAATACAAGTAGTGTTGGAAATTAAGCATAGAAAATAAAGATCATGCATATAGATTTATAGTGGTTTGAGGAACAAAAATCCCCTAGTCCACTCCACTAACACTCTTCACCATGGGTTTTTTGATTTTTACTAGACCAATCCTTTTGTCATGGACTATTATCCCTTTTTATAGGGAATTCATTACTAAGTGAAAGGATTCAACACTAGTTAAAACAACATAGGAACTTTTAACTAGGCTCTAGAAAGGATTTACAAATAACATCCTTCAAGTTATTTTACTAGGAAGCATTTAAAATGAAATATATAATGAAAAATTTGTTTATAGATGAAACTCATAGTTGTAAAATATAACTGAAATAATGAATAAATACATAGGATATATGATAAATTGATAGTATAGCTTGAGGAAAGTCTTCATAAATGAGAACAAGGATGATATATATAGCATAGCTGAAGATCATGAAGCCTATTCATATTGTGTAAAATAAAGTCAGGAATAAGAGCTTTTAGGGAGGTAGATAGGGGTAGATCTTAAAAATCATATTCAATGATGTATGTTCTTCTCGATATATCTCCCTTTCACTTTTGAGCTCTATAAAATGCATGCAGAAACTTCTCTTTTAAACATGCTATTATCTTCTATAAAATATGCAGCACTCAATTTAAAAATGCACATCCTTTTCTTAGAAATACCTTAAAAATAGTAAAGTCAAATAAATTATCCTTATACATGTTTTATTTCTCAGTACTTGTCTCTTATTATAATCATTTTTACCATAAATAGGTAATATGGAATTTAAATATTTCACGACAGCATTAAAAGACCACTCTAGCCCTTCAGTAGTAATAAATACACGGTTATAGCATGACGTAGTAGATTTCAAATCACCACAAAACTAAATTCTTCATTTGAATTCATGTATTCGATTTGATCCATGTAACTGAATCATCAACATAACTAAATTCATATAGCCTAATATCAACACATAGCTAAATTGACTCACTGTAACATCCCGACCAGGATTCCACACACCGGTGCCCTGAGCCAATTCATTGTGTGACCTCAGGTTTGCCTCCCCATATACCAGAGGCTAATAAATAGTTGCGAGGGTCTAATATCGATCGTGGAGATACTATACCCTCTTTATCCGAGTAATACCATAGCAGAATCAAAATAGAATAACCAATTAATATAACTAACCAGAGCCATACTATTATCACATGATGACCAAAACATGAAACACAGTATAAAAAAAACTAAATAGTATATATTTCATGCCAAATACATGTCAAGTGTAGATATGAAAAATCAAAAATAAATAAAGACACTAATAACTCCCAAGAGGGTCCCAAAACTAGATCTGGTTCATTCATCCATGTTCCATCCCGACTCAGCCATCTAACCCAAGGCTCTTTACCTTAACCTATCCAACAACCATGAAATCTATTCAGGTACCGATCAGGTATCCCAATTATGGTGTGATTACAGCTCATTAGGCCACCATCAATGGTGTCTAAAACAATATCCATTAAATAACAGTGTATGTGGTTTTATAAATAAGAAAGTACAAGAAATAAAGTAAATAGTTTACATTTATTCAATTACTCTTTAATTAACCACATATCTCTCAGGTTCCCATTGACACTCAAAATCTTAAAACCGACTTCAACCTATGCTAGTTTCTAAACTCTCCCCAAGGGATGTCACATATCATAATACCATGGTTATCATTTATCATCTCAATTAATATCATTACCAATTAGAACAATAGTATAATGCCAACTCATGGGCGTAGAACATTGTGTCTAACACCCTATGGGTATTTGGAGCCTTAGTCCCTATCCCACACTTCAATTATCACTATGGGATTTTGATATAGTAGACCATATCCCACACAAAAATATCAATATTTATCACTATGGGATTTTGATGCAGAAGACCTTTTCCCACACACAAATATCAACAATCTCATGTATCATAATATCAGTATTTATCACTATGGAATTTTTATGTAGAAGACCATATCTCACACAAAAATATCATCAATCCCATTTATCATAATGTAAATATTTATCACTATGGACTTTTGATGTAGCAGACCATGTCCCAAACATGAATATCACACAATCACAATATCATAATTTCACATGTATCATAATATCACATGTACCACAACAACCCATTAATTAATTACACAATTGATTAATCCAATCCAATAATTAATTAATTACATAAAATACATTAATTAAATCAATAATTAATTAATCCAATGTAATCAATTTCATAATCACAATGATCTCCATTAATTAATTCAACAATTAATTAATCCAATTCAATAGCCTCAATATTTCCATAATTAATTAAATAATTTCATAATCACAACAATATTAATTAATTAATTCAAAAATTAATTAATCCAATTCAATAACATCAATATCCACATAATTAATTCAATAATTAATTATTTCAATTCAAAAATCCCAATATTACCAATTTCACGATCCCTTAATTAACTAATTCAACAAATTAATTAATTCAATTTAAGAATATCAATTTGTAATCATCTAATAAAAATTCTATAATTACATGCATGATATTGAAATAAATATTTTGGGATTTGAATAATAGACCACCTAATTCAAGATCGTTGATAAATACTCACCAACGGAAATCCCCAATTGAAATGGAACAATTCCGAAGAACGAGATCTATATCTAAAACCTAAATCTAAGAAAAATTATATTATATCTATGATTAGAAAATAAAAACACATATGTTAATTAAATTTTTATGGTATTAAATTTTCATTTTTGATCTTATGGGCATGAGTTAGTGGATTTTAATTTTGAACATCCATTCTCAGCATTTGTGCACTTCATGCCTAATGTACACCAATTTAGGCTCAATGATTCATATGATTTTAAGGAATTTAATTTTCTATATTTTAATTTTATATTTTGGGAAATGTATCTACACTTTAATATGAAAATTTTTCATTTAGGGATCAATGGAGGATTCATAAAGCATGATGGGGATATTTTGAGATGAATGAAAGCAATTCTAGAGAAGGCAGATTGGACACCATCCCAGTGATGAGAATGTGGGGCCCACAATACATGCCCAATGAAGCCCAAATTTCGTGGTATTCTATAATAAATATATAGTAACAAATCATTCTTCAATATCCAATGCTAATTCGGCCTCCATGATAGCAATTAAGGTGGCCCATATAGAATATCAAAATCTGGGCCAAAATCTGCAGTACAGAATGTTATCCCACTAAATAGGCCATAACCCCCAATTCACAACTCCAAATGGGACCAAATTTTACAGTCTGTTAGGAGACAACCTTATATCCATTTCCTTTTTCTATGTCCCACTCTAATTCTTCCATATATAAGGTCATTTCGATGCGTCTATTTGGTGGATGCAAGCTGGCTTCTACTTTGGATCAAAGGAGGGAATCAATATTTATCCACTCGGCATACATTGATTGAGGATCTTCATAAGGCTTCCCAATTGCTTATTTAAGGTAGTTTTAGTGAGGTGGAAAGTATAATATCTTGTTTTTGATGTAATGTTATTTTTCCAAATTTCATTTGTGATGTTTTCAATTTCCATGTAAATTTCATTTTGTATTCCTATGTTCTTAATCAATATATTTATCTTCTATTATTACCATTTATTTCATTAAAACTCTATAATCATAAATCACAATGATATCTCTATGTTGTGGTTAATTAGTTCACACATTGGTGTGAATTTCATTCACAAACACATAGGGGTGCTCGTTATTTCTGCGGTTTTAATTTCTTCAATCCAATTCTTGTAATCCATCTTCCGCCTACCATTGAGAGTATACCATCAATGGAGGGATAACATATAAGTCCCCAGCCTCAAACCTTACTTAATATTGAGTTATTACAAGATTACACATTTAAGATCTTTTCAGGTTTAGAGTTTTAGAGAATTAGATCATAAAACTTGCATTACATTCCACATTTAAACAAAGTGGTTACATAAAAGACAGTATTCATTTTTCCCATTAATGGAAACATATTTAAAAATAAAGCATGGATTCTTTCTTGAAACTTTTTTGACACTATCATCACATCATGTACCTTTCCCTTGACCTGTGAAAAACATTTCAAAAACTTGGGATGAGCATAAAAAGCTCAGTAAGGGTTACAAAAAGTATAGAAAGGAAACATGAGTACATATATACATATGAATGAAATCATACTTTACCCATAAAACATAGGCACTTTAACAAACCTCATCAAATCATGAAGAAATCATAGAAATCATAAGACATAAAAGGTAACTTGAGGCATTCATAACATTCTAACGTAGGGAGTAACCCTCTTGGTTACGTTTGGAATACCCACCACAGTATATTCCCTAAATCTCTTCGGAGAAACCTTAACGTTTCACTCCTTCGCATTACCCAATGCATTGGAGAGCTATATCGGGCTCACCTGCCCTTAGTTTATCACGGAACCACTCGTCTTCATAATAATTCCCAAGAACCATAAACATAATCATATCACATAAAACATGCATAAAGGAAACATAACATTTCCACCTTTCAATAACAAGATATCAATACAACACATTATATAAAAATATTATGAAGACCATTTTCAATACCAAAATAAACAAAAAGTAAAACATGGTATTTATTTTTCTTTAAAAAAAGGTATGGCTTGTAGAGGAATCCGAAACTCAAATAATGGTCATGGCGGCGGAGAAGTCGTTGTAGCCGCGTACGTACGAAAAACACATTCCCTTTTGTCGTTTAGTAAAAATGCTTCGTATAAAAAAGATTCCTTTGGGATAAACGTAAAAGTCAAAGGGGTTTATACACCTTATAAAATAAATTTGTGTATAAAACAAAATATGCCTCAATGAATGGAGATTGAGACGAAGTCCCTTACAAAGACGGTATCCTTGGTTGAAGGATAAATCAATTACATAATTATGTGTGACAAACTAATACACAAAATATAAGTGGATATTAAGTGTAAAATAATGAAATTTCATTCACACATATTCAAAGGATTACATATTCAATAACTACATGTTGAACCCAAAGAAATCGAAATTGGGTTAAGAAGTTCCCCTGACAACCTAACAGCGTCACATCAAAATGAGTTGATGAGAGATAAAAAAGGGTATCTCATCACTTGGACATAAAATTTACATCAATAATGATATATGAGAACATATCCCAACATAACAATATGTAAATTAAAAGACCCAACAAAAGAAGTCTTTTAAAAAGAGGAGGGTGAAAGGTTCCCTTACCGACTTGGGTATCTTTCGAAACATACACCCCATGAAATAAGGACAATACATAATTGATGTAGATACTCATAAATGGAAGTATATTACACAAATAGTAGAATAATTGGAAGTACATAGACCACTCAAAGGAAATTGTGGCAAATGTAGCATAAATCTCACGGGAATAAAAGTGAGATGAAAAATCCCTTACGAAAACTCGGCAGCCTAACGACGCCACTTAAAACTTCCAAAATGGATTAATGAGAGAGAATAGGGTCTCTCATCATATGAACATAAAAATTACAGTAATATTAATATAAAATAACATCCCAATAACAAGAAATATTATCTTTAAAAGGAATGACATAAAAGAGTGTACTTAAAAAGAAAGAGAGGAGTATGATCCCTTACCTCAAGTCTGACTTGTCTTATTTGTTTCTTTATATTCCTGAATAATAAACTTTGTTCAATTTATAATTTCCTAAGGACCTCCTTTATAGATTATTATTCAGTTCATATCACATATTATAATGTTATAATAATTGTTTAATAATGTTAGTTCATATCAGACGTTTTTGCCGATGTTTGGTACATGAGTCAAAAATGAACTTGTTTGAAACATTATTTCCCATGTAGTTATAATTAAATAATTTCCATAATATTATTAATGATTAAAATATCACATATATCCAGTACATATTCATTTTATACTATTCCATATCATTTGGAGATAAAAAATGAAAAGCACCATTCATGGAGACGGTAGGCCGTACGTACGCATGAACGCTACTTTCATTTTTTCATTTTCATATTAACAAAATTAAAAATAAATGATATATATATATATATTATAATTACAGTATAATATATATTTTAAATAGGTCACATATGTTCATTAATTTTATTCTTTATACATTCCATGTATTTCATGTACGAGTCACATCACTTGAGGGGGGCGGTAGTCCACACTTCCTCATATGAAATTATCGCATTTACACAACATAAAAAGAATAAAGGTATGTTTTAAATATAAAATAAAGAAGCATATAGTAAACATAAATACCATATATATCATATAAAATACAGTTACATCATAATGGCCGCCTTTAAAGGTGTTAAAAGAATATTGAACAATCATCGTTTCGTGAGGCAGAAAATCGCCAACCACAGAAATAGTATGTTCTTTAACCATTAGACAAAGGTGTGTGTAATTGTAACTTGAATCCTTCTTATAAAAACATCCTAGTATATTTATGATACTGGATTTTTTACAAAAGACATGAATAAAAAGAGTTTAGGGGGTTGGAGAAGCAAAATAAAACAAAAGGACTCAAGTGAAGACATTACCTTAAAATCGGGTAACTCCCTTTGGTTTGAGCTCAAAGGATTCCTTGGGAAAGATTCTGCCCAAAGTGAGGCTTAAAGGAGTTAGAGAGCTATGTGGAGAGATAAAATTTGTAGGGGTTGGATGAGCCAAAGGCTTTGGAAGTGTGGGTAAGGAGGTAGAGGTGGGGGCCTTTTATAAGAGGAGGGGAGGGGCGCTCTTGGAAAGTAAGGAAATGTTCCTTTATTTTAAAATGAGTTTCAGATTTAAAATGTCCAACATTGATATAATTAGAGTATAAGGCGATAAGGGTTCGAAATATACCCATCCAATGGGTTTTGGACATGTGTAGGTCATATATTTTACATTATCTTTTCATTTTATTTAAATCCTTTATTAATGAGGTAATCACTGCATCATCATGATGTCATAAATAATTTAATATATTTAATGTATAAAAATTATAAAAAAACTATCATGATGTATTAAATCTTTTTATATTTCTAATGAATATTTATAGTCAAAAATATGACTTGTATAACCCCATGTAAAAATTATTGTAGTAAAACATCTCATGTTTGTGTCATTTTTATTTTAACTTTAAATAAATGGCATAAATGTCATTATCATACCCAAGTGGCTCCATGGGGTACCAAAAATCGAACCATGGGTTGTCTTGGTCGTCCATAACTCATCCAATAGGGTTAGGACAAGTGTCAAGATATTTTCATTTTATTATAATATCATTTTTACCTTAAATCACACTAATTACCTTTAATCGTGATTAATAAAACTTAAAAGTTACTTTTCATCAAAAAATTGTTTTCATCCCATTGAACCACATTTTAATTAATAATGAAAATAATTTAAATTTTATTTTTTAGATTCAAATCACAGAAGTGTTAACGTCCCATTTAAACGAAAAATCAAATTTTGTAACCACCACTTTGTGGTTTCACTATTCATCAAAAATCGAAGTTTTTCAGAAAAATACCAAAAATTCACCCTAAGATATATTGGATATTCCGAATCAAAAATGATTTCTATTTTACCAAATTCATAACATAGAAGTTTCATTAATTAATTTTATAATTAATTCCTGCTGTCAGAGCAAATAGCGTGTTTTTATAAAACAATAAGTATCAAAAGATTGACACTAGTTTAAGTCCAATTTCAAAGTGAAATTAATTCCAATGACCACTATTGGATTAAATGGTAAAAATATATTCTAATTTTAATTTAAAAAAAATCCAAAAGATAATCTAATCATATAAATAAATTAGATTAAAAAGAGGTTTTGAATTAAAATACAACATTTTTCACTATTAATTAAAAAATGAACTTTATCCGAAAGATACCAAAAATTTACACAAAGTAAATTTTGATGTACCAATTATAAATAAGAATTTTATTTTGTCAAATATAACACATAAAATTGTCAAAAAGTGGATTTAAAAAAGGTTCTCCTTCAAAAGGCGGTTAATCGACCTTTTAAAGAATATTAGACTGTCTACGCTTAAAATTGGATTCATTCGCATTTTTAATCCTCTAACATTTATTATAAAGAGTAAAAATATTTTACAAACATATATAATCATTTTGTAGTTAGTTCTATTCATTCCCTCCATTACAACGGCTAGGCATTAACTACCATTTAAAATAACATTATTTTATTATTAGAGTGCAACATAAGATTCCCATGAAACTCGTTGTTGCGTATTGGGTACGCCATCGAGCATAGCAACCCCTTTAAAGTAATATTAATATTTTATTCACAAATATGGATAAATATAAAGATGTCATATTCTTTATTTACTTGGGGTGTTACATAACCCTTTAATGGGATGATCTTAAAAAGATGAAAAGGATGGATTTAATGTTATTTTATGAACAAATTGTTGTTAATTGGTTAACTAATTTAAGAATTCCATTCTTCAATTATTTCCACTCTTCGCCTTCACTGTGTTTGAGGAAGCTAAATCCAAGTACTAAAATCACCATATACCTTAGAGAGATTGTGAATTTGGTTCTCTAAGTGTGTAAGGGATTAGTAATTGAATTTATTTAGAATCAAACTAGAAAATGATGAAGGTAGTGTTATTTTTAAGAATGGATTCATTAAGAATTAATAAAACCAAAATTGTCTAAAGAAGTAAAATTCATTCAATCCACCCTGAGCATAATCCTAAGATCAACCCATTTTCATTAAATTGAATTCACTTAGGTTTCTTAATTTTATTTAAAACCATATAAAAACAAAATCAAGTTGGCCACTTCATAGCCAAAAATCCATCTCATAGGTTGTGCATCTTAAGTATCTTCTTAGGTATCAGTGTATTTGAGAACCCAAGCTAGACAACAAAGACCATTCTACCTTCATCTCTTGGGTAAATTTGAGCGTAAATCAAATTTTGGCACTTTTAATGGGGACCAAGTAAGTACCTTAGATCAAAACCATCTTTAATCACCCCAATTATACTATTATCACCCAATATCTCTTATCTTTTACCTTTCTAAATTTTTTTTTCTTTTTGGCGCATGTCCGCCTATACCCACAATAATTCAAATAGACTAGTTAGGGTGGAAAGTCCTGGGGTTGGGGAGACAAGTACACCAAGGAAACTATTTCCATTAGATCTTAATCTTCCTAATACTCTAGAGTCAACAATTGATCCCATTTCAATGGAAGTTATTCAAAGAAACCAACTCATAAACTAAGGTGGGAACCAATGGAAACCCAAATGAGGCAGCCCCAAACTTGCGGAATGTAGTTGATGAAACTATGAATGACTATCTCAAACCTTCCTGGACCAATGCCACCTCATGAATTAGACACAACTCCCTAGGATATGGAAACTACATCTTTAAACCCCATTTCCTAAACCGTCTTCCCACATTCCATGGAATGGAGTCTGAGATTCCCTGCCTTTACATTAAGGAGTTCAATGACATTGTTGAAACCATGTGTCCCCAACATCAAATAGAATCATCTAAGATAAGGTTATTTCCTTTTTCTTTGAAGGATCGAGCTAAAATTTGGCTAAAAAATTTGAGAAAATCATCCCTCAACTCTTGGGACAAATTACAAATAGAATTCTACAAAAAAAATACTTTCCCCATCACAAAACAATTGCACTTAAAAAGAGCATCCAAATCTTTTTTGAAAAAGAGGGAGATTCATTCTATGAAACATGTGAGAGGTTCAAAGACACCCTAAACATGGTTCCACGTCATGGTTTTTCTATACCTGAACAAGTGATAATTTTTTATGAAGGTTTGGGCTTGGGGGACAAACAATTCATTAACATGATGTGTAATATAACCTTTAAAAACAAAGACCAAAAATGATGCTTACGAGTATCTGGAAAGCCTTTCTGAACAAAACCAAACATGGGGAACTTCAACTTATTCTGAAAATCCACAAATAACTACTGTAATTAATACACTTATAGAAGAGTAAATCCTTAGGTCTAAACTCACAGCACTCTCTAGGAAGGTTAAAGAGATAGACCTTAGGAAAGTCCATGAAATCCAAACTATAAACCTTGTTTGCATAATTTGTGACAAACATGATCATAAGACAGACAACTTCCCAACCATTCCATCCATCAAGGATGTTCTTTTAGGAGGACCCCCAGTGGAAGTAAATTCAATGAACTTTAAAAAGCCTCAATACCAAAACAACTTCAACCCAAGGTATAACGACCATCCAAGCTTCCGCTCAAAAGATAACCAACAACCTAGCCAACCACAGGGACAAAATACTTACCCCCATCGAAACTACCAAACCCATAACTAGTTCTAAACCCAACCTATCCAATACCAACAGCCACCGGTCCATTTTCAAAAAATAATCCCACCTCCAAAATATGCCCCTGGGATAAACCAATCTTCTCAAGCACCAACCCAAATTGTTCCACAAATCCTACTAGAACAAATCTGCAAACAAATGGAAAGGATGAAATCAGAAGTATCTTCCCTAAAACAAGAACTTCAAACCATAAAAACTAGAAAGGCACCCATGCCTACTCAGGCGGTACCATCCTCATCTTCAAGGGGAGATTCAAGCTGTACTCAAACAAATCATGAACAACTAAAGTTTGTGACTATTTTAAGAAGTGGGAAATCAATTGAGAAACCTAAACAAATATGTCAGAAACCATGCGAAGCTTCAAAATCTAATGGAAATTCAAATGAACCACAAGATCAAATTGAGGAAACTAATAAAAATGTGAAAGAAACAACTCTTCAACAAACAACCCCACAACCTACACCATTTCCTCAGCGCATGAGGGGGAAAACCAAGACTAAATTGAGTGAAACATTAAGAGAAATCTTATCACAAGTCAAGTTGAACATTACCCTTCTCTATGCAATCCAAACCATACCTTCCTAATCAAAGTACCTTATGGACTTGTGCACTTTTAAAAGAAAATTTTCACATAAAAACCAAGTCCTTTTGGCTGCAAATGTGAGTACCACCATTTAATGGACCATTCCTCCTAAGTTGAAAGACCCAGGTTGCACTTACATCAATGTTGAACTAGGAGAGAGCAATGTTGTCAAGGCCTTGTGTGACCTAGGTTCTAGTGTCAATCTCATACCATATGTTGTGTACTACCAATTAGGCCTAGAAGAGCTCCAACCCACATCTATCACACTTCAACTTGATAATCGTAGTATTAGGGTTATAAAGGGGATTTTAAAGGACGTTCTGGTAAAGGTTGAAAACTTCATCTACCCTGCTGACTTTATTGTCCTTGAAAACCATCCAAACTTATGAAATAAGGAACAAACCCCAATCATCCTTGGTCATCCTTTCCTTGCAACAATCAACTCTATTATCTGTGTCCGAAATGGGAACATGACCATCACCTTTGGAAACATGAGTCTAGAATTGAACATCTATAATTTAAGCTCACAAATAGGGTATGATGAGAACATTCATGAAGTAAACATGATAGGAAGCATTGATAATGATTCCATAGAACATTAAGGAATATTTTATGGATGTTTAATTCAGGATGAGATTGATTTCCTTTGTTCACATGAAATAAGTTTATCTCCTTGTATTTAATCATTTTTAAATTAATCTTATGATGAAGTCTTAGGTCCAACAATCAGTGAAACCTTTTAGGAAACCACTTTCATGGAGACCAATAAAACTTCCTTACCTAAATCTGATCAAACCAATCTTGTATCTAAAACTTCTACACTTGGGGATTTGATTCTATCTAAAATTATAGGAAAAAAATTGATCTTGATCCAATGTCCCAATATTCTACTGAAATTCTGAACCAACCTGATCTTGAATTGAATGAACTTCTCACTGCACTCAAGTATGCCTTCCTAGGGGAAAATCAAACTCATCCTATTGTCATTTCTTCTTCTCAAGAAGCCAATCATGAGAGGATGATTCTATATGTACTTAGGAAACATAAGAAATCCATTGGTTGGACCCTGTCTGATATTCTTGGGATTATCCCACTAATCGGGACTCATAGGATTATTCTAGAATCTGATTCAAAGCCATGTCATCATCCTCAATGAAGACTCAATCCTAATATCATAGAGTTAGTAAGGAAGGAATATCTGAAATTGTTAAAAGTTGGTATCATCTATCCCATAGCTGAGAGTGAGTGGGTGAGCCCAATCCAAGTGGTTCCCAAGAAGGCAGGAATTACAGTGATAACCAATAAGGATGGAGAGTCTTCTAACTAGGGTGAGTAGTGGCTAGAGAGTCTACATCGACTATAGGAAGCTAAACTCATTTACCAAGAAGGAATATTTCCCCTCACCATTCATTGACAAAGTCCTTGAGATAGTGGTAGGTCATGACTTCTACTGTTTCTTATATGGGTACTCGGGGTACAATCAAATTGAGGTATACCTAGAGGATCAAGGGAAGACTACTTTCACCTGTCCATATGGAACCTTTTCCTTCAAATGCATGCCCTTCAGGTTATGCAATTCCCCTAGAACCATCCAAAGGTGCATAATGGGAATCTTCTCAGACATGGTAGGGGGTTTTCTAGAGGTATTCATGGATGACTTCTCTGTGTTTGGGGATACATTTGAGGGATTTCTGAGGAATGTGGAGAGAGTATTGTCAAGATGTGAAGAAAAGAATCTGGTGCTAAACTGGGAAAAATTTCATTTCATGGTTAAAGAGGGACTAGTTCTAGGCCATCTGGTCTCAGGTAGGGGGATTGAAGTTGATAAATCCAAGGTTGACATCATTCATCACCTTCCATCACCCAAAATTGTTAAGGAAGTGAGGTCTTTCTTAGGACATGCTGGTTTCTAAAGAAGGTTCATTTGGAATTTTAGCTCTATTTCTCGACCACTTTGTGCTCTATTGGTGAAAGATACTCCATTTTTATGGACAGAAAGTTGTGAGGAATCATTATCTACACTAAAGTAAACTCTTATCTCTCCACCTATCATTTAGTCTCCAAATTGGAAACTTTCTTTTGAGCTCATGTGTGATGTGAGTGACTTTATTGTAGGAGCACTCTTAGGACAATGGTGTGAGAAAAATCCATGTGTCATAGCTTATGCAAGAAAATCTTTCAATGATGTACAAATCAACTACACCACCACTTAGAAGGAGTTACTTGATGTTGTGTTTGCCTTAGAAAATTATAGGTCCTACCTCTTAGGATCCCCCTTCACTGTGTTCACTGACCATTATACACTAAAATACCTCTTCCAAAAATAAGATGCTAAGGATAGACTGATTAGGTGGGTCCTTCTCTTACAATAATTTTACCTCACAATCAAGGAAAAAAGGTGTTGAAAATGTTTTAGTTGATCACCTCTCTAGGATGGAATTAAAAGACAACTCAAATCACCTTTCTGTGTTTGATTCATTCCCTGGTGAACATCTATACTCTATGAGTGACTACCCTTGGTATGCCGACATAGCCAACTTCTTAGTTACAGGAATCATTCCAAAATTCTTAGGGACACAAGCTCGAAGGAAATTCTTTTATAATGTTAGGAAATATGTGTTTGATGATTCATACCTCTATAAGTTCTACCCTGGCCAAGTCATTAAGAGGTGTGTCCTAGAATTTGAACAAGAGTCCATCCTAAAATTCTGTCATAGTGAGGCATGTGGAGTTCACTTTTCCTCTAAGAAAACTTCTGCTAAGGTTCTTCAGTGTGGTCTCTTCTATACCACCCTCTCAAGGGACTCCTACACATTTTTTAAAATATGTCCTAGTTTTAAACAAGTAGGTTCCATCACAAAAAAGAAACAAATGCCACTCACTCCCATCTTAGTGGTTGAAATCATTGACTGTTGGGGAATTGATTTCATGGGTCCCTTCCCAAACTCTAGGGGATATATTTACATTTTTTAGCTATCGATTATGTCTCCAAATGGGTTGAGGTCATTCCTACAAAATCCAATGATCATCAAACTATGATTAGATTTCCCAAGGAAAATATCTTCTCTAGATTTGGAATTCCTAGGGTTACCATTAGTGATCGTGGAACGAATTTTTACAATTTTCCATTCTCATCACTCATGGAAAAATATGAAATTTATCACAAAGTGACCATTGATTACCACCCATATACCAATGGTCTTGCTGAGTTATCCAATCAATAAATTAAACAAATTCTCCAGAAAATTGTTAATCCATCTAGGAAAGATTAGTCAAACAAACTCTTAGATGCTCTTTGGGCCTATCAAACCGCATACAAAACCATTTTAGGAATGTCCCCATATATGTTGGTTTATGGTAAAGCATTCCATTTTCTAGTGGAGATTGAACATAAGGCCTTTTGGGAAATTAATAAAATGAATTATAACCTCTCATTGGCTGAAATAAAAAAGGAAATTAGATCTCAATAAACTTGAGGAACTTAGGATAGAGGCTTATGAAAATTCAAGGATCAGTAAAGATAAAGCACAAGCCTACAAATATCAAAATCTTAAAACCAAACACATTATACCGGGTAAACCTATTCTTTTTTATAGTTCTAAACATCATTTACACCCGGAAAGGTTGAGGTCTAGATGGTCAGGTCCATACATAGTGCATAAGGTGTACCCCCATGGGGCTGTAGAAATTCAAGATCCCACCAATGGTCAAACCTTTAAAGTTAATGGTCATAGAGTCAAACCATTCATTGAACCATTCCAAAAAAATGAAGTTCATGAAAACTTGTGTGAACCAACCTTAGATGAGGAAAATACATAAATAATTAAGTGTCTAAGTTGATCTAACAACATTAAACCAAAGCACTACATGGGAGGAAACCCGTGGTTTTCATAGTTGCGAATCATTTTTTTTAAATAGGATTAATGAATCATTTTGATATTTAAAAAAAATAGACTATTGACCTATACTTTTATTATGAGTATGGATGGGTATGAAAGGGGAGTTCCATATTCATCCATGTCACATGGTGTGATCCTTGAGTAATACCTTAACCAGAAATTTAAAAAGAAGATAAAGTATCATATATTTATTTTATTTTATTTTTATGTGTTTTTAGATTAAAATAAAAATAAAAATAAATAATATAATAATATAATAATAATAAAAAAGGGACACGTCATAGGTCATGGGTAAAACCTCGTCATAACCGGTGAATCCGTGGGGAATTGAACCCGGGACCGAAGGGAGATAGGGGTGCGCACTTACCACTGACCTACGGCTTATTGTGCTTCCTTATTCTATAATTTTTATATATATAATTATATTTTATTTTTATTATATATATATATTGTTTTTTTTTTGTTTTTTTCTTTTCCTTTTTTCACTAGGTAACTCTACAAGTGACATGGATATTAAAGGACTAAATTAGAGCAGCAATAACTTCGACTTCAACCACCAAGTGACTTTATTCCATGATCCTCATATTTCAATTTCCTTTTTGAACTTCCCTTATCTACCTCTAATTCTTCTAAATTTTCTTTTCTTAAAACATTGGGGATAGTGTTATTTTAATTTGGGGGGGGGATGAGATAAAAAAATTGCTTTTGTGTGGAAAAAATTGATTTGAAAAAAAATGTGCGTAAATGGAAGTAAAAATTCCTTTAAATTTGATCATGATAATACACATTGAAAACTTTGAAACTGAATATCAAATAATTTAGTATTCCCTAGTTCTTATTTTAATCCAGGTATAATTTCATGAGCATAAATTTTGGAAAGTTTGGCTGTCTAATGTGATATTTGATCATTTATATTTTCATCTAAATAAAAAAAATATCACAATGCACGTCCTTTGGATAGTGGGGTATTATTTTGAGTTCATGGGGTCCCCCTAATAAATATCATAGGTTTGGTAATCGTTTTAGTTTTAATATGAGTAATAAAAAAATAAAAAACAAAATAAAAAACAAAAAAACAATAAATTTTCACATAGAGCAATGAAATGACATAATGTGTGGCTTTAAGCACTTTGGGGATCATGACTCCATAGTCATTTGGCCTAGAGTTAGTAATTTTATCTCTATTTGTGGTAATTTGACTTTATTTTTGACTGAGTTAACTCGAGATGATGCCCGAGTATGTGGGATTCACTTAGTAACCTAAGGTTTTTGAGCCTGGGAGTCATCGGCAAAGTCTCACTACATGGGTTGACTCTTTTGAGTGCAATTTCAATTACCATGGAAATGTTGCAAAAAAAATGAATACTCATCTTAATATTTAAATTTGATTCCACCTAGCACTTCCATAATTTCCCCCTTGAATAAAGATGAACCTTTATGTCTATTATGATACACAACACATCCTCATACTTAATTGACATTGGATGAAATATGGCAATGAATTTGAATAAAGGAATGGGCTTCACTTGGTGCCCTAAGGTCTTTGTTTTTTTTTATTTTGATTTTTTTTTGAATACTCATATTAAAACTTAAATTATTACCAAACCTATTCTATTTATTTGGGGGACCCCATGAACTCAAACTAATACCCCACTATCCAAAGGACGTGCATTGTGATCTTTTTTTATTTGGATGAAAATATAAACAATGAAATATCACATTGAACAACCACACTTTCCAAAATCTATGCTCATGAAATTATACATGGATTAAAATCATAATCAGGGAATGGTAAATTATTTGATATTCAGTTTCAAAGTTTTCAATGTGTATTATCATGTTCAAAGTTAAAGGAATTTTTCCTTCCATTTACACAAATTTTTTCAAATCATTTTTTCACAAAAAAGAAAAAAAAATATTTCATCTCCCCCCCAACTTAAAATAACACTGTCCCCAATATTTGAAGAAAAGAAAATTTATAAGGAGTAGAGGAAGATAAGGGAAGTTCAAAAGTAAATTGAAATATGAGGATCATGGAATGAAGTCACCTAGTGGTTGAATTTGAAGTTCTTGCTGCTCTAATTTAGTCCTTTGATATCCATGTCACTTGCAGAGTTACCTAGTGGAAAAAGGGAAAAAAACAAAACAAAACAATATATATATATATATATATATATATATATATATTTATTTATAAAATAAAAATAAAATATATGTATATATATAAAAATTATAGAATAAGGAAGCACAATAAGTTGTAGGTCAGTGGTAAGTGCGCGCCCCTCTCTCCCTTCGGTCTCAGGTTCGATTCCCCATGGCTTTACTAGTTGTGATGGGTTTTGACCCATGACCTACAACGTGTCCCTTTTTTGTTATTATATTTTTATTTATTTTTTTGTATTTTTATTTTAACCTACAAACACATAAAAATAAAATAAAATAAACTGATGATACATTGTCTTCTATTTAAATTTCTGGGTAAGGTATTACTCAAGGATCACACCACGTGACACTGATGAATGTGGCACTCCCCTTTCGTACCCATCCATACTCATAATATAAAAACAGGTCAATATTCTATTTTTTTAAATATCAAAATGATTCATTAATACTGTTTTAAAAAAAATTATTCACAAAGAGGAAAACCACGGGTTTCCTCTCGTGCAGTACTTTGGTTTAATATTGCTAGCTCAACTTAGACCCTTAATTATTTATGAATTTTTCTCATATAAGGTTGGTCCACACAATTTTTCATCAAATTCATTTTTTTTTGAATGGTTCAATATGGTTTGACTCTATGACCATTAACTTTAAAGGTTTGACCATTGGTGGGATCTTGAATTTCTAAAGCCCCATGGGGGTACACCTTATGCACTATGTATGGACCTGACCATCTAGACCTCAACTTTATTGGGTGTAAATGAAGTTTAGAACTATACAAAAGAATAGGTTTACCCGGTACAATGTGTTTGGTTTTAAGATTTTGAGATTGGTAGGCTTGTACTTTAGCTTTACGGATCCTTGAATTTTCATAAGCCTCCATCCTAAGTTCCTCAAGTTCATTGAGATCTAATTTCCTTTTTTTCAGCCAATGAGAGGTCATAATTCATTTTCTTAATTGCCCAAAAGGCCTTATGTTCAATATCCACTGGAAAATGTCATACTTTACCATAAACCAACATATATGGGTACATTCCTAAAATGGTTTTATATGCGGTTCAATAGGCCCAAAGAGCATCTAAGAATTTGTTTGACCAATCTTTCCTGGATGGATTAATATTTTTCTCAAGAATTTTATTAATTTATCGATTGGATAACACATATTGACTATTGTTATATGGGTGGTAAGTAGTGGAAACTTTGTGAGAAATTCCATATTTTTTCATGAGTGATGAGAATGGATGATTGCAAAAATAAGTTCCACGGTCACTAATGATATCCCTAGGAATTCCAAATCCAGAGAAGATGTTTTCATTGAGAAATCTAATCACAGTTTTATGATCATTGGATTTTGTAGGAATGGCCTCAACCCATTTAGAGAAATAATCAATAGCTAAAATAATGTAAATATATCCACTAGATTTAGGGAAGGTACCCATGAAATCAATTCCCCAATAGTCAAATATTTCAACCACTAAGATAGGAGTGAGTGGCATTTGATTACTTTTTGTGATGGACCCTACTTGTTGACACCTAGGACAAATTTGACAAAACGTGTAGGAGTACCTTGAGAGGGTGGTATAGAAGAGAACACACTGAAGAACCTTAATAGTAGTTTTATTAGAAGAAAAGTGACCTTTACATGCCTCACTAGGACATAATTTAAGGATTGACTCTTGTTCAGATTCCGTGACACACCTCTTAATGACTTGGTCAGGGAAGAACTTATAGAGGTATGGATCATCAAACACATAGTGCCTAACATTATAAAGGAATTTCCTTTGAGTTTTAATCCCTAATAATTTTGAATGAATCTTATAACTAAGAAGTTTTCTATGTCGACATACCAAGGGCATTCACTCACAGAGTATAGATGTTCATTAGGAAATGAATAAGACACAGAAAGGTGATTTGAGTTGTCTTTGAATTCCATCCTAGAGAGGTGATCAGCTAAAACATTTTCAACACCCTTTTTGTCCTTGATTTTGAGGTCAAATTATTGTAATATAAGTACCCACATAATCATTCTAGCCTTATAATCTTGTTTTTGGATGAGGTATTTTAGTGCAGAATGGTCAGTGAACACAGTGATGGGGGATCCCAAGAGGTAGGACCTAAAATTTTCTATGGAAAACACAAAAGCAAGTAACTCCTTATCAGTGGTGGTGTAGTTGATTTTTTCATAATTTAGTGATTTTATTTCATAATCTATGACACATGTATTTTTCTCACAACGTTTTCCTAAGACTGCTCCTTCAGCGAAGTCACTCGCATCACACATGAGCTCAAAAAGAAGTTTCCAATTTTGAGACTGCATGATAGGTGGAGAGATAAGAGCTGACCTGAGTGTATAGAATGATTCCTCATAGCTTTATATCCATAAAAATGGAGCATCTTTCACCAATATAGTAGAAAGTGGTTGAGAAATAGAGCTAAAATTCCTAATGAACCTTCTATTGAAACCAGCATGTCCTAAGAAGGACCTCACTTCCTTAACAGTTTTGGGTTATGGAAGGAGACGAATATTTTCAACCTTGGCTTTATCAACTTCAATCCCCCTACCTGAGACCATATGGCCTAGAACGAGTCCCTCTTTAACCATGAAATGGAATTTTTCACAGTTTAGGACTAGATTCTTTTCTTTACATCTTGACAAGACTCTATCCACATTCCTCATACATCCCTCAAATGTATCCCCAAACACAGAGAAGTCATTCATGAAGACCTCTATAAAATCCCCTAGCATGTCTGAGAATATTCCCATCATGTAACCCTGGAAGGTTCTAGGGGCATTTCATAACCTAAAATGCATGCATTTGAAGGAAAAGGTGCCGAATGGATAGGTGAAAGTAGTCTTCCCTTGATCCTATAAGGATACCTCAATCTGATTTTAACCCAAGTACCCATCTAAGAAATAGTATAAGGCATGACCTTCCACTCTCTCAAGGACTTAGTCAATGAATGGTAAGGGAAAATGGTCCTTCTTGGTAAATGAGTTTAGCTTCTTATAGTCAATGCAGACTATTAAGCCCCTACTCACCCTGGTTGGAAGAATCTCTCCATCTTTATTGGTTATCACTGTGATTCCTATCTTCTTGGGGACCACTTGGATTGGGCCCACCCACTCACTCTCAGCTTTGGGATAGATGATACCAGCTTTTAACAATTTCATAAATTCCTTCCTTACTACCTCCATCAGATTAGGATTGAGTCTCCATTGAGGTTGACAACATGGCTTTGAATCAGATTCTAGAATAATCCTATGAGTCCTGATTAGTGGGATAATCCCAGGAATATCATATAGTGTCCAACCAATGGATTTCTTATGTTTCCCAAGGAAATCTAGAAGCATCCTCTCATGATTGGCTTCAATAGAAGAATAAATGACAACAGGATGTGTTTGATTGTTCCCTAGGAAGGCATAATTGAGTGTAGTGGGAAGTTTTTTCAATTCAAGAGTAGGTTCGTTCAGAATTTCAGCAGAAGATTGGGACATTGGATCAAGATCTATTTTGTTTCCTAGAATTTTAGATTGAATCGAATCCCCATGTGTAGAAGTCTTAGCTACAAGATTGTTTTGATCAGATTTAGGGAAGGAAGTTTGATTAGTCACCATGAAAGTGGTTTCTTAAAAGGTTTCACTGATTATTGGACCTAAGACTTCATCATAAGAGTAATTTTGAAAATGATTCAAGACAAGGAGATAAACTTCGTTCATGTGAACAGAGCAAATAAATCTCATCCTAACTTAAACATCCATCAAATATTCCTTGATGTTCTATGGATTCATTATAAATGCTTCCTATCATGTTTGCTTCATGAATGTTCTCATCATCTCCTATTTGTGAGATTGAATTATATATGTTCAATTCTAGACTCATGTTTCCAAAGGTGATGGTCATTTTCCCATTTTGGACTTGGATAATAGAGTTGATTGTTTCAAGGAAAGGATGACCAAGGAGGATTAGGGTTTGTTTCTTATTTCCTAAGTTTGTATGGTTTTCAAGGATAATGAAGTCAGTAGGGTAGATGAAGTTTTCAACCTTTACAACTTTTCTCTCTCCTAGTTCAACATTGATGTAAGGGAAACCCGAGTCTTTCAACTTAGGAGGAATGGTCCCTGGAATGGTGGTACTCACATTTGTAGCCAAAAGGACTTGGTTTTTATGTGAAAATTTTCTTTTAAAAGTGCACAAGTCCTTAAGGTACTTTGAGTAGGCAGGTATGGTTTGGATTGCTTTGAGATGGGGAATGTTCAACTTGACTTGTGAGAATATTTCTCTTAATGTTTCAATCAATTCAGGCTTGCCTTTCCCCCTCATGTATTGAGGAAATGGTGTAGGTTGTGGGGTTATTTGTTGAAGAGTTGTTTATTTCACATTGTTATCAGTTTCCTCAGTTTTATCTTGTGGTTCATTTGAATTTTCATTAGAGTTTGAAGCTTCACATGGTTTCTGACTTATTTTTTTTGGTTTCTCAATTGATTTCCCACTTCTTAAAACGGTTATAGAATTTAGTTGTTCATGAGTTTTTTGATTAAAACTTGACTATCCCCTTGAATTTGAGGATGGTACCACCTAAGTAGGCATGGGTTCCTTTCTAGTTTTGATGGTTTGAAGTTATTATTTTAGGGAAGAGAATTCTGAGTTCATCCTTTCCATTTTTTTTCACAGTTGTTCTAGTAGGCTTTGTGGAACATTTTGGGTTGGTGCTTGAGAAGATTGGTTTATCCTAGGGGGATATTTTGGAGGTGGTATGGTTTGTTGAAAATGGACCGATGGCTATTGGTATTGGATAGGTTGGGTTTGGAACTATTTATGGGTTTTATAATTCTGATGGGGGTAAGAATTTTGTCCCTGTGGTTGGCTAGGTTTTTAGTTATCTTTCCAATGAAAGCATGGGTGGTCATTATACCTTGGTTTTAAGTTGTTTTGGTATTGAGGATTTTGAAATTTCAAATAATTTACTTCCACTGGGGGTCCTTCTAAAAGAACATCCTTGATGGATGGAATGGTTGGGAAGTTTTCTGTCTTATGGTCATGTTTGTCAAAAATTGTGCAAACAGGGTCTATAGTTTGGATTTCATGGACTTTCCTAAGGTCTATCTCTTCAACCTTCCTAGAGAGTGCTGCGAGTTTAGACCAAAGGCTTTCCTCTTCTCTAACTGTACGAATTTCAATAGTTCTTTGTGGATTTTCATAATAAGGTGAAGTTCCCCATATTTGGTTTCGTTCAGTAAGGCTTTCCAGATACTCATAAGCATCATTTGGGACTTTGTTTTTAATGGTTCCATTGCACATCATGTCAATGAATTTTTTGTTCCCCGAGCCCAACCCTTCATAAAAAATTGTCACTTGTTCAGGTATAGGAAAACCATGATGTGGAACCATATTTAGGGTGTCTTTGAACCTCTCCCATGTTTTATATAATAAATATCCCTCTTTTTCAAAAAAGTTTTGGATGCTCTTTTTAAGTGCAATTATTTTGTGGTGGGGAATTTTTTTTTGTAGAATTCTCTTTGTAATTGGTCCCAATAGTTGATAGATGATGGTATCAAATTGTTTAGCCAATTTTTAGATCGATCCTTTAAAGAAAAAGGAAATAGCCTCATATTAGCTAATTCTAGTTGATGTGGGGGACACATGGCTTCAACAATGTCATTGAACTCCTTAACGTGAAGGTAGGGCATCTCAGACTCCATTCCATGGATTATGGGAAGATGGTTTAAAACATGGGGTTTAAAGATGTAGTTGGCATATCCTAGGGAGTTTTTTCTAATGCATGAGGGGGCATTATCCAGGAAGGTTTGAGGTAGTCATTCATAGTTTGATCAACTACATTCCCCAAGTTCGGGGCTGCCTCATTTGGGTTTCCATTTTGGTTCCCACTTGGGTTTATGAGTTGGTTTCTTTGAAGAACTTCCATTGAAATGGGCTCAATTTTTTGACTCTTGAGTATTAGGAATATTAGGATATAATGTAAATATTTCCCTTGGTGTACTTGACTCTACAACCCCAGGACTTTCCACCCTAACTAGTCTATTTGAATTATCATGGGTGTAGGAGGAATGCGCCAAAAGAAAAAAAAAAGCGAGAAAGGGACAATATAAGAGATATTGGGTGAGAATATTAGAATTGGGGTGAGGAAAGAAGGTTTTGGTCTAAGGTACTTACTTGGTCCCTAGCAACAGTGCCAAAATTTGATTCATGCTCAAATTTACCCAAGCTAGACTACAAGAACCATTCTACCTTCAATCTATTAAACCTATATCTAGATCCATCACAAACATAGAATAACATCTCTCTAAATAATGAGAGAAATGTGAGAGAGATGAAGGAAACAAAATGGGATTTGGATATCTTACTAGGAAGGGTGTAAATATTCAATTTGGGCTTCGAATCATTAATAATGGAGGTTGGAATCCTTAGAAATTCGTATAGGACCTCAAAAATGATAGAAATCAATTAGGTTTGATTTGGGGTCAATTTTGGATTAAAATGGGGGGTTCGATAATTTTTAATCTAATTTTTGGGTTAATTAAAAACTTGTGCATTATTTCATGGGAAAGGGCACATGATTTTCCAAACTATGCACCTTAACCATGCATTTATTCTAGGGGGAGTGCATGGTTTCTCCAAATAGGGTGCATGGTTTGAAAATTTTTGCATCAACCATGAAATTCCCCTCTGTCTGGGGTTGTGCGGTTCGCTGGTCTAGGGTGAACGGTTTGGGAGAACCATGTTCCAATCATGCACTACCCTTTTTCTTTCAAATTTTCTATAATTTTCACCCAAAATCACCTAAGGTAAGATCCAAACAAAAATTAATCAAAACAAGTCAAAAGAGTACCTATGAATGATCCCAATACATTTATAGAAAAGGTAGGGATCTTATAATATCCCCACCTTATAACGGATCAGATTCAAGTTGTACTTCTATGCATCCCTAATATTCCATGTTAAAAATATCAGGTCACTGAGCTCGTATATCCACTTATCTCTCCCAAGTTTCCTCCTGGACATGCCCATGTTTCAACAATACACAAACTATCAGCATGATCTTTCCTCTCAACTCTTCTCACTATGATCCAACACACGTATCATATGATCCTCAAAGGAAGCATCTATCTCAAGCTTAACATCATCCACATCGATCACATGAGAAGGGTCAGGGTGATACCGTTGAATTTGTGACACATGAAAAACATTGTGCATAGAATTATACCTCTATAGAATATCTAATTGGTATTACATTGTCCTGATTCTATCCACAACCTCAAATGGTCCAACAAACCTAGGTACCAACTTTCCATGTCTTCATATCCTATGGTGACCAAATCTAGGTGACACCTGAAGGAATACATGATCACCCTATGTAAACTATAAGGGTCATCAATGTCGATCATCATGCAACTTATGTCTACTCTGAGCTGTAGCCATCTATTTCCAAATCAACTGAGCATACTCTGATGTCTCATGCACAAGACTCGGTCCAAATAACTCTGACTCACCTACCTCCATCCATCATAGAGGTGATCTACATGGCCTACCATAAAGAGCCTTATATGGTTCCATATAAATATTTTCCTGATAACTATTATTATAAGAAGACTCCACTAATGCTAGGTGATTTTCCCAAGACCCACCAAAGTCTTGGACACACACTCATAGAATATCCTCAAGTACCTAAATAGTATGCTCCTACTGCCTATTTGTCTATGGGTGGAATTTCATACTCAGTAAAACCTATGTTTAAGAGACTTTTGTAATCCCTACCAGAAGCACAAAGTAAATTGTGAGTCATGGTTTGAAACTATAGTCTATGGTACCCCATATAGACAGACTATCTCTCAGACATATAAGTCCTCCAACTATTCCATTGAGAAAGTCTCTTATACCAGTAAGAAATGTGATTCCTTTATCAAATGGTTCAAAATTACCCAAATATCATCATTCTTATGAGGCATCCTCAGGATACCCATCAAAAGTTCCATAGTAACATCATCCTACTTCCATTCTAGAATGGGAAAAAATTTTAGTAAACCACCAAGTCATTGATGTTCGACCTTCACCTATTGATAGGTGTAGCATCGCATCAAAAACCCCGCTATCTCCCTTTTTCATACCTGGTCTCCAAAACTGTCATTGTAGGTCATGGTACATTTTAGTCACACTTGGATGCACCGCCCACTTTGAGGCATAAAATTCACATATCATCTCCTCCTGCTTGCTCGTAGGCACAAAAACATGATTCTTAACATAGATGATCTCATCCTCATCTATAGTCCATTATGAAGGTGTCTTCGCACCATCAATAATTTCCCTCAATGATAAACATTATAGATTCTCATACTATCTATCTTTGATCTATCTCAAAAGTGTAGACTCCACTGAAACTGGAATGAGATTCATCTGCTCCTAACTCTCCCGAACCATAATGTGCATCTTATCCAGTAAAGTCATCATATTCCACTCAGCACTAGACTCTTGTACTACCTGAGTACGAGATTTTCTTCTTAGTGTGTCAGCGACATGGTTTCCCTTCCTGAGTGTATATGCTAGTTCAAAATCAAATGACTACATATACTCAACCCACCTCTACTACCGAAAATTCAAATATCACTTCAAAAATATATACTTTAATCCCTTGTGATTGTCATACATAGTAAACTTCTCACCCAAAAGATAATTCCACCAACACTTCAAATTATAAACCACTACTTCTAACTCAAGGTTATGGGTAGGGTAATTATGTTCATGTGGCCTCTACTGTCGAGACTCATATGCCACAAATCGATCTTCATGCATCAAAACTACTCCAATCCCGATCCCAGAAGCATCAAAAAACATTGTATATTCCTCACCCAGATTGAGTAGGATCAATATTAGCGTTGATTTCAAACACTTCTCTAGATCCTGGAAGGAATTCTCACATACTTCTATCCATTCAAACTTTATCCCCTTCTTGGTCAAGATCAAAATTGGTGCTTCCAAATAGGAAAATTCTTAGATAAACCTATGATAGTATCCATATAATCCCAAAAATATATGGATATCAAAACATTATTGGGTTACTCCCAAGAAACCAATACCTAAACCTTTTTTGGGTCCACAGACACACCTTCCTCTAAGATGATGTGACCCAATAAGTGTACATGGTAAATCCAAAATTGAAACTTAGATAGCTTGGTGTATAGTTGGTGATATCTCAGTGTACTCAGGATGATATCAATATGTTGGGCATGATCATCATGAGTCTTGGAGTACACCAATATGTCATCCACAAACACAACCAAAAAATTATCTATGTATGGATGAAAGATCATGTTTATCAACGCTATAAACACTATTGGTGCATTCGTCAACCCAAATGGCATCATAATGAACTCATATAGGCCATACCTAATTTTGAAAGCTTCCCTCAATATATCATAAGGTCATACTCTCAACTAACGATACCCTAATATCAATTTGATCTTGGAGAAAACAAAATCTCTCCTCAACTGGTCAAACAGATCATCGATACATGGAAGAGGAAACTTGTTTCTCATAGTCATCTGGTTCAACTTCTGGTAATCAACACATAAACATAGAGTCTCATCAAACTTTTTAAAAAACCAAACTATAGAACCCCAATTTTATGTAATCATATAGATAAACCCCTTATCCTTCAACTCCTCCAACTGATTCTTGAGCTCTTTAAGCTCTGTTGATTCCATTATGTATGGTGGAATAGAAAATGGATCATCCCCTTACATGGTCTCAATTGTAACTTCCACATCTCTCTCAGGTGGTAGTCTGGATAAGTCTTCCAGAAACACAACCTAAAACCTATCCACTATGGTTGGAAATACATCTTACAATATACCTATATCATCCAGTAATAGACTAGAAACCTAGGTGGTGAGCTCCCCCAATTTCTGGTGAACTTTCCCTACATGGCCCTTCTGGATATCTTATTCCCCACAATGAATGTAATTATCACCCTTAAGATATGTAAAAGTCACTCTCCTATAGTAAAAATCTATGTGGACATGGTATGGTACTAACCAGTTCATACCCAAAATTAGGACAATGCCTGACATTTCAATAATGTAAAGATCCCACAAAAAATGATACTCCCCAACCTCAAGAGAACACCCCTTTCATAAACAGATGTCCCTCGACTGTATTCAAAATAGTGTATCTATCGTCAACACCCCGCTCACTAACTCCACCGCTAGGTTCAAACCATTCACAAGTTGTGAAGAAATAAAATAATGAGAGGCACCATTATAAAATAATATACTATATGGTATATAAACTACAATAATAGAACATCTAACAATAGACAATCCAGCCTCTCCATCTACCAGTGTAGGATGAACTACATGAAAATGTCATGCCCCTATTCTATATGATACTACCAGAGTCCCCTAAGCTACACCACTCTAAATATACAATCACTATTTCCTAGAAGCACCTCATCCACTACATCTATCACCATGGCCAATACAACTCTAGTTGTCAGACTGATATGGTGCGAAAGATTCCCTTCCTCCACTCTGGTTCTGTCTAACTCCTCCATAAATACCCATCTTGTAATGCCCCGACCCCATTTACCTAGAGTCGGTGCATTATTACATAACATTGTCATGATCACAAGAAAGATCAAATCTCGAAATACCGATTGGTTTAATAGCCTTGGAAACACTAGATATATTCATAAAGTTTTACATCATAAAAATGAAAACTACAACAATATAGTCTCCATATTCCACACTCATATCCCCACATACTATCCCTGCAGGTCATTCATAAATTACTTCTTCACATCCTGGGAAAAATAAAACATAGAAAATGGGTGAGCTCAAATGCCCAGTAAGAATAACAATATAGCAGAAACTTTCATAAATAAGAATAAACATTTAAGGTAATGTATAACTAAAACAAAATCCTTTTAAACTTGAACTTCAATATAGTATGGAAAAAATAAAATGAAATAATGTCATTTACTTATTCACATGGATATTATACTAATCGAATAATCAAATGCAATATCAATAACCACTTTCATAATGATGGAATGCATAATTCCAGACTATCATAACCACATATCCAAGGCCTCGTGCCAAGACTATAAATAAGATTTTGTCAAGGCCTTGTGCCAAGACACTAGTTTGTCTCATGATACCTACCGATGCATCGAGGAGCTATAACGGGCTCCACCCATCACATATTAAGTCCAATGCATTCCTCATATGAACAGGTTTAAACATAACATAAACATTCATATTAAAACTAGCATATGAAATGTCAATACTTTCTCCATAAACCATGAATGGTATAAAAATAACACATCCACAGTAAAACATATCACAAAACCTTCAATACAATACAAAAGTTTTGTATCATAATAAATCAACTTCAAATAATCTTAAAATCCATCAAAGGATGTTGTCATAGATGAAATCAAAACTATTTGAGAGAAATATCTCTTTTCTCAAAATCATTGAAAAGTCACACATTTATAAAGGAAGTAATTTAAAAGATATTTTTAAATCAAAGTGTCCCATGGCACTTTGAAACTTTTGAAAATAAATATCATTTCAAAACCTTCATTTCCATATAAATAAATACTTAAAATCATTTTGAAAACATGGACATTAATTAAAAATATTTAGAAAGATAAATCTTTAAAACATTTAAAATTATGATCTTCATAAAGAGTACCTTTCACAAATTCTTAAAATATTCATTTTGAAATAATTTAAAAGTCACATAATTATAAAATAAAACATTTACTTTGAAAATATTCTTATAATCTTGTAAGGGAAGATTAAACGATTTTATAAAGGCAGAAAATAGCCGCACCCACTGTATAAGTTAAAAATACATTCTTACCTTAATTCTGTCAAAAGGGTTAAAAAAGGACCTTGTTTGGAAAACAACAGAAAGATTCCTTTATAAACTTCTTATAAAAAGTAAAACAAGAGTATAAATGACTTTAAAACATATTCTGTAAAATATTATTACTGTTTTGAAAAACATTATTAAGAAACATGGATGTGGATGATAAAGAGATCCCAGTAGATTATTACATATAAACAACCTCGGATAATGAAGAGATTGCGAAATAAACCCTTACCAATTTGGTAACTACGAAACATACAACCCGTGAAAGAGGTACCATACAATGAATATGTAAATATACATAAATTAAAGTGTATTACAAAAATAATACAATTATGGGCAGTACATACACCACACAAAAGGTAATAGTGGCAATATGACATGAATCTCACGGAAATAAGGAGTGAGATGAAAACCCATTACCTTGTACTTTTCCTTGGTTGAGGGTAGGTTAGCCTCCTGTATAATGGTTAAATAATTGTTATTAAATTATACAAGAATCATATATATTAATATGATATCATATATTATCTTTTAACATTGCTTTGTTAATAATATCTTAGTATTATCATCGTTTCGGGTGTTAACTTACTCGTTTTTGTTTATATGTTTTGTTACATAAGCCATGTTTGTAATGGATAGGTTGTATCTTATTCATATCCAGAATGATATCAAGTCCTTAAACAATATTTTTAAATCATCAAATGATAATTATACTTGAATGGATACGATGGAGAATGAATCTCATCGCGTTCGTGGAGACGGTAGTCCGTACGTACGCACGAGCGAAAATATCATTCTTTTGATATTAAAATAATATATAATTTTATGGTATATTATATATAAAGAATCATTATCATGTTATATTTATTTTTTACATGAATTATAAATCATTATTATACCCATCCAAATAATAATATATTGAATAACAATTACACCACAACGTGGAGACGGTAAACCGTACGTACGCACGTATGGTGACATGTTATTCAAAGGGTGGATAGAATACTGAATATGGTTGTAACATATTTATAATAACATCATAGTATATATAAGACACTGGAGTTATTATTTTATAATGGTAATAACAAATAAAGAAGAAGTGGAAGAAGAAAGGAACTTGAAAAGGGGTGGTGAAAACATTACCTCTTCTTCAGGTTCTTCCTTTTGATTTGATCAAAAGGGCTCCTTAGGTTGGCTTTCTGATTAAACTAAGGCCTCTAGGTTGTATTGAGGGAATTTGGGAGATTATTTGGGCAGAGTTTGGCAAAAAAAAGGCTTTGAAGGTGTGAATAAATGATAAGGAGGAGTGCCCTTCTATAAGAGGGGTGAGGGGAACCTTTGGAAAAGCTAGAAATATTAATTTATAATAAATTAATATTCGGTTTCTAATGGCTCCAAAGTGTATTATTTAAAGTTTAAGGTGGTGATAGGTCGAAAACCACACAACCAATAGAATTTATACAGCTTTGGGTCATTATATTAACCTTATCTTTAAGTATTAACTCTTAGTTAATTAGTTTCACTTTTACAATATCTCTTTGTATTTTTATATTATATGGTTAATAAAGTTACCATATACATCCAAGATACCCCCAAGTGGTCCATTAATGATACACCTATCATGATATAATTCTCTTGGCTGAACATTAGATTTTTAAGAATTTAATATCAATTAATAATATAATATTTGTTTTAAAAACTCTTTTATGTCAATTTTGACACTATTCAATAGTTGATTTTTGTGAAACTCATAAAAAAATGATTACTTCGAAAAAATTAAATTAAATAAATCCTAATATGTTATATTATTTTATAAAATTATTTTAATTCATTAAAAGTCTCAAATTATATTTATTTGGGTATTTATAATATCAATTATTTTAATTTTTCACTATTATGGTAATTACTGCATCATTATTATGTCATAAATAAATTAAATTATTTAATGTCTAAAAATTATAAATAAAATATCATTATGTAGGAAATATTTTTATCTTTCTAATGGATATTTATAGTCGAAAATCAAACATATATAACCCTATGTAAAAATTATTTTTCTAAAGGATATATGCTTTTGTCATTTTTGTACTTATTTTAACTTAATTAAAATAAAGTGTCCCTATCACCTACAAGTGGCTCCATGGAGTCCCAAAATCGACCCAAAGATGCCCATGGTCGGACATGTATCCATCAATAAGGTTAGGACACTTTTTAGGGTAATTTATTATTATTATAATATTATTTTTAAATCCTTATTTACCGGATTTACCCTTAACCATGGTAAATAAAATATTTACCGCAGTAATTATTCAAAATGTATAAAAATAAAAGTTACATATTTACACAATATGAACATCCTGATTCCAAATATGGAATCCATTTTTCCAAATTCAAAAGACAGAAGTGGCAGAAATTAATTTAAAATTAATTCCCGTTATTAAAACAAAAAGCATGTTTTTAAGAGATAATAACTATCAAAAGATTGACACTTGTTTATGTCCGGTTTAATTGTAAAATTATGTACAATGACCAACATTGTATTAAATGGTAAAAATTTATTCTAAATATACTTTAAAACCACTCAAATTCATAATTTATTAATATAAATTATTTCGATTAAAAAAGTTATTTTTAATTAAAATTTAGTAATTTTCACTATTCATCAAAATATAAATGTTATCCGAAAAGTTCCAAAATTTCACCCTAGGATAAACTTGATATTCCGAATCCAAAAATTAAGTCCATTTTGAGAGATAAAATTTATAAAATTTTAAAAATTAGGTATTACTATTCATAACGGCTAGTTTGATTAGTTGTGGTGTGTTAGAACTCGATGTTGCGTACAACACACACTATCACATTATTCAAAGAGAAGTGTATCGTTGAAGCTTGGGGTGTTACATTCTCCCCTCCTTCAAATAATTTCATCCTTGAAATTTATAGAATACTATCACATGAAAAGACTCGGGTGGTTTTTCATCATAAGTTCCTCGGGTTCCCACGTTGCCTCTTCCATCTTATGGTTTCTCCACAAGACTTTTACCAGATGAGTCGTCCGGTTTCTCAGTACTTGTTCTCTCGTATCGAGAATCCTGACAGGCTCTTCATAATAAGACAGATCGGGTTCCAGTTCTAATTCCTCATAGGTGAGTACATGCGTTGGGTCAGACATGTATTTCCTCAACAGAGATACGTGGAACACATCGTGAACTTTGGAGAGACTTGGCGGCATTGCCAATTGGTAAGCTACAGCCCCAATTCGTTCTATAATTTCAAAAGGTCTGATGTACCTGGGACTTAATTTTCCTTTCTTACCAAAATGTATGACTCCCTTCCATGGAGATACCTTCAGGAAAACATGATTACTGACTTGAAATTCTAAATCCTTCCTTCGATTATCGGCATATCTCTTTTGCCTACTTTGAGCTGCTTTGATGTGATTTTGGATTACCTTCACCTTTTCCATCATTTCCTCCACTAGTTCTGGACCTAAAAGTTTTCTTTCACCAACGTCATCCCAACAGGTTGGTGTGAGAAATCTCTTTCTGTATAACGCTTCATATGGTGCCATCCGAATACTCGAATGGAAGCTATTGTTATAAGAAAATTCTACCAGAGGTAAATATTGATCCCACATACCCTGAAAGTCAAGTGAACAAGATCTCAGCATGTCTTCTAAGGTTTGAATAGTCTGTTCTGATTGTCCTTCTGTCTGAGGGTGGTAGGCAGTGCTCAAATGAAGTTCAGTATCCATGGATTTCTAAAGACTTTTCCATAATCTTGAAGTAAAACAGGGATCGCGATCAGAAAAAATCGATAGGGGTACTCCATGAAGTCTCAAAACTTCATTAATATATAGTCTTTCTAGACGTTCCAGTGGTAGATCTTCTCTTATAGAAAGAAAATGTGCTGACTTGGTAAGACGATCAGCAATAACCCATATTGCATCGTTCCTTCTAGGATTCTTTGGTAGTCCCATGACAAATTACATCGTAATATTGTCCCATTTCCACTCAGGTATGGGAAGAGGTTGCAATACTCAACCAGGCTGTTGCCTTCCAGCTTTCACTTGTTGACAAACCATACATCTTGACACAAAATCGGCAGTCTCCCTCTTCATGTTGTCCCACCAAAAATGTTCCTTCAAATCTCTATACATTTTGGTGCTCCTAGGGTGTATAGAGAAATTGGAACTATGAGCGTCATCCAGCAATTCCCTTTTTAGATTAGGTATATTGGGAACACAAAGTCTCTTCCCGAATTTCAAAATTCCTTCTTCATACACAAAGTCTCTCAATCTCCCATCATTCACAGCTTTAATATTCTTTTGAAGTTCTTCATCATCGGTCTGAGAACTCTTAATCCTTTCTAGTAATGATGGTTTGGCAACCATTTGAAAAAGCATTGATGTTTGACCTTCCCTGGTTATTCCCATATCCATCTTCACTAGATCCATGAAAATTAGATCCCTTTCAATTCTCATCACGTTCAAAACTCCATGGTCTTTTCTGCTCAAAGAATATGCCACCTTGTTCGCTTTCCCTGGGTGATAGTGTATCGTACAATCATAATCCTTGAGTAATTTAAGCCATCTCCTTTGCCTCATGTTGAGTTCTTTTTGTGAGAAAACATACTTCAAACTCTTATGATCAGTATAAATCTCACATTTTTCACCATAGAGGTAGTACCTCCATATCTTCAAAGCAAAGATCACAGCTGCTAATTCGAGATCATGAGTAGGATAGTTTTGTTCATGAATTTTCAACTATCGTGATTCATAGGCAATAACCCTCTCATTCTTCATAAGGACACAACCAAGTCCTTTCTTCGATACATCACTATAAATAACGAACCCATCATTCCCTGATGGTAGAGTAAATATAGGAGCATTGAATAATCTTCTATTCAGTTCTTCAAAACATTCTTCACACTCTTTTTTCCAAACAAATTTAACCCCTTTACGTGTGAGCTTAATTAATGGGTTAGCCAATTGGGAAAAATTCTGGATGAAACGTTGATAATAACCTGCTAAACCAATAAAACTATGTACCTCAGTTATACTCGTAGGTGCTGGCCATTCTTGAATTTCCTTGGTCTTAGAAGGATCAACAAAGATTCCATCTTTAGAGAAAATATGGCCAAGAAAAGAAATCTCCTGAAGCCAAAATTCACACTTTCTAAACTTCCCATATAATTCATGTCTTCTCAGAGTCTTCAGGATAATGCACAAGTGATTTTCATGATATTAGTATCTTTTGGAGTATACCAAGATATCATCAATAAATACCACCACAAATTCATTGAGATATTCATTGAAAAACTCTATTCATCAGATCCATGAATATAGAGGGTGCATTATTCAATCCAAAAGGCATTACTATAAACTCATAATGCCCGTACCTGGTTCGAAATGTTGTCTTCAGAATGTCTTCCTTCTTCACACACAACTGATGGTATCCAGATCGAAGGTCAATCTTTGAAAAGTATTGAGCTCCATGCAGTTGGTCAAATAAATCATCAATGCATGGTAGGGGATACTTGTTCTTTATTGTTATAGCATTGATATCCATGTAGTCGATACATAACCTCATGGATCCATCTTTCTTTTTAACAAAAAAGAACAGGGGCTCCCCATGGAGAAACACTAGGGTGAATAAATCCTTTATTACTCAATTCCTCTAGTTGTTTCTTTAGTTCGACTAATTCTACAGTGGCCATTCTATAAGGGGTCTTCGATATAGGCCTTGATCCAGGAATTAAATCAATGGAAAACTCAACTTCTCGTTCTGGAGGATGTTCAGGTAAATCTTCCGGAAATACATCTACATATTCTTTCACAACAGGTACATCCTCTATTTGAACATTCCTTTCCTCACCCATAGTTATTTCATTCTCTTCCTCCCCAATAATTGAATTTAGTTGAGCTACTGGGGGTGGATCTAGATAAGAATTAGGTGATGTTGATTATGCTCTAAAGATAAGGTGTTCCTTATCATCATCATCAAGAATCGTAACCTCTTTCTTCTTACAATAAATATTCGTATCATAGTCCAAAATTCAGTCCATACCGAGGATTATATCAAACTCAATCATAGGTATAATGATGAGATCAGTAGAAAAAGAACATTTATGTGCTCTAATGGGGACTGATTCACAAAACTTTGTTGCAATGATACTTCCCTTAGGAGTTTTAATTGACAACTCCCTTGTTAAATCAAATTTTAAATATCTAATTTTCTTAGAAAACTGGGAAGATATGAAAAAATGCGATGATCCAGAATCAAGTAATGCATTTGCTAAACTTGAGGAAACCATTAAATTACCTGCCACCATGTCTTTCGGAGCTTCTACCTCAGCAGTAGTGATAGCATAAGCTTGGCCTTGATCTCTTGGAATTTTTTGAGGTAAGTTCCCCTAACGCTTAAGACATTCATTTGCATAATGTCTCATCTCCCTGTAATTGTAGCACTGAACATTGGTAGCTTCCTTCTTCCCTTTGCAATCACGAGCTTGGTGGCCTTTTTCACCACACTTGTAACAGACTCATGTTCCCTTCAAGCAAGTACTGGGGTGTTTCTTCCCACATTTACCATAGGATGGATATTCAACCATTCCATTCTTCCGCTTATTTCCATTCCCAGATTGATCAGCAGATCTCTTCTTCTCTTGCTTTGCTTTAAAGTCATAAGACTTAGAAAATTCCTTTTTGGTCTTGATAGCACATGAGACAATGTCTTCGTACGATGAGAAGGATTGTGTGAATAATGATCGATGGAGAAATGGTTTTAACCCATCAAATAAACGATCAATCTTACTTCTTGGGTGATGTATATAATCTCCAGCATACCTTGCTAACCTTGTAAAGTTAGCCTCATACTTTGTGACATTCTCATCCTCCTTTTATCTCAGACTTAGAAATTTCCTTTCCATATCTGCTCAATGGTCACGAGGAAAGTATTTTTCTAAAAATAGATCTTTGAACTCCCTCCATTCCATATTTGATACTTCATCATCTTCCTTCGTATTTTGAATCAATGACCACCATTGATTAGCATCTCCAGTGAGGCGGTAAACTGCCATGATAACTTTTTCGCTTTCACTACTCCCCAAAGCCTGAAATATTTTCTCTAGGGAATTTATCTATTGCTCAGCTACTAAGGGATTTGTAATCCCATTGAACGTTGGTGGTTGTTGCCTCATGAATCGATCTGACATTGATCCTCCACGCGGCGGATCAGGGTGCTCCATATGGGTAAGGTTATTATTCATAACCTGAGTGAGTTGTCCCAGTATGGTGATTAGATGATCGGCACCAGTCGCATCACCAGCTCCACTATAATTATCTTGAGCAGGAGGGAAATCCCTACATGGACTGCATGCATTGATACGGTTTCCATTTCTTCCACTAGGTGCCATTTCTAAACAATGGCATAAACTAGATCAGTTTATGAATCAAAATACATAATCCCATACTTATAAAACACTTAATATAAATTGAACTATTTATGGATATAATCCATAATCATAAGAATGTTTTCTTTGAGGAAGTATATACTCATAAACACTTCATAATGATTTTTAAAGAAAATGAGAGTTATCCTAAGCATATCCCCTGGGAGTGTCGTAACCAAGAGTGCAGCAAGGCCCGTTGTCATGCACCAGTTCTCGTTCAAGTCTAGCTCAAAACAGTGTTTTCGGGTTTTACTCCTAGGTACATCTGTGCCAGAGCCGCCTCTACCTGCTCGTATCCAGACAGGGATGTATTTCTTGGAAAACTCAAAAAATCTCTACAATACCAAAATTCTAGGAAGTTATTCTATACTAATCCTCAAATTCCATCTTAAATCTATATGCTCTAATCAGAGTTTATCTAAATCTAGCTTCCAAGGTTTTTACTAAACTTCCTCTGATACCAACTGTAATTCCCCAACCCCATTTACCTAGAGTCGGTGCATTATTACATAACATTTTCATGATCACAAGAAAGATCAAATCTCGAAAGACCGATTGGTTTAGTAGCCTTGGAAACACTAGATATATTCATAAAGTTTTACATCATAAAAATGAAAACTATAACAATATAGTCTCCATATTCCACACTCATATCCCCACATACTATCCCTGCAGGTCATTCATAAATTACATCTTCACATCCTGGGAAAAATAAAACATAGAAAATGGGTGAGCTCAAATGCCCAGTAAGGATAACAATATAGCGGAAACTTTTATAAATAAGAATAAACATTTAAGGCAATGTATAACTAAAACAAAAGCCTTTTAAACTTGAACTTCAACATAGTATGGCAAAAATAAAATGAAATAATGTCATTTACTTATTCACATGGATATTCTACTAATCGAATAATCACATGCAATATCAATAACCACTTTCATAATGATGGAATGTATAATTCCAGACTATCATAACCACATAGCCAAGGCCTCGTGTCAAGACTACAAATAAGATTTTGTCAAGGCCTTGTGCCAAGACACTAGTTTGTCTCATGATACCTAACGATGCATCGAGGAGCTATAACGGGATCCACCCATCACATATTAAGTCCAATGCATTCCTCATATGAATAGGTTTAAACATAACATAAACATTCGTACTAAAATTAACATACGAAATATCAATACTTTCTCCATAAACCATGAATGGTATAAAAATAACACATCCACAGTAAAACATATCACAAAACCTTCAATACAATACAAAAGTTTTGTATCATAATAAATCAACTTCAAATAAGCTTAAAATCCATCAAAGGATGTTGACATAGATGAAATCAAAACTATTTGAGAGAAATATCTCTTTTCTTGAAATCATTGAAAAGTCACACATTTATAAAGGAAGTAATTTAAAAGAGATTTTTGAATCAAAGTGTCCCATACCACTTTGAAACTTTTGAAAAGAAATATCATTTAAAAACCTTCATGTCCATATAAATAAATCCTTAAAATCATTTTGAAAACATGGACATTAATTAAAAATATTTAGAAAGAAAAATCTTTAAAACATTTAAAATTATGATCTTCATAAAGAGTAACTTTCACAAATTCTTAAAATATTCATTTTGAAATAATTTAAAAGTCACATAATTATAAAATAAAACATTTAATTTGAAAATATTCTTATAATCTTGTAAGGGAAGCTTCAACAATTTTATAATGGCGAAAAATAGCCTCACTGGCCGTATAAGTTAAAAAGACATTCTTACCTTAATTCTGTCGAAAGGGTTAAAAAGGACCTTGTTTGGAAAATGACAGAAAGATTACTTTATAAAATTCTTATAAAAATTCAAACAAGGGTATAAATGACTTTAACCCATATTCGGTAAAATAGTATTACTATTTTGAAAAACATTTTTAAGAAACATGGATGTGGATGATAAAGAGATCTCAGTAGATTATTACATATAAACAACCTCGGATAATGAAGAGATTGCGAAATAAACCCTTACCAATTTACTAACTACGAAACATACAACCCATGAAAGAGGTACCATACAATGAATATGTAAATACACATAAATTAAAGTGTATTACAAAAAGAATACAATTATGGGCAGTACCTACACCACACAAAAGGTAACAGTGGCAATATGGCATGAATCTCACGGAAATAAGGAGTGAGATGAAAACCCCTTACCTTGTACTTTTACTTGGTTGAGGGTAGTTTAACCTCTTGTATAATGGTGAAATAATTGTTATCAAATTATAAAAGAATCATATATATTAATATGATATCATATATGATCTTTTAACATTGCTTTGTTAATAATATCTTAGTATTATCGTCGTTTCGGGTGTTAACTTACTCGTTTTCTTTTATATGTTTTGTTACGTAAGCCATGTTTGTCAATGATAGGTTGTATATTATTCATATCCAGAATGATATCAAGTCCTTAAACATTATTTTTAAATCATCAAATGATAATTATACTTGAATGGATACGATGGAGAATGAATCTCATCGCGTTCGTGGAGACAGTAGTCCGTACGTACGCACGAGCGACAATATCATTCTTTTGATTTTAAAAAAATATATACTTGGATGGTATATTATATATACAGAATCGTTATCATGTTATATTTATTGTTTACATGAATTATACATCATTATTATACCCATCCAAATAATAATATATTGAATAACAATTACACCACGACGTGGAGACGGTAAGCCGTACGTACGCACGTATGGTGACATATTATTAAAAGGGTGGATAGAATAATGAATATGGTTGTACCATATTTATAATAACATCACAGTATATATAAGATACTGGAGTTATTATTTTAGAATAGTAATAACAAATAAAGAAGAAGTGGAAGAAGAAAGGAACTTGAAAAGGGGTGGTGAAAACATTACCTCTTCTTCAGGTTCTTCCTTTTGATTTGATCAAAAGGGCTCCTTAGGTTGGCTTTATTATCAAACTAAGGCCTCTATGTTGTATTGAGGAAAGTTGGGAGAGTATTTGTGAAGATTTTGGTCGAAAAAAAGGCTTTGAAGGTGTGAATAAATTAGAAGGAGGAGTGCCCTTTTATAAGAGGGGTGAGGGGAACCTTTGGAAAATCTAGAAATATTAATTTATAATAAATTCATATTCGGTTTATAATGTCTCAAAAGAGTATTATTTAAAGTTTAAGGTGGGGATAGGTCGAAAACCACACAACCAATAGAATTTAGACAGGTTTGGGTCATTATATTAACCTTATCTTTAAGTATTAACTCTTAGTTAATTAGTTTCACTTTTACAATGTCTCTTTGTATTTTTATATTATATGGTTAATAAACTTACCATATACATCCAAGAGACCCCCAAGTGGTCCATTAATGATACAACTATCATGATATAAGTCTCTTGGACGAACCTTAGATTTTTAGGAATTTAAAATCAATTAATAATATAATATTTGTTTTAAAAACTCTTTTATGTCAATTTTGACAATATTCAATAGTTGATTTTTTTGAAACTCATAACATAATGATTACTTCAAAAAAATTCAATTAAATCAATCCTAATATGTCATATTATCCTATAAAATTAGTGTAATTCATTAAAAGTCTCAAATTATATTTATTTGGGTATTTATAATATCAATTATTATAATTTTGTACTATTATGGTAATTACTGCATCATCATTGTGTCATAAATAAATTATATTATTTAATGTCTAAAAATTATAAATAAAATATTATTATGTAGGAAATATTTTTAGATTTCTAATGGATATTTATAGTCGAAAATCCAACATATATAACCCTATGTAAAAATTGTTTTTTCTAAAGGATATATGCTTATGTCATTTTTGTACTTATTTTAACTTAATTAAAATAAAGTGTCCCTATCACCTACAAGTGGCTCCATGGGGTCCCAAAATCGACTCAAATATGCCCATGGTCGGAAGTGTATCCACAAATAAGGTTAGGACGCATTTTATGGTAATTTGGTATTATTATAATATTATTTTTTAACCCTTATTTACCGGATTTACCCTTAACCATGATAAATAAAATATTTACCGCAGTAATTATTCAAAATGTCTAAAAATAAAAGTTACCTATTTACACAATATGAACATCCTTATTCCAAATATGGAATCCATTTTTCCAAATTCAAAACACAAAAGTGGCAGAAATTAATTTAAAATTAATTTCCGTTGTTAAAATAAAAAGCGTATTTTTAAGAGATAATAACTATCAAAAGATTGACACTTGTTTATGTCCGGTTTAATTGTAAAATTATGTACAATGACCAAAATTGTATTAAATGGTAAAAATATATTCTAAATATATTTTAAAACCACTCAAATTCATAATTTATCAATATAAATTATTTCGATTAAAAAAGTTGTTTTTAATTAAAATTTAGTAATTTTCACTATTCATCAAAATATAAATGTTATCCGAAAAGTTCCAAAATTTCACCCTAGGCTAAATTAGATATTCCAAATCCAAAAATGAAGTCCATTTTGAGAGATAAAATTTATAAAATTTCAAAAAGTAGGTATTACTATTCATGATGGCTTGTTTGATTGGTTGTGGTGTGTTAGAACTCGATGTTGCGTACAACACACGCTATCGCATTATTCAAAGAGAAGCATACCGTAGAAGCTTGGGGTGTTACACATCTGTCACAGGTTCCAATATAACTTTTATATATTTCTCATCCTTCCACAAGACTGGCACTCTACTGGTGGTTGGGGACAGTGTCTACAATAGTGGCTTGACCAACTACACTTATGGAAAAGAACTCTGGTAATATCTGGAGTAACTGATCCTTCCCCTTGATAATCTTTCTGAAATACCCCTAGATAACAATCTCATAGTGACTATTCCTACTCTAAAAATATATTACTCTTGATAATCCAGTAGAAACTACCTATCTTTCACTAGAAGCCTCCTTTAGGTTCCCCTCAACTATGAGAGCCATATCCACCACCTCATCAAATTTATTTAATTGAAAGATGATAACATGGGACTTAATATAACATTTAAGTCTGTCTTGGAAACTTATTTCCATATCTATATCATCCCATTCCAACACTAGAGAAAAGTGATACAAATCTATAAAGTTTCCAGCACAGTCCATCATGGACATACTCTCCTGAGTCAACCACATGAACTCAGCTGCTCTCTCCTGCCTCAGCATCTCTAGATAAAAGTGCTCTAGGAATTTATCCAAAAATTAATTCCATAACATACCATCATCCATTCTAGTATTATCTTGTACATCCCACCAACATTTTTTTGATCCTCATAGTATATAATAATCCAACTTAACCCTCTTCTCAACAGGTGTCTCTAAATGGTCAAGTATAGTCTGTATGGAATCAATCTAGAACTCTTCTACCTCTTGTCCACCCTCTCCAGTAAAAGTAAGAGGGTGTTGTAACTAAAACTCATGTGTAAGGTCAAACATACTCTTCACTACCCACTATGGGTATCTCTCCATAAAATGAATAAAATAATCCAAGTTCTCATGAAACTACTATATCTCTTCCTCATACGACACTATTGGTGCCTCAGGTTTCACTACTGGTGGAGCATCTCCAGCCATAACCTATGGTTTTCATATCAACAAGTTTTATTAGGAATTCATATCTCTACAATTCCAAACACACATCTCAGTAAACATAACACAACTTTATCACATTTAGAAATATGGTTTCACAAAATCCATAACAGGTCATTCCACCAAACCCCACCACACGATCAAAACATAGGCATTATCACTACCCTTAATAATCCTACACCTATTTCATGGATAACAAGAGTAAAATCATTATCATTATTCAATTTTCTCATTAGACACCTGTTTTCCACATTTTTCATCACTTTACCATTTTCAAGTTCATATCAGGAACCTTTTTAGTTCAATTTCACAAGCAAGTAAAGACATTTAAATTTTTAACAACTTACCCAAAACCTATTTTCTTGTGCATGCCTAAAATGATGCATGTCACAAAATAACCCTGATTTCATAAAATGATGCATGTTTACACAACTCTCATTCCATTCCATTCTATGATTCAAATCTCAAAAAATCTCAAAAACAATTATCACATCCCACAAAAACTATATCACCCAAGGTGAAATAACATTCAACTATAATAGAAAATACCAATAACAACAATCCCACCATGGGTACATAGATTTTTCCCTTGTACATGGGTTAACTACACCCATACACGAGCCTTTGACCAAGGTTTGAATCTTCCTAGTATCATATATACCTTTCCCAAAATAGTTAGACCAAAGAAAAGAAAATAAAACTATGATTTGATACCACTTTGTAACGTCAGGTTCCACACATTGGTGCCCTAAGCTAGTTTTCTACATGACCTTAGGCATGTCTCCCCATATTCCTGAGGTTACTGACTAGAAGTGAGGGTCTAATATCATTCATAGAGAGACTAGACCCTCTTTATTAGAGTAATACCATATTGGAAATAAAATATAATAACTAATTAATATAACCATAACAAGATCAGTGACGGTATCACATGATGATCAAAATAGGAAACACAATATCCAAAACTAAATAGTAGATATGTCATGCCAAGTACGTTTCAAGTGTCAATGTGAAAAAACCAAAAATAAATAAAGACACTGACAACTCCCAAGCAGGTCCTGAAACTAGGTCGGGTTCCCTCAACCATGCTCCATCCCAACACATCCATCTGACATAGGGACCTTGACCATAACATGTCCAGCAACCATGAAATATATTCAGGTACTGATCAGGCAGCCCGAGTAGAGTGTGAGTATAACTCAGTAGCCCACCACCAAAAACATCGAAAACAATATCCAGTCAATAACAATGTATGTAGTTGTATATATAATAAAGTATAAGAAATAAAATAAAAAATCATTTATTCAATTACCCTTTATTTAGCCACATAACTCTCAGGTTATCATGGATGCCCAAACTCTCAGTACCTGCTTCAGCCCATTTTGGAGTCTGAACTATCCCCAAGGGATATCACATATCATAATACTATGGTTATCATTTATCATCTTAATTCATATCACAACCAATTGGAACCATGGTCCAATTCCAACTCAAGGGCATAGACCATAGTGTCTAACACCCTGTGGGTATTTGGAGACTCAATATCTATCCCACACTTCAATGATCACTATGGTATTTTGATACAATAAACTCTATACTACACACAAATATCAATAATTATCACTATGGTATTTAGATGTAGAAGACCATTTCTCACACACAAATATCAACAATATCATGTATCACAATATCTATATTTATCACCATGGATTTTTGATGCAGCATTCCATGTCTCACACATAAATATCAACAATATCATGTATCACAATGTCAATATTTATCACTATGGATTTTGATACAGTAGACCATGTCCCACACATGAATATCACTTAATAATAATATCATAATTTCACATGTATCATAATATCACATGTACCACAACACCCCATTAATTAATTCACTAGTTAATTAATGCAATTTAAGAATTGCATATTCACACCATTCGATTAATTAATTTGACAATTAATTAATCACCTCAATCCAATTAATTAATTCAACAATTAATTAATCACCTCAATTACATTAATTAATTCAAAAAGTAATTAATCTATTACAATGAATTTCATAATCACATTGATCTCCATTAATTAATTCAACAATTAATTAATCCAATTCAATAACCTCAATATCACCATAATTAATTCAATAATTAATTATTCCAATTAAACAATTTTATAATCACAACAATATCCATTAATTAATTCAACGATTAATTAATCCAATTCAATAACCTCAATACCCCCATAATTAATTCAGTAATTAGTTATTTCAATTCAACAATCTTAATATCTCCAATTTCACAATCCCTTAATTTAGTAATTCATGAAATTAATTAATTAAATTTAAGAAACTAAATTTCTTATCATCTAATATAAATTATACAATTTCATACACAATATTGAAATCAAGACTTTTATATTTTAATTATAGACCACCTACGTCAATATCATTGACAAATGCTCACCTATAGAAAGCCCCAATTGAAATGGAACAACATCGAAGAATGAGATCAAGATCTAAAACCTAAATCCAAGAGCAGCCATATTAGATCTATTAAACCTAAATCTAGATCCATCACAAATAAATAATAACATCCCTCCAAATAATGAGAGAAACATGGTACAGAGGAAGGAAACCTCACCGAATTTGGATCTCTTACCGGGAGGGGTGAAGATCTTCAATCTGGGCTTCGAATTGTCAAGAACGGAGGTCAAAATCCTAAGTAATTCATCCGGGAGCCTCAAAAAACGATAGGAATAAATTAGGTTAGAATTAGGGTTTATTTTGGGTTGAAATGGGTGGGTTCAAAAATTTTAAATCTAATTTTTGGGTTAATTAAAAACGTTCACATGGTTTCCTAGGCAGGGGCGCATAATTTTCCAAACCATGCACCTTAACCGTGAACCTCTTCTAGGGAGAGTTCGTGGTTTATCCTAAGAGAGCACATGGTTTGACAAACCGTGCTCTAGATGTATAATCCCCCTCTCTCTAGGGTTACATGGTTTGCTGGGTTGGGGTGCACGGTTTGAGAAAACCATGCACTAATTGTGCATTTCCCTTCTTCTTTCAAATTTTTTCCAATTTTCACTCAAAAACACCCAAGGTAAAATCCAAACAAAAATTACTCAAAACAAGGAAAAAGAGTACCTGTGAATGAGCCTAAGACATCTTTAGAAAAGGTCAGGTTCTAACACTCACATAGTCTTTTTACTCATGTGGTCAAAACTGATTTAGCCGACTGGAACCACATAGCTGATTTCACCATGTAACCAATTAATCCATGTAAATAATTCACGTAACCAATTGATCTACATATTTGATTGCGTGTTTAATCATTTGAACGACATGACTGATTTCCACATAGCTTTTTTTGGGATGTTGTTAATTTATATAGGAGAAACCTTCACATAGGATATTAACATAGTTGAATTCTCAATGTAGTTGTTTCTTTATATAGTCAAATTACTCATGTTGCCGATTTTATAGACTTAGTAAAATTTTATACAAAGTGTATATAATTGAAAACTTAAGGATTTTAACAAGTGAAACATTTGAAGCAAGATAAAATCTGATGAACACAATTAAAAACAAAACCATCGGTAACATATGAAAGGGTATTTGAGATCATCAAACCCTAAAGTGCATGTGATATGTTGGAACAACATTAGTAATCTAATAATATTGTATGATATGTCTTCTCGGTGACAATCATCATCCCTTGGTTCATTGGAGGCGAGCTTGGGGTAACACACATGGCTTACTATCAACCTGAGTGAGCACTCAGTGGGTCAAGTCGTGTCATGATAAGTCAAAACATATCTCACAAATTTTGTGTTTTTTTCACATGAGCTTTAAAATAATAGTGATATTGATGTCCAAAAAAGTTGGTTGTGCAAAAATATTGTAGAGTAATTCACAAAGGAATTATGAACTATGTATTTTGGGGAGTTTATTTACAAAATTAAGATGTGAATAATTCAAAGTCTATCATGATCTAATCAAAGGGTGTTGATAATGATTTACTCTTTTTCTCTTCCTCAGGTTTTTTGTAATGAATTTTACAAATAGGATTTCTAATGGGGAACCTTAAAATTTTCATGGAATTCAATTATTTTAACTTTACTTGATTTTTCTCAAAAAATTTCTTAAAAAAATTGGGTACAACCATGAAAGTGACACATGACGCAAAAAAGAAAATACAAATAAACTGATGGCCCGGGTGACCACACACCAAACCCCTCTCCACGCTTACCACCCCAGCCAATTGTGGGGGCCAATAGGTCTATTTATGCAAAAGATAATATATAATTTTATGAAATTGATAACATCCAAGAGGTAGTGTTATAAATTAATATTTTTTTAAATGTCATCATTCCTCTGAAATAAGGATTATTAATTCCTAAATTCTACTTTTCGTATACTAACTCTTTATATTCCAACCTTTCATTGTCTTATGTTAAATAGGGGATAAATCTAACCATTAAATTTAAAATTAAAGGAGGTGATTAATCTAGAGAATTGATTGCAATCTCATTTAACGATAATGAAACAAAAAATTTGGTCTCCATTGTTTCTCTTTGTCACTTTTTTATTTATTTTAATTTGTAATTTCAAGTTATTCATATTAATCATCACTTTTCTACATTCAACATTACATTTCTTCTTCGATTGACATCAAAATTTGTTTACAATCAATAATGGCTTCTCAAATTAGAAATAATTTGCAGTTTCAATCAGTGTCATGATCTTGCTTCATAAAAAAATTTACAAATAATATAAATTTTTAGTATTAAAAATAGAATTGACGGTCAAAAGTAATTTTATGGCACATATTGTATTTTTAAATATAATCAATGCATGGGGGTGGGGAATTAGACACAAATTCAGTTTTAAAATATATAAAAATACCCTAATATTTTAATCATCTTACCATTCCTCATAGAAATTTTTATCAATAATATAATCTAAAAACAAGAACAAAAACATAGTCAAACCAATCACACACACACCACCACTCTCCCTTGAATGAGTTTTTTATGTGTTTTTGTATTTTTTTAAAATGTGTACAGGTTGATTTTTTTTAAAGTATGCTTGAAAGGAGAAAGGGGGTGTCACCTTTCCCTAGATTGGTGACATGGAAAAGGCAGCTGAGGGGTGCCTTTCGCCTACGGTACAAGTGAAAGGAGGCACCCCCTACCACATTTTCACTTAATGCCCTATAAAAGGGCATCCCCCCCATCCTCACTTCAAAATACACCGTTCTCTCTATATTCCAGCTTCTCTCTCTCTAGAATAAGTCTTCTTCTTGCGTGGTGGATTCAGTGGCCTAAAAGAAGTCTCAGTTTTTTTGAAGCATCATTTAGAGGTTTTTTTATTTAATTTAAAGTTATTTATTTATTTAATTAAACTATTTTTATTTGGTTTAAAATATGTTGTTTATTAAGTAGTTTAGTTAGTTATATATAGTTTAGAAATAATAGTTATTATTAGTAATGGTTAATTATAGATTAATTTATGATTAATTTATGATTATGTAATGATTAAAGATTGATTAAGTATTGATTAAATTATGATTGTGTAGTGATTAAAGATTGATTAAGGAATGAATAAAGAAGTAATGATTAACTATAAATTAAGTAATTATTAAAGAGTGATTAAGTATTGATTAAAATATAATTAAGTAATGATTAAATAATGATTAAGGGATTATTAAGAGATTATTAAATAATGATTAAGTGATGATTAGAGATTGATTAAGGGATGATTAAAATTTGATTAAGGGGTGATTAAAGGTTTATTAAGGAATGATTAAACAATGGTTAAGACATGATTAACTAACGATGAAATAATGATGAACTAATGGTAAACTAATGATGTACTAATGGTTAACTAATGATTAAGTAATGGTTAGTGTCATCTTTTAGGATATAAGAAAACATTCTAAAATTTTGGTAGCATAAAGATCATGTGGTTATCTAAGAAATAAAATCCCTTTTTGGATAAAATAAAGTGGATGTGGCTCTGGAATATATGTAACTAGGAGTAAAAACTCTGACAAGGTGTTCTGGGCTTGACTTGGGGTATCCTGGTACACAAAAACGGGCCTTACCAGTCCACCACTACCATCAGAGGTGTCGTATGATGCTTTGTGTGGATGCTAGAATGATCACTCGTATATATTGGTTTCTGATGCTAGTAGAAGTTATTGAATTTAATTTCTTATTATTTATCACTTTCTATGTTTAATTTTTCAAGTGGAGTCAGATACACAGATTCATCACGGTTCTAACACACCATTTGGGTGCATACCGCCTCAAGTTGGATAGTCTCCTACCCAACCAGGTAAGTATATAAAATCTATAATTTTCTAAAAAATTTAATAATAGCATCAATTTTGGTTTTTAGTAATTATATTTTTTGACAAACATTACATGTCATTTTAGGTTACATGGATTCCATACTGGGCTATACAGGACCAGTTTCCAGCATATTGCACTATTGGACTTCATGATGCTATGGTTTTAGTGACTCTCATTCACTTCCATATTATTAAGTGGAAACAGACTGATAGAGTCATGTGATAGTTTGGTTGTGTTTAGCCAATTCCATTATAGCTAAGACAGATAGTGCAGCTTCATTGCTTGAATCTAACAGGGAAGTAGGATGAGGACTGGTGTCAAGTACATTCCAGCTATTTCGACCTCAGGAGAAGATGTGCAGAGCTTCATATCTAGGGTGTACCAACGATGAGATTTTATCTTTTAGAGCAAGTTGAGTATGAGCCATGGTATAGACTAAAGTATATATTGTATCTTACCTGACATGGAAGAGAGCTTTATAATATGGTAAGTCAATAAATTTTTATTAATTGTTTATTGAACTATTTTCTAATTCATTTTGAATCTCTTTACAATGTACTCACTCAGAGCATATTATTTGTATGAGTGATCGAGAAGAGGAGGGGGTCCTTAGTAGGGCAGCGGTCCATGCTAAAATTCTAGAGATGAGGTCATATTATTGTGTGATTCATGAGAGCGACTTAGAGAGTCCAGCCCAGAGAGTGGAGGTTCATATCTTGGGAGTGGAGGTTCCTTCTTAGGAACATCCTCCAGCAGCTGCTCATGCTGAAGAGCCATGATGAAAATGATGTAGACTGTGTCGTCCTACACATGATCCCTCTATCAAGTAGCATGGGATCCATCTTTCTTGACAAGATATCCATAGTTCTCTCTAGCTTGGGTTCCAGATCCATCGTAGTCTTGGTTCCTCACTGCGATGATAGCAGGTCCTTCTACTACCCTAGTGAGAGAAGGATCAGGAGTACGGTATGACATGTAGTGGACACCTCCTCCCACTTACACATAGGTGTAGAATGTGATGGTCGATGTTCCAATGCCTGAGTATTAGCCCTCTCTAGGTCATTAGACTCCACCCCAACACGGATCTCGGCGATCTCGATATGGGCATACCATTCACAGACCACCATGTGGGAAAAAATCTCCTCTCCATAGACATTGATTATCTTTGTTCATGTATATGTTTTATATCTATTAAAATGAAGATATTTTTATTACTATCATTCATTTTTACATGTTTATCCAATGTTTTAGTTTTCATTAATATTTTAGTCACAGTTTATATTTTATAAGGTTTTAAAGTTGACTACTTGAAACATAGGAAAACTTATTAAATTTCAAATAGGTAACTTTAAAATTTTATAAAATATACATTATAAAAACAATCTAAATAAAATTTAAAACATATCCTAAACATCTAAAATGTTGTTGAAAATAAAATTAATTTCATAAATATAAAAATTAAATGAAAATGAAAGGAATGTAAAAAAAGATTATAAATACCACTGTAATGGTTTAAAATAATACTAAAATTTATTTTTAATAAAATATTGACGAAGTTTGAATATTATAGATTCAAACTAACACTAGATATTGAACCCTACTAACATGAATACTTTATATAGAAATTATAATTCTGAGGTATTTAAATATGGAAACTGGAGAAAAGTTTTCATTGTATCTAATACCTTGTTATTGTTTAAACCCTTTAGTCATTGGCCTTTCTTTATATCTATTCACTTTAACTTCCATGGACATTTTTCTTTTAAAGACCCCTTTTCACCCAATGATATTTATATCAATGTGAAGATCAACCAAAATTCATACTTAGTTCTGATACATGGAATCCAATTTTTAATTCATGGATTCTTTCTATTTTGCAGCTTCTGAGCTCTATATTGCCTATTTATAGGAAAGAGGGTCATTATTTTCAACTAATAACAAGTCACTATATTTGGTGACTATAATTATTTTATTTAAAGGGTTGTATACATAATATATTTTAGTTTTCTTAGGATATCCTATAAAGATACACTTCAGGCCTTTGGGGACTAATTTTGTTTCATGTTAAGTCCTTAAAAATTGTCTCAAATCCCCATGCATGAATGTTTGAAAAAATAGATTCCTTCCCAATCCATATATAACTGGTATAGGATATCATTTGGAACTTTTTTTGGCACAAGGTTTAGTGTGTATGTTGTAATTTGTAATGAATATCTCTAAAATGATAATGAAATACTTGCATGACTCATCATTGACATCAATTTGTACCAATTTTAGAAGCTCTATAGCCCTTTTACATTGTCTACAAAATAGTTGTTTGTTTGTTTTTCCTTGTAAAAAAGTGTGAAATTTTTCATTTAGTTTTAACTCAAAAAAATTCTAAGTAATCATCTTCATAAAACTTTGTCAAATGCTTACTATTTACATAACCAATATGGTGATGCCATAACTGGTTTTGAAATGAGTCATGAAAACTTAATTTGTTATCAATTATCAATACTTGGTTTTCATAATTTAATATATAAATACCATTATTGAGTTGTGATATATCATGACAAATGTAATTGTTATAAAAGTATCATTATTTATTTTAAAACTTTAAAATAGATCTTTCCATGTCATGGAAAGAAATGGATATGGTGTTCTTGGTAAAATTGAGAATATAATAATAGTTCTTTAAAACCAAAATAAGTCATGTTAGAAATATGTGGTGGTGGGATCCAATGGATATAGCAACAAACCTCCTTTTATTAGAAATAAGTAAATCCACCTCTCCTCATGTGATCTTTCAAAATCCACTTGGTTTTTGTATTTGAATACAAATTTGAGTGCCACTAAAGCTATTGCTTAAAAACAAAACATTTTCACTTTAAAATGTTAATGAAATAATTCTAAACAATAAAAAACAAACACAATATATATATATATATAATATACAAATCTATATATTTATAAATATAAGGATATATAATTAAATAATTTTTTTTATTTTTTCTGAAAGGTGGCAGTGGTCCTACCGCCTTTCATGCATAGTTTTAAAAATATTTTTAACCTGAACACATATCAGAACACATAACACAACTTTATCACATTTAACGAGATGGTTTCACAAAATCCATAACAGGTCATTCCCCCAAACCCTGCCACACGATCAAAACTGAGGCGTTATCACTACCCTTAACCATCCTACACCTAGGTCATGGCTAATAAGGGTAAAATCATTCTCATTATTCGATTTTCTCATTAAACACATATTTTCCACATTCTTCATCACTTTACTATTTTCAATTTCATATCGGGCACCTTTTTAGTTTAATTTCACAAGTAAGGAAAGACATTTCAATTCTTAACAACTTACCCAAAACCTTTTTCTTGTGTGTGACTAAAATGATGCATGTCACAAAATAACCTTGATTGCCTAAAATGATGCATGTTTACACAGCTCTCATGACATTCCAGGCCATGATTAAAATCTCAAAAAATCTCAAAAACAATGATCACATCACATAACAAGTGCATCACCCAAGGTGAAATAACATTCAATTATAACAAAAAATACCAATAACAACAATCCCACCATGGGTAATTAGATTTTCCCTCATACATGGGTTAGCTACTCCCATGCATGATCTCATGACCAAGGTCTAACTCTTCCTAGTCTCCTATATAACTTTCCCCAAATAGTAATACAAAAGAAAAGAAAAGAAAACTAGGCTCTCGTACCACTTTGTAATGTCCTGAACCAGTGCCACAGATCGGTGCCCTGATTCAGTTCGCAACGTGACCTCAAGCATGCTTCCCCGTATGCCAAAGGTTGCTGACTAATAGTGATGGTCTAATATCGGTCATGGTAAGACTATACCCTCTTTATCAGAGTAATACCATACCAGAAATAAAATAGAATAACTAATTAATATAACCATAATAAGAGAAATACCAGTATCACATGATGACCAAGACATGAAATGCAATATCCAAAACTAAATAGTAGATATGTCATGTCAAGTACGTTTCAAGTGTTGATATGAAAAACCCAAAATAAATAAAGACACTGAAAACTCCCAAGAGGGTCTCGAAACCAGGTATGGTTCCCTCATCTATGCTTCATCCTGACGCAAAACATAGGGCCATTGACCATAACATGTCCTATAACCATGCAATATATTCGGGTACTGATCAGGAAACCCGAGTAGGGTGTGAGTACAACTTAGTAGGCCACTACCAACAACATCTAAAAGAATATCCATTCAATAACAGTGTATGTAGTTGTATAAGGAGTGAAGTACAAGTAATAAAGTAAACAATTTTCATTTATTCAATTACCTTTTATTTAGTCACATAACTCTCAGTACCTCCTTCGACCCATGTTGGAGTCTGAATTATCCCCAAGGGACATCACATATCAAAATACCATGGTTATCATTTATCATCTCAATTCATATCACAACCAATTGGAACCATGGTCCAATGCCAACTCAAGGGCATAGAACATCGTGTCTAACACCTTGTGGGTATTTGGATCCTAAGTCCCTATCCCACACTTCAATTATCACTATGGGCTTTTGATATAGCAAACTCTTTCCCACACATGAATATCAATAATTATCACTAGGGGATTTTGATGCAGCAGACCCTGTCTCACACATGAATATCAACAATCTCATGTATCACAATATCTATATTTATCATTATGGATTTTTGATGCAGCATACCATGTCCCACACATGAATATCAACAATATCATGTATCACAATGTCAATATTTATCACTATGGCTTTTGATGCAGTAGAGCATGTCCCACACACAAATATCACACAATCACAATATCACAATTGCACATGTATCATAATATCACATGTACCACAAAAAAATCATTAATTAATTAATCCAATTTAACGATTGAATATTCACATCATTCCATTAATTAATTAGATAATTAATTAATCACCTCAATCTCATTAATTAATTCAATAGTTAATTAATCACATCAATTCTATTAATTAATTCAACATTTAATTAATCTAATACAATCAATTTCCTAATCATAATGATATCCATTAATTAATTCAACAATTAATTAATCCAATTCAATAACCTCAATATCCCCATAAATAATTTAACAATCAATTATTCCAATTAAAAAATTTTATAATCACAACAATATTTGTTTATTAATTCAACAATTAATTAATCCAATTCAATAACCTTAATATGCCCATAATTAATTCGATAATTAATTATTCCAATTCAATAATGTCAATATCCCAAATTTCATAATCCTTTAATTAACTAATTCATGAAATTAATTAATTCAATTTAAGAAAATCAATTGGTTATCATCCAATATAAATTCTACAATTACATACATGAAATTGAAATCAAGACTTTCAGATTTGAATTATAGACCACTTACCTCATGATCGTTGGAAAACACTTTCCAACAGAAATCCCCAATTGAAACGGAACAACATTGAAGAACGAGATCTAGATCTAAAACCTAAATCCAAGACCAATCAGATTAGATCTATTAATCCTAGATCTATATCCATCACAAATAAATAATAACATCCCTCCAAAGAATGAGAGAAATATGGGACAGAGGAAAGAAACCACACAGGATTTGGATCTCTTACTGGGAGGAGTGCAGATCTTCAATCTGGGCTTCGAATTGTCTAGAATAGAGGTCAGAACCCTAAGGAATTCATCCGGGAGCCTCCAAAAACATGAGGAATCAATTATGTCCGAATTAGGGTTGATTTGGGTTAAAATGGGTGTTTGGGAATTTTAAATCTAAATTTTGGGTTAATTAAAAACTTGCACATGTTTTCCTGGGCAGGAGTGCACAGTTTGCAAAAGTGTGCGCCTTAACCGTGCACCTCTTCTAGGGAGAGTGCACGGTTTCTCCTAAGAGGGCGTATGATTTGACAAACCATGCTCTAGCTGTATAATCTCCCTCTATCTGGGGTTGCATGGTTTGTTGGGTCTGGACGCATAGTTTGGGAAAATCATGCGTCAATCGTGCACTGCCCTTCTTCTTTCAAATTTTCGCCAATTTTCACTCAAACACACCCAAGGTAAAACCCAAACAAAAAGTACTCAAAACAAGGCAAAAGACTACCTATGAACAAGCCCGATACATCTTCAGAAAAGGTTGGTATCTTACACTCAGGTAGGATTTTTAGTCATATGGTCAAAACTGATGTAGCCAATTGGAACCACGTAGCTGATTTCACCACGTAACTGATTACTCCACATAACTGATTCGCATAACCAATTGATCTATGTATCTGATTGCTTGTGTAGTCGTTTGGACGACTTAGGTGATTTCCATGTAGCTGTTTCTATGATGTTACTAATTTGCATAGGTGAAACCTTCACATATTCGATTAATGTGGTTGAATACTCGACGTAGTCGTTTCTCTACATAGTCAAATTCCTAACATAGTCGATTTTCTAAACTTAGAAAAATCGTACCAAAGTGTCTAGAATTGAAAACTTAAGGATTTTAACAAACGAAACATTTAAAGCAAGATAAAATCTAATAAACACACTTAAAAACATAACCATCGGTAACATATGAAAGGGCATTTGAGATCATCAAAACTTAAAGTGCATGTGATATGTTGGAACAACATTAATAGTCTAACAATATTGTATGATATGTCTTCTTGGTGATAGTCATCAGCCCTTGGTCCATTGGAGGTGAGTTGGGGGTGACACACATGGCTTACTATCAACCCAAGCGATCCCCCAGTGGGTCAAGTCATGCCATGATAAGACAAAACATATCTCGCCAAATTTTTGTTTTTTTTTTGCACATGAGCTTCAAAAGAATAGTGAGATTGATCTCCAACAAATTTGGTTATGTGAAAATCTTGTAGACTTATTCACAAAAGCATTATGAATTGCATCTTTTGGGGAGTTCATTTATAAAATTAAGATGTGAAGAATTAAAAGTCTGTCGTGATCTAATCAGAGGGTGTTGATAATGATGTACCCTTTTTCTCTTTCTCAGGTTTTTCACAATGAATTTTCTAAATAGGATTTTTAATGGGGCACCTTGAATTTTTCATGGAATTCAATTATTTTAACTTTGCTTGATTTTTGTCAAAAGGTTTCTTTAAAAAAATTGGGTACAACCGCAAAAGTGACACACGACGCAAAGAAGAAAATACGAATAAACCGTTGGCCCGTGGACTTAACCTTGCAACCACGCCTCAAACCCCTCTTCGCCCTTACCCCTCCAAGCAAGCGCGGGGGCCATAAGGTTTCTTTATGTAAAAGATAATATATTATAACATGAAATTGATAACATCCAAGAGGTAGTGTTATAAATTAATATTTTTTTAAATGTCATCGTTCCTCATGAACGGGGATTATTAATTCCCAAATTATAATTTTCAAATCCCAACTCTTTAAATTCCAACATTTCATTGTCTTATGTTTACTAGGTGATAAATCTAACCATTCAATTTAACATGAAAGGTGGAGATTAATCTAGAGCATCAATTGCGATCTCATTTAATGATAATGAAACAAAACTTTTGGTCTCCATTATTTGTCTTTGTCACTTGTTTGTTTATTTTACTTTGTAATTTCAAGCTATGCATATTCATCATTGCTTGTCGACATTCAACATTACATTTTTCTTTGATCGACAACTCGTTTACAATCAACAATGACTTCTCGAATTAGAAATAATTTGCGATTTCAATCGGTGTCATGATCTCGCTTCATAACAAATTTACAAATAATATAACTTTTTAGTATTAAAAATAGAATTGACGGTCAAAAGTTATTTTATGGCACATATTGTATTTTGAAATATAATCAATGCATGGGGGTGGGGAATTAGACACAAATTCAGTTTTTAAATGTATAAGAATACCCTAATATTTTAATCATCTTACCGTTCCTCATGAATTTTTTTATCAATAATATAATCTAAAAAACAAACAAACAAAACACAGTCAACCCAATCACACGCGCACCGCCGCTCTCCCTTGATCCAACGGTAATATGACCGTTGGGGAACCCCATTTAAAATTTTACTTAAAAGCCTCCTCAGGCCGCTTCGGAAAAGCCCTTCGCTATCGATCTTCTTCTTCGAATGGAGACTCAAACGTCGCAGGCATGGGCGGCAGCAGCAAAAGGTAGCAACAGCACCATCCCTGTCCTCAGTCAGTGATTCGACTACCAGTTTAATTGGGTTAATCTCTAGTCGATTTAATTGGGTTAATCTCTGTAGTCGATTTGTTGCAGGTAAGGATGAAGATTCCCAAAAAGATATGAAGAAATCGAGGAACCAGCAGCTGTTGCAAGATCGATCCGCACTGATTGATATAACGAACGATTCCCCAATCGTGGGGGTCGCAATGGGGAGCTCAGCGGAGACCCCCGTGAGCCACACGCCGGGCTCCGGATCAGGGGAGGCCCTGTTGAGGGGTCAGGTGAAGAACTTTCTGCTGAAAGTGGAAGACGAGGCGTCGGAGTCCTCCAAATTCTGGTCCGAGAAGAGCAGGGGTCCTTTGCTTCACCTGAAAGGCATGCTGAATGACTCTCCCATGGGTCTTATCGCCCCGACTCCCGCCAACACTCCCTGCATCACGAGCATCGTCCCCAACGAGTGCTTTACAGAGGGTAATCAGGACCCTGTATCGGCTCACTCTGCTTTTTCTCCTCCGGTGATTGAAGAACAATTAAACACTCCTCAGGTATTCTTCAGTTTCCTCCCAATCCGTCCTGCAGATTCCAACATTGTCTCTCTCTGAAGTTTGCGTGCCAGGTGGTGGAGGATTTGGTGGGTGCGGGGATGCCGTTAGTGCCTCTCGAATCCCAGAGCAGCGTGGTGACTCGGTCTCTGTTTCTGGATTTCGCCGACAAATCAGAGGTGGCCACAGATTGGCGGTCTGTTCGAGTGAATGTCTGTTCATATGAAGAAGTAGAAGAAGGGGAAGAGGAATGGGCGGAAGAGGGGCAAGAAGGTTATTATTACGGCCCAGAACAGGAAGTAGAAGAAGGGGAGGAGGCGGAACTGTGTGAGGGATTGAAGGAGACAAATTTGAGTGGGACGAGGAAGCCCCCAAAATACGCAGGGAAGCATAGTCGTTTTGTGTACAATAGCGACGATGAAATTGAATCGCTAAGAACTGTCTGAGGGTTGTTCTATTACTAGATTCTGGTTGAGAGGGTCGTTTGTTGGAATAAATCCATGGAAGCTTGTTTCCATTGTCCATCCTCATTGAGATTAAATTCAATCAATAATGGTTTTCCCAGTATACTGAAGATTGTTGCATCTCATGAATTCAACCACTCTCTTGATGACGACCCCTTAGAAACAACCAAATAACGTGTTCTTTCCGGGTTCCATGAGTTGTTGAATCACCAAATGTGTAAAGTTCACAAATATTCTTGAGACTTCCTTTGTATTCTAAGGTTTCCTAGTGAACTTAGGGTTCAGTTTTAAAAGAGAGACAAAATTGGTTTTAATTAATAATAATAATAATAATAATAATAATAATAATAATAATAATTAATGGGGGGGAAATTGAAACACCAAATTTAAATAATAATTATGTACATTTTCAATTAAATGAAGGAATTAATTGCGGGAATTAAATGAAAAATGTGTTTTGATATTTAAAAAACGGGTAAATAAATTATTTGACTTTTCTGTCTTTCTAAATACCTCGACTGACGCGCTGTCAATTTCGGTGGATTTGTTGTGATGAGTAGAAAAGCGTGATTAGATAATTAAATTATTATTCAGGACAGAGTGATAATCGCATGAATTAATCATTATTGTTTTTCATAAAAAGGAATCACTCACATATTTTTGTTTGTGTTATAATATTATTTAAAGGATTATGGTGCCTCACTGAAAATCATGGTTGTTGGAAGCATTTGTTTGTGTTGTTTTGATATGTGTGGTATTGTTTGATATCACTTTAAATGAAATTGGTTAATCACTTATATTTGGTTAATAAAATGGTTCTCTTGGGAATGCCCATAAATAAAGAAGTGAAATGTGATGAAAACCCTTTTTTCTTAAATATGAAAATTTTTATGTAGATGTGTGGTTGTGATATGAGGCAGATGAGCTGAGAATAGGTCGTGTTGTGATAAATGTCTGTGTAGTAGTGAAATTAAATGATAATGTTAAATTGATATGACACTAGTTGAAGTGGATGACTAATGAAAGAATGCATTGAATTGATAAGTGTGGTTGAAGCAGTTGATGTTTATATGTGAAATAATGGAGTAGATAAACAAATATGCTTTATGAATGAAATTTGTTGGTAAATGAGAAATCTAAAAAATGGCTTATTTGAAATGAAACGTGGCTAGTGGCTTGTGGCTTGTTTATGTGGTGTTGTGATTTGAGGGGTGACAACGACAGTGATAATGTGGTGAATTGGTTGGTGCTCTAGTTGTAAACCCATAGGTTGTGGTTGTGTGTTATGATATTATATATACATTGTATTTCCTTGTGATTTTCTATACACACCCCACCTGTGTCGAGCACCATGTGTTGACGCCAAATGTTTTGGGGGGGGGTGTTTTTCCCAACATCTCAGTGGGAGGATGGATTGTTGACTACCAGCTTTTCCCCGCTCCCTCTTACAGGCATTGGTGATATGCACGGGTTATGTTGACTAGAAGTCAAAAGTGTCATTATCTACACGCGATGTGATGACCCAGGTGTTTTTGGGAGAGATGTGATCGGTTGACTTATGGTGGGGGTCGTGCATGGTAGGAGGAGGACATGAGGTTGATGTCCTTCATATTCACGATACCCTACTACACTGGCAATGAGATGTGATATGATGTGATGACCCAGGTGTCTGTGGATGAGATGTGATGTGATGTGGTGTTATTCAGAAGGGGTGTGAGCGCCATGACGTAGGATATTGGAGTGTGAGAGCGGCAAATCAGCAGGAAAACGGTGCGGGGTACCTATCATCGATATGCTTCATATTATATTATTATACTTGGATTCATTATTTGGTGAGCGAGTCTTTGTGAGGTTGGGGTTTGGTTAGTTGATAAGTTTAGATGTTGTTGGTTCTGCTGTTTCCTCACAAATGCATTAGTATGCTCTTTTAACATGTTTACGTGAAATTTTGGTTTTCTCGCTGAGTATACGTGTATGCTCACCCTGCGTATATAAAACTATTTTTAGATTTTTTAGGAGGATTTCAGGGACCAAGTTGGACATTACTAGCTCAGACCTTTGGAGCTATCGTTGTGTCACTGCCTTATGTTATATTTTTGCGACTTTCATTTGGAGAATTTTATCCGTATCTATTTTATTTATACATGCATTATGAGATGGTTTTGGATTCCTTTTTATATTATGTCATGGAGTTGCTTGTGGTTAAGTTATCCTATCTCCTGATCCAGTTTTATTATTGAGGGTAATGCCTCCCATTTCATGAGACTTTTATATCATCGGTGCTAGTTGCCAGCCAAGGGCCTACTGAAGGCAGGACTCGGGTGTCATTATCTCTCTTCCTTTATTGCAATATCTTTGGAGGGAGGGGGTCATGACAGAGTGTTATCAGAGCTGATGGTTGAGAGATAGGATGAAGTTTAAAGTTAGACATAATGAAGATTGCATGGGTTGTATAACATTCTGACCCAAACTACCAGATCCGAGCCAAAATGCTACATGACCTCATGCCCGCCTCCATGTACGCAAGAGGTTTCCGACTAGCAGCAAGGGTCTCAAGTGAAACCTTTAGGAGACTATACCCTCTCTATCATGTCATATGATCAATAATAATGAATAAACCAAATAATAAACAATCAGAGTAAATGCGAAAATAGAATAATGACATACATATAAGAGCTCCCAAAGTGGTAAGTCTGTCTAGAATATAAAGCAGTAGAAAAATGAAAGATAAATGTAAATAAACAACCATATGTGGGGTACTCCGGTGTCTGTCCCAGTCCACTCTAGCTCCATGCTCTACTGCTCAACCTGTAATGGCCCGGACCTCTCCAATCTATTCCTTTGCGGAAATATAGTGTTAGAGGTGTTCTTGGAGGTCACAGTGGCTTGTTTCGGGAGTTTGCCAAAAATCCAGTTTTCCAATGGCAGCTCATTTGACAGTAGGTTACCGAACGGTGACTCACCAAACGGTGACTCTCCGAACGGTGACTCACCGAACAGTAACTCACCAAATGGTAGGTCACTAAATGGTGACTCGCCGAAGGGTGACTCACTAAAGGGTAGGTCATTGAATGGTGGCTCGCTGAACGATGACTCCCTGAATGGTGTCTCGCCAAACGGTGGATCCCCAAGCGATGGTTCGTCGAATGGTGGCTCGCTGAACGGTGGCTCGCTGAATGATGACTCACCAAATAACGACTCACTGAACGGTGACTCGCCACTGGCAGGTTGCACCTCTCGAGTTTTCTTCCAGTTTCGCCCCTTTTACGTCTTTTTACCGTTAAATGAGGAACCTATCAATGTTTAACCATTTCTTCCACCGTCTCTGAGGAAATTATTGTATCTTAAATATCATGAAATGACCAAGCCATGTGGCCAAACCACGATCCAAAAATTGAGTACCTTGAAATCATCTCCCTGATTTTAGGATCTAGCCTTTTCTTAAGATGAGATCCTCTCTTCCTTGAACCCTTTGGTTCTCTCTTGGTGTGCCCAGAACCTTTCTTCCCAAGGAGTCGTGTGCCTATGTTGTACCATCCTGTTAGGGTTTTACTTGGAGTCTCCTGCCCGCATGATCCTCTGTTTTGGCATAAGAAAGGATAGTTGGTCGCCTATTGTTCTAGTTATAAATTCCTTAGCCTCTCCTTTATTTGTGTATCACGCAGGGTGGGTATACTCGTGTCGCCTCTTGATCATAGTTGAAACCAATTATTAAGGGTGTTACAATAAAATCTGCTTGTTACCTTAGTCATAAATGGGGACCGGGAAGATGATGATTTTGATCCCTTGTTTTATGTGTTATCCTTGATTTTCCTATTATGGTTTGTTCTAGCTGCATGAATTTTGAAAATCATGGCCATTGGTGGTATTTGTTTGCGCACCCACAATAGATTATGAATAATTACTATAAATATTAATATGATTAATCACGTATACCTGATTAAATGGGAAGGATTCCCCAGGATCAAACTTATTTTGTGATCACCCATGTTTATCAAAGTGGAATTAAAGAACCCTTATTAGCTAAATCTGAATACACTTGGCTTGTTGGTGCGGCTGTGTGCTGTGTTTTGTTGGGTTTTGTGCCTTGTGTGGGTTGTATGGTGTTTTTGTTGGTATCATGGTTGTGAGTACATGGGTGGACATAGGGTTTGGTTCTGTGAGTTTGGTGTGGTATGTTTTTGCAGCGGGGCTATGGTTTTGGTGGTGGTTGTTGTGGGCTTGTATATGAGGTGGTGCATGAGGGGTGATGGAATCTCAGGTTGAGAGATTGATTGATTGTGGAATGGATGAACTTGTAGAGCAGTGGGACTGCTTCTGGGTTGTGTTTTGTTTGTTGGGCATGGTGTTTGTACAGTGGGATTGTAACTTGGTTTTTCTTGTTTATATTGCTAGTATGGTGTGGTTAGGTAGTGGGGCTACCGAAGGTGGTTGGGAAGGAAGTTTGTAGTGGGTTTCTTTGTCATGGTCTTTCGAATTGGTGTGTTTTATGTTGTGTGTCTATTTCTGGTGGTGTGTTGTGGTTTTTAGTTTCCTAGGTAGAGATGAAATGAACAACTATTTTATTAATAAGGAATGATTCTTAATGAAATGATCTGACTGGGGGTTATTCTTTAAGTTGTGTTTGGTTGTGTGGTTGTGCATATAGGGGTAGCAGCAAAGGTGGTTCTGTGTGAGCTGGTTGTTTATTTGGAAACCCATAGGTTGGGCTGAGTGTTTGTTTATCTATATGTATAAACTTTTAGTTCATTATGATTTCAATATTCACCCCACCCATGTTGAGAACTACGTGTCGAACACCCCCATTGTTATGAGGGAGAGTGTTTTTCCCAACATACTGGTGGGTGGATGGATGACTGGTTATTATCTCCCCTTCTACCTCTTCTAAGCATTTATCGCTCAAGACTCTTTAGGTAGGCTGTAATGGCTTGAGGTTTGTTACCAGATCTATGGTACTCATTGTGTGAGAGGTGGTTTGTTTCCCATACATCTTCGAGATGAGGCCCATGTGTTTTTGGGCAAGACGAGTTGTGGTTATGGCCCAGGGGTCTGCGGGTAGGATATGATGTGGTTGTGGCCCAGGTGTCTGTGGGTAGGATGTGATGTGGTTTGTGGCCCAGGTGTGTGCGGGAAGGTTGTGATAGTGGGGCTTGTGGAAGAGTGGTAGTGTCAGGACGTTCGCTATTAGGGATGAGCAGTTAACCAGTGGGAAGTGGTGTGGGGTACCCTATCATCGATGTTCTTATATTATTACTTTACTTGACTTGCATTATTTAGTGAGTGTTCCTTGGTGAGGCTGGGGTGGTTAGTGTTCCTTATTAGGTGCTTTTGAGGTTCTGTTGTTTTCTCACATGGGTATTAGTATGTTCTCCCACTTATGCATGAGTGACTTAGGTTTTTCAAACTGAGTATACTTGTATGTTCACCCTATGTATATAAACTCTTTTCAGGTTTCTAGGAGGACTTTGAGGACCATGTTAGACCGTACTAGCTTGGGAGTCGGGATAGTTGCTGTGTTGCTGTTTAGACTTTTTTTGGTAATTTACATTGGAGTTTCTGTTGTACTTTGTGGCAGTTTTGTTTAAACATGCATGGGGTGGTTTTCTGTTTCTTCTTCTTATAAAATGTTTGGAGTTGTTTGGGATTTACTATCTTATCTTTTGATCTTGTTTCTATTAAAAATGGAAATGCCTCCCATCTTGTGTGAATGTTAAACTACCCTTGGTGCTAGTCTCTACCCTAGGGCCTATTAGAGGTGGGACTTGGGGGTCATTATATCTCCTTCATCTTGAAGAAGGCGGTTCATAATACAACTGTTCACCATAGGGCCCTTTCCCTTCACCGGATCTCTGGTCACGAAATCTAAAAGTGCACCAAAATGCCTGAGTAGGGTGTGAGTACAATACTTAGTAGGACACTACCATATATAATAGTGTATATCATGACATAAGTAAATGCTCAGTAAACATACATGTGCTGAGTCATTGTGTGTTGACCAAGTTGTAATGAACCCCGAACCCACCTGCTTCAGCTTGTTGATAGTAAGAAATTAAATAATTTAAGTACCTTCATAGAGGCAACAAGGCTCACCCCACCCCACTGGTAGTTGTTTACAGGATCACCTCATGTTCCTTCAACTAGATCTTCAACCCGCTTAACCTTTTAAAACACTCACGACCCAAGTTCATAGGAAGCAATGACTAGTATCTATCAAGTATGCATCCCCAACCCACTTAACCTTTTAAAACACACACAACCCAAGTCTATAGAATGAAATGACATATATCTGTTAGCTATGCATCCATGACCAACTTAACCTTTTAAAACACCAACGAACCACGTCTGTAAGAAGCAATGAAAACTATCTATCAACTATGCATCCTCAACCCAGTTAACATTTTTAAACACCCATGACCCAAGTCTGTAGGAATAAATGACCAGTATCTATTATCTATGCATCCTTGTCTCACTTAACCTTTTTAAACACCCACATTCCAAGTCCGTAGGAAGCAATGAATGATATTTTATAGCTAGCTACTATGCATTCCCCTCTACTAGAGTAGCTACGTCTACCTTTAAGGATATTATGAATGCGTTAGGTTGGGTAACTGTCCACTAAGCCATATAACTCCCATCCTCAATGCTTCACCTGAGTATCTTGATACCTGCATCAAAATTCCATAGGCTATGTACACATAACAACACATGTCATAGAAAGGAATGATAAATCACACCATGATCAGAGTTAGGATAATCACACCTAAACAAGTAAACCCATAACTACTCACACACCCACATGCAATTCATCACAAGCATGAGTTAGTACAACATAAACATCACATCATGATAACATCACACACACAAACACACACACACACACACACACATGTCCCAAAAATGGGAAGGAACTTCCTACCTCAAAGTTGTCAACGTCAATGATAATGTTATTCAAAGGTGTCATCACCCGAACCACATTCACACACCAACCAGAAATTTGATCACATGCCAATGAATCCTTAAAGCATACCCATTTTGAAATTATTTAGAATCATCATTATCTTTGATAATTAAAAACATTTAATTAAATATGAACAAATCACCTTACCTTATTTAAAAACAATCTTAGGAATAGATTTATACTCATCAAGATGAATCCAATAGAATTGACGACACATCAATCCGATCAATATCAAATAAGATATTGAGGAGAGACGTTTAGAAGAATAAATTAAAATATAAGAAAGAGATATTAAGAGTGGGGAGAGGCATTATAAATAATGGACTTCCTACTCATGTCATGAACACCACCCTAAATCCAATTTATAATACATTTTTTCATCAATAAATTTAATAACATTTATTAATTGCACTACTTATTTATTAATATCTCATATTAATTTTATGCACCAAACCATCATAATATTGGATGTTTTATGAACCTATACCATGATCCTGAATTAAATATTCACCATTGGTCTTGAAATGACTGCCTCAATTTTAGGGTCATGCTGCCGCTGACAGTGCATCAATCTGACACCATACAAAAAAGTTATGATCAAAAAGGTGTTTTGAAAACAATTATTTTATCAATTTAATAATAATAATAAAAATTATTATTATTATTATAAATTATCTTTCACCGTTAAAGTTTTTCCAAAAACATTCATTAAATTTTGATAATAGTTAATAAATTAATATTAACCCCACATATGTATTTATTTAGTATTGGGTAATAATTTCACTGTTATTACATTGATAAACAATAAATATTCACACTTGGTGAAACATTGTTCTCCATTTAAGTGAGAAAGAATATTCAATTACACATATACTTTTATATTCATTTTGTTTGAATAATAATAATAATAATAATACACTTATTATTAATAATATTTTTTATTTGACCAACAAATATTAAAATACCTATTATATTAATTTAATAATAATAATAATATAAAAAATTACTATTATTAAATATATTTTGACATTGTCACCATTAACCTTTTAAAATAATCTTCCATTTCATCTGAATATTAATGGAGGAAATGTTTAATTTTGTCCTATCGATGCATTGTATATTTTAAATTGGTCAAAATAGTGTAAAATTGAAGGATTGAAAAATGTTCAGTGGGTAATAATGGAGTTTTCAACATGAGGTTAGGGGTGAAATTATTTTTAAATAATTAAATAAAATTAATTATTTAACACAAAAAATTAAATAACACCTAACACCCGTTGTGTATAGAATTTATGTCCCAACTATGCTAAACCCCCTATTCTAGAATTAACGGTGGTCTCAGATTTCTCAAAAAACACATAGTTTAAGAGATATTAATTATTTATTATTTAAAAAATGGAATAAATAATTAATTAAAAATAAAAAGTGATTTATCACGAGCGAGTCGTCCAAACGTCTGACACTTACAAATGTTATACTCTGCATAGGGTAAACAACGCATTCCCGACCTAATGGTGGTCTCAAATTTCTCACACGACACATCATTTGGGATATGTTAATTATTCATCAATCAAAAATTGAAATAAATAAATAATTAAATATAAAATAGAGTTTTATCGCGTGTGATGTTACCAAACACCCAATGCGCGTAAAATTTATACATTTCCTAGGATAAATATCATTTTCCTAACCCAACAATGGTATCAAATTTCTCATACGACACACCATTTGTAAGATATTAATTTATTTAAAAAAATAATCTAATATAAATTTTAAATAACTTATTCTAATGAGAGACCTAACCAAATGCCTGACACTCACAAATGTAATAACCCACTTAGGGTAAAAACCATGTTTCAGACCTAACAATGGTCTCCGATTTCTTATATAGCAAACTTTTTGAGAGTTATCCAATTAATTTGGACAAATCATGCACACATAATTTAATATATTTAATATTTTTATTCCGCCTACGCCAAAGCTTTTTGGGCCTCATAATCTCACACTTACTTAGTGTCTAACTCTGAAAAAATTTGATTTAAAATTCCAATATGTTAACTGATCTCTTACCCTTACGCAAGATATTTAAAACCTTTATTAAGTGAATTTTATTGAAAAATTACATATTCAAATAAAAAACTTATAAATTTTCAACAAGAGGGTTTTTATTATCTTTAAAAAAATAAGATATTATAGGTTGGTAGGTAAATAATTTCAGATGATCTTGGTGTGTGGCATAGGTCAGAGAAGACTGAATATGACACAAGATTTTAGGACCCCTCGTGATCTGATGCAAGGACTCTGAGCCTACCGAACAACCAAGTGAGGTATCACCGCATGCGGGGTAGAGGCCTAAGAGAAGTGCATGCATCATGATTGGTTGCGTTTGTGATTGAACAAAGTGGTTTCGGGATGATAAAGAAATTAAATAAATAAATAATATAATTTTATATGTGTTTCCTTGAATTTTTTTCATTATATAGTTTCTAATGAACTATTATTGTTTGATGAATTAATCATATAACTTGAGAAGGAAAGAGTAAAATGATGGTTAATTGGCTCAAGTTTTTTGTTTGAAACCTTATTGAGGCTTGAATGTGTTGTTTCCTTGCCTGTTATAGCACAATTCTTAGTGAATCAAATTATTTTTCCTTTCTTAAAATATATAACATGCCATATTTTTTTCCTAACATTTGAAATTATTAGAGAAGTATGCATAGTGTATTTTGTTGTGAATAAATATTTAATTTTGAAAATCCTTATGAAACATGTTATCTTGAGTATATTTCACACTGGTAGGGTAAAATAAATTATTTTGAAACCATTATTAGAAGTATTCTGATACCCATGTGAGTTAATATGCCATGCATTTATTTCCATTCATAATTTATCATGAGCATGTATTATGAACTTGTTGTAAAACTTGGTTTTAGACATTTAAATTCTAAAATTTCTAAAAGAATGACCATGTTAATTATTGATAATTACTTTGAATTTGGAGAAACTAGATAAGAATAACTTACTCTTTATTTTTTCATGATTTTAGTTCTGCAATATTAATATAATCATATGTTGTAAGCATGTGTTAGGGTTAAAATTACTGTGACATTTATTTTTAAATTTTAGAAAATACTATGCATGCTTTGTGGTAATCTGTTGAGACTTAAAACTATTTAAATGATTAAAATCATTATTTTATGACTAATAAGAATTTTTAGTGTTGAAATAACTTTTCTTCACATATTAATTCATGATTAGTTTGTTATGGTAAGCATGCCTAAAGTTAAAAACATTTGTGTGGTAACTATGAAATTTTTAGTATGTAAGATTTGATCATGTAACATGTTTAATATGTTATATTTAAATATGGAAGTAGAATCATGTTACCCTTAATACAATATATAAGCATGTTTTCTAGAGAAATGAAATGATTAAATAATGCTTAGCTCGAGCATGAAAAATCATGACACATAGTAATACAACATGTGCAATTTTAATTTTGTGGTTAAAGATCATGTTTTATTTTGAGAATTATGAAAGCATTCTGTGTATGTAATGGGTTATTTGAATTGTTCACAAGAACCTAGCATGTAAAAATTTTCAAATAAAGTTGGAAGTGTATTTTCTAGGTAATAAGATTAACTTAGAATGTATTGTTTAAACATATTAAACATGAAGTGAGAGATAACGCATGTGAAATTTCATCTTTAACTTGACTACATGTCAGAGATATTTAAATTCAAGGCGTAATGTTTTACTAGAAATGACTTGGAAATGTTGAATATTGTTTGTGGTTTCATTATTTTTATTGAACTGAAGTGTTGATACGTCTTTTTGAAAATAACGTTTGTTAGAAACCTTGCTTACACTATGATTATTGTGTATTATGAGACCCTTGGTGTGATTAATTGATTAATTTCAACATGTATTAAAGGCTAATCACTTATATATGGTTAATAAACTAGTTTCCCATGGAAAATTTGAAATTGTGTGAGAATACCCATGATAAATAATCTGGTGAAGTAATGTGAACCCATGAATAATTGTGGAATCCAGAATGTATTGTTTCTTTGTGTGGGTTTTCTTGTTGATTTTTCTTGTGCGATGTGTGATTAAAAACATCAAGTATATGAAGAGGGAGAAACATAATTCCAAATAGAGATGTGTTGTACTTTGACATGATTAAAATCATGTGGGCGAGTTACTGTTGTCCAAAGCAGATAATATCTTGACACGAGAGAGAGAATTACTTGATTTGTGTGATTAAGGCCTTGATGTGTGATGATAGCGGGGATTGTTGGTTGGATTAGTATGGAGGATGAGATGGATCACGTGGTTATTTCTTGAGAATGGCAACAAAAAATTCCCCAATCATGGGGGTTACAATGGGGAGCTCATAAGAGACCCACACATCATTGGAGGTGAGTCACATGCCAGGTTTCGGATCAGAGGAGTCTCTGTTGAGGGGTCAGGTGAAGATCCTTCTCTTGAATGTGGAAGATGTGGCGTCTGAGAAGAGAAAGGGTCCTTTTCTTCACCTGAAAGGTTTGGTGAATAACTCTCTCTTGGTACTTATCACCTCAACTCCTGCCAACACACCCTTCATCATGAGAATTTTCCCTAATGAGTGCTTTACAGAGGGAAATCATGACCCTGGATCGACTCTCTCTGCCTTTTCTCCTCTGATGATTGAAGAAAAATTAAACATTACTCAACTATTCTTCATTTTATTCCCAATACTTTATACAGACTCCAACATTGTCTTTCTCTGAAGTTTGTGTACTAGGTAGTGGGGGAATTGAGGGGTGTAGGGATGGTTCTATAGCCTCTTATATCCCAGAGTGTGGTGACTTGGTCTTTATTTCTGGATTTCACGGACAAATTAGAGGTGGCCACAGATTGGCCATCTGTTCGAGTGAATGTCTGTTCATGTGACGAAGTAGAATAAGGGGAAGAAGAGGAGCAAGAAGGTTATTATTATATCCCATAAAAGGGAGTAGAATAAGGGGAGGAGTAATAGTTGTGTGAGGTATTGAAGGATACAAATTTGAGCGGGATGAGGAAACAACCAAAATACACAGGGAAGGATATTCATTTTGTGTACAATAGCGATGATGAAATTGAATCTCTAATAACTGTATGAGGGTTATTATTTTATTATATTTTTGTAGGGAGAATCATTTATTGGAATAAATCCATAGAAGCTTGTTTCCATGTCCATCCTCCTTGATATTAAATACAATAAATAAATCCACAAAAACTTGTTTCTATGTCTATCCTAATTGAGATTAAATACAATCAATTATAGAAAATTCTTGAACTTCTTCACTTTTCCTAGAAAAATATGATAATGCGGTTCTTTTATTTAGTGTTTGAACTTGTTCTAAAAGAACCATTATGACTATTTAGTGTTCAAGATAGGTCTTCAAGAAATAAGGGTTTTCCTGGTCAACTTTCTACTCTCTTGATTTGATGATGATCACAAGGAACCAACCTAAGTACTCATTACCCACTCATATGAAATGTGATGGAGGGAGGTTTATTTTATTGAATAAAATTTAATCCTCTATTAAAGCGCATGTGTGACCAGGGTAAATGGGCTTTGGTGCGTGACCAGGGTAAAAAGGCTAAAATGGTTCCATATTCTTTATATATGGAAATGATCACAAATGTAATATTTTATAGAGGAATATATGTGGTTTAATAAATCAATACATCCATGGAGATCATTCATTCCAAATAAGATTTGGTGTGTGACCAGGATAAATGCAGTCCTAAAATAGTTTTATAATCTTTATATGTGGTTTAAGAAATCAATACATCCATGGAGATCATTCGGTCCAAAAATAACTTTGGTGTGTGACTAGGATAAAAGCAGTCCTAAAATGGTTCCATAATCCTTACATAATATTAATTATGTTAGAAATATCATATTTATTCATTAAATATACTCTTATAACCATACTTGTAAGACAATGATCACAAATGAACCACATATTTCATAGAGGTGGTAGTTCACATGTACACATGAGTAACGTTTTCACTTTCCAATGGATGAAAGGGAATGGAGGTAGATAATTACTAATCTTTCCTGAATAAATATTTAAGTTATAAATGTCATAATAATTCATTTAATATTTCTTCATTACTATGTGAGGTAGTTTTCATAAACCAACCCAGGACGACCCCAAACTGGTCACCCAACCCAATCCGCAACATGGACCGAAGGGTGTTCCCAATCCCTATGGGTTGGAAACTAGTACCGGGCATCAACAAAGAATCCAAGGGAATGATTTCACCCAATAGAAATAAATAAACTGAAAAACATAAAATAAATAGAGTATCCCAAAATATATTTATATCAATATCTGATTTGAACATCATTTTACAAAATTGATAAAGAAAAAAAACTACACAACAAAACCCAAACTGAAACCTAACAAAAAAACCCCTCTATGTGACTTTGAGGGTCACTCTCTGATACCAAACCAAACATCACCCACAATGATCAAAACCAAGCTGAGACTTCCAAAAAAATCTAAACACAATAAATAACTATGGGCATGAGTATTAAAACTCCATAGGCATGACTGAACAAATATATTCCCAATGCACTTTATTTAAAATAAAATAAACACCAAATTTAAGTTTGAAATACAATATATAAAAGTAATATTTTCTACATACTTTCACTTTAAAACAAAACATGTTCCATTATAATTTTTACCATTCAAAACCACAACCTTTTCATGAAAGCACTATAAATAAAGATAACATTTCTTTTAAAAAATTATAGAAGGAGTATAAAACAGTTACAATTTTTTTCTAAAAAATTCTTGAAATTTTTTTATCATCTTTGGCATAAATCCACACTACTCAAGAAATAATCACAACAATCGCATGACAAGGGAAATGGGAAAAATCACACAAGAGTATCCAACTAACAATGCATCACAACCATTCTCTACAAAAAACTAAGTGCAAATATACATGGAAGAAACCTAGAAGATTTTGAATCATCCAGAACATACTAATACATGATGAATCATCCGGGAAAGCATGCCTCACTCGACGACATCAAAAAAGACCACACACAATCAACCACACCCTACCTAGTATATACTAAGGTTACTGTCCCATAGTAATAAAAAAATATATCCCCATGCTATGGGCCACTAGCCGGTGCATAACCTAAGATAGTGCAACAATCATTCTCAGAAAATTCACTCACCATGCCAGGTTCCCATGTAAAGTTTTAAAGAGGGTGATCCAACTAATGAAAAATGAGAATCAAATCATATGAACACATATATAATAATATTTGACACAATAGGCATCACCCGAGTCACCCCAAGGATCAATCTCTTTCCATAAATAAATAGATCTCAAAGAAGTCCACACCAAGGATCTCCCATTTCTACGCTAAGTAAATGGTTCACGAGGAGTCCACAACAAGGATGTCCCACCCATTCACATAAATTGATCATGAGGATTATAAATTGAGGAAATACCATCCATTTAATATAAACAAGGCAATAAAACTATCCAAGGAGAGTTTTCATGATAAACACTTTCACCTTTTTTACAAAATTGCTAAACATGCCTCAAGCATGTTTCATATAACCATCAATTTTAAAATAACTAAACCCACCTTTCCAAAAAGGGTTAAAAAATATCATTTTAAATTTCATAAAAATTTAGAAAACCCCATTTAATTACTCATACCACATGTTCAAAACAAAACCATTTTTATCAAAGTGGAAATCGGGCCACATGTCATCATCACATGTCATTTCATTTTTAAAGAACCAAACACCCACCATTTTCAAGTCCAAAACTTTTATAAATCCATTTTGGGAACCAAAAAACACCATAAAGGCATCACAATAACATTTAAAAATCCAAACCATGATTTACAACCCACAAATCACATGCAAAATCCGACTGAGCATTTTATCAAACACTTGGTGTGCAACATTTAATAAAACAATTACATTTATCACATAATAAGGAAGAAATCACTAATTTTCACACCAAAAAAGCATTCCAAATATCACACACCACTATTTAATATTCAAGTAAGGTTAAAAAATAAATAAACCAATGATTCTTAAATTAAAAAGGCAAGTGAAAAGGGAAACCTACCTTAATCTCATGGCGCTTCAACACCGCACACCCGAAACCACCTCACAAATGATCCATGATCCAAGATCGACTAATAAAAACATTAAACTTGAAAAAACCTCAACATAAATCAAGGGGAAACATGAAACCTAGGTCCAAATGATCACGGGATAAGAGAAACTCAAAATAAAATGGAAGGAGAAGGATGAGGGAGAAGAAGAGAGGAGCTTACCCTAAAAAATTACCCTTAAATCTTGAAAAAATAAATAGATCTACACCAAGGGAGGAAGGAGGAGGCTTGGAGAAGGAGGTATAAGACTCTTTTGGGTCATAAAAACTAGTGAAGGAAGAAAATGGGTGGATGGGGGTTAAAATATTGAAATTTTATAATGGTAAAATCACAATATTTATGATCTGGAAAGCTTGAATAGTTTGGCCGCATAGTTTGATAAACATGCACCAATCGTGTGGAATGGTTACAAGATAGTGGCTTCCCATATGATTTAAGCATGGTTTGACTAACTGTGCATAGGTTGGGCACCTTCAACTAGAATCACACTAACGCTCACATGATTTTCTGGGCTAGGCCACATGGTTTCCTCTAATCGTGCACCAACTATGCGCCAAGAGAAAAACACTCTGAAAATCAAAATTTAAAACTGTCACACTTAGGACTCACGCCAAAAACCCAAGGAAAAAAGATAAACTAGATCATAGGACAAAAATAAAAAATATGGGTGTGATAATTATCCCCAACAATAAAAATTTCCACCCCTGGAAAGTCACAACATCTTCCAATTGATCGATCGAAGACTAAGGATTCCATAACTATGCAATCCAACCTCTTAACACTTGAAAATATCAACCACATTAAAAAAAAACTCATGACTCTTGACTAAAAAAAATCAAGGAACCCATACCATTTCCCAAAAAACAATGGGAAATCTCAAGCTACAACCTTCACAGCTATGCTTCGAACAAAACCGTTGGGAACACTCCCAAAAGCCCAACTTTTACTCAAACCAAAAAAAACTTAAAATAGATAGCTTCAAAATGAAACCATTTTCTACTGGATTAAATCCGAAACCAAACCAAAATTTTAAAACTAGAGGCAGAAACCGACTCCCCACCATTAGAAAAAAACTATCATTGATTTATCACATGATAAATCTCAATGAGACCCACGGTGGGTCTCCCCACTATTTATGAATAGACTAACATGGGAAACCCAAACAAGCCAACTTGGAAACTCCCCTCACACTGATCAAAAAACCCCCACCACATGGGGGAAAACAGGAACTATAATAGGTAACCTTAAACTGTCTTCATTCCCAAACTGAATACAAAATCTAGAATAAGGTCCCTAACACCCCTGAGATTCCTAACTACCCGCCAGCTTCACTTCGGGGCCTATGGATGGAGCCCTGATGTTTGAAGAATCTAATGCCTCAGAGTTAGGAGCTAATAATTCTATATGGGGACTCCTTCTTTCCACTAGAACAAGGGGTTTTAGAAGACACACACTCAACTTTTTCCACTATACAAAAAACAATAGAAATGAGACACACAACAGAACACACCTGCACTCATGAGGGAATGAATTTAGAACTTTCAAAATACAAAAACAATTCTATTAAAACAAAATTTCACATGAAAATCAATATCATTCAATTTTGAAATTTAATGAAAATGTAACACCACAAAAAACCACCAAACACAACCATTAAAACAAGAAAACACATATAAAAAGGAAATTTAAATTGATCCTAGAACAAAACACTATTCCTGCAACTGGATCCACTTCGCTTCCTAGAAACACCCTGAAAAAACCATTTCAAGTGACCTAAGAGTCCACAAGCATGAAAGGTCTTCAAAGTAATAACGCATGGAAAATTCTAATAATTTGTCTCACCGCACCGATGGAACACTAGGATATCATGCCCAGAAGATGATAAAGAAATATTGAGAGGCCTTTTGATTCCACAACCATCACCAACATCTTTCAGATGATTTCCCACTTCCTTACTAGAAATCCCCTCACCACTTTCTGGAACTGAAGGAAGGATAAAAACCTTAAGAACTCATACTGACACATCTTTAACATGAATAACTTCCCTCACCACATCGAAAAAAGAGGTTAGACCAAACTCTGACACCTTTGACTGTATATCAGGATTAATCCCAAACTCAAAACGTCGAGCCTTAAAGGAATCATCCATGTCCCACTCTAGAGTGTAAGAAACAAGATCCACAAAATGAAGTAAGTACTCCAACATTGATTCATCACCTTACTATAAACATCACATCTGCACCCCTTTCCCATCTTTAATACCTCATAGAAAAACTGATGGATGAACGAAACCTTGAAGAACTCCTAGGAGAGATATTCCCAAGGATTTTCTCAATAGACCAACTTACACCACTTCTAAGTCGGTCCTTCAAGCATGAAGATAGAATATTTTAACTTTAATTAATTAGGTAACTCAATGAGGATAAAGTTCCTTTCTATTTTCCACATATACTCTTCCATTTTGAGAGGATATGCTTGAGAATAAAAGATATGTGGATTTAACTTTAGAATCTCAAGAGTAAGTACTTAGGTTGATCAACTAGAGGATCTTCCAATAGTGAAACACCTATGGTTTCACTTCAAATATCCATAAATTTTTTATGGGGTTGAACACTAACCAATAATAAAACCAAGAGTTCAATCAAAACCAACTCATAAACAAGAGTTCTTAAACTCAAAATACCACATAAGAAACACTTCCCAAAACATTGGAAAAGCAAGGTACACAACCAATATCTATAAAAAAAATCAATATTTTCCTCTTGAATACACTTTTGAATTTAAAAAAAACTTTTTGGATTTACACACTCACCAATGGTATCCCATGGAGCCTCACACATGCACATTCTCATGCCACCCCAAGAACTCATCAACTCATGCTAATACGGGCACTCATCTGCCCACTTATCTACACATATCATGCATGTGATCACCCATGAAAATACTAAAGGTAAAAAAACATTTCCATTTTCCAAACCAAAACATTCCACCCAAGTTTTCACTTATAATCCACTTTCCATTTCAACTTTCACAATTGTTTTTCAAAAGACCACTAACCATTCAATAAAAATCCATTCTCAAACTCCACACTTCAAACCATTTAAAAATATAAATCCCATGAGTCCCATTAAAAATATTTTTAGAATCTCAAAAAATCCCATTATATCAAAATTTATTTGATTAAAAACCCATTACCTATCATTTAAAAAAAATCCCAAAACAAACTTCCATTTTCAAATGATAAATCTTGATAAAACTTATACTTTGATTATAGAAATACAATTTCATGAAAAATTTTTCATTTTAACCCAAGAGGTTATTTTACAGAAATCCATTTTTTAAATCCTTCCTCAAATTTAATTCTGAAAATCCATTTTTCAATTTACAAAAACTGAACCATTACCACTAAAAACCCCCTTTTCACAATTCCAAAACAAGATTTTTCAAAAACAAAATTCAGAATCAAGGAAGACCCAAAAAAACTGATAAGAGGGAAATAATGTTGATGGGTTACTTGACTATATGGTTGGAAACCATATGAAAAACATTCCACTATCACAGATATCCTTCTAAGACTTTTCCCCCCACACCAAATGGATTTCCAGGCCCTATGAGATCACCGACACCTTTATCCCAACTCATATTTCGTGTCCAAAACATAAAACAACCAATAAGAACCAAAAAAACCAAATAAAACCCAACTTCCCATAGAAAATCAAGGCTTGGTACAGGAAGTGTTGGCCAGACACTCTTCCAGACTTGCACCTCTTACTTTAATAGTCCTACTATATCTACATTGATATCCAAAATAAAATAGGGCATTCTGAAAGCTAGGTCCTATACAGGAATAACCTGCTCTATTAACATTTTTTCATGAACCAACCCAGGACAAACCTGAACTAGTCACCTGATCCAATCTACAACATGGACCGAAGGACGTTCCCGATCCCCACGGGTTGACAACTAGTGTTAGGCATCAACAAAGAAACTAAGGGAATGATTTTACCCAATAAAAATAAATAAACTGAACAATGGAAAATAAATAGATTATCCCAATATATATATATATATCAATATCCAAACTGAACATCATTTTAAAAAGTTGATAAATACAAAAAAATACACAAAAAAACAAAAAATAAAACCTGACAACACAACACCTCCATGTTACCCTGATGGTCACTCTCTAATACCAAACCAAACTTCTCCCACGGTGATCGAAACCAAGATGAGACCTATACTATAAGATAAAAACAAGAAAGAACTATAGGTATGCGTATTAAAACTTAGTACGAATTTACAAAAAAATATATTCTCAATGCACTTCCTTTAGAATAAAAGAAACATCCACTTAAAGTTTGAAATAAAATATATAAAAGTAAGCTTTTACACATACTTTCAATTTAAAAAAAACACGTTCCATTACACTTTTTTACAATTAAAAACTACATCCTTTCCATGAAAGTACCATAATAATTTTAAGATAAGGATAACATTTATTTTTAAAAAGTATAGGATTATAAAAAAGTTCCAAAACCTTTTTTCAAAAACAATTGAAAACAGTTTATCATCGTTGGCATAAATCCAAAATTCTCAATAAATAAGCACAAAAATCACACGACAATGGAAATGGGAAAAAATCACACAAGAGTATCCAACAAACAATGTATCACAATCAATTATTGAAGACAAATAAGTTCCAATAGACATGGAAGAAACCTAGGATCTCATGAATAATCTAGAACATACTAATACACGTTGACTTATCCTAGAAAGAATGGCTCACTCGATGAAATATAAAACACCCACACACGCTCAACCACACCCTACCTGGTACAGACTAAGGGGCATTATCCCATAGAAAAAAATATACCCCCCTTCTATGGACCACTATATAGTGTGTAACCTAACCTAGTGCAATAATCATTCTCATAAAATTCACTCACTATGCCAGGTTCCCATGTTAAGTTGTAAAGAGGGCGAGACAACTGATGCCAACTGAGAATCAAATAATATGCACACATATATAATAATAATTCACACAAGGGTCATCACCTAAGTCACCCTAAGGATCAATCTCTCTCTATAAATAAATAGATCTCAAAGGATTCCACATCGAGGATCTTCCTCACTAAGTAAATGGGTCACGAGGAGTCCACAAAAAGGATGTCCCACCCATTAAAATAAATGGATAAAAATGATTCCATAACAAGTAAATACCATCCATTTAATATAAATAAGGAAAGAGAATTATCCAAGGAGAGTTTTCATGATAAACACTTTCACCATTCTCAAAAAATTGCCAAATGAGCCTCAAGCATGTTTCACATAGCCATCACCTTTAAAAGAACTAAATACACCTTTCCAAAAGGGTGAAAAAAAAATCATTTGGTATTTCAAAAACATTTAGAAAACCCCATTTAATTACTCACACCATATGTAAAAAAAACCATTTTTGTCAAAGTGCAAATCGGGCCACATATCATCATCACATGCCATTTCATTTTTAAAGAACCAAATGCCCACCATTTTCAAGTCCAAAAATTTTATAAATAAATTTGGGGAACCCAAAACCACCATCAAGATTTCATAAAAAAATTTACAAATCCAAACCATGATTTACAAACCATAAATCACATATGAAAACCAATTGGTCATTTTATCAAACACTTGGTGTGCAATATTTAATAAAATAATTCCATTTATCACATAAAAAGGAAGAAATCACTACTTTTCACAAAAAAAATTATTCCAAAGATCACACATCACTATTTAATATTCAAGGAAGGTGTTAAAATCAATAAACTAATGATTATTAAATTAAATATTCAAGTACAAAGGGAAACCTACCTCAATCTCACGACACTTCAAAAAACTCACAACCGAAACCACCTCACGAAGGATCCAAGATCCAATACAGACCAAGAGAAACCTTAAAAAAGAAAAACACTCAACATAAACCAAGTTAAAACATGAACCATATGCCCACATGACCATGGGATAAGATAAAATTAAAATAAAATGGAATGGGAAGGAAGAGGTAGAAGAAGAGAGGAGGTCACCCTGATAAATCACCCTTAACTCTTGAAGAAATCCATAGATCTACATGAAGGGAGAAAGAAGGAGTCTTATAGAAGGGAGGAGAAGGATTATTTACATCACAAAAACTAGTGAAGGAATAAAATGGGTAGATTGGGGTTAAAATCCCAAAAGGTTAGAATGGTAAAATCACAAATTTTAAGATATGGGTAGCTTCCATGGTTTGATAAACTATGCGCCAACCATATGGAATGTTTATTCAATGAGATAGTGGATTTAAACATGGTTTAAGCATAATTTAACTAACTGTGCGTGGGTTGTGCACCTTTAACCAGAAGTGCACCAAATCTTGGACAATTTCCTAGGCTAGGCCGTATGGTTTCCTCTAACTGTGCGATAACCGTGCGCCAAGATAAAAACACCCCGAAACTCAAAATTTAAAAATATCACACCTGAGACTTGAGAAAAAAACTCAAGGCCAAATATAAACCATATTATAGGACAAAAATAAAAATTCAGGTGTCACAATAGTTATGAAAATCAAATTACGTCGTTCATGGAGTCAATAGTCTACACATACACATGAACAACGTTTTCACTTTTCATTAGATGGAATATAAGTAGGTAATGGTTGATACATGAACATAATAACATTTCATTATACTAATAATACTATTTTTATTATTTTAATATGGATAAAATATATTTATAGAAGGTGGATGAGAAAATAAACTTGAATGAATTCAATTAAGATTATTACTTTTTTCCTCTCATTTTGATTGAGTATAAGGCCTTTGGAAGGAGAGGTTTATGGTCAAAATAGGGGATTAGGGAATTGTTATGTGAATTATGGATAGATATTTTTGTATAATTTCAAGTTAAAATGAACCCACATGTATTTTTGTAAAGTATAGATTGAGTCCCTTTAATAGACCAAAATCAAGATCATTTTCATAAATATTCGAATTTTAATGGTCGAGAATGTACATCTCAAAAGAAAAGTGGATAAAAAATGGACCATGGATTAAATTTTTGACCATTTCTCATCCCACTTTTATTTTTATAATATTTTTATGATTTTTAAACTAATTACTACAATATATTTTAGCATTAAATATTCTTAAAGTCATTTTCATGACTATTCTCATAATTTGACTTTAAAAACATCAACATAACAACATAGATAGAATATAAACACTTAAATACCTGCATATCATTAATAATTATCTATAAAGTTTTTTAAACATTATAATTCATCCAAAACTTATCACTTTTAATGTTTTTAAAAGCATTTACTTGATTTTACTACCGCTTTCACAAGCATTGTGACAACACCACGTATGAGTTTTAGATAATTATAAAATTATTTAAAATTAAAAATAAATTAATAACATAAATATATTTTATTCATAATAAATATCATTATCTAGAACCATTCGTATTGTATTTTTATCCTTATAATTATCCAAACAACATATTTTAAAATATTAAGTGAGAGAGTGTGATATTTTTGTAAATACTATTAACATTAAAAGAATATAAATGTCCTTATCAATGGAAAGTGGAAATAAATTAATCCAACTTATAGTATAGTAGGGTCTAAATCCACTCATATAATCAAATTTAGGAATTTTTTAGAGATATTTTCGACCTTATCCCTTAGTTTAACCTTTTTTACCTCATTTTACCTTTACTATGGTTACTCCATTTCTTAACTTGGTAAATTATTTTTATGACCACAAATTAAATTGAACTTATTAACTAATTTGAAGATTTTGATTAAAAATATGAAAACCATTTTAAAATATTTAATTTATAGCGACTTAGAAATTAATTTTAATATAAGCATGCATAACACAATGAAAATAAGTTTTTAGAACAATGTATTTTTATTAACACAAATTAATTCACTCCAAAATAATGTATAATATTGATTCCCATAACATTTATTGGTTTATGAATAAAATATTAGAGTTATTTAACATTAAGATCAATCCAAAACTAAATCAAACCTTCCTACCACTCAATTAAATGAAAAGAACCAGAAATAGTTTTTATTTGAATAAAATAAATCTTTGGTTTAAAAAAGTCAAGCATGGGTTTCCAAATTCAAAATAATATTTTTAAAAGATTTATCTCAACCCTTAAATACATTTTTTTTCAATAAAATGATTTTAAAAATTTTTAAGTCACTCTTTTATCATGATGATTTCATAAATGTCATGGTATTTGTTAAACTGATATTTTTTATTAGTCACCTAAAAATCAACCATTATAGAAAAATCAATTTTTTCACAATAATCTAATTTTTACATTTTTAATTCAATAATAAAGTTCATTTTATAAAAAAATCCCAAATTTATAAATTTAACCTTTAAATAAAATCTTATGATACATGTAAAAAGCGTTTATTTAGAATAAAAAACTATTTTTTTCGAACGAAAAATCATATTCATGTGTCATAACTTGATTGAATTATTTATAAGATTATCATAATGATAAATATCAATATTAATTTGAGGAATTAATATAAATATCTATTTATAAAATATATGATATGAAATCATTTTAAGAAAATATATTTTACCCTTAAATAAAACACATTTTATATCACAAAATAAACACAATAATTTTAAATGTTTAAAGAGAATATAATTGATTATATAATATAATTTTATACATGATATAAAAAAATATAAGTGTTTAAATATTATAAAAATTCATAATCACGAATATTAATAAACCATAAAAGTAATATATTATTAAAATTTCTAAGTTGTTACATTCTTCCTCACCTTAAGGAAATTACATCATCATAATTTTATCTTGAGTCCAAACAAAATGGGTTCATGAAGTTCAAAAATAAATATTTTTTTTCAAAATCCACATTAAAAGTTAAAAGAGGATTTCAAAAATCATAATTTTTAATTGAATCCAAAAAACAATAGCTCAAAAAGAACTTATGGTAAAGATAATAAATATAGAGCGGAAGATTAAAGAAATATACAAATGTGGAAAGAAATACCATCAAGGTATTTTTTAACTATGATTGTACCCTAATAAGACTCATACATGTTTATTACTTCCTAAGGCAAACCTTCTTAATCGGGTAATATTTTCTATGTAAGAATTGATAGATTCATCATGCTTTTACTTGAGTTTGAGGAATTATTTTACCATTAAATATAATAAAATATACTTACTTGGTTTCTTTCCATTCTATAAGAACAATTTCATCATTTGGTTGTGTATTTTGACTAATTTTCACCTCTAATTTATCTCACATTCTAAATGATAAATGACCGAAAATAATTTTTCACATATGAAGCATGAAAACCAACTTTTAATGGATCATGAAATTTTCAAAAGGTTGGAATGTTATTCTACTTATTTCCATCCATTTACCAAAACCAAAATTGTTAGCACACATTAAGATAATTTCAAATATAAATGGACCTTCATATGAAGAAATAATAAATAAATCTAAAAAACCTCAACAATAACACCCAAAGTTCAACTTAAATAATTTCATAAATACTAACCTTAAAAATCTTCAAAATATTCTTGACCAAGTTTGAAACCCAAAAATAAAAAATATTTAATCACATAATCATCTAAAATCATCTTAAAATTTCTCTCCAAAAAACATTAATCACTTGTAAAGTCACAATCCGAAAATGAATATAACTTAATCATATTTCCTCCAAAATATACTAATCATTTTACAAAAATAACATAAATCACCATGAAATAAAACCGATTTAAAATCAAATATGATTCCAAAAGCTAACTTGACATCCCGTTACCCACTTTCAGGCATTTCCCATCTCTTTACTTGTTTTCCTCTTTAATCGGGTGCATCTTGGGACTCCTAAGGGCGAAAATAATGTGTTGGTGAAAATGACCTAAAGTTCAAGGACGTATATTTGTTTAATTAATTGATTATGAGTATAAACATATAATGGATTTATGGAGTTCTCATCAAGTTCAGAGAATGACTATAGTGGTTTGGGTTTCCTTGTCATAATCTAATGTTTTCACCATTAACTGGGAATTTACACACCGTGTAATGGGATTACATGATGTGTAATGTTTTCTAGGCTCATGTCGTGAGTTGAGTGAACAACATGAAATTATTACACACCATTTAATGTTCAAAATTGTATTTTTAATAAAAAGCTGACATGTTTTTTGATGTATATATACCCCATGGATTACATGATGTGTAAAGGGGTTACATTCCATGTAAGTATAAAATAAAGGGATTTTAGGGTGTCATACGAGTGACTTGTTTATTCATTCAACATGCAGACTCCTTGCTCTCAACCTAGAGATCTCCTTCGGTGATTTTGGGGGCCTCCACTCCATCCAAATCACTTCATTCAGTGATTGATCAGCATTGTAGTTGGGTTACATCTCTTTGGATGATTAATAGTTTCTTATTCTTAATTTCTTTGGTCATGGTAGCACCTTTGAATTTCATTATTGGATCTGTTGACTTATGGTGATGATTCTATTATTTTCTTTCTAGATCCATTGTGTGATCTAGTTTCAGGGGCATATTCTTTGTTGGTTGCGGTGTGGTGGGTGTGAATTATTGAGGTATGTTGTGATCTTTCCTATTAATAGAACCTATTGTTAAATTGAATCAATTATAAGATGTTTAGATTGGTTCTAGGTCCATTGTTTTCATTGTTCATTCTTCTTTTTTGGTGGATTCCGTTGAGGGCGTATGCGACCTAAATTTTTAGGTAGGTGGTTTTGTCTCTAGATTGTGTTTTTGAACTGCATTTCTCTAGTTATTTTATAATTTTTTTTGTAAATGAAATGATATTATTGACTACTTGGATTTTTGTGTGTGGAAATGGGATTTGATAAAATATGGGTTTCCCCTAGTTTTGGTAAATGAAAAGAATTTTCAAAGCATTGTGAAATGGTTTTCAAATCATGGTTTGATGAAAATGGATTGATGAATTTATTTGGAAAATAGTGCATAGTATAATCCTTGAGTACTTAGGTGGAAGGTATAGTAATAGGCCTCATCCAATATTGGGGGGTTTTCTCATGAGGATTTCCTCTACTCTCTAGGCCTATTATTCTAGGGACTTGTTAGACTTGTTGGGGGGTTCAATTTATGGGGTGTTCCTATACTCTATTGAATTAATGAATATGTCTAGAGTCTTGAATCATGAACTATTTTCAATGTTAGGTATGAGTTTCCAAGATATCCTGACCTAGTGTGATCCTTGGCATGATGTTACCTATGCTTTTGGCTGATTTGGGCTACTTTGGCTTGTACCATTTTGGTTTTATTACCATGGATTTGATATAATATGATATTCCTAATTTGTTTTGATATATATTATTTAATATATGTATTTGAAATTATATGAAAATGATCTATAGGATTTATATGAAATTGTGGAAAAAGAGAAATTAAATTATTTTCAATTCTTTTGATATAAAATTGATAAACTTTAAATCATGCTTTATTTTCTTTAAAGTTGAGCATTCTTGGATTATTGTATATATACTTATTATGGAACACTTGAGTGAGATCCTATTGATCCTATTATCTCAAACCCTCTTCACCACTTCTATGGTGTGTATAAATGTTATATCTTTCAATACAGGGAAAGGCAAGGTTCCATAGTGAGGCGGTAAGGTTTTCAGCCAGATGGGATTGGGGTAGCTGGCAGTGAGATAGTGAGAGTTTTCCCATGCTATCACAGTGTGCTATTAGAGTAGATATTTTAGTTTTTTAATCCTTTTTAGTTGGAATTATATCTTGGAGATTATTTTGTTACCTTTCTATTTGTATCACTTCCATTGTTCTTTATCTATTATGGTATATATATATATATATCTTCCACTATTTCTCTCTGATACATATATATATTCGATGTTGTTATTTCAAGTCAGGTGAAATCATTCCGTCTAGTTGTTTTTTGATACCCGAGTGCTAGTCGCCAGCCTGTGGGGATCAAGAACACCCTTCAGGTATGTTGCAGATCGGGTAGGGTACCCGTTTTGAGAGGGTATCTGGGTTGGTTCATTACAAAATGGAATCAAAGGGAAGTTTTTACTTAAGAGTCCTTGTTTTGGGATGTTTGATAGACCGGACATAGGATTTTTAGGACTTGAGAGGTAGGTTTCTACGAGTGCCTAGACAACACTTTCTGTGACAAGACTCAAGTTTCCATGGAATATTGGGATTTGAGTCTTCTATTTAGATCTATTTATGTGAATCTCAGTTTTTAATTATGAGTTTTTTGGTTTGAAATGATATTATTCTATGTCTGATCATTTCTTCTATTTATATGTTCCATAATATGCCTTAAAAACTTGTTCTGTGAGTTCTAAATTAGGATTCAACTAATGATCCATAGAGGAATATACCCCTCGATCAAAATTTTATCAATCCTATTATGCATGTAGTTTGTACTATCAACTAGAATATGCCATAAGATCATAATGAAGTTATTGAAGTATATCTAAAAGCTAGAGAATAAAGGGATCTGTCAAGGGAGTTCTTGTATGATAATCCTCCATCCTTTAAAGGAATAAATAAACCTCAATAGATGGAGGTATGGCTTGAAAATATTGATTAGATATTCAAATTTCTGGATAAACCTTAGAGTATCAAGGTGAATTTTGCAATGTTCAAACTTGAGGGTCCCAACAAACAATGGTGGGATTATATGGTATAGGTGGATATGCACGTGGGCTTGGACTAGATGGGTTTCAAGACTCTCTTCTTCAAGAATTTTTTTCTAGAGTTTCTGATGATGGAGAAGTCTCTAGAGTTTCTCCATTTGTAGTAGGGGGAGTGTTCGGTGTTAACGTACAATAATCAGTTTTTTGATCTGGTTAGAGGCTGTAAATAATGATCAGCTGAAGGCTTGAAAGTACCTGCAGGGTTTGCAAATACATATCAAATCGTTGGTATTTATGATGAAGATTTAAACCTATGTAGTGACATCAGATAGGGATATGATGGATGATATGAATATGGCATGCAAGGTTAGATATTCAACCTCTTCTTTTATACCTAGAGACAACTTCAATGGTGCTCTAGGGTAGAAGAGGAAGTGGAAAGATCATCATAGAAGTGGTGAAGGTTTTTATCAGAAATAGTCATCTTTGGAACTTCCAGTTGTAGCTAATAGTGTTCCTATGACTTACTATCAGTGTGTCAAGGTCAGACACACATGATGTTTTTTTGAATAACTTACAATGATGTGCAATAGTTGTGGATATTATGGTCATCTGCAGTATTTCTTCCAGTCTTTTTTTAAACCTCGATATAGTCAGGGACCATCATAACCAAAGGATACTATAGTATAGTTATATGCTTCAAATAATATATAACTCCAACTATAAGCCTATGGAGTGAAGCAACTTCACACAGTAGATGTGTTTCTGATGGAGGTAGACGTAGGTAAAATAATATTGAGAGGTACCATATTTATTTCATCTTCAATAGTGGTTTATTTACTTAATAATAATGTTTCCCACTCATTTATATCTAACCATTTTATTGATATGCTTAAAATTACAATTAATCTCATGTCCTTTGTTATGAAGTTAGTGAAACCTCTTTGGAAAAGGAAAGATTAGGGGTTTAGGTTCCCTTCTTGTACGCTGTTGATAACTAAAGTGGAGTAAGTTTGATATTTTCTTGTTCTCGGTCTATATTTTTTTGAATTCATCATTGAGATGGATTGGATCATTTATTATCATGCAGAGGTTGATTTTTATCATCAGTGTGTCTCATTTCTTGTAGCCTATTGGAGATCATAGGTGTTTAAGGGAGAGTGGGATTTGAGGTCTGGTTATGCATCACCTTCCCACCCAGAGATCAGGAGTTTTTTGTTTGCTATAGTAGTGGTGGTCGATGAAATTCTTCTATTATTGATCTTTCTATAGTTGTTTGGAAATTTTTTGTTGTTTTCCCAGATGATTTCCCTAGGCTTACTCCATAGAGTGAGGTAGATTTTATGATTGACCTAGTACCGAGTACGTAGACAATTTTGATACCTTATTACCCTATGGAACCAGCAGAGCTGAAAGAGATCAAGATTCAGTTGGAAAATATGGTGGATAAGGGTTTTGTTCACCCTAGTGTTTCATCATGGGTAGCCCTAATGCACTTTTCCTGGAAGGGAGATGGTTCACTCTGATTGTGTGTAGACTATCAAAAGTTGAATAAAGTAACGATTAATAATAAGAATCCTTGCCTTATGTGGATGATTTTTTGATCAGTTAAATTTTGAAAAAGTGGTTTTTGAAGATTGATCATCAATTAGTCTATTATCAGATCAGAGTTTGGGAATTTGATATACCAAATATAACCTTTAATAGTAGGTATGATCATTTTGAATATCTCATGATGCCATTCGGTCTGACTAACACTCCTACAGTTATGGATTTGTATAATTGAATATTCCATTAGTATCTTGACACTTTTTTAGTAGTGTTTGTGGATGATATTTTGATTTATTCAAGATATGAGCTTGGTCACAAGCACCATCTAAGTTTGGTTTTGGAAATCCTGAGGAGTCATCATTTATATGGAAATATTTTGAAATGAACCTTCTAGATTTAATAAGTAAAGTTATTGGGGAATTTAATTTCAAAGAATGGATTATCAATTGATATTGAGAAGGTGAAGGATATTTTTTCATGGGAAGAACCATGAAATTTATTTTATATTCATAGATTCCTTCATCTTGTTATATATTACTGATGATTCATCAAGTATTTATAAAATTTAGCATCACCTTTGACAGATCTTATCAGGAAAGGGGTAAAATTCACATGGGATGAAAAGTTTTAGTATTCTTTCAATGAATTGAAATGAATTCTGACATCAAATCCTATTCTGATCTTACCTGATCCTGGTAAGGGGTATGTGGTTTTCTATGATGCTTCTGGATCTGGTTTGAATTATGTAATCATATAAGATGATCATGTGGTAGCTTACGACTCTCGTCAGCTTAGACTGCCTGATAAGAATTACCCAACTGATGATTTAAATATTTCCATAGTTATACATGTGCTTTAATGTTGGCAGCATTATCCTTTTTAGGAAAGGTTCATATTCTTTTCTAACTGTAAGAGTTTTATATATATATTTTCTTAGAAATAATTGAATATTAGATAGATGTGGTGGGTGAAATAACTTCAAATGTTTGACTTTGACATCACCTACAACCCAGTGAAGGGGAATGTTGTCATAGAGACTCTTAACAGGAAAGTGAAATTGCAAGCTATTTTTGAATTGAAGGAAGAGTGGAACCCTATGTGGATTTTTTATTAGTCTCATTTGGATGCCCAGGAAGATGATTTAGGTATGGTTTTGTCTAGTGTTCCATTATCATCATTTACCCTTGTATTTTTTATTTAGAGTTACTAGTAGGATGACGAGTTCAGAGGAATCAGATAAACTCTATATGGTGGGTAGACCATTTTTGGTTGGTCACTCTCTTCATATGGTATTCTCAGTTTCTGGGGGTTGGTTTGTCCTCCCAAAAATAATTAGAATCTTGATTTTGTTTTATTTTCATAGTTCTTCATGGGGAATTTATCGAGGAACTATGAAGAAGTATTATGACATGAGATTACAATTCTGGTGGTTGGGTATGAAGTGTGACATTGTTGATTATGTATCATACTGTTATATCTACCAACTGATAAAGATAGAGCATCTAAATCTGTTTGGTTTTATCTAGCCTCTTCTAGTTTTAGTTTAGAAATGGGAAAAAATATCCATGGATTTTGTTGTTAGATTACCAAGGACTACCCAAGGGAGTAATTCTATCTAGGTGGTGATTGATCAGTTGACAAATTCAGCTCATTTCATTCTGATCAAATACACTATAAAAGTTGAAGAAATGGGTAAGATGTATGTGTATGATATTGTGAGGTTACATGGGGTTCCTTTTTCTATTTTTTAGAGAGATATTCTAGGTTTACTTTAATGTTTTGGATAAGTCTCCAAGAGGTGATGGTAACTAAGTTTAGGTTGAGTACAACTTATCATCCGAAAATAGATGGTCAGATGAAGCATGCTATTCAGATCCTAGAGGATATGGTCGATGCCCATGTCTTGTATTTTAGTGGATCTTGGAATAACCATCTAATATTGGTTGGGTTTTCTTATAACAATAGTTATCAGTCATCGATCAGAATGGATCCTTTCGAGGATTTTTATAGTAACCCATGTAGATCACCTCTTTGTTGGGTAGAGGTGGGTGAAGTTTCTTTGGTGGGACTGAGTTTGGTTTAAAAGATATCTATGAGTATTTAGGATATAAATTGGTGTCTGGTTACAACTTAGTGTTAAAATAAGTCTTATGAGGATTAGTGGCATCATTCTTTGGAGTTTTCTATAGGAGAACGAGTTTTCTTGAAAGTTCATCCTTGGTTGGGTCACTGTTGGCTTGGAAAACTAGGGAAGTTGGTTCCAAGATATATTGGACCATTTGAGGTCATTGAGTAGCTTTGTAACTTTTCTTATCAGTTAGAATTGTCGGTTTAGTTGATGGACATTCATGATGATTTCCCCATATCATTGATAAAAAAATACCATCCCAATCCCTCTCATGTTTTGAGTTGGAAAGAGATTGTGTTAGAGCCAAATGTTTCTGTTGTGGAGCATCCAATAGAGATCATTGAATCTTAAGTGAAATTCTTGTGTAGGAAGTCGATTTACTTGGTCAAAGTATTATAGCAGCATGGATTAGATTATCATGATACATGGGAGCATGAGTCATTGACAAGGGACCAGTGGAAACACCTCTTTACCAGACTCCATTCTATGACATGAATTCCCAAGGATGAAAAGTATTATGCTGGAGAGTTTGTAACATCTCATTACCCACTTTTAATAATTTCCCATATTTTTAATTGTTTTCCTCTTTAATTAGGTGAATCTTGGGGCTCCTGAGTATGAAGATAATTTTTTTGGGGAAAATAAACTAAATTTTAGGCATGTATATATTTTTTGAATTAATGGAATCTGAGTATAAACTTGTAATAGATTTGTGGGGTTCTCCTTGAGTTTGTATAAAGACTAAGGTGGTTTGGGTTTTCATGTAAGAATATGATATTTTATCTATCTGTTGAGAATTTACATTCCATGTAATGGGAGTACACAATGTGTAATGTTCACTAGGCTCATATCATGATCCAGGTTCACATAGTTAAAGTGTTACATGCCGTGTAATTTTAAAAATTGGGGTTTTAATAAAAAGTTGATGTGTTTTTTTCATGTATATGGACATCATGGATTACAAAATGTTTAAAGGGGTTACTCACCATGTAAATTTCATGTAAATGGATTTTATGGAGTTTTATGAGTGATTTATTTATTCATTAAATGTAAAGTCTCCTTTCTCTTGACCTATATCTCTCCTCTAGTGATTTTGGGGACCTTTGCTTTGTTTGAATCGCTTCGTTCAGCGATTGATCATAATTATAATTGGGTTGCATCTCTATGGGTGAGTAATACTTTCTAATTATTTGATTCTTTGGTCACAGTAGCACCATTGCATTGCATTATCAGATCTGTTGACCCAAGGAGATGATTATATTATTTCCTTTATAGATTTGTTGTGAGATCTTATTCTGAAGGTCAATTCCTTGTTGGTTGCAGTGCGAAGGGTGCATGTTCTTGAGGTATTCTTTTATCTTTCCTCTTTACCAAACTTTTTTTTAAATTTAATCAATTATGAGATGTGTGGATTGGTTCCAGGGCCTCCATTTTCATTGTGTTTTCTTCCTTTTTGGTGGATCCTATTGCCGGTGTATGTGGCCTGAGTTTTGTGGTAGGTGGTTCCATCTCTATCCTATATTGGTGAAACATATTGCTTTGGTAATTCTATAAATTGTTTTATAAATTAAATGACATGATTGACTGATCGGATTTTTTGTGTGTAAAAATGGGTTTTTATAAAAGATGCATTTCCCCTAATTTTGGTAAATTAAAAGGGTTTTAAAAGCATTATGAAATGGTTTTGTGGAATGGTTTTCAAAAAACGGTTTCATGAAAATGGATTCATGAATTTATTTTAAAAATAGAGAATATAAGAAGCCTTGGGTACTTAGGTTTAAGGTGTAGTAATAGGCCTCATCCACTATTAGGGTGTTTGATCATGGTGCTTTCCTATGCCCCCTAGGCCTGTTGTTCTAGGGACTTGTTATATTTAGTTAGGGGGTTCACTTTTAGGGGTGTTCCTCAACTCTCTAGACTCAATGAATATGTCTATAGGTTTGATGTGCACATACTTTTCTATGTTAGGTACGAGTGTCCCAACTATCATGACCTAGTGTGATCCTTGGTGTGATGTTACCTATGATTTTTTCTAAATTAGGCTGCTTTGGATTGTACTGTTTTGGTTGTACTGCCATGTATTTGATATAAGATGTGATAACTTATTTTTTATGATATATATTCTTTGATATATGTATATGAAATGTTTTGAAACCGATTTACTGACTTTATTTTTAAATGTGGAAAAAGGGGAAATTAATTTTTTTTCCATGATTCTGATATAAATCTACTAAACTGTAAATCATGACTTGTTTTATTTAAAGCAGAGCATGCTTGGATTATGTACAAAGACTTGTTATGGAAAACATGGGTGATATCCGATTGAGCATGTAATCTCACAACCTGTTCACCCCTTAGGCGATGTGAAGACCTTGTTATGTATTTCGATGTAGGGAAAAGAAAGGAACTGTAGTGAGGTAGAGAGGTTTTCTATCAACTGGTTTTGGGGTAGCTGGCGTTAAGATGGTGGGAGTTTTCCCACGCTTTCACAAGGACATATTGGAGTAGTTATTTTAGTTTTTTTACTTTGCTGATAGACTAGCCTCTTGGAGATTGTTTTTCTACCTTTTTAGTTATATCGATTCCATTATTCTTTATTTGTTATGGAAAATATTAATATCTTCTACAATTTCTCTCTACCATGTGTATATATTCCATGTTGTTTCTTCAGGACAGACGAAATCATTCCCTTTGATTATTGTTTGATGTTCGAGTGCTAGTCGCCAATCCATGGGGATTGGGAATGCCCTTTGGGTATATGGCAGATCGGGTCAGGTACTAGTTTTGAGAGGGTATCTCAATCGGTTCATTACATAACTCAACCTTTATTCCAAAAATAATACAAAATAAATTGATATTAAAATCCTATAATGGATAATAACATCTCATTATTCTTAATCCTATAAAATGTTCATAAAAAATATGATTACCCATTATCTTGAATAACAATATTCACCTTAAGATCAAATAGTGTATGAACCCTAAAATTTATCTATATCTTTCTATACATGTACCCAAAATATAAAAAAATTCTTCCCAAATAATATTCACACTAAATAAAAATTTAAACCTAAAGGATACAAATACCTCAATAATATGTTAAAACCTAATAAATATCTCTTGAAATATCATTAATTACCTTAAATTACCATTATATAAAACCTCAAAAGGGTTTACATGTCTTTAAAATTATGATAAACCTTATACTTATTAAACAATAATGGTATCCAAAACTCTTAAAATATTCTCATATAATAACATCCTAACCTCTAAAGTTATCTAAACTCTGATATGATACCAATTATAGAAACCAAGACCTTTAAGTACCCATAATTATGAGTTTAATAGAACGGATTGTACATTTATACATTTTCATGATATTTTAGGTTTAGAGTTTTAGATAATTAAGAAAATACATGATATAAAAAATTGTACACTTAAACACAGTTTAGTATTTTTTCACAAAAAAAAGTTCTTACGTTTAAACTCTTATTTCTTTCAAGACACAGTTTATTTGTTCAATATGAGTCACCAATATTGAAATTCTGACCTTTCTATAGTTCCTACACATCCTTAGGCCATGTATAAAACATTTTAAAACATGTTATGATTAAAAAAATATTATTAAGGGATATAAAAAAGAAAGGAAACTCATTAGTCCATCAGAAAACATGAGAACCCATTGAGAAAGTTTACCTTTTCAAATAATGAAACTTTGAGCTCATAAATAAAAAATAGTCACATGATAAACCAATCTTTGTTCAAGTAAACCATTAAAAATAATAGGAATAGTATAAAAGCAATTATGGTATCTTGGTACATTATATTCATCACCTATGTTCACTTATATTTCACCCATAATGGAATAAATTTTAACCAGTTAATTCTAATCATCATTTCTCTAGAGAATAAATCATTACCCAACGTAATATAAGGCTATATACTAAGCACAACCACCATCATATATAATTTATAATAACCATTACATGTTAAAAAATACAGATTCTTTAACCTTTCACCATAATACCCATTTTTACCCATCATCAAAATCAATTTCAAATATCTCATAAAAATAAGATGAAATATCATTTTCATTTAATAACTTGAAAAATTACCCTAAATAATGGAAATTGAATTAAATTTGAATGAAAAATAAAAATTTAAAGAGGAATATTCACAATAAATAATGATCATTATGGTGGGAAAAGGTGTTCATGCGAAAATTGTAAAAAAAAATTCTTTTCACACCTTGATATAAAAGTTAAAAATGATTCATACAAAAAATAGTAAAAATATTTCATTTTAAACCTATAAAAAGAAAGTAAATGATATTTTAAAATGAAATTAATTATTAATTTTGAATATAAATAATAATTTTCTTGAAACATTTAAAATAACATGGACATGTAAGTGAAAGAGTTTAAAACATTTAAAACAAGGATTTAAAGAGAAATCCCTTACACTAAGTCTTAAATCACCATAGACGTATTTTAATTTCTTGAATAATAAAATTATACAAAAGATTTAATTTATTTAGAACACTTTTAAATGTTTATTAATTTATTATTATTCCTTTTACTTGATTTAGGACCTTTTTTTTATTTAGTTACTAAATTAGTTAAGTTCACATCAGATGTTTTGAGATCATTAGGTCTAAAACATCTTTGGTGTGTTGACAGGGGTAAAACGAGTCATAAAATGGTTCCATAATATTTCCTAAATCTTAATAATGTTATAAAAATATTATTTACTCATTAAATAAACTTTTAAACCATGCATGTGAGGCACTGATGACAAATGAATCACGACATTCATGGAAGTGGCATCCCGCACGTACATACACATACAACGTTTTCACTTTCTAATGGATGAAAGGGAAATAAGGTAGATAATGGTTTATCTTTATAGAGTCATAATTATGTTATAAATATTATAATTATTTATTTAATCTATATTTATATCTATCCTTGTGTGGTGGTGATGAGAAACAAAATACATCATTCATAGAGGCTGTAGTCCACATGTACACACGTGCGATGTTTTCACTTTTCAATCGATGGAAGGGAAGTAGAATGATATTTATATCAATATAATAAAATTTTAGTATAATGATATTAAAAATTTAATTATTTTTAAGGGGTAATATATATTTTAATATGTTTGAAGAAGAAAAATACTTGAATGAATTCGATTAAGAAAACTACCTCTTCCTTGGGTATCCTCTATTCGATTAAGCTTAAGGCCATTGGAGGAGAGGTTTATGGTCACACTAGGGGCCTAAGGACGTGGTATGAAAAGTTTATAGAGAAATTTAGGTATAATATTTAGAGAATAATGAAATCATATGTTTCCTGGGAATGTATATATCAAGTTCCTTTTATTGACCAAAATCAATCATGTTTTCCCAAATATTCAAACATTAAGGGTCGAGAATGTACTTCTATGAAGGTAAGTGGATCAAAAAGGGGACATGGATGAAATTTTAGACCATTTAAAATCCCAATTAATCTATTATAATAGTTTTATAGTTTTTAAGTCAATTAATAAAATATTGTTTAACATTAAATATCCTTAAAGTCATTTTTGAGACTATTCCCATGATTTGACTTTAAAAACATCAAGATAACAATAGAGATCAAATATAAAAACTTAAATAATAAATTATACTTTATAATTATGTATAAAACTCATATATCATAATAACTAATCCAAACATTATCACTTAATGTTTTAAGAACCATTCACCTGATTTTTCTACTGCTTGCACTGGAAATGTTTTGACACTGCATAAGCATTTTAAATAATTATAATATAATATAAAATTAAAAATAAATCACACACTTAAAAATATTTTATTAATAATTGATATTATTATATATAACCATTAATATTGTATTTTTATCCTTTTAATTATCATGAAAACATAATAAAAATATTAGTTGAGGGATAATGACATTTTTGTAAATACTCTAAACTTTAAAATAATAAGAATGTATTTTTCAAGGTCAAGAAGAACTAAATTAGAAAAATTTAGATGATAGGATAATTTATGGTCAATTTAAACTCATATAATAAAATCTACATAATTTTTAGAGATATTTATGGCCTTATCACTTAGTTTAACTGTTTTTACCTCATTTTACCTTTATCATGGAAACTCTATTTTTATCTTGGTAAATTGTTTTTATGAAAAAAATAAATAAAATTTATTATATAATTTGAACCTTATTATTATAAATATTTTTTAAAATATTAAATTTATAGAGTTTGGAATAATTAATTTTAATATTATTAGGTGTAATGCAACGAAAAATAATTTTTTGAAAAATTCCCCTTTAAGCATAAAAAAGAATTTACACCAAAATCAAGTACAATATAGATTAACATGAAATTTATTGGTTTATAAATATAAAAATTAGGTTTATTTAATATAAATATCTATTCAAATCTGAATTTCACCTTCCAACCACTTAATTAAACGTAAAGAAAAAAATTGTTTTTTATTTGAATAAAATATAACTAAGGTTCCAAAAAGTCATGTATGAGTTTTAAAATTGAATTTTTTTTTTAAAATATTTATAGAATTAATTAAATAAATATTTGGTTGTGAAAGCGTTTTAATAGATTTTTACATCATTTTTTATCATGTTGATTTCATAAAAGTTACGACACTTGTAAAAATAGTTTTTTCAATATTCAACTAAAACTCAACTATTTCAGACTAATCCCAAAATTTTTACCTAAGATTATTTTGAAAATATGAATTCAAAAATAAATTTCAATTCAAAAAATTAAAATTATAAAATTTTGAGATTTTACTCTTAAATTAAATAATACAATACATGGAAAAACAATTTATTTAAAATAAAAACTATTTATTTCTCAAATGGAAAATCATATTCTTAACCCATATCTGGATAAAATTATTTCTATTGTTATCATAATAATATATATAAATATGAATTTATATTTTAACAAAAATATACATTTATAAAATATCTGATATGAAATCAATTTAATGAAATATATTTCATCCTTAAATAAAACTCATTTTTTAACACATCATAAAAATAATAAATTTTAATACTTAAATAGTTTATAATTTATTTTATAATATATTTTGATACATGATATAAACATATATAAGTGTTTAAATCTTATATAATTTCATAATCATGAATGTTATTAAACCATAAAATTAATATCTTATTAAAAATTCTTAGGTTTTTACATTTAGATCATAATTTATAAGTTAAACTTTTAAAATCAATTTTGAAAACTAATTTGATGTTATATGGAAGTTGTAAATCTCTATACAGCCAAGGTAATGTCCCACTATAGAAATATCAAATCTAATAAACCATAAAAAGTGTCTAGTAATAACACTACTAAACATCATATAACACCAACATTAATAAACAATAAACAATGTAAGATCCAATTGAAAACACATATTAAAACACATTAAAATATAATCCCTAATAATCACCTCCAAAAACCCATAAAACCCCCCATGAAAAACCAATATTGTGTTAAAAATGTCCCTTTATATACCAATTCCCTTCATAAAACCATTCTCTATATTTAAATAAATACATATAATATATAATTATTGAGTATACTTATTTAGAAAACCCAATAATAATAGTCATAGTTAATAAAAATATAAAATCATTAGATTAACTACACAGGTTAAAAAAACAGAGTAAAACCATTAACTATGAGAGAGGAGGGCCCTAGGAGGTATCCACACACCCTAGGAATCCAAACCAAAATAAATACTTGAACCAAAACCAACCTAGTGTTTTACCAACACCACCCAACAATAATATAAAGAATAAGAAACAATATTATAATAAGAATAGATAAAAGAGGATAAAACATACCTTACCTTAAAGGAACCACTAAGATTAGAAGGAGGAGAGTGAAAATTCTATAGGGAAATGATCTAAATCTATGCTTAGGGATACTCCTAGGTAGGTCTCATGAATGGGGTAGGATAGAATGTGAGTAATAGTTAAAATTAAAGGGGTTAAAATGGAAAATTATAATTTTTTAATGTTCCTAATAGTTTGCATGGTTTGGATGCATAATTTACCCTCTTGGCCTCATTTTCAATGGAATTAGGTGAACTATCCTAAGATCAATGTCTAGTATGATTTAATGGTACCCATTATAAGGACCCAAACTTAATAAATTTCATATTCTTTAATTTTAGTAAATATTTCACTTTCATACATTTTGAGGTTCCTTAGGGTTTAGAGTGTTAAAGAATTATGACATAACTCTTACATAAAAAACTCATATATTAAAAATTGGTCACTTCTAATCAGTATCCATTTTTCAAAAAATATATACTTTTTAAAATTAAACATGCATTCTATTCATGATAAATATTCAAAACTTTCATATTGAATCCTTCTTTATTCTTACCCATCCTTAAACACTGTAAAACATATTTAAAAACATGGTATGATCATAAAAATATCAGTAGGGGACATAAAAAGAAGGAACTTATTAGTTCTATGAAAAACATGAAAACTCATTAAATTATTATTTTTATCACATTACTCTATAAAAATATGAAACAAATCATTTACACATGAAAAACACACACTTTATTCTCAAAGAAAAACTTTAAAACTCATAGTAAGAAAATATAAACCCATTTTTGGTAAATTAGAGCATCATATTAATAACATATGTTATACATAATTGGATTCCAATTAATTACATAGGAGAAACCAAACTAGTTAAATCACCCTTTATTTCCTTTAAAGACAAGTTATATCACCCAGTGCATTAGAGAGCTATAATTGGGCTCTCTCGTCATATAAACTATATCAGGATCACCTGTCTTATAAGCTATATCTGGCTCACCCATAATATAATCTAAATTATGATCAACAATCATAAAATATTTATCAGTATCAATCATTCAAAATATATAATTCTCAAGTACCAAATCATGAATAAAAGATTGTATGGTTACACCTTTTCATCATAAAACCTTTGAAAAACCCATATGTAAAATACTTTTGGATATTGAAATACCCTTTCCATTTGAAAACACATTTTTAAAACTAAAATACAAAAAAGGAAAAATGGGGTTTTCTTTGAATAAAAAATAAAATATTTTAAAGTAATACAAATATAAAATAACGGTTATGGTGGTTGGAAAAATTATTGACACCATATACATTAAGAAAAACACTCATTTTGATTTTTTGTCAAAACATTCTGTAAAAAGATTCCATTTTGAAAACCTTTGAAATAAAGTAAAAAGTGTCATAAAATTTCCATCATAATTCATACATTTCCATATAAAAACAACTATAACTTTTTTAATAATATAGAAATGGGAGAAAAATATTTAAAAAATAAATATTGAAAACATTTAAAATGAGGTTTTAATTTAAAGTGTACCTTAACTCAAGTATGAATCATCATGTAAGTTATTTATATTCCTAAATAATAAAATTATTTACTAGATTAATAACCCTTTTCAATTTAATTATTCTTTTTATATTATTTAATACCATATTATATTCAAATACTTAATCAATTAAGTTCAAGTCAAACGTTTTGATGATATTCTGTTCATATGTCCAAAATAACTTCGATAGGTTGACTATGGTAAAAGATGTCACTGTTTCATTATTTATAGAACAATAATAGTGAAATAATAATTATTTTTATAAATAATTTATAATTTTAAAACCAACCATGAAAGATGGTTATGAAAAATGAACTACATTATAATCATTGAGACGGCAGGCCATTCGTGTGCATGGGTGACGTTTCCATTTTTCAATGATCATTACATAAAAAAGTTAAGTATTATTTTATATTTAAAAAATTATAAATAAATTATTAATACCATATTATTTTATTAAATTAAATTATATATACCATCCACATAAGGGTGTAATTTGGTCCTTATGACCCAAAAGCCCGACAGGACCGACCCGGAAGCCCGAGCGGCCCAGCCCGGCAAAGCCCGCATCGGGCCCGGCCGGGCTCGGGCCATAGGTTCCTTGGGTCGGGCATGGGTCTATCCAAGAAGGCCCGCGGGCTAGGCCGGGCTGACCCGAAAAAGCCCAACCCACTGGCCCGTGAGAAGCCCAACCCGCTGGCCCGTACGAAGCCCACCCACTGTAAAAAATATAACGGGAAACTGTTGGTAGGGAGATTCGATCCCCCTACCTCAAGCTTCCAAGGCTGGTCCAGGTGGTACGCCTATTATATTATCACCAAAATTTATATATATGTATATATATATCATTATATATTAACAAAAAATAATATATATATATATATATATATATTATATTATATATTTAATAATGTGTATATATATACATATAATTATTATTATATATAATTATGATGTGTGTGTGTGTGTGTGTGTGTGTGTGTGTGTGTGTGTGTGTGTGTGTGTGTATACAACAATATATAATTATATATATATAAATAATAATGTTTATATATAAACAAAGCCATTAATAATATATATCAATTAAGCGTGGCTTTTAAAAATCCCTTAATAATATATATATATATATATATATATAAATGATATAATCTAATATATATAAACAAAGTTATTAATATATATATATATCAATGATTTAATATTATATATATATATATTAACTTGTTTTATATTAATAAAAAAATAACACTCACCTAATGATATTCGTGCACGCCCCGCAACCTCATTTATTTTTTTAAGTATGTTGCAACTTGCATATATTATATATACTATACATTTATAAATCTATTTAGAAAATAAAATTAACCCACCCACTATAGTGAACCCCCCAGCCCCTAATTATTATTTTTACAATTTTCTCATATTATATACATATATATCAATCATTTAACATTATATATATATATATAATAACTTATTATATATTAACAAAAAAATAACACACTCACCCAATGATGTTCGCGCACACCCCCAACCTCATTAGTCTTTTTAAATATGATTAAACTTGCATATTATATATATAAACAAATCCATTAATAATATATATATCAATGATATGATAATATATATATAAATATAAATATAAACAAATCTATTAATAATATATGTATAAAAAGCTATTAATAATATATATCAACTAAGCGTGGATTTTAACAATCCATTAATAATATATATATATATATATATGTGTGTGTGTGTGTATCAATGATTTAATATTATATATATAATAACTTATTTTATATTAACAAAAAAAATAAAATACTCACCTAATGATGTTCGTGCACGTCCCCCAACCTCATTATTATTTTTAAATATATTTCAACTTGCATATAATATATATAAATCTATTTAAGAAAAAAATTAACTCACCCACTATGGTGAACCCCCCAAACCCTAATTATTTTTTCTTTCAATTTTCTCATATTATATATATATAAAATAACTTATTATATGTTAACCAAAAAACAACGACACACCCAATGATGTTCGAACACCCCCATCCTCATTATTATTTTTTTAAATATGATAAAACTTGCATATATTATATATATTATATATACATATATAAATCTATTTAGAAAAAAGTTAACTCACCAACTACTGTGCACCCACAAGGCTGTAATTTCGGCCCGACCTGAATAGTATCAGACCGGGCTGGACCTACCCTGCAAAAAAAAATCATTTAAAAAAATGTTTTAAATTAAACAAACGCTTAAAAATAATTTTCATAAATAAGTTAAAAAAATAAATGTAAAAAACATTTTAAATAAATGATAAAAAACGTTTAATTAACAACTCTTTAAACTCACTACCCACTACTGCGCACACCCCAATCCCTAATTAATATATATTTTTTTCAATTTTCACATAATATATACAAATTCATAGACATATATAAATCTATTTAGAAAAAATAACATATCCACCCACTTTAAAATGTTAATAAAAAATATTTTTACATAAAACATGTTAAATGTTTAAAAAAAATACATGTAAAAAACATGCGTTGAAAAAAATGTTTTAAATTAAACGTCTAAAAATAAATGTAATTTTTTTTAAACAAGTGTTAAAAAATAGTTTACAAAAAGGTTTAAATAAAATTGTTTTAAACAAATATTTTAAAAAAATTTATAAAACAAACACTTAAATTAATTTTTTTAAAACAAACACCTAAAAAATACTTTTTTACATTGAAATATAAAAAATGTTAAATGTTTTAAAAAAATACCTGTAAATATCATGCGTTTAAAAAAAATTAAAAAATGATTTAAATTAATCATTAAAAAATGTAAAAAAGCGTTTTAAACAGATGTTAAAAAATGGTTTAAATAAAAACTTTTAAATAAAAAAATTTAAAAAACGCTTAAAAATTTATAAATAAGTTAAAAAAATTAAATGTAAATAATTTTTGTAAAAAAATGTTAAAAAAACATTTAAATAACAAGGTTTTAAACTCACTCACTGTTGTGCACCCACCATTAATTTTTTTTACAATTTGAAAATAATATATATAGATTCACAATATATAAATCTATTTGGACAAAAAAAACATATCTACCCACTGTAAAATGTTAATAAAAAATAAAATAAACATTTTTACAAAAAAAATACCTTTAAAAATAAATATAATTTTTTTAAATAAATGTCAAAAAAATGTTTAAATAAAAATGTTTAAAACAAGTTTTAAAACAAACAATTATTTTGAAAATAATAAAGGCCCACTATGGACTGACTCGAAAAAGCCCGGCCCGGCCTGAAAAATCCTGGCCCGAATTGATGGTTTGGGCCGGCCCGAGGCTGGGCTTGGGCCGCCTCATGGGGATGTTCGGGCCGGCCCAGCCCAGCCCGAATAGTGGCCAGCTTCTCGATATTTTTCATGCTAGGCCTGGCCCGACCCAACCCTATCCGGGCCAGGCCGGGCCAAAATTACACCCTTACATCCACATGATGTGGTAATAAAAATGAATCACATTGCTTTGTGGAGGTGGTAATCCACACGTACACATGAATGATGATAACATTTTTAAATGAATGAAAAGGTAAAAATATATATATCATATTAATTTTACATAATGAAAAATATGTCATTAGTATAAAATATATACATTAAATCCATCATTATAACCATCTGTGAGTGGTGGCGATGAAAAACGAATTACATCGATTCGCGAGGCCGTAGTGAACCGTACACACTAACGATAGTTTCATTTCCCATTTGATGGAAGAGGACAAGGATATAGGTTATGAAATTAGCATAATAAAATATAATTATATGTAAGATAATTATGTTATTATTTAAACATGGTTGAATAAAATTTTAAGGAGGTAGAATAAAAAATAAAATGAAAACACTTGGTTAAGAAATATACCTATTCTTCAGAGAACCTCTTATGGTTTACACCAAAACCATTCCTAAGTTGGTTTTATGATCAAATAAATGCCTATAGAAAAAGGTAAGTGATATAAGGAAGGTATTTGTGTGGGTATTGGCTACAAAAAAGGCTTTTTTATGTATGAATAAAAAGGAGAAAATGTGACCATTTATAAGTGAGGGAATGGAAACTCTTAGAACTTTTTAAAATAATACATTAATATAGATTTATTTTCATGTTAAAATAGATCCAAGTTGATATTTTTTGAAGATAATATGAGGTTGATTAAAAATAATCTCATAAATTAAATTTTTTACAAGTTCATATTATTTTTTTACCCTTATATGTTTATTTTATTCAGTGTAAACCCTTTTTGATGATTACTATGGTAACAAAGTTTTTTACCCTTTAAGGGTTAAGAAAAATACTATAAAAGACCAATTGGACCATAAATGGACCATCAATGATATTTTAAAACATATTAAAATTACTTGGAAAAATATAATTTTTTTAATAACTTTAAATCATTTAATAAAATATTATTTATTATAAAATATCATTAATGTTAGTTTTTGGAACAACTCATTTAATTTGAATTTGAAAATGACATTACAGAAAATGAATTCAAATATAATCCTTTAACACATACCTATAATGTTATATTTATCTAAAAAATTGATGTCACATAATAATTAATTCAAATTATATTACTTTTAATATTTTAAAACAATTTATTTTTTTGTCGATTAATTAAATAAATTCAATGTTGACATTGTGTAAGAATTTGAAGTAAATATTTTGTCACTAAAAAGTAGAAATAAATAACCATTATAAAAAACAATATATATTTTAAATTAATATTTATAACAAAAAACATGTTCATTTTTATACCTATCACAAAATATTATAGATATTAAAAGAATGAAAGTGAAATTTTTGACATTATTTTTAACTTAAATATTATAAAGGTCAAAAGAAAATAAATATGGCACTAAGTTGACATATTTTAAAAAATTTTATTGACATGGAAAATATACACTCATATAATAGTATAAAAATTTTTTTAGGATCAAATTTTAGTTCACATCATCTTATTTTTAACCTTAATTACCCGTTGTACCCTTATTATGGTGAGAAAAAATTACTATAGGAACTATTCATAATGACTAAAAATAAAAGGGAGGTATTTAAAATTTTTGGAATTCATGATTAAAAATACATAATTCATTTTTCAATATTTAATTCGTAGAATTAACAAAATTTAATTTAAAATTAAGCTCACAAAATATCATGAAGAGTAGTTTTTAAGAAAAATGCCTTCTAAGTATACAAATATTTTTTAACAAATTAAAGTATAAAATTAATTCCAAGGACTATAATTGTATTATGTTTAATCAAAATGAACAAATGAGAATTTTAAACTAATTAAAAATAGAATATGACTTTGTAAATACCTTAAAATAAAATATAGTCTTTAATATAAATCAGTATTTTTCACCATTCCTTGAAAAACCAATATTTTTAGAAAATTCTCGAAAAATCACCCTAAGAAAATTTTAAATTTATGAATTAAAAAATGAAATTTATTTTTTAAAATTTAAATCATATAATTTAGAATTTAATCTTTTAAATAAAATCTTATAAGAAAAATGTTTTACAAAACTGTTTTCTTTATGATTAAAAAATTATATAATTTTTTTATAATGTATATAACAATCTAATTTATGAATACTAATAAACATGAAAATTATTTATTCTATCATTAAATGGGATGATAAATTATTCCCCCACTTTGGAAATTATGTCCTCATAATCTTATTCATTTCTTAAATAAGTGGGGATATCTTTCCCATATATCATTTTAAGATTCCCATGCTGATTCTTGAATGAAATGGTTTTTACACAAAACCATAGCCTGGTGAATCAATATATTCTTTAGCACGTTTTCTCTATAGTCAAGAATATAAACTGTCTATCCCTCATAAGAAATTTTATGTTCTATCTAAACTACATCAGGGATCAAAAACATGAGATGAATCTGGAACATATTTTCTTAACATTAAAACATGAAATATGTTATTTAGCTAGGATAAAATCTGAGGAAAGGACACTTAGTAAGAAAATGATCCAAATTTCAATAGGATTTTATAAGGTATAATGAACCGTAGACTTAGATTCCACTTTTTACCAAAATACATAATACTTTTCCATGGGGATACTTTAAAAAACATGATCACTTGGATCAAAAGAAATATATTTCCTCTGGTTATCCATACAACATTTCTGACTACTTTCAGCCATCCTAATATGTTATTAAATCATATTCACCTTCTCAGTCACTTTCTCTATGAACTCTGGACCCATCAAATTCCTTTATCCAACTTCATACAAAAAAATAGATTATGACACTAATTTCTATATAATTTCTCAAAAGGTGAAATCTACATATCAGAATTAAAATTGTTGTTAGAAGAAAACTAAACCAATGAAATATATTGATCCCAAATTCCATGGTAATCTATTGAACAAGTAAAAATCATGTTTTCCAAGGTTTGAATCATTCTCTTGAACTGTCCATCAGATTGATGATGAAAATTTGTACAAAAATTTAATTCGATATCAAATGATTTTTGAAGTATTTTTCAAAAATTAAAAGTGAACATGGGATCCTAATCATATGCAATAGAGAGAGGAAATACATGTAACCTAACTATCTTCTTGGATATAGTCAAGAAAACTGATATATATACATAACATCTCGAATGGGATGGAAATGTGAATATTTATTTATTAGATCAATAATATCTCAAATTTCATTATTACATCAAGAATTATTTGGTAATCCCATCATGAAATCCATGGATATATTTTTCTATTTCCACTTCAACACTGGAACATGCTTAATTATTTTTATTCTTTAACCTATTGATAAGTCAAAAATTTCATGGTAAGGTTAGAAATATCTATTTTTATTCTATCAAACTAGTAATACTCTTGAAGGTCTCTGTATATCTTAGTACTACCCATATGAACGAAAAATGAGGAAGTATAAGATCCACTCAACAATTCCCTCCACAAATGGGAATCATAAGGCACATATAATCTTTCTTCAAATCTGACAAAAACTTCTTCATCAACATTAAAATCTAGAAACATACCCTTATTAACAGATTCTACCTTTTATAGTAAAAAATGATCCTCCTTCTAATCTTTATTAATTATTTCTAAAATATAATATTATATTGAAACCAAAAGCAAAACAAAGTAAGTTCCTACACACACAATTTCAATGCCAAAATTCATCAAATCATTAACAATAGGTTCATCTTCCAAATATAACATGATTAATATAGAATAATTTTCCCGACTCAAAGTATCAAAAAATTTGTTTTCTTTACCAAGATGGTATTGAATCGTGCAGTAAAAATACTTATTTAGTACCATCCACCTTCTTTGCCTCATGTTCAACTTTTTATGAGTGAATACATACTTGAAAATTTTATGATCAGTATATATTTCACACTTTAATCCATATAAATTATTCATACAAATTTTTAAATAAAAAAACCACAATAGACAATTCTATATCTTATGTAGAATAATTTAACTCATGAGGTTTCATTTATCGTGAAGCATAAGAAATTACCTGATCATTCAACATCATAAAAAAACAAAGTAACTTCATTAAAGAATCAATTTCAATGAAAAATTTACCATTTCTAGAGGGAAGGTCTAAAACTATAGGATTCTCCATTATTTTTTTAGTTCTTAAAAACAATCATCACAATATTTCATCCATCTGAATTTAACTCCTTTTTGAGTTAAATTAGTCAATATGCTAGAAATTCGAGAAACGTTTAAAAAAAACCAATGATAGTAACCCCCTAATACAAGAAAAATACAAATATATGTAATATTTATAGGTATTTTCCATTCATTAAGAAATTTAGTTTTAGTAGGGTCAATTGTTATTCCATCTTTAGAAACAATATGTCCAAGGAAAGAAATTTTTTACAAATAAAATTCACGCTTAATAAAATTTTCACATTGCTTATTTTATTTTAATGTTTGAAAAAAATACTTAGGTACCTTTAATGATCCTAAATTCTTTTAGAATATAGAAATATATCATTAAAAAACATAACCACAAACTTATCTAAATAGTCACGGAAAATACTATTCATAATATTAATGAATATAAATGGAACATTAGATAACCCAAAGGAAAGAACTCCAAACTAAAAGTGTCCATATCTAGTCTAAAATACTATCTTCATGTTACCTTCCTATTTAACTATCAACTAATGACACCCTAACCTAATATCAATCTTTGAAAAATCATGCGCTCCTTGGAGATGATAAAAAAATCATTGATACGAGGAAAAGGATACTTGCTATTAATAGTGATGTTATTCAAGGATCTATAATCAATACAAAGTCTCATTGAAACAAATTTATTTTTAATGAAGAAAATAGGAGCACCCAATGGTGAAGTACTAGGATGAATGAAAACTTTATTGAGAAACTCTTGCAACTACTTTTTCAATTCAAAAGTTTGAGTTGAGCCATTTGATAAGGGGTATTTGAAACTAGATTAGAATTAAACACTAATTAAATAGAAAAATCAACATCTCAATCAGGAAAAACATTAGGAAAAACATCAGCAATACATCCATATATTCATTTTCTATTAACACATAACTAATTTTAATAGTTTCATTCTTTTTAACAACACGAGATTGGTAACTTACAATGCCATCTTTATTCAATTTCTCAGCTTCTTGGTCGGTTATTAAAGGTAATAAATAATTTAATATTCCTTTATTATATTTTTAATATATATTAGTAGGATAAAATGAAATCTAATCCATACCCAAAATAATATCAAACTCTACTATGGATAGTTCAACAAGATTTATAGAAAATATCACCCCAATAAAAATAATATGATGATTACTATAAATCTTAGTTTATTTAATATCTCCACATAAAGTTTTCACCAATATTTATATCTTATTTTCATGATGAAAATTTCCCATTTTCTTGGAAATTTATTATAAATGAAGGAATGCAAAGATCCAGAGTCAAACAAGGCATTTTCATAACTCGAATAAACAAGTAACATACTTGTCACCACTTCATTAGATAGTCTAACATCAGCCTCAGTAGTAGAAAATGAATTTTTCAAATATTTTTTCTTTTTTATCATGATGATGTACACCATGTAGCTAATTTTAGAAACACATTAGCATAATACCCCATATCATTTTAATTGAAATATATCACTATTGGTTGGCTATCTATTACCCATTATTATATTGTCTAGGAATATTTTCCTTATATTAATGAGACCTATGACCAATCTTAACACATAATTAACATTTTATAGATCTTGAAAAAAATTCCCTAAAATGTTTTTTTATCACACTTGGAATAGGTTGGGGGATTACTTACAGACTTATTTACCAGATACTTCTCCATTTCTTTCTACCTTGAAAATTTCTTACTCTTTTCATCCCAATGCATACAAGTTTTAGAAAACCCCATCTCAACTTTCTCAGAAAAAAATTTTCTCATAAATTTTAAATTATCATATGGACAAAGTTCTATGTAAACTTGGTTTCAATCCCTTGAAAAATCTATTAATTTTATTTTCAAGGTCTTGAATAAAATATGGTACATACCTAGATAATATTGTAAAAATTTCTTCATAATAGGCTACTAAATCATCATCTTTTTTCTTCAATTCCAAGATTTTTCTCTTTATCTTAATCTTAAAAAACCTCGGGAAATATTTCTCTAGAAACATATTCTTAAATGTGTCCCATTCCATGTCATTAATATTATCTTTCTCTTTGGTATTATCAACCAAATACCACCATCACCTTCAATATTATAATGGAAAGATTTACCTTTTGATGTTATGAAAATCCCATGAATTCAAATATATTTTCTATATCATTGATATATCCTTCAGATACCACTGGATATGAATTTATACCAAAATCCAGAGGTTTTAGTTTCATGAAATTATATACTATCAGTATATCCTCCTATGGTAAATCTAGTTTCTCTCTAACAAAGGCACTACCACCATTTATAGCATGTTTTAACTAATACATCACTGTAACAAATTACTCAGTTCTAATTCCAACCATTTTGGGATTCTGATTTGGAAGAATATTGTTCTCTTAGTACCTTACTACTTCAAATTCCCTATTTCCTCAACATAAAACCATTCTAAATATACATAAATTAAATGAAGGAAAATAGTAATATTTAAATTCTATATATTTTCCACATAACTATAAAGTATAATATTTCAAGGGTAAGCTATTACTATTATATTAAACTCTAAATTTATCTAAACCATTACTCTAATACCAACTATAAGGACCCAACTATAAAACATTTCATATTCTTTAATTTTTAGTCAATATTTTACTTTCTTAAATTTCAAGGATCTTTAAAGTTTATAGTTTTTGATAATTAGGGCATAACTATTACATAAATAAACCATATATTAAAAAGTATACACTTTTAATTAGTATTCATTTTCCCATAATATAAAACATTTAAAACAATTTTTTTTTCTTTTGATGAAAAATATTCATGCCTTTTATCTAATCTTATTCTTTGTTCTACCCATCCTTAAACCCTATGAAATAAATTCTAAAATTTGAGATGAGCATAAAAATATCATTAAGGTAAATAAAAAGAACAAATCCATTAGTTTAGTTAAAAATATGAAAACTCATAAAATACTTAACTTTATCACATTATTCATTTAGTATATTAAATAAATCATTTCTATCTGAAAAACACAATCTTTTTTCTCGAATAAAAACTTTAGAACTCATAGACAAAAAATAAAAACCCATTTTGGGCGACTTGTAGTATCATATTCATAACCCAGGTCAAAAATAATATGAGTATAGTTAAATACATAACATAAACTACACTTATAAGCTCCCTCATTCTTGCCTATAAAGACAATGAATGCTACCTAAAGAATTGGAGAGCTATAATGGGGATCACATGTTATATTAGTTGTATCAGGCCCACCCATTGAATAATTTACATTAGGATCACCCGTTGTATATGATCTATTAGGATCACCCATAATATAATATATATTAGAATCACCACTTCATAATACATAATTATTAATTACCAAATCATGAACACAACATTTTATTCTTTCACATTTTCATCATAAAACCCTTGAAAATCCCAAATGTGAAACACTTTAAGATATCAAAATACCATTTCCATTTAAAAAAAAATTTAAATTAAAATACATAAAAAACTGGAAAATGTTCTTTTAAATAAAAACATGAAATATTTTAACATAATAAAAACATAAAATAATGGTTACAGTGGTAGTAAAAACTATTGATACCATATATGTTAAAAAACAATCATTTTGTCTTTATTTCAAAACATTCCATAAAAAGATTCCCTTTTAAAATACTTTGAAAGAAAGTAAAAATTGAAAAATTGTTTTTATAATCCATTTATGTAAATATAAAAACATCTATAAAATAATTATAAGAATATTTATATGGAATACAAATATGTTGAAAATAAATCTTGAAAACATTTACAATGAGGTTTTAGGTTAAATTGTCCCTTACCTTGAGTCTGACCTGTCACATACGTTATTTATCATTCTGAATAATAGAATTACATTAATTATTTAATTTCTTAATAACATTTTTTAATTTATTTATTTATTTTATTTTATTTAATACCATTATATATTCAATCACTTAATCAATTAAGTTCATGTTGAACTTTTTGATGGTATTCAGATCATGTATCCAAAATGACTTTAGTAGATTTAAAATGGTAAAAGAGTTTATTATTTCATAATATACAAAATAATAATCATGAAATAATTATAATTTTTATAAAATAATTATAATTTTAAAACCAACCATGAAATATGGTTATGAAAAATGAACCATGATAAAACCATGAAGACGGTAGTCCGTACGTACGCATGATTAACGTTTCCATTTTTCAATGATCATTATCAAAAAAGGTAATTATTATTTTATCCTTATATAATGAAAATTATATTATAAATAAAATATTATTTATTTAAGTACACTTATATATACCAACCATATGATTCAGTAATGAAAAATGAATCACATCGCTTTTTGGAGGTGGTAATCCACAAGTACACACGAACAAAATTATCATTTTTCAATGAACAAAAAGGTAAGAAAATATATAATATATTAATTAAGAAAATGATAAATATTTCATTAATAAAATATATCTACATTAAATCCATCATTATAACTATCCATGATAGGTAGTGGTAGAAAAAAAATTACATTGGCTCAAAACGAGGTAGTCCTCTGCACACACGATCAATGGTTTCATTTCCCATTTAATGGAAGAGGATATGGATATAGGCTATAAAATTAACATAATAACATTTATTCATATGTAATATACTTATTTTATTATCTTATCATGGTTGAATAATATTTTAACAAGGTATAAGAATAAATAAAACAAAAACTCTTGGTTAAGAACTATATATTTTCTTCGAAAAACCTCTTTTGAATGACACCAAAAGCTTTTCTAGGTTGATTTTTTGAACCAAAAAAGTCCTATTAGATGTGGGGAGGGAATAAGTAAGTTATTTGGGTAGGGATTTTTTAAACCAAAATGTTTTTTAAGTGTGAAGAAAAGAGTATAGGAGGTAACTTTTTTTATATGAGGTGAAGGACACTCTTGGAATTTCATAAATTATTAAATTAATATAAATTAATTTTCATGATAAAATGGATCCAAATTTATATTATTCAAATATAATATTAAGAAAAGTATAAATTATTTTATATAATAAAATTTAGACAATTTTATCTTATGTTTTACCCTTATATTTTTGTTTTATCCCGTGTTAACCCTTTTTGATGATTACCATGATAATAATGTTTTTTACTTATCATGGCTAAAGATAGTTACTATAAATATAAAATTGGATTATAAATATAAAATGGTTAAAATTTTAAACCATATAACAATAAATAGTCTTATTATTGGGTTTTTAGTAATTTTAAATAATTTAATCAATTATTATTTATTATAAAATATCAGTAATGTCATTTTTTGGAACTATTATATTAATTTGAATTTGAAAACAACATCACAAAAAATGAATTCTAATATAATAATTTAAAACATACCTAATATGTTATAACTATCTACATAATTTTTGGAACATAATAATTCATTTAAATTATATCACTTAAAAATATTTTTATCATCATTTATTTTATTTTTCTATTAATTGAATTAATATTGTATAAGAAATGCCTAAATATTTATGTTAATTATTTTATCACAAAAAAATATAAATAAATTACCATGATAAAAATTATTTATCTTTAAAATTATTATTTATAACCAAACTAAGGTTATTTTTATCCCTATCAAAAAATATTATAGATATTAAAATCAAGAAAGTGACATTTTTGACATTATCTTTTACTTAAATATTATAAAAATAAAAATAAAATAAATATTGCATAGAATTTAAATATTTTTGAATATTTATTAGAAATAGCAGAATTACACTAATTCAAAAGGATAAAATAATGTGTTTGGGTTAATTTTTATTCCTTATCATATTATTTTCAACATTAATTACTCAATTCTTCCTTACTGTGGTGAAAAAATTTACTATAGTTACTATTTATAATGAATAAAAATAAAAGGGTTCTATTCACTAAATTTGGACCTCATGATTAAAAATATTGAATTCAATTTTCAAGAATCAATTCACAGAAGTGGAAAAATTTAATTTAAAATTAAACCCACAAAATGTGATGAAAATCAATTTTACAGAACAATGTCTTTTTAAGTATAAAAATGTTTTTATACCAAATTCAATTATAAAATTAATTATAAGAAGTATAATTCGAATATTTTTAATTAAGAGGAGATAATTAAATTTGAAAACCAATCCAAAATATAATATGACTTTGTAAATACTTTAAAATAAAATATATTTTTTTAATAAAAGCCGTATTTTTCATTATTCATTTAAAAATCAATATTTTCATAAAATTATCAAAACTTCATCCTAAGATAATTTTGAAATTATAAATTAAAAACTAAAATTAATTTTTTCAAATTAATATTTTATAATTTAGAAATTAAACTTTTAAATAAAACCTTATAAGAAAAGAGTTAAATAAAACCTTCTCCTTTTCGATTTAAAAATTAAATAATATTTTTATAGTGAATATAAATATCTAATTCATGAATACTAACGAAAATGGAAATTATTTATTATGTAATAACCTATTTTTTTACACCCATAGAGAAATAATTTAATATTAAAATGATAACAACCTCCCACAAACACTCACAGTATAATACAATCCCTTTGTCTCGATATCTCATTAAGCAGGTCATATACATTGTTTAAAAAACTAATATGGTTGATTTATCTTTATTTGGATTTCTTAAAATTAACACATTGATATCTTACCATGGACATGTATTTATAAAAAAATTCCACTTCAATTAAAGGGCCAAATATTTCTACTACCATTTAAAATTAGAGTGAAAAAAAATCCTTTCATGACTTATTCATTAATTCAATATCACTCTTAAAACACCTAAAAACCCTACCTCACTAGTAGAATATGTTATGATGATTTTTATCAATACATATATGTATGCAACTCATGACATACATTATTAATAACCTTAAGATTTAGGACTAATACAAACATCCATATATTGGAATATCCAATAACACATAATATGTGGAATTATAATAGGTGAGTCTATTATCATAACCTCCTCTCTTGGATATTATTAAGAGAGAACTTCATGAGAAAAAGTATTAATGTATTATGAGACCCTACCCCTGATAGGTTATATCATCTATGTCTTATGAGATGAACCATAGAACATATGTTTAAGAATATTTTCATATCACCTCAAGGTTCTCATCATAGTAGAGAACTACTAAGAACCTTCAATGTGATCGACACTATAAGGAAATTATAACTATTATGTTATATATAAGAACACTCATCATGTGATAAGATATTTACTAATATTCAAGAATTTGAATATACCAATAATCAAAAATAAAAAGTAGTTTGTTCAAAGGAACCAAATCTAATAAACTCCCACTTATACTAGATCTAACTACTTAATAAACTGGTTTTCCTCACATTATAAACATTATTCTATTGAGATATGGTTCTAAATATTAGGCCTACCATGTTCTAGTGGAAATTATTCTTACTAATACTTCATCTCTTTAAGTATATAACTTTGGTTATCTTTCATCCATAATATCATGGAAAATAATATAGAATAAAGTTTATCTTAAAAGGATTATACTTTATTATCTTTCTAAAACTCCAATATAAACAACAAACTATATATAAACTTATTTATTAACCTAATTTAGAAGTTGAACTATACTCAGTTTATATATATATAGATACCACTCTATTTAATAATTTTCTATATTATATATTACCTTAAAATTACTAGAATATTAGATAAAAGTTTTATAAAATAAAAATAGTTTTGTTTCCCCTTGATAAATGGTATTCTAAATTCTCCTACAATAAGGTACTTGTTTAGTTTTACTTTCTATGGAATTGTGAGATAGTTTTGACATCCATCTGGTGAAGTTATACTAGTATTATTCAATATTCACCTATTATACCTTTCACATAATAATTACCGATCCTCATTTTATATCAAGGAATGTGAGATATATTTCCAAATAAATCTTACAAATATACAGTTTATTCATCATAAAATATTCTCCTGTGATTTCACACAAAAATGGGAAGAGATATCATGAAATTTGGAACTAGAATTAACTCATTTACATTTATTATATCATATATTTTTCGATACCATACTAATTATTATACAATTACTTAGACCATAAAATATTATAGATCCATCTTAGTAGATCACATTCCCCTAGAAATAGGTTTCTACTTTAATTCATTCTTATAAAAATTATCTTTATTCTTAATTAACTTTGATAATAATAATCGATTTTCTATATGTTATAAACATATCTTTCTGGTAAAACAATAGAACTACGACTAACCTCTTATCTTTTTTATATGATCACTATGCTTGTTTCAATTGATAAATGTATCCTTGAAACATACATAACTTATTGGTTTTATTTGGTGTCACCAATCCTTTAATATTACATCATATAGACATCATCCATAAGGTTTACTCCAAGGAAAATGATTTTAATGTTCAATTCAATATATAATTATCATAAAATGATTTTTTACAACTATAATTATAATGTATTTAATTATGATGACTTGGTATAACCACTCAATATTTATTAGTACCATGATTGTGCCGCCCATGTCCAATTTCTATTGAATACCCACCAATGAATTTACATCAATTGGAGAAAATACCAAAATACAAAACTAAATTTTTAGTACATGGAATTGATCTTTGAATTCATATAAACTTTTCAATCATATTTATTTGCAACTCACTGCTCATAAAATTCATTATTCTTATAGAATAATATACCACATGTTTAGGTGAATATAAAATAACCAATGTGATTTTGACTTTTTTTATAGAGTATATCTCTAGAACAATTCATCCAACTAAAACTTGTGTAGTATAATGTTCACACTAGTGAAAAAACACATTTTAATGTCATTTTTTTATTTTTTACGTCGGGTTTTAACCGAAATCTATAAAGGCAACATAAAAAATAGTATTTTCGGCATCGTTTTTCTAAAACCGATGTCGAAAATCATTTCATTTAGGTTTTCGGTGCCAGTTTATTTAATAAACTGACGCCGATAACTGATTTTAGACATCAATTTTAAGAATACACAACATCGAAAATCAAATAATATCAGGTTTACAATGTCATTTTTGGATAAAACCAACACCTTAAACCAGTTTTCGGTGTCAGTTTTAGGAAAAACTGACACTAAAAATCCTTTTTTTAAAAAAATATCAGCGTCGGTTTTTGAAATAACCAATGCCATAAGTTAATTTTTTTTAGAAAAATATGAAAAACCACATTTCTAATAAAGTAGAAACCCCTTTAAAAAATAGAAAATACAAAAATCAAACAATATTTAGTATTCAATTCATTTGAGTCACTGAAAAATTTAAAGATCAATAAATCTTATAAAAAATTAAACAAAAAAATTGCAAAGACACTCGAGAGAACTCAATGAATTATAGTTAAAGATCAATGCATAAATATATCTCATGATGACATGTATTATGATTCTTTTAATGACATTTCTCGTTGAATGTATTACCACACCTAAGGAAGAATTATTTGGTAGTTGGAACAAGTGGACCGTCATGGTATGATTATACCAGTGTGGTTGACCTGACACGAGACAATGACTACGATGTACCTATGATAGGCCTGTGGCTAGACCTAAAATTCAATTCATTATGGATACCAAGTACCATGCAAGAAATTTATGTCATGTAGATATCAAGTACATGTTCACTCTTCATTATTGTGGTCTGACTCAATACTCAATGCCTTAAGGATACCATGTAATATGTTTAATGCACATTTGGATTGTTCTTGGTCACTTCTAATGTCTTTTTTATCCTTTTGGCATGGAGTTATAGAAGGTATGTCATGGGTTCATCTCAGCTTGCATAGTATATAGCCTCTCAACAAATGGTTGATTTATTATTTATTCTTTTATATACCAAGCATAAACAAAAAATCCCACGTCGAAAGTTACAATTTTTTTAGAAAATTCAAAATATTAAACTTTCAAAATAAAGTAGAATTAAAATAAACGTACCTAAAATTTATGGAATGCTCATTGTTGGTAACTGTTGAAGAATTAATTTTATTATTAGTAGGTTCAAACACCTAATATATCAAAAGAATTAGTTTTTTGAACCCATATGTAATATTATTTATAAATATTAGAATATACATACCTCAAATCCTAATCAGACTTAACAAATAGTTCACAAAAATAGATTAAATATGAGTTATATCAGATTGGGAATAAGATTGTAAATCATTTAATGACTACAATAACATTGAATGATATTAGATAACAACAGAATAATATGGTAGAAAATATAAAATAATTAATACAACTAACCTTATCAAATTCAGTAGTTTCCCCAGCTGTGATTATCTTATACATGAATCGTAGAATATAATAACCACATTCAACATTCCCTTTTTGACGATGACACTATAGTTATAAAACATTAAACTATTAATAAAAATTAATATATAATAAAAAATGAGAACAAATTCTAATATAAAAACTAATTACCTGTACTTCCACATATTTGATATTATTCGGTGTCTTTATCGATTTTTATTCCTTATTAAATTTTTTCCATGAACTGCATTTTTATATGTATGAAATAATAATACATATCTAAAAAATAAGAATAAAACATAATAATATTATAAAAAACAAAAAAAGCATACCTTTCTAATATGGTGGAATTTTTTTACGAACATTCCCTAATAAAGAGCAAAACCAATATACAGTGCATTCACTTGGGCAGAATACACCCAACATACAATGTCCCCTACAATACCAAAAGTTCACAATTAATAAAATTATAATGATCATTAGTTCATAATTTCTATTCTTACTTATCAAGAAATAGAATAAACCAGCACTGAATCACTGTATATGATAATCTCTCACACATAAATGCAACTCTTTGAGGATTCTTCACATGTTGAGATTCTATGGAAATGAATTCTGGATCCATATAACCATAAATGTTTGTAATTTTATTTTGTAGAAGAATAATGTGTATATTCCTAATTTAAAAAGAATATATAGTTAGTCAAATTAAAATCATCTTTTATTAAATAAATACAAATTCAAATGCCAATTTACTTACAAGGTAGACAACTGCACCACATTCAGGTCGAGCTCTTCAAAACTACTAGATGCATGATATATTCTTTGATTAATCTAAATGTATATTCTATTCCTCATATATCATTCATCATCTGAAACTCATTGATATAATTCAATGATTAAGATGCCTGAGATAATCTTTGTATCCCATGAGAAATATCTGAAGTATCTACAGTCGATTGTTCCTGAACATTTTTTTTCATTTGTGCAGCTTCTTTTGCTTTTTGATAATCCTATATAAGTTAAATGTCTGAAAACATTATAATTAATTTTTAATTATTTTTAATTAATATTTGAAAAAACACATACCTCATATGAAATATAACAAAGAAAACCAATTGGTCAAAGTAAAAAATGACCCACACAATCCCCAACTTTGGTGATCTCTGCAGTAGGAAATGGTAATAGAACATTGGGATCTATAATATCAAATACTGATACTCTACCTTGACCCATCTACATAGGCTAGTGATGTATATAATCCCCAAAAAAATACATGAGTCCTAACACAATAATATGAATGTGAGGATCTCCAGCAATCAAATCACAATATACGTTTTGACCTAAGCGAGGTGGTGGAGAATCAAAGTAAGAAGATGGGGCAAGGTAGTCTGGGTGAGAAGGCTAGGAAGGCTGAAAAATTTAAAAGTTATAATAGTGTTAATAATTTCTATAATAAAAAACTGATAAAAAATAAATAATATACTTGGGAAGGCTGCTCATACAGGGCGAGGTAGGCAGATGGGGCAAGGTAGTCCGGGTGAGTAGACTGAGAAGGCTGGAAAATGAAAAAGTCATATTAGTGATTATAATTTATAAAATAGAAAAGATGATAACAAATAAATAATATACCTAGGAAGGATTCTCATACGGGGCGAGGTAGGAAAATGGGGTAGGGTAGTCAGGGTGAGCATGCTAGGAAGGATGAAAAATGAAAATGTTATATTAGTGATTATAATTTATATAATTAAAAACTAATAAAAATAAATAATATACCTCAGAAGTCTGCTCATATGGGGCGGTGTAGGCAGATGGGAGATGGTAGTCTGGGTGACCAGGTTGGGAAGGCTGAAAAATGAAAAATTTATATTAGTGTTTATAATTTATAAAATAGAAAAATTGATGACAAATAAATAATATACCTGGGAAGGCTACACAGACTATGACTATCTTGCCATGTGTTCTAACAAATCCTTCTATACTGTTGCTTGAATTTGATCACCCATAGACTATTTCATATCTTTTAGCTCTGCTTTTAAGGATCCTATTTCCGAGTCTCTTTATTGCTTACTCTTACAAAAAACCTTCAAAATACTAACACCTACCTAATATCCTCTAACACGGACGGGGTGTTCTGCCTTTTCCAAAGCAGTGGCTAGGATGTCCATCCTACCCTCAGGGATAAAAGATCCTTATGTCTCCTACTCTTGAAGTTCATCCTGAAATGAAAAATATAAATGTTATATTAGTGTTTATAATATAAAAAATAGAAAAATTGATAACAAATAAATAATATATACTTACAATTTTATTAGATACTTTATTAGCTTCCTCCATAAGATACTATTCATTTTTACTTCTTCTTGCTCATTTCCATTTTTCATGGAAAGTGGGAGGAGATAGAGGACCAAATTGGACCTCTTCTGAACCACTACTATATTGATCTCTTAATTCTTCAAAATTTTCTTCAATCATTTTCTACTCCAAATACGAGTACCCTCCATGTGATAAAGTATGAGGGTATACATTTCTCAACTAGATATCCTGATGAGATCTCCTAGAGGCCGATTATATAAAAATAAACTACTAAGTAATAAGGAAAATATATAATAAATTTTAAAATATAAAAAAATTAAAATACCCGAAATTTTTCTTCATTACGACTTTTAACAAATCTATTCCATGTATCTTTATCTATAAAAGGATACTTGAGGCATGGGTTTTTAAACCTTCTATTTCCAAAAATATATTTTTTTATTTTTTTTTACAATATCTCCATCGAATTACTACTAAAGAGAGATGTCTTTTCTTAATTTCTTTAGTTTCTTCAAAATTTAATATCATCTGTAATTGAATAAATTAAATATGTAATTTAAAATATATAATATTAAAAAATGAGATAAAATAAGTCAATTAAGATATTTTACCATCACAGCCTCCCAAAGCTATTGTTTCGCCATCCTGTCCACTGACTTCCAATTAGGATATAAAATACTAATCCTGTATCAGCTCTGTATCTCTATATAACTAACAAACTGAACTGCATTTTGCCCAATTGCATTATAATTATCATTAAAATGGATGTGTACTCTTTCATCATCATGAGAAAGTGATTGTTTTGGTAAACATGTAATACCACATTTACCAACTTGAGAAATTGATTTTGAAGTAGTAACAGGAGAAGTCTCCACCGTTGAGGATGCATCAGTAGTCCTGCAAGAAAATTGTAAATTAACAATTTTATTTCATTAAATGAGTATATTACTTAATATTTAATAATATGTAAAAATAGATATACCTTGGTAACTACTCCTCTTTATTTGTATCTAAAATTTCTACTAGAAAGTGAAATGAAATTTTTTTTACCTACATATCCTTAGAAAACTAAATATTTAGAAACAAGGAAGACGAAAAATAAGTTTGTATAAAAAGAGTCATGAATTTGTAAGTTTCAAAAAAAAAGAAAAAATATATAAATATTTACCAGAAAAATTAGGAGACTAATTTAGTGTTTTCCCACATGCCTTCATCATGATAATTACATACTATATACACTGTGTCTATCTTATACTCACTATAATAATCCATAAATTGTGTAATAGATGGATAAGGCTTATGTAAATCACTAACATCATCAAAATCATCCTCATCACATAAATAGTATATTTTTCCTTGCAAAAAACTGAACACTGATCATTTGATGGATCAGTGACATAAAATAATTGCTTTTCATGTGTCTCCATGATAAATGGTTCCTCATTGTAATTAAATATTTTCAAATCAACCTGTTTAAAACCATATTTATCATGTTTTACACCACTATTACTATCAACCTAATTACACTTAAAAATGGTGACTCGAAATTTAATATAATCAATTTCCCATATGTGTTCTAGAACTAAAAAATATGGCGTTGATAAAAAAATTGGGTTTTTATCTTTGGAACTCGAAAAATGAACTTCTTTAGCAAAAAACATCACACCACTGTTCTAAACAATAGTCCTGTCATCCAGGTTTTTTGTATAAAATGTGTATCCATTGATATCAAAACCAAACCATGTGATCACATTAAGAGATGGTCCCCCTGTTAACCACTTCAATGTTTTTGATGCAGATATATCTAGGGTGACTTTCTATTTAAAACATGAAAAAAATGTCTTATTATGCTCAATCATCAACAATTTTTCATTTATTTTCTGATATTATAACTTTAATTCAGTAATATGTCAGGATATATATGATTGAACCTCATCCGTGTCGTTCAAAATGTATAAATGTGTCTGCATTAATTAATCATGTGGAATTGACTTCACCTTTAAGCCTAGAACCCCTCTACCTTCACTATCAACTATCATATGTCGAGATACAGGAAGACCAATATGCTCCACCTCATACAAATAATTAGTACAGAACTCAATAATCTCTTTTGATACATATTTCTGAACAATAGAGGCCTCTGGTTGATAATTAATTTTAACATATCCCTTCAAAATTTTCATATATCTTTCTAAAAGATACATCCTTCTTAAATAAATATGCCCACATATTCTTATCTCATGCACCAAATGAATTAGAAGAAAAACCATTATATCAAAAAACATGGTTGGGAAATACATTTTTAGTTGACAAAGAATAAGAGTTGATTTGTTTTCCAACACATCTAACAAATTTGGATCAATGAATTTGTTACAAATGGATTTGAAAAAATTACATAACCTGATGATAATCTTTCTAACAGCTGTCGGTAATATACCATGCACTACTACTGGTAGAATTTGTTGCATCAATACATGGAAATCATGAGATTTTATACCTATTAATTTAAAATCCTTCAATGACACCAAATTATTCATATTTGAAGAAAAACCACTGGATACTTTAATACCATGAAGACATTGACAAAAATTAATCATTTCAATCTTGCTTAATGCGTGACAAGCCGAAGGTAAATATGTTCTGTTTCTTTTCACAGTGGGATCTAACCCCAAACGTATTCTCATTAATATCAAGCCCAATCTAGAATTCAATATATCTTTTTTATTTTATTTTTTGTCTAAAAAAGTTCCAATAAAACTGTCACATATGTTTTTCTCAACATGCATAACATTGATGTTATGTTTTATCTCTAAAAATCTCCAGTAAGGTAGTTCAAAAAAATAAACTGCTGCTTCTAGATATTTCTTTGAAGACCATAACTTTTTTTCTTTCTAAATATTGATTCAATATCTTTCACCCTATCATAATATTCTTCAGCTAACAATGGTTGAGGGGGAAGGTTCTATTCTTTTAATCCATTAAATACTTTTTTCAATCTAAAATAAGGATGAACAATTCGCAAAAATCTTCGATGTCCCATGTACACCGTATTTCTTCCGTTCTACAATTGATTATATGAAGTATGTTCTTCACAAATTGGACATGCTTTATGTCTCTTAACACTATATCCATATAGGTTTCCATATGTAGGAAAGTCATTTATAGTGAACATTATCATAGTGCGCAAAAGAAAATACTCTTTCTTGTATGCATCGAAAACTTTAGCACCTACCTCCCATAGCAGTTTCAAATCATCAATCAATGGTAAAATATACACAACAATATTATTTCCCAGTTGTTCTGGTCCAGAAATCAACAAGATCATCATAACATATTTTTTCTTCATACATAGATGTGGGGAAAAGTTTTAAACTACCAGAAAAATAGGCCATGAACTATGTTGGATACCGAGGCTATGATATGGATTCATTCCATCAGTACACAATCCCATTCTGTGATTTCTAACTTCACTTTCAAAATCATGATTTTTTTTATCAAAACTCTTCCACTATGGTGAATCGGCAAGGTGACGTAAATTACCATCAAATATGCGCTCATATGAATTCCATCTTAACCTTTTTGCATAAATTGAATTTGCAAATAGACTCTTCAAACGAGGAATTATTGGAAGGTACCAAATTTCTTTAGCAAGATTTTTGATTCTGGTACCTAAAAATGAATCACAATTGAAATACCGGAATTGTATGAAAAAAATATTGGATGATATCATTGGAAAGTAAAAAATTGATTTTTCATGAAGTTAGATGAAATCACCTGAGAATGAATCTGAGTTGACTTTCCCATCTATCTTATAGCTTTATGTCCCACATGTAGGACAACTTGATAAATATTAATTCCCTTTCCTATAAAGTACACAATCATTGGGGCAAGCATATATATTTTTATACCCCAATACCATTTGGCATAATATTTTCTTCGCTTCATAATTGGATTCTAGAAGCCCGTTTCCTTCTGGAAGTATCTCTTTTAAAATCTCAAGTAAGCTGAAGAAACTTTTATCACTCCCCCCATTTTTTTCTTTTAAGTTAACTAATCTCAAAACTGCTGATAATACTGTATATTTACTGCAACTTGGGAATAATGGTTTCTTAGAATCTTCATACAATCATTCAACAATTTCTATTTTTTCGATGGTTTCATCACCCAAATAATGAATTAATTCTTTAATATGATCCTCTGTCTCGTTATGAATAATGTCATCAACATTTGATGTTGAATTTTTAGTTCTTTCACCACGAGAGATCCAACGTGTACAATTAAGGCTAAAACCATAACAAATGAGATGATCCTTGATTTCTATGGATTTTAAATTTCTCATATTTAAACACTTCACACATGGACAGAAAATAAAATCAATGTTTTGAAGATGTTGTTTAGAAAATTCCAAGAATTCATCAACTCATTTTTCATATTCACTAGTGGTTCTTCGTAAATGTATCCAATTACAATCCATTCAATATATGATGTCAAAAAATAATTGGTGAATATATTAAAACATATAAAAATTTAAATATATATATATATATATAGTTACAGATAAATTATAAACAAAAACAAATTTAATAAAAACTACTGATAATCAGATATAAAACATCAGATATGAAACACATTTACAAATAATAAAAATTTTATTTCCATATATATATATATAGTTACATAGTTGTTGCATTATTTCGATGTTTGATGTGTCAAAAGTATTGAATATTGCATTAATTTAAAGGGTAAAAAATTAGTTATTATTAGTAATATGAAATAATAATTACAGTAAATGTTCATATTATAGGTGAAATCTATCCTAATACTGCCAAAATTATGACAGATGAAACTAAACACATAACTAAATTGATATATATTACAACACATTTCGGTGAGATAACAATAGAATCATTTGAGGAATAATAAGTGGTTGGGGAGGCAGGTTTTGGTGGTTACCCTCATCTTCACTATAGACCCAGGAGGAGTTCCTAGTGGGGGAGATTTGTGAAAAAGTGGCATCCGATATTTTGTTTAAGAGTTATGGCAGCGGCTGGATCTAGAAAATTGTAAGGATTGCATGGGTTGGTAGAGAAATGATTTTAATTGATCCCTGTGTATGATATTGTCTAGGGATACCAGTTAGGATATATGATTTTAGGTCCCTCCATGATTAGATGAAAGTAAGCTGAGTTAACCAAATGATCAAGTGAAATGGTGCTGCTTTCAGGGTAGAGACCTAGTAAAGGTACACACATCACACTTGTTTACATTTTTGTTTGAATGAGGGATTATATTTGGAAATTAAATGATCTAAATTAAATTAATTTTATTAAATAAATTCCACGCTACCAATATTTCATAAATTTTTGGGTAAGTGTGAATAAGAATATGGTTAATTTATCAACACCTCATTTAAACATGTTTTTGTAAAATGTTGGAAAATACCATATCCATGTTTCTATATGGAACTAAACTAAAATAAAAACATGGATAAATGATTTTTTATTGTGACCTAACCTAATCAAGGAATAATTATTTTCAAGTCAAGAAAGGCATAAGAGGTGATATAACACAACCAATTCATATCAAGAACATTACCTAATCACTCTTAGAGATGACTATTAACTATGTTACAACAAATTTTAAATAAAATATAAACTAATATTTGAATAAAATTAAAAATAAAAATAAATGATCAATGATTTATCTTCAAAATTAAATTTTTTTTACAAAATTTGGAATTCATCCCGAAAATAGACCCCCAATCCGAGCTTTGATCCCTATAAAGATTTGTAAAATTAAGAACTGTAAGATCTAGACAAAAATTGATTGTAACAACAAAAAATAAAAATAAAAAATAACATAAAATCAAACCATAGTTGAAAGTCACTCAATATATAATTAAGAAGAACAAATAATCCATAAAAGAATAAAGAAGAGAATATAATTAAGAGAGTAGACCGCAGATCGTGAAAATAGAATAAAATCACCAACAATGGTAGTTGGTGATCAAATATAAAGCTTCGAATTCGTCAAGAGAAGATAGGAGTTTCCATGGTATTCTGTTTCAAATAATGAAGAAGATTAGGGTTTTTCGATCCTGTTATTTTTTAAATGAATTTCAGCATCGGTTTTTAATAAAACCGACGCCGAATTTTTTTAAAAAACTTTATGCGTCGTTTTTTCTTAAAACCAACACCGATGGTATATTTTTTACTTTCCACATTGGTTTTGGTAAAAAATGATGTGGAAAGTATTCTGTATTTTTATTTTCGATGTCAGTTTTCAAAAAAACCGATGCCGAAAAATAAAGTTATTGCATCGGTTTTCATGAAAATAGATGCGAAAAACCTTTTTTTATTTTTTGTGTTGTATTTAGAATAAACTGATGCAAAAAATCATCGAATTCTGGTTTTTGGTGTTGGTTTTATGAAAAACCGATGCCAACAATCGCTCATAAAATTTTTTGGCATCGGCTTTTAGAAAAACCGACGTAAAAAATTTACCACTCAAACCATTGACATTGGTTTATAAAAAACCAATGTTATTAATTTGACGTTAAAAACCATATTTCTACTAGTTTTATTTGCTAAATAAGGTGTATCTGGAGCCTAAAATTCATTAAATCATAGATTTCTCCCACTATATCAAAAGATATGCACTTCCATCATAGAATTATAATTATTATGATTAATATCTTTTTATCATGGAGATGTTAATATTCAGAGTAGTGATAGGATAATTAACTAAGTTTCACTATGTGTTTCCTTTGATATATGTTTTTGGACATAACCAGTTTAAAAAAATGGTTCCCATCAAGCATTTGAGGTTGTGACCCCATGAACTTCCATCATATCATAACTTATATGATATCCATTAGTCATTTTTTTGGAATATGGTTAGCTATCATGATACTCTTTTATGAAACATGTGAAGAAAGGAATCATGAAAGAATATAAATATATATAAGTCTCCTCATCAATCTACCTTGTACTATCATCACCTATATTATGTGAATAAGGTAATGTGTGTATAAGATAAATTTAATTGATATTCAAATTATTGAAGAATACTTCATTAATATATATTTCGAAAATCCTGCCTGAATGATCCTATAAATTTTACCAATTTTATTCATTTATCCATTAATAATTGCTAAATTTTTATAAAACAATATCATAAATTATATGAATTTACATCTATATTCACCTTATAATAGTTTATATGGTAAATATAAACTCACTCTAGAATCTTTGTGGACTACCTTTATTTTTAAATTTTTCTTTACTTGAACAAATAATTATCTTCCACAAATGAAGTATAAGACTTATATTTTATATTCATAATTTATTTCCAATGATTTGAGAATTACTGAACTATTAGGTGAGTATTAAACACTACAAGAAACATTAACTCTAAAATGAAATAATGTATTGATATGTATAATTCACATTGATAAAAATGTTTTGGTAGTACTCAATTCAAAATAATGGTTCAAATAGAATCAATCTATTGGGAAAAAAATATTTCCTCCCATTGTATGACCTAGAAATAAACCTTTCTCAACTTTTATAGAGTCCCCCTTTCTTATTTTAAATATTTCTAACTTCCATGGTTCCTATACTTTAATACAAGTATGGAATTTACATATTGTATTTGATACCCAAGAAGTGAAATAAAAGTATTATATATAGTGATTTATATATCTAAAGTAACTACTAGATTCATCAACAATTCATCACTATTTATATTATATTGAATTTTATGGTTTCATGGGAAAAAAATAATTCTATTCATTTCCATGAATCTTGATCCTTGTTATTTTTAAGGAAGTTATAAAGGAACCATGGAGTTTTTTATAGTTATGGAAATTTTCAACCAGGTCTTTAAATTTTTTCACTTTAATGGGTTATAAACTATGTTTACACACATCTATATAACCCCATAAAGGCATAGTCAGAAGATTATAGAGTGTTTCATCCATAATGTTTATCGTGTAATTCTTGATGAATTCGAAGAAAAGAGATGATTAGGAAGATAATATGAGACTAATTGATAATTTATTATCCCTATAGAAGCCTATAATTATTAACTAATCATCATACTCTATAATTTTAAATGCATGATCACTTTCTAGGTGTTCATTATCTAGTTTAAACTGGTAAATTTCAGTGATAACCAGATTTATCATAAGACTCTCCTCTTTTCCTAGGTTAAGGAGATAATTTTACATGGTGTAAACATCCATGTACTTATGATTCATCATCATATATCTAGATTTATTTTATATATTGATGTAAGAAACATATGAAGTTGATTCCATGAATCTATTATAGGCTTCATTTTCACCACTAATTTCTCAATTAGGTGGTTGAACATGTATAAGGGACTTCAGCATAGAATATAAATTTTCTTATAGTAGTGTAATGTATAAATGAATATACCAATATAAGAAACTTGTACTAGTGAGGAAATAATATTTATCTATAACTGATCACAATATTACTCTATATTTACTTTTAAATTTTATATAATAATAAGAAACTAATTTTTGTACATTATCTTGATTACCAAAATAAGTGAGACATAATAATTTTATTATCTTATTAGTCTCTAAATATATTATCAAATACTAATAGTACTCATAATTTGATTCATAATATCCCATTTCATGGATATTATAGAGTAAAGGATCTATATATTCATTTTCATATTCCATACTTTGTTTGGATAAATCATTTAAAGGTATTTACGTAGGTAGGTATTTCCAACTATATTATCTAGAATATCCTTGAATCATTAAGTGGACACCCCAATCTTGAAATAATAGACTTGAATTTAATCAACACTTTCCTCCTAGTTAAACTATGTCCTACTTGGTTATTCTACCCCTGATGTAAAATAGTTCAAGTCACCCCAAAACTTTAGTAAAATTCCCTAATAAATTAAAGCACCCTTACTTCGTCCAGACCACCACTTTGAACTATGGTTTCATTTTAAATCAAGTAACGAAAGCCTATACCAACTTAATATTTTCTTTCAATGATTTAATATTTATGCATAAATATTATTTATTTTATCCTTTTACATGATTATCAAAATTATATAGATTTCACATAAGTGATTAACCATGTATCAATAAAATAATTTACACACAATCTATTTATTTTATTCCTTATTTCAGTTTTTAATCCATTTATTTTACATGATTTTTATAAATCATCAAATAAAAATAAATAATTTACCATGCATTAGACAAAAATAAAATAAATATTCATGTCATGAACATGATATTTTATAATGGGTAATTTATTAAGCAGATGATAAAATAAGCCTTTAACATCCAATGTATCCCCTTGATTGGTTTCACCTCAACTTGGGTTTTGAACCCCATCCTCAAATGGGAACACCATAATTTATATTTATTTACCCACACATAGGTTAGGGGAACTAGTGGTATGGGGTTATATATAGAAACCATGGAAACATATGTCCATGGAAAATAAAGGTTGGAGGGATGAATCATAGTCCATCATATTTGATTTAATAAAACATTTATCACATTTAAAACCCATGAAATAAATATTAAATTAAATAAAAACCAATATATACATTTGTCTTTTAAGCTCATTATCATCCATGCAATGAAAAAATTACACATTTGATAAAACTACTTATCATTCATTTATATTCATTATTTATTTAGATAAATGGAACAAATTAATTAATTAATTCATTCATTTAGCTTAATTTTCCATCTGAACAGCCCCAGAGATATCAATCTTATATAATTTTAAATAAATTAAATAAATTAAATAAATTAAATAAATTAAATAAAATAAATAAAATAAATAAATAAAATAAAATAAATAAAATAAATAAAATAAATATATTAAATAAATTAAATAAATTAAATAAATAAAATAAATTAAATAAATAAAATAAATAAAATAAATAAAATAAGTTAAATAAATTAAATAAATTAAATAAATTAAATAAATTAAATAAATTTAAAATTAATTTGGAGTTAAATATTATGAAAACCCTATCACATGGATTGTACACCAGCTACACTGGGCATAGTTTGGTTTAAAACTACAATAAATTTTATTTTTTATAATTAATTAACATGGTGTATAACTTAGCTCTATATGTACTATGTGTGAATGGGTACAAGTTACACAACATTTACAACCTACTACATGCTATGTATTTCATTATTTTTCCATCTATAAAACACTATTATGGATTTGGTGTGTACTTCACATGAAAATTTATGAGTTACAGGATGTGTGTTCCAACTATAGGTCGTGTAATATCATTTAGTCTATATTCATCGACCGACAGTTAACATGAGATGTGTAATTAATACCTTACACATAGTCCAACAACATGACTTCTATGTTTCACATGGGGTGAAACCACATGCATTACACGACACATACTCCTACTACATGCTGCGTAATCCATCATCCATGTGCCATCTAACCCGATAAATATGTAATGTGTAATGATGATACATACTTCACTCCCACATGATAAGCCATGAATAACACAAGCACATCATATTCTGTTTTAATATATTACATGACCTATAGTTTTTAGTTACACATTATGTAACCATGTCCTCTAACCAAAGTCTCATGCACCTCCTGATGGTATCTCTATTTGTTCTTTATATATTCATGGCCTTGTTCATGGTTATATGATGTGAAAAAATAAATTATATAGACTTTCAAATCAGCAAATGAATAAAACTAGAAATGAAAAAACAAACATCAAACATTAAAATTGATAAATGATTAATAAATAATTATAAATTAATTTGTGACCAATTTGATATGACTTAATGGTTCTATGGTTCAATAGAAGTGGATTAGGCTCATGCCTAATAATTTATTTTTTTAGTCTCTTTATATTAATCCTCATAACTGGATGATAGAAACACCAAGAGAATTTAATAGAGAATATTTTCATATATAATTTTTAATTAATTTATATAGATAAGAATAACCTTTTCTTGGAATTATATATTCATTGTTGAATTAGTTAACCTTTTTTATCATACCTTCACTGTGATGTAATCCCTCAAACAGTATACACACATGCTCTACGAATCATGAAATATCACCGTTAGAAATTTAGGTGCAAGCATAGTGGATCCAAACCACCTATATCATTTATAATTGATCACAAAAGAATCATTTTTCACTATAAAAACTTTCACTTGTTTTCTATATCTCTAAAGAGGGAGGAGTATGGTCTTCTCTCTATACCCTTTAGAGTTTTATTGAGAATCTATCTAGGACTGAGATAATTATATGGAGATAATTTTTTGTGCACAACCACGTCTAATCCTATAAAATATATAATCAGGTTTATATTGTTAGATTAGAGAATATCTATTATAGAGAGGTCTTTAGAAAATCTCTTAAACTTTAGTGACCCCCATTCCAAATAATAATAATAATATCATCATTATTTACTTGACATGTACAAAACTCATAGATATTTAGTTATAATTTATTTCAAAAAATTAACTAATCCCATCAATCCTACTCGACATTTACTAAACCTTAAATAATAAATATTTATTTTAAAAAATAAATATCATTGTATTATAGATTAATTCAATAAATAAATATTTTATTTACTAAAATTGAAAATCAATATTTATTTAATATTCAATTAACCAAATAAATAATCATGTGTCACCTTGTGAATAAACAAGAGATAAATAAATATTATATATTCATATAATTATTCATTTCCTTATGAATAAATATTTATTTAATAGTCAACTCATAGATATATTCTTTTGAATTACTAGTGTTTGAATTTATGTGATCAACATATCCTGAATAATTATTAAACCAAAGCTGAGAATAATATTTATTCCAACTATTAAATTAAAATAAAATTTTATAGAGATTTTGGATAAATATATAATGTTACCCTATTGGCCTCTTTCTAAGAGGCATTAGGTGAACTAGACTTAAGTTCATGATCAACTTCTAAAAACATTTCAAGGCACCAATGAAGAAATAAATTAATGTCTCAAGGAAAAAAAATCTTATAGGCCCTCACTGTGTAATATAATCTTTTTTTCTTGATATATCATCATGTATGTTGCATTATTTGTTTCATCAACCTGTATTATTAATTTATATTTATTTGGCCTTCCAAAAAATGAAAACATCAATATCCTACCATAGTCAGGGGTTTATCAGAAAATTTCATTTCAATCAAGTGGATCAATATATTTACTTATATTAAAAAAATTAAAGCGAAAAATACTTTCTTGACTTATTCATTAATTCCATATCACTTCTGACACATCCAACATATCCTACCTCATTGTGAGCATACATCTTCATGGTTTTTATTAATATACATAAGTAAATGACTAGAGATATGAATTAATAATAATCTCAAGTACAAGGAATAATACCCATGTTCGAAGACAAAAATATTTAATGACACATATAACATGTGGAATTCTTATGGGTGGGTCAACTCTAATAACCTCAACTCTTAGAGATTATCAAGAGATAAAATAATGAGAAAAAGTCTTAGAGTCTTATGAGACCCCTACCCTTGATAGATTATATCATTTATGTCCAGTCAGGTGGTGCGATCCATCTATATAACACATGTTTAAGAATATTTTCATAGGACTTTAATGTTATTATCATTATGGTGAATTTATATAACTTTTCAATGAGAAAAATTCTCTAAGGAAATTATCACATTATTGTTATAATGAAAAATACTCATCATGTGAAAAGATATTGTTTAATATTAAGGTCTATAAATATATTGGAAATCAAAATTATAAAGCATTTAGTTCTAGGGAACTAATTTCAATAATTCCAACCACATATATGTATATATAACTATCTCATAATTTAGAAATAGATATGTCATAAAGCACAAAGTATATATCTTGTAAAAGGGATATATCATATTTAATAATATGGGATATCATAAAGAATGAAAAGAATCTCCAACCCTATAAAATAATAATGTATTATTGAGATATATCACAAGGGAATAAAATATGGTTTCAAGATATTGATTATTTGAACCATAATTTATGATTTAAGAATATCATTTATGTAACGATATAAGAATTTGGAATATATTCTTCTCTAAATCAATACCATCTTAGATAAATTATTTCAAATGCAATACTAAACTAAAACTAGACATGAAATATTAGAGGAATATTATTAATAAATTTTAATAATAATAAAACCTATATTAAATAAAAATATTTTAATAAATTAGAATTCATTCAAGAAAGGATTAAGAACACTAAAAGTTTTTAAAAGGAATTCTTTTCTATAAATGTAGTTTTTCTTTATATATTGTATTTTTATATATAAATGTCAAATTTATAAATTTTTGAAATTTAATATTTTAAAATGAACTTAACTTTTCAATTCCTTATATATAAATTATCTAAAGATGATTTTTAGAGTTTTTTTGAAATAAATTATTTTTAGATGAATGGTGAGAATACAGTTTTTACTAAAATCATAGAGTTTATGACTATATAAATAAGTAAGTGTAATATGAAAATTATAAAATATTTTTTATAATAAAATATTTATTTAAGAGTAATACTATGCATTTTTAAATTTTCTTATGAATTAAGAAAACCTATGTTTAACAACATAAGTAATATTTTCCAATAAAAGAAACTGTTTTTTTCTTTTCTTTTAATTTGAAATTATTTTTGTAAAACTAGGTTTTAAATTTATTTTAATGACACATAAATTTTATTTTTTATATTATTTAAAAATTTATATCATTAAAGTCAAATAAATTGATAATTTTATCCTACACATTAATTTTAGGCTTAAAAATATTATTTCTCTAAAAGAATGTTTTTACGACTTATATGCACTAATGTAAAGATTATTTTTTGTTATACATAGAAATTTTATATTATAATATTAAATTAATAATTTTAATAATTATGTCTAAATTATTAAATGAGGCCAAATTTATTTTTAGGCCTTAAATGTAAATTACTTAGGTAAAATTAGTTACCATGATAAAACTAAAAAAGTTATAAATGAAAATTATAAGAGTAAAGGACTTATTAACTTGTTTAAAACATGTATAAAAATGAATGGTTTATGTTTATTTGACCATATATCATCCCCAATCAATTAATTTACATTTTCTTACCCACTTGACATGTTTGACATGTGATCCCTTTATATTAAGTGATTATTATTAATAAAATTATATTCTCACCACTTATAAATGGGTCCTCTCACAACCCCTTAAAAACCACACTAAATTTATGTTTACTCCTAGAAATATGAACTATTACCTACCCTTAAAATCCTATTTTACTTCATTTATTTTCTATTCACATGAATTTATCCTAATTTCTCAATTTTCATAGAGTCCCCTTAGAGAAAATTTAATCCCTCAACATGAATACTAATTTTCCTCTAACTTAATTTATTTTCTATCTTAATTTAACAAATATAATATTCTAATTCATATAAAATTAAATTGGTATTTTTTATACTTAATTTTTTAATGTTATAGTAATAATACCACTTTTCCCCTTTTCAATTAAGAAAAATGAAAATGTTATTTGTGCGTGTGAGGACTACCACCTCCACAAAGTAACATATAAAATTTTTCATCTAGCTTATTTATTATTTATTAAAGTATATTAAAATATGATTTAACACCTTTAAAATATACAAATAATATCACAATGTTTATGTAATAATGATGTTATTCCAAAATAAATATCTTTTCCAATTATAACCATCCATTAATTATGGTATGTTCATGTTTGGCTCAATCTAACCACCTACATGAATAGTTCTATAAAATTATATCATGCATGAATACAAGAACAAAATTACTAATGATATATGATATATATAAGTAAATAATTAGTTTTTTGGTTATATAAATGAAAAATAAATATTAAACTCGTTAATTAAGATAACATTGTTTATTTTTTAAAGATCAATAAAACACAATTGTTTCCAATTTCATCTCTAAGAACCGTGACTAAAACTCTCATTGAGTGAAATTATTTGAAAAACCCCTAGTTTTTGGTTTCTTTTCCTTTAATTATTTATTTTTGATCTTATAGAATAATTGGGTTGAGGTTTAGAATTTTCTGGATGGTTTCATAGTGTTTTAGATGTATTTTAAAGGGTTTACATTTTGAGAATGGCTAAGGGAAATAATGAAACTTATCTAGGAAACTATGTAATTAGTTTTGGTATGGTTTACAATTGGTATAAAATATAGATAAACAATGTACATACTTGGGGAAAACCTACATTTAAAGATAGTGGGAGAATCATGGTTAACTCACAACTAGTCAAAACATTCGAGCAGACCATGTAAGGAGATTACCTTTAGAAAGTATCTCTACATGGTTAATGCATAGTTTTCCAAATCGTGCGGCACAACCATGAATCTACTTGGGTGTTTTCTAGTAGCATTTTCATGATTGGTATATGGTTTGATAAACTATTTTTCCTAACCATGTTATGTGCACTAAATTCTCAAAATTTGTCCTTAACATATATTAAGGCCCATAATATCTCATTTTTCTTAACTTATATTAGGCTCTTTAACTACTCTTACCTCATAGGAATCCTTGATGATTCCCTTTTACTATGAAGCATGTTTTGGCAGACCAAATTCTATTAGATATTTGGTATAAATGTTATGTCCTCCTTTTGTCTCTTTATTCTTAGATCTCCTTATATTATCTCACCGAAAACATTAGATCAATTATATTATGGATATATTAATGATACATGATATGTTATTTATGATATCATGTTGTATATAATGAAGGAATATATATTAAAGTTTGACTCTAGGGGTTTTATATACTATTTTCGATTTTGTTTAACTATTGTGAGGTTGGGGTATTCTCTATAATTTTTATCATTATAGAACTTGTAGTATTAGTGTTTAAATTCATTTCTCTCTATTTTATTAGAAAAATATTTTAGTTTTAGTACCTAATTCCATGTTTTTGGAATGATTCTCATAAGGTATTTGATAAAACTATTTAAATAAAGTGCTTTTCAAAAGAATTTTTATATATAGAATAATTTTATATGATAACTTGGAATATATGGTGGCATGTGTTAATGTTTATTTAGGATAGATCATGGTCAGAAGTTCCACCATCAAGAAGGGAAACATGGTAAAGATCATGGTTATAAGTGACACTATCCAATTAGTTCACCAAGTAATGACTTGGTGAAAGGATGACTCACCAATCATGAGTATAGGGAGGTCCTTGATTTTATAAAATTGTGTGTACATGTAAGTGTGAACATGGGGTAATTATTCCAAGTGGTAATAAATAGTGATAAAACTTTGTTTAATGTTTTTTATGCATGGAACTTATTTATGGATTTATAATAAAATATTTATGTACTAATATTATATTTTATATAAAATGTGATAACATCTTATTTTTCTAGTCGCATGTATTGGGAAGTGTTTTGGGATTACCTACTAAGTTTATACTTATGTCCCTGCTTGGGAACTTTGGTGCGTTTGCATATATCATATACTGAGATTCAGGTAACGAAAATGTGTCACATTTATTTAGTAGTGCATCATGATACTTCCTCCCTAATTCATGTTCAGAGCCTGGAGAACTATCTTAGTTTTACTAGAGTGATGCCACTATAGTGTTTCTATATTTAGATTTACTTTGGTCTATTATATACTCTTTTAGTAAATTTCAGTGCTAATCTAATGTTTTTTATTGGTTTCTATTTGAGTGGTTTTGTAATTACCCATACATAATATAATTGGTTTGGTTGTTTTACATTTTGTCTTTTTTATTTGTGTTATTACTTTAAGGAAAATAACCCCAATCATTTTTCTAAGACATTATCATTTATTTTTATCCTTTGGGGGCTTAAGGATGTCACTTAAGGTTAGTGTCACTTGAAACTATTCCCAAGACAATGAGTGAGGGGTGAGATGCTATAAATGGTATTAGTCTTATTCGGTCTATCTATCATAATGTAATTCTATCAAGGAGACTGAAATGTGAGAACATAAAATGTATAGTATAAAAAGATTTAGCTAAATTTTTTATGTTGAACTTCAAGTTACCAGGGTAGTCCAGGAATAAAAGTGTTCTGAGACAGTTCTAAGCATGTTTCATCTCATCACTGTGGGTTTATCCGATGAGTATTGTATATCATTCATTAATAGTGATACTTAAAAATAGGAAAAAACTATTCATTTTATGTTTGTTAATTTATGGAAAATGGTTAAAATAGTTGATTTTTCAAAATTTTGGTTGTAATTATTGTTTCTTATAGTGTTTTTAAATTTTCTAAGACTTAATTTTCTAGAGTGTGATGGATAAGTTCTTTTTTTTTTCTGGTTATAGATAATAGCACTAAGTAGATATTGTAGAAATCAATAGGAAGAGGCCATAAAAAATATGGTTTCACCTGATCCACAAGTGAACCAAAATATTGTTTGGATCAATGTTCGATATTTCTAATCTATTGATATGGGAAATCAAAATAATGAACTGAATAAAGTGGGTCTTTCTATATAGTTTCAGAAAAAAAATTCCCTAAAAAATATAAGGGATTCATAAAATAAAAATATTTTTTATTTTCTTGGTACTCCAGTTGATATAAAGGTCAAGTTAGTGGTTTATATGTTGGAGGACCTTTCACTATATTGGTGGGATTTATCTGTCAAATCTATAACCAACCAAGGTCTTATATGGGATGAAATTAAATATTTTCTCAATAAATAATTATATCCTAACACATTCAAGATATACCAAACAATATATTTATTTATCTTAATGTAAGAGAATCTATCAGTGATGGATTACTCTTATTAACATAGTTCATTTTTCTTTAGAGGTAGCTTCTAGTGAATCCTTGAAGGAACACATATTTGAATCGTGATTATGACCAAAGATTTATTATAAAATACCTATACTATGAATTAATTTCTATAAAAAGCTGGATTAAAGGGAGAATTTTTTAGAAAGTTATATTGATGGGAATCTAGTAGTGGGATGCATTTTATCTCCATGGGAACATGTGGGAACTCTAATGCTGGGAACAAGAGAAATAAGAATACTTATTCTCAAGGAGGCACCAAAACTTAAACCATAACCACCGAATCGGTTAGCGTTCTTTGAAAAACTAATATCCAACCTGACTATTTCTAGTGTGGTTCTTTTAATCATATGAAGTAAGACTATACGATACCACCTTGAGCTTGTAACAACTATAATTGGATAAAAAATCTACAATACTATTTTCATAGTGCTCCAACATCTATTGTATCTCAAACATTTTATTGTTTGAATGGATGACCTCTCTAGAACAACTTTCATCCCTAGAAACAAGAGTTCCAAAGTGATTCTAGGAACACCATGAATCCTTATGCAATGAAATCACATTAAGGAATCAATAAATAAGAGGGAGTGAGTAAGAAATTTATGGTACTGAGAAGATGATCGTGAAGGATTGATATGGTCCTTTAATGATGAAAGGTACCATTTTATATAATTATACTCTTATGTTATCCTTTTTTGATGTGGTAACATCTCACTATTTTATTTCTTCCCGTTTTATTGATCATATTGGTTGACATGTGGAGATAAAACCTTCTATATAGAAAATTAAAACACCTCTCCTCCAATAAGAGTATCGAGAATTTAGGTGTGAATGGTATTCTATAAAAATAGATGAGGCTAAATTTGTTTAGTATTTATCTATTTTTGAGATTGAAATCTATGAATTTATTTTTGGAATGTATTAGTTGACATCCTTCAAGTCCCACATCAACCATTGTGCCTGGAAGGTTCGTTTCACATCTTCTGATGGAATTAAAAACCCCTTGAAAGGATATTGGTATGTGAATGAAAGTAGAGTAAGACCTTAAGTACTGGTGTTTATGACTATATCTTATCATTTTGCAGTAGTTACTCTTGCACCCATTGATCCACCGAACATATAAATTTTCCCACCATCATTTATTAATTTTTAGATGTTCTAGAAAAAAATTTATCTTGGTTTACACCTAAAAGATAAGTGGTATATATGATTGATATGTTACTAGGAAATATTTCTATTTAACTTCCATTTTATTGGACCCTATACATCTTCATGGGTAGCACCAGTTATTTTTAGAAATAAAGTATATGGATCTCCTTGTATTTATAAGAATTATCATAAGATAAACCAAGTAATGATAAAGAATTAGTATCCTATTCCAAATATTAATTTTTTTGATCAATTTATGGGGGGGGGGAACATGTTTATCTATGATTGATTTATGATCAAGGTATCACCAACATAATGTTCGGAAGGAGGAAAATATAAAGATAGCCATCAAGATCCATTATGATCATTATGAATATGTGGTTATGCCATTTTTTCTTATTAATTTACTAATGGTGTTTATGGAATTGATGAATCAAATATTTAATAGGAATCTTGAATCATTTATGGAGGTGTTTTTTGATGATATTTTGGGGTATTCTAACACTAAGACCAACCATGAATAGTAATTGGCCATATTTTTGGGTATCTTGTAAGAACATTGCCTTTTTTCTATGATTTTAAAGTGTGATTTATAGATATAATAGGTATGTTTACATGTAAATTCCATTTGATAAAGATTCATCTTAGTAGATCCTAAAAATATAGTTGTTGTTATCTCTTAGAAACCACTGAAGGATTTTTTTTGAGATACATAGTTTTATTGGCTTAGTGTGATATTACTAAAACTTTATTAATGATTTTTTCATGACTTTCCTCACTAGTGATAACTTTGAAAAGAAAATTCATTCCTTTCCAATGTTGGAAAAAGTGATAGAAATACTTTTATAAGCTTAAGGTTCTCGTTGCAACAACACATATCCTTACATTATTGAAGTTAGTACAGGGATGTGTGTTCTATTATGATGCATTTGGTTCTAGGTTGGGATGTGTTCTCATTCTGAGAGATCATGATGTAGCTTATGAATCATTATAATTATGGTTTCATGAGAAGAATTAACCAATACATGATTTTGAGTTAGATACTGTATTCCATGCCTTGAAAACTTGGAATCATTATATTTTTGGTGATAAATTAATCGTTTTTACAAATCATAATATCTTAAAATACATTTTATCATAAAGGGATTTTAATATAAGGCAATTAAGTTAAATGGAATATCATTATATGTTTGACTTTGACTTGATGTATACACTAGGTAATTGGAATTACGTGGCTGATGCATTGAGTAGGAAGTCATATTATATATTGGACAAAGAGGTTTAAAATTAATGGTATCTAATATTGTTCACAACTGATATGAATCTGTATTGTGTAAATAATGTTATGTTGAGTTTTTTTTTGGTTTCTTATGATTTAGCTAATATGGTTAAATATAATCAAACATCTGATTCTAAATGTCAAACCATGAGGTTAAAACTCAATGGATGGGATACCATTGAGGGTTGGATTCTAGATTAGAGATATGTGTTTTGATTTAGATATCATATTGTAGTTTCTATAACTTATCAGGAGTAACTTATTTATACCTACCACCATTCAAGATAGGATATTCATTTGGGAATTTAGAAGACATATATGGAAGTGAAAACATAGTTTTTGTGAGATATTTTGAAAATAAATTTTGTGGAGTATATCCTGATATTCCTCACCTCTGAGTTGGTTAAGGTAGAGCACTAAAAACTAACTGAAATGTTTCATTCTTTACCAATTATCATATGAAAAAGGGAGAATATATCTAGGTATTTTTTCATATGTCTACTAAGAATGGTTTAAAAAAAATGTTTCCATATGGTTTATTGTGGATTGAATAAAAAATTAGGCCTATTTTATCCATATTCATGAATCCAATATAGAATAAGGATTGTCAAAAATAAATATTATATAATTTTTAAAGATGAATAATGCTATGTTTTTAGTTGTGTTTGACTAAGACCTAGGTTTATGTCTCATTTTTGGAATTCCTTACAATAATACCTCAAAATCTAGTTGACCATGAGCATAGATTATCATCCTCAAATGGATGGACAATCTAAAAGGATGATATAAATGTTAAAAGGAATTATAGTATACTTTATGGATTTTGGAGGGTTATGGGAGGATAATATACCATTATTGGAGTTCTCATACAACAATAGTTATTAGGACTCAATACATATGGATCCTTTCAAATATTTATATAAAAATCCTTATCAATATTCTATTTTTTATGTAGAAATGGGTAAGAATTCAATTTTCTAACCTAGATGTGCACATGAGATTACATAGAAGATACATATGACCAGAAAGAGGATGGAGACAACTTAAAAACATTAAAAATAATATGTTTATCATCATTACTAGTCTTTATCATTTGTTGTGGGTAATCAAGTTTTTGGTAAAATCTCTCCAAAGCCAAGGTATCATTATTTTGGTAAGAAATGAAAATTCTATCCTAAAAACATTATAACTTTTAACATACTTTATTGAATTGGTGATGTGACATATGAATTATCTTGAATGATAAGATTTAGTTCCATGCATAATGTGTTTCATGTATCTCAATTAAATAATTACTTTCTTGATCCTGAATATGTGATTTTATGAGAACATATTGATCTTGAACTAGATTCTAAATTGATTCATGTGTTGATACAAATTTTGGATAGATAAGTAAATATTTTTCATAGTATAAGAATTGTTTTAGTATCATATTTAAGGTAGTATGTTTAGATATAAGAAGATACATGAGAATTTGAGAAGGAAATACTAGTGCAGTGGCCCGAGATTTTCCAAAGTGATGCCAATTTTCCACCTTTTAAGGACAAAATAAAGAATTTTGGGTAGAATTAAACAACCATTGTTTTATGTACTTTACCCTTTTATTATTTATTTTTCATCTTATATAATAATTGGATTCAATTATAGTAGTTTCTATATGATTTTAGAGTGTTTTGAAATTGTTTTAAAGGGAAATCATACAAGAGGTTCTAGGTAGGTTCATGGTTAGCATATAGTTTGGACAAACTATATGCATTCCAGGAGAAACAATTCATTTGGAGATAGTAGTAGGATCAAAGTTGGCACACAGTTTGTAAAACCATGTGAGGGGTTGACCTTGAGACAACAACACCACACATTTGGTTCATATTTTTCCAAACCATACAACACAACCATGAAACTACCTACGTGTTGTTGAGTAGCATGCATACGATTGTCACATAGTTTGAAAAACCATGAACCATAACCATGTGAAATTCATTAAATGCTTCAAAACGGTCCATTAACTCAGATTAAGGCCCCCCAAACTCTAATATTTCTTTTACTCTATTAGGATCTCAAACTCCTCTTACCTCCTAGGTATCCTTGGTGATTCCCTTTAATTCAGAAGTAAGTTTTAGAGAATCTAAGTGTGTTGGATATTCATAATCAATGACACATCCTATTTTTCTCTCTTTATTCTTAAATATTCTCAGATTATCTCACCTGTAAAATTATATATATTCTAGTATGGATTGATTTATGACCCCTGATGTGTTCTTGATGAGATCTTGTTATACCTAATAAAGTCAATAAGATTCAAGGTAAAATCTAGAGGTTTCATGTATTATTTTACATTTTCTTCAACTATTGTGGGGTATTTGTTTTCTATATCATCATATATATTCTATAACTTGAAGTATTGGTGATTAAATTCCTTTATCTCTAATTTTTTGGAAAACATTCTTGGTTTTATTACCTAAATTCTTGGTTTTTGAATAATGCTCATAAGGTGTTTGATAAAATTCTTAAAAGAAAGTGGTTTTCAAAAGAAATGTTTTATCTGGAATAATTTGATATAAGAACATGGAATATATGGTGGAATTTGTTCATGTTAATTTGAGATGGATCATATTCATATGGGATACAATCAATAAGGAAAATAAGGGATAGATAATGGTCAAAATTGGCACCATCAAATTGGTTCACCAAGGAACAACTGAGTGAAAGGATGACTCACCACTCGTGATTATAGGGAGGTACACAATTTCATGCACATATTTGTATATATGTGTGTGAGTGTGAACATGGGATGATTATTAAAAGTGGTAAGAAATGATGATAAAAATCCATTTAATTATTTTCATATATGGAACTTATTTATTGATTTATAATAAACTTTTTATTTACTTCTCTTCTATTTTATATAAAATGTGCTAACATGTTATTTTCTAAGTGGCTTGTATTGGGATGTATTTGTGGATTATCTCTTGAGTTTATACTCACCCCATGATAGGAAAACTTCTTTTGTTTTTAGATATTGTATACCATGATATAGGTAAGGGAAGGTGGTCATATTTCTATAGTTACAAATCACGATTCATTCTTCTTAGTTGGTGTTTAGAACTTGGAGATCTCTCTTGGTGCTTGGAGTGGTTCCACTTTGGTGTTATCATATTTGTTTGTCCTTTGGACTCTTTTATTGTATTTTTTTAATTTCTCACTATTACTATGATGTTATTGTTTATCAGTTTCTATATGAGTTGTTTTATTATTAATCATGCATCATATAGTTGGTTTGGTTGTTTGTACTTTGTCTTATTTGGTTTTTTGAGTGTTTTAGGGAAAATCATCCCCCACATTTCTACTAATACCTTGTCATTTATTACCAACATATTGTGTCTTGGGGATTTCACCTATGGTTAGTGATATCTACACCTCTTCCCAATCTAATGGATGAGAGGCAAGATGTTACATTATAAATTTATAAAATACCATGAAACATCAATTATAGTTATTTTTATAATATTGGGATGATATATATATATATATATATATTAGGTTCCTGGGGGTTTAATTACATTAAGTACACACACACCACACACACATTCTATAAAGACGAGCCATAGCCCCCAAAGGGATAACCTACTCATTAAGGATTATTTATTCAGTATATGCCTCAAAGACGTAGTGGGATTAACGCCTATAAGATAGCCTGATGGACCAATGTAGTATCATTCCTGTATCATATAACCTGTATAACTAGGCTTGTGTCATGCTTGCGTCGTGTTTTATGCCCACATCAATGCCTGACTGCATCATGCATCATGTCTGCACCACCACTTGCCTGTGAAAATTCGCTCCCACCCTGATAATGAATGTAGATAATATATACTTAATATAATTGTAGAGAATAATTATAAATAATGGTAATAAAGATTATAGATATAAATAAGGTTATGAAATAGGTGATTAAAATATTTTTTTATAAATTAGATTCAAGGGCTTTAGTGGAAGTCGACAATTAAGGTAAGGGGTTCTTTGTATCAAATTTAATTTCTTGAGACATGTTTCATATTATGAACCATGGAATTTTAATATAGTTTGATTACTTATTAATGAATTTATTTTAACTTATTTATATAATTCATGGGGTTTGAATATATATATATCATCTTCCTTCTTTAAATATATTTTTATTCAATGGATACCAAGGTTATAAGGTTCTATGTTAATTAAAATCCTTTCATTGAGTTAGAATTATTATTCTTGAACTTCTTTCTTCAATGTTTGATTGATTCCACACTAATATCTTATTTCATGATACATTATCTTACTCTCTAGGGAAATAATTTTTTTGATTCAAATCTTTCTTCTTGATAAATTTTTTACCTATACAATATATACCATTGTTGAGAATACTTCCCATCCTCTTTAATGATGGTTTCCCATCCATATATGTATTTTCCATTCCCACCATTTTTATATTTTATATTCTGAAAACCAATTATATTTTATCTCATGTGACCTTTATATTACCCTTATACACTTTTTAAAAGGATATTTTATTATTCTTTTTATGACATGGGTTTTAAAAAAATGTATTTAAAAATATTTTTCTATATTTTAAACTCAAAATTTTTATCTTCAACTCCACAATTCTTTTTATAACCTCTATTTCATTTAAAGAATCTATTATTGATGTTTTTTTAAAATTATGTGTTTTCTAAATATTTCACTCTAAATTTTGAAAATTTTATTTCTTTTTCAAGGATTATTTATTGAAGATTATATTTCAAAAGTAAATGTTTATAAAATGTTTTCCCTTAACCTTTTTGAAACCATTTTTTCTTTTTCATGGATAATTTATTAAAGATTGCTTTCAAAAAGTAAAAGTTTTCAAAATGTTTTCACTTTACATTACTAAATCCTTTATTTCTTTTCAATTATTCATTATTGATATTTATTTAAAAATAATGATTTTTAAAATTCCTTGTATTAAATTTCAAAAAAGTTACATTTTCAAAAATATCTTCTCAAAGTGACTATAACTTCATATTTTATACCAAGGATAAATGAATCTTAAGAAAAATATTTTATGATGTTTCTAACATTTTATCTTTATATCTAAATGTATTATTTTCTTGAAAGTTATTTTTCATAAATAAACCTCTAAGGTTTCTTATAAAATACTCTTTTGGGGTGATTAAGTTGTGAGTATGAACAATTTACTTTTTTGAGTTCAATTTTAGTGATACTATTTAGAAATTATATGAAAACATTTTTTTATTCCATGGGTTATTTATGATATGATGAATAAAACCCATTTTATCCCATGGATTTTCATGATATATTTAGTGATTTATATCTTATGGAAAAAATATGTATGGTATTTCTTTAAGTTATGGTTGGGCCCTATATAACCCTCCAATTAATTGAGTAAAGCTTTATATCTCATGAAAAAATGGGAAATGATTTATGATGATCGATCCAACTAGTGTAAAAGGTGATAGAAGAATGATCCATGAAAGGAAATATGTTGTGATGCTTGATCTACTATGTTATGATTTCTATTCACATGCTTGTGAAATATTATTATATTTTTAAATGTACTTATGTTATGATTTATCATGCATTGTATACCATGTTTTACCTGTATATTTTTTCATAATTTTATTTTCATTATTCTTGATTACTCTATAATTCCCATATTCTTATCATTTTCTAACTTATGAACATCATTGGTTATCTCTTAAGTTTCCCTTATTGATCATCTGAGCTCAACCCTTTCTTATGTTTTCTTTTCGCATGATAAAAATATGGGTATTGAATGTGAGATGTTTATAAGGGGGTTTATATTTGATTAGTTATAAATAAATGTTAATGAGTATTTTAAAATAAGTTTTTTATGTATATAATCTTACAAGACCCCAAACCATTGGTTCTCAAGTTTGAGAATCTATGGGTAAGATGAAATGATTATTAATGTAATATATTGAATGAAATGTGTATATTAATTATGGGTCACTATAGTTGATATCATATGAGTGTTTTGGTATTTTTTTGGGATTATTTTAGTTATTTTTATTAGGATAAAAGGAAATAGTTAAAACCATTGGAAAAAATATAAGAGATAAGTATAAGTATATAATAACATCTAAAAGTTTTGATAAAGAAGGGATTGTGTGGTTATCCTAGAAATTACATCTCGGTGTATGAATTATAAGTGGATACAAACTCTGGAATAGATTTAGCTAGTGAAAATAACCCTAAAAAGAAAATATTGAGTATTAACTTGATCATCACCTGGTGCATGAAAAAGAGGCCTAACTATATATTTGGTTGGACACTCCCGAGCTATATGTTATAGTTAATACATATTCTCTCTAATGAATACTTATGAAGGATTTGAGTATGATGTTAACTAATTAGGTTAGATAACCTTATAGGGATATAAACACAGATAAATAAAGATTTTAAAAATAGATCCATTGGTTGAACTGAAAGTACAATATAAAAAAAAAATCATATTTCAATAAATTAACAAATTGATGTTTTCATATTTATATTTTTGATATTATCATAACTATTTTATTTTTAATATTTGGTTGAAACATGAATACAATATTGAAGATAAGAAAGGTATTTATATCGAAACCAATATGTCTTATAATTGAATAAGGGATCATACTTTAGTTTTTGAGAATCCTTATATATGCTTGTTATGATGGGAAAGGTGAGTTTTTTAGTTATAATTAAGGTTGTGAAAATGATATATTAATAAAAATATAATATTGAAACTATTTTTTATTCTCATTAGTGAGTGATATTTATTGACGATATTCAAAAATATTTTAATAGTTTTGGGGATTATGTGAAACATTTAAGGATTTATATTTAGTAATTTTTCTTTAAAGTTTTCGAATTATATATTAAATGGTATCAATAACCTTTAAAAGTTATTTTGTTGAAGTTTTATATATCTGTGGATAAATATATAATAACACATGATTTATGGATAGATAACTCTTAGGTTTAACATATTATTGATATTGAGATAATAAAGGGATGATTTATTTTGAAAAATTAAATTAGATAATATTGGTAACCTTGGGATAGATAGTTTATTCATGATATTTTTAGTGAATTTCATATCATTTTTGGGATTTTTATATATTTTGGTGTGTGTGTGATCATATAAACTAGTGATTAATACCATTTGAGGGTTGAATATAGTGTTAATTTATAGAAGAATTTTTGGTTTCATTTTGGATTAATGTCTTAGTGATTTAGATGGTTTTGTTATAGACATATCTCTAAGAATTTATAATTAAGGTATATACATTCCTAAGTATATGATTGTATAAATAATTAATGCTATTAAAGGAAAGATAAGTAACTTAATATATAATAAGAGAGTAAGTAAGATGTCATATTAGAAGTAATATGTGAAATTATGAATATTTTAAGAATAAAATCACCCACTTTCATTAGCAAGTAATAAAAAAAATCATGAGTACACATTTTATTTAAGGGGGTAGAATGCAATGACCCAAGATTTTGGAATATATTTTTCCCTAAATTAATACCATCCTCCATAAATTATTTCACACATAACACTAAAATAAAACAATTTTCAAAATATTAGATGAATACTATTAATTTTTTTTAATAATAATAATAACTTTGTAAATAAAAACATTGTAATAAATTAAAAAATTATATAAAATTGGATTAAGAACATTTGAAGTTTTAGAAGATAATTTTTCAGTATAAGATTTTCTTCATTATATATTGTATTTTAATAAAAAATAAAAAATAATAATTTAGAATTTTAATTTTTTAAAATGAATTTCATTTTTTAATTCATCATATCAAAATTATCCAAAAATGAATTTTTTCATTTTCTCTGAAATAATTTATTTTTAGGGGAATAGTGAAAAATACAGTTTTCACTAAAAGCATAGGGTTTATAATTATATCAAGAAGTAAGTGTAATATAAAACATGGAAATATTTTAGATTAATAAATGATGTATGAATGTGTAAAACTCTAATTTTATAAATAATATCATGAATTTATAAAACCCATGTTTAACAACTTATGTAATATTTTTCAATAAAATACACTATTTTTCGTATTTTATTTTAATTAAATATTTTTTTTAAAATTAGGTATTGGATTGATTTTAAATATAGATAAATTTTATTTTATTTATAATAAACGAATTTATATCATGAAAATAATACACACTGATAATTTTATCCTACACATAAATTTTATTGTTAAAAAACACTTTCTAAAAAAGGGATTTTATGCATTACATGTGATAATGTTAAAAATGATTTTTATTAAATAAATAAATATTATCTGATAAAATTAATTTAATATTTGGAAAAATTATTTTTAAATTATTTAATAATTTATTTTTTTAGTTATTAAAAGTAAATTACTTAGGTAAAAATTTGTTGCCACGGTAAAACAATAAAAGGAAAATTAAAAATCCTAAGAGTAAAGGAATTTAAAACTTGTTTAAACTTGTGTAAAAATAAATGGTTAGGTGGTTATTAATATTATATAACCCCTAATCAATTATTTTCTATTTTTTGGCCTCATTACATGTTTAACATGTACTCCCTTTATATAAAGTGATTATAATTACAAAAAATTCTATTCTCACCAATACTAAAAGGGGCCTCTGACCACCCCTTAAAGACCAATATAAATTTTGGTTTATCCTTGAAAATATAATATATATTCTCCCCATATAACCCTAATTCATTTAATTTATATTCTATTCTAAATAATTCATCCCATTTCATCTATTTCCATGTAGTCCTCTAAGGGAAAACTCATGTCCTTAACTTGAGTACTAATTTTTACATAACTTCTTTTATTTTATTCCTTAATTTAAAAAATATCATTTTATCATTACTATTTAATGAAATAATTATTTTTTATACTAATTTTTATTATTTTATTGGATAAATATTTACCATTTTTCCTATTTTCCATTAAGAGAAATGAAAATGTCATTTGTGTGTGTAGGGATCACCACATCCAGAATGTAAAAAATCTATTTTTTCATATAAAATCATTATTATTTTTTAAATTATATTAAAATATAATTTAATACTATAATAATATCTAAATAATACCATTATGTTTCTATAATAATAAAACTATTCCAAAATAATCCATTTTCATAATCATAATCATCCATTAATTATGGTATGTTCATGTTTGACTCTATCTAACCACTTACTTGAACAATGTTATAAAATAATATCATGGATGACTATAAGAACACAATTATTGATTATATATGATATAAATAATTAAATAATTATTTTATTTTGGTTCTTTAATGGTAAAATAAATATTAAAATCATCAATTAAGATACCATCATTCGTTTGTTAATGTTCATTGAGACATACTTGTCTCCAATTTCATCTACAAGAAACATGAATAAAAAATTCATTTAATGAAATTAAAACATTATAAAATATCATGAAACATCAATTCCAGTACCTTTTATGAATCGTTAATGAGTCAATTTTGAAGAATAATCAATAACGCCACTCCCATTACAAAACTAGTTCAAAATAATCAAGATTACTCACACCCAATATTGAAAATAGATTATAAATAACTAATATACATGTAGAGTTTAATAATAAATAAAGTTTATATCAGGTTATAGATACGAATAAGGTTCTAAAATAGGTGATTAATATTGTTTTTTATATAAGTGATTCAGATTCTTTACTAGAATTCATGAATTAAGGTAAGGGTTTTTTTGTCTCAAATTTTATTTCTTTATACATATTTCTTATTATACACCATGGATTCCTTGATATAGTTTTATTACTAAATAATGAATTTATTTTACCATATTCATGTAATTAAGGGGTATTGAAAATCCATATCATGATCTTTCTTTAAGTTTATTTTGATTCAAAGGATACAAAGGTTGTAAGGTCCTATATTAACTCAACACTCTTCATTGAGTTAAAATGATTCTTCTTGAACTTATTTATTCCACATTAGATTGATTATACCATAATATTTGATATTAGGGTAATTTATCTTCCTCTTTATGGAAAATGAAACTCCTTATTTAAATTTTCTTCCTCGATTAATCACTTCTCCTTAAAAAGTATATCATTATTGAGAATAATTTCCATCATATTCAACAATATTTTCCTCTAATTGTCTATATTATGGTTTCCTAATAATGTTTTTATTCATATTACAAAACCCAATTATATTTTATCTTATGTGTCATTCATATTTCCCTTCTCATATTTTCAAAATTAAGTTTTGTTACTATTTTTTATAATGTGGGTTTTTAACAAAGGTATTTTAAAAAATATCCCCATCCTTTCAAAAGAAAATGTTTTATCTTCAACTCCACATTTATTTTGATAGCCTTTATGTCATTACAAGGATATATTATTGAATTTTATTTTTCAAAATTAAGTGTTTTATAAATCTTTCACTTTAAAATTTTAAACCTTAATATATGAATCAAGGATTATTTATTTAAGATTATTTTTTTAAAAGTAAAATCTTTCAAAATGTTTCCAACTAACCTTTTTGAAACCTTTATTCTGGTTTAAATTATCCTTTATTATTTTTTTAAAAAATAAAAGTATTCAAAATGTTTTCACTTTATCGTTTTTAAACCTTTAATTATTTTCAATTCTTAATTATTGAGATTTAATTCCAAATATTGATTTTTAAAATTCATTATTTTTAATTTCCCAAAAGTAACATTTTTAGAAAATGAATTTCAATGGGACTATCACATCATCATTTACAACAAAGATAAATGAGTTTTTAAAATATCTTTACAATATCACTTGAATTTACGATTTATCACTAAAGGATTTATTTCCCTGGAAGTTATTTTTCATTAATTTAACCCTAAATATTTATATAAAATACTCTTTTAGGGTGATTGAGTTTTGGGTACCAACTATTTTAATTCTCGAGGTCAATTTTGTTAAGACCATCTAGAAACATTGTGAAACCCATTTTTTATTTCAACAGGTTTTTATGATGTGATGAATAAAACCCATTTTATATCATCTGTTTTTCATGATATATTTAATTATTGATATCTTATAGGACACATATTTATGTTATTTCATTAAGTGATGGTGGGACCCTACATATCCCTCCAATGAATTGGGTAAATATTTATATATCATGAGATAATGGGAAATGAGTTGTGATGCTCAATCCACCATGGGAAATAGGCGAGTGATTCTCTATACACTTAGGGAAAAAAAATTTGATTACTAATAAACTGCATTATGATTTATATGATCATGTTTTTGCTATATAATTATGTTTTTAAATTTATTTATGTTCTGATTGGTCATGTATCACACTCCATGTTTTATCTGGGTATGTTTTCTAAATTTTATTTTCATTGATATTGATTATGGTCTTATACCAATATAATTTTATTTTTCTCAAATATGATCATAATTGGTTACAAATTATGTATCCATTACTGAGAATCTGATCTCACCTTTTCTTATGTTTTCTATCCCTTGGATATGAAGATGGGAAATACAAGTGAGATGTTTAGAATGGGGTTTAGAGTTGACAGGTTATGAATAAATGCCAACGAGTGTTGTAAAATGAGTTGTTTATACATATAATCTTTCAAAAGACTGAAACTTCATTTATCATATTTGTGTGACTATTTGTGACATAGAATTATTATTCATGAAAAATAATAAATTATATGTGTTTATTTAGCATGGGTCACCTTAATATACACTACTTAGCCAATCATATTATATGAAATGATTGGATCACAGTGACATAGATTGTAAGATATGATTCTATTGAAACCATATAAATACATTTTAATTAATAGGATTTAATGTGTTTAACACTTTATTCTTATATACATTGGCTTTCATAAATAAATTTTTACATATGATGAAAATATTAGGATTTTATTTAGAAAATTATTGTATGAGTCAGCTGAGAGTTATAAACAATGTATGAATCAACTCATAACATAAAAGTTAATGAATTCTTACTAAAGTATCATCCTATAGGGATTTATATAACCCACATCCATAGAATATTGGGTGATTTGTTTTCTTGAAACTCATTTGTAACTTCCTATCACCTGTATCTCTCATCGCCTACCTCCTTCTTGCCATGGGATTCTAACACACTAGAGAGTACTACTTGTGTGACAAGTGATTCTATATAACATGTGGATACTACAATAGTTGGGAAATATTTTGGATGAAAATTTTGGTTATCTTCACCAAACCATCTAATAGAGGTTTAAGATATTATAGTGGCTCTTCGGTGTAAAGGAACAAACAATTTTAATTTAATTTTTTACATATTTCATTTTTCTAAGCTTGGTGATCTAGAAATTTTGATTATTTAAAAAATTATATTACATCTAAAAAGTTTCTCTAGTGTTAGTTATGTCCCTACATTATGGTATATCATATCCTATGATATAACCAAGTCATATGATATGATATTTATATGATGATTATCATAGGATTCAAAAAGTTAATATCATATAGAGGAATTATATTATTCTATTTGTCTCAATTGAAAATTATACCGGTACTTAAAATATGGAAACTACATGCATTAAAAACTCATTCCTTATGGTTTCATAAAGTATAAAACAATGTGATTGGTTTATTATTATCTTGTATTAGATTTATGAAAGTGTTTAATGAATAAATCCAAATTAGAATGAGAAATAGATATCATGAGATGTAACTTGATATGACTGATGATATTTAATTAATGAAGTTAATTGGTGATATATTATATAATGGAATATTTCCCCTTTTGTTGGGTTATATCTCACTACATAAAATCCACAGATGAATCTTTATAGCTCTCTTCACACTTGAACCACTATTAGTCTTCAAAAGAAGGCGAAATCACCCATTAAGTTGGTTATAGTTCCTATTATTATGAAGGCAGATCCCAATATGGTGTTCTAATTGTGAAGGTGAGACACTTTTTTTAACACCCTAAAATTTTTAAATATAAACATCATATTCGATAGCATGTATGACATGAAACACCAAGTGTTCATGATATTTGTGATATATTTACTATTTTAAATAAATTCAATATATTATATAGATTTAAATGAATGATACACTAAGTTTATCTTATGTTACATTCAACAAAATTTTTCTTCAATAGCATGTGTTAAATGCAAGATAGAGTTTTACCGAACAACAATATACTACTACTATTATTTAATATGATAGATATTACCTAGTCATTGGAATAACATGTATGAATAGGATTAACTAAATTATAAAAATATATATTTTACACACATTTAATGGTTATATATTTATTATAAATAATAATAAGAATCTTTTAAAGGAAAAATAAATGTTTTTAGAATAACTGTATTTTCCTAAAAGATTGTTTATTCGCACTCAGAGACATAATTTAAAATTAATTTTTACTAATTTTAGAAAATTTTTATGAAAAAATAAACTTATTTTTTCAAATTTTAATATCAAAATGATCTTAGGGTGAATTTTTGGTATTTTTCTAAAATATTTCATTTTTTTGATGAATAGTGAAAAATAATGAATTTTAATTGAAAACTGATTTTTCAGTTAAATATTTTATAATGTTAAAATATATTTTGAATTAGTTTTAAAGTAAAATTAGTTAAATTTTATATAAAATAATATAATTTAGTTCATTAGAATCAATTTCATGTTGAATTTAGATATAAAACTTTGTAAACTTTTGAACATTTTCACTTTTTAAAACTCACTTTCTCGTCACGTTTGCGAGATTAATTTTAAATTATTTTTTTCCACTTATGTGAATTGAAATTCAAAAAATGGATTAAATATTTATAATAATAATAATTTATAATTTCTAATAAGTCCAAATTATTTTTTTATAAAGTTATTAGCGAAAACAGTTAAAATTTATTACAACGATTAAGGAAAAAATGAGTTTACCAAGGGATTAATCTTTAAACTTAAGGAGAAAAATAACCTAGAATTTTTTTAAAAACCTATTATATGTCCATATTTATACCTTATAAATTATAGAATCTATAATGGACCATTAATTGGGTCTGGTGACATGAAATAAATGTGGGTGGAATTCACCCTTTCAAAACAATTACAAGTGTGCCACACACCCAACTTATAAAAGGCCACCCCTCTCCTCCCATCCTCACACCATAAAAAACAATTGATTAAGAAAATAAATTCCCAAATAATTTACCAAATTATATAATCTCATTATATAAGCCTTATTTTTGACATAATTCCAACCATGAAAGGCTTTAATGTAAACCTAAAGAGGATACCTGAAGAAGAGGTAACTTTCATTAACGAGCGTTTTCATTTTATTTCTTCACCCACCACATTAGATTATTATTTTACCATTATTATATAATAAAATAAGTATATTACATATAATTAGATGTTTTAATTTTATATTTATGACCTATATCCACACACACTCCCATCAAATGGGTTACGAAAACATTATTCGTGTGTAAAATGGACTACCACCTCATGAACCAATGTTGTTTGTTTTTCCATAAAAACCATTAAAGGTTTGGAATAATTATGGATTTATAGTTCATATATGATATATATGATATTTATGATGTTATTGTGATTCTATAATTATTATATCACACATACCTTAGTGCTTTACATTTTGTGGAAATATGATAACGTCATTTGGGTGTACGGTGGACTACCGTCTCACGAAGTGATGTGATTCATTAACATATTACATGGAATTTATTAAGGAAGAGTTTAATAAATATTTTTGATATATATTTAATAAACATTATTATATAATTATAATATATATCATTTAATTTTATTTCTTTTAACCCAACAAGAAAATTAAATGTAGCGTTCATGCATACGTACGACCAACTGTCTCCATGAACCAAGTATTTCATTTCCGATTTCTGTATTTTATAGATTATTATGAATAAATTTATACTGATTATATATGATATTTATAACATATTTATCATTTTGGAGTTTATGAAATCACGATTAAATTAATAGGACTGCAAAATTTTACAAATCAAAACATATATGAAAAACAACACGGTTATTACCCAAAACATAAATTTAACATGGAATTGTTAATAAATGGGTAATAAAAGGTCATAAAAAATCATATATGGTATTATATATATAAATATTTTTCTATAATATATTTATAATAAAATTATATTTATTATACAATAGTTTTATACGTGTATGAAGGAATTCATGACTTGAGGTCAGGGTTTCTCATCTCACTTTTACTTCTGTGAGACATACGCCATAGTCACAAATTATTTCTTTTGTGTGGTGTATATAGTAAATTTTTTTATAATATATCATGAATTAATTTATTATCATGATATTTAATGTTTCATTTTAATTTATTTATTTCATGAGGCTTTCAATACAAAATTTACCAAAGTTGTATGAGTTTAATTCACAATCTCATCATTATTCAAGATGGTTTCTTTTAACATCTCCCCTGAGATAATTATTTGATATTTCCATATTTATATCAATATATTTTATTCTAATATGTTTATTAATGATATATTCAATTAATATTACAATTTTCAAACTTTTTGGTACTTAAAATAATTGAGAATAAGTTTTTAAGAAAATCCGACTTCATTTCTCTCTTCAGTCGAAAACCAGTTTTCTTCCAAAAAAATATTTTATAAAAAATGTTTTGAAATTTTTTTAAAACTTTTAAAAATGATTAATTAAAGTCATTATTACCCATTTTTTATTTTCATAATTTTTTTCAAAGGAATATTCTTGTTGTTTTTTCGACCAAGGTAATTTTCTAACCTTTTTATAGTGAAAAAGGAAATATATTTTTAACTTGAATGACATGTATGGAATTACCTGACAACATGAACATAATTTCTTTGAAGATTCATTTTTAACTTTAGAAGGTTATTTTTAAAGATATATGTTTCCTTATATTTTGTAAATAATTTGTTTTTAAAAGTTATTTTCAAAGAAAATGATATTCAAAATGTTTTATGATTTAAAAAAGTGGTTTTCAAAATAAAGAGGATGTTTTCCTCAAAAATATTTTCAATGATATTTTTATGGTATTTCTATTCATCATCAAAAAAAAAACTTTAGACTTATTCTAATGGGTATATATTTTATTGATTGTATCCTTATTATTTCTCTATATGGTTTATGACTATTTTTACTGGGGATTTACTATTTTGATACCATTAACTTTACACCACATGGTATATGATTATGTTTATTTATTAGGTAAAGTATTTACATTTCATAGGATTGTTTATAATATGAATTTTTATATTGATTATGTTTCAACCCTTTTATATGAGGAATGCATTGGATTTAATTTGTGATGGGTGGGGCCTATTATAGACCCTTGATGCATCGGTAGGTTTAATGAGACAAACTAGATGTGGTTTTTGTCGAGGCCTCAAAAAATTATTATATGACATGAAAAGAAGGATTGATGGTATTAAATGTCTTGTCATAAAGCTTCAATGATATTATATTTCATGGAATGAAGCCTCAATAGTATGTTTTATATATCCATCATTATGCATACCATTATTATGAATTCAATTATTAATATTCCATGTGATTATTTGATTAGTTATAACATCCATGGTTAATTTTCAAGATCATGTGATTATATATATTGAATTATTTTATCACCTTTTATTCCTTCCATACTATGCTCAAGTTATTAATTTAATATCACGTGTTTCAGTTATGCACCCTTCCATTTTAATTATGCCTTATTTATTCATAGATTCTGCTGTACACTTACCCATACTAAGTGTTTAAGATCATACTATTATTATGTTTTATTTTACACAAGATATGAGGAAGTATTTGGTGATTGATATTCATGGATACACTAAGGGTAATAATGGGATTCTTAAATATTTTTTGTGTATTTTATTTTTTAAATTATAATATAAATTTCAATTAAGCATCTAGTTTACCAATACTACTAAATTATTTGGTCCTTTAGGATGAGATTCCTTGAATATTATACCAATGTAATGGAGTATGGAACCAACTCCAGGATACTAGGGGCAAGGTTGTTACAATTTTTTTCCCTTTATTAATTTATACTAAGTAGCAAGGATTCAAGAAAGATACCATTATGTTTTAGGTTTACCACTCCCATATCATTCATTATTTTCATTTAAATTTGATATGGATAAGGATAGATTAGGATTTTTAAGGAGTTTAATTTATTTCCATTTCATTAGATGGACTCCATAATTCTCATCAATGGCATCCAATCCTTGTTCTTCATTAGATTAAAATTTTACATAAATATATTTAAAATAACATTGAAGTCATAATTATAAAAACCAATATTTCATTATATATCATCCTTAAATAAATATGTTAATAGCATGTTTTACATGAAAAATCAAACAAAAAAACCATGATATGTTAAATTAAAAATTGATCATTATAATATAGACATTAAATTAGTGGGTATAAAAGGAAGTAACCATATTAAAAAATCTACAAAGGAAATAGATGACATAAGAAAGAAGAAGCCTATTTTATGAAGACCATTTAGGTGATCTTAGTAAGGAGTTATCTTCACTAGGATTTTCTCTAGACCACGCCCATATTGAACATGAAAAATTATAGTATGAGAAAAATCATATTTGAGATTAATTAAATCTTGTGGAAATGTCCATGAAATGTTTCTAGAAGAATCACTACCCTCAACTTCTAACAGAGCTTATGTAACGCCCCGACCCGAGTTACCCAGAGTCGGTGCATTATTATATAACATTTCCATGATCACAAGAAAGATCAAATCTCGAAAGACCGATTGGTTTAGTAGCCTTGGAAACACTAGATATATTCATAAAGTTTTACATTACATCATAAAGTGAAAAACTAATACAAAAATATATTGTCTCCATAGTCCACACTATTATCCCCTCATAATATCCCTGCAGGTCATTCATAATTTACTTCTTCACATCCTGTGAAAAATAAAACATAGAAAAGGGGTGAGCTCAAATTCCCAGTAAGGATAACAATATAGCGGAAACTTTCATAAATGAGAATAAACATTTAAGGCAATGTATAACTAAAACAAAAGCCTTTTAAACTTGAAATTCAACATAGTATGGAAAAACTAAAATGAAATAATGCCATTTACTTATTCACATGGATATTCTACTAATCGAATAATCATATGCAATATCAATAACCACTTTCATAATGATGGAATGCATAATTCCTGACTATCATAACCACATAGCCAAGGCCTCGTGCCAAGACTACAAATAAGATTTTGTCAAGGCCTTGTTCCAAGACACTAGTTTGTCTCATGAGACCTACCGATGCATCAAGGAGCTATAGCGGGCTCCACCCGTCACATATTAAGTCCAATGCATTCCTCATATGAACATGTTTAAACACAACATAAACATTCGTATTAAAACTAGCATACGAAATGTAAATACTTCATCCATAAACCATGAATGGTATAAAAATAACACATCCACAATAAAAAATATCACAAAACCTTCAATACAATATAGAAGTTTTGTATTATAATAAATCAACTTCAAATGAGCGTAAAATCCATCAAAGGATGTTGACATAGATGAAATAAAAACTCTTTTTAGAGAAATATCTCTTTATATTTTGAAATCATTTAAGAGTCATATATTTATAAAATAAAACATTTTCTTTGAAAATATTCTTATAGTCTTGTAAGGGAAGCTTCAATGATTTTATAATGGCGGAAAATATCCGCACCCACCGTATAAGTTTAAAAAAACATTCTTACCTTAATTCTGTCGAAAAGGTTAAAAATGACATTGTTTGGAAAACGATGGAAAGATTCCTTTATAAAACACTTATAAAAGTCAAAAAGGGTATAAATGAATTTATACCATAGTATTTAAAATATTAATAATGATTTGAAATACATTTGTAAGAAACATGGATGTGGATGATAAAGAGATCCCAGTATATTATTACATATAAACAACCTCAGATAATGAAGAGATTGCGAAATAAACCCTTACCTTGTAATTTTCCTTGGTTAGGGGTAGGTTAACCTCCTGTATAATGGTGAAATAATTGTTATTAAATTATTCAAGAATCATATACATTAATATGATATCATATATGATCTTTTAACATTTCTTTGTTAATAATATCTTAGAATTATCGTCGTTTCGGGTGTTAACTTACTTGTTTTCTTTTATATGTTTTGTTACATAAGCTGTGTTTGTTATGGATAGGTTTTATATTATTCATATGATATAAAGTCCTTAAATACTATTATTAATAATCAAATGATAATTATACTTGAATGGATACGATGGAGAATGAATCTCATCACGTTCGTGGAGACGGTAGTCCGTACGTACGCACGAGCGACAATATCAATATTTTGATATTAAAATAATATATAATTGGATGGTATATCTTATATATAGAATCATTATCATGTTATATTTATTATTTACACGAATTACACATCATTATTATACCATCGAAATAATAATTTATTGAATAACAATTACACCACGATGTGGAGACGGTAAGCCGTACGCACGAACGTATGGTGACATGTCATTAAAAGGATGGATATAATACTGAATATGGTTGTACCATATTTATAATAATATTAAAGTATATAGGAGATACTGGATTCATTTTTTTAGAATGGTAATAACAAAGAAGGAAGAAGTGGAAGAAGAAAGGAACTTGGAAAAGGGTGGTGAAATCATTACCTCTTCTTCGGGTTCTTCCTTTTGATTTGATCAAAAGGGATCTTAGGTTGGCTTTATGACTAAAGGAAGGCCTCTAGGATGAATTAAGGGAAGTTGAGAGAGTATTTGGGCAGATTTTGGCCAAGCTAAAAGGATTTAAAGGTGTGAATTAATGAGAAAGGGGAGTGCCCTTTTATAAGAGGGGTGATGTGCACCTTTGGAAAAGCTAGAAATATTATTTTATAATAAATTCATATTCGGTTTATAATGGATCCAAAGTGAATTATTTAAAATTTAAGATGGGGATGGGCCGAAAAACACTCAAACAATAGAATTTAGACAGGTTTGGGTTACTATATTAACCTTATCTTTAAGTATTAACTCTTAGTTAATTAGTTTCACTTTTACAATGTCTCTTTGTATTTTTATATTATATGGTTAATAAACTTACTATATATATCCAAGAGACCCTCAAGTGGTCCATTAATTATACAACTATAATGATATAAGTCTTTTTGCTGAACCTTAGATTTTTAGGAATTTAATATCAATTAATAATATAATATTTGTTTTAAAAACTCTTTTATGTCAATTTTGACACTATTCAATAATTGATTTTTGTAAAACTCATAACAGAATGATTAATTCGAAAAAAGTTAATTGAATCATTAATAAAATGTCATATTAACCTATAAAATTAGTGTAATTCATAAAAAGTCTCAAATTATATTTATTTGGGTATCTACAATATCAATCATTTTAATTTTTCACTATTATTGTAATTACTGCATCACCATTGTGTCATAAATAAATTAAATTATTTAATGTTTAAAAATTATAAATAAAATACCATTATGTAGAAAATATTTTTTATCTTTCTAATGAATATTTATAGTCTAAATTACAACATATATAACCCTATGTAAAAATTGTTTTTCTAAAGGATATATGCTTGTGTCATTTTTGTATTCATTTTAACTTAATTAAAATAAAGTGTCCCTATCACTTACAAGTGGCACCATGGGGTCCCAAAATCGACCCAAAGATGCCCATGGCTGGAAATGTATCAACCAATAAGGTTAGGACACATTTTAGGGTAATTTTTTATTATTATAATATTATTTTTAACCCTTATTTACCGGATTTACCCTTTAACCATGATAAATAAAATATTTACCAAAGTAATTATTCAAAATGTATGAAAATAAAAGTTACCTATTTACACAATTTGAAAATCCTGATTCCAAATATGGAATCCATTTTTCCAAATTCAAAACATAGAAGTGGCAGAAATCAATTTAAAATTAATTCACGCTGTCAAAACAAAAAGCATGTTTTTAAGATATAATAACTATCAAAAGATTGATACTTGTTTATGTTCGATTTAATTGTGAAATTATGTCCAATGACCAAAATTGTATTAAATGGTAAAAATATATTCTAAATATACTTTAAAACCACTCGAATTTATAATTTATCACTATTAATTATTTTGATTAAAAAAGTTGTTTTTAATTAAAATTTAGTAATTTTCACTATTCATCAAAATATTAAAGTTATCCGAAAAGTACCAAAATTTCACCTTAGGCTAAATTCGCTACTCCGAATCCAAAAATGAAGTCCATTTTGAGAGTTAAAATTTCTAAAATTTTAAAAAGTAGGTATTACTATTCATAATGGCTAGTTTGATTGGTTGTGTTGTGTGTTAGAACTCGATGTTGCGTACAACACACACTATTGCATTATTCAAAGAGAAGAATACCGTAGAAGCTTGGGGTATTACAGCTTATCTGATGATTAGGTCATACACAAATATCATAAGGGGTTATGTAAATAGAAATTATAATTATTTCAAAATATAATAAAATATTTATATATAAATATAAATCATTAATTTTTATACTTTTAAAAATGTCATTTTATGCTTAAAAATTTATTTTCCTAAAATTGCATTTTTTCCTCAAAAATATTTGTATATTATAATTAAATAACAATAAAATATATTGGTAATATGAATAATATACTATTAATACATTAATTATCAATTTATAGTAAATAAGAATAAATAATAGTTAATGTTTTAAAAAGCTATTTACCATTATGAACAATTATCCACTATATTATAGGATTTCAATTAAATACTAAATTATGAATTTTAGATATTTAATTTTTAAAAATTATTTTTTTCCATTTAAGTTTATTAATATAATCTTAATATGAATTTTTGAGGTTTATTCTAAAAAACGAGTTTTACGTGAGAAAATGTTAAAATTAATTTTCTATACACACATTAATTTTCTTTTATAAAATGGAATTTATATTTAGAATTAGTATGTCTAAATTATGTAACTATACCAATATTAGTTTTATCCATTTAAAATAAATTATATAGGATAATAATTAATTACCACGGTAAAAGTAAAATGGTTGTTTTCAAAGAATTAATTTTACAAGAGTTATATAATTGTAAAATTAACTAATATACATTAAAATATGAATATAATATTATTTTTAGTCACATAAAAATATATAAACACTCATTAAATTAATAATTAATAGTAAATAAGGATAACAACATATAATATATAAAAATACATTTTTCTATAAAAATAAGTTTTCTTATATCGTATGTTTTAATTTGAAAGTTAATTTTAAAAGTTAATTTTATCTAAGAAGGATCATATTAATTTTTTATTAATAGAATAATTACCATGGTTAATTTTTTTATCATGATTAATAAGGCTAAAATGGATAAATGAGGTATCTCAAAATTTTAATAATTAAAAGGTCACACACCCCTTCTAAAAATATTTTTTAGGTATTAAATTCATACTAAGATGTATCACTTAAAAATATTCTACCTGACTTACCTAACTCTCATAAAATTCCATTCTTATCCCTTACCGAAAATTCTTTTTCTAATATTTGTCTGTCTTTTTTCATGTATAAAAGGAGCTCAGTTAAACCCTCTTCAAGCAATATATACTGTTATAAATTCCCATAACAATATATCCAATTCACTTATTATGGAGCCCCTATACAATTTTTTCATCATATATCCACAAAAAAGTGCCTCGAGTCCTTTATTTCTAAAGGATACTTCAAGAGAAGATCCAAATTCTCAACTTAAGTATTACTTACCATTTGAATTTTATTCTTTATCCTTCCCATCCAACCTCACCTAAAACCATTATAACCATATTTTATAGTTAAATAAATAAAAATAATATATTGAAATATTTTTATATTGAAGGTATAACCATTATATATTCCCTCCCATTGAATCAAATAAATCAAAATAATGCTCATGTGCTTGTGTGTTCTACCACCACCATGAACAAAAAGTTTCTCTTTTAATAACCATATTCAATGGATGGTTCTAGAAATGGTTTTAGTGAATAGATATGTTATTTATTTCATAATTTATATTCTATAAATATAAATTAGTCATTCTATTTTTAATATTAGAAATAAGAGATCATTGAAACATTAACCGTCTTTAATAAGCATACTAAGAGGAGAATCGTTTTATTCATACTTGATAATATTTTAATATCCATTAATACTTATTATAAATACTTAAAATTTTAATAAATCATAATAATAAAAAATAAATAAGATCACCATGCTTCTGGAATAATTATATTACAATTAACCACCTCATAATCATCCATTAATCGCGGTATGTTCATGTTTAAGTTGGTTTAACCACCAACTTGAAAAATACTATGAATTTATTTCAAGGATGACTCTGAGAACATATTTAATTGTATAATATGATATAAATATGTAAATAATTTTTTTTTTTGGGATATTTTATGGTTATATAAATATTTAAATCATTAATAATGAAATCACTATTTGTTCACTAAGAATCACTGAAACATGTATGTCGTCGATTTCAACCTCATAGATTGAAACCCAAACTACCATGGAATAAAAGTATATCTTTATAAAATATAACAGAAAATATATTATGGTACCATATATGATATAACATTCACATACTTTGAAAAAATAATACACAACAACACCATTTTATAAAACTAGTTCAAAGTATTAAAGATTACTTACACCCAGTGTTGGAAATAGGTAAAAACTAAATAATATATATATATATATAGAATTATTATAATTTTTAGTATAAATGGTTATAGTTATGAATAAGGTTATTTATTATTATATTAATTAACTTAATTTAATTATTCATGACATTTGGGTAAAGTACAAAATAAATCAAGCTTGAGGTAGGGGTTTTCATCTCAAATTCCTCTCTTTGAGGCATGTTTGGTATTATGAAACTAATTTCATTTATGTGGTGGATATAATACCTATTTGAAATATAGTATGTTGTGTTATATTTTAATAATTTTATTTTATGTTCAATAATAAGGCCATGATTTCAATTGGTATTGATTAAGTGTTACTCAATCCACAATGGTTATCTTGGTATCAATTCTGATTCTTTGAGACATGATACATATTATGGAACATGTTTCATTTGATTGGTATTCTATTGATTTAATATACCAAGAATGTTTTATATATTTTATCCTTGTAATTAATGGTATAAACTAATCCAAATCAATTTTTTTCTTTAAATGTATGTTGACTCAATTGTTACCCTAGTTAGAGTTTTTGGTAACTCAATTTTTATTCATTGAGTTATAGAAATTCATCTTGAATGTTGAATGGGTTTAACCAAAATTTATATTTTATTATATGGTATTTTATAATTATATTTAAGAAAAGTATGTTCTAATATAAATTAATGTATTTTAATCTTCCTATAATGTGATTTTTAAATATTGGTATTTAGAAAATAATAAGAGGATTATTCTTTTCAATTTCACATGTTTTTTCCTCATCTCTTAATATTTCAAATATAAACTACATACCTTTTCAAGGATCCATTATTAGTAATTATTTTTAAAATTAATGGTTTTAAAATTATTTCACATCATCTTTTCAAAATATACCTTTGAAAGAAGCATGCAAATTTGTATTTTAAGTCAATGAGAAAAATAGTTTCTAAAATATATTTTAAGTTTTTACTAATGTTTACTATATACTTATAAAAGGATTTACCCTAAATGGGTTTACATTTCATGATATATATGTGTGTGTGTGTGTGTGGGTGTGTAATCATTTTAGATATTGAACTCACGATATTAAATAATTATATTCTTGTGATATCATTCGATGAATAATTTTTTGATGGTGTTTTTAATTTATGTCAACAACTTCTATGTTTCATTGTTACATTGGGGTTATTCTATTTTGAAACCATCCACCTTATTTATCTAGATTAATTATTATCATGATTATTCTAGTATTGAAATATACATATACTCATTTTTCTATACAGTGTGAACATCGTATTTTACATAATTTATATTAGATGATGTTCACCTAGAAAGTATGTTATTCTAGGGACATAGTAATAGTTTTAGTATTCCATATATTATTATTCCAATATTGATGATTATTGAAAATTTGACTATATATTATTCATCCATCCACTATTTTCCTATGAATGAGTTTTGATCATGTTATCCCTTTTATTGACATGGGGAAAAGTATTAGCATTCTGTATGTTTTTATTTCAATATGAAAGATTATTGGAAAGTTTACTATGTATTGTTTGACCATCCAAATTATTTATCAGGATGGGTCATGTCCTGCTATACCATTATTGATATTGGGAAAATTATTGATATTCTTGATTATTATTGGTGGATAATAGAGTTTTATTATTTATTTACCTTATGTATCTTTCATTATATGGTTAACCATGTTTTATTCAGAAATATATTCCTTAGGAAATTGTAAGAAATGTATTATTGACACTTATTATGAATTAATTGGACTTAATTAAGTGATGGGTGGGGATCAAAATTATATAGACCCTTGATGCATTGACTGGTCTCACGAGACAAAACATGTTTCAGTATTTGGTGTATTCCTACCCAATTTAGAAAAATATCTTAACTAAAGTCTCAATGAAAATTAAATTTCTTGGAAAAGGGATTAAAAATAGGTTTTTGGTTTTGGAAATTATGAATTCTCTCAGTAAGAGATCAGTATTATTGATATATATGTTTTAATTTATTTTAATGGATAAAACATGCTCATAGTTTCATGTTGATCATGGATTCATGTTTCTTACATATTAATTCCATAATATGTATTCCATGTTTATACCATGATTACTTTGGTTATATGTTTTATTTACCAAGAGGTTGATCTCACCACCTTAATATGTTTCTATTCCCCATGTTATGAAGAAAAATAGTATACGTGACATGTTTATAAGGAGAACACATTTGTAAGAATTTATGGGAGATGTTTAAGACTTATTATGAATTAAGTATTTTCTTATATATAATGAGAAATTTCCATTAGTTGAGAATAACCTAGGATTTATTAGTTTATGATGCATCTTAATTATATAAATCTATAAACTTGAGAATTTACCTGATATGTAAGAGATGAAATAATCATTTTAGATTTTGTGACTATAGATTGTAATATATAGGCTTTTTATAGTTTCTCCGAAAGAGAGTATTTAAAGTATGTTTTTATAGAACTAGATTTGGGAGTGTAGGTATGAGGCATCACAATTGGTATCAAAGGAAATTATTAGATAAATTTAGATATTAGGAAATTTTTTAAGGATAATTTAAGTGTTGATAAGATAAGGATTATCATAATAGATAAACCTTTGAGATATTATATGATTTAATTCTATGAGAATAATTCAGTTTTTATTTGGGTAATAAGATAATATAAATTTACTGAGAACCATAGGGATAAGTCTATGCGATAATTATATGTATAGTATAACATGCATTTTTTTTTTGTAAATTAGAGATTGTGTGGTTATATACCTGTCTAGATACTACAAGTGGATGCAGGGTTTGGCACAAATATACCTAGGGGAAATAACCCCAAAAGTGTGCACTGATTAATAATTCAACCATTACCTGGTGAATGGGAAAAAGACCTCATTGCACACAAGGTTTGAAACTCCCAAGGGATATGATTTTCTTAATCACATTCTCTTTATGAACCATTATGAAGGATATGAGTATGATGTTAATGAATTAGGTTAGAAAACCCAAATAAAATGACCATGGATAACCAAGGATTGATCAAAGAGTTCTATAGGTTGAATTGAATGTAACATGTGTTAAAGATAAAGGATTCACAGGGTAAGACATATTCAGATTGATGTTTTTATATTCACATTTTAGATATTATTGTAACCATTTTGAGTTTAGTATTTTGTTGAAACAAGATCACAGAGATGATACTGATAAAGGTATGTATCTATAGGCTACCATATCATATAACCAAATAATGGATCATACATAAATGGTAATTTTTTTAGTATATTACATTTATGATGGAAAATGTGAGTTTCCAAGTCTTACCGAAGGTCAAGAGATTTATATTTTCATTAATATATTATATATTTTCATTAGTGAGTGATATTTATCAATTATATTCTAGTATATTCTAAAAATTATGAGGATTATGTGAAATATATAAGTATTTTGTTCTGTAGTTATAATTCAATGGTTTGGAAACATGTATTTAATGGTATCAATAAGCTTGAAAAGTAATTTTATGTCAAGGTTAAATTTTTGGGGATAACTATTATAGAACACATGATTGAGGGATGGATATATCTTAGGTTTGTTAATGATTAATGTTGAGGTAGAAAAGGATTGATTAATTTTGAGAAAAAATGAGTTAGATAATATTGACATCCTTGGAATTGATTATTGATTTAATAAAAAATGAACCATTATATTTTTGGTGAAGTTTATCCCATTTTTAGAATTATGATATATATCAAATTGTTTTTGACTTTATGAACTAATGATTAATACATTTTAGGGTTAAATATAGAGTTATTTTTTGGTATAATATGTGATTTAAAGATAATATATAGTGAAATATTGTGTCATTATTTTCTATCCCCCTTTATGAACTAATGATGCTTAGGTATTATCTGGATATCATAAGGGTTTATATATAAATAAATCATTATTATATCAACATGTAATACAATATTTATATTTATAGATATATCATGAATTTTTATACTTTTCAAAGGTTCATTTTATGCTTAAAAGGCATTTTCCATAAATTGGTGTTTTATTTCAAAAAACTATGTATATTATGATTTATAATAATAAAATATATTGACAATAAGAATAATATACTACCAAAATATTAGTTATTAATTTATAATATATAATAATAAAAAATAATTAACATTTTAAATAAGCGATTTTCCAATATGAACAATTTTCCACTATATTTTGGTATTTAATTTAAATATTAAATTATAAAATTTTATAAATTTAATTTTAAAAATTAAAAATCGTGATTTTATAAATCATAATAATATAATTCTATGATTAAATTGTGGGATTTTTATAAAAAACTATTTTGATGCATGAACATGTTAAAATTAATTTTCCCTACACATATTAATTTTATTCAATAAAATTGAAATTATATTTAAGATCAGTATGTCCAAATTATATAACTATTCTAATATTATTTTTAGTTATTGGAAATAAATTACCTTGGATAAATATTAATTACAATGGTAAAAGTAAAATGGTCTTTTTAAAAGAATTAATTTTATAAGAGTAATATTATTTTAAAAATTGGTTAATATAATTAAAAATATGACCCTAATATGATTTTAAATCACATAAAAAAAATATAAACACTCATTCAGTTAATAATTAATAGTAAATAAGGATTAAAAAAACTCAATATACAAAAAGTCATATTTCTATAAGAGCAATTTTTCCAATATCTTATGTTTTAATTTAAAAGATAATTTTATCTTATTTAGAAATTGAATTATGTTAAATGGATATCAAATTTTCTTTAACAATGTAAAAATTTGGTAATAAGGTTCATCTTATAATTTTATTTATAAAATAATTACCATGGTTAATTTTTAATCAAGATTAATATGGGTAAAATGGGTAAATTAGGGATCTAAAATTTTTAATAATTAAGAGGTCACATACACCTTATAGAAATCCTTGTTAGGTATGAAAGTCATTAAAATATCTATAAACTTCCATTTCTACACCTAACTAACCCAACTATAATGCAATTACATTATTATTTATTACCTAACATTCTTTTCCAAATATATATCCTTATTTTTCACCTTAAAAGGAGATCACTTTGACCCACTTTATGACACACCTATAGTTAGACATTATGATAAAAACCTTCCCAATTTACATTTTGTAGAGTCACTATAAACGTTTTTTATCCCCTATCTTAAAAAATTTTCCTCAATTCATTTATTTCCAAAGGATACTTTAAGTGATTATCTAAATTCTCAATATAAGTATTACTCACCCTTTTACTTTTATTCATTATTATTCCCATCCACATCCAAACTAATTAAAAACATATGTATATAATTAAAGTACTAAAAATAATATTTTTAAATATTTTTATACTGATTTTATAACCATTATATGTTCACCTTCTATTCAATCAAATAATTGAAAATGTTTCAAATGTTTGTTTGCGGACTACCACCTCTATGAATGAAACATTTTTTTTCATCACCAACTTTCATGGATAGTTCAAGAAATGGTTTTAGTGAATATATATGTTATTTATGTCGTGATTAATATTATTTAAATATAATTCAGTAATTATATAATTAATATTATAAATAAGCGATCATTGTAATATTAACCATCATAAGCAAACATACCAAGAGGAAAAATATTATTATTCATACTACACAATATTTGCACACCTATTATTTATTATTATAAATACTTAAAATTTTAATATTTCACACAAATAAAAAATAATTAATATCTTTATGGTTATGGTATAATTATATTATAACTAAACCACCTCATAATCATCCATTGAGCATGGTTGGTTCATTTTTGGGTCAGTTTAACCACCCACATGAACAATATTATGTATTTATATCATGGATGAATATGGGAACTTATTTACTTTTATAATGTGATATAAATATTAAAATAGTGTTATTTTTGGTTTTAGTAAGGTTATATCAATATTTAAATCATTAATAAATAAACCTCCCTTTGTTCATTAAAAATCACCAAAACATGCCTATCACTGATTTCAACCTCATGGATCGAAACCAAAACTAACATGGAATAAAATTATAGCTTTATAAACTACTAGGGAACATATATTCTAGTACCTTAGATGATTTAATAATTAAATACCTATTCTAGTACCATATTCACTCTAATAATGACATACTTTAGAAAAATAGTTGATACCAACACCTTTTTATGAAACTAGTTCAAAGTATTAAAGTTTACTTACACCCAGTGTTGAAAATAGGTAAAAACTAACTAAATAATATATATATAATTATTATAAATGAGGATTATAAATGGTTACAATTATGAATAATATTCTTAAGTATTTATTCAATGAAATTTATTTAATTATTCAGGACATTTGGTGCAAGTGCAGAATGAATCGGGAGCAAGGTAGGTGTTTTCATCTCAAATTCCTCTATTTGAGTTATTTTTAGTACCAAAATAATAATTTAATTTATGTGGTGTATATAATTAATAAAGAGATATCATAACATGGATTATATTCCAATCCTGGTATTTTAATTTTAATTACAAGCCCACTCTTTCAAGGGGTTTTGATTAAAGTGTTACACAAGCCATAAGGTTTTTCTTGGTCTCAATTTCGATTATTTGAGACATGACACATGTTATGCACCGTTTTTCCTTTTTATAAAGATATATTGATTTATAATCCCATGAATTTTATTTAAATTATTTTTTGTTAATTCATGGTAAAACTAATCCAAATCAAATTCTTTTATTCAAATTCCTTTGACTCAAGTGTTACCCTAGTTATAATAGTTTTTGGTAACTCAATTTTAATTCCATGAGTTATAATGTTTCAACTTGAAATTTTCTTGGGTTTCTCCAACTCTAAGATTTTATTATATGCTATATAATAATTCAATTGTTAAAAATTAATTTTTAATATAAATTAATGTTTTTTTACTCTTCTTACAATTTGAGTTTTAAACAAAGGTATTTCGAAAATAAGGAAAGGGTTTTCCCTTTCACGTTCACATGTTTTGTCTGACTCTCCACATTTCTCAAAGAAAAAATTTATTTATTTTTCAAGGATAAATTATCAGAGATTAATTTTAAAAATAAAATTTTAAATACTTTCAGAAATTTTTTTCAAAAGTTATATTATAATGTGACCGATGAATTTATGTTTTATGTTAATGATTAAAATGTTTTCTAAAAGTGCTTTTATGTTTTTACTTCCATTTACCTTATAATTTTAAAAGTAATTACACTATTTATATTCATGTTTCATGATATGTTTATATTATCATTTAGGGTATTTAATTCATAGTATCAATAAATTGTATTATTGTGATTCCATTCGAAGAATTATTTTGGGAGGGTGTTTTCATTTATTTCTTGCACTGGGGTTGTGTTCTTTTTAAACCATTCATTTTATTTCTCTAGATGGTTTATAATCATGATTATTCTATTATTGGATTATCCAAATACTCATTTTTTATATAGCGTGAACATCATATTTTACATAATTTATATTGGATGATGTTCACCTAGAAATATTTTTATTATATTAACATGGGAAAAGTATTGGAATTCCATATATTCTAATATGATTGATTATTGGACTATTGACTGTGAATAGTCTAACCATCCACCTTATTCTTCTATATGGTTTATGAACATTCTATCCCTTTTATTAACATGTGTAAAAGTAATGATTTTCTATATATTTTTATTACAATATAAAATATTATTGGACAATTGACTATGTATTTTTTGACAATCCACCTTCTTTATCAGGATGGGTTATGATCAAGTCATCCATTTATTTACATGAGGAAAAGTTTTGATATTATTTATTATTATTTACTATTATAAAGGTTTATCATGCATTGACATTCCTTATCTTTCATTATATGGATAACCATGTTTTATTCATTAAGAGGTTCCTTAAAGAATGTTAAGAAAAGACCTTTTGACTCTTATAGAGAATGCATTGGAATTAATTGATATACAGATGGGACCCATACCTAAATATCCCCTTTATGAATTAATAAGTCTCGTGGGACAATATAGGTTTGGGTATTTGGTTTTTTTCTATCCAATTTAGCAAGATTTATTGACCCTGATCTTGATGATAAGTAAATTTATTCAAGTAGAATATGAGCAACATGTTTTTGATGTCTGAAATTAGGAATTCCATAAGTATGAGATCAGTATTATTGATATCAATATTTTCATTTATTTTCATAGATATAACATACTCTTAGTTTCAAGTTTATTACATATTCAAGTTGTCTATTAATTCGTACCACAATATTTATATCATGTTTATTCTATTATTCTCCAGTTATATGTTTTTATTAAAGAGTGTTTGAGATCATAACTTTCATATGTTTTCATTCCTCAAGTCATGGAGAAAAATAGAACAAGTGACATGTTTATAAGGATAACAAGTGTGGAATAATATTTAGAAGATGTTGAAAAATTATCATGAATTAAATAATTTCATATATATAATGGAAAAAATGTCCATTAGTTGAGCAATACATGAATTTTATTAGTTTAAGATATTTACTAATTATCTAAATATCAAAACCTTAAAATATCCTTGAGATGTAAGAGTTCAAAAAATAATTTTTTATTTTTTGATTATGGATATTTATATCCACGATTTTATAGCTGGTATTAGAGCGAGTATGTAAAGTATAAATTTATGGTACCAAATCTGGGATAGTGGGTCTGTGGTGTCACAGTAATGCATCTTTGGTCATATCATAAAAGATGATACAGTGTGGCTGAATATCCTCCATTGTATTTTTTTTCATAGTTATAATATACGACTGTTCTATATAAAAAATTAAGATATAATGTAGACCAATGGATTTTTTCTCTATCATAGCTTTTAATATATGATATCATAAGCTAGAATAGAACTATTTTTTCATTAAAAAAGAGTATCATAACTTAATTAAAACATTAGATATATCGAAAAATATTATTGATGCATTATGATATTGCTAGTTGTTAAAGGAAATATAAATTATAGAATAAAATAAGGATTTATGTCATTGAATATGATCGATACATGCAGATACCCTTCTATATCAGTCATAATTTATAAATTATAATTCCAATTATCATGAATAATATATGATATAGATAAAAAATATTAAAAATTTATTTTTTGATATATTTTTTGTTAATTTGTAAATTTTTTATAAATTATAAGTTTTATGCCACTTAAAATGGGATTTTTCAAGGATAGATTAAATATGAAAATTTTATATTTTTATCTCATGTTTTAAACATAAATAAATTGATTCTTATTTTTTAATTACTTAGAATATTTATGTTTATAAAATATTTATGAATTTTGAATATTTTCTATTCTCTATTTATATGATAAATTGATTCTTATAAAATATAAATCCTTACATTTTAAGCTATTAATAATATCGTATGATTTAAGTTTTATTTTACCTTGAACTTAGTTTATATTTGAAGTTATTAAATGGAATTTATTTAATGAATATAGTTTGTGTAAATTATGTTTTATAATTATTATGAATTGGATTCTATCTTGAGTAACTCACCAGGGAGTGGGACTTGGGATCAGACTTCCCACTAACCTAGAGGCTTATGACTTGTTCTAGAAATGTTAGGGTTGACTATTTTTCACTCCAGGATTACACATTTTAAGGTTTTAATATCACATAACTTTAATAATTTACACTAAGAGTTCTTATATGATATGTATTAGATTAATTTGGATATGTATGAATATGTTTGGTTTCTATTTTTGAGCAGGTAATTTTTTTTGGGATTTGTTAAGAGTTACAAATTAATTTAGCGTGAACACATATTTAGCTGATGGAACGTGGATTATAAAACAAATTTGTTAGAATCATTCATATTATTGAAATAAAACATGAGAAGATAATATTTTCACGAGATGAAATAGTTATGAATTTAATATGTATTTGTTGTGAATTATTTTTTTGAGACTTTTAAAAGGAAAAAAACTTAAATACTAAGTTTGAAATTCCTTCCAATGTAGTGATTGTCAATACCTCAACCATATAAAAAGGTAGTTCATTCTAAATATGCCTAAATTTTTATTATCCTGTGTAAGGAAAGTATGTAATGGGTTATACTAATTGGATTAGTCATATATTCTTGGAGGTTTCTTTTGGTTACACTAGTTGGGAGACCATAATTGTATTAGGTTAGTGAATGAATAGAGTTGAGTTAATAAATAATCTATATTTGGATGAAGAGTTATCTACTTAGATATTAACTAATCACATCTGTTATGATTAGAAAGATTTCTTACCTAATTAGATAAGTGATGAGAGAAGCACTAAACAAAAAACACATAGTGACATATTGATCTTGGAACACTAAATTGATATGATGTTTGGGTTTATCATTTTTAGTGGGAGTAATTTCATTAAAATCCTTGATAAAAAGATATAAAACTTCATAATCACCCATGGATATTTATTTTTTTAGATTAGAGGCTATATCAGGATAATCATATAGAGATCACTTATAGGTATAACCTATAAAATTGTTCTATATTGGTATATAAGATTGAAAAGTACTCTCAAATACAGGAATTCTGAGTATCTAAATGTGAATGTTATAGAAGAAAATTTATTTAACTATATCTAATGAGTATTAGATATGGTGAATTCATCACATATTTATGATAATAACAAAATACTCAGAGATATAAGATAATTGAAAATGAGTGATTTGGATCTTCATTTCGATAATAGAGAAAAAAAATTACTTTAGAATTTAGATCTTATAATCTAACTTTACAAATTGAATTTGTTCAAGAATTGAAGAACAATTATTATGTTCCCTCTATAAACTAAAATTTTATTTCTATATCCTATTTAGACAATATGGGGTTTCATTCATTATTAAGAACAAGAGTTTTTTTATATATAATATTGATATGTTTTATAGAATTGGGAATATGATAAATGACCTATATATTATGTATATGTATAATTATATCTATAAAATTTTGAATAAAAAGGATAAGGTCGATTCTAATCCCACCTTCCATTAGAAACAACACCTTTTACATATAATTAAGAAACACATCCAAATACTCCATAGATATGGTTTTTTAGAACCATTAAAATTTGAATTATTTGACACATGTGAATCTTGTTTGTTAGGAAATATTACCAATTCACCTTTTAGAGTAAAAGGTGAAAGGGCCAATGTACTATTAGATATTATGTATAATAATGTATTCATACCAATGAGTAATCAATAAAGTGGTTGTTATAGGTACTTCATAACCTTTAATGATGAATTTAGTCTACATGGTTATGTGTTTTTGATGATACATAGACACAAATTTTTTGGAGAGTTTAATAAAAAAGTACAAAATCAACTAGAAAAAAGTGTTAATATTCATTGATCATATTAGGGTGGTGAATACTTGAGACAAGAATTCACTAATCATCTAAGTGTTTGTTTAATTATTCCAAACTCATTCCTCTTGGAACACAATAGTGGAATGTTGTGCTTTAGAGGAGTAATCATACACTTTAATACATGGTTTGATCAATAATGAGTAAGTGTGACCTTTATATTTCATTATTGGGTTATTATTCAGTAATAGCTACATTCATACTAAATCTCATTCTATCTAAAGAAATAATAAATACACCATATGAGATATGGTATGGGAAGCATCCTAATATGACTTTTTTTGAAATTTAAGGCTATGAAGAATATGTATGACAATTAGATTTTGATAAAATCAACCTTATTTATGATAAATTCTAATTTATTATTTATCCCAAAGAGACTATGGGATATTATATTTACAATCCAATAAAACACAAAGTTTTTATGGCATGACATAGTGTTTTCCTTGTAAATGAACACATAATTCAAGGAGTTAGTGGAGGAAAGGTGAAATTGGAGAAGTTTAAGACCAATAAATAGGAATTTTTCCTATTATGGATACCAAGACAGTTATATAAAGAGTTATAGAAGAAGAACAAGCTCAAGTTAAATAAAATCCTCAAGGGCCTGGTAAGATTCATTTGGATCTCTTGTGATAGATATTTTTTATGGCTAATGATGATGGAGTAAAGTTCATAAGAGATGGACCTACTATATACTAGGAAGATTTTGGGAGTTTTAATTCTAAGTAATAATTAAAATCCATGGAATCTAAAATAGAATCCCTATACACTATCTAGGTTTGGGAATGGGTGGATGCACTCAAAGGGGATATACCCATAGTGTGAAATAGGGTTTTCTATAAGAATACTAACAAGGATGGTAGTGTTTCTTACTATAAGTATGACTGGTGGTAATTATTTACAATATTTGTTTAATATTTACTATAAATAAACCTTTTCACCTATTTTGATGATAAATTATTTTGAATATTGCCTCCCATATTAGCTCATTTTAATTAGGATATTTATAAAATGGCCATTAAAACAACTTTCATTTACAATATTTTAGTCTAATACATATATATGATACATATTTAAGCATTTAAAGTAATTATTGAGTTGACAAAGGTAGTATAGTTTCAAAAATCCACTTATATATTGAAGCAATCTTTTTGGAGTTGGAATATATGGTTTGATTTTCTTGTACCAATCCAACTCACTCTATGAACAATAGACAAAATGATTAGAAGTAAGGACCTAAGAATGCCGCCCCATACACCAAAGGTTCCTAAATAATAGTGAGGGCATAAGGTGTATTTTTGGAGGGAGTATGATCTTTTTTCAGAGTAATAAACCAAAAAAATATCCAAACACATATATAAGAATAAATAATCAGATTTAGAAAGAAAGAAATAAATATAAACAAGGCTGTAATAAGGAATGAAATGATGTGAACTCCCAAATGACCATGTCATATATACAACATTTACTACCTACTGGGTCGAATATATATAAAATAAATAAATATAAATAAAAGAATAAGGATCCTTTAATACTTTGAGTTATACTATATAAACGATCTCTATAAACATAACCAAGCCATCTAAATTGATCAGTACAGAAACTCAGACCATCATGTGTCTGCAACCAAGTGAATATCTACTCGGGTACCCTAGTGCAATGGTGAACTGAGTAGGGTGTGAGTAAACAACTAAGTAGGTAACCACCAATGGGGTCCTGTACATATCCATTAAATATAGTGTAGGTACATGTGATCTAATCATCATGACAATAATAATAATAATAATAACCAACTAATAAAAAAATAAAATAAAAAATTCATATCAAAGACTTTTACCATAAGTGTGTTCTCATGAAATGTAATCTATAGTCAATCCTTGGGTTCATGAACTCGATTTATGATACCTACTTTGTTTAGTTCTAGAATCTCCCCAAGAAAGCTATGTGAACATAGGGGGATACATTCCCTAGCCCTGGGATCACCCACACTGACCTATAATAAATATAATGAATAATTAAATGTATCAAATGGAAATCATTTAAATAGGGTTTGGATTTGTATTTCTTACCACTCAATACATTCATAAATCCAATCGGATGTTTGAGTCCTAAGACACAGTCTATAGGTAATCATGACATTGGGACATGGATGATTCTTATAGGGATAACCCTTTGCAAATTTAAAGGATTCTCTCTTGGATATAAGGTAAAAACTTGGCATCCCTCAATAACCGGATCAAAATACAACTTCTAGATTGCTCTGTAAAATAAATTAAGGTGAATCCATCCAATCCTAAGGTGTACCCCTGGCATAGATGAGGTGATCTTAATCAATATTCTGAAAAGATTAGGGGAAGTAAGCCCACCTGGAATTTTCATATGAATGATTGAGGGAAATTCACCCACCCAATAATGTAATATAAAAGATTGGGGGAAGTGAAACCACCTAGAAATGTAATATGAAAGATTAGGGAAAGTGAAACCCTTGAAAATTTATTCTAAATGATCGAAGGGAGTTCACTCACATGAAAATATCATCTATGTAAATCTCAGTTGAAGTCCACCCACCTAAAAAATATCATCTGTATACCCTCTAGGAATCCACACTATGTCATTGTAACATGTCAATCCCTCATAATAGGTTCCAAGAAACATGTCTGACAATCATAGCTACATAAATAGTAATTGGGTGGGAGGATAAACAAATAGCGAGGTTGTAAGAATGCCTAAACCCATCATTAATTTCAAATCCCATCAGGACCATATGTTTGGTACATGTTCTAAGGTGACACCAGTTATCTTTTCTACTCAAACCTATTATGAACTTGCTTAGGGTTGTTCTCCCACTGAGGTATCCACTGGGGTCACCCTAGTTAATATACAAGAGAAGAATCCTAATTTCAATCCTTGATTTTAGAATGAAATTAGAGGAATCCTTCTTAGTAGCATTAGAAACAGTATAAGAGGAGAGGAATCCCTCTTGGTATACTATAGGACAGAGTCACTGTCTCAAGTCAACACCCAATGCACCCATACATCATTTACCATGAAATCATAATAATTGTAGTGCAACCTTTCTATCTACATGGGGTCTTTCTATAAAGGTAAAAATCATGATATGTATCATGGACCATATTGGTGATCATGGTTAGTCTATGAAGGTTTACTCATCTAACCCGATCATGGTATTCCTCACATCTATTCACAATGGAATGTACGAGGGTTGAAACACCTCACCAGGTGTATCCTCACTTACGAAGGGGTATTGTGGATACTCATGTCTCGAGGGTCCATGTATTATCCTTCAAAGGCCAAGGTATTACTCTAGCACACATGGGTTGTTAGTGACCCTAGTGTTCATCCCCCATAATCAATCAGTTTATTTAATTAAAAAAGTCATTAGAATAAAATTAAATAGGGGGAATCACACTTAGGGATAAGCCAATGAATACACATACTACCATATACATACATTGATACCATAGGGTAGGTACAATATACCACCTACCTTTAGTAATATTTCCATTTATTTTCAAATAGTCGATAATAGTTCCCTCGATACATCCAAACTCACATGAGTCATACGAAGTCCTATCTAACAACCAAATCATTAGAGTAAATTAATTATTACTACATTATAATTAATTAATTAATCTCTAAAAACTATAATCAATTTTCCAAAAATAAACTAAAATTGAACAAATCTCTAAACCTCATTGGTAGATCCCATTGTAGTGAAATCATGACTAAACGATTGCAAATAACCCATAGAACATCCTCAAACATGATCTGGTCATAATAACTAAAAAATTGTGTTAAAAAAATACAACAAACAATTTTATTTCATCTTTGAATATCTATAAATTCACCATGGTGGTATAACTCAAAAAAATGAAATGTGATGAAGTATAGATGACCTCTTAGGACATCCTCTTCCTGGGTAAAGAAAAATTCCCATCAAAGGTATCTGATTCCACCATGCTCTAGTGGAAATGGAAAAAAAAACTAGATATAGAAACTAAAAATAAAGTAATAATAAGAAAAACATAATGGAGTATAATAGAGTTTAATACTTACCACTAGGATCCCTATACATGTGATGATATTCGATTCAGAACTATATTGAGGGAGATTTTTCATAGAGGAGGGGAGAAGGAGGAGGGAATGCATGAGAGATCTTCTAGGTGAAATGAGGGAGAAATAATGGGGTAAAAAACTTTAAGGGTCCTAAAGGAAAATGATAATTTCCCCCTTTTTAATGAGGTACACGTTTAGTCTGTATAATTAAGAAAAGTATGCTCTGACTGTGCATGCTTCACTATCCAAACACCTTCAACTCGCATGGTTGCAACACATGGTTATTCGAACTATGCACCAAACATGTGAGTCCATCTACACCTCTACACTAAACCACATAGTTTTTTAGATCCCTTAACATGGTTATACAATATGTAGACCTATAAAAATAAACAATATAGTTTGGGGAGAATGGTTATCACTAATAATGTACCTCAGGATGCTATCTACTGAAATAGAGTTTCAAAGAACAAAGCTCACAAGAATTAATTGATAAACCAATAAACCTTTTAGGGCCCAAAAATTATCCAAAAAAACCATTATATGTTTTTTAAACCCACATAATTCCATTTTGAAGCTTAGTTTTAATAACAACCCATCCACCATATTGAAAATTCAGATTCATTTCGAAATTTCCAACTCCAAAAACATGGGATCTTACAAATTACCCACCTTAATACTTGTTATCCCCAAGAAGTATTTGTATGAATAAAAATTAAATACCAAACCTACTTGGGTAATGAATTCCTACTCAAATAGACACATTTCATTTTGAACACCCAACATGTCTTTCCAGAATCACTTTAAACATATAATGATTAACCCACCAAAAAATCAATCCAAATCTCAAACCATTATCCAAACATCATAAACACAATTTTTCAAGCTTGTATAAGCTAAACTATGATCCCATAACCATATAATCTATTAACTAACCTATGGTTATACGCTCACAATTTATTTCTTTACACATATAATTTTGATCCATGATACTTCCACCATTAGAATTACTTAAAAAACATATCCCAAGCATCCTAATGATTATTCTATTACATTTCTCAACTCACTACACCCAATCACACATGAGGAAACTACTATTGATCCTCTATTTGTACTAAATAGTCAAATTCCAATTGACAAAGATCAGCTTCATTGCACTTTATTTTTCTTAAAAAGCACCATATGACCTTTAGATCAAAAGTTTATCATCCCATAAGTTTATTTGATGTAATTACTCATAGATCATATCCAACTATTTGAGAGAAACTAGTTCTAAATTCCTTCAGAAGACTATTTTGAAAACACTCAACTTTAGTAGATGACACATCACCAAACTCAATCCCAATGATTCACCCCCGGGCACATTGAGATCATTCTAATCACACTAATTGAATCCTATAACTTAATTTTGGTGACATTTCATGGCCAAAATCTAAAATTAACATCCAATGATTGACCTTATTCTTGCACAACCATTTTCATGTGATGGTAACACATTAGAGACCAACATACCACTCCCCAACTTAGAATAATCCTTATCACCGCACCATCAAACAGAGACCCAAATCACCACAACCCATGCCCAACCCTTTTTGTACATAACTCCTCACATGGATAAGAACCCACTCATTCTCGAGTGATAACACGACATCAACTATCACATATTCCCGCTTTCAAGAATGGTTCCCATGGTGTTCAATAAGGCTCAAATCCAAATGAGGGTCACCAACCTAAAATGATTAATATTACACTCCCCACCATATGGATTAACATATACAACTTCTTGAGTGAAATATTAATAAGTTTCATCACCAAACACATGTCACTCCTCCCGACCCATGCTATATGTCTTATCAACACCTAACCTGAATTTAAGAACATTGATAATTCTACAACACCTGATCCATTCTCGATGCCTCCTCTACCATGAAGGGAAACTTATCATTTTTTAAAAACTTTCAATAATATATGGCCACAAAATTTCATTAAAACCACCAAGCCTCAGTTTTTACATATCTATTCACCGATTAATGAATTAAATGGAACAATTCATAAATAGAACATACAGTTCCTTTCTCTCCCAAAATAGTGGGTGTACAATCCTATAACACCCAAATAAAGATATGAATCACAATACAATGAGTCATTAATCAATATGGAAAAGTTAACCATACTATATATCACATAGGTATTAACATATTAGGATCTACCTAGGAATTGATATTCAAAATCTGGCACCTCTCCCATGCCATGATTTACTCCACAAACTCCTGTCGTAAAATGTAATTTTCTAAAATTAAAGAACCAATCATACAACTGCTAGTTAACTAGGATATAAACCCATTAGTTCTACTTGTCAAATCTAGTATCGATCCCCAAAAACCCTTGGTGATTCCTCAAAAACCAAAGGCATCACACTGCCAATATCGAAAAACCTAAGCACCTCCCATGCATCAATCTCAATAAGATTATACAGCCAAGATAATTGCTACTAAAAACATCCATAAATTGGTCCAAACCCTCCCATAGTTCACCTTAAGAACATAAAACACTAAATCATAAGGGTTTTAGTTAAAACTAAGGGCCTCTATGTCTCCCACCTATCCCTACCAATCGGTTCTCATAATATGACAACTAACATGCTTAAAAACCCTCTCTAAAAGAGGTAAAAAAGGAAGGTAAATAGGTAATCAGCCTATGAGGGTCAAAACCTATTAATATGGGTTTAATTATATAGGTTTTAAATTCCAAGTTATAGAGGAAAACACCCTTTTAATTGTAATTGGAAAACCATTTAAGTGTAACCCATTGATAACTCATACCTAAGGAAGGATTATAATTTCTTATACATTTAATGCATCACTTGATAAGTATCCACCTACGATTCCCTGATCCCATCTAAGCATCCTCATAGGGAAGTAATCCCTATAGGTTTAAGATATTAAGTAAACGGAATATAATGAACTGATTATCACTAGGCATTTGTACATAATAATACCCCCTCAAGATTACAGTTCACAATAAACATTTAGGTACCAATTGAAATCACACCAAGAGGATCCGACTAGATAACTATAAGGAAAGTTAGGTTAAGTAAAATATTATAGTAAGATAGATGATAAAACTCTATATTGGTTGTTATAAATCATTAGTTAATAAAACATGAAAAGGATACACCCACAAAGGGTCCACTGAAAGGGAATTAGCAACCCAGGGAAACACGATTCTCCTAACATCCCCTATTTAAGGAGTCACATGCCCCTAGTGATCAATCAAAGTCACTACGAGACACAAAATAACCTTTATAACCTAACAAGAGTCATAATACCACATGTGTATAAGGTAATACATTGACATCTTAATTGCCAAGTTTCATCACAATGTAGTCCACATTTCTTATCATAATAAAATGCAATAAGGTGGTTCAACTAAGTAGAATTACACCAAAAAACAATATGGGAAAACACTATTTAGGTTGCTATTGAAACTTTAAATATTTTATTTAATTCATTAGAAATATAAATAACACATTAGTAGGCCTATAACATGTATACCCTATGTTCCAAATATGATAAATTAACAAACATCTCATGTCTGTATCATCTAAGAGTCAAAATATATCTTTGGACTCTCTACAATGGGATCAGAGCCATATATTCAATAATAAATCATAAAATCCACATCACATGTGCATCACTCAAAGTGAAAATAACATTCAGCCATAACATCACAAACCATGAACATCAATCCCATATACCTAGAAATCCGAACTTCTTACCATAAAAAGTGTTACCGACACACTAGACTAATTTTCATCATATGTTCTGACACATTAATAATACTTCTATCTAATATGTACCAAATAGTAAAGAAATAGAAAATAAATAGCTCTGATACCACTTTGTCACATCCAATCCTAGATTAGTCTATGAATAGTATCTAAACTAGTTGGCAACAAGGCCTTAAGTGCACCTCCCCATACGCCAGATGATGATGACAAGAAATGAGGGCCTAGGGTGTTTTCGTGGGGAGACCATTCCATCATATTAGGGAAACAAAATAGTGGAAATATTTAATTATCATCTATAACAGTAAATAATCAGAGTGTGGAAGTAATAAATATAAACAAGGCTATAATAAGAAATGAAATGAAATAAAGGACTATGTGGATATGTCATACATAAAAAATTGACCACATATTGGATGAACACATATACATGAATAAAATAAATACAAATAAATGTACAAGGATCCTCTACTCCTTTGAGTTAGATCATATACCCTATCTCTATGTATATATCTAAGCCATCCTTCTCGACTAGTCCCAGGCCTCTTCCCATCATATATGCACAACCAAGTGAAATTATGCTCAAATACCCCAGTGTAATAGTGGTATGAGAAGGGTGCGAGTAAAAAAGTTAGTAAAGAACTAGAAATGTGGTCCTATACATAACCAGTAAATGTAGTTTAGTTATATGCGAGATACTAATAAAAAAACCACAATAATAATAAAGAACTATTAAAAATTAACTAGAAAAAAAGTCATATAAAAGACTGATTATATAAGTGCATGATCACGCAATATTATCCAAATTCAATCCTTGGGTTTGGGATCCCAATTGAAGATACCTGTTTGGCCTTCACCGGAATGTCCCTGAGTAAGCAATGCCACTATAGGGGGATACATGTTCTAGCCCTAGGATCACCCATACCCACCTATAATAAATATAATGAAGGATTCTTGGTATAAATCAGACATAATATAAACAAGGCATGAAGATTGATGTCATACCACTCAATCCATGCTCAAATCTGGTCCAATGTCTAAGTCTTAGGTACCAGTACTTAGGAAATCACAACATTGAGACATTGATGATTCCTATAAAGAACACTTATGCAGTTTTAAAGGAATTATCTCTTGTATCTAGGGTAAAAAAACAACATCCCTTAATCACTAGCTCAAAAGAACATTTTTAGATAGATCTAAGAAATTCAATAAGGTGTGTCCACCTGATCCTGAGGAGTACCCTAGAACAATCAAGGAGATCATTATCAATCCTTTAAAAAGATCAAGGGAAGTGTTCCCAATCGATTAGATCATCTGAAAACTCAGAGCAAGTTTTCTAATATGAAAATGTAATTTGTAATCTTGGGTTAAGTGTACCCACATAATAATGTAATCTGAAACCTTGGGGTATGTGCACCCACCTAGTAATTTAATCTAAAATCTTGGGGAAGTGAACCCACATGAAAATATAATATGTGTAAAGATCAAGGGAATTGGTCCCACCCAAAAATATAATATGAAAGTTTGGTAGAAGTGTTCCCACCAAAAAATGTCATCTACATAAAGCTCATGGGAAGTAAATCCACCCAAAAAACATCATCTGTGTACCCTTGGGGAATCCATATCATTCCATTGTAACACATCAGTCTCACAGACCAGTATCTAGGAAGTACCTCTAGAAATAATAGCATCATCAATTGTAACTAAGTGAGAGGATAAATACTGTGAGGTTGGCCTAATTTCTAAATCTATCATTAAAAACACAACCTATTTGGAACATATGTTTGGAATGAGTTCTAATGAGACACACTATAATTTCTACCAAAATCCATGATGCACTTTTTTAGGGTTTTTCTTCCCTTAGGGATCCCACTTGGTACCGTAGGTTAATACACTGGAGAGGAATCCTAATCAGATCCATTGAGGTTATAATGGAAGTAGAGGAATCCCACTTAGGACCCTTAAAAATAGTATAAGAGTATAGGAATTTCTCTTGGGATCCCGTAGGATAGATTCATAGTCTCAAGTCACCACCTGACACATTAGGATGTCACATCCCATGACATCCTAATAATGGTCGTTTTTACTCGCCATATAAATGTGTTATTTCCAAAATGGAAATGATAATGAGATGGATCATGGTCTATATTGGTTTTTAGGTCAATTTTGGGAGGTCTACTCATCTAACACGATCCCGGTATGCCTCAGGTCTGTCCATATAGTATTGTACAAGGGATAACACGCCTCACCAGGTGTAGCCTCACATCATAATGGGTCTGGTGGCTAATCATGCCTCAAGGGTCCAAGTCTTAACCATTAGAGGACAAGGAATGAGGCTTGCGCACCAAGGTTGTTAGTGAACCTGGCATTCATCCATTATAATCAACCAACTTAAGTAATTAAACAAGTCATTGGAATAAAAGTAAACATGGGGTATTTCCCTCATGGGTGAGTCCAAGCATACACATACTGCTATATAAATTCATAGATACTACAGGGAAGGTATGATATACCAAATACCATTTAGAAGCATCCCATTTATTTTCTAAGAAAAAAAATAGTTTTAAGGCCCATCCAAACTCATCCAAGACATAAAAATTCCTATCTCACAACCAAACCATCAATGTCAATTAATTATAATTAAATTATAATTAATTAATAAATATCTAGAAACTATAAAAAATTTACCAAAATAAATTAAAATTAATAAAGCTCAAAACCTCACCGGCTGATCCGGTTACCCCAGAACAATAACCAAATGCACTTCAACAACCTATGGAAGATCCTCAACCTTGATCCGGTCATTAAACATAGTGAAAACTATAAAAAACACCCAAAAAATTTAATTTAAGATTCAAATATTTATAAATTTACCATGGTGACAGAACTTAACAAAACTAAAAGTGGTAATTGGAGTCAAACTCTTATAACATCCTCTTCATAGGAAGAGAAAAATCCTGATCAACATTATCCGATTCCACCATGATTAGGTGGAATCAGTAATAAAAAACCAACATAGAGAAACCAAAATTATAGGAATAATTGTAATAACATAATATAGGCTAACAAAGTTTAATAGTTATTTATAGGTTTCCAACGCATTTGTTATCATTTTATTCAGACCAAGAATGAGTGTGATTTCCCATGGAGGAGGGTGTGCATGGGGGATATTTTGGGTGAAATGATGGAGAAAAGGGGTAAAAACTTAAAAGTGTCATAGGTTTAAAATGTTAATTTACCTCTTTTAATGAGGTTTCTGATTATGCCGCATGGTTAGGAAAACTGTGCACGAACTGTGTGAGCTTCACTATCCAAACACCTTGACCCCACACTCTTGCTGTGCATAGTTAGTCAAACTATGCACCAACCGTGAGAGTTATTCTATAAATCTACACCAAAATTAAAATTTTATTGGGTCTCTTCAAATTATTATAAAATCCACACAGCTATATAAATAAGCCACATGGTTTGGGTGCATGGTTAGCAGTAACCATGTTCCAACTGTACACCCCAAGCTGCTTTCTCCCAAAACTGAGTTTCGAAGCCCAAGGATCTTAAGAAATAACTGGGAACTCGAAGAAACTTTGGGGACCCATAATTATCCTAAAACATAATATTAATGCTTTAAAAATATCATAATTCCATTCAAAATCTTTGTTTTAAAAAGAACCCACCCACTAGTTTGAAAATTCAAATTCCTTCGGAAATTTACAACTCGTAAAAAATGGGATATTACATTGATGATATAATAAAAGAGTTTGGTTTCATAAAAATAATGAAATATTCTTGTGTATATAAGTTTATTAATTGGATTTGAATAGTGTTTCTGATATTTCATGTGGGTGAGAGACTTATTATCAAAAATGACATCTCTACATTAAATTCTTTAAATATTTGGTTGAGATAATGATTCTTTATAAAATACATGGGTTAAATTGCCTATATACTAGGTATGAATATATATAGATATGTATGAAATAGTTTTCTTGTATTTATTATAGACACAAACATTGATAAATTATTAGAGAGTTTTAGTATGAATAACTCTAGAAGGGTTATTTACTTGTGTTGCATGGAAAGAATATTTAAAAGATTCAAGACCCTTCTTAAGAGTTAGAATAGATGAAAAAATACCTTATGTATCCTCTATAGGCTCTATAATATATTCCATATTATGTATTTTACCTAATATCACATATTATAATATCATTACTAGTGGATACCAATACAATCCTTATGTGAATGACTGAATTTTTATTAAGAACATACTTAATTACTTAAGGACACAATATATTTTTTTCGGTACTTTTAGGAGAGGATGAATTATGTGTAAATGGTTACAATGATTCTAGTTTTCAATCTGATAGAGTAGAAATGAGATCTCAATTTGTTTTTGTTTTTTTTTCTGAAAATTGGTTATATTAGTTGGAAGATTTCCAAACAAGACACTATGTGGAATCGACTATACTATTAGACTACATCACTGTATCCAATGCTGCAAAGGAGGTGGTTTGGATTAGAAAGTTCATTTCTAAACTTGAATTTGTTCTTAGTATCAAGGGAGAAATCAAGATTCACTATAAAAATAATGTATCTATTTCTTAGGGAAAGGAACCCCGATCTCACCAAAGAACCAAAAAAATCCTCTGAAAAAACAATATTTTATGATAGATCATTGAGAGGGGAGATATTTTAATCTGTTGGGTGGATATAGATGAGAATATAGAAGATCCATTGATGAAACCATTTTCACATCAGAAGCATGAGGGTCATGTTGAGTCTCTTTATATATGATACACAATATATTAGTGTAATGGTTCAACAATGTATTATTATTTTATAAAAAAATCATTCTCTATTTATCATTCATTCTTGTGTTCTGTAAATTACTTTACATGAATAACAGAATGATAATATCCCATAAATGTATGACTTTGAGTTGTCTCTTATAAAAAATCATCATAGAGTAATATGGGTTCTAATGATGTGTTAAGATTATCATTAATGGTGGATTCATGAGATAATAAGTAATCTAATTATTTGTAATGACCTAAAAATTTATATCCCTTAGAATGTCATACAATTATCAATATACTTATGGGTGAATAATAATTATCAATTTTTTTTTACCTAAGGTTGGTGACATACCGAGCATGATAACCTTCATACTTTAACAGATTTACTTTGATTACCCTAAGTCTTAGATAATATCGGGGTGTTTGTCTACATTACTGATCATGTTATTGGTTGGAGGTCGATCAAGATGAGATGTTTTAACACATATGATGAAAAAAATATCTTACCCATGATTGAATTAGACTAAAGAAATTAATATCCATGATTAATTGAGTCACACATTATGTATTCAATTAATTAGGGTTAGGTACATGTGACATGTCATTTTCTGGATGAATCACATGTGATATATTCGTCAACCAGGTCAGTCTTTTTTAGAGATTCAATAATGTTTGAGGTAGAATATACTAGATAGACATTGTTCCATGTCTAGTGGTCAATTTATGTCATGGAAAAATGTATTATATAGGTATAAAGATGATTTATATGATATATCTTATAACGAACATGTTAAAATAGATATATGAGTATGTTTAATGGATATCACACCAGACTCATTTATAACATGAGTATCACTAATGGTTTTATAAAGGCTTCTATATAATTAAATCTATGAAATAAAAATTTCATATTTGTGTTGAATTATACTAAGTTTCATATCGTAACACTATTATATTTTTTATATCAATTATGTTTTGGAAAAAATTTGTTCGAAAATGAAGAGAGTTGGATAAACCATATTAAAAATAGATTTAGATGGATTCACAAAGAGTTGTGATGATTTTTCCTAAAGTCCTTATAGGATTTTAATGTTATTGGGAGTTTTTTAGTTATTATATAAAATAAGGGTATATTATAGCCTATGATATAACTATATTTTATTCTATAATATTCATATGATGAGTATCATTGGCTAAAAGAAGGCTGTATCATAATTAGGAATTATATGATTATATTTATCTCAATTATAAAGTAAGATGAGGCTGATGTTATGGACAATACATGATTGAAAAAAATCCTATTTCATAGATTAATAAACTTTATACCAATAGAATTGGTATATTAATGAATAATAATTGAAGTTTTCAATGAATTACTCTTATAGTATGTAATGTATGTATATAATGAGATGACACCCTATAAGAACAACAATCTTCATTTATTGAAAAACACTAGGGATGACCTATAAAATGGAAGTGTCCCCTTCATCTGGGTTAACTATAATTACATTTAATCCATATACAAATATCTTTATATCTTTTTATACTCAAACAACTATTAATTTTTGGAAGAATGTGCTAGCACCATTCTGGTTGGTCCAGGTTCCTCTCATTAAAAAATGAGGATCTGGGGTTGGTGTAATACTTTTTGAAGTGATATTGTTTATTTGCTTTATTTATTTCCGTAAATTATCAAGGATTTGAGATGGAAAAAAGTCACATTTCTAGTAATCCACACACATATATTTCTTTATTATCATTACACATTGATATTATTGAGGACAGTTCATGCCCATTTGTGAGTTTCTTTTAATTCTAGTTCATTAGGTGTTATCCCTAAATACCATTTGTTAGATCCCTATAAATACTAGTAGCGGTATCATAGCATACGTGTATTTAGATTCAGTAAATCATGATGTGAATTGAAGAAAAACTAATCTTATTCGTTATCTCAATCCAATCATAAAATGTGATACACCATTTTTTCTTAAAGAATGAATCCAATATTACTATATAGAGGTATAATAACCCATGATACAATAAAAAACCACATATTTATATATTTAATTTCATACAATATAGAGATATTTTGGGTTATTATTTCCAAATACATGTTTTTAAAAAACAATGTATGTAATTTATAAGGCCAAATTGATGTATATCATAAAATACGTTATGATATCATAGGTGGCAATAGGGATATCAATCTTAAACTTTTATTATCTATCATATTTTGTGATTGAGATATGAGTTGAAGAGTATGGCTGATAAAATATGAATCCATGACCTACTTATAATATTTTAGAAATCATTATGGATCATAATACACAACTTTTATCATATAATATGTTTGGGACTGAATCGTAGAATTTGATTTAAGGAGAAAAAATATTTATTTATATTTAAATATAATTATGAATTGAATCAGATTATTTATACTATTTTTATAAATAATTATAAATTTTATTTTAGGGATATTTAGTAATTTATATAGAGTTAAAGTTTTAATTAATTATAAATAGTTTATAATTAATTAATAAATATTTCTCTAACATTTATTGAAAAATATTTCAAAATATTAATTGTGAATGTTTAATTACTTGTTAATGAATTATATAGAATGGATTATGAATTCAAAATAACGTGTTTGTTTATTAATAGAAAATTTTAATTTATGGGCTGTCTATAAATAACAAAATAAGGAAAAATATAAAGTGTTTTTATTTAAATTATGAATTATTCATAATTAATTAATTTGAATTGTTCAAATTATAGCCTTATTTTGGGAAATTATTTAAACCTCTTCAAAAATAGTTTTGATGATTAATTTGATAAAGGTTTAAGTAATGTCAATTATATGATATTTAAATTATGTAAATAGTTTACATAGTATAGATTAGATTTTAAAAATTTTATAATTCATAAAATATATTATATTTAATGAAAATTCCATATAATGAATAATATTAGGAGTTCATATAATGAAACAAATAAAAATCATTTATATTCAATATAATGAATGTTTATAATGGATAACTAAAATTATTAATCATTTATAATTAACTTTTATTTATGAATTATTCATAAATATTTATCTTCTATTTAAATTAATGAATTTTTTACATTATTTAAAGGTTATTACTTTATTTGTTTCTCATGGATATAAATTATTTATATTTTTAATAGGTTTATGATTTAGTTTAAATTGTTTAATACACTCTAATAAAATTTTTAATCCTTGTATTACATTCTAGGAATGATTACAAAGGATTTAATCATTATCTACCTTGAACCTCATTTGTAACCAAGTTACTATCTGGAATATAGTTTATAAATATTAGGTTTTAGAGTTATAATGAATTGGATTATCTCTTGAGTAATATACCCTTCGGTATAGGGGCATTTGGTTGGATTTTCCATCAGTATGGATAGTTTTTCCATGTTCTAGAAAGGTGAGGGTTGACAATCTATTGCTTTGGTATTACTCATGTTGAGATTTTTTATATCATATAATTCAGAACCATTACATGAATGGTTTCTGTATATTATTTATGAGATTAATTTAGATGTGTAAATATATTATATTTTGTTTTTTGTGTAGTAACATAAAATATGAGTTATGTAAATATTTACACATCAATATAATTAGATCTGTTAATGACTTGATGATACCAGAGGTTTCCTTAAGTCTTATTTTTTCCAAGGAATTAATTTTGTTTTTATCTATGGAAATTTTATGAAAATATAAATTACATTAATAAATGATTACCCTATTTCTTAAATGTTTTTATAAAAGTTAAACCAAGAATGTGATGTCTAGGTTTTGGTTCTATCTTAATAGTAAAAGTGGGTAAAAGTTCCAAACAAAAGAAGAATAGTTATCTGGAGAGTATAACAATGTTTCTTTAAGTATCTTATCATTCCCATTGTGAAACAACCTATGAATTTTTAATGTGTATTACTTTAATTGAATATTATGTTTGATATCATGTACCATACACAACACTGAGCTTAAATAGACCACATCATTATTATTTAAATATGTCTGTTATATCATAGTTTTTGGACTATAGGGTATGAATATGAGTGAAAAAATTATAAAATATATGTAAAAAATATTTCATGAAATAATTTTATTGATTAATTCTTGGAAAACATGTACTCATTTCATAATGATAATAATTAAATCATATAAGGTTAAGAAAATTTAAGTTAAAGTGGCCATTTTTCTATAAGGTTTTCTTTAAATTTTATATGTTTTATTTAAAAGATAAATTTATCATTTTAGATTATGAAATTTATTGATTTTTTTTGTTTATACATGTAAAGTAATGAAATATAATTCATACATTTATTATCAATTTGATATAAATGAAGCTAAAACCATTTTATGGAAAAAAATATATTTTTTAGTTGATTATTTTTATGCTTACATTGTATTTTTATCTTAATAATTTAAATTATTCAATAATAATAAATAATTTTGATGAAATTAATTGTTAATATATTAAATAAAATAAACTAATAATAATATAATGGTCATTACTAGGCAAGTAATATTGAGAAAAGCATTTTATGCTTTGAAAATACATTTTTTTCTTCTAAAAATTGGTTTTATGTGTTTTGTGTTCGGATATTGGAATTATTTTACACCACTTTTAAAAATTTTATTGGATAAAATTAACTTCTTTATTTATATCATCGTATCAAAATTATCTTATGGTGATTTTTTGGGACTTTTATGATAAGTTTGACTTTTGGGTGAATAGTGAAAAAATACCAATTTCTATAAAAATTTCAATTTCTTTTCATGTATTATAAAAGTATAATTCTATTTTTTAATGTTATTAAAGTAAATTTAATGCCATTTAAATAAAAATAATATGATTAATAACCTAGAAATAATCATTTTAGATGATTTTATATAAAATCATTTTTAGACTTTAAAAATATTGTTTTAAAAAACTATTTTTTTTGCGTTTTCCATTCTTATTTTAAAATTAATTTCTAAAAATTAAAAAAATTTAAACTTGAAAATTTGATTTCAAATTTATAATCATTTAGTGAAAATCTATTAATGAGGAAAATTTCTTATTTGTCCATAATGTATAGTAACCATGGAAAATTGTTATCATTACGGTAGAGGATAAAATATGTTAATTAAGGTATAAATTAAGTGAAAAAGTCACAAAATTTTAACTTAATTATTATTGGATGATAGGATTAAAACAATTATCATTTTTATATCCGTAATAGGATTTATTTAGTTCCACTAAACCAAGTGTTATATATTTATTATATTTAAATGCTAAGAATAATTGCAAGAATGATACTCCCCTCACTTATAAAAGGGAGCCTCCTTTCCCCCCTTATTAAAAAATGTTGACCAACCAAGATCAAAAAAATCACTAAATAATATGTTACCAAATCCCCTCACCACTACCTATAGGTTTAAGTCTCTCCAAAATTATAACCTAGAAGGATTAAGATGTAAGCCAAATGACGTTTTCCAAAGAAGTGGTATAACTCTTAACTAAGTTCTTTAATGTTTATTTATTATTCTAATTAATTAAAACTTATCATAACCATAATTATATAGTAAAATATATATTTATAATATACTTAAATTTTATTATGTTTATGGTAAAAGCATTTTTCATCTCCTTTTTTATCTGAAGGTAAATTAAAACATCGATTTTACATACGTGTGGACTACCACCTCCATGAAGAAATGTATTTAGTTTTCCATCACCGCCTCACATGGATGGTAATAAAGATATAATTAATGAGCATATATTATTTTTATATTTTTTTTAATTTTATAATGATATGATATTACTTACCGGCTTACCCTTTCCCTTCTTTAGAAAATGATAATGTTTATCAGGTGTATGTGTGGACTACCACATCCACAAAGCAATGTGATCCATTTTTCCATTCCAACATACATTGATGGTCATAAGGATATACCAAAAATATGACATGAATAAAATATTTATGATTGTAGAAAATTATAATATTATCTACTTTATTTATTTTCCACCATCTAGAAAAATAAAATCATCATTCATACATACATACAAATTACCATATCTATCACGAACTAGAATGAGATACCATCGAACCCAACACCCAACCTGGACCTTGGAAAGACCTGAAGGTAATTATACATCCCCATGGGATGGAAACTAGTGCATGGGAATCAAACATTACATTTAGGAATGATTTTACCCATAATAAAGAACCAAAAAAAACTCAAAAGAATCATACATCACATCATATTAGAAATCCATAATCAAAAGGAATACAAATATCAAAAGATAATATTTTACATTTTAAATCCAAAAACCAAAATACCAAAATAGGGATGGTTACCAAAAAAACTAAAAAAACATCCCTATAACAAAAGGTTAGACCCCCTCATTCCACCACCACCACCAATACCTGCATGAGAGGAACCACTAACACCCATATCCACTATCCCCACCACAGATCAACTTGAATTTACCTAGGTGAAACATGACAAGGTCTACATACAACTTAGGGTGTATATAGAGTGTGATCCAATTCCCATTATAAAATCACCAAAAAGAGATTCTTGGCCATAATATTATAAGAAAAATCAACATGAAAGTTTTTAAATAAAAACAAAATAAAGGAAATCAATTATTTATAGAAAAAAATGATTTGAAATAAAAAGGAAAGTAAACATTCAATCAAGACAAATGATAACCATTTCATTACATGATCCCCATGGGAAATTCATGAGGAACTTGGGTTAGTGGGGTCATAGGATCCTCTTACCTTGGTGATATGGATTAAAAACCACAACCCATAGTGTACTCAAGCACAATCCATTAAAGGGGAACTCATAACAAGGTCTAGTGGTCTCTGATTATAATCACATGTTTAGTTAATGTTGTAGAATCAATCTTGCTAGGGAAACTAGAACTTATCCCTACTAGAAAACCTAGTGTACTAGACTTAGTCTGACTGACCTAGTTACCATGGATTCCTTTTTTTCTCAATTTCATCCTCTTATGTCACAAGACTCACTTCATGAACACACACACCTCCAACATTAGAAAGACCCACAAAAATCAACCATTTAATTTGGGAAACCATCTTTCAACCCATACTCACACCAAATAATTTTTATTAAACCATTAACACCACCTACACAATCCATAGAATTCATTTATAAATCATATCATGCATAATAAAATCTTACAACAATGTTAAAGCATGGAATCACATACATTTTTTATGAAAATTATAAAAACCATTGGAAAACCACAACCTCACCATAAGGATACCCTTGAAAGGAAAAAGCCTAACATAAACATAAAAATTGAACCCAAATAACTATTTTTCAACCCAATTTATAGAAACCAAACCGCTGGAGAATGGAGAACCCAAAGAATAAGGAAGAATGAACTAAGAAGACAGAAGAAGAAATGTAATGGAAGAGATTACTTGAAGTTTCTTGAAGATTATACACCAAAACCACCCAAGATTTGTATCCCAAGGGAAATGAATGGGAGAGGGAGATGTTCCTACAGTGTGGGGGGTTGAATGAGGAAGGCTATGGTTATTTGGGGTAAAAAATATAAGGGATAAAACTAGAAATTCCATATTTTTAATGTTCTAGGAAGTCCACATAGATTGGCCACATGGTTTTCCTAACAGTGCAGAAGTTATGCAAAACCTCATTTAAAAGGAAAATGTGGTCGAATGGTGTATTTGGGAAGGGTGAATACCCATTCAGTTGACCATGTGCCTAAGATATCCCACAAGTCTTGGGACACAATCACCTCTAGCCTAGAACATGGCCTCTAATATCTATGCTCCAACCATACACCACCAACTATCGGGTCCAAACAATTACCATTTTTCACAAAAAATCCATGAAAACATATGCAATAAAGATAAGTAAGAAATAAGAGAGAAAAATAACTCAAAAATAAAAACATGGATGTGATAATTCTCCCAACCATGAAAAAAATCTACCCTCACAAAGTCATGCTATAGTTTGAAAAGAGAACAAAAATGGGTTCTACTTATTAACCCATGATCTATGATCCAATGTCTCATGCTCATCATTCCCATGATTCCAAAGAACTCAAAATAATAGTTGGTACTTCTCATAAAGAACTTTATCTTGAGAATCCATAATCCATATCGGCTTCTTGAACATAGAAAAATCACATTCCAACTCCAACTCCTCCCAATTTTGCATGTGAGATGGGTCTGGATTATACTTTTTTAATTGAAAAACATAGAACAAATCACAGATAAATGTCATCTAAGATGAAAAATATAACAAGTATGACACCTTACTTACTCTCTCTGTAAAATCAAAAGGTTCTACATACCTCGATATCCGCATCCCTCGGTTACCAAGACAATGATTACCCAAGAAAGGGGACACCTTCAGAAACACCTGATCACTAATTAATAATTCCAAGGCTCAGTGATACTGACCCACATATGAGTTATGGTATCTATGCACTAGCAAACACCACTTCCTAATTAACATGAATTTATCATATGTCTCCTATACAAGGATTAGTCCCAAAAATGATATCACACCCACCTTCATCCAGTAAAAAGATGTCTAACACAACCGACTATAAAGCCCCTCAAATAGAGCCACACTTATTGAGGATTGGTAACCGTTGTTAAGTAAAAAATAGACCAATCCCATATGGTTATCCCATAAGCCTCCAAAATAAAACATGTAGGACCAAAGCATGTATTCCAATATTTCATTTTCTAGCTTGGTGTTACCATTCATTTGAGGATGGAATATCGTACTCAACATGACCTATGACCCCATTACCTTCTAAAGGACTTCCCAAAATCAAGAGGCAAAGCAGGGGTACCTATCTGAAATGATCATCGATGAAACACCGTAAAGTCTCATTATCTCCTGATCATACAATCGACCCAACTCACCCACCTAGGTTTAATCCTTAATAATGATAAAATAGAATGATTTGGTCAGAAAATCCATCATAACCCAAATTATGTTCCTTCCTAGAGGCATATGAGGTAATATAACATTGAAATCCATGGATACCTCATACCACTCTCAGGCAGGAATGGGCAGTGGCTGAAGAAAACCCGAGGGCCTCTAGTTCTCGGCTTTAACCAGTTAACAAGTATAGAATCTGGAGATTAAGTCAGCTATGCCCCACCTCATTCCTGACCACCAGAACTGACGATTCACATCATAAAACATCTTGGTGGTACTGGGATGAATGGAAAACTGAGACTAGTGGATATCCTACATCACCACCTTTCACTGGAAAAAAGGAACCATGATATGGACCTTGAAGAAAAGAACTCCCTATATGGACAAGGACCACTCTCTTTGCACCTCCCCATAATGAAAAAGATATATATACTGCTAGTACAACTCATCACTTAGCTTCTCTTTCTGAATAAACTCTTGAAGGGAGGGAGTTATATGAATATTGGCCAAGAATGTACCATCACCACACTCTTTGGTTTCTACGTGCATCTGAGTAAGAAGTCCCATAAAATTCCACTTATCACTAGACTCTTTTAGAGACTGCACAAGCATCTTCCCTCTCAAATCATTTGACTCCACATTACCTTTTTTCGGGGTGTAGATAATATCAAAATTGAACCATTGAATATATTCAACCCAACAACATTACCTCAAAATTAGATCCTTCTGGGAGAAGATATAGTTTAAACTATTATAGTCTGAGTAGACTACAAAATTCCCCCCAAAGAGATAATGATGTCATTTTTTCAAGTCATGCATCACCAATTATAATTCTCAATCTTGGGTTGGGTAGTTATTATCACATGTTTAGTGTTGGAGAGAACCATACACTACCACATGATCATACTACATTAACACACACCTGAGAACCATAATTGAAGCACTAAATAAGACTACATATCCTTTTCAAGTATCCAAAAAGATAAAAATTGAAGATATGGTCAACTAATTATTAATCTCCTCAAAGGACTCCTGACATTATTGTCTTCAATCAAACTTTACCCCTTTCTAGGTAAGGTCAGTCTTGAGAGATGCAAGCTATGAAGAATTCAAAAAAAAAAACACCTGTTAAACCCAATTAGGCCCAAAATATCACAATCTTGAAGATGTTACTTGGTTTCATTGATGAAATTACCACTTTTATCTTCTTAGGATCCACTGAAACACAACATTCTGAGATCATGTGATTCAAAAACTGGAACTCTATGATCTATAAGGTACACATGGAGATATTTTCATAGAGGTGGTGATCGTAAAGAGTGCCTAACATGATCCTCATGTTTTTATAATGCTCTTCCTTAATCCTAGAGTAAACCAATATGTCATCCAAAAATACAATGAAAAATGAGTCAAGGTACTAATGGAACACTTGGTTTATAAGATCCATAACGAATAATGAAGGATTCTTCAACCCGAATGGCATGAATAAATACTCAAAATATCTATACCTACTTAGGAAGGATAATTTTGAGACATCCAACTCACCGAATCTGACCTGGTGATACCTAGAATGTAAGTTAATCTTAGATAACCACCTTTACATATTGAACTTTTCAAATAGGAATTCTCTATAGGGAAAGGGGTATTTATTCTTTATTGTTACCTTATCCAAATTCTGGTAATCAATTCAAAACCTAAGAGATCTATATAACTTATTTGTAAACAGAACTAGGGGGCCCAAGGTGAGACTCTTGGGTGAATGAATCCTTTAGATTCCAAATCATCCAGCTATATTGTTAAATTCCTTAATTAAGTGGGGAACATATGGTATGAGGGATGAGATATTAGTTGTATTACCATCACCAAATCAATGGTGAACTCCACATCCCACCCTAGAGTCAACCCTAAGTAATCATTTGGAAACACCTCTAGGAACTCATCTACTAGAGGAGGTAATCCACACTCAGAACCTATGTTATAATCTTCTAACATGAGTGATGAGATCTAGAAAAAAATATTTCCCAACATCGTAAGTGGAGGCCTAGAATATTTTCATCTAGGATCCCACTCACGTTGAAAAACCTAATAGATTCCATTTGGTTCCACAAACCTCACTCATTGATGATAACAATCGATGTGTGCCTAAAAACTCACAATCAATTCTATACCGAGTATCACATCAAAGAGGTCCATTTTTAGAACCAGGAAATCCCATTATACATCAACCCTTGACATGGTGAGTGTGCAAGATAGGAACCTAAAACACCGCTCTCTCTTATTACCAAGCCGCGTTACCAAATCCATCGCATAAAGAATGAACTTAATCGAAAATTTCAACATATCCACAAGATGGGTAGAAATTATGGAATTAAAAGGACCCAAGTAAAAAAGAAAAATGGTGATGGATTAAGTAATAATAATCATACCACAAACCTTTGTTGATCCTACACTAGAATCCACTGGTGCTGATGCATAGAAAGAAGGTGCCTTATCTCTACCTGAGTCTGAGGATGACTGCTGACCTGTGACATTACTTTCAGTCAACTCTGTCCAAAATAAGATCCAACCATACCAACACAAACACTAAGACAAGAAACTACTATCCTGTATAGTTATGACTAGGATGAAATTCCCCTAAATGTTGTTGAACCTTTCACAACTTGATATGGGATTTTTTTTTAAAAACCGCTACAAATTCCCCATATGTACACACCAATGACAAGGTCTAGGTGGTTCTAGATATGATGGATACATATACCCCATACATCCACACCGATGGAATATGACTGATATAACATTCAAAGATGCCAGTAAAGATGGTCGGGATGGATATCTTGAGCTACCACCTCCCTTATTCACTTTCTCATCACGCTTCCTCTTATTTTCAGATGAACCACAACTTCCCTATCCTACTACTGAAGCTACTCTATAAAAACAAGACCATCCACTTTGATTGATATCCACCATCAGAGCTTGATTAAATACCTTAGAATAATTCTATATCTTAACCAAGAATACATGGGACTGAATGTCTAGCTGCAACCTCACTTCAAACCATTGATCCTTTAGATGCTCGTTAAAAACAACCTCGATTACAAAATATACTAACTTAGTAAAACTGTTGGCATACTCCAACATAGTATGATCCCCATGATGTAGATCAAGAAACTCTTGGGTTTTAGAAAAGTCTAAGGTCTCAAGGAATTACTTCTCATTAAATATGACCTTGAAGTCCTTCCAAAACATAAGTTTGTGCTTCCTGACTAGAACTACTCAGTCCCACCACCTCTTATTAGGACCTTCCAACAAGAACAAAACACACTTTATTTTAACTACCTTGGGAGTATAAAGAAACCCAAGAACACTTTTGATTCTCTCAATCCAATTTTCAACTTCCTAGGGTTCTGTGCTGTCTTAGAAGGTATGAGGTTTGTTCTTGATAAACTTCTACGAATTTAACTTCATAAACCGGGTTCAACTTACCTAACATTGGTAGGACCAAATCCCTCTCATTGATCTAATTCTTAGACAACTCAAACCACAACTTCCACTACTCTCTGATCAAATGGTGAAGGAGAAATATCTCCAGCCTATTACCATGTTTTAACAGGAAGTCTCTATGGAGGTATAACACTAAAACATTTAGAAAACATAATAAAATTAATAATTACACCATTATTATTTTTTTAGCAATAACAAAAAAATACAAACACCACTATAAATTAAAATAAAACTAAAACAATCATAATAATGAGTATGTCTACTCTGACAAGATCAGTGTCCCTACATAGTCTGAAGCTTGTATTCCTCACCTTGAGGAGGAACCAAAACAAATCCCAAACATCCCATGGAAACTTAATTCCTATCATGAGGTTTTCTGGCCATAGACCTCAATCACAACTATAACCGCAATCCTTGACAGTATAACTCTGTTCTATCTAGACTCTCCCAAAGAATGTGACTCAAAGAAAGGGTGAAACCGCTATGATACCATTTTTTCATGTAACAAACTAGTATTCCATCTATCTTGACACTTGACCTAGCCTATGGTAAGGTTAAAAGGACATTCCTAATCCCTATAGGCTAGAAACTAGTGTTTATACATCAAACATCACATTTGGGAATGATTTCTCCTATAAGAAACAACCACAAACAACTTACAAGAATCATACATCGCATCATAATAGATACCCATAATCAAAAGGAATAAATCTATGACAAGTTAAACCATTAACATTTTGAATAAAAAAAACACCAAAATAGAGAGGGTAACCAATTACATAACACAAACCTCCTTGTAAAAAAGGATTGAATCCCTTATTCCAACACCAACACCACCACCACCTACATGAGAGGAACCTCTATATCCTGGATCCAACATCACCACCACTGAACAAATTACCTTTACCTTGGTAAAACATGACAAGGTCATCATACACTAGAGGGTGTATATAGAGAGTGAGCCAATGCCAAATAGGTTATCACCCAAAATAGATTCCATGCCATAACATTATAAGACAAATCAACATTCTAGTTTTTATGGAAAAAGAAAATAAAGGGAAAAATTATTTAAATAAAACATTCTTTTAAATAAAAAAAGTAAACATTCCAACCATACAAATGATAATAATTACATCACCTGATCACCATGGGTATTACCTAAGGTACTAGGGTGAGTGGGGTCCTAGAATCCTCATACCTTGATGATATGTATTAAAAATTATATCCCAAAGTGTCCTTATGCATGAGCCACTATAGGGGAACTCATCACAAGGTCTAGTGGTCTATGATCACCATCACATATTTAGTTAATGTCGTAGTGTCAATCCTACCGGGGTAACCAAGCCTCATCCCTGAAAAACCGCCTATTGTACAAGAACTAGTCTGCCTAACCTAGTTACCAAAAATTCCCTTTATGGTAAATTTCATCCTCCCATGTAACAAGAACCACTTCATTCACACACATACCTATACCATTATAAACACCCATGGAAATCACCATTTTTATTTGAAAAATTATCTTTCAACCCATTACCACACAAAATAATTTTGAAAACACCATTTTCCACGACCACACAATCTATAGAATTAATTTAGAAATCATATCAAGAATACTAAAATCATCCAACAATGTTAAATTAGGGAATCACCTACCTTTATCTTGGAAACTTCCTAAAATCTATGAAAAACCAAAACTACACCACAATAAGACCCTATAATGAAAAAGGGACAATATAAAAATCAAGATTAAACCCAAATAAATAAATTTCAACCCACTTTAGGGAAGCCAAACCACTAGAGGAAGTACAAACCAAAGTTGAAGGAAGAAGGAACCAAAAAGATAAGAATAAGAGGAACAAAAGAGCTTACTTGAAGTTTCATGAATATTAAACACCAAAACACCCAAGATTTGGATCTTAAGGGTGAGTAAGAGGATAGGGAGAGGCACATAGGGTGTGGGGGTCAGATGAGGATGGTTAGAGTGATATGGGTTTAATAATCAAAAGGAGAAAATCGGAAATTCAACATTTTTAATGTTTTGGTCAGCCCATAGGGTTTGGAAACATAGTTTTCCAAACAATGTGGAATCCATGAGGGACCTAATTTTAAAGAAAAAAGTAGGCCTCATAGTCTCATTTGGAATGGACCATAACCATGTGGTTGACCGTGCTGCTTAGATAGGCCCACTGGTCTGGGTGCACGGTCTCCTATGGGATGGCACATGGTTTATACTAACCATGCACCAAGCATGTGACACCTGCTGTCGGGTCCAAATATTTTCATTTTCATGAAAAATCCTAGAAAATATTTGAAATAAATATAATACCAAAATAAAAAAGAAAAATACCTCAAAATTAAACCACAACTGTGACAGTATCCAAGAAAAAATGTGATTTATTTTTTATTATTTCCTTACATAGATGATTATAAAATTATATTGTATTTATAGACATAGTAATTTTAACATGATTAATATTCTATATATAATGGAAATATGATCCATTTGATCACAGTCAACACATTGATGTTATTTTGAGGTTATAAATCGAGTGACCCCAAAATGGCCACCTGATTTAATAACTATATAAAAAATGGTAATAAATGAAATTAAAGGGATTATTATAAGTGAATAAACTAAAAAGCGGTCTTAATAAATTTTAAATTTAATACAATTTTATTATTCAATAATGTATTGACATGGAATGTCAAGAGATGAGGTAATATATTTTTATTTAAAATGTAAATTAAAACATTTTAAACTCTACTTCCTCTATTTCCTTGTTATTTAAATTGTTTTTAGGATGTTTTTATATGTGCCAAAATGTTTTATAAAGTTATTTTATAATAAATTTTACTTTCTTTTAAAATAATTAAAAGGAATATTTTTATACATTTTTTATGAAGGTAAGTTTTGATTATTTTAACAAAGTGAAAATGAATATTTTTTAATGTTTTTTGCATTACCACTTTTTCCTACCATCACAACCATTATTAATTTTCAAGAATCCTCTATAAGTTTAAATAGGTTTTTAAAGAATATTCTATTACCTTATATTCCATGAATTTTTCATTTTAATATTTTTCAAAGGAAAAAAGAATTATTTTCCTTATTTTTAAGTGAATCCAAAAAGTGATTTTGTGTATGTGTTAAACAAAATATTTTATTCATTTTTTGATTTAAATGAATGTTTCAAATTTTTTTTATCATGATATAGTTCGTTTAAATTCCAAATTATGATGGAGTTAATAGTAAATAATTTACTCCTATGAGATATGTTTGTAACGAGTGGGTTTATTGGGTAAAGTGACAAAGTTAACATGAATTGAGTTACATTTAAGGGACATCATAAAATTATCCATGATTGTTATTAATTTTTAAGGGTTATTATAAGGATAATATCCCAATATACCAACACAGTTTTTAAATGCTTGCAATGCAATTTAAATTTAAACTTTTTATTTCATAAGGTATGAAAATGAACTAATGATTTTATGTAAATTTTATGATTTTCTAAAGGTGAAAGGACTATTTTAATGAGTTATGATGTTTCCCATGTGATTGTCAAGATTATGATTTTTACATTATGATTATATAATTTTTTTTATAAAAAAATTATGATTTCAAATTTATTTCATGAGTATGTAATGATTATTTTGAGATCAAAGTTTTCTATATAAAGGGGAAAATTTACTTATAGGTTTTCATGAATTTTCAAAAGGGATAAAAAGTTTCCTTTATTTTTATAACAGTCACTACAATTTTTTTTCTCATAAAATGTTTTTAAATGTTTTTCATAGGTATTAATTATGTGTCAGGATTATATCAAGGTCAATAGAGACACAACCTGAATGAACAAAAAGTTTTGTGAATGAAATATGAGTGCAAACATAAGAACATATTTTTATGAAAAAATGTATAATGTTCAGAAATATCAAATATGTTATGTAATGGTTTTCTTAATTCTATAAAACTCTGAAACTAAAAGATCCTAGAAATGAGATAATGTGAAATTATTTCTATTAAACTCATAATTATGTGTTTCTAAAATCATAACTTATTTTACATTAAAACCTAAGTTTTATGAGGAAGAAGGAGTAATGATTTCATAAAATGGAATAGTCTTACCAGAATTAATTTTTTAATTTTTCTTATTATGCATCAGTTTTATTGAAATTAATTCTTTAGTTTTAAAGGGTATGTGATGCAAACTATATGTTTTACATTTATTAAAAATATAAAAGAGTTTAAAATCCATGGATTTTTTTATAGAGATTATAGTTTTCATTTAGGTGATGATGTATTGATTTGACATATCAATGATTTGAAAGTAAATGAATTTATCAAGCATAGATAGATATAAGAAAAGGATATGTATCTTTATCTCATTTATTTTATATTATAATATAAGTTCTTCATAAAAAAAATTTAGTTGTGAATAAAATGAGATGATTAATTGTATACAAATGGTTTATTATTTGTCAGACTCTATAACATATTTTCAAAATAAGAAAATAAATAAAAATGATTCATACTGGATAAATTATTTTTCTGTATATTTTTTTTAAAATATGAGTTAAGGTGTTATTGATACCCCTTATTAGTATATTTTAATAAATAAATTCTTATTTTAATAGGTAAATTCTACAAACTCATAAAATTCTATACATAATATGGAAACAATGATTATTTGTTAAAAACTCATATTAATAAAAAATAAGAGTGATTTTAGAAAACAAAAAAGGTTGTGTATCTTAGCATTAAATTCTAAATAGAATATAGAATCTAAGAGGATATTGGGAGTATGTTTGAAAATATAGAAGTTTAATGTTAACAAATAAAATATTATAATAGTCTAAAATTAAAGTGATATCTAGTTAAAAATTAAATATATTAGGATTTGTGATGGTAAAGAAAAATATAAATGTTACATTACTTACCACGAGGAAGTGAGTATCACTATTTTATAAAGGGATGAAAATAGTAAAATTATATTGTGAATTTTACTTAATATTATAAATTAGTTTTTGGGTTTGGTGGTAAAATTGAAAATAGTTACATACATTTAACATAATAAAGTGAATGTCAAATTATCTTAAAGAAGTATAGGATATGAAAGTAAGTAATAATGGTAATAAATACATCATTTAGTATAATATCTAAATGGAATAGTTTAAAGGAATGATATCCAAAGAAAAATATGTAAAACTTATAATTTTTTTAGTAGAAAACAATTACTGTCATCGTAACATATGATGTTGTAGAGTTATAGAGATTGAATATGTTAGAGGAGTTAAACATTAGAAAAATTAATCCCAAATATTAAAATTATTAAAACTTTCTTTCTTCATTAATATTAGTCCCTAAAGAGTTTAGGGGGATGGTTTTATCAGATGTCCACATAGATATGTGATAATAATTACATTTATATTTAATAATTTTTAAAAACCCTAGAATGTGTAGGAAACATAATATTGAATTGGAATCTATTCATATATGATATGTTTAGTTCCCCAAACCATTTATCCACCAAAACATTACTTCGGGCTGAGTTCTACTGACCTTAGGTGTGCCTCTCCAAACACTAAAGGTTTCCGACTAGCAATGAGGGTGTAAATGGTTGATAGTGTGGAGAATATACCCTATGGTGATGATATAATAATGGTATAATACATACATACATATATATATATATATAAATCATCAGAAAATAGATACAAATAGACACTGAACCAATAACACACCCATGGTAGAAGCACAAGTAATATCATAAAATAGAAGAATCATAATCAAGAGTAGTAGCGAAATAAATGAACGAACCAACATTCCACTTATATATTCTAAAAAAACATGCATATATAAAAACTCATATAGACAATAAGTAGAAGGGGTTTCCCATGGATGACCTCAGTATGTATATACAATCGTATGCTAATAAAAAAAGAAAACAAAAGAGAAACATTAGATGCGAAAAGAACCTCAATACACATTCTATCCATTCCATGATAAACAACCAAACACTAAAGTCCATCTCTAGATCCCTCACATTTACCTGAATGAAAATCCATAAAGTCTACATGCATCCTTAAGGGCCTATCTTGGGTGTGAGAAAGAATATAAGTAGGCCACAACCAACATGTTAATATCCTACATCTATGATTAAGTAGGTGTAACAAAATAATAAAATAAATAGCACTGCATAAATGCAAAAAAATAACCCATTCCTCTTATGCTCAGAATTCACAAGGGAGAGATCATCTGCTTCAGCCAACATCATAATTCTGTAGTAGAGAGGATCCTTATACTAAGCCAAAGGCATCCCCCAATGTGAATCATCCCATGTAAAATCTCAAGTTCCAACTCTAATAAAATCTCCCAAAACCATGTTCCAACCACCACCTCATGTCCAAGTCATGTCACTGACATCCTGAAGGCATGCCCAAGAAATAAGAATCCGGTCCCTCATACACCTTCTCCAAAACACCCCTCAACTCAAAGCATGAAATATTTAGGAATAGTTATTCATATCCTCTAGGTGATAACATATTCAAATCAACAGCCAATATCCCAAGGAATGTCGATGTTTGTCCATCCAAATGATCCTAGAACAATGACCTCAAGTATAAAGAGCCTCAGACCCCAACCAACGGTCTCAACACTATCAACCGCTGGATCCTAAACATCCCAATTCATTTCTATGATAAATAATTATCCTAATACAAAACTAACATAGGCATCTACCCACAAGAGTGGTCAATACCACCTCATCATCTAAGTCATACTCTGTGAACACTTCTCCAAATGGCGTATTGGCTAATACAGGTGATTGAAAATCACCAAATAAGTCCCCAAGATACACCATTTAGAAAAATCATGCCCTTGTGACCATATCACTCAAACTAATTTTGAACACAATCCAAAATCACATGGGCCTCATCCAAAACTTGACAATATTTTCACCTCATCCCAACAACCAAGTCACCCAACTGGTGATCAACATCTCCCAAAGTATCCAATCCATGCCCAAACTGAAGATTACATCACCTCATACTAGATGGAAATCACTGTCTCAATCCTTGGGACAATCCCATCAGGTTCCCATGGAACCATCATAAAAAATTCATATAATTTATTCAATTCAATTTAAATACAAACTCGTCTCGACATACTCTTACCAAGGTCCGAAGCCTCTCACTAGGCTCAAACCATTTGTAGACTTGGAGGGGAAAGCCCATATGAATCTCTTAGCATCATTTAAGTAATTTATAGAGAAACCATTAATTTAATAAGGTCTCACTCAGTCAACAAAAATGGAATGCTCAATGATGCACCCCATAAAAAGACCTGAAATCAAAATGAGAGATAAGAACCACCCACCTCACGTTGGAAGACTTCTTCTCATCCGATCTTAGCATCTAACGTGATATGACTCAGAAGAAATCATAATTTTAGACAAACTTATTGAAAATAGGCTAAATTTATTTGCATGGTTTTGAAATTATTCATGGAGAGATCAAGTAATAAAATAGGCAATTGGATTACTGATACACATCCAATGTCTCAGATGGATCACGAAATAGATCTTAGATGAGGAATCTAGCTCACACCCTAGGGAAAGAGGAAGGAGGTCCCAAGGAGCCTAAATGAAGCCCATACGATGGATAAAAAAAAGGGTGAAATAAGAAATAAGAGTGGAGGTGAAGAATGGTAAATTTTCCTCTTTAAAAGAGGTTCTTGGATGGCTTGCACAGTTTGGAGAATTGTGCATCAACCATGAGACACACACTATCCTAAGGGGTACCTCACATGGTTATCCTACATAGTTTTCCAAACCATGTAGAAACCATGTGGATTATCTCTACTAAAAACTGAAAAGTTGCCACATGGCCGTGCACCCCCTCTTACACAGTTTTGAAAACTGTGCACAGAGCACCTAGAGGGACACAAAATTACTCATCGAAGGCCGCACAATTTGTTCAAACCATGTGACCTAATCTGCACACTGTGAAAACTTAGTTTTTCAGCCTCTGAAAGACTCAAAACCCAAACAAACCCCTATGAAACTTGAAAATAATTAAGAATCATATTAAAAAATGTATTTTGTTAAGTAAAATCTTGATATTAAGTTCTTCAGATCAAAGAAAGGTTTGACACATCCACCAAATTCTAGAAAATCAAAAAGGTGTGGAATTTGACCTACTCCAAAAACCCAGGGCACTATAATCTCCCCACCTTAACATCATCATCCCCAATATATCCATAATAAATAAAATATGGTACCAAACATACCCATCACATTAAAATTTAACTAGACTACACTGGTTACAAGGGCATAGGTTAACCACCTTAAGGATCTCCCCAACATATGAGTTTTCTACCCCTGGTCACTTCTCAACATGAAACTAAAATAAAACCAATGGTCCATCAACCATCCATGGACTCAAAAAGTCCTCCCATGATGCATCATCACTCCTGTACCTCATTAGTTGCTCCTGTGTCATAATTGACACCCATCATTCCTCATATCTTAGCAGATGAAAACCTCATATCTGTGTCACACATGACACCTATGACATCCCACATCTCATTAGTTACTCAAAATCAGTTTGAGTTCCTCATACCTCAACAATTCCCACATCACAATGATGCCCAAATTTCAATGTACCTCATAAAAGTCATGCATCCATTGATGCAAATAAAATATCTTGGTTCCACACACCTCATATATATATATGTATATGAAACATATCCAAACTGATTCCAACCTACTAGACAATACCTGGTTAGTCCATAGATACATTCCGTACACATCATGCAACCAAAATAGACATGCCTCTAAAATGTGAAGTCCAAAATAAAAAAAACTCTGATCATGCCCATGGCGTACTTCTGAATGTAACCGACTCCCCAGCCTACTCTACTCCTATAAAATCCACTACATGCACCTATATTGAAGTTTGGATACCTAAGGCATATATTCCCAAGAGTACTGCACTAGCCACTATCCACTTAACCCATTGTAGGGTCCCTCTATATCTTCCATGACCTCGACATATAGCTATATCTCACCTACCATCACCTAGTAATGCTCCCGGTATAATATCAGAACCCTAATTCTACCTTGGTCCCTGTATGCTGGCTGTTCAAGAAGGATTTATATAGAACATATCGAGATGCCTGACTAGTTCATAATCTTGGCACTCCTTCGGTGCCCAATCTCACTACATCTGCATATGACCTGGCTACTCACACTATAAGTATACTATCTAAGACCACTCTGAGGTGGTCAGCTCGAGTCCCTATCCTAATTACCCCTCTATAAATCCTATGGATCTCACTTCTTACTATTTGAAATATCACTACTAAAATCAATCGATTTCATCACCTGGCTCGAGTATGACAGATCTGTTAGATTTCCCTTGGCTATGAGAACTGAATTCAACACCTCCAAGAATAAGACTAACCTAAAATATTGTTACCATCACCCTAATGGAATGTTATAAACTATCCTCGAAATGCCTCACCCTTGATGTGTTGTCTCCCATCATAACATGTGTGAAATGAGAAAACTTGGTGAGTTTCACTACATAGTCCATGAAAGACATGTATCCTTGCTATAGGATCAAGAACTCATGATCTCTCTCTTTCCTCATCATCTATAGAAAGAAGTGCTCGAAGAACCTGAACTGAAGGCCCTTCTAATATAGTCCTTTGTCCATGTCTTCCTAGAACTACACATCCCACCATCACTTCTCCGGTCATTTGATCATGTACGTAACCAGCTTCACCCTCCACCATGGGGGTGTCTCAAGATGCTTTAAGATCATCTACTTCAATTCGATCTAGTTCTCATCCACATGTGGACCACACTCACCTTGAAATATTGGTGGGTGCTATGACTAGAACTCCCAATTCAAGTACACCATAGAAGGATCTTCTTCTCTAGATCCCAATTAATCCCCTGGATGAAACATATCTCGCTTTCTCTGAGAAACTCATTAATCCATGACCCAAAACCTATCAAATTCAGAAGCTACCACACTCACACGAGGGCACCTATTCTAGTACCTACAGATCATAATTAGCATGACCCTCCATGGCCTCACCTCAACCCTAAAGGGTCTCAACCTATGCTCTCTAAAGTGGAACCAAATCACTTCCTCCCTAATGCTCTATCAGAATCCATCCAGGTGGAAACCCACTAAATACAAATACATTGGTCAGAAAACCATAATAACATATATAATGTAGATAGGGAAAGTAGTAATAGGTAGTTAAATATCACTAACCTTACCCCTCCCTAGATAAAACATGTCACACAACATCTTGCCTTATGGACCCTTACCTACCCATATCAGATCCAGGTATCACATATGACTCAGTCCATTCCCATCCAGAAGAAACATGTCGCCTCAATCCTAAGGCATCATCGCCCAACCTAGTGATCAACATCACCCCATATCATCATCACTTCCTACTCCAATAAGAGGCAGACATACCCATATATATATATATAATACCAAAAATAGATTTCATCAGGTCCACATTCCTAGTCTAGTTGAGTAAGATTCCATGAAAGAGAGGCTAGGTAGGAAAACGCCGCTTAGATTCCTTTATTGACACTTTAAAAAACCCAGCCCCTCTTAGAATAATCCTATACCCCAATGAAAATCACCAAAATTTTATCATAGGCATAAGATTATATATATATAACATCCTATGTTCCTAATAAAAAGGCATTCAAAAACACCTTTTTCCATACTAGGATAAGGGTACAAAGATACTCCCTTACCATACCAGGCTAAGGGTTTCATGTTATAAGAGGTAATAATCATATTTCAATTGTACCAATCAAGGTGGAAATAAAATCAGATATAAAATGAGAAAAAATGAACAACAATTCCCACCCTTGGTAACTTAGTCCATCCCTCGTACATGGGGCTAAAGGAACCTAAACACAAGTTCTAAACCCAGTTCTAAAACATCCTAATATTTAGTCTACCATAGCCTAAATTGTAAGACCAATAGAATAGAAAGTTTTTGGAACCACTTGTAGCTAGTTGTACATTGCTACTAATTACCTATAAATAACTTCTCTAATACCATTTGTAGTTCCCTGACTCATTTATCAACCTGAACAATGCTTTAAGATGAGTGCCACTAGCCTTAGGCGCACCTCCCCATATGTTAAAGGCTTCCAACAAGCAGTGAGGGTGTGAAGGGGTGATAGTGGGTAGAATATACCCTCTGGTGATGATATAATAATGGTAATATATATATATATATGAAGTAGAAAATATAGACCAACAAACACTAAACCAGTAACCTTCCCATGGAGGAAGCATAAACAATACCATACAATGGTATAAGTATAATCAATAACAACATGGGAATACTTAAACAATCCAACATTCCATTTTTAGATACTATAATAGAACATGCATACATAAAAAGTCATATATGTAACACCCTGACCCTACCTCATTGTCTTGAGAAGGCGGTGAGGGCTACTTGGCCTTAAGCGATGTTTCCAATGCGCCAAAGGCTGGAAATAAATGCCGAGGGCTTCAAGGAATAGTGGGGAACAATTTGCCTTTAAGACAAAACCAACCAACAATGAAAGATGCATTCACTATCAAACCCAACCATATTATACTAACCATGCCATCACATACCCCAAAACCATTCAACTAGACATGTCCACAAAACATCAGAGTACAAAGCGGAAACTAAACAGGAAAACATCACGAGCCATGACACCACCACAGCTCCACACCATGCTCCAAGCTCCAAGCTCCACCAACACATCTCAAGAATCACCACGAACCACTAGCAATGAGATTCCTTACCTTCACCTGTATCCTGGTACACGACATCTATAGAGACACCAAAGTTCCAAAGTAAGGGGTGAGTACAACTAATTAGTAGGTTTTCCCCAAATGACTTCTCTACACATGACACTAGGATAAAACCGTTAACACATTTATATAAAGTAGTTTATATAAAATAATCACAAGTGAGTCCAATACCATAATCCAAACACAACCTATCCAAGACATATTGCCCAAACCAAGTAAACCCAGGGAAATCCAAACAATCATGCCATAAGCCAAACATGCCACACAAGGAATCCCAATCAACCATGCCATGCAAGGAATCCAATTCAACCATTTCACATTTCCACAACAAATTCAATCTATGAAAAGAAAAACCCAACAAAGCATCCATAATGGTGGGACTTCCCACCCAACTCATTCATCCCATCTTCAGCTAGCAGGACTTCCCGCCCACTATCTGACAAACCAAAATGGTGGGACTTCCCGCCAATCACATTCACCTTTTTGAAAGACCACATACACATCACAATCATACACCCGTTATGTCACACAACCAATTCCATTCACTCGATCACGGTGTTACCTTAATGGTGATGCATTCACAGCCAACTCGTTTCCTTTATAATGTGGGACTTCACGCCCATCACTGGTATGGGACTTCATGCCCATCACCCTCCCATCACTGGTGTGGGACTTCATGCCCATCACCAAAATCCCCACAACATTTCAATCCACAATTACCAACATAATCCATAACCAATCATGTAACCCTCCAAGGCCAAAACAATACACAATTCACCATTTCCATTACATGTCAATCCACTTCAATAAATGAAACATTTATTGAAAACACCCTTCAATCATTTTCCATACCAAACCATATTTCAATAAAACAAATCATTTTATTGTAACCATTTTCTCAAATCATCTTAATCAAACCAACAAAACAACTCATTTTAAAATCCTATTTTAAAATCACATCAAGAGCATTTCTCTACAAGCCCCTTTTCCCCAAAAATTCTCAAACCATTACCAAAAGGATTTCCATCTAATTTATCACATCAACAACATAATTAATTTTAAGCAACACAAATTAATTGTAACCAAACCAGTAGTTATAACCAAGTGGAGTCGAGAGAGAATCCACCTACCTTTAGGGTTCTGACGGAATCGACCCACAAGCCATTACTCTTCAAAACTGGTGAATGCACCACCGGAATATCTCTGGATCCCCTTCCCTAACATCCACAATCCTTAAAATCAACATCCAAGGAAACCCAAACCCTAGATCTACAAAAAAAGAGTGTAGATCTAGAAAACTGAGAGATAGGGAGATGTAGATCTAGATGAAAACAGAAATAACCCAAGAGGAGAGACTTACCTGGGAGAAACCACCTTCAATCTTCCAAGAAACCTCTTCAAAATGCTTCCAAAACGAGTGAGAGATCACCATCAACCTCTAAGAACCCAAAATCCCAAGCGAGGATTGAGTGGGAGAGAATTTAGAGAGAAATGAGGCAACCCTGAGGGAGCCTGGATTTAAAAACCCTACTTTTAAGTAGCCGCACAATTAGCCCAGACGGTTTGGAAAACCTTGCGCTAACTTGGGCACACTACTGCCTTGAGAGAAAGGGTCTGCATGGTTGCCTCACACAGTTTGGCAAACCATGCATAGGCCATGCGAAGCCTACTGTCTCCCCCTGCACAGTTTCTTAGAGAACCTACACGGTTTCCCCTAACCGTGATCAAACTGTGCTCCCTAAGAAAAACCTCCACACTTATCCAAAATCATTCCAAACTCTCCCAACCTCTTCTCAACTCATCCCATGAACTTTAAACACATAAAAAGGCATAAAAAGGATACATACCTCAAACTGGGGGTGATACATTCTCCCCACCATTGGACTTTCTGTCCTCAGAAAGTAGTGAACCCGCCCTTTGCTGAAAGAGCTCAGGCCACTGCTCGACCATTTATTTCTCCTGCTCCCAAGTCTCCACTTGAATCTGACCATGCTGCCACAAAACAAGAAATAAACCAAAGATTTTACCATGCAAGACTTTCTCTTTCCTATCCACAACCCACACTGCCACGTGAACCAATGAAGCATCCGACTCTTGCTCAATATAATCCTATCGAATAACATGGTCATGATCCGACTGATACTTTTTCAACTACGACACATGAAACACATTGTGCACCACACTGAACCTAGGTGGAAAAGCCAAATGATAAGACACATCACCAATCAACTCAATAATCTCAAAAGGTCCAATATACCTTGGAGATAACTTTCCCTGCTTCCCAAACCAATGATGTCCCAACCTAGGAGAGATCCTCAAGAAAACTTGATCACTCACCTAGAATGACAACGACCGTCGATGATGATATGCATATGATTTTTGATGACTATGAGACTTTTATATTCTCTTCCTAATTAACTTGATCTTCTCCATAGTCTCCTGGACAAGGCTCACTCCAACCATCGAGGAATCACCTGTTTCCACCCAGCATAGTTGAGAACGACACGACCGCCCATACAATGCTTCAAACAGAGCCATATGTATGGATGCTTAATAACTATTACTTTATGAGAACTAAACCAACGACAAGTGCTCCTCCCATGAGCCACCAAAATCCATGACACATGCCTGCAACATATCCTCAAAAGTTTTTATCGTCCTCTCGGATTGACTGTCCCTCTGAGGGTGATATTCCATGCTCATATTCAACTATGTCCCAAGGTCTTGCTGCAAGGATTTCCAAAAATGAGATGTAAACCTCAGATATCTATCTGATATAATCAAAAATGGGACACCATGTCTTTTTACCACCTCCCAGATATAGATTTTGGACAGATCCTCCACCGTATGAGATTCACGAATAGCAATGAAATGGGCCGACTTCGTTAGCCGATCCACTATCACCCAAATGGAGTCGTTATTCCTGACCATTATTGGGAGACCTGTGACAAAATCCATCAATATTTTCTCCCACTTCTAAATAGGGATTGGTAAAGATTTCAACATTCCCACTGGCCTCAGATGCTCTGCCTTGACCTGCTAACAAGTCAAGCATCTCGAAACAAACTCAGCCACACTTCTTTTCATACCAGCCCACCAGAACTACGCTTTCAACGCTTTATACATTTTCTGAATTCCAGGATTAATAGACCACATGGAATGATGATACACCCTAAGAAGATTCTCCGGACAAGCAACTGGTAAAACCATCTGATTCCGAAAACACAAAACTGAATCTCCATTCAGTTGCCAACCCTCAATGGTCTCCCCACCATTGAGTTTCGACCTCATGGTCACACACTCAGAATCAGATATCTGTGCCTCTTTAACCAGGCCAACAAAGTCAGGAATCAACAAAACTAGAAATAAGACCGCTCTATCACACTAGTCCTCACATTCCAACCACACGTCATCTATAACCGACATCAACTACCACTGGTTCGATGCCTATTTCACCACCTAAGAATATGATTTTCTACTTAATTCATCCGCCACTAAATTTCCCTTACCCAGTGTGTACATTAAGTCAAAATCAAACATCTAGAGATATTCCATCCATTTCATTTGCCTCAAGATCAAATCCCTTTGTGAGAAAATGTGCTTCAAGCTCTTATGATCTGTGTATATCGTGAATTTCTCACCGAAGAGATAATGACGCCACACTTTCAAAGCATGGACCACGGTTAACAATTCCAAATCACAAGTTGGGTAGTTCTTCTCATGAACCATCAACTGCCATGTACCATATGCAACCACATGATTTAATTGCATGAGAACGAATCCCAACCCTGATTCGGATGCATCGCAATACACCATGTACCCTTTTCCTCATTCTGGAAAAACCAAGATTGGTGCTGATGTATGGTGACCCTTTAGCTCTTCAAAAAAATGCTAACACTATTCATTAAACTAGAATGGAACATTATTTCTTGTCCAAACTATCATTGGTGAAGCCAAACGTGAAAAATCACAAACAAAATGCCGATAATACCCAGCTAGAATGAGCAAACACTATACCTCAAACTCATTATTTTACGGTTTCCATGAGATAACAGCCTCTATCTTTTCTGGATACATAGAAATTCCCCTTTCAAAAATCACATGGCCTAGAAAAGAGACTTCTTATATCCAAAAGTCACAGTTTGACAATTTGGAATACAACTGATGATCCCTCAAGATACCCAACACTGTCGCCAAGTGCTTCTCATGCTCCACCCTTATCTTTGACTACACCAGAATATCGTCTACAAACACCACCACAAATGAATTCAGATATCTATGAAATATCTGATTCATCAATGCCATGAATACCGCTAGCGCATTCATTAGACCAAAGGTAATAACCACATATTCATAATGAACATATATACTTCTGAAATATGTTTTAGGAATATTGTCTTTCCTCACCCGCAATTGATGATATCCTGACCTCAGGTCGATCTTGGAGAACCACTGGGCTCCCCTCAATTGGTCGAACAAATCATCAATTCGTGGAAGTGGATATCTGTTCTTTATCGTAACTTGGTTAAGTCGACGATAATTAACATAGAGTCTCAAAGTTCCATCCTCCCTTTTTCACAAACAACACCGACGCTACCTAAGGAGACATGCTAGGCCGGATAAACCCTTTGTTTTTTTAACTCTTCCAACTGGAATTTCAATTCCCAGAATTCAATAGGTTCCATCTGGTAAGACAGAAGTGAGATAGGATTGTTCCCTGGAAGGAGATCAATCGTAAACTCCACTTATATTACAGGAGGTAACCCAGAGAATTCTTCAGAAAAAACATCCATGAACTGATCCACCACTGCTAGAAGAACACTTTGTTCAACACCCTCTACCGATTCCAATGACAAAACCACCAACTGATATGATAACGTGCCCACTGATGGTTCCAACAAACCCATTGCACCCTGCCTTTCATGCCTCTCTCCTCTAAAGAGATGTCTAATGCCATAATGTGTCGTAAAATCTATTGTCCATGCATTATAGTCAATGTGGGACTTAAACGCCACCAGTCAATCCATTCCCACAATTTCATCATACCCATCCATCTCAAGAACTGAGAAATTCCACATTAGCGCAACCTCTCCCACAACGATACAACATGCTCCACACAAGAAGGCTCGAAACTCTTTTTGACCCAGAGAAGTTTGAAGTTTCAAAACCGAAGGCATCATTTCTACCCTTAAAACCATAAACTCAACCACATGTGTAGAAATAGAGTTCCTTAACAAGGAATAAGTGTCCTTACTCTGCTTGAACCCAGCGTTAGAGTTCCCACTATTCCCCATGGGTACCACCATGCTTCCTCCGCCCGAAGCTCCCAACAGATCCCGCTCAGCCATCGATGCTAGATTCACCATCTCTGTGTAATCACCAATACACAACACTTCTATTTTTGAATGTATCTCTTGCCTTAACCCCACTTCAAAGATCCTTGCCTTCCACGACATGGTACCCTCCACCTCAGGTGAAAGCCACACTAAGCTCATAAACTTAGCTGCATACTCTGTCACAAACATATGCTCTTGCTTCAGACTAAAGAAATCAGTTATGCACTGAATTCTGAACGTATGTGGGTATAATTGTTTGTTAAACAATTCTTCAAAGCTTTCCCACGTCATACCTTGGTCCGTCCCCGCTTGGACTACCAACTCCAACCATCAAAGAACAAGATCCTCTATCCTATATGTTTCTAGCTTTACTTTCAGCTCTACCGGCATCCTCAAGAATTCAGAAATTCTATTCATTCTAGACAACCATGCCTCTGCCCCTTCCGAGTCCGAATCACCCCTAAAGACGGGTGGATTATGCCTTTGAAACTGAGCCACATAATCAAAATGATTTGGCCCTTCCACTCTATTCACACTTCCCACAGCTTAGAAAGCTTTCACTATGCTCTAGACTAACTGCTGGTTCTCCTGGGGTTCAGGTGAAATGAAGTTATCATCAGCCACTTCCAGTTGGTCTCTACGATGCCTACCCATTGCATTTATATAAACAAAAAACAAACAACCATGAGTCTCAATTCTATACCCATCAAGAATTCTCCTTTCAATTAGCATTACACAACACTATCACAATGAGGCTTTCCACCTTTCCACATTTTCCATGTTTAACCATTTTTAAAAATCAAACCATTTTCAAAATACCACTAGTTTCCATGTTTCAAATCCTTCCGTTTTGAAACCCAATTCAGATTTTTCAAAATCCCCACATTCATATCACAACATAAATCATTATACCCCAATGAAATATGCATCCTAGAGGGAAGTCATTTCTATGATGCATTCCATGTTCATCTCATTGGCTACACCCACGACAATGAGATATCCAATGCCTATAAGTGTCTCCAACCACTTTTGTACCCAACTCACTGGTAACTTGAAGTTCAACATAAAAGGGTTAGATACATATTTTTGTGTTATAAATTCCATGTTCCTACATTCCTACACCTTCCTACCATTCCGACTCAAGGAATATACCACAATAAGTTTCAACTCAAAATCCAAGAATCAATTCCAAAGGACCAAACAAGCAGATACCACTTGTAACACCCTTCCCCCACTTCATTGGCTTGAGGAGGCGGTGAGGGCTACTTGGCGTTAAGCAATGATCCCAAGGTGCCAAAGGCTGGCAATAAATTCCAAGGGCTTCAAGGAACAGTGGGGAACGATTTTCCCTTAAGACAAAACCAACCAACAATGAAAGATGCATGCACTATCAAACCCAACCATATGATACTAACCATTTCATCACATATGCCAAAACCATTCAACTAGACATGTCCACAAAACATCAGAGTACAAAGCTAAAACTAAATAGAAGAACACTATGAGCCATGACACCACCACAACTCCACACCAATATCCAAGCTCCAATCTCCACCAACACATCTCAAGAATCACCACAAACCACTAGCAATGAGATTCCTTACCTTTACCTGTATCTTGGTACACGACATCTGCAGAGACACCAAAGTGCCAAAGCAGGGGGTGAGTACAACTACCTAGTAGGTTTTCCCCAAATGACATCCCTACACATGCCACTAGGATAAAACTATTAGCACATTTATATAAAGTATTTTATATAAAATAATCACAAGTGCATCCAATACCATAAGCCAAACACACCCTTACCAATCCATCTTGCTGAAACCAAGTAAACCCAGGGAAAACCAAACAATCATGCCATGAGCCAAACATGCCACATAAGGAAGCCCAATCAACCATGCCACGCAAGGAATCCAATTCAACCATTTCACATTTCCACAAAAAATTCCATCTATGAAAAGCAACACACAACAAAGCAACCATAACGGTGGGACTTCCCGCCCAACTCGTTCACCTCATCATCAGCTAGCAAAACTTCCTTCCCACTACCTGACAACATAAAATGGTGGGACTTACCGCCCATCCCATTCACCTTTTTTCAAGACCACATACATATTACAATCATACACTTGTTATGTCACACAACCAATACCATTCACTTGATCATGGTGTTACCTTAATTGTGATACATTCATAGCCAACTCGTTTTCTTCATAGTGTGGGACTTCATGCCCATCACTGGTGTGGGACTTCACGCCCATCACCCTCCCACCACTAGTTTGGGACTTCACACCCATCACCAAAATCCCCACAACATTTCAATATACAATTACCAACACAAGACATAACCAAGCATATATCCCTCCGAGGCCACAACAATACGCAATTCACCATTTCCATTACATATCAATCAACTTCAATAAATCAAACATTTATTGAAAACACACTTCAATCATTTTCCACACCTAACCATATTTCAATAAAGCAACAATTTTTATTGAAAACCATTTTCTCAAATTATCTTAATCAAACCAACAAAACAACTCATTTTAAAATCCCATTTTAAAATCACATCAAGAGCATTTTGCCACAAGCTCCTTTTTCCCAAAAATTCTCAAACCATTAACAAATGGATTTCCATTTGATTTCTCACATCATCAACACAATTAATTTTAAGCAACAAAAATTAATTGTAACCAAACCACTAGTTCTAACTAAGTGGAGTCGAGAGAGAAGACACCTATCTTTAGGGTTCCGACGAAATCTACCCAAGAGCCATTACTCTTCAAAACCAGCGAACGCACCAGCAAAACCTCTTTGGATCCCCTTCCCTAACATCCACAAGCATTAAAATCAACATCCAAGGCAAACAAACCCCTAGATCTACACAAAATAGGTGTATATCTAGAAAACCGAGAGATAGAGAGATTTAGATCTAGAGGAAAACACAAAGAACCCAAGAGAAGAGACTTACCCGAGAGAAACCACCTTCAATCCACCAAGAAACCTCTTAAAAATGCTTCCAAAACAAGTGGGAGATCACCCTCAACCTATGAGAACCCAAAATACCGAGTGAGGCTCAAGTGGGAGAGAATTTGGAGAGAAATAAGGCAACCCCGAGGGAGCTCGGATTTTAAAAACCCTACTTTTATGTAGCCGCACAGTTTGGAAAACCGTACACTAACTGTGCGCATGCTATTGCCTCGAGAGAAAGGGTCTACATGGTAGCCTTGCATGGTTTGGAAAACCGTGCAAAAGCCGTACAAATCCTACTATCTCCCCCTACACGGTTTCCTAGAGAATCCTCATGGTTTCCCTTAACCGTTCTCAAACCGTGCTCCTTAATAAAATCCTCCACACTTATCGAAAACCATTAAAAACTATCCCAACCTCTTCTAAACTCATCCCATGCACTTTAGACACATAAAAAAGAATAAAAAAAGGCTACATAGCTCATACCGGGGGTACTACGTTCCCACACCATTGGACTTTACTTCCTCAGAAAGTAGTGAAAACACCCTTTACCGAAAGAGCTCGGGCCACTGCTCAACCATTTCTTTCTCCCGCTCCCAAGTCTCTGCTTGAATTTGACCATGCATCCAAAAAACACGAACTAAACCGATGCTTTTACCGCACAAGACTTTCTATTGCCTATCCACAACCCGCACTGGAACATGCACCAATGAAGCATCCGAATCTAGCTCAATATAATCCCATCAAATAACATGGTCATGATCCAGCTGATAATTTTTCAACTACAACACATGAAACACATTGTGCACTACAATGAACCTAGGTGGCAAATCCAAATGATAAGAAACCTCACCAACCCACTCAAGAATCTCAAAAGGTCTAATATACCTTGGAGATAACTTTCCCTGCTTCCCAAACTGGCGATGTCCCAAACTAGGAGATATCCTCAAGAAAACATGATCTCTCACCTCAAACGACAACGACCGTTGATGATGATCCACATACAATTTCTGAAAAATATATGCCTTCTCTATTCTCTTCCTGATTAAATTGATCTTCTCTATAGTCTCCTAGACAAGTCTAGGTCCAACCATCGAGGACTCACCTATTTCCACCCAGCATAGTGGAGAACGACACGACCGCCCATACAATGCTTCAAACGGAGCCATACGTATGGATACCTGATAACTGTTATTGATTTAGAATTCAACCAATGAAAAGTGCTCCTCCCATGAGCCACCAAAATCCATGACACAAGCCCACAACATATCTGCCAAAGCTTGTATCATCCTCTCGGATTGACCATCCGTCTGAGGGTGATATGCTGTGCTCATATTCAACGGTGTCCCAAGGGATTGCTGCAAGGATTTACAAAAACAAGATGTAAACCTAGGATCTCTATCTGATACAATCTAAATAGGAACACCATGCCTCTTTACCACCTCGCGGATATAGATTTTGGACAGATCGTCCACTATATGAGATTCACAAATAAGAAAGAAATGGGCCGACTTCGTTGGACGATCCACTATCACCCAAATGGAATCATGATTCTTGACCGTTCTTGGGGGACCTATGAAAAAATCCATTGCTATTTGCTCCCATTTCCAAATAGGGATTGGTAAAGACTTCAAAATTTCCACTGGCCTCTGATGCTCTGCCTTGACCTGATGACAAGTAAAGAATATCGAAACAAACTCATCCACACTTCTTTTTATAGAAGCCTTCCAGAACTGCGCTTTCAACGCTTTATACATTTTTTGAATTCTAGGATGAAAAAACCACCTGGAATGATGATACACCCTAAGAATATCCTCATGAAAAGCAATTGGTATAACCATACAATTATGAAAACACATAACTGAATCTCCATTCAATTTTCAACCCTCAATGGTCTCCCCAGCATTGAGTTTCGACCTAATGGTCACACACTCAGAATCAGATATCTGTGCCTCCTTAACCAGGACAACCAAGTCAGGAGTCAACAAAACTGGAAAGAAGACCACTCTATCGCCCTGATCCTCACATTCCAACCACATGTCAGGTACAACTAACATCAACTACCACTGGTCCGATGCCCGTTTCACCACATGAGCATATGATTTTATACTTAATGCATCCACCACCGAATTTCCCTTACCCAGTGTGTACATTAAGTCAAAATCAAATATCTGAAGATATTCCATCCATCTACTTTTCCTCAAGTTAAAATAACTTTGTGAGAAAATTTGATTCAAGATATTATGATCTGTGTATACCATGAATTTCTCAGCAAAGAGATAATGACCCCACACTTTCAAAGCATGGACCACTGCTGCCAATTCCAAATAATGATTTGGGCAGTTCTTATCATGAATCCTCAACTGCCATGATCCATATGAAACCACATGATTTCCTTGCATGATAACGCATCCAAACCCTTATCCTGATACATCACAATACACCACTTACCCTTTTCCTAGTTTTGGCAAAACCAAGATTGGTGCTGATGTAAGGTGACCCTGTAGCTCTTCGAAACACTACTGACACTATTAATTCCACTGGAATGGAACATTATTTCTTGTCAAAGCTCTCATTAGTGAAGAAAAATGTGAAAAATCACAAACAAAACTCTGATAATACCCAGATAGACTGAGGAAACTCCAAACTTCAAACACATTCTTTGGCGGTTTCCATGAGATAACAGCCTCTATCTTTTCTGGATCCACTGAAACGCCCCTTTTAGAAATCACATGGCCCAGAAAATGGACTTCTTGTATCCAAAAGTTACAACTTGACAATTTGGCATACAACCGATGATCCCTAAAGATCCCCAACACTGTCGCCAAGTGCTGATCATGATCCACTATTGTCTTTGAATACACCAGAATATCGTCTATAAACACCACCACAAATGAATTCAGATATCTCTGAAATATCTGATTCATCAATATCATGAATACCACTGGCACACATGTTAGACCAAATGGTATAACCACATATTCATAATGTCCATATCTACTTCTAAAAGCTATTTTAGGAATATCATCCTTCCACACCCTCAATTGATGATTTCCTGACCTCAGGTCGATCTTGGAGAACCACTGGGCTCCCCTCAACTGGTCAAACAAATCACCAATTCTTGGGAGTGGATATTTGTTCTTTATCGTAAATTGGTTAATTTGACGATAATCAACACAGAGTCTCAAAGTTCCATCTGTACTTTTTCACAAACAACACTGGCACTACCTACAGAGACGTGCTAGGCCAGATAAACCCTTTGTTTTCTAACTCTTCCAACCGAACTTTCAATTCCCACAATTCAGTTGTTTTCATCCAGTAAGAAGGAAGTGAGATAAGATTGGTCCCTAGAAGGAGATCAATCATAAACTCCTTTTCTCTTACGGGAGGTAACCCAGAGAATTCTTCAGGAAAAACATCCATAAACTGATTTACCACTGCCGGAAGAACACCTTATTCAACACCCTCTACCGATTCCAACGACAAAACCACCAACTAATACGATAACATGCCCACTTATAGTTCCAAAAAACCTGTTGGACCCTGCCTTTCATGCCTCTCTCCTCTAAAGAGATGTCTAACGCCATCGTGTGTCGTAAAAGCTACTGTCCACTTATTACAGTTGATTTGGGACTTAAACACCACCAGCCAATCCATTCCCAGGATTTCATCATACCCATCCATCTCCAGCACTGAGAAATTCCACATTAGCACAACCCCTCCCACAACGATACTACATGCTCTACACAAGAAGGCTCGACACACTCTTTGACCCAGAGGAGTTTGAATTTTCAAAACCGAAGGCATAATTTCAACCCTTAAACCCAGCAACTCAACCACACATGCAACAATAGAGTTCCCACCCTGGGAATAAGTGTCCCTCCTATGCTTGAACCCAGCATTAGAGTTCCCACTATTCCCCATGGGTACCACCATGCTTCCTCTACCCAGAGCTCCCAACAGATCCCGCTCAGCCACTGATTCTCAATTCACTATCTCTGTGTAATCACCAATACACAATACTGCTATTTTTGAATGGATCTATTGCTTAACCCCACTTCAAAGATCCCTTCCTTCCACGACGTACTACCCGCCACCTCGGGTGCAAACCGCACTAAGCACGTAAAATTAGCTGCATACTCCGTCATAAACATATGCTCTTGCTTCAGACTAAATAAATCAGTTGTGTGCTGAATTCTGAATGTATGTGGGTAGAATTGTTTATTAAACAGTTCATCAAAGCCTCCCCATGTCATACCATGGTCCATCAACGCTTGGACTACCAACTCCAACCACCGAAGATCAAGATCCTCTAGCCTATACATTGCTAGATTTACTTACAACTCTACCGGCATCCCCAAGAATTCGAACAATCTATTCATTCTGGACAGCCACGCCTCTTCCCCTTTCGAGTCCGAATCACCGCTAAAGACGGGTGGATCCTGCCTTTGAAACTGAGCCACATAATCAAAATTCTTTGGATCTTACACTCTATTCACACTTCCCGCAGCTTGGAAATCTTTCACTATGCTTTGGACTAACTGCTGGTTCACCTGGGGCTCAGGTGAAACTAAGATCTCATCGGCCACTTTCAGTTGGTCTCTACGACGCTTAACCGGTGCCGTTTCTATAAATAGAAAACAAACAACCATGAGTCTCACTTCCATAGACATCAATAATTTCCCTTTAAAATCACATTACAAAACACTATCACAACGAGGCTTTCCACCTTTCCACATTTCCCACGTTTCACCATTTTTAAAAATCAAACCATTTTCAAAATACAACCAGTTTCCATGTTTCAAATCCTTCTGTTTTGAAACCCAATTCAGATTTTTTAAAATATACACATTCATATCACTACATAAATCATTATACCCCAATGAAATATGAATCCTAGAAGGAAGTCATTTCTACCATGCATGCCATGCTCATCTCATTGGATACACCCACGACAATGAGATATCCAATGCCTATAAGTGTCTCCAACCACTTATGTACCCAACTCCCTGGTAACTTGAAGCTCAACATAAAAGGGTTAGCTGTGTCCTTTTATTCTATACGTTCCAAGTTCCGATATTCCTACGCCTTGATACCATTTCGACTCAAGGAATATACCACAACGAATGTCAACTCCAAATATGAGAATCAACTCCAAAGGACTGAACAAGCTGATACCACTTGTAACACCCTACCCCTACCTCATTGGCATGAGGAGGCGGTGAGGGATACTTGGCGTTAAGCGACGTTCCCAAGGCACCAAAGGCTAGAAATAAATTCCAAGGGATTCAAGGAACAATGGGGAACGATTTTCCCTTAAGACTAAACCAACCAACAATGAAAGATGCATGCACTATCAAACCCAACCATATGATACTAACCATACCATCACATACCCCAAAACCGTTCAAATAGACATGTCCAAAAGACATTAGAGTACCAAGCAAAAAATAAATTGAAGAACACCATGAGCCATGACACCACCACATCTCCACACCAATCTACAAGCTCCAATCTCGACCAACACATCTCAAGAATCACCACGAACCACTAGCAATGAGATGCCTTACCATTACCTGTATCCCGGTACATGACATCTACAGAGACGCTAAAGTGCCAAAGAAGGGGGTGAGTACAACTACTTAGTAGATTTTCGCCAAATCCCTTCCCTACACCCACCACTAGGATAAAACCGTTAGCACATTTATATAAAGTAGTTTGTATAAAATAATCACAAGTGCATCTAATACCAGAATCCAAACTCACCCTTACCAAGACATATTTCCCAAACCAAGTAAACCTAGGGAAAGCCAAATAATCATGCCATGATCCAAACATGCCACACAAGGAAGCCCAATCAACCATGCCATGCAAGGAATCCAATTCAATTATTTCACATTTCCACAAAAAATTTCATCTTTGAAAATCAACACACCACAAAGAAATCATAATGGTGGGACTTCCCACCCAACTCGTTCACCCCATATTCTAATAGCAGGACATTCCTCCCACTACCTGACAACCGAAAACGGTGGGACTTCCCGCCCATCCAATTCCCCTTTTTGCAAGACCACATACATATCACAATCATACACCCATTATTTCACACAACCAATACCATTCACTCGATCATGGTGTTACCTTAACAGTGATACATTCACAACCAACTCATTTCCTTTATAGTGTGGGACTTCACGCCCATCACTAGTGTGGGACTTCACGCCCATCACTAGTGTGGGACTTCATGCCCATCACCCTCCCACCACTAGTGTGGGACTTGACACCCGTCACCAAAATCCCCACAACATTTCAATCCACAATTACCAACACAAGACATAACCAAGCATGTAACCCTCCAAGGCCACAACAATACGCAATTCACCATTTCCATTACATGTCAATCCACTTCAATAAATTAAACATTTATTAAAAACACCCTTAAATCATTTTCCATACCAAACCATGTTTCAATAAAACAACCATTTTTATTGAAAACCATTTTCTCAAATCATCTTAATCAAACCAACAAAAAAACTCATTTTAAAATCCCATTTTAAAATCACATCAAGAGAATTTCTCCACAAGCCCCTTCTCCCCAAAATTTCTCAAACCATTACCAAAGGTATTTCCATCCGATTTCTCACATCAACAACACAATTAATTTTAAGCAACAAAAATTAATTGTAACTAAACCACTAGTTTTAACCAAGTGGAGTCAAGAGATAATCCACCAGCCTTTAAGGTTCTGATGAAATTGACCCACAAGCCATTACTCTTCAAAACTAGAGAACACACCACTGAAACCTCTCTGGATCCCCTTCCCTAACATCCACAAGACTTAAAATCAACATACAGGGCAACGACAACCCTAGATCTACACAAAACGGGTGTATATCTAGAAAACTGAGAGATAAGAAGATGTAGATCTAGAGGAAAACAAAAAGAAATTACTACTAGAAAAACACCCTATACCAATGGTTTGGAACCGTTGGTATATGCCTCCAAACCGTTGGTATAGCCTATACCAAAGGTTCGTAGAACCGTTGCCAAGTAAGCCGTGGGGATAGGTCTATACCAAAAGTTTTGGGCAAACTGTTATGACCTATACCAACAGTTTTAAAAACTCTTGGTATAAGTAATATGAAAATATATACCAATGGTTCCATAAAACCGTTGGTATATGTAATTCAAAAAACAATCATTCGATCGGTTTTTATCCCAACACCTCCTGTTTGTGATTGAATGATCTAACCACTAATCAAACGCACTTTTGTGAACATAATTTCATAAATATATGTATGTATTTTGAATTTTGATTTATTTAATGTCATCTGTAAGAAGATTCCATTAAAAATAGATGTACATATACCAACGGTTCCAAAACCGTTGGTATAGTTTCTTTGATTTTGGGACCTATACCAATGGTTTTGGACAAACTGTTGGTATAGGGGGGACCTATTCCAATGGTTTGGCCAAAACCGTTGGTATAAGGTCTCTATAATGGACCTATACCAACAGTTTTCCCAAAATCATTGGTATAGGTCCAAATTAGTGAACTATACCAACGGTTTTCCCAAAACCGTTGGTATAGATCCAAATTAGTGACCTATACCAACGATTTTTGGAAAACCATTGGTATAGGTCCATATAAGTGACCTATACCAACAGTTTTGGCCAAACCGTTGGTATAGGTCCAAATTAGTGAACTATACCAATGGTTTGCCCAAAAATGTTGGTATAGATCATATTTCCAGTAGTGACCCAAGAGGAGAGACTTACCCGAGAGAAACCACCTTCAATCCACCAAGAAACCTCTTCAAAATGCTTCCAAAATGAGTTGGAGATCACCCTCAACCTCTGAGAACCCCAAATACCAAGTGAGGATCGACTGGGAGAGAATTTGGAGAGAAATGAGGCAACCTCGAGGGAGGCCATATTTAAAAACCCTACTTTCAAGTGGCCGCACGGTTAGCCCGCATGGTTTTGAAAACCGTGCTCAAACCGTGCTCCCTAAGAAAAGCCTCCACACTTATCCAAAACCATTACAAAATCTCCCGACCTCTTCTCAACTCATCCAGTGATCTTTAAACACATAAAAAGGCATAAAAAAGGCTATATACCTCAAAGTGGGGGTGCTACAATATATACAATAAGAAGAAGGCTTCTCCCATGACTGACCTCAGTATGTATATACAACAACACGCTGATACAAAAAGAAAACAAAAGAGAAACTCTAACTGAGGAAAGAACCTCAGTGTACGCTGTCATCCATCCCATTCTAAACATACCAACAATAAGGTCTATCTATAGAGTTAGAACCATTACTTAAACTCAAATCCATAAAGTCTACATGTATCCCAAAGGGCCCATGTAGGTTGTGAGAAAGAATCTCAATAGGCCACAACCAATGCATGTCTATCTTGCATTTGTGATTAAGTAGGAATTTCTAAATAATAAAAGAAAAAACACTTACCTAATGCATAAAAATAACATAGTCCTCTTATTCTCAAGATCTATAAGGTAGAAATCACTTAATGCTAGAATGCTGTAGTGGAGATGATCCTTAGCCTAAGCCCAAGGCATCCCCTGATGCGATTCATCCCAAGTGAAAACTCAGGTTCCACCTTTAATAAAATCACCTAGCACTATGTGCCAATTGACACTTCATTTCCAAGTAAATTCACTGACATCCCGAATGTATACCCAAGAAATAAGAAACTAGTCCCTCGAACCCCTGCTCTAAAAGAATTTTTGGATCTATACCTAGCATCCTATGACATAAGGATTCAAGAACTCAAAGCAATAAAACCATCAGATTAATAGCTAATTTCTTAAGGAATGGGTATTTTCATACTCCCAAATGATCCCATCCCAATGGCCTCAAGTATGGTGAGATTCATCCCCCAACTAGAAGTCTCAACACCATAAAATAATGGTTCCTCACCATCCACATGGAATTCTATAATGATCACCTCTAACCAACATCCTAATCCACAACTAATGGAGGCCTCTTCCCACATAAGCAGTCAATAACACCTCATAATCTGAGTCCTATTTTGTGTACATGACTCCAAATAGAGCATTGGCCAGTACAGGTGAGTGAAAACCACTAAGTAAGTCCCTAAGACACACTATTGTGGCACCTCATGTCCCTAAAACCAAGTATCTCAAACTGATGGTCAACACCATCAAAAATCATATAGTCCCTTCCCATAGCTTGAAAACATCGCCGCCTTATACTGATGACCAAGTCACCCAATTTTTGATCAAAACCACCTAGAGTATTCAGGTAAATCCCAAATCTAAAATTACATTGCCTCATACCAGATGAACATTTCTATCTCAATCCTCAATCTGATCCCATTATGTTCCCATGGAACCATCATAAGAAATTCATATAATCCAATCAATTTATTTTAAATAAAAACACACCCAGACCTAATCTTCCCAAGGTCCAAATCCTCTCACTAGGATCAAACCATTTATAGGCTTGGTGAATCATTTTTATATGAATCTCTTAACAACATTTAATTATTTTATAAAGAAGCCATTAATTTAGTAAGGCCTCACTCAGTCAACACAATGGAGTACTATTTTCCACACCTTGAATACAACCATGAAATCATAAATAAAGATAAGTACTATTTATATCTTGTTGGTAGACATCCTTTCATTCAATTTTATCCTCTAACTTGATCATACTCGGAAGAAATCAAAATTTTAGATGAACGCCATGAAAACATGGTAAATTAGCTCACACGGTTTTAGCATTTCATATGAATAGATAAAGGAAGAAAAGAGGAAGGTGGAATTAAGGACTTAATGATATGGATCCAACATCGTAGATAGATCAAGAAATAGAGCTTGGATGAGGAATCTTTCTCACACCCTAGAATAGGAGGATGGAGCTCCCATGATGCCTTGAAGAAGATCACACAGGGGATAAGAAAAAAGAAGAAAAAAGAAACAAGAAGGTATGGGAAGAATGGTAATTTCACTTTTTTAAATGAGTTTCATGGTTGGATAACACAATTAGGATAACTGTGTGCCAACTGTGCAACACCCACTATCCAAAGGGTTACCTTGCATGCTTGTTCCACATAGTTTGTCAAACCACGTAGAAACTGTGTGAATCACCTCTTCTAAAAATTGTGAAGGTGCTATATGTCCATGAACCCCCTTATGTGTGGTTTATAAAACCATAAATAGGTCACCTAGAGGGATTTATAATTACACCTTGGAGGCTACACAGTTTGTTAAAACTATGCACCCCAGTCTGCACATTTTGAAAACTTGGGTTTTCAGCCTCCGACAGACTTGAATCCCAACCAAACCATCACAAAACTTTCTAAGAATTAAGACTCATATAAAAACAAGGTCTTGGTGTATGACCCAAATATTGATGTACATGGACATTGCATTACTTTTTCTTAATACTTAATACATGACATAAACAAATGCCCAAAGACCATATTAGTTTAGTGACTTTGGAATCTAGGAACCATAAACAACTAGATCGCAAAACATCTAGACCATCTTCTGAATTTTCCTTCATAAATAAAACCTCATTTTGACACATCTTACTTAATACCCTTCTCTATATCCTGGGGAAAATAAACATAAAAGGGGTTATTTCAAATTCTCAATAAGGGTAAAAATAGAAAATATCAAACATAATATAAACATAATAATGTAAAAACGTGAACCTAACTTTTGAAAATCATATCATTTATAATAAATATCACAATATTGATTCATGAAATAAATCTAGGTAGTTCATAAGGCATAAGTAATAAAGGGACAAGAGCCATGATAAAATAGCATTGACATAAGACATGGAATTATGGAAAAAACATAAGAATATAAAATCGTTTCCATATTATCCAAATCTTATTTACAATACCATCATAGTGGATAAAGTCTATTACTGAACCGAGTTTACTTTCCATTCTAGCCTTTTATTATTGAACTAGATTTAATTACCGTTCCAACACTGTATTATTGAACCAAATTTACTTTCTATTCCAACCATGTATTACTGAACCATATTTACTTTTTATCCCAGTCATGTCTATCTCATGAGATATAAGTCTTTACCTAATGAATTGGTAGGTGATATAGGTCTCACCCATATAAAAATGAAATCATTATTACATGTGATGAAAAAACATAAATCATAGCACAACCCAAGAAATAAAATGGGTTTCTTTAAACATTATTCCACCAGAACATAATCCATATAAAACAAATGGATTTCATAAATACAATTCCATCATAAACAAAATCAAACCATAAGAACCATAAGGATATCATAATTGAAACATAACCCTATTAAATAATTCCATCTTTGATAGAAAATAATTTTGATATAACACTTGAAATTAATTCTTGAGGAAAATATCCTTTCTTCTTCAAAATAATTCCTTTTCTCAAAATGCCACACAATTTTAAAAGAAAATAATTTATTTGAAAATAACCTTCAAATATTGTAAAGGAATATTAATGGAAATATGGTGTTCATAAAATTTAAAAACCCATCATGCCGTATAAGTTAAAATAAAACATTCTTCTTGTACTTTTTTTTCCGTATAAGTCAAAAAGTACCTTGTATCGAAAAATGAAAAACGATTCCTTTCATACCATTGAATATAAATTCACCGATGGTTAAAATTGAATTTAAAAAATTGTATAATAATAGAAATAATATTACATATTTAGGAAACATGGATGTGGATGATAAATATTCTCTAGTAAATAGTTGCGTATAAACAATCTTGGATAATAATGAGATTGAAAAATTATCTCTTAACTTAGGTAAAATATCCTTTGTTTGTATCAGAACCTCTTATATAATGATTTAAAATATTTTTTTGACTTATTCCAAAATCACATCCATTATATATGATCATATTATCATCTGTTTGTTAGTAACATTATTACTCGTCCATCGGGTATTAACTTATTTATCTTTTTACACATGTTTTGTAGGATAAGTTCCTCTTCATAGGTTATAGTTATATAATTTATATAATAATATTAGTATAATATATATATAATATTTATTCATTTAATTCATTTATATAATCATTATTTAATTAAGATCATATAGAATGAATCTCATCGCATCATGGAGACGGTAGGCCGTACGTACACACGAGCGATGATAACATTCCTTTAATTTTGAAATGGTACGGAAGTGTATGGTTTATATTTTCTTGAAGAATCCATATGTGTTATCATAATCATATTTTTTTTATTTCCATCATTATACCTGTACAAGTAAAGTGGTTTTGAAAAATATATTACACCACAACATGGAGATGGTAAGTCGTACGTACGCATGTGTTGTGATTTCGTTTTTCATAGGATGGATAGAAGGTGGAATAAGGTTGTTCCATAGAAATAACAACAACTCATTATATAGGTTATACTCAAGTTATTACTTAATAATATAAACAAAAAATTAAGAGGAAATAGAAGAAGAAAGAAGTTTGAAAGAATCAGTAGAGAATATTACCTCTTCTTTGACAAGCACCCTCTATATCTCTTCTTAAGGTAACTAGAGCTGGTATTTAAAGAAGACCAGAACATATAGAATGTGTATAGGAATTTTTATAAGGGAGAATGGTAGGGTATTACTGAGATTTAATTATCAAAGTGAAGTGAAGTTGTGGGGGAGGATGTTCCCTTTTATAATTGAGGTTGGGGGCACCTTTGGGATTTATAAACATATTAATTTATAATAAATTCAACCACATCCAAAAACCTAAAAAATTTCTTATATTAGAATATGATATGAGATAAGGTTTTAATCTCATTAAAAAATAATTTTTATACAAGTTTTTTTGTCCATTTAAACCTTATCATTTTAATTTACCACTTAGTTATTTTATTTCATTTTAACTAGGGTAACAAATATTTCAATATTAAAAGGGTGAAATATTTACTTATTTGATATAAATTAAATCATAAATAAATAATTTATAACATTTTAGACTATATAATATTTTTTATACATTTTTAAAAAAGTTTTATTATTTTTATATAATTTAATAAAACATTATTTTGAAAAAATAACAATAGTGTCAATTTTGATAATATTCAATTCTTGGATTTTAAAATATCAATATAAGATGTTATCCTCAAAAAAATATTATATTATATTTATATGGGGTCAAGGTAATATATAAAATTCATTGGATATATTAATTATCCAAAATTATAATTATTTTAATATTTTTAATATCATTAATTTGATATTTACATTAATAAAATAATTTCAACATTTGTTTTGTGTAATTATTTAATACACTTATTTGTTTAATAAATATTAAAAATAAAATTTTATGATGAATATAAATCGAGTATATTTTATAATAATATTTTTAGTTGAATATATCTTCTGGAAAAGCCATCAATAAATATGTTATACTTATTAAAACATGAATGTGACAAGTTTAACATCACTTTAAATACAAAAATATAAGTGTCATAATCTCTTCTATAAGGATCCAAATGGTAAATTAATTGACCCTAGGATTATTATGGTTGAGTTATACCCTAAAACATACCTTTTCAAGGGGTTTTGTCTCTTAATTGTTATTATTATTTTAATAAAAATTAGTTTATTGATTTTTTATCAATTAAATAACTTATGAATCATCAATATATAAACCTTTAAAGTAATTATTTATTTCCTAAAAATTAAAAATAAATTACCATGATAAAGAAAAACATTTTAGGTTTCAAATTAGTATTTATAATTGAATTTATGTTATGTATAAACTCATATTAAAAATTATTTAGTTATTAAAGTTTGAGTAAGATATATTTAAATTTTCTTTAAATAAAAAATATTAAATGTTCTTATCTCATGAAAGTGGATTTCAAAGGATATAATTTCAACTCAAGTATTTTTTAGGTCAAAAAAAACTCATTCAATCACATTTGGACAAGTTTTAAGGTAATTTTATAACATTATATTTACCCTTAGTTAGTTGATTTACATTTTTACCAAATTAATAAAAATTAATGAAGTTACTATTCATATTTCCCAAAAATAAAAGAATGATATTTACATAATTTGGAACTACTAATTATAAATATGGAATCCATTTTTAAAATTCAAAACATAGAAGTTTTAGTAATAAATTTAAAAATAATCCCATTGTCAGAATGAAAAATGGGTTTTTTAAAAGTAAAAACATTACAAAAAATTGAAATGTTTTTACATAAAAATTCATGGTAAAATTAATTCAAATGAACAAAATTATATTAACTGATAAAAATATATTCTATTTTTACTTTAAAATAATTCAATAATATAATTTATCGATATAACTTATTTTGATGGAATTTTGTTTTCAATTAAAATTTAATATATTTTCCTATTTATCAAAACTTAAAACTTATCTGAAAAATATAAAAAAATAATACAAAATAAATTTTTACATTTTTCTTCCAAATAGGAAATTTATTTTGTTAAATATAATATATAAATTTGTCGAAAACTAGATTTAAAATGGGTGATCCATCAAAAAGTGGTAATACTGCATTTTTTGAAAATTACTTCTTTAATCCAAAAAATTTAAATTTGTTCTTATATCATGTATAGAAAATATATGAGATGAATTTTAAAAAATAGACTGAATATATTAATAAAATCCATTAAGAGTTATTTTATTATTTTATAAACACATTTATTTTCATTTAAATATTTTGTCATAAGAAAACTAATATTGTTCATACCATCGATTATAATTACTAGGTTATAAGGTAACATAATTATATTTAGTTGTTAACTTAAAATCGGTATTGCATGAAATTAATTATATAAAAATAACTTAACATTTTGTGTAACATAATCCAAGTAGAGTGTTTCATATACCGTACACTAAACTAGTGCTATGTATTGCACAAGCTTATCTTTTTGTAGCGTACAACATATTACAACAAAGAAATTTTAAAAAAATATCTCATAAAAATCTCAGGGTGTTACATTCTACCCACCATAAAATTAATTTCTCACTCAAAATTTTTTAGGGTTATAAAACACTTAATACTTGAAAGTATCTTTCATAGAAACCCACATCGTAAAAATAAAGATTAAAACTTTCTTTTAAAAAGTAAAAGTTGGAAAATAATTGTTTCCCAAATTAAATCATAACTAGGTATTTACATAGGAGAACATAAGTGAAGATTTTTCCATGGATGAAAATAATAAATAACCACATATATTGACAATATTCACTGATCACAAGAAATTTGGTGATCCAGTAAAAGTTAATAATAAAAATACCATAAACTAAAGAAGCATGGAAGAGGTCATTGATATCATAAAACATTATGATAACAAGACACTCTTTTACATCACAATCCATTTTTCCTAAGTTTGAAGAATTTTAATGAGAAGATATACTTACTTTGTTTTTAGCACAATATCATTATTGGTATTGCCTTGAAAAATTTCCACTTCATCTATTATTCAATGAAATGAAGCTGGATTTGTCATTATATAAGTGTTAACAGATCATGTGATCCATAAATAGGATTAAAGTTCATTCCATCGGTCTTTATCATAAAAAAAAAGGTTAAAACATGTTATAAAATATACATAAGTCCACCTATAGTGAGATAATACTTTAATATAACAAACATTATTTGATGTTTAACATATAATTTCCATAAATGGATAACCTTTCAATCCTTCTAAAAGTTGAATATCCAAAAAATTAGAAAGTGTTGAACTAAATCGGCTTAACATTTATCTCCTATATATCATAAGGTATATCTTGTTGGTCACACTCCAAACATGTGAAAACCTTGATAATGTATTCTCTTGAGTTATGTTAATAACCTAAATCACCATATATCCTTATTAAAAACATGCATGTTTCCTTATTCCAAAACTTATTAGATATAATACTTAAGTCCCAAAAAGTTGTATACTTTATCCATGATAGTATAACCATCTTAACAAAAAATCTATAATTAGTTCCCAAGAAACTAGTATCATCTAATTTACTTATTCGTATCCTACATATCTTTATCCAAACATCATTATCTTCCCATAAGGTACATATTAAGGGTTATTTTTACCTTAATCATATGTTCTCCAAATATATCATCTTACCCTTAAAATAAATTTTCTTGTCCATTATAACTATTCAAAATATTATTGAAAATCCTTAGTGAAAAACATAAACCAAATAATCCTTATATAATTCACCATTCATAATTATTGGATCTAAATACATAAATACTTAAATCCTTCCAATTTAATTGTAGGCATGGAAAAGGTCCTTCCTCGGTTTATAAGTAGATTCTTATGTATGGGAATTGAGTTGGGTAATCCCCAGATTTCCAAATATGAGACATTAAACTCCATAACAATTGGTCACTCTATAAACCTTTTTCCTATAGAGATAACATTGTACCCTCTATTTGAGTTATTCCTCAAGGTTCTTCTTTCCTTCTTCTTGACATGTAGGAAGGCAAATCAGCTTTCCTATATACCTCTTAAAATTTAAACATTTATAAACTTTCATATTAATCTTATGTGATGTGTTATATAAGTCACAAAAGTTCACATTTTTAATCATATATCATGATAACTTATTCGACATAATCATAATATCTCTCTCTATTCATTATCAAATTCTATTTCCCATAATCACTAGATTGTCCATCAAACAAAATATTAACCAAATTACTTCTAGTTTCCTCCATTAACTAAAACCAGAAAGCATGGGGTGAGAAACACATCTCATAGAAAAAACCACATAATCAAGGGAAAGTACTTTCAATCTATAACATCTTAGTTTTAATACTATGTTTTCCATGATCATTACCAAAATTCTAGGAATGTAACATATAACTAGACTTATCCCTTGGACATGACATAGCGTAGAACTATCTCAAGAGATCTCACTAATGTTTTCTCATCCCATTTTTAAAAGGTTAACTAAAAATTCACTCTGATACCAGCTGTAACAACCCAAAGCTTTATGTACATAGAAATTACACCACTTTTGCGGAATACATAATACATGGTACAGACAGATTCCCAAAGACCATATTAGTTTAGTGTCTTTGGAAACTGGGAATGATAAAAAACTCATTCATAAAACATTTACATCATCTCATGTGTTTTTCTTTATAATTAGAATCCCTTTTTGACATATCATACTTAATACCCTTCTTCATATCTTGGGGGAAAAGAAACATAAAAAGGGTTGATCTCAAATGATCAGTAAGGGTAAACATGGAAAATATCATACATAACATAATCATAAGAATATAAAAACATGAACATAACATTTGAAAATCATACCATGTATAAAAAATATCAAAATATTGAGTCATGGAATAAATATTGGTAGTTCATAAGACAAAAGTTATAAATTATCAAGATCCATGAGAAAATAGCATTGGCATAAAACATAGAATTGTGGAAAACACATAAGTATAGAAAATTATTTCCATATTATCCAAGGATCATTTCTAAGATAATCATAGTGTAAAAATTCCATTAATGAACCAATTTTACTTTCCAATCCAACCCTGCATTACTGAACTGAATTTACTTTCCATTCTAGTCCTCTATTACTAAACAAGATTTACTTGTTGTTCCAGCCTTGTATTACTGAACCAGAATTACATTCCAATCCATTCATGATTATATAATGATAAATAAATATTTACCCAATGAATTGGATAGAGATACATGACCCACCCATCTCAAAATGAAATCATTTTTATGTATACCACAAAAATATAAATCATAGCATAACCCAAGGAAAAATGGGTTTCTTTAAACATTATTCCACCATAACATAATCTATGTAAAACAAACAGATTTGATAAATATAATTACACCATAAACATAATAAAACCATAAGAAAAATAAGTATATTATACTTTAAACATAAGCTTATTTAAAAATACTATCTTAGATGGAAAATAATTTTGATATAACACTTGAAATTAATTATTAATGAAAATATCCTTTCTTCTTAAAAAATATTTCCTTTTCTCAAAATTCGACACAATTTTAAAATAAAAAAATTTATTTAAAAATAAGCTCGAAATATTTTAAAGTAATATTCATGGAAATAAGGTGTTAAGAAATCATTAAAACAAATCATGTTATATAAGTTAAAAGAAAACATTCTTCTCATACTTTTGTCGGATAAGTCAAAAAGTACCTCGTATCAAAAAATGAAAAAAAGATTCCTTTCATACCATTTAATGAAAATTATCCAATGGGCAAAATTGACTTTAATGTTTTTAGAATAATAGAAATAATATTATATATTTAGAAAACATAGACATGGATAATAAATATACTCTAGTAAATAGTTGTGTATAAAAAATCTTAGATAATAATGAGATTGCAAAATTATCCATGACCTTACGTCCGATATCCTTTGTATATATCAGAAACTTCTTTATAATGACTTAAACTATTTCATCATATTATTCTAGAATCATATCCATAATATATGATCATATTAACATCCATTTTTTTCATAACATTACTCCTTGAACATCAGGTATTAACTTCTTTATGTTCTTACACATGTTTTGTAAGATAAGATCCTCTTCTTAGGTTATAGTTATACCATTTATAGAATAATATTAGTATAAAATATATATCATATTTATTCATTCAATTAATTTATATAATCATGCTTTAATGAAGATCATGTAGAATGAATCACATCACATCGTGAAGACGGTTTGCCGTACGTACGCACGAGCAATGATACCATTCACATAATTCTGAAATTGTATGGAAGTGGATGGTATATATTTTGTTCCAGAATCTATATCTTGTTATTATAATAATATATAGCTATTATTTTCATAATTATACCCATCAAAGTAAAGTTTTTGTGAAAAAAAAATTACACCACGACAGAGAGATGATAAGTTGTACACACACATACATGGTGATTTTGTTTTTCATAGGATGGATAGATGGTGGAATAAAGTGGTTCCATAACCCTAATAACATCTAAGTATATAGTTGGTACATGAGTTATTACTTAATAATAGAAACAACATAGTAAGAGCAAGTACAAGAAGAAATAAATTTGGAAGAATCGGTAGAGAAGGTTACCTCTTATTCGATGAGCACCATCTAGATCTCCTCTTAAGGGCACTAGAGTTAGTATTTAGAGAAGAATAAGACCTATATAATGTGAATAGAGATGTTTATAAGGGAAAATACTAGGTTATGGTTAATATTGAAGGCTCAAAGTTAAGTGAAGTTTTGAGGTAGGATGTTCCCATTTATAATTGAGGTTGAGGGCACCTTTTGAATTTTCAAAGATATTAATTTATAATAAATAAAAACCATATCCAAAAACCTAAAAAATGTATTATATTCAAAGATGAAATTAGAAACAATTGTAATATCATCATACTCTAATTTTTATACATGTTTTTCTATCCATTTAAACCTTATAATTTTAATTTATCACTTAGTTATTCTATTTCATTTTAACTAGGGTAACCAATATTTAAATATTAAAAGGGTAAAATATTTATTTATTTGATTTCAAATAAATCATAAATAAATAATTTATAAACATTTATACTATATAATATTTATTATATATTTTTAAAAATGTTTTATGACTTTTAAATAATCTAATAAAACATTGTTTTGACAACACAAAAATAGTTTAATTTTGATAATATTCAATTATTGGATTTTAAAAATATCAAAATAAGATGTTATCTTTGAAAAAAATATTTTATTATATCCCTATGGGGTCATTTGAATCTATAAAATTAATTTAATATATTAATTATCCCAAATTATATTTATTTTAATTTTTTAAATAATATTAATTTAATATTTTAATTAATAAAATAATTTCAACATCAATTTGGTGTAATTATTTAATAAAATTATTTATTGAATAAAAATTTAAAAAAAAAATACTATGATGAATATAAATATACTAGATTTCATAATAATACTTTTAGTTGAATATATATTTTGGAAAATCCATCATTAAAAATGTTATTCTTATTAAAACATGAATGTGATAAGTTTAACATCACTTTAAATAAAATAACATAAGTGTCATAATCTCTTCTATAAGTCTCTAAATGATTAATAAAGAGACCCTTGGATGATTATGGTCGATATATACATGAAAAATAAGATTTGTTCAAGTGTTTATGTCTTTTAATGGCTATTATTATTTTTATAAAAAATAGTTAATTGATTTTTCATCAATTAAATAATTTTTGCATCATCAATATGTAATCATTTAAGGTAATTATTTATTTCATAGAAATTAAAAATAAATTACCATGATAAATAAATAAAATTTATATTTAAAATGAGTGTTCATAATAGAATTTTTCTTTTGTATAACCTTATATAAAAATTATTTAGTTATTAAAATTTGAGTAATACATATTTAACTTTCCTTTAAATAAAATATATTAAATATCCTAACCTTATCCAATTGGCTTCCAAAGGGTATATCTTCTACCCAATGATGGGTTAGATAAATAATAAATCATAAAATCACATTAGTACAAGTGTTAAGGTAATTTTATAAAATTATATTTACCCTTAGTTGCCTGATTTATCTTTTTACAGTATTAATAAAAATTACTGAAGTTACTAATCATAATGACAAAAAATAAAAGAATTATATTTACATAGTTTTTACCTAATTATTTCAAATATGGAATCAAATTTTGAAAATTTAAAACACAGATGTTTCAGTAATTAATTAAAAATTAATCCCATTGTCAGAATGAAAAAGAGGATTTTTAAAAGTTAAAACATTATAAAGGATTGAATTGTTTTTACATCAAAATTAATGGTAAAATTAATCCAATGATAAAAATAAAATTAAATGATAAAAATTTATTATATTTATAATTTAAAACCATTAAATAATATAATTTATCAACATAAATTATTCGAATGAAAACAATTGTTTTGATTTTTTTTATATTTTTACTATTCATAAAAACTTAAAACTTATCAGAAAAATATCAAAAATTCATCGAAAGTAAATTTTTATATCCACTTATAGAGAATAAATTTATTTTGTTAAATAGAATATATTAAAGTTTCAAAAACTAGATTTAAAATGGGTGCTCCATCGAAAGGCGACAAAACTACATTTTTTGAAAATTAATTATTTTATCCAAAAAATTGAATTTGTTATTATATCATGTCTAGAAAACATATAATATGAATTTTAAACATTATATTGACTATATAAATAAAATAAATCATGAGTGATTTTATTATTTTATAAACTCGCTTATTCCCATTTAAATAGTTTTTCAGAAGAAAATTAATACTCTTCAAACCCGCCAATATAATTACTAAGTTATAAGGTAACATGATAATATTTAGTTGTTAACTTAATCTAAGTCTTATGTGAAATGAATTATATCAAAATAACTTGAAATTGTGTTTTACACAATCCAATAATAGTTTTGTGTATACCACATTCTAAGTCGGTGTTGCGTATTGCGCAAACTTATCACGGTGTGATGCACAACACAAGACAAAAAAGGAATTAAAAAAAATTATCTCATAAAAATATTAGGGGTGTTACAATTGGGTTAAATAAACTATCATAATTATATGATGAAAATCAAATAAAGAGTTTTCACATACACCAAACTCTAAAAATTCAAAATAGTGAGGAATTCGACCCGCTCCAAAAACCATGGATGTTACAATATGGTACACATGTAATTATGTTGGGTTTTTAAAACATTTTTAGAATTTTTTAGGAATATAAATTATAAAATATAAAATAAATTACCCACTTTATCATTCTTTCACATTGGTTGTATATACGTATATAATAATATACGTTTCATGAAGTGTAATGAAAATTGACATCTCAAAGTTTTAATTTGAGTTATCATTAACTGATATTCATAATGGATTATTATAAGTTAAGATGAAATGTTACGATCATCATGAGTATGATTCTTACAAGTGACAAAAAATATGATCATGAGGTACAAAAAGTGTTTTTGTGCACTAGATGAGCAATAAATTATACCACTTGGGTTGTCATATACTTTATATTTGGTATAATTAGGGTTCATGGATTAGATAAGAATACCCATTACCAAAGTTTTGTGAGATAACAAGAATGATAACCTTTATAATTTTATACAATTATAACATAAGTATTGAGGCTTATCCAATCTAGTTGTGGTTAGGTATTTTGAAGAAAATTTCAATAGTTGGAGCTCAACCACGATGAAATTTATCCTATCATATGAAGAGTATGACATCTTAGCCATTGATTGTGATAGACTATAGAGTTTTGGACCATGCCTAGATAGTACATATGATGTGATTATATCTTTAGATGAGGGACGTGTGATGTGATCATCCATAAATGTGAATGAAATGTGATGTATTCATAAATATTGACCGTATATACTCAAAGAGTCAAGAATGTTTGAGTAGGATCTATGGGTTTAGAAAACTTAGTGTCCCTTGGTCACTTGATGTCTTAAAAAAAGGGAGTGTTGGATAAATTCATTCTAGAATGTGACATGGATGGTGGATATAAGTACTAAGATACATGTGTTTGAATTAGATCATGACATATCCCTTTTTAGCTAGAGTAACACTGATACATTTCTAAAGGCTACTCTTTCCTTAAATTTATTCATCTGGAGATTCATATTTGTTTTCAATGATACAATATCCTATGGGGTCACATATTGTGGTTGACTGAATTGGTATTGAGGTTTACTTAGAGTGATACTCTAAAAGTGTGCTAGAGTTAATAAAAAATAGTTTTGGATGAGGAATCAGAAGGCATTTCATATGGTGTAATACCATGTGAAGTTAATGATATGTTTATACAAGTGTTTTGGAAGGTATTTAAAAATGTTTTATATATGATTTCACAAGTTATTAAATATTTTATGAAATAATATGAAATCACAAAATGATTATTAGCATTTATTATAGGTGGCAGATTAAAAGAGATATTCCACAAATCTAAAAGTAAATATGATGTAAAAGGTCTATGTCACATTTAACAATATAGGATATCACAATGAATGAAAAAATACTTTAAAACTAGCCTGTAATAATGTATGATTGGGAATCTCAAATCCATAAAATATGGTTTCATGCCACTGATTATTTCAATGATAATGTATAATTGAAGGATATCATTAACACTACATTCAATAGTAATATTATATGAAATGATGAGATCATATTTACATAAATAATATGATATAATTTATTTTAAATTTCATTGATTAATTTAAATTATTAGGGTTATAAAGATTTAAACAGTTGATTCTTCTACATGTTGGCTATCATAAATGAAGTTTTATATATGATGAAATTATTGGGAGTTCTTTAATGAAATGGTTTCATGAGTTAGTTGAGAGTTATATTTAATCATTAATTAACCTATATCTTATGAATTAATCCATGATTTCCCAAGGAGCTTCCTTGAGGGATTTATAGATCCCAATACCATATGATTATAGGTGATATACTTTCTCAATGCTCTATTTAAACTACCTAACACTTGAAAACTACTAGAAATATTACCTATACCAACACACATATCCAAACAGTTTGTAAAAACCATTGGAATAGGGGTCGTATTCCAATGGTTCTTTATAACCATTGGGATAGGATAAGTCTATCCCAACATTTTTGTAGAAACCATTGGGATAGATCCCAAAAAGTAGTCATATCTCAATGGTTCTTCAAAACCATTAGGATAGTTCCCTAAAATTAGTCACATCCTAATGGTTCTTCAAAAATATTGGGATAGGTTAAGGTTATCCCAACAATTTTTTAGAAACCATTGGGATAGATCATAAAAATTAGTCCTATCCCATCGGTTCTTCAAAACTGTTGGGATAAACCCAAAAATAAGGGTACCTATTCTAATAGTTATCAAAATTATTAGGATAGGTACCCTTATATTTTATAAATTATTTTTTCACATATCACAAAATAAATCAGTATATAAATTATATATATATATTTATATCCAAAATATATTCACAAAAATAATGTTATCTTAGTGGTTAGGTGTTTGATACATAAGGTGGATGTAGTGGGTTAAATCCTTAGCTGGGTATTTTATTTCACATTACCTATCCCAATGTCAAATCCGAAAACATCACACAAAACCATTGGTATAGGATATACCAATGATTTGGGGACCTATACCAACAGTTCCAAACCGTTGGTATAAGCTATTTTTTCAGTAGTGGAAGCCATCACCCCCTAAATCATTTATACATTAAATATTTTTATATTAAAATATTATCCTACAAGCCTCTTATAAACCTAATTTTCTCCAAAATACCATGGTAAGAAACACAAACTTCTTTGTGTTAGGAAATAACACTTATTTCATTTAGTATGAATATCTTACAAAATAATCTATTAACATTGATATTATTTATGTTGTTGCTTTTGTTTGGAGAAATATGATTAAAATAAGACTTTATTCATTGAAATATGTCACTATTTGGTTTTGGTAACTCTTTATCATGTATATAGACAAAAAACTTTGATTAAACAACTTTACCCCTGAAAAAACTCCATTTTATCCATTGTTTCTATTAAAAAATGTTATTAAATTATATGAATCAAAACTATGTGTTTAAAAACATTTTATCATTTTATTCATAAGAAATATTTATTTATAAATATATACTCTTATAAAATGAAATAAATTAGAAAAAAATACACATAGCTTATTCTAAATTCATCCAATCAATGAATCAATCCATTACATCCAACTACTTAATGTAGTAATCGTACACTTTATCACTTGAATGACTAATTAATAATTTAACCATCTACTTGTCATCAATTTTTGAACTCATATGCATATTTTGAACAATTATATAATTTATAGTTCATACCAAATATGATTTAAAGTATACGAATTGATTTATATAAAGTTTTAACATGAGATAGAATCTCCAAAGAGCTTCCTTCATCCCTTCAGTTATTCTAGAAAAATATTTCTAATGGAAACACTGATCCTCCTTCATAACACCAACTTTAGGTTTTATGGCCTAGGTTGAAAATTGGACCATCCAATATTCTTCTTCTGGATGAAATGTTTACCCATTTATACTTCTAATATAATACTTGAACTTGGATATATCATTCTTCATGATGGTTATGTATATAAAATGGGTTACTCATATCTTATGACTACCTAGAATCATATGGTATGATATACAAGAGATGTATATCATACCTTATGATATGTAGATATCATAAAATAGGTATATTTTTCACCTATTACTTATATTTTATTAGATGATAAACTTAAAATATATGCTATTTGAAATTCATTATTCATGAAACTCTTCTACCACACGTTTTATTCTATTATAATTCATTAGGAATGAAATATAAATTTCTTTGAACATTCATTACTAGAGCTTGATGAATGGATTATAAGGGTATGTTACATAGGATTATGATGATATGAAACTTGGTACACTTGATATGGATGATGCTTATAATTAAATATAGAAGCATCAGAGATTCCTATAAAACGATGTGATCCTTTCATGTCGATTACTACCTTGGTTACTTTCCCACCTTCCAAAGCTCTCCCTTATTTTTGAAACATAGTTTATCACTAGGTGAAGGTAACAATAATCATTATGTTCTTTGGAGTCCTCATAATATTATTTAGGGACTATTAGAAAGTTGATTAGGATAATTTTTATGATCAAGTGATCACCAATAAAATTTCTCCATCAAGATGGATTCTAGTACATTTTCATTTTATTTACACTATGCTATTTATATTCAATGCATGTTGAATATTTAATTATAGATCATGAAATATATGGGTTTTTTCCCACTCTATAAGATCATAATATGATCCCCTAAAATCTATAAATAAAATTTGACAATTTTTCTTCAAGGGATTAATGCATTTATCTTATGTTTTTTCTTCGAAAAAGTTTTTTCTTGTAAAGAGTTTACACTAATATCACAGCCTAAAATACAAAGAAACTAATTTATTCATTCATCCATATTACAACAACACATACCTAAAAAACACAAAAATTATGAGTTTAATAGTTTTTTTTCATTCCCATGATCTTTTAAGATTAGTTTTTAGATAATTAATAAAGGCCATTACATAAAAAAGTGGAAACTTCCATAAAGTGTATATTTCTTACACAAGAACATTTTCTATTGTTTAAACTCTTGTTTCATTCATGAAACAATTTATTTTTTCAAGATGAGTACCCAATACTAAAATATTATCATCAATATAGTTCATAAATATCTTTAGTCCTTTTGAAGTACTATTAAAAACATGTTATGAGAAAAATAAAGATTGGTAAGGAATATAAAAACAAATAAAACCTTTTAATCCATTTAAAAACATGAAAACCCATGATAAAGTTTTCATTTTAAAATATAAAACTTTTTGATCATAAATAAAGAAAAATCACATGAGAAATGAATCTTTTTTCAAGAAAACCCTTGAAAATATTATCTCACATAGAAAAACCATGAAGTTATCTTGGGAAATTATATTCATTACCTTTTTTCACTCATATTTCACCTGTAATAAAATAACTTATAATTAGTTAATTAAAATTATCATTTATCTAGAGAATAAAACATTAACCAATGTAATGGGGTGATATATCCTAGGCCCACTTATTATCATATATAATGTCTAATAACAGTTACATGAACAAAACATATAAAATCCCACAGTTTTCATCATAACATTAATTTGATCCCATAACCAAATGTAATTTAAAAAATATCATAAAAAAATATGAAATATTATTATCTTTTGATAACTCAAAATATTACCTTAAATAAAAAAATTAAGAGGAATATTCCTAATGATTAATTTTCATGTTGGTGGAAAAATACAGTTTTGTGATAAATATTAAAAAAATTTCTTTTCATGCCTTAAAAAAGTTAAAAAGATTCATTTTTAAAATTCAGAGAGAAAGTCGTTGATAATTGATAATGATCCTAATATTTTTTTTTGAGAATGGATAATATCATTATGTAAATATTTAAAAAAATATATAAATGGAATAGAAAGTGTTTAAAACATTTATAATAATGTTTTAAAGAGAAATACTTTACATCGACTCTCAACTAACCACGTAGGTCTAATATCATCATAATTAATACACCTATATTAATTATTTACATTATTGACAACCTTTTTAATTTTTATTTAATTTTTAATATTAATATTATTTCCTTTATGGACATTTTTAATTATTTACTAAATTTGTTATGTTCTTGTTGGATGTTTTGATATCATTCAGTTGAAAATAGATTTGGTGTGTTTTCTATGTTAAAAGGGGTCATAAAATGGTTCCATAATCTTTCCAAAATCATAATACTGTTATAAAAATCAAATTTATCCCTTAAATAAATTTTTAGTACCATCCATGTAATGTAGTGATAAAAAATGAATTATGTCATTCATGGAGGTGATAATCCATATGTACACACAAGCAACATTTTCTCTTTCTAATGGATAAATTAGAAAAAGGTTTATAATGATATATATTTACAGAATAATAATTATATTATAAATATCATAATTATTAATTTAATCCTTATTTATAACTATTCATGTAAGGTGACTATGGATAAATAATTAAATCATTCTTGGAAGTGGTAGTCTTCACATACACATAAGTAAAATGTTAACTCTTCATTGAATGGATGAGAAGTAGATAATATTTGTTTAATCAATATAATAATATTTTAGTATACTATTAAAATTTATATAATTATTTTATAATTATTAAACTAGATTTGGGTAAGGTGGAAGATGAAAGAAACTTTAATGAATTTGGTTAAAATGATTACCTATTCCTTGGATATCCTCCTTTTGATTAAGCTCAAGGTATTTTAAAGAGTGTTACATGACATCACCAGGGGATTTGTTACATATTATGGTATTATTATATAGGAATTTGTGAATTTTTTTAGAGTTAAATGAACTCATTTTTTTCTTTGGAATGTAGAGATTGATTCCCTTTTATAGACCTAAATCATTGTTTTTTTTTCAAAAATATTCAAACTTTAAGTATAGAGAATGTATATATAATAATTATAGTGGCTCAAAAATAGAACATTGATATAATTTTAGAACATTTACCATCCAAATTGTACTATTATAAAGTCCTTATTATTTTTAAACAAATTAATAAAATATTTTTTAACATTAAATATATTTAAATTCATTTTTGAGACAATTCACATAATTTGAATTTAAAAGAATTAATATAATAATAGAAATTGAATATAAAAACATAAATTATATATTACCCTCTATAATCATCTCTAAAATTCATGGAACATAATAATTCATCCAAACCTTATCTCTTTTAATTCTTTTTAAATCATTTACAAGACTTAAACTACTTGAATAAGTTTCGTGTTGACGGTACATAAGCATTTTATATTATTATAAAATTAATTAAAATTAAAAATATGTTACTAATAGAAATATATTATATTAATAATAAATATTATTATCTATTACCACTCATATTGTATTTTTATCCTAATAATTATCAAATTAATATATTAGAAATATCAATTGTGGGAGAGTGACATTTCTCTAAATAGTCTTAACTTTAAAATAATATAAATGTTTCTCATGAGGTAAAGTGGAAATAAATTAGAAAAATTTATAATATGTATAAGGAAGGATATAAAACCAATCATGAAATAAAGTTTATACAAGTTTTGTATATATTTTTGGTCTTATCCCATAGTTTAACCTCTTTTTACCTCATTTTACCTTTATTGTGGTTACTCCCCAATCCAATTTTTTGTATTATTTAAAAATGCACCTTTTGGGTAAGTGGTAACCATACATAGAGAGTCACTAGTCCATAAATATCCCAAATCCACTTAAACCACTACACACCACATTCAATTTTTTACCCTTTTAACTTATTTTTATGGGAAAATTAAATTGATAATATTACATAATTTAAACATTATGATTTCCAATATGAAAACCATTTTATATGATTAAATTTATAGATCTAGAAAAAAATAATTTTAATATAATTATGATGAATGCAATAAAGAGAAGTTTCTAAGAAAATTACTTTTCAAGCATAAAGATAAAATTACACAAAAAACATGTATAGTATTGATTCCCTTGAAATTTATTGGTTTATGATTAAAATAATATTTTTGCTTAAAATTAATATCATTAATAAACTAAATGAATCCTTCTAACCATTTAATCAAATATGAATAACTAAAAACTATTTTTTAGAATAAAATATAACCGTGGTTCTAAAAAGTAAAGAATGAATTTATAAATTCAAAATAATATGTTTAGAAGATTTAATTTACTCCTTATATATATTTTTTTAAAATAAAAATATTTTATAATTTTTAAGTCATGTTTTATCATTATGATTTTGTAAAAGCTACGATATTTGTAAAAACAATTTTTTTTCACTATTCACCTAGAAATAAACTATTTCCAAAAAATCCTAAAAAATAAATTAAAAGATAAATTTTCCATTATTATTAGAAAAATTATGTTTATTTAAAAAAATTAAAATTCTAATATTTATATATTCTACTTTTAAAAAAAATTATATAATACATGGAAAACAATATATTTGGAATATAAAAGCTTTTTATTTTTCAAATGAAAGATCATATTCTTTCCTCATTCCTTGATGAAATTATTTATAAGATTATAATAAAAATAAAAAAAAAATATTCATTTATATAATTAAAATAAATATCAATTAATAAAATAATTGATAAAAAATCATTCTTGGAAAATATATTTAACCTTTAAATAAAACACATTTTCTGTCATAACATAAACATAATGATTTAAAATGTTTAAAGAGTATCTATTTGAATATATAATATATTTTGATACTTAATATAAAAAAATATAAGTGTTTAAAGATTATAAAAATTCATAATCATGAATATTAATAAATCTTAAAAGTAATATCTTATTGAAAATTCATGGGTTTTTTCATTTCCCCCATAATGAAATTACATTATTTCAATTTTATATGGAGTCCAAAGGTAAGGGGTTTATGAAGTTTAAAGATGAAGTGAAAAATTTTCAAATTTAATTTCAAAAGGTATAATAGGATTTAAAAAAAATAATTTTCAATTAAAACAAAAAAACACATTAAATGGAATTAAAGGTAAAGGTAATAAATGTGGATTGAAAGATAGAAGAAATATATAGAAATAGAAAAGAATACAATCATAATTTTTTAAACCATGTTTTTACCTTTATAAGACTCAAACTTATGAATAACTTTATTAAGTAAACCTTGAGAGTCGGGTAATATTATCCAGATTAGAATTGATAGATTTATCATCTAATTCTTATGTTTGAGGAATTAGTTTACCATAAAATATGATAAAATATACATAATTGATTTCTTTCCATTCCATAAGAAAAAAAAGTTATCCTTTGGTTGTGTGTTTTGATTAATTTTCACATTTGATTCATCTCATATTATTAATGTATAATAACCAAGATTATTTTTTCATGCCTAAAGCATGAAAACAAACATCAAATAGATCTTGTGATAAATAAAATCATGATAAGGTATTCTTACTCTTTCCTGTTATTTACCAAAATGAAAATTGTTAGCACAAGTTATGATAATAAAAAATAATCCAAATCCATTTTTTTAATATTTTATAAAATCCACTATAAGGCTTAGTGGCAACCATACATTTTCAAAATCAAAAACATCACACAAGACCAAATTCAAAATACAACGACTTAACTCAAAAATCAAAAAACTTCTCCCTGGAACAAAATTCAAATTCAAACATGAATTTCAAATAGGTAAAAGCACCAAAAAACCTCGTGCCGCGATATCCCGAACGGTGTGCCACCTTGAGCCATGCGCCCTGACCCTGGTTCACAGTACCTCACTGGAGAGAATCCACCGGCCATCGTTCCATGGAAGAAAAACCACAACACTAACACACAATATCAACACGATTTTCTGGCACCACAGAGAACCACATACCATCGATTTCCGAGGAATATAACCATCACAACACGGATGAACACCATCGCCGTCACCACATCACCCAACAAAAATAAAGCCCCACCATTTCCTGAACAGGATCAAGAACCTCTGACGCCGACTTGCTAAAATATCAAACCAAAAACAGAAACAGATTCAGAATGAAAAAAACGAAGAACCATCACCAAAAAAAACCAAGGAGGAATGGGAAAATGCCGCCACATGATGCGCCTCCGGTAAAGACCCATCGGCTCCCGCAAACAAATCCCAAAAATTAACATAATGTTTTTTTAATAAATAATATCACTTAATTTTGATATAAAAAACCTATAGTTACTAATAATTTCCCTTTAAAAGTAATCCTATAATTTTCTTAAAATAATATGACAAACCTTTATCATGACTAACCCAAATTACTTCAATACCAAACATCCCATTAACCATACAGATTTTTGATACCTTTCAAAATATGTTCCCAAAAAATAATAACATTATTCCAAAATAATCTTCATAATAAATCACATGTTAAACCTAAGGGAGAAATATACAAATTTAATATTTTAAAATCCAATAAAAATCTCTGAATATATCATTAATTACCTTAAAATCCCATCCCATAAAACCTAAAAATTGTTGTGTTGAGATAATTTTTACTATACTTATTTTTAAAATCAAAATACACATCTTTGTTATCTGTTTTTATCTTAAAATAATTTTCAAGTTGTTATTTTTAGTATCTTAAATAGTAATTATGAATAACTATTCCTTAATTTGAAGAATCATTATAGGAGTAAGTTTACTAAAAGTAATGTGCAAGGAAGAATTTTTCTTTTTTTCCATTAGATATATATTTGTGAATGTTTTTTGTTTTTTTGTTATTTTTTGAAAGGAGTGCTATAGAGGCGGTGAAAAAACTTCATCAGTAGAATAAGTACAAGAGTAGATCTTTTTATTGTTTGAAATTGGTTTATAATATTTTTTATTAATTTAAACTCTTCACATTTGTTTTTATTTTCAAAACAATAGTTTTATTGAAATATATTTTATTAATTTTTTTATAATTTATTATTATTATTCTTTATTATTATTTTTTAAATACTGTGAAAAAATAATTTTTCTAAGTATATTTCTACCCTTACGTATGTTTCTTAATCTTTTATTTAACATTAAATACGTCATTTTACCTTTATTTAAATCATTATTTAGATTTACACATGATTCATAAACCTTTTTATACCTTGAAAAAGAACATAAACTTACCCTTATTTTTGTTATGTAATTTTTATTTACCTTTACGCAATAAGATACTTTAACCATACACATATATATAATTCCTATCCATCCTTATATGTGATATTGGAATGAACCTTTTATTAATACCAATACATTTATGCATCCAGTAGTAAACTCATTTTACCTTTATGCATGCATGAATAGTGACCCTTATGTGAGTATAAAAATCAGGTTTTTCCTATTTACTTTGTCTTATTATTTTCATGTACTGTTGATTTACTACATGTTTATTATAAATTTTTAACTTTTTTTTATGATTCTATAAATTCTTATAAATTTTATAAAATCTATGAGAAGATGTTTTATGGTGTTTTAAACACAATTATATGAAGATCAAAGCCTATTATTCATTCAAAAATGAACTTGTAGTATGAAATTCAATGAATTTCGATTTTATAATTTAAATTTGTTTGTTTTGTTTTTACTACTTTCACATTTATACTAATAGTAGGATGAGAATATTAAAATTATCACATGTTATATTTTATAAAGTTACTACATGATATTATTTCATGTTACTTCATGATAATATTTCAAGTGACCACATTATAATGTTTTTATTAAATTACCACCTAAACTACATCCTACCATGGATACTTCAAGTGAACATAAACCAACTTACTATGAGTATTATTCAAGTGATTGAAAACCAACCTATCACCTCAGTTATTCTCAAGCTTCAACAAGTAAGTGACCGCATAATGAATTTGTTCACATGGTAAGTATTTCAACTATACACTTAAATGGAACAATAATATAACCAACCTACAAGGAATATACATATGGGTCAGTTCATTTCTTTATTTATTTTTTGAAAATATATAAATTAAAACATGCTTTGTTTGTTTTATATTTGGATTTTTTAATATACCATAGGTTTATTCGATATATTTTTGCATATTTATTTCTTTGAAAAATATATGCATAACCTAATTACTATATTGGAAATTAGTTATTAGAGAAATATCCTGAAAATATTATTGGGACTAATAAGTTTCATAATATCTTATTTTATATATATTTTCACTGAAAGTTTGTGCGAATAATTTTTTTATTTTATTTATTTAAATAATTACCATATGTATTAAAAAATATATTTGGAAGTATTTTAATAAGTTCAATATCAGAATAAAATAGCACCAAAATTATCTTATATTTTGAAGGATAATTTAAATTACTAGTAAAATATATTATTCCATGTATTATTTTTTTCTAACCTATGACATACTGTGATTAGTTAATTTGATAATCCTTTGTAATCAATAATATTTTAGAGTTAATGATATGGGGTTAATATATTTGAAGTATAATAAGGGGGAATATGATTAAAATATAAACTAGATATAGTTTATTCAACAATGAGACATACATAACCGATACAATTTTATTGATACACAATTTATATCTATTATTAATTTTGTTCCATTAGTGAAATAACAAATCAACCTCAATGTTTTACTCTTTGTTATATATTTTTTTCATCTCTTAGTTATTATAAGCTTTAATTTATACTTTTCCCAATCAAAAGAAAGTCTCATCTTGGTTGTTGTACTGAATAAATATAAGGTTCTTAGGTTGTGACTCATGAAGAAAAGTTAGGTTAGATTATGTTGCGACTCATTGTAAAAAGTCAGGGTTTCCCCTCTAAGTATTGTAAAAGGTACTATCTTTGAATTGGTAATCACACCATTAAAAGTGACATTATTTAGTGGGTACCAATTTTTTCACCGAGTAGAGAAAATTGAAGATTATACAATGATCTCAATGATTTAAACCACTATAAAAATACGTTTTTTCATATTATATTTTTTTCCGCATTATATTTTTAGCACTGCACTTCACTATTGATTAATATAATAAAAAAAACTTTTTTTATTTTTTTAATGTTTTAAAAACTCTTCGACCCTGTATCCTATTATTTACATTTATTTCAATCCAAAATTTGGTATAAGAGGATTGGTTTATTCAATAAATAGGTTATCTAGTATATGTTTAACTATTGTCCTAAAATAAATATCTTAGACCTAATAGTCTAAGAAATAATTTTTGGTTCTTGATTTTGGAAGGTATAAATGAAAAACAATTATTGGATACCTCAAAAGCCCCCATTTTTCGATGAAAATGACTATGGATATTGGAAATAAATAATGGAATAATACCTAAAGTAGTTTAGTATGGATCATTGGATACTCATAAAAAAATCAAATTAGCTACCCAAAGATGATCCAGATACACTTATAGGTAACAATATGATAAAGTATGTTTTGAATTATAATGTAAAGAATAATATATACAGTATTATAAGTAGAAGTTTATATATATATATTTTAGCATGTAATAAAACCCATGAAATTTAGATAATTCTATTAGTTACTCAAATTGAGAAAGGAAAGCTTAAAAGAGCCAAACTGGGAATGATATGTGCATAATACCAAGATTTCAAGATGGGAGAAGATGAATCAGTGCACTATATGTTCCACTGATTTATAGGTATTAAAATGGTATGAGTTCACTTGGTGAAGTAATAGATAATACACTTCTATTTGAAAGTGTAATGATAGAATTTAAAAAATATGGGATTAAAAAGAAGTGGATATTGATGAAAGTAAAAACTTTAAAGAGTATAATTTAGACAAACTAATCTATTATTTGTTTCAGTATGAACATGAAATAAATATAATTGTTGATGTGGTTTCTATAATTAAGGAATGTATTTATTTTAAATCCAATGTTACCAAATCCTCTAAAATTTTGAATCTAAGTTCTTGGAAAGTGACAAGGAGGAAGATCATTTTAGCATTAAGTTTTTCAAATTTATGAAAGATAAAGGAGGTAATAGAAAGCTTTAAAAAAGAAAAAAAAAGGATTATAATAAAGGTAATACTATAAATAATAATTATATTTCATACTTAACCTATTATGAGTGTAGGAACAAAGGCCTCATGAGGATAGATTATCCCAAAATCAGTCATCCAAAGAAAGAAAAATAAAAATAGAGAAAAGAAAGGAAATAATTATTTAAAGGAAGTGATTATTCAGATGGTTCCAATTTGAGTAGTGACAAATGAATTGAAAAAGAGACAATGAACCTTAATTTGATAGTTACACATTGTGAGGCACCTAATTCACTTTTCACTCAATGAATAACTCATTAAAATTTTGATCATAATTTAATATCTTAGTATGAAAAGAAAACAAATTCTTTTTCTTTTTCTAATTTTTATTCTATAAATTCTAAAGTCAAACATTTTTATAAACAGAATGAGTAATTAAGTAAATAAAGTTTCAAGATTATGGAAAAATATACTCATATAAAAATTAAAAGGAATAATTTGGTTAAAGAAAATGATAAATTGAAAAGTAAATGTGAAAAAATGAATACCAATGTTTCAAAAAATGATTAATATAAGAATAATTATGATTTTAAGATGTTTAAACATAATAATTAAAATGATATACTTAAATATTTCCTAGAAATAGATAATAAAATCAATAATGAAGGTTAAAATCAGTCTTGGATGACTTGAATAAATTTTAAATTGGGTGTATGAAGCTCAAGAAATAAAATAAAAAACTATGAAATACAACTTATGGTTATAATGAAAATAATCTATACTCATTTAAAAGCATTTCAAAAAGAGAATGTGGAATTTTAGAATGTAGTTTCTAATATTTAAGTAATTTTTTCTACATTTTTTAATTAAAATAGAAATATTACAAAATGATATCTATGATGAAAAAAACTATATCAAAAATGGTTTTTGTTATAACAACTTATCTCCAAGTATGAATAATACTACTTTTATTGAAAATAAAAAAGTAAGTATTTCAAATGTTACTTGTTTTAAATATATAATGCAAGGTAACTTTTGAAAATGAATGATATTTTTTAATTACACAATCATTTGGACATACTAAAAAAATTATTTATATTTTTTTTATAAACATCCCACACATAGTTGTTTTAAATATATTTATATTCCAACTTTTTTAGTACCAATATTATTAAGACCAAGTAAGCATGGGTATCGAAACACTATAATTCGTTATTTAATTTTATGTAATCTTATTTAGAATTATCAAATATTCATAGTAACTGTAAAGTGGCTTTTCAAGACACATGACATGTGATAATTCAAAATTTACATCATTTAAATCATGTGATGTAGTCCTAGTTACATTTAGAGGTAACTCTAAAGGTTAGATTAAAGGTAATTAATAATTTTAATTTTTTTAAAATGTTTATTTTTTAAAAAGTATTATTTTTAGATGGTTTAAAATAAAGTTTAATAAGTATAACATATCTCTGTAATGATGGATTAAATGTAATATTTAAAAATTATAAATGTAACATTTTGATAAATAAATATATTTTATTTTCTATAAATATAGAAGATAATGTTTAAACTATTCATTTTTATTATCTAACCAAATGAATTGTTAATTATTTAAATGTTGTAGAAGTAAATTAATTGTTTTAAGGGTTTAAACCAAAAAATTGTATATTTTAGGGTGTTTGGTTTCAAAGTCTTTATCCTAAATAAAAAAGATAACATAGATAAGTTTGATTCTAAAATAAGTGGGGGAATATTTTTAGGTTACTCAATTTATAGTATTGTATATAGGGTTTTTAATAATATAAATTTATTTTTTAAAGAGTCTATGTTTGTTAAATTTAATGAAAATAAAAATAAAATGGAAAATTCAGATTTAAATAAAGATAATGAATAATTTAGGGAATTTAATTTAGGTGAACATAAAAACTAAATAAAATGATGATGCATTAGTTTAGGGGGAGAAAATATCTTCTCAAACTAACCCTAAAGAGTAGAAAACTCATAAATATCATCCACTTAAAAAAAATAATTTGAAATATTAAATCTAGTTTGAAAACCATAAAATCTGCTTTAAATTACTGTGCTAATTCTTCATTTTTTTGCTAATTTTGAACCTATTAAAATTGAATATTGTTTAATTGATTAAAAATAGATCAATTTTATGAATGAATAATTAAATCAATTTGAAGGAAATAAAGCATTGAATTTGGTCGAATTAACAAAACATCATGTAATAATTGAAACCAAGTGGGGTTTTCAAGCTAGAAACATAGTAAAAATTAAAGAAATACTAGTATTTAAAAGTTATTCTCGAGAAGTGAGAATTGTATTTGAATATTATTTTTCTCCCATTTCATGTAAAAAATATCTTATAATTTTATTAACATTTTCTTGTTTTCAAAATATTAAATTATTTAAAATGGATGTAAATTTTGTATTTTAAATGAAATAATTTTGGAGGAATTATTTGTTAAAAAAATCCCTAGATTTGAAAATAAAAAATTTTCAAATCACATTTATTAACTTATTAAATATTTATATAGTCTTAAACAATCTCCTGAATTTTTTCTGAGAAACTAACTCATTTTTATTGAAAAATGTTTTTTAAAGGGAATTTTGATCCTACTTTGTTGATAAATATGGTATCAAATGATATTTGATTGTATAGATATATGTTATTGATATAATATTTGGATTTACAAGTTATTTACTATGTATTTTTTTTATAAATTGATGAATAGTGAGTATGATATGAGTTTAATCAAAAAATTGAAAATTTTTCTTGGAATACAATTTAATCCAAGAAAATATGGCATTTTAATAAATAAATCTTGGTATGGGTTATAAATTGTTAAAAACTTTGTGCTTGATTCATGAAGGTTTTTTAAAACACTAATGAGTAGAAATTCCAAATTATATTTGGTGATTTTGGAAAGTGTGTTGATGTTAAACTGTATAGAGGCACGATATGAAACTTAATTTATTTAATGCATCTAGAATGAATAAAATGTTTTTAGTTTTTTTTTGTGATAGATATCAGTTTAATACTAATGAAATTAATGTTATATATCTTAATAGAGTTATTAGATATAATACATGAACTATTGGTATTGGTTTATTTTATTCAAACTAGAATTCCTTTGATTTATTAAATTATTCTGAACGTGATTATTTTGGTTGTAAGCCTGAATAGAAAATGAAAACAAGTATGTTTCATTTTCTTAGTAATAATTTAATATTTTTTTGTTATGTGAATAAATTATTAGTTACAATATCTACATATGAGATTGAGTATATTTCTTCTTTTAGTTGTTGTTCTTGATGTATTTGAATTAAAGAGACTTTATGTGATTTAAATATTAGCTTTTGAAAAATTACAATATTCTGTAATAATTCTAGTTCCATTTAAATTTCTAAAAATCCAATACAAATCTATAGAATAAAATAAATTGATGATATATTTCATTTTATGAGGTATATTTTAAATAATGGAGTTACTAGTATAGAGTTTTTTCCCACTAAGAAATAACTTTATGACATATATACTAAACCACTAGATTCTGTATGATTTTTTGAAAATGAAGGTTTAAATTGGTATGTTAGACCCATGATATTTTAATATTCATGTTATTAATTGTTAAATTTTTATAAAAATGTATTTTTTATTTAAAAACATCTCAAAAAATAATGGATTTTATATAATGTTTACTTTCTACTCTTAATAAAATTTCATATACTTAATATTATTATGAAAATGGGAGAATGTATGAATTTACGCAAGGTAGATTTATTCATTAAAAAATATTTTATTGGTCAAATATCCTTTTATATTTTTGATAAATTTCATAAATAGGATTTTTTTTTGAATTTTTAAATAAATTATTGGTTTTATAATTAGAAAAAAGGTGGATATTTTTAGTGTTTGAGCATGATTTATAATTTTTTGTTTATTAATTACAACCCTAGACATTATTTTTTATTTTAAAAATAGTATTTTTATTTAATTTAATTTTATGAATTTTATTTATTATTTATTATTATTCTATATTTTTTTCTTAAATCATGTGAAAAAATAAAATTTCTAAGTATATTTATACCCTTACTTATGCTTTCTAATATTTTATTTACCCATAAAAATGTGTTTATGTACCCTTACATGATTTATCTTTACCCTTATTTAAATCATTATTTACCATTACACATGCTTCATAAACCTAGTTATACCTTTATTCAATGTATAAACTTACCCTTACATAAGCTATATAATTTATGCATACCTTTCCATAACAAGATACTTTACCCGAACACATATAGATAATTCTCTATATAGCTTTACATGTCATGGGAATGACCCTTATGTAACTATTGATAGCTTTACATATCTAGTAATAATTTTTTTACCTTTACACATGTATAGAAATAACACTTATGTAGGTATGAAAATCCGGTTTTTCTAGTTTACTCTATTTTATGATTTTCATGTTATATTTATTTTCTACAAGTTCATTACAAGTGTTTAACTTAATTTTTATGATTCTATAAATTCTTATAAATGTTATATAATATATGAATAGAATAATTATAGTGTTTTAAAAACAATTATATAAATATCAAAGGTTCCTCTTCATTTATGGATGAAATTAAAGCAATAAATTCAAGAAATTCAATTTTATTATTTTAAGTTGTTTTGTCTATTTTTATAGATTATAAATTCATATTATTAACATAATGAGAATATTAATCTTAATGCATATAATATTTTATGAATTTTCCACTTGATAATATTTCAAGTGACCACATGAGAAAGTCTTTATCAAGTGAATGTAAGAACTAAATCCTACCGTGGATACTTCAAGTGACCAAAAACCAACCTACTATGAGTGATCTTATAGTGACCACAAACCAACCTACTACATGAATTATTCTAAAGCTACCACAAGTAAGTGTCCACAAGAAGAATTTGTTCACATAGTCTGTATACCAACCACACACTTAGAATGCATAGTCAGATAACCAACAACAAGGATTTTACCTCATGATTAGTGCATACATTATTTATTTTGAATTTTTTATATTACAACATACTATAATTGTTCGATATTTTGATATTTTATTATACTACTTGTTTACCTAATTTATTTTATCACTTTTATTTCTTTGTAAAATACATTCATTGTGTAATGACTATATTTGAAACTGGTTAATTGAGAAATATTGTGAAAATATTTTTGGGACTCATATGATTCAAACTCTATTTTTTTATTTATATTTACTGAAAGAATATGAGAATAATTCTTAATATTTTACTTATTTAAATAATTTTCATAAATAATAATGAAAATATTTTTAATCATTTTAATAAGTTTAATGCATGATTAAAAGAGTTATATAATTCTATAATAACAAGAGAGATAATTAAAATTATAGGAAAATAATAGTATTCTAAGTATTACTTTTTTATAACTCATGGAATAATGTGATTGGTAAATTAGACTGACTAAAAAAGAAATTTTTATTTAGTTTTAAGAGAACCCACTTTATGGAAAAGTAGATAACTACACAAGAATAAAATTAAACCATGATTGGAATCACTTTTCCTTTCCAATACATCCTCAAGTTGTTTTTATCAAGTATATGATGTAGAATCAATGATGATAGAAAACTGATTCCACTTATGATCCGTATGAATAAACTCATAAAATAAGGAGGCCATCATATTTGAGTATAGAATGAACTCCTCCAAACATATTTTCATTACATTGAAGCCCCAAAGTATAATATGGGATTAGAAATTAGTCAATTCTTATTGATCCATAGTGCCAACTATTACAACTCTTGACTTCATTTGATTTTAATATTCCTTTTATTCTTTGATTAAGAAATTCACTACCACCACTTCTCCATGAAATTCATAAGGAGGATATTTCCATTAGAATTAGAATCCCCTGGTTTCTCCACTACTCCAATTGCCTATTATCTCTTTGTTTTATCAACATTATTTTAATTTTTATTTATATTTGTTTCCAGATTCATGCCTCTAGTTTCTTCCAACAGACCCTCCTCCAAAATGGGGGTCTCAACCACCTTTTTATTCAAAGGGAGCCTCCTATAAGGGTGGAAATTATTTATTCATGGTAACCTCATTTAGACCCATGTCATTCAGAAGTCCTTTAAACTAGGATTGGACATGATTCTTAGAAATAATTCATTTTCTTTTTGATTGAGTAGTCAACGGATTTTTAATATTAGAATAATATTTGTGGTCATTGGTGTTGCTCCTTGAATTAACATGATAGTCAACAATATCAATAGCCCTTTTATTTCCTTTTTTCAAACTATTTTGATAAAATTATAAATTTTATTCATTCTCTTTATAATCTGATGACGACTGAGGATACTCAACTATTTTTTTCTCATTTTCTAAAATTTTATCCACTAGGTTGGGACCCAACGTATTATCCTTTAAATACCTAACCATTTTAACCCTCTAAGTTCTATAAATCAGATGATATATTTCCTAAATTGGATAATCTATTCTGTAATAGGACAAGGGAGATTCTCATTGGCAGGGGGGGTCTTTTATATGAATTATACCCTAAACCAGGCCCCTGGCTGGATGAGTTTGACTAAAAGGATTGGCCAAGAAGTTAGCCTTATTAACCTGAAGCAACCCATGGAATAACCATCTTCACACCTTCTGAAGATAAAATTTAATCACTATTGTTGCCACATTCATCAACTTTAGTTGAACTATTCCTCTCTAATATGGGGTTAGAAACTGGAACAGTTAATGTTCTTTTTTCTTATAAATAAGGGCCTCGGGAGGAAGCCTTGGGTTGTGCATAATTCCCTATTAGAAAACTTATCATGATGGCTTTTCCAAAATCACCCTCTTGATAGGACTCTACTTCCTCTCTATCAATAGTTTTCAAACCCACATACTCATCATCATGAAATGGGGATGGATAATTAGACCCATGACCAACTAAACCATGAATATTGGCCTATTAGAGGTGATTGAAACAATGAATAGTAGTGCATAAATCCACCCAAAAATTAAAACACATAACTTATTTGATCAAGTTTTCCCTTTCAATCATAATTCACACATAATATAATATACATTTTGATACATATAATTTAATAAAAATATGTGAAAAAATTATATAGAAAAGAGTTTGAGATCTACTATCAATGTATATAAATCTAATAATAAAATTTCCAATCATCCAGATAATTTAATTATTTTTAAATGGATGTGGAATACACGGAAAACATACCCAAATCCAAGATGTCGGGGTAGATTGTTTCAAATGGTAATTAAATTACCATTCGAAGAGAAACAAATGAGCATTATTGAGGTATCATGGGATGATGATCTCGATATAGATGAGATCATCCTCTATATAGAAATATATGAGAAGATCTTGGGGTCCAAGAGCCCTAAGATAGCATGCTATTTTAGATCCTATGCGTTAGTGATAAAGTGGTCTAGGGCATCAAAAGATGGCCAATTTCATCCAAATCGATCCATTAGGGAGATCCTGCCTAGGTCCAATGCCTCTGTGAACTCCTATTAGGAGATAAAGAGTTTGGGGGAACACTGATCAATAGCGGGGACCCTCAGATCAATATTATTGCTTGGAGAGGGGGTGAGATTAGATATATTTATAAGGGGAGAAAGGATGAGGTTGAGAAGATCCTAAGAGACCTATCCCCATATCTGAAGGGGGAGGTAATGATAATGGAATCCATATCCATTAGGCCATGAAAAACCCATATGAAGGATAAGCCAAAGTGAACTTGTTAAATTTCTTTGTTAATAAACACTCCCTTATAATCAATAAGATCTTGGAGTTAATGGTACATTATTAATCCATTGGAATGGAATCACGGGGGAACATGTAACATCCCGAACTGAACCACCATGTCTAAGCCAGAATAGGACATGACCTCATACACACCTCCCCATATGCAAGAGGTTGACAACTAGCAGTGTGGCTCTCATGTGGAATAATTGGGAGAATATACCATCCATTAGAGTTCACAAGAGAAATAAATAACCAATGTATGAAAATAAATAATACAATAAACATAATCAGAGAACACGTGGAAAGGAAAATAAAAATGGAATACAAATAAATGGATCCAAAATTGGAAAGTCTATCTGATGTACAATGATATAGATAGAATAAATAAATAAATAATGGGTTTTTTTAATTCTATCCCAATATGTTACTAGATCCCAAATCCTCTACTCCACAATCCACCATGGGGAAAATTTCCTTCATTGGATCTCTAATGAAATCTACAGGTGCACCGAAATTCCCGAGTAGGCTGTGAGTATAAGACTTAGTAGTACACCACCAATTCATCCTTAACCAAGCATTCTCAAGTATACAAGTTCATTACATATTAATAATAAGGTCCTAATAATAAAATAAACATACCATTCAAAAATAAGTGGTCATACACTAATCAAGCCTCTAGGAACCACGAGTGTACCTTCTTCGGCTCCATGCTGGAAGGATACATCACAACGGATGCTATGAGTATCTAAGATATCCACATGGATAGTGAATCAGTCACTTGGGATCCTCATGGAATCATATGTACATATAAAAATAGTTTGACAAACATCATGAGTTACAATAGATAAAAATGTGATTTAAATAAAACATGGTCTCTTAGGATATCTAAGCTTACTCATGGAATAAATCAATACACATGGTCTCATGGAATTCTGACTCAAACTCATTGGTTTGGTTTGGGATGTTATAGAAAATGATTATGAAATAAAATCAATAAATTTTATTCAACAATGATACATATAGAAATGATACAATTTTCTTGATACACCATTGAGATCTAGCGTGACTACTATTCCATTGGTGTAACCACAAAGCAAATTGAATGTGATACTCTCTCCAGCTGATGTGATTAGAGATCATCCAACTGAATCAAAATTAATCATAAGATACTATGCTTACCTTCTTTAATTTTTCTGATTTATTTGATTAATATTTTCTTCATCAATTTTTAATTATAAGTGTATGTTTATGATTTTACCAATAAAAAGAAAGTTTTATCTTGGTTATTCTATGAATCAAAAATTGGGTTCCTAGGTTATGACTTCCAAACCAAATTTAGGTCAAACTAGTTTGCAACTCCTAAGAAAAATTTAGGGTTGTGCCTTCGAGTATTATAAAATTTAGTGCTTTTATATAGGTCATCAAAGCTTTGAGTGATGGGTTTTTTTGGTACCAATCTTCTCACTGATTTGAGAATATTAAAGAGTGTACTAGAATATTAGTGATATGAACCAATATAAAAATACTATGTTCATATTTTAATTTTGGATACACTATATTTTTAACACTATACTTTATTATTGATTCATATAATAATAAACCTTGATTTATTATTATTTATTTAAAAATTATTAAAATACTAGTCACCCACCCTCTATTCTTTTATTTTCATCTATCTAGATTCAATAGATCTATTAAAAGGATTGATGATGAAATTACAACTAAACCTGAGAAACATGGAATCTGAATGTTGAATTCATTACAACCTTCATCTATAAATAATACCAAGACATCAAGGTGAAGAAGAACATTCTGAAGTGATCTAAATCACACATTCATTTTTAATATTTTCAAAAACTTATCACTAATAAGGATTAAATTTATTTTTCATTAGAGTAAGTTTCTCAAACTGTATGTGTTAGAGGATTTACAAGTAAACGATCATGTATTGAAATTTGAAAATTTTATTTTGATTGGGTTGATTGAGGAATCCTAGTGCTAGGGATGTAGTTTTTTCTGATATGGTGAAATAAACGGCTTCCAAAAGGAATACATAAAATCATTCCAATCATGTTTATTAATGGATTTTAGGGTTTTGGAAGATAGACCTACCTCTAATTTTATAATCAGATATACCTAAAGTCGAGTCTATAAAATTCCTTTCTGCTTTGGGTTAATGTTAATACCTCACTTAGATGAGGTGTTGTAATCATTATTATACTATGAATATGTTTCTATTTTTATAAATATTATTTTTTATTTAGTTTTAAAATGAAGTTATTTGGTTACAAAATTTATACTTATCAAAATAACTTTAATCTCACTTAATTCTCAACTTATTATAAGGATATCATTTTAAAATTTTTTTATATCATACTTCATACTATTTTTTATACAAGAGTATGAATCTTTTGGTAGTTCAAAAAACTACAATTCACCCCTATTATAGTATATATTGTATACATTACTAGGAAATTTTTTTATTAGAGTGCAGTATCTACATTTTACTTTTTACATCTTACACAAATTATGTGATAGAAAAAATAACATTTATTATAATAGGTGTAAATATTTTCAAATTAGGGAATCTCAATCCAAGAAGATCACCAATCATTGATGGTGAGGACTATGAGTACTTGGGATATTGTATGAAGAATTTTATGATTAATATTGGATTAAATAATTTTATAATGATCTTTGGGAATTATAAGATTCCTGATAAGAAATTCTGAGATTTTATCAAAGAAGAGAAAATTGAGTATCAATTGAATTATAAAGTTAAAAATAATCTATTGTTCTTTGTGAAAAGAAATATCTACAATAAAATATATTCAAGTGAGATGACTAATAATTTATGTAGAAATATTGATGAAAAACATTTTTGAACTTTGAATATTATAGAAATCTGAAGGGATTTGTTTCTTTCTTACTATCATGATTCTAATATCTTACCTTGAGAATCTATTACACAAATAAATCATATATTTAATACTATTATAAACAACTTAAATCCAAATAGATAGAAGGATTTTTCAAATTAAAAACATATTGAGAAGATTATTTATATTATCCCTAAAGAGTGGTAATCCAAGGGAATAGATATTGATGATATGAAATATCTATATTTTTTTAGTATTCATAATATTACTAGAAATCAAATTAAATTGATTAGAGATAAAAAAGAAAAAAAAGAGAAAAAGAAAAAGGGGGTATCTTTTTATTTTACTTCTTGGGAAATTAAATTTATAAAGGCCAAGACCGGTAAAATTTCATTAAAATATTCAATGTATAAGAGGAGTGTTAAAGATGAATCATATTATTATACTTATGAGGAAATTGAAAAAGAATTTTCTCATCTTGTTAAAATGGAAAATATGATTGTAGGTAAGAATGATTTTCAATAAAAATTTATAAAGAATTATAAATATAGAGGTGATAAGAAAGATACCACTAAATTTATTTATTATGAATGCAAGAAACCATGGATAAATAGAAATGTTTTTATGAGGTTTAAAATAAATGAAATAAGATCAATGAAATATTATAAAAGTATAGGGATGGAAATATTTATGGATTTATAAACTTGGAGTGAAAGTGTTGTATATATATATTCTAATAGTTCTTAAGATAAAAGTAGTGATAAATAGAAGGTTTTTGGGTTCTATAATGATATTCTAAATAACAATCAATGTTTCATGGATAAAATATTTTATGAATCCCTTAAAAATATAACATTAAGTGAAAATTACCCTCATTCTTTTGATGATAAATTTATTAAAACTTCCTCAAAAGTAGAAATGGTTATTACATTAGAATATGAGGTCAATTTATCCTTTTTGGGGAAGTGGCTAGATATATGACTCTTCTTGAGAAAAATAATTATAAATTATTGTGAGACTATGATTGTGATAAGGTAGATCTTGTTAAGTCAAATAATATAATTTCAAAACATACTTCTAAAATTTCTAAACATATATCATAATTAGATAAAAAATCTTGTTTTCATTGAAATCATGAAGATAATAATTTGGTTGTAAATATTAATTCTAAAATTATTAGTCTGAAAAATTTCTATCAGATTTTAATTTTGGTAAAGAAAATTTTGATAAATATTACAGATATCTGCGACCATATAGAAACAATATATAATAAGATTTACTTTAAAAAAGTAACATTTTTTGAAAAATTGCATTTTTCCTAAAAGTAAACATTTCCATACAAAATGTTAAGTAGGTGTTCATTGGGTGAGTAAATATTCTTTAAAACATGTTAAATCTATTAGATTTCATAAATTTTTATTTATATATAATTAAAAAATGTAACACATAATAGAGTTCGATAAGTGTGGATTATTATATATTTATTTTATAATACTTATGGACACAAGAATGTATGGGTACCAAAACCTTATTTTTAGGAAGTAAGGATGAGTTCCAATAATAGAGTTAAATAGTACATAGATAGTGGATGTTATATACACATGGATGGAAATAGAAAGTAATTCTGATGTTTTTAAAAAATCAATGGTGAAAAAGTATACTTTGGTGATATATCTTGTGGAGAAATCATTGGAATTAGAAATGTTGGGTCTCTCAGTAAGAATTTAATATAAAATGATTTATGTGTTTTAGTAATCAGAAAAAATATCATTATGAAAATTCATTTGTGTGATGAATGTTATCTTGCAAACTTCATGAATGATAAATGTACTATTCAAAGTTCATAAGGTAATTTTTTTCTTTTTTCCAATAGGAAAGAGATGGTTTACACAATTAAACTAAAGGACATTAGAAACTATGATCTACATTATTTAGGTAAAATTTAAGATTAGTCTTGGTTGTGACATAAAATGTTAGGACACTGTAATGTTATAGAGTTTTATAAACTCTCTAACAAAGGAATTGGGAGGGATTTACCAGAGCATATGTTTAATTCTCCAAAGGTATGTGATAATTTTCAATATAGTAAGAACTATATGTTGATATTTAAATTTATTATTGGAATATAAAATTCTAAGATTTATAGTTAGTGAACAAGGATTTATTTAGTACAACAACAAGTTTAAGTATTGTAGGACAACACATTGTGTATATCTTGGTTTATGGTTAGAATAGATATACATAGGTTTATTTCCTATTAAAGAAAATAAAATCTATATTTTTTTTAATTTTTTTATCTCTTGTCAAAATTGAGAAAATCTTACCTTTTGTTACTATTAGAAGTGATCACGATGGTGAGTTTGAAAATTTTAACTTTAAAAATTTTTATAGTAAAAAACTCATTACTCACAAGTTCTCAACACTTATAACTCCTTCAAAAAATGGTATCGTTGAAAAAAGAAATAAAATTATTAAGGAAATTATTAGAGCCATGTTGAGTGAGTACTCAATTACTAATAATTTTTAGGGTGAAGTTTTTAGTACATACTATTATAAAATAAATCCACTTTTACTATGTCATATTCTAAATAAAACTCTTTATGAGTTGTAGACAATAAGGAAGCCAAAAAAAATATTACATTAGATTTTTTGGATGTTAAGTGTTTATTTTGAATATAGAATACCATTTATATAAATTAATATCAAAATATAAAAATATTTATTTTTTATTCTACTACAAGTAAAGAATACAATATTTTTAACAAACAACCAAAAACTATTGAGGGAAATGTTTTTTTTACATTCAATGAAGCCAATCCTTTTGTTTTTAAATATTAGGAAACTATGATTTAGAATTATGATTTTCAAAAACATTTCTCAAATATTGAAACTGATTTTCAATAGATGTTAGGAAATTATTAAGACTATAGATCAATAAAAAAATATTTTTAAAAGCTTTTTTCTTTAGAAGATGTCCAAATTTTTGTCGAAGAACAACATTTTACTTATACAAGAAATTAGTCATTGTCAAGGAATCATCCCACTAATAATATCATTATAGATGTAGATTAACCAGTAAAACCACATAGTTACTTAATAAATGAATGTAAATATTGTGCATTATTATGAAAATCAAAACCTAAAACACCTAATGAGACTTTAGGTGATTAAGATTAGATAAGGGAAATGAAATATGAACTTAATGAATTTAGATGGAACATAGTTCAGAATTTGGTAGAGTGACCTAAATATATTTCTTTGATTGGAGTTAAATTGTTTTTATAGAATAATATTTATGAAAATGGAAATATTTTTAGAAATAAATCAGGAAATATTGATAAAGTTTAAAATAAACAAGAATTCATAGATTATAAAGAACCATTTTCATCAGTAGAAAGTCTGGAATCTATTTAAATACATATATCCATTACATCATATCTAAATTCAACACTTTACCAAATGGATGTTAAGTGTTATTTTCTTAATGGATATATTCAAGAATATTTTTTTATAAAACAATTAACTAGTTCTAAAAATATAAATTTTTTTAAACTGGTATCTAAACATACTAAGGAACTCTATAGATGTAAGCAAGATCCAAGATAATTATAAGATATAATTGAAAGTTTTTTTACATCAATTTTTTTGTTAAGTTAGTAGTTGATCCAACTCATTTTATAAATAATGTTTTTATGATACCATCATTATTAAAATTTATATTGATGAAATTATTTTTGTTTCAACTCAAAAATCAATTTTCAATTATGTTTTGATACTTATGAAATATGAGTTTGCAATGATCATGCTGGTTGAACTATGTTTTTTCTTTGGTTTTCAAATTTCTCAAAAACTGGAAGGTGCGTTTTTATCTCAACAAAAGTACATTGATTACTTACTCATATTTTTTTATTTGGGTAATGATAAGAGTATAATTACTCACACAAATACATCTTAAAATATTTATCTTGATGAATCTAGGAAACCAGTTGATTAAAAACCTTTCGTAAGGATTATTACTATTTTAATTTATCTCATCTCTAGTTCACTAGATTTAATGTTTTTTGTGATCTTTTGTGTTAGATATCAAGAAAATCCAAAGGAATTCCATTTTCAAGATATTATTCAAATTTATTATTATCTAAAAGGAACATCAGATCTTGGTAGTTTTTATTTTTCTGAAAGTGTTCTTGAGATTAAATGTTTTTATAATAATGAATTTGGTGGATGTAAATTGGAGAAAATAACTAAATAATTTTAAGAACATTGTTAATAAAAATTATAAAAATGATTAATATTTTCCCAAAATTTAATCATGTAAAACTTTTAAATGGTTGTTTCATTTTGAATAATTTATATATTTGTGTTAATATATGTTGGGGAAAAATCCCTCAAGGTTTCCTCTTAGTTTTTTTGGGTGTGATTGTGTTTGTTGACCATGCCAGATGATCACGAATTAGTATAGTTGGTGTTTTCCAAAAATAGGTTTTAAGGGGGCACATTTTCCTAGTGTTTGACAATTTTTTGGGCCTCAAAATTTGGAATTTTTGTTTTTAAAATGAATATTTTCATTATAGGGTTAGATATTATGAAGAACTGTGAAGAAAATAAATAAAATAAGGGAACCACGTAACTTAGAACATGGTCTGTGTACCATGTACGGGAAGGGTTCACTGTCGCATACTAGGCGGTGGGAATGGTATGTGTAAGTGGTTCGTGGAACCAAAAAATTGTTTGTAGTGGAAGGCAGAGTGGTATGTAGGATTGCTTATCATTGGAGGAGAATATTAGCCATAGAGGAGAGAAGGCAGTACATAGACTATTTAGGGAAATGGTACATAGAAGACTTATGGTTTTTGGTGGTAGAAGCTGTATGCAGTGAAGGCGGTGCTGTGTTAAATATTTGGTGAATCTAAAATTAGAAAATTTTGTGGATATCTATTCTTATATAAGGAGTAATAATCCCACCAATTAGAGGTGAGAGAGAATATCATTAGAGAACAACTATTTTCTCTCAGAATTCAGTGAAGAACGAAGCTGGTTTGTGTAGAATAAATTCCAGTGAAGGGTTTTGTGAGGCACTTAAGCCTACAAAGAGAGAAGTGGTTCACAGAGGATGATTCCACGAAAGGAAGTGGTTCGCACGAAAAAAATTCCACTGGAGATTTTTTTGGGAATCAATATCCTAAAAAGGATGTGGTACACAGAGGAAGAAGGATTGGTACATAGAGGAGGAATATTCAATATGTGAAATAAGGAAGTCTAAAGGTGGTTTGTAGAGGCAGAGGCAGTCTACGAACAAAGAACAGTTTGCAGATAGAGGATATTTTTCAAAGACTATTTGTGGAAGAGGTTCATATATAAGGTTCAAAAAGTCATTATGCAGAGGAAGTTCACAACAACGAAGGTATAGGAGTCCGTGGATGAAGGGAGGTTTGCGAAAGTGGTAGCAGTATGAGGAGGAGGCATTTCACATACCATACCCAGTACACAATATGCGAAGGATAAAGGTGGTCTATGGGACATACAAAGAAGCTTTCAAAAGATTCAAATTTATTTTTTGAAATTAATTCTCGTTACCTAATAGTCTATAGAATGGTTTGTTTCATCTGTGGGTGAAAAAGGTACTTCAATAGTGAATCTACCTATAGTGGAGGATGCATGAATTCATGAAAATGAAGGGACCTACATATCCATAAACTATGTTCGACCAACAAGTCTATAAACAGTGAGAGAATTTCCTTCCAAGTGTAGTGAGCAAAGGAAGGGGAACACTGTGACCCTTTCCACTAATAATGAGCCATAGAAATAGCCATAGGGAGTGACCCTTGGGAATGTAGTGAGTAGACCCTAAACCTTGTAAAGGTAGTGAGCCTGGGTATAGAAGATCTAGCCCACATTTTGTACTCATTATTTGCAGTGAGCCTTAGTGAATTTGGTACATTGGCACACTAACATTTTATGATCCTTGGATGTGGCCTAGTGAGGGTGAACCAAGTAAAAATTACTGTGCCTCCTGCAAGATTTAAAGTTCGTTCATACTTTTCAACAGAAATGAGAGAGAAGAGAGTTTTGTTTAATGAGGAAAGATGATCTGAAGGGGAATAAATTTTAATCTTTCATACCCTAATTCACCCCCTTCTCAGTCTATTCAACCTATTGAACCTAAAAATATATCTATGTTTGTTTTCATCATGAGTTTTATGTTTTTTTAAAATATTTTCACTTTCATATTCCCTTAATTTTGTTTACCAAAAATTAAAGTGTCAAAAACTAAACCACATGGTCTCTCTTAGCTGGTGGTAAGTTAAGCATAACACCCCATTCCCACCTCTGATAGATCATGGTATGGAGAATATCACCAAGTAAGTATATCGCACACATGGGAAGACTTAGCCTCAATTACACACACATACATGCACACACCCACACACATTCATAATTGAGTATAAGGTAGAAAATAACTGATACTATAGATTCATGAATAACTATGAATCCCACATTAGAATATGATAAGAGTGAAAAATAATAAAGGGAAAAATACAAGCCCACCAATTCTTCAAAAAGAGTCTAACTTGCTAATAATGGGGGGATTCTATCAAGAAGAAACTCCTAGAACTATCCATGTTCCATCTTTCCCGACTAATATCCAACAAATTCTGGTCCTCCTAGGACTTTTTCAAAATTTATATCATCTGTATAAGACAAGACATGTGTGATCAAATTTCATGAAGAGGTGAGTATAAATATACATAGTAGGACACCCCAAAATCATCAAACAATGAATCAAATAGAGTCATCTAAAAATTATAATGAGGTGAATCCAGAAGAATGAAAGATAAAACTAGATATACTTAGAGATAGATATCAAGTCTCAAAGTAATTTCATTCCCTCATGACCTTCCTAGGATTATAATCAAAGCTCAAAGGTCATAATAATCTATGAGAACTAACTTCTTGAGTCTTAATGATACTGATAGAACTCATCTAAGGGGTTTCAATCATCAGTCCTTTCCAATAATTGAATAAACTAGAAATCATAAGATGCCAATACCTAGGTTGGGGATCACATTCTTGGACTACGGGGGATACCTAACCCTATATGGGATATCCAAATAGGAAGGGGATCCCATACCCTGTATTTCAGAAAGGGAATACCTAACCCATCCTTAAGAAGAATGATATATGATCAAACCTCAATCCAAATAGATGGGTACCTAACTCTCTCTCAAACTATACCATAGAGGGTATCACTCATCATTTTCTTAGGATGGGATAACACACTTTACCATCTTAGGTATAGACCAAGGGAAAAACCCACATTGATATTAAATTGTATTAAGTTAATTAAGGGATATAACTTTACCTAGAAGGAGTACATGATGAGTATAAGGGAAGAACATCATGTCCTGCTAAGTATGATCCCACCCATCTCTATTCCCTTGTACTCTTACCATGCCAATGTACTCTGTCCTTGTCTGTGTACACTGGCTATGTCCATGTTCGTGTACCCATGGTTTATATTCTAACTTACTAGATTAAGGATCACAAAATGTGTGGAAAAGGCACTTGATCGTGTGATATTTATCTTCATGAATAAACCCTGTCATCCATGGAAGGGGGTCCACACAGAATCTATTCTTCTAAAATACATTTTGTATAGATTTGAATTTCACAAAAACTCCTGGTTTTCACATGCATCCACCCATGTCGCATCCTCCTTTGATCCAACTATTAATTACACCTATAATGTTTGGATCTAGGTTGATTAAGCCCATGTCATCATCTGTGGCTAGATTTCATCCAACCTTTGATCAGAAAATGTATGTTATCTCCATCATGAAGCACCCACATTTTTTGGCTCATGAAAAATCCATCAACCATAGAATCATAAAATCTCTATCATAATCATCACATATCCTTCACATATTCGATCAAAATACTAAACCCATTACAATGATCTATCATTCCAATTATTGATTGCACAAAAATAGGTTCTTGGGTATATTCGGATCATTGGTCTATTGAAATACCAATGATGAATGTTTAAAGAACCAGGGGAGGAAAGGAAAAAATAAAAGAAAGTAATAAATTGAACATTTATCATTGTTAGGTTTTTACTTCATTAATTAATAGAGAATTTGATGAATTTTGAAGAATAAAAAGGATTAACCAATTCATAAATCTTGGAATTAAAATTAATCAATCATAAACTAATAAAAAATATCAGTGAATGAATATAAAAAATAATTAATTCACATTCACCAAAGATAAAACAATAATGGGGATTAAACAAAAAAATTATACATCCAAACTCGATATCAGATCTATCACTTTAAAATAATAATTTTGTTTCATTTTCATTGGTGATATCCATGAAATCTATTTAAAACTACAATCCCCATGGTATTAGGATCTTTGATCCATGACCCTAACATAATTTACAAAATCTCTCCTCCATGGTACTCTCCTATAAACTATAGGGTTATGTGGATAACCCTAGGATTTTTCCATAAAAATTACTAAATATTGTTAGATTATATTATAGGAATTTAATATAGAATAAATTATTTAATTAATTTATTCTTCTATTATTTCATCCATGAATACACTTAAACAAAAAATACGATGTTTAAAAAAGTTATATCACAGTTAGGGTAAAACCAATGTTCTAGATTTAGTGGAAGTCTTGGTTTTCCTATCCAAGTCCCCATTTAGATGATATTCAATTATTTATAAAAAATTCTTGTGTGTGATATAATAAAAGTAATATTTTTAATATATCAACATTGAGATTCTATAGGGCCCTAAAAATTATTATGAATCCACACCGAACTCTGAAAATATTATTGTAAATAATACAATGTGTCACATAGAAAAAATATAGTTTTTAAATCCTTCCCACCTTTAGGTATTTCTACTCAAAAAGTAAAACCCTACTAATAAATGTTAGGGTATTGAGCCTGTATCTTATTCTCAAACTACCAAGTGTTCTTCTAGAGATTCCCTTGAAATCAATGAAGAATCAACAAGGGAATTGACCACCCATAATGGATATTCTCTTACCAATCATCAATGGCCTCTGAGTACTTCAAGAAGGATACTCCACCCTAAACGTCTAGCTCACCCCATTCAATGACATGTGACATGTCATGAATATATCTACTCAATTGTGGCATGTAGAGTATATCATGTACCTAGCCTAACTGTGGTGGAAAGGCTAATAAGTATTCCAGCTCACCAACCCTATACAGTACCTAGAAAGGGCTAATTAATATTGGAGATAAATTACCATCTCAGACAAATATCCATAGTCCTTTATCTAGTGAGGCCTTTAAGAATACGTGGCCAACCTCATAAAACTCCAAATCCTTCATTATTGATATATATAAGACATTTGAAATCTTTATTAAATCCCAATTCACACTAACTCTAGGCCCATAAGTGATGCATCACCAGGCTCTATCCAACATAGAGGTGACCAGTGAGGTCTTTCGTTCAAGGACTTTAATGGAACCATACCAATAGTAGAGTGGTAACTATTTTTATATGAAAACTCCACTAAGGGTAGGTGATCCTCCTAGTTATGGCCAAAATATAAGATGAAAGACCATAGTAAGTCCTCAAAAAAATAAATGGTCAAATCTGTCTGACCATGCTTCAGGGTTTGGAAATCCATGCTAAACCAAAACTTTGTTCGAAAATCCTAATGTAATCCGGTTCAAAATCATGATGTGAATTGAGTATCATGATTTGAAGAAATCACTAAGGGAATTACATGAAGTTTTATCATCTCATGCACACATAGGTATGTAAAACACTCCACTATACTCTACTGTTGGATTACTAGGAGGTGTTCTGACCTTGAAAGTTCATCTCTAATCACCTAGATAACATCTTGACCTCAAGATAATCATAGAAATACCATCACAAGATCTATGGATATATCATCCCACTTCCACTCTATCCACTTAAGGGATTGTGTCAAATCCACTAGAATCTGGTGCTCTATTTTCACATATTGGAATTTGAGTCATTGAGAGATAAACTTAGTAACAATCAACTTTAACCCTATCCACAAAAATTAACCCTAAATGGTCTTGTACAACTTCTCCACTCCTAGATGTACCGCTAAGAGTTATGTGTGAAACAACCTCATTACCTCCTCTCATAGCATGGATAGTACCATTTTCCAACCTTATAATAGGATTACATGCTCCCATCATTTATGAAAACCCTCAAAATCATGTAATGTAGATATCTAGTTATAGAATATTTCATAATTGATATATCCCAACTATACTTCTTTGATGCATTTGAGAAGTGGTGGGGTTATATCCATTTTATTGACATACACTAATCCATCCAAATCCATAAGGTTCAACTATAAATAGGCCAACTTCTCTATGAATGGAATTTCCTACCATGAGCTTCTTCCACCACGTTCCCATTTCTCAGACTATAGTCTATCTGCAAATCATAGTCCTATAGGAACTTCAACCATCACCTCTACAACGTCCCGATCTAGGAGCCACTAAATGAATCCCCAAGATGGTAAGTCACATAGCCTCATGCAAGACTCCCTGTATACCAGAGGTAGCTGACTAGTAGTGTGGGTCTAAGATGGTACGATGGAGATACTATACCCTCATGTTATCAGAGTAGCACAATGGTAACAATAATAATCAGGAATAATAAATAGAATAAGCATACAAGATAAATGACAACATAGTGGAAACAAATACCATAATAAGGCACAACAAATAGGAATCCTATATGAATTAAAAATAATCAAAATCCATAAGATGATTCATATACAAATGAAGTCATGTTATACTGATATACAAAAAGGGGATACATGAATACATAGCACATGGGTATACAACATGCGACACAAAAATACTAAAAAGGTCAAAATACATATCCACTGTAATCAGGAGCATACACTCGGTCATCTACTCCCTTTGTCCCATATTAAAAGAAAAATTGGTCAAGCATATGTGATTGGGTTCTTTCACTTATCCCTACCTACATCCATAACCCGTATTTTGTTAATTAATTATTTTATTTTTACTTTCCCGCGCTTTTGTCTTTGCGACACTTGGTATCCCAAAATGATAAAAATTGAAATAAGTTTCACTCCTTTCTTCACCCGATATCTCTTCTCTCAAACCATAACCTATTCTTCAACCTTTCTCTCTCTCTATGTCTCTCTTGAACCTTAATTGAACGCCCAGAATGAAACGTCTATCGTCATCAACTCCTGAGAAGCGCAGATATAAGAAGAAGATGAAAATATCACTGAAGTTAGCACCTGAATGTCTGTTGAATCCTAACATGGTGAATATAATAGTGGTACCTACAAACAAAATTTTCCCCAAGTGTCTTCTATCAAGTTAGTCTTTATTATTGAAAGTGTTAAGAGATAAAGGATGGATGTATTCGTTCAAAAAGGAATATAGACCGATTTACCTGAAACTAGTTGCATAGTTTTATTAGTATGTTCAATTCTCTTTTGATATATAAGATGGATTTGTTGTAAGAAGTTGAATCAATAGCCAAAGATGTATCTTTTCTTTGAGGTTATGGGATGCATGCCTAAGGATACCTAAGAGGGTATTTGTGAGGACTAACAGAGAGGTAATCTACCTCAAAGTGAGATCTTTTTTTGGAAGAAGCATTGAGAATCTTAACTGAAAATGAAATGAAGAGAAGAGATATAACTGATGAGATAGATGATGAAACCGGACTTCTGTTTAAATTTGTTCTGAATCTGATTAGCCCCATAAAAGGTGATTTTATTACACTCATGTATCAGGATGTATTTTTGATACACCTTATGAAGAACGGACACAAGATCAACCTATTAAAGTATGTTATACTCCACATGTGTGAGTTGATCAAAACAACCTCAAAGTCAACCTCCCTATTCTACTAAAGATTAATCTCAGCTATGTTTCATGAAAAAGGGTTGGTTGGACCAGATGAAGAAGTCTTTAAGGAATATGGATTTTGTATTTCAAAAGTTACAGTCAAGAGAATGAAAATAAGTTGGAATCCATAGAGAAAATCATGGGTGGAAGATGATGACATGTTTTATGAAAAGTTTAACCCGGTTGAACACTCTTCAAGACCTAAGGATATTTATAATCCTGGTTTGGAACCAGATGAAATCATGGACTATTCTGATGAGAAATAAGAAGAAGAGGCTGTTGTACAAACAAGGAAAACTTTCTTGGATAAGAAAGATTGTGAACCTGTTATCCAAGACAAAACTGAGAAAGAAATACCTATCCCTGAAGAGATTACTGATCTGGAAAAAACTGCCTCTAAATAAGAATCTATTATTGTTGAAAAAAGAGAGGCTATTCTATAAGAACATTTAGAAGAAGATCTTTCTTTTGATAAAGAAGATGCTCTTGAGGAATACCTAGAGGAACAATCCGTTCTTGAGGTTATCCCATATGCTGAAGAGAGAATGGAGCAACCCTTTCAACTATCTAGAAAGGAAATGGGTGAGGATATTGGGGATGAGATCTTGGAATTAGATCAAGGATCTAAATCTATTAGTCCTAAGGAAGATTCACTTGTTGAGGGGGAGAAACACCCACATCTGGAAAGTGTTGAAGTGACAAATTAATTTGATTCAAGCTCAGTAGATACATGGAATAAATTTTGTAGATATTTTTATGTGAATGATTCCTAGGAATCCTTTGTTAAAGATATAGATATGTCTACTGTGTTTCAATTGAAACCATTTTATGCTCTTGATGTTATAGATACAAAGGAATCTTATCCTCTCTCAGCTTTTATTTCTAAACCTTCAAAAGAACCTTCAAACTTGGTGAGTAAGAATGATTTAAAATAATTTGAAGCTACACTGTTATCTAGGGTTGAAAAGCTCATGAATAATCAACATGATCCTATGACAAAATTGAGTGAAAGAGATGCTACCCTGTTGTTAGAGAAGATTATTTGATAGATTCATCCTAAAATTCTTCATGAAATTAAAGAATTAAGAGTTGAGAACAAACAGTTAAGTGATGAAGTGACGTCTCTCAAAAATATGGTTGAAGAAATGAAGAGAGTGATGAAATCAAGACCAAAACCAATTACTTATCCTGTTGAGGGTATTGGTAGTCAGTTTCTATAGGAAGTAGCCTCCCTGATCAACCTAACCTAATTTCCTTGGATGAAAATTTGGCTGAAGGAAACATAAAAATTGTTCAAGAGATGTGTGAGCTTGTCATTGGACTTAACAAGTTGACTAGTGAGTATATGGGCTCTCTTTAGAAAGTTCTGAATCAACTGAATTCTCTTACTTCAGATGTTACAACTTCTAGTGACTCTAGACAATCATCACAACCCTCCTTGGACTGTGATCTTCTCAAAACAGTTGTTAAGGAAGAATTTCAGTTTTTGCTCAGTGGCATTGACAAATAATCTATATCTTTGGTTATCAAGAATAGTGAAAGAGTTCTTGATTTTGTGAGAATTCACTCAAATATTTCCAATGACGCTAAAGAGGAAATTACTAAGAAGGTGGACTTCTACTTCAATATAATCTTATCCAAGCATGATATGAAAAACCAATTCAAGTACCTTGTAGAAAATCTAAAAATCCCTCCTGTCACTCATGCTTTTAAAACTCAGATCCAGAAGCTCAAAGATTTCACTCCTTTGTTGGAAAAGTTCAAGGAGAACAATAATGTTTTTGCGAAAGTGATGCAGTATGGTGCTGAGTTTATTGATGACATCATCAAGCTTTTGAGGCCTTATCTTTATGTCCAGAGCACTATTATTGTGGCCCCTACATCTACACCATTGCGACATGGTTTTACTACCTTCTCATCCCTCGCCCTTGCCTCATCCTCTATTTCTGTTTCTCAGGATCTGAGTCAGATCAGACCTGTTATCCTTGACCAACAATTGCCTCAGTCTTCCACCAAACCTACCTTGGCCCCTTCTATTTTTGAAGTACTTCCTTTACCTTCTCTGTCGGTTGCTTCACTTCCTTCTTCCACTTCTACCTTTGCTTCTGTGGCTTCTAGTGATGTTGCTGCCAATAAAAAAGAGAATAAAACTGGTGATGAAGAAACCTGAACACTATTCTTTGATAGGTATGATTTCTATATTTTTGTTTCTTACTGTTTGTCATGAATATTTTTATCCATCTAATGCATTGTGACCTCTTCTTATCTATTCTCTTAGTTATTTTTGTACACTTTATGATAATCCCAAAAGGGGGAGAGACATGAACACTAAGGGAGATACACATTCACTAAGAATAGTGTTGGTCGGAGTGGTTTACTCAAGAGGGGGGTGAATTGAGTACCAATTAAAATTTCTATATTTAAAAGCAGTGTCTTAAAGACCCCCAAATAAAATAATAAATTAAACTGTAGTGAATTTATATTAATGTAGAGATTCTGTTAGGTTCTCAAGGGATTGATTAATTCCCAGTTAATCAACACAGGAGTGTGTGATTATCTTTTGAAACTAACTTACTAATCTACACTTAACATAAACACTTGCTAATTTAATTATCAAAGTAACTTTAAAAACAGTATTGGTTTTAAAGTGATTTGCAGCAGAATAAAACTTTGAAATAGATGGCACAACAATGTAACCAAGAGGTTCAGTCTCAAGCCGAGACTTAGTCCTCTCAAAAGTTTATATAAAAATGATCCACACCCTGGATCGGGGTTCAACAGTTTACAACTGTCCAGGTCCAAGACCTCTACCACTGTTCTTCGTGGGAAACGGTACAACAGCAACCAGCTGTCCAGGTCACACACGACCTCTACCACAGTTCTTCGTGGGAAAGAAAGAATGAAAGAGTTTTGTAAGGATTTACAGATCCTTCAGTTTGAGTACAGGAGACAGTGTATGTGTTAGATATAGCAGATAACACACACTGCTCGAAATGAATGGTAATAAATAACAGAACAAGAGATGTAGAGTTTAGAGATGGTTCTGATGATTTCAGTATAGCTCTGGACTCCTTTGGATTCGATTAGAAGTGAGTCTGAGTCCTCTTCTTGTTTCTGTTGAGAAACAGAGTGTCGTATGCTCCAGGTTCACAGGTGGTGAGAATGTAGTCGATGAAGTTCTTCTTGTAAGCACAGAACACTCCTCGAGTATGCTTGATTTTCTGTGAGCTTCTCTGTGTTCCTCTTGTGCTTGTGTCGCTTTTGGTATAATGGATGCACCGCACTTTTCTGGTTCGCTTCTTGTTTTCTTCACACGTTCGCATTATTATTTTTTTGGTATGTAGTCTTCTCGTATTTATCTCCCATCAGGGGACAGAAGAGATTTCTTTTCAGCAGGTACGAGGTACGGGTTCCTGACATCCGACAACCTTTATCAGGTATTTGACAAATCATTAAAATGTACATGATATGACCGTTAGATAGATTAAATATAGGAAATAAAGAAATTCAAACAGTGAGTTGAGTGATCGGTAGGTAATCACCATCGGTAGCTTGAACATCGGTGGCTTGAACATCGGTAGCTTAATGTCATTAGTTGCTTTGACTCTATCGGTGGCTCTATGCGTCGGTTGGTACATGCATCGGTAGCTCCATGCGTCGGTAGGTACATGCATCGGTAGCTCCATGCGTCGGTGGCTGCGAGTCTATCGGTAGCTTCATCCATCGGTGACTTATTCCATCGGTAGCTATTTATACTTACACCGGTAGCTCTACGTTTGTATCGGTAGCTGTATTTATAAGTACATCGGTAACTCTGTGTTAAATCTATCGGTAGCTGTCTGTCGGTAGACTAAGTCTATCGGTAGACTGGTTACCGGTAGCTCTTTATCAGTAGCTATAGACAGATTACTTATCTGTTTTATGCAGAACACATCTGATTGTGTTTGAATCAATTTATAACTTGTATGAACATGGATAAATGATGATTAACATATTCCAAAGACTTATTTTAAAAAGGTGTTATTGGTTTGATCATAGATTTAAAAGAATTAAAGTATAGATCAACAATACTTAACGATATCATAGAGAATGAAGACATAATTGGGATTTTCAACACAAATAAATACATGAGTGAGATTATCAAAACAGGTGAGGTCAACAATCTCCCCCTTTTTGATAATCACAATTTATGATATTGGCATTTAACATAGTGAAAATATAATAGTAAAGAGTATAATATTGAATTCAATTTTCTCAGAGAAAACAGCATCATAGATAATAGAAATAGTATGATATAGACATAAGTTATCAGAGGTAAAAAAAAAATAATAAGGTACTATATAGACATAAGGTATCAGAGATAAAAATGGAAACAAAACAAAGGATAATGTGTTTCCCCTTATGCCTTATTTTTCTCCATTGAAAATATTTCTCATTTTGTTCTCCTCCTTATTCTCGCATAAAAAGTTTCTCCCCCTCTCTTATTGTTCTCCCCCTTTGTGATAATCAAAAATGGGGAAAGCATATATATAGTGGTCTGTATTATAGTTAGTCAAAAAGTACAACAAAAACAGATTACAAAGGAATTCCTATCAAAAAGCTTGGCCACTGGTTCACTCCGCATCTGCAATGTGAGATTTTCCTTTAGGATCAGAAGGATGCTCGGGTGGTGAGGATTCAGGTGAAGGTTTGGGAATGCCAGACAAGATCAAAGGAGGCTGGGCCACTGACACAGAGTCAGGCTTGTAAGTTGAAGATTTTTGGGTAATCATTGGTTTGAGGCTTTGAATGGCTTGAGCAGGAGTCAGCTGGACTGAGGGAGCAGCTGAGGCAGAAGCAGGCAAAGCAGGAGGGATGATGACTGGTCTAGCATCAACATGCAAGAAGGGCAGCAGCAGATTTCTAAAATCCATAATAATTCCTCCTCCTCTTTCCATAGCAGAGAGGAAATCATCTTTGTTCTCCATGAATTTCTCTAAGGCAGGAGTCAGTTCTCTCAGCTTGCTCACTTGTTCTTTGAAAGCTTGGGTGACTGGAGGGAGCTTCATGTGCTCCAACATTAGCTTGAAGTGGTGTTCGAGTTGATGCTTGGTGAAAATCTTGGAGAAGTAGTAGTCCACTTTGCTTTTTATGGCTTCTTGAGAGGCAGAGGCTTCTCTCATAAAATCTTGAACTATCTTCATGATTTCTCTGGCAGAATCCCTTGTAGAAAGCACCACTCGGCTTAACTCTGATGAGTCCCCAGAGCCACTGGTAGGAATAGAACCAATCTCCTCCTTCAATATTGCTCGAACTGAGTTCATATCAACTGATGGTTTGGATGTGAGAGGGCCAAGAGAGAAGGAAACAGTTTCTTTAAAACTCTTTGACAAACCACTGATTAGGATTTGAACTTGAGAGTCTTGTAATTGAACATGATCCTTCACTGAGGTTTTGAAACTTTCAAACACTGAGACAAACTGGCTAACTACACTCTTCACATAGGCTAGATCCTTGTCAGCTTGAGACTTGGAGCTCATATAGGAATCCAAAGCAACCACTGATGTCTTGAGAGCTTCCAGATCAGCTTCGATTCTTGAAGACTGAGTCTGGCATTCTTTCACTTCTTCCATAAGCTCAGACATAAAGGAAGATAAATTACAAGCCAGAGATAGCTCGAAGGATCTCTCTAGCACTTTCATTTCTTCATAAAAGCTTTCCTTCATCTCAGCAACTGAAGCACTGAATGATTCTTTTATCTCATCCTTCATGGATTCAAGATCTGATTTGGAGACAAAATCACTTGAGACAACTGCAGCAGATCCCCTTGCTGAGGCCAAATTAACTACAGAAGTAGTCATTATTGAATTAATTGAGGATGCAAGAGAGGTTTCCATTAGCTTCACTTCTTCAACAAAACTGGATTTGAGGTCCTCTTTCAGCTTAGTCAAATCATGAAATCTGACCACATCGTCTGGCAACAACTCAGCAGCAAGATCATAATTGGTCTTTGGTCTATCCACAGACATCTCATTGTCAGAATCTGGATAATCTAATCCACAGACTATAAACCCTGGGTCTTCTACCCAGTCTCCAATCTCAACAGCTACTGTTACATTCCCAAGCACAGACCGATGCTCCCCCTCAATGGGTGCATTCTCATGTATCACAACAGCCTTTTCTGCTGGCCGTTCTTCATCAGAATCTTCTACCACAAGTTCTACAGGAGTAGCATTTAGAAGATCTTCTGATACAGGTACAGCTTCTTCTCTATCTCTTTCTTCTTCAGCAGCAGGTATAGCTGAGTTTCCAACTAAGGGACTCATACTTAACCTACCAGAAGCAGGCGATTCAACTGCATTCTCCTTTTCCTCTTCTTCTTGGTGAGGTACAGACTGGTCTTCCTCATAAGTAGGCAAAACTTCCTCTACTTTTCCTTTCCTAGAATAAACCAGTTCTGCAACAGGACTTGGGGGCAAGTCTGGATCTCCTCCAACATCCATAAGAGTTTCTTCTTCTTCTTCTTCTTCTGTCTCATCACTATAAGCAGGTTCCTCTTCATCAGGTCTTAGACTCGGATCTCTCATATCCTTTGGTCTTGAGGGATAATCCACAGGATTAAACCTATCATAGATTTTCTGATCATCACTGACCCATTCTCCCTTCCATGGGTTCCAGTTAATTTTCATATACTTGCAAACAGTCGAGGTGATGCAGAAATTGTTCTTGACTACAACTGTCTCATCCTGAGACTCAGCTATTTCTTTCACTTTTATCATCACTGAAATCAGCTTGGCAAAGAACAAGGCATTGGTCTTTGACTTTGGTCTAATCATGTCTTCCATTTGAAGCATCAACAATCTGCACAGATTGACTTTTACACCATGTCTTAGCAAATGAAGAAGATAGATATCTTGATATCTCAGATTTGCAAAATCTCCTCTCCTCGGTATCAACACATGCTGAACAAATTTGAAAAGAAGTCGATTCTCTCCATCCATTTCAGCAGCTACCACTTGCCTTTGATTTCCATTCCCAGTCAGCTCTTGTAAGGCGGTCTCATAATCAAAAATGTCACTACTAGGTGGCATTTCTCTTGACACATACCCAGAGACACCTTCATGTGGTACTTTTAAACTCTCATCCCACTCTACTGAAGAAAAAGACATCTCTTTTCCATTTACAAAAGAGCTTACCCGATTCTCATTCTCAGACTTCTCAAAGGTTACAAACTCATAGAACTGCTTTACCAATTTCGGGTAGTATGGGCCATTGTTATTCGAGAAACAATCCACCCATTTCTGGTCTTCCAGAATCTCGAGCACTAAGGATTTGCTAGGCAGTAGCCATTCCACGCACAGTTCCTTCTCGATTACTATATCTCTATTCTGCAAGTGAGGATTCACTGGTCGCCTTCCCGATCTAGTTTTGACTTCACTAACACTGGCTTTATGCTGTGTCTTCTGCTTCTTGGCATTTGGTTCTGCACTTTCATCTCTGACGATAGGAAGCTTGGTTTTTGCCATCGCGGGTTTAGGGTTCTTGGTCGATTTGGATGCTAAGGTTCGAAGGTGAGAGATTTTGAGCTCGGTGAGGTAAGAAGTGGCTTAGACTTAGTTTTATCATTTAGGAATTCCAAATAAACGATTAAAATAGAGTAATAAAATAAAATAAAACGATTCGTATTCTTGGCGGCAGACAGAAGCTTTAAACTTTGCATCGGTGTGAGTTAATCATCGGTGAGAAAAACAAATCGGTGAGTGTTGTACACCGGTGAGAATTTCTACATCGGTGAGAAACTTACATCAGTGAGAATTTTCACATCGGTGAGAATTTTCACATCGGTGAGAATTTTACATCAGTGAGAATTTTCACATCGGTGAGAATTTTCACATCGGTGAGAATTTTACATCAGTGAGAATTTTCACATCGGTTGAGAATTTTCACATCGGTGAGAATTTTACATCAGTGAGAATTTTCACACCGGTTGTGATTAAACATTCCCAGTTCATGTCTTATGAAACTTAGCCTATCCGAACTTAAAGGTTTAGTGAAAATATCAGCCAATTGATGTTCAGTGCCAATAAATTCAAGAGAAATATCACCTTTTTGATAGTGATCTCTTAGGAAATGGTGTCTTACATCTATGTGTTTGGTTCTAGAGTGAGATACAGGATTCTTAGAGATGTTTATTGCACTGGTGTTATCACAGTTGATTGAAACATGTTTAAAAACGTATCCATAGTCCAAAAGAGTGTGTTTCATCCACAGAATTTGTGCACAGCAACTACCAGCAGCTATATATTCTGCTTCAGCAGTAGATAATGCAACCGAGTTCTGTTTCTTACTACACCAGGAAACTAAGGATTTTCCAAGCAAATGACATGTTCCTGATGTGCTTTTTCTATCTAGCTTACAACCAGCAAAGTCAGCATCTGAATAACTCATTAACTCAAAGGATTGTCCTTTTGGGTAAAACAAACCTAAGTTAACCGTGTGTTTGAGATATTTAAAAATTCTTTTAACAGCAAGCAAATGAGATTCTTTTGGGTTAGCTTGAAATCTAGCACACATACACACACTAAACATAATATCAGGTCGACTAGCAGTAAGATAAAGTAAACTACCAATCATACCTCTGTAATTTGTTTGATCAACTGGTTTCCCAGTTTCATCTGTGTCCAATTTACAGGTAGTACTCATAGGAGTTTCACTTTCCTTGATACTATCCAGACCAAAACGTTTTAAAAGATCCTTTGTATATTTACTTTGATTCAAAATAATACCATTTTCATTTTGAAATACTTGAAATCCAAGAAAGTACTTAAGCTCTCCCATTAAGCTCATTTCAAATTCATTTTGCATACTTTTTGAAAAATCAGTACATAAAGAGTGTTTAGAAGATCCAAAAATAATGTCATCAACATATATTTGTACAACTAAAACATCTTTAGAAATTCTTTTAATGAAAAGAGTTGGATCAGCAATCCCTTTAGTAAAACCTTTTGAAATAAGGAAATTGCTAAGTCTATCATACCAAGCTCTTGGTGCTTGTTTTAAACCATACAAAGCTTTAGAAAGTTTAAAAACTTGATTTGGAAAATGGGGGTTAGCAAATCCAGGTGGTTGTTCTACAAAAACATCTTCAATTATAAAACCATTTAGAAATGCACTTTTTACATCCATTTGATATAACTTGAAATCCAGATGTGCAGCATATGCAAGTAAGATCCTAATGGCTTCTAGTCTAGCTACAGGTGAAAAAGTTTCCTCATAGTCTATGCCTTCTTCTTGACTATATCCTTGTGCAACTAGTCTAGCTTTATTTCTAACTATATTTCCAGATTCATCTACTTTATTTCCAAAAACCCATTTTGTGCCTATTGTCAAAGTGTCCTTGGGTCTGTCAACTAATTCCCAGACTTTGTTTCTTTCAAACTGATTTAATTCTTCCTGCATAGCTATTACCCAGAATTCATCATTGATAGCATCATTGATATTTTTGGGTTCCAGCTGTGAAAGAAAGGCTTGATGTTCAACCTGGTTTCTTAGAGAAGCTCTAGTTTGTGTTCCTCTATCCAGATTACCAACAACAGCTTCTAAAGGATGATTCTTTAGAATCCTCGTTGATCTAGTAAAGGTTGGACTAGAAATTTCAGGTTCATCTATAGGTTCGGGTTCAACAGAAGCAGATTCTGGAGAAAGTCCAGAACTGGATACTTTTATAACAGGTTCTTTAGATTTATCATTAAGGTCCAGAATAGATAAGTCTTCTTCAAGATTTTCAAGAGAGGTTTTAGGCTCATGTGGATCAGTTTCATCAAACTTGATGTGAACAGATTCTTCCACATATTTGGTTTTCTTATTGAATACTCTATAGGCTTTACTTGAAATAGAGTAACCCAGAAAAATTCCTTCGTCACTTTTGGAAGCAAACTTATCCAGATTATCTTTAGTATTCAGAATAAATACTTTGCAACCAAAAACTTTAAAGTAATTAACCTTAGGCTTTCTATTGTTCCACAATTCATAAGGGGTTTTCTTAAGAACAGGTCTAATCAAGACTCTATTAATAACATAACAAGCTGTATTTACAGCTTCAGCCCAAAAATAAATAGGCAGGTCATATTCATTGAGCATGGTTCTAGAAATTTCTTGAAGAGTTCGGTTTCTTCTTTCTACTACACCATTCTGTTGGGGTGTTCTAGGGGCAGAGAAGTTATGAGTATAGCCATTGTGTGAGCAATAAGATTCAAAATCTTGATTTTCAAACTCACGACCATGATCACTTCTCAGGGTCTTAATCTTGAGTCCACTACGATTTTCTACAGACTTGGAGTATTTAACAAAGTAAGAACAAGCTTCACTTTTGTGAGCTAGAAAATATACCCAAGTATATCTAGAAAAGTCATCTACAAGAACATAAACATAGTGCTTCCCATTTAAACTAGAAACTCTTGATGGTCCAAACAAATCCATGTGAACCAATTCAAGTGGTTGAGAAGTTGAAACTTCTTTCTTTGATTTAAAAGAAACTTTGTGTTGTTTTCCCTTTTGACAGGGGTTACACACTCTATCATTTGGGAATTCTAACTTAGGTAGGTCTCTAACTAGGTTTTTCCTAGAAAGTTTTCTAAGTGAGTGAATGTTGCAATGTCCTAATCTTCTGTGCCATAGCCAAGATTCTTTATGAAAAGCATTCAAACAATTAATATTCTGCTTAGCTAAAGAATTCAGATTAACAGCATAAACATTTTAATTTCTTAAGGCAGAAAATACCAAAACATTCTTAGAATCAAAAACTTTGCAAGAATCATTTTCAAATTTAACATGAAAACCATCATCACATAACTGAGAAATACTTAATAAATTGTATTTAAGGCCATCAACAAATAAAACTTTAGAAATCAAAATTGAATCAGTGTTACCAATCTGGCCTAGGCCGATGATTTTCCCTTTTGAGTTATCACCAAAGGTGACAAAGCCTCCATCAACTTTTATTAAACTCTTGAAACAAGAGAAGTCTCCTGACATATGTCTTGAACATCCACTGTCCAAGTACCATGTCTCTTTACATGAGCTCTTTAAGCAAGTTCCCTACAAAACAGATTTAGATGGGAGATGATTTTGGTACCCAGATCTTCTTGGGTCCAGACAGGTTAGCCAATAACACTTTAGGTACCCATATTTGTCTAATGGATCTCATATAATTTGTAGAATTGACATGCTTTGAAACATAAACTTTATTAGATCCATAGCTATGTATATAACTGGTTGAAGCATATGAAGTTCCAGAATTACCTTCATTCTGTCCAGATTTAGAAATGAATTTAGTTTTAGCAATTTTCCTTTGTCCAGGTTGGTATCCTATACCAGTAGTGTATTTAGGTGCTACTTGCTTTCCTAGAATCTATGTTAGAGTATTCTTGCCATTGGTGAACTTCTCTAAGTCTTTTCTAAGTTGCTCATTTGACAGTTTCAGTTCTGTATTTTCTTTTAACAGTTGAGCATTTTTCTCTCTTTCAATAGTAAGTTCGGTTTTAACTGTAGTGGTGAGAGCATGCTGTTTCTTTAATGACTTGTATTTATCCTTAAGTTCATTACATGTCTCTTCCAGCATATCACAGTATTCAAACAGTTCAGATTTAGACATGTTATCACCTTCAGAATCATCTCCAGAATAATATGACTTTGAAGCAGGAGTTTCAGCAGTTACCTCAGACGTGTTTGCCATAAAGCACATGTTGGCTCGATTCCTTTCAGAGTCTGAAGATTCAGCTTCACTTGTGCTGTCTTCTGAAGCACTCCAAGTAGCCTTCATAGCTTTCTTAAACTTATTGTCCTTATATTCATATTTCTTTTTATATTTCATCTTTGGACAGTCGGCTTTAATGTGTCCTTTTCTCTTGCACTCATAGCAGACAACATCATCTGACTTGTCATTCTTCTTCCAGTCCTTTTTCCATTTGCCTTGGTGATCATACTTACCCTTATAATTTGTTTTTCTGAAGAACTTATTTTTCCTATAAAATTTCTTAAATCTTCTAGCAATGTGAGCCATCTCAGCATCACTGTCAGAATCACTTCCACTGTCTTCACAGCTTGAACTTTCAACTACAGCTTGAAGCTTTTCCTTGTCCTTATTCTTTGAGGTTGAGGATTTGAAAGCAACAGACTTTCTTGCAGGTTCATTGTCTTCCTCTTTGTTCACTTTAAGCTCTTCTTCATACATCATCAGCTTGCCAATTAGTTCCTTGACAGGTAGAGCATCTATGTCACAGGATTCTCTGATTGAGACAGACGTGCCTCTCCATCTATCAGGTAGACATCTCAAAATTCTCATAATTTGTTCCTTCGATGAGACATCCTTTCCCAGCGAGATCATTGTATTGACAATTTCGTTGAACCTGAGATACATGTCAGAAATGGGTTCGTCAGGCTTCATTTTAAAATTATCATACTTGATAGTATAAGTGTTCAATCTCATTTCTTTAACATTAGTTGTTCCTTCATGAGAAACAGCTAAGGTATCCCAAATTTCATATGCAGTTTTACATGCAGAAATTCTATTAAACTCTTCATCTCCTAGAGCACAGTATAAGGCATTCATAGCTTTACAGTTGTTATTGTAGGCAGTCTTTGTAGGTTCATCCCAAGTAGATCTAGCAGTAGTAGGAATTTTGTATTCTGATTCAATAGCAGTCCAAATATCAAAACCTATGCTTTCTAGATGGATTTTCATTTTCAGCTTCCACTGAGCATAATTAGTTCCATTGAAGTAAGGTGGCCGGTTAGTAGCAGCACCCTCAAGTCTATTGTCCATGATGAGAAAATTTTAAAGAGATAAAAATTTAGAAATAACAGAAATTTTAAGAACTTTAAAATACAACTAAAATCACAGTTCAAAAGCAGAGTACTTTTAGAAAGTATTTTCAACCTCTGATACCAAGTGTTGGTCGGAGTGGTTTACTCAAGAGGGGGGTGAATTGAGTACCAATTAAAATTTCTATATTTAAAAGCAGTGTCTTAAAGACCCCCAAATAAAATAATAAATTAAACTGTAGTGAATTTATATTAATGTAGAGATTCTGTTAGGTTCTCAAGGGATTGATTAATTCCCAGTTAATCAACACAGGAGTGTGTGATTATCTTTTGAAACTAACTTACTAATCTACACTTAACATAAACACTTGCTAATTTAATTATCAAAGTAACTTTAAAAACAGTATTGGTTTTAAAGTGATTTGCAGCGGAATAAAACATTGAAATAGATGGCACAACAATGTAACCAAGAGGTTCAGTCTCAAGCCGAGACTTAGTCCTCTCAAAAGTTTATATAAAAATGATCCACACCCTGGATCGGGGTTCAACAGTTTACAACTGTCCAGGTCCAAGACCTCTACCACTGTTCTTCGTGGGAAACGGTACAACAGCAACCAGCTGTCCAGGTCACACACGACCTCTACCACAGTTCTTCGTGGGAAAGAAAGAATGAAAGAGTTTTGTAAGGATTTACAGATCCTTCAGTTTGAGTACAGGAGACAGTGTATGTGTTAGATATAGCAGATAACACACACTGCTCGAAATGAATGGTAATAAATCACAGAACAAGAGATGTAGAGTTTAGAGATGGTTCTGATGATTTCAGTATAGCTCTGGACTCCTTTGGATTCGATTAGAAGTGAGTCTGAGTCCTCTTCTTGTTTCTGTTGAGAAACAGAGTGTCGTATGCTCCAGGTTCACAGGTGGTGAGAATGTAGTCGATGAAGTTCTTCTTGTAAGCACAGAACACTCCTCGAGTATGCTTGATTTTCTGTGAGCTTCTCTGTGTTCCTCTTGTGCTTGTGTCGCTTTTGGTATAATGGATGCACCGCACTTTTCTGGTTCGCTTCTTGTTTTCTTCACACGTTCGCATTATTTTTTTTGGTATGTAGTCTTCTCGTATTTATCTCCCATCAGGGGACAGAAGAGATTTCTTTTCAGCAGGTACGAGGTACGGGTTCCTGACATCCGACAACCTTTATCAGGTATTTGACAAATCATTAAAATGTACATGATATGACCGTTAGATAGATTAAATATAGGAAATAAAGAAATTCAAACAGTGAGTTGAGTGATCGGTAGGTAATCAGCATCGGTAGCTTGAACATCGGTGGCTTGAACATCGGTAGCTTAATGTCATTAGTTGCTTTGACTCTATCGGTGGCTCTATGCATCGGTTGGTACATGCATCGGTAGCTCCATGCGTCGGTAGGTACATGCATCGGTAGCTCCATGCGTCGGTGGCTGCGAGTCTATCGGTAGCTTCATCCATCGGTGACTTATTCCATCGGTAGCTATTTATACTTACACCGGTAGCTCTACGTTTTTATCGGTAGCTGTATTTATAAGTACATCGGTAACTCTGTGTTAAATCTATCGGTAGCTGTCTGTCGGTAGACTAAGTCTATCGGTAGACTGGTTACCGGTAGCTCTTTATCAGTAGCTATAAACAGATTACTTATCTGTTTTATGCAGAACACATCTGATTGTGTTTGAATCAATTTATAACTTGTATGAACATGGATAAATGATGATTAACATATTCCAAAAACTTATTTTAAAAAGGTGTTATTGGTTTGATCATAGATTTAAAAGAATTAAAGTATAGATCAACAATACTTAACGATATCATAGAGAATGAAGACATAATTGGGATTTTCAACACAAATAAATACATGAGTGAGATTATCAAAACAGGTGAGGTCAACAAATAGATATCTCACTCATGGTTTGTGATCATCAAAAAGGGGGATATTGTTGGAATCCATATGTTTTAATCATGTTTTAATGATCAAAAATCCTATACATTCTGTAAATCTTGTCAATTCTATTTAATCTATCTCCAATCATGTTGACAGATGGTTGGTTTCTTTATACTATAAATAAACCTATCCAAGATCATAATTGCTAAAATCATGTTTGTTTATGTAAACTATATTCACTTTATTTTATAATGAATTTCTTTTATGAAAGATTAAATTTAATTTATTTGGTGGATATCACTATTTAAGTCGGTATACAGATATTTTGGCTGAGTCCGAGAAACCATGAGTCTCCGACCGGTTATGTTTCTTTGGAAAAGGACCCATACACTGTGACCCAGACACTGTGACCCAGACACCGTGACCAATACACCATGACCTGACACCCTGACCCAGACACCGTGACCTAGACACCATGACCAAACACTATGAATAGACACTAAAACCAGCTTCAGATCTGTTGAAGTCTGTGACACTGGTTCCATACTGAGACACAATTTGATGTTTGGAAAAGGACCAGACACCATGATCCTAACACTGCATCTCTGCTACTAGTTCCTAATATCTATACATTTGTGCCATCATAACTATCTGAATGCTCAATTTAAAAGAAGGAGACACCATTTCAAGAAGACACTGTTTCATAAAGAAACAGTTTCCAGACTGACTGTGATACCATTCATTAATTTATTTTTTTGTTTTTTAAATTTATTTATAATGGTCATATTTGAGTCTTTTAAATGAACTGTCATAATTAATATTTATTTTTAGACATATCAATTGATAGTATGATGTATGAGGTGTAGAATGCATGTATCCTATAGGCTCCAACACATACAATCCATGATTAAAAAGAGAAGTGTGTCCCAGAAATAGTAGCGTGCGATAACGAACAAGCATGAGAATTCTTGAGAAAATAACCGACACATTCAACTCAATACATCTAAAGAACATAGAAAGAATTCTCAAATCCAAAAATCTAGGATACCATAGATCAGAGTTGAGAATATCATCACCCTATCAACTCTACGAAGAACACGAGCTAGATCTATCTGACCTGAGATACTCTGTTTTCCACAAGAGGACTCAATTCCTGCATCTGCTTCATCATAGAAGTCTAGAGCTACATAGACTAAAACTCATAGCACCTCTAATCTTATCTCTTAATTGTTTTTCTGTCGTATATTGTTTTTAGCTTTGGAGTAGAATGTGTATGTCTGTATAACAACATACACTATCTCCTGCATTAAAATGGAGGATATAAGATATTCTTCTTCTCACATCTTTTTACACTTGTTTATTTCCAGAGATATGTGTGGAAGAGGTCCCTGTGTGACCTGATACTTCATACCCATGAAGAACTGTGGAAGAGGTCATGTGACCTCAACAGTCTTGTGTACTGTTGTTTATCCCAATCTAGGGTGTGGATCAAGTTTATTAATATAAACTGCTTAGTGGAAGTTGATCACCAAGTTAAGTGGATTAGGTCTTGACTTGAGACTAAACCAATAGTTTTAATCCTCTATGTTGTTTAACTTAATTTTCTCTATTTTACTGTATAATTTAGAAATCACCAAATTTACTTTGATAGTTAATCTTGGAAAGAAGTTATAATTGTTTTTCTTTATTAGAATAACTTCAAAAGTAATATTAATAACTGATATTAAGATTACTGAGAATTAATTAATATTATAAGAATTTATTTAAATAGACAAAATTTCATAACCATTTTACTTTGATTAACTGGGCTGTATTTATTTTTATTAGGGAACTTTTTAAGAAAACATTTGAAACATAAATTTTTATAGATACTCAATTCACCCCCTCTTGAGTACTCTACTCCAACCAACAAATATCTATCCATTGAGCATGTACATTGACTTCCTACACTTATTTTTTACCCTATACTCAACTATGATTCTGTATCACCTGTGCTAAAGGAACCAAATTTCCTTATATATTCTTCATACTCTAATACATGATACACATTGAATAATATTACAAGTAAGAATCCAAAAATAATTCAACCTCATCTAGATGTAAAACATGCGAAGATTCTGGATAATATAGGTGGAGCTGAGACACATGAAAAACATTGTGCATAATCCAATATCTTTGAGGAAGTTCTATCTATTAATCCACTTATCTGATTTGATCCACAACCTCAAATGGGTTGATGAATCTAGGAGCTATCTTACACTACCTCCATATCCTTTTATGACCCATACTGGGTGATACTCATAAGAAAACCTGATCGCCGTCCTCAAACTCAAGAGGTCATTGATGGCGATTGGCATATGAATACTGCTGGAGCTGAGCTATTAGCATGAAATTCCTAATCAGCTGGACCTACTATAAAGTCTCCTAAATGATATGTGGTCAAAGAAAAGATACATCCTCTACTTCTAACCAACATATAGGTAATCAACATGGCATACCATATATGGCCTCATAAGGAGACATTTGAATGGTAGCCTTAAATCTTTTATTATAAGAAAACTCAACTAGGGGTATATGCTTCTCCCAAGAAACCTTGAAGTTAAAGACATATTCATAAAGCATGTCATCTTACACTTGGAGCATGGGATCTATTTTACCATCAGTATGAGGCTGTTAGGTTGTGCTTAGAAGCACTTGTGTACCCAAGGCCTTTTTCAACACATACAATAACCATGACATGAAATGAGAATATCCAATAAGATATGATAGATCATAGATCTCCCTGAAGATGTATGATCTCCCTCACATATTTCCTTCTTAGATCATCTGTTGCGAGGTATATCTAATAGGTAAGGAGTGGGTGACCTTTTTCAACCGGGTAACAACTACACAAAATGTATTGTTACCTTAAGGTGATCTAGGAAAACCTATCATGAATTCCATGGAGACATCATCCCATTTTCAATAATGAATGGAAAATGGATGTAAAAGTCTAAATGGTCACTGATTTTATTCCTTCACCTACTGACAGGTGAAACACTAAGTGATACATCCATCTATCTCCCATTTCATACATGGACACTGATATGGGTGACATAGGTCTTGATACATCTTGGTGACACCGATATGTACTACCCAAGTTGAGGCATGATATTCCTGTATCTATTCCTTCTAGATGACTTCTAAGATCTAGACACGCCCATGTATGCATAAGGTCTCATCATAATCCATGGTTTAACCAAGAAATGAATCCTCATATAAGATACGATTACTTAGGGCTAGGCCTTCAGGATCAGAAAGCCACCTCATCTTTACCCATTCCAAAAGGGTAGAAGTCATTGCCAAAGCTCTGATGATTATCCACCCATGAACCTCCTGAACCTCAACATGCATCTCTGAAAAAAAGGATATAAGATACCACTCATGACTAGTCTTATGAACTTGATGTGTCTGGGTCTTCCAGATTAGAGCATCAACTACTACATTTCCATTACCATTTGTATAAAAATATCAAAACTAAAGGATTATAAGTACCCGACTCATGCACACTTTATAAGATTCATATCATGCTGGGTAAATATATACTTGAGGATTTTGTGATTAGTGAATACCACAAAATTATCCCCATGCAAATAATATCCCCAAAAACATAAAGAATTAAAAAATATACTAGATCAATATCACACATCGGGTAATTCCACTCATGAGGCCTCAACTAATAATACCAATATGTTACAGCTCACTCATCCTTCATCAAAACTACTCCCCGCTCAATACCAGATGCATCATAATAAACTATGTATCTTCTAAATGGATCTATAATAATCATTATTGATTCTAATGTTAACCTTCCTTTCATCTCATTAAATGAAATCGCACGAGATTTCAACTATAATAATTTCAACCCTTCTTGGTTAATCACATTAGAGTCTCTTCTAGGCATGAGAAATTCTAAATGAAGTGTCTATAATATTTTGATAGCACCAAGAATTAGTATATATCAAATATATTTTTTGTATTCTTTTAAGAAAATACAACTATCACCTTCTCTATATTTACTGATTCTATCAACATTGAGAAGATATAAACCAAGAATTGGACTTTGTCAATCAAGAAGTGGAATTTGGTGAGATTTCCGTAAATATGGTGCTCTCTCTATGTATTCAGTATGTTATCAAGATACTGTCCATGCTAGTGTCAATTGTGATAATACACTATGATGTAATCCATAAAGACTACCATGAATGAATCTAGATATGGGTGCACAAACTTATTTATTAGGGCCAAAAAATAGATGGTGAATTTGTGATACCAAATGACATCACCAGGAACACATAAAGACCATACCTACTCCAAAAAGTTGTACGTAGTATGTATGAAGGTATCACATGCACATGAAGATAGATTGAACTAAAATAAATCTTTGAGAATAGCCTTGATCCATAGACATGATCAAAGAGGGTGTCTATTCGAGGCAGTGGATACCGATTCTTAATAGTATGTTGGTTCAGCCATCAATAATCTATGAAAAGCCTAAGGGTACTATCCACCTTCATGGAAAAAAAGATTGGTGATCCCCATGGAATGATACTAGGTTGGATAAAACCATTAGCCTATAAGTCTTAAAACTACTTATTTATCTCCATAAGCTCTGTAGGTTCCATCCTGTAAGGAGGAATGAACATTGATATCGCTACTAACACTAGAAAAATGGTGAATTATACCTCCCTCACTAAAGGTTGCCCATAATTTTTTAGGGAAAATGTCCTTGAAATGATCCACCACCAGAGGGAAATCAGTAGGGTTTATCCCCCGATCATCTAAGAAAATTCTAGAGATGTGGGCTATCACTCTACCCATTCACTACTACATTGACCCTGCTCTTGATGCATGGAAATACCACTCCCCTTGTGAAGTAGTATACTACCTTGTAGTCAGGTAAACTCACCATATAGTGATAACAGTAAATATGAGCTTTATTGTGAACTAACCAATCCATGCTGAGAATTATATCAAACCCTGTCATGTTGAGGAAGAAGAGATTCCACACAAATATATAACTGCCTATCTCAAGGGTGAAATCCTTACATTGGTGAATATTATCTGATTGGATACCAAATAGGGTATTAAGTTTTATTACACCACATAAATACTCTATCTCAAGGCCCAAACTCTCTAGAATCGATGCAGATATGAAAGAGTGAGATGCACCTATTTCAAATAAATCATTCACTAATGTAGAGGCTACTATAATAGTACCTAAAACCATAGAAGGTATGAAACTATGCTCCTCTAACATTGGTTGCACTGCATGTTACTGGACCATATCGTGACCTTGTATTGCAACTTGGTTGACCTAAGTAGGACCTCTCTATTGGCACTGTGAATATTGATTCTGATTTCCTATTCCTAAACCACATCCTTATCTTGACCCCCGATGGTATTCCAACTACCTACGTAAAAGTTAATTCTATCCCTACTGCAAAATTTGGAGTAGGCATATATCCTCTCTCACTAATAACTAGTGTAAAGGTCCTACAAAAGCACTGAATATGACCCATTCTACCACAACCTCCTCACTCTATAGGATCTCTCATACATTGGGGTTTTGTGTGTCCCAGTTTCCAATATTTATGAGATATAACTAAACAGTTAATATGAGATGTATGATTAGAATTATCCCCATGAGAAACCTCAAAGTGATTCTTACGTATTCTAGGAGAACTGCAACTAGTTATGGGTGCAGAACTACCCTAGCTGATGTCATCAACTTCCCAAAAATTACACTTAATAATGAGTGCATGGTTGACTATCTAATAAAAAGTTATCATCTAGATTACAATAACCTATGATCGGATGGTGTATACCATTCCATTATCAAATCACCTCACAATCCTGATCTCATCACCTACTAGAGTCTATTTGAATCACTATAGATTAGTTAAATGATTATAATACTCCATTATAGATATATCTCCCCAATAAAATTTCATAAATTATCTATCTCAGTTATCCTTCAATGCACGTGAGAAGAATTAATCGTATAAGAATATTTGGAAGTTTATCGAGGCCATATCTCAATGTCGGACGAACTTGGTAATGACAACCCACAATTTATTTACAGAAACAAATAACATATAGGTAGTTATCTTGACCGTCCTCTCAGGAGGGGTCTCTATATGGTAGAATATATAAATCATGGCTTCCATCCATGTCTCAGCAGTCTGTGGCCTGCTATCTATCGATAAGGTTGGCAGATCCTGCTACTAAAACTCCCATGTTAACTCTACCATAGGAGTAGGTAAATAATATCTTTGCATATATTGAATTATATATAAAAAAACATAACAAAACTGGACGTTAGTTCCAATGTTTGGAATAAAATATGGTGACACTAGTGGAATTACTAGAGTTAGTAATGGTGGCATAGTGACGACCACCTCTGAATCATAGTCATCACTGCCCTCATGGAGCACGACTCGAGGCTGTCATGGTGGATTGATTCTACAATTCCAAACTCACACCTCAATATAAAATTTAGTAGTTTAAAAGGCTACAGATACATAATAGGATAGGTACATAGCTTTTCTATATAAAATTTCACACCTCCCTACCCACTCCAAATTCCATGCCTAGGTTATAAAGAAAAGTATAACAGGCCATAAGAAACAAAAGAGGAACCCCCCAACTACCCACTAATAAGATAAGGTTTGGTTTTATCCCTCATATTACACATCATGTGTTTTGATATATGGAGTTTCAATTGAAAATTATAGAGTAAAACACCCTTCACTTTACAATTGGAATCCCTATTTATTGGTAACCATTTCATTTAAAAGTTTTAATTTCATTTATGATTGTACTCTTTTATATATTTATATATCACAGTCTAGTTAAACATTTCCCATTCCCAATTTACCAAACTCATACACATAAATTACAATTTCACGTCATGTAACTGATACCTAGACTTTACATCGGGTATCAAGATGTAATAGGTCCTATATAATGATTTTTTTGAGTGAACTACCATTCTAAATTTATAGAAGTAAATTATTCTTAAATTGAAACTGGAATTCAAGAAATCCAACCAAAAACTATTTCATCCCATAGAACCAATGAATCCTAGATCAAACATGTCATATGTGGGTTAATTAAGGTGACATCATCAATATATGTGAAAAAACTATTTAGATTTATTTAGGAACTTTAATTAATCTAGTTATATTATCCCTAAATGAAATGATAGCACATATCCAATAAATATCAAGGCCCCAAACTATGTGTAATAGTAAAATGAACTCAAAAAGTAAATATGAGATGGAAAAATCTGTGGCCTATAATTCCTAAGGTGCCAATAATGATGAAGGAGATGATACCTCCTCTCCATACCAGGGTAAGGGGAAAATTCCATAATAAAAATAACATCACTAAGAATAACTTCACAAATCATGCACGTCACCCAACAGTGAAATGAAATCAACTGTAATAGGCATAATCTAACAACAGCAATACCCATACCATGTAATTTTGGCTTCCCCTGTATGTGGGATATATACTCCCAGGCATAGGCCCATTACCGATTTCTGATACATCCTAGTCTATCATCTAATAGCAAAATAGTAAGAAAAAAAGAAAAATATATATGATACCACTTTGTGACATAACAACCCAAAATCCACTAAACAGTGCCTTGATCCTGTGGGTTTCATGGACTTAAGCTTCCCTCACCGTACACCTAAGGCTGTCGATAGTAGAGAGGGGATAAGTTTATATAGTGGGGAGACTACACCCTCATATTATCAGGGTTCCAAAGTAGTGAAAAAACGATCAGGAATAATAAATAGTTAAAGAATACAAGATAAATGATAATACAGTAGAAATAGATACCATAATAAGGAATAATGGAATAGAAAACATCCAAGTAGTAATAATAATAAAAATCCATAAGATGAGTCATATAAAAATGATGCCATGTCATTTTGATATATAAAAAAGGGGATACAAGAATACAGTGCATAGGGATATAAAACATTCTATACAAAAATACAAAAATGTCCAAAATACATATGCACTAGCATAAGGATCATACATATGGTCTTCTTATCCCATGCTCCCATGCTATAAAAAAACACATCAAGAATCTATGACTATTCTCTTTCCATTATCCCTATTTTCATCCATATGGTTTGTCTGAGTACTAATCGACAGTATAAACGGGGTGTTAGAATAAACTCAGAGTGCCACCACCAAAAGTGTCTAGAATAATCCAGTCAGTGTGGATAACGTAGTAGTGCACACGTATAATGAATAATAAATAGTACTGGAAAATAAAAACTTGGCAGCTCAGGTTCCTGTTAGACACCAAGTTGGCTTTACATGCTTCTTCATAGGCCAAAATAAGTTTTCTCTTGGTGTAATAGGTATAAAATTATAGAAGTAATCATATATAATATTTATACATGTATATACACTATATGTGTGAGGAAATATATAGGCATATACATGGATACTAGGTTCTAGCTAGACCCAAGCATAACTCAGGAATCCATGCCTAGTCTAATGCGCTAAAATATATAGTAAGGGTATAATCCATGAGATTACTATTAGTGAAAAACATCATGATCATCACTCAATATGGTGGGGTGAGTCTTAATGCCTAACACCCAAGTTGTTGGAGTGATTTTCCTTGCCCAACACCCAATACAAGGTAATATATAACATCATGCCCCTCTCCTAAATAAAAGTAAATGATGTGAGATTCCATGACGATAAACTAACATAAGTAATTATGGAATTCCATGCTCAAAAATTCCCTTAGCTATTTTTTAATGACCAATATCCATGGTCTAATAATAATAATCCTGAGGGGTTATATATAATCATTTGTAATCACTTGACCCAATCTAACAATGGGTGTCACAATTCTTATAATTCATGTTTATAATTATAAAACATGTAGTGGGACCTTTACACCCACTTACATTTAATTAAATTAATCAATTTAATTTATAAAGAAATTAAATTTAAAATCAAGATCAAACTAACCCACTTAAGAGGTGGTTGGTCAATAAAATATTTTCATTAAAAAGGGAATTTAATTTAGAACACCCAAAGTGGTGTAAAATTTCTCGACCACCTACCTTAGGTCTATGGATGACCACTCAACCAATATCATCCTTTGATTCGAAGAATAATGGAAGAAATCATAAGAATAGACCAATTCCCTAAAAATAGGGAAAATGATCTCACATCAATATAGCACATGAGATGAGAAGATATATAATGAATGAAAGCAAGAGGATTATAGAGTAAACTATTGTGGGTTGAACACAACCGATGACAATGAAATCAGTGATTTTATGGAGAATTTATAAATATACCTAGGAAAGGAGAAGGGAGATATCCCATAAGAGGAAAAGAAGTTCATGTTCCCTAGAGAAAATGAATGATGGGTTGAGGGTTAAAAACATTTTAGGTGAATATTGTTAAATTCTATTTCATTTAATGGGTCTTAGGGTTTGGCCACATGGTTATACAAACCATGCACCAACCATGCACCTAGCATTTCCCAAGGACCCCACCTTCATATAGGTTAGGCACAAAGTTTGACTAATTATGCCAATACCATGAAAAAGTATTTTATTAAAAATTTTGAAACACCGACACAAGAATGTGTCCTAGCTCACATGGTTAGGGAATCCTTTGTGGACTCTTGTAATGCAGTATGTTCCCTACATGGTTGAGTAACAAAGTTAGCACTAACCATGCACTAACCATGATGTCCAACTAATTTCTTCTATTTTCAGAGCTTTGGGCTCCGAACAAGCCCGAAATGATCCTGAGACCATCCTTAGGCCATAGGGAAACCTCACTAGAATAAAATATATAATTAAGCTAGAAAAATATATCCTTACCTTCATGAATAGTTGGTTCGTTAAAACTTGTATCTTAGGCTAATATATTTCTGCGAAAAGTTATACCTTATACTATTATAGTCAAAATAGATAATTAATTTATATCCTATAATATAGTGTTTCTAAGAATTTAGTGTGAGATCTACTACTTTCAAGTCTAAGTCATGGATTGTGTATCTATTATCATGTAGTATTAGCTACAGGTACCCATAAAAATCACCACCAGCCTCTACATCAGAACAAATCCAAGAATATATCTAGAGGCATCACAAAACACCACATACTTAACACACTATTCTAGTATCCTCAAGACGATGGTATTCATCAACCCCTACCATAGATCCTTAAAATCTTTTTGAAACATCTCCATATATAAAAAATACTACCCCTTTTTGGACAAGGTAGTTAGTGGTGCTATGGTCCTAGAGAAATCTACCATGAATCTCCATTAATAGCCTTCCAACCTACATAAGCTCTGAATCTTAGTCACACTATTAGGTGGATACCAGTTTAGTAATATCTCAATCATTATTAGGTCTACTAAGACTCCCTCTCCGAGATGAAATTTCCTTATAATTGGACAACTCTAATCCATAACTAACACTTTGATATTTTTTCAAAAAGTTGGTTCTCTTGGAGTATTTCTAGGATCATTATGAAATGTCTTGCATTCTCCTCATCTAATATATAATACACAAGGATGATATTTATCAAAACTACCATGAACTAATCCAATAAAAACCTAATAATAACGTTCATGAGTCCCATGGATAGAATTTCGGAGTTCATCATGATAAAGGGAATCAATAAGTACTCAGAATGATCATAACAACACCATAATTTCATTATTGATATATCCTCCTCCCAAACATGGGGCTGATGATAACCTGAACTGAGGTCCATTTGGGAGAATAACTTTTTCCATTTTAATTGGGTGAATTGGCCATCAATTCTTTGATGTGAATATTAATTCTTGATAGTAACCTGATTTAGGTGATAATAATCCACACACAACATCAAACTACTATATGACTTCTTGGCGAACAACACTAGGGACACCTAGGGGAACACACTGGGTTTAATGAAGACCTTACTCTGTATATCCTTAAACTGTACCTACATCTCTCAAAACTCAATAGGGGCTATCCAATATGCTGGTTTAGATATTAGGGTATCTCCTTGGTGAATTTATTTTATGATGTTGATATTTTTATGGATAGGTAAGCCCAACACATCCTTAGGGAAGATTCCCTCATACTCCTCCACCACTTGAGGAAACTAAAACCTCATTGCATCTACCGATCCAAGGGTAATTCAAGAAAACTAATGGGAGATCAAATTATCCTCATGTTTATGATCCCATCATACTATATCTACTATTACTTTTTTTCAATAAATAAATATCTCATCCCATTATCCTAGAGACATCATATCCACCACATGAAACAGTCAATCAATACACGGACTTCAGGGACAAAGTCCATACCTACAATGATTTCATAAGGCCTCATAATAAGTATAAATAGATCCCATATTAATATGTCTATACCAAGAGTTTGATCACACTATTATAATATGTTTGTGATCACTTAATCTCCTAAAATAGGAGTCTCTAAGCCATAGTTCATGATAAAGTCTCCACTGAAATCTCCAAGTCTTGGACTGAGGACGTGGTAAGGAAAGAATGGATTAAACCTATGTCTATAAAAATTTCATATAAAGTAGATAAGAAACATATCATACCTTAATCTATTAGGTCATAATACTCCTTTTCCTACAACTATCCATGTTTCTAACCACCAAATCTTTGAGACTAGTGTTGACCACCTGGGGTAGTAGCAGTAGAAATGGATAAAAATTATGACCACCTCCTACAACTATCCCATATCATCTAACAAATATTTTACTTAGTAAACCTCCCTAATAAATCCTCCACCTCAACCTTGGTGGCCCATTAACTGAATCTCTGTCTATTCCATGACGTGTTTGATAAATACTATGTGATATAGATTTACCCATTACTGGAGTAGAACCACCTCTCCCTTAGCCAATTGGAATCTCCCTGGGAGCCATGAATGCCTTACCCTTTATCAAAATACTACCTCTAAATCCCCCTCATGTTCTTGGATCCCTAATAAAAAAATCAAATACCAACTAGAAAGGTCTCAAATCTAGGGTTCATACTACTAGAATTGAAGATCAGTGACTGATCTACTAAGAAAATCTCTACAACTAAGGAACACTGTATCACCCCATCATATGAAGGAATGAAAAGATATATCACTCTATATCCATTTTCATAGAGAATGACATTATCAAAATTTATTTCTTGAAATTAATCATCACAAAACATATCCTTGGAATACCATGAGAGGTTTATGAATCACAATGTATACTCTATGACTTTTATGATGTCCTATTGGATCTCGAAAAACTTCTAGATACACACATCCTACAATACCATGAGATAAAAAAAATCTAAAAAGGAAATCAAAATATATCCAATAGTGATTCACATAATAATATATCTACATCATAAATCTCCACAGTCTCCCTACTAGACTATGGAGAAGGCTCACCTCTTGGACCACTATCAGTTTGGGAGGGGTCATCATAAGGTGCAAAACTCGCTCAACTTCCTTGATATAGTATGTTGTTTCTTAGGGGTATGGTTAAAACTATAACTTCAAAATTATCTTTCTCTATAACTCATGAATTGTAAAAATCTTGTATGTGTCATTTTTTAGTATTTCTTAAATAATCAGCTACTCAACGAGTGGATGAACCTCATCTGGCATAAGTCCCTAGGCTAAATAATTATCTCTAAGATGATCATCATCATGATATTTCTATGGAATCATAGCTGGATATCATTATGGAGGAATCTTAGAATATTCAACATGTACCATAGTCAGAAGAACTTATATAAGGATATGACTCAAGAAGGACATGGAAACTGCACCCAATTCTAATATGTTGCATGTACCAATGTTTTCTTTGCAACCAGTGCCTATATATACTGAGTCAACAAGTAGGTTATCAAATTCCTAGTAAATAGATATATCAATATCTACACCATAACAAGGTTCCCTAGATTGATAGTTGAACTCAAGACACTTTAACACCATTTTCCTAGTTCCCAAACCAATCCTCAAAAATAAAATATCTATAAACTCAGATCCTAAGAGAGATTAGGGTTTGATACTACTCTATCATGATCTGACCCACTAGGTCCCACTTGGATAGATTAAATTCGAGTGTAATACCCCAATCCCACAACCAATAGGCCAGGGGATGGTGACTAAACTTGAGTAGAAATACCACATACATGGGAGGCCTTATCCTATAGTACCTATAAAATTATATACATTTCTATAGACTTGAATAATATGTAAAATAACTGATACAATAAATTAATGCATAAAAAATAATCCCACATCAGTTTATGAATTTATTTTGGGAAAAATGAGTCAAATACAAGAACAAAAGTACTATAAAAATATTTTAACTTACTAACAACAAGGTATTTATATTAAGTAGAAACTCCTATAATCATCTATGGTTCGACTAGACTAACTAAGATCCACCTACTCCCAATCCTCCTAGGACTCTATCAAAAGGATAATAATTTTTAAAAGACATGATACATGTGGGATGATCCCATTAATGGGGGAGTATAAAAATACCTGGTAGGACACTTTAAATAGAAAAAAAAGAATAAAAAAGAGTCAGATCAAAATAATAATAAGGAAAATAAACCAGACAAAAAGATAAAACCTGATATGCTCATAGATAAATTACAAGTCTCAATTTAAGGAAACATCCTCATGACCAAACTAGAATTTATTTTGAAGTTCAAAGGTCACAATTATTTAAGATAACCCACTTCTTGAGTTACAATGATACCAATGGAACTCATCTGAGATGTTTTACTCACCCGAAATTTTTATTCTTGAAATTAGTTAGAAATCATAATATTTTGATATATAGGTAGGGGATTACACTCAGGTCCTATGGGGGATAATGACACTATCATTGATATCCAACTAGGAATGAGATCACATGCTCTAGATATTAGAAATAGGATGCCTATCCTAAGCATGAAAAGAATGAAAGAGGATCACACCCCAATCCATAAAGAGGAATACCTAACACTATACTAGACTAACCCATAGAGGGGACCACTCATCCATTTCATTGGTTAGTATACCACACTTTACCCTATTAGGTATGGAATAAATGAATTTACCCACATTGATAATGAACTAGATCGAGGTAATCCAGGTTTCTAACCCTCCCTAGAATGAGTAAAGGACATGCACAGGGGACACATGATGTGTCCTCATAAGTACGGTCTGACCTGTTTCCATGCCTTTGTACTCTACTTGTGCATATATACTTTAGATATACCCTTGTACACTAACCATTTATATGACCATTTACCCTAGAGGGTTCACTCAGGGTTATAGGATTATGGATCAAATAGCTTTTGGAAAAGGCATATGACCATGAGATATTTATTTTTACACATAAAACCTTGTTTCCTTGTAAGGAGGTCCACATAACATGTTCTTTACAAAACATTTTTTGCGTAGAAAATAATTTCATAGAAACTCAATTTTCTTCATATATATTTTTCCATATAACCTCCTCCTTCACTCCATCCTTGAATCCCACCCTCAATGTTCGGATCTGGGATGACTTATCCCACATCATTGTCGGTGGCCAGATTCTAGCCACCCTTTGATTGGAAATTTCATATCGTCACCATCCAAAATCACCCACATTGTTATATTGTAAAAAATAAATCACCCAAAATATAATTGAGTCTCCATTACTACTATTAAATCTTTATCACACCTTTAATTTCAATAAAAAACTTTTAATAATTATCTATTATACTAATAATCAATTTCACAATGATTTGTTCCCAGATATAGTCGAATCATATTCCAATAGAAATGATAAATATGAATGTTTGAAGAATAGAGAGAATAGAAAATTAAATAGAGAAGTAAGAAATGAATATTGGTAATTATTTGGTTTGATATTTTTTTTGTCAGAGAATTTGGTGAATGGTGAATAAAAACAAGGGTTAAACTATTCCAAAATCTATGAATAAAAGGAATGAAATAAAAACCAACAAAAATGATCCATGGATTAAATTCTAAAATAAATAATTCACCGTTTCTATGAGTAAATAAATATTGGGGATTAAACCAACATAATAAAACATCCTACCATGAAATTGGATTGAACTTTGATGAAGAACGATTATTCATCATTGATAATGGAAAGATCTAAAAATTATATTGCCGCTGATAATCCCTATGGTATACTGATCATTGATTAATGATTCCATCATCATCTAGCAACACTATACTCCAAAATTCACTCCTCCAATCACTTGGGTTATATCGATAACAAAAGGATTTGTCCATAATAATTCTTAAATAACAAGAATTTAATAGAAAATAAATAAATTGAATAATTTATTCTCCCATTATTTTTTTCCATGATTTCACTTAAATGAAACATCTAATGTGCATAAAAGTTATGTCGTGACTAGGTTAAAACCCAAATTTTGAATTTAAAAATAGTCCTGGTTTTCTTATCAGATACTTCATTTAGATGATATTTCATTATATCTTAAAATCTATACACAATATGTGTATTAAATTTAATACTTTTAATATATCAACATAAAGCTTAGTTAGGGATAAAAAATTTATGATGACTTAGATCCTATCTCCAAAAATATTATTGAAAATATTTCCTCAATGTGTTTCATGGAAAAAATATAGTCATTACACAAAGCTAGAGAAAATTAGAGACCAAAATATCTTTATGAAGGGGGAGTTCTTGTAATTTTTTTTTTAATATTATGTGTTTTTTATTTTTTATTATGTATTTTCTTTTAAATAATGGATATTTATTGGTTAAATACTTCTTAATATACTTATTTTTAAAATCATGATACAAATCATTTTTATCCTTGTTTTATCTTATAATAATTTTCAAGAAGATGTTTGCATTATCTTAAGTATCTATTCTGAATTACACTACCTTAATCAGAAAAACCTTTCTATGAGTATGTTTACTAGAAGTAAGGTTTAGTGACTTTATTATTTTCTATTACATAAATTTTTTATAAGGAGTTTTTTAATGTTTTTTTACAGAAAGATCACTACAGAGGCGCTAAAAAAACTTTATCAATTTAAAAAGTATATGTATATGTTCATCAAAAGGATAATAAATGTAGTTAAAATTAAACCATAGAAATAAGGAATCCAAATATTGGAGTTTTTACAAATTTATATATAAATAGTACCATGAAATTGATGTGAAGAAGAACATTTTGAAGTGATCTAATGCATTTATACATTTTGAAGCATTTCAATACCTTATTCCCAAGTGAAATTGAATTTGTTTTTATTTATAGAGTTTCTTAGAACATACATATGAGAGGATTTAAATATAAATAGATTATGTTTTTCACATTGTTATTATTATTTTTTGATCATTTTGATCGTGAACTACAAGTTCTAGGGAGACAGAGTTATTTCAATCAAGCGAGATAGAGGTCTTCTCGATGTAAGATAGAAATTCATTCTAATTAGGTTTATTTAAGGCTTCAAGGTTTTCTGAGGATTTACCTACTGATAGTTTTATAATTAGGGATACATAATGGTTGGTCTACAAAAATAATTTCTATTTTGGGTTAAGGAAAAGACCTTACTCAATTAATGTTTTGTATGATTTGTTCCACAATATTCATGTTTCTATTTTTATAAAAATTATTTGTATTTCTTAGTTTTTATATAAAATTATTTAGTTACTATAACTAAACCCTTTAAAATAATTTCATTCTAATTTACTTTTCAAATTATTGAAATGTTCTCATTTTGAAAGTTGTTTATATCTTACTTCATTTTATTTACTTGTAAAAGAGTGTGAATATTTTAGTAGAATGAAAAAATGCAAGTCTACCCTACCGTAGTATATCTATTATATATTCCTAGGGAAAATATTTTTCTATCCTTTAATCCTATGATCAACCATAGACTTAATATCCCATGATAGTATAAAAAACTCTTAAAAAATCTGCATCTAATAACATTATAACCTATAAAGATATCTAAACCCTTCTCTGATACCAATTATAACTACCCATAACTTAAAAATCCCATAATTTTGAGTTGAATATAGAAGATTGTTCTCTTTTTATTTATATGATAATATAGGATTATATTTTTAAATAATTATAAAAAACCATTACATATCAAAGTGGAAACATAAACACAATGTATAATCTTCTTCTTCAAAACAAATTGTTTGTTTAAACTTATGTTTTATTCAAGACACTTTTTATTTGTTCAAGATGAGTCACAAATATTATAAGAATGAACTTGATATAGTTCCTATACAATTTTAGGCTCTATAAAAACATTTAAAAATGTGGAATAAAAAAAATTAAAAAATCAATATAAGGGATATAAAATTAATTGAAACCCATTAGTCCATTGAAAAAATATGGAAACCCACGAGGACATTATTCTTTTCAAATAATAAAACACTACAGTCATAAATATAACATAATCAAGTTAGAATCCAAACCTTGTTATTGAAAACCATTAAAACCCAATGAAATCATATAAAAAAATATGAAGTTATCTTGATACATTATATTAATCACCCATGTTCACTCATATTTCACATGTAATAGAATAACATATAATTGGTTGACTCTAATAGTCATTTATCTAGGGAATAAATCATTACCCAATGTATTTTAGGGTTATATACTGATCCCACCAATAATAATAGATAATTTCTAAGAACCATTACATGTAAAAAGCACATATAAGCTTGATATTTTTATCATAAAACTCATTTGAACCCATACATAAAAGCACATTAAAAAATCTCATGAAAATAAGTTGATTTTTTTTGATAACTAGAATAATAATCCAAAATAATGGGAATTGAATTTACTTTGGAAAACAACAAATACTTTAAGAGGAATATTCATAATTATGAATGGTCATGGTTGTTATAAAATATGTTCATGTTGTAAATGTTAAAAAACATTCTTTTCACACCATTATAATAAAACCAAAAATTACCCGCATAGAAAACTTAAAAAAAATACTTTTTATGAATTTGCAGAGAATGTAAAAAATAGTTGAAAGTAAAATTAATCATTTATTTTGATTACAAATAATAAAATTATTTAATAAATTAAAATAAAATGGATACAAAATATAATTTTTAAAATAAATTTAAAACTATGTTATAAAAAAAATCCCTTACCTCGATTTTCGACTCACCAAATATATCTCTTACATTATTGAATAATAAACTTATAATAATTATTTTCCTGATTTATAACCCTTTTAAAATTTATTCCTTTTATTTTATTTATTTTATTTCATTTATGATAAATTTTATTTATTTACTAATTCGGTTAAGTTCATGTCATACGTTTTGAGATCATTCAGTCTGAAACAAATTTGCTATAATTTTAAAAGTAAAATGGGTCATAACCTTTACATAATATTAACAATGTTAAAAAATATCATATTGTTTCATTAAATAATATTTTATAACTATTTATATAATAAGGCGATGAAAAATGAATACTATTATTCATCAAAGCAGTAGTCTGCATGTACACACAAGTGATATTTTTTACTTTCCAATGGATGAAAGGGAATGAAGGTAAATAATGGTTTATATTTAAAAAATAATAATTATTTTATAAATACTATAATCATTAATTTATTACATATTTAAAACCATCCATGTGAGTAAGTGATGAAAAATGAAATATAATATTCATGGAGGTAATAGTCTGCATGCACACATGAGGTACATTTTCACTTATCATTAGATGGAATGAAATTTGATAATAGTTTTCAAAATAAATTAATAACAATTTATTATTCTAATAATACTAATTTTGTAATGTTAAAATGGTTAAAATATATTTTTATAAGGTGTAATAAGAAAGAAACATTAATGAATTAAGTTAATATAATTTCCACTTCATTGGGTTTCCACATTTTGATTGATCTTAAGGACTTTTATGGAGTGATTTATAGATACAATAGGGGATTAGTGACATGGTATAGGAAATATGTAGAGTTATTCTTTATAAAAATTTGAGATTAAATTAAACCCACATGCATATTTTTATTTTATAGATTAAGTCCATTCTATAGAACAAAATCCATGATGTTTTCATAAATATTCGAACTTTAAGGTTTGAAAATGTACTTAAAAAAAATAAAGTGTCTCAAAAATTTACCATGGATGAAATTTTAGACCATTTAACAACCCAATTTTTGGAATAAATTATTTTTATGATTTTTTTTCAATTCATAAAATATTTTTTAACATTAAATTTACTCATTAATTCTTAGGACTATTCACCTAATTGGTCTTTTAAAAACATCAAGATAAGAATGGATCTTTAATTTAAAAACTTATATCATTACCAATACATCATAATTACTTAAGAAATTGTGTAATATAGAAACATATTATTTTAATTGTTTAATAATTCAGCAGAATCAAATTATAAATTTCTATTGTTCCCAAACCACACTAAATACAATGGCATATAATAGTGGAAGTGCGAGGTCTATCCCACAAAGAGTAGGGAAACACAAAAATAAATATTGACCAAATGTTAGGTCATTACAATTTTAATTTCATTAATTAAAATTTTAATATAATTACATAAATGAAAACAAGAAAAAAGTATAGTGAAAATAAAAAAGAGAGATAAAAAGGTTTCCATGGGCAGTTTTACAAAATGGAGATTCTGACTGCACTTGGAAAATAATCAAATCTATTAGATGCATAATCAATAATTTTTTTTGATATGAAAAGTGATCAATTGAAATCAATCAAACCTATAATAAAAATTCCTCATTCTAGATGAATTAAAATATATGGGACGTATTAATATCAGAATGTCATTATAGAAGAATAATCCATTTTATTGTTTGTTAATCAATAACCGTTATCATGATGTGTTTCGTTTGCTACCAAAAACACTAGTTTGGTGATTTAAATAAAATATTATTAACATAAATAAAAATAACATACTAATTGAATAAAATCATCCCATAAGTAAAGAAATAAATAAACAAAATTTGTACACACCCACTTTGACCGATTCCACTCTCCCTTATGTATTTTAGCGAATGATCATTGGGTGATCGCCGATGAAAATTAAACCATAACCCATAAAAGATATATAATGTAAATGGAGTGATTATAAAATAATATAATTACATTAAAAAAACATCCAATGTTACAAAAAAATAGAAAATACAAAAATTGGAATGAAAAATATAACTATGATGAACGGTCTCTAGGTCAGAATCCTAGAAGAAGCCTCCCAATAGTTGAACTCCTTTCACATATTATTTTGTTTCTCATTTAACCATAATACAATATTTATAGAACAAAATGTTTCTTAAGGTTTTTCTAGTAAAACACCATTCAAAATATCAAAAATGGCTAAAATATGTATTTCTTATAACCGATGACAGACCAAATTCAAGTCGTGAATCATAAATTGATGTAGTAAATTGGTTGGAAGCTAAAAATATATACTTTTTCCAGAATTATTAATTTTAAAATCATGAAATATGTTTTATGATGGGAATTATATAAGTTATATAATTTAATCTTGTTCTCCTTATGCGAGGCTTGAGTCTTGTGGTTCGTGGCTTGGGTGATGCTTCATAACATCTCATTGTGTTCTTTGTGTCCTTATTCATGATGAAAAAAATTCTTCAAGGTTGGAATAATATATGGATAAAATATTCCACCTCATCTACATGATAATTATTATGGTGTTCTATTGTGTCACTTCACATTGCATCAAGAAGTGTACACATATTCCTAAATTTCCATATTTTGCACCAAATTATTCCAGATTACACAATAGTGTTTGATCTAATAATAAAACATAGAAATCATTGATATCATGCATGAATATCAAATAAAATTAATTAATATTCAATGAAAATACATATTAAAACCATTTAAAATAATTTTGAAATATAGCTATATCAATTTATCCCATACTCAAACCTTTTCTCATCCTTGAGAAAAATATCAACATCAGAAGCACAAAAGAATCCATACATCAAAAAGGGAATCTTCAAATTATGATCCTCATAAATAAAATGATATATCTAAATATTATAAAATCTCAAATCATAATCAATAAATAATTCCAAAATAATGATTCATTTATAATTTTTTATTCAAGATGTTTCCCATTTTCATTTATATATTTCAACCTCTCATCAACATCCATGCCACTTATGATTTACCTCACCATAAAATTTTCCTCTCATCACTCAAGGTAATAATACAAGGGAGTCATGTTCATACATTAATTACATTATTCTAACCATTATCTTGGATTGAAACTAATTTCTACACATCATAAATACAATTATCACAATTAATCATGAGAACATATCAATTAGGCATTAAATGATTTTGAGGCTAAGGGTAGGTAGTTATTGATGGGTGTAATCATATAAGGATAAAATAGGAGGTTGAAGTGCACTGTGTTGCATTTGTTGTCAATGAGGCATGATGTTGTCATGGAATGAATGGATGTCAAGGAATGTCAAGATCTGAATGACAAAGGATGTGATGGTGATGGTGATGAAGGAGAATGGCCATGGTACTTAGAGGCATGTCACTTAGGAGATTTACTAAGTGGAATAGTAGGTTGTGGTTGAAACATTCTCTAGTTATATCAGACGATTGTAGAACTGATCTTAATGGTTCAAATCATAATCAATAAATAATTCCAAAATAATGATTCATTTATAATTTTTTATTCAAGATGTTTCCCATTTTCATTTATATATTTCAACCTCTCATCAATATCCATGCCACTTATGATTTACCTCACCATAAAAGTTTCCTCTCATCACTCAAGGTAATAATACAATGGAGTCATGTTCATACATTAATTACATTATTCTAACCATTATCTTGGATTGAAACTAATTTCTACACATCATAAATACAATTATCACAATTAATCATGAGAACATATCAATTAGGCATTAAAGGATTTTAAGGCTAAGGGTAGGTAGTTATTGATGGGTGTAATCATATAAGGATAAAATAGGAGGTTGAAGTGCACTGTGTTGCATTTGTTGTCAATGAGGCATGATGATGTCATGGAATGAATGGATGTCAAGGAATGTCAATATGTGAATGACAAAGGATGTTATGGTGATGGTGATGAAATAGAATGGCCATGGTACTTAGAGGCATGTCACTTAGGAGATTTACTAAGTGGCATAGTAGGTTGTGGTTGAAACATTCTCTAGTTATATCAGACGATTGTAGAACTGATCTTAATGGTTCAATAATTGTATCAAGGTGATACTAAGTGACAACACTTGAAGAATGATGATGGATCATCATAGTATCTGACAATTGTTGAGCTGATCTTGAAGTTCATAGAACTTGTATCCTGATGATACAAAGTCACAACAATGTTAGAAGGTCGTGTATTGTATTGACACTGCATGAGGAGTTGAAGATGATCCGTCCAGAAGTTCTAAGTGGATGAAGTGGTTTAATGAAGTCAATGCACAATCACTTAGTGCATGGTGAATTAGATGTTTATCCAACTTGATCTCTGATTGGATCAATGCAGAACATTGAAGAATTATTTGATTCAGGAGCTTCGGTTGAAGATGAACCTTCGGGAATTTCACTCCTATGTGAAGATTAAATGTTTAAGAGGAATGGAGGAATTCTTAAGAAGAAGAGAAGAGAAGAAATGAAGAAGGTAGAATGGATTAGAGGAAGATGTGGCATTTGGCATTTGGCATTTGAACTTGGGTTACTTTGTTTTTATACAAAGTCCCTAAGTCTCTACTCTAGCAAAAAGGAAGCCACCAAGGGCCAGTCTTAAGGGTTCAACCCAAGGCACATGTGGGACTAGGTCACCACGCCTAAGGGGATCCCATGGGGCCAGCCCAAGAGAGGCCGGGGCCGTGTATAAGCCCCGAGGCCACGCAGAGGGTCAAGCCTGCGCAGCCGGGGTGCCAGAGCGCGTGCCCGTGTGTGCATAGTGGGCGCCAGTGGCGCGCCCGCAGGGAGCAGAGGTGGGCGCAAGAGCGTGCCCTCTAAGAGAACACGGTGCGGGGCGGCACCATGGAGGTTGGAAGTTCAATTGATGAGAGAAGGGGAGCGCTAGGTTGATAAACCACGGAAAAACCGGGAGCCGTTTCGATGTGGGACGCGCAATTTTCACCGGGAGCGAATCCTGGCCGCTCGATCGATCGCGCGCCAGATCTCGACCGCACGATCGATCCCGCATGAGATCTTCTGATCGCGGCCGTCCAAAGATCTGATCTGACGGCTGCCACATCGTCTTCCTCGAGCTCAGCCGAGGCACCTCCCGCGAAGCCGCCGATGAACCAGAGGCTACCCGAGGCTGGATTTCGAGTTCTCGGCCACCTCTGAAGGAGCTAAGACGTCCATCCGATTCATATGGCCACACTGAACACATACATGCATAAAAATGGGCATGCATGCAACGTATGGGAGAATTCGAGGTTGGCCGAAGCAGCTGTAGGTGCGCGGCCATGATGGTGTATTCATGATTTGCATGGATTGGAAGAGAATAGGCCATGCACACGTTCTAAAGCGCATTCACGTGGAGAAGGATGAAAAATACAGAACCCGTGTGAAACAGAGGAGCAAATCAAGATTTGAAGAATCTCGAAAAACCGAAAATTTCGGGAGTTTGAATTTATATCCTGCGGAAGATTTTGCACCGCCTCTGCCTATAAAAGGAGAGCCCGAGGCGATGGTTTTGTTTGCTGAAACTTCGAAGTCCCGTGAGAGCTCTCAAAGTCTCACGAAGAACAGCCTACGCGCATCACTTGCGCGGCAGCGGCCCGGAGCTTTCCTAGCTTCGTTTGATTCCTTTAGAGCACACTTGCATGAAAGAAGGAAGGAGTTCCCTGCGCGCCTCCCTTGTGCGACAGGAAGAACCCGAGGCCGCATTCTTGCGCGCCCATGGTTGATTCCCTCTCTGCCTGCACACTTACGCGGCAGGAGGAATGAGCCCACGGTGTTGCACCTTGCACACTCGAGGGCTTGCGTGGGAGTTTCACTTACGCACCCCGTGGCCAGGGCACACTTGCACGGCTGCCCCTTGCACTGAGACCTTGTGCACCTCCTTTGAAGGAAAAAAAGAGTTCGGGTGTGTGCAAGAAGAAGCCAAGAAGGCCGTAGCCACATTTCCCCTTGTGTGTGTGCTAAGTGAAAGTAAGGATTGCACCTTGTGTGTGTGACACTTGGGAGAACACCCTACGGGAAGTGGGTGTGAAAAGGAGGAAGGCCGTAGCCTTGTGGGTGCACACTTTGAAGAACAAATAAAAGAACATATTTTGTGTGTGTGCAAAACAAGAAGAGGAACAAGGCCGAAGCCTATGTGTGTGCACCAAGTAAAGACCAAACATTTTGTGTGTGTGCAAAGTGAAGGAGGAAGGCTAAAGACTTACCTTAGTGGTGTGTGTGCAAAGGAATAAAAAGGCCGAACCTAGTGTGTTCACTAAGTGAAGTGTATACACTTAGAAGAAGTGGAAGACTCTCACACTAAAGTATAACACACATTTATGTGTGTAATCAAAAGGAATTAAGTGTGTGAAGGAAGTGAGAAGGTGTTGCTAAAAAGGATTACACCCTTTGTGGGTTTATTGCACCAAGAGAAGAAGAAGGGGAGTTCATGCATGCATGCATGCATGCACATGCACACGTGAACAAAGCCAAATATGGTTGTGTGCATCTGAGTTGTCCAAGACCAAGAGTTCTTGAAGAGAATTAAGAGGCCATGCAGTCAATGCATGAGGAAGCAGAGATACCATGCACTCAGTGCATGAAGTTGATGTAAAGTCAGACTGAGGCCAGACTGAAGTTAAAGATATCAGTTGTCTGAGTATTCAGTAGTTGGAGAGAGAAGCCAGGTCATCTTGAGAAGAAGGAGATAAATCCTGAGCAAGACGAGAAGACCTGCTCAACTCAAGTGATCAGAGGTACAGAGCAAGGCCAGCAGTCTTTATCCCAGGCTGCTGAAGATACTTGAAGAGCTGAACAAGAAGAAGAGCTACTCATGTGACTCGAGGAGCCAGGAGAAGCCCCCTGTGAGACTCAGGGCGGAGGAAGTCTTCAGTGGGATTCTGGAGCAGGCCAGTGGGACTATGGTAACACTATGGGACGTAGTATAAAGACCCTATTGTGGGACTCAGGAGAGATACAGTGGGATGCCGTATCGACCATTGTAATACTAACAGATTATAATGGAAGAAACCATGTTGGGGTGTATAACCAACATGGCAAGGACGTAGGCCTTTGGTGCCGAACCTTGTAAATCCTTGTGTCCAGTGCCTTTACATTTACTGCATCATTCGAGGAAAGGCTGAGAGATACAAGAAGAGTGGATCGAGGCCTTAACAAGCCATAGAGGTTTAATTGATTAAGAATCAATTAGTAAAAAGTTTTAAAGGATCGCTGATTAACCCCTCCCCCTCTCAGTGATTCACACTGATCCGGGCACTTCAGAGGTGAATCTCTAAAGAAAAATGCATGATACTTAAAAAGATAATCTCAATGAAATTCTCCTTCCTAAAATAACACGTCCCACACTCCAAAATCCCAAAGTAAAGTGTCATGAACAATGTAATCATCATGAAATAATTTCCTCTCTTATTTCATGTTTTTATCATTTTTTTTATTTTTTGAAATATATACTTAGGATAAGTACCATATCCATCATCTAAAGACATATTATTTTGATATTACTAGTTTTATAATGATTATTTTTGGAATACCCCAGATTTGTTTTAATTTTATTAATTTTCCCTTTTTTAATCTTTTTTTAATTTCAATAAGTATGATAAACAATGGAATATAATTAATGAGTAATCATTATCCTTACCCAATACCCATTAAAACACCCTATATTCTTCTCTTAAATAAATAATATACCATATTTTCTATAAACAACCCATCCCACAAACTCATTAAATTGAATATCATACAAAATACAAAGAGTAGGGTAGGAAAAGATAAAATAGGATTATATCATGGAACTTCCCTAACAGGTTATCCATGGATTCTATTGGATGCGAATGATTAATGTAAAGTTGGGTATTATGATAAGAGGGATCATAAAAATATGAATTAATCGTTTTAAAATATATTTTTTTAGTTGTAACTTTGATAAGATATAAATGAACGTTATAGTATTTTTACATGCCCCATGTTTGACTCAAGAAATATGATCATAAAATAATAGGAAATATTTGGTCTAGAATCATCTTAGGAATAAAACATATAAAAATTAAATCAGGTAATAAACTGAACATCAATAATTATTTTACTCAAAGAAAGATTCTAATAATCAACATCAAAAAATTCAATCATATCAGCAATCATATTGAAAAAACAGATGATTTATGAAAGAAAATGACTTTCAAAATCTTCATTTACATCTAAAAGAATTATGGGAATGATATTTTAATTTTTTAATATGACAATATAATAATTCTAAGTGATGATGTCTCTTATATTATAAAGTACATGAAAAAATAATTTTTATATCATGGAAGAATCTAATTTATTTATGTTCATGAAACAATTTAGATGTTTTTTCAAAAACATGTGATTTAAACAACTTGGGATTTAAAAATAAAAACAAATAAAAAAATTACTCCCCTTCCATGATTATTTTTCTATTACTCTTTTTTTATATATTGAACTTATATTCTTGAACTTGAAAGATCTATGAAATTCCATGGTCTAGAATAGTTTTTCACAAAAATATAAAGAGATTGACTATGAGGGATGCTATTAAACTAATATAATTAAATAAAACTAAGTCCTAGAAATTAATTAAAAAATAAAGGTTACCTTATGGTATTTATTATTTAATGTCTATGTCTAGACCTTTACCTATGGGTTACATAATAGGAGAATGGTATAAATTTATCTGCTCTAGTTGTAGAACTGTCTTGAAATTCCACTCATTTAGGGAACATGCTGTCCATTTTTTTCCTTATTGATTATTAACTACAACTTATAGTGGGGTTAAATTAAAATAAATATTTAAATAAAATAAAAAGATATAAAAATATAATAAGATTTTATAGTTATCTTTCAACACAAATTCTCCTTTCATCTTTTTATCAATTACTTGAGTTTCTTCTTCCTACACCTCTTCAAATTTGGATTTTATTTCAACACTATAATATTTATTCCCTTCCTGAATTATTTTACTGATTATATCATTCATGTTAATCCAACTATCATATTTTATGCTTAATAGTTTTTTCCATTCTCCTTTATCTTTTAAGGTATTCATGATGTCAAATTTTATATGCACATTATCCTTCTTCATTTCTATGGATTGTGTCAGTTCAACCTTATGCTCTTCTTTCTCCTCTATCATCTAATAAATGAGTTCCATAATGTTGTTATATTCTTCTTATTATAAATGCAAAGGGAGAATTTATAAGGTTCATTATCTATTACTTCATGAGTTGGAGATTCATTACATTTATAAATTTTACCATGATCCAAGAACTCTTGTTTCATATCCTCTTCACCTTATTATTTTATTACTTTATTAGACTTTAATTACTCCACTAATTCTTATTCTTCTTCTTATATCCCTGCATTATAAATAAAATTTTTGTTGCATACAATGGAATCTAATTTTTTATAATTCGAGAGAGGTGAGTGGTCAGTTCTCCCTATTCTTTGATCTTTCCCTCATAATTATCCATCCTTCTATCCAAAAATTCAATATATTTTGTGAGAAATATAGTTATTCTATATTTTGTGTTCTAGTACTAAGGTTACTAAATGTAAGTGTCTTTATGATTGTATTCCTCAGACCATGATCCACATTTGTAGTCTTGAAAAGTGGGTTATCCTCCATAGGGATGATAAGTTTTTTTCCACTATTGAGGTTGGAATTCATTATATCCACAATAATTTGAATCATTAAAGATTCTTTATTTATATGAACACCCTTATGAATTTGGTGCTACCCATTTTGTGGGATCCTCCTAATATTTTATGTACTCTGATGGTGGTGTTTCATAAAACTGATATGATGTGTTTTCATCCTTCACAACACCTAGAAATACTAGAATCATAAAATGGAAAAAGAATAATGAAATTTAAATCCTAAATTAAAATAAATAATCTGAAATGGGATAAAAAAATCTTTGACTTAAGAAATCAATATCAAGTCATTTTCAATGCTCTTATGCTCCCTAGAAATAGAACACAAGGTTGATAATTTCTAATGAAATTGTTAAATCATCTAGAAAAATAAAATTTTAATTTCACACTATTTTAGAACTACACTACCTACAAAGGTTTAACATAATGGAAATATGGGGTTGATCCTATGAAGTGAATTGAAACATTGTGAAAACTATTAACCAAATTTTTGTTCATATCTATTTTAATTTAATTAATTAATTTATTAAACCAATGCTAGAAATTAAAATCATAATAAAGTATTGATAAAATATATAAGAGAGAGAATTTAGTTTTCTTGTGCGGTTTTACTAAATAGAAATTTTTATTGTTCTTTCAAAATAGTCTTATTAATTATATATACAGTAATTTTTTTTATTGAAATGAAAAATGTTAATTACCAATAAATATACCCTAGAATATCAATTCATCATGTCTAGATGAATTAAAATAACTAGGATTATTTAAGATAAGATTGCTATTGTTCAGTGTTTTTGAATCAATTACCTTTATTGTATTGGTTTTACTTTCATACAAAACACTCTAGTCAAGTGAATTAATAAAAAATAAGAAAAAATGATTCATTGAAATATACCAATTGAATAAAATCGTACCATATGTTAAGAAAGAGACTGAACTAATTGGTATGCACCCACTTCAACCAATTCTACTCTTTCATATGAGTTTTAGTCGATCATCGTCGGGTGATCACCAGGGATAATGATACCACAAACCATAGTGGAGAGATTAAGTGAAAGAGAGTGAAGATAAAAGAAAAAAATTAAATTTAAAATAATATAATCTTACATTAAAATAGAAAATATGAAAACACAAAAGTAAAACCTAACTATAATGAATGGTCTCTGGGTTGGAACCCGAGAGAAATTATTTAGATGGTCAAATTACTTTCTCCTATAATTATACTTTTCCATATTAAAAAATCTTCCTTTTATAGGCCTGGATGTTCCTATTAGTTTTTTTGGGTCAAACACACATTAAAACCCACATAAATGGATCAAAATACATTTTTCATTACTAATTATAGACCAAATTTAATTTGTGTATCATAAATTCACATGGTGAATTGTTCAACAGCTGAATATATATATATTTTTAAAAAAATCATGAACATTCATGGTGTAAAATACATAGAACACTGTGAATTACTCAAGTTCCAAAATTTCATCTTGTTCTCATTATACATGGCTCATGTCTTTTAGTTCATGATCTGGGTAATTTTTGTGGCATCTAATGGCATTATTTGTGTCCTTATTTGTAGTGTGAACTATACTTACGGTAGGTTATATATTTGGATACAATATTACATCTTAGATAAATGCTAATTATATTAGTGTTGTGCCTTTCCACTTAATGTTACTGTGTAAAGTGTTGGTATCCTCCTATATTGTTATAGTTTCCACAAAAATTATTATAGATTCCACAGAATTGTCAGCTCTTCCATAAAAACACAGAAAACACTTATACTAGGAATAAATATCATATAAAATAAATTAATATTCAATGAAAAACAAATAAATCCCATGAAAATATTTATGAAAAATAATGATATCAAATATCATAATTCATCTAAACCTAATCACTTTAAATTTTTTAAATCATTTATTTTATTTTTCTACTGATTAAATTAGCATTGTATTGATTCCACATTAACATTTTAGACAATTATAAATTTATTTAAAATTAAAAATATATTACTAATATAAATTTATTTTATTTATCATCAACATTATAATATTTACTGATTCATATTGTATTATTATCCATACAATTTTCAAGAAAACGTTGTTTCCCTCATAATCTGGGGATGACTGCTTTGATGGGAGGTTCAAACGTTCTGATCGGTTTCTAATGGGTTTGTTCGTAGAGCCGGAAAAATATAATGATTCCACATCTATTCGGACCTACTTTCCAAAGGTAGGTGCTCATTAGTTTGTGGACTGATGAGGCTTAGAAATTTGCATTGGTTGAGAGGATGGGAGGTCGGACACATCACACCTTTTTGAGGGGAATTATTGTCTACTCCGGGACTCTATTTATAGATTTAAGTTATGTTCGTGAATACTTATTACATTACCAAGTATAAAATGAGCTTTAATTCAGATCTAACAATCAATGATTAAATATGTAGGAAATTTAGAGAATATTTTTGTATGTATTCGAGGTTCTTAATCGATAGAGAATCATCTGTATTTGTTAGAGATTCTTGGTCAATGGTACCCTTCGACACATTTATACATAAGTCTATTGGTCATTATAATGACCATGCTGGTTTTAAAGCCACTCAGTGGGGCACTTGAAGTTTATTGTCATTCATAAGGACATGGATTATTTTAGAGTTGGAATCGAACCTGTAGACAGGCTACCTACGTATCCTTTGTTTAGAAAAGGAATCAGAACCCACATAGTTCGAGTAAGGGAGTATGATGTTTATGATTGATGGCTCAAAGAAGGATGTCACAATTAATTTTACACTCTAAGCTTACGTGAGTCATGCTCGGTGTGAGAAACAAGAGGTATTGGTAAAAATTAGACCATTGTGCCATGAAATATGCAATCATAATAAATAATGTGGGGCTTATGTATGTATGACTGCCCAGATAAATGAAGGTTAGGATTTACTTTAAGGAAGAAATCCAGAAATAGGGTCCATAAAGGTATATGTGCTTCATGAAGATTTTGAATACTCTAACTTGGGGCTTACTCCTGAAAAGGAGGCCTAAATTTAGGAGCAGACTTATGATTGGGTTTTACTCCTGAAAAGGAATCCCAAATCAATGGGAAAGTAGGACTGGTTAAGAGGATTATGACTGGGGCTTATTCCTGAAAAGGAGGCCCAGGTTAAGGGATTATGACTGGGACTTACTCCTAAAAAGGAGGCCCAGGTTAAGGGATTATGACTGGGACTTACTCCTGAAAAGGAGGCCCAGGTTAAGGGATTATGACTGGGACTTACTCCAAAAAAGGAGTCCCAGGTTAAGGATTAAGGTTTGGGGCTTACTCCTAAGGAGGATGCCCAAATTAGGGGACTGGGGATTACTCCTAAGGAGGATGCCCAAATTAGGAGACTTATGACTGGGGATTATTCCTGAAAAGGAGAACCAGGTTAAGAATTCTCTCATCTTAAAGGATGAGGATAAATGAATGAACTCTCAATCTTTAGTGACATAAAGATATGTAAATCACTAGGTTTTGAGAGATATTCCACAGAATTCCTTTCAGATAAGGAAGTCAAATCAAGAAATCATGCCATAAATGGCTTTAAAGAGTGTCTTGAAGACTGAATCTTGAATAGGAAAGGTGTAATGACTTAATAGGGGTGAGATGGGCAAGAAAGGCACCCAAAAAGGCAGGGGCACGCAAGTCCTGGAAGGCACGCAGGTACTACGTGGGCGCACAAGTTCTGGTCACGCAGGTCCTGGTCGCGCAGGTATGCCTGTGTGACACATGGTGTACTTGCGCAACGGTTAACCAGCAAGGAAATACTTGAGAGACTCTTCATTAAAGCCTTTATAATCCTCTTGAGGTTCTTTCAGAAGAAGGGAGCGTAAGATCTAATGAAGGAGTAAGGCGGAGCGCAAGTGTGGCCCTTTTCCCTTAAGGGCTGGCCACTCAGGCGCGCAAGTGTTGAGGAGTTTCAACACTTAGGCCTTCCTCCCCCTCTTTAGATCTTCCGTTCTAGGTAAGAAATTACCTTAGAAGTGTTTCAGAAGCTTTGAGAAGATACTAGGGCGCCGAGAGCTCAAATCTGAGTTTCTGGAAAAAAATCATCCCCGAATGGGCGGGCCCACAATGTCTATTTATAGGTAGGATAAGACCCCGGTCGTTTACCAGGCGGTTATCACTTAGGTCGCGCAAGTCACTTGCGTGACTATAAGGCGTCATGCAAGTGGACTTGCGCGACAGTGATATAACTTGCGCGACACGGGTGCTTTTGATCCCTTGTTCATGCCTTTGTCGATTTTTGATATTTTCTTCAAAGGTTGAATCACTTTGAGCTCAGATATTCCCCTTTTCCGATCTTTAGATTCTGTGACGAAAGGAGCGTCAACAAAATTCCCCCCTCAGAGTTGGATCCGAAAGAATTGAGGATTTGACTCTGAGGAAATCGAAGACATCCAAAGGAAAAGGTGGTGCGCAAGTCTTGATGGCGCAAAGGGTGGCGCGCAAGTGCGCATCGCGCAGGGATAAGACCCTTGATCGCGTAAGGTACGTCGCGAAGGGTCCCGACCGCGTCTATAAATAGAGGGACTCACTTCCGTACAAGCATCCGGATTTCCGGACTTCATACCTTCGAGCTCTCGCCGCGCAGGTCACCTTAGCCGTGCAGGTTTCTCTGTTTTCCGGTGTTTTCCTTGATGTCGTGCTACTGTAAAGGTATTTGTACTTGCGTGGTTTATACTTGTGCATCAAAAACTAGAAAGACACACAAATACTTGCGCATCATGTTTATACTTGCGTGCCTTAATGCCTTAGCCATTTTTTCGAATTCTTTCACAAATTTTATGAAAAATAAACCCATTTAAGAGTTTAATTTATTCAACTTTTGTGCAGATTTAATGGCTCCTAAGGGAATTAAAATGTCTAATGAACTGGCTAGCAAGCAGATTGATGACATGATGAACATCATTGGCCATGATTACTATGATATCTGCGACAACACTCTCCCAGATTTGGCGAAGTACTTGAAGAAATATCATCTTAATTTCCCACAGAGCATCTACCTGCCTCTATATGGTCATGGTCATCTGCAAGGAGTCAATGTTCCAGATACAAAGAACTATACACCTGAAATGCAGCTGCGCTGATACTCCTTCATTTCGGTTATGCTGTGCATTAAGAGCAACAACAATGGTGTGAACTTTAAAATTCTTCCTCCATGTCATTTCCTTGCAGATATGAAAATGGAAAACCCGTGGGCTGAAATGTTTTCCACTGCTGGTTGGTGGAGAGAAGAAAAACATGGTATTAGAGAAATATCTGAAAAGAGTACTCTCTCCAAATGTCTCTTTACTTCCAATGATCCATTCTCAAATCCATGTATCCATCTTCCAAGTCTTTTGGACAGAAACAGAGTTACTGTTTGATCAACAGAAAATTATCTCAAACCACACTCAAGAACATCCTTTTACAATTGTTCCAAGAAGATCTGGTATCACTGTATCTCTTATTGTATCCAGTTGAATGAATGAATTCCAGGTGGTTGCTGATGAAGCTCGGGATGCCGTAAATCAAATGAAGAGTTATGTTGAAAGCCTCTTGTAATTCTTGAAAAATAGAAGAGACTCCAGTCTGTGGATGTCCTTCTAACTCTTATATATCAATGAAAAACACTTTCACCTTCACTCATTTTTACCTGAATTCTCTTTTATACTTTAGATTTTACCTAAGCCAATGGGCCTAGTAAGCATAGTTTAATTTTTACTAGGATTAATGTAAATAAACCTACAAACGTCAAACCTTTTAATTGATCAATGTTACCTAAATCATACAAAAATGTATGTTTAGTGACCTGGGAACATGACTTTTATTCAGAGTTCCCCTGTCTTTTGTGGGCAGTTTAAAGTCATGCACGTCGGACATACAAAGGCTAATGTTTAAGGTTGAAATAGATTTGACCGAAATGGATTAGAATTGACTCAATTCCTTGACAACTCATCTGAAAACATAGTACCATACTCAAGTATGAGGGAAAATATGTAAGCTATGACTTAAGAATATTTGAATCTGAGGAATGATATGAAAAAGAGCTAAAAGGCATTAGAAGAAGTAGTTCCCAAGAATGAAGTTACCATTATTTAACAAACCTGTTAGGGGGTTGAATTATGAAGGGCCACCTAAGGGCATTGGATGCATAGTTAAATAAAATAGTATCTTTTGTCTAACAAGTCTGTTATGTAGACTGTTTATGCAAGGCCACCTATGGGCACGTGCTGCATAGTTAGGCAAAATAATTCTCAGAAATTTACTTTCCTAGTGATAAAAGCCATTTAAAGTTTATGGAGATTGAAATATTCCAAAGTATAGAGTTTTCTGTATGGAAAGAGGTACTTGAATATGGAGAAGATATTTCCAAACAAGATTATCGAAGAACTGGATGAATATCACTCCTACAAAGGTCTGACCCAAACGTAGGGAAGGAGAATATAAGCTATAGACTTAAATACTTTCAGATCATGAAAAAGGATATGGGACAAATATGTTAAGGATGTCTATTTTTGCGGATCCCTACATACTGTCGTTTGAGACAAATTAGGACAAAAGAGGCATTATTCACAAGAATGAAGTTACCACTATCCAAAAAACCCGTTAGGGGGTTGAATTATGCAGGGCCACCTAAGGGAATTGGCTGCATAGTCAAATAATAGTACCTTTTGGCTAACAAGGCTGTTATGTAGATTGTTTATGCAAGGCCTCCTATGGGCACGTGATGCATATTCAGACAAAAGAACTCTCAAAAGTTTGACATTTTTGTGACTAGAAGTCATGAAAAAGGGTTATGAGGATCTGAAAATATGTAAGGTTAGGATTATGACACATAAATATGGGTATTGTTCAATGTATATAGAGATACATAGATCAATGCTAACCATAATCATGTTGTGGCTGGGTCCTGAATTGAAATGTTGGACTTCACTACGTATCCCATAAGGATGAGAATCAAGCCATACGTAGTTCTTACACTACAGTTTAACGTCATGTGGGAAAAAAGGATTAGAGATCTTAGTTTAGGGTCATAGATCTTGGACCATTGTAAGAAATACATAGTGTGTGTTTTCATGGGGACTTTTCAGCCAAGGGACTGAAAGTGGAATTTGGGGTTAGGCCCAAAGACTTGGGGCTGGATTCGAGGGACACTCGAATGTTCCTACGTATCCCATAAGGATGGGAATCAATCCCACGTAGTTATAGAACAACCCTTTGTACAAATTTGGTTCGTACATATGAAGGGTGAAAGGGGACTTTAGTACAATGATGGTTTAACCCAAGATAAAAGGTTTGGGCGTTGCCATGTATGCATGTAGTCTTTGAAATGAATCATGATTGAAAAATCAATGAAAATAATGGTTCCCTCTCAGGTGAGGGTATCAAAGTAATTTGTAGTTTATTTTCATACTGGACAAAAGTGTTGTATAGTTTAACGTCGTATAACAAGGACGAAAGTGAACCAATGTAAAGATATTGATTCTAAGGGTGGTTTCATGAATCAACATCGTATGAGATGGAGGTGAACCGATGTGAGGAGATTGGTTTTGGGCTTGAACCTTGGGAGGTTTCCTACATACCCAGCCTATAAGGAAAGGATCAAAGTCCATGTAGTTCAATTAAAGAATTAATTAATGATCAATTTGTTCTTGGGGACAACGACCTAAAAAAAATGATGTTAGGACTTACACATGGTTTGCGGCCTAGAGAGAATATTCTAGTTGAGGTTTTCTCTAAGCTCATGTGAGTCATCCTCGGTGTGAGAAACAAGAGGTAGCAATAACCTTAACGATACACAGTTTAACGTCATGTAGGACGTATGAAGGGACTATGTAGTTTAAAGTCTTGCAGTTTAGGACTATTGGTGCAGCATAGTTTAGTGTCATGTAGCAGGGACAAAATACAGTTTAATGTCATGTAGGACGTATCACGAACTTTCTGTACAGTTTAGCGTCATGTAGTTAGGACGATGGGGACAATAGAGTTTAACGTCATGTTGGACGAAGGGGGGGGGGTGTTCAGTTTAATGTCATGCAGTGAGGACAAAAGAGTGCACCATTTTAATGTCATGTTGGATGCATTAGGTATTTTTTCCACAGTTTAACGTCATGTTGGATGAAAAAGGGATGATACAGTTTAGCGTCATGTTGGACGAAAGTGCGAATAGTTTAAGGTCATATGCATAGAACGTGGATGGTGCAGTTTAATGTCATGCTGGACGGTGGTGTAGTTTAAGGTCATACATGACCTTTTCTGATTATGTAGTTTAACGTCTTGCTGGACATAAGGGGCTTGTAAACAGTTTAGGGTCATATGCATGGACCATTGATGATACAGTTTAAGGTCATATAGGACCTAGTTGCAGTTTAAGGTCATACTGGACCATTTAGGGAAATTGTTTTTCACATTTTAACGTTGTGTGGGACGAGGCTGCAGTTTAAGGTCATACTGGACCATTGCTGTATAGTTTAAAGTCATATAGAAGGGAAAAACTAGTGTTGCACAGTTTAGTGTCATGTTGCAGGGACATAATAAAGTTTAATGTCATGTAGGACATATCATGGACTTTCTGTACAGTTTAGCGTCATGTAGTTAGGACGATGAATTTTTCACAGTTTAACATCGTGTGGGGAAAAAGTAAAAATAGTTTAAGGTCATATGTATGGACCGTTGTTGTATAGTTTAACGTCATATAGCAAGGACAAACTGGTGCTGCACAGTTTAGTGTCATGTTGCAGGGACATAATACAGTTTTTGCAGTTTATACAAAATACTTCTTCAAAAATCTGGCATTGGTTGGAGTAGTGATGAGTTCTCCATCCATTGAGATTAATGAATAAGCTCCATTGGAGTAGACCCTATGTATTGAATAAGTTCCTTCCCATTTTGGCTCAAGCTTGGGAGGTTTCTTTCCTGATATCATTGGAGTTCTGAGAACTAATACCAATTCTCCATGAGTGAATGAACGAAGACGAACTTTTTTTGTTAAAAGCTCATGCTATTCGATTCTAATAGACTTCCAAGTGGTGAAAAGTGCACAATATTTTCTCATCTAACCGTTCCAATTCATTCAATCGCTTTTGAGATTGTTAATCTGTAGATGATTGATCACAAATGGAAACTCTGAGCGAGGGTAGTTGAACTTCAATGGGAAAGACGGCTTCCGTTCCATATACCAATGAATATGGAGTTGACCGAGCTGTAGTGCGGGTGGTAGTCCGATAAGCCCATAAAGAATGAAAGAGTTTATCAGGCCATGCCCTCTTATCTTCATCCACCATATTTTTCAGTATATTTGAAAGAGTCTTGTTAAAGGCTTCTATCTGGCCATTGGCCACTGCATGATACTGAGATGAATGGTTGGATTTGATGTTGTATTCTTGATACAACTTCTTCATCTCAGATGAACAGAAATTGGTGCCATTGTCTGTCAATATGGTATGAGGGACACCAAATCTGGTAATGATGTTAGACTAGATAAAGATAACAATGCATTTAGAACTGACTTCCTTGAGAGGTATTGCCTCTGCCCATTTGGAAAAGAAGTCAGTAGCAGTAAGAATATACTTAAACTCTTAGCCGTAGCCGAAGGGTAAGGTCCCACCACATCCATTCCCCATGTGGAAAATGGCCATGAGTATTTAGCTGTATGAAGAAACTCTGGAGGCTGATGAATGAAGTTCGCATGTACTTGGCATGAATTCCACTTCTTTGTGAAATCAACACAATCTCGTATCATTGAAGGCCAAAAGTATCCAAGCCTTCGAATTTGATCTGACAATCTATGTTCAGACTGGTGGGCACCACAGACTTTTGCATGCACTTATTTTATTACAGCCATTGTCTCTTCACCATCAATGCATCTGAAGAGAACTCCATCAAAACCACGTTTGTAGAGAATTTTATATAGGTGATCTGGGCTATCATAGAGAGTAAAATTGACCACACGTCACCAGATTTTTTCTTTCTCAGCTCTATCAGGTGGAAGTGTTCCATTTTGAAGGTATTCCCTGATAGGTGAGCTCTATCCTGTACTATGACCATACGGTTCAGGAATGGGACTAATTTCATTAATTTCCTATGTTCTGATTTGAACATAAGGTGAAATTTCACGACGGTGGGAAATACTGATGGTTGTCTCGTCCCGATTTGGATCTTCCAGAGCTGTGGCTATATTATCCAGTGCATCATATTGAGCATTTTGTGATCTTGGGACATAAGAAAATGTTGGTTCCAAATGGAATTCTGCCATTAACTCTCTGACGTAATCATAAAAAAGGATTAGTTCTTCTTTTCTGATGGCATAATCCCCATTGACTTGTTTGATTACCAGGTCTGAATCACCCTTCAATTTTAAGTGATTCACTTGTGCTTGAAGAGCTAATTCCAAGCTTGTGACAATAGCTTGGTATTCGACTTCATTATTGGTACCACCTTCCCAAAATAAGAAGGAATAAGGTAACACTGCCTTTTCTGGAGAAATGAGTACAATTCCTAAGCCAACTTTTTTGAATTTAGGATTTTCCATTTTCTTCCCTGTTTGACTTTTGGAAGCACCATCAAAATACATTTCCCATGCTTGAGGACTTTCTTGAATAGAGAAGACTTCCTCATCAGGGAGTTCAATATCTGAAGATGTGTCATCCACTAAAGGGTGTTCATCCAGGAAATTAGCCAGATCTTGGCCCTTTATCACCTTTTGAGACACATACTGAATGTCAAATTGCTGCAAAATAACTGCCCTCCTTGCTAGACGTCCTGTAAGCATTGGACAACTAAGGATGAATTTGAGCAGGTTATTGAGAGATACCAATTGGACCTCGTGATGTTGCAGGTAATGTCTCAACTTCTGAACTACAAAGATTAATTCCAGGAAACAGTTCTCAATACTTGAATACCGGGTTTCTGTTTCAAGCATAGTTTGAATGAGATAGTAGAGGCTGTTTTCATTCCCAGCATCATTATTTTGAGCAAGAAAGGCACCCAATGATCACTCTAGAGCTGTCACATAGAAGATAAGTGATCTTCCTTCAACAGGTGGCATGAGTACTGGTGGACTCAAGAGGTATTTCTTAAGAATATCGAATTCTTCTTGACATTATTCAGTCCACTGATAAATGACTCCCTTCTTCATCAATTTGGTGAAGGGTAAAATTTTACCTGCTAAATTGGCGATGAAATTTCAAATATAGGCTAAGTTTCCTTGAAGTCCTCATAATTATTTTAAATTTTGAGGAGGTGACATACCAAGGATTTACTTGGTCTTCTCAGGATCAAATTAAATTCCATGATGGAGTACAACAAAGCCGAGAAATTTTCCTAAGGTTACCCCAAAAGCACATTTTAAGGGGTTCATCTACAAATTATGTTGTCGAAGCTTGCAGAATATGAAATCCAAATCAGAAAAATGATTAGAACGTTGTTTGTATTTGACCACCAAATCGTCTACATAGTATTCAACAAACTTTCCTAAGAAGGGTTTGAAGATACGATGCATGACGCGCTGATATGTTGCACCTGTATTCTTTAAGCCAAAGGGCATTACCCAGTAACAAAACACACCCTGAGGGGCTCTGAAGGCTGTGAATTTTTCATCTTCTAGGGCCATTCGGATCTAATTATATCCAGAATATCCATCCATGAAAGAGAGTGCATCATAGCCAGCTGTTGCATCAATTAGAAGTTCTGTAATCGGAACTGGGAAATCATCCTTAGGACAATGCCGATTAAGATCTCTGAAATCGATGAAAACTCTAATTTGTCCATTATTCTTCTTTACAGGGACAATATTAGCCAACCACATGGGATAACGAACTTCTCTGAAGAAGTTATCTTTGATAAGCTTACCCACTTCAGCTTCAATTTTAGAAGCATAAGTTGGGTGTGTTCTTCTCGCGGCTTGCTTAAATCCTCGATGTTCTTCTGGTAAACCCAAATGATGAGTAGCAACATCAGGATCAAGACCGGGCATTTCTGTATAGTTCCATGCAAAAATATCTCAATTTCTCTTTAGAAAAGAAATATACATCTCTTGATCTTCAAGAGTCATCGCCGCACTGATTAAAGTGGGTCGTGGATCTCCTTTTGTACCCAGATTTATTTCTCTGAGTTCATCCACAGTGGTAGAGATACCCTCTTCAAATGCTGGAGGAGCATCTCTGAGATCTTCTTCTTCTTCTTCATCATGTGTTATTTATTTTGTTTCTACTTTCATAGTAGATGATAAAGTAGAATTCTCATGATCTGAAGAGATGTCAAAATTTGCATATTTTGAAGAAGAAGCTTCCATTTCCAACCCGATTGATGATTAAGGGTCTTCTTTGGGCAATAAAGAGGAGATGATGGATTGAGAATCAACATCATTGTTCACCTCTGATGTTGCTATAACTTCTTCTAGACTAATTGGCGAAGCATAGACTTGTTGGATTTCAGCAGATGAAATGAAGACGTCACAATTTGTGCTTTCATCACTGCTTGGTAGATTACCAATTTCTCCCATGTTGTCTGGCTCGATTGCCGTAATTGAAATTATGGATCTTTCCATAAGAGTATTTTTATTTGGTTCTATCTTGTCAATTTGACTGATAGGCAACACATAATCTGTACTCACATGTGTAAATGGATTTACTATAATTTTTTCCAAACCATATGGAGCATTAACTTTGGTAATCTCCTTTGTTATGGATTTCTCCCTTTGCTTCATGTGATAGAATTCTGCCTCAATGTATTGAGACTCACATGTCTTGAACATGGCCTTATCACCATACAATGTCCCAACTTGACCATTGAAACAATATTTGAGACATTTATGGTATGAAGAAGGGATAGCCGCATGTTGATGTAACCAGGGTCTTCCAAGAAAAATGTTGAAGGCTGAGTCTTGATCAACAATCATGAAATCTGAATTGGATACAAGATCTTCAAACTAAGTTCTGAGTGTAACTTCACCCAGTGGTTCTTGGTCATTTTTATCATATCCCTGTAGCATCATGGTGGAGGGAGAGAAATCATATTCCATGAGGCCCAATCGACGAAGTGTACGAACGGGCATGAGGTTGACTCCTAAACCATTGTCAATGAAAACTCTTCGAACATCCATGCCATTGACTTTTCCAGATAAGTACAATGGTCTAATATGTCCATGCACAACATCATCTTCATCTTCATCAGTAAAGGATATTATTTCATGGCATTCTGCCGGATTATTCTCTATGTTATAGACTTCAGCTGCAACAATTTCAGTTTCAAACTCCTGAGGACTTGACAAAGACTCAATGAGTGCTTCCCGAAGATATTTTGATAGATTCAAAGCATCCAGAATTGATAACTTGGCTGGTACTTGAGCCAAGTGTTTCAATATATCATACTTTTGATCCAAAGGTCTGCGTTTCCCAATAGGAATATGTGGTTTAGCAGGTACCTTGGAAGCAGATGCTTTGGAAGTTGATGCATCTTGTATAGGAGTTGGAAATATTCCTGGTTTTGGAAGATTAGACCGATTAGATCCATTTACTTTCTGAGAGGAAGAAGATGTAACCTTCAACCGGTCTTCCAAAATAACTGTGTCAGGACTGAATTTTCTATTGGTAGAAGAACTAGCTTGTTCTTACTGAGCTCGCTGAAGGGATCTACCACAAGTTTCTGCTGCGTACACAATTCTAGTAGGGGTAGAATTGGAATAGTGGCTCTTGAAATATCCACGTCTTCCCCTGTATCCTGAGCCCCTGGAACTTCCTCTGATTCCTCTGTTTGATATAGGGAATTCAGGCTCATCAAAATTGAAACTGTGACTGGCATATGGATCTGTTAATTGAATCATATTAACAGAACCAAAGATTAACTCTTCGTCTGATGAAGACTCTGCCTGATTAGCCTGTTTAGGCTGTGCTGTTTGGTGGGGCGGTGCCCGTGGATTTGAAGTAGATGGCATGAAGTCCGAAAAAGTCAGAGAAAACATAGTCTTTGACACATACTCATCTTCTTCTGATTCTTTTTCTTTCTTTGAATCATGCCGTTTCTTTGAGGAATTTCCCTCTGACGAAGAGGGTTTTGCCGCAACATTCATGGCAGAAGACACAATTGGTTTCCTTAATTGTGTTCTCAAAATAGCATGAGTTCGATTGATTGTCTTTCTGACCATCCAATCATCATACTTTTGTGTATTTTTTCTTTTGACTTCCTGCCATTCATCATCCTCCTCTGGAACTGTAGTAGTGACACATGTTGAGGAGCCTTTCAATGTGACCTGTCCTGAGTCGACCATCTTTTGCAGGAGGTCTTTGAAAACAAAACACTCATGGATGGGATGCCCCAATATTTGATGAAAAGGGCAATAATTATGACGGTCTTCATCTCCTTTCTTGTTTGGCCTCTTGGGTATTGGAAATTAAACCAAATTATTTTCCAGAGCCGAAATGAAATAACTAGGAACTTGTTAATTTTGGAAAGAATATGTTTTGCTCTTCAGATCCTCAAATTGTTTTCGTCTTTGATCTTTTTGATCATATGGACGAAAAGGCCTTTGTTTTTTGCGCTTAGAAGGTGGATCCCTTCGAGAAGATGAAGGTTTTGAGGTAGAAATAGGTACATGTTCTTGTTTAAGCATAACTGTAGCAGTTTCTGCTTTACCCATTCTCCTTCCTGGAGCTGATGGAATTACACAAGATTTAGCCTTAGCCTGTATAAGGGAATCTTCAATCTGCTGAGCGATTGAAGTAAGGTCTCGAAACCCTCCTGTGTATTTCACAAGGATTAACGGTGTGCGTAATTCGTCACGCAGATTTTCCACACAGATTGGCAACAATTCTTCTTGAGGGAGTGCTAAACTCAAGGAATATGTTAATCCCTTCCATCGAGCAATGAAATCAGAGAAGCATTCATTCTCCCTTTTCTTACAGTTTGTAAGATCGAAAACTGTTGTCTTTGGAAATGTTGAGCTAAACTGAAGGAGTAATTTTTGGCGAAGATCCTCCCATCCGGTAATTGACTGGGATTGCAAGCTTGTCTACCAAACAAAAGCTGGTACTTGAAAGGTTCACACGAAGAATCTGAGTTTCACTGCTTCTTGCTGCTTCAGAGTTCCCATCATAGGATCACAACAATACACGTAATGCATCAAATGTTGTTCTGGATTGCCTGATCCATTGAAAATAGGGAATACAGGGTTCCCAAAACTAGATGGAGGAGAAATTGAATCTACCCATTCAGGGTAAACTTTCTTTTCTGGTTGAACTTGCGCACGCTTCTCTTCCATGGTTTCTAACCGAGCTGTTAATGACTCAATAAGAGTTATTAACTTTTGAGAAACATCCGGTTGAACTTGGAATTGGGTAGGTGCAATGACTGGAGCTTGGACAGATGTGGCGATTGGCGCTGCAACTGATGGTAGCACTGCCAACTGTTGTTGCACTTGACCCGTAGGATTAGACCTGTGAGGGTGTACTGATAGAGTAGGATATTCTTGATCCATCTCAGTAGCTGCAACAAATTTCTTTGGCTGACTGACTCCATCATGCTTAATAAGAAGACTACTATGAAGTAGTTCTGCATTCAACCTTCTTAATTCCTTCATTTCTTCCTCCTGTTGTGCAAACCTCTGCTCTAGTGAGAGCGATTGACCTTCTCCATAGGAAGGATATGTAACCTGGTTTTTTCCCTTCCCTTTGTTGGATCCTTTTCGGAGAGGGGGAAGTGGGTTACTCGAAGGATTACTTAAGTTCTGAGTAATCCTTTGACTTTGTGTACGCACACCTTCTTCATTTGTGTCGGTGCGTACATCTTCTTGAGCAGGAATCTCTTCATCTGAGTACCATGAGTGAGCCTCATATGGTGGATCAGCAACAACGGCATTGATGACATTAATCGATGCATTACTCATTGCATCCCTTCTATCATCATTTCTGTGATATTGTCTTCTTCCATGTCTTTGATGAGACATTGCCTTTTGTTGATTCAATCACTCAGGAACTTCTTGATGAACCGTAATTTGGAGGGAATCTCCTAATAATTTGGCTCTTCATTCCTCTTGAGGTTTCTTCCCCAATCGAGAAAAGACCGACTTTCTCTGAGGAGGGGATTGATGATTTGAAAAAGTACCCAGTCCAGTGGACTGGGGCTATTCCTGCTATTCTCGCTCAACTCCTTGGAACCTATTTTTTGATTCTGATGGTTGGTTTAAAAGAGTCCCTAGTTTGGCGAGCTGGGGTGGTTCTTGACATGCTATGTCTGATACTTTCTTGAAAGTCCTCATGATCTTGCGAACCTTAGTCCAGAAATTAGCCGGATGCATTAATCTTTATCCTCTTTTATCACCCGGTTCAAAATACCGTTGGATGATTTCCGATACTTCTGTCATTTGGTGATGTGCTTGCTCCAAACGAGAGGCCTGTTCGATATTCTCGTTTTCTTGATGCAAGAGTAATTCAACAAATTGTTCTTTGTATTCTTGATTTTGAGAGGAACTAGTTGAAGCCTGTTCTTGGGCAAGATTTTGATTACAAACAAAGCCCATTGACTGTGGCCGGCCATGGGCAATAACATTGCATGAGACCATTTTCGGCGGGCTTTGCTGATTGGAGAGCACCATGAAATGCAGTGCTCCATGAACACCCCATCCTATGACACGAATACCAGATGGGGAATTGGAAATTAACTAATGCAATCTTCTTAGTGCACCAAAGCATGAACGTTGAAGGGCTCTCTGCTGCTTTTCAGCCTTCGGATATCGAGAGACTGATAGAGACACCAAATCAATCTGACGTTGCAACCCTTCTATTATCTTAAGATGATTTTCATATTCATCATAAGATAATAATTTCTTTTTCAACTGACAAAGAGTTTTCCATATGTTGAGACGAATATCATGAATTTCATTTTCCGTCAACATTTATGGAATATTATACTGAGAGTCAGCCAGAGGCCAAAACATAACTGTCACCTCACCTTTCGCCAATTGTTTTCTCATGTTCAACATTTCCTCTTTATCATTTGATGAATATTCTTATAGCTGATTTGACCAGAGTTGGTGTTTCCTTGTTGCTTCATTGGATTCAACGGGATTGGTAGAGAAATCATTGATCAAACTAGAAGATGCATGACTTAGGGGTGGTTCGGAGAATGACCTACACCCTGGGCTATCTTCTGATTGAGAAAGTATTTCACCTACTAGCGATGAAGCTTCAGACATGACTGGTTTCACATTTTCAGGTGCCTCAAGATAAGAGGGATTTCTCGGCACTACATTTTCCACTGGAGTATTTTCTGGGAAATGTGCATCACTACTGCGGAGAGAACTTTCGCAGCGAAATTCATCATTATGGGGAGGACCATCATAATGGGTTACAACAAAAGATGAGATCTCTTGCTCCTTGGTCTTCTGACCACACAGAGGGTTCCTGTGGCTCTCATCTGAATATGAAACTTCGATATCGACCGAATTGTCATGAAGCAAGCCTTCACGAGGAAGTGTCTATTGAAGACCATCAGAATTAATGTTCCCACTATTGGGAACTGAGGGAGTAGAATCTTGAATTCCAACAGATAATTGTCTGAGGGCTTCAAGAACTCCATCATCGATCAAGGCCTTGTTACAGATTGGAACTTGATCTCCTGACTGTACTGGGTGGGTCTTTTTCTTCGACACCTTCTTACTCACCTTGGAAACCACTTGTTGACGAAAGTGGCTACTCTGAGCAGGTGTATGTGCCTGATCAGGAAAGATGGCCAGGTTAGGCTGACGATATCCTCTCAAATCAGGTGTATGTGCCTAACTTGGTCATCCATATGATATGGGGGAGTATGCCTCATAACCCTCTTGGACTGGAACATATGTGTGTGTCTGTTCCGGAGTGAATTGTTGATGTAGCACTCCACTGGTAGGGATAGATTTATGTGTCTTTCCCTGAGATGCCGCTGAAGTTGTTATAATATCCTGGCAGGCATCCAGAATATGAGCAAGAATTTTCTTCTTCCCTTTCACCATTAATAGAATATGCTTGATGACTTCAGCTGCCGGAACAAGAATATACGTCCATTTTGGGCTTGGAGCAGGTGTATGTGCCTGCTCGTGTCCTCGTTTTCCTATCAGTGAATCCTGAAATTACTCAAGTGTGGGGGCAGATAGTTGATTCTGCCTCCTATTTGTTGTTGGGGATTTCTGAATAACTTCTCCGAATGCTACCAAGCGAGACTGTTGGTAGGCTTGATTAATACTAGCAGGTGTATGTGCCTGCTGATTACACTTCGCCAAACGTGGTTGATGAGATCCATCATAAGTAGTCAGACGAGCCTGCTGACTAGCTGATGGTGTATAAACAGGTGTATGTTCCTGCCTATAGTACTCCGCCATAATTGCCTGGCGGGATTGGCGTGATACTGCCAGACGAGTCTACTGGACAACGGAATTAAAATGGGCAGGTTTATGTGCCTGCTCGTTGCTTTCTACCAAGTTAGGTTGGTGGACTTCTTCGGAGATGGCAGAGATGAGAACCTGCTCACTGTTGACCGGATTCCGCCTCTGGTGGCTCGTCTTGCTTGCTCGGGTTCGAGGAACCTGAGCCGAACGCCTGGAGTCGGTACCCTCATCATGTTGAGGGTGCACTACCACACAAGTCTGGCGGCAATTGTTGGTGGGAGACCTCAAGAGGGACTCCTGTCTGTTTGAATTAAGGTCCTGAGGGACCTACTCATTCACCTCCCCAGAATAAGGGAGGGAATGGTGATTGCGTTCCGGGGATAATGACCCGAAACGGTTGGAGACGGTAGTCAGCACCACCTGCTTCTTGATCACTGGTCGTCGTTGTCCGGATGACCGATGTGAGTTATTTACTTGGAGGGCTTGTAGGGCAGCCTCCAGAGTTGGGATGGTACCGTGTTGATGGTACTCCTTAACCAGTACGTTTGATACCCAGCGTTGAAGACGCTGGGTAGGTGATATCATGCTAAGAGTGGACGACGATCCAGCAGGAGTAGCAGTAGTGGCATTTACAGTAGCAGTATTCACAGGTGTGAACTTGAGAGCAGCCATTCTAGAAATGCATAAGATCTTGGAAAAGAGTGCCTGTTTGATATAACAGACGTAATCAATATAAATTCAACCACTACATCTTTTGGATGAGTACAAATGTCAATGATTGTTTTTGTTGGCCCTCTTATCGAGTTTTAAATAGGGGCCTAACAAATAGGTAAAACATTATTTTTACTTGGTTAAGGATTCACGTCGGGTTCACCATTTTTGTTTCCCTCGGTATCCGGGGATGAACGCTTTGATGGGAGGTTCAAACATTCTGATCGGTTTCTAATGGGTCTGTTCGTAGAACCGGAAACATCCAATGATTCTACATCCATTCGGACCTCCTTTCCAAAGGTAGGTGCTCATTAGTTTGTGGACTGATGAGGCTTAGGAATTTGCATTGGTCGAGAGGTTTGGAGGTCGGACTCATCACACCATTTTGAGGGGAATTATTGTCTACTCCGGGACTCTCTTTATAGATTTAAGTTATGTTCGTGAATATTTATTACATTACCAAGTATAAAATGAGATTTCGTTCAGATCTAACAATAAATGATTAAATATGTAGGAAATTTAGAGAATCTTTTGTATGTATTTGATGTTCTTCATCGATAGAGAATCATCTGTATTTTTTAGAGATTCTTGGTCAATGGTACCCTTCGACACATTTATACAGAATTATCTTGGTCATTATGATGACCATGCTGGTTTTAAAGCCACTCAGTGGGGCACTTGAAGTTTATTGTCATTCAGAAGGACATGAATTATTTTAGAGTTGGAATCGAACCCGTAGACGGGCTACCTACGTATCCTTTGTTTAGAAAATGAATCAGAACCCACGTAGTTTGAGTAAGAGAGTATGATGTTTATGATTGATGGCTCAAAGAAGGATGTCACAATTACTTTTACACTCTAAGCTCACGTGAGTCATGATCGGTGTGAGAAACAAGAGGTATTGGTAAAAATTAGACAATTGTGCCATGAAAGATGCAATCATAAGAAATAATGTGGGGCTTATGTATGTATGACTTCCCAGATAAATGAAGGTTAGGATTTACTTTAAGGAAGAAATCCAGAAACAGGGTCCATAAAGGTATATGTGCTTTATGGAGATTTTGAATACTCTAACTTGGGGCTTACTCCTGAAAAGGAGGCCTAAATTTATGAGAATAATTATGATTGGGTTTTACTCCTGAAAAGGAATCCCAAATCAAAGGGAAATTAGGTCTAGTTAAGAAGATTATGACTGGGGATTATTCCTGAAAAGGAGGCCCAGGTTAAGGGATTATGACTGGGACTTACTCCTGAAAAGGAGGCCCAGGTTTAGGGATTATGGCTGGGACTTACTCCTAAAAAGGAGGCCCAGGTTAAGGATTATGGTTTGGGGCTTACTCCTAAGGAGGATGCCCAAATTAGGGGGCTGGGGCTTACTCCTAAGGAGGATGCCCAAATTAGGGGACTTATGACTGTGGATTATTCCTGAAAAGGAGAACTAGGTTAAGGATTCTCTCATCTTAAAGTATGAGGTTAAATGAATGAACTCTCAATCTTTAGTGACATAAAGATATGTAAATCACTAGGTTTTGAGAGATATTCCACAGAATTCCTTTCATATAAGGAAGTCAAATCAAGAAATCATGCCATAAATGGCTTTGAAGAGTGTCTTGAAGACTGAATATTGAATAGGAAAGGTGTAATGACTTAAGAGGGATGAGATGGGCAAGAAAGGCACCCAAAAAGGCAGGGGCGCGCAAGTCCTGGTAGGTGCGCAGGTACTGCGTGGGCGCGCAAGTTCTGGTCACGCAGGTCCTGGTCGCGCAGGTATGCCTGCGCGACACATGGTGTACTTGCGCGATGGTAAACCAGTAGGGAAATACTTGAGCGACTCTTCATTAAAGCCTTTATAATCCTCTTGAGGTTCTTCCAGAAGAAGGGCGCGCAAGATCTAATGAATGAGTAAGGCGGAGCACAAGTGTGGCCCTTTTCCCTTAAGGGTTGGCCACTCAGGCACATAAGTGTTGATGAGTTTCAACACTTAGGCCTTCTTCCCCCTCTTTAGATCTTCCGTTATAGGTATGAAATTACCTTAGAAGTGTTTTGGAAGCTTTGAGAAGAGACTAGGGCGCCGAGAGCTCAAATCTGAGTTTCGGGAAAAAAATCCTCCCCGAATGGGGGGGCCCACAGGGTCTATTTATAGGCAGGAGAAGACCCCAGTCGGTTACTAGGCGGTTATCACTTAGGTCATGCAAGTCACTTGCATGACCATAAGGAGTCGCGCAAGTGGACTTGCGCGATAGTGATATAACTTGCACTGCACAGATGCTTTTGATCCCTTGTTCATGCCTTTGTCGATTTTTGATATTTTCTTCAAAGGTTGAATCACTTTGAGCTCAGATATTCCCCTTTTCCGATCTTTAGATTCTGTGACGAAAGGAGCGTCAACAAAAATATTGAAATTATTATTTGAGAGAGAGTGATATTTTTATGAATACTCTTAACTTTAAAATAATGTAAATTAATTTCTCAATGTAAAGTGGAACTAATTAAGTCAAATTTAGAATATAATATAATATAGGGTTTGGATCCACTCATTTGATCAAATTTTAACATATTTTATAGATATTTGGACATTATACCTTAGTCTAACCAATTTTTACCTTACTTTAACTCTACTATGCTAAATCCCCTTTTTTAACTTGTTAAGTTAATTTTATGGCTAAAAATAAAATTTAAATTATTAAATAATTTAATCCTTATAACTATAAATTCTGAATTTTTTTTTACAATATTCAATTTATAGAGGTTGTGTAAATTAATCTTAATATAAGTAGGCATAACACAATGAAAACTGTTATTAGAAAAATAACCTTTTAAGCATAAAACTTAATTTAAAGAAAAATAATGTATCATATGGATTCTCATGAAATTTATTATTTTATAAATAAAAATAGATATTAATATAACATTATTATAAATCCAAAATTGAATGGAACCTTCCAACCACTCAATTAATGTAAAATAATTTTTTTGATTAGAATAAAAAAAAATTCGATTCTAAAAAGTAATGAATGAGTTTCCAAATTTAAAAAAATGTTTTTATAGATTTATTTTACACCTTAATGAAATATTTGGTATATCCTATGGTTTTATTAAATTTCTAGTCATTATTGTTTCATAATGATTTCATAAAAGTAACAATGTTTGTAAAAATGAGATTTTTCACCATTCACCTAAAAAATAATACAATTTTATAAAATTAAAAAAAATCACCCTAAGATAATTTTGACATAATGAATTAATAAATGAAGATCATTTAATCATAATAAAATTAAAAAATTTATGAATTTTACTATTAAATAAAATTATATAGCATAAGGAAAAATGAGTTTTTTGAATAAAAAAACTATTTTTTTCAAATTATAAATGAATTTATTACTACCTTTATTGATATAATTAATTTTTATTATTATAATAATAATAAATATGAATATGAATTTATATAATTAACACTAACACCCATTTATAAACATCTAATAGGAAATCAATTTAATAAAATATAGTTAACCCTTAAATAAAACATATTACCTATCACAACATAAACATAACAATTTAAATGTTTAAAGAGTATCTTATTGAATATGTAATATCTTTTGATACATGATATAAATATATATAAGTGTTTAAATATTATATAAATTCATAATCATGAATATTAATAAACTATATCTATAATATCTTATTAAAAATTCTTTTGTTATTACACATAGTGTACAATTGATCCATATCATATGGTACTATATGTAAAAATTTAATGATTTTAATTGTTCCAAATTATAAGATATTGAATATCATGAAACATAATTTCATTATCTTTTATGAAAAAAATAATCAATGTAAAAATATGATATCAGTTATATCGTTAAATACAATAGAGCCAAATGTATTCAATAATTGAATCATAGCATATGGTTGAAGTTATATATTATAAAATTATTGGTTCACATACTATTTATATATTATTTATTAATAATATTTTATGACTAATAATGAGACTATCAATTATAAAATATGACATATCTAAAAAATGTTATATTTTTTATTTTTAATATTTTTACTTACGGTATATAAATTATTTATTTATTATAATTGTTAATAATTATAAAATTATATTTTTCATGCCTAAAAACAAGTTCATATTTATATTTAATGTTTTATAAATTAAATTATTTTATGTTTTTTTGTTTATTAATTTGAGAATATTCATTTATATATAGTTTTTATAAATTATGGATATTGTGTACAGTAAGTTTGTGTGATAAATTGCTTCTAAAAGATAATTCCTTACATTATATGAAACCTATTATATCATTGGATTTAATTTTCATCTACTATGACATAGACTTGTTATTAAAATTATAATATTAAAAATAATTATTGGACGTAGTTCGTTGATATTAGTTTTTTATAGATATCATGAATTTAATTATCTCTTGAGTAATGTGTCACTGAGAAGAGGGAGTTGGGGCCAGACTACCCACAATCCTAGAGGATTATGCATTGATATATAAAGGTGTGGGGTTGACCATCTATTCCTCCAAGATTATAGATTTAGAGAATATAAATCTCATATAACTCAAAAACATTATATAATGATTTTATATACATTATGTATAAAATACATGTGAATATATATAGATATTTTTTTTCTTTTTTGGGGTAAGTAACACAAAAATTTTCATTTTTTAAATAGTTACACATTATTGTAGTGTTAATGCACTAATTTAGTGTATGGAATGGGGATTACAAATAAAGTTGGTAGAGTCATGTATAAACAAGGGAATAAAAACACAAGATAAGAAATATTGATTGAGATGTAATGAAATATAATGATACCTTTTCACTTGTTTTGATGATAATATCCATTCAGATTTTTCTCACCATATAATCTCATTTGGATTATGAAATATATTATAAAAATAACTTTCCTTAATGATAATTTACTTGAGTACATGCATATGATACAACTTGAATTTTTTGAAGTGTAAAATGATACCTCTAAGTCTGAAATCTATAATAATCCATTTATGAATTAACAATGATTCTCAATGTTGGAATTTATGAATTTATGATGAAATCAATGATTTTGGTTTCATTAAATAAATGGATGATTCATTTATATATAATAATATTAGTGGTAGTCTTGTAGTGTTTCTGATATTGTATGTGGATGTCATATTCGTTATCAGTAATGTTATCAAAACTTCACATTCTATAAATATATGGTTGGGTAAAAAAATATTTATTAATGACATGGGTGAATTAGACTACATATTTAATAGTCTCAGATTCGTTGGATCATTGAGAGTGGAGGGGGGAATCTGTGATCTATTTTTTATGAGTTATTCAATTTTTAACCTTACATATATTAAACCTATTAATATTCTTAATCCACTAAATGATTTATAATAGAATCACCTTTTCATGTATTAATAAGTAAATGAGAAGCACACAATATCTACAAGGTTTTTCTAAAAGTACCACTCCTTAAATGTTGGTTATTCCCCCCAAAATGGATTATCAACTATATCTAATTATTATCTTACAAAATAGATTCTACTATTCTCTCAATATATCAACTACAGACTCCAGTTGGTTATAACCCCAACCTTGATTGGGTTTTCCACCTAATAACTCCTTTTCAACTCCAATGTCATTAATCTATAGTTAGAAATATCTACTCCTTCACCTTAATTTCTTCTCCACCACTTGGAAGTATGATCTCACTCCACAATCCTACAAGATTAAGTTTTCTCATGTGCTCCCTCAAGAACCTTAATAGTAGCGAAGGTTTTGATACCCCTTTTAGATCAATAAAGATCTACATATTCCTAAAAATCATGAATAATTGTTTTAACCATAGATATCCTTATTCTTCAATAACGCCCAACAACATATTATTCTCTCTCTATGATACAAATGTGTATGGGGTTCTCAAAATATTGTTTCACAATGTATGCAAGTTCTCTGAATAGTTTTTATTTAATATTCTTCTTAACTAACCCATATATTTATACATAGAAATATTTTTCATACTTATTTTCTATTCATATTTACAAATTCATTGATAATTGAAAATATGAGCATTCCTCCTCAACATGATATTTGAATTCCTAGACAATAATTCCTTTTGAATCTCTAAATGACTCATGTATTTATTTCTTCAAAATATAATATAAATCCTCTTTATTAAACTAATTTGAAGTCATTACACACATGAAAACACATTTCTTTTCCACATGAAACTCTATACTTTCACATTGAACTCAATTCAACTTCCTTTATATTCATATGATTTTCCCCTATATGATAAATTCTTTAGAGATTAATTATCACGTGCATCATTTAAATCCCCTAGAGAATATTTATCACATAAGATAAATTTAACTTATTATAATTATCTTATGAGATCAAAATTATATTATAGTCTATCCATAATAAGATAAATTTATCTTATATACCTTAATCATCTTAAAACATGGTCTGTGAAAGATAATTACCTTACAAGGCCTCAATTAACTTATGAGCTAGTTTTTATAAGATAAATTCATTTTTCAAACATGTCTCTTGTCATAAAACCTGTTCAATAAAAGATAAATTAGTTTTCTAAATACCTAAATTCTATGATCCTCACCTAATTTAAAAGTGACCATATACTAGGTCTCTCACTTGGATAAATCACATATATAACTCCAATCATCCATGACTTTCTAGATCGACTGTGAGCCTCCTCAAATTATCTCTTCATCATTTTAATCAACTCAAAATCAATTCTAACATGATATATATAGTTTCAATACTTCCAAATTCTCTTTTTATTGATTTATTTTAATAAAATCACATCGATTTTCAAATTTAATATAGATAGTTTGATGTTGTTGAGCCATGATCTTTAAGAAGAAGCACCCCATATCCCTTAGTGGAACATTAAACTAATAGACTTGTATTATTTATCAATCAAGACATCTAGTTCTAACTCATAGATCTATAAAAACACTTGTAAATATATTGAAAACATGTGTAACCAAAAACTTGTTAGGAACAAAAATCACTCCTTTTGTAATTACGGTCAATATCTCCACACATTTCTAAAGATAAATATGCGTGATTTTTTATTTCTCCACTTATTGAAAATTAAATTAAAAAGGGTCAACAATGTTCCTCTGCCCTCATAAAGACAACCTATACTCCTCATTGAAAAACACCCCGGGCACAAAAATCACTCCTTTTGTAATTTCTATAAATATCAATACCCATTTATAAATTACAATTTGTGTGCTTATTTATTTCTCCTACTTATTAATAATAAAATAAAAAAGGGTAAATAGTGGCCTCCTCACCTCATTCAGAAAACCTATTTTTCTCCCTCAAAACAATTGACCCACTTATGATGTAAGGATGAAATAAGATATTTTTCTTTAAAAAACATCCTTTTGTTGGTCAACTCTATGTTTACATGGGCTTACCAAGTGTAGAAAACAAGAGGTATTTAATCAAGGGTTTTTTGTCCATAAAAAATAATACACGTGACCCCATTATTTAAACATTTTATTAGGGACTAAACATAACAGATATATCATGTAAATCATTATATCAAGTATATAATTTAATAAAACACATTAAAATGTTAAAATTCATAGCATAAAACTTCCCATTTTCTCATCGTTTAATAAAAAACTATACACTTAAGAATTACACAATAAATAAGGGTTATAAGTGCGATTATCATAAATCAAGATCCATATTTACACATCTTATGGAAACATTATTGTATCATGTCAAATTTTTTCTCCCCATAAATGGGTGTACTCACACTTTTACTTAATGTAAATTGAAAAAAACATGATTCTAAAGTCCTTTCCTATATACTAGTGATAACCCAAAACTTCTCTTTCAATTCCTTGCATCATATAATAAATATACAATAACAAATGAGAATAAGAAGAGACTTTATAGTTCATCCATGGAAGCATTAAAGTTGAGATTTATTTCTCAACCAAAGATATCATTTCCTTTTAATCACATCACTATTAATCTTATTATAATCTTTATTAAGATTTTCTTCTTTATTATTTCTTTTAATTTGGTAATATTATCATACAATCTCTTGAACCTTTCCCAGAATAACCATAGTTTTCACATGATTTTCCTTGAACCCTCAAACATAAATTTATGGGAAGCTTCTCATGGATGCTAACATATTTATGTGTACCCACCTTTTTTCATTTAACTTTAGTAGCCATCTATTATTTCTCTAATATCATATAAAAATTCAATTTATTTGGGATTATTACAAAGAATTATCCTGTGAATTTTACTACTTATTTTGGTTTCTTGTTTTTCTTTTTGACTATGTTATTATGTCATGAAACCTATTTCTTGGAATCTAGAATATTCTTTCCTTTTATAACATACTTAATCCCAACTATAATTTTAGTCATTCACTTATTAGACTTGTGACCATCCAATCTATATCCACCACACACCTCTGGTAAATATCCTAACCTATTTTGTCTGTAAAGGTTTTTTACAAATCTCGTCACAAAATTCTTTTTATTAAAAAGTATCTTGAAATTCTCCCTAAAGTTGTCCTTAAGTTCTTGTTTATTCCTTATTAAATACACATTATACTATAAAGAGTAATCTATGTATATATACCTTCCACATCATCAATAATAATCCCTAAAATTGAAAAATCTATTTTGATAATTAATTTTCCCATAATTTTTATGATGTCATTTTGCTGCTAACTGATCCACTATTTTCTTAGGGGATTATGGAATAATTGGAATATTATTTATTTATTTTAATGTGTTGTATTAACTCTTAGTTTTCTTGGACCAAGCTCCTCAATTTTTTTTACATATGTAATTTTGGATAAAACAGGTCTATTCAGAAATTAATTAGGTACAGATTTTCCTTGTTTACATGAACTCTTCCTCTTATTGGTTCAAGAATATTATCCAGTAATCTCATCATCCTTAGTGATGTATTCTCTATCGTTCTTCAAATAATTATCTACTATAAGATACCTTGAGTGTGTCTTAGAAAATAATTATTCTCTTATATCTAATTCCACCTTGAGATATATGATAATATTTTATTATTCAACTTCTTTAAGTTTGTGATTCTAAGTTGCCACCTATTTTTTCTATCCCAAAAATCTCCTTTTGTTACTTGAGGTATCATATTTAACCCATGTGGAATTATAATTTTTCATTCAAGTCACACTCAAGTTCTTTGTTTTATTCCCCATCATCATCTCTACTTGATGAATTAGATCCTTTCTCAATATGAGAACATATAGTGACTTCATTATCTGAGTCTCTAGATGAGTCACCATTCTCTTTCTTAGTTATAAATAATCTTATTTTGAAACTAAAATGTTTTTTCTACCTTTTTATGTCATCTCACATTAATCATCTCATTTTGATTCATCAACCTGCTTCCCTTTTAAATTATTTTATATATTTCAAATATCATTATTATTATAACATATAGGTAGATGATTACCTTTAACTTTCTATTTACCATTAATGAATCACTTTTAAAGAAGAGAAATTATTTGTATGATTTCTTGTTAATATTTACTATGCGAGTTTTCATATTCCACAACATATTGCTTATGTACATTTATTTTCTCATGAATTTAAAAACCATTTAATAATTTTTTTCTTATTTTTTAATATAGTTGTGTTTCTCATCTCAAAAGTTAAGTGTATATTTTGCAGCTCATCAATTTTCAAGTCTTCCTTTTTTTTCTAGTGCTGATATTTTTAAATAAATCTGATCTATAAAATCCCTCATTAGTTTTTTGGAAAATAATGGTATCTACTAGATTTTCATGAAACCCACTTATGTTTGTCACAATATCATTTACCAAGGTGAAATAGTTTTCAATATCTTCAATATCATCCATTTTAATGTCTTTAAATTATGTCCTCAAAATATAATTTTTGGCTTGTTTTACTTTGAAATTACCTTTATAGAAACATCCCAATATTCATAGATCTACTTGGATATCTAGACACCCATAACATTTTTGAAGACCTTCTCTGATAGAGACATCATGATAGAATTTTGTACCTTTTCATATGACTCCATATTCTTATTTTCAAATTGAGTCAAATCCATACTATTAATAATGGGTTAAAACCCAAATATTATAACAAATATCACTTCTAGGATAATTAATAGGAGGTAGGAAGGAATCACATTCCCTTAAATATTATAATTATTCCCATAAAACACGGGAACAACTTTTTTTCTGATAGTTTTAAGATTATTCAATTCCTCAGAATTCACCCTTGGATATATAGAGGGATCCCGCCTTTGATACCAATTGATAGTTCCAGATCTATTGGATAACTAAGGGAGGGAGAATGTGAATCCATGATCTCTTTTCTTTTATGTGTTACCCCCTTTTAAACCAAAACACTTCAACCTATTAAAGTTATCGATCTACTCAATGGTTTCTTACAGCCTCACCTTTGTGTGTAGTAATAAAGCAAAAGAGTATAAAAAAATATCTTCAAGGTTTGAATGAAGGTACTACTATTTTATTTTTTGTTTATTCCCTAAAACATGGACTATCTACTATATCTAATCATTTTCTTACAACAAAAAGTCCACTTTTCTCTTGACACATCCAATATATCCTCTATTTGGCTATATCCCCAACTACAATTGGTTATCCACCCCAATATATCATTATTAGATTCAATGTTTTTGATCCCTAGTTTGAAGAATTTTCTCCTTATACTTGGTTTCTTGTACCCCAAATGTAAGTATGCCCATCCTCTTTGAGCCTATAGAACAAGGTTTTCACATGTACTCCCTCTCAAAAATCAGTATTAGTGCAGGCATTGAAACTCTTTACTGACCAACAATTATTTGGATCTTCCTAAAATTCAAAAATACTTGGGTTCAAATCATTATCATTATTCTTCAATGGAATCTGACATCGTATTTTCTCCCCCTTTAATACATTTGTGTATCAAATTATCATAACTTTCTTGTATAGTGTATGAAACTTCTCTCAGTCCTTTTTCTCTCACATTGTACTTCTCTCACCTTCAAATTTAAACACAAAAATATCACTCACACATATTTTCTATTCTTATTTGTGATTTTTTTGACCTCTGGAATCATGTTTGATCTTACTTGACTTATTATTTGAATTCCTAGTCAACGATTCATTTATAATATCCATATAATTTAGTTGTTTGCTTCTTCTAAATCATTATGAAAATTTACTTTAAAATCCTTCAAAATCCTCACATGCATGAAAAAACATGTATTTCTTAAATGGTCCTCTAGCAAGTGACATAGAAAAAATTTCATTTTCCTTCATCTTCATAGGATATTTACCCTATAATAAAATCTACATTGATTAATTATTAGGTTTATAGTATAAATTCCCCATAGGTTATTTCTCACATAAGATAATTTTATCAAACTATAATTAGCTTATGAGAAATCAATTATACGGGATGGTATTTTTTAGGAAAATTTATATTAAAAACATAAATTACTTTACAAGATGATCTGTGTAAGATAATTTTCCTATGATACCTCAATTATCATATGGGATGGTCTGTACAACTAAAATTCCTTTTAAAAATACATCAATTATCATATGGGTTGGACTGATTAAGCTAAATGAATTCTATAAATACTTAAATTATTTTATCCTCACCCATTAGACAAGTGACCATATGTCTAGGTCTACTGCTTGGATTAATCAATTATATAACTCAAATCATACATTCCTTTATGGATTGACCACGATCTTCCTCAAATTATCCCCAGATATTTTCAGTCTACTCAAAAAAACATCCATCAATACAATGACTTCATCACTACTTCCACAAAAAAATGTCACTGATTTATTTGAATAATATATCATAAATAATCACATTTAAGGCTACTAATTTAATGTTTTCAATCCAATGAATTTATATAGTAACACTACATCTCATTTAGGAGAACATTTAACTAACAAAATTTGATTCTTTATAAAGAATGGAATCCAATGAAAACACATGGATATATAATAATAATTATTGACATATTGAAAATAAGTGAAACTAAAAACCTATTGGGCACAACAATATTGGTTATGAATATCTATAAAGGCAAATTTAAGTGTATTAATTGACCCAGTTAAGACACATTCATTAGAAAAGTGAAAATTTAGTTTATCCTAGATAAATATAAAATGATGTATTTTACTATGTTACAAAGAATAAATATTAATTAGATATAGGATCCTTATAAAGAGTTATAGATGACGGAAATAATTCCTTATTCATCCTCCATTGGATCTATTATGTATTTCGTGATGTGTACTCAAACTGATGGAACCTATTATCTTAGTATTATAAGTAGATTACAATTCCATCATAGTGAGAGTCATTAGATTTTTAAGAATAACTTCTTTTATTAAATAATAAATAATAAGGATACGATCTTGATATTTGGAGGAGAGGATGAGAACTATATAAAAGGTTACAGAGATGTAAGTTTCCAATTAAACAAATATGACATGAAACATCAATCTATTTTCATATTTTTCAAGATTTATGGATATGTAGTTGGAATAATTTCAGAATACATGGATCTTAAGGGGTATATTTAAACTTAATATTACTAAAATAAGCTACTGAATCCTATTCCCAAGATTACCCATGATATGATAAATGGAATATATGAAACTGGAACTGAAGAAACATCATGATATCATATGGATTTCACTATCAAACCACCAAAACATATTAAAATTCATTAAATATGGTTAATGATTATCACTGAAATAGAAGAATAATGCCTCCCACTTTTGAAGAAATCCATGGGTTGATTGGATAACACATTATATGTTTATGACCCTTCATCTATGATGTCATAACACCTCAGGGTGTTAAGAAATAAGAGAGAGACTTTGGGTTATGTAGTTCGATCAATTTTAGGGTTATGTCACACACCCAAAATCTTATGATCATACTCTTCTCATAACACCCGGTTATGATCATTGGTTCAATTTAACATTAAATCATTCATTATAGTGCATCAATTAAGGTCTCATCTATTTTTTATTGTATACATTCATTAGAGAATATCTTCTCAGAACATCAAGTGTGAAAATTCCTTTAATGAGATGTATCCATTAATGATTGATAAATTATATGGATGGCGTTGATATCATATGTAAGATTCATATGACATACTACACTATATATTCATACAATATTAATGAAAGGGTTGTAGTATTGGAATGAAAATAAATATAATTTTATGTCATTCCATACAACAACATCTATCATACCACATGATTCAGTAATCTATAATATAATTTTACCTTATGGTATTGTTCCTATTGTACTATATGATCAGTGTAAGATTGGTTTACATGAAATAATATTTGATGCATGAATAACCTATACATCCTATATGCATCTCATGGACATGGATTTACGGTATATATATACTTCAATATATCACTTTCACTAATTCCTATAAGACTTTATTTAATCACACCATATATAATATCATACATGATAACTTAGGAAACCATATCCAAAAAGGTTTTTTTATATCTTCTAAAACACTTCTAGAAAACAATCATTACCTTTACCTTGTATCACATCATATGTAAGACATTTTGAACACCCCTTCAAAACCATTTTGGATTAAAATTTACAAATTTTTAGAATATCTATCAATGTCAAACTCAATCCCTATTTATCCAACTACAATTTATTACAAAATCTTCCTTTATAGAATTGAAAAAACATATGAACCCCTAGATCCATAATCGTAAGCAAAGAGAAGCCTTTAACAAATAATCAATGCAACTAAAGCTATAAAGTGATTAGTAGTAATCTCCATGAAACACATGTATCTATATAACTATGTTCACTTGACACATCTCATTCTTGCATGTGTTATCTTAAATTCCCTTTGTCTAAGACATTAATTAACCATGAGACCCAATGTATTACAAAACTATATAGTTAACTAAAATGTTTTAAAATACTCTAGTATAAACTATTTTGGGTGATGAATATATCACATGTCATTCAACTTTATAGATAAACAAATAAAATTCCCCTTATACCAATACATATTAATAGGATATGTACCATCTACGTGCTATTTATCACTCCCCAATCAATCTTAATTGACTTCCCATATTTCATAATCATCATATTAGTGTAGAATTCTTATCTATTTTGATATTCAACTAATGAAATGGTCAGTAGCATAACCAACAAACTTCTGATTAGCTAAGGCATCATAGTTTTATAATAAAGTTATCAAATTATAATGGTTCACAATCTAGGTGTCTCACTAGTGTCAGGTAATGGGGATCCAATATGATCCATGCACCCCTAGTATACCAGGGACATTATGTATGAAACTCCATGTGGTATACATAGTGGGTTATATAGCACACACAAAGAAACTTTTAATTTGTTTCGGTGCCTCATGAGTATATTTTGTATATCTATATGATAATCATACACATTATAACCTTTACATTTTTTCATAACTAATAATACACCACGATGAACCCCAGTTAGGGTTAACTAAAAACCATACATTGATAGGTGAATTATAACTGGATTTCAAAAAAATATCAATATATATACATATATGCATCCAATGTGAGAGAATGATAAAGTATGTATTGGATTTTATATGATACAGTTTATATTTTTAAAAAACTTTTTAGAAAACATATTAAAACCCAAAATAAGAACTAGTCTATTATATCAAATATGATACTCTATGAGATCAACCTTATGATTGCTACATATTATGGGGTTTTTTGAAACTTATTATATCTTTCTATAATTCATGCCACATATCCTTGTCACAATCTAATAAAACCCTCCTAATAAAATCCTTAGTGAGTAACATATGCCAAAAAATAAAGTTTGTATAAGGAATATGATTTCTAATGTTCAAATCCTTAAATATATTCAAACACTATAACTCCACAACATAAAATGTCATGATTCTAACTTATTGTTGTCAAAATAAAAATATTTCTATGTTTAACATCATTATCCTAAGAACTATTTACATCAAATTTTTCCTAGAAATAGTGTCACTATTTAAATTATTTTTTACCATCATATCATAAAATATTTTAGAATAACATGGAATTCATTTGGACTAGAATAATCTTTTAGTAAATAGTGATATTAACTTTTTACGGTACATAAATGAAACTATTTATAGTTTTCCTTACTATCACATATCCTAAATTCTATAGGATATATTTGAAAATAACTTAATTTAGTTTCTATATTTTTTTACTTATTATCCTTGGATTAATCAGTGTTTAATCATACTCCCACTAGCCTCTTAGAATACTTATATTAATTATAATATCATGACATGATAGAAAGAATCATTTTTTGTGAGTAAATAAATCTTGTTTCTTTTTAGTATTAAAATTTAGAAAACAAACATCATTTCAATATCATATATGGTATTCTATGTGTTTCAAACACTTTCCTATGAAAAGAGGAATTTATTAAAATATGTCACAGATGGGCAACAAGAACTCTTCCCTATTATTTTAAAAAACATTTGGATAAAATCTTAATATAAGATGGTTTTTTGGTCATTATCTTCTCCTCAAAACATTTTATAGAATCTAATGAATAAAAAGGCATATGTGTACAACTGATCACCTCATTTTATTAAAAAACCCTATTAATGAATAAATTCTATCATCATATATGAGAAATTAGATAAAGGTAGACATCATTTTATGATTCATAAATTCTTGAAAAATTCAATTATATTAAAACACATGATGTAATAAATTTTTAATTATCTTGAATTTAACAATAATCTCAATCAATACTTCCCTTGGTCTTGAATATTGTATATTTACAACACTTCTAAAGCATATATTTAGTGTCACATACATTTCAAAACTGATTTATTGATATTTATAACAATGACACCTTACATGGAAATTCCATAGAGTTTTGTAAATTTCTTCAGGCATCTAAAAAAATTCCATATTATGGATTCATTATTCTTCCTTCAAGATAATTTTTTTTTGGTTTTAATGATAGTGATGAGAGACCAAACTAAAAACTATTAGACTCACCAAATAACTTTTTTTCTTCTAGTTTTAAATATCATCCTCTTATAATATTTAAATAGAAATATAATGTACACATCATATTCCTAGTTACTTAATTCTCAACACTTGATAATATTAGGTACATTTTTCTTGAATTCAATCATATTGTCAAAACATTTTCATATATGATAATTTGAAGAATTACATAACAATAACATCCCATAAGGAAATATCTAATCTTAAAAAGTCATTAACATATCAAATCATATTGAAAATTTGAGTGAATAAATAATTCCTTGGTTTATTTTTCATCCAATGCCTTTGAAACCCTATGTGAATCATTCTACGCTTCACAATAATCTAGATTCACCTATTGAAAAACATCAACACCTGGTCACTTAAGAAGGATTTTCTAAAATAAATTGAATTACCCTTAAGAAATTTTCTAAATTTAAAAGTATTATAAGTTGAATACATCAAGATTTTACTTTTTAAAGACTAATCTCAATTTTTTTATGATGATTTTATTTTTGAAAAAAAGTTATTTTTAGATGAGTATTAAGTTTTGTTACCATTTAATGACTTATTTTAAATTATATCTCACTAAAATAATGACACATTTTAAATTCATTATATCTATTAATGGGCCATGATCTATATTTTAATACCTAATGATTCATCTAAGTTTTTAATCTCATAATTCAAATATTTATGAAGGTTGTTATCCTAATCATATCCTATATGAATCCTAGGTATTGAAGAAACCAAATCCCTACCCATTCCATCAAGTATATAAACTAATATACATTCCTCTAGTATCCTAACTATTAAGTATTCTTTGCTAAATGTAATACAAATCAAACAAAAAGAATTTTCTAACAAAAGACAATCCAATGGAACTCAACTATGGCCTGAAAATACATGATTAGATAATGTAGTATCTCCTATTACATTGTTTTATTACAAAAGTTAATCTAAGGGAACCCAACTAAAATAAAAAACTACTTAGTTTGACAATAGATTCACTGTAAAGTGATGTTTTAAAAGGAATATAACACTAATTATTTTAAAAGGATTTAATCTAACCATGTTATCTCATGTTATTACCTTTATGTTTTCATAGTTGAATAGTTTATTTTTGTAATCCATATTACCTATACCAAATCAACATATTCAATCCATATTGATGTGTAACCCATTACACAACCCACCATTTTTTACTCACCCTAAAATAGAAGTCAAATATATCTACACATATTAAAATAAATATAAATAATAAGTTACATGAACTATTCATGTAATGGTTTATAATTATATGACATAAAAAATATCTACATGAGTAATACTGAATCCATATATAGCGAACCCAAGCTATTCTAGAATAAGGAATAGGTTTCCAAGACAGTGGTAAGTCTAACCCAAAGTTTCTCTACCTAAAGATAAATTACTCAATATTGAACCCAATTTATAGTAACTCTAAAAAATACTGTATATAAACTATTTTCATGTACTAAATTAAATATCATAACTTATATCACAAACCAAGGTTAGGGTTGTTGAAAATAAAATCTTATGTTAGCATACCTAACATTTAATGTAGGGCTTAAATTGTTTTATGAGTTGTGGTTTATCTCATGAACTAAATCATACATAATGGTTCACAATATAACCAATCCACAATTATGAATAAAATTATGGAATTCCCTATAAAAAAATAAAATTTAAATAATTTAAACCTGATATAATGACTTATGAACAATTCATAAAAAATATTATTCATAAAAACTTTATAATTTTATATTTATTTAGTAAGAATTTTAAAAAATTCTTGAATATAAATAATTTATGTCGATTCATTATATGAAAATTAAATATTAATCATTATATATAATTTTTCTTTAAATATGTGATATTTATATTAATTATAAACATTTTATAATCAAATATTGTATTTTTTATATAATATTAATTATAACATGTTTAAAAAATTATCTAATCATGACCACATAATTTATAAAAACAATTTTGATGTGGTCTAAATAATTATCTAAATAAATACCCTTAATATGAAATATTTAAATTAATCATTATGAATTATTCATTTGTATAGTGGGTTGAGGAGAGAGCCATTGAGAAACATTAGTCTCTCTCTCTCTCTCCCTTGGTCTCTCCTTGGCGGAAATCTAGTGGGGGAGAATTTCTTGGGCCTCACTGGTGCCTTTCCCCTCCCTCCCTCCTTTATATTTTTCTCCTACAGTCCCTTCACTCTTCCCCCAACTCTCTATGAGTCTGGGATCTCTCACTCTTGTTTTTTCTCTCTCTCTCTCTCTCCGATGTTCTATAGATGGGGTCTTTGCTAGTGGTGATGTTCTTCTTGGTGGAAATTACTCTGGGTTGTTTCAATGGTCCCGCCGTGATTATTTGTTGATGGAGACCCTAAATGCTCAAACATGATCTTGCCTTGCATTCCTCAACACCTCTCCGGGCCAGATTTGGAGTGGGGGAAACAATGTGGTTTTGGTATTTGTATTTAGATGGTTAACAATTTTTCTATGTGATCACACATCATCTTTCTCTCTCTTGGTTCATTTTTTGAGTGTCATCATCATTTGGAGCCCTTACCCACTCAGATCCCTACTCTGGCCTCAATTACCTCTTCTCCCCTCCTAGTTGAATCTAGAATGAGGATCATGTAGAGATTTTGTGATGTGGGATTTGGTGGAATATGATGCTTTTTTATGATTGAAATCAGTTTCTCATATGTAGATGATCAGGTTCTCTCCCTCTTCGATGTTGGTGAGATTTTATTGGTTTTACAGATTTGGTTTAGTATGATGTCCTCAAAGTGGTGAAGGTTTGTTTGTTTTTTTCAACATGTGTTCAATATATTTGATGATTTTCGATGAAGGTTTCTTCATGTGTTTTTGGTCTTGGTATTATTCATTTCTGGTTGTGTTGGTGGTCATCGGTGTTATTCTCGAAGGTGTTGCGTTGATGGTGTTTATTACTTATTTTGGTGTGATTGTTCTACAATGGTGGTTTGATTCTATGGGGAAGATGTCTGAAGGTTTGATATGTTTTGGGGTTTTATGGTAGTGATGATGGAATATGACTATCCATTTCTCTGGCAACTAGATTTGTGTTAGGTTAGTAACAATGATGGTGGTGACAAGACGACAATGATGATGACATGTCTCATGATTTTGGTAGGTGACATGAATTAAATTAGGATGATGCAGGTATTCATGGCTCGTGATGTTAGGAGCCTTCTGGGTTGGTGAACTATGTAATTCCTCCCCAATTGGAGCATCACGCGATGTCAACAACACCGAGATCAAATCCAATTTGGTGATCGCCTTTCGTCGACGATCATCTTTCTTGCTCTCCACCTTTTGATCCACACTTTTATTATTGAGTATTAATTTTGAGATCCCTTCCATTTTAGGGAGTCTCTATCATGTACCACTTGATTTTAGTAGATCCCTCTTTCTAGACTAGGTCCTGTGGTTTTCCCCTTTTGGTTATTCCACGTATAAATTTTCGGTGTCAACATTATTTTTCTGCACTTAATTTCGTCACTTCTCATCCACTTTTATTTAGAGGGAAAGATTTTATTTCCGCTATGTGTTTGCCTTTTTCTATTGTTTGTGTGTTTGTAGATTTACCGTCTTTCCCAACATCTGGTATTAAAGGATTTGGTTTTTTATTTCATATTTATTATGAAGTCCAGTTACAGTCTGATGGTTTTGTTGAATGGTACCAACTACCATATGTGGAAACTTAAAATGAAGGATCTACCTTTTGTCAAGCGAATGTATCTTCTAGTGTTTAGTACCCAGAAGCAATAGAATATGTGAGATGAAGAATGGGTATTCGATCATGATATGGTTTGTGGATTCATTCACCAATGGGTCGAACAGAACATGATTAATCACATTATCAACATCTCTCACGCTATAACTTTGTGGGAGAATCTTGAGACGACCTACACTTCCAAGATGGGAAAAAATAAATTATTTATTCTCAAAAAAATGTTGAATTTTGAGGTACAATGAAGGTATATCTATTTATGACTACTTAAGTGAATATCAAGGATGTTTTGATTAGTTTTATGACATGGGTATCAATTTTGAAGATGAGGTTTTAGCTCTTTTGCTGCTTAACACTTTACCCGATTCATGGGAGAATTTACATGTTACTCTAACCAGTTTTGCTCCTAATGGTGTTGTGACATTTAGTTTTGTCATGTTTTTAGTTTTAAATGGAGAGGTCAGGAGACACACTCAAGAGAAATCTTCTTCAGATCTTTTAGTCACAGAGAACATGGGGAGAAGCCAAGACCGAGGCCAGAGTAGTCGAGGTAAGAGTAGAGGCAGAAGAAAATGTAGACTGAAGTAGGGAGATTTTTAATGTCATCATTGTGGTAAGAAGGGGCATGCTAAGAAGTTTTGTAATCAGATAAAAAGAGAAAAAATATTGAAGGAAAATCCATAGAATAAAAATGGTGATGGAGATGATCATGTCTCTGCCACTATTGGGGGTGATCTTTTTATTTTTTATGACTCCATTAATATTGATTCTGATGATTCTTGATGAGTTGTTGACAATGGTGTATGTTTTCATGTGACATCGAAAACAGAGCTCTTTTCATCTTATAGCCCATGTAATTTTTGGATTTTAAAGATGGACAATGATAGTCATGATGATGTCATAGGCATCAGGACTGTTTGTTTAGAGACATGTACAGGAAGTAAACTGATTTTGAAGAATGCTTGACATGCGCCAGAGGTTCTCTTGAATCTAACTTATACTCGTGTTCTAGATGATAAAGGGTTTATCAGTACTTTTGGTGATTTCTAATGGAATCTTTCCAAGGGATCTTTGATTGTGGCTTGAGGGAAAAAGCAATCAGGTTTGTACTGGAATAAATATTCTATTTCTTATGATACTGCTTGTGTTGTTGAGTGCAATGTTTCGTACATGATGTGGCATAAGAGGCTTAGTCACATTTGTGAGAAATGGATTGGTTGTTTGGCCAAGATAAATCTTCTTCCAAATTTGAAGAGTGTAAAATTGGACACATGTGATCATTGCATGGCTAGAAAATAGATCAGAGTGAGTTTCACCAGTCATCCTCCACAGAGGAAGTCACATGTACATGAATTGGTACATTCTGACGTATGTGGTCCTTTGAAATCTAAGACCTTTAGTGTCAGTCTTTATTTTGTTACATTTAATAATGAATACTCATGAAATCTCTGGGTTTATGTTTTGAAAACCAAAAGTTAGGTGCTCAGTGTTTTTAAGAAATTTCATGTTTCTGCAGAGAGGGAATCAGGAAATAAATTGAAATGTATTCTCACTAACAATGAGGGAGAGTATTGTGGTCTATTTGATTAGTATTGTTGGAAAAAAGGTATTCTACATTAGAAGAGGCTGCCCAAGAAACCTCATCTGAATGGTGTAGCTGAGCAAATGAACAAAACTTTGATGGAAAGAGTTTGTTGTTTGCTTTTAGAAGCAAAGTTTCCTTGACATTTTTGGGGTGAGGCTTTACTTACTACTGCCTATATTATCAATTTATCACCTGCAGTATCTTTGTATAGAGACAATCCCTACAAATTTTGTTTTGGAAAAGTGACCAGGTACAATCACTTGCATGTTTTTGGTTGCAAGGATTTTGTTCATGTGCCAAGAGATGAGAGATCCAAGATGGATGATAAGACACACCGATGTATTTTTATTGTCTATGGAAATGATGAGTTTGGGTACAGGTTCTATGATCCTGTTTTGAAAAAAACATGTCAAAATCCACAATGTAGTGTTTAAGGAGGATCAGTCTATTGCAGACATTGATAAGGGATAAAAAGTTTATTCTCCAACTTCTGATGGCTTTTTCTATCTTGATCCAGGTTCTGATTCACATTTACCTCATATTGTTGATTCTGATGATCATGTTGATGTACAGAATGATGATCAAGGTTAATAGGTTGGATTTGATGTTTCTAATTCACCTTTTGTTTCTGATGATCCAGTTCTAGTGGTTATTAATGAACCCGCAGTTCCACTATGGAGGTTATCTCAACATCACACTATTTCTACTCGATATTCAATTGATGAGTATGTGCTCCTCGATGAAGGGGGAGAACCAGAATCTTTTTATGAGGAAATGGAAAGTGAATAGAAAGACAGATGGGTTGCGACAATGGATGACAAGATGACATCATTTCACAACAACCACACTTTTGAGCTGGTGAATTTACCTACTGGGAAGAGAGATTTATAAATTTGGTGGATTTATCAGATTAAAAATGAAGAATCTAGTTCCCTTCCATGATACAAGGAACAATTAGTTGTCAAAAGCTTTTATTAGAAGAAAGGTACTGATTTTGATGAGATTTTCTCACCAATTGTCAAAATTTATTCCATTCGGGTTGTTCTTGGTTTGGCTACTAGTTTGGATCTGCATATTGAGCAGATGGATGTGAAGACAACTTTCCTCCATGGAGATTTAGAAGAGGATATTTATATAGAGAATCCAGAAGGTTTTTTTGAAACCGGTAAAGAAAATCATGTATGTTGGATGAAGAAGAGTTTGTATGGTTTGTAGCAAGCTTGAATGTAGTGGTATATGAAGTTTGAATTTTTCATTTCTCATCAGGGTTTTAGGAATACATCTTCTGATCGTTGTGTTTTTGTTCATAGATTTACTGATGATGATTTTATTATACTGTTGCTTTATGTTGATGATATGCTCATTGTTGTCCATGATACTTAAAGAATTGATAGATTGAAGAAGGATCTTTATCATTCTTTTGCGATGAAATACTTAGGGTCAGCACTACAATATTCTTGGCATGACGATCTCCTATGAAAGGAAGGCCAAGAAGTTGTGGTTATCTCAGGAGAGATTCATTGAGAATGTTCTTCAGATATTTTCTATGGATAGAGAAAAAGTGGTTATTAATCCTATTGGTTTACATTTTAAGATCAGTACCAGTCAGTCACCTTCTGCAGATGAAGAGAGAGAGGATATGCAGTACATACCTTATTCATCTTCCATTGGCTGTTTGATGTATCCAATGGTATGTACTAGAACTGATATATCTCATATAGTTGGTGTGGTCAGTTATTTTCTATCAAATCTAGGTAGAGATCATTGGAGAGTAGTGAAGTACATTTTTCACTATCTTCATGGTACTTCTGATATGAGATCGTGTTTTGGAAAAGGGGAACCTATGCTTTACGGATTTACAGATTTAGATATGGAAAGAGATATCGATTCAAGGAAGTCTACTTCAGGATATTTGATCACTTTTGCAGGGGGAGCTGTATCTTGGTAGTCTAGATTGCAGAGATGTGTTGCTTTATCTACCACATAGTCATAGTTTATTGTAGCTACTGAGGCATGCAAAGAATTGATGTCGATGAAAACTTTTATTCGAGAGCTCAGTTTAAATCAGGACAGGTATGATTTATTTAGTGATAGTAAGAGTGCTATTTGTTTGGGAAAGAATTCCACTTTTTATGGTAGGTCGAAACATATCGATGTTCGATATCATTGGATCCACAATGTCCTTGATTCTAGACAGTTAGATCTTGAGAAGATCCACACTGGTGACAATGGTTCAGACATGTTGACTAAGAGTTTACCCAGAGGAAAATTTGAAACGTGCCGACTGATTGTAGGGTTGGCGGTGATCCCCACTTGAGTTAGAGGGGGAGTTTTTTGGGTGCCGTCCTGGTTGGTGCATTGCATAATGCCTCCTCAATTAGAGCATCATGTAGTTTCTCTTTTTATAAAGTGTTTTTAATGCGGGCCAAGACCACGTGAATTAATTCACGCGGTGACACACTTTTGATGCAGAAACATTAATTGATATGGATTCTTTTTCATATATAAGGAGGTAGTGGAAAGAAATTTCAACACACTGACATCAATAACACTGAGAGAAAATCTCATTTGGTGATCTCCTTTCTTTGATGATCATATTTCTTGCTCTCCGCCTTTTGATCCACACTTTTATTCTTGAGTATTACTTTTGAGATCCCTTCTATTTTGGGGAGTCTCTACCATGTTCATCTTGATTTGAGCGGATCCCTCTTTCTGGACTAGGTCCCATGGTTTTTCCATGTAAAAATTTCTGGTGTCAACTTTATTTTTTTGCACTTAATTTTGTTGTTGTGCATCCGCTTTTATTTAGAGGGAAAGATTTTATTTTCACTCCATGTTTGCCTTTTTATATTGTTTGTGTGTTTGTCGCTTTGCCGTCTTTCCCAACACGTGATCTCCTTGGATATTGTGTGTTTTTGAATTTCAAATCACATGTTGGTTGAATCTATATCCCATGCAAGTGTTTTGGTTACTCGTCAACCATAAATCAGTTATTTTGAAAATCAAAAGAAGATAATTTTGAGTTAGTAATTATGAATTATTTATAATCTTGAAAATATAAACACTTAATATTAATGAATTAATTATATAATTTTCAATATCATTATAAATTTTCCTCTATAATTTTAAATTAACACATAATTTATAATTCACCAGACAATCCTTATAATTTTTAAAAGGTATTTAATATTAAAATCAATATTTAAAGAATATGCATTAATTAATGTTTCACAAAAATTAATTAATTAATTATAAACAAATTATAATTAAATAATTGTAAATATTTTTAAAATTATTAAATATCCACGCAATATTATTATCCATTATTTATAAAGAATTTATAAATATTTAATTCAATTTATAAATTAATATAATAAAAAATAAAAATTTTCCTTCTAATTATATTTTATGATTAATCCAAATAGTAAGGTATGAATGATACATTGACCACATATGATTGATGCCCATATCATTACTTGTGCTATCATATATTGTAATTTATGACATGCATCATACTGTAATTATGTCATGATGGTATTTTTTGGCTATATAGTCTATACAATTATATTTAATGATTTGAGGGAGTAATATTATATGCCCAGAAGAAAATGCACATGCCTATATTATATCATGCCTTTTAATATCCAATATCTTACACCGTGAAATAAAATATATAAAACATTTCAGAATATCATATTGTATGATTTTAAAGTGATATGTATTATGATAATTGTAAACTTAATTTAATGTGCCATTTCACAAATTTGAGTACATTGGTGGTTTTGATATCACTGTTAGGATCTTAAGGGTTCTATTAACACTTAAAATAACAAGTGGAAGAAACAAAATCTCATGCACAAGATCACCCATGATAGGGAATATGAAATACATTAAACTAAAAATTAATAACACCTATAATATCAAATAATATTCACCATCAAACCACTATATTATATGTAAATCCATTTATTATGTTTGATAATGATCATCAAAGTGGCAGGAGAAGGCCTCCCACCTCGGGAGCATCTATAGTTCAGTTGGATTTCACTTTATATGTAGAGACACTTCTTCATCAATGTTGTTCTAGCACCTCAATGTGACAAGGAGAAGAGAGAGATTTTAGGTTATTAATTTTGGTCAAAATTTGGGTTTTATCTCACACCCATAATCTCATGTTAGTACCATTATTATAGAACCCTATGCTTCAAATCCCTAATATTGATCATTAACTCATCATTTTATAAATCATGAGTTAATAGACCAGTTATCCTGAACCATATGAATTCATTAAAGAACCCCACCCATTATATCTCATGTAATGGGTCTTTTAATGATAACTATTCATTGTAAATTTATTGAATGTCCAAATAATGTTGATATCATAGGAGAAATTCATATACCATATGACAACACATATTCATACAATTAAAATGAAGAGGCAGTACCATTGGATTTGTGTACTCAAAAATAGAGGTACAGTACATCACTACATCAAATGTGGTGAATGAAACCATTTGAATAAATATGTTCATTTATGAACTAGTACAGGTTCCTTGAATCAAGGGAGTAATCATGCTTTTCTATGATAATAATGGTGTTATTTCTTAATAAAATAAATCCCAGTCCCACAAAAGGACTAAACACATGCTTCTAAAATACCATATTATATATCCGATTATTGAGAGAGGTGATGTTTATATCTTATGGATGGATATTAACGATAATGTAGTGGATCCATTGATGAAACCACTAGCACAACTGAAACATGAGGGTTATTTTGAATCACTAGATATATGATTCTTATGAGATTAATTTAATGTTTTCAAAAATTATTTTTTATTATAATAAATTCTAATATACATTTATCATTAAATCATATGTGCTTCATTTTTATTCCCATGAACAATAAAATGACAATACCTTCTCATTTTTTATCTTCGAGTTGTCCCTAATTGATGTATGTCATAGAGTAATATGGTTTGTAATGAAATGTTATAATTATCATTTGTAGTGGAATCATAAGATAAAAAATGGAGACTTATTATTTAGACTAACTTTCTAAGTACGTTCAATGGAATATCATATAGTCATTGATATACATAGGCGTGAATAATTATTATCAACCCTTCTTACCTGAGGTTAGTGAGAGATGTAGCATGAGAACCTTTATACTTTAACAACTTCCATATACAATCCATTGTGTAAAATCTATTGAAGGTGTGATTTTTTAATGATAATTTTATGAGTTAGAGCTTCTTAAAGATGGTATTTTCCTTTAGTATGATAAGAAAATACATTTAGACCTTGATTGAATTATAATGAGGAATCACATGGCCATCCATAGTAAGTTCATATATAATATGTTCAGATACTTGGATGAGGGGCATGTGATATTCTCATTTCATCGATGAATTACCAGTGATGTATTCAACAAAAAATATTTTATTTTCAAAGAATCACAAAATATGAGATTCTGTATACACGATTTACATTATTTCATGTCCATTGGCCACTTGATGTCATGGAAAATAGATTATATTGGTATAGATATGATATATATGATACATATTTTTGTGGACAAGTTTTTGATAGAGATCAAAGAATAACCCTTAATATATTGATTAGAACTAGTGATTTGGTTTGGTTAAGTCTTTAATTATATCTATAAAATAAGGATTTCATATTTTCTTCAACTCTATTATGGCCAAAGGGTCACACAGTTACACCTTTAGATAAGGAATAACTTTTCAAGATTTTTTTTTCAAAATGAAGAGTGTTTGATAAGCCATATCCAAAAGAGTATTAGGTGAATTCAAAAGGAGTTGTGATGTTTGGAATAAAGACCTTTTGGGATTTAAGTGAATGTGGGGGACTGATGGATATGCACCTAAAATGTGTGAGTCATATATTATGACTGCTTGGAATCATATTATATGTTAAGCATGATATCCATATCATAACTTATGGTATGTAGATATTGTAAAATGGTAATATTATACACCTGTTGCCTATATCATATTATAATACATGATTACGATATATGATGATTGGGATTCCATATATGTGAAACTCAACTCTCTCATAGTTTATTTAATTATAACTTTTTTGGAATTAATTATACATCTATTGGAACATTCATTGAAGGGGTTCAATGAATATATTTATATGGGATATAATTCATGGGTTTCATGAGATGAAACCAAATTCGTTTCCCTGTGTTTTCCAAATTTTTGGGCCTCAAAATTGGGAGTTTGATGTTGGAAAAAGAAGGATTTATTAAAAGGAGTTAATGGTATGAAGAACATTGATGAAAATTGGAATAATATGAGAACCGCGTACCATAATCCATGGGTCGCGTACCATGTTCCTGGAATGGTATGCGGAGCGGCAGAAATGGTATGAAGGTGCGGTTTGTGAAACCGAAGACGGTTCACTGTAGAATTTAATACGTTATGTGGATGGAATTTCAAGGTCGACTGCATAAGAGAAAAGGAAATATGCAGACCGTGTAAGAAAAATGGTTCGTGGGTGGATTGTGGTTTTTGAAAGTAGGAGGATCGGTATGCAGTGGAATGAATATTTGGTAAATCTTGGATTAGCATATTTTGCAGATATCTTTGCCTATATAAGAATTTTTAATACCACCATCTATTGTGGATATTGAGTATCATTAGAGAACATCTTTTTGATCTGGGATTTCGACAAAGACTGAAGGATGTTCGAGAAGGGTGGTTTGCAAAGGTTGAAGTGGTTTGCGCTGAATTAATTTTGCCAAAGGAATTTGTGGGGATTCTTAACCTACAAAGGAAGTTCGGTACATAGAGGAGGAAGTATGGTATGAAAAAGGAGTTGTCTCGGTACTCAAGGGAGGAATATCCGGTACGTGAGAGGTAGAGTTATGCAAGTGGTACGTGGAGGGCGAGCTCCGGTATGTGGAAGAAGAGACAGTCCGCTAACATAGAACAGTTCGTGGATGGATGCTAGTTTGCAGAGGTGGAGCAAAAGAAGAGGTACACAGAGGTGATAACATTTCATGGAAGCAGCAGTAGTATGCATAGTAGGTGATTCGCATACCAATCCCAGTACTCAGTACTCGGGAGAGACAGGTGGTTTACGATTTGCACAAGGAAGCTTGAAAAAGATTCAAATCAGTCTGCGAAAGGAATTTCCGGTACCTAGAAGTACCTGGGAAGATGGAATTCATATGTGGGTGAAAAAAGAACTTCAAAAGAGCATCTACCTATATTTGAGGATACATTAATTCATGATAATGAAGGGTCCTACATGTCCATAAACTATGTTTGACCAACAAGTCCATAAACCGTGTGTGGATTCCTTTCCAAGAACAGTGAGAAAAGGAAGAGAAAGAACAGTGATCCTTTCCATCGGTTGTGATATAGAGAAAGAGGAATAGGGAGTGACCCTTGGGAATGTAGTGATAAGACCCTAAACCTTTTAAAGGTTGTGATCCTAGGCATATAAGATCTAGCCCGAACAATGTACTCATTACTGGATTTAAGCCTTAGTGAATTTGGTACATCGGTACATCGCCATTGTATGCTCCTTGGACATAGCCCAGTGAGGGCGAACCAAGAAAAAATCACATTCCCTTATGCATGATTTCATATCTTCTTGTACATTACTATGAGAGGAAGAGATAATTGAGTTGTGTCTAACAACGAAATAGGATCCGAACGAGAGAAAGTCTTAATTTGGAATACCTTGATTCACCCCCCTCTCTGGGTATTCAATCAAGTGGAGCTAACAATTGGTATCAGAGCAAAAGGATGATAGTCAGTGGTTATCTCTCAAGACGAATAAATGTAGCTGGTCAATCATAAAAGAATTCCGATATTTTACGTAAATAATTTTTAACTATGGAAGAATTGGATGAAGAACTACTTCCGATCAATATGCATGGATGTCTTCATAGTATCTATGCATGGAATATTAGCTAAAATTAATAGTGGCACTTTATTAGAAGCCAAAAGAAGAGAATTGGATACTGATTCTAAACGGATCAATGCTTTAGGGTGATCCCTATTAAATTCAATTTATATGAAGGTTATATACTCTAAAACATCACATGAAATGTGATAAAAATTGTTAAACATTTATGAGGGTGACAAAAAAGTCTAAGAAGAAAAGCTGTAGGTTCTAATGATCATGTATGAGGATCTCATAATGAATCCCAATGAGACTGTTGATGCATTCTTCGACAGGATAAATATTATTGTGGAAGACATGTATGGTCATTGAGAAGTCATTGAAGTTATAAAGATTGTGAAATGAATCTTGAGGAAACTTCCACCGTGGTTCAATCTGAAAGTTTCAGTGTTGGAAGACAATGACTCAAAAGAGATGACACTAGATAACCTACACATTACCCTTGTAGCATATGAAATGAGAAATGATGATAATGATGAAGTGGAAAAGGGGAAGCCTAAGGAAGTGGAATTCAAGGCCACGAAGAATCTCTCTGTTGAAGATAGTCTTGAGGAGGAAAATATGGATGATGTAATGTCATTTATCTCCTCCAATATGCAAAGAAGGAGAAACAATTTTGGCCTCTGAGCGGTGGGATCCCTTTTCCTTAGCTCGCCTAGGGTTTCTTCGTGGGTGTTTTCTCCCCCCTCCTCCGGTATGCTCAGCGGCTAGGCTTGGCCTCTATGGATCTCTTCTCGGCAGTGGTGGGTCTCAACGACAACATATTCGGGATATCATCTTGGAGGTGGTGTCGATGACGGCTCTGGAGTGGTCCTGGTGCAGCTCGGGCTAGCTCTGGATCTATCATCTTGGTGACGGTGAGACCTGCGATGGTCAAATGGTCTTTTCTCGTCTCGGCAATGGACTGTTTGGCATGCTCCGATGGTTGTGGTCTCTGCATCGGCTCCCGGTTTTGGCTTGGGTATGGCGACGATAAGATTCTTTGGCTTTAGGTGGTTGGCTTCAGATCCATTGTGGCTGGGTGATGGCTTATGGAATCGAGTTCGGGTCTTGTTTGTCCTTAGGATTTGGGCGCATTCTGGAAGAGCTTGGCATCTGATCCGAAGCGGCTCAGAGTGGGGGAGGTTTGGGTTGGATTTGGTTTGTTTGCATTGTTTCTTGGCTATGATGTTGATGTTCCTTTCAGCGGTGTTGTCATCAGAGGTGTTCCAGTTCTCCCCGATGGTCCCTTCTACCTTCTGTGGTCTGATTTGGAATCTGATGTGGGTTCTTCTGTGGCTTCAATCTGATCTGCACCAGCCCAGAGCGGCATTTTCAGCTCAGACCTTCTCGGTTTCACGCATCGGCGATGCTCTTTCAATTTGTTGTTGGATCTTCCAGTCTTAGGTGATGAAGATTTGGCTTCATCTCCTTGGGCTTTCCTCTTTTTTGGGTCGATGCAGTTGTGTTGGAAGGGTGCCTTAGGGTTTCGTCGAGGTTCTTCTGATTTCGATCCCAGCGGTGTTTTCTACGGGAGAGTTTTTATTGGATCTACCCATTTGTTTCCTAACTCTATAGGTGTTTGGCTCTCTTAAGGTTTTTGATGGTTTTGTTGTAAGTTGTGTTTTTTTTCTTCGATCTTGAGGTGGGGTGAGGTGCAGCTGGACTTGATACTTGGAACAGTCTCAGAGGAGGACTCAGAGCTGGTGGTCCACCGTTGCAATGCTTTTCAGATTAGGTTTTTTGAGAGGGTATGGTGTTAGCCGTCAGATCGGGCCTATTCTTTGACATAGGACACTTGCTTGCCGATTAGTTTTGCATCGTTGGATTGCTTCATCCTTTTTTTATGCTAGGGAGGGGCTGTTATGGTTTTCAATCTGGCTGTATCTCCTTTTGTACTTCGGGTGTGATTGTCCTATGGCCATGAAGTCTCTGGGTTTCCTCCTTATTCCCTTAAAAGGAGGAATTATCAATAATAAAAATATTTGAAGGTCTTTGGGCTGTTGGATGGATCTCCTCCAATATGAAAATGGGAAAATGGAGGCTCAAAGGTAAAATTTCACTGGCATGCTTCTGATGTGAAAAGATTGGGAATTTTGCAGCAAAGTGTCCTAAGAAGTTTGATGATGAAAATGAAGGAAATGATGAAATTATCAAAAAGAAGTATTCATCAAATGATAAAGGGAGGATAATTACTAGGAGAAAGTTCTTCAAAAAGAATAATATTCTTTCAAGAGAGGATGATAGTTCATAATAATCTAAGGTAGAAGAGTTGGAGGACTGCACATATCATAAAGTAGATGCTTTAGTGGTAGTTTGTAGAAATTATTTAAAAAAAAGAAGAAAGTGGAAATGAAGAAAGATAAATTGAAGGAAGAGTTGATCTTCAGGATGAATTAGAAGCTTCCCTTGAATAGGTAGATATTTTGAGCTGCAAAATGAAGAAAGCTAACAAAGTTGTTCATGATGCCAAACTCTTTATGTAGAAGCAGGAAGAATAGAATTCTGAGCTAAATGAAGAAATTAAAAAGTAGAGGTCTTCAATGCTAGAAAGATCCGAAAAGGTGGTTGAGTAAAAACTCAAAATCGAAGAATAGAAAATTGAAATTGATAGTTGGTCAAAAACTAGAAAAGATCAAGTCAAGAGTATTGAACAACTAGAAGAATAAGTCTTTAGTCTGCAAAGAACAATTAAATATCAGGAGAAACTACTGAGAAAGAAGATGATACATGCAACATAGAAGATGGAATTTAGCAGAGTGGTCCATCAGAATAGAAGCCCAAATATACTTTGAATGATAAGGCTGGTATGAGGTTTGATCTAAAATAGAATGTAGTTATGGTTCTAGTTATACCACAAGAACCCAGTCCAAGATTGAAGATTGATTTTGGCATGAAGCAGAATCAGAAGATTCATAGAACCCAATTAATAACTAGTGGTCCATCATTGCCACATATTAATATACCTCACATAAGAAGGTATTGTTGTGTTAATATGGGAGACTCTCAAAATGTATGTTCCATAGAAAAGAGGTACAAAAGGGAATAATACCAACAAAGGTGGGCGTACAGAGCTCAAAATTAAAAGTCGTCATTTTATGGTCATTGTTTCATGTGTAAAATACTCAAACATATGACAATATATTTCACATCAACAATGCATAGGAATGTGCTGAGGCAAACTGAATTTGTTCCTAAGAAGCATCCAAAAGTATCTTCAAGTGAGATAAAAATTCAAAATCGATTTGTAGATCTACAGGTTGAAGCTGATCCATCATATACTGAGGAAGATCAGAATTATGATTCCATGCAGAGTATGGATTCAAAGGCTTAGGTCAAAGAGAAAAGGGATGAGAAGGCCGTGGTTGCAGAAATTTCCTTCAAGGCATCAGATCGCACTGGGATATGGTTATTAATAGTGGATGCACTTTTCATATGACAGGAAATAATAATCTAGTGACTGGAATCAGGTATGATAAAGAAGGTATTGTAATATTTGGTAATGATGAGGGCTTGAAAATTATTGGCTCAGAAAAAGCCATGTTTGGAGGAAAAGACATGAGACGAGAAGTTGTCTTGGTTTTTGAGGGGCTTAGTCACAACTTGCTTAGTGTTAGTCAATTGTGTGACTCAAGACATGCCATAAGTTTTTCCGAGAAATTATGTATCATAAAGGAAACGTATGGTGACGTTTTTTTTGCAAGGAAAGCGTATGAAAGGGAATCTCTACCTCGTGAGTATAGAAGAAGACCCGCACTTTCGGTCCAAGGATGAAGAAAAAAAGCCATGGCATAAAAATCTTGGCCACATAATCCAAGGTTCCTTGGAAGATCTGGTGATATATGATGTGGATTGAAATCTCCCTATACTATCACATGATTGTACTCATACATGCGATGCATGCCAACAGGGGAAGATCATTCGAAAGTCATATAAGATGAAGGAGAAAAAGTCAACAAGACTGCTTGAGTTGGTTCATATTGATGTGTGTGGGACAATTTCACCGAGGGATATTAATGGGATGAGATACTATGTCCTATTCATTGATTATTATAGCCAAATGGCATGGGATTTAATAATTACCCACAAATCTGAAGTGTTTTGTTGCATTACAAGATATCGATGGGAATGTGAAATGATGCTTGGTCAGAAAATCTGAAAGATTTGAACAGATAATGGAACAGAGTTTATAAATATCCAAGTGAAGGTTTTTCTCGAAAAATAAAGGATAAGGCAAAAAGTTTCAGTAGTAAGAACTCCACAGTATATTGGAGTAGTTGAGAGAAGAAATCAAATCATCAACAACATGGCTAGAACAATTCTCATTGAGAAAGAACTCCTAGAGAAATTTTGGAAAGAAGCAGTGACGATGACAGTATACACTTCAAATAGATATCTACTTTTTACAAAAGAGGATAAGACTCCATATGAGTTATATTATGGGAAGAAGTGATCATTTAATAACTTTCATATATTCGGAAGTAAATGTTTCATTCTCAATAAGGAGAAACACATAAAATTTAAAATCTTTGGGGATGAAGGAATAATTATTTGATACTCAAAGAAGAAAAAATCATATAAATGCTTCAATAAGAGGCTAGGAAAAATAGTTTAAATTCATGATGTAACTATAGTAGAGAATGAAAAAACTATTCAACAAATACATGATTAGAATCAAGAGGATAGTGATGAAGAGATAAGCAGGTCAGAAGATGCTCCAGCTCTAGAGGTTGATTCAAAAGAAGAATCAAATAATGATAACAAATTAGTGTCTTCTTAGAGACCGACGATAAGAGATGAAATTGATAGGAAAACATAATTGGTGATCAGACAACACATATGTAGAAAAGGAGGATGAAGTCTCTACAGAAAACATTATACTTATCACAAGTTGAGCCTAAATGATTTTATGAAGTAGTTGGAGATGATAATTGGGTTTGGGAAATGAATGTAGAGCTTGACCAAATTGAGAAGAATCAGACATGGGAAATTGTTTTGAGGCTAGTAGAAAATAATTTCATAGGAACAAAATGGGTATTTTTCAACAAGATGAATGAATATGGTGTTGTGATTCTAAAAAAAACACACCTGGTGTGCAAAGGTTAGTATCAGATAGAGGGTATTGATGTTGATGAGACGTTTTCACCAGTTTCAAGGATGGAGAGAATCAGATTATTTTTTTCCATAGCCGTGCAATAAAAATTTAATGTTTTTCAGATGGATGTCACGTCATCATTTTTAAATGGAGTTCTAGAAGAAGAAGTTTACATTGAGAAACCTGATGGTTTTTTCATTCATGAAGATGAGAGTAGAGTCTATCGGCTGAAGAAGTCTTTATAGGTTTGAAGAAAGCACCAAGATCATGGTATTCAAGGCTTGATCGGTTTCTAAAGAAACATGGTTTCCAGCATGGTGAAGTTGATTACAATATGTATTTCAAAAATATAAATACTCCAAGGTTGATGGTGCTAGTTTATGTCGATGACATAATATTTGGTGGATCAGATGAATCCCAATGCTGATAGTTTTCTGAATTCATAAAAAGAAAGTTTGAAATGTCGATGACTGGTGAGCTGACATTTTTCTTGGTTTACAGGTCACGCAAGGAAGTAATGGCACTTTCATCTCTCAATATAAATTTTCTATTGAGGTTTTAAGAAGATTTGGAAGGCATAATTCCAAAGAGATAAAGACTCCAGTTTTTACATGGTTGAAACTATCAAGGGATAATGAAGGCAAAGTAGTTAATATCATGGAATATAGGAAAATCATTGGAAGTTTGTTGTATCTGATGGTGACAAAGCATGATATTGTATTTTCCATATGCTAAGTAGTGAGGTATCAAAGCAATCCCAAGTAGAGACACATAATTATGGTAAAAATAATTATTCAGTATATCAAGGGAACAATGGATTTTTTCCTAATGTATAATGACAAATCTCAGCCATAGTTATTGGGGTATATAGATACGGATTGGGATGGTTCAACAGATGATAGGAAATCAACATCAGGAGGTTCCTTTTATCTTGGATGGTTTTTTATTTCTTAGTTAATAAAGAAACAAGATTTTATTTCATTGAGCACCACAAAATCTGAATACATTGCGTCTACTCAAGATTTCAAGAAACTATTGTGGATGAAGCAGCAACTTGAAGATTTAGGAATTGAACTAAAATCTATGATGATAATCTATTGTGATAATTCAAGTGCTATAAATTTGAGAAAAAAATCATGTCCATCACTCAAGGACAGAGCACATTGAAATCAAATATCATTTTATCAAAGAGAAAGTGGAGAAAGGGATTGTAAATTGGAGCATGTGCCTACAGAACACCACGTTGAAGATATTCTTACAAATTCATTACCCAAAGAAGTGTTTGAAATGCATCGACTGGATATGGGAGTCCATTAGAATCCTAATACTTGAAAAAGTGTGGATATGGGACCCCCTCTCCACAAGTTATGATGTGTCTTTCCCTATTATTCTAATATGTCTTTACCCTGTTACAGGAAACCTTGATGTACCCCTCAGGTTCATTGAGAATGGGGGGGAAAGTGTGACTATTCTTGGGGGAGAAAAGAAACAGGGATAAGCTGTTAAGTGGAGCAGCGAGATAGGGGGAGTTGAAGCAGATCTGAAGCTATTTGGAAGAGCTATAAGATAGAGTTAGAATTCAAACGGACGATGCTTGAAGTGATCGACCCATTATTAGATATCATGATGGTTTTGGTTCATGATGAAAGAAGTTCATTGGTATCCATGTATTAGTATGGTATCAGTAGTTGGTGAATTTCAATGAAGTGGTTCATTCATGAACTTTTCATTATACTCTTCTTTACCATAATGATCATGGATCATGTGGGCTTAGAGTATGTGTTAATTAAATCCTTGATCACTATCATAATCACTTTAAGCGAATGATGGTTGAAGATGGAAGGAGATCTAACAAGATTGTTTCCGACGCTTTCGCCGGGGCGCGCGCATCCGTCCATCCGCGGAGGAGGACGCGCTGCGCTCGTTGCCCCACATTCCCGCTTTCCAAAGGCGGGAGGCATTCGATCCTTATTCAGGGACGTCTTCTCCTTGATCGAAACAGGATGATGGGATGTAGGTTCTTCCTCCTGTGGATTCCTCCTCAGAACTTGTCACCTAGTCCGGGTCTCCCTCATAGATTTAATACGTAGTTCGTGAAACTCTTCCCAGTGCCATGTTTCCATGGACGCTGGTTAATTACACTGCTTCTGTCAGGACATTCCAAAGGGTCCGGTCAGGGCAAAAACCTTCAATCGGGGGAGTAGTCACGTTGATGCATCAGTAGTGTGTCTGGATACTGGGGAACCTGGCATGTCTGTCTATTATCCCTGGTCACAGGGCTTCTCGAGGGCATGGAAGCCCGAGGCATCCCACATCGAGCGCGGGGAATTATATGCCGTAGGCACATATTTGAGGTTTTCCTCAGCTTCCCCTGTCTAACACAGGGTACGCCGCAAGTTTAACGTCCAGCGGAGACGGATCAGCCCGACCAGAGCATTAGCTAGAATAGATCGGATTGAGGGATTTCCCTTGAAGAGATGCCGATACCGGGGCCAGCCCATGGGCGGCTGTGAAGAGGAGCATATTGACATGGTCTCACCGAGATATGATGGTCCGGGCGAGGATCAGGGTGGATGATGGATGGATGAATGAAGTGGAAGGGGGAATGGAAAGGAACCATCGCAAGGGAAATGGTGAAGTTGGGATTGAGCCTTGAAGGGGCTTCCAACGTATCCCCGTGGCAGGGAATCAAAGTCTGCGTAGTTCGGGATGGTGCTGGTGAACCGACATGAGGGTGGACCTTGGTCCGATGGGCATCATCAGCGAACGGACGTGAATGGGGAGGACCATGAGGGTCCTAGTGGTGTTGGGCTTGGACCTCGTGGAAGCTTCCTACATACCATGTCATGACATGGATCAAAGACCACATAGTTCACAGGGGCCTCGTCGGCGAACCGACGTGAAAGTAGACCCGTGGGTCCACTAGTGGTGGGCTTGAACCTTGGGAAGGTTTCCTACATACCATGCCTTGACATGGATCAAAGTCCTCGTAGTTCGGATGATGGAATTCGTCAGCGATCCAACGTGAAAATGGACCTTGGTCCGATGGATGTCGTCAGTGAACCAACATAAAAGTGGACCTTGGTCTGATGCGTCAGCGAACCGATGTGAGGGTGGACCTTGGTCCGATGAGAGATGGGATTGAACCTCAGGGAGGCTTCCTACATGCCATGCCTCGACATGGATCAAAGACCTCATAGTTCAAAGGGTTTCATCGGTGAACCGACGTGAAAGTAGACCCGTGGGTCCATTAGTGGTGGGATTGAACCTTGGGAAGGTTTCTTACGTACCATGCCTTGACATGGATCAAAGTCCTCATAGTTCAAAGGATTGATGGAATACAGTTTGACGTCATGCGGGACGGTAGTGAACCCTGACGTGAATAAACGACGGGCGGTGGGTGTCGGTGAACTGACATAAATGAGGGACCTTGGTCCGACGGGAGATGGGCTTGAACCTATGGAGGCTTCCTACATACCACGCCTTGAGATGGATCAAAGTCCCCATAGTTAGGGAGAAAACGGGGGCTTGGAACACCGACAAGGAGACGGTTTGGGCCAATGATTGTTGGGCTTGAACCTCGGGGAGTCTTCCTACGTACCATGCCTTGACATGGATCAAAGTCCCCGTAGTTTGGGTTGGTCACAACGGCTTGCCGTCGGACTGGAATTGCAGTTTAACGTCGTGTTGGACATAGGTAGAACTAGATGTGAGTTGGATGATGGGTGGGCTTGAACCTCATGGAGGCTTCCTAAATACCACGCCTTGACATGGATCAAAGACCTCGTAGTTCAAATGGGTGCGCAGTTTAATGTCATGCGGGACAAGGGGCATACAATTTAACGTCATGATGGACGGGGGTATGCAGTTTAACATCATGCTGGACAAAGGTGGAACTCGGCATGAATAAACGACCGAGTGGTGGGCTTGAACCTCATGGAGGCTTCCTACATACCACGCCTTGACATGGATCAAAGTCCTAGTAGTTCGGAAGATTGATGGAATACAGTTTAATGTCATGCGGTACGGTAGTGAACCTTGACGTGGATAAACGACGGGCGGTGGGTGTCGGTGAACCGACGTAAATGAGGGACCTTGGTCCGATGGGAGATGGGCTTGAACCTCTGGAAGGCTTCCTATGTACCACGCCTTGACATGGATCAAAGTCCCCGTATTTCGGGAGAAAATGGGGGCTTGGCACACTGACAAGGCGACGGTTTGGGCCAATGATTGTTGGGATTGAACCTCGGGGAGGCTTTCTACGTACCATGCCTTGACATGGATCAAAGTCCACGTAGTTCAAATTGTGGAATATAGTTTAACGTCATGCGGGACGGGGGTGAACCGACGTGAATGAGGTCGGAACAACCGGATGGTGGGTTTGAACCTCGTAGAGGCTTCCTACGTACCACTCCTTGACATGGATCAAAGTCCTCATAGTTTGGGTTGGTCACAAAGGCTTGCCGTCAGACTGGAATTGCATTTTAACGTCGTGTTGGACGCAGGTAGAACTCGATGTGAGTTGGATGATGGGTGGGCTTGAACCTCATGGAGGCTTCCTACGTACTACACCATGACATGGATCAAAGACCTCGTAGTTCAAATGGGTGCACAGGTTAATGTCATGCGGGACAAGGAGAATACAGTTTAACGTCATGCTGGACGAGGGTATGCAGTTTAACATCATGCTGGACGAAGGTAGAACTCGACGTGAATAAACGACCGAGTTGTGAGCTTGAACCTCGTGGAGGCTTCCTACGTACCACGCCTTGACATGGATCAAAGTCCTCGTAGTTCAGAGGATTGATGGAATGCAGTTTAACGTCATGCAGGACAGTAGTGAACCCTGACGTGGATAAATGACGCATGGTGGGTGTCGGTGAACTGACGTAAATGAGGGACCTTGGTCCGACAGGAGATGGGCTTGAATCTCTGGAAGGATTCCTGCATACCATGCCTTGACATGGATCAAAGTCCCCATAGTTCGGGAGAAAATGGGGGCTTGGCACACCGACAAGGAGATGGTTTGGGCTAATGATTGTTGGGTTTGAACCTCAGGGAGGCTTCCTACGTACAATGCCTTGACATGGATCAAAGTCCCCGTAGTTCAAATTGTGGAATACAGTTTAACGTCATGCAGGACGGGGGTGAACCGACGTGAATGAGGTCCGAACGACCGGATGGTGGGTTTGAACCTCGTAGAGGCTTCCTACGTACCACTCCTTGACATGGATCAAAGTCCTCGTAGTTCGGAATGGCGGGGGTCAGGGTCGGTGCTCACTCTAAGCCCACATGAGTCATGGTCGGTGTGAGAAAGAAGAGGTTGCAGGGACCTGACGATCACGTCACGAAGGATGCGTTTGTGAGAAGCGAAGAGGGCCTTACACATTAGGCGGCCCATGGTGTTGGGACTTACTCTAGGATGGAGGCCCGGAGTGCAACAAAGCGCAGCGAAAGATGGATTTGGGACCAATGATGGGAGGTGCCTCGTTCCCTATCACGCCCTCCACTGACCTAGGTAGTGGGGAAGTATGGAGATGCAGGGGTGCAACCATCCGTTGGGGAACTAGGGTCGCCCTTCTCCTGAGAACATATGCCACTCCAATAAGAATGATATCATCCATTGTAGATGAGTGATTCCACTCCTGTGGGGACGAGTGGCGTAAAAAATGTTCGAGCTGGGGGGACCCTTCGTGAGAAGCACGAGGTCGGGTCACAGTTTAACGTCATGTGTTGAGGACGTGGTTCTTGGAAGTTTAACGTCCTGCAGCTCGGACGAGGTGGGTTCACTCCACACCCCTAGGACTTACATAACCGGTACCCTCTGGTCCTTGGGGAAGGGAAGGTACCAGTAAGGTCGTAGTCAAGGGGGTTGTGGAGCGAACCATCAAGGGGTCCACGTTAGCGTGGCTATGCGAGGAAGCAATAGCCATTAGCGTGCCTATACGAAGAAGCATTAGGCGAAGCAACGCTACGAGTGGTATTTTCAATGGGACTTTGAAATCACATCGTGCAAACCTGGAGGGTCGCACGGGAAGAGGAATTGCCAAGAAAAGGAGTGTGCTTCACGAATCAGAGTGCCTTGGCCTTAGCATGGGGCATAGGTGTGAGTGGAGGGTGCTTCACGAAGTGGAACAGTATTCGCGGAGCACTGCCTCGTGAAGATGGGATGCCTCACGAATTAGGGTGCTACGAAGCAGTGTGCTTCGCGATGCATAGCGATCCTGCCTTAGCATAGGGATCACTAGTACAGGTTGGGTGTTTCGCGAAGCATAAACTCTCCGCGGCTGCCCGGGTTCCCTTGGGAATCCCCCTCCTTCGCGAATGCCCTTGAGCTTCGTGAAGGGAATCCCTCTCGGAAGAGGGGCTAAAAATGAGACAAAGCAAAGGCGTCTCGCGAAGTAGAAGTACCTCGCGGAGCTCATGATTCCCGGGGGCGAAGGGTGATTCGCGATTCGGGAAAGGAGAAGCTGAAAGGTCAGATCGTCCGTCCCCGAGACTCAGGGGGAGTCCAATATTTATAGGGAAGGGGCGCCGCGAAGCAGAACTCGCACGCCACCTCAGGAGCTTTGCGGCGCGCTCGCGAACGTCAAATGTGTTCGCGGAGAGTTACCGCCTCCGGAGCCTTGCGGGGGGCTCGCGAACGTCAAATGCATTCGCGGAGTGGTACCGCCTCCGGAGCTTCGCAGCGGGCTCGTGAACGTCAAATGCATTCGTGAAGAGTTACCGCCTCTGGAGCTTCGCGAGACCGCGCTGCTTGGGGTGCTTCGCGTCGGTGCTTCGCGTGGTAGCGTGCCAGCCTTCTTTTTCATCCCTTCCTTTCGTGCAATATTTTGGCGCCAACAAATGACCCACCTCATACTTGGAGCCGCGGAGGGTGAAGGGTCGAAGTCTGAGGGAAAATCGCCAAAATTGTCTGCGGTTCGCGATGCGGCTTCGCGAAGGGGCCCCGCGATGCTGACCGGGGCCACGGATCCAGACGCGCCGCGATTCTCCGCGTGGGTGAGGCATTCCGCGATGCTCCGGGGTCACCACCTATAAATAGGGGGGTCAACCTATTTTGTCTTCACGCGACTTCCTTGTCTTTTTGTGCTCTCGACTTCGCGAAGCTCCGCATACTCCGCGACAGCCATCCGCGAATCGAGCTTCGCGGCGAACCGTGGGTCTCCGACTCCGCGTCCGTGCCAAGAGAACTTCTGCTTGTCGGCCTAGGCCAGACTTCGCAGCTTGGTTTCGCGACCAACCTTCACGATACGACTTCACGATCACGCTTCGCGATTCGTTCTGAAAAAATTCTTTTCTGAGGGCCGAAATCGAATTGGTCCATCAATTGGCTGTATTGTGGGTGCTTGCAGATGCCTCTCGTTGGGATGAGATGGCCAACTGTCCAGGCTTAGGGGAGATGGTCCGAAGCCATTCGGACCACGCTACTTTGACAGATCTGCTATCGGAGGGTCATAAGGATTATCCACAGTGCAAGAAACTACCATTGTACGGCTTCGGGTTGAGGGATGACGTCTTCATCCCTGAGGCGAGTAGGGACGAACCAGCTTGCTGGTTCAGGAGCACACCATGCCAGCACCAATGGTTCAGGGCAGCCGATGGTCATGCGTAGGAGGACTTCACACCCGTCACCGCTGACTGTCTCTACAACCATTTAAACGATATTGATGGGAAACCACTGCAACCAGAGACGTGCCCTCCTCTCTACCGCACCATGATGAAGGCGGCTTTGCAGGATTCGAAGAGGGGATGGTCCAATGAGTGGGACCTGTGCCAGGGCGGCAACTTTACTGATGACTGGGCTTGGGCCTACTGGGTAGGCGCCTCATGCGAGGAGTTTGGGGATGAGATGAGGAGAGTGGGGTTGTATGAGGTGGCATGGGCCTCCCAATTCCACATTTACCAACCAAAGAAACTGATGCCGGAATTGCTGAGCAGATGGTCATCTAGGACCAATATCTTTCACCTGCATCACGAGGAGGTGGGCATCAGCCTGTGGGATGTCCACCAGATTTATGGGGTTCCGATCTTGGGGGCCATGTATGATGAGTTCCTCCCCGTCATCATTGCGTGGGAGGATACAGAGCAAATGCTGCGAATGGCGTCGGCGCTGATGGCACTCATCCCTAGAGAGGACAAGGAGGTAGTGAGGGATGCCCACTTTAGGAGATGGTTCAAATGCTTCCTGAATTTCCCAGAGAATCGAGAGTTCCCTCCGAGGCCTCGAACTTGTCCAAGGGCGGCCCAACGGTGCAAGGGGCACTCGTATTGGCGGGGTCTTGGAGGATATCCAATGGAAGACTTGGGGTTTTAGTGTCAGCACTGAACAATAGCCGATTGTTAGGCTGGCGACGTTCATCGCGGCTCTCATCTGCGGTTGGATCCTACCGGTGAGGGATACAAGCATGGGGGTGCGGCCCAGCTCGTTTATTATGGCGTCCATGTTGGCCATGGGGCAGCGGATCAACCTGGGGATTCCAATGCTCACCAAACTGTACAGAATTCTGCGGCACATTAGCAAGGGAAAGAAGCCGCCAAGGATATGCGGGCCCTTCCACCTTCTGTATGGGTGGATCGCAGCGCACATCAGAGGGATTTATGAGTATCCAAACCCCATTTCTCCACCGGGATCGAACTTCTTCCCCTCCACCTTGAACGAGGTCGGGAGCTTCCCGTTCAAACTAGCCGTGCCGATGGTGCTGAATCATGTGTGGAGGGCAGATGAGTTTAATTTCCACCCCTTCCCATTGCCGACGAGGATACTTACTGATGACGGGCGGGGAACGGAAGAAAATCTGGCTTACCTCCTGGCCTTTCGAGGTGGAGTTTTGGTGGCACGAGTAGATCGTGAGCCACTCTGCGAACCGTACACCCCACATCGGTTTGCGAGGCAGTTCCGGTGCCTCCAGCGGCTGACCCCGCAGGTCTACTGGGAGGTGCATCATGAGGAGCACCCGTGTGTGATGAGGCAGCTGTGGCTCATGTTCACACGGGAAGATGGGAAGATGTGGATTGAATTGCCTCCATCCACCGCCGCTTTCGGATTGGTGAGGGATTATTCCATTAGTTGGGAGGCTGCTTACCCAGGGGAGATGCTGAAGCAACCCACTATTCGGGTCGGTGACGGTGGGCCTCCTCTATCTCGAGGTCAGGGCCGAAGGGTAGCTAGGGCCACTCGTGGTAGCGGGGCTGCCATGGCGACAAGACCCGCACCGGCCGAGGGTATGGCAGCAGCGGCGGATCCGGTGATTCCGGAAGAGCAGGGCCATCCGGAGGGGTAGCCACCGAAGGGATTTCCTAGGATATCCACTCAGGCTCCGGGGAAGCGACTGTGTCATATCGACATGGCAGAGGATGCTGTCTTCCCGGAAACCTGGGACATTTGGGATGTCAACCGGAAGTTCCTCAGCCCACCCGAGATATGGGCTGACCTGAATCGCCTCGTGATGGAATTACCGGGCATTGGCTCAGTCCGGGCTAGATTCATGGCATCTCCGGTGGAGGCAGAGCAATACTTGGACGAGCTGGAGGATTACGTCCACTCCAGTGGTGTCCATCGCCCAATGACAGACCGGGTGAGGGTACTGTTGAATCAAAAGGTCCCCCACAGTTATCAGCAGTCGATCTGAGGGAGCGATTCCCCCTGTCGGAAGAATAATAGGACTCCTCTCGAGAGGATGAGGCTGGAGGAAGGAGCCCGTTGGAGGAGGTAGAGGTCGGAGATCAAGGCTCAGATTCCGACAATTTCGCAGAGGCTCTTGAGGAATAATTCTAAACTTCCTTCCTTACGATCCGTTCTTGGGTCACTAGGGACTTCTCACCGATGTTTGAGCCATGTAGGAGGAAATTTTTCGCAGGCCTCGTTCTTGCCCCTCGGTGGGAGATGATGCAGGACCTTCAGAACCCGCGCCTATGGCTGCGTCCAGTTCCGCATCTGGTGGGACCAAAGCACCCGAGGTGGCTCCTCCGGAATCTCCAGACCTTCCAACAGTATACGGAGGGCCTCGCCTCGGGGTCCCGTCAGTACCGGCTCAAGAGCAGCGCCAGGAGGTCGGTCTCCGTAAGCTTCTTCTACCGGTTTCCTTGTCGTCACATGTAGACTATGACAACTAACATTTATGCCCCTCTCTGTCATACAGTTCTCCGACTGGCGTGGGATGCTTCGGAAAGACTAGTCGGGATGTCTGGTGGCGTCCCTCCTAGGGGCATGCCAGTGATGGTGGCGATAGTCCCCCCATCTCCTCAAGCTGCGACACACATCATCACTGGCGGGACCACCAGTAGGGTCATGCCTGAGGTCATCGAGGTGGGCTCCGATGAAGAGGATCAACTGGTCAGTCCCAGTCCTATCACGCCTACTTCGGTGCCATGTGTCGTACTGGATTCAACACCAGATGTAGATCCTGCCGAGGATTTCTTGCGGGTGTATCCCGCATACGAGCCTTCCAATCGCACAGACTGGGATGCAATGGCCTCCGACGAGGAAGACAGCGGCATATTCCACTGCCGGTCATGGAAGCTGATCACGCGCTTCATCAAGGACACCCCCAAGTGCAATGGCTGGCTGAAATGGATAGACTCTGCTCGCGATTGCGCAAACTATGCGCTGGGGGAGTAGATGCCCAACGTCCTCACGCACTCATCCGAGATCTTATGGCTGAGAAGATCCGGGAGCATGATCATGGGCTCAGCGTGGGCTGGCAGCGGAGGAAGGCAACCAACATCAAGAATCTCCAGGAGGCTAAAGTCGAGGTCCAACAGATGCAGACCATGGCAGATGAGCTTTCAGCCTCTCTTAATGCACAATCTGAGCTGGTCTCACGGTTGAAGGCCCAGCTGGCAGAGGCAGAAGATCATATGAGGCAGGCCTCTGGAAAGACGACTGTCGTTCAAGCTGGCGTAGAGAGGGCCAAAGCCAAGACTGACGAACTGTGCCCCGCCGCTGCTGAGGAGGAGCGGGAGTTAAGTCAGAGGCAGCAAGCCTTGGACGCCACAAGCCAACGGGTGGTGGAGCTGCAACGCTCTTTTGATGGGTTCAACCCGTCCATGGGGAGAGTCGACCCCCGTGTATTGTAACAGACCAAAAACCTTTTGTTGGAACTTTTGTGCTTCAATTTTTTATTTCTTTGTTTTGAATGCCGTAGTGCGCACGATTTCCACTGTTTGAATTGCCTTGTTACATCCCTACAATGTATGCAGGACGTTCGGCGACAATTCCCCAATCCCACGTGGGTCGAGCCCGATGTGAGAAACATGAGATATTTTCCCTCTTATCCCACCTAACATAGGAGTTGGGACCATGCTTCAGGCATCCGGGATTCGGATTACCAGTCCAGATTTCTGAAAGATGGGAGAGGCTTGAATGGAGAAGGAACTTTCTAGGACAGCCGAAATACCGTTTCTGCAGTGTGCTCTTATGTACAAACGGTGCAACGCCAGGGGCGCTGAAATCGGTCCAAACAGATGTAAATGGGAAGTGTGAATCACAATACCCATGATTCGGAGCACTGTGGGGATTGAGTGACAATAAAGGAAAACCGTTAACCATGGAGGAGAAGCAGTATCCTTACTACGTTAACCTGTAATGGGGACAACAAATGAGGGTCGACCGTTGAACATGTTCGAAACATGGGACCATGTCACAAATGTTGTCGATCAATCCTTCGGGACGTTGGCCCAGGACAGTTGGCAGACCATAGGTCAAACATCCATACTGTTAGGGGGTCCTTCCAAACATGACTAGTCTTCCGGAACGTTGGCCCAGGACGGTAGGTGAGCCCATGTGAGTCGTGCTCGGTGTGGGAAACAAGCAGTAGTGGTGGGAATTTCCCAAAACAGAAAGGGGCAAGTTAGGGCAAAGAGATGCTCAGTGAATACCAGCCCAATGACACTAACACGATCATTTAGCGCACCTAGATGCGCGAAGAGAAAGAGCCGAGTATGATGGAATTCCACTTGAACATGAGGAAGTGGAAATGTGTGAATCATGGCGCTCGAGATTCAGATCACGATGATGGCGGCGTGACGATGGAGGATAACTGTTGACCATGACAGAAACCCATCATCCATATCGCGTTAGCCTAGAATGGGGACAAACAAATGAGGATTGACCATTGACCATGTTCGAAACACGGGACCATGTCACAAATGTTGTCAGATATCCGTAGGGACATTGGCCCTAAATGATTGGAGGGCCCTTAGGTCCAGCATTCATGGAGATCCCTTAAGACTAGTATCCATGTCATCCGAGGGTCCTTTTGGATGTGGAAGAGGATGAGGATCCAAATAGCGAGCTCACGAAGCTTGGTCATGGGACGAGGGGAATGTCCCCATGAAAATCCCACACTTCGGGCTCTTTATCAAAACACATCTGAATACGACAACGAGACGTATTAGATAGAGGGAGCAGATTTCTTTCCCATAGGGAGATCTTAGTTTAGGGTCGTAGAATCCGGACCATGGATGGGAGGAGACATAAGAGGCACATGGTGGAGTAACTCAAACACCTGGCGTGAATGGGAATAGGGGGTGTGTACAGTGCGGTGGACAACCTGATGTGAATGAGGACGTAATCCCATATCACACCGCACGACCCCCTTGGGAGAGGTTTTAGGTCAAGGGACCAAAAGAGAAAGTCAGGATGGGCCTATGGGGAAGTTCCCAGGCTCTCCTACGTATCTCATAAGGATGAGAATCAAGCCTCACGTAGTTCTTGATGGACCTTAGGCCATAAATGGGTAAAGGGAGCAGGTGACACATGGCAACAAAACTTGACGTAAAGGAGGACCTAATCCCTACTTACCATGCGTTCTCTGGTGAAATGCTCGAGTCGAGAGACCGAACACGAAGGTTAGGCTGGGCCCGCGTGGAAGTGCCCGGGCGCTCCTACGTATCTCATGAGGATGAGAATCAAGCCACACATAGTTCTTAGAGGTGACATGGTAAGATACCAGTGCCGGGGGAAAAGGGGAGTGCATTCGTGGCCCTTACACTAAAAGAAGAGGAATTTGATAAATCTTGTTTGTTCTTTAAGGTGGGTGGTTTTTTTTGTGAAGCAACAAGCCTAGAGTAGTAGGATATGGTGTCTCCACAAGGATCAAGCCGTGATGGGCGTTGACAAATGGCATGGCACGTGACCAATACCCAACGTGATGTCCTCTACAACGAGGTCACCACAATGCAGTGCCATTTTTCGTCGTGTGGCCAGGACGATAATGTCACAGTTTAGGGTCGTATGATAGGACCAAGCATGCATTTTATCATCATGCAGCACAGACGTAGCAGAGGCGATGCTAGGTGGGGAATGTGCGCAGTGTCATGAGACACAATCGATGGAGACATGATCCCACATCACACTATACGCCACTCGGAGAGGGAGACCTTAGGCCGGGGGGCCTATATAGAGGTAAGAGGTGAAACATGAGGGAGAGATTGGCTCCCTAAATGGGCTTTACCCGAAGACAGGGCATCCGGGCGGTCCTACGTATCCCATGAGGATGGGAATCAAGCCACACGTAGTTCTGAAGGGTTCCTTTTAATGTCATGCTGGACAAGGAATAGGAGGGCTAACTCTCAGAACGGGGGTGTGTGTGGTGCATCTATTGGAAACCCGATGTGAATGAGGACATAATCCCACACTGTGCTACGTGGTTCCGTAGTCGGGGTCCCGATGGCAGGACCAGAGAGGCGAATTAGCTGAACTCAAGCTGGACCCAAAGATAGGAGGTCTGGGCATTCCTACGTATCCCATTAGGATGGGAATCAAGTTGAATGTAGTTCTGAGAGGATCTTAGTTTATGGTCATAGAACTCGGACCATGGGTGGTAACAACCTCCCAAGTTAGTGCAGGAATCAACCTGATCCCTAATCCCATGTGAGTTAAACTTGGTGTGGGAAACAAGGGGGGAGATCCTTATCGCAATACTTGGGGCGTCCATCAGAGGGGAGTTGGTAGAGAGCCTCGAAGGACACCTTTGACGTGGCTTGTTTCCCCAACATGCAGACGTGCACGGAGGAAAATTACCAAGAGTTCCGAGACTCTACTTGGACATGATGAAGTGATGAAGGTTGTTAATTGTGTACTCAACATTTTGGGCTTAATGGATTGGCGTGGCGATAGAGGAAAACTGTTAACCATGGTGGAAACACAGCATCCGTATCGCGTTAGCCTGAGGTGGGAACAACAAACGAGCATAGACCGCTGACCATATTCGAAATGCGAGATTTTATCGATTTGTTGTCCGAAACCCTCGGGGGCATCGGCCCGTAACGGTAGGAGATCCCTTGGGCGTAGTATCCAGGCTGTTCTTGGGGGTCCCTCCGGGTGTGAAAGGTGATGGAATCCCTGATGTAGGGATACACAAATCCTGGAAAGCGGGTGCAGATGTGTCTGAGTAAAGCTTGGGAGTCCAGGTAATAAACTAGAGTACTCTTAGGCACATTGGTGAACTGCCGAAAAGGGATCGACGAAACAGCTCAGGAGGGAGAGGTACATGGTGTGGACATTACGAGACCGATGTAAATGAGGACATAATCCCACACCACACCATATAATCCTCCCATGAAGGAAGGGTAGGCCAAGGGGCCAAGATGGGATGAAGATTCCCGAGAGATGGGGTTGGACCCGAATCCTAGACATTCAGGTGGTCCTGCGTATCCCATGAGGATGGGAATCAAGTTGAACTTAGTTCTCTAAATGTATTTTAACGTCATACATTAAGAGGGGGGGGGGGTAATATACCCCCCAAAAGGGTGGTGTACGGTACAACAAATAAACCGACGTGAACGAGAAAATAGCCTCACACCATACCATACACTCCCATAAGAGAGGACCTAGGCCGGGGCCCGGAAAGGCCAAGGGGCCTGATGGTTAGGAATTGGTCAGGAAGGCTTGACCTGCTTGCAGTTTAACATCTTGCAATGAGGACGAGGGTCGAGGACCCGAGGAGGCCAGGGGGCCTGAGGCTGGGCCTCGTAAGGGAAGGCATACGACATGGTACATGATCCCGACGTGAATGAGGACGTAGTCCTACACCACACCGTACACCCCGGGTAAGAGGTTGGGCGGAGGGGCCCGAGAAGGCCAAGGGGCCTAAGGTCAGGCATCAGTCAGGAAGGCTTGACGGGTTTGCAGTTTAACGTCTTACATGAGGACGGGGGTCGGGGACCCGAGAAGGCCAAGGGGCCTGAGGCTGGGCCTCATAAGGGAAGACGTATGGCATGGTACATGATCCCGACGTGAATGAGGACGTAGTCCTACACCACACCGTACACCCCAATGGGGAATCAGGGCTGTGGGCCCGATCGCTGGCACCACCCGGGGGGAAGTTTGTCTCTTCGGGATGGGGCAGAACGAATCACTGCACTCGATGTTTGAGACATCTCGGGGTGGAACCGAAGATCTAGGACACCGTTGACCATGTTCGAAACACAGCGTTCCTATGGTGACCCGATATGGGAGCAACAAATGAGCGTCGACCACTGACCAAATTCGCAACAAGGGACTTGTATCGGCTTGTGGCTTGAAAACCCTTGGGGGCGTTGGCTCATATCGGTAGGAGATCCCTTGGGCGTAGTATCCAGGCCGTTCTTGGGGGTCCCTCCGGGTGTGCAAAAATGATGGAATCCCAGTCAAGGAGTGGGTGAAGCATAGATGTATCCATCCACGAAAGAGGCAAACATCTCCAGTGGGGATCTGCAACCGGGTCGAGGCTTGATCAATGTGAGTTGGTGAAAAAGTGTGCACCCTGCCATATGTCTTTACCTGAGGGGAAGATTTTGGATTTTGGGCTGGGCCAACGGACAAAATTCCCAGGCGTTCCTACGTATCCCATTAGGATGGGAATCAAGATATACGTAGTTCTTGAAGGCCATGCAGTTTAGCGTCATGCAGTGAGGACGTGGGAGGATAGAAGAACGGGAGTGGGCACATGGTGAGGCCCTTACAATCCTTGTGTGAGCGGGGTTTTATGAGTGGGGCTAAGAAAGCCTACTCCCTGCTACACAAAGATCTTCCATGAAAACTATTCCCAGGGGGATATAGTGGAAGAGAAAAGCTTGGGGCTGGGCTCAAGACGAGGCGTCTTAGCGTTCCTACGTATCCCATCAAGATGGGAATCAAGCCACACGTAGTTCTTAAGATGCAGTTTAACGTCATACGGGACGAGGAGCATATAATTTGGGGATATGTAAGGTACGACAAGCAATCCGACTTGAATGAGGACGTTTTCTCACACCATACCGTACAATCCCGCAAGAGGGTAAGTCCGGGAAAACCAAGGGGCTTGAGGCTGGACCGCGGTCAGGGAGACCTGACCAGCTTGCGGTTTAACGTTTCGCGGTGAAGACGGGGTCGTGGGCCCGAGGAGTCCAAGGGGCCTGAGGCTGAGCCTCGGTCAGGAAGGCCTGACTGGCTTGAAGTTTAACATCATACAGTAAGGACGGGGGGCCTTGGGGCCCGAGGAGTCCAAGGGGCCTGAGGCTAAGCCTCGGTCAGGAAGGCCTGACTGGCTTGCAGTTTAACGTCTTACAGTACGGACGAGGGGCCTTGGGGCCCGAGGAGGCCAAGGGGCCTGAGGCTGAGCCTCGGTCAGGAAGGCCTGACTGGCTTGCAGTTTAACGTCTTGCATTAAGGACAGGGGGCCTTGGGGCCCGAGGAGGCCAATGGGCCTGAGGCTGAGCCTCGGTCAGGAAGGCCTGACTGGCTTGCAGTTTAACATCTTGTAGTAAAGACGGGGGGAGATCTTAGTTTAAAGTCATAGAGCTCGGACCATTTTTTCAGTTTATCATCTTACAGGACGAAGATGCAGTTTAAAGTCATGCAGGACCTTATAGTTTAAGGTCGTGTTGGACCATAACGTGCAGTTTAAGGTCATGCGGGACCATCTTACAGTTTATCATCTTGCAGGACGATGATGCAGTTTAAGGTCGTGCAGGACAATAACGTGCAGTTTAAGGTCATGCGGGACCCTTTCGCAGTTTAGGGTCGTGCAAGACCCTTTTTCCCTAGGCAAAGTATCGCTTGAGGAACTTGGCATTGGTGGGAGGGGTTATTTGCTCTCCATCCGTGGTCACCAAGGAGTATGCTCCATTGGGGTAAACCTTATGGATGATATAAGGCCCTTCCCATTTGGGTTCTAACTTGGGCGGTTTCCTACCGGGAATCATTGGCGCTCGAAGGGCCAGTACTAGGTCACCTTGTAGGAAAGAACGGAGACTAACCTTCTTGTTGAAGGACCTCTCTATCTTATCCTGATGCCTTTCCAGATTGTGCAGGGCACGAAGCCAGTTCTCTTCCAATGCTTCTAATTCAGCTATATGGATTTTGGCTACCTCATATGATGTCTGGTGATCATAGACTGCAGTGCGTAATGATGGAAGCTGGATCTCAATGGACAGGACGACCTCAGCTCCATACACCAGGGAATATGGGGTCACCTGGGTAGAGTTGTGAGTCGTCGTCCGGTAAGCCCAGAGGGCGTTGGGGAGCTTGTCCGACCAACTTTTCTTGTGCTGACCAACCATCTTCTGTAGAATGTTGGAGATAGTTTTTTTGAATGCCTCAATCTGTCCATTTGCCTGCGCGTGGTAGCGAGAGGTATGGTTCGAACGGATGTCGTACTTGGCGTACAATTTCTTTAGTTCAAATGCTCGAAAGTTGGTGCCATTGTCGGTGAGGACAGCATGAGGGACCCCAAACCGGTGGATAATATGAGAGCTCACAAAGTCGACGATGGAACGAGCCTTGACCTCCTTGAGCGGAACTGCCTCTGCCCACTTGGAGAAGAAATCTGTAGCAGTCATGATGAACCTACACTGGCAGGCTGTTGCTGGTGGATACGGTCCCACTACATCAAGTCCCCATACCGAAAATGGCCAAGAGTACTTGGTGGGGTGGAGGGGCTCCGGCGGCCGATGCAGGAAGTTGGCGTGAACTTGGCACGCATGGCATCTCTTGGCATACCCAATACAATCGTGGATCATAGAGGGCCAGAAGTACCCCAACCTCCAGATTTGATGGGACAGCTTCGACCCAAATTGATGGGTGCCACAGGAACCGGAGTGAACCTCTTGTATAACTTGATGTATCTCTACTCCTTGAATGCAACAGATGAGGACACCATTGAAGCTACGCTTATAAAGGATCTATTCAAGACTGGGGCCGCTCTGGAGGGTAAATTGTAGCGCGCGACGTCGGATTCGCTCGCGCTCGGCCCTGTCATCCGGGAGGTGACCATTTTGGAGATACTCGACAAAAGGTGCCCTCCAGTCGGGAGTGGCTTCAACCACTGTGTCTGACGAACCCGGGACCCCTGACGTGGAGGGTCCGGTGGTGAGATGACTTACCCGCAGGCCATCATTGTCCTCTTGGGTGACAGGGGAAATGAATCTCCGGTGTGCCACATGTATGATCAAATCATCTTGCTCGGGTTCTGTGAGCGACGCGGCCAAGCCAGCCAAGGCGTCTGCTTGACCATTCTGTGACCGTGGGACTTGGGTAACCTCTGGTCGAGAAGAGAACTGAGCCATTAGGCGGAGGGTGTAGTATAGCAATGGTGAAAGATCCGACTTCCTGACGACGTAATCGCCATTAAACTGTTTGATTACCAGCTTGGAATCTCCTTTCACATGTAGATGGGGCACATGGATCTCAGGGGACAACTCAAGGTCGGTGATGAGAGCCTGGTACTCTGCCTCATTGTTCGTACAGCCTTCTGACAACAGGGTCGAGTATGGTAGGAAGACATGTGCCGGGGTAATGAAGACAATACCCAGGCCCACTCTGTTTAGCTTGGGATCGTTGAGCCTCCTACCAGTGGGGCTCCGGGAGGTGTCGTCAAACTGCATTTGACAACACGGGACAATATGATCGACTTAGAGGATCGTCTCATCAGGAAAATCCCGGTCCAGGGATTGATCCGCAGAGGTTGGATGGGCAGCTAAAAAGTCTGCCAACGCCTGTCCCTTAATGGCCTCATGAGGTACGAACCTGATATCAAACTGCTGGAGAATCACTGCCCACCGTGCTAGTCGTCCAGTCAGCATGGGGTGGTTCAGGATGTACTTCAGTGGGTCTACTTGGGATACCAATTACACCTCATGGTGCCGCAGGTAATGTCGCAACTTCTGCACAGTGAAGACGAGTGCAAGGCATCTCTTTTCGATAGGGGAGTATCTGACCTCTGTATCAAGAAGCATGCGGCTGAGATAGTAGACACTGTTCTCAGTACCCTCGTTATTCTTCTGGATGAGCAGAGCACCGAGGAATCTTTCCAAGGCGGTCACGTAAAGGACCAGTGGCTTTCCGGAGACAGGTGGCATCAAGACCGGAGGTTGGAGCAGATACTTCTTGATTTTCTCAAAGGCGGTCTGACACTCCTCATCGCATTCGTAGGTGGCGCCCTTATTCATGAGCCGGGAAAAGGTCTTACACTTGCCTTCCAGATTCGCGATGAATTGACATATATAGGCTAAGTGGCCTTGGAGGCCTCGAAGCTCCCAAATTTTGCTCAGGGGAGGCATTTGGCTGATGGCCTTGATCTTCTCCGGGTCGATCTCGATACCTCGGTATCTGACAACAAAGCCCAGAAACTTCCCAGAGGTGACCCTGAAGGCACACTTCAACGGGTTCATCTTTAGGTGACGGGAACGGAGGAAACCGAACACCTTCTCAATGTTTTTGAGATGGTCCTGGTGCTGTCATGATTTGACTATGATATCATCTACGTAGCATTCCACCAATGTTCCGAGAATCGGATTGAATATGCGGTTCATGGCCCTCTGATAAGTGGAACCTGCATTTTTCAAATCGAATGGCATAACCTAGTAGAAAAAGGTACCTTGGGGAGCCCTGAAGGCAGTGGACTCCTCATCTTTGGGGGCCATCTGGATCTGGTTGTACCCGGAATACCCATCCATGAAAGAGAGAGCTTGGAACCCGGCCGTGGCATCAATCAATAACTCCGTAACCGGGAGTGAGAAGTCATCCTTTAGGAAGTGGCGATTAAGATCGCGGAAGTCGATGCAAACTTTGATCTGCCCATTTTTCTTCCTGACTGGGACAATGTTGGCGATCCACTTGGGGTACTGGACTTCCTTCACGAAGTTGGATTTGATAAGCTTATCAACTTCGGCCTCAACCATAGCACCATGAAAAGGGTGCATCTTTCTGGGAGGCTTCTTAAACCCACAATGTCTTGCCGAGAGGCCCAGACGGTGAACAGCTACCTGGGGATCTAGTCCTGGCATCTTGTTGTAACTCCAGGAAAACACGTCACAGTGTTGTTTGAGGAAGTCTATGTACTGCTGCCGCTCCTCGGGGGACATGGCTGCACTGATCAATGTGGATTTCGGATCTGCCTCGCTACCAAGGTTCACCTGTATCAGCTCATCAACCGTGGTAGAGACGCCTTCTTTAAAGGTGGGGGTAGCATCCTCCAGGTCTTCCTCCCCACCCGTGGGGGGATTTTCCGCGACGGGAGATACTCCTGGGCTATCAAAACCTGAGGGGAAGCTGGTTCCGGCTTGGGCAGCAGTGGTCATCATGTTAGGAGACTCACTCACCATTGAGACCATATCAATGAAGGCACTCAACCCTATCCCATCTGGCCTTCGGCCTAAGGGGCCACGTTTGATGATATCAAAGAAGTGGTGACGTGTCGGCCTGAGTCGGTGAATTCCAGCCCCGGCGGAAGAGACACGTATGGCGTATCACCGTTGTCATAATATTGACATTCCGGTACCGTACAGGGGTAGGAGGTTCCGAGATCACATGAGCCTGGTTGATGTAGGAGTACGAGGTGATTTTCCGCCGTCGCTTGGACACGAGAACATGCCTTCCTTGGGTACCCGAAACAACAAAACATTGCCCCATGTCAGGGGTCTTGGCCTCCAATCGGTGGATCGGGAGGACGTAGGCATCATCCATGCGTGCCCAGGGATCACTTGTGACCGGGGTGGGTTCATCCTCACTTACTAGGGTTTTCTTGTCCTTAATTTTGTAATAACCCGCATCCAGTTAGCGGGCCTCACAAGAAGCGAAGGGAGACACATCTCCTTAGAGCACGCCTACTCGACCATTGAGTGAGTATTTGAGGCACTGGTGATACGAAGAAGGGACCACTTCATGTAGATGGAGCCATGAACTACCCATCAACGCGTTGTAGGCGGTGTTCTGATAGACGACCATGAACTCGGTGCTGGCAATTAAGCCACCGAACTGAGTCTTTAGGCGGATCTTTCCGACTGGGGTTTTCTTGGTCCTGTCGTACCCCTGGATTCTGAGGTCAGAGGGAGTTAAATCACCTTCAGACAGACCCAACTTTCGCAACGTCCGAGTCAGAATTAGGTTGATTCCGGAACCCGTGTCAACAAGGCAGTGGCAGACTTCCACACCATTGAAGTGGCCAGTGATGTACAGCGGGCGAATGTGACCCTTTATAGGAGGGTCCTCATCTTCACCGAAGAACGAGATAACCACCTGAAATTCGGCATTCTCAATCGTCTCGGTATGGAAGGCTTCTGCAGCTGCTACCTCCGTCTCAAACTGGAGGGGGATCCTTAGGGCCTCTGCAAGTGCCTCGTGCATTTCTGATGATAGGCGAAGGGCCTCAAGGATAGAAAGCCTTTCCAGAATGCCGTCTAGGTGCTTCAGGACATCATACTTTCGTGCCAAAAGCGAACCTCTGCTTACAGGAGGTTGTTTGGCATTTGGAGGCACATCGGGTCCTGCCGGTTGAACTGACGATCGGCTGGTACTGGGTACATCCTGCTGCCTACTAGTTGAAGCCCGAAGAGTAATCACCGGACTAGGATTGGACAGTTAAGGCTGTCCTGTAGCCGGGCAAGACTGACTATGATACGAACGAGGCAGCTCTCCCTGATCTAGTAGCACAAACGGCGATGGAGGTAGAGTTGAGGGCGTTAGATGGGGTTGCGCCTGCTGAGCTCTGTGATGAGCCTGCTGTCTGGTCTCAGTAGCATGCACAACTTGGCTGAAAGTGCCCGCTGACGTACCTAGATGACCGGCACAGTTGCGATTCTGCTGACGTTGACATCTTCTGGAATCATTGGGGAGGTTCGCCTGGCGTTCCCCCTCGTCGGGAGTCATATAGGGATTTACCAGCTCCACGGTGTTAACCAAAGCGTACCCCTGGCTGTCGCTCGAGGATTCATCCACCACCGGGTGGATTCTGGGAGGAATCCCCATTTCAGAGGGCATAAAGTCGCCGAGAGTGCGGGATGAAGATGACACCGGCGGAGCGCGTTGATTCTTCTTGCGTCACCGCCGCTTGCCCTTTTGGGAAGAGGTCGACTGTGAAGACGATGCAGAGGTACCAGCTACTTCTTCTGAAGGTTCCGGCTACTTCAGGCACGCCCGAATGATACCATGGGCATGAACGACAGTTTTTCGAGCCATCCAGTCGTCGTATTTCCGGGATCCGCAGTTGGGAACCTGCTGCCACTCGCCTTCGCTGTCGCTGCCGATTTCTGACCCTGGAAAGACACCTGCCACTTGCGCTGGTGTAGGGCCCAACTTGACTATGTTGTTGTTGACATGGTCTTGAAGCCAGTCTTTAAACACATATCATTTCTTGAGGGTGTGCCCCAGGATCCAATGATAGGGACAATAGTTGGGGTGATCGGTGAGATTCACCTCTGCCGGCCTTCTGCACTCGGGCAGGCGCACAATCCCTTGCTCTAGAGCACTTCGGAAGTAGCCAGGGACCTGATATTCATTGAATGAATAAGTCTGGTGCCTTCTTTCCGGATAGGGGGCCCTGGGGGCCTGGCCTTAAAGAGGGGCCGGAGGGGCCTGCCGAGGAGGCGGCGCCTGATTGTCTCGCCTGGGTGGCGGTGGCGCATTGCGCAGGGGATCCTGTCGATTCTGAGGCGGTCGCTGCTGGGCAGGAGCCTGTGCTTGAGGTGGAGGACCTCTACGGGGCTGCGAGGATGGGGCCGCCGACAATAATTCCAGCTGCCTAGGGGCCTCTATTTGGGCCACCGTGGTGGGTTCAGCCCTGGCGGTCCTCCTGGCTGGGATCATAGGGGGCAACGAACGTGTTTGACTAGCCTGCTGCAGAGCTTCCTCAAGACGCTGAGCTTTATCTGAGAAATATCTGAACCCTCCAGGGTAGTTCTGGGTAATCAAGGAGGGTAACAGCTCCGTTTTGATGTTCCCCACACACATCGTCAGTAATTTTCATGAGTCAGTGGCATATCGAGGGAATACGTAAGTCCCTTCCACCGAGTGATGAAATCCGCGACTCGCTCATCCGGCCTTTTCTTGCACATGAAGAGGTATGAAATACTGGTCTTCCGCGTGGTGGAGCTGAACTGGTATAGGAACTGCTGGCGGAGATCCTCCCAACCGTCCACCTATCCAATAGGGAGCTGGCTGTACCAGACGAATGCTGGACCTTCCAATGTCTGTACGAAACATCGGAGCTTGGAGGCTTCTTGCTGAGCCGGGGTCCCCAGCATGGGGCCACACCTGGAAAAAAAAATGAGCCAAGTGCTGCGGAAGGTCCTCTGTCCCATTAAAGGGTGAGAAAGTGGGGTTCCCAAAACCCGGGGGCGCGGGCATATCATCCACCCACGCGGGATACGGCTTTCCATCCGGTAGGACCGCCACCTGCTGCATTTCCAATGCCTCGAGGCGGGCTGTGAGTGCCGCTATAAGATAATCCGGGTGTGGGTCCCTATCTTGACGGGGATCCCTAACCACAAGTGCATTTCCAGGTTCTTCAACACGGTAGATGGCTTCGGTATCTCGTGGATCAATTGGCGGAATGACCTGCGGGGCGACTGGGGGAACCCGGACTGGATTCTTTAGATTGCCCCGTCGTTCGGGGGAGAGGGGGGGTTTGGCGAGACATACCGCGCCCTCTTGCTGTAAGTTCCATCTTCTGCCCTGTCTGTGGCAGTTGCATGATCAGGGTTGCCTGGAGGCATCTCACCGGGGGGAAATTGTTCCTGCGCCTGCTGCCCCAGCCTGGGATTACCATAGTCGGGGTCGACGCTCTGCAGTGCGCTCAGCCAAGAGCTCATCAACCAGCCTCTTCTGCTTAGAAAGATGCTGGAATAACGTGGACTTCTCGGGATCTTCGTCCGTTTTCTGTACAGAGGCAGACGAGTCAGAGTGCTTGACAGTTCCGACGTGCTATTTACCCTTGCCGGTATTTCGACCGAGTACCAGCGACTCGGTGGGTACGGGGAGGCCTAGAAGGTTCCTCTACTAATGGGTAACCCTCCCTGATGGGTCCAGCAATGGCAGTACGCCCTCGGGGGGTAAGTCTCTAACAAGGAATTCAAGACCGTCTTCCTTGTCCACTACGTCAGCCATGTGGACCGCGACCCCTCTCGAGGGCATGTCCTCGATGTCGCATAACGAATCGGGCTACCGTCGGATAGGGTCGAAGAGGAGAGCGGCATAGTGTCCCCAACCATAGACTTGCACATGGGGGGTAGCTTCCCTGAAAATTCTGCGGAGTACTTTGAAACTCTGAACGCATTTCCGTTGAAGGGTGTTCTGACGGCCTGGGGACTCGAGGTGCTGGGCCACAAGGAGTGCGGCCGAATCAATCAGGTGGAATTGCTCACCGATTTCTTCGAAGTGCTATCGACTTCTGGGGTACACCACCCATTCGTAATGAAGGTGGAAGTGTGTCACCCATAGGGTTCGACAAAAGCACCCCACTTCTTCAGGGGTAAGAGACATTGGTGCACGAAAATTCAGCGCCGCCGTCGGACAGAACTTCTCCGGGAAGTTATCCGCTGCAAGAATACTCCAGAAGCTCCTGGGTTCGGACTCGGGGTCTGTCCCTGTATTTCCCCACTCGTTAACCGGGGGTGGCTAAGGGATCGGTAGCGGTACCGAGACAGACCTCTGAGATAGTAAACTGGGCGGCGGAGAATACGGCGAACGAGCTGACTGGCCGCCGAATTCCGGGCCATCCTCCGAAGAGTAAGGTGACCTGGCCACGATGTCACGATACGATGGGCTGATAGCCACAGCTTCCAGCACAGGAGTCTCGGTTACCGGCGACAAGTCATGTCATCGCTCTACCGCCGTTGGCCCCCAAAATAGCTCTCTGTGATCTCTGGTAGAGGTAGAGGGCACTTCTGGTGACAATGGCGGTGATTGCGCGGTTGAGACCTGTGGAATTCCCAAGATTTCTTCCTCCTGGATGTACCTGCGGAGATAGATGGGAATCTGGTGGACCTTATATTCCGGGAGAATGAGGCTAACGCGTCTGGTTCTTGCCCCAGTCCTTGATACAGAGGAGACGGGAGAAGGTTCCATCGCTGAGTCGCATTCCGCTTCGGAGTCGGAGAAGCGGGCAGGTTTGATCTCCACCCGGGCTTTCCCAGGACTCTTCTTGTGGCGGCGACGACCCGCTCTCCTACCCCGGGGTGGCTCTTCGGGATAGGGTTGATCCCTATCATGTAGTCTCGGGTCGGCGCTGGCGCCGTGGCGGAGAGGAACCCCGCTCGAGATAGCCGAGGTGCGAGGGGCACTAGGGAAAATGTCGAAGGGTACATGGGGAGGAACTCCATGGTCAGCACCCATGTGGGCGGAGCCTCTGTTGGAATCGGAAGGAGAATGGGGAGGACCTCCATGGTTGATGCAGGCGGAGCGAGGCTGACCTTCACTCCTCGAGTTGCTGGGGTGAGGAGGACCTTCGCCGGTTGCAGAGAGGAAGTAGGTAGGGCCCCTGCGTTAGAGAAGGACCGGATGGATGGTACCTTCAGATCGGTGGTCGGGGGCAGGAGGATGGACTCCGTACCCTGTATAGTGGGCACGAGAATGGTTTCCGCGCCGAGCGTCACTGCCGCGGGGCAGGTCTTCCTTCGGGATGGGGGTAGCATGAGGCATACCTCCATGACGAGCTTTGGAGCAGGGAAGGCCCACACTCTGTGGAGTAGTGGTACGGGGAGGGCCTCCGTACGAGGTGACATCACCGCGGGTTAGTTCACGGCGATCACCACTCAGGCCTGCAACCCGGAGAGTCAACCCAGCCTGCCCGTGGGGCGGTTGGGGTCTCGATCCTGGTTGGGTGAAGGAGTGCCCCTGATCAGTGTATGTAGGGACTCCGTGATGCACGTCGGCGGTGGCGCGGGCCACTGTACCTGTTGACGTCGACGCACCTGGGCGAGCGTCCTCAGCTGGGGCCCGGCGCTGATGTCAGGTCAGACGAGCTGGTGCAAGTGGTGCAGGGGCATGGCCTGCCTGCTCTTCCTGCGGAGTCGGACGGCGGCACTGACGTGGCTGGGCGGGAGCTCTTGCCTAGAGCCCTTGGGTCGGGACCCTGAGCGGGCTGAGCCGGACGGCGCCCGCCTCCTGAGCGTAAGGCGAGGAGTTGTCAAGGCGTTCCGGGGACAGGCTCCCGAAATGGTTGAACATTGTAGTGGGGAGCAGGGGCTCCCTGTGTGGCCTATTAGGGCGGCGTTGACGGCGGGGCCTGGAGGCCTCCATGTCCAAGCAGGCCATATCCCGAGCTGGGATGACCCCTTCCTCCTCGTACCTGCATACGAGGTTGTTGATCACCCTTCGCTGGATGACCTCTGATGGGGAAAGGGGATGTGGGCACCCCGTATTCTGTGATGTGGTAGCCGTCGTGGCGGTAGCGGCGCCATACGGGGTGGCTGTGGCGATGTTTCCCCTGCCCCTGCGTAGGCGGGAAGGCGGTGATTATGTCTCTGTAACAGCAACCTGGTTCCTGAGAAACGAAGGGATCAAATCATCAGCACTGAGAGATAAAGGATTGGAAACCATTTCCCCAACATCCTTCCATTCTCCATGTCTGTAAGAAGGATCCACGCCAACACGCTACAGAACTGAGTTCCCCACGTTCTACTGCCCCGACTTCCGGTGAGTTTCACGACAGGCCCGCTATTTTCTTGGCGGGACCAGGAGCCAAATATCTAGATCCGATGACATGTCAATCTACTGGTACCTCAAATGATACTAATCTCCATATTGAGGAGAATAATTTCACGTCGGGTTCATCATTTCTATTTCCGACGCTTTCGCCGGGGCGTGCGCATCCATCCGTCCGCGGAGGAGGACGCGCTGCGCTCGTTGCCCCACCTTCCCGCTTTCCAAAGGCGGGCGACATTCGCTCCTTATTCAGGGACATCTTCTCCTTGATCGAAACGAGATGATGGGATGTCGGTTCTTCCTCCTATGGATTCCTTCTCAGAACTTGTCACCTAGTCCGGGTCTCCCTCATAGATTTAATATGTTGTTCGTGAAACTCTTCCCAGTACCATGTTTCCATGGACGCCAGTTAATTACACTGCTTCTGTCGGGACATTCCAAAGGGTCCGGTCAGGGCAGCAACCTTTAGTCGGGGGAGTGGTCACGTTGAGGCATCAGTAGCGTGTCTGGATACTGGGGAACCTGGGATGTATGTCTATTATCCCTGGTCACAGGGCTTCTCGAGGGCGTGGAAGCCCGAGGCATCCCACATTGAGCATGGGGAATTATATGCCATAGGCACATATATGAGGTTTTCCTCAGCTTCCCGTGTTTAACACAGGGTACGCCGCGATTTTAACGTCCAGCAGAGACGGATCAGCCCGATCATAGCATTAGCTAGAATAGATCGGATTGAGGGATTTCCCTTGAAGGGATGCTGATACCGGGGCCAGCCCATGGGCGGCTGTGAAGAGGAGCGTATTGAAATGGTCTCACCGAGATATGATGGTCCAAGCGAGGATCAGGGTGGATGATGGATGGATGAATGAAGTGGAAGGGGGAATGGAAAGGAACCATCGCAAGGGAAATGATAAAGTTGGGCTTGAGCCTTGAAGTGGCTTCCTACGTATCCCCGTGGCAGGGAATCAAAGTCCGCATAGTTCGGGATGGTGCTGGTGAACTGGCATGAGGGTGGACCTTGGTCCGATGGGCATCATCAATGAAATGACGTGAATGGGGAGGACCAGGAGGGTCCTAGTGGTGTTGGGCTTGGACCTCATGGAGGCTTCCTACGTACCATGTCGTGACATGGATCAAAGACCACGTAGTTCACGGGGGCCTCGTCGGCGAACCGACGTGAAAGTAGACCCGTGGGTTCACTAGTGGTGGGATTGAACCTTGGGAAGCTTTCCTACGTACCATGCCTTGACATGGATCAAAGTCCTCGTAGTTCGGATGATGGAATTCGTCAGCGATCCAACGTGAAAATGGACCTTGGTCCGATGGATGTCGTCAGCGAACCAACGTAAAAGTGGACCTTGGTCTGATGCATCAGTGAACTGACGTGAGGGTGGACCTCGGTCCGATGAGAGATGGGATTGAACCTCAGAGAGGCTTCCTACGTACCATGCCTCATCATGGATCAAAGACCTCGTAGTTCAAAGGGTTTCATCGGTGAACCAACATGAAAGTAGACCCGTGGGTCCACTAGTGGTGGGCTTGAACCTTGGGAAGGTTTCCTACGTACCATGCCTTGACATGGATCAAAGTCCTCATAGTTCAAGGGATTTATGGAATATAGTTTAACGTCATGTGGTACGATAGTGAACCTTTACGTGGATAAACGACGGGTGGTGGGTGTCTGTGAACTAACGTAAATGAGGGACCTTGGTCCGACGGGAGATGGGCTTGAACCTCTGGAAGGATTCCTACGTACCACTCCTTGACATGGATCAAAGTCCCCATAGTTCAGGAGAAAATTGGGGCTTGGCACACCGACAAAGAGACAGTTTGGGCCAATGATTGTTGGGCTTGATCCTCGGGGAGGCTTCCTACGTACCATGCCTTGACATGGATCAAAGTCCTCGTAGTTCGGGTTGGTCACAATGGCTTGCCGTCGGACTAGAATTGCAGTTTAACATCGTGTTGGACGTAGGTAGAACTCAATGCGAGTTGAATGATGGGTGGGCTTGAACGTCATGGAGTCTTCCTACGTACCATGCCTTGACATGGATCAAAGACCTCATAGTTCAAATGGGTGCACAGTTTAATGTCATGCGGGACAAGGGGAATGCAGTTTAACGTCATACTGGACGAGGGTATGCAGTTTAACGTCATGCTGGATGAAAGGGAAACTCGGCGTGAATAAACGACTGTGTGGTGGGATTGAACCTCGTAGAGGCTTCCTACGTACCACGCCATGACATGGATCAAAGTCCTCATAGTTCGGAAGATTGATGGAATACAGTTTAACGTCATGCGGGACGGTAGTGAACCCTGAAGTGGATAAACGACGGGCGGTGGGTGTCAGTGAACCGACGTAAATGAGGGACCTTGGTCCGATGGTAGATGGGCTTGATCCTCTGGAAGGCTTCCTATGTTCCATGCCTTGACATGGATCAATGTCCCCGTAGTTCGGGAGAAAATGGGGGCTTGGCACACCGACAAGGAGACGGTTTGGGCCAATGATTGTTGGGCTTGAACCTCGGGGAGGCTTCCTATGTACCATGCCTTGACATGGATCAAAGTCCCCGTAGTTCAAATTGTGTAATACAGTTTAACGTCATGCGGGACGGGGGGGAACCGATGTGAATGAGGTTGGAACGACCGGATGGTTGGTTTGAACCTCGTAGAGGCTTCCTACGTACCATGCCTTGACATGGACCAAAGTCCTCGTAGTTCGGGTTTGTCACAACGGCTTGCCGTCGGACTGGAATTACAGTTTAACGTCATGTTGGACGCAGGTAGAACTCGATGTGAGTTGGATGATGGGTGGGCTTGAACCTCATGGAGGCTTCCTACGTACCACGCCTTGACATGGATAAAATACCTCATAGTTCAAATGGGTGCACAGTTTAATGTCATGCAGGACAAGGGGCATACAGTTTAACGTCATGCTGAACGAGGGTATGCAGTTTAACGTCATGCTGGACAAAGGTGGAACTCGACGTGAATAAACGACTGAGTGGTGGGCTTGAACCTCGTGGAGGATTCCTACGTACGACGCCTTGACATGGATCAAATTCCTTGTAGTTCGGAGGATTGATGGAATACAGTTTAACGTCATGCGGGACGGTAGTGAACCTTGACGTGGATAAATGATGGGCGGTGGGTGTCGGTGAACCGACGTAAATGAGGGACCTTGGTCTGACGAGAGATGGGCTTGAACCTCTGGAAGGATTCCTACGTACCACGCCTTGACATGGATCAAATTCCCCGTAGTTCGGGAGAAAATGGGGGCTTGGCACACTGACAAGGAGGCGGGTTGGGCCAATGATTGTTGGGCTTGAACCTCGGGGAGGCTTCTTACGTACCATGCCTTGACATGGATCAAAGTCCCCGTAGTTCAAATTGTGGAATACAGTTTAACGTCATGCGGGTTGGGGGTGAACCGACGTGAATGAGGTCGGAACGACCGGATGGTGGGTTTGAACCTCGTAGAGGCTTCCTACGTACCATGCCTTGACATGGATCAAAGTCCTCGTAGTTTGGAATGGCGGGGGTCAGGGTCGGTGCTCACTCTAAGCCCACGTGAGTCATGCTCGGTGTGAGAAACAAGAGGTTGTAGGGACCTAACGATCACGTCGCGAAGGATGCGTCCGTGAGAAGCGAAGAGGGGCTTACGCATTAGGCGGCCCATTGTGTTGGGACTTACACCATGATGGAGGCCCAGAGTGCGACAAAGCGCAACGAAAGAGGGATTTGGGACCAATGATGGGAGGTGCCTCATTCCCTATCATGCCCTCCACTGACCTTGGTAGTGGGTAAGTACGGAGATGCAGGGGTGCAACCATCCGTTGGGGAACTAGGGTCACCCTTCTCCTGAGAACATACACCACTCCAATAAGGAGGATATCATCCCTTATGGATGGGTGATTCCACTCCTGTGGGGACGAGTGGCGTAAAAAATGTTCGAACTGGGGGGACCCTTTGTGAGAGGCACGAGGTCGGGTCACAGTTTAACATCATGTGTTGAGGACGTGGTGCTTGGCAGTTTAATGTCCTTCAGCTCGGACAAGGTGGGTTCAGTCCACAACCCTAGGACTTACATAACCGGTACCCTCTGGTCCTTGGGGAAGTAAAGTACCAGTAAGGCCGTAGTCAAGGGGGGTTGTGGAGCGAACCATCAAGGGGTCCACGTTAGCGTGGCTATGCGAAGAAGCAATAGCCGTTAGTGTGCCTATACGAAGAAGCATTAGGCGAAGCAACACTACGGGTGGTATTGTCCATGGGACTTTGAAATCACATCGTGCAAACCTGGAGGGTCGCACGGGAAGAGTAATTTCCAAGCAAAGGAGTGTGCTTCGCGAAGCAGAGTGCCTTGGCCTTAGCATGGGGCATAGGTGTGAGTGGAGGGTGCTTCGCGAAGTGGAACAGTATTCGCAGAGCACTGCCTCGCGAAGAAGGGATGCCTCACGAAGCAGGGTGCTACGAAGTAGTGTGCTTCGTGATGCGTAGCGATCCTGCCTTAGCATAGGGATCACTAGTAAAGGTTGGGTGTTTCGCGAAGCATAAACGCTCTACAACTGCTCGGGTTCTCTTGGGAATCCCCCTCCTTTGAGAATTCCCTTGAGCTTCGCGAAGGGAATCCCTCTCGGAAGAGGGGCTCAAAACGAGGCAAAGCAAAGGTGTATCGTGAAGTAGAAGTACCTCGCAGATCTCATGATTCTCGGGGGCGAAGGGTGCTTCGCGATTGGGGAGAGGAGAAGCCGAAAGGTCGGATCGTCCGTCCCCGGGACTCAGGGAGAGTCCAGTATTTATAGGGAAGGGGAACCACGAAGCAGAACTCACGTGCCGCCTCAGGAGCCTCGCCGCGCGCTCGCGAACGTCAAATGCGTTCGCAGAGAGTTACCGCCTCCGGAGCTTCGCGACGAGCTCACGAACGTCAAATGCGTTCGCGGAGAGTTACTACCTCTGGAGATTCACAGCAGGCTCACGAACGTCAGATGTGTTTGCGGAGAGTTACCGCCTCTAGAGCTTCGCGAGACCGCGCTGCTCGGGGTGCTTCGCGTCGGTGCTTCCTGTCGGTGCTTCGCGTCGGTGCTTCGCGAGGCAGCGTGCCAGCCTTCTTTTTCGTCTCTTCCTTTAGTGCAATATTTTGGTGCCAACAGAGATATCAAAATGCAATGAATTGTTTTGAGAAGAGTTGCAAACAAACTCAAAGGGGGATATTGTTGGGAAAAAATACCTCAGGGTGTCCCCTTTAATTGTTTTGGGTGTGATTTTGTTTTTTGAAAAATCCATATGATAGTGAATGAGAATGGTTGGTATTTTCCAAAGGCAGGTTTTTATGGTGGCATAGTTTCCTAGTATTTTCAAAATTTTGGTGCCTCAAAATTGGGAGTTTATGTTGGAAAAAGAAGGATTTCTTCATAGGAGTGAATAGTATGAATAATGTTGAAGAAAATCGGCAAAGGGAGAGAATTGCATACCATAATTCATGGGCCGCGTACCATGTTCTGGGAACGATATACAGAGTGGATGAAATGGTACGAGGGTGTGGTTTGAAAAATAGAAGCCTATTCATGGGGGAAGGTAATGTGATACATGGATGGCATGTGACGATGAAATGTGTATGTGAAAAGGCAGTACATGGATCACATAATAAAAATGGGTCACGGGTGGCTTGCGGTTCGCAGTGGCATGAGGATCGGTTTGCGGTGGATCGAAGATTTGGTAAATCTTGGATTAACAGATTTTACGAACATATTTTCCTATATAAGAAGTTATAATATCACTAATTACTGTGATGATTGATTATTATTAGAGAACATATTTTTTATCCGGGATTTTGGAAAAGACTGAAGGAAGTTCGGGAAGGGTGGTTCGCGAAGGCTAAAGTGATTCGCGCAGAAGTAATTATGCTGAAGGTTTTTGTGGGGATTCATAACCTAAAAAAGAAAGTAAGTTACGTTGATGAGGATGTCTAGTATGTAGAAGGAGTTGTCTCAGTACACGGAGGAGGAATCTCCAGTATGTGATGGGAACAGTTCCATAAGTGGTACTCATAGGGGGATCTCCGGTACGCGGAAGCAGAGACAGTCCACAAACAAAGAACATTTCACAGATGGAGGCCAGTTTGTAGAGGTGGAGCAAAAGAAGCAGTACATTTCGGTTATAATGATTCATGAAAGTAGCAGCAATACGTGGAGGAGGTGATCCACATACCAAACCTGGTACTCAGTACGCAGGAGAGACATGTGGTTCTTGATTTTCACAAGGAAGCATAAAAAATCTTCCAATCAATTTGTGAAAGGAATTTCTAGTACCTAAAAGTACATAGGAAGGTGTAATTCATCTACAGGTGAAAAATTAACTTCAAAAGAGCACATACCTATATTTAAGGATATAATAATTAAAGAAAATGAAGGGACCTACATGTCCATAAACTATTTTTGACCTATAAGTCCATAAATGGTGTGTGGATTCCTTTCCAAGAGTAGTGAGCAAAAGAAGAGGACGAACGATGAACCTTTCCACTGGCAGTGAGCCAGAGAAAGAGGCATAGGAAGTGACCCTAGGGAATGCATTTAGAAGACCCTAAACATTTTTAAGGAAGTGATCATGGTCATAAAAGATCTAGCCCGAACATTTTACTGATTATTGGCTTTGAGCAACAGTGAATTTGGTACATCAACACATTGCGGTTGTATGCTCCTTGGATGTAGCCCAATGAGGGTGAACCAAGTAAAAATCACTGTGTCCTGTGCATGATTTTATATATTCTTGTATATTTCTATGGGAGGAAGATAGAATTGAGTTTTTTCTAACAACAAAACAAGATCTGAATAGAATAATGTCTTAATCTGTCATACCCTGATTCACCCCCCTCTCAGGGTATTCGATCCAGTGGACCTAACACCCTCTATTCTTCCGTAAGAATTGTTTATAACTAAGAGAAAGTGATAACACCACTTTTATATTTTGTGGTCCCTATGATATGATCTGGGATCTATATGCTGGTAGATTAACTATAGAGGTGAGGTTTTTTGGTCACTCTAGTGATCACCATCAAGATAGCTTCTACCACATATTCATTACAAGTACATTATTTTTATTCCATTAAATGAATGCATAATATTTGAATATATATATATATATATAAGGAAATATATGGGTTTATTTTCATTTATTAAGATCATAGTAATATCCTTTAAAATAAATCACCTAGTTACAATATTCTCAACTATTATTGGTGATTGAGTATTTGTTTATTAAAATTCATCATATTGGAAAATAAATTCCCATATTGATAATAAAATGAATTCCGTAAATAGATCAAGACTTAATGAAATCCTCTAGTTTCTCCAAATCATTAACATACCCTATAAAATTGAATATATGAGTAGAGAATGAAATTCATTTGATTATCCTACTTATTAAATATGTAATTAAAACCTACAATGTTTCCTTCTATACTTCTTATAAGAATATATATATTAATATGTTTAACTAATTCAACATTAGGATACTCAAGAAGATATTTCTCCAACATATAGATTTTTCCATTATTCATAAGAACCATTCCAAAGTTTCTATACCAATATAATATGTTTATTCTATTAATATAATCATTTTCTTAGATTTATCTCAAATTCATGTTTGATAATGATGATATGATTTTATTGATCATAGATTCTTTATTATATGAGTGTTATTACATAAAATAATTTAATAAATACTTCTTTGAAATGAAATCCCACTAACATGATGACCCATTTTGGGTAGAAAATCCCATCAGGAATATCATATATGACTCTTATATAGTTGACTAAAAAAATATTTTCCCAATTCTATCATATGGATAACACTTAATTCTATTCATCTTTTTTACCTATCTCATAGTTTTTATAAGATAAGTGAAACCCAAATATTATAGTAAGTTTTGGATAATTAACCATTAATGAAATCATTTTTCAACATTCCTTACACAATATAATCCATGGGCACACAACTTTAGCATGAAAAAACCCAGTTGGATGATCAAGGACATAACTGGTGTTTTCTTTATAATAAATCTAACACTTCTTATATAAAGACCCCGAACCAGTAGCCCAAAGATGGTGCCATAATTTATTTCATTGGAATATAAAAATGGAATATGCATCTAGAATGACCAAATAGTTTATTAGTTTTAAAAAACCATATTACATATATGAACTTTACATTACTACATGAAATGAAACACAACATATCAAATTCATTTGAATCACACATAAACTCTTAGATTATCCCTACAGGTCATTCATAATACACTTCTTCAAATCCTAGGAAAAAATAAAACATATTAAAGGGGTGAGATAAAATGCTCAATAAGGGTAATAAATATAGAAAAAGTATAAATAAAAATTAAGGCAAGGTGAATTACTAAAATCACATGCCATTAAAAGTAAACTTGAGCATAATATGGAAGAAATATAAGCTGATTAAATAATTCCATAACAACACATAAACATGTATATTTTACTCGTCAAATAATCACATGGAGTATAAATTACTATTTTCATAATGAGGGAATGCATAATTTGGGACATCATAACCATACCGTCAATGCCTCATGCCAAGACCATATATAAATGAGTAAAAAACCCAGCTAGTTTGTCTCATGGGATCTACTGATGCATAGAGAGGCTATAGAGGGACCCGAACAACACTTACTAATTCTAATTAATTCCTTATATAAAAGGGGTGAGACAAAATTAACATATACATGCATATTGAAACTAATATTTTAAATGTAAATAACTTTCCCCATTCATTAAACATAAACACTAACCATTCAGAGTAACATGGTGAATGGTATCAAGATAGCACATCAATAGTCAAACTAATAATAAACCAATCAATAAAATATGGTAGATGTTATCATAAAATATTTATTCAAATTAAAAATAATAATAAAAAAGAGTGTTGAAACAGATGAAAATTAATCTGATAAAATCATCAAGTATTTTTTGAGAGAAATACTCTTTTTACTTTTAAAAGAAGAGTTCTTTTGGAAAAATATTTTTATAAAACCATAAATAAAATAAGATAGATTTTCATGATTTTATTTGATTTTATAGAAATAATGATTTTTTAATAAATATTATATACGGTACATGAAAATGGGTAAGAAATCGAGACAATTACCTTTAATCGGGCTTGCGTATCGAGAAGGATTGAGATGAGGACCTTGTAAAACATGTTTTTTCCAAAAATGAAAGATAAAATGATCATAATAAATGGGTTTGGAAAATTTAATAATAATTTATAATAAGTATATAAATGAAATGAAGAATTAAATTGGTGTATATAGGATGAAATCACACCCTAAGGAGAATGGAGGTTTGGGGAGAAACCCTTACCCTATGTCCGAATATGTTCTGCACTTCACCTTAAGGTCACAAAATATGAAATTAACTCAGAAATTATTTAATTAAGAACCTTTTCGACATGTATTTAGTTTATTTTAATTTTCTTAAATTCATTTATGGCCATTTTTTTCAAGTTATAAGATTGAATTTCTTCATTCTAGAGTGTTCTTTTCCTTGATTTCAAGATTGATTTGCTTGATTATAAGTAATAAAGTTCATATTAAATCGGTATAATTTTTCAGAATTAGAATAAAATTTTTATTAATGAACAAAAAAATTTTAATTGGTATTTTGTATTATATTATTAATATTTTTGGATGAATCATTATATAACACATTTATGAAAATAATTTAACTTAATTTTTGCGTTTTTTCATTCATAATGAACTAGTTTTATTCTATTATTTAATATCATGTATATATAAAGGTTATAGAACATAAAATAAGATGATACATATTTTATAATCAAGTTTAACCATAAAAATGGTTTCATGACCAGCCTTGAAGGATAAATCGAAGAACGAAAGATCATCATCCCCAAAGGTTGTAAATCGGCACCTCCTGAACAAGGATTTCATTTTTAAAATAAAATAGAGAGAGAGAGAGTAAGGTGATTAATAATGGATATTACATTAAAATGATATCATTATAGTAAATAGATTATACTAGAGTTATTATGATCATTTTGACAGAGGATGTGTAGAGAGGATGAGAAAAGAAAATTAATTGAAATGAAATTAAAAGAAAAAGGAAGAGGATTTACCTCTTGAATTATCCTCCATGAGAACCTACTTAGGGAAAGGGGTTTTGGTATTTTGGTAAGAACAAGAGATATTTGACTTGGGATAGAGACCGGAGAAGAATATTTGGTTAGAATTTTCATGAGCTTCAAGTCTTAGAGTTGTGAGTAGAAGAGGGGGTGAGGGTGGTATTTTGAGTGAAGGAGAGGGGTGATTTCTCAATATTTTATTCATTATTTTATTATTTTTCTCAAGACATAAAATAGTGTTGATTCTTGTTACTAACAACAATAATAAGTTCAGGTGAGTTTTAACTAAGTGTTCTTACATCATTCATGATTTTAGGAATGGTGTATTTTTCTTATAATCTATAAATACTGTAAATTACTGTAAATTACCATATTTTACTATTCACAAAAATCAACTATTTTAGAAAAATACCAAAAAATAAATCTATCAATTTTAGATGTGTAGAATACAAAACATAACCCCATTTCATGAAAATAATTTTCTAAATATGATAAATTTAATTTTCTATAAATAAATAATTTACTCGAAAAATACAGATTTTAAAATTATAACTCATTTTATAACACTTTGAAAAATTAAATATTGTCTCAGAAAATTATCTAACAATCATGAAATAAAAAAAATATTAACTTATGAATAAATTTTTAAAAATTAAATTTTCTATTAAATAATTATATTGATTATAAAATTAGAGTTAAATATTTATGACTTATAAAAATAAAAATAATTAAATAACATTTTTTTAAATTTTTTATTTACTTATAAAATTATATAATTATATCATATTTTCATATATAAGATTCCTAAATTGTATCCATACATTCATAGGTGAGGTTACTATTCTATTTTTCATATTACTATTCATAAGGGTAACATTACTGTTCTAAAGGGTTAACTTACTATTCCTTCGGTATAGGTTCTCTAATTTTTAAAAGAACTTCTTATCTCATTGATTTTGTAAGATCTATGATTTCTCCCTAAGATATGTTTTATGTAAGTTTCATTTTAGACCCTTTATTTTGGTCAATTAAGTGATTTTTAAATTCTTTAAGGAGGATCGGGGGTGTTTCAGGGGTTGGGGACATGAAAAAGGGGTAAAGATGAGTTTTTTGGGCTAGAAGCTCGGTCTGTGCATGGTTAGTGCTAACTGTGCAGGCAGTCTAGGTAAACCATGAAATAGGAAGGTTTTTAGAAATTATCCTCCATATGGTTTTCACACAGTTTGGAAAACCGTGCGGGTAAACCATGCGAAGAGGATCTTTTGGGACAGAAGCATCCACATGGTTTCCGCATGGTTTGGCAAACCATACGACCCAGAAACCTTTAAAAATTTAAAAAAATTCCACTCTGGTATTTTATAACCCACATGGGATTTTCCTCCCTATTTTCTTTTGCATCCCTAATAATGAAACAGGGGGACCAAGAGCTCCCAATGATCAATCTATTTCGATTATTGTCCATTTGGAGTGCCGTCAGTTGCAGATTGAAGATCCAAGTTAAGATAATCTCCCTCTTGCTTTTCTTTTTTAGTTTATGGGTTCTAATTATTTTCCCTCTCCATCTGAATCTCTCAAAACCTAATTTTTTTGGTGAGTTTTAGGGTATATATTCTAGGGTTGGTTTAATCAAGATCTAAGGCTTTGTTTGGGAGTGTGTTGGCCAAAAAGTTGAGGTAGATGGTTTACAAAATTATATCCCTTGGATATTGTGTAGATTTGTGAATGTAGGGTTTTTGTTCTTTACCTATTTTGAAGAGTTATTGATGACCTTGACATGATGTGATTTAGTGGTGTATAATTGACTAATTGAACCACTATTGATCCCCATGGGATGCAAGGAGGATGACTCGACCGAATTAGGGCCACCTAAGGGGCGTGTTGATATTTCCCCGAACATAGAGTTAGATAAGTAAGTGTAAGACATTGTGAAATAACATAGATCCCTTGATGATTATCTTAATATGATTAATGTAATTTCAATGGGTGTTTAGTAATACACCTAGGTTGGGTAGTTACCCAAGAGGTTGTTCGGTTGGCATGAAAAAGAGTTAATTGGATAAATGGGAAAATGTTAGGGATTTTCTTTATACTTGAATATGCTTAGTGATATAGGCATGGAAAATGAGATTAGGGCTAAAGGGGTTAAGTAATATGAACAATTAAAGTGTTAATGGATTGAGGAAAAATATAAATTCACATTTATTGAGATTATTGTTATGATTGTAAATGATGTTGGCTATGTTGTTGTGATATGGCGTTTTGTGGTGAATGATAAATAATAATGTGCACATGGCTAAGTTGAGTGGGGTATTGAATTGAGGTTCTATTCCCTTGGTTTTAGTTGGACTGAGGTTCTAGCTCCTCCCCTAAATTCACAGGTTAGAGAATGGGACATAGTTCTATTCCCCAAACGGTTTCATTCCACCCAGACTGAGGCTTTGAGGTTAGGATATTCAGAATTGATATATTGTGATGTCTAGTGAGATAAATATTGATTGTATTTCCATATTATGAATATACCTAATCCATTTAACCCATAGAAATGGGATATTGAATAATGAAATGCCTAAGTAGTGAACCAAAATTCATTGGTAGTATAAATAAAATGAATGTAGTTTAGAATGACTTATTGAACTATTTACCATAACTTTCCTTTATTTATAATTTTCATGCACTATCTACCTTGCTGGATATTTTGTAAACACCATTGGTAGTGGACTAATGAGTTATACTCACACACTTCTTGGGACACCGTTGGGTACCCGAGTAGATTTCATGCTTGCAGGTCAGGACAAGGGCAAGGGCCCTATGCTAGAGAGATGAGTTGGACATGGGACATGTTTGGGTGAGGTTCCAGACGTAGAGTCTAGACCATTTTGGGGATTCTAAAACTTTATTTATTTTCGATTTTTATCACTTAACACTTTAGAATGACATGGAATATTTATTATTTTTATGATTGTACACAGTTTTGGGATTTTGTTATTATGAATGTTATGGATTGTGCTCTTATGTTTCTACTATTTCAATTGTTATCTGCTATGACTCACTCTGGTATTGATGGTATAGTCTCCCCACATGACATATTAGACCCTCGCTGCTAGTCGATAACCTCTGGCATAAGGGGAGGCACACTTGAGGTCATGTAACTACCCGTCTTGGGGCACCAGTTTAGTTGCACCTTGGTCGGGGACGTTACAAAGTGGTATCAGAGGAGGTTATTTCTCTTTCTTACTATTTGAAGATGGTAGAAAAGATATTAGGAATGTGTCGGGCCTTGTTAATGAGCTTTTTTTGGGAGTATCTAACCCATGTATAGGGGAGAAACCCAAGTCACCCTGGGAAGGGATTGTCGTTCTTATTGTGTGTTGTAATATTTGATGATATCTCACCATTGGGTGATGCACTTGTTGTGTGATTTTATGGTTTTGTGATATTTCTCTAATGGTCAGAGAGGTATGAGTTTGTGCATTTATGATTCATTCTAGGCACTTATGTAGGAAAATGACATGCATCATGATAGGCACACACATCGGATGGGTGTGCAAGATGTAAATTTTAGGATGCATATATTCTTTTAAAAGTAATGAATTATACCTAATAAGATGGTATGAATGTGTAAAATGGGGAAGTGAAAATGTCTAGTAGTAATTAGAAAATGGGTTTTGATAAAGAAGTAAAAGTGGAATAATTAGATGTAGGGGTAAATTGGAATATGAAAAAGGTTCGAATGGGAGTAAAAGATAAGGCTTGTAACCCTAAAAATTAGATACTGTGTTGGCCATGAACTTAGGGAGATGGCCAAGGGTAGTGAACTGTTTGTGAGTGTGCTCTTTGGAGTAATGTAAATGAATTGGTTTGGTTATCATAAGTGATGATCTTATCTATACCTATTCCTTCTCATATAAGCTTTATGGTTGTATTCTAAAGCTCGTGTTCGACATTGCAGAGAAATACCACCTCGAAGATGTGTTCCCGTTGGGCGACATGAGAACGTTGCCGAGAACACTCCTCATGTAGTAGAGCAAGATAACATGGTGATACAAGGGGATAGGGTGGAGAAATTATGCAAAACAAGTTCTCAATTTATGCAGATGATGGAACGAGACCCAGGGGGGTTGTGCCGAGCATATTTGAGATGACTAAGGAGTTTCAGCTGCAGCACCCTCCGAACTTTACCAGAGAGGGTGGTCCAAAAGAATTAGAGTTATGGATAGAGTCTTTCCAAACTATTATTAACCATCTAGAGAATCCTCAAAAAAAAAAGCGAGTCAAGTTAGCGGTCTATATGTTGAGGGGGAAAGAAAAACGTTGGTGGAACATTATAGTTCAGATAGAGCAGGCTGGGGGGATGATGTGGAAGTATTTTTATGAGAATTTTCTTGAGAACATCTATATAGAAACCTTGTGGTAGGAGAAGGCTACATATTTTATGAGGTGGACTCAGGGGATAATGTCAGTGATGGACTATGCTATCCATTTCACTGATTTGAGACACTTCATTCTAACATTGATGGGAGATGAGGCAGCTATGGAGATATGCTTCCAAGATGGACAGAGACATGATATCATGTCTCAGGTGAATGTATTTTGACTAAAAAGGTTTACTGAAGTGGTAGACCAAGACCTTATCTCATAATGAAACCTGAAGGGAGCTTCAGCTAGTGAACTTGTGGTGCCGACTGGGTGAGCAAGTGGTGCGGCTTCTGATAGTATGAAGCGCCACTTTGGAACATTACAGCAAGGGGGAAGCACATAGAGTATTCAGAAGAGGGGGTCAAATTCTTAGGGCAATGACCAGGTCTTCTATTTTCAATGTGGTAGGTCGGGGCACAAGCATGACCAGTATACCCTTTCACCAGTTGAGTGTCGAGCGTGCGGGAAGTTAGGCCACATGTAGAGATTATGCCATAACACGTGGTAGTCGGGGAATGATGGAGGTCAGAGCCAGATGCTGAGTGTAGGTAGGGGTATTTTACCCCATTTTAGGCAGACAATTGATGCTCTTCAAGCCATACTAGTAGGGGTAGTGGACGTGGAAGTCTGGGGCATGATCTCCCTTACCAACAGAGCAGTGTAGTGCATGGTACTCAAGCTAGATCCCATGTTAAAGGGGAAGGTCACCTCCATGTAGTTCAGGCTACACCTGATGGTGCTGAGGCAGGACCTTCTACTTTTCTATGTACGATTCTTGTTGCTTCCACATTTTCTAGTGCTTTATTTGATACAGGTGCTACACATTTCTTTATTTTTTTAGTTTGTAGTTGTGTTGAGCTTAACCGTAGTGACTACATGTGGTGTAATTTTGCTAGATATTTCACTCGGAGTGAAGGTCGAGGACATCAGGAAGTGTATGGGTTGTGCTCTGGAGGTTTGTGGGTATCATTTTCTTTGGGATCTGTTTGTCCTAGATATGTCAGGTTGGACCTAATATTGGGAATGGATTGGTTGGTGTTATATCAAGCCCATATCAACTATTACCATTGTTGGGTAACATTCACATATCTCTATGGGAGCTCTCATGTCATTCGTGGTGAGTGGGATACTTGGGTGGGCTGATCAGGGCCGCTACACCATCATATGGGGGAGCTCACAACCCAAGTAGCATGCCTTATGATAGATGATGGTGAGAAAGGACAACCAGTCTTCCATTTTGTTGTGGACTAGTTTCAAGATGCGTTTCTTGAGGACTTCTCAAGGTTACCACATGAGAGAGATGTTGGTTTTACGATTGAATTGTTGCCTGGGGTGGAGCCAGTTTCCATTCCATCTTACCGAATGGCGCCAGAAGAGATCCAAGAACTGAAGGTTCAGTTGGATTAATTAGAGTGTAATGGGTTTATACGTCCTAGTACATCACCTTGGAGATCTCCTGTGTTGTTTGATAACAAGGATTATGGATCACTAAGGCTATGTGTTGAATATTGGAAGCTGAACCAGATTATAGTTAAGAACTAATACCCTATTCCTAGAATTGATGACATTTTTGATCAGCTTAGAGGTGCCTCGGTGTTTTCCAATATTGATTTGAGATCAGGATACAACTAGTTGATGGTGAGACCATCTGACATACCCTGGATGGATTTTTGAAGCAGGTACGAGTTGTATGAATTCCTGGTAATGCCATTTGGTTTGAACAATGAACCAGCTGTGTTTACATCCTTGATGAACTGAATATTCCACTCGTATCTAGATCAGTTTGTAGTTGTTTTCATTGATGAAATCTTGGTGTACTCCAGAACTCTTGAAGATCAATCCAAACATCTTGACATCATCTTTATTACACTAAGAGAGCATAGGCTTTACACTAAGCTATCAAAATATCAGTTTTGGATTGATGAGGTGCACTTTTTGGGACATGTAATATTTGAGTCAGGAATGTCGGTGGATCCCGAAAAGGTGTAGGCTGTGGTGTCTTGGGATCTACCCCACAACGTCTTTGTTATTAAGGGTTTTTTGGGTTTGGATGGTTATTACCGAAGGTTTATTAGATATTTGTCTTGTTTGGAAGTTCTACTCAAAGGTCTAACCAAGAAGGGGGTTATGTTCGATTGGTCAGAGGATTGTGAGAATGATTCTAGGAGCTGAAGAAGCGGTTGACTACCACACTAATTTTGATTTTACCTGAACTAGGTAAGATGTATACCTTGTTTTGCGATGCGTCCGATGTTAGACTTGGGGAAGTGTTGATTCAGGATGATCGGGTTGTAGCTTACGAGTCAAAGAAGTAGAGGCCACAAGAATTAAATTCTCCTAATCAAGACCTGAAGCTAGCTATTGTGGTTCATGCATTAAAGTGTTAGATGCATTATATTTTGGGAGAACCCTTTTCAGTGTTTACCAACCAAAAAAGTCTCAAATAAATCTTCTATCAATGGGATTTTAATCTTTGACAATGACGATAGGTCAAGTACTTATATTCCTTTGATTTTGAATTGGTTTACACACCAGAAAAAGGGAATAATGTTGTTGATTCTCTGATCCAAAAGACTCAGAATCAAGTTGTTCAGGTTCAGAGTGGGTGATGGTGGCATTGTTTGTGGAGATGCATTTGGAGGTACAAGAGGGGGACGGGTAGATGACCCTTTCATCTATAGCAGTTGAGTCCGCACTTTTGATTCGAGTTAAAGGGAGTCAGTTGGTAGATCCGAAGTGCTTAGTTATGAAGGAATATCTTAAATGTTAGGATTCACCTTTTGGTTGGACCTTAGGCCCTGATGAAGTTTATTATGTTCATGGTCATGTTGGGGTGCCAGCAGATGTACGAGAAGAGTTGATGCGCAAGTTCCACACATCAAAGTGGGAAGTGCATCAGAGATCAAATATGATATACCATGATATATGAAGGTAGTTTTGGTGGCTGAGAATGAAGACGTAAGTGGCGAATTTTGTGGCACGATGGCATACCCATCAATAAGTGAAGGCTGAACATCAGCACCTATGTGGGTTGTGGCAGTCATTGCCTATTCCATAGTGGAAGTGGAATGACTTCATGATGGACTTAGTAGTGGGTCTTTGGAGGATGCCTAAGAAGAATGATTACATTTGGGTGGTAGTATATTGACGGACCAAAGTGGACAATTTCTCGCCAATTCATGAAACCTATACAGTCGACCAGTTGAAAGAGTTGAATGATCTGGAAATAGTATGGTTTCATGGTGTGTCAAGAACCATAGTTCTAGATCATGATCCGCGTTTCACCTCACACTTCTGAAATGGACTACATAAGGCACTTGGTACCCCGATGTTTCTGAGTACGACTTATCACCCACAGACTGATGGGCAGTCAGAGCGTATAATTGAGGTATTGGAAGACATGTTGAGAGTATGTGTTCTGGATTTTGGTGGTTCGTGGGAAAAGCACTTGTCACTTGTTGAGTTTTCTTATAACAATAGTTTTCTAGATACAGTTCAGTTGACACATTTTGAGGCACTTTAGGGGAGACCGTGTAGATCATAATTGTGTTGGTTAGAGGCTGGAGAGTCTGAGCTGTTAGGGCTGAGACTTGTGCAGGAGACGTCGAAGAAGGTTTGTTTGAATCAAAATCATATGTTAATAGCTTTTAGTGGGAAGAATTCATATGAAGATCAGTGTCATAGACCTCTTGAGTTCGTGTTGGGTGATAGAGTGTTTCTTCAGGTGTCGCCAAGGTTGGGTCACCGTCGAATTCAAAAGCCGGAAAAGTTGGCACCTAGATATGTGGGTCCATTTGAGGTTGTCGAGAGAATTGAACTGGTGGCTTACCAAATTGGATCTTCCACAATAGTATAGTGGGATGCATGATGTTTTCCATGTTTCACAACTCCGACGGTATCACCCTGATCTATATCAGGTGACAAAAACCGAGGATGTTGAGGTTGAGGCTGATGCGTCCTTTGAGGAGCACCTAGTTTGTACTGTTGATCATAGTGAGAATGTTTTGCAGGGTAACGTTGTTCCCCTGGTTCATGTTCTATGGAAACATTGAAACGTTTCAGAGGAAACTTGGGAGCAAGAATTGGATATGTGGGTCTATTGGCCCAATCTATTTCATTTAAAAACTCATGATGCTTGGGAAGAGCAGATCAGGGATGAGCCGTTATAAGGCGAGGAGGTTGTAAGATCCCAGATTTCTCCGTAAGGTATGTTTTATTTATGTTTCAGTTTAGGCCCTTTATTTTGGTTAATTAAGTTCTTTCAAAAGTCTTTAAGGAGGATCGAGGGTGTTCAGGTGGTTCGGGACACAAAAAATGGGGAAAATGATTTTTCTAGGCTAGCCACAGAGTCTATGCACACTTAGTGAAAACCCTGCGAGTAGCCCAGGTAAACCGTGCAAGGAGAAGGTTTTCAAACAGTAGCCTCTGCACAGTTTAGACACGATTTGGAAAACCATGCAGGTGAACCGTGCGAAGTGGATTTTTTGGGACAGAAGTATCCGCACAATTTGCACACAGTTTGGCAAACAATGTGGAAAAACCCTACGGCCTAGAAACATTAGAAAAATTAAAAAAATGCCACTCTAGATTTTATAACCCACTTGGGATTCCCCCCCTCTTTTGCAGTGCTAAGAACAAAACAAGGTGACCAAGAGCTCCCAAGGATCAATCTCTTTCAATTCTTGTCCAATTGGAGTGCCGTCAGTTACAGATTGATGATTCGGGTATGGGTAATCTCCTTCTTTATTTTCTTTTTAGTTCAGGGTTTCTAATTCTTTTCCCTCTCCATACAATGATCTGAAACCCTACTTTTTGTGAGTTTTTGGGTAAGTCTTCATGGGTTGGTTGAATTAAGATCTAATGCTTCGTTTGGGAGTGTGTTTTCCAACAGATTCAAGGTAGGTGGACTACAAAATTATATCCCTTAGATTTTGTGTAGATTTGTTCATGTAGGGGTTTTTATTGCCCTATTTTGAAGAGTTATTTAATCCCTTGACATGATGTGATGTAGTGGTGTAATGATTGATAATTAAACCCGTCTTGATCACTATGGGATGTAAGGAGGATGACTCGACTGAATCAGGGCCACTCGAGGGGCGTTCCAATATTTCCCCGGACATAGATTTAGCTAAGTAATTATTGGCCATTGTGAAAGAACGTAGAACCCTTGATGATTATGTTAGTATGATTAAAGTAATTGCAATTGGTTTATAGTAATACACCTAGGTTGGGTAATTACCAAAGATGTTGTTTTGTTGGCATGAAAAGGGTTCAATGGATAAATGGGAAAATACTGGGGATTATCTTTATACTTGAATATGCTTAGTGAGATAGGCATGGAAAATGGGAATGGGGATAAAGGGGTTAAGTAATATGAACAATGAAAGTTTTAATGGATTGAAGAAAAATGTAAATTCCAATTTATTGAGATTATTGTGATGATTGTAAATGATGTTGGCTATGTTATTGTGATATGGTGTTTTGTGGTGAATGATAGATAAGAAATTTCACATGGCTTGGAGGAGTGGGGTATTGACTTGAGGTTCTACACCCACAGGTCAAGTTGGACCAAGGTTCTAGCTCCTCCCCTAAATTCACATGCTAGGGAAGGGGACAGAGTTCTATTACCCTAATGGTTGAATTCCACCTAGACTGAGGCTTCGAGGTGAGGATATTGGGAATTGATATAATGTGAAGCCTAGTGAGATAAAGCTTGATTGTATTTCCATATTCTGAACATGCCTAATCTGTTGAACACATTTAAATGGGAGATTGAATAATGAAATTCCAGATTAGTGAACCCAAATTCATTGGTAGTATAAATAAAATGAAGGAAGTTTAGAATGAAAAATTGAACTATTTACCATAAATTACCTTTATTTATCATTTTCATGCACTATCTACCTTTCTGGATATTTTGTAGACACTATTGGTGGTGGCCTATAGAGTTATACTCACACCCTGTTTGGGGTCGTCGTTGGGTACCCGAGCGGATTTCATTCTTGCAGGTTAGGACAAGGGAAAGGGCCCTATGCTAGGGAGATGAGTTGGACATGGGACATGTTTGGGTGAGGTTCCAGACATGAAGTCTGGACCATTTTGGGGAATATACCATTTTTTTTCTTTTGGGTTTTGATCACCTGACACTGTAGCACGACATGGAATATTTATTATTTTTATGATTGTGCCCAATTTTGGTATTTGGTTATTATGCTTGTTATGGATTTTTATCTTATTTTTCCACTATTTCAATTATTATCTTCTATGAATCAATCTAGTATTGAGGGTATAGTCTCCCCACATGACCTATTGGACCCTCTCTATTAGTCAGAAACCTCTGGAAAACGAGGAGGTGCACTTGAGGTCATGTAACTACCTGGATTGGGGCACCAGTTTAGTGTCACCCTGGTCAAGGACGTTATAGATTCTTCATTTAAAATGTTTTTATCTTATTATCAAAGTGGTTTAGGTGATTTATACTATATAAAATATTTATAAGAAGGTAAAATCCATTGATAAATTTTTGGGTTGTTACATTCTCCCCTCATAAAAAAATTTCATCCGCAAAATTTCTATAATGTCACCTCACAAAAAGATTTAGGTAGTTCTTCATTATAAATTTCTCTAGTTCCCATATCAACTCTTTTATTTTATGGTTTTTCCAATTTAATTTTACCAACGAGTCATCTGATTCTTCATTACTTGTTCTCTAGTGTTTATAATTCAGATATGCTCTTCATAGTAAGATAAATCATGTTCCAATTTTATTCCCTCAGAAGTAAGGACATGTGAGGGGTCTGACTTATACTTCCTTAACAAAGAGAAGTGGAAGAAAATATGTACTATAGGAAGGATAGGTGGAATAACCAAATGAAAAGCCACTGCTCCAATTACATCAATGATTTCAAAAGTCCAATATACATGGGTCTTAGTTTTCCTTTCTTTCCAAATATTATAACACCCTTCCATGGAGATAATTTCAAGAAAACATGATCTCCCACTTGAAATTAAAAATCCTTCCTTCGATTATAAACATAGGTATTTTAGCTACTTTGATATGATTTGATATGGTTTTGAATTTTCTTTACCTTTTCTGTTGTTTCCTCTACAATCTATGGGCCTACAAGCTTCCTTTCACCAACCTCATCCTAACAAGTTGGTGTATGACATCTCTTTCCCTATAAAGCTTCATATGGTGACATACGAATACTAGAATGGAAACTATTATTGTAGGAAAACTCTACCCAAGTAATGTACTGATACCACATACCTTGGAAGTCAATTGAGCATGATCTCAACATATCTTTTAATGTTTGGATCATCCTTTCAGATTTCCTATCAGTTTGAGGGTGATAAGTAGTACTCAAATAAAGCTCAGTATCCAAGTATTTTTGAATACTTTTATAGAATTTTGATGTAAATCATGTATCAAAATAAAAATCTATTAAAATATGAATCTATTAAAACTTAAAAGTTCATTAATATAGATTCATGCAAGGTGTTCTTAAGTAAAATCCTCCATTATAGCGAGGAAATGTACAAATTTGGTTAGTCGATCCACAATTACCCATATTGAATCATTCGTTCTTAGAGTTTTCGGTAATCTAGTGAAAAAATAAATAGTAGCATCATCCAATTTCTGTATAGGAATATTAATAGGTTTAATGACTCCTATAGGATTTTTTCTTTTAGCCTTCAATTTTGACAGACTAAACATCTTGATATATAATCTATAATTTCATTCTTCATATTATCCCACCAAAAATATACCTTCAAATATATATACATCTCAGTGCTACTAGGGTGTATATAGAAATTAGAGCTATGTGAATCATCTAATAACTCCATTTTGAGCTTAGGTATAGAGGGAACACATAACCTCCTCCCAAATTTCATAATATTATCTTTATAAATGAAGTCTTCCAACTTCCCGTTATTCAAAGATTCAATTTTCTTTTAAATATTCTCATCATTAGACTGAGAACTTTTAATTATTTCTAATAAATATGGTTCGGAAAAAAATTGAAAATTAGTGATGTTTCTCCTTCCTTAATAATTCCCATATCCATATTTTATAGTTCCTTTTACAAAATACCCTTATCAATTCTCATTTTATTTATAACTTCATGATCCTTCATACTCAATGCATCTGATACCTTATTCACTTTCCCTAGGTGGTAGTGTATTGAATAGTCAATATCATTGAGAGATCAAGCCATATCCTTTGCCTCATGTTGAGTTATTTATGTGAAAAGATATATTTCAATCTATTATGATTAGTATATATCAAACATTTATCACCATAGAAATAATGTATTCATATATTCAGAGTAAAGATTACAACCGCTAACTCAAGATCATGGGTTTTATAGTTCTATTCATTAGTTTTTAATTTCCTTGATGCATATGAAATGACTCTATCATTGTGTATAAGGACACAACCAAGTCATTTCTTTGATGTATCACTATAAAAAACAAATCCACCATTTCCTAATGGTAGAGTCAAGATTGGAGTATTCAATAATCTCTTCTTCAATTCATCAAAATAGTCTTCATATTCTTGTTTCCATATGAACTTAAACACTTTACGAGTATGCTTGGTTAACAGGTTAGCTAATTAGGTGAAGTTCTGAATGGAATTCTTATAAGAACCTGCTAAACCAATAGAACTACATACCTATATTATGTTAATTATTATAGGCCATTCCTAGACTGCCTTTTACTTCATAGGATCAACCAGGATTCTATCCTTAGAGACAATATGGAAAAGAAAATAATAATTTTGAAGCCAAAAATAAAAATTTCAAAACATACCATATAACTCATTTCTTCTAAGACTCTTCAGAATAATGCGTAAGTGATTATCTTGATCTTCATAAATTTTAGAGTATAACTAGATATCATCAATATATACCACAAAAATTCACCAAGATATTCCCTGAAAACTCTATTCATTTGATATATGAAAATAGAGGGTGAATTAGATAGTCCAAAAGGCATCACAATAAACTCGAAATTCCCATAACTGGTTCAAAATGCTACCTTCGGAATATGTTCCATCCTCACATGAAATTGAAGATATCCAAATCGAAGGTCAATCTTTGAAAAATATTGGTCTCCACGAATTTGATAAAATAAATCATCAATTTGGGGGGAGATGATACTTGTTCTGCATTATAATAGAATCGATTTCCTTATAGTTAACACATAGCCTTATGGATCTATCTATCTTCTTGAAAAATATAACACAGGATCCCCATGGAGAAACACTAGGGAGAATAAATACTTTATCTGTCAATTATTCTAGTAGTTTTTTAAATCCACTAATTCCACTATGGCCATTTTATAAGGAGTCTTTGATATATTCCTTGCACCCAGAATTAAATCAATATAAAAATAAATTTCTTGCTGTGGAGGATGTCTAAGTAAATCCTCTAGAAATAAATCTACGCATTCTTACACAATAGGTACATCCTCAATTTGAAGATTTATTTCCTCAACCATAGATATTTTTTCTCTTCCTCTATAATAATTACATTCCGAATAACTACAGGTGGTGGATCTAGATAAGAATTAGATGAAAAGGTTTCTACTCTAAAGATAAGGGACACTACATCATTCTCAAAAATTATAATTTTATTTTTCATGAAATATATTTTTATATCATAATTTGATATCCAATACATACCAATAATTATATTAATGTAAATAATAGTTATGATGATATGGTCAATAACTAAAGCACATTTATGTATCCTAAAGGGGACAAATTGACAAATATTTGTAGCAATGATACTTACCTTAGGGGTTTTGATTGGAAACTCTATTGTTAAATGAAATTAGAAATGTACAATTTTCTCGAAAAACATAGAAGATATAAAATAATGTGATGATCCATAATCAAATAAGGAATTGACTATTTTTGATGAAACTATTATAGTACCTACCACCACATTTTTAGGAACTTCAACCTCATCAGTTGGGATCACATAAGCTTGGAATTTCTCCCTTATCCTTCTTTGAGGAATGTTTCCTTAACGTCTAGGAAATTAATGTTCATAATGTCCCATATATTTACAATTATATAACTGAACATTGGTATATTCTTTCTTTCCCTTGCAAGCATGTTATTGGTGGACCTTTTCTCCATACTTGTAATAGATTACCATTCCCTTCAGGCAAGTACCAGGGTGTTTCTACCCACAATTACTACCAGGTGGAAAGTAAAACCTTCCATTATTCCTAAATTATATATCTCATTTTATATATTTTTCATCATCCATCTTATTATTTTTATTTCCTTTAAAGTCATAAGACTTAGATAATTACTTTTCTGTCATAATAGCACATGAGACTATATCTTTGTATGATGAGTAATTTTGGAAAACCAGTGCCCATTGGAGGAATGGTTTTAAACCATCAAAGAAATAATAAATCATTATACTTGGGTTATGTATATATTTTTAATCATTAATTTATAACATTATGAAGTTAGATTCATACTTTGTAACATTCTCATCCTCCTTTTTCCTCAGACTTAGAAACCACCTTTCCATATCCACTAACTATTCACAAGGAAATTAATTTTCTAAGAAAATATCTTTAAATTATATCAATTTTAGGTCTAATAATCCATCATGATATTTTTTTATTGAATCAATGACAACCATTGATCAACATCTTCTGAATGATAATAAATTTACATAACAAACTTCTCCTTTTTATTACATCTGAAAGTGAGAAACATCTTCTCTAAAGAACTTTCCCACTGCTCAACTAGAAATGGTTTCATAGTCCCATTGAATGATGGAGGTTGTTTTAGCATAAAGTGGTATAATTATGATCCTCAACACTGTGGATATAGATACTCCATATAGGTAAGGTTATTATCCATAACCCGAGTTAGCTTCCCCAATATAGTTATATGTTACTTAGAACCTATCATAACTCAAGAACCAACATCATTATCCAGTATAGGAGGGAAATACCTATATGGAATAAATGTTTTCATGTGGTTTCCATTCCATCCAATAGGTTCCATTTCTAAATAGTTTCATACACTAAATTAGGTTATGAATCAAAATGTATAATTTCATACTAGCAAAACACTTAACATAAATTAAAATTTTATGCATATCTAATTTCATAATCATAAGAATGGTTTATTTAGGGACATATTTAAATTTAAATCCTTCATAATAGTTTGTAAATAAGATATTAATTATACTAAGAATATCCCCTGGGAGTGTCAAACTAGGCGTGCAGTAATTCTCGTTGTTGTGTACTAGGTTACCCCGAGTCAGGCTTGTGATACCTTTTCAGAGTTGTTACTCTTAAGTATATCTGTGCTAGATCCATGTCCACTTATAGTATCTAGACACGGATGTATTTATATGAATATCCACATAATATATACCTTACCAAAATTTTAAGGATGTTCTTTGAATATTATCCTCAAATATATCTTAGTGTTTTGTTCCCTAATATACATTTTCTAAATCTAGTTTCCAAGGTTTACACTAAACATACTCTGATACCAAATAAAAAGACCCAAAACTAGTATCCTGGAGATAGTGCCTTAATTTATTACATTGGAATATAAAAAAGGAATACACATCCCAAAGGAAATAATTGTTTAGTATTTTTGGAAAACCAGATTACATAAATTAATTTTACATTACAACATGAAATGAAACACAACATATCAACTTATTTTGAATCACACTTAAAATACTAGATTATTCCTGAAGGTTATTCATAATATACATATTTTCATCCTAGGGAAAAATAAAACATAAGAAAGGGGTGATCTCATATACTTTGTATGGGTAAACAATATAGTGGTAGTATAAATAAACAATAAGGTATAGTGAATGACTGAAAACACATGCTGTTAAAAGTAAACCTGAGCATAATATGGTAGAAATATAAACTGATTAAATAATTATATAAAAATAATTAACCATTAATATTATAATAGTAAAATAGTTTTATGGACTATCAATTATTAAATTCATAATGAGGAAATGATTAATTCCAGACATTATAACCATACTATCAAGACCTCATGCCAAGACCATGCATAAATAGGTAAAAACCCAAATTAGTTTTTCTAATGAGAGTTACCGATGTACCGAGGGGCTATATTGGGAAAAAACTAAAACATAATAAGTCCAATGAATTTATCATATGAAAGGGGTGAAACACAATCAACATATACATTCATATTGAAACTAACATATGAAATTTAAATAACTTTCCCCGTTCATTAAATATAAACACTAACCATTCAGAGTAACATGGTGAATGGTATTAAGATAGAACATCCACAGTCAAAATAATTATAAACCATTAAATAAAATATTGTAGATTATATCATAAAATATTAATCCCAATTAACATAAGAATAATTAAGTGCGTTGAAATAGATGAAAAATACACTTAAAAAATCATCGAGTAATTTTTGAGAGATATAATCTTTTTTACATTGGAAGGAAGAGTTATTTTGGAAACATATTTGTATAAAACCAAAAATGAAATAAGATATATTTTAATTTTTTTATTTTAAAAAAATAATGGTTTCTTAATAAAGATTATAGATGGTACTTGAAAATGGGTAAGAAATCAGGGCAATTCCCTTTAACCGGGCTTACGTATCCGGAAGGATTGAGATGTGGACATTATAAAACATGTATTTTCCATAAATAAATGATGAAATGATAATAATACATGATTTTTGAATATACAATCAAAATTTATAATAAGTATATAAATGAAATTAATAATTACATTGGTTTATTGAGGAATAGTGGACAACCCGAATGAAAATGGAGGTTTGGGGAGAAACCCTTACCTTTAATCCGAATATATTCTACACTTGGCCTTAAGGTAATATAATATGAAATTAGAATAATAAATAATTTAATTTAGAGATTATTAGACAATTATTTATTTTATTATATTTTTATTATGTTAATTTAGGGCCTCTTTTATTAAGTTATATGATTGAATTCTGTTATTCTGGAGTGTTCATTTCCGTGATTTAATGATCAATTCGATTAATTATATGTATTGATTTTCATGTGAAATGGATATAATTCTCCATATTTGGAAATTAATTTTTTTTTATGAACAACCAGATGTGTAATTGGTATTATTTATTATTATTTTTCCATATTTTAGGATGAATCATTATATAATATATTAATGATAATCATTTCACTTAATTTTAGTGATTTTTCGATCCCAATGAACTAGTTTTGTTATATTATTTAATATCATGTATATATGATTCTTATAGAACATTATATAAGATATAATGAAAATTTTATAATCTGGTTCAACCATAAAAATGGTTTCATGACTATCTATGAAAGGGAAATTGAAGAATTAATGTTCGTCATCCATGAAGGTTATAAATCGACACCCCCATATGATGATATTGTCTTAAAAAAATAGAGAGAGTAAGGAGATTGATAAAAATATTACATTAACATGATATCATTATAGTATATAGATTATAATGGATTTATAATGATCATTTGAATAGAGGAGGTGATGAGAGGATAAGAAATGTAAATAAATTGAAATGAAATTAAAATAAAAATGAAGAGGATTTACGTCTTGAATTTTCCTCCTTCGGAACCTTTTTAGGGAAAGGGGTTTTGGTATTTTGGTATGAACAAGAGATCATAGAAGTAGGGTAGAGACTTGGTATGATGGTTTGTATATAATTTTTACATGCCTCAAGTCTTAAAGTATTGAGGAAATGAGGTAGTGAGGGGTGGTATTTATAGTGAAGGAGATGTGTGATTTCTCATTATTTTTGTTCATTATTTTTATTATTTTTCTAGAGATAAGAAATAATGTTGATTATTGTGAATAAATATAGTAATAATTTCATGTGAGTTAAAACTAGGGGTTATTACGTCATCCATGTCATTAGAAATAGTGTATATATCTTATAGTGTATAAATACTTTAAATTACTGTAAATTACAGTATTTTATTATTCACCAAAAATTCTACTCTTTTAGAAAAATACCGAAAGTTCACCAAAACCATTTTTTGACATTTAGAATAAAAAAGATGGTCTCTATTTCCTTAAAATATTTTTCTAAAAATGAAAAATTTAATTTTCAATAAAATTCACAATTTACTTGAAAAATACAGATTTAAAAATTATAACTAATTTTATAACACTTTGAAATATTATATAAGGTCACATAAAATTATATCACAGTCATTAGAAAAACATATTAACTTATGAATAATTTTTTTGAAAATATATATTCTTTTAAATAATTATATTAGTTATTAAATTGATGTTAAATATTTATGACTTACCAAAATACCGACAATTAAATAATAATTTTTAAAATATTTACTTACTTATATAATGATATAATGATATAATTTTTTTACATATAAGATGCCTAAATTTTATCCATAATTTCATAGGTGAGATTAATATTCTATTATTCATCTAACTACTCATAAGGGTAACATTACTATTCCAAAGTTTTAACTTACTATTCATTCGGTATAGCTTCTCTATTTTATAGAAACACTTCTTATCTCATTGATTCATAATTTATAATGTTTATATTGTGTTATCAAAGTGGTTTTATGTGTTTTATACTATATAAAAAAATTATAAGAAGGTAAAATCCATTGATAAAATTTTGGGTTGTTGCGTCTTATTTTAAGTTGATTTAATATCTCACCATATTATCTCAAGCATTCCCTTATATAAATGATTCTAATTATTTAGTTTTTAATCCCTTTTCAATGTAAAAAATCAATATATTTAAACCATTTTGACATGTAACTCTATACACTACACATAACATGTGTTTCCAACCCAAATTAAAATTTAAAAATATTTAAACATACCTAAATGTGTTACTTTCATAGGGTATATTAGTACATTTCATCTAAAGGATCAGAATCACCTCAAATTATTAATCCACACAATAATATCAGTGGTACGATTGATATCCAACCCCTATTTTTCAAGATAGAGCCTAAGATCCTATTTCAATGAGAAATAAAACCCAAAATCCCATTACCTATCGTTTAATAGTAAATAAAGACCTAAATTTCATTATAATTCCAACACCTAATGTGTTTAATCGATAATTTTTCTTTAAATTAAAGCTCATAACTCATAAACAAGATAAATTTATGGTCGAAGAAAACCAAACCTGTTATCATATCTAATATGTAACTTTAAGGATATATGTATAATAAATTAAAGAAGTAGTTTAAATATATAAAAAATAAAAAATTTACCCCTTCATAGTATAAGTAATTTATATCTATGAAAAAAATAGGGAATAAAATATAAAAACAAACAATTTATAAATTTTTAAATGGGATAAAAATTTGTTATAAATTTATAAAAAAAGTTATATACACATTATTTTTGAATAAATGTCATAGATATTCCATGAATAAATAAATTAATAAATACAAATTATAATTATTTTTAATATGGACTAATTTATATTAGCATTAAATATGGATTTTTTAATTATATGATAATGAATTTAAATATAAAAAATTCATATTCCATATGAAAATTTTATATATTATGTAAATATTTTACGTAACTAAAATATCACATATTTAATATGATTTGGACCTTAACTATATCAATTTTTTAAAACTCCATTTGATATGGTGAAAATAATTTCTTAAATAAGGATCTTAATTTGAACATTTCTAGATTATAATTATGAAAAAATTACAATTTAAATATAAAATATTATATTTTACCTTATTTTTGTAATTTATAAACTCATTATAAATACCTTATAATTTCTATATAAACATATTTAATTAATATTATAAGTCATTTTATATTGATTAAAAGTACCTAATATTAAAAATAAAAATTAATGAAATTTATTTAATTAATATTCTAAAAACACTTAACAATTAACTATAAAAACTTTATAATTAATTAATTTGAAAATGAGACACAATTTAAATATATATACCATAATACATTTTTTATAATTTTTGATCAATTTATAAATTATTTAGTCAAATTCTTAATTCAAAAATACGAAAATAATTTTTTCCCCATGTATCGTATTTTATGATTGAATTATCAATAAAATTCCATGTTATATTCCAAATATATATCCTAGGTTACAACAAGGGAAAAAAAATTGATATCACCCCACAATATCATACTTATTTACTGATATACCCTATATCTTATGTTAGACTAAATTTCTAAACTTTTACCACAATATATGATAGGAGAGTCTTATCCTGTGAAAACATTCCCCATTACGTTTTATCATATTTTATGATATCTCCTATATTACAGAGATGATACAATGTTGTATTTTAGGTGTCAAATATAGTGTAACTTTATGTTGTCACCCATAATGATTCTCTAAATTGAATGCTATGATATAGAACAAATTCTATATCATAGCCTGTGAAAACATATATATTAAGTTACAATATGTTGAAAAAAATAGATTTACAATATGTCCTAAGATATGAAATCATATATCATATAGTGAAATCATATCTCTTTTTATGACATCCTATATCATAAAATAAGCTACAATAAAAAATCTATATCATATTCTATTATTGAGAATATGATTTTATTTTTTCAACTAAAATGAGATTTTATGAAACAATTCGGGAATAATATTTCATTGAAACAAAAAATGGGTTTATTTGGATAAAGTAACACTTATTAAAGTAGTGAAGTACTTATGAAACTAAAAACAAATATCATCCATACTTTGGAACCAAAAAGAGCCCTAATATAAAATTAAGAACATACTTTACATAGAAGATAATAATTCCTCCCATCTTCAACCACACATGATGAATATCACCATCAATCAGCCAAAGGACACTTTCCTCCTAGGGTATCTATGGGTTGATAAATCACCCAATTCTTGGGTGGGATTATCCTTTAGACCATGGTATGCTATTACATTGGATGTACAAGAAGAAGGAGAAGAGATATTTTACTATAGACAATCGATGGGGTTTTTACACAACATTATCATGGCTTCAGTCCCCTTATATAGACGCCAAGTATTCTCCCCATTCCTTCATAGAATTTACATGAATGTTATAAAATTTATGAGTAGTGCCTTTATTTACAAACCTTATTTATGAACTTCAGCTATATATTCATACATTTAACACTAAAATACTTTCAAACACTTCAACCTAATTTTCTTTCATATGATTTATAAAAATAACTAATATCCATACATGGGATAAAACTTAAACATTAACAATTAACATTCGAAACCTTTTTAAATTTTAGAATACAATTAATATATATATATATATATCAATTAACTTTCTATATAATATATAATATAATATTATATGGTGTAAGTTAGTGGTATGATATCACCATATATTTTTTATGACATTCAGAACCAAAGAAAAGAAAATAATTTTTGTTTATGTATGTTATACAATACAACTTACCTACATTATAGTATATAATACAATCAAAAATACATAAAATGTATAATAGGATTTATAGAATATATCTATCATGAAAAATATTCACTGAATATTCCTTTATCACTGGCAATTACTTCAATCAGTTGCATTGATTTATCTATTGATATAATAAAAACCACAAGTCCAATTCCCAAATTCTCCCCCCATCGATCAAATAATCATCTATCACTAAAAAACAATTTTTTTAACCTTTCTCTATGAATGGGTCACTATCCACGATTTTGACAGCCAATCTCCATTCAAACCATTACTACCCTTTAAAAAAGTGATTTAGGTGAGAAAGAGGCATCACACCTTAACAATCTCTTATATATAGATTTTTTTATTTTATACATAAAAATTATTAACAAACATTCCTCTTATATTTCACTAGATTAGTGATCCTTTGATCATTTTATTGTTATCCAATTTCCACTGAGGTACCACACTCCACCAAAACGTGCCATACCATGACCATGATCAACATTTATGTTTGATTTTCATTCATACTCACATTCTGTTGTTTCCACAATCTATATTATTGAATAATTTTAATAATGTGATACTTTAGATGAATTTTATATTACCATAAATGAAATATAATTTTCATAACATTATGGATTACACTCATACTCTCATGGAATATCTTATCTCTAACTTACTTTCAATTTACCCATTAATATAATACCCAATTATTTAAGATTATATATTTATTTTCGTTTAGAAAATAATGTGTGTAATAACTTGTGACACACACAATATAAAACCAAAACAAACCATGGAAAAATATGTAACTGTTAAAATGTGTCCCTAAAATATATGGGTAAAAATAGATGTAATTTAATTACAAAATACAGGTATAATTAAAAATAAAATTCATTAAAAATTATAAAACATTGATAAATTAAATTAGTGTAGCTAATAAATCTAATATATGCCTAAAATGTAACCTTTCTAAAAATTGATTTTTTTTATGAAAATAAATATTTTTTTGATAAAATATATTTTGATATAAATAATATGTCAAAAAAAAGTTTATTAGTAATTTATAGAAAATAATAATAAGAATGGTTAATATTATTTTTAAAGAAATTTTATTTTCCTAGCGAAATATTTTTTATTAAATTTTTATAATTTTATTTAAAAGTTAAATTATGATATTTTTTAGAGTTTTAATTTTAAAAAATAAATATCATTTCTAGATTCAAAATGTAAATATTATCTGAATATAAATTTTTGGTGTTTTTCTGAACTAATTTATTTGTATGTGAATTAAGAAAAAAATTTGTTTTTATTGAAATATTAACTTTTATGACTTTATCAATATATTTGTAAGACATAAAATTTTATAAAACCTTTTTATTGATAAAATATATAGTTAAGTAGAAATTATATAAAATTTTAAATACTTTTATTAATTTATAAAATCTATGTTTAATAATTTATAAACTTAAGTAATTGTTTCTCCGAAAATAAAATATTTTTGGAATTTTCTTTTAATTAAAATGTATTTTCTAAAAACTGAGGTTTTGAATTTATATAAAACCCACATAGCTTTCATATTTTTTTGATAAACCAATTTTTATCATAAAAATCAAATAAATTAATAATTGTATCCTACAAATAATTTTTAAGCCTAAAAATACACTTCTTCTAAAAATGGGGTTTTTTACACATTACAAGTGCTAATGTTAAATTTTTTTTTTCATACACATATAAATTTCAAGTGATAAAATGGATTTGATATTTTTAATAATTAGGTATAATTTATGTAATAATAGAAATTTTATTTTTATTAATTAAAAGGAAATTACCTAGGTAAAAACTAGATATCATTGTAAAAATGGTAAAATTGAATATTCTAAGAGTAATGGACTTAAAAATTGTTTGAAATAGGAAAGAATATTAATGGTTGAGGGATTATATAATTTATATCATAACCCACTCAATTATTTCCCACTTTTTATCCACTTAACATGTGAAATATGGTCTCTTTTCCATTAATTTGAAATATTTTTTAAAAAATCCATTCTCACCACTTTTAAAAGGAATCTCTCAGCACAACTAAAAACCAATAAAAAATTATATTTAATATTTAAAATACAAAATTATTCCTCTAAATAGAATTATATTTCACCATATTAATATTTTATTCACAAGATATTATCCTAATCTATCCCTTTCCAAGGAGTCCCCCAAGGTAAATCCCATGTCCTCAACACGAGTACTATTTTTCTATAATTTTTTTATCTTTATTTTCCAAATATATTTATATCATTACTATATAATAAAATAACTATTTTATTTATAATTAATTCTATCATTCTTAGGGAATAACCATTAAAAATCTTTCTCCTTTTCCCTTAATGAAAACAAAAATGATGTTCATGCATGAGTGCAGACTCTTACCTCTAGGGAGTGTCATGTTTTGGTTTCCTTATCCACCCTACATGGATGGTCCTAATTTTTAATTTAAAATAAGTATAATATTTATAAAATATTTTATATTATCAAATTTTAATACATATTATATATATTTCTCTCATTCTATGGAAAATTAAATCATAAACCTTGAGTTCGTGCAGGCTACATCTTCCATAGAATAATTGATTTCCATTTTTCTTTTTTCATCACATCCATTCGTGGATGGTCATGAGAATGTGTTCAATTTATTAATATTATTTTAATTATTTAATTAAGTATATGTTAAGGAAATTAAACAACCTATTAATTATATAAACAATAAACAAATGTAGTTAATTTAGTTGTCCAAAAGAGCGTTCTAAGCGAGAAAAATGATTTATTCATACTATGAAATAACTAAATATAGGTTATATTATTATTTTAATTCTTAAAAATTTATATATATAACACCAATAAACACAATATAAGGTCATTATTATTCTCATAAAATTATATTACAACAAAATTAATTCATAACCATCTATTAATCATGGTGTGTTCTTGTTTGGGTCGGTTTAACAACATACTTGAACAATTATATAAAATTTTATCATGTATGAATATTGGAATTTAATTTATATTTCTATGTGATATAAATAATTATAATTGATATTATATTTTTTCTATAATGAAAAAAGTCCAAAAAATAAATAATCTTGATATTAGCATCCGTTTGTAAAAAATAACTAAAACAAGCTCATTACCGATTTAACATTTAAGGATCATAAATAAAATTACCATATAATAAGATTATAAAATCCTAAATACTATTAATACACTAGTTATAGTACCTTTTTTTAATATTTTAATGATTAAATTTTAGGTAATAATGATGAACAAAACCACTATTATGAAACAAGTTTAAAATGATCAAGGTTACACACACCTGAAATCGAAAATAGATAATAAATAACTAATATAAATTTAAATAGTAATTATAAATGAAGTTTAGGAAAGTATATCGATATGAGAAATATTCTATAATGGGTGATTAAGATATTTATTTTCTTTACCGTAGGAGTCCCAAGCACATTTTTCATTAAGTTGGAATTAATGTATGGGTTTTCTCTGACATAATTTTATTTCATTGAGTTAAAAACATTTTTATTAAAACTATATTTTTTCAGGCTTGATTCATTATAATTTATAAATAATTATTTTTTATTTTATGCTTATTTTATGGGGTTCAAAAATTGTTTCTTATAACCTCATTATAAAATTATTCATACCAAAATGATTATATTATTTAAGCGTTTTTGCAAACATAATATTATTTTATTGAGTTACAAACTTTCTTATTGAAACTCTATTACTATCTTATACTGTTTTCATTTCAGGGTTTAAAATCATGAAAATTCATCATTTCATTTTTCCTTCCAATTCATTGTTTGTTATAGATATAATTTTTCTTTTAATAGATTTCCTTTGTAAAAAATATATATTTCCTTCATTTGATTGAATGGTGCTCTCCTAAATTCCATACATCAATTGATTAGAAAAATTATAAACTTAAACATATACCCTTTTAAATATATTGTGGTATAATAAGGGATTATTACATAGAATGATATTTTATTTACTGATTGTGGAAATATTGAAAATATATATACTTGTTATTAAAATATTGATGTTTATTGATTATTAAAGAATATTAATCTTGTAGTTTATAGATTATTCAATATTTAATTTTATGAATGCATTGAACAAAATTAGTGATTGGTGGGTCTCATAATATCCCCTTAATATATTGATAGGTATAATGAGACAAACTAACTTGTTTGTTTTAATGTAAGCTTTCTAAAAAAGAAACATCTTCTAAAAAAGGGCCTTTATGGTAAGATCATTATGTTTAATATAATTTTGTCTTGGCATAGGTTGTGATTTTTTTCCTACATTATGAATTCCGTCACTAAGGAAATAGTTATTGTTATCCATGAATTTATTTATTGATAAGTTAACCATGGATCTATTATGCTCACAATTTATTTTTTTATAGAATTATTTTGATTATCAGTTCCTTCCATATTATTTATGCTTCTATTATACATAATTATGGTATTTGATTTCTATCACTTATGATTATTATTAGTAACCATTTGAGCTCAACTTATTATGCTTCTATTTCCATAGGTTCTGAAGAAATCTATTAAACATGAAATGTCTAACATAATATATTTTGTGGATAATTTATATTATATATTGAAGCCTTATTATTATTTAATAATTTTTTTATATAGTGGAAAAAATTCTCATTTGATGAGAAAGAAATGGGATTTGTTAGTTAATTTTTTTCCTTAATATCTAAAAATATAATACTAAATGGTCCTTTGAAAGTATGTTACTTAATATTTGGGGGTGATATTTTAATTATTTATAGTGAATACTAGTTCTCTTTGGTTTATTTCAAATTCAGTATGTAAAGAAGTAATTTATAAGCACCATATTTTAGAATTTTGGCCTGGGGTGTTACAATAAAACCCTTTATACATTTAAATTCCATTACATCTTTTCTTTTTTATGATGTGCCCAAGAAAGAGTTACACCACTGGGGGGTTGATTCAGGTTTTTTACATTTTTTATTTCTTTTGAAGTTAAGATATGTTTAACTATTATAATCCAATCCACTATAATGATAACTTAACCTCTCTTGAATTCAATTAAAATTATATATCATAGGAACATGATATTTTTACAAGGTTTGATCTCAATATAATCCCATTCAATCCTATGATTGGTTTAACTCATCAATTATAGATTCTACACTATAATCACAAGTGATTACAACATAAATTTCTTCACTAGCATAGATTAATAATATGATTTATAGAGTCCCAGTGGAATAATAGTTTCACACTATCTGTTACAAAAAATATTTCAAAAAACATGGGAAATACCACTACTGAATGTTGGATGCTTCTAAAAAAATTTGATGAAGATATTTTATTTTGAGCCTTCAATATAAATAAAATATAAAATTCTCACTTTCTAAAAAATATAACTGAATTTTTTCTTCTTAAATATCTAAATTTTTTACATCTTAGATATATCCTTCTCATATATTATATGAAATAATCATTATGTGAAAAAAATAATTATTTCATAACACATTTATGTTTTAGTATTCTATATAGTTTTTTTACTACTTCATTAACTGATATCTACCCTATGTGCTGTAAATAATTTTCTTCAACAAATCTTCTCATTACATCCGTTTTCACACACACTATAAATTTTTTTATCAGGGTGTCCAACCAGTATTTATTGGAAACTATTCACCAGTTATTTAAGGATTTATCACATGATAATTATAAAAACATGGTAAGTAGTTTAAATTGGTTTAATTATATGTTAAACAAAAAATTAATCCACATATCACTGCAGAATGTGTTTTCCTCCACATATATTCTTATTCACCTCTACATATAATCTCCACATAGAATTTCAGTTCTTTTCCACAAATCTTTTTAATTCATCTTCACAACAAACTTTATAAACTCATCAAAATACAATAATTCTTACCCCAAATCACTATGTCAACATAACATATCCGCAAACTAAACTCTGCATGGAATTTGAATCCTCTTCATTGTATTAATGTAAAAAGTCATCCACTTACTTTATGGCTATCTAATTACTATGCAAAGGGGATTCTCAAATACTACATGGATCTCCACCAGAAAATCAATTTCATATGAAAACTTTCATCATGTTCTGCATAGCACTAGTTCTTATAAACTCTTAATCCATGAGCAAACATTAGTTACCATATTGAATTTAATTTTCTATGTGAATTCACATAGAATCTTAAATGCATAACACTAATACAAAAAGTGTCTTTTTCATGGACTTAAAATATTATTATTTTCTTCGTATAACATTCTTCTTTTTTTGTAAACTCATTCTCATGTTTCACTAATCAAAAAATAATATTCATACACATTCACCACATTCTATAAATCTCACCACACAGTATTTATTAATTTTAAAACCATAAATTCCCCACATACTCAAGATCACAACACATTTTCATGATTTGTGGTAATTTGTAATTAGGAAAATTTCAAATTTCCATCGAGTTGGGTTGATCTCAGATGGAAACCAAGCATTTTTATGGTTGATAAATATGAAAACCTTCATTTATGAAGGGATAATATGTGGAAAGAAGCAGAAGATATCCCACATTGACCAGATGAATCATATCCAAATGATTGATCAGATCAGACAGGAGATGAACTAGGAGTATCATTTGACACATGCGAATACTACTTTGTACAATGGTTCGTCCCAAATCAAAAACCCAAAGCACCTTCCCTATAGATTATAAGATAATCAATGATTAATTCTCATTTGTGCTGGCTACTGGGGATCAACACCAGTTTTTTTGGTACACACCAGGTCCTTCGGTCTAGCGGGCTACTAGCCTATACTATACACACCCTCAAGCGTACACTATGTGGGCCTTATACATGGTCTAACCCACACCCGGTGGGCACTATGCCTCCTCTTCCTTCAACGAGATAGCTTGGGCTACTTCCTTAATCATAGTTGACCTTCGGGTCCCCCAAATATGAGGTCAATCTTGGTCTGGGAAACTGTCTAGTGGGATGGACAATTTTTTTATGGAAATATTAAAATACAAAGTATAGGAAAAATGCAACGAACAATTAATTTTGATGAAAATTTCTCAATGTTCTTCTTCTCATATCAGCATAAGAAATATTCTTTCAAATAGGCTTCATTTTTTCTCTAATTTTTCTGAAAATATAGTACAAACTCTATAACACATATCTTTTTAGTTAATATTAGTTCAAAAAATTGTTACATTTCTCAAGGAAAATTTCCCAATCATGAAAACTAATGCGATTAGATGGATATATAACAAATATATAAGAATCACCAGTTTATCCATAATAATTCTCCATGAATAACCACTTCATCCCTAATCAATAAACACATATTGACATAACATTAATAATAAATGCAACACTTAGGTTTAACAATATACCCCTTTGTATTTTTTTGTCAGTATCCCTTCACTTAAATGTCAATATGTGTGTTCCAAATTTACTACCCCTTATTGATAGTAAAATTAAAAGGGTAGGTGGGGTATTGTAATATCATCATTATTCTATATAACCTCTAATCTTAGTTTCTATAAGGAAGGAATTACATCACATGAAACTTAGTGAAAATTCTTTAGTTAATCACCTCTATACGAAAAATGGGATACCCATTTTAGAAAACAAGAGATATATAACCAAGGGTATCTAAGATATCAATTAAATATATATGAATGTGAATTAATACTCAAAGTTTTACATATAAGGAGTTGAAAATACATGAAATACAAGATCCTTCACACACTTGGTCAAATATATTAGAAATTTAAGGTGGATAAAAACAATTCCCCCTTTTTCTTAGCATTACATCAATCAATAAATCCCATTAAATAAATACAATTTATAATTATATAATAGTTTTACTAGCTTACTCAAACCTCATGAAGGCTACCCCTCAAGATATGCATTCACTTTCATCATCATGGAATTAAATGAAATACATGATGAAAAAACATCCCATTAAATTCTTTACTTGTTAGCACAATACACATAAAATAATTGGGAATAAAAAGATACCTCTTTATAGTATTCAAGTCATAGTAGAAGGGTGGACATGATGTTTTAGACTTAACTCAATAGACCCCTCTTGGAATTTCTTTGGGGAAAATGTCTACAACCTGATCTTTAGTAGAAATGTATCCTTGATTGATATACCCACCAACCACATTTTGTTTGATAAAATGATACTTTATGTCACTTTTCATGGATATTGGATGTTGTATTATATTTTTGGAGAACCGAATAACACTCGAATTATCACGTGAATTTTTTAGTGGTCTCTCTATATTAATTCTCAAATATTCCAAATGTACATGAATTGAAATCATTAATGTACATGAATGTTTAGCTGTAATATATTCATCTTTATCCATGTTTAGTGTTACTAAATTTTTATTCTTTCTATACCAACTGACCTAACGTTCTCCTAGAAAGAAGCTTCCACCAAAATTTGATCTTCTATATGTACAATCACCTTCCCAATCACCTTCTGTAATGTCCAGTTATTTTAAATTTACATTGTGTCTATATAAAATCCAATAGTTTAGAATTCCTTTAACATAACTTAGATTACACTAAGTATCTTATACGTGTGACTCTTTAGGGTCACTCACAAATGTGGAACTTTAATTCACTGCATAAGTTATATCAGGATTACATGCTATTAGATAAAGTATACTTCCAATAATTTTTCTAAATTATTTCTCATTAATACTACATAAAGCTTGATCATTACATAATTTAGTTCCAATTGAAATGGTAGTTGAAACTTATTTTTCATTTTCCATTTCAAACTTTTTGGGAAATTCCCTAACATACTTTTCCTGATGTAGAAATATGTAATTTTGTTTCTACTCTACTAAAAATCCCAAAAAATATGTCATCTGACATATTAGCATGGGAGTCTCAAAATTTATTAGCATGGGAGTCTCAAAATTTATTTATATTTTCTCAAAAAACTCTTCACATAGAAATTATTTTTCACCAGCTAATATGATTTTATCCACATATATAAAAAAATGATATTACCTTTGGATATTTCTCTCACATAATGTTTACTATTAGCTTTACCATTTATAAAAATCATATCCATTAAACAACCATCCAATTTGTAATACTAGGATATAGGGGACTATTTGAAAATTTTAAAATCATTCCTCATTATGTATACCAAACTTCCATCATTTTCTATGAAAAAAGCATAAGGTTGTTCAATATAAACTTATTCTTCAAGATAACCATTCAGAAAGAAATATTTTACAACCATTTCATAGTCATTATAATGTTTGTGTGATGCTAGTACTAAGAAAATTCTAATAATTTCTACTCCTTCTACTAGTGAACTTTTTATTTAAATCCAATTCCTTCTACTTAAGAATATTCTTTACACACAAACATAACTTTGTTTCTTGATGCTTCACCTTTATCATTTTGATTATTTTTTAAAATAAACTTGGTGCCAAAAACATTTTTATTTTATGATCTTGATAAAAGATCCAAATTAGAGTTCTTATAAATATGATCAAGTAACTCATTCATATATTTTATCCATTCTTCTTGATCAACTTATTTTTCTATGGTATGAGGTTCAATTTGAGAAATAAGTGTAGTTTGGTATTCAATTATAAATATTATTCTAGTTTTAATTTGATCATATTGATTTACAATGATATTTTCAGTTTTAACATGTTTCTTAGATTTTTTTACAATTTTATCTTATTTTCATTAGCTTCATATTCATCACTGATATGTTCAGAATCAATATCAGCAAATTTTGACTCTTTCTTATCAACTTCATCATTTTTCTATTCCATTTTTATACCATTTTATACTGAATCTTATGAATATATATTAGATGAGATATCTAATTTTTCTTGTTTTTAATAATTGTGACATAACTATTGTCAAATAAATTATTCATCCACTTGTTTCAACATCTTTATCATATACCATTAGATAGGTATCCTATGAAAATGCCTTCCTCGTATTTTTCTTCAAAATTTTCCCAGATTGATGTTATTGGTCTTTATAATGTAAGGGATTCTAAAAACATTGAATTATTTAACTGTTGGTTTTTTATTATACCATATTTCATATGTTTTTTTGGTTATAGCAGACACCTGTTCTGTATAATTATGGTAGAAAATATAGCTTCTCTTTAGAAATACTTTGAGATGTTGTGTTTATCTAACATAGTCCTGACCATCACTTCTATGCTTATGGTATTTGTTTTAAATACCCATTTTTTTGTGGAGTATATGTTGTGATGCACTGATTCTTGATTCCATGATTGGAAAGATAACTTTCAAAAGCATCACAAGTAAAATCTTTATCATTAGCTGATCTTAGTTTTTTGATATAGAGACCCATGTAATTCTCTACTTGACTTGTAAAATTCTTGTATATTTTAGTTACCTATGAGATTCATTTTATAAACATGATATTAGTTAGCTGTGTATAATCAGAAATAAATTTAGTGAAATATAAAACACACATAGTATAGTTTTTTATCATCAGTCTACATAAGTTAGTATGAATAAGTTCAATTGGTCTAGAAAATAGAATATCCAACCATTTTTCTCAACATGGAGATAATTTACCTTTTTATAGGTTTCAAATATTTTATACCATTCTCTTTTTGGCTTGAGAAAATATCTCAGAATATCATTCTTAAATATTTTACTTATACTCTTTTGAAAATGGTATCAAATACTTATATTCTATTTGTTGTTTTCATCTTTGGCACTCAAGTAATAATAATTGATCGAATCAAAAATTTGAAATAGATTACCATTGGTTCTTTTTTTACTTGAGTGATAACTCTTCCTTCATTTGTTATTTTGACAATACACGAATCCTTTTTAAACAATAACTCATGTCCATCAACAGAAAGATGGTCGGCACGAAACAAATTATGCTTTAAGTCTCCAATCAATAACACATTTTTAGATTTCAGATTTTGGGTTTCAATATCCCCTTTTCCAACTAAATTGATCTACATGAAACAATCATTTCCAAAGGCTAATTTTCATACTTCATTATTCTCATTTTTCTCATATTTTTTATGTCATTAATCATGTTTGATGAAAAAACACTATTAAGAATCCATGACTTGGTTTTTCAACTAAATTTCAACAAAACTTCAACAAAACATTATTTTTCTTCATCTATTGTTTGAACACCCTTTTCTTTATCAATTTTGGATGATTTTTCAGGGAGAATACTCATGCAATTTTTAGTAATATAGCCTTACAGATCAAGTCTTCCACAAATTTATTCTAAATAGTAATGTTTATTTTGTTTTGGTTAAGAGGATGAATTATTGATAACTTCTTATTTACTTTTAAAATTTTCTATAATATTCTTAGAATAAATCTTCCTTGGTTTATGTCTCATTTTTGGTAGGGACATTTTATACCAGCATAAATATTATTTGATAAAAAATACTGTACAAAACAAGTATTAACCTCTAAACCATGATCTTTCCAACTTATAATATCCTTATCTTCAATATTGTTTTTGATGTCTTTCCATATAATGATATTTTCTCTACTCTGAGGAAAAATACCCTTGGAGAATTTCATTCTTCCTTTAAATTAATGAAAATTTATTCATTAGTATTTATGATCCATTAATGTTCAAATTTTTTTGGAACTACCCAATTTGGTATAACAAATTTATTTTGGGATTCATATAGTTCCGAATTAACCTTATTCTTTAACACCCACTTTTTAACAGTTTGTGATGATTATACCTTGACCACAACAACCTTTCTAAAATCTTCTCTAATCCATTTCAAGAGGTTAGGTGCTTCTAGAAATTTAGACTAACTCTTTAACTATTCTTTTTCTTAGATAGAAAGTTTGTCTTCCAGGTCAATTACCATAATTTCCATTTCATCCACTTTCAATTTGTTTCTTTTTTCATCGTTAATGTAGAGAATATCTTTCTTTGAACATTCTTCCTTTTCCTAAAATATCCTTTATCTTTTCATTCAACAATGAAATATTTCCCTTATTGATCTTTTTATTTTTTCTCTATAAAGGAATAAATTTCATTATTTAATATATTCTCTATATTTGTTCATTAAATTTTATAATCTTCATAGACAGAGGTTTCAAAACCATTTTCACATGTGCAATGAGGTTAGTTTTATCTTCTAATTGGCTGTTTGAGGTGGAATTAGATTCATATTCCATTACCACTAAACTTATTATTTAAAATTTAAATATTCTTTTCTTTATTCTGTCAAATTTGGTTGTACCTTTTGAACTCTTCCCCCATTTATTTTTCTATGGTTTTTCATCATCTATTTCAGGTTCTACAATATTCTTTTTTGATAAATTTAAAGTAAAATGTCCAATTTAATTAAAACTGTATAACCTCGGAGATAAATAACTTTAACATTAAAAATTACCTTCTTGAATATTTTTGATATAAGAGAAATGATTTTTTATAATATTTATCTTTATTTTTATCCTCAAATTTACTTGATTCTGACATTTCCTCATCCTAATTTTGAGATTATCAAGGTCTGAAAAGACATCTCATCTTTGATCTTATTCTTGAATACTATGATATTTCTAATTTCATATGCAATGAGTATTTTATGTAAATAATATAAAGTAATATCATCTCTATTATCTAAAGCTGATACATTAGGATCAAAAATATCAAGAAAATTTCTCATTATATTTTATGATAATAATAGAATCATCCAAATTTTTTACTAAAACCTTGAATATTATAAAAAATATCCTTGAATATCATGAAGTAGTCATCCAAATTTTATTCCTTCCCCATCTTGATATCTTAAAAATTTCTCCTCCAAATTTGTTTCCCTCCCTGACCATCATGTTTCATTCATAATTGATTTCCAATTCATCCCAAATTTCCTTGGAATTTTGGACTCCCATATCCATTGTGTAAATTTTTTATAAAAGATACATAAAAGTTGAATTTTTATCTTTTATATCTACTTCCACATTTCTATTATTAGTGAAAATCATAATAGAATCTTCAACAATAGGTTATAATATCATATTAACTTTATAATTAATTTCAAGGTCAAGAGATATTAGATAGGGGAACATCCTATTCTTCTAACTGTGATAGTTATTTCCATTGAAAGTAGAAACACTATTACTTTTGACATAATTTAGATTATCCATCATCAATACTTACTTTATCATGAAAGATGGAACATAGATATGATACCAATTTTTGTTATTAGGGAATAGTTACACCATTGAGAAGGGTAGTTGAATAAGTGGTTTTTTTATAATTTTTATTTATTTTGAAATTAACCTCTATTGACCTATTATGAACCAATCCAATTTTATGATAAATCAACCTCTCCTGAATGAAATAAAAATTAATATCATAGGAACTAAATATTTTTATAAGGCTTGGTCTTAATATGGGACTACAACTTTCTCTTATTAGTTAGAATCCCTAATTATTAATTCTCAATTATAATCACAAGTGGTTATAATATACATTTCCTCAATAGAATAGTGTCCCATAGAAAAACCAGTTTCACATATTCATTTATAAAAATGATCACAAAAAATAAATGATAGATCAATTTTTAATGTTGGATGCTCTTGAGAAATTTATGAAGCTCTTTTATTTTGAGCCTTCAATAAAAATAAAATAACATATGGTCACTTTCTAAAAATACCTTACTGAACTGGTTCTTCCTCAATATAAAACTTTTGAATTCTCAAATATATATTGATCATATATAATGAGACATGATCATTACATGCATAAAATAATTATGACATTTATCTTTTATGCTTTATCATTCTATTTACACAATTTTACTACTTCGCAAACTGATATCTACATTATGAGTGAAAAATATTATGTTCTTTACTTTAGTAGTCACTAGAAATATATTATTTAATATGAGAATCGTCCCAATATTATAGAAAGTATACATCTATTATTCAAGTATTTATTTCATGATATGTCTTTAAAAGTGGTAAGTAGTTTAAAGCGGTTCAATTGTATAAGAAACCAAAAAATATGTCTCCAATAACTATAGAAAGTGCTGGACTCCCATATAATTTTTTATTCATATCAAAAAAGAATCTCCACCTAGTATTTGAATTCTTTTCTCCAAATCATTTTAATTAATCTTAATAAAAAAACATTGATAACTTATTCACATACTATTATTATTTTTGCAAAGAAATATGTCCACATAGCATATCTACAAACTAAACATTATATGGAATTTGAAACCTCATAACTGCATTATCGTAAAGAACCATGAACATACTACTTAACTATCTTAGTTCTCTATAAAATATTTTCTCACATACTGTATGGCTGTACACATGAAATGCATTTGCATATAAAAATTCTCATCATCTTTTTCATAGCACTGATTTACATTGCAGCTTAATCCCTGATTAAAATTTCATTCCCACATAATATCCCATTTTTTATGAATATTTTCACAGAATCTTAACTTTGTATAAATAATCCAAAAAGCATGTTTTTCATGGCTGAAAAAATATTCTATTTTTGTATAACATTATTATTCATTCAAATTTTTTTCCTCATGTAGTACTTATTAGAATATAATCTTCATCCCCATTAACCGCATACTGTAACTCTCACCGTATTGTAAATATTCATCCAAAAATCATGCTTCCAAAAACATACTCATGTTTGTAAATATTTTTTATTTTTTTGGCAATTCATACTTAGCCGCATTTCAAACTCCCACCAAGCTAGGTATATCTCACATGGAGACCAAGCTCCTTTATTGTTGATCGATCTGAAAACCATTTTTTATGAAGGGATCATGAATTGGAGGAAGAATAATATATCCTGCATTGATTGGGTGACTCATATTAAAATCATCTGTCCGACTGTATTGCTGCTGTTTTATGCATATTACTTAACTCAAATGTACTATACTCCACATAGCGGCTCATCCCACATCGAAAACTCAAAGTGGTTTCCATCAGCTTTATAAGATAACCAGTGAACACTACCCATTCAAGATATCTACCAGGGATCAACACAAGGCTTTAATGGACACACCATAGGCCTTTGGCTAAGTGGTATTTCGACCCACACTATGTGTTCCCTTGGGTTTTCACTCCACGAGCCTTACACACTGCCCCGCCCACACCCCGAGGGAACCATGCCACATCATCCACCCATGGGCTTGCCTAGGATGCTTCCTTAATCATGGTTGACCTTTGGGTCCGAAAAAGTCATGGTCAATATTTTCTAGGTCCACTGTTTAGTGAGATGTTTCATTTTTTAAGTAAGGAAATATTAAAATACAATGTATTTGAAATATGAAATAAAACATTAATTTCCATTCCAACTTCTCAATGTTCTTATTCGCACATCATCATATAAAATATTATTTCGAATGGTATTAATCGGTTTCTCCTATATTGTTGAAAACATAGTGAAAACCTCAAAGTACATGTATTTTCTAGTTTATAATAGTTCAAACAATCGTTACATTTATCAAGGAGAACTTTCAAACAATGACATCTAATTCTATTAAATGGATCCATTAAAATTCTCTAAGAATCACCACTTCATCCATAACCACTAAACACATAATGAAAAAAATTTAAAAACAAATGAAACACTGAGGTTTGATAGTTTATATATGCTCTTATTTTATGGTTCAATTTAAAATGATCTGTTGTATTTAGGATATCCAACTTACCACTGTTCATGTATAATTTAACACATATATTATGGATCTTATCCTATCGATTCGTGTCTCCTCTAGATTTTTCATTAACAAATATAGGAATCAAATATTCCATTCTATAACATGGATATAAATCTATTCTTTGTTTTTAAAAATTATAGTATTCCCTTCAAAGATTCATAATGCTCATTCTATGTATTTTTAATGTATCTATTAACTATTCCTACTATAAATGTAATGTTAGACATAGTAAAAACCATGAAAGACACTAGACTACAAACTGCTAATATATATGTAATCCTCACTATGTTCCTTTTCCCTACCACACATTCTAGGTCCTATTTTTTAGGAAATGTGAAATGAAAAACCAATATTGTTGAAATGATGTTTTATTTGAATATTTTAATCCTTTCCAAAACCTTGCAGATATATTCAAATTAAGATGAAATATTTTTTTGTTTTCTAACCACTAATAATCTTTAACCCTAAAATCATTTTTCCCACTCTAAGATATTTAATCTCAATTATTACTACTACTTTACAATTTATATCTAATATCCATTATATATTTTGAACTTATAAGATCATTTTATCCACATAAAATAGAATAATAATGAAACACTTATCATTAGAAACCCTGAAATTGCTACAATTATTAGTATTTATATAGGTGAGATATTTCTATTTCATAAATGCATTAAATCCCTTATTCCATTTTTTGTGACTGATTATCCTATATAAAACCCATTTGTAACTATACATTGTAGCTTCCATTTCGGAATCTTTAAAAGAAACTATTTAATTCATGGAAAGTTCCTCCTTTGAATCACTATGAAATAATGTTATTTTTTGCATCTAATTACTCTAGTTATAGACTGTATGACACAACCATTCCATGAGAATTTTAAATTAATGTGTACTTAATAATTGAAGAAGTAATATTAATAAAATAAACTCTTTCCTTCAACTAAAATTATTTCAAAAATAGACTTTCCTTAAACCATGATCTACCATTTTTTTATACTTAAAATACTAGACCCATTTTCTCTTTAATTAACTAATTACCAAAGGTAAATATATTAACACCTATGTTTTATTAACATGAACTTAATATAACATTTCATTAATTTATAACTCCCAATGTTTTATGTTAATCATAATTTTTACAAAATCAAAACATTTGTATTCTTCACCATTAGTTAGAAGAAAATAATTACAAATTTATTTAAACCAATAAACATGTTTTTCGACTATGTTAGATCTCGTCAACTAATCTTGAGGTTAAAATACAAATTATTGAACTCTCATTAATTATTTATAATTTCTTGAACATTAAAATACATCTATACTCCCTGGTACATTTGGAACATAGCCATCATTGTGTCTTCTTAAATTTTTATGTACAACAAGACACATAGTACTCCCTAAAAAAATCAATACTCTAAGACATTGATTAAAATTTTTGTAGACAAAGTGATGTTTTAAGGATATTTTTGATACCATAAAGAAGATGTTGAATTATGAAGTTGAAGATGAATCCTCAAGCATGTGGTATTTATTTTGAGAATAAGACTTGGAGTGGTGAAGAAGTGGACATGGTACTTTTATTGTATTTTATATTCAACACATAAATCATGTTAAAACATAAGTCTCACATGGTGCTTAATTTGAGGCAAAGTTCATTAAGATGTTATAGAGAGTTTTAAGATGTTTAAAACAATTATAATGATGTTTATAGTTATTTTTATGTGTTTTAGAGTTAAGGAAAATTGTATTTGATATCTATATTAGTAACATATACTTAATGGGATTTTTTTTAGAAAATTACATAATAGAAAAGTACTCCAAGATAATCTAATACATAATGGAACCTCTGAGATAAACTCCCAAAAATTAATAATAAAATTAAAGCTTTTATATATGCATAAGTTTAGTTTTGAGTACATCTGTAGAAATATAGAAAATTATAGAATGCAGAAGATTAATATTACTAATGTTTAAGGGTAACATTATGAAAAATGGAAGTGGATAAGTCTTTAGTGAAAAGTATCAATACCCAATAGAAATGATTTTGATGCATAAATTTAATATGATAATATTAAATGGTATCATAGTGGTTAAGGTAATACGTAAGATTTATTTCAATGATATATAATGGTTATCTACAATTTACTCAGTAGATATAACAGTAATTCCAGGATACATAGGTGGAATTGTTGGAAGGATTATTTTTACTAATTAAGGATGAATTATAATGATAAATATGAATATGAATGTTTTTTTCTTATACGGATTAAATATGATAAAGGAAATTGATAATACATGTATTAGAGAATATTGGCCACACAGTGAAGCTGACCATTACATAGCCATTAAAGACATGGATAAATGAAATATTGTATATGAAACTACATATACGGTCATACCATCTTCATGGAGACTTGGATAAGAAGACAATAATATCTAGTTATATGAAGAAATTTTACAACATTTTGAAATAAGAATTATAAATTATTAGAACTAGTTTATTAATTTGTAACCGACATAGTCACACCGTGATTATTTGAATAGTTCCAAAGAAGAATAAGAAGAAATAAAGTTAATAATGGAAGTTGGATAAAGTTTAATGAAGTTAGTAGTTTAAATTTTAATTTGAAATTAAAATTTAACATTTTAATATTATATTTCTGTTGTATAATATTTAAAAAAATAATTGGGTTGTAAAACTCTTAAAAATGTGAGATGATTGGATAAATGTTACCACCCATGTCAACATAGGACACCTTTTTTTTGTGAGCCTACATGTTTAGTACTACATAGTTAAACAAACATAGGATAGAGTAGTGTTTAGATGGGTGAACTCCTTGGACGCTTTCCATAGTATGTATGAGTGACAAAAAAACCACACTAAAAGAATATGTGTTATTCTATTAGGTAAATCATTAGTACAACAAGTGACCTCAATGGGCAATGACCTATGGTATGCTAATAAGGAAACCATGTTATTATGGTATACCCATTGGGTTAGTTGAATATGTTAAATGCTTAAGGATTTTGGGTTATAAAAATTATATCAGAGTCAATACCTAGTTAGAATTGTAGTGGAACTACCTGAATTTGAGGTGTGGGTTCCATAATGAGTGTATATCTCTTTATAATAGTGGAGAGTGTAACACCCACAAAAAAATCAGTAATTAATAGATTAGGTGTTGTTACACATTTAAAAAATGAACCCCTTTTTTTGTATCCCTTCTTCTTTATAATTCCACAATTAATTTATTGTGGACTGAAGTAGTGTAAGGATAGGTGACCAATGGGATGTTTCCTAGGGCATGAGTGAATAAAGAAAAAAATAACACTGAAAGAACATGTGTTTTATAATAGCCCAGTCTTAACATACATAGAAATTACCAAAATTTTGTGGAATACTTAAAACCTAAAAAAAAGAAGCCCAAGAACCTTATTATTCTAGTTCTTCTAGAAACATGGAAAACATGAAAATCGGTACATAAGTGAGCTAAATTATCTCCCACTAGGTTATTATTGACTAACAACCTCCTTAGAAACATCATACTTAATACTTATATTCATAAAATGGGGAAGGAAAAATAAAAAGGGGTGAGATTAGATACTTAGTAAGGGTAAAAAAGGGATACATGTAAACATAAACATGAACATAAAAGTATGAGAACATGATAAAAACATTTGAAGATCATAAATTTCTTATCAAATATCATAAACATGAATCATGTCATAAACCATGACAGTTCATAAGACTTTAATTATAAAGAAATAATGAAAAAATATCCATGAAAGTATAACATAGGAATAATATATGGAATTATATAAGAAACATAAGCATATATAATGATTTATATTTTATTCAAGACATCTCTTCTAAGGCCATCTTAGTGGAAAATTAATTTACTGAATTGGATTTTATCACAATTATAACCCTATATTACAGAATGATGTTCACTCATCATTCTAGTCCTGTAATATTGAATTGAATTTACTTCCCATTTCATCCATTTCTATCTCATGAGATATAAATCTTTACCCAATGCATTTGAGGGAGATATAGGTCCCACCCATATCATAATGAAATCATATGTTCATGTTCCACATGATCATAAAAAATCATAACATAGACCACAAAAATGAATTGGGTGCCATAAACAAGTCACCATATCTTAACATGTGGAAAATAGACAGGATTCATAATCATTTTATCAAAGAATAACCTATAAAAAGAAGCGGGTTTCATAAACATATAACTAGTGAAAGATAAATAGATTTCATAAACATCACGACCTAAACATAAACAATTAAGAGGAATAATTTGAATGAAAAAATTAAATACTTTACCCCAAAATGTAAGAGTAACACTAATAAATGTTATCTTATATGGTAAATTAGTTTGAAATATCTTTTAAAAACACTTCATGAGGAAACTATCATTTCTCCTTTGAAAAATTCTTCTTAAAACGTTAAAAATTTTGAAAATAATTTTCATGAAAATAAAATTGAAAAATTATGAATGAATCATTGAAAAATTTTAAAATCAATTTTCCATTTAAAACTTTTAGAGTAGATTGAAAACCTTTTCAAAACTGTTTTCCTTGAAAACTTATAAAAGAAGAATATAAACCTTTTGAAAACCACTTTGCTTGAAAATTATTTTGAAAAATAAATAATAAGTATAAAAAATTTGAAATCCATTTATTTTAATGTACAATTTAAAAAAACATTCTTTAAAATTAACCTTTAAACATGAGAATGAAACTTCAATGAAACGAAAGGGCTAAATTGGTATATGTTGTATGAGGAAAAATAGTATTCCATTTTTATTGTAAAAGGTTTGAGAAATTATTTGTTTGGAAATAGATAAGAATATTCCTTTGAAAACATTGGTAAAATAAAAAAAGGGTAAGAATTTTCTATAATTATTATAGGATATTAGAAGAGTGTTATTGGAATCCATTTTAGGAATACATTGTTTTTATAAAATAAAAATTTCTGACTGAAGAGAGGGGTAAGGTCATATTTTTTTTTAAATTCTTATAAGTACCAAAGAGTTGGAAAAATGTTAATAATATATGAATAAATCAAGAATAACCATTGGAGAATGAAATTCATGAGTGGTTTTGAAATATAGATCATATGATTTCATTAATAAAAATGTGATCATCAAAAATCTTGATAAATAGTGAGATTTTTTTAATAAACTCTTACCACATGGAAAATTTGATACATACTCCCCATTTATGAAAATAAAATTACATAGAGCATAAAATTTCATGAAAATAAGGAGATTAATTATGTAACATTTCAAAAGAATATTATACACCTCATATAAAAATATAGGTGTATATCATGGCATGTGTCTCAAAGAAGGAAATTTGTGACAAAATTAATTTATTGATTTCCTAACATTTTAAAATTAAACCCCATGAAAGAAAGATAATAAAATGGTTATGTAAATAAACATATATTTAATAATAATAGGAATATAATATATTTATGGAAATTATATAAACCATAAAAATTAAGTGAGCGGTGAATAAGATACGTATCTTACTGAAATAAAGAGTGAGATGAAATTTCCTTACCTTGTGTCTTGACTCCCATTATACTCATTCCAACTTCCTATATAAAAAATATAAGTTTATTATAAATTTATAAAATAACCATATTATTATATATAATACCATATATGATTTGATTATGTCTTCATATTTCCCATTTGTTAACAATTCAAGGTTAAGGATTCACTTTGGGTAATATCCTCTTTGTTTTTCACATGTGTCTTAATTTGTTATATCATTGGTACATATACATATATAATGATTTTCAGAATATAAAACATGATTTAAATATAATTTATATTCATTATATGTTTATAATAATAATCTATATAATATATATGTATGAAACAAAATACACTGTTCATGGAGATGGTTGGCCGTACAAACACATTAACGCTATTTCTGTTTAATTGTCATGCTAAATGAAAGAAAGTAAAAGAAATATATATATATATGTATATAAATAATTATTAAAGTGGATTTATTATATAATATAGATCATATATATTTACTAAACCCATCCTTAATACATTCCATGTAGTGTATAAATGAATCCCATCGCTGGGGGGGGGGGGTAGTCCACACTTCCTCAAATGAAATTAGCGTATTTACACAAAATGGAAAGTATAAAGATTTTTGATGTAAAATAATTAAAAAATATTAAATTCATAATAAATATAACATATAACATATATAAATATACTTTCAATCCTAATTTCAATCATGATAGGCAATAAAGGAAAAATGAACAATCATTATTTTGTGAGGTGGTATTTAGCCACACATGTAAACGTTATGTTCATTACCCATTAGATGGATGTGTGAGTAAGTGTGGGTCGAAACCTTATAATAAAAAAAATACTATTATATTTGGGATAATGTTTTTTTATATAGGCATGTATTAATAATATTTTATGGAGTGAAGTAAGAAAATAAATGAAAGGATATTGAGAGAGGGTGTTACCTCTTAATCAGGTAACACCTTTTGGTTTGCACCAAAGGGATTCATTGGAAGAATTTATGACCTAGGTAGGATTAAATTAGGAATTTAGTGATTTTTTTAATCTATTTGGGTAGTCTTTGGTCAAGTAAATGTGTTTTGAGAGGTTTGAGGAAGTGGGAGGATATGAGGCCTTTTACAATGGAGGAAGAGTGACACTCTTGTAATATTTTTGAAAAGGGAAACCATACCCACATTTTTTATTTAAAGTGAATCCAATAATAGTCCAAAGTAGATAAAAGGTAGTATAGTGTCTACATATTTCCATAAAAAATTTTTTGGACAAGTTTATTGGTATTTTGTTTCCTTAAGTTTATGGTTTTCTCCATTATTAAGATTAATTTAACCTTAATTATTGTAATTAATTTTAATCACATTCACTAATAATTTCATTCAAAAACTAATTTTACCATATTATAAATTATAAATTACACTAATTAAAAATAATTAATACATTTTTAAAAATTTAAATCACATAAGTGGTAGAATTTAATTGAAATAAAACCCTACAGACGGGAGGAAATTGCGGGGGTTCCAAGTAAAAATGTTCAAAAGTTTGCTATGCTTTTATTATCAATTTCAAAATGAAATTGATTATAATAACCTAAATTTTATTGGCTGATAAAAAATTAATCTAATTAAACTTTAAATCTAACTAAAAATATAATTTAACTATAGAAATAAATTAGATGAAAAAACAATTTTGAATTAAAATTTAGTATTTTTAACAATTCATTAAAAAATAAAATTTATAGAAAAATACCAAAAATTAATAGTAAACTAATTTTTATTATTCTCATTCAATTATGCAGTTTATTTTTACATATAATATTTATAAAATTTTGAAAATTTATATTTAAAACAGGTTTTCCATTTAAAGGACGTAAAATTTCCTTAATAAAAATATTGGATTTTATGTGTTAAATTATTTTTATTATCATATTATGCTTATAAAATCTGATGGATGAATGTTAAAAATATTTATATTGATATATAACATATATATAAAAGTAAATTACTTAATAATTTTAATTAATTTAATTTATTAGGATTAAAATAACTTTTAGAGAATTGTAATAGTTTTATATAAAAATACACCCTTTATATTCAATTGTTTCTTATATTCATTAAAAAATAATTTGTATCTAATTAATTCATTTTATATTTTTTTAAAACTATATATTTACATAATTTAGTAAATAATATTCATAAAATATAATTTAATATCTAGGTTATGTATTATTATATTTTGTTTAATAATATATTATTGTTCGGTAACACTCGGTCACACGTGTTATGCAAGACATCGAGGAATGTTTGTTGTGTGTCAAACATAATTTTACCTTAGTTTTCCATATAAAGAAATATTAACTTTATATTTCATGAATTTTATGATTAAAATATAATTTATTATAACTCAATACAAACTTAGTGCTTTAATATATATAAAATAACTATTTTCAGTGTTGTATGGATTGAAAAATATCAAAAAGACTAAATAATTTGAATAAAATATTTCAAAAAATCTCAGGGTGTTACATGTTGGCTGGTGGAGAGTCATTATTATAATAGGTGACCTCAGTGAGTAATACCATCTACTATTTTAGGAAGGAAACTAAGGTATTACAAGAGACCCATGGGGTGAGATAATTTGGTTCAAGGATTGGGTATGCTAGGTCATGACAAGGGTCTTGCATACATGTTTACATTAGTTTAGATAACTATGTACTATATGTAGAAATAGAGTTCATTGAGGAAGAATATTATTTGAAGTAAAATATATATAAAAAATTTATAATTGGAATAAAACACACGTGGGAGTGAAAATAAAAAAAAAATAGAAATAATACACTATTTTGTTTGTAAACATCAAAAATGTATAACGTGGTGATGAAAAAGGAAGGCACACCTATTATTAACATTGAATAAGTTCAATTGACTATTGTGTTTTTAGGATAAAACTATTAAAGGATAAATATAATCCAAACCATAGTAAAGTATAATATTTCAATGTGACTTATTAGGATATAACACTGCTATATTCTTTTATTATGATTAAATGAAATTCTCGAATCATTTATAACCACAAGGTGATTATAATGGATCATATTGCCTCAAGTGAGACTAGATATTACCAATGATTAACTACGAATTTTGTGTTTTAAATCTTGGACATCAAGTTTCTATTGTTTATTACTTTCCTTGATGTGCGAGTTAAGAAATGTATCCCTAAATGAAACAATTAAAAAAGATTGATTTATAAATAAATCCTGAAATAGAAGAATGGTATATAATTCACTAATTCATCTCCTCTCATTAAACCTCACCGTTCCTAGGGTAACCACAACTGGTATTAGATAAGTTAGGGTTTCCAATGATGAGAATGAAGTTTAGTGTTTCTTTATTGAAGTTGTTAGTGAAGTTGGTGTTGTGATCTAATATTTTATATACATCCTAGATAGTATTAATATAGTTAATAAAAAAAAGTTCCCATAGTGAATGTAAAAAATTATAATGTTTCTAAGGAACTAATTCTACCCTATATACTTTCAATGGGAATGAATGATATATGTATTATGACTAATAATCTTATATATATTCTATAAGAAGAAACTTTGACTTAAGATACTTGAAATAGTTTGGAGAATGATGGGAATGCATGAAATTATATTATTCCATCTATTTTAGAGATGTAATTTTTAAATTTTATAGAGATCAAGAATATTAAATTAATTTAGGGTAAACTAATAAATATATATGAAGGTAATCCTAAAGTCTAAAAAAATAAGTTATAGATTTTTAGATTTAAGTATGAAGATATGAAATTTATTAAAGGAGAATCTATTGACGAATTCTTTATAGTGGTTAATGAGGTATAAATCACAATGATTGGTTTCAGTTAGAACCATAATGATTTAATTATAGTTAAGGATATACTTTGCATCTCTTAAAAATATTTGGTTTTAAATTTTTGTCTATAGATGATTGTGATCTTAAAATACTTCCCTTGGATAACATTATTATGATCTTGGGTATATAAAAGTTTTAAAAATAATGTTATCAAAAGGAAAATAATTAACATAAGAAGGAAATATCATTAAAAGATGTGAATAATCAATGTTACTTAATTAAAATTATGGATGAAAATGATGATGTTGTTGGAGGTCTGGATTTTAATTAAGACGATAATTTGAATTTCAACAAGACCATGTACCTCATCTAAAAATATGTCCAATGTGGTAAAGGAATATTTCTTGTAAAATTACCTTTATTTTTTTACCTATGTGTTTATTAGAAATTTGACAGAAAATTATATATAGATGGAAGAAGATGAAGTTATGGATGATGAAGATGTGAAGCGAAAAATTTCCTCGAGGAAGAAAGAATGAAAATATTCTTCTAAACTTAAAGGGGATAAGTTATCTAAATTTAAGAAGATAATATTATAATCTACATGTGAAGAAAGTGATTATAGTGTGGATGATGAAGAGATATATTAATCTGTTATATATTATTAATAACTAGTAATTTCAAAGTTAAATGAATAATATTCACAAGCGATTAGAGAAGTAATAATGAAAGTGAGGTAGAGGAATAAATAAATTTCATGCTAAAGTGGTAACTCAAAGATGTCCTCTTAAAATAATATCAATTTGGAAATGAGAATATGAGTTTGAAGAATTTTTTCTAATTATGTTTTAAAAATGGATATTTACAAGCTATAGGAGAATCAATGTTTAAAAATGAAATTAACAACTAGAAAAGTTTCTTTATTATAAGAATAATATGAATATTGACTTAGAAATAAAGGGAAATCACAAGGAGAAGGATCTTGAGATTATCGAACAAAAATTGATTTATGTAGAAATGAAATCAAGAGTATAAAATTACAAAATTTATAAATAGACTCATATATCTATATAAAGATCAATGATTATGATTTTGAAAGAATTTAACATCTCAAAAAATGGTGATATTCAAGTTGGACAACAAGTATCACATTCAAAGGTTGATAAAGATCATAGAGGTGTTGGGGAGATTCATGAATCAATGTAACTATTTAAAAAACCATATTTATGAAAAAAGGATGAATCCTATAAATCTCAGAATTTTGGGAACACTTATTTGAATGTAAACACTAATAAAAATTATGATTTGAAAAAATAGAAATAATTATTTCATATAACGGTGGAGACAGATAGAACTTGAAAGGATGTGTTTAGTTTAGTTACAAATATTTTAAAAGGGGGAGTAATCCTAATCATTGAATAAATGTTTATAAGAAATATAATAGATTTTTACTAAATTTTAAGAATTAGTTTCAACCATAGAGTGAGGTTTTTGAATGATGTGATCCGTTGGGTAACAATACCAATGAATTTATCACCATATTACCCAACTATTTGAATCTGAATTTTAATACTCAAAAGTCTCAAAAGAAGAAAGTGAATAGAATTGAGAATTAATTGATGATTTAAGTTTCAAACAAAAAATTGAAAAATAATGATCCATATATCATGGATAATGGATGATCACATCATATGTTTGGATATTTAAATATATTTAATGACATTAAGAAGTTAAAATACTTTTATAAACTTTGATAATGGGGGTCAATCAAAATTAGTGTACTTCATTTAGTAATAATTAGAGAAGATAATATTGAATTAAGTAACTCATTTTTTATTATTAGTTTAAAATAAATGTTAATATGTGTGTATCAAATCGATGATTAATATCATAAAGTGGTATTTTAGAAGAATGATTGTGCTGTAAAGAAGTTTAAAGATATATTTATTGTAATTGTAGGAAAACTAACAACAAGTATCATATTTTAGGTTGGTGAAATAGTGGATAATAATATGACATGTTATAACAATAGTAATTTTTTAAAAAAATAGAGAATAATAACTCTATAATGGTAGAAAGAATAAAAATACTCAAGAAAAGTGCCAAAGATATGATCTAAAAAAGAAGATATTAGGGAGACAAAGGAGATGAACATTCTTCCATTTGAGGATAAAATTATCAATGTTATAAAAATAAGGATGTAAAGAGTAGCAAGAAGAAACAATATTTAGAATGTCACATTTCTTGTGTAAATAAAAGATAATATTTTTGAATTATAAATATGAGTTAAAAAATAACATGGTAGAACAAAGTTCATTTCTATCAAAGAGGTGGAAAAAGACAATCCCATCATTTTTATTTCATAAAATCCATAAAAGGAGGATGATATTATTATTGAGGACAAAAAAGTTATGTCCTTAAACTAATTTAGGGGTAGATATTATTTATAGGGATTATATATTTTGAGTGAGTTTCAAAAAGGTTAATATATGAAGTCAACATGTGGGTTTATGAGTTTATTTATTTGTGAACTATTCTAACATGATTAGTGTGAATGTTTTTTGGGAATATGTAATATAATGTTTCAAAGAAAATATTTAAAAGGGGGAAGTGGAGTGATTATTGGTTTTTATAAAATTAATAAGGATCTCTGAAGTTTTAGATATAAGTCACTATTTTTTGGCAACCTGATTTTAAAGTTCAATATTCCAATTTTCTACACCATGTTCACTCACATAGGATTTTATTTATTGAATAATGATTAATTTCTATGTGTGATGAGTTTAAAAGTGATTTAAATTCATTATTTTATGAAAAAATACAATAGGATAGGGGGATTTTTGGGGGAAAAAGTTATTTAGGGAGATTATTGAGACCATAATGAAGAATATGAAATTTGAATTTAATAGTGATTCCATTAGTATGTGGTATTTTTATTGAGAGGATGGTTTGGAGAAATGAAGAGGTAGATTTGGTTTTTTCATTTTCTCTTGTTTTCAACATAGAAATTATATTTAAACTCAAGTGTCATAGGGTGTTTAATTTAAATTAATATAAATAATAATTCTTTTTAGTTTTTTAATATGTTGGAAAGTAGTTTAATGAAGTTCAGAGTTATTCATTAGTTGTTTCAAGTTGATTAGAATTAAATCTGAAATATAGATACTCTATTTTATATAATTTTCATTATATTGGGAACTGAAAAAATTGATAATTACTCCAACAAAATCAATGTAAATGGAAATCTGATATGATGTTCAAGAAATGGAAAAAGGAAGTAAAGCTTCCCATTATGCATAAGAGTAGTTATGAGTAGATTAGTTGAAATATGAAATATATGAAATGCATATGAGTAAAGTTATTGATGCATAACTGTAATTATAATGGGAGTAAAACAATTTCAATGTACTTAGTGTGTAAGATAAATAGACAAAAGTAACTCTTCTAATTTTTAAAAGTCAATATATTAATATATAAAGATATCTTAGTTTCTAAGAAAACCAGTAAGGGTTATTTCCATTACATGTAAATCTTATCTGATATTTTTCTTGTATATATAAAGATTTTCCAGGATATGTGAAGGTTACTCCTATAAATATATATTGGTTTTAGACTTGAAAAATATATCATTTTTTTAATTTAATCATTACAATTTTCAAAATTTAAGAGGGAATTTTAGATGAATTGTTTCTAAAAATTAAGGATAATTTAGAAGAATAAACATGGAGATGATGAATCCATTATGGTAAAAATTAATTATAACAAATGGAATTTTTGATATATTTAGAGGATAATATTTACCAAAATGTGATGTTGGCAGTCATGACACATTTAAAGACATGGTTAAATAAAAGATTATATTTTTGTCTATATTTTAAGATATGTTCACTCCATGTTCCTGAACACTTGGAGAAGAAGATAATAAGAGATTTATGTTTTTAAGGAAATAAATAATAATTGGTGGAATTTATTTTTCACATTTCAACCAAAAAAAATCACAGTATGATGTTATGGAAAATTCCAAATAAAAAGAAAAATAATGAGAAGTTGAGAAGATAATTTGAAAGCAATTAAAGGATGGTAATAGTTTAAATTTTAAATTGAAATTAAAATTATATATGTGAAGATGCTATAATGAAAATATTGAGAAAAGAACATGATCAAACATATATGCTTATAAGATTGTAGTGAAACATATACTATGTTAAAGAAAGAGAGTGAAACATAGAAAGGGAGTGTATGTAGTGAATTTTACATAATAATAAGTGAGAAGACGAATATAATACTCATATTAGTGTAATTAATTTTAGAATAATAGAATGAACACACTGGTTTGTTTGAAATCATCACGAAAATATTTTGTGGCAATGAATAAGTAAGTCATAACTATTATTAATAGTAAATAAGTGTATGAGATATATAATATTGTCAGAATACAATTAATATTAGAGAAGTATAATAACTGCGTATGAAAAGTAAAAGATTTCAATGGACCATAATTGGAGATATTTTTGGGAGGTATAATTGTAAAATTCTTCTATTATGAGCAATTCATAAGCCTTGTTGGTTTATTTCCTCAATGGATACTCTAGTGGGTTGGTTTGTATATTGTGTTTCTATATCATGTCAAGGATTAGCTACTCACTTTGAGTAGAGAACCTTGTACATCTAGAATCCATTTTTTATTTCTTTTCTCAGTGCATGCGAGTTATGCAATGAGATCTCTCACTCTAACAAGTGATATAGGTTGATTTATTAAGAAATCATAAAATAGAAGAATCATATACTATTAATTGATTCTCCTCATCTTTCAGTGAACCTCATAATTCCTCACTCTAGCACGCAATTACCATAGAATTTCTGTAATGATTCTTAATTTTTATTACCATATTTCACTAAGTGTCATTTTTTATAAAAAATCAATTTTTTGATGAATACATTCCTACTTATAATAAGCATATATTTGTCACTATATAATAGAAAAAAATCTAATTTATATATTTCTAAACCACATAAAAATATATATCTTAGACTTAGCTTTTAGCATGTCCCTCTCACTAGCATTAACTTAAATATATGTGTTATAATTAAAGACATTAAGTTCCAATAAATCTATCCATATATAAATTTAGAGTTCCTCAAATTGGTTATTTATTTTTGGTATAAATCGACTGCACCTGATTAAACATTCTATGGAATGTTAAACCTCATAATATAATTTCTTAATAAAAGAATAATACAATCACATGATTTTGAAACTCTAATTTAATGTCATGTTCTTCCATTCTTCCATTCTATTCAACTATGGTTTCCAAATAGTTTCTTCTCTAACCAAATACTATTCTCCTAGAAAAAATTATTGAATTCATTGATATTGTACTTAGAATCATTATTAGACATAAATAATTTTATCTTTAAAACTATATAACTTTCCACAATGGTTCATTATTATATTAATTTTATAAATAATTTTGATTCTATATTCAAAAGTTACACCCATAATTTTTGTGTATAATCATTAATGAAGTTAGAATAATATGGTGAATTAGTATGAGATCATACTAGTGTTGGTCCTTAAAAAATTGCATCCATATTTTAAGGTAAGGGTTTCATTCCTTACATAGATAAAGAAACTATTTTCTTTATTCCAAGGTTACACTATTCACAGGATCTATACTTCATGCGGTTGAATTTCAACAATCCATTATTAACTAAGAAAATCATCCCCTTTTCACGGTTGTGAAAAAGACATAAATCCCACAACTATGATTCAATGGTAAATTAAATAATATAAACTATTATCCCATCTAACATTCCCATTAAAAAAATGATTCACCTTTAACACCTTTAGACACCTCCATGGAACCATATTTGATTTTCTATACACAATCCACAATTCTTATACATAACCCTACATCATATAGTTAATCAATTGATGCTAAATTTTTCTCAATTATTATATATATCCAGTGCCTTCCAAATTTAGCAATAATTTATTCGATATCTGAATATTGACATCAATTTTCCTTATAATCACAGGAGCATCATCATCCATATGATAAACTATATAGAAATTCATAGACATAAAATTGTTTAGGAGTTATTTCCGAAAATCCCTATATATATATATATGATATTCTTGGATATATCATAAGATATTTTTTTTGGGATAAATCATAATAAAATATTGAAATAAATCATTTTAGTACATTAACCAACAATAAGATATAACTAGGCTATATCATTTGGAATGGAATGTAACATACAACTTTCAACACATCCTATGATTGATTAGAAGACAAATGAAAAGAGTTATCATTATTGAATTTTTCAATATTAGATATCATTATTATGATTGCTTAATATGATGAAATACATGATAAGATCAACGTAATCATGTACTGAATAAATGTATATCCATATAATTAACTCATATGTTATATAATATATGATTCAATTCATGATTCATGAGGAACATAATCAATGGATATATAAGGCAACCACTATGGGTATGGTGTGTGTCTGAGGTGTTTTCTTCCTATCCACTGTTCCTTCCCAAAGTCACCTTATACATTTTCTTTTTTATAAGAGTGGTACAAGAATATCATATATAAAGGATAGTCCCTCCCATTTCACACCCTGTATAGGGATAAATATTTTATTTTATTTATTTTTGAGCTTCCTATATTCTCTCTCACCTCCATTGGGGTGTCTCTGAAATTTTGGAGTTTTTGGGTATGAAATTAATGGTTTATGGTTTGAAAATAGTTTCTTAAACTGTGAGATAAAAACATCCATATTTAATGAATAAAATCTTATTATTAGTGAACAAATTTACTCTATATGAAGAATACCTATATGATGTTATCTAGTCTACTAGTGGAGGGAACTCCATCAAAACAAGGAGTCAAACCGTGTGAAAAAACCATGAGCAGTGCCCAAATTTATTTAAAATGGATTATTAACCTTTTATCCATGCTAATATTTAACACCAAACTACACCTCTTCTCCCTATTTTTTTCACAACTACTGATGGTTCACTCCCATGGAACCTATTTACCCTATAGTGATTTTCTATCAATTATTCAAATTTTTAGTTTTTATTTCATAGGTAATCACTCTTAATATCTTCCCCCTTCATTTTTATATCTTTTCATCTATTCTTCTTTCCCTACCATGGTATTGGAGACACATGGTTACCAATTTTTCATTTTTATGTGAATATTAATTAGTTTTTTGGTTTATTTTCTTTTTCTAGGGATTCTAAGGTCCCATTGATGTAGATTGTTATCATTCATTCATATTGGCAATGAGTTTCAAGGTAGATGATTCTACACATAGAAAATAGAAAATAAAAATATTATCCATTCATTATTTAATTTATTTATTTAAGAGTTTTGTGATTTATATCTAATATTTTTAGTAGTTTTATAGTAAATAAGATGTTTCCATTTGGATTTATTCAATTGCAAAAGAGGTATTAACTTTTTTTGCATATCATAATGCGTTTTTTTTGTAAATTTAAGTATGCTTTATTTTTGTATTAATTCTTGGATAGATTATTTTTGAAGGATTATTTTGCCTAATTTTTATTTAAATAGACCTGTTTGATTGAAATGTGAGATTTTGATCCTTTTTAATTTTTTTGTAAAGTTCCATTTTATGAGGTAATTCTATGAGGCCTTCTTGGAACCTTAAAAATTATTTATCCTAAATGAAAATCCCTCCCGATGCATGAATCATTGTATTCTAATCATTTATGTTATTGTTTCTATAGATTCTATGGTTCCTAGTGAAAGGGGTTTATGTATTTATTGGATTCCTTTGATGTAAATTAGCAGTGTTTCATGTGAGGTAATCATAGGTAAGGATGTGGTTTTTGTGTGAAATTTATTATATATATATATATAATGAAATATATATTGGTTTTAATAACCTTATCTTTTGATTCTTGTGTATCCATGAGTGTCTAGGTGGAAGATCTAGGTACACATGCTACATTATATTACCATCAAATGCTATCTAGTGGACCTAAAACACATCTTAGTCAACCTATGGGATATGCACCTCGGTAAAACTAGTGGGGGTGACACATAATGTGAAGGTTTTGTTATTTTTATCCAACACCAATATAATTTAGTATGTTTTATGGATTTTACAATATGGTTTCCCCTATATCCTATTTGTTCCCATGATGTGATATTTTCAAATTATTTATGTCCAATTATTTCCAATATTAATGATGTAATAAGTTTCAAATTGTAACTATGGGTTTATCCCTTTTTACATAAGAGAGGTTAACAAATTTTTTTATTTATTCCCATAGAATTCTCAATGAATTTATATACTAATACATATATATATATATATATATATATATATATTGTTTAAAAGTAATGCACACACATGAATGTGTAGGAGAACATTCATATGTTCGTATATATATATATATTTAGAGATAATTCATAGGGTGTATATTTGAGAAATATTGATTCTGGAAATGCTTAGTGTATTATTTTATTTATTAAAGAAAAAGAAAAACCTATTTCTATTTATAAAAATTTTAAAACTAGCATGACATAGATACATATTTAAAGTGCATACATGGATTGGTGGGTGGTACCCTCCATGGAAATTATTCCCATGACTACCATTTTAATTTTTATTAGCCTTAGGTGGTTTTGTATTGATGTGTCCATTATGTATCAGATTATTTTATCAGATATGTGTTGTTTCTTATGATGAAATTTCACTTGACACATGAAGATAGTTTTTGGGTATTTCTGACTATTCTTTATTTATTTTTGGATTATTTATTCAATCATCATTTTTGGATTTTCTAGTTGCACTCTGTATTTGGTATGTTTTATTTATTTATATTCAGTTAGTTATATTATTTTTATTAGTTTTGTGTAGATTTATGCATTTCCTTTACTTTTATTATTCTTTGGGATATTATATTACTTTTTAACCATTTATTTACCAGAAATTTCTCTCCAATGTTTAGAGTGGTCATTCAGTGTGCTGTAGATGAAGTCCTTGATTTATTATTTATTCCGTAGATGATATCATTTCTATTTGTACTCATTGATGACCTTGGAATGTTTTTACACATCTAGGTGATTAATAACACACCTTGGGTTTGTTACAGTCCGACATGGGTGCTCAGTCAAGGGGAATCCTACGCTGGTCTTTGACAACTGGTATCATACGGACATGTTCTTATGAAGGACTTGTCACTTGAGTTGTGTTTTATATTATTTTATTTTCAGTAGAATTGAGGTAGGATATTTATAATTAATGTTGTTGGTTATGGTATGGTTCTTGATCACCACCCATTAAATAATTGTTTTTGAGTTTCCATGGTTTTTCGGGATGATCATGTCTGGAGTCTATGTTTGGTTCTAAATTTTTTTTAGATTAATACTCTATAAATAAATTTTTATTCTTTGCATTGATAATTTTTGAGTAATTTTGAGAGGATATACTATTGGAGTAGAATTTTGAGGAAACTCATTATATGAATAGTTATTATGCATCGTTTAGAAAAATTGTGCATAGAGTGTGTGGAACCCTCTGGTCAACTTCTAGTGATCTTCACACGGTTAGCACACAGACTACTAAACCATGAGAAATTACTATTTCTTTGAAATTTTTAATTTTTTATTCTTTATGTGTTGAGTGTTTTTTACATTATTACTATTTTTTTGGATAATTTTGAATGTTTATTTTGGATTATAAATGATATTTTGTTTATAAATTTTTTTAATTCAAAAATGAAAACCATGGGTTGTTTTGGATAATGAAGATTAATATATAAGAGTTATAAGGTTTAGTAAAATGATTTAATCATTAAAATGAAGTTGGGTTTTTGAAATATTTTAATTGGGAAATGAAAAGTTTATTTTAACTAATTGATATGTTTTAGGATCAATTTTGTGAAATCTTATATTAAACTCCTTACCTATCTCTTTTTTAATAGGTTTTAAGTGTAATTTGATGTTTTAAATTGATTTTTTTTTTAAAAAATGATTAAAGTTATTTTTTTGGAATGTTAATTTTATTTATCTTTTTAAATTATGATGGATTAGTGTTCATTTATTACCTTTATATGTTATGAGATTTCCAATTTTCCATATTGGGTTTTATAGTTTTAATGAAATTTATATTTTGTCTTAAAAGGTGTATTGAGTTTTATTTTTAGGTTCATGTTTTTTATTATTTTTGAATTTATAATGTGTTTGTATTATTTTGATATCTAATGTTTCTAGAGTGTTCACCCATCAGGTCTTATGGATTCAAAAGATAGAGATATAGGTGTTTGTCCCCCTATAGGCTCTATGTTCGATCTTTTTTAAAAGTGTTGGCTCTATTTATAATTTGGTTATGGTGTATGTTCATATTTATCTTCTCATAAAACCTCAAGAATTCATCTTTGAGTTATAGATTATAATTCCACCCCAATAACTTGGGAAAATAGATTCTCAAGAGGAAGGGAAATGTTTTTAGACTATAGAGGGGATCTTCATCCATCTAGATCTTACTAATACTCTTAAAATAAAGTTCATAGAAATCCATTTAGAAGTACCCAATTGGAAATGGTGTAAGGAAACTATCCATAAAAAACCACCTCTGGACCTTTCATGTGAAATATTTAAGGAACTATTTAGCCAACTATTTTCCAAAATGTAGTGAAAGTGAAGATAGTGATGGAGTTGTATAACCTCAAAAAAAGTGATATATTGTTGATGGAAAATTCCATTCATTTCATTGTGATGGTGGCGTACCTTTCAGACCAATCCATGGATGAATCCTTGAATGTTTTTTTTCAGGGCTTCACTAACTATATCTTATATCAGCGATGTCATTTCCTGGCCTTAATAATTATAAAGGCATAGTGAGGAAGTCCGTGAGGATGAATTTCAAATTTATAGTAATTATAGAAAGTTATTATTCACCTATCATAAGGATAAGAGAGGGGAACTCCATTGAAGGGATGGGAAAAGACTAATGTCTGATTATCCGAGTACTAGAATCAAAAGGTCATTGTGATTTTTCACATTATCCTATTCTAGATTCAAGTAATGGGTGTGTCATTAGTATGAGAAATATGGGAACACGAATCCATATTCTCCAGAATCATCAAAGTCTTTCTAAACTTGTGGCTATCTAAGTTATTTGAAAAGGTAATGTAAGGGAGTTTCTTTAATTCCCCAGGTTTTAGGAGCCATTAGTTATTTTTCCTAATAATTAAAAATATTTTTATATATTACTTCAAAAGAATTAATACTTGATTAGATATTGAACTGAAAAAGATAAGAACCAATATAATTAAATGTTGTTAAATAATAAGGGAACATTATATTGAAGGTATAATAAACCACACATCACATATAATTTATGATTACACATTATGAATAGTTACATTTAATAAAACTAAAAAAATTAAAAGGGGAAATAAATTGAAAAGAATAATATCTTTATAACTAGAAGCTCACCAAGACCACCGTCACCTTTAATAATTATAATCAGTATAAAAAATTAAAACAATAAATAATTCCATAAAAAAAGAAAGCATGTTGTGAGATCTAAAATGAAAACTATATAAATGAGAAGTGTGACTTAAGAAGTGAGAATAAAATGAATAATGTTAGTATGAATATACATAGATAAGGAATTTAACTATTAAAAATATGGTCATTGAAAATATGGTCATTTCATAAATGATCATTGGATAATAATTTTTCAAATTGGTATAATAAAGTAATGTATTTTTAATAATGAGTTTAAATTATATATTTTAGAAATAATATAATAGAACAAAAATATAATATCGAATTACAATATTTTTTTTTGTTTTAAAATATTACATTTCTATGAATGGATTGAAATACATAAACAAAATATTTTAATATTAATATATTGATAAAAATAAACTAATTATATATAGATAATTATGTATAATTACATTTTGGTAATGTTAATTTTATAGGTGAAAATATATGTTTTAAAACTTTGTCTTTCTATGAACTATGTATTTTTTTGGAGTATAAATATATTATGGTGAAACGAAAATAAATTTCACTATTGATATATATTATCTAAATTTTAATATGTAATTTATGTAAAATAATACTAAGAACACATAAAATCTAAAAACTCATTTTTATTTATATTTTAAATCTTAATTGAAAGGAAAAAATTTTAAATTTTAGGTTTTTAATTTTATAAAATTACCTTAATTTTATATTTCCACATATCAAAATTATCATATGAATAATTTTTGTGATTTTTCTAAAATAATTGATTGTTATATTAATTGTCAAAAATATAGTTTTTTCCCAAAATGATGACTTTTATTACTTTATCAGCATATAAAAGAGGCATATAATTTAATAAAACCTTTTAATTAATCAAATATATATTTAAGGAATAATTTTATTCCTTTTGAATATATATTTTTTGATATTTATAAAACCCATGTTTGACCCTATAAAAAAGTATTATTTTAATTCTAGTAATAAAAAAATGTTTCTGTGATTTTCATTTAATTAATAATTATTTTGATAAAATTTTGTTTTGTATTGATTTGAAAATCATATAATTTTTTTTATAGTAAAATAATTTATGTATTTAAAATCAAAATCGTTGACAATTTTCACCCATGAAAATATTTTAAACATATAATAAAATTTTTCTATGAAATAGTTTTCATATGGTCTGTGTGATAATACTAAAATAAATATCTATAAATATTAGAAATTTTATCTAAGAAAAATAAATACATATTTTAATGACAGATGTTCAAATTAGTAAACAAATTGAATTTTTATTTCATCCATGAAAATTAGTAACTGTGGGTGAAAGTGGAGTTACTGTAATAAAGGTAAATTAGGGTGAAAGTGGTTTAACATAGTGTAAAAGGTTATAAAATGTGAAAAAAGTTTGATATTCTATGGTGGGGGGATTATTATACTTATCTCTTTATAAAAACTATTACTGGCTATTTTTGAAGACTTTGGTCTTGAATAACGGAATGAAATTATTGAAAATTAATGATATTTTACAAAAGTGCCACTCCATTTACTTGTAAAAGTAAGTCACATCCTCCTCATTTCTCCATCCATTAAAAATATTTCTCAACCAAAACACTTTAATAGTATTTCCTAAACATCACCCATTACCTTTAATCCCCAATCTACCTAATATTCCAATCTATGGATTTTTATGGAGTCACCTAAGGGAGAACTTCCAAGGGAGAGGTAATACTCTCAACCCATATTTTCAAATTCTTTTCTTTTTATACACCACTAAAATACCTCTTATACATAAATTTATGATATAAAAACATTATTAATATTATTAAGTTTTACTATAATAATTTAATATAAATTTTAAACCTTTATCTAAAATTATTGAGAAAAATGAAAACACCGCCATGCATATGTGCGGGATATTGCCTCCATGAATGACTTGTTTATTTTTTCATTTCCACTTTAAATGGAAGGTCAAAAAATATTATTTAATTAACTAATATGATTTTTATAAAATGATTTTAATTCTAAATTTATAACAACTTCATTTCTTACCCCCTCATTTCCATGAAAAATGAAAGTGTCTTCCATGCATACATGCAGACTACCGCCTCCACGATAAAACTTGTTTTTTCTTATATGACCACTTAACATGGATGACTTTAAATAATTATATTTAGGTAAAAATGATATTTTTTATTCCATTATTATTATGAAAATTTAATATTTGGTATTTTATAAGTGTAATTAATAAGATAAATTTCTAGTATCATTAACCACTTTAAGAAGATTTATCAGGGAACCTTTGACAATTTGAGTCTATTATTGGATAACCTTTCAAAATTCATATGTATTATTATAATGTAATAATAAAATAAATAATATTAGACAAGTATGGAGATCATGAAGCTATTCTATAACACCTTTTACCATGGTGAACAAACCGAAATTTTTATGGAGAAATTAATTGAGCAACCTTGAGTAATCGATCCAAGAAGAAATAATATTAAAAATAAATTAAAATGGTTATTAAATGGAACATAGATAAATATATATTGAATAATGAGGTTGATGGTTATGTATTTAATAAACTTAATTTAATTATTTGGTTTTCTTAGAAAAAGTCCAGAGTGAATTTGGACCTCAGGTAAGGGATCTTCTGTACTACCCTCATTACTAATCGATTACAAGTTCTCTTTACCTTAATTATTTTTTACATAGTCTTCTTATAACTAAATTTTATTTTTATATATTTCAATTAAATATTTCCTTATTTAAATACCAATTTCATTTCTTGGGTTAAACATTTTTTTAGTTCCGTTAAAAATTACCACATGAATTTAAATTTAAATTAATAGAGCATTACCATTTATTGTATCTTATCAATATGACCACCCTAAAATATTTTTAAACCTTGAATATCTTCTTTATAAACCCTAATTAATTTATAGATTACCCTCTTGTTTAGATTTAGGTTTTTGTCGAAAAAAATAAGATCTTTCCTAAAAAATATCCTTCAATTATATTAAGTTACACATTCACAATTTTTGTTATAAATGGTTTTCTTTGTGATCAAGACCTCTTATGTGGAATTGGAGACCGCAATTATTTTCAAAACATGATTCTTGCCCTAGGTGTGACATAATTTTGGCCAGCATTGGACGTTCAATTGAGGGTATCCATTGGAGGGTGTGTTACATGAATAAATGTATGAATTAAATGTATTAATTCATTTATTTACCAAAAAACCTAACCCACTTCTATAAATATGTTTTTATGATAAATTAACACTATTGTCTACATAAAAATATTAGTTTTAACATGATGAGGTGATATTTGTTAGAATTGGAGGATCAAAAATGAGGATCATTGAAAAAAATGAAGGATAATTATGAAATAAATGAAAAATGCAGTAAGATCATCACCTTCATCTCTAGAGGATGAATTCTTCATCAATGATCGATCCATTTTTGAGGTAGGGAATATTAGTTTGATTTTTTTCTCCATTATTCATGATCTCTATATAGAATTTTTGGAACAAATTCTTATATGATGATCACTGTTAATTTTTATAGATTATTCCTAGAGCCACATACAAATTTTATATATAATGTGATGATGTTGAATAAGTAAAAAATAATGAATTAATAATTATGTTATTGGTTTTGTGACTTTACCTTAATAGAATAATGAGAAATTAGTATGGAGATAATCTCTTATCCTTTTATGATATTTCCACTACAATAAAAACCGGGTTTAGCGGCGGTTTTGTGGTGGCGGTTCACAAAACCGCCGCTAAACGTTTTCGCTGAAAGGTTTCGCGGCGGTTTTTAATAAACCTCCGCGAAACCCATATTTTTTTTTAAAAACCCGAACCTTCCCTACCCCCACCTCGCATTTCCCCCCCAACCCTCGCGACCCCTTCTTCCCCTAACCCCCCCGGCCCCGACGACCCCCGCGCCCTCCTTTCTTCCCCTAACCCCTGGCCCTGGTGACCCCCAACCGTCCGACGACCCCGTCTGGTGACCCGTGACCCCCAACCGTCTGACGACCTGTCTCTGGCGACCCTTGTATTTTCCAGGTATGTATTCATTTATGTTTGGGGTGGTTTTATTGTGGCACATTAATTAATTTTATGAGCTATTGGGTTTTGCAGATTATATGATATATCATTGACTAACATAACTCTTATCTTGGTCATGTTATATCCATTGTGTTTGGTTGATTTTCTATTATGCATCATATTTATGTTATAACATTTTGTTTAGTATAATTCTGGTTATGTTTTGTTTGAGAGTAAACCACCATAATGATTTCATATACCATTGTAATTTATAGTCATCCTCTAGTGTCTATGGGATGCACCTAAGTTTAGTGGAATTTTGGACCTACCCAAGTCAACAGGTTGGGGTCGAGATGTTGTAGTGGTAGTCCTTCCCATTTAGGTTTAATTACCCTCAATTAAAATTTCCATTTTTGATCAGTTGTTTAGGAATGAGAAATCTCAACTCTGACTTGATGAATTAGAGAAATTTAATGAAAACTATTTTGAAACACTTCACATCCTTGAGTTAAATAATAATAATATTATATGATAACTCCATAAGAAGGCCCACATATGATTATTCATCCAAGGAGAACTAGTATTATCTATGAGAACACCTATGATACCTAGGAGTAAACCTATAAATCTAGAGTAAAATGGGAAGGGCCGTATAAAATACTGAATTTCTACTCCAACAATTCCTACTCCATGATTATAATGGATTGAGAGCATATCATATCTACCACCAAAATAATTATTCTCAAATAAATACTTTTTATAACTTCACAACGGGGATTTGAAAGTCCATTTTTAATGACTTTAAATTTCTTATAGATGGTTCCATTCATAAAACCACAAACTTCAAGACACGAAGGTCCTTGGTGTAGGACCATAAAATGTATGAAACTCGTGTCATTTTCATATAAAATATGATCCATCCTATAACTGTGTAAAATAACTTGAGTGGTATATTTTTTATGAACTTATTCCCTTTTATATTAGACATATCTATGTAATAGTTCTTATTGTAAGGGCTTACATGTTTTCAGTGGGTCTTCACCAACAAATTTACACTAGGATGAAACCATTTTATTATCTCATATACTTAATCCAGATCTAAATAGAGACTCCTTTTCCAGAACTACAAATGGATTGATTCCTATCCTTATAGGATACATAGTGGTTTCCATATCTCTTATATGAATAATTGTTAATGATATATTTCATTCATAATCTTATACACTATCCTAGTTTATGTGTTTTTTCATTCATGTCAAGTTTCCTCCTATTTCCATAAACATGTATGAAACAATCCTATATTAAGAACTATGTGTGGATTAATTCAAGTTAAGTCCATATATATAGTTATTTCCAAATCATTTATATTAGACCAAAACACAAATTTAATTCCTATAAAAAACCAACCTCATCATACTATCCATGAATTCATCTATTGAAATAAAATTTTCTTTATTGACTCGACACTAAGACTCAAGAATTTAATTTTTAATAAAATCCAGATATACACAAAGCCTTCTTCACATTGATCATAGTCATAGGAACTTAAAATGGATGACATAAAGTTCCTCACCATACCACATTATACTACATTGCACAAAAGTCATTTTTTAATTATATCGTTAAACTAAATAACATATGGTCCACCTTAAATTACATTTAAACCTATTTCATAAATTCAATATATACAATATAATTTCCTTACATGAGATAAATATCCATGTAATAATCCTCAGTGAAGAGTTCCTTCTCAAAAAACCTATGAAAAAATAAAATTCCACAATTTTTTCCATGGATTATATCATATGGGATTCATGGATTCGCATCAAACCTTCTTTTATGTAGCTTGACACTGGACAACATCATTTTACCCTTCACAAGAGATAGATTTGTGATGATATATTATAAGAACAACATGTGACATGATTCTTATTGTTATAGGATATATAGTGACACACGAATTTACCATCCTAGGAAATTATGTAGTTCCCATTTAATTTCCCAATTCTTACCCAATGAAGATACATTTAATAATTAAAATCAGTTTTCATCCTTTCAATTCCCACCAGGACACCCATACATGTCTCCCTTTCTCTCATATACAATATCTAGATATTTTTTGATACCTTATAGAAACTACATGTGTATTTATTTCTATTATTAATGGCTATATAGTGATGTTTGAGCCACTAAAACTGGACCCAAAAACACATTTCATCACCATAAAAGCTATCTTAGTGTATAGTACCCTGATTCATGTTGGGTCACTTCATATTTGAATCTATACTATGATAATATTTTTTTTTCCAAGAACTACATGTGTCATGATTCCTATGATTATAGGATATATAGAAACACCTAAACTATCCATATCGGTATTAGTCACAATTCATCATCTACTTTCACTCCCCCTCAATATTCTATAATTTCCTAACCTTGGATAGATTTAGACAGGAGTGTTCCTGTTACCTTTTATATATCATATTTATATAAGAAACACTTTATACATTAACTATTTTAGTCACTCCAAAAATCTCATGGCTATTGGTAGTGAGTGTATCTAATTTTTAAATAACACCACTATTTAGAAATGACATTCCTAACGTATATCATTCCTAAAAACAAGATATAATTTGTGTATAATGCACGTAGGTGTATTTTCATGGTAATTCATACCTTGTATGTATTGAAACCCCCTTTCAAAACTCCCTTTATGATTTCCATTCTATAGATTCATTCCAAAAATTCATATATGAATGGGCTAAATTCAAATAGATAGTGAAAATATTGAAAAACATAAAGAACGATGAAACATGACCAATTTTCATGAACTGACCTGGGCTACCCATAATCTGGGTACCCAAGATAGCCTGCGATAAGTCTCAAAGGGTGTCATATAAGGGCTAAATATTTCTAGTAATTCCGTTTTACTAATGGTATGAAAATCGTGCATCTTTGGTGTGTTTAATGACATCACTTTCAATGGGGTGTTGTTTGAGGCAACATAAATGTGTGATCGATAGTGTTATGATAAGTGTGTAACCCGATATTCTTACGGCTCCTCAATGAGGTGTTGATGCTGTCTCTTAGGGACCAGACTTGTTCGGTTTGTCTGGGCATGCTAAGTAAGTGGTAAATGTGATCAATGTATCATCTTTATTATATTATGCATACTTTATGATCAATGGGTCATCTTTATTATATTATGTTTCTGTAATCTTACAATATCGTATATATGAAGCCTTTTATCTATTTAGTAGTAACTATGTGTTTTAATTTTTTTTATTATTGTGTAGGCACATTGTGATATACATGGATAAAAGATGGATCACATTACTGAGGAACACACCTCAATATGTTAAGGGTTTGAATGAGTTTTTAGATTTTTCAATTTTTAATCGATCCATTGAAGGGAGAATAAGATGTCCATGTCCTAAATGTAAATTTAGAACATGGTTGAAGAGAGATGAAGTTTATGAACATTTAATAATGAAGCAATTCCCTGATCAATATTTGTGTTGGATTTGGCATTGAGAATCGAACAATACAGAAAGATTGAGCACTGATGTTAATCCACAGAATGAGGTCCCAAGTTCGTCGACAATGGAAAATGAAATGAAAAACCTCATAAATAATGAATTCAGCACTGCAAGACACCACTATGAGCATCAAAACATATCAGAACAACCAGAAGAGGGTGATACAAATTGCAATGTGACAAGTGATGTTTTTGAGACTGTATAACAAGAAGATCAAGATTGTAACATATCATTGGATCATTCTCTTGATTCTATGGAGCCAAATGTAATGGAAAACTTTAGTGAAAAAATGCATTTCATGATTTAGTTGATGATGGAAATCAAGAGTTGTATAGTGGGTGTTTGAAATATTCAAAGCTTTCATTTCTACTGAAGTTGTACCATATCAAATGTCTATGTGGAATTACAAATAAGGTAATGTACATGTTATTGGAATTGATTCGTGATTCATTTCTTGAAGCAAAAATCCAAGAATATTTTTATGATATGAAAAAAGTTTTTAACAAGCTTGGTCTAAATTATACAAAAATACATGCATGTCCCAATGATTGTATGCTTTATTGGGGAGAGGATTCAAGTAGACAGATTTTTAAGAAATGTTCTTCTTCTAGATGGAAATCAAAGGGTAATGTTGGAAGTCTGACTGAACATAATTTCATGGAGAAGAAGAAAAGGAACACACTTGAAAAAGTTTTGCGGTACATTCCTTTGAAGCCTCGATTTCAAAGATTATTCATGTCATCAAAAACCGCTGAACAAATGAAGTGGCATTCTGTAGATAATAACAATGATGGGTTAATGAGACATCCACGAGATTCCCAATCGTGGAATACATTTGATTCATTACATCCAGATTTCTCAGCTGATCCTAGGAATGTTCGATTGGGATTGGCTGCCGATGGATTCAACCCATTTGGGACTTTGAGTACCAGTTATAGCATTTGTCCAGTTGTTTTGATCCCTTATAATCTACCTCCATGGATGTGTATGAGACAAACATCTTTTATCAATTCGATGATTATTCCTGGAAAACAAATTCCTGGAAATGATATTGATGTATACCTGCAGCCTTTAATTGAAGAATTGCAGGAGTTATGGAGAAACGGTGTTGATGCATTTGATGTTTCTTCTAAAACAATGTTCAAAATGCATGCTGCTTTAATTTGGACCATTAGTGACTTCCCTGGGCTTGGGAATTTGTCTGGTTGGAACACTTATGCGGGTTTGGCTTGTCCCGTTTTTAACTTTTATTTCGATCCCAAATGGCTAACTCACAGTAGAAAATGGTGCTTCTTGTTCCATAGAAGATTTCTTGATGCATCTCATAGATTTCGGCTGAACTAATCAAAATTTAATGGTTCCACTGATCGTAGAACACCTCCAAAGTTGTTAACAAGTTCTGAAATATTGACACAACTTGAAAATGTTAAAACAGAATTTGGGAAGGTTCATCATTTGAATGATAGTGGAAAACGAGTGCGATGTTCATCGTCAAGTTAAATTAGAACGCAACAATGGAAGAAAAAAAGTATATTCTTCAAACTTCCGTATTGGGAATTTAATTTGTTGCGCCACAATCTTGATCTGATGAATATTGAAAAGAATGTATGTGATAATTTGATTTTTACCTTACTTAATGAGCATGGAAATTCAAAGGATCATCTCAATGATCACAAAGACTTACAAGTAATGAACATAAAACGTGATCTCTAGCTAGATGAGAATGAAAAGTATGCTCCAACCATTTTTTCAATGAAAAATAGTGATAAAGATATGTTCCTTCAAATTTTAAAGAACGTGAAGGTATCTGATGGGTATTCGAGTAAAATCTCGAGGTGTGTTGACTTGAATAATTGTAAGTTATATCGATTGAAAAGTCACGATTCACATATTTTGTTACAATACTTACTACCATTGGCATTGCGTACATTATTACATGAAAAAGTTACTGTTGTTGTACTCCAATTATGCGAATTTTTCAGGCAATTATGTGAGAATGATCTACATCCATTTCAACTTCACAACCTCCAGGAGAGGTTTTTATTGACCCTTTGTGCAATGGAGAGGATCTTTCCTCCATCGTTTTTTACTGTCATGATGCATTTAACTGTGCATTTGGTTGAAGAAGCTAAATTAAGAGGCCCCATTCATTATCGATGGATGTATCCAATTGAGAGGTAATTTATTTATATGTTTCCAGTTGAGTAAATTTTTTTTACATTTAAATAAATGCATAATATTATTATTTTATTTCACAGATATCTTGGGCATTTGAAAGAATACATGAGAAATAATGCTCAACTAGAAGGCTCTATTGCGGAAGGCTATTTGACCGAGGAGTGTCTCACCTTTTGTTCCAGATATTTGGATGATATTGAGACAAGATTTAATAGAGTTGGACGTGTTGGCGACACATCTACTCAAACTCAAATGCATCAGAAATTAAAAATATTTCCTGCTATTGGCCGATCAGTTGGGAGGAATTCATATGTGACACTGACAGAATTGGAATTATTACAGGCACATAGATATGTGCTGCTGAATAGTGAAATTGTAGATCCATTTTTTAAGAGTTTAGGATTCAAACAAAGAGACGAATGAGATCCCAAACATGAAATGAGAAAGATATAACGAAAGCTGTGAATAAACAGATGGTATAATGGTTTTCACGAAGTGTAAGTTTATAAATATTACAATAAATATAAATATTAGTTTGACACATAAAATTTGTAAATCTATTAAATTATTTTTCATTTTTCAGATCATGAATACTAATACTCAAGCAGACATGTCATAATATTTGGAGTTTCTTGCTATAGGTCCAATAAAAAAGTTAGAAAGTTCAACGCTTATAATGTGAATGGATTTAGATTTCGTACAGTCGATCGAGAAGTGGGGTTGAAAACACAGAATAATGGTATATTTACATTTTCTAAAGTGGGATACTATGGAATAATGCATGATATTATTGAATTAAACTACCACGAGCATTTTTCTGTTGTTTTATTAAAATTCAAATGGGTCGATATTATCAGAGGTGTTAAAAGAGATTCCTTGAAATATACTTCTATAAACTTCTCTCGCTTGATGGATGTTGGTGGTCGTGAACTGCATGATCCATATATATTAGCATCACAGAAAAAAATGGTATATTATGTTAATGCTGTTGTGGATGAAGGTTTTAGTGTAGTTACTAATGTAATATAAAGAGATTTGTATGATATGGGTGATGGAGTGAAAGATTTGATGTCTGCAATTGAATTTCATCAATAACAGGAAGCATAATTATTTGTCCATCATGATATTGACAATATTAGTCCAGAAAGGATGAATGAAGTGGATGAATAAATCGAGTAGGAAACCAACATGATTGAAGAGGAAAATGATTGTATGTACAATAATTTATTTATTCAGCAACGACTTGTTTCATTTCTGCAGTCATTCATTATCATTGTTATATATATATTATTTGTTAGTACTGGGCATCTATTATCATTTTTAAATTTTTTTTCTTCATAATTTTTTTGAAATATATATTCTGAACTTAATTTTATTTGATTAAATGACAGGAATGCCAAGGAATAAGCGGTACACTATTTCATCTAGTTCTGCGACAGATGGCGATCCGTCTGTACCCACGGCATCTGAGGCACCAGCTGCCTACACCCCTACACCATCTCCCCCTACACCATCTCTAACACCATATGTGGATGTCTCATTAGAGGATGATTCATCAACCCCCCCTAAAGGAGCCTCAGCAGTGGGGCATCAACACACCCCTTCCAGTTCATCACAGAAATTCTAGAGGGTCACAGTCATAGGTACAAATTTTATTTAAATAAATTTATTTCATTTTGTTTATACTAATTGTTTTCTCATTGAAGATGGAAAAAATGCAACCGTGGAAAAACACATAAAAAGTTCAGATGTTTGGAACATGAATGGCAAGAAGATAGTCATGCTATTTGATTCTTATGGGGTCCCGACGGATGATGCCTCGAGGTTACTTGGACAGATTATAGGTCTGCTAGTAGTGGAGCCTATTTCCCTGTCTATTTCATATGATGATTGGAGGAATATACCTCCAAACTGGAAAAATGAAGTTTTTGATTCTCAGATAAAGGTAATTTTATTACTTTATGATTCAATTGAATGTTATGTTACTAATATGTTCAAAATGAATTTCTATATACAGATGTTCTTCCACTTTACCGTTGCTGATGTGATAGCATCGAAGTGGACATTGAAAAATCTTGGTAAAAAATGGAAAGATTTCAAATGGAGGTTATGGTGTGATTTCAACGATACTTCGTTGACCGTGTAGAAAATGTATGAGAAGCTACTGAATGGGGTACCAAAAGAACAGTGGAATGTTTTTTCCGATAGACATCGTGATGAGAAGCGGATGGTATTGAAATATATATTATTATATTATCCTCATTTTACATTTATACATGTATATGAAGAGGAGATGACATTGAATACATTATTGTTAAATTGCATTTTATTTATTTCAGGATCTCTCAAGACAGAATGCATCAAATCGGGCAAAGCAAGTCATCCCGCACACTGCGGGCTCAAAAAGATTTTCTAGAAGCCGAATGTCATTGGTAATATTTTAATTAGTTTAAATATTTATAAGACAATATTATCTATTTAACATAATAAATTGTTGATTTATTTTTGTTTAATGTAGTCACAGAGTTTAGGGTATGAAGCATCATGAACTGAACTATGGATGGATGTTCCTAAAAAACCAGATGGAAGTTTGTTTAATGAGATTTCCAAAGAAGTTGGAGTATGAAGTCAATTTTTTATTATAATAACTTATTATCAGTTTTTACTGTGTTAATATATATTGATATTTGATTTATAGGTAAAAATTAAAGAAATATGGGATGGAAATCCTGGGCAATACTACTCAGTATCCCAGGATGATCCGGTTGCTAAAGTCCTTGGGAAGGAGCATCCTGGTAGAGTGTGTGGGATGGGTTTGGGACCCGTACCGTCTGAGGTCTTTGGAAGGCCACCAGGGATTCCAGCTGCATCTACTCCTGGTTATAGACATTTCATACCTGAATATGCTCATAGGGAGATGTCTTCTCTACGAAACATAGTTCACCAGCAGGGGGATCAGATATCTGCTTTGTAGAAAGAGTTGCTTGAAATACGTCATCATATGAGCCGATATGCCCCCAGTGGTAGTGCATCGACTAGTGGTGAGCAGGTAAATCACAAAAATTACAAATCATGTAGTTTTCAAACTTTTATTGGTTTTATGTTTAATTATAAATATGAAACAATATTTAATTTTCAATATAATTTTCTTACAGGTGGCAGCATGTAGTGTAGATGGAGGTGGAGAGGGTAACGATGAATCATTAGACCATGAGTAGAAGTATTGTTGATGTATTGAACAAATATGGGAATAGTTTGTTTGTATATGTAACATGTATGGTACATATTTTCCACCAAACATTTCCATGTCCTAACATTTTCTTAATTTCTCATGTTTCCTTCTATTCATTTTTTTGATTTATGAGGTTTAATTTTATTTCTTGATTTCTAGAGTGTGGTATACATCATTCCATTTAGGCCTGTGTTTGAATTGGTAGTCGAGATTTTGGATGACTAAAGAGTGATCCTTTTGTTATTTTTTTCTAGTTATATAAATTGGAACCTAGTAGGCAGTATAGAGACCAAATATAAGAGGATGATGGGAATGTGGTTTAGCCTAATCATGTGATATGAATCATATACTCACCAATAAAAGTAGTTGGAAACAAAAATGGTGAACCTAACATGGAACCTTAAACAAAATTCCTGTGTCACCCACATGTTAGGCTCATTTTTCTCTCTCAAAATATGAAATGTGAAAAAACATGGATCTGATACAATTGATTATACATGTGTTTATTTATTGATATGCAGCTTTCATGAGGATTTCTTGTAAATGTTTCTCATAAGTATTATGGCACTTTCTACTAGAATCCCCTTTGATCCAAATGACATTTACTACTTTAAGAACACATATGCTTCGACTAATGCACAAGTTAGATCCTCATTTAAAACTAGGGCTCTATTATCAACCTTGCACCCTCAACATTGGGTCTCAAATTCACTAGTTTGGGAGTCACACCTAAATGATACCTTTCCATCTTCAGAGAAATCTAAAAAATCCATTCATCTCAAAAATCCCTACTAGATGTCTACTCGACAATGACTAGTGGAACATAATTTGTTGTAAATAGTTTCCATCTCAAACCATTTCATGGTCATATCCATGGAAGGAAATAACATTTTCATCCCTTATCTAGGGAGGTTGATCAGGAGGTCACTGATGGACTCATATAGATAGCATAAGGGACCCGCCAAAGGGCTCCTTCTAGCATTCACCATCACCAATGCTACAAAGCAATAAAACCTCTATATGATGTGTGTGTTTACCTCGAGAGTCTGACCTAAGTCTCCCAAACCAAGGTAGTCAGGAAAACCCACTGGGGATAGTGAACAATGAACCAAGAACATGGCCCTACATCTATACCCTCCAAATAATCCCACTAAAAAAATATTGTGGCAAACTATGAGCAAGAGGACACATTTTCCCATATTTACTAAGCTTGTCGGTATAATCTGGTATTATTCAATGAAATCCCCAAGAATATTTTGGTAAAAAATATAGGGAATACCCATATCCTTTCCCACTGACTTGATTAACATCGCTATATACCTATATGAAATGGAGGAAAAGATCAGGCCCATACACATTCTCCAACAATAGAATAAGAAAATATGCATGTTCTGGTCACCGAAGTCACCTAGAATATTCTAAAAATGGTTAAAGGGAAGACACAAAACTATTCTACCATAATTTGGGTGACTCATTAACCCAATATGAGGATATTTATAGAAGATACACATCTTTTCTCCCAATGTACGGTGTATCTAGTTGAATGCAGAGGTTATAGGAGTTTGGGTCATATCTTACACATCTTCAAAACCTTTCCACCAGTTCCTCCTAGGGGGATAATATCATTACATATTCCACTTTATTATATGGGTCCTCTTAATTTTTAGTAGGGATGTAGCTATAATACCATATACTACTGAGGCCAAGGTGGTAGTCGACATAGTTGATATTAGACTCAGGAATTAATGTGCATGAAATGTGATCCCACCCAGAATAGTCAGGTTGTAGCATAGAGTCATGGTATGGGAAAACTAAATGACGTTCAACATATGATAGAGAGAATAATTCAAATTCATATATTGTTCGAGGTACTAATATAGTAACCTCTACTATAGATTCTACATTATTTGACACAAGTGCATCATACAATGTTATATTTGATACATTTCTAGAGATTATGGTCCTTGATATAGTATATTTATGTGTCATTATGAATCTGTAAACCTCATTGTTTATTCGATCAATGATTGTTCACTGATGGAATTATTTTCCCCATCAGATACGAAAATGTTTTTTATATAGAATTCCTTCTTTCCCATCATGTAATTGTATGATGTAATTATTGGAATGAATTCCATGCTTCCCTATAGATCCATTATTGATTATTATAACTATAGAATCATGGTCAATTGTTTGTATGATATCTCTTTTTTTTCATGTTGGGGATACCAAGTTAGAAATAACATTTTATTTGTTAGTATGATGTCTCATGTTCCATTTTCTAGTTTGATTTGTTTTTCAGGGTAGTGGGGCAGTAGAAGCAAAACTACATTTTTTTTTCTGATCAGACATTTCGCGGCGGTTTTAATCGCTGCTAATGCTTTACTGGTCAGCATTTCACGGCAGTTATAACCACCATTAATGATTTACTTAGAAATCATTAGTGGCAGTTAAAACCACTGTGAAATGTAATCGGTTTATATTTAATGGTGGTTTTCACCGCCGCGACAGAGGCGCATCAAATGGCTAAATATCGCGGCAGTTTTAACCGCCGTGAAATAAAAAATATCCAGAACCCGTCAAACCGCCGCTAAAGTCACGAAAAATGCCGCGAAATGAGGCATCTATGACGCTTCCCTTAAACTACCACGAAATGGAAAAAACCGCCGCTAATAGATTGCCGACGCCCAGTTTAGCGGAGGTTTCTGTAAACCTCCGCCAAACCATATAGCGGCGGTTTAAACCGCCGGTAATATTCGGTTTTTTTGTAGTGTTCTATCACATCTATACCTTAACAACGTCTAACAACGTCTATATTCCACCATACTCAGTGTGGGTGAGAGGGACCTCCATCTGTTGAATGTATGGTGGAAGAGATGATGAAGAGATGGTGTAATGTTGGCTATGTGTGGGGGGAGAAGGTGCTATGTTTGAGGGGAGGTGGCATCATGGTGGAACTATAATGAATATAGGCTTTAATGTAGCTCTGATTTAACATGCTAGGAGGAAGCCACATGAGAGGTTTACTCATCTTCAATGTTCAAAATTTATTATAAATGAAAGAGAATAAAAAAGACAATAATCATTAAAAGGACAAAAAATGGGGGTAAAGTCTTATTATATGAAATATAGGGGGTGGGTTCCCAGTACAAAAATGAATGGAGGATAATTTTGTTTTTATTTTAATTGGGATAATAAAGAACCCCTTTTGAATCACATGATAAGGGAGTGAAAGGGGGGATCCAACATTCCATTTCCCTAATTGTTATATTTTATTTTCAAAAATTAATGATAATAGTAGTATTAGTAGTAATAATAATAATAACATTATTATTATTATTATTATTGTTGTTGTTATGTAAAATAGTTTTATACGTATCTTCATCAAAATATGTAGGATTGATAATCTGTCTATGGAATCATGATAATAACATTTAGGAGGATGATTCATGAAAAATGATACATATTTAATTTTGGTCCACAGTTTGGGTCCATAGTCATTCCATTAATCGACCTTCATGTGTGATATGACGAAATGAGTTTTTATAGGGTTTCCTTCATGGGAAAATAAATAGTATTTCATTAGTTTCTTTGAACATAGATCATAGTGGAAAGATATGTTTGGACATTATTTTCCATTTATAGTGATATTTTTTTGTAATAATATTTTATCATGTTAGAACAGCAATGATCATCATGTGTGTTCATCGAGCTTTTAGGAGACTCAAATTTGGACACTCAAGTAGTCTATTCTGAGTAGTTTTTTCACATGGGACATGATGATAACCTTCATTTCAGTATTATAAGTCCTATAAGAGATTATGGAAGACGGATAATTTTTTAGTGATGATTAGATGGTATTAGTTACCAAATGTGATCATCGAGGTGTTACCCGGGTTGGCATCCCCCTAGTTTCAATAGGGAGTAGGTCCCCCATAATCTTTACCAATAGGGTTGGCAACCCCCTTACTACATAGGGTTGTTCGTCTATATTCAGTGATCCAATGTTATCATTAAAGTGTTGATGAGGTTATAAATCCTTAATTCACACCAGTGTGTGGGTACCTAATACTCTTTACATAGGTAGAGTTTAAGACCCCCAATACTACAAGGAACATATCCTCTATCTCTGGAGTATAACCCCTCATCTTTACGCATGCTCCATCAAGGATTTGGCCCTAAAGTGTTGATTTTACCCCCTTAGTTGTGGAGTGTAGGGGTGAGGCACAATCCTTCCACATGGGAACTTGTGAAGTTACATGAGATGTATGTTGGGAGATAGCTCTCCTAAGTTGTGGGGTGCAGTGGTTGGGTGTATTGGTGATGTGTGGCCCCTCAACCCAATTTTTGGGGATTTTGAGTGTGGTGTTGGGAATCCATGATGGAAATTTAGAGATACATGATGAATCATCATTAATTAGAAGTTTATATTGAGAATGTAAAACCTAAAGACTTTAATATATATTTAATTTTTAAAAATATTTAATCTTTTCGATTTCTTGGGGAATACTAAACCCCAAGCCTAAATGAAGAGTAATATAGAATACCATTACAACCTAGACATTAATTCGGTGGCTATGAATTGGAATAACCATATTATGAAAATTTTATGTTTTACTCAAGTATAAAATAAATCCCATTGATATATAATTATTCTAAGTAAAAAATAAAAATTATTTTAAAGAAAATAAAATATTTTTTTAAAAACAATATTTTTTTAAAGAGCAGTTTCATCACGTTTTGAGCACCTATTTTAAAAGTATTATTTTTTTAACAATTTTAGATAATTTATTTTAAAAAATGAACATAATTTTCAAAATCATTAGATCAAAATTAACTTAGAGTGAATTTTTGATAATTCCTTAAAAATATTAATTTTTCGATGAATAGTGAAAAAATACTAGTTTTTATTAAAAACTGCCTTTTCGTTTAAAATATTTATTAAGTTAAATTAAATTTTGAATTTTTTTTGAAGAAAAATATGAAAAAATATGTTAAATTAAACTAATTTAGGTCATTGGGATCAATTTTATGATCACTTTTAATATAAAAACTTTACGTACTTTTGATAACTTTTCTTTGGAAAACCCCTTTTTCATCACGTCAATAGGTTTTATTTTAAATTAAATTTTCCTATTATGTGAATTTAATTTTGTAAAATGGATTCAATATTTATAATCAGAATAATTATTATTATCCAATAATGCAAAATTAATTTTTTCCCATAATGAATAGTGAAAACAATAAAAATTAATTACCGCAGTTAAGGTAAAAACGTATTTATTGATGGATTAAACTAAGAAGATAATGGTAAAAAATGGCACTAGACTTATCCAAAAAACATTATATAGAATTATTTTGACCTTATAACTTATGGATATTGATAATTAACCATTTGGGAGACTTTTCTTGTTTAAAAAATGTGGTTATAAATAATAGTTTTTAAAAATTCGAAGCAAGTCCTCTCCCCCAATTATAAAAGGCCACCCACTCTCATTCCCTCTTCAAAACTACAAATAACTTTGTTTTTGAAATTAAAAGTAAAAATACATCCCCTTTTTACATCCCAAAATCCCATAATATATTATTTGGTAATAAATAAAAACCAGTAAAGCTTTTGGTGAAAACAAAAAGAAGTTTCCCAAAGAAGTCAAAAAATCTGTTACCGAGCATTTTATATTATTTCTTCATCCACCACATTATTTTTTTTTAAAATTATTATATAATAAAATAATTATGTAACATATAATAATATGTTTTTATGTTAAGTTAATATCCTAAAACCATCACCTACTCCATCAAATGGGAAACAAAACTGTTGGTTGTGTGTTTGACAAACTACCACCTCACAAACTGACGTAATTTGTTTTCCATCATTGATTATCACGAATGGATATAATTAATTATATAATATTTATATATGTTATTTATGATATAATTATACTTATTTAGTTATAATATCATACATATATTCTTACTTATAATTCCTTAGAGAATATGAAAATGTTGCTCGTGTGTACGGTGAACAACCACCTTACGAAGCAAAGTTAATTGTTTTTAATTTAAGATTTACATGGAAAGTAAAAAATAATTTTTTTTAATTTATATTTTATATTAATGAAATAATAATAATTTAGTAAAATAAAAATATCATATACTTTCTTACATTATCATAAATTGAAAAAATGATAATGTTATTCATGTGTATAGTAGTCTAACGCCTCATATAGCGATGTGATTTGTTCTTATTACTGCATCATAAGAATGGTATGTTTATGGTATTTAAAAAAATAATATGAAATTGATGATATAATTATCATCCTTTAAAGGCAGAATAAACCTTAAACTATTTCCATCATGATCATCCAAAAAATGGTTAAGTAATTGAATGCGACATGATAACAAATAAAATAAAAGGAATAATAAAATTGAAAAATGTTATTAATAAAGTATACAATTTAAATAATATTATTAATCTAGGAGATAAAAATTATGGTGATGAATTAGTATCGAGGCAAGGGATCTTTCTAACCCACCCTTTTCTTCAGGTTATTACCATTCTCTCTCTAACTCACATTATATCTATTTAATGTTATGGAATGATTCTAAATTTTGTATATATTTCTATCTCATGTAAACCAAGATTATTATACCTTACTTTTATAGGGTAATACATTCCATATGACCATCCATTAAATTAATTATTTAAGTAATCTCTTTTGATTATGTTATGAGAAAATATGATTGAACACGTTTTTCCCATGGGTAATTTTTATATTTATACATTATGATTAATATAATTATGTGAAACACATATGAATTCACATGAAATAAATTTGATGGGTGGGAAAAAATTATATATATTCTTCCAATGAATTAGGTAATGTTTTAGTCTCACGAGACATCACGTATGGGATTACAGAGCGAACCTAATCCATTATGGGACTCTGTCCACCATGTGAAGTTGTCTTAGCGGTTTTCCTCAACTTATGTTTATGAGGTTTTTTATGTCATTTCACATTTCCCATGTTTCCATGATACCATGATACCAAGATATTTTTGTTATACCCCTATATTATAACAAATTTAGTCTCTATTTTATTTTATCATATCATACCACTAACTCTCATGTTATTCTTTCTTATCATGTTTATTCCTTGACTAGGATTTTTAGTGAACCCAATTCTTTCATGTATTCCCCAGGTTATCCTATAAGATTTTTGTAGATAAAATGGATTTTAGGAGCCTATTACAGAGAATAAAATAAGTATTCCATGTTTTAGTTTCCATTTATGTATTTAAAAGCTTGTCTTCCAAATACACAAGTCCTTTTCAATAATTATTGCGCATTAATGGATTCTTATGTTAAAAAATGTTATATTATTTTTTAATGTCTTGGGTTTCTATAGATATCCCCTATCTCTTCATTTGGATTTATGGTTGATCATATATGGTTTATTTTGATTATGATTTTTTTCTCATATTTTAATTGACATGCCCTTTTGGAAATAATCTAACAACCCTCTCTTTTGATGCTTTGTGTTTGGTGATTTTGGGTTTCCTGCTGGGTATATATATACTCACCCATCATGGGATTTTATCACATGTTTTGTGACTTTGGTAGTCTATATAAAAATTAGTAGCGACAATGCTAGAACTGGTATAAGTAGAGTTAATGATATATATTGGAATTGACTGTGTTAGTTGGAAGAACTCTGGGATCTAGATCTAGGATCCCCCTAACTCTACTATTTATAATTGTTGTATGTTTTGGGTTACACCTTTATTTATTTTGGGTGGATATTTTTTTTCACTTTATATAATATATATTACACTATTTTCCTCTCATATGCATTTCCTAGAGGTTATTGCAAGAATTTTATACAATATAGATGATCAATATATTATTACACCTTTGAACCATTTCATGTATTTAGTTGTGTGTATCCACATGTACTTAAGAATAAGACCTCCCATTTTAGTATTATTTCATTTCAGTTCTTGTATCCATCCTAGGCCTATTCAAGGTGGGATTAGGGTTTCCACACTTGGCTTACCAGCATCCATACGAGCCTTTATGGGTCGTTTCATGATAGAGTGGTATCAGAGGCGGTCTTTCCTAGGTTTATGTTTGGAGTATTGATATTGGTGTTCAGATGGATATTTGAACTTAGGTAAATGGTGTATGAGTTTTTTGAGTGTGGTTCCTGGGCCAAAAAACCAAATTTTGTTGTGATGGATGAAATATGCATTCAATTGGACTATAACTACTTAACTTTTGACTCGATAGTAGGCTAGGATTCGAAGATATGATGATTATGATGTTCTGTTGAGAAATAAAGCCTTAGTTTAGGGTGAAACTATGGGGTGTTTCTAATAGATGGGCACATAGTAGTTCTAACACCTATTTTGAAGCATGTAGATCCTCTAAAAGAGTTCGAGGAAGGCTGACTTACACTTGTGGAGAAGTCATTGGATCTTGTAGGATATGAAAATGGTGAATGAAGACACAACACATTACATGGGATCCAGTGGAAGAGACCACTCAGGTGTTGTGGAAATCCATATCCTCAGGCGTTGGGGGATTGAATCATGTTAGTGGTATGGGTTTTATAGGTTGTATATACCCTAACCGATCAAATGGCTATGCTCATAATGAGTTTTCTTCATGGTGCAACATATAGTTCTACTGGTATAGGAAGATGATACACTTATACTGCATGCACATCATGATTTGTAGAGATAGAGACCACCCATGTTTTATGGTTATCTAAACCCCCTAATCAGGTGGCATAAGATTGTCACGAGTCAATGGTGTGAGTGTCCTTCTTGGTTAGGACACCAAAAAAAGTGTTACTAGTGGAGAGAATTATCCAAGTTTGTATGTGGTGTGGGTAGATCCCTATGTTGGTGAGTTTGATGTGGATTCAAACATTTAAGGAAGATGGAATCTTCCCCCACTAAGACACATCCATGTGACGTGATCTAAAACTATGCGGGTGATTTAGTTCCACCCAAAGTGGATAGTGTAGAGGTGCGGTAGATGAGTTCCTTTTACGAGTAAGTTTGTGGTAATTTGTCATTATATGGTGTCAAAGTAAAGCCCCAGTTGTAAAGAATAGGTGGACAAGGGAAAGTATATCTTCAGGCAGTAGGTGGTCGTGACTCAGAGGGTTCAAGTGTAGTTTGATTTATGACATGTATCATCACTGCTATGGCTAATGTTTTAGAAAAAATTCTTAATCCAAATATGCCTAAATTTATTACCTATTCAAGTTCTAATGATTACAGTGGAGCCTTTACACTCCAACCATGTGTTTTGTGGCTCCTATAGAGGAGGATCAGTGATTACACACATCTACTAATAGTGTGACCTGAATTTTAGATAGAGATAAACTGACATGAAATCTTTCTATAGTGGTAGTGTGAATTTATGATGTTTTACATGGAATGGATAAATTTAATACAATCCTTGATCATATTAATATTAACAGTGAGGCTTTCAGTGTTTCGGAGTTAGTGGGATGAAATTTTATTTCTTTGGAGAGAAGGGTTCCTAAGAATATCCAGATGATATCACTTGAAGGAGGATACACACAATTTATTATTAATTGTCTTGTAGGAACCTTAGAGTAGTGATAATATAAGCTTTTATTTTCATTTAGTTTTGATGGAGTATGAGGAATTATTTCATGATAACATTCCATGATTAACTCCCCATATAATTTTTTTATTTCTACATAGACTTACACCCAAGGTGACTTAATATCTATGATAAAATATCAAATGAATCTATATAGATGGGAGAGATGATTGTGTGGTCTGAATAATCAGTTCAGAAGAGGCTTTGTGAGACCTAGTGTGTTCTACTGGATATCCCAATAATGATTTCCTTTAAGGAAAAAGAGAGCTCAAGAAATGGTTTTCACATACTTTGGGATTGAGATGACAATATATCATAGGTAGCTTCCCTAGAACTTCTATGGTTACCATAAACTTTTAGTGATACCCTTCGATGTGTTGAACACCCCAGTGGTGTTTGTGAGACTCATAAAATGGATCCTTCAACCCTTATTTGATAAGTTAATGGTATTATTCTTCAATAAATTATTTTTTTCTCAACATCATAGGTGGATCATGATAGACACTTGAGGATTGTCCCTAAAATGCTCTGGGATAATGTTTATGGTTTATAGTTTCCCCATATGATCATGTTTTCTAGGATATTAGTAGACCCTTTGACTACCTTTAATCACAAAGGGAAACCATTTTTCTAGATGATCAATGTCAATGATCCTTCAAGGAGATAAGATTTCTGCTGACCAAGGATCCTGTATAGATACTATTGAAGGGGGAATGGAGTATGTAATGTTTTATGTAGCATCTAGAGCTGGAATGAGTTGCATGTTAATGTAGAGGCATGCAGTGATCACCTATGGGTTAAGGAATTTAATGCGCCATGAGAAGAGCTATTTTACTCATGAATTGGAGTTGGTAGCAGTGGACTTCTACTTGAAGATTTAGAGTCAATGTCATCCGTGTGAGCATTTTGTTTTTTAATTAGACAACCAAAGTCTTAGGTTCATCTTCACCCAAATATATCATACCCTGATATAGAGGAATTTGTTATAGTTATTTTAGGAATAATAATTTGGGATATTTATACTCTATGGAATGGAAACATGGTGGAAGATTACCTCAGAATTAAATCCCATACTTTGTGATTGAGATGACAATATATCATAGGTAGCTTCCCTAGAACTGCTATGGTTACCATAAACTTTTAGTGATACCCTTCGATGTGTTGAACACCCCAGTGGTGTTTGTGAGACTCATAAAATGGATCCTTCAACCCTTATTTCATAAGTTAATGGTATTATTCTTCAATAACTTATTTTTTTCTCAACATCATAGGTGGATCATGAGAGACACTTGAGGATGGTCCCTAAAATGCTCTGGGATAATGTCTATGGTTTATAGTTTCCCCATATGATCAGGTTTTCTAGGATATTAGTAGACCCTTTGACCACCTTTAATCACAAAGGGAAACCATTTTTCTAGATGATCAGTGTCAATGATCTTTCAAGGAGCTAAGGTTTCTGCTGACCAAGGATCCTGTATAGATACTATTGAAGGGGGAATGGAGTATGTAATGTTTTATGTAGCATCTAGAGCTGGTATGAGATACATGCTAATGTAGAGGCATGCAGTGATCACCTATGGGTTAAGGAAGTTAATGCGCCATGAGAAGAGCTATTTTACTCATGAATTGGAGTTGGTAGCAGTGGACTTCTACTTGAAGATGTAGAGTCAATGTCATCCGGGTGAGCATTTTGTTTTTTAATTATACAACTAGAGTCTTAGGTTCATCTTCACCCAAATATATCATACCCTGATATAGAGGAATTAGTTATAGTTATTTTAGGAATATGAATTTGGGATATTTATACTCTATGGAATGGAAACATGGTGGAAGATTACCTTAGAATTAAATCCCATACTTTGTGATTGAGATGACAATATATCATAGGTAGCTTCCCTAGAACTGCTATGGTTACCATAAACTTTTAGTGATACCCTTCGATGTGTTGAACACCCCAGTGGTGTTTGTGAGACTCATAAAATGGATCCTTCAACCCTTATTTGATAAGTTAATGGTATTATTCTTTAATAACTTATATTTTTCTCAACATCATAGGTGGATCATGAGAGACAGTTGAGGATGGTCCCTAAAATGCTCTGGGATAATGTCTATGGTTTATAGTTTCCCCATATGATCAAGTTTTCTAGGATATTAGTAGACCCTTTGACTACCTTTAATCACAAAGGGAAACCATTTTTCTAGATGATCAGTGTCAATGATCCTTCAAGGAGCTAAGGTTTCTGCTGACCAAGGATCCTATATAGATACTATTGAAGGGGGAATGGAGTATGTAATGTTTTATGTAGAATCTAGAGCTGGGGTGAGTTGCATATTAATGTAGAGGCATGGAGTGATCACCTATGGGTTAAGGATGTTAATGCACCATGAGAAGAGATATTTTACTCATGAATTGGAGTTGGTAGCAGTGGACTTCTACTTGAAGATATAGAGTCAATGTGAACCGGGTGGGCATTTTGTTGTTTAATTAGACAACCAGAGTCTTAGGTTCATCTTCACCCAAATATATCATACCCTGATATAGAGGAATTGGTTATAGTTATTTTAGGAATATGAATTTGGGATATTTATACTCTATGGAATGGAAACATGGTGGAAGATTACCGTAGAATTAAATCCTATTCTCTCTTGGTGGAGGAGGCGTCTAATTATTTATATTTATTACAGCTGACCCTGATAGAGAAGAGGGGTGCTTTTTTATCCATTCAATTATGAAGACTCCTATGATTTTTAAATGTGTAACAAATGTCTAGTTAAGACACATAAACTGTGAGGCTCTATGTAACCAAATATGAGATGTGCCTAATGAATTTTATAAAAGTAAGGGATAATGTCAACCTTTTCTCGGGATGGATGGGAGTTGTAGATATGTTTCATGAGGATGTGTTTATAGAGTTTCATACTTCCACCATTGCTATAAATTCATGGGTGGATTATATGTATGAATACATTTAGTGATAGTTTTGGTGGTCTATAATGAGGAAAATTATATTCAGGTTTATCTATCATTGTCACACTTTTCAGTTGGTAAAGGCTTAAAATCAAGTTATAATAGGTTTGATCATTCTATTGAGATCCTAGAAAGAAAGTGAGATGAAATATAAATGGATTTTGTGATGGAGTTTTTATAGATATTCTAAGGCTATAAATCTATCTTTGAAATTGTTGACCCACTCATGAAGTTATCACACTTTTGTGTCATCAGGGGGAAGGGGATAGTTAAGAGTTCGGTGTAGTTGTACATGTGTAAGATCATTCAAATTCATGGGGTATCCATGATGATCATCTTAGACTATGATTCTTCATTAAAATCATTTTTTGGAGAGGTATTGATGAGGATTTTGGGACCCTATTACTTATGATAATGAAATTTCACACCTAAAAAATGGTAATATTGAGAAGAATATCTGGGTTTTGGAGGATATGCTAAAATATTGAGCGTTGGTTTTTGGATGGAGTTGGGAGGATCAATTTCCATTAGAAAAATAAGTTATAATAGAAGCTATCAATCTATGATCCCCATGGTTCATCATGATATTCAAAACCACACAGAGGGTTGGTGAGTTTTATTATCGCTTGGCCTTTACCCCACAATTATACTCAATGCATGACGTTGTCCATGTGCCACAGTTAAGAAGATACATGCATGAAATCTCACACATCCTTGATTGGGGAAAACTATAAATTGGATATAGTACCACTTTTACATAGTACTATATGGAGATTAAGGATTGGTAGGAGATGATCATGTGTGGATGGACTATTCTACTGGTTTAAGTGATTTGGAATTACTGGAGCATGCAAAGATCACCTTAGAGTGAGAGAATCGTATGGGGTCTCAGTACCACCACCTTTTGGTGAATCATGTGATTTTTCAGGTGAAAATATTTAAAGGATGAGAGAATTTAACAACTATTTTTTCCCTTGTAATACTATGGAATATTTTAATGAATATTTTTAGATCCAAGTATTGAGTCAACATGAGATTTTGTGTCCCGGAGAGGCTCAATATTGATATATTAAATATATTTAATATATTAACGTATGTATGAAAATATTTTAGATTTAAATGGTTTACCCATTGATCTTAACCTCTTATGTGAAATTTAAAACTGTGGTTGTTTCAATATTGTGAGTTTTACCTTAGGTGAGATATAAAGTTGTTCAATGTCAGGTGTTTAGTTGAGGGAAGACATTGGCAGCTGCGTTAAGTGAATTAATTAATTAATAAAATTAATTCATTTATGAAACCAAAATCTAAACCCTACTCTATAAATACATCGCTATGACGAATTCTTATGGTTTCCCACATAACTATGGGAGTTTTTAGAGAAGTAAGAGAGTGTTATTATGATCGGAAGACCAAGAATGAGGATCAATGAGAATGAATGAGGAAAATATTGAGAAGAATGGTGAATGTAGTGGGATGATCAACTTAATCACTAGTGAATGCATTCTTTACCAATGAACAATATATTCTTGATGTAGGGATCATTATATATATATATATATATATTCTTCATGATCACCATATATAGTTTGTGGAATTAATTTTTATATGAGGATCATTGTTATTATTTTTTGATTATTCATGGAACCCCTTTCTAATTTTATATCACACACCACGAAGATGAATAAGAAGAAAATAATTAATGAATAATTATGTATTCAGTGTTTCAATTTTTCCATGTGGGAATGATGGAAATTTAGGATGAAGATATTACCCTATCCATTTATAATATATTTATCTCATACTTTCCTTCACAACTTCTACATTATACCATACTCTACATGGGAGAGAGGGGCCACCATATTTTTCATAGCTAGTGGAATTGATGAGGAATGAGTGGAATGATGTTGGATGCCTGTGAGTAGAGGAGGTTTTACATGTGAGGAAAGGTGGAATTGTGGTGGAACTATACCAAATGTTGTCTTTGATGCATATTTTATTGAACATAAAAATCACAAGGGGGGGGGGGTTCTCAACTTCATTGTTTAGAATTTATTATAAAGGAAAGAGAGGAAAAAAATATAATAGTAGTTTAATGGATAAAAATAAGGGTAAAAAATTATTATAGGGAAGAGGTGGTGTGGGTTCCTTATACACATATGAAGGGGGGGGATTTGTTTTATTTTAATTGAAATAATTAAGTCTCCATTGTGGAATCGCATGCAAAGGGATTTGAAGGGGACCTCCAACTTACCATTTCAATAATTTTTATATTTTATACATTAATAATAATGATAATAATATTAGTAATAATAATAATAATAATAATAATATTTCCATAGAATCAAATTGTTGATGTATCTTCTTTAAATAATATTGGATCGATGATATGTCTCTGGCATCATAATCAGAACATTAAAGCGAAGGGTTCAAGACCAATGTTAAATATTTAATTTTTAACCATGGCTTAAGTTTGGATTCCCTCCATAAATCTGCTATTGTGTTTGATATGATTAAATTCATTTTTTATTAGGTGTTCATTTTGGGAATAAATAGTCTATCTTATGTGTTTTATATGAAGATAACAATGATATGATTCATTTGGAAATAATTTTCCACTTACTATGATAGTTTTTAAGATTTATGTTTTATATTGTAGGTCTGAAGGTTAGCATCATGTGTGTCCATCAAGATTTTATGAGATGTATATTTTAACAACTAAATAGTCAATCATGAGAAATTTTGTTTTTGGGATGTGATGTTGACCTTTATTTTGGTATTAAAAGAATGATATAATATGATTTAAGTTAGAGGTTTCTTTTAGAAACACTTGTCCAATAGCAGTGACCACATGTGATCATCATAGTGTTAACTAGGTTGAAACCACACTACCATACCAGGGCATGGGGCCCCATAATATTCGTAGGTAGGGTTGTCGACCCCCTTCACTACATAGGGTGAAATTTCTCTATCTATAGTGATCTTGTGTGATTATGGGATTGTTACTGGGGGTGGAAACCCCCTATCATCCCAGGGCATAGATCCCCCATTTTATTGACATAGTTAGTGTTTGAAATCACATACACTATAGGATGAAATTGCTCTATCTACTAAGTGGACCCCCATATTTACAAATTCTTCTGTTTGGAGTGGGTCCCACACTGAAGATTTTCCACTCAGTTATAGAGCATAATGGTGATGTGGGGGACCTCCACATGTATTATTGTGTGCTTATGAGAGATTAATGGTCAGAGATAGAACCCCTTTCCTATGGAGAGTATTGGTAAGGAATGGGCCTTACAATTGGTTTATAGTGATGTTATGCATGGTGATGGGAATTGGAGATAGAACTTTGGATATGTAGGATGAATCATCATTATTAGATAGGCTATGTAGATAGATATCCTCATTCTCTATTAATTTAGTATTTTTGTTGAGAATATCAAGGTTATCGTGATTATGGTTGTGGTCTCATATTTTTTTGACTTGCATTGTTTGGGATGTGAAAATTACTCTATCTCTAGATGCTTTGTGTTTGGTGATTTTAGTGTGTCGTGTTGGGTATGTACATACCCACCCATGCATGGGATTTTCTCTCATGTGTTATTCCATATGTAGAAAACATAAAAATTATCAATGAATATGGTTGAATTGGTTTCAGTGGATCTTTACAGTACCTGGTGGCACTGATCATGTTTAGTGGTCACAGTCTTGGATATGGAGTTTGTCTCTCCCCAACTTTACTCTTTATATTTGTTATCAGTGTGGGTTACCCACCTATATTTCTAGTCGGGTGTGTATTTTCCTCCTTTATATCATTTTTACTACACTATTCTACTCTAATATGTATTTTCTAAAGGTTATTTTACGCATTTTTTACACTCTAGATGTTCATTATTTTACGATACCTATGAACTTTTCTATGGAGTTGGTTGTTTGTATGTGTACAGGTAGTTTAGACTAAGGACTCCCATTTTAGTGTTATACCTACATGGAACTTTTTTAAAACCCCTATTCTAATAGATATGGTAATGGGGTTGTCATAGTAATCTTACTTCTATCAAGGAGGACACGAAAGGGTTGGGTCAAGACAATCACTCAAGTAGTTTATTTTTTATCTTTTTTGTGTAGATCTTTCTCATGAATTTTCTACATTAGAAATATATATTCAAGAATTATTTCAATTTTACAATTATTAAAGTCCAAAAAATTTAATCTATTCTTGTTTAATGAATATTTATGATTTATCCTTTATTTATTCTTTAAATTAGAATTTTGAAACCCACTTCATTCTCATGGGTTTGATGGAGTTCATGATTTATGAATGGTTCTTTTACTCATGTGGAATTAACATGTATTATTTTCAATATGTGATCCCTCCAATATATTGGGTTAGGATTTATATCCCATATGATTCTATGTAAGGTATTAGGGAGTAAACCTACTCCACAAAGAGACATTAACCACTTTAGATGATGATCTTGGGAGTAATCCTTGAATTATGTTAATGATTCCATGTGTTACAATGTTTCCACATATTCCATGATTCCATGAAATTATAAATTTATTTCCTTATGTTAAGTTTCAATTCTTATAATCATTTTATTTATTAAACCATATTACTCCTCTTGATTGTCATGTTCTGATGTATTTCCATGTTCATTCCCTTACTAGGCATTCTATCTCACAATATTCATTTTAGATTTTCACTGGGTTATCCAATGTAGTTTTTGAAGATATTTAAGATTTATGGGAACTATTTGGAGTTTTATATAATGATGATGTTTTTACATTTAATATGATTTATTTATGCATCTAATATTTCAAATACACTAGACCTCAATATCCAAGGTTTGTACTTATTGGAAATATATATATTTTTTGAAATAAAGTGTTCTTATGGTTTATGTCAATATAATTTTCTTTTATAAGTGCATATATTGACCCAAACCTTTGGAAAATATTAAGGTATAACCTATTGTTCCTGATATTCATGGTAAAATAACATCTTTTTAAGGCCTTTCCATTTTTTATTCTAGTGGAGTATTATTCTGAGATAATGATGTTGGTGGATTTATGGAATTAACTTATTAATGTAAATGTCCTTTAGTGAATTATCTCTTTTTTTGTGATGAATGATTCTATACCTTGGTTGTGGTGTTCAGTGGATCATATGTATTACCTATTCTATTTTTAGTTTGCTAATTTTTTTTGGGATTATTATAACTATGTCATTTTTAGGGGTACAAGGCTATGATAATATTTAATACAATGGAGAGACCACCATAAAAAGGCCTCCCTCTAAACCTGGTGACAATTTATTCTTATCTTTCCCAAATGTGTATTTATTTATTTTTCAACACTTTGACCCCTATTCAGTTCAACCCAATGTTTAACCATTTGGATATTATCGGTCATGGATAATGTGATTCCCTCTGGTTCATAGGCATGAATCATTTTGAGGTATATTTACTTTATGGGTTTCTATAGTGGTTTTTAAAAGATTGTGGTTGAAATATTGTATTTTGGGAAAAAAACATTCTAGATGGATGGTTTATGAGTGTGGTTAGTACTAACAATGTTGTAATTGTGTGTGTGTGACACCTCGATAATTTTTTAATAATGTTTTTACGAATTAATTAAACGTTTTCATATTTTTCATTTCACATAACATTGAGAATAGATTTGGTTATATGAATACTCTAAGTTTGTCTTGTGTTATATGCAACACCATGTAAAGATAGGGCTATATGAAGCAAATATATTAGCTTTAGATACATGAAAAACTATGTTTGGATTCTAGTGTACACAATACTGAGTCCTGTTGATAGATTGTGTTACCCGCAAGGCAGAGTTTTACATAAATACACAATACTTTCAATATTGATATTAAAATATTATTATAATTACTACCAAGCCATATGAATGGAAGTTAAAATTATGATTAACTAAATTATTACTTACACATATATATAAAATTAATCCTTCTATCATCAATTAGTTATAAATGAAAGTATTAAAAATTTTAAAAAAAATAAATTACTTTTATAAGAAAACCATTTTTGTATGTACAAAAAAAATTTCATGTCAATAAATTAAATAGAAAATTTTTGTTGAATGTTTTTAATTAAATTTATATATTAAATTTTCAATAAAATTCATTTTCAATCATCCAATAGATTTTATTGGTATAAGATAAGAATAATACCAATTTTATAAATCAAAAGATGTATTTTTTTAAAAGGTAACTTTACCGTCATTTAGTGATACAAATATTTTAAATCTAATATTTAAATATTTTATAATTTTTATTTGTAAAAATAAAATTCAATTTTGAAATATGAATATCAAAATTTACTTTCGGATAATTTTAGGTATTTTTCTAAAAAGATTCATTTTTTTATGAATAATGGAAACTAATGAATTTTAATTGAATATTGCATTTTCATCTAATTTATTTATATCGATAAATTATCTTATATAATAGATTTAAAGTATATTTAGACGAATTATATATATATTTATCCAATTTACATCATTTTAATCAATTTCAAATTGAAATTGGAAGTAAAAACATTTTACACTTCTGAACATCTTACATTAAAAACCTATTATTACATCATGTATGTGGGATTGATTTTAAATTAATTTCAGGAAATTATGTGTTTTTAATTTGAAGAATTAGATTCCATATTTTGAACAATAATAATTTATAATTTAGTTTTAGGTCAAATTATATTATTATCAATAATATAATGAAACTAATTAAACAAAATTACAATGATTAATGTAAAAACGAGTTTACTTAGTGGTTAAACATTAACTTAAAGAAAAAAAACCTTTGAAACATGTTAAAAATACATTTTATGAAAATATTTCAAAACTATAATCCCTTGGTTATAAAATGTAAAATTATTGGAGTCATAAGATGTAAGGGAGACCTCTCAATAGTGTTTACCTTTTTATATTTACAAGAATGACACTCCTCCACCACTATGAAAGGGCACCCACCCCATAACTTATCCACACATATAAATCTTATATTATCATCCAAAACATACCAAAATAAGATCCCAACTTACCTAATATCATTATATAATGCTGAATGTTTTCATAAAGGAAACATAGTTAGTCCTTTCGTGCAAACCAAAAGGAATTACCTAAAGAAGAGATGGCGTTCTTCAATAAATTTTTTTGTTTAATTTCCTTATCCACCCATTTAAATTATTATTATTCCAGGATTATATAATAATATCAGTATCCTAAAAATATTTATATGTTTTTATGTTATTTTCATTACCTATACTTTCACAAACTTTCAACCAAATGGGATACACAATCATTATTCTTATGTACGACGTACTACCGCCTCACGTATAGATGTCATTAGTTCTTCCATTACAAAAATTAAAGGTTGGGAATAATTATGGAATTACTATTTTCAAAATATATATATGATATTTATAATTTATTTATTACTATTTGATTATTATATAACACATACCTTCCTTTTTTCCATTTTTGGAAATATGATAACTTTTTTTGTGAACATGTGGACAACCGCCTCCTCAAAGTGATGTGATTCATTGACGATTTACAAGGAATTTATTAAGGATGATTTTAGAAAACATATATTATATATATTAAATAATAATTATAATGGAATTATAATATATTTATATATACATATATGACATTATCTTTCTTTCTTTCAATATGACAAGAAAATAGAAACATAGTTCATGCGTATGTATGACCCATCATATCCATGAATGGTGTATTACATTTCATATATATATATTTTATAGATTTTTATAAATACTTATATAATAAATATATATTATATTTAAATCAAGGTTTATATTCTTGAAATAAGTAAATCACGATCTAAGTAAGAGGATCAAGAATAACAAGTCAAAACATTTATGAAAAACAAAGCAGTTATTACCTAAAACATAACTTTAACATTGAATTTGTTAATAAAAGGGTAATATAATGTCATAATAAAATCATATATGGTATGATATATAATAATATTGTTTTTGGTAGATCTATAATAAAATTATATAGTCCATAATTATGGTATGGTATTTCTAGTCTCATTAGTGAGATATATGATATATTCACCACTTATTCTTTTTTATGGTATATATTATGACCTATGAGATGTTATATAATGAATTTAATTTATTTAATGATATTAAATGTTTAAATTAATGTTATTATATCACAGATATCATGATTCAAAATTTAATTAATTAATAATGGTATTTCTAGTATCAATTTTATTTCTGCGGGACCTATTCCATATTAACCACTAATTTATTTAGTATTGTGTATATAATTTCCCTGAATATATTATAAGATTCTTATTCTTAAATTTATTAGTTTTAAAATATCTATTTTATTATCACCCTTTCATGTGGTTTTATAGTTTAATACTTTCCAAATTAGTAGGGTAATTTTAACTAAATTTTCATTCCTTGAAATACATGTTTTATTATGAACCTGTATTATTTTACAAGGTGTATATAATGACCTTTATAAAGTTAAATAATTAATATATATTTTTTTAATTATATTATTATATTCATCTAATGTTATTATTTAATACATATTTTGATTCAAATTTACCAAATTACTAAGAGTTTATTGCTACAATATCACAATTTACTACGATTGTTTATGAATATGCTTCCATTGATGAAATATTATGCTCTATATCCCAATAATTCGAATAATTTTTCTTTTAATATAGTTTATAATGATATATTCAAGTATTGGTACCAATTTTATACTCTTTTCCCCCTAACATAATTAATAATGTGTTTTTAAGAAAATCTCACCTTATTTATCACTTTGGGAAGAATTTTTATATTCAAAAACCATGTTTTCAAAAATTGTTTTAATTTTTTTAAAGTTATATTTTAAAATAATTTTCATGGAAAATGATTTTCAAAAAGTTTTATCTTAGAAAAAGTGTTTATTAGTTTTTCAAAATCTATTTTATATGTTTACAAGGTTTATTTAAAATAATAAGGTTTTCAAAATGTTTTATGATTTAAGAAGTGTTTTTCCAAGAGGAAGGGATATTTTTACGAGGAATTGTTTTATATTATTGTTAAAATAAATTTAATATTTTTTTCAATTTTATTTTCAAATAAAATTATTTTGAATATGTTTTATGCCTTAAAATGTGATTTTCAAAGAATGGTTATTTTCCTTAAGAAATGCACATTATTATATTTAAAAATCCTTCACTAGGTTCGATGAAATCCTTTTACATAGTTTATGATTCACAGGGGATATGATCTAAATACCCCATTTTCATTCTTTCTCTTAATGATTTATGTTTAATATTCCAGGTTTTTTATGAAACATTTTTCTCTTATATATGTTATACCATGATAAAAATGCTTAATAAATCGACTTAATTTAATGGGTTATTATTTGATGAAATGACTATAAAACTTTTTTATTTGTTATGAGTTATGATATTGTGAAATATTTATAATACCCATTTCATTTCATGAGTTATGATTTTATGAATGTTAAGGTTATTTTGGAACATGTATGTTTGATTTCATTATGTGATGGGTGGGACCTATATCTCCCTAAAAAATTGTGTAAATATTTACGTATCATGTGATAATGATGGGAAACAATTCAAGAGGCTTATTCCACAATGGAAAACTGGTGTTTCTTGATTCAAAATGGGAAATAGGTGTGACCCAGTCAACAATGGGGAAAAGGTCTGCCCTGATCCACAATGGGAAATAAGTGTGTCCTGATCCGCATAAAGAAACTGGTGCATCCTGATTCACTATAGGAATTAGGTGTGTATTGATGCACTATATTGATGATATTTGAAGTTAACATTGAAACATGAAATGGTTTTATATATTTATGATAGTGCCACAATTATATGAAATGAGCTTATGGTTCATGATTGATTGGGGATCATTTATCACCCTTATGATTCAGGTCTTATGAACTGCCAATAATTATGCCATGACTCATTTATATGATCTTTGATATGTTGGGTATGTTCTTAAAATGTTAATATCTTGTTATATTACCCTTATAATCATGTTATTATTATGTATATCCATTATCTAGCCTTACTATGCATCATAGATCACCCTTTTTTATGTTTCCTTTCCTGAGGTTATGATGAAATTGTCTAAGTAGGATTACTAAATGGGATGATCTTTCTGAGAAACATTGAAGATCTTTCACCAATATAGAATAATGTGTTCAAAGTTTCCAAATAAACTAAACTATTATGGTCCTTTGGAATGTACATTTTTAATGTGTTGAATATTCATATAAAATTTTGTAATATCTATGTATGTTAAGACTAGTTTTCTATAGTTGATATCAATGGAATGGTTTAGTCAAACTTTGGAAACTAGGTTGAGAAAAATTTAGTTGGATCCCTAGAATATTGTACTCTTGACAAACCAAATGATATGGGAGTTGAAATGAAATGTATTGTCAATATGGTACTATAACTTTCACAAGATATGAATAATTTTAAACTTCCAACAGAGAAAATGAGGCCACAAAGTTCTTTTGATTCCTTCATTAGTCATCCTCCACCTTATCTTAGTGGTTCCACTAATCCACTAGTTTCTGGAAAATGGATCAGTACCACTAATAAGTTATTTTCCATTATTAAGTTCTTGAATCACGAAAAGGTCATCATGGATACTTATCATTTGGAAGGTGAAGCGGATAAGTGGTGGAATCTTATTAAGAACTCAATTGGACAATAAGAAATTTAATCCATGGAATGGGAAGAGTTTAATGGGATATTTTTTATTAAGTAATTAACTCATATTATACAAAATATTTTTATAAATAATTCATTCAGATAAAGGAAAATGAGTATGAATCTATGGGTACATATGAAGCTAATTTTTCAATAATTGTAAGGTATAATTCTTATTTTATTATCTACCTAGAAAGAAAAATCAAGAAATTATTTTTTGGCCGGAAACCAAATCTTCTATATGAATTGGATATAAGATACTTTAATACTTATTAATAATTCATTCGATGTGCACTGAAGGTCAAAATGGAAATTGGATATTCCTATCATTCATATAGTTTTGATAAGAAAAAGGAAGATTGAGTCTTAAGAGAACCCAAATGGTGGAAAGGAATTCGAGACATATGTGTGCTAGAAATGTGGGAAGATTAGTTTAAGGGACTACTTGAATAGAACATAGAGGTGATTTAAATGTGGGAAGGTAGGTCATAAAATTCGTGAATTTTCAAATATGATTAATGTGATAGTTATTTTAATTGAAAAGAAGATAATTCCAATTAATGTAGCACCCACACTCTAGTGTTTTAACTGTAAGGAGTTTGGGCATTATGAGAATTAATTCCTCAATACAAAGGCTAATATGGATGATAATCCACAAAAACATCTGAGGAAAAACAATATAGGGAATCCTTAGGAAATCATAATGGATGAAGTGAATCAAAATAATTTGGGAAAACATACCCTATATTACTTAGTTAGGAATTTGATTGTTTATTTTTTATGATTAAGCTCTATAAAAATCTTAGTGTTCATCCTTTAGTAATATTTCATGTGATTATCTCCCTCTACATAGATTTTGGAATAGTAAAATCACATTTAATATACTATCGGTATAAGGAGAGACCCAAGTTTCTAAGGTAAATGCTTTTAGTTTAAGATAAAAACTTATCTAAGGAATAAAGGAAGAATTATATTTGGTAGGGTTATATGGATAACCATTTATTGAATGGTTGAGTTTTAATTTGGAAATGGTTTTGGTGATTAACATATTACATCACCATATGAAGATTTATGCATATTGAATAACCCATACTGACCATTTTTGTTTTGGTGATACCTGAAGATATACATAATGACTTATCTGTCTATATATGTGTATTATGATCCAATAGTGCTTCAAGAATGAAAAATTCACCTTCATTTCTTAGAGTAAGTGATGAAGTGGAAATTGATAAAGGCACAACCAAAGGGTGAGATTGTGCACATGAAAAGGAATGAAATCAAGTAATTATATTTCAATATTTTCTTAGATAGTAAAATATTTCATCAACTCTAGGAAAAGGATACTGATAAATATTTATCATAATACCTTAATTTATGTTGAATTTATGGTGTTATAAATCATTACGAATTCATGATTTGGAGGCCCTTAACATTCCATTGATGATTTACATGCTTATGATCATTGACCTCATTCATTATCTATGATTATTCATGATTTTATTCCATTTCCATGTTTTCACTTTCCACCCATGTTCTCTTATATTGGAAACTAGTTATGAGTTATATTGGGAAACTATGATGTTTCTAAATTCCCCTTTTAAAAGGAAGATTTATTATTCCTTTTTATGATGTGGGTTTCTATGAATAAAACATTAAAGTATTAAACCATTGATGAAATAGAAAAATTTATTGGCTGAATTTTATTTTATGAGCTGAAAAATGTAACACCTTAATATTTTTTTGAATTATTATTTTTGAATTAATTTATCATTTTTGATATTTTTCATTTCACGCAACACTAAAAATAACTTTTTTTTATATGAAAGAACTAATTTTGGCTTGTGTTATACGTGACACCATGTTAATCTTCCACTAAATGAAACACAAATATTATATTTTGATACTTGAAACACTACATTTGGCTTGTGTTACACACAATACCGAGTCCCTTCGATAGCTTCCGTTGCACGCAAGGTTAAGTTTTACCAAACTATAAAATACTTTCAATATTGATATTAGAATATTATTATAGTTACCACCAAGCTGTTGGAATAAAATTTATGAATTATATTAAATAAATTATTATTTCAAATGTATATAAAATTAATCCATTGGTTATCAATTAGTTATAAATGAATGTAATAAGTATTTTAAATAAATAAATTCATTTTCTAAGAAAACATTTTTTGTATGTACAAACACAATTTAATATCAATAAATTAAACAAACAACTTTTTATGAATGTTTTAAATAAAATTTATATATTATATATTTAATAAAATTATTCTACACTAATCCAATATATTTTATAGGTATATGATATGAATAAATACAATATTATGAATAAAAAGATGTATTTTTTTAAAAGTAAATTTTACTGCCTTTTAATAGCGCACCTATTTTAAATATAATTTTTGAAACATTTAAATTTTTTATTTTAAAAAATAATCTTAAGTTTTTAAATCTTAATATCAAAATTTACTTTGGGTGATTATTTGGTATTTTTATGAGAAGTATTATTTTTTGTTGAAAAGTGAAAAAAACTGAATTTTAATTTAAAACCGCATTTTAAAATTTTTTATATATAGTTCAATTATATTATATATTTTTTTAATTATGTTTAGATTAATTTTATATATATTAACCAAATTTTGTATATTAAAATAAAGTTGACATTCAAATTGGATATAAAAATATTTCTAACGCCATCGGCTAGCCATATTTTAACCATATACTCACTTGTCTCAAAAAAATGGACAACTATTTGAGGAAAATGATATAAGGGAGTCATATAAAAAGTTTTTACATTTTTATATTTATTATACTTCCACTAATCCTCTACTATAAAAGGAAACTCACCCCTAAACACTCAGTTATTCAAAACTCTAAAGCCCTTTATCTCATCCAACCCATACCCAAATAAGTTCTCAAACTCCCTTTAAATTAAAATTATTTGATGAATATATTTTAACCTAATTATCCTAAATATACTAATATTTTTTTATATTAATGTTATGACCTAAAATTTCACAAAATTCCATAAAATGGTATACACAATCATTGTTCATGTGTACGACGGACTACTGCCTCGCAAACCGATGTCATTCAATCTTCGATTACCTCTTTTAAAGGTTATAAATAATGATGTAATTACTATTTTAATATTATATATATTATATAAATGATTTATTTACTTTTATTGAATTATTATATAACAAATTCATTCATGCTTTTCATTTTGTGGGAATATGATAACTTTGTTTGTGGACGTGTGGACTACCGCATCCTCAAAGCGATGTGCTTCATTCACACATTACATAGAACTTATTAAAGACGATTTTAGTAAAGTTATATGATATATATGAAATATTATTTTTAATTTAATTATAATATATTTATATATACATATATATTATTTACTTTCTTTCAATATGATAAGAAAATGGAAAAATCGTTCATGCGTACGTACAACTGACCGTCTCCATGAAGGGTGTATTTTGTTTCATATTTATATATTTCATAGATTATTATAAATACTTATATACTGAATATATATGATATTTAAATCATTTTTTACATTTTTAAATAATTAAATCATGATCTATGTAAGATTATCAAGAATAACAATTCAAAACACAAATAAAAAACAAAGTAATTATTACTTAAAATACATCTTTAACATGAAATAATGAATAAATTGGTAATATAATGTAATAATAAAATAATATATGGTATGATATATAATAAAATGGATTTTTATTTATAATAAACTTATATTTACTATACACAAGGTTTGTACGTGTATAAGGAATGTCAAGACATAAGGTATGAGATATCTCATCTCACTTTTATTTCCGTGAGATATATAGTATATTCACTATTTATTCTTGTTATGTGGTGTATATAATTACATATGAAATTTTATATTATCAATTTAATTTATTTAATCATACTAAAAGTTTTAATTAATTTTATTCTTTCATGGATCTGACGATTCAAATTTTACTAAAGTAACAAGGGGATTTCTAGTATCACTTTTATTTCAGGAAATCCTATTCCACATCCAGCACTCATTTATTTTTTATGGTGTATATACTACCCATTAATTTAATATATGACTATTATCCTTAAATTTATGGGTATTTACATATACATTTTATGACTCCCTTTCATGGTGTTTTATGGTTTTAAATTTTCCAAATCAGCAAGGTAATATTGTCTCAAATTTCCATCTTTGAAAAAAGTGTTTTTTATGCACCTATATTATTTTACATGGGTTATATAAATTCATTTATCATGATATATCATGGCTAAAATACTTTTCATGATATTTTAAGCATCATATAAAATTTGACCTTATTTTTCTCTCTAGTTGAAAAATTGTTTTATTTAAAAACCATGTTTTCTAGAAATATTTTTAGAAATGTTTTAAGTGATATTTTAATATCATTATCAAGGAAAATGATTTAATTTTTTTAAAATTTTTTAAATAGTTATTAAAATTGTTTTCAAAATAACCTTTATAAGTTTCCAATGTTATTTATAAATAATAAGGTTTTCAAAATTCTTTATGATTTAAAAAGTTCTTTTCAAAGAATAAATGATAGTTTCATCATGAAATGTTTTAAATGATATTTAAATGTTTATTTATAAGTTTTAAATGGGTTTTTAATATTAAATGATTTTGAAGTTTATTTACACCTTATAAAGTTATTTTCATTGAAATGTTATTTTCATTAAGAAATGATCTATGTAATATTTATAAATACTTCTCCAAATAGGATGACATCCTTTGATATAGATAATGATTTACTGGGGATAAGATCTAAGGAAACAATTATCATTATATCTATAGATGGTTTATGTTTAAGATGTCATGTTTTTTATGAAACCCATTTATCTTCTATGAGTTATACCATGATAAAACACTAATGAAACTGGATTCCTTTCATGGGTTATTCTATGATGAAATGATTATGAAACCTGTGTATTTTCCATGATTTATGATATGATGAGATATTTATGATACCAATTTCATTTCATGAGTTATGATATGATAAATTTCTATAATCTTTTGGTAGACATATGCCTGATTTAATTGTGTGAGAGATGGGACCTATATCTCCCTCTAATGCATTTGGTAAAGATTTTCATATCAAGAGATAATTATTGGAAACTAGTTGGAGGACTTGATCCAAATTGGGAAATAGTTGTGTCTTAATCCATAATAGGACACTACTATGTCCTGATCTATAATGGGAAATAGTTTTGTCGTGATCAACAATGGGAAAAAAGCATATCCAGATCCACAATGGGAAATATGTGTGTCCTGATCTAATATGGAGAATAGGTGTGTCCAGATACAAAATACTGATGGTATTGATAGTTAAACCAAAAAAATGAAATTATTTTATATATTTATGATTATTCCACCCTTATATGAATTGATATTATAGTTCATGATTGATTTATGATCATTTATAAACCTTATTATTGATGTCTTATGAACTTCCAATCTTTATTCCATGACTCATGTATATGATATTCGATATGAAGGTTATGATCTTAAAATGTTCTTGTCATGTTATCTTAACATTATAATCATGTTATGATTAGGTTTATTTTTATTTAACGGTACTGAGCATCTTATATCACCCTATATTAGCTTTCCTTTCCCTGGTTTATGAAGAAAGGTTTTAAACCGGTGTACTAAATGGGATGATCTTTTTGAGAAACATTGAATATCCTTCACCAAGTAAGAATATTGTGTTTTATGTTTCCAAATACACTAAACTATTATTGTCTTCAGGAAAGTAATTTTATAATGTGATGAATATTTATCAAAAATTATGTAATATCCATGTATGTTAATCATGGGTTGCTATAGTGTGGTATGAAACTATGAGGTTCCAGTGGAATTTCTTATTTTTTATTCATGGGTAGTCAAACAGTGTGACTCTCCAAGTAAGCATGCATGTCTTTGGGTTTTTTTCTAGAGGTTTCACATGTATTTAAAATTATTTTCCTATACCATTTAGATCTACCCATATAGCCATGTGACTCCGATTTTCAATGGACTGAAGCTATGTATGGTTAGAACATAGTGTTTTAAACAACCTGGCCTAACTACAGGCTTGAATCCAAAAAATAAAAAATTTGATATTTATATCGTTAAACCAGATCATTTTTATATATAATAAAGACTAAATATCTATTTGGATCGAAATAAACATCCAAAAGTACCCTAGAGGCTCACCCCATTTCTTCTTTTTTGATTTTCCCTTATTATTGATGAATCTCTTCAAGGTATGTTCCGTTTTCATCAAGTTTTCTATCCTCTTATTAGACCCTTACTTGATATCTTCCCCACATGTCTAATTTTAAACCTATTTAGATGTGGATTCTAGATATAATGGAGTTTATAGTGATTTTATGATGTTTTATATAGAAATATCCTTATGGGAACCTTATTTACTCTTTTCTAATCTATATTATCAAAGGTGACTAGTTTTAATTCATTATTATAGTAGGTGTCCCCATATAAAGGATCTAACTCATGGACTACTTTATCTCCTTATAAATTACATTGGATTTATTTAGTAATTTTTTTGATATCAATGTGGATTTCTTTCAAGATATTTTTCAAAGTGGGTTTTATTTAAAACTAGATCTCTGCACACTATGTGTCTAATGAAAGGGATCAAAGGTTATTTTGACACTAAAATGGAATTTTAAGTATGGGGAAGTGATTATTCACCCTCAAAATGTTTTTAAAACTTTTATAATGGTTTTCAATTGTTTTTTGGAAAATATAGCACATTCAGAACTTTGGGTGGATTGGAAAATGGAAATATACAACCTTAGTGTGTGTGTGTGATACCAATAATGGTTATTTTGTTGGTATTGAATGACTTTTGTAGGAATAAATATCAATTTGATTCACATTCTTCCTGGAGTAGTGCTTAGTGTTCCTTTTTTTTGTGTGTATACATATTCCAACCAGATTAATCTTAATTTGTACTTGTTTTTTTACTTGATGGTGCATTTCATGTTTGGCTGCTCAATTATTTATCTCATGGTCTATCCATTGATAGTTTTTATTATTTTTCAATGGTATATTCCATTAATTTTTCATATTTATTTTTTATGTCAATTTGTGATTCTTTTATAAAAAACAGGTTTAAAAAAAATGATTCTATTACAAAATTGATTTATAAACTGATTTTTTTAAAATATAGAAGTAACATTTTTATGTTATTAATATATATATATATATATATATATATATATATATATTCCTTGGTAAAATATAATCAGTATATGTTATCAAACCTTACATTTTCCATTGGGAATTCATATATGTGGTTTTTCAAGACTCGGGTAAATGGTAGGGAATCATCTAATTCACCAGATTCTCTTAGATGTCAATGCCTTCTTAGTGATACATATTGGTGTTTGAAAAATGGTCACTTGGAGACTGAAATTTTGTATTTTGTTATTTTATTTACGGGTTTCTACTTTTTATCTTGACATTTTTTACCTCATTGATTTACTATCTTCTTCCAAATTGAACTATGTTTCCTTGTATCATTCTACATATTCCTGAGACTAGATTTTTGTTTGGTTGATCTACCTTGTAGAAGGCCTTCTAAAGTGTTATTTAATGTTTAGCCAGGTTTTTAATTATAAAATGGTATCAAATCCAAGAACCAACCATAAATTTAGTGGGATCATTTCAGTTTTTTTAGGTTTTATGGTATATAGGATATATGACTGTTATAATTTAGGCAATAAGTGCAGAAGGGTTCTTGGTCAACTCACTTATGTAACTAAATTTAAGTTATTATTGACTATCAAGGATTTCTTCTAACAGTGAGACATTTTGTTTGTAATAATTTCAATGATATTTACTTGAAATTTATTTAAATTAATGTATCCTATTTTAAATTTTTTACTCTCATTATTAGATTCCATAATTACTTTAAATTCTTGTTATTTAAAGGAATTAATATAGATTCTTGAAGTTGGTCTTTGGTTCATGAATTAGTCTCAAAAAAATTGATTATTATATTTTTGTTTGTTAGAAAGTTCATATTAGAAAAGATCATTGATTCTAAAGAGTGAAATCCATGGGAACATTTCGACAAAAGGCCCTCATGTTGATAATTCTTTGGTGGAAGTGTTATCTCTACTATATAGACTCTAGGTCAAGAGGGCGTTGGTAACTAGGGATGAATGGTGGATCAGAGAAAAAAATTTACTAAGTATAATCCATCCATATTTTTTGGTGAAAAATTACCCCAGGAATCCGAAGTGTGGATCTAGTGTATTAAAATGATCTTCCATTTTCTAAAAAGTATATAGGACTCTAAGGTGGGGTTTTACGCTTATATGTTTAAAGGATCATAAAGGAAATATAAGGCCTCTATGAAGTAAGATAAATTACATGATTATATTTTCTAAAAAGTTTCCAGAAGATATTCATATAGAAGTTCTATATTGAGATGTTGCGAGTGGTATAGTGAATTATGTTTAACATACATGGATATTACATCAATTTATATGAATATTTAGAATATTACAAAATTGTATACCTAAGGACAATAATTGTATACTGTCTTTGAAAATTTGGAACACAATCTTTAAACATGGTGAAATATCTTCAATGATTCTCATAATGATCTTCCCCTTTAGTATTTACACTTAAAATCTTTTTTTTGATAGTGTTAAGATTATTCCATTCCTCAGAATTATCCCTTGGATATATAGAGGGAACCCACCTTTGATACTAATTGATAGTTCCAAATCTGCTAGATCACTAAGAGAGGGAGGAGGTGAATCCACGATCTCTTTTATTTTATGTGCTATTACTTTTTTAACCAAAACACTTCAACCTATTAAAGTTATCGATCCACTCAATTGTTTCTTACAACCCCACCTTTGCATACAGTAATAAAGAAAAAGAGTATAAAAAAATATCATCATGGTTTGGATTAAGGTACTACTATATTATTTGTTGTTTATTCCCTACAACATGTACTATCTACTATCTATAATCATTTTCTTACAACATAAAGTCCATTGTGACCTTGACACATCCACTACATCCTCCATTTGGTTATATCCCTAACTAGAATTGGTTATCCACCCCAATCTATCATTCTTATATTCAATGTTTTTGATCCATATTTTGAAGAATTTTTTTTATCCTTGGTTTATTCTACACCAAATAAAAGTATGATCACCCTCCATGAGCCTATAGAACAAGGTTTTCACATGTAATCCCTCTAGAAAATCAGTATTAGTGCTGGAATCGATATTCCTTACTAATCAACAATGATTTGGATCATCCTAAAATTCAAAAATACTTGGGTGCACATCATTATGATTTTTCTTCAATGGAATTTGACATCATATTTTCTCTCCCCATAATACAGTTCTATATTGAGTTATCAAAACATTCTTGTAAAGTGTATGAAACTTCACTCAGTCCTTTTTCTCTCACATTCCACTTCTCTCACCGTTAAATTTATACACAAAAAAATCACTCATATATATTTTCTATTCTTATTTGTGAATTTTTTGACCTCTAGAATCATGTTTATTCTTTATTGAGTTATTATTTGAATTCCTAGTCAATGATTCATTTCCAATCTCTATATAAATAAGGTATTTCCTTCATCTACATCATCTTGAAAATTTACTTTAAAATCATTCAAATTCCTCACATGTATGAAAACACATGTATTTCATAAATGGTCCTCCCGCATGTGACATAGATAAAATTTCAGTTTCCTTCATCTTCATAGGATATTTCCCCTGGTATAAATTCTACATTGATTAATTATTAGGTACTTAAGATAAATTACCCACAGGTTATTTCTCAAATAAGATAAGTTGTCATGACCCAACATAACGGGGCTCGAGCCGCAACTCCCCAAGCCCGCCTCCAATAGGCTAGGGGCTGGCGACTAGCATCGAGTAGGCTATCACACATATGAGAGGCATTAGCCTAAGGTACCTGTACACATGCACCCACATACACCTCTATAAAATAGTGCTGAGATATATAAAACTGAATAGTAAATGCATGCATACAACTATCCCAAACAAGAGTGAAAAAGAAGTAAAAAAGGGAAAAATAGGGCCCACCAAAGGAAAACCACAAAAGCATCCAACCTGCTCGGAAGAAGGGGTACGCTACCAAAATCACCACTAGAAAGCTCCTCGACACAGCTACGGTAAAAATCCATGGTCAGTCCCACTCACTCAGCTCCGCTTGCTCCGGGTCCTCTTGGGACACCATCGAAAGGCCTGTGGTCTGCACAAGACACAAATATGTGTGGGCCAATCCCGTGCAGGGGTGAGTATTACAATACTCAGTAGGCACCCCAAAAAACCAAAACAAAATAGAGCAACTGAAAGGCAATAGTCCGCTCATCCCAGCCAGAGGGAACCCAGACGAGAGAGAAACCCCATATCATGACCATCCTCGGCTAAACACAACTAGTCACCTCAATTCAGGTGTACGCCCATACATATACCATGAACATCCAGATATACTCATCTCACACACCGAGTCACATGAGGTACCAACCTCATCACCAGCAACGGTTAAGAACAAGGAGATAACACTCCCCAATCACTGTCATCCCAGATGACACTCGTCTGAGAGATACACTCCATCAGGTCCCACACAAACATCTCAGACGCTCACCCGAGAGATCACACTCCTCGGATATCGTCATTGAGGAAACCTCACTGAAAAAACATAAACACCAAACTCCTCGGATAGGGGATCACTCCTTGGGTCCTCTATGGGATACCAGAACCCACACTGGTTTACAAAGATCTCACAGATAGGCGACCACTCCTAGGGTCTGCTGGGGGATACCATAACCTGATCTGGCATTCATAGATCTCACAGATAGGGGATCACTCCCAGGATCCGTTGGGGGATACCACAACCCGATTTGGAGCTCGACAAAAGAACATCACTCAGATAGAGTATCGTCACCCTTGTCACGACGTTCACGACGATTCCGAAACCCAATCTGGTACATCTCGCACTGTAGGGGATCAAACTGTAGATGCTGCAACACTACTGACACTACACGCTGAGTAGGAGATCATATAACCAACGATACCGAAACCCTAATATAATTTCCATGCTGAGTAGGGGATCGTATGCCTGACGATTCCATAACCATGCTGATCATGGACCACTACGTAGGGGATCATATTCCCAATTATGCCACAAACCCTATGGGGTTAACCTGCTAGATAAGGGATCGCCGCCCGTGGATAAGCGGTCACAGCGATACCAAGAACCCAACCTAGAGAAACGATGCTAGGGGATCTCGCTCTGGGCCCACTAGAGGGATTCCACAACTCTAACAAATTAAAAATCCCATCGAGAGGATCACAAACCTATACAAACGTTATGATGTCGCAAGAACCCTCGTAGGAGCGAACCAAGGGAGTACCCTCAACCACTGCTGTTCCAAATGTTGATAACCTAAGAAACCCACCAAAATGCCACACCACAAGACTCCAAGGCTGATACAGATGCCACCATCGCAATCCACGTGGAAAAACATGCAGGATAGGTTGTTTACTCACCCAAAACAGACATCTGGTGAAAAATATACTATTCACCACCATCGGTCCTCGTGGGGCCCACATATCGATCCCAGAACCCATCTAACAGATCACACTATTACAATCTTCTTGTAAAAACACACAGGATCGACTATTCATCTCCCAAAATCAGACTCCTGGTGAGAATGTTGCATTTCTCCGTAAATGCCCAAACCGGACCTCTTGGGGCCCACACCCCAATCTCTGTCCCAACACCAGAAATCTATCTCAAAACATCCAATTTACAATCTGTATTGCAATTCCACTGACAACACATCAATCAGACGCTCCCAGAAAAATTTACAGTCGGTTGAAGTTGAATAATAATTAAAATTTTATTATTATTCAACGTTTCATGACCCCAGATCACGAACCCCACATGAAAAAATTCTCAAACATATCTCAAACGGTTTTTATCAACCCTAGGGTCATGATTCCGCAGACGATGCACAAAATTGACACTTGGTTTGCAATCTGCCGGGGTTTAAAGAACCCCCAAACAAAAACTGGGCCGAACCGACCCCACCTAGCTGGTCCAGCCGACCTGAATCGGCCCACCCTGGCCGGTCCGCCCGCTGCCGCCACTGGCCCACCCCAGCCGGCGGCCCTCCGCCGCATTTTTGCCTGCCCCATCACGGGACCGCGGCCCTCCGCCAAGCTTGAGGCGGCGGCCGCCACCTCACCACGCAGGCCCGCCGTGGCAGGCCGCCCCTCGCCAGCACAGGTGCCACCACACCGGTGCCATGCTGGCGAGACTTCCACAGACAACCGGGACCACATCGATGGTCCAATTTTTGATCTGGAGGTTTCTGGGCGACCCTTGAGACCCCTTATACACTGCTACGAATTCTAAATGAAGAAAAACGTAGTAGAAACGGGATAAGGGGGGGGGGGGGGGTTAAAATCAAATCACCTACCTCGCTGGTGAAACGCCGAAGCTTCAGGTGCAGAACGATGCCTGCAACACGCTGGAGCTCGATCTGCCGACGATCTGTGTCGAAATCGGCTGACGTCAGCTCCTTCGTGGGTCTTTTTTTTGTCGACGAAGAGGAGGAAAGGGCGGCTATGGCCTCTTGTATGTACAAGGTGGGAGAAAAGGGGGATAAGGAGGATTTTATTTTTTATTTTTAAATAAATCATCCTTTCACTCTGACGACCGACTCACCTTCGACCCCACACCCGATGTAGGAAAAGGTAAGGTCACCCTTAGGGTAAACACAACGTTCTGAACTCAACCATGGTCTCAAAATTGCTACCTGAGACTCTGTTCAAATGTTATTCGAGCCAACGCTCTTAAGGAAACTTTTCCATTTATTTACAAAAACACCCCTGGTGGCTTTTCTCACAGCAGGCCCGCACACGCAAGGTTTACACCCCACCTAGGGTAAACAAAATTCTCTGAAAGTAAGTGTGCCCTTAAATTACCATTCTGAGATACTGTTTAGGAGATAACACACCCCCACCACGTGCATAGTATAAAAATACTTAATATTTTTATAAAATTTATTCCGGGCACACCGGGCCTCGGAATCACATGCCGTCTTTGTGCCTAGCTCTGGAATCATTTGTAGGAATATTCCAAAGACTGGAAGGTCCAAAACTGAGTCACTATATCCTCCCAACCATAAGAATTTTTTTCCTTGAAAAGTAATAAGTACGAGGGAAAGAAATTGAACTCCACACTGGAATTCCAACACCAGCGAGTCCACCAACAAACACCCCTTCCCAAACACATAAGTCAGAGGGACTCATCCACCACACCTCAACACTATCTTTTTTTGGGCGACACTGACTCACCCACATGTTTTTGATCGTGTCACAAAAACGCTTCTCGGTTTGGGAAGGATCCCTCTTCCTCACCCATTTGAAGCACGCCAAACAACACCCACACAGGGTCTTACCAACACCCTGAACAAAACTGGAGCAAGTAATGGAAAAGGAAGAGTACCGCCAAACAGTGTCTATCAAAAAGTAATGCAGAAAGTAGAAAGGACACAAGGCATACCTCTATCCATCCGTGGAGCCTCTGGGTCAGCAGCCTCTAGAGAATTCATCTATCCTCTCCCACGTCCTCCAACTCCCTGAGCTTGGTGTGGACCACCTGGGGGTGGGGGTGGTAGAAACTGATACCGCCTACCACCTCCCACTGCTGCACCAGATCCATCTCTACACCTGCTGCCTTATGGACCTCCAAACTCGAGACGTTGTCACTGCCAAGGTGTCCTATAAACTAGCTCACCCTTAGTAGCCCGATGGGTCAAAAAATCTCTAGTAAGATGTCCTCGACCATCGCAAGAATAACATCGCCTCTACTACGGCTGACCAAAATTGGCATGCGAGCCCTGTGAGCCTTGAGCCTCAGATCCTCCATCTTGGGGTCGCCTCCTAAAATGTCGGACACATCTAGACCCTTGCACCTGCCTCCGGCTATAAATTTCCAACGTCTCAGCTTCCACACACCCAACACTGACGGGCTAAATCTGATCATCCAGAAAGCTCTCCACCACCAAGGCTCGCTCCAGTACTCTAGAATAGATAGGAAGACACACAGAAACCACACCTGTCCGGATTTCTTTGCGTAGGCCCGACTCGTAGGTCCGAGACCTAAAGAACGGGTCTCGAACCATATCCAGGGAGTAGCGTGACAGGTCTGTAAACCTCGCTGAGTACACCGACACAGTCATTCCCTCTTGCCAAAGCTAATGAAGCTCCTGAATCAGCACTGTCCTCAGCTTCAATAGATAGAACTCTTCCCTGAAGATATTCTCAAACTCTTCCCATGTTAGCGTCTCCTCATCGTGGGACTGCATCACCAAACTCCACCATCGCTATGCCGGACCATGAAGAAGGCTCACCGCTAGGACCACCATCAGATCTGGGGGTGTCCTCACCAGGCGAAAAACTCGGGTGACTTCTTGAGCCAGTCATCAGCCTCCTGAGAGTCTGGATCACCCCAAAAGCTCAGAGGTCACTACCTATGGAACTCTTGCAGTGCACTCATCCTGCACGCAACCTCATCCTACAATACTGGCACAACCATCTGCTCGACAGGTGGTGGCTCAACTGGCAAACCACATGGAGGTCTAGCCTCAGAACCTGCACCTTGGTCCACAACCTCTACACTGGGCAGATCGTCACCACAATCCCGCTGTGGAACCCTCACTGGCAATCATCGTGGAGTCATCCTGAAAAACAATCAAGACGCTCCATATTCAAAGAGTATATCTAGAGAGATGACTCAATAAGAATAAGGGAAACCCAAAAAAAAAGTCTTATATGGTGCATGTACCATTAGGCCCCTACGACTAGTGTCCAAACTTCCCGAGTCGAAAGGAAGGTTATCAGAGTTCTAGTGAATGGATATGTCGGCCGCCGCACCAACACTAGAGTCCATGGTCTGAAAGACGAACTCGAAACATCTTGACACTGCCGCTATGCAACCCAAACCAAAATCATAGCTAGACCAGCTACGCTCTATGATCTAAAAGGTGGAACCTCCTATGATACCACTCTGTCATAACCCTACCCAATGGGGCTTGAGCTGCGACTGCCCATGCCCGCCTCCAATAGGCCAGGGGATAATGACTATCACCGAGTAGTCTATCACACACATGGGAGGCATTAGCCTAAGGTACCTGTACACACGCACCCACATAAACCTCCACGAAACAATTAAGAGGTATATAAAATTGAATAGTAAATGCATGCATTTAACAATCCCAAACCAGAGTGCAATAGAAGTACAAAAGGGAAAAACAGGGCCCATCAAAGGAAGACCACAAAACCATCCAACCTACTCGGAAGAAGGGGTATGCTCCCAAAATCACCACCGGAAAGCTCCTCGACATAGCTCTGGTAAGACTCCATGGTCAGTTCTGCTCGCTCAGCACCACCTGCTTTGGGTCCTCCTAGAACACTATCGAAAGGCATGTGGTCTACATAAGGAACTAAAATGTGCTGGCAAAGCCCATGCAGGGTTGAGTATAACAATACTCAGTAGGCACCCCAAAAACCCAAAACAAAAGAGAGAAACTGAATGGAAAAAGTCCACTCATCGCAGCCAGAGGGAACCTAGATGAGAGATAAACTCCATCTCGTGACCATCCTAAGCTAAACACAACTAGTCAACTCAATTCAGGTGTATGCCCATACATATACCATGAACTTCTAGATATACTCAGCTCATTCACCAAGCCACATGAGGTACCGACTTCATCGCCATCAATGGTTCACAACCATAAGTGCACACTCCATGAACAGTGTCATCCCAGATGACACTCATCCGAGAGATACACTCCATTGGGTCCCACACAAAAATCTCAGACGCTCACCCAAGAGATCACTCCCCTCAGATATCGTCACTGAGGAAACCTCGCTAAAACAACATAAACACCAAACTCCTCGATAGGGGATCACTCCTAGCATTCGCTAGGGGATACCAGAACCCAAATTGGTATATGAAGATCTCACGGATAGGGGATCACTCCCAGGGTCCACTGCGGGATTCCACAACCCGATCTGGCATTCGTAGATCTCACAGATAGGGGATCACTCCCAGGATCCGCTGGGGGATACCACAACCCGATCTGGGGCTCAATAGAAGTATGTCACTCAGATAGAGGATTTCAACCTTGTCACAACGGCCATGACAATACCAAAACCCTATCTGGTTCATCTCGAATTATAGGGGATCGAACTAATGATGCCGCAACCCTAACGACACCACGCGCTGAGTAGGGGATCATGTAATCAACAATACCGCAACCCTACTACAATCCTCACGCTGAGTAGGAAATCATATACCCAATTATGACACAACCCTACTGAGCACGGCCCACTGTGTGGGGGGTCATATTCCCGATGGTTCCACAACCCCTACGGGTATAACCTGATAGATAGGGAATCGACGCCCGTGGATAAGCTGTCACAATGATACCAAGAACCTGATCTAGGGAAATGATACCAGTGGATCTTTCTCTAGGCCCACTGGAGGGATGCCACAACTCTAATAGATTAAACATCTCATCGAGAGGATCACAAACCTATACTAAGGTTGTGATGCCACGTGAACCCTCATGGGAACAAACCAAGGGAGTACCCTCAACCACTGCTGGTCCAAACGTCGCAAATACGAGCGACCCTCCACAACACCACACCTTGCACCTCCAAGGATGATACCAAGGCCACCATCGGGATCCACGTGGAAAAATACTTAGGATAGGTTGTTTACTCGCCCAAAACGGACATCCGGTGAAAAAGATACTATTCACCGGCACAGGTCCTCGTGGGGCCAATGTATCAATCCCAGAACACATTGAACAGATTGCACCATTTCCATCCTCTTGGAGAAACACAAATGATCGACTATTCCTCTGCCAAAATTTCACTCCTGGTGAGAAACTTGTGTTTCTCTATAAATGCCCAAACTGGGCCTCATGGGGCCCACATACCAATCATAGTCCTAACACCTGAAATCTATCTCAAAATTTCTTCTTTACCATATAGATCTCAATGCCACTGATAACACGTCAATCAGATGCTCCAGGAAAAAGTTACGGTCGGTCGAAGTTGAATAATAATTAAAATTTTATTATTATTCAACGTTTCATGACCCCAGATCACGGACCCCTCTGGGAAAAATTCACGAAACTACCCCAAAATGTTTGTATCAATCCTAGGGTCATGATTCCATAGACGGCCTGTGAAACGGACACCTGGTTTGCAATCTACAGTGGTTTAAAGAACCCTGGATGAAAACTAGGCCGGACCCACCCCACCTGGCCGGTCCGGCCACCTGAAACTAGCCTGCAGCATCCCAAACTGGCCTCCCAGGGCCGGTCCGGCCGCCGCTGACCCACCCTGGCCAGCGGCCCTCTTCCGCGCTACAGCCCACCCTGCCGCGGGACAGTGACCCTCCACCGCGTAGGGCGGCGCGCCGCCGTGCCTCAGGCAGCCGCCGCCATCTCGCCATGTCGGCCCACCATGGTTGGACGCCCCTCGCTAGAACTAGTGCCGTCACACTGGATCCGTGTCGGAGAGACTTAGGCGGACCACTGGGACCACCCCGGTGGTCCGTTTTTCGATCCAGATATGTCTATGCGCCCTCAGGACCCCTTCTGCACTACTAAGTATTCAAAATGAAGAAAAACACAGCAGAAATGGGATCAGATGTTAAAACTAAAATCACATACCTAGCCGGAGAAACATCGAAGCTTCGAGTGCAGAACAACGCCTACGACACACTGGAGATCGATCTGCCAATGATCGGCGTCGAACTCGGCTAACGTCGACTCCTTCGTGGGTCGTTTGTTCGTCAGCGAAGAGGAGGAAAGGGGGCGGTGGCCTCCTACGCGCACAAGGTGGGGGAGAATGGGGATAAAGAGGATTTTATTTCTTTTTCTTTTTTTAAATAAATCCTCCTTTAACTCCGATGACCGACTCGCCTTTGACCCCGCGCCCGATGCAAGAAAAGGTAAGGTCACCCTTAGGGTAAACACGACGTTCTGAAGTCAACCGCAGTCCCATAATTGCGATCCGAGACTCCTTTCAGAAGTTATTCAAGCCGACGCTCATAAAGATACTTTTCTATTTATTTACAAAACACCTATGGTGGGTTTTCTCACAGCAGGCCCGCGCCCGCATGGTTTACACCCCGCCTATGGTAAACGACACGTTCCAGACGCAACCGTGCCCTCAGATTTCCATTCTGAGCTACCATTTAGGAGATAACACACCCCCACCACGTGCATATTATAAAAATACTTAATATTTTTATAAAAAATTTTCCAGGCACACCAGGCCTCTGAATCGGATTCCATCTTCACGCCTAGCTCTGAAATTATTCTTAGGAATATCCCAAAGTCTTACAGGTCCAAAACCGTGTCACTACATAAGTTTATCTTACTATAATTTTCTTATGAAAAATCAATTATATGGGTTGGTATTTTTAGACAAATTTATATTACAAACGTAAATTATCTTATAAGATGATCTGTGTAAGATAATTTTCCTATGATACCTCAATTATCATAAGGGGTGGTTTGTACATGTAAAATTCATTTTACAAATACATCCATTATCTTATGGATTAGAAATATTAAGATATATTCATTATCTAAATAATTAAATTCTTTTATCCTCACCCAATAGACAAGTGACCATATGTCTAGGTCTACCTTTTGGATCAATCAATTATACAACTCAAATCATACATTCATTTATAGATCAACCATGAGCCTCCTCAAATTATCTATATATATTTTCAGTCAACTAAAAAAACATCCATCAATTTTATGACTTCATCCATACTTCCACCAAAAATTGTCATTGATTTATTTGAATAATATCTCATAAATAGTTACATTTAAGGTGTATACTTTAATGTTTTCAATCCAAGGTCTTAATATAGTAACACTACATATCATTTAGGAGAAAATTGAACTAACAAAATTATATTCTTTATCAAGAATGAAATCCAATGGAAACTCATTGATCCATAATAATAAATACTGACATATTAAAAACAAGTGAAAATAAAAACCTATTGGGAACAACAATATTGGTTATGAATATCTATAGAGACAAATTAAGTGTATTCATACCAGTTAAGACACATTCATTAGTAAATTGAATGTTTTGTTTATCTTGGAGAAATATAAAATGATGTATTTAACAATGTTACATAGAATAAATTTTAATAATATATAGGATCCTTCTAAAGAGTAAAAAATGATGCAAATAATTCTGTATGCATACTCCATTGGATCTATTATGTATTCCGTGATGTGTACTCAACCTGATGGAACCTATTATCATAGCATTACAAGTAGATAATAATTCCATCCTGGCTAGAGTCATTAGATTTATATTAATAACTTCTTTAAGTACATAATAAATAATAAGAATATGATCTTGATATTGGGAGTAGAGGATGAGAACTATATAAAAGGTTACAAAAACTTATGTTTCCAATTAGACATAGAAGATATGAAACATCAATCTATTTTCATATTTTTCAAGAATTATGGATCTTCAGTTGGAATACTTTCAAAATACATAGATCTTAAGGGGTATATTAGAACTTAATATTACTAAAATAAGTTACCAAATCCTATTCCCAAGCTCACCCATGATAAGATAAATGGAATATATGAAACTGGAAATGAAGAAACATTGTGATATCATATGGATTTCACTATCAAACCACCCAAACATATTCGAATCCATTGATTATGGTTGATGATGATCACTAAAATAGAGGAATAAGGCCATCCAATTTTGAAGGAATACATGGGTTGACTGGATCACACAGTATCTGTGTAAGACCCTTCATCTACGATATCATAACACCTTAGGGTGTTAAATAATAAGGGAGAGTCTTTGGGTTATGTTGTTTGATCAATTCTATGGTTATGTCACACACCCAACATCTTTTGATAGTAATATTCTCATAAAACCCTGTTATGATCATTGGTTCTATTTAACATTAAATAATTCATTATAGTGTATGAATTAATGGATCATCTAATTTTTAATGTATACATGCATTAGAGAACCTCTTCTCCAAACATCAGATGTGAAAATTATTTTAATGAGATTTGTCCATTAATGATTGATAAAGTATATGGATTCCATTGACATCATATCTAAGATTTATAGGACATACTATACTATGTATTCACACAATATTAATGAAAGGGTTATAGCATTGGAATAACAATAAATATATTTTTATGTCATTCCATACAATAACAAGAATCATACCATATGATTGAGTTTTCTATAATATAATTTTACCCTATGATATACTTCCTATTGTACTATATGATAATTGTAGAAGTGGTTTAAATAAAAATAATATTTGATACATACATAACCTATATAACCTTTTTGCAACTCATGGACATAGATTTATGATATATATATACTTCAATATATCACTTTCACTAATTCCTATAAGACTTTATTCCATTAAACCCTATATAATATCATACATGAGAACATAGGAAACCATATCCAAAAATGTTTTTTTATCTTCTACAATAATTCTGGAACGAAATCATTACCTTTACCTTGTATCACATCATATTTAAGACCTTTTGAACACACATGCACAACCTTTTTGGATTAAACTCTAAGACATTTTTAGAATAACTATTTATGAAAAACTCAATCCCCATTAAGCCAACCACAATGTGTAAAAAATGGGCCTTTATAGAATTGATAAAACATATAAAACCCTACATCCATAATCATAAGCAAAGAGAAGCCTTTAACAAATAATTAATGCAACTCAATCTATAAAGGGATCAGTAGTAATCTCCATGAAACACATGTATCTATATACCTATGTTCACCTGACACATCTCATTCCAGCATGTGTTATCTTAAATTCCCTTTGTCTAAGACATTGATTTACCATGAGACATAATGTATTCCGATACTATATAGTTTACTCATATGTTCTCAACTCCTCTATTATAAACTATTCTGGGGGATGAATATATCACATGTCATTCAACTTTATAGATAAATGAATAAAATTCCCCTTATCCCAATACATATTCACAAAATATGTACCATCTATGTTCCACTTATCACTCCCCAATAAATATCAATTAACTTACAATATTTTATACTCATCATATGAGAGTAGAGTTCCCATATATTTGAGATCCAACTAATGAAATGGTCAGTAGTCTGACCAACAACCTCCTGATTAGCTAAGCCACCACAGTTTTATAACGAAGTTATCAAATTATGATGGTTCAAATTCTAGGTGTCTCACTAGTGTCAGGTAATGGGGATCCAATATGATCCATGAACCCTAGTATACTTAGGACATTGTGTATGACACTCCATGTGGTATACAAAGTGGGTTATCCACTACACACAAAGAAACATTTAATTTTTTTCTTGTGCCTCATGAGTATATTTTTTATATCTATATGAGAATCCTACACATGCTAACATTAATTTTTTTCATAACAAATAAGACACCATGATGATGACTAGTTAGGGATAACTAAAATCCATACATTGATAGTTCAATTATAATTATATTTCACAAAAATATATATCAATATATATACATATATGCATCAAATGTGAGAGAATGATCAAGTATGTATTTGATTTTATATGATACATTTTATATTTTTAAAACTCTTAAGAAAACATATTAAAATAAAAAATAAGAACTAGTCTATTATATCATATATGATACACTATGAGATCAACCTTATGATTTCTGCATACTATGGTGTTTTGTAAACATATTACATCTCTCTAAAATTCCCGCCCCATATCCTTGTCATAATCTGATAAAACCCTCCTAATAAACACTTTAGTGAGTAACATAAGAAAAAAATAATGTTTTTATTATGGAAAGATTTTGGAATCTTATTCTTAATGTTTAACTCTTTAAATATATTCAAACACTATAACTCCACAACAAAAAATGTTATGATTCCATCTTATTGTTGTTTATATAAAAATATTTCTATGTTTAACATAATCATACTAAGAACTATTTACAAAAAAAATTCCGTGAAATAATGTCACTATTTACATTATTTTTTACCATAATATCCTAAACTCTTTTACAATAACATGGAATTCACTTGGCCTACAATAATCCTTTAGAAAATAGTGATATTATCTTTTTATTGTAACTAAATGAAACTATTTACAATTTTTTTACCATCACACATCCTAAATTCTATAGGATTGATATGAAAATAACTTACTTTGTTTTGTATATTTTCTTCACTTGTTATCATTGAATTACTCAATGTTCAATCATAATCCCACAAGCCTCTTAGATTGTAACTTCCCGGTTCCGGGAGCCACCCCGAGGTGCCCTGAACTCAATTGATCACAGGGACTCAAGCACATTTCTACGAATGCAAAAGGCTACCGACTAACAAAGAGGGTCATGGGTGTGATAGTGGGGAAACAATTCCCTCATTTGCAGAGTAACAGAGTGGAAGTAAAATAGATAAAAATAACAGAAACAGTAAAACATGCAATAAGTAAACAACAGAAGTAGTAAATAACTAGATCCCATATATATATATATATATATATGATTCATGATACATATGTCTTGGAAAGCATCCAAAGAAATCAAAATGTTGGAATATAGTACTAAACCAAGTAAAAAATAGAAACATGTAAATAGCTCCCCAGCATCGCAAGCCTCAGCTCGGTCCCATGCTCCCCATCTCCACAATAATCAAGTACCTTAAGTAGAAGGGAATTTTACCTTGTATATACCTGTAGTAATATAACCTATTTGGGCCTAGAAGACTGACCCAAAAAGGGTCTGAGACTAACCCCAGTATGAAACCGCCCACAGATCTATGCCTAACAGTCAGTGAATATATTTGGCAAGCAATAAGAAAAAATAAGCAGTAAACAAAGAAGTACTCAAAACTAAACAGTCCAACAGTTTTATTTACAATCATTTACTTTTAATTATTTAATCAACCAAAAAAATAAACAAGAAACCCTATGGGTAGTTCTCATAGCCTAACCCCTCTGGCTCACATTACAAGAGAAGATATAATAAAGATCTCGGTGGAAGCACTCACCCTCAATTCCCCATATAGTCATGTGTGATCAAAGAATCTCTGAGGAAGAACTCACCATCAATTCCCCCTATAGTCTTTTAATGGTAATCTACAAACACTCTGGGGAAGCACTCCACATAAATTCTTACTAAGGCATCATAAAGTAACTATAGACACTCTGAGGGAGCACTCAACATCAATCCACCATATGGTCTCGTAGCGTGATAATTTTTATAGACACTCTGGGAAAACCCTCAATGACAATTTCACCTATGGTCTCACTACACCAGGTTCCCGCAGCCCCGTTTAAGAAATTATGCAAAAAAGATAATTAGTAGCCAAATTAAACCTCAAGAACTACTTGGATAAACAAACTACAACATATCATAGCATGTCAGATAATAATCACTCCATCCTAACAATACTAGGCATGGAAAGCAAGCAACATCCTAACAGACAAGGCTAGACCAAATAGTCAATAACAAGCAAACATGGGCCAAGCATCCATATACTGGAAAGGTTAACCCTATTTACAACAATTAACCTCTATCCAAACAAATAGGGCATAATAGGAAATAACATGGCTAAAAACCATAAACACGCAAACAAGGGTATTGGGAACATTTTCACATATAACTCGAAGTCTATCTACAAAAAAGCACAAAGCACCTACCTCAGTGTCATGAGATCGATATACGTGAACCTCAGGCCTTGAATCACCCTAAAATGCCATAGATCTACAAAAAACTTAGAACTTTCAGCCGAGGATAACACATGAGATAGGAGAAATCATAAGATGAAGTTATAGAAGAAGTAAGAACTCACCGTGGTGATTCCAATGAAATCGAAAGAGGTCGATTAAGAGAACAGACAGTGAGTTGGGGGCTCAGAGATGATCTGTGGCCGTACAGATGCTCCTAGATGAGACGAACAAAGAAGAAATGTGTTTTGTCCATCAGACGCGACCCCAGTCTGTTTAAAGATAAAAAAGATAAATAACACGACATGTTCTTTAAAAGTACATAGAGTGTACTTTTCTTTTCTAGCCTCCACTTTAGGTGGTCTCCAGGTCACCACACCTGACCATGTACTCGGCCATTACATGGTTAGTACATGGTCACCCCCAAAAACTGGGTACACAACATGTACTTATAGTACTAGATGTGTACTCTTGAAATCTTTAAAAAATACTCTTTTTCTAAAAAACGACCATAAAAGAAAAACCTACCTAAAAAGAAGGTCCACGTTCTTAAAAACTTCCCCCCTTAAAGAAATTCATTCCTGAATTTCCCTAGCAAAGACAAGTAGAAGAAGAAACCTAGAACAACTCTGACCACTGTGATTGTACATCAGCCTCCCTCACCCATGTATCATCTTATACTCGCTCGTGCTGCCATAACACTTTTACCAGAGGAACAGACCAACCACGTATATCCTTCGCACATCGATTAAAAATCTAGATAAGATGCTCCTCGAAGGATATTTCCACCTCTAACTCAACCTCCTTGGGATGGAAAAAATGAGTCAGGTCTGAGAAGTAATTTCAAAGATGAGAAACGTCGATGACATCATGCATAGCCCATTACCTATGATGTTACTGAAACCAATAGGCAATTGACCTGACTCTCTACAACACCTCAAACGGTTTGACATACCTCGATGAAATATTACCCTGCCTCCTAATCCTCCTGTGTCCCAACCTCGGTGTGACACGTAGAAAAACCTAATCTCCAACCTCGAACTCCAGAGGTCGTCTTCTTCATTTAGCATAAGACTTTTTTTGTGACTGTGCTGTATCAATCCTCTTCTAAATCAACTCTATCTGCTTCACGAACTCCTAGACAAGACGAGGTCCCATCATAGCTGCCTATCCTACCTCCGACCTACATAAGGGTGATCGGCAAGGCCTACCATACAAATCTGCAAAAGGTGCCATCTAAATAGTTTCTTGAAAATTAATATTGTAGGAAAACTCCACAAGAGGTAATTACTTCTACCAAGAACCTACAAAATCTAGGATACATGCTTGAAACATGTCCTCAAGAACATGAATTGTATGCTCAGACTGGTCATCTGTCTAGGGATGGTAATATTTACTCATAAGTACCTGTGTACCCAAAGCCTTCTGTAATCCCTGCCAGACCTTCGAAGTAAAACGTGTTTCTCTGTATGACACAATAGAGTGCGGAACTCCATGTAAACATAAAATCTCTCGGATGTACAACCTACCCAAATCATCAACACTGAAGGTCTACTTAATCGGCAAGAAGAGGGAAACCATCTTGAGTCTGTCAATGACAACCCATACTGACTCATTCTCTCGAGGCGACCTTGACTAACCTATCACAAAATCCATCACGACATCATTCCACTTACACTCGGAAATGGGTAACTACTGTAAAATATCTATTAGTGGCTCATGCTCCACCTTCACCTACTGACAGGTGGAACACCTCATGAAAAAACCAGCAACATCTCCCTTCATACCTGGACACCAATACTGATGGTGCAGATCTAGATACATCTTAGTGACACTAGGATGAACTGCCCAAACTGAGGAATGAAAGTCTCACATCAGATCCTCTCATATGTCTGCTGGTATCCACATGCATCCATAAAAACTCAAGTTCTCATCCTCACATACTGCCCATCTAGGAATAGGGTCCTCTCCTGAACCACTCTCTCGTAGGACTAGCCCTTTGGAATCTGATAGCTTCCTCGTTCACACTCAATCTAGGAGAGTATAGGTAACTATTACAGAAGAAAGAAACATCTCCCCTGACTGTCATGCACCTCCAAAATCATCTCAGAGAACAGATCCATAAGCTGCCACTCACTACTGGCCTCTAGAACTACTTGTATCTGAGTCCTCCTGCTCAACGCATCAGCCACTGCATTGCCTTTCCCAGGAATGTGGGAAAGATCAAAGTCAAAGGATAGAAGGTACTCAACCTACTATCGCTGTATCAAATTTAGGCCGTGCTGAGTGAAGATATACTTGAGTCTCTTATGGTCGGTGAAAACCAAAAAATGCACTCCCAGAAGATAATGTCTTCAACAATGTAAAGCATAAACAACTACATCCAGCTCGAGATCATGCATTGGGTAGTTCTTCTCATGTGGCCTCAACTATCAAGACCCTTATGCAATGAATACTTCTCCCTACATCAGCACTACTCCCATCCCGACACCTGATGCATCATAGTATACAATATTTCTCTTTCCCAACTCTGAAAATACTAGTATCTGTGCTGAAATAAACTTCCCTTTCAGCTTCTAAAAGGTTGACTTGCAAGAATCTGACCACAAGTACATCACACCCTTCTTAGTTAGGTCCTACAGTGGCACTGTTAAATGTGAAAAGTCCAATATAAAATGTCTGTAGTAACCATCCAGCCCTAGAAAACATTGTACCTCTAAGACATTCATTGGATGCTTTTAGGAAACTACTACTCTCACTTTCTCTGGATCTATTGATACTCCTTTCTCTAAGATAACATGACCCAAGAAGTGAATATGGTCCATCCAAATGTGGAATTTTGAGATCTTTGTATATAACTGTTGCTCTTTCAGTGTACTCAAAATTATCTCAAGATGTGTGGCATGGTCGTGTTGAGTGTGAGATTACTCCAAGATATTTTCCATGAAGACTACCACAAAGGAATCCTAGTATGGATGGAACACTCGGTTCATCAGTGCCATGAAGACTACAAGCACGTTCTTGAGACCAAATGACATAAACACATACTCGTATAGACCATACCTACTTTGGAAGGCTCTAAGAGGTATATCAGATGGTTAAACGTGCAACTAATGATAACCGGATCTCAATTCAATATTCAAGAACACCAGGGCTCCTTGAAGATGATAAAAAAGATCATCAATCCTTGGTAAGGGATATTTGTTCTTGACCTTCAACTGGTTCAACTTCCAGTAATCCTCATAAAGCCTGAGGGTACATTCCGCCTTCTTCACAAACAGGACTGAAAAACCACAAGGAGAAGTACTGGGTCGAATAAAACCCTTTGCTTACAACTCCTCCAACTACTTCTTGAGATCCTGAAACTCCGGTGTAGCCATTCTATAAGGAGTAATGGACACTAGTGCCAATCCCGGTGCAAGATCAATAGAAAATTCCACCTCTCGCTTCCGAGGCAAACCTGAAAAGTCATATGGAATGAAATCCCTGAAACAATCCACCACTAGAGGAAAGTTCATATATCAAGTCCCCTGTTCATCCAGATATAGACTAGAAATCTAAGATGTAACTCTTCCCAACACATGATGCTATGGTCCTTCTTTGCTCGCCTGAACCTCCCAATTTCCCTTATAAAGAAACGATCTGTCCTTTGGTGATATGAAAATCACCCTACAAAGATAGCATTCGACAACATCTTGGAATGTAACTGAACCTTCCATTCCTAGAATGACATCATAACCTGTCATCTCTAGGTCATAGAGGTCCCAAAAAAAGTAACACCCAGCATCCTCTATAGGGAACTCCTTTCACTGTCATACACTAGCCATTCTTGTCCCCAACAGAGTGTCTAACATCAAGATATCATTAGAAGAAAAGTTACAGAGTCCAAGGCACTCCACAGAAAAAATATATATTAAGCTATGGGATGCCCCTATATCTAAAAGAGTAGAAGCTAAAACTGAGGAAAGTAGGATCGTACATTGAACTTTAGAGGGTCCGAGATCCTGCTCTTGCTGGGTCTGCTCTACTGCAAACGTTTGACCTGGAATGTGGCCCTATGACCCTACCTACCCACTCTAGGTTGATCCACCGTATTGTCACTGAAGTCATAGTGACTGGATACCATATCCATAACCTCCACCTCAACCTGAATGGCCAAAAGAACTCCAGTTCCTAGACTGGTGAGAATGAGGTGGTGCTTCTCTCAAATGAGGAGTCATAGAAGAACCCATATCACCAGCTGCTGGTGAGAAGATCTGACAGAAACGCTGAAGATGGCCCATCTTTCCTCAAGATCGACACTCCAATGGGTCTCTCGGGAAATGTGGCCTAGTATTCTTGACCTTAATACACTAGTATTATACCACATGGCTACCTAAAGGTGCATCCTACGTACTTATATCTCTACATGTATACTCTCTGCGGTGCTTCCTACTATCAGTCGGAGAAGCACTAACTCTGGATGCAGAACCACCCTAGATAACATCTCTAGAATCCCTCTGGTTACACTCTATGATCAGTGCCTGATTGACTTTGGAAGATATATATGTTAACCTGAAGATTTTTACCAGATCCTGAATATCCTTCTTGATACCATCCTCAGACTTCTGTGTAAGGAATAACCCATCTCCCCTTATAAAGGGTGTAAAGCACTGCAACTTTGTGAAGCGAGAAGAATATTCCATGACTAAAAGTGTACCCAACTCCAAACTCATGAACTCTTGGACTCGAGTGTCTCTCAAGGTATCTAGGTATAAGAAGTCATAGAAGGTATGCTAAAACTCATCCCATGCCATAACCTGCTGGCATCCCACCTATGAGATCACATCCCACCATATCATGATGGAATCCAAAAATCATATACATAGAGATATTTACCCTCCTCTCCGAAGGCATCTTCAGATGATAGAAGATTGTCATCATGCCTTCTATCCATGACTCTGCAGCCTGGGGTCCTCTATCCTCTGAGAAAGTGGGAGGATGCTGCTACTGAAATACCCATGTTAATTTTTTCATCGATGGGGAAGGATGCGGTACTCCTTGGTAGGTCTGAATAAACCTCAATTATCCCTCTTAGAACTATGCCTCGACACCTGTGTCTGGGATGATGGATGGTGCCAAGACTGGAACAACTGTAGGATCTGCTGGTAGTCCTTGATCAGCCATATCTGATGTCTGATCACTGCCCTGTAATTGGCGGACAACCAAAGGATGCCTCAGTGGCATGAATCGGCAATGTCAAGTGCAGAACGTAGATCAAGATTAAAAGGGACTAAAACTTAGATGTGTAAGAAGGGAACAAGAGAAATAAATCATACAGGTTTTTCAAAACATGCATGCAGGATGTGTATAATGCCTACACGACAAGTTCCCTTAAGCCTTCACATGGGCGTGTACTTCTGCTAACCCATGTCATTTAACACCCCATACATACAGTGTTTTTTCCTAACACACGACATGTACTGGAATCCTCTTCCCCTCCCCATGTTATTATATATGGTTAATCCACATGGTTCTCCTTGAACTAGACTACACAACATGTTAGATCCAGACACAGTGTGTACTAGACAAACTTCACTGACCCGTGTTGGTAGTTACACGGACAGTTACACGACTCACTCTACATGGCATGTTCTAGTTGTACACGATGTGTACTAGAAAGATTTCACTAACCTATGATGTTCGTTACATGGCCAGATAAAAGGGTTACACTACATGGTGTGTTTATGATTGACATGGTGTGTATAAATTAAGTTTTATCCATCCGTGTCGTTAGTCACACAGATGGACACATGGTCTACACAACACAATGTGTACAACCAGTACACGACATGTTCCCCCAAATATTTCCCATACCCCTGTCTATTCCCACATAGCCAGTGACATAGATAGAGACTACACATCACGTACATACTGTACACGATGTGTGCTTACAAAAAATAGTTCCTTCCTAAACCGAAGGACACATGGCAGGTATTCATCATAATATGCCGTGTATTCTGGGTTATTCTATACAGTAAGCCTTAGAAACTACTATGGAACCTAGAAAACACTAAAACAAACATTAAGGTACTGAATTCAGATCTTTGAGGGCCCATATTCCACAAGAATTAGAGCATGGCATTTTATACAGGTCATTTTCCTGCATAACAGTGTAATGATCCACCACATTCAAATCCATGAGGGCCCATAACACCTCAAGAACCAATGTTTGGTGTTCATTCAAACAAAAACTTACACAATACAATACCCTATCAAATAGAAGGTATTCTATTAAGGCATCAATCACAACAATATGTATATCTAGAAAAACATCTATCACAACAACATGCAATCACTAATGCACACTAAATGGCATGGTAGGAATGCATGACATGTGATCACTAGAAAGTTCCTCTATGATGCATGAAATTGAATACCCTCATATCATCTGGTTTCAATAGAAATATAACCTCTATAATACCCATGATAACAGCACAAAACATGTGAATCACCCAACGGTGAAATCAAATCAACTGTAAAATTGAAAAACCATAAAAATTACAATAACGAGGTGAATTGGCTTTTCCATGTACAAGGGTTAGCAATGCCTGAGAGAAACATATTACCAAGCACCCATTCCTTCCTATCCCTAGATATAGGCTCCAAATACTCAGTCAAGAAGAAAAGAATCCCTTTGATACCACTTTGTAACGTCCCTATTCTGGGAGCCTCCCAGAGGTTCCCCGTACTCGGTTGGTCAAATGGCCTCAAGTGAATTTCTCCGAATTCTAGAGGATTTCAACAAGCAGTGAGGGCCTTGGGTGTGATAGTGGGGAAACTATTACCTCATTGAAGGAGTAACATAGTGGATGTAAAATCGATAACAATAGCAGAAACAATAAAATATGAAATAAGTAAAATACATAAGTAGTAAACAACTGGAGCACACACATATATATGATGCATGATACATTTGTCTAGGAAAGAATCCAAAAAAATCACAATGCTCGAATACATTACTAAACCAACGTACAAAAGAAAAAGAAGTAAACATCTCCACAGCATCGCAAGCCTCATCTAGGTCCCATGCTCCCCAGCTCCACAACAATCAAGTACCTGAAGATGAAAGGAACCTTCCATTGTCTGTACCTACAAAAATATAATCTATTTGGACCCAAAATCATGACCCAAATAGTGTGTGAGACAAATCGTAGTAGGAAACCACCTAAAGATATATGCCTAATAGTCAGTGAATATATATGAAAGACAATAAGAAAAAAGTAGTAAACAAGGAAGTACTCAAAAGTAAAAAAATCCAACATTTTCATTTAAAATAATTTACTTTTAAGTATTTAATCAACCAAAAATAAATATAAGAAGTATATTTGGTAGTTCTCATAGCCTAACCCCCCTGTCTCACATTACAAGAGAAGATATTACAAATACTCTCTGAGGAAGCATTCATGGTCAATTCACCCTATAGTCATGTGTGATCAAAGACTCTCTGAGGAGACACTCACCATCAATTCCCCCTATAGTATTTTAATAGTAATCTACATGCACTCTGAGGTAGAACTCAATGTCAATTCCTCCTGTGGACTCGTAACATATCTATATACACTATGAGGGAGCACTCCAGGTCAATCCCCCCTATGGTATCACAGTGTGATAATTATAATAGACCCTCTAGGAAAGCCCTCAACATCAATTTCCCCTATGGTCTCATTAAACCAGGTTCCCATAACCCCGTGTAATAAATTGGGAACAAACAATAATCAGCAGCCAATGTAAACCTCAAGAAATACTTATATAAACAAACTACAACATATCATAGCGTGTCTGATAATAATCACTCCATCCTAACAATACTAGGCATAGAAAGCAAGCAACAACATGATAAGAAAGGCTAGACCAAATAGTAAATAACAAGAGAACATGGTAAATACATCCATATCATGAAAAGGTTAACTCTATTCACAACAATTAGCCTCTATCCAAACAAACAAGGCATAACAGAAAAAACAGGTCTAAAAACCTTAAACACGCAATACCCCGAACAATGGTATTGGGAACTTTTGCACATATAACTCAAAGAATATCTACAAAAAGGAACAAACAACCTACCTTGGCGTCATGGAATCGATATATGTGAACTTTAGTCCTTTAATCGCCCTATAACGCTATAGATCTACAAAAATGATTAAAAATTTCAATCGAGGATAACTTGTGAGAGAGTAGAAATCAAGAGATGAAGTTCTAGAAGAAGGAAGAACTCACCGTGGTAATTCCAATGCAATCTATGATGGTCACTTCGGTGAATGGATGGCGAGTTGGGGGCTTAGAGAAGATTTGCGGTCATACAGATACTCCAGGATGAGACGAACGAAGAAGAAGTGTGTTCTGTCTGTCATACGTGACCCCAGTCCCTTTAATGAAAAAAAAGAAAGTACACGACATGTTCTTTAAAAGTACATGGCATGTACTAGCCTTTTCTGGCCTCTACTTTAGGTGTTCTACAGTTCACCACACACGGCCATGTACTCGATCGTTACATGACCAGCACACAGTCACCCACGTCAACTGGGTACACATCGTGTACTCTTGAAATTTCCAGAAAGTCCTCTTTTTCTCAAAAACTACCAGAAAAGAAAAACATACCTGAAAATAAGATTCAAGTTCTCTCATAGGCTCCTTGTATTAATTATTATTTCAGGACATGATAGAGAAAATATTTTTTTTCAGTAAATAAATATTCTTTCCTTTTAGTATTTATATTTAGTAAAAAAACATCATTTCAACATCAAATATGGTATTGTATGTTTTTGAAACACTTTCCTGTGAAAAGAGGAATTTATATAAATATGTCACAAATAGGTGGCAAGAACTCTTCCAATATATTTTAACAAACATTTGAATAAACACCTTATCTAAGAATATTTTTTATCATTATCATCTCCTTAAAACATGTTATAGAATCCAATGAATAAAAATGAATGTGTATACAATTAACAAACTCATTTTATTAATAAAAACTCTGTTAATGAATAAATACTATCTTCATATATAAGAAATGAGTTAAATATACACATCATTTTATGATTCATTAAATCTTGAAAAATTCCATTATATGTAAATATATGATGTAAGAAATATTGAATTATCTTGAATTTAAACTAAAATATATATCAATAAATACCTTAGTCTTGAGATCTTGTATATTTACAACACTTCTAAAAAATATATTTAGTGTAACATACATTTCAAAACTGATTTATTGATCTTTATAACAATGATACCTTACATGGAAATTCTATAGTGCTTCACAAATTACTTCAAGCATCTCAAACAATTCCATATTTTGGTTTCATTATTCATCCTTAAAGATATTTTTTTGGTTTCAATGATAGTAATGGGAGACCAAACTAAACATCATTAGACTCTTTAAATAACTTTTCTTCTTCTAATTTGGAATTTCATCCTCTTATACTATTTAAATAGCACCAGAATGTATACATAATATTCCAAGTTACTTAATTATCAACACTTGATAATATTAGGTACATTTTTCTTGAATTCAATCATTTTTTTAAAACATTTTCATATATGATAATTTGAAGAATTTGATAACCATAACAATCCATATGTAAATATATAATCTTAAAAGTTCATTAACATATCCAATCATATTGAATATATGAGTGAAAAATCAATTCCTTGGTTTATTTTGTATTCAATGCTTTTGAAACCCTATGTGAATCATTATATGCTTCAAAATAATCTAGATTCACCTATTAAACAACTTCAACACTTGGTCACTTAAAAATGATTTTCTAAAATACGTTGAATTAACCTTAAGAACGTTTCTAAATTTACTAGTATTAGAAGTTGAATACGTCAAGATTTTACTTCTTAAACACAAATCTAATTTTTTTTAATGAATTTATTTTTGAAAACACAAGTTTTTTTCAGATGAGAATCTTGTTTTTTTACCATTTAATGACTTATTTTAAATGATATATCACTAAAATAATTTCACCTTTTAAATTCATCATATCCATTAGTGGTCCATGATCTATATTTTAAAACATAATGATTAATCAACGTTTTTCATCTCATAATTCATATATTTTTGAAGGGTGTTATCCTAATCATATCCTATATGAATCCTTGGTTGTGGATAATTCCACTCCCTACCCATTCCATTAAGTGGATAAACTAATTTCTATTCCTCTAGTATCCTAACTATTAAGGATTCCTTGCTATGTGTAATATAAATCAAACTACAAGAATTTTATAACAAAAGACAATCCAAGGGAACTAAACTATGGATTAAAACTACATGATTAGATAATATGTGTCTCATATTACTTTGTTTCGTTACAAAATATAATCTAGGGGAACCAAACTAAAATAAAAAACCACATATTTTGACAATATATTCATTGAAAAGTGATGTTTTAGAAGGAATCTAACTCTAATTATTTTACGGGGATTTAATCTAACAATGTTATCTTTTGTTATTCCCTTTATGTATGCTTGCTTGAATAGTTTATTTTTGGAATCCCGATTACCTCCACAAAATCAACATATTCAATCCATATTAATGTGTAACCCTTTAGACAACATAGAGTTTTTACTCACCCAAAAATAGAAGTTAAACATATCTACACATATCCTAATAAATATAAAGAGTAAGTTACATGAAGAAATCATGTAAAGGTTTAGAATTATATGACATTGAAAATATCTACATGAGTAATACTGGATCAACATATAGTAAACCCACACCATTCTAGAATGAGGAATAGGTTTCCAAGATAGTGGGAAGTCCAACCCAAAGTTTCTCCACCTGAAGATAAATTACTCAATATTTAACCCAATTCATTGTAACTCTAAAAAATAATATATATAAACTATGATAAATTAATAAATTTAGGATCATTACTTATATCAGAAACCATGGTCAGGGTTGATGAAAATAAAATCTTATGTTATCATACATAACATGTAATGCAGTGCTTAAATTTTTTTATAATCTGTGGTTCATCTCATAAACATAATCATACACAATAGTTCACAATATAACCAATCCATAATTACAAATAAAATGGATAAATTTCCATAAAAAAATAAAATTTAAGTAATTTAAACCAGAGATAATGACTTATGAACTATTCATAAAAAAATATTATTCCTAAAAACATTATAATTCTAGATTTATTTAGTAATAATATTAAAAAATTCTTGAATATAAATTATTTATGTCGATTAATTATACGAACAATTAATATTAATCATTATATATAATTTTTCTTTAAATATGTGATATTTATATTAATTATAAACATTTTATAATATAATATTTTAATTCTTTTTATAAAATAATAATTATCACATGTTTAAAAATTATCTAATCATTACCCCATAATTTATAGAAACAATTTTGATGTGGTTTAAATAATTATCTAAACTAATCCCCTTAATATGAAATATTTAAATTAAGCATTATGAATTATTCATTGGTATAATGGGTTGAGGAGAGATCCACTGAGTGACATTAGTCTCTCTCCCTCTTGCCCTTGGTCTCTCCTCGACAGAAATATTGTGGGGGAGAATTTTTTGGGCCTTACTGGTGCCTTCCCCCTCCCTCCCTCCTTTATCTTTTCCTCCTACAGTACCTTACCTCTTCCCCCAACTCTCTATGAGTCTAGGATCTCTCACTCTGGGTTTTCTCTCTCTCTCCGATTCACTATGGATGGGGTCTTTGCTAGTATTTCTACTCTAAATGGTGGGAATTACTTTGGGTTACTTTAATGGTCCCACTGTGATTATTTGCTGACGGATACCCTAAATGCTCAAACATGATCTTGCCTTACATCCCTCTAAACCTCTCTAGGTTAGATTTGGAGGGGTGGAAACAAGGTGGTTTTCAGATTTGTATTTAGATGGTTAATGGGTTTTCTATGTTCTCTCACATTTGATTTCCCTCACTTGGTTCATGGTTTGAGTGTCATCGTTATTCAGAGCCCTCTGCCACTCAGATCCCTTATATGGTCTCAAGTACCTCTTGTCCCCTCCCAGTCCAATCAGGAATGAGGATCATGTAGAGATTTTGTGATGTGGGATTTGGTGGCATATGATGCTTTTTGCATGATTGAAATCAGTTTCTCTAATGAAGATGATCAGTTTCTCTCCCTATTTGATATTGGTGAGATGTTCTTGGTTTTATGAATTTGGTTTAGTATTATGTCCTCAACGTGGTGACAGTTTGTTTGTTTATTTTGAAATCTTTTCAATCTATTTGATGCTTTTTGATGAAGGTTTCATCTTATGTTTTTGGTTTTGGTATTATTCATTTCTGGTTATGTTTGTGCCCGTCGGTATTTTTCTCGAAGGTGTTGTGTCGATGGGGTTTATGCTTTCTTGTTGTGGGATCGTTCTGCAATGGTGGTTTGATTATGTGGTAGATGATGGACAGAGGTTCGATAAGTTTTGGTGTTTTATGGTAGTGACGATGAAATATGACTTTCGGTTTCTCTAGCGACTAGCTTGGTGTTAGGTCAGTAACAATGATGGTGGTTACAATATGACAATGATGATGACAGGTCTCATGATTATGGTAGGTGACATGAATTATCTTCAAATGATGCGGGTCTTCATGACTCATGATCTCCTTGGATATTGTGTGTTTTTGAATTTCGAATCACATTTTGGTTGAATCTATTTCCCGCGCATGTGTTTTGGTTACCGATCACCCATAAAGTGGTTATTTTGAAAATAAAAAAAGATAATTTTCAGTAATTCATTATGAATTATTCATAATCTTGAAAATAAAACACTTTATATTGACGAATTAATTATATAATTTCAAATATCTTTATAAATTTTCCTCTACAATTTTAAATTAACATATAATTTATAACTCACTTGATAATAATTATAATTTTTAAAAGGAATTTAATAATCAAATTAATATTTAAGTAATATGTATTAATTATTATTTCAAAAACATTAATTAATTAATTATAAACAATTTATATTTATTATTTTTTAAATATTTTTAAAATCATTAAATATCCACGCAATATTATTATCCATTATTTGTAAATAATTTATAAATATTGAAATCAATTATAAAACTAATATAATAAAAAATAAAAAATTTTCCTCTAATTATATTTTATGATTAATCCAAACAGTAAGGTATAAATGATACAATGACCACATATATATTCTACTTGTTGTACATTTTGACTAATAGATGATTCTTAAATAATGACGTACCAGTGGTGCATGTTAGTCATATATTATGATTGATCCCCACATCATTACTTGCGCTATCATATATTGAAATTTATGACATGCATCATACCGTAATTATGTCATGATGATATTTTTTTGGCTATGTAGTCTAGAAAATTATATTTAATGATTTGAGGGAGTCATATGCTATGACTAGAAGAAAATTCACAAGCTTATATTATATCATGCTTTTTAATATCCAATTTCTTACACTGTGATATAAAATCAATAAAACATTTCAGAATATCATATTGTATAATTTTAAAGTGATATGTCTTATGAAAACTGTAAACTTAATTTTATGCATCATTTCACAAATTTGAGTACATTGGTGATTTTGATATCACTATTCGAATCTTAAGGGTTCTATTAACATTTAAAATAACAAGTGGAAGGAAAAAAATCTCATTCACCAGATCACCCATGATAGTATAAATTAAATACATTAAAATAGAAATGAAGAACACCTTTAATATCAAATAACATACACTGTCAAACCATTGTATCATCTTAAAATCCATTTAATATGTTTGATAATGATCAAAAAAGTTGTAGGAGAAGGCCTCCCACCTTAGGTTCTATACATGGTTCAGTTGGATTTCAATTTATACATAGAGACTCTTCTTCATAAATGGTGTTCTAGCACCTCAACGTGCTAAAGAGAAGAGAGAGATTTTTGGTTATTAATTTTGGTCAAGATTTGGGTTGTATCTCACACCCATCATCTCATGGTAGTACCATAATTATAGAACCTTATGTTCCTCCTCCCTAATATTGACCATTAACTCATCATTTTAAAAACCGTGAGTTAATATACAAGTTAGCATGAACTGCATGAATTCATCAAAGAACCCATTCCCATTATATCTCATGTAATGGATCTTTTAATGATAACTATTCATTGCAGATTTCTTGAATATCCAATTAATGTTGATATCATATGAGAAATTCATGTACCATACGACAACACATATTCATACAATGCAATTGAAGAGGTTGTAGAATTATCTTGGTGTACTCAAAAATAGAGGTAGAGTACATCACTAAATCACATGTGGTGAATGAAACTATTTGAATAATTAAGTTCATTTATTAACCAGAAAAGGATCCTAGAATCAAGGGAGTAATCAAGATTTACAATGAAAATAATGGTGTTATTTCTTAATAAAATAAATCCTAGTCCCACACAAGGACTAAACACATGATTCTCAAATACCATATTATATTAGAGATTATTGAGAGAGGTGATGTTTATATCTTATGGATCAATATTGACCACAATGTAGTGGATCAATCGATGAAACCATTAGCACAACTGAAACATGAAGGTTATTTTGAATCACTAGATACATGATGCTTATGTGATTAATTTAATGTTTTCATAAAATATTTTTCATTACAATAATTTCTAATATACATTTATCATTAAATCAGATGTGCTATATTTTTATTCACATGAAGAATAGAATGATAATATCTCCTTATTTTTTATCTTTGAGTTGTCCCTAATTGATGACCATAATAGAGTAATATGGTTTATAATTATATGTTATAATTATCATGAATAATGGAATCCTAAGATTAAAAATGGAGGCTTATTATTTGATAAAAAATTCCAAGTATATCCAATATAATTTCATATAGTCATTGATATACATAGGGGTGAAAAATTATTATCAACCCTTGTTACATGAGGTTTGTGTGATAAGTAACATGAGAAACTTTATACATTAACAACTTTCATATACAATCCATTTTGTAATAGAAAATGAAGGTGTGTTTTGTTAATGATCATTTTATGAGTTGGAGATTCTTAAAGATGGTATTTTTCCACTAGTATGATTAGAAAATACATTTGGACCTTGATTGAATTAGAATGAGGAATCACATGGTCATGCATAGTTAGGTCATATATAATATGTTCAGCTACTTGGATGAAAGGCATGTGATATTCTCATCCCCTCGATGAATTACCAGTGATGTATTCATAAACCAAGTCTGTATTATCAAGTAATCATGAAAGTATGATATGCCATATACAAGATCGACATTATTTCATGTCTATTGTCTACTAGATGCCATGAAAAACTAGATTATATGGGTATAAATATGATATACATGATATGTATTTTTGTGAACACATTTTCTATAAATATCACACTAGATCCCTTAATAAATTTATTAGAACTATTTATTTGGTATAGGTAAATCTTTAATTAAATCTATTAAATAAGGATTTAATATTTTTTTCAACTCTATTATAGATACAGGGTCACACAGTTACACCATTAGTGAAGGAATACATTTTCTATTTTTTTTTCAAAATGAAGAGTGTTTGATAAGACATATCCAAAAGAGTTTTTGGTGAATTCAAAAAGATTTGTGATGTTTGGAATAACGACCATTTGGGATTTAAGTGAGTGTTGGGGGACTGATGGATATGCACTTAAAATGGGTGAGTCATATATTCGGACTCCCTAGAATCATATTATATGTTATGCATGAGATCCATATCAAACCTTTTGGAATGTAGATATTGTAAAATGGTCATTTTATACACCTATTTCCTATATCATATTATAAGACATGATTACAATATATGATGATTGGAATTCCATATACATGAAACTCATCTCCCTCATAGTTTATTTAATTATAACTCATTTGGAATTAAATATAAATATCCTAGAAAATTCATTGAATGGGTTCAACGAATAGATTTAAATGGGATATAATTCATGGGTCTAATGATATGGAACCAAATACATTTGATTTGTTAAAAGATATATATTAAATGAAGAACCATCGAGGATTCCAATAAAACGATGAAACCCTTTCCCAATAGTGGCACACCTAGTTACATGCATTCCAATTGAAGCTATCTCTTCTTCCGTAAGAATTTTTTATTACTAAGAGAAAGTGCTAACAAAACTTATATATTTTGATGTCCATATGATATGATATGTGATCCATATTCTTGTAGATTAACTATAGAGGTGAGGTTTTTGGGTCACTCCAGTGACCACCATCAAGATAGTTTCTACCACATATTCATTTCATGTACATTATTTTTATTCCATTATATGAACGCTTAATCTTTGAATATATATATATATAGAAAAATATGGGTTTATTTTCATTTCTTAAGATCATAGGAATATACTTTAAAATTCATCACATAGTTGCATTATCCTCAACTATTTTTGGTCATCGAGTAATTGTTTATTAAAATTCCTCATATTGGAAAATAAATTTCTATATTAATAATAAAATGAATAACATAAATAGATCCAGAATTAATGAAGTCCTCCAGTCTCTCCAAATCACATACCCTATAAAATTGAATATATGAGTATAGAATGAAATTCATTTGATTACCTTACTTATTAAATATAGAATTAAAACCTATTGTGATACCTTTTATACTTATTATAAGAATTTATATACCTATAAGTTTAATTAATTCAATGTTAGGACACTCAAGAAGATATTTCTATAACACATAGAATTTTTCTTTATTCATAAGAATAATTCATAAGTTTCTATACCAATCTAAGCAGTTTCTTTTATTAATCTTTTCATTTTCTTAGATTTATCTCAAATTCGTGTTTGATAATGATGATATGATATTGTTTTTCATAGATTATTTTATTATATGAGTGTTATTCCATACAATAATTGAATAATACTTATTTTAAATGTGACCCCGCTAACATGATGACCCATTTTGGGTAGAAAATCCCATCAAGAATATCATATCTGACTCTTATATAGTTAAATAGGAAAATATTTTCCCAATTATATCATATGGATAAAACATAATTAAATTTCTCTTTTTTTCCAATCTCATAGGTTTTCTATGATAAGTGCGACCCAAATATCATAACAAGTTTTTGTTACCTAACCATTAATGAAATCCATTTTTCAACATTCCTTACACAAGATAATCCATTTGAACACAACATTAACATGAGAAAACCTAGTTGGATGATCATGGAAATAACTTGTGTTTTCTTTAGAAGGAATCTACCACTTCTTATATAAAGACCCCAAAACAGTAGCCTAGAAATGGTCCCTTAATTTATTACATTGGAATATAAACAAGAAAGACACATCTTGATGGACCAAATAGTTTAGTAGTTTTGGAAAACAAGATTACATATATGAACTTTACATTACAACATGAAATGAAATAAAACATATAAAATTCTTTTTAATCACACATAAAATCCTATATTATCCCTGTAGTTCATTTATAATACACATCTTTGAATCCTCGAAAAAAATAATGCATAAGAAAGGGGTGAGATCAGATTCTTAATATGGGTAAGAAATATACAGAAATTATAAATAAACAATAATTCATGGTGAATGACTGAAAACACATGCCATTAAAAGTAAACTTGAGCATAATATGGAAGAAATATTAACTGATAAATAATTATATAATAATATTTAACCATGGATATTCTACTAGTCAAATAATCACATGGACTATCAATTACTAGTTTCATAATGAGGGAATGCATAATTTGGGACATCATAACCATACATTCAAAGCATCATTCAAAGACCATACATAAATGAGTAAAAAACCAAACTAGTTTGTCTAATGAGATCTACCGATGCATCGAGAGACTATAGAGGTCCCTAGCCAACAATTATTTATTCTAATTCATTCTTCATATGAAATGGGTGAGACAAAATAAACATATACATTCATATTGAAGCTATCATTTGAAATTTAAATAAGTTTCCCCATTCATTAAACATAAACACTAACCATTCAGAGTAACATGGTGAATGGTATCAAGGTAGTACATCAACAATCAATGTAATCATAAAACAAAAAATAAAATATGGTAGATGATATCATAAAATATTAATCCAAATTATACATAATAATCAACAAGAGTGTTTAAATAGATGAAAAATACTCTTATAAAATCAGCGAGTAATTTTTGAGAGAAATACTCATTTTTCATTGAAAATAAGAGTTCTTTTGGAATTTTTTTTACAAAACCAGAAATGAACTAAGATAGTTTTTCATGAAAAAATTTGGGATTTTATAGAAATAATGGTTTCTTAATAAATATTATATATGGTACATAAAAATGTGTAAGAAATCAAGACATTTCACTTTAATCAGGCTTGTGTATCAGGAATGATTGAGATGAGGACCTTGTAAGACATCCATTTTCCCCAAATGAAATATGAAATGATCATAATAAATTAATTTGGAAAATTTAATAATAATTTATAATAATTATATAAATTAAATGAAGAATTACATTGGTTTATATAGGAAGAAAGAACATCCCATTGAGAATGGAGGTTTGTGGAGAAACCCTTACCCTATGTCCGAATATGTTTAGCACTTGACCTTAAGCACATGGAATATGAAATTACACTCATAAAAGATTTAATTAAGAGCATTTTAGAAATTTATCTAGTTTATTATAATTTTATTAAATTAATTTATGTATTTTTTTGCAAGTTATAAGATTTAATTTTGTCATTCTGAAGTGTTTGTTTCCATGATTTCTTGATCGATTCGCTTGATTATAAGAAATGGAGTTCATGTAAAATGGGTATAATTCTCCATAATTGGAATTATATGTTATCAATGAACAAAAAAATTGTATTTTGTATTATTTATTATTTTATTTCATATTTAAGGATGAGTTATCACATAACTGAGTAATGAAAATCATTTAGCTTAATTTTTGCGGTATTTAGATCATAAGGAACTAGTTTTGTTCTATTATTTAATATAATTTATATATAAATTTTAAAAAACATTAAATAAGATATAATATATATTTTATAATCAGGTTAAACCATAAAAATAGTTTCATGACCATCCTTGAAGGATAAATTGAAGAACTAAAGTTCATTGTCCACGAAGCTTGTAAATCAGCACCTGACAAACAATGATTTCCTTTTTAAAATAAAATAGAGAGATAGAGTAAGGAGATTGATAATGAATATTCAATTAAAATTATATCATTATAGTATATAGATGATACTATAGTAATCATGATCATTTTTATAGAGGAGGTGTGGAGTGGATGAGAAAAAAAATAAATTGAAAAGAAATTAAAAGAATAAAGAATATGATTTACCTCTTGAATTATTCCCATTGAGAACCTCCTTAGGGAAAGTGGTTTTTGGACTATTGGTAAGACCAAGAGATCATGGACATGGTGGAGAGACTTTAAATGAATATTTGGTCATAAAATTGACAATCTTTAAGTCTTAGGGTTTTGAGTAGAATAGGGGATGATGGGTGGTATTTTGAGTGAAGGAGAGGGGTGATTTCTCAATATTTTATTAATTATTTTATTATTTTTATCAAGACATAAAATAGGGTTTATTATTGTTAATAAAAAATACAATAAGTTAATGTGAGTTTTGACCAAGGGTTCTTACATCATTCATGATTTTAGAAATTCTGTATTTAGCTTATTATGTATAAATACAGTAAATTATCGTATTTTACTATTAACAAAAAATTCATCTATTTTAGAAAAATACCAAAAATTAAACATATCAATTTTGGATGTTTTGAATACAAAAATGAACTCAATTTCATGAAAATAATTTTCTAAATTTGATAAATTTAATTTTCTATAATGAAATAATTTACATGAAAAATATAGATTTAAAAAGTATAACTCATTTTATAACTCTTTGAAAAATTAAATAATGTCTCATAAAATTATCTAATAATCACGAGATAAAAAAAATATTAACTTATGAAAAAATTTTATGAAATGAAATTTTCTTTTAAATAATAATATTAATTATAAAATTGGAATTAAATATTTACGACCTATAAAATATAGACAATTAAATAATATTTTTTATAATATTTATTTACTTATACAATGATATAATTATATAATATTTTCATATATAAGATTTTTTAATTGTATCTATACTTTCATAGGTGAGTTTAGTACTCTATAGTTCAGATTACTATTCATAAGGGTAGCATTACTATTCCAAAGGGTTAACTTATGATTCCTTTGGTATAGGTTCTTTAATTTATAAAAACACTTTTTATCTCATTGATTATTCATTTAAAATGACTTTATCTTATTCTAAAGGTTGTTTTACATGATTTATACAATATAACATATTTATAATACGAGAAAATCCATTGATAAAAGTTTTGTTTGGTAAATTCCCCCCTCCTACAAAAATGTCATCCTCAAAATTTCTAGAATGTCACCTCACAAAAAGATTTGGGTAGTTATTCATTATAAATTCATCTAGTTCCCATACCACCTCTTCAGTTTTATGATTTTTCCAAAGTACATTTACCAGCGAGTTGTCTGATTCCTCAGCACTTATTCTTTAGTGTCCAAAATTCAAATAATCACTTCACAGTAAGATAAATTAGGTTCTAATTATATTCCCTCAAAAGTGAGGAAATGTGATGGTTCTGACTTATACTTCCTCAAAAAAGACATCTAGAACACATTTTGTACTATAGAAAGGCTATGTGGTATAGCCAAATGATAATCCACAACTCCAATTATATCCATGATTTCAAAAGGACCAATGTATATGGAGCTTAGTTTTCCTTTCTTTCCAAATCTTATAAGACAATTCCATGGAGATAATTTCAAGAAAACATGATCTACCCCTTGAAATAAAAAACAATTCTTTCAATTATTGACATATATATTTTACCTACATTGATCTAATTTGATATGGGTTTGAATAATCTTTACCTTTTCTGTTGTTTCCTCTATAAGCTCTAGGCCAACAATCTTCCTGACCTCATCCCAACAAGTTGGTGTACGTCATCTCTTTCCATAAAAAGCTTCATATGGTTCCATATGAATACTAGAATGGAAACAATTATTTTAGGAAAACTCTTCCAATTGTATGCACTGATCCCACATACCTTGGATGTCAAGTAAGCCTGATCCCAATATATCTTCAAATGTTTGGATCATCCTTTCAGACTACCCGTCAGTTTGAGGGTGATATACAGTACTCAAATGAATTCTAGTATCCAGGAATTTCTGAATACATTTATAAAATTTTGATTCAAATCATGTATCATAATCAAAAACTATTAAAATAGGCACTCTTTGAAGAATTAAAACTTCATTAATATAGAGTCATGTAGGGTGAAACAGTGGAAAGTCCTCCATTAAAGTGAGGAAATGTGTATATTTGGTAAGTTAGTCCATAATTACCCATATTTCATCATTCTATATTAGAGTGTTGGGTAATCTAGTGAAAAAATATATCATAACATCATCCCATTTTTATGTAGGAATAGGAAGAGGTTTAATGAATACTCTAGGATGTTGTTTTCCATCCTTCAATTGATAATAAACTAAACATCTTGATATATAATCACCAATTTCATGATTCATATTATCCCACCAAAAATCTTCCTTCCAAACTCTATAAATAATAATTCTACCTGGGTTTATATAGAAATTCTAGCTATGGGAATCATCTAATAACTTTCTTTTGAGCTCAGGTATAGAGGGAACATAGAGCCTCCTCCCAAATTTCAAAATGTTATGTTCATAAATGAGGTCATCCATGTTTCCATTATTCACAAGTTTAATTTTCTTTTAAAGATTCTCATCATCTAGATGAGAACTTTTAATCCTTTCTAATAAAGATAGTTGGGAAACCAATTGAAAAAGTAGTGATGTTCCATCTTCCTTAATAATTAACATATCAAGCTTTTCTATATCCTTGTACACAGTATCCATATCAATTCTCACTTCTTTCATAACTCCATGATTCTTCCTACTCAATGTATCTAATACCTTATTCACCTTCCCTGGGTGGTAGTATATTGAATAGTCATTGTACTTGAGAGATCAATCCATCTCTTTTTCCTTATGTTGAGTTATTTTTACAAGAAGATATATTTCAATCTCTTATGATCAGTATATATCACACATTTACCACAATAGAGATATTGTATTCACATCATTAGAGTAAACATTACAACCACTAACTCAAGAGTATGAGTTTTATAGTTCTATTCATGAGTTTTTAATTTACATGATGCATATGCAATAAACCTATCATTCTATATAAGAACACAACAATGTCCTTTTTTGATGAAGCACTATAAATAAAAAATCCACCATTTCCCAATGGTAGATTCATGATTCTGGAATTCACTAAAATCTTCTACAATTCTTCAAAATAGTATTCACATTATTTTTTTCCAAATGAGCTTTACCCCTTTATGAGTAAGCATGGTTAACAGGTTAGCTAATCGGGTGAAGTTTTTAATGAAATGCTAATAATAACCTGATAAACTAAGAGAACTACATACCTGTAAGAACCCAGATCATTGTTTCAGGTACGCCTTTCCTTTTTCTAGAGTTTTTGAGAAAAATAAACTTTCTGTAAATTTTTGAAGTACACGCCGTGTACTTTTTGAGTACACACCGTGTACTCTTTTCCTGCTCGAAGCCGTGTACTGGCCGTTTCTAGGCCACACACACGGTGTGTAGGGGTGACGTGGAGGCCGATTTTAGCGGAGTATGGAAAAACCTAGTACATGATGTGTACTATAAAAGTACACGCTGTGTACTCTAAAAGTACACGCCGTGTACTCTAAATGTACACGCTGTGTACTTTATTTTTTATTAAATGGACCGGGGTCGCGCCTGACGCACATAAATGTCTTCTTCTAGGTTCCTTTCATCTGAGAGTGCCAAGGATCCGCAAATCTTCGATGAGCCCCCGCCTCTCCGTCTATTCTCTGATTCGAGCACCGTTTATTGTGTTGGAATTGCAGCGGTGAGTTCTCCATTGTTCTTGACCCTTGTTTTCCAAATCCTCCACTTTCTCTTGTTATCGTGGTTTATGTGTTTCATACGTTTTCTTAGGTCTATGATGTTCTAAAAAGAATCTGTCATCCCTGTTCACGTATATCGATCCCCTAACATCAAAGTAGCTGGTTTGTGCCTTTATGTTAATAGTCTTTGAGTATTTTGTGCAAATTCCACCAATACCCTTGAACGGGGTATTGCGTGTTTCCTGTTCTTCCCTTATATTTTCCTGCTATGCATGATTTCTTGAGTAGAGGTAAAGTCTTGTAAATTTTGGATGTGTTATACTATGTTCATATGCTTTTCCTTGCATGTTTTTCTTATTAAGCGTTTCCAGTAGCCATTCCTAGTTGTAGGATAGTGGAAATTGTATACTGTTATGCTGTTGTGCCTTAGAATGATTGCCAATTAGTTTTAGAGGTTTACTTGGGCGATACACGTGTGCTGAGCATGTTAATTTCACACAGGATTGTGAGAACCTAGTGTAGTAGACCATATGGAGAACGGACGTAAGGGCTTCTCCAGAGAGTCTTTTAATACGATGTGAGACCACAGGGGGAATTGACGATGAGTGCTTCCCCAGAGAGTCTGTAGTTCCTCGACGTGGGCCATAGGGGGAATGAGACATTAAGTGCTTCCCCTGATAGCCTTTAGCACTATACGAGAATATAGGGGGAATTTATGGTGAGTGATACCTTAGAAAATCTACTCTTAGCTGAACCAGATGGGTGAGACTGTGTGTGCCTCCTAGAGGGTTTCTAGTACTTGTAGGTTGAACCATATGGGTTAGGCTGTGAGAGCTACCCAGAGGGTTACCTATTTTCTTCTTGTTTCTGGTTGTTTACTTGTGTACTTTATATGCTAGAACATTGGATTGTAGTTGTTGTGTGCTTTTCTATTTACTACTTCCAACACTCTAACTTGCCTTGTATTCATTGACTGTTAGGCACAAATCTTTGGGTGGTTTCCTACTGGGATTATATCTCACACCCTGTTTGGGTCATGCTTTTGGGCCCAAGAAGACAATGTTATTGCAGTTATAGATAAGGGAAAGCGCCCTTCTACTTCAGGTGTTTGACTTGCTGTGGAGTTGGAGAGCATGGGACTGAGCTACGGCTTGCGATGCTACTGGATTTATTATTGCTTTAGTACTTTTTGTTCAGTTGTATTTAAACATGTTGTTTTGTTTGTTGTTTTCCTTAGATACTTGTACCTGCTATATCATTATCATCATTACTATATATTTACTCTTTCGTTATTTGGTTACAGTTAGGTATGTTGTTACTGCTTCCGCTATTGACCGTTGTTTTCCTTAACTTGTATACCTTACCAAATGAGGGCATAATTTCCCCACTAATTTACCAAGGCCCTCACTGTTAGTCGGCAGCCTCTGGCGTTTAGGGAAATGCACTTGAGGTCATGTGGCGAACTGGGTATGGGGCACCAGTGGAGGGGCTCCAGATTCGGGTCGTTACAAAGTGGTATCAGAGGTGGTACCCAGCCTTAAGTGGGGTGCACTACCTGGGATGAGATGTAGGGACCACAACGAGGACATTGTGTTCTAAAGGGGGGGTGATTGTAACACCCTATAATGATAAAGGGTTAAATGACTAAATGATATGACTCATGTCAACAAGGTGCACCTTCCTTTTCGAGAGCCTGTCTGACTAGAACTCCACAGTTAAGCGTGCTTGGCCTGGAGTAGTGATCAGGATGGGAGACCTTCTGGGATGTTTCTCAGGGGGTGTGTGAGTGAGGACAAAGCACACTGAAAAGGACATGTGTGGGCCTGTGGGAAAAATCCTTAGTTAGATGACCTGTTCAGGCATGTGGGTAGACCCTAGGGTGGGCCCCACGTGTCTATGAGGCAACTGGTGGTACCTGGTAGGCCAGGACCCGACGACCATGTTATGGCGGGGTGTCTCTGCTGTCACTGGGACCCGGTTGTCACATTTGGTATCAGAGGCAGGTTCTTTTCTCTTTCCTTACAGTTTGGAGACTTTATCCAGGTATAGGATGGATTCGGTACTTGGTATTAAGCTGTGCTCACGAGTAGCTAACTCTTGTACAGGGAAAAGCCATACTACCTCGTTAATTGTAGTTTTCTGGTTTGGAGATTTTACGGTTGATATGATTTCACCTAGAGTGATTCACTTTCTTGTGTTGTTATTTTCTTGACGATTGCGGTTCTATTTCTATTGCAACCCGATGAGATGAGGTTATTCCATCTCATGCATCATATAGGAAGTTGTAGAAATCACATTCCATGCATTCTTTCCATGCCATCTAGGGTGCATTAGAGATTTCATGCTGTTGTGATAGAATTTGTGTAGATTATGCATGCTGTTGTGATAGATGCTTGATAGAATCTCTACTACCTTGTTAGAGGATTGTTTGTTTCCTACTTTTCTTAAATGAACGCCAAATTCTGGTTGTTGAGGTGTTATGGGCCCTATCGAATCGGAAATTGGTGGATCATGATCCTATTTTCTATTTTCCAGGACTGTAAGAGATTCCATGCTTTGATTCACGAGGAGTATGGGCCCTCACGAGTCGCAAATTGGCACCTCCTTTCCTTGTTTTCTGTGTTTTCTGGGATTCTAGGAAGTTTATGAGCTACTACCCAGAAAAAACCAGAATACACGGCGTGTACTTTTTTACTACACGCCATGTAGTTTTTAGACCGTGTCACTGGACTTGTGAATAGGGACACGCAGTTGTAGAAATAACTTCAGGAACACGCCGTGTACGGTAGGTGCACACCGTGTAGTTCGGAGTCGTGTACCTGGTTATGTCACTAACAACACGGGTCAGGGAAGCTCGAGTAGAACATGCCGTGTTGTAAAGGAACACACCATGTAGTCCTTTCCTGGTACCTGGCCGTGTCACGAATAACACGGGTCGGCGTTACCTTCTCTTCGATACACCGTGTTGTTTTCGGAACACGCCGTGTAGTCATGTTCAGGTACACCACCGTGTCATGAACAACACGGGATGGTGTCACCTTCACCTATACATGCTGTGTTGGTTCAGAACACGCCATGTAAGGTTCAGTCGTGTAGATGTCCATGTGTTTAACAACACGGGCCGCCGAAGCCTTGTCTAGTACATGCCATGTTTGTTTAGAACACGCCGTGTAGTCTCGGGTTAAGTCGCACCGTGTGGGTTAGCCGTGTAAGGAGACTCGAGAAGGGGAATGGTTTTCAAGTACACATCGTGTGTTGTGTCAAGACGCCATGTAGTTTGAGGTGTTACATGACTTGTAGGTTAGGAGTGCACACCCATTCTAGTGGCTTAAGAAGACACGCCGTGTAGTTTTTATACACGCCGTGTAGTCGTGTTTTGTAAACATGTGTGTTTTACTTCCCCTATCCCCGTTATGTACTCTTGTGTTCTCTGTCCTTGTTTTTCTAATCTAAGGTGTACTTTTGATCATTCAGAGCTATGCCTCCGAGACGTCCTCCGGTTGTACGTCTGTCATCAGGCAGTGATCAGACGCCAAATATGGTCGATCAGGGACTTCTTGCCGATCCTCCAGTCGGTCCAGCCTTGGCACCGACTGTCATACCAGTTTCAGGCGCTGATGTGAAATTCATGGAAGGATTTATGAGGATGATGAAAACCTTTCAAGGATCACCACCTCCTGCCTCGACTATGGAAAACATGAAGTGGGTTTTTCAGCAGCAGCATCCTCCCACGTTCTCAGGGGAAGGAGGGCCTCAGGTTGCAGATTCATGGCTAGAAGCCATGCTGACTATCTTCGAGCATCTGGAGACACCTCCAGAGAGGTGGGTCAATCTCGATACCTACATGCTCCGAGACTCCGCCAATAGGTGGTGGGACGTGATATCACAGGTGGGTCATCAGTAGGTTATGGCTTGGGAGGAGTTCCAGCACATGTTCTACGACTACTTCTACCCGGAGACCCTGAGGGCCGATCGAGCCTTGGAGTTCATGAGATTAGAGCAGGGTACTATTTCTATCATGGATTATAAATCTCTTTTCACCGAGCTGCAAAATTTCACACCCCTCTGGGATGGGAGTGGGGTGTTCTTAGCAAGGAAGTTTGAGGATGGTCTCAGGCGGGAGATCCGATCGCAGGTGAATCTATTCCAGTTGACTTCCATCACTTCCATCGTCAGCCAGACACTGATTGCAGAGCACAATCTAAGAGACTCAGAAGCTGTAAGACAGGTCGGTTCTACTTCCAGAGCTAGTTTCCACTATATGACAGCAAGAAGCACCGTTGAGAGTCTATGCCCGGTGATCTGAGGAAGCGAGATGCATCGTCAGGCAGCCAGGTGATATGCTACCAGTGTGGCCGGTCAGGGCACACGAGGCCGTAGTGCCAGAGAGACCCCGTGGAGTGCCGATATTGCGGCAAGATGGGTCACCTTCAGAATTTTTGTCATTTTTTCTCACTCGAAGCTGGTGATCGGGGTTCTTCCATGACTCCTCATTCAGGAGAAACACCACCAGTTTCTCACCAGTCGTGGAACTGGAGTTCTTCCGGCCGTTCGGCCCGTGGTGGAGGTCGAGACCGTGGTGGTCAGCCACCAGTCCCTCAGCACCAGCAGGGAGGTTCAGCTCAGAGTGGTTAGCCAAGGGCGTAGGGCCGTGGTGCAGGCCGGTATTTCACCGTGGAGCAGACCTATTAAGAGCAGGATCCCGACTCTTCTACAGTTCGAGTTACGATTTTAGTAGCCTCAGTTTTATCTTCAGCCATTTTTGATACTGGTGCTACACATAGCTTTATCTATGTTTCTGTCATGGAGAGACTTGGGCTCTGCATCTTTTCTTCTGCCGACTCGTTGACACTAGACACACCTTTGGGGACAATGACATCTAGTGTAAATCAGTGTAGAGAGTGCCCTTTTGAGGTTGTAGGGTATCGTTTCTTATAGGATCTGTACATCCTAGAGATGATAGGATATGATGTCATTCTCAGGATGGACCGGTTGGTTCCATTCTAGGAAGTCATCGACTGTTATCACCGCAGAGTGAGTTTCGTTTCACTAGAGGGTGAATATTTTCTTCATAGAGCTGAATGGGATGTTCAGGTGAGTCGAGCAGGACTCGAGCATCATGGGAAAGGAAGGGTGACGACCCAGATTGCTAGTCTATATCTGGATGACCAGGGGACCTCTCCGCTGGACATTCCTCTAGTGGTGGGTCATTTCAAGGACATCTTTCCAGAGGACTTTTCAGGTTTGCCTCTACAACGTGAGGTAGACTTTTCTATTGATCTCGTTCTAGGAGCAGCACCGGTGTCCATTCCTCCTTATAGGATGGATACACTTGAGTTGTAGGAGCTTAAGAAGCAGTTAGAGGAGTTGCACCCAAAGAGTTTCATCCAACCCAGTACTTCTCCTTGGGGTTTGCCTTTCCTGTTTGCGACGAAGGAAGACGGTACCCTTCGGCTTTGTGTGGATTATAGGAAGATGAACCTGTTGACAGTCAAGAACCGATATCCCTTGCTGAGGATCGATGACCTCTTTGATTAACTTCGAGGAGACCGGGTGTTCTCAAAGATTGACTTGAGGTCCAGTTATCATTAGTTGCGCGTTATACCATCAGATATACCTCTGACAGCCTTCAAGAGAAGGTATGGTCTATACGAGTATACAGTAATGCTGTTCGGTCTCATGAACGCACCTGCAGTTTTCATGGAACTGATGAACCGAGTGTTCCATCCTTACATGGAGTCCTTCATCGTGGTCTTCATGGACTATATCTTGTTTTACTCTCACACTCGACACGAACATGCCACACATATTGAGATCGTTCTGAGTACACTGAGAGAGGCCCGACTTTATGCTAAACTTTCGAAGTGTCACTTTTGGATGGAACATATTCACTTCTTGGGTCACGTCATCTCAGAGGCAGGAGTTTCTGTGGACCCAGGGAAAGTGAGAGCTGTAGTCTCCTAGGAGCATCTGAAGAATGTTTTTGAGGTAAAAAGTTTTCTAGGGCTGGATTGATACTACAGAGGATTTATTCAGGACTTCTCACACCTAGAATCACCTTCGACAAGTCTGAACAAGAAGGGGGCGAAGTTCTTATGGTCAGATTCTTGTGATTCATCCTTTCAGGAGCTGAAGGGATGGTTGACGTCGGCACCAATACTAGTCTTTCCAAAGCCAGGCAAGATCTATATAGTCTATTGGGATGCTTCATGTATCGAGCTAGGAGATGTGACTATGCAGCGAGATGGAGTTGTTGCGTACGGGTCTTGGCCGTTGAGGCCACATGAGAGGAACTACCCAACGCACGATCTGGAGTTGGAAGCTGTTGTTCATGCCTTATGATGTTGTAGACACTATCTTCTGGGAGAGCACTTTGTGGTCTTCACTAATGACAAGAGTCTCAAGTACATCTTCACTCAGCGTGATCTGAATCTGAGGCAGCGCAGGTGAGTCGAGTATCTTTAGTATTTTGATTTAGAGCTTGCCTATATGCCGAGAAAGGGCAACACAGTGGAAGATGTGTTGAGCATGAGAACACAGATTCAAGCTGTTCAGGAGGACAGTAGTGAGTGGCAGCTTATGGCTTTGTTCTCTGTGATGTATCTGGAGGTGCACGACAGATAGGGACAGACCTTCCTATCTTCTGTAGTTGTTACCTCTACCCTACTTGATCAGGTATAGATGAGGAAACAATCAGAATCAGAAGGCTTAGTCCTGTGGGAGAGTGTGTCTGGAGAGGACCCTCTTCCTGGATGGACAGTGGGCGAGGATGAGATCTTGAATTTACAGGGATGCATATGGGTGCCAGCAGACATACACGAGGAGCTGATGTGGGATTTTCATTCCTCATTTTGGGCAGTTCATTCTGGCATCACCAAGATGTATCGGGATCTTCATCACCAGTACCGATGGCCAGGTATGAAGAAAGATGTTCCTGGTTTGGTCATGAGATGTTCTACTTGTCAGCAGATGAAAGAAGAGCATCAGTGACCAGCAGGGCTTTTGCAGCAGTTACCCATACCCTAGTGGAAGTGGAACGATGTTGCGATGGACTTCATGACCGGGTTGCCGAGATCGCCTCGGGGGAACAATGCTGTTTGGGTTGTCGTCGACAGGCTCACGAAGGTTTCTCACTTCTTTCTGATCAATGATACCTTTAGTGTTGACGATCTGGGACGAACTTACATCAGAGAGATCGTTCGTCTTAATGGAGTTCCATGCTCTATTGTTTCAGATAGAGATGCGCGCTTTACTTCTCGGTTCAGGAAGGGACTTCAGAAGGCTATGGGTAACCAGGTACTTCTGAGTACGGCATACCATCCCAAGACTGATGGCCAGTCTGATCGCATGATCCAGGTGCTCGAGGATATGCTCCGAGCTTGAATCCTAGACTTTGGCGGTTTTTGGGAGAATCGTATTCCTCTGGTGGAGTTCCCCTACAACAGTTTCTAGGTGAACATTTAGATGGCACCATACGAGGATTTGTACGGTAGGCCATGCCGATCACCCTTATCCTGGCTGGAGGCAGGAGAGCCAGCTTTGCTGGGACCTCATCTTGTTTAGGAAGCTTCTGGACAGATAGAATTGATTCGGAAGCGGATGGCTACGACACAGTCTCGACAGAAGACTAATGCTGATCAGCGGAGATGAACTCTGGAGTTTGAGGATGGGGATCAGGTTTTTTTTCATGTCGCACCGAGGCTGGGACACAAGAGGATTCGGAGGCAGGGTAGGCTTTCACCATGGTACGTCGGGCCGTTTGAGGTTTTGGAGAGAGTTGGGCGGGTCACCGATCGGTTGCAGCTACCCCAGAGGTACCAGGACATTCATGATGTCTTCCACGTCTCTCAGCACCGACATTACTTTTCAGACCCATCTCATGACTTTCAGCCTGATGAAGTTGAGCTCGAAGCGAATGCATCGTTTGAGGAGCATCCCATCCAGATTGTCCATCGCAGTATGATGGTTCTCCATGGGCGGTCTGTCCCTCTTTTACGGGTTCTATGTCAGCATGGGCGAGTACAGGATGAGACCTGGGAGAGGGAGGCCGATGTACGATCGTAGTGGCCGGAGCTGTTCGAGGTTTCTTCTTCTACGTCTCGCTAGGGAAATTCGGGGATGAATTTATTTAAGGGAGGAAGTTTTTAAGAACCCAGATCTTCATTTCAGGAACGCCTTTCCTTTTTCTGGAGTTTTTGAGAAAAATAAAATTTCTGGAAATTTTTGAAGTACACGCCGTGTACTTTCTAAGTACACGCCGTGTACTCTTTTCCTGCTCGAATCCGTGTAATGGATGTATCCGGGCCACACACACGGTGTGTAGGGGTGACGTGGAGGCCAATTTTAGCGGAGTACGGAAACACCTAGTACACGCCGTGTACTATAAAATTACATGTCGTGTACTTTCTTTTTTCCATTAAACAGACCGAGGTCGCACCTGATGCACAAAAACGTCTTCTTCTAGGTTCCTTTCGTCCGAGACCACCAAGGATCCACGAATCTTCGACGAGCCCCCGCCTCTCCATCCGTTATCCGATTCGATCACCGTTGATTGAGTTGGAATCAATGTGATGAGTTCTCTCTTCTTCTTAAGCCTTGTTTTCCAAATCCTCCTCTTTCTCTTGTTATCGTGGTTTATGTGTTTAGGATGTTTTCTCAGATCTACGATGTTCTAAGCAGATTCTGTCATCTCTGTTCATGTATATCGATCCCCTAACATCAAGGTAGGTGGTTTGTGCCTTTCTGTAGAAATTATTTGAGTATTTTTTGCAAATTTCACCAATAGCCTTGAACAGGGTATTGCGTGTTTCCTGTTTTTCGCCTGTTTTTTCCTGTTATGCTTGATTTCTTGAGTAGAGGTAAATGATTGTAAATTTTGGATGTGTTATACTGTGTTCATGTGCTTTGCTTTGAATTTTTTTCTTATTAAGCGTTGCCAGTTGCCATGCCTAGTTGTAGGATAGTGGAACTATTATACAGTTATGTTGCTGTGCCTTAGAATGATAGCCTAGTAGTTCTTGAGGTTTACTCTGGCGATACACGCGCACTGAGCATGTTAATTCCACACAGGACTGTGAGAACCTAGTGTAGTAGACCATAGGGAGAATGGAAATAAGGGCTTCTCCAGAGTGTGTTTTAATACGCTGTGAGACCACATAGGGAATTGAATATGAGTACTTCCCTAGAGAGTCTGTAGTTCCTCAACGTGGGCCGCATGGGGAATGAGACGTTGAGTGCTTCCCCATAGAGCCTTTAGCACGATATGAGACTATAGGGGTAATTGATAGTGAGTGCTTCCTCAGAAAGTCTACTCTTAGCTGAACCAGAGTGGTGAGACTGTGTGTGCCTCCAAGAGGGTTGCTAGTACTTGTAGGTTGAACCATAGGGCTTAGTCCATGAGAGATACCAAGAGGGTTACCTATTTTCTTCTTGTTGCTGGTTGTTTACTTGTGTACTTTATATGATAGAACTGTGGATTGTAGATGTTGTGTGCTTTTATGTTTATTGCTTCCTACACTCTTACTTGACTTGTATTCATTGACTGTTAGGCATAAATCTTTGGGTGGTTTCCTACTGGGATTTTATCTCACACCCTGTTTGGGCCATGCTTTTGGGCCCAAGAAGACTATATTTTTGTAGGTATAGATAAGGGAAAGCACCCTTCTACTTCAGGTGTTTACTTGCTTGGATTTGGAGAGAATGGGATTGAGATACAGCTTGCGATGCTGCTGGAGTTGCTGTTGCTTTAGTATTTTGTTTTCAGTTGTATTTCAGCACGTTGTTGTGTTTTCCGTTTTCCTTAGATACTTGTACCTGCGACATCATTATCATCATTCTATATATTTACTCTTCTGCTGTTTGGTTACTGTTATGTATGTTGTTACTGCTTCCACTATTGACCGTTGTTTACCTTACCTTGTATACCTTACCAAATGTGGGCATAGTTTCCCCAATAACTTACCAAGGCCCTCGCTGCTAGTTGGCTGCCTCTGGAATTTAGGGAAACGCGCTTGAGGTCATGTGGCGAACTGGGTACGGGGCACCAGTGCATGGGCTCTGGATTCGGGTCGTTATAATACCTCTATTATGTTCATTGGTGTAGGAAATCCATAGAATTCCTTTTTCTTAATAGGATCAACTAGGATTAAATCTTTAGAGACAAAATGGACATGAAAAGTATCTGTTTGAAGCCAGAATTAACACATTTAAAGCTTACCATATAACTCATTTCTTCTAAGACTCTTCAGAAAAATGTGTAAGTGATTCTCATGATCTTAAAATATTTTTTTGAGTATACCAAGATATCATCAATATATACCACAAAAATCCATCTAGATATTCCTTGAAAACTCTATTCATTAGATCCATGAAAACAGAGGGTGCATTAATCAGTCCAAAAGGCATTACTATAAACTCCTCCTCCTCTAATGGCCGGAAGGCCTAATTTCTTTTTATATTTTTTTGATAATCCATCTATCATGGGGTGAGGTGGTACCCTTACAAAGCCCGTAGGCATAAGTATTACATGGCCCATAGGCCTTAGAGGAATTCATTGCCCGTAGGCTTCAAACAATACATACAACCCAGACTAACTACTTGAATCTGCTCCTCTATAACATCCCAGGTAAATAAAGAATAAAAAATATTTCATATGTATTAAAATTTGTGAATTAAATATTAATTTTACTTTAAATAGGTTTCTATGTTTGATAGCATACCCGATACGCAACAACAGGTTTCTTTGAAATATTACGTTGCACACTAATAATATAATAATATTATTTTAAATGATAGTTAACTCCTAGCCATTGTATTGGTGGGAATGAAAAAAACTAACTAAAATATTATTATACATGTTTTTTAAATGTATTTACATTTATCCAATAAAAATTTAGAGGATTAAAATGTGAATGAATATAATTTTAGGCATAATTTACAATAAAAGGTCGATTTACCGCCTTTTAATGGAGAAACCTCTTTAAATATAGTTTTGGTAACTTTAATATATTTTATTTAACCTAATAAAATATTTCTTTAGAATGGGTACATCAAAATTTACTTCGTGTAAATTTTTGGAATTTTTTCGATAAAGTTCATTTTTAATGAGTAGGGAAAAATATTGAATTTTAATTCAAAATTGTGTTTTAATCTAATTAATTTATATGGTTTTATTATCTTTTTAACAGGTTTTAAAGTGTAATTAGAAAATATTTTTACCATTTAATCCAATTTTGGACATTTTAATTAATTTCACTTTGAAATTGGACATAAAAAAGTGTCAATCTTTTGATAGTTATTGATTATTAAAAACAAGCTATTTGTTTTAACAACAGGAATGAATTTTAAATTAATTAATACCACTTCTATTTTTTTAATTTGGTAAAATAGAAATCATTTTTTAATTCTGAATATCAAATATCACTTAGGATGAATTTTTGGTATTTTTCTAAAAAACATTAATTTTTGTTGAATAATGAAACCACTTAGTAGTAATTAAAAAAATTACTTTTTCATATAAATAAAATTTTACCACTTCTGTGAATTGAATTTCTAAAATCTGACATACATATTTGTTATTAGTAAGTAAAATGTTGTTCAATAAGATAAAATTGAGTTTTTATGAATAGTAACTTTTGACTTATATTTACCGTAATTAAAGGAAAATAGTGTAATTCAAGGTAAAAAGAATATTATAATAATTCAAAAATATCTTAACACTTGTCCAAACCCTATTTGTTGAGTCATTTACGACCATGGTCATCTTTGGGTCGATTTTGGGACCCCATTGAGCTACTTAGGAGTGATAATGACACTTTAAATTAATTAACTTAAAGTAAAGGAAAAAATGACAAAACAAATATCTTTTATTAAATTAATTTTTACAAGTGGTTATGTAAATTATCTTTTTGACAATAAATATTAATTTGAAATATAAATTCTTTTCCTATATCATGCTTTTTTTTAAAAATATTTATACATTAACTAAATCAAATTAATTATGACACAATAATGATGTAGTATTTACCTCTTTAATAAAAGATTTAAATAAATAAGATTATAAATATTAAAAAAATATCCAAAACCTATTTAATTATTAGTGTATGATTTTATTTCTACCATTAGTCATCCTATATTTTGCTTTAATTAGTTTTGGACCTTTATAAACCGAATATCATTATATAATAAAATAATATTATCACACTTTCCTAAAGAGCCCCTCCTCGCCCTTATAAAAAGACCTCATTTATAACCAATAAATCACACCTCGAAAGCCTTTTGGATAGTCTAGACTCTACCCAATTAAAGTCCCTATATCCCTCTCCTCCTCTTAGAAACGTTACCTTAGGCAGAAGGCACTTCAAGAAGTCCTTTTGGCTCAAATCAAAGAAAGTTACCCAAATTAAAGGTAATAGTTTCTCTAAACTTCTTTTCTTTTATTTTACTTATCCAACCAGAAAACTCTTTTTATTATTTTATTTTATGACAAAAATAGTATCCTAAATATACTATCATGTTTTTATGGAATGATTCTAACTACACTTATACACACCTCCATCTAATGGGTGAAGAACATACTGTTTCTGTGGATGGTAAACTAACGCCTCACGGGACGATTATTGTTTGATTATCTCCTAACGCCTATCATGGTGACCATTAAGATGAATATATATATATATATGATATATGTTATGTTTATGTTTTCTTTATTCTTTTGTATTTTTTCTTTTACAGCATACCTTTATGGTTTCCATTATGGGTAAACGCGACAATTTCATTTAAGGATGTGTGGACTACCGCCCCCTCAAAGTTATAAGACTCTTTAATGCCATATCTGGGACATATAAAGGATGGGGTTAATGATATTATATTTGATATTATACTGGAATTATAATATACCTATGAATCATTATGTTTTAATTCTTTTAAAATAATAAATAGAAAATAAAGTAGTGTTCATGCGTACGTATGGCTTACCGTCTCCATGAACGGTGCATTTCATTATTACCTCCAAATGATATGTACTACTATATATATATATACTGGATATATATGATATATATGATATCTAAATAATGAATATCATTCATGATATAATAGACTATTGATCGCATGGACAACTTGTAAATATAAGGTGTTCATTTTTGACTCAAGTACCAAATATCGACAAAACGAACATTATTAATTTAAATGAAGACACAATGATTATAAAATCGTAATAAGTTATATAAAAGGAATAATAAACTTGAAAAATGTTCTTAGCCAAGTAGAAATTAACTTTAGTTTATTATTCAAGAGATTAAAGAACGAACGGGTCAAGTCAGACACGAGGTAAGGGACTTCGTCTCAACCTCCATTCATTGAGGCATATTTTGTTCTAATACACAGCATTTTTTTTATACACAATATAAACACCATTGAATCTTCATTTCATTCAATGGGAATCATTTTATATGAAGCGTTTTACTAAATGAAAAAAGGAAAAGTTTTTTTACGTAAGTGGTGACAATGACCTTTTTCCGCCGCCATGAGTATTATTTGATCTTTGGCTTCCTCAACACGTCGTAGGGGTTTTTTTTAAAAAAATAAAATAAATACCATATTATTTTTACGTATTTTGGTATGAAAATGGTTTTTAAAATGGATTTATTATGTCAATATATTTTAATGATATATTGTATCTTTCCTTTATGTTTGTTTTATGTGTTATGAATATGTTATGTTTTTTGCAAATTGTTTACCTATACGGGTGGTTCCGTGATAAACCTAGAGTGGGTGAGCCCGAGATAGCTATCCAATTCATTGGGTAACGTGATGGAGGTAAATGTGAATGTTTCTCCTAATAGATTTAGGGAATATACTGAGATGGGTATTCCAACATAACTCACTATGTAGCTGTGATAGCTACAATGTAAGTATGATAATAATTCCCTAAGTATTTTTATGATTTGTGATTACTATGTGTTATTCAGAAATATTATGTTTTCATGAGTTAAGTAAAAGTGTTTATATTTTTTATGTATTTATGAACTAATGTTTTATTTTTTTGGTTTATAACCCATACTGAGCTTTTGATGCTCATCCCATGTTTTGAAATGTTTTCACAGGACTTAAAGATGAATAGGGCCAAGGATGGGATCAAGGAAAAGTCATGTTGTCTAAAACATGGAATTAGACATGACTCTTTTTTTCAGGAGTTTTTATTTAATGAAAAAAAGGAAACTTGGTGGAAGTTTCTACTTTGTAATCTTTTGAGATGTAATTGTTATGTCCTAATTATCTAAAACTCTAAACATGAAAAGATACTCAATGTGAATTATTCATTTAATTCAATATTATGAAATATTTAAGGCTGGGTCTATATAATTGGTACAAAGGTCGGTTTAGATAACTTTAATAGTTAGGGTATTTTTAAATTAATATCCATAAAGTAATTTATGTTTATATTGAAATCATATAGCATTTAGAGATTACCATGTTGCTTCGCCTAAGATATTTATGTGTTCAGAATGGTTTTCTGTAGAGGAAACATGGAAACTTTGTTGGGATGACATCAGAAGGAAGACAGCCATCCAAATCAAAAACCTGAGATGGTCAGAATCAGAACTGAACAGTTTGTTGCAGTGATGGCACTGTTGACTCAGGCTATAAATGGTGGTGGTATCAATGTAGGAGATCAGCCAGATCAACCATAGTGGAACATGTCAGTAGTGGAGCATTTCATTAGGAAACATCCGCCATCATTCAGAGGATCATCTGACCCGATGCTAGAAGAAGGGTGGATTAAAGAACTGGAAAAGATTTTCGATGTCATGGGTTGTTCAAAACATCAAAAGGCTAGTCTCACTATTTACCATTTTGAAGGTGAAGCTGATCAGTGGTGGTCGACGGTGAAAAATATCAGGGATAATGAGGAGATTGATGCTCTCTATTGGGATGAATTCAAAGGTATGTTTCTTGAGAAACATTTTCCTAAGGTGGTTCATCTTAGAATGGAAAATAAATTCCTAGAATTGTGGCAGGAGGATGACTCTGTGGTTGCTTATGAAGATAAATTCACTCAACTGGAAAGGTATGCTCCAAATTTCATACGATATCTGGATAGTAAAATCAACCATTTTTACTCAAGATTAATGAAAAAGTATCGAAGGCCATAAGATTCTCGTGATTTAAAAAGTTATGAAAAACTTTTTCATTATGCAGAGAAGGTGGAAATAAAGTTTGTTGAGGATCAGGTGTTCTTTCAAAAATAGTAGAATAAGAGGTCGAGGTGGTAGGAAAAAGGAAAGAACACTTCAAAAAAGTCTGATGGTAAGAAACTTAAGCTTAAATTTTGTCAAAATTGTGGTAACAAGAATGATAGGGAATGTCTTTTGAATTCTAGTAGGTGCCACCGATGTGGTAAAATGAGAAATAAGGCTCATAATTGCACTGAAAAAGTTCAGGGTAATGGTAAGACAAAATATGATTTATAGTTAGTAAAATGTTTTAAGTGCAAGGAAATGGGTCATTATGAAAATGAGTGTCCAACGAAGAACTCAACTGAGGGAGAGAAGCTAGAATACATGAAAAAAGGGGTGGTGAAATCCTTTGCAACTACTTCAGCAGATGTTGGGTCATCAAATGAAGTAGTATCAGGTACATAGTTTGTTTGTTGCGATTATGCCAATGTGTTGTTTTATTCAGGGTCTACACACTCTTTCATTTCTGATAATTTTTCTAGTAAATTGGGAATTCCATATCATGATATGAATATAGAACATATGGTAAAAATGCTTGGAGGAAATGTTGAGAGAAAAAGAAAACATAAGATCATTCCTGTCCTTGTGTGCAAAAAGATTCTTCCTACAAACCTTATTGTTTTGCCTCTCGTGTAGTTTGATGTTATTTTGGGTATGGATTGGATTTCTATTTATCATGCTATGATTGACTGTAGAGCTAAAGAGGTTTCTTTTCAAAATGATTTTCAGTTTGTATACATGAATGAACCCTAGCTTTTTATAACATATCAGGAAGCTGAGAAACTAGTAAAAGATGGAAATGAATGTTACCTTTTCCATATTGTTGAAAACAAATTAAATGTTCAGATTAATTATGTGCCAATGGTAAATGAGTACCTTGATGTTTTTCTTGATGAGTTTCCTGGTATTATACTTGATTAGGAAGTTGAATTTACTGTTGACTTAGTTCCTGATGCTAATCCAATTTCAAAACCCCCTTATCGAATGACTCAAATTGAACTTTTAGAGTTAAAGAAGCAATTGAAGGAGTTATTAGATAAAGGTTTTAGTAGACCTAGAACATCACCATGGGGTGCTCTTATCTTATATGTTATTAAGAAATATTGTTCAATGAGACTTTTCATTGCTTATAGAGCATTGAATAACATAAATGTTATGAAAAAGTATCCTTTGCCTCATATCGATGATTTGTTTGATCATCTCTAGGGAGCTCAATATTTTTCAAAGATTGATTTGAGGTCGGGGTAACATCAGTTGAATGTAAAGGATGTAGACATTCCGAAGACCACATTTCATACTAGATATGGCCATTATGAATTTCTAGTTATTCCTTTTGGTTTGACCAATGCACCTGCTGTATTCATGGATCTTATGAATAAAATTTTCCATGAGTTCTTGGATAAGTTTGTGGTTCTGTTCATTGATGATATTTTGGTTTATTACAAAACTAAATAGGAACATGAAATTCATTTAAGGGTTTTCTTGAAAACCTTAAAATAAAAGAAATTGTATTGGAAATTCAACAAGTGTGAGTTTTGGTTGCAACAAATTTCATTCCTAGGTCACATTGTTTCAAAAACTGGCATAACGGTTGATCCTGCTAAAACAAAAGTTGTTGGAGAATGGCCAAGACCCACAAATATAACCGAGATTCGTAGTTTTCTTGGTTTGGCAGATTATTACTGGAAAGGTTTTTGAAAATTTGGCACGGTTATCAAGCCCAATGACTAAGTTAACTCGAAAAGGTGTTAAGTTCATCTCGACAAAAGAATGTGATGATTGTTTTCATGAATTGATAATAATATTGATGAAAGCTCCAGTTTTGGAACTGCCATCCAGAAATGGTGAGTTTGTTATCTACAATATTTCTTCATTGAAAGGACTTGGTTGTGTTCTAATGCAGAATGATTAGGTAATTTCTTATGATTCACGTCAGTTGAAACTGCATGAGTTAAATTACACTACACATGATTTGGAATTAGCTGCTGTTGTTTTTTCTTTAAAAATTTGGAGGCATCATTTTTATGGAGTAAAATGTGAAATATATACTGCTCAAAAAATTTTAAAGTATATATTAACTCAAAAATAATTGAACATTAGACAGATGAGATGGTGGTATTTAATCAAGGATTATGATTTCATGATCTATTACCATCCCGGAAAATAAAATAAAGTTGCTGATGCTTTGAGTTGAAAAAGTAATGCTTCATTAAACATTTTACATTTGGAACAAGATACTTTGGTTTTTTATATGATAAACTTTGGCATAGAAGTTGTTGGTGCAGAAAATTCTTCTGTTTTGTATGAGGAGTAAGTGAGATCATCTCTATCATACAGAATTAAGCAAGCACAAAAGGAAGAAAATGAGTTATATAAAAAGGTAGATTTGGTTCATAAGGGTAAGTTTCTTGAATTTAACATTGATAATGATTGGGTTTTGAGATTTGGAAAGAGATTATGTGTGCCTTGTGATTCACAATGGAAGAATGAGTTATTATGTGAAGCTCATAGTTCCCCATTTTCGGTTCATCATGGTAGTACTAAGATATACATAGATCTTTGGGAGTATTACAGGTGGGATGGAATGAAAAGAGATATTTCTGATTTTACTGTGAAGTGTTTGAATTGTCACCAGGTTAAAGCAGAGCAAAAGTTACCGAAATGGATGCTTCAACCATTACCAGTGCCAAAGTGAAAATGGGAAAATATATCCATGGACTTCATTATGGGATTACCGAAGACATCTTAAGGTAATAATGAAATCTTGGGTATTGTTGATCGAGTGACTAAATATGATCATTTCCTTCCTATTCGATATACTTTGTCTCTTGATAAACTTTCTCGGTTGAATGTTAAAGAGATAGTTAGGTTACATGGAGTTCTACTCTCTACTGTATCTGATCGTGATCCACGGTTTACTTATAACTTTTGGAAAGGCCTTCAGAAGTTGTTAGGTATGGAATTAAATTTTTGTACATCTTTTCGTCCTCAATCATAAGGGAAGTTAGATAAAAAAAATTCAGACATTAGCGGATATGTTACGTGCCAGCTCGATGGATTATCAGGGAAGTTGGGACCAAAATCTTTTTTGGTTGAATTTTCATATAATAACAGTTTTCATTACAGTATACAAATGTCTCATTTGAGGAATTATATGAAAATCATTGTTGAACTCCATCTTTTTGGGATAAAGTAGGTGAAAGGAAGCTGATGCGACCAGAATAGGTAGAAGATATGGCAGAAAATATTTAGTTGATTCAGAAGCACATGAGAATATCTCATAGAAAACATAAAATCTATACAGATAACTGGTGGAAGGATTTTTCTTTAGATGTAGGTGATCATGTCTTTCTCAAAGTTTCTCCATGGAAAAGTGTGATGGAATTTTGGTAAGAAGGGAAAGTTGAGTCCGGGGTTCATTGGACCTTATGAAATCTTGGAGAAAGTTGGATCAGTTGCATACATAGTGGCTTTACCTCCAAGCTTATCCCAAGTACACAATGTTTTTTCAGTTTTCGATGTTGAAAAAGTATATTCTAGATCAATATCATGTTTTCAGCCCAGAGGTAATTTAGTTGGATGATAATCTCTATTATGAAGAAAAACCAGTTCATATTCTTGACCAAAGAGAGCAAGTGTTTCGGAATAAAGTAATTCACCAGGTAAAGGTTTTGTGGAAAACCATATGGTTGTAGAGGCAACGTGGGAATCTGGAAATGCTATGAGGGATAAATAACCCGAATTATTTTGATTAGTAAAATTGCGAGGATGAAATTACCAAAAGGGGGAAGGATGTAACATCCCAGGTAAATAAAGAATAATACATAATTTATATTTATTAAAATTTGTGAATTAAATATTAATTTTACTTTAAATGGGTTTCTATGTTCGACAACGTACCCGATACGCAACAACAGGTTTCTTTGAAATCTTTAGTTACACACTAATAATATAATATTATTAGTTTAAATGGTAGTTAACTCCTAGCTATTGTATTGGTAGGAATGAAAAAAACTAACTACAATATGATTATACATGGTTGTCAAATGTATTTACATTTATCCAATAAAAAGTTAGAGGCTTAAAATGTGAATGAATCTAATTTTAAGCTTAATTTAAAATAAATGGTCGATTTACCGCCTTTTAATGGAGGAACCTATTTATTTCTAGTTTTGGTCACTTTAATATATTATATTTGACCAAATAAAATCCATCTTTATAATTAGGATATCAAAATTCACTTTTTGTAATTTTATGGATTTTTTCCGATAAAGTTTCTTTTTTAATGAATAGGGAATACTATTGTATTGTAATTCAAAACTTTGTTTTAATATAAATTATTTATATGGTTATATTATCTTTTTAATTGGTTTTAAAGTGTAATTAGAATATATTTTTACCATTTAATCCAATTTTGTTCATTGGAATTAATTTCACATTGAAATTGGATATAAACAAGTGTCAATCTTTTGATAGTTATTGTGTCTTAAATACACGCTACTTGTTTTAACAGCGGGAATTAATTTTAAATTAATTAATGCCACTTTTCTGTTTTTAATTTGGAAAATTTGACATGATTTTTGAATTTGGAATATCAAATATATCTTAGGCTGAATTTTTTGTAGTTTTCTAAAAAACATCAATTATTGTTGACTAGTGAAACAACTTAGTAGTCGTAAAAAAAACAGACATTTTCATTTAAATTAAATTGTACAATTTCTATGAATTGAATTTCAAAAATATAACATAAATGGTTGTTATTTTTAAGTAAAATGTGGTTCAATAAGATTAAAATAATTTTTGGTGAATAGTAACTTTTGACTTTTATTTCCCGCGATTAAAGGTAAATTGGGTAATTCAAGTTAAAAAGAATATTATAATAATTCAAAATTACCTTAAAACTTGTCCAAAACATATTGGTTGAGTCATTTACGACCATGGGCATCTTTGGGTCTATTCTGGGACACCATCTCGCCACTTGGGAGTGATAATGACACTATAGATTAATTAACTTAAAGTAAATGCAAAAATGAAAAAAACAAATATGTTTTAGTAAATTAATTTTTACAAGGGGTTATATAAATTATCTGTTTGACTATAAATATTAATTAGAAATCTAAAACTATTTCCTAAATCAGGGTTGTTTTTTTAAAAGTTTTAGACATCAAATAAATTTAATTATTTATGACACAATAATGATGCAGTATTTACCTCATTAACAAATGATTTAAATAAATAAGATTATAAATATTAAAAAAATATCCAAAACCTGTCCAATTTTTATTGGATATTTTTTTTCTCGACCATGAGTCATCATATCTTCTCATTTAAGTATTTTTGGATCTTTAGAAACCGAATATCATTATATAATAAAATAATATTATTACACTTTTCTAAAGATCCCATCCTCCCCCTTATAAAAATACCTCATTTCTAACCAATTATGAACACCTCTCAAGCATCTTGACTAGTCCACCTCTACCAAATTTATCACCCAACATCCCTCTCATCCTCCTAGAATCCTTACCTTAGGTAGAAGGCACTTCAAGAAGTCATTTTGGCTCAATCCAAAAGAAGTTACCAAAATTAATGTTAAAGGATTCTCTTAACTTCTTTTATTTTATTTTAATTCTCCAACCCATAAACTCTTTTTATTCCTTTATTTTATAACAAAAATAGTATCATAAATATACTAGTATGTTTTTACGAGAAGGATTCAAACTACACTTACACACACCTCTATCTAATGGGTGAAGAACATACTGTTTTTGTAGATGCCAAACTAATGCCTCACAAGACGATGATTTTTCGATTTTCTCCTACCGCCTATCATGGTGGCCATTAATATGAAACTATATTTATATATGATAGATGTTATGATTATGTTTTCTTTATGCTTCTGTATTGTTTTATAGCATACCTTTATGGTTTCCATTATGGGTAAACGCGGTAATTTCATTTGATGAAGTGCAGACTACCGCCCCCTCAAAGTGATATGACTCATTAATGCCATATGTGGGACATATAAAGGATGGGGTTAATGATATTATACTTTAAGTATAATATAACTATGTATAATTATGTTTTAATTTTATTAAAATAAGAAATATAAATGAAATTTGCGTTCATGCGTACGTACGGCTTACCATCTCCATGAATGGTGCATTTCATATCTTACCACCAAATGATATGTACTGTTATATATATATATATATACTGGATATATATGATATATAAGATATCTAAATAATTAATATCATTCTGGATATAATGGAATATTGACCGCATGGTCAACTTGTAAATATATGGTGTTCATTTTTGACCCAAGTACTAAATATCGACAAAATGAATGTTATTAACTTAAGTGATTAAATAATGATTATAACATGGTAATAAGTAATATAAAAGTAATAATAAACTTGAAAAAGGTTCTTAAACAAGTATAAATTAACTTTATTTTATTATTTAGGAGATTAAAGATTGAACGGGTGAAGCCAGACATGAGGTAAGGGTCTTCGTCTCAATCTCCTTTCATTGAGGCATATTTTTTTCCAATACAAAACTTTCTTTTATAGGTTGTATAAACACATTAGAATTTATATTTCATTCAAAGGTAATCTTTTTATATGATGAATTTTACTAAATGACAAAGAGTAATGTTTTTTTAACATAAGCAGTGACAACGACCTTTTTCCGCCACCGCGAGTATTATTTGATCTTTGGCTTCCTTAACACACTGTAGTGTTTTTTTAAAACAAAATAAATACCATATAATTTTTATGTATTTTGGTATAGAAAATGGTTTTTATAATGGATTTATTATTTATATATATTTTAATGAAATATTTTATATTTCCTTTATGTTTGTTTTATGTGTTATGAATATGTTATAGTTCTTGGGAATTTTTTATGTATACGGGTGGTTCTATGGTAAACCTAGGGAAGGTGAGCCCGAGATAGATCTCCAATGAATTGGGTAATGTGACTGAGGTAAATGAGAATGTTTCTCCTAAGAGATTGATGGAATATTCTGAGATGGGTATTCCAACTTAACTCCCTATGTAGCTATGATAGCTATAATGTAAGTATGACATGAATGTCATAAATATTATTATGATTTGTGATTACTATGTGTTATTTATAAATCTTATGTTTTAATGAGGTAATTAAAAGAGTTTATGTTTTGTATGTTTTTATGAACTAACATTTTCATTCTTTGTTTTATAACCCTTACTGAGCTTTTTATGCTCATCCTATAACGCCCCGACCCCAGTTACCCAGAGTCGGTGCATTATTACATAACATTGGCATGATCACAAGAAAGATCAAATCTCGAAAGACCGATTGGTTTAGTAGCCTTGGAAACACTAGATATATTCATAAGTTTTACATTACATCATAAAATGAAAAACTACTACAACAACATAATGTCTCCATAATCCACACTCATATCCCCACATAATATCCCTGCAGGTCATTCATAATTTACTTCTTCACTTCCTGGGAAAAATAAAACATAGAAAAGGGGTGAGCTCAAATGCCCAGTAAGGATAACAATATAGCGGAAACTTTCATAAATAAGAATAAACATTTAAGGCAATGTATAACTAAAACAAAAGCCTTTTAAATATGAACTTTCAACATGGTATGGCATAAATAAAATGAAATAATGCCATTTACTTATTCACATGGATATTCTACTAATCGAATAATCACATGCAAAAATCAATAACCACTTTCATAATGTTGGAATGCATAATGCCAGACTATCATAACCACATAGGCAAGGCCTCGTGCCAAGACTACAAATAAGATTTTGTCAAGGCCTTGTGCCAAGACACTAGTTTGTCTCATGAGACCTACCGATGCATCGAGGAGCTATAGCGGGCTCCACCCGTCACATATTAAGTCCAATGCATTCCCATATGAAAAGGTTTAAACATAACATAAACATTCGTATTAAAACTAGCATACGAAATGTCAATACTTTCACCATAAACTATGAATGGTATAAAAATAGCACATCCATAGTCAAACATATCACAAAACCTTCAATACAATATAGAAGTTTTGTATCATAATAAATCAACTTCAAATAATCTTAAAATCCATCAAAGGATGTTGACATAGATGAAATCAAAATTCTTTTTAAAGAAATATCTCCTTTTATTTTGAAATCATTTAAGATCCATATAAAAGAAAACATTTTCTTTGAAAATATTCTTATAAGCTTGTAAGGGAAGTTTTGAAGATTTTATAACGGCGGAAATTATCCGCACCCGCCGTATAAGTTAAAAAAAACATTCTTACCTTAATTCTGTCGAAAAGGTTAAAAAAGACCTTGTTTTGAAAACGACTGAAATATTCCTTTATAAACCACTTATAAAAGTCAAAAAGGGTATAAATGACTTTAACTCATATTCTAGTAAATAGTAAAAATGTTTTGAAATGCATTTTTAAGAAACATGGATGTGGATGATAAAGAGATCCCAGTAGATTATTACGTATAAACAACCTTGGATAATGAAGAGGTTGTAAAGTAAACCCTTACCTTGTAATTTTCCTTGGTTGGGGTAGGTTAACCTCCTGTATAATGGTGAAATAGTTGTTATTAAATTATACAATAATCATATATAATAATATGATATTATATATGATCTTTTAACATTGATTTGTTAATAATATCTTAGAATTATCGTCGTTTCGGGAGTTAACTTACTCATTTTCTTTTATATGTTTTGTTACATAAGCCATGGTTGTTGTATCTTATTAATATCCAGAATGATATCTAGTCCTTAAACATCATTTTTAAATCATCAAATGATAATTATACTTGAATGGATACGATGGAGAATGAATCTCATCGCGTTCGTGGAGACGGTAGTCCGTACGTACGCACGAGCGACAATATCATTCTTTTGATATTAAAATAATATATAAATGGATGTTATATCATATATAAAGAATCATTAACATGTTATATTTATTATTTACATGAGTTACACATAATTATTATACCCATCCAAATAATATTATATTGAATAACAATTACACCACGACGTGGAGACGGTAGTCCGTACGTACGCACGTATGGTGACATGTTATTCAAAGGGTGGATAGAATAATGAATATGGTTGTACCATATTTATAATAACATCACAGTATATGTGAGATACTAGAGTTATTATTTTAGAATGGTAAGAACAAAGGAAGAAGAATTGGAAGAAGAAATGAACTTGGAGAAGGGTGGTGAAATCATTACCTCTTCTTCGGGTTCTTCCTTTTGATTTGATCAAACGGGCTCCTTAGGTTAGCTTTCTGATCAAACTAAGGCCTCTAGGTTGTAGTGAGGGATGTTGGGAGAGTATTTGGGCAGAGTTTGGCCGAACCAAAAGGCTTTGAAGGTGTGAAGAAATGAGAAGGAGGAGTGCCCTTTTATAAGAGGGGTGAGGGGCACCTTTGGAAAATCTAGAAATATTAATTTATAATAAATTCATATTCGGTTTCTAATGGCTCCAAAGCTTATTATTAAAAAGTTAAGGTGGGGATAGGTCGAAAACCACTCAACAAATAGAATTTAGACAGGTTTGGGTACTTATATTAACCTTATCTTTAAGTATTAACTCTAAGTTAATTAGTTTCACTTTTACAATGTCTCTTTGTATTTTTATATAATATGGTAAATAAACTTACTATATACATACAAGAGACCCCCAAGTGGTATATTAATGATGAAACTATCATTATATAAGTCTCTTGGACGAACCTTAGATTTTTAGGAATTTAATATCAATTAATAATATAATATTTGTTTTAAGAACTCTTTTATGTCAATTTTGACACTATTCAATAGTTGATTTTTGTTAAACTCATAACAAATTGATTACTTCGAACAAAGTCAATTAGATCAATCCTAATATATCATATTATCCTAGAAAATTATTTTAATTCATTAAAAGTTTCATATTATATTTATATGGGTATTTATAATATCAATTATTTTAATTTTTCACTATTATAGTAATTACTGCATCATCATTGTGTCATAAATAAAATAAATTATTTAATGTCTAAAAATTATAAATAAACTATAATTATGTAGGAAATCTTTTTAGCTTTCTAATTAATATTTATAATCTAAAATCCAACATATATAACCCTATGTAACAATTGTTTTTCTAAAAGATATATGCTTGTGTCATTTTTGTATTCATTTTAACTTAATTAAAATAAAGTGTCATTATCACTTACAAGTGGATCCATGGGGTCCCAAAATAGACCCAAAGATGCTCATGGTCGACCATGTATCAACCAATAGGTTTAAGACACGTTTTAGTGTAATTTAGTATTATTATAATATTATTTTTTTAACCCTTATTTACCAGATTTACCCTTAACCATGGTAAATAAAATATTTACCGCAGTAATTATTCAAAATGTATAAAAATAAAAGTTACCTATTTACACAATTTGAACATCCTGATTCCAAATATGGAATCCATTTTCCTAAATTCAAAACACAGAAGTGGCAGAAATTAATTTAAAATTAATTCCCGCTGTCAAAACAAAAAGCGTGTTTTTAAGAGATAATAACTATCAAAAGATTGACACTTGTTTATGTTCGGTTTAATTGTAAAATTATGTCCAATGACCAAAATTATATTAAATGGTAAAACTATATTCTAAATATACTTTAAAACTACTAAAATTCATAATTTATCACTATTAATTATTTTGATTAAAAAAGTTGTTTTTAATTAAAATTTAGTAATTTTCACTATTCATCAAAATATGAAAGTTATCTGAAAAGTACCAAAATTTCCCCTTAGGCTAAATTCGATATTCCAAATCCAAAGATGAAGTCCATTTTAAAATATAAAATATATATAATTTTAAAAATTAGGTATTACTATTCATAATGGCTAGTTTGATTGGTTGTGGTGTGTGTTAGAACTCGAGGTTGCGTACAACACACGCTATCGCATTATTCGAAGGGAAACGTACCGTGGAAGCTTGGGGTGTTTCATTTTAAATTTTTGATGTCCCCATTTAGTCAAAAAGTTTAAAATATTGTATTTAAAAAGTTTTCACTATTAGAAGTTGATAAAAGTGAAATACTCAAAATGAATTTGTTCTTGCATTATGACTAAGAAACTCATAATAGGGATTCTAAAATTATAAGGATTATATAAAGTTCAAAATGTAGTTAATACTATTCATGACCTCTTTTAATGGTGTGATTGAACTCGGTGTTGCGTGTAGTGAAAGTTATTGAATTATTTTTAAGAAATAACACACTCTGAAATCCTGGGGTGTTACATTCTCCCCTCCTTCAATAAATTGCGTCCTCACAATTTGAAATTGTTCTTCGAAAATAAAAGGTTGAAAGTAGAAAATATATTTGTGGGAAAACCCACATCGGAAATTGGGTTACTAAAATTTAGTCTTAATATGAGGAAAAGAGAAATGAAAGGGTCACCACCAAATTATGATCTCGATTAGGAGAACATTGGTGGCAATTAGAGACATATAATTGGAGGAAAAATGTAAATATTTATAGGTAGTGATTGAGGTCATCAATCACAAACAAGTATAAAATTTAGGTCCTTAAACTCATCAATCTATGATGATTTGAAGTACCATCGGTTCAACAAAATATAGGGTATTGGGACAACACATTTTTGACATTTCAAAATATCTTAGTTGAAATCCCACATCGAAAAATGAATTAATGAGGCCTCTATTTAAAATAAAGAGTGGAAAGTATGAAGATTACCGAAAATAACACATACTAGGGTTCCATGTAGGAAAATATGGATATGGAAGAGAAATCTAACCATCAATTATCTGATGGAGAGTGGTAGAGAACATGGCTATGAAAAGGCAAACAATCCCAAAGCCATAAATTTGTGATGATTTAAGGTACCATCTAGGACAACATTTTTGTTCTAAGTTTCTATTATTAATGTTGAGGAATTTATTTATGAGATTGGCTAAGATAATAAGGAGATATACTTACTTTATAATTATAATTTTACCCATTAATAAATTTCTACCACAAAGTCATCTTTCACTCTAGAACGTAATTTTTTTTCTATTTATACTATTCGTACAGGGTTCCAAAATAAATGAATTTATAATTCATCTACCAGATATTTAAAAAAAAAACTACATTATTTAATTCAGGAAATCTCGTGGGACAGTGGTAGGTGATACACCCTTGTCTCCCTTCGGTTGCGGGTTCAAGTCTCGCAGCCTTGCCGGACGCGACGGATTGCCGCCCGACCTCCGGGTTGTTCTTTTATGGCAATCCAAAATAATCCAAACTAGAACTATCCAAAATACTTCTGTCTAAACTCACAGTCCAACATTTATAAGGAAGGTAAACATAATATAGATCCTTTTTACCCCGTAATAGAATATGAATACCTTCATCATGTATTACCATATTCCTTATTGATTACACTCATGCTCCCTTATTCCATATAGAATGCTGGATATACTTCATTAATCCAAAAATGTTTTAAACCCCAACAATGATGGAATATACAAATCATTAATCAGCTTCAAGGTAGTCAATAATATCCAATATAATTTATCCAAATCAATCATGTATTATTCTAAAATCACCACCTCGGTATCTGAACCATATTATGGTTTATCTTTCTCTCAACCATATATTTTCCAAACATTTAACCTGCTACTGAGTCACTTTTCTTTGTTCCACACCATCTCAAGTCCTTAATGAAATAGTACTGTAGTACAATCCTTATATACTCCATAATTATTATAACAAGTACATTGTTGATACAACACTCAATTGATATAATCAACATAAGAACTCTAATCATTCCTCTTCATCTGTGGTAGTATCATAACTTGATTATTATCCAATAGCATCATTTGCGGCATAGTCTGATGACTGGGGCATAGGTTCGCGTAGTGTCCAAACTCCTTGCAAATGAAGCATTGTACATTTGAAACCATTTTCTTACCCTTGTAGTCATGTACTTTGTGCCCTTTTCCTCCACACTTATAACAAACTCCCATTTCTTTCAGGCAAGTTCCAGGTTGTTTCTTTCCACAGTTACCACATATGGGAAAATTCTTCTTTTCCCTCTTCCCTTTATCCATCTTTCTCTCTTCTATCCTTTTCTTCTCTTGCTTCCCTTCAAAGCCATAGGACTCAGTAAACTCTTTACTTATCTTATCAACACATGATATTATTTCTTCATATGATGATAATACATGGGAGACTATTTCTCTTGTAAATTTTGGCTTAAGACCATAAAATATATGATCCTTCTTTCTCTTTGTATCATGTGCATTGATAGAGTTCTCATTCCTTCTACTGGGCGCCATTTCTAAACAATGGCATACACTAGATCAGTTTATGAATCAAAATACATAATCCCATACTTATAAAACACTTAACATAAATTGAACTATTTATGGATATAATCCATAATCATAAGAATGTTTTCATTGAGGAAGTATATAATCATAATCCCTTCAAAATGATTTGTAAAGATAAAGAGAGTTATCCTAAGCATATCCCCCGGGAGTGTCGTAACCAAGAGTGCAGCAAGGCCCGTTGTCGTGCACCAGTTCCCGTTCGAGTCTAGCTCAAAGCGGTGTTTTCGGGTTTTACCCCTAGGTACATCTGTGCCAGAGCCGCCTCTACCTGCTCGTATCCAGACAGGGATTTATTGCTCGGAAAACTCACAAAATCTCTACAATACCAAAATTCTAGGAAGTTCTTCTATACTAATACTCAAAGTTCATCTTAGGTCTATGTGCTCTAATCAGAGTTTATCTAAATCTAGCTTCCAAGGTTTGTACTAAACTTCCTCTGATACCAACTGTAACGTCCCGACCCCAGTTACCTAGAGTCGGTGCATTATTACATAACATTGGCATGATCACAAGAAAGATCAAATCTCGAAAGACCGATTGGTTTAGTAGCCTTGGAAACACTAGATATATTCATAAGTTTTACATTACATCATAAAATGAAAAACTACTACAACAACATAATGTCTCCATAATCCATACTCATATCCCCACATAATATCCCTGCAGGTCATTCATAATTTACTTCTTCACTTCCTGGGAAAAATAAAACATAGAAAAGGGGTGAGCTCAAATGCCCAGTAAGGATAACAATATAGCGGAAACTTTCATAAATAAGAATAAACATTTAAGGCAATGTATAACTAAAACAAAAGCCTTTTAAATATGAACTTTCAACATGGTATGGCATAAATAAAATGAAATAATTCCATTTACTTATTCACATGGATATTCTACTAATCGAATAATCACATGCAAAAATCAATAACCACTTTCATAATGTTGGAATGCATAATGCCAGACTATCATAACCACATAGCCAAGGCCTCGTGCCAAGACTACAATTAAGATTTTGTCAAGGCCTTGTGCCAAGACACTAGTTTGTCTCATGAGACCTATCGATGCATCGAGGAGCTATAGAGGGCTCCACCCGTCACATATTAAGTCCAATGCATTCCCATATGAAAAGGTTTAAACATAACATAAACATTCGTATTAAAACTAGCATACGAAATGTCAATACTTTCACCATAAACTATGAATGGTATAAAAATAGCACATCCATAGTCAAACATATCACAAAACCTTCAATACAATATAGAAGTTTTGTATCATAATAAATCAACTTCAAATAATCTTAAAATCCATCAAAGGATGTTGACATAGATGAAATCCAAATTCTTTTTAAAGAAATATCTCCTTTTATTTTGAAATCATTTAAGATCCATATAAAATAAAACATTTTCTTTGAAAATATTCTTATAAGCTTGTAAGGGAAGTTTTGAAGATTTTATAACGGCGAAAATTAGCCGCACCCGCCGTATATGTTAAAAAAAACATTCTTACCTTAATTCTGTCGAAAAGGTTAAAAAAGACCTTGTTTTGAAAATGACCGAAAGATTCCTTTATAAACCACTTATAAAAGTCAAAAAGGGTATAAATGACTTTAACTCATATTCTAGTAAATAGTAAAAATGTTTTGAAATTCATTTTTAAGAAACATGGATGTGGATGATAAAGAGATCCCAGTAGATTATTACGTATAAACAACCTTGGATAATGAAGAGGTTGTAAAGTAAACCCTTACCTTGTACTTTTCCTTGGTTGGGGTAGGTTAACCTCCTGTATAATGGTGAAATAGTTGTTATTAAATTATACAAGAATCATATATAATAATATGATATCATATATGATCTTTTAACATTGATTTGTTAATAATATCTTAGAATTATCGTCGTTTCGGGAGTTAACTTACTCATTTTCTTTTATATGTTTTGTTACATAAGCCATGGTTGTTGTATCTTATTCATATCCAGAATGATATCTAGTCCTTAAACATCATTTTTAAATCATCAAATGATAATTATACTTGAATGGATACGATGGAAAATGAATCTCATCGCGTTCGTGGAGACGGTAGTCCGTACGTACGCACGAGCGACAATATCATTCTTTTCATATTAAAATAATATATAAATGGATGTTATATCATACATACAGAATCATTAACATGTTATATTTATTATTTACATGAGTTACACATCATTATTATACCCATTCAAATAATATTATATTGAATAACAATTACACCACGACGTGGAGACGGTAGTCCGTACGTACGCACGTATGGTGACATGTTATTCAAAGGGTGGATAGTATACTGAATATGGTTGTACCATATTTATAATAACATAACAGTATATGTGAGATACTGGAGTTATTATTTTAGAATGGTAAGAACAAAGGAAGAAGAAGTGGAAGAAGAAATGAACTTGGAGAAGGGTGGTGAAATCATTACCTCTTCTTCGGGTTCTTCCTTTTGATTTGATCAAAAGGGCTCCTTAGGTTGGCTTTCTGATCAAACTAAGGCCTCTAGGTTGTAGTGAGGGATGTTGGGAGAGTATTTGGGCAGAGTTTGGCCGAACCAAAAGGCTTTGATGGTGTGAATAAATGAGAAGGAGGAGTGCCCTTTTATAAGAGGGGTGAGGGGCACCTTTGGAAAAGCTAGAAATATTAATTTATAATAAATTCATATTCGGTTTCTAATGGCTCAAAAGCTTATTATTCAAAGGTTAAGGTGGGGATAGGTCGAAAACCACTCAACCAATAGAATTTAGACAGGTTTGGGTACTTATATTAACCTTATCTTTAAGTATTAACTCTAAGTTAATTTGTTTCACTTTTACAATGTCTCTTTGTATTTTTATATAATATGGTTAATAAACTTACTATATACATCCAAGCGACCCCCAAGTGGTACATTAATGATGAAACTATCATGATATAAGTCTCTTTGCCGAACCTTATATTTTTAGGAATTTAATATCAATTAATAATATAATATTTGTTTTAAGAACTCTTTTATGTCAATTTTGACACTATTCAATAGTTGATTTTTGTGAAACTCATAACAGATTGATTACTTCGAACAAAGTCAATTAAATCAATCCTAATATATAATATTATCCTAGAAAATTATTTTAATTCATTAAAAGTTTCATATTATATTTATTTGGGTATTAATAATATCAATTATTTTAATTTTTCACTATTATAGTAATTACTACATCATCATTGTGTCATAAATAAAATAAATTATTTAATGTCTAAAAATTATAAATAAAATATCATTATGTGGGAAATCTTTTTAGATTTCTAATTAATATTTATAATCTAAAATCCAACATATATAACCCTATGTACCAATTGTTTTTCTAAAAGATATATGCTTGTGTCATTTTTGTATTCATTTTAACTTAATTAAAATAAAGTGTCATTATCACTTACAAATGGATCCATGGGGTCCCAAAATAGACCCAAAGATGCTCATGGACGACCATGTATCAAAAAATAGGTTTAAGACACGTTTTAGGGTAATTTAGTATTATTATAATATTATTTTTTTTAACCCTTATTTACCGGATTTACCCTTAACCATGGTAAATAAAATATTTACCGCAGTAATTATTCAAAATGTATAAAAATAAAAGTTACCTATTTACACAATTTGAACATCCTGATTCCAAATATGGAATCCATTTTCCTAAATTCAAAACACATAAGTGGCAGAAATTAATTTAAAATTAATTCCCGCTGTCAAAACAAAAAGCGTGTTTTTAAGAGATAATAACTATCAAAAGATTGACACTTGTTTATGTTCGGTTTAATTGTAAAATTATGTCCAATGAACAAAATTATATTAAATGGTAAAAATATATTCTAAATATACTTTAAAACTACTAAAATTCATAATTTATCACTATTAATTATTTTGATTAAAAAAGTTGTTTTTAATTAAAATTTAGTAATTTTCACTATTCATCAAAATATGAAAGTTATCCGAAAAGTACCAAAATTTCACCCTAGGCTAAATTCGATATTCAGAATCCAAAGATGAAGTCCATTTTAAAATATAAAATATATATAATTTTAAAAAGTAGGTATTACTATTCATAACGGCTAGTTTGATTGGTTGTGGTGTGTGTTAGAACTCGAGGTTGCGTACAACACACGCTATCGCATTATTCGAAGGGAAACTTACCGTGGAAGCTTGGGGTGTTTCATTTTAAATTTTTGATGTCCCCATTTAGTCAAAAAGTTTAAAATATTGTATTTAAAAAGGTTTCACTATTAGAAGTTGATAAAAGTGAAATACTGAAAATGAATCTGTTCTTGCATTATGAATAAGAAACTCATAATAGGGATTCTAAAATTATAAGGATTATATAAAGTTCAAAATGTAGTTAATACTATTCATGACCTCTTTTAATGGTGTGATTGAACTCGGTGTTGCGTGTAGTGCAAGTTATTGAATTATTTTTAAGAAATAACACACTCTGAAATCCTGGGGTGTTACACATCCCATGTGTTGATATGTTTTCACAGGACATAAAGATGAATAGGGCCAAGGATGGGATCAAGCAAAAGTCATGCTATTAAAAACATGGAACTAGACATGACTCTTTTTTTCAAGAGTTTTTATTTTATGAAAAAATGGAAACTGAGTAGAAGTGTCTACTTTTTAATCTTTTGAGATGTAATAGTTATGTCCTAATTCTCTATAACTATAAACCTGAAAAGATCCTCATTGTGAATTATTCATTTAATTCAATATTATGAAATGTTTAAGGTTGGGTCCTTATATCATCCCCAACATCTTCATTGTGAAATCAGCTCTCCACCTTCTCATGGCTGTTCAGCTAGGCTTTCCTATGCATGCACATGGTTGTCCCGACAGCCGGTTCCATAACCTCTCATTCTAGAAATCCATTTATATTCTGCTCTGGTGAAAGGTTCTTACCCATCCTCCTTCTTGGATCTTGTGCTTTGTAGGTTGTCTAGTATGCATCTACACATAAGGTGTCCTGAAGGCCTTAAGGTTGCCCAAAGGCCTTACTGACCCGAAGGCCTGGGTGGCTTGAAGGACTTAAAGGACATGGGGACCAAATCGGTGACCCGAAGGCCCAAACAGGGGAATAGTTCAAGCTGCTACAGTGTCAAACAATACCTTCTAGAGTTTCCATTACAGTACTACTAAATTACTACTACAACACTGCTATAGTACCCCCAGAAATAGGCCTCCACCTATATTTAATCCCGGATTTTCTCGATGCACTTAAGGAGTCCTCACCAACAAAACTGAGGTGTATGTTCCTATAACCTCAAAATTCCCATAACTAGTTTGAAATGTTGCCTTCAGAATATCTTTCTTCCTCACATGCAACTAAAGATATCCAGATGAAAGGTCAATCTTTGAAAAATATTGGTCTCTGTGAAGTTGATCATATAAATCATCATTATGGGGAAGAGGATACTTGTTCTGTATCATAATAGAATTGTTTTCCCTATAGTTAATACATAGCCTTATGGATCCATCTATCTTATGGAAAAATATAACATGGGATCCCCATAGAGAAACACTAGGGAGAATAAATCCTTTATCAATCAGTTCATCTAGCTGTTTATTTAGCTCCAATAATTCTGCTTTGGCCATTTTATAAGGAGTCTCTGATCTATTCCTTTCACTTGGAATTAAATCAACAAAAATCTCAATTCTCTACTGTGGAGGATTTACACATAAATCCTCTAGAAATAAATCAACGTATTCTTTCACAATATGTACATCCTCAATTTGGAGATTTATTTCCTCTCCCAAAGATATTTTTTTCACTTCCTCCAAAGGAATTACATTTAGAAGAACTAATGGGGGGATCTAGATAAGAATTAGATGGAGCGGTTTCTACTAAAAAGATAAGGGACTCTACAACATTATCAAAAAATTATAATTTCCTGTATCTTTCAATATATTTTAATATCATAATTTGATATCCAATCCATACCAATAATTTTTTCAATGAAAATAATAGGTATAATGATAAGGTGAACAACTAAAGCAGGTTTATGTGTTATAAAGGGGACTGATTGACACATCTTTATTTCAATTATACTTCCCTTAGGAGTTTTGATTTGGAAATACTTTATTAAATCAAATTAGAAATGTCTAATTTTCTTGGAAAACTGGGAAGATAAAAAATAGTGTGATTATCCATAATCAAATAAATAATTGAGTAAGATTGTGGAAACTGTTATATTACCTTCTTCCACATCATTAGAAACTTCAACCTCATCAGTTGTGATCACATAAGCTTGGATTTTCTCCCTTAGACTTCTTTGAAGAATGTTTCCTTAACATATACGAAATTCATGTTCATAATGTCCCATATATTTACAATTATAGCATTGAATATTAAAATATTTTCCCTTTCCGTTAGAATCATGGGATTTTTGGACTTTTTCTCCACACTTGTAATAGACTACCATTCTCTTCATGCAAGTACCATGGTGTTTCTTCCCACCATTAATGCTAGGTAGAAATTAAACTCTTCCCTTATTACCCATATCCTTATCTCCTTTTCAATATTTTTCAGCATCCCTCATATTCTTTTTCATCCCTTTATATTCATAATATTTAGATAATTACTTTTCAATCTTGATAGCACATGGGACTATATATTTGTATGATGAGAAAGTTTGGAAGACCTGTACCTGTTGGTGGAATGGTTTTAAACCATCAAATAACCATTCCATATTTCTATTTAGGTTTTGTATATTGTTCTAATCATTTCATTATAACCATATAAATTTATCTTCATACTTTGTAAGATTCTCATCCTCCTTTTTCCTCAGACTCATAAACCAGCTTTCCATATCCTCCAACTATTCACATAGAATTTTTTTATATGAAAAGTTCATTAAATTATATCAATTCCATGTTTAATAATTCATCCTCCAACTTAGTGTTTTGAATCAACGACCACCATCGATAAACATCACCCGAATGATGATAAATTTACATAAAAACCTTCTCCCTTTTGTTACATCTGAAAGTGAGAAATATCTTCTCTAAAAAACTTATCCACTGCTCGACTAGAAACAGTTTCTGAGTCACATAGAATTATGGAGTTTATTTTCTCATAAAGTGGTCTATCTCTGATCCTCCACATTGTCGATCCGAATACTCCATATAGGTAAGGTTATTATTCATAACTCGAGTTATCTTCCCCAGTATTGTTATAAGTTACTCAACACCTGTCATAACTCCAGAACCAACATCATTATCATGTATAAGAGGGAAATACCTACATGGAACACATGTTTTTATGTGGTTTCCATTCCTTCCACTAGGTTCCATTTCTAAACTACGGAATACACTAAATTAGGTTATGAATAGTAATGTATAATTTTGAACTAGAAAAACACTTAACAAAAATTGAAATTTTATACATATCTAATCTGCTAATCATAAGAATGTTTTATTTAAGGACATATTTACATTTAAATCATTCATAATGGTTTGTAAATAAAATATAAATTATCCTAATAATATCCTCTGGGAGTGTCAAATGAGGTGAACAGTAAGGCTTGTTGTTGTGTACTAGGTTACCCCGAGCCAGGCTTGGGACACCTTGTTGGAGTTGTTACTCCTAAGTATATTTGTGCTAGTACCATTTACACTTATATTATCTAGACCATGCCGTATTTCTATGAATATACATTTAATCTATACCTTACCAAAATTTGAGGATGTTATTGAATTATTATCCTCAATGTCTTTTTTAGGGTTTTGTTCCATAATATACATTTTCTAAATCTAGTCTCCAAGGTTTCTACTAAACATACTCTAATACCAACTCTAAAGACCCCGAACTAGTAGCCTGGAGATGGTGAGTTAATTTATTACAATAGCATATAAATAAGGAAGACGCATCCCAAAGGACCAAATAGTTTAGTAGTTTTAGAAAACTGGATTACAAATATTAATTTTACATTACAACATGAAATGTTATACAACATATCAGATTATTTTGAATCACACTAAAAATCATAGATTATCCCTGTAGATTATTCATAATACACATCTTCACATCCTGGGAAAAATTAAAAAAAAAGAAAGGGGTGAGCTCAGATTCTTAGTAATAGTAAACAATACAATGGTAGCATAAATAAAAAATAAGATATTAATCTAGTAGAATAGTTTCATGGACTATGAATTACTAATTTCATAATGAAGAAATGAATAATTCTAGACATTATAACCATACTGTTAAGGCCTCAAGCCCAGACCATGCATTTATAGGTAAAAACCAAAATTAGTCTTCCTAATGGGATATACAGATGCAATGAGGGGCTATAGTGGGACCCAACTGACACTTACTAAGTCCAATTAATTTATCACATGAAAGGGGTGAAACACAATCAACATTTACACTCATATTGAAACTAACACATGAAATTCAAATAACTTTCCCCATTCATTAAACATTAACACTAACCATTCAGAGTAACATGGTGAGTGGTATCAAGATGTAACATCCATAGTCAAACTAATCCTAAACCATTCAATAAAATATGGTAGATGATATCATAAAATATTAATCTCAATTAAACATAATAATCAACAAGTTTGTTTAAATAGATGGAAAATACTCCTAAAAAATCATCGAGTAATTTTTGAGTGAAATAACCTTTTTACATAGTAAAGAAGAGTTATTTTGGAAACATATTTGTATAAAAAGAAATAAAAAAAGATATATTTTCATGATTTTTTCGGATTTTAAAAAAACTATGGTTTCATAATAAATATTATAGATGGTACTTAAAAATGGGTAAGAAATCGAGGCAATTCATTTTAATCGGGCTTATGCATCAGGAAGGATTGAGATGTGGACATGGTACAACATGTATTTTCCACAAATAAAAGATGAAATGATTAGAATACATGAATTTGGAATAAAAAATCATAATTTAGAATAAGTATATAAATGAAATTAATAATTACATTGGTTTATAGAGGAAGAAATCACAACACGAATGAAAATGGAGGTTTGGGGAGAAACCCTTAACTTTTATATGAATATGTTCTGCACTAGGCATTAAGGTCATAGAATATGAAATTAAAATCATCAATAATTTAATTTATATATTATTGTAAAAGTTCTTATTTTATTATAGTTTTATTAAGTTAATTTATGGCCTTATTTTATAAGTTATAATATGGAATTTTGTTATTTTGCAGTGTTCATTTCCATGATTTAATGATCAATTCGTTTTATTATAAGTAATGGAGTTCATGTGAAATGGGTATAATTCTAAATATTTTTAATTAATTATTTTTTATGAACAAACAGATGTGTAATTGGTATTATTTAGTATTTTTTCCATATTTTAGGATGGATCATTATGTAACATATTAATGATAATCATTTAGCTTAATTTTAGAAATTTTTTGGTCACAATAAACTAGTTTTGTTCAATTATTTAATATCATGTATATATTATGGTTATGGAAAACTAAATAATAAATAATATATATTTTATAATCCAGTTCAATGATAAAAATTGTTTTATGACCAGCCTTTTAAGAGAATTGGAAGAATGAAACATCATCTTCCATGAAAGTTGTAAATAGGCACCCCTGAATGATGATTTCATTTTTAAAATTAAATAGAGTGAGAGTAAATAGATTGATAATAAATATTCCCTAAACATGATATAATTTCATTATATAGATGATACTAGAATTATAATTATCATTCGGATAGATGAGGTGGGGATATGATAAGAAAATTAAATAACTTGAAATGAAGTTAAAAAAAAGAAGAGGATTTACATCTTGAATTTTCCTCCTTGAGAACCACCATAGAAAAAGGGCTTTTGGTCTTTTGGTATGAAAACGTGCTCCTAGAAGTTTGGTATAGACGTGGGAATATTATTTTTGTAGAATTTTTACAAGATTAAAGCCTTACAGTTGTGAGCAAATGAGGGAGTGTGGGGTGGTATTTATAGTGAAGGAGAGGGGTGATTTCTCATTTTTTATTCATTATTTTATTATTTTGCTAGAGATAAGAAATAATTTTGATTTATAGACTAAATATAGATATAATTTCATGTGAGTTCAATCTAGGGGTTCTTACATCATTCATGTTGTCAGGAATAATGTATTTAGCTTATAAGGTATAAATACCTTAAATTACCATATTTTAATATTCACCAAAATTCAACTCTTTTAGAAAAATACCAAAAATTCACCCTACTAATTTTTTGAAATTTAAAATCCAAAAATGAAGTCAATTTCCTGAAAATAATTTTCAAAATATGAAAAATTTTATTTTCATTAAAATTCATAATTTACTTTAAAAATACGGATTTAAAAATTTTAACTGATTTTATAACACTTTAAAAAATTAAATAAGGTCTCATAATGTTATCTCATATTCATTGGACAAAATTTTTTTTACTTATGAATACATTTTATGAAAATAAATTTTATTTTAAATAATTATATTAGCCTCAATGGCCTGAAGGCCTTCATTTTTATTGATTTTTGATAACCCCCCTTTCAAGGGATGAGGGGGAACCCTTACAAGACCCGTAGGCTCAGAGATTACATGGCCCGTAGGCTTAGGAGATTACATAACCCTAAGGTCTTAGGGAATTCAACCAGACTATCTACAAGGAACTGCCCCTCCCCAGCATCTGCATCTTGATAGTAGCTATCCACCTTTGCATGACCGTCTGGCTAGGCTTCCCATGCAATCACCGGCTAGTACCGATGGCATAGCCACACCCTCTCATTCTGACAATCCATTTGGCTCTGCTATGGTGAGTGCACCTTCTTTGAATCCTCTTCTGGGGCTGCTACTTTTTTTGTAGTGTGTGTGGGCCTGCATTCACGTGGCCCGAAAGCCTTTGGGTGGCCCGAAGGCCTTGAGAATCTACTGGTTATATTGTGTTCTCAAAGTGTTTTTATTATTACATTTCATCTAAAGGATCAGAATCATCTTAAATAATTTATCCACACAATAATATATATGGTACGATTGGTATCCAACCAATAATTTTCTAGATAGATCCTAAGCTCCTATTGCAATGAAAAATCTGACCCAAAATCCCATTACCTATCGTTTAATACTCAGTAGTGACCCCAATTTCATTAAAATTACCACACCAAATGTGGTTAAACAATAATTATCCTTTATGTTAAAGCTCACAACTCATAAACAAGATAAATTCATGGTCGAAGAAAACCAAACTAGTTATCACACCTAATATGTAACTTTTAGGATATATGTATAATAATTCAAATTAGTAGTTTAAAAACATTAAAACTGAAACATGTACCCCTTAATTTCGTAATTTTTTTAAATGGGGTAAAAATTTATTATAAATTTATATAAAAAGTTATATACACATTATTTTTTAATAAATGTCAAATGTATTCCAGGAATAAATAAATGAATATATACAAATTATAATTATTTTTACTATGTACTGCTTTATATTAGAATTAAATATGTATTTTTTTAAATATATGATAATTAATTTAAATATAAACAATTAAGATTCCATATGAAAATTTTATATATTATGTAAACATTTTACATTACTAAAATATTACATAATTAATATTATTTGGACCTTAACCATATCAGTTTTCCAAAATTCCATTTGATATGGAGAAAATAATTTCTTAGATAAGGCTCTTAATTTGAATATTTCAAGCTAATAATTATGAAAAACTCAGAATTTAAATATTAAATATTATATTTTACCTTATTTTTGTAATTTATAAAATCATTATAAATACAATATAATCTCTATATAAACACGTTAAATTAATATTATAAGTCATTTCATATAGATTGAAGGTATTTAATCTAACAATAAAAATTTAATAAATTTATTTAAGTAATATTTCAAAAACATTTAACAATTACCAACGAACACTTTATAATTAATTAATTTATAAAAGAGACACAATTTAAGTAAATATACCATCATAAGTTTTCAATAAATTATGATAAATTTATAAATCATTTAGTCCAATTCATAATTCAAAAATTGGAAGATAAATTTTTTCCTATGTATCATATTTTATGATTGAATTATCAATAAAATACCATGATATATTTCAAAATATATATCCTAGGTTACAACAAGGGAACAAAAACAACTGATATCACCCCACAATATCAAGTTTATTTACTAATATACTCTATATCTTAAGTTACACTAAAGTTCCAAACTTATACCACAACATATGATAGGAGAGTCTTGTCCAGTGAAAACATTCCTCATTGTATTGTATCAAATTTTATGATATCTCTAATATCATATAGATGATACGATGCACTATTTTAGGTGTCAAATATAGAGTAACTTTGTGTTATCACTCATAATGAATCTCTAAATTGAATGCTATGATATAGAACATATTCTATGTCTTAGCCCGTGATAACATATATATTATGTTACAATATGTCAAAAACAATGGATATAAACTATATCCCAAGATATGAAATCATATATCATATTGTGAAATCATATCTCTTTTTATGATATCCTATATCAGGAAACAAGCTAAAATAAAAAATCTATATCATATTCTATGATTGAGAATATGGTTTCATTTTTTTCATCTAAAATTCGATTTCATGAAACAATTCATGCATGATATTTCATTGATACTAAAAATGGGTTTATTTGGATCAAGTAACACTTATTGATGTAGTAAAGGACTTAATAAACTAAAAACAAATATCATCCATACATTGGAACAAAAAAATCCCAAATATAAAATGAGAAACATACTTTACACTAAAGATGAGAAATCCTCTTATCATTAACCACACTTGATGAAGATCACCGTCAATCTTCCAAAGGACTCCTTCCACCTATGGTATCCATGGGTTGATAAATCACCTAATTCATGGGTGGGATTATCCTTTCGACCACGGTATGCTAGTACATTGGATGTACAAGAAGAAAGATAAGATATATTTTACTTGTGACAATCGATGGGGTTTTTACACAACATTATCATGGATTCAATCCCCTTATATAGACCTCAAGTATTCTCCCCCAGATTTCATAGAATTTACATGAAGGTTATAAAATGTTTGAGTATTACCTTTAGTTTCAATCCTTTTTTATGAAGTTCATCTATAAATTCAAAAATTTAACAATAAAATACATTAAAATACTTCAACGTAATTTTCTTTCATATGATTCATAATAATAACAAATATTCATACATGGGATAAAAATTAAAAATTAAAAATTAACATTTTAAACCTTTTTAAATTGCAGAATACAATATATATATATATATATATATATTAATTATCTTTCTATATAATATATCATATAATATTTTATGGTCTTAGTTAGTGGTATTGTAACACCCCGACCCCTCTAGACCGGAGCTGGTGCATTACTTGTTATATTTGCATGGTTATAAGGAATGAAAATCCACAAGTAACGATCATTTTAGTATCCTTGAAGAAACTAGATACATAGATTTCACTCAAATTTCATAGGAAAAGTTAACAAAATACAATACATAAAGAAAACTAAAAGACGAATCCACAATAACTCAATAAATGTTCTCCTCTTCATCACCTGTTGAAGGTAGACAATGAAAGGGGTGATCTACAATGCTCATTAAGGGTTACAAATGGTGGAAGCATGAATCAATAACAACTGAATTATAAACAATTTTACATAATCAACATGACATGGTGAATAAATGAAAAACTCACGCCATAAATAAACTGAGAATGAAACTAAATACATAGATTTTTTCATTGAAAAAACCTCCTGGATATTAATAACTTAAAATGAATAATGATAATTCTTATTGATTGGACATCATTTATCTAGCACATGATAACATAATACTATAAAAACAGTTAGTTCTGTGGGTAGAAACTCGTCTGATTTTTGGAAACAAACTTGAAGGGTTTGTCGCCAAACTAATTTGTCTCATGAGACCTACCGATCCATCGAGGGAATATAACGGGCTGCACCCACCACTACATGTCCAAATAATTCTTTATATATTGATTCAATAAAAGATCAATATGCCTTTTCAATAACCGTACAGAGTAGAGTATACAGATTCATCAATATTTCCATAAGTAAAATAACTTTCCAAATAAACACCATATGTAAAATGGAATATAGTTAAAAAAAAAACATATCCATGATATGAGATTATGGATATTTAATATAAATATAATTTCAAATGAAAATTGATCTCAAATGGGCATTAGTTACACCACATAAGGATTATTAGGTGCACCACACAATGTTAGTAACAAAAAATAGTAGTTGAGACAAAGTCTCTTACCACAATGTAATCAGTCGAATCATATGACCAGAACTTAATAAACCTCAAATGAATCATTGAATAACATGAAGTTATAGAGAATCATGTAATTATATAACACATGGTATTACACATATACCACATAAAAGAAATAAGTGGCGAACAATGAAAGTCACATAGAAATGAAAGTGAGATGAGAAACCCCATACCTTTTGCTCGAGTGTGTTCTTAATTTGTTTAAATGACCTGAATTATATAATTTAGCTTCATTAATTAATAACTCCAGAACCTCCTATAGATTTAATTTATTTAGTATAAATTTATTAGGTTCATTCATGGCCATTTTTATGGGTTTAAGAAGTTCAATTTTCTTGTTTTGGAAGTATTTTCTTCCGTGGTTTTTAGGATTCATTTACTTTTTTCCTGAATTGAAGTTCATTTGAAATGTGGTAAAACATACAGAATTTTTAATATATATTATTAATTAAATTAAAGATATATAAATTATCTTATAATTATTTTGGGTTATATACCATGATGATGATTCATTAGTTAAAAGTTTATTACAAATATTTGGATTAACTTGGCCGTTTTGTTCATAATGAACTTGTTTTGTATTATTATTTTACATTATGAGTGTAGAAGGATTCCAGAACATTAATGAGATTAAATACATATATTATTATCTCGTTCCATCATTAAAATGGTTTCATGATCAGTAATGAAGGAGAAAGTGAAGAACAAAACTCCACCGTCCACAAAGGTTATAAATAGGAACCTCATGCACGTTGATTTTGATTAAAAAATAAAAAGGGAGAGTAAGAATATTGATTATGGTTATTCCATTAACATGATATAATTTCAGTATATAGATGATAATGGAGTTTATCATTGTCATTTTTACAGAGGAGGTGAGTAGATAAAAATAAAAGAGACGAACTTGCAAATAAAATAAAAGTTGGGAGATCCCTTATGAAAATTCGCCAGCATAACGACGTCGCATAAAATTTCCTAAAATGAAATGATGAGAAAAAAGGGTATCTAATCATATTGTTATCAAAAGGAGATTAAGAATAATACAAAAAATCAAACCTCAACATATGATAATGTAAATTTAAATAGATAACATAAAAGATGTTTTGACTAAAAGAAGAGAATGAAGGATTCCCTTACATAGTAGAGTAACTCTAATATCTTGATAGATGGGACCTTGGGGGCTTAAGAACACCTTGGGATGTCTACTAGAAAGGTAATACAACCATATATTTGAGGATATTGAGTCTATAATGAAATAAAAAGAAGGGGGCGAGTGGGTATTTATAGTAATTAAGATAAAGTTTTTATTAATTAAAAGGGACACCTCATTAGTGATTTTTGAAAAACCATGGGCTTTCCCATGGTATTTGCCCATGGTTTTAGCCACCCAGGACACCTCATGTCAAAGGTTACTATACAATAGTCGACCAGACTTTTATATTTAATCATTATATCATTATGATGTCATTAAACTACTGAAAACTAAAAATTGTATTTTTACTATTCATGAAAATCTCATGTACTTTAGAACAAAAAAAATTCTCCTTAACAATTTTTAAACATATAGAATTCAAAAATGAACTCTATTTTTTGAAAATAATTTTCTATGTATTTTAAATTTAATTTTTAAATAAAATCACAATTAATTAAAAAACAATTTTAAAGATATAATTAGTTCTTTATGTCATTGAAAAATTAATCAAGATCTCATTATTTTTTTACCTTAAGAAAATAAAATATTATCATTATTTACCATTCATAAGGGTCATATTACTATTCATAAGGGTATGTTACTATTCATTAAAAAATCTTATTGGTTCTATCAGACTCCAAATGACTTACTGGTCACAACTCTAGGTGACCATTTTTCGAAATTCAAAATATAGAAGTAGAAAATTTAAGTTTAATGGATAGCTTAAATAATTCCCCTTTAATTTTTTGATTCACAAATGATTTAGTGATTCAAGAAATATTGTCTATCTAATGAATATAACATATTTAGGGGGAACATTCCATAAAATGTTTGGGGTGTTATATTATTCCCTTCTTCAGAAATTTTGTCCTAGAAATTTCATGTAAAAAGCCCACAAAAAAGATGTGGGTGGTTCTTCTTCATAACATCATCAGGTTCCCATGTTGCTTCATCCATATTCTGGTTTCTCTAAAGAGCCTTTAATAGACGAGACTTCCAATTTCTCAATACCAACTCCCTTTCTTCAAGAATCCCAATAGGCTTTTCACAGTATGACAGATAAAGTTCCAATTCAATTTCATCATAGGCGGGTACATGCATTGGGTCTGGCATGTATTTATTCAACAATGACCCATGGAACAAATCATAGACTTTGGAGAGATTTTGTGGCATTTCTAAATAGTAAGATGCTGCTCTGATTCCTTCCATAATTTCTAATGTATGATATACCTGGGGATTAGTTTCCCTTTCTTACCGAACCTTAAGACACCATTCCCTGGAGATACTTTCAGAAAGACATGATCTCCCACATAGAATTCCATATCCTTTCTCTGATAGTCATCTTAACTTTTCTGCCTACTTTGGGCTGCTTTAATATGGGCTTGGATTGTCTTCACCATTTTCGTGGTCTCTTTAATAAGTTCTGGGCCAATAAGTTTCCTCTAAACAACTTTATCCCAACAAGTTGGAGTTAGATATCTCATTCCATATAATGCTTCATATGAAGCCATTTGAATACTAGAATGGAAACTATTGTTGTATAAAAATTCCACCAAAGGCAAGTATTGATCCCATATACCATGGAAGTCAAAAAAGCATGACCTCAGTATATCTTCTAGAGTTTGATAGTCCTTTCAAACTGTCCATCAGTTTGGCGGTGATAAGAAGTACACATACGAAGCTCAGTATTCATAGCCTTATGGAGACTTTTCCAGAATTTTGATGTAAATCGAGGATCTCAATTGGATACAATGGATATAGCTGCACGATGAAGTCTTTAATCTTCATAGATATATAGTATTTCCAAGTGCTCAAGTGGTAAATCCTATCTTATAGGAAGTAAATGTGCTGATTTTGTGAGACGATCAACAAGTACCCATATTTCTTCGTTCCTTCTAGGTGTCCTCAGTAGTCTTGGGATAAAATCCATCATAGTGTTATCCCACATCCACATAGAAATAGGTTGAGGTTATATCACTTCTTTGGGATGTTGTCTCTTTGCCTTCACTTGTTGACAATCTAGACGCCTTTACACGTAGTCAACAATTTCCCTCTTCATATTATCCCACCAGAAATATTCCTTCAAATCTCTATACTTCTTTGTGCTACCTGGGTGAATAGTTAAATTTGAGCTATGGGTATCATATAATAGTTCCCTTTCTAGAACAGGTATTGATGGAATGCATAACCTCTTCCCATATATTAGAAACTCTTCTTCATACATGATGTCAGCCAGTCTCCCATCCTTGAGGGCATTAATTTTCTTACGCAGATTCTCCTCATCAGATTGAGAGATTTTTATCTTCTCTAATAAAGATGGGTTATCAATCATTTTAAATAGAAAAGATGTTTCCCCTTTCTTTACAATTCCCATATCCATCTTTAGTAGATCCAAAAAATATAGGATCTCTCTTAATCCTCATTTGAGTCATAAGTCCAAGATCCTTCCTACTTAATGCATTTTACACCTTATTCGCCTTTCCTGGGTGGTATAGTATTGAACAATCGTAATCTTTGAGTAACTCAGCCATCCCCTTTGCCTCATTTTGAGTTCTTTTTGTGTGAAAATGTATTTCAAACTCTTGTGGTCCATATAAATATCACATAATTTTCTGTAGAGATAATGTATCCATTTTTTTGAGCAAAGATTACGACATCTAACTCAAGATCGTGAGTTGGATACTTTTTATCATGGGTCTTCAACTATCTTGATGCATAAGAAATAAATTTATCGTTTTTCAGAAGGATGCAACCCAGCCCATTCTTTGATGCATTGTTGTATATAACAAATCCATCACTTTCAAATGGAAGAGTCAAAATTAGATCATTGACCAATATTCTTTTCAATTCATCAAATAATTCAATACACTATTTTTTCCACACAAACATAACTCTTTTACATGTGAGCATGGTTAGTGTGTTAGCCAGTCGGGCAAAATTTTGAACGAAATGCCGATAGTAACCTGCTAAGCCAATAAAACTACGTAGCTCGATTATGTTGGTTGGTGTGGGACAATCTTGGATTGCCTTTGTCATCACAGGCTCAACTAGGATTCGATCCTTAGCGACAATATGACCTAGAAAATAAATTGATTGGAGCCAAAATTCACACTTGCTAAACTACCCATACCATTCATTTATTCTAAGAGTTTTCAGAATAACCCTCAAGTGATACTCATGGTCTTCATAGAATTTTGAGTATACTAGGATATCATCAATGAATACCACAACAAATTTATCATGATATTCCTTGAAAACACTATTAATTAAATCCATGAAAATAGATGCTGCGTTCGTCAGACCATAAGGAATCACTGTAAAATTTTAATTCCCATTCATTGTTCGAAATGTTGTCTTCAGAAGATCTTCCTTCCTCACATGTAGTTGATGATATCTGGATCAAAGGTCAATATTTGAGAAGTATTGAGCTCCATAAAGTTTATCAAATAAATCATCAATCCGGTGAAGAGGATATATATTCTTTATTGTGATAGCATTGATTTACCTATAATCAATGCATAACCTCATGGATCCATATTTTTTTGTCAAACAAGACCAGGGATCCCCATGGAGAAACACCAAGTCGAATACATCCTTTGTCATTAAACTCCTCTAGCTGTTTCTTTAGCTCCACTAAGTCCACAGTGGTCATTCTATTGGGGGTCTTTGATATAGGTCTTGCACCATAAATTAAGTCAACAGAAAACTCAATTTCCTGCTCTGGAGGATGTCCAAGTAAATCCTCTGGAAAGACATCAATTTATTCATTCACTATAAGAACATATTAAATTTAAATATTTATTTCCTCACCCATAGATATTGGGTTCTCTTCCTCTCAAAAAATTTCATTCAATAGAGCTACTGGTGGTGGTTCTAGATGAGAATCAGATGTTGAGGTCTCCGATATAAAGATAAGAGATTATAAACCATTTTCAAAAAATTTAGCTTTCTTTTTATTGTAATAAATCGTCGCATCATAATTTGACAACCAATCCATACTGAGAATTATATCAAATTCATTCATTGGTATAATTATATGTTTAGTAACTATAGAATGTTTATGTGTTACAAGGGGGACTAGTCAACCTGCCTTTGTTGCAATGATGCATCCCCTAGGAGTTAAGATGGATAACTCCTTTATTAAATCAAATTGGGAATGTCTTATTTTTTTGGAAAACTGGGAAGATATAAATGAATGAGATGATCCATAATCAAATAATATTTTGGCTATGTTTGAGGAAAAAATTAAAGTACCTACCACCACACCATTATAAACTTAAACTTCCACAGTTGTAATCACATATGCTCTCCCTTGCTCTCTTGGCTTTTTATGAGGCATGTTTCCTTGGGTCTTTGGAAAATCTTTTTCATAATTTCCATCTTTATACAATTGTAGCATTGAACATCATAAAATTGTTTCTTCCCCTTACATTCATGGGATATATGACCCTTTTCTCCACAATTAGAGTAGACTCCCTTTCCTTTTAATAATTTCTCGAGATGATTCTTTCCACAATTTTCTCATAATGGGAATTTCTTCATTCCCTTTTTCTTATTTAGTGCTTCACCTTCCGCTTGGTTATCAAAGTACCTCTTCTTATCTTGGTTTCCCTTGAAAAAATTTTATCTAGCAAATTACTTCTTTGTTTTGATGGCACTTGATACAATTTCATCATATGATGAATTTTTTTTGAGAAGCCAGTGCCCTTCAAAGACTTGGATTAAGACCCTCAATGAAATGATCAATCTTGTTTGCTGAGTCACATATGTAATCTACAACATACCTATCTATCCTTGTGAAGGTATCCCCATACTCTGTAACAATGTATTCTTCCTTTTTCTTTAAGCTAAAGAATTTCATCTTCATTTCAGTTCATTACTCACAAGGGAAATATTTTTTGAAGAATATTTCCTTAAAATTCCTCCATTCCATCTATTCAAATTATTCTTCCTCTGTGGTATTATGAATCAAGGACCACCATTGATTAGCATCACCCTTGAGACAATATACTACCAGTACTATCTTTTCATTTTCATGTAATATTAATGCCTTGAATATCTTTTCAAGGGACTTGATCCATTGATTAGCAACCACTGTATTAATACTACCACTGAATGATGCGGGATTCTTCCAAATGAAATGATCCAACACGGGTGTGGAATGGTTATTCGTTACAACCAGAGTATGTTATCCCAATATGGTCATGATCTAATCTGCTCCAACATTGACTGTATTGACTTGCTCAGTGGGAGATCTCTATGTTTCCCACGAGTATTGATTTCCATTCTTCCATTAAACACTATTTCTAAATAATGAAACACACTAGATCAAGGTATGATCAAAATTTATAATATTAACTTAACAAAATACTTAGAATAAATTGAGATCCTACACATGGCTAATCCCATAATCAGAAAAATGGTTTCTTTGAGGAATAATTTACATTTAAATTATTCATAATGGATTGTAAAGAAAACATGAATTATCATAAGCATATCCCCTGGGAGTGTCATAACCAAGAGTACAGCAAGGCCCATTGTTGTGCACCAGTTTCCGTTCGAGACTAGCTCAAAGCGGTGTTTTCGGGTTTTACCCCTAGATACATCTATTCCAGAGCCGCCTCTACCTGATCATATCTAGACATGGATGTATTGCTTGTAAGATCAGCATAATCTATTACTTAACAAAATATCAGGACATTCATGTAGTCTATCCTCAAATACTACCTTAGGGATTTTCTCTATAATATAAATTTCCTACCATAGTTTCCATAAAAAATGAATGCCTACTCAAGTTTCCATGTTTTCTACTAAACTTCATTTTATAAAAACTGTAACACATTGAACCCTCTAGATCTGAGACAATGAATTACTTGTTATATTGGCATGGTTAGAAGTAATAAAAATCCCAAAGGAATTATCGGTTTAGTAGTCTTCAAGAAACAAGATAATAGATGTTACTCAAATTACATTGGAAAAGTTTACAAAATACAATACAAAAATAAAACTAAAAGCTGCATCCATAAGAACTCAATAAATGGTCTTCTCTTAATCACCTGTTAAAGGTAGAAAATGAAAGGGGTGAGCTCAAACACTCATTAAGGGTTAAAAATGGTAGAATCATGAATCAATAACAACATAATGGTAAACAATTTTACATAATCAACATGGCATAGTGAATAAATGAAAAACTCACGCCATTAATAAACTTAGAATGAAATTGTATCCATTGATTTTGTCATAGTGAAAACCTCTTGGATAGTAATAATTGAAAATAAATAAATAGAATGATTATTAATTGGAAGTCATGTATCTGTCACATGATACCATAATACCGTAAGAATGGTTTAGTTCTGTGGGTAGAAACCCGTCTTAATTTTAGAGACAAACTCGAAGGGTTTATCGCCAAACTGATTAGTCTCATGAGACCTGTCGATACATCGAGGGGCTATAGAGGGCCCAAAATTCCACTGCATGTACACAGCTTTATTTATATATTGATTCAATATAAGAGCAATATTCCTTTTCAATATCCGTATAGAGTAGAGTATATAGATTCATCAATATTTCCATAAGTAAAATAACATTCCAAATAAACATCGTATGTAAAATGGAATATGGTTTAGAGAACAAACATATCCATGATATGAGATTATGGGTATTTAATAAAAATATAATTTAAAATGAAACTTGATCTCAAATGGGCAGTAGGTACACCACATAAGGATTATTAGGTGCACCACACAAAGTTAGTCCCAACAAAATAGTAGTTGAGACAAAGTATCTTACCACAATGTAATCAGTCAAATCATATGACCAGATCATAATAACCCTCAAATTAATAATTGAATAAAATGAATATAGAGAGAATCATGTTATTATATATCAAATGTCAGAACACATATTCCACATACAAGAAATAAGTGGCGAACAATGAAAATCTCACAGAAATGAAAGTGTGATGAGAAACCACTTACCTTTTGCTCGAGTGTGTTCTTCGTTTGTTTTAATGACCTGAATAATAAAATTTAGCTTCATTAATTAATAAACACAAAACCTCTTATTCATTTAATTGATTTAGTATAACCATATTAGGTTAATTAATGGCCCTTTTTATGGGTTTAAGAGGTTCAACTTTATTTTTTGGAAGCATTTTCTTCTTTGGTTTTCATGTTTCATTTACTTGTTTTCATGAATAGAAGTTCATCTGAAATGTGGTTAAACATCCAAAATTTTTAATATATCTTATTAATTAAATTAAGGAGATATAAATGATCTTATAATTATTTTGGGTTATATACCATGATGAAGATTCATTGGTTAAATGTTTCTTACAAATATTTGGATTAACTTGGACGTTTTGTTCATAATAATCATGTTTTGTATTATTATTTTACATTATGAGTGTCTAAGGATTCAAGAACATTAATGAGATGAAAGACATATATTTTTATTTGGTTCAAACATTAAAAAGGTTTCATGACCTATAATGAAGGAGAATGTGAAGAACAAAACTCCACCGTTCACAAAGGTTATAAATTTGAACCTCATGGGCGTTGATTTTGTTTAAGAAATAAAAAGGGGGAGTAAGAATATTGATGATGGTTAGTACATTCACATGATATAATTCCAGTATATAGATGATAGTGGAGTATATCATGGTAATTTTGACAAAGGAGGTGAGGAGAGAAAGGAAAAGAGATGAACTTGAATATAGAAGAAAAGTTGAGAGATCCCTTATGAAAATTCGGCAGCCTAACATCGTCGCTTAAAATTTCATAAAATGAAATGATGAGAACAAAAGGGTATCTGATCATATTGAAATAAAAAGGATTGTAAGAATAATATAAAAAATCAAACCCCAACATATGATAATTGAAATTAAAAAAGATAACATAAAAGAAGTTTTGACTAAAAGAAGAGAATGAAGGATTCACTTACATAGTAGTGCAACTCCAAGATCTTCATGGATGTGACCTTGGGGGATTAAGGACGCCTTGGGATGACTCCTAGAAAGGTAATAGCATCATAGATTCAATTATATTGAGTTTATAATGAAATAAAACGAAGGGGGATAGTGGGTATTTATAGTAATTAAGAGAGAGTTTTTTATTAATTAAAATGGACACCTCATTAGTGGTTTTTGCCAAACCATGGGCTTTACCATGGTATTGTCCCTTTGTTTTAGCCACCTGGGAAACATCATGTCACAGGTTACTGTAAAAAAGTCTACCAGACTTTTATATTTAATTATAACATCATTATGATGTCATTAAACTACCGAAAATGCAAAACTGTATATTTATGAAAAATTCATGTATTTTAGAAAAAACAAATAAATTCACCATAACCATTTTTTGACATATATAATTCAAATTTGAAATCCATTTTTTGAAAATAATTATCTATTTATTTTAAATTTAATTTTTAAATAAAATCAGAATTAATTCAAAATATAACAATTTTAAAGATATAATTAGTTCTATATCTCATTGAAAAATTAATCAAGATCTCATTATTTTATTACCTTAAGAAAATAAAATATTATCATTATTTACTATTCATAAGGGTCATAATACTATTCATAAGGGTATGTTACTATTCATTAAAAAATAATGTTGGTTCTATCAGACTCCAAATGACTTACTGGTCACAACTCTAGATTGCCATTTTTTGAAATTCAAAATATAGTAGTAGAAAATTAATGTTTAATGGATAGATTATAACTTTCTACTATAATTTTTGGATTCAAAAAATATTTAGTTCTTCATGAAATATAGGCTATCTAATGAATAGAATGTATTTAATAGGAACATACCACAAAAGGTTTGGGGTGGTATAGGTATGATATCACCATATAATTATTTGTGATATTCAAAACCGAAGAAAAAATGATTTTGGTTTATGTATTGTATACAGTACAACTTTACTATATTATAGTATATAATATAATCCAAAATACATGACATGTATAAGAGGATTTATAGAATATCTCTACAAATAAAAATATTCACTGAATATTCCTTCATCACTGGTAACTACTTCAATTGGTTGCATTGATTTTCCTATTGATATAATGAAAACCAGAAGTCCAAATACCCAATGCTCCCCACCATTGATCAAATATTCCTCTACCACTAACTTTTTTTTATCTTTATCAATGAATGTGTCACCATCCACGATTTTTACCGTAACTCTCCATTCGAACCATTACTACCCTTTAAAAAAAGTGATTTAGCTGAGAAAGAGGCATCATACGTTAACAATATCTTATATGGAGATTTTTTTTATTTTATAAATAAAACTTATTAATCTACATTTCTATTATATTTCACTAAATTAGTGATCTTTTCATCATTTTATTGTAATCCACTTCTCGCCAAGGAACTATACTCTCCCAAGACTCACCAAACCATTATCGTGATCAACTTGTATGTTGGATTTTCATTTCTACTCACCTTCTGTTATTTCCACACTCTATATTTTTGAATAATTTTAATAAAGTGATACTTTAGATGAATTTTATATTAATTTAAATTAAATATAATTTTAATAACATTATGGATTACACTCACACTCTCATGGAATAGTTTATCCCCAACTTACTTCTAATTTACCCATTAATGTAATACCCAATGATTGAATATTATATATATATTTTTTGTGTAGAACATAATGTGTTTGATAACTTGTGACACATACAACATAAAACCAAAACAAACCCTAGAATAATATGTTACTGTTAAAATGTGTCCCTAAAATTTGGGGGTAAAATAGATGTAATTTAATCATAAATAATGTTATAATTAAAAATAAATTTCATAACAAATTATAAAACCTAGATAAATTAAATTAGTGTAGCTAATAATACTAATATATTCTTAAAATGTAACCTTTCTAAAAATTGATTTTTATTGTGTTTTTAAGAAACTAAATATTTTGAAGAAAAAAGTATTCTTATATGAATAATATGTCAACACCCATTTTATTAGAAATTTATATATAATAATAATAAGAATAGTTAATATTATTTTTAATGAAATTTTATTTTCTTAGGAAAATATTTTTCATTTAATTTTTATAATTTTATTTAAAAGTCAAATTCTATAAATTTAGAATCATTATTTTATAAAATAAATGTCGTTTTTATATACAACATGTAAATATTATCGGAATATGAATTTTTGGTGTTTTTCTGAACTGGTTTATTTTTATTTGAATTCTGAAAAATTATGTTTTTATTTAAATATTAACTTTTATGACATTATCTATATATCAGTAAGACACATAATATTATAAAACCTTTTTATAGATACAATATATAGTTAAGGAGAAATTATATAAAATTTTAAACACTTTTATTATTTTATAATATCTATGTTTAACAATTTATGAACATAAGTAATTGATTCTAATAGAAGAAAAAGTTTTTGGAATTTTCTTGTAATTAAATTTTGTTTTCTAAAAATTGAGGTTTTGAATTTCTATAAAACCCATATATCTTTCATATTTTTTTGATAATTCAATTTGTATCATAAAAATAAAATAAAATAATAATTGTATCCTATAAATATATTTTATGCTTAAAAATAGACCTCTTCTAAAAATAGGTTTTTTACAAATTACATGCGCTAATGTTAAAATAAAATATTCATATACATATAAATTTTATCTGATAAAATGAATTTTATATTTTGAATAATTCAATCTAATTTATAAAACAACTTTTTTTTATTTTTTTGATTTAAAAGAAATTTACATAGGTCAAAACTTTATACCATTGCAAAAAATGGTAATATTGAAAATTCTAAAAGTGAAGGACCTAAAAACTTGTTTAAAATAGGAAATAAGATTAATGGTTGAGGGATTATAAATTTTATATCATACCCCACTCAATTAGTTTCCAACTTTTATCCACTTAACATGTGAAATATGATCTCCTTTATATTAATTTGAAATGTATTTTTTAAAAATCAATTCCCACCACTTATAAAAGGGGTCTCTCAACACCACTAATAAACCAATAAAAAATTATATTTAATATTTAAAAAATAAAAATATTCCTTTAAATATAATAATATTTCACCATATTAATCTTTTACTTACAATATATTATCCCAAGACATCCTTTTCTAATGATTCCCCCAAGGGAAAGTCGAAGTCCTCAACACAAGTATTAATTTTCCCTAATTGTTTAATCATTATTTTCCAAATCTATTTATATCATTAATATATAATGAAATAATTATTGTATATATAATTAATGTTATTATTTTCAGGGAATAAACATTACAAATATTTCTCCTTTTCCATTAATGAAAACAGAAATGTTGGTCTTGCATGAGTGCAAACTTTCACCTTGAGGGAGTGTCAAGTTTTGGTTTCCCTAACCACCATAAATAGATGGTACTAATTTTGAATTTAAAATAAGTATAATATTTATAAAATATTTTATATTATCAAATTTTAATACATATTATATATTTATCTCATTCTATGTAAAATTAAATCATCAACCATGAGTACGTGCGGGCTACCACCTCAATGGAATAAATGATTTACATTTTTCTCTTTTCCTCACTTCCATTCATGGATGGTTATAGGAATGGGTTAAATGTATTAATATTATTTTAATTAAGTAATTAATTGTATATTAAGGAAAATTTGACAACCAAATAATGATATAATCAATAAACAAATGAAGTTAATTTAGTTGTCCAAAAGAGCGTTCTAAGAGAGAAAAATGATTTATTCTTACTATGAAATTACTCCATATAGGTTATTTTATTCTTTTAATTATTACAAATTTATAAATATAACACTAATAAACACAGTATAAGGACATTATTATTCTCATATAATTATATTACAATCAAATTACATCATAACTATCAATTAATTATGGTGCGTTCTTGCTGGGTCGGTTTAACAACATAATTGAACAATTATATAATTTTTTATCATTGATGAATATTATAATTTAATTTCTTGTAATATATAATATAAATAATTAAAAATTATATTATATTTGTTCTATAATGGTAAAATTCCAAAAAAATCAATAATATTCATACTAGCATCCATTCGTAAAAAATCCCTAAATCAAGCTCATTAAAAATTTAATATTTAAGGATCATAACAAAAATTACCATAGAATGAAATAATAAAATAAAAAATAATATTAAAACACCAATTATAATACCTTTTTTAATATTTTAATTATTATATTTTAGATAATAATGATGAAAAGAACCACTATTAAGAAATGAGTTAAAAACGATCAAGATTACACACAAATGATATCAAAAATAGATAATTAATAAATAATATAAATTTAAATAGTAATTATAAATGATGTTTAGGAAAGTATATTGATATGAGAAATGTAATATAATGGGTGATTGAGATATTTATTTTGTTTACCACAGGAGGTCAAAGCACATTTTTGATTAAGTGCTAATTAATATAAGGGTTTTTTCTAACTTAATTTTATTTCATTGAGTTACAAACATTCTTATTGAAACTCTATTTTTTCAAGATTGTTTCATTATACCTTATAAATAATTTTTTTTATTTCCTCCTTATTTTATGGGGTTATAAAATAGTTTCTTATAGCCTCATTATCAATTTATTCCTACCTAAATGATTATATTACTTTTATGAGTTTTTTCTAACAAAATATTATTTTATTGAGTTAAAAACATTCTTATTGAAAATCTATTATTACCTTATACTATTTTTATTTCAGGGTTTAAAATCATTAAAACTTATCACTACATTTTCCTTCCAATTCATGGTTTGTTATAGATATAATTTTTCTTTTAATGGATTTTCTTTGTAAACAATATATATTTCTTTCCTTTGATTGAAGGGTGTTCACTGAAATTCCATACGTCAATTGATTAGAAAAATTATTAACATAACCATATACCCCTTTATATATATGTTGTTATTCTAACGAATTATTATATAAAATGATATTTTAGTTTTTTATTGGGGAAAAATTGAAAACACTTATACTCATTATTCCAATATGGATGTTTATTGATTATTAATGAATATTAATCATTTATTTTATAGCTTATTCAATCTTTCATTTGATTAATGCATTGAGCATAATTAATGATTGGTGGGTCTCATAATAGCCCCTCAATATATTTATAGGTCTAATGAGACAAACTAACTTTTGTGTTGTATTGTATGCCTTCCAAAAAAAGAAACATTTCCCAAAACATTTCCTTGATGGTAAGATCATGATGTTTAAAAAATTTTTTTATTTCTATAGGTCGTGAAATTAGTTTTCCTACATTATTAATTCCATCACCATGGAACTACTTTTTGTTATCCATGAATTTATTTATTTATAAGTTAACCATGTATCTGTTATTCTCATAGTTTATTTTTTTCTAAAATTATTTTGATTATCTCTTCCTTCCATATTATTTATGCTTATCTTAATCATAATTATGGTATTTTATTTATATCACTTATGATTATAATTAGTAATAATTTTAGGTCAACTTATTATGTTTCCATTTCCACAGGTTATGAAGAAATATATTAAACATATTATATCTAACAAAATATCTTTTTTTGTATAATTTATGGGATATATTAAAGTCTTATTATTAATTAATAATTTTTTATATAGTGGAAACAAATCACATTTGATGAGAAAGAAAGTATCTTTGTTAGTTAATTTTTTCCTTAATATCTAAAACTATAATCTTAAATGGTCCTTTTAATTTATGTAACTCAATATTTAGTGGTGATATTATAATTATTTATGGCTAAAATTAGGTATATCTGGTTTATTTCAATGTTGGTATGTAATGAAGTTATTTATAAGCACCATAATTCAGAAGTGTGGTCCGGGGTGTTACAAAAAAACTCTTTATGCATTTAAATTCCTTTACAACCTATATTGTTTATGATGTGACTAAGAAAGATTCACACAAATGGAGGGAGGGAGGGGTTGATTCAGTGGTGTTTTTTACAATTTTATTTATTTTGAAATTAACCTTTGTTGAACTATTAGGACCCAATCCACTCTTACGATAACTAAACCTCTCTCGAAGTGAATTAAAATATCATATCATAGGAACACAATATTTTAACTAGGTTCAATCTCAATATGATCCCACTCTTTGCAGGGATTTGTTAAACTCCCCAATCATAGATTCTAAACCATAATTACAAGTTGTTACAACATAAATTTCATCACTAGAATAGAGTCCCAATATGATTTTTAGAGTCCCACTAGAGAAAAAATTTCACACTGTCAGTTAAAAAAAATATTAGAAAAAACATGGGAAAGAACAGTACTGAATGTTGGATTCTTTTGGAAAAATTCATGTACATATTTTATTTTGAGCCTTCAAGATAAATAAAATATCATATGCACTCTTTCTAAAAAACATAACTGAATTGGTTCTTCTCCAATATCTAAATTTTGTTACTTCATAGAAATATGTTGATCATATATTTTATGAAATGATCATTATATTAAAAAATAATTATTTCATAACACATTTTTGGTAGTATTCTATATAATTTTTTTACTGCTTCATGAACAGATATCAACCCTATGTGCTGTAAATAATTTTCTTCCACAAATCTTCTCATCACTTCAGTTTTCACACACAACATATTTATTTTAATCAAAGTGTCCAACCAGTATTTATAATAAACTATTGACCAATTATTCAAGGATTTATTGCATGATAATTATGAAAACACAGTATATAGTTTAAAGTGGTTCAATTGTATATTAAACAAAAAATTACAACACTTATCAGTGCAGAACATGTTCTCCTCCACATAGATTTTTTATTTACCTCTTATAGAATCTCCAAATAGTATTCTGGATCTTTTCCACAAATCATTTTAATTCATCTTCATAGAGAACATTATAAACTCATTCGCATATAGTAATTCTTACCCCAAAGCACCATGTCCACAGAATATATCCAAAAAATCACCTCCACATAGGATTGGAATCCTCATTATTATATTAATATAAATAACCATCCACTTATTGAATGGCTATCTCATTACTATGAAAAGGGGATTCTCATATACTACATAGATCTCCACAGGAAATAAATTTCATATGAAATATTTTACCATCTTCTACATAGAACTAGTTCTCATAACATCTTAATCCATGAGTAAACATTAATTAACATATTGAATTTCCTTTTCTATGTGTATTCAGATAGAATATTCACCACATAGAACTAATCCAATTTTTTTTCATGACCTCAAAATATTATTATCTTCTTCATATAACATTATTCTTCATTTTTAATCTCACTCTCATTTTTTACCAATCAGAAAATAATCTTCAAAGACATTATGTGCATTCAATAAATCTCACCACATATTATTTATTCATTTTAAAACCATACATTCACTACATAATCCAGATCATAAGAGATTTTCATGAATTTTTTTGTAATATGTAATTAGTAAAATTTCAAATTCCCATGGATCCAGGTTGATCTATCATGGAAACCGAGATCCTTTATGGTTGATCAATATGAAAACCTTCATTTTTGAAGGGATAATTTTTGACAAGAAGAAGAAGATATACCACATTGATTAGATGAATAATATTTAAATGATTGAACTTATTAGATAAGTGATGATTTATGTGTATCATTTGACACAAGAAAATAGTAATTTGTACAACGGATCATCCAACATGAAAAACCCAAAGTACATTCCCTATAGTTTATAAGAAAATTACTGATTTATGCTCATTTGATTTGGCTATCACAGATCAACACCAATCTTTACAGCACACACCAGGTCCTTCAACCTAGCGGGCTACTATCGTATACTATGAACGTCATCAAGACTGAACTATGTGGGCCTTATACATGGTCCCTCCCACACCTAGTGTGCACTATGTCTCTTCCTTCAACGAGATATCTTGGAATACATCCTCAATCAGGGTTGATCTTTGGGTCCCCCAATTATGAGGTCAATCTTGGCCTAGGAAACTATATAGTGGGACAACCCAATTTTGTATAGATATATTAAAATAGATATTATAAGAAACATGCAGTCAAAAATTAATTTTGATTAACATTTCACAATGATATTCTTCTCATATCATCATTGAAAATATTCTTTCAAATGGCCATCATTTTTTTCATTAATTTTGTTGACAATACAGTGAAACATTCACAACACATATATTTTTAGTTAACATTATTTCAAATAATTGTTAGTTTTTTCATGGATAATTTCATGAACATGAAAACCAATGCTATTAGATGGATCTATAACAAATATCTAAGAATCACCAATTCATCCATAATAATTCTCCATGAATCACCACTTAATCCATAATCACTAAACACATTTTGACATAAGGTTAACTACAAATTCAACACTTAGGTTCAATAATCTACACCTTTGTATTTTTTTCCAGTATCCCTTTACATAAATGTCAATATGTGTGTTCAAAATTCTACCCCCTTATTGATAGTAAAATTCAAAGGTTAAGTGGGGTATTCTAATTTCATATTTATTCTCTAGAACAAGTTATCTTAGTTTCTATAATGAATGAATTACATCACATGAAACATGTATAAAATCCTTTAGTTAATGAACTCTAATAATACATGGGATACCCATTGTAGAAAGCAAGATAGATATTACCAAGGGTATAAAATCTATCAATTAAATATATAGTAATGTGAAATAATGCTTAGAGTTTCACATATAAGGAGTTCAAAATACATGAAATACAAGATCCTTCACACACTTGGTAAAAAATATCGGAAATTTGCGGTGGATAAGAATAATTCCCCCTTTTATCCGCATGACATCAATAAATAAATACCCTTAAATAAATTTTTTTTAGAATGTCATAATAGTTTGAGTCGCTTACTCAAACCTATTGAAGGATACCCCTCAAGATATGCGTTCACTTTAATCATCATGAAATTAAATGAAATCCATGATGAAATAAATTCCCCTTAAATTCCCTACTTGTTAGCACAATACACATAAAATAATAGGGAATAATAATATACCTCTTGATAGTATTCAAGGGATAAGAGAGGGGTGGACATGCTGTTTTTGATTTAAGTCAATAAACCTCTCTTTTGGTATTTCTTTGTGGAAAATATCTACAACTTGAACTTTAGTAGAAATTTATTCTTCCTCGATATACACACCAACCAAATTTTATTTGATAAAATGATTCTTTATGTCAATGTTCTTGAATATTGGTTGTTGTATTAGATTTTTGGAGAACCCAATAACACTTCGACTATCACATGAAATTTTTAATGGTCTCTCTATCTTAATTTTTAAATATTCCTACTATACTTGAATCAAAATCATCTATGAACATGAATGTGTAGCTATAATATATTCATCTTTAGACATTCATATCATTACTGAATTTTTATTCTTTCTATACCAACTGACACAATCTTCTCCATGAAAAGAGGTTCCACCTGAAGTTGATCATTTATCTATACAATCACCTTCATAATCAGCTTCTGTAATTTCCAATATGTTTAAATATATAGTTTTTTATATAAAATCCCATAGTTTAGAGTTCCTTTCACAAAAAATAGAATAGACTAATTATCTAATAAGTGAGACTCTTTAGGGTCACTCTGAAATTTGGAACATTGAGTCACTACGTAACTTATATCAAGGCTAAATGCTATTAGATATAGTAGGCTTCCAATGATTTTTCAAAATTATTTCTATATAACAATACCTAAAGATTCATCCTTACATAATTTAGTTCAAATTGAAATGGTAATTGAAACTTATTTTTCTTTCTCCATTTCAATATAATTGACTAATCTTCTAAGATTATTTTTCTATCATAGAAATATGTAATTTAGTTTCTACTCAGTCTGAAATCAATAAAATATGTCATCTGACAAAGCATGGGTGTCTCAAAATTTATTTCTATTTTCTCTACAAACTGTTGACATAGAAATTTTTTTCACTATATAATATAGTGTTATCCACATATAAAAAAATCATATTGCCTTTGGATATTTCTCTCACATAATTTTTACTATTAGATTTACCTTTTATAAACTTCATATCCATTAAACAACCATCTAGTTTGGAATAATAGGATCTAAAGGAATATTTTAAATTTTAAAAATATTTTCTCATTATGATTAACACACAGACACAATTTTCTAATAAAAATCCATAAGGTAGTTCAATATAAACCTATTATTAAAGATAACCTTTTAGATTGGAATATTTTACATTCATTTTATAGAAAATATAATGATTGTGTGATGCTAGTACTAAGAAAATTATACCCATTTCTAGTCATTCTACAAGTGATTTTTTATTTAAATCCAATTCCTTACTTTTAAGAATATATTTTACACACCAACCTAGCTTCGATTCTTGATACTTCACCTTTCTCATTTAGTTTATTTCTAAAGATCCACTTAGTGCCATTTTTTTATTCTGTGGTCTTTATAAAATATCCTAGTAAGAGTTATTCCCAATCTGGTCAAGTACCTCATTCAAAGATTATATCCATTCTTGATGCCAAACTTCTTCTACTATGGTATGTGGTTAAATTAGAGAAATAAGCATAGTTTTTTATTAAATTCTCAATATTATTCTAGTTTTAATTAGATCAAATTAATTTGTAATGATATTTTTAGCCTCAACATGTTTCTTTAATTTTTGTACCATTTTATCATATTTTCAATAGCTTCATCTTCATCATTGATATGTTCATAATCAATATCAACAAATTTTGTCTCTTTATTATCAAATTAATCATTTTTCTATTCTATTTTCAAACCATTTTCTACTGAATATTATGAATCTATATCAAATGAGATATCTAATTTATTCTCGTCTTTAATAATTTTGACAAAAATATAGTCAAATAAATTATTAATCCATTTGTTTCAACATATATATCTTGTACCATTATATAGGTATCCTATGAAAATTATTTCAATATATTTTTCTTCCAAATTTTTTGAGATGTATGTTCTTAGTCTTTATAATGTAAGGGATTCTGAAAACATTGAAGTTTTTAACTATTGGTTTTTTATTATACCACATTTCATATGCTTTGTTTTTTTATTTTTGGTCATAGTAGACACATGTTCTATATGTTTAGGGTAGTAAATATAGATTCTCTCTAGAAATAAATTGAGATGTTGTTTTTAGCTAACATAGCATTGACCATCACTTCTATGCTTATGTTCTTTCTTTTAGATACCCATTTTTTATGGATTATATGTTGTGTTGTACTGATGCTTGATTCCATGATTGAAAATTTAACTTTCAAAAGCATCACATGTAAACTCTTTATAATTACCCAATATCAGTTTCTTGATATGGAGACCCATCTTATTCTTTAATTTCTTTGTAAAATTATTGGACATTTTAGTTACCTCTGACATTCATTTTATAAACATGATATTTGTTAGCTGAGTATAATCGATAATAAATGTAATGGAATATAGATCACATATAGTAATTTTTTTTCTCATCGGGCCACATAAGTCAGTATGAATAAGTTAAATTGTTCTAGAAGATATAATATCCAACAATATTTATTAACTTTGAGATAATTTCCATTTTAAAAGGTTTCACATATTTTATCCCATTCTCTCATAGGATTGAAAAAATATCTCAGAATACAATTCTTTAATATTTTACTTATACTTCTTTGAAAAAGGTAACTAATCCTTCTATTCTATATATTGTTTTCATCTTGGGAACCAAAGTAATAATAATAGATAGAAACACCAAATTGAAATATATTACCATTGGTTCTTTTTTACTTGAGTAATAAATCATCCATCATTTGTGCTTTTCACAATCCTTGAATCCTTTTTGAATAATAACTCATGTCCATTAACACAAATATAACTGACAATAAATTTTTTTTCCTCAAGGTCTCCAATAAATAATATATTTTTTGATTTTAGATTTTGGGCTTCAATATCTCCTTTTACAACTTCATTAATCTTTATGAAACAATCATTTATAAACGAAAATGTTCCTCCTTAATGATTCTCAATTTTTCTTATATTATTTGTGTCACCAATCATGTGCGATTAAAATAAAATATCCAAAATCCAAGACTTTGTCTTCCTACTATATTTCAATGAAAATTCAAAAAAACTTGATTTTTCATCATCTATTTTTTAACACACTTTCCTTTCTTAATGATTGATGTTTGTTCAGGGAGAGTACTCATGAACGTTTAAACAATATAGCTATATAGATCAAATTTTCCAAAAATTTCTTCTAAATAGTCATGTTATTTTTCTTATGGTTAATAGGATGAATTATTGATAATTTCTTATTTACATTAAAAATTTTCTAAAATTTTATTATAATATATATTCCTCGGTTAATGTTTAGTTTTTGGTAGGGACATGTTATACCAGCATAAATGTTCTTTGTTATAAAAAACTGTACAACACTTGTAGTAACCTCTGAACCATGATCTTCCAAACTAATAATATTCCTATCATGAATATTTTTGTTTTTTTCTTTCCATGTACTGAGATTGTCTCTACTCTGAAAAAATACTCCTAGATAATTTTTTTCTTCCTTTAAATTAAAGGACAATTTTTCATTAGTACTGATGATCCATTCATGTTCAATTTTTTTGGAACTACCTTGTTATGTATAAAAAATTTATTTTGAGATTATTATAGTTCTGAATTTACCTTATTCTTTGAAAGCTTCTTTTCCCAATTTTTTGATGATTATACATCTACCACAAGACCCTTTCTGAAATGTTATCTAATCCCTATCAAGCTATTCTATGCTTCTAGAGATTAAAATAAGTCTTTTACTATTCTTTTTCTGTGAGAGGAAGTTTGTCTTAAAGGTCCATTAACATCATTTCTATTTCATCCACTTTCAATTTTTGTATTTTTGTATCTTCAATGTAGAGAATATCTTTCTTTGCACATTCTTCCTTTTCCTCAAATATACTTTATTTTTTTTCATTCAATAATAGAATCTTTACCTTATTGTTCATTTTATTTTTCTCTATAAAGGACTATAATTAATTATTTAATATATTCTCTAGATTGTTTCATTCAATTTCATAATCATCATAGATAGAGGTGTCAAAACCATTTTCCACATGAACCGTAAGGTTACTTTTGTCTTATGATAGGCTGTTTGAGGTGGAGTTAGCATCATCTTCCTTGATCACTAAACTTATTATTTTACATTTACATATTTTTTAATATCTTCCATAATATTTGGTTTCTCCTTTTGAACTCTTTCCCAATTTCTTCTTTCTATGGGTTTTCATCTTCTATTTCAGATTCCACAATATTTTTTAAGAAAATTTAAAGTAAAATGTCCAATTTAATTAAAATTTTATAAACATGGTGGGAATTTAGCGTTAAAATTAAATATTACCTTCTTGAATATTTTCAATAAAAGATAAATTATTTTTTTTATAATATTTATCTTCATTTTCATAATCATATTTACTTGATTATGACATTTCATCATCCTGATTTTGAGCTTCTTGTGGTCTGAAAATCTATCTCATCTTTGATCTTATTCACGAATACTATGATATTTCACATTTCATAGGCAATGTGTATGTTATGTAAATCATCTAGGGTAAGATCATATCTATCATCTAAAGATAATAATTTTGGATCAAACATATCAAGAAAATTTCTCATTATATTTTTTTTGATAATAATAGAATCAGTTAAAATTTTCACCATAACCTTGAATATTGTTGAAAATATCATTGAATATCGTGAAGTAGTCATAAAATTTTTATTCTTCACCAATATTGATATCTCCAAAATTCTCCCTCCAATTTTTTATTTTCCCTTCATGAATTTCATGTTTCATTAATAATTGATTTCAATTTTATCCCAAATTTCCTTGGAATTTTTGAGTCCCATGAACTTTGTGTAAAAGTTTTATAAAATAGTCATATAAATGGAATTTTGAGATTTTCTATCAACTTATACATGTCTATTATAAGTAAACTTTATAATATAATCTTCAAAAATATATGGGAATCCAATAGAAACTTTATAATTAATTTCAAGTTCGAGAGATATAAGACAGGGAAACATCCTATTCTTTAAACCGTGATAGTTCTTACCAAAAAAATTAGTAACACCCTTACTATTGGAAAAATTTAGATTATCCATCCTCAGTACTTAGTGTATCCTGAAATATGGAACATATATATGATTCCAATTGAAGTTTTTTGGGAGCAGTTACACCACTGAGAAGGGGGGTTGAATAAGTTGTGTTTTTAAAAAAATTTATTTCTTTTGAAATGAACCTATATCGAACCATTAGGATCCAATCCACTTTTTTGATAAATAAAACTATCTTAAATAAAATAATAATTAATAACATAGGAACTCAATATTTTTAAAAGGATTGGTCTAAATATGGGACTACTACTTTTTTAGATTAATAAGACTCCCCAATCACTAATTCTTTATTATAATCACACGCGGTTACAACATAAATTTCCTAACTAGCATAGAGTCCCACTAGAAAAATAGTTTCACATATTCATTTATAAAAATGATCATAAAAAATACATGAAAGATCACTTTTGAATGTTGGCTGCTCTTGAGAATTTTGTGAAGCTCTTTTCTTTTAAGCCTTCAATAAAAAAATAGCATATAGCAACTTTCTAAAAAAACATGACTGAACTCGTTCTTCCTCAATATCGGACTTTTTAATTCTCAAATATATATTTATAATAAAGTGTGACAAATGATAATTATGTGCATAAAATAATTATCACATATTTCATTTAGGCTTTATCATTTTGTCTACAAAATTTAACTACTTTGTGAACTGAAATCTACACTATGAGATATAAATATTATGTTCTTCACTTTAGTAATCACAAGAACACTATTATTTAATCTAGGAATCAGACTAGTAATATAGAAATTATTCCCTGGTTTTTAAATTAGTTATTGCTTGATAAGTCTTAAAAAGTGGTATGTAGTTTAAAGCGGTTCAATTGTCTAAGAAACCAAAAAATACGCCTCCAATCACTATAGAAAGTGTTGGACTCCCATATAATTTTTTATTCATATCCACATAGAATATCCACCTAAAATTTGAATTATTTTCTCCAAATAATTTAAATCATATTTATAAATAACTTTTATAACTCATTCACATACTATTATTCTAACTGCAAAGAAACTTGTGCACATATCACATATACAAACTAATCTTCATATGTAATTTGAAACCTCATCACTGTATTATCGTAAAAAACCATGATCATACTACTTAACTATCTTAGTTCTATATAAATGAGTTTCTCACATACATTATGAATGTCCAGAGGAAATGAATTTTCATATGAAAATTCTCATCATCTTCTTCATAGCACTGGTTAACATTTCAGCTTAATCCGTTAGTAAAATTTCATTCGCACATAACATTCTGTTCTATATGCAGATTTTTACTGAATCTTATCTTCATAGCTATAATCCAAAAAGCATATTTTTCATAGAGGAAAAATAATATTCTCCTCTTCATATAAAATTCCCCTTCATTCAAAAATTCATCCTCATGTAGTACTAATTATAATAGAATCCTTATCCACATTAACCGCATACTGTAACTCTCCCCGAATAGTACATATTCATCCAAAAATTATGCATCCAAAACATACTAACGTTTGAAAATCATTTTTATTTTTTTTGGAAATTCATACTTATCCTAATTTCAAACTCCAACCAAACTAGGTGTATCTCGTATGGTGAGCAAGCTCCTTTATGGTTGATCGATCTAAAAACCATTGTTAGTGAAGGGATCTTGTATTGAATGAAGAAGAATATCACATGTATTGATTGGATGGCTCATACTCAAATCAACAATCAGAATGGATTGGTGATGTTTTATTCATATAATTTATCTCGAATGTATTGTAGTCTACATAGTGGCTCATCCCACATCGAAAACTCAAACCGACATCCCTCTTCTTTATAATATAACCAGCGACCAATGCTCATTCAAGATATCTACCAAGGATCAACACCAGGCTTTAATGAACACACCATGGACCATTAGCCTAGTGGTATTTCCACCCATACAATGTGTTCCCATGTGTGTTCACTCCACGAGCCTTACATACAACCCCGCCCAAACCGAGAGGGAACTGTGCCACATCTTCTACCGATGAGATAGCCTAGGATGCTTCATTGAGCATGGTTGAACTTTGGGTCCCACAAAGTCAAGGTCAAGATTGTCATGGGCCACTATCTAGTAGGATGTTCTACTTTTTAAGTAAGGAAATATTAAAATACAATGTATATGAAATATGAAACAAAAAATTAATTTCCTTTCCAACTTCTCAATTTTCTTATTCTCATTTCATCATACAAAATATTATTTCTAATGGTATTTTTTAGTTTCTCCTATATTGTTTAAAACATAGTGAAAACACCGAAGTATATGTATTTTCATGTTATGAATAGTTCAAAGAATAAATACATTTATCAAGGATAATTTTCCAAGCTTGACATCCAATTCTATTAAATGGATCCATAAAAATTCTCCCAAAATCACCACTTCATCCAAAATCACTAAACAAAAAATGACACAAATTTAAGAAAAAATGAAACACTTATGTTTAAAATTGTATATATACTCTTATTTTAAGGTTTAGTTTAAAATATTTTGTTGTATTTAAGACATCCAACTTACCACTTTTAATCTATAATTTAACACATATATTATAGAAATTATCCTAACTATTTGTGTCTCCTCCAGATTTTTCATTAACATATATAAGAATCTAATATTACATTCTATAACATGGAGATAAATATATTATTTATTTTAAAAAGTAGAGTATCAGCTTCAATGATTAATAATACTCATTCTATATATTTTTATTGTATCTATTGACTATTCATACAACAAATGAAATGATTGAAATTTTAAAAAACAAAAAAGACACTAGGCTACCAACTGTTAATGTATACAAAATACTCACTAAGTGCCTTTTCCATATCACACATTAGAGGTCCATTTTTTAGGAAATGTGTAATAAAAACCCAATTTTTTAGAAATGGTCTGTTATTTTAATATTTTAAGCCTTTAAAAAACCTTTCAGATATATTCAAACTAAGATGAATTTTTTTTTGTTTTCTAACCACTACTGATCCTCAAACTTAAAATTATTTTTTTCACTCCAAGACATTTCTTCTCATTTATTCCAACTAGTTTCCAATTTATCTCTACTATCCATTCCATATTTTTAACTTCTATGATCATTTTATCCACATAACATGGAATTATGATGAAACTCCTATCATTAGAAACCCTAAAATTGTAGCAATGATTAGTATTTATATAAGTGAAATATTTCTATTTCATGAATGCATTAAATCTATTATTCTATTTTTTTGACTGCTTCAGCCTATATAAAACCCATTTGTTCCTATATATTATACCATCCTTTTTGGAATCTTTAAAAGCTACTATTTAATTCACAGAAATTTCCTCCTTTAAATTACCATGAAGTAATGTCATTTTTTGCATCAAATTACTCTAGATATAGACCGTATGATACAACCATTACATGGGAATATTAAAATAATGTATACTTAAACATTGGAGGTATAACATTAATAAAATAAACTCTTTACTATGATTAAAATTCCTTCAAAAATAGACATTCCTTAAACCATTTTCCACTATTTGCTTCATACTCCATATGGTAGACCTGTTTTTTATTTAATTCATGATTTCCTAAAGGTAAATATGATAACTCCTATGTTTTATTAACAAGAACTGAATAAAACTATTCATTTTTTATAACTCACAGTGTTTTATGTTAATCATAAATTTTACCAAATATAAGAATTTATGTTCTTCACCATTAGTTAGAAGAAAATAATTACAAAATAATTTAAACATCTTAACATGTTTTCAACTATGTTCGATATCCTCAACTAATCTTGAGGTTAAACTACAACTTACGAAAATATCAGTAATTATTTATACTTTCTTGAACATTAAAATAAAACTAGACTCCCTGGTACCTTTGGAACACATCCATCATTGAGTCTTCGTAAATTTTTTATGTACTACAAGGAAAATAGTACTCCCTGAACAAATCGATACTCCAAGACTTTGATAAAAAAATTTGTAGATTAAGTGTTATTTTAAAGATATTTTTGAGCCTAGAATGAAGAAGTTGAATTATGAAATTGAAGACGAATCCTCAAGTATGTGCTATTAATTTTGAGAAGAAGACATGGAGAGGTAAATAAGAGGACATGGTACATATGTTGTATTTTATATTCAACATATAAATCATGTTAAAAAATAAGTGTCACATTGTGTTTCAATTGAGGTGAATTTAATTAGGAGGGTATAAAGATTTTTAAGGTGTTTAAAAGTAGCATAGTAATGTTTGTAGTTATCTTTAAGTGTTTTAGAGTTAAAGAAAATTAAATTTAAAATCTGTATAAGTAGTATATAATTAAGGGTAATTATTTTAGAATATTATAAAATAGAAAAGTGCTCCAAGATAATATAATACATAAAAGAACCTCTAAGATAAAATTGTGAAAATTAATAATAATACTAAAGCTTCCATGTATTCATAATCAGTAGAAATATGGATAATTATAGAATGCATAAGATTAATATTACTAATGTTTAAGGGTAACTTTTAGAAGAATGAAAGTGGACAAGTCTTTAGTAAAAATGATTAATACCTAATGAAATTGATGTTGATGCGTAAAGGTTAATATGATAATATTAAATAGTATCACAATGGTTAACATAATACATAATATTTATTTCAATGATATATAATGGTTATCAAAAATTTACCTAGTATATATAACAGTAATTATAGGATACATAGGTGAGATTGTTAGAAGGATTATTTTTATTTATTAAGGATAAATTATAATAATAAATATGAAGATGATTTTCTTTTCTTATCTATATTAAATATGATAAATGAAATTCATAATACATGTATTAGAGAATATTGGACACATATTGAAGCTGAATATTAAATTTCTATAAAAGACAGAGATAACTGAAATATATTATATGAAACTATAGATATGGTCATACCATGTTCATGAAGACTTAGAGAAGAAGAGAATAATATATTGTTATATGAAGAAATATTAAAACATTTTGAAATAATAATTATAAATTATTGTAACTAGTTTACTCTGTTTTAACCCACATAGTCACACCATTATTATTTGGATAGTTCCAAATATGAGAACAATAAATGAAGTTAATAATGGAAGTTGGATAAATTTTAATGGAAGTAGTAGTTTAAATTTTCATTTCAAATTCAAATTTAAAATTTTAATATTTTATTGTTGTTGTATAATATTTAAAAAAATAATTGGGTGGTAAAACTTCTAAAAATGTGTGATGATTAGCTAAATGTTACAACCCACATTAATAGGGAACACCAATCATTTCTTGAGCCTACTTGTTTAGAAAAACACAGTTAAAAATCATAGGATAGAGTAATATTAGGATGGGTGAACTCATGGGATGCTTTCTATAGTGTGTATGAGCGAGGACAAAACCACATTAAAAAATATTTGTTGGTCTATTAGGTAAATAATTAGTAAAACAAGTGAACCCAATGGGTAATGGACTATGGTATACTAAGATGGAAACAAAGTTATTATGGGAGACCCATGGGGTCAGATGAATAATTTAATAACTTTAAAATTTGGGGTTATAAAAAATTATATCAGAGTCAATACCTAGTTAGAATTGTAGTGGAACTACCTGTATTTGAGGCATGGGTTCCATAATGAGTGTATATCTCTTTTTATTGGTGGAGAGTGTAACACCCATAAAAAATAAATAATTAATAGAGTAAGTGTTATTACCCATTTCAAAAAGGACCCCCTTTTTATGGGGCCCTTAATCATTATAATTCCACAATTAAGTGATTGTGGACTAAAGTAGTGTATAGATGGGTGACCTCCTGGGATGTTTCAAGGGCATGCGTGAATGAAAAAAAAAGAACACCAAAATAACATGTGTTGTATAATAACCCAGTCTTAACATACTTAGAAATTTCATTACGTTTGTGGATTACTTAAAACATTAAAAAATAAGCCCTAATACCTTATTATTATAGTGATTCTGGAGACATAGAAACATGAAAACTGGTACATAAGTGATCTACATTATCTCCCACTAGGTTATTCTTGACTAAAACCCTCTTTAGACACATCATACATAATACATATCTTCATAAACTAGGGTAGGAAAAATTAAAAGGGGTCCATTCAGATGATCAATAAGGGTAAAAAAGGGAGGCATGTAAGAATAAACATGAACACAGTAGTATGATAACATGATCAAAACATTTTAAGATCATATGTTTCATATAAAAGATCATAAGAATGAATCATGTCATAAAGAATGATATTTCATAAGACTTTAATTATAATGAAATAATGAAAAAAATCCACGAAAGTATAACATAGGAATAAAACATGGAATTTTGGTAGAAACATAAGAATATATATATAATGATTTATATATTAGTCAACACATTGTTGCTAAGGCCATATTAGTGGAATAATTCATTTACTGAATTGGGTTTTCTCCCCATTCCAGCCCTGTATTACAGAACTGAGTTCACTCTTTATTATAGCCCTATAATATTGAACTGAGTTCACTTATTATTTCATCCATTTATATCTCATGAGATATATATATTTACCCAATACATTGGAGGAAGATATAGGTCCATACCATATCATAATGAAATCATACATACATGTTCCACAAGATCATAAACAATAATATCATAGCCTATGAAATGAAATGGGTTCAATAAAAAAGTAATCATATTTTAAAATGTGGAAAAGAGACAGGCTTCATAATCATTTTCTCAAAGCATAACCTATAACGCCCTGACCCTAGTTACCCAGAGTTAGTGCATTATTTTAATACATTGTCATGACTACAAGGAATCAAGTCCCGAAGGACCAATCAGTTTAGTAGTCTTGGAAAATAGATTACATACATGAATGTTACATTACACTTTTTAACATACAAAACAAAATAAATAATCCTTTATGAACACCATTATTTCCTTGGCTTAACCCTGCATATCAATCACAATACACCTCTTGGAATCCTGGGAAAATAAAACAAAGAAATGGGTGAGCTCAAATGCTCAGTAAGGGTAAGAAATACAACATAAACTTCCAAAAATAAGCTAAACATTTAAGGTAATGTATAAAACTAAAAAAAAGCCTTTTAGACTTGAAATTTAGCATAATATGATAGAAATAAAATGAAATAATGCCATTTACTTATTCACATGGATATTCTAAAAATCAAATAATCGCATGAAATATCAATAACCACTTTAATAACGATGGAATGCATAATGCGAAACTTTAATTTCCATTTCAAGGCCTCGTGCCAAGACCTAAGGGTCAACTGTAGCTGGAACCCAACCCGAAGAGCCTCTGTATCCGGACTCCATCCTGGAGAGCCTCTGTAACTGGACTCCAACCCGGAGTGCCTCTAATAACTGGACACCAACCCGGAGTGCCTCTAATAACCAGACACTAACCCGGAGTGCCTCTAATAACCGGAAACCAACCCAGAGTGCCTCAAATAACCGTACACCAACCCGGAGGGTCTGCTATAACCGGACCCCAACCCAGAGTATACTAGTCCAACACATTCATCTTAAGAATTGGATGAGATATAACATAAAAATTCAAATTATAACTAGCATATGAAATGCCAAAACATTAATCATAATCCATTAATGGCATAAAAATAACTCATCCATAGTAAAACATATCACAATACCTTAAATAAAATATGGAATATTTTTATCATAATAAATCAACATCAAACAAGTGTAAAATTTATCAAAGGATGTTGACATAGATAAAAATGATTTGTAAAGCTCTTTGAGAGAAATATCTATTTTTCTTGAAAACATTTAAAAGTCACAAAATTTAGAAAAGAAGACATTTAAATACATTTTTGATTCAAAGTGTCTCATACCACTTTGAAACTTCCTAAAGGAATTACCATTTTAAAAACATCCATGTCCATATAACTAAATCGTTAAAACCCATTTTGAATACATGAACATTAATGAGAAATATTTAGAAGAATAAATATTTAAAACATTTGAAATGATGTTTTAGTAAAAATTACCTTAAAATAATCCCATTGAAAACCCTTTCATAAAACATGGACATGGATAATAAATATGTCCCATTAGATACTTATGTAAAAACAACCTCAGATAATATTTAGATTGTGAAATTAACCCTTACCAATTTGATAACTTACAAAACATACACCCCATGAAAGAGGTATCATACAATGAATATGTAGATACACATAAATTAAAGTGTATTACACAAAGAATACAATTATGGTCAGTACATACACCACACAAAAAGGTAATAGTGGCAATATGGTATGAATCTCACAGGAATAAGGAGTAAGATGAAAACTCCTCACCTTGTAATTTTCCTTGGTTGAGGGTAGGTTAAACTCCTGTATAATGGTTAAATAATTGTTATTCAATTATAAAAGAATCATATACATTAATATGATATCATATATGATCTTTTAACATTGATTTGTTAATAATATCTTAGTATTATCATCGTTTCAGGTGTTAACGAATTCGCTTTCCTTTATATATTTTGTTACATAAGTCGTGTTTGTTATAGATTGGTTGTATATTATTCATATCCAGAATGATATAAAGTCCTTAAACATTATTTGTAATCATCAAATGAGAATTATAATTGCATGGATATGATGGGGAATGAATCTGATCACGTTCATGGAGAGGGTAGTCCGTACGTATGCACGAGCGACAATATCACTCTTTTGATATTAAAATAATCTATAATTGGAAATTATATCATGTATACAGAATAATTATCATGTTATATTTATTATTTAAAGGAATTAAACATCATTATTATACCCATCTAAACAATAATGTTTTGAATAACATTTACACCACGACGTGGAGACGGTAAGCCTTACGTACGCACGTATGGTGACATGTCATTGAAAGGATAGATAAAATACTGAATATGGTTGTACCATATTTATAATAACATCCTATTATATATAAGATACTGGAGTTATTATTTTATAAAGGAAATAACAAAGAAATAAGAAGTTGAAGAATAAATGAACTTGAAAAAAGGTGGTGAAAACATTACCTCTTCTTTGGGTTCTTCTTTTTGATTTGATCAAAAGGGATCCCTACGTTGGATTTATGATCAAAATAAGGCCTATAGGTTTAAGGGAGGGAAGTTGAGAGAATAGTTTTCCAGGTTTTGGCCGATCCAAATGGCTTTGAATATGTGATGAATTGGTTAGAAGTTTTGTCTTTTTATAAGGGTGAGGAGGGGATCATTAGGAAAAACTTAAAGTATTATTTTATAATAAATTCATATTCTGTTTCTAATGGCTCCAAAGTAGATTATTCAAAGACTAAGGTGGGTATGGGTCAAAATACTTTCAACCAATAGATTTTAGATAGGTTTGAGTCATTATATTAAACATATCTTTATAGTTTGAAATCTTGGTTTATTAGTTTGACACTTACCATGACACTTTGTATTTTTATATTATATAGTTAATAAACATAGAATATACTCCAAGAGACCCCCTAAGTGGTCCATTAATGATACACATATCATGATACATGTCCTTTGGCCGAACATTAGATTTTTAGGAATTTAATATCAATTAATAATATAATATTTGTTTTAAAAACTCTTTTATGTCAATTTTGACACTATTTGGTAATTGATTTTTGTGAAATTTATATCAGCATGATTAGTTTGAAAAAAGTTAATTAAATCAATACTAACATGTCATATTAACCTATAAAATTCTTGAAATTCATTAAAAGTCTCAAATTATATTTATTTGGGTATTTATAATATCAGTTATTTTAATATTTCAATAATAAGGTAATTACTGCATCATCATTATGTCATAAATAAATTAAATTATTTAATGTATAAAAATTATAAAAAAATACCATTATGTATGAAATATTTTTATATTTCTAATTAATATTTATAGTCGAAAAGATAACATATATAACCCTATGTAAAAATTGTTTTCTTAAAAGATATAGGCTTATGTAATTTTTGTATTTACTTTAACTTAATTAATATAAAGTGTCATTATCACTTACAAGTGGATCCATGGTGTCCCAAAATTGACCCAAAGTTGCCCACGGTTTGACATGTATCAACCAATAGGGTTAAGACACCTTTTAGGGTAATTTATTTTTATTATAATATTATTTTTTTTACCCTTATTTACAGGATTTACTCTTTAACCATGGTAAATAAAATATTTACCGAAGTAATTTTTCAATATGTCTAAAAATAAAAGATACCTATTTACACAATTTGGACATCCTGATTTAAAATACGGAGTCCATTTTTCAAAATTCAAATCACAGAAGTGGCAGAAATTAATTTAAAATTAATTCTCGCTGTCAAAACAAAAAGTGTGTTTTTAAGAGATAATAAATATCAACAGATTGACACTTGTTTATGTCCAGTTTAAATGTGAAAGTATGTCCAATGACCAAAATTGTATTAAATGGTAAAAATATATTATAAATATACCTCTAAACCACTCAAATTCATAATTTATCACTATTAAATATTTGGATTTGAAAAGTTGTTTTTAATAAAAATTTAGTAATTTTAACTATTCATCAAAATATAAATTTATCAGAAAAGTACCAAAATTTCATCCTAGGATAATTTCGATATTATGAATCAAAAAATAAAGTCCATTTTGAAAGATAAAATGTATAAAATTTCAAAAAGTGGGTATTACTATTCATAACAACTACTTTGATTGGTCGTGGCGTGTTAGAATCTCGAAGTTGTGTATAACACATGCTACTGTATTATTCAAAGGGAAGCGTACCGTGGAAGCTTGAGGTGTTACATTCTCCCCTACTTGAAATAATTGCATCCTCGTAATTGGAAATTGTTCTTTGAAAATAAAATGTTGAAAATAGAGAATACATTTTTGGAAAACTCATATCGGAAATAGGGTTAATAAAATTTTGTTTTAATAAGAGGGAAAGGGAAATGAGAATGTCACCACCAAATTAGGGTTTCAAATAGAAGAACATTGGTGAAAATTATGGACATGTAATTAGAGGGAAAACCTAAATATTTATAGGGAGTGATTGAGTTCATTAATCACAAACAAGTGTAGAATTGAGGGCATCAAATCCATCAATCTATGATGATTTAAAATATCATCAATTCAAAAAAACATAAGGAATTAGGATAATTTTTTTTTGTCTTAATACCCCTTACCTAATGTTTAATAATTGATTTATCCATAAAATAATAGAATATATATGTATATATATATATATGTATTTATATATACTTGACAAGTAGAGTTTCATCCTTCAACTAATTCCTACTAAATACTAATCTTTCACTCTAAAAGATTTAATATATATATATATATATATTCTACTTATCCTAATAATATAGGGTTCCAAAAATAATGAATTTATAATTCACATATCATACCCTTTAAAAAAACTACATTATTCAATCCAGGACAACACATGGGCTAGTGGTAGGTGATACACCCTTGTCGCCCTTCGGTTGTGGGTTCAAGTCTGGCAGCTTTGCCAGACGCGACAGGTTTCCACCCAACCTCGAGGTTGTCCTTTTTATGGAAATCCCAAAATAATCTCAAACTAGACTTATCCAAAATACTTCTTCCCAAAATCACAGTCCAAAATATATAAGGTAGGTAAACACAATGAAGATCCTTTTTTTGACGTAATAGCATGTGAACAACTTCATCATGTATTCTTTTAAAATATTGTAACACACTAATTACCATAAAACTTTGTTGATTACATTCATACTCCCTTGTTACTTATATAATATTAGATATATTCCTCATATCCAAAAACATTGAATATTTCAACAATGATGAAATAAGCAAACAATTAATCAGTGCCAAGGTAGTCAAGAATATCCAATATAATTCATCCAAATCAACCATCTATTATTCCAAAGTTACTACCTTAGTATCAAGACCATATTAAGGATTAACTTTCTTCCAAGCATGTATTTTCAAAAAAAAGTTTAAATTGATGTTGAGTCACTTTTCATAGTACCATAATATCTAAAATCCTCAATGAAATAGTCCTGCAGTACAATCCTTATTTATCTCCATAATTCATATAACCAGTATATCATTGATACAACACTCAAATGAAATAATTCTTTAATAACAACATAAGAACACTAGTCATTCCTCTTCATCTGTGGTAGTATCACAACTTTATTATTATCCAATAGCATCATTTGGTGCATACTCTCATGATTTGGACATTGGTTTGCATAGTGTCCCAACACCTTGTAGATGAAGCATTGTACATTTGACAACTTTTCTTACCCTTGAAATCACGTACTTGGTGTCCTTTTTCTCCACACTTATAAAAACTCTGATTCCCTTCAATCATTTACCAAGGTGATTCATTCCACATTTATCACACATTGGAAAATCCTTCTTTCCCTTATTCTCTTTATCCATATTTCTTTCTACATCCTTTTTTTCTCTGGCTTCCCTTCAAAGCCATAGAATTTAGAGAGTTATTTACTGATCTTTTGATACTATTAATTCATATGATTATAATACATGGGAGACTATATCCTTTCTAAATGTTGACTTAATACCATGAATGATATGACCCTTCTTACTATTTGGATCATACATATTGCTAGAGTTCTCATTCTTTCTAATGGGCGCCATTTCTAAAAAAATGGCATACACTAATTCAGTTTATGAATCACAATTCATAATTCCAAACATGTAAAATACCTAACATAAATTACATATTTTATGGATATAATCCATAATCACAAAACTATTTTCTTTGAGTAAGTATATACTCATAAATCCTTCATAGAGGTTTGTAAAGAAAATGAGAATTATTCTAGGCATATCCCCCAGGAGTGTCATAACCAAGAGTGCAGCAAGACCCATTGTCATGCACCAGTTCCCGTTCGACTCTAGCTCAAAGCAGTGTTTTCGGGTTTTACCCCTAGGTACATATATGCCAGAGCCACCTCTACCTGATCGTATCTAGACAGGGATGTATTGCTTAGAAAACTCAAAAAATATCTACAATACAAAAATTCCAGGAAGTTCTTCTATAGAAATCCTCAAATTCTATCTTAGGGTAATGTGCTCCAATAAGAGTTTATCTAAATCTAGTTTCCAAGGTTAATTCTAAACTTCCTCTGATACCAATTGTAATGCCCCGACCCTAGTTACCCAGAGTCGGTGCATTATTTTAATACATTGGCATGATTAAAAAAAGTCAAGTCCCGAAGGAATGATCGGTTTAGTAGCCTTGGAAAATAGATTACATACATGAATGTTACATTACACTTTATAACATACAAAACAACATAAATAATCTTTTATAAACGCCATTATTTCGTTGACATAACCCTGCATATCAATCACAATACACCTCTTGGAATCCTGGGAAAATAAAACATAGAAAGGAATGAGCTCAAACGCTTAGTAAGGGTAAGAAATACAACAGAAACATTCAAAAATAAGCATAAAAATTTAAGGCAATGTATAAAACTAAAAAAAAAGCCTTTTAAACTTGAACTTCGTCTTAATATGGCAGAAATAAAATGAAATAATGCCATTTACTTATTTACATGGATATTGTACTAATCGAATAATCACATGCAATATCAATACCCACTTTCATAACGATGGAATTCATAATGCCGATCATTAATTTCTGTGTCAAGGCCTCGTGACACGAACTAAGGGATAACTGTAATCGGAACCCATCCTGGAGAGCCTCTATAACTAGAATCCATCCCAGAGAGCCTCTGTAACCAGAATCCATCCCGGAATGCCTCTAATAACCAGACACCAACCCAAAGTGCCTCTAATAACCAGGCACCAACCCAGAGTGCCTCTAATAACCGGACACCAACTCAGAGTGCCTCTAATAACCGAACACCAACCCGGAGGGTCTGCTGTAACCGGACCCCAACCCGGAGCATACTAGTCCAACACATTCATCTTAATAAGAAGATGAAATATAATATAAACATTTGTATTAAAAATAGCATACGAAATGCCAAAACATTAATCATAATCCATTAATGGAATAAAAATAACTAATCCATAGTCAAACATATCACAATACCTTAAATACAATATGGAAGATTTGTATCATAATAAATCAACTTCAAACAAGTGTAAAGTTTATCAAAGGATGTTGGCATAGATAAAAATGATTTGTAAAACTCTTTGAGAGAAATATCCATTTTTCTTGAAAACATTTAAAAGTCAAAAAATTTAGAAAAGAAGACATTTAAATACATTTTTGATTTAAAGTGTCCCATACCACTTTGCAACTTCTGAAAGGAATTAACATTTTAAAAAAATCTATGTTCATATAACTAAATCCTAAAAGACCATTTCAAAGACATGGACATTAATGAGAAAGATTTAGAGGAATAAATATTTAAAACATTTGAAATGATGTTTTGGTAAAAAGTAACTTAAAATATTCCCTTTGAAAACCATTTAATGAAACATGGACATGGATAATAAATATGTCCCATTAGATACTTACGTAAAAACAACCTCGGATAATAAAGATATTGTGAAATTAACCCTTACCAAATTGATAAATTACAAAACATACACCCCATGAAAGAGGTATCATATAATGAATATGTAGATACACATAAATTAAAGTGTATTACACAAAGAATACAATTATGGGCAGTACATACACCACACAAAAGGTAGTAGTGGCAATATGGCATGAATCTCATGGGAATAAGGAGTGAGATGAAAAAACCTTACCTTGTACTTTTCCTTGGTTGAGGGTAGGTTAACCTCATTTATAATGGTGAAATAATTATTATTAAATTATAAGAAAATAATATACATTAATATGATATCATATATGATCTTATAAGATTTATTTTTTATGAATATCATAGTATTATCATCGTTTCAGGTGTTAACGAATTCATTTTCCTTTATATATTTTGTTAAATAAGTCGTGTTTGTTATGGATAGGTTTTATCTTATTCATATCTAGAATGATATCATGCCCTTAAACATTATTTTTAATCATCAAATAAAAATTATAAATGTATGGATACAATGGGGAATGAATCTCATCGCGTTCGTGGAGACGGTAGTCCGTACGTACGCACGAGCGACAATATCACTCTTTTGATATTAAAATAATCTATAATTAGAAATTATATCATATATACATAATAATTATCATGTTATATTTATTATTTACTAGAATTACACATAATTATTATACCCATCCAAATAATAATGTTTTGAATAACAGTTACACCACGACGTGGAGACGGTAAGCCGTACGTACTCACGTATGGTGACATGTCATTCAAAGGATGGATAAAATACTGAATATGGTTGTAACATATTTATAATAACATCAAAGTATATAGAATATACTATAGTTATTATTTTAGAAGGGAAATAACAAATAACGATGAAGTTGAAGAAGAAATGAACTTGAAAAAGGGTGGTGAAAACATTACCTCTTTTTCGGGTTCTTCCTTTTGATTTGATCAAAAGGGCTCCTTAGGTTGGATTTATGATCAAAATAAGGCCTCTAGGTTGAAGGGATGAAATTTGAGATAATATTTGGTCCAGGGTTGGCCGAGCCAAATGGCTTTGAAGGTGTGAGGAATTGGTTAGAAGTGGTGTCCTTTTATAAGGGGGAGGAGGGGCTCTTTAGAAAAAACATAATGTATTATTTTATAATAAAATCATATTTGGTTTCTAATGCCTCCAAAGTGAATTATTCAAATAATATTGTGGGGATGGGTCTAAATTTTTTTGACCAATAGATTTTAGACAGGTTTGGGTCATTATATTAACCTTATCTTTTAGTTTTAACTCTGGGTTAATTAGTTTGACACTTACCATATCACTTTATATTTTTATATTATATAATTAATAAAATTACTATATACCTCCAAGAGACCCACAAGTGGTCCATTAATGATACACCTATCATGATACAAGTCCTTTGTCCGAACCTTATATTTTTAAGAATTTAATATCAATTAATAATATTTTTTTTAAAAAACACTTTTTTGTCAATTTTGACATTATTTGGTATTTGATTTTTGTGAAAATTATAACCACATGATTACTTCGAAAAAAGTTAATTAAATCAATCCTAACATGTCATATTAACCTATAAAATTAGTGGAATTCTTTAAAAGTCCCAAATTATATTTATTTGGGTATTTATAATATCAATTATTTTAATATTTCACTAATAAGGTAATTACTGCATCATCATTGTGTCATAAATAAATTAAATTATTTAATGTATAAAAATTATAAATAAAATAAATTTATGTAGGAAATATTTTTATATTTCTAATTAATATTTATAGTCTAAAATATAACATATATAACCCTATGTAAAAATTGTTTTTCTAAAAGATATAGGCTTATTTCATTTTTGTATTTACTTTAACTTAATTAATATAAAGTGTCATTATCACTTACAAGTGGATCCATGGGGTCCCAAAATCGACCCAAAGATGCCCATAGTCAGACATGTATCAAAAAATAGGGTTAATACACGTTTTATGGTAATTTATTATTATTATAATAATATTTTTTACCCATATTTACCGGATTTACACTTTAACCATGGTAAATAAAATATTTACCGAAGTAATTATTCAAAATGTATAAAAATAAAAGTTACCTATTTAATAAATTTGGACATCCTAATTCCAAATATGGAGTAAATTTTTCCAAATTCAAAACACAGAAGTGTCGGAAGTTAATTTAAAATTAATTCTCGCTGTCAAAACAAAAAGTGACTTTTTAAGAGATAATAATTATCAAAAGATTGACACTTGTTTATGTCTGGTTTAAATGTGAAATTATGTCCAATGACCAACATTGTATTAAATGGTAAAAATATATTCTAAATATACTTTAAATCCAATCAAATTCATAATTTATTACTATTAAGTATTTCGATTAGAAAAGTTGTTTTTAATAAAAATTTAGTAATTTTCACTATTCATCAAAATTTAAGGTTATGCAAAAAGTACCAAAATTTCATCCTAGGATAATTTCAATATTCCGAATCTAAAAATGAATTCCATTTTGAAAGATAAAATTTATAAAATTTCAAAAAGTTGGTATTACTATTCATAATGGCTACTTTGATTGGTCGCGACGTGTTAGAATCTCGAAGTTGTGTACAACACACGCTACTGTATTATTCAAAGAGAAGCGTACTGTGGAAGCTTGGGCTGTTACATAACCTGTGAAAAAAATCATGTTTCATAAACATGTAACCCTTAAAATTGAAATAGATTTCCTAAACATCGTGAAATAAAACATAAAACGTTAAGAGAAAGAATAATAATGGAAGAATTTAATCCTTCCCACAAAAGGCATGAGAAACACCAACAGATGTTATCTTAGATGTTAAAAAAGTTTGAAATAACTTTTAAAAACACTTCATGAAGAAATTATTTTTTATGCTTTGAAAAATTCTTCTTAGAACGTTAATCCTTTGGAAAATAATTTTTATTAAAATAATGTTGAATAATTAAAAAAGAATCATTGTAAATATTTTGAAATCGTTTTTTCCTTTGAAAACATTTATAGAAGATTGAAAGAATTTTTAGATCTGTTTTGCTTTAAAACTTATAAAATAAGCATAATAACATTTTGAAAACAAATTTCTAGGAAAAATACTTTGGAAACTTATAATAAATTACTGACAATGATTTCAGAACCATTTCTTTGAAAGTATATTTTAAAAAAAAATCGGAAAAATTAACCTTTAAACATGAAAAGGAAAATTCAAAGAAATGATAGTTGGTAAATTAATATTTTTCGTAAGAGAAAAAAGTACTCATTTTTCATGGTAAAAGGTTATAGATATTCCTTGTTTGGATAGAGATAAGAATATTCCTATGAAAACATTGGTAAAATAGAAAAAGGGTAAACATTTTCTAAAATAATTATATGATATTTGTTGAATATTCTTGGAATCTATTTTTTAATGCTTTGTTTTAAAGAAATAAAAATTTCCCACCGAGGAGAGAGGTATGGTCATATTTTCTTATTTTCTTTAATTATCTTCAGTACGAAAGTGTCGAAAAAATGGTACTAATACATGAATAATTCAAGACTAACCATTGTATAATAAAATTAATGAGTGTTCTTGAAAGATGGATTATATTATTTTATCAATAAAAATGTGATCACAAAAGATCATGATAAACATGAGATTTTTTTAATAAACTCTTACCACATGGAAACATTGAATCATACTCCCCATGTAAGAAAATTAAACTACATAGAGCTTAAAATATAAATAAAATAATAATATTCATGATATAACATTTAAAAGTAGTTTTATACACCTCATATAAAAATATAGGTGTATATCATGGCATGTGTGTCAAAGACAGAAAATTGTGACAAAAATAATTTACCGATTTCTTTAATTTTTAAACATAAACCCCATGAAAGAAAGATAATAAAAATTTTATGTAAATAATCATATATTTAAGTATAATAAGAATATAATACATTCATGTTCATTTTATTCACCAAAAAAATAAGTGGACAGTGAATAAGATATGTATCTAACAGAAATAAAGAGTGAGATGAAATTTCCTTACCTTGTGTCTTGACTCTCATCATACTCATAAAAAATTTCTATATAATAAATATAAGTTCATTATAAATTAATAAAATAATCATATTCTTATATCTAATATCATTTATTATTTTATTATGTATTTATATTACACATTTGTTATCAATTCAATGTTAGTTATTCACTTTGGGTAATATACGCTTTGTTTTCCATGTGTGTCTTAATTTGTCATATCTTTTGTCCTTATACTTATATAATGATTTACATAATATAAACCATGATATAAATATAATTTATATTTATTATATGTTTATAATAATAATCCATATAATATATAAGTATGAAATAGAATACACCATTCATCGAGATCGTAGGTTATACATACACATGAACACTATTTCCATTTAATTGTAGCATTGGATAGAATAAAGTAAAAGATATATATATATATATAATTATTACAGTAGTTTTATTATATCATATATTTCATATATATTCACTAAAACCATTCTTAATACATTCCATGTAGTGTATGAACAAATCACATCACTTGGGGGGGGGGTAGTAGTCCACACTTCCTCAAACGAAATTAGCGTATTAATACCAAATTGAAGGTATAAAGATTTGTGTGATAAAATAATTAAAAAATATTAAATATATAATAATTATAATATATAACATATATAAATATAGTTTCTATAATAATTTCTCTCACGAAAGGTGGTAATGGAAAAATGAAAAATCATTGTTTAGTGACACGGTAGTTCGCCATACAGGTAAACACCATGTTCATTACCCTTTCGGTGGAAGTATGTATAAGGTTATGTATAAAAATTATAATATAAAAATAATAGTATATTTGGGATACTGTTTTTTTATATAGGCTTTTAATAAGGATGTTTTATGGGGTTGAGGAAGAAAATAAAAGAAATAAGTTTGAGAAAGGGTGTTACCGCTTAATCGGGTAACACCTTTTCGTTTGTACCAAAGGGCTTCATTTGAAGGATTTATGCCCAAGGTAGGCTTAAAGGAAGAAATTAGGGATATTAAGAATCTATTTGGGTATATTTTGGTCGATTCCATTTTTATTTATAGTTTTGAGGAAGTTGGAGGATATGAGGTCTTTTATAAAGGAGGATGAGGGACACTCTTGTAATATTTTTGGAAAGGGAATCCACACCCACATTTTTTTTATTGAAAGTGGATCTAATAATGGTTCAAAGTCTATAAAAGGTAGATTAGGGTATAAAAATTTCCACAAAATTTCTTTTGGACATGTTTATACTACTCTTGTTTCTATAAGGTGATGGTTTACTCCCTTATTATACTTAATTTCAGTTTAATTATTGTAATTAATTTTAATTACTTTCATAAATATTTTTGGTCAACAGATAATTTTATATTATTATACAATATAAATTACCCTGATTAAAAATATGGAATCCATTTTTCCAAATTCAAAACACATAAGTGGCCGAATTTAACTTAAATATAACCCCGTAGATGGGAGGATAATATGGGGTTTTAAAGTAAAAATGTTCAAAATATTGTTATGTTTTTATTATAAATTTCAAAATGAAATTGATTAGAATAACCTAAATTGGATTGTTTGATAAAAAATTAATCTCGTTAAACTTTAAAACAAAACATAAAAAATAATTTAACTATGTAAATAAATTAGATGAAAAGATAGTTTTGAATTAAAATTCAGTATTTTTAACTATTCGTTAAAAATAAAACGTCATAGAAAAATACCAAAAATTAACCATAATCTAATTTTTATTATTTTCATTAAAATATTAATTTTATTTTTACATGTAATATTTTTAAAAGTTCCAAAATTTATATTTAAAATATGTTCACCATTAAAAGGAGGTAAAATTGTCTTAAAAAATATAGTGTTCTATGTGTTAAATTGATTTTATTATTATATTATGCTTATAAAATCTATTGGATAAATGTAAAATATATTTTCTTTGATATATAACATATATATTACATTATAATTACTGAAAAATTGTAATTAACTAAATTTATTAGGATTAAAAGAACTTTTTGAGCATAATACTAATTTTCTATAAAAATACACCCTTTATATTCAATTGGTTCTTATATTCATTTATAAATATTTTGTATGTAATTAATTCATTTTATATTGTTTGAAAACCATATATTCACATAAGATATTAAATAATATTCATATAATCTAATTGAATAGCTATATTGTGTATTATTATATTTCGTTTAATTATATATTTTTGTTTGGTAACACTTGGTCCCACATATTACACAAGCCATTGAGGAAAGTCAGTTTTGTGTCAAAAATAATTTTAACATAGTTTTCGCTATATAGAAAGATAAACAGTTATATTTCCTGTAGTGAAAGATTAAATTTTAATTTATTATAAATCAATCCAAACTTATTTCATTAATATATATAAAATAACTATTTTTAGTGTTGTGTGGATTGAAAAAAAAGACAAAATTATTTTGAAAAAAATATTTCACAAAATCTCGGGGTGTTATATAATGGATGGAAGAGATTCATTATTATTATTGGTGACCTATGTGGGTATTACCCTCTAATATTATAGGAAGGAAACTAAGGTATTACTGGAGACGCATGGGTTAAGATAATTTGGTTCATGGCTCGGGTAGGCCAGATCATGACAAGGGTCCTGCATACATGTTAACATTAGTGTAGATAACTATGTACTATATATAGAAATATAGTTCATTGAAAAAGATTATTATTTGATGTAAAATATAGATAAAAAATTAATAATAAGAATAAAACACATGTGGGAGTGGAAAGAAAAGAAAAAATAGAAATGACACACTATTTTGTTGGTAAACATCATAGATTTATAATGTGGTGATGAAAAAGGAAGTCACACATATTTTTATCATTGAATAAGTGAAAGTTACTATTATGTTGTTAGGATACTACCATTGAGGGATTTATATAATTCAAACCTTAGTAATGTATAAGATTTCAGTGTAACTTATTAGGATACAATACTGGTATATTATTGTATTATGAGTAAATGACATTCTCAGATCATTTATATCCACAGGGTGAATATAATGGATCATAATGCCTTAGGTGATCCTAGATACTACCAAGGATTAACTACTCATTTTGAGTAGTAAATCTTGGACATCATGTTTTTATTATTTATTACTTTCCTTGATGTGTGAGTTAAGAAATGTGATCACTCAATCAAAAAATTAACAAAGGTTGAATTATAAATAAATCATGAAATATAATAATGGTATATAGTTCACTAATTTATCCCCTCTCATTAAACCTCATCATGCCTAGGTTAACCAAAATTTATATTAGATAATTTAAGGTTTCCTTTTATGGGAATGATGTTTAGTGTTTTTTATGGAATTTTTTAGTGAAGTTTGTGTTGTGATAGAAAATTTATATACATCATGGATAGTATTAATATAGTGAATAAAACAATATTCTGACAGTCTATGTGAAAAATTATAATTTTGGGAAGGAAATAATTCTACCCTATATACATTCAATAGGAATGGATGATTTTTATATTATGACTAATAATCTTACATCTATTCTATAAGAAGAAACTTTGAGTTTAGATACTTGAAATAGTTTGGAGAATTATGGGAATATATGAAATTATATTATTCCATATATTTTTGAGAATTAATTTTTAAAATTGAAAGAGATCAAGACTATTAAATATATTTAGGATAAACTAATAAATATATATTAAGGGAATAATAATGTAAAAAAAACAAAGTTACAGATTTTTATATTTAAGTATAAAGATATGAAATTTAATAAAGGAGAATCTGTTGATGAATTATTTATCATGGTTAATGAGGTAGAAATCAAAATTATAGGTTTCATTTAGAACCATAAAGAATTAATTATGCTTAAAGAGATACTTTTTATCTAATAATAAATATTTGGTTTTAAATTTTTGTCTATATATTATTGTGATCATAAAATACTTCCCTTAGATAACTTTATTGTCATCTAGGATACATAAAAGTTATGAAAAGAATGCAGTTAAAAGGATAAGAGTTAATCTATGAAAGAAATATCATTAGAATTTGTGAATGGTCTACGGTACCTAATTAAAATTATGGAATAAAATGATGATATTGTTGAATGTTTTTATTGGAATTAAGATTATGATGTGAATTTCAATAAGATCTTGTCCCTTATCTAATTTTTTTTCCAAAGTGGTAAATGTAGATTTATGGTAAAATTACCTTTATTTTGTTTTAACTATGTGTTTATCAGAAATTTTATTTCAAATTATATAGATATGAAAGAATTTGAAGTTAGAGATGATGAATATGTGAAGAGAAAAATTTCCTCGAGGAAGAAAGAATGGATGTATTCTTTTAATGTTAAATGGGATAATTTCTCTAAATTTAAGAAGATAATATTGTAATCTATGTGTGAAGACAGTTATTATAGTGTTGATGATGGAGAGATAGATTACTCCATTGTATATGGTTAATAACTGGTAATTTCAGAGATAAATAAACAATATTCACAAATTTTTAGAGAATTAATGATGAATGTGAGGATGATAAATAAATAGATTTCATGATAAAGTGGTAACTCAAAGAAGTGATATTTAAATAATTTCAATTGGAAAATGAGAATAATAGTTTTAAGATTGGTTTCCAATTGTGTTTTAAAAATCACTATTTACAAGATATGGAAGAATCAATGTTTAAAAATGAAATTAACAACTAGATAAGTTACTTTATGATAAGAATAATAGGAATATTGACTTGGAAATGAAGGGAAGTAACAAGCAGAAGGATCATGAGATTATCCAACAAAAATTTATTGATGTAGAAATGAAATCAAGAAGATAAAATTAAAATATTTATAAATCAACTCATAAATCTATATAAAGATCAATGATAATGATTGTAAAAGAGTTTGAAGTCTAAAAATTGTTGATATTCAAGTAGGACAAAAAGTATTGCATTGAAATGTTGATAAAGATCATAGAGGTGTTGGAAAGATTCATAAATGTGTGTAACTATTTAATAAATTTTTTATTTATGAAAAATGGTTGATTCATTTAAATATATGTATTTTGGGAAAAATTCTTTTAATGTAAAAAACACTAAAAATTGTGATTTTAAAAACTAGAAATAATTATTTTATAGCACAGTGGAGACAAAAATAACATGAAAGGGTGATTTTGGTTTAATTTCTAATACTTTATTAGGGGGAGTAATCCTAATCAAGTAATAAATGTTAAGAAGAAATATAATAGTTTTTTACTGAATTTTTAGAATTTGTTTCTACCATAGCATGAGGTTTTTGAATGATGTGATTAGTTGGGTCCCTATTCCACTGAATTTCTCACCATATTACCCACCCATTTGAGTATGAATTTTAATACTGAAAAGTCAGAGAAGAATAAAGTGAATAGAAATGAGAATTCATTGATTATTTATGTTTCAAACAAAAAATAAAAAAGGTAACATCCATAGATCTTGGATAATATATTATCATATTATATGTTTGGATGTTTAATGACATTTAATGACGTTAACAAGTTAAAAAAACTTTTATAAACATTGATAATGGGGGTGACTCAAAATTTGTGTATTTGGTTTAGTAATCATTAGTGAAGATAATATTGAATTGAGGAACTCATTATTTATTATTAGGTTGAAATTAAATTTAATATGTGGGTATAAAATCAATTATTATGGTCATAAAGTGTTATTGTAGAATAATGATTCTATTGTGAAGATGTTTAAGATATATTTATTGTAATTACAGGAAAATGAACAATAATTATCCTATTTTAGGATGATGAAATTGTGAAGAATAATTTGACATGTTATAAGAATTAGAATTAAAAAAGAGAGAATAATTACTCTATAATGGGAGGAAGAATAAATATACTCAAGAAAAGTTCCAAAGATGTGATCTAAAAAATAAGATATTAGAGAAATAAAGTGGATGAATGTTATTCCATTTGAGGGGACAATTTCCAATGTTATGAAAATAAGGAAGTAAAGAGTAGTAAGAAGAAACAATATTTATAATGTCACATTTCTGATATAAATAAAATATGACATTTTTTAATTATAAATATGTGTCAACGAATAACTTGGTAGATCAATGTGTATTTCGATCAAAGAGGTAGAAAAAATTCAATCACATTATTTTTATTTCATAATATTTATAAAAGGGAGATAAAATTATCATTGAGGAGAAAAAAAGTTATGTCCTTAAAACTAATATAGGTATAGATCTATTATTTATAGGGATTAGATATTTTTAGTGAGTTAAAAAATGATAAGCTATGAATTCCACATGTGGGTTTGGGAGATTTTTTATTTTTTAACTATTCAAACATGATTAGTCTGAATGTTTTTTTTGGAAAATGTAATATGATATTTCAAATAAAATATTTCTTAAGGGGAAGTAGACTGATTATTGGTTTCTATAAAAGGGGCCAAGAACTGTGATGTTGTGGATGCATGTCACTATTTATGGACAACATGATTTTATAGTTAAATATTCCTATTTTTTAAACCATGTTCACTCACATAGGATTTTATTTATTGAATACTGATTTATTTCTATGTGTGATGAGTCTAAAAGTGATTTAAATTCCTTATTTTCTGGAGAAAATACAAAAGGAGAGGGGTATTTTATGGGTAAAAAGATATTTAGGGAGATTATTGAGACCACAACAAAGAATATGAAATTTGAATTTAATAGTGATTCCATTATTATAGGGTATTTATCTTGTTGGGACGGTTTGGAGAAATGAAGTGACAGATTTGGTTTTTTTCACTTTCTTTTGCTTTCAACGTAGAAATTAAATTTAAACTAATGTTTTATAGGGTGTTAAATTTAAATTAATATTAATTATAATTTTTTTAGTGTTTTAATATGTTGGAAAATATTTTAAAGAAATATAGAGTTATTTAGTAGTGGTTTCAAGTTGATTAGAATTAAATATGAAATATTAATAAGTCCATTTTTATAAGTTTCATTATATTGGGAACTAACAAGAAGTATTAGTAATCCAATGACATCAATGTAAATGGAAATACTATAATATGATCAAGAAATTGAAAAAGGAACTAATGCTTCCCATTATGCATAAGATTAGTTCTGAGTAGGTTAGTTGAAATATAAAATGTCTTGAATTCGTATGAGTAAACTTACTGATGCATAACTCTAAGTCTAAGGGGAGTAAAAAATTTCTATGTACATAGTGTGTTAGAGAAATAGATAAAATTAACACTTCTAATTTGTAAAAGATAATCTTTTAATAAATAAATATCTCTCAGTTTCTAAGAAAATCTGTAAGGGTTATTTTAGTTTTATGTAAAGATAATCTAATATTTTTTGGTATACATAAGGATTTTCGTATATATTTGAAGGTTACTCCTCAAAATATATTATGGTTTTAGAATTGAAAAAATATATAGTTTTCTAAATATAATCATTAATAGTATTCAAAATTTAAGAGGTAATTTTGGATGAATTGTTTTTAAAAGGATAATTTTAAAGAATAAACAAGTATATGATGATTCAATTCCTTTATAAATTAATTATAACATATAGAATTTTTGATATATATAGAGGATAATGTTTTCCAAAATGTGAATTTGGCAGTCATTCCACATTGAAAGACATGGTTAAATGAAAGATTATAGATGTGACTATATTTTGAGATATGTTTACTCCATGTTCATGAACACTGAGAGAAGAAGATAATAAGAGCTTTATGTCTTGATGTAAATAAATAATAAATTATAGAATTTAATTTTCACATTTTAACCTCCAAAATCACCATATGATGTTGTGGAAAATTACAAAGAAAAAGAAAAATAATTGGAAGTTGAGTAGATAATTTGGAAGCTGTTAAAGGATAGTAATAGTTTAAATTATAAATTGAAATTAAAATTACATATGTAAAGATGATACTATGATAATTTTAGAAAAATAACATGATCAAGAATTCATTCTTAGAAGAGTGTAGTGAATCATAAACAATGTCAAATAAAGAGCGTGAAACAATGAAGGGGAAGGTATGTAGTGAAATTTAAATAATAATATGAGAGAAGAGGAATGTAATACTCATATTAGTGTAAGTAATGTTCGAATAATAGAATGAACACACTGGTTTATTTGTAATCATCACCATAATATTATGTGGAAACGAGGAAGTAATTCATAGCAGTTATTAATAGTAAATAAGTGTCGATGAATTATAATATTTTTAGAATATAATTAATAGTGGAGAAAGATAATAACTCCCTAAGAAAAGTATATGATTTCAATGCAATATAATTATAGATATTTTTGGGAGGTATAATTGTCGTATTCTTCTATTATGAGCAATGCATATGCCTTGTTTGTTTATTTCCTCAATGGAAATTTTAGTGGATTGGATGTTATCTTGTGTTTCTATATCATGCCAATGACTAGCTACTCACTTTTTGTAGAAAACCTTGTACATTAAGAATCCATTTTTTATTTCTTTCCTCAGTGCATGTGAGTTTGTCAGTGATATATCTCACTCATACAAGTCATATATGTTGATTATTAAGAAATCACAAAATAAAAGAATCATATAAAATTAATTGATTCTCTCCATCTTTCACTAAACCTCATCATTCCTGAGTCTAGCACAAAATTACCATAGAAATTCTATAATCATACTTAATTTTTATTACCTTCTTTCACCAAGTGTTATTTTTTATAAAAAATCAATTTTTTTATGAATACATTTCTACTTATAATAACCATCTATTTTTAACTATCCAAAAGAAAAAAATACAATGCCTCTATTTCTATACAACATAAAGAGATATATCTTAGTCTTAGATTTTATCATGTACCTCTCACTAACATTAATATAAATATATGTGATATAATTAAAGACATTATGGTTTAATAAATCTATCAATATTTAAATTTAGAGTTACTCAAAGAAATTATTTATTTTCTGTATAAATGGACTGCACCTAATTAAATATTATATGAAATTTTTAACACCATAATATAATTACTAAATATAAAATCAATATAGTCACATGATTTTTAACTCTCATTTAATGCCATGTTTTTCCATTCTGCCATTCCATTCATCTGTGGTGTCCTAAGTAGTTTCTTCTCTAACCTAACAATATTATTCTAGAAATCATTAATTAATTAATTGATATTGTACTTAGTATCATTATTATAAATAATTTTTTTATCTTTAATATGATATCACATTCCACAATGGTTAATTTTTTTATTAATGTTTTAAATAATGTTGATTTTATATTCAAAAATTATACCAATACTTTTTGTGTATAATAACTGATGAAGGTTGAATAATATCGTGAATTATTATGAGATTATACCTGCATTGGTCCTTAAAAATTATAATCTATATTATAATCCATGGGTTTCATTCCTTGCATAGATAAAGAAAATCTTTTCTTCATTCCATGGTTACACTATTAATAGGCTCTATACTTCATGCGGGTGAATTTCAACAATCTAGTATCAACTAAGAAAATTATCCCCTTCTCATGGTTGTGAAAAAATCCGAAATCAAACAACAAGGATTTTATGGTAAATTAAATACTAGAAACTATTATCCCATCAACATTCCTATAAAGAAAAAATTATTCACATTTAGAAAACTCCATGGAACCATATGTGACTTTCTATACATAATCCATAATTCTTGTACATAACCCAACATCGTATAGAAAATCAATTAAAGATACATTCTTTCTCAATTATTATATATATCTAATCCATTCAAACTTTTGTAATCATTTATTTGATATCTGAATATTCATGTCACACTTCCTTATAATCACAAGAGCATCATCATCCATAAAATAAACCACACCCAAATCGATAAACATATAATTTTATGGAGTTATTTCTAAAAATCCTTATATATATAGGATATTCTTTGCTATAACATAGGATATTGTTTTGATATATCATAGGAAAATTTGGAAATAAATCATTCTACTTCATTAACCAACAATATGGTATAACTAGGCTATATCATTTGGGAATGGAATGTAACATACAATTTTCAATTCATCCTATGATTGATTAGCATCCAAATGAAAAGAGTTATCATTATTGATTTTTTCAATATTGGATATCATTATTATGACGGCTTATTATGATGAAATACTTGATAGGATCAATGAAATCATGTAATGAATACATGTAAATCCATATAATTTACTGATATGTTATATAATATATGAGTTAATTCATGATTCAAAAGGAACACACTCAATGGATATATAAGGAAACCACTATGGGTATGGTGTGTGTTAGAGGTGTTTTCTTCATATCCACTGTTCCTTCCCAAAGTACCCTTACACATTTTCTATTTTATAGGAGAGGTACTAGAATATCATATATAATCGATATTCCCACCCATTTCACATAATATCTAGGGATAAATATTTTATTTTACTTAATTATGAGCTTCCAATATTCTCTCTCACCTACTTTTGGTTTTACTTGAAATTTTAGAGTTTTTGGGAATGAAATTCATGTTTCATGGTTTTCACATAGATTTTTTAAATAGTGATATAGACAGTTCCATTTTTAAAGGTGAAAATATTATTATTAGTGCACAAATTTACTAAATATAAATCCTACATATATGAAGTTATATAGTCTACTAGTGGAGGGAACACCATTAGAACAAGGTATCAAACCATGTGGAATAACCCTGAGCAGTGCCAAGATTCATTTAAATTGGAGTATTATCCTTTTTTTCATGCTCTAATTTAACACCAAACTACACCTATTCTCCTTCATATTTATTTCCCAACTCACAAAGATTCACTCCCTTGTATCCTATATATCCTATAATTATTTTCTATCAATTATTCATGTTTTTAGTTTCTATTTCATAGGTAATCACTCTTAATCTCTTCCCCACTCATTGTTATATCTTTTCATCTCTTCTTCATTCCCACCATGGTCTTGAAGACATAAGGTTACCAATTTCTCATTCTATACATACATATTCCTTATTTTTGGGGTTACTTATCAATTTTTAAAGATTCTCATGTCCCGTTGATGTAGATTATTATCATTCATTCATATAGGCATTGCATTTACAAGTAGATGGTCCTACTCATAGAAAATTAATATTATAACTATTATCCATTCATTATTTAATTGCTTTATTTATGAGTTTTTTATTTATATCTTATATATTTAGTAGTTTTATAGTAAATAATATGTTTCCTTTTGGATTTATTGAATTTCATAAGAGGTTTTTATTTATTTTCAAAGATTAATGCCTTTTTGGAAAATTATTCTAGTTTTATTTATGTAGAAATTCTTGGATCGATGAATTTGGAAGAATTATTTTGCCTCATTTTTATTTAAATGTATTATTTTGATTGAAATGAGAGATTTTGGTCCTTTTTATATTTTATGGAAAGTTCTATTTTATTAGGTAATTATATGAGGCCTTCTTGGAACCTTCAAAATTATTTATCCTAAATGAAAACCCCTCCCGATGCATGAATTGTTGTATTATAATAATTTATGTTTTTGTTTCTATATATTCGATAGTGCCTAGTGAAGGGGTTTATGTATTGATTAGATGAATTTTATGTAAATTGGCATTGTTTCATGTGAGGTAATCATAGTTAAGGATGTGATTTATTTGTGAAATTTATTATATATATATATATATAATGAAATGCATATTTGTTTGAATCAACTTATCTTTTGATTATTGGGTATTAATGAGTGTCTAGGTGGAAGTTATAGGTAAATATGCAACATTATATTATGATCACTCTCTATATAGTTGACCTCAGACACATCTTATTAAACATATGGGATATTCCCCTTAGTTAAACTAGTGGGGGTGACACAAAATGTCATTGATTTCTTTTTTTTATCAAGAAATAATATAATTTAATAGGTTTTATGTATTTTACAAGATAGTTTCTCCTATATCCTCTTTGTTCCCATGATGTGATATTTTTAAATTATTTATGACCAATGATTTCCAATATTAATGATGTAATTAGTTTCAAATTGTAACAATGGGTTTCTCCCTTTTTACATAAGGGAGGTAACACATTGTTTTATATTCCTATGGAATTATATATGAATGTATATAATGATATATATATATATATAGAAATTTAGTTTACAAGTTATGCACACACATTCATGTATAGAAGAACATTCATATGTTTATATATATATATATATAATTCATAGGGTGCATATTTGAGAAATATTTGTTCTAAAAAAGTTTAGTGGATTATTTTATTTCTTTAAAAAAATTAAAAAACCTATTTTCATTTATAACAATTTTCAAACAAGAATGACATTGATACATATTTAAATTGCTTGCATGCATTGGTGGGTGGTACCTTACATGGAAATTATTCCCATAACTATCATTATTTTTTTATTAGGCTTAGCTGGTTATGTATTGATGTGACCATTCTGTATCATATTCTTTGCTTAGATATTGGTTTTATCTTGTGATGGAATTTCACTTGACACATAAAGATAGTTTCTAGGGACTTTCCATTGTTCTATATTTATTTTTGGATTATTTATTGTATCATCATTTTAGGATTTTTGAGTTGGACTCTGTATTTTGTACGTTTTATTTATTTATATTTGGTTAGTTATATTATTTTAATTAGTTTTGTGTATATTTATTCCTTTTTTTACTTTTATGATTTTTTGGATGTTATATTATTTTTAACTATTTATTTCCATGAACTTTCTCTCCAATGTATATAGTGGTCATGTAGGGTTCTCTGGTTGAAGTCCTTGGTTTATTATTTATTATATAAATGATATCATTCCTATTTATACTCATTGATGACCTCTTCACTTTTTTCCACATCAGGGTGATTACAGACACACCTTTGTGGTGTTACAGGCTGGCATTGGTGCCCAATATAGGGGCATCCTAGGTGGGTATACAAAAATGGTATTATAGGGATATGTTCTTATAAAGGCCTTGTCACTTGGGTTGTATTTTATATTATATTATTTGTAGTTGTATACAAGAAGTATATTTATAATTAAAGATGTTGGTCATGGAATGGTTCTTCATCACCATCCATTCATGATATTTTATTTGAGTTTCCATGGTTGTCAGAGATGATTATGTTTTGAATCTAAACAAGGTACTCAATTTTTTTTAAATTGTTACTCTATAATTAAATTTTTATTCTTCGAATTGATAATTTGTGAGTTATTTTGAGAGGTTCTTGTATTGGATTGAAATTTGGAGGAAACTTATCAGATGAATAGTTATTGTGAATGGTTTGAAAAAATGCGCATAGAGTGTGTGGAACCCTCTGGTCAAATTCTAGTGAGCTTCACATGGGGAACATCATATATTAAACCACGAGAAATTATTATTTATTTGAAAATTTAAAATTTATATTCTTCATGTAATTATTTTTTATACATTATTATTATTTTTAGAATAATATGGAATTTTTATTTTGTATTATAAATGATATTTTTTACTCAATTTTTTATTTCAAAATTTAAAACCATGGGGTTTTTTGTATAATTAATATTAATTTATAAGAGTCGTGAGGTTTAGTAAAATGTTTTAAATAATAAAATGAAGTTGGGGTTTTGAAATATTTTAATTGGATAATGAAAATTTTATTTTAACTGATTGATATGTTTTAGGAGTGATTTTGTGAAATATTATACAATACTTTATCCCAAATATTTTTATTAAAATGTTTTAATTTTAATTTTAGGTTTTAAATTTGAAACTATTTTTGAACAAATTACTAATGTTTTTTTTGTAATATAATTTTTTTATGTTTTAAAATTACAGTAGATTAATGTTGGTTTTGTTTTTCATTTATATGTTTTGTGATTTCCTTTTTTGCGTGTTTGGTTTTAGGGTTTTAATGATCTTTAGATTTGTCTAAAAAGGTGTTTTGAGTTTTATTTTTAGGTTCATGTTTTTTATTAAGCTTTAATTTATAATGTGTTTTGATTATTTTGATATATGATTTTTCAAGAGTGTTCACCCATCATGCCTTATAGATTCAAAAGTGGGAGATGTGGGTGTTTGGACACCTATAGGCCATATTTTTCTATATTTTTCAAAAGTGTTAGCTCTGTTTATTCTTTGGTTATGGTGTTTGGTGATCTTTATCTTCTAGGAAAACCTCATGAATTCATCTTTGAGTTGTAGATTATAATTCCACCCTACTACGTTGGGAAAATAAATTCTCAAGAGGAAGAGAAATGTTTGTATACTATAGAGGGGATATTAATCCATCTAGATCATACTAATATTCTTAAAATTAAGGTCATATACTAACTTTTAGAAGGATAAAATTGGAAATGGTGGAAGGACATTATCCATAAAAAACCACCTTGGGACCTTTCATGGGAAATATTTAAGGAACTGTTCATCATACTATTTTCGCCAAATGCGATGAAAGTAAGGATAGTGGTGGAGTTTTATATCCTAAAACATTATGATATATTGGTGATATAATATTTCATTCATTTCATTTATATGGTGGCCTAACTCTCAGACAAATCCATCGATTAATTCATGGTTTTTTTCAGGGGGTCTCTAACTAGATCTTATATCAGTGATGTCTCTTATTGGCCTTAAAAATTATAAAGTTGAAGTGAGGTAGTTCATGAGGATGAATTCCAATTATTTATTAATTTTATAATCAATTTATTTTTCACCTATCCTAGTGGAAAGTAGGGGGAACTCTATTAAAGGGATTGGAAAAATGATGTTTGAGTATCCGAGTAGCATAATCAAAAGGTCATTGTGCTTTTTCACACTATCCTCTTCTTAATTCAAGTCATTGGTGTTTCACTAGTTTGGGAAATATGGGTACAGGAATCCATATTCTCAAGAATCACTGAAGTCTTACTGAAATTGGGGATATATATGATATTTTGAAAGGTTATGTTCGGGAGTTTCTTTAATTCCCCAGGATTTAGGAGCCAATACATTTTGTTCCTATTAATTAAAAATATTTTTATATATTCAATAAAATTAATTAATACTTGATTATATATTGAACTGCAAAAGATATGAGCCATTATAATTAAATGTTATTAAATTATAATGGAATATTATAATGAAGGTACAATAAACCACGCATCACATACAATTCATTATTACACATGATGAATAATTACATTTAGTAAAACTAAAAAATCAAAAGGGGAATTAAATTGAAAAGAATAATATCTTTAGAACTAGAAGCATACTTAGACCACCATCACCTTTAATTTTTTTAATTAATTTAAAAATTATAATAATAAATAATTCCATGAAAGTAGAAATCATGATGTGAGATCTAAAATGAAAACTAAATAAATGAGAAGTCTGACTTAAGAAGTGAGAATAAAATGAATAATTTTAGTATGCACATATATATAGATAGAGAATATGATTATTAGAAATAAGGTCATCGAAAATATGGTCATTTCTTAAATGATCATTGGATAATAATTTTGAATATTGGTATAATAGAGTTATGTATTTTTAATAATTAGTTGAAATAATATATTTTAGAAATAATATAACATAACCAAAATATAATATCCAATTAAAATTTAATGAATGGATTAATAAAATTAAAAGAAATATTTTAATATCAATATACAGATAAAAATAAATTAATTATATATAGATAATTATGTTTAATTTTATTTAGGTTTAGTTCATTTTATAAGTAAAAATGTATTTTTTAAAACATTGTCTTTTTACGCAATATATATATTTTAGGAGTATAAATATATTATGGTGAAATGAAAATAAATTTTATTATTGATATATATTTATGAAAATTTGTTATGAAATTTAGGTGAAATAAAACTAAGAACACATAAAATCTAAAAACTCATTTTTTCAATATAATTAGTTTTATTTATATTTGAAATATAATTTTTTTAAAAAAATTTAAATATTAGGTTTTTAATTTAATAAAATTATCTTAATTTCATAATTCCATATATCAAAAATATCATATGAATAATTTTTGTTATTTTTCTAAAATAATTGATTTTTAGATTAACAGTTAAAAAATGTTTTTTCCAAAATTATGACTTTTATTACTTTATCAGCATATAATAGAGACATATATTTAATATAACCTTTTAATTAATAAATTAAATATGTAACTAATAATTTTATTTATTTTAAATAAATGTTTTTATATTTATAAGTGTATGTTTAAATATATAAATAAAATGCAGTATTTTAATTCTAGTAATAAAAAGTTTTTCTAGAATTTTCTTTTAATAAAGAATTATTTTGAAAAAATTGGTTTTTATATTGATTTGAAATACACATATTTATTTTATAGTAAAATGATTTATCTCATTAAAATTGAAATCCTTTGACAATTTTAACACATGAGAAAATTTTAAACATAAAAATAAATTTTTCTAAGAAATAGTTTTGACATGGTGTGTGTGGTAATACTAAAATAAATTTATATAACTTTTTGAAATTTTATTTTAGTAAAATAAATAAATATTTTAAATATTGATGTCAAAATTAGGAAGCAATTTCATTTTTTATTTTAACCATGAAAATTAGTTACTGTGGGTGGAAGCAGAGTTACTATAATAAAGATAAATTAGAGTGAAAGTGGTTTAACATATTGTAAAAGGTTAAAAAAAATAAGAAACAAGTATTATATTCTATGGTAGAGGGATTATTATATTTATCTCTTTATCCTAACTAATATTGGCCATTTTTGGAGACTTTGGTCTTGAAAAATGGAATGAAATTATTGAAAATTAAATATATTTTACAATAGTGCCACTCTATTTACTTGTAAAACAATGTTACCTCCTTCCCATTTATCTATCCATTAAAACTATGGCTCAACCAAAGCACTATAATAGTATTTCCTAAACACCCACATTACCTTTAATCTCTCATTTAAAAAATATTCCAATATATGGATATTTATTGAGTCACCTAAGGTAGAACTTCTAAGGGTGAGGTAATACTCGCAACCCAACTTTTCTTGTTCTTTTCCTATTCTACACCCCTAAAATAACCTATATACATAAAGTTATGATATAAATACATTATTAATATGATTAATTGTTACTATAAAAATTTATTATAAATTTTAAACCTTCCTCCAAAATCATTTCAAAAAATAAAAATGCTCTCATGCATATGTGTAGACTACCGCCTCCATGAATGACTTGTTCAGTATTTCATTTCCACTATAAATGGAATATCAAAAAATATTATTTAATTAAATAATATTATTTTTATAAAATTATTATAATTCTAAAATTATAACTACTTCATTCCCTACCCCCTCATTTCAATGGAAAATGAATGGGTCTTCCATGCATACGTGCATACTACCACCTCCATGAAATAACTTGTTTTATCTTACATGACCACCTAACTTGGATGACTCTAAATGATAATTTTTAGGTAAAAATAATTTTTTTGATTCCATTAATATGATGAATAATTAATATTTGGTATTTTATAAGTGTTATTAACCAGAAAAATTTCTAGTATCTGAAACCACTTTAAAAATATTTATCAGGGAACCATGGATAATTTGGGTCTATTATTGGATAACCTTTTAAAATTAAGAAGTATTATTTTAATGGAATAATAAAATACATAATCCTACACAAGTATGGAGATCATGAAGAAACTCTATAACACCTTTTACCAAGGTCATCAAACTAAATGTTTTATGGAGAAATTAATTGAACAACCCTAGGTAATCAATGTAAGAAGAAATAATAATAAAAAATTAAAAAGGCTATTAAATGAACCTTAGAAAAATAAATATTGAAGAAATAGGTTGTTTTATATGTATTTATTAAACATAATTTAATTATTTAGTCTACTAAGAAAAATTTCAGAGTGAATCTGGACTTTAGGTAAGGGATCTTCCATACCACCCTCATTACTTATCGATTACATGTTCTCTATATCTTTATTGTTTTTACATATTATTCTTCTAAATAACTTCTTTTTTTGTATATATTTCTATTAAATATGTCCCTATTTAAATACCAATTTCATTTCTGGGGTTATACATGTTTTTATTTCCCTTCAAAATTACCACATGACGGTAAATCCAATTTAAGTGATCATTCCCATTTATTTTATCATATCAATATCACATCAATAAAATGTTTTTAAACCTTGAATACCTTCTATATAAACCCTAATTAATTTATGGAGAACCCCCTTGTTTAGATTTTTTTTTTTTTGGGAAAACAATAGGATATTTCCTAAAAAATATCCTTCACTTAATTCATAGTGAATCACTATAATGAATCTGTTTTTTCCTTGTAAGGATTTGTAATATTTTAAGGAACTTTTATGGATCTTGGAACTTAGTCAATGTGATATTCAAGGACTCAAATATTCTCATAATTGATATATTAAAAAAAATTAAATATATTAAATCACACATGCACATATGATTTTTAAATGGTCTTCTTAGTGATCGGGACCTCTTATGTGGAATGGGAGACCACAATTATTTTCAAAACATGATGCTTACCCTAGGAATGACATAAAGTTGGCCAGCATTTGAAGTTCAATTGAGGGTAGCCATTGGTGGGTGTGTCACATGAAAAAATTAATTAATTAAATGAATTAACTCATTTATTTACCAAAAAAGATAACCCTACTCTATAAAAATGTTTTCATGATAAATTAACACTGTTATATACATAACACTATTAGTTTTAAGATGTGGAATAGATACTTGTTATAATTTGAGGATTGAGAATGAGGATAGATGACAAAAAATCAAAAATAATCATGGGATTAATGATGAATGCAGCATGATCATCTCTGTCATCGCTAAAGGATGAATTGTTCATCAATGATCGATCCGTTTTTGAGGTAGGGAACATTATTTTGATTTTTTTCCATTATTCATGATATCTCTATAGAATTTTTGGAATTAATTTTTATATGATAATAATTTTTATTATTTATAGATTATTCATAGAGCCCCTTAAAAATTTTATATCACATTCTATGAAGTTGAAAAAGGAAAAAATTACCAATTATTAATTTTGTTGTCGGTGTTGTGACATTCCCTTAATAGAATAATGGGAAATTAGTATGGATATACTTCCTTATCCCATTATGATATTTCCATCTCATATATAGTTTACAAACTTCTATATTCCACCATACTCAGTGTGGGTGAGAGGGTCCTCCATCCATTGCATGGATGGTGGAAGCGATGAGGAATCAGTGCTGTAATTTTGGCTGTGTGTGAGGGGAGAAGGTGTTATATTTCTGAGGAGGCGGCATCATGGTGGTACGGTACTGAAGGTAGGCTTTAATGTATCTCTCATTGAACATGCAAGGAGGAAACCACATGAGAGGTTTCCTCATCTTCGGTGTTCATAATTTATTATAAATGAAATATAAGACAAACGATAATAATAATTAAATGTATAAAAAATGGGGTAAAGTTTTATTATATGAAATATTGGTGGTGGGTTCCCAGTATAAAAATGAATGGAGGAAAATATTGTTTTTATTTTAATTGGTATAATAAATACCCCATTTTTAATCACATGAGATGGGAGTTAAAGGGGGGATCCAACATTTCATTTCCCTAATTTTTATATTTTATTTACTAATAGTAATTATAATTGTAGTAGTAGTAATAATAATAATAATAAAATTATTGTTGTTGTTATGTAAAATAGTTTTCGACATATCTCCATAAAAATATGTCAGATTGATAATCTGTCTATGGCATCATGATCACAACATTCAATAGGATGATTCATTTCAAATGATATATATTTAATTTTGGTCCATTATTTCGTTCCATAGTCCCGCCATTAATCGTCCTTCATGTGTGATATGGCGGAATGAGTTTTTTTACTGGGTGTCCTTTTGGGGAAAATAAATACTACATCCTATGTTTCATTACACATAGATCATAGTGTAATGATATGTTTTAACATGATTTTCCATTTATAGTGATAGTTTTTTAGATTAAATTTTTATCAAGTTGGAACAACAACTATTATCATGCGTGTTCATCAATATTTTAAGAGATTCAAATATAGACACTCGAGTAGTCCATTCTGAGTAGTTTTTCACATTGGACATGATGATGAACTTCATTTCAGTATTATATGTACTATAAGAGATTCTAGAAGTAGGTTAATTTTTTCAATGATGAGTAGAAGGTATTAGTGACCAGATGTGATCATTGGGGTGTTACCAGGGTAGGAAACCCCCCTGTTTCACTGGGGCGTGGGTCCACCATACTGTTTACCAATAGGGTTGAAAAGCCCTTACTACATTGGGTTAGTTCCCTATCTTGAATGGTCCAATGTAATCATTGAAGTGTCAATGAGGTTATAACACTCCATGTATCACCAGTGTGTGGGTAACCCATACTCTTTACATAGGTAGAGTTGAAGACCCCCATACTACAAGTCACATATCCTCTATCTTTGGAGTAGAACCCTTATCTTTATGCACACTTTGTTAGGGAGTGGGATCTGAAGTGGAGATTCTACCCCTTTAGTTTCATAGTGAAGGGGTGAGGCACAATACCTCCAAATTGGGACTTGGGAAGTTACATGAGATTCATGTTTGGAGATAGCCCCCCTCAGTTGTGATGTGTAGTGGTGAGGTGTGGGCCCTCAAATCAATTATTGGGGATGTTGAGTGTGGTGTTGGGCATCCAAGATGAAAATTTAGAGATAAAAGATGAATTATCATTCCTAAATTATTATTTTAGATTGAAAATGTTACTCCTCGATACTTTAAGTTATATTTTAGTTTTAAAAATATATAATCATTTCGTTAACTTGTGGAACACTAAACCCCAAGCCTAAATGAATGGTAATAAAGAATATTGTTATCACCTAGCAATTAATTTGGTGGATATGAATTGGACTAACTATATTATAAAAATTATATTTTTTACACAAGTATAAAAGAAATCCTATTGTTATATACAAATTTTAAATAAAAATTGAAATCATTTGAATGAAAATAATTTTTTTTAAAAATTGTATATTTCTAAAAGCAGTTTCATTGCATTTTGAGCACTTATTTTAAAAATATTTTTTAATTACTTTTGATATTTTTTTTAAAAAGATGAACTAAATTTGAAAAATATTTATATCAAAATTAACATAGTGTGAATTTTTTATAATTTCTGGAAAATATTAATTTTTTAATGAATTCTGAAAAATACGTGTTTTTATTCAAAAATGCATTTTCGTTTTATTTATTAATGAAGTTAAATTAAATTTCAAATTTTATTTGAAGAAAAATTAGAAAACTTATATTAAAATTAACTAATTTATGTCATTGGGGTCAATTTTATGTTCGATTTTAATATAAAAACCTTACTCACTTGTGAGAACGTTTCTTTGGAAAAACGTTTTTTCATCGCGTTAATAGGTTTAATTCTAAATTAAAATTTCCACTTATAGGAATTAAATTTTGAAAAATATATTATATATTTATAATGAGTATAATTAATATTATCTAATAATGGAAAATTAATTTTCTCCCATAATTAATTGTGAAAAAATAAAAGTTAATTACTGCAGTTAAGGTAAAAACAGATTTATTGATTGATTAATCATAGAAGATAATGGCCAAAAAATGACACTAATATTTTGAAAACCCAATTGGAAAGATTTATTAATACCTTATAACCTATAAATATTTATAATGAACCATTTTTAGGGTTTTTGTGTTTGAAAAATGTGGTTATAAATAATCATTTTCAAAAATTCGAAGCGTTTCCTCTCCCCCACTTATAAAAGGCCACCCACTCTCATCCTCTCTTCAATACTCCAATGCTCTTTTGCTTAGAAATTAAAGATAAAAATATATCCTCTATTTTAATCCCAATATACCATAATATTTGTTTGGGTATGAAATACAAACTAGTAAGGATTTTGGTGCAAACCAAAAGAAGTTGCCCGAAGAAGTCAAAAATCCTTAACTGAGAATTTTATATTATTTCTCTCTCCACAACATTAAAATTTTATTAAAACATTATGATATAATAAAATAATTATTTAACATATAATAATATGTTTTTATGTTATGTTAATATCCAAAAACTATCTTCTACTCCCTCAAATGGGAAACAAAACCATTGGTCATGTGTACGGAAAACCACCACCTTAAAAACTGATGTAATTAATTTTCCATCATCAATTCTCAGAGATGGATATAATTAATTATATAATGCTTATAAATTATATTTATGATATAATCATACTTATTTAGTTATAATACCATTCATACCTTCTTATATTCAATTCCTTAGAGAATATGAAAATGTTGCTCCTGTGTACGGTGAGCCTCCACCTCACGAAGTGATGTGAATTGTTTTTCACTTATGACATACATGGAAGGTAAATAAGGATTATTTTTTTATTTATATATTATTTTAATGAAATAATAATGATTAATTAAAAAAATATCACATACTTTCTTACCTTATCATCCATTGAAAAAATGATAACTTCTTTCATGTGTACAATAGACTACCACCTACCGAAGCGATGTGATTTCTTCTTATTACTAAAAAATAAGGATGTTATGTTCATGGAATTTAAACACATAATATGAAATTAATGATATAATTATCATCCTTTAAAGAAAAAATTACCTTAAATTAATTCCATCATGATCATCAAAAAATTGGTTACGTAATTGAATGCGACATGGTAACAAATAAAATTAAACGAATAATAAACTTGAAAACTGTTCTAAATTAATTATAGAATTAAAATAATTTTATCATTCTTGGTGATAAAAAAGGCTATGAATCAGTATCAAGGTAAGGTTTCTTTCTAACCCATCCTTTTCTTCAAGTTAAGACAATTCTCTCCCTAACTCACTTTCTATCTATTTAATGTTATGGAATGATTATAAATTTTTTACACATTTATATCTTATGTAAACCATGATTTTTATCCATTACTTTTATATGGTAATACATTCCATATGTACATGCCTTAAATTACTTATTTGCAGAATATATTTTTTATGTTATTAGAAAATATTATGCAATACATTTTTTCCATGGGAAATTCTTATATTTATACATTATGATTAATATACTTGTGCAAATCACAAATGAATTCACATGAAATGAATGTTATGGGTTGGACCAAAATTATATATATCCCACCAATTAATTGGGTAATGTTTTAGTCTCATGAGACAAAATGTATGGGATTACAGAGTGATCCTAATCCATTATGGGACTTTGTCCACCATGTGATGTTGTCTTGGCAGTTTTCCTTGACCTATGTTTATATGGTATTTTATGTCATTTCCCATTACCATGATTCCATGATCTCTTGATACCATGGTATTTATTTTATACCCCCATATTAATACTCATTTACTATCTCTTTTATTTTATCATGTCATACCATTGACTCTCATGTTATGCTTTCTTATCATGTTTATTCCTTTACTCAGATTTTTAGTGCACCCCTTTCTTTCATGTATTCCCTATGTTATCCTGTAACTCCCCTAGCTCAGTTACCCAGAGTTGGTGCATTATTACATAACATTGGCATGATCACAAAGGATCAAGTCTCGAATGACCGATTAGTTTAATATCTTTGGAAAGACTATATATATTCATAAGTCTTACATTACATTTTAAAGTGAACAAAACTACAACAAAATCTTGTCTTCATATCCCCTCATAATATCCCTACATTTCATTCATAAAATACTTCTTCACATACTGGGAAAAATAAAACATTGAAACGGGTGAGCTCAGATGCTCAGTAAGGATAACAATATAGTAGAAACATTCATAAATAAACATAAACATTTAAGGCAATGTATAACTAAAACCAAAGCCTTTTAAACTTTAACTTCAACATAATATGGAATAGATAAAATGAAATAATTCAATTTACTTATTCACATTGATATTCTACTAGTCGAATAATCACATGCAATATCAATAACCACTTTCATAATGATGGAATGCATAATTCCAGACAATCATAACCACATAGTCCATGCCTTATTTCAAGAATACAAATATGATTTTTTAAAGGCCATGTTCCAAGACACTTGTTTGTCGCATTATACCTACCGATTCATCTAGGATCTATAGTAGGCTCCAACCGTCACTTATTAAGTCCAATGCATTCCTCATATGAATAGGTTTAAACATAACACAAACATTAGTATTAAAACTAGCATACGAAATGTCAATACCTACTCCATAAACCATGAATGGTATAAAATAACACATACATATCCAAACATATCAAAAAACCTTCAATACAATATGGAAGTTTTCTATCATAATAAATCAACTTCAAATAAGCTTACAATCCATCAAAGGATGCTGACATAGATGAAATCAAAACTAATTGAGAGAAATATCTCTTTTTTTGAAATCATTTAAAAGTCACATAATTATAAAATAAAACATTTATTTTGAAAATATTCATATAAGATTTTAAGGGAAGCTTTGAATATTTCATAACGGCAGAAAAGTGATGCACCCGCCATATTAGTTAAAAAATTACATTCTTACCTTAATTCTATCGAAAAGTATGAAAAGGACCTTGAAGGAAATATTCCGTTATAAAAATTTTATAAAAAGTCGACAAGGGTAAAAATGACTTTAACCCATCATATATAAAATAGTAATAATTATTTGAAATACTTTTTTAAGAAACATGGATGTGGATGATAAAGAGGTCCTAGTAGATAATTACGTACAAACAACCTCGGATAATGAAGAGATTGTGAAATAAACCCTTACCTTGTACTTTTACTTGGTTGAGGGTAGGTTAAACTCATGTATAATTGTGAAATAACTGTTATTAAAATATAAAAGAATCAAATATATTAATATGATATCATATATGATCTTTTAACATTGGTTTGTTAATAATATATTAGTACTATCATCGTTTCAGGTGTTAACTTACTTGTTTCCTTTTACATGTTTTCTTACATAAGTCATGTTTGTTATGGATAGTTTGTATATAATTAATATCCATAATGATATAATGTCCTTAAAAATTACTTTTAATCATAAAATGAGAATTATTCTTGAATGGATACGATGTGGAATGAATCTCATCGCGTTCGTGGAGACGGTAGTCCATACGTACGCACGAGCGACAACATCATTCTTTTGAAATTAAAATAATATATAATTGGATGTTATATCATATATAAAGAATAATTATCATGTTATATTTATTATTTACATCAATTACACATCATTATCATACCCATCTAAATAATAATGTTTTGAATAACAATTACACCACGACGTGGAGACGGTAAGCCGTACGTATGCACGTATGGTGACATGTCATTCAAAGGATGGATAGAATACTGAATATGGTTGTACCATATTTATAATAAAATCATAGTATATAGATGATACTGGGTTTATTATTTTAGAATGGAAATAACAAATAAAGAATAAGTTGATGAAGAAAGGAACTTGAAAGTGGGTGGTGAAAACATTACCTCTTCTTCGGGTTCTTCCTTTTGATTTGATCAAAAGGGATCCTTAGGTTGGATTTATGATCAAAATAAGGACTCTAGGATGAAGTCAGGGAATTTGAGAGAATATTTGGGTAGGTTTTGGCCGATCCAAAAGGATTTGAAGGTGTGAATTAGAGGGAAGGATAAGTTCCCTTTTATTAGAGGGGTGAGGGGCACCTTAGGAAAAGCTAGAAATATTATTTTATAGTAAACTTATTTTCGTTTTCTAATGGCTCCAAAGTGAATTATTTATAGTATAAGGTGGGGATAGGTCGAAAAAAAACTCAACCAATAGGTTTTAGATAGTTTTGGGTCACTTTATTAACCATATATTTTAGTTTTAACTGTTAGTTAATTAGTTTGACATTTACCATGTCACTTTGTATATGGATAATAAACTTACTATATACTTCCAAGTGACCCCCATGTGGTCAATTTATAATAAAAATATCATTATATAAGTCCTTTTTCTGAGCATTAAATTTTTATGAATATAATATCAATTAATAATATAATATTTGTTTTTAAAAACACATTTATGTCAATTTTGACAATATTTGGTATTTTTTTCTAAATTCATAACAACATGATTACTTCAAACCTAATTCATATATTAAACCATAACAAGTTGTATTAACCTATAAATTTTTTTCAATTCATTATAAGTCTCAAATTATATTTATTTGGCTATTTATATTATAAATTATTTTAATATTTCACTAATAAGGTAATTACTGCATAACCATTGTGTCATAAATAAATTAAATTATATAATGTCTAAAAATTATAAATAAAATACCATTACCTATGAAATATGTTTATATTTATAATTAATATTTATAGTCTGAAATATAAAATATATAACCCTATTTAAAAATTGTTTTGCTAAAAGATATATGCTTTTGTCATTTTTGTATTTACTTTTACTTAATTAATATAAAGTGTCATTATCACTTACAAGTGGATCAATGAGGTCCAAAAATAGACCCAAATATTTCCATGGTTGGACATGTATCAACCAATAGGTTTAGGACATGTTTTAGTGTAAATTAATATTATTTTTTACCCTTATTTACCGGATTTATCCTTTAACCACGGTAAATAAAATATTTACCAATGTAATTATTCAAAATGTCAAAAAATAAGAGTTACCTATTTACACAATTTGGACTTCCTGATTCAAAATGTGGAATAAATTTTTCCAAATTCAAAATAGAGAAGTGTAAGAAATTAATTTAAAATTAATTCCCACTGTCAAAACAAAAAAGCACGTTTTTAAGAAATAATAACTATCAAAAGATTGACACTTGCTTATGTCCAGTTTAAATGTGGAATTATATCAAATGGCCAAAATTGGATTAAATGGTAAAAATATAATATAATTATACTTTAAAATCAGTCAAATTCATAATTTATCACAATTAATTATTTTGATTAAAAAAGTTGTTTTTAATTAAAATTTAGTAATTTTGACTATTCATAAAAATATGAAAGTTATCAGAAAAGTACCAAAAAATCACCCTAATCTTATTTCAATATTCCAAATCAAAAAATTAATTCCATTTCTAATGATAAAATTTATAAAATTTCAAAATGTGGGTATTACTATTCATAACGGATAGTTTGATTAGTTGTGGTGTGTGTTAGAACTCAAAGTTGCGTACAACACACACTACTGTATTATTCAAATAGAAGCGTACCATGGATGATTGGGGTGTTACATTCTCCCCTCCTTCAATTAATTGAATTCTCGCAATTTAAAATTGTTCTTAAAAAATAAAAGGTTGAAAATAGAAAATATCTTTGTAGGAAAACCCTCATCAGAAATTGGGTTAATACAATTTAGTCTTAATAAGAGGAAAAGAGAAATAAAAGGGTCACCACCAAATTATGATTTGTATTTGGAGAAAATTTGTGGAAATAAGAGAAACATAATTAGAGGAAAATTGTAAATATTTATAGGGAGTGATTGAGGTCATCAGTCACAAAGAATTGTAGAATTGAGGGCCTCAAAGACATTAATCTATGATGATTCAAAACCTCATTGGTTCAACAAAACATAAGGTATTAGGATAACAAATTTTTGGTTTTAAGATCCCTTACCTAATGTTTAAGAATATGTTTCTTCATAGAATACGATATATATATATACTTGACAAGTAGAGTTTCATCCTTCAACTAATTTCTACCACAAACTCATCTTTCACTCCAAAAGATAATTGAACCCAAAAATATTATATTTATCCTAATAGTATAAGGATACAAACATTATCATATACCATTAAAATGAAGAAAAATACTTTGCAATGACCAGGGACTTCCTGTAGGCCAGTGGTAGGTAATAAAGGCCTGTCGCACTATGGTTGTAGGTTCGATTCCTACAGCATTGTCCGACGCGACGGGTTATTACCCGACCTACTGGTCATCCATTTCTTACAACTATAGTATCATAATATTCCAAAAACTGATCATAATAATTATTTTAACCTTAAAAAATACTATCCAAAGTTGATTTTAATCCACTCCAAACATTATAGTTATCCAAAGTACCTATGTCTAGACTCTCTATAAAGGGTATCTAAATTCCAAAATAAATTGTCACATCAGATTCCCCAGACAAATTAATGTTTATCTTTCTGTCACATACAGAAAATATGATTACCTTAGTCATATTAAAACCTTAATGAAAAAAATAAGTACTTCAGTACAATCCTAATATATATCACATTATTCTTAAAACCAGAATATAATCATTGAGTCCTAAAACACAAATACATTAATTATTCCACTTCAACTGTAGTAACAACATATGTTTGGCATTGATCCCTTGCCCTTTTCTGAGGTAAGTTTCCTTGGATCTTAGGGCATTCATTTTCATAATTCCCCATTTCTCTTCGATTGTAGCATTCAACATTGACAACCTCTTTTTTCCGTTACAATCACGAGCCTGGTGACCTTTTTCTCTACATTTGTAACAAACTCCCATTCCTTTAAGTAAGTACCAAGGTGTTTCTTCCCACAATTATCACATAATATAAAATCCTTATTTCCCCTTTTCCCTTTATCTGTCTCTTGTTCCACCATTCTCTTCTTCTCTTGCTTTACTTTATTTTCATAAGATTTAGAGAATTCTTTTTCTGTCTTTATAGCACATTAGACAATGTATTTGTTTGATGATAAGGATTGTGAGACTAATGCTTGATAGAGAAATGGTTTTAACCTATAAAATAAATGATCAATCTTACTCCTCGGGCTACGTTTATAATCTAATGCACGCCTCTCTATCCTTATAAAGTTAGCTTCATACTTTGCGACATTCTCATCCCCCTTTTGCCTCATACTGAGAAATTGCCTTTCCATATCTACTAAATGGTCATGAGGAAAGTATTTTTCTAAGAAAATATCATTAAACTCCCTCCATTCCATACTTGATACTTCTTCATAGTCCTTTGTGTTTTGAATTAATGACCACCACTAATCAGGATCTCCAGTGAGGCGGTAAACTGCCATGATAACATTTTCCCTTTCACAACTCCCCAAATCCTAAAATATTTTCTCTAGGGAACTTATCCATTTCACAGCTACTAGTGGATTTGTACCCCCATTGAATGTTGGTGGTTGTTTCCTCATGATGTGATCTAACTTTGATCCTCCATGTTGTGGATCAGGGTGCTCCATATGGGTAAGGTTATTAATCATAACCTGAGCGAGTTGTCCCAGTATGGTGATTAGCTGATCAGAACCAGTTGCATCACCATATCCACTATAATTATCTCGACCGTGAGAGAAATCCAAAAATGGAGTGCATTCATTGATATGGTTTCCATTCCTTCCACTAGGCACCACTTCTAAACAATGGCATAAACTAGATCAACTTATGAATCAAAATACATAATTCCATACTTGTAAAACACTTAAAATAAATTTAACAGTTTATGGATAAAATACATAATCAGAAAAATGTTTTCTTTGAGGTTTTATATACTCATAAGCCCTTAATAGTGGTTTGTAAAGAAAATGTGAATTATCCTAAGAATATCCCCCAGGAGGGTCATAACCAAGAGTGCAGCAAGGCCCGTTGTCGTGCACTAGTTCCCGTTCGAGTCTAGATCAAAGTGGTGTTTTTGGGTTTGACACCTAGGTACATCTGTGCCAGAGCCGACTCTACCAGATCATATCTAGACTGAGATGTATTTCTTGGAAAACTCACAGAATCTCTAAAATATCGAAATTCTAGGAAGTTATTCTATAATAATCCTCAAAGTCTATCTTAGGGTTATGTGCTCTAATCAGAGTTTATCTAAATCTAGCTTCCAAGGTTTGTACTAAACATTATTTGATACCAACTATAACGCCCCGAACCCAATTACCCAGAGTCAGCGCATTATTACATAACATTGGCATGATCACAAAGGATCAAGTCTGAAAAGAATGATTATTTTAGTAGCCTTGGAAACACTAGATATATTCACAAGTCTTACATTACATCATAATGTGAAAAAAAACTACAACAACATCTTTTCTTCATATCCCCTCATACTATCCCTGCAGTTCATTTATAAAATACTTCTTCACATCTTGGGAAAAATAAAACATTGAAAGGGGTGAGATGATATGCTCAGTAAGGATAATAATATAGCGAAAAATTTCATAAATAAACATAAACATTTAAGGAAATGTATAAATAAAAAAGCCTTTTAAACCTGAACTTCAGCATAATATGACAAAGATAAAATGAAATAATTCAATTTACTTATTTACATGGATATTCTACAAGTCTAATAATCACATGTAATATCAATAACCACTTTCATAATGATTGAATGTATAATGCCCAACTATCATAACCACATACTCAAAGCCTTGTGCCAAGACTACAAATAAAATTTTGTAAAGGCCTTGTGCCAAGACACTAGTTTGTCTCATGAGACCCAATGATGCATCAAGGAGCTATAGTGGGCTCCACCAATCACATATTAAGTCCAATACATTCCTCATATGAACAGGTTTAAACATAACATAAACATTCGTAATTAAAATAGCATATGAAATGTCAATACTTTCTCCATAAACCATGAATGGTATAAAAATAACACATCCACAGTCAAACATATCAAAAAACATTCAATAAAATATGGAAGTTTTGTATCATAATAAATCAACTTCAAATAAGCTTAAAATCCATCAAAGGATACTGACATAGATGAAATGAAAACTATTTGAGAGAAATATATCTTTTTTTAAATCATTTAAAAGTCACATAATTATAAAAGAAAACATTTACTTTGAAAATATTATTATAAGCTTTTAAGGGAAGCTTTGAATATTTTATAACGGTGGAAAATATCTGCACCCACCGTATAAGTTAAAAAAACAATTCATACATTAATTCTGTCGAAAAGTTTAAAAAGGACCTTGACGGAAAGATTACTTTATAAAAATCTTATAAAAAGTCAAAAAGGGTAAAAATGAACTTAACACATAGTCTATAAAATAGTAAGAATTATTTGAAATACTTTTTTATGAAACATGGATGTGGATGATAAAGAGGTCCTAGTGGATAATTACATATAAACAATCTTAGATAATGAAGACACTGTGAAATAAACCCTTACCTTGTACTTTTCCTTGGTTGGGGGTAGGTTAACTTCCTATATAATGCTGAAATAATTGTTATTATATTATAAAAGAATCATATATATTAATATGATATCATATATGATCTTTTAACATTACTTTGTTAATAATATCTTAGTATGATCGTCGTTTCGGGTGTTAACTTACTCGTTTTATTTTATATGTTTTGTTACATAAGTCGCGTTTTTTATGGATAGTTTTTATCTAATTAATATAAATAATGATATCAAGTCCTTATACAATAATTTGAATAATCAAATGATAATTATTCTTGAATGCATATGATGTGGAATGAATCTAATTGCGTTCGTGGAGACGATAGTACTTACATACGTACGAGAGATGATATCATTATTTTGATATTAAAATAATATATAATTGGATTTTATATCATATATAAAGAATCATTATCATGTTATATTTATTATTTAAATCAATTATACATCATTATCATACTGATCCAAATAATAATGTTTTGAATAAAAATTACAGCACAACGTGGAGACGGTAAGTCGTACGTACGTACGTATGGTGAAATTTCATTAAAATGATGGATAAAATACTGAATATGGTTGTAACATATTTATACAAACAACATAGTATATAAAAGATACTGGAGTTATTATTTTATAATGGAAATAAAAAAGAAAGAAGATGTTGAAAAGAAAGGAACTTGAAAAAGGGTGGTGAAAACATTACCTCTTTTTTGGGTTCTTCGTTTTGATTTGATCAAAATGGATCTCTAGGTTGTCTTTATGATCAAGATAAGGCCTCTAGGATGAATTGAGGGAAGTTGAGATAATATTTGGGCAGGGTTTGGCCGATCCAAAAGGATTTGAAGGTATGAATTAGAGGGAAGAGGAAGTTCCCTTTTATAAGAGGGGTGAGGGGCACCTTAGGAAAAGCTTGAAATATTATTTTATAATAAAATTATTTTCAGTTTAAAATGGATAAAAAGTGGATTATTTAAATTATATGGTGGGTATAGGTCTAAAAAAACACAACCAATAGGTTTTATACAGGTTTGGGTCACTTTATTAACCTTATCTTTTAGTTTTAACTCTTAGTTAATTAGTTTTACATTTACCATGTCACTTTGTATATGATTAATAAAATTACTATATACTTACAAGTGACACCCATGTGTTCCATTAATAATAAAAATATTATTATATAAGTCCTTTGGCCGAACTTTAGATTTTTAGGAATATAATATCAATTAATAATATAATATTTTTTTTAAAAACACTTTTATGTCAATTTTGAGAATATTAGGTATTTTGTTTTTATAAATTAATAACAACATTATTACTTAGAAACTAATTCATTTAATCAACCCTAACATGTCATAGTAACATATAAATGTTTTGGAATTTATTAAAAGACTAAAATTATATTTTTTTGGGTATTTATAATATCAATTATTTTAATATTTCTCTAATAAGGTAATTACTGCATCACCATTGTGTTATAAATAAATTAAATTATTTAATTTCTAAAAATTATAAATAAGATACCATTATGTAGGAAATATTTTTAGCTTTCTAATTAATATTTATTTTCAAAAATATAACATATATAACCCTATGTGAAAATTGGTTTTCTAAAAGATATATGCTTATGTTATTTTTCTATTTACTATAACTTAATTAATATAACGTGTCATTATCACTTAAAAGTGGATCAATGAGGTACCAAAATAGATCCAAATATTCCCATGGTTGTACATGTAGCAACCAATAGGTTTAGGACACGTTTTAGGGTAAATTAAATTTATTGTAATATTACTTTTTACCCTTATTTACTGGATTTACCCTTTAACCAAGGTAAATAAAAAAATTTACTAAAGTAATTATTCAAAATGTCTAAAAATAAGAGTTACATATTTACAAAATTTGTACTTCCTGATTCCAAATATGGAATCCATTTTTCCAAATTCAAAACACCTAAGTGGCAGAATTTAATTTAAAATTAATTCCCGCTGTCAAAACAAAAAGCGTGTTTTTAAGAAATAATAACTATCAAAAGATTGACACTTGCTTTTGTCCAGTTTAAATGTGGAATTATATCCAATGAAAAAAATTGGATTAAATGGTAAAAATATAATCTAATTATATCTTAAAATCAGTAAAATTCATAATTTATCACTATTAATTATTTCGATTAAAAATGTTGTTTTTAATTAAAATTTAGTAATTTTCACTATTCATCAAAATATGAAATTTATCAGAAAAGTACCAAATATTCACCCTAATCTTATTTTGATATTCCAAATCCAAAAATGAAGTCCATTTTGAAAGATAAAATTTATAAAATTTCAAAAAGTGTGTATTACTATTCATAACGGCTAGTTTGATTAGTTGTGGTGTGTGTTAGAACTCGAAGTTGCATATAACACACGCTACTGTATTATTCAAAGAAAAGCGTACCATGAAAGCTTGGGGTGTTACATATCCCATACAGTTTTTAGACCTCAAATGGATTTTAGGAGCCTAATATGGATAATAAAATAAGGATTCAATATTTTAGTTTCCATTTATGTATTTAAAAACTATACTTCTGAATTCACAAGTCCTTTTCAATTCTTATTGTGCATTAATGGATTTTTATGTTAAAAAATGTAATATTATGTTTAAATGTCTTGGGTATATATAGATATTCTATTTATATCTTAATTTTGATTTCATGTTGAGTATATATGGGTTATTGTGAATATGGTTTTTTTCTCATATTTTAATTGAAATTCCCTTGTGGTAACAATCTAACAATCCTCTCGTTTGATGCTTTGTGTTTGGTGATTTTGGGTGTCCTACTAGGCATGTATATAATCACCCCAACATGGGATTTATACACATGTGTTTTGACTTATGTTTTCTATATAAAAATTATTAGTGACAATGGTGGGCCCGATATAAGTAGAGTTAATGATATATAGTGGAATTGACTGTGTAAGTTGGTCAGACTCTTGGATCTAGAACCAAGATCTCCCTAACTCTACTCTTTATAATTTTTATATGTTTGGGGTTCCCCCTTTATTTATTTTGGGTGGATATTTTTCTAATTTATATAATTTATATTACACTATTATACTCTATATTTTATTTCCTATAGGTTATTGTAAGCATTTTTGACAATATAGATGTTCAATATTTTATTATTCATCTGCACCATTACATGAATTTAGATGTGTGTGTGCACAAGTACTTAAGAATAAGGCCTCCCATTTGAGTATTATTGCATCTCAGTTCTTGTATCTAATCCAGGACTATTCATAGTGGTATTAGGTTTTCCACTCTTGGATTAATGGCATCCAGGCAAGCCTTTATGGGTCGATTCATGATAGAGTTCTATTAGAGGTGGCCTTTTATAGGTTTATATTTGGAGTCTTTACATTGGTTTTTGGATAGATTTTTGAACTTTGGGAAATGGTGTATGAGTTTCTTGAGTGTGGCTCCTAGGACAAGAAACCCAATTTCTATGTGACAGATGACATATACATTAAGTTAGACTCTAACTACTTACCTTTTGACTAAAAAGTAGGCTAAGATTCGAAGATATGATGATTATAGTGTTTAACTGAAGAATGAGGCCTTAGGTTATGGTCCCCTATGGGTTGTTTGCAATAGTCAGGAACACAGTAGTGCTACCACCTATTTAAAAGCATATAGAACCTCTAAAAGCTCTTAAGGATGGTGGAATTCCACTTGTTGAGATGTCATTGGATCTAGTGGAATATGAAGATGATGAATAAAAGAATAACACATTAAATGGGATCCAGTGGCAGAGACCACTTAGGTTTTGTGGCGAGCCAGATCCTCAGGCAGTGGGGGATTGAATCAAGTTGGTGGTATGTGTTTTATATGTTCTATATACCCCGATTGATCAAATGGTTGTGCTGATAATGAGTTTTCTTCATGGTGAAACAGGTAGTTCTACTAGAGTAGAAATATGATGCACTCATGCTGTGTGCACATCATGAGTTTTAGAGATACAGACCACCCAAGTTTTATCGTTAGATAAACCCCCTAATTAGTTGGTAGAGGACTATCATGAGTCAATGGTGTGAGTTTCCCTCTTGGTTAGGATCCTACAATAAAGTGTTCCTAGCGACAGTAATTCTCTATGTTTCTATGTGGTTTTGATAGAGAACCATGTTGGTGATGTTTCATGTGGATTCAAACATCTCAGGAAGAGGGAAACTTCCCCCACTGAAACACACAAGTGACGTGATCTAAAACTATACGAGTGAGTCAGTTCCACCCAAAGTGGATAGTATAGAGGTGTTGAATATAAGTTCCATTTAAATGTATGTTTGAGGTCACATGGAATTATATGGTGCCAGATTAAGCCCTAGTAATTGAGAGTATGTTTACAAGGGAAATGATATCTTCATGAAGTAGGTGGTTTTGACTCAGAGTGTTCAAGTGTAGTTCAAGTTATGACATGTATCTTCACTGCTGTAGATAGAGTTTTAAGAAAAATTATTAATCTAAATTTCCGTGAATTTATTCCCTCTTCAAGTTATAATGATTATAGTGGAACCTTTATACTTTAACCTTGTGTTCGGAGGCTTCTACAGAGTAGGATCAGTGATCACACAGTTCTACCGAAAGTTTGGCCTGACTTTTGGAGAGGGATAAACTCACGTGAAATCTTTCTATACTAGTAGTGAGACTTTATTATGTTTTACTTGGTATAGATCAATTTTATATAATTATTTATCATATTAATATTAATATTGAGGCTTTTAGTGTTTCTACGTTAGTGGGATGAAATTTGGTTTCTTTAGTGAGAATGGATCCCACGAATATCCGGATAACCTCACCTGGAGAAGGATACACACAATTTCTTATTAATTGGCTTGTATGACCCTTAGAGTAGTGATAATATGTGATTTCAGTTTCCTTTGGTTTTGATAGAGTATGAGGACTTATTTCATGAGAACGTTCCCTGCTTATCTCCCCATATAATTCTTTTTTTTCTACATAGACTTATACACATGGATGAGTTAATATCTGTTCTAAAATATTAGATCGCTCTATATAGCTGGGATATATGACGGTGTGGTTGGAAGAATTAGTTTCGAAGAGGCTTTGTGAGACCTAGTGTGTTATACTAGATATCCAAAAATGATTTAATTGAAGGAAAAATAGATATCAAGGTTTTATATGGATAATATTGACCCAAACTAGGTGTTAGTTAGGAAGGGGTATCCACTCTCAAGAATCTATGTCTTTATTTAAAAAAGGTTGGTGGTGAAATTTTTCTCATATTTAGATTTATGGAAAAGGTTTTCACAAACTTTGGGTTTAAGAGGAGGATATATCATAGGTAGCTTCCCTTGAACCACTACAATTACCATGAGATTTTAGTGATACCCTTTGATGTGTTGAACACTACAGTGGTGTTGTGTGACTTATAAAATTGACCCTTCAACCCTTATTGATAATTTATTGGTATTATTCTTCAATAACATATTTTTTACACAATATTTGAGGTGGAGTATGTGAGACACTTGATAATGGTCCCATACATGCTATGGGAGCATGTTTGAGGTGTTTAGTTTCCCCATATGAATCGGTTTTCTAGAATACCGGTAGACCCTTTGACTACCTTAAATCACAAATGAAACCATTTTCCTATTTGATCAGTGTAAATAATCAATCAAGGAGCTATGGTTTGTGTTGAAAAATGCTCTTGTACATAGACTATTGAAGGGGTAATGGAGTACATAATGTTTTATGTATGATCTAGAGCTGGGATGGGTTGCTTTTTAATGTACAGGCATGCAGTGATCACCTATGGGTCAAGGAAGTTGATGCACCATAGGAAGAGCTATTTTAATCTTGACTTAGATTTGGTAGAAGTGGAATTCGCCTTGAATATTTAGAGTCAATGTCTTATTGGTGAGCATTTTTTTTACAAATACATCCAGAGTCTCAAGTAGATATTCACACAAATATATCATAACCTAATATAGAGGAATTGGTTATAGTATTTTTGGGAATATGAATTTGGGATATTTATTCTCTATGGAATGGAAACATGGAGAATGATTACATTATAAGGAAATACCATCCTCCCTTTGTGGAGGAGGTGTGTAGGTATTTATATTTATTACAACAGACCTTGGAAGAGAAAAGGGGTGAATTTTATCTCCATTCGATTGTGGATACTCCTATAATTTTTAAATGTGTAACAGATGGCCAGTTAAGAGATATCGATTGTAAGTATCTATATTAACAAATATCCTTATGAGATGGGCCATATGAATTTTCTAAAGGAAGGGATAATATTAACCTTTTCCTGGGATGGATGGTAGTTGCTGTTACGTTTCATGAGGATGCGTTTATGTAGTTTTCAAACATCCACCTTGGCTACACATTCAGGGGTGGTGGATAAGTTCGAATACACTTAGTGATAGTTTTGGTCAGATATAATGAGGCATATTATATTCAAGCTTATCTATTGGTGTCACACTTTTCAGTTAGTAAAAGATGAACATCACGTTCCAATAGGTTTGATCATCCTCTTGAGATCATGAAAAGGAAGTGAGATGAAATATAAATGGATTTTGTGATGGAGTTATAATAGATATGTTTAGGATATAACTTTATCTTATAAATTGCTAACCCAATCATGATGTTAGCATACTTTTGTTCCATCATGTGGTAGAGGTTGGTTATGATTTTGGTGCAGTTGTACATGTGTAAAATCACTCCAATTCATGGGGTATCCATGATGATAATAATAGACCTTGATTCTCCATTCACATCATAATTTTGGTTAGTTCTTGATGATGATTTTGGGACCCTATTACTTATGATAATGAAATTTCACACATGAAAATGGTAATATCGAGCAGAATTCTAGGTTTTGGAGGATATGCTGATATATTGAGTGTTGTTTTTTCTAGAGTTTGGAGTATAACATTAAATTATAAAAATATGTTATAATAGGAGTTTTCAATCTATTATCCCCATTGTTCATGATGATATTTTAGATCCTATAGAGGGATTTTTAGTTTTCTTATCGCTTGGAATTTACCCAACATATAGATTCAGTTCATTACATCTTCCATGTGTCATAGTTAAGAAGATACATGCATGAAATTTCACACATCATTGATTGGGGAAACCTGGAAATTGGGGATAGTTCCACTTTCACACAGTACCAGCTAGACATTAAGGATTGGAAGGAGAAGATCATGTGTGTATGGAAATTCCATTGGTTTGAGTGCTTTGGAATTACATGAGCATGCAAAGAGATCCTCATAGTGAGAGAGCCAAATGTGGGATCAGTACCACCACCTTTTTGTGTATCTTGTGATTTTATAGGTGAAAATCCTTAGAGGATGATATAATTTAATGTCAAATTTTTTTCTTGTAAGACTTTGGAATATTTTAATGAATATTTCTCGATCCAAGTACATAGTTAGCATAAAAAATTATGGCCTAGAGAGGCTCAATATTGATATATTAAAAATATTAAATTTATTAAGGTATGTATGAACATCTTTTAGATTTAAATGGTTTACCCACTGATAATGACCTCATTTGTGAAATTTGAAACTATGGTTGTTTCAGGAATGTGATGTTTACATTAGGTGAGACATAAAGTTGTTCTATGTAATATGTTTAGTTGAGGGGAGACCTTGGCATGTGGGTTTAGTGAATTAATTAATTAATAAAATTAATTCATTTAAGAAACCAAAATCCAAAGCCTACTCAGTAAATACTTATCTATAATGGATTCTTAAGATTTTCTACATAACCATGGTAGTTATGAGAGGATTAAGAGAGATTCATTAGAATTGACATACCAATAATGAGGATTGATGAGAGAAAATGAGGAAAATATTGAGAAAAATGGTGAATGTAGTGGGATGATTAACTAAATCACTAGTGGATGCATTATTTACCAACAAATGATCTGTTCTTGATGTTGGGATAATTATTTATATTTTCTTCTCTATTCTTCATGACCACCATATAGAAATTTTGGAATTAATTTTTATATGATGATGACTCTTATTAGTATTTAATTATTCATGGAACCCCATTCTAATTTTATATCACACACCATGAAGAAGAATAAGAAGAAAATAATTCATTAACAATTATATTGTCTGTGTTTCAATTTTACCATGAAAGGGTCATAAAAATTTAGGATGAAGATAATACCCTATCTAATTATACTATATTTATCTTATCCTTACATTCCCCACTTCAACATTATACCAAAATCTTCATGGGAGAGAGGGGCCACAATCCTTTTCTTATCTATTGTTGTCAATAAGGAAGGAATGGCATGATGTTGGATTCATGTGAGTGGAGAAGGTGTTACATGTGAGGGGAGGTGGCATTATGGTGGAACTATACCTAATGGAGTGTTTGATGAATCTTTTATTGGAAATTAATGGAGAAAATTACATGGGGGGGGGGGGGGTTCTCAAGTTCAATGTTTTGAATAAATTATAAAGGAAAGAGTAGAAAAAATAAAATAGTAGTTAAATGGATACAAAATGAGGGTTAAATATTATTATACGGAAGAGGGGGCGTGGGTTCCCTATACACACGTGAAGGGGGGGGGGGAGGGATAATTTTGTTTTATTTAATTGAAATTATAAATTCACCATTGTTGAATCGCATGCGAAGGGCTCTGAAGGGGAACCCCAACTTACCCTTTACAAACTTTTAAATTTTTTTACAATAATAATAATAATATTATTATAAGTTGTAATAATAATGATAATAATAACAATAACAATATTATTATTGCTATAGAATCAAAATTTGGATGTATCTTATTCAAATAATGTAAGATCGATGATCTATTTGTGGAATCATAATTTGAACATTTAGTTGAAGGGTTGAAGACCAATGTTGAATATTTAATTTCTAACCAGGGATTGGGTCTACAGTTCATCCATGAATCAACTATTGTGTGTGATATGAATAAATGATTTTTTTTATTCGGTGTTAGTTTTGGGAATAAAAAGTATATCCTATGAGTTTTCTATGAGGATAAAAATGGTATGGTTCATTTGAAAATTCTTCTCCACCTTCGGTGATAGTTTTTTAGATTTATGTTTTATCCTATAGAACTAATTATTTTTGTCATGTGTGTTCATTGAGCCTTTATGAGATTTATATTTTAACACATGTATAGTCAAATATTAGATGTTTCCCATTTGGGATGCTATATTGACCTTTATTTTGGTATTAGGAGAATTATATAAGTTTATTTAAGTTGTAGGATTTAATTAGAAACAGTTATCCAGTAGCAGTGACCACATGTGATCATCATAGTGTTAATGGGGTTGGAAACCACCATGCCATAACATGGCATGGGGCCGCATACTCTTTTTAAGGTTGGGTTTCTGACCCCCTTAACTACATAGGTTGAAAATTTTATATCTATAGTTATCTTTTGTGATCATGGGAGTGTTACTGGGGGTGGAAAACCCCTGTCATGCCAGGGAATAGGTCCCCTATTCTATTTACATAGGTAGTGTTGGAAATCTCATACACTATAGGGTGCATTTTCCTTATCAACTAAGTAGAACCCACCATATTTACACATACTCCAACTGGGTGTGTGTCCTCCACTGGAGATTTCCACTCAGTGGTGGAGAATAACGGTGATGCAGGGGCCCTCCACATGGATTATTATGTGGTTATACAAGATTCATGGTTTGAGATAGAACCCCTTTGTAATTGGAGAGTAGTGTTAATGTGTGGGCCTTACAATTAGTTTACAGTGAATTTCTGCATGGTGATGGGAATTGGAGATAGAACTTGGGATCTGTAGGCTGACTCATCATTCTTAGATAGGATATTTAGATGATGATCCTCCTTCTCTATGCATTTGGAGTTTTTGTTGAGAATATCTGGGTTATCTTGATTATGGTTGTCGTCTCATATTCTATTTGACATTCCTTTGTTGTGGTGGGATAATAACTCTCTCTTTATAGGCTTTGTGTTTGGTGATTTTAGGGTGTTCCACTGGGTTTGTATATACCCACCCCGGCATAGGATTTTCCCTCATGTGTTGATCCATATGTAGTAAACATAAAAAATAGCAATGACTATTGTTGAATTGGTATCAGTGGATCATTATAGTACATGGCGACACTAACTGTGTTTAGTGGTCACACTCTTGGATATGGAGATTGTATCTCCATTACTTAACTCATTAAATTTGTTATCAGTTTGTTTTTTCCACCTATATTTCTACTTGGGTGTGTATTTTTCCCCTTTATATCATTTTTATTACACTATTGTACTCTAATATATTTTTACTAAAGGTTATTTCATGCATTTTTTACACTATAGATGTTCATTATTTTCTGATACCTATACACTTTTTCATGGAGTTGGTTGTGTGTATGTGTATAGGGAATTTAGACTAAAGACTCCCATTTTAGTATTATTACTTCATGGAACTTTTTTACAATCGATGGTCTAATTGATATGAGATTGGGGTTGTCACTGTTAGATTACTTCTATCCGGGAGGACCCGGAAGGGTTAGGTCATGACAATCACTCAAGTAGTTTATTTTTATATCTTTCTTTTCTAGATCTTTTTCATGAATTTTCTACATTGGAAATCTATATTCAAGTCTTATTTCCATTTTACAATTATTCAAGTCCAAAAAAATTTAAACAATTCTTATTTTATAAATCCTTAGGATTTATCCTTTAGTTATTCTATGAATTAGAATTTTGAAACCCACTTCATTCTCAATTGTTTTATGGTGTTCATGATTTATGAATGATACATTTCTTCTTGTGGAATTCACATGTATTATTTTCAATATGTGATCCCACCAATATATTGGGTTCAAATTTATATCCCATGAGATGCTATGTAAGGAATTAGGGAGTAAACCTACTCCACAAGGAGACATGGTCCACTTTAGATGATGATCCTAGGAGTAATCCTTGAATTATGTTTATTATTACATGTATTACATTATTTCCACAAATTCCCGGATTCCAGGATATTATGATTTTATTTTCTTATGTTATGTTTCAATTATTATGATCATTCAATTTATGATACCGTGTTATTCCTCTTGACTCTTATGTTCTGATGTATTTCCAGGTTTATTCCCTTACTATGAGTTCTATCTCACACTTTTCATTTTGGATTTTCACAAGGTTATCCAATGTAGCTTTTGAAGATATTTAGGATTTATATGAACTATTTTAAGGTTTATATAATGATGATATTTTTACATTTAATATGATTTATTTATGCGTATAATATTCTAAATACACTAGACCTCAATATCCAATGATTGTACTTATTTCAAATATATATAATTTTTTGAAATAAAGAGTTTCTATGGTTTGGGTCTATATAACTTCTCAATAGAGGTTCATATAATTACCCAACCCATTGTAAAATACTAATGTATAACCTATTGTGCCTGATATTAATGGTAAAATAACATCTGTTTTATATCCTTTCCATGTTTTCTTCTGGAGGAGTAATTTTTTGAGATAATGATTTTGGTGGATTTATGGAATTCACTTATTAATGGAAATTTCCTATATTGAATTACCTTATTTTTGTGATGAATGATTATCAACCTTGGTTGTGGTGTTCATTGGATCAAATGTATTACCAATCCTATTTTGATTTCTCTAATTTTGTTAGGATTTGTAGAACTATGTACATTTGAGGGGTACAAATCTATGATATTTTTTAATACAATGGAGAGACCACCATAAAAGGGTCTCTCTCTAAACAAGGTGATAATTTATTCTTATCTTTCCCAAATGTGTTTTTTAGTGATTTTTCAACACTTTGACCCCTGTTCAGTTCAACCCTATTTTTAACCATTTCGCTAGTGCGGGTCATGGATAATGTTATTCCCTATGGGTCATAGGAATGATTCATTTTGAGGCTGATTTACCTTTTGGGTTTCTATAGTGGGTTTTATGAGATTTTGGTTGAAATATTTTATATTTGAAAAAAAAACATGCTAGATGGTTGGTTTTTGAGTGTTCTTAGTACTAACCATGTGATAATTGTGTGTGTAACACCCCAATAATTTTTGAATAATTTTTTATGAATTAATTTAACATTTTTGAAATTATTCATTTCATGCAACATTGAAAATTTCTTTGTTATATGAAATCTCTAAGTTAGATTGTGTTATATGGAACACCATGTAAATATTACACTATATTAAACAAATAGATTATTCTGGGATACATGAAACACAATGTTTTGGTTGTGTTATACAGAATAATGTGTCCCTTTGATAGATTGCATTACACGTAAGGTATATGTTTACCTAAATACAAATTACATTCAATATTGATATTAGAATTTTTTTATAGTTACCACCTATCAGTTTTAATGGATGTTACAAATATTATTAACTAAATTATTACTCACACATGTATATAAAATGAATCCTTTTTTAAACAATTAGTTATAAATGAAAGTATTAACTATTTGAAAATAAATAAATTCCTTTTATAAGAAAACATTTTTGTATGTACAGACAAAATTTTATATAAATAAATTAAACAGAATTTTTTTTTGAATATTTTTAATAAAATTTATATATTATATATTTGATAAAATTATTTTTCAATCATACAATAGATTATTTTGGAATAAGATAAGAATTAAACCAATTTTATGAATCAAAAGATGTATTTTTCTAAAAGTTAATTTTGCCACCTTCTAACGACACAACTATTTTAAATATAAATTTTTAATTTTTTATAATTTTCATTTGAGAAAACGAAATTTATTTTTGAAATATGAAAATCAAAATTTACTTTGGGTTAATTTCGGTATTTTTTCGAGAAGATTCATTTTTTATGAATAGTAGAAAATAATGAATTTAAATTGAAGACTACATTTTCATCTAATTTATTTATATCAATAAATTTTTTATATACTAGTTTGGAATTATATTTATATGAAATTTACATTTATTTATCCAATTTAGTTCATTTGAATCAATTTCAAATTGAAATTGGATAAAGAACTTTTTAAACTTTTGAACATCTTACTTTAAAAACCCATTGTTACATCCTGTCTCTCGGATTTATTTTAAATTTATTTCACCCAATTATTTGTTTATAATTTGAAAAAATAGATTCCCTATTTTGAATAAAAGTAATTTATAATTTCTAGTAAGTTAAAATTATATTTTTATTAATAATATTAGTGAAACATATTAAACATAATTATAGTGATTAAGGTACAAAAGAGTTTACTTAGTGGTTAAACATTATTTTAAGAGAAACAATACCCTAGAAACATGTTAAAAATCAATTTTATGACAATATTTCTAAAATATAATCCCTTAGGTAGAAAATTGAAAATTATTGGAGTCACATGATGTAAGAGAGACCTACCTATAGTGTTTACCTTTTTATATTTACAATAATGACACTCCTCCACGTCTATAAAAGGGAAATCACCCCTAACTTATTAACACATATAAAGCTTTATTTCTCATCCAAAACCTACCAAAATAAGATCCAAACTTCTATCCTCTCATACTAAAATACTAAATATTGTCATAAAGGAAACATAGTTATTCCTTTGGTGGAAACAAAAGGGAATTACCTAAAGAAGAGGTAAAATTCTTCAATAGGAAATTTTGGCTCATTTTATTCTCCACCCATTTAAATTATTATTATTGCATAATTATATAATAACATCAGTATCCTAAATATATTTATAAGCTGTAATGTTAAGGGTATTACCTACACTTTCACAATCTTTCATAAAATGGGATATAAAATCATCATTTTGGGGTTTTTAGGAAAACCTGATCTTATTTTTCACTTCAGTCAGAAACTTGTTTAATTAAAAATCCATATTTTCTGTAATTGTTTTCAAAAGATTTTTTATGTTATATTTTAATATAATTTTTATGGAAAATTATTTCAATTTTTTTATGTTTTAAAATGTTTTTTTTCAAATCTATTTTATAAGTTTTCATGGTTTTTTTTCAAATAAGAAGGTTTTAAAAATGTTTTAAGATTTAATAAGTTTTTTTCAAATAAGATATGATATTTTTATAAATATAATTTTTCTATTATTTTTAAATGTTATTTAATATTTTTTCAAAGTGGTTTTCAATGAAAAGTATTTTGAAGACGTTTTGTGCCTTAAAATGTGAATTTCAAAGAATGATTATTTTCCTTAAGAAATGGTCAATGTTATTTTTAAAAATAGTTTTTAGATTATATGGGATACTTTTATATAGTTTATGATTAAATGGGGATATTATCTAAGTACCCGATTCACATTCTTTCTCTAAATGGTTTATGTTTAAGATGTTAATTTTTTTATGAAACCGGTTTCTCTTCTATGGGTTATACCATGATAAAAATTGTTAAGAAACCCATTTACATTCATGGGTTATTATATGATGAGGTGACTATGAAACACTTCTATTTCCTATAGGTTATGACATAATGAAAAATTTATAATACCCATTTCATTTCATGAGTTATGATTTAATGAATATTAACAGTCTTTTGGAACATTTTTGTGTGATTTCATTATGTGATGGGTGGGACCTATATCTCCATTAAACACATTGTGTAAATATTTACATATCATGTGATAATGATGGGAAACAATTCAACAGACTTATTTCATAATTGGAAATGAGTGTGTCTTGATCCAAAATAAGAAAATGGGGTTCCCCAGTCCACAATGTGGAAACAGTGTGCCTTGATCCACAATGGGAAACATGTGTGTCATGATCCATAAAGGGGAATAGGTGAATCCTGATCCACTATGGGAAATCAGTGTGTCCTGATCCACTATTTTGATGATATTTGATGTTAACATTGACACATGAAATGGTTTTATATATTTATGATGGTTCCAAACTTATATTACATGAGTTTATGGTTCATGATTGATTGATGATCATTTTTCACCGTTATGGTTCATGTCTAATGAAATGACTATATTAATTGCATGACTCATTTATATGATATTTTATATGTTGGGTACAATCATAAAATGTTAATATCATTTTATCTTACCCTTATAATCATGTTATTATAATGTATCTCCTTTATTTATGATTACCGAGTATCTGAGATAACCCTTTTTTATGTTTCCATTCCCGAGGTTATGAAGAAATTATTTTAGTAGGGTTACTGAATGGGATTATTTTTGTGAGAAATATTGAAGATATTTCACCAATATAGAATATTGTGTTCTAAATATCCAGAGAAACTAAACTATTATGGTCCTCAGAAATGTACATTTTTAATGTGTTGAATATTCATATAAAATGATGCAATATCCATGTATGTTAAGCCTAGTTCGACATAGTTGATATCAAAGGAATGTTTTTATCATCCTTTGGAAACTAGGATGAGAAATATTTAGTTAGATACTGAGAGATATTTATAAGGATTCTTCGAGGGATGTATTTGAGGAAAAACCTAAGAGGTTATAAATTAATGAATTATGTGTTATTATTTAGACACTATATAAGTAATATTTCATTTTATGTATTTTTTCTCTATGATAAGTGTTTCTCATGCTATTATTGAAGGTTTTATTCAACGAATATAACCCAAAAGAATCCAACTAATGTTGAATATAATGTAAAATGTGATGATTGTACTCCTGACCAACCAAATGATATGGGAGTTGAAATGAAAAGTCTTTTTGATATGATCCAATAACATTCAAAATCTATGAATCATGTGATCCTTATAACAAAGAAAACAAGCCAACAAAGTTCTATTGATTCCTTCATCAATCAACGTCCACCTTATGTTAGTGGTTATACTGATCCTCAAATTTATCGACAATGTATCCTTACCAATTACAAGTTATTTTCCATTATTAATTTCTTGAATCATGAAACATTCTTCTTGGATACTTATCATTTGGAAGATGAATCAGATAAGTGGTAGACTCTTATTAGGAACATAAGGGGATGATAAAAAATTTAATCCATAGAATGAGAAGAGTTTAAGGGGATATTTTTTAGTAATTAATTCCCTCATATTCAACAAAAATTTGGATATATAATTCATTGAGATAAAATAAAATGAGGATTAATATATTGGTACTTATAAAGATTATTTTACAAGGATTGTAATGCATAATTCCAATTTTATCATCTAACTGGATTGAAAAATCAAAAGATTCTTTGGTGGTCTCAAACCAAGTCTTCTATACGCACTGGATACAAGAGACTAGAGTAGTTATGAATAATCCATTAGATGTGCATTGAAGGTAGAAATGAAAATTGGATATTACTACCATTCCTCTAGTTTTGATAAGAAAAGGAAGATCGTGTCTCATGAGAAATCAAATCATGGAAAAGAATTCCAGACATATATGTGCTAGAAATATGTGAAGAAGAATTTAAGGGATTACTTGAATAGAACTACGAGGTTACTTAAATGTGGAATGATTGGTCATAAAATTCATGACTATTGAAATATGATTAATGGGATAGTTAATGTAATGGAAGAGAAGATAATTCCTATTAATGTACCAACCAAACTCTAGTGTTTCAACTATAAAGAGTTTGGGAATTATGAGAATCAATTCCCCAATCCAATGGATAATATGGTTGATAATCCACAAAAACCTCTGAGGACCGATGATATTGGGACATATTATGAAATCACAATAGATGAAGTGAATTATGATAATTAGGGAAAACGTACCCTCCACTACTTAGTTAGTTATTTCATGTGTTATTTTTTATGATTAAGCCCTTTAAAAATATTATTGTTCATCATTTAAAAATGTTTCATGGTATTTTCTCCCTCTACATGCATTTTTAATAATAAAATCATTTTTAATATTCTATTGGTATAAATAGAGACACAAGTTTCTAAGGGATATGCTTTTGGTTTAAGATGAAAACATATCTATGGAATAATGGGTGTATTATATTTGGTAGGGTTATATGGTTAACCATTTATGGATTGGTTGAGTTGAACTTTAGAAAAGGTTTCAGTGATTAAAATATTACTTCACCATATGAAGATTTATGCACATTGAATAACCCTTGCTGACCATTTTTATTTTGGTGATACCTAAAGATAGACATAATTTCTTATCATTCTATATATGGGTATTATAATCTAACAGTGCATCAAGAATGAAAAATTCACCTTTATTTATTGTAGTTAGGGATGAGGTGGAAATTGAGCAAGGCACAACCAAAGGGTGAGATTGTGCACATGAAAAGGAATGAAATCAAGTAATTATATTTCTTTATTTTCATAGATAGAAAAATAATTCATCAACTCTAGGAAAAGGATATTGAAAAAATTTTATCCTAATTTGTTTGTTAATGTTGAATCAATGGTGTTATAAATCATTAATAATTTATTATTTTGAGTCCCTTACCTTTCCATTGACCATTAACTTACTTGTGATCAATGACCTAAATAATTCTCTGTGATTATTTAAGATTTTCTTCCACGTCCATATTTTCACTTTCCACCAATGTTCTCTTATATGAGAAACTAGTTATGAGTTTCATTGGGAAATAGTAATGTTTCTAACTCCCCCTTTTTAAATGTAGATTTATTATTAATTTTTGTGATCTAGGATTCTGTGATAGAATCTTAAAATTATTAAACCCTCAATAAAACAGAAAAACTTCTTGCATAAATTTTATTTTATGAGGTGTAAAATGTAACACACTATGTTTTTTGAACTATTATTTTTGAATTAATTTATCATTTTTTATATTTTTCATTTCACACAACAATGAAAATAACTTTTTTTATTTGAAAGAATGATTTTTGGATTGTGTTATACGTGACACCAAGTTAATCTTCCACTACATGAAGCACAAATATTATATTTTGATACTTGAAACACTACATTTGGCTTGTTTTACACACAATACTAAGTCCATTCGATTGCTTTCATTACACACAACCTTATGTTTTACTAAACTACAAAATACTTTCAATATTGATATTAGAATATTATTATAGTTACCACATAGCTATTGGTATTAAATTTATGAATGATATTAAATAAATTATGATTTTCAAATGTACATAAAATTAATCCATTGGCTATCAATTTGTTATAATTTAATGTAATAACTATTTTAAATAACTAAAATCATTTTCTAAGAAAACTATATTTATATGTAAAAACACAATCTATTCTCAATAAATTAAACAAACTAATTTTTATGATTGTTTTAAATAAAATTTATATATTATATATTCAATAAAATTATTTTACACTAATCCAATATATTTTATAGGTATAAGATATACATAAATACAATTTTATGAATAAGAGATATATTTTTCTAAAATGAAATTTTTCCGTATTTTATTAGAAGACCTATTTAAAATATAATTTTTGAAACTTTTAAATTTTTTATTTTATAAAATAATCTTAATTTTTTAAATATTAAAATAAAAATTTACTTTGGGTGATTATTTTGTATTTTTCTGAGAAGTTTTATTTTTTTGAATAGTGAAAAAAATGACTTTTAATTGAAAACTGCATTTTCATCTAATTTTTTATATAGTTAAATTATATTATATATATTTTTATATTATAATTTGAATAATTATATATATTAAACCAATTTAGTTCATTTAAATCAATTGACATTAAAATTGGATATAAAAACATTTCAAAAGCCATTAACTGACCATATTTCCACCATATACTAACTTATCTAACAAAATGGACAATTATTTGAGTAACATGTTGTAAAGAAGACATATAAATCATTTTTACATTTTAATATTTAAAATACTTTCACTCCACCTCTACTATAAAAAAAACTCACCCTGAACCCTAACTTATTCAAAACTCTAAATCCCTTTGTCTCATCTAACCCATACCCAAATAAGTTCTCCAACTCCAATTATATTATTATCATTAGATGATTATATATTAGCCTCATTATCCTAAATATACTAATATGTTTTATGTTAATTTGATGACCTATATTTTCACACACTTCTACAAAATGGGATACACAATCGTTGTTCGTGTGTACGACGAACTACTGCCTCACAAACCGATGTCATTCATTCTTCAATTACCACTTTTAATGGTTGTAAATAATGATGTAATAACTATTTTAATATGATATATATGGTATATATTTTTTATTTACTTTTATTTAATTATTATATAACAAATACCTTCATGCTTTCCATTTTTTGTGAATATGATAACTTCATTTGTGGATGTGTGGACTACCACCTCCTCAAAGTGATGCGATTCATTCACAATTTACATGTAACATATTAAGGGTGTGTTTATAAAAATTATATGATATATATGAAATATTATTTTTAATTTAATTATAATATATTTATATATACATATATTTTATTTACTTTCTTTCAATATGATAAGAAAATTAAAAAATCATTCATGTGTACGTACGACCGACCATCTCCATGAAGGGTGTATTCCGTTTCATATTTCGATTTTTATAGATTATTATATATACTTATATACTGAATATATATAATATTTAAATCCTTTTTTACATTTTTTAAATAATTAAATCTTGATCTTAGTATGATGTTCAAGAATAAAAATTCAAAACACATATAAAAAACAAAGTAATTGTTACCCAAAACGCCACTTTTACATGAAATCATGAATAAATTAGAAATATAATGTAATAATAAAATAAAATATGGGATGATATATAAAAATATGGTTTTTGGTTTATTTATAATTAACTTATGTTTATTATATAAGAGGATTGAATGTGTATATGGAAAGTCAAGACTTAAGGTACGCGATTTCTCGTCTCACTTTTAATTCCATGTGATATTTACAATATTCAACACTTATTCATGTTGTGTGGTGTATATAATTACACATGAAATTATATATAATTAATTTAATTAATTTAATCATATTTAATGTTTTAATTAATTTTATTCTTTCATGGATCTCACGATTCAAATGTTACTCAAGTAGCAAGGGGGTTTCTAGTCTCACTTATATTTTAGAAAAACCAATTCCATATTCACCACCCATTTATATTGTGTGGTTTATATACTAACCATTAATGTATTATATTGTTTTTTCCCTTAATTTTATGCGTATTTAAATATCCATTTTATGATCTCCCTTTCATGGGGTTTACAGTTTAAAATTTTCCCAATCAGTAGGGTAATATTGTCTCAAATTACCTTATTTAAAAAACTTATTTTGTTATGAATCTATATTATTTTACAAGGTAAATATAGTCCATATTTCATGATATATAATGAATAAAATTATTTTCATGATATTTTAAGCATCATATAAAATTTTACCTTATTCCTCTCTTCGGTTGGAAATTTGTTTTATTCAAAAACCTTTTTTCCTAGAAATGTTTTCAGAAATGTTTTAAGTGATATTTTAATATCATTTTCAAGGAAAATGATTTAATTTTTTTAATTTTTTAAATAGTGTTTAAAATGGATTTAAAAATACACTTTATATTTTTTCAAGTTAATTTTTAAAGAATAAGGTTTATGAAATGGATTATGATTTAAAAAGTTCTTTTCAAAGAATAAATGATATTTTTCCCATGAAATGTTTCAAATTATATTTAAAGGTGACTTTATAAGTTTTCATTGGGATTTTAAAATAAAATTAATTTGATGTTTATTTACACCTTATAATGTTATTTTCAAGGAAATTTTATTTTCCTTAAGAAATGATCTAAGTAATCTTTCAAAATACTTCTATAGATAAGATGAAATCCATTGATATAGTTTATGATTTACTGGGGTTATGATCTAAGGAAACAATTATAATTTTCTCTCTGCATGGTTTATGTTTAATATTTCATGTTGTTTATTGAACCCATTTAACATCTATGAGTTATAGCATGATTAAACACTTAAGAAATTTGCTTCATTTCATGGGTTATTCTATGATAAATGATTATGAAACCTGTCTATTTTCAATGAGTTATTATATGATGAAATATTTACGATACCCATTTCATTTCATGGGGTATGATAAGACTGATGATTATGATCTTGTGGAACATGTATGTTTGATTTAATTGTGTGAGAGGTGGGAACTATATCTCCCTCCAATTTATTGGGTAAAGATTTACAACTTATGAGATAATGATGGAAAACTAGTTGAAGGGATTGATCCAAAATGGGAAACAGTTGTGTCCGAATCCATAATAGGAAACTAGTGTGTCCTAATCTACAATGGTAATTAGGTGTGTCGTTATCCATAATGGGAAACATGCATATCCTGATCTACAATGGGAAATTGGTGTGTCCTGATCCACTATGGAAAATAAGTGTGTCTAGATACACTTTACCGATGGTATTGATAGTTAACATTGACACATGAAATGGTTTTCTATTTTTATGATGGTTCTATAATTATATGACATGATATTATGGTTCATGGTTGATTTATGATCATTTATAACCCTTATGATTCATGTATTTTGAACTACCAAACATTATCCCACGACTCATGTATATGGTATTCGATATGTTGGGTATGATCTTAAAATTTTATTCTCATGTTATCTTACAATTATACTCATTTTATGATTATGTTTCTTTTTTATTTATCCTTACTGAGCATCTTATCTCACCCATTATTATGTTTCATTTCCACCATTTATGAAGAATGATTTTAAATAGGGGTACTAAATGGGATAATCTTCGTGAGAAACCTTGAATATCCTTCACCCAATAAGAAGATTGTGTTCCAGGTTTCCAAAGACACTAAACTATTATAGTCCTCAAGAATTCGCTTTTTTAATGTGATGAATATTCTTCTAAAATTATGTAATTTCCATTTATGTTAATCATGGGATGCTATAGTATTGTATGAAACTACGAGGTTTCAGTGGCATTTCTCATTTTTATTCCTATTTATACGAACAATGTGACTCACCAAGTAAGCATGCTTTTATTTGGGTTATTTTATAGAGGTTTTACATGCATTTAAAATGATTATCCTATACCTTACAGGACTACCCAGGTAGCCATGTGACATCAATTTTTAAAGGATACAAGATATGTGTGGTTAGAACATTGTTTTTTTAAACAACATGGCCTAACCGTGCACCCGAATCCAAAAAATAAAAAAGTAGATATTTATATCATTACAATCAATCATTTTTATATTTAATAAACACTAAATATTTATTTAGATCGTACTAAACATCCACCAGTGGTCTATCGGCTCACCCCATATCTTTCGTTATTTATTTTCCTCCATTATTGATGAATCTCATCAAGGTATGTACTGTTTTTATCATGTTTTCTATCCTCTTATTAGGCCCTTGCTTGATATCTTCTCCCCTTGTCTCATTGGAACCCTATTTAGTTGTGGATTCTATATATAATAGAGTTTATAGTTAGGTTATGATGTTATATATAGAAATATTCTTGTGAGAACCTTTTTTATTCTTTTCTGATATACATTATAAATGGTGACTAGTTTTTCTCCATTATTGTGGTAAGTGTCCCCATATAAAGGATATAACTCATGGATTACTTTATGTACTTATAAATTCCATTGGTTTGAATTAAGAAATTTTTTATATCAAAGTTGATTTCTTTCAAGATATTTTTCAATGTGGGTTTTCTTTAAAAACAGATCTGTGTACACTATGTAAATTTCCTTCGGTTTTCCTCTTGTAACTTGTTTTATTCTGCTTCTAATACAAGGGTCTTCATGCCCAATTTTCTAAAAAACTTCGTGTTTGATGAAATGGATCAAAGGATATTTCTACACTAAAATGGTTTTTTAAGAATGGGGAAGTGATTATTCACTGTGAAAATGTTTTTTAAATTATTATTATGGTTTTCAAATGATGTTTTTTTGGAAAATATAGCACATTGGGATATTTGGGTGAACCCAAAAATAGAAATATACAACCTTAGTGTGTGTGTGTGTGATACCACTAATGGTTATTTTTTATTGTATCAAAAGACTTTGGTAGGACTCAATATCGATAGGATTCACATTATTCTTTGAATAATTCTTAGTGTTCCTTTTTGTGTGTGTATACATATTACAAAATAATTATTCTTAAATTATGCATGGTTTTTACATGATGGTACATTTCAGGTTTGTCAGCTCACTTTTTTATCTTAGGTGTATCCATTGATAGTTTTTCTTATGATTTTACGGTATCATACATGAACTTTTCTTATTTATTGTTTATGTAAATATGTTATTATTTTATAAAAAACAAATGTTTTTTACAAAATGATTCTATTACAAATATTATTTATAAACCAGTTTTTTTTAAAATATAGAAGTAAAATTTTTATGGTATTAGAATTTATATATTTTGCTTGTTAAAATATTATAAGGATATTTTCTCACACCCTACATTTTCCATTGGGAATTCATATATGTGGTTTTTCAAGACTCGGTTAAATGGTAGGGAATCATCAAGTTTACCATATTCTCTTAGTTTTCATCACATTCTTAGTGAGACATATTGGTTTTCAAAAAATTGTTACTTAGAGACTAAAATTTGGTATATAGTAATTTTATATAAGGGTTTGTCATTTCCATCTTTATATTTTTTACCCCATAAATATACTAAATTCTTCAAAATTGTACTATGATTTCTTTATATCCTTCTACATATTACTGAGATTAGTTTGGTCATTTGGTTGATCTACCTTATGTAATGCCTTCTCAAGTATTATTTCATGTTTAACCCGGATTGTTAATTATAAAATGGTATCATATCCAATAACCATATATAAATTTAGTGGAACCACCTGAGTTTTGTTTAGGGTTTATGGTAGTCAGGAGATATGGCTCTTATAATTTAGGAAATATGCGCAGAAGGGTACTTGGTCAACTCACTTATGTAACAAAACTATAGTTACTGTTGACTACCAATGATTTTCTCTAAGATTGATAATTTTTATGGTAATTTGAATGAAATTTAATTGAAATTTATTTAAATTAATGTATCCCAATTTATTATTTTTCACTTTCATTATTAGAGTCCATAATTACTTAAAATTCATATTATTTAAAGGCATTAATATAAATTCTTAAAGTTGGACTTTGTTTCCTGAATTACTCTAAACAAATCAATTATTATATTTTTTTGTTAGAAAATTACTCTAAAAAAAGATCATCAAATCTTAGGAGTGAAAGCTATGGGAAAATTTCCCTAGAAATTCTTCAAGTTGATACTTATTTGGTGGAAGTGTTATCTCTACTATACAGACTCTAGTATAAGAGGGCATTAGAATCCAAGGATGAATAGTGGATCATGGAACAAAATTTACTTAATAGAATCCATTCGTCTTTGGTGTTGAAAAGTACCCCATGAATATGAAGAGTGGATCTACTATATTAAAAAGATCATCTATTTTATAAAAAGTATATAGGGCTCTAGGATGGGGTTTTCCACTTATATTTTTGAAGGACCGAGAAGAAAATATAAGGCCTCTATCAAGAAAGATAAATTACACGAGTCTATTTCCTAAAAATTTTCAAGTTGATATTCAAATAGAAGTTCTATATTGAGATTTTTCGGGTGGTATAATGTCCCATGTTTAATATACATTGATATTACATCAATTTATATGAATATTCAGAACATTAGAAAAGTCTATACCTATGGACCATAATTGTTTAGTGTCTTTGAAAATTTAGAAAACAATCTTATAACTTGGTGAAATATCTTCAATGTTCCTCATAATGATCTTCTACTTTAGTAATTATACTTAAAATATTTCTTCATAACATAGGGAAATTTACCATAAGAAAGGGGTGATCTCACAGTCTCGATAAGGGTAAATATGGATTATATGTAAGCATAAGATGAGCGTAAGGGTATGAGAACGTGATCTTAAGATCATAACCTATATATCAAATATCATAATCAAGAGTCATGGAATAAAGATTATTATTTCATATAACATGAATCATAATATAATCAAGAACATGAACCATGTGAGCATATCATAGGAGTAAGACAAAGACTCGTGGACTATATATAAACTTATAAAAACATTACCTATAAGTCAAGGCTCATTTCCAAAATATGATAGGCCCTTCACGGGGGATTCACCTACTAGGAGGGACACACCACCATCCACAGTCGCAACCCTTTTCTTATAGTGTATTAGCTTATACCTTCTTTCTATAGTGGATTAGGTTTCCCCTTATTCCTATAGTGGATCATATTTCCTGTTCTTCCCATAGTGGATCGGGTTTCCACTTCTTCCCATAGTGGATCTGGACACACTTGTTTCCCATTTTAGATCTGGGAATAACTATTTCCCATTGTGGATCAATCCTAAAAACTTGCTTCCCATCATTATCTTATGAGATATAAATCTATAACCAATTCATTGGAGGGAGATATAGGTTCCACCTGTAGTATAAGCTATAATGGGATCACTCGAATTTAAATGGGACACCCCACCATATAATGTGTAATTGGACTACTCGATGCTATCTTGGACACCCTCAAAATATGATATATAATGGGCTTACCCAAATCTGTTGGGGCCACACCATTATATAAGTTGTAATGGGATTACTTGATGCTATTTGGGAAACCCACCATATAAGTTGTAATGGGATTACCCGATGCTATCTAGGCTACCCCATCATGTAATCAATGTCCACAAAACAGAACATGAATGATGCAAAAAAAGATTTCATATCATCATAAATACTCATTAAAACAATTATTATTTCCTAACATGATTCACCCATTGAAAATAAATGGTTTTCAGGTCAATATGTTTGAAATGTGATTTTCCCATGGAAAATAAATGGGTTTCTAAACAATCTCATTGATACTTGTTTTAACCATGGAGAAGAAATGGGTTACATAAGCATCATGAAATTAAAACATAAACCACTCAGAGAAATAATATGTATGAAATCCTTAGATCATATCCATAGTAATGCATAGAATACATTAAAGGATTCCATATTGGATGGAGATGGATTTTGAAAGTTCACTTGGAAGATAAATTGTCTATGAAAATCACTTTATTTGAAAACATATAACATTATAAAAATTATTTTCTTTAAAAAACACACTCATCAAAAATAAAGGATTCATTCAAAATGATTTTAATCATTTTTTGAGGAAAATATCATTTTTTCTTAGAAAAAAATTTTTTAAATAAAAAAATATTTTAAAAACATTTTCCTTTGAAAATAACCTTGAAAAATTATAAAGAAATATTTAGAAACCATTTAAAGAACTTTAAAAACATTATTTAAAACTATTTACATGAAAATGTGAATAATATTCCACTTAATAACTTGTTTGAAAACATATTTTGAAAACAATGTTTTTGAATAAAACAAGCTTCCAACCGAATAGAGAAATAATGTCCGAATTAAAAAAAACAATTTATTAATTAACTTGAGTACCAAAGAGTGACAAAATGGTACCTATTCAATATTATAACATGAAAAACTAGATAATAGTAAATATCATGATAATTATTGATATATGGATCATAATATTTCATCAATGGAGGCATAATCATAAACAATCTTGATAAACGATGGCATTGTAGCAGTAAACTCTTATTAATTTGGTATCCTTGAATCATAAGGCTCATAAATGAATAAAATTATATGAATCTTAAAATATCATGAAATTATGTAGAATCATGATATAACATGTCAATGGAATTATATACACCTAATATGAAAACATATGTGCATAGCATGGCTTATATCTCAAAGAAATAAAATTGAGACAAAAATTAATTTAACAATTTTGAAAATTTTGAAACATAAAAACAATGAAGGAAAGATATTAAATTATATATTTAAATACTCATAAAAATAATTATAAGAAACATGTATTTAATTTTTTAGTTGTATATATACCATATAAAATAAATGAGTGGTGAATAAGTTATAAGTCTCACAGAAATGAAAGTTGGATGAGAAAACAATTACCTTATGTCTTGAATATTTTCATACACATTAAAACCTCCTTTATAATAAATATATGTTTTTATACATATAGAAAAGAACCATATTGTTATATATAACAACATATATGATTTTATTATGACTTTATAGTACCTATTTGTTTACAATTCCATGTTAATGTTATGTTTCTAGTAATATATACTCAGTATTTTGTATATGTTTTGACTTGTTATTATTTATTGTCTTACTTAGATCATGATTTTTTTATTTATGGAATTTATAAAATTATTTAAATATCATATATTTCAATTATATAAATATTAATAACAATATATAAAATTAAGTAACATGAAATGGAATATACTGTTCATTGAGACGATAGGCTGTACGCACACATGAACATTGTTTCCATTTTTTCATATTGATAGATATAAATTAAATGAAATATATATTCATATATATTATTATTAAAGTATCATTATTATTCCATAAATATCATATAAATTTTCCACACCCATCTTTAATAGATTCCGTGCATAGTGTGAATGAATAACATCGCTCAGAGGAGGTTGTAGTCCACGCATCCACAAATGAAGTTATCATATTTAGAAAAATGGATATCATGAAGGTATGTATTATATAATAATTCCATAAGCATAGAAAAATCATAAAAATCATAAAAATCATAAATATCATATAATAAAAGAAATTACTATTAGGTCGGAATAATACAAAGTAACATAAGAGGGGGTGAATTGTGTCTTTTCGATAACTTTAAAAAATTCTTGCTTTTGACACCCTTTTTGATTTATGAGGATATTAAGTGTTTTAATTATAAATGAGAATATAATAATTGGGTAAATAGAAATAAATAAATCAAATTTCTATTGCGGTTCGGGGTACAAAGATCCCACTGTACACAACACTAATCACTCTCTCTACGAGCTTGGTGAATTTAACCAGAGTGTTCCTCCTATCACAAGACCAAAAATCCACAAATAATTACATGAAGTTGACCCTTTACTACAAGTATAGACACATATCCTTTTAGTTCTATAACCAAGAACCAATTATCTGCATTTTAGATCGAGAAGTTGATACTCTGCCACAACAGAGTATAAGCAATTGATACTCTAAGAAATCAATACACATTGATTTGATTGTTCAGGTTGATCTTCATAGTTGTAGGATAGGAAACTACTTGTATATAGATATTCTCCTTTAGAAAGTAAATTAATCAATAAGTAATAGTTTTTAAGTGATATCAATTTCAAAAGATCTTCAATAAAGACAGCAACACACAACAACAATAAATTCACAGCATAATGATATTTAACATGTATGTCTCCAGAGTGTAGTCTTTATTCAAGGTTGATCATTTTATATAACAATACTGAAAAAGATATACCCAAGAATATAAATTCATATGTTAATGAATCCTTGTATTTTTAAAAAGGAATTTTGGTAGAATATATAGAGAATACAGCTTGCTTCGATATTCCATACCAAAGAAAAGCTCCTGAAAGAATGAAAAAATTGAAATCTTAAAGGACCAGAGGAATCATAACTTCCCTTAAGAACATGAGTTATTTATTTGATAAACATTTTTATTTGAAAAAATCATAACAATATTTTAATTAAACTGATATTTTTTTATGATGGTTTCAATAAATTATGATAAAATCTTGAATTTAAAAACTACATTGTTTCTACGTAACATAGGGTTCCTTTGTACAACCTAGGGTTCCTTTGCGTAGCGTAGGGATGATGATCCATAAATTCATCCTTTTCATCATATGAATCCAAATGAAGAATTGATTTACTATATTTTCAAACTCCCAAACCTAGGGTAAGAATAGTAAATCCAGACTACAATATAGGGTTTATATTATATTTGTTCATTGATTCCCCAAAGTTGGGTTGCCTCTCCATATACATAAAATCCAGAGTGGTGTAGTGATGATGAAACATATGAAAACTGTTTAATGTAGCATAGGGATGATGATCCATATGTTCAATTATTGAATGTTGGGTTAGAACAATGATTCCATAACATATCATGTATCTCATATTCCATAAAAAATATAAATAAAAACATGATATATATTCCCGAAATATTCTAAACATAAATCCGTTAAAAAATCAATAAGGTTTTTTATGAGTATAAAAATACATATATAATAGAGTATTTTTGATATAATACTTTCACAAAAATCTCCCATTTTTTGATGATCACAAAAAATAATGTATTGCTAAAAGAAAATATAGGAATTGTAAAAACATTTAAAGAAAATTTTATAGTTTCAAAAGTATTTTGATTTCACCTAACTATTTTGATTTATTCATTTCTCAAATTTTATTCCTGAAAATATTTCTCAAATATTTCCCCTTTTTGTGATATCAAAATGAATATTTTAGAAAGAGCAAGAAACCATAGTTAATATGGAACTCAACTATATATGAATGTGGTAGTCTACTATTATAAAAATAAGATATGTGATATAGTTGTAGTAATTCGAACATAAAGAGAACAATCATTAAATAAAAATCACAAAAAATATAAAGGTAATGTAGAGATAAGAAAATTAAAATTTAGATCAAATTTTTGAAAAATTAATGAGTACATACCATCATTAACTTAATAAGTCTCCAAAATGAGGGGATAAAATAAGATTGGTTTCCTTAGTAAGAATATCCCTTGGTAGTAGTTTCTACAGTTTTCTTAGGACCGTTCATAATAACATTTTGAATTTAAAGTAGATTCACCATTAGAATATGAAAATGGTTATTAAAGACATATATCCATTATTATTATATCTTCCTTAAATATTGACCACCCTTTAAGCTATCCACCAGATTTACCTTAAAGAAATCATTCACATACTCTTCTAATTGAGTAAAGGTTGTTAATCTATCTCCGTCATGGTGAATTACTGGTCCCAGCCAGGATTCATTAGAAGTCAGTCAACTGATCAAATATTTTGGATTTTCCAGAAGCACATTTAGTGGTATACAATCACACTAGATAGTGTGCAGTCCATTATTGAATTCATCCATCACAACAACTATTACTTCAAATTACCTTATCAGAAAAGTTGAAGTGGGTTGATGTGTAGAGGTCGAAGCATGATAACTATCCTTGATCAACTGAAATTATCTTCCCAATATATTCTTAAAATCAAAAAAATCATACTTTTTAACAAATTAATTCTTATAGATTTTAACTCTCTAGACATTGTTCCTATAAAGCATTCAAGATCATGCACTGATATTAAATTATCTCGAACATATTTGAGTTGATTTTGATGGGATTCAAACTCATCTCTTGGAATAGTTGAATTTATTATCTCTTCAAATTTCTTCTTATCATATTCTAAATCTTATTTAAAATAAAACTTCTTTATTTATAAACATATGAAATTTATAGTCAAATATTCATCATAAGAGTCATAAGACTTTGGAGTAATATAACTTGTAGAATGTCCACCTTCTACAATTAATGAACTTGGCTCTATTTTATCTTCTGATAATTTTCTGAAAACAAATCCTTCTTCCGTAACCAAATTTGGAACAATGAGTGAAATGTTATTAGGGGTAGTATCATCTTCTCTATGAACTTCTTGACTAGAAGCATCTTACCCAGCAACCTTATTCACTTAAGCCTCTTGCTCAATTGCATTTTCCAATTTTTTCACATCTTATAGAATGTTTATTGAAATTATTCTTCTAAGAATAAGATGACCCTATATATGTCTAGATATAACCTCTTTTTTAGGCCTTTGTCTTATAGAACCAACAAATGGAATCATCCCCTTCTCCCCCTAAGCATCTTCTATCAGCTTCCACTGTTGTTCATCTCAAAATGGTAAAAGACTGTTGCAGGAGTTTCTCTAAACATATCCCAATTTATTCATAGTCCTAATATTAATAATTCTATCCTAATGAAATCTATTTCTAAGATACATATTTAAAATTATTCCTTTTCTAATAAAAAAAGGAAATGATCCTTCCATTAGGATAGTATCCCATTTTGGCTTCTTTGTGATAACAATGACTCATATATCTTAACAAAAAACGAGTGAAACTAAACACAGTTTGGTTCAAAAATGAAAACTAAACATACATATCAAGGTATTAAACTTTTTCAAGTTCAACTATTCTTGGAAAAATCCCTATATAAGAAACATCATATGGACTCTTCTGTCAGGAGTAAGGTCCTTGTGCATCACATTCTTGATGATTATTCTCATAAGAAAAGAATACATAATGTCCTCTAATTTACCCTTTTCATCACCAATATTTCTTAAATTGAAATTATAATCCCCCTTATAGAGAAAGTGTAACAACTAATCTAAATCCATCGAAGTAAGATAAAACTCTTTATCATTAATCATAGACATTATAGAATCTTCATCTCTTCCAAAACTGAACTCATCATTTCTATATAATTTTTTACTTTTATCTCAAATATCATAGGAGTGTTATCATAATAGAAATAAAAATATAGTCCTTTAAATTAAATAACTTCCTTTAAAAAAATATTTGTTTCATTCAAATACTCAAAATAAATCACCTTACCTTGAAGAAATTTTCCAGAAATTGTGGGTGGGTACATAAATGAAAAGATAATAAAGAGATGAGTGGGAGAAGGAAAAATATTTACTCACATCGTCTGAGAATGCACTCATTGCCTTTTAATTTTGAAAAGACAAATAAAAATAAATCAATTTTTCAAAAAAACTAATCAATACATAACTGATTAAAATAAAGATCAATAAATAATTAAATACAACAGATACATATTTTTAAAATAAAAACATAGAGACTAAGAAAAAAATAAATTAATAAATATTCATTTAAAATTAAATAATCCTAACCCCCTTAATAAATATAAAACTTATACTAGGAAGTGGTTCAGTGAAAATATCTTCTAGGTGATATTTAGTATTAACAAATTCTAAGCATATAACCCTTTTAAGGAAATGATCTCTCAGAAAATGATTCTTTATATAAATATTATTAGTCTTCGAATGACTAATATGATTTTTTTAAATATTTATAGTAGTTGTGTTATCACATAATATAGGTATACTATTAAAATTTAGTCTAAAATCTAGTATAGTGCACAAAAAAAGTGCAATACAACTACCAACAGAAACATATTCTACCTCAGCTCTTGATAGGGAAATAGAGTGTTATTTCTTACTCAACCATGATACAAAATATTTTCCTAATAAGTGATAGTTTTTTGAGGTTCTTTTTTTATCTACTCTATAACCTCAAAAATCAGCATATGGATATGAAATTAAATTAAAATCAGATGTTTTGGGGTAAAGAAGATATTTAAAAATATTTCCCTTTAAATTATAAAAAATTCATTTAACAATGTCAAGATGAGATTATATTGTATTTTACTAAAATATATCACCTAGACATAAATAAAACATAATTTTTGGTCTACTAGTATTAATATATAACAAAATACTAATCATAACTCTATATAACATGTTGTCAATTGGTTTTCCTTCTAAATCCAAATCAAGATTTATATTAGTATACATAAGAGTTGTTTATGTCTTACAGTTTTCAAGTCTAAAAATTTTCTATATATTAATGATATATTTACTATAATTTAAATCATTTTCATAATAATTTTGATAAATTTGAAGCCCTTGAAAGAAATTAAATTCTCTGATCAAACTCGTTTCAAATTCATTTTGCATTAATTTTGAAAAATCAATACAACATTTTTATTTTAAAAAAAATAATAACATCATCAACATAAATTTATTATAATAAAATATTAATACAAAGAGTTTTGTTAAAAATTATTCGACCTTCCAATACAACAGTAAATCCTTTTTTCAAAATAAAATAACTTAATATTTCATACCAAGATCTAGGATCTTGTTTAAGGTCACAAATATATTTAGTATGTTTAAAAACATAATTTGGTTTAAGTGTGTTTTCAAAACTGGGAGGTTTTTCGTCATAAATTTCCTCCATTAAATAACCATATTAAATGGAAGATTTAACATCCATATGATATAATTCAAAATTAATATATGATGCATAATATAAAATAATTCTAATGTATTATAATATAGATTTAGTGGAAATAGTATCATTATAATATATTCCTTCTCATTAAATATAACCTCTAACTACCAATCTTGGTTTATTTCTAGTTATGATCCCATGATTGTCCTGTTTATTTCTAAAGACCCCTTAGTTATTATAAATGGATAATTAGATTTTCTTTCTAATAGTTCCAAAACATCATTACTTGTGAATTGGTTTAGTTCATATTTCATTTCAAACATAGAACATTCAAATTCTAAGGATTATTCAACATAGGTTCAAATTGATATACAAAGGAAGAGAATTTATATAGGTTTCCAACATTTCATCTAGTTCCAATTCCTATGTCTAGTTCTCACATAACAATTTCTAAATGATGGTTCCTTAGAGTTCTAGAATGTCTAGGAAAGATACATTCAGGTTCACCAGTTTCACTCTCTTTTGAACCGGACAAAATTTTATTTATATCATTTTAAAATAAACTTTAGGGGTTTCAAATAAAATATTATCAAAGGAGTCAGCAACATCATTATTTTGATATTTCTCTTTAATAAAAGGTACAACTTCATCAAATTACACATGAACTGATTCTTCAAAAATCCGTCCATTTTTATTAAACAATATATAGGACTTATAAGTAATGGATAATCTGTTCATTATTTTGATATTTACCATGGCTTTTTAGATATATGATCATACAAGATTTCCAGAATCCATACTTTTCCCAATTCAATTATGGAACAAAAACCATAGAAATTTCTTCTCTTAGATTATCCATTTCTGTTTTCATTGTATAGACCATATGATTTTATCTTAATATAGATTTATCTCCAAGCTCCCTTCTGATGCCAATTGTTAGGTCAGAATAATAAAAAGTAAAAAATAGTGGGTGAATTATTTCTTTTCATCAACTTTCACCAATTATTTATTTTAACAACCATAGTGATTTATGTGGATAAGGAATGTTTTTATTCTGAATGAATAGATAAGTATATGATAAATAGAAATAAAGAACAAGACGTTTTATAGTGGTTCTGGGTGCAAATATCCCCTAATATATTCCACCAACCACTCTCTCCGTGATCTTGGTGAATCTCACTAGAATGTTCTCTTATCATATGACCAAAAATCCATAACTTAGTACAGAAAGATGAAAACTTTAAAACAAGGCTAAAAAAAGATACTTATGGTATTTTAACTGATAGAATATTCTCCACATCTTAGATCAAGAAGCTAATACTCCACCTCAACTGAGTATGAGTATTTGATACTCCAATAAATCGAAATACTTTGAGTTGATGGTTTCTGTTAATCTTCACAGTTGAAGTAGAAAAAACTGATAGTAGATGTATTTGATTCTTCATAAATGATATTATTCAAGAAAGAAGATTTTTAAAGATATTATGGTTTCAAAATATCTTTAATAAATATTACAATACACATAGGTAGCAAACTCACAACAAAATGTGATTTAACATATAGGTATCCAAAGTGTAGTCTTTATTCAGAGACGACTGTTCTTTGTAGAAATACTGTAAAAGATATACACAAGAATAAAAATCAATATGTTATTGTATCCTGGTATTTTTCAAGAGGAATTATGGTAGAATATATAGAGAAGATATCTTTCTTCGATATTTCAGATCCAAGAAAAATTCCTGAGATAATGAAGAAATTCAAATCTCAATTGACTAAAGGTGTCGTGAATTACCTTAAGAACATGAGTGATTTCTTCAGATAAATAGGTTATATGAATAAATCATAATAAGCCTTGAATAATCCTGATATTCTATCAATATAGTGGCATGTAATTCAGATACAATTGAAAATTTAAAAACATCATCTTTTCTATGTAGCATAGGGTTCTATTGCGAAGTGTAGGGTTCCTTTGTGTAGTGTAGGGTTCCTTTGCAGAGTGTAGGGTTCCTTTGAATATCGTTGTTTTCATTTTCATAGTGTAGGTATGATGATTAATATTTTTATACTTTTCAGAATAACAAACCAAACTTATCCTTGATTAAACAAACATTCAAACTCTCCAACGTAGCGTATGAATAGTAAATCTAGACTCCAATGTAGGGTTGATATTCTACAGGTTTTTTGATTCTCGAATATATGGTTGTTTCTCTATATTCATAAAATATAGAGTAGAATAGGTATGATTAACCATACATATACTTTTTAGTGTAGCATAGGGATAATGATCCATAGGTTCAATTATCAAATGTAGGGTTTGAACAGTGTTTCCATAACATATCCTGTAGCTCACATTCAATCAAAAATAAAAATAAAAATATGATATATATTCCTAAAACATTTCTAACATAACTTCACTAAAAAACAAAAAAGTTGATTAGTGATTATAAAAATCAATATATAATATATATTATTTCTGAGACAATAATTTTCCACAAAGTTCATCATTATTCCCAAACTTGAATGGAGGTAATGGAAGAATGAACAACATTGGTTAGTGAGCTGGTTTTCCTTCATACACACAAATATGTAATGTGTATCCCATTTGATGGAAGTGTGTTTGATTATAGGAAAAAACCATAATATAAAAACATATCAGTATATTTATGATACTTAGTATATTTTTTAATAATGTAATAATAATAGTTGAGGGGGTGGAGAATGAAAATAAAACAAAATATCTTGTGGAAGGATGTTACCTTTTTTGGGTAACTCAGCTTGTTTTTCACCAAAGCAAATCCTCGGTCGTATTTATGCCCAAAGTGAGGCCTCTAGAATTTTGTTAAGGGATTTTAGAGGATATTTGTGTAAATTTTGGCTGAGACAAAGGGATTTAAAGGTGTGGAGATCACAGGATGAGAGGAGGCCTATTATAATTATGAAAACAAACACATTGGGCATTCTTGAAAATAATTGTGTGATCCCTATGTTTTACTTATCCTACATGGGTTAAGATGGGAAATTTATAGATAATTAGAGGTGTGATGGTATAAAAATGTTCATAAAATAATTTTTAGAAAAGATTAGGTTAATTTTTAAACCTTACAATCTAATTTTAGTCATTAATTAAACTTTTTTTACCGTAATCATAGTAATTATTTTTTATTACATTCACTAGTATTTTTGATGAAAAACTAAGAAGAACTTATAATAAATTATTAATTATTTTGATTCTAAATATTGATTGATTTATTTCTAAATTTTAATCACATAAGTGGAATAAATTGGATTAAAAGCATTCCTACAAATGAGATGAGATGACACGTTTTTAAAGTGGAAAAGTTCTAAAGGTTGGAATGTTTTGATATCTGATTTCATTGTGAAATTGGTTAAAATGAATAAAATTGGATTAAATTATTTATTATTGATTTAAATATAATTAAAAATATTAAAAATATAAGTTAACTATAAAAATAAAAGAGATGAAAAAGTAGTTTTGAATTAAAATTCATTCTTTACACTGTTGATCCAAAAAATGAAATATTTCAGAAAAATAACAAAAATTCATCCAAAGTGAATTTTTATATTTATAATTAAAAAAAAGTTTATTTTTTCAAATAATAATTATAAAATTTTCAGGATTAATATTTAAAATTGAATCACCATTAATAGGTGGTAAAATCTCCTATTAGATAAATACTTTTTTTATTAATATAATTGTATTTATTCTTTTTTAATTCCTATAAAATCTATTGGATGAATTTTAAAAATATTCATTGAATATGTAATATATAAATTTGATTTAAAACATTCATAAAAAGTATTTTGGTTAATTTATTTATAGAATATAGTATTTTCATGTAGAAAAATAGTTTCTTTATAAGATGAATTTATTTATTCTCAAATAGTTTTTGATTTCATTTATAGCTAATTAATAACCAAAGAATTTATTTAATATAAATGTGTAAACCAAAGTTTCATTATTTAGTCAATCTCATTTATATCTTCCATCCAATAGCTCAGTAATAATAATATCAATATTATAATAATAATATTTTTATATTAATATTTTAATAATAATACCAATAGTATATTTCAGTTCAGTAAAATATGGCCTTGCATGTAACACAAGCTATCATAGGAACTCGAAATTATGTGTAACACAAGACATAAATAGTGTTGTGTGCACCACAAGATAATATTAGTGTTGTGTGAAGTGCAAGATTAACTTTATGTTACATGAAACACAATCAAATATTTTTCTTTAAAATAACATAATCTATATTCAGTGTTGAGTGAAATCAAAAATATAAAAAAGATTATATTAATTCAAAAAAATCACAAAATATCGATGTGTTATGTTTCACACCCCTTAAAATCAATTTCTCCATCAAAATTAATATAGGTTATTAATGGTCTCATACCAACATAGTAAAAATGAATTCTAAAACTTCCTTTAAATTGGGAAAGTTGAAAACCTAATGGTTACCCAATGTAACTTTTTACTAGGTTTCCTCAAAGAATAACATAGATGGAAAGTGAAAAGATGGACATAGAAGAAAAATATAACATTCATGTTTTGATGAAGAGTTATATAGAACATGGTTAGGATAAACATAACGATAACAAATCAAAAAACCAAAGAGGCTCAAAAAATGTCATTGATAACGTAAAAAATTATGACAACTAAACAATACTTTATTTCAAGACCATTTTTTCTATTATTGTACAATTTTATGGAAAAGGTATACTTACATTATTTCCCCATAATCACACAAGTTTTTTTGTGTTTTCCAATTTTTACATCATCTCTTACTCCAAAAAAGAACTTTAATTATTATTCCTAAAGCACTTACGTATCATCAAATCCATATGTTGAATAATAAGTCATTCCATATATCATTCGTTATCATTACAGAAAAAAGTTATCATAGGTTATCCAATATTTATAAATAATTATATAGATAGATAATACTTTAATATCTAAAATATCATCCTAAGTTTAACTTAAACCATTCCATAAATGGTAAACCTTATAACCCTTAAAAATTATGAAAATAAAAAAATTGAGAAAGAATTTCTCTAAATCAGCTTAACATTGATCCTCTATATATCATAAGGTATATCTTAGCTTTCAAATTGAAAATATGATAATAATTTTATCATCTATGTTCCTAAAATATAGTAATAACATTAATTCTCATACATCCTTATTGAAAACATGCATGCTTCATTATTCCAAATATTACTGGATATATTTTATAAATCCAAGAAGTTGTAAATATATTCCATGATAACATACCCCTCTTCATCAACAAATAATTTATCAGTTATGAGGTCATAAATACTATCCAATTTACATTATCCATATCATCATCTCTTTATCTATGTAATATATCATTTTATCATCCTTAAAAACATGGTAAGGGAAACCTTCCCTTAATGTAACCTTTCCATTAAATCAATTTTTTAGGTCCTTAGAATATGAATTTTGAATCATGTCTTAATGTTACTGAACATAAATCTAATCATTAATATTATTTTTAATGTAAACAATATTCGAAAAATGTACCATACCTTTCACATGTCATTGTTTTTGTCTCTATCTTTAGTAGTATAACCAATAATCATACCACCTTCTTGATTATATTCATGGGATTTCCACTTAGGACATTAATTTTATAATTCCTATACTTTCCATATATGAAACATTAAATTTTAACCATATTCCTTCTATTTCTCTCTATTTTCTAAGACTAGAAAGAATAATGTGAGAAACACTTATCAGAGAATAAAACCACAAAATCATGAAAAATTACTTTTAGGATGAAAAAAACACGACACATACTTTTAAATATACAACACTTTAGGATTATCCATTGAGACATCACTATAAATATACTAAAAAATATACCTAGATATATCACTAATGTTTTCCCATCCGAGTTTTCAAAAGATGACTAAGCCTTTCCTTTGATACTAACTATAGCGACCCAGGATTAAAATACATGGATATTACATAAATTAGATGAATATTCAGAATATTACAAAATAACATGACTGGAGACTATAATAGTTTAGCATCTTTGGAATCTTAGAAAACAATCTTATAACTTGGTGAAAGATCATCAATGTTTTCACAAATATCTTCCCATTTAATATATATACTTAAAACTATTCTTCATAACATGGGGAAAGTAAGCATAATAAAGTGGTGACCTCTGATGCTTAGTAAGGGTAAATAATGGAGATATGTAATCATAACATGAGAATAAAGGTATGAGAATATGAAAATAAGATCATACCATACATATAAAAGTTCATTATTAAGAGTTATTTCATAACGATTAATAGTTCACAATACATGAATCATAAGATATCCCAGAACCTAAACCATGCGAGAATATCATATGTATAATACATGGAGTTGGGGTATACACATAAGAATATAAAAATATTCTCTATAAGTCAAGTATCATTACCAAAACTTTTAAGGGAATTCATGGGGGATTCACGTACTGGTAGGGACACACCACTATCACTAATCACAACCCCTTCTTCCCATAGTAGACTATGAATCCCCTTCTTCCCATAGTGGATCTGGAAATACTAATTTACCATTTTCGATTAGGAAATACATGTTTCCCATTGTATATCAGTCCTTTAAACTTGTTTCCAATCATTATATTATGATATATAAATCCTAAACCAATAAATTGGAAGGATTTATAGGTTCCCCTATCATGAAATCTAAAACTGGATAACCCAACCCTATATGGGACACCCCATCCTATAAGATGTAATGGGATTACTCGATAGTATCTGGGACACCCCATGATATAAGATGAAATGGGATTACCTGATGTTATATGAGACACCCCATTGTATAAGCTGTTACGGGCTTACCCGATGTTATCTTGTCTACCCCATCCTATAATATATAATGATCTTACCCAACACTATCGGGGACACCATATCTTATAATAAATGTCCATGTAAAAAATAATAAATAAAGCAAAAAGGGATTGAATATCATAATAAAAACACATTAAAACAAATATTATTTCATAACTTTATTAAACCATAGAAAAAATGGGTTTCATGTCAATCTCCTTGAAATGAAATTCCCCCAAAGAAAAGAAATAGGTTTCATAACAGTATCTTTGAAACATGTTTTACACATAAAAGAGAAACATGTTCAATAAACATCATTCCATGAAAAAATAAATCGTTATTAGAGAAAAACATAAATGGTATCATTGTATCATATCCCTAGTAAAAAGTAAACTATATTAAATGACGTCATTTTAGATGGATAAGAATTTTGAAAGATAAATTGGAACATAAATATTCATTGAAAATATTTTTTTTAACTAATAAAAATTTTCAAAATATTTTTCATTTAAAACCACATTAAAAACATATAATGGAATAATTATAAATAATTTATAACATTTATTGAGAAAAATATCTTTTCTCCTTTTAAAAATGATTTTTAAAGAATAAAACATTTTGATAACATTTTCCATCGAAAATACACTTGAAAAATTATAAAGAAAGCTTTGAAAACCCTATTAAGAACTTTAAAATAATTTTTAAATTAGTTTTTAAATAAACATTGATTAAAAGTTCAATTAATATTTTCTTGAAAACATATTTAGAAAACATGGTTTTTGAATAAATCATGTTTTTGACCGAAGAGAGAAATAAGCTTAAATTTTATTAAAACCCTTCCTTAATTTTATTAAGTAAAAAAGAGTCAAAATATGGTTTGAATTCTTGAATATATCTTGTGAAAATATATAATAATAAATATCATGATAATTCTTGATATATGGATCAAATTATTTCATCAAGAGAAGCACAATCATTAACAATCTCAAAAAAAGATGAGATTGTAGAAGTAAACTATTGCTATATTGTAACCATGAATCCTAAGCCTCATAAAGGAATAAATTTAAATAAATCATAAAATATTAAGAAAATAAGGATTTTAACAATATAACACTTCATTTTTAGTATATAAAATCAATAGAAAATCATATGTGCATAACACGACTTGAATATCAAAGGTGGAAAATTGAGACAAAAATTATTTTACCAATTTGTAACTTTAGAAACATAAAACCCATGAAAGAAAGATCATAAAATTGAGATGTAAATAAACATAAATTTATATATAATAATAAAAAAATGAATTCAAGTTTATTAAATTCCCCACACAAAATAAATGAGCGGTGAATAAGGAACAGGTGTCCTTGAAATAAAAGTGAGATGAGAAAACCCTTACTTTATATATTGAATTTCTTCATAAACAATAAAAACTCCATTATATTAAATATATGTTTATTATACATCTAAAAAAGGACCATGTTTTTTTATTTAATACCATATATTATTTTAATATGAATTCATGTTACCCTTTTATTAATAATTTTATTTTTTAGGTAATACTCGCTTTGTTTTTCATCTTTGTTTTCACATGTTATTCTTGATCCAATTACATAGATTATGATTTACTTATTTATATAATTTCAATCATGATATAAATATCATATATAAATATTTATAACAATCTATAAAATATAGAAACATTAAATGGAATACACCGTTCATGGAGACGGTAGGCCGTATTTATATATGATAGTTGTTTGAATTTTCTTATCATATTAATAGAAAGAAAGTTAATGAAATATATGTATATTTATATATTATAATTATAATATAATTATTATTTAATAAATGTCATATAAATTTACTAAAACCATAATTAAAACATTCCATGAAAAGTTTGAGTAAATCTCATCACTTTGAGAGGAGGTATTTAACACATCCACAAAAAAAGTTATGTTACATAAAAAATTGAAAGTGTGAATTTATGTGTTATATAATAATTTTAAAAGAATAAATAAATCATAAATATGGTATATATAATATAAAAAATAAATTTCATCATTATTACCGAACTAGAAATGTGGTAATGGAAGAACGAACGATATCGGTTTGCGAGGCATTAGTCCATCAAACACAAAAATGATGTTTGAAAATCCTATTTTATGGATGTGTGTGAGAGTATAAGTAGAAGAATTATTATGAAAAACAAATCAGTATATTTTTATACTGAATTTATTATTTAAGAATCTAATAAGAATATTTTAGGTGGTGGATAATGAGAATAAAACAAAAGAGCTCGTGAAAGTGTGCTACCACTTATTTGGGTAATTCCGTTTGGTTTGAAACAAATGGAATACTTGGTTAGATTTTAGCTCAATGTGTAGACTTTAAGATGAGGTGATTAGATTTGGGAAGATATTGGTTCAATTTTTAGTCAAGCCATAGTGCCTGAGATTTGTGAAGAGAGGGGGAAGAGAGGATACCTTTTATAAGTGAGGAAAATTACATATTAGGTATTCTTGAAAATAACTTTGTGATCTCCACAATTTACTGGTTACAAAGGTTAAAAAATAAACCATTATAGATCCTTATAGTTTTAAATGAAGAAATATTTAGGTACATTAATTTTTAGACAAGTTTTGGGTCATTTTTAAACATGATTTTCTAAGTTCAGTTATTAATTAAACTCATTTTTACCATAATTATTTTAATTAATTTTAATTACATTCAATAATAAATTTGGTAAAAAAATTAATTTTACCATATAATAATTTATAAATTATTCTTATTTTAAATACGGAATCCATTTTTTCAAATTATAATCACATAAGTGGTAGAAATTATATTAAAATTAATCCTGCTGACAGGACTAGATGATGAGTTGTTGACGTAAAATGACTAAAGATTGAAATGTTTTTATATCCAATTTCAATGTGAAATAGGTTAAAATTCCATAAATTGGATTAATTTGTGTATAATTGATATAAAATTACTTTAAAAATAATTTAAATTATAATTTATCTATATAAATAAATTATATAAAAAACTATTTTGAATTAAAATTTAGCAATTTTCATTATTTAATGAAAATGTAAATATTTTTGAAAAATATTTAAATTCATCCAATGTAAAATATTAAACTATGATTTCAGAAATTAATTTTATTTTTTCAAGTAAGAATTATTAAAGCGTTAAAAATTAAATTTAAAATAGGTTCTCCATTTAAAGTTGGTAAAATTACATTTTAGAGAAATATATCTTTTTATTTATATAATTTGATTTTTTATTATCCTATGCCTATGAAATCTGTTGGATTAGTATAAAAAATATTGATTTAATATATAATATATTAATTTTATTTAAATAATTCATAAAAAGTGTTTTGCTTAATTTATCGAGATAAAATAAAATCTGTACATAGAAAAATATCTTTCGTAGAAAATGAATTCCTTTATTATAAAATAGTTATTAATTTTATTTATGACTAATTGATAACCAATATATTTATTTTATAAGAATGTTTAAACCTTTGTTTTATAATTTATTCAATATCATCAATATCTTACATTCTAATGGCAAAGTGATAATTGTTATAATATTTTAGAAATAATATTAATAGTATATTTTAGTTCGGTAAAACTCGGCGTCACATGAAACACAAGAAATCAAAGGAACTCAACATTGTTTGTAAGTAAATCACAACATATAGTTTCTTTTACCACAAGTTAATCTATTTGTTTCATGTAGTGGAAGATTAAATCAATGTTTCATGAGATGCAAGCCAAACATAGTGCTTTCATATAACACAAGCTACATTTAGTGTTGAATGAAATGAAAATTATCAAAAAGATTAAATTTATTAAAAAAATCTTGTGGTGTTACCAGCAAAAAATACTAAATAATTTATGACCATAATTCAATTGTAGTATTATGTTTTAGAGTATTCCACCCATTTCACTGAGTTGGTTCACCTAAAATTAGAGGTTGTTATAAATGATTACCTTAAAGCTTAATGTTTTGAGATGGGTTTGATGCCTGATATTCACTAAATGATGATTATATTACACTGATCAACTATTAAAGAGTTAGTTGATAAAATGAATATGGATGAGGGAACCAAGTAGGAAAAATAGGTATATGAGGGGAATTGTTTGCTTTAGGTGGATGCTATGGTGTTTCTTAAAGCCATAAAAGGAAGTGTAAGGGTAATCAGTTTATATCAGGACCATTTTTAAGGGATTAATTGGGATAGTATCAGGTTGTGTACTATCGGTATGAAAATCCTATTCATACCAAGCTTAAATCTTTTAAATATCCCAGTACATGTCACCATTTTTGAATGTCTTGTCATCTTATAGTTATTTTTGGAAATATTTTCCAAGGTAACATACCAAGATACATTGATTTTTAGGTTATTTATTATACATACAAGGTTGGTGTATCTCATACTCCTGAAAAGGGTGATATTTAGGTACTGAATATGTCTAAGGGAAGTGATGATACCAGATGTCTTTACAGAGTATAGTACATACCATAAGAATATGAAGCAAGGCTAGAGACAATTTGAGGTACGATTCTCATTTCACCCTCAATGGTACTATATATATTTATTATAGACGTGTATCATTATTTTTTATAATAAAAGCTAATTTATGTGCTCGGATTTCCTTTAGAACATATTTCATTGATATGAGATCTTTTTACACCTTTGAGAAAGTGTTCTAAAAAAGGTTTAAAATATCCCACGTGTTGGGTGGTGACAGTTGACTTTATTGTGGGTTAGAATATCATGGTTATTCCTCATGATATCGTCAAAATTATTATTGTAATGGATTTTATGATCTATGTTAATGAAAAGATCAACTTTTATCATCATCATGATTGGTTTTTATCTCATAATGGTTTGTATCATGTCACAACCCATCCCAATGGAGCCTGTGCCATGACTCCCCAAGCCCGCCTCCAATAGGCCATAAGCTAGTTATTAGAGATGAGTAGGCTTATCACTAACATTAGAGGAATTTTTTATGTAACTGTACACCCAAAAACATCTCCAAGCCCAAAATTATAAAATTTAAAAACCATTATGAAAGTAAATGCATGCATACCAATATCCCAACCGACAGAGTATGACAGAAGTAAATAATGTAAAGTTAATTGGGCCAGAATACAAGCCCACAAAAGAGTCTGTGAACTAAAAACTACAAGCTATAAACAATTAGGTACTAGGACTACTTATCAAATCCATATGAACTCATTATCCTTTCTGAACTCACAAAGCTCTGTCTAGTCTTGGTATAACATGGACTCTGTCAGAAGGGAATTTGTCTACACAAGACACAACACATGCGAGAAAATCATGTGATGGAGTGAGTATAAAAATACTTAATAGGACACCCTGAAACCACAAAGAAAAACAAATTGAAAAGATACAATAATCCCTACAGAAGTATATGTCTATAACATAAAACAAGAATATCTAGACGTACTCAAACAAGACATTCAGTCTAGAGGTAAGTCACAACTACTACACAAGACAATTAAGGGTCCAATCCAAAGATTCCATGAAACACTCATCCAGGAGAACACACACCAGAGTCTAATAGAACTGATTATGTCCATCTAAGAAGTATAGTTCTTAGAGAACCATCATGGGAGAGAGATATGCTGAATGATTTAAAGAGAGATATGATACATCGTATGAGGATCAAAACCAGGTCCATGTTGTGATACCAATAACTCTATCTCGAATAACCTTCTATGTATAGGATTAAATCCCAGTAATGTTGGTCATATATATTCCCCGAAATCTACCTAGGGAATGAAGAATGAATAGTGGACCCCTCACTAGGACTCACAGGGGTTCCAACAAGTCTATCGAGGAATTCTTGCTAAAGGATTCATACTCCAGTGTGTAGGAAATGTTACACACTAACATTTAGGGAAATGATCAAGGGAACACACCCTAAACAATATTGTCTAACATAACGTGTAAAATAGATCTAAGCCTTTTTTAAGGGGATACATGAAGGTTAGTAGGATGACACACCATGTCCCTTGACCCTGGGTACTACCCGTGTACAAAAACCTGTGTCTGGAAAACATGTCATGTTGAGAAGGTATACATGACATTTAGAAATTATTCCATGTCATGTCCATCCATATGGAGCCCTTTCATGTTACTCAGCCATGTGCCAGTACATGGCTTCAACCCATGTCCGCCTACCCATGTACCAGTACACTGGGTAGCCTATGTAACTGGTCTGAGTCTGGCTGTGTGATGGAGTACATGTTGTGTACTCCACCCCGTGTCTTTCTATCCCCTGAGATACACAATGAGCCCCAGGTAAGGCCCCACACACCGTGTGATATATTTCAAATACCATGTTACACTTTTATGGCTTCTGGAAACCCTAGAGGCCTCTCTGTGAGGACCACATGATGTGTGTCACGATATACATGTTGTGTTCTTGTGATTTTTGAGAATAAAAATTATTCCCCAATGCACCTCAAAAGATCCTCTAGTTCCCTATATTTTGGTCTATTCATCCCAAAACTGATGATCCAAGGTAACCTCATTGTAATAGCACTGAATCAGTGAGTTTGGGGCCTTCAATCGGCTTCAAAATCCAATTTTTATCACCCACATGAAGAATTCTCAATGAATGATATCTCTCAAAATATTTTGATCCATCCATCACCATCACTATCGCACCTATGCTAGGTCATACCGATGCCATGTCTACAATATCAGATCATTTCACCTCAAATAGAAGGTTCAAAGATCATCCGTTCATATCCCATGAAGAATGACGAATGTGCAGGAAAAAGGGTAAATGAATCACATGGACGAAACTCTAGTAAGAAAACTCAACCATTTTTCGTTCCAATCTCACTCTGTTCTGTAAGAATGATCAATCAAAACTATAATCACAATCAAACCCAAGTAAAAACTGTAATCAACCCATCCTACAAGTATGATTGAACTGTAGGTTAACCTGTTTGTGGGCTAATCTACATCCATTATTGATTCAATGAAAGGTAAAAAAGAAGTACAAATAACAATGAACTACCTGGGATTTAGATCGTTTGTTTTTGCTGATTAATAGTCGATGGAGATATGTTAAGAATGATCTTGATCTACCATTTTCTGTCATTCATTGGAAAATTCCTCCATGTTCCTCTCTATAGATCCTAGGGATTTCTCTGGGCTTATGAATTCTAACCTAGGGTGCCTTTCCAAGATGCTAATTTATAACAAAAAATGCATTGTTGCGTAATGTTAAAATAAAATACATTTTCAATAAATTTTATTATTTAAAACATCAAAAAACAAACTTTCACTAACGATCTCTACCCGCCATTGTTAGGCCTCGCCTATGGTAAATTATCTACTCTAAACGTAATGGTGCCCTCATATTTCTGATTAGGTATCCTGTTTAAAAGTTATTCCATTTTTTCTGGAAAAATATTCACGTGCTCTATTTAATATATTTAAAATATTTATTTTGGGTAAATTAGGCCTCAGAATCACATGTCGTCTTAGAACCTAGTCTTGAATTAATTCCATATAATATTTAAAAATAATATATGGAAAATATGGGACATTAAATTCTCCCCACCTTAGGGATTTACATTACCAAAAATCAAAAACAAAATACTATTAAAAAAGATATGGGTACTACACATGAATCTGAGACTCCCAATCTTATATGATCTTCTAAAGATTTTTGTGCTACTATTAGATATGCACTAATGGAATTGATCACCCATGAAGAATCCTCTCCTACCTATCCTAGATCTCCACTGGGTACTTAGCAAAATAGGCTCCATCATTGTTCTCTAGAACACCCTAGTTGATAACGTATGATGGATCATGCACGTACCTCCTCAAATATGACAGGTGGAAGACATCATGTACCTATTGAAACTATAGGGATATATCTTGGTTGTACACAACCACACCAACTCTACATAGTATCTGGAATTGGGAAAAAAACCTCACAGATAACTTTACACCCTTGCCAAATCACTACAACCCACATTGAGGTGAGACATGAAGGAACACATGGTCTCCCACCTAGAACTTCAATGGCCTCCATATCCTATTGGAATATGAATTCTTCCAGCTCTGTGTAGTATTCTTAAACTCCTAGATGATCTACACATTCTGAGTGGTAGCTCACACCAACTCTGGGTGCATAATTAATGACTCCCCTAGGTCAGTCCATCAAAGCAGGGACCTTCAAGGTCAACCATATAGATCCTCTAATGGTGCCATAACAATGTCGGAGTGGTATATATTTTGGTTCAATAACTCTACTAGTGGTAGGTGATACTCCTAGATATGACCTAAGTCCAAGATGCTAGCCCACCACATGTCCTCTAGAACCAGAATGATTCTATCCATATGTGATTCTTTGTGGGGATGAAACTTTGTACTCAAGCGCAAATGTGTCCCATTTACCTCATGTAATACCATCCAAAATTGGGATGTGAAATGTGCATCACAATTTGAAACAATCATCGATGGAACTCTATGAAGCTAAACTATCTCTTACAGGTAGAGGTATCTGAAACACTCTATCGAACTCTGCTCCAAGATGGATAAAAAGTGGGATGACTTGGGATTTTTTTCAATGATCACTTAGATGGAATCATTCCCCTTATATGTATACATTAATCCCATCATGAAGTCCATGGATATACCATCCCACATAAACTCTGGAACCTCAAGAGGTTAATCCAAACCATATGGAACTTGGTTCTCAGCCTTTGGCTGTTGGTTTGTAAGCCACCAAGCAATGAACTATGATAATACATTCTTCATCCCTGATGACCAAAACTGATTTCAGGGTTCCTGGTACATATTCACCACACATGGATGTACCAGAAAAGAGTATGTATGAAACTCCTTCAGAACCTCCTCCCACAATTCCACTAGTACAACTATGCATCTTTTCAAAATAACAATGTGCTCTACTCCTTTTGAATATTCATCTGTAGCATGTCCTGTAGATATCTAAGCATGTACAGTCCTATATTCTGTATCCTAAAGATATGCCTCACTGACTCGTTGTAAGAGTGTAGAGGTAATAACCATAAAATAGAGGTAATCTCTACAATCTCCATCCAAAAATGATATCTTCAATGAGGCCAACTTCTTTGATGAATCATCTAGTAACTGTGAACTTAATCTCCTACGGAGAGCATCTGCTGTAAAGACCCGTAAATTCCAAGGAAATGTTTTTCTTAATTTTCTTTGGAATTTTACAAGAACGCAGTTTCTGACGGCGCCTGATTCCGAGGCCCGGTGTGCCCGGAATCAATTTCCGAAGTTTGGCTCGGGTACGTTTAGTGAACGGACGAGCGGGTTTTTCAAACTTTTGAACCGGTGCTCGGAATCGAATTCTGAGGGCACCGATGGAATCGCAGCGCTGGTATTTGCTTAGAAACGCCTCTTTCGGAGTTGTGTTTTCTCGGGTGTGGTTTTTAATTTTCGAGCTTAAAGTTAAGAAATAAAATAATTTTACGACAACTTTATTTTATTTCACTTAAGACACTTGGAAGCCACTTGAAGCCACTTAAAAGCGGCTTAAACTGAGTTGAACCGGATAGGGTACTATTCAGAAATATCTTACCCTCTTGGTAGGATATTTGTGAGGTGGTGCCCGCACGAGCCACACTGTTTCTTTCCGCTAAGTAACGCACCCGTGAAAACCCGTCTTTATGAAAGTCAACTGACGCATTTTCTTAAATTCTTAACAGACCATTTAATTGGGCTGTTTATTTCGTAGATTAAATGAGCTGTTTCTTTCGTTGAATTAATTCTACGAATTAATGGTCCGTTTCTTATCTTTTGAAATTCAAATGTTTAGTTGTGTAAATAAAATAAGGCTTAAGATTATTTTATTTTGGGTTGAAACTTGTGGCGTGGAGAGGATTTGGAGGAAAGCGTTCTTCTTCGACGAAGAACGCGAAGAGCGCGAAGAACGCCAAACCTGCTGAGATCGACGATGCGAAGCCTTGTACCGCGACGCCAACAGATCCCCCTTCGCGACGCTTCTTCCGCGGCGATCCAACCCCGCGACAGCCTTCGATCGACAACAACCAAGGTAGGGGGTTGCGCTTCTTTTTATTTTCTTTTTGGATTTTAACAACAACATGGATTTAATTATTATTAATTAAATCCGTATGTTCTTGTTCCTCGGAGATCGTCGACGCGACGCCCTTCCGCGTTGTGACGATCACCTCTTTCCGCGACGACCTCGCATCAGACAACGACGTCAAGGTAGGGATTTATTTTGGGAATTACCCCCCTTTTTCTTTTTATATTCCCGTAATTGTTTCTATAAAAAGTTAAAGAACTGGATTTTTGAACAATTTTAAAATTATTAAAATTGTTGTTTCCGTTCAAATAAGGAACCAGTTTTTATGAAAAAATTTTATTTCATTAAAAATTATTTCGGATATGTGTTCATGTGTTGAACTTTAATTTCTCCCGTTGTTTATATCTAACGCGGAGGGTGCGGGCCAAACGAACACGGCCCGACAACCCTCCGCCGTTCTTTGTTCTTGTGCGGATTTGACGGGCAACGACGGAATGTGCCGCAACGGATGTTTGATGATCCCGAAGTAAAGAACGGAACCCGGGAGGAACAACGACGCAGACTGGAAGGAAAACGGGCCACCGGAGCGACTCTAGTGGCCCGCGGAAGCCGGTGGCGGCGCGGGTCGCCGGCGGCACCCCGCGGGTGTCCAGTGCGACACCCCGCGGGTGCCGCGGGGTTGTCAGGCGGCACCCCGCGGGTGCCGTGGGGTTGTCACGCGGCACCCCGCGGGTGTCCAGCGCGGCACCCCGCGGGTGCCGCGGGTGTCCAGCGCGACACCCCGCGGGTGCCACAGGGTTGTCACGCGGCACCCCGCGGGTGTCCAGGGTGACACCCCGCGGGTGCCGCGGGGTTGTCACGCGGCACCCCGCGGGTGTCCAGGGCGGCACCCCGTGGGTGTCGCGGGGTTGTCACGCGGCACGTCCGGCTGTCTGGCCGACACCCCGCGGGTGCCGCGGGGGGTGTCACGCGTGGCGGCGGCTTTCCCCCGCGTCGGCCGCTCGGCCGAGCCGAGCCGGACTGGCCCTGGCCGGGCCGGGCAGGGCCAACCAGGGGGGGTCGGGCCGGGTCGGCCCGGGCCCGGACCCCCCCGTCTTCGGACGACTTTCGTTCAAACGCCCGTAACTTGAGCTACAGGCCTCCAAACGACTCGCCGTCAGCGGCAACACAATCCTTGGAGCGAGTCGGACGTTTCGGTTTGTCTCACTCAAGGTTTCGGAATAATTTGGGTTTGGCCGTGTTGGTTCGTACACGAAACCAACCAGGCCCTCGGAGCGGAAACGCTCATATCTTGAGCTACGGACGTCTGATTGACGTACCGTCAGCTTTGTTAGTTTCCTCTTAGTGAGACGGATCTTTTGGCTCACTCCGCCCAGGGTTTTGGCACAGGTGGAGTACGGTCGGGTTGGTTTTTCCTTAAAAACCAACCGGGCCCCTAGGACGAAAAAGCCAATAACTCTCAGACCGGGCGTCCGATTGACGCGCCGTATGTTGCGTTGAGTTCCTGTTGACGATACGGAACTTTTGGCATCCTTCGCCCGAGTTTTGGATACAGTTGGTAGTGGCCAGGTTGGATCGCACCCGAAATCCAACCGGGCCCCTGGAACGGAAAAGCTGATAACTCTCAGACAGGACGTCCGTTTGACGAACCGTCAGCGGCGTTGACGATCACGTTGAGAAACGGTCCCTATGAGTATACCCTATGAGAGCTCGGGGTACAGTTGAGATACAGCTGGGTTTGGTTCGCTCACAAAACCAACCGGGCCCCTAGGACGAAAAGGCTAATAACTCACAGACCGGGCGTCCGATCGACGCGTCGTCTGTTGCGTTGAGACCCCTGTGACGAGGTGGTCCTTTGAGATACTTCTTCGTGGGACCTTGAGATACTTGGAGTATCGACTTGCAGCTCGTGGAGCGGACCCTCCCAGAGACGAGCGTGCGGAGTACGAAGACCGTGTAGCCGACTGAGACCTGACGACTGCTTGACCGACTCGACTTGGAGTGAGTCGACTAGCCTAGTGGACGGAGCACTACTTTGTTTGGGTGCAGAACCATGGCGGACGGAGCACTACCTGTGTGATAGTGCAGACCCGCGGTACTCGTCCGGAGAGTACCTCTGCAGGCTACTAGGGGGTGTGCACTACTGTGTTTGAGTGACATACCTCGGTGGGAAGCACTACTGTGTTTGGGTGGCTGGCCCGTGGTACTTGATAGGAGGAGTACCTCAGCAGTCTTAGGTTAGTGAGCAGTACCTCGGAGTCGTGACAGGACCACTGTACACTCTAGAGACGGATCTCTTCATTAGTTACTGTTTCGATAATGAAAATCCTGGTTTGAGATGAGACTTTTGACCTTTGTGTTTCCTCATTATTGAGATGGGTTACTTGATAACTTAGGTATATGTATGGGCATATACCTGGGTAGTGGTTATCCGTTGATCTCATTATCCTTGTGTTTCCTCATGATTGAGATGGGTTACTTGATAACTTAGGTATATGTATGGGCATATACCTAAGTAGAGTTTATCTGTTGAGATCTTCTTGTGGATATCATTGTTGGATTTAGTGAGACCTTGAGGGTCTCAGGGTCCCTACTGAGTATCGTTATACTCACCCCTGCACGGGCTATGCCCGCACCTCGTTGAGTTGGTTGCAGACGACATGCAGTGCTGACGGAGGCCGAGTGTTCGAGGACTGGACGGTACCCGGAGGTGGACTACACGACAAGTCAGTGTCCGGAGGTGGACTTCACGGCGAGACGACCCTCGGAGGAGGTTGACGGACGAGAGCACTGTGGAGGCTATCTGTACCTACCCTTCAGGTAGGATTTGTGGTGGACGATCTAGGAGTTGCGCCATCTGTACCTACCCTTCAGGTAGGATCCGAGGAGGACGACCCAGGAGCCGCTTCCGTCCCTCCAGCTGTTGTCTTTTTCTGTTGTACTTTGTTCAGTTGTAGTTGTACTTTCTTTTGGGTTTGTATTCTGGCCCATTTACTTTTCAGCACTTATTTTTGTACTTAGTGTATTACTTCCTCTTGTACTCTGTGGTGTTTTGTTACTTTTATAAAGGCAATGCCTTCCCAGTTATCTGGATTTACGCCTTTGGTGCTAGTCGCCATCCCCTGGCCTATAGAAGGCGGGCTTGGGGTAGTCACGGCACGGGCCCCGAGGACAGGTCGTGAAAAATTGGTATCAGAGGTGGTCGGTTCTACCGCAGACTCTGATCTTTCTTTCTGTGAAGCAATAGTGTTAAGGGTACCGAGTGTGGTTTTCAGTTCAGGGAGTCCAGTGTTGGTGCGGGTGGCCGACGTATCCATACACCAAGACCCTGACAACTGATTTCCGACTTTGTGCATGAAAACACTGATTGCGTGTGTGTTTTCAAAGGTTTCCCCCCTTAAAACAGCTCAAACCAGGTCAGCTCACCAGGTATAATCGTTTGACCATGTTACGTTGTTTCTTTCAGTATGCCTTATCTCGGACGACCAGCTAGAGCCCAGAGGGATGTGCGTGCTGACAGCCTGTCGAGTGATGAGGCTTCGGTACAGGGCCCTCTTGCAGTTGAGGCACTAGCGGAGGCGCCAGTGGTACTACCATACGTTGGGCCACCGATACCACCAGCCCCAGCAGTAGGCGATGCCCGCTACTTGAGCGCACTGCATGAGTTCCAGCGCCAGAGGCCACCCAGGTTCAGGGGAGAGACGGACCCGCAGGCGGCTGAGGATTGGCTCGAGGCTGTGGTGGGAGTCTTCAGGCTAGTGGGGACTCCATCAGACTTCATGGTGACCTTTGCTGCCAGCCTTCTTTCAGGCAGCAGCAGGCAGGTGGTGGAGCCACTTGTTCCAGTTTTACGATGGGATGGATTTCACATGGGAAGACTTCGAGACCTTCTTCAGGGTGGAGTTTGTGCCAGTAGCTCTACACCCCGAGCGTGTTCAGGAGCTGCTGCCTTTGCCGCGTGTTTTTCGATCAGAAGCCGAGTCATCTGTGGGCAGTAGATAGATGATGCAGAGGTCCAGGAGGACCAGACCGGCAGTTGGGCGATCTCGGGTTTTAGGACCGGTGGTGCGGGGCACCCGGGGTGGGGTCAAAGCCAGGCGTTCCAGAAGCAGACTGTGTTACTCGTGCGGTGGAAAGGGGCACCTGGCACGTGACTGGCCGACTCCTCGTACAGTTGATCCATATGCTTTTGAGGAGCCACCGAGGCAGAGGCAGCGACGAATGCTTGAACAACAGTAGAGCAGTGGACAAGGCAGTAGAGATCCTGGAGCAGGTGGACAGGAGCAGAACTAGTGGATACGTCTCTTGTACATCTAGTTCCATGTTGATGTTGTTTTTGTGTCTTTGTACCATGAGCTGCAATAAAATAAAGACACTTATCTTGTGATGTTTTCTTTCCTGTCCTCTTTTGTGATGTTACTAAGTGGTCCTGGTTAAGACTGTTGACTTGACCCTCACTTTCGAAATTCCTACTGGAGGAGACCCAGTGACCTCACACTGATGCCAACAGTGTGACTCGACCCTTGGAGGCGAGAGTGACAGTTGGATCTATTAGTAGTTGCGTCGAGGCCTTACGACGTCATCCATGGCATGAATGCATAATTTATGTCAGGATTGACTATATTAGGCAACGAATGTGGTTCATCCAGGGGATGAGACCAGATTTCCCTTATCGGCAAAGAAGAAATCATAGAAGCTCTTGTGAGGCTAAAGGAGGTGCAGTTCATCCAGGAGCAGATGAAGACTGCACAGTGCAGTAAGAAACAAGGAACCGATGCCAGTCTTAGAGACTCGGGCGTGATAAATGTTTCAAGAAGAGGTAGCTTTAAATAGAGATGAGTCTGCGAAGCGGCAGACGTGGAGGCAAAGCTAGGAGAGCGGCATGAGGTGGTGTACATCTTAACATGCTACAACCACCCGCCTTAGTTATTCCCACCAGGCTCAGGGAGCTGGAGGGCGGAGGAAGAGTGCGGCTGCATGCGGTAAAGGAGTGTGACCCAATGGCTCTAGAAATGATTCAAGGGACAGTCTATGTCCACTACTAGCTGCTGTAGTAACAGACGTCGATATGAATCATTCCTCGCTTCCACAAATCTTGTTCCAGACCTAGAGTTTCCGGTAAGTCGTGGACTTGACCCTCACGTCTGGAGATACCTTGGGAGGAGACTCAATAATCACACTTACGCCGACGGTATGGTCAGACCCTCGAGGCGAGAGTTCTGGTTGGAATCTCTTGGTGGCAGCGTCGAGGCCTTACGACGTTAGTTTGAGTATGGAATGGGCAATAACTGTTCATACTCAAATTGAAGGTTTTAGGGAAACGTTGGGATGGGTTTTCCTTGGTCGGCGGAAAAGGAAACCCCAGGCAGTGCAGGGTAACTCTTGCACAGGAGGGTGCGACCGATCACTCTTGATTCGGTCAACCTTACCCTCATAGCAGCAGTCGTTTTGAGTTTCAGTTCTAACAGAAATGGAGACCTCTGGAGTTCGAGGATGACGACCACGTCTTCTTACGGGTCTCACCTCGACGAGGTTTACGGAGATGTGGCCTAGGAGGCAAGTTATCTCCGAGGTTCAATGGACATTTCTAGGTCCTCAGCTGGGTAGGCGAGGTGGTTTACCGCTTGGCCCATCCACTTCAGTTGCACTAGGTGCACGACGTTTTCCACGTATCCCAACTGAGGAGATACGTGCTCGACCCCTTTGCATATCATCGACCATGAGGAGCTAGACGGTGGCGATGAGCGTCTTATACGGAGGTTCCTGTGGGGATCGAGGATCGACAGGAGCGGATCCTAGGAGGATGGTCGATTCCTCTTGTGCACTTTCTTTGGCAGCGCGGGAACCTCCAGGTGAGCACATGGGAGCGGAAGGCTCAGATGTGTGCTCAGTACCGCTTTGTTTCCCTAAGTTTGTGGTGAAGCTTTACGGGGACGTAAAGCCCTGTAGTGGGAGTAATGTAAAGACCCATAAATCCCAAGGGAATTTTTTTTGTTAATTTTCTTTGGAATTTTACAAGAACGAAGTTTCTGAAGGCGCCTGATTCCGAGGCCCGGTGTGCCTGGAATCAATTTCCGAAGTGTGTCTCGGGTACGTTCAGTGAACGGACGAGCGGGTTTTTCTATCTTTTGAACCGGTGCTCCGAATCAAATTCTGAGGGCACCGATGGAATCGCAGCGCCGGTATTTTCTTAGAAATTCCTCTTCCGGAGTTGCGTTTTCTCGGGTGTGGTTTTTAATTTTCGGGCTTAAAGTTAAGAAATAAAATAATTTTACGACAACTTTATTTTATTTCACTTAAGCCACTTGAAGCCACTTAAAAGCGGCTTAAACTGAGTTGAACCGGATAGGGTACTATCCAGAAATATCTTACCCTCTTGGTAGGATATTTGTGAGGTGGTGCCCGCACGAGCCCCGCTGTTTCTTTCTGCTAAGTAACGCACCCGTGAAAAACCGTCTTTATGAAAGTCAACTGACGCGTTTTCTTAAATTCTTAACAGACCATTTAATTGGGCTGTTTATTTCGTAGATTAAATGAGCTGTTTCTTTCGTTGAATTAATTCTAGGAATTAATGGTTCGTTTCTGATCTTTTGAAATTAAAATGTTTAGTTGTGTAAATAAAATAAGGCTTAAGATTATTTTATTTTGGGTTGAAACTTCTACCGTGGAGAGGATTTGGAGGAAAGCGTTCTTCTTCGACTAAGAATGCGAAGAATGCGAAGAACGCGAAGAACGCCAAACCTGCGGGGATCAACGACGCGAATCCTTGTACCGCGACGCCAACGGATCTCCCTTTGCGACGCTTCTTCCGCGACGATCCCACCCCGCGACAGCCTTCGATCGACAACAACCAGGGTAGGGGGTTGCGCTTCTTTTTATTTTCTTTTTGGATTTTAACAACAACATGGATTTAATTATTATTAATTAAATCTGTATGTTCTTGGTCCTCGAAGATCGTCGACACGACGCCCTTCCGCGGTGTGACGATCACCTCTTTCGGCGACGACCTCGCATCCGACAACGACGTCAAGGTAGGGATTTATTTTGGGAATTCCCCCCCCCTTTTCTTTTTATATTCCAGTAATTGTTTCTTTAAAAAGTTAAAGAACTGGATTTGTGAACAATTTTAAAATTATTAAAATTGCTGTTTCCGTTCAAATAAGCAACCCGTTTTTATGAAACAATTTTATTTCATTAAAAATTGTTTCGGATATGCGTTCATGTGTTGAACTTTAATTTCTCCCATTGTTTATATCTAACGCGGAGGGTGCGGGCCAAACGAACACGGCCCGACAACCCTCCGCCGTTCTTCGTTCTTGTGCAGATTTGACGGGCAACGACGGAACATGCCGCAACGGATGTTTGATGATCCTGCAGTAAAGAACGGAACCCGGGAGGAACAACGACGTAGACGGGAAGGAAAACGGGCCACCGGAGTGACTCCGGCGGCCGGAGGCGGCGGCACCCCGCGGGTGTCCAGCGCGACACCCCGCGGGTGCCGCGGGGTTGTCAGGCGGCACCCCGCGGGTGTCCAGGGCGACACCCCGCGGGTGCCGCGGGGTTGTCACGCGGCACCCCGCGGGTGTCCAGGGCGGCACCCCACGGGTGTCACGGGGTTGTCACGCGGCACGTCCGGCTGTCTGGCCGACACCCCGCGGGTGCCGCGGGGGGTGTCACGCGTGGTGGCGGCTTTCCCCCGCGTCGGCCGCTCGGCCGAGCCGAGCCGGACCGGCCCTGGCCGGGCCGGGCCGGGCCAACCGGGTCGGACCCAACCCGGTTCGGGCCAACCAGGGGGGGTCGGGCCGGGTCGGCCCGGGCCCGGACCCCCCATCTTCGGACGACTTTCGTTCAAACGCCCGTAACTTGAGCTACGGGCCTCCAAAAGACTCGCCGTCAGCGGCAACACAATCCTTGGAGAGAGTCGGACGTTTCGGTTTGTCTCACTCAAGGTTTCGGAATACTTTGGGTTCGGCCGGGTTGGTTCGTACACGAAACCAACCGGGCCCTCAGAGTGGAAACACTCATATCTTGAGCTACGGACGTCCGATTGACGTACCGTCAGCTTTGTTAGTTTCCTCTTAGTGAGACGGATCTTTTGGCTCACTCCGCCCGGGGTTTGGGCACAGGTGGAGTACGGTCGGGTTGGTTTTGCCTTAAAAACCAACCGGGCCCCTGGGACGAAAAAGCCAATAACTCTCAGACCGGGCGTCCGATTGACGCGCCGTCTGTTGCGTTGAGTTCCTGTTGACGATACCGAACTTTTGGCATCCTTCGCCCGAGTTTTGGATACAGTTGGTAGTGGCCTGGTTGGATCGCACCCGAAATCCAACCGGGCCCCTGGAACGGAAAAGCTGATTACTCTCAGACAGGACGTCCGTTTGACGAACCGTCAGTGGCGTTGACGATAACGTTGAGAAACGGTCCCTATGAGTATACCCTATGAGAACTCGGGGTACAGTTGAGATACGGCTGGGTTTGGTGCGCTCACGAAACCAACCGGGCCCCTGGGACGAAAAGGCTAATAACTCACAGACCGTGATTCCGATCGACGCGTTGTCTGTTGCGTTGAGACCCCTGTGACGAGGTGGTCCTTTGAGATACTTCTTCGTTGGACCTTGAGATACTTGGAGTATCGACTTGCAGCTCGTGGAGCGGACCCTCCCAAAGACGAGCGTGCGGAGTACGGAGACCGTGTAGCCGACTGAGACCTGACGACTGCTTGACCGACTCGACTTGGAGTGAGTCGACTAGCCCAGTGGACGGAGCACTACTTTGTTTGGGTGCAGAACCATGGCGGACAGAGCACTACCTGTGTGATAGTGCAGACCCGCGGTACTCATCTGGAGAGTACCTCTGCAGGCTACTAGGGGGTGTGCACTACTGTGTTTGAGTGACATACCTCGGTGGGAAGCACAACTATGTTTGGGTGGCTGGCCCGCGGTACTCGACAGGAGGAGTACCTCAGCAGTCTTAGGTTAGTGAGCAGTACCTTAGAGTCGTGACAGGACCACTGTACACTCTAGAGACGGAGCTCTTCAGTAGTTACGGTTTCGATAATGAAAATCCTGGTTTGAGCTGAGACTTTTGACCTTTGTGTTTCCTCATGATTGAGATGGGTTACATGATAACTTAGATATATGTATGGGCATATACCTGGGTAGTGGTTATCCGTTGATCTCATGATACTTGTGTTTCCTCATGATTGAGATGGGTTACTTGATAACTAAGGTATATGTATGGGCATATACCTATGTAGAGTTTATCTGTTGAGATCTTCTTGTGGTTATCCTTGTTGGATTTAGTGAGACCTTGAGGGTCTCGGGGTCCCTACTGAGTATCGTTATACTCACCCCTGCACGGGCTATGCCCGCACCTCGTTGTGTTGGTTGCAGACGACAGGCAGTGCTGACGGAGGCCGAGTGTTCGAGGACTGGATGGTACCCGGAGGTGGACTACACGACAAGTCAGTGTCCGGAGGTGGACTTCACGGCGAGACGACACTCGGAGGAGGTTGACGGATGAGAGCACTGTGGAGGCTATCTGTACCTATCCTTCAGGTAGGATTCGTGGTGGACGATCCAGGAGCTGCTCCATCTTTACCTACCCTTTAGGTAGGATCCGAGGAGGACGACCCAGGAGCCGCTTCCGTCCCTCCAGCTGTTGTCTTTTTCTGTTGTACTGTGTTCAGTTGTAGTTGTACTTTATTTTGGGTTTGTATTCTGGCCCATTTACTTTTCAGCACTTCTTTTTGTACTTAGTGTTTTACTTCTGCTTGTACTCTGTGGTGTTTTGTTACTTTTATAAAGGCAATACCTTCCCAGTTATCGGGATTTACGCCTTTAGTGCTAGTCGCCAGCCCCTGGCCTATGGAAGGCGGGCTTGGGGTAGTCACGACACGGGCCTCGAGGACGGGTCGTGACATCTGCAACCCCGTTCCCCAACTCAGTAGTATAGAAAAACTCAAAGTCCTCATCCTAGAGGATCTCTAGCCACCACTTTAGTCTCAAGTTTTGGTCCTTTTTAGAAAGGATAAACTTGAGACTCTTGTGATCAGAGTTTATGATAAATTGTTTTCCCATCAAGTAGTGACATCAAATCTTAAACAAAAAGACTAACATTTTAACTCAATATCATGGGTCACATAGTTCTACTAATGTGGTCTCAACTTGAATAAACCATATACAATAACCACTTTACTCAGTATTAGAACAAAACCATGTCCAGTCCCTGTTTCATCACAGAACACAACGTTCTTGACACCATCCTCTAACAATATCAAGATAGAGGTGATCATAAAACATTACCTCAACTGATTAAAATCATGTTGTCACTTCCCCATCCACACAAAAGGATTCCCCTTTTAGGTCAAAAACTTTAATCGGTGATAATATTCTATAAAAATAAGAGATGAATTTACTGTAACATCTTTCCAACATAAGGAATCTCTACACCTCCACCATGCTCCTAGGTGACTCTCATACTAACACTGCCTCCACCTTGGTTTGGTCCACTGCCACTCCATCTAATAAGATAACATCTCCCATAATGTTGACCAAATGAATCAAGAACATGAACTTTGAGAGATTCCCATAATGCTGGTGCTCTCAGATTATGTCTATAACCATCTGTAAGTGTCTCACATGTTCCTCCTTGGATACTGAGTACACAAGTACATCGTTGATGAAGACCACCACAAACTGGTATAATGCTAGAAGATCTAGTTCATGAGTCCCATGAAAACATTTGGGGCGTTTCTTATGATGAACAGAATCACTAAGTTCTCAAAATGATTATAGAAGAACAATATATCCACATCCCATACATGGACCTAGTGATAGTCTGATCTGAGGTCATCCTTCAAGAATCATAATGCCCCGCTCAACTGATCGAAGAGGTCATCAATCCTTATAAGTGATTATTGAATTTCACCGTCACTTGGTTCAAGTACCATTAATCCACATAAAACCTCGATCCCCCCATATTACATTTTGGAAAACTAAACTGGGGCCACCTAGGGTGAAATGCTTGGTATCATGAATCCCATACTCTATAAGTCCTCCAACTGAACCCTCATATTATGAATATCTGTGGGATCCATCTCATATTCTGGTGCTGATATTGGTGCCATATCGAGGAGTAATTCAATATATAAGTTTATATATCATTGAGGATGTAATCTTGGAAAATATTCCGGAACGACGTCCTTGTACTCCGTCACTGCTTCTGGGAACTTAAAACTAATAACATCTTCTACACTGAGGTTCAAGCTATCCATGTGATGTGTAATCGCTGACAACATTCTATGAAATTGTCCATCGGGCGCTTCCTGGGTTTTCTTTTCACTGACCAAGGAGAAAATTATTCCATTGTTGCGGACACACTGCACCATTCAGCTAAAATAGTAATCATAGGCATGTACTGAATATAAACAATCCATAACCTGAATGAGATCGTAAACCCTCGACATTTCCACCATGATGTTCCAACCAAAACTCTAACCTCCAAGGGTAAGTTTACACTATTGGTAAAGATGTTTGATCATCGATTCTCCAATTGTATGTGTCTCCATGAATAAAAGTCGAGTCAACGGTTCTACCGAAATCTCAATGTATTGTACAAGATACATGGTGAGAAAGGAAAGAAAATCACATGTGCTTATTAGTATGAAAGATATCGTATAAAAGACACAAATATTACCTTGAATAATCTATGGATCTTCTGGGTCATAATCCCCAACCGCATTTAGTTTCCCCCGCCCCTGTCCTCTTGCTCCTTGAGCCTAGAACAAACCTCTTAGGGGTGGTGGTGGTAACACATCAAAGTGCTGACCACCTCCCACTACTCTCATAGATCCATGGACACATCTGCCACCCTATGGATCCACATGTTCCTACCTCTTCCTCTTCCTTAGTGGTTCATCCACTGTCTCCCTATTAACAGCATGGCATATTGGAAAATCTCTAGTGAGATGTAATCAGCCACATCATGAGTAGAAATGCCTCTCTCTAGGATGAATGGAAGGACTATGTGAACCTTGAACTGAAAATCCTATGTCTTGGGACCTCCTCTTCAAATTTCTCACACAATCATATCCCTGAGACTGATGTCGGCTCCCGGCTACTAAGCTCTCTGCACATGCCTTTTCACTACGGACTATCACCAGTTATTTCTCCTCATCCAAGAATCTCTCAACCAAAAAATCTCACTTGAGAACCCCATCATAAGTAGTAATTCATAGAGAGATAATACTAGATCATATATCTCTATAAATAATTGTCTTGAATGCCTAATCCCAGATGTACAGATCCATGACCATATCCATCGAGTAGCTAAGGATGTTGGTGAACCTCGATGAATAGTTAGCTACCATCATACTGCCAATATAGAACGAAAAAATCTTTTGTATATTCTTGAATCTCATTATAACTGGTGAAAAGTTATATTTGAAGAGGCGATAAAACTCTGTCAATGAGAGATTCACCTCATCGTAAGTCGGGATGTCTAAACTCCACCATCTTTCTACTGAGCCCTGCATAAGGCTCACCACTAGGATCACCATCTAATCAGCTGGTGTCCTGACTAGATGGGAAAATTGGGTCACCACATCAAGCCATTTCTCATCTACCTATGGTTTAGGCTTGGATTGGAACCTAAGGGGTCTCTGTCTTTGAAACTCATGGATAACACTCAACCTATGCTCCTCATTGGCCAGTATTTTAGGTACCATGTGTAGATCTATATGTGGTCATCTAGCTGGTGCACCAACTAAAGGTTACATCCAAGAAACCGGTCCTTGAAATAAAGAATCATCACCGAGGGGGTCATTCTTGTGATCGAGTTATTGGATCTTAGCTGGAATGCGTTGTGAAGGAATCCTATAAGAAAACTAGATGTACCACAGTTTATTTGTATATCTCGATAGCTGACTCAAAAAGGATATGAAAAATCACAAACAATTCCAATATGATACATGTACCATTGTTTTCCCTTCAACCATAATTCTCATGTATTTATATGAAATGTAGGTTATCAATGTCCTAGTGTATGGATACATCAACCACTACACCAACACTTCAGTATGTGGCTTGGAAGTCAAACTCAAATCAATTAACACTTTTCCCCCCAACCCATATCACAGACTCTTGGCCCTAAGGTAGAACCAACCACCTCAGATACCACTCTATCATGCCCCATCCCAATGGGGCACGTGTCACAACTCCCCATGATTTCCTCCAATAGGCTAGGGGCTAGGGAGGAGCACCGAGTAGGCATATCATAAACATGGGAGTTATTACCTATGTACCTACACACACACACACACACATCTATAGGCCCAAAATGATAAAATATAAAAACACTATGAATATAAATGTAGGCGTACCACTATCCCAACCAAGGGAGTATGACAGAAGTAAATCAAGTAAAGTAAACCGGGAAAAAAATACAAGATCAAAAAAAGAGTATATAAACTTCAAAGTCCATACTATAAAAAAATAGGTATTGGGACTACTACTTGAAACTGTATGAACACCTTGACCTATCTAAACTCACAAAGAGCTATCTAGTCCTAGTCTGCCTTGTACTTTTTCAAAAGGTTGCTAGACTTCACAAGACATTACGTGTGTGGGAAAATCCCGTGAAGGGGTGTGTATAAAAATACTCAATATGATATCCTAAAACCACGATGAAATACACAAATGAAATATATAGTCATCTCTACAAAAGTATGTTTCTACAACATATAACAAGTATATCTAAGTATACTCAAACTAGAAATCCATTCCAGAGGTATGTCACAATTACTGCACACCACCACTTGGGATCGAGTTCACAGATTCCAAAAAGCACTCATTCGGGAGAACGCACTTCTGAGTTTGATAGCACTTATAATGTCCATATGAGATGTAATATTCATCGGGAACCATCCTGAGAGAGAGATATGCTGAATGATCTAAAGATAGATATGATACATCCAATGAGGATCATAACCAGGTACATAAGGTTATACCAATAACTCTAAGTGAAATAACATTCTTACTAGAGGATCAACACCTAGTAAAGTTGGTCATGTCTATACCCAAAACTCTACATAGGGAATGATGAATTAATAGAGGATCCTTCACTGTGCCTCACAGGGGATTCCAACAACTATATCCAGGAATTCCTTCTGATAGGATCATACTCTACTATGCAAGAAATGATACACACTAACCATCAAGGAAACAATCAAGGGAATGAATCCTAACGAAACATGTCCAAGATATGGTGGAAAAGGGATTTATTCCATGTAGAAAGGGATACACGACATGTTGTAGGATCACACGTTGTGCCCCTTGACCCCGAGTACTACCCATATACAATGTCCTAGGTTAGGAAAACATTTCATGTAGAAAAGGTATGCATTGAATGTATAAAGGCCTACACACAATGTCCATCCATTCGGAGTCTTCCCATGTTCCTTGGACATGTGTCCGTACATTGATTCAACCCGTGTATTCCTGCCCATGTACCAGTACATAGGTTAACCCGAGTAACTGGTCCAGGATAGGTCATGTGGTGTAGTACATGCTGTGGACTCCACCCCTTGTCCGTGTATCCCCTGAGATACACACCATGTCCCAGGGAAGGGACTACATTCTGTGTGGAAGATTTCACACACCATGTGGAAGATTAAACATTTCTTGTTACACTTTTACGGCTTCCCAAAACCCCAGCCACCGCTCAATGGGGACCACTGGGCATGTATCATGTGATACACGTCGTGTTTATCATGATTTTATTGAATTTTTGTTCTTCCTCTATGCGCCTCAACCAATCTTATGGTGCTTGATCTGTTTTTCCATTCATCTTAAAAATTGAAGATCCAATGTCACTTCATCGTCATAGCAGCGAGTAGATGAGTTTCGGGCCTTCAATCCGCTCCGAAATTAGATCCTGATCACATGAATGAAGAATTATCGAAGAACAATATCTCCTTAAATACATCGATCATCCCGTATCCATTGTTATCAAACCTCCTCTAGGTTATCCTGAATCCAGATCTATAATCTTAGATCTTTGAGCAACGAATGAAAGGCGTAATGATCATTTGTTCATATCGTGTGAAGAATAAAGAATTCATGGGATAAGGGGGAAAGAAATCACATGGAACAAACTCAAGGAAATAATTTAAGAAATTTTTCATTCAAGTTTCTATACATTCTATAAGAACAATCAATCAAAAAAGAATATTACAATGATAATCATCCCCATATAAAATCCACAATCAACCCAACAGACAAGAACGATCGAACCACAAAAAATTCCCTACCTAGGATTTGGATGGTTCATTGTCTAGGATTTATTGCTGACGGAGATGTGTCATTAATAATCTCAATCCAATACCAGTCACCATTCGTTGATAGATTTCTCTAATATTTCTCTCTAGAGATCCTATGTATTTCAATAGGGTTATGAATTCTAACCCTAGGTCCATTTTCAAGTTGATAATTTAAAATATAATATTTGGTTCTTTGTAAAATTAAAATAAAATAAATTTTAAATTTATTTTATTCTTTAAAACATCTAAAAACCGACTTCCATAGCTGACCCGTGCTGGACAATGTGATGCCTCGCCTTTGGTAAAGTTACTACTCTAAATGCAATAGTGCCCTATGATTTTTAATTCAAAAACCATTTTAGAAGTTATTTCACTTTTTAGGAAAAATTCTTCTGAATGATATTTAATATATTTAAAATAATTATTCCTGCCACACCAGACCTTGAAATCGCACACCATCTCAATGCTTGGTCTTGAATTAGTTCCATATAAAATTTAAAAATAATATACAAAAAGTACAGGACATTACATATAAGGTATTTTAGGGTGAGTGGGATTCTGGATAGGGGAGAGTGGATTCTGTCATTACATATATGGAAATGATCCCCATTCAATATTTCGATATGTTCTTTGATTCCATTAAATATCACTTGAGCATACCATTTTTGGTAATACTTAGTGGCTACCCCAATGTATTTTTTTATAATTTTAATTTGTTACCACCATAGATAGAGGTCGATTCCACTATTTACCTTCTCCCAAGTATGGTTTATATTTATATTCCATTTTATCAAATGTAAACTATTGATTTTTTGGAACTTAAAGATTATCATGATGATCATGATTCTAAGGGATTAATTCATCCTCACATGTTCCCTTGGGATTCACCTCTTCTCATTAACAATAAGTTAAATAAAAGTTTCATACGTTTCATTGATTATCAAATACTAAATAAATTGAACATCAATAAAAATTTTTTCTTTCAAATAATTTATAATCACATTTATAATCAGAGAGGGAATCATTGGTTTTCTTGAATTGGCCTACGGTCAGGGTACCACCAGTCGAGAGTCAAGATAGGGATGCACCAAATACATCATTTAGGAACTGGTATGGGAATTTAATGTTCCTATTTATTCCAAATACTGACACTATTTCTCATATGGTGTTTATGGTGTTGATGAACCAGAGAAATCAGTAATTTTTGGACTATTTCATCATCGTGTTTGGGGATGATATTCTAGTGTACTCCAAGTTTGTGGATGAACACATGGATCATTTAGATATCATCCTTATAATATAAAATGAACATTTTCTATATGATAATATTTCCAAATGAGAATTTTGGATTCAATAATTGAAATTTTCTGGGTATGTTATATTAGATTAGGGTATCTCAGTGGATCGAAAAAAGGATTTAGGAAGTAATGTCATGGATATTCATAATTTTTTTAGATATGTCAATTCATGGGATTAACTTTTTATTATGAGTAGTTTTTTCAATACTTCTGCAAGAATTTATTGATGATGATAGATTTAAGTTTCTAGGGAGTTATGTTAGAGTTGAATGAAAAATGTTAGAGGTATTTTGAGGAAATGATGAAAAGGTTGACTTCATCTCCATTTTCAATTCTTATAGAATTAAGTTCATGGTATTATGCTATTAATGATGCTTTATTTATGGTATTGGGATGTGTCCTAATGTAGTAAAAAAGGTGGTGTAATATATCTCTATCCAATTATGTCATCCTACAAATAACTAACCTATCCCGAGCATGAATTTGTAGCAATTATATAAGATCCCAAAATGTGATTGTAATATCTATTTGGGGAGCAGTTCATAGTATATTCTGATCATAATTTTATGATGTATATTTTTACCTATATGTATATGAACTAGAGATAGATATTCTAAGTTGAGTATCCTAACAATTTTGATTTATATATTTCTAATAACTTAGGGAATTGAAATGTAGTTGGAAATGCATTGAGTCTGATGTTTTCAACTCAATACATGAAAGAATTAGTAGAGTAATGGACTTCGATAAACATGTTCACTATGATGTGATTAGGAGTGGTAGAAGTTTGTGGGAAGAGGATTCTATCCTAGAAGAAGAATAACTCATCATTTGATGAGTGGGTATATCAAAAGAAAGTTCTAGACACTTTATTCCATCATTTTCGTAAAATCCTAAATTGTGGGGACACCTTGGGTGTTTGGTCTTAGTCTCCCATGGGAGCTGTTTACTTCCGAGTAATTACGGTTGTTACTATATCTCTGAGATAAGAATTGATAGACAGTTGAAACCCATTTTTTGTTCCATAAAACACGGGACAACCACATTATATCATGATATTAGAAATTTTTATTGGTGGATAGGGATGAGGTATTTGATTTTATACTTCACTTCATGGTGCCTTACTTGTCATTGAATTAATGCGGGGAACCAAAGAACAATTGTTTTTTTATAAAATTTTCATATTATGGTATAGAATTGGGATGTAATTTCAATGGAATTTATCATTAGGATACCATATACTCCTTATTTTAAGGATAAAATTTAGGTGATAATCAATTTTCTAATGAAATCATCTCATTTCTTCACTATTAAGGAGACGATGAAGGTGATGTAGATTAGACACATATACGGCAGAATGTTTGTGAATATCTTTACAGTTCCTTATAAATATGTTTTTTAAATGGCCCCGTAGTGTATGTATAGGTTTTAGAAATTTTTGAAGGAGGAAATTGATTCTTATTTAATATTTATCATGTTAGATCATCCATAGATTGATTGGAATATTTAGAGATGTACTCGGATTCTTGAGGGTATGCTATGGGAATGTGTGGTTGTTTTTTATGGGTCTTAGGAAGAGTATCTACCTTTTGTCTAATTATCCTACCCAGATATTTATTATACTTCGATAAAAATGGATACTTTTTATTTTTTGTAGGGGGGTCCATGTAGATCTCTGTTATGCTGGTCATAGTTGGGAGAGCGGTCCTTGGTTGTACTAAGCCTTGATTAAGAGATGATAGAGAAATTGGAGTTGATCTATAAGAGGTAATATGATGCAAAAATATATAAAAATCTATATGGACCATTATCATAAGATAATAGAGTTTGAGGATGGTGATGTGGTTTTTCTTAAAGTTTCACCTCACCCAAGACATCATTAATTGCGTAAGAAGTGTAAGTTGACACTGATTTTTGTTAGACATTTTGAGTTAGTTGACGGACTTGAAAAGGTGGATTATCTGTCAGAATTTCCATGAATCATGAAATCAATCCATTCCATGTTTCATGATTCCCATATGAGGAGTCTTCAGTCCCTCCATTCCTATGCAATTGAATGGGAAGATGTTGATCTCTATCTTTACACCTACGTGGTTGAAAAACTATATCAGATTATGGATCTCCAAGATATGTAATTTCAGGGTAAAAAAATTCATTTGGTTCAAGTAATATGATAGTGCAGATGGGATAGTCCTGATACATGGGAATAATAATTTTTGTTGAGGCTATAGTGGCCTTCTATTTTTATGAGTTTATAATCAAGAGAACTTTTAGGAACATTAATATTTCATGGTGGGGAGAATTGTGACACCCACCATGTCGAAAGTATTCTTTAGTCAAATATTGATTTACCATTTAATACATTATATTGGTTTTCAAGATATAAAGGTTGAAATATTTTATTTTTTATAAAATAGGATAAATTCATGGTTCATTCACACATTTAGTACAACCCATGCGGTATGGCCATGTGAGGCTCCAATTGAATTTGACATGGATTAAGAACGGTTAGAAAAACCATATAACTTTTCATGTAAGAATGTGGGTGTTTGGGTGGTTGTATAGAGGTTTCATAAGGTGTTAGAATGGTTTTAAAAAATTGAAAAATCATTAACTAGGAAGTCATGAACATATTATTATCAAAGGATAAATGAAAAACATGGTTGGTATACAGTTTTATAAACCATGCGACCTAATAGTGCACCCCAATACCAACCCTCGATCATATAAATTTACATGTTTCCGCATATTAATTTATATATATAATAACCACCTAATATCTATTCAGATCAAAAGAAACATCCACCAATTCATTATAGGCTTTCCCTTACTTTAATGGTTATTCTACATCATTCTTGATTAGTCTCTTCATGGTATTTTACATTTTCATTTGATTTTCTCTCATCATCTTAGAACCTCACTTGATCTCTTATCCCTTTATCTTGTTGGACCCTGAATAGGCTATAGTTCTTGAATCCAAGGTTTTTTATGAATAATATATTATTTTTCTTATAGATCTAGGATTTATAGGACCCAATCTACTCATTTTTAATCTCTTTTCTTGATGGTGACTCATTTTCCTTTATTCATGAGGGAGGCATCTCTATATAAAGTTTCTATCTCATAGATAATATGATGTTCTTGTAAATTAATTTTATTTTATGTATGAAATTATTTGATATTAAAGTGGATTCTTTTCAAGTGTTGCATGTTTTTAAATTTATTTTCTTTAAAAATAGTATTGTACACACTATGTGTTCAATAAACTTCAATAAATGTGACTTTGAAAGTAAAATGTATTTTCAATTATGGGATTAAATATTTGACACTATGAAAATATTTTATAAATTGTGAGAATTGTTTTCATTTTTTGGAAAATATATCACATTGAGAATTATGGGTGCATTGGAAAATTGATATATGAAAACATAGTGTGCATGAAACTACTAGTGGTTATTTTGTTGACATTGACAGACATTGGAAGGAGACCATATTAGTATGGTTAAAATTATCCCAGGATTAGTGATTAGTTTTCCTTCACATATATGAGTATGCATTCCCATATTTTAGATTCCAACATTGTCTTGGTTTTATACTTGATGGTACATTTCATGTTTGGTTTAAAACATTTTTATCTTATGGTGTGTCCATTTAATTTTTTTATTATGCATTCATGTTATCTTACATAAAATTTCCATATTACTTATTTCTATAAAATTTGATTCTTTTCTAAAAACAAAATATGTTTTATAAAATTAATATATTTTATAATTAATTTATAAAATGGATTTAATTTAAATCTAGAATTGAAATTTTCATGGAATTAATTATTTGGTGAAATACTACAAGGATTTGTGCTCACACCCCTCTTTTTATTCCTTTGAGTGTTTGTAGATGTAGTTTTGTAGGATTCAGGTAAAGGGAAGGGAATCATGAATTTCACTAAATTCTCATGGATATTGTCACCGGCTTAGTGAGATTGATTGGTTTTGACAGAGGGTTATATAGAGACACAGATTTTATTTTGTCCTGTTTTATTTATGTGTTTAGCTATTTTGGATTGACATTGTATGCCTCATAGATACACACAATTATTCCATGTTGTTTTCTATTTTATTATCTCCTTAAAAATATTGATAATACTATTTTTTGGGTGATGTTTCTTGTTGACTCAGTTTGGTTGGTAATAGATCATGTTTTGGATACTCTTGATGATAGAGAGCGATTTATATAATGTTTCATTTAGATTGGCAGTTCTTGTGTCATTATTCTTATTGTTTTGAGAATATCTTATGTGGAATTTAGTCTTCATATTTTTATATCCTTGATTCTATAATATTGATCCTTTGATGTGTTAGTATCTAGTCTTTTAGGATTGGTATTATTATTTCAAATTGGGTATGTGTAATGTTCACAACCCTTATTTTATTTATTGATCATGTTCTTCAAGGATGGTTCCTTAAATTTTATAAATTTAATATATAGGTTTCTATATTAATTAATGAAATTGAATAATTAGTTAGTATTTTCATTGATCCATGATCCATTTCTTTTTCTACTTTAATAAAATTGAACCTTAAGTCCTCATCTTGATTAACTAATCATTTTAGTGATTTCTGAGGGTAGAAATCCTTATGGTGGGGAGAATTATCACACTCATAACATAGATAGCTATTTAATTTTATCTATTAATGAGTTTACAATGTATCTTTCTCCTATCATTGGGGTTTTCTATGAAATTTAGATTTTTTTTGGAATACAAGTAATGTCACATGGTCTGTGAATGCTTAATATAAATTGTGCTGTTACCATGTGATTTTCAGTAGAGTTTTAACAGAGCAAAACTCCATGATCGGCGTGTGGCTTATATAACCATGCATCCTACCAATGTAAATTTTCCTGGTATCCTAATAGAAGGTGAATTGTTGGTGCATAGTTTATTAAACCATTACTCCAAACCACGAAAAGTGCATTAATTCATGGAAAATTTATATGTTCATATTTTTCATTCTCAAATTTAACCCAAAATCACACCCCTTCTACTTTATTTGGATCATAGAACACCAGAACGTTCCCTCCCATGGATCATATTCTTTCCATAATGATTAATAAAGTATTATTGATGTTTTAAGGCTATATTTCATATATAATACCTATTATTCTCTTTACCATTCATTATCCTATAATTTCTACTCTTATTTTTTTACCTACCATGGTCTTGGAGAACTAGGGTAACCTATATATTGATTTTGAAATTGTAATTCCATGTGTTTTATATTCTTATAGTTTTTTAGGGATTATTATCTCTTATTGATGTTTATTATCATTATCATTCATGTATGCCGATTGTTTCAAGGGAGGTGTCTATATGAATAAAAATAAAAATTTATAAATAATATTTCTTATTGATTTAATTACTTTATTTTGGTGTTATTTGATTGATATGAAATATATTTAGTAGTTTATGTAAAGTAATGTGTTCAAATTTGGTTTTCTTCAAGTGTCTATGAAGATTTCCATAATTTTCAAAGAGTAAATCCTCTTTTATAAATCTAGTCTCACATTGGGCTTGTACAAATTTATGATTGCATATTTTATATTGACTGATGAATTATAAAGCATAATTTATCATGTTATGATTTAAAGGTATCCATTGGATTAAAATGAAAGATTTTAGAACTTTTTAATTTTTTTTAATGTTCAGTTTTATAGAAATATTCCTTGAGAACCACATGAATATTTCAAAATTATTTTTTTTAAATAAAATTTCCCCTAAAACATGACACTTTTTATTATAAAAATATATGTTATTATTTCTATATATGGATAGTTGCTGGTTAAGGGGATTATGTATTTCTGGGAGGATTTTGATTAAAATTGGGGATATTTCATGTGAGGGAATCAGAGGTGAATATCATTCTTTTTTGTGAGATGTAATAAATATTTATACATATATAATTCAATATAATATTTTTTGGCTCACCTATGCCTTCGATTCATAGGTAAGATCAAGTGTCTAGGATAAATGCCTAGGTACACATGCTATAGTAGATTAGAATAATGTTTTATATGGTGTACCTAAGAGTAATCTTAGTATGATTATGGGAAATTCACCTTGTTTGTTTTGGTGAGGGTGACATTGTGTATTATTCCAAGTTTATTTTTATCTAAACACTGGTCTTAATTATTTTTGGTTTTAGTGATTTTTCCAAAATGGTTTCCCCAAATAACCCCATGATTTCCATGCTGTGATGTTTTTTAAATTATTTATTTTGAAATATTTTACATATTAAAGATGAATTTGGTTTCAAATTGTAACTATGGATTTCTCCCTTTTTACCTGATAATGGTAAATACATTTTTTCTTATTACTATGAAAATATATTTGATTCTCAAAATTGATATATGTATATATATAGTTTCTTAGTTATGAATTTATATTCACATACATGAGTGTATACATATGTGTGCATATATATATATATGTATATATATACATTTGGAGATAATTCATAGAGTACCCTTTCGAGAAATATTGGTTCGGGAAATGTGTAGTGTACAAATTTTTTATATAAAAAATTTGAAAGAAATATTTTTATTTATACATGTTATCAAATTAGCGTGGAATTATTCTACATTTATAGTGAATCCGTAGACTGGTGGGTGGTGAAATACTAGGAAATTATGCTCACACATATCATTATTACATGTTTTTCAGGTTTTTCTAGTCTTGTTGAAATTTGGTGGTTCTATATCTGATTCATGGTCTGGGAGTGTGTGGGGTTTAGTAAATTTATTTAACATGATACATAGATATAGTGTTTGGGGATTTCCTCTTTGTTATTTATTTATTTTTAATCCTTTTTTATTATCCTTTTAGGATTTTCCACTTATTCCGTGTATGTTATATATTATCTATATTTAAATTTAGATAGTTATGATTTAATTTTTTTTGTTTAATTATTCATTTACTTTACATTTATTATTCTTTAGGTTTTTTTTATTTTTTAGCCATTTATTTTCTTGATATGGTTCTCCAATGTATAAAGTACTTATATGGGGTTTTGGGAGGAATTCCCTAATTTATTAGTAGTTCATCGAGTAAAATAATTCTCATTTGTAATCATTGATTCTTTTGGTGACTATTACAACCTTGTGGTGATTGGAAACATGTTTTGGGGTAGTCATTGGATGGCTCTGGTGCTTGGTCCAGGGGAAACCCAGATGAGTCAATGACATCCCATGTTATGGGTGATTATTTGAACTCATGGATACACCATGTATAAGGGGTTCCTTTAGCTTCATCTTAGTGAAATTATTTAAGGATATATATAAATAAATATGTATTGTATTTAAATTGGCAAGGGGTATGATTGGATATTTATTTCCCATTTATGCATTATTTTAGGTTTCATACATTGTGGATCTTGTGAATGGGATGTCAAATTGTTTAAAAAATATTGATTAAGTGTTAATATAGAAAAACAATAGTGGTATTATAGTATCACCATGTGTTTTAATTTTATAAATCATTATTTAAAGTAAATAAGTCATATATCATATTAAAGTAATATTTAATATAATTGCGAAATTTATAAAAAACAATTAATGTCAGGATATTTGATATTTTATAATGTAATTTGTAATCGGTTCAAGCCATTTTATATAAGATATCATAGGTGATGGAATAGAAAAATCATTTTTTTATATTTCACAACATATTATATTTCTAATCATAGAAAAATATTATTTCACGCCTCACTCAAAAAATATAGCAACTTATCATCGTAGAGATACAATATGTGTCGTTATATATGTCTAGCAGTTGCAAGAAGTGGTACCACAATTTACAATAAATAGTTAATTCATTGAATAAAATATATATTATACTTATAGAAATTCCCAAATTATTAATGTTATATTTTTTTCAATAAGTATATGATAGTTGAAAGTAAATCTATTGGTAGATGATGGTTGAGTTACAACTTCTTGATGAACTTAGCTAGACAATTTTAATATAGTAGCCTTTACTTTTGTAACGTTATGCACTTTTAATTAAAATAAAGAAAAGTGAGGATAAAGGAAAAATATATAAAATAGATTTATAATGATTTAAGATTAATCTAAAAAATGGGTAGATTAAAATTTATGATTAAGGAATAAAATTCTTGTATAAAATTGTGAGAAGATACATCCATTTAAGGAAGATCCCCTGGATGTGGTTTTAGATTCAGTTGAGTTGATTTAAAAGGTTTAGAGATCAACTAAATGATCTTGGGTTAAAATTTAGTGAAATATAAAAAATATACTATGTTCATATCTATGTAAGGGGATACGACATTTGAATATCAATATAAGGAGATCCAATAAATGGAAATCTGTGTAAGGGTATTCACATGAGTATCATCGATATAAGGACATCTTCAACTAAGAATGATGAAAAATTTAGATAGAAAATAGGGTAATATAATTAATAATGTTTTGAGTTCATAAGATACAATTCATAAGATATGAAAACGTTAAAATAAAATATACCAAATAAAAGTCCAGCTAAAATGAAAAAAGAATGAAAATGTGAAAAAATGAGTACTTTTTGAATAATTCATTTTAAATAAAAAGTGATTAAATTCCAATTTTTTTACACCTTTTGTTAATAGATTTAAACTTCATAATAGATATTGATTCAGGATGAATTTATATATATTCCATGGGAAGAAAATGATGTTGAACGAGAATGTGATGCACGCACCGCTGCCTTTATAATCCTTTTCGACCATTGCATCCTCTGACTCCTATCCTCGGCTGATCCCTTCAGTTCTTCTGCCCTTTAATCATGGGTCCTCCACCTCCCTCTGGTCACCAGATCCTTCTTCCTCCATCCCAATGCCTCTAGATCTATGGTCTGCGGCACCCCTCCCTATAGTTTTTCACTCCATCGCCACCTCTAAACCCACTACCTTGTCCAATCCACTTGATACCTATTCCAGGGCATCTTCTCTGTGTTCCCATCTCCCTACCTACTATATCCCTAGATGATATTTTAAAATTATCTTTGCTGCATTGCCTCCTCCCCTTACATTCCTACTTCCCAATGATATCCTTGTAAGTGCCACAGGAGTCGTGTGAAGTCTCTCGAATCTATTGAGCCGTTCCAATGTTGGCTTTTACAGTGGATTCAGAGTGTTTCAAATGGGCTTTGGATTCTTGTTTGGGGATTCTAAGCCTCCGATATCAGATTTCCAGTCCTTTATTAGATCTTGGGTTCTCCATAATTCTATTCAGATCTTCCTTATTCAGAGACTATCCTTCTTCCTTGTCATATGGTCAAAGTAGGATTTCATTCAGGTATGGTGATTGGCCCCCCAATCTATGGGTCATTGGAGATTTCGTTTTTCATGGTGTTCCTTGGATGTTCATAAGGAAATGAGAGACTGACAACATCGGTTTGGATCAATCTCCCTCGTCTTCCACTGCCCTTCTAGAAAATAGGCTTTCTTCAATGTGATTGGGGGACTTTCTAGGTAGTTTTTTGTACATGGATGTCATGACTAGGTGCTGTATAGACACATCAGTTACTCGTATCTTTGTGGAATTGGATCTATCTTTTTGGGTACCAGAAAAAATTTCTCTTTGGGTGTAGAATTCCTTTTACTGGAACCATGATATATTTTACCCAATTTATCAATTATTCTACGCAAATTTTATTCTCTAGGGCATTCCATGATGGTTTACCACCATCATAGGAAAGGTGGGGATTTCCAGCATTCCCAACCATGTGGGTCCAGAGTTCACCCTAAAACTGCTCCTAATGGAGATCATCATGGAGAGGGAATGATGAATGAGAAAGACCTTGGTGAACTTCCTTTTCCCCCTCCCCCAACTCCTACTGATGCTAATCCTCATGGACCATTGATGGAGGGTGTTAATGAGGATGGTTGGGATATAGTTCCCTTTGTTCCAAGGATGATGCCCAAGGGCCTGGAAATTAGGGTCTCTTCTATTCTACCCATCTTCTTGTTTCCAACTGGATGTTATAGTATGGATTATTTCTACAGGCCCATTCTTCGACCCCCTGGAATACTGTCAATTCCATCTCTAGATTTAATCATGTCTCTACGTGCTTATAATAGGGAAGATATTACTTTTGAGGCGATTCCTCTATCTTTGGGTAATCCATTAGATGACCCCCTCTACTCCCCCCTCAAATTCCCACATGGCACTGGTAGTGGAATATCCATATTGAAGTTCAAAGGGATTAAAGAGGGGATGAAAATCCACCCTGGGTATGAGGAAAAGGCAAGAAAACCTCAATCAGGGTACTAACACATCCCCTTTCGGTCCCCTTCCCAAGGTGAATGGAGTATGTACAATATCACTATTTAAGAAACTATAGGTTAGGCTGCCCTCCCACTTTGATAAGGCTACATGTTATGTAGCTAGTCCCAAAACACTCTTTTCCCAATGATTCAAATACTAATTTGGAATTCCCATGACATTGGGTCCTGTGTTTAAAATGTACTTATTGACCTTAGAGGCTAAAAATAAAAAAGTTTCTATGGTGTCCATTCTTGAACACAAGAAGCATCCAGTCATGATTGGTGATTTTTTCAGGAAACTCAAAATGCATGTCTTTAGGAGCACTGATCCTACTAATAAACTTATTTGAATATTTTGGCATTGTTTTTTCAGGATTGATTAATTTTATATGGTTTATCACTTCACTTCCGTTAAAGAGACTCTCTTTAACCATTTCTTCTTTGTATCCTTTATCCGTGGAAGCTGTGACCCCTAGCAGCATGAGACCCTATAGAATGATATCAAAAAATATGATCTCAAAAATATTTTGTGGATAGTTGGGGGGGATTTTAATGTTATTTATGATCCCAAATATTGGAATGGGATAGGTCCATTCACCAAAAGAGAAATCCTTGGCTTCTACCAATTCATGGAGGGCAAGGGTCTCATGGACCTTGGAAACTCAAGCGATAGGTTCTCATGGTGAAGTAATCAAATGGGTAACCATAAGTCATGGAGCTTATTGCAATAGTGTCTAGCTAATTTACAATCCATATACATGTATAAAAACACTAAGGTGATTCACTTGGTGCATGGAATATTAGACCACTCCACGCTCCTACTTACCTTGTCCTCTAGAAACGATCATTTGGGTCAGTTCAAATATTACCAGCCTTGGGAGGATATTTTGGCTTACTATGATCTAGTTAGAGACACATAGAATGATCACCCCTAGGGGAACATGTGGGTTAATTTCAATAATAAATAGAGGAGGCTCAAGATCCATATCTAGGTTTGGTCCAGATACCTTCCTCTTCTAGACAGAGATTTGGAGGCCACCTCCCAAGACGTTGATCGGCTTGAAAAGAGTCTAGAGGTAGATTAGTAGGATCATGTGTTTGAGAACCTATCCAATAATATGGGACAGATGGAAGACCTGATTATGAAACCAGAGATCCTTTCCTTGGAGAATGTGAGAATCAAGTAACTGAAAGAGGGAGATAAGAACTCTGCATATTTTAATGATTATATTAAGGAATGACCAGGCTAGTAAAACCAAACATAATGCTGGAAGATGGTACCTCTAATGATGACCAAGATTTTTTGGGTGACCTAGAAAAATCCTACTTCTTATATATTATTGTTGGCCCTGATCCCTTCCTACATAATGGATACCCAGGGTAAAATATAGATTTTTTTTATGTGATTTCATGTAGATTTTTTACCTATGATAATGATGATATGGGTCTATTCCTCAAAAGAAAGAGATTCGATATTCCATAATGAATCTGAAAATTGATTACACAATGAGTCTGGAAGGATTGCCTTGATCTTTTTATAGATCCTCATGGGAGATAGAAAAGGATGAGTTAATTGTGGCTGTTCAAGACTTCTTTCAGGGTGGTCACTTTCTCAGTGTTTCATGTGCCACTTCTGTTGTGTTGATCCATAAGACCAGAAACCCCACCTCAGTCGCCCTTTTTCATTTAGTGAGTATGTTCAATGTCTCCTATAATATCCTTTCCAGCATCATCAATTCAGAGATGTCTCTCCTCATACCCCAATCGATCCTTATGGAACAATATAGTTTTGTCAAGGGGTGTTCCATCTCGGGGTTATTTCTTTGTCTCTAGAAATTATTAGGGATATAAACTACAAAAGACATGGTTTGAATGTAGTCATCAAACTTAATAAGAACAAAGCTTATGACTGTGTTGAATAGAGTTTTATCAAAAAAGTGATGGAAAGTGTGGGCCTTTCTTCTAGGAATATTGAAATTATTTTTCACTGATTTAGTTCATTGTGGTTAGAAATAACATGAATGGGAAAGACTTATATTTTCTTTATGGAATCCCTTGGGTTAAAAAAGGGGACCCTATCTCTTTGAGTATATTTATTATTTCTTAGGATGTCCTCTATCACCACATTAATAGAGGCCTCACTAATGATGATATCCCCCCATATCGTTGAAAGATGAGATCCCTAACGGTGTCCCAACTCATGTTTGCAGATGTTACTATCATTTTTATGAATGATACGAGCCGATCCTTGAGGGGATTAAATAGGATTTTGTAAGATTATGGCCGTTAGAGTGGTCATGTTATTAACAAGAAAAAGAGAAACTATTTCATCTCCCGCAGATGCCCCTCTAATAGGGTTTCTTATGAGAGACACATCCTGGATATGTAGAGAGGGTATTTTACCATGAATTATCTGGGGTATACACTATCCTCAAGAATACTTTACATTTGGGACTTCAACCCCCTCATTAGCAATATCATGGATCAGGTTCTTAACTGGAAAAATGTACTTATCCTTTGGGGGAAGGATAATGCTGGTGAACAGCATGCTGTATGCCACCCTAGTTCACTCCCTCTGAACCATAAAAGTCCCAAAAGGTGTGTAAAAAATTGATAAAGTTTTAGATAATCTCATATGGGATCTTATGTTTTAGGGAAAGAAGCACTGGGTCTCTTGGAGTATGTTGGATTGACAAGTTAATGAAGGCGGGATTAAAGTGCATAGCCTTGAGGAGACCATTAAGTGCATGCATGAAAAATTTCCATGGGTTGTTTTGGAATAGTGTACCTTATGGGGGATCACCATACATGAAAATTATGTGGAGGATATGGTTTCAACGGATGACCATGGTTATCCACTTTGGATAGAGATTGTCCCCATTGTGAACTCCCTTAAACCTTATTTCTATTGGATACCCGCGAGATGAGATATCTTGTTTTGGCACCATAACTGGAGTGGGATGATAGTTGGTTATCTGGGACACCCTTACACAAGAATTTATATTAGGGAAGCCTGCCAATATCAAAGAATCATCAAAGGTATCCTTGACATTGAAGAACAAGAATAATTTAGCCTCATCAAGCTGATTTATGATCTAGGCCATTGTGTCTTCACTACACCCCCCTCTGGCTCTTTCACGAAAAAGGACTATCGTATAGATCAATTTTTATAGGATCCATAAAATTTGTGGGATGAAGTTATTTAGGCTAGTAATACTCCCACTAAGTTCCATTTCCTTACTCGGAGAATTAGGAACAAGGAAGTCCCCACTGATGATAATGTCAAGCATTGTGGTATTGGCATTACCTCTTGGTGTGTTTGCTACATGAGTCATAAGAAGGAAATATTGGGCCATGTTTTCATTGTAAGTGAGTGGGCTTGAGAGGTGTGGAATTATTTTAGTAAATTTACTACTATCACATCTTTGACCATGGCTTTTAATACCTTTCTGGTTCGCTGGTATAATGACTCTTGAGAGGGGGGTCTGGAAAATATGGCTTACACTGTCATTCTACAAGTAGGCCTTTAGTGTTTTTTGTAGGAAAGGAAGAAGATGATTCATGAGGAGGTGTAATACTTGGTTATCTCTATTATTTCTAGAAATAAAAGTTTTCTTATTAATTCTGTGAAGATTTTGAGCAATTGGAGACAGGCCTCATACTTGCAGAAGATCAAAAATGATTCCCATAGGTCTCACCTGGGTAGTAGTCATCCCTCAGACTACTGGGTTTGCTGTACTCCCCTCCCGGGGGTTTCAAGTTTGATTTAGATGGATCCTACACTAATAGTGTTCTCCATGGTGGGTGATTTGTGAGTGTCATTTCTGGGTTAGTTATGTTGGCCTTTACAGTTCGACTCAGCCATGAAACCGCCCTTTAGGTAGAGGTTCCGACTATGCTGTTGGGAATTTTTCTGTGTAGATAGAAGAGTATGGATATCACAGAAGCTGAAATAAATTCAATGATTCTTTACAATTCTCTTCTTGTACTTGGTGTGACCCCCTGATTGATTTATTATGTCATCAAAAAATTTCACGTCATCCTTGGAGAATATACTAATGTAACTCATACCTAGTGGGAGAGTAACAAAGTGTCAGACTAATCGGCCTCACATGATTTTTATGGCCCTAGAAATTTATTTTTTCATAACATTAATAGGTTGAAGTTGGTGGGGGGTTAATATCATCAGAGATTATGGCCTCAATATCCATTATTATATAATTCCTTAGGCCCTTTTACTCTTGAACTATCTTTATGGGACATGTTTCTCCTTGAAATTTTCTTTTCCATTAGTAAATATTTACCTTATTTATTGATTGATATATACACCATGCTTTGTATATTGACATGTCACAATGAGAATAATGAATACCATGATGGTTCTCAAGTGGAATTCCAACTCTATTACTAATCATGGTAATATTTTTTGTTGAAAAATTTACAAAAAATGAACCTAAGATCATAATATTGGCCTTTCTTTTAAAATAATTTCCTATGAGGAGAAAAGAGTTATAAAATTACATGTATGTAATCATGGTGACACATATTAAAGATGATTTATGAGAACCAAAATGTTGAGGATCATGCCATGTCTATTATTTGTGACCATTGTGAGAATACCTCAATGTTGGATAGTGTCCATGGACAATCATAGGGATATCCATGTCATGGAACAAAAAATGTTATTTCATGATTCATACAAATATGTACGGAGAATTCAAAAGAATTACGACCAATAGATTTTTTAGGGGAAATGATGTAGCAATTTTTTAAATGTCGTATGATGAAATTATCCCCATTCTATAGGATTTTTGATAAAATTTAGAAATATTTTTAATGAGGCATGAATGATGACTCATTTATCACTTTTAGGACTTTCTAGATTTAATATGAAAAATATATTTATGAAAAATTATATGAATATTAATATTACAAGATGATAAAAAGAAATATATAGAGAAACCATCAATGAAATGAATACCTTGAAAAATATCTAATCAACAAATGTAGGAGAAGCAGATATTATACTAGAAATAAGAACACATACTGTTATAAATAAAGGAGAATATGTTGAAGAATAAAGAAGCTTAAAGTACAATGGTGATGTAGACGATGATCGAGTAATAAGTATAAAAGTAGTTTTATGGAAAAGAAATGATGAATTGTTTCATATAAAAAAAATATGAGTAGTCGATGTCATATATTCTAATTAAAGAAAGATCCATTCAAGGAACATGTAATGTAGTCAAATTTGGCATGAGTTTTAGGACATGGGAGATAGTTTGATCCATTGTAAAGTTAGTAAAAACAATGTGATTCAATATAAAGTTATTCAAGTGGAACCCTAGAGATCTTGATGATATTTTATGTAAGAATAGTGTGAAAACATGACATGTAACCAAATCATGTGAAATAGTACAAGAATTCATGTCTTGAAAGACTAACCAATATTAAAAAAGAGTCATATTTCATGGTCAAACCACTAATAAAAAATTGGGTTTATCCAACACTAAAGCATTAACTCTGTTAGCTAAAAATGCTGTTAAATACCCCTTTGTCAGCGCTAAAAAGAGCACTCTCAAAGGTGGTATTTAATAGTGCTTTTAAGTGCAATTAAAGGGGGTCTTTAACATTGCTAAAAAAGTACTATTAAAGACCCACATTTATCAGAACTTGATTACATGAACTAATAAAGCCCCACACTATATCATCAGTTGTAGAAAAACAAATTATAAATGGAGTCTTCTATCAGTGCTTGTAAAAAAGCACTGATAACGTGGTTGGGAGGAGCGGGGTTATCCATGCTTTTTTGGAAGCGCTAGTAAAGACCCCCCTCTATTAGGGTTGTTTTATAAGTGATGATAAAATTATAATTTGAATATTATTTTTTCATTAAAAATTACATATTAATATATTAATATAATATATATCATTTTAAATATGTTTTAAATAAGGTAAATTTTCCTTTACCCTTAATATAAAGGATATTTATTGAAAATGTATTATAAAATAAATAAAAAAGGTTTTTAATTAAAAGTTTTTTTATTATTATAGAGTACTAGACATTAAATTTAAATTTCAAGATAAAAAAAATTAAAAAATTAAAAAAATATCTGAAATATGTTGAAAACATAACTCGAACTTCAAACGACCATAAATTTTGATCTAGATGTCCGTTTGGGCTCTACTATATATCAAATTGAAGCCAGTGATGACCTCTATACCCTTAGTGACATAAGATAACATACATAACACTTTTGAAAGCCAAAAAAGTCCTAGAAGTCCTCAAAAACTGATATTTTATTCATGGTACCCTTATTTTTTAACATTCGATGGATTTCGAACCTCATTTATAAGGGTATTTTTTCCATTTTCCCATAGGGACTAAATTTATTCCCATGTCTTATAGTCATATTAATATTATTGTTATTAAATTTTTTCATTTTTAACATTATAGTTTTTTTATAAATAAATATAAGCATGTTTTCGTATATTTACATATAATAAGTCACTCATATAAATACATATATCAAAATTTTTACGTGGGAATGTATATTATAATTTATCTAAATAAATACATGTTTTAAAATGTATTTAATAAAATATCTATCCATTTTTTACATTTTAAAAATATATTTATAATGTTTATATATGTATATTATAATCTAATATATCTAAATTCATATAATATATAATATATTTAAATAAATGTAATATATATAGCACACAAACATATATTGTAAAAATTTATTCAAAAATGATTATGTAAATATATTTAAATATATATATAATTAAATAGAAATATTTTTAAATGGACAGAAAAACAATATGGGGTAGGGGTAAAGGCATTCCATCTTTGATGAAGAGCTGTAGGGTTTGAATCCAGTTGGGCCCTTATAAAGTTTGAAATTCTCAAAGCACTGATAAAATGTGTGCTGGGGTAAAAAACAATGATAAAGGGTGTGTGTAGCGCTATTAAAGGCCTTTTTGCAGCAGTAAACCTTGGAAATCACTATGTTCTTGAGGATTTATTTATTTCAAAATAATGTAGAAGCTGAAGGATATAACAAATAGAGGAATGAATATGTTGATCATTTTAAGAGGTTGAATTAAATGGATTAATTAATAAAAACCATAAGTTATCACTAATTCACCCCTCCCTCAATTGGTCGTTATTAAAACTAGGCATTATCATTAGTATAAGAGGAAATCTAGGTTCAATATGTAAAGATCCAATTTTACAGAAGAAATCAGAGAACCCACAAGAAAAAAATGAAATTTAAATCTATTGATGTAAACATGGAGTTTTGAATGAAAAAATTAAAGAATAAAAAAATATAGAAGACAATAAGATGAATAAGGGTAGTAATAAAGAAGAATCGCCACTATAAGTATATCATTGTAGTGGAAAGTGTTCGTCCAAATTAGGTAATCATAAATTGTCATGTTTTTCAATGATGAAATTTTTATAAGTGAGTCACTAAAAAATTTATACATTAAAATTAATGATCATTTTAATATAAATCATTTTGAGGATATTTTATACATAATATGGTTTATGAAAATGTTACAAGATGGTAAGACACATTTTGACTAGGAGTCTGAAATCATGGATAAATCCATGGATAGAAATTTGAAAAAATGTAAGGATCTCATTAACGACATAGAAAACATGGATTTTTCATGTTAATACACAAATCATGATTCTCAATGGTTAAATAAAAACATCAAATAGAAATTAATTTTAAAAATAAATAAATTAATGTGTCAAATGAAAACATCAATGTAACGGTATTAATTGATAAAGGTGTTATTCATATCATGGATTCCCAATGGGATGATAAAACCAAATGAATAAAATAACTTGAAATTTAACTACAATATAGTATAAAATTTCATGGGGATAAATTTATGCATATTTTGTTCAATTAATAAGAATGATATTGATCTACTAGAGTTGAAAAAATTTACTTGAATTGGAATTCAAATTAAATAACCTAGACTGGGTTAAAATTAGATAATACAATTCTATGATGAAGAACGATTATTCGAAATAAGTGTTTTTTTGAGTCATGGATCCATAACGATAGATATCAATGTTAAAATGATATTGAAGTCATCCTATATTAAAATAATAAAAAGATATTTGAAAAAGTTACCATATATATATATATTACAAAATTTGTTGGTTATAATAAATATATTTTCTTAGATAGTGAAATACATAAAGAGAAAATGATTAAAATATGAAAGAGTAAAAATTATTATAATCATACAACTATGTGAATGGAGGAAAAAAGATTGCAACTAAAATACAGTTCTTCAAAAGTGCTCAAATAGCTATGAATAATTCAAAAAAATAGCAAGGTTCTAAATTGTGATCAAACTACATATACAAGAAAAAAAGACACGCTTTTTTCATTTTTTATGTAGTTCAAAGTTCAAGAATTGGTTCATATATTTTATTAAAAAGTTTTCAACCGAGAGAGAAAATATATAGCCTGGTAAAAGGGGGATACGAGATAAAGAAAAAAAAGGAAATCTTCGAATCAGAAGTAGATATCATTTTAAATGGAGAATATATCCATGATAAAAAAATTTGATTTCTTGGAAGAAATTTTTGATCACTGATAAAGAGGTGGTATCTATAGAATAATGTTTTGGTATAAACCCACTCAATACAATTAATCTAAAATGGTTAAGATATGATAACAAAAAATAAATAAAAATTGATTAAAGATAAGAAGACATCCTTGATGAATGAAAATAAAATAAAATGATAGAAAAATACACGCAAGGAGTCATATAACATGGATATAGAATATATAACCATCTTTAATAATAAATAGAATTTTATTCCAATCAATGGATACATAAAGACCATAGAAAAACTTGTTTAAAAAGAATCAAGAATCTTTGCATACTTCCCACAACTACATGGATATACCTACTATTTAGTGAGAGTTTCTTTAGAGTAAAAATAATGAACCAGAAAATTCCTATGATCTATTAGATAAAGTTAAAAATGGAGTTATTCAACTGATAAAACCTTATTATTAACAAAATAATAGGTTTTAAATTAAAGTCTCTACCGTATATACCTCATTAATAGAGAAGGGGAACCCTTTTTATTTCCTTTTTTTAATCTAAACTAACATACAGTGAATTGATATAGAAATATGAGTTTCGTATAAACTTTTCAAAAAATTAATATATCTACATAGAGTATCCTAACATCTAGGATGAAGAGGATGTGTGTGAATTCATTGTGGTGGATGAAATATTAGATGAATATATCAAATCATTAACATGTTGTGAATTTATTATTTTGGTAAAACATTATGAAATTGATGAATATACTATAAATATTAAATTTTCATCCCTAGTATTTTATTTTATCAAACATATTTATGAAGGGGTGATTTTTATAAAAGGATGAGGAAAATAGGGATTTTGTTACCTTACACATGAACCATTTTGATGATATTATTATGATGTGTGAATATCTAAATATCTATTGACAGATCTATTTAAAATAACCCCAAAATGAATACTATATTGGTATCACATGATTGAGAGTTTATAATCATCATTGATTTCCATGGATAAGTCAGTCATGTTATTTACAGCATGATAACCCACAGAGAAAAACAGTTGACTTAATAACCAATACAAGAAAAATACCCTATACCAACTGTTTGAAACCATTGGTATATCCAATACCAACGGTTTGGAGAACTGTTGGCTAGTAAGTCGTGGGTATTGGTCTATAACAATGGGTTTGAAAAAAAATTTGGTATAGACCTATACCAACTGTTTTCAAAACCGTTGGTATCACTACTGGAAAAAGGGCCTATACCCACAGTTCCAAACCGTGGGTATAGCCCCCAAAACCGTGGGTATAGGCTATACCAATAGTTTTGGGAACCATGGGATGGAACGACATCAGTATAAGGGTCTTGACATATACCCACATTTTGGTAGAACCGTGGGTATAAGTGTGTCACACACCAACACCACGATGTACAACGTGGAAGGGAAATTACACCACGATTTTCAAACAGTGGGGAATATATTCAATTCATTTTAAAAAAATCACGTTCAGCACAGTTTGAACCCTGCACTTTACGCCTAACAGGGAGTCCCTGGAGAAACCAAGCTGGGATTTTTATATGTTATATATACATATATCAGAATATATATATTAATATAATCCACGTCGTGTATTCAAAAAAAGCGGCCTAAGGGTTTTGAACTCACGCCTCCAGCGACGCATCGCGCCAGCTCCCCACGACGGACCAAATGAGATGTTAATTTATTATTTTATATATTCATATATTTGAATATATATATTAATATAAAAGTTATTCAAATTCAAAAAATGTTGCTATGGAGATTTGAATGGTCATCTCACAAAGCGCCTCAACGCTACTTTTCAGTAAGGTACCGACCGAGCTAACATTATTATTTTTTATATATACATTCATCAGCTTATATATATTAATATGATCTGTTAAAAAATGTCTCCCTGCCAAATTTTTTTCGTGTCCCGCCCACTGTTTTTCCCCGCAATAACGCGAGAAAGCTATACCCACGGTTCTAGAGAACCGTGGGTATAGGTCTTAAAAAAATCGAAATACGTACGGGTTTGAAGAACCGTCAGTATAAGTCTTCAGAAAATACCCTATACCCACGGTTTTCTCCAAAACCGTGGGTATAGGTCTTAAAATAAATCAATACCCATGGTTTTTGGCACAAACGTGGGTATAGCTTCACATACTATCACTATACCCACAGATTTTTGCAAAACCGTGGGTATAGACCTATTTTCTAGTAGTGTATAAGTAATATGAAAAATCAATACCAACGGTTACATAAAAACGTTTGTATATGTATTTCAAAAAAGAAGCATTCGGTTGGTTTTGATCCTAGTACCTCCGGCTTATGATCGAACGATCTAACCAAAAACCTAAATTGACTTTTGTAAACATAATTTCATAAATATATATATATATATGTATTATCATAGATATTTTATATTTTGATTTATTCAATGTTCATTGTAAGAATATTCCATAAGAAATACATGAAACTATACCAAGGTTCTCAAAACCATTGGTATAGACCTATACCAATGGTTTTGAGAACTGTTGGTATAGATTATTTGATTTTGAGACCAATAACAACAGTTTTGGACAAACTGTTGGTATAGGGGGTATAAAAAACGGTTTGTCCAAAACCATTGGTATATGGTCTCTATTATGGACCTATACCAATGGTTTGAGCAAAACCATTGGTATAAGTCCATATGTCTATATAAGTGACCTATACCAATGGTTTCTCAGAAATTTTGGTATATGTCCCCCCTATACCAACAGTTTTGGGAAAACCATTGCTATATGTCCAAATTAGTGACCTATACCAACGGTTTTGGCCAAACCATTGGTATAGGTCCATATAAGTGAACTACACCAATGGTTTTCCCAAAACCATGGGTATAGATCTTATTTTCATTAGTGAAAGGATCATTCCATAGAAAATCATCTGATTTTATCCTTATCTGAAAGGTGGATCAATCGATATTTCTGAATGATAAAGTGAAAAAAGAGGAATTTTATTATGTCATATAGGAAGTATGAAGATGATATGAGAAAAATACTATATTCCGTTTTTATTTATTATCAATAATGGGGAGATTAATTACTTTTACTTTGGTGAATATGAAAAGAGTATTTCTAAAAAAACAAAAAAAGATGTTGGTTTTCCTGAATGATTATAGTCTTATTTGTTAAAGATATGTCTATGGTAATTAAGAGTGAAAGAATTTTGAGAATATTATTGAGTTTCTATAGATTAAATTACATGCCTAGATAGATTCAATTTAACTAACCTGACTTGTGAAAACTATTGAGTTATTCTTCAAGATAATGATAGGTGTCGATAAAGAAACACATTATACAACATGTTTCGACTGGGTTCAGATTAATCTAGATTATGAGTAGATTAAAGAACTGATTTTAATGGATAAAATGATATCCTCAAAGGGTAAGAATATCTATTCAATGATGTAAGATCCATTATATGAGGGTTTAGGTCTTTTTATTTGATTTATAATCCTTGGAGGTGGAATGCATTTTTTTTGTTTCTAATTGAGTAAAATATAAAAAAATTAATAAGTTAAGAGTCCCATATAGGAATTTGACACATAAAGATCTATGTAGGATATTTAGATTATGAAAATCCCTATAATGATATTCACATTATTCTTATAGATATAAGGGTATACATAAGTAATAATGGTGACCGTATGGGATACAAATATGGAAAAGGAAAGAATCATATACTAAGTCCATAAGATATAATTTTAAAATTAAAAAAACTATAAATACAACTTATTTGATGTAAATCCATCCAAAATTTCAGAAGAAATGTGAAGTGGAAAATTGAGGAGGTTCAGAAGAATTTATTTTAAATAAAAGATGATTAAATATTGATAATTCCAGAAATATTCTTAACATTTTTAAACGTCACAGTGAATTAGATTTAAGATAAGTTGATATATTCACCACATTGAATAGTTTTACTTATCATAATTAGAATCCAGAAATATTTTTAATGTGTTGAAATGAAACTCTAGTTATTTTTTCCATCATGGTGAGATTGGTGGTTGTAAAATGGTCTCACAATGAACAACACATTATTACCATTAGAATTTGAGGAAATATTTTTACCCTTGAAGAATATAAATTTATGAAATGACTTTGAGGTGACCATGGTGGCTCAAATGAGATGTGAAGATTTAGAATCTGAATTATTAGGATCACATAGTAGTATATTCTTGGTGATTGTTTTGATAACCACCAACGTTAAAAGCTGTATAAGGATAGGCATTCAAAGCTCCATGTCATGGAACATGTCATGCTATTATATGAATAACACACATGTGGATAGATATTATGAATGAATTAAGTGAAATTTATTTTTTATATAAAAGTATGAAGTGATATTTTAAATAACACATGAGGTAATGGCCTTTGGTATTTTGGGATATTTTAATGAGAATTGTATAAGAGTATAAATAAGGGTTGAATAAGGATACACTATTTTTCTATTTTGAGGGGTTTTCAAATTTAATATGGCAAAAAATATATTTTCGACATTTAGTTATTATAAATGTCATGGGAGGTGAAAAATACAAATATAGAAGAACCTTTTACATTGTGACTATCATATAAAGTCTATAATCATATGAAGAAGTAGAACCTGACACTATACATGAAAGAATACACTTTTACAGTATTAAGGAAAATGAAAAAATAGAAGAAGAATAAGAAGGAATCAAATAATAAAACAATGTTTTAAAATATGATCATGTGATAACTTCTGAATCATTTTGGGGAAAGATAAATTCCATCATGTTATATATAAATAATATATAGTAGTTTTTGATCTCATCATCAATTCAAGAAGGATATATTCAAGGATTGTTGGAGGTAGGAAATTATGTTGTGGGGACTGAGCTATCAGAGATAGTGTGATCCAGTGAAATGATCGTGGAAATAGTGCAATGTTGTATAAAGACCCCCTGGTGAGAATCTGGTGGAAATTTTGGGATGTATTGTAAGCATAGTCCATGCCATGTAACCACTTCATGTGAAATAGTGGAAGAGACTATTATATGGGTGAGTGGCCAACCATGACAAGGAGTATTAATTCAAGGATGAACCTTATAAATCACTGTGTTCTTATTCCATTTTTTACTGTATAATCTGAGAGAGGATGAATAAAATAATGAAAAGATAAGTTGATATATTAACCTCTCTGATATGTTGAGTATAAAGGATAAATGTATTATCAAATTATAAGGTATCACCGATTCACCCATCCCACTCTTAGTGATTACCCCAAATGGGAACTACCTATGCATTATATATTACAAAACAAAATATTCGATTCCTAAGAAAAAATATATGAGAATCCACAATCCCACATTGCATTAGAGGAATATGATAGAATACAATATGCATGAAAAATTAGCATTTTTCATGTATTAATTTATAATTATATAAAATGGTTTATAAAATGTTTACAAATCATATAAAAAGGAAATTTGATATATTATTTAATTTATAAAATAATTATAAATTAATTATTTATATAATGTTGTAACGTATTTTTGATTGTTATTGAAATATTAATAAATATATTTCCATAACATCATGTATTTTTATTAAATAACTTATAAATTTATATTTCATGACTTATAATTTTGAAATAATTAGATTACATGGATTTTATAAGGGTAATTTATAAAGAGTTTATAAATTATAAACGAAGGGAAAATATAATGGGGTTTATATTTTTTACTTTGGAATTATTCAAAATATTAAATTCTAATTATTCAATTTAGAGGCCATTTCTATGAAATTATATAAAGCAGGTCATATTTTTCTAAAAATTGATATGATCACAATGTAAATAATATTAAATATGTTATACTTAGAACATGAGCCTCAGCCCGGTTGGTGAGGAATCCTTAAGTGCATCCAGGTGACATGGGAACGAATCCAGGTAGAGGCACAATTTTCGGGTTATTATAATAGTATTTATAGTAGTAATTTAGCAGTATTGTTGCAGTACTATAGTGGGAAATGTTGCATGTACATTTTGGCATTGTAGCAGCTGTGAATATTCCTCATTTTGGGCCTTTGGGCCCCCGATTTGGTCCCTAATTCCTTTAAGACCTTCGGGACACCCAAGACTTTGGGCCAATAAGGCCTTCAAGCCACCTCAAGCCCTTCAGGCCACCTTAAGGACATTGGGGCACCTTAAGTGAAGATGCAAACCAGACAACCTATAAGGAACAAGCTCTAAAAGGGGGATGCACAAAGAGGTTTCATCATAGTAGAAGCTAAACAGATTGCAAGAATGAGAGGGTATGACACCTGCCATCAAGAAAAGCCTGTGCATGCATGGAAAAGCCTAGCTGAAAAACAATGTGATAGTGGAGAGGTTATTTCACAATTATGAGGCTTGGGAGGAGCAGTTCCAAGTAGTTAGTCTGGGTTGTATGTAATGTTTGAATCCTTTGGGCAATGAATGCATCTAAGGCCTATGGGCCATGTAATACTTATGCCTACGGGCCATGTAAGGGTTCCACCTCACCCCCTAAAAGGTGGATTATCAAAAATCATTAAAAAATGTTTGCCTTCTGGCCATTGGATGATTAAATATTTGATACTTAGATTATCTAAATTTTTTACCTAATAGATTTGGGACATAATATTTTTATATGTCATTTAATATAATATATATAATTTAAATGTCTGTTAATAAATAAATCAATGGTGTTTATATAGATTATAATTGTAAATTTATTACACTAATTTGATTATTGAATTCACTTGATACATGAAAAAATTATGAAGTTTTTATAATATGATTTTTTTTAATTATTCATAAAATTTTATCTCATGTTATATATATGAATTTATCCTTCATTTGGTTTATTACCAATTTTATTATTCATGAATATAATTTTTATATTATGAATGGATTTAATATCAAGTTTAATGTATTAAAATAATTTTATAAATTTTGATACGTGCCTCCAAGGATTTATATTCAAAGTGTGATAATGGATTTAGTTATAGTTTCCTTGAATTTGTCTTGTACAATGTTATGAACAAGAATTAGGAAGCTAATTATATTTTATACATATTAGGTGTTAAAATTTTAATATAATTGATGGACCTATTGACTAGTGAATCACTATCCTAGAGGATTACGGTTTATTAAGAAAAGTGGTGGTTGGATATCGTTTCTCCAAGATTACTCAGGTGGGGATTTTTATTTCATATGATTGTAAGAATTTTAATCAATGGGTTTCATTTATGTTATGCATGAAATGAATTTAGATTCATATAAATGTAGTTGAAATTTATTTTGGATAATTAATATAAGCTTTTATTTGTGTAAAGTGGTTCACCTGAAAATAGTTTGACCATATTGATTTAGTTTCTAGAATGTGTATTGGGACACATATATTTTATAAATAAAGACTACATCTTATTAGATTAATATTCATTATATTACATTACGATCCACACTAGAATATTATAGGTCTTGTGTCTTTTGTAACATTCATACATAAATAGTCTGTTCATAAGAGTTCTACATAATCATAAAATTATTTCTTTATAACTAGAACCCTTTTTGACATTTCATACTTAAAATCTATCTTCATGACATGGGTATGTGACACATGAGAAAAGGGTGATCTCATATTCTTAGTAAGGGTAAAAAATTGGATATATAAATGATATCTTAATCATAATATAAATATAAGGGTATGGGAACATGAGATTAATATTTAAAAACAATACTCTCTTTATCATATATCATTATACTAAGTCATGTAAAAAGGAATGAATGTTTATAAGACATTAATATTAATGGAATCAAAGAACATGAGTCATGAGAACCTGAAATTTGAAAAATATTATAGAAACCCAGGCCTTCTATACATAAATATTACAATTTTTAGATGTATATTTAATACATTTCACAAATACATGCCCGATGATCCTAAATTATTAGTGTCATTAGAGACTAGATATTTAATATTTTTATTTCATGAATGATCTTCAATAGATCCCATAATGATCTCACCGTTTAGTATAATTCATAGAAATATCATACTTAGAAACCTTTCTCTATGACTTGTGGAAATGAAACATTAGAATGGATCAACTTAGATGCTCAACATGGGAAAACAAGGGTTATATTAATAATCACATAAATATGAATTGAGCATAAGGGTTTGAGAAAGTGATATAAATATTTGAAAATAATACCTTTCAAAACATAGATCATAATACTGAATCCTGAAATAAATATGGGATGTTTATAAGGCATGAATAATAAAAGAAATCAATGAACATATTCCATGAGAGCATAATATAGACATATTAATGGGAAATAAATAAAAGATTAAAATATTTTGAACATTCATAAAAAGAAACCGGTTCACTTATTAACATAATAACATTAAATCAGGACCTCAAGTAGACTTATGGACATGAAACTAGGTCCACATATAACTGTAAGTACATGAAACCTAGTTGACACTTAACCTTATAGTTGTGGAACCAGGTCTGCACATAACATTGTGATCACAAAATGTGGTTCATGCATAAAATAATTAAGTCACGAATTATCGATCCTTACCCAATGTATTGGAGGTTAATAAAAGACCCAAACATCACATTACAATTATTATTTCATATAAATTCCAAAAAAAAAACATTCATCTTAATAATTACCTATGATAATGGAATGGTTTATATATAAATATTAATATATTATCATAGCATAATCCATGGAAGATAAACGGGTTTCGTAAATAAATCATAATAACAATCATAAAAATAAACCATCATGAGAATGAATAATGATGGTACCATTGGATCATATCCTTGGTAAATCATAAGTATCACCAAAGGTTGTTGTCATTGAAGAATATAAATTCTATAAAAAGTTCATTAAAAATTTTTAAAGGAAAATAGCCATTCAATTTTTAAATCACGTATTTAAAAATTAAAAATTTAAAAAATATTTAAGAAATAATTATCTTTTGAAATAAGCATGGAAATTTGTAAATCATGATTTAAATAATTGGTTAGTAATGTTGGTGGGAAATACTATTCAATTTGTACTAGTTAAAATAATGATTCCCATAACATGTTCTCTAAAATTTTTACAATTACTTATTAGAAAAATTTCATGAAGATTTATTTTAAAAAAATTAAAAAAATAAAAACTTGGATAAAAATGAATTTATAAAATCCTAGAGGATTATTAATAAAATTATTTATTTTTTTAAAACATGGATATGAAAGAAAAAGGATTTTTTATCAAAGATAGAAATAATACCGGTTTCCCAAAAAACATATATTTGATATCATGAGTGATTAAGGTGATAAAAATGAATGTAAAACTTTTATACTAAAGGAATAACACATTGGTACCAAAATTTATGAGTTTACTGAGAGTTATATTTCATCATCAGAAACTTAATTCTAATCAATATTGTTAAACAATGAGATTATAACATAAACCCATACCACATTGGTAACACAAGATTCATAATCGCCATGATATAAAGAAACATAAATTTATTTATAAATTCTGATAACTTTCCAAATCTGAATCATAAAATTCATTCAATGGTATTATATAAATCATATAAAAGAAATTAGAGGTGAATATGGTATGCATCTCATATAAATAAAAGAGAGATGAAAATCCACTACCCAATGTGTTGACATTTTTCATACATTTGAAAACCTCATGTATGATAAATATATATTTATTATACATATATTATAGAAACATACTCATATGCATCATACCATATATGATTTAATTTTAACCTTTTATCACATGTTTATTAACAACTCATTGTTAAAATCATTATTTCAAGTGATAACTGCTTCATTTTTAAAGTATGTGTAGGTTCGTTAGTTTTGGTAATTGTACTTCGATTATCGTTAATAATATAATTTTTTGATAAATATAAAAATATAATATTTTATAATAATATAAATATAAATATTGATATATAATATTTATAAAAAGTTAAACGAATACACAATTCATGTTGACGGTAGGCCATACATACTCATCAATGCATTTTCTATTTTCTCAAAAGATGGAAATAAAGGTAAACAATAATTAAACCTTATAGAATAATTAATATATCAAATATATTTTATATTATCTTTTAATACATCCTTATTAACATCCATTTCAATATAAAATAAAAAACGAATCACATTTATTTGTGGAGGTTGTAGTCCACACGTTCACATGAGCTGCATTATTATTTTAGAATGGCTTGGAAGGTAAGAAGGTAGATGCGATATTATAATTAAATAATAATAATTATATAATATATTTCACATATATAATTTAAATTTGTCATCATATCCACCTATGAGAGACGGTGTTGGAAAACCAAATACATCTGTTCATGAGGTCATAGTCTGTCGCACACACAACAAACATTATCATTTCCCATTTGATGGAAGAGAAGATTGATATAGGTTATATCATTTAAAAATTAAAATATAAATATATGGGAGATATTAATGTTTTAATATTTTCATATTATATGTATTTTTAATGGCATTGGAAGAATAAATAATACAAAAAATGCTCGATTAAGAACAATATCTCTTTATTCGACAACCTCTAAAGGTTTGTACCAGAAAAATTATTAGGAGGGATTTATAATCAAAATATATCCTCTAGGACATGGAGAGGGATTTAAGGAAAGTATTTGGGTAGATATTGGATGAACCAAAATTCCATGGAAGTGTGAATAGAATACTTCCTTTTATAAGTGGGGGAGAGGATCCACTTGGAAACAAATTTGAAATTTTCTAAAAGAATCAAACAAGATAAAGTAATTCCCATGAAAAATAAATTAAAAATGACATATATTCTAATTTTTTTTGATATAAGGTTTATATATTTAAATTCTATAAAAATTTTAAATGTTTATTTGGTAAAAATTCCCTTATCTTTTGGTTTATCCCTCGGTAAACCAATTTTAACATTAACCGTAGTAATTAATCTTTACAGTTTTTCTATTCATTAAGAGAAAACATTAAGTTGAACTTGTAATATAATATTAATTTTTTTAATTCCAAATATGGAATATATTTTACCAAACTAGATTCACAAAAATGGAATAATTTAATTTCAATACAACCTAGTGATGCGATGAAAAGGAATATTTCCAAATAAATTTTTTCATAAGTTTAAAATGTTATAATAACAATATTAAACATAAAATTGATTTCAACAAACTAAATTTGAATAACAATCGATTAATTGGACTAATTTTAATTTTAAAACCTCCAAAAAATACAATATTACCTGTATATTCTTTAAATAAAAATATGTATTTTTACTATTCATTTTAAAAATAATATTCTTACAAAGTTCTGAAAAATTAATCCTAACCTATTTTCAACATGATTATTTGAAAATGAATTTTTTTTTAAAATAAATTTCTAAAAGTAGAAAAAATTAATTTTAATATTTTTTTACAAAATCAAATAAAAATCATTTCTGGGAAAATTTGTGTTCTCGATGTATGTAAAAACATTACTAAAATTTGAGTACTTAGTTACGATATATTTTTTTTACCAAGAAAGACTTTATATAATTTTAAAAATGAGGCTCTTCCTATCCATATCTCCAATTTTAATGAATAGGTTATAATGTTCATGCTTAAATGACAATATTAATTGTATAATATGGTTAGTTAAAACTCGGTGTCACGTGTAATACAAGATATTAATGAAAATAATTTTAACTAAAAAAAATCATATATTGTCATGGTTTTATGTTATGGCCGAATTAAAATGAAATCAAATCTCAAAGTGTTATCTCTCTGATACAAACAATTGGGGATACTTCTTCCTCATCGTTTCCTATGGTTTTAAGATATCTTTATTATTTTTATTATTTTTCAAAAAAAAAACTTTGACCAAGAAACTAGACTTGCTTCATAGAACATTCTACCTATGATACAAAATCTCAATCAGTTGAGCCTCATAAGAGAGATTTTTATACAAGGATATTAACTCTTATTCCATTACATATAATGGGTTTGGTATGTACTATCCTAGGAGAGATACATGAAACACATCATCATCTTGAGATAGGTTTGGTGGGAGCACCAAGTGATATGAAACCATCCATACTCGATCAAGAATATAAAAAGGACCAATATATTTATGTGTAAAATTTCTTTTCTTACCGAATATCATAATTTTATTCTATATAGAAATTCAATGAAACAAATTCTCACAAAATTAAAATTCTAGATCTCACCAACCTTTATTAGTTTAACTTTTATGTTGAATTTATGTTTCCCTTATCTATTTCTGAATAACTCTTAGCGTAGATTCCATTTTATTATCTTGGTAATGTCCCAATAACTATCATTCTCCAACATCATCCCATAATTTTGGGGTTCTAAAATTATTTCCCTAGAGGGATTGATATAGATCAATCTAAATGCTTGATTAAAATCTATTATTTTATGAAAATTTGACTAAAGTAAGGTGTTAATCCAAAACTCCTTTAAAATACATTGAAAAAGTTCTCATAATATCTTTTGAGGATGTAATGCCTCTATTAAACTGAAGATATATATATGGATGAAAAAAATGATGAAATTCAATCCCATGTATAGATCTTGTTGATAAAATTTCCATAATTTCTAGATAAACATTATATCCAAATCCGATATAATAGAATGTGGTACTCTATAAAACTATTTCAATACCTTAATGTATATTTTAGGAAGGTGATCCATATAGAAATGTTATACGATAGTGATATAGTGCGCCGAATTCATAAGCTGATCGAATACAACCTAGGTAACATTATATTATTTAGATGTTTTGTGGAGTTTTATAACAAAATCCATGGTGATGTTTTCTTACATTCATTGTTTTATGGGTTGTGGTTGTAACATTCACATATAATTTTTTTTCTCTCGGTCTTTACTTAGAGACATACCAAATTCCATGATATAAAATCTATTATATATCTCCTCATTACATTCCACTATAAGTACTCTTTTAGATCTATATATATTTGTAATTCAAGGATGAATAGAGAATGAAGAACCATGATATTCTTCCAACATCTAATTCTTTATATCTAGTATGGAAAAAAATACAAAATTCATATTTCTTATAATTCATTCAAATTCAAGTATAAACACAAGAAAACTTTTGAACATTTTCTATAGATCTACATCTTCATTCAACACCTCATTAATTTCCACTTAGATACAAATTTTAACACCCATTTGAAAAATATAATATTTATCCCCCTCCTTTAATATTTTTAGAATCATGATTTGAAAATATATAAATATTGTATCTTTGGTGATCCTAATCATATATAATCTAGCTTGATCTTTTTCTTTCGAAGTATCAACCACATTGTTCGCTTTCCTAGGTTAGTAATTTATTGAGCAGTCATAATATTTAATCGCTTCAAACCATCTTCTCTGGAATATATTTAACTCTTTCTATATGAATATAAACATTAATATTTTATGAACATTATATATTTTACACCTTTCTCTTCAAAGATAATTACTCTATATACTTAATTATAAAATTAGGCTAGCTAACTATAATTCATGAGTTGGGTAATTTTTTTCACAAACCATGAATTTTTGTAAGGCATAAGCTATCAATACATCATTCTATATAAGAACAAATACCAATAAATTCATCAAAGCATCACCATATATTACAAACTATTGTTTACTATATGCTAATGTAAGCATAGTCTCACTACTTAACCTTCTATTTATTTCATTTAAATTTCCATCACATTCATCTATCGAAAGGAACCTGGAACCCTTCTAAGTTAACTAAGTGAGTTGATTGGATGACCTTGAGAAAATCTCCCCAAAGCTTAGATATTATCCATCCATGAAAAGATCACTATTGATCTTAATCATTGTGTTTTGTCAAGGGAAATGTTTAATAAACTCCATCTTTGATGGATCCATCGCTAAACCCTCCCTTGAGATTATATAACCAAAAAATGAAACCTTTTATAGACATAATTCAAACTTTTTAATTTTTTCTTTCAGTTTCTCTTTCCTTGGGGTATTTAGTACAATTATCACATGACCTTCATGCTATTAAATTATCATTTAATAGATAAGAAAATAATTTATAAAGATAACTAAAAACTGATCAAGGTAATCTCTAAAGACTATATTCATTAAATTGATGAATATAGTAGAGGGATTAGTTAAGAAAAACGATATCACTATATATTCTTAGTTTCCATACATAGTATGGAATGATGTGTTTGTTATAACACCTATAAACCTCAATTTATGATATCCAAAATGAAGGTCAATCTTGGAAATGTATTGATCTCCCCAAACCTAATAAAAAAATCTATCAATATAGGGGAGTGGATACTTATTATTGATTGTGATTTTATTTAGTTCCTGATAATCAATACTGAGTTTCATTGATCCATATGTCTTCTTAATAAAAAGAACAAGTACATCTTAAGGTGACAAACTTGGATAAATAATCCATTTTAATATTCTCCTGGAGTTTCTTACTTAATTCTTTTAACTCTATCAGGACCATTCAACAATGACTCTTTAAATGGGTGTGGGACCAGGTAAGAGTTATATTGAGAACATAACTACAAAATTCAATGGAAGACTAATAAAATATTGCATAAATACATCAATATGCAGCCACATAATAGGAATATAATCAATATTGAGTTTCTCCCCAACCATATAAGATAATAAACAATTTTGAATTGGAATCAAGACACATATAGTTGATGTAATCTACCTCTAAAGATCTCATATATCATTACACTAATTAATGATCATAGGATGGTTTGCAATATCAAATGTGACTTAAGTGCCTCAGAAATTGATGATAGATTCATATAGAGAAATAAAATTTTTGCCTATGATAACATCAAATTCAACTAGATGTAGAATAATGAGGCATGTAAGAAGAATATTAATGCCAGCTTCCATAGTAGAAGAACCGTAAACATTAAATGTGATCATCATAACATTGGAATCTTTCACTGAAAATTAAATATCTAATTATTATGGGGATATTTTCTATACTGTTAGAAAATTATTCAAATGTAAAGGAGTGAGTAGATCCAGAGTCAAATAAGAAATTAGTATTTTTTGAGTGAATGGTAAGTTTACCTTTCACCACATTATTGTCATACCCCTTATCAGAAATAATAATCACATTTTATTTACCATTTTCTTTTTTGTTTAAGATGTTTTTGTTGTTGATAATAATCATTAAAATTAATATTTAATAACTAGTTGGCATTATTACCATACTTTATGTATATATAGAATTAGAGTGTGGGTGGGGAATTATAATGAGTTTTTTCTCAATTAATTTCACTAACTAGCCCTTTCACATCACATATATATTATTTTTCATGAGGACCAAACTTCCCACACTAGACATAAATTCTTGATACTTTTAGGCATCTCCTGAGAGTTACTTCCCACATTTTTTAGGTAGTAGAGTGAAAAATTTTCTTCCCTATTATGATATATCATTGTTTCTTCTAGCAAACCCCATCCCCCTTTTATCATCACCAGAACCATTAGGGTTTCTAGATTCCATTTCCACTTTGAGTTAATGTTTAATGATTTCTTAATAGATTCCAAAGTTCATTATTGATAAATCCTTTTAGAGAATTGGTTTCAAATTGCAAAAGAATTGATCAACCTTACTTTCAGTTTGGAAGATAACACTTGAAGGGTACCTCACAAGGCTTGTAAAAGTTTCCTCATTGGTACTAGTAGATTCATCGTTTTATTCTCAACTTTAAAGAAATCATTATACATTTTTACAAATAATATCGGGAAGGTACTTATTGAAAAATAATCTATTTTACTTATCCCACTCCATGGAGTAAATTTAGTCACATTTCCTAATATTTCAATTAAAATACCACTATTTATCAACTTCATATTCCAAATGATAAACTTATAAAATAAAATTTCAAGGTTATGAACAAGGGATAATTATTGTTTTTCCATGTCATAGATAAATTTCTTAGAAACTATGGGATCAATCATCTGAATAAAATATTGTGTTTGTTTCCTCATGAAGGATTCAATAAAACATTGGTCCATAAAATGTTAGTTTCAAATATTTGTATGATTCATGGATTCAAAATATTATGTGAGAATAGGAAAAAGGTTTTACATACTATATACTTTATAATTTTGTTTCTCATTTGAAAAATCATTGAAATTTCCACCAAATTCAACATTAACATAGTTTCTTCAGGTTCTGTTCATTTACTGAAAGAAAAAATTATAGTGTGAGAAACACTAATCATAGTTGGGTACTACATAATTTTAAAAATTAGTTTTATTATATATAAATCATGACACACTCTTTTAAATGTATGAAACTATAGGTTTAACCTAGGTCATTCATGATCATAATCTGTTTAAATAATTCATAATGGTTAATAATAAAAATGTGAATTAACAAAAGAATATCACCTTGGAGTATCAAATTAGGTGTACAATAAGTCCTGTTGTCATGCACCAGGTGTTGATTGAGTCAATCCTAACAAAAAATTTTGGTTGTTATTACCCCTATTAAAAACTGTATTGGGTCCACACACACTTTTAATATCCATGAAATGATCTAATTTTTTGGAAACCCACTTAATCTATGCCTTAACAACAAATTTAAGATGTCATCTTATACTTTAACTTATCATTAAGGATTTCACAAAACTTTTCTATCAGTAATCTACAAATATTAACTAAACCTATTCTATGATGATTACTATAGAAACATTGGAATTTAATATATAAATATTACATCATTTTAGATAAATATTCAATATATTTTACAAATACCCACCTAATGATCACAAAGGTTTAGTGACTAGGGAGAATAGATATTGAATCTTTTTATTTCATTAATTTTCTTAGTCATATTGAACAAAATATCCATATTTAGTAATATTTATAGACATACCCTACTTAAAACCTTTCTTCATGACTCTGGGAAAGAAAACATATTAAAGGTTGAGATGTGATTTCTACTATGGACATGAATGAGAGATTTCAATAATAACTTAAACATAACACCAACATAATGGTATGAGAACATGAGAATAACATTTTAAAATAATATCTTGAATAACATAGATCATAATAATGAATCATAGAAAAAATATTTTCATTTCATAAGACACAATTCATAAATGAAATCAAGGAACATTATCCAGGATATCATAACATAGATATCATAATTTGGAAAAAAATAATCTTATAACATTGTGAATATAAATAAATAAAAACATGTTAACTGATTATGTTAAGGATATGAAATCAATCCATTTTATAAAATTATGTACATGAAACAAAGTTTACACATAAAATTATATTCATGAATCCATGTTTGCACATAACCTTATTGATATGAAACCAGGTCCCCCATAACCTTGTAAACAATAATTTCGGTTTATGAATAACATAATTAACTTATGAGTTATCCATATTTTTTCAAATTAATTCGATGGATTTAACTGGACCAAACAACAAAAAATAATAACCCATTCATATAAATGAAAAAAACCATTATAGTCATAACCTATGGAAAAGTAATGTGTTTCATAAACAATTTATCATTTTATCATAGCATTACCCATAGAAGATAAACATGTTTCTTAAACATATAATAATAATAATAATAATCATAAACCATAAAGAGAAATAATAAGGATGTTACCATTATATAATATCCCAATTTAAATGTAAATAATAATAATGGTTGTTGTTGTTTATGATTAGAAATTCTATAAAATGATCATAAAAAAGTTCTTCAGGAAAATATATAGTACATTTTTAAATAACTTATTTAAAATATGAATGATTGAAAAATATTAAATATTTTTCAAAAGATAACCTTGAATACTTTTAAATAATTCATTAAATCACTGAGTGGTTATGGTGGTGGGAAATACCTTTCTTTTCGTACAAGTTAAAATACATATTTATTTTACATTTTTAGAAAAAAGACAAAAGAACCTTGTTTGGAAAAGGAAAATCCTCCCACAAATTTTTTTATAAGTATAACATGGGTGAAAATGAATTTAAACAATCATAGAGGAATATTAGAAATATTAATTATTTTTTAATAAAATATGGATATGTAAGAAAATTGTTTTTCAACTGATGAGAAAAATAATTATAGTTTTCCTTAAAAAAATATTTTCAATCTCTTGATTACTTATGGTGGGTAAAATTAAAGGAAACATGAATACTAAATTAATAATGATATGGGTATAATATTAAATATTTTATTGATATGTAGATCATAATATTTATTTATCACAAATTTAATCATAAATAATCTCATTAAATAATGAGATTGCATCATTAACCCTTACCACTTTCACTACTTTTGAATCATAAGCACCATGAAAGTAATAAATTTATATGGATATGTAAATCCCTATAATTTTAATTATTAAAATAATAAAATAAATTTATTGTAATTTTATACACCATAAAAAAATAATCAGTGAATATTGCATGTTCCTCATGGAAATAAAAGTTAGATGAAAATACTTTAACTCAAGTCTTGAATTTATTCATAAATGTTCAAACCTAATTTATAATAAATATATATTTATTATAAATATATTATATATCCATAATCATATACATAATACAATTTATAATTTACTTATAACCTTTTTCCACGTGTTTCATAATAATTCTTTTTTAAAATCACAGTTTTGGGTGATAAATGTTTTAATTTTCATGTATATTATTATTCGGTAGTTTTTTGTACTTTTACAATGGTTATGGATACCTAATATTTTTTTTAAAATGATATATATAAAATATATATTTATTATATACAAATTTAGAGCTATCACTAAATTTTATAGATAGGAAAATGAATACACCGTTCATGGAGATGGTAGGTCATACGTACGCATGAACTCAGTTTCTATTTTCTAAAAGGATGGAAAAAAATAAATAATATTAATAAATTTTTATTTAATATAATACATATATTATAAAGTTAATTATTATATCCACCCATGATATGTGGTAATGTAAAATAAAATACACCATTTTGTGAGGCGGTAGTCTGCTGTAGACACGATCACCAATTTTATTTTCTATTTGAGGGAAGAGGAGATGCATATAGTTTGTTAAAATAACATAATAAAATTTTAATATAATGTATATAATGAAGATATTATATCATTATATTCAAGTATATTATAGGAGGTGGAAGAATAAATAAAATAAAAATGATTGGTTAAGAATAATACATCTTCTTCGGACAACCTCTTTAGGAGTGCATGAAAAATCCTTCTAAGGAGGGATTCTAAATAAGAATAAGGCCTATAAAAATTGGTGGGGGATGTAAATTAGATATTTTTGGTGTATATTCCAAAAAAACACTATTTTTAATATTTTATAAGAAATTAGGGGATATGTCCCTTTACAAGTGGGTGAGAGGACTGACTTGGTGACCACTTCAAAATTTCCTAAAAAATCCAATAATGATAAAGTTAATCACTAGAAAAATGCTTCAAAATGGACATATATTATAAGTTGAGATAACATAAGGCTTAAATATTACCCTAAAATAGTATTTGGGAATATTTATTTGGAAAATATACCCTTATATATTGTTATAACTCATTGTAAACCCCTTTCCACTTTAACCACAATAATTTTTTTTACAATTTTTTCTATTAATTATGACCAAAAATTAAGTATAAAATACAATGTAAAATTAATTACTATGATTAAAAATATGGAATCCATTTTACCAAATAGAATTGATTTTTTTTACATAATTAAATTTTAAATTAAACACACTGACACGATTAAAAATTGATTTTCCAAAAAAAAAGGTTTTCATTCGAATAAAAACTTTTTATATAAAAATTGATCATAAAACCGATAAAAATGAAATAAATTGGATAAATAATAATATAATTGGACTATTTTAACCTTTAAAACAATATTATAAAAATGTTACTTAAATATTCTTTAAAAGAAAACATAGTTTTTAAAAAAGATTCAGTATTTTTCACTATTTATTGAAAAAATTTATCTTTTCATGAAATTATCAAAAGACCACTCTAAGATAATTTTGAAATGATTGTTTCAAAAATTATATAATATTTATTATATAAATTTTCTATAATTATAAAAAATTAATTTTATTGTATGATAATAAAAAAGAAACAAAATTAACTTTTGGGAAAAATATGTATTTGAATCATATAAAGAATATACTCAAAATTGAGTACATATTTATCAATACATAATATTTATATAATATATTTATACTTAACACTCAAAATATTGTTTTTTGTATTCATAACATAATGTTTAATGGATGTGTGATAATGGTTATAATTAAATAATAATATTAATTGTATATTGTGGTTCGTTAAAACTTCATATTGAATGTAACACAATACATTATAGATATTATATTTATTTCAAAAATATGAAAAAAAATCACAGGGTGTTAAAAATATCAAGTAATAAATTAGATTCATAAAGTATGGAATAATCCAAATTATATAAATCCTATGTCAAGACTGTTCACTAATACATTTAAAATATGATAGGCTTAGGATAACCACCTGTGTACCTAATTCGGGCTAGGGATAACCTATTGTGTTCCATTTGAGTTCACATGATATTAACATTTACCCAATTAATTTTATGGTTATATATTTTTGTTCCCACCCATCACATAATGTTAAATTCATTAAAATATATACCTCAAGAACACAAATTTTTTTATCACAACATTAACCATATAATAGAAGATGATTTTCTTCAATATTTCATCATCATACCCTATATTGAGAAATACTAAATATGATATCCTTGGATAATATCCCAATTAACATCAAATTATATTATCATAAACAAAAAATTATTTTAAAAGATAATCAGAACATTCGTTAAGAAAGATAACATTTTTACTTTGATATAAATTATTTAAAATTTATACATTCACGAAGACTTAATGATTAAAGTTTTGTTAAAAACAAATTTTGAAAATATTAAATGAATATTCAATGCATTTTTTATTCATGATAGAAGTAAATTATATTCATTCCATGTATATTAATGAAATATTCCATTCACATTTTTGGTAAAAAGTAAGAAGTACCTCAATTATAAAATGAAAATTGGATTCCTAATATTTTTTTTTGTAAAAAGTTAAAAATGGGTAAAAATGAATTTTAAAAATCATAGGACAATATAAAATTTTTTTTTATAAAACATAGACATATAAAAAAAATGTTTTCCACCGAAGAAAGAAATAGATCCTATTATCTTTAAAAATGTTATGTCTGTCACTTGAGTACTTAAATAGAGGAAAATGATAGGAAAACATATATTCCCATGAAATAATCATAGGTAAATAAAATTAAATGGATTTTTCAGAAATGGATCATATATTTCCTTCAATGGAATTTCAAGCATGAACAACCTCGATTAAAATAATATTAAAACATAAATCCATTATACTGGGATTGAATTACATCAAAAGAGATTTAAAATCCTATATAATAAATTTAAATTTATAATAATTATATAACATAACAATTTACATACTTTTAACATCATATATGATCCCGTTATAACATTTTAACACATATTAATGAGAGAATACTTATTAAAAACATTATTCTTTTGGTGTGAACTATCTCATTTTTTATGAGAATTTTGATTTGGTAGTCTTAGTACCATTTCAATGATAATTATTATATCATATATGTTTTTTTAATAATTATATAAATATAATATATATTTATTTTTTATATATTTAGATTCATCTATAAAATATATAGATTGAAAAATGAATTATACCGTTTATGGAGTTGGTAGGTTGTACTTACGTATAAACACTATTTTAACATATAAAAAGATTGAATAAAAGAAAGGGAAATAATAGTTAACCATTCCAGAATAATTATTATATAATATATATCACATATATTTATAAAAACTATTTGTTTTACCAACCATGTAAATTAGAAATGAAAAATGGATCACATTACTTTGTAGAGCTGGTAGTCCACAAGTTTGCAAGAGCGTTGTTATCATTTTCAAATTCACTATAAGGTAAGAAGGTATATATGATATTACAATTAAATAAAAATAATAATGTTATAAATATAATATACAATCTTCAATCCCATAATAATTAACAGCCCTAAAATATGGTGATGGAAAATGATTTGTATCGCTATATGGAGGCAGTAGTCTACACCTACGCACAAGAGAAACTTTAACTTCCCATTTGATTGAAAAGAGGGTGGAATTTTTTAATTACATAATAAAAATAAAATTTAAATAGATTTATTATATTGAAGTTATTATTTTATTATGAATACCATATATTTAGATAAGTTATTAGAATAAATAAATTGAAAGAGGTCGAGTAAGATGATTACCTCTTCATCAGGAGACCTCCATTATATCATTTCCTATGAACCTTTGGAATGGTATCAAATAATTATAAAAACATATAATTTTTTATATGAAAAAATATAATATAACCATGTAGGGTTTGGTATGTCTACATGGCTCAACATGGTGTAATTAACAGAGATAATGTGTGTCCTTTTAAAATGGAGGGGAATGACAAACTTTCTGTTTCTAAAAAGATTAAAATATAATTAATTAATTATTGGGAAAAATTATTCCAATGGATAGATATTTGATGAAAAATATGTTAATGTATAAAAATAATCATTCAATGATATTTATATAGGTTTTTGTGTCATTTCAAACCCTATCATTTTGTTCCACCCCTTTGGTTAATCAATTTCAACTATAACCGTCGCAATGATTTTTTTTTAAAATTAAAGGTATATAATTTTACTTATAAGCTATAAATTAACTCATAGATTATAATTTTTTTCATTTAACACCGTTAATAATTTTACTTTCCCTCTACCATGTTTTCTAGTATTTTAAAATAATTTAATAAAATATTATTTATCATAAAATATCATTAATGTAATTTTGGTACGATTCATTTAATTTGACATTAATGACAACATGACCTCCATTTAATTTGAATATAAGCCTGTAAAACATTTTAATATTTTATATTTTTCAATTATATTTATGTAATACAATAATTTAACCAAATTTTATAACTTTTAATATTTTTAAAATCAAATTTCTTAATTTTCAATTAAGTGAATAAATATTATTTCTGTATTGCGTAAGAATTTATGGTGTTTATTCAATGAATTAAAATCATAAATAAATTACCATGATTAATTTTTTTTTCTAATTTAAAATAAATATCTATAACTCAACTTAATCTATGTTTGTCATTATATAATAATTGTAGAGATATTAAATTCATGAGAGTGTCATTTTGTATTTATTATTTTATTAAATTAATATAATGGTTATACTCAATGAATAATGACACCATATATCCTTATATATTAGAATTGTAAGAAACTTTATTAACTCCACCCGTCCAATAAGACAATAGAGATTATTTAATGAATTTTTAGCATACTCACATTCATTTTAACTATAAGAATGCTATTTTAAAATTGATCTGGTAATAAAAATTTACTATGGTAATTATTCATATTTACCAAAAATAAAAAGAATATATTTAAAAAATCAAGGCCACATTATTCCAAAAATGGAATTAATTTATCAAGAATAAATTTTGTAGGATTTTCATAATTTAATTTAAAATTAATCCCATAAATCTGAAGAAAAAGCAGTTTTCCCGAAAAATGTTTTCTTAAGTATAAATGGTTTTTATACGAAATAAAAAATAAAAATAATTTCAATGGCCTTTAATATGTTATTAATAATATTAATGAACTAATTTTACATTTACATAAATTTAGAACAAAATTAAACTCTGTAAATTATTGAAATCCAAGTATAGTTTTCAATAGAAATCTGTATTTTCCACTACTAATTGAAAAATCAATCTTTTCACAAAATTATAAAAAAAAATCTCTCTAAGTTAACTATTGAATGATAATTTCAAAAATTAAGTTCATTATATAAAATAAAAATTTTAATTTGGAATAAATTAAATATTTTATTTTATTACTAAAAAGAAATACATATCACTTTTGAAGGAAAAAAATATTTTTAATTCATATATCGACTTTATGATAAATTAGGTACTTATTTAGAAATATAATCATTTTATATAAATCCTTTTTAATAAATTTTTATAATTTTATTATTTCTATTCATTCCACTAATTAAGTAGAAAATTTGTAATGATATATTATATTACTCTTCTTTTAGGCTTGGGATTTCATGTATCACAAGCTATCAAATTAATTTTATTTGAAGAGAAATAAATAATAAAACCCCGGGGTGTTTCATTCCACATCCTATAAAATTAATTTATCCCTACACATTCCATCACTATGAAATAAAAAAATGAGGATATCATTGTCTCATCACACCCACGGGTTCCCATGTAGCTTCTTGTTTCAGAACACTTTATCATTATGATCCAAGATTTTTATTGGTTGTTCTACAGAGGAAAGATCATGATTCAGTATAAATAACAATGAGTTTAATACATATAAAAAATCATTTATATACTTTATTATGATAGATACATGGAATTTTTTTTGATATTTTGGGAGTTTTAGTGGAATATTCATGTAATAAGATATCGTCCCAACTTGATTAATATTTTCAAAGGGGAAAATATACAAAGGGTCAACATTAATCTCTTTAAGAATATCATAAAAATTTGCTACAGATAATTTCCGAGGAATTACTACTCATGAACATCAAATTCCAAATTTCACTAATGATTACCAAAATAACATTTTTTTTGGCTATGAACAACCTTGAAATAACACCAAAGGAATAATAATTTTTTTTCTATTACCTAATCTTGGGCAGGACGTAGTAGATTTCATTCCTCAACTTCATCCTTAATGTTGGATTTATATAGTAAATTAAAATTATTATTTCATAAGGATCTATTAAAATGTTTGTGTGAAATAAAATATTTTACTAAAAGTTAACTATAAAATTATGTTGATTCATATAACCTTTGAAATTCATAGAATAAGATCTCAACATATCTTAGTGGGTTTGAATGGTTATCTCAGGATGACCATCTATATAATAATGATAAGCAATAAAAAATCTTAACTCAATATGCATATCCAATAGAAGACTTTACTAAAAAGTTGAGGTAATCCTTAGATACCAATAAGATAAAATAGAATATGGTATGCAACAAAAACATACCACATATTTATATATATTATGGAAATGTGATCAAGATAGATGCTTTCTATAATAGGAATGAAGTGTAATGAATTTTTAAGGTGATTGAATACTTCCCAAATAGCCTTATGGCCTTTAAATATTTTTGGGAATGATATGAACAAATCAATAGTTATTTTTTCTACTTTTTATTCTAGTATAGAAAATTGATGACATACCAAGTACCATGATACATGTTATATAATATCTCTATTCATGTTATCCCACCAAAAACACTCTATCAAATCTTTATACTTATTTGTTATTCAAAGATGAATAAATAATGCTCAATTATAAATATCATCCAACATCTCCTTCTTTATGTCTCTTATTTAGGATAAAACTAATGGTCTATGAACTTTTCTATACCTTCACAATCATGGTTAAACAGAGGAAAATTTCTCACATTCATATTAGCTCTATGTATTCGTAACAGGAATCATTAATCTCCACTTGGATAAATGGTTCAAAATCATTTGAGAAGATATTATTTATCTCTATTCATGATTTTAAGATCAATTATTTTAAAGATTCAAAAATAGTAGCTATTTATTTATCCTCATTATAGATAATCTTGCATGATCCTTTTTACTAGGGTCATTTGTCGTCTTTTTTACTATCCCATGGTGGTAATATATTGATATGTTATAATCATTAATCAATTAAAACAATATTATCTATTAATTTTTTAGATTATTTTTAGTTAATATACTCTTTTACAAATAGTATATATATATCATACCTTTCTCTATAAAGATAATTCTTCCATATGTTTAATGAAAATTTTTTAAAGATAATTTTAAATCATGTGGTGGGTAATTTTTTAATGAACCTTCAACTGGAACAAGGAATAAGATGTTACCATGTCATTAAAAATAATGAAACACCCTAGGAACTTCTTCTATGCATCAATATACACCAAAAGACCTTCCATAATAGAGGGTAATGATATCAAAAATGTGCTAAATAACCTACTCTTTAGTTCCTTGAAATTTTCTTCACATTCATCTATATAAAAAAAACTTGGAACTATTCTATGTTAACATTTTCTGTGGATTAAATATGAATGATAAGTTATAAAAAGTGTATAGAGAATATCTGGAAAAACCAAGAAAACTATGGACCTCATTCATTGTGGTTGGTATAGGCTATCGTTCAACAACTTCTATCTTTGATGTGTCCATGGATACACCCTCCGGTGAGATTATATAGTGAAAAAATGAAAACTTTTATAGCTAAAATCCACAGAAGATAAATTTTTCTTACAACTTAACCTTTCTTATGGTCTTCATTACAACCCTCATATGATCTTTATAATCTTACTTTCACTCTAAATATATAAAATATCATCAATAAAGAATACAAAAAACTGATCAAGGTAATATATAAAGTCTCCATTTATCTATGAAGATAGAGAGGTAATTAATAAGACCAAATGGAATCTCTCTAAATCCATAGTGTGCATACCAAATATGTAATTTTTTCATTGTAATATTCTCCTTTTTATCCTGAATTAATGATATCAAAATTAAAGATCAATATCTTAAAAATGTTGATCTCCAAATAATTGATTAAATAAATCAAAAATTAAAAGAGAATGATACATATTCTATATTTTGATATTTTTATGTTTCTGATAATCTATATAGAGTCACATTGTCTTATCTTCCTTATCAATTAAAATAATAGGTGAACCCTAAGGTGATATATATGGCCAAATCATTCCCAAAATCAAGATTCTTTGGGAGTTTCTTCTGTAATTCATGCAACTCAATCATGGAAATTATATATGGAGTTATTTAATTGGATGTAGCATTATGTATGAGTTGTATTGAAAACATAACATCCGAATTTTGAGGAATAATTGGTAAATATTTTGGAAAGACATCAACAAACTCCATTGAAATAGTTATATCCTTAATGTTGATTTTCTCTCTAGCTATATAAAATAAAAAACCCTTTTGAATATGAATCAAGACCATTAAAATGGATAAAATTTTAATCATAATTTCAAATCTATTATTGAACTGATAGAAAATCATCAGTGGTTTCATAATATCACACATGAAATCCATTCCTTGGTAATTGATATGATTTTTATATATGGAAATACAATATGTGCTTAAGAAAACATAAAATTAATATATAGGAATAAATAATGAGATTTAATGGAAAAAATTCCCACAAACGTCAACCAAATAAGAATCATAGATTTGATATTCGATCATCATACCATTATGTGTTTTCATTAAAAATTTAACTTTTAATATTTTTTGTGGTATTTTGAAACCCTTAGAAAATTATATTTATATAAAAGAGTGGGTAGATTTATAATCAAATAAGAAAATAATATTTCTATAGCGAATTATAACTATGCATTTCTCCACATAGTTATCATACCGCTGACTAGTAAGACTGATCACATGATATTTCTATTTTTATTTGGTATTAAGAGATTATTGATGTATATCATCATCATTAACATTCATTTTTTTAGAACTAATTATCATAATTTCCTTACACCATGATTTTGAAACACTGAGTGTTGGTGGATTATTATATGGTTCTTTTTTTCAAGTATTGGATAACTTCTTCCCACCACTTTAGTATTTCATTACCATATGGCCATAGATTCCACACTTAAATAAATTAATGTTCCCTTAAGTAAATTTCCCCAATGTCTCCATTCACACTTTGAGAAAAACTAAAGGATCATCTTTTTACCACCAGGATTTTTATTATTATAATTTCCTTTAAAATCCATCTTTATTTTCTTATCAAAACCAAGAGATTTTTGGGTAACTAAAACCCCCAATTATACCATAGTAATATTTAAAATTATTTATTCATAAAAAATGATGTACCTTATGGATAATTCCCATTAATGAACTAGTTTTAAGAAACCAAAAATTAACCAATAATAATTTATATTTAAATGATAACACTAGAAGAATATATAAAAAGTCTTGTAAAATTTTCCTCATATGTACTAAATGATTCAACATCATTCTTCTATAGCTCAAGGAACTAGTCTTCTATTTATATATTATGAATATGAGGCAATTAATCGTCAAAAAACAACCTTTAAATTCATCCTACTTAATAGAATAATTTTCCTCTTACCTTTTTTCTTGATAGGAGTATACAATTTTTATGATTCTCCATCCAAATGATAGACTTGCAAAATATATATTTCAAAATTCAATCATTGGAAATATTTAATATATTTTTTTATGGTATGAATCCAATTTTGAAAAACTTTTGGATAAGTAGGACCACTAAAAGAAGGTTCATGTTGCTTCATAAAGGATTCTATAGATAATTCTTACATCTTTTTCTCATTTTATGCTCAACATGATTCACAGATCAAGAATTTTTCAAAATCATTATAATGAGATTTTTCATTATAGATCATATAACATTTCGTTTCTCTAGAGGAACATAATTATATTTTCCAACTCATTCAGTATTAACATGCTTACTTCCTGTTCCGACTATTGAATAAAACAAAAAACCATAATGTTACAAACAAAAATAATAGTGGGAAACCACATTACTATTAAAAATAATTTATAGGACATGTAATTCATGAAACATTATTTTCAATCAATGACACCATAGGCTTATCCTCGGTCATTAATGGTAATCATCTACTCAAATATGTTAGTTCGTAAATAAGATATGAATAATCCCAATAATATCCAATTGGAGTCTTAAAAAAGGTGTATAGTAAGGGAACACTCACTATTCACTAGAATGATGGTTGATATATACTCAACCAACTCTTCTTGAGGTTATTACGACTAATTGAATCTGTGTTAAAACCATACCCACTTGTAGAATATATAATGGGACGTTTTTACAAGAAAAAACATACACCTTTATTTACCATGAATTAAGAAATTCTTATATACAAAGTATTATCCAAATGGTTATTTCTAATGTTATCTCATCCTATTTCCCAGAGGTTCCAAAATCATTTTCCAATACAAAATATATGGTCATATTGATTTTATAAAAAATATTGCATCTTACGATGTGAATATTAATTACCTATAATTACAATCCACTCTAATACCACATTGGTTTAGTGTAATATATAGATATTTTTTAGATAAATACTATGTTCGATATTGTATAAAATATACAACACTGAGTGTAATCAAACAAAAAAATATTATTATTTAAATATGACCTATATAACCTAGTCATTAAATTGGCTAGTATGAATAAAATTAACAACTTTTAAAAAAAAATATAAAAGTTATACTAAATACAAATGTAATGATTCATTATTTGGAAAAAATAACTCAATTCTTAGTAAAGTCATTTTATTTTTCAAAAATATATTTTATTCAAAAATGTTTTCTACTATTTTTATAAGAAAATATTGTATTTATTTTTTGAAAATTTCAGATAATGTATATGGTAAAAGGAAACTCATTTTAGAAATTAGAAACACAAGATTTTATTATTGTGAACATTTGAAAATTTTATGAAAATATTTATTTTTCAGTGAATAGTGAAAATTGTGATTATTATTAAAATCTATATTTTATTTTGATGCATTTAAAAAGAAAAATTATATAATGAAATATTTTTGAAATATAACTGTGTCAATTTTTTAAACAATAAATTTTTTTAAATTAATTTTATTCTTGAATTTAGTATGATTTTTTTTATTTTTAAAAGGTCATTTTTCTAGAAAATTATTTTCCTCCCGTTTTTTTGATTATTATATTAAATTATTTTCTTCAAAACATATGTTTGGAATAAGGGAAAATGGATTCCATATTTAGAATCCTAGGGTCCAAATTTGGTAAAAAATTTCTATTAATTTTTGGATAACATGAGATGTAATCTTTTTAATTTTTTTACCATGGTAAGGTGTAAAATCAAAAATTAAAATTTAAAATAATATGACAGTTTCTAAAAAATGAACCTAACACTTGAATTAATTTTATTTGATGAGTAAATGTGATCCATAATAATCGAATATTCAGTTATATATTTTTGGTATCCATTTGGGTGTGATTACAACATTAATAATATTTAATTATGAAAAAGTAAAACAATTCACACTCTTTTTTTTAAAAAAAAATATTTTTACAAAGGGATAACTGGAAAATTAGTTGGTTTTAAAAATTATTTTTAAATATATATGAGTTTTGTTTATCATGGAAATATATTTTTAATTTTTAGTAAATTTATAATTACCCTAAATTCATACACAACATTCCGACAATAATTACATAATTAATTTCAAAACGAAATAAATGATATTAAAAATATATAAAGTAGTATAATTGAAAAATCTTATTATCATACATGATTTTTTAGGAATAAAACATATTAGGGTTATTTGTAGTGATTAATTTCAAATTAATTTATTTTTTTGATGTTATGAAAAATTATTGTTAATGAATAGTTGTCAAATTAATGTTATTGATAATTAATGAAAATATTAATCTAATAAATGGCATAAAATTCATAAAAATATTATATTTAGAAAAAATTAATGGGATGTTATAACATCCTGTTACTATTTTTAGATATTCATAAAACCCTCTTTAAATCATTCTTTGGTTGAGTTTCATTCAAGGTCGTTTCTGGAGAAATTTTGGAAAGTTTGAAAGTTTTCAAACTACAACGGGGTTGGCACATGATTTTTAAAAACTATGTGCCATTACAGTGGAAACCATGAAAACTTAGACAGTGACATTTTTAATGTCTAGAGCTCTACTAAAAAATCAAACCCCCATTGGAGAAACCATACACCTAGAGAAAAGGGGTGCACAACTAGGGCACATAATTTGCCTAAAATTTTCATCTCAACCCAAATAATCATATTTATAGGGCTTTTTTAATCTGAAAGTATGTTTTAAAATCCAAAAACATTTCTTTTAGGCGCTTAATAGACCATAGAACCCCCATTCAGTTGTTCTTCTTTAGAGGATCCCAATTGAGGTTTTTGGTACCTCAACAGCCTTCCGAAAGTGAATCAACACTAGGTGTATGATGTTTGATCTGCTTATTGTATGTTTTATCTTCACATTATCTACCTCCTACTATCTCCTCTTTCATCCAAAGGGTTTTATAGATCTTCATGTTGATAGGAGGACTATATACTTGCTATTTTAGGTCTTGGTTCAATATTGTATCTTTGACTTCATTGTCAGTTTTCTTCGTAGGGTTTTCTTGTCTCGGATTTAGCATTTTGAGATCTCATGCTTATAAGTTAGGTGGTTATTCTTTGATTATAAAATTTTATTAACCCTAAATTCATTGATTTAAATTCTATTGTTTGATTCAAATGAAATTTCTTGATTTTAATTAAATTTCATTCAATTGGTTTGTTGGAAAAACCCTATTCCATTAAATTTGGGGATTTGGTTTGGAAATTGGATTTTCTGTAAGAAATTTGGTGCAATTCCCAATTCCATTGAACTAAGGTGTATTAATAAAATTTATGGAATTATGTGAAATTTCAAATGTTGGATTTAAATTTTGAAATTAATTTGATGGAATTGAATTAAAAAATGGTATTTAGGAAAAATGACTTGAAATTATTTGGATAAAAACCAATTGGTTTTATCTTATAAAAGTAATGATTTGATAAAAAAACATTGTTTTTAAATGGAAAATTGGATATTTGAAATGTGGAATGGATTCTTGGTGAGACCCTACTGGGATTTTAGTACACACCCTATATCTGACTTTAGGTGTTTGTATATTATGTTATTCTAGGATTGAGAAAGGTTAGGGAGAAACTTGGAGGTGGTAGTTTCTATTGATTCTTAGGCATAGAGAGTTGCGTCTGTTGGAAATTTGGTTTTTTCCTATTTTCCAGAGAATTACTATAGCTATTTGGTTATTTACCTATTTATCTTCTGATACAGTTCTCCATATAGATTTTCTTTCATATTCATGTTTACATGTTTATCTTTCATTCATAATGTTATTGGAATATTCATTCCCACATTCATTTTTTAGGATGAAAGGTTCTAGTTTCTTATTAGGGGGGATCAGAAATTCCTTTCAGGCTATGTTAGGACCAACTTAGTAAACGAATTACTAGGTACTTGGGTTGTTTTGTGAAAAAAGTGGTATCAGATATCTATGTTGAGTTCGTTGTCTTGATTTATGTATGCAATTGTGTAATTTTTCAGGACATATGAAATAGTTATGAATGAGTGCCTGGGAAACTCTCACCATGAAGAACCATAAGTCTCCAGGGGTGGTTTGGAAAATATTCCTTGGGGATAATTTCTAGTCTTTTCACAACTTTTTGATTTTTGTATATTCAAATAAAAATCTTTTTTGTCTATCTATTGTGGTTATTTCCATTATTTCTTAGTTTGAGTGTTAATTTGATTCCTTCTATGTTGTCTATAAATGGTGTGTAGTATCAGGCCTCTGAGAAGACATAAAAATCATATCCAAGAGGAATCTGTTGATGTACCTAAAAAATCAAATCCTCTCTTGGAATCGAGTCTGGTTGAGGTGATTGTACATACTCTGCAAGCTATAAGACATGAAACACCACCAGTCCCCATTTAGAGTCTAGCTATAGAACCTAAAAGAGATTCTAACAATCCTTCATTTAATTAAATGCATAGAACTGATTTATTACATAGAAAAATTCCCTTTATATAGCATATTTTATGAATAGGTTATATGTATTTGGGGATTAAGAACATTACATAACCACATAAAACATAGGATGCAACATCTTATTGAAAACTTCCTTTACATGACCACTACATTCCCTCATACTTAGCATTTCATGGGATAACCTGAATAAATTCATAAGAAAAGGGTTAGATATAAATCCCAGTAAGGGAGTTAACAAGACATTACACGAATGATAGAATACATGTTAATCAATAGGCATATCAAGGGAGCATAAGATAAATGTGAACATAGAGGCATGATATAACAAGATTAACATAACATGGAAATGTGGCCCCAACATTTAACTTGATTTTAGCATGATCCAAGGCTCACTGCACATGGAGCATGAGTAAGTCATCATTTCACATTAATTATAATGAGTAAAACCTCATTGTACTTAATGTTTCATGATACTAATCATTACCCAATGTATTAGATCACTATCAGGGCGTACCCTTCCTAAACATTTCTTTTCATGCATAAGTGTGCCACATGGATCATACAACATAGAATCAATCATCATAATTTATTCTATGGTAATGGGATGTTGAATACATACATTATGATTTATAATCATTAAGTAAATGTGCATATAGTTTAATACCCTTGATAGAGAAATGGGTTTGGTATTCACTACACAATGACATTGTCTTAGAAAATCATAGTGAAATTTCGGCAGCATAATGGTGTAAAATAAGAACTCCTAAAATATTTATGATTATAGAGAAAGGGTGTCTCATCATATTTATAGTAAATAGACAGTAAGGGGGTCATATTGATACATTTTCTAACAAACGTAATGGATTTTAGATGCATAATACAAAAGAATTACATGGATGTAAAAGAGGAGAGAGAAATCAATCATAGAATTTCGGCATGGTAATGGTGTACATGGGTGGAATTAATGAGAGGGAATGGGGTATCCCATAAGCCAAACATAAATATGTTAGTATGGGGATGTTTTGAAATCATCATGCAACATTTTTTATTGAAAAAAATGGAATAACAACAAAATGAAAATTGGACAAAAATGAGAAAGGACGAAATCCCTTACATGGAAGTGTGATCCCAAAGGCATGGGAGAGGCTCGAGAGAGGCTTCTTGGGAGCTTGGGGAACCTTGGGAGAAATCTAGAGAGATTAGGGAAGATTTTGGACGAACTCTAAAGTGTTTGAGTGAAGATAAAGTGGGAGTTTGGTTTGATTTATATAGGAAATGAGAGGAAATTATTTATTATTTAGGTTTGGGTCACCACACATTAAGCTAATCAATACCACAACCCAGACCATGGTTTATTCCCATGGATTTTTCCAAAGGAGAGTACAAAAAAATAGTTTATAAGGCGAATGGCTGAACATGTAAAAATAATAGGGTTTCTTATGTGGAGGTGAGTCACACTCTCAAAGAAATTTATTTAAAAGATGAACATGTTTTATAACTCTTGGAGGGTCAACTAAAGATTTGTAAAATAAATAAAACAAACCTAAAATCACATTATTTTAATGGTAAAACATATATTGGCGGAACATATCATTTATAGTATTTTATTACATGATTATTGGGTTATTATGATGTCATAAAACACATTATATATTGAAATGGTATTTATTTTTACCCCAAAATTCGACTATCTCAGAAAATTATGAAAAATTTACTATTGGATAATTTTGATGTCCTGATTCCAAAAAATAATATTTATTTTATCTAAATAATTTTCTAAATATGTGAATTTTCACTTTTAAATGAAAAAATGATATTTATCGAAAATTCATGGGTTTTGACAAAAACGGCTTTCAAACCTCAATAAAAATTACAATTGCATTCATAAAATTATACGATAATTTATATTTAATAAAAATTAATTTAATAATTAAATTATTTTATTAAAATATTATTTAATTAAAAAATACATTAATTCATCAAAATAGATTTCTTAGTTGAATATTAAAAAAAATACTATTTTCACTTTAAAAAACTATTTACAGTGTAACTATAATTAAATGAATGTATATTAATTATTATATACAAAAATAATGCACATAATCATAGAGCTATAGTATTTTTACATAAACCCTAATGAAACCCCCGTAAGACAGATGTGTATGGTGTGCGATGGTGACAGACTCTTGGGGTGGGTTGGATAACATTGCTCGGGTGGTAATCACTATCAACTTCCACTTCTCTCGTAATCAGTTCGGTTCAAGCTTAACATGTTGAAGCACAGCTTGGGCTTGGTCCTGATTGAATCCCAATGATGAAACCTCCTTTATAATCTCCAACAAATGGGCTTCATACGGGGAAAGTCTACTGGATGAGGCCATTTCTTCCTTTGTCTGAGTAAATTTGATTTGCTAAAGCCTTATATTTATACTAATCATGTGATCACTGTTCAACGACTATATTAGCAATGGTCACAATTACTAATGGTATTTTCAAATATAGAAACCTATAACAAAATAATTTCATATGTTACATAACTATTTTACATAATAAGGAATTTAATTAGATCAAGAAAAATTTTCATTAATGAAAGTTTGGGTCGTTACAATATTCCCCCTTAAAAAATTTCACCCTAAAAATTTCCTTTTCCCACACTAAAAAAGATGAGGGTTACTCAGCATCATCACTTCTTCTGATTCCCACTTCGCTTCTCCAAACATGTGGTTTCACTACAACACCTTCACAAGGGGCATTGTCTTATATCATATGACTTTTTCCATATGATCTAAGATCATCACAAGTTTCTCCTCATTAGAAATATCATCCTCTAATTGTACTACCTTGTAAGAGAGTACACTGGAAGGGTCTTGTATGTACTTTTTTAAGAGAGATACATGAAAGACATCATGTAATTTGGCCATGGTATGTGGGAGTGAAAGTCTATAGGCCACAACACTGACATGATCAAGAATATCGAAGGGGCCGATGTACATAGGACTTAACTTCCATTTATTTTCAAACCTCATGAACTTCATCCATGGAGATATGCGTCGGAATACCAAGTCTCTAAATTTAAACTCAAGGTCTCATCGACGATTATCAGCATAACACATCCTCCAACTCTGGGTTGCCTTGATATGTTGCTAAATGGTATTCACCTTCTCCACCATTCCATCAACCATTTCTGGTCCTAGAAGCTTACGCTCACTAACTTCATCCCAACATGCCGGTGTTCTACACCGCTTTCTATACAAGGCTTCATAAGGTTCCATTCGGATTCTCGAGTGGAAACTATTATTATAAGATAATTCAACCAGAGGAAGATGTTGATTCCATCCTCCTTTAAAGACCATTGAACATGATCTTAACATTTCTTCTAGTGTATGAATAGTTCCCTCAGATTTGACATCATTTGGAGGTTGATAGGCCGTTCTAAAGATCAGTTTGGTATCCAGAGCATGTTGAAGACTCTACCAAAATATAGAGGTGAATCTTGGATCTCGATATGATACAACAGATATTGGTAATCCAAGCATCCTTACCACTTCCCTGATATATATCTGTGCTAGTTGAATCAATGAGAAATCCTCCCAAATTGCAATGAAGTGTGGAGACTTTGTATAATGATCCACAACAACCCAAATTGAATTATTTCTTTTGGATGTCTTCAGAAGTCCAGTGACAAAGTCCATGGTGATTTTATCCCATTTCCATGCCAGTATGGGCAATGGTTTCATTATTCACTTAGACTTCTGCCTCTCTACCTTTACTTTTTGAAACACTAGGAACTTTAATGTATACTCATCAATATCTTTCTTTATATTATCCCATCAATAATGCTCTCGGAGATCTCACAACATCTTTTTGTTTCTTGGGTGAATAGATATATTTGAACTATGAGCATCATCCAAAATTTTCTTATTCATCTCGGGACTTGATGGAATAGATAGTCTTTTCCAAAATCTCACAATTCATTATTCATTATCATTGAACTCCAAGGGTTTCCATTTTTATAACAGCTTCAACTTTCTTCTGAATTCCCAAATCATTCTTTTGATCATCCTTTAACATTTCCAAAAGAGACAGTTGAGCAATCATTTGTGAAAGAATTGATTATGTTCCCTTATTTATGACTCCCATGTCCATCTTCATCAAATCTAAAAAGATTGGATATTTCTAAATTCACATCAATGATAGAATCATTGGGTCCTTTCTACTTAGAGAATCTTCCACCTTGTTTTCTTTCCCAGGGAGGTAATTAATTGAGCAGTCATAGTCATTGTTCAGCTCTAACCATCTTCTTTGGGGCTTGTTCAATTATTTTTATCTAAAAATATACTTAAGTATTTCTTGGTCCGTATATATTTCACACTTCTCCCCAAAGAGATAATGTCACCAAATTTTTAAAGAGAAGATCACAACTTCCAAATCTAGATCTTGTGTTGGATAATTATTCCCAAGAACCTTCAATTTACTTGAAGCATATGCAATGATTTTTTCATTTTCCATCAACACACAGCCCAATGCCTTCTTCGAAGCATCATTAAATACCACAAAAGTTCTCCACCCGTGGGAAAAGTGAGCATTTGAACAGTGATAAGCCACCTTTTCAACTCCTTGATGCTTTATTCTCATTTATCACTCTAATAAAACTTTACTCCCTTCCGAGTTAGCTTGGTAATAGGGTTGTAAAATTATAATAAATTTCTCACAAATCGTCGATAATATCCAGCTAACCCCAAGAAGCTACGGATATCCGTTATCGATGTTGGCCTCAGCCACCCCTAAATTGCAACTATCTTGGAGGGATCTATAGATATCCCATTTGTTGTGATGATATGACCCATGGATGAGACCTACTTCAACCCTAACTCACACATGTTGTACTTTTCATATAGCTTCTCCTTTCGTAAGGTCTCTAGTACAGTTCTGAGATGCTTCTCATGATCCTCCACGGTTTGAGAGTATATTATAATATCATATATAAAGACTATCAAAAAGTTTTTGAGGTAATCTCTAAAGACACTATTCATCAAGTCCACGAAGATTTCTAGAGAATTATTGAGTCTGAAAGGAAATAATATGAATTCATAGTGCCCATATCTTGTACGAAAATTAGTCTTGGGGATATCTTCCTTTTTCACCCTTACTTGAAAATATCATGACCGTAAATCCACCATGGAGAAGTATTGTGCCCCATGAATCTTTTCTAACAATTCATCCATTCGTGGGATGAGATACTTGTTCATTATCATGATTTTGTTATGTTCATGACAATCGATGTAAAGGTGAATTGACGCATCCTTCTTCTTTGCGAAGAGGACTGGTGCACCCCATAGTGAAGCACTTGGGCATATAAGTCCTCCATCCAGATTCTCCTATAGTTGTTTCATTAGCTCCTCAAGGTCCGCAATAGCCATTCTATATGGAGTCTTGGATATTGGAAAATGACCCAAGTATAAGGTCAATTGAGGATTAAACATCTCTTCTATGTGGAAGACCAGAAAATTCCTTGGGAAACACTTCATCAAATTACATCACAATAGGCATGTCTTCAAGGATGGATGCTTCCATGGACTCAATTATTTGATCCATATATGCATGCTTATATGGAAGTAATATTCATGATTGAGATGATGGAGCTAAAGAAGACTCATCTTCCTCCATGCACTTGTATAGAATCGGGGGTCGATTCTCTATATGGAGAGTGATTTTCCTCAAACGGAAATTTATGTTGGATCTATATAAGGAAAGACAATCCATGTTGAGAATTGCATGAAATTTTACCAGAGGGAGTAGTACGAGGTTTATCGGGAAGTTCCCTATACTAATTCTGATAGGGGAGGAGTTATATTCATTGGATGCAATGATTTCCCCATTTTCTGTACTCACCAACATCTTTACGTCCATGATTTGTGGTTGTGTTGGGATTGTTCAACAAAATGTTTTGGATATAAAAGAATACGTAGAACTAGAATAAAAAAGTATGATTCATGTTGTTGAATGAATAACTAGTGTACCTGTCACCACTTCATTATCATAGTTCACTTCAGTGATAGTGATGGAAAAAGATCTATCTTGTAGCCTTGGAGGTTGTTCGTTGCCTCTGAAAACCCTTCGCTTAGGGCACTTGTTTGCAATGTGCCCCAATTCATTGCAGTTGAAGTAATGAACAACACATTGGGGGCTGAGCGGAGCGTTCCTATACACTGTCACAGTCACAAGTTTTTCTTGCTAAAAGTTAATAGCATGGTGCCCTTCTCTTCCACACCTAAAGCATTTCCTCGTCCCCTTCAGGAAATTTCTGAGGTGCTTCTTTCCACACCTTTGTCAAGTGGGGTACTGAATTTTCAAATCACCATTGGATTTAACCATCAGACCACTAGAATTTAATTCCACCTCAAGATTTTTATCCCCATGATAACCCTTATATTCATCAATCTCCATTTCGACCAGGAGGGCACATCATACAATTTTCTTATACCTGTTGAAGTCACAGATCACCGGTGCTTTATGCAGGCTAGGTTTCATCCCACCAAAGAAGCAGTCCACCATGAATTAAGGGGTACGACAAATCCGGAGGTGTATCATGCACGCCATGTGATGTTTCCTCATACGCTCTAACAGATTTGTCTTCTTTTTTTTCATGAGGGCAAGGAAGTCCCTTTACATCATACACCGGAGGGTGTGTAGAAAATAATTATAAAAAAAATATTCCGGAAATCCTTCCATTCCAATGCCTCGATCTCCTCCTCAAGATTTTTATTTTTGATCCATGTCCACCATTGATCAGCTTCACCCTCCATATGATAAGTATCCAGCATAACCTTATCTAGTTCCGAACATTTAAGGATGAAGAAGATCTTTTCAATAGAGTTTATCCATTATTCGGTGATTTAGGGATCATATAATCTATTAAAAGTAGGAGGTCTTTGTCTCATGAAGCTCTCAATAGTCACTTATTCTTTATTAGGGGGTGTTGAACGTTCCTCTTGACCCATGTTTCTATTCAAATCTTTATTTAACTAAGAGAGAAGTGTGGCAATGTTTGTGATTCCCGATCCAATCAGATTGGGCATCTTATTAGCACAATCATCACATTGATCTTCACATCGGTTATTATCACAAGTCCCCCTATTACTGGCCATTGGCTGGAATAAAAGGAATGTTCAGTGTAACACAAAAAGTGTAATCCAATGAAATAATGGACGACTTATAAATAACTTTTATTTCTTTATCTTTTGAATCCATAGGCTTCAATCTATGTTATCCATGAACAAATTTGCAACATAAATTCTTAGGGGAATTACCTTAATAATTTTTTCTACCATGCTTGTGAATTTACCAATACATATCCCTCCGGAAGTATCGTAACCTCGAGTGCAGCAAGGTCCGTTGTTGTGTACCAAGATACCCTAGGTCTAGCCCGAATCTCCTTGTCGTGGTTTCCACCCCAAGGTAAATCTATGCCAAAGCTGCATCTACCAATTCGTATACAAGAAGGGATTTATTTTCAGGATAAAACACTTACTCAATACCCACAAAAAAATAAGTATGTTTTTATTATACATAGTATTGTCTCTAAGGCTTCACTAGGGTAATCTAATCCTAATAACAAAAATAACTAAACCTATCCTCTGATACCAACTATAAAAACCCATCATTTTATTACACAATTCTACATGATTTATTATATAAAAAACATCACTTGATAAAACATATAATATTGAGAGGTCTAGTGTCTTTGGGTATTAGGAAAATTACATAACAAATTAAAACATAGGACACAACATGTTACTGAAAACAACCTTTACACGACTGCTACATTCCCTCATAGTTATCATTAGTTGGGATAACCTGAGGACATGCATAAGAAAAGGGTGAGCTATAATACCCAGTAAGGGAGTTTATGAGGAATAACATGAAAGATACAATACATGTTAAGAAATAGTCATATAAATTGATCTTAAGATAAACATGAACATAAATGCATTATATAACATGATTAACATAACAAGGAAATGTGGAAACAACATTTAACATGATTTTAGCATGAGAAAAAAATCATTGCATGTGGAGAATGAGTAAATCCTAATTTCACTTGAATTAGCATGACTAAACCCTCATTTCACTTGATGTATCATGATCCTAATCATTACCCAAGGCATTAAAGTGCTATCAGGGCACACCCTACTTAAACATTTTATTTCATGCATAAGTGTACCACATGGATCATACAACATAGAATCATTCATCATCATTTATTCCATGGTAAAGGGATGTGGAATACATACATGAATATTTATAATCAATAAGTAAATGTGCAGAAAGGTGAATACCCTTGACAGTGAAATGGACATGGTATTCACTACATAATGACATTGGCTTAGAAAATCGTAGTGTAATTTTGACAGCCTAACGATGTGAAATAAGAACTCATAAAAAATGGTTGATGAGAGAGAAAGGTAGTCGCATCATATTTAAATGAAATGGACAGTAAGGGGGTCATATAGATACATTTCCCAACAAACATAATGTAATTTAGATGCATAATACAAAATAATTACTTGGATGTAAAACAGAAGAGAGAAATCCCTCACAGAATTTTGGCAACGTAATAGGTGTAAATGGGAGGCATTAATTAGAGAGAAAGGGGTATCCCATCATCCAAACATAAATAGGTCAGTATGGGGGAGCTGGGAAATCATACCCCAACATTTTTAATTGAAAAAAAGGGCATAACGACTTAATGAAAATCTGACAAAAATGAGAATGGAAGAAATCCCTTACTTGGAAGTGTGATCCCAAAGGCATGGGAGAGTCTTGAGAGAGGCTTCATGGGAGCTTGGGGAACCTTGGAAGGAAAATTGAGAGAGTATTATAGAGGTTGGACTAACTCCAATAAAATTTAGTGAAGTGGAAGTGGGAGCTTTGGTGGGTTTATATAATAAAGGATAGGGAATTCATTATTATTTAGGTTTGGGTCAACACACATTAATCTAATTAATACTACAAACTAGAACATGGTTTTTTCCAATGGTTTTTTCAAAAGGGGAGTGGAAAAATATATTTTATAAGGTAAATGGGATAACTTATTAAAATAATTGGGTTGCTTATGTGGAGTTGAGTCACACACTCAAGGAAATTCATTTAAAAAGTGAAAATGTTTTATAACTCGTGGAGGGTCCACTAATGTTTGGTAAAATAATTAAAACAAACCCAGAATCACATTATATTAATGGTAAAATATATATTGTCCGAATAAATAATTTATAATATTTTATTACATCACTATTTTGTCATTATGATGACATAAAAAACATTATATATTTAAAAGACATTTATTTTTTACCAAAGAATTCGACTGTCTCAGAAAATTATGAAAAATTAACCGTTGGATAATTTTGAAATCCTGATTCAAAAAATAATATTAATTTTATATAAATAATTTTCTAAATATTTGATGTTTTACTTTTAAAATAAAATCTTACATTTATCAATACTTCATGGTTTTTGACAAAAACAGCTTTCAAACCGTAATAAAACTTATAGTTGCATTCATAAAATTATATGATAATTTTTATTTAATAAAAGGTAATTTAATCATAATAATATATTATTAAAATATTAATTAATTCAATAATTCTTTATTTCATCCAAATATATTTCTTGGTTGAATATTAACTAAAAATACTATTTGTGCTTTAAAAACTATTTAAAAAGTAACAATAAAAAAATGAATGTATATTCAATATTATATACAAAAATAATGCACATAATCTTATTAAAAATGAATTGTTACATAACCCCTTATAACACCCACATAAGACCGAAGGGTAAGGTGTGTAATGGTGACAGACTCTTGGGGTGGCTCAGATAACATTGCTCAGGTGGTAATCTCTATCAACTTCCACTTCTCTCGTAGGTGGTTCTATTCGAGCTTAACATGTAGAAGCTCCGCTTGGTCTTGGTCAAGAGAGAAGCCCAATGACTCCACCTCCTTTTCGAGATTCAAAAAATGTGCTTCATATAGGGAAACTCTGCCGGATGAGGCCATCACTTCATATGTCTGAGTAAATTGGATTTGTTAAATCCCAATATTTATACTAATCATCTAATCACAGTTCAGTGTCTATATTACAAACAGTCACAATTAATAATGGTTTTTTAAAATCTAGAAACATTAAAAAAAGAAGTGTATATGTTACAGAACCATTTTACATAATAATACATTGAATTAGATCAAGAGGAATTTTCATTATTGAATGTTTGGGTCGTCACAGAGATGATCTCCGAAATCATTATTAGATGTTACTTTTCCAAAATACACTAGCATTCAAATGATTTAATGATCATCAAGTGGAAAAGGAATGGTTGAGAAGGATTGAGAATCTGTTTGGGTTCTTTAAAATTCCTGATTAAATCAAGGTGAAGTGTTTGACCTTCATACTGAAAGGACTAATCATAAGATGGTGGGATACAATGGTAATAGAATGAAACATGAGGGATTTTATTGGAAATACATAACAAATATTTTAAACAACCAGTTATACCCAATGTAAATAGTGTTGTCCAATTCAATTTAGTCTTTAAAGATTTAGCAGGTTAACATGACCATGACAGAGTGTGCAAAGCATTTTGAAGAGCTAGTATAATATACACCTAGGATATTATTGAATGAGTAGATGAAGATTTGATGGCTAAAATTGGGACTATTATCTTATATTATTTCTTGGGTTTTCTTATTTAAGAATCCATTTTATACTGTTGTATTGGATTGAGTGTTGATGGTTTAGATGGACTAGGTTTGAAATTCAAGGTTGTAGTGAAATTTCTTCCCCTCCTGGTGGCAATGTGTTTTCCTCCAAGGGAAAGTGGAAATATGATGATTCTAAAGGTAGTTATCTATATCATTGTTTTTTCTAAAACTCATATAGTACATGGTATAGGATATTAGAGTTTCTATCTTTTTGGTAATTCTGGGAATTCTATGTGGGTTGTCGTTGAGGCACTAATGTTATGTGGATCCATTGGATGCTCTGGTAACCTATTGAAGATATGCCATGTTTATTATAATCTTCACAGTGTAAGGGGGTCATCATAACCTATTAAAACTGTACTGAAATAATATCATTCATGAAATTTTCTTTTTCCACCACAAGAATCTAGAATGAAGCTTATTCCCACAGTGCATGAGTCTCCAGAGGAAGCAGATACAGGTCCAGTGACTATGAGAGGTACCATTACCATAACTTCATCCTCAGTGACATGATCTATTTTATATTGATGCATCCCATTAATTTATTTCTACCTTTATTGTTAATCTTCTAGATCTTTCTATAGAGCTTTTGTCTTATTTGATGAATATTACTACACCCCTTGGAACAAAGAGAGAGGAGGGTCTTCGTAGTACTACTTGTGTTTTCTCATTTTCCAATGTTGAACTTTGTTGGAGTTTTCTATTTTATAACATAATACCTATTGAAGTTATATTTGAGATGGATTTTATCATTTCATATAAATCTCAGATTGATTGTTACAGTTGATGGGTATCCTTCACTACAACTGATGAGGTTTTCCAATTTTTTCAATGAGAATGAGAACCGAGGTTGAGTAGATTCGTACCTTATTATCCAAAGTTGGGGAATGTGATATTTGGGTTCAAATTTGGTTTGGAGAGGGAATCATTGTTCCATGATCTCCCTCCAGTCAACTCTGAGTTTATTGATATTTATCCTTCTAACTTCATGGGTTTTCCACCAGTAAGGGAGGTAGGGTTTTCTATCAATTTACTTCTTGGTACACAAACGATGTCTATTCCCTCTTACCGTATGGAACCCACTGAAATAAAAGAGGTTAAAACTCAGTTGTATGATCTTCAAATGAAATTATTTATACAATCGAGTGTGTCACCATGGTAAAATCTGTTCTCTTTACTAATAATGATAATGGTTCTCTTTAACTTTGTGTATATTACCGAAAACTAAATTAATTTATGGTAATGAAAAAGTATATATTTTCAAGGATGAATGATTTGTTTCAGCAGTTTAAGGGGTTGATCTAGTTATTGAAGATTTTTCACCAGTTTGGTTACCATTATTTGAGAATAAAAGAAACTCTCATTTAGAAAACTGCCTTTCATTGATAGTATTTATATTAGGAGTACCTTGTCATACCTTTCGATTTAACCAATTCCCCTGTCATATTTATGGTTTTTATGAACAGTACTTTCAATGAGTATATTTATACATTCATGGTAGTATTTGTGGAGGAAATCCTTTTTTATTATATGTTAAATAGGATCATGAGAATTATTTGAGAGAAGTTCTTGTATTTTTGAGAACTCACATACTTTATTATAATATTTCAATGTGTGATTTATGGATTTGAGAAGTGATGTTCTTGGGACATGTGGTGTCAGAACATGGTGGCTTATTTAATCCTGAAATGGTAATTGCTATTATGACATGAGAACAACCACAAAATATTTTTGAGATTAAGATCTTCTTGGGTCGAGCTAGTTATTTTCCCTAGTTTTTCAAGGACTTCTGAGATTTTTATTCTCTAATGAATACTATAACATGGACGAGATTAATGTTTTATTAGTTTGAAATTTTTTTAAATTATTTTGTTGTGATGAAACAAATTTTGACTAGTACACTGCTGTTGAGTCTCTTAGATGCAGGGTAAGGCTATTTGGTCTTCAATTATGCATCATGTAAAGGTTTTAGATAATCTATTATGTATTGTGATCATGTAATTGCTTATGGATCTCATAATATTAGGCTAATAAGATGAATTACAAGAACTATGACCTTGAACTCACTACAGTGATGCGCGTGCTTAAAATTAGGCCACACTACCTTTTTGGAGAATGGTTTACCATGTTTTCTTACCATAAGAGCTTGAGTTATATATTATAAAAAAAACTTTAAATTCTTTCCATAGGAATAAGATATAATACCTCGAACATTTCCACTCTGAGATCACGTATACCCTGAGGAATGGGAATGTCACGGTAGATGATTTGTGTAGAAAACTTCTGACTGAGGTAGTGAAATAATCATCAGCAAAGTGTAACTGGAGCGATATTATTGTAAGGATTCATATTAGAGTTTGGGAATCTAAGGCCAATATTGGTTTGGCCAATTTTCTATTGACCTCCTCTCTTTTCAAGATGATTATTCTGTGACAAAAACTTTATTATGTGTTTTATAGCATTAGACACTCTCTTTATGGTTGGGAGACCATGGGTGATTGGTCGTTCTCCATAGATGGAATTCTATGTTACTAGATTCAATTTTTTATTCCATTAGAGGAAAAGAAATCTGTGATGGGGGATTTACATAATCCCTAGTGGGCTATGCACCTAATCACCATAAAGATATTCTATGACATATACCGATGATTTTGGTGGACAGTTATGTGATAGGGACATTATTGAATTTGAATCAAATTTCGATACAATCCAATAGGTAAATTCTAAGCACCATAATCCCTCAGGTTTACATCATCCAATTCTCATCCTATTGTTGAAGTGGGATGTGATCTATATGAACTATGTGGCTGAGTTTTTGGGTAACCAAAGAAAGAATAATGTGATATGGGTTATGATTGATTGGATAACTAAATCAGCTCACTTTATACCCATTATTGATACTTCCAAGGTTGAGTAGTTGGGAATATCTATGTAAAATATATTATTCAGTTACAAATAATTCCATCTTCTATAGTCTCTAATAGGGATCCACGATTCACTACTCATTTTTGGAGAGACCTTTAGGAGGAACTGTGATCTCAGGTCCAATTGAGTACGGAATAACATCCATAGTCGGATGGATAAAAAAATATCTATATATATTCTTTAGGATATTCTATGTTCTTGGATTCTTGAATTTAGTGGTTTTTGGGGTTACAATATGGAGATGGTTGGGTTTTTTCTCACAATATATACTAGTCTACGCCTATAATTTCACCTTTTAATGGCTTGTACGACATTCCTTGAAGGTCTCCAATTTTTTGGTCAGATATTGGTGAATCTTTTTTAGTAGAAAGAAGAATGGTTCAAGAGATGAAATAAAATATTGATTTGATTCATCAGATAATGTTTACAGCATAATTCCAGTATAAATATTATATTGATCATTGTTAGAAACCATTGGAATAATTAGTTGGTGACAAGGTGTTCTTGGAATTTTTACCCTTTTGGGTCATCAATGTCTTATGAGGAAAGTTAAGAGTTCTCCATGTTTTTAGGAACTTTTGATTTTTCCAATAAGGTGGGAAATGTTTATTAATATTTACTACTTTCACCATAGTTGATGTTGAAACATAACGTGTTCAATATATCTCAGTTATGAAAGTATCTATCTGATCTGTCACATGTTATGAGGTAGAGAGATCTTGAGGTCGAACCTAATTTTTCTATGAGTGAATGAACATTTTGGATATTTTATTATGACACCAAGTTAATTTTTTATAATAATATACCTTTGGTTCGAGTGTAATGGAAGAATAGTTCTGATAGTAATAATACACGGGAGAGGGAGGCACAAATGAGGGAGTAGTGGGTTCATCTTTTTTGTAAGGAAGATTTTTAGCAGGCTTTCTAGGAAAAAAATGTTTCTATGATGGGGAGGTTGTGAAATCCTATTACCTTTTTAGGTATTTATAAACACCTATATTAATCATTATTTGGTTGGGTATCATACAAGGTTTTTTGGGATAAATTTTAGAAATTTAAAAAAATTATGGGCCAGTACACATTTGGCACACTATTTTCCCAAACCATGTTCCATAACAGTGGAAACTGTGCAAACCGAAAAATTGGGGTTTTTCAAATATAGTGCATCATTTGATAAACCAATCACCCACTTCAGGGAAACCATACACTTGGAGAAAAGGGGCACACTGTTTCTAAAACTGTGCTGCTCTACCTAGCTAACCATGCGTATGAGTTTTTCAATCTTATATTAAGTATTAAATCCCAAAACCATTCTTTTATTTGTTTGATAGATCTAAAAAACCAAATTTAGTTTCTTCTTCCATGGAGGCTCCCAAGAGCTATTTTTGGCCCCTCTACTCCCCTCCAAAAGTTAATCAAAGGTAGGTGAAAATGTTCAATCTTCTCCTCGTAGGTTTCCTCTTACTTTTCTTTATATCACACTATCTACTATTACCTCCCTAGGATTTTATTGAAATATTTGTTGATTGGGGAATATATTACCTATTATTTTAGGTATCGTTTCTAGGTTGTTTCTTAAATATTCATTATCAGCATTAATTATATGATTCTTTCCTACTAGGGTTTGGAATTTTGAGATCCTCTTCTTCAAAGGGAGGTGGTTCCATTTTGATTGAGCAACTTGATTAACCCTAAATTGATTGATTTAAATTAAAATGATTTATTAAAATTAATTTTCTTGAAATTTTATTCTATTGTTTTATTTAAAATAACTAATTCCATTGAATTGGTAGATCTAGAGTTGAAATTGAATTTTTGGCTTGAATCTGGGGAAAACCCCCAATTCCATTAAATTGTTGTGTACTTATAAAATTTATGGAATTATGTGAAATTTAAATTGTTGGAATTAAATTGTGAAATTAGTTTTATGGAATTGATTTCAAAATAGTATTTGGGAAAAATGAATTGAACTTATTGTAATAAAAACACATTAGTTTTATCTTCAAAAAAGAATGATCTGATTGAGAACCCATTTTGGATTTTAAATAAAAAATTGGAATATTTTAAATAGAGAATGTGATGAATTATATTTTAAGTTGTCTTAAAATTAATTTCCCATAATAATTTTTTATTAGAAAATATGAATGCATGACATAGTTAGTGAGTTATTTAGGTAGAATTCTATGATATACAACACTAAAAATACCTTTGTAGTTGTCACATCATTGATGGGATGGTGATGAGTAACCATAGTCAGTATAGAGAGGAATGTGTGTAGACATAACATCATTTCAAATATTTTAGTGTGTGTATTCCAATAAACTTTAACTATCGTACCTTTAGGCATATGACCATGTTTCTCACTTGTTTTTATTTGAAATTAATATATACAATTATTGTAAACTGTTTAATATTCCTTTTGATTTATATAAAAAGTTTTATATTAAAGTGTTTGTTAAGCCACTTTATTGAATTGTTTCTAACATTTGAAAGTTAAATCATGGTTTTTTACATATTATTTTGAAATTATGAATATGTTTATTTAATGTTGAAATCATTATTTTGTTTATCAAATGTTGTCATATTATTATAGAATCCCTGGTGATAAACAACTATGATTTTAGATTACACCCTAAATGTGGATTTAGAGTATTTTAGATTATATTATTCAAGGTTTGAGGAAGGTTAAGGCACCACATGGAGGTGGTAGTAGCTATTAATCCCTAGTCTTAGACTGTTGTGTCTGTTGGGAATTGGGTTTTATCCTATTATATAGTACTTTGATGTAGTACATTGGGTTGTTTAAATGTTTTAATTATAGTATAGTTGTCCCTATATAGTCTTTTTGTATTCACATTGTCTTTTTTATCTTTATTCATTAATTTTTGTGTAAAAATCGTTCCCAATTTCAATTTTTATTATTCCAAGCACTAGTACCCAACCCATGGGGATCTGGAACACCATTTGGGCCATGTCAGTTCTGGAATGGTTATTAGGTTACCATGGTACCTGAGATCGTTCATGATAGATATGGTTAATTACATCAACCATGATTTATTTATGTGTTGTTCTAATTTTTTTTAGTAACATTATTAACCCTTAAATAGTAAGAAAGTTTAATACTACAATAATGGTCAAAATGGTTAATATAGGGTTAAAAAAATATAAGGGTATGAATATGAATAAAACATGACAAATTTTAAATGTATAAGAGTTTTAAGATCCATATTCAACCTGTATTATAAAAAAACTTGATCCAACCATTTTAAATTATAAATTAATTTATATTATTTTAATATTTTTAGAAATTCTTTGAGTGCCCCTCCCCTCTCTAATAAAAGGGAATAACGTATTCCCTTTACTTCACATTTTAAAACCCAAATGGTTTTCCAAATATCAATTAAAAATATATTTATAACATCATTTCCCACAATCTAGTGGCCTTATTTTCTATATAATAAATAACATAGTGGTATTACGGTTTTATGAAAAAAATTCATTACAAAGAAAAAGAATATTTTTTAACCGCATGTTTTAGTATTATTTCTTTATAATATTCCCTAAAATATTATTCAATAGTGATAAAATATTTAAAATAAATATCCTACATATATTGAGATGTTATTATTTTAGTTATAAATCCTATACCAATATCTAAACCCCACGAAATGGGAAAGGAATCCACCGGTCCTGTATAAGGGAGATTACCACCTCACAAATTGATGTAATTCATTTTCCATCACGATCTCTCATGGTTGGATATTATGATAGAATTAGTGTTTATATATTATATTACTGAAATATTTATCATTTTTTAATAATAATATATCATTCAATTTATTACATTTCTATTCACAAAAAATAATAATGTCGTTCGTGCATACGTCTGGAATTCCACCTCCATGAAGTGATATGATTTGTTTTTCTACACCACATCACATGGATTATATATATATGTGTATATTTAAATAAATAATATTGTGTTTATAATATTTTTATTATTATTGGAATTTAAAATGATACATACCTTCTTTCCATAATTATCATTTAAAAATGGAAACATTACTCATGTGTTCGTACGACCTACATCTAAATGATTATAACATAGTTTATTTTTCATAACCATATTTCATGATTGGTTTTATATTTATAATTGAAATAAAAAATGATATTTATTTCTTGATTATTTTTTTGTATACGATCTAATAATGACCTATTAGACCATATTTATCTTACCAAAGTCATTTTAGAATTTTTTTACTAAAAATCATCAAAACATCTAACATCAACCTAAGTGATTAAGTAATTTCATATAACACAGTAGTAAGTGATATAAAAGGAATAATTTACAAGAAAAGGTTTCTTAATAAATTATATCATTAAAATATTTTTATTATCTAGGAGTATAAATAACATATGTGATGATTCCGACTCAAAGTAAGATACATTCTTTTAAAAAATACTCTTCTTATGTTTCCTTTTAAACTAACATTTTATTCCATGTATATATTTTTTAAAATTATTTTATGGATATATTTTTACAGAAATAAATGAATTATAAATTAAATTTTATGTTTCATTTTAATTTATTTCAACGGGTTTCAAAATGAATTTTTTACATAATGTTTTGACTTTATTTACAAAAGAAAAAAAGCAACGTTCTATTTTGACGTATATGATGACTAAAACTTTTCACACCACTATAAATGTAATTTTAATTTGTAATTAGTTTATAATAATCCATTTTTTATTCAAATAAAAACCATATTTCACTATATTTTTAGATTTTTATTCATGAAATTGATTTACATAAAAGGATATATCAATATCCAAAAAATGTTTTCTTTTATGTGTAATGAACAATTTTATAATGGGGGATTTTATGTATTATGATATAGTTCATGGGAATTTTTTATTAGGATGGGTGGTTCTATTATAGATCAAGGTTATGTAACCCAATTATATCTCCCAAAATAATTCAGAAAATGGATGGAGTAAACTGAATAGGTATCTCTTAAGAGATTTTGGGAATATATTATGCTGGTGATTTCAAGAATAACAATGATAGTCATTTAAAGTGTAATTGGATTGGATAATCCAAGAATAACTATGATGGTTATTCCATGTGTATCCATGATAGGTTAATCCATATGTAAGAGTGATATTAAAATGATTCATGAGTTTCCTACATGTTACATCTATGCTTACTATGGGTTTTAAAGGCATCATCTGATAAAAAAGTGTGTTTTTTATATGAAAATTATATATTCCATTGGACCAAAGAATAATGCGATAAAGGTATATATTTTATGGGTATTTCACTTGAAAAAAAATGAATTTTTATGACCTGTACATATATTTTTTTGATCATCCCATATTTTACCTAAAAAATGACGGTGTTTAGGAATGGATAATTGAATGAAAAAAGTCAAGTTGAAAGTCATAAATATTTTTCTGGAGAATAAATCATTATTTAGTTTATAATTTTTATATTTTGAAATAATGGATACTAAGTATAAGTTTTCTCTATTTAATGTATGAGAATATTATTCAATATTTATAACTTAACTCACTAAAACTATATAACTATATGATAATTTAGAATGAAATAAAATAAAATATTGACTAAAGACACATGATTATGTTTTGTTTAAGGATGTTTCATTGTAGTTGGTATCATAGAAGGGTATAAATTTATTTATAGGTTTGTATGTTGTATAAAAATATTTTAAATGTGCTCAATAAACACATAGAATAATATATTAGGTATAATTTTATTTATATAGAAACATATAATTATTTGTAGATAAAATAGTGTTTATCCTCTTCATAAGATAGTTTAACATGATTTTATTGATTTTATTGCACTAAACCTTATTGTTTTTTTAAATGGACGGTTCTATAATAAACCAATGTAATAATGCTTGTGAATAAAAATGAATTGGATATTCGAATAGGCAAGTGAATGAAATGGGAGCTACAGTGAAAAATATTTTCGTTATTCTTTCCTAGTTATCACAAGTTGTGATTAACAACATGAACTTATGTGAGTTTCCTAACACATCAAATAAGAGATAAATAAAGCTACAAGGGATTTTAGCTAATAAATATCATAAGGAAAACGGATTGAACAACTGATTTTTCATGAATGTGGGATAAAGCTTCAAGGAAAATGACTTTAATGAATGGGAAGATGTTTTGCATGTGGTAAAGGAGGGAATAGAGCAATAGTATTAAAAATAAAAAGGATGAGTTTAGTGAACACTCGGAAGAGGAATAATTTTCTTCCCAAAACATCCATTCCATGTTTTAAATGTGGTGAGTATGAGAATTATGAAAATATATATTCTAGTTTTAAATCTCAAGAATGAGATCAACATGAAAATATATTGGAATTTTTTTTAATGACTAATGACATTTTTATGGAATGTGAAGGAACATATAATGAAATATTAAAGGTATAGATTATTTCATGGAATATTTTTTGATATTTTTGAATAATAGAACGTGATTAATTTTTTTATAGGAAGTGAATATTAAATAATAAGATGGAAATGAATGTTTAATAAAGAGAAGTCACAGATTAAGGTTTCTACATTAGGGATTTGAAAATTATGATGTAGTGTTATATTTAATGTTTACCATATATTTAAAGTATTATACATCCATTTTGAGGTTATATGTGATGGGAATACTAAGGGAGATATTTATTTTGATTTTATAGATGTTTTAGGTATTTGTAACATGTGAAAATTTTATTGAAATAAGAATTATATTTTATTTTTGTGGACACATGTTAACAGGTATTGATAACCTTTAGGATTTATATGATCCTCGATGATTAATGTTATTTTTGATGATGTTAAACATATTTTTGGGAATTTTATAGGAATTATATTAATATATTATTAGCAAATTGGAAACCCACATACCGAGCGATAACCTGTCACATCCGAAAAGGTCAAGTGTCTTGAACCCAAAACCGAAGGGTGATAAGGGAACAATGCCTACCACTGGCCTATGTGAATTCTTGAGATAACCATGTGATTTAAAAGTTATTAAGTGATTATTGTTATTTTAGAAGAAGTTAACAATTACATGACCCTTATTTGATTAAGGTAAACATAATCTTATGGGTTTTTATTGAATTATATTTTATTTTTATTTTTAATTTTAATATGGTTTTATGGTGACTGGTTATTATAGAAAATATTAGAATATTTTGGATATAGTATGATTATGGAATATATAATTTCCGGTATATTCCATTATTTTAAATTTTTTTGGAAGTATATGTGGTTAAATACTTTTGATTTTTGGGGTTCATACTAAGTCTAGAATATTTTTAAGAATTTAAAAGACATTTAATTATCAAATGATCTATATTGAAATTTTGGTGTTATTGTAATGGCCCGAGTTTTTGGGGTCCATTACTTTGTGAAAATCTCATTTTGGGTTTTCGGGTCTGGGAATCACGGTGGTGTAGGCCAACCGGTAGCCTTAGCCTACCGGTAGCTCTCAGCTACCGGTGGCTCTGGCCTACCCCCGCGGGTTATTTCCAGTAGCGCTCCCTTTTGCGCAAATAGGGGTTTAAACCCTATTTTGACCTTTTTGAGCGTGTTTTAAAGGCCCGTAATGCACATAATAGTTTTAATTAAATACTAAATCAATTAATGAGTCAGTTTAAACCAACCGACCCATTAATGACGAGTGGAGCCGCGTGATCGACCCATGACCCCCGTGCCTTACGCGGTTTCACGTTCTCACCTCAACCGTCCGCGGCTCTTATAAAATACGGCTTAGTCATGGTTTCTCCTTTCCTCGATCGCAGATTTTCACAAACGGCTTCTGGTGAATCCGGCGCATCGTTATCCATAATGTTCCGCACCTAGCCTAAGCGTCGATCATCTATCAACATGTAGGGAATTTTTCCTTTGCCTCTCTATTTTGTATATCATGCGGGGTGGCCGTGCTTTTGTTTCTGTAGAAATGGTTTGACAGAACTTAATGAAGATAATAAATGAAGATCCAAATAATGAAGGGGAATGGGTTTTAATTGTTGTTTCTGTGTTATATTGTGATTATCTTTATGAGTTGTTCTGGCTTACGCCTTCTGAAAATTCATGGCCGTTGGTGGTCTTTCCCTGTGCAGTAATGAAACCATCGTGTGTTTTAAATGGCTTGTTGTGGTTGTAATATCCTACTGTGAAAATGTAAATTGGTTAATCACGCATACCCGGCTGAATAAATTGAAAGCACCAGGATCAATCCCTCCTGTGCTAACCCCGGTCAAAATGGAATTGAAATCATGGAACATGTAAAATCTTTCAAATCTGAAAATACAGGCTTGGACTTGCTTAGTGTTGGAGGCAGTGTTTTGGTGGTTTTCTCTTATGATTTGATTGCTGGAGATGTGGTAGGGGATGGGATCCCCTGTTCATTTATGCTTTCTATGGTTATGAAACTAGGGATGGGATCCCCTGTTGATGTGGCTTTGGTTATTGTGAGTTTTAGGACCCGATGGTTACTTGTCTATATCACAAAATCGGATGGGATCCTCTGTTGGTGATGAAAATGTTTAAATTGACGATTGACTGGACTCTTTTCCTTGGTTATGCTTATGGTGTTAGTTTACCAGTAGTGCATGAACTTATCTGAACAATAACACTGAACGTGAAATAAGAATGGGACAAAGGGGTTTGTTGGCGAGATTCATGACTCGGACTTTAGTTCTATTGTGATCTGTAGGCTGTCTGAAGAAAAACCTAGCTTGGGTGAGTGTGTGTTACCTATATATATATGTGTACTTTTAGCTTTGTTTTTCTTATTCGTGCCCCAACCAAGTTGAGCACTTAGTGCCGAACACCCCCATTTCATGGGGGAGGGTGTTTTTCCCAACACTATCCTTAGTGGCTGGTTATTAGATCCTTTTCTGCTCCCTTTCCCAGATACCCCAAGTATCTTCGGGCAGGCTGTGATGGCCTGAGGTCCATTATTATCCCAAGAACCTTCGGGCGGGGTGGTGTGGTGGTTGGCCAGGTGTGTGCGGCAGGTGGTTTCCCAAGTGTCTTCGGGATGAGGCCTAGGTGTCTTCGGGTGTGGCAGTGGATCCTTTAGCCCAGGTGTCTTCGGGCGTGGTGGTGGTTGTTCTGGCCTAGGTGTTTGCAGGCGTGGTTACACGTGACAGTTGTGGCCCAGGTGTGTGCGGGCGGGATTCAGCAGTGGGACTGTGTGCGGTTGAGGCCCAGGTGTCTGCGGGCGGGATTTCGGCAGTGGGACTGCATGTGGTTGTGGCCCAGGTGTGTGCGGGCGGGTGCGGCAGTGAAACTGTGGTGAGAATGGCAGGATTGGTCTGATGCGTAGGATGTCTCAATAACTAGTGGGAAAGTGGCACATGGTACCCAAACATCGATGTGCTCTTATTATATACTACTTGACTTGCATTATTTGGGGAGTGTAGCTTGGTGAGGCTTGGGTGGATAGTTTACCTTGTTAGGTGTTTGGTTTACTCTTCTTCTCACGAGACTTTAGTACGTTCCCCCACTTGTGAACGAGAGTCTTTGGTTTTCCCTACTGAGTGTACTTGTATTCTCAGCCTACGTATATAAAATTTCATTTAGGTTTCCAGGAGGACTTCAGGGATCGTGCAGGACCATATTAGCTCGGACCCTTGGAGCAGTTGCAGTTGTCATTTTTTTTCTTTCTTTGGTACTTACCCTTGTAGACACCTTTTGCACTTTATGGATTTTACTTTTGAAACATGCATGTGGGAATGGTTTACTATTGGATTTACTTTTCTTTTTTACCTTGGTGTTGTTGAGTTTCATCATCTCATTTCTCGATCCTATAAAATAAAAAGGGCAATGCCTTCCATTTGTGTGAAATTTCCATACCCTTGGTGCTAGTCGCCACTCCGGGACCTATTGAAGGTGGGTTTCGGGGGTCATTATCTCTCCTTCAACTTAAAGAAGGAAGGGCCTGACAATCTGATGACCCTTCCCTCCTTTTGGTGAAGGCGGGTCGTGATAGTTATCGTTGCATCATTGGATATTGTTTTTGTATATCTTCATATTAAGGTTTATTCTTTTGGGGAATTATTGTAACACCATGAGATATTAAAAGGAATGTCATGTTTGAGAGTATACATGACACTCAACATAAATTCTTTAAGAGAATTTAACACCATATGAATTTAATATATATTTATATTTAAATAAAGACAATCTCTATGATAACTTATCATGAATAGAACACTTGGTTTAAACAAAATACGCTACTCTATTAAAATATTATTATTTAAACATGAAATTTATAATCTAACCATTAAGTTAGATTGTATAAAATGTAATAAATAAATATATAAAATATTATATGGTTTTAACAAGTAGAAAATAAAATAAATTATTATATATTTACTGTTAATAAAATAATAACCATTTGAAAGAAAAATAAATGTTTTCCTAAAAAACCATATTTTTTATAAAATGATGTTTTTTCAAGTTTTTCAATCATAATTTAAAATTAATTTGTAGCATTTTATAAAATTTATTTTAAAAAAAACACTTAATTTTTAAAATTTATTTTTAAAAATTATATTTGTGTTAATTTTGGATAATTTTATGAATATATAATCTTTTTGGATGAACAGAGAAGAATACTAATTTGAATTGAAAACTTCCTAATAATTAAAATTATTTAGAAAGGTAAAATATATTTCAAATTAAAAGAAAAATTTTAATTAGTTCAATAATATTAAAATTTAACTAATTTAGTCCATTTTGATTAATTTCAAATTGAATTAGAATTTAAAAAAGTTAACGACTTTTGAAAGAATTTATTTGGAAAGACTATTTCTCTACTAATCTACGAGTTTAATTTTAAATTGAAAACTATCACTTCTATGAATTTAATTTGAGAAAAATAATCTCATATTTAAAATAAGAATAATTTATAATACCTAATAATTGGAACATAATTTTTGGTCATAATGAATAGTAACAATATTAAAAATTAATTTTCATGGTTAAGGTAAAAACAGATATACCCAATGGTTAAACTAGAAATATATGGATAGAAATGACCTACAAACTTTTCAAACACCCAGTGAATTTTTATATTTTAACCTTATTTTATGTAAGGTTCTAGAAGTACCCATTTTTTCATCCAGTGGAATTTTAAAAATGTTGGTGTAATTCATTGTTTTTAAAAAATTATAATTGTGTCCTTTACCCCACATATAAAATGCCACCCTCTCTCCTCTTATATTTAGACTTCCCCATATATTTGTTTTCATCCAATAAATTCCCAAATAAATTCCGGGCATCTCCCCTACTTCCAATATGCTTCATTTTTATTAATAAACCCTCGTAAAAGTCATTAGGTATAATCACAAAGAGGTTTTCTAAAGAATATGTAAATTTCATAACATGTGTATTTGTTTAATTTCATATTAAACCTCCTTAAAATCATCTTAAACTATTATAATATTTTAAAAATATTATATAATATATAATTATATGTTATTTCATTAATGGAATAACTTATATCTTTCTCCTCTTCTATCAAATGGAATAGGGAACTGTCGATCGTGTGTACGAAGGACTACCACCTTGCGAACTAATGTAATTCATTTTTCATAACCATCATTCATGGTTGGAAAAATGTTGAGTTTAAGATAATTATTTTTTATTTATGAATATATTACAATTTTTAAATTATGATATCACATATACCGTTCTAATTTTCATTATTCGGGGGATACAACATCATTACTCGTGTGTACGACAGACTACAACCTCAAAAAGTGATGTGCTTAGTTTTTAACTAACACATTACATAGGAGGTATAAAGTATAAATATAATGAATATATTAGATATTTATGACATAAAAATAATTTTAGAAATATAATATTACAACTAAATTCTTACCTTCCAATCCATTAAAAGTCAATAATGTCGCTTGTGTGTATGCAAAGACTATAACCTCCATGTAGTGATGTGAAATTTTTTACATTTTATATTTACATTAATGGTTATAATGAATGAAATTATTAATATAAATTATATATATGAAAAAATAATTATTTTTTAATGGTTAATTAATATTTATTTTTCTTTAGTCTCATTCTTTATGAATATGAAAATTACATTCATGTTTACGTATGACCTACTATCTACATGAATAGTGTAATGCATTTTCTATCCTTAATATTGATGGATTATTGTAAATAAATATATAATGAATATATATGATATTTTTATAATTTTTTATATTCAATATATTATGTAACCTTTTTCAATGTAATGGGTAGGAAAATACCAAATTAAAACTGACATGGAAAACAAAGCTGTCATTTACAAAAAAAGCGATTTTAATAATGAATTGTTAAAAAACTGGTCATAAAGGGTCATAAATAAATAAAATATGGTACGATATATATAAATATTGTTATTATATATATTTATAATAAAAATATATTTATTATTCAAGAGTTTCAAACATGTACAAAGGAAATCAGACCTAAGGTAAGGGTTTCCCGTCTAACTTTTATGTTTGTTAGAATTATGCCATATTAACTAATTATTCATTATTGTGGTATATATACATCCCATTTTTATTTATTATATCATTAATCAATTTATATTCATGTTATTTAAATTTCCATCTAATTTACTCGTGTCTTGGTTATTATGTTTCAAAAGTTACTAAAATGGTAATGCAATATTTCACAATCTCATCATTATTCAAGATTGTTTTTGTTTAAGTCTCTCTTGGGGGAATTACTTGATATATCTTAAAAAAAATCTATTTTATTATTATATGGTTATTCATGAAATATTTCAAGAATTATAATAATTTTCATTTCATTGGTAATTAAAATGATTGAGATATTTTTTAAGAATATCTATCTTTTTTACTCTTTGGCTGGAAAATCCGTTTTCTTTCAAATTCATATTTTAAAAAAAAAATTAAAAATGTTTTCAACAATTTACCAAATTTATATTAAATAAATTTTAGCCCATTTATCTATATTTTTATTTTTCCCCAAAGTATTCTTAATGGCATTTTCTAAACATGTCCCATTTGGATTTTACTGAAAATTTAAAAGGAATATTTTTAACTTATACAAGATGTACAGAATTTACAGCCATCATGGACAATCAATGTTTTAAGATTATTTTAAAATTTTCAAATGTTATTTTTTATGTAATTTAGTTTAAAAATATTTTTTAAACATTTATTTTTTAAATAAAAAAAATATTTTTTACATAAGATTGTTTTAAGGGAATATTTTGATATTTCTATTAAACAATGATAAAAACACTCATTTTATCTTATTATCCATTTGAAATATGTTGTAAGGATAAATCCTTATTATTAATCTATAGAGACTATGATCTGTTATATTAGGGATGTTCAATTTTAATATCATTCTCTATATTTCTCTGGATAATGTTTGATTATGTTTATTGATTAAAGGAATTATTGTAATTTCATATTCATGTTTTTAAATATAAATGTTTATATTGATTATGTTTCACCCATTTTATATTTGGAATTCATTATACTTAGTGTGTGATATGAAGGGCATGCTATAGACCTTCAATGAATCATTAGGTTCCATGATACAAACTAGATTACACTTTTGGTCAAGGCCTTACCCATTTATGAGAGATTCCACGGAATGACGTCTTGATGGTATGTTAACAATTTCCAAAATTATTTATTCCCTTAATATGAGATTAGATATTAATATTAGATGTTTTTTTGAAAAGTTTTTTGGTTAAATAATCATTATTGAGAAAAAAATAATACCACTTTATAAAATTGGGAAAATAGTGATCCCATTATAAGAAGAGGAAAAGTGCCTCAGAGAAACACGAACAAAAGTTCTAAATTTTCTTAAAATTATAAAGGGAAGAAAAAATCAAGTAAATTACTTAGAAAAACATCATCGACCCCCTCAATAGACAATGCAATAATGAAACTAGTTGATGATGATGTTTAACCCATACTAAGCTCAAGTGATTATTTGTTTAGAATTTTTTAATATTCATTTATTCCTGGCATATTATTCTTCATTTTAATGTTATTGATTAAATTCAGGTGTTTTAGTTATTTTCCGTTCAATATTGATTATACTTATTTATTTTTGATAGCTTACGCTTTAAGTATACCCTTACTAAGAATTTTAGAACACCACTTTCTTATATTTTCTTTCCCATAGGATACTAGGAAGTGTATTATGATTGATATATACGGTTTTTCTAGAAAAAATAGTGATTCTATTGATGAAAAAACATTTTCTTATTTTATGTTTTAATTTTTAAAATTCAATTCAAGTATGTATCTTGTTATAAATACTTTTAAACTATTAATTACTTCAAGATGTGATTCCTTATATCTTATTCTAATGTATCAAATTAACCACCAACTATGTGAAATTGGGATCGAGGTCTTTACATTTGGTATAAGGGGATGTTATGTAGAAACCATGGGAACATGATTTTGGAAGAAATTGACTAGGAAACATAAACCTATGATAGAAATTAAGGACAAGAATATAATGAAATCATTATTATTTTTTAAGGTTTATATTATATTTCATTCTTAAAAATATATACCTTTATGGATACTACAAGTGGATGTGGTTTGGAAAAAATGTACCTGGGGTAATAACTCAAAAAAGACATGACATGCTTAATTCATGCCATACCTGGTGAATAAAAATATGCTTTATTTTTTACCCATTTTGAAACTCAACGGGGATATGTTTGGGTTCATTCACATGTTATTTTCAAACCATTATGAAGGATTTGGAACTATTTTAAGGATTTTAGAACTTTATCAAAGAAATAATGTTTTTATTATGAGATTATCTATTCATAAAATTTTCAATTTATGTTAATAAATTCACTATTTTTGGGATTATACATTTTGTTTCATAATGTTATGATCTAATATTTTCTATACCATTATTAATAAATGGATCCTAGAAGAGGAATGGGAACTGTGTCAATACACGTACCCCTTGTAGGTATTTACCTGATTGGAAATAAAATTAATATATAGCTAGAGTTGCATTTGTATTTGATCAAAATATAACCATATCAAGTAAACTGAATCATGTTAAGATAAATAACCTTACCTGTATAGAGACATATGTTGATCCACCATATTGTGTAACAATGTTATAATTATTTATACTTAAGTATACTCTATCATTTAGGGGGTTTAAAAATCTATTGGCAGATGATAAATATATAAGTTATTATGAGAATTTATTTTTCCATTAGGATGAAATGAATGGGAGAATGTTTTCATGGATTTATATAATCTCTATGTATATGTGGATAAATGGTGGTGATTGATTCAAAACACAAAGGATGAATTAGAAGTCGAAAACATGGAAAGAAACGATTTTAAGGTTCACTACCTGAAAATGTATTTTCCTTGTGAGGAATGAGTAGATATGGAGTAAAAATTTGTAATATAAAAGGAATATAAAAAAATTTATAAGAATGAATCTAAATTTATAATTTTATAAAGGAAAGATTAAAACTATGCATATAATATTTTAAAGAGTAAGGTTGATCATTTCATTGATGAGATTAAGAAAATGCTTTGAATGTAACTAGTCTCCCAAAAGTTCTCATCATGTGTAGACATAGTATCATGTGGCATAATTATAGATAAATAATTCTTAATTTATTTTATATTTTAAGTGAAGAAAGGGAAGATGAGGAAAAAAGAGAAAAATATGAATAAAAGGAAGATGGTAAATAAGGATTTCCATGAAATGGTAATTTTGGAAAGAATAACCTCGTACTTTATTGAAGGGAAAAAGATTTTACCTAATGTTTGGAGAGAAAATAAAAAATGCTCGCAATTAAAATGGAATTAAAGATGTTTTTAATTTTCGAAGTTTCAATTGTATGGAGATATGACACTACAAAAATGATTTTCTAAAGCATTAATGGTATATATATAAGAAGTGTCTAATGAAAGAAGGTTAATTGTATGAAATTAATATGGACGTAGTTGAATTATTAATGTGTATGTGTACTTGGATTCAAAAATTATGTTGTATAATTATGTTTACCTATGGTATTTTTGTTATAATAATCATGCAACATATTATAATTATAACATAGTAGTATTTCATTAAGGATTTTCAAGAATATATTAAATGGTACCAATGAACTAGAAAAGGAATTTAGTGGAAAGATTAATTTATTTTAAAAAAAACATTATTGAGTGAATTTAAACCTTATTTTACAAGTGATGTTGATAAAATAATAGAAAATTTATTTTTACATAATAGTATTTTTACTCAAAAATTGGTTAGTGATTTGATGGTTTCTGTTATTTCATATGGAGTTACTACATTTTTTGAATTATTGATTTAATTAAATCATTTGAGATTTTCTTTAATGAATGAGGAGAAAAATACTTTTTGGAAAAATTAATGTTTTAATTATGGGTTTTTGTGACAAGGTATTCATATATTTTGAATTATATATTAAGAGACACTTTATATTGTCTAGGGTGTATAATGTTTTGTTGATTAGTGACATTCCTTATAAATTTTTGGATATTGAATTTAGTAAAAAAGATTTTGGAAAGGTCCTAAGGTTAAATATTTATGGAATGGATGATGTTTAAATTTGGGTGTTTTTGGATAACTAAAGATAACCATAGTTGTTTTGGAAATTATCAAGGACATTGCAATCATTTATGGATCTTATGACTTGTAAAAAGTTAATTTTAGTTCCTCAAGCATGAAAAAACCTACTTGAATACCCATTTATTGGATAAATAATATAATATTATGGTGAAAATATATTAAATGATGAAATTATACTACTCATGACATTATATTTAATTAATATCTTAGTTTAGAATGTAATGGAGTTCTTTAACATTAGGAAAAAGACCACAAAACACAAATGTTAACCCAATACATTCATTTTTTATGAAATGTTGATTTTTTATCAACCGATATAGATTTATGTTATTGTGTTAAATAACCTTTTATATATTACCCATAATTTTTTTGATAAATGATCTATATCAGTCTCCATAATTATTTAAATTTTTCTTCTATGTACGTATATTCACTTGCAACCAATGTTACCCTAATTGATAACCTTATTATTTCTTATTCTCGATGACATTTATAATTCCCTTTATATCTTATCAATAGGATGTATTATTAACTATTATCATGATATGGAATTTAAATAATGTTATCTTCACATTTCAAATCCTTTATTGTTGAGTTCATGATTAAATTTCAAGGACACAATTTTATTATGGGGTAAAATGTAACGACCCGAGATTTTAGAAGAGAAACACCATGTCATATATCGCATATGAAATAAAACAAAAAGATTATATGGTAATGTAACAGCATTAAAATTCACAATAAATTTATTATTAAATAAGTTAAATCTCTTCTATATCTTGTGATGCACACCATATCGGGTCTAAAAGAAACATGATACTCTAATAAAATATTATTAATTAAGAAATAAATTTAAAACCTAGCTATTAAGTTCGAGGGTATGAGTATGACTAAATAAATTATAAATATTATTAAATTAAAACATGTATAAAGTAAATTAAATGGTTATATATTTATTATAAATAAAATATGAATCATTTGAAAGAAAAAGAATTTTTTTTGAAGAACTGCATTTTTCTAAAAGGTGGTTTAGTCGTACTTTACACCAAAAATTTAAATTTAATTATTATAAATATTAGAATTTTTGTCTAAAAAAATAAATAAACGATGAAATATAAAGGTAAAAATTATCTTTTTGTGATTTTTTTATAATTTTCTGAAAATATTAATTTGTTGATGTATAGTGAAATATACTGATTTTTATTGAAAACTGTTTTTTCAATTTCAATTATTTACAATGTTAAAGAATATTATAAATTTGTTTTAAATTAAAATTAGTCCAATTATTTTAAGTTTTTTATAATTTAGATAGTTTTATTCATTTTCATAATACTTATACCAGAAAAATTTAAACTTCTGGATGTTTTTGTTTGAAAAAACCATTTTTAGACTTATATTTTGAATTAATTTTAAATTAGAGACAAAAAAGTATGTGAATTGAATTTTTAAAAATGGAATATATATTTATAATGCTAATAATATATATAATCTAATAAAAAAAACTTAATTTATAACATAATGAATATTAAAAATAGAAAAAATTAGTTACCACAGTTATGGTAAAAATAGGTTTACTAGGGTGTTAAACTATGAATATAATAGATAAAATGAAATAGAATCCTGTAAAAAACCTTTTTATGGGTTAATTTAGAACTTATATAAAATAAGGAATTATAATTGCAAATATTTGAAACATTTTCATGATAAAATTATTGGTGTAATTCATTCTTTTAAAATAATTCCTAGTGTGTCCTCTCCCTCACTTATAAAATGCCACCCTCTCCTTACATCATCACACCTCAAAATACATTTGTTTCAGATAATATACAACCAAATATATTACTTACATGCCTCCCCACATCATATAGAATTTATTTTTATTAGGAAACCCTCATAAGAAGGATTTTTGTATAAACCTATAGAGTCTTTCTGAAGAAGATGAAAAATTATTTACATGCATTTTTTTATTTCTTCTTCCACCTCCATAAAATATTATAATATATTAATAAAATAATAATAAATATTATCTCATATGTTATTTTATTTTATTATGTTAAATTCATAACCTATATCTATATCCACTTCCCTAAAATGGAAAACAAATCTGTCGATTATGTGTACTGTGAACTACCAACTCAGGAATCAATGTAATTAGTTTTTCATCACTACCTTTCAAGGATGTATATAATGATAGAATTAACATATTTATAAAATATTTAAGAAATTATTATACATCTAGAATTATTATATCATATATACCATATAACTTTCCATCATGTGGTGTGATATAATAACACCGCTTTTGTGTACACTACTTGAAAAGTCATTATTTATAACTGGGAATTTGCGAAGGGGGCCCGTCACAAATTCCCTATAGCAGAACATGGTGTCACAAATAGTATTTTATGTGATGGTTCATCAGAAATATTTTCCTTGAGTTTTTTGAAAAACATGTTGTAATGGGCCTGTCACAAAAGAAAATAAAAAAATAAAGTAAAAAAGTAAATAACTATTTGCGACAGGCCAGTCGTAAAAAGCTTACAAAATTATAATTAATAAAGTTGAGTAAAATAATAATAATAAAATAATATCAAATAATAATAATAATATAAATAATATTCATATAATAAAATAAATAATGTTATGATAATAATAATGATAATAATAAAACAATAATATTACTAATATTATTAATATTACTAAAATTGATAAAAAATAAATAAATAAAAATAAAATTATAAAATAATCAAAACCTCAATATTTTTAAAAATATAAAAATAATAACAATTAAAAAAAGTAATAATAGTAAAAAAAAATAAAATTATAATTTTAATAAAATAATAAATAATTAATAAAATAATTGGAAATAATAATAAATTAAATAAAGAATAATGTAAAAAAATAAAATAAAAAAGAAATCAATAATTAAATAATAAAAAAATAAAATATCCATGACAATATAAAAAAGACACTATAAATAAATTTAAAAAATATATTACAAAAAATGCACATTCAAATGTTTTATCATAAAAAGTAAATACATCAGTAAGGGGGAGTGTCTTCTCAAGGAGCTGGAAGAGCGGGAGGAAATGGTGGAGGGAACTACATTCCTAAACCATGAGTTAGACATCGCATGTACTCAATTGTCTTCTCATGTTGCTGCCTCTGCCATCGACACATCTCATTGTGCTGCTCCTGCTGCTGTTGATAGAGGTCTTTCGGCTCCCTACGCATACTCTCTATAAGCTCACCCTATGATCGTAGCTGCTCCTGATACTATGCAGTAGCTGATGGTGAATCTCTACAAACTCATCTCGAGCTGCATGTCGGCATCACCGTGATACCATAATAAATCCCAGGAATCAATCAAGAGTCGATACGAACAGCTTCACCTTTTTCAAATGCACTCAAGGTTGCCTGCATCCATGGTGCCTCATCAAATCTTACTGCACTGGTTTGATTATCAGTCTCGGCCTGACTCTCAGTCTGTGTCTGAGACATCATGGACTTATATGACTCCATCAATTGAAATTTTAAATTAAAATAGTTAAAATAATATTTATCAATTAATTTTAAAAGTCAAAAAGAAATTACACTGACCACATTTTACCCTGGTGATCACCTCTAATATCTCTAGTGACAAGATCAATGTCCATCCTCTTATAAAGCTCAAAATCCAAAATATCGGGTTGTTTGACTACCTATATGAATATAAAATAATCATTTTACCTTTAATGTTATATTAATTAATTAAAAATAGGTACTTACCTTATGTTCCCTATGCATATTTAAGGTATGACTACCAGCTCGATGAGTCACCTCATGTATCCCCTATTTTATCGACCTACTGATGATCTCCTCTGAAAAAAACCACCCATCCAGTGTTAACATAATCTATCCCAAACCTGAGATGAAATGTAATCAGGTTGGTGGGTACAGAAAAATCGATAAAACTCTATAACTCATTCTTTCTCCTTCAAATTGTGAAAAAACTGACAGTAATGCTCACTCATATAGCCCTCACATGCCTATTAGATAGAGTCACACATGGTCCCATTAACTAGATACCATAAACCCTATAAAAAATTAATAATATCAAGTTATCAATTAAATAAATTAAAAAATAAATATTCTTTATTTATATCTAAGACAATGATCAAACATGCATTGTTGAACATCTCTAAAAATTTGATCCCATATTATCCATGCACTAGAATAATAATTTCACAATATAGCACTCCCCTGGCTAATAGCTATATGTGATAATCTATGAAAAAATTAATAAATAATAATACAATTAGTATATAAATAAATTAATGATTATTTATGAAAACTAACTGAAATACACAAGTATGCATACCTCTGCAAGCATTGATCGATGCCAAGATGTGGATGTCACTCAGGGATACAGTTAGTAATCATCAATCATAGAAGACCACAACCTCACCAAGTCCTTGTTGCACCACTAGTAGTCTAAGGGGCAGATAATCTTAAAACCCACACGACATTATGTAGATCAACACCCTTCAACTCATGAAACCAATCCAAATCCATCCAAAAAATTAAATGATTATTTGTAAATAATTGATAACAACTATTATATATAGATTTATATATATTATATGATTGTAACAAGAAATTAACTATGTCAATCTTCATCTCCATCCTCATTTTCATATTTGACATTGTCAATATCTTCATATTCCTCCTCAATATCATGAATATCCATATGAGTTTAAGTTTTATTATCTATTATCAATTCAAATTCATTGGTTACATAAACAACATCATTGTAACAATTATCCCTTATCTATGGGGTTTCATCATCAATATTGAAGTCTCTTATTGGAAAAGACGTATTTGGAGAAGCCTCTTGAAAAATTTAAATTCCCTACACTTCATTAGAACCACTTTCACTTTGAAAAAACTGATTTTCCTAAGATTTCATTTTTATTATTCTCCAAAAATCACCCAACTCTCTTGAAATAGCACAGTAATTTTCATAATAAATTTAATATGCTTGATGATCCAATATAAATAGTTCATTTACTACAAGAATAATTTTATATTTAATATTAACTATTCCATAGATCAGATAAACATGAAATCCTCTCTTACTATCCAACCATTGATATTTAAACATCATTATCTAATTCGATCCTAGATAACATAGTTCAATAATTTATTCCAACATGCCATAAAATTCAACTTCAATTTATCTATGATGAGATCCTCTCAAGAAAACTACAATATGAATTCTTTATTCCCCATATGCATTTGTATAAAATCAAAAATCATTCACCACATATATATTACAAGATCTAACCATTTTTGATTGTGGGTTACTCAATGAACACAATAAAATATCAATTTTATCCTCCTGTTGAGATTCCTGAAAATTTGAAAAACAATAATCAATATAATATGTAATAAATTGATTTTATATGTTAAATGATAAATAATTTATGTTACCATTTTTTGAAATTAGTAGGAAAATTATTTTTTCGATGTTCATCAAGAGATTCTGCTGTAATTTTTGGAAGATTTTTCTTGATATTATAATAATATAACATACAAACAAAATTATATTAGTATACTCTGACAAATATTATAAAATAAGTGATAATATCACTCACATAACTAATAATTTCATTTCTTCATAGTTGAGAAAAAAATAGTATGTGATCTTTGATGTTTATCATCAGAAAGTTATAATTTATGAACTCCACAAAAGACAAGTTCTTGATGATTAAAAACTGATAATTTATTACTCATTCCATCATCAAAATTTTCCTCTTTCCGACCCATGTAGTTTTGTTTTGAGGGATATTCAGATTGAAAATAGTGAGAGAAGAAAAAATAAATTTCCTCGTCTAATTAAACTTCTTTAATTGATCCTTCAACAGATGATTTGTTACATAGTTTTTTCTTCAATTTCAATATTCATTTATCATATGGGTAAAACCATCATAACTAAACCAGACTACCAAATCTTTCTTCATGTGGAAAATTTAATGTCAAATGTTACATTGAGTCAAAGAAAGGCGGTGGGAATAATTTTTCCAGTTTATATAAAATTAAAACAACATATTATTGAAGTATACATAGTTCATCATAGTATTTATTTAATATATATATGTCTCTAAAAAATATGACATAACTTCTAGTTCATCCCAAATCATATAATTCAATAATCCTCTTAATCTAATCAGTAGATGTCTTTCCATTATAACATGACAGTCATGACTTTTTAATCTAATAATATGACCATTTCTTACACATCTCTCCAAATTAGAAATATAACCATATAGAAGTCTCAAATATGAAATCCACTAATAAAATATTAACTTATTTACTTTTCAATGTGTATAAGACACTTTTGTATTCATTACATTTTATGATCTGGTATTTTTATACAATTCATGTTTTCATCACCAGAAAATTTGGGAAAGATCTAATCATGACTTTAAATCATTTTTTTCATACCTAGTGTCTCGAAAACTGTATAAAATATATTAACAAAATAGTTCTTATCAATATAGATGAAATCTAACATGTGAAAGACCCACAAATCAGACCAATATGGCAGATGCCCAAAAATGCTCCATTTTATCCAATTTTGTTCTTTCCCAAAGACATCAATTTTATGTTGGTTTATAGTCGTTCCAAATTTAACGGGAGGTAATGAATATTGAAATGATTTTAACTCGGTACCTAGGATTATTTTAGGAGGTCCATCTCTTTCAATTGTGTGTTTTTTGGAATGATATTTGTTCCTCCGAAAAGGATGATCAGTTGGAATGAAGATGTGATGATAGTAAAAAAACAAGGTTATCATCCATTGATGAGAATAAAATCTTTTCTACCTCTCATAAAATATGAAAATTATTTTGGACCATGTGTACTATATCTCAATAACAATCCAAATATTGGGTAGTCATTAATTGTCCTAATCAATGCAGTTTTCAGTAGGAAATTTTTTTTCGCCGCAATATCATATGTACTGGAACCATTAATCCGCAATATATTTATCTCATCAATCAACGGTTTCAAATAAAATCATTATTATTTTTATAATTTCTTGAGATTAGAACGGTTAAAAATATCTATGTCTCCTTCATCAACATATAATGAGGTAAATTGTACGGAGTTATAAAGAAAATCTAACAAGAATATTAACTACTGTAAGAACCAAATGGATAGAAACCATCAGTTGAAAGACCCAATCACATTTAACAAGCTTCTGAAAAAATATGGATGTTCTTGGTCAAAAGTTTTCCATGAATCCCATAAAAGGGGTTATTTATGCTTTTACCAATTGAAATACTAGTCTTGTGCTATGAAATCAATGAAGCTATGTTCTGAGACATAAATAATCAGTACAATATGGGTGTACGCAGGGTACACCTCATCTTTTTAATAGGTATCAATCCATACTTACCTTTTTGGGCCTCTTTATACCTCAATTTACAACATGTAAGACTACTATCCAATGACTTATTTTCACTGTAATATAGTATGAAATCATTTGATTATGCATATTCTTATGATAACCTAGACCTAGATTATGAACCAGCCTCTAGCTCTCATATAAATTTGTAGGTAACACATTTCCTTAAAGTAATAGTGTTTTAACCAAAGAGAATATTTGATCAAAATAACTATTTGAAATTCCATTTTCAGATTTAATAGCCATAATGTTTTCAACCACCTCAATTTTTCTTATCGAACAACCCTGATATAAAAAATCCTTAGTTGACCTTAGCAACCCATAAAATTGGTAAGGTTACCACTTTGGAGTTAATTAAATGTCATCCTAAGTTTCAGTTTTTTGAAAAGTCTCACCTTCCACATATTATACTAAATTATGAAAATGTGATGGATCTAGAACCAAATTATTAGTATCTTCTCTAGATCTGCGTTCACTATGTTGATACAAAAAAATTTAATCTTTTTGAAAACAAAAATAAAATAGATGACCCCAACATTGTAAAATATGTCAAACATTCACATAGTATATTTATACATGAATCGTTTGGATTTCTATGCTGATTTATCCATGTACGATAATCTTATAATGAATTTTGTTGACTTCATTATTCCATATTTCTCTAAAGATATAAAATATTTAGTTTTTTATAAATAATATGATATAAGAAACATAGTATCCAAAAAAAATAAAAAACTATTAATTATTCTTAAGTAGTCCATATTTTAGGATCTAATTTGTAGAAGTAGATGCTCAAATGTAGGGGGGGGGGGGTGAATTGGATAATTTAAAAATTCCTTTGTAACCTTTAATGTTGATATAAAATATTCTTTAGGAATGTTTCTTCACCTTAAATAAATTTTTTTCTTATGGTTAAATTTTATCTTTATGAAATCATAGTTTAACAAAGTTAAACATAATTCACAAAACCTCTCAAAGAAACCTTTTCATAAACTTTACAATCTTAAGATAAAAAGTTAAGAATGATTTTCTTAAAATAAATATTCTACCATAGAAAGTATAAAATATTTAATATAATCAGAGTAGAAAAATTATAAATTATAAGAAAGTTATATAATCTAACATTGAAAAAGTTAAAAAAGTTGTTGAATAAAAACAACAGGAAATAGAAAATAAGTGGAAAAAATATTCTTCTAACCCAAAGAGATGGTTATCCGACAACATTGGATAAAGGTTAATTGATTTATATTTTCAAGAAATTCTGCCTTACCCAAACCCAGGTAAGCCCTCAATATGAAGATCGATATCTATCTTTATATCCCCACAAGCCCTCAATTTAGAATAAAATTGAAACCTATGTCTTCCAAATCCGGAAGCCCATGATCAAAACGATCGAAGTCTACACAATAAAAGTCTGAACAAGTTGTTCATGACAACTGCACGAAGCACTGAGAGTTGTAAAAGAGTCTCTCTAGAAATCACTTCACAAGCCTTGATCTCTTTTTCATTCACTGTTTATCATCGACGTTTTTATGTTTATTTAATCATTCAAACAGATTTGTATTTATAGGAAAATTTTCCCAATGATCGTCTTCACTCCAATGGTAATATTTTCCTTAAATTTCGGAGGGACCTGGACACATGTCAAACATACAATGGTTAGTTTGTAACCGATTATACGACAACATTTCATATAATAAACTGATGTTAGTTTAATGTTAAGTATAATAAATAATATAGAATCTGATTATATTGGAATCATACATTAAACAACACTAACATTATGAAGAAAAAAGATTTTAAGATAATACAACAATCGAATTGAGAAAAAAGGTATCACGGTTTTTGGGTACCCTTATTATGAACAACAATATCACATTTGTATCAGAATTGTTATCATGAAATCGGTATGACTTTTGTACAAGATTTGGTATCATGAAAAACAACATTTCATTTGTACCAGAATAATAATCATGAAAACAACATGACATTTGTACCAGAATCGGTATCATGGAAACAACATGACATTTTTAATAGAATGAGTATCATCAAAAGAGAATGTCAAAACTATAGGTAAATGTAATGAAAGATTTTTATTTATAAAAAATGATAATTATGTAAGTATAGTAGAATGATATTTCTGTAAGCAAACATAATGATAATTTTGTTAGTATAATAGAATGACAAAACTGTAAGTAAAACGGAAAGACAAATTCAGAACTTAAGAAAAAGTGTTTTTGATTTTCAGGATATAAAAAATATTGGGAATTGGTAAGTCACAAGATAACTTTTTTGACTCAACAATCTCCACCTTTTGGAAATCACAAGAAACATTGCTAATGAAGAATATATTGACTTTGATAAAAATGAACGATAAACATTATCTCCCTTTTTGAATGAAATTTAGGATGAATACAACAAACTCCCCCTTAGGTTATGTTTCCCAAGGATAATATTCTAGATCATTAGCTTCCACTTTTCTTTCTTAATAATATATCTCCCCCTTATATAAACATTCCTTTTTAAAAGAAACTCCCCCTTACATAGGCATTATTCATTCATAGCATACTCCCCCTTAATAGATTCTCCCTCTTTGAAGTATTCATTAAATTATTCATTTAAAATAAATTCTCCCCCTTTGTGATTTTCAAAAAGGAATGGAGAAGTATAAGATTTTCTTGTAAGGTTAAAGAAACATACATGGGAAAACAAATCAAGTATATGCAAAAACATCTTAAGGAAATTTTGGACATAAAATTTAGATTTCAAAAAAACATCAAAATGAAAAAAAATCCATCATTCGTTTTCTCAAGCTTCATTTTCATTATCAAAGAATTATGTTTCTTAACATACTTATGATATTCTTGAAGATAATTCAACAAGATCTTCAGATCCTGGTTCTTCTTTTCTGAGGACAATATCGTTTCTTCTTGAGAAACCACCTATTTCACTTTTTCAGTTCTAACATTCTTCTCAATATTTACAGATCGGGAAATGGTATTGAGTTGGCTATCTTTCTCAGAAATAGTTCCTTTGAATTTATTGAACATGGACTCACAAGTATTAAAAACTCTGTTTGTTGAATTAATGAAGTTAGTGAACTGTCTAAGCTCTGCATTGATGGTTTTAGTGCAGTTAAAGACTTTCTTAAAAGTCACCTTCTGAGCATTATAATCGATCAGAATATTACTAAAGTATCATTTTTCATTAACCACCATGTTTATAAGAATATTGGTTCATTCCTTCTTTCGATTCAGGGTCTCTTTTTTTATTTGACTCTAGGCATCTATATTTTCCAGAACTGGAATAGTGCTGACTAACTTCCTTAAATATAGCTTGACAAAGTCATGCTCAACATAGGGTGATGATTCAGAGCCTGAAACATCTTTTTCTTTCTTAGTTATTCTTGTAGTTTAGGAATCTATTATCTCTATCCTTTTTTAAGACTTATGCGGAATTTCTTTTTTCGATGAGTCAACCATAGATCTCTTTCCTTTGATTTGATTTCAGACTGGGGTTTGTTCATGAGATACTTGGATAACATTTAGATCTCCATGTTCATCTTCTTCCCCTTTAGGATATTCTTCTTGTGTTTATTCTTGTCTTTCTTCTTCAAGGATCTCTTCCTCTTCATCACATTGTTGTTCCAACTCATCATTCTATTCTTCTTACACTTCAAACTCAACTACTTGTTCAACTTTAACTTCAGCTTCTTCCTCTATATCATGATCTACAGAATCATAATTAGAATTTGAGCTCTTAAGAGTTCCAATGTAATCTTTCACTTCCCTTAATACATCATCATTGTCTTCTTCAATGATCTAATATTCCATTTCATGAAGAGGTTCTGATAATGTTAGGACATTCATTGATTTCTGGGATTCTTGAGTCGCTGTCGGTTTTTTATGAACAACTTGAGGTTCTTATACTTGTTGAGACTTCTTCTCTACAAATTTCAGCAAATACTGGAACACTTGAGATTCTGTGGATTTCTTCTTCAATATCTTCTCCCTATTTTCTTTCTCTACATTTTTAGCTTGATTGATTTTTATGGCCTTGGCTTTTGCAGGATTTAGGATAAAGGATGGATCACCTTATTTTCTGGTAGCTTCCATCTCTCTCTATTTTACAACGGTAGAATCAGAATAGGCTTTTGGTATCTTTTCAAGAATAGGTGATGATACTAAAACATCAGGAACCAGTGTTGGTAATCTTGGTTCCTCTGGTCTTCTTTTCTTAAGTACCGATTTTGAAGATTTCGGAACATCAACATTTTTCTAGAGACCAAAATCTTCAAAAGGGTTGGATTCAGGTATAAACTATAACTTCATCCTCCTTGGAGTATCATCAATGAGAAAACAAATATTTAACGTCTTTGAGACTGAACAACAAGGGACATTCAAATATTGAAGTCACATAACAAATATCCCGGAGATAGAGGCCAAATATATAAGAATATAAGATTAGATGGTTCCACCTTTTACTACCTGGATAGTGAGAAATATGTACTTGATCATGTTTATCTTCATTAAATTGAAGAGAAATTCTAAAATAAAGATATAACATATCTTTAGAGATTCCTTATATATTTTCAATGGAATAAGGAAACCTTGAAACCTGAGAGCTACCAGCTTGTGATTTGTTGTAATATTTGTAATCTTCATATTCTTAACATACTTAAGACCAAGGCAATCCAAATCCTAGTCTTTTTCAAAAGAACCTTCTTTCGTGGGTGTTCTATGAGAGCATAAAATATCCTCTCCTTCATACGGTATTTTGAGAACATTTGATACCTTCTTATATGGATATGTATAACCATTTTCATAACTGTTGAACTTAAACATATCCTTGCCATCCTTTTGGAAGAATGGTATGGATTCATAGAATTGAATATATAGATCAGGGTAAACAAGATCTTGAGATTTCTCCGTAGCCATACAAACAATTTCCCATCCATTAGTTCTTATTACCTTAGAGATAAAGGAGTCATATTTTTCATAGAAGTTTGGGCATACCAGTCTTTCCCTAAATATCACCCACTCCTTTATTTCCTTTCTAATTTTCACATGATATGCTGAGGATTTAGGAGTCATTAAGAGTGAATGAGACAAAGGAAATGGAACAAATGCTTTAATGGAAATAAAACTTCAGCTCAGAGATTAGTTAGGATGGTGAGACACTCATAAACAAAGCACCCCTTAAATCTAAAAAGTTATGAATTTTCCGCTTCCATAATATAATCAAACATATGAAAATAATATGATCTGATCTGATAGTTGAGAATGGATGTAGAAAAATACGAATCCTGATATTTTGATGTTAGGTAAACCAGGAATTGAAAATTTTGAAATACCAACCATTTAAACATAAAATTAGATTATTATTAGTAAGAAAGTGTACCTTTTTGAATACTCTAAATAATTTATTGGTATTATAATAATCCTCCTAGAATATTTAGTTTCTAGGATTTCAATTCCATGAATGTCTATTCCGAGAATTTCAATTCCAAAATTAAAACTCTGAAAGAAAAAGATAATCAATATTTTCATAAGGAACAATATAATTTCTTAAAGTAATATTATTCTCTTATAAAAATAGGGAAAAAACATGCATATATACTCCCCCTGAAATAAGGAGTAACATAATGTTAGGAGATTATTTAAACAAGAAGTATATATGAATGATTACCTCACAGAGATCATTCCTAGATTTTGTTTAATGCAATAAAATCCATCACAAGGTAATGGTTTTCATAAAATATCAGAAAGTTGTTCTTTCATTATGATGAATTGAAGAATAATATATCCTTTAAGTGTGTGGTCCCTAAGAAAGTGAAGTCTAATATCTATGTTCTTTGCATGGGAGTGATATGCTAGATTTTTACTTAGGGAAATGGAACCTGCATTATCACACATTATTTGAGTTTTATTAAAACTCATACTATAGTCTGTGAGTGTGTGTTACATCCAGAACACTTGGGTGCAACAACATCCAGCTACAACATATTCAGCTTCATCAAGGAAAAGTTCTACAGAATGTTGTTTCTTGTAATCCCAAGAAACTAATGAATATATTAAGAAATAACAAGTTCCAGAACTAATTTTCCTGTCCATTTTACCACCACTAAAGTCAGCATTCGAAAAAAAATTATATTCTAAAGCATTTATAGAAGAATAAAATACTCTGAAATCTAAAGTTTCTTTTAAATACTGAAAAAGTTTTTTTAAAACTTCTAAATGGGATTCTTTAGGATTTTCATGGTATCTTTCCCATAAGAATATTGAGAACATTATGTCAGGTTGATTAGTTGTTTAGTAAATTAAAATTCCTATAATCCCTCTATAAGATGTTGGATCCCCAGGTTTCCCTGCTTTATCATTATCAAGAATATTAGAGGTTCTGATAGAAATGAATATACTCTTAGTATTGTCATACCTGAAATTTTTAAGAATGTACTTGATATACCTATGTTGGGATATGTAATTTTTCTCTGGTTTTTGAGAAATTTGAAAACCAAGGAAAAATGTTAACCCACCCATGATACTCATTTCAATCTCAGATTTCATAAGATTCACAAAGGAATCAGTTAAGTATTGGGGAGTTTATTTTAAGATGATGTCATCAACATAAATTTATAAAATCAAAACAACTTTAATGTTTTTCTTAATAAAAAGTATTAGATCAGTGGTTCCCTTATCATAGTTATTTTGATGCAAAAATCCTGAAATTCTATCATAATAAGATTTAGGGGTCTTATTTAAGTACATATAAAACTATTTTAAGTTTGTAAACATTATTAGGATATTTTTTATCTTTAAAAATAGGGGGTTCATCTACATAATCCTCTTTCTATACATAACCGTTAAGGAAAGAACACTTTACATCCATTTGATAAAGTTTGAAATTAAAGAATGTTAAGAAGGATAAAAGAATATGAATAGATCTATGTCTTGCTATTGGAGCATAGGTTTTTTCATAGTCTATGCCTTTTTGTTGATTATATCCTTTAGCAACTAATATTTCCATATTTCTAACAATGATTCAATTTTCATCACATTTATTTCTAAAAACTTATTTTACTTCAATAAGAGAAGTTTCTTTAGGGTTTTCAAACAAGGTCCAAACTTGATTCCATACGAATTTGTTGAGTTTATATTGCATATCCTTTATCCAATATTCATCACAAAAGGCTTCTTTAGAAGTCTTTGGTTCAAATTAGGAATGAAACAAAACATGTTCAACTTTATTCCTTAAATAACATCCAATTATTAATGGTTGATTAATATTACCTATTATATTATCACTGGGATGATTTCTAAGTAACCACTAACTTGGGTTTTAAAAAACTTGTTCACCAACATAGGGTAGAAAATCTTCAGGGGTAAATGTTTCAGAATTTGTTTCCTGAACAATTTTCTTATCTGAAAAATTTTCAATCAACAGTTGGTGATCAGTTTTAGAAAAAATATCAGAAATAAGTTCAGGTTTTTTGAAAACAAAAGGATCAGTTTCATCAAATTTAACATGTATAGTTTCTTCCATAATACATATGTTTTTATTGAAAACTCTATTTTCCTTAGAGTTTGTGAAATAGCCAAGAAACATCTTGTAAGAACCCGATTCTTATTCTTGAGGTATGGGTTTCTTATTTTCAATTTTCCTCAAGTGTTTTTGAGAAAATAAAGAAAATGGGTAAAAATACCAAAATTTGTGGGTACACATCATGTAATTTTCAATACCATGTGTACTTGGGCTGTGTGGGAAGAGTTTACAGGGCTTGTTGGCCTGTTGGAAATGAAAGGTGTAAAAACTGACTACATGCCGTTTACTTAGTATATACACGCCATGTAATCAGTCGGTATGTGAATAGTAAGGTGGTGGGATTAGCTACCAGCGAAGTGACAATACACACCATATACTTAGAAATACACACCATGTAACCAAGTCGGCTGATGAATAGTGAGGCGGTGGAAACTGGACGCTAGAGGAACAGTTAAAAAATGGAAAATACACATAGTGTACATGAGAGTACACGGCGTGTAGTTATGTTTTTACTCTTAAAACATGCATTAGACACCTCTTTCGACAGAGGAAGCTTAGAATGCTTTAGATCCACAAGAGAGAAGGCCAGACATTGAAAGACCTCCCGACCGCACACCGGGACTCTGATTCCATCTCCAACGATATCATTTGAACCGTGCAGGTGAGTTCTTATATCTTTTTGAGTGTTTCCTTCCAATTCATTCCCAAAGAAAATTTATTTGAGTTTTAATGGGTGAACTTTTACCCCATATCTATGCTGATCTCCGATTTTTCAGGATGCGTCGTTCAAGTTCATCGATTAGAGGAGATCAAGGTAGGTGGTTTGGTGTTAATTTCCAATTGTTATATTGTTTTTGTGTACCATTGTGCTACGATCCCATGTTTGGGGTGTCGTATGGTTGAGGCCTTGACTAATTAAATACCTATAATTTAATAGGTAATTTAATGAATATATAATAACTGCTATTTGGGATTATTGACTTGATCCAGGGCCACCCCATGGGTGTGTTTCCCTGGTTTATCTATTTGGCCAGGTTACCCAAGGGTATGCCGTGATTTAGAATGATTTGAGTTTTCCTAAGAGAAAATGTATATATAATTGCTGGCTTATGTGTTGTGCTCAGCCCGATTACTTGATTAGCCTAAGGGAAGTGTTTTTATTAGCCTATGGGAAATGTATCGTTTAGCCTAAGGGAAAATTTTCTTATGCCTGTGGGTAGTAACTTCCGTGCCTAAGGGAAATATCTTGTATGCCTGGGGGAAATATTCTTTATGCCTGAGGGAAATCACCTTAGGGTTTCGATTCTAATTACCCGAGGGTAAGGTTTTTCATGTCTAAGGACTCTTTTTACTTTTCATATTCAGTGTGGTGATTTATTATGTTATACCTACCAAGCTAAAGAATAGGCTTGGTATTGTTTTACCTTTTACTTGTTAGATAACCTGTTGTGGGTTTTGTTGTGGAACTGTATATGAGATTGTCGGCTGAGGATGAGTCTTGGAAACATATAATTAAATTATATTGAATTTGTAAATAATAATTTAATTTGAAATATAACTGTTTGTAATGTTTACTTTTGAGTACTTCATACTTTACTTCATTTCATTACTGCGCACTACTGTTGGACATTGTCACTAACAGTTGGGCAGGAGACTTTGGTAGTTGCCTACTGGGATTTATTTCTCACACCCTGTTTGGGTCATGTCTTGTGCCCAAATAGATTATATTGTTGTAGGTGTTGATAAGGGAAAGAGTCCCTATACATGTATTTTATTGTTCTAGAGGAGTAGGAAGGCATGGGACTGAGCTTAGGCTTGTGATGCTGCTGAGTTCCCGATGCACTGTTTTTCTTTACTATACTCGTACCTTGTCCTATATTGTTATAGATTACGGTGAAACATGTTTTGGCTGCTATCTAATACTTAGGGACATATTGAATCATATATATATATATATGATGATTGTCATCTTTTACTTATGTACTGTTGTCCATTTCAGCTTGGTATTGTTTACTGCTTCTTCTTTTAGTATGTTTATATTTCTCTGCTGCGCTACAGTTTGAAAAATGAGGGCATAATTTCCCCATTATCAGAAATAGGCCCTTACTGCTAGTCGATATCCTCTAGAATTTGGGGAAATTCACTTGAGGCCATGTGACCAACTGGGTTCGGGGCACCCGTGGTGTTTTACCCAAATCTGGGATGTTACAAAGTGGTATCCGTGGATTTTTCTTTTCTCTAAGTTATTTTATTTTTTGGTGACGAAGGAAAGAGATAAATTGTTAAGGGATTAGGTAATAATTGTTCCTGGGAGTAGCTACCCTGTGTACAGGTAAAGTACAGATTGCCTCGAATTAAATAGTGATTTTTTGTTTATGATTATTACAATTGATTTGATTTTCACCGTTGGGTGACAAACTTGTAGTGTGTTGTTTATATTTTTATACCCGAGTTCTATTTAGTTGAAACCCTAGGAGATGAGGGTATGCCATCTCATGCATCATATATGAACATGTTAGAATCACATGCCATGCATAGTTTCCATGCATGGTAGGTTCATTATAAATTGCATATTTTTGTGATAGATGTTGTGCTAGAAAATGCAAGCTGTTGTTATAGATTCCTCGATAGTTCGTGCTATTTGATAGGGTATTGTTATTTAAGGTTTTGGGAGTGAATTCAAAACATTAGTTCTTGAGGAGTATGGTCCCTCATCAACCAGAATTTGGTTGATCATAATCTTGTTTACTTTGTTATAACACGTATAAGATACGAAACTTTGGATCGTGGGGAGAATGGTCCCTCACAGATCGGAATTTGGAACTTTGGTGTTCGTTCAGTGGTTTTATGGGATCTGGAGTAGTTTCTGAGGCTTACTATAAGAAAAAACCCAGAATACATGCCGTGTAATTATTATTACATGTCATTTACTCTTTTGTTCAGGAAGAAATAAAAAATTATTAAGTACACACCATGTACCATATGTACACGCCGTGTAGTTTATATCTGTTTCATAGGCCGTGTAGGAATAAACACAGGGTTGGGAAAACATTAAGGTTAAATTCCATGTACCGGTTGTACATGTCGTGTCATGTTGACCCTGTGTCCATCGTGTGACTAACAACACGGATGGACAAATATTCTATTAAACATGCCGTGTCACTTTTGAACACGTCATGTAGTGTAATCTGGGAATCCAGTCGTATAACTAACAACACAGGTTGATGTTATCCTTTTTAGTACATGTTGTGTCCATCTAGAACACGCCGTGTAGTGTGAGATTTGTATCTGACTGTGTAACTAACAACACGGGGCGGCGAAGCTCACATTGTAATGAAGTGTACCTGTGGGACACGTCGTGTAGTCTTGACCGGTGAAAGACCGTGTGGAAATGGACCTGTGGCTAGGGAAACCGGGTGGTGTACATGCCGTGTTCTGGTGTAACACGTCGTGTGGTGTCATCCGAGTAGCCGACCGTGTCACTAACCACATGAGTAGTTGGAATCTAAGCAGTATAGGCTGTGTCTATCTGGAACATGCCATGTAGCATGAGCTATGTACTCGGCCTTGTCTCAAAAAACACTTGTTGGTGAAGCTCATCTAGTACACACTGTGTAGACCTTATACACTCCGTTTAGTCTCGTTCAAAAGAGAGTTTTGTGGCTATGTTGGGTAGAAGGACTCTAGCATGGGAAGAAAAATCAAGTACAAGCCGTGTGTGTGGAAAACATGCTGTGTGTTTGGGGTGTTATAAGACCATTTTTGGCAGAAGTACACGCCCATGTGATATACTTAAGGGAACACACCGAGTAGATATTATACATGTTGTGTAGTCTAGTTTTGTAAAACTAGAATGTTTTCTTTCCCATGTTCCCTTCTAGTACATCCATATCTTAGTCATTGATAATTTTAATCTAAGGCATATGTTTGACCTTGTAGAGTCATCCTACTGAGATGACCACGATTTGTTATTTAAGAGAGTGGCAGCGATTATATTCCAGAGACGGTAGGCTACGAGCTAATGATGGATCCTCCAGTAGTGCCAGATGCGATGCCAGCCATTATACCGAAGGCAGGGGCATATGCGCAGTTCCGTGAAGGCTTCATGCGATTTATGCAGACCTTCCAGGGAGCACCGTCAGTTTCCCCATCTATGGAAGAGCTGACATGTATATTCCAGCAATAACATCCACCTACGTTTTCAAGGGATGACAGACCACAGGCTGCGGAGTCTTCGCTGGGTTCTATGCAGACGATCTTCAAGTATCTGGAGGCTCCTCCAGGGAGTAGGGTCAAGCTCGCTACTTAAATGTTGTGCAATTCCACCAAGAGATGGTCGGATGTTACCTCCTAGACTGAGCGTCACTAAGAAATGATGTGTGAATATTTTCAGGCACTCTTCTATGACTTTTTTTTTTCAAATACGCTAAGGGTAGATTGAGCTTGAGAGTTCATGAATATGTAGTAGGGCGCCATGCTAGTGATGGATTATTCTATCTTCCTCACAGCGATACAGCGTTGTGCACCTATTCTGGTGGGTGATGAGATGTTGAGGGCAAGACGTTTTGAGTATGGTCTTCGATATGACTTCTGACCACTGGGGAATGTTTTCATGATGGCTACGGTGCATGCTATTGTGATCCAGTCACTGATTACCGAGCGGAACCTACGGGAAGCTAGTGGTGCAGGCCAGGGCAGTTCGGCACCTATTTCTGGTACTATTTATACCAGTAAGAGGAAGAGGCAGATGGATTTCTCTCACGGTAGATTTACGAGCCATAATAGTTCTTCATGTGGCATGGTGATGTTTTACCAGTGTGGTAAGGAGGGGAAGAAGAGACATTAGTGTCCGCGTGACCCAGTGGAGTGCTGAGCTTTTGGAAATATGGGTCATCTACATCGTTTTTGTAGGGTGTTTCCACTAGTGGATTGTGACAGGGATTCTGTGTAGACTCTGCGTGTAGGAGCAGGGCCAACATCTTCTTACCATTCAGTGAATTGGAATACATCAAGATGTTCAAGATGGGGTGGTGGTCGTGGCCGTGGTTTCCATACACCAGGATCTCAAAGACAGTAGGGCAGGTCATCTCAGGGTAGTCAGGCTATGTCACAGAGCCGTGACATTGGGCAGGCATATGCGGTGCAACAGACCCAACATGAGTAGGATCCTAGATCTTCCACTATCATAGGTACTATTCTAGTTGCTTATGTTTTGTCTTCAGTACTTTTTGATACTGTTGCTACACATAGATTTATATATGTGCCCATTGTGAGAGACTTCGACTCTGTGTTTCTTCTTCTTCTGATATCATGATTCTAGACACTTAGTTGGGGATTAGAACGACATGTGTGCTTCTGTTCAGGGAGTTCCCACTAGACATTGGTGGGTGTCACTTTCTATGGGACCTTTATGTCCTAAATATGATGAGCTATGATGTAATTTTTGGGATGGACTGGTTGGTACCCTTTCGAGCCTTTGTATATTTCTATCATCGCAGGGTTAATTTCACCTCACCAGAGAGCAGAGAGTTTCTATACAAGGGCGACTGGGATGTCCAAGAGAGTCGAGCCGGACCCGAGCATCGTGGGTGAGGTGGAGTGAAAGAACAGATTGTGAGTTTATATCTGGATAAACAGAGAACATATTTGAAGGATTTAACTCCAGTAGTTTATCATTTCAGGGATGTCTTCCCGGACGAATTTTGAGGTCTAAATCTGGAGAGAGAGGTGGATTTCCCTATTGAGCTTCTGCCAGGAGTAGAACCGGTGTCTATTCCTCCTTAAAGGATTGCTACACTAGAATCACAGGAGCTAAAGAGGTAGTTGTAGGAGTTGGAGGCAAAGGTTTTCATTCGACCTAGTACTTCTCCTTGGTTTTCACCTGTCTTGTTTGCGAAGAAGGTGGATGGTACCCACAGAATTTGTGTGGATTATCAGAAGGTGAACCGATTAGAGATCAAGAACTGATATCCCCTTCCTAATATTGATGATCTTTTCTATCATCTTTGAGGAGCACGAGTGTTCTAGAAGAATGAATTGAGATCCAGATATCATCAGTTTCATGTTAGACCATTAGACATATCTCTTACAACTTTTCAGAGTAGATATGGTCTATACGAGTACTTGGTCATGCTGTTCAGACTCACGAACACGCCAACCGTTTTCATGGCTCTAATGAATCGTGTGTTCCACCCATATCTGTATTATTTTGTGGTAGTCTTCATGGATGATATCTTGGTGTACTCTCTCACTCGACATGACCATGCTACCCATCTTGAGATCATTTTGAGTACATTGAGAGAGCATCAGTTATATGCTAAGCTCTCAAAGTGCCACTTTTGGATGGACCAGATATACATCTGGGGTTATATTATCTCCGAGGTAGGAGTTGCAGTAGACCCAGAAAAAGTTAGAGCAGTAGTTTATTGGGAGTATCCTAAGAACATGTTTGAAATATAGAGTTTCTTACAGATTACTGGTTACTACATGAACTTTAAACATGACTTCTCTCACTCAGCAGCATTGTTGACGGGTTTGACTAAGAAGGGTGTAAAGTTCGTTTGGTCATAAGATTGCAAGGAAACTTTTCAAGAGATGATGGGACGGTTGACATCTACACCAGTCCTGATACTTCCAGAGTATTGGAAGAGAAATATGGTTTACTATTATTCATCTGGTATTGGGCTGGGAGCAGTATTAATGTAGGGTGATCGAGTAGTTGCGTATGGATCTCAGCAGTTGAAGCCACATGAAAGGAATTACCCAACACATGATCTCAAGTTGGCTGTAGATGTTCATGTGGTACGTTGTTGCAGACATTATCTCTTGGGAGAAAATTTTGTGGTGTTTATAGACCACAAAAGTCTGAAATATATCTTTACCCACTATGACCTGAATTTGAGATAGCGAAGGTGGGTTGAATACATTCAGTGCTTAGACTTTGAGCTTGCCTATACACCTGGTAAGGGTAACGTAGTTGCTGATGCACTGAGCAGGAGGACTCAGATATAGGTAGTACAGGAGGTCAGTGGTGAGTGGAAGCTTATGAATTTGTTCTTTGAGATGCCTTTAGAGGTTCATGATAGTCAGGGGTGAGCCTATATTTTATCCTTATATGTGAATTCTACCCTCCTGGATAGATTGAGGATGGGACAACTATCAGATTCGGAAGACATAGTTCTACGGGAGTCGGTGGCAAGTGAGGACCCTCCTCCTGGTTGGATGATAAGTGATGACGAGGTACTGTGTATCCATGGACGAGTGTGGGTTATAGGGGATATACACGAGGAGTTGATGCGAGAGTTTCATGCTTCAGTTTTGGATGTGCATCATGGGGTTACCATAATGTACTGTGACTTGAGATTTCAGTATTGGTGGCCATTTATGAAAAGAGAGGTGTCTAGTTTTGTTATGAGATGTTCCACCTATCAGCATGTGATGGCAGAGCATTAGAGGCCAACCGTACAGTTACAACAGTTACCCATTTTGGAGTGGAAATGGGATGATTTCGTGATGGAATTCCTGACTAGGTTTCCGAGGTCACCTTGAGGCAATGATGTCGTGGGTATTGTTGTGGACAGACTTATTTAGGTATCTCACTTTTTTCCAATCACGAAGGCCTTCGGTGTTGCTGAGCAAGGGAAGTTGTATAACTGAGAGGTAGTACACCATAATGTGGTCCCATGTTCAATCATTTCAGATAGGGATTCCCATTTTTTGTCTCATTTCTGGTAGAGTTTTTAAAGTGTGCTGGGTACACAAGTGCTTCTGAGCACTACTTACCACCCTCAGACCGATGTTCAGTCAGAGCGTACGATATAGGTTCTTGAGTACATGCTGCGTGCATGCATACTTGAATTTCGGGGCTCTTGGGAGAAGCACAGACCCTTGGTGGATTTTTCCTACAATAATAGTTTTCAGGAAACTATTGAGATGGGACCTTACGAGGCTTTATATGGTAGTCCATGCCAATCACCCTTGTGCTGGTTGGAGGTAGGTGATGAAGCTTTACTGGGACCACATCTCGGGCAAGAGACTTTAGAGAAGGTTTAGTTGATTCAGAAGCGGATGGATACTACACAGTCTCATCAAAAATCTTAGGTTGATCGCAGTAGACGGACCTTGGAGTTTATGGTCGGGGATCAAGTTTTTTTACGTGTTTCACCGAGGTTGGGACATAGGCGGATCATGAGACAGGGTAAAATTGCACCGAATTATGTGGGACCGTTTGAGATTCTAGAGAGAGTTGGGGTGGTTGCCTATCGGTTGTAGTTACCACAGAGGTATCGGGCCATGCATGAAATCTTCCATGTATCTCAGTTGCACCATTATCACTCAGACCCATCTATCTTTTTTCAGCCCGAAGAGGTTGAACATCAGGTCGATGAATCTTTTGAGGAGAATCCAATTCGTATTGTTGATAGGAGCATAAAGGCTCTCCGAGGCAGGTCAGTTCCTCTGGTATGGGTTCTATGGCAGCATTGCCCAGTGTAGGACGAAACATGGGAGAGGGAGACCGAAGTACATGCTCAATGACCAGAGTTGTTCTTAGCTTTATCTTCATCACCCTTGGAATGGAAATTCGGGGATGAATTGCATTAACGGGGGAAGCTTATAAAAACGTAGTTCTTATTATTGAGGTATGGGATTCTTGTTTTCCTTTTTCCTTAAGTGTTTTTGAGAAAATAAGGAAAATGGGGAAATCCCAAAATTTTTGGGTACACGCCGTGTACTTTGGCTGTGTGGGATGAGTATACAGGGCATGTAGGCCTGTCAGTGTTGAAAGGTGTAAAAATAGATTATATGTCGTGTAATTAGTATATAAATGATGTTTAATCTGCCAGCAGATGAATGATAAGGAGGTGGGAGTAGCCGCCAACGGAGCAATAGTACATGCCGTGTACTTAGAAATACACCCCGTGTAACCAAGTCAGCTGATGAACAGTGAGGTGGTGGAAGGTAGAAACCAGAGGAATAATTAAAAAATGGAAATTACACATTGTTTACTTGATAGTACATGCCGTGTAGTTAGGTTTTTTCACTTAAAACAGTCAGTAGACTCATCTTTCGACAAAGAAAGCTTAGAACGCCTGAGAGAAGCAGGAGAGAGGGCCATACATTAGAAGAGATGCCGACTACACACCGAGACTTTGATTCCTTTAGTGATGATCTCATTTGAACTGTACAGGTGAGTTCATGTCTCTCCTTCAGTTTTTCCTTCCAATTCATTCCCACGGAAAAGTTATTTGATATTGAATGGGTGAACGTTTATCCCAGATCTACGCCATTATCAGTTGTTTCGGGAGGCGTCGTTCACAAACATCGATCAGAGGAGATAGAGGTAGGTGGCCTAGTGTTTATTTCCAACTGTCAAGTTGTTTTTGTGTTCCATTGTGGTATGTGACCATGTTTGGGGTGTCGTATGGCTAAGGCCTTGACTAATTAATTACATAAAATTTCATAGGTAATTTAATGAATATGTAATAACCACTGTTTGGGATCGTTGCCTTGATCCAGGGCCACCTCGTGGGTGCGTTTCCCTTGTTTAGCAATTTAGCCAGGTTACCTGAGGGTATTCAATGATTTAGCATACATTGAGTTTTCCTAAGAGAAAATGAATATATAATTTCTTACTTATGTGTTGGGCTCGGCCCTGTTACTTGATTAGCCTGAGGGCACTGTTTTTCTTAGCCTGAGGGAAGTGTTTAGTTTTTCCCGAGGGAAAATATTCTTATGCATGTCAGTAGTAGCTTCCGTGCCTGAGGGAAATATCTTGTTTTCCTGAAGGAAATATTTGTTATGCCTAAGAAAAATCACTTGAGGGTTTCGATTATTATTACTTGAGCGTAAGTTTTTTCATGTCTGAGGACTCTTTTTACATTTCATATTCACTGTGGTGATTTCTTACGTTATACCTACCAAGATGAAGAACATGCTTGGTATTATTTTACCATATACTTGTTAGATATTCTGTTATGGGTTTTTCTACGGTAATATATACGATATTTTTGGCTGAGGATGAGTCTCAGAAACATATAACTCAATTATATTGAATTGTTAAACAATAATTTTAATGAAAATATATCTGGTAGGAATGTTAACGTTTGAGTACTTCCTAGTTTACTTTATTTCATTACTGCGCACTGCTGTTGCACATTTTCACTGAGAGTTGTGCACGGGTCTTTGGTGGTTTCCTACTGGGATTTATTTCTCATACCCTGTTTGGGTTATGTATTGGGCCCAAGCAGATTATATTACTACAGGTGTTGATAAGGGAAAGAGTACCTATACAGTTACTTGATTGTTGTAGAGGAGTAGGAGAGCATAGGACTAAGCTTAGGCTTGTGATGTTGGTGAGTTTCTACTACACTATTTTTATTTTCTGTACTTGTACTTTGTACTGTATTGTTATAGATTGCAGTGTAACATGTTTTGGTTTCTTTCTTAGACTTAAGGACATATAGCATCATCATATATATATATATATGACTATTTTCATCTATTACTTCTATACTATTGTCCATGTCAGCTTGGTATTGTTTACTACTTCTACTTTTGGTATGTTTATATTTCTCCATTATGATACACTTTTACAAACTAGGGCATAGTTTTCAAAGTATTAGAACTAGGCCCTCGCTGCTAGTCATCAGCCTCTGGTGTTTGGGGAAATGCGCTTGAGGCCATGTGACCAACCAGGTTTGGGGCACCCGTGGTGTGGCACCTAGATCTGGGATGTTACAATTCCTTCATCGTATTTGGTTTCAAATTTATTTAAGTTATCTTTTTTATTCCAGATGAATACTTAGCAACAAAAAAGATTGAAATAAGAATATTTTGGTTTTCAGCTAGTGCATAACTCATAAGTTGTTTTATTATAAAATGGTCTTATTAAAACTTGATTTATAGTATAAAAATGTGTAATTAAAACTTCAAACCAAAAATGATTAGCTATAGAATATTCACTCAACAAGGTTCTAGTCATCTCTTGAAGAATAAAAATTCTTCTTTCGAAAAAACCATTTTGTTGTGGAGTTCCTGGGGATTAAAATTTGTGAGTAATACCTTCCTTACTACAAATAGTTTCAAAGTCCAAATTTTCAAATTCTCCACCAAGATCAATATGAATATTTATCAATGGTATATTTTTCTCATTTTTAACTTGAGATCTACAATTTTTGAAATAAGAAAAGGATTAAAATTTCTTGGTAAGAAATTAAACCCAAGTAAATCTAGTGTAGTCATCAACTAAGACAAATACATAGCAGTTTCCTCCAATACGTACAGTTTGTGTTGGTCCAAATAATTCCATGTACACCAACTATAAGGTATTATAAGTTATAACATCACTTTTAGATTTAAAGCTAGATTTATGTTTCATACCAAATTGATAATGATCATAAACTTTTGAAGAATCAATCCTATGTTTCGGTATATCCTTAACAAGATTTTTCATATAAAGTTTAATAAGATTCCTTAAGATACAATGCACGAGTATTCTATGCCAAATCCAAGATTGATCTTCAAATTCACTATGTCAAGGTAGATCTTGAATTCTAAGGTCTTCTAGGATTAAGGTGTCCACATTCCCATGCCAAAGGGAAGAGAGAATAATCTCATCCTTGGAATTATGAACTTAACATTAATCATTTATAAAATTCAAAAGGTAACCTTCATCACATAATTGGCTTAGGAAAATGTGGTTGTGATTACAGACATTTACTGTAACACCCCAAGATTTCATAGTGTGTTATTTCTTCAAAATAATTTAATAACTTGCACTACATGCAAAACCGAGTTCAATTGCACCATGACTTACCAAAAAAAAATCCATTAAAAGAGGTCATGAATAGTATTAACTAAATTTTAAACTTTATAATTTTAGAATCCATATTATGAGTTTCTTAGTCATAATGCAAGAACAGATTCATTTTCAGTATTGCACTTTTATCAACTTTTGATAGTGAAACATTTTTAAATACAATATTTTAAACTTTTTGACTAAATGGAGACATCAAAAATTTAAAATGAAACATCCCAAGCTTCTACGGTACGTTTCTCTTTGAATAATGTGGTAGCGTGTGTTGTACGCAACACCGAGTTCTAACAACCAATTAAACTAACCGTTATGAATAGTAATAACTACTTTTTGAAATTATATATATTTTATATTTGAAAATGGACTTCATTTTGGGATTCGGAATATCGAATTTAGCCTAAGGTGAAATTTTGGTACTTTTCGGATAACTTTCATATTTTGATGAATAGTGAAAATTACTAAATTTTAATTAAAAACAACTTTTTTAATCAAAATAATTAATAGTGATAAATTATGAATTTGAGTGGTTTTAAAGTATATTTAGAGTATATTTTTACCATTTAATATAATTTTGGTCATTGGACATAATTTTACAATTAAACCGAACATAAACAAGTGTCAATCTTTTGATAGTTATTATCTCTTAAAAACACGCTTTTTGTTTTGACAGCGGGAATTAATTTTAAATTAATTTCTGCCACTTCTGTGTTTTGAATTTAGGAAAATGGATTCCATATTTGGAATCAGGATGTTCAAATTGTGTAAATAGGTAACTTTTATTTTTAGACATTTTGAATAATTACTGCGGTAAATATTTTATTTACCATGGTTAAAGGGTAAATCCGGTAAATAAGGGTTAAAAAAATAATATTATAATAATACTAAATTACCCTAAAACGTGTCGTAACCCTATTGGTTGAAACATGGTCGACCATGGGCATCTTTGGGTCTATTTTGTGACCCCATGGATCCACTTTTAAGTGATAATGACACATTATATTAATAAAGCTAAAATAAAAATAAAAATGGCATAAGCTTACATCTTTTAGAAGAACAATTTTTACATAGGGTTATACATGTTTTATTTTCGATTATAAATATTCATTAGAAATATAAAAAGATTTCCTACATAATGATATTTTATTTATAATTTTTAGACATTAAATAAGTTATTTTATTTATGACACAATGATGATGCAGTAATTACTATAATAGTGAAAAATTAAAATAATTGATATTATAAATACCCAAATAAATATAATATGAAACTTTTAATGAATTAAACTAATTTTCTAGGCTAATATGATATATTAGTATTGATTTAATGGAATTTGTTCGAAGTAATCAATCTGTTATGAGTTTCACAAAAATCAACTATTGAATAGTGTCAAAATTGACATAAAAGAGTTCTTAAAACAAATATTATATTATTAATTGATATTAAATTCCTAAAAATCTAAGGTTCGGCCAAGAGACTTATATTATGATAGGTTAATCATTAATGGACAACTTGGGGGTCGCTTGGATGTATATAGTAAGTTTATTAACCATATTATATAAAAATACAAAGAGACATTGTAAAAGTGAAACTAATTAACTTAGAGTTAATACTTAAAGATAAGGTTAATATAAGTACCCAAACCTGTCTAAATTCTATTGGATGAGTTGTTTTAGACCTATCCCCACCTCAACCTTTGAATAGTCAACTTTGGAGCCATTGGAAACCGAATATGAATTTATTATAAATTAATATTTCTAGCTTTTCCAAAGGTGCCCCTCACCCCTCTTATAAAAGGGCACTCCTCCTTCTCATTTCCCCACACCTCTCAAGCCACTTGGCTCGTCCAAACTCTGCCCAACTAAGCTCCCCACATCCCTCTCCTACTCCTTGAAGCTTCCCCTTAGGCAGAAAGCATTTCAAGAAGTCCTTTGGTTCCAACCAAAGTGAGTTTCCTAAATTAAAGGTAACGATTTCTCTTAAATTATTTTCATTTATTTTGCCTCTTCAACCCCCAAAATCTTTTAATTTCCTTTCTTTTGTAACAACACCAGTATCCTCAATATACTAAGATGTTGTTATAAGATGGATTCAAACTACACATACACACAACTCCATCTAATGGATGATGAACATAATGTTTCTGTGGATGGCAAACTAACGCCTCACGAAACGATGATTGTTCAAAAACATCTTACCGCCTCTCATGGTGGCCATTATGATGGCACTGTAATTAAATATGATATTAATGATATATATTTTATATATAAGCTTCTGTAATTCCATTTTATTTCATACCATTATTCGTTTCATGTTGTATATACATACGATAATTTCATTTGAGGAAGTGCGGACTACCGCCCCCTTAAAATGATATGACTCGTTCATACCACACATGGAACGTATAAAGGATGGTGTTAATGAACTTAAGTAACATATATAAAATATTATATTATACTGGAATAGTAATATACCTATTTATCATTTGGATTTGACTTAAATGGAAGTAGCGTTCGTGCGTACGTACGGACTACCGTCTCCACGAACGCGATAAGATTCATTCTCCATCATATCCATTCAAGTATTATTCTCATTTTAGGGTTAAAAATAATGTTAATATCATTCTAATTATGAATAAGATATAATCCATCCATTACAAACATGTCTTACGTAACCAAACATTTAAGAAGAACGAATCGATTATCTCCCGAAACGACGATAATACTAAGATATTATTAATAAAGCAATGTTAAAAGATCATATATGATATCATACTAATGTTTATGATTCTTGTATAATTTAATAACAATTATTTCACCATTATACAGGAGGTTAACCTACCCCAACAAAGGAAAAGTACAAGGTAAGGGTTATTTCACAATCTCTTCATTATCCGAGGTTGTATATACGTAATAATCTACTGGGATCTCTTTATCATCCACATCCATGTTTTCTTAAAAATGTATTTCAAAACATTTTTACTATTTACAAGAATATGGGTTAAAGTCATTTATACCCTTGTTTGACTTTTTATAAGAGGTTTATAAAGGAATCTTTCCGTCGTTTTCAAAACAATGTCCTTTTTAACCTTTTCGACAGAATTGAGGTAAGAATGTTTTTTTAACTTATACGGCGGGTGCGGTTATTTTCCGCCGTTATAAAATCGTCGAAGCTTTCCATACAAGCTTATAAGAATATTTTCAAAGAAAATGTTTTATTTTATATGGATCTTAAATGATTTCAAAATAAAAGGAGATACTTCTTTAAAAAGAATTTTGATTTCATCTATGTCAACATCCTTTGATGGATTTTAAGATTATTTGAAGTTGATTTATTATGATACAAAACTTCTATATTGTATTGAAGGTTTTGTGATATGTTTGACTGTGGATGTGCTATTTTTATACCATTCATAGTTTATGGTGAAATTATTGACATTTCGTATGCTAGTTTTAATACGAATGTTTATGTTATGTTTAAACCTTTTCATATGGGAATGCATTGGACTTAATAAGTGACGGGTGGAGCCCGCTATAGCTCCTCGATGCATCGGTAGGTCTCATGAGACAAACTAGTGTCTTGGCACAAGGCCTTGACAAAATCTTATTTGTAGTCTTGGCACGAGGCCTTGGCTATGTGGTTATGATAGTCTGGCATTATGCATTCCAACATTATGAAAGTGGTTATTGATTTTTGCATGTGATTATTCGATTAGTAGAATATCCATGTGAATAAGTAAATGGAATTATTTCATTTTATTTATGCCATACTATGTTAAATGTTCATGTTTAAAAGGCTTTTGTTTTAGTAATTCATTGCCTTAAATGTTTATGCTTATTTTGAATGTTCCGCTATATTGTTATCCTTACTGGGCATTTGAGCTCACCCCTTTTCTATGTTTTATTTTTACCAGGTAGTGAAGAAGTAAATTATGATTGACTTGCAGGGATATTATGAGGGGTTAATAGTGTGTTATGAAGACTTTGTTGTTGTAGTAGTTTTTCACTTTGAAATGTAATGTAAAACTTTATGAATATATCTAGTGTTTCCAAGGCTACTAAACCAATCGGTCTTTCGAGATTTGATCTTTCTTGTGATCATGCCAATGTTACGAAGTAATGCACCGACTCTGGGTAGCTGGGGTCGAGGCGTTACAGTTGGTATCAGAGGAAGTTTAGTACAAACCTTGGAAGCTAGATTTAGATAAACTCTGATTAGAGCACATAGACTTAAGATGAACTTTGAGGATTAGTATAGAAGAACTTCCTAGAATTTTGGTATTGTAGAGATTTTGTGAGTTTTCCGAGCAATACATCCCTGTCTGGATACGAGCAGGTAGAGGCGGCTCTGGCACAGATGTACCTAGGGGTAAAACCCGAAAACACCGCTTTGAGGTAGACTCGAACGGGAACTGGTGCACGACAACGGGCCTTGCTGCACTCTTGGTTACGACACTCCCGGGGGATATGCTTAGGATAACTCTCATTTTCTTTACAAATCATTATGAAGGGTTTATGAGTATATACTTCCTCAAAGGAAACATTTTTATGATTATGGATTATATCCATAAATATTTCAATTTATGTTAAGTGTTTTATAAGTATGGGATTATGTATTTTGATTCATAAACTGATCTAGTTTATGCAATTGTTTAGAAATGGCGCCCAGTAGAAGGAATGATAACTCCAGAAATGCACATGATTCAAAGAGAAGGAAGGATCATATCTCTCATGGTCTTAAGCTAGAATTTATAAGAGAAATAGTCTCCCATGTATTATCATCATATGAAGAAATAATATCATGTGTTGATAAGATAAGTAAAGAGTTTACTGAGTCCTATGGCTTTGAAGGGAAGCAAGAGAAGAAAAGGATGGAAGAGAGAAATATGGATAAAGGGAAGAGGGAAAAGAAGAATTTTCCCATATGTGGTAACTGTGGAAAGAAACACCCTGGAACTTGCCTGAAAGGAATGGGAGTTTGTTATAAGTGTGGAGGAAAAGGGCACAAAGTACGTGACTGCAAGGGTAAGAAAATGGTTTCAAATGTACAATGCTTCATTTGCAATGAGTTTGGACACTACGCGAACCTATGTCCCAGTCATCAGACTATGCCACAAATGATGTTATTGGATAATAATCATGTTATGATACTACCACAGATGAAGAGGGATGATTAGAGTTCTTATGTTGATTATGTCAATTGAGTGTTGTATCAACAATGTACTTGTTACAATAATCATGGAGTATATAAGGATTGTACTGCAGTACTATTTCATTAAGGACTTGAGATTGTGTGGAACAAAGAAAAGTGACTCAATAGCAGGATAAATTTTTGGAAAATATATGGTTGAGAGAATGATAAATCATAATATAGTTCTGATACTGAGGTAGTGATTTTGGAATAATATGTGATTGTTTTGGATAAATTATATTGGATATTCTTGACTACCCTGGAACTGATTAATGATTTGTATATTCCATCATTGTTGGGGTTTAAAACATTTTTGGATTAATGAAGTATATCCAACTTTCTATATGGAATAAGGGAGCATGAATGTAATCAATAAGGAATATGGTAATTCAGGATGTTTCGGTGTATTAAAAGAATACATGATGAAGGTATTCATATTCTATTACGGGGTAAAAAGGTTCTACATTATGTTTACCTTACTTATAAATGTTGGACTGTGAGTATGGATAGAAGTATTTTGGATAGTTCTAGTTTGGATTATTTTGGATTGCCATAAAAGGACAACCCGGAGGTCGGGCGGCAACCCGTCGCGTCCGGCAAGGCTGCGAGACTTGAACCCGCAACCGAAGGGCGACAAGGGTGTATCACCTACCACTGGCCCACAAGATGTCCTAGATTAAATAATGTAGTTTTTATTAAAAGATCTTGTAGATGAATTATAAATTCGTTTATTTTGGAACCCTATACGAATAGTGTAAATAGAATTTTTTTTACATTCTATTATCTTTTAGAGTGAAAGATGAGTTTGTGGTAGAAATTTATTAATGGATAAAACTCTAATTATAAAGTAAGTATATCTCCTTATGATCTTAGACAATCTCATAAATAAATACCTCAATATTAAGAAAAGTAACTTAGAACAAAAATGTTTTCCTAGATGGTACCTTAAATCATCACTAATTTATGGCTTTTGGATTGTTGGCATTTTCATAGCCATGTTCTCTACCACTCTCCATCAGATAATTGATGGTTATATTTTTCTTCCATATCCATATTTTCTTACATGGAACCCTAGTATGTGTTATTTTCGGTAATCTTCATACTTTCGACTCTTTAATTTAAATAGAGGCCTCGTTAATTCATTTTTCGATGTGGGATTTCAACTAAGATATTTTGAAACGTCAAAAATGTGTTATCCCAATACCCTATATTTTGTTGAACCGATGGTACTTCAAATCATCATAGATTGATGAGTTTAAGGACCTCAATTATACACTTGTTTGTGATTGATGACCTCAATCACTACCTATAAATATTTACGTTTTTCCTCCGATTATATGTCTCCAATTTCCACCAATGTTCTCCTAATCGAGATCATAATTTGGTGGTGACCCTTTGATTTCTCTTTTCCTCATATTAAGACTAAATTTTAGTAACCCAATTTCCGACGTGGGGTTTCCCACAAAAATATTATCTATTTTCAACCTTTTATTTTCGAAGAACAATTTCAAATTGCGAGGACGCAATTTATTGAAGGAGGGGAGAATGTAACACCCCAAGATTTCATAGTGTGTTATTTCTTCAAAATAATTTAATAACTTGCACTACATGCAAAACCGAGTTCAATTGCACCATGACTTACCAAAAAAAAAATCCATTAAAAGAGGTCATGAATAGTATTAACTAAATTTTAAACTTTATAATTTTAGAATCCATATTATGAGTTTCTTAGTCATAATGCAAGAACAGATTCATTTTCAGTATTGCACTTTTATCAACTTTTGATAGTGAAACATTTTTAAATACAATATTTTAAACTTTTTGACTAAATGGAGACATCAAAAATTTAAAATGAAACATCCCAAGCTTCTACGGTACGTTTCTCTTTGAATAATGTCGTAGCGTGTGTTGTACGCAACACCGAGTTCTAACAACCAATTAAACTAACCGTTATGAATAGTAATAACTACTTTTTGAAATTATATATATTTTATATTTGAAAATGGACTTCATTTTGGGATTCGGAATATCGAATTTAGCCTAAGGTTAAATTTTGGTACTTTTCGGATAACTTTCATATTTTGATGAATAGTGAAAATTACTAAATTTTAATTAAAAACAACTTTTTTAATCAAAATAATTAATAGTGATAAATTATGAATTTGAGTGGTTTTAAAGTATATTTAGAATATATTTTTACCATTTAATATAATTTTGGTCATTGGACATAATTTTACAATTAAACCGAACATAAACAAGTGTCAATCTTTTGATAGTTATTATCTCTTAAAAACACGCTTTTTGTTTTGACAGCGGGAATTAATTTTAAATTAATTTCTGCCACTTCTGTGTTTTGAATTTAGGAAAATGGATTCCATATTTGGAATCAGGATGTTCAAATTGTGTAAATAAGTAACTTTTATTTTTAGACATTTTGAATAATTACTGCGGTAAATATTTTATTTACCATGGTTAAAGGGTAAATCCGGTAAATAAGGGTTAAAAAAATAATATTATAATAATACTAAATTACCCTAAAACGTGTCGTAACCCTATTGGTTGATACATGGTCGACCATGGGCATCTTTGGGTCTATTTTGTGACCCCATGGATCCACTTTTAAGTGATAATGACACATTATATTAATAAAGCTAAAATAAAAATAAAAATGGCATAAGCTTACATCTTTTAGAAGAACAATTTTTACATAGGGTTATACATGTTTTATTTTCGATTATAAATATTCATTAGAAATATAAAAAGATTTCCTACATAATGATATTTTATTTATAATTTTTAGACATTAAATAAGTTATTTTATTTATGACACAATGATGATGCAGTAATTACTATAATAGTGAAAAATTAAAATAATTGATATTATAAATACCCAAATAAATATAATATGAAACTTTTAATGAATTAAACTAATTTTCTAGGCTAATATGATATATTAGTATTGATTTAATGGAATTTGTTCTAAGTAATCAATCTGTTATGAGTTTCACAAAAATCAACTATTGAATAGTGTCAAAATTGACATAAAAGAGTTCTTAAAACAAATATTATATTATTAATTGATATTAAATTCCTAAAAATCTAAGGTTCGGCCAAGAGACTTATATTATGATAGGTTAATCATTAATGGACCACTTGGGGGTCGCTTGGATGTATATAGTAAGTTTATTAACCATATTATATAAAAATACAAAGAGACATTGTAAAAGTGAAACTAATTAACTTAGAGTTAATACTTAAAGATAAGGTTAATATAAGTACCCAAACCTGTCTAAATTCTATTGGATGAGTTGTTTTAGACCTATCCCCACCTCAACCTTTGAATAGTCAACTTTGGAGCCATTGGAAACCGAATATGAATTTATTATAAATTAATATTTCTAGCTTTTCCAAAGGTGCCCCTCACCCCTCTTATAAAAGGGCACTCCTCCTTCTCATTTCCCCACACCTCTCAAGCCACTTGGCTCGTCCAAACTCTGCCCAACTAAGCTCCCCACATCCCTCTCCTACTCCTTGAAGCTTCCCCTTAGGCAGAAAGCATTTCAAGAAGTCCTTTGGTTCCAACCAAAGTGAGTTTCCTAAATTAAAGGTAACGATTTCTCTTAAATTATTTTCATTTATTTTGCCTCTTCAACCCCCAAAATCTTTTAATTTCCTTTCTTTTGTAACAACACCAGTATCCTAAATATACTAAGATGTTGTTATAAGATGGATTCAAACTACACATACACACAACTCCATCTAATGGATGATGAACATAATGTTTCTGTGGATGGCAAACTAACGCCTCACGAAACGATGATTGTTCAAAAACATCTTACCGCCTCTCATGGTGGCCATTATGATGGCACTGTAATTAAATATGATATTAATGATATATATTTTATATATAAGCTTCTGTAATTCCATTTTATTTCATACCATTATTCGTTTCATGTTGTATATACATACGATAATTTCATTTGAGGAAGTGCGGACTACCGCCCCCTTAAAATGATATGACTCGTTCATACCACACATGGAACGTATAAAGGATGGTGTTAATGAACTTAAGTAACATATATAAAATATTATATTATACTGGAATAGTAATATACCTATTTATCATTTGGATTTGACTTAAATGGAAGTAGCGTTCGTGCGTACGTACGGACTACCGTCTCCACGAACGCGATAAGATTCATTCTCCATCATATCCATTCAAGTATTATTCTCATTTTAGGGTTAAAAATAATGTTAATATCATTCTAATTATGAATAAGATATAATCCATCCATTACAAACATGTCTTACGTAACCAAACATTTAAGAAGAACGAATCGATTATCTCCCGAAACGACGATAATACTAAGATATTATTAATAAAGCAATGTTAAAAGATCATATATGATATCATACTAATGTTTATGATTCTTGTATAATTTAATAACAATTATTTCACCATTATACAGGAGGTTAACCTACCCCAACAAAGGAAAAGTACAAGGTAAGGGTTATTTCACAATCTCTTCATTATCCGAGGTTGTATATACGTAATAATCTACTGGGATCTCTTTATCATCCACATCCATGTTTTCTTAAAAATGTATTTCAAAACATTTTTACTATTTACAAGAATATGGGTTAAAGTCATTTATACCCTTGTTTGACTTTTTATAAGAGGTTTATAAAGGAATCATTCCGTCGTTTTCAAAACAATGTCCTTTTTAACCTTTTCGACAGAATTGAGGTAAGAATGTTTTTTAACTTATACGGCGGGTGCGGTTATTTTCCGCCGTTATAAAATCGTCGAAGCTTTCCATACAAGCTTATAAGAATATTTTCAAAGAAAATGTTTTATTTTATATGGATCTTAAATGATTTCAAAATAAAAGGAGATACTTCTTTAAAAAGAATTTTGATTTCATCTATGTCAACATCCTTTGATGGATTTTAAGATTATTTGAAGTTGATTTATTATGATACAAAACTTCTATATTGTATTGAAGGTTTTGTGATATGTTTGACTGTGGATGTGCTATTTTTATACCATTCATAGTTTATGGTGAAATTATTGACATTTCGTATGCTAGTTTTAATACGAATGTTTATGTTATGTTTAAACCTTTTCATATGGGAATGCATTGGACTTAATAAGTGACGGGTGGAGCCCGCTATAGCTCCTCGATGCATCGGTAGGTCTCATGAGACAAACTAGTGTCTTGGCACAAGGCCTTGACAAAATCTTATTTGTAGTCTTGGCACGAGGCCTTGGTTATGTGGTTATGATAGTCTGGCATTATGCATTCCAACATTATGAAAGTGGTTATTGATTTTTGCATGTGATTATTCGATTAGTAGAATATCCATGTGAATAAGTAAATGGAATTATTTCATTTTATTTATGCCATACTATGTTAAATGTTCATGTTTAAAAGGCTTTTGTTTTAGTAATTCATTGCCTTAAATGTTTATGCTTATTTTGAATGTTCCGCTATATTGTTATCCTTACTGGGCATTTGAGCTCACCCCTTTTCTATGTTTTATTTTTACCAGGTAGTGAAGAAGTAAATTATGATTGACTTGCAGGGATATTATGAGGGGTTAATGTGTGGATATGAAGACTTTGTTGTTGTAGTAGTTTTTCACTTTGAAATGTAATGTAAAACTTTATGAATATATCTAGTGTTTCCAAGGCTACTAAACCAATCGGTCTTTCGAGATTTGATCTTTCTTGTGATCATGCCAATGTTACGAAGTAATGCACCGACTCTGGGTAGCTGGGGTCGGGGCGTTACATTTACAAAAATATAATTTGAAATAATAGCATTACCAAGAAGAATAGTGTCACATATACCGAAAATTTCTCCTTGAGAATTATCTCTAAAGATTAATTTTCAACATGTAGTCTTTAAAATCATTTTGAAATAGTATTTGTTACCTGTCCTGTGCTAGGAACATCCACTATCCATATACCATATATTGTTAGTACTTCCTTCATTATCCTGAAAAAGAAAGAGTTAGGTTTTCAGAATCCAAATATTTTGGATTCGAAACTACTAGATAAGAAAGTATTGGGTATCCACATTTGTTTAGAAAAGTAAGATTTATGTAACCCAAGGGATTGAACATTATTTAAATTATATTTCTTCTTCCAATACCCACCACTTTTACATTTAGTGAAAAAGGGAGCTCTTGTAGGAAAAAATTAATTGATTCAGAAAATTAATTTTTCATGAGAATAGCATAATCCTATTTTATTATCACGAGGTCAGATATGAGAGATCATCTTATCAAAGTTTTCTTTACCTGAATTAAAATTTGCAATAAGATTCATTACGGAAAACATTAAATATTTTAGTTTCAAGACTATATTATTATCCTCTAGAATAATGTATTTATATTTATGTTTATCCTCTAAAATGTCTTTTTCTAAAAATAGATGTTTAAGATCCTTAAAAGTTTTATCATTCTCAGAATTAACTTCCTCAAGTTTCTTAAAAAGATTTTCTACAACAGCATTTTTCATATCATGATCTTTGGTAAGATCCGAAATTTCTTTTGTTAAAATAAATTCTCTAGAATTTTCCTTTTCATGTTCATTAGAGACATTAGAGATTTTGATTTCAAGAAACTTAGAGAATCTAGAAACATCCTCATAGGAAGGAAAATCATTATCGTTGTCGGATGAAGTGGATTCATTATTTGAAGAAAAATAATTATCAAGAAAATTTTCACTTAAGGACATATTGGTGAAGGATTCATTATTTTGTACCCTATGCATAAGATAATGATTTTGAAATGATGCTCTGGATATTTGGACAATATTCTTTTTCTTAGAAGATTTATATTATGAAGAATCATTAGAATAATCTTCTTAACATTCACTCCAAGAATCCTTGGCTTTCAAGACTTTATTATGATTAGATCTGTAGAACTTCTTCTTGTTCACTTCAGAATTTATATCCTTCATTTAACTTTTCTTATGCAAGGGACAATCAGGTAAAATATGACATGTTCTTCAACATTCGTAGATTGTCACTTCTCTCTATTTATTTTCCTTTCCATATTTCTTATTTTATCTATATTTAAAGTTCTTCTGTCCAACAATCATGTTCATTCTTGGACCAAGATTTTCTAACTCATTTTTTGAAGGTTAACTTTCCCTAGATTCAGATTGAATAAAAACCTTCTTAGATTTCGATCTTGTAACTCTCTCAGGAGTCTTGGATTTCATATGATTTTAATTAGTTGTAAAAGCAAAACATCCATTTGCATTTTTATTCTTAATAATATCAGCATCTCTCTTCATTCTGGTTTCATGTTGAAGAAGAGCCACAATCAATTCATCCAGAGAAATAGGAGTAACTTGAATATTCTCATCTATAGGTGTCCTCTTGGATTCCCATTTGTTAGGCATGATGTCTATAATCTTTTCTACAAGAATCTCATCATAAAAACCTTTCTCACCCCATGATTATAATATATTAAAATTAGTCCTAAATATTTGTTGAACCTTACATATATGTTCTATATAAGGGAAAAAGAAACCATGATATTCAGCTCTGAGCATGGCACTTGTAGTTTCAATGACTTTAGAAGATCTAAAACGAGTTACTTCAAGATTCTTCTAAATGTTATTTACAAATTCACAATATGAAATTTGGCTATATATATTTCAAGTCATGGAACAAATCAATGTATTATGTACCTTAATGTTTAGCTGGTATTCCACCTTTTCTAGTTTAGTAAAGGATTTATGTTCCTTATTAGGACTCTTATAATCTCCAATTAACATAATGTAGTTGTCTATACCTATGCTTTATCACAAAGGACTTCATTCTTTATATCTAGTATTCATAGTCATTACCATCAATGATAGGTGGTCTTGTAGGACTGAGATTGTTTAGATATCCAACATGAATGCCTAGCATACTTAAAAGAAGATTTCTTTCCACAAAACTTGTTAGAAGTAAAAGTTTGTAAAAAAGTATTTTTGAAAATATATATGAAGAAGTTAGGAACAATGGAATCTTTAGCAAGAAAACATATATGTGAATATAAGTATTTCACAGACCTCCTCTGATACTAATTGTAGGATCGAATATGTAGAATGAGATAATCAAATACAAGAAGGGTGAATTGTATACATTAAAAATTCCTTTAGAACCATTAAAGTTGATATAAAAATTTCTTAAGGAATGTTTCTTCACCTTAAGGAAACATGAATCTTAAGGTTATATTTTAACTTTAAGAAATCATTGTTTGACAAATTTAAATAAAATTCCCAAACCCTCTCAAAGAAACATTTTCTTAAACTTTAAAATCTTATGATAAATACTTATGACATATTTTCTTAAAAGAAGGGTTCTAACTTAATTGTATAGAATCGTTAATATAATCAGAGTAATGGAATTAGAAGGTATAAGAAATTTATACTTTCTGAAATTAAAAAGTTAAAATGGCATCAGAATAAAAACAACTTAAAATAGAAATCAAGTAACAAAAATATTCTTTTAACCCGAAGAGAAGGGTATCCAATAACCTTGGATAAAGGTTCTTTGTTTTATAATTTCAAGAATGTTTATCTTACCCAAACCATGGTAGGACCTCAATTGGAAGATCGGTATCTGTCCTGCTATCCCCAAAACACCTTGATTTAGAAGGAAATCAGAACCTCTGTCTTCCAAATCTGGAGTCCCATGATCGGCACAATTGGATTCTGCATAAAGAAAGTCTGAACAAGTTGTTCGCACCATAACAAGTTGTTCATGACATCTGCACGAAGTATTGTGTGTTGTAAGAGACCCTCTCTCTATAAATCACTTCAAAACCATTGATTGATTTACCATTCATTGTTCATAATCATAGTTTTTCAGGTGCTTTTCTCATTCAAACAAACTTGTATTTATAGGAAAAATTTCAAAAACGGTTGGCTCCACTCCAACAGTTATATTTTCCTTAAATTTTCGAGGGACCTGGACACGTTTCAAACAAACAATGGTTATTTTGTAACAGATTGTATGATATCGTTTCATATACGAAAACGATGATAAGTTAGAATTAATTATAAGAAAAAACATTGAATTTAATAATATAGGAATGATACATTATACAACTCTAACATTATCAAGAAAAAATATTTTAAGAGAATAAAAAAATCGTACTGAGAAAAACAGTATCATAGTTTTTGCGTACTGGTATTATGGAAACAATATCACATTTGTATGTGAATTGGTGTCATTAAAATGCAATGACTTTTGTATTGGATTCAGTATCATTATAAAAACAAGACATTTGTACCCGAATGAGTATCAGGTAAACAACATGACAATTATACCAGAATCAGTATCATGAAATCACCATGACATTTATACCAGAATCAGTATCATGGAAACAAAATTTCATAACCCTAGGTAAACATAATGAATGATTCTTGAGTATAGAAGAATGATAATTTTGTATGTATAATAGAATGTGATTTCTTTAAGAAAACACAATGAGAATTATGTATGTATAACGGATTGGAAAAACTATAAGTAAAATTGAATGAAAAATTCAGAACTTCAGAATATGTGTTTCTGATTTTCATCACATAAAAACCACAAGGAATGGAGAAGTCATAAGATAACCTTTTCAACTCAACACAAATTAATAGTAATTATTCTTAAATATTACTTATTATTTCTCATTATTTCTAATTATTTCTAATAAACTCAAATTAATCCCAATTTCTTTAATCACCACTAATTTTCGCTAATTATTATAATTTATTATAATTTATTAAAATTTCTTAATAATTATTACAGTTTATTATAATTTGATACTAATTATTACAATTTATAACAATTTATTACTAATTATTACAATTTAACAATAATTATTAAAATTTATTTCTAATTATTACAAATTACCGCTATTTATTACAAATTATGACTAATTATTTCTAATTACCACTATTTATTACTAATTACCACTAATTACCACTAATTATCACTAATTACCACTAATTATTACTATTTACCACTAATTATTAATATTTACAGCTAATTGTTAATACTTACAGATATTTATTAATATTGACCACTATGTATTATTATTTACCGCTAATTATGGCAAATGACAGCTAGTTATTAATATTTACCACTAATTATTAATATTTACTGCTGATTATTAATATTTATGGCTATATATTAAATTTTGTCTTAATTATTACAAATTAATACTAATCATTAAAAATTTTTACTAATTATTACTAATTATTACTAATTATTACTAACTATTACTATTTATTACAATTTTTTACTGTTTATTAGTGTTTATTACTATTTATTAATATTATTACTAATTAATACTAATATTACTAATTATTACTAACAATTATTTATTGTAATAATTTATTACTATTTATTACTAGTTATTACTATTTATTACTAATTATTACTATTTATTACTAATTATTACTAATTATTTCCAATTATGACTAATTATTTCTAATTGTTAATAATTATTACAATTTATTACCGATTATTAATTTTTATTACTAATTATTAAAATTTAATCCTAATTATTAATATTTACTGCTAATTATTAATATTTACCTCTATTTATTAGTATTTATTGAAATTTATAACTATTTACCACTATTTATTATTACTTACCGCAATTTTTTACATTTTATAGCTAATTATTACTATTCATCACCAATTATTGGTATTTAACACTAATTATAACAATTTATCGCTAATTATTACTATATATGGCTAATTATTACTAATTATTACTAGTTTCCTCTAATTATTATCAATTGTTTCAAATTAATAATATTTACAACTAATTAGTAATATTTATTGCAAATTATTTTGATTTATTACTAAATATTTATAATTATTACTGATTATCACTAATTATCACTAATTATTGCTATTCATTACCAATGATTACTAACTTCTGTAATTATTCCAAATTTTCACTAATTAGTACTAAATACTACTAATCATTACAAATTACTACTAACTATTACTAATTACCACTAATTATTTCCAATTATTAATATTTATTACTATTTAGTAATATTTATGATGTTTTATTGCTAATTATTACTATTTATGACTACTTATTATTATTTATTTACTATTTGTTACTATTTTCTACTATTTATTACTCCTTACCACTATTTATTACTAGTTACCACTAATTATTAATAATTAGAACAAATTATCGCAAATAATGACTAAATATTACAAATATTACTAAATATTACTATTTATTACTATTTATTTCTAATTATCACTATTTATTAGTAATTACTACTATTTACCACAAATAATTACGTTTTTACTCCTAATTATTACAAATTATTACTAATTTTTACTATTAACTTATATTTGTTACTAATTATTAAAATTTATTTCTATTAATTAATATTTATTACTTTTTACCTCATTTTATTACTAGTTACGACAATTAATACTAATTACTACTAATTCTTACCAATTATTTCTAATTTTTACTATTTATCACTAATTATTACTAATAATTATTATTTATCGCTAATTATTACTATTTACTACTAATTATTACCAATTATTACTATTAATTAATATTTATTTTCCATATAATACTATTTATTAATATTTATTACTATTTTTTAATAATTATTACCATTTATTACTATTTATTACTAATTATCACTAGTTACTGCTAATTTTTTCTAATTACGACAAATTATTGCTAATTACTACTAATTATTAGTAATTTATGTTAATTATTACTAATTATTGCTAAGGTTTACTATTTATTAGAAATATTTACTATTTATCACAAATTTATAATATTTATTTCCAATTTTTACTTCGTATTTCTAATTATTACAAATTATAACTAATTACCGCTAATTATTACTATTTACCACTAATTATTAATATTTATTACTATTTATTACTAATTATTACTAATTATTACTATTTAAAACAAATTATTAATATTTATTAATATTAATTATTATTCATTAGTATTTATTAATATTTTTACTAATTAGAGTCAATTATTACTAACTAGCACTAATTATCACTATTTTCTGCAATTTATCACTATTTACAGCTATTTCTTACAATTAATTACTATTAATTACTAATTATTACTAATTAATAGTACTTTTTACTATTTTAAAATAATTAATACTAATTAATACTAATTAAAAACAATTAATATTAATTACTACTAATTAATAACAATTAATACTATTTCAATTTAATTATTATTAATTAATGGTAGATAAACCAAATTATTAGAAATTAATACTATTTACTTTTCAATAAAAAGAATTAAATCTTAATGAAACATCCTATTTGAAAATATATATAATACCAAAGAATACTATCTAATTTTAATTTAATTTGTCACTAATTAACAATAATTACAACTGATATAAAATAAAATAATTTGACTAAAAAATAAAAGCAATAGAATAATAACTTAAAAGAGAAGCTTTCATAAGATGCAGGGCTTAAAAATTGATCCGAAGTAAAATTTGAAACATTGACGAAATTTAAGAAAAAAATACGGGAGTAGAGAGAGGGAGGAATTGAGGAAGTTGTGAAATGGAAAAAATTGGATGGGGGTATATATAGGTTAAATTATTTGTGAAATGAGTATTTAGGATAGGACTCCCGTCACAAATGCTCACCCATATTAATTACTGGTGGCAGTTAAAAAGGTATTTTCAACGATTCTTTTTGCAAATACCTACCTGCCGACATAGCATTTGCAACGACAGATCAATTTCATCTCAAATGATAAAAAACCATCCAAAGGGTATTTGTGATGGTTGTAACCACCTGTCGCAATTTCCTTTCCCACGTTTGGTGTGCATTGGGTGCCAAACCTTTTGCAACGGGACTCTTCCCCATCCTAAAAAGCCCATAGGAAATAATGATTTTTTTTTGTTGTGGAACGACACAATACCACGTCATAAAGAGATATGTTTTGTTTTTTGTTTAAGACCTATATGGAATATAGTAAGGATATTGTTAATGAATATATGTTATATTTATAACCTAAAAATACTTCAAAAATATAATATAGAGAGGATGATGAGGATGATATGAAGGGTGATGCTGATGCTGTTGGATATACTGTAGATAGAGATGATGATGGAGATGATGGAAATTAGGAAATGCATGAACACACTAATGATGATGCTCAAGGCATCATTTAGGAACTAAATGAAATCATGGATGGATGAAAAGTGAAAGAGGCCAAGGATCAGATTTCACATATACCTCAGATTGAAGAGAGCCTCAAGTGGCTCAAGTGGGTCAAGTGGATGGAGTATCTATAGTGGATGGAGTTTAAGAAAAGTTCATGTTCAGTTATTACCAGTTCCAGGAAATGTTTTTTTGGCTGGAGATCATGAAGAAGAAGTAGAATATAAAGCTGATATTGTACCTTATCCTCAATGAAGAAGAGTCAAGATTGATATAGTGGAGCCTCAAGATTGGACTATTCTACTGAATGGAATAGAAACCCATGAAATATCCAGTTTGGACTTCTTTATGACTCAGATGACGAGATGGTTTCTCCACCTGCTCCACCAGCTAAAGTGGAAGTAATTGCTTCAACTTCACCGAAAATACCTCATAATAATGAGTCTATTTTACAACTTGTTCCTAGTGACTATGTCAGTAAGGATTATCTATATATTTTCAACACTAGTGCAGAAAACATTTTTTACGTCGGTTATTTTTTATTATTTACGTCGGTTTTTAGGCGACGTTAATACGGACGACGTTATAAATAACATTTTTTACGTCGGTTATTTAAAACCCGACGTAACATCCCTAACATCACGGTGTTTATCACGCCGGTTTATTAATAACCGACGTGATAAATATGCGTGGGGGGGGGGGGGGGGGTTTATCACGTCGGTTATTTTCTAAACCGACGTGATAAAACACCTGGGATATCGTTTATCACGTCGGTTATGACATAACCGACGTGATTAACCCTTCCCCGGGCCTATTTTCACGTCCGTTTCTTAAATAACCGACCTGTTAAAAAGGCCTGGGAAACGTTTTAGCACGTCGGTTATCCAATAACCGATGTGGTAAATCGATTCCCAGGCCTTTTAGCACGTCGGTTATATTAAGAACCGACGTGATAAAAGGCCCGGGAACGGTTTATCACGTCGGTTCTCGAAAAAACCGACGTGATAAACCCCTACCAATTTATTTACCACGTCGGTTATTTTATAACCGACGTGAAAGCGATATTTTTTTTAAAATAATTGCACTGCTCCCACCAAAAAGCAACCAGAAACCAAACAACAAAAATAACCATGCCAGCCCTCCCCCAAGCCCCAACTGAACCCCACCCTCATCTATACCCACCTAACAACCTGGCCAGCCCTCCCCCACCACATTGGAGCCCCACCACAACCCTTGGACACCCCCACCCCTTGGACACCCCCCCACCCTCATTTACACCCCCACGACCCCTAGTACAGCCTCAAACACCCATTGGACACCCCTCCCATATCCCTTGGACACCCCCCACCCCTTGGACACCCCCACCCCTTGGACAGCCCCCCCACCCTCATTTACACCCCCAAGAACCCTATTACAGCCTCAAAAACCCATTGGACACCCCCACACCTTGACAGCCCTCCCAGACCCCTTGGACACCCCCCGACCCCTGGAGACCCCCCCGAGCCCTTGGACAGCCCCAAACACCCCTTGGACACCCCTCCCATATCCCTTGGACACCCCCCACCCCTTGGACAGCCCCCCCACCCTCATTTACACCCAACCGGCCCCTTGGACAGAACTCCCATACACCTTGGACACCACTCCCATATCCCTTGGACACCCCCACCCCTTGGACACCCCCCACCCCTTCGACAGCCCCCCCACCCTCATTTACACCCCCGAACACTAGGACAGCCCCAAACACCCCTTGGACACCCCTCCCATATCCCTTGGACACCCCCCACCCCTTGGACACCCCCACCCCTTGGAAAGCCCCCCACCCCCTTGACACCCCCGACCCCTTGGAAACCCCCCTACCCCTTGGAATCCACCCCATCCCCTTGGACAGCCCCAAACACCCCTTGGACACCCCTCTTATATCCCTTGGACACCCCCCACCACTTGGACAGCCCCCCACCCTCATTTACACCCAACCGACTCCTTGGACAGCCCCAAACACACCTTGGACACCCCTCACCCCTTGGACACCCCCACCCTCATTTACACCCCCCCCGACCCCTAGCACAGCCCCAAACACACCTTGGACACCCCTCCCATATCCCTTGGAAACCCCCCAAACACCCACCCACCCCCTTGGAACCTCTCCCCCCATACCAAAATCCAGACCAGAAAAACCATCAACAGTAGACCAAAACAAGAAGTAGAGAAAAATTAAACATTCACTTATATAACATTCAAAACATACACTGTCAACTTCAAAAAAAACTAAATCCAACCTAAACGACTATGAAATACACAATTACATTGACAGTATTCAAAATTACATTTTACATTACAAACAACTAAAAGTCAATCAAACCTGTAAAATAATTTGACCACTCCACTTGTAAGTGTTTGATATCTTCAGCAGTAAAGGGTTGAGGGTCATCAAAAAGCTACAAAGGAAAAGGATAGTAGTCAACATGTATAATGAATAAATCAAATTGAAATATTATGAGAAAGAGGTAATCTTACCAGGTCAAAACTCAGAACTGTCCCAGTTGTTATTATTTCATACATAACTATTAACATGTAATATCCGTATTCGATGATGCCTTGTTGCTCATGACATTTCTGTTTGAATGAGTGTAAATTCAATATATTATTTTTATGTAATAAATCAAAATGTACAAATTATAAATGGATATTTACCTTCGCATGTACATATTTGATCTTGAAATTCCTTTTCTTTGCGCTTTTTCGAAAGTGGACCCATGCCCTGTTAGAAAATAATACGAATGGGGTAAATTTAAAATTCATTATAATATATAAAACTATTGTGAAATTGAAACTTACGTTTCCAATATATTCTTAAAACTTTCTCGCACATCATCATGGAGAGAGCATATCCAATAAAGTGTTTTCTCCCTAGGGCAAAAAACCCCTAACATCCAATGATCCCTGATAAAAGTAAATTTAACGTTAGTGATTTTTTATGTTAAAAGATAATTAACTCTTTGAGAGGGATGTGTTTCATACCTCTCACAAAAAGGCATCATCCAACACTGTGTGATTACATTCTTTTCAAATCTATCAGCAATATAAAGCATTCTTTGTTCCTCATCCAATGCACATGCTTCAGGGGAAATCAATTGTGGGTCCACGAATCCATATACATCTGTCAGCTCATTCCTCTCACAAATTTTATACAGATACCTAATACAAAGCAGACATAAGTATACATTTTTAATAAATATAACGCAAGGAAAAGGTGTTAAGACTTACATGATAAAAATTTGCACCACGTTGATGCCCAACTTATCTCCAGTGACAAACTCCATGATATCAGTTTTCATAATCCCCACACTTAGTTCACGTCCACATACATGAGCTTCTATTGTAAAGTCATAATGATCCGCCAACAAATTTGAATATCATGACAATTTGTCAAGACTGCTAGTATCTGCATCTTATTTCATAGCTATCTGTCTTTGTTGTTGTCTATAAAGTATTTATTTACCTTTGAAATATTCCTGTAAAAATAAATTGAAAAATATATTAGTTTTCAAATGATAAAACATTAATAAAAATATAAAATAAAAGATATAACATCCATACCTCTATGGTAATGAGTCGAAGATGTCTGGATGGCCAAAGTAAAAAATGGCCGATACTATGTCCAACTGTCGTCACCTCATCTGTAGGTAATGGTATCCGAGCAGATCTATCTATAATATCCTATACAGTGACCCTCTGATTCTCTACCTCTAACTGTTGATGATGAACTGTATCTCCTATACAATATACCATCCCATATGCAACTATATGATGTTGAGGATCATCAACATACAACTCACAATAAGTAGGTAGCTGCGGCGGAGGAGGAGGATCAAAAATGGGGTCCGCAGGCTGAGGTGGGGGAGTGGGAGCTACTGGGAGAGGTGGAGTGGGAGCTACACCCTGAAATTGTCTTTGCAAGTCTGCAAACATAAACTGCACCGATTCTCTAATCTTGTCCTCCATTGTCGCATTAATATTATGGACTTCAGCCTCCAAGGATTCTATTTTTTTTATAAACTCCCTCAACGTTAGAAGTTGAGGAACGTGGCAACACTTTTCTTACCGATACACCTGCCGGATATCCTCTTACACGGCCAGGATGTTCGGGCTTTCCCAATGCCACAGATAAAATATCTTCCCTCCCAGATGGTGTAAATGTCCCCTGTGAACTCTGCTCCTCAAGAGAGTCCTGTAATAATTAATTGATCATTTCTATAATGATTGGAAATATATGACGAAAATAGTAAACTTAAATAAATAAAATAGTTATCTTACAATCCTCTCAACTACGAGTCTCGATTCTTTCAAAAGATAGTGTCCTTTTTTGCCCTTCCGAGCTCTTTTCCATTTCTCATGTCTAGATGGAGGGGATGGAGGGGCCACCTCTCCAGAGCTTGAAGACTCAGCTCTTAGTTGTTGAAATTTTTCTGCCATCATTTGTTCTTCCAATAATGCATACCCTCCCCGAGATAAACTATGAGGGTATACATTTTTAGATTGGATCTCTTGATGAGCTTTCCTTGTTTGCTATAAATTAAGAATAAGTAATCATTAACAAAACAATAATAATATCATTTATATAAGAAAGCTTATAAAAGTTTACATTGCCCTTACCAAAAATGATTCTTTTCTTCTACTTTTAAAAAATTGTCTCCATGTGTCTTCATCTATAAAAGGATATATACGACATGGATTCTCACGACTCCTATGACCATAAATGAAATCAGATGAGAGGGTTGATTTGAAATCCCTCCATCTCCTAGCAGCCAACGATAAGCATTTCTTCCTGACTCCTCCAGTGTCAGGAATATCAAATGTCATCTGATAAAAAAGAGGTTAAAAATATTATATATACTAGGAACATTTAAAGAACAGTCAAACAATAGCAAAAGATCTTACCAAAATGGTCTCCCACAGCTGAGAAATTATCGCCTTATCCACACTTCTACAATCATCATAGAGAATTCTTACTTTGCTCTTAGCCTGAGTTGCTACAAAACCCTTAAAATCTTTAGCATTTGGACCTCTAGGAAGATCATCATCATCAAACTCCACGACTATCCTCTCCTCCTTCATACGGGAAAGTGATAATTTTGGTAAACGTGTGCACCCACGCTTACCAACCTTTGAACTCTTTTTCGTAATAGGAGCATGTGAATGTTCCTCCCAAGATGTATGACCAATATGCTCATCTACAGAATCATGTGGCTGATCAACTGATTGATCTGTCATTTTCCTTCAAATCAAAAAAACAAACATTAGTTCACAAATATACAAATTCAAATATTGTAATACTACTTAATCAGAAAATAGAAAAGTCTACTAAATTACATAATAGTAAACATTGGTAATATGGTAAGCATGTTAAACAATCATAAACATGGTAAACACAGGCAAAAGGTTGCCAACGAGTTGGCCCAAGAAAGCTGAAAAGTGGACTCACTGAGTCCACCGGTCAGCCGGTGTGAGCTCACTGGCCAGCCGGAGGACCCAGGCAGTAGACTTGCCCACTGCTTGGTGCCACCGGCCGGCCGCTGGCTCACCACCGGCCGACCGGTGGACCAGACCTAGCCTTCCTGTCTGGACCACCGGCCGGACGCTGGATCACCACCGGCCGGCCGGTGGACCAGACAGAGAGTCTTCCTCTCTGTCTGGACCACCGGCCGGCCGCTGGATCACCACCGGCCGACCGGTGGACCAGACAGAGAGCCTTCCTCTCTGTCTGGACCACCGGCCGGCCGCTGGCTCAGCACCGGCCGGCCGGTGGACCAGACAACTTTGCTCTGGACCACCGGCCAACCGCCCCCCACACCACCGGCCAACCGGTGCGCCCAGGACTTCTCCTCTTTACGGTTTTTATTGATTTATTGTTTTGGTTTGATACATGTTTTAATAAGTAAAAAATTTACAATATCTAACATTATATGAAAAAACTAAATGTAAACAAGAAATAAACATGTGTTACCTGTAATTTTAGGAATGTACAGTTGGATTGTTTTCCCAAATTCCTTCGTCGTGATCGTTCCTTATGGAACAAACCATGTCTTCAACATACTCATCATTATGTTCTGTTAATATTTCCATGGAAGTAGGGATCTCACATAAATCAGCATCTTCATCAAATTCATCCTCACCAACATATTGTTTTTTCCCGTGTAAAACAATAGCCCACTGCATATCTGATTGATCTACTACATAGAAAATTTGTTTGGCATGTGTTGCCATTATAAAAGAATCAGCTGTGTCTTCCAATCTATTCAGATTAACAAGTGTCATTCCAAATTCATCGTGTCTGACACTGTTGTTACCGATAAACCATTTACAGTTAAAAACAGGAACTTTAATTTTAAAGTAATCAGCCTCCCATATGTCTTCAATCACTCCATAATATGCACTTGATGCCGAAATTGGGTTTCTGTCCTTAGCACTCGAAAAATGCATTGCTTCTGCAAACACCAATACACCACTATTCTGAACTGCACTTCTGTTGTCCTGAGCTTTCGTATGAAATGTATAGCCATTAATGTCATAAGCGGACCATGTTATCACATTTAAAGATGGACCACCCACTATCCATTTTAATGTCTCTGATACATCTGATCTACCAAGCAAGGTCTTTTTAAACCATGGAAAAAAAGTTTTGTTGTGCTCATTCAAAATCCACATTTCTTTCTTCTTTGGATGACATTGTTTCAACTCATTAATATGCAATGTGATATACGGTTGAACATCAGCTATGTTATTCAAGATGTATGATTCTAACTTCTTCATATGTTCAGCTGACAGTGATTTGAATTTCAAGCCACGAATCCCCTTTCCCTCATTATTAACCCGTTCATGGCGAGATGGAGGCAAACCTATGTGTTGCGCCGTAGCCAAGTAGCTGGTACAAAACTCTGCTACCTACTTAGAAATTTACTTTTCAATAATGGAGGCTTCAGGTCGATATGGATTATTAACATATCCCTTTAATATTTTCATATACCTTTCAAAAGGATACATCCAACGAAGATATACAGGTCCACAAAGATTTATTTCTCGAACCAGATGAATCATTAAATGCACCATCAAATCAAAAAAAGTTGGAGGAAAATACATTTCCAAATGACAAAGTATAAAAATTGCATCCTTTTCCAAAATGTTCAAAGCATTCACATCAATCTCCTTGTTACAGATTGAATTGAAAAAATAACACAACCTCATTATAGTCTTTCTGACACGGATGGGCAATATTCCACGCAGTGCAACTGGTAGAATTTGTTGCATCATGACGTGAAAATCATGTGATTCCATACCTATCAACTTCAAGTCTTTCAATGAGACAAAATTTTTTACATTTGAAGAATAACCTTGAGGCACTTTGATATCATGAAGACACTGAAAGAAGCTACTTTTCTCCCTCTTCGATAATGTATGACAAGCCGGGGGAAGAAATGTTTGTCTTCCTTTAGGAGTGGGAGCTAACTCCAAACGTATTCCCATTGATAGTAGGTCTAACCTTACATTCAACCCATCTTTTGTCTTTCCTTTAATATCTAGCAATGTTCCGATAAAAGAATCACAGATATTCTTCTCCACGTGCATGACATCAATATTATGTTTGACTTCATGATACCTCCAATATGGTAGCTCAAAAAATATTGACCTTTTCTTCCAAATATTTCTATCATTACCAGATTTCTGTGTCTTTCCCAATGTCACATCAAGGTTTTTCACCCTCTCAAAATACAAATCTGGGGATAAAGGTTTTGGAGCAGTATCAAATTCTTGTGAGCCATTGAATTCCTTTTTTAGTCTTCTATAAGGGTGATCCATAGGCAAAAACTTTCGATGACCCATGTACACTGTTTTCCTCCCATGATGCAATTTACAATATGACATTTGTTGTTCGCAAATTGGACATGCTTTATGCCCTTTAACACTGTATCCAGGAAAATTTCCATATGCTGGGAAGTCATTTATAGTGAATAGAAGCACTGCATGCAGTTGAAAATATTCCATTTTATAAGAATCATACACCCTAATACCATCAGCCCATAACAGTTTCAAATCATCAATCAGCGGTGACAAGTATACATCAATATCATTGTCGGGTTGCTTTGGACCAGATATCATGATACTCAACATGAAATATTTGTGCTTTATACAAACTTCAGGAGAGAGGTTGTAAATTACCAATAAAACAGGCCATGAACTATGTGTGCTACTGAGGGTTCGGTATGGATTCATTCCATCTGTGCAGAAGCCTAGTCTCAGATTTCTAATTTCATTTCCAAATGTAGGGTACTGGGCATCAATTTTCTTCCATTGTGGACAATCAGATGGATGACATATTTTTCCATCACATACCCGCTCATCAGCATGCCATCTTAACCTTTTTGCATCATGTGAATTAGCAAATAAACGTTTGAAACGAGGAATTATAGAAAGATACCAAAATACCTTTGAAGGGAGCTTTGTAATCTCTACATCAGCTTGTGATTTTTCTTTCACCTTATACCGTGATGTCCCACATTTAGGACACTCTTTCAGAAATTCATATTCCTTCCTATATATAATGCAGTCATTCGGACAGGCATGTATTTTCCTGTATCCCAATCCCATCGGGCATAATATTTTTTTGGCCTTATAATGTGAATCTGGAAGATCGTTATCTTTTGGAAGAATGTATTTCATCAATTGTAGCAGCTCTGTAAAACTTTTGTCACTCCATCCATGTTTCACCTTCAGGTTAATCAATCTTAACACCGCCGACAAAACCGTAAAATCTGTACAACCAGGATATAATGGTTTTTCGGCATCACCATATAGACGTGCAACTGTCGGTTCTATCTCAATTTGTTCTGCTACAATATCACGAATCATTTCTTCAATTCCATCGGAGTTACCATCTTGTGATTCATTATCATCAGTGACATTCTGTCCAGTTTCGCCATGCCAAATCCAAGGGTTTTAACTCGGATTGAAACCATGACTAATCAGATGATCTTTTATCTCACTACTTTTCAACTTCTTCATATTCAGACATTTCAGGCATAGACAGAAAAAATGTCACTACATGGAACATTTCGTTTATCAAATTCCAAAAAGGCATCAACACCTTCCTCATATTCATTGCTCATTCGATGTGCCGTAATCCAACTTCGACTCATTATTACCTATAACAAATAGAAAATATATATATATTTTTTAGATAAGACAAATATATGTTTATATGAAAAAAATCATAATTTGAATGTAAAAAATTTTGAAATATAAAACAAATCGATGTGTATTTAAAAAAATATGCTTGAATATTATTTTTTAAACAAAATATAGTAAGATATAACACCCCCCCTGGACACCACCCCACCCCCTACCCCCTTGGAAACCCCCCTGGACACCCCCCAACACCCACCCACACCCTTGGACAGCCCCCCACACCCACCCACCCCCTTGTAAACCCCCCTAGACACCCCCGACCCCTCTGGACAACCCCCCGCCCCTCCTGGACACCACCCCCACCCCCTACCCCCTTGGACACCCCCCTGGACATCCCCCAACCCTCTGGACAGCCCCCACCCACCCGGACAACCCCAAATACCCTCTGGAGAGGCCGCCACCCACTTGGACAGCCCCCCACACCCATCCAACCCCTTGGACACCCCCCTGGGCACCCCACCGACCCCTCTGGACAGGCCGCCACCCCCTTGGACAGCCCCCACACCCACCCATCCCCTTGGACACCACCCTGGACACCCCCCGACCCCTCTGGACAGCCCCCGACCCCTCTAGAAGGCACCCCCACCCCTCCTGGACACAACCCCCACCCCCGACCTGCTTGGACACCCCCTGGACACCCCCCAACCCTCTGGACAGCCCCCCCACCCCTCTTAAACACCACCCCCACCCCCTACCCCCCTTGGACACCCCCCTGGACACCCCCCGACCCCTCTGGACAGCACCCCGCCCCTCCTGGACACCACCCCCACCCCTACCCCCTTGGACACCCCCTGGACATCCCCCAACCCTCTGGACATCCCCCCCACCCACCCGGACAACCCCAAATACCCTCTGGAGAGGCCTCCACCCACTTGGACAACCCCCCACACCCATCCAACCCCTTGGACACCCCCTGGACACCCCACCGACCCCTCTGGACAGGCCGCCACCCCCTTGGACAGCCCCCACACCCACCCATCCCCTTGGACACCACCCTGGACACCCCCCCAACCCCTCTGGACAGCCCCCGACCCCTCTAGAAAGCACTCCCACCCCTCCTGGACACAACCCCCCACCCCGGACCTGCTTGGACACCCCCCTGGACACCCCCCAACCCTCTGGACAGCCCCCCCACCCCTCTTAAACACCACCCCACCCCCTACCCCCCTTCGACACCCCCTGGACACCCCCCAACACCCACCCACACCCTTGGACAGCCCCCCACAGCCACCCACCCCCTTGTAAACCCCCCTGGACACCCCCCGACCCCTCTGGACAGCCCCCACCCCTCCTGGACACCACCCCCCACACCCTACCCCCTTGGACACCCCCCTGAACACCCCCCAACCCTCTTGATATCCCTCCCACCCCCCTGGAATCACTGAAAATTTACCATAACAAGAAGTTGGGCCATTCAAAGAATGTTTTTAGGTGTGGAGGAAGAACTGAGTTTCAATAGATAGAGAAGGAACTCGACATTAGGTTGTCTATTCCAGGTGTGGATTTGAAGGAGTTAATGTTTGTTCAGTGACCCAAGAGATTGAATCAGAAATTCAGATGTTGTGCCATTTTCTAATGATGAGGATGAATAATTGGTGGGGTTTGACTTTTAAATGGAGAGCTTAGCAGACCATCATATTTTCTATAGATCAGTAAAGGATGTTAACATCGAACATAAGGCTTAAGGGATGATTTCAGATCCAAATATGTATGTTGATGGATGAAATGGATCTAGTAGAGGTTCTAGAATGAATGGTGGTTTTATTTGTTTAGGATAAGTAGTGAAGAAAAAACTAGTTAATTTTTTACTTGCTGAAAAGAGGGTATCAAAATTTTTTAACATGCAGAGGGGAAATCTGGCGAGTCCTCCTCGTGAAACTTTGTTTGCAGGGGGTGAAAATGGTGGTGTGATCCCAAATCCATGCACCTATGCCATGGTTTTGTGTGAATAAAGTAGTAACAACTGTAAAAGGGCAACCCATCCAAATGGACACACCCCAACCCTCTCGGGGATTTATAGAAAACGATGAAAAATTAGTGAAATCATAAAATTAGTCAATATTGCAAGTCGAACTAATAGATCTAGGGATGATAAATAAGATTATGGTGCCAAAACGAGTTAAAAGGGTTCGCAATCAAAGAATCTTAGCTTGTTTCAACAAAAAAATCACAACACATATATATATATACTATCCGCGAAAAAAAACGAACGAGTGGGAGGATTACCTGAGTGTTGCGAGTTTAGATGATTGATCCGAGGAGATTAAATATGAGAAACGATGATCGCAAAAAGAATCTAAACCCACGAAATGGACGAGCCGATTCGGGTTTACGCGCGAGAGAGACGAGTCGCGACTGTCGAAGGTAAACTCGCGAATGACATTCCACGGGTCTGGGTAAATTTTTAAATGAGTTATCACGTCGGTTATTCAGTAACCGACGTTATAATTTTTTTAAAAAAATTTATAAGGTCGGTTATTCAATAACCGACGTAAAAACCTTCCTCCGATTCTTTTTTTACGTCGGTTATTTTATAACCGACGTTATAAAGGGCTCAAAATCCGCGTTTTATTACGTCGGTTATGGAATAACCGATGTAAAAAACATCTGCGGATTCTTGTTTTACGTCGGTTATAAAATAACCGACGTAAAAAGGCCTTCAAAAACCGCGTTTGTTACGTCGGTTATTGAATAACCGACGTAACAAACGCCCCCCGCTTCTGTTTTTTACGGCGGTTAATGTATAACCGACGTAAAAAACGAAGCCGCGCGATTAATAACGTCGGTTATAAAAATAACTGACGTTAAAGGTGTACTAAACACAGGTTTTTACGTCGGTTATTAAATAACCGATGTAAAAAACCTCGTTTTACATATTATGACGTCGGTTTTATATAACCGACGTAAAAAATGGTGACGTAAAAAACGTTTTCTGCACTAGTGCAATACTGATATATGTTATTCATTGAGATCTTCTATTGGAGTCCAAAATGATGCTTCTACTTCCATGAGTATTTTTTAAGTCGATGCTACTAAGATTGCAAGAATGGAGGTTCAAGAGATTAATCCTAAATTATTCACTATATTTAAGACCATTATTAGAAACATTACAATAATACAAAGTAAATAGGATAAGAAATGTGTAGGAATATCTGAGCACCAATTTCAAGACCCCACTTGGCGGTGTTATAGAGGTTCTTAAGAACCTGGTTATATATTTTCTGAGTGTATATTTGAAGAATTTTAAAGAGAATCTAGGGAAAATGATATTTCGTGATTCTAGTTCTAAATGTACCAGACCTAGAGCTCATGTGGAGTCCCTCAATACTGGGGTAAGAGATGAGCTGATGGTTCATCAGAGTGATTCTGATAAAGATAATCTTTCCAAAGATCATAGAAACACTGATATTGATTATAACATGGTTAGATAGTGTACCAATGATGCATATAATACTCAAAAGAAGATTATTTGAAATGTAGACAAGTATTTCTCAAAAATCTATACCAAGTATTATATTCTTAACACCTTTAAGTACTTTTCTAAGAATCTCAAAATTCCACCAGTAACAAATTCCATTAAGTGGAAAGTGGGTCAGTTGAGGGAGTTTACACCCACCTTGGTAAAGGTTATGGAGAACAAAGAAGATTTTGAGAAGGACATGAAATATGGAGGTGAAATCATCTATGATTTTATCATGTTTCTGAAATCATAACTGCATGTAAAAGATGAGGCATTAGTGGTTCTAGAAACTGCTTTCATTAGACCTAGTTCTCTACCTCCTGCTCAAATGTCAGTGCCCCTATCATTATCTCATATTCTACCAGTTATTTAGGATCCACATCAGATTCATGTTCCTTCAGAAAGGAGACCAATCCTTACAGAAAATGATCCTACCAGTGTTGCTTTACCAGGTGTAATTATTGGATCAGCCCTTCCTACATCAACAACACCCTCTAAATTACCTCATGTTAACCCTTCATTCAAAGGAAAATCTCATCAAATGTACCAACCATAGTTCTGGATTTTCTATTTGATAGGGATTTTTAATTTCTTATTGATGGTTGTAATATTTTTACTTTAAAAAATATCAAATTTTCCTTCATTGTGTTTCCACTTTTCATTGTGTTATTTTATTCTTTATTTGTTTTCCTTTAACATGTTTTCTACTCCCAAAAGGGTGAGAATGATCTAGAAGGCATAAATTTTTAATCTAAGGGGGAGAACTCTGGAATATGAAATATTTCATGTAATAAAAATCACACACACACACACACACAAACACAAACACACACACACAAACATACAAAAACACACACAAACACACACACGTATATCTCCCACATCTGATACAAATCACTCAGATAGTTCTCATACAAAGGGGGGGATGACAATGCTCTGATATAAAGTAACCTTATATATATTTCCTCTAATACAATAATTTGGGGGGGGATATAAAAGCAAATACATTAGTTATATTGAGAATTCACATTCACTACTGGTATAATAAGTAAAGTAATTTTTTTACTTATAACTCATTAATTCTATGATTGTGATTATCAAAGAAAGGAATATTTTTTGACCCTTTGTGATATTGTTTTTTTCATAATAAAAAATCATTCCAATCTACAAATCATATTCATATATAAATTTATGACACATTTTAATAATATAAATGTATATTTATAAATGAATTACTTATGTCACATAGTATAATACATTTCAATAAGTCAATAAATTATGGATATTTATGTTTTAATATATTTACATGTGTATATTTACTTGTATTTAATAATTTCACTTAATCTGATACTGTTATGTATAAGACAGACACTTTGTGACTTTTTCAATGTCCCTGACACCACTAGTTCAAAAGATTCATTTATGGATGACTTATTGATAGCTGACTCGCCATTGGATGACTCACTGATGAAGAAGTCACCAATCGAAGAAGACACTGATGCATGACTCACTAATAGTTCAGGAAAGTCATCGGTGAATGACTCACTAATGAGAGATGTACCATTAGTTCAAAGGACTTACCGGTGAATGAATTATCAATGGGAGACACACCGTCAGTTCAATGGACATACAGATGAATGATTCACCGATGTGAGACACACTGATATTTCAAAATGAGTCCCCAATGAAGACTCTCCTGTGCTTGGACAGACCGATAGTAAAAATGAATCACTGATGCCCAAAGTCAACGATATCGATGGAAAAGACTCTCTGATGCTAAAATTCATCGATGATGATAGACTGATGATGCCAAAACGATGAAAAGGATTCACCAAAACTTATGGCAGACCGATAGTCTTAGATACTATTTTTAATTTATTAATTCATATTTATATATATCGGTCATATTTAGACAAATTAATTTTTCCAAAATTATTTAATATTGTCTGTAGGATATTCAGGAGATAGTTTGTTGTATATTCATGTGGGGAGATCATTATACCAACAAGACCTCATTTTATAAAAGTCTTACAAGTTGGATCATTCCCAAAATTCATAGATGAGAGAGTATGCCAAAACACATACAACTCTTGAAGCATACTTCCAAAACACAAGAACTCAAAGGAAGAGCATATGTGGAGATCCATAAGTGAAGAAAAACCTACTGAGCTACCCTGGACATCTTTCGAACAAGAAGATAAACATTTTAACTCATAGAAGCCAGACCTTAGAGGATACCACACTTTGTTTTGGAGTCAACTTCTAGAACACTACACAAAATTCAACTCCACTACATAAAATGGCTCTAGAGTTGCAGAATATAACAAATAGAGCCTTCTAAACCTAACTATACATATTTTAGCTCTACTATGTTCATTTATCCACATTTCTGAGCAGTGTGTGTATATGTCCCTTAAACACATGCCGACTCCTATGGATAACTATAAGATACTTGCTAACCTGAAGTATCACACTCTATTTATTCTTTTATATCCCACGTAGAACTATGGAATAGGTCAAGTGTGGCCTATTTGTTGTTTTTCCCTAAATAACTATGGTAGAGGTCATGTGTGACCTGGACAGCCTTGTGCACTATTATGAACCTCGATCCAGGGTGTGGATAAATTTTTTTTATTAATTTAAATTGCATGGTGGAAGGTGATCACTAAGTAGAGAGGACTATGACTCAGCTTCATACAGAAACTCTTGTTTATATCCATTGTTTTTTTACCTTTATATTTTTACTATGTTTTTATTACTTATTTCATTAAACTAAATTGAACTATGATTATTAATTCAGCATGTGTTTATAACTGTTTTGAACCAGTAGGATAATTTCAAAAGGTATATTAATATTTTGATTAGTATAGTTGAGAACTAATCTACCTATTGTAATATTAATTGAACATTTATTATTCTTATAAATTCACTACCAACTGATTTGGATTAATTTTTTTAATTGGGTGATATTTTTAAAAAATCGATTTTAAAAGAAATTTTTATAGATTCTCAATTAAACCCCCCATTGAGTAAAATATTCCGACAGACAAATACCCATATTCATGACCTGAGGAAAAGAAACTGAAGAAAGAGTGAGCTCAAATTATCAGTGAGGGTAAAAAATGGAGGTATCAATCACCTCATAATCAATAGACATAATAACATTACTTTTGAAAAACATATCCTATATATGAAAGGTCATGATATGTCATGGGGTAAATCATTAAAGTTCTAAAAGATTCAATGAACATATTCCCAAAAGTCATAATATAATACATGGAATCTTTGGTTTACACATAATCATATAAAATCATTTCATATTAGTCAAGGCTCATTTACAAGACCATCATAGTGGACAAATTCTATTACTAAACCGAGTTCACTTCTCATTCAAGCCCTATATGAATGAATCTAGATAATTTCTTATTCTAGCCAAGTCAATATCATGAGATATAAATCTTTACCCAATGCCTTGGGAGGAGATATAGGTCTAGCCCATTTAATAATGAAATCATTCTTTTGTGTTCCAAAAAAACATAAATCATTAATCATAGCATAACCTAGATAATAAAATAGGATTCTTAGACATCATTGTATCATAACATAATCTATATAAAACAAGAAAACTTCATAAATAGCATTCCAACATAAAAAAATAAAACCATCGGAATAATATTGATTAAAAAATTACCCTATTAAATAATATCATCTTAGATGGAAATTAATTTTGAGAATACACTTGAAATTAATTCTTGAGTAAAATATCCTTTCTGCTTCAAATAAGTTTTATTTTCTCAAAATTACATGCAATTAAAAAGAAAATAATTTCATTTAAAATAAACATTAAATATTGTAAAGGAATTTTCATAGAAATAATGCACTATGAAAATTTAAAAATCTATTCATGTAGTATAATTTAAAAGAAAACCTTATTCCCATTCTTCTTTCAAAAAGTCAAAAAGTACCAAATATCATAAATAACAAAATATTCGTTTAGTACCCTTTAATAAAAATTATTTAATGGGTAAAATTTAAATTAAAAAAATTTAGAAGAATATAAATAATATTTTAGAATAAATATATAGGAAACATGTACATTGATGATAAATATATCCTAGTAAATACTTACGTATGAACAATATCAGATAATAATGAGACAGAGAAAAAATCCCTTACCTTAGGTCCAATATCATTTGTCTGTATCTCAACCTCCCATATAATGATTTAAATAATTTAATTGAATATATATATAAATATATTGATTTTTATTATATCATATATGATCATATGATCATATCTTTTTTAGTATCATAACATTATTTCTCATTATTCATGTATTAATGCCTTCGTTTTCTTACGCATGTTTTGTCAAATAAGTTTCTATAATCTATATAAGTTCATAGTTATAAAATTAAAATATAATATTAACATAATATACGACACATTTAATAATTATATACATTTATATAATCATGACATAGTAGATATCATGTTTATTGAAGCAAATCACATCGTGGAGATGATTGGTCGTGCATACATACAAGTTGCGCTATAATTCCTTTAATTGTGAAGCGGTATGGATGTGGATGGTTTATATTTTGTTCTAGAAACCATATCATGTTATTATAATAACCTATAGTAATTATCTCCATCATTATACCCATTCATGTAAGGTGGTGGTGAAAACAGATAACACCACGATGTGGAAATGGAAAACTGTATGTACGCACGTGTGGTGGTTTCCTTTTTCATAGGATGGATAGAAAAATGTAATATAATTGATTCATAACCATAAAAACATATCAGTATTTATTTGATACTATATTTATTACTTTATAATGGGATAAACTCATGATGTAAATGTATACAAAATAATAATTTTGAATGAATTGATAAAGAAGATTACCTCTTCTTCGACATGCTCCCTTTAAATCTCCTCTTAAAGCATCATATTTGGTCATTGGAGAAGGGAAGATATTGTAGGTAGTTTCTTATGAATTTGATAAAGAAATATTTCAGGAGATATATGAGCTTGAGGGCTCAATTATTTGTAATGAAATAATGGAGGATTTTCCCTTTTCTAATCAAGGTGAGGGGCACTTTTGGAAACTCCAAAAATAATAATTTATAATAAAATAAATAGCATTCGAAATCCTAAAAAATGTCTTAGTTTCTAATATAAAATTATATAATATTATAATATCATCGACAAATAAATTCTAGATATGTTTTTATATCAATTTAAACACTATAATTTCAATTAACACTTAGTAATTCTATTTATTTTTTCACTGATGTAATAAACATTTTAATATTATAGGGTGTAATATTTACTTATTTGATTTCAATTAGACCATAAATAAAAAATATAGAGAATTTTAGACTATATAATAATAATTATATATTTTTTAAAAGGTTTTATGATTTTTAAATAATTTAACAATATTATATTTGGCTAAATAAAAAATGTTGTCACTTGTGATAGTATTCAATGCATTGATTTTTAAAAATATGAATATAACATGTTAACTTATAAATAATATTTTATTATATTATAAGTGGTCAAGTTAATCTATAAAATTTATCTTATATATTAATTATCCCAAATCATATTTATTTTAATATTTTTAATAATATTTTTTGTTATCACTATTAATAAAATAATTACTATATCGGCTTTATGAAACTATTTAATATAATTATGTTATGAATAATAATTAAAAATATAATACTATAATAAGGATAAATATTATATATTTTAGAAAAAAATTATTATAGTTGAATATTTATTCTAGAAAACCCCTTATTAAAAATTATATATTTATTAAAACACGAACATGACTACTTTAACATCACTTTAAATAAAATATTATAAGTTTTATAATATTTTCCATATGGATCTAAATGGTAATTAAATGGACCCTCAGATGATTAAGGTTGATATAAACTCAACTAATAAGATTTGGTCAAGTGTTTGGTTCCTTTAATGGCTACTATTATATTATTTAAAATTATTTTATTTATTTCCCATCTATTAAATAATTTCTATATCATCGATGTATAACTCTTTAATGTAATTATTTTTTAGTAAAACATACAAAGAAAACTATCATGATGAATAAAAGATTTTTTTTTCAAATTTGTGTTTATAGTCCAATTTATCTTCTATATAAACTTATATTAAAAATGTTATTGTTTTTAAAATTTGAGTAAGACGTATTTCAGTTTTCATTAAATAAAATAAAATTAATTTTCTAATGTCAACCACGTGGCTTCGAAAGAATATAATTTGTACCTAAGGATGAATTATGTCAAAAAAATCATCCAATGATATTAAGAAAATTGTTAGGATAATTTTATAATATTACTTTTTCCCTTAATTACTATAATTACCCTTTTACCGTATGAAAAAAAATTACAGAAACCACCAGCGAGGTTTGAATTTATACAGTTATCTCTTAATTAAATATGATGCCTGGTTTGAATCGGGCCCTGAAAAGTGGAGAAAGGATAGAAAAGTGGATGATTAAAAGATTTTTTCATCATTTATTTGTTTCTTGGGAGGTTCCTTCGTTTCGATACCTAACATAGTCTCACAAACAATTATCTAGAAGGGTTCTATTCCACAAGTATCAGATTCAGACACAACCATCTCAGAGAGGATTAACCTACGAAAACATTTAGTCATCACTCATATTACACTAATGAAAGGTAAGTATCCATACGAAATTACTGACATGGTATCTCATCTAGCTATAATTCTTGGGTTTATGGATTTCAAGTGTGTATCACTTGGGTGGGGATTTTTTCATATATTATTCCCCTCTTAAAAACTAAAAAGTCCATCTTGGAGCATTTTCATGATCAATATACAACTAGGTATACTCTGGATTCATGACTGGAAGATCAATTTCAACCTTAATGAATTTAATGAAACCTCATCCCATGTTTGGATTATGATACATGGCCTCAATTGGGTATTATGGCACCCAAAAATACTCTATGATATTGCTTCAGTTGCTGGAATTATAATCATAATGAACTATGTCCCTAAATAGTTTTTCTCATCACTATTATAGAGTTTTATTTAAATTTTACTTTGATAGAATAGTGTTATCCACTCCTACATATGAGATTAATCTGAAAATTGAGTTTGAGAGGACTACACCCTTTTGTGATTCATATCAAATAATTGAACATTCAAATTCCATGTGCAGGGTTGAATTTATTTTATCCAACTGTTGTGTTTGGGGTCATGATGTAAAGCATTGTTTGAATAAATTATCTAGTGAAAAGGTTTAAGGAATATAAGGTCATAATAATCAAAATGTTCAGAATATTATTGGGTGTAATTCAAACCTTAGGGGTTTAAATCCTCATAGTGAGTAGATTTTAACAGATGAGGGGTCTCATTTAACCCCAAATATTAACCTGGAAGGATCTCTAAAGAATGGATGTCAATGGTCACCAATCTTTGATCACAAATATGTTTATGAAGCATTGATTAATGAATCATATTTATCCTAGGTTGACCTGGTAGTGAATAATCACATAATAATGGTTGGTTTCTCATTAAAATATTCTTTACATAGGGGCTTATCTTATTATGTAAATTCCAAGGAATTAGATGATAGTCAGGTTGTTAGGGAGGCTTATGCACAAGATCCAATGGATACATATTTTTTCCTCGATCAAGACATAATCTATTAAAAGTATTGAAAAGGGAGAAAAAGTTGGGGTTGAAACTCTTCTCAAATCTAAGAACAAAAAAAACACTTCTGTGTCTATATTAGTATAGGTTGATGGTAATAGACCGATCCCTTACAAATTACCCTCATTTCCCGTTAATGACCATACATATATATTTGTCTTAATAAATATGCATGTTTTTGTTAATGATAACTCTATTCCATAGGAGATTGTGATTCCTTGTGAAACATGGCCTCTTACGGCCCATTTTTCTGGAAATACAAGGGATAATACTATTGATGTTTCAAAACCTATTCCCACTACACCCAACCGTGTTTTAGTGGCTATAAAAAATGTATATTCACTTCATATGTAGGATTTTGTTGCTGCCAGACCTGAAACCATATAGGACTCTCCTACTACTCTATCTGAACTTCTATAGGTGACATCATCGGTTTAATACATTCCACCTATTCAACATCAAAGGATGATAACTATTTTCTCATGTGAAACTATGATGAGAAGAAGTCCTAAATATCTATCTAGGAAGGTGAGGAGTAAAGTTATTTTATATAACTCTATTAACATTATTACTACTACCAACAATGAGGATGATGGAACAAAGAGTGGTGATCCCTATGGAGCTAAAATCATGAAGGATGTGGTTTTGGATGAATCTTCAGATGATGATGGTTCATGGATGAATGTTATTACTTGGATGGAAGGTCAACATCCACATGGTAGGGGTGGACACATCCCACATCAGAATATAATCATGCACTCATGGATGGGATAAATCTTTTCTTATGTTCGTATGTGATTGGTAATTTTTTTCCACTCTCCTTCTTTCTCTTACTTATATTAACAAAGGGGCATTCTACACCTCAACCATTAAAAAAACACTGAAGTTACTATTAATAATGCCCAAAATAAAATAAATCTCTTCAAATAATTTTTACAAACTAATTCCCAATATGGAATCCATTTATTAAAATTCAAAATAGAGAATTTTCAGTAATTATTTTAAAATTAATCACGTATATGGAATGAGAAAATGAGTTTTAAAAGATAAAACATTGCAAAATAATGAAGTGTTTTTACAAGTAAATTCAATTTAAAATTAATTCCAATGACCTAAATTTTATGAATTGTTAAAAATATAGTATATTTATAATTTAAAACCATTCATAATATAATTTAACCATATAAATTATTTCAATGAAAATAGCCATTTTCAATTAATAATTAGTATTTTTTACTATTCATCACAACTTGATCGTTATAATAAAAATATCAAAAATTCACCAAAATTATGTTTTTATATCTTGTTTCCAAAGAATAAGTTTGTGCTTTCATATAATAATTATTAATCTGTCAAAATTTGAATTTAAAAAGGTGTTACCATTAAAAGGTGGTGAAGTTACACTTTTTATAAATATAGATTTTATACGTAAGATATAGTTTATTCAAATTCTATGATTAAAATATCTAACAGATGAAAATCGAAAATATTTTATACAACATATATATTTTATTAAATTAATTTACTAATTTTTATTAACAAAATTTAATAAAAATAAAAGCTACAAATATTTCATTTATATTTAAATTATTTAAAATTTTCATAAATAATTGGTCACAAATAAATTCACCATGTATTTTCATATTTGAGTTATATTTATTCCTTATAACTTAATGGCTAATTTATAATGGAGATTTTATACCAAGGGTGTCTCATGGTTCCTTTAAACTCACAGTTTTGTGTAATTAATGGAATTAAATAATTAAAAGTATTTAAAGAAAATATTTCATAAAACCATGAAAGATTTACATTATTCCCCCCTTAAACTGAATTTAGACCTTAAAAATAATCACTTGGATGAAAAAATATAAGGATACCTCTTCTTAATCACATCCTGAAGTTCCCATGTAACTTCCTCAGATTTTCGGTTCCACCATAAAACATTAATCAAGCGAGAGGTTTTGTTTCTTAAAACTTTTTCGACACGATCCAGAATCTCTATCGATTATTATTCATAAGAACAATATTTATCTATTGGTAGAACTTCTAAGTTTAGTAGATATAAAATATCATACATGTACTTCTCAGGAGATATACATAGAACACATCAGAAACTTGAGAGAGATTTAGGGGGAGTGAAAATTTGTAAGCTACCTTCTAAACATGATCTAGAATTTCAAAATTAATGATATACCAAGTCCTCAACATTCCCTTATTTCCAAATCTCATTACTCTCTTCTAGAGAGAAATTTATAGAAACACCTTATCACCCACTTCAAACTCTAGGCCTTTTCCTCAATTGTCTGCATAATTTTGTTTTCCAATATGAGCTGCTCTTATGTGTTGTCAAATAGATCTGAAATTATAGACTATTTCATCAACAAGATAATGTCGTAATATATTTATATACCCAAATTCATCCCAATACTTTGGAGTTCTGAACTTCGTATATAGAGGGATTTATAAGGATCCCTCTAAATACTGGAGTAAAATATATTACTGTAAGAAAATTATACCAATGGTTGGTATTGATGCCGACCACCTTTGAAATAGATAGAGAAATCTCACATCATGTCTTCTAGAGTTTTAATTTTATTCTTAGACTACCAATTTATTTGAGGATGATTATCAGTGATGAATCATAACACTTTATCCAAAGCCTCATGAGGGATTCACTAGAACTTCGAGGTGATCCTAGGATCCCGATCAGATCTAATGGAAAGTGGAACTCTAAGTAATCTTACCAATTATTTTATATATATCCGGGAATATTGATCAAGATTGAAATACTCTCTACCAGCACTATAGTGTGTCAACATCGTAAAGAGATCAACTATTACCCATATTAAATTATGGTCTTTAGATGTTTTGGTAAATCTGATGTCAAAGCCCATACTGAGTTTTTCCTATTTCCATTCTGGTATGGGTAATGGTTGTAACATCCCCTTAGACTTATGTTTCTCACCCTTAAAATTCTCACAAACCAAGCACCAAGAGACATATTCAGATATATATTTTTTCATGACATCATAGCAGAAATACTCTTTCAGGTCACTGTACATCTTCATGCTTCTAGTATTAATAGAGAATAAAAAACTATTATCCCCATACAATTACTCCTTCTTTAATTCTAGTATGAGAGTAATAAAAACACAATTCATGAGCCTTGTTATTCCATCACAATCAAGGTGGAATTCCTGAATATTTCTCACAATATTTTATAACTGTACATCTTCTTTATACGCCGCTATAATCATAACTTGTATAGATGGTTGTACATTCATTTGAAAAAGATAATATTTATCCCCTTTAAAATATAAAGATCCATCCTTGAAAAATCCATGAATATTGAATATTTTGTGGTCCTCATAATTGATAGGAAATCATAGTTCTTTGGACTCAAATCATCTTCCACTATGTTCGCTTTCCCAAGGTGGTAATGTATCGAACATTCATAGTATTTAATCAACTCCAACCATATTCTTTGGTTCATATTCAGATCCTTTGGTGTGAAAATATAATTTAAACTATTATAATGAGTATAAATGTGACCCATTTCATCATATAGAAAATTCCTCCATATATTTAATGCAAATATTAGCGGAACTAACTCCAAATCATAATTTGGGTAATTTGGCTCATGGATTTTAAATTTTCGCAAGGAATATGTTATCACCATATCATTTGTAAAGATAATACATGAAAAACACTTCATGGATTCATCACTATAGATCATAAATCTTTCTCCACTATGAGGTAGTTTGAGAACTGTTATAGTGGTTAAACATATTTTTATCTCGTTGGAATTATCTTCACATTACTCCATCCACCTGAATACAACTCATTTCTGAGTGAAAATTGTGAGGGGATTTGATAGTCATGAAAAATATTTCACAAAATTTCCATAATATATATCCAAACCAAGAAAACATTGGATCTTAGTAAATTATATCAGTCTAGGCCATCATTTAATATCTTATATTTTTGTTGGATCTACAAATATCATCTCTTGAGATTATGTGACCAAAAAATAAAACTTTTTAAAGAAAAAATGCACAATTGGTTAATTTTTCATAAATATTATCTTTTATCAAGGTATTCAGTACAATTATAAAGTGATATTTATGTTCATAATTACTCTACAAATAGACCAGAATATCATCTATAAATACTACCACAAACAAATCAGATAGTCTCTAATGATTATTCATTAGATCCATGGAGTTAGTAGGGGAATTAGTAAGACCACAAGGCAAAACTATAAATTAATCATGTCAATACATTCTATGAAATGACATATTTGGTATAACCTCCTTCTTTTCCCTTAAATTATGTTATCCCAAATGAAGATAAATCTTAGAAAAGTATTTCACTCTACAATGTTTGTCGAATAAGTCATTAATACAGGGAAAATGATATTTGTTCTTGATAGTGATCCTGTTAAGTTCTTAATAATAATTTTTGAGTATCATTGATACATTTTTATTCTTAACAAATAAAATAGGTTCACCCCAAGGTGACGCACAAGGATGTATGAATACATTATCAAGATTCTCATTGAGTTGCTTCTTCAATTCCTTCAACTCAATTGGGGATATTCTATAAGGTGTCATTGAAATAAGACCAACACCTGTTATGAGATATTTTGAAAACTAAACATCATGATTTTGTTGAATACTTGGAAATTATTCTAGAAATACATCAAAAAATATTCCCATACAAAAGGAATATTCTTAATGGCGAGTTTCTCCCCAACCATATGACATAGATAACCTCCATTAATAGGAATCCAGACCCATAATATGGAAGAAATTTCTACTGGAATGTCATACTCATCCTTGAATCAATAGATGATTATATATTAAACCAGAATATAAAATGTTACTTCCCTTACTTAGTAAGTTATTTTAGATCCATATATAGAAAGCCAATCCATGCCAAGAATCACATCAAATTCCACTAATAGAAGGGTCACATTATTTATAGGAAGAACTTTCTGAAAAACATCCACTAATGAAGAATTATAAACTTTTTATGTGATAGTTCAATCATTTAGAGTTGTAACAACTAACTCAACATCTCACTATTGTGTTAATATAGTGATATACTTAGAAAATTATTGGGTAATAAAATATTGGGTGAATCCGGAATCAAATAAACATTTTCTACTTTAGAGTGGACTGTAAGTGTACCTCCACCACTTCAATAGTGTACTCCACTTCACTGATAGTGATTGCATGTCACTTGCCTTTGTCTTTAGCCTTATGAGTATGCTGACGTCGATCATCATCGATAACTATTGGATTATAGAATTGGTTAGCATAATTCCCCATTTTTCATGAACTTGTAGCATTAATGCGTGGGAGGTGAATTATGTGTTGCCTTTCTTCTATTTGCCTCATTAGACAAATTTTTCCCATCACTTTGGCATTAAATTGACTGATGACCTTCTCTTCTACATGTAAAAAATATTCTATTCCCTTTAAGATAATTTCCTCCATATGGCATTCCACACTTTGAGTATATGGTAAAACAAATATTTTTTTTAGTGTGGTATACTTATTTTCCATTGAATTCCATTTGTCACTTCTTATCAAACCCATTGGTTTGGCGGGTTACTCCAATATCTTTATCAACATTGAGAGCTCATCAAAATATTTCCTTATATCTATTGAAGTCTCTTATGGATAATTCCATTCAGAGATTTGGTTTTTATCCACTAATTAATTGATCCATTTTATTCTAATGTTGGGTAATAATTCTAGAAGCGTATCTTGCAAATATTGTAAAATTTGCTTCATTGTTACCAACAGATTCATCTTCCTTTTTTATAATCTCAAGGAAATCCTTAACCATATTTGTTCGACAAATATGAGGAAAGTACTTATTGAAAAATAAATTATTGAACTCATCCCATTCCATCGATTCAATTTCATCTCTTTGAATCAAGTTCTTGAAAAGGTTCCACCATTGATCAGTGTCAACTTCAAAATGATAAATATCGAATATGAATTCATCTTGATATAAAAATTAGAAATATGAAAATATATTTTCAGTGGTACTGATCCATTGTTCAGCCACTAATTGATCAGAAGACCCACCGAAGGAAGGTTGAAACTACCTCATAAAGGACTCAATAGAATTTTGTTACCATCTTTGCTCGTTTGTAATTTATTCATGATTTGTATCTTGAGAATGTTATGTGAGCATAGCTAGAGGATTTTTCATTCCATCTCCCATAACATTTAGTTTCTTAGGAGGAAAACCATTTCATTTTCCCTCACATTTATCATTAATGTAGTTCCTTTGGGTTCCATTAATTGAATAAAACCAAGAAGCATAGCGTGAGAAACACAAATCATAATGAGAAATCCACCGAATCAAGAATAAAATTTCAAATTTGGACACATTAGGTTTTATAATAGGTTATTCATGATAAAAACTAATATTATAACATATAATTCGACATATACGTAGGGTTCTTACAAAGGTTTTCTCATCTTAGTTTCCAAAGATTAAATATATCTTTTCTCTAATTCCAGCTATAATAGCTCATATTTTACAAATATATATTACCTAATAATTGAAACTGGGAAACATAAAAATTTGTTCATAAGATATCTACAGTGTATCCCGCTTATTTATTAATAACTTGACCCCTTTTGACATATCTTACTTAATACCCTTCTTCATGACTTGAAAAAAAACATAAGAAAGTGTGAGCTCTGATGATCAGTAATTGAAAATAAATGAGATATCAATCACACCATAATCATAAGAGATAATAACATAATATTTGAAAATCTGATCTTTTATATGAAAGATCATGATATAATGTCATGGAATAAATCAAAAAAGTTCATAAAGAATAAATAAACATATTCCTAATTGTAATAACCTAAGACATTTAATTTTTGGAATCCACATAAACATAGAAAATAATTTCATATTAAATAAGAATCATTTCACATACCATAATAGTGGACAATTTCCATTACTAAACCAAATTCACCCCTCATTCCAACCTTGAATTACTGAAACGAGAATATCTCTAATATCAGCCTTGTCTATCTAATGATATATAATTATTTACCCAGTGTATTGGAGGGAGATATAGGTCTCAACTATTTCATAAAGAAATCATTCTTATGTGTGCTGTAAAAACATAAATCATTTATCATAGCATAACCCAAGGAATAAAATGTTGTTCTTAAACATCATTTCATAGAAACATAATCCATATATAAAAAATAGACTTCAAAAATAGAATCAAATCATAATATAAATAAAACTATAGGAATAATATTGATATTACATAAGCCAATTCAATAATTTCATATTAGATTGGAAATAATTTTGATAAAACACTTGAAATTAAATCTTGAGGAAAATATCCTTTCTTCTTCAATTTTTTTTTCTCTAAATGCAACAAAAATTTAAAATAAAAGTAATAAATTTAAAATTAACATGAGATATTATAATCTAAGCATCATTGAAATAAGGTGTTATGAAAAAGTAAATATTTTTTCATGCTGTATAAGTTAATGGAAATCATTATTCTCATAATTTTGATAGAGAATCCAAGAGTACCTCATATAGAAAACAAAAAAAGATTCATTTAATAATATTTAATAAAAATTCACCAATGGATAAAATTAAATTTCAAATTTTTTATAATAATTGAAATATTATTTTGGAATACATATTTAAAACACATGGACATGGATGATAAATATACCCCAGTAAATACTTATGATAAACAATCTCCGATACTAATGAGATTGAAAAATTTTCCATTACCTTATGTAGGATCTCTTTTGTATGCATACAAACCTCCTATATAATTATTTAAAAAATGTACATTTATTATTCTAGAATCATATTAATTTTTATGTTATCATATATGATCATATTATCATCTATTTTTAGTATCATTTCTAAATTTCTTATTATTCGGGTATTAATGATATCATTTTCTTTCGCATGTTTTATCAAATTTGTTTATGTTATTTTTATTAGGTAATAGGGAGATCATTAATAAATGATATTAACATAATATATACCGTACTTAATCAGTATATACATTTATATAATCATGATTTAATGGATATCATGCAGAATGAATCACTTCACATCGTGGAGATGGTAGGTCGTACGTAGGGATGAGCAACAATATCATTCCCATAATTGTGAAATGGTATCGATGTGGATGGTATTTATTTTGTTTAAATATCTATATAATGATATAATAATCATATATATTTATCATATCCATCATTATACCCATCTAAGTAAGGTTTTAGTGAAAAACAGGTTACACCACGACGTGGAGACATTATGTTGTGCCAACACATGCTTGGTTATTTCATTTTTCATAGGATGGATAAAATTATGGAATAAAATTGTTCAATAATAAAAATAAAATATAATTATATAAGATATAATTCATTTATTAATTTATAATGGAAACAAATCATGAAGAGGATGTATAAGAATAAATAATTTTGAAAGAATCGATAGAGAATATTACCTCTTCTTCGACACACTCATTCTAAATATCCTATTAAAGCACTAGATTTTTGCATTAGAGAATACCAAAACCTATATAATGTGTTTAGGGAAGTTGATAATGGAAAAGGGTAGGTGATATATGAGTTTTAAAGCTCAATGAGTTGTGAATAAATGGCGGAGGATGTGCCCTTTTATAATTGAGGTGAGGGGTAGTTTCACAAACTCCAATAATATTAATATATAATAAAAATCAAACCAGATCCAAAAAACCTAAAAAATATCATAAATTCTAAGATTATATGTGATAATATTTTAATATAATAAACCAATAAATTTTAGATTTGTTTTTATATAAATTTAAACCTTACCATTTTAATTAACTCTTAACTATTCTATTTAATTGTTAACTAAGGTATACTATATTTCAGCATTAAAAGGGTATAATATTTACTTATTTGATGTCATTTAGAAAAGAAAATATAAATTAGAACATTTTAGACCATATAATAATTATTATATTTTTTTCGAAACTTTTATGATTATTAAATAATTTAATAATACATTGTTTTTATAAACAAATAATAGCATCACTTGTGAGGGTATTCAATTTAATTATTTCTAAAAATATGAAGATAAGAATTTATATTAGAAAAATATATTTTATTATATTTATAATAGGTCAAGGTAATCTATAATTATCATTGGATACATTAATAATAGAAAATTATTTTTATTTTAATATTTTAAATAACATTTAATTGTTTTCTCTGTTAATAAAATAATTACTGCATCAGTTTTGTGTAATTCTTAAATATACATATTTTTTGAATAAAAATAAACTATAAATTACCATGATGAAGATAAATCCACATTATTTCATAATAGTACTTATAGTTGAATATATCTTCTAGAAAATCTGATATTAAATATTTTATATTTATTAAAATATGAATGTCATATTTTTGACATGACTATAAATAAAATATTATAAGTGTTATAGTTTTTTATAATTCTGAAAATGGTCAATAAATCAACACTTGGATGATTATGTTAGATATATACTCGGCCTAAAAATATTTGGTCAAGTTTTTGGGTTTTTAATGGTTATTATTATTTTAATAAAACTTGTTTTATTGATTTCTCATCAATTAAATAATTTCTACATCAACAATGTATAACTCTTTAAAGAAATTATTAACTAAAAATTAAAAAAAAATTACCATGATAAAGAAAAAAATATTTTAATAAAAATGAGTATTTATAGTGGAATTTATTATCTGTATAAACCTATATTAAAAGTGATATAGTTATTAAAATTTGAGTAAGGCATATTTATCTGTTCTTTAAATAATATATTTTAAATTTCCTAATCTCGTCCAAGTGGCTTTTAGAGGATATAATTTACACCCATTTATGATTTAGTTCAAAAAACAACATCCAATGATATTAGTATAAGTGTTAGGGTAATTTTATAAAATTATTTTTACCCTTAACTACCAGATGTACCTTTTTACCATAACAATAAAAATTATCGATGATACTATTCAGAATTCTCAAAAATAAAAAACATATATTTAAATAATTTGGGCCTAATAATTCTAAATATGGAATCCATTTTTAAAAATTTAAAATATAGATGTTTCAGTAATTAATTTAAAAATAATATTATTGATGGCAATATCAAATGAGTTTTAAAAGTTAAAACATTACAAAAAAATTAAAATTTTTGTACATCTAAATTGAATGTAAAATTATTTATAATGACCTAAATTATATTAAATGATAAAAATATAATCTATTTATACTTTAAAACCGTTAAAATATATAATTTAACCATATAAATTATTTCGAGGGAAAAAGTTGTTTTCCATTAAAATTTAGTATATTTTTCCTATTCATCAAAACATGAAAGTCAATAGAAAACTATAAAAAATTCATTCAATGTAAATTTTTATATCCTTATTATAAGGAATATGTTTATTTTTTCATATAATAATTACTTATTTGTAAAAATGTTAGTATAAAATGGATTCTCCATTTAATGGCGGTAAAACTACCCTTTTGAAAAATAGGGTTTTTAAATAAAACATGGTTTATTATTATCCTATGACTAAAATATATATTAGATTCATTTATATATATATATATAACATATATATTTCATTAATTTAATTTACTAATTTTAAATAACGTAATTTATTAATAAAAAAAATACTTATATTTCATTGGCATTGAAATGGTTTATATTTTTCATAAATAATTGGTAGGCAAGGAATTCACCATGAATTTAATAAGTTAGTTATATTTAATCCCAATAACTCAACGTATAGGTTATAATGGTCATTTTATACAAAATTCATCTCGTGGTTCTTTTAAACTCATTTTTCTGTGCACTGCTAGATATTAAAGAATTATAAATATTTAAAGAAAATATTTCATAAAAACATCCTAGTATTACAAGGATTTGTGGATATTATTTGATCATAGGTTGGGTGAGACTATAGTCTTTGGAGGCATTGATAGGTGATGGGTATGTTTTTTTTTGAGTGGAAGAGGAGTGACATTCTTTTATATATAAAAATGTAAACACTGTTAAGAGCTCTCCCATTCATAATGCACCTCCAATAATGACCCAAATTCGATACAAGAAAGGATATGGTATAATTATCTCCATCAAATAGGTTTTGGACTTTTTATAGGTCATTTTGGACCTTATTTTTATGGTTTAGTACCTTGTTATGGAAATTTTACCTTAATAATTGTAATTAATTTTAGTTACATTCACTAATTGTTTGGGTCAAAATTTATGTTAAACATATTATAAAATATAAATTATAGGGATTAAAAATATGGAATACTTTTTCAAAAATTACAATAACATATTTTTAATAAATTAATTTAAATTTAATCATGAATATGGGACAACAAAGAACATTTTTAATGAAAAAATATTCAAAAGGTTACAACGTTTTTATATCAGATTTCAATGTGAAATTGGTTTTGATGGACTAAATTGGATAAATCGAGGTCAAGTGGATCAATTTTAACATTGAAACAAATAAAAACTCAATTTATCCTTATAAATAAATTATAATAAAAATTATTTTTAAATTAAAATGAAATAAATTTCACTATTCATTAAAAATGAAATATTTTTGAAAAACACCCAAAAATTACCCTGACCCAATTTTTATATTTTTTATTTCAAAAATGAAGTTTATTTTGAAATATAAAATACATAAAAGGTCCAAAATTTAGATTTAACGTAGGTTCTCTATAAAAGGTTGAAACATTGGTTTTATAAAATATAGGTTTTTATATGTCATATTGATATTGATCTTATCTTATGACTATAAAATATATTAGATGAATGAAACACCATTATATCAGATATATTATATATATTATCATAATTTAGTTAATATTTTTCCTTAATTCAAATTTCTAAGATAGGTTATATCTTATTATATTAAATAATAATATTTTTATAATATATTGTAGTTCGGTAAAACTCGATCTTGTGTGTAACGCAAGCCATTGAAGAAACTAGTTATTACGTGTGACACACGCTAACTCATTATTTTGGTAATTTCAAGATATAAAATAGATTTATTTAAAATATTAAATATATATTTTAAAGTATCGAGATATTATATCATCTAAATGATTGGTGTTTCATGTCATACACACTATCAAATACAATGTTCTTACTTTATAATTTCAGGGTTTCATAATTATGATCCATAAATACCACAAATTCTTCACCAAAGTGGTAATGATGCCACGTTTTCAAATAATTGACTACAAAAGCTAACTCAAAATCATGTATTTGGTAGTTCTTCAAAGTAAACCATATCTTTCAGGAACTATAAGTAGAAACATGATCTCCTAGCATGTGACCAGATCCCAATCTAAATCCCGATGCATCATGATACAATTCATACCCTTTTCCTAATTCTTAAAATATTTAGATTGGTGAAGATATAAGGAGAACCTTTATCTCTTAAATATACTTTTAACATTCTTCATTCCATTTAAATAGAACATTTTTCCTTGTCAAAGCTACCATAGATGAAGTAAGTCATGATAAATCATGAACAAGATGTTGGTAATGTGCAACTAGACTGAGAAAACAATGTATCTCAGAGACATTATTGGGTGTTTACTGAGAGATGAAAAACTCTATATTTTGTGGATCCAAAAAAATACCAGCGTCATAAATAACATGGATATAGAAACACAATTATTGTATGAAAAAAATAAAACATTGATAATATGGCATATAGATGATGATCTATCAAGATTCCCAACACTATCACCATTTCTTGCTAATTCTTAGCCGTAGTCCTCGAACAAAACAATATTTTATTTAAAAAATCCACCACAAAAAAATCTATATACCTTTTACATATCTAATTAAACAATTAAATAAATATTTTTGGTGCATTCGTAATACCGAAAGGCTTCTCCATGTACTCATAATGGCCATATCTAACCTTATAAAATCCTCCTTCTAAATCTGTAAATGGTGATATCCTTATCACAAGTCAATTTTATAGAACCAATGGTCACCCATTAGTTGGTAAAAAATATCATCAATGCATGTAAGTTGATGATGATTCTTATTCAAAACATGGACATGCTTATGATAATCCATATACAGCCAAAGAGTTCCATCCGCCATTTTGTCAAATAAGATCGGTGATACCCACAGAGATGTGATAGGCTTAATGAACCCTTTTATTTCTAGATCTTCCAAATACACATTTAATTAATTTAGGTTTATTGATTCCATTTGATATGATGTAATGGAAATATTACTTGTTCCCAGAAGGAGATCAATCGAAAACTCTACTTCTCTTATGGGTGGAAACCTTGATAAATTATATGGTAAAACTTAATGAAATAGATAATTTTTTTTGGAAAATTTATATTATTGGTCTCATCCATCCATTCCTAAGTCAAAGATGACAATTGTTATTAGGTCATTCCAAATATTGGTTCCAAAAATCTCATTTCACCTTTTTACATTCTGGTCCTCATTAAATAGATGCTTGAAACCATTAACAGTCATAAAACTAACCCTTCTTATATGAAAGATGATGTGAGATCTGAATAGTTTCATCCACTCCATACCTAGAATTAAGTAATAAAAATCTATCCAAACCCTAAATAAATCCCATATCAACTCATCTCCATCCATAGTTATAGAACATGCTCTACACATAATGGTTTGACATTCTCTTTTACCAAGAGGAGTTTGATGTTTCAAAATATAAGGACTAATCTCAAAATTTAAAACTATAATATCAAAAATATTAGAATAATTAATAAAATGGAGGAACCCATTTAAAATGAAGCTTAAATATTGGTAGAATTCAAAATAATCGTACCTCCCACCACCGATGGTCCCGACTGATTATCCACAATATCATTTTCAGCTCCATATAATTGCTTAATTTCTATAAATTGTTTATTATTTCCCAACTGATATTGCACTACTTGAGGAGTAATGGTATTTCTAGAATCACCATAGAGAACATAGTTCTATTGATGATAATTATTCCACTTCCCAGGTCTCATCAAAGCATAGTATGTCCAAAAAACATGAGATGTATCCTGAACGCTAGAACTTAGAGCATTGTGACAATAGAGCTGAAGATTCCCTATTTGATTGAAAATGTGGCGTAATATAGGTGGTTCCATAGAATATTGTTTCATATGGTCAAATTAACCACATGTAAAATCCAGCTTTACTATTTAGTTTTGGAGAAATATTCACTGATCCAGCCATCTGATTATGTGTCATCCCACTACCTTCGGAATAAATGTCCCTCTTCCACAACTTCATATCATTAGTCTTCCCAACAACTCTAATAGTTATTAACATGCTAACTCCACATGCACCTCCTATGATGTTTATCTCTTCGGTTATCACTCTATTAACTATCTCTGTATAATCTGTTATAAAAAGAACATCAGTCTTTGAGTGAATGCCCTCCCTTAGCCCCGATTAAAAAAGGTGTCCTGTAGAGGACTCACTTGAAAAGAATTTGGGTGAAAAGTGGAATAAATTTAAAAATTTAGCCCCATACTCTGTCAATGAGAGTTTTTATAATATCCAACTAAGTAATTTCATTATTCTTTCCTTCCCGAATGTTTGAGGATATAGTTTTTTTGACAAATTCTATAAAACCGTCATATGAAATTCCTTGGTCTAATTTAGCCTGATATGTAAAATACCACCATCGGTGAACATTATCTCCCAATATATACATTTCTAACTTTACATTATGCTCTGATGGTCTTACAAGGAAATCAAATTTTCGATTCATCCAATTCATCCAAACTTTCCCTTATATGGTTCTAAATGACCTCAAAATATGGGTGGATTATGATTGTGGAACAAATTAGTATGATCAAATATTCTTGGTTCTTCCCTTTAGTTTCCTCTATCCATAACTTAGAAATCATGGATAATGCTTTGATCTATCGATTGGTTCACATGTGGCATAGGTGAAACTGCATTCTCAATATCCACTTCTGGTTGGTTTCGACAATGCCTACAGAGTTCCATTTTCTATAATCACAACAAACCCCACAAGTATCACTTTATAGAAACTAAATTCTTGATAATATCCAATTATACCGCATCATATATCAAAACATTTCATTCCAAAATTTTACATTTGACATATTTTCCCATTTTCATATTTTTTTGAAAATTCCACCATGCTTATAAAAATCAAGACATTTTCAAAATACTACTATCATGATTTTCCAAAATATGACATTTTAAAATAGTTTCAACACTTTTAGAATAAATTATATTTCATAGAATTATAATTAATTCCCCAAAATGAAACATGAACTCATAATGTGAATTCATTTCTACAAATTCATGTCATGCTCTCCTAATTGGATAAACCCATGAAAATGAGATTATAACTCCTATAAGTGTCTCTAAAACGCATGTGTACCCAAATCCTTAGTTACATGAAGTTCATCATAAATTGGTTAGCTACATCTATTTCTACACTACATTTGATGTTCTGACAATACTACTCATTTCTAACATCCCACTCAAGGAATAAACTAGAATAATTGTAATCTTGAAGACTGATATAACGAATAAACAAAGATAAAAAAATCATTCTACTTATCCTAAAAGATTTAGAATGACTAAAATAGATACTGTTTTTAATATCCTTTCTATCCTAATTAGCTTTAGATGAGTAATATTCACTACTAAGACTTATCCAACATCTCCAAGACAGAAATAGATGGAAATAAATTCCAGGGCCTTCAAAAGCAATTGGGGGATGATTTTCCTTTTGAAAGTAAAATAACCAATCCATGCATACCACAAACAATAAAACACTAAATGATGAATGAAGATAATTTAGACAAATCAATTTATAACAAATGAAACCAACCTATTTCAAAGTACTATGCAGAAACCAATATTATCATAAACTTCAAATCAGAAGACAAAACTAACAATACTCAAATGCTCGAAAGTCACTAACTCAAAAACATCAAATACTACTGAAGCTTAAACTCTAAAATCCATTCGCAAGTATCATGAATCACCATTAAAGAATGAAAATAACTTCCCTTTACCTATGTACCAATAAACAAAATCTGCTAATGTGCAGATGTTCCCAGGAAGGGGGTAAGTAATGTAACTCTGTATGTTTTCCCTAAATTACTTTTTTACTCATGCCACAAGGATAAAAAAATTAAAAAAATTTTATAAAAAAACTAGATAAAAAATTTAAACCAGTTTAAATCAGAATATAAAATTTTTTTCATACCAAAATTTTTCACCAAACCCAATATCTTAGAAATGAAAACAACCAAACAATGTTATAAACCCTTTCACACTCGTTTTTGGAATACCCGTTAGGTGATTAACACATACACACAAACCCACACATTCATTCATCAATGATATATCCATACTCATGAGATGCTTCTCATCCATCTTCCATGTTATAAATAAGTTTCCAATCTCCTTGTGTGCCATTGTAACATGTACATTTTCCCAGGTCATGTCTGTCATGCCCCAACGGTACACACACATTATTTGGGTCACATTGAAAGCATGAACTCACACCAACCCATGCATGCCAAAATATAGGAAACAACCTAGTTCGATCTATTTGAATAAAATAATATTTTTATCCAATTTTTTTTTAAAAAACATTTTTATTAATTGAACCAATCAATTTTTTTAATCATCATTTCAAAATGATTCAAAAAATCAATTTTCATAACGATTCCACAATTTAAAAAATCGACAAATGATCACTGATGATAGTGTCTACTGTGATTTACACAAAAAAATAACAATCAATATTAAGCAATTAAAAAAAATTGAAACTAGGATATCATGTTCTAATCATAGTAGTCATGTTTGAATCCACCTACCATGAGAAATATGATGGAAATGACGAATGACATGAATTCTTCAACAAAACTGAGTTGAATCTTCAAAAACCCACCTTTGATTTTGTTCCCTGACATCAACATGGACAAATACCCTCATTATTGTCATCAAATATCAATGATATATCTCCCCAAAACTAGATCTGTGTATCTAAGATAGGGAATGAGAATAGATATAAGTAAAATCTATAAGAACAGAGACTTACAATGAAATCCAGCCTCCAATGCATTATGAAGTTCTAATAGATCACTCCTGGATTAATGGGAAGAGCCCCCAGAGCCATTGTGTGGTGATAAAACGGAGTTAATGAGAGTATTAGGAGTATTTCCATGTGATATCAATATTGTTAGGATCTAAAAAGTAACCATTAATAGTTAGGTTGCACGGTTAGGAAAACTGTGCGCCAACCACTACCTACCAACACCCTTTGCTTGGTTGGATCGAATGGTCAGGTAAAAAATTATCCAACCATGCCTTTACCTGTTTTCAAAAAAATAAACATTACTATTAGGTGGCTGTAATGTTTGGAAAAAATGTGTGCCTACATTGTAGCCTCTGTTTCACTTTGCATGGATTCCTATTGAAGTTGCACAGTTTCTCCTAACAATGCTCAAACCGTGAACCTCTATAAAAGACCGAAAAAACAATTAAAAAATAATCTCAAACCTACCCAACATTACAAAAACACTTATCATACCTATAATATATAAATAAATTGGTTCTTACTGGAAACCTAAGGTGTTACATACAACCGCCTCTATGAAGTGATGTGATTCTTTTTTCATCAGCACATCACATGGACGATAACTATAATAATAATAAACGAATTAATATAAAATTTATGATATTAATATCACTGTGTAAATCTAAAATGATACTTACCTTATTTAAATAAGTATAGTTTAAAAATGGAATCATTAGTCATGCATACATACGACATACCATCCCCATGATTGTAACATTGTTCATTTCTCATAAAATTATTTCCTAATTCATTTTAAAATAATTATTGATTTATAAAAACTATAATTATTTAATTATAATTATTCTAGAGATGATCTAATAATGACCTCTTTGACCATAGTCAACCTACCAGTTTAATTTTGGACTTATGTATACAAAATTATCAAAACAATCATTGTAATATTAAATGATTAAGTAGTCATATATTACATGGTAATAATTGATATAAAAGTAATAATAAACCTGGAATTTTTTCCTAATAAAATTAATAATTTACAGAAGTTTATTATTTTAGGAATATAAATAACGTATGTGATTATTCAGACTCACGGTAAGGGACATAATTTTATTAATCAACTTTAAATATTTCTCCTAAAACTCCCATTTTCTTCCATATCCGTATTTTTTAGAATTATTTTTTGGATATATTTATACAGAAAAGAGTTAATTATAAATTAAATTTTATATTTATTTTTTAATTTTTTATTGGTTTTTTAGAATCAACATTTTTACTAAATTTTCTAACTTTATCTACAAATTATAAAAGTATTGTTATATTTTATTATATATGGTGAAAAAAACATTTCCGATTTATACAACCATTATTTTATTTTTGGATTAATTTATAATATTCCATGTCTTCTTCAGTGAAAATACCTCTTTCAATTTATTTATGGAAATTTAGTTTTAATAATTGTGTTTAAAGAAGATGAATATATTTATATTCGAAAATATTTTTTATAATTAAAAAGAACATTTTTATGTTTCAATATTTTATGTATTATATTATGGTTCTTGGGAATTCATTATGAGGTATATATTTACATTATAATCCCCATTTGGGGGATCCTGTTATATATTTCCAATGAATTGGGAAAATGAACTGAGTTAACCCATTATGTTTATCCTAAGAGATTATGGGAATATAATATTATGTTTATTCCATGTATAACTGTGATAGTTATTTAAAATGTGTTTATAATAGTTATTTAATGTATAACATTTTAAAGGCCCTAGAACCAACATCCCACATCTAGTGATAATTTTTTTTATATTTTTTTAAAAATTAACTAAAAATATATAGTCCAATACACATAAGTGGATATTTTCCAATATATGTTTTTGTGTAAAAGGAAAAACCATTACAATATTTTAGAGTTTAAAATGAATTATCTACAAAAATTTATTTTAAATCAACAACAATAGTTTATTAATGAAATAAAACTCTTTTATAACTTCTTACTAGGATTTGAAAACATATTAAAATATAGAGTGAGCATAAAATTTCCAAGTAAGATTTTTTATAAACTAGTGGAAATTAATTTTATAAAAACTGTTTTTAAACAAATTATAATTTTTTAATTTTATATCAAATATAAAACATTTGATAAATTTTTTTCAAAAATGGAAATATTGGTTTTCACAATTTATAACCATATAAAATAAGTTTCAATAAACTTTTGAAAATTTATATCACTTTGAAAAGATTATTAGGAAAATAGTTTCCATTTACATCAAAACATTTGACATGGTAAATATTTATAATAGACCATTTTCAAAATATATTATAATAGAAAATACATTTAAAAACCCTTTATAAATACATATATCTTTGAAAATATAATTTACATTCAAAATATAATATTCTTTGAAATATAAACTTCAAAATTAGTTTCCTTCTTAAAAGAATCTTATTATTTCCTAAGAAAAACCTCAAAATATTCTAAAATGAAACCATAAAGCCACTATGGAACATTGAATGTTTTCTAGGGCCTATCTATCGTATAGGGTTTTCTTATGTTACCAAATCCATATTATATTTAGAAATTACAGGTACATAATTTTTCATAAAACATTTTGAGCTTCATCCCATTTTAATTTTTCACTTGAGTTGTTTGAAATTTGGAAATTTGACAATGAATACTTACACACATATATATATATATATGCTAATATATAAACATATGTTGGAAATAAACAACTAATTAGGGAGTATTTGAATCTCTTGAGAACAAATTTTTTTGAAACATGCATGGATTGTTATTGACATAAATAGTGCATGGATATACATCTACATATGTGCATCTACCATAATCATTAAATAAACATTGATTCATAAACTAATATTTAAAAATAATACGTGAAATTTTAAATAATTATACAGAAATATTGGATCAATGAATAATATGATTTATCATTTTAAATTCATTCTTTAATTAAAAAAATCATTTTTTACCTAAAATTATTAATTTAAAAAATTAGGGTTTGAAAATAGTAAATTTCCCAAACAAAATCATAATATACATAAAATGATTAATTTTATTGAAAATTAAAATTTAAAAATATATATATAAAATCATAGTTTCAAAATAGGATTTTAAAATAATAATGTTTCTTTTTATAAAATAAAAGATCATGTTGTGTAACCTGAAATATTTTTCTATGAAAATAATTCCCTAAATGTGGAGTTTTTAAAAAATAAATACATTGAAAAAAATATTATATTCCCTTACTGAAAGGAGTTTTCTAAATAATAATAAGAATAGAATAATAATTTTGAAAACAAAATTTCCCCTTCAAAATAATGTTTAAAAAATATAGATCAAAAAATAATATATTTGATTAAAAAAATTATAGGAATGAAAAAAATTGAATTCCCCTTACTAAAATGAAATAAAAAAATAGTAATTTTAAAATTAGGATTTTGAAAAAAATAAATTCTCATATATAAAATAATACTCTTATTTTTTTTTAAAATTCAATTTCATTACCTCAAGTTGATAACAGAAATGAGATTGGGTAGGTATTATCTTCACCATGATGGATTGGAATTGGCTATATGGTACAAGGGATGAAGAATATGACATAGGCATGGGTTTCCAATGAGTCAATATGGGGTCTATGTAAACACACACACACACATAGTAGTTAAGATATCTAGTGGGGTTCTGAAAAAAGATAACCATGTACTGAAGGTGACTCCTATGGAATTAATATTAGTATACCAATATTATATAAGGTTTAGGGTTCTTGAGTCTAAATTTTGGTGTTTTAATGCCATTGATAAGGGAATATTTCGTATATATTTATATAACCTTATGAATATGGGGCTTAAAAAGAGACTAATTTTGGTTTCTAATAACAATTAAAAGTTTAAAATTTTATTATAAATATATCATTAGTTTTATATCGGCCTCACCAAGAATTATTGGGAATACATAGCTCACCATTGGGTTTTGTTTCTTATAGCAGGATGATAACCTATATAGGGGAGACTGAGGCCATCAATTTTACATAATTTAAAATCAATAGTGGAGATAAGGGGTTCCATGGTGTACTATGTGTATGTCATCGATACTAGCAATTCATTACACCAAAAGGAGAAGAAGGTGACAAATATGATGGACATGGTGGGGGATTCAGTTTAGCGTACAGAGTAAGGAGGATGTAAAGTGTTCAAGTGAGGAAGATGATGATTAAAAACACCAGTCCATTTGATTTGTTTAATTGAATGACTAATATATAAAAGATCATTTTAACCAAGGGTAAATTGTAATCAAAAGAACACGTCCCACATCGATCTTGTTATCAGTTGAGCACTATCTTAAGTATCGACTATTTCCACATATCATTTTAACTTGCACCAGGGTCTACACCCAAATACACATGAACACACACAAATGGGGTTCTTCTGACGCACCTGACCCCTACATGCCAATAGGTGCACCATGAAGATGCTATGCATCCACTGTACAACCCAACCTCTTTATGAGGCTATCAGTTCCTCAACCATCCCCATAAGGATACTCAAACAGTCCCTCCCCTATGGGTTGAGCTTTCTTACCACAATAGGGTAGTAGGGATAGCCCTTGTGACTTTCTTGATGGATAAATAAACAAAATATTATATATATATATATTAATATTGTCTAAAATGAATATATATATATATATATATATTTGTTTTCAATTTCAATATTATATTTATAACATTATTTATTGGGAAATTACAATTTTTGTAATGTTATTTAATTAACAATAATTGTTTATTAAAATTTTATCATGAAAATAGTTACCCCAAAAATATTAGTCTTTTCATTCACATTTCATTGGTTTACAATATTTTAACACAATGTTTTTAATACTAGTCATCATTGTAAAATAAGATCACTAGAGTTTTAAAATTATATTTTTAATTGTCATAACAAAATTACAATTAATTGATTCTTACTAAAATGTGAGTACACAAACTAGAAGAAAGCCTCATTAATTAATGGAAGAAAAAGGATTATAGGAGTTGAAAAGATGAAATTTAAAATAATACCATTTGAAAAGGGATATGAGATTATTTTGAATATAACTGGGGAAAATAAAACCCTCCATTCCAATAACATTGTTTTCCAGACTATCCCCCAGATAGTTAGATTCATGAAAAGAATTCATGATAAATAATATCATTTTTGAGAGGGACTCCATGCAGTTAGTCCATTATTTAGTAAGTTTCCATGATAAATGAAGCTGTCCATTACATACTGCTTGAACCAGGGTTCTAGAGTCATATTAAAACCATACCTTATTCCAAACTATTTTCTTGGCCATATTCAATGCATTTATCAAATCCTATATATCCGCCTCTAAGGCTGTAGAAATACCTACAGATCCAAGAAGACATCCCACTAGGTCAGCTTTGTAGTCCCTGAACACTGTCCCATATATAGTGTAAAAGTGTGTGGACTAGAACAAACTACTAACTACTTTATTCGTTACCAAATACCTTACCACATCTTGATTGTTCTTCTGCGTGACAATGAATATGATAATTTCATAAGGATAGCTATTGGATTAAAGGTTCATAGTGTATCATTGCTATGTTGAGAACCCAGAAGTTCCATAATGTCGTTCTTGAATATATTTTCTACGGGCGAATGACGTTATCTTAGGGAATCAAATAATACAAGCCCTTAGGGGTGAGGACTCATGAAACTTTGATTCACCTTCTCATGGTGTGGGCCCTTGGTAATATCCAGGAATATTATTATGAGATCGAGACCTGCCGGTAGGAAATACACATGTCATAGTGTCATTGGATGTTCCTATCGAAAGACTTATGTATAGGTCCTTAAAATTTATCATTATTATTAATGGGTATTACAAATCCCAAACATATATGTATTTAAGAAAACTATGAAGACACACTATTCGCAGAAAGGTAGGATTCATTGGGTGCATTACTAGTGCTACTATAATAATAGAAAATGTGGGAAAGGATTTGTGCCTTATGTTCCATAAAAGAAGTAGATATCTCGGCCCTTTGATGGAATTCATATAGCTATAATAAATCCATTAACATGGTGGGGAATGGGAAAGTTCAATTCTGTAAAGTAAGAGAAAGAATAATCGAACACAAGGGTTGATGACACTAGCATGCAACATGCTTGATTCTAGATATAGGGACAAAGGGATTATATTACACGGTGAGCGTTCATAGGAGGTGACACATCATTAAAGTGTTAACTTCTTTCCCTTTGTGTTCCTTGGCGTATTTCTAGATGATAACTATGGAATTTAGGCAGCAACTACCTAATTCCACTAAAAAAGAGGTCTAGAGGGTCACACACTATGTGTGTCAAAAGTATCTCAGTTAAATATTAATTTAACAAGTTAAATAATTATTATTCTCGATTTTGGTTTAATAATTATTTAAGGATGGCTGATCGAATTTTTTTCGACACTATTTATCCGAGAGAATATATTGTGGGAGAAATAATATATTTAATATTGAGAAATGTAGTGATATTTATATTAGAAATAAATAGCCATTACTCAGGGTCTAATAAATGTGGTAGAAGAAATAAAGAAAATGGAAAAATAAAATTACACTCCATGTATATTAAATATACACGTCGTGTATATTTTTCAAGAAATTTTTGAGAAATAAATATTATTTAGTTAATTAAATAATATTAGGTGTAATTCGTTGGGCGTATGTGAGGTAATAATAATAGTCAACCGTTATTATTAGACATAGGGTATTACAAAGAATTAAAGGAAATGAATAAATTATTTCAGGTAATTAATTCTTTTTATTATTATATGTAATTAAAAATCCCAATTATATATTTCTCATTAGCCTAGAAATTTTTTTTGTTTGTGCACAACAGATTTGGAAAAGCTCTCAATCCTGGAGAAAATTATATTTCCACCGAGAATGATCTCAAGCTACGAGAAAGAGATACACCTCCACTGGATCAAGGCGATCAAAGGCAGACATCGCAAGCGAATGCTCTTCCGTGCTAGCACCTGGAGATCCCTTCGGTGACATCCAGAGATACGTGGAGAATGTGTGGATCACTACTAGAGGAATCCTACACTAGGATTCTACAATGCAACAACATATCACATCGGATCGTGAATGGAAACATCCAAAAAGAAATAATTTCATCAAGGTAATTCTTGTTAATTAATTTAATTAATTATAACCAATATATGATGATCCTATTTAGGGTTCCAAGACTCCCCTCTTTTTCTTCCATTCTTTGGTCTATTTTGAAGATCCGACATTTTATTATCGTTACAGATCTCAGATTGATCATTGTTAATGCTAAATTTTAAAGTTGTGTACACCCACCAACGTGCTTCCGCTATGCCCGAATGCTACAAGTGGTATCAGAGTGAGGTTATATCATTGGTTATAATTATTTATGTTTTCCGTTGGTCATTTACACATTTAATAATTTAGTTATTTCAATTTAATTTAATTGTTCTTTAAAATCTGAATCTCGAGATATGTTCCTCCTCTCACATTTCTTGTTCACCTTACCGAATCGAATTTTTCTTTTAATTTTGATTAAAATAAAATAGAGGATCTCATATGGAGGTTCGAAACATTGCTGACCGTACAACACCAGAATACACGTCATGTATTCGGAAGTACACGTCGTGTAGTCTGGGTTCAATTCCTCAGACTGGTCCACCAAATCAGGCCGTGTGTATGAGTATTCCTAATTCATAAATGATATTGTGTGTTGACCAGGAACACGTGGCACATGATTTCCAGATTACACACTATGTGGTCCACTGAACATTGCTTGTAGTCCATTTGGGCTAGGGTTGGACCGTGTACCCTATACATGGCTTGCACAGCCAGAAATCATGTAACACAGATACTACATGGCATGTGTCCCACTGAACATGCCGTGTACTCCGAAAATTTCGGAAATACATCTACACTCCATGTCCCCAGGCATGTACATCAGATGAACGGTGATCAAAATTATATGCCGTGTAATCGGAACTACACACTGTGTACTCATCCAAATTACGCAGATTCATTAAAATTTATTATTATATTATAAAAACCCTTGAGACTTATACCATAGTGAAAGTGTAAAGCCGAGTCACAAGATGTGATAGGTGTTTTTTGTATTTGTGTTTAATTTAACATCTGCCTAATTTTCATTTATACTCATTGGGTAGTTATGAACGGGAATTCACCAGGTTGCCTCCAAGGTACAAGTTACATACAAATATAATTTTAAATGAATTTATTTGTTTAAAATTATGAGGGATGAGAATCTCTAGGATATTCAGAAAATGGGTTTAAGATAAAAGGATTTATTAATTAAAGATAATTACTTGATTTGAGACCGATTTATCTAAAACAAGAATGATTAAGGAATTGAATTGTAGTTTTATTTATGTGTAAATATCATTCCATGTATGGATGATCATGAGATAGACCGAGACCTTTATATGTGAATGGATTATTTTAATTAATTAATTTAAATTAAATTTGTTGGCTCGCAAGCCTTCTCCTTATTAATATGTAGGGCATGCGGGCCCAAGTATTCTTTTACGTAAAACCCATTTATACTCCTCACCTGCGTGTGAGATGAATGAATATGTAATGGATGGCTCTCCCATCCTAGTGGAGGTGGCTTAAGTCAATAGAAATGGTGAAAGCAATCCAAGGAGATACAAAGGTGGACAGGTGGAAAGCTATAGACAAAAACCTGCAAGGTTCAAGGTGTTTCTCTCCTAGGTCTTGGGATAGCTTATAAAACTGATAGATAAAATAACCAAAAGAAAAAGATCATGATTATACCATTTATTTTATTTCTGTTAGTTGTGTAGTTTATTTGTTGTGGGTGTGCTGTCAAGATCACAGAATTCAATGAATTAAAAAAGCATTCAAGGTGGAACTAAAATAAAATTGGATTATGCGTAAATATTATCTTAGACATGGTTAATCACTTACGTATATCCCACATAATATTAAAAATAATTTAATCAAAGATAATAAAATAGAAATTTACATGTAATGATAAAATCATTCAAAGAAATATTATGTCGGTATAGACTTCCATAATCTTGGTTGGAATCAAACCATAGTTCAAAGTGCTTGACCAACCCTATTTGGGGTTCTTCCAATTATCAGGGAATTCAAAATTTTAGGTTTTGGGTTGACTTTACTTGGTTCACATCAATGTTTGAATGCCACAATAGGACTTGGTGTGACCAAGTGGCAAAGGTTGAGGAAATACAAAAATAAAAGTATTTCAAGATTGGGGAGTCCGCTCAGCGGATCAAAGAGATACGAGTTAATGCAGTTGGCATTTAAAATTCCAACCTAAAAGCCTTAATGTTTCTTGACCAACCCTAGTTAGGGTAATGCGTTGGGAAATATGGATCCTTTCCACTAGAATATTTAAGCAACAGAATATTCTGAAGTCAATGGCGTGGGCTATTGGATTTCGATAAAATAGTGGCAGACTAATAAGTATTATTTTAATTATTTGTCTCAGTTTTATCATAATAATGTACTAAACCTTTTATCATCTTAATTTGTAGAAAATGTAAAAAAATAAATTCAAAAATATCATTGTGAACCATACACGAGAAGGAATACCTTCTCACTGGCACTAATTTCCAAGAGTGGTAGAGGCATTTATGCGTCATGCATTGCCATGAGAGGAAATTGTATGTACTGGAAGAGCCTATTCCAGTTGCACTTGGAAAAGAGGCCAATTATGAGGAACTATCTCTCCATATAAATCAAATGGATGATGCCCCAAATGTAGATTGTTTCATGCAATCGGCCATGTCTAATGAGATCTTAAAGAAACATGAAAACAGGGACACATATAACATGATGTCTCACTTTAAGGATCTCTATCAAAAGATGTTGAGACAGGAGTGATATGAGATCTCCAATGCTTTGTTTACAAAAATGCATGGAGAGTCTGCGCCAGCTGAGACTCATGTAGTCAAGCTCATTGGCTACATTGATTTCCTGGTTATCTTAGGGATTAAGTTCCCGTATGAGTTGCATACAGATCTCATCCTATCATCACTGGCCATGACCATTTCAAGCTTCATTGTCAACTACAACATGAGCAACAATGAGAAGAGTATATCCAAACTTATGACCTTAATTCTCCAGGTAGATAAGGATATGGGGCATGAAAAACCCATAGTTCATATGGTGAATAAGAAAAGGAAAGATAAAGAAAAGGGGACAAAGACTTATAAATGGTTTGAAGCCACCAAACATCGTCCCTCCAAGAAGGGGAAGATCTAGAGGCAAGGAAAGGAACAAGAGGATGTATGTTTTTCATGTGGAAGGCAAGGACACTAGAAGAGAAACTGCATCCAGAAGTGTGGGGGCGCTAAAGGTGTGTTCGTTATTGAGTGTAATCATTCAATTTCGACACATTGGGTATTAGATACATCTTTTGGGGCTCACATCTTCAATAAAATGCACGAACAAATGATATTTAGAAAGATTTCTAGAGAAGAGGTGGATCTTCGAGATGCCAATGGCGTGATGCTGGTTGTGTTAGTAATTGGCGATTACCTCCTCTCATTGGTGACTAGGATGATTTTGGTTTTACATAATTATTATTATGTGCCTAGTGTTACCAAGAACATAATTTCTGTATCTTGTTTGGATATGGATGGATTATTTTTCACATTTGTAAATAAGGGTTGTATAATTTATATGAACAACATATTTTATGTTATAGAACATTTAAATAATTGTTTGTATCTATTAAATTACAAAAACTATGTGTTGTCAATTGGTAACAAAACATACTCACATGACTGATACATCACCCAGTTGTGGGATCACCGTCTTGTTCAGGTAAATGAGAAGTGCTTGACAAAGCTATGCACAGATGGATATTTAGACTCTACTGATCTAAAACCACTTGATAGATGTCATGCTAGTTTACGGGGTAGATTAACGAAGCCTCCTTTAGGAGGACAGGGTGAAAGGGCTATAGAGCTTCTAGGATTGGTGCACACAGATGTGTGTGGACCATTTTTAGTAGAATCTAGAAGTGGATATTCTTACTTTCTTTCCAGTATTAATGATTTGAGTAGATATGGCTATGTCTACATAATTAGGAATATGTCATAATCCATAGTTAATTTTAAGGAAGTCAATAATTAAGTAGAGAATCATCTTGGTAAGAAGATAAAGAAGCTTCGATCGGATCGAGGCAATGAATATCTGAGCCAAGATTTCATCGATCTTATAAGGGAGTCTCGGATTCTATCTCATCTCACTCCTCCTTATAATCCATAGTGGAACGGTGTTAGTGGAAGGAGGAATCACACCTTTTTTGGTATGGTGAGGTCGATGATGAGTCATGCAGATCTTCAATTATCCTTTTGGTGATATTAATTACAGACTACAGCATACACATTAAACTGAGTACCAACCATGGAAAAAAATGGAAATCCCTACGAGTTATATAATGGAAAGAAACCCATTTTGTCATAGAAACGTGTAGGGGGATGAGAGGAATTTGTTAAATCCTTCTCAAGAAACAAACTAACACATCAAGGCAGGAAGTGTATCTTTATAGGATATCCCAAGGAAATGAAAGGTTATAACCAATATAACCATTCATACAAGAAAGTGATTGTCACCAGACAAGCCCTCTTTCATGAGAGGGATCACATCCTCAAAAGGGATAGTAAGAGAAATATTTAATTCAATGAAGTGGATCCTCAAGATACATATTAGTTGGTACAAGAACATGTTCAACTGGTCCCCATGGAAGAGTATCCAAAAACACAAGAGCTGCGTAGAAGCTCAAGAGAGGTAAGGGAACTAGAGAGATTTGGTTTCCTAGTCCCTGAGGATGGTGAATCATTATTGTTGGAAAATGATGAACCTCTATCCTACAACGAAGAAATATAAATCATAGAAGCTGCAAGATGGCCAGAAGTAATGATTTCTGAGATGGATTCCCTGTATCAATACCAATTCTGGGTTCTGGTCGATGATCCAGTTGATGTAATGATAGTTGGATGCAAATGGTTATTCAAGAGAAAACTAGACATAGAAGGTCGAGTTAGTACCTATAAATAAAGGCTAGTGTCAAAAGGATTCAGAAAACATTCAAGAATTGACTATGATGAAACCATCTCACAAGTTTCCATGTTTAAATCCATAAGAATAATACATACCATAGTAGCTTACCATGACTACGAGATTTGGAAACTGGATGTCAAAACAACATTCCTTAATGGGAACCTCAGTAAAATGTCTATATGACACAACCAGAAGGGTTTTTAACACTAGGTGAATCCAAATGGGTTTGCATGTTGCCAAAATCAATTTATGGATTAAAGCAAGCATCCGGGTTATGAAACATTAGATTTGATGAAGCCATAAAGGAATTCAGTTTCATTAAGAATGAATGTGATCCATGTATTTATATGCAGTTTATTGGGAATTAAATTATTATCCTTGTAGTATATGTTGATGAAATATTTCTTATTGGAAATGATATACCAGTCTTACAGTCAGTTAAGGAATGGTTGAAGAAGTGTTTCTCCCTGAAGGATATAGGTGAAGCAGCCTACATTCATGGGAACAAGATCATTCATGATAGATCTAGGAGGCTGCTTGAACTTTGTCAGGATACATACATTGACCAGATACTAAAAAGAATTAGTATGGAACAATCCATGGAGGGATTGGTTTCAGTGTCACATGTCTTACATATTTCTATAAAAATGTGTCCTCAGACACAACTAGTTAAAGATCGAATGAGTAAGATCCTATATTATTCAGCTATAAGATCCATCATTTATGCCATGTTATGTACCATGCGTGATGTTTCCTATGCACTGAGCATGGTAGGAAGATATCAAACAGATCCAGGAGAACAAAATTGGACTATTGTTATGACTATCCTTATGTATATGAGAAGAACAAAGGATATGTTCTTTGTGTATGGAGGAGACGAGGAGGATTTCATCAGATGGTATGATGATGCTGGTTTTCAGACATATCAGAATGATATGAAGTCACATTCTGGATTTGTTTACTGTCTCAATGGAGGAGCTGTGAGATGGAAGAGTTCAAAGAACCCAATTGTTGCCAATTCTACAGCGGAGTCTGAATATATAGTGACTTTTGAGGCAGCCAATGAAGCCATTTGGATTCGGAAATTTGTTCAGGATCTTGATGTGGTGGCTAGCATAAAAGATCCTATGACGTTGTATTGTGATAATACGGCATCGGTGGATATTGAAAAAGAACCAAGGTCACATCAACAGACAAAGAACATATTCTGAAAGTATCACCTATTGAGGTATTTATATCCAAGCGGTGATGTTGCAGTGTGTAGAGTTTCCATGGAAGAGAACATGGAAGACCCCATGACTAAAGGCCAATCATATCAGAAGCATGAATATCATGTGAGAGATTACGGGTTAAAGGTTGTTCGTAGTAGGCTCTAAGTCCAAGTGGGAGTCTATTGGATTTGGTGGCCTAGAACCAACTACTTTGTACTTTATTCATTAATAAATACCTTATCACATCATGATTTTTTATATGCATGACAATGCATGTGATAATGTCCTTAGGATAGATGTTTTATTAATGGGTCATAGCAGATCCCTACTATGATGAGATCAAAAATGTGCCATAACGTTGTTCTTGAATATATGTTCTATGGACGGATGATGTTATTTGAGGGACAGAAATAATACATGCCATTAGGGGTGCGAAACCAGAAAACATTGATGCACCTTCTAATGGTGTGTGCCCTGGGTAATATCCAAGAGAATATTATTAGAATGAGTCCCGCCAATAGGAAATCCACATTTTATAGTGTCATTGGAAGTTCCTATCTTCAGACGTGTGTATTGATCCTTAAACATTAAGACTATTATTAATGGGTATTAAAACTCTCACACTATGATGTATTGACGAAAAATATGATGACACACTATTCAATGCAAGGTAGGATACATTGGGTACATCACGAGTGATACTGCAATAATAGATAATGTGAGAAAGGATTTGTCCCTTCAGTTCCATAACAGAAGTAGATATCTCAGACTCTTTGATAAAATTGATATAGGCTAAATAAATCCATGTCCATGGTGATAAAATGGTATGTTCAATTCCAAAAAGTCAAAGAATGAATAATTGCGCACATGTGTTGATGATACTATCATGCAACCTGATTGTTTCGAGATATCGAGACAAAGGGATTATATTACACAGTGAGTGTTCATAGGAGGTGACACATCATTGCGGTGTTAAATTCTTTCTCTATGGGTGCCTTGGCGTGTTTCTAGATGCTAACATTGGACATTAGGCAGGATCTTCCAAATTCCACTGAGAAAGAGGCCTAGAGGGTCATACACTAAGTGTGTCCACGTATCTCAGTTAAAAATTAATTTAACTAGTTAAATAAAGATTATTTCTGATTTTTGTTTAATAATTATTTAAGGACGCCTGATCACATTTATTTCGACACTAGTTATTCAAGAGAATATATTGTGAGTGAAATAATAAATTTATTAGCGAGTAATGTAGTGATATTTATTTTTGAAATAAAAATACATTAATCAATTCTAATAAATTTGTTGGAGGAAATAATGGAAAATGGAAAAATAAAATTACATTCCATGTATATTAAATATATACAACGTATATATTTTTTATGGGAATTTATGAGAAATAAATATTATATATTTAAATAAATAATATTAGGTGTAATTCGCTGGGTGCGTGTCAGGTAATGATAATAGTAAACTATTATTATTAGACATGATGTATTACTAAGAATTAAATGAAATGAAAAAATGATTTCTGGTAATTAATTCATTTTATTATTCTACGTAATTAAAAATACCAATTAAATATTTCTTGTTAGCCTAGCCATTTTTTTGTGGTTGGGTACAAAATATTTGGAAAAACTCTCCAGCCAAGAGAGAATTATTTGTCCACTGAGAATGCTATCAAGCAATGAGAGAGAGATCCACCTCCACCGAATCGAGGTGATTGAAGGAGGATATTGAAAGTGAAGGCTCTTCCATGCTAGCACCCATAGCTCCCTTCGATGTCGTCCAGAGATACATGGAGCACATGTGGATCATCGCTAGAGGAATCCTACACTTGGATTCAACGATGCAATGACAGATCACATTAGATTGCGACCAAAAAGGCCAATAAAGAAAGAATTCCATCTAGGTAATTCTTGTCAATTAGTAAAATTAATTATAACCAACATATGATGATCCTATTAATGGTTGTGAGACTCCCCTTTTCCTTTTTTGTTCTTCGTTCTATTTCGAAGATCCAGTGTTTTATTATCATGACGGATCTCAGATTGATCATTGTTAACTCTAAATTTAAATTTTGGGTACACCCACCAACTCACTTCCGCTGCACCCAGAACCTACATTTAGAAGGTCTTGGATTTCCCTTAAGAATCCTCGTTTGTATTAAATTTAATCTAGTCCATAAATGGGGAAGTCCATAGAACCTCAAGATTGATTTTAAGACATGGATGGTGTGCTAGAATACCAAGACAGATCAACACCACCAGGATGTGAATCAAGTTATTGAATATGACTTGCTTTATGGAACTTGCATATCTAACTGATGTTATGATTTTTAGATTAGAATCTAGAATATTGACATAATTTTTTTTCATGTTTTGTAGTATTTCGAATTTTCCATATCAAATGAATAATTTTAGCACCAGAAACTTGAAAATGGTAGAAAAATTTCATTGAAATAATAACCTTAGGGTAGTCCTATAGTAATGCTGTAATTGAATCAGCCTATGTTAGATTGACATCAAAGAATTTGGGTAAATAATTCTATAGAGTAGTGGTAGTAGCAAAACTCATTAAGATATAGTTAATATCACTTCTATGTTAGTGACATAATTCACATCTGGAGCATAGAAAGATACCAATTAATTGTAAATAACTATCAACAAGGATCTTGATATGTTAAATCCTCCATATCAATGTCAAGTGTGATGGAGAAATTTACTTTTATGTAATTTTCCAAGAAACCCATGATGAACCCCTTTAATTGAGATGTGATTGAAATTATTTGTCGTATGAATACTATTGGTTGCTGGATTCAAAATGAAATGGTCACCCAAATTAGTGAATGAGTAATTATTTGTTTCATTCTTAACACCATTAGGCATATAATTTACATTATCAAACTAGTCCTTGATTTTGGCACTCAAATTCATCATATAGTAATCATAATTTATCTGATTTAAGAGGGGGAAATCCCTTCTAAGAGTGAAAATTTTCAAAGCTCAAATATTTATTTCTAAATAATCTTATATCCTATAACCGAGATACTACCATCATCAATCTTGATGATATTTTCAGGTTTCCTAGTATTATATCATACTTCAACTGCACATCCATTTAGAGATTCCAGAAAGGAAATGCCTCTCCTTTTGACCATAGACATTTCTCTTCTTAAGTGTATTTTTGATAATTTGATAAAAACCCACATTTATTCTTAAGATAAAGTTCATATAATGGATCAAAAAATGTCATTACACATCAAAAAATCAATACCTCAAAGGACCGCCATTTTTTATTTAAAAAACTGATGTTCCCACCCACTAAGCCGATATCAATAGTGTTTAATTAATGCTTATAATTATTAATTGGTGAAATAGTAAGTTTTTAAATGGTATTAATATTATAAACACAATATTTCAAGACTATAAGTAAATAAAATTTTAATAAATAAATAATTAATTTTATTCCTAAATACACTTTTATTAATAAAATATTATAATTTATAAAATAGGTTACAAAAGTGTTTAATAAATAATTTCTTTTTAAAAAAAATAAGATAAAATATATTTTAATTTTTTAGGAAGGATAAATTTATTTAGATAACATAAATATATATACAAATTAATAAGTTTTCATTTAAATAGAATTTATATTTTTCAATAAAAATAGTATTCCTTAAAAAAATCCAAACTACTTTTTTATAGTTTGAATATTTTATCTTAATTTAAAATAAAAGTTTATTCAGTTTAAAGGAAACCATTTAAAAAAGGTTATTTGTATTCAAATAAATTTTATTTGGCATTAATTATAAAAAAATAATTTAATGAAGACTTACTTATTGGTCAGAGTAGTGTACTCAAGAGGGGGTGAATTGAGTATCAATAAAATTTATGTTAAAGGGTATTATATGAAGTACCCCTATATTTAAAATTCAATTGATCAGTAAGACATTAGTGAATTTATAAGAGAATGACTATTTGATTAATTTATCCATAGAGTGATTAGTTCGCAGTTATATAAATTTTATAAATAATGAATATTTTGAAACTAACCTAGAAATTCAATAATACTATAAACACTTTCCAAGACTAACTATCAGAGTTCAATTTAGTTTTATGAAATATTTGATAAAATAATGTGAAACTAATAGTAAAAGAACAACGTAAATAAAACAAGAGGTTCAGTCTCAAGAAGAGACTTAATCCATTACACTTTAGGATCACCTACCACTAAGCAGTTTAAATAAATAAATAGTTAGATCTACACCCTTGATCGGGGTTCACAACAGCACATAGGCTATCCAGGTCCCAAGACCTCTACCACAGTTCTTCATGGGTTTAAACTACCATGTCACACAATGAAATATTCCACACTTATACATGGGAGTAAAAGGTTTAAGAGGGTACTAGGGGAAGGATATATTGTATCCTTTAGTTTGATATTGGAGACAGTGTGTTCTTTACAGACAGATACACACACTGCTCAAAAGTATGTTAAAATGATCACAACAATGAAAATAAATGTGAGATTGGATTTATAAGGCTCTGTGTGTCTTGAGATCCTGCTCTAGACACTTCAGAAGTAGCGGAGATGAGGTTTGAGTCATTTTCTGGAGGTTGACACAAAATAGAGTGTCGTATTTTGGCATCCAGGTACAATTATGGTTCTATCGGTATATTCTTCTACTTATTTGATATGCCAAAGTAGTTGGTCAATTCAATGTACAACATGATTGATATTTCCCCGTGTGTTCTTCTTCTGTACTTGAGTTCACTATGGGTGTATGAGAGTAGATGATGTTATTCTGTGTGTCTCACATGTGGGAACGCCACACCACATTTCTACATCCCTTTTGATTTTTATTCTTGAGGGCTGATAAAGTGCATGATCTTTTCACGTGCATAGGTTCATCATACCTCATACTATCTACAAATGGGCCTAAAAAATATTACTAAATATGTAAGTATCATTAAATGACTAAAATATTACCATTTGAAATAATTTAAATAAATGAAAATTTAAACAATCTATCAGTGACTCCTCTGTCAGTGAGTCGATCTATCGACGAGTCGTCCTATTGGTGAGACATCATTTAGTGACTCGCATGTCGGTAATAACTTTTTTTGGTGACTTAAACCATTGGTATGTCATTCTTTCAGTCTTTCCATAAGTCGGCGACTCATTACATCAGTGACTCAATTTAACTATCAGTGGGTCCTTTCGTCGGTAGCACCATGCATTACTAGGTCACTAGTATTGACGGTCGGTAGATTTCATCAGTAGGTTGTCTACATCAGTGAGTCATACACATCGATAGGTCATCTGTGTTGATAATTCATATGCATTGGTAGGGTGTCTTCATCTTTATGTCATATGCATTGGTAGGTCATCTATGTTGGTAAGTCATATGCATCGGTAGGTCATCTACACCAGTATTTCATCTCTTCTATCGGTGTAAGTCTGTTATACATGGAATATATTTTTTTCTAGGCTATCTTATAATATAAATGTAAACAGAATGTACAGAATCAATTTGAGATCATAGATAGACATAATCGCAAATATGGAAACTAAAATAATTAGGATTAAAATATTGTGACATACTTCATTGATTTCTCCAAACAAAAAGAGCAAGAAGAAAGACAACAACCCCACCATTGAATGATCCACACTACGATTGATGGTAAATAGGTTCCGTTACTTTTTACAGAAGGATCATTAAAGGGTCTAGGAGGTGATGTTTGAGAAGCTGGAGGATCTAAATAAATTCTCAGAGGAGGTAGTATCACCGTTGAAACATTAGGTACATGGCTGGGTTGGTGTTGGGACAACACATGTGTTTGAACCTATTCTTGGATAACTGGGAAAATCTGAGTCAAGGCATGAGAAACTCACAATTGAGGTGTAGGCACAAATCTGGGAGGTCCAAGAGGTAAAATAATAGGGACTACAATTTCTTAAATTTGTATATAGACTTATGGAATTTATAGTTTTATTAAATCATTAATAATATCACCACCATACATCATTGGTTTCTTAATATCATCCTTATTCTCTATGAATTTGTCCAATAGAGAAGTGAAATCCATTAATTTTTTGACTTGTTCTATGAATGATTTTGTAACTCGGGGTAAAGTAAACTTTTCTACAAAATACATAAAATGAATTTTCAACTTTTTCATGGAGTAAATCATGGAGAAATATGAATTAAATCTCTTTGTAAGCTCTTCATGAGTGGTAGATAATTACATAGAATAGAATCTGACCATATCATGCACACAATCATTTTTCTTCTCATACTTTTCTAAGATTCCCAAGCCACATGTATGAAATAGATCTTTAATCTCCCCTTTACAACATTTATGATTTCCTCAATATCAAGAGACATAGAGTTCTGACCAGATGTGGAAATAATAGCTGTAGGAGTTGAGGTTGAAGAATATTGCACAATATCATTTAATTCCTCTATCAGTTTGGAAAAATCGGGAACTTTAAGATGAGAAACAATATTTTAAAGTCTTTTCTGGACACTCTCAATTATAGTTTTGTACTTAGTGGTTAAATCATTGATTCCATTTTTTAACTTATTCATCACATTCCCAGGTTTTGTGTTATTTTCCATAATAGTTTCAGCAGTTGAAATCAAATTTGACTGAATTTTCATTATCACCATTTTTGAGACTGAACCGGCATTATCTTTAGATGCCCTTGCTGAGATAGGAGTAGATCAAGAAGTCCCATTTTTTCTTACAACTTCATCCATAGACCTGATAGCTTTTAAGTTATCATTCATCTTGGTGTTTTCACATATAGCTTCATCAATATCATATCTCATCTGAGATTGTACTTAATGTATTACTGAAGAACATATGTCTTCTTTTAATTTCTCCAATTCTACCTTAGTTAAATTGTCACTAGAAAGGGTATCAGCCACTTGTTCACTCACAATAGGTAAAAAACCTTCATCTTATAAATATTCATAATATAATACTAGTGCCACATACCATGGATAATTTGACCATTCATCCATTAAATCATCATCCATAGGAGTATGATTATCAAGCATTGCTCTTCCAAGTTGATGCTCTTCACCATCTTGATCTTATCTTTCGTGAGTCACCCCCACAATCTATGATTTCCATTCTGGTTTCTCATCTTCTACATGATGTCTTATTCTTTCATAAACCAAATGAGGAAAAGGAATTTCTTGAGCTTCCACATCAGCATCAACTTTAGCATTTTCTCTCACTTCAACTACAACTATGAGGGGTTCTTCCAACATAGCCTAATCCAAAGCATCAATCATTTCAACATCTTCTCCTTGATCATCCTTATGATCGTCATTATCACTTCCATTACATTCATTATCATCATTTCCAATGACATTTTATTCATTTGTATTTTTATCACCATCTTCCTCGCATTCTTCATCTTCACTATCATGACCACTTTCACCATCTTGGATTTCTTCTTCTTCTTCTTCAGATACACTAGATCTACATACATATTCCAATCTACCTAAGAATTGTGTCTCCTCATTCCCATTATCATTTAAGAGGGGTATTATCAGAGCGTAAGGTAAGTGGAGGACTAGGGGTTTCGAAGGGAAAACCTTTGTGGGGATCAGTGGTGTTAGGATCACACTAATCATCAAAAGGGGATCTATGATATCTAACTGGAGTGATAGTATCTTCTTCTTCTTCTTCTGAGGAGTAAACAACTTGTTCATTTTTCCCAGACTAAGAAAAACCATAATCATTGGTCTAGTTAGATAATCCACGGAATTGAGCTTGTCATAGATCTTATCATAATCTCCAACCCATTATCTCTTCAGTGGGTTGTAGTTGATTTTGATCCTCTTACAAATATCTTTACATAGTAAGATCCCACTACACTTAGAAAAAACTTCTTCACCATCATCTAAACAACTGTTTTCTTTTAGAATAGCTGAGATCATCCTCAGATAGAATAGGAAATTAGTTTCATAGAAAGGTTTTCTCATCTCATTCACATGCACAATAAGATATCTACACAAATTTACCTTGATCCATTTTCTTAGAAAATAAACTAAGTAGACATTTTGACATTTTAGAGAAGAAAAGTCCCATTTCTTGTGACAAATTTGATGCTGGATAATCATAAACAAGATTCTACATTATGCAATTAACTCTATAGTAATGGGTTTTTTGTGATCATCATTATTAACGAGTTCCTTTGAAGATATAAAAAAAAACATATCACACTCAGGTGGGGAGGTACCATGATAATCATCAAATACACCTTGATGAGGAAAATCAAAAATTTCAACCCAATGTCTTGAAGAGAAATATATTCTCTCCCCTCTTAATATGGATTTTATCCATCCGACATCACTTCCCTGCAACATAAACTCTATATTCATGTAAAATTCATGAACTAGCTTCGGGTAAAAGGTCCATTCATTATTTCTGACCCACTCAAGCCATCATTGAACTTGTAGTACCTTGAGAAGAAAATACAGTCTTTTTAATAGCCATTCTATAAGAACCTATTTTTCTAGAGTTACAACTTGATTTTCTAGAGTAGGATTTACGGGTGCTGAATATTTTCTCAATTCACCTTTCTATTTCTCAGAATCACTTGACTCTCCATCAACAAGAGCTCGGTTCACATGTTCCAATCCAATCCATTCAGTCTGAAGGTTAGAAGTCGATTGGGAAGAGGTAGAGAGAGATAAAAGACTGATAGAGTGTAGTGGTAAAGGATTAATGTGGATCAATTAAAATTTATATCATTTTGGGCTGTTGAAATTACACAATCATGATATCGTGAACTAGATTCCACAAAATTAATGAAATAGTGTCATTTTTATAAAAACATAAAACATATAAAAACTGCGAGTCATTAGTTTTGGCCTAACAGATTTTTCATAAAACTATCGGTGTTGGCATGACAAGGAAGATGTGTCGGCATGCCATAAAATCAGTGTCAGCATGACAACTGTGTTACCAATACATAGCGTCAATTTCTACATGACACCTTTACATAAAAAGATAAAAGGAATATCAACACAATGTCTTATAAATTTATCATTCATAACTCATGTATGAAATAATTCATTCTTTCAGAGTTCAATAGCTTAATGAATATGTCAGCAAGCTAATATAAATTTCCAATAAATTCAAAAGTGATATAAACCTTTTGATAATGATCCCTTAAAAAGATATGTCTTACATAAATATGTCTTGTTCTGAAATAATAAAATTGGTTCATATAAATTTTAACAGCACTTTTATTTTCAAAATTTATAGGTACATGTTTAAAATGATATCTTTAGTATAGTAGAGTGTTTTTCATCAACAAAATCTAAGAACTACAGAAACCAGCTACTATTTATTCAGCATTAGAAGTAAATAATGAAACTAAATATTGTATCTTACTACACCATGAAACCAAATACTTTTCCAAAAATTGACATGTCCTAGAGGTTCTATTTATATCTAACTTGCATCCACCAAAATCAGAATCAAAATGACTCCATATATCAAATTATTGTCCTTTAGGTAAGAAAACTTAAATTGATAGTATGCCTGAGGTATTTTAAAATTATTTCAACAAAATTAAAGTGATATTCTTTGGGATTATCATGCAAATTTCCGCACAGACACACACTAACCATTATATATGTCATACTGGAAGTCAAGACAATAAAACTTCCAATCATTCCACTATAAGTGGTTTGATCAAAAGATTTACCATCTTTATCAAGGTACAACATACAAGTGGTACTCATTCAAGTGTCACTACATTTAATGATATCATAGAAAAATATTTTTAAATGGTATTTTGTGCATTTACGTTGATTTAAAATGATACCTCATTTATTTTGAAAAATATGAAATCTAAGAAATAATTTTTATACACCCATCAAACTTATTTCTAAATCAATAAATAACATTTTCGAAAAATAAATACTTAAAGAATTTATTGAGGATCCAAAAAAATATCATCAACATAAATTTTATCTACTAAAATAGCATTATATATTCATTTTCTAAAAAGATTAGGATCAACAATTCCATTTGTAAAACTTTTTGTAATGATAAAAGTACATAGTTTATCATACCAAGCTCTTGGATCTTGTTTTAAACTATATAAAGATTTTGATATTTTGAAAATATGATTTTGAAAATGAGGGTTGGTAAATCATGGCGGTTGTTCAGAAAAAACACCCTCAATGATATACCCATTTAGGAATTCCCTTTTAACATATGTTTTATAAAGTTTGAAATTATGATGTGAAACATAAGAAAGCCATATTCTAATGGACACAATTCTTGAAACAAGTGAAAAAGTTTCTTCATATTCAATTCTTTCTTCTTTATTATAACCTTGTGCAGCCAATATGGATTTATTTCTAACAATATTTATAGATTCGTCTACTTTGTTCATAAACACTCACCTATTGCCTATGGTTAAGGTGTCTTTGGGTGTATCCACATGTTTCCAAATTTTATATTTTTCAAATGTATTACGTTTTTCTTGAATATATATCACCCAAAATTATTCTTTAATTTCATCATTTATGTTTTTTAGTTCATCCTATGACAAAAGGCTTGATGTTCAACCAGATTTCTAAGAGAATATCTATTCTATGTCCCTTTATCAAAGTCTTTAACAATGAAATCTAAAGGATGGTTCTTGAGGGTTCTAGTTGGTCTAGAAAAGGAGGTGATAATCATTTCAGGTTCATCTACATGTTTAGTTTCATCATGTCCAGAGTTTGAAGAATTTATAGAGCTGTTTGATTTAATGAATTTATTGACAAGAGGTTTAGATGATTTTGTATTTATGTGCAGATTTTACATATCATCTTCAAGGTTTTCCAGGGAGGTCTTAAGTTCATGTGGCTATATTTCATCGAATATTATATTCAAAAATTCTTCCACATAATTGGTTATTTTATTGAGGACTCTATAGACTTACGAGAGTTTGAGTAACCTAAGAAGGTTACTTCATCACTCTTAGATGCAAATTCTACAATATTTTACTTCATATTAAGGATATAGACATTGAAACCAAAAACGTTAAAGTAACTAACTTTTGGTTTTTTAATGGTCCACAAATCATAAGGAGTCATTTTAAAAATAAGTCTGATTAAAAATTTTTCAATAATATAGCATGATATATTGTATGAATCAGCCCAAATTTAAATAGGTAGATCATATTCATTAAGCATTATTCATGATATATCTTATAAAGGTCTATTTCTTCTTTCTAAAACTCCATTTTGTTGAGGTGTCCTTGCGGCAGAGAAGTTATGACTATATCCATTGTTTGATAAAAATGAATCAAAGTCTTGATTATCAAACCCACGACCATGATCACTTATTAAGGATTTTATGCTAAGTCTCCTATAATTTTCTACAGTCCTAGAATATGTAGTTAAATGATATTATGATTAATTTTTGTGATCCATGAAAAAGGTACATGTATAACTAGAAAATTCATCTACAAGAACATAGACACAGTGATTCCCATTATGACTTGAAGTCCAAACATGTCCCTGTGAAACACCAATGAATTTTGAGAAGTTGAAACTTCTTTCTTTGGTTTGAAATATATATTGTGTTGTTTACCCTTTTGATAACGATTACAGACATTTTCATTTGAAAAATCATGTTTGGGTTGATCTTAGACTTGTACTTTTTTAGTAATATTTCTAAGGGATTGTACATTATAGTTTCCTTTTCTGTTATTCCAAATCCAAGACGCTTTGTGAAATACACTTAAGAATGAGACCTTTTGATAAACTGAAGAATCTATGTTGATAACATATAAATTTTCATTTCTATGAGAAGAAAATATTAGTTCATTTTTACAGTTAAAAACATTCCAAGAATCATTTTCATATTTAACATGAAATTCATCATCCAATAATAGTGAATTACTAAGGTAGTTATTTCTCAATCCATAAAAAGGTACTTTTGAAATTTAATCTGAGTAAGAGTTACCAATCTAGCCTATGAAATTTGTTTTTCCTTTAGAATTTTCACCAAAAGTGACATATCCACCATCAATATTGATTAGTTTCTTGAATATTGAGTAGTCTTCTATCATATTTCATGAACATCCACTCTCTACGTACTGCTGACTATTACATGGGATTTTTAAATATATTTCCTGTAAAAAATAGATTGTGGTACCCAGAATTATTTGGGTCCAGTGATAGTAGTAATAAATGATTAAGGTACCCAATTTTTTTTGCTTGGGTTTCTTATAAGCATTATATAACATTTTTAAAAAATATACTCTATTTGATCTAGAAAAATTAGGGGCAGAAAAAATTTTTCTAGAACTAGAACTAGCAGCATTAATTTTACTTTTAAGTAAAAGAACATGTTTCCTAGATTTAGTTACAAATTTTTTCTAGAGATTTTTATCTATCAAAGATGATATTAAATACTAGAAGTGTACTTAGGAGATATCTAATTTCCAATCATTTAAGTAAGATTATTTCTCTCATTGGTAAACTTTTCTTTAACTTTTTTCAATTTCTCTTTAAACATTTTTTGTTCATTGTTTTTTTGAGCAGTTGAGCATTCTTTTTTTCAATAGTAAGTTTAGACTTAATATTTATAGTGACAACATGCTATTTCTTTAATGATTTATATTTATCTTTCAATTAATTGCATTCCACTTCTGTCATGTTACAATATTCAAATAGTTCAGCGCTTATTATATTTTTAGAATAACATTCATTTCTAGAATATTAATAATTACATACATGAGAATCTAAGGTTACCTCAAAGTTTTTGTCAAGAAAACACTTATTTTCCCTTTAATATCCCTCATCATGAGATGATGGTGATTCAATAAATCTATCCCCTGAGGTAGTGCAGGTGTAATTCATAACTTTCTTATACTTTTTATATTTGTTTTCATATATCTTTTTGTATTTTAATTTTGTATAGTTAGAATTGACATGTCATATCCTCTTACATATATAGAAGAGAATCTTTTACGATTTTTCATTTATTTTTGAGTCCTTTTTCTAGTTTCCCTTGTTATCATATCTTCATTTATAATTAGGCTTCATGAAGAACGTATTCATTCTATAAAATTTTCTGAATCTTCTATCCATTTTAGACATATCTTCATCACGATCTGATGCCGATCTGTCATTACTGGAGATTTCAACATATTCTAGCACCTTCTCTTTTTTCTTTATTCTTAGAGGTAGTAGTCTTGAAGGTTATAAATTATCTGTTTGGTTCATCCTATTTTTCCTGGTTGACTTTCTTCTCTTCTTCATACATCATCTCTATTCCAATGAGTTCTTTGATATGTTGTTTTCTGATTTCACATGATTCTCTAATTAATACAGAAGTTCCTCTCCTTGTATCAGGTAAGCATACGATTAATCCCATAATTTGTTCATTAGTAGTAATCACTTTTCCCAGAGAGCTCACAGTGTTAACTATCTCACTAAACATGAGATACATATCATAACTATGTTCATTAGGATTCATCTTAAAGTTATCATATTTAATTGTTTATGTATTAAGCCTCATTTCCATAAAATTCGATTTACTGACATGTAAGACAACTAAGGTGTCCTGGATTTCAAAGGAAGTTTTAGAAGAAGAAATTCTGTTGAATTCATTATCTACTAATGCACATTATAAAGAATTCATGACTTCACAGTTATTACTATAGGAAACATTAGCAATATCATCCCCTGTATTTCTACCAGCATCAGGGATCTCATATTCAATCTCTACAGCAGAACAAATCTCTAATTTTATACTCATTAAATGCATTTTCATATTTATTTTCCATTAATCATAGTTTGTTCCATTAAAAAAATAGAGTTCTATTGGTAGCAACACATTCGGACCTATTTTCTATAATAAAATTTTACAAAAACATTTTAAAGAGGTAAAAATTTAGAATTAATATAAAAATTAAGATATTTTAAATATAACTAAAATTAATGTTGAAAATGTTTGAAAGATCATTGAAAACTAAAAATACAAAATACCTCTAATACCAAATGTTGGTCAAAGTAGTGTACACAAGAGAAGGGGGAATTGAGTATCTATAAAAACTACTGTTAAAGGGTATTATTTGATGTTCCTCCAAATTTAAAAATCTATTTACCAGTTAGCCAATAGTGAATTTATAAGAGCTCGAATGTTTTATGAATTTGTTAAAATAATGATTAGTTCTCAGTTTTATCAGTTTAATAATTAATAAAACTTTTGAAAATAGCCTAATAAGTAGATAATATTATAAAAACATTCTAAAACTAACTATCATAGTCTAATTTAGTTTAATGAAATATGTTATAAAATATAGTAAAACTAAAAGTAAAAGCACAATGAAAATGAATAAAGTTGATCAGTATCAAGAAGAGATTGAATCCTCCGCACATGGTGATCACCTACCACCATGATGTTTGAATTAATAAAAAGTTTCATCCACAACCTGGATTGAGGATCACCCCATTACACCAACTATCCTATTCATAAGACCTCCAGTACAATTCTTCATGTGTAAAAACATCCAGGTTACACAAGGACCTCTTTCATACTCATATGTGGGATTAAAAGCTATAAGAAGTTATGAGTGTAAAGATATCTTGTATTGTTCAGTTTGATACAAGAATAATGCGTTCTTAACAAATAGATACATACACTATTCAAAAGTATGTAAAAATGCACACAATAGAAAAAATAAATATGAGAAAGGATTTAGAGGGATCTATGTGTCTTGAGATGCACCTATGGACTGTTCAGATGTTGTTGAGATGAGGTTTAAGTTCTCTTCTTGATGTTCACACTAAAACCAAGTGTTGAATTCTAGATTTTAGGTATATGGATGGTTATGTAGGTATATTATTCTCCTTCTTCGATATTCTAAAGTAGTTGGTCAATTTGATGTATAGATTGATTGAGATTTCCCCATTTGTTTTTTTTACTTGAGTTCACAATTGGTGTATGAGAGACACATATGTTTTTATGGGGTCCCAGATGCACGCATGCCACACCACCATTCTACATTCCATTACAAAATTTATTTTATTATTAGGGGCCAAAAGAAAGCATGATAATTTCATGTTCATAGGTTCATTGTACCTCTTACTATCTGCTAAAGTTCCTACACTAAATTTTTAAATATGTAAGTATCATTAAATGACTCAAATATGACCATTAGAAATAATTTTAATAAATGAAAATTTAAACTGTATATTATTGGCTTCATTGTCAGTGAGTCATTCTATCGAGGAATCGTCCTATCGGGGAGACATTAACCGGTGAATAATCTTTCGATATACCCTTTTATCGGTGACTCAACCCATCAGTATGTCATTCAATCATCTTTTCCATAGATCGGTGACTCATTACATTAGCGACTCATACTAATTGTTGGTGAGTCATTGCGTCGGTAGTACCTTGCATCGGTAGGTCTCTTGTACTAACGGTAGGTCGATTGCATTGGTAGTTCGTCTGTATCAGTGTGTCATATGCATCAGTAGGTCGTCTGCGTTGGTAAGTCATATTCATTGGAAGATCATCTATGTTGGTAAGTCATATTCATTAGTCGGTTGTCTGCGTCGGTAAGTCATATGCATCAGTAGGTTGTCTACATCAGTATTTCATCTCTTCTATTGGTGTCAGTCTGTTATACATGGAATATATATATTATCAACTATCTTACCATATTAATGTAAAAATAATGTATTAAATATATGTGAGATCCTAGATATGCATAATTTCACATATTGAAACTTAAATAATAATGTTTTAAATGTTTAGACATGACTAATACGAATTGATAGGATTAATATGAATTTATATGAATTGTGATTATTAAAACTACTAATACTAGAGAGGAGGACCAACAGTCCCCTATGGGGTAACATTAATATAAATGAAATATATACTTTGAATTTCTATGATGTTACATACATTGATGGTTATTCCTTTTGTAAATTTGAGGGTTAATCAACATGAACGAGTGATTTGGCAGTGATTCCCAAGTTTCCTACATGTATTATATATTATTTCTATGGGTTTTATGAGTTTCTTTTGCAAAAAAGTGCATGTTTTTTATATGGAAATTATGTATTTCGTAAGCACAAAGAATAATGAGACAAAGGTGAGTATTTTATAGGATTCCTTGATTTTTATTCTATGAATGGATTTTCCCCTTATTAATACTTTTTTGATCACCCAATGCTTTAAGTTATGTTTGTTAAGGTTTATTGGTGGGTAAGGAAAATGAAGGAGTGAGTTTTTGTGTGTTAATGATTAGTTAGGAAAAAATCATGTTTAATTATAAAAGTTTTATATTTTGAAAAATGGATACTTAGTAGAATTGTCTAATTTTTATTGTATGATATTATTATGTAAGAGTTAGGACATAAGTCTCTAAAAATATAAACAAAAAATATATATAGGAATGAAATAAAATTATGTCTAGTCTAAGGATACCTTATTATTTAATGTTTATAAATAAGTACATACATTTAGTGTGTTTGGAAACTTACATATAAAAAAAATTATTCATAAGAGATCAACATCATCTCCTACTTAGTTATTCATATTTATAACGCTTCATTGAAAAATGATACTTTAAACCATTCTTCATAACCTAGGTAAGGGATAATTAATAATGGATGAAATTAAATTCTCATTAAAGGTAAACAATGGATATATCAATTATAAATTACGCATAAAATGTAAATAAGGGTATGATAACCAAATTTTAATATTTTAAACCATATCCTACATAATATAGATTGAAATCTGGAGTCATGGTATAAATATTGGATGTTCCAAAAACATGAATCATAAAGTGATCAAATAACATGATCCTTGAGATCATAACATTAACATTAGATAATATCATAAAAGATTGGAATACTTTCTATTACAATCAAAATCATTGAAAAAATATTTCAAGGCAACCCCCAGATATTCATAACATTCTAGGCTGGGGTTAACCACCCATGTGCCTACTTCAGGAATAGGACAAACACCTGTGTAACCATTTTGGGTTTGGGATAACTCTAATATAACATCTTTTTTTGGTATTGGGGTAACCTTCCATGTACCCTTTAACCCCATATAAAAATATTATTTACCCAATTCATTGGATTGATATATATTTACCAGACCTCCCATCATAGAATCATAAATCCATTCATATGTATGCCAACAGATCATAAAAACAATCATCATAACATAAACTAGGGAAAATAAAATTACTATCATCAAAATTTAATTATTATAACAATAAACCATCATTGTAAATAAAAAAGTTGGTATCATTGAATAACATCCCAAATATATTTTAATTAACATTGATGGATGATATCATTTATTAAAAATTATTTTAAAAGATTACATAAACATTTATCGAGGAAAATACTCTTTTCAAATTGATATCACTAAATTAAAATTTAAAAATTCATTAGATATAATGGAAATAATTTTATTTTGAAATAACCATTAAAAATTATAATGTATGATTCATATCATTGATCATTCATAATCACGAGAAACTCTATCCAAGTATTAGCTGTCAAAACAAAGTCTCCTTTCCTATTTTTTTTAAAAAAGTAAAATGTACATTGTTCAGAAGTAAAAAAATGATTCATTTTAATCCATTGTTTAAAAATATAAATTTTTTTAACAATGGATTAAATAAAATCATAATATATTAGTAAAAAAATTATTTTAAATATTTTTATAAAACACGGACATGTAAGAAAATAGATTTTCAAATAGAAGAGAGAAATAATGTTAGTTTTCCTTAATTTTTTGTGATCAAGGAGTATGAAAATGGTGGAAAAGTAAAGGAAAAAATATATTCCATAGAAATAAATAGTTTATAATAAAAATAAATGTATTCATATGGAATGGATATGATAATTTCTTTTAATTTAAATTTAAGCTTGAACAATCTAGACTAAAATGAGATTGAAATAAAAAAATCATTACCTCAAGTTTTAATATTTTTAAAATTAATTTAACATACACAATATTAAGTTTATGTTTTTTATAATTATATTACACAATTTTTTATATACATATAATATCATATATGATCCTTTTATAATATTTCAAAAACCATTTATTAATGAATCCTTATTTAAATCACTGTTTCTCAATGATAACAGTTTCTTTTTTTTCATGAGAATTTCGATTCAGTAGTTTAATTCCGTTAAATTTTTTCATTATTAAATATTATCCCAGATTTCAATAATTATATAAATATAATATATAATAATTCTATTTATATTTAGAGTCATATATAAAATATTGACATAAAAAATTGTATTATTCCATTCATGGAGATGGAAGGACGTATGTATACATGAACTCTGCTTTTACTTTATGATGGACGGACATTGAATTATAAATAATAATTAACCTTTATAAAATAATTATTATTTCATTTATTCAATATATATTCATTAAATCTACCCTTATTAATATTATTGTAAAGAGTAAATAAAAAATGCATCACATCGCTTTGTGGAGGTGATAGTCCACAAGTACACATGAAAAAATTATCATTTTACAATGGATTAGAATGTAATATGGTAGATGTCATATTATTATTATAGAAGCATAATTATGTCAATAATATAATATAAAAACATTATACCCATCATAATAACTATCCACAAAATATGGGTATGGAAAATGAATTTTATCGTTACATGGAAGCGGTAGTCGACACATACGCACACACGATATTTCACTTCCCATTTGATGAAAAATAGGGTGTATAATAGTATTTTCATAAAAATACTAATGATTTACTTTATTTTGGATAATAAATATATTATTTTATACTGGATAAAAAAATCCAGATAAGTTAGAAGAAGAAATAAATAGTAATAGGTCAAGAAAGTTTATTACATATTCTTTAAGAGACATTGTGTAGTACCCCCGGTTTCTAGTATGTAAACCATTATTGATGATTTTAATGGTTATAAAGTTAAGGGTGATGTATGGGAGAGTTGGGAGAACTTGGAATGATGTATTAAGGAAAAAGGGGAAGTTGCGCGTGCTACACACATTTTTTCTAAACGGTGCGGCCAAACCATGCGTAGCTGGTCTTGGAGGCAGTAGCTTCTGCACGGGGGGCACAAGGTTTGTCTAACCATGATGCCAAACCTTGCGAGAAGGGTAGAAGAGATTGTAGCTAACACACGATTAGCGCACGGTTTGTCAAACCGTGCGAACTAACCGTGCGACCACTTAAACGATATCTTATAAAGGTGGATCTCATGTGTTTTTGCCTCTAAGTGGAACATTTTCCCTCCTAAGTATCCCTAACTCGGGATTTGGTTCTCCTAAGGTCAAAACGGGGTTTCCCATCATTCCATAGGCGATCTGAAGGCTTCTCCTGATGAATCAAAGCTTAATTCTTGAAATATGTGATCGTTCTTGTTTGGTTTCTCATATCTACTTAGATCAACTTCTCCTCTTCTCTCAGTTTCATAGATATATGCCCGTTATGGGTAGATATAAGTGTGTGGATTCCAAACATGATGATATTTGATCTCGGTTTTGTTAGTACAAGATATTTAAGGAGGATCCTTGGTGAATCGGCCTGGTTTTCTTGTGTGTTCTCCGTTTGTTAGGGTTTTCGTCACAACCTTTGAGGTAGGAGGCTTCAATCTCAACTCTTCTTGCTATAACTGATTGGTATAGATTAAAATTGGTTTATTTGAATGGATTTGATTGTGAAAAGCATATAATAAATCTTTTTTAGTGATGATGTATGGTTTTTATGAGATTGTGAAATCTTGGTGAATTATTATGCAAGGTGATTTGGCTTGTTGAAATTAAAATGTTGATTTTAAATTATGGATTTGCTGAAATTGTATATGGTTTGATGAAAATTGGGTTTTCAATAAAAAAGGAGTTTTAATAAAATGGTTTGAGATTGAAATGACGTTGATGGATTTGGTTTTCAAAAAAAGGTAGTTTTATTGAAATGGTTCGGAATTGAATTGGTTTGGCTTTGAAATGGTTTTGGTGGAAATGGATTTCAATAAAAAGGTGTTTTTATTGAAAGGGTGTTTTTTAATTATTGATGGGAATATGTGGTGTGTGTTCATATTGCATTCGGGATAGACAAGTTTTATGAGTCTCCCCCATCAGTGTTGGGATGGATAAGGTTTAGGGCTCTCCCCTATCAAACATTCATATTGCATTCAGGACAGATAAGGGTTAGAAGTATTCCCCATCAGTGTTGGGACTGATATGGGTTAGGGATATCCCCTGTCAAGTATTCATGTACATTTGGTTTGGATAAGGGTAAGAAGTCACCCCCATCATAATTGGGATGGATAAGGGTTAGGTATTCTCCACTCTTCTAGGTTGCATGCATGATTGGATGCATGGGTTTGTGGAAGTGGTTGGGTATGCCAAAAAGGAATGTTTTGTGAAATGGTTCTAAAGTATTATTGGTTATTTTTTCGGAAAAATGACTTGTTGGAAAATTGAATTCAATTTCTCTTGGATGCTTTTGGTTACAAATGGTTTTGGAAACATGTTTATATTTAGTTCTAAACTAATTTTGAGAAGAATGTTTTATATAAAATATTTTTATATAATGGTTTCTAACTCTTCTATCCTAGAGGAGTGAGTAGGGAAGTCATTGGGGAAAACCTACTGAGTTTTATAATCACCCCTACTTTGGCACATTGGTGCTTTTGTAGATGTCGTATTCAGGGACACAAGTAAAGGTAAAGTATCTTATTGCTAGTGGCTTGTGGTGATGCTTGGGAGATGTTGTGGAGCTTGGAGCTGGTAAAGCATGGAGTAGTAGTGTATTTTGAAATTTTTGAGTTGTTCATCCGTTGTGTACATTGATGCTTAGTTTGGTCTTCTTCTATTGTGTAGATTGATGTCGTTTGATATAAATGAAGTGTTTATTAGTCTTTCATTTTTTCATGCATCATATTGTGAATGTTTGGTTATGGTTGCTACTTGGGTTTATTTCTTAAAGGGTAAATCTTCCCCCAACATATTGTTGAAACCCTTCGGCATTTATTTCTAGCCTTTGGCGTCTTTGGGATGCCGCTTAAGGACTATTAATGACTCGTTTTACTCTCAAGACAATGAGAATTGGCAGGTCATCACAAATGGTATCAGCTTGTTCGTTCCTTGCCTAACAAGTGGTCATCGATGTTCTTGGTCTTGAAGTTGAAATTCAGTCTTGTCTATTCCTTGTGTCGAAATCTTAGACATGAGTAGGATTTTCGGAACTTAAAAAGTATAGCATAAAACTATGTAGCTTACCCGTTTATGCTGAACGTCAAGTTACCAGGGTGCTGAGTACATAAGTGTTTTGGATACACTTCTAGAATGTTTGAAATATCATTATCATGGGTTTATCCAATGAGAGGAGCATGACATGAATTTTAAAGGAATGAATTCCCACTAGGATTGCATATCTCATTGTGAGAATGATTAAGGATTTTGTGCAAGGTTCCAATTTTTGAAAAATGAAGATTTTTTTTTCAAGTGAATCACTTTGAAAATGGGGTATTGGGTGTATTTTGAAAATGGGTTGATTTTCTAAAATTATGTTGAATGTTTTCCAAAATGTTTGAACATGGAAAAATGTTTTTTTGGAAAAACAATGATGTGATAAATGTTGTGATATAATTTGAATGCCAAGCCATCAGTTGCTAGAGAGTGAGATTCACAAAGTTTGTTGTTGGTTTAGAAATGGCACCCGGTAGGCATCTTCGAAACAAACCAGAAGAAGCTGCGGAAAATGTGGCTGCACTCGAACCACGTGTGAACCAAGAGCTGGTTTAGAGTGTTGTCCTGGATTTCATGCTGTAGATATGGGGAACCAGAGGAATCAACCATGGCATGTGGATCATACCATCTAGTTAATGATGTAGAATCAACTGAACATTCAGGGTGATGCTGAACCCGAAAAAGCAGAGGTGTGGCTATGTCAGATGAATCATATCTTCGATTTCATCGGAACATCATCAGAGATCATGGTCAAGTTTGCGACGTATATGCTCAAGGATCTTGCACTTTAATGGTAGGATTTAGCGGTGCATGTTAAATTTGATGAAGGCCTTACATGGAAGGATTCTGAAGAATTGTTCAACAAACAATTCTATCCCCACACGTTCAAGATCCATAAAATAACGGAATTCTTTAGAATAAAACAAGATAGTCACTCTATCATAGATTATGTGGCTAAATTCATGAATTTAGTCCATTTTTCACCATAGGTTACGACAAGTGCATCGTTAAAGGCACACATCTTTGAATTGGGGATAAGGGAAGAGATTCGATCAAAGATTGCGGTGCTCTGTATTGCATATTATATAGATATGGTGAACAGAGCGACTAATACAAAACATGATAAACCGGGATTGATGGGAGGAGGCATGTTGATGACTACGGGAAACATTGGGAACATAACCATTGGGAACAAGAGGAAAAGGTATACCTATTTCCACAGTGCTAGTTAAAATCAAAACGAGACAGCGTGATTAGTGAACCTTCCTCCATGACCCCAGAGAAAATCAGATTGTTTTCAATGTGGTTCGACGGAACACATAAAGCGAGAGTGTACAAAGAAACCTAGAGAATTTCACCATTGAAAGCATATGGGGCATCTAAAATGATATTTTAGGAATACACAGGGGTCATGGGCACATGACACTCCTCAGGTGTTGCATGCATCATATGCTTCGACAAGATGTGGACAACAGACTGTGTCTCATCAGCATAATAGATATTTCCATAGTGATTCTCGAAATACCATGAATCCTCTACTAGGGAAATCTCAGCAAGGCAACAAGGAGAACAATGCAGTGAAAAAGAAATTGTATGGAGCTGAGCAGATTATGGTCGATGATCAGGCTAGACCATCTATGGTGATATGTACGATTCATTTGAATTCTAACCTTGTGCAATTTTTGTTTGATACTGTTGCATCACATTCCTTCATTGCTTCTCGTACTATTGACTTGCTATGTTTAAAACTGGAAAATATGCATTCTGTTTTGAAACTAAAAACACCTCTTCGTGAAAGAGAACATCAAGCCTTTATGTGTAGAGAATGTGCTATAACTATTGATGGAGCTGAGTTAAAATGGGAATTCTCGATGTTGGACATGGATGTCTATGACATAATCCTGGGAATGGATTGGTTGACAATGGTTAAGGCTCACATCGACTGTTATAGGAGAATGGTTAGTTTCACTACTGAGGATGACATCAACCATCTATTCAGGGAGATATGATGGTAAAGAAATATTCAAAGAGCTTGTTGGCACCAATGGTGGGATCGATCTCCTACCAACTGGCAGCATTGACTTTAGCATTAATGAAAAAGATTGAGGAAAATTGTATTCCAGCTATTGTGGATCAATTTCTAGATGACTTTCTCAATAAATTCTCAGGGATACCACCTCTAATGGAAGTGGAGTTTACGATTGATCTTCTTCTGGGGACCAGTACTACTTCCCTTCTATCTTATAGGATGGAACCAATGGAGTTACGGGAATTGAAAGTGTAGTTAGAGGAGCTGGGAAGAAAGGGTGTCATTTGACCAAGTACTTCTCCATGGGAAAAACCAGTGTTGTTTTTGAAGAAGGATGATGTAACTCTTCAGTTGTGTGTTGGTTATAGTAAGCTTATCCAAGTTACGATAATGAATTGATATCCACTTACACACATTGATGATCCGTTCGATCAATTAAGGGGATCTCAGTGGTTCTCCAAGATTGTCTTGCGATCAGGATATCACCAATTTTGAGTTTTGAAGGAGGATATTCCAAAGAATGATTTCAGAAGTTGATATGGCCACTAAAAATATGTAGTCATGCTTTTTGGTTTAACGAATGCACCAACAGTCTTCATGGATTTGATGAATCAGATATTTCAACGATATCATGATTCTTTTGTTGTGGTGTTTTTGGATCATATCTTGGTGTATTCAAAGGGAAGGACTAATCATGAGGATCACCTAGAAATAGTGTTAAATATCTTGAGAGATCATCATTTTTATGCAAATTATCAAAGTGTGATTTTTGGATATATTAATTACGTTTCCTTGGCAATGTCATTTCTAAGAAAGGCATTTCTGTTGATCCTGAAAAGATAGATGCTATTATCTCTTGGAAACCACTAAAGAATGTGTTCGAGATATGATGTTTTCTTGGTCTAGCTGGTTAACATCGACACTTTGTGCGTGATTTATCAGGACAAGCGTCACCAATGACAACTCTGAAAAAGAAGATTTCTCTATTCCAATTGACATAATAATGTCCGAAGGGTTTCCAGGAACTGAAGGTTTGTCTTACATCGACACCCATCTTGATCATGCCTGAATCAGGACAGGGGTATTTTGTGTATTGTGATGCTTCGAGAATATGGTTGGGTTGTGATCTCATGCAAGGAGACCATGTGGTTGCATATGGCTCAAGGTAGTCGAGGGTGCATGAGAAAAAATACCCAACACATGATTTGGAGTTTTTTGTAGTCATCCATGCTTTGAAAATATAGAGACATTATATCTTTGGTAAGAAATTTATTATGTTTACGGATCACAAAAGCTTGAAATACATTCTCTCACAATGATATTTGAATATGAGGAAAAGGATGTGTATGTAGTATCTCCAGATGTTTGAATTTGACTTGATGTACACACTAGGAAAATGAAATTCAGTGGCGGATGCATTGAGTAGAAAGTCATATGTTTAGTTATCGAAAGAATCATCAGATGAATGGCAGTTGAGGTCAGTCTTAGCCCACATGCATGTGGAATGTGATGAAATAAGTGATGTTGTTGTTTTCTTTTTTATCCACACTTGTTCCTAATTTAGTATAGATGATCAAATAAGCACAAACATCGGATGTAGAATGTCTAGTCGTATGTTCAAAACTCAATGGTGGGGAGACCATTGATGGTTGGAAACTTGATGGGGTTTTAGTTTTGTGTTTTTGATATCGGGTGGTTGTACCTATGGTTTTTCAATATAAAATCCTTCATGATTATGAAAAGTCAAGAGGGGTTGTAAATCTAGGTAAACATAAGATGTATAAGGCGTTGAAGGCACAATATTGGTGGAGCAGCATAAAAAGTAAAGTGGTCGAGTTTGTCTCGCTGTGCTTAACTTGTCAGCAGTTTAAAGCAGAGCATCAGAGTCCATCTGGTATGCTACAATCATTATCTATCCCAATGTGGTAATGGGATCAAATATCAATGGATTTTTTTATAGGTCTTCCACGAACGGTCCGGAAACACGATTCTATTTGGTTGATAGTGGATCGTCTAACCAAGTCATCCCATTTCGTCCCTATTCGTGAAACTCGTATGGTGGAAGAGCTTTCAAAAATCAATATAGAATTAGTGGTAAAGAGGCATGGTGTACTAGTGTGTATAGTCTTAGATAGATATCTGAGGTTCTCATCTTATTTTTCGAAATCATTACAGCAAGCCCTTGGGACTCAATTGACTATGAGCACAACGTATCATCGTCAGACGGATGAGAAATATGAGCAGACGATACAAATGTTGGAAGACATGTTTCAGTCATGGGTAATGGATTTTGGTGACTCATTCGAGGAGAATATACCGTTAGTGGGGTTCTCATAAAATAACCGCTATCAAGCCTCGATACGCATGTCTCCATTTGAATCATTTTATGGGCGTCCGAGTCATTCTCCACTATGCTAGGTGGAAACAGGTGAAACATAACTAGTCATGAAAAGCCTTATCCAAGAGACAACGGAGAAGATCTAGTTGATTAGAAAGAGGATGGAGATTCCTTAGAGTCGTCAGAATTCTTAAGAGTATCATTGTCGAAGACGGTTGTCATTCGTTGTGGGTGATCATGTCTTCTAGATGATATCTCCACGATTTGGAAATCGTCGTTTCTAGAAGCATTGAAAGTTATCTTCTTGATACATAGACCCTTTTGAGATACTAGAAAGTTATTGAGAGGTGGAATATAGGTTGACATTACCACCATGGTTCAGTTTGGTGCATAGTGCGTTCCATGTATCTCAGTTGAAAAAGTATCAGCCTGATCTTGACCACGTGATCAGATGGGATCACATTGACCTAGATCCAGATGCATCATTGATACATATCCCGGTATGGATTGTGGATAGGAAGGAGAAATTATTTCGTGGAAAAAGTATTGGAATAGTTCTGGTTTTTTGGCAGCATGGTCAGATTCAAGTAGATACTTTGGAACGTGAAAGGGAAATGAAAGAGGAGTGGCCAGAACTCTTTTAGCTAGCCAGATCTTTTCTAGTTTTTTAGGACAAAAAGACCAATGGTGTAGAGAATGTATTACCCCCAGTTTCGGTTACGTAACTCTTCTTGATGCTTTTAATGGTTATAATGTTAAGGGTGACGTATGGGAGAGTAGGGAGAACATGGAATGATGTTTTGAGGCAAAAGGGGAAGTCACACGGGCTACGCACGACTTGTCTAAACCGTGAGGCCAAACCGTGTGTAGATGGTCTTGGAGGCAGTAGCTTCCGAATGGGCAGCGCACTATTTGTCTAACCGTATGACCAAACTGTGCGAGAAGGGTGGCCAAAAAAGTAGCTAGCACATGGTTAGAGCATGGTTTGTCAAACCATGTGAACTAAACTTGCGGCCACTTAAACGAGATCCAATAAATGTGGATCTCACACATTGTGCCTCTAAGTGGCTCGTTTTTCCTCCTAAGTGGCCCTAAATAAGGATTTTGGTTCTCATAAGGTCAAAAGGGTTAACCGATCATTCCGAAGGCGATCCGAAGGTTTATCTTGATGAATCGAAGTCTAATTCTTGAGGTATGGGACCGTTCTTGTTTGGTTTCTCAGATCTACTTCCCCTCTTCTCTCAGTTTCATATATATACGCCCATTATGGGTAGATCTAAGTGTGTGGATTCCAAACATGATGATATTTGGTCTTGGAAGTGTTTAGAGAAGAGATATAAGGAGGATCCTTGGTGAATCGGCTGGATTTTCTTGTGCGTTCTCCGTTTTTTAGGGTTTGGGCCAAAACCATTGAGGTGGGAGGCTTCACTATCAAGTGATCTTGCTAGAATTGATTGTATTAGTTTAAAATTGGTTTATTTTAATGGATTTGATTGTGAAAATCATAGAATAAATCTTCTTTAGTGATGATGTATGGTTGTGATGAGATTGTGAAATATTGGTGAATTATTATGAAAAGTGATCTGACTTGTTGAATTTAATATGTTGATTTTAAATTATGTATTTTCTGAAATTGAAGATGGTTTGATGAAAATTGAGTTTTCAATAAAAAGGTTGTTTTATTAAAATGGTTTGAGATTGAAATTACATTGATGGATTTGGCTTTAAATAAAAAGGGAGTTTTATTGAAATGTTTTGTAATTGAAATGGTTTGGATTTTAAATGGTGTTGATGGAAATGGTTTTCAATAAAAGGTATTTTTATTGAATGGGTTTTTTGTCATGATTGGTAGGAATATTTGGTGTGTGTTCATATTGCATTAGGGATAGACAAGTGTTAGGAGTCTCCCCCATCAGTGCTGGGATGTATAAGGGTTAGTGCTCTCCCGCGTCAAACATTCATATTGCATTCGGGATTGATAAGGGTTAGGAGTCTCCCCCATCAGTGCTGGGATGGATAAGGGTTAGTGCTATCCCCCATCAAGCATTCAATTACATTTGGTTTGGATAATGGTAAGAAGTATCCCCCATCATAGTTGGAATGGATAAGGGTTAGGGCTTCTCCCCTCTTCCAGGTAGCATGCATGATTGGTTGCATGGGTTTGTGGAAATGGTTGGGTATGCCAAAAAGGAATGTTTTGTGAAATGGTTCTAAAGCTTGATTGGTTATTTTTCTAGAAAAACGACTTGTTGTAAAAATTGTTTCAATTTTTCCTGGATTCTTTTGGTTACAAATGGTTTTGGAAGCTTGTTTATATGTAGTTATAAACTGCTTTTGAGAAAACGTTTTATATAAACTATTTTTATATAATTGTTTCTAACTCTTCTATTCTAGTGGCGTGAGTAGGGAACTCATTGGGGAAAACCTACTGAGTTTTATATTCACCTCTGCATTAGAACGTTTGTGCTATTGCAGATGTCATATTCCAAGACATAGGTAAAGGTAAAGCATCTTATTGCTAGTGGCATGTGGTGATGGTTGGGAGATGTTGTGGAGCTTGGAGCTGGTGGAGCATGGAGTTGTAGTGTCTTTTGAGAGTCTTGAGTTGTTCATCTTCTGTGTACTTTGTTTCTTAGTTTGGTCTTTTTTTGTTGTGTACTTTGATGTCGTTTGATATAAATGAAGTGTTTATTAGTCTTTCATTTGGTCATTCATCATATAGTGAATGTTTGGTTTTGGTTGGTTCATGGGTTTATTTTTTAAGGGGTAAATCGTCCCCCAACTTATTTTTGAAACCCTTCGGCATTTATTGCTAGCCTTTGGCGTCTTGGGGATGTCTCTTAAGGCCTAGTAATGACTCATTGTACTTTCAAGCCAATGAGAATTGGTGGGTCTTTACACTTCTTTTAGTCCCTCTCTAAATGAACATTTGAATAGTCTTTTAAGAAGAAGAAAAACCTATAATTTTTGGATAAGATGTTTATGATATAATTTTAATTGGTTTTTTTGAGTTATACGTCTCTATATGGTGTAGATAAAAGATATACGAGTTGTCCTTCAATAAGGGAGGGAAATAACACCCTTGAAATTATAAAGGGATTAAAATATATTTAATACATTCTTAAGAAAAATGATTTAAAATGCCCAAATATTTGTAAAAAATGATAATTTATAAATATCATCACAAAAAAAATTAATATAATATTTGGTTTCATTTTATACTATATATTTTGGTTTAACCCCTAGGTTTAACAATTTTAATCTTAACAATATTATAAATTTTTAAATATTGAAGGGTTATAATTTTATTTATTTGGTAACAACTAAAATATAAATCGCCATAGTATGGAATTTTAGAGCATTTATCTTCTTAATTATCCTGTATCAATATTTTTAGGATTTCTAAATAATTTAATAAAATGTTATTTATAATAAAATATCATTAATTTCATTTTTACAGTATTTATTGAATTTGGGTCTAAAGAAAAATTACTACAAATAAATTCAAATATAAACCTTGAAAATATTAATAATATGTTGTATTTATCAATTAAATACTGGAAAAGTAATAATTAAACAATATTTTTATTCTGAATAATTTTAAATTCAATTATTCTATTTCTCTATTAAGTGACTAAATAATCTATCGGTGTTTCATAAGCATGTAAGATAATTATTCCAACAAGAAAAATAAAAAAAATCAACATAAAAAATAATTAATTATTATATCAAATGAACATTTATAACTAATCTTATCTATGTTTTAACCTTTGGAAATAATTTTAGTGTTATTAAATTCTAGAGAGTGAAATTTTGTATTTATTATTTTCATAAAATAATATAAAGGCCATAATTAAATAAAAAAGGATCTAAGAGGAAATATTTAGAGAAACAGATGGAAATTTCGGAAATCCAATCACCCAATAGGATAATGATTTTTAATGAAATTCATGCCTTAGCATATTGGTTTTGACATTAATTAACCCATTTTACCATTCATGTGTTATTAAAAGATTACCATTTTTAGTATAAAAATTGATCAAGCATAAAAGGGAAATATTTATGAAATTTGGAAATCTTGATTCCAAATATGAAATCAAACTTTCAGGATTAAATTTCATGAAATGGAAGAATTTAATTTAAAATGAAACCCAGAAAAATCGAAGAAAATAACATTCCCCTAAAAAATCTTCTTTAAATTATAAAATGTTTTTAAAAAAAATCCTACATAAATTTTATTCCAATGATTTTGTTTTGATTATTAATAATATATGTGAAATAAATTTACGTCTAAATCATCATATTAAAATATTAAATTTCTTAAATTCATTAAATGAAAATATAATTTTAAATAAAATCATTAATTTTCATTATTCAGTATAAAATCAATCTTTTTAAAAGAATTTCATGATTTTAATATAAGATAATTATTGAATGATAATGCAAAAAAAATTAATTTTTCCAATGAAATTATCTAAAACTGTCATAAATTAAATATTTTTTTACCAACAAGTAATATTTTTTATGGAAGATGTAATTTTTAATGTCTACAACAAATTTAGTAAAAATTTTGTACTTATCTATAAATCTATTTTATTTAACTAAAATTTTATTAATAATTTTTAAAATTTGGTTATTACTTATTATTTATCTAATTTAATGGATTTACTGTAATGGTATATTATATTTTAGTTTATTTAGACTCAATATTTTGTGTGTCACAAGATATCAAGGAAAATTTATTTGAAAATAAATATATCATAAAATCACTAAATGTAACAATTGGATTCCAAAAAAAATAAACAAAATAATTTATATAATTAATTTTATTATATGTAATATTATGGCTTGGTTAATCCCCCTTTGAAAAATAATAAGTGTAAAATTCCTTCCAAATAAATTATATGTTATTACCTCGATCTTTCAACCAGGTTAGTTTTTTCAATGTAGGGTTCCCATTGATTATCATGGTGAAGACATGATGGAAATGGATAACCCAAAATGTCATTTAACCAAATACTGTAGTGAGATTTGGGTTCCACTAATTTGGAAAATTATTAAGTAGGTAACCAAGGTAATTTTGTTAAATTTATTAAATAAATAATTTTCAGCTGTACCATCCAAGAGACACATTTATTATTATTGGGATAATTCCCTACCTAAATAACCAAGTGGTGAGTGGAATACAAAAAATAGAATCATTTCATAATGAATTATGGTTATTGGATTATTAATTGATTTTATTGAATCTAGAATGGGCTGTCATTTTTATTTTTTCCATATTTTATTAAAATACATATTAATTTAATACAGTACATGATGATTATATGAAAAAATAACCTACTTTGGATCAATAAAATTATCATCATAAAAATTAATATTGTGATCAATAATATAGAAAAGGAGAATAATACTTTAAGAAACTAATGATACTATTTTGTAATTATAATAATTATTCCAAAGTAACCAATAAAATCAATGTCTTAAGTGAAAGAACATCCCCATTGACCTAAAGTTAATATTGTTTAAATAGTGAATTTTAATGCTTATTAGAATTATAGAATGATTTAATTGAGGATTCAATGGTACTAAATATAAGAAGATCATATTAGATTTATTCTCTATTCATATAATTAATATAATTAAGTATAGTAATGAGTATAAGAGAATAGAATATTCCTATTTTTCTTATTCTCATTAATGAATTATTTCTATTTTAGTTTTAGAACAATTTTAATTACTTTATTCATTTCTTGATAATTTTTCCTCATTTCCTGAAATTATATAAGAATGATGAACTACGAAATTCATTTCATGGTTTTGATGTTATATTAATTTCATAAGTATTTTAAATTTCAATGAGGAATAAAAAAAGTAAGTTAGACTATCAAATTATATTTCATAAAGTTTTCATGGGCATTGAATCCTAATATAAATTAGGATGTATGATATTTCTACCATATGATAAAATTATGTAACATGCCTATAACAATATGGAAAACTCTATAAAAATTCCCAGACATATTTTTATTTTTGGGAAATAAATTATTTAATTTTGAAGGTTATATATTACCGAATGTAAACATTAATACTATTTTAATTATAAAAGAGTTCAGAATAAGGAAATAATTTAGAAAATTTTTATTTTACATTAAAATGATAAAATAATGGATTGATCAATCATTTAGTTTAATATGAATAATTTAATAAAGATCATGTTGATCTTAGTAAATGATATTTAGCTTTACATCATTTTATATAAAAAATAAATTAATATTTTTGTTAACAAAAAACTAGATAGGAATAATGTAAAATTGAAGACATGGTTTAGGAATCATTAAATTTTATATAATTTCTGAATAGGAGAAAAAGTTAAATGTAGATTTATCCATGATAACTAATTTTTTCTATATATTTATTAAATTATGTTGGATTTGATGTAATAAATATTAATTGAATACTTCCAATAATAAATTATTATTTTGAGATAATCTATCTAAAAAATAAAATACAGCATATTGTATGGAAAAATGGTTTAATTATTAAATTTTCATACTAAGTTTAAATTAGGGCTATTTACTTACAAATAATTTTTTTTATCTTGTAATGACTTTCTAAAATCGGTATAGTGTCTTAGAGGTTAGTGGGGGTATGTTTACTGTGGGAGATGTTTAATGTTATCATATAATGGATTACACTAGAAAATATTGAAAATTAATTTCACTTAGTATCCTAAAATGGTTTAGGGTATGGTGGTAAAAAATATAGATTTATATATAGTTACGCTTATGAAGTGAATATAACTTCATATCATTTAAATTTTTATGGTGTGTTATAAATGATATAATTTAAATAATCCTCATCTATGAAATTATTTCATGTATAATTTTTGATGGAATGGTTCCAATAATGATGATTATGATAATATCAGAAAGATTTATAAGTAGAAAATATATGTTATCATAATCATAACAATAAATATTTTGATATAAAATGTTTTTCATTACTATGATCAAAATTTGAACATTAGTAATATAATTTTCAAGACTCTATAATGTTAAATCTATTTTAATTCATAGATTATACTATATAAAGATTTTAATGGTAGGATATTTATTATATTGGCACATAATGATTTTTAGGTCTCATAGTGAGTAAGGAAAAAAGATAATGGGGGTGGGGGTGGGTGGGAGACTTACCATTCCTTAAATTTATATAATTTTAAAATAAATTTTAGAATTCAAGGAATAATTAATTAAACAATTAATGAAAAGGAATACAATTAAATATGTTTGAAAAGTTAAATTAGAAATAAAATATTAACAAAATGATTTTATTGTAGTATAACTTAAATTAATCCCCAATCCACTCTTGAGAACTCCCATATCTTGTGGAGAGTTTTATGATCTATTATAAAATATTCTTTTACAAGGCTCAACACAGAACCTAGTAATTTGATATGGGTCTTGATATAACCCATTATATTACAAATGGTAGACCAAATATATTAATTTTGAATATGTTAAATAAAATAACATTATTTCTAAGGAAAATATGAAACCAATACCTTTTAGCAGGTTCATGAAGAACTTATAAATGACTGATTTTTTACCAAGATAGAATATCCAAGACAATGCCTTTTAATTAGGGGAACAACCCGTTGTTTTTTGTTTTACAACTAAAAGAATACTTTACATAATATGAAATATTGTATATAAAAATTTGATAAACATTAAAAAAGATAGAAATAATGAATTAAACACTATTTTAGAGACACAAATACTCAATTATTTATATTTTATGTTAAACATTGAGTCTTCTGGAGAACCAGCACAACCGTAGAAATTTGAAACCATAGTGAATGAGAATTAAAACATATAGATTTTATTAAAATTTATTAGTTAGTTATTGTACAAATATATCACATGTCTATCTTTGATTTTTAATAAATTTCTTTAGCCTCAATTTATAAACAAATTTTCCATGACTAATTCCTTCAACACTATCTCGAACATTTTTATGACCATGAGGGATTTTCCATAATTTAACACATATGTTGATGTTTCATATGATTTTCTTTAAAGAAAAACCTAAATAGAAAATTAAAATCTAAATTGAAAAAGTAAAACAAATTATTTAATAAGTAAGATAGAAAATTAAATTAAAAAGTTCAAATCAATCATTTTAACGAAAAAAACTCATAATAACTAACATTGTAAGTTTCATTTCTAAAAATCAATAATTGAATTTTACGAGTAAGATTTATTCAATTTATGTATGAATCATTTTTGTTTCTGTGTTTTTATCATTATATTTATGTGTATGATCAAACTCAAATTTGTGTACGAAACATGTCATATTTGGTTACAAAATATTTTCATCATATATGAAGCTATTATATCATGTATTAACCATTTAATTCACTTATAAAACAAATAGTTCTTAATAAACATAACTACAACAACACATTGAAATAAAATTGACATAAAATATGCAAAAAAACTTAAAGAATAATTAATATCCAAATTAGAAATTATGTGCGAAATTAATAAACTATTGTTTTTATAATTTATTTATTTAAATAATATATTCAAGATCATTTGGTATATTTGACTTTGAGTTTACATAGACCATGATATACTATAGAATTATTTTTTTAATTTTTTTACTAGAATGCCCAACCCTTATTTTAGCGGGTATGAATATAAAAGACAAAATTATGAATTATATATTCATTTTTTTGAATAAATAAAATTAATAATCCATGATACATTGATTATAAATTGGTTAAAAAAGAAGATGAAATAATTTATATGTAAAATAAATATTTTTCATAAATCTATTTTTAAATACATAATACATTATTATCTTAATATATTAAATTAATAACAATTGATAAATGATTATAATTTAATATGTGTCATATATATATAATTTAATTAATTAAATATAATTTTATTTTGGTTTTTATATAATGAATTAGTATAAATCCATTTTTAATCCAAAATAAATTTTTTTAATCAGATTTATTGTATTTTTTACAAAGATATTATAGTTAATTTATGAAAAATTTATAAATTTTACTTGATTTGATGTAGAAATTTTTTAAATCATAATGTCTATATAATTTTTAGATAATTTTTTGGGATTTTTCTGAAAAGTTTTATTTTTAGGTGAGTAGTGAAAAATTCCAATTTTACAAAAATTGTCATTCATTTAATTTCAATAAAATAATTTTAATTCTAAATTAATTATGGATTTGTTTTAAAATCAAATAATTTTAATTTTATTAAAAAAATCCAATTAATATCTTGTGATTCAACACTATAACTGATTTTTATATAAAATAAAATTATTAAAAAAAAGAATTTTTGAAAAAATGGTTTTTCGTTTCACTTTATGAGATTATTTTAAAAGTAATTTTGTAAAATTATAGAAAAAAACCAAATGAAATGCATAAAACATTCGGTATTATCATATTAAAATATTGATATATTTTTAATTTCTTTTTTAGTTATAATGAATAGTAATAATTGTAAAAGTTTTTGACCATAGTAAAGTGGAAAATGGGTAAAATGAAGTTAAAACTATGAAATAAGGTCAAAAAATAAATATAAAAAATGAATTTATTACATTATATAATATTATTTAAACTATAATCATCCTGGAATTACAATTATGACATTTTGGTGCAAATTTTTTTTTTATTATAACCCTTATAATATTTTAAGTAAAGGGTAATAAAAAAAGGCCACTCTCTCATAATTATTATGTTTTCATGATATGCATATTGCTAAAAATGATATATAAATGAATATAGACAATAGATTTAACAAAAATTTTAAAATTTTAATTATATTAATATATTTTGAATTATTAGTAGTTGTATAACTAGCTTATATGATTTTGAAACAGTGATGTAGTGCATGTGTAAGCTGTAGAACAACCCTGAAAATTAATTTAAAAAGATTATAAGTAAAATTATTGGGATGAGTTATGGTGTTCCAAAAAAAACCTATATAGTTATAATTTATATGTGATTTTTAATGAATTTATATTCAATTTCCATAGTTATCTTGAAATATTTTATGAAAAAGTATATGAATAGTCATGAAAATGATTTTAAAAGATATTTTATGTATAAAAATATTTTAAAATCATTATAAAAAAAGAAAAATACTTTAATCAACTGGATGCTAAATTTTTTGTCCTATCATGAATGGTTCATGAAGAAACAAATTTACATTTTTTGAAAATACATTCATGACCTTTAAACATTTAAATATTATGAAAATGCCATTGATATTTACTTCTAAAATGGGACGCACTTCAAAATTAAAAATGCCCACCAATATTCGGTTTATTTACAAAAATATTCCCAAATACCTCTATAAAATAACATTTAGACTTGTATAAGAACATGTACTGGTCATTAAACTCCATTTCAAAGGCTGAAAGTTCAATTGAAAAGATGATATAAAAAGAGGATGTGTAAGTGTTAACTGATTTCTTATATGATTATTTCATCATCTACCCCCTTAAAACCTAACATAATCATTCACATATAATAAATTCAATATCTAAAATATATTTATAAATTATTATATTAATTGTAAAACCCTTATTTATTTAATTTTCTATGTAATGTAAAATGATCGTTTGGTTTTTGTATATGTTTATGACTACCACCTCCATGAAATGATGTATCTCATCTTTCATCAATGAAATATATGAATTTTTAAAATGATGGATAAAATGGATATATATTATAACTATGAAATATTAATCACTATATACACGAAAAATACTATAAAGTTAGTTTCTTTTCAATCTAGTAGAAAAATTTAAGCATCTTTCATACATATATACGAATTACCATCTCTATGAGACAATGTGATTCATTTTATAAAACCATTATACATGGATGGTTATAAAATTTTATTTAATTTATTAAATGCATAATGATAAAATGATTAAATTTTTTATTTGATGTAACCTTGAACCCTTGGATCGCGGTCGATATACAAAAGTTAGTTTGATGTTATGAACTTAGTGACCCGAAAATGTTTGATGTAAATTTAACAAATTTAGTAACTATATATCACATGGTAATAAATGAAATAATAGGGATAACATAAAATTAACTAAATAAAATAATTTTTTATCACATATTATTTTAAGAAAATTTTAAAATTTTTTATTTAATTCACAGATGAAATGACTCAAGACTTATGGTTATGGTTTTCTTATCTCAATTTCTTTTTTTGAGTCTTATACAGTTTAATTACTTGTTTTCCTTGAAGATAATTTCTATATCTATGTTTTTAAACATTAATTTACTAATATTATAGTGACTTACAAATCCTTTTTCAAATTATCCCCCTTATTTTTCTTTTTATTCCAATTTTAAAAAGGTTGTACAATATTTTTATTTGAAACATTATTTTAATGTTTTCGCTATAAATTGTTTCTCTTCTAATTAATTTTTTTATTAAATGTTATAATAATTTTATTACTTATAACCCAAAAAATATGAAATTTAACATTCAAATACTTTTAATTTATTTATAAATATTTTGAAAGTAATTTTTTAAGTGGTTTCCTTATGGATAACATGGGCATAGTTTTACCAAAGTGAAAAAATATTCACCTTATAAAGAATGAGTGGGATTTCCCACCATCATTACAAATATTATTTAAGAATATTACTCTATAACTTTTATAGTATTTTGACAGAATATTTTATTTCTTATTATTTGATAATTTTAATTTTTTGTAGTTTTAAAAGGGAAATTATATTTCTCATAATTTTTACAAGAAGTACAAAAGTGCCAATGCATATGTGTTAAAAAGAATATTTTATCAGTTTTTATGATGGAAATGAAAAAATATTTTTCCTTATTGAATTTGGGGTCCTTGTAAACTATTCACAAGTACAGGTGAGAACGATATATATTTTTAATGCATTGTGTAATTATTTTACTCTATATGGAATATATTGGAATTAACTATATTTGTTATTTGATTTTTATAGGGACTATAAGAGTGACATTATGAATAATAGTAGGAGAGATATAAAGATAGTTTCCCAAGGTACCTACATATCCTTTATCTAATTTAAAATTAGTTTTCATGGAATTATTTTTATTTCTTATGTTACTCTAAGGAGATTATGTTTAAATGAAATTTTATTCCACTTTTACAGTTGAAAGGTATGTGTTTCAAGAAAATGTATTCAGGAATTATAATATTTTTCAATAAATAGTAATGATTATTTCTTCCCTTTATCATTTATTATTAAATCATTAATTAGAAATTTAAGAGAAGATTTTTATTATTTTAGAAATATAAAAATTATATGAACTCAAAATTTTTTTCAAAGGGGAAAACATTATTACGTATTATCATGAATGTTAAAATAGATAAATGGGTTATATTATTCTTTTATATCCTTTACAGAGTTTTTTTTTCTCATCCCCCATTTTTAATTTTTTTCCCTCGGCTTATGGAAAATTAATAACTATAGAACAATATATCATTCATCTAGGGGATTCATCTTAAGGGAAGAACACATGTTTGGAATGAAACAAGATTTTAAATTTAAAAAACAATTTATTTTTGAAAAAATGGTTATCAAGTATATGTGTTCACATTATATTTTATGTATTTGATATATAATAGTTTTTTCATAATTTAATAAAATATAAACCTAAATTTTCATTGCAATGTAGGTAAATTGTATATTTTTTATTAAATATAAAATTATAGGTTGTTTAAGTAAAGATTCCTAATCAATAGTGTCAAAGAATGATTTTAGATAAAATTAGTGGTTTGTATTTAATTTAATCATTAGTTAAAATTATTCAATTACTTCATAGTTCGATATATAAGAGAAGATTATGGTTATTTTAGGATGAATCGAAAGATTTTAACAATGTATGAAATAGTTAAGTATATATTAGTGATTTTCCACTTCATAAGATGATGTATTATAAATTTATTTGATATATTTATAGTAACTATTTTTGAATTAGTAAATATCTAGAAACCACATAATCAAATTTAAAATAGATGTGAAGGTCTAAGAGGTGATTTTATGAATGAACAATAATAAAAGATAATTTTTTTAGTGAAAGATCATGCAGTTATTTAAAAAAACTATATCATGTTAGGATTAATAGCCAAAACCTGGGTGATTTTCCCAATACATGAAATAAAAGAAAAATAATTTTTTTATGGATTTCATGAGGAAAACATAATAAAGGTAAAATGACTCAACATCCAACCATCCAATATCATGGGAATATGCACCTAGGGATATTTATCAAATGAAAATGATGGTGTTTCAAATCCTGGGAGTATGAAAATTATAAAAACCGATTCTTTAGGAGTAATGGTCATGATGGTGATCAAAAAGATCATATTAATAAATTTTTAGTATGGTTATAAAGTAAATACAATGAAACTATTAATAACATATAAAATTTGTTTTTTATTTTAAATTTTTTTCTTAATTTTGACGTAGCAAACATGATTAGATTGAGATTGATGTATCTGAGGACACGATTCATATTTTTGATTATAGGATGAAAATATTAAGGAATAAGATATAAATTATTCATTAAAGTGTTGTGAACAATTCTAAATGATTTATGTGACTATATATATAAAAGGGGTATTAAATTTTTGTAACATATGCCTTATCATATAGATAACTTTGGGGTTGAAAAGTGATTTTGTTACATAGTCATTAATGTTTTTTAAAGAAGTTTATTATTTTGAAAAGACTATATGATGGAGGTTAATAGAAATATTTTTTTTGAATAAGATGGGATATTATTAATAGAATAAGGGTTAAATTTTATTTTGGAATATTATATGATTTTATTAGGGATTTTTTGTGATTCAAGTTATTTATGTAAAGGATTAATATATTTAGTTATCAAAGACTACATAATATTTTTTTTCTTGTGAAAATTTATTAGTGACTAATGTTTTAGAGATAAATTTTAGACTTTACATGAATGAATTTATTGTCAAAAAATTATAAATTTTGAGTTTCAATTACATTCATGGACATTTTGTTGATTTTTATGGTTAATTATTACTATAAATATTGAAGTTCTCATTTGAGTGTTATTAACAAGATTTTTGATATTGACATATGATTTATTATTCATATTGGATATTATATAAAATTTTTATAATTTTTTTAATAAATTTTTAATGTTATGAGGAATAACGTTTTATACTTTTTGTGGATCTTAAAATCCATTAAAAGTTAATTTTGGTGTTTCAGGCATAGAAATATATTCTTTAATACCCATTTATTAGAGTAAGATATTTGATAGAAGTGGAAAATAATCCAAAATCATATTCAATTATTTATTATATATAGGTAAATGATTTTATTAAATAATATGTTTATTGTACTTGAGCTAGATAATAATGTTCATGATATAATCCATATCATATTTTATTACAATGTTATGATAAATTAACTTTGAGAGAATAAAATTAAAATTGTGAGGATGAAATTAACTTAAGGGTTTATAATGAAAACCCAATTATTTTATAATATATTTTCATTAAATAATATTTTCCTTAGTTTTCAGTATACACACCTCTAAAATTACTAAAACATGAATATACTATTCGAAAAATAATATTTAAATATGACTATTTTGACCTAGTCATTGATTTGATGGTTATGAATAGGAATAAAAATATTTATATATACATAATATTTTTTTCTATCATAAATTTATCAATCAATCATAAATTTATTATAAATTGTATTTAAATAACGATTTTTTTAAGGTAAAGAGTTATTTTCCATAATTTTTTTAAATACAGAATGTATTTTTATTTTATAGGATTAAATTAATTACAATATAGAAATGATTAAAATTAAATAATATTATTATATATCCAATAGAATGAATTAAAATTTATTTAAATATAGTTGTTATAAAATGAATGATAATGATTGTATTTTATTCATCAAAAATACAATTTCTGGAAATATGGTTTCTGTTGCACTATATGTGTGGATATTATGAATAATTCATTAAATATATAAATTTTTATTTGATAATAGGAATATATATTTTAAATATATATTCTAATGTAATTATATGATTAATGTTTTGCTATATTTCAAAAAAGGATTGTTTTTGGGTGATTAAAGAAAAATACTAAATTTGTACAAAGTCAATTTATTTACTTCAAATCAAAGTTAGTAAATTTTTTTATTTTTTGTTAACATTAAATTAAAATAAATTTAATTTTATTAAACATAATCTAATTAATTATATGGTAATTGACATTATAAATTATTTTGTTTTAAAATCATTTGTATGCTTAAATCGATCATTTTCTTAAAAACAATTCTATATTGAATTTAGAGAACATATATTTAATGTAAAATTTTATTCCTATAGAAATTGAATCATAGAAAATGGATCCCATTTCTTTGATTATCATGTTAATATTTTTTATATGTTTAATTTAATTTTTAGTCATAATGAATTGTAACCATAGTAAATGTTTATCACAATGGTAAATAGAAAATGGGTTAAATAGGGTTAAAACAATAAGATAAGGTATCCAAATAAATCCAAAACATCAATTTATTTAATTCGATGTTTTAATTTACAAATTAATTATACTATATTTAAAAATATAGAATATTGGTTCCACATTAATTTGATTTCAAATTTAATATTATTTAAACTAAAGAATAATTAAAAAATGCCACACTATCTCTTATTGTGATGCTATGATATGGATATAGATAAAAATGGAATATTAATAATTTCAGATGAAACGTATTATGAATTATAAAATATATTATTGATAAAAATTTATTTCTAATTTTTAGTGATACTATAATTACCTTTAACTCTTATGCAATGCCGACACAACCCTTCAAAAAGTTATAAAAAAATAAGGTAAATTATTTTTAAAATCATTAAAAGCAATATTTTTTGGATGAAATATGGTGTTTCGGGAATTACATGGATACATTTGAAGTATAATTAATTGTTTAAGTAATAATATTTTAATTAAAATTTTATATTGATTCTTATATTGACAAACTAGGTTAATAGTCATGAAAATGACACTAAATGATATTTATTATTTACAATATTTTTAAATAATTATAAAATAATAAAATCCAATTTTAAATCGAATTGTAATGATATTTTCTATCATAAAATGTATAGTACATTTATGTATCAATTTTAAATTTTAAAATTACTTTTATGTTCTCTAAACATTTAAAAAGTGGAATATTCCATTGATTTTTCATATAAAAAGGGACAAAATTAAAACATTTAAAAAAGAATCACATTTAAATTTTTCCCATAAATTCAGATATAAATCTATAAAATTAAATTTAATTTTCCCAAATTCAATATATTTATCATAAATATCTCTTACAAAGGCTTTAACCTCACTCTAAAGTAGGATATCAAAAGAGGTGGAATAAGTATTTATCGTTTTCTTCTAATATAATTTATTCTTATACATATTTCAAACCTATCATAAAAATTATAATATAAAAAATTTAGTATATAAAATATAATAATTTTTTATAATAATAGTAAAACCTTTTTCCATCACATTTTCCCTCTAATGGGAAATGAACATTTCACCCATGCGTGTTTTTGGACTACCATATTAATAATGTGATGTGTTTTATTTTCCATCATAAAACATATGGTATAACACACCCAATTATTGGTACATGAACCTTTATTGAATTATTTTGAGTCTATATAATTCTTGTGTTGATTTTTGGGAGGTTTTTAGTGACCTTTTCTTATTATGTAGGCATTTTTGGAGGTTCACCGTTTAGGCACAGGTAGTAAATATTATGCACCACCTCCTAGTAACCGTGAAAGGTAAGATAGTGGGAACATTGAAAGAACATGTGTGGTGAACTATTCTAAGAATTATATAAGTCAATAAGGGAAACTAGTGTTCTTTAAATAGAGGTAAAATCATGGATGGTGCACATATTGTCTAACTGTTAAAGCTAACCTTTTGAGGTGTGGATATAATATAGGAACTCCACATTGTTGGCGCATGGTTTAAAAACCATGCGATGTATAGTTGTCCCACAAAAATTTGTGGATATAATATAAATTAATCAATTTAATACTTGTTAGTCTGTTATTCTATATATAACCAAAATTAATTTTCCATTCGATCCGATGGTGATTTTATGGAGAATCAAAGCGTGTTGGAGGTCTAGATTCATTCGTAAGTACCTCTTCTCCCTCGTGGTTCTTAGATCCAAGGTTATTCACTCCCTATAAACCATATATCTAGTATTTTATCTATATATATATGTTAAGAAATGTTTTATAATGAAATATAGTAGGATATAGTGAATGAAACATGGGTTCTGATCAGATCCTGGAGTTTCATAGTGTTATTCCTTGTTTTAACCAAGCATTGTGAGGTAAGTGGTTTGTGTATTATCTCAAATGGACATAGATAATGAATTATAAGTTTTATTATATGTTTTTATTGAAATGTTATTGAAATAATTTTTTGGTTATTTATTGAAACCCCATTTTGGTTATTACATTTGAATTTAGAAAAAATTGATGGATTTTGGGAGAACCTTATAGTTTACAATTTTTAAACAATTCTTTTAAGAGGATGGTTTTTTTATGCATGTAAAGTGTTTATTGAAATGATTTAAATTAATGAAATGTTTTATGTGAAATGGTTTCAGAATGTATAGGTAATATATTGGTGGAGTGGGTTCATTTAATTAATATGACCCTAAATAAGGGATTTATATCGTTCGGGTATAAAGAGGGGAACAAGGATAAAGGGGATGCATGATTGAGAAACATGGACATCGGTAACCTTGTGATGGCATGGTGGATTTATGAGATACTACCAATGTTTATGGAATTTTAACATGGGCATGCAAGGTGTGATTATGGATACATTATTATAAGTATTCCAAATAAATAGGAAAGAATTAATTGTTTGAAAGGGTTTCCTTGGATTTTTTGTGGTTTTGATAAAAATTGTTTATGTTGACCTAGTGTTTTATCTTTTAAAGGGTAAATCATCCACCAAATGTTCTTGAGCCCCATAGTTTTTATTTTTAGGGTTTAACATCTTTGTGATGTACCATAAGGCCTTGTAGTACCATCACATTTTCTCAAACCAATGTGGAGGGGACAAATGTAAAAAATGATGTCATATTGTTTGGTCATCATGTTTGAAATGCTATTTGATTTTTTTAATCCTTAAATTGGAAATGGTACTAGTCATAGTCATTTTGTCTTTATTTTAGGAAATGCGATATTATTCTGGTTCAGTACATCAGTTGGATTAGTATCAAGGAGATAAGATCATCAGAACATGAAACAAATAGCATAAAAAGATGCGTCAAAACTTTTTATACTGAACCTCATATCACCTGGGTGTTTGGGAATATATGCTTTTGGAGACAATTCTAGGTGTATAGTCACCACAATTTCATACTTTTAGATGATGACAGTTATATGATATGAATTAATAGTAATAAATTTCTATTGAACTACATTGGTCATTATTACGTTAATGTTTTATGCAATGAAAAAAGATTTTCTTTTTGAAAATATTGAAAATGGTTGATTTTGAAAATCATGGTTCTACCCCTTCCATAAATTGTTGAAATGTTGAATATGGTTACTTGTGGGATGATAGGTTCTGATATGTATTGATGTGGTAAATCATGAATATAATATAAATTAATTTCTAATGAGTGAGACTAAATAGAGGGTTGTATAGGTTATAGTTAATGACATTGATTTGGTGGTGTACAAATCAATTGGAAGAGGCTGATGAGAATGTGGTTGTACTTGAACCAAAAGTTAAAAAATAGCAAGATTAAAGTATTGTCTATTATTTTATGGCCTTGGATAAGGGTAATATGAATGATGAACCTCAGCATGTGGACCATTTGGTTCAAATCCAAATGTAAAATCCACCCTTATTTCTAGTGGAATGTGAACTAGAAAATGTATAATTTCATATTAATAGTATGAAATAAGTCTTTGATTTCCTTAGGATAGTAGAAGAGTTAAAAATAATTCTTTATACTAATATTCTACAGGATATTTTATTCCAATGGTGGGATTTAGTAGTTCCTATAATATTAGACCACGACATGACATGTGATGACTTTAAGGACATTTTTGACAAGAAAATATATCCCCACAACATTCAAATTTCTAGAACAATGTAAATATTTTGTTTTGTGCAAGATAATCTATAGATAATATAGTATATAGATAAATATAGGAATATATTCAACTTTACCCCCAGAAATTAATGCAAGTTACTCATTGAAAGAAATTTCTTGGATTTATGATTTAGGTAGGATATTCTACCAATGATTTAAATTCATTTTATGATAGATTACTCAAAAATGGTCAATAGATAGATGGTTGAAGAAAGGGAAATCTCAATTAATATGGATGTCCAGAAAATGTTTATTTCTATTTGAACATGTGGGAACTATAACTCTAAGAACAATAAGAAGTTAGACAACTATCAATGGGGATGATTTATTTTGTGATTTGTTTTTGATTTAGATACATTTTTATGACATGATTCTGGTTATGTATTGTTTGAATGCATTCAATGCCCACATCAACTATTATTACCAAATTGTTTGTTTCAAATATTTGGATGACCTTTAGAATGTATTTAGAGGATATTGTGATGTAATGGATATTAAATAAGGGAGTTAGGTACCGATGGTTGGAACCATATCTTATAAGTTGGTAGTACTAACAATCAAATCCTAGGATGAGAATGGGAATATATATTTTTGAACTATTTTTAACCATTTTTCGAATGTTTTCCTTGAAAAAATATCAAGGTTACAACCCAATACAGAATTATAATTTATAGTTGATCCCCTAAAAAAGATTAATATTATTCCACTTCCATATTATCATATATAACCTAATGTTTTGTTGTAATTTAAATTTCAATTTGATAGATTCAAAATCAATAGATTCATTTGACTGCGAACTTTTTCATGGTCAGCATCAGTTTTGTTTGTGAAGAAGGTGAATGGTACTATTATGATTTATTTTGATTATTGTAAGATTATCCATGTTAAGATAAAGAATCAGTATCATCTACCAAGAATAAATGACATAATAAATAAATTTTTAAGAGCCTAGAGGTTCCCTATTGTTGAATTATGTTTGGGATAACACCAATTATGAGTTTGGAATGAGGTCATTATGAAAAACCATTTATAAATATAAGTGGTCATTAAAAATTTTTCATTATGCCATTTGGTGTTATGAATGCACCGGGGTTATTAATTTAATTGATTATTCAAATATTTTATATGTATCAAGATTCATTTATGGAGATGTTTGTCAATGATATACTGGTGTATCCTTTGACAAAACATGATTATGAAAAAATGGCCATTAGTGTTGGGAATCTTATTGAAGCATCATTTGAATGAAAACTTATCGAAGTTTTACTTTTGATTAGAATAGGTTCATTTACTTGGACTTGTTATTTATAAAAATAAATTTCTCTAGATCCTAAAATGATAGATATTGACAGTTTTTGGAAGTCACGCATGAATATGTTTGATATTTATAGATTCCTTAGTTTAATGGGTTACTAAAATTTTTTTATATGTGAATTTTCAAACTTGGAATCAGTAATAATAACATTTATAAGGAAATGTGTTCCTTTTAGAGGGAATGAGGATTTCTAGAAATACATTATAGAACTCAGGTTTATACTTATATCTGCCACATTCCTTATATTTCTTGAGTCTAGTCACGTATATGTAGTCTATCGTGATGCATTAGGATCTCGGTTGGAAAATGTTCTCATACATTGAGATCATGTTGTTGCTTATGGTTTATATAATTTAATTTTTCATGAGATGAATGATTCAACGATTGATTTGAAATTCTATATTGTGGTCCATGATTGGAATACTTAGCATTAATTTGACATTAGTGTGAAATTCACAAATGTTATTGATCATAAAAGGTCGAATCATATTTTATCACAATGAAATTTCAGTTTATGGAAACATAAATTTTTGTAGTATCTTTATATGTTTTAGATTGACATGATCTATACACCATATAAAGGTAACTCTATGCAGAATGCACTATGTTAGAAGTCATTCACATGGTTGGATAAAGTGAATTCAGACTAGTGGAAACAAATAGAAGTCATAGTGGATATGAATATGGATTGATCGAATCAAGGTGAAGTTGGATTTTTCTTTCTAATATAATTTGTTCCTAATTTAGTTGAGAAGGTTATAGTTTATTATAAATTTGTTCCTAATTTTTTTAATAGGAGATCAAAACATAATTATGGGGATACGATTGAAGTTAAGAAGTTGGATGGGAGTTCAGTGTTGTGGTTTTGATATTATATGGTCATACCATTAGCTTATGAGTAACATTTTATTAGTTTGTAACATCAATAATTATGGGTTATTCATCCTAGTATTTAGAAGATGTATAAAATATTTAAGAATAATTTTATTTGGTTCAAATTAAATGTGTTATAGAGGAGCATGATTCAAAATGTCTCAACTATCAATAGGTCAAGGAATAGAATCAACGACTAGCTAGTATGTTATAATCTTTACACATTACCATGTTGAAATAGGAGTATATTGCTAGGGATTTTGGGATGGTTCTACCAAGGATGGTTATAAAATAAGATTCCTTATGGGTGATAGTTTATCATCTAAAAAAGTCAACCCAGTTCATCTATATTCATGAAAATAATAGGTTTGATAAATTTTCCTGACACATTATTCAGTTGATTTTAACGATTCATGAAATTATGATCTCAATTGAATCTAACTGAGACAACCGTTTTATGTCTTGTTTTTTGGAAATCCTTGCAGCAATCCCTTGGAACATATCTTTCTATGAGAACAACTTATCTTCCCCCAAGATATGGCAAATCGAAATGGAAAATTAAAATGTTGGAGGATATACATTGGGCTTATGTATTAGACATTGGTTACTCATGGGAGGATTATATATCATTATTACAATAAATTAATCATAAAATGACAATTATTATGACTTGATACACAAGACTCATTTTAAAGTAATTTATAAGAATGCATGTAACCCTCGACTTTGTTAGAAGGAAACTGGCAAGAAAAAACTAATTGTACCCAACCCGATGAAAGAGATAACAGAAAAGTTAGAATTAATAAAAAATAGGACAACGATATCATAGAGTCATCAAAACTCTTATGTGGATCATCGTTGTCGACCATTTTCATTTAGGTGAGTGATCTCGCCTTATTGAGAATATCTCCAAGGCTTGAGAATAATGGGTTTGATAAGTAGAGAATGTTCTCACATTGGTATATATATAATTTTTAGATACATGAATAAGTTATTAATGTAGAATGTTGATTTGATTTTCTATCATGGATAGGTTCAGTGAATAATTATTTTCACATATCATAGTCGAGTTGGTACTTACCTGATATTTACTATGCGATTAGATGGTATCACTTTGTTCTAAGAGATAGATGGTGCGTTGATTCATGTGACGATACAAATTTTTGATAGGAAAGAGAAGATATTGAGAATAAAAACTATCAGTATAGTGTGGTTTTTATGGATACCTGGTTCGATTCATGAATAAATATAACAGGATGAGAATCAAATGTTAGAGCAGTGGCATGAACTATTTATGCATAAAAATCTTTTTCTACTTTCTAGGGATGAAAACTAAAATGGTGGTGATAATGTAACCCTCCTAGTTTTAGGTACATGAACCTTTATTCATGTATTTTTAATCCATATAATTTTCAATTTTTGATTCATGTGTCTCTAATCATTTTTTAATGTTTTGGAGGAATGTTTGGATGCACAATATTTTTACATGGTTAGTTGAAACCGCACACCATCTCGTATAAACTATTAATGGGAAGAAAATGGGTATTGGGAAGGCACAATATTTGTGCATGGTTTAGAAAAACAAAATTTTTCCTTATGGGAAATGATGATTCTTGAAATGGAAATAAAGCATGTTTGACAAATGGTTTCTAGAACCATAAAAGACAACTATGAAAGGTGTGTCCTTATAACCATACAACCATAAGGTTGGTTCATGGTTTTCCAAACTGTATGGCCTAACCATGTGTTGTACAGTTGGACCTCCAACAATTATGGACCTACTCAAAATAAATCCATTTATGCCTCCTTGATCCCATAGTCTCTAGATAACATAAATTAATTTTTCTCCCTAGGATTGGGAGACATATCATTTTAATCTAGAAGTAGTTATTAGGGGAATAAAAGTGTGTTGGAAGTCATAATTCATTGGTAATTAACTACTCTTCCTTGTTCATCTCAGATCAATGGTTTTTATCTCTATTATAACTATAGTTCTTGTCAATTATGGATAGATATGAGTGTACTAAATTATTTAATGATGAAATCCTGTAGGACCTATTGAAGGAAACATGGTTTGTTACTAGATCATAGAGTTTCATAGTGTTTCTCTTCATTTTCACCAACTATTATATGGTTGGTGGAATATCTATTATCTCCACTTGCATATGAAAATGAAGGATTTGATTTATTTATTTTTGAATTGGATCTAAAATATTTGTGTGATTCTAGATTGGAAACTCATTTTGGTAATGGATTTGGAATTTGGAAAATATAGATGGACTCTAATAAAACCCCTTGGTTTAAAATTTTTAAATGATGATTTTTTTTAAAAAAAATTAAATTTTTTGTTGAGATGATGTAATTAAATCAAATGTTTTACATGAAATGGTTTTTTCAAGGGTTGTGGCATACATGGTAGGAAAGAGTTCATTTTTTTTATCTGATCTTGGGTAAGTGTAGTGTACCATTATGGAATAAGGATGTGAACAGGGATAAGTGGAATGTTCCTTTGGATTACCCAGACCTTGGTCACTTTTTTATGACTTTGTGGATTAACAAGAGACCAATCATTAGTATAGAACCATCACAAAGGAATTCATGGATTGTGTTTCAGGACAACATTATGGGTATGCCAAATAATTGAGGAAGGTTTTAGGCTAGAAAATGTTTCCTTTGATTTTTTTTAGTTTTTATATATGTTGATTATAAAGATTTTATGTCTTATAATTTAAAGGTAAAATCTCCCCTGAAGTTCTTGAGGCCCTTGATATTTTCTGCCAGCCTTTGGTGTCTTGGGGGTGTCACTTTAGGCCATGAAATACTACAGCCTCTTCTAAATCCAATTTGGAGGGGTAATATTCTAAATATGCATTGTTAAAATGATATATAAATTAATATATATGATATTTATGACATATATAATTACTATAAAAGTTAAATACTAACCACTTTATTTTCATTCCACATAGTAGATAAATTAAAAATTAGTTAATGTGTACGTACAAAATGTCATCGCAATGAAATGTTGCGATTCATTTTTCTATCAAAAAACACAGTGATGGTTAAAAAATTATATTTAATGTATAAAAAGAATAATTATAAATTTTTTAATATTTTTTAGATAATTTAACCATGAAACATTCGATCATGGTTAACACAACAAATATATTTTGAGGTTATGAACCCAATGACATCAAAACATATGACATAAACAAAACTGATTTAATAAATGGTGAAGAAAAGGTAAAAAATGGAATAAGAGGGATAATAATAATTAAATTAACAACAAAATGGTTCTTGATCTAGTAAAAAATTAATACAATTTTATTATATATAAGTTGATGTACATATAAAATGGTTTTTGACTTAAGGTAAGGGTTTTATCAACTCAATTTCCTTTCATTGAGGCTTATGCAATTTTCATCACATGTTTTCCTTATGTGGTACTTATATATGGATATATTTTAGAAATAATTTAATGATAAAAATTTGTTTTAAAAATTCATATACATTTTCTCTTCTTCAATTTTATTTTCATTCAAATGTCACTAAAGTCTTATGAGTTTTTTCATTAATAAATTATTTAAAAATTTTACTTTTATAATTATTATTTTACCTATCTATTCTCATTTAAATGAATCATGATTTTTATTTTTATACATCAATTAATAATATTTTTTATTGTCAAAAAATATTTATTTTTTTAACATAATATTTAAAATTTCATTCATATGGGACACTTTGGACTTTTTTACAAGTGTGAAAAAAATATTTTTTTAATGTTTATGACATGATCATTTTTTCTTAACACCACGAACATTATTCATTAAAAAAATTTCTAAACAATGTTTCACTTTTTTATAAATATTATATTATTTCTTGTTATTATGGAAATTTTTCATTTTTATTAGTTTTAAAGAAAATTATATTTCATTAAATTTTTATGTGAGGCATGCATGTGTTTCTGAATATGTGTTCCAAAGAATATTTTTTTAATTTTTAAAGATGATATGAAATAATCAATTTTTATTATTTATTTTTTTGGTTCTCTTACATTTTTCATGATGATATGTTAGCCTAATATACCTCTCTAATGCATTGGATAATTTTATTTCTATGTAATAAATGATGTAATTGACTGAGTAAATTATTCCATTTGTATGATTACGTATACAAGTGATATTAAGATGACGTTTAAAGGTACCTACATGATTTTTATAAGATTTCAAACTAGTTTTTATGGAAACCATTATATTTCTTAAGGAATTATAATGATATAATATTTGAAGTAATACTTATTCCCTTTTTATTGGTGAAATGTTTGTTTTCAATGAAAATTATTTCATGAGCGATCAGGTTTTTGAAGAAAAAAAATTATTATTATTTTTTATTCAATATTTTTTATGAATTTTTTTAATGAATACTTTGAGAAAATACACTAATTTCATATAAAATTGAATTCCTTATTGAACTCAATGTTTAGTATACAAAAGAGAAAATTATTTTTAGTTTTAAAGAATTTTTAAAAATAATAACATTTTTAAATAATTTTAATATCTTGTATTATCATTGTTTTGACTATGCCATGATTTAAAACTTTTAATAGGTCTTAAGGATGAGTAGGAACTATAAAAAGGATTCAATTTCTATTATGGATATTATTTTAAATTTTTTTTTAATGAAAATGAGAGTTCAAATTTAATAATTTTTTTTTGAAATTATATTTGAGTGGAAGTGTGAAAATTTTATTTTACGGGTCCTTAACAAAATTAAAATTATACAATTTTGAAATTATGTTATTTCAATAATGTGATATATCTTAGTTATCAAAACATCAATACCATCATAATTTATATAAAAAACAAAAAAAACTGAAAATAAAAATATCTATGACACTAACAATCTCTCTCTTTTTAGAATGTTTAGAAAATGAGAAAATATCAAAAAAATAAACCGCATTTAATAATTTTTAAAAAATAAACTAGATTCTATAAAACAAATACTTTTTAATGGTCCCAATAAAAAAATGTCTAAAACAACACACAATCAATAATAATAAGAACATCCTAATTCTAAAAATGTACAAACAATAATTATATATAACTTAATCCTACCAATATATTAAAAATAAAACTATATAGATAATTGTTTTAAAAAATATGATCATATATTCATTCTCTTACAATTTTAAAATATAAAATCATACATTAAAAAATATTATAATAAAATTGAACTTCTGAAAATGAAAAAAAAACCTGAATTACTTCCCTTAAAAATATGTTTTATGATTTTTTTAAAAAAATTATAAATAAATAAAACCAAAACCCCCTCAAAATTAAATAATAAAAAAATTAAAATATTAAATCAATATAGAGAATATAGGGTGAAACCCTCAACCAATAGAAACAAATATAAAACACAGGGATGCATAAAAACATATCAAATAATATTCAAATTTTAATATAAATAGATGGAAATAATTTTACCAAAAATATTATATCGTATAAAAATAATCAATATTTTAAAAAATAGAATACATCATCACTGGCCAAAAATTAAATCTTACAGGTTAAATAACATACCCAAATACTATATATTAAACAAAAATAAATATTAATATGTATATATATATAATAATTATTATATCCTTGTGATTGAATATATTGTAATGATAAATTTAATGATTAATTACAAAATTCATCACAATTGAACATCAATTAATAGATTTGGCACATTCAGTTTTACCATTTACCAATTTATTCAGTTATATTTTAGATTGTTTCCCAACAAAACCTTTACAATTTCTATTTATCAATTTTAAAAAAAAATTAATATAATATAATTAACTCATTCATATATTGGATTCTAATGATAATCTTAGATAAAATTTCATTCAAAAATTCTACCCAATATTTATATTTATTTTTTTCTTTTTATACATAATCCAAATCTCACAAATTTTATCATTAGTGACTGAATAAAAATTATATAAACTATTATTCTCATTTTATTGTTTAAAAATATCATTCATAATTTTTTTATTTTGTTTCAATATATTAAATATTATTATAAATATAAATGGTCATCTTCTCATTATAATGATTAAGATCAATCTTTTCATTTATAGCTTTCCTGTGTTTTTTAATTTTTTTTATAACTTTCTAAAATCATTTCAATTTCATCCAGATCGTTATAAAACATTTCAATTAACTATGCAATAGTGATTTTTAGAAATATAATCTAAAGAATAATTATATTCAAAATCATCATTATCCATGATAAAATCTACAGTTATAGGGTAAGGATTTAGAGCTTTATTCTCACTTCCAAACCATTCACTCACATTAGAGTCTTATGTATAACTTCAACTAACAAAAACTATTTTTTTATCCTTAATTTTTATTATCATTAAATCTTCATCCCCAAAAAATAATAATTTGTATAAACCTTATTCTTCCATTTATGACATCTTATAAGAAAAATTAGTATTATGTTTCTTAATATTCCATTAATTTTTTTCTTGTAACTCTTATTTTATACATCCTAGTAATATTTTAACTTCTTCAAAAATTCTGGTATTCATATTGAAATTTCACTCAAATAATCCTCTTTTTCGAAACCAAGTGAAGTTACACTATCATCAAAATAATTATAGGAGACTTATTTTTTGATTTTGAAGCTTCTACCATATTTTAATCAAGTTATTCACATTGATTGTTTTTCACAAAAGACCATATTAATGTAATGATCCGTTAATTACATCCATGGTACACATTTTAAAATAAATTTCTCTTCAATTTCATCCTTCTTGGAATGAAAATTTTAGATATGCCTCAGTGTATTATTTCAACCAACACATCATTAATCATATTTTCTCTAAGTGAAACCATTCTGTTATAAATTTTAGTAAACCAATTGAACATCTCATGAATGATTTTATAAATAAATTTATTAATTACTAAAATTAAACCATGTAAATGCAAATTTTTTTTTTCTTTTCAATTTTTCTTATTTCGTGATGAGTGTCCCTCAATGTTTTTCAATTGTTAGAAGAATTTTTATAAGATGATATATTACTATGAAAAATTTTACAATAATAATATTATAAAAAATTCATAAATTTAAAATTAAACTATTATTTTGTTTCATCATTTAATGATATGGTATTTAAATCAAATTTAATAAATTTATAAGATATATTAATTACAATCCTATAATAAGTAAATATATTCTCTAAAAATACCTTAATTATATGCTTTAAATATACATAATAAATTTCAAGGAAATGACATTGTCTAATAAGATTTAAGAGCTTATTTTTATAACCATCAATTATTGAGAAGAATCATTCCCATAGTCTTATATAGTGTTATTATACATGTTAGTAAAAAAGAGTTCTATAAAAGGAAATCAAAGAATAAAATAAATCCGAATAAGATCCATATTTTAAACCAATTATTTAGTCCCACAATGGGTATAGAATTAGACTATAGGGCGGGAGTGAATTAACTATCCTTAAAATGTTAGAGTTTTTAATATATATTCTATTTCAGCAGATATGGAATAGAAAAATTCAAGAATAAAAAAATAATGCAGAATGTGTGAAAAAATAATTTTAAATAAAGTATTAAAATAATATTCTTTAGTAGTTTAGATCAATGTGATGCTAATTTTTTTCTTAAAAAACATTATAACTTATAACGATCAATAAAAAATTATATACTATTTTCTTTTGAAAATGTGAAGATTGAACCTAATATTTTTGTAGAAGTTAATATCCAGCCTAGTCTATTTCAAAGGATACACTAACCCTATTCCATTCAAAATAGGTTCAAGTAGAGTCCAATATTTCTAAAGATAAGACCTAACGTATATATTTAAATATATTTAAACACAAATTGTGAATAATTTGAATTTGATAAGGTTAAAGTAATCGAAACCTAGCCTTTTTTAAAGGCATAAAAAATTGTCTATAGTGTAACAATGAGAAAAATAATTTACACAGTAGAAAAATACAACATAAAAAATATGAAATGAATTAAATTATAGATAGATACATAACATAATGTTGGGGAAAATAAAAAAGATTCATCAATTTATATTTTTTTTGAATGTTGAAGAGTCAACGGAATCAATACTACTGCATCAATTTGAAACCATAAATAATAAACAAATTAATAGAAGAAATTTATAGCAATTCTGTACATAATAATTGTTAAAATCTATCATGTATCTCTCTTATATTTTCCACTTATTTATTCTAGTCAAATTTAAATTCAAATTATCCATGTATAATTCCTTAAAGAGTATATCCATGAAATTCATCACCATGTGTGTGTTCCCATATTTTCATACACACATTAGTACATTAAATGAGTTTAATTAATTAAAAACATTATTTTATATTTGAAACCTAGCGGATAAAAACTAAAGATATTGTAGAACATATGGAATAGAAAAAATAAAATAAAATATTTAATTCATATAGTAAACTAAAATTTAAAACACTCAAACTAAATAACTGCACAACTGTCATCAGAAGTAATTATAAAGTCATTACCTTGTGTGTGAGTCATTCAGAAAACACATGAACTATTTTTTCATATAAAAAAATTCACTTATATTTATTAGCTATGTCATATTTTCATATGAAACTTATCATATTTTGGTAGTAAATATATATTTTGTGTCAAAAACATTTACATTACATATTTAATATTTTTATTACATATGTAACATTTACTTCACCTATAAAACATTTAAATTGTGTACGAAATATTTACATTATGTTTGAAAAAATTACATTATATATGAAACATATAGTTTGTTAAAAACCTCAAAACCTCAAAACATAGAAGTAAAATTCACACAGTATAAACTAAAAAAGTTAATAAATAATTAATTTAAATATTAAATTTATAGTGAGGGATTATATAAATTCATTTAGTAATTTATGTTATTTTACTATGGTGAGGAATTATAATTTTCAAAACATCAAATCCAACATAATCCATATAAAATAAATACTAAAACTAACCACTGATAATCTCTCTAATACTAATAGAGATGTTTCTTTAATTATATAGAAATGTAATGATTTTATCAAATCCCAAATAGTGTAGTAAACATAAGGTTTTTCTGTTGGTATATGATGTTAGATTGGATTAGATGGGTTCCTACAAATGGTATTGTTAATATTTAAATATTAATTTAAAAAAATTAATTTGTGCGTTTATAAAATATTATATATATATATATATTCACAAAAATACATATATTATGTGAATTGACATATCATTGTACAAATCTATGTTATCACTAACTGATATTTATCAATGAATATTTATGGTTATGATGGAATTTTAATGTTGGCATGATTATTATTTCATGTTGATATATAAAATAATCTCATGATTCATAAAATGATTTTTATATTCTATATAACCCCAAATTATACCACATATATTTTCTTATACTATGTCTTTTGTCAACTAGATGTTCATGTTTAGCTCCAAATCCATTTATTTTATATTTTCTAAAAAAACTTTATGGTTTATTGGTAACCACAAATTTCCCAATTCCAAAAAATCACCCAAATTCCAAAATAAAAATACATCGCCTAGATTTAAAATTCTAAATCATCACCCCAATACAAAATTAAAATTTAAAATTTAATTTCAAATAAGTAGAAAACAAACATTGATTCTTGCACCACCAAACCCCAACAGGCCACAAGATCCTAAAAACATTTGGCAACCTTGAGATATATGACCTAACACTCAAAGATAGTAATAGATTTCACTTAATCAGTGAGATCCCACTATCCATAATCATATAGGAAGAAACCAATGAAACCCTCACAACATGATTAATGCCTATAGATATAAGCAAAAGGATTATATGAATATACCTAGATAATATATGGGATGGGAATATCTCTTTGGTGATGAGATTGTAATGTACTCATCAATAATGGTGGATGACATGTTCCATATTCATTACCTATCCAATATATACTTAGAGAATTTAGAATATATTTTTAGTAATATTAGATTCAAATAAATCTTGATCCATGGTTACATGATACTCGAGAAAAAAGATCATATGAAAGTGCATGATTTAATATGAAAAAACTTGTGAACATAGGTGTAGAGATTTCTATTTTTTATGGAGATCACACCAAATCCCTTTGTATATTTTGTATTACACATTATTTCCAATATAAATCTATTTACTTACATTTATGGATTCAATATCCCAATTTTTTGTAAATGATATAATAGTCCGTGGGTCCTATATTTTTTTGATTGAATGAGGATTTATTTTTACATAAAAATTTTCTCTAATTTTTTTTTATTGTTTATCCAAATGAAATTTTGTGTGGATATTCATAAGGTTATAGATAGTACATTATACATGGTAAATTTGGTGGGATCGTTCAAAAATTGTTTTGGAACATACCTAAAAAACGTTTGGGATATGGTTTCCCTGGTTATCATATATGATACAATTTAAGGTCAACCGAAACTATGTATTAAAGGGTATAGTGAAATTGAGAGTTTGATATAGTTATTTCCTAAAATCCTTATATATATATGCTTTATATAGCTATACCATATGATAAAATTTAGGTATAACATAATACATGATTAAAATAAATTAGAAAACATCCACAACCAATATATAATATGATTAGGCTATATTTTTATTCATTAATCATAACATCTTATTTTTTATTCATCATATGATTATTTGGTAACCAAATGATAACTAATATCATTCAATCATTCCTCCACATTTCCCATCATTATTGTAAAAATTTCATAAAGGAATAATATTAATGGATCAAAGAAATCTTGTAAAAAATTATTAAAAGGATATAAGTAACTCATATGTTTTATATTACATATATGTCCATAACAATTCACGGGGAAAGGAAAAATATGTTATGCTTATGCCCAATAATAATTTTCCATATTTTCCCTCACATTTATCCTTAGAAATGGAAGAAATAGTACCAATATAAACCATGTGATTGGATTATTCACATATAATTTTAATTAAGTTATAATAAATAATTTCCTCACGTCTTGGAGTTTATTCTTAATTGTCAAATTTATTTAACATTATTGTTATAGTTTCATTTCATTTGAGGATTAGTGTGTAGAATCCATCTAGTGAAATCCAAATATTTTCAATTATCCTTAGAATTTCTTTGTTGAATCATTAAATTTTAGCATTGAAGAATGATCTACATAAATAGTTCATGTTCATCAAAAATAGAATTCTTTCTATACTAGAACAGATAAATCTAGCTCTCTTAGATCTTGAGAGGGAGGAGGAGGATCCAAGATCACTATTCCTGAGTGAATTCTAGATAATTTTCTCTATATAATTTAGATAACTCTAAAGAGTATATTTTTTGTGAAAATAAATAAATAATTCAGGAAATGAAATAGTCAAGGTCAGATAGATATTTCATAGAATTGGTTATTTCACATAGGCCCTTTAAATTTCATAATCCCTAGTGAACCTATCATCAAATAATAATAATATGAATAATAATAATCATTCCTTGAAGTGATGAAAACTCACAAAACATTTTAATATAATTTAATAAATAAAAAAATTATATTTATTTTAATGATATTAATAATATCATTCCTACTGAAACCTTAACTTGTTCCATCAACCCCCCTTAGTATTCATTGATCCTTGAATAATGACTATTTATTTAAATAAATAAATATTAAGGATTTTTTAACTATATATATACATAAATATTATATTTTTTAATTTGAAAAATAATATTTATTTAATATTCGTGTCACATTTATATTCTTTCAAATAAATGGTAAATGAATTTGTATGATCAACAGAAATTAAAAAAACAATATTTCATTGATTTAGAGAGTAATATTTTTTGAAAAAAATTCACACAGAATTTAACTGAGGATATAGATACATAGAGTATATGGGCCTCTAGTGTTTTTATTTATGAAATTATGCTTTCTATCCGAGTCTCCATTATTAGAATCATGAAGCACATAAATGAACCCATTGTGAAATACAACAATGTTACAATTACAACAACCTCCCATGAATTCCCACAATGTAATATAATTCTGTAGTCTCGATATCTATTCATGTAGGCTGAATAAATATGTCATCAATTTATGTAGTTGAATATATTTAATTTAATTTCTTAAAATGGACACATCAATAAATTCACCAGGTTCATTTATTTAATCTTACAATTCCATTCTAATTAATGGGCTTAAAATATCTACTTCCATTAACTCATATGTAAAAAATAATTTATTGTATTTTTCATTAATCCCATATCAACTATAACACACCCTATATATCCTACCATTCCACGAGATTACATTGTTATGGGCTTCACCAATACTTCAAAGTACATGAATAATGATATTAGCTAGAAATAATATAAAGTGTAAGGAAAAATAAAAAGGACCACTTATTTAAATAGCTAATGATATATAAAACATGTGGAATTTATATGGGTTGGTGTGTTCTCATAACCACTTATCTTGTATATTACCTAGTGAAAAATTCAATTGAATAAATTAATATTTCTTATAATCCTCCAAAATCAAATATCATACAACATCTGTGTCCCTTTAGTGAATTTTCATTCTAATATAGCATATATATTTTATTTTTTCATCTTATCACTTCATGGTTCACACCATAAACTATAACTTCATGACATATTGATATAATAAATAAAATAATGATTTTATTTCATTTTTGTTACATAATAGAATAAAATAATTTGAAAAGGTATTTATTAATATTCAACACTGTAAATATATAGATAATTGAAGGTATATATTATTTGGTTCTAGGGAATGAACTCCAATGGACTCCCACATATAATAGATCTAACTAAAAATGAATTTATTTCCCCTATATCTCACATGATATTCGTTATTTATATAAGATAAGTCTTTAATAAATGGGTGTTCTAGGTTCTCCTACGTGGATACTCTTCCACTAATCACTTCCACATTTTATAAAAATCCCACAAGAAGTGAAACATCTAATGTATATTATTTTTCATTGATGTAAAATTTGATCTATAGAAAGGGCCACCATTGTAGTATAATTACTACAAAATGTGAAAAAAATTATTACTAAGTAAGAAATACTTCCCTTTGAAAGGGTTTATTATCCAACTTGATTTTTAGCCACATAAATATCTATAATATAGATAGACTCTACTAAAAAATTAAAGACCAATGGTTTTTTAGATCTTTTAGGTAATAGATTCTCAATTGAGGCTAATGACATATCCATATAATTATTTCAGATCAACCTAATTTATATGGAAACTACAATATGTATATCCTCTGATGGATAACTCCTCATCTCTCCCATAAGAAAAAAATATCCTTAGTATGTCTTCGAAAATTTAGGATATCTTTATCTAAAAGGAAATTTTTGTCATCTATATCTTGAAAATTTCTACTAACCATGATCAAGGCTAAGTAACAAAAAGCCTGATATATACCATATGATACTTGTCTCATCTGAACATTGATTCACATTTGATCCTGATCATTTTCTGCCTCTCCTTTTGTATATGAAGGTACATATTCTTGGGTAGATGTATACTAGCAGACATTAGCAATGATCCAATCTTTGTATATTCTATAACAAATATCAACAATAATTTTTCAATATATATACTAGGAATTAGTCCAAGAATCCTCTTAGATCGATTCAGAATAATCATGATTCCTTGTATATAGGCTTCTTTACCGAAGCCCTTCATAGAGAAGCACATTCTCAACTGTATCTAAAAAACTATAATACTAAATTATCATTTCAAACTAGTAATATGATTTCAATATATACTAAATGGAAAATTTCTACACTCCCACTAAACCACATGTAGACATTGAGATCATATTAATTCTTTATGAAACAAAATTCCCATTTAGATTCATCAATGTAAATTTTCTATGATATGGTTTTTTTTATAAAATCTATAAATAGATATCTAAAAAATAAATACCTATTAATATTTTATGGAGTCATATACTGAAATATCTTATCCATCATCCATTAACTTGGGAATATGTAAAGGTGCTACTAACCTTAGGTGATGTCCCTATGACACCAAATGCTGGAATCAATTTCCAAAAAAAGTGATGATCTCAAGGTTAGGATTTTCTTATAGAATTAGAGAACAATAAGAAGATAAATCAAAGAAAAAAAATATAAGATTTATGTAATTTAAAATAATAAAAATCAAACTAGAATATGCGTTAGACTAACAAAATTAATTTAAAGAGTACAACACTAACACCATAGTGAAAAACAAAACTCAAAGACAACATAGTGGAATCAACCCAGGAACCATCCAAACCAATTTATAATATCATAGAACAAGTCCCTAGACCACTATAATAATATGCATTACTAAATATGTGAGGCACCATTCCTTTACCTTTATATATTTAAAAAACATCTGAAAACTCAACAAAGATCCAAAAAATGGATGATTATTAATATAAATAGGTTATTTCCATGGAACATCCATCAAATTCCAATAGAAATAAGAATAAGTCATCTCACATTTATATGAAATAGACTGTATTAATATTAAAATAAGATATCAAAATTAAATAGTTTAAGAAAAAATAGAACTAAATCAATATGTTCATTTATTCCTTATACTTGTTATACCCATTCACGTTACAAACTCAAACACATAGACATTCCCAATAAAATTCAGAGTACTCACGAATAGTTACCCATATCATCCTCATGTGGTCTGCTGATGGAATCAAATGTGGCAATTTGGAACTAATCCTATGTTTGAACCAATATGGAGCCACTAATGCACATTAATAAACTCCCTCCAACCACACTTTCTATGTTCTCAAAAAACTATTTCATTGAAAACAATCTTATTTTATGAAATTAATCAAACATCTTGTATCAATCATTTCAAAAATAAGTTTTATTTACAAAAAATAAGAGTGTTTTAAAAAAAATCATTATATAGTGATTAAAACAACAGGATTTCATGTTCTAAAATGTGTATAGTGGGAGAGAATCCACCTACATCAAAAAGGTTTAATAAAACAATTAATGACCAATTTACATCTAGAAACATACAATAACCATATTCCCTTCATTACATCATAACATGATCTCATCAAAACACACAATTGATCATATATCTATCCATAATAGAATATATATATATATATATGTCATTCAGAGAGATGAAAAATGGGGCGATCCATGAATAATGAGAGAAAGTAGAGACTTACCCATTGATTATGAAGATTTAACAAATATGGTTTCATGAAAACTATCCACTAGAAAAAATCCTCTAGTAAATCCAAGATAAGGAAAGGATATTAACATATTTGGAAAATATAAGGAAAATTATAATTTTGGGGGATTAAATCTGTGTAAAAATATAAATTTAATATAATTTTATTCATTTTTCATGGTGATGCTAAAAAATATTCAATATAGTGTACATGATACTATATTAAAATTATAAGTCCACAATATTTTTTGACATGGCTAATAGTACCATATTCCAACCCTGACCATGTTATTAGATATCTACGAAAGAGTCACATGTTTTTTCACTATGGTTTAGAAAATAATGGACCAATCGTGCATCACTACTATCCCTAAAAATACCATTTTACATTTTTTCACCGAGTCACCAACAGAGTTTGGCTAAACAATGATCAAAACATATGGCCACCCAGAGGATCATAGAACAACCTTCAAGGTTTTGTAGAAAAAGTTTATCGTTTCCACTTACCGTTATTAAACCATTCTCCCTTAACAACCCTTACAAAAAAATCCATTATCATACTGAAAATCTAAATTACCAAAATAAGATTTATATATTTAATTCCATTTGGGTCACAAACATGCCTTATTGAAGAAATAGTTTTTCAATTTTTTTGTTACAAGATGTTTTGAGGGATTGAATAATAAAAACAATGGAATTTTGGATAAACTAGAAAGGCACATTGTTAAAGAAAATTATTTGTTTAACCATCTGGTAATAGTGTGACATGATTATTTTAAAATTTAGAGGTGTTTTACGCAGATTAAACATGGTTAGAAAAACCATGCAACATGATCTATGAATTTTTTGAGGTGTATGGTTATTATAACAACCTGAGATTTTCTGAAATATTTATTTCTAATTAATTTAATCCTTTTGATATTTTTCATTACACAGAACTATAAATATTTATTTTTATTATAAAAATAACTATGTTTGTATTGTGTTACACTAGAAAAAATTTTATATTTCACTACGCGAAGAACTTATATTAGATCATAGTATATGAAACACTATGTTTGGATTGGTTTGCACACAATATTGGACCCCTTTGATAAATTCTACTACTCACTATACCGAGTTTTACCAAACTACAATACACCACTACTAATATTATTATAATTGTCACCTAGCCATTAGAATAGATTATATGAATCAGTTTGAATAAATTATGAAACTATGGATTAATCAATTATTTAAAACTAATCTTTTGGTTATCAATTATTTATAAATGAATGTAGGAGAAATTTGATTATAATGAATTTTTTTATAATAAAACCTTTTTTCAATGTAAAACACCATTTTATATCAATAAATTACAAAAACCACTTTTGATGAATGTTTCTAATAATATTTATATATTATGGGTTCAATAATGTTTTTAAACTCATCTAATAGGTTTTATAGTCTTATTATAAGAATTAATCATATTTTATGAATAAAAAGATATATTTTCTAAAAGGTAATTTTACCACCTTTTAATAGAGAATCCATTTGAAATATAATTTTTTGAACTTTTATAATTTGAACTGAAAAATTAAAAATAATATTTTAAATAGGGATACATAAATTTATATTGGGTTAATTTTTGGTATTCTTCAAGAGAAGTTTCAGTTTTTGATGAATAATGAAAAAAAATGATTTTTAATTGTTAACTTTTTTTTGTCAAATTTATTTATATAGTAAAATTATTTTTTAAATTAGGTATAAAGTATAATTAGATAATTAATAAATCAATGAAGACAATTTAGTCCCTTATAACTAATTTTACAATGAAATTAGATATCAAAACATGTCATGTTTTTGGATATTTTAACTTTAAAAACCCATCGTCTCATCCTGTCAGTGGGATTATTTATTAAATAATTTATTCCTATTGTATGATTAGAATTTGGACAACTTTATTCCATATTTTGAAAAAGAATAATATATAATGAATAAAAGGGACAAATTAGTTTTTTACCATAAATATTAAGGTAGGTAATTAAAATTGATTACATTGATTAAAATAAAAAAATATCTTAACTAATGACTAAACATTGAAAATAAGGTGTAAAAATTACAGTACACATTTCTAAAAATTATTGGATAGAAATATATTGACCATAAAACCAAAATTTATTTATAATGGTATATTTTTAACCCTTTGGGTACATGTGAAACATGGGGAGCGCTCAATTCATTTCAAGAATACCCAATGTGTCCTTTTCCCCACTCATAAGAGGCCTCCTCTTATGTCCCTCTCTTTACACCTCTCAATCCATTTTGGGTCAGTCAAACCTTACAAATATCTCCTCCCAAATCCCCTAAATTCATTCTAGAGGAAAATAATTGGGCATAAAGATATCCAAGGATCCCATTTGGTCAAATAAAATGGTGTTACCCGGAGAAGAGGAGGTTTTAAAATTTACAATGAAAGTCAATACATAAGGTTAGGCTTTTCATGTCACACATTTATTTCTGTGATACTTATGCCTTATTCAACTCTCACCTATTTTTTATGGAGTATATACCTCCCAAAAATTCATTCTATATTTCTTATACTTATTTTTTTTATTTACATATCCATTGGATGATATTTATTTCATGGGGTTTATGGTTAAAAAGTTACCAAATTGGTTAAGAAATTTGTGGTTCAATTTCCCTTCATTGAGATACATTCCATGTTATGCACCTTTGTTTTTATATGGTGTTTATACACTTCCCATGGCATGTAATATCATTAATATCATTCATTTCAGGATATTTTATTCTTCAAGTAATGGTATTCCTTCACGAGGCTTATGATTTAAGGTTACCTAAGTAGTAAGAGTTTATTTCTAAAATCCATTAATTTATCGATATTTTTTTATTATGGTTCAATTGATAATATATTATGATACTTCTGTCATGAATTCTCATTATATTTATTCTTAAATGGTTATTCATGATATCTTTTGTTATTGGAACCATTTTTATACTTTTTGGTACTTAATATAATTAAGAAATTTTTGAAAGATAATCCAACCTTATTTCACTCTTTGGTCAGAAACTTGTTTTATTTGAAAACAATGTTTTCTATATGTGTTTTCAAAAAAAATCAAATGTCATTTTAAATATTTTTCAAGGAAAATTAATTCAAAAATGTTTTTAAAGTGTTCAATATTGTTTTATATGTTTTCTTTATAAGTTTCAAAGGTTATTTTCAGGGGAAATGTTTTTCAAAATGTTTTGCTCTTTAAAAAGTGTTTCTAAATGTTGAAAAGATATTTCCATAAAAATTGTTTTAAATTATTTTGAATTCTTATTTTACATATTTACAAACTCGTTTTAAAATAAAAGTATTTTTAATTTTTATATATTTTAAAAAAAGTGAATTTCAAAGAAATGTTATATTCCATGTGTTCTTTCAAAATCATCCTCTACATAAGATGACATACTTTGATGTAGTTTATGATTTACTTGATATAAGATCCAAAGATACCATTCATATTAATTCTATGATTAGTTAGTGTTTTGATGGAATGATGTTTATGAAACCAACTTCTTTTCCATGGGAGAATCATATTTCAGTGAGAGTTACATGAAACACATTTATTTTATATGGGATAATCAACACATGAAAGAATAATTATTTTAATGTTATTTTATGATGATAAGAAAGCTATTTGTTTTTTATTAATGTTGTTGTTAAAAGTCATGTGTTATACAACGGGGTGGCCCCGATAGATTGGGATGATCCCATAAGGGGCTGAACGATGCTTTAGGGTTCGTCTTGCACCGCCCTCCCCATCATGGATTTGCTCTCCTTCTCCCAGATTCGGCGGTTCGAGGTGGTTCTCTCTACTGATGTGGTCCTTTGTTGGCTCTTATTGCGCGCACTGGCGTTTCTTATTAGTACAGTGTTGATTCTACACCTGATCTCCTGGCCCGCGGTTCGAGTTCGTCACGTAGTCTAATGATCTGGGTGTTGGAGGTTGAGTGTTGTCTTTCTGGATGTTGCAGTTGGTGGTGCTGAGATCCTGATTTGGTTCGATTTTTTACCTTGGCACTCTTAGTTGGTTCTTGGATCGGCGGTTTTTGGTGGTGGCAAGTGATTTGTTTTTTGGAATGAATGATGAAGCTTCGTTGGTGACTCATGGCCGCTCTTGCCCTGCTTTTGAGATCTTCTACAGATGCTTATCGATGGTTTTGTAATGTAAGGTTTTTCAGGTGGTGGTGCTCAGTGTGAGGTATGGTTTGGTTTATGGTGAAATATTTTTTGATTTCGTGGATCTTCTTGTGACCGCCTCGGAAATGGTTTTTCTTCTTCCTTTTATCTAGTTTCTTGGTGAGGTGAAGTATGGTTGTTTTGGTGTTTTGGATGTTTGTGATTGTCAAAGGAATTGTGGTTCCTATCGTATGTATTCTATGATTTCTGATGTTTGTGGTGATGTGGTGAATGTGTTGGAGGCGTCATCCTGGAGGATGTCGATGGAGATCCGGTTCTCCTTCGGTGGTTCTCTGATCAGTTCCCATTTGTATGTTGTAAGTTGTTGTTTATCTTGACTGTGGGGAGAGTGATGGTTGTCCTCGGTGGTGTCCACCTTGATGGATCGATGACAGTTGGTCTCCATGAGACAGTGGTTAATTTGAGGATGACACTGAGGGCGATTTCGGCGGGTTTCTCCGCAAAGCTGACTCCGGCGACGGTGCTTCTGATGGTCTTGCCGACGACCTGCATTGATGTCAATGCGTGATGATGGGCTCTCTGCTTGAGGTGTGGTGCATGGAGCTTGATGGTCAGTGGTTTGGTTTGAATTTGAATTTTGAAATGTGAAATTTGGGGATTGTTTTTATGGGTACCAGGAACCCATAAACCGGCTTTGGAAAATAAAAAAAATGATTTTTAGGGTGTCCCTGATAGTTCTCAATAATCATATTACTACTTATATAATGTGATTTACTATATAGGTCCTAGTAATCCCATTACAACTGATATAATGGGGTTTCCCAGATATCATCAGGTAAGCCTGTTATAGCTTATATGATGGGGTGTCCACGGTAGGACTAGGTAAGTTCATTACGTCTTATATAATAGAGTGACCCATATATCATTTGGTGAGTCCATTATATATTACATGATGGGTGGGACCTATATATCCCTCCAATGCATTGGGTACATATTTATATCACATAAAAAATGATGGGAAACAAGTTGAAGAACATGATCTATAATGGGAAACATGTGTTTCCTCATCCAAAATGTGAAAATAGTGTGTTCTGATCCACTATGGGAAGAAGGGGGATCTTGATCCATTATGGAATGAAGTGGAAACCCTATCCACTATGGGTGGAAGGGGATACACGTATAATATCAGAAGAAGGTATATCCTGATCCACTTTAAGGAAAGGGGTATGACTGGGGATGGTAGAGTTTCCCTCCCAGTATTTGCATCTACCATGATGTTCTAGATATGTTTTTTCAATGAGCCTTGACTTATAAGGAATGATTTTATATGATTATGTGTGGGACACAAGTCTATGTATTATGCGTATTAAATGATCACATAGTTCATGTTCTTGATTATATTTTTATTCATGTCTCATGAACTACTAATCATTATTCCATGAATCATTACTATTATATTTGATATGTAGGTTATGATATTTTTATCAGGTTACCATACCCTTATATGCATGTTATGCTTACATATCTCCCTTTGTTACCCGTATCGATCATCTAATCTCTCCCCTTTCTTATGTTTCCTTTCCCTATGCTATGAAGAAATGTTTTAATTATGATTAATAAATGAGAAGATCCTTGTGAGAAACATTGATGATCCTTCCCCATGTTATAAGATTGTGTCCCATATTTCCAAAAACACAACATTAGTATGGTCCTTGAGAATACTCTTTTGTAATGTGATGAATATTCTTCTAAATTGATGCAATACCCATTATTTTTAAGACATGGTATCTTTATTTGGTATCAAAGTAAAGGTTTATTTAACCCTTGGGAAATAGGATAAGAATACGTTAGTGATATATCTAGGGATATTTAGAGGGATATTTCTTGGGATTTCTCTATACATATGTCTAAGGAAGAGTTAAACTATAGAAAAATGTCTTGGAATTTTGGTAAAGGATTGAGAGACTAGTTTCCATGAAATTGAATCCATTTTTAGATACTAAAATAGGATGTGGATCTGGAAAAAATTTACATATAGGTAACAAACCTAAAAACACTGTATTGAGCTATACTCGATTAGGAACTGGTGTATGACAATCAGCCTTTCTGCACACTGGATTTTCACTCCTGGGGGATATTATTTGGAAATTCAAAAACTCCTTGTGAACCAAAATGAAGGATTTAAATTAAAGGATACTATGAATAACCCATGATAATCCTAAGGTGCATATATTAAATAATAGTTCATGATTTAGATGTCCTACATGTTATTTTTCATGATTTTTTTGTGTTCACCATGATAAGTGTTTCTCACACTATGCTTTATGGATTTATTTAAGAATAAGGAATAGAATAAAGTGGTTTAACATTGATTTTTTCAGATGGAAAATGTAAGGGATTTATGAAAATTGACTTTCTAAGGGGAAATCTAATGAAGAGAATCAGGAATATGGTAAGAGTCTAGGTTATACTACCGATGATAAAGAGACGACAAACAATATGTGAAAGGAATGAGTTATTCATCCATTGTTTTTTATATTAAACATATGAATCGTGATTATATTGAGGATGAGAAACCTTAATACATGACTCAAATTTCATAATCTAGAAATGGGATATAAAGGAATAAGGTGATGAATCCCAAGTAATGGTTAAAGAATAAAGCTAGATTAATTAAGTACTTATGTTTTGGATTTCATAGATAAAATTTTATGAATCATGAAATATATATGTAGTTTCAGTATAAGTTTATCATTTAGTTTTTTAAAGTATATGTTAAATGGTTCTAATGAAAAAGAGAAGTGATTAATGGAATGGTCATATTTTAATTATGGGATGGTTATCCTTAATGTGTTAAAGATATAGAGAAAATTGTATTTATCTTTGATAAAGAGATTATTTATTTGGATATAGTAAATTGGATAGTATCAACGACCTTAGAACGGATTAATTATTTCTGGAAAAGTGGTTTATGTTATCATGGATGATGTTTACAAGTTATTTTAGTTATGGAATATATCCAATAATCATTGAAATAATGAATAATGAATTTCTTCAAAAATAATTTATGGTAATTCATGTTATTACCATGTTTTAAGAGAATATACGATGAGGGTATTGAAATGGGTGAAATATGAAAACGAATTGATACTTTATGATATATGGAGGATTAATTTTAAGATGATTTAGTAACCTCCTTTCTATTGTTTTGAATATTCATATTTCTGTAGGGTTACAAGGATGACCATTTTTAGAATGGTTTAAGTTAAACATCATACAGGGTTTTATATATTGAAGTATTATCTCACCATATGGGGATTTATTCACATTGGATAGTCTATCATAACATATTTTTTCCATGATTATAACTAAATAAAAATGGGGTGACTTATCATTCTACATATAGATATTATGATTCGTTAGTTCTTTGGACAAAATAAATTATACTTCATTATTTTTATTAAGAGTTGATGTTTAAATATGTCAAGACACAACCAATGAGTGATATTTTTTCAAAAAAATGTAAGTATATAATCTAATGAATGTTCTTCAACTATATGAAAAGGTTAATGAAATAAAATTTATTTCGGTTAACATTATTATTTTTGATATCGATGACATCTTTCAAGCTACTTTACATTATTGTTTTGTTATTATTAAATTTATTTGGATAAATCCCATTATTATGATCAATGACCATTATCAATCTCTCATATTATTTACTATTTTTTAATATGTTCATGTTTTAACTTAACACTTTTTTCATATATGTATAAATATAATAATGTGTTTCTTTGGTTTATCATTATGTTCCTAAAATTCACTTTAAAATAATGTTTTTGTATTCATTTATACATTGAATGTTTATATGAATGAAACTTTCCTGTATTAGAAATTTGATAACCCAAATGAATTTTTAGTGATTAATTAATTTTAATGGGGGTATAATGTAACACATAAAGATTTTTTGTAATATATATATTTAAATTAATTTAATCCATTTGATATTTTTCATTTCACACAACACTCAATATAGATTTTTTTATATGAAAGAAAAAAAAATTTTGTGCTATTTGCAACACCAAGATAATATTGAACTACATGGAGAACTTATATAGCTTGTGTTACAAGAAACACTTTTGTTTGTATTTTGTTACACACAATACTAAGCCCCTTCAATAACTTGTGTTACATGCAATACCCAGTTTTACTGAAGTACAACATACTATTTATCATTATTAAAATATTATTATAACAGCTACGTAGTTGTTGTAATGGTTGATATGAATGGGATTGGTGAAATTATGAAACTTTGTTCTACATATTTATATAATATTAATCCTTTAATTATAAATTTGTAAAAAATTAAATTATAAAGTATTTTAGAATAATGAAGATCCTTTCCTAAGAAAAATCTTTTTCTATATACAAACACTATTTAACTTAATAAATTAAACAAAACACTATTGAATAATGATTTTAATAAAATTTATATATTATTTATTCAATAATATTATTTTAAACTAAACTAATATGTTTTATAGGAATAATATAATAATAAATCAAATTTTATTAATAAAAATTTGTATTTTTGTAAAATGTAATTTTACCACCTTTTAATGGAGAAACCATTTTAAATATAAAATTTGGAAATTATATAATTTATATTTGAAAAAATTAAATTCATTTTTTAAATTAGGGTTTCAATTTTTTCTTATTATATATTTTTATTATTTTTCTGTGAGGATTACTTTTTTGTTGAATAAAGAAAAACACTAAATTTCAATTGAAAACATATTTTCCGTCTAATTTATTTTTATAGTTAAATTATATTCTATATTGGGTTTAAAGTATAATTATTTAAATTATACATAAATAAATATAATATATTTCATTTTATGAAATTTAATATTGAAATTAAATATAAAGAGATTCCAAATTGTTGGATTTTTTTACTTTAAATACCGGTCATCTTGTCCCGTCTGTGTGATTAATTTTAAGTTAATTTTATCCACTTCTATGGTTAATATTTTGAAAAATGGATTCTATATTTGGAATAAAAATAATATATAATGTCTAATAAGGTCAAGTTAATTTTTTAACAGAAATATCAGTGGAGATAATTAAAATTAATTGCAATTGATAAAATAAAAAATGAACTTAATTATTGACTAAATATAAAAAATAATGCATAAAAATTACGCTACAAAATATTAAAACTTACCAAATGGTAAGATTTAGACCATTAAACCTATATGGATCTTAAATGGTCAATTTTAACACTCGAGGTACAAGTTAAACATGGGGATCACTCATTTATTTTTAGGAATTCAGAATATGTCATTTCCCTATTTATAAAAGGCCTCATTTCTCCTCTATATTTACTCCTATCAATCCATTTTACCTCAGCTAAACTTTTCCCAAATATCCACCATACTCACCTCCCTACATCATAGAGGAATAAACTATGTAATAAATTAATCTCTAGATTACCTTTGGTGAAAAAAAAGGATTTACCCAAATAATAGGAGGTTTGAACATGTACGAGGAATGTCAAGTCTTAAGGTATGAGTTTTCTAATCTCACTTTTATTTATGTGAGAATTATGTCTTATTCACTACTCATTTATATTTTGATGTGTTTATACTACCCAATAATGTATTATATGTTTCTTATAAATAAATTTATGCTCATTTACATGTATAAATATTTTATGATATTTCCTTCATATTGTTTATGATTCAAATGTCACCAAATAAGAAATGTATTATTTGTCACAATTAGCATTCTTTATTATACATTAAAGTTATGAACCTATATTTTTTACATTGGGTGTATATAATACCCTAGTAAAGTTATATAATTAATATTATTCATTTCATTATATTTTAATCTTTATGTTAAGTTATTCATTCGCGAGGCTTAAAATTGAAGGTTACCAAAATAGAAAGAGTTTATTTCTAAAATCTCATCATTTATCATGTTTTTTAAATTAGGCTTCTAGTGATGAAATATTATAATATATATTTCAATAATTCTCATGATATTTATTATTTTATAGTTTTTCATGATATCTTCATAAATTGGTTCTACTTTTCCACTTTAGGAACTTAAGATAATTAAGAAATAATTATAATAGAATTTGACATTATTTCTCCCTTTGGTTGGAAACTTGTTTTCTTCAAAAAATAATTTTCTATAAATATGTTTTAAAAAAATATTCTATGGGAGCATTTAAAAACATTTTATAGTAAAATTATTTGAATATTTTTAAATGTGTTTATAATGGTATTAAAATCATTCTTTGTAAGTTTTCATGATAATTTTCAAAAGAAAATGTTTTCAAAATGTTTTATGATTTTAAAATATATATATTTTAAATTAGAAAGGATATTGTATTAAAGTGATATTTTAAATTATTTATAATTCTTACATTATATTCATTCAATTTTTTTCAAATAAAATAATTTTTAAAATTTTATATGCTTTAAAAAATCTATTTTCGAAGAAAATCTATATTTCAAGTAATCTTTAAATATCCTTCTCCACCTAAGATGATATCATTTGATATTGTTTATGATTTACTAGTGATATGATCCAATGATACCATTAATATTATTTCTATAAATAGTTTATTTTTTGATGACAACATTTTTATCTAACCAGTTTCTTTTCCATGGGCAAATCACATTTCCTAGAGATTGACATAAAACCCATTTTTTCCATAAGTTAATCATGTTCTAAAAGAATAATTATTTTAATGTGTTTTTATGATGATATGAAATAACATTATCATTTATTCAAGGTGTGTTTAATAGATATGTATTATAAGATGCAACGACCCAAATAGCTCCTGGTAACATCATTACATCTTATATGATTGACTGACCTAAATAGCATCTGGTAATCATATTACAGCTTATAGGATGGGTGGCCCAAATAACACCAGGTAATCCCATTACATCTTATATGATTGACTGGTCCAGATAGCTCCAGGTAAGTCTGTTACTTATTACACTATGGGGTGCCCTAAATAGTTCATACTGAGTCTATTATAGCTTACATGATGAATGACGACTATATCTTAGTCCAATAAATTGGGTAAAGATTTATATCTGATAACAAAATGATGAGAAACAAGTCAAAATATTTTATCCACTATAGAAAATAGGGGTGTCCTGATCCAAAATGTGAAATGGTGTGTCCTGAACCACTATAGGATAGAGGGGAAATGTGATGTTCTATGGAAATAAGGGGAAACTAGATCCACAATGGGAAGAAGGGGAAACACGAACCACTATGGAAAAGAGTTGCAACATGATCCACTATAAATAAAGGGTTATTAATATGGATGGTGGTGTATCCCTCATAGTAAGTGTATCCCCCCATGAAGTTCCTAGCATGTTTTGGTATTGATCCTTGACTTATAAGGATTGTTTCTATATGCTTTTGTGTGTTCTAAAAGTCTATGTATTATGCCTATGAAGTGATAACATTTTTTAAGATCTTAAATATCTTATGATTCATGTCTTATGAAATAATAATATTTATTCCATGACTCTTGATTATGATCTTTGATATGCAGGGTATGATCTTATGATCATGTTCTCAAACCCATACGGTCATTTTGTTGTTACATATCTTCCTTTTTTACCATTAATGATCATTTGTTCTCACCCTTTTCATATGATTTCTTTCCCCATGTTATGAAGCAAAATTTTAAGTAGAATCTCTAAAGGGGGATATATTTGTAATAAAAATTTAGGATCTTTTATAATGTTTGAAAATTCTCTTCCATATTTCAAAATTTACTAAACTATTACGGTCCCCAGGCATGTACTTTTATAATGTGCTAAATATTGATGTAATATTCGTATATGTTATTCCTAGGTCACAATTTTTGTTTTTCATGGGTTTTATATGGTTGGAATATGATTCTCCAAAAACCATGTATCCCTCCAGTGAAAACTATACACCCTTGAACAGAATGGAGAGTAGAGGCAAAAAGTTAAGTATTCTAGTAAGTTTAACTGGGTGGCCTCCTACGTGATACCATTTTTTCCACCAATATACTATTAAAATGTGGAACATTAACTCTATTACCTTTTTCATTTTATAGGATAATCAACCTCTAATCTTAATTCAAACCATAATAAACCTTACCTTGTGCTTTGTATCTCACTCCCCTTGGAATCATGGAGTAATTCATTCATTCAAGACAGATTACAATGAGTAATATTGAATTTTTTATCTTGTTTATCGTCTTTATTTTAGATAATTGATAGATATATGATCCTATAATATCATAGAACCCAAAGGGGATATGTATTCCATATAAGGGGTTTTATAAAGGATTGATTTTATTTATTATGTATATATGATCATGAGGACCCAATATAATATTCCCTGGTCACCATTGTTAACAGGAAATTTTTCTACATTTGTTTTTCGGTATGTATATCTATATAATGGGTTAATTTTTGGAATTTGTTATATTTATTATTAAATAAGTTTGGTTTATTCAATGGAATTAATTGATTTGTAATTTTACGGTATTTCTTGGAAGGATAAAATATTTTTGAAGGGGATTTTCATTAAATGTATGTTTTTTCACACCAAGTGCTTGATAAAATGATTGAATAGTGGTTTTAGATTGAAAATTAATTTTCTGAAACAAAATTATATTTTACTAACTTTTAATATGTCTTATAAATTCTAATCATGGTTTTAAAATTGTATTTTTCTAATGTAGATCATTGGCAATATTTGGTGCATTTTGAAAGGCACGTAAGTTAACCTAGTGTCTATGAAACCATTAGGGGTTTCCTTTAGCGTATCAATTTACTATGGAAGGAGTTGATATTGGTTGGTAAAAACATATTCCAATCTAGTTTCTATTATATCTAGTATATATACCCATGTAACAGGGACCAATATAGTGTGCCTTTTAAATTATGGTTATTTATCACATGATGAATCTTTCTATGGATTCTTGCTATCATTTTTTTCACACAATGTTGTCTCAAATGGTTTAACATGTTTTATTATATCTTTGATGTGTGTTAAATTTCATACATTATGGGTGTGTATATAATTTTCTATTTTATAACTTCTGATTATCATATTCTTAAATTTATAGATATTAAAGGATTTTATGAAAAACCAATGGGAAATTATTTATAAATGAGTTTTTATTTATGAAAATTATCTGACAAACTATTTTTTGTTTCAAAATATTGAACTATTTCATTATGGATATTGGATCTTATATATACTTTACGGTGGTATCCAACTAGGATTTGTGCTCAAACCCTATTTTCCCCATTTTTCAGTTGTAAATGTTGTTTTTTAAGGTCCAAGTAACATGAAGGAAATACTATAGAATGATGGATTTTATTTTTGTCATAACTATTTATTGGATTTTTTTATAGGTGAAAAATGGTGAGAATGAATTTTTTTTGGAACTATCTTATGCATACATTTTTGGTCGATCCTTTTAGGATTAGATAACCTAGATCTTGGATATATCTCTTTCATTTTAATTGTAATATGGTTATTTGTCTTGTTTTACTATATATGATACTTTTTTCATTTTATCTTTATTATATCTCACCATGATGGGATGGCTTAGGTGGCTTGTCCGGTTAACTCGTGTTGGTCTATTATAATTTGTAATCAAAGGGATGCTCATCCTAAAATGTGTGGGAAATCTGTTAGTTTGGTTTTTTTATTATATAGATAATAGTTAGTATCATATATATTTAGGTATTATGTGTGGGAGGGTCCCTAGCCATCTCACTTTCATAGAAGATCTCAAGTTACCATATGTGGTTGGAAAATTTAAACCAGTTTTGAGAAAAAGAGAATGATTTCATTTGAATGAACAAGATAAATTGTTTGTTTAAATGGACATTTTCTTTTTGAAAGGGTTTTTTTTTCTGAAATGGATGACAAAATTTGTTAAAATTATTAATGTTTTAAATTTCTTACCTAAATTCTTGAAGACAGTCCTGATATTTTCGGATATAATCCAAAGATGATTCTTCATTGTATTTTTCTTAACTAATAATGCCTCCATGAAGAGATCTTCTAAATCCAAGAATGGAAGCGACCAGATAGTATCATTAAGAAAATCGTCCATTGGATCCATCTTTGGTTGAATTTTTAAACTATAAAATTCAGTCTCTAGGTCATGTGAGTGTTAGAAATGTATTATTTGTGGTGGATCGTGGATCTGAATTCACAAAGCATTATCCGACCATCTTCTGTAGTGATAAGGGACCCCCAGAATCTGAGGAGTAGATTGAGTTGATTGAGATGATATTTATAGAGATAGAGTCTTCTTATACATGAATTTTTCATCTTAATAGATGAATATTCATTACCCTACATAAACACATTCCCAAGGATCTCAACAATTTAGTTTCTTTTGAAACATGAAACACAATATTCTCACTAAGAGAAAGATCATCAAAATATCCCACAAAGATCACCCCCCTTTAGTACTCTTCATAAACATAGCTTACATATAATCTTTCTTCATAACCTAGGGAATCAAAACATTAGAAATTGTGATCTTCGATTCTTAGTAATGGAGAAGAGATAGATACATATGCATAACATTAATATAAGGGGATGAAAAAATGATCATAACATTTTAAAACCATTCCATTCATATTAAGATCTTATACATTAGTCATGGAATAAATTTTGGAATTTCATATGGAATGAATCATAATATTATAAAAGAAAATCTCATATGGTAGCATAAAATTGGAATAATACATGGATTTATAGCATACATATAAGCATAAAAAATATTATATCAAGGATACCGACAAAGAAGTTTATAACATGTTAGGCTTGGTATAACCATCCACATACCTAATTTGGGATTTGGATGACCACCCTTATACCCTACTTTTCGGTGTTGTATGACAACATGTATTCCCCCATCTTTGGGCTTGGTCAAATTACCCACATACCCTCTGAGCTCATAGAACATTTATTATTATCCAACGCATGGGTGGAAGATATACATCCCAATAGTTATAAAATTAAAACCATATTCACGTGTTCCACAAGATCATAATTATTCATCATTTCACAACCCATGAAATTAATTAGGTATCATAGAAATTTAATTATATAATAAACTATGTAAAAGATACCGGTTTCAAAATCATTTCATCATAGAATAACCCATGAAATGAAGTGGGGTTCATAATCACCTTATCATGGTATAACCAATGGAAGAGAAATGGATTTCATAAACAACATGGCATAAAAATATAAACCATTAAGGTAGATAATATGAATGTTATAATTGAGGCCTATCCCTAGAAAATAAATCATAACCTCAAATAATTTCATCTATATGGAAAATAATTTTGAAATACTACTTCGTACATTTCTTGAGTAATGTATAACTCTGTAGAAATAAAATTTTTAATTATTAAAACATTATTAAAATAATTTGTTCTAAATATAAATTCTAAATATTATTAATTAATATTTAAAAATTCATTTAAAATATTTATTTAGGAAAATATCCTTTTCACATAGAAAAACACTTTTTAAAAAATGAAACATTTTGAAAAAACCTTCATCAGAAAATAAACTTGAAGGCTTATAATAGAAGCTTTGAAAATCTTTTAAATAAATTTTTTAAAAATATTTTTTAAAATAATTTTCCATTTAAATTATCTTAAAAGATAATTTATATGAATTTTAGATATCATTTTTAGAAAACAATGTTTTTGAATAAAACTGATTTCTGACCAAAGAGCACAATAATGTCAGATTTTCATAAAAACACATTCATAATCATTATAAGTACCAAAGTGTTGATAAATACTAACATTACAAGAATATATCTTTAATAAATAGATGATAATAAATTTCCTACTAATTTTTATGTATATATTATAATATTTTATCATAGGAAGCATAATCATAAACAATTCTGATAGATGATGAGATTATACCATAAAATTATTACCACTCTGGTAATATTAAATCATAAACACCATGAAGAAATAAAAAAGTGGAATATAAAATATCAGGAGGATAGAAAAATTAATGATATTAAATTTCAAATGGATTTTATATAATCTTCATGAAATAATATAGGTGGATTTCTTAACGTACATCTCAAAGAAGGAAAATCTATCAATTATTTTTACCAATTTTGTAACTTTTTAACCATAAACCTCGTGAAAGAGAGATCGAAAAATGGATATGTAAATTCTATTAATTTTTTTGATAATAATCACGAAATACATTCATGGACAATATATACATCACATAGAGGAAATAGCCGTTGAACATGCCATCTGTCTCAAGGAAGTAAAAATTGAGACAAAAATCCCTTACAGCTTGACAATCATTTAAATCGTGATACATGGGAAAGAATAATATAAATAAGAAAACAAATTATAATTAAATTAGATATATTAATGATATATCATTTCATAGGGAAGTATATTGACAACAAAAAATAAAATAGTGGTGAATATCATGTATGTCACTCAGTAATAAAAGTGAGATTAGAAGTCCCCCTACCTTAAGTCTTGACTCCAATTGTTGTCATTAAAAATTCATGAATAATAAATATAAATTTATTTTAAATCTATGAAATAGTAATATTCATATATATCATATACTATATTATTTTATTATGAAAATTTTATCCTATTTACTAATTATTCCATGTTAAATCTTTTAACCAGGCAAAAATTGTTTTGTCTTTCGTGTAAGTTTGATTAGTAATATTTTTTATATATTAAATTAATCTTGATTTTATTATATCAAAAAAGATACAAAAGATATAAATATAATATATATTCAGTATATATGTATTTTTTATAATATATAAAAAATGGAAGTTAGAAATGAAATACACTATTTGGGGAGATGTTAGGTCTTACGTACGCATGAACAATGTTTCCATTTTCTTATAGAATTGAATAAAAGAAAATTAAATGATATATATTATCATTAAAGAATCATATTTAAAGTTTATATATATATATATATATAATTTTTTTAATCCCATCATTAATACATTCCTTGTATAGCAAGAACAAATCACATTGATTTACAAGGCGGTAGTCCACCGTAGACACGAACAATGGTATCATATTTTCAAAAATTGAAAAGGATGAAGGTAAGTGGGATATAAAAATTAAATATAAATAATAAGATCATAAATATTATATATATAATATATATAAAAATTTCAATCATTATTCTATATATTGTAATGTTGTAATGGAAGAATAAACAACATTGGTTCACAATGTGGTAGTCTGTCATACGCACAAACGACGATTTCATAAAAAAATTTATTGAGTTGAGTGTGGTTATATATTTTAACCATAACATATGAAAATCTAATTATATTTATTATATCAAGTTATTATTTAATAATTATATAAAATTAATTAAAGGTGTTTGAGAAAGAAATAAAAAAAAGTATTCAATGATGGACATTAACTTTTTGGGGTTTACCATTTTGGTTTATACCAATGGAATTAAATGGTTATATTTATTAAAAAAGGGATATATTATTAGAGTATGTAATTATAGAATTTATTTGGGTAGTTATTGGATGAACCAATTTTATTTTAATGTGAGAAGAGTGGGGAAGAGTCGGAAGCCTTTTACAAGGTAGGTGAGTGGCATTATTAAAATTTTATGAAAGAGTGAATTAAATCCCCTTTTACTAGTGAAAATGTCTCCAATAATAGAAGTATTTTGATAATATAAGTTATAAGGTCTATGTATGGAAATAAAATAAATTTAAACAATTTTCTATATCAGTTTCCCTTATGTTTAAATTTTAGTCCTTTAGCAAACTCATTTTTCTCTAAATCTCCCTGATAAATTTTAACATATTTTATTGATCATTATAGTTAGTATCTGAATTTTTTATTTTTATAAATTATATATTACTATGATTATATATATTTAATCTATTTTTATAATTTTAATACACATATATTGAAAGAAATAATTTAAAATTAATTCCAAAGATGTGTCAAAAAGTGGTTTTTTATAGAAAAGATTTCTCTAAGTTTATAATGTTTATATATATATATATTAAATATGAAATTGATATAATAAAATTGGGTCAATAGATTTATTATTGATGTAATTATACTTTAAAACCAATATTAAATATAATTTATTTATAGAAAAAATTCAAACATAAATGCTATTTTCAGTTAAAATTTTGTATTTTCCACTATTCATAAAAAAACTAACCTTTTATGAAAAATACAAAAAATTCCCACGAAGATAATTTTTATAGTACTATTTAAATAATTTTGTTTATATTTTTAAATATAAATTAATTTTTTTTTTCAAATGATAGTTTTAAATTAAGTCCTCCATTAAAAGGAGGCAAAACCACCTTTCAGAAAAATACATCTCTTTATTTGTGAAATTTGGTTTACTCTTATATATTATACAGAAAACACACACGATTAAGTCTAAATATATTATTTAATATTTAATATATATTTCATTAATATAATTTTTCAAAAGTTGATTTTAAATTTGTTAAGACATTTTTTTGGTGCATAAAAAATAGTTTCTACGAAATGAAGTTTATTTATTTTAAAAATGTTTATAATTTGATTTTTTATTTAATTTTTTAACAAAAAATTAATATTATAAATATGAATAGTCCATATTTAAATGATTTAGTTATTAATTTTCACACTATCCATTCAAATGTCTTGGTGATAACTATCACATTACAATATGTCGTGTTTATTTTAAACTCAATGTTGTGTTGTACAAAAGATAAACACAGTTTTATGTGTGACATAACGAATCATAGTGTTTTGTGTGACGAAAGATAAAACCAGCATTAATGTTAAGTAAACCCAAAAAGAAGTTTTGTGTGTAACACTAAATATTTATACTATTTAATTCATTTTGAAATAATATTTCAAAAAATCTCAGGCTGTTACAATCTTCAACTTATTAAGGAATCTTGATTAATATAAGGTAGGTTTTTTCAGTATGTGCTCAAGGGACCGGGAAGGAGATGGAGAGAATCCACCATGAATGATATTTTCCATATGTAAATTACCTAGGATTATTTAAAGAAATTATTCAATTAGATGTTTTACCCTGAGTTGTTATGTTCCATAGAGACTCTGTAGTCTCTTACCTTGGAATAAGGGAAAAATTATATTCTTGAATATTCCACCCATTTGGCCGAGTTGGTGGATCTGAACCCAGATCTTGTTACCATTGAGTATCTAAAGGATCTTAAGTTAAAGTTGGGACTGAGGTTAGATATTTGGTCATTATTGATTCTCATGTACCATCCAACCTCCATTGTGGTGGTTGAGAAAGAAGCATTGTATGAGGTAGATATAACTGTGAAGATTGGTTTGGGTGGAGCTTTAGTTAGTGTCGTAATTTTCCTAGATGTATCTTCTGGCCATAAAAATAAGTTTGATGGTGTACCCATATCATCAGGGCATGTTTTTGAGGGTTTTGTAGGAAATAAAAAGTATCCTACAATCATTATGAAAAGTGTGGTAATAATAAGCCGAACTATATAAAGGTTTCTAGGGCTTATCTTAATTTTGGATTATCATTCCATATAATGTTTTTTTGAACAGATATCCCAGGGTAGTAATGAAATATCTAGTCTCACCAAGGGTTCAAGGTTTTGTACCAAATATTCCAAGGGTGGTGGGACTAATACTCAGGATAAAGGGATGTTCATGTGGATAATACAATATGGATATATGTGACTGAGTGTGCACTAGAGGAATATGAAGTAGGGGCAACTACTATTATTTTTTATGATGTATATTTCATCTTCTTTGCTACTAGATTTTTTATATAGGATCTAATCATCCTTTTATATCATAAATGTTTGTAAAAATGGTGTTATAACATTTTCAACTTATTTTTTTCTTTTTGGGTCATTCGACACCATTGGGAATGATGTTTTAAAAAGGATTCTTTTTTACTATGTGCCGGGGGGATGACAGGCAACATTGAGGTGAAGTTAGAATTCTTGGTGGTGGATATTGAAATATTTAACATGATTATGGAATGTATTGGATGATCAACAGTACATACTAGATATATTTTTATCAATATCAGTTTTAATTTTTCTCTTATGATGGGGCCAGTCATGTTTTTCCAGTTGAGAGGGGAAATAGATCATAAAGAGTGTGGCATTATTTTATTTATTCTCGGTTGATTTTGTTCTGATTATCATAGATGTTTCTCGATGAAATTGAACCTTGTATGAGTAGTACACATCGATATAGAGCACGTGAATACCCCAAGGTTTTTCTAAAAAAAATTTAGGTTATCAACACAGAGATACGTTAAATTTACTATTGACCCACTCCTTGGTATTGGGCCAATTTCTATGGGACTATATCGAATAGAACCTGATAATTCATTGGTTGTTATATTATATTTTGAGGATATTTAGGATAAGGGATATATTCATAATATCGTTTCACTATGTGGTTATCCTATACTCTCATTGAATTTGGTATATAAGAGTCTCATAATTTTCAGGGATTATCAAATATTTATTTTAACATCGTATACATTCATAAAAAAGGGATTGTGGTTAATGATTCATTAAGATAGAAATTGTCGACAAATTACATGAATGCCTTAGTTTGAGGAGTGGTCTATGATCAGTTATTTTTCTATGATAATTTTGGTATTGGACTAGGTGGGTAGAGAGGAGTTGTCAGATTCAATAATTCATGACTAGGATTTTTATCAGATACTTATTCTTGAGAATGAAAAAGAAACCATCATTTAATGATATGAAAAAGGCTTATAGTTTCGAGACCTCAGGTGAGTGGTATTGGTATTCTAGTGTATCTTTATGATTTTATAATAGGTTGGTTGTTCTATTATCCCTAAGGGAAGATTTGATGGAAAATTGACACACGTCTTATTGGTATATACAAAATAGGGATACCATAAGGCATCATCACATGATACATTGATATTGGTAGATAGGGATGAAATTTTCAATAGTGGATTTTGTTTCATGATGTCTCAATTGTTAGAAAATTTAGGCAGAACACATGATAACTACTAGTTTTTTCCAACCTTTAACCATTTTTGTATTTATGTGGGAAATAATTTCCAAGTATTTTTTCCTTGGTTTACCTTGGAATCCTAGTGGGATGGATGTGATTTGGTTGATAATTGAACAACATAAGAAATTATCTCATTTAATTCTTAATAGGGAGGCGATCAAAGTGGAATAACATAGGGAATTTTACTTATAAGAGATTATGAGAATTTAAGGGGTTCCCCCTATAATTGTTTTTAACAGGGACCTGAGGTTCACTTTAATGTTATTGAAATTTTTTCCAAATGATATGGGTTTCAATAAGAAATTTAACATGAACCATCATCTGCAGATTAATGGAAAAACCTAATGAGCTATCGAGGCTATTGGGGGAAATCATCATGCCTATGTGCTTGATTTTGGTGGATATTGGGAAATTCATTTGACTTTGGGATACTTTTCATATAAATTTTTTGATAGGATTCAACAAGGATAGAGATATTTGAAATATTTTATGTACATAAATTTAGATCTCCATTATGTTTTGTAGAGTTTAGAGAGTTTCCCTTATTTAGGATGTGTCTCGTTTAGGTGACGACCGAAAAGGTGCAACTGATCCGAAAGTGGATAGCCATAGCACTGATCCATCATAAATATTATGCATACTATAATCATAGTCCAAAAAAAAATTAGGTTTGTGATTGGTTTTTTTTCTGAGAGTTTTTCTTCACTTGGTACATCATCTATTGGGTAAGTAGCATAAGTTATAACGAAGGTTTGTTTCCCCATTGACATTATGGAGTGACTTAGAAAGTTAGCATATCCATTGGAATTACTACTTCATTTGACTTTGATACATGATTTGCCTCAAGTTTCCCAGTTGAGGAAGAATCATCCGGATCCTTCTCATGTGATTTGATGGGGTAATGTTGATGCTGATCCAGATACAACCATTTTTGAGTTACTAGTTCTAATTATGAAATGCTAGGATAAGGTACTCCATGGTAAATTGATTCACTTAGTTTGAGTACTGTGGTTGTGTATACAAGAGAGAAATAGGATGTGGGAGGGGGAATCAATATGAGGAAACAATGACCTTATAATATTACTGATATGAAATCTTGAGGGCCTTATTGGGATAGAAATACATCATGGTGGGGTAAACTGTAAAACCCTTCGAGTCCAAGGTACACCTTATATGAGGCGTGTTTTTTCAGTTTGGGGGACTAGGAATTTTCATGGGATAGAATGTTGAAAATAATTGAATTTTAGAGAAACTGTCAAGGTTCATGGTTGAGGAAGACCATTATTTTAACCATACATAAACCATTTTATATTCCTCTATGAGTTTCCTATGTTGTCTTTCACAGTTCGTGCACGGTTAGAAAAACCATGCAACATTCCCATTAACCCTACAGGGTGTCTGGTCATTATATAGTGTTTTTACGTGGATGGGTTTTACCAAACTATATGTCCATTAAATTAAAACTATTCACCCATAGATAGAATGTAATGTTGGGGTGCAAGGTTAATGTGCATGGTTAGTTTAACCGTGCGGTCTCATACCTAAGGTCACAAGACACTCTTCCAAACTCTTATGACATTGGATTTTACCAATTTTCATTGGTCTTATTTAAGACTAATAAAACCAAAATCTCATTATGACTCATCATAATCCTTCTCCAGTGCTTTAGTTGTCTCTCCCCTTTGATTCTTATGATAATTCCTTCGTTCTTGACGGATCACATCGAGGTATATTGTGTTTTGATCTAGTTTCTCTTATTTGTGAATCCTCTCTATATATCTTATCCTCTCATCTCATGGGACCCAAAGGGGATATGTATTCTTTATATAATGTTTTTTATTATATAATAATGTTGTTTATTATGGATCGAGGATCAAGAGTACCTGATCTACTCTTCCATAGTCTCCATTGTTGAAGGTGAAATTTTTTACCTCTGTTTTGGGGTAGGTGTATCAATATAGTGGGTTAACTATAGGAAGTGATTATCATTATTTTAAAATTCTTCTCGGTTATTAATTTAAATGAAGTGATTTTCAATTTTAATAGATTTATTAGAATGATAAAATGTTTTTAAATGTGATTTTGGTATTATAGCGGGTTTTTTCACACCAAGTGTTTAATTAAATGATTGAATGGTTGATTTGGATTATAAATGGGGTTTCAAGCAATGAATTTAATTTTCATGGATTTTTAAATGTTTTATAAATTGGGATCTTGGATTTAAAATTTATTTTGTAAAACATGGAACATTGGGAAATATTTCATCTGAAATGGGACATCGGTGACCCTAGTTTTTGTGGCACCATTTGGGGTTTCCTTCAGGATATCAATGGATTATTGAAGGATACTATATTGGTTGGTAACAACATATTTCTATTTAATATATATTATGTCTATTACATATTAATATAGTCTAGGTGACATTATGGTATGCTTTGAATGTTTTTTTTCATTTATCGCATGATGGGTTTTCTCATGGAATGTTGCTGACATGTTTATCAGATAACAATATATCACATGGTTTGGAATGATGGATTGTGTCATGGATGTGTGTTCAGTTTCTTAACGAATGTTTGTGTATATTATTTAATATTTAATCATTTATAATTTTCATATTCTTCAATTTATCTATAAGAATGAATTTTACAAAAAACCAATGTAAACTGATTAACAAATGATTTTAGATTTACAAATATTCATTGAAAAATAGTTTTTGTTTAAAAAATAAAACTATTCAATTATTGATATTAGACAATGTATAGGCTTTGTGCTAGAATCATACTTGGTATTGGGCTCACACAATACTTTTTCATAGGGTTATTGTATCTTATATATTACATTTTCCAATTAGTGGGAAGGACATCTTGTAGCATGTTAGCATCTCTCGTTGTCATTACCATCAATTCAGGATGCATGGAAGAGATGGATAGTCACATGGAGACAATTTGGTCAAGTATGATTCATATTTTTTGGTTTATTATATTGGGATTTTTTTTATTTTTGATGTATATCTTTTTTCTACATGGTATTCTAGTTATAAGTCTTATTTCATTATATATGAGGCTTGTTTCCTTTATCATTAATATAAATCACCATGATCTATTGGATCAGGAAGCTTGTATAGTTGACTCAGGTTTTTTTTTATAATATAACATCAAAATTCATAACAAAATGGTAAATTGCATAAGAACGAGGGTGTTACATTCTCCCCACCATTTATAGTTTTTTCCTTTAAATGTTAGAAGGTGTCATATATTTTGGTGATATTAGGCCACTGATCCCGAATTTTTTTCCCTTGTTCCCATGTCTCATCCTTTAAATGACCTTTCATCCATAAGTCATATACCAATGAAATAATTTCCCATCAAAACAAATTATCGTTTCTATCAACAATATATTTTGACACATGAATAATTGTAGCATTACGATAAAGACAAACATGGTCTCTTTGAATAAAATGGTCAAGATCAAGCATCAAATACTTATATTGAGATAAATGAAATAAATTATACAACAAGATGGATATGGGTAGTAAATATTTCTAATAATATACACAACTAATTAATTATATTACCTTAATAAGGCCAGTTTATGAGGTGACTATTTTCTTTTATTACTATAATGATGAAGCATTGGCCTCATAGAGACAATTAGGAAAAACTGATAACTGGAATAAAATGATAAAAACCAACAATGGCAATCCACATATGATTTCAGATAGATCTGAGGAATTTATATCCACTTACATATCATATGAATCTTCTCTTTTTTTCTCATGCATATGGATAGATTTGAAAAGTTAAGTTACACCTGTTTCCACACATCAATGTGGAGAACAATATGGATGACCATAAAAAGTAAAGAAATAATCCAAATATATTGTGTTATGGTATTTTTTTTATTGTATGATAACTCCACTAAATATATATGATCCTCACATGATCTTTTAAAATTTAAGAAACATCCTGAATGAATGTCTTACAATATTGAATTTTGGATTTTGATTTTCCATAAATTCCAAGACAATTAACTATTCTTATTTTCAACTAGGTTCTAATGGATTTCTATAATTATTTTCAAAGTAAATCAGTAAATGAAGGGTCCCGAATAGACATCATAAAATCTATAATTCCAAGAAACATTAAAACTTTCTGAATATAGACTTTTGTTCAGTCTTCCTCCATATTGGATTAATGAATATGGGAGGAGTGAGAATAAATTCAGAGATGATACAATGTATCCCATTTGGAATCATGTTTCCAAGCCATTCATGGTAGACCAACAAAAAAATACATTACTATCAAAACGAATTTCCACAAAATAATAGGTAAATATTACAATATAGCCACAAGTCATTGGTTCTTAGCCTTGGCCTGCTGACTGGTGATACATCTCGATAAATACTCCCCAACTATCCTTTTCATGAAGTCCTAAAATACATTTCTATAAAAACTTTATATATCTTCTAAATACTATGATTAGACACCCATCTTGAATAGTCATAGGAATAAATGAGATATTATTGATTATATTGAGGAAGCACATATAAATCCCTTAAATACCACACATATTTATCATCAACCATCCATATCTCAACAGTCTACCCACCATTGAGTTTTAACCCAAAGTTGAAAAAAACAGGATCATGTTTTTGAGATTATTTAACCCACTCAATAAAATTAGGAATAAATTAAAATGGAATGAAAACCGCAACATCACATTGTGTAGTATAATCTATATACATATCATATTTGATAATTATCAACTACCATTGATTCAATTTCTCTATAAAAATTTAACAATATGACTTCATATTATATGTCCTAGACATTGAATTTCCTTTAAATTGTATATAAAAAAATTCAATGTCAAACATGTGAAGGTATTCCATAAATCTTTATTGACTCCGATTTAAATCTCTCTATGAGAATATGTGCTTAAAATTTTTATAAACCATAACACCATGGATTTATCATGATTGAGAAAATGAATCCATGTTTTCAAGGAATGAACTATTTAATTTAATAACATATCAACTTATGAGTAATTATTCTAATTAAGTCATAACTATTATGTCCTTCAATCCATAATCTGATATCCCTGCGTGGGACAACATCACAAATCAGATCTAGATACATCATAATATCCCACATAACCTCCTCTTGAATCTAGTAACACATTGATATGTGCTAATAAATACCTGAAATTAAAATCTTGAAATGACTTATATAACTCATTTCTCCATTTCAATGGAACACCTTTCTTTGTCAAAGATTTCCTTAGAATGGAACGTCAAGAAATATTAGGAACACAATTCTAGTAATACCTTACTAAGCTAATGAAAATACACATCTCAAAGATATTATTCGTTGTCTCCCAAAAGATAATATCTTATAAACTTTAAGGATATACGAGACTAGTTACAACACATGTTTTTTAAAAGATAATAATATGTTCTATTGCATATGCAATACGCTACATCGAACCCTAACAAACGATGATTATTTAAATAGGACCATTTTATCCTTTTTATTAATTTTTTAGATATTATTAATATTAAATAAATTAATAAATATATATATATATGTCCGAAATATATTGATAAATTCTCACTAAAAAAAATCTATTTTTAATCCCTTTTTGTCATTCAAAATATGATTTATTTAAAATTTATTCATATTTATTTTTATTAAAAATACATTCTAGAACATTTAAAATATTTATCTCATGTAATGGAATCCATTTTTAAATCATGATATAAAAATTAACATAGTTTCAAAATTGTGGGATTTATTTTAAAAATATATATTTTCCAGTAAATTGTGAAAATTTCCGTTTTATGCAAAATTGTCATTTCTTTTTGATAAATAAATTAATATAAAATATAAATTTTAGTTTAGTTTGATTTTAAGGGAGAATAAGTATTATATAATTTTATGTAAATCTATTTAGTACATTTAAATCATATTTATACCAGTTTTTAGTATATGTTTATTTTCATGCATTAAACACATTTGTTTGAAAAAACGATTTTAAAATGGCTAATGTTTCTCCATTATAATTAATTAAAATAACCCATAACGAGAAATTATTTTAATGGTATTTTCATTATATACATATTGTTATTATTTTAAGTTAGTATAAAAAATATAAATACTTATATATTTAGATAAAAATCTTTTTTCCCCTGAAAAATAATTTTTTTTGGAAAAATTCATTCTGTCATGCTTGCGGGTTTTATTTTAAAATAAATTTCACCACCTCTGTTAATGGATTTTTGTAACATTACATGCTTCTATGGTATATTTCTCTTTCAATAATGTAATAGCTTGGGCTTTATGCACCTTCGAATTCTAGCACACCATGACCAATCAAAACTTGCCTTTATGAATAGTAATACTCGCTTTTCGAAATTTTATAAATTTTATTTTTCCAAATGGGATTTATTTTTGGATTTGGAATATCTTAATTAGATTAAGGTAAATTTTTGGTATTATTCTGAAAACTATCAATTTTTGATGAATAGTGAAAAACGCCGTGTTATTGTTTAAAACCAACATTTTATTTAAATAATTATTTATTTTATTTAAATTTATTTTAGATAAAAATAGTTATATAATACCTATATATGATCAATTTATTTCATTGGATTCATTTTATAATTATATTACATATACAAAATTTTATTGAACTTTTAAAGCCTTTTTACCACCTTCAATGAACATTTGTAAATTTGCATAAAACATAATTTTACTGTTTCTGTGAATTGAATTTCAAAAACCCGAGATACATGGTTGATTACATTAAGTAAAATGATGTTCAATTAGATGAAAACAATTTTTTTGAATAGTAACTTTTGAATTTTATTTACCACAGTTACAAGTAAACAGGGTAATTAAAGGTAAAAATGATATTATAATTATCCTAACACATGTCCCAATTCTATTACATAAGTGTATTTAGACCAAAATCAACATTAGGAATAAAATATCATCCTTTTGGTCCACAAGGATGTGATAAAGACATTTATTATTATTTTATTTAAAGAAGTGTTAAAAGTGTTATATTCAAATTTCAATAATTAAAACATTTTTAATACAAGGATATACATAAGATAAATTAGACTATAAATATTTATTAGAAAGATAAAAAAGATTCCTAAATATTTGTATTTTATTTATAATTTTTAGACATTAAATAATTCAATTTATTTCTTACACAATGATGATGCAAGAATTACCTTATTATTGAATGATTAAAATAATTGATATTATAATTATTAAAATAATTGTAATTTTATACTTTTTATGTATTACATGAATTTTCTAGGATAATATGACATTTTAGTGTTGATTAAATAAATTTTTATCAATATAATAACGTTTCTATGACTTTCAAAAAAACCAAATACTATATAGTATCAAAATTGACATAAATGAGTTTTTCAAAAAAAATACTATATTTATAATTTATATAATATTCCTAAAAATGTAAGGTTCGTCCAGATGAATTAAATAATGATATATATATATATCAATAATTAACCACTTGGGGTTCTCTTGGCTTTTAATTTTATTTTTATTAACCATTTAGTATAATAATTTTAGAATACATGGTAAAAGTTAAAAATTTTAACTCAAAGTTAAATATAAAAGATATGGTTAATATGGTGACCTTAACCAGTCTATAACCAATTGGTTGAGAGTTTATCAACCCATCCCCACCGTAGTCTGAAAATAAATCTTTTTTTAGCAATTATAAACTGAATATGATTGTATAATAAAATAATATTTCAAGCTTTTTCTAAAGTGACACTCACATCTATTATAAAAAGTACTTCCCCTTCCCTTAATTTCACACCTCCAAAGCCATTTGGCTCTTCCAAAACTTGATAAAATATCTTCACAACTACCCTCACTTCAATATATATGCCTTAATTTGATCATAATCCAAGCTAATATCCCTTTTTATCAAATCAAAAGGAATCACCTGAAGAAAAGTTAATAATTTCATCACCTCTTTCAACGTTATTTTCCTATTCTACTTCTTTTTTCATTGTTTTTTACATATGAAAATAATAAATCTAGTACCTTATAAATATTGTGATGTTATTATAAATATGGTATAACCATATTCATTATTCTATCTATCCCATGAATGAAAAAGTCACCACAGGTGCGTACGTATAGCTTACCATCTCCACATCATGGTGTAGTTTGTTATTCAACACTTCATTGTTTGGATGGGTATAACAATGATTATAATTGATGTAAATAATAAATATAACATGTCAATTATTATTTATATGTGATATAACATATGATTTCTCTATTAAAAGAATGGTACTGTTTCTCGTGCATACGTACAGATTACCGTCTCCACGAACGCAATGAGATTCATCAAAACCAATCCATAATAATTTTTATTTTTTGATTAAAAATAATGTTTATGAAAATAATATCATTATGTATATGAATAAAATAAATCCTATCAATTATAAACATTTCTTAAATAACAAAACATATAATATAAATCGAATTAGTTAACACCTGAAATTATGATACTACTGAAATATCATTAACCAAGCAATATTAGAATATCATATATGATATCATATTTAGGTATGTGGTTCTTTTATAATTTAATAAAAAATATTTAACTATCTTACACGAGTTTGAAGTACCGTCTAACAATGAAATACATAAGGTAGTGGTTAATTCTACAATCACTTCATTATCTGAGGTTGTTTATACATGAGCATCTACTGGGACCTCACTATCATCCACATCCATGTTTCTTAAAAATATATTTCAAAAACATTTTTTTTCTATTTCCTTGTCTATGGGTTATAATAATTTATACCTTTTGTTACTTTATATAATTTTTTTTGAATGAATAATTCCATCATTCTCCAAACAAGTTTCATTTTTTACTTTTCGACAAATTAAGGTAAGATTGTTTTTTAACTTATACGGCAGGTGCGGCTATTCTACACCGTCATAACAACTTCGATGCTTCCCTAAAAATATAATAAAAATATTATAAAAATAAAATTTTTATTTTATAATTACATGACTTTTAAATTATTTCGAAATAGAATGAGATATTTCTGTCAAATAGTTTTTATTTTATCTATGTCAACATCCTTTGATGGATTTTATAATTGTTTGAAGTTGATTTATTATGATAAAATCATCCATATTTTATTGAAGGTTTTGTAATATGATTTACTATGGATGTGTTATTTTTATTCCATTCTTGTTGTATAGTTAAAGTATTAGCATTTCATATTCTTGTTTTAATACAAATGTTTATGTTATGTTTCAACCTTTTCATATAATGAATTCATTTGACTTAGTAAGTGACGGGTAGAGCCCACTATAACTCCTCGATGCATCGGTAGGTCTCATGAGACAATCTAGTGTGTTAGCAGAAGGCCTTGACAATGTCTTATTTGCAGTTTTGTCATGAGGCCTTGACTATGTGGTTATGATGTTCAACATTATGTATTCCATCATTATGAAATGTTCTATTGATATTACATGTGCTTATTCGATTAGTATAATTTTTATGTTAATAAGTAAATGGAATTATTTGATTTATCTTTGTCATATTATGCTGAAGTTTAAGTTTAAAAGGATTATATTTTTTCCTTATACAATGCCTTAAATGTTTATGCTTATTTATGATAGTTTCTGCTATATTAGTATCCTTACTGAGCATCTGAGCTCACCCCTTTCTATGTTTTATTTTTCTCAAGATGCGAAGAAGTATATTACTATTAACCTTCAAGAATAGGCTTAGGGTTATGAATTTGTTAAAAGGGGACACAATTTTGTGGTTTTTTTTCATTTCATGATGTAATGTAATACTTATGTATGTATCTATTACTTCTAAGGTTGCTAAACTAATCGGTCTTTCGAGACATGATCTCTTCTGATCATGCCAATGTTATGTAATAATGCACAGACTCTACGCAACTAGGGATGGGGCATTACAATTTGGTGAAAATGAATTCACAATTTTTAATCATCATATTTAATTTTAGGTTATAAGGTCAACTTAGTTTCTTAAAAATATGAATAGTTACTGTACTAAATATTGATTACAACAATAAAATTAAAATATGTTAATTAAGGCTAAAATAAAAATAATTATTATAATAATAATATAACAATGACAAGAATAAAAACTCTAATGGTATGAATATTTATATTTTCATTCCATTATAATAATTATTTTTACTTTATAAAGGATTAAATAATGATTTTTGATAAATATTAGATAAAACACAAATTATATATTTGTGTAATGTACAATTTCAATAAATAATTAAATTTTTTATAAATTAATGAATTTTTAAAATAAAGAATATTTTAATAAAATCATGCAATAAAATATTTTTTTTGTAAATATAATTTATAATATATATATTTTTGAAGTAAAAAGTAAGTTTATATTGATTTTAAATCTATTATTGCCAAAAAAACCCCTCATTTCTAAATAAATAACTATTATTTTTTAAAAAATGAATATTCAAATATTTATAAAAATATTTAAACAAAATATTTTTTTAATCATAATATCTAAATTTTCCAATGGTGAGTTTTTTATAATTTTATGAGACAGTCATATTTTCAGGTAAAAATTAAATAAGATATTAATATTAAATATCTGTTATTACCTCATAATGACCCAAATATGTTGTAATAAATAATATAAAGGGTATCCAAGCAAAAATATATGTTTCCCATTTAAAATAATTATATTATATTTTTTATTTGATTAATTTTATAAGGCCATTATGAACCCTCTTAAATATATAATATATTTTGTGGTTTTAAAATCATTTCACTAAGTGTATAACTCACCTCCACATCACAAAGGGAAATATTTTAATAATATAGATCTTTGGGAAAATAAAATATGTAAATCCACCCCACTTTTTTAGAAACCATTAGAAAAAACCATCGGAATGCTTTTGGTTTTGGTGATTTTCTTATATAGAGTACAAAACCCTTGGTTGAGTAATAATAAATAATTTCCCACTCATTTACCATATAAGCCCACCCATGATCCCATTTATATTCACTCAAATACATTTTATCGCATCCTTAGTCTCCCCCATATCTCAAGAGTCCTCTTAATGCTCTCCAAATATCAAAATAATCTCCTCCAAACCATTTGGAATTACCCTCCCAAGGTAAGAGATTTCCATCTTCTTCTTTCCATTCAAGAACCCACTTTATAGTTTTTCTTTTCTATTATAAATGGATATGTTATTATATTTTTATAATGATTGAAATAGTGTCCAAATAAATATGTAACAATGATATAACATTTATTTCCTCTCATTATATATTTTTTCTAAACTGTTTCAGTGCCAAAATATTGTAATGAATTTCTTTATTCATTTTAGTCTAGACTGTATATTGTCTTGTGCCTATTAGATTCCATTTATGGGGATTTGGGTATGTTTTTTTACATGAAGCATACTTCCACTAGTGTTACATGTTATTATATACTCTTTTCCCTCACACTAATCCATCCCATGAACCTTTATGTACAACATTCACCATGCTGAAATTTAGCAAGGGATGCTATATTTCTTCTTTTTATTCAAGTATCTTATTTACCTTATGTTATTTATAATAATTTCTTATTATTTGGATTCATTCTTACATATCCCCCTTAAATATAAATTTTACTTCTCAATGATGAGATACACCATTCACTATCATCAATCCCTCCCATGAACATTCATATGACCCTATTATACTACTGAAATTTCACTATGATTTTCTAAACCAAACAATTGTGAAGTTAATTCCTATACCAATTTCCTATCATGGGAGTTTACCTTTATATGTTTATACATCTTGAATATAGATTTTAATGTATTTATTACACATTAATTCCTTATGTAATACTATTTCACGATAAATTATTCCTATTTATAAGATAAATGTGGCAGAGTTAAGCTTGATAAAGAAATCAATGTGACTGGTGTGCCCAAAATTATATGACACTCCAATGCATTGGATAATGTTTTAGTCTCATGAGATTTCAGGCGTGCGATTATGGAGTGAAAATTATCCATTACAAGACTTTTTCAATCATTTTATCTTGGATATGGTCATTGAAATAAGTTTATAATGGAATTTTTTATGTTTTTCTACATTTACAAATTTCATTTATGATTATCATGATATATCATGCCTCATCGTTCTTGTTTATTATTATCACCACCCCTTTTATTCCCCATTGATATGAATATTGTCTGATATTTATTACTTACATCATGTTATTCCATGTTTATTTCCTTACATAGATTTATAGCTCAACCCTTTCTTATATATATCCCTAGGATATCCCATATAGTTTAAACCATGAAGGAATATTATGATCATGTTAAAGATGTTTCCAATAATGGAAATGTATTCACTATTTTATCTTATTGTGTAATGTACTTAATTCCCAAAAACATTATACATATCGATCATCCATGTTTTATTATATGTAATCTTATGTGAAAAACATGAGCTAATACATAATGTAGATAGGGTTTTTCATAGTTGGTATCAAAGAAAATTTTATTTATTTTTGGGTTTAGAATTAAGAAACTCTATAAAATGAATTAGGAATAAGACATAACATAAGAGTACATCCCTAAATTTCAAAAAATTGTATATTAATATATTTTCAAGAAAATAAATCCATTACTAGATACTTATTGTAGAAATGGATCTGGCAGAAATGTATATAAAGGTAAAACCTGAAAACACCACATTGAGCGAGAATCAATCAAAAATTCGTGCTCTATAACAGACCTTTCGGCACACCTGGTTTTACACTCATAGGGGATACGCATTTGTAAATTAATAAACTCATTATGAACCATTATTAAGGTAATAAAAAAATTACAATAAGTTTTTATGTTATGAAGTAGATCCTGCTTAATAATGACTGAATCAAGGAAATTCATAACTTAATGAATAAATGTTATTTATAAGTTATCACTTTAATGTTAACTGGATTATCATATGTGTGTTAAATTGTATGAAAGTAATCATAATTTAGTGAGAAATATGGTATTTTATTCGAAATTAATTAAAGGACTAATTTATATTTTTCATGAATGTATATTTCATTATGTCTCTAGTCTAGATGATAATGCAATTCCTTAACTCTTGGAAAATAATATTGAATCAAAAATTATTTCATATTATGATCATTTTAGATGAATTTATGGTCTTTTCACAAATAAAAAAAATATGGTTTTGTGGTCAATAACCTTATCTTAACCATGTTATCTACAACAATTTATTAGTAATTTGGTATTATTTTTTTCATCTAGGGATATTTTTTCACCTACAACTTATATTATCCTACTTGAAAACCTAATTAAAAGATGTCGTTCATAGTTTCCATTCTCTATTTACATGTATATGTTTTATTATACCCTTTTAGTATGTGGGTTATCAATGATGATATTATCAAGTATTTATTATGAAGTTAAATTTTAAATTGTGAGGATATAATTTATTAAATTTTAAAATAATGAAATACCTCAATTTTTATAAAAGATAAAACTATGTTCAATTGCATATATGAGACACAAAACAGAACAAAAACAAATAATGATTATTTAAATATGACAATTTTGACATTTCCATTAAATTTTTGGATATTAGTAGGATTAAGTACACTACTAAATTTATATATATGTCCAAAATATAATGATAAATTCTTATCAAATAATCAATCAATTTTTGTTAATTCCTTTTTTTCCTTCAAGATATGTTTTATTTCAAAGTGATTTTTATTATATTTTATAAAAAAATATTACTTTATCGAAAATTTGTAAAATTTATTTGATAGAACAAACACAATTTTTAATATAATCACATCCAAATTAAAATTGTTTCTTTTTTTTGAAAATATATATTTTTTAGTAAATAATGAAAAATTTTGTTTTTATGTAATTTTTTTATATTCTTTTGATAAATTAATTAACATAAATGTTGAAAAATTATATTAATTTGATTTAAACTTAATATAATTTTTTATATATTTAAATTTAATTCTATTATGTATATTTAAATAATTTTTATTCTGGATTCTATTATAATTTTATTTTTAATATTTGAAATACGGTTTTTGAAAAAAAAATTAAAATGTATAATGTTTCTCTATTTGGATTAATTTTAATAACCTATAATGAAAAATTAATTTATTTAAATTTTTGTATTATATTTATTTCTTTATTAATTCAAATTCATAAAATAAATATTAATAGTTATATATTTAAAGAAAAATCATCATTTCCTTGAAAATGCATTTTTTAGAAAAGCAATTTCTGTCATGCTTGCATGTCTTCTATTTAATTTAATTCATCTACCATTGTAAAATTATTTTGATAAAATGAAATCGGTATTTGGAACCATAATAATTAAAATTAGTTATTAAGGTCTAATAAATTTCTCAACAATATGAATAGTATCCATAGAAAATATTTATTACCATCGTAAAATTAAAATATATTAAATAAGGGTAAAATAGTAACAATAATAATTTAAAAAGGATTTAAAATAAGTATCCCAGTTTTATAAATATTTTTATTTTCATTTTATGAAAATAATTCTTATATTGTTTTACTTTATAAATAATTTAATAATGGTTTTTGATAAAAAAAAATTGATAAAACAGAAATTGTATTTTGTGTAATACAGAATTTCAATTAAAAAATAATTTTTTTATGAATTAATGAATTATGAAGATTAATTATAGTTTAATAAAACATTACTATTAAATATTTTTTAGTAAATATAAATGATAATATTTTTTTATAAAGTAAAATTTAATTTTTATCAGGGTTCAAAAACTGTTATTGTTAAAAAACCCCAAAACAACTCAATAAATGTTGATTCTTATTTTAAAAGTGAAAATAACTTATTTAGAAAATTATTTTGATAAAATTAATATTTTTTCAGAATTAGAAAAACTAAATTATCTAATGGTGAAGCTTTCATAATTTTCAGAGAAAGTAAAATTTTCATTTTAAAATTAAATACACAATAAATATTTAGTGTGTAATATGACATCAAATTTAGCAGAATTGATTTAATAAATTAAAAAAATTATATAAAAGACCAAATATATATTTTACCTTTAATATAATATGTATTTCATTTTATTTTGTTAATTATATAAGGCCTTTATGAACCCTACAAAACTCTAATAAATTTATGGTTTGAGAATCATTTCTTTAAGAGAACAACTCACCTCCACTTCACGAAGGAACATATGTTGATAATTTAAGACATATTAATTATAAACTAATTAAAACCAATATTATGTGGATGAAATCATGGGAAAAACCATAGTAATGTCTATGGTTTGCGGTATTTTATTATATAGATTCAAAAACCTATGTTTGAAAAATAATAAAGAATTCCCCACTCATTTTTTATATCAAACCACTCATAATACGATTTAAATCAACTAAAAATCCTTCGATAACATTATTAATATACCCTAACCTCCCTATATTTCCCCCATGGAGACCCCATGATCTCTATATGGCCCTCTAAATAATTTGGAATCTCCCTCTCAAGGTACGATATTTTTATCTTCTCATTTACATTCAAGAATCCTCATTATAATTAGACATTTGAAGCTAAATTGTTTATTTGGTCATATATTTATAATGATAGCTATACTATCCTATTGAATCTATAATAATGAGATACCCTTTATCCCATATCATTATCGATTTTACCTATTCGTTTACAATGTCAAAATTTAGTAATAGATTTCTCTCTTCTTTTTATTTGTGCTCTTTTTAATGATATGTGTCATAGTCTCCATTTGTGGCTATTTCGGTATGTTTTTCAACATCCCAATTAATTTAAATTTTATTTCAATGTGATTAGATAATCCTTTCACTCTCATTATGACCTCCCACAAACCCTTATGTACACCCATTATCATACCGAGATTTAGTGAGGGATCCTCTCCTTCTCCTCTATATTCAAGTAACTTTTTATCTTATGAATTTTATATTCATTTACTAATGGTGGTATATATTATTTCATACCCCATTTATTTATATTTTATGTCTAAATGATGAGACAAAAATTTTCCTCTCATCAATACCTCATATTAATATTCATATTCCCCCATTATGTTGCTGAAATTTCACAACGATTTTTCATCCCAAACAATTGTGTGGTGAATACCCATACCCATTTCCTATCATGGGTGTTATACTTTATGAACTTATAATTATTTATTGGAGAATTATATATATTTATTCCACAATCCTTAATCAAGGAATAATATTCTATGATAATTGACTTGATGTTCTATGATCGATGTAGAATAATAAAGAATGAGAATGAAATAAAAGTGACAGGTGTGCCCAGAATTATATAGTACTCTTATGCATTGGGTAATGTTTGAGTCTCATGCAGCATCATGAAAAGGATTAGAGAGTGAAAATAATCCATCATGACGACTTGTTAGTTATCCATGACCTATGTTTGTGATGTATTGTTTTAAATTATTTATAGATTTTTCATATTGCCTTTATGATTATAATGTTGTATCATAACTCACTATTATGTTTATAATTAACACCAATTTTATGACACAAATATAGACTATTTTCTAAACTTGCATTACTTTATTTAGTTTATGCCACTTCTATTCCCTTACTAGACTTTATAGATCGCCCCTTTATTATGTATGTCCCCAGGTTACCCATGCAGTTTTATGTACAAAGGAATATTATAATCAAGTAATGTCATTTTTCAATAATGTAGATGTATTAAATTTTATGTAATATACTAAATTACCAAAAAAACTGGACTTCTTGATCTTATAGGTTGTATTAGATATAATATTATTTAATTAATCATTAATTAATATGTAATTGAGAGATTTTTTTTCATAGGACTCCACTTTCAGAAATTACATGGACAAGGATAATTACCTTATGCAACAAGAAATCACAAATTAAAAGATTAATAGAAATGTGATGTTTCCAAATGATAATCATCTATAAGATATTATTTTTTATAGGTACTTCCTTCTTTATTTTTTGTTTTAAACATCCTAATGTTCAATTTTATTCCATTTAAACTCAAATTATTTACAGTTGTACCTTGTTGGTTAGTGTTGTATAGTTACTAGGAGAAGAAAAGAGAGATTCATTATAACATCATGAAACCCATAAAAAGTGTTAATGATTATGGATAGACCCCATTTACATAGTTCATAACCTGAATTTCTATAGTAATTATGATAGAACGTAATAAACCGCCTTAATGGTTATAGGAAGATCCCATGAAGATAATTCATAGGATAAATTATTTTAGTCAAGACCCATGAATATAATTCAAGAACTGAGTTGTTCTTGGTAGACCTCACGATCTTAATTCATAACTGATTTTTTCTGGGTACACCGCATGAACTTAATTCGAGTCTATATTGGTTATGATAGACCCCATGAACAAAATAAATGGAAAGTATTTTTCTAAGAAAAATACATTAACACAATTCATGACCCAAATTGTCTAGGTAGGCCACATAAATTTAATTCATGTCTTTAATGAACCCTATGAAATTTATTCACCCCTGAATAGACCCCATGAAATAGAAACTCAAATTTTGAATAGGTTTGAAAAAATGAAACAACCTTTTTTCATGAATTTTTTAATCCAAGGTGACTGATTATTTAATTTATATGAGAATTAAATAATTGATAAAATTCATGCACTGTATACTAAAATTCCTACATTATATAAAATTCATGCACTCTAAAACTGGATTTGTAATGATATAGTCATATCGACCTACTCATTTGTAATCCCAAAAAAATTGGGTTGCTATTTGGTACCTGAATAGATTTCATCGATAGAGGTTTGGTTATGGGAAAGGGCCTCAACTGTTGGATGTTTCTATCTCTATGGGTTGGATTAAGGATGTTGGAGGAATAGGGGGATAAAGACCGGGTATTTTGGAGTCATTTATCATTTTAGATTTTTCTTTAATTTATATGAATATCATCACATAATTTTAAAAAAACTCATACCATCATTTGATGATTCTATTTTTTTTTATTTTTTTTATTGTATCCTTTTCATATTTATTTTCATCTTTTACTATTTATGTTGTCTCAACTACTCTATTTTGATTTCTATTATTATTGAAACCTTGTTCCATTAGGAATTATATCACCACTATAATCCCCACGCCCTCAATACAAGTTGGAAACCAATGGAATACAGAGAGGAAATCCTATTTTTACGTAACCAATATTGTTTTTCCATATGAGGGGGAATTAGGACTTGGATGTTACAAGAAAATATTCCCAAGTTTTGTTCATTATTGACCATTATTCTAGAATTCACCAGAATATCATCAATGAATTCCACAAAAAATAAGTAGTGATTCATATAAAATATATAATTTATCAAAAATATAATCACAATTGTTTCATCCATAAGATAAATTTCATAACATCATATTCATATTTCCCATTATGGATTTAGAAATATATCTTTATAATATCCTCCTTCGGAACTCGATCATGGTGATTCCATGATAATAAATTATTTTTGGAGAACTATTTAGCTTCCCTAAATTGAGAAATATAAACATTTATTAATATATGTGGATAGTTATTCTTTATCATATCCTTTTTAGATTATAATAATCTACCCAAAGATAAGGATTTCCTTCCAATTTCACCACATAAAGAAATGGTGGTACCAAGAGAGATGTACTTGGTTAATTGAACCATTTTCTTTCCAAATATTTTAGAAGAAATTATAATTCCATCAATTCCATTGATGGAATTTTATAGGTAGGATGTGAAAGAGTACTAGTCTCTATTATAATATAATTGACAAATTACACTTCCCTTTTATTTGAGAACCTAGAGATGTTATTTGGAATAACATCATGAAATTGATCAACAATAGTTAAAAAAATATCTCTGTCTGACCAAGTTAATAGTTTCCAAAATAAATGTTATTAAATGATAAGATATAGTGCTAAAATTTTGTACCAATGGTAATATTATAATTTTATTCATATCCAAATCTCTTTTACAGAGTGATAAACCCCATACAATGATCTGGAACTAATGATAAAGGCATAACAGTTTATGTAGGTCTTGAAGGATGTCAACTAATCAATTACCAAAACAAGTTCATTGATTCTAATATAAAAAATAGGGAAATAAAATATAAACTCATCCTTATAGATAGTTATAGAACATACAACACACTTAATGTATTGGCATTCTTATTGGCCAATAGGTTTTTGAGGTTTTATTATAGGAGTAATCATTTCAATATTCAAACCCATATGATCTAGAAAAGAAGAAATAATAATGTCGTGGGATACCCCCACTCGAAACCAGGATTTATAGAGTGTAAAAATATAGATAATAATACCTAACATGGTCAAATTACTAGATTGATCTTCCATGGTAATTGGATTAGCAACATACAACTTATTAAGGTGTGTATAACAATTATTTATTACTCTATTGTGGTTGTGATGACTACTGAGGTGATGTTGTAACATGAGAATCACCATATGTTTTATGGTTTGGTGTTCGATTACAATTATTACTTGATTAACCCTTATAATCATATGATGATTTGGACATGTTTTGTCCATTACAATAAGTTATCCTTGGAGTCTCCGTACAATAATGTTTCAGTTATCTGAGTGTTCCATAATAATTATATTAAAACAGAAAACACAAGAATTACCTCTTGATATGATCATAATATCAACACTAATAAAATCCTAGTGGATTATGGTGGAAAACTAAAAAGGATAATGAACCATGTGACTTGTTTCCTGATTTTTTCTTCTTTTTTGAGTAAAAATCTTTATATTACACTTTTTTCAATGAGTTTGTTCCCCCTTATACTCATGTAAGTAATTTTTTTTACTAATATAGATTCCCTTGGTATCCAATTATTATACCATTACCCTGTTCACTATATCTATATAGTTTCTAATATATATGGAAACCAACTTGGAGGATATGTCATGTCTTGTCCCTTCCTAAAAAATCAAGACCATCAAGATCCCACTAGTGGAATCTTATGGAGGAAAAAACATTATCCTAATATATTATGTAATATAATCTACCAAAAAAATAATTTCCCACTTAATGATAAATAAATATGTCATTTTTGGGACATTGAAGGTTCATGAATAAAATTTATTATTAAAAATCCTTCAAAGGAAGTCTATGTTAGGCCCTAATCCTATTTAGTCTAGAAAAAAATATCCCACCACTTCCAATAAGGATCCACCATCATATAAATCCATTAATTTAATTTATTATCCTCTAGGATTCCTATGAAATGAGAAATTATATTTATCTTCCCCTACAATGCCTTTACCTTTTAAGGATTGAAATAGTCACCAAAGATAAGTTGATTTTGTTTTTCAAAATAAGTGGATAAATGTTCAGGGTGGGGTTGTGAGTTCTGGTTTCCCCTATACATAAATTAAAATGAATGGACTATACTATTCATTATCTTCTAGTTTAATTATGGTCAAGGTCGAAAACTATTTTCAACCACTTCCTTCCATGGGTTCCTTAGTCATCGAAATGGTGCCATTATTTAAATATAACGACAAAAAATATAAAAATATGAGAAATTTTTATAAAATGATTTAATTATAAATGAAAATCTGAAAAATAATCAGTCTTATTTATAAACATCTGAAAACCATCAAACATAATATGATAAATACAATCTTAATGGTAAGTCTCACTAATAATTCCTGATACACTACACTCGTAGGATAAGCACATGATGATTTGATGACAACACATAATGGTGTGTCTCAAAACCCTTTTTTGTACCCAAACCACCCTGCTAATTTTATGTCAAATATAAAAAACATAGAAACAAATATTTGTGCTTTATATTTCATGTTATAAAATTACTATATCATTGATATTTTCTGAATATAGCGAACTGAACAAGAATGAAACCATATGTTACATCCCACCAATAACCCATTGTCATTGGAAGAGGATAAGGTGAAACTAATAATAGGTGATGTATCCAGGACACCAATGTCTTACTACAAGTTCCAAGAGAATGAAATATCATTAGGGTAATATTTTCACAAAGAATAGAACAACCTAATGATAATAAAAGAGAGACATACAACTTTGTATGTTTCACTTATTATAAGATGATAAAACTCAAAATAAAAAATAGTATCAGAGTATCATAATGAATTAAAAGAGTATAATATTGAAACCATAAAGGAAAAAATAACTTAGTGTAAATAATGTGGGCTTAATCGAAGAACCATCCCAATGAATTTCCTTGTTCTAAAACAATGTCCCATTCTCAATAAATCATAATGCACCACTATATATGTAGAACACATTTTCATTAATTTTATCTGATTATAAATCATCTACAAACACAATAATGATCCCAAGAAGGAGGTAAATATAGAACTCAATAGGTAATCCCCAAATACTTCCCAACACTTGACACATGGAACAATAAATTTTTAGATCACAATTATATAAACTAGTGGGTGGGGGCATGAAAAATTTTTATCAAAGAAATTATTTTAAGAAAATAAACATAACTAAATCAGTTTTTCCATCCATTCATTACACATGGAATACCCATCCAAGCACCAAATTCACACAACCATTATTACCTAGTGATATTCCCAATACTCACGATCATTGAAAAATCATGTGTTAAATTTTTTACTCACTTTAATACCATATGCCACTAGTAAATCAACCCTATTTATGAAAAAACTAGGATATACCATTGCAATATCATTAAATAATTCTAATCACACATTCCAATGTCAAAAAACCCATTTTCTTGATAACTGTTTTATTCGAGGAAATTAATCAAACACCATATGTAGATTATTTAAAAACTAATTATTTAAGTACTAAAACAAAGTCACTTTCCAAAAAAATCATGATATAGTGATCAAAAAATCAAACCATCAAGTTATAGAATTATTAGAATGGGAGAAAAGACATATTTTTCCTAATAGTTGAAGAAAAATAATAATGAAAATAGTATTCTCTAATCCATTCCTTGAAACCACATCCCATAATTATATCCCAACCAGATATCTCCAAAATACCTCATTGTTCAAATATATATATATTATAGAATACATATAAACTTATAGGTGAGTGAATGTGAGAATATTTAATAATAATTAGATAAAAGAGAGACATGACATTTATTCTAGAGATTAAAGACACTTTAATTCATCAAAACATTCCAAAGAAACCAAGGTAACCACAAATAACACCTAGTGAAGGAGAGGACTTCAAGATACTAGGATATTTAGTGAAAAAATGATATCTTTTTTTGTGTAAATATGAATTTAATTAGAGTTTTAAAATAATTTAATGCATGTCACAAGTTTGGGCCACACATTTTCTCAAACCACGAACCAACCATGCCCATGCTACTATCATCTAAAAGGAGAGCCACATTTTTCTTCCCCATGATTTTCCAATATTTTAACTAACAAGGCATATGATAATGGACATCAACCTTGGATTCAGATAGTGGTGCCTCATGTTTTAGTAAACCATGTGGCAAATTTTCATTACTAATTTCCAAAAAAAACACCAATTTCACACTGGTTTACCTAGCTCCCCACATAGTTTAGAGAAATTTTGTACGAACTATATGCCAACCTAGTGACACCTATAAACACATTCATAGTTCCCTAGAAAAATTGCATCATTTTTACTAACCATTCTCTATTAGTGAACCCTAAAACCCAAACAAAACACCCCGAAACCATCTAAACACCCCCATAACTCAAATAATATTATATAATAAAAAAAATACATAATAAATTAGTAAATTACATAAAATCATAGTTGGTATAAATACTATTATAGTTTTTTCATTTATGAATTTTCATACGGTTTCCAATAATGAAGAATATTTGGAAATTCATTTTTTAAATATCACAATCATGGTTAGCTTATATGTAATATATAATTATGATGTATTTTACCACGGGAACTGGTGAAATGTTGTAATTATTGTCTATTTATTGATTTTTAATAAACCCTTGACCCAATTTCCATGATTTATAGTAATTTAATTTACCTTCTCCGACTTTTGTATTCTTAAATAACCATTTTCAACAAAACAGTATTTATATTTATTAGAGGGTCTAACAGAATAAAAACTTTTTTTTTGTGGAATCTATAAAATAGTTCATGGATTCTTTAAATTTATATTTTTTTGTTACTTAGTCCTTATAATAAAATGTTTCATCATTATCAATTAATAATTCATAACTGTCTTCTATGACTAGAAAACAAAATCTTTTTAGTTCTATAACCTATCTACTAATCCTATGTAGTACATGTGTATCTAGAATAACCACTTATATTGGGATTGATAAAATTTTTCATTAATTAAACCTTGAATATCTTTATTATGTAATTCATTGAGTTCAATATTACTACCACTATCTCATTTGGAGATGTATTCTTTATCAAGTAATATTGCATGTCGTGTTTCGATTACCTTTTTTATATGGGAACAGATATATAATATTCACTGTCTTCCATGGGATATCATATAATGATAAAAATCATGGCCTATGAAACTGAGTAATTTTTATTATATCTTTAACAAACATATTCAATCCCTATACATTTGTATCTGAAATAATATACTTATTCCCTTACTTTAAACCATATGGAAGTACGTTTTCCACAGAACTTGGATCTAGAATTAGTATATATTATATTCTATGTAATTAATTTCCAAAAAATGATATTGAAATGTATTTATGACTCTTAATTGAAAAAATATGTCCAAAAAGGTTCAGTTCCTCCTATCACAGACACAATTCTACTATAGATTGTAAAAAGGAGTGAGTTGTGATAGGATCACAAACTTCCTTAGATAGTTGATTAAATCCTGTTTCATATAATCCTTACCATGATCCAATGCTTTTATTTTATGTCCAAGTTGATATTTTCTTCTTCAATAAACTACATAAATTTTGATATTATTCATACTTATAAGTTATGAAATAAACAAAACCATATTTACATAATTAATCAATAAATTTTTTAATGTATGTTTATCCACCACTAACATCAAACCAAAAATTTATGTAAACATATTGTTGTATAAATTTGAGAATCCCCATGAACCATTCAACATTTCCACAAAATTAAGAATTATTTATATTTTTTTATAAATAAGAATGTCATAATTCATGTTATTAGTGTTTAAAAGAATAAAAATACCCATCTTGATAGTGGTTTTTAAGTACTTATTTTTTACATAACCAAGTTAATGATTCAATATATTAATGTTATATGAGTCATTTGAATTGGAATTTTTATTTATTACCAATAGTTTAATTTTATATTGTATTTCATAAATACAATTTTTATTATGTTCCACACTAAAAAAATGCATTATTTGTTAAATTAGTAGATTTTAAACCCAAAAAAGAATAAAAATAATGTAATTTATAAATAAATAGATATATATTTTTGGTAAAACTAGGAATGAAATAATATATCTTGAAAACAAAAATAAATAATTTTAGAAATATGAGTTGGTAGTATCTTATATCTAAGGAATAATGTTCTAATTTTATCTTGAAGATCCACCTCACATAAAAGGAATTCTCAAATATACTAGATTCATCTATTTGGATACAAATATAAGAAACAGAATATGCATCTAATAGAAAAATAGTATAAATGGAAATGTTATATTTGAATAAAAATGCATCTAAATATTCCCTCTATTTTTTTACTATGCTTTAAATCTGATTCAATTTGCCTTTATTTCAACATAAAATATATTTATATCTTTTCCCCCAATTTTTTTGATCCTCATTCTCTTGTTTGGGAGAAAAATTAGAGAATTTGACTTAGACGTAGACATGGGGTCCATTTCTTTTTCATCCTTCTGGTTCGTAATAAGTTCCATATGATTTTCATTCTACTTATCTTAATCTATATAGAGAATTATAATTTGGAGTTTTGTGAGAGACTTATCAACTTTTATATATATTAAATTCACAATCATACTAGATTACATCATAGAGTGTAAATAAAGTATGAGATATCTACAAAATTCCCTAAGTGATATAAAAAATGAAACACCAATCACTCCATAAAACCAATCATCTTGATAACACAAATCCCAATTAGTGAACCTTCTATAATATTTAATGTTAAATGTATTTTATAGATCCCATAATACTTCTTTATAGCCTTCTACAATTAAATATCACGGTGGAGAGAAAACAAAGTTTATATATCCATGTTTTATACATCGTGTGAATCTCACTAGACATGGATGAAAATTTTAAGAGCTTGAAATCAAGTGAATCGTATTGTTGTATCAGTTATACAAATAGATATTCATCAATTTCATGTTTATAAATCCCATCAATGACAAGGTACTTATGAAAATTAAACTAAAATTCTAGGAAAATCACAACATGCAAGTGATTGTACCACTCAAGGATGTTATTGATAATCAAGATATTGTTGGAGTCAGTTCCCTCGAACCAACTATTTCATACTTGAAATTACCTTTATATATTCAATTATTTTTCTAGTAATAAATATATTATTATATATTGTTTTTTATTTATATAAGATTAATGTTATAATGTCATATAAAATATTTCACATTAAATAATTCATAATAATTTTCCAGTATAATTATAACCTTAGTATTCTATAATGATTTTCTCAATAATATTATATATGGTCTGGATATCATTTTAAGATGAGGTACATAATATAGTTGATTATCTATTGCTTGATATATGTTTTCAGCTGATATTTTATATCATGAAGTTTTCTCTTGATAATCTCTATGATGAATTTTTATGAGGAAAAACAAACTAGTTGGAATTCCACATGTTTTCATGTTAATATATATTCTAATATGAAAATGGTTGTAATGATCCTATGAATAAAGAATATTTTTGATAGCATATCTTGAAGTATTTTACTAAAATAGGATATCCTATACTCATAGAGAAGTAGGATATATTGGTTTCCTCATGAGTGATATTAAATTATTGAGTAGGTTAATAATGGTTTGTCCCTTCCTTGTCTGGAGGATGACACCTCAGACATTTGCATTGGGATTCCAAACTAAAATTAATGGTTTTGGATTACTAAAATGATAATTTTAGATATTCAACAAAAAAATAATTATATCACAATATTTGATTACATAAGTATAGACTCTACATGATTAAGAGATATTAAGATGAAAAAACTATATTACAAAGTAAACAATCACAAGTGGTTTTCATCAGTGCGATGTTAACTTCTTCCACTTTGTGTGTATTGACATATTGTTAGATTCTAATCTCATACATTATTAATGTTTAACAAATACCACTATTGAAGGGATCTGGGGGGTCACACACATTATGTATCCATCAATATTAGTGAAATTCTATTTCAATGTACTAGTTGGAATAAATATTATTATCCAAATAAGTAACAATATTTATTTAAGATATTTTAATGGATTATAAATAGTTTCTCCTTAGTTATATTCAAATGAATCTAATATTTAAAATATATTTATTTAAAATCTTATCAAATATAATAATTATTATACCAGATATTAATCATATTATATTATGTAATATTTTCTATTAAATAAATTTTTAATCAATTACATTGATGCTAAAAACAATATTGATTCCTGATATCATCATGTAGAATATTTATTTATTTCTAGTTTTATTGGAAAGGTAAGAAATTATTTTTTTCATTAAAATATTTTTACTTTTCTTACCTAGATATTAAAATAATTAATTATTTTCAATGATTTGAATCTAATTTGTGTCAATTTACTTATCATATGAATAATATATGTTTATTATTCATGGTTCAATAATAGTCAGCGATAGTGGATTGCACATGTTAAGTTTTCTTTAACATAAATGATATTTATTTAGTCTAGTCAGCAAATTCCATAGTAATAACAATATTACTATAATTATTATGGATAATATAATACTTTTAATATTTGATTAAGTGGGGTTTTAATTATAAATATTGAAAATAAGGAAATATATATTTGAACATATGCCATTTTAGAGACGTACATTGAAATCACTTGTATGGAATAATGATTTCCTCTCTAGAGAAGTCTATCTATGATGATAATATATAGGGTTTCTCTCATGATCAATAAAATTCATCCACCTCATTTCCCATATCTAGAATAAGAGAAAAAGAGAGACAATCCTTTAAAATTGAAGGATTGTATAATGATCAAGATGAACTACATAAGATGATTGGATTGTTTATTATAGCACTTGAAATTCCATTATTATTGTTTAGATATTGAGAAGCATGTGTGGATCATAAACTGAGGTGTTCTATTTTGTATTATCTTGTTGTAATAGTGGTAAACATCAAATGGCATTTTATGGGTCGGTATCGATATCAAAAAATATCAATATTGAGGTATTTTTCATTTATTATAGTTGTTAGAAAAATAATGTGAAAGATCCTCTTCCTTGGTTCATGGATTATTTGTCTAATTTCATAAGGTATTTTTATTTAAAGGATGATTTTTTGTTATGATATCAGGGAATATCCACCAAATTCATAAACAATCATGTTAAGAATCATACCATCAATTACATCTGCTGCAAATGGGACCTCTATGTGGAATTAGAACATTCATTCATAAGCCTATAATTATTTATTATGAATTGATCGATTTAAACAATTGTTGTTAGTTTTTTAGTTTTAATTTATTTATTATGTAACATTAAATTTGAAAAATATAACTTATTCACTATCATATAACAAAGATCAATTTAATTACAGATAAATAACATTTGAAAACCTTATCAACCAGAATAGTAGATTTTGGCTAAATAACGTTTGACAATACAAGATGCGGTCAATATGTAATTTACATGAACCGATATTCACTATATTTGGACACAAAATTTAAAAAAGGGGTGGTTGTGTGGTGGAATATGCAATTTCATTACATTACATGTGTTTAATAGAACCATATTCCATATATTTTCAAAGACTACATGTCGTATAAGTATTGTACAATTGATATAGTCCTAAAAAATTTAAATAATGTATTCAAATATGTGTTCTGAATTTGTAACACTCTGCATGAGGGATAAAATATGAGAAACACATCAAATATAGAATAACATGTTTTTAAGAATACATACCAGTCATGTGACCCATAAATGTTTATATGGATTACACACATAATCCCTAGAAATGTATCACATATAGAAAAAAATAGTATTACATTGTAGGTAAGTAGCTGTAAACACTATGTAATGTGTACCCATTTTTGTTTCATAAACACCAATCCATGTTATATATTATGTGTAATTAATATATTAAAATAAAAATAATTTTGAAAATAAATAAAATTACTTGATGTGTATCTAGAATATGTGCTACTTGAAAGTATTTAAAGAATATTTAATACTATATTAATTTTTACTCTAAATTCAGAAAAACACACAATGTGTGTTCATCATTACACTTTCTATACTCCACATGCTTTAAAATCGATACACACCATACAAGTTAATGAATTTTCATGTGTTAATTATTTATAGTAGACATTATGTAATTATGAGACATTTTAGCTACTCTATATTTTGTGTGAGTGCACAATAAACAACAAGAACCATGAAAGATATAGGATAGTTGGGATATGTACACACTATGTTTCCTCTAAGTAAACTAAATGCACCTAATTAATTTAAAATTAAGCTAAATTATTTAATTTGTCTAAAATTATAGTGGGTCTGAATCTCTAGGACTACTTGGATAAACATCATGATAAATGATTCAGGTAATTTATAATATATTTAATTTATTAATTAATGTAATTTTTTGTAATAAATAATGATTAAAAGGAATTAAAACTACTTAATTTAAATTCATGTTTTTAGGCATGTATGACCATTATCTAGGCCAACAGTTTTATTTTTTGGATTTCATTTATATTAATTTTTACAACATAGGTTTTCTAAGAATTGTAAATAAATTAAAATGATGGTGTATATGTCCTACTCACATTATAATATGCAATGAACTACATGTCTGTGGTTTCTTTTATGAATCCTTATACCCCTCATTCCCCCAGTCGACGTGTGAGTAAATAATGATGGTTGGAGAACCCATACATGTGGAGGTGGTCAAGTATGGATTTTAGGTGAAACTAACTACAGAGACATATCTGATGAAAAGTGGAATGTCACAACTCACACTAATATATAGTTAAAGGGTTTTTTCCCTAGTATCAATGGTTATTTTACCATCAGTTTGATAAAATGATAATTTAAAATCTAATTATCATGGAATTTAGTTATTTTATTTCTTTTTAACATATGGTAAATTTTATAGATGTTTTTCCATGATCACATTAATAAATAAATTATTAAAAAAATGGAATTAAAATAAATTTTATTATGCATAAATTATTTTATTTTAAATGGATAGATATTTATTTCAAATCCACAAAATAATAACAAGACATTTATAATGATAAAATAATGAAACTTATAAATAATAAGAAATAAAAATAAAATTATAATTCATAAATTTTATCCATTAAGAAAAATTGAACATTTTTCTGTCAAGGCATAAATTAGAGATCATCTAGACACCGGTGAGTTTAAAAAATTATGGGAGGGTAACTTAATGGTACTTATTTTTTATTTTATACACCTATTAAAGTCAAAATAAATATTGCCTAAAGTGTTGAGAAAACTAGAATCTAGATTTCCGGATATGGGAGTCCAGTCAATTGATCAAGGGGTTATATGTTATCGTTTTCCAAAACTCCATATCTAGATTCCTTCTCATGATTTTCATAGCCTTAGTATAGGTTATGATATGGAAAATATGGATACATTCCACTAGAATGTACCAATTATATTACTTTTTATTTCCAATTGTTGGGTTTATTGGGACATGATAAAATATTGGGAGACTAATAAGGTAATTAAAATAATTTCATCTCACAAATTTTGGTTGTCCAATTTAAAGAAATTAAAATTCACTATTTTGTTATCATTGTTAAATAGAAAATTGATCAACCTAGGTATCTTTTTGACATAAAAAGGAGAAGGGAAATATCATGAATATAAGTATCTTTCTTGTGTGATATAAGTTCTTACATATTATACTACTCTAAGATAGGATTCTTTTGGTACTAGAGTCCCTAAATTATAATTCCCCTAATATAAAGGAATGTGCATAAAATATATTTTATACCTTATCAACATAAATGATGTTGTAGATTCATATTACCTAATGTTGTCATACATCTAAATAAGTCACATAAAACATAGATTAATATACTATTCTCCAACATGTTTAGGGTATTTTTTCGAGAAGAGCTAGAAAATAGTGGAATATGATTTTCAAGGAAATTTTTATACAAAATTAGAGAAGGTTTAACATTAATAACTCATATTTTCAAAATTATTGGATAAATATATTCTTTATATATTCTAGTGTTTTAGATACCTAATGAATTGGGAAAAGATCTCACGCCTTTTTCACACCCATAACTTCTCCCTTTTTTTTATAAATTTTAATATGAAAAATTTTAGAAGCCTCTCTCAAATATTCATACTATAATTTTATAGGTAGATTAGAACATTAAGAAAGGATACATTATTTTATTATAGTGAATAAGATAAAGAGAAAATTTCAATGACCCAAAATGAACTATATGACAATGGAATGTATACAAAAACCATGTAAGAGGGGGAGGATAAAGGAGAAAACAAGGGATCAAGTTGATTTTGGTTTTGTAAATGCAATGAATTCGCACTAGAAGAACAACTGCACTATGGCATGAAAGTAATGGTATGTTTTAGTTTATTTTGTTATCACCTGAAATAATTTTGTTTCTATAAACTTGGTATTATATACAACATGTAGTGATAAAATTTGTATTCAAAAACATGATATAGATAAATTCAGAATAGTTTCTTAAGGTTAATTGGATCTATTATCATCCAACGTAGAAAACCCACTACAGTGTCTATTTAAGACTACCTTATCATGTTTCCAGTTAGGTTGATATTAATTTTAATGAACTATTATTATATTACAAGCATTATAAAAATCATTAATTTTGAATCTTGTTTCTATATAGATTCTTTTATATTCAAATGTAGAAATAAAAAATTCTAATTTTATAAATATATATTATATTATTGTGTTTAAAATATAAATATTGGAATTTATGTGATTTATTAGGAAAACTACATGTTGGTAAATAATAAATAATATATTTCACATAACCCATATCATACCCAATTTTGGATCACCATCCACGTCATATAAATGAAAAATCATAATAAAACATTATATAGAGTGATATTTATATAATTTTTTATTATAAATATTTTTTATTTGTCATTATTTTATATAGTTTAAGATGAAAAAACATCATTTAGTAGAAATGGTAAAAGGGCCACAAGTATTCTTGAATTGGTTTTAATAGATGTGTCTGGAAACTTTCCAATAGAAATTTGGTGGATACTCATTTTTCATAGATTTTATAGGCAATATTATTAGACACAGACATGTCTAATTAATGAGGTTTATGTTATATTCCATGAAAATATTCATGGAATATGAGATTGAAGTTGATAAATTTCTTGGTAAAAGGATAAAGAAAGTCTACTATGATCACGGTGAAGAATATCTTACCAAAGAGTTCATTGATTTGAGTTTGTGATTATTTCCCTGCTCACTCCACCAATTAGTGGAATGGTGTAATGGAAAATTGGAATCAAAAGTTTTCAAACGTATATATATAATAATTAAGAGTCATTCAAGTATTCTATTATTCTTTAGGGGATATACATTAATGAATATAGTGTATGAACTATACTAGGTAATAACTAAAGTTGAATAAGGTATTACGTATGAGCTTTGGCCTGTGAATAATATTTTTTCAAATTTATTAATGTAGTGTTTATATTCATTTTATATGAATATTTTTTGCATGAAGATTTAAACTAAAGGAAATAAGTGTATCTTAATATGAAATCTTAATGAAACTAAATGATAATACATAAATAACTCTTAGAATGATTGTGGTTAATATATGTATTAAATTTCATGAGTAGTAGAAATATAACAAGGAGATAATGGTGATGGATATACCTCGATGATGTCAAGGATCATGTTATAGTAATGTATTTTCAAGTCCATATTCTATAAATCTCCCTAGAAGGGAATTTTTATGTGAAAAACAAACTTTATATGTGTAATCGAGAGGTTAGAGATCTAAAGTGATATGGATTTCTAAATATTGAGGATAATGATTCATTATTACCTGATAATATTGTACTTTCTTCTTAAAAGAAATTAATTAGTGGAATATAATATAACAAATGGAATGAATTAGTGAGTTTGGAAGTGGTTTCCATATGAAAAAACCAATAAGGTATTTTTATAGAAACAAAAGTGTATGTAACGGCCACTGGATTCAAATGGGTATTCATGAAGAAACTATACATGGATGGGAAAATTAGTACATATAAATTTAGATGGATTTTAAAAGGGATTAAATGGAATCATGTAATTTACTATTATTAAACCTTAAAACATGTTTCCTTACAAAAAATCAATTATAATTGTGATTTTGACCCTTGTAACCCATAAAAATTCCAGATTAGATTGTTGTTGTATGCATTGATCCTCTCTCGGTTAGTGTATCATAGATCTACAGTTCAATTACTTTATCCCTCATGTTTATTCAACACCTTGGGAAATAAAATATTAGGTTAATATTTGATATGGGTTTTAATTTGGTTTATGTTTCTCTAGGACTCTATCTTGAAAATTTATAGCATTTTTTATCTCTCTGAGTGAGGATCCAATGATGGGTGTTGATAATACCATGACTTGAGGTATGTGTTTTTAAAATATTCAAATAAACTAAAATAGTTTTTATATAAATGATTTTAAATTTATTTCAAATTTAATTTTGAAGAATGATTTATGTATTTTGATAAAAAAAAATTGAAATAAAAAAGTGGGCATGATGATATCTCTTTGATGGTGTATTTGGAAATAATGTATTCATTTTTAGAAAATGATCATGAATTATAATAAATTATTTAAATAATGATATTGATGAAAGAATTTAGAAAGATAAGTAATGAAATTATTAATTATTTAAAATAAATATAATATATTTTAAAGGAATGGGATTTGATGATAACGGTTTTGATGATTGGTTTTTTAAATTAATTGGAATGTTTAGAAACATGAATTTTGGTATGATCATTGTGATTTATTGAAATTTACTAAGATAGATTGAAATAATTTATTTAACCATGTATGTTCGATCAACATGAAGAACATGGGTTCATGGGAAGTGCAGTGGGTGGCCTTAGATATACATTCTTGGAATGTGTTAGCTTTACCTAGAAATGGATTGATGATTTCAATGATGGAAAAACATATTTATTTTTGGGAGTTCATTATTTTTTCAAAATGGATTCAAATACCCCCTTGGCATGAGATTTATTTAATTTTTCACACGTAGATCCATATTTTACCATGATAGTGTGGAACCAGGAGCCTTAAACTAACCAACCCAAAGACTCATAACCATAGTTCTATGATTAAAAAGTATTTATACATTCTAGTGACAATGAAATGAGTTCTTATTGAATATTTCTATATAAGTGATTCTTTATGCATATTTTGATATAAATTCACTTTAATACCTATTTTATTCTTACCATTTATTCTTTAGATGGAATGTACTGATTTGGCTTGTGAAATTATTACTATGTTAGGTTTTATTTAAAATTGTGTCTATATAGGTTATTTGATATATATTTATTATGAAATTCTTGGTGATATATTACTCGTCTATTATTTCTCAGACCCTAATTTTTATTTTGGGATTTTGTATACTTTCTTATGATATGTGTAGGAAAAGGGAAACCCCTTAGATGTGGTGGGTGTTCATGATAAAGAGAACCTCAAAGCTAGAGGTGAGACGAGGGTATGTGATAAACGTATTGTGAAGATATCTTATAATGAGAATTTAATTTATAATAGATGTTTAGATTGAGGTTTTTATACATTGTGGACTTTTTACTATTGATTATTTTTAGGGAATATATATAGTTTATAGTTTCTTATCAAATATGTTGTATTATTGGGTTATCCTTGTTTTGAAATCATTCCATCTTCATGTATTCCTAATGTACATGACACAGTATCTAGCCAGCGGGGATTGTGAATTCCATTTAGTCCCCTTAATGATAGATTTGGGTTCCTATTTACCGAGTTATCTAGTTTGGTTTGAGATAAATTGGTATGAACTGTGGGTGTGTCTATATTTGGATGTTGGTATGATGTTTGGAATTCCTTTGTAGATAGAAGACATTATTATCGTTATTTAATGGGTATGTTATAAGTGATTTACTTGTTATATCTCATCATAACAATCCATAGGTTTCCCAGGTTTTTAGTGAAAAAGTGACTTTTTGGAGTGTTTTGATCTCATTCTAGATTCTTCTCAATCTATGATATGATATTTGTTTTCTCAGATTGAATTATGATTGATAGTGTCAATATTTATATAGCTCTTGGCTCATGTTTCCTTTTTTCTAGTGATGTTATGTAATACAACCCCCTAAGAAAATTTGTGAATAAAATTAAAATAAGAGATGTTGATAAACCGAAAAAACGGTACCCTCTAGTTGATTAAAGTTAGTTGGGAATGTGTTCCATAATCTAAGCCAAAGAATCTAACTCATTCTCAATCAGAAACATAAATTGATACCTTAGAGTAACGATAATATATATTGTTCCTATGAGTTTCTTTAACAAAACCCACCATGTTTCTCAGAAATGAACAGTCCTTAGGAGGCATTGGATTGGTTGAGAAATATTGAGTTTCTATTTGTGTTTTTTGAGATGATGGATTCAGTTAAGGTGAAATGATCTATCTACAAAATTAAAGGTCCCAATATGAGATAGTGATACACTATGGTTCTAGTAAATAATATTGCGGTGTTTTAGTGGGAGGACTTCAGAACTCTTTTCAAAAATCAATTCTATATATATTCAATCACATTGGATATGTCTATAGTGTTTCTTCACATTCATTAAGGTGATATGTAGTGACAAAATATTCCAATAATTTTTCTGAACTCACTGAGTTCTCACAAGAGGTAGTATTGAAAGAAATGTTTAGGGTCTAAAAGTTTCAGATGGTTATTTGAAACAATTTCTCATATTAATCCACTTTGGGGAAGATTAATTATTCTTCTAATGTTATAAATTGAGAGCTGACAGTGTAAATTTATATGAAAGGTAAGTCATGTTTGATGGCAGTTCATTCTACTCCTAATAATAAATTTAGTTGTCCCTTCAAATGGATGATGAAATAGGTTGAGTCAGTTGGTTGAAACCATAGTGGTGTTCCTCAATTGTAGAAAAAGTTTAAATCATTTTTAGTGTTTAGAAAAGTCTAGTTGACATATTTTGAATGTATTATTGTTGGGTAAAAAAACATGATTCCATGTAGAAATTAATTATCTATAACTCTTATGAAATCTCCTGACACATAAATATGTTTTTTCATGATTTTAATGCTCTATGTAGTGGAATGGGATCACCAATATTGTGTGTCTTTATAGAATGGTCATATGCTTCAAATAAAGAAGTTTTATTCATATGAATTAGGAGTAAAAATAATCATGTAGTGGGCGAGTATCCAGTGGAAACCATTATGGTTGCAATGATAGTAATATGTACTATTATAATTACATCTTATATTGTAACTACTTTATTTCATACAGGTTTCTTTAATTTATTCATATCTACCCACACTCTGGATATTTTGAATCTTGCTAAAGTGATTATGAATTATTTGGTAAATATTATAACACAACTCAAGACCAAGATAGTGAAGGATCCTAGAAGCCCCTCATGTAATTTCTCTTTATCAATGATCAAGATCGTGTGGGGGATATTGTAACACCCCAAGATTTCATAGTGTGTTATTTCTTCAAAATAATTCAATAACTTGCACTACACGCAACACCGAGTTCAAGCGCACCATGACTTACCAAACAAGCCGTTCAAAAAAGGTTATGAATAGTATTAACTAAATTTTAAACTGTATATAAACCTTATAATTTTAGAATCCATATTATGAGTTTCTTAGACATAATGTAAGAACAAATTCATCTTCAGTAGTGTAGTTTTACCAACTTTTAATAGTGAAACCTTTTTAAATAAAATATTTTAAACTTTTTGACTAAATGGGGACATCAAAAAATTTAAAATAAAACATCCCAAGCTTCCACGGTACGCTTTCCTTTGAATAAAACAGTAGCGTGTGTTGTACGCAACTTCGAGTTTTAACACACACCACAACCGATCAAACTAGCCGTTATGAATAGTAATACTTAATTTTTTGAAATTATATATATTTTATATTTCAAAATGGACTTCATTTTTGGATTCGGAATATCAAATTTAGCCTAAGGTGAAATTTTGGTACTTTTCGGATAACTTTCATATTTTGATGAATAGTAAAAATTACTAAATTTTAATTAAAAACAACTTTTTTAATCAAAATAATTAATAGTGATAAATTATGAATTTGAGTGGTTTTAAAGTATATTTAAAATATATTTTTACCATTTAATATAATTTTGGTCATTGGACATAATTTTACAATTAAACCGAACATAAACAAGTGTCAATCTTTTGATACTTATTATCTCTTAAAAACACGCTTTTTGTTTTGACAGCGGGAATTAATTTTAAATTAATTTCTGCCACTTCTGTGTTTTGAATTTAGAAAAATGGATTCCATATTTGGAATCAGTATGTTCAAATTGTGTATATAGGTAACTTTTATTTTTAGACATTTTGAATAATTACTGCGGTAAATATTTTATTTACCATGGTTAAGGGTAAATCCGGTAAATAAGGGTTACAAAATAATACTATAATAATACTAAATTACCCTAAAACGTGTCTTAACCCTATTGGTTGATACATGGTCGACCATGGGCATCTTTGGGTCAATTTTGGGACCCCATTGATCCACTTGTAAGTGATAATGACACTTTATTTTAATTAAGTTAAAATGAATACAAAAATGGCATAAGCTTACATCTTTTAAAAGAACAATTTTTTACATAGGGCTATACATGTTTGATTTTCGATTATAAATATTCATTAGAAAGATAAAAAGATTTCCTACATAATGATATTTTATTTATAATTTTTAGACATCAAATAATTTAAATTATTAATGACACAATAATGATGCAATGTTTACCTCATTAATAAATCATTTAAATAAATAAGATTATAATGACTAAAATATTATCTAAAACCTGTCCAATTCTTATTGGTTGATGTTATTTAGAATATGAGTCATCGTATCTTCGACCTCAATGATTTTTGGACCATTATAAACCGAATATAATTATATTATAAAGTAATACTTTCACTCTTTCCTAAAGGGCCCCTCCTCTCCCTTATAAAAGGAGACCACTTCTACTCATTCCTCACACCTCTCAAGCCACTTGGCTCGTCCAAACTCTGCCCAACTAATCTCCCCACATCCCTCTCCTCCTCCTTGAAGCTTCCCCTTAGGCAGAAAGCATTTCAAGAAGTCCTTTGGTTCCAACCAAAGTGAGTTACCTAAATTAAAGGTAACATTTTCTCTTAAATTATTTTAAATTATTTTGCTTCTCCAACCCCCAAACTCTTTTTATTTCCTTTCTTTTGTAACAACACCAGTATCCAAAATATACTAGGATGTTGTTATAAGAAGGATTCAAACTACACATTCACACAACTCCATCTAATGGATGATGAACATAATGTTTCTGTGGATGGAAAACTAACGCCTCACGAAACTATGATTGTTCAAATACATCTTACCGCCTCTCATGGTGGCCATTAGGATGGCACTGTAATTAAATATGATATTAATGATATATATTTTATATATAAGCTTCTGTAATTCCATTTTATTTCATACAATTATTCGTTTCATGTTGTATATACATACGATAATTTCATTTGAGGAAGTGCGGACTACCGCCCCCTTAAAATGATATGACTCGTTCATACCACACATGAAACGTATAAAGGATGGTGTTAATAAACTTAAGTAACATATATAGAATATTATATTTTACTGGAATTGTAATATACCTATGTATCATTTGGATTCGATTCTTTTAAAATAAAAATTAAATGGAAGTAGCATTCGTGCGTACGTACGGACTACCGTCTCCACGAACGCGATGTGATTCATTCTCCATCGTATCCGTTCAAGTATAATTATCATTTGATGATTTAAAAATGATGTTTAAGGACTTGATACCATTCTGGATATGAATAATATACATCCCATTAATAACGAATATGGCTCACATAACAAAGAATATAAAGTAAAATGAACCCGTTAACACCTGAAATGACGATAATTCTAAGATATTATTAACAAATCAATGTTAAAAGATCATATATGATATCATATTAAAGTAACTGATTCTTGTATTATTCAATAACAATTATTTCACCATTATACAGGAGGTAAACCTACCATCGACCAAGGAAAAATTACAAAGTAAGGGATTCTCTTATCTCACTTTCAATTCCGTGAGATTTCCATTGTTCGCTACTAAATTATTGAAGGTGGTGTATTGTGTACTTCCATTTGATATATATTATCATGATTCACTTTATATTCATGTTATTCTGTAAATCATTTGGTGGTTATTAACTTTTGGCCATGCAACTCAGTTGATTAACGTGGTAAGGGATTTTCTAATCTCACTTTTAATTTCGTGAGAATTCTATTGTTCACCACTTAATTATTGCATGTGGTGTATGTGTACTGCCCATGATTGTATTCATTGTGTAATATACTTTAATTTATGGGTATTTACATCATCATGGTATGATACTTCTTTCATGGGTGTATGTTTCGAAAGTTACCTAATCGATAAGGGAATTTGAGATTTCAATTTCCACTCATTTGGCTTTACATATATTTCATTGATTATATTACCCCAAGATTATGTGTGGAATCACTATTCATTTGATTATGTCATAATTTCCACTCCCCTTCCTATGGATATAAGTTTGATGCACATAATCACTCCATTGGTAATTCTCAAGTCATTGATATGAATTTGATAAGAGTAATTTTAACTCATTCTCCATTTGTTGAGTTAAACATCCAATTAGTTGGTATTGTTTTTACAAGAATATGTGTGAATGTCCTTTGATTGTTTTACACTGAATATCCAATCATATTTAGTGTATTTATATTTGTGACACATAATTATGTCGTTGATTTATCCTTAACCTAAGGATACAACCTTTACAAGATATTTCATCTCAATTTACATTCCATTGAGACTTCTTTGTTTATATACACCAAATCACTTTTATGTGGTGTATATAACGTACTTTGACATAGTATATCACGAATCCCTTTATTCTCATGATATTACAAAGTTTTGATTACCACAATTATTTGTATTCAAGTGTCTCTTTTGGTTGGAATCTCTAACTAAAATACCATTTTTAAAATGATTTAAAGACTTATTAATCTAAATATTTCTCATTAATGTCCATGTTTTAAAAAATGGTTTTAAGGATTTATTTATATGGAAATTAAAGTTTACAAATTAAAACTCCTTTTAAAAAGTTTCAAAGTGGTATGGGACACTTTGATTCAAAAATCTACTTTTAAATGGCTTCTTGACAAATAGTGTGACTTTTAAATGTTTTCAAGAAAAGGGGGATATTTCTCTCAAATAGTTTTGACGATTACTTTCATTTATGTCAACATCCTTCATTATTCATGATTGAGGTTAATGTGATACAATACAATCTTCCATATTGTATCAAATGAGTTATGTTTGACTGTGGATGTTCTATTTTTATACCATTCATGGTTTGTGGTTAAAGTATTGACATTTCGTATGCTAGTTTTAATACGAATGTTTATTTTATGCTTAAACCTATTCATATGAGGAATGCATTGGACTTAATAAGTGACGGGTGGAGCCCGCTATAGCTCCTCGATGCATCGGTAGGTCTCATGAGACAAACTAGTGTCTTGGCACAAGGCCTTGGCAAAATCTTATTTGTAGTCTTGGCACGAGGCCTTGGCTATGTGGTTATGATAGTCTGGCATTATGCATTCCATCATTATGAAAGTGGTTATTGATATTGCATGTGATCATTCGACTAGTAGAATATCCATGTGAGTAAGTAAATGGCATTATTTCATTTTATTTATGCTATACCATGTTGAAAGTTCAAGTTTCAAAGGCTTTTGTTTTAGTTATAAATTGCCTTAAGTGTTTATGATTATTTATGAAAGCTTCTGCTATAATGTTATCCTTACTGAGCATCCGAGCTCACCCCTTTCAATGTTTTATTTTTTTTCCCAGGATTATGAAGAAGTAATTTATGAATGACCTGCAGGGATAGTATGAGGGGATATGAAGACAAAATGTTTTTTTTATGATGTAATGTAAAAATTTATGGATTTATCTTGTTATTCCAAGGCTACTAAACTAATCAGTCTTTCGAGACTTGATCTTTCTCATGATCATGCCAATGTTATGTAATAATGCACCGACTCTGGGTAACTAGGGTCGGGGCGTTACAGTTGGTATCAGAGGAAGTTTAGTACAAACCTTGGTAGCTAGATTTAGATAAACTCTGATTAGAGCACGTAGAACTAAGATGAACTTTGAGGATTAGTATAAAAGGATGTCCTAGAATTTTGGTATTGTAGAGATTTTGTGAGTTTTCCGAGCAATACATCCCTGTCTGGATACGAGCAGGTAGAGGCGGCTCTGGCACAGATGTACCTAGGGGTAAAACCCGAAAACACCACTTTAAGCTAGACTCGAACGGGAACTGGTGCACGACAACGGGCCTTGCTGCACTCTTGGTTACGACACTCCCGGGGGATATGCTTAGGATAATTTACATTTTCTTTACAAACCGATTTAAGTAATATATACATAAGATGAGAGTAAATGACCTTGGTTAATCCTAATATGTTTCAAATTGAGAATATAGTGACATTTTAATCTCTAAATTATTTTACGACTACTATTACTCACACAATGCTTTCTGGTTTTAGTCAATGGCTGGATTCCAAGGAAGTCATAGTGACTTTGAGAATGATGTACAAGGTGGGAACGGTGGTGGAAATGAGCAACAAAATGGAATGTTGATAGGCGTAAAAGATATCGTCTTTATGCCAAATCAGTTTTCCAAAAATATGATCAACAACATATATATTAACCAACTCCCAGACTCAACAAGGAAGAGAAAGGTGATAAATGATAAGATCTCCAGCAATGGAGACCATGGAGAAAAGAAACCTCAATTTTCATCATGCAAAAATTGTGGAAAGAGACACCCAGGAAAGTGTCTCAATGGGACAACGAAATGTTTTACGTGCGGGAAGGAAGGACATAAAGTGAAGAATTGCAGAAGAAAAATGAAGAGTACTATGGAAGAAGATAAAAATGGTCCCAAGAGTCCATTTACAGTCATTTGCCGTAAAGGTAGGGGACCTGGCCATTACCCGAGTGAATGTCCTATTTTATAGGATATTTTCTTTCTCAAAGAAGAAGCTATGCGGAAATAAATGGTTGGAGAAAAATTTAAAAAGTATTAGAACTCCTTGTTGATGGGTTTACTTTGGAATAATTTTCTCTTGTATTTGTAACCCCTCAGTTTGCCATGTGAGAATGATATTTGAGGAATAATTGTCTCTTCTCTTGTGGATATAGGTATAAATAACCATTTGGTTTTATATGATCATTGGGGTTTGAGAAAATGATAAGTTATTATAATTTGGGATGAAAATGCAAAGTATGATATAACATTTGTGGTTAAATTATGTTATTTTGAAAAATTTATCTCATTTTGGTAATATTATAGAATATAGTTTTTGAAAAAGGACAACACATAGACCGTGTGACAACCCGTCGCGTCGGACAAATCTGTGGGAATCGAACCCACAACCAAAGTGCGATTGGGATTTATCGCCTACCACTGGACTACGTGAAGTCCCTGGTTAGTATGACTATTTTTTTTGTTAAATGATTTTATTGATCAATAATAAGATGATTTGGGTTCTTATGTCTTATCAAATGAATACCCTTGGTATAGGAAAATGATTTGGTGATTAAGTGATAAATGTTATTTTGGAAGATGTTCGTTTTGTTAGGAACACTATATGCCCAAGGAAAATAGAATACAATGAGGTTTCATTTGTAGAGTAATGGTGGATTTTTATCTACATTTTTATTGTTGATTTATAGTGATTTGGGTTATTTATGGAAATGATTAACCTATAACAGAGAATATGTGATGATGTTAATTACTTTTAAGTATGTGACTTTAAGAGTATTTGATGTCATTTGGAGATACAATGTAACATGGGAGACTACATAATAAAATTCTTCTATGTTTTGGGTTTCAATATTAGTTTGGATTATATTAAAGGATTTTAAGGACAATTGGTTATTGAATGGTATCTATTTAACTTTGGGGTATTGTTGGTTTAATTTTAGAAATTAAGATTAGTGCATATTTATCTCAATGAATATCCTTTTGGGGGATCATTAGATCATTCACTAACCATTTTGGTTTTGATTAATCTTCAAAGACAATGTAAATATATGGTTTATCCTGCATTGATCATGTGATTCTATAGAAGTTTATTCTAGCTCTTCCAGTGTGACCAAGTCTTCTTGAATACTCATCGTTTAAAAAAAATTGAGTTAGTGGTGGAAATTTATTAAAGAATGAAAATCTACTTAAAATTTAAGTATATCTCATAATGTTCTTAGTCAATATCAAAAATGAATTCCTCTTCCTTATGTAATGTAACTTTAAAAAAAATGTTGTCCTAGATGGTACCTTAAATCATCACTAATTTATGGATTTGGGATTGTTGGCCTTTTCATAGCCATGTTCTCTACCACTCTCCATCAGATAATTGATGGTTAGATTTCTCCTCCATATCCATATTTTCCTACATGGAACCCTAGTATGTGTTATTTTCGGTAATCTTCATACTTTACACTCTTTATTTTAAATAGAGGCCTCATTAATTCATTTTTCAATGTGGGATTTCAACTAAGATATTTTGAAATGTCAAAAATGTGTGATCCCAATACCCTATATTTTGTTGAACCGATGGTACTTCAAATCATCATAGATTGATGAGTTTAAGGACCTCAATTTTATAATTATTTGTGATTGATGACCTCAACCACTACCTATAAATATTTACGTTTTTCCTCCAATTATATGTCTCTAATTCCCACCAATGTTCTCCTAATCGAGATCATAATTTGGTGGTGACCCTTTCATTTCTCTTTTCCTCATATTAAGACTAAATTTTAGTAAACCAATTTCCGATGTGGGTTTTCTCACAAATATATTTTCTATTTTCAACCTTTTATTTTCGAAGAACAATTTCAAATTGCGAGGACGCAATTTATTGAAGGAGGGGAGAATGTAACACCCCAAGATTTCATAGTGTGTTATTTCTTCAAAATAATTCAATAACTTGCACTACACGCAACACCGAGTTCAAGCGCACCATGACTTACCAAACAAGCCGTTCAAAAAAGGTTATGAATAGTATTAACTAAATTTTAAACTTTATATAATCCTTATAATTTTAGAATCCATATTATGAGTTTCTTAGACATAATGTAAGAACAAATTCATCTTCAGTATTGTAGTTTTACCAACTTTTAATAGTGAACCCTTTTTAAATAAAATATTTTAAACTTTTTGACTAAATGGGGACATCAAAAAATTTAAAATAAAACTTCCCAAGCTTCCACGGTACGCTTTCCTTTGAATAAAACAGTAGCGTGTGTTGTACGCAACTTCGAGTTTTAACACACACCACAACCGATCAAACTAGCCGTTATGAATAGTAATACTTAATTTTTTGAAATTATATATATTTTATATTTCAAAATGGACTTCATTTTTGGATTCTGAATATCAAATTTAGCCTAAGGTGAAATTTTGGTACTTTTCGGATAACTTTCATATTTTGATGAATAGTAAAAATTACTAAATTTTAATTAAAAAAAACTTTTTTAATCAAAATAATTAATAGTGATAAATTATGAATTTGAGTGGTTTTAAAGTATATTTAGAATATATTTTTACCATTTAATATAATTTTGGTCATTGGACATAATTTTACAATTAAACTGAACATAAACAAGTGTCAATCTTTTGATACTTATTATCTCTTAAAAACACGCTTTTTGTTTTGACAGCGGGAATTAATTTTAAATTAATTTCTGCCACTTCTGTGTTTTGAATTTAGAAAAATGGATTCCATATTTGGAATCAGGATGTTCAAATTGTGTAAATAGGTAACTTTTATTTTTAGACATTTTGAATAATTACTGCGGTAAATATTTTATTTACCATGGTTAAGGATAAATCCGGTAAATAAGGGTTACAAAATAATACTATAATAATACTAAATTACCCTAAAACGTGTCTTAACCCTATTGGTTGATACATGGTCGACCATGGGCATCTTTGGGTCAATTTTGGGACCCCATTGATCCACTTGTAAGTGATAATGACACTTTATTTTAATTAAGTTAAAATGAATACAAAAATGGCATAAGCTTACATCTTTTAAAAGAACAATTTTTTACATAGGGCTATACATGTTGGATTTTCGATTATAAATATTCATTAGAAAGATAAAAAGATTTCCTACATAATGATATTTTATTTATAATTTTTAGACATCAAATAATTTAAATTATTAATGACACAATAATGATGCAATGTTTACCTCATTAATAAATCATTTAAATAAATAAGATTATAATGACTAAAATATTATCTAAAACCTATCCAATTCTTATTGGTTGATGTTATTTAGAATATGAGTCATCGTATATTCGACCTCAATGATTTTTGGACCATTAAAAACCGAATATAATTATATTATAAAGTAATACTTTCACTCTTTCCTAAAGGGCCCCTCCTCTCCCTTATAAAAGGAGACCACTTCTACTCATTCCTCACACCTCTCAAGCCACTTGCCTCGTCCAAACTCTTCCCAACTAATCTCCCCACATCCCTCTACTCCTCCTTGAAGCTTCCCCTTAGGCAGAAAGCATTTCAAGAAGTCCTTTGGTTCCAACCAAAGTGAGTTACCTAAATTAAAGGTAACATTTTCTCTTAAATTATTTTAAATTATTTTGCTTCTCCAACCCCCAAACTCTTTTTATTTCCTTTCTTTTGTAACAACACCAGTATCAACAATATACTAGGATGTTGTTATAAGAAGGATTCAAACTACACATTCACACAACTCCATCTAATGGATGATGAACATAATGTTTCTGTGGATGGCAAACTAACGCCTCACGAAACGATGATTGTTCAAATACATCTTACCGCCTCTCATGGTGGCCATTAGGATGGCACTGTAATTAAATATGATATTAATGATATATATTTTATATATAAGCTTCTGTAATTCCATTTTATTTCATACAATTATTCGTTTCATGTTGTATATACATACGATAATTTCATTTGAGGAAGTGCGGACTACCGCCCCCTTAAAATGATATGACTCGTTCATACCACACATGGAACATATAAAGAATGGTGTTAATGAACTTAAGTAACATATATAGAATATTATATTTTACTGGAATAGTAATATACCTATGTATCATTTGGATTCGATTCTTTTAAAATAAAAATTAAATGGAAGTAGCATTCGTGCGTACGTACGGACTACTGTCTCCACGAACGCGATGTGATTCATTCTCCATCGTATCCATTCAAGTATAATTATCATTTGATGATTTAAAAATGATGTTTAAGGACTTGATACCATTCTGGATATGAATAATATACATCCCATTAATAACGAATATGGCTCACATAACAAAGAATATAAAGTAAAATGAACCCGTTAACACCTGAAATGACGATAATTCTAAGATATTATTAACAAATCAATGTTAAAAGATCATATATGATATCATATTAAAGTAACTGATTCTTGTATTATTCAATAACAATTATTTCACCATTATACAAGAGGTAAACCTACCATCGACCAAGGAAAAATTACAAAGTAAGGGATTCTCTTATCTCACTTTCAATTCCGTGAGATTTCCATTGTTCGCTACTAAATTATTGAAAGTGGTGTATTGTGTACTTCCATTTGATATATATTATCATGATTCGCTTTATATTCATGTTATTCTGTAAATCATTTGGTGGTTATTAACTTTTGTCCATGCAACTCAGTTGATTAACGTGGTAAGGGATTTTCTAATCTCACTTTTAATTTCGTGAGAATTCTATTGTTCACCACTTAATTATTGCATGTGGTGTATGTGTACTGCCCATGATTGTATTCATTGTGTAATATACTTTAATTTATGGGTATTTACATCATCATGGTATGATACTTCTTTCATGGGTGTATGTTTCGAAAGTTACCTAATCGATAAGGGAATTTAAGATTTCAATTTCCACTCATTTGGCTTTACACATATTTCATTGATTATATTACCCCAAGATTATGTGTGGAATCACTATTCATTTGATTATGTCATAATTTCCACTCCCCTTCCTGTGGATATAAGTTTGATGCACATAATCACTCCATTGGTAATTCTCAAGTCATTGATATGAATTTGATAAGAGTAATTTTAACTCATTCTCCATTTGTTGAGTTAAACATCCAATTAGTTGGTATTGTTTTTACAAGAATATGTGTGAATGTCCTTTGATTGTTTTACACTGAATATCCAATCATATTTAGTGTATTTATATTTTTGACACATAATTATGTCGTTGATTTATCCTTAACCTAAGGATACAACCTTTACAAGAGATTTCATCTCAATTTACATTCCATTGAGACTTCTTTGTTGATATACACCAAATCACTTTTATGTGGTGTATATAACGTACTTTGACATAGTATATCATGAATCCCTTTATTCTCATGATATTACAAAGTTTTGATTACCACAATTATTTGTATTCAAGTGTCTCTTTTGGTTGGAATCTCTAACTAAAATACCATTTTTAAAATGATTTAAAGACTTATTCATCTAAATCTTTCTCATTAATGTCCATGTTTTAAAAAATGGTTTTAAGGATTTATTTATATGGACATTAAAGTTTACAAATTAAAACTCCTTTTAAAAAGTTTCAAAGTGGTATGGGACACTTTGATTCAAAAATCTACTTTTAAATGGCTTCTTGACAAATAGTGTGACTTTTAAATGTTTTCAAGAAAAGGGGGATATTTCTCTCAAATAGTTTTGACGATTACTTTCATTTATGTCAACATCCTTCATTATTCATGATTGAGGTTAATGTGATACAATACAATCTTCCATATTGTATCAAATGAGTTATGTTTGACTGTGGATGTTCTATTTTTATACCAGTCATGGTTTGTGGTTAAATTATTGACATTTCGTATGCTAGTTTTAATACGAATGTTTATTTTATGCTTAAACCTATTCATATGAGGAATGCATTGGACTTAATAAGTGACGGGTGGAGCCCGCTATAGCTCCTCGATGCATCGGTAGGTCTCATGAGACAAACTAGTGTCTTGGCACAAGGCCTTGGCAAAATCTTATTTGTAGTCTTGGCACGAGGCCTTGGCTATGTGGTTATGATAGTCTGGCATTATGCATTCCATCATTATGAAAGTGGTTATTGATATTGCATGTGATCATTCGACTAGTAGAATATCCATGTGAGTAAGTAAATGGCATTATTTCATTTTATTTATGCCATACCATGTTGAAAGTTCAAGTTTCAAAGGCTTTTGTTTTAGTTATAAATTGCCTTAAGTGTTTATGATTATTTATGAAAGCTTCTGCTATAATGTTATCCTTACTGAGCATCCGAGCTCACCCCTTTCAATGTTTTAATTTTTTTTCCCAGGATTATGAAGAAGTAATTTATGAATGACCTGCAGGGATAGTATGAGGGGATATGAAGACAAAATGTTTTTTTTATGATGTAATGTAAAAATTTATGGATGTATCTAGTTATTCCAAGGCTACTAAACTAATCGGTCTTTCGAGACTTGATCTTTCTCATGATCATGCCAATGTTATGTAATAATGCACCGACTCTGGGTAACTAGGGTCGGGGCGTTACAGATATTCTATTCTGGGTATGAATCTTATAGATGTAGTTCATATAATGGAATTATTAGTCGATCACAAGGCATGGAATTTCTGATATCATTTACGGGTGACCATTATTTATCTTGATGGGGGGGGTCCCATTATTTCTAAGATAATGGATCCCTAGAGATAATCAATCTCGACCACCACTTATAGAGTAGTGTAGAATGATTGACTTGTGTGCCACTAAACTAGGGTTATAAGCCTCTTATTTTGGTTGTTGAGTTTTTAGAAGTGGTATCTTCTACCATTTATAGTTTAACACTAGTTAGGGAGGTGTATTTTTTTGATGACTTGGTTCTATGAACATAGCCTATATATGAACCCTCTTACCATATAAAACCAACTAAACTGTTGTAATTAAATGATTAGTTGGATGAATTGATTTCTAAAGGATTCATTCAACCTATTGTGTCACCTTTGGGCTATGATAGAACATTTTTATAAGAAGGATAACTGAACCATTGGATTGTTTTTTGATTACTGAAATATCAATAGGTTTATGATTAAGGAGTATCCATTACCTCTTATCAACCATTTTTTAGATTAGAGGAATTGTTCCTAGAGGTTTTATAAGATTAATCATTAGTCATGATACCATCATCTTAATATCAAGTAGTTTTATCTCCTAAATATCAATTTCAAGAGTAAGTATGAACAATATGAATATAATGTTATGAAATTTGCTTAGATGAATTATAATTTTATTTTTATGAAACTGGCAAATAGGATTTTAGAATAGTACTACAATGACCTCAGATCTATAATTATTGATGTAGTTGTTTAGTTATTATATTTCCATAAGATATAGTATATTTATCCTAATAATAAAATATATTATCACTCTTGATAGAATATATACTAACTTCAATCTCACATTACATTTGAAAACATAAAAATACAACATGGTTAAGGAAAACATTATGCATCCTTGAACTCTTTCAAATATTCCTTATTAATCTCCTATGTAATAGAAAGAAAATAAGGGTGACATAAAATATTTAAAAAGGGTTACTTATAGTGAAATATATCATGATTAAATAATTAATAATCAATATGGTATGTAATCAATTTAAAACAGACATCTTTTATCAATAACTTGGGAATGAAGAATAATATAGACTGAATAAATGATGATCAAATAATGCCAAAAAATAAACAAAAGATCTTAAAACATACACATAGATATTGTAACTATTTATATAATCATATGTAAGTCAATAACTAATTTCACAATGATATAATTCATAGTTATAGACATCTTAAACAAACAATCAAGGCCTCATTCAAAGACAACAATATAAATGGATAAGGCATTATCCAAATATTGAAGCTAGATTGTAACATGAGACATACTACTACATTTAGGTGCTATTAAAGGCCTCACCCTTCACTTACTAAGTCCAATTCATTCATCATATGAATGGGGTGAATAAAAATTTAATAAAAAATAAACAAGAACATTTATATTGAAAAACTAACATGTGAAAGGTTAGTATTTCCACCAATCAATTGATCATGAACCATCAAAAAAATAAGGATTGTGTCATTAAAACATATGTTTATTGGATCATATTTAAAATAAATAGTTATTATCATTGATTTATTGAAATACCACAAAATGACCACGAAAATAATATTTAATATAACACCCTTTTTGCATTCAAATTCACATTCATAAACTAATTTTTTTTAAATATTAGGGAAAAATTCTATTTTAAGAGAATCAGGGAATATTATAAAATAATATAAAAACTATAGAGAAGTCACGAGGGTGGGAAATCCTATTCAATGAAATTTCATTAAAACAATGATTCCATTCACATTTTTGGAAAAAATTACAAAAAGTAACTTTTTCATAAAACATCATTATCATTATATTTAAATATTATTTAAAAGAAATGTCAGTAATTTTTTTAATTAACCATTGGTGGATATAAATATCATTTTCTAAAAACCTAAAAAGGAAAATATGGACCTAGAATAAACATATTTCAGACCAAATAGGTAATAATTTTTGGTATCCTTACAAACATTATTTCAATATATTGATTACATAAAGAATGGAAAAAAGAGATAAAAACCTATAATTTTGAAATATAAGTGGTGGAGGAGAAAATATATTTGATTTATGATAGAAATATCAAATAATTCCCCTATCAGATACTTAATACATAAGCAATGTTGAATAATGATGACATTGTGAAATACACCATTATCTCTTTGTTAACTTTTCAATTACAATCCCCATTAAATAAATAACATTAGATGAAAATTTAAATAACAGAATATAAATGGAATTATGTTATACCAAATAAGTGGGATAGTATATACACCATAATAAAAAAAACAATTCGTTAGTATGAAATATTTCTCAAAAAACATTAGTGAGACGAGAAACCCTTAAAAATATCACCTCTCTGATGTGATAATTAATCCATGAAATAAATATTTGATAATAATTTAATTCAACATAAGACAATTAAAAATATAACATAGAATAATAATAGGTAATTGAACGCATAATCTTGGGATAACATAAGTAATAATGAATTAATATAACCCAATGATAATAAATTTTGTAATGAAAATCCTTACTCGGGTCTTAATCATCAATAATGTTCTTTCTCATTGTGAATAATAAAATTATGTTATGTATTTACTTTGTTAATAAAATAATTTTATTTTATTTATTATAACTTTTTATTTAATTATTTAATCAATTAAGTTAGTGTTGGACGTTTTTTTGATATTATGTTTATATATTCAAAATTAATTTGGTTGGTTAACTATGGAAAAAGAGGTCATTATTATAAAAAATCTAGAATAAAAAACATGAAATTATAATCATATATATATATAATATACTTTTAAAAACAAAACTGTAAATATAGTTATGTGAAATGAATGACATTACAATCATGGAGATGATAAGTCATATGCATACATGAGTAATGTTTCCATTTATCAAGGATCTGGATTGAAAGAAGGTTATTATTATTCTAATTTTCATGAATAATGAATATATTATAAATACCAAATTAATTATTTAAATAAAATTATATATATTCTGTCAATGTGATGTGGTTATTGGAAACAAATCACATCACTTTGGGGAGCTGGTAGTCCACATGTATACACAAACAACGTTACCATTTTCAATGGATGGGAAGGTAAGAATATAAATGAAATTTTATAATTGATGAATTATAAATATGTCATTCATATAAAATATGAATATAAAATTCATAATTACAATGATATCTGAAAGGTGGTGATGAAAAATTAATTACATCAATATGCAAGGTGGTAGTCCGCCATACACAGGAATGATGATTTCATTTCCCATTTGATGGTATATGAGAAGGATATAGGGTATGAAATTAACATAAAAAAAACATAGTATATGAAAATTACTGGTGTCATTTTTTAATCATGTGTGAATTATAATTTAAAATATTATAACAAGAAATAAAACTAAAAAATTCAATTAAAATATATTTATCCTCTTCGGACTACCTTCATTACTTTACACATTAAGCATTATAAGGTTGTTATTATGCCAAAATTAAGACCTCAGAGTGTGGGAAGGATTGTAAGGAAGGTATTTGAGATGGGATTAGATTAAAAAAATTGTACATGAAGGATGAAAAAAATAGAGGATAGGATTCCATTTTATAATAAAGGGAGAGGAATTCTTAGAATTTCTAAATGTATTAACTAATTATAAAATAATTACTAGAGTAAAATGGATCCAAATTGATATAATTTGTATTTAAGGTGAGGATTATTATAAATAAACAAATACAATTAATTTTTTTACAATATTGGGTGATTTGTTTTACACTTATCATTGAGTTTAAATCATATTTAAACCCTTGTGATTATTACCTCTATATAAAGGATTCATACATTTTAATGGAAAAGAATGTTATTATAAAGGGAAATTTCCCCATTAGTGGTCTATTGATGAAAATTTTGACAATATATTTTCTGGACTTTCCCATTTCTAGTTTTGGATATTTTTCTATAATTTTATAAAAAATTGTTTTCATAAAATATCATTAATGGCCTTTTTAAAATAATTCATTTAATTTAAATTTTAAAATAGTAATAACAAAATGGAATTATAATATAATCCTTTCAAACATCAATAATATGTTATATTAATATATGATATTCATGTAATAAAATATCTAAATCAGATTATATTACATTTATTTTATTTTAATCATTTATTTTATATTTCGGTAAATGGAAGAAAAATTATGTCGTTGTAGCGTAAGTATTTAATATAATTATTTAATCACAAAAAAATTATAAATAAATAACCATTATAAATGAATAATTTATTTTTCAAATAAAGAATTATATTCACACATAAGTTTCTTTTATCTCTTCAAAAATGATTATTTGTATTAAAAGTAAGAGAGTGAATTTTTTTACATTTTTTTACTTAAATAATTAAATATCAAAATCAAAGAAATATGTTACCCAATATCCATATATTCGAAAAAATTATAGAAATAGGTTAACTACACTCATCATGGAGGTTAAATGAAATTGTTAGTGTCAATTTTATTCCTCACCGTATTATTTTTAACCTTAATTACGCGATTTACCCTTACCATAGTGAGAATTATTTACTATAGTTACTATTCATAGTGAACAAAAAATAAAAGTGAACCAATTAAGAAATTTGGACCTCTACATCTCAAATATAAATTACATTTTTCAAGATAAATTATATATAATGACATATACACATTTATGATTAAAATTAAAAACTTAACAACAAATAGTTTTTAGAAAAATTCTTTTTTATGTTTTAAAATTGTTTTATGCTAAATTAACCCATAAATTTTAAACCAAAAAACTTAATTTGATTATTTTTAATATAATATAACGAATTTTAATTTTAATTTAATTTAAAATAAAATTTAACTTTTTATATTCATTGGTATATTAATTTTTTAATAAAAACCATTATTTTTCACTATTCACAAGGAAATAAATACTTTTAAGAATGTATTAAAAGTTTTACCCAATTTAATTTTGTTATTCTTAATTAAAAAAACATTATTATTAAATAAAATCCATAAAACCTCTATAAGTTATTAATAATAATTTCTCAATAAAGAAATAATTTTTTGTGATGAAAAAATATTTTTGATGAATAAAATGACTATATTAAAAGTTGATAGCTTATTTCCTAAGAATTTTTAAATATTTTTTAATTGATTATAAATTTTTTTTTCATAGAATTTTTTTTTCTATTAATACCCACCAATTCATTGACGAGTATATAACTCTAAAATTTAAATAGTAATATTTGTTGGTTCCTTTAGGATTGGGGTTTCAAGATGTATAATTAATCAAAAATAGTATTATTTTAAATTTTAATGTGTAAAATTATTCTCCCATTAATAAAACGTTTCTTAAAAATATTATCTTTCGATCATTAATCGGGTGTTTGATATTTTAATATAATTTTATTAAAAACCCATGTTGTAAAAATTTCTAATAAAATATTCTCTTAAAATAGGGAATGAGAAATATAAAGGCCATTTGGAAGAATACATAACTAGATTTACAAACAAGAGAACATTATTTAGAGGTGAATATAAAGAAATTGAATAGAAATAAATATCCCAATAATTATGGAGAGTGATAGAGATCATTGATCACAAGAATGTGAATGATCATGAGAATGTCAATGAACACCAATCCATAAGTCAATAAGTAGTGAATAAGACCATTGATTTAATTGGAATGAAGAAAAAATAATATTTTTTTCATGTTTATTTCTTATATTTTAGGAATTATTTTACCATATATATTGAAAAAATGAGGGAATATACTAAAATGAAAATTAGAATTCCATCCATCAATCAATTTACACCACATTCGCTTCTGTTGCTCCAAACGATTAATATAGAAACAAAACCTTTTATTACATAACCACTAAAATGAAACTATAATAGATCACATGTTTTCAAAAAGTTATATCAATAAATTTTTCTAAGATATAAAAAAAATTTCCAAATCCAAAATGTCTATCACAAGTTGTGATAATTCAAAAAATGAATACTCAATAATATTAATCTTCTTAGCCAAATTTCATCCTAAATAAATTCATAAAAAAATAACCCTACCTATAAAATAACATCAAAATTATAAAATTTTGTTCCATTCTTACCAAATAACATTTTATGTTAAATAATGTGATAGATATAAGGATTATTTATTCCTCAACCTAAGGAAAACTCTCCCAAAATATCATTAATCACCTTAAAATCCTAAAAATATGATAATATTTGTTCATATAATATATTTCAAAAAACCAACATAATATTTAAACATAATAATGTTTAAGAAAAAAAATCATACTAACTAGGTAGTCACATAGGCCAGTGGTAGGTATTTCACCCATGTTACACATTGGTTGTGGGTTCAAGCATGACGACATTGTCAATAACATTAATCTTAATTCACCAAAATTTAAAATCATTTTTCCTCAAATAATCTTATCACAAAGTCATATACTAAACCAAGGGATTTTATTCCTATAATTATCACCCAAAATATCATTAATCCTAATAAAGTACCATCAAATGGTACCTAAAAATGGGTATATATTATCATAAACTTATGAACTATCTTAGACATGTCAACCCAAGACATTTTTGGATTATCCCATATCTAGTATATCATTGGGTTCATATGTAATATTTTTTCAGTCATTCTAAATGGTTCACAAAGAAAATAAGCATTTTCCGAATAATATCCCTTTGGAATGTCATACTAGGTGCATAGTAAGAGTACACTCACTATGCGTCATAATGATGGCTGAATAATATTCGAACAACTCTTTATTGGGTTAGTACCCCAAGATGCATCCATGAAAAAACCAAATCTACATGAAGTATCTAGAAAGTTATGTAATTATAAGAAAAAAATATAATCTCCACCATTGATAATTTTTATGATTCCATTCTATAGTAAGAAATATCATCAATGTCAGTCATTGGGTTATGTTCCATAATCTACGTTTTCCTAAATCTAGTTCCCAAGGATTTATCTAAGCTTGTTCTATTAGAATTTGTAATGACCCTGACTACAGAATCCCAGAGTGAGTAGATACTTTATAACATTGGAATAATATATAATAGATCACATCCCAAAGGAATTAATGGTTTATTTCTCTTGGTTATCAAGTTACAAGCATGAATCCCTTATTAAATTTGAAATTTTAAAAATAAAATACAGAGAATGTAAATATTCTACATTGTTGAACAATTTAAATGATTTTTTTCATAATATCATGGGTAAAGTATATATAATAATGTTTAGATAAAATTCACTATAAAAGGTATATACATCTGTATCTATCCTAATTAAATAAAAAATAATTAATATGGAAAGGTGAATAATTGATTACTTATTTCATTTAACAGATAACATGAGCATGAATAATAATATGGAATGAATAAATAATGACAAAATAACTCCATATGAAAGATCTCATGAGATTAAAGTATACATGGATATAAAAACCATTCAAATAATCATATACAAGTCTAGAACACATTTTATAATGATGTAATTCATAATGTTGTATATCTTAAACAAACCATTAATTCTTTGTTTCTAAACATCTAAATTAATGTGTAAGGTCTCATTCAAATACTAATAAAACTTTTTCCCCATGAGACCCATAAATTCATTGAGGGGCTATAACAGACCCTTGCTGTCACTTAATAAGTTTCATTCACTCATTATATGAATGGGGGGAAAATTCAATATATAATCAAAATAATCATTCTTATTAAAAAACAAGAATATATTTTTTAATATTCCCCTCTATAAAACTGATCATAATCCTTCCAAATAAAGAATTAGAATGTTATCATTACAATATATCCACTTAAGATCATAGGTAAAATAAATGTTTCTTGTTATTAAAGAATTAAAATACAATTAAAATATCATCAAAATATTCTAATATATAATTCTATTTTTATATTTAAATCCGGTTTAAATAGCATGTTTCTTTCTATTAGGAAAAATATTTTCATTAAAAAGAATCTTGGAGAATTGTAAAGAAAGCATATATCATAACCCACCCCATAGGGTCCTATGTCGTGAGCACCCCAATCCATCCTCCAAAAGGACAGTGGCTGGTTACTAGCATCGAGTAAGCATATCATACAAATTGGAGGCATTAGACTAATGTACCAAGAAACACACACACATACACACATCTCCAATCAAAAAATGATGAAATATAAAAACACTAATTAATAAAGCATTCAAACCACTATATCCCACAATCATAGTTTAATAGTAAAAGTGCTGGAAATTAAACATCGACATAATAAAATCCCACCAAAAAGAATGTTTTTAAAATACTTCTTAAAACTCATTTGTAGAAAACCCTACCTAATCATACCTGATGTCAAGGTGCAGGGACTACTCGATAAATCTGTAGTAACACCTTGGCCAATATGATCTCACAAGGCTTCATCGGGACATAGTCCACCCTGGACTTCGTCAAAAGGTCGCTCATCTATATAAGACACTATAAATGTGGGAAATATCCGTGTAGGGGTGAGTGTAAAACACTCAGTAGGACACCCCAAAAATGAAATGTAATAAACTATGGAAATATACTGTAAGCTCTACACAAGAATATGTCTATGGAATATATGACATTAATATCTAGACATGTTGAAACCAAGACACGTAGTCAAGAGGTAAGCCACAACTACCTTATAATACCACTAGGGATTTAGTCCGAAAATTCCACAAATCACCCCTCTAGGAGAACACACTCCTATGTCAAAATGTATTAATGATGTCCCTCTGAGAAGTATTATTTGTCGGTAACTATAATGAGATAGAGATACACTGACTAAATATGAATACCAATATGATACATCAGATAATGATATTATCCAAGGCGATGGGGTGATAATAAAAAATCCATTTAGATTATCCCAAAATGTAGAGGATTGAATCCTACTGAAGTTGGTCACATCAATACTAAATACTATACATAGGCCACGGAGATGAATAGAGGATCCCGAATCAGGCCTCTCGGTGGATTCCAGCAACTATATGTAGGAAGTCTTGCGGAAGGGGTTATTCTCTTATGATTAGAAAATGATACCAATAAAAATTTAGTGGAATTATATAGAGAAAGAACCCTAATAAAACATGACTAAGATATGGTGGACCATAAAATAAATTCACATAGAGTGGGAGAACATGGTGTGTATTGGTCATACCAACTGTACCACTTGACACCAGGTTCATCCCATGTAAAAAATCCAATGTCACTGAAACCTTTTTGAGATATAGACCCATAATTTGTCTCAAAATTATATTCTCAATGTCAGGGTCCCAATGTGGTATATGGTTCATCCAACAGATGCAACATTTGAAAGCTATGAGGGTTTATAGTTCAGAAGGGGGTTTACTGGGTCGTGGATGGACCAGGGTCTGACCCATTCAGCTCAGCCCGCTCTGGACCACCATGCCCAATCCTCCCTTCTTCAGCCCACAATGGCCCACCTGGCCTGCTCTGGCCCGCCTGGTCTACTTGCCCACTCTATCTCACCTATCCCGCCTGGTCGCACCCCTCTAGCCTGATCTGGCCCTCCGTGTCCACTTGGCCCACCTACCCATTGGCATACCCCTCTACCTCATATGACCCACTATCATCCGTCCCCATGGCTCCCATGTGGCCCATCTTTGTGTCCGGTGACTCCCACACCGACTTCCACCATATCAATGTGGCTCTACCTCCCATGAAACCAGACACCACCTCCAGTTGATGCAAACTCCATCCATTGGTCAATACCACCACACACCACCTCTAGCCATCACACCACCACTACATCACCTCACCAAATTTCCTTGCCAGACCATCGTTGATAGTCCCATATGTGGAATACAGGGCCAACACTGGTGTACGGAAGTTAAAACGGTATCAGATCTGGGTTCCTTGGGAATATATCTACAGATATCCGACGTCTAATATCGATTTTCCTCAACTATAGGGGTCTGATCATGCTAAAAATCCCCTTATAACATCGATCTGTGGCCATGGGGGCCAAATGTTGATGAACATTTAGAACAGATAGAGAAAATCACAGTATTTAATGTTTTACCATTTTTGGCTAATCATTATAGTCTAACGATCAAGATTAAAGAGTTTGGTTCATAAAACCATGTCAAAACCCCCATTAACCTGCAATAAAATCCCTCCTGCAACATACGACCGGTCTACAGGCTATATGATTTGTGGATTAGCCTACGTTAATCATAGACTTCTGGAATGGGGAAATGAAACCATGAAACCAGTACCCTACCTTGAGATTTGAGTGATTATTGATGAAGAACAGTTGTGTTGTCATCATTGATGAGATCCTCCAACTCCATTGGTGCAATTATCCATGATCCTCTCGATCCTTCATCACAATTTCTCAAGAGGGATCATCTCCATTTATTAAAAAAATATAGGGATATAGTGATAACCCTAAATTTCATGAGAATGATTAATTAAAAAGAAACATGATTGCGTTGATGTACTTCCAAACTAAAGTAATTTAATAATTTATTTTATTCATTAAACATCTTAAAACTAAATTTCACCTATGGCTCTATGCCGCATGATTTTATGCCCCGCATAGGGTAAAATCGTAGCTCTGAATGCAATGATGCCCTTCGATGTCTAAAATGGGAACCCATTTTGATGTTATTCCACATTTTTAGGGAAACTGGTCATGGATACTATTTAAAGATTAATATTTTTCAAACATTTGTTCCAAGAACACCGAGCCTCAGAATTGCACGCCTTATCAACATATGGTATCAAAATAATTCCATATAATATTTAAAACAAAACTATAAAAAATATAAGACATTACATTCTACCCACATTAGGGATTTATGTCCCAGAAAATCCAAAACAAAATGATTCTCAAAAAGATGCAGGTAATGTGCACGTATCTAAGCCTCCCACTCCCACATGACATGGTAGAGATTCTTGTGCTACCACTAGACATACACCAAGGGAATCACTCACCCATGAAGAATCCTCTACTGCTGATCCATGATCTCCACCGGGTACTCCTCAAGATTCTCCCTATCCTCAATGTCCTTCTCACCCTAGTCGATAAAATGTGACAGTTCATGCACATACCTCTTCAGCTGCGACATGTGGAAGACATAATGTATCCAATGAAACTTCGGGGGAAGATCAAGGTGATACACAGCCTCAATAACTCAACATATTATCTAGAAATAGATGATTAACCTCAGAGATAACTTTCTAGCCCAGCCAAATCTCCACAACCCATATTGATGTGATACCCTAAGGAACACATGGTCCCCCTCTGCGAACTCCAAAGGACTCTGTCTCTTGTCAGCATACGAATTTGGCTAGCTCAATACAGTCTTCATACACTCCTAGATGATCATCACGTTCTGAGTAGTATCTCACACTAACATTTGGACCATGAGGGTTGACTCTCATGGTTTAGTCTAGACAGTTGGTGACCTATAGGGTCACCCATTTATAGTCATGAATTGTTCGATACCAATGGTGGAATGGTGGCTGTTATTGTATGAAAATTCTATCAGTGGTATGTGATCCCCCCAACTATGACTGAATTCCATGATGCAGGCCCACAACATGTCCTCCAGAAACTAAATGGTCCTCTCAATCTGGCCATCATTCGGGGGATGAAATTTTATAATTAAGTATATATGAGTTTCAAACACCTAATAGAATCCCTTACATAATCAGGATTTGAAGCGAACATCATGATCTGAAACAATCGTCGATATAACCCCATGAAGCTGAACTATCTTTGGCATGTAGAGGCACTCTTAGATCTCCACAGAATCCTGCTCCAAGATAGGTATGAAGTGTCCTGACATGGTGAGTGGGTCAATGATAACCCAAATGATATCATACTTGTAAAGTCTCAGAAATTACTTGGAATTTTCTTTAAAAATAAATGGGAATTTTACGAGTCCGCAGTTTCTGACGGCACTTGATTCTGAGGCCCGGTGTGCCCAGAATCAATTTCTGATGTTTTGTTTGGGTACGTTCAGTAAACATACGTACGAGATTTTTATATCTTTTGAACCAGTGCACAAAAATGAAATCCTTGGGAACCGTTGAACTCACATCGCTGGTATTCTCTTAAGGAGACCATTACCACAGTTGAGTTTTATCGAGTTTGGGAGTTAATTTTTGGGTATTCTTAATAAATTAATTAAAAATTGTGTGTGGCATAATTTTATTTGATTGGTGGTTAAAACCACAAAGTAGAGGTTAGAGGTGGGGCCGACCACACCCTAACCTCCCTTGGGAGGATATAAATAGGTGGGGCCCACTCTAGTTTGAATCCCCATAAACCCCCATCTAACTATCAGTTAATTGAGGAGAGTCTCTTAAACTTCCAAATCTCCCAAATAAATGTTGAAACTCACCCTTTATTTATTTTGGAGCCTCTTCACATCATCCCTCCAAATTAATGAGACAACCCACATTTTTAATTAATGGATGTAACTTAATGAATTTGAATCTTTTTGAATTCATTCAGCCATTCTTTTATTAAGTTGTGTTATTTTATTTTATGTTGGTTGGAACATAATACCTTGGTGGAGCTTTGGAAAATTGGAGAGAAAGCATTCTTCCCACGAAGAACATGAAGAATGCTCCTCGTCCCAAAAGAACATGAAGCAAAATATTCTACCTTCTTCAACTGAAGCAAGGAAGGGACACCACCCATGATGTACACCAAGAGAGTCGACTCGACTCATCTTCACTGAGCTCTACCTCCTCTGACGTTGACGAAATGACATTTTTTTTCCGCGAAGTTCGTCTTCTGTGACTCGAAAACGTTCAACGAAAACTTATGAGGTTGGGGGAAATTGGATTGTTTTTTTACGTATGAATTAGATTCACATTCTTCGACAATTATTTTTGGATTTATGGTGGCCAAATATGTTATCACCTAACGTGGAGGGAGTGGTCTGAACAAACATGGTCTGATGTCCCTCTGTTGAATCTTGTCTGTGTTGACGACGGAGGCGGAGCCGGTAGGGAGAGGTGACGTCGCACTACACCAGAGGAAGGGGTCCGCAACAATTCAGGCCATGATAGATGAATGTGTCAGCGGTGGCGGTGACCGGAGGTGGCGGTGGCAGCGGGGACCACGCACCGGCTGCATGGAGGGACCGACGGCCACTCGGGCCTCCCGGTCCGCGGGACGACTGGCCGACCAATCCGACCAGCCCGCAGGAGAACCGCGGAACCCGCAGTTTCCGCATGGAGGATGATTCATCCCACATCTGAGACGCGCTCAGATGGGAGAAATGGCCAGCTACATGTTGGCTGGGCTGGAGAACTACAGCGCCTGCAGGCTCTATGTGGGAAGAACCGCGGCCCGCATCGTGGGACGTGTGCGCCTGGCCGAACCGGCCGGCTACGGCTAGTCAGGGAGAGATGGAGGCGGTGCCTCATGGTACAGCTGGGTGAGCCGGACTGGCCCGCAGTGTGGGCCAGGTCTGCAGGTGGGTCGTGCCCTACCGGGCCGGGCCGACCCGCCAGCCTACTTGGCTTGACGGGTCAGGCCCGTCCACGCTTAAATGCGAATATCTCCTAGACCGCGTGTCTGATTGACGCGCCGTCTATAGAACTGAGACCCTCTCGATGAGAAGTCCTTTTTCTATACTCTATCTGAGTTTTTGGGAAAATTTGGAAAATGGCCAGGTTGGATTGAACTTAATATCCAACCAGTCCCATGGAACAAAAATGCCAATAACTCTCAGACCAGGCATCTGATTGACGTGCCGTCAATTGTGTTGGGTTACTTATGATGAGATGGAAAAATGGGATAAATCAACTCAATTATTCATGGTACATGATATATCGCCACATGGATTGAGCTACTGACCCTCCCGAAATCGACCGTGTTGTGTGCGAAAAACAAAGATCTGGCTGCGACTGTGATAACTACTGTACCAGAATCCTTCGTGGGTACGAAAGTGATGTCTACTGTACTGGAATCCTAAGTGGGTCTGACAATTCTGATTTATATTCCTGGATCCTGTGTGGGTCTGACAGAATAGATGTCCCTGTATCCTATGTGGTTCTGACAGATTAGATGAACCAGTGAATACATCTAATCATCTCTATACCTCCAGAGTACCTGGTCCAATATCTTGTGTGGGTCCGACAACGTAGCCGGTCCTATATCATGTGTGGATCTGACATTTTAGATTAATCAGTGACTACATTGTATCATCCCTATTACTCTAGAATAGCTGGTCATGTATCATGTGTGGGTCCGATAACATAGATGATTCAGTGGCTATATATGATCATCTATATCTCTCTATTGATGTGGCATACCTGTGTGAGCTGAGTCATGTATTTCAATCCTGAACATCATGGTGATTGAATTAATTTCTTTTGTGGAATGGGTTGTTCATGGGCTCGAGAGTTGGAGCCGAACTATGGTTGTTAACTTCTTTATATGTATGGTCATATACCTAAGTAAGGTTTGTTGATAATTTGTGTTTGTATCATTCTTTGTGGGTTATCCTTGGTGGATATTGTGAGACCATGAGTGTCTCAGGGTCCCTACTGAATATTTTTATACTCACCCCTGCATGGCCTACGACCTTACTTTGTTGTGTTGGTTTTAGATGATGGACAACACTGATCGAGGTAGAGAGTCATAGAGCTGGACAGTACCTGGAGGTGGGCCACATGGCGGGGCGTACACAGAGCGGACAGACGAACATGGGGTGATGAAGAGGCCATATGTACCCACTATTCACGTGGTAATCCCGGAGTAATACTCAGTAGTTATTGTTTTACCTTACTGCAGTTGTACTACCTTTTCATTTGTTTGAACATTACTATTGGTCTTGTATTTCCGGCCCCTTTACATTCAGCACCTTATTTTATTTACAGTTTTTACTTAGTGTTTACTTCTAGATGCGTACTCTATTGTGTGTGTTTAAATTTATAAAGGTAATGCCTTTCCATCATAGGGAATTACGCCATTGGTTCTAGTCACTAGTCCCTAGCCTATGGAAGTTGGGCATGGGGTTAGTCAAGGCACGGGTCCCGAGGAAAGTTCGTGAAAAATTGGTATCATAGGAGTCGGTTCTATCATAGAACTTGGAATTTGATTCTTTTAACAGCAATAGTGATAATTTGTTTTGGTGTGGTTATCAGTTTAGGGAAACTGGTGTTGGTGCGGCGACCGATGTATCCATACACTAGGACACTGAATTCTGATTTCTGACTCAGTGTAAGAAAACACCGACTGCGAGTGTGTTTTCATTGAAAAAGTTTTCATTGGGATTACTTTGTGTTAGCTCGCTAGGTATACTATTTTAACCATGGAACACCTGTTTTTTTTAGGATGGCCCCACGAAGGTAGCCATCTAGGGTTACGAGTTTCGTACGAGTTGGTATCCCACCGAGTGATGAAGCCTCGGTACAGGGCCCCATCACAGGAGAGGTACCAGAAATACCACTAACCGCTGGGCCATCGATACCACCAACCCCAGTAACAGAGATTGCTCACCATCTGACTGCGTTTCATGAGTTCCAGCACAAGTGGCCACCCAGGTTATAGGAAGAGGCAGTCCCACGGGCAACTGAGGAATGGCTGGAAGCGATCGTGGGAGTTTTCAGACTAGTAGGGACACTAGCCGACCTCATGGTGACCCTTTCCGCGAGTCTCCTACATGAAGTGGCAGGCAGATGGTGGAGTCTGATGCTCCAGGTGCATGACAAGGCATCATTACACTGGACAGATTTTGAGAGTCTCTTCCGCTTATAGTGTTTTCCAGCCACCCTTCGTGCGGTGCAGATTCAGGAGTTACTACATTTGCAGTAGGGAAGCATGATAGTATCTCAGTACAAAGTGAGGTTCACCGACCTCTCGTGCTACTCCACAGATATGGTACAAGACCCGTTCTTTAGGTCCCGGACCTTCGAGCAGGGACTCAGGCATGATATCAGGGCTTTAAATATTTCCCTCAACATCCCGATGCAGGCGAGGGTGCTGGAGCAAGCCCTTCTGGTGGAGAGATTTCTTGCTGAGTAGACACCAACAGTCAAACCCACCATAGGGAGACATGTAGAATATTCTTCTAGAACTGGCAGTAGATAGATGTCACAGAGTTCCAAGAGGACTAGGTCGTCAGGTGGGCGTCCCCAAAAGACAGGTTTAGTTGTGCGGGTCACACGAGATAGAGATAGATATACGGGTAACAAGAAGTGCAATGCATGCGGAGGGCAGAGTCACATGGATCATGACTACATGAACCTCCATTAGGATGAGCAGCAGACAGTAGAGGACCCTTCCAGGAAGAGGTATAGGTTCGACTATGGTGGTCCACTGGGAGTAGGTGGATGTGGAAGAGAAGCTGGCTAAGCAGCGGGTGGTGGATGACATTTCGAGGATCTACCACCACCACCACCACCAGGAGGTCCACCATGACCACATGGAGCTGGTGAACAGAGGCGGGCTCATCTCCAGGCAGTTGAGGACTATGACCACAACACACCTGAGATGATTCGAGGTACTATCTGTGTATACTCTACCCTTGCTGCAGTACTTATAGACACAGGTGTGAGTCATTCTTTTATTTCCACTACCCTCATTCAGAGCTCGGAGATTCCGACAGATATGTTGGCTTGATCCTTACTTCTAGAGACTCCTACGGCAGCAGACTCGATGATTACACACTGGTTCCGGCAGTGTGATCATACTCTAGGAGGGGAGTTCTTTGAGTGGGATCTTCTTGTAGTGGTGTTTATGCCTTACGACTTCATCTTGGGTATGGACTGGTTATGCACAGTTCATGCACATATAGATTGTATTCGGCGCAAAGTGCAGTGTATCCACACGGATGGGACCAGGTTCACCTTCACCAGCAAGAAGGGAGCCTTTACAGGGCAGGATGGACTTACGTAGAGGAGGGGCAGCTGATCACACATCATTTGGCTAGGCTCATCCTCGGAGTGATTGATGGGCAGAGTCCGAGTATTCATGTTGTGGTGGATCAGTACGCAGATGTTTTCCCTCAAAACGTTCCAAGACTACATCCTTGCAGAGAGATGGAATTCTACATTGACCTGTACCCCGGGACGACACTGATATATACACTAGTATATCGGATGGCTCCCGCCGAGCTTCATGAGCTGTGGGTACAGATGGAGGACGTGTAGGGGAAGGGATTTATCTGACCCAGTGTTTCACCCTGGGAATCTCCGATTTTGTTCACCAAGAAGGTGGATGGTAGCTTGCGACTGTGTGTCGACTACCATCGCCTGAATCAGGCGACCATGAAGAACAAGTACCCACTCTCGAGGATAGACGACCTCTTTGGTCAGCTCAAGGGGTCACGATGGTTTTAGAAGATAGACCTCAGGTTAGGCTATCACCAGCTCAGAGTTCAAGATGATGATGTATAGGAGACGTCCTTCATGTGTCGGTATGACAAATACATGTTCTTGGTTATTCCCTTCTGCATAACCAATACTATAGTAGTGTTCATGAGTCTCATTATCAGGATTTCCACCCTTACCTTGATCACTTTTTCATAGTCTTCATCGACAACATAATGATCTACTCGAATACTGAGTAGGAGCTTTCTTACCATTTGAGGGTTTTTCTAGACACACTCAGGGAGCACCGGCTTTATGTTAAGCTCTTGAAGTCCATTTTTGGATTCGAGAGGTTCATTTCTTGGGACACGTCATCTCGTAGGATGGAGTTGTAGTGGATCGATCGAAAATAGAGGTAGTACATTCTTGGGATCCACCGAGGAGTGTGAAGGAGGTATGGAGTTTTCTAAGACTGGCTGGGTACTATCGGAGATTTGTTCCAGATTTCTCCAGAGTTGCAGCAATGCCTTCAGTATTAACAAAGAAGGGGCAACGCTTCGTGTCATCAGAGAGATGCCAGCATAGCATTCGGGAGATGAGGCAGAGGTTTAATAGTGTGCCAATCATGAGGATTCTAGAGGAGGGAGTGGGGTACGTAGTATACTATGATGCAGGAGGGACCAGACTTGGGTGTGTCCTGATGCTGGAGTGAGTAGTGATTGTGTATGGCTCTCAGCAGTTGGGACAACATGAGCAGAACTACGCTACCCATGACCTAGAGTTAGTAGCAGTGGTCTTCTCCATGAAAATTTTTCGGCACTATCTGATGGGTGATTGTTTTACAGTCTACTATGAATACCATAGTCTCAGGTACATCTTCTTGCAGAAGGACCTGAACCTGAGACAACAGCGATGGCTCGAGTTCCTCTTAGACTATGACTTTGAGATAGTCTATACTCCTTGGAAGGGAAACATTGTATCATATTCTCTCAGCAAAATATTAGGGATTAAGATGCTATGAGAGGCGATAGAGTAGCTGGCCGCATTGCAGATATCCTTTGTGGATAGAGATGGATAATCATATCTACAGTCTCTTAGAGTCACTCCTCCACTTCTTTAGCGAGTCAGGGAGGCATAAAATGGGGATGTTGACTGTGAGACGTGACATGCATAGATATCCTCAGGGCAGGCACCTGATGAGTATTTTGACTGTGGGGGGCACCTCATTCTTTTTAGAGGAAGGACCATGGTACCAGTTTCACTTTAGGAGGAAGTGTTGAGGGAGTTCCACACATCTCCTTTAGCTGTACATCCATGAGTAGCGAAGATGTATCAAGACCTCCGACGTCAGAACTAGTGGCCAAGTCTGAAGAAGGCAATAACAGAGTTTGTCTCCCGATGCATCACTTATCAGCAAGTGAAGGTGTAGCACCAGGTTCCAGTAGGCTTGGTTTACCCCTTAGAGGTCCCAGAGTGGAAGTGTGATGGGATATCCATGGATTTTGTGACCAGGCTTCCACATACATCCCGGGGTCACAACTCTATCTGGGAGATTTTCGACCAACTCACAATGTCGGCCCAATTCCTACCAATCAGAGAGCAGGGCTCAGTAGAGAGCTTGGGACGCCTCTACGTGCATGAGATTTTACGGCTTCAAGGTGTTCCACAGACGATCGTCTCCGATCGAGATTCTCGTTTCACTTCCCGGCTATCGAAGGGGCTACATGAGGCTTTCAGGAAGCTTCTTCGCTTGAGCACTTCCTTCTATCCTCAGATGGATGTCTAGATTGAGAGAACCATTCAGAATCTCAAGGACATGCTCCGTGCATGCATCCTCAACTTTGGTCGCAGCTGGGAGGATCACCTACCCTTGGTAGAGTTTGCATACAACAACAACAACCACTCCCTCATCAGGATGGCACCTTATGAGGAACTGTACGGCTGACCCTGTAGATCAACTCTTTGATGGACTGACCCAGGGGAGTCAGCACTTGTAGGACCAGAGATGGTGCAGGCTACAACGGAGAAGGTGCAGATCAGCCATGAGCGGATGAAGATTACACCGACCAGGCATATGTCCAATGGTGATATGAGATGGATGCCACTAGAGTTTGAGGATGGAAACCACATTTTTATACAGGTATAACCTCGAAGATTACTAAGAAGATTTAGTTGAGGCAAAAAGTTATCTCCGCGATTAATCAGACCTTTTCAGGTCCTCAAAAGGGTAGGTGAGGTTTCTTAACGCTTGGCTCTTCCATCTCAGTTGCACTGGGTGCACAACGTCTTCCACGTATCTATGCTGAGGAGATACGTACATGACCCAACCCACATTATTGACCATGGGGAGCTGGAAATTGATGATGGGGTGACATCTATGGAGGTTCTGGTGGAGATTGAGGATCGACAGGAGCGGGGACGCTAGATTCCTCTAATGTGCATTCACTGGAAGCACGAGAACCTCCCGGAGTGCACAGGGAAGCGGAAGGCTCAGATGCGTGCTTAGTATCCCCTTTTGTTTCCCTAGTGTCTGTGGTAGCTTATGGGGATGTAATGAACTAAGGTGGGGAGAATGTAATGACCCAGAAATTCCGTCGAATATTTTTAAATACACGAGAATTTTACTATTCCGCAGTTTCTGACGGAACTTGATTCCGAGTCCCGGTGTGTCGGGAATCAATTTATGAAGTTTTGTTCGGGTATGTTCAGTAAACATACGTGTTGGATTTTTATTACTTTTGAATCGGTGCTCAGAATTGAAATCTGAGGGCCCCGTTGTACTCGCAACACTGGTATTCGCTTAAGGAGACTTTTACCAGAGTTTCGTTTTATCGAGGTTGAGAGTTAATTTTTGGGGATTCTTAATACATTAGATAAAAATTATGTGTGACATAATTTTATTTGATTGGTGGTTAAAACCACCAAGAGCAGGTTATAGGTGGGCCCCACCACTCCCTAAACTCCCTTGGGAGGATATAACTATGTTGGGCCCACTCTAGTTTGAACCCCCTTTAACCCCCTTGTAACTCTCAATTAATTGAGGAGAGTCTCTTAAACTTCTAACTCTCCCAATTTAATGTTGAAACTCTCCCTTTATTTATTTTGGAGCCTCTTCACATCCTCCCTCCAAATTAATGAGCCAACCCACCTTTTTAATTAATGGATGTAACTTAATGAATTTGAATCTTTTTTAATTCATTAAGACATTCTTTTATTATGTTGTGTTATTTTATTTAATGTTGGTTAGAATATAATACCTTGGTGAAGCTTCGGAGAATTAGAGAGAAAGGTTTCTTCCCACGAAGAACACGAAGAATGCTCCTTGTCCTCGAAGAACATGAAGCAACATCTTCTACCCTATTTAATCGGTGCTAGGAAAGGAAGCACCACCACCCATGAAGTACACCAAGGTCTTCGAATCGAATCTTCTTCATCAAGCTCTACCTCCTCCGATGTTGAAGGAATGACGTCCGTTTTCCTCCACATTCGAGTTCCACCACTCGAAAAATTTCAACGAAAAATTATGAGGTTGGGGGAAATTTGATTATTTTAACCAATGAATTATATCCATGTTATTTGACCTTTATTTTTGGATTGATGGTGGCCATATATGTTATCACCTAATGTGTAGTGCACGTGCCGAACAAACACAGCCCTACGTACCTCCGTTGAATGTTGTATGTGTTGACGACGAAGGCGGAGCCGGTAGGGCATGGTGCCCTCACACCGAGCCAGAGGATGAGGGCCGCGGTGGACAGATGAGGTGGTGGTGCTGACGACCGGAGGCGGTGGCGGAAATTGCAACCGCGTGCCTGCCGCATGGAGGGAACGAAGACCGCTTGGGCCGCCCGGTTCGCGGGACGACAAACCGGCCAATCCAGCCGGCCCGCTAGAGAACTGCGGCACCCGCAGATGCCATGTGGAGGAGGACGCGGCCCACATCTGTGGGCCGCATGGCTAGGAGAACTGGCTGGCCACGTGCCAGCCGAGCTGGAGAACCGCGGTGCCCACATGCACAACGTGGGAAGAACTGCGGTCCGCTGCGCGGGCCGCGTGCGCCGGTCTGAACCGATAGGCTACGACCGACCGGGAAGAGGGAGAGGCGACGTCGCTTTTCACTGCCGGTAAAAATGGGCAGGCCCGTAGAGCGGGCCGGGTCTACCGGTGTGTAGCGCCGCACCGGGCTGGGCTGACCCCCAGCCTGGTCGGGCTGACCCGCCAGCCCACTAGGCTTGACGGGTTGGGCCCATCTTCGCTAAAATATGAATATATCCTAGACAGCACGTCCGATTTATGCGCCGTCTATGGCACTGGGACGTTATCGAATATTCGGTCCTTTTATGATACTCTATGTGAGCTTTGGGAAAATTTTGAAAACGGCCAGGTTGGATCGAACATAAAATCCAACCGGGCCCCTGTAACAAAAATGCCAATAACTCTCATACTGGACATCTGATTGATGCACCGTTTGTCGCGTTAGTTTCATTATGATGAGACGGAACAATGGGATACATCATCTCAAGAATTAATGGAATTTTCTGTATCGACACTTGGCTCGAGGAGTGGACCCTCCCAGAATCGAGGGTGTTGTGTGCAGAAACCCTAATGTTGGATGCGACTGTGATGACTACTCTACCAGAATCCTTCTTGGGTTCGACAGTGATGTCTACTGTACCAGAATCCTCTGTGGGTCTGATAGTTCTGACTTATGTTCATGGATCCTATGTGGGTCTGACAGAATAGCCGGTCCTATATCTTGTGTGGGTCTGACAGCTTAGATGAATCCTTGAATACATTTGATCATCTCTATTACTCTAGAGTAGCTGGCCCTGTATCCTGTGTGGGTCTGTTAGCTTAGCATGTCCTATATCATGTGTGGGTATGACATCATAGATGAATTAGTGACTACATATGATCATACATGTTACTCTAGAATAGATTTTCATGTATCCTATGTGGGTCCGACAACTTATATGAGATAACTGGTCCTGTATCCTATGTGGGTCCGACAGCGTAGTTTGTAATGTATCCTATGTGGGTCTGGCAGCATAGATGATCCAGTGTCTACATATAATCATCTATATCTCTCTACTAATTTGGCATAACAGTGTGAGATGAGTCTTGCCTTTCAGCCGTTAACATTATGGTGATTGACTTACCTCCTTTGTGGAATGGGTTGTGCTTGGGCTCGAGAGTTGGAGCCGAACTGTGATTGGATACTTAGGTATATATATGGGAATATACCTAAGTTAGGTTGGTTTATACTTCACGTTTGTATATTTCTTTGTGGGTTATCCTTGTTGGATATTGTGAGACCTTGAGGGTCTCGGGGTCCCTAGTGATTATCGTTATACTCACCCCAGCATTGGCTATGCCGGCACTTTGTTGTGTTGGTTTCAGACGACAGACAACACTGATCGAGGTAGAGAGTCATAGAGCTGTACATTACCCAGAGGTGGGCCACTTGGAGAGACGTACACGGAGTGGATGTACAATCTTGGGGAGCTGAGGAGGCCATATGTACCCACCCTTTAGGTGGGAATCCTAGAGGACGACTCAATAGTTTCTGTTTTACCATACTACAGTTGTACAACCTTTTTTAGTTGTTTGTAATTTACTATTGGGCTTGTATTTCCGGCCCCTTTACTTTCAGCACCTTCTTTTGTATACAGTTTTTACTTAGTGTGTACTACCAGATGCGTACTCTATTGTGTGTTTTTACTTTTATAAAGGAAATTCTTTCCCAGTATAGGGAATTACACCTTTGGTGCTAGTCGCCAGCCCCTGGAATATGGAAGGCAGGCTTGGGGTTAGTCACGGCATGGGCCCTAAGGACGGGTCGGGACAATATCCCTTGTATGTACATCATAAAACCATCGCTAAGTCCATCGATATCCCATCCCAATTACACTATGGCACCACAATGGGTTGAGCCAAACCCACAGTAACATGTTTCTCATCCTTCACTTACTGAAAAGTAATGCATCAGTAGGAAACTCTACATCTCCCTTCATCATTCCTAGCCACAAAAATTAATGATGGTGGTACTGATACATCTTCCTCACAACTGGATGTACCTCCAAGGGGATTTGTGAAACTCCATCAAAACATCCTTCCGTAATTCCACTGGTAATACTGTGCATCCTCTAAATATAATAACGTGCTCCCCACCTTTTGAATATCCATCTAGAGAAATCCATTTAGATAATTTATAATGTATAGTCTCATAGTCAGTATCCCCAAAATATGCCTCCCTAAATCGTTGTAATAGTTTAGGGGTAAGAACCATTAATTGGAGGGAGGCTCCCCTATATTTATCCACAGAAAATAACCACAATAAGTCCATTTTATCTAACATGTTGTCCACCAACTGAGAACTTGATCTCATATGGAAAGCATCTTCCACCACGTTTCCCTTCTATGGTCTATAGATGATATCGAAGTCATAATCCTGGTGGTACTCTAGCCTCCACCTCGATGTCATGCTTAGATCCTTCAGAGAGAAGATATAGTTTAGACTCTTGTAATTATAGTAGATTATAATCCACTCTACCATTACATAGTGTAACCACATCTTCAATGAAAAGACTACCACTTCCAACTCAAGATCATGGGTTGCGTAGTTTTGGTCATGTGGCGTGAAAAAAATGCAATCACTTCTGGCATCTGTATCAGAAAAAACCATTATAGGTTCTTGATACATCAGATAACACTACATAATCGTTACCCTATTTTATAAATATGAAGATTGGGGTGCTTGTCAAACTCCACCTCAACTGTTGGAATGACTGTTGTCACTTCTCCATCCACAGGAAATGATATACTTTTTTGGTCGAATTTATCATAGGTTATGATATTATAGAGAAATCAGGTATGAATATCAGGTAATATCCTACTATCCCATGGAATCTCTGTACTACTATCATGCACCTTGGTGGCTCCCATGATAACACTACCTCAACCATTTATGGGTCCACTATCACTCCATCTTCGAATAAAATATGTCCCAAAAAGTGGACTGCCTAAATCCAGAACTAGAACATAGATAGTTTCCCTTAAATATGGATCTCTTAGAGTACATCCAAAACCATTTATATGTGTCTCATGTTCTCCTCTTCATACAATGAGTGAAAAAGTATATCATCGATTAAGACTACCATGAACCGGTATAAGTATGGATAGAAGATCCGGTTCATGAGTCCCGTGAACATTCTCGGGGCATTCAACATGCCAAATGGAATCACTAAGTACTCATAATGAATATAGAAGAATCTGAATGACATATTCTGTATATCCCCATCTTGTATTCATAGATGATGATTGCCTGATTGAAGGTCAACCTTCAAGAACCATCATTCCCCTATCAAATGTTTGAAGAGGCCATCAGTACTATAGAGTGGATACATGTTCTTCATGGTCACCTAGTTCAGGTTCCCATAATCCACACACAATCTTAAACTCACATCTTCCTTTTTGGAAAACAACACTAGGGCCAACCAGGGTGAAACACTAGGAATCACGAAGACCTTCCCCAGTAAATCCCCCAAATACAACCTCAGCACGAGAAGCCCTACTAAATCCATCTAATATTTTGGTGAGAATAACAGTGTCATCAAGTGGTGTATGTCGATACTAAATTCAATCACTCTGTGAGGTGGTAATCCTGGAACATCTTCTGTAAAGACGTCTTCATACTCCGACAATACTACTGGGAACTAAAAACTCTTAAAATTTACCACAATGAGGGTTTTTCCTAGCAAAGTTTTGAGTGATCAACTACGACCTCCTAGTCAAGAGTCCATCCTATGCTGCTTGGGTTACTTTTTTAACAAAATAGGAAAACCTCATCCTATCGATGCAAACACACCACAGAATTCACCTAAAATAGTCAATTTGGGCATAGACTGAAGAAAACTAATACACACCAATTATGTTGTCGTAAGGCCTCAAAACATCCACCAAGAGGTTCAAATGGAAAATATCATCTCCACGGAAAAGGTCACACTGTCAGCATAGATGTGTGATTATCAAGTATCTTCAAAAAGGTTTCTCTAATAATATGGGTTGGGTAAATGGTTTTACCAAAATCACAAGGACTTGAACAATATTTTTGGTGGGATAGGAATTTATATAACCTAGGTTTATTAGTACTGTAGATAAATTATAAAATACATATTTACTACCTCAAATAATATCTAGAGTCCCTGGGACATAACCCTCAATCGCATGCACCTGTCCCCTCCCATATCATCTTGCTTCCTTAGGCTAGTGCGGAACACTTAGGGGTGATGGTGGTAGAAAGATGAATCATCAACCACCTATCACTACTCTTCTGACTCCTCAACCACATCCACAGACTTTCGAATCTTCCTACTCCTCCCTCTACCTCTACTGTGGAGGTCCACCTACTGTATCACTGTCGACAGCATGATGGGTTGGACAATATCGAGTGAGATGTATTATACCATTATATTAGTAGCATAACCCCTCTCTAAGATGGATGGATCCACCCTATGAACCCTACACTATATATCCTATGTCTTGGGACCTCCTCTTGAAACAACTCCAACGTTTGAATTCCTGAGAATGACATCAGCTCCCTACTAATAAGGTGTTTGCACCTTCCGGTCCTCTGGTGACGGTCACCGGCTGTCTCTGCTCAGGAAGGAGGCCCTCCACAACCAGATCCCTCTAAATCACCCCAAAATAAGTATACATTATCAGAGGGATAATAATATCTCAGATGTCTCTACACTGACCTATGTAGAAGGACTAAGACAAGAAGTACCGATCCCAAACCATATCCCTCGAGTACCTGTTATGGTTGGTGAGTCTCAATGAATAATAAAACACTATTATACTACCCTACTGAAGCTGAATAAGCATCATAATACACACACATATCAACATAAATAGTGATAAATCTTATCTGAATAGGTGCTAAAACATTTTCTTTGAGAGCGTCACCTCCTCATGAGTCTAGGTAGCCGAACTCCACCATCGACTCGTTGAGCCCTACATAAGGCTTGAAACTAGGACCACCATCTGATCTGATGGTGTCTTAACTAAATGGAATACATATTTCACTTCCTCAATAAAGTCCTTAACTGCCTGAGGGTTGGGATCACTTTAGAACTATAGGGGTCTCTTCCTTTAAAACTCATGGTGCATGCTCAGCCTACACTCCTCGTCTGCTGGTACGGTAGGAAAGACATGCTTCTCCATAGGTGGTGGAAAAATTTGCTCCGCACCCAGAGGTAACATCTAGGAAACTACTCCCTATATTGAATTCTCATCACTGATAGGGTCATCAACGTGATTTATCTACTAAATCCTAGATGGTATGTTCCATAGAGGCATCCAATAATAAAACATGATATACTAATTTCCATGAGTATATCTATATAACTAACTCAAGAAGTACATAAAACCCACAACCCATTATTATATGATGCATGTACCATTTTTTTCCATTGAACTGGTGTTGTCATTTATTGATTTGAAAAACAAGTTATCAGAGTCTGAGTGTATGGATACGTCAGTCTCCTCACCAACACTGGAGTCCCTCACATGAAATTCAAACTCAAAAAAAATAACATTGTTACCCCCAAACCAATGTCATGGACTCTTGGTTGTAAGGTATAACCAACCACATCCGATGCCACTCTAATAGGAATATTCCTAGATGGGCAGATGCCATGAATTCCCCTATCCAGCCTCTAATGGCTAGGGGATTGTGACTAGAATCGAGTAGGCATATCAAATAAATGGGATGCATTAGCCTAATGTACCTGTATGAACACACACATATCTAAGCCAAAAATTATGAAATATAAAAAAAATAAGTAAAAAATGAAGGAAATTCACTATAATCCACTACCATAGTACAAAATTGAAAGTGTTATATAGTATACAGCTCTAGAATACAATCCCATGTCAAAAAATTCGGTAAGAATGTTTCTAAAACTCATCCGCTAAAATCCATAATGGATCCAAACTAAAATAAAGGTGTGGGATTACATTCTTAATGCCATAGGAGCACCATGGGTTTCCCAATCGCATGAGGATTTGTCATGTCCTGGTCTTCCCTATACTTATTCAAGAGGTTTCTCGTCTGCACCAAACATGACATGTGTGGGTAAAGCGCGTGCATGGGTGAGTATAAAAATACTCAATAGGGAACCCTGAAACCAAAAATCAATACAATAAGGAAAGATATAATCATCTTTACACACATATATGACTACAGAACATATAACAAGAATATCCAGATATACTCAATCCAAGACTTGTATTTGATAGGTAATCCACAAATACCATATACCACCACTAGGGATTCAGTTCAAGGATTCCACAAACAACCCATATAGAATAACACACTCCTGAGTCCAAAGGCACTGATTACATCCCTCTAAGAAGTACTTCTCATCAGGAACCATCGTGAGAGAGAGATACACATATAGAATTTGAAGAGACATATGATACATCAGATAATGATCACAACCATGTCCTTTGGGTGATACCAACAACTCCATCTAGACTAACCCACTAATTATAGGATCGATGCCCTGTGAAGTTGGTCACATCAATAAAAAAGACTTTACCAAGGGAATGGTGATGAATATAGGATCCTGTACCAGCTATCTCTGGGGAGTCCAGCAACTTAATCTAGGTAGTCCTGCTGAACGATTCATACTCTTATGAGTTTGAAATGATGCCAACAAAACATCACGAAAATGATAATGGGAATGAACCCTTACAAAACAAATTAATGATAAGAAGGAAAAGAGCATAAATTCACATAATATGGGAGTACAAAGTTTTTAGTGGCCACACAAACCATTCCCCTTGACCCCAAGTACCACCTGTGTAAATGTTTTGTGTCACTAAAACATGTTTGATATAAACACCCAACATAGGTCTTTCAAGGACCGTCTCAACATCTGGGTTACAATTCCATCGATGAATCGTGAAATAGATACACCATTTAAACTTTATGAGGATTTGACATTCTGAAGGGGGTTTACTGGGCTGTTGATAGACCCAGGTCCGACCAATTTGGCTCGACACTGTCAGCCCGATCTAGCATTCTCAAGCCCCCTCCAGCATGCTCCATCCCACCAAGCCTACTAGGGCCTAATTAGGCTCACTCAAGCCCACCTAGCACACTAGTCTACTCCAGATTAATCTAGTCCATTATGGACCTCCTGGCCTGTTGGCTTGCTCTGGCCTGTTCGGACCCACCGGGCCCATTGGACTACCTAGTCTCACCCCAATTACCTACTCCAGCCCTCTGTGTCCACTCGGACTATAAACTGTCTTCCTCTGTGTCTCACGGCCTCCATGCGACCCACTCTGTCTACATCCTGTATCTCCCACGAGGCCCACCACTACCTCCCACAACGCCCATGCAGCCCACCGCCACCTCCTTGCAGATCCACCACCCGTAACACCAACCACTTCCTATGTTCACAGCTACCTCCACTATCCAATCCACACTACCACACATCACCTCAGGCAGCTGCCTTGCCTCACTGGACCACCATGTCAAACCCATGTCAGTGGTTCCTTCAACGGACCATCAAGCGGCCTCATGTTTCCTGAATTAAAAATGTTATAGATTGGGGATGCTTTAGAACTAATCTATACAGATCTAGCCTCTAATTTCAATTTTCCTCGATTCGGGGGTTTGACCGGGCTTAGAAACTCCCAGAAACGTCAATCCATGTCCATGGGGCCCCAACAACAATAAACACGAATAACAGTGGGAGAAAATGACACTTATGATGATTTTGACATCGTCGGCTAAGAGTTCTTGGTCAGTGATCAAGATATGAAGGTTCGGGGTAGAAAACCAAGGCCAAACTCCCACATACCCACAATAAAATCCCCCATGCATCATACAACCAAAGCACATGCTAAACTGGTCATGGATTATCCCACATTCTTTATAGAATTATAGAACATAGAAAATAAACAATGAAATAATCTCCCTAACTTGATTTTGGATGGATTATGAATGAATAATTGTTGTATTTCCATCATTTATGAGATCCACCAACTCAATTGGTATGATGATCAACGATCCACAGAATCTGTCATCGCTATTTGTTGATAGGTTTCCATGCCACACCCCAGAGAAATTACAGGGTTAGGATGATAACCGAGAATTTCATAACATGGTTTAATTAAAAGGAAATGCCACTGTGTCGATGTAACATGAAAATAAAAAAAATTATTCATTAAAGATACAAAAACTAACCTTCACAGCTAGCCTACACTAGACAATGTTAGACCTTTGTTAGGGTAAAATTGTTGCTATGAACAAAATGGTTCACTCAGATTTCTGATCTGGGACCCCGTTTATATGATATTTCAATTTTTCATGGGAACCGCTCACACCTTCTATTTAATGTTTAATATTTATGAAACATTTATTCTGGGCAGACCAGGCCTCAAAATCACATTTCGTATCAATACCTAGTCTCAAAAAAATTCAAAAAAATATTTAAAATAATACCTGAAAATTTCTAGGACATTACAACATGAAGGACTAGATCTATCTTGATGGTTGGAAATTCAGTTCATTCCTAGTATGTGTGAACCAATATTTCATTCATGTTTTTGGTAAAAAGTATGAAATGACCTCATTTTAATAACTAAAATATGATTTTATTCAACTCATTTTTTAAAATTTAAATTGTAGGTACACAACATGAATGGTGATCTATACCCATGCCTCTTTATAAATAGTTTATAGAAACCGTTGGATATAGGTGTACACATCCCAACAATTTAGAATAACCATTGGGATAGGCTGTTTATATTATCCATATCACAATAGTTTCAAATAAAAATTGGGATAGATTAATCTATAGAAATGGATTTTTAAAACCATTGGTATTAAGGTAGATTTACCATCAATTTTAAAAAACTGTTGTGATATCACTTCCCCAAATACTCACCGGCTCGAGAAACCCTCCTCGCAACCAAATCTCATCCAATGAACACTTTCATCAACATTCAAAATTATAGTTTCTTATATACCCATGAATAACTTTCATCTTCACTTCGTTTAATTTAATTATTATTGAATATTTAATCAATTACTTCTATATCCTTCAGTTATTCTATCTACCATTATTTTAATTTTTCTTCTATGTCTAAAAAACCATGTTATATTCTTTCTTTTTTCATAAATTAATTAATTTGGATATATATTAATTATGTGTGATTTATAATTTCTTATATTCAATTCATGATTCTTTGGATTATTTTATACTAGTTTAGTTTGGTTTCAGTTCATCTTCGTCAATTTGGATATGTTAATTATTGTTTGATTTTCTTCATTTTGGATCGATTTGGTTTTATATAGTACAATCCAATTTTATTTTATTTGGTAGTTATTATGTAATGATTTTTTGATACTTCTACATATCAAATTAGATATAAACCCATATTAATAAAGTACTATGACAAGGGTACTATTGTTGTGTTTTTTGAGTTACATAGTCTCACCCTACATATGAATATCTATGTTTAGGTAGTTTCAAATATATAATTTAATCTACAAGAACGGATGAGATATTTATTACTGTTATTTTTCAGGGGTTATGGTAAATTTTGTTAGCAGGTTATACTCTATTAATACATAGATTTCTGGTTGATGGAATTAATAGGTGGAGTTATTAAAAATTTATATGTCATTCTAGTTTTATTATGTTTGTTATTTCTACGATTATATAATCTCAATGATATTTTTTTCATATTTATGTTGAGATTATTATTTGTACACATATAGGATATATATTAATGTTTCCTAAAATATATTAGTAATGATTATTGTGAAATATATGTTATATAGGTGGAAATTTTATTTTGAGAAATTCTTACTATACAAATAGATCATTCATTATTTTTAAAAGAATAAATAATTCTTCTTGAATGTCATTAAAAAATAGAAAATTTTATCCTAATGATATATCCAACCTATTGGTTCTAGTATCTATCCACCCAAGAATGGGGAACACACAAGGGGTATATGGTAGTTTGATTTATGTCAATGGAAGATTCAAGATAGTCCATTTCAATGTGGTATTCTGGTATTATATGGGATTCTATGTACTTTGTAGATATAAAATATGATGGTACTGAGTCATAAAAAGTAACATCCAATGTGATTTGGTCAAGATATGTATAGTTGAAGGGAAGGTTATCAGGGATGCTAAAATATGAAAATGGAATCATAGAGATGAGAAACATTTTGGGATAAATACCATTAGAAAATTCTAATAGAAATTTAGAATAAGTTATTTTCCATTAATGTATAGCGATTTTTCATTTTTTCAAACATTAGAATTGGTATATATGATTACATGAAATATTTAGGCATATTTGTTCTTTATAATTTTTTTAAATATTAGTGTAAAATAAATTATTATTAGACCACTCTAGTGTAGAAGCAATGTAGAAAAATGAAAACAATCATAATTTTTAATCAGACTATTTTATGGGAAAACCATTTATGTTATTTATAATACTTACGTCAAATATATTCTTACAATTTTTGAAGGAATTACTTCTATATGATACAAATCTACTTTCAAACCATTATATGGAATTGATGTTAGTTAAGTAACATGAATTTTATCAAAACAAAATAAATGATTTCTTGAAATAGTTATGCTTATTCTCGGAGGAAACTACTAAATAAAATTATTATATAAAATTTGGAACATAACATTGGAGGAAAAATGCTAATGGATGACCAACCTGAGTTCGATAGAATGAAATTTAGAACTTTTAATTGATTCGTACACACTAGAATCATTTAATATCTTATTAAATATAAATTTTTTTGATGGAATGATACTGAGAGAAAGAAGGATAATGATGAGTTCATTCATCCTATAGATATATTTTCATAGCAGACATTTGATTCTTTATATCCATTTTTTCTAAGAGACCTCTTTTGAGTTTTTATGTGATGAGATCATATAGTGAACCATAATTTTTCTAGAGGATAAAGCACATTACACGCCTTTTCTTCATCAATATCCGAGCATTGAACCTTATGTAAAATGTTCTCCAGCTAGGGTTTCAACATTAGTTCCCATTGATTCAGGTCCCTCGGAGGTCCCCTATTCCATACAATAGTCTTCACCACACCACAGTTCCCAATAGGGGGAATATTGTGCTTCTGTATCCATTAAATATTCCATGTGTGGTACCCATTAAAGGTATAAAATCTTCCCTAATATTCATTGGGTGATTTCAACATTCTGTAAGTATGAATCTAGTCTGATGATTGTAATTACGCTAGAGTCATAGGATGATGCGGCTAGGTGCCGTACTTGGACTCTTTTTGCATGGTTTGGTTCCGTGAAACTACTCCTCTCTATCTTAATGAATTTTGTCGATTCATAGGTTATTATTGATTTATCTAGGGTATTAATTGTTTATTGGAATTCCCTTTTATAATAATAGGCTTTGATGTGGGGCTTTTTCATGCATGGTGCAAATTCAAGCAAGTTTTTGGTCATTGGCGGTTCAATTTGACTCAATGGTCCTAGGATGTTCATAGACGGAGAGAAAGTTCCCAGGATGTCGTATGAATTTCTTTATCAGATTTAACTCTTCCCTACCATAATGGTGCACTTTTGAAATTCATAGGGGATTATCTTGGGGGTTACTTGTTCTTAGATGAATGTAGATGGAATGGTAGGGATGACTCAGTTGTGCATATCTGTATTGAACTGGACCAATCTTTTCCCCTTACGGATTAAATTTCACTGAGTGTCAAGGATTCTTTAACATGGTCTCAAGATATTTTTTATCATGTGCTGCCAATGTTTTTTTCACATTATTCTCTTCAGGGTCACTTGGTTTATTTTTGCAGGAAGAAATGGTGAGGGGTAGTGGTGTTTTAGTCTCAGTTCATTATAATTGGGTTGATGTCTAGTCTGGTCCTGAGGTGGTTGTGGATATCTTTGAACATGATATTTAGTCATCAGTCTAGGATGATAGAGATGTTCTTGAGGATCTATCTCTAACCACGATATGAAGGGCCTCTACACTTTCTGAGGGGGTCACTCCTATCCTTGATCTAGTTAAATTGGTTGGGAATCTGTCCTTCGGTTTTTTTTCATTTTCATTCTAGAGCATTAAAATATCCTTGGAGAATCCCCATTTGAAATTCTATTGGCTTTGTACTTTGAAGGCTTAATAGGATGTTAGTGATATCACAACATTATGTGTTCCTGAGTTTTTTGTTGTTGGATTTTATCAGATTAATGGAGAGTTACAAATGAGATGATCCATGGGAGTGAGGGGGTGGAATCTGGTTACGCCTTTATGGGATTGAAAAATTTCGTGATTATAGGATTTGACACATCTATGAAAAAGGGCCAAGGTGGTAGGTCTCCGCCAAATATGGTGACAGGAAGAAATTGAAAGGAACAGACTCCCCTATACACATTCTTGGACATTCCCAATTTAGTATATAATTGAGAAGAATTGCGAGCTTTACAAAAGTTTTTATCTTCTAGTTTCGTGTTTTCCAAGGCGTCTAGGGCCAAATGCAAGCTAACACAGGTGTAATGATATCGATCGTCATATGGAACTACTGAAGACTTGGTGCTTTAATGAAGACTTATTTCTTAGCTATGGGAATTATGATATACAAGGTGTTTCTTATCGATGTTCTTGAGCATCAAAACCATCCCTAAAAAATAAATGAATTCTCCCAAAAAATACATATGCATAGAAGAATGCATGCTCAACCAGAAAACCATCAGATATTGATTTTTTGGAAAAGGGATATTTTTTTTTGTTTTTATTAAGGCGGGTGATCATTTTATTATGGGGAAGGCTAATATTGGTTCTGCAATAATTTTCATTTCTTTTGTATATAGAAGTTGTGACTAGAGGAGGACGGAGGGATTGTGGTAGGTTCTAAATGAATTTGATTCAGAAGGGCTTCTGTGGATCATAGGTGGAGATTTCAATATTGTTCTAGACCAATATGAAAGGAATGGCATGGGAGTTTTCCCTTGTAAATATAGCTTGAGCTTTGACCAGTTCATGATAAGGAAATTCATCCTTGATATAATTTTTTGTGGGAACAATTTTACTTTGTGTAATAATCAACAAGGTAGTGGCCGGTGGTGGAGTTGTCTATATCGGTGTCTGGAAAATGTTAGTTTCGTCTCTAGGTTTCCCAATGAAAAATTCAATCATCTTGTTTGTGGGGTCATGAATATTTATCCCTTTCTTTTTTCTCTATCCCAATGGAAGAGTGGTCATGAAAGGTTCTATTTTAGTTCCCACTAGTTTGATTTTTAATGTTTCCATTAGCTAGTGAATGATAGTTCGAGGGAGCTTGTACAATGTTCATCATGGGTGGCTTTCTAGAAACAATTATAGATATAGAAACAAAAAATTAAGGTCTAGGATAGGATAATTTTCACCTATGGGCAATCTATGTACAACCTCATGTAGGAAGTCGAGAGGCTCGACTGTAGACTTGATTATGAATGGGATGATAGAGTTTTTGTAGATTTTTTTAACAAGAGAAAAGCTATGGAATCTTTAGTCATGGAAAAAGAATGTGATGCTAGGGAATACTCAAGGGTGAAATAGCTTCATTAAGGGTATATGAAATTGACCATCATTAATTTTTGTATTAAATAATAAATAAGGGTTATTAAACAAAATACAATACTAGAAGATGGATCATATTTGGACGATATATATGTTGTTGAAAGCCTGACTGTTACTTTTTATTAAAATATAATTTCAAGGCCTATGGAGAGGTTGGTTATTGGATATCGAACTGGGAATCTATAATTATTGAAGGGTATTCCCAACAAAATGAAAAACTCATATAAAAGTTTGTTAGAAGAGGTTCCTAATGAGAAATAAATCCTTAACGCTATAAAGCATCTTAATCTAGAGAGTGCACGTAGCCCCAATAGATTTCCAGGTGTTTTTTATAGGGGGCATGGGATATTATAAAATCTGGTAATTTTTTTGCCACAAAATATTTCTATTTATGGGGGTTAATTCCACGGATAGCTGTTGCTTTCACTTTGGTGATGCTATATAAGGTTATGAATCTATCATCTGTTCCAAACTACACGTCGATTAGTATGAGAAATTTCTCTTATAAATTCTTTTCGAGAATTTTCAATTGATGGTTATCTATATTTATTCCTTAGTGGGTATCTATTTAGAATCATTGGTTTGTCAAAAGTCTGTCTCTAAAGAGTATTGTTGTGTTGGACCAAAAGTTGATTCCAGGCATTAACTTCAAAACCCATGGATCCAACAAAGCCCTTAAAATGGATATGAATAAAGAATAAAATTTAATGGAGTGAGTATTTATAAATAGGGTATTAACGTGTATGGGTTTATCTACATGGGCTATGGATATTGTATTTAGATGGTTCAGATCGTCTGAGATGGCGGTCTCTTTCCTAGAAAAAACTCATGGAATTTTTAAAATCCCCTGGGGGCAGAGACCTAGGAACCCTATATCTCTATCCCTCCTTATCCCTATACAGGTTCCTCATAGTGGGATTATTATTAGAAACGTCTCCATGAGGTATTTTCTTCCTTATTGTAGTCATATGAATCAACAAATGACCACTCATATTTTTTTTTCAGATGACACTCTCATTTTTATGAATAGAATAGGGTGTTCAATCAATGTGCTTATTGATATATTTGATGAATGTTGAGTATGGAATATGAATGTTATTAAAATATCATAGAGTAGTATTTATATGTCAAACTAATGTGGGAAATACAAATGGAGTCCCTATGTAGTAATCTTAATATGCAGAGGGGGTCATTTATGATGACTTTTCTGGGGTATCCCTTAGCTTCTGGCCATATAAATATTACTGATTTTGATGTAATTAAGAATAAAATAGTTTGTTGTGTGATTAATTTGAAAAATCACTTTTTATCATTTGAAATCCAAATAACGTTAATCAATAGTATTCTAAGTTCCATTCCAATACATGCACGTTGAGGGTTGTAATGTACCGAAGGGTGTTATTGATTCTATTGATAGAGTTGTGGTCGGTTATATCTAGGATGATAAAAATGAGGGATAATGTTACTAGTCATCGTGGATAACGTCGGTAAGGTTTTTTTAGGAGGGTGGTATTAATGTGAGGTGTTTGGTTGGTACTATTCATGGTATGTATGCAAGACATAAATGGGAAGTAGTGGAGATGCGTACAGTATAGGGGATAGTTATGTCTATAAATTTGATTCCTCATGGATCGGCTTTGTGGTCATTAATTCAGGACATTATTCCGAAAATCAAGCTATATTCTCAAAGGATTATTGGGGAAGGAATTTGTTTTTGGAATGATAACATGGAAAGATCATATATTGGTATTTCTGGATACCCTGATCTTACGATATCCTTCAAAGAGGCCAATGGATTCCCTAGATTCATTAAAACTATCTTCAATAGGGTTCAAAAGGAGTTTTTTAATATTATTGATTTGAACTCTGAACCAGATAAATGTGTGTTTTATGCCTCTAATTATGTGAGTTTTTTTATAAAGGATTCTCATTTTATTACCTCCCCTCACCACCTATAGGATGTTTGGAACAATATTGTATGGTGTGACAAGGTTCCTATCATGTTTAATTTTCTTGTACAAAGGGTTAGGGATCAGGCCACTCCAATGGATTACTATGGAAAAAGGTTGGGCATTATCCTTGTTTCTAAATGTCATTGTTGCATGGTTCATAAGGTGGATACTTTAAATCATCTATATTTTGATGGTGATTGGGCCTTGGGAGTCTGGGGTTATTTTAGTTAATTTACTGGGTTCGTTTCTATGGATCTTCTGGGTTCCTCTTTCTATTATATATGGTTTCGTGGATTAAGAGGTGCTACTCCAAAACGAGTGTAAAGAGAAATGATTTTTAACAATGGGTGCTAGGGTATTTGGAAATCCAGAAACATAGCAAGGTTTGAGGGTAATTATCAATGTGGGAAAATATTGTAACAATAATTAAATTTCTTCTTATAGACCTAGTTATTGTCATCAATAATGTGAAAGATTCTATGTATATTCACACTATGTAGATGAATGAAACCATGAAGTACTGATAGTGCTCTGCGGACAGTGGCAACTGGGTTCGCTAGTTCCCACCATCAAGAAGTTTAAAGCTTAATTTCGATGGTTATTGTGTTTTGAGTATTATGATTCGTAGTGGACCAAGATTTTTGGGGTAATATTATGTTTTATTTTGCAACCTACTTTGGTAGGTGAAGCCCATTCATGCGAAAGCTAGGGCGATGTTGGATGTGCTTTGCATGCGTGATCAAAGTAATATTGTTATTGATGTTTTTGAAACTGATTCGATGGTTATACATGAATTCTTGCAAGGAAAATATATTCTTCTTGAGAGATTTATTACATTACCAGGAGGTATTGTGCTAAGATTAACAACAAAGGAATTACGTTGACTCATACGTGGCGAGAGGGGAATATGGTGGCTGCTTACTTTGCTTCCATGGAAGAAGAGGATCAAGGTACTAGTGCTAAGTGCATTTTGAATATTCAAGAAATGAAACTTGAGCGGTTGTGTTTGATTAGGGGAGATAAACGTGTTCATAACTATTTTAGACCTCCTTGAGTTTTTTTAGCCTTCCCCAAAACATTTGTGGTGTGTAATCGTTTCTAATAAAAATCAATCGTTTTTACTAATATCATGATTTTTCAGTTAACATGCAAAATATGATTTTAGGTCTATCATGTTATTGTTTTAATAATTTTTGGTAGATGATTAATTCAAACATCACATAGACAGTTTCCAAACACAATTATAAGCTTCTTACAGGGATGTGTATGAAAAAACCATTCACCTTTATGATTATACTCATATCTAGTTGTTACGATCGTGGTTGTCAAAAATATGTATACATTAAACCATTAATAAAATACTAGAAACATATTTTCAATATGGGTGTGTACACATATAATACAGTTTCAAAAGATATATTCATAATATAAATTTCACTTATGTAAATGAGAAAAGAATTTACTACTTATGCATTGAGTTCTACATCAGGAAAAATGGGAAAACTATCATGTCTTTATTGTATGAAGAATAAATGATCTAAAGTACATAAATATCACAATAGTTTCAGTTTTTTTTGGGTCATCAATGATTCATTCCAATGGGTCATCTATATAGTATTAATCATTGAAGGTTTGACCATAAAATGGAAAATTAATGTCCCCCAAAACTTATGTTTGGAACTGATGTGCTTAATGAATTTCAAGATGTTATTTTTTCATTCAATAAGGGAAAAATGATATATTAAAATAGAAAGAATGTTTCCACAAAAACCAATTACAATTGGGAGAATAAAATTAACTTTTTTGAGTTTTTTTATTGGTAAAATAATTTATTACATTATTGCATAGATGAAATGAACATTAAAAAACATGTTCAATATTTCTTTCAATTATTTCAAATGTTAATGGAAATAAAAGAAGAGGATTTCTGATCTCACGGTGACTTGGTGTATTGGGGTCTCTGGCCAAATTTCCATCATATATTTAATAGTGAAAATAAATAGAATGTTCAATGTTCTTATTATGTGACAAATCCTATAGAAAAAATCAATTTCTGGATGTACTTGATACAATTAATGTTCCTGATGAATATTAATTCAACATATCAAAATGGATCAAATAAATGGAGTTGAAGTTCAAATCACTGAAGAATAGTGATTATCACATCGTCCTGCATGACTTGATTGTAATAACAACATGTTATCCTATGTCCACTAATATAAACGAGTGATTTATTGGGTTGTTCAATTTTTATTGAGATCTTTGATCTATGAAATTATCAATGTATTTCTAGAAAAATTTTTGTTAGGGGGGCCATTATTGTGACGTCCTGACCTAGTAGCCACTGAACAGTGCCCCGAGCCGGTTGGCCACATGCCCTTATGCACGCTTCCTCATAAGCTAGACGGTGCCGACTAGAAACGAGTGTCTGGTAAGTCAGTCTTGGGAATTCCATACCCTCTTTTATCAGAATAAAACACCAGCAGAAGAAAATAACAATTAACCATGTGAGTAAGTGTATATTAATAACCAGAACATATCAATGACATGTCATTTTAAAAACCATAAATTATAATATTCAACTAAGATGTAATGAATTCTATGAAAATGAAGTGCCAAGTGACTACAATAAATTAGAATGTAAGGACACAATGACTCCAAAATGGGTCTCGAACCACGTCCAATTCACTCTCCCATGATTCAAACCCAAAAAAAATATATCCCAATGCCATTACCTTATCTTCTCATAAAATAACGAAGTCTACTCGGCCGTCGACCAGGTGTCTCGAATAGGGCGTGAGTACCACTAATTTGGCCACCACCAATGGTTTCTAAACAAGTCCAGCAAAAACATAGTGCATACATTTTAATAAATCATTAAATAAAATAAATAAGTTAAACAGTTACCACATTTTCATTTAATCATTAATAATCACATTAGGCCATGTTCAATTCATTCTTCCAATTTGAATCATTGTTCATTATCTTTTTTCATTTGGTGTAGGTCATCATGCATATCACCCCAAATATCATTTGAATCATCATTCATTATTATCATTAATTAGTTGGTGTAGGACATAATTCTTAGCCCCACAAATCTCATGACTGTATGTCATCATGCCTAGCACTTTAATTCTCATTTGGTGAAGGTCGTCTTTCCTAGAACCCCAAATCTCAAGCTAGGAAAACTACTGGGGAGGAACGCCATATCCAAGTCCCAACTTCTAATCTGTCTAGGATTCCATTCATAGCACCACAAAATGTCAACCATTTATTCATTATTTAAATCATAATAATTTTCCACATTATTTATTTACAAATACAATGATTAATTTAACATTTAAAAGGCCATTAGTTAATTCAACAATTTAAATAAGCACATCACCCATTAATTATTTCATCAATTATTTAATCAATCGACACAATTCTCTTTCCATAATTAATTCATAACAATTAATTATCCAAATCCAAATAAAACATGTAATAATTAATTCTCACAATTAATTAAATTTGATCACATCATGGCACACAATTAATTCCCCCAATTAATTATTTGTAGTCATCTTTTTGGCACATAATTAATTATCAAAATTATTTATCATACACAATAAAACATTATTAAAATATCTAATATCCACTACTATATCATGATTACAATATCAAAGCTCCAACATATCAATTTGGGAAACCCCCATTGTTTGTTTCGTGATTCAATGATCAATTAAATCAATAAGGAAATTCAAACGTAAAATCCATATTCCAAATTACTCTAATTTAGGAATTCAATTCTCATGGGCAAACTATAAAACTCATAAAATCATAAACATATCAGAAATTTTGACTATGGGAGTCAGATTTAGACCACCTACCTTGGTTTATTGACAGATGTTAGTCCAACATAAATCTCCAACATCTGAGTGGCACAACGTCGTCGATCAAACTCCATATCTACGACCCTAAAAACAAAATCATGAGCAAAAGCATCAAGAACATGAAAAAATAGATCTAGATATACAATCCTATATCTATATATTAACACATATGTTTATATATAAGAAAATGGTGAAGATATTCCCTGAAAAGATTTAAGAAAGATGGAGGAAGGAACAAGAGAAGCATCGAGATGAAATCCACTTGCCGGGAGGAGATATGATATTAAATCCGGGATTTTGATCTCGAGGAATAGTGTTTGGATCACCTTTGTATCCCTTCATAAGGAATTGATATCACCTTGAATTTTTCAAGCCTCATCCAAGGTCGAAATATGGGAGTCCGGGAGGGTTTGGGTGGTTTTAAAAAGGATTTTCAGAATTAAAATACCTTGAACATAGTTTCTTGTGAAGAGGCACATGGTTGGGAAAACTGTGCGCCAACCGTGCAGACTCTACTAATCAGTTTTTCATGGTTGGAAGGGTTTGGTGGCACGGTTTTTCAAACTGTGTGCAAATTGTGCTGACTCCACTATCCTGTTTCGCATGCTTGGTTCAGTTTAGTCTCAATGTTTGTCAAACCGTGCGCAAACTGTTCACAACCCATAGCCCTTTCTTTTCCCTTAAAAGTTCTCCCAAACTCACCCCAATACACTAATATATGTTAAAGGTACATAAAAACCTCCAAAGGTGCCTAAAAATGTGCCCGAGATATCACTAGAAAAATCCAGGATCTTACAATCTCCCCACCTTATAACTGCTTGTCCTCGAGCTACACTCTGTAACTTATCTATGATTCCAAGGAAAAAATATTGTGCCACTAAGCCCTCATGTATGATTCTCATTCCCATGTTTCCTAACAAAAATTTCCATGTTGGCATAACACATGAACTAACGACAATGTATTTCCCCATAATGCATTCTCATTGTGACCCAGCACACGTATCAGATGCTCCTCAAAGGACGCATCTATATCAAGATCAACATATTCCACATCAATCACATGGTAAGCGTCAGGGACATACCTTCATAGTTGTGACAAATGAAAAAAATCATGCATTGAGCTGAATTTCTGTTGATGTGATAATCAGTACACCACTGTACCGATTCTATCCAGCACCTCAAACGGTCCCACAAACCTGGGCGCTAACTTTCCCTACCTCTATATCATGTGGTTACCCAATCTAGGTGAGAACAAAAGAAATACACAATCCCCCACTGTAAACTCTAGGGGTCATCTCCACCTATCATCATATGACATCTATCTACTCTGATCCATAGCCATATGTTTCCGAATTAACTCCACCCACTCTAATGTCTCCAAAACGAGTCTTGGTCCCAACTTCTCTAACTCACCGGCATCTAACCATCATAGTAGTGATCTATATGGTCTACCATAACGTTCCTAGTAAGTTTTCATATGTATATTTTCTTGATAACTATTTTTATAGGATAAATCCCCTAAAGACATGTTATTTTCCCAAGAACCACCAAAGGCAAGCACACATGCTCACAACATATCCTCTAACACATGTATGGTACACTCTGACTACCCATTTTTCTGTTGGTTGAAATTTATACATTACAATACCTATGTACTAAGAACCATTTCTAAGCCCTACCAAAAGCATGATGTAATAAAGTAATCATGAACTTAGACTATAGTCAATGACACCCCATGCAAACAAAATATCTCTCTCATGTACAGTTCTCCCAACAACTCTACTGTAATGGTTTTTTTGATAGGAAAGAAGTGTGCTAAATTTGTTAGTTGCTCCACAAAGACTTATATAATATCATTCCTCCTACGAGTCTTAGTAATTCCTACCATGAAGTCCATAGTCACACCATCCCACTTCCAATCTAGGAAATTTAATGACTGTAATAGGCCTCCAGGTCATTGAATCTCTACTTTCACATGCTCATAGGTGAAACATCTTGTTACGAACCCTAATATCTCCTTTTTCATGCCTATCCACAAAAACTACTGCCGAAGTTCATGGTACATCTTGGTCACACCAGGATGTACTGCACACCTTGATGCATGAAATTATCACATGAGTTCCTCATGCATACTCGAAGGCACAACGACCCTATTTTTCAGATAGATGATATCAACCTCATCTATTTTCCAGTCTAAATGTGTCTCCCCACCTTTAATGCTTTCCCTCAAGGATAAATACTTCGAATCCTCATACATCATGTCTTTGATCTATCTTAAGAGTCTAGATTCCACTGCAACAGAAAACAGAGTGATCCTCTCCTGAATCATTTGAACTACCACATGAATTTACACCAGCAAATTCATCATCTTCCACTATGGAATTGGCACATGTACCAACTAAGTCTGATTTATTCTGCTCAAAGAATCAACCACAATTTTCCCCTTCCCAAGTGTATATACCAGTTAAAAATCAAAGAATTGCATATACTCTACCCATATTCACTGCTAAAGATTCAAGTCGTGTTGTGAAAAGATACACATCAATATTTTGTGACCCATAAAATTGTAAACTTTTCATGTAATAGATAGTGTCTCCAACACTTAAGAGTATAAAACACTACTACCAACCTGAGGTCATGCTTAGGGTATTTATGGTCATGAGGCCTCAACTACCGAGACCCATATGCAATGACTCTACCCCCCGCATTAACAAAACTCCCAGTCCGACCCCAGAAGAATCACAATACACCTTGTACTCCTCACCTAACTCTGGTAAGATCAAAATAGGTTCCAAAATCAAGTGCTTTTCCAGATCCCAAAAATATTTCTCGCATACTTATTCCCAAACAAAATTTATCCCATTCTTTGAAAAACCAGTAAGCGGTGCTACCATTCAGGAAAAGTCTAGGATAAACCTCCCATAATAACTAGCTAATCCAAAAAATCTTCTAAATATAAAAAAAATTCTTAGGATGCATCCACAAAATCACTACGTGAAATTTTTCGGGATCCACATCCACACCTTCTTATAAGATGATGTTCCCCAAAAAATATACCATGTCAATCAAAAACTGATATTTAGATAACTTTTCATAAATATGATGCTCTATCAATGTACTAAGAACAATGTCAAGATGTTGGGAATGATCTTCATTAGTCATAGAGTATACTAAGATGTTTTCCACAAACACCACCAAAAACTGACCTATGTATGTGTGAAAGATCATGTTCATCAAAGCAATAAAAACTGCTGGAGCATTAGTCAATAGAAATAGAATTACGAAACAATCATAATGGCCATACCTGCTTCTAAAAGTAGTTCTTGGTATATTATAATCCCGTATTATCACCTAATGATACCTTGATCTCAGATCAATCATTAAGGAAACACTATCCCCCATTATATGGTCAAAAATATCATCGATATGTGGAAGAGGATATCGGTTCATCAAAATAATTTGTTTTCAACTTTCGGTAATCAACATACAAGCTTAAACTGCCATTTTTCTTCTTTGAAAACAAAACAGGTGATCCCCAATGTGACGTCTTTAGATGGAAAAACCGTTTATCCTCTAACTCCTCTAACTACGTTTTGAGCTCATGATGCTCAGTCGGTTCCATTTTGTAAGGTGGAATAGATACCGACTCATCCCTCGGCATGTGATGAATAGGGAATTACACATCTCTTTCAAGAAGGCAACCCTGAAAAGTATTTATGAAAGATATCCTGAAACATTTCTACTAATGGTGGAAGGACGTTATCCCTACCACTCCCATAATCCCACTTAATACTAGAAATTTATGCCTCGAGCTCTCCTATTTTCTGAGTAATTGGCCTAGATCTGCTTGCATGGAAATACCATTCTATACAAAGGATATACTAGACCCCCTAAATATATAAAAAGGTCACTCCCCTGTGGTAATAATGTATGTGGGATCGGTATGTGACTAGCTAGTCCATACAAATAATCTAGTCGAAGCCCATTATATCGAGGACATAGATATACCAATGAAAACGATACTCTCTATTCTTTTGCGGACATCCCTTACATAAACAGATATCCCTAGTCCATGTTCTCAAAGGAGTATCGATATTGGTCATCCCTCTTATGGACCTCACCTTCAGGGTTAATACATTAACATGATTTGTAGATATAAAGGAATGATAAGAACCAGTATCAAACAAGGAATTTGCTAAATTAGAAGTAAATATAATAGTACATATCATTGTCGATGGACCAACCTCACTCTCCACAAATGTATGATACACTATATGTAACTGTCCATATCCTATTCCCTGTGGTGTCATCTGACTCCACTGAGTAGCACCACTCTTCATGTATGGGGGCTCAAACCCTATAGAACCATGCAACCTTCCTCCACCACCTCTACCAATAGAACTCCAGCTACCAGAACTCTATGGTGTATAAGACCCCTTCCAACACTTTGACTCTGTGCAGCTGATCCCCCAGCACCAGCCTGCCGCTGCTTCTTGAAAAACATATTTAGTTGTCCCAACATGCCACAGTATCAGAACCCCCACTGGTGGTCTTGGATAATTATTATGTTAATGTCCTTGCCTACCTCACATGTGGAAAAGTAGATATGAAAGATCTGATTCAACTATTCCTTCTAACATTCCACCTTGACTTTCACTTTCCTATATAGGATTCTTGTGATTACACTTCCTACATTCAGAAAGCATACTCCCTAATCGTCTAGTTACCTATCTAGTACTGGAAGCCTCCTTCAGGTTCCCCTTTGAAATGCGAGAATGATTAACAACTTCTAAAAATTTCATCATCCTAAAGATATTCACTCGGGACTTAATTTCACACCTAAGTTCACCATGATTTTTTTTCCAAAGATGCCTCATCTTCCACCAATGTTGGAGAAAAACATAGTAAATCTGTGAAGCATTATGCATAATCCATTAAGGACATGCTTCCTTTTGTTAGATTCATAATCTCTGAAGCCATCTCTTGCCTCATCGTGTCTGGATAGAAGTGTTCCAAGAAATTCTACAAAAATTCCTTCGATAAAATATCATCACTCTATCTGGATTATACCTAAATTTCCCACCAGTGTTTTGCTGAACCCCGTAGCATATAAATAGCCAACATGACATACCTCTCTGCTAGAGTCTCCAAATTCCCAAGTATCTTCTCTATGGAATCAATCCATAATTCATATCCCGCATGTCCAAACTCTCCAGTAAAAGTAGGAGGTCACTGCAGATAAAACTCCCTTGTCAATTAATACATTCTTTTTCTGAACCCGCCTCGGGTCTCTCTCCATGAAAATCATGAAACCTTAAAAGTTATATCATAACTCTCATCTTTCCATCTCAGCATGCAACAATGGTGCCTCAATCTCTCTATCTAGAAGTTCATTATGGGTCATACCCTTTGATCTCTCCCACAACAAGCGTCACAGAGTCATATTTCTTCAAAGTCAAACAAATGTCTTAGGTCTTATAATGAATCCTTATAGTATTTACATAAGTGGAGAAACCAACAAAACCAGTTTCAATGTAACCATTCTCCCTTTTTCTTTCCACATGGTCTATACCAATGCCTTCTCACTACCCCTAACCATCCAACTCTTTGGTCTTGGTTAACCACGACATATTTATTCTCATTAATTAATTATTCCATTAATTAATAACATTATTTAATATTAATTAATTTAACAATTAATTAATTTATAATTCCCATTTCATCAATCAAGGTTATCATTAAACACCCATTTTTTCTCATTTGCATCTTTGTTTCAATATCACATAAAGAAAAACATTTCATGTTTAACAACATACCCATTACCCATTTTCCTAGGAGTGCCTAGAATGATGCATGTCACAACAACTATGAGTGCCTAGAATGATGCATGTAGACTTAAATATCATGCCTCTTTAGGCCACAAATATATATTCAACAATTATCAAAACAAATATCACATTACACCAGAAGTGCTTCACCATAGGTGAAATAATATACACCAGTTACAAAAAATACAAATCACAACAATCCCTCCATAAGTACTCAGATTTTCCCCATAAATGGGTTTGCAACTCCCATGAACGAGATCATTACCAAGCCTTGAATATTTATATTCTCATGTATACCTTTTCCAAAAATAGTATGAAAAAATAAGAATAATGATAAGAAAAATCCTCTGATACAACTTAGTGACGTCCTGACTCGGTAGCCACTAAACGGTTCCCCAAGCCAGTTGGCCACATGTCCTCAAGCATGCCTCCTCATATGCTAGAGGGAAACAATTAGAAGCGATGGTATGGTACGTTAGTATTTGGGAGAATATACCCTTTGTTGTTAGAATAAAACACCAATAGAAGAAAATAACAATTAACCAAGTGTAGAGGCGTATATAAATAACCGGAATAGATCCATGACATAAGATAGTCAAAGCCAGATAATAAAATATTCAATTGAGAGGTAAAGAATTCTATGATAATGAAATTTCAATGTGTCTACAATCCAACTGAATGTAAGTACACAACAACTCCAAAATGAGTTGTGAACCATGTATGGTTCCCTCTCCCATGATTTAATCCCAAAAAAAATCTATCATAGGGCCATGCCCTTATCCTATAATACAATAACAAAGTCGACTTCGGTGCCAATCAGGAAGCCTGAATAGTGTGTGAGTAAAACTTAGTCGGCCACCACCAAAAGTGTCTAAAATGAGTGCAGTCAAATGACAGTGCAAGAAATTTAACAAATCAATAAATATAATGTATAATTTAAATAGTTATCACATTTTCATTTAATCTTTAATCATCATATTAGGCCAAGCTCAATTCATTTTTCCCAATTGAATCATTATTCATTATCATTTATCATTTGGTGTTGGCCGCCAGGAGTAGCACCCAAAATCCCATTTGAATCTTCATACATTATTATAAATAATCATTTGGTGGAGGATGTCATGCCTAGAACCCCAAATCTCATGAGTGTAGGTCATCATACATTGCACTCCAATTCTCATTAGGTGTAGGTTGTCTTGCCTAACACCAAAAATCTGAATCTTGGATAAATATTGGGGTGGAACCCCAAGTCCATGTCCCAACATATAATAGGTCTAGGACGCCATGATAAGGACCAATAAATCTCATTGATTTATTCATTCTTTAAATCATTAGAATTTTCCACAATATTCATTTACTAATACAACAATTAGTTAAATATTTTAAGGTCCATTAGTTAATTCAAAAATTAAATAAGCATATAATCCATTAATTAATTCATAAATTAATTAATCAATCAACATAATTCGCTTTCCATTATTAATTATTCAGAATTAATTTTCAAAATCAAAATCCAACAAGTCACAATTAATTATCACAATTAATTATCTTTGATCACATCATGTAACATAATTAATTTTCCCAATTAATTATCTTAAATAGCTAAACATAATTGAAATATAAAATCTCAAGTACTATATATCAATTATAATATTAAATCTCTAAAATATCAATTTGGGAAACCCCGAATCATTTGTTCCATGATTCTATTATCATTTAAATCACCAAGGCAATCCAAAAGTCAAATATATATTCCTAATTACTTTAATTTAGGAATTAATTTCAAAAGAGAGAAGTAGAAAACTCATAAAATCATGCACATATCATATAACATGACTATGGAAGTTCGACTTAGACAAACTACCCCGGTTTATTGAGGATGGTTAGCCCAACGGAAATCCCCAAAATCAAAGCGGCAAAACATTGTTCATCAAAATACAGATCTAGGTCCATAATACTAAAATTAAGATCAAAGGAATTAAGATATAGAAAAACTAGATCTAGATTTAAAATCATAGATCAAGATCCTAAATCATAGGTTTAGATCTATGAAAAAGTTGAATATATTCCATGAAAATATTTGTGAAAGATGGAGTAAAGAATGAGAGAAGCATCAGAATGAAATCCACTTACAAGGAGGAGAACAGATCATCAATATGGAATTTGGATCTCAAAGAATAGTGTTTTGATGAACTTGGAATCCCTCTGAAAGGCTTTGGGAACACGTATAATTGGTCAAGCCTGAGATGAGGTTGAAATAAGGGACTTCCGGGGGATTTGGGTGGTTTTAAAAAGGATTTTATGAATTAAAATCCCACAAGAACGGTTTCCCAGGCAGAGGCGCACAGTTAGGAAATGTATGTGCCAACCCTATGGACTCCACTTCCCAGTTTTGCACAGTTGGAATGGTTTGGACGCACAGTTTTTAAAGCTATGCACAAACCATGCGTACTCCTTTGTCCACTTTCGTAGCTTGGAACAGTTTGGTTGCACTGTTTTTTAAATAGTGCCTAAACTGTGGACAACCCATTGTTTTTTATTTTTCAATAAATATTCCCACAAACACACCCCTATCCACTAGTCAATGTTAAAGGTACTTAAAACATCAAAAAGTAGCTTAAAACATGCATGAGATGACACAAAAAAAATTTGGTATCTTACAATTATTATTTTTTTGTGTTAGAGAAAATATTTCCTCTATAACTTTTCAACTACATGCTGCATCTGACTATGAATATTAAAACCAAAAAAAATTCTTGGTGGATCTGTTTCTATTCATTGGATGTATCAAAATGAAATAAATATATATTAATTGGAGTCCTATATAGGAAATATAAATCATCATGTCTCTTCTATCATGAATGGTTATTGGGACTGAGAATGTACTGATTTTTATACATTTTATTTTTCTATAGAGACTATGAGAGAAAATAGAGAAGTTAGAAATAAATAAGAACAATATGATAATATTGAACCTAGTTTTCTATCACTTCTCTAAATAGGAGGAATTCCCAGATCATATACATTGACAACATTAATCCTTGACTAAAAGGAGATGACCCATCACATAGTTTTTTAAACTATGATATGTTCATTAACTACACTATATATATAAATTGAATTAGTATATGATATATCATATCATTAATTGTAAATATATCTTTTTTTAACAATAAATTAGACCAGTTAGTGTTTTCTTCATGGTAGTTATAGGATCGAGAGATTGTTGTCCTTTTAGATGAGAGACACATCCAGGTCCTTTTCTCAAATGAAGAAGACCTGATTTATGCTTGGGCCTTTGCTCCGCGCTATATAGAGTGAGCTAGGTTTTCCCTATACTGATGGTCCTTCAATTTCCATCTAAAGCACGACCCTCCGACCACAACGCTCTGGATAACTCTACCGGGACTACCTCTACCATTCCAGAACCAGACCATCCTTCGGTTGATATGTAATATTCTAGCCTGATACCTCTGCTTGGATGCTCTCACCAAGGATATTTTTCATCCATTCGGTCCTAGGATATGTGTGGTATCTGATCTATCTAAAGGCCCACATGAAGCTATCACCATTGAGATCAAGGGCGAGCTTCGCTGGAATCAAACGGTATGTTACAACCATTGGACACATTTCTGTTTTGGTTGTTGTCGAATAGGACACGAGGCTTCCAGATGTCGTCGTAGCCTTTCAGTTGGGTTCCAGAATATGCCCCCTTTCCAATAAAGGGTGATGCGATTGCAGTCAGTAAGGCCACTAATTTTCAACTGGCGATAGGAGAGGATGTTCCAAGATTGAAACACAAAGTCGATACAAATACATCTACATTGGTGGAGAACAAAGGGGTAACTACTCATTCGTCTCCCATGGGCAAGGATAAAAGGCCGAGTGACAATCCGAAGGTGGTAGAGGTTTATAATCGTTTGAAGCAGGACCTGGGTATACACATCTAGTTGAAGGATCCATGTGATAATGGGCGATAGATCCATGGAAATCCTGGCTGCAATGAATTAGAAATCTCAGTCAGTGCTCCCCAATTGGCAAAGGATGGGGACACTGGGGATGTAATCAGAGCAGAAGATGTGTATTCTGGAACGTCATTGCAGGAGGAACCTGCTGCAGTTTCATTTCATGTACAAGGTAGGCAGTGAGAGGTGAGTTTATTGGGTCCATTGGACCCAAACACTTTCACTTCAAAAACCCCATCCAACATGAAGACTACGAGCATGGTTAAGAAGAATGGTCTGGAACCAGGAAAGGCGAAGGCGTCAGTCAGGAAGAGTCCCCCCAATGAAGGGCCAGTAGACGAGTTGGGAAACCGCTTTGAATGTATGGATGTTCAAGAATCAACACTAGATCAATAGGAAGAGGATTCATGTGATGACGGTTACAACCAATTATCTATGGACTGTCTGGAAAGAATTCAAGGGAAAGTTCTACATAGTCCTAGAAGGAAGAAAGGGAAAAAGGAAATAGATACTCAGGGAAATGTATAGTGGTCAAGGGGAAAAAACCAAAGGGACTCAAGGATTATTCAAACATTTCTAATCCAATGGAAAATAGTTCAGCTAAGAAAGTTGGAAACAAGGAAATAAAGACCTATCAAAATGGTGATGGTGGAGAACAAAGAGGGTGAACATGAAGAGATGAGGAAGAAGATGGGGAGTGCTTGAAGCCTATCCTACATTCCAAGGAAGAAATGCTTGAAAAAGAGGTCAGGTTAAACGCTCTGAAAAAGGAGATAAAAAGAATTTATGAAATAAGGTTTCAAGTTGACGCCATGGAGGTGCAAGAGGCGTGGTTATACAAACAAGGCTGAATCCTAGCTCGTGGCTTCAACCAAGGTAAAATAAACTCAGAGGAATTCATAAAGACACTAGAAAAAATGACTACTCACCTTGAAGACCTCTTCAGCATGGATCCGGACACTCAAGTTAGTATATTGAAATGGGAATTATATAGACTATCTAATTCTAATAATCTTAGTATCGTGTTTAATAAGTCTATATGCTCCTTTAGCACGTAGTGGTACCCCTGTTTTGTGAACCTTGGATTCCCACTTTTTCCCTTAAATTGGAATGATAAAAATTTATATTCGAGGTGAATATAGATTTTGAGTAATTGTAATGACATACAATCATTCTAATAATGATCCATATATACTTACATTAATGGAAAACATGTCTTTAATGTGTAAGATAACCCAATTCCATTAGTTGGTGTCATTGTTGATGTATTCCCGAGATAGATTTTTAATGGTGCTGACGACATAATTGACACCATCAAGGATCCCATTGGTTGGGATCAATTGATTACACATGATTAATCAACTAGTACAATCATCATAGTTTATTGTGAACCTGAGGTTGTGTTGGGATATATATTGAATCATCCATCTAGGTTCTCAGTTATTTTGGTTTATCCCAGATTGGGTTGTTATTTTATTACTATTCTAATTTAGTTACTATTGATCAAAAATATTTTATATCCAACTTGACCATCATGTTCATTTTTAATATATACTAGTTAAGTTTTTCATTGAGATTCATTTTTTAATATTGATTTCAATTGTATAAATACCTACCAAACCTTTCAAAACTGAAACTATTAAATTGGAAAACATAATATCAATTAAATTTAAAAATATTAAACGATTTAAATTTTAAATCAAACCCAATGATAATAAAAACATAAAAAAAATAGAAAAATTATTAAACCCAAAAAAATTAAACAAATATTATAATCTAAATAAAAATGGAAAAATGATATAATCAATTGAACAAAATGAACAAAATGTCTTAACCAACATTGAATTCAATCGAATTGAAAATATTATTAAATTGTATCATACCCTTTCTAAACATGATAATGTCAATTTATTGATTCTTCTATGACATTTCATTTAGTTTTTGATATTATTATACTAAATATAAAATCTTTTCTTATAATACTATATATCCATTATTTGGTTTTTCAAATGGTATTCCTTAATTATGTAATGTCTCGTTTTATTTTTTGTTTATCTTGTAAATTAGTTATGGATGTATAATTATTTTTAATTTTATTCAAATGGTGAAAATGAAAAAAATGAAGAGATATGAATGAAAAAGATTAAAGATAAAAATCACTGGTTTTGAGAGATGGGAATTCTTTATTTGGTGCTTGTTGTGAGTATTTTATTTCAAATATATAAATAAATGACATATAATTTCATGTGATTAATTTTGTTTTTAACATTTAATCAGGATCTATCAACTAGGTTATAGTTATTCTATAACCATCCTAGTGGTTTTAGTGCTCAGCTAGAGGACACGAGGGGGGGGGGGGGTACTAGAGCTACGTCCTCTACTCAACATAACCGATCACACCTTATCCCTTTATCTAATACACAATCTAGAATAAATTTTGATCCTGTATTATTGTTAGAGGCATTGAGATATTTTGGAAACATATGTTTTGGAAACTATATTCATATTATCATACTCATATATCATTCACTTATCTGATGATGGATCTTACCCCCTCCATATTATGAATTTCTATAGACATCTATGCCATCGTCAATTCCTTATACTTTATTCCCCCATCTAGCTACGACACTCATGATCCTTCTACTTCTAATAGAACACATTTTAAGACTTAGGAGTATACATTCAATACCAATCCATCTATGCAGGTCACAGTTCCTTTAGGGATCCAGTATCACCCACAAATCAAAGTACAATATTTTATTTATGAAACCGTAGTAATTTTTGTTTACAATATTTTATTTCCATGATAAGATATATTTGTATAATATATTTTAACAGACAGATCTACCACTTCAAGGTATGGGTGTACATGCATTTATGTTGTGTAGAACATCCACACACAACTGATGGTGGAGTACAATAAGGGCAATCAAATGATTGGATAAAGGGCCAGAATGTAGAAGTTTTACTGAAATGATTTAAAAATAATCTTTCATCATTCCATTCAGGCCTCTCTCTTGGAGAAACAACACAAATTAAGTAAAGGACAATTATTGTGAACAAATATGGTTATGAAAATTCAATGTATTTAATGAAAAATTATTATTATATTTATATGAATTAATATTTTGATTCCACCTTTGTTATAATATTCTTAATGCTATGGCATTGAGGATAGCACGACTCGTGGAATTTGGTGAGATGTTGAGAGAATATAATATTTATTTGTATATTTGTTGGAATTATATAGTTGGAATAGATTTATCGTACACAACTACTATGATTGGGTGTATAATAACATATTATTAGGAAATCATTGCTTATCAGATGACTACCCAATTAAATATATTATAAAAATTTGAGGGCTTTGAATGAAAATAAAAAAGAATTTAATTAATACATTGTATTCTATCATTTATTTCTTTAGGAATCATTAGGAATAAATTAAAATCAAGGACTCTACAAAATACCTCTGCACTTTTTGGCTAACTATGATTTCGGACCATGAGAGGATGCTCGTATGACAGCAATTTATTAATTTTCTATTGAAATTAAATATAGAAATAATATTTCATCAATTGTAAATTATATTGATTCATTATAAGTGAATAAATCATATTAAAATCATAATAAATATTATACGGAATCATCCAGCACTATGGAACATGATTTATGACATAAAAGACCCCAAGGACAATACCTTTGTGGGTTGAATCCAACTCTCATCTCTACCACTCACCCTTGAGGTGGGTAGTAATATGACATATATGAGATTATTTTATCATGGTTATAATATTATTCTTCAATCACATTGAAATAATATTTAGAGGTTTTTTTTTGCTCAAAATAATTTTTTATAAATATCGGATACTCGTTGATGTAATATTTCAATTGGTCATAACTGTAATAATATTTCATTATCAAATCAAAAAATTTACCTAAATAAAATATTTTTAAATTATTATAATGTTTAGTACCCCCAATTATGTATTATTTTCATCTTTTTGGTTTTATTGAAGAGAATGTTTGTGAATATTTATTCATGATTCATACATTTAGAATGTAGTGATATATTTCCTTGTGGTTTCCTCTCACAGAGGTTACAACTTATAACTAATTTTACATTTCTTGTTGTTTAATTTTTAATTTTTTAAATAAATTATGGGATTAATTTGAATCATGTCAAAGGATCATGAAACAATATTTTTTAAATGAGTACGTTATATAAATAGGAAGAATAATAAAACTATTAAATAATGTTGACTTTAGGATTAAACTTTCTGAATTATTAAAATAAGTTTACATTATGTGTGGAAAATTTATAATTCTATAACATTAAGAATATTGTTATCCTTTAAATATTGACTTTGATCACTCTCTTTTATTTTACTAGTTACCATTACATTTGATAACATTGAAAAAACTATTTATTTACCTTTATATATAGTAATATATTACCCTTATGTATTTTCATGGTTAATTTTTATGTATGAAGGATTTTACAAATACCTAAAATCAATAAATCATAAACCTCCAAAAAATAACCCCTCTCATTATTCCCTTTCCATCTTCAAACCATATAATCATTCTGCATCCTTCCTCAAAATTACCTTCCAAAATAACTCTCAAAATTTTTATTTTCCAATAAATTATTTACAAAACAACATTATTATATAGTTCTAGAATACAGAATATCCAGAACACAATACTTACACATCCACCGTAAAAATAAACTTTCGAACATCCAAATTCTATAAAACAACAATCAAAAAGTTAATTTATAAATATATTTATCTCATATTCTAAGATAAATTTCAATACATAAAATAATTCAAAAGCTATTAGATAAAAATTACTCATCTCTCCAAAGAACTCAAATATCAGAAAAATTTACAAAACAAAATATTACCCGATCTCAAAAGTGATGTATTACATTACAATATCTATTAGTTTTAGGTGAATGAATGATAATAAAATAAAAAGATATTGAAGCTAACCCAATTAGAATATACCAGAACAACCCCAATACACTGAATAAAACATATAATAAACAATACAAATGAATCAAATAAAAACCATAAAAGAAAATCTATGTTTAAAAAATTTGAATAGAAGAAAACCAAAATCAAACAAATTGAACAAATTCTACGACAATAGAATTTAATTGCATTGAATAATACCGAATTAGCCTAGAAAAACCAACCCAAAATGTACTAGAAAAATAGAATCTATCAATAATGATTTAAAATTAATTAAATAATAAAATGGGTAACTGTTTAATAATGAAAATAAAATATAATGATAATAAGTTTAATCAATAAAAATGAGATATACAAGACTTAATTAGTCTTTAATCAACTAGAACAGAATGAATATGAAACTATAGAAAACAATAATGAATGAAAAAAACCTAATCAATATAGAAAGAACCAACCGATAAAATACATTCTTAAATCAATAATGTATTTTATTATCAATACCTAACTAAAATGATGAAAATCTAATAAAATAGAAAAAACATACTAGGATGTGAAATCCAAATTAAATTAACAAAATGTACTAGTCTGAACATGATCCAAAAAGTGAATAAAAAATGAAATAAATATAATAAAAAAATGTAATTAAATTGAATTGACATTAATAAAAAGAATACTAACATTACTAAACGAATTTAATGTATCAAATACCAAACTTAATCATATGAGTTATGAACAAACTAAATAAAATGGAAATGAAAAGTTATAAAAAATATAGGTGGTATAAAATTAATAATATTGATCCATAATAATCCCAACATAATTAAAATGAAAAAATAAGATAAAAATAATTAAATCATAAGTCATTAATAGAAATTTAATATAATATAGGAAATTTCAATTGAATTGAATTGTACATATTCAAATTGAATTAAAAATAACTAACTATATTTATACCATGTAAAAATGAATAGGAACAAAAAAGATCAAAAAATGGTTGACCATAGAAAATATCATTCTATTTAAACATTAACTTTCCTTAACCAAATAAACAACCAATCAGAATCTTTAATTTTACATCTCATGAATAAAAAACTCTAATATTTAATATACACTGTCATAGATATCCATCAATGAAATATTTACCTTCATTTTCTCAATTTAAACCCCATTCAAATTAAATAAAAGAATCATAGAAAACAAAATATGAAAAAATATTGAATATATTTTACCTTTCCATTTTAAAACATTATTCATGCATTTAATCATGATTATTTTCTTCAATAAGGACAATAAATTTCCATTAATATATTATTTTATTTCGTAAATATTCATGGAAAATATATATATATATATATAATAATACATAAATTCCTCTTTATGTTAATTTATATAATAATTATATTGTCATATTCTCAGGTATCCTCATTTTTTATATAAAATTTCTTTTGTTAACCAACTCCTATCATACTAGCACATAGTAATCAATTATTATAGAAAATCAGGTTCCATTATCTAGTATATCCATTTGATTTTAGGCATGAAATTAATTATTAATAACCTATTTTTAGTTATGGTTTCCTAAATTTAATTTCATTTTCGATGGAGGTTTTGAATAGTGAATGATGTGTGACTTGAGAAATTTCTTTTTGAATAGAAAGACGGATGATGCAAGCATGCTAAACGAACTGGCAAAACATCCAATTGTATGTTTTTCTTTTTGGATTTTAATTTTAACATCTATTATGAAACAAAATTTTCTATTTATATTTTTAAGTGTGTTCTTTGGAAGAACTTTATGAAAATAAAGATAAAATTGGGCCAAACCATCACATACATATGTTTTTGGGAGATGAGCACCATAGAAAAATACACTGTCGACTGAGGACGATCATTGCCCTTATAAGATTATGACCCTCTTCAGGTGCATTTTGGGTACCATTGAGTTAGAAAAATATAATGTATAGAAGAAGATGCTCAGTCCTATGTAGAGTTGGCCTAAAAATGGCCATATAGAAGCATGAATAGAGTAAAAGATCCAATTATGAATTTATGAAGTTTATGGAAGTATTATTTCCATAACATCCATCATATATCATCAAGTATGGTGATGGATATATGTCCATAATGACTATGTTATAAATTTGACTGGTATGTGTTACATATAGTGGTTCTAAAGATGACATTCATGGTGATGAAGATGGAGAGCATGAGGGTGAGAATGATGGCGTGGATGAGGATGAGGATGATTCTATGAAATGGACAATTAATTAGTGAATTAATTATAAAACTATGTATTACTATGTTTGAATAACTAATTGATGAATTTCCTAGGAGATATTTTGTTTTGAAATTGATATAATTAATCAATGCATTCGTTAAGAGTAAGTGATTAATTAATAGATCGGTTAATTAAAGATATTGATAAGCTTAACTAATTGGGGAATTAATTAAGGTTTTTTTATGTGAAGACTAATTGTTAAATTAAAAATGATTATGATCTACGTAATTAACTAATAACCTAATTAATGTGACCTTAGGGTTTTAAGATTAATTTCAACTAATCCTTCTTAATGTGATGATGTTCTATATATCATAATGTGGCTAATGTTGATTAAACATGAATAACGAGATTCATGAGAAATATTTTAAATGTGTAATGGTAATATCCTCATTAATAAACTATTAAGAATCATAAAATTTTCATTCAAATTGTGTCATTAAATTAATGGTAACATGGTCATTCATTTGTGAAATAAGAATGTTAACAAGAACATTAATATGTGAAATAAGAATGGTAACCCGATCATTCAAATTGTTTTACTAATTAAATGGTAACAAGGACATTAATCTATGAAATAAGAATTGTAACATGGACATTAATTTGAGAAAGAAGAAAGTTAACATGGGTATTCAAATAAATGATAAACTGTGGGTAAATATCAAACTCCGGCATGGGCCAAAGAAGGTTTTGAGGTATGTGTATCTATGCGAAACCAATGTTTTTATGTGATTAAATATAGAATATTTAATAATTTAATAAACTATTTATTTGTGTGTTATAATTTTTATTATTAAAATTTCCTAAACAATTGTTGTATGGATTTGTTTAGTCACCATTGGTGGCGGCCTATTGAGTCATACTCACACCCTATTCAAGATTCATGATCTGTACCTGAATAGATATTATTTTTTAATAAAATTTAAGGGAAAATTCCCTTGGTTGGATTTCTGATATGAGTTGGAGATTTGATGAGGGAACCTGATGTGATTCACAGCCGTCTTGGCAGTCATTGAGGTCATTACATAGAATTTCATTTTAGACACTTTATTACTTACTTTGGCATGGCATGTTTTCCATTTCAGTTGAGTATTTTATTTGTTTTTTGGTTATCCAATGACATTTTTATATTTCTAGTTACATATTCTTTCCAATTTTTTTAATTATTTCTACTGGTGTTTTTCTATGATAAAATAGGGTATAGTTTCCCCATCATTATATACTAGAGCATAACTACTAGTAGGAAACCTAATGTATACAAGGAGGCATGCATGAGGTCATGTGAATGACCGGATCATGGAACTGTTGTGTAGTACTTGGGTCAGGATTTCACACATATACACTACACAGAAGAAGTAGGTGGTGTACATGGCGTATGCCTCTTAGAAAGAAATGCAAGACAAGAATCCCTTAACATAACCTACCTTTCGGTTGTGTGGTCCTTATACTCTTATATCTTGGATTGAAATATGTTACTAACTTTTACGATAAATTTATCATGTTTATAATATCCTATATTAACTTCTAATATTTAATTATGCGTTGTTCAACTCTGTTTCTTTATTTCTACTACTTCGGGTGTTAATTTCCAAGATTTATCAAGAATATTTTGACTTGTAATTTGTTGTTACTATTAATAATATAATAATTTAATCATATACATAATTTATTACATGAATTAAATATTATATATATTCATTAAATATTAATTTATTATAATATATAATGTTGGGATACAAGGAATGGAAGTGACCTTACATAGAGATGACAAGTTGTACGGATGCATTAAAGCTAATTTCGTTTCATTTTCATATTAAAAAATGAAAAATAAATGATACATATTTGTACCATAATTATAGTATCATATATTTGATAGATATGTGAATTTTATTTATTAATTTAATCCTTAATATCTTCCATGTATAGCATGAATGAGTCATATCACTTTTTGGAGGTGATAGTCCACACTTCAACAAACGATGTTATCATACTTATACTAATTGAAAAGTATATTTTTATGTGTTATAAAAAAATTAATGATGAATAATGAAATAATAAATATTATATATAAAAATATAAATAGTATTTCCTTCATACTGGCCTCCATGAGAGGTGGTAAAATAAAAAATGAACAATCATCATTTTGTGAGGCCATAGTTTTCCATACACAGAAATAGTATGTTTGTTACCCCTTGTATGGAAGTGTGTGAATGTGTAGTTAAACACATATATTAAAACATGGTAGTAAATTGATGATACTGGTGTTGTTAGAAAATAATAGGATAATAATATTTTAGGGGTGGATAATGGAAATTAAACTAAAGAGCGTAAGGAAAGATGTTACCTCTTAATTAGGTAACTTCATTAGGGTTGTAAAAAAAGTCTTACATAGATGGATTTCAAACCAAGGGAGATTTTATATTATAAAGGGAGATATTTTTTGGAGATATAAGGTTAGATATTGGCATATACAAAGTGTCTTGAGAGGTTTGAGTAAGGAGTAGATTACATTCATTTTTATAGTGGATGAGGAGTGGAAATCATGTAAATACCAAATGGTATGATTTAAGGAGAGGTCTAAAATAGCTAATGTTCCTCAAAAATGAAAACTAAATCATTAATGGGGATTAATTTCTTATCAAAACCTCCACCACAGAAACATTTCTTCATTTTAAAAATTTGGTTATTTAACTTCAAATATTTCCCAATTTTATCATTTTGTTTTAATTATAGAATCTAGTTTTCTAGCCTATGTAATTTAACCATTAATAATTATATAAAGTATTATTTATTTGAAAATATAGAGCTAATAAATTATGTATATGATATATAATTTATAATAAATAAATCCCATGTGTTTTGGAAATTAATTTTAAATAAAGCGCTTGGGATGTACTAAAACACTATATAAACACAGACCGGGTTAACCACATTTTTACAATATATGAGTAAATATTATAATTTAAAATATAAATTTGCCTATTAATATAAAATATTTAATAATTATTAAAAATTAAAAATAACATGGTAGAATAAAGTATTTTTATTTATTTGAAATAATTTAATACAATATCATTTATTGTAAAGAAAAGTAATTTCAATTTTGACATTATTTATTTAATTTTAATTTTCAAAGATCAAAACAATATTGTAATTAAATTATATTAATATTATAGCTGTGTAACATGATATATTAGTCGAAAAATTTAATTAATGACTAATTTAGACAATAGACATAACTTTTAATATTTATAGTATCAATTATTTTAGGTAAATTTTAACTAAATAAACAATACATTGGCATTTCTTAATCATTTTATACATCTAAATCATCTCTGAAAATTAATGATAAATTATTATGATAAAAAACCCAATTTATATTTCAAAAGCATACATATACACCAAAATATGATGTTTATTACATATCTCATTGTTTTCTTAATGTTAATGGTAAGGATAGTCCCCCTTTTGTCTTTTTCTTTACCTAACCATTTATATAGGGTACTTCCATTTAAAAATATCCTAACAAATGATAAAATTTGATGTATTTGAGGATATGGTAGAATTATTGCTAATATTTTTTTTTACAAGTGTAAATGTCATTTTTGTACTTAATATAATAGTTTTTCTTCATTAATCTTAATCTTACCTTAATCAATAAAATTAATTTTAATCATTTTCACTAATCTTTTTTGTCAGAAATTAAGTTTATCTTATTACACAAAAAATATGATACTATTTAGAACTGCGTATGTCAATATTTAAAAACTCAAATCATAGAATGGAGAAAATTAAGATTAACACTAATCCCACACACGTTGCGAGAAAGTGAGTTTTTAATGTTGAATCATTCAAAAGTTCAACATGTTTTTAAATCTAATTTCAATATAAAATTATTACATTGACCTAAATTGGGTTAATATATGAATAATTTATCTATTTTAACATTAATAATTATTTAATATAAAATTTATCATTAATAATTATTTAAAATAAAAGGTAGTCTTTTTACAAAAATGTTTTATTTTTTTACTAATCATAAAAAAATGAAACTACACAAAAAAAATACAAAAAATACTCCCTAATCTAATTCGGACATCCCAAATTAAGATATGATTTTTATTTTGAAAATTAAAATTTATAAAATTTCAAAAATTATGTTTTAAAATAGGCACTCTAATAATAGGAGATAAAAGACAATCTTGTGTGTAAGACAAGCTAACTCAATGTGGTGTGTAACAAAATCTTAACATGGTGATATATATATATATACAATGAAATAATATTTATTCTGAAATGACAATATTTTAACACCTTGGGGTGTTAAATGGTTTCATACCAAGTCACCTTTCCATTCTATTTCTTTTTTATTCCATTTCGTACAATTAAATTTCGGTGTTTTGTTTTATTTTCCATCTTGGTTTTCAAGTTACAGAATCTTGGAGGCTCGCAAATGGATGTCGCTGATAAATAAAAACCACGTTGTGTATTTCCTATCCACATGTTTAATGATGTATTGTCTTCTTGAAATCAAATTCTTATATAAACTATGTATAATGAGGAAATTGTTCAAAACAAGTGTGGTGGGAGGATCATCCTTAGTTTATTAGGATTTTATGGGTTTTTAATTTTAAAATTCTATTAGCTTAATTTTCAATTAAAAACATGAATGATTCAAATTAATATCATTTTTTCATTGAAAAATATTTTTAATGGAAATAAACAAACTGGTCCATGGAACTGAATTTACTTGATTACTAAAATGGATTTTTTCTATATTCAAATTTTAAAAATTCATTAAAATGCCATTGAATTTATAATTCCATTCTAGGAAATATTTTCCAATACCTAAAATCACTTTCCAGTGATGATTCTGAACTACTTTTTTATCTTCTTCACATTCACCCCCTTATTAAGTGAACCAATGAATTCTTTTTTGTGTGAAAAATTTTCCTTTTCTGGTCAAAACATATGATATTAAAAAATGTTGGGTTTAAAATGATTGAGGAAATTAATTTGTGATTTTAATACCCCTTATTTCATGGTAATATATTTAATTATGGCCTACCATGTATATTTGACGGTTGTGATCCCTTAGTATCCATGTACTATATATTAGATCGCATCATTACTATCCAGTTTCTGTATCCAACCACTCGTGATGTATATTTCATGATTTTAATAAGTCTTAAGTGTAGGGGAGATTTTTGTGGTGTGATAACTCATTTGGCGTATCTTTGTGTGGATATTAATATTCCAATGAGATGTTTTTTTATTCCAAAAATTCTTGAATGAAATATATTCCCATCTATAGACATCACGGAAATGGAATTTGTTCCTCTATAGATCTCCAAAATAAATAAAGTCGTGCCTAAATTGAGCTTAAAAAAATATAATATTTTGAGAATAAAGTCCTATTCCATTAATTCTAATTTGTATAAGTTGTTTTATTTCCATGAAATATGCTTTTGATTTATTTGGAGATGATTTTATTCCATGAATAATGGGGATATAATAATGCTTATTTGAAAAATAAAATCATAGAGTTTTTCTTCAAAAAAGAGACATGTCATCTCTTTCTATTCAATAATATTTTGAATTTGAAAACACACCAACCATAAAACCTTTTAAAAATCATTTTAAAATACTCATGAAGGATATAATAAATTTACATAATTTGTAAGAGAGTTATAAATTAATCAAGTCTACGGTGAACATTTTATTTATTTGAATTTGAAAAACATTATCTGAAATAAAAATCATGTGTTGGGAGAAAATCATATTAGGTAGGGATAATTGTTCATGGTTGAATTATTTAAGTAGGAATTTAATTAATGAAAAAAATTATGAATTTTTAATTGAATATTTTGAATATTCATCATATGTTTGGTGTCTTTATATTGAGCCAATAAATTTCATTGACATATACCTTAAATTTTTATTGGAAATCTATTTTGAGTGCTCACTATTCTGGGAGTCCAAGTATCAAGTGTGGGTGGAATTTATGAAGATAATATTTTAAATAAATTTTATCTTTATTTCAACGATTTAAACACCATAATTTTATGATTTAATGTGAAATTGAATCATTTTTGAAAATTTTATTTGTTTGTACATAAATTTTGAAAATTCTCTAATTCTATAATTTTATGAGTTTTGCATCAGTTTTTTGTTTTGCGAATAAATTATTGAATATTAATTAAAAAAATTAAATAATTTTTTATTAGAACACATTTTTAATGAGATTCCTATTTTCTAATAGGGCCGAGGTCTATAACAATCATATAGAGTCCCAAAAAAAACAATCAATTAATAAAATAATATTTCAGTTAGAGTTGATACCCATTTAATTAATGGGTCTTAACACAGCCTACCAGTGTCCAAATGAGGTTATTAATATTGTAAAAGTGTGAGTACTTGAAGGATCATCTAGATGATAAATACAATGCTTATATTCTATTATCAAAATGGTATTTGAATGCATGAAAAAAGGATGAATTTAAAGAGTCACTTCGACCATAAAATATTTTCTAAATAAATTGGATATAACATTTCACCATGTGTCAAAATGAGATAAAATTTTATAGAAAAAAATATAACCAAATTTCGAAAAACATTTATGGAGACACCTCAGTATTATTTAGCAGAGAGGATACACAAAACATAAAGGACATTATTTATACAAAAAATGGATAGAAGATTTCCAACCCTCCTTTGGAATTTATATTCTCATTATGACATCACCTCAATGGATGGTTGGATTGAGGTAGTGGGATAAGATAGAGAATATATGATAGAGGAGAGTAATATTTTATAATTTAATCAAGCTGTTCGGGGTATAATCTAAGTTGGGGTTGGCATGGAAGATGTGAGGGAATTTCTTCTTTTGATTATGTGGTTTCAACTATAAATATTTCTATTTTGAATTATCTTGGATTTTTTTCATGAATTATGGAGGTATACTTTTCTATTGTTTTAATTTTGTTCTATATTTCTATAAAGTTTATCAAGTCATGATTTTAAAATATTTATCTTTTTCAAAATTCTTTGGGTAGTGTATCCCCATTGAGCACAACTAGGTAAAATAGTTTCAATCGCTTGGAGGACTTTGGGTAATCAAATAACATCCATAAGAGGATAAAAACCTGAAATTGAGGTCTCATTATGGTTTTTTGTCTGCATAGGTCTATACCTTGAGATACAACATTATAAATATGATAATCCAATTGGACATAAAATTAATATAATTATTAATGGAGTTCTCAATGTTTTATAATGGCCCCCACTACCTTCATTAGTTTAATTTTTCAATTCGACATGATTCTGATTTTGAACAACTAACATGGATTAATATTTTTAATCAATTTTTCATAAATTTAACATATTTTATCTTATTTAAATCCCTCAATTTATGTTTTATCATTAAAAAACATATTTAAAATTTGATAGTTTAACAACTTATCCTCTAACCTCTACGTCAGACAACCACATAGTCACCACTTTGCTACATTTTAGGGGAAAATTATTGACTTGAGTTTCATGAAAAAAACACCTACATCAGTTTGGTATCATTGATGGAGAGGTTTCTTAGGTTATTTTTTTAATTTCTAATATTTTAACTACTTATTTAGAGTCTAAAAAAATCAAAAAAGGATTTTCATAGTGTCTACTATTATGATTTTTAGGAAAATAAACTATATGAGTATCATAATCATGATGAATGTTATGAATTTAAATTCCCAAAAAAATACTCTGGATGTGAAACAATGGAATTTAGTGATTCAAAAAAATATTCAAGATGTAGGTAGAAAAATGGAATTTTTTTCCAATGTTTTAAATGAATTGAAAGAATTTAACGCTCAAAATATTTCTAAAGAAATGGAAATTCATAAACCATCCACATTCGATATTGGTGAAACTTTTGGGGATGTGTTGAAAAATAATTTGGATTCACCTATTTTAAATTTTAAGGGTGAAATAATCTTTGATTCACCTATTGATGTATCTATTGGAAATAAAAAAACAACATAAAATAATGGGATAGACTTGTTGAAAATGATATTTCATGTGAATTGAATGTTTTTTTAAATTAAAAATTCATATCCATTATATAAAACATTGTATAAAGTTTAATAAGAACATGATTCATTCACTTTTTAAAATTATTTTGATAAACCTGAGCTACTAAAAACATTCAATACCAATATTTTCAAGTCTCAAATAGATCTATAAATAGTGATAAAATCGAGACATGTCTCAAATAATGATCCAATTATTCATTATTTTTTGATAATATATTTCTAAATGTTTCTCCCTACAATGATTTAAAGAAAATTTCTTTTGACAGGAATTATTTATAAGATAAAGATGAATTGAAAGATAAAATAGAATAAATAATGGTATGTCTAGTTGAAGAGTACATTATTTAGATGAGGATGATGGTAGCAAGATTGCTTTCAAAGAAGAAATCGTTTTTGACGATGAATTTAAAGATAAACCACATCCCGAGATTAAAATTAAGTATCCATTGGATTTCTTCAATGAGGGTAATATTATTGGAAAATTTCCTTTACATATTAATACTAGTTCCACTAAAACATTGTAAACACATATTTTTGGAGGTAAATTTTTAGAAATGTGAATTTTAGAGCATCTATATGCTTTGTGAGTTGAATAATAATAGAAACACATCATTTTGGTGATTCATGAGGATGAAACTGCACCCATCTTTAGATTAGGAATGATTAGTTGGAACTTCCTGACTATGTGAAATGTAATCCTCGAAGACACATGGTGGTTCCTAATAAGTCTCTTCTACCCTAGATAACTTTTAATTTTCATTAATTTCAATAAAAATTTTGCGATTTGTTTTGTTTTTAAAGTAGGTTTCCATGTTGCAACATCATGGAGGCCTACTCATGGATTGTACTGCACAATAAAAATTAGGTTCAGTCATTCCTCTCCAAATGTATTATCATGCCTTATATTATTTAATTATGACTCATATATAAACTATTAAAAATGAGGAAATTGTAAACAAAATTATGGGGGAGGATCCTCCATTTTTTATTGGGGTTTTTGGATTTTTTTCATTTTCCGATTTTTTTGTTTAAAATTATATTAAAAAGACATTGAACATCAAATTAATATCCTTTGTTAATTTATCACTATTGTTAAGGGAAAGAAACAACTTGATTCATGGAATAGAATTTAAATAATTGTTGAATTGAATTTTTCTAAATTCAAATTGTTTAAATTCTTTAAAATACCATTTAATTATGAATTCTATTCCATAAATTATATCCTATACTAAAAATCACATTCCAATCAGAATTCTAAACAATTTTTCATCTTATCCACATTCACCCCCTTCTTGATTGAATAAAATAATTCTTATTCTAACAAGAAAATAACATTTTTCTATCAAAAAATATGATATTGAAAGATTTTATGTTCAAATTGAATGAGTAATTTAATTTGTGATTGAAATCCTCCATTTTTTTAGAATCCTTTTAATTGTTTCTTACCCTATACATTTGACCTTTGTGACCCTTATTATCCATGTGATACCTATTATATATCTACATTACAATTCAATTTCTATATCCAACCTACTCAAGAATTAAATTTCATGATTTTAATAAGACTTATTTTATGGGAGAAACATTTTGGGGTTCTACCTCAGTTGGAGTTTCTTTGGACAGAAATTCATATTCTAAAGAGTTTTTCTCAGGATAAAATACTACACGAAAATTGATTCCCATCTGAACCATTAATATAAATTGACGATATTCCCTTCAAGATTTATATCAAAAAAATTGTGCCCATCTAGTGCTTTAATAAATCAAAAACATTGATAAGAAGGTGTTGTTCCATTATAGTTGATTTAGAGAAGTTTTGTTGTTTCCATTGGAGACATTTTGAATTTATTTTGGAGGTTATTATTTTCCTTGATTAAAGAGGATATGACCATGCCTAAGAGAATAATGGAATCATGCAATTTCTCTTCAACAAAGATCCATGTAATCTCTTTCTACCTCATAATTGTTCACATTTTAAAACACAACAACCATAAAACCTTTGTAAACCCATTTCAACGACCTCGTAATAGAAGAAATGAATTGACTAATTTGGGTAGAGATATAAAAAATTTCATATCAATGGTGATCCTATCATTTATTTGGATGATAAAAACATTTTCCAAACTCAAAATCATGTGTTGATAGAAATAAAAAGTTATTTAGACATAATTATGCAGGGAGTAATGAATGAAATGGGAATGTTAGGAATGAAAATAATGATGGATATGTAATTAAATCTATTGAAGTGACATGATAAGTTGGGTTCTTATATTATGAGCCTTTTAATTTTATTGAATAATGTTTTGAATTTTTTTTGGAAACCTATTTTGAGTGTTGAATTGTCTGGGTGTTTATGTGATAAGTGTGGGGGAATAGATAAAGATAATTTTTTAAATAATTTTCAATTCAAATTTAAATGATTTAAATCCAAATAATTTTTCATTTTAGGTTAAATTGAATCATTTTTATAATCTTTATGTGTTTTGACCAAAATTATGTCGATTCATTAAGTATGAAATTATAATAGTTTTTCATCTGTTTGTTGTCATGGGAATAATTTTATTTTTAGAAATAAAAATGATAAAATTAATTTTTTTATGAATCTTCGGTTCATCAAATTCATATTTTCCTTCTTTTCCATTTTATGAATCGACCATATGGAGGCCAAAAATAGCAATCATTTTTGAAATTTGTTTTTTTAGACACAATTGATAATCCTACAAAAAATGAGGCATAATGTGGGCCAAAGGTGTCCAAATATTGTGATTAAACTTATAAAATTTATAAACCTAGATGTTACATATACATGATAAATACTATTCTTAAATTTAGTCATTAAGATGGTGGTTGGGATCATAAAAGAGGACTAATTTTCAGAGTCACCTCAGACAGAAAATACATTCAATGTAAATCAGATATAACATTTTTACCATATTTTCAATAGAGATAAAATATTATAAGGATTAAGATAAATCTCATGGAAAAAATATTTATGATTACAACTCATCTTTCGTCATCCTGTAGAAGGAACAAAAGTAATTAACATTTCTGATATAGAAACTGGAAAAAAGATTTTTAGCCCTTATTTTACCTTTATATTCTCATTTATCTTTATTTCAAGGGATGATTTGATTGAGGTTGTGGGATTTGATAGAGAATATATGATTTAGGAGATTAGTATTTTATGAAGTAATTGTGCCAAGAAATGCTATACTCCAAGAAGTGGTGGGAAACAAAGATTTGAGGACTTATTCTCTTTTGAGATTGTTCTTTCAACTATTAATATTTCTCATCTGAATAATCCAGGATTTTGTATTCATGATTGAAGAAGCAGTGGTTATCTCTTCTTATAATTTTATTCAATTTTTTGGACATTTTATCTACTTATGAGTGTAAAATATTTGTCTTTATGTTATGATTCTTTGTGTGAGGTATCCCCATTGAGAAAAATAATATCAATTTGTATCAATTTATAGAGTTATTTGGGTAGTAGAATAAAATTTATAGGTTGATAAATACCCTTAATTGAGGTATAGTTATGTTTTTTGTTCAATATAGATGTATAAATTGGGGTCTTGATGTATAAATTAGAAAATTCAATGGAAAATAAATTTTCATGAATGATAATGGGAGTGTCTAATGATCAATGTTTGTCCACCACTACATTAAATAGTTGTTTTTAGTATATCTATCTTGTGATTTGAAATCAATAATTAATATTTATAGTCTTAATCTATTTTCCAATAATTTAAATTAGTTTAACACATTTAAAATCCCAAAAAATAATTTTATCATTATGAAAAAAATTAATAAAGTCAATGTTTGACAACATAGTATGAAACCCCCTCTAGATACAACCCAATAGTCGCCACTGTGCTACATTTAAACGGGAAAATTATTGAAAAATATTTTTTTGATAAAAACCAAAGTGTAAATTTTGTTCAAAAGTCATGATTAAACAATATTTTGAACAAATACTAGTTATCCAATAGCTTTTTTTCTTTTATATGATTCTTATTTTATTTCTAATAAATAAATAACAAATGTATGTATGTTAACTATATATTTCTAAAATATAGTTAATCCTATTATAACAAGACAATCTACTGGTTTTGTGACAACTATCAAATTAAATAATAGTATTTTATTAATATCATTTTTTAACTCGTTGTTGCCTATAACACAAGGTAAACTTAGTGTTTCACGCAATACAAGTTAAAATCAGTGTTATGTGTAATAAATTATATTTAAGAGATTAAATTCATTTATAAATTAATATATCGTAATGTATCAGGGTGTTATATGTGGTTATATTCTTGTTGTTACATGTCTAAATAACTATACGAGAAAATAATATAATTATAGAATTTCAGGGTGTTACAAAGGTTTTATGAAAATGAGTTGGGGTTCATAATAATGAAATATTTTCTCTTATGATAAAAATTATACAAGTAATTGGTAATATTTTCTCAATTAATATTATGATTTTTTTGATAAAATAGATATGATAGGTAATTTTTAGGTGTCAAATTGGAAGAAATGATTTATATAATACAATGTGAGTGTTTTTTATATTATTATGGTTTTTATTTTAAATAATGTATTTTACGGTTTGAATAAATCCCTATAAATTTGGAACTAAAAAAGTGATTCATTTTATCTTGAAACTATATTTACTAAAAACACAAATAATAGTTGTTTTTACAGAGATATTGTTTGATAAAAACCACATTGAAAATTTTGTTCATAAGTCATGATTAAACTATATTTTGAATAAATTTCAGTTATCAAATAACTTTTTTTCTTTTAGATGATTCTTATTTTATTTCTAATAAATAAATACCAAATTTATGTATTTTAACTATATATTTCCAAAATTTAGTTATTACTATTCTTACAAGACAATCTGTTGGATTTGAGACAACTATCTAATTAAATAATAATATTTTATTAATATGACAATTTTTTTAAACTCGTTGTTGCGTATAACACATGGAAAACATAGTGTTTCACGCAATACAAGTTAAAATCAGTGTTATGTGTAATAAATTATATTTAAGAGATTAAATTCATTTAAAAATAAATATATTGTAATGTATCAGGGTGTATTATGTGGTTATATGCTTGGTGTTACACGTCCAATTAACTATACAAGAAAATAATATAATTATACAATTTGAGGGTGTTATAAAGGTATTATGAAAATGAGTTGTGGTTGATAATAATGATATATTTTCTCTTATGATAAATAATTATACAATTAATCGGTAATATTTTCTCAATTATTATTATGATTATTTTTTTTGATAAAATAGATATGATATGTAATTTTTAGCTGTTGAATTAGAAGAAATTATTTATATAATACAATCTGAGTTTTTTTATATTGTTCTAGTATGTATTTTAAATAAAGTATTTTACGGTTTGAATAAATCCCTATAAAATGGAACTAAAAAATGATTCATTTTATCTTGAAACTATTTTTACTAAAAACACAAATAATGGTTGTTTTTACATTAAAATTTTCATGCTTGAGAATAATTGTTATAATAAAATTTTCATGCATGATAATAATTATTATATATATTTTGAAATGAATTTTCAGGTATATACTAATATAACTACGTGAATTAAATTTATAATTGATAGAAAAAATCAATTTACGTATTTGTACCAATAATATTACATTAAAAAGGTTCTCAAAAAAATTCTTTTTTGAAATATATAACCAATTGGTATTTTTTTGGAAAAATATTTTAAATAAAATTTTACTCAATTAGTTAATATATTGTGATCCATATCTTGTATTATTAGAATTCTATATTCTTCTAAAGATGGTACTTTAATGTACGTGATGATTTACATGAGGAAAAATAGAATGCTTTCTATTTATACAAAAAAAATATTAATAAGAAATAAAAAATTTATAACTCAGATTATGTAAATCATATATAAATTTCATATATTATTAATATTTGTCATTATATTTTATTGAATCAAACTTATTATAATAATTTTAGGTTATTTTTCAATTGAAAAAGGAAAATATTTATTTTAAATAAATTTATTTTACGTCTATTATTTCAATTTATTTAAAAGATAAATTTATAAATTTAAAAGGTTTAATTCGTTGATATAAAATTAATTTTTAGAAAGTACATACCAAAGTTATCTTATGGAGAGTTCTTTTTTAAATTTTTCTGATGAAGTTTATTTTTTGGGGGAATAGTGAAAAATACTGACTTTAGTAATACTGTAAAATTTACAAAATTATTATTATATAAGAATGAAAAATATATATAAAACATTTGGATTGATAAATTATTTGATTATGGAATAATATAAATCATTTCAAACTATTATGTTAAATTTGGAAACACATCCATGACCGTATAGAACCCATGTAATATTATAATTCAATAAAAAATATTTTGGGTTTTTTGTGTCTAATAGTGTGGTTGGAAGGATAAATTAATGTTATACATGGTTTAAGGTAAAAAAACATTTTTTCTTGTAAAATAATCCATGAAAGTAACTACTATTCCATAGTAATTTTCTAAAACAAGTATATTTACATTTTATATATATAATGTTTTTTATAATAATGGTTTTATATGTTTTGTGAACTTATATTAATTTTTTTTTACCGAAAATAATTTAATTATTTCAAAAAATATTTATTAAATATTTTGGATAAAAATGTTCTTATTTGGTAATTTGTGAAGATGCATTTATGTTCATCTGGAATAGTAACCAAGATGATTTTTATCTCCATAGGAAGGGTATAAATAGCTAATTACGTGGGAAAAATGGGATTTGATATAAATAACAATATTTTTTTATAAATAAGATTTTTTTTATGTATTATGACACTAAACATTTATATCATAAAAAATTGACTAAATTGGATCCAATTTCCCTAAGTAATGAGTATATACTATTTTAAAACATTGAATATTTTCAATAGTTCTACTACCCTCACTAATAATAGGGAACATATTCTCCATACATATACAAACAATATATGTTCTATAACTGAACCAATATCTACCCGATTCCCTCACTAAATATACTCCGCAAATTCTATAGGTTTTGATCTCTCCAAAATATCGATAATAGAAGGTGTATGGTATTTTGAAAATGGAATATTGCAAAGGAGGATGTATAAATATTTACCGAATTCATTCAAGTTTATTTATTATACTACCACCTTATAAATATTTCACCATCATAAAATAATTATATGAGTATACTTAATACAAAAAAACATTAATTTTTTTATGTAAAATCTATTTCATATACACTTTACATCCCATGGTAAATGAAACCATCCCTAATGCATACTTGTTAACTAACTCCTCTATGATACAATACATTTCATTTTGTATCACCACATCACATATATGGATAAAAAGAGGTAATTAATGAATATATATGTTATTTATGATTTTTTTTATTTAAATATAACTTTTCATTTACTTTATTCCACTTCAATCCATTAGATAATGGAATATTTTCTCATGCGTATGTATGGACTACCGTATCTACAAAGCGATGTATTTCGTTATTCCCTAACATCTCTCATGGAAGATAATGTGTATTTATTTCATGAAAAAATATTTTACTTATAATATTATTATGATTATTTAACGTTAAAACATTATCTAAAATATTTACTTCTCATTCATTAGAAAAATAGAAATGTTGTTCATGATAACATGCAGAATACCACATCCACGAAGTGATGTGTTTCATTTTTCTTAACTGTGTTACACAAATGCTTTTAAAAGTATATAGAATGTATATACAATATAATTATAATATTTTTAAAATTATAAAGATGATGTAACCATGTTCCATTTTATAATGGATAACATAATGATGTTATTTATTTATTATTATCCAAACAACCACAAAACATCCAATGTGTACTCAACCATTATAGCGACTAAATAGAATGCGATAAAAAATTAGAAAAAAGGAATAATGATAATCTAAGTAACATAGAAAATAATATTAATAAAGTAAATGGTTAGTGTAAATTTTTTATTTATGGTTTGGAAAATGTAATAAATGATTTATAACACATGGTGGTGGTTTCTATTTTTGACCTTATTATAGATATTGTAAACAATTCCCCCCATAAATCATTATTATTTAAAATATCCTAAGAATTTCTTTTTTTATTCATTAATGATTGTAACCTTTTATTTAAAAATAACTTTTATTTTCTTACAATGTTATAAAATTAATATTTTCAGTGTTTCCCATATGGGTTATTTTTGAATTTCATTTAAAAATTTAATTAGAAGTTTTTTATCATTTAATGAAAAACAACTTATCCCATATTCATATTAATTAGTCATGTTACAAACTTCTAAATAAATATTTATTGTTTTTAAAATAATATATTTTATGAACCAACCCAGTTAACCCCTGCATTGGGCACCCGGTCTAGCCTATAGAAAAGCCTAAAGGGTGTTCTGGATTCCGATGTGTTTGCTATAGGCTCCAGATCATCCAATAACTATCATTTGGAATGATTTCACCCATAATAATTATAATATATATATATATATATAATATAGTATAATAAAAAAAGTTTATATATCATAAACATAATATTATCCTTAGCAGATAGATAGATCGAATAAATATTTCCAGATACAAAATAGGGATAATATTGGTGTGCTACAATGGCAGTATAAGGTAGCCAAACAAATGGTGCCAAAAAACTGAAATAAAAAGGGCAATCCATTTCTACTAATTACCCTTGTGAATGAGAGGTAGCTCCGCACACATTGCCACCATACAAGAATAAACAAGACCAAGATCATTTACTACAATTAAGAGTACTTCCAAACCTATAATTATATTGGCATAAGATATAAATTACATTTCAGTAGAAACCCAATAACCCATGGCATAAGACATTAAAATAAAAATTATAACATGATAGATAGAAAATGAGAATAAAAATTATGCTTTCATGTTTTCTCATATGAAATTAGAATATTAAGTTACTTTTATTAAAATACATAATTTATAAAGAATTAGAGATTATTTAAAAATAAAACACCTATTTAAATCCCATTAAAAATCATTTAATTTTTATTAAATATTTATTTATGGAATATTTTTAAAGAAAGAACAATACCATTTTCAAAACATCAAAATATCCATGCCTTGGAAAATAAATCTTTTTTCATTGAATATATAACTACCCAAATATTTATTAATGGAATTTCTCCCTTATAATAGTAATTTCATATGGTATAAATTATATAAAATCAATTTTGTTCCATAATTAAAATAATATAAACAACGACTTAATGTAATGAGAAGTATTTCTATAAGTTACTGAACCAAAACCGTTGAAATAGTAACTTGACCATAGTAATAGTAATATGAACCTTATGAATTGTAAACCGGAAAAATGAATTGTATCCTCAACCATGAAAGGAAAAAATAAATTTAGGAATCTTATAAATTAAATTATGATATAATTATATCATAGTCAAAGTAAACAAATGTTTTAAAACATACCAGTTAAGGGTTGGTATTTTTTAGGTCATAAATATTAAATTAAAATTTTATGATTAATTTAAAAATATAAAATAAAATTTAATTTTAATAATGGTATTCATAAACTAATATTTTTTTATGATTTTAAGATAATATTAGGATACCTTAGGTAATTTTTCAAATTATTATTAAATCCATTATAATTTTAAAATCTGTAATTTCTAAGTAAATTATGATTTTAATTAAAGATTAAATTTTCCATATTTATAAAATTGATTTAGAAAATTGGAGTTCATTTCTGAATTCTGTATGTATTAAAACTGATTGGATTATTTTTGGTATTTTTCTAAAATACTTGACTTTTTTATGATTATTAAAATACAACTATTTAAAATAAAAGTTTAATACATGAATTATGTAGTCATATATGATATAATGCTAATCTAAGCCCAAATTATCAAACCATACATCAATATTGTAATATGTTTATAGAATATTCAAAAAATATTCAAATTATTGAGCTGAAATAATTAACTAATGAATATAATATCGAGAAAATATCCCTCTCTGCCACTATAAATACCACCCCTCAACCCCTCTTTTCCTTACACCTCTCAAGCTTTGATCCTTTTCAAAATTCTACCCAATAATATTTCATAGACCTTCCCACATGTCTAGGATGAATTTGTATCTTAAAAAAATAAAAAACTTTCCCTAAAAATTTTTACAAGGAGGAGAGATTGAAGTGATAAATTGCACTTTTTATACTTATAATTTATTATTTTTGTTTTCTCTTATCATCTACCCTAATAGAAATTGCATGATAACTCAAGTAAAATACATATAATTTTACTGTTCATGTTAATGTAAGATCCATCATTAAACTCCTCCTCTCTCTCTTTTATTCAAAAGATGAAATCATTGCTTGTGATATGTCAATTTACCAACATCGTGCGTGATGCACTTTCATTTTTATTTAATTCCATCAATTTTATTTATAAAATCATTATAATTGTTGATAAATATTGTAGTGTTTATTTTAAAACCCTATTTATGTTATGTAACTAACATATATAAATAATACTACATGATAAAACAAAAAGAGTTTATTATTAATGAAAAAACCACCAAAATTGTCCTAAAAAGACCATCATTAACTTTTATCTAATGATTCCTTATCATACCATATAAAAAATTTCTTTATTAGATAATTTAAACTTATTTAAGATCAATAATAAAATATAATAAAAATTATTTATATTTATTCTCATTGTACATGAACTTATATTCATGTATATAAGTGAGCTGATCATGAATACTAAGAAAAAAACACATCCAATCATTGAAATTACACACTATAACTCATAGAAAAGCCCATAAATAAACTTCATTAAACCATAATTAATCAAATTCATGAAAAAATGTTATGAATTGGGTAATTTATGAATTTAATGTTATTATACATAATATTCAAGTGAATAATGAATTTAGAAAAAATGCAGGGGAATTCTCAAACCCAACTCTCATCCTTTGGGTTTTCCCTCTTTCACCCCATTTTCAGTATTGATTTTCCTTACTTATAATTTATTTAAAATTTTCTTAACTTTTGGGGATATTTATATTTTGAATTTGATTTTATGACAAACATAATGCCTTCCAAAAGAAATTGTCTTAAAATAACATATATTTTACTTCTCTAGAATGTTTATTCTAATCTCAAGGTTGATGATTCTCAAATTACGGATGAATTATGAACTAATGTTTTGTTCTAAGTTTTTATATTTTAGAAAATTTTGGGAACCAGGAGAAACCAGGACAACAACACATGCGAGGGACAATTCAATGATTTCTCGAACAATGTCTCAAATTCTTTGGGAGGTGGAGCACAAAATTTAATTGAGATTCATTCCCATCTGTCTTGGTTTATGAATAATAACCAGAACAGTGTGGAAATTTCACCCTCACCTCAGAGGTAGAAACAAGATATAAAGTGTTTTATGACGTAATGAATATCGATGTTTAGTGGATCTTTTGATCTACAAATCATAGAATAGTGGGTCAAATCAATAGAGAAGATATTTTCTATAATTATATGGTTTGAGAAGGAGAAGTTTACTCTATCCTTTTACCATTTAGTTGTAGAGGTTGAAAAATGGATAGATTTTATTAAGAACACCATGATATTGGATTAAATTAAATATATGTAGTGGAGATACTTTAATAATAATATATCTTAACAAGTATTTCCCTTGAACTATTTGGTCCTATATAAAGAGAGAATACATAGATCTAAATAAAATGGAAGGATAATATATCACAGAATATGAAGAAACATTCATAGGGCCTGTAAGGTATTATCCAGGTTTTGTTATCAATTATGACATAAAAATTTATAGATTCATTAGTGAATTAGAACCACACCCTTAAAAGGCTCTAGAAATTCAATTCTTTGAGAGTTATGAAGAAGTTGTTAGATGTTATATTAAAGTATAGATGGTGTTTTGAGAATTTCCTCACATCTATGGTGATAATAACCTAAATATGGAGTTTCACTACGGATGATATAATGAGAAAGGTGGAAAGAAAACTTAACCACCCTCATGTAAAAAATATTGGAAGTATCATCATGTAAAATGCCTCAAAGTGATAGGGAAATGATTCAAGTGTGGTATAGAAATCGACCAAGGTCATGAATTTAAAAAATACATGAGGAATTAGGACAATGTGGTTGAGAAACGGAATGAACCACACATGGTCCAATGGTACAATTTTATGATGAAAGGGAACTATAAAAACTTGGGAATTAAACTTTGTCCCCTTGAGGGTAATCAATGTTAGTATCCACCAAAGACAAAGGAGAAAGGCAATGATTATTCCCTCACTAATGGTGAAGTGGAGAAATAAAATGAAGTCATACATGGTAAACTTCTTATTCACTCATGAATATAAAAACTCATATTTGACCCTAGTTCTATGCATTACATTATATCTTTATTGTTTGTTATAACTATTGAATCAAATCCTCAAATCCTTGATGGAGTGTTATCTACAAAAACAACATGTTCTGATGTCATTGAAACCCAAATGATTGACTCCTCTCCTATTAAGGTATGTGGGAAGATTCTTCTAGCGAAACTCATGAAACATCCATTCGTGAAATTTGTTGCTATAATGGTAATGGATTAGATCTCATTATATAGAAATCATATAAAGAGTCGGGAAAATAAAATATCTTTTTATATTCCGAACTATCCCATGTGCCTTTACAAATGAAAGGAATGTCATCAATATCCGTTGGAAAATACTTCAATGGTGTGGGTGATGATTCCATAGGAAGAATAATACCGTGTCCAAATGGTTCAGGAAATGGAAGGTATCAACCTAGGAGAAATTACCATTGTGAGGAAATACTATGATATATTTATAGAAGAGTTACCCAAATATCCCCCGGATAGTGGGATAGAGTTACCAAAAGATCTCATACCCATAGCTGCTCCTATCATAATGTGCACCACTAGGATGGAATCGATCAAACTGGTGGAGTTAAAGAATAAATTATAGGAGAATTCGGAAAAAGGGTTTATACACCCTAGTACATCACCCTGGGGTGAACTAGTGATATCTTTGATGAAGAAGGATAGATCAATGAGGATGTGTATTGATTATTATGAACTAAAAAAGATCACCATAAATAGCAATTATCCTCTTCCAAGGATAGATGACTTGTTTGATCACCTTTGAAGAGCTTAGTACTTATCAAAGGTGGATCTCCGTTATAAATATCATCAGCTAAAGGTGAAGAATTATGATATTCATAAGGCTGCTTTTTGTACAAGGAATGGGCATAATGAGTTTTTGGAGATGCCCTTAAGACTTACTAATTCCCATAAAATTATCATATATTTGATGAATAGAGTCTTTATACCTTACCTTGACAAATATGTGTTATTTTTTATATATTATACTCCTGTGATAAATGAGGAAATTTAAGAACATATTAGTCTTGTGTTAGGGACATTAAGAAAGGATATGTGGTACGCCATGTTCAGATAGTGTGAGTTTTGGATGAATAAAGTCATTTCATGGGACATGAGATCACAATTGAGGGAATTTATGTGACCCTTAAAAAAGGTAATTGAGGAATGGGAAAGACCTTCTAGTGTCATGTAAACCTTTAGTTTTCTTGGATTATTTAAGTACTACCAGTATATAGTGAGATATTTATCATGACTATCAATGCCTTTATGTAAGTTATCAAGGAAAGGAGTAAAGTATGAATGGATTGAAGAATGTTAGGAAATCATCATGGAGCTAAAGAAGAGACCTATCACCACCCCTGTACAGTCATTACCAAAAAACGGAGAATTTTTTCTTAGAAACAATGATGATTCAAATAAAGGGTTTGGTTGTGAACTTAGGTAAAATGATAACGTGAAATCCTACACCTCATGACAATTGAGGATGCATGAGCAAAACTACTCAACATATGATCTGGAGCTAGCAGGTGTGACTTTTTCCTTGAAAATTTATAGTTACTACCTCAATGATGTGAAGTATGGAATATATACCAATCACAAGACCCTAATGTATATATTCACACAAAAAAGAACAATATTCATAAAAGGAGATGGATAGAGCTAATTAAATGATATAATTGCTCTATTAACCATCATCCTAGAATGGTGAAAAAGGTTGTTGACGATCTTAGTTGAAAAGAACCTACTACTTCATCCATGTTACATATTGAGAATGACCCAATCTTCATGGATATGAAAATGAGGAGTTTTTAAATCATAATAGAATTGAGTTAATCCAACCATTTCTAAATTATTTCCTAACAGTATATCCAAGAGATGATTATGGAGGCTCAAAGGGGTGATCTTGAGTTTCAAAAGAAGGTGAGTATAGTAATGGAAGGGAAGCTGCAAGAGTTCCATATCGATGATAATTGGGTGACTCAGTTTATAAAAAGGGTTTTTTTGACTACATTACCAGAGATTAATCTGTAGATACATGATAATGAAAATACAAATCCTTTACCATTCATTATAGTTTCACCCAGATGTATAATGATATCTGAGAACACTTATGTTTGAATTACATGGAGAAGAATATTTCTATGTATATATCAAGGTTCTTGATATGTCAATAAGTTAAAGAATAATAGAAGATGTCCAATGTGATTATGCAACCATTTTTTATACCCATTTGGAAATGGGAGAATATTACTATGGAATTTGTTATGGGTCTCTCGAATACATCCAATTGAAATAATGAGATATGGGTTCTGGTGGACAGAATCACAAATAAATTCCACTTTATATCTATTTGAGATGATATGTCATTGAAAATCATGAAAATATATATGCGAAGGAAGTGGTGAGACTATATGTGGTTCAACTCTCAATATACTCTAATCTAGATTCTAGGTTCACATTTAAATTCTGGTGGAGTCTTCAACATGATTTAGGTACTGAATTGAATTTCATTATAACCAATCACCCCCAAACTGATGGACAATATAAAAGGACTATTCAAATTCTCAAAGATATGCTTAGAGCCTAATATTTAGAATTTAAAGGTGGATGGAATCAAAATCTCCCATTTTTTGATATCTCATACAACAATAGCTTCCATTCGAGTATTCAGATTCATCTATATGAAGCTCTATATGGAAAGTGACTTAGAACTTAAGCCCATTAAAGCTTCTTGGACTGAATCTTGTCAAAGAAATGATAGAGAGGGTTCAAGATATCTAACAACATTTCAAATCTGCTCAGAGTCGGAAAAAGTGTTATGCTAACATCCATTAAAGGGACATGGAGTTTGACATTGGTGAAAATATCTTCCTTTGAATATCACCTCGGAAGAGAGTCATGTGGTTTCGAAAGAAAGAGATGCTAAACCCAAGGTACATTTTCCCCTTTGAGATCCATGATCACATAAGAGTTGTGGCCTATTATATAACACTTCTATTAAATATGGATCATGGTCATGATGTGTTTCATGTATCACTCACGAGGAAGTACATACTAGATCCCTCACATGTACTGAACTATGAGGTGATACATCTGAAAGATTATATCTCTTATGAGGAGCAACCAGTAAAGATTTTAGACAAGAGAGATAAGGATATAAAAGGAATGAAAACCCATCTCATTAATGTGTTGTGAAGGAACCATAAGTATGAATAAGCAACTTGGGAACCAGAGGAGGCGTTGAAGGGGAAGTACCCTCACCTATTTTGGTTAAACAAAATTTCGACGACAAAATTTTCAAAATAAGGGAAGAAAGTAATGACCCAATCTTTTTTCAATGTACTTTCCCCCTTCCTATTATAATTTAATATAGTATAACTCACATAAAAACACTTATGTACTATAGTAAAAACATTATAAACAAATAATTATAGAAATAAGAAGTATTTCAAGATGTTAAGAAACCAATACCAATTAAATAGTAACTTGACCATAGGAGTAGTAATGTGACCCTTATGAATATTAAACCAAACAAATGAATAGAAGCCTCACCCTTACACTAAAAAAATTAATAATATTATAATTGAATGTATGATATAATTATATAATCGTTTAATTAAATAAATTTTTTAAAACTTATTAATTAATTGTTGGTGATTTTATAATTTATTAATATTTAATTAAAATTTTATGATTAATTTAATAATTTAAAAGAAAAATAATTTTCATAAAATTTATTTATTAAATAATATTTTGATGTCTTATGACATTAAGATAATTTAATGAGACCTTATTTAATTTTCAATGTTTTAAAAATCAATTATAATTTTAAATTCTTTATTTTCCAAGTAAATTATGATTTTAATACAAAATTAATGTAATAATAATTAGAAAATTATTTTTATAAAACGGAGTTCATTTTGGAATTAGAATCCATGAAAATTTGTTATGGTAAATTTTTTGGATTCTTCAAAAATATATGAATTTTTGATGAATTGTCAAATACGTTAATTTCCAGTAAATGGTAAATAGATGAATTATGGAGTCATATATAATGTAAGTCTTATGTAAGCCCAAAATCTAAAACCCAACTTAATTATTTTAATATATTTATAAATAATTCTCATATTATTAGTATTATTGAGACAAAATAATAAACTAATGATTGTCATAATGATAAAATACCCCTCTCCACCACTATAAATACCACCGTCACCTGCTATTTTTCTCACACATCTAAAGCTTTGATATCATTCTAGATTTAGCCCAATAATCTTCCATAGCCCCTCCTCCACATCCCAATGTTTTTGGTCTCATCGAAATACCAAATACATTTCTCTAAGGAGGTTCCCAAGGAGGATAGATTCAAGAGGTAAATTACTATATCTTTTCTTTTCTTTTATTTTTATGTTCTTTTATTTTTGTAATTCTATCCTTATCTACCCTCATCCAAATGGAATGATCACTCTACTACCTTAAATATACTATAATTTTATCTTTTTAATGGATGATCTAACATTAAAATTCTACCTCCCTATCATTAATTCAAAAGATGAACTCATCACCAGTAACATGTCTATTTGCCGACATCGTAGGCGATGCACTTTATGGTTTACTTATCGCCTTAAAGGATTTTAATAAAATCCTAATAATGCTTGGAAAATTTTGAAAAAAGTATTTTAAAACCCTCTTTATGTTATGGAACTAACTTGTATACATAATATTAAATGATTAAACTATACAAGGTCATTATTATCGAAAAGCCGATGAATTTAATAGAAAATGATCATCATTAGATGTTATCTAAAGATTAATGGGCATACCGTATAACAAATTATATATTTTAACACCTCAAGACTTTATAATATCTTAATTTTTAATTAAATTTAAATTTTATTTCTTTCTTTATTTTTACACTAAACTATGTTTACCTTATACAACACATAATAATGAGTTGACCTGCATTACATGGAATACACAATTTTACCGAACAACAATATATTACTAAAATATTATAATTAAATATAATATATTACCTATGAATTAAATTAGAAGTAATGAGCAGTATTAAAAATATTTTTATTTTAATATATTCCATATAATTTTGAAGTAAATATTATATATTTTATAGTCATGATACAAGAAAAAAAAATTAATTTTTATGATAAAAGATGTAATTTTCAAATAATGTAATTTTTTATCCTTTTAATGGTGATCCCATTTTAAATCTACCATTTGACACTTTTATATATCTAATTGGACTAAATAAACTTATTCTTTGAAATTGTAATATCAAAATTCACATTCATATAATTTTTTGTATTTTTCTGATATGTTTATAGTTTTGTTGAATTGTAAAAAAAAATATTTTAATTGAAAAAAAATCATCAAAATAACTTATTATGTTAAATTATAAATTATATTGATTTTATAGTATAAAAGGAATATAATTTTATTATTTAATATAATTTTGGTCATTGAAATTAATCTTACCATGAATTTTGTAGTAAAAACATTTCAATATTTAGTAATGTTTTAACATTGAAAATTCCATTTCTCATTCCAATAACGAGTTTAATTATTAAATTAATTACTAAAAATTCTATGTTGTGAATTATGAAAAGTAGATTCAATATTTAAAATCATTTTTTCCAAATAATTTTAATGAGTTCCTTTTATTTTTAGACATTATGACTACTAACTTTAGAATTTTTTTAGCGCAATAAAGGGTAAATTGGGTAACTAAAGGTAAAAAATATTATAATTACCCTAACAGCAGTTCTAATTTCATTGGGTAAGTTTTTTTCAACCAAAAAAATCATTAGGTCTATTTTGGGATAACTTAGAGCTACTTGGATGAGTTTAATATATTTAAAATATTATATTTGTAGAGAATCCATTTTTTATACTTCTGTTTTTTAACAAGTAAAATATTTGATATATGAGGTTCTATAAGTGATATGATTTACTATAAATATTAATTAAAAATAAATAATATTTATCTATATTATGGAAATTTATTTATAATTTTTAGGAAATAAATTAAATGGGGGCACGAAGATGATGTAATAATTTTTTAATTAATGAATGAAACAAATAAATGATATTTTAAATGATAAAATAAATTTTATTTGAATTAATCAATGACATACATCAATTTTATAGCTAAAATAGATATGTTAGTGGCATATAAGAAATATTGGTTTGAAATTATCATGGTGGTTTTTTATTTATAAAATTAAAATATTTAATAGTATCAAAATTTACTTAAATGATACATTATAATAAATAATATTTTATGAAATGTTATAAAATTCATAAAAATATGAGGATACAAAAAATGACTAGGAAATGTTAAATATATAACAATAATATATTTTGGACAATTTAATGGAAATTTTTCCATGTAAATGACATAAAATAGGTAATATGAATTTTAATAGTTTTTATACATGAGGTCACTAGTATGAATCCAAATGTGACTTATTATATAAAATTGACATTAATTAAAGTGTAAAAACATAACTAAGATACTAAAAATAGGTAATATCCGTTCTAATAGTTTTTATACATTAATAAAATGACCCATGAGTCATTTCCGATGTGTACAAATCAAACCCACATCAATATGACGAATGGTGTGACTGGTATGACTAAAAGTGTCCTCTATCATTTTAAAATTGACATTTTAGCTCAAAACGTCACTCACTGAATTCTAAGAATGTACACACTGATTGTTTTCAAAATTAAGGACCACATTTTTTAAATCCGTAGTGATGCGTATGAAGCAATATCCAATCATATTGATGTACGATGCGACCTATATGACACAAATAATGTGTTTTTAGTTTGAAATGATATATTCAAAAAAACACAACTGAGATACTAAAAACTGAGAAAACAAATTCGTATTTTTTTGATAATTTATAGAAATGATATGTTATACATTTTTGACAGCTAGGAATCTAACCTCAGCTCAATACAATACACAATATGACCAGTATAACTCAAAATGTGTCATTTCTATTAAAAAATTTCCTTTTTGATGTATTTTTCATATTAATGTTTAATTTAATTATTTATAGTATTACAAATGTAATATTTGTTTTCATATATAGGTGGAACCTTTTTCTCGAGATTGGGTGATTTTTTTGGAGTCTATCACTACAAGAGAACATTTTTAATATGGGACCAAAGATGTCAATAGCGAAATCTATACTGGTTTTAACTATTTGTTAGAAAATTAAAAATGAAATTTTATAAAACATTGTTAAAAATGTATATAGATGTTTTTTTCTATATACCATGTGTGAGTATTTATTTATTCATAATGTAAATTAAATTTATATTTCATTATTTTCCAAACGTTTGTGTGCACTACATTTTTTCATCATTTTCATCGTATACGGGGTTCTTTTTTAAATAATATGAGTAGTTATTTTTGAGTAGGTTTTTGTTGGTGGCTGCATGTTATTTTTGCTGGTTTGTTTATTTTAGTCTGATATTTTGGTGTTATTTATATTTTGTAGGTTGGATGGGATTGCTGTTATATAAAGAGAACACTAAGGCAGGGATCCCATTATAAGCACTTGAAATAGCACTGATAATATAACCCTTTATCGATGCTAATTGAAGCACTGATAAATGGATACATTATCAACGCTATTTGAAGTGCTGATAAATGAGGACATGATTATTTCCATTTAAATAACTGATAAATGTGGACTTTATCACTTATTTTTGGAGCGCAGATAAATGGAGATCATTATTAGTTCTAAAAATAGAACTGATAAAGGGAACCATACCTTTATCAGTTCCTCTATTATCATTGATTATTAGCATTAATAATGCACTTTTTAGCTATAATAAAACATTATTTTATGGTAGTGAATGACCAAATGTAAAAACCAATAATGAAATTAATAAATTGGAAAAAATATAGTATGTGACATGAAAATTCTTCAATGGTTGTGGGATTATTTTTATTTAATTGTTTTAATGCGTAAATTATATTTCTTCTATTGGTATGTTACATAGTTTATGATGATGGTGTGGTCTGATATGAACCTCAAATGTATTTGGTAATGAAATGTTTTCATGAAAATACATAATGGAATTAACAGTGATTGTCATTATTTTGTATGTGATATTATATGTGTGATTATAAGAGTGATATAAGGTTCATTCCCCATGGTACCTAACGGTTTTTCTATTATTGAAAATGGGTTTTTTGTTTAAATCTTTTCATTTCATATGATAAGAAGAAGAGATTCTAATTTAAATAATTTTTATGTTTTTTGAGAAAAATGTTTTTAAGGAATAATATTTATTTATTTCAATAAATCAGTTTGATTATGATTTATTATTTATAAATGATTAAAAAATTATTTATTAATATTTGTTTGAAATAATTTTTCCTTCATGTAAAGTTAAATGGTTATTTGAACATAATTTTTATTAAGAAATAAAACAATATTTCTTATTTTTTTTATTATATTCAAAAGATGTAATGGGTTTCTCCTCCCTCTAAAATCATTATTGAGATTTTTATTGATCATTACAAAATTTTAAATGATTTCAATATTTCCTTTCTATGTGTGGTAATTTAATCACGGAAAATTATTCCATGTATTGAATGAATAAAAAAAATTATGAATTAAATAGAGTGTAAATGTAACAACATATTTTATAGATTAAATAAACAATGTGTCAAAATGTTCAATTTTTTATTTAATGGTTTTACTAATTCTTTAAGAGTGTAATATAAAATATCATGGATATATAATACTTAAGAAAATATTTTTATAAATTATGTAATTATATGTTGATTAAGTATTGAGATATTATATTTGAAATTTGAGATAAGGGTTATAGAAAATGAAAGGATAGAATAATGTTAAAATAGATATCTAATTTATTTTAACTTCTGGTTATATAATCATTAGATATGTATTTCTATGTTTCATCATATAATAAATGATTATTTAGAATGGGTTTTTACATATTAAACATGGTGAACTTAGTTAGAAGGAATGAATATTGATATCCTTCCCAAATTAGTAACATAGAATTGTGGTAAATGGAATATAATAGAATGTGGAAATGTTAAATCAGTCAACCCAAGAAATTAAAAGTTCTACCCCTGATATAGAGTGACCTAATTCACAATAAAAGAATAAATTGACTCTATATCATTTCATGGAGAAATAAATTTATGATTTTAGAATATTTTTAGACATAGTTATGACATATTTATGGATCAATGCTTTGGAGACAATATTGTAATCCTTAAAATGTAAAGGGTTTTATGAGGTAACTTATTAAATTTATCATTTTAATGGGTAGACCGACTAGTGGTGGTCATTTTTTATGAATACCAATGATAAGGATAATATTTATGTGTTGGAGTATAAAATATTTAAGGATATTTTCCTTGAGAAATATTTTTTTAAACTTGTTTTACATAAAATAGAAAGGAAAATCTGTAAATTGAAGAAAAAAGGATAAATTAATTGTTTTCTTTGAAGAATTTTTTTGAAAATTGTCAATGTAAAAAAAATTATTATAGGTTATAATTATCAAATTGATCAGTTTAACTAAGGCATTAAATATGTTTGTGAAGAGATATTTGTATTGAAGAGTTTTAAATTTATCAGTACATTGTTAGATGTTATAAAAATTCTAGGAATTGTTTTGAATATTTTTATAGTGACCTTGAGAGGAAGTGATTTGGGAGGAAATTAATTTAGTTAATTCAATCAAATAAATATAGATATAATAAAATTAGTAGTCATATTTGCGATAAATTATATATGAAATACTTTGTAAAATTAATAATGAAGTTAGGAAAATGTTATTATCATATTTAGATGAAAAATATGTCTCATGAATACTACATAAATATCATTGATAATGGTCAGAATAATTATTATTATCCAATAGTAAAATATTTAATTTATTACGAGACACTATAGTATGTTGATATGTATCTAAATAAAATCATCATGGATCCAAATAATAAATACTGTATGTAGAATGATGTGCCATATTAATTTTATTAATGGTTAATTAATTATAGACCATCAAATAATTTGGGGATAGGTATATTATTTGATAATTTAGGAAATTCCTATAGTGTTTTTTATTATTGGTAAAAATAATCTTCTATTTCAATAAATATCTCTAGAAGAATAGAAATTTCACCTCATGTAACATAGATAAATTAAAAAAAATTACTTTTGGAAGTATTAAGGAAACATAAATTTATTGAAAGCATCCTATTATCATATTTTGTATAGTTTTTCCTAAAAATATTTGTGTCCTTGTTACATCCATGTGTTTCTCCCACAATAGAAATTGCCGAAACGGTTTTCGATATGTCCTTAAGAATGTCTCCCCATATTGATTAGGTTGATGAATAGAAGAGAAGGTCTAAGGTGGTGCAGTGGGGAGATGATATCCTCATAATTATTGTTTACAAGTTTGATAATTTTTTTATAAATAAACAAATATAATTAAGAGTGTTGAATAAGGAATAGGAAAAAGAATAAACATCTAAGACATAAATAATCAACCCAAATGAGACAGTCAACACAATATACAAAAATAATATAATGTCTCTACAAAATAGATCAATAATACATTGTATCATGTAGGTAAAATATGTCATAAAAAAGAGTAAAAATACTAAAATCAATCATATCATTCAAATAAATATCCCATCTGTCTTCTACTAAGGTCCAATCATAAAAAAACATGTCATGTATCCATTATTGGATGACTTGGCTAATCCAAAATTGCAACCATGTAATACACAGGGGTATCAGTGTCTCCCTACCTAGGGTGTGAGATAAACTCTATATCCCACCACCATTTAATTCAATAAAAAACTAGTTAGTGAATATAAATTGTAAAATTTTCTAGGTACATTTATGTAAAACTAAATGTAAATACAACCCATGTAGAGATCAGGTTTTTTTATGGGAAACCTGAATAACTATAAATGATTTAATATATAAATGATTTCTTTGAATAGGAGGTCATACTATCATTTAGTCATGGATTATGGAGTATACTACTATTGAGTATGGAGTGGTAATGATTATAATAATGAAAGAGGATTCAAGGAAAAACCAAGTTATCGTTTACCTTAGAAGGTTATTCTTGATAAAGTTATTCAATTATTCATCAATGAAATAATGTGATATGTGTAATCTAATGGATAAACCCATGTAGTTACACTATAAATATGTATAATGGAGTCTATGGAACATTTATAAGGTAAATCCTAGGCTATTCATGACTAGATCCAAATGAGAATAGTCTAAGGCATCGTATGTCCAGAGACATCACACTGAATCTAGGGAGTTCATCCAATGAATTATAATTTTCTAGATAAGGATAAGGGACCATATGATTCCAAGGGGGGATTATAATAAATAAAAAGGGCCATGTTCTTAGGTGGGTATGTCCCTTTTCCACTGGATCAATAAATCCAAATGGAATCCTATGTGTTCTCAAGGCATTTCCTCACGAATCAATGGCAGGATCAAGTCGATCGTTCCTAAAAAGAATATAAATTTTCATATGGAAAAACCATGCTAATTTGAAATGAATTAGGTTAATTATAACACCTTTTCATAATATTCAAAAAAGGGTCAAAGATAGAAATGCAACCATATCAATTTAATTATTAGTAATAAGATCCATGTGATTTAGAACTTCCATTTAATGAATATAGATTATTATAGTAGAAAGTGAAATAATCATAACAACAGTCAAGTTGAGAACACATAAATGGTGTTTCGGGTAGTCACAACATTAGTCAACATGAGGCATAATATGTAACACATCCTAATAGGGTGGTTTCCATTGAGGTCTTAGCCTCCAATGAATTCCATTGGTCTCATTAGGGACATAGATTATAATTTAGACAAATTAATTTAAATAATATAAATTTTTGAGTTACCATATAGTTAAACCAACATGAAACATAGTTGAATCTATTCATAACTGATGGTATCTTGAGGAAAGGTCATATACAAGATAAATTATCACTATACTAGAGAACTCATACTATATCAGAATTATTATTATTTTGAGTATAAAAGAAATTGAACAATATAAAAATAACATAAAATATATAATTTTAGGTCACACTATATTATTAAAGAATATAGATACATAAACTAGGATGTGAAAGGTAACATATTGAATTTGTTACTAATAAGAATCAAAGAAGATTAAAGGTTGTTGGTTCCAAGTTTAGATAGAAGAGAAACCTCAAAGAATAATGTTAGGACTGGGAGAAGCATCAACGGGAGGAGAGTTGTGTGCATGGAATAGAATGGAAAAAGGTGATAGATTTATAATTATATAAGGAAAAATCATAAATTCAAACAACATAAGGTGTTTTTATGATTTTTCCACATAGTTGTCCAAATAGTTCCCCAAATGGGTGACAAGAACTATCCCTATGAACCCCTCAGATGATCTAGGAGAACGGTTAGAATAACCATGTGAATCCCATGAGAAATATCTCCTTAAATAGATAAGAAAATTTTTCAAGGATGTGGGATGAAAATTTAGGCCAGACCATGTTCCCCTATTGTGCACTAGAGTAACCCAAATGGTTTCGACATACACTTTGGATTGGGCCCCATGGGTTATAATAAACACATGGCCCACATGTTTCCTAAAAAAATAGGGCTATAGGTATTTAATAAGCTCTATAAGCCCTCAAAAACTCCTTGAAATCATTATGAAATACTATAAGAATATAAATAAATAATTAAATTGAAACTGAATGGTTCCATACTTTATAAGAAAAAAATGATCATATAGACTTCCCTCCATAAAGAAACTTGTCCACGAGTTTCCCCTTCAAGGGCTCTAAATATTCATCTGATAACAACATGGGCCACTAAGAATGTATATCTGGCCCTCAATCCCAATCCTCATTCTGTACATGACTATTCTTCCATAACACTCATACTAGTTGGATAAACATTCCTTGCAGAGCCATCATGCTTTAATAAATGATATGAATATAATAATAGTAACATGAAACTTCAAAATCCTGTTCAACATCATCATGATCGAAATAATGAGATAGTTTAGTGTGATATCAATTATGATGTGATATATGGAAGACAACATGCATCACATGGTACATCTGAGGAAGATCTATCTTATAGGCAAGCGCCCTGAATCTCTCCAATATCTCAAAGGTCTAAATATCCAAGGAGTTAGCTTATCTTTCCTTTGTATTTGACCATTTTTTAGTCTGGATGAAAATTGTAAGAAAACTAAATCCCATACCATGACCTCCATAGGTTGTCGATGACAGTTGAAAATTGATTTTTTTTTCTAGACTAAGTTATAAATATCTGCTTCCTGATAAGATGTACCTAATCTGAAATCTCTAGGACAAGTTGAGGTCCTTGTGGCACCACCTCAACTACCTCTATCCTTCACCAAGGTGATCAAAATATGCTATTATAAAAGGGATCCTATGGAGTCTTCTTTATGGTATATTGATACTTATAATTATTGATAACATGAATATATATATATATATGTTTTTCCCAAGAACCATTGATTTCCAGGACATAAAAACACATGAATCATGTCTTCTATTACTTCTATTGTCGATTCTAACTGTATGTAGGTATGTGGGTGGTAAGCTATACTCTGAAGTACCTATGTAATCGGTTCTTTATGTAACCCCTTATTGAACCCCAATGTTAAATGATAGTACCCAACCAAAATGATAGTATTTGGGAAGCTGTGTAGGAATATAATTTTATATCTGTATTGTATCCCTTGATTATCCATTAGGATGGTTCCCCAGATAGGTAGGAAGTTGGATAACTTCATTATTCTATCATGGATCAGCCAAATTATTTTACTACTTTGAGTGAAGCTTCATAAACAATTCACAAAATCCACCTCAATGTTATTATATTTCCATTATGGGATCGATAATGGATGTAATAATCTATCAGGCCGCTAGTTCTCTATCTTCACAAACTGATAGGTGGAACACATAATTATGAAGCCTAAAATATGATGTTCATCATATTATACAAATTCTGGAGGTGAGTGTTACAATATATCATGGAACTCCCTGGGTACACTTACCATTACGAATCATGTAATTCTTAGTTCATTTTCTCTTTATTTAATATAGGCACCAAGATATGAACATGTATAACTAGGCCATCATCTCTATCGACCAATCAATCATGGGGTGGATATTTACCTAAAATACACTCCCTCATGACCATGAAATAGGGATTGAGAACATCCTCCACTTTAGTCTGTCCATAAGGGAATAGTATAATGCCTAGAATATAAGAAAAATCCACTCTGAAATCTCATGAACCCCCAAAGGCATCATAGATAGAAGAAAAATCAACCACAATTCATCACTAGGTTCTTGAACATATTTTATGGAGTCTTCTATACCAATTAATATGAAAATGAGTTTCCCTTTCATAGTATATAGGAAGACAAAAGATGAAGGACTTATGGTATTTGACCCATATCAGCTGTCTGAGGTTCAATTCATTCGGTGTGAAAATATAATTGAGGCTTCATTCATCTGTATACACCATAAAAAACATGCCCATAAAATAGTGTCTATAACAATGTAAGACATGGAAAAATGATTCTAGAATGAGTTCATGAACATGGTCAATACACTAATGAGGCATAAATTATAGACACCCATACACAACAACTCGATCACCATACATCAAAACAGCTCCTAGACTAATTCATGAGGTATTAGAAAACAAATTATGGACTTTTTTAGGCTTAGGTAGGATAAGGATCTGGGATATGGTTTTTCTACCATTTAACTCCTATTAATCAATCTCACATGATTTAGAACAGATAAACCTAATCCCCTTATTTTTTAATCTTTTAAGTGGTTCTAGATGGTGGGATAAATCTTAAATATAACCACTATGATATCTGGTTTTCCCTAATAAAATATGAATGTAAAGATGTTCTTGGGCTAGTCCCATGAAACAACGACCATCACCTTCTCTAGGTTAACTGAACTTGTTGATTTTGATATAATATGACCCATGCAGTGAATATTCTCAATCCTAATGGGGAATTTATTGAGTTTTGAAAACAACATATTCTTTCTCAGTGTAATAAAAATGATAAAAATGTGTTTGGATTGATCATGTCAAGTTTGTGAGGACACCATGATGTTGACCCCAAACACCACAAAGAATGAATATTTGTAAGGTTTGAAAACTCAATTCATTATGGCCATAAAAATTTAAAGATTGTTTTAAGACTAAAAATCATATACAAATACTCATAAATTTCATAATACCTAAAAATGATATAAAATATATGGAAAATAGTCTAACACTTACCTAACGATAGGATAACATTATATCAATCTATGAGGAAACCTGATCTCCTTATAGATGGGTGAAAATGTCATCTATATGAGGTAATGCACAACAGTTCTTAATTGTAATCTATTTCATCATTAAATAATCCACACATATACAGAGATTTCAATCCACTGTTGTTGTTAAAATCATGTGTGAACCCCAAGGTGATGTATATGGCATACTAAAACCCTTATGATTGAAGTTCCAAAACTACCTCTTGAACTCTTGAATCTCAATAGGTCTTATCCTCAATTTAGGTATAAACACTGGTGATACTCTCATAGAAACATAAATTGTAAATTATACCTCTCACCTGAGACGTATTACGAAGAAACTGTTATGAAATAATTCCTTAAAACAATACACCACCAATAGAAAATATTCTATGCAAAACCTCCAATCATCCAAGGAAATAATATCAATATGGGTTTCCCCCCTTTCCAATCCAGCTATATTATATTCTATGTCAATCATCCTATACATACCATTGAACCTTATTTACATATATACCACCCTCAATTGACATATTCAACTACCTTATAAAATAAAACTCAATGTGGTCATGATAGGGCATGATACAACCCATCCCTAGTATGATATTGAAACCTATCATCTCATGGACAAAAAAGCTCTGAACGATATGATAATTACAAATATCAATACGAAACACCATGAAATTGCATACACTCTATAACTATACTAACATTAGAGTATTATAGGTCATCGACCCTATGAGTAATAAATTTTAATCCAATGACTTACCATAATCGATACGAAAAATAATGGAGTGTGAGGATCCTATATTGAATATGGAAGATATGATAGTAAAATCTATTAGAATAGTAACGCACACATTATATGGACCCTCATTCTACTCCTCAGGTATTGAATGTACTATGGGTAACAAACATGATCCACAAACCTAAGCTACAACTAGACTATCCAGAGTGTGTCCACTGTCCTAGTGCTAAAAAACATTATTATGGTTACCTTGGCCCCAAACTCCTCCTTGGTTTTTGCAGTCAATGATTATCTATCTTTGTTTCTAACATGGATCTTGTTACATCCTAACATTATAAATCTAGAACCTTATATTTGATAGCATGCATGAAAAGCGACAACAAGTGCCTTAGGGAAAGTAATATCTTGATACTTTAAAATATATTTACTATTTTAAATGGAATTAAAATATTCTATATTTGTTAATGCACTCGAAACCTAGTTACCTTGAATTACACACAAGAACGACTTTCTTCAATGCATACATTACTTACAAGACCATGTTTTACTGAATAATGATATATTATTAAAAAAAATAAGATATAACCGAGCCTTTAAGTTAGTAGTTTTGAAAATGTGTAACTAATTTTTTAAAATCTATTATTTACACAAATTTAAAATAAATTCATCAGTTATAATTTAATTAGATATGAATATTAAAAACAATTGAATATAAAATAAAATATAATTATTTTCACAAATTCCTTTTACTAGAATAGATTTAATTAATAATAATTAGTTGGATATATTAAATAAATACATTTATATATATATCATATATTATATATAAGATATTTATGTTCATCCAGTTGACTTGATAATCAAATTATAAGAACAAACCAAATAATACACTTAAAAACGTACAATTTTATGAAGGAAATTTTACCGCGTTTTAATGGAGAACCATGTTTGAATTAGAATTATGAAAATTAAATTAATTTAATATGTCAAAATAAACCTTATATATTAAATTGATACATAATAAATTAGGTGAGGGTGATTTTTTGAATATTTTCAGAAACATATCATTATGTTAACCAATAGTTAAAAATATCGAATTTTAGTACAAAATTACTTTTTAATAATAATTCTTTATAAGGATAAATTATATTTTTCATTGGTTTTAATGATTGATTAAATAATAGTTTTATAACTTTAAACAATTTATGACATTTCAATCAATTTCAATTTTAAATTTAATATAAAAACAATGTAAATTTATAGACATTTTTACCTTGAAAACCTGCATTGTCTTCTCCTCTATGGGATTAAATTTAAAATAATTTTGGCAAGTTTTGTGATTGTAATTTAGAAAAATGAATCCCATATTATTAATCAGAATAATTTATAATGTCTAATAATTTCATTTTTTTATTAATAATATTATTTAAAGTAATTTAAATTAATTACTATTGTTAAGGAAAATTTAAAATAACTAAAGACTAATCCTTTAATATAAGGGACCAAATAACCTATACACCTATCCAACACACATTTTATAGATTTTAATATTTCATTAAACTTCCATTTCTGAGTTTTTCTTGTCCTTTAAGACCTTTATATCTAAAAATATTGGTACACCTAACTTTTTAAATATACGATGTGAGTCCTTTTCCCCCAATAAAAGGACACAACCTCTACCCATTCCTCACACCTATTAAACCACATAGTTTTGGAAAATATCTGCCCATATATATTACCAACATACATACCCTCTAATATTATTCCCCCATTTGGGTTGAAATCCTTCCAAGAAAAACATTGGGTATAAACCAAAATTAGATACCCGATTAAGAGGTAACATATTATCTCAAGACTTTTAATTTTATGTCAAATATCCACTACCTAAACTCTCCTTATTTGATGATTGTATTAATAAAGAAGTGAAATTAATATACTAGGGTGTTTTTATTCTTACGTTTTGACCTAAAATTACACACACTTCCATCTAATGTGTAACATGCATACTATTTTCTTGTACAACAAAGTACTACCTCATGAAATGATGAATGTTAATTTTTATTTTACCACCTATAACGGTTTCCATTATGAGTGAAAATATATTTATATACGTAATTTAGTATGTTTATAATACCTTTATTACTCTAAAATATTTATTTATAACATACCTTTAGGCTTTCCATATTGTTTAAATTCGATAATTTCATTTGAGGAAGTGTGGACTATCACTCCCTAAAAATGATATGACTCAGTAATTCCATACATGGAACATGTAAAATATTGTTTTAATAAACTCATATAACATATATACAATATATATGATAAATTAATTATAATATACATATGTATCAATTAGTTTTCATTATTTTAATACAACGAAGAAATGAATGTAGCGTTCAAGCGTACGTACGGTCTACCGTCTCCATGAACAGTGGACATCATTTCTAATATCCAAATTCTATAGTATTCTACAAATACATATATACTGAATATATATTACATCAAATTCATGGTTTAAAATCTGGATATGATGATATCTAGATCTAATTAATAGAAACAACAAATTACAAGTCAAAACATACTTCATAAAACTAAGCAATGAACACCCGAACTAGTTAAAATGGTGAATGACTGTTAACAATCAGGTAACAAAATATTGTATTATTTACCTGATTATAGTTATAGTATAAGTTAGTGACTAATTTCAAACCACTATACATGTGGATAAATACCACAGAACAATAGTAAGGTTAAGGTAAAAGAATTTCATTTAACTTTACACTCCATTGAATCTTATTTGTTATTATACACCAAATCACTTTTATTTTGTGTATATAAATCCATTTAATATGTAATATAATTAATCACTTTACATCAATGATATTATTTGTTTCATTTAATATTATTATATCATAAGGATATTGATATAAATGTCTCAATGTGGTAAGAGACACTTTGGAATGTTTAAAGATTATTCTCTTTAAGACTGTTATTAATGATTATCTATAAAATCTCAATTCCATTAGTGATTTTTAACTTCATATTAAAACATCACTTTATTTTATTCATTTTTCATTGTTAATTTACTTTAATATTCATATTAATATACAATGGATATAAATATTTCCTAAACTGAATATCATTTTTACAAACAGAGTTCATTTTGAATGTTATTTGACATTTAACAAACCAAGATGGGTTGTCATCCAAACTAGGGACCATCCTAGTATCTGCAAAGTTCTAGTGGGTGTTCCCAATCCAAGTGGATTATAAAATGAGGAATAGTATAAATAGTAGGACGGTGGAATGATTTAACCCAATATTAATATATAAAACCGTCAAATATTTAAATAAATATAAAATTAAAATCACAACCAAATGATCCTTTACAAGTAATAGATTTGAGTTCCTAGTGTAGTACAAAAAAAGGATATTAACAAAAATGAAACAAAATCCCAAACTATCACAAGGGAAGGTAAAAAACATCCATCAAAAAAACCACCACATGGAGAGAGGACACCTCCCTCAAGACATTTCCACAACACTGCCCACGAATGATCACTAACAACACGAAATAACATCGGCATAAGTTTACCCTTACCTATATCACACATTACCAAATCTACATATACCCAAAGGTTTATGGGGCAACATCCCAGTTCTGGAAGCCACTTAGAGGTGCCCCATACTTGGATGGTCACATGGCCTCAAGCACATTTCCTCGAATGCTAGAGATTGCCAACTAGCAGTGAGGGCCTTGGATGTGAATGTGGGGAAACTATTCCCTCATTGGCAGTGTACACAACATAAGTAAAGAATACACACAATAGAGGAAGTATTAGTAATGACATGAAACAGTAACGGTTGAAAAATGAAAGTATTAAATAGAGAATACATATAAAATGATGCATGATACAAATGTCTTGGAATACAGCCTACTAAGTCACAATGTTGGAATACAACAGTGCTAAACCAATGTGGAAAAGAAAGAAGATAAACTCCTCTTCATCGCAATCCATAGCTTTGTCCCATTCTCTCTCGCTCCACATCAAATCAAGTACCAGAAGTATAAGGGTGTTTTCCCTTATCTATACCTACCACAATATAATCTGTTTGGGACCAAAAACATGACCCAAATAGAGTGTGAGACTAAATCCATGTAGGTTACCACCATGAGATCTATTCCAAACAGTCAATGACTATACATAATGTATAAGTACAAGAAATAGTAAACAGGAAAGTACTCAATAGTAAACAATCCATAGTTTCAATATGAAGCAATAACTACCCAAGAAGATAAACACAAAGAGGCAACCCTTTGGAAAGTACCCACATCTTATCCCCTCTAGTCATACATAGCTACACAAGCTTGAATCTAAACATAAGATAACCCTATGAGAAGTACTCACAGACTATCCCATATGGTCCTACCAAACAAGTACAAGAAGCCCTCTGGGTAGTACACTAAGTCTAACCCCTCTGGCTTAGATTAAGAATAGACTCTCTGAGGAAGCACATGTTTTAAATTCCTCCTATAGTCACGTATTAGTTTCTAAAATACCTCTGGGGAAGCACTCAATTTCACATCCCCCCTGTGGCCCATGTCGAGGAACTACAGACACTCTGAGGAAGCACTCAACGTCAATTCCCTCGGTGGTCTCACATCATAAGTAAAACAAACACTCTGGAGAAGCCCTCAATGTCCATTATCCCTACGGTCTATTCACCAGGTTCTCACAGCCCTGTGTAAATCAAGAAAGTGTAACATCGCATAACAGCCAAGGTAAACCTCAAGAACTACTTGTCTAGCATTCTACAGCACAATCGCATAACAGAACAATAGTCACACCATCCTACAATACTTTACAGGGGAATGCAAACAACTGCCAAACATGAAAACTAGACCCAATGGTCAAAATCAGGAAAAACATGCAAGGGAAACATATCCAAAACACATCAATTCACCCTATTCACAGTAAACTATCATCTACTCAAGCATACCAGCATAGCAGTCAAACAATAAGGCTAAAACAGAAAAAGTGAAATACTCCATTCATGGGTGTTGGAAAAATTTGAACATAAAACACAAATAGTTTCAACATATACTCACAAATCACCTAACTCGGGGTTGGGAGATAGTTAAACATGAATATCAATCCTTGAATCACCCAATAACATCATAGAACAACAAAAACACTCAAAACATTCAACCGAATATAACTTGGAAAGGAAGTGGAATCATGAAACGAGGCTCAAACAGAAGAGAGAACTCACTGATGTGATTCCAAAACAACCAATGGTGTTTGATTTGGAGGGTGGATGCTCTCTCGGGGGACTGTCAAAGATCTATGGTCATATGGAGATCTCGGTTGAACGAGACATAAAAGGAGAGCTCGCTGGCGATAAGACGTGACCCCAGTGCGTTTAATGAAAAAACAACAAAATATACAGTGTGTACTTGCCTTTTCTGTACTCTGCTTAAGTGGCCTCCAGGTAACACCCACATGGTCATGTGCATGGCTGCAACATGGCCAGCACACGACTATATGTGGTAAGCGAGTACACGACATGTACTCATAAAGTACACAATGGGTACTCATAAGATACATAGTGTGTACTTCAGAAATTTCCATAATTTCACCTTTTTATCAAAAACAAACAAAAAAGAAAAACATACCTAAAAAGAAGATACAGATTCATATGAAATTCCCCCCTTATATAAATTCATCCTCGAGTTTCACTAGCGCGATATAGAAAAGAATCCTTGAATAGCTCCTGCCACTATGATCGTATGTATTCCTCCCTCTCCCATGTCTCATCCTGTACTCGCCCGTGCTGCCAAAGAACCCATACTAGTGGAATAGACTGGCCGTAGAGAACCTTCGTACTTCGATCCACAATCCGGATAGGATACACCTCAATGGATGCATCTAGTTCCAACTCAACCTCCTTGGATTGGATGACGTGAGATAGGTCTAAGAAGTAACTTCGATGTTGAGAAACATGGAAGACGTCAGGAATATCCTGATACCTCTGAGGTAACTGCAACCGATAGGAAACCGACCCAACTCTCTCCAACACCTCAAACTGACCGACGTACCTCGGAAAAATATTACCATGTTTCATAATCCTCTTGTGTCCCATTCTCGATGTGACACGCAGGAAAACCTGATCCCCAACCTCAAACTCCATATGTCTTCTCCGCTGATCAGCATAAGAATTCTGTCGAGACTGCGCAGTACCCATCCCCTTCCAAATCAACTCTATCTGCTCTGTGGTCTCCTGAACAAGATGAGGTCCCAGAAAATCTATCTCTCCTGCCTCCAGCCAATATAAGGGTGATCAGAATGGCCTACTGTACAAAGCCTTATATGGTCCCATCTGAAGAGTTTATTGAAAACTATTAATATAGGAAAACTCTACATGATATAAATTTTTCTCCCAAGAACATCCAAAATCTAGGATGCATGCTCGGAGTATGTCCTCAAGCACCTGAATAGTATGCTCAGACTGGCCATGTAACGACCCAAAGTTTCATTAATGGAAAATCCTTGTTGATCCAGTTAAATGTTTCTTTATGAAAAATCTTTTTATAAGATGTCAACTTCTTTAGTTTTACGTTAAGATTTGTGACCGTTACTTTTTAGCCGTTGAGGAGTGATAATCTGAGTAGTATAAATATAAGGCTTTAACGAACCCATTTCTACTCAGACAAAGGAAGAGATGGCCTCATCCAGTAGAATTTCCCCTTACGAAGCCCATTTGTCAGAGCTCGGAAAAGAGGTGGCATCTTTGGGCTTTGACCTTGACCAAGCCCAAGCTGAGCTTCATCAAGTCAAGCTCTAACGTGATCGTCTACGAGAAAAGTGGAAGTTGATTGAAATTACCACTCGATCGATGTTATCCGAGCCACCCCAAGAGTCTGTCACCATCGCGCACCTTACCCTTAGGTCTTATGTGGCTATTTTAATGGGTTATGTAACAAATAAGTAGCACCATGTTCATGTGCATTATTTTTGTATATAATAATGAATATAATTTCTAGTCATTTTTGATACATTGTAATTAGTTTTTAAAGTACAAATGGTGTTTTTAGTTAATATTTAATTAAGAATTATATTTTATTAAATTAAAGGATTTTTTAATTAAATAATATTGTAATTAATATTAAATTAAATTTTATTAAGTATAAATGATCTTATAATTTTATGAATGCAATTAAATTTTTTATTAAGGTTTGAAATCCATTTCTGTCAAAACCCGTGAATTTTTTTATAAATGTCGGTTTTTATTTTAAAAGTGAAAATTCACATATTTAGAAAATTATTCAGATAAAATAAATATTATTTTTGGAATCAGGACGTCGAAATTATCCAACGGTGAATTTTTCATAATTTTCTGAGACAGTCAAATTTTTGGGTAAAAATTAAATACCATTTAAATATATAACGTGTTTTATGACATCATAATGACCAAATGGTGATGTAATAAAATAACATAATCCTTATGTTCGGCCAATATGTGTTTTATCATTAAAATAATGAGGTTTTGGGTTTGTTTGACTTACTTTTCAAAGCATTAATGGATCCCTCAAGACTTATTCAACACTTTGCCTTTTTAAATTAATTTCCATGGGAGTGTGACTCATCTCCACATAAGCAACCCTAATTCTTTAATAAGTTCGGACCATGGCCTTGTAAAATATTATTTTCCTCTTTCCTTTTCCAGAAACCATGGGCAAATACCATGGGATGGTTTGTGGTTTGGATTATTTTAATTTAAGGGGTCCCAAACCTAAATAATAAAGAATTCTCTCACCTTTCCTATATAAACCCACACAAGATCCCACTTCCTCCTCACTCAAAGCCCTTGAAGTTCGGCCAACCTCTGCCCTACTCTCTCCATAATCCTCTCAAGGTGCCCCAAGCTCCCAAGAAGCCTCTCACAAGCCTCTCTCTAGCCTTTGGAAGCACACATCCATGTAAGGGTTTTTTCTTCCTTTCTCATTTTTGTCAATTTTCTTTAAGTTGTATTGCCCTTTTAATTTCAATTATGAATGTTGGGGTATGGTTTCGCACCTCTCTCATGCTGCCCTATTTTTGTTTGAATGATGGGAGACCCCTTTCTCTCTCATTAAAAGCCTCCCATGTACACCCGTTACTATGCCGAAATTCCAAAAGAAACCTTTTTCTCCTCTTTTATATTCAAGCAATACTTTTCTATCATGAATCTAAATTCCATTTCAATTGTTGGGAAATGTATCTATATAACCTCCTTACTGTCCATTACATGTAAATATGATGAGGAACCCCTTTCTCTCTCATCAACCTTTTTTATGAATTCTTATGTCACGCCGTTACGCTGCCGAAATCACACCGATTTTATGAATTCTTATAGTATCATGATATGTCATGTTCAATGATTGTTGAATCATGCTAATTCAAGTGAAACGAGGGTTTACTCGTGCTTCAAGTGCAATGAGGGTTTACTCATGCTCCATGTGCAATGAGCCTTGGCTCATGCTAATTCAATGTTATGTGTTGTTGCCACATTTCCATGTTATGATTATCATGCTTTATCATGCCTTTATGTTCATGTTACTCTTATGCTCTATTGATGTTCCTATTTCCTAACATGTATTGAACTCCTCATGTTATTCATTGTGTACTCTCTTACTGGGCTTTATAGCTCACCCTTTTCTTACTCATGTCCTCAGGTTATCCCATGCAATGCTAAGTACAAAGAAATGTAGTGGTCATGTAAAGGAAGTTTTCAATAAAGATGTTGTATTTCATGTTTAACGTTTTTATGTAATGATCCCGAGCCCCAAATAAACTAAACCTCTCGATCTTCTTTGTTGTATCAAGTGATGTTTTATGTAATAAAGCATGTTTACGTTGTAATAAAAAGCAGGGTTGTCATAGTTGGTATCAAAGGATAGGTTTAGTTATTTTTGGGATTAGGAAACCCTAGTAAAGCCTTAGATACAAGACTAAGTATAATAAAAACATCCCTATGTTTTGGTAAATACTAAGTAAGTGGTTTATCAAAAAAATACATCCCTGTCTGGATACGATCATGTAGAGGCGGCTCTGGCACAGATGTATCATAGGGGTAAAACCCGAAAACACCGCTTTGAGCTAGACTCGAACGGGAACTGGTGCACGACAACGGGCCTTGCTGCACTCTTGGTTATGACACTCCCGGGGTATATGTTTTGATAAATTCACAATCTTAGTATGAACCCTTATTAAGGGAAAAATTCCCCTAAGAATATATGTTAGAAGGGAGATCATGAAAATCCTGGATTTAATCCTATAGACTCATGATTTAAAGAGATTAATGTTTATTTATAAGTCATCAACTTTTGTCTTTGGATTACCCTTTATGTGTTACCCCTAACTTTCCTTTTATTCCAGCCAATGGCCGGTAATAGGAGAACTCGGGCTGACAACCGTTGTGAAGATCAGTGTGATGATTGTACTTGTGAGATGCCCAATCCAATGGGAGCGGGAATCGCGAACTTTGTCATGCTTCTCTCTCAGCTAACTCAAGTTTTGAATAGAAACACTGGTCAAGAGGAACGTTCAACCCCCCTAAGAAAGAACAAGTCGCTATTGAAAGCTTCATGATACAAAGGCCTCCTACTTTTAGTGGATCATCCCATCCCACGATCGCTGAACAATTGATCAAATCCATTGAAAAGATATTCTCCATCCTCCAATGCTCTGAAAAAGAGAAGGTTCTCCTGGAGGATTATCGTATGGAGGGTGAAGCTGATCAATGGTGGATGTTGATCAGAAATACAAAGCCTGAGGAGGATATCAAGGCTTTGGAATGGAAGGAATTCCGGAAGATGTTTTTCGATAAATATTTTCCACGCACCCTCCGTCTTAAGATGGAAAGGGACTTCCTTTGCCTCAAATAGAAAGATGAAGAATCTGTGGGAGCATACAAGGAAAACATCACAAGGCTTGCACGATACGCTTCTGGCTTTGTCGTTACCCCCGAATGCAAGGTTGACCGCTTCTTTGGTGGGCTGAAGCCTAGCTTGCGGAAAGCATTAGCGATCCGTGACTTCGACAGATATGAGGAAATTTTCCGATGTGCCCTCAAGGTTGAAATGGAGATCGGAGAATCACAGGGGTATCATGGGGACAAGAAGTGTAAGGTGGACTTCAATGCTGGTGGTCCGATGGATAAATCCAACGGCGCTAAGAAATTCCATCACCCCACTTGCCAAATGTGTGGAAAGAAGCACCCTGGAAATTGCCTTAGGGGGACAAGAAAATGCTTCAAGTGTGGAAGAGAAGGGCACCGAGCTATTAACTGTCAGCAAGAAGGACCCGCAGCTACGATAGAGGAGGGGAATGCTCCGTTCGAACCTCAATGCATTGTTCAATGCTAAAAATGCAAAGAACCGGGTCATTTTGCAAATCAGTGCCCTAATCCAAGGGTTATCAGTGGCAACCAGCAAACTCCAAGACAGCAAGGAAGAACTTTTTCCATCACTTCTGCCGAAGTGAACCCCGAAAACAAAGTGGTGACAGGTATGCTAGTTATTCATTCAATAATAGCAAACGAACTTTTTGATTCAGGTTCTAAACATTCTTTTATATCTCAAAAGTTTAGTAGAACAATCCCTGCACCACCACAAATCATGGAAGTAAAGATGTCAGTGAGTACGGAAAATGGGGCAAGCATTGCATCCCATGAGTATAAGTCCTCCCCTATTATAATTCGTGGATTGAATTTCCCGGCGAACCTCGTCATACTCCCTTTGGTGGAATTTGATGCACATCTTGGCATGGATTTGCTTTCCTTATATAGAGCCAACATAAATTGTCGGGAGAGGGAAATCACACTCTATATGGAGAATCGACCACCGATTCTTTACACGTGTCAGGAGGAAGATGAATCTCCTTTAGCTCCATCATCTCAAGCATGGATATTACTGCCTTATGAGCACGCATATCTGGCTCAGATGATTGAGTCCAAGGAAGAAACCACCCTTGAAGAAATGCCTATTGTGAGGGAATTCGCTGAAGTATTTCCCGAGGAACCTCCTGGTCTTCCTCCAGGAAGAGATTTTGAGTTCTCAATTGAACTTATACCTGGGGTGCTACCAATATCCAAGACTCCATATAGAATGGTTGTTGTTGATCTTGAAGAGCTGAAGAAATAACTATAGGAGAATCTGGATAAAGGGTTTATACGCCCAAGTGCATCACCATGGGGTGCACCAGTCCTCTTCGTCAAGAAGAAGGATGGGTCAATGCGGCTTTGCATCGATTATCGTGAACATAACAAAATCACGATAAAGAACAAGTATCCTATCCCAAGAATCGATGACTTGTTTGATCAGCTGCGTGGAGCACAATACTTTTCCAAGGTGGACTTGCGGTCGGGATATTATCAAGTAAGGGTGAAGAAGGAAGATATCCCCAAGACGGCTTTTCGTACAAGGTATGGGCACTATGAATTCATATAAATGCCTTTCGGACTCACCAATGCTCTAGAAATATTCATGGACTTGATGAATAGAGTCTTTAGAGATTACCTAGAAAAATTTGTGGTAGTCTTTATAGATGATATTCTAATATACTCCAAAACCAAGGAGAACCATGAGGAGCATTTAAGAACTGTACTGGAGACTTTACGCAAGGAGATGCTCTATGCCAAGTACATCAAGTGTGATTTCTGGTTGAAGGAGGTCTCATTCTTGGTCCATATCATGACAAGCAATGGGATATCTGTGGGCCCCTCCAAAACAGATTCAATTGAGGGATGGCCGAGGCCAACATCGGTAACTGATATCCGTAGCTTCTTGGGGTTATCTGGATATTATCGACGATTTGTGAGAAATTTCTCACGATTGTCCAACCCTATTACCAAGATAACTCGAAAGGGAGTAAAGTTTTCTTGGAGTGATGAATGCGAAGAAAGATTCAAGGAGTTGAAAAGGAGGCTTATCACTGCACCCGTACTCACATTACCCACAAGTGGGGAGCTTTTTGTGGTATTCAGTGATGCTTCGAAGAAGGGATTAGGATGTGTGGTGATGCAGAATGATAAAGTGATATCCTATGCCTCAAGGCAGGTGAAAATCCATGAGCGAAACTATCCAACGCATGATCTAGAGTTGGCGGCGGTGATCTTTTCCTTGAAAATCTGGCGGCATTATCTCTATGGAGAGAAATGTGAGGTATATACTGACCACAAGAGTCTTAAATATATATTCACATAGAAAGAGCTTAATATGCGCCAGAGAAGATGGATAGAGATCATCAAGGATTATGACTATTCAATACATTACCACCCTGGGAAAGCGAGCAAGGTGGCAGATTCCCTAAGTAGAAAGGATCCAGCTATTCTATCAATGATGAGAATTGAGAAGGATCCAATCTTCTTAGACTTGATGAAGATGGATGTGGGAATCATAAAGAAGGGAATATCATCAATCCTTTCACAAATGATTTCTCAACCATCTCTTTTGTAAAGGATAAAGGATGATCAAAAGGATGGTGCAGGAATCTATGAAAAAGTGGAAGGTATCAAAAAGGGAAAATCCTCAGAGTTTAATGTTAATGAAGAAGGATTTGTGCGGTTTGGGAAAAGAATATGTGTTCCATCAAGTTCGGAGCTGAAGATGGAACTTTTGGATGATGCACATAGTTCAAATTTCTCTATTCACCCAGGGAGCTCAAAGATGTATCGAGATCTCCGAGAAAACTTTTGGTGGGATAATATGAAGAAGGAGATCGCTGAATATACATCAAAGTGCCTGGTGTGTCAGCAAGTGATGGAAGAGAGGCAGAAGTCTAAGGGGATGATGCAACCATTGCCCATACCAGAATGGAAATGGGAGAACATCACCATGGACTTCGTCACTGGACTTCCAAGGACATCCAAAGGCAACAATGCAATCTGGGTTGTTTTGGATCGTCTTACAAAGACTGCACACTTCATTTCTATTCGAGAGGATTTCTCTTTGGATCAACTGGCACGGATATATATCAGGGAAGTGGTATGGTTGCATGGAGTACTACTATCTATTGTGTCTGACCGAGATCCAAGATTTACCTCTAAGTTTTGGAAGAGTATTCAACATGCTCTGAATACTGAACTGAACTTCAGTACAGCCTATCATCCTCAAACTGATGGCCAATCCGAGCGGACTATCCAAACACTTGAGGATATGTTGAGAGGGTGCTCAATGGACTTTAAAGGAGGATGAGATCAACATCTTCCTCTAGTTGAGTTCTCTTATAATAATAGTTTCCACTCAAGCATCCAAATGGAACCATATGAAGCCCTGTATGGGAAAAGGTGTAGAACACCGGCATGTTGGGATGAGGTCGGTGAACATAAGCTGCTTGGACCAGAAATGGTCGAAGAAATGGTGGAGAAGGTGAAAACCATTAAGCAGCATATCAAGGAAGCCCAAAGTCAACAGAAGAGTTATGCAGATAATCGTCGATGAGACCTTGAGTTTAAAGTCGGAGACATGGTTTTTTTACGCATATCTCCGTGGAAGAAGGTCATGAGGTTTGGAAAGAAAGGGAAGTTAAGTCCAAGGTACATCGGCCCCTTCAAGATTCTTGATCGTGTTGGGGCTGTGGCCTATCGACTAGCACATCCACCTACTATGGCCAAGGTGCATGATTTCTTCCATGTATCCCTCTTAAGGAAGTACATACCAGACCCTTCACATGTACTCTCTTCTGAGGTGGTACAATTAGAAGACGATCTTTCTTATGAAGAGCAACCAGTGAAGATCTTAGATCGTAGAGAAAAAGTTCTACGAAATAAGACAATTCCCCTCGTCAAGGTGTTGTGGGGAAACCACAAGTTTGAAGAAGCAACTTGGGAGTCGGAGGATATGATGAAGCTAAGTTACCCACATTTGTTTTAGTGTGGGAAAGGAAAATTTCGAGGGAGAAATTTCTTAAGGGGGGAATGTTGTAACGACCCAAAGTTTCATTAATGGAAAATCCCTCTTGATCCAGTTAAATGTTTCTTTATGAAAAATATTTTTATAAGATGTCAACTTCTTTAGTTTTACGTTAATATTTGTCACCGTTACTTTTTAGCCGTTGAGCAGTGATCATCTGAGTATTATAAATATAAGGCTTTAACGAACCCATTTTTACTCAGACAAAGGAAGCGATGGCCTCATCCAGTAGAATTGCCCCTTACAAAGCCCATTTGTCAGAGCTCGGAAAAGAGGTGGCATCTTTGGGATTTTCCCTTGACCAAGCCCAAGCTGAGCTTCATCAAGTCAAGCTCGAACGTGATCATCTACGAGAAAAGTAGAAGTTGATTGAAATTACCACTCGAGCGATGTTATCCGAGTCGCCCTAAGAGTCTGTCACCATCACACACCTTACCCTTAGGTCTTATGCGGCTATTTTAAGGGGTTATGTAACAAATAAGTAGCACCATGTTCATGTACATTATTTTTTTATATAATAATGAATATAATTTCTAGTCATTTTTGATACATTGTAATTAGTTTTTAAAGTACAAATGGTGTTTTTAGTTATTATTTAATTAAGAATTATATTTTATTAAATTAAAGGATTTTTTAATTAAATAATATTTTCATTAATATTAAAGTGAATTTTAATAAGTATAAATGATCTTATAATTTTATGAATGCAATTAAAATTTTTATTAAGGTTTGAAAGCCATTTCTGTCAAAACCCGTGAATTTTTTTATAAATGTCGGTTTTTATTTTAAAAGTGAAAATTAACATATTTAGAAAATTATTCAGATAAAATAAATATTATTTTTGGAATTAGGACGTTGAAATTATCCAACGGTGAATTTTTCATAATTTTCTGAGACAGTCAAATTTTTGGGTAAAAATTAAATACCATTTAAATATATAAGGTGTTTTATGACATCATAATGACCCAATGGTGATGTAATAAAATAACATAATCCTTATGTTCGAACAATATGTGTTTTATCATTAAAATAATGTGGTTTTGGGTTTGTTTGACTTACTTTTCAAAGCATTAATGGAGCCCTCAAGACTTATTCAACACTTTGCCTTTTTAAATTAATTTCCATGGGAGTGTGACTCACCTCCACATAAGAAACCCTAATTTTTTAATACGTTCGGACTTTGACCTTGTAAAATATTGTTTTCCTATTTACTTTTCCAGAAACCATGGGCAAATACCATGGGATGGTTTTTGGTTTGGATTATTTTAATTTAAGGTGTCCCAAACCTAAATAATAAAGAATTCTCTCACCATTCCAATATAAACCCACCCAATCTCCCACTTCCTCCTCACTCAAATCCCTTGAAGTTCGTCCAACCTCTACCCTACTCTCTCTTGAATCCTCTCAAGGTGCCCCAAGCTCCCAAGAAGCCTCTCACAAGCCTCTATCTAGCCTTTGGAAGCACACTTCCAAGTAAGGGTTTTTTCTTCCTTTCTCATTTTTGTCAATTTTCTTTAAGTTGTATTGCCCTTTTAATTTCAATTATGAATGTTGGGGTATGGTTTTGCACCTCTCCCATACTGCCCTATTATTGTTTGAATGATGGGATACCCCTTTCTCTCTCATTAAAATCTTCCCATGTACACCCGTTACTATGCCGAAATTCCGAAAGAAACCTTTTTCTACTCTTTTATATTCAAGCAATACTTTTGTATCATGAATATAAATTACTTTTCAATTGTTGGGACTTGTATATATATGACCTACTTACTGTCCATTACATTTAAATATGATGAGGAACCCCTTTCTCTCTCATCAACCTTTTTTATGAATTCTTATGTCACGCAGTTTCGTTGCCGAAATCACACCGATTTTCTAAGCCAATATCATTGTGTAGTGAATACCATGCCCATTTCTCCATCAAGGGTATTCACCTTTATGCACATTTAATTATTGATTATAATGTTTCATGTATGAATTACACATTACTTTATCGTGGAATAAATGATTATGTTTTATTAATCCATGTTTTATGATCCATGTGGCACACTTATGCATGAAATGAAATGTTTAAGAAGGGTGCGCCCCTTATAGCGCTCCAATGCATTGGGTAAAGTATAGTATCATGATACGTCATGTGCAATGAGTGTTGACTCATTCTAATTAAAGTGCAACGAGGGTTTACTCGTGCTTCAAGTGAAATGAGGGTTTACTCATGCTCCATGTGCAATGAGCCTTGGCTCATGCTAATTCAATGTTAAGTGTTGTTGCCACATTTCCTTGTTATGATTATCATGCTTTATCATGCCTTTATGTTCATGTTACTCTTATGCTCTATTGATGTTCCTATTTCCTAACATGTATTGTACTCCTCGTGTTATTCATTGTGTACTCCCTTACTGGGCTTTATAGCTCACCCTTTTCTTATGCATGTCCTCAGGTTATCCCATGCAATGCTAAGTACGAAGGAATGTAGTGGTCATGTAAAGGAAGTTTTCAATAATGATGTTGTATTTCATGTTTAAAGTTTTTATGTAATGATCCTAAGCCCCAAAGACACTAAACCTCTTGATCTTATTTGTTGTATCAAGTGAAGTTTTATGTAATAAAGCATGTTTAAGTTGTAATAAAATGCAGGGTTGTCATAGGCCATCTGTCTGGGGATGGTATGATGTACTCAAAAGTACATGTGTACCCAAAGCCTTCTGAAGCCCCTGTCAGACCCGAGAAATAAAACCTGCATCCCTGTCTGAAACGATGGAGTGTGTAACTCAATGAAGATATGAAATCTCAAGGATATACAACCGTCCTATCTCATCAAGATTTAATGTCTCCTTGATCGACATGAAATGGGAAACCATCATGCGTCTATCAATAACAACCTAAAATGTATCATTCTCTCGAGGTGACCTTGGTAAACCTGTCATGAAATCCATCGCAACATAGTTTCACTTCCACTCATGAATATGAAACTACTGTAAAATCCATGCTAGTCGCTGATGCTCCACCTCCACCTATTGACAGGTGGAACACTTCCTGATAAAACCAGCAACATATCTCTTCATACCTGGCCACCAATACTGATAGTGTAGATCACGATAAATCTTTGTGACACTAGGATGAACCACCAAAACTAAGGAATGAAAGTCCCACGTCAACTCCTTGCGTATGTCTGCTGGAACCCATACACACCCTTGTAAATTTAAGATATCATCCTCTCCTATGGTCCATCCAAGAATAGGGTCTTCTCTTGACACACATTCTCGCAAGACTAAGCCTTCCAAATTTGATAGATGACTCATTCTCCCTCGATCAAGAAGAGTACAGGTTACAACCACAGAAGATAGAAAAGTCTTCCCCGGTAAGTCGTGCACCTCCAAATTCCCCTCAGAGAACAAAACCACGAGTTTCCATTCACTGATGGCCTCCTGGATTGATGGTATTAGAGTCTTACTGATCAAAGCATCAACCACTGCGTTACCCTTACCAGGCGTATAGGCATGCTCGATGTTAAAGGACTGTAGGTAGTCAACCCACCTTTGTCATCTCCAATTTAAATAATGTTGAGTGAAGATTTACTTGAGACTCTTGTGGTAAGTGAAAACTAAAAAATTCTCCCCCCACAGATAATTTCTCCAATAGGATAAGGAATGAAAAATAGCTTCAAATTCAAGATTTTGTGTCAGTTAATTCATCTCATGTGGTCGCAACTGCCGAGATTCATATGCGACGACTCCGTCTCCCTCCATAAGTCTAGCTCGCGGCCCGATACCTGATGCATCACAGTAAATAGTATAGATCTTTCACGACTTTGGCTGGACTAGTATCAGTGTTGTAGTCAACATACCTTTCAGCTCCTGAAAGGCTGACTCACAAAAATCTGACCACAAGAAGTTTTCACCCTTATTAGTTAGAATCTCCAGTGGTGCTGGTAAGTGTGAAAAGTCATGAATGAAGCATATATAGCATCCATCCAGCCCTAGAAAACTCCTCACCTCAAAGACGTCCTTCGGTTGCTCCTTGGAAACTACTGCTCCCACTTTCTATGGGTCTACTGATACTCCTGTCTTTAAGAAAACATGACCGAAGAAGTGAATATGATCCATCCAAAAGTGACATTTTGAGAGCGTATAATATAACCGATTCTCTCTCAGTGTACTCAAAACGATATCAAGATGGGTATCATGGTCGTGTCGAGTGTGAGAGCTCACCAAGATATCATCCAAAAAAACCACCACAAAGGAATCCATGTATGGATGGAACACTGTAACACCCCAAGATTTCATAGTGTGTTATTTCTTCAAAATAATTTAATAACTTGCACTACATGCAAAACCGAGTTCAATTGCACCATGACTTACCAAAAAAAAAATCCATTAAAAGAGGTCATGAATAGTATTAACTAAATTTTAAACTTTATAATTTTAGAATCCATATTATGAGTTTCTTAGTCATAATGCAAGAACAGATTCATTTTCAGTATTGCACTTTTATAAACTTTTGATAGTGAAACATTTTTAAATACAATATTTTAAACTTTTTGACTAAATGGAGACATCAAAAATTTAAAATGAAACATCCCAAGCTTCTACGGTACGTTTCTCTTTGAATAATGTGGTAGCGTGTGTTGTACGCAACACCGAGTTCTAACAACCAATTAAACTAACCGTTATGAATAGTAATAACTACTTTTTGAAATTATATATATTATATATTTGAAAATGGACTTCATTTTGGGATTCGAAATATCGAATTTAGCCTAAGATGAAATTTTGGTACTTTTCGGATAACTTTCATATTTTGATGAATAGTGAAAATTACTAAATTTTAATTAAAAACAACTTTTTTAATCAAAATAATTAATAGTGATAAATTATGAATTTGAGTGGTTTTAAAGTATATTTAGAATATATTTTTACCATTTAATATAATTTTGGTCATTGGACATAATTTTACAATTAAACCGAACATAAACAAGTGTCAATCTTTTGATAGTTATTATCTCTTAAAAACACGCTTTTTGTTTTGACAGCGGGAATTAATTTTAAATTAATTTCTGCCACTTCTGTGTTTTGAATTTAGGAAAATGGATTCCATATTTGGAATCAGGATGTTCAAATTGTGTAAATAGGTAACTTTTATTTTTAGACATTTTGAATAATTACTGCGGTAAATATTTTATTTACCATGGTTAAAGGGTAAATCCGGTAAATAAGGGTTAAAAAAATAATATTATAATAATACTAAATTACCCTAAAACGTGTCGTAACCCTATTGGTTGATACATGGTCGACCATGGGCATCTTTGGGTCTATTTTGTGACCCCATGGATCCACTTTTAAGTGATAATGACACATTATATTAATAAAGCTAAAATAAAAATAAAAATGGCATAAGCTTACATCTTTTAGAAGAACAATTTTTACATAGGGTTATACATGTTTTATTTTCGATTATAAATATTCATTAGAAAGATAAAAAGATTTCCTACATAATGATATTTTATTTATAATTTTTAGACATTAAATAAGTTATTTTATTTATGACACAATGATGATGCAGTAATTACTATAATAGTGAAAAATTAAAATAATTGATATTATAAATACCCAAATAAATATAATATGAAACTTTTAATGAATTAAACTAATTTTCTAGGCTAATATGATATATTAGTATTGATTTAATGGAATTTGTTCGAAGTAATCAATCTGTTATGAGTTTCACAAAAATCAACTATTGAATAGTGTCAAAATTGACATAAAAGAGTTCTTAAAACAAATATTATATTATTAATTGATATTAAATTCCTAAAAATCTAAGGTTCGGCCAAGAGACTTATATTATGATAGGTTAATCATTAATGGACCACTTGGGGGTCACTTGGATGTATATAGTAAGTTTATTAACCATATTATATAAAAATACAAAGAGACATTGTAAAAGTGAAACTAATTAACTTAGAGTTAATACTTAAAGATAAGTTTAATATAAGTACCCAAACCTGTCTAAATTCTATTGGATGAGTTGTTTTAGACCTATCCCCACCTCAACCTTTGAATATTCAACTTTGGAGCCATTGGAAACCGAATATGAATTTATTATAAATTAATATTTCTAGCTTTTCCAAAGGTGCCCCTCACCCCTCTTATAAAAGGGCACTCCTCCTTCTTATTTCCCCACACCTCTCAAGCCACTTGGCTCGTCCAAACTCTGCCCAAATAAGCTCCCCACATCCCTCTCCTACTCCTTGAAGCTTCCCCTTAGGCAGAAAGCATTTCAAGAAGTCCTTTGGTTCCAACCAAAGTGAGTTTCCTAAATTAAAGGTAACGATTTCTCTTAAATTATTTTCATTTATTTTGCCTCTTCAACCCCCAAAATCTTTTAATTTCCTTTCTTTTGTAACAACACCAGTATCCTCAATATACTAAGATGTTGTTATAAGATGGATTCAAACTACACATACACACAACTCCATCTAATGGATGATGAACATAATGTTTCTGTGGATGGAAAACTAACGCCTCACGAAACGATGATTGTTCAAAAACATCTTACCGCCTCTCATGGTGGCCATTATGATGGCACTGTAATTAAATATGATATTAATGATATATATTTTATATATAAGCTTCTGTAATTCCATTTTATTTCATACCATTATTCGTTTCATGTTGTATATACATACGATAATTTCATTTGAGGAAGTGCGGACTACCGCCCCCTTAAAATGATATGACTCGTTCATACCACACATGGAACGTATAAAGGATGGTGTTAATGAACTTAAGTAACATATATAAAATATTATATTATACTGGAATAGTAATATACCTATTTATCATTTGGATTTGACTTAAATGGAAGTAGCGTTCGTGCGTACGTACGGACTACCGTCTCCACGAACGCAATAAGATTCATTCTCCATCATATCCATTCAAGTATTATTCTCATTTTAGGGTTAAAAATAATGTTAATATCATTCTAATTATGAATAAGATATAATCCATCCATTACAAACATGTCTTACGTAACCAAACATTTAAGAAGAACGAATCGATTATCTCCCGAAACGACGATAATACTAAGATATTATTAATAAAGCAATGTTAAAAGATCATATATGATATCATACTAATGTTTATGATTCTTGTATAATTTAATAACAATTATTTCACCATTATACAGGAGGTTAACCTACCCCAACAAAGGAAAAGTACAAGGTAAGGGTTATTTCACAATCTCTTCATTATCCGAGGTTGTATATACGTAATAATCTACTGGGATCTCTTTATCATCCACATCCATGTTTTCTTAAAAATGTATTTCAAAACATTTTTACTATTTACAAGAATATGGGTTAAAGTCATTTATACCCTTGTTTGACTTTTTATAAGAGGTTTATAAAGGAATCTTTCCGTCGTTTTCAAAACAATGTCCTTTTTAACCTTTTCGACAGAATTGAGGTAAGAATGTTTTTTAACTTATACGGCGGGTGCGGTTATTTTCCGCCGTTATAAAATCGTCGAAGCTTTCCATACAAGCTTATAAGAATGTTTTCAAAGAAAATGTTTTATTTTATATGGATCTTAAATGATTTCAAAATAAAAGGAGATACTTCTTTAAAAAGAATTTTGATTTCATCTATGATGGATTTTAAGATTATTTGAAGTTGATTTATTATGATACAAAACTTCTATATTGTATTGAAGGTTTTGTGATATGTTTGACTGTGGATGTGCTATTTTTATACCATTCATAGTTTATGGTGAAATTATTGACATTTCGTATGCTAGTTTTAATACGAATGTTTATGTTATGTTTAAACCTTTTCATATGGGAATGCATTGGACTTAATAAGTGACGGGTGGAGCCCGCTATAGCTCCTCGATGCATCGGTAGGTCTCATGAGACAAACTAGTGTCTTGGCACAAGGCCTTGACAAAATCTTATTTGTAGTCTTGGCACGAGGCCTTGGATATGTGGTTATGATAGTCTGGCATTATGCATTCCAACATTATGAAAGTGGTTATTGATTTTTGCATGTGATTATTCGATTAGTAGAATATCCATGTGAATAAGTAAATGGAATTATTTCATTTTATTTATGCCATACTATGTTAAATGTTCATGTTTAAAAGGCTTTTGTTTTAGTAATTCATTGCCTTAAATGTTTATGCTTATTTTGAATGTTCCGCTATATTGTTATCCTTACTGGGCATTTGAGCTCACCCCTTTTCTATGTTTTATTTTTACCAGGTAGTGAAGAAGTAAATTATGATTGACTTGCAGGGATATTATGAGGGGTTAATAGTGTGGATATGAAGACTTTGTTGTTGTAGTAGTTTTTCACTTTGAAATGTAATGTAAAACTTTATGAATATATCTAGTGTTTCCAAGGCTACTAAACCAATCGGTCTTTCGAGATTTGATCTTTCTTGTGATCATTCCAATGTTACGAAGTAATGCACCGACTCTGGGTAGCTGGGGTCGGGGCGTTACAGTTGGTATCAGAGGAAGTTTAGTACAAACCTTGGAAGCTAGATTTAGATAAACTCTGATTAGAGCACGTAGACTTAAGATGAACTTTGAGGATTAGTATAGAAGAACTTCCTAGAATTTTGGTATTGTAGAGATTTTGTGAGTTTTCCGAGCAATACATCCCTGTCTGGATACGAGCAGGTAGAGGCGGCTCTGGCACAGATGTACCTAGGGGTAAAACCCGAAAACACCGCTTTGAGCTAGACTCGAACGGGAACTGGTGCACGACAACGGGCCTTGCTGCACTCTTGGTTACGACACTCCCGGGGGATATGCTTAGGATAACTCTCATTTTCTTTACAAATCATTATGAAGGGTTTATGAGTATATACTTCCTCAAAGAAAACATTTTTATGGTTATGGATTATATCCATAAATAGTTCAATTTATGTTAAGTGTTTTATAAGTATGGGATTATGTATTTTGATTCATAAACTGATCTAGTTTATGCAATTGTTTAGAAATGGCGCCCAGTAGAAGGAATGATAACTCCAGAAATGCACATGATTCAAAGAGAAGGAAGGATCATATCTCTCATGGTCTTAAGCTAGAATTTATAAGAGAAATAGTCTCCCATGTATTATCATCATATGAAGAAATAATATCATGTGTTGATAAGATAAGTAAAGAGTTTACTGAGTCCTATGGCTTTGAAGGGAAGCAAGAGAAGAAAAGGATGGAAGAGAGAAATATGGATAAAGGGAAGAGGGAAAAGAAGAATTTTCCCATATGTGGTAACTGTGGAAAGAAACACCCTGGAACTTGCCTGAAAGGAATGGGAGTTTGTTATAAGTGTGGAGGAAAAGGGCACAAAGTACGTGACTGCAAGGGTAAGAAAATGGTTTCAAATGTACAATGCTTCATTTTCAATGAGTTTGGACACTACGCGAACCTATGTCCCAGTCATCAGACTATGCCACAAATGATGTTATTGGATAATAATCATGTTATGATACTACCACAGATGAAGAGGGATGATTAGAGTTCTTATGTTGATTATGTCAATTGAGTGTTGTATCAACAATGTACTTGTTACAATAATCATGGAGTATATAAGGATTGTACTGCAGTACTATTTCATTAAGGACTTGAGATTGTGTGGAACAAAGAAAAGTGACTCAATAGCAGGATAAATTTTTGGAAAATATATGGTTGAGAGAATGATAAATCATAATATAGTTCTGATACTGAGGTAGTGATTTTGGAATAATATGTGATTGTTTTGGATAAATTATATTGGATATTCTTGACTACCCTGGAACTGATTAATGATTTGTATATTCCATCATTGTTGGGGTTTAAAACATTTTTGGATTAATGAAGTATATCCAACTTTCTATATGGAATAAGGGAGCATGAATGTAATCAATAAGGAATATGGTAATTCAGGATGTTTCGGTGTATTAAAAGAATACATGATGAAGGTATTCATATTCTATTACGGGGTAAAAAGGTTCTACATTATGTTTACCTTACTTATAAATGTTGGACTGTGAGTATGGATAGAAGTATTTTGGATAGTTCTAGTTTGGATTATTTTGGATTGCCATAAAAGGACAACCTGGAGGTCGGGCGGCAACCCGTCGCGTCCGGCAAGGCTGCGAGACTTGAACCCGCAACCGAAGGGCGACAAGGGTGTATCACCTACCACTGGCCCACGAGATGTCCTAGATTAAATAATGTAGTTTTTATTAAAAGATCTTGTAGATGAATTATAAATTCGTTTATTTTGGAACCCTATACGAATAGTGTAAATAGAATTTTTTTTACATTCTATTATCTTTTAGAGTGAAAGATGAGTTTGTGGTAGAAATTTATTAATGGATAAAACTCTAATTATAAAGTAAGTATATCTCCTTATGATCTTAGACAATCTCATAAATAAATTCCTCAATATTAAGAAAAGTAACTTAGAACAAAAATGTTTTCCTAGATGGTACCTTAAATCATCACTAATTTATGGCTTTTGGATTGTTGGCATTTTCATAGCCATGTTCTCTACCACTCTCCATCAGATAATTGATGGTTATATTTTTCTTCCATATCCATATTTTCTTACATGGAACCCTAGTATGTGTTATTTTCGGTAATCTTCATACTTTCGACTCTTTAATTTAAATAGAGGCCTCGTTATTTCATTTTTCGATGTGGGATTTCAACTAAGATATTTTGAAACGTCAAAAATGTGTTATCCCAATACCCTATATTTTGTTGAACCGATGGTACTTCAAATCATCATAGATTGATGAGTTTAAGGACCTCAAGTATACACTTGTTTGTGATTGATGACCTCAATCACTACCTATAAATATTTACGTTTTTCCTCCGATTATATGTCTCCAATTTCCACCAATGTTCTCCTAATCGAGATCATAATTTGGTGGTGACCCTTTGATTTCTCTTTTCCTCATATTAAGACTAAATTTTAGTAACCCAATTTCCGACGTGGGGTTTCCCACAAAAATATTATCTATTTTCAACCTTTTATTTTCGAAGAACAATTTCAAATTGCGAGGACGCAATTTATTGAAGGAGGGGAGAATGTAACACCCCAAGATTTCATAGTGTGTTATTTCTTCAAAATAATTTAATAACTTGCAATACATGCAAAACCGAGTTCAATTGCACCATGACTTACCAAAAAAAAAATCCATTAAAAGAGGTCATGAATAGTATTAACTAAATTTTAAACTTTATAATTTTAGAATCCATATTATGAGTTTCTTAGTCATAATGCATGAACAGATTCATTTTCAGTATTGCACTTTTATCAACTTTTGATAGTGAAACATTTTTAAATACAATATTTTAAACTTTTTGACTAAATGGAGACATCAAAAATTTAAAATGAAACATCCCAAGCTTCTACGGTACGTTTCTCTTTGAATAATGTGGTAGCGTGTGTTGTACGCAACACCGAGTTCTAACAACCAATTAAACTAACCGTTATGAATAGTAATAACTACTTTTTGAAATTATATATATTTTATATTTGAAAATGGACTTCATTTTGGGATTCGGAATATCGAATTTAGCCTAAGGTGAAATTTTGGTACTTTTCGGATAACTTTCATATTTTGATGAATAGTGAAAATTACTAAATTTTAATTAAAAACAACTTTTTTAATCAAAATAATTAATAGTGATAAATTATGAATTTGAGTGGTTTTAAAGTATATTTAGAATATATTTTTACCATTTAATATAATTTTGGTCATTGGACATAATTTTACAATTAAACCGAACATAAACAAGTGTCAATCTTTTGATAGTTATTATCTCTTAAAAACACGCTTTTTGTTTTGACAGCGGGAATTAATTTTAAATTAATTTCTGCCACTTCTGTGTTTTGAATTTAGGAAAATGGATTCCATATTTGGAATCAGGATGTTCAAATTGTGTAAATAGGTAACTTTTATTTTTAGACATTTTGAATAATTACTGCGGTAAATATTTTATTTACCATGGTTAAAGGGTAAATCCGGTAAATAAGGGTTAAAAAAATAATATTATAATAATACTAAATTACCCTAAAACGTGTCGTAACCCTATTGGATGATACATGGTCGACCATGGGCATCTTTGGGTCTATTTTGTGACCCCATGGATCCACTTTTAAGTGATAATGACACATTATATTAATAAAGCTAAAATAAAAATAAAAATGGCATAAGCTTACATCTTTTAGAAGAAGAATTTTTACATAGGGTTATACATGTTTTATTTTCGATTATAAATATTCATTAGAAAGATAAAAAGATTTACTACATAATGATATTTTATTTATAATTTTTAGACATTAAATAAGTTATTTTATTTATGACGCAATGATGATGCAGTAATTACTATAATAGTGAAAAATTAAAATAATTGATATTATAAATACCCAAATAAATATAATATGAAACTTTTAATGAATTAAACTAATTTTCTAGGCTAATATGATATATTAGTATTGATTTAATGGAATTTGTTCGAAGTAATCAATCTGTTATGAGTTTCACAAAAATCAACTATTGAATAGTGTCAAAATTGACATAAAAGAGTTCTTAAAACAAATATTATATTATTAATTGATATTAAATTCCTAAAAATCTAAGGTTCGGCCAAGAGACTTATATTATGATAGGGTAATCATTAATGGACCACTTGGGGGTCTCTTGGATGTATATAGTAAGTTTATTAACCATATTATATAAAAATACAAAGAGACATTGTAAAAGTGAAACTAATTAACTTAGAGTTAATACTTAAAGATAAGGTTAATATAAGTACCCAAACCTGTCTAAATTCTATTGGATGAGTTGTTTTAGACCTATACCCACCTCAACCTTTGAATAGTCAACTTTGGAGCCATTGGAATCCGAATATGAATTTATTATAAATTAATATTTCTAGCTTTTCCAAAGGTGCCCCTCACCCCTCTTATAAAAGGGCACTCCTCCTTCTCATTTCCCCACACCTCTCAAGCCACTTGGCTCGTCCAAACTCTGCCCAGATAAGCTCCCCACATCCCTCTCCTACTCCTTGAAGCTTCCCCTTAGGCAGAAAGCATTTCAAGAAGTCCTTTGGTTCCAACCAAAGTGAGTTTCCTAAATTAAAGGTAACGATTTCTCTTAAATTATTTTCATTTATTTTGCCTCTTCAACCCCCAAAATCTTTTAATTTCCTTTCTTTTGTAACAACACCAGTATCCTCAATATACTAAGATGTTGTTATAAGATGGATTCAAACTACACATACACACAACTCCATCTAATGGATGATGAACATAATGTTTCTGTGGATGGCAAACTAACGCCTCACGAAACGATGATTGTTCAAAAACATCCTACCGCCTCTAATGGTGGACATTATGATGGCACTGTAATTAAATATGATATTAATGATATATATTTTATATATAAGCTTCTGTAATTCCATTTTATTTCATACCATTATTCGTTTCATGTTGTATATACATACGATAATTTCATTTGAGGAAGTGCGGACTACCGCCCCCTTAAAATGATATGACTCGTTCATACCACACATGGAACGTATAAAGGATGGTGTTAATGAACTTAAGTAACATATATAAAATATTATATTATACTGGAATAGTAATATACCTATTTATCATTTGGATTTGACTTAAATGGAAGTAGCGTTCGTGCGTACGTACGGACTACCGTCTCCACGAACGCGATAAGATTCATTCTCCATCATATCCATTCAAGTATTATTCTCATTTTAGGGTTAAAAATAATGTTAATATCATTCTAATTATGAATAAGATATAATACATCCATTACAAACATGTCTTACGTAACCAAACATTTAAGAAGAACGAATCGATTATCTCCCGAAACGACGATAATACTAAGATATTATTAATAAAGCAATGTTAAAAGATCATATATGATATCATACTAATGTTTATGATTCTTGTATAATTTAATAACAATTATTTCACCATTATACAGGAGGTTAACCTACCCCAACAAAGGAAAAGTACAAGGTAAGGGTTATTTCACAATCTCTTCATTATCCGAGGTTGTATATACGTAATAATCTTTTGGGATCTCTTTATCATCCACATCCATGTTTTCTTAAAAATGTATTTCAAAACATTTTTACTATTTACAAGAATATGGGTTAAAGTCATTTATACCCTTGTTTGACTTTTTATAAGAGTTTTATAAAGGAATCTTTCCGTCGTTTTCAAAACAATGTCCTTTTTATCCTTTTCGACAGAATTGAGGTAAGAATGTTTTTTTAACTTATACGGCGGGTGCGGTTATTTTCCGCCGTTATAAAATCGTCGAAGCTTTCCATACAAGCTTATAAGAATATTTTCAAAGAAAATGTTTTATTTTATATGGATCTTAAATGATTTCAAAATAAAAGGAGATACTTCTTTAAAAAGAATTTTGATTTCATCTATGATGGATTTTAAGATTATTTGAAGTTGATTTATTATGATACAAAACTTCTATATTGTATTGAAGGTTTTGTGATATGTTTGACTGTGGATGTGATATTTTTATACCATTCATAGTTTATGGAGAAATTATTGACATTTCGTATGCTAGTTTTAATACGAATGTTTATGTTATGTTTAAACCTTTTCATATGGGAATGCATTGGACTTAATAAGTGACGGGTGGAGCCCGCTATAGCTCCTCGATGCATCGGTAGGTCTCATGAGACAAACTAGTGTCTTGGCACAAGGCCTTGACAAAATCTTATTTGTAGTCTTGGCACGAGGCCTTGGCTATGTGGTTATGATAGTCTGGCATTATGCATTCCAACATTATGAAAGTGGTTATTGATTTTTGCATGTGATTATTCGATTAGTAGAATATCCATGTGAATAAGTAAATGGAATTATTTAATTTTATTTATGCCATACTATGTTAAATGTTCATGTTTAAAAGGCTTTTGTTTTAGTAATTCATTGCCTTAAATGTTTATGCTTATTTTGAATGTTCCGCTATATTGTTATCCTTACTGGGCATTTGAGCTCACCCCTTTTCTATGTTTTATTTTTACCAGGTAGTGAAGAAGTAAATTATGATTGACTTGCAGGGATATTATGAGGGGTTAATAGTGTGGATATGAAGACTTTGTTGTTGTAGTAGTTTTTCACTTTGAAATGTAATGTAAAACTTTATGAATATATCTAGTGTTTCCAAGGCTACTAAACCAATCGGTCTTTCGAGATTTGATCTTTCTTGTGATCATGCCAATGTTACGAAGTAATGCACCGACTCTGGGTAGCTAGGGTCGGGGCATTACAAACACTCGGTTCATCAGTGCCATGAAAACAACAAGCGCGTTCGTGAGACCGAACGACATAACCATATATTCATATAGACCATACCTGCTCTGGAAGGCAGTGAAAGGTATATCAGATGGTCTAACATGCAACTGGTGATAACTGGACTTCAATTCAATCTTTGAGAACATCCGTGCTCTACGAAGCTGATAAAAGAGATAATCAATCCTGGTTCAATGATATTGGTTCTTGACCATCAACTAGTTCAACATCTTACAGTCCACATAATGCCTAAGGGTAACATCTGCCTTCTTTGCAAAAACGACCGGTGAACCCCAAGGAGAAGTACTGGGTCTGATGAAATCCTTTTCTTGTAACTCCTTCAACTGCTTCTTGAGCTCTTGAAACTCTAGTGTAGCCATCCTATACGGAGGAATGGGCATTGGTGCTGCTCCTAGAACGAGCTCAATATAAATGTGTACCTCACACTCTGGAGGAAAACCTGAAAAGTCTTCTGGAAAGTCATCTATAAAACAATCCACCATTAGAGTATAGTCTAACTATGAAGTCCCCTGATCATCCAAATATAGACTAGTAATATGGGTTGTAACTCCTCTCAACCCATGATGCTTGGGTCCCACTCTACTCATCTGGGCATCCCATTCTCCCTTATGAAGGAAGGATCCACCCTCTGGTGATGTGAAACTCACCCTATGGTGATATAAATCGACGTCTTCCTGGAAGGGAACTGGACAGTCTATTCTGAGAATAACATCATATCCTATCATCTATAGGACATAGAAGTCCCACTAAAAGTGAATCCCACCATATTCTATAGGGAAATCCTTACACTGACATACACTCATTGTTCTAGTCCCCAACAGAGTGTCTAGTGTCATAATATTACTAGAAGAAATTATAATGAGCCCAAGGCACTTCACTACCGCAACAGATATAAAGCTATGGGAAGCCCCTTTAACGAAAAGAGAAAAAACTAAAACTGAGGAAACTAAGATTGTACATTGAACTGTAGAAGGTCTGGGATCCTACTCTTGCTGGGTCTACTCCACTGTAAATATCTGGCCTACACCACGACCTTATGACCCTGCCTGACCACTCTGAGTTGATCCGTCCTGATGAAGCTGGAAATAGAGCGACTGACTACCACGACCACAACCTCCACCATGGACTGAATGTCCAGAAGTACTTTAGTTCCCAGACTGGTAAGAAACTGGTGGTGCTTCTCTTGATTGAGTTCTCGAAGATGAACTCATGTTACCAGCTGCTGATGAGAAGATCTGAGAGAAGTGCTGATGATGACCCATATTGCTGCAATATAGGCACTCCACTAGGTCTTTCTAGAAAGGTGGCCTCTTATGCATGCCCTTCCCACACTGGTATCACACCACCTGGATACAAGAAGAAGTGTCTCACCTCCTCAGATCATCATGCCATGACTCCCAGTGATACTTCCTGCTTTCAGTAGGAGGAATACTTACCCCAGATGTCTAGCCGCCTTGGCTCACAGCTCCAAAATCCCTCGGATTGCACTCTGTGATCAACACATTGTTGACTATAGATGTAATAGAAGTAAACCAGAAGATGTTCACCTGCTAATGGATGTCATGCCTCAGACCATCCTCAACCTTCCTTGCCATGAATAACTGATCATATCCATCAATAGGCGTGAAGTGCTTCAGCTCTGTAAAGTGTGAGGAATACACCATAATAGAATGAGTACCCTACTCCAGACTTATAAACACTCGGGATCGATCATCCCTCAGGGTATCTGGATAGAAGTTGTCATGAAAGATGCGATATAACTCCTCCCATTCCATAACTTACTGGCCTCCCACATTTGAGATCTCATCCCACCATCTCTTGGAGGAATCATGATGAATATAGGCAGCGAACTAGAACCTCCTCTTGAGAGGTGTCTCTAGATGCTCGAAGATCGTCTGCATGGATTCTAGTAATGACTCTGTAGCCTGAGGTCCTCTTACCCCTGAAAAAGTGGGAGGATGTTACTGCTGGAAAACCCACATCAAATCTGCCATGGACGGGGTAGGAGATGATGCTCCCTGAAAAGTCCACATCATACTCATGAAGCCTTCCCTGAACTGTGCATCAACACTAGTATTAGGTATAACTATTGGTGCTAAGACTAGCACAACATGAGGATCTGCGGGAATTCCCTAATCAGCTGTATCCAGCATCTGATCACTACCTCGCAACTGGCGGACTACTAGATGATGTCTTGGTGGAATGACTCTACAAGGTCAAATGCACATCTTAGATTAGGACTAATAGGTACTAAAACATGGAATTGTAATAAGGGAAAAAGAGAAAGAAAACATTCAAGTTTCAAAAAACACCCGTACATGGAGGGTATAAACAATACACGATGTGTTCCCTTATGTCATTCACATGGGTGTGTTCCTCGGCCAAAACTAGTCGTGTAACACCCAAACCACACGGAGTTTTGTCATAACACATGGTGTATGCAAGAATCCTCTTCCCCTGAATGAGTCCTTCTGAATGGTTAAGCCACATGTCTCTCATAAGACAAGAATACACGACATGATCATGATAGAAACTTACTGTACTAGATAAGCTTCACCTGGCCCGTGTTGTCAATGACACGACCTAACACACGACTCACACTACAAGACATGTTCCAGATGAACACAGCGTGTACGAGAAAGGATAACACATACCCGTGTTGTTCTTGACATTGTTGGGTACCTGGGTTAGACTATACGGTGTGTTTAGACGGCACACACTGTGTATTAGATAAGACATGACCAACCTATGTTGTTAGTGACATGGGTGGACACATGGTTGACAGAACGAGGAACGTATGGACATTACACGACATGTTCACTCTAGGTTTTCCTTATCCCGTGTCCCTGCACAAACGGACTAATACATGGAAATAGACTACACAACGTGTATATATGGTTCACGACATGTACTTAAGAAAATTAGTTTCTTCCCAAACAGAAGAACAGAACGTGTGTAGCCAAAAGTACACGACATGTATCCTGGGTTTTTTCAGATAGTAAGCCTCAGAAACTACACTAATGCCCAGAAAAACACTAAAACAAACATTGAAAGTGCCAAATTCTGATCTGTGAGGCCATATACCCCCCACAAATCAATGTTTGGAATCTTATACATGTTATAAAGAAGATACTGGTCTATGAGGTACCATAACACCTCAAGAACCAAATTTTGGCATCCATTCAAGAAAAACAATACACAAAACAATACCCAATCAAACAACATGTATTCTTTCAGGGCAACTATCACAACAGCCTGCATATTTTACAAAACATCTATCACAACAAAATATATTCACTAATGCATCCTATATGGCATGGAATGAATGCATGAAATATGATTTCTAGCAAGTTCATATATGATGAATGAGATGGAATACCCTCATCTCATTGGGTTGCAACAGAAATAGAACCACAATAACATTAACAATAATAGCACAAAATATCGGATCGAAATAATGATATAGATGCTCAATATACAAGAGGGGGGGGGGGTGAATTTTACACTTTAAAAATTTATTTAGACAAGGAAAAATCTATGTTTAACACAGTTAAACTAAGAAAATTCACAACACCTCCAATCACCAATTGGAGAACTGGAACCATAGTTTACAATAAGAGATTCTACCATAAGGCATGTAGAATCTAAACTAATCAGAGTACAAGTTTAAGGAAATATAAGAAAGTTATAATTCTCTTACAATACAAAAGTCCAGCAGAAAAACAAGTAGTAAAATTACAAGTAACAAGATATAAGTCTCTTAAACAAAAGATAAGGGTATCCGACAACCTTGGATAAAGGTCCCTTGATTTATACTTCCAAGCAAGTCTGTCTTACTCACACCCGGGTAAGCCCTCGATACAAAGATCGGAATCTCTGTCTCGCTATCCCCGCAAGCCCTCAACTTCAAGGTAGTTGGAACCTCTATCTTCCTCAGAAAGGAAGCCCTCAAACTTCAAGGTAGTTGGCACCTCTGTCTTCGTATCCACGGATGTCCTCGAATATAATCACCAACATTCGGAGTCGCACGAAGAAATCTGAACGAGCAGTTCAGTACGCACAAGGAATGAAAATATTCTCTCTCTAGAAATCACCTTAATAGTGTGTGGTCTCTAGATTGATCAAATTATTGTTGAGCTCTTACAAATGAGCTCTTATTTATAAGCAAATTTCCAACGGTCGGCTCCCTCCTCCAACGGTCATATTTTCCATGAAATTCGGAGGGACCTGAACACGTGTAACTCAACCAACGGTTAATTAGAAACAGAATGGATGACATCGTTTAATAATAAATCATGTAAAACTGAATGCAAGACATCGTTTTGAAAAGGAGCATATGTTAGAAAAATCCATACAAAATTTCAGAGTGTAAGAAAATTAAATGTTCGGAGTCTAATCATAATGGAATTCGGAATCTATAATAAAAATATGTTCGGATTCCATTTTATAGGAATTCGAAGTCTAGTTTTACCAGAGTTCAGAATATGAACATATAGAGTTTGAAGTTAAACTAGTAAAAGTTCAGATTCCAACTTCATAAGAGTTCAGAGTCTAACTCATGAATTTTTGGAGACGAACTTCATAAGATTTTGGAGTCGAACTCATGATAGTTCGGAGTCGAACTTCATCAGAGTTTGGAGTCGAACTCATGAATGTTTGGAGTCGAACTTCATCAGAGTTCGGAGTCAAACTTCATAAGAGTTCGGAGTCGAACTTCACAAGAGTTCGTAGTCGAACTCATGAAGGTTTGGAGTCGAACTTCATACGAGTTCAGAGTCAAACTCATGAATGTTTGGAGTCGAACTTCATAAGAGTTTGGAGTCGAACTCATGAAAGTTCGGAGTCTAACTTCATAAGAGTTCAGAGATGGACTTCATAAGAGTTCGGAGTCAAACTTCATAAATGTTCGGAGTCCAGAATTCAGATTGGAACTTCATTACAGTTCACATCCAGAATTCAGATCCTAAAAACAGAATGCTCCAAATCTTGACATTATATGACTTCTGGGATTTTGGGTATGAATCCGGTTTTTGTACATAAGAAAAATATTGCTATGTATAAGAAAATCTAGGTTATGGTAAATTTCCTAAAGAAGTAAATTTTCCTTATGGAGGTAAAATTTATATTTGCTTAAGTATAAGGTGTTTTTTATTTTCAAAACAATAAATAATGGAAAAGTCATAAGGAAAACCTTATTGAATCAACAATCTCCCCCATTTTGAAAGCACAAACATCCTTACGAAAAAGAATATAAGGACCTTGAAAATTTTCATTAGACATTGAAATTAAAACTTATCTCTATTTGATCATGGATGAAAGTGAATACAAATAACTCCCCCTTAGGCATTGAAAATCCATGGATTTTATTCTGAATTTTTGGGGTGGAGTTTTCATTATTGTAGGAATGAAAAACGTCGTAGTGAAAAACTCCCCCTTACTTTATGGATATTTCACTTAGAAATTTTTCTTTCTCCTCCTTAGGAGTAGTTCTTTTTTCCTTCTCCCCCTTTGTGATTTTCAAAAAGAATTGAAGGGATTAGAAATGAAAATATGGTACCTGAAACATTTGTATATGACAAGATACAACCAACCAAATAACATTTCATTAGAGTCGGGAAAATTTTACAAAGAAGGACAACTACAACAAAAGATCGGAGTGGGTTTATTTGTCTTCCTTTTCCTTTGGAATCATCTTATTTAACAAAGTTTTGAGCTTCTTTAGGTCTCTTTGGTCTTCCTCGACCTGCCTCTCCAAGGCTTTTGTCTTTTCTTCTTGAGCTTTCAAAGCCTCTGCCTGAGCCTCCATAGCTTCTTTCTGCATTTTTTACAATTCATCTTGTTGTACGAGTCTTTTATAAAGATTTATCTGGATATTTATATCACATAAAAGATTTTGAGCCAGATAATTAGCCTCGTCACTTAGTTCCTTCAATTGTTGACTCCGAGAACTCTACTCATCAATCAACTCAGCTTGACGATTTTTAAATTTTTTATCATCGGTGTCAAAAGCATTTTGAACTTCAGTCTGAAAATTTTCAAACTCCACTAAGTCTTCATCAACACTTCTAGACCACTTTGTTACCTTACTTAAGGACTTTCTATGCACATCATAATTGATAAGAAATTTTTTTTTGGATTCGATCTTGAAACACTTATCCATGAGAATGGATAAGGAGTTTGATTTCTGATTCATACTCTATTGCAGCATCTGACATCTAGAATCTATAGTTGGAAAAATCAGAATGGTGTCCACCTACTTCTTCAGAGATTCAACCACAAAATCATGCCCATGAGATGATGATTCTGAATTAGATAAATCTCTTGGAGATTTCTCTTCTTCAATTTTCACTAGTTTCCTCTTAGAAGAACCACCAACCTCCTTCTTCTTGAAGACTCCTTTTGTTGGAGTATCCATGAGTGCTTTCTTCCCCTTATCAGACTTCAGAATTGGTTCCTCATTAGGAGATACTTCCTCGGATTTAGAAACTTGAGTAATCTTGTCTTCATCCGGTTTCTGTATTTCTTGTCCTTCCTCAAGAAACTTCCTCTCATAGGATTATTCGTCATCATATAAAACATTTTCTTCTTCTTGCTGTTGCTTATCATCATTCTTACTACCTTCCTCACCAACCTTTCCTAGAGTTAATAACTTTGTGGATTCTTCATTATCTTTATAAACCTATAATTTATTTATCAAGGCATCCAAATCTTTACTTCCCTCTTCTTATTCTTGTTCTTCTTCTTCAAATTCTTCCTATACTTCTTCAGTAGCTTCTTCCACTTCATCCGCAGCTTCTTCCACTTCTTCAGCAGCTTCTTCCACTTCTTCAGCAGCTTCTTTTTCAGCTTCTTCAACTACTTGTTTATCCATGAATTTTTCCAGAGTGACATAATTCTTAGCTGGAGTTTCTGGTAAAGAAGGTTCTATAAGGAATGTTTTCGGAACCAGAATCTGCTCAAAAGCTAACTCTGTATCTCTCAGCAAAGATTGCACCACTTCAACATCATACACTTTCTTTTTCATTTTATTCTCTTTTTCCTGCTTCCCTAACTCTTCCATAGCTCTTTCATTTAAGGTTTTAGCCTCTGCAGGGTCCAATCCGAATTGTGGATCTCCTTCTTTCCTCTTCTCCCTGTCTTCCCTCCACTTCGCACCAACATCATCATGATAAGTTTTTTGTTTTTTCGGCTTGGGGGGTGCAGACTGAGTTTCCTTAGATTTAGGATTTACTTCATCAGTAGCCACTTCTTTAAGCTTTCCCTTATTCCTTTTCTTTTTCGATGGTTTCGGAGTGTGTGTACCATTCTAAAGTACCTCAACTTCTTCCACAGAAAGAGAGTATAATTCTCCGTATTCACTAGAAAAACCCATCTTCATCCTCTTCAACGTATCATAACTTACTATCATAAGCCTACAATTCCAGATTTTTGACTTGCATACTACATTGAAAGACTCTAATCACTGAACTATCACCTTTCATAGTAAGGTAGGGAACATGATTATCTGAGCTCTTAAGTGTCCTTCGTTGATATTCTTGATTGTAATCAAAACATGCCTCATCAAGTTTATCGTCCTTATATTTACCAAGAAATCTAATACATAAATACCACTTTTCTTCAAGTTATCCTTATCTCCCCTTCTTCGAACCAGAAAGATTTGCAACCAAAGCTGAAGAATCCTATTTTTCGGAGTGAGACGAGTAATCTTAATGGTTGAACCATTCTTAAGTCCAAGACACTTCAATGCATTCACCTTGTTGAAACTTCTTTGCTCATCCGGAAGTTTTTGTGAGTATAACTCAGCTTCTCCTTCATAGGATAAACCAACCAAGCTCGAGGACTTGGTGTAAGATAGCTTATAAGTTTTCCCATAAGACTTGAATGAAAACCCCTCTCTGCCATCTTCCATATGGAAGGAAACAGACTCATAGAACTCGATCAGCAAATCAGTATAAACTGGATCCTGTTTATCTGACTTTGCTACGCAAACATCCTCCAATCCATTCAGTTTAATATTCTTTGAAATAAGGGAATCAAACTTATAGAAATCCGGATGCACCAACCTTTCCTTGAAGATTGACCACTTTGAGATTGTCTTTTAAGTTGCCTTATCTTGAGATGTTACTTCAACAAACATTCGGAACAGAGAGATCTGAAGGATTCAGAATGGCTTTGAAAAGATCGGAATCAGTCTTAAGAAGAACAGCAGGGCTTCGAGACACGAATGCTTTGAAAAACCGATGTGGTATGAGTCTTGGGATCCCCTTTATATAGGCGATGGATGTGACCTCTGGTCTTCCAAAAGCCCTCAAACGGTTGAAAAACTTTTGATCTGATCTGATGGTTGAGATCACTCCCGCAAGGAAAAATGACTCCGATCTTTTTAGGTTTTAAGGAAAACATCCAGATTTAAGGAAAACTAGAATCATAATTTTTTTAAAACTTAGGAAAATACCATGAAGAAAAATATTATTACAAAACGTTATGTAAGGAATTCATACCTTTCGGATTGGATAGAAAGATTGTTCGTAATTGGTAATATTCTTCTTGAAGAAATTAATTTAAAAGAAAACTCATTACGAAAGTTCCAATACGAAAATATCATAACGAAAATTACAGGATGAAAATATCATTACGAAAGTTCCAGTATGAAAGTATCATTATGAAAGATTTATATTACAATACTTGTTAGTATGAAAATCTCCATTCCGAAGGTTTTCATTTCGAGAATTTCAATCCCGAGAATTTCAGTTCCGGAAATTTCCATTCCGGAATGATTGAAAAACTGACTACGTAAATTTTAGTTATAAAAAGTTTGAAAAACATATTATGAAAATTTTTGTTACAAAAATTTTGAAAAATAGGTTACGAAAATTTTAGTTGCAAAAAGTTTGAAAAACAGGTTACGAAAATTTTAGTTATACTAAAAATCAAAAGTACTCCCCCTATGAAAAATGAGTTTATTTCTCTTATGATAATTGTTCAACAAGAAGTTAATGAAGAATGATTACCTTATGATTATCATTCCTAACTTTTTTTGAATTTATTCAAATCAATCTGAGGGTAATGATTTTGTGAAAATATCAGCAAGTTGATCTTGCGTTCTAATAATCTGAAGAATGATATCTCCTTTCATTTTGATAATATTTTATTACTAGTCATGTGTCGGGAACATCCACTATCCATGTACCATGTATTTTTGTCGGTACTTCCTTTATCTTCCTAAAATGAGAAAATAATTAGACTTTCGGAATCCAAAATTGTTTGGATCCTAGATGTCTAGATAACAAAATTTTTGGCACCCACACTTTTATTGAAATTTAAACATTATGAAAACCTAAAGATCGGGTTTTATTTAAAGAACAATTCTTTGCCCAGTGACCACCACATTGACACTTGGTACAAAATGGGGAACTTTGTGGAACAATGTAGTTGTTACTAAAAGTTGGTTTTTCATGGGTATAACCAAATCCAGATTTGTTTCTTAAAGGTCATATTTGAGAGTACATTTTATCAAAATATTCATTACCATTGGTAAATCTTGATAAAAACTTATTTGAGGAAAAAAATTTGGACTAGAGTTTTATAACCATGTTTTATATCTTTAAAATCAGTAGATTTTGAAATAAATCTAGGCTCGAAAACAATTTTCATAGAAATTACTTATTCTAACTCTTTAGAAAGTTTGTTCTTCTCAAAACATACTTCCTCAAGACTTTTTGTTATACATTCAAAATCATCATTTTTCTTATCATGATCTTTAGAAAGATCTGATATTTCTTCCGTATGAATAGTATTCCTAGAGTTTGCCTTATCAAATTTTTTATTGAGTTTGATGTTTTCAATCTCAAGAAGTTCCGCAAACCTATAAACTTCTTTATAGGTAGGTTAAGTATTTTCTTCATCAGAAGAGGATTATTCATCTGAAGAGTTGTAATACTTACTATCATTAGAATTTAAAGATAAATTGGTCAATGATTCTGCATTTCGTACCTTAGCCATGAAACAAAGATTGTTAATAGGTAATATGGATATAAGACCAAGATTCTAATGTCTTGAAGATTCATTTTCAGATGATTCATATGAAGTGTCACCACCACTGGCACTCCAGGTGTCATTTTCTTTCAGAACTATCTTAGCTTTGGTTTTGTAATACTTCTTTCTGTTCTTTTCAGAATTCATTTCTTTTCTTTCATTCTTTTAGAGAAAAGGACAATCTGGTCTAATATGTCCTGCTCTCTTGCGTTCATAACAAGTAACTTCTCCATCATTCCTATATTTCCTTTATTTTTTCTTATACTTGGATTCAAAATTTCTTTGTCCAGCTATCTTGTTCATCCTTCGAGCAAGATTTTCTAATTCATTTTCTAAGACTTCACTTTCACTAGATTTAGATTTGATAATAATCTTCTTAGACTTGGGCCGGGTTACTCTCTGAGGAGTCTTAGCTATCAAATGATTTGAAGTTGTGGTAACAGAAACAGTATCATTTCCATTCTTATTTTTGATGTTGTCAGCATCTCTCTCCATTCTGGTTTCATGTTGGAGAAGAGTTCCAAATTGTTCATCAAGAGAAATTTGAGTGACCTTGTTATTCTCATCAATTGTTGTTCTCTTTGATTCCCACTCATTAGGGATAATATCAATTATCTTTTCAACAAGAGCTTCATCATCTAACCCTTTCTCTCCCATAGAGTGAAGACTGTTTATTATAGTCATAAATCTCTATTGAATTTTACAGATTGGTTCTCCATAATGGAAATTGAATCCATGGTATTCATCTCTAAGAATAGCTCTCCTAGTTTCAATTACTTTAGAAGTGCCAAAGTGTGTAACCTCTAACATCTTCCAGATACAATTAGCTGCTTCACAAGAATAAATTTGGCTATATATATTTCTAGTCCTTGAACATAGTGAAGTATTATGTACCTTATAATTGAGTTGATACTCTTGCTTTTCTTGGTTAGTGAATGTTCTAACTTCCTTATCAGAAATTTTATAATCACCAGTAAGCATAACAAAATTATCCACTCTAGTATTGATAACAAAATTATTCATTCAATCTATCCAGTACTCATAGTCATTACCAACAAAGATTGGTGGTCTTGTAGGGTTTAGATTATCAATAGAACCAACATTGATTTCTTCCATTTTTAATAAAAATCTTTGGCAACCAAACTTGTTAGTAAAAAATGTTCATAACAACAATGTTTGGAATGAACAATTCAGGATGGTAATTCAGAATGACAAAGTTCAGAATGAAAAATTCTTTCTAAGAAAGGATGAAGAATGATAAAAAAGCGATCAAGAAAAACTTATATGTGAGTATATGTATTTCAGAGACCTCCTCTGATAACAATTTTAGGTTCGAAATAATTATGTAGATGCTCAATATTCAAGAGGGATGATGAAATGTACACTTTAAAAACATCCTTAGACAAGGAAAAATCTATGTTTAACAAAGTTAAACTATGACAATTCACAACACCTCTAATCACCAATTGGATAATTGGAACCAAATTTTACAATATGAGATTCTACCTTAAAGCGTATAGAATCTAAACTAATCAGAGTACAAGTGTAAGGAAATATGAGAATTTTATACTTCCCTTACAATACAATAGTGTAGAAGAAAAACAAGTAGTAAAACTTCATGTAACAAGATATAAGTCTTTTATTCCAAAGATAAGGGTATCCAACAACCATGGATAAAGGTCCCTTGATTTATACTTTCATGAAAGTATGTCTTACTCACTTTAGGGTAAGCCCTCGATACGATGATCGGAATCTCTATCTTTATATCCCCGCAAGCGCTCAAATTCAAGGTAGTTGGAACCTCTGTCTTCTTTAGAAAGGAATCCCTCGAACTTCAAGGTAGTCGGCACCTCTGTCTTCATATCCCCGGAAGTCCTTGAATGTAATCACCAACATTTGGAGTCTCATGAAGAAATATGAACAAGAAGTTCAGTATGCACAAGGCATGGAAAGCTTCTCTCTCTAGAAATCACCTTAACAGCGTGTGGTCTCTAGATCGATCAACTTGTTGTTGAGCTCTTTCAAATGAGCTCCTATTTATAGGTAAATTTCCAATGGTCGGATCCCTCCTCCAACAGTCATATTTTCCATGAAATTCGGAGGGACCTTTACACATATAACTCAACCAACGGTTAATTAGAAAAAGAATGGATGACATCATTTAATAATAAATCATGTATAACTGAATGCATGACATCGTTTTGAAATGGAGCATATGTAAGAAAACTCCACACAAGATTTCAGAGTGTAAGCAAATTAAAAGTTCGGAGTCTAATCAAAATGGAATTCAGAGTCTATAATAAAAATTGGTTTGGATTCTGTTTTATTGGAATTCGGAGTCTAGTTTTACCAGAGTTCAGAATATGAACATACAAAGTTTGAAGTCGAACTCATGAATGTTCAGAGTCAATCTTTATAAGAGTTCGGAGTCGAACTCCTGAATTTTCGGAGTCAAACTTCATAAGAGTTTAGAGTCGAACTAATGAAAGTTCGGAGTCGAACATTATCAGAGTTCGGAGTCGAACTCATGATAGATCAGAGTCGAACTTCATAAGAGTTCGAAGTCGAACTCATGAAGGTTCGGAGTCGAACTTCATATGAGTTCGGAGTCGAACTCATGAATGTTTGGAGTCGAACTTCATAAGAGTTCAGAGTCGAACTCATGAATTTTCGGAGTCGAACTTCATAAGAGTTCAGAGTCGAACTTCATAAGAGTTCGGAGTCGAACTTCATAAAATTTCCGAGTCCAAAATTTGGATTGGAACTTCATTACAGTTCACATCCATAATTCAGATCCTAAAAACAGAATGCTCCAAATCTATACATTATATAAATTCTGGGATTTTGGGTATGAATCCGGTTTTTGTACTTAAGAAAAATACTGATATGTATAAGAAAATCTAGGTTAGGGTAAATTACCTTAAAGAAGTAAATTTTCTTTATTGAGGAAAAATTTATATTTTCTTAAGTATAAGGTGTTTTTTATTTTCAAAACATGAAGGAATGGAAAAGTCATAAGCAAAACCTTATTGACTCAATAATCTCCCCCTTTTTAGAAAGCACAAACATCCTTACGAAAAAGAATATAAGGACTTTATAAAATTTCATTAGACTTTGAAATTAAAACTTATATCCCATTGTTCATGGATGAAAGTGAATACAACTAACTCCCCCTTAGGCATTGAAACTCTAATGATTGTTTTCTGAATTTCCGGAGTGGAGTTTTCAATATTGTACGAATGAAAAATTTCATAGTGAGAAAATCCCCCTTACTTTAAGGATATATTACTTAGAAATTTTTCTTTCTCCTCCTTAGGAGTAGTTCTTTTTCCTTCTCCCCCTTTGTGATTTTCAAAAATAATTAAAGGGAATGAAAAGAAAATATGGTACCTGAAACATTAGTATATGACAAGATACAACCAACCAAATAACATTTCATTAGAGTCGGGAAAATTTTACAAAGAAAGACAACTACAAAAAATGATCGGAGTGGGTTTATTTGTCTTCCTTTTCCACTGGAATCAGCTTCTTTAACAAAGTTTTCAGCTTCTTTAGGTCTCTTTGGTCTTCCTAGACTTGCCTCTCCAAGGATTTTTTCTTTTCTTTTTGAGCTTTCAAAGACACTCCCTGAGCCTCGATAGCTTCTTTCTGCATCTTTAAAAATTCATCTTACTGTACGAGTCTTTTCTCATGCTCGATCAGGAGATTTCAATCACTTAATAGATTCTGAGCCAGAGAATTAGCCTTGTCACTTAGTTCCTTCATTTGTTGACTCCGAGAAATCTGCTCATCAATCAGCTCAGCTTGAAGATTTTTAATCATTTTATCCTCGGTGTCAGAATCATTTTAAACTTCAGTCTGAAAATTTTCAAACTGCACTAAGTCTTCATCAACTCTTCTAGACCACTTTGTTACCTTACTGCAGGACTTTCTATGCACATCATAATTGATAATAAAACTTTTTTGTTCATCTTCGATCTTCACACACTTATCCATGAGCATGGATAAGGAATCTGATTTCAGATTCATACTCTATTGCAGCATATGGCATCTGGAATCTATAGATGGAAAAATCGTAATGGTGTCCACCAACTTGTTTAGAGATTCAACCCCAAAATCATGCCCATGAGATGATGATTCCGAATCAGATAAATCTCTTAGAGATTTATCTTCTTTAATTTTCACCAGTTTCCTCTTAGAAGAACCACCAACCTCCTTCTTCCTGAAGACTTATTTTGTTGGAGTATCAATGAGAGCTTGCTTCCCCTTATCAGAATTTAGAATTGGTTCCTCATTAGGAGAAACTTTGTCGGATTCAGAAACATGAATAATCTGGTCTTCATCTACTTTCTGTTTTTCTTGTCCTTCCTCATGAAAATTCCTCTCATAGGATTCTTCATCATCATATAAAACATTTTCTTCTTCTTGCTGTTTCTTATCATCATTCGTACTACCATCCTCACCTTCCTTTTCTGGAGTTACTAACTTTGCGGATTCTACCTTATCTTTATAAACCTATACATTCATGATCAAGGAATCCCCGTCTTCACTTCCCTCTTCATCATCTTCTTCTTCTTCTTCTTCAACTTCTTCCTATACTTCTTCAGCAGCTTCTTCCACATCTTCAGCAGCTTCTGCCACTTCTTCAGCAGCTTCTTTTTCATCTTATTCAACAACTTCTTTATCCTTGAATTTTTCCAGAGTGACATAATTCTTATCTAGAGTTTCTGGTAAAGAAGGTTCTCTAAGGAATGTTTTCGGAACCAGAATCAGCTCAGAAGCTAACTCTATATCTCTCAGTAATGATTGCACCAGTTTAGCTTCAGACAATTTCGTTTTCATTTTCTTCTCTTTCGCCTGCTACTCTAACTCTTCTGCAGATATTTCTTTTAAGGCCTTAGCTTTTGCAGGGTCCAATCCGAATTGTGGATCCCCTTCTTTCTTCTTTGGCTTGTCTTTCCTCCACTTCGTAGAAACTTCATCAGGATAAGTTTTTTTTTCTTTGGCTTGGGGGGACCAGACTGAGTTTCCTTAGATTTAGGATTTTCTTCATCAACATCCACTTCCTTAAGCTTTCTCTTCTTCCTTTTCTTTTTAGATGGTTCTGGAGTGTGTGTACCTTTCTGGAGTGCCTCATCTTCTTCCACATAAAGAGAGTATAATTCTATGGATTCACTAGAAAGACCCATCTTCATCCTCTTCAAAGTATCATCACCTACTAGCATAAGCTTACAATTCCAGATTTTTGACATGCATGCTACTTTGAAAGACTCTAAGCACCAAACTATCATCTTTCATAGTAAGGAAGGGAACATGATTATTTGAGCTCTTAAGTGTCCTTCCTTGATATTCTTGATTGTAATCAAAACATGCCTCATCACGTTTATCTTCCTTTGATTTACCAAGAAATATAATACATAAATATCACTTTTTTTTTCAAATTATCCTTATCTCCCCTTCTTGGAAATAGAATGCCTTGCACCCAAAGCTGAAGAATCCTATTGTTCCAAGTGAGATGAGCAATCATAAGGTCTGAAGCATCCTTATGTCCAGGACACTTCAGCGCCTTCACCTTGTTGAAACTTCCTTACTCATCCAAAAGTTTGTGTGAGCAGAACTCAGCTTCTCCTTCATAGGATAAACCAAACAAGCTCGCAGCCTTGGTGTAAGATAGCTTATAAGTCTTCCCATAAGACTTGAATGAAAACCACTCTCTGCCATTATCCATCTGGAAGGAAATAGACTCATAGAACTCGATCAGAGAATCTGTATAAACTAGATCCGGTTTATCTGACTTTTCTACGCAAACATCCTCCCATCCATTCAGTTTAATATTCTATGAAATAAGGGAATCAAACTTATAGAAATTCGGATGCACCAACCTTTACCTGAAGATTAACCACTTTGAGATTAGCATTGAAGTTTACATATCATGAGATGTTGCATCAACAGACATTCGGAACAGAGAGATCTGAAGGATTCAGAACGGCTTTGAAACGATCGGAACCGGTCTTAAGAAGAGAAGCAGGTCTTCGAGACACGAATGCTTTGAAAAATTGATGTGGGGAGAGTCTTGGGATGCCCTTTATATAGGCGATGGATGTGTCCTATGGTCTTCCAAAATCCATCTAACGATTGAAATTTTTTTGATCTGATATGATGTTTGAGAACACTCCCGCAAGGAAAACTTGACTCCGATATTTTGAGGATTTAAGGAAAACATCCGGATTTATGGAAAACTAGAATCTGAATTTTTTAAAAACTCAGGAAAATACCAGCAAGAAAAATATGATTACAAACATTAAGTAAGGAAATCATACCTTCCAGATTGGCTAGAAAGATTGTTCGTAATTGGTAATATTCTTCTTGAAGAAATGAATTTAAAAGCAAACTCATTACAAATGATTCAGTACGAAAATATCGTTGCGAAAATTCCAATACGAAAATATCGTTACGAAAGATCCAATATGAAAATATTGTTACGAAAGATTTATATTATGATACTTGTTAGTATGAAAATCTCCATTCTGAAAGTTTTCATTCTGAGAATTTCAATCCCGAGAATTTCAGTTTTGGAAATTTCCATTCCAGAAAGTTTGAAAAACTGACTACGTAAATTTTAGTTATAAAAAGTTTGAAAAACAGATTATGAAAATTTTAGTTACAAAAAGTTTGAAAAAAAGGTTAAGAAAATTTTAGTTACAAAATGATTGAAAAACCGGTTACGAAAATTTTAGTTATAATAACAATCAAATATACTCCCCCTATGAAAAAGGATTTTATTACAGTTAGGAGAATTGTTCAACAAGAAGTTAATGAAGAATGATTAGCTTACGGTTATCAGTCCTAACTTTTGTTTAATTTATTCAAATCTATCGTAGGGTAATGATTTTTTGAAAATATCAGCAAGTTGATCTTGCGTTCCGATAAACTGAAGAATGATATCTCTTTTCGTTTTGATAATCTTTTCAAAATAGATTTTGTTACCAGTCATGTGCCGGGAACATCCACTATCCATGTACCATGTAGTGTTGTTGGTCCTTCCTTTATCTTCCTAAAAACAAGAAAATAATTAGACTTTCGGAATCCAATCTTGTTTGGATCCGAGGTTTCCAGATGACAAAATTTTTAGCACCCACACTTTTATAGAAAAGTAAGCTTTATGAAAACCTAAAGATTGGGTTTTATTTAAAGAACAATTCATTGCCCAGTGACAACTACATTGACACTTGGTACAAAATGGGGAACTTTTTGGAACACAGTAGTTGTTACTAAAAGTTGGTTTTGCATGGGTATAACCAAATACAGATTCGATTCTTAAAGGTTGTATTTGAGAGTACATTTTATCAAAATTTTCATTACCAAGGGTAAATTTTGATAAAAACTTCTTTAAGGAAAAAATTTCAGACATGAGTTTTATAACCAAGTTTTTATCTTCAAAATCATTAGATTTAGAACTAGAGCTATTTCTTCAACTGTAAAATTGAAAAACTTGAAAAATTACAAGAATGAGGTAGATTGGCTTTTCCATGTAAACGGGTTAGAAACTCATGGGCACAGCTTATAACCAAGTACCTATTACCACCCTATCCCTAACTATAGGATCCAAACATTAAGTCAAGAATAAAATAATTTCCTCTAATACCACATTGTAATGTCTCGGTTCCAGAAGCCTTCCAGAGGAACCCCATACCTGGTTGGTCACATGGGATCAAGCACATTTTCCCCGAATGTCAGAGGCTACTAACTAGAAGTGAGGGCCTTGGGTGTGAATGTGGGAAAACTATGCCCTCATTGGTAGAGTTCACTGGAGAAGTAAACAATACACACATGATAAGAAGCAGTAATAATGATATACATTAGTAAGGACAAAAAACTGAAAGTATAAACTGGAGAACATATATAAAATGATTCATGATACATATGTATAGAAAAATAGTAAAACAAGTCACAATGATAGAATACAATAGTGTTAAACCAAAGTACAAAAGAAAGAAGATAAACTACTCACCATCGCAAGAAATAGCTTTGTACCATGCTCTCCAGCTCCACATCAAATCATGTACCTAAAGTAGAAGGGCGCTTATCCTTATCTATACCTGCAATAATATAATCTGTTTGACCCCAAAAGCATGGACCTAACATGGTGTGAGACTAAATACTAGTAGGAAAACACCATGAGATCTATGCATAATAGTCAATGAATATACGGCAGGTAAATGTATAGAAAACATTAAACATGAAAGTACTCAATAGTAAAAAAAACCCACAGTTTCAATATCAAGAAACAATTAACCAAGCAGATAAACCCAACTAGGTAACCCTCTGGGAAGTACCCACAATCTATCCCTTCTAGTCCTACCTAGAAACACAAGCATGTAGCTAAACACAAGGCAACCCTCTGTGAAGTACTCACAGCATATCCCCTATGGTATTAACTAACTAGTACAAGAAACCCTCTGGGAAATAAACTCAGTCTAACCCCTCTGGTTCAGCTTAAAAATAGAATCTATAAGAAATCACTCACCGTGAATCTCTCTTATAGTCTCGTATCAGTATCTAAAGGCACTCTAGGGAAGCACCCAACATCTTATTCCCCCTGTGGACTGCGTCGAGGAACTACATTCACTTTGAAGAATCACTCAATGTCAAATCCCCATATGGTATCACAACGTAAGTAAAACAGACAATCTGGAGAAGCCCTCAACGTCCATTCTCCCTATGGTCTATACACCAGGTTCTCACAGCCCTTGGTAAATCAAGCAAGTGTAGCAGTTCTTAATGGCCTAGGTAAACCTAAAGAACTACTTGGATTGAATTCTACAACACAACATAATAACAGAACAATAGTCACACCATCCTACAATACTAGGCAAGGGAAAGTAAACAGTATCCTAACAGAAAAACTAGACCCAACAGTAAAAAACAGGAAAAACATGCATAAGAAACATATCCAAAGCACAAAAATTAATCCTATTCGTAGAAATATATCATCTAATCAATCATACCAACATAGCAGACAAACAATAGGGCTATAACTATAAATGCACAATACCCCATTCATGGGTATTGTGATACTTTTCACATAAAACTGAAAGACATTCAACGGAATGGCACAAACCCCCTAACTCGGGGTTGGGAGATCATTATACATGAACCTCATGCCTTGAATCGCCCAAGAACACCGTAGATCTACAAAAACTACCAAAAAATTAAACAGAAGATAAATTTGAAAAGAAAAGAGGAATTAGGAAACAGGGCTCAAGCTGAAGAGAGAACTCACAGATGTGACTCCAACCCAACCAATGGTGTTCTATTTGTAGGACAGACTCTCGCTTATGGGGTTCGTCAATGATCTATGTCTGTATGGAGATCTCGGTCGAACGAGACCTAAAAGGACATATCTCTGGTGATTAGACGCGACCCCAGTATGTTTATTGAAAAAAATACATTGCATGTACTTTTGGAGTACATGATATGTAATTTACGTTTCAATACTGCACTTTAAGTGGGCTCCAGGTCTCCCCCACATGGCTGTGTGCATGGCCGCTACATAGTCATCACATGTCTACCCATGGTAACAGAGTTCATGGCGTGTACTCATAAAGTACATGACGTGTACTTAAAAAATTTCTAGAATTTCCCCTTTTTCTCAACAACGACAAGAAAAGGAAAACATACCTGAAAAAAAAGATCCAGGTTCTTACATATGTAGGCTGTGAGATAATTCCCAACATTATACAGCCCAATAAAAGTTCCATGATATAAACATTATATGACAAATAGAATTACAAACATAAGGAATTAAAGGAAAATGACTAAACAATTTAAAATAAATAAACTTTAATAAAAATGATGTAAAAGGAATGTAACCCTATTTAAAAAAAATATTAATTTGTTGGTAACCCACAAACCACACCATATGCAGATAGTAAAAACTAAATAGCTAAAGTGAACTAAACATGGTTGGGGTCCGATAAGTACTAGCATGTAATGGGAACTTACAACCATGAATTTTGTGATTAGAGGTATTGGAACCAAAACAACCCATGTTCTCGTGAACGATCCACTTGTAGAATACATTCCTATAAACCTAGTGTTCTCTATTCATAAAAAAAATTATAGTTAGAGTTGTAGTTGTCAATCCCTATTTGTGAAAATATGTCGGAGACACTTATATATCAATAGAACTCTAGTCCTAATCCACCAACCTAATTAACTGGGTTTCCCATAGTGCTCATTCATGTTCAAAGTTCATAACACATAACATACTCAAAAAAAATAACGAAATTTACCCACCAAATACCACCACTTACACACCCAAATCAAATTTAAAAATCATATGCACTCTAACACATTTATAAAATGTGATCCACACAGCATAAATAGTATAAATAAACCACTACACAACTTATAATACACTTTTTGACAATTAATATAATTTAATAAACCATTTAATTTTTTTTAAACAATTCCAAGAGGAATCCCAAGACATTGTACACAAAACCCCACTAAAACCCCAATTTTAAGTCCAAACGCACTCTAATAAAATACCAAAGAAGAATTAAAATCCTACACACATTTTAATAAACTAACTATACAATTTAAAAAAAACCCCATAAATGAAACAATATGGGTTTTAAAAAAATACACCAACTTCAATATAAACATGCCACGTTAAAAATCAAACTTTCAAAAACTATATTAAAAACTAATTTTTCACCACATAAACTAATCAAGTAGATTAGTAAATTAATTAGGAAAACAAAATAATTCACCCAATAATTATTATAAAATGAACCACCAACCACTGATGTCAAAAACCCCAAATATCAGTGTGAATCATCAATCGTATTCCAATCACACCACAAGAAAACCAAATTAGACCCCAATTCAAGAATTTGAGAAAAAATCAAAACAAAGAGATAAAATCAGAACCCAAATGACTAGAAAAACCCTAAAGGAGGAAGAAAAAATTACCTAAGTTGATTTTGTTTCAGGGGGTCTCAGGAGGTTTTTTTGGTGAGGAAAGGTCGTGAAGGGGGAGGTTTTTCTAGAAGGAGGTCTCACGGGAAGAGGTCCTACTGAGAGGAGGGGCAGTATAAGGGAAGAAAGGTGGCCCGAGGGTGGCTGGGTGGTGCGAGGTGGCCACCAGAGGGGGGACACTGACTAGTGGTTTGCCGAAAGGAATCTAGAGTGGGACACTAGAAAAAGCGAGGCCAAGGGAGTTCTAGGGTTAGGGGGTGCAGTGTGTTTCCAAGCATGGTGGTGTGACAGGAGAGGGAGAGAATGTGGGAAAAGAGGGAGAGAAAAAAAGAAAAGGAATGGAAAAAAAGAAATAAAAAAAGACGTAAAAATTTAAAACTAAAAAAACTAAATAAAAAAAAACATAATTATAATTATCATAAAAATAATAACATAATTTAAATATTAACAATATTAGTAATAAAAATAAAAATATTTTAAAAATTATTTTCTTTATTATTATTAAAACAATTATTATTTTATTTTATTTTATTTATTTTACAATTCCTTAATTTTATTGTTTATAATTTTTACTAATTAATTTATAATAATATTTTTTTGAACACAGGGAATGCCGCATAGTGACCTTGCAATATCACATGACATTGAACATTCCCTACCCAGGTGCTAGATACTGTCAAGCCCAAATAGATAATTTTATAGTAAAAACTCCAAATTTAAATTGGGATCAACCTACACATTGAAGAAATAATACAAAATTGTATAAAATAATAAAATTAAATTATTTCAATATTTATTTTGTGATAATTCTCCCCACCATGAAAAATTTCATCCCTCGGAATGTCAACTCGAAGCTTAGTCGGAGAATAAAAATGGATACTTCTGCTCAAGTCAATACTTTTACACCCAAGTCTCATGCTTATAATTCCCATACTGTCGAAGGATACGAAAAAACAGAAGAGACATCCCTCAAAGAACCTTCTATTGGGAATATACTATCTTCACTGGCTATTCAAACACCAATAAATCAAGCTATAGCTTCAACTATTCCCAATTTAATAAAAGATACATATTTGGATTACATTTAATAAATTGGGAGACATGAAATTTGTCATGAATCTACGTCAAATGTGAAGTTAAAGCTAACATATATACATCTTTTCTAATCTTCTTAGTTATCTAAAAAGGTTCTACATACCTCAGTGATAACATTACATTCTTTCCCATACGATGATGACCTAATATATGGGCCACATTCTAGAACACTCGATCATCAAAAAAAAGTCAAGATCTCGATGCCTATGATCTTTAGAAGATTTATGAGACTCTGAGATGTCAATAACCACATCTTGATCACTTTTACTTTTACAGTCGTCTCCTTCACCAGACTCTGTCCCAAAAGCAAGATCTCTCCTACCTCATCTGAATATAAATGATACTAACTTGGACAATGATAGGGCGCCTCCAAATGAGCCATTCTAATAGGTGATTGGTAACTATTACTAAATGAAAAATTGACCAATCCCAAATGGATATCCATTGATCTTATATAATCTCAAACACATGCACAAAGTATGTCCTCCATTATATAATTTGACCACTCCATCTATCCATCCGTTTGAGGATGGTATTTCATGCTTATTTTAATTTGTTACACCAATGCCTTCTTAAGGCCTTCCTAGAACTGAGAGGTAATGTGCAGGTATTTGCCAGAAACAATTGTGGTGGATACATCGTGAAGTCTGACCACATTTTAAATATAAAATCATCCCATCTTATCTACTTTTACTGCATCTCTGATCAGAATAAAGTGTCATGATTTTGTAAAATGGTTAATCCCCACCCAAATAGTGTTCCCTCCACAAGTTGTATGAGGAAAGACAACAATTAAGTCCACGTTGACCTCATCCCACTTCTATGTAGGGATAAGTAACGGCTGAAGTAAACTGGATGATCTTTGATTCTCTTCTTTTACCTACTAACATGTATTGAGTCTCGATATGAAGTCAACCACGTCTTATATCATACCTAGAAATCGTAACTACTAAAAAGCATCATAACGCATCATGGAATCACCTGGATGGATGACCCACTGAGATTGATGGAAATGTTGCACAACCACCTTCCTCAGAGGCAACGGCACCACTACACAACCCTTGAAGCACAAGATTCCCTCAAGAGACAAAGACCAATAAAAAAGGCTATCCACCATGAAGAAACAACATAGACCATTGACACAGATTGTCACAAAGAAAATCATATTGACTTAAATCTAAAAGGGATGGAGCTAACTAAATGCCTACCAAGAATGCACCCCCCCCCATGCTCCTTGGTCTCCATGTGCATCTTGGTAAAGATCCCCATCAGAGTCCATTAATCACTAGACTTCCTCATGGCATGCACCTATAGTTTTATGCATAGGACATCATCCCCCACATTACCCTTTCCCGTTGTATAGATGATATGAAATTCAAAACCCCACTAATACATGATCCAATGGTGATGCCTAAAATTAAGATCCTTTTATAAGAATGTGTAGGATATGATCGTATAATCAGAGTATACCCCAAATTTCTCCCCCAAAATTTACTAACACCATGTCTTCAGGGCTTGCATCACCACTTATAACTCGAAGTCTGTAGTTGGGTAATTCTGGTCACATGGTTAGAGTTGTTTAAAACCATAAGCTACTACATGAACATTTTCCATAAGAACACACCCAAGGCCCATCACTAAATCATCACAATAAACCACATAGTTCTTCCTAGACACTGGAAAATCCCACACAGGTGCAGTATTCAACCACTGGTTCAACTCCTCATAGGATGGCTGACACTCTGGGCTCTATTCTAATGTCACCCTTTGTATGTGAGTGTGGTCATAGAGGAATTAGGCCACCAAATATCATAAATAAAACGCTCGTAATAAGCTAACTGAACAATAAAACTCATCACATCAAACACATTCTTTGGAAGTTCCAACGACATAACTATATAAATGTTATCTTGATCCACCAAAACCCATTTCTATAAAATCATGTGGCCTAGAAACTTCACATAACTTATCTAGATGGTTTTGTTTGAATTTTTTCATAATGATGATGATCCCACAGAGGGCCCTACACAATTCTCAAGTGATGCACATTCTCTTCCTCAGATCCGGAGTAGACCGAAATGTCTTCCATTAATAATATAATAATGGTGTCAAGTTACTGGTGGAACACCCTATTCATGAGCACCATAAAAACCACTAAAGTATTTTTCAATCCTAGAGGCATGACCAATGACACAAATTGGTCGTAGTCTAATCGGAAATCCATCTTTGGGATGTCAGAATCTCTCACCAAGACATGGGGGTAACACGAACACAAGTCTATTTTGGAGAACCACGTTTTCCCCCTTCAAATGGTTGAAAAAATAATCGATTCAGGGAAAGGGGTATTTTTTCCTAATGGTTACCTTATTCAACTTCCGTTAATCAATACCCAAAAAGAGAGATCCATTGGATTTTTTCACAAATTGAACTAGAACAACCCAAGGAGAGTTGCTTTGGGGAATGAACCCTTGGGATTCCAAATAGTCAAGTTTTATCCGTAATTCCCTCAAATTGTGGGGGGATATAGGATATGAGGGATGAGATATAAGAGGTGTTCTCGGTACCAAATTATACAAGAACTCCACGTCCTTCTCTGGGGGTATGCCCAAACAATCATTTTGAAATACCTATGGGAACTTAACCACAACAGGAGGCAATCAAACCATTGTATCACCACCATCTCCCTCTAACACGATTGATGATAAATGAATTGTATGACTTCCAAACTATGGGGGTGGAGGTCCTGTGCAACCCTACCAAGGATCACATTCCCCCAAAAAATACCTGAGGACTCCCATCAGGTTCCATGAAACTTACCCATAGCCTATAGAAATCGATATGTTCTTGAAAGAGAACTTTCCAATCCATGATGAGGATCACATAAAAAAGTTCCATATCCATGACTAGAAAGTCCCACTCTAACTCAACTCCTGACATAGAGAGTGCAGAAGAAGGGAACCTGAGACCTTTCTCCTTCTTCTTAACCATTGTAGTTTCAACTCCATTGAAAATGAAATCAGTTTGGCTGGTAAGTTCAAATGATTCACAAGACTGGTAGAGATAAAAGAAATAGATGCACTATTATCAAATCAGACAACTTCTATAGAATATGTAATCATCATGGTACCTTAAATTACTAAATTTCTTTCATTTGATCTAGATTGATCTTGATCCACAACATGTAGATATATGGTCCCTACCTGAAAACTTCCAATCACCAATGACACAACCTTAATGTGGATCTACCTAAATGATGATATTGTCCTATCGCCACGTCCACCAAACTGAGATCCCACTGTCCTGGTTGGATCTGACTGAAATGGCACACCCCTAGATCCACATATCTTGTCCAACTCGGATAAAACCATGTAACCCAACTAAACGATTGTAGGTGACCCATATCACTATACTGATGGAGATGTCATGGGGGATGATGGAATGCATGTTTGATGTGTCCTACATTCCCACCCTGATGGAACACAATATACCATATACCGTAACCTACATAATCAGTTTTCCAGGAAGGATGACCTGAGCTACTACATACCTTCTTCCCTCTATCATCAAGATTCATCTCTTCTTTGATGAACTACCACTACCAATTGCTGACATAACCCCAAAGTAACCAAACCAGACCTTGTGGTCTATCTCCACTATAAATGCTCGATCAACTACCATGACATTGGTCTTCAACTTGAACATGAATACTAGATTTTATAACTCATGTCGTAAATCCTTTTCAACCCTTTGATCCTTCATTTGATTGTTAGAGACTGTTTTACCTGCATTACATACTTTCTCGACAAAGCGGTTGGCATAATCCATCACTGACTGGTTTCCCTGAAAAAGATCAATGAACTCTTCAGATATGGCATAATCCAAGACATCAGGACAATAATGATCGTTGAAGACTACCTAGAAGTCTTTCTAGCTCACCTTCTCAGGATTCACAACATGAATTACTGAGTCCCACCACCTTTGATGGTGACCCTCTAACAGAAATGAAGTAGACATTACACAAACTTTCATAAGATTCTCAAGAAACTCAAACATATTCTCTATCTTCTCAATCCACTCCTCTATTTCACGAGTCTTCGTGATACCTTGGAATGAGGTGGGTTTCTCTAGGAACTCACAGGAAATGTCCTTATTAGTACCAGATTCATCTTTTTTAACTAGAACAGGAGCAGGAGTAGGAGCATGAGCTACTCCCTGCCCTTGATCCAGAAAATCCCACACTATAGCTACCACCATCCTCTGATCAAGCGGCAAGGCTTAAATCTCTCCAAAATTCTCCCATTAGTGAAAGAGATATTTCTGGAGAGGCATGTTGCTACAAAACAGACAATCACAAGAAAAATCATTTGTAAAATAGGTCTCAAAAATCAGATAATGAGCAATAAACATCAATAAACAAATCAGGACAAAGCAACACAATGACCAAACCCCTTCACCCTCACCAAATGTACACATAATGTCTATAGCCTTCACATATAACCTACAGGAGATGTCAAACAAGTGTCCCAACCTCCCATGGTGATTGGGGCTCTATCACATGGTCTGCCAGCCAGTCACCCTAGTCGTAACTTGAACTCTGAACCCGAATGTCCAAGCTCATTTCTAACAAGATTCATCGCAAATAAAATTATTCAATGGGATTAACCATACTCTAAAACAATTTTTCCATGAATGAAGATGGGCCATCATCCAAACTGGGACCCAATTCGGTCTGTGGAATGGCCCGATGGGTGTTCATGTTCCCCATGGATTGAATTAAGTGCACAAGTATAAATATTAGCATATGTGAACTATTTACCTGAATATAAAAATGTAAAACAACAGACAATTTAAATAAATAGAAACTGAAAATCAAAACCAAATGATCCATTAAATAAACCATATTTTTGTTACAAGTGTAATTTAAAAAAATGCTACTACCAAAAAGGGATTAAAATCCTAAACTATCACAAGGTAAGGTGACCAAAATCCAGCTAAAAAACCACCACATGGTGAGATGACACAACCCTCAAGCTATCTCCAAAAAACCTCCCACTAAATATCACTAACAACCCAAACCACCAACTCCATAAGATTTTACCTTAACTATATCAAAAATTACCAAATATAATTTCACCTAAAGGTGTGAGTCGGGTGTGAGCTAATGCCCATCATGATTCCACCCATGAAAAGGTTCCATGATATAAACATTATATGGAAAATAAAAATTCTACTATAATAATGAAACAAAAATCCGTAAACAATTTATAATAAATAAGCTTTAAATAAAATGACTTCAAAGGAATGCATCCATATTTCAAAACACATTTAATTTTGAGGTAATCCTAATTTTTCACTTTATACTGATGGTGAGTTCCAAATAGCTTAAGAGAACAAAACATGTTAGGGGACCTACAAGTACTAGCATATAATGGGACCCAAGAACCTCACGTTTCCATGAAAAGTGGTATGAGAATCATGAAAACACACATTATCATGCACGAGAAAGCACTAGGTGACCGTTCTATCATGATACGACTAGTTGATAATGTTTTAAGGTTAATTTATAGTATAGGGAAGAACCTAGGTCATCTCTAGAGGAGATTTGATAGGTTTTTAGTATGTATTTTAATAAAGATTACTAAAAGAGGGGGTGATTTTGGAAACAGTTTTAAGAAAATAACATATCTTAAAGAGTATAATAGTTGATAGAATAAGGAGATGGTTTAAGAATTATGAGATAGGAAGATTAATGAAATTTTACTACACATCTTGGAAAGTTAATTGTTCTGAAAATTTCACATTGTTTTGTTTAATTCTTTGGTTGAGGGTTGACAAGATCTTGATTCCCCTCTTGCCTCTCTAAACGTTGCACAAAGTACCAACCCGCGACACAAAAAACGTGTTGTTAAGGGTTGGACATCAAGAAAATATTAATGGTTACCAAATAATACTAAAATATTTGTGTGAGAGAAAGAGGATCCATGTGTTTCCTAATCAGAACAACTCAAGTTTCCCACATTAAATTTCAACCCAATCGGTGTTGAAATGAAAATAGGTTCTCTTAATTAAACCCCAAAATGAACTCAGAAGAGAAACATGTTTAGAGAAAACATAAGTGAAATAATCCAAACACAAATTACACAAAACCAGTAGAGTATCAAGTGCTGGAACTCCCTCCCAAGTATGTGTATCTCCCTCGAAATGATTGTCCACCATTTAACTCACCATCAAGAGGAGGGGAAGGCTCGGGTGGAACTCCTTCATCATTGTTGGACCCCTTATGATGATTGGGTCCTCTAGAACAGAAAGTATGATGAGAGAACTCCTTTGGGTCTCCAAAATAACAGATCATTTCCTCCTGGTCGAACATGCTAATGAGCAGCCCAAGGATCAATTTTATAAGAAAATAGGAAGGTTGTTTTGAGCACAAAGAACTAATAAACCAAATTTTCATAGGTGTTTAGACCTCCGAAAAAACATATCTAGATTTGGAAAAAAATAAGAAGTTACAGCCCCAACATTTTCCTGTCTCCACCAATTTTTTTACACAATTTGGCCACCTAAATCCTGAGATATAGACAGATCACATCACACCACATTTGAATCCATGCATATTTGGTGTGCTGGACAGATATGGTCGGTAAGAAAATTAGATGGCCAAAGGTGTCTTGTGTTTCTTCATATGAAACGCAACCCAATGAGTTTTGAAGAAGCACACAAAATTTCATCCCAATTGGATGTACAGTCTAGTAGTAGTGTACAGATTAATCCACTGGTGTGCTTGGATCCCATGCAGTTTGGCCCATTTTTCTTGGCCATCATCATGGGCCCTCCAAATCACCTTCACCATCAGTGAAATTTTCAAGACAAGTAACACTGGCCTTTTTAATAGCGATAAAATAAATAAATTATTCAAATATGGAATTCAATTTGTTATTATTTTTGGAATTTTCAATACAAATTTAGTTTAATACAATGGTGTATGGGTGAAAATGACACAATGAATTGTGGTACGATCACGCCCCCACACCTAAACATTTTCACTCCCTGGAAAAGTCACATATCCAAATAAAATGATGTATATATAAATATTTCCAAAATCATCAAGATTTAACATTTGAGGAAATTTTAATTCACTAAAGTAATGTGATCAATGCATAAACCACTCCAAGGAGTTCTTCCTAGTGAAAATGAAAAAAAAACTTCTCATAAATCATATCATAATAAAATACAAAGAGATTCATGACACCAACATGAGCAAGGAATTCAAAAGTCAACCATTCCAGTAACTCTCCATGTGTGTGTGTGAAAACCATTCCATGATATTCTTTCCACTTTATATCAAATAAATATCGGTTATATTAATATTATTCAGCTTTAAATGATTTTCACCAAAACCATCCTACATCCTTTGCAATAATATTTCAAGACCCACTCACTTAAGCATTCCCAAAAGTCAAACCATAATCTTCTGACCTAGATATCCCCATATGTTGCACATTTCAGCAGTCCCCTCATTTATTATATTTTTTTGAAGTTACATTTGAAAAAATCTCACACTCATCTCTCAACCCTTGTTTAATCTCGTCACGACACTAATTGAAAGAGTTATAACAATATCAAAGGCCGAGGAGGAGTGGTTCTTGATCTGCCCAAGAAAAAAAAATTAGGGCGTATAACAGTCGTACATTAGGTACACACGCATAGGTCAGTCTGGTACAATAATGAAACAGATTAGATAAAGAACAAATATATGAAAATATCATTTAAACCTAAAAAATATTATCCTAACATATATTTATCTTATATTAAGTAAGAAATATTCACACTTCATGGTTTGGTGCAAAAATATATGGAGATATTAGTGACACAGTTTTCCAAAAATCATACTTACACAAGGGGAATCCATCATCTCCAATGTCTCACAGTGATACAACCATTTATATCATTAAAAGAAAACCAATTCAATAAAAATCATTCCCAGAAGTTAACTTCATAAAAAACATTCGTTTTCACCATTATTTATTGTATTTTTTACTTTCCCTCTTTTATGGTCACCGAATCAAAGAACATTGAAATTTTTGATGGGGGAAAATGAATATACCATAAAGAAGGTGAAAAAGAGATGAAAGAAGAAAGAAAATGGAAATCCTAATGAACATAGAATGATGGGGAAAAGTGAAAATACCATAAAGAAGGAAGAAAAAGAGAAGAAAGAAAAAATGATGAAAACTATAACAGGAATGTACCCATCCCCCCCACCTAATGTTTGTAGTGTCTTCACTGTAAGAAAAGAAGATGTTGAAAGGAAGGATAAAACCTGGTGAGTTTTATTCATATATTTCTTCTTGAACATTGAGTTCCTCCATCGGGGACTTCGGAATGGATTCATGGAAGTGCTCCAGCCGCTACCCATTGACAGTGAATGTTTTCACGGTTTCTTCATTTTGAACCTGGAGAACACCAAATGGAGAAACGTTAGTAACACTGTAGGGTCCCAACCAGCGGGAATGAATCTTACCTAGATGAAAATTCATCCATTCATAATAAAAGAGGAACTTCTACCGAATTTGGAACTGAGGATGAAGGATAAGATGGACGTGGGAGGCCTTGGTTCCCTCCATATAAATCCTCGAGTTTTAATATGCATCTCATCTCATTTCCTCCAACTCCTGAATCAGCTGCTTCCTTTTGGATCCCGCACCAGAAAGATTATAAATTCATTATTTGATGGCCTAGTAGGCCCGGTGCTCAATCTCAATAGGTATGTGACAACTCATTCCAAACATAAGACGATATGGTGACATTCCAATGGGAGTTTTGAAAGTAGTATGGTATGCCCATAATGAATCATCAAGTTGAAGACTCCAATATTTTCTATTGGGTTGAACCATTTTTTCAAGAATTTGTTATACCTCTCTATTTGACACCTCTTATTGACCATTGGTACGTGGGTGATATGTAGTAGACACTCGTTGAATGACCCCATACCTATGAAAAAGTGATTGCATTTTTCAGTTGATGAAATTAGAACCCTGTTCACTGATAATGAACCTAGTTAAGCGAAACCTACATAAGATCTGGGTTCTCAAAAATTCTACATCTACCATAGAATCATCAGTCCTTGTTTCTTGTGCCTCTACCCATTTTGAAACATAATCAACAGCCAGAAAAATTTAGATGTTTCCAAAATAATTTGGAAATGGCCCCATAAAGTCAATACCCAAACATCAAAAATTTCATGAAAGAGAAATGGCTATTGTGGCATTTCATTTCTTTTAGAGACATACCTCATTTCATTGTCAATGAGGACAAGATTTTGAAAAAGAAGGGGCATCCCAAAAATGTGTTGGCCAAAAGAGACCGAAATCAAGGACCTTGCGAGTAGTCCGTTGGGGACCAAAGTGGCCCTAACAAGAATGAGTGTGGCAGAATCTAAGGATGGACTGAAACACACTATCGAGAACACAACACCTAAGGAAATGATCACTACAGGTGTTACAAAGGTAGGGTTCATCCCAAATATACCAACGGGACTCATGTTTTAGAAGACTGGATTTGTTTCTATAGAAATCAGTAGGAATGGAAGATGCTACCAAATAATTTACAATTTCGGCATCCCAAGGAATAACATCTTGTACTCGGTACAAATGCTCATAAAAAAAGTCATTAATGGGAATACATGGGGATGAGTATATTACCGAGGATGGGGAAATCCTACTGATATAGTCATCCACCGCATTCTCTGGTACCCTTTTATCTCTAATTTCTAGATTGAATTCTTGAAAGAGGGGTATCCAATAAATGAGACGTGTTTTGGCTTCCGGTTTCTTAAGGAGGTACCGGAGGGCTGCATGGTCTGAGAAAACAATGAATTTGGACCCCAAAAGATATGACCTGAATTTTTTCAAGGAAAACACAATGGTATGGAATTATTTTTCAGTTGTGGTGTAGTTTTCTTGGGCAGGGTCCAAAGTACTTGTGGCATAGGCTATGACATGTGGATCTCAGTCAACCCTTTGTGACAAAACTGCCCCAACTGCATAGTTAGAGGCATCACACATGAGCTAAAATGGTAAATCCCATTGAGGTGGTTGGATTACTAGGGGTGAGGTGAGACTCCATTATAACTTATTAAAAGCTTTCTCACATTCTTTATCAGAAAAAAATTCTTTTTCTTCTTGGAGTAATTGAAAGAGGTGGGTGAAATTTTACTAAAGTCATGAATGGAACGACGGTAAAATCTAGCATGACCTAGGAATTATTGCAGATCCCATATATTTTTGGGGAATGGAAGGAAATAAATAACATCCACATTTGATTTATCTACTTGGATAACATCCCCAAAAATGAAATGCCCCAAAACTATACATTGTCGCACAATGAAATGGCATTTTTCATAATTTAATACACGATTCTTTTCAATACAGCACCATAGGACTGAACCAATACTACTCAAACATTCATAAAAAAATAAATAAATAGTGAAATCATCCATAAATACTTCCATACAATTCTCTAGGTAATCTGAAAAATTACTAACCCTGCAATTTGGGAAAGTACCCGAAGCATTGGATAGAACAAATGGAATCCTTCTATAGGGAAATGTGCCAAAGGTACAAGTGATGGTTTTCTTTTCCTGATCCTCAGTGGAAATATAGATCTGAAATTATCCAGAATACCCATCAAGGAAACTGTAGTGGGACATACCCGCTAGACTCTCTAGCATTTGGTCAATGAATGGAAAAAGGGAAATGGTCCTTCCTCGTGTGTTGGTTTAGTTGGTGATAGTCTATATAGACACCCCAACTACTCTGCACACGAGTTGGAACAAATTCATGGTTTTTATTTTTAATTACTATAAGCAAAGTATTTTTGGGAACTACTTGAACATGACAGACCCATTGGTTATCAGAGATGGGGTAAAATATTCCAGCATCCAATAACTAGGTTACCTCAATTTTCATAACTTCTAGGAGGTTTGGGTTTAGTCGATGTTGTGGCTGCCTCACTTGTTTAGCCTCATTATTTAACAAAATATGATGTGTACAAATTGATGGGATAATGCCAATAATGTCAGCATGTGTCTACCCCAAATATTGTTTATACTCCCTCAAAAGTTCAAGTAGTCGTAATTCATTCTCAGGAAGGAGTGAACTAGAAATGATAACGGGAAACTTTTTTCAATTCTCATGATATGAATATTTTTAATCTTGAGGTTGTTGCCATATTTCCAATTCAGGTGTATTTTGGATTGATGGGAGTGTGTGTGAATGTTAGAGGTCACTGATCTCATCTAACTGCTCAATAGTATCACCCTCGGATGAGGAATGAGCTTTTACAAGCATATCAGTATCATCAACGGTCAGTGGATCATCAGTGTTCAAGAAATCATCAATCAAATGAATATGCATGACACTTTTCTAGACCACTACAACAATCACTGCATGAATAATTTCCTATAATTTATATCAATGAAGAAAACTCAAAAAGGGGATCGAGGGAAAGAAAAGTTGTTTTTTCGTGGGTAGGCAGTACATCAAATGAATTCACAAAGAGAGAGAGGAAGTTTATTCTGAGGGGTGCTTCATGGAATCTAGGATATTAAAATGGACTATGTCACCACCAAATTCCATAGATAATGTACCATTTTGGAAATTAATTATGGGTTTGTCTATTTTCAAGAAAGGTTTCTACAATACAATCAGGGCATGTCCATTCATCATATCATCCTCCATTAAAAAACAAAAGTCAGCAGGGAAAATTAAATTTTGGAACCTCACAAGAACATCCTCTAGCACACCAGAGGGGTGTGCAGTTCTCCAGTTAGAGAGTTGAACAATAATTCCAGTGGGATTCAGTTCACCGACCTGCAATGTAGAGTAAATGGTGCAACACATCACATTTATAGAGGCTCCTAAATCATTCATAACATTAGAAAAAGAATACTCCCCTATGGTGGATGGAATTGGGAATGTTCCAGGATCATTGCACTTGGTGGGGAGTGACGGCTCTATCAATACTGAAAAATTTCTTCCCAAGATCACTTTCTCATCACCTTGAAGTCGCCTTTGGTGTGTACACATCTCTTTTAGAAACATAGCATACCGTGGAATTTTCTTTATAGCATCAATCAATGGGATGTTAACCTGCACTTTCTTTAAAATTTCCAATATTTCCTTATCGAGTATAGTTTCCTTTGGTTTTCTTGGTTTGGTGGCCCTTTGAGGAAATGGAAGAGGAATGGTTGGGCTAGGTGACTCATCTATATTGACACTCCTTCCTTTTGAATGGATTCTCTTAGGACAAGGTTCTTCAACGTCTAGAACATTCTTAATGGTTGGGATTGAGGTTTCCTTAGGAGGGGATGACTCTAATGGAGGATTCATGTTTCATTCTAGTTGTTTTCCACTCTTAAGTGTGATGGCACTAACATTTCCGTTATCCCTATGGTTAACTACTGATCGAGAGGGAATTTTACCTGACCCATGACATTGAATTTCACCCATTGAGTTAGCTAGTTGGCCTAATTGGGTTTTGAGGTCTAGTATGGCTTCCTGAGTGGTTTGTTGGAAATGGATATTGTTGGCAGCCATTTGATTCATCATATCTTGTAGGCTAGGCTTCGGTTTTTGAGGGGTTTTTTTTTGGAAAGGCCTTTGGGGTGGTTGAGCATTTCCAGGTGGTGGTGGTTGATGTCTAATCTTCCCTTGTTGGATCCATTGTTTTTTAGGTTGGTTTGAATACCCCCTTTCCTATATGCTTGGTTATCTTTCCACCTAGGGTTGGATGGATAGTAAGGTTCTTTCCTAAAAGTTTGGTTAAAGGGGCAACCTAAAAAATATTGCCTCACAAATCTCAGATGTTTCCCTCAATTGAGGACATTGGTCAGAGTAGTGGGTGTCAGAAGAAGATATACAAAAATGGATAGGATAAGGAGAGTGGGTTTTCCCTTGGGAAAGACCACGTTTTAGAAGAAGGGTACTTACCACTTTGAACTTTGTGTCCACCCCTTTCTCGAATACAGTACTTTGCACCTCATGGACACCTCCAATCTGTACATTGGTCCTTGAACCAAATTGTTTTGTGTTTTGATCCATGTTCTCAATTAGGGTTCTTCCAGCAATTGGGGTCATATCATCTTGCACACAACCTGTAGCAGCATCGATCATATTTCGATCAATAGAGATTAAACCTCAATAAATTATTGAATTAAAAGATGATCACTTATTTGGTGGTGTGGGAAACATTAACATAACCATTTAAAACATTCCAAATATTCATGTAATGTTTTCCCTTGTGATTGTATTATCCCACAAATTTCTTTCCTTATTGTTGCAGTTTGAGAGGCTGGGAAATATTTTTCAAGAAAAAGGTGTTTCATGTCTGCCCAACCTCTTATTAGGGGAATAACATAATATAACAAATATTTCACAGTGTCTTCCAATGAGAAAGTTAATTCTCTAAACATTACTTATTCCTCATCCACATTACAGGGTTTTAATTTTGAACAAACAGTTTGTAATTATTTAAAGTGCATGTGTGGATCCTCTCCATGAAGTCCATGATAACATATAAATTAAGCCAGATTTTAGTTCAAAATTGGGTTCCTCACCTTGTAATTAAATATAGGTGGGTTGGATATCAACAACAGCTGAGGTAAGGTCTTTTAATGTTCGGTTTTTTTCAGCCATATTATGCAAGTTTATTTCTGTTTTTAAATTTTTTCTAGAAGAATATAAGGAAGGATAAAGAAGAGTGTCAATGTTTTGTGTGTCCTCCTACAATGTGTTCTCTTGTGTGTCTCGGGGTCTCTGACGTAAGATCCTCTCTAGTTTAGGTTCAAAAGCAGGTAAATCTCCCAGATTAGAATGTGTCATACACCAAACCTACACAAAAAATAGATAAGAAAAAAAAATGATAGGTAGAGGTATAAAATAGATAAATATTCACAAAATTTACTAATTTGTTTTTTAAAAAACACGCACTAAAAATCAATGCTCTCCCCAGCAATGATGCCAAAATTTGACCGCGATGTCATGATACTACAAATTGATAATTTTTTAAGGTTAATTTATTGTCTAGGGCAGACCCTAGGTCATCTCTTGAGGAGCATTGATAGGTTTGGAGTAAGTATTTTTAATAAATATTACTAAAAGAGGGGGTGATTTTTAAAACAGTTTTAAGAAAATAACATAACATAAAGATTTTAACAGTTGATAGAATAAGTTGATTGTTTAAGAATTATGAGATAAGGAGATAAATTCAATTTCACTACACATATTGTATTGATCATTGTTCTGAAAATTTCACATGGTTTTGTTTAATTATTTGGTTGAGGGTTGTCAAGATCTTGATTACCCTCTTTCCACTCTAAACATTGCACAAAGTACCAAACCGTCACACAACAATCATGTTGTCAAGGTTTGGACTTCAAGAAAATATTAAAGGTTACCATAGAATACTAAAATATTTTGTATATGTGAGAGAAAGAGAATCCTTGTGTTGCCCAATCTGAACAACTAAATTTTCCCACTAGAAATTTCAACCCAATCGGTGTTGAAATGAAAAGAAGTTCACTTAATTAAACCCAGAAATGAACACAGAAGAGAAACATGATTAGATAAAACATAAGTGAAATAATCCACACATAAATTACACAAAACTAGAAGAGTATCGAGTCTCGTAACTCCCTCTCATGTATGTGTAGCTCCCTTGAAATGACCGTCCACCGTTTAGATCGCCATCGATAGGAGGAGAAGGCTCGAGTGGAACTCCTTCTTCATTATTGAATCCCCTACGATGATAGGGTCGTCCAGATCATCAAGTATGAAGAGTGAACTCCACTTGATCTCCAAAATACCAGAGCTTTTCTTCCTAGTCGAACACGAAAATGAGGAGCCCAAGGTTCAATTTCATAGGAAAATTGGAAAGTTGTTTTCAGCACATAGAATTATTAAAACCAATTTTCAAAGGTGTTTAGACCTCCAGAAAGCCTAATCTTGATTTGGAAAAAATAACAATGTTTTATCCCCACCTCTTTTCGGTCTACACCAAATGTTTGGCACAATTTTGACACCTACAACCCGAGATATGGAGAGATCACAGCACACCACTTATCAATCTGTGCAGATTTGGTGTGCCAGACAGATCAGGTCGGCAAGGCCATTAGATGGCCGAATGAGTCTTGGGATTCTTCATATGAAATGTATCCCAATGCGTTTTGGAATAAGCAAAAAACATTCATCCCAATTATATGTATGGTCTAGTAGCAGTGTGCGGATTAATCCGCCGGTGTTCTTGGATCCTGCGTAGTGTGGCCCATTTTTCTTGGACATCATCATGGGCCCTCCAAATCACCTTCAAATTCAATGAAATATTCAATACTTGTAACATTGGATTTATTAATAGTGATAAACCCAAAATAAATCATTCAAATAGGTTATTCAATTTGTTATTATTTTTGGAATTTACCAGAAAAATTTAGTTTAATACAGTGGTGTATAGGTAAAAATGACACAGTGAATCGTGGTACGATCAGTAGGGGACATACATGTAACCCAACTCATCTCCAAACATCATCCAAGTATATATTTAGTTTCATAGTCATCAATTCTTCTATGTGAAACTGGGACGAATCCACTTATATATCACTAGAACGCTACTCTTATTCCACCAACCTAGTTACTCGAGCTTCCCTTAGTTTTAATTCATGTTCCAAGTTCATATCACATACCATAGTAAAAAAAACAAACCAAACAAAGTAGTATACATACCAAATACCACCACTTGTGCACCCAAATAAGCGTACTACGACACATTTCTAAAATGTTATTCACACAGCCTAAACAATTTAAATAGACCTTTACAAAGTTTCTAAAACACATTCAAACCATTATTATAATTAAATAAAAAATTTAAAAATTTATAAAACAATTCAAATAGATATCCCAAGACTTTATACACAAAACCCCACTAAAAATCCTCTTTTTAGGAAAAAATCACACTAATAACATTCCAAAATGGAATTCATATCCATAACACATTTTAATAAACTAAATACACAATTTATAAACCCCATTAAATGACAAAATATGAATTTTTCACAAAAACACAACACATCCCATATAAACATTCCACTTCAAAAATTAAATGCACATTAAACACACTTAAAAACTAATTTCAAAAACATAAAATAATCAAAGAGCATTTTAAATTAATTAACCAAAAAATAATTCACATAATAATTATTATACATGGAACCCCTACCTTTGACATCATAAATCCAAAATATTGATGAGAATTTTCAATCTCACTCAAAGAAAACTAAATTAGACCGTAATTCTTGAATTAGAGCTAAAAACGTAAAAATAAATCCCAAAAATTTGAACCCGAATGAGAAGAAAAACACTACACGAGGAAGAAAAATTTTCTAGAGTAGATCGCGTGGTATGGGAGGTCACTGGAGGTCGTGTCGACAGGGAAAGGTCACAGTAGAGAAGGATTCACTAGGAGAGGGTCTCGATGGTGGCCTAACAGTGTGAGGCAGTTTTCAATGGGGATACACCGACTAGTCATTTTTCAGAAGGGAGATGGAGGGGGTGTCATCCAATGGAGGGTCCATGAGAGTGCTAGGAATATTGATGGGGTGGAGTACATCACAACCCGAAGTAGGGGTTCTAATTTGAGAGGTAGAAGAAGATGGAAAATAGGGAGAGAAAAATAGAAAATATGAGGATGAAAAGAAAGAAAAAAAGAATGATGAAATAAAACATAAAAAAATTAAATACTGTAATAATTGTAATAATATTCACCTAATTAAAATATTAAAAATAATGATAATAATAATAATAATACTGTTAAATAATATTATCATTATTATAATTAAAACAGTTATTAATTCATTTTATTTTCCTTATTTTAGTTTTCCATCATATTATTATCCATCTTGATAAATAATTATTTTATATTTTTTTTTTGAAAACCAGGCAGGCTGCATGATGACTTTGGGAATCCGCATGGCTTTGATCGTGCCCTTCCCTTATGCTAGACATTGTTAATCCCAAAACAATAATGTATCAGAAAAAATGAAAATGTTACATTGGGCTCTTCCCGCACATTGACAAAATATTACAAAACCAGAAAAAATAATAAAATAAAATTATTTCAAAATTTTGGGTGTGACATGATTAGCTAGTGAATTATTGATAAATCCATTTTCTTTATTTAATATTGATATTTTTTAATCCATATTATTTATTTTGATTAATTTTTATGATGAAATGTTTTCAATGCTATTGAAGGGTCGGAATTATAATTTATATACCCCTTCAATGCATCAATATAATCTCATGAGATGATTAAGTTGGCCAAATTAAACGAGTTTCTATAAATATATTTAAACAATCTTGTGCAAGATATTAACAATATGGGTTTTCATGTGCCTCAGACATGACTTCAATTTTCAAATCATTTCACTCATTTAGTTCTATTTATTATTCATCCATGAGATTTTTGATGTACATAACAATGAATACATTTCATTTTTAGTTCATTGGTAAAATTTCATGTTTTTTAGTTTCATATAACTCCCTATTGATTTTTCCTTTTCTAGTTATTGAATGACTAGTGTTTTTAGTTAATAAACATTCTATGATGATTTATTCCCACTATAATATTATGTCTTTTTGTTTTTTACACATACTGAGCATTTGAGCTCACACTTACTGTGTTTCTTTCACCAGGTTATAAAGAAGAAAAATATGAATAATAATTCATGTACTTAGTTTATTTCTTTTTTTATGAATCATGCTGGTATTCCCTAGTTCTAAATGTATTATGGGTAGCATGTATGTAATCTAGATTTCCAAGACGGTAAACTAATCTTTCTATCAAGATTTTATTCTTTGTAATCATTCTAATATAATTAAAAAATGCACCGAATCTATGATTATTGATTCTAGGAACTATAGAGAAAATAATCATACCTAAGATTGTGGATATGTAAAAATCCTCTCCCACTAGAAATAGGTTGGAGGGTCCAAAATAATCTTTTAATTTGGACCATTTGATGAAATTCCTTTCACTCGATTGGGTTTTTATCACACTGAGTCCTAGCATGGCCTTAGCACTCACAATAATGGCATACTACTAAAATTATATTGTGGATACTGTAGATTCCACTACACTACTAGGAACTCTCTGGATTAATTTTCCAACCAATAGGGAAACAAACACTATGTCATATGTATTAAAACTCCATTCCTTTTTTCATTATCCTCCCTTATATTGCGTTTGGTGATAAGGGGTTGACTAATAATCAATGAAACAATAGCTAGATTGAACATGTTTATGTACGACATATGATGTACCAAATACCATCCTCAACTCATCTCAACCTATATAGATCATTTCTAGCTATGGTTGAGAAAACATTTAATCTTATTAATTCAAGATGAATTATCCACGATGAGCATGGTTTGCTTCTCTGGGTAAAAATATTCTTTGGCCCGATTAGACCTCAGTATCTTCAGGAATAATAATTCATCGAATTTATATTTGAACACTATCTATGTGTTACCCTATTTATGATCATCATTATTCCAAGCATCCAACTAATTATTTGAGGAATCATGAAACTTGTAATTAGTGAGATTCAATATCCTCTCATGAGGTGTCTCATAATTCTAATAAATTGAAAGCATGGCCTCCAAACATGAATCCATAGCCAGTGGACCTCAATTTATGAATAACATGGGTGAGTTCTAGTATTGAATCTCTTAGGAAAACACTGATATATTTGAAGGTATCATACCATCCATCATTCACTACACTAATTAATGAAACCTCACTTAAATTTGGAAGCTAAGGCAAAATGTCGGTATAAGGGGTGGTTCTTCAATTGATAATATAGAAGGATTTATAGGTGGTTCAGGACCAACATTCTCTATAGTGTGGACATTTCTACCCTCATAGCACTAAATGTCAGTCTTCCGTAGAGACATATCCCTATAATAAAAACCAAATTCATTAAAAACTATGTCAATGTGGATAGAATCACAAGAGGAACCTGAAAAAGAAAAAAGGATCACCACCCAACATACTATCCCACATTACCATATATATGGCTTGGGTTTTGGTAAGTATTCATACATTCATTTTCAAGTGTTTTAGTACATGGAGGTTTGATTACATGTTAAGGATGAATATACTCTTTGAATTTCACTTATAGTCCCATTTACTGTAAACCATTTTATTCTGAAGTCATAATTTATAGTTTAAAAGTCCATATATTTTTATATGAAAAAGTGTTCTATAACATATAATTCATTTCCCAAGTTATAAAGTCAAATTTTTTATATGTTAAAATTTTTATTCCTTGTAACTGCAACTGAACATTTACATTAGGTCTAATAATGTAACAATTATTGGATAATAGATTAATTTGGTGGATCACCCGTTTCTATTTATAGATTCACTAGTCTTATAAATTGAAATTTTCATCCATCTAATCATAGATAACCAATGTTTCATCTCTTTAAATTTTGGTCACATAGCTTAACTATTTAATAATTTGTTATTTAAATTTCCATCCTCAAACTCTTTGTGAATAATCCAGTAATGTTACTGGAGAAACATAAATAACCAAATATTTTTTATATTATCTGTAAAAATTGTTAGTGGAATAGGCATAAATAAAAACCACGAAACACTCAACAATCATATGAAGCACAAGAAATTAAATATATAAAATCCATATATATGGAATGGAATATGCCTGAATTGTGAATCTATAGGTTCATATAATAATTTATGATGAAATGATCCTTTCTATATTGGGCCATTGAAGAATATCCATAAATAATAAAGAAACTCAAAAATCTTCTTCATCACCAAATAGTGGAATTACATTAACAATAATAGGTGAAATATGGAAAACCAATTTTACATTTCATGAATATTTTGATTCTCCCCAAATATGGGTTAACTACTACAAGAAATAGAGGCATAACATATTTCAAAATGTTATAATCTCACTTCTACCATCCCAAATTTATAAGGCAATGGCAATAAGGCTTTGATACCAGTTTTCGACTATTGGATCAAAATGTATGCAAAAAACACAATACATAAAATAGGGGTAGTGAATTATATTTTTAATACATATATTTATTGAATTAAGCTAACTAAAAATCAAATCCTCTCTAATTAGGTTATTAGAATAGGAGATCAGTGTGATGTACAAAGTCACTAAATCAGAACTTGAACATGGTCCAATTAAATTAGAGAATCAGAATCACAATAGATTCAATTAATTAGAGTACATGAATAATAATCATGATGGATATGATATATTCAAAAGTATTATTATCATCATAATCATATTAAAATAGATAAAATAATTATAATATAATGATGAATATGATTATTCAATTTATATTAAAAATTAAGTAGAAAATATTATTTTGTATACAAAAAGTGATACAATTTTATAAAAATGAAATAATGAACTTTAGGATATTAAAAATATATATATTTTAACCATAAGAGAAAGGTAGTCTTTATCCTTGAATAAAGGTATCCATTGTTTTATATTTATAATAAAGAACACATTTCTTTACCATGTAAATCCTTCAATATAATGATTGGAATGGCTTTGTATACGTATCCTCGAAATCCCACGATATAATGATCACCATTAATTTGTATACATATCCCTAGTATCCCTTGATATAATGGATCAAATTATTTTATTTCCTATCCCCAAAATCTATCAATCCTTATCATGATATGATGATTTAACAATTAAAAAAAAATTATTTAGGAGTCAACTAAACATGTTTCCATATCAATAGAACTGTCTAAATAAATATAAATATTAATAAAGAGTTGTTCACATTGAGTATCCTTCTGTAATTTTAATAGAGAATGTAATAAAAAAATAACCATACTATTCAAATGGACTAGAATTTATAGGCACCCTTCTAATGGTTTATTCTATGAGGTTTTTGTAACAACATTTGACACCAAGCACTTGACAACTCATGGCATCCTTCCATAGCTGAAAGTCTAACATTGTATTGATGAAGACCATCATAGTTTTTAAAATGTTAATTAAAATAGATTTAATTCTTTCCAATTATGATTATAAAGATAGTTTCAATGTTGTAATTACTATAATATGTACCTAAAATAACCTGTATGAATTTTTTTTCTGATGTTTATCGGAACTAGCATAGGTATGATGTTTTTTAGAACTAGTCTCAGTTTCATTATTAAGACATTGTTAGTATGAAAGTCAAATTGGAAATTCTAAAATCTAATCTGATAAAGGGGAGTACAATGTATACCAGACATAATCTCATTAATATAATGATAATGAAGAATTATAAGTTTATATTCAAAATACTTATGAATATATTTTGTGTATAAAAAAATAAAATGTTATCTTTAAAAGCATTATAAAAATAATTAGACCAAATAAATAGAAGAAGTGTTTCTATGAATTCATTTTTTATTTCCAAAAAAATGAATTGAAATGTAAAAATTAAAACTAATGACTCAAATATCTACCCCATTTTTAAAAAAAACTCCATGATGTAAATGAAAAATAACATTGAAAAACATACAATTCATTTCGTTATAGTACTTCAAATTTAGAGTTTTTCATTGAAACCCAAATCCTATATGTTTATAACCCTTTTTAATATGATGGTAATTATGATGTTTGAATAAAATAAACTCCCCTTTAGGATAATTCCCCCCTAGCGATCATATTATCCCCTTTAAATAAATATATACCCATTTTTAAAAATAGGTATATTATAAAAACATCTCCACATTTATGAATACTTGTCCCCATTAATGACATCTACCCCTTTCTATAAATATCATTCCCATGGTCATTTTAAAAAATTAATGGTTAATAGTTTTGAAGTTTCCTAAAAATATATAAAAACATAAAAAATTATATAATGAGGAGACTAATAATCCAGAAAAATATGAATGAAAATTCAACTATTCAAAATCAGAAAACATTCAAAAAATATTATAATTTGATCCAAAAGATAATAATTAAAAAATTTAAAATGATTGAAATGTTTTCAAACGAAGAAAAATGATATTTCAAGGAGGGAAAATCTGTCACGAACCGACCCATGTTGGGGCTCAAGCTATAATGCCCCCATGCCTACCTCTAGAGTCCAAGGGCTGGCGACTAGCACCGAAGGCACATTAACTTAGGGTTTCCTTTTCCGAAGTACATGTACAGACACACACAACTAACTAAACGAAAATTGTGCATAGGGAAAATAAAATAAGTTAAAACACAACTATATATAGGCCAGAACCTTCATTGACCTCTAAAACATTGAAGTACATAAAATTAAAATGAAAAGTGAAGGGAAAAATACACACCCAACAGAAAAAGTTCCCCAACCACGAAAAAGGTGGAAAAGTAAAATAGCTTGGAGTGCCCCGCTCCTAAATCCCAACCCACGGCCACTATACATGGTCTGAGTAGCCTATATGATTAGCACCTATAAATTCATGATCAGCATGAGCATTATCTACAAGGGCACAGTAAGTGTGGGACAAGCCCATGTAGGGGTGAGTAAAAATATACTATGTAGGATTCCCAAAGTCTTAGGGGATTAGAAAGAGAATTACTAAAGATGGGTGTAGTAGAGAGATCTAGGTACTATAAAAGAATGCATTAAAGGAACATAGCTCAACCCAAAAAGAGAGTGAGGTAAGATCATCCAAACACAATGAGATAAAAATGGTAGCAAGATGAACTTCTCATCAAGTCTTCACTACCTGTAACAGGAGTATAGATTCATTCAACATTAGAAGCTAGCGATAGAAAGAATGTGGCATACCCATCACATATTCACCTCTCCTGGATGGAGAGTAATCAAAACCAAAGGAGTGGGATTACTCATACCTGAAGCCAACCATGGTTATCAGGTCTCATGGCCCTCTCGACTATGAGTCTGACTAGGATGGACATGATGATACTTATTATCAGAATGACTTTGAATTTTGAGTTCTTCTCTTTGATTCACCTTAGGTATGATGGAATGTGTGCTTGTATGACCCCATCACCCTTAATGTTATGTTTTGTTTTACTTTTATTAATAAGAAGGGCTATGTCCTAACATTTTAGACTATATTCTCAATCAATGAACCCCAAACTATGGAATAAGGGGATCTCCATCTCAAAAGCTCAACCCAGGAAATGTGATTATCCAACAATCCTAGAAGTAACAACCTATGATTCCTAGAAACCCACACGTCTTCCCTAAGCTATAAGTTAGAGGGGATAAATCACCGATCCTTGATACAATCTATATTAGGATGGTCTATCTCACCTGCACAGTTTTAGGTCGTGTCACAAGGATGTGTCTTGGTGGGAAAAGTTCCCCCTTCCCTGAGAGTCCAATGGTATTCCAACGCACGCCTCTTCACAATGCCGCACAGTCAAGAGATAATGGTTCAAGGTCAATGGCCCTTACCTAGCCCGGGTGGAGGGTTCCACTATAGTGTCCATGACAACTCATCACCATATTGGAAAGAGGGTTACACTGTAGTGTTGTCAAAGACTCATCACCTTCCTAGCTAGATGGTTCCCCTCAAAAAATATAATGGACCCATGCCCGACCTGGTTGGAGGGTTCCACTATAGTGTCTTCAAGAACCCATCCCTATCCCAGCTGGAGGGTTCTACTTGGAATTGCCTTGGGGGGCCACTACCTAACCTAACTGGAGGTAAGACCAAAACATCTCTCGCCATCCCTGTAGGAAGGTACCTCATGGAAAAGAAATGAGGAGTACTTACCATAAATTTTGGTTGGTATCTCTCGAAAATACACTACTTCATTCATCAAGCATCACCCTGAATAGGCGTCACACCTAGAATATCTCACATCTCAACTTGTAAGCCACGATGGAGGGAACCATCATGTTCTATGTGAATAAATACCCATGATAGGTTACCCACATGCCAAAATATGAGTCCAAAAGAATTATATGTAAGAGATAGAAGATTTGTAAACTAGTACATGACTCATGGGGGGCGCACACATTATGTGGCCCCGCATTTTCTCTTGAGCATGTACTAAGCCATTTTTAGTACTAAACATAGAATAAGTACCCCGAGGCATGTCATCTTACTCCCAATGTACTTTCCACACATATTCAAAAGGAAAATGAGTTCACAACACTCATCATTGATCTGTAGGGGGAAAATCATAATAATTCTGGCATACCTCCTAAAATGGCTCAAGAACATTTGACTGCATCTCTTCATAAATATATTTTACTCTCACAAGAGTCGAGGATGTCCCATGATTTGGGTTTTTTTGAGACACATAAAAAGGTTCTTCCATCGATATTCCTTTCATAATTCTATATTTAACGAGATCATGAAAAATTATTTGTGCATCCAAACAGATCACATCATTGTAATCCTTGCAGAAAAGCATGCATGATCAACTACTCATTCAGACTAAATGGACATCTGATAGAAAAGTTGTATATTGGCACATTACAGATGAAAGGTATCTTGTGTGACCCACACCTTGGTCCTGAAAAAAAGTAAAAAGATCCTTACATTGAGATCATTTTGGAAAAACACATGAGGTGAACAACTCATTCATCAAATATGGATATCTGGTGAAAAAATTACATTTCACCATAAAGTGTGTGAACTGATCCCAATAGGTAATACCCCGCAACTTTAGCATAAGCACCAGAAAGTGGTCTTGAAAATTCCAAGTAAATTAGGATCCCAACACCCTATATGGTACATCAAATGGATATTCCATTTTTAATATAGGGCCGAAACAATATCTCTAAGTAATAACAAATATTTTTTTATTTTTAAAATTACGCATTTTATGCACCCAAACTTCTAGAACATGAATTCAAAGTACTAAATCAGTATAAATTGGTTTTTCTCAATGTCAATGACCCATCGTAGTAGATGGTGAATTAATATGATGTTCCATTTTGGAGATATGACATTTTGATGTAGTACCAGTTCGACTCGGACTAGTCCAGCACAACCTGGTCAAACCCAGCCACCCTTGCCAGCCCACTCTAGCTGGCTTGATACTATTCGGTCGGCTCGTAGCCCACTGGCCAATTGCCCAAACCATGTAATCCCCAATCCAGTCCACACTCCCTCCACCACAAGACTCCTTGTGTCCCCTAGTCACCAAGGTGGCCTGCGTCGCATGGGTTTCTATTGCCTGGGGTACCACCCTGCGACCCCCTCACCTCTCGCCTGGCTGCAACACCCCACTACCGTGCTGATTCCACACCACACCAACTCCACCTATAGCTTCCAGTCCCGGTAAATGTCTCCATCCAACCACACGACTCCTTAACACACTAATGGTCTGAATACATCAGTTCCTCCACCTGAACTCTCACCCATTGTTCCTCTGACATTCCAATCTTGCTCTATTATGCTATCCCAGTCTTGCCCCCAGTTTTAATCCACCCACCTCACCCTGTAGAAATATCCACCACCTAGCCTAATCTATGATGACTGCCTCCTACTGCTCTCGGTCTGCACCATCCCCGACCACCCATGGCGCCCCTAAACTACAACCCCCACCACCACATTAAGCCATTGTCTCCATCACCGCTGCACATTACGGCTGCTAGGGAATATTCCACACGACATATAAACTTATCCCCAATCTTGATTATAGATCTAAAAATGGATTGATGATCCCAACGATAATACCTTCACATCATCGACCTCCGCTCAAAAATCTGATAAGGGATTTATGCATTTCAAATAGAGAATCGAATATCCACTAAGAAATATCATATTTTCAAATAAAACATGGGTTTTTTTATCACGGATGAATGGTAGTGTTCATGCGTCCATCGATGATTGACAGAACAATGATGAATTTAAAATGTAAAAGGATGGATTATCAATTTTAAACTCCAAAAGGAGGTAAATAATGAAATAATCCTACCTCGATTAAACAATTCTCATTGATGTCACATCCACTGCTATCCTACATTGATCTGTTGAAGTTCTGGGCGATAAAGATCCTCAATTGGATGAAGTGTAATGAAGAATGAAGGAGTGAGAAGATAGATAAAGATAGTATGGATAAAAGCAATCAAAATATATAATTTTTCTATTTATATAAAAACTGTTGAAACCCGCCAACAGTCACAAAATTTGAAACATTCACGCCCACTCATTTTACGTCATTACATGGTAGAAAAAACCATTCCAAACATAGTGATGGTCTCAGGATTACATTCTAAATTCCCATTCAATTGTTATTCGATTGGAAATTAGAGAAAAAATATATATTTCATTATTGATTTACTATTTTTACCTGGATGAATTTTCCCACAAAAGTCCTACGCCGACAAAAGTTATACCCTTCATAGGGTAAAAGGAATGTTATAGACTCAGCGGTGGCCTTGTATTTCTGATCTGAGCTACTGTTTATGAGATATCCCATTTCCAACATGTGCATGGTACAAAAAAACATAATATTTTTATAAAATTAATTTCAGGAACACTAGGCCTCAGAATTGAAATCTGTATCACCACCTATATTTGGAAATATGTATAAAAATATAAAAAAGTCTTAAATGTTGATAAAATAGTCTTTTCATCATTACCTCCTTCGAGATTTTCATCTCAAAAAATCCATACTAGGAAAAAACTCGGGGTACGTAGCTCACACCTGGTTGTCCCACACCCAGGGAAACTCCTGGAAGTTTTGATACTAGAACCACACATGGAACAAATGGATAGTTCATCCTCGTAAGGTCATCTCATGTTGATGATTTTATTTGGAAGATGGATGCACCCCCTTAGCCCCAACATGTGGGAGATGTAGTCATCTCACTCAAGCTATTTGGGGAGAAAAATGTTGTAGGAAACCTCTCTATCTCTATATCCCATGCTATGTCTGGAATCACTGTTTTCCCCTGGAATAGGGTCTCATGATTAACTCCTTAAAAATATCCATCAATTGAAATAGAAGAGATTATCTAGTCATGTAAGATTTCACAATCAATGTTTCACTATCGAGAATCTGTTACATGGTTTGGAAGTAGAGTCATCACCACTGATGGATGAAACTTATACCAACCAACTCCACCTGTGTCAGCTATAGAGAAGCTAACTGGTCCCAAATAACCCTCACTATGAACACCTGAGACATCCTACTAAGGGAATATACTACAACATAGCCCTCTCCATGAGCATAGACTATCTCGAAGTCATATTCCTGCAGGAAGTTTACCCAATGTCTCTGCCTCAGGATCTAGTCTCTATGGGTGGAGACATACATAAGTCTAGGTGGTATACTCAAACCACTATGCAATCTCCCAGAAGATATAATCTCCATATACTTATAGTGAAGAATACTTCTACTATGACCAAATACTGAGTCACGTTGTTCTATTAATGGGTCACCATCCCCTCGACCTATATATGAAAAGTGTTTTATCAAGGTTGACGTCGTCCAATCAAGGTTACAATGAATAGGGAAGTTTAGTAAACTCATCCCACCGAAAGATTCTAGAAACAGAAAGCATTTGATATAACCCATGTGTCCTTTCACACATTGTAAGGAAAATAATCTGTAAACCAGACACTCTGTGACACACACTAGAGTTAAGCCAAGTAAAATCTGTCAAATAGGATAAACTCCACTAGAAAATCCACGACATGTTCCAACACTCCACTATACATCCCCACTATGAATGTACATGTACTATGGATTCATCCAACATATATCGCCATTATCATTTTTTGGTGGCACTGAATTTCCCTCGCAGTTTTTCTCAGATCACAAAAATGAGCCTCAGTGGAAGAAGTACCCCACTTCCTCATGCTTTAAAAGCTACATTGAACAACACTGACTCAGGGTTACATTGGTGCCCCACATCACCATGGTAAAACTTCAAACAAGGAGGATGAAAAAAAAAGAATACTTTACATAGTTTCTAACATGTTCTACATAAAAATTAGAAAATAAACAATACATACCTCTTATAGTCTCGTGCTTTGCAGGATCATAGACATCTAAAGATTGTGACTGTTTTTGGACCTAGATTACATAGTTATAAACCTGATGTGGACTGCCTTGTCTTCATTGAATGACCTCCAAACATCACCCCACCTCCAAATCTTCCTACTCCTCCACCAACACCACCACCCTTGGGACAACCCTAATTACGACGATGTCACTATTATGGTGATCCAACTATAAATTGCATAGTGTTCTCAGCATGTCTGTTTGGGAAGTCCCGTGCCATTTGACCTTTCCTATCACAAGAATAACACTTCCCACCCTTGGATATCCCTACACTATGTGCTAACTCAACCCCATATGAATGCATTCATGATACCATTTATGGGGAGGCCTCCAACGTTGAGATCTTGTCATCTGATGTCTGCTAACTACGACAGATGTCTCAGCTCTGTTGTGGCCCCTACCACAACCAGTTGTATGGTGTCCCCTGATATAAATCACTTTATCACCAATTCTCACTCTAACAACATGGAATATGTGGGGACACACAAGGGGACTATGATATCATGGATCCCTCTACAGAGTCCATACTCAGACTTTAGTGCTCGAAAGTAGACATTATAGATCATTTTTAGAGAGTAGCGTACAAGTTATGTGAACCTAGTCGCATAATCAGTCACCACTATCCCTCCATAATAAAGCTTGAGGAGATCATAAAGTCGAATGGTGTGCATTCAGTAGGGGTATTACTCTTCATGAAACGTATGTTGGAATTCGTCCCATGAGAATGTCAAATCATCATGCATATGAGTAACCAAAATCTACTAACACCCAACTCCTCTATGGAAAAGGTAGGTTTCAAAAGCCACCATATGATCTATGGGTGTCTGTGAAAGACTGAAGAGGAAATCCATTAACTATAACCAAACCTCTGATACATGAGGGTCTAGCTCTCTATAGAACCTCAACAGTCTCTGGCAATAGAACTCGTGGAGTGCGCTAACCCTTCACACGTACTCAGCCCGCTCTGTTCGGGATGTCTGCTACTCATTAGGTGGAGGTGCTTTTATTTGCCCACCTAGAGGAAAATGATCGCATGATGGGTCTTTAAAAAAGTCCTCGTTTCTCATAGGTTTGTTTTTAAAAAAAGATATATCATCCTGGATAGCTATCATTGCGGAGAAATCATGATTGTTATCAATTAGTACCGCTGTTAGATGAGAACATATATATACACACATACAAACATACATACATACAACAATGTGGATCTAACTCAAGATGGGAAGTCAAATACTCAATCCTATATTATTATTGTACCATTGTTCCCTACAATATGTGCCTCAGGGTTCCGAGTCATCATGCCTGTAATCAGGGTCCTGAGGAATGGATAGGTTGCTTTCCTATACCATTACTAGACTCCATGCTTGAGAGCCACTCTCGAGTAACTTATACAGTGTTTCCATAAACCCAACAATACCTTTTTAGGGAAACTCCCAAACAACGTTCCAAGGGTCGAACCACCTTTTATACCACTTTTCCACGACCCAAACCATGCTAGGGCTTATGCCGTAACAAAAACAAGCCCGCCAACATAGAACATGGGGTGAAGACTAGCGTTAATGGAATGAGAACTAAAGGAGGGATTTTCTTAAGTATCTGTACACACACACGCAAAAAACTAAATTCAAATAGTGGAGAGGAAAAAAACAAGATACAACACTATAATATACAATACACAACATGTATCCAAATATAAAAAGTACAAGTACTGAAAAGTAAACAGAAAGATGAACAAGAAAAAACACACCCAACAAAAAAAGTTCCATAACACAACAATAGGAGGAAAATTAAAACCACTGGGAGGGCCCCACTCTTGAATAACAAGATGTGACCACCACATGCCTTCTAGGAACCCTGTATCCCAAACTCTTCTAAAGTCATGATCATCATGTCTGTCATCTGCAAGGGTACATCAAGTGCGGGAAAATCCCAAGTAGGGGTGAGTATAAACATTCTCAGTAGGATTCACCGAAGGCTTAGGGGAGAATCAATATAAGTACTAAAGAGGGTGGAAGTAGATATATACAGGTACCATAAACGAATACATTAAAGGAGGGAAGCTCATCCCAAAAAGAGATTTAAGTAAGCTTGTCCAAACACAATGAGATAGAAATAGTGAGAAGATGAAATTCTCATATAGTCCTCGCTACCTATAGTAGGATAGTAGACTCATCCATCCAAAATAAGCTAGACATAAAAACCACATAGCATACCCTGCACATATACGCCTCTAATAGATGGAGTGTAACCAAAACTGAAGAGGAGTGTAATAGATATAGAATTTATATATATATATATATATTGAGTCATAGAAACCCAAATGAGAGATTAAGGAGATCTCCATCTCACAAAATTAGCCCAAGATGAGTGAGTAGAAAATAGTACTAGAAGTAACCAACATTGATGCATATAATCCCACACATCTACCAGAATCTACAAGTCAAATGGGTCAATTTCCACACCCTAATACAACCTTCTTTGGGTGGGTCTGTCTCTCCTGTGTGATTTTAAGTCAAATCACAAGGATTCATCTTGGTGGGAAGAACACCCCTATACCTTGATAGTCCAATGATACCTCGAAGAACGCCTTGTCACTATTCCACACAATAGATAGATCATGTCTCAAGGTTTGGGACCCATGCCCAGACCCGCTAGAAGGTTCCACTCTAGTGTCCTCGGGGATCAATCCCTAGCCCGCATTGAGGCCTCCACTTAGAAAAGATCAAGGAACCATGCCCAGTATAACTAGACGTTTCCACTATAGTGTCATTAAGGACCCATACCTAGCCTTGTTGGATGGTTCTACTCAGAACTTCCAACACATAAAACCACCCAACCGATCTAGTGGTAATCCCAAAAATGCTCCAACCATCCCTGTTAGAAGATACATATCAAAAAAGCATCGAGGAGCATGATCCATCCCTATTGGATGATACCTCTTGGGAAAAAACTTCCACAGTCATCGAGTTTCGCACCGGATAGATGTCACTCCCCGAATATCTAACAACATAATTTGTGAGGCACAACGGAGGGAACCATCACATTCTATGTAGAAAAACACCCTAGATAGGCTACCCACATACCAAAATCGATGTTCAATAGAAAGAGATGTGAGAGATAAAATATTTGTAAAGTAGTACACAGTATGTGTAAGTCCCACAAGTCATGGATACCTGTCTCATCACCTGGACATCCACCTAGCCATTATCAGGTATTAACCTACTTTCAAGTACCCCTATGTTTGTGGGATTACACCTAGAGTACTTGACACACCGAGTCAAAAGGAGGAAATGTTCAAAATGACAGTAATTGATATTGGGGTCCAAAAGCATTATTATTCTAGCACACATCCTCAAACGGCTCAAAAAAATTTGACCACATCCCGCCATACATCTTCTCAACTCTCTCAAGAGTTGAGGTTGTCCAATGACATGGGTTATCTTCAAACACGTCAAAATGATATTCCACTGATATTCCTATCATGTTTCCACATTTAATGGGATAAAACAAGGATTTGTTCATCTAAATGGATCACACTATTTCATATCATGAAGAAAAACATGCAAGATAGACTACTCATTCACCCAAAATGAACATCCAATAAAAAAATTGTATGTTTGCACATTTCACTCAAAATGCATCTCTTGGGGCCCATGGCTTGGTCCCTAAACAAAATAAATGTACTATTCCATTTATAACGTCTCTTAAAAACACATGAGATCTACTACTCATTCGTTCATGATGGATAGTCGGTGAAAAAGATACATTTCACCATAAATCATGCGATCTGGGGGCCATGGGGCCCAAACACAAACATTAGCATAAGAAATAGAAATTTGTCTTGAAAAATCCATGTAAACATCAAGGTCAAAAGACCCCTAACTATGAGTCAGATGAATATTCCATTTAGAAGGTAGGTCTGATACAAGAAATCTAAATAATAATAAATATTTTATTATTATTAAACTGAGGAGTTTCATGCATCTGAACCCTGAAACAAGGACTTCAAAGAACTGAACTAATATAAAATGGTTTTCTCGATGATAGGGAGTGATGGTCATAGAGAGAACATCAATTGAATGTTTCATTTCGGAGATACAATTTTTTGAAGTAGTACCGGTTCGATTCGGACTGGTCTGGGCTGACCAGGATGAACCTAGCTACCTGGGCCGACCCACTCTTACTAGCACGGTACTGTTTCGCCAACTCATGGCCCACCTATCACCAGCCCGACCAATATGCTCCCTGACCCAATCCATGCTTTTTGACTCGGTCTGTACTACCTCTTCCTCAGGAACCCCTGTGTCCCCTAGTCACCATGGAGACCTATGCTGCATAGGTCACTCTCACATTGGGTCGCATGACGTGACCCTCATCACCTACAGCCTGGTTGTAGTGCGCCACTGCCATTCCGACACTCCAACCCTCCAAATCCACCAAGCTTCTCTTCCTCCAACCTCTTGTCCTAGATGATTCCACCTTCCATCCATGCTCTAACTCAATACACAAGCGGCCTGACGTTGTCGGTTATTTTTCCTGAATGTGTGCTCGGGATTCCTCCATCATAAAGATCCCACCTCGCTACACCAGCCCGGTGAAGCCCCTGATTCTAGTCCACCTAGCTCTCCCTAATAATAGCTCCTCTACCTGGCCTCAACTACATTGGCCGCCTCTATCCTCTCCTGGCCCGTGTCTTCCCCGACGCCTCTGAACCATGGCACCCGCCGCTGCCTCCATTCTGGCTGCACGCCATAGCCGCTGGCGGATCTTCCATACACCATGCCGACTACTACAATGTCCTGATTTTAGTTCTAAAAATGGATTGATGATACCAATGACAAGACCTTCACAATATCGTCCTACATTCAATGATCTGATGAGGGATTTATGCATCCAAAAAAGAGAATTATATATCCATGAAGAAAGTTCAGATTTTTAGATAAAACATCAGTTTTAAAATCATATCAATGGTCATGTTATTGTGGTCATCAATTATTGATAAACCGATGATTAATATAAAATGAATAAAGATAGATTATCAATTTAAATTTATGATCAATGGTAATCAAAGGAAAATTCTTACATCGATTCATCTATTATCATTGACTTCACTTCCGCTATGATCCTGCTTTGATCTATAAATGTTACAACATATATCTCTCCTTGATTCAATGAAGAACAATGAGAAACAGAGGATATAAGAGAGAGAGCGAGAGAGAGAGATTAGGGCTAACCATAATCCGAATAAGTTATTCATCTATTTATTTAAAAATAACTGAAACCCACCAACTGTCGCGAAATCCAAAACATATGTTCCTGCTCATTTTATGTCACACCTAGGAAAAACACCCCATTCTGAACTCAATGACGATTTTAGATTTCCTATTCCAGCTCCCAATTGAATTGTATTCTATCAGTAGTTTGAGATAAAATAATTAAATTTAATTATTTTATTTAAGATTTTCCCCTGTATGACTTTTCTCACAGAAGTCCCTCACCAACAAAGGTTGGACCTTGCCTTGGGTAAAAGACACATTCCTGACTCAAAAGTGGCCTCATATATCTGATCCGAGCTACCATATAAGAGAAATCCTTTTTCTGAAACATGTATAGTACTACAATACTTAATATTTTTATAAAATTAATTCTGGGTAGATTGGGCCTCAGAATTTAACACGATCTTAGGGCCTAACTCTGTAAATATATATACAAATAATTCAATGTCATAAAAATTAAAACTGAGTCTATATAAAATTAGTGTTTCATCATCTATATGTTTAAAAATATCTTGATCTTACTGAACTCATCTCTATCTCTTTCATGATCTAAATCATATCTGTCTAAATCCAAAAATTATTTGATAATTTTGAGTTTTTATCTCTAAATATAATAGCTTCATCTTAGCGAGATTGGTTTTTAGAAATTTCAAGTTCCATATCTAGAATCTTCTTCTTCAAAGCATTAACTTCATTGTCATGATCTTTAGTTATATCTTGAAATTCATCAGAAAAATTACTATATCTGCCATGTCTTTAGATAATTGTTTAATGAATTCAGATTATTAATTCATGATATTCTTTACATCATCAAAAGTATCATCATGCAATTAGAGAACAACATCAACTTTATGATAGCATTTAACCATATGATTACATGATTTATTGTGAGCCTGATAACATTCTTGAAAATAATCAGATGATCTCTAAGATGAGTACCATTATATATTACAACCTTGATCTATTCAGATTTCTCATTAAGACTTTCTTGAATCCACTGACATTACGATTCAAGGTTCTGAAAAAAGGAATTATTCCATAAAACATTTTTAAAAATTAACAATACAATAAAATCCGTCGAATGAAGTTGTTGTTGTTGAATCTGATTTTTATAGGTCAACCTCAAGATCTTTAATTCGGATTGTGCCAACATCAGCTTTCTTTTTTGTTTCATTTCATTTTTTGAAACCAATTTGTCAACTAGCTTAAAAATTTAGTTATAATATAACTTATACTCATAAGATTTTAGAATATCTACATCATTGATTTCATATTTATCATTGAAATTTGTTTTTGAATTTTTATCTTCCCCATCTTTCTTGAATAAATACTATGCTTCTTTATTTGAGGATGATTCCTCTTTCTCTTCAACCACCTAGATTTATCATCTTTACCATCCATATAGATAATTTCTAATATGTTTGATGATTATAATTCCAATAGACATATCAGATTGAGTTTTTCTCATTGAAATCATTCTCTTCATTATCATCCTCTTCCTTCATAGCCCATTATATTTATTTGTCAATTATCTCTTAAATTTAAACATATTTATTTTTTTACTCCTTTGTCTTTCTTCTCTTTCTTTTTATTCCTTTTTTTATTCCGTTAAACCATGTCATTAAATACCTTATAATTCTCCTCCTCCAGCTAACATGGTGTTCTCATATTACATTTTCTGGGTTTGGTTGGTTCTGATTAATTTTCTTGAACAATAGGTACCAATTTTTAATCAACTACTTTATCTATTCCGTTTTCAAGCATGGAAGTAATTTCAGCATGCACAACAAACGTTTCGTGAAAACATAATCCAACTTCTGTATTAACTTGTTCTTATCAATAATAAGGTAAAACAACTTTCATAGAGGCTCCTTCAAAACCTTTTAATAAATTCTCACAAACTTGAGATTTACTCATCATTTTTTTATTTTTCTTCCTTTCATATTTCTCTGAGGTATCAATAGCTCTAATTTTCAATGAATTTTCTTCTGGGGGATCAAGTCTGAACATATAATGTTCCAATTCCTATTTTTATTTCCTTTTCCTTCATACATTGTAAACTTCATCAGGATAATTTTTTTGATTATTTTCCATCATTGGTCAGGAAGTCTTAACCTTCCTTTTCTTTTTCATCTCAGCCATCTTTGGATTCCACGATGGTTCTACATCCAATGGGGAACCTCCAATTTTCTAAAAAACTACTTGTTATAAATAAATATCATCTAATTCATAGTATCATCACTAAGGTTTGAAATATTTTATCTCATCATAAATTTTTTGTTAATCTTTGAAAACATTAAAATCTAAATAACCAGTTTACATAAGAAAGAGGGAAATATAATGATCATGGATTTTATTACCCCAAACATTATATTAATTGTGCTTAAGTAAATTAAACATACCAAAACTATATTTATCATTTTTGAAATAAAAAACAATACAAAATAATAAGATTGTATTAAGGTATCATGATTTCCCTTCCTCGATATGAGAACTACATACATTCTATATGAAACAACATGATTGTCCCGTGTTATTTGAAAAACCTTCCTAAATTTTTTGATAACAATAAAAAAGGAATATTTTTACTTCTTCTTATTATAGAAAACTAGAACATCTAGAAGCTTATATAAAGGAAAATAAAATTACATTTTTGATGGTACACCTAAAAATCATTAAAATTTTTTATATGTTAAATTATACTGGTTCCCATACAGAGAGAAATAAAAACTTTCTCTAGCATATTCTTTTAAAGACATAACAGAATCATAAAAATCTAGATCATGATCGGAATAGAAAAAATCAAAATTCTTATCTTCAATTTCTATGCACAATGATTCACATCCTTGGAATTCTATAAAATTCTTCATAGTAGAATCATATTTTTCATAAAAATATCTTCTGACTAATCATTCCATGAATATATACCATTTTATGTAGTCCTATATAGAACCCATCTGAAAATAAACTGGTGCTGGTGGATTACATGATAAAAATAAATTTTTTGACTGGAAAAGATGAATACATCAACGTCTCGAGAACGAATCTCTGTAATCAATTGATGTTGTGTGTTGGGTATCCCTCCATTATACAGGTGATTGTACCAATGGTTCAAATTCCACACAAAATCCAATTATGGAGACGAAACCCATTTTATTCTAATGATTGAGATTATTCAAAATAACAATTTTAATATTTTTTAACTCACTAGGATTTTATAGTAATTATCGGAATGTAAAAAAATATGATAAACAAAAACTTATTAAATTTTTTAAAATAATAACATTATTTAAAAAAACATAAAAAATTCACTAACAGTAAAATAACTAATCATAATGAGTTACTCTAAAAGATAAAAAAATAGAAGTAACTTTTGGGGTAAATATTTCCAATAGTATGAATAACATATTTTTCATGGATTTTTAAAACATATGTGATTATAAATTTTTTCATTGTGAATTATTGAATATGAATTTTATTTGTAGAAAATGAAAATCTAATTGTTTATAGAGAAAAAATTATGATTCGTTAATTCAAGAATGTAAATTATAATAGTTTATTTTACAAAAACTAATTAATATTTTTTAAATACATAAACATTATAAAAAACATAGTTTAAAAAAGTAATTATAAATTATGATTACAGATTTTTTTTTATATTCACTGAGTCCGAAAAAACATTTGAGGATTCTAAATCCAAAGCATTTATAATATAAAATGATTTTTGGATTTTTTTTAAAATTTTAGGAGTCCAAAAATCTTTATATTAATTCTGACATTATTAATTCTATAAATTAAAATGTGTTTAAAAAATTATTACAATCAAAGAATACTATATTTATTTTTAGAAAACTAATACATTTTTTAAAAACTAAAGGTAAAAAACCTAAAAATATATACTGCCCTTATAAAATGGAATATCTTAATGTCTGAAGATTGGATAAGATGAAGTAGACATGAATTATTAATTTATATGAATCATTCAGAGGTTCTCATTGATATAATGAAAAATGTCATAAGTAATATGATTTATAAAATTGTACACAAGTTGATCATGCATTTTGAAGAATTGTAAAATAATATCTTCTTTAAAGTGTGTGATCCTAGAGGAAATGAAGTCCTATATCTATGTACCTATCACGTTAGTGATGTTATGGGTTTTTACGTAAAGGAATGTAACTTGTGTTATCATGAAGTATTTTATTTCATTACAACTCATTCCATAGTGAGTAATTGTGTTTTTCATACCAAACACTTGAGAAAAACAACTTACATCTCCCATATATTAAGCATTAAAAGTGGAAAGTGGTACTGGGTGTTTTTTCTTACCAGACCATGAAACAAAATACTTCCTTATGGAATGATAAGTTCTAGATTTAATTTTCCAATCCATTGTACAACCACCGAAGTCAGCATTTGAAAAAAATTCTTTTGAAAACAATTCCAAAATAATAGAACGCTCATAAATCAATAGTTCCCTTAGTATAAAAAAATTCCTTTGTATAGACATTAGATGGATGTACTTTGGGGATTCTTGATATCTTTCACAAAAGTATAAAAAAACATTAAATCTTGACAACTAAATGTTCTATAATGTAGGATTCCTATCATACCTCTTAAAATATTTTGATCTACCTGTTTCGTTGCCTCATCAAGATCTAAATTATTTGAGCAACCAATGAAATTAATAATGCCTTTAGTATTGAATTATCAAATTTTATTAAGTATATATTTTATATAGTGATGTTATGATATAAAATTTCCTTCTATTATTTTAATTTGAAATCAAAAAAAATATGTTCACTCACTCATCATACTCATTTCAAACTAATATTTCATAACATCGACAAAGGAATATGATAAATATTAATTATATGATCTGAATATAGTGTCATAAATATAAATATGTACAACAATATTGTCTTCCTAATCTTCTTTTATAAAATTTGTTGGATTTGTATCTCCCTTAACAAAATTATTTTGCAACAAAAATCCTATTACATTATCATACCATGATCTGGGGGCTTGTTTAAGTCTATATAAATATTTTGTAAGTTTAGAAACATATTTAGGATATTTTTTGTTTAAAAAAATGGATTTTATCCAACATTAACTTCATTCATAACATATCTATTAATAATACCACAATTCTCATGCATGAGAAAATGTTCGAAATAAAGTGATTCTTCCAAATATATATGTATTCGAATAGACTCCAGCCTTTCAACCATTTCCAAGGTTTCTTCATAATCCATACCTTCTTGTTGATTATATATCTTAAAAACATGTCTATATTTATTTGTAATAATTATACCACTCTCTTCATAATTATTCTAAAAGGCCCATTTTAATCCAATTATCGATGTTTTTAAGGTCATTCATTGAAAGTCCAAATGTCATTCCACTCAAATTCATTGATCTCATCATGAATATCATTAAGAAAATAATCAACCCTTAGATAACTCTGATGATTATTTGGTATAAATTGGGATTATAAGAGTATATTATCAATTTCATTTCTTAATGAGCTTCTAGTCCTATTGGGTTGATCTACATCACCAACGATTCTCTAACTACGACGATTCATAAGAAAAAACAGACATCAGGGATTTTGAAATACATGTTATTCAAAAATAGGTATAATTTTTTTGATGAATTGCATTACAAAATATTTCTTGACTTATATCCTTATGAGAAGAACTATTGGAAAATAGTAGAAAATCAGTTTTAGAAATAACATCGAAGGATGTTTGTTGGGGTTGTTTTAAAAAAAGAACATGTTTCATTAAACGTCACATGCACTGCTTCCTCTATTGTACAAGATATCATATTAAAGTTTTTTTTAATCCTTAGAAGATGGGAATAACATTATAATATCCCTTCATTGGATTTCGATTCAAATTTATGTAAGTTATCTTTTATATTTAAGGTGAATAAATTGAAACCAAATACATTGATGTTAGTAACTATTGGATTTCCTCTTGTTTGTAAATCATAAATGGTTTATTTGATAAAGGGTCTTATTAAAACAAAATTTAAAATATATAAGGTAGTACTAAATACTTTAACTCAATTTTGTTATCAATCGAGTATTCACTCAACCAGGTTCTAGTTATTTATTCCTCCAAATACACCATTTTGATGAGGAGTTATAGGAGATGAAAAGTTATGTTCTATGAATTTATTAATTTTTTTTTCAAAATCATTATGTACAAATTATCTACCAAGATAACTACAAATAGATATTAGGGTAAGGTTTTACTCATTTTCAACATTGACTAAAAAACATAAAAAAAAATTCTTCAAATTTTATTGTGAGAAAATAAACACATGTGTATATATATTAATCATTAACTAAAACATTTATTTAGTATTACCACCAATAAATCATATTTTGGTAGGACCAAATAATTCAATGTCCACTAACTATAAAAAAACATGAGATGAGACTTTATAAATATATATAAAGCATGACTTCTTTTTTTTATGGTATTAATAAGGGTAATATACTTTTTATGTATCAAACCTACTATCCTGTAGATCCATACTAGTTCCTTTATTTGTCCACATAGAATATTTTCTTATATTATATTTTTGTATCCTTTTATTCCATAACCAATATTTACTATCCATTACACTGTGTCAAGGTATGTTCGGGATCCTATGGTATTCTATGTTAAGAGTGTAAACATTTTCTTACAGATTAGAATAAAGAATAAATTTATCCATGGAAATATATACTAAACCATTATCATTTATAATGTTCAATTGGTAATATTTATCAGATAATTTAATTATGGATATAATGTAGTGATTAATACCTTTAACTAACAAAACATTAGAAATTAGGGAAACTACAAGAAGAACAATATTACAAATACCAATAATATCTCCGTGAGAATTATCTTCCAAAGATACATTTCCACATTTCTTTTTGAAAATATTATAGATGAAGTCTTTCATTCATGTTATGTGTCTTAAACACCCACTATCCATGTACCATATATTTCTGTATTTGGTATGACATTTATTTTCCCAAAAACAATAATATTATATTTTTAGAACCCAATCATTCATTTGTCCAAAAATATTTGAAAAAAATTGGATTCTGCATTTGTTAAAAAAAAATAGATTTTGGAAAAACTGGGGATTGAAAACTATTTAATGACCATCACTTTTTCCAATATCCACTAATTTCTAAATTTGTGAAAAAAGGTAATTTTAGGATTGCTGAAATTATTGCAAAAACTATTCTATTATATGTATAACCCATTCCAGAATAATTACAATGAGGACATATTTTTTTATAAATATTAAGAAAATGTTACTTAATAGTTGTAATGTTTGATAAATGTTTTCTCAAACTAGATGTTAAATATTTTATGTTTAAAACTAAATCTTTATACTCACATCTATTAGTTTTATACTGTTTTACTTTCAAAAACATTTTTATTGGAAAATAGTTTTTAAATAATTTTTAAAAAATGTTTATTTTTCATAAATAGTAACATTAAGATATTTTGAATGATTTGATATTAAATATTATAGTAAATATATCCTTGAAGGATACTGACATGTTTTTTCCTTTCATTATCACATTTTTGGAAAAAATTTAAATTATTATTCGAAAGTAATTTTGAAAAACATGAAACTTCATCAATTTAAGGAATAGAATTATCTTCTATTATGTAATATTCTTTATTATAAGAGATAAAATCCTTATAATGGGGATAACTAGAACATAAAAGATATGTTTGTAACATTTTCAGTTGTTCGTATGTTATCCATGAAACATTGATTTACATTAGGTACATTCGCATGATGACCAATGTTCTTCCAACTATAACGATCATTGTCTGAATAACTCTCAGAATAACTTCCTCCACTGTTATTCCATGTGTTAGAATCTTTCATCACTTTCTATCCGTTATATTTATAAAAAATTCTAGTATTTCTTTTTTTAATTCTTTTCTTTTATATCTTTCCTCTTTATCATTTGAAAATTTTATCCGATGTGTCTAGATCTCTTTCATTCATAAAAAGTAACATCACATTTATTACCACTTCATTCCTAATTAAATTTTTAGTATATGTATTGAAAATATTCATTATCAACTATTTTATTCACCCTTATGGATAAGTTTGTTAATTAATTTCCGAAATTATCATAAAAAATTGAATTTTATTGAATAAACAAGTTCGTCTTTTGTAATGATTTAACAACTTTTTTCAGTAGATTTTAGATTGGAAGGTAAGGTAGATGTTAATGAAGTTTTAAAATGAACATTTTTATTTTTCTATTTTTGAAGATCTCTCTTGACCCTACCCTCACACAACATATGGTTTCCATTGAGATCATCCATGGTAAGAATTATTAACTTCTTAGTCTCTTAATATACTCCTCTATTTGATGCCCACTCTTGGGGAACGATATCAAATTTATTCTCAATATGTATCTCACCATTAAAAACATTTTAGCAATATATTGTAAACTATTAATAATAGTCACGAACCACTGATGTATCTTTGAATTAAATTCATTTGGAAAGAATTCAATGGTTTGGTATTATACTCTGAACATAGTCCTTTGAGTCTCAACCTCATTATATGTACTAAAATTTGTGATCTCAGGTCTTTTCAATATACTGATTTCATCATCAATGGAAGAAGATTGACATTATATGATTATTTTTTTATAACATAACAAATTAATTCTTAATCTATAATATGAATGATATTCTTGTTTGTCTTGATGTGTAAATGTAGTTAATTCCATATCAATAATCATATAATCACCTGTTAACATTACCAAAATGTTATCTACTATATTAAAAATATTGTTTTTCAATCTATCCCTCTATTACTCATAATTCTCCCCATAAAAAATTGTTTTCAATTAAGAATCATATTGTATATTGATTCTATATTCATTCTTGTTGTCTTTAAAAAACATATTGAATTTTTACACAAAAAATGTTTAATATAACAATTGTTTATAAAAAAATTAATTATATCAAAACAATTAAATATATTATAAAAGTATGAAAGTAAAAAATTATCATGTACTAGAGTAGTGGAATCCTGTTTCGATACCAAATTTATGTATTAGTATTACCATACTCTAGACTTGGATTTTATATTAATATTTGGATCATAAGACCTAATCCAAAAAAATAATTACAAGATGGGGGGGTTATTATAGTTTAAAAACCTTTCATAAACAAAATTAAAACTAACCAAAACTAAAACCTCGTCACTTGGCCCTAAGTTCAATGAAAAATGTCATAGAATTAGAAATTGGATATTGACTGATTAAATGAAAACATCAGAATCACAATAGATTTGATTAATTAGAGTACAAGAATCATAATCCCGATGGATATGATTTATTTTAAATTATTAATCTTATTGTAATGAAGTTAAAATAGATAAAATAGTCATAATATAAAGATAAATATTATTATTCACTTTCAATGAAATGTGATGTAAAAAATAAAAACTTGTTTATAACAATTAATATAACAACATACAACAGAAATAAATACATTCAAGATATTATAAATATAACTCCTAAAACATTTATAGATGGTAGTCTATAACATAGAATAAAGGTAACCTATTTTTATATTTATATAAAATTCTATCAAACCACCATGGATATCCCTCGATGGAATGAAAAGAATGGATCTCTGTTCATATCCAGGGATTCACATGATACAGTGATAGGCTTTACTCTGTCTTCCTATCCTTCGTATCCCTCGATCTGATTGACCAGATTCTAGGTCATCCTATCTCATGAAGATATCAATCATTATGATGATTGTAAACTATAAAAATAAAAAACATCTACAGGAAAAAACATAAATTTTTTTCCTTATGATGTAATGTCTCTAAATAAATACTAAGATTATGAATGAGTTGTTCAAACTGAGTATCCTTTTAAAAATTTGAGAGAGAATGCAATCAACCTGGTAAAAATTATTCCAATAAGCTAGTATTTATTGGCATCCTTCCAATGATCATACTCTCCAGGTTTTTTGCGACATCATTGGACACATGGCACTTGATAGCTCATGAAATCCTTACATAATAGAATGTTAAATGGAATATTGATCAACACCATAAAAGTGTTTAAAATTTTCCATGCAATAAAAAGAATTCATTAATATCTAGAATTTAAACCTAGTTAGTCCAATGGAATTCCTAAACATGTCATTACAATAATTTTTATGAATGTTAGTCTGATGATTATCGGTACCAGTATCATTTTGAATGTTATGGCTTTGTTAGTAAGAATTAAAATAAAGAAAGCCCAAAATATATTCTGATGAAGGTGAGTGCGATGTTTATCAATCAGAATCTCATTATGATAATTGTAATAAATATTTTTAAGTTTACATCTTAAATACTTAATAAATTATTCCATGCATGATAAAATATAATAATTTTACAAAAAAATTATAAAATATTTTTGAGATAAAAAGTTAGTAAATTTGTTCTTAAGAATGAAGTTGTGGTTCCGAAATGAAAAGGAATGTGTAAGTAAGATTTAAAACTATTGAGTCAATAGTGGCATCCTGACTCAGCTCAACTAATAATTTTAGCCGAACTAGTTGTCCATACAGCCTCAAGCAAACCTCCCATTATTCTAGAGACTCTTAAATAGATGTAATGGTTTAAAGTGTTATTATGTGGAGAATATACCCCCTAATTAGATTAGGGATAAAATCAAAATATTATATTGATAAATAGATGGAAGAAATAGTAATGAATATGGAATTGTAACAAGCATAAACATCTAGGAGACAAATAATATACACAAAATTTAGTATTGGTACCAAATAATATTTGATTTCATGTCTCTAAAAAATATGTCACGAATATACAACAGAGTGAAGATACAATAATATATAAAAACTAATCAATATACCAAAAAATATTAATGAATCATGATCAATGTCTGATTCATCGTCTATAAACCTCAAATCCCAATACAATAATTCATGCTTCTATAACTGATGACATCCCCTTATATACACCAAAAATATTATAATCTACCAGGGTACTAACAATGGTCTGAATAGGCTGAGAGATAAAATCAGTAGGACACCAAAGAAATATATATATAAAAATCTAGTCTATTAATATAAACTATAACAGTGTGTAAACATATCAATGAGAAATAAGTAACAAATTCAACTCATGTCTAGCTCAAGTTCTTCATGGGACATATGTCTGATCAAAAAAGCATTAGCGTATGTTGGATTCCTATGATCATGAGTTTATTTAATTATATATTCCTAGGTTATGTGGAATAGAACAATTCACCATGTATTGGTAATGATGATAATAATAAAATAACATCCATGGAGAAAACATGGCATCCAAGAACATAGATGGTTATACTATCTCACGGTTCACAACCATAAATTATAGAAGTATGGGGATAAGTGTTATCCAAGGGGTAAACTAAAGGAATTATGCTTTAAATATAACTAATAGATCCAATGGATCAATTCCATGGAATATCTCACCCTAACCAAGACTATATCCCATCAATAATAATCTAAGGCATCTTATGTCCTAATATATCACACTAAATCCGAGTGAATCCATGGAATTATAATTTTTTATTGAAGGATAATGGATCCTTGTTATCCATGTTTAGAATCAACTAAACCATGCTCCATGTTGGGTATCTCCATTAAGAATTGAAATAATGAATTTGAATAGAATTCTCTGAGTTCTCACAACATTTCTTCAGGAGTACAAGATGAGACCAAAGTATAACCATTACAGTAATGGTAAAAAGGTCCAAATCAAATATTCACATTATATGAATATGTATATATATAATATTAATTCATCATATTCCTTTTACTAAACATTTTGAAAACAATTTAATTCAGTTCATTTCAACACATTTTCATTATAATGAAAAAAAGGTCAAAGAGGTACATGTAACCATACTAATTCAATTATAAGTGATATGTTCCAAGTAATTTAGGCATCCCATTTAAAACTTTTAGATATATTTATTGAGAATATCAGTAATAGATGAAGAGTTTATGTTATGAAAACCCAATTGGTGTTCTTGGTAATCACAAAATTGGTTATCATGAGGCCTAATCTAGAGGGCACCAAAATTTGGTTGTTGGCATTGAGGTCTCAACATCCGATGACGTCAACCGATATCAATGGAATATTTATTAACATTTAGGAAATTTAATTTAAGTAATATGAATTTTGAGGAAATGCATTATCAAGCTGTGAAGTGAAAATAATGAAAACAATTTTTCAACAGTGATACCTTGATGGTAAAGTCATAGACCACCTTCATTATTCTAGTATTAGAGCATATGTCCAATTTTGTCCATTACTTTGGACTGAAACAGAATATAATGCATGAAAAGATTAATAATAGGAAAATTGGTCATATAATATTGTACCAGAATAGAAAATAACATGGTTAGATGGACAAGGAAAATAAAGTGTTGGATCACAAATCTTACTGAGTGTAATCCAATGAGATGAATGGTGGTTGATTCCAATGCATGATGAAAGAGAAACCTAAAATCCTAGATTCTGGAATGGTATAAGTATCAATGATAGGAGAGGGATTTTTATAGAAGAGGAAAGAAAAATATTTGGGGGATTTATAATTAAAAAGGGGTAAAATTGTATATTCATCCTAATTTAAATTGTTACGTGGTTTGTCCATATGATTAGAAAAACTGTGCATCCACTCCTTGAAAATTAATTTAACATGAAACCCCTCATTTGGAAAGGTATATAATATGACTAACCATATACAACCTATATGTAACACCTCTACAATAATATCTATGTAATTAACTTAATAGTGAGGCCTTGGAGGCACGATAACATTTTCCATGCAGCCCATAATATGCACTAGATCCACCTTCATAGTTTAAAAAAACCATTCTTTTTGGATTTTATGGTTTATACTCTCCTTGAAGACCACCTGTTTCCACCAAAACATTGGGATATGAGTTTTGAAAAATCACCAAACACCATTGTAAAATAAGTGTACTCATTAATAATTATTAGAAGTATAAATATAAATAATTAAACTAAAACTAAACAGTTGTATGCCTCACAGAAACATTGGGATCTTAAAAACCAATCCTTAATAGAGTATGATGTCAATTAGTGTATGTTTTAGCATTTAGTTAATTACGATACATTTTATTGAATAACTAACGAATATATATTCAATACATAGTGTGTATTTCATTTTTCACATAATAATGAAGTCACACTTGTGATAACATGTCAAAAAGATAAGAAATTGATTAAATATGATGTAGAAGTTGTATTTCCGATGAAATTTAATAGAAAAGAATAATGTTTCTTAGTGATGTGATAGTAGTAAAAGATTTTTGTAATATAGTTCCTCATAATATATCTAGTTTTATTCTAAATAAAGAGGTCTAATTCATTATTTAATTAGATCATGATGCAAATATAATTTTAAAACCCTATTATGAAATTGATAATGTGGAGATAATGGAATTGAAAAGGAAAATACAATAATGAATTAGTAATGTTTTTATCCACTATATCACTCTACAATTGAGTTATCCAATTTTTATTAAAAATAATTATGGTTTCACTTGGATTTTAATTGATTATAGGGAATTTAATAACATTAATTTTAAGAAAAATATTATTTTAATTCATTTAATTGAATTTTTTTAATAATTCAATGGTTCTATGAAATTTTCACTGATTGATATCAAGTCCAGGTATTAGTATATGTAAGGAAATGAAGAATAAATTCATTGGGAAATGTTTTATAAAAGGAATGGAGAATACACTTATGTGGTTATGAATTTCACGGAAAAAGTCCACCTATTAAATTTATGGATCTTATGGGTAGATCTTTCCATGTTTGTAACCTTTGGAAAATTAGTTTCAGGTAATCATTGACCACAATTTTTATCTCCTTTTATTGGGACATGTTTCAGTTTTATAGATAAAATTTCGAAATATGTGATTGTTTTTTGGACTATGAATGGGATTATGATGGATATGGAAAACCATGTGGTATTTACCAGTAAATTGTGCACTCTGTGATTATGTTATCTAGGGGGTATATGATAAGTCCAAAATGTGTATCCTTACACTCCAAACTGTGTGGCCTTAGGTAGTGGTAATTTTCATGTTTGGGGCATAGATTACCAAACTATGTTCCCATCAAGGAGAAACTATGCACCCCTGATAGTAAGGGAAGATGTGTATGTTGTACTGTTTGATTAACTGTGTGGCCCTGACCATGAAATCCTGTGGAAGGGTTTTTTATTTCATTGAAAATTTATTTAATCATCGTAATCCCCCCTTTAAGACACTTAATCCCTCCATTAGAATACAATATCATTTCCTTGTATTTAGAGGCTCTCAAGAATCAATTTTGGATCCTCAAACCCCTTCTCTTGTAAGATCAAAGAATTGGTGATATCATATATTCTCCATCAGGGTATGTGGACCTCAAATAATATAGTTCTTCCAAACCATATTTCTATATACCTTAGTGTTTGATAGATCATAAAAAACTTATGGATCTAAACTCCATTTAATGAGATAATGATTCTAGGTTTAATTTCTAGACTTCCATTACCTTCAATCTGCATTGGCATCCCCATTATGGGGGTTGATTATTATATTTTCCTCGATTATAGGTACATGGTTCTATTTGATATTTTTCATTTCATAAAACCCTTGATTTGATTTGATTTTTTTTGAAATAAATTAAATTATTTTAAATCCCAATTTTAAATGATTTTTTATTCTATTTGAATTGGAAATGATGTTGAGAAACCCCCAAATTCCAATGGAATTGGAATTGTGGGATGAATTTTAAAAATAACCAAATTGATGAAATGATTTGATATTTTTTAAGAAAATGAATTAAAATGAAATGATAAAAACCTATAAATGGTTTCCTTTTAAAAAGGTTCAAATGTTTGAATACCCATATTTTGGTTATGAAATTTAATTTTCATATTGGGATAGAAAATCAATTAATTAAATTGTAAATGGTGATTTATATGAAATAAGTTGATTTGAACATTGTTTAGTGTTTTATTGGGAACCTATGATCTTGGGTTTTTAGTGGATTATTTGGAATATGTATCCTAGGATCCTGGACACCTAAAAATTTATTTATGATGAAAGATCAAACAAAATCCAAGGACATTGTGATTATCATATATGGGATGTCGTGGAGTAATATTTTCAACAAGCCTGAGGGATGTGTGTACGTATGTTTAGCAGTGATCACTAATATGAGTAGTGTGAGGATCCTATTCTCTAAAACTGATATTATTCAGGGAATATTAACATGGTGCTTATTGTTATGTTTTGATTGTTTATTTCATTGATTATGGAACAATTTTACGCATGAAAAATGATTTATACAAATTCATTTATATAAAATTATTATTTAAGCCACATTTGTAATTTATTCCATATAATGAAAAGAAATAATGTTTTGTTTTAAATATGAAAATGATCTATTATGACATTCCTTGTTTTATGTAAATTGAAATCCTAATTTCATTTATCATTATAGAATGTGCTATGGAAAACCTAGTGAGACCCTTAAAGACATTATATGACACGCACTACCTTAGCCTTTAGGTGTATGTAGACATTATTTTTCATGATATGAGCCTATAGAAATTTCCATGTAGAGATACTAAATTTTCATGATCCTATAGTATTGGAGTCATTAGAGGTTACTTGTGCATATTTTATCTACATATTTCATGGTATTTTTATGTTCTCATCATGTTAGATAATTAGTAATTTAATGACGTAGAGTCTTGGGTTTTGTTATAATTGTTTGGTTTATGGTAATTTATTTTCATAGAGTATTGATCATACAGACCATTATCCAATTATCTTATGCTATTATTATGGAAAATTAATTTCCTCCCAATCTTGTATGATTCCAGGTGATAGTGTCCAACCATTTATCAATAGGAACACTCATCAGTCGATGTCACCGTTGGATCTGTTATTAGGGAACAAGGGTATCGAGTCTAGTTCTTGTAAAAGCTATATCATAAGAGGTTAATAATATCCCCTTGATGTGAGAATGTGTTTTTGATGATTTTTAGGGACATTGTAAGTAGTTACGAAAGATCTCCTTTTAATATATCATGATACCAAGACTTAAGATATCATGGGGGTTTTCAGGAATGAATCTTAAGAAATAACTTGATTTTATTCATATCATTTCTCTTCTATTGATTTTGTTGTAAAGAAATCCAAATCATGATATCCTATCTAACGATATGGATGTTCATATTTCCCTTGTTTGAGTTTTTGAACTTAACAATATATTAATGTCTTCACTGTTTTTAATGATGTTTTGTAGTTTTATGCCTCTAAGAAAACATTTCAATAGGATCTCAGAGTATACACTAGTGGAACACAACATGAGGATCCTCCCATGGACCAGAATCATGATGATATTATTGTCGGTGTTGTTTATGCTCATAGACAAGCACCCATAGTAGTTCCCATTTTGGATCAACCCATAGAACATCATAGGAATGAATCTCAGAATCCTTCTCAAAACATCATTTACCATAAGACACCAGTTTCACAAGACTCTAATGGTCCTTAATAGGTTGAGTATTGGTTGAGAATGATAGGGATTCTACTATATTTCTTGGAAATACCATATTCAATTAAGGTGAAATGTTCCCCCTTAAATCAATAGGTACCTAGAAAGAGGTGGTGGGATACAATGTTATTGGAAAATAAATATGATTTTTTAAAGTGGAATTATTTTTTTGAATATATGGTTATAGTTTAATATATATAGTTTTCTACCTCTATCAGGTTGTCCGGACTACAACAGTGTATGGAAAACACTTTGCCGAGATAGTGTAGTTTCCACCTAAGATTGTATTGAATGAAAAGATGAAGGATCAAAACATTATTTTGGGACTTCTGACTCGATATGTGTTTACATGGTTTATTATTGAAGATATCCTATTTTGAAGATGAAATGGAAAGGTTGTTGATAGTCGAAATTGACCATACTGGTAAGTGATAGTTAATTGGAGTCAATTTTTCTCCCAGTAGAAGTTATATGAGTTTAGCTATAGGAAAACAGAATTGTGATGACTCTCATGGTGTATCTCAATTATAGGGTTCTTTTTAATCTCATGAAATTCTCGTAAGATTCCCTTTGACTTGAATCTTGTATATAAATACTAATAATTTGGAATGTGCTTCCACTTAGGTACCCATGAACTATAGATCCCGTCTACACTCAAGCCACATTTAGAAATTATACTATACCTTTTATGTAACATCCCAAGTAATTAATGAATAATATATATTTTCATCTATGTCTATTAATGAATTAGATAGTGTTTTAGTGGATTAAAATGAGAATAAATCCAATCTTAAGCATGGAATACACTAATATTTTTAAAAGATTGTTTTACTGCCTTTTGATGGAAAACCATTTTTGAATCAAACTTTTGAAAATATTATAAGCTCTCTTTGTCAAAATAAATTTACTCTTTATTATTGGGACATTGAAATTTACTTTGGGTAAATTTCAGGTATTTTTCCGATAAAGTTCACTTTTTATTGTATAGTGAAAAATGTTGTATTTTAATTCAAAACTTTTTTTTAATCTAATTTATTTATATGATTAGATTATCTTTTGAATTGGTTTTAAAGTTCAATTAGAATATATTTTTACCATCTAATCCAATAGTTGTCGTTGGAATTAATTTCACTTTGAAATTGGACTTAAACTAGTGTCAATCTTTTGACACTTATTGTTTCAAAAAGTCACGTTATTTGCTCTGATAGCAGGAATTAATTATTAAATTAATTAATGTAACTAATTTGTTTTGAATTTTTTAAAATAGAAATCTTTTTTGAATCCATAATATAAAATATATCTTAGGGTTATGTTTTGGTATTTTTCTGAAAAACATCAATTTTTTTATGAATAGTGAAACCACTAAGTGGTACTTAAAAACTGATTTTTTTGTTTCAATGAAATTTTAGCACCTTTGTGTTTTGAATTTCAAAAAATCCGACATACATGGTTTTCATTATGAAGTAAAATGTGGTTCAATGGGATTAAAATAATTTTTTGGTGAATAGTATCTTTTAAGTTTTTAATCGCGATTAGAGGTAATTAGTGAAATTTAAGTCAAAAATGATATTATAATAAAATGAAAATACCTAGACAGATGTCCTACCCTTATTGGATGTGTCATGACCGACCAATAAAATCCATGGGTCAACTTGGGGACCCCATGGAGCCACTTTGGTAGGAAAATGACATTAATATCTTTTTATTTAATGTTAAAGTAAAAATGTCACAAACATGAGTTGTTTTACTAAAATAATTTTTAAATGGGGTTATACAAGTCATATTTTTGACTATAAATATTCATTAGAAAGATAATAAAATTTAATACATCAAGAAATATTATTTATAATTTTTAGAAATTAAATAAATTAAATTAGTTATGACACCATGATGATGCAACGATGACGTCATTATTTAACGATTTAAATAAAATAAAAATATAATATAAAATATAAGACCTACACATGTCAAAAAACTATTTTATGGGTGGATTTCGAACTATTATCACCTTATACTCTAAATATATAAATTGGTAACATTCTAAGTCCTAAAATCATTTTATAATAAAGTATCCTTTTATACCATTCCAAGAGTGCCCCTCCTCTCCTCTTAAAAAGGCCCCCACCTCTACCATCTTACCCACACTTTCAAAGCCTTTTGCTCGGCCAAAACCTGCCCATTTTGTCTCTCCACATACCTCTATAACTCTTAGAAGCCTCACTTTGGGCATAAGACTTCCCAAGGAATCCTTTGAGCTCAAATCAAAAAGAGTTACCCAATTTAAAGGTAGTGTCTTCTCTTGTGTTCTTATGTTTTATTTTGTTTACCCAACCCCCTAAACTCTTTTTATTAATTTCTTTTGTAACAAATCCAGTAAATTCAATATACTAGTATGTTGTTATAATAATAATTAGAGATACACTTACACATACCTACATATAAAGGTTAAAGAACATATTGTTTCTGTGGATGGCGAATTTCTGCCTCACGAAATGATGATTGTTCAATATTCTTCTAACACCTTCAAATGTGGCCACTAAGATGTCACTATATTTATATATTTTATATAATATTTTTAATTTTTCTTTATGCTTCTATATTTTTCATTTATGGAATACCTCTATGGCTTCCATTATCGGTATATGTGATATCTTCATTTTACGAAGTGCGGACTACCGCCCCCTCAAAGTGATTTGATTCGTTAATACCATATGTGGTACGTATAAATGATAGATTTAATGATATTATATATGATACCATACTGGATGCATAATACTATTATGTATCATTATGTTTTAATTCCATTAAATATGAAATGGAAATTGAAGTAGCGTTCATGCGTACGTACGGATTACCGTCCACATGAACGGTGCATTTCATTTCATACCTCTAAATGTTATGTAATATTGTAAATGCATGTATATACTGGATATATATGAAATATATGATATCTACATCATGAATATAATTTTTTATATAATGGATATTTTACCACATGAACAACTTGTAATTATAAGGAGTTTATTTTGGACTCAAGTACCAATTATCGACAAAACAACCATTATTAACATAAATAATTACATAGTGTTCATAACTTGGTAATAAGTGACATAAAAGGAATAATGCACTTGAAAAAGGGTTTTAAGAAAGTAGAAATTAACTCAATTTTATTATTCAGGAGGTTAAAGAACGATCGAGTCACGTCAGACGCGAGGTATGGGACTTCGTCTCAATCTCCATTCATTGAGGCATATTTTGTTTTGTACACAACTTTCTTTTATACGGTGTATAAACCCCTTTGACTTTTATGCTTATACAAAAGGAATATTTTTTATACGAAGCGTTTTACTAAATGACAAAAATAATTTTTTTTGTTTTTTTGTCGTACGTATGTGGCGACAACGACTTCTTCGCCGTCGTGACCATTATTTGTGTTTCAGATTCCTCTACAAGCCATACCTTTTTTTGAAATAAAAAATAAATACCATGTTTTAATTTTCTTTTATTTTGGTATTGAAAATTGGTTTCATAATTTTTTTTATATCAATGTGTTGTATTGATATTTTGTGATTGAAATGTGGAAAAGTTATGTTTCCTTTATGCATGTATTATGTGGTACGATTATGTTATGGTTCTTGGGGATTGTTATGAAGACGGGTGGTTCCGTGATAAACTAAGGGCGGGGGAGACCGATATAGCTATCCAATGCATTAGGTAACACAAAGGAGTTAAACGTTAAGGTTTCTCTGAAGAGATTTAGGGAATATACTGTGATGGGTATTCCAAACGTAACCAAGAGGGTTACTCCCTACGTAAGAATGTTATGAATGCCTCAAGTTACCTTTATGTCTTATGATTTCTATGATTTATTCATGATTTGATGAGGTATGTTATAGTGCTTATGTTTTCTGAGTAGATTATGATTTCATTGATTCATGTGTATACATGTAATCATGTTTTCTTTCTATATTCTTATATCCCTTACTAAGCTTTTTATGCTCATCCCACGTTTTTGAAATGTTTTTCACAGGTCAATGGAAGGGTACATGATATAATGATAGTGTCAAGGAAGTGTCAAGAAAGAATCCATGTTTTATTTTAAATATGATTCCGTTGATGGGAAAAATGAATACTATCTTTTGTGTAACCACTTTGTATAATGTGGAATGTAATGCATGTTTTATGATCTAATTCTCTAAAACTCTAAACCTGAAAAGATCCTCAATGTGTATTCTTGATGTAACTCAAGATTAAGTATGGTTTAAGGATGGGGCCTTACATTTGGTATCAGAGGTTGGTTTAGATAACTTTAAGAGTTATAATTCTATTAAATGATTATCCAAAAATATTTTTTTTTGAAATGATATAGCATTTAAAGATTACCATGTTGCTTCATCTAAGACATGTCTGTTTAGAATGGTTTTCCACAGAGGAAACATGGAAGCAGTGCTAGGAAGGCATACAGAAGGAAATAACCTTCCGAATCAGCATCCTGAGATGGTCGAAAATGGAACTGAACAGTTTTTTGCTGTAATGGCGCAGTTGAATCAAGCGATAAATGGTGGTGGTATCCATGCATGAGATCAGCCAAATCAACCACAGAGGAATATGTCAGTAGTGGAACATTTCATGAGGCAACATCCCCCATCATTCAGAGGATCATCTGACCCTGTGCTAGCTGAAGGGTGGATTAAAGCACTGGAGAAGATTTTCGATTTCATGTGGTGTTCAGATAATCAAAAGGTTAGTCTTTCTATTTATCGTTTGGAGGGTGAAGCAGATCAGTGGTGGTCGATGGTTAAAAATATCAGCGATGCTGATGAGATTGATGCTCTCGACTGGGATAAATTCAAAGATATGTTTCTTGATAAGTATTTTCCTAAGGTATTTCAACTTAGGATGAAAAAACAATTCTGGGAATTAAGGCATGAGGAAGACTCAGTGGATGCCTATGATGAGAGGTTCACTCGATTGGTAAGGTATGCTCCAATTTTTATCTGAGTCCTTGATAGTAAAATCAATCATTTTTACTCAGGATTAAAGCCAAAATATCGAAGGGCATTGGCTTCTCGTGAGTTCAAAAGTTTTTAAATGCTTGTTCAATGTGATGAGAAGGTGGAAATGGAGTTTCTCGATGATTAAGTGTTCTATAACAACCAGAAGAAGAAGAGATCGAGGTGGGAGGAGAAAAAAAAGAACTCTTCAAAAAGGTTTGATGGTAAGAAAACTAAGTTTCCAGTTTGTGATAAATGTGGAAAAGGCATGTTGGAGAATGTCTTCTGAATTCTGGAAAGTGCTACTGATGTGGTAATATGGGACATAAGGCTCGTGATTTCACTGAAAAAGATCAAGGTGAAGGTAATACCAAATATGATTTACAGTTAGTGAAATGATTTAAGTGCAATGAGATGGGTCAATATGCAAACGAGTGTCCGAAAAAGAGCTTGAGTGATGGGAAGCAGCTAGACTACAAGCAGAAAGGGATCGTGAAATCCTTTGCAACTACTTCAGCAGATGTCGGGCCATCAAATGAAGTTGTATCAGGTACTTTTTCTGTTTTTTCCGATTATGCCAGTGTGTTGTTTGATTCGGTGTATACACATTCTTTCATCTCTAAATCCTTTTCTAGTAAAATGGGTATAACTTCTCAAGAAATGACTCCTGAACTTGTGGTAAAAACACCTAGGGGAAATGTTGAGGCAAAAATAATTTATAAGAATATTTCTATCCTTATCCGTGGAAAGAACCTACTTGGGAACCTTTATTTTACCTCTAGTAGAGTTTGATGTTATCTTGGGTATGGATTGGCTCTCTATTTACCATGATAAGATTGAATGTTGAGCTAAAGAACTTTATTTTCAGAAAGACTTTCAGTTTGTGTACAACAATGAACCCTTACTGTTGATAACTTATAAAGAGGCCGAGAAAATTGTAAAATATGGAAATGAATGTTACCTTGCACACATCGTTGAAAATAAAGGAACTGTTCAGATTAATGATGTGCCAGTGGTAAATGAGTATCCTGATGTTTTTCCTGATGAGTTTCCTGGAATAATACCAGATCGGGAAGTTGAATTTACTTCTGACTTAGTTCCTGATGCTAAACCAATTTCAAAACCTCCTTATCGAATGGATCAAACTAATCTTTTAGAGTTTAAGGAGAAATTGTAAGATTTATTAGAGAAGGGTTTCATTCGACCTAGAACATCCCCATGGGGTGCTCCTGTTTTATTTGTTAAAAAGAAAGATGGTTCAATGAGACTTTGCATTAATTATAGAGCCTTGAATAGCATCACTATTAGGAACAAATATCCTTTTCCTCATATCGATGATTTGTTTGATCAGCTCCAGGGAGTTCAGTATTTTTCAAAGAATGACCTGAGATCAGCGTACCATCAGTTAAAGGTAAAGGAAGCAGATATTCTGAAGACCACATTCTGTATAAGATATGGACATTACGAATTTGTAGTAATGCCTTTTGGGCTAACCAATGCACCTGCTGTATTCATGGACTTAATGAATAGAATTTTCCACGAGTTGTTGGATATGTTTTTGGTTGTTTTCATTGATGATATTTTGGTGTTTTCTAAAAGTAAAGAGGAGCATGAAAGACATTTATGGGTTATTTTTCAAACCTTGAAAGAAAAGAAATTGTATGGGAAATTCAGAATGTGTGAGTTTTGGTTGAAACAAATTTATTTCCTTGGTCATATTGTTTCTAAATATGGGATAATTGTTGATCCTACAAAAAGAAAGGTTGTGGAATAATGACCAAGACCCACAAATGTAACTGAGATTCGTAGCATCCTTGGTTTTGCAGGCTATTACCGAAGGTTTCTTAGAAATTTTTCCTTGTTATCTAGTCCAATGACTAAGCTAACTCGAAATGGTGTTATGTTTATCTGGAAAAAAAGAATGTGATGATTGTTTTCAGGAGTTGAAAAGAAGATTGGTGAATGCTCCAGTTTTGGCACTACCTTCCAGGAATGGGGTGTTTGTTATCTACAATGATGCTTCATTGAAAGGACTTGGTAGTGTCCTAATTCAGAATGATCAGGTAATTGCTTATTCTTCACGTCAGTTGAAAACTCATGAGGTAAATAACCCTAAACATGATTTGGAATTAGCTGCTGTTCTTTTCGATTTAATAATTTGGAGGCATCATTTGTATGGAGTAAATTCTGAAAAATATACCGATCACAAAAGTTTAAGTATATATTCACATAGAAAGAATTGAATATGAGACAGAGGAGATGGCTAAAATTAATCAAGGATTATGATTTTACAATTCATTACCATCTGGGAAAATATAATAATGTGGCTATGCTTTGAGTCGAAAAAGCAATGCTTCATTAACAATGTTTCGTTTGGAACGTGATCCTTTGGTTAAGGACTTGATGAACTTTGGCATAGAATTTTTTGGTGCAGGATGTTCTTCTGTTTTGTTTCAGGTATCTGTGAAATCTTCTCTATCAGATAGAATCAAGAAAGCACAGAAGCAACACAATGAGTTGCAGAAAAAGGAAGAGCTGGTTCAGAAGGGTATGATTCCTGAATTCAACATTGATAATGATTGTGTTTTGAGATTTGGGAAGAGATTGTGTGTGCCTTGTGATTAATAGTTGAAGATAGATTTGTTATGTGAAGATCATTGTTCTCCGTTTTTAGGTCATCCTGGCAGTACTAAGATGTATAGAGATCTGCAGGAGTATTACTGGTGGGACAGAATGAAAAGAGATATTGCTGATTTTACTGTGAAGTGTTTGACATGTCAACAGGTTAAAGCAGAGCGGCAGTTACCAAAAGGGATGCTTCAGCCTTTACCAGTGCCAGAGTGGAGATGGGAGAATATATCCATGGACTTTGTTGTGGGATTTCCGAAGACACCTCGAGGTAATTATGCAATCTAGGTTATTGCTGATCGCTTAACTAAATCTCCTCATTTCCTTGCTATACGAGATAATTTTTCCCTAGATCAACTTTCCCATTTGTATCTTAAAGAGATAGTCAGTTTACATGGAGTTCCTCTCTCCATTGTATCTGACCACGATCCCCGGTTTACTTCTAACATTTGGAGGGCCTTCAAAAGTCGTTGGGTACTGAATTAAATTTTAGTACAGCTTTTCATCCTCAATCATATGGGCAGTCAAAATTAAAAATTCAGATATTGGAAGATATGCTATGTGCTTATTCGATGGATTATTAGGGATGTTGGGACCAACATCATTCTTTGGTTGAATTTTTAGATAATAACATTTTTCATTCCAGTATACAGATGGCACCGTTTGAGGCATTATATGGAAAGCGGTGTCAGACTCCAGCTTTTTGAGATGATGTGGGTGAAAGGAAGCTGATGAGACCAGAATTGGTGGATGAGTTGGCAGAAAAAGTTCATTTGATTCAGAAACACATGAGAACAGCACAGAGCAGGTAGAAGAGTTATGCGGATAACCGGAGGAAGGATCTATCTTTCGAGGTAGGTGATCATTTTTTTCTCAAAGTTTCACCATGGAAAAGTGTGATGCGATTTGGTAAGAAATGAAAGCTGAGTCCAAGGTTCATTGGACCGTATGAAATTCTGTAGAGAGTTGTATCAGTTGCTTACCGAGTGGATTTACCTCCAAGTTTATCTCAGGTACACAATGTTCTTCATTTTTCGATGTTGAGAAAGTACATGCTAGATCCATCTCAAGTTTTGAGTCCAGAGGTAGTTCAACTGGAAGAGAACCTATCTTATGAGGAACAACCGGTCCAGATTCCTGACCATAGGGAGCATGTGTTACGAAATAAGGTGATTCATCAGGTAAAGGTTTTGTGGAAAAACCACATCATTGAGGAGGCAATGTGGGAATCTGAAAATGCAATGAGGGATAAATACCCCCACTTATTCGATATGTAAATAAATTGCGGGGACAGAATTTTCAAAAGGGGAAAGGATGTAACATCCCAAGTAAGTAATGAATAATAGATATTTTTATCTATATATATTAATGAATTAGATAGTGTTTTAGAGGCATAAAATGAGAATAAATCCAATCTTAAGCATGGAATACACTAACATTTTTAAAAGTTTGTTTTAATGTCTTTTGATGGAAAACCATTTTTAAATCGAACTTTTGACAATTTTATAATCTCTATTTGTCAAAATAAATTTATTCTTTATGATTGGGACATTGAAATTTTCTTTGGGTAATTTTTTGGTATTTTTCCGATAAAGTTCACTTTTTAATGAATAGTGAAAAATATTGTATTTTAATTCAAAACCTCTTTTTAATCTAATTTATTTATATGATTATATTATCTTTTGAATTGGTTTTAAATTTCAATTAGAATATATTTTTACCATTTAATCCAATAGCGGTCGTTGGAATTAATTTCACTTTGAAATTGGACTTAAACTAGTGTCAATCTTTTGATACTTATTGTTTCAGAAAAACACGCTATTTGCTCTGACAACGGGAATTAATTTTTAAAATAAATAATGTAACTTATATGTTTTGAATTTTGTAAAATAGAAATCATTTTTGAATCCGGAATATTAAATATAGCTTAGGGTGATGTTTTGGTAATTTCTTGAAAAACTTCAATTTTTGATGAATAGTGAAACCCCTAAGTGGTACTTAAAAAACCGAATTTTCGTTTCAATGAAATTTTACCACGTTTTTGTTTTGAGTTTCAAAAAATCCAACATACATGGTTGTCATTAAGAAGTAAAATGTGGTTCAATGGGATTAAAATAATTTTTTGGTGAATAGTAACTTTTATGTTTTTAATCGCGATTAGAGGTAATTAGTGAAATTTAAGGCATAAATGATATTATAAAAAAATTAAAATACCTAGACACATGTAATACCCTTATTTTATGTGTCATGGCCGACAAAGATAATCCATGGGTCAGTTTGGGGACCCCATGGAGCTACTTTGGTAGGAAAATGACATTAATATCTTATTATTTAATGTTAAAGTAAAAATGTATCAAACATGAGTTGTTTTACTAAAACAATTTTTAAATGGGGTTATACAAGTCATATTTTTGACTATATATATTAATTATAAAACTAAAAATATTTCCTATATCATGATATATTTTTTATAATTTTTAGACATTAAATAAATTAAATTATTTATGACACCATGATGATGCAGCGATGACCTCATTATTTAACAATTTAAATAAAATGAAACGATAATGTAAAATCTAAGACCTACACGTGTCAAAAACCTATTGTATTGGAGGATTTAGAACTATTATCACCTTATCTTCTAAATATATAATTTTGGGACCTTTTAAATCCGAAAAGCATTTTATAATAAAGTATCCTTTTATACCTTTCCATGAGTGACCCTCCTCTCCTCTTATAAAAGGCCCCCACCTCTACCACCTTACCCACACTTCCAAAGCCTTTTTCTCGGCCAACCCCTGCCCATTTTGTCTCTCCAAATCCCTCTATAACTATTAGAAGCCTCACTTTGGGTAGGAGTCTTCCCAAGGAAGCCTTTGAGCTCAAATCAAAAAGAGTTACCCGATTTAAAGGTAGTGTCTTCTCTTGTGTTCTTATGTTTTATTTTTCTTCTACGACCCCCTAAACTCTTCTTATTCATTTATTTTGTAACAACTCCAGTATCTTCAGTATAATAGGATGTTTTTATAAGAATAATTCGAGCTACACTTACAGACACCTACATCTAATGCTTAAAGAACATACTGTTTCTGTGGATGGCGAATTTCTGCCTCACGAAACGATGATTTCTCAATATTCTTCTAACACCTTCAAAGGTGGTCATTAAAGTGTCAATATATTTATATATGATATATAATATGTTTATATTTTATTTAAGCTTCTGTATTTTTCATTTATGAAATACATCTATGGCTTTCATTATGGGTATACGTGATATCTTCATTTTAGGAAGTGCGGACTACCGCCCCCTCAAAGTGATTTGATTCGTTAATACCATATGTGGTACATATAAAGGATAGATTTAATGATATTATATATGATAAAATACTATAAGCATAATACTATTATATATCATTATGTTTTAATTCCGTTAAATATGAAATAGAAATGGAAGGAGCGTTCATGCGTACGTACGACTTACCGTCTCCATGAACGGTGCATTTCATTTCTTATCTCTAAATGTTAAGTAATATTGTAAATGCATGTATATAATGCATATATATGACATATATGATATCCTCATCATGAATATAATTTTGTATATAATGGATATTTTACCACATGAACAACATGTAATTATAAAGAGTTTATTTTGGACTCAAGTTCCAATTATCGACAAAACAACCATTATTAACAAAAATAATTACATAGTGTTAATAACATGGTAATAAGTGATATAAAAGGAATATTTAACTTGAAAAAGGTTCTTAAAAAAGTAGAAATTAACTCATGTTTATTACTCAGGAGGATAAAGAACAATCAAGCCAAGTCGGACACGAGGTATGAGACTTCGCCTCAATCTGCATTCATTGAGGAATTTTTTTTTTGTACACAACTTTATTTTATATGGTGTATAAACTCCTTTGACTTTTATGATTATTCAAAAGGAATATTTTTTTATGCGAATAATTTTACTAAACAAAAAATGGAATGTTTTTTTGTTTTTTTTGTTGTACGTATGCGGCGACAACGACTTCTCTGCCACCGTTACCATTATTTGAGTTTCGGCTTCCTCTACAAGCCATACCTTTGTTTAAAATGAAAAATAAATACCATGTTTTACTTTTCTTTTATTTTGGTATTGAAAATGGTTTTTATAATGTTTTTATATCAATGTTTTGTATTGATATCTTGTGATTGAAATGTGGAAATGTAATGTTTCCTTTATGCATGAATTATGTGGTACGATTATGTTATGGTTCTTGGGCATTGTTATGAGGACGGGTGGTTCCGTGATAAACTAAGGGCGGGTGAGACCGATATAGCTCTCCAATACATTGGGTAACACGAAGGAGTTAAATGTTAACATTTCTCCGAATAGATTTAGGGAATATACTGTGATGGGTATTCCAAACGTAACCAAGAGGGTTACTCCCTACGTAAGAATGTTATGAATGCCTCAAGTTACCTTTATGTCTTATGATTTCTATGATTTATTCATGATTTTATGAGGTACGTTAAAGTGCTTATGTTTTATGAGTAGAATATGATTTCATTGATTCTTGTTTATACATGTACTCATGTTTCCTTTCTATATTATTATATCCCTTACTGAGCTTTTTATGCTCATCCCATGTTTTTGAAATGTTTTTCACAGGTCCAGGGAAGGGTACATGATATGATGATATTGTCAATGAAGTGTCAAGAAAGAATCCATGTTTTATTTTAAATATGTTTCTGTTGATGGGAAAAATGAATACTATCTTTTATGTAACCACTTTGTTTAAATGTGGAATTTATTGCAACTTTTATGATCTAATTCTATAAAACTCTAAACCTGAAAAGATCCTCATCGGGTATTCTTGAAGTAACTAAAGATTATGTAAGGTTTATGGCCGCGGTCTTATATTTTATACCCCACGTAGTGTCACTAGATCATCACCACAAAATGGTACTATGGTGAAATTAAATGCTTCATGGTCAAATGTGTTCCATCCATATTCTTTCAGAACAAAGCTCTATCACACTGTGGAAGAGTATCCAGAGCTAGTTTGCATATGCCTAGTGACAATGTGAGTTTTCATCACCATTGATTCATATTTAGTGACTGTGTTGTTTGAGAATGGTTCATCAAACTCATTAATATCGACACATTCTATTCATTTACTAAGCCTTTATATGGATCCTCTGTCTAATATGATGGATATTACTATGCCCCTCAGAACGAGGAGATAGAAGGTTCTTAATTATCTTCATTGTGTTTTATCATTATCAAAAATTAATCTTCTATAGTATTTTCAATTCCTTGATAGTAAATCGTGTGAAATAATTTCTAGGATGGATTTGATGAGTGCTCCTTAGGCTCATATTAGATGTTATCCTTAACGGGTCTTCATTACTATACCTGATGGGGTGTTATGTTTCCTTCCGAAAGAATGTGACATGCAGATTCTTAGAACCCAACCTTAATATGTGGAATTGGGGAATGTAATATCATTTTTATATTATGATCTAGAGTGGTAATATTTATGTAATGATATTTATCCTTTTTTTATTTAGTTTTTTGAAATTTTCCCTTCAGGTTCCTTTGGGATTACACTGGTAAGATCAGCTGAGTTTTTTACTTATATTGTTTCAAATACTCTTCCAAATAAATATCCATACTTACCATATAAAATCAGTTTATATTAAAGTGTCTAGGACTCAGTTGGATTATTTGATTGATAAATTATATATAATCCCAAGTGTTTCACCTTAGATCGAACATGTTCTCTTTGAAAATAAAGATAATGGAACACTTCACTGTTGATCAGAAACATAATAGGGTTATAGTAAATAAACTGCATCTTTTTCCATATATTAATGATATTTTTGAAAACATTAATTTGGAAAAGTGGTTACCCAAGAGTGATCTTTGATACGGTTATCACTAATTGAGAATAAGAGAATAATGCATTCAAATAACTAACTTTTCGATCACGTATGTTCATTTTGATTATCTTTTCCACTCATTTGGTCTAACAAATTCTCTTATAATATATATGGATTTATTGAACATGATATTCCATGAGTTTCATGATATGTTCATTGTGGTCTTTGTGGATGATATCCTAGTTTACTCTCAATCTGAGTAAGATCGTATGAACCATATAATATAAATTTCAAAAATGATTAAAAACAGTTGACATTATACCAAGATATTGAAATTTCATTTCTGGAATTAGAGATGTGATGTTCTTGGGTAACTTGGTTTCATAATATGTAATCTTATTTGACCTTGGGAAGTAAAAAGATGTAATTACATGGGAAAAACCACAAAATAATTTCGTGATTCATAGATTCTTGGATTTAGTGGTTTCTTATTTCTAGTTTGTAATGGGTTAACCAAAGTAGGATTCTTTAATAACCACACAAACTTTTAAGGGAGTGAATTTCTATTTTGATAATAAATTTCAGGGTTAGTTTTTTTGAGTTGAAATGAATTTTGAATTTGGTTTCGTTTTTAACTATTCCAGAGTTTGGGTAGGCCTATGTGGTCTTCTGTGACAAATTGGGTTTGGTATTTTTTTCTTATGAATGGTGATCATGTGGTAACATGTGGTTCTTAACAACCTTGAAAATATGAGAATAATTATCGACCCCATGGCATTGAACTCGTAGTTATGATTCCTGCACTTAAGAGTTGGTGGTATTACTTTTTATAGAAATTCTATTTTTGAATTGTTAATAGGAGATCCAAAGTTATAACTTTTTAAAAAAATTGTATATAAATCAATGGAATTTGGTGGAGTACCTACATTATTTTTTTTAATCATTTCCTATTCCCCGGGAAAGGTAAATTTTATTACTGATATATTGTGCATAAAATTCTGTCCCATGCCATGAAAGAATCATCCGAAGTGAGGAATGTCATTCAAATTTTTTCATAGTTTCATTTAGGATACATGGAAGAATAGGAAGAGTATTTATTGGATAGTTTTCAGTTGACCTCCACTATTATTGTGATGATTCTTTACAATCAACATCTTAATAAAGAATTATATTACATCAGAGAATCTATTTATGAGGGGGATACCATTGTTGTGTGTTCCTTCTCCATATAGGGTATTTGATGTTTTTGGAATTAGTTTGTTATGACTTTAACTATGTAAAGATAAATAATGTTGGATTTCCAAAATTCCCAAAATGTTTTTCAACATTGAGCCATATATATTTCTTATGCTAGAAGACGAATATTTTGGTGGGTAGGTATAAGATGTTACATTTCTGATTTTGTTTCTCACTGAAATTCATTTCAAAAGGGCATTGATGAGCACCAGATACCTTAATGATTACATCAACCACTTTTGAATCTAATTTGGATGTTTAATGAAATTGTTAGGGACTTTTTGGTTGATTTTCCACAAACCCCCTCAAAGGAAGATTGAAAATTGGGTTTTGATCAATTTAATGATAAAATCGGACTGTATTATACAATTTTATGACACAACCCAATTTTATAGGTTTGGAAATATAAATGGAAATGATATTGGACATTTTCATGTAGTTCCTTTATATATAGTCTCTAATAAATATCCTCATTTTTCCGTTAGTTTTTAGAGAGTCCTTTAAGAAGAAATGGGATCTAAGGTTCAGTTTACTTTGGCATTCCATCCATAGAAGGATGTCTCGTTGGAGGGTGCTATAATTATTTTTTCATATTATATGTGGATATGTTATTGAATTTGAGGGATCTTGGGATGACCATTTAGGACTACATGAGTTTTCATATAATAATAGATACAATTTTATGATCAGGATTGATCATTTTGAGGAATTTTATAGACGGTCATGTAAATATTCATTGTGTTGGTAAGTGATTGGTGAAACATCCTTGGTTGGGAAATTTTTTTTCTAAGAGATGAAAAAATATTCACTTGATTTGTCAGAGAATATTGACAGTTCAGTGTTTGTGAATGTCCAATATAGATCATAAATGTAGACCATTAGAGTTCTTTGTTGGTGATTAGGTGTTCTTGACTGTTTCACCATGGTTGGCTCATTAATGGAATGGGTGTAAGGGGAGTCTTGATTAAAATTTTGAGGGGCCTTTTTATGTTTTTGAGTAGGTGGGGAATGTGTCCTACAATTTATAACATCCAACAATGTTTAAATAGATACAAAATATGTTCCATGTAACATTGTTTTATAAGTAAATTTTTGACCCATCTCATTTCCTGAGATATGAGGATATTGATGTTGAGCTTCATTTATCAATGAAAGAGAATCCAATCTGGATTACTAAATGTGTGAAAATGTTACTTTATTGGGGGATGATATCACTGGTATTTATTATATGGTATCATGTTTCTATTTCTCATGAGAATTGAGAATGTGAGACACCAATGATAGATCATTGAGCTCATATATTGAAATTTAATATTCTTGACATTATTTATTGGGAAATAATTATTTATGGTGGGGAGGTTGTTACATTTCGTTACCTGGTTTTAGGTATTCCTTGAACAAGTCTTTGATATCACTCTTAATAAGACCCATTTCATGTGTTCTTGTAAAATTAGGTAATTTTTTAGTATTTTGTGATTAATCATGGTTGGAGTTGTGTTTTGGGTAAATGGTGAGGCTTTTCCAAGAAAACTGTGCACCCATTGACTATGCTCTAGAGGGGAGAGGGGGTGTATGCCTTTTCGAAACATTATTTCTAGACTCCCCAAATAATGTCAGCTTAGAAAATGTTATTTTTTATGGCCATCATATAGCTAACCAAACTGTGTTCCCACCATGGAGAAATCCTGGACCCTAGATAGTAGGGGGTCGCAATTAGGGGACACATTTTGATTAACAATGTGGCCCTACCTAACAAACCATGCATGCATGTTTTTATTTATGTGAGATTTTATATAAAAATAACTAACCCCCTTGTTTAAGACCTATAATACCTCAATTAAACAATAATATGATATCATTTGATTTTGAGGATCTTAATAGGCGGTTTTGGATTCAAAAAATCCTTCTTTTGGAAGGTTTAATCATGGGTGATCACATTTAATCTACTCTAGGTATGTTGATATTCTCTCACATGGTTATTCCGATCCCCAATTTTATACAGCATTGAGATTGATAGATCATATATTAATTTATGGATCTAATAACCATTTAATTGGATTGTGATTCAAGGCTTGGTTTTTAGATCCCTATTGCCTTCATTCCATATTTGCATTCCAATCAAAGGTTTTAATCATTTCACTTTTCGTGATTAAAGGTAGGTGTTGCCATTTGGGATTCTCTGTTTAATAAAAACGTTTTTTATCGATAACTTTTAAAAATATTTCAATTAATTTATAAATCACTAATTTTGAATGACATGGAATTAGATTTTAAAAGGAATGGATTTTGAGAAAAATCATTAATTTTAAATAAATAGGAATTTTTGTATAAATTAGAAAAATGGTGGATTTGATGAAACGATTTGAGATTTGATTTGGTAAATTTCATAAAATTGAAAAGATGAAAACCTATGACTGGTTTTATTTTGAAAATTATTGAAATGATGAAAAAACAATTGGTTTTGAAATTGAATATATATATTGAAATTTATAAGTATGAAATTGAATTATAAATGATGATTTATTTGGAATGAGATGATTTCCCAATTTTTTAATGATTGATTGAGAACATGTGAGCCCGGGTTGTTAGTGGGATATATTTCATAGGAATGGTAAAATCTTGATAACCTATAAATGGACTAATGTTGAAAACTCTATGAAAAACCTAGATGGGCATGATCTCCCCAAACGATATGTTGATGAGTCCTATTTGACATGAGCATGAGCAATGGGTGTACACATATTTAGTAATGATCACTAATATGAGAAATATGAGGATCTCATTGAAGGAATCTAATGAACATCATAGAATAATACCATGGTGATTGTTTTTAGGTTTTGTTTATATATTTCATTAATTATGGAACTATTCTATTCATGCCAAACTACTTACATTAATTATTTTATATAAAACATTTATCTAACCCATGTTTTAAATGTTTTTCATCCATTGGAAGGAAGCCATGTTTTTTACTAAAAATTAAAATGATCTTTTATTCCATTAAAATTTATATTTAAAATTATATCATGATTTTGTTTATTATTATGTAATCTCTTTTGGAACACGTGGTGAGATGCTACATGTCCTTATTGCTGAAACCCTTCCTTTCCTCACGTCTATAAAATTTTCTGTGATTGGTATGATCATAGGGGAAGATCAACTTATAGGTTGTGAATGTTATTGATCATTTAGAATTAACATTATTAGAGATGACCAGTGGAGAAGATATCCACTTATTTCATGGGATGACAGAGTTCTCATATTTGTAGATAATGATTACTTTGAAGATGTAATATTTTGGGTTTTTTTATATAATTTTTTGGTGCTTTTTCTATATAGAGTGTTGAGAATAAAAACTTCTATCTTATTATATTCTATGGTTTTGTGGAAATTTTACTCCCTCAAGATCATATATGACTCTAGGTTCTATTTATCAAACCTTGGGGGTTTCGAATTCCCTTCGGTCCATTTCATAGATGACCCAATTATTATAGTGCTTGGTTATTTTGGCTTGTTCATGCCAATGATTATTTGAATATATTTTATGTGGTCCCCATAAATTATATTTTTTAAAATAAAAAAATATATGGATTTGAATAGAAAAAACATCAATGATTGTTTTGGATATCATAAAATAAACTTTTTATGGGATATTTGAAGATTTTAATATTTTTACATTAGGTTTCATTAATTAAGATTATTATTAATTTTTTAATAATTATGATACTAATAAAACTAAATATATGGAATAATGTATGAGTCCAAAAAGTGTATCTATGATTTGAATTTTTCTCTGATTAGTGGATAACTACCAATGGTTTTTTTAAAGTATTATCAAGTATCTAAAACACAATCTAATTTATCATCAAGGGGAGTTAAATTCATTTGAGAAAAATGAAAGTGATGATTTTTTTAATTAAAAAAATTATTAATGCAATAATATTATTACTACCATAACGATATTATGAACTTTTTATATACTCATATTCTTCATTAAAGGGATTTGATTGTCTCTTGATGCATGATAATTTGGTAATTACCTATTCATTACAAAAATTAAAACACTATGAGGTGACATATCCAACACTTGATGTTGAGATTACATCAATGGGTTTCTATATCAATTTTGAGTAATTTTCTATATGGGTTGAAATCTAAGATAAAAATATGTCATGAAATATTAAATAATATATTCACTCAAAAAGAGTTGAACATGCATCAAACAAGATTTACAGAACTGAAAAAGGTTAATGACTACTTGATTAACTAATATACCTATAAAACAAGAAATGTAGCCAATTTATTATGTAAAAAAAATAAATCATTAATCTTTATATGTTTGAACCATAATCCCTAAATTTATAATTTATTGAATTTTGGACTAAAAATTATGTATATAGAAACCCATTCCCCTTAGGATTACGTATCACATCATTCATCCTTTAATGAAATAATAAACAATGCTCAAAAGTAAGATCATGGTTTTTAAATAAAGGGAGAATTGTTTAAAGATGTAATCATACCTAAATTTAATTTTGATGAATAAGGTATTATTAAAATTGTAAATAGGTTATGTGTTAGAAGTGTTTTCTAGTTCTATATTGAGTTTCTAAGTGATTCTCAAAGCTCTATATTTTTCATTCATAATGGCAATTTCCAAATATATATAGATTTTCAAAAATATTATTTATGAGATAGAATAAAGGAATATTTTTTTATATTAAAATGAAAAAATTTACATCGATACATTGAAATTTTCGATGACACCCACCAAAAGAAATATTGTCAATAATTTCTATTCATTTATTTAAATAGGAGAATATATATATTGATTTCATGGTGGGCTTAAGAAATTATTTTTGTGTAAATAATTATATTTGTATTGTTGTTGATATTTTTACTAAATATGCGCATTTTTAGGCCTATTTGAGATACAATGTCATTCGATCAACTAGACAGACTTTATCTGGAAGACATATCCGGGTTACGTGAAATTCATCTCTCTTTTGAATCTAATAGTGAACCCATATTTACATAAAAAAAAATCTAATTCTATTTTGAATCTATTGTGTACTAAATTAATTTTAAGTACAAATTTTCATACTAAAACCAAAGAATAGTCATAGTGTAAATTTTATACATTAGAGGATATGATCATTGATTCCTCATTAGATTTGTTTGGTGGATTATTTTTATAATAATAGTTTCATCCCGATATATAGATGACACCATTTGATGAATTATATTGAAAGAGGTGTCAAAATCCAAGATGTTTAGATGAATTTAGTGAAAGAACGTTGTTTGTATCTAAATTGGAAGATTATGTGGTTCAATATCAAAAGTAGATATAACCCCATATAAGGGTGGCAAAGAGTAACAATAATGATTTATGCCGATATCCCAAGGGAATATCTCCAGTTTTATTTTCACGTTATTATTTGTAATAAAATATATTTAGTGAAATGTGTCTTAACCTTTGTAAGGAATGTATAATTAATTCCATTACTTATTTTCAACACTTTGAGATCTTATTATATAATTTTTTTGTAAATAAATTTGATAGTTGTATTTAAATGAAACATTGAGTTAAAATGAATCATAATATAAACTCCACTGAATTGATGGTTCTAAATAAGTCTAAATCCAAATGAAATATTTAAATGTCTTAATGGATAAAAATTTATTTATTAATGATTATTAAATAAGAAATCATTTTATGGAAAATATATTTTATTATTAAAAAATTCATTTTCATGGAAAATGATTTTTATTGCAGTTTTCTAATGAATATCCTAACTAATTTTAGGAAATTATTGGAAACATATATTTGTTGAATAGTTTTAATTTTTGAGACCATCATATAAACAATTTATTGCAGTAAATTTCTAGATTTTTTTGAAAATATTTATTTTCTAGTAAATAGTGAAAAATAATAATATTTATTAGAAGCTATATTTTTTCAAGAATTTAAAAATCACATTTAACAAAATCAATGTAAAATTATTTCTTTATATAATTAATAATACTATTAATTTCAATGGAATCTATTTAATAGTGTATTTTTTATAAAAAAGTTTTATACCCGAAATGAAATTGATCCGAAAGATTGTTTTCATTATGTTTTGTGTTTATATCTAATGTTACTTTATAAAAACTATAAAAATTAAATTTCAAGAAATGTATTATATATATGGAATCAGTATTTTCAAAATTTAATCAAAAGACCCTTTCATTTTTGGGCAATATGAATAGTAACTAACGTTAATTTTTGTTACCAAGGTAAAATTAAAATAGGATAATTATTATTAAAAATAATGTGACAATGATTTAAATTCATTCATAAACCTTATTTAATTTCCTTGAATGATTATATTTCATCCATAATTATAAAAATTTCAAATATATGATATTTTTGTCACATTTGACTCTGATTGTCTCCTTTATAATATTTAAGTTAAAGATAAAGTCAAATATGTCACTTTCATAATTTTAATATCTATAATACTTTACAACAGGTGTAATATATATATATATATATATATATATATGGTTTTTTGAAATATGAATGAATTTTTTATCATTTAATCTTTATTTTTAATTTTTATTTAGTAAATAATTACATCAAATGTTGATGTCACACTGACATAATGCATGTTCAAGGAGTAGTAAAATAATGTAAAATATTTACAAAACTAAAAACTTAAATTTTTTTTGGGAGACTTATTGAGTACAATGAATTTAAAAGACAAATAAAACATATGATATATTTTTAGGGGATTATGTTCTAATTGAATTTCTTACATAATTTTTTCATAGTAAAATAAAATGAATTGTTCCAAAAATTGTGTTAATAATATTGTTTTGATAAATAATATTTTATTAAATGAGTTAAAGATCATAATATTTCAATAATAATCGATGGTATTTATATATGGTATAAAATATAAACATGACTCTAATTATGTGCCACATTTCATTTTATAGTAATTGAATTTAACCCTTATAGAGTTAGAAACATTATTTCCATGGTAATTGTCAAAAGGGTTAAAGAGGGTTTAGAGATATAGATAATCTTAAAACCATAATAAATCCTTGTCCAAATTTTATTGGATAAGATAATTTCAACACATCCTATTATTATCATAAAATTATATATATTTTGAATCATTTGAGTATAATAATTATTTTAAATTAATTTAATACTTTATGAAATTTCATGGGTCCCTATTTCCATACATATAAATGGAAACACACTCTTTTTCATTTTTCAATAATGATTTAAACTTATATATAAGAAAATAACTAAATTAATATCATTATATATTACATAAAAAAATTCTAGATCTTTTCATTTTATCAAAAAATACAATCCTTTATAGGTTTGGGGTACAGGAAAAAAAGCATCATCTACGAAGAAGTATAACTCAGGAAATATCATTTTAAATTTTATTAATTTTTTTCTCACATAAATATATCATAAAAATTATATAATATGTAATTAAGTATCTTAAAAATACTTTATTTTTATTATAACAATGGAATAATTACTATTTATCTTTTCCCCATCCTTTGAAAATAATAACGCTGCTCGTGCATACATGTGGACTACCACATCAACGAAGCCATCCAATTAGTTTTTCACATCTAATTTACATGGATGTCAAAACAAATAAATTTAATGAATATATATTATAAATATATTATAATAATTATTTTGGGATGTTGAATTATTCTTTATCCTTCTCTTATTCTATCCATATAAATTTGAAAACAATGATCTTGTTTACATACAACCTATTGTCTCTACGAACAGTGAAAATCATTTTTATCTAAAACTTCTATTGATAAAACAATATATATATATATATAGTAGATATATATAATATATATATATATCATGATTAATATTAAATATTATATAGATCCATGATCAATGTTCAACTACATGAACCACCAATCTGAAAATCTCATGAAAAATGAAAGAGTTAACACAAGGAAAAAATAAATTTAATAATCCTTTTTTATAAATGGGGTTTGCATTGTTATAATAGGATCATATATTGTATTATTTTCATGTAAATGATTTTATTATATAATTTTACTATTATGAATTTATTATATAATTTTTCATAGCAATTTGGAAGAATGAATAAACTGAAGTAAGGGTTTTAGGTTGCAAACTCAATGTTTACCGAGGATATTTATTATTGAGTTTAAAAATATGAATTTTAATGATATTACTATCATTAAAATCAATAATTTTTTAACCTGTATTAATTTATTTATATTAAATCTTTTAATTTATTTTTCCACTCATTAAGCACTCAAGAGACTGGAATAATAATCTTAAGGCAATTTATCATTATTTTACTTTTTATTCAAAAACTGTTTTATCCCGTGTTCATGTTATCTAAAAAATGAATAATATTTTAAATATTAACCATTAATTTTTAAAACTCATATTCACCTAGGTTTTAATTTTTTACAACTTTTCAAAGGAGAATATTCTTTTTATTTTTTGAATGTTGTATATATTATTTTTGTTATAGTGTAAAATGAATCTTTGTTTAAACATAAATAATACAAATGGAATTCTCCAACAAAATTAATAACTAATAATTTTAAATTCAGTTACATTTAATATGAGATATTTAGATATTACATATGCATTACTATGGATAAAATCTATGGATAAAATCGACCTTATTTCATTTGATGGATTATGGTGGTGATGTTTTATGTATTATTCTACGAAAATGATTATTTCCCTTAGGTTAATTATGATAGGGTTAAACCATTATTCAACCCATTTTTTCAATGTGTCATGATATGATAAAAATATGAAACGCTTATAAAACTTATTTCTTTTCCACTGGTCATGATATTATGAATTTTATGTCATTTGGAACACCTATGTGTGATTATCATTTTTTGACCGAAGGTGCTAGAATTATATGCCCCTCTAATGAGTTGGGTAAATATGGATATCACATTAAATTATAAGGATTGGAATGTGTAGTTAACCCTATAATATCTCGACACCTATTACCCAAATTCGGTTCTTTATTATATGACATTGGGATGATACCAGGAATCATGTCCCAAAAGACTGATCAGTTTAGTATTATTGGAAAAAATACACATACATAAGTTCAACATTACATATTGAAAAGAAATACAACACTAATTTATTCCATTAGAACCATCGAAGACTCCTAGATTATTCTAGCAAGTCAGTTATAACTAAGTTCTTCATATCCTGTTAAAAGGAAACATAAGAAAGGGGTGATCTCAAACACTTAGTAAGGGTAAGAAATATAGTGGAAGATAACATAAACATTATTCATGATTAGTAATTCAAAACACATTCCTGTACAAATAATATACATGGACACTTTATGGAAGGAATATGAGATGAGTAAATAATTCAACAATAAAACATAGTCATGGGTATTCTACTCACCAAATTACCACATGAACCATCATTATTATATTCATAGTGAGGGAATGTATAATGATGGGAATTCTAAAAAATCTTGTCAAGGCCTCGACCAAGACGTCTAAAAATGTTTTAGGCATCAGCCAAATCCATATGTCAAATTGGGAAAGGCCTCAGCCAATTCTACATCTAATTGTCTCATGAGACCAACTGATGCACTGTAGAGCTATAGAGAGCTCCACCCGTAACATACTAAGTCTAATACATTCCATATATAAAATGGTTGAAATATAAGGAAAAATTTGTATTAAAAGTACCATATTAAATGTCAATATTTTAACCCTAAACCATGAATTGTATAAAAATAACACATCTACAGTCGAACATATCAGAAAAAATTCAATATAATATGGAAGATTTTTATCATAATAAATCAACCTCAAACAAGTTTAAAATCCATCAACGGATGTTGACATAGATGAAATGAAAACTATTTGAAATAAATTCCTCTTTCTATTTTGAAACAATTTAAGAGTCACAAAATTATAAAATAAAACATTTATTTTGAAAATATTTTTATAATGTTGTATAGGAAGCTTCTATGATGACATAATGGTGGAATATAGTTGCACTTGCCATATAAGTTAAGAAAATATTGTTACAATAATTTTGTCAAAAAGGTCATAAAGTACCTTGTTTAGAAAACGAATGAAAAATTACTTTCAAAATATAATTGGTAAAATAAGGGTATACATGACTTTAACCAATAGTCTAGTAAATAGTAATAAATTTTTTAAATAAAGTTTTATAAAAACATGGATGTGGATGATAAAGAGGTCCCAGTAGATACTTACGTAAAAACAACTTTTGATAATAAAGAGATTATGAAATTAACCCTTACCTTGAACGTTTCCTAAGTCAATGGTATGTTAAACTCATGTATAATAGTTAATACATTGTTATTAAATTAATCAAGAACTATATACATAATCATGATATCATATAGGATCCTCTAATATTCCATTGTTAATAATATTTCTTTAGTATCATCGTTTCAGGTTTTAACTGATTCTTTTTCCTTTATATTCATTATTACGTAAGCCATGTTTGTTATGGATTGGATGTATTTGATTCATATAAATAATGATATTATGTTCATAAAAAATATTTTTAATCATTAAATAATAATTATTCTTGAATGATTACTATGGGGAATGAATCTCATTGCGTTCGTAAAGACGATAATCTATATGTACGCACGAGGGAAAATATCATTATATTGATGGTAAAATAAAATGTAATAAAATGGTATATAATATATAAAGAATAATTAACATGTTATATTTATTATTCACAAAATTTATACTCATTATTATACCCATTCAAATAGTGAAGTGTTTGAATAACAAACTACACCACGACGGGAAGATGGTAAGCCGTACATACGCACATATGGTGATTTTTACATTCATATAATGGATATAATAAATAATATGGTTCTAAAATTTTTATAATAACATCATAGTATATATAAGATACTAGATTTATTATTGTAGAATTGAAACCACTATGAAAGAGGATGTGGAAGAAGAAAAGATCATGTAAGAGGTGATAAAATATTTTCATCTTCTTCGGGTTCTTCATGTTTATTTGATCAAAAGGGATCATTAGGTTGGATTATGAAAAAAGGAAGGCCTCTAGGATAAAATAAGGAATGTTGGGATGATATTTGGGTAGAGTCTGGCTGAGCCAAATGTAATTTGAGGTGTTATTTTGAGAGAAGGGGAAGTGCCCTTTTATAAGAGCAGTGATGGTCAGTTTAGGAAAATATTGAAATATTAATTTATAATATAATCATTTTCGGGTAATAATGGCTCCAAAATGATTTATTTAGAGGATAAGGTGGGTATGAGTCTAAAACCTCTCAACAAATTGGTTTTAGATAGCATTAGTTCCCCATATTAACTTTATCTTTTAGATTTACTTCTTAGTTAAATAGTTTGACATTTACCACGTCTCTTTGTATTTTTATATAATATGGTTAATTAAATTACTATAAATGACATGAAAACTCCAAGTGGTTCATTATTAATGTATATATATAACTTTATCTAATTCTTTCTTTCGAACCTTATATTTTTATAAATATTATATCTATTAATAATATAGTATTTTTTTTTAAAACTCAATTATGTCAATTTTTACAATATTTTGTATATGATCCTGTAAAAATATTAAGAACATGATTAATATGAAATAAATTATATAATAAAAGAGAAAATGTCATATTGATATAGAAAATTAGTGTAATTTATCAAAAGTCTCAAATTACCTTTAATTGGATATTTATAATATCTATTATTTTAATCATTCATTAATAAGGTAATTACTAGAGCACCATTGTGTCATAAATAAATAAAATTATATAATGTCTAAAAATTATAAATAAAATAAAATATTATAGGAAATTATTTTATCTTTTTAATTAATTTTTATAGTAGAATTTATCTTATGTGTAACCCTATATTAAAAATGGTTTTGTTATGAATCATTGAATTTAACACTTTTAACTCTTCTTAAAATAAAATAATAATAAATGTCATAATCTAAACCAAGTTTTCCCAAGAGTATCATATTTTGTTACTATGGTTGTTTTTGGTTGAATTATAGTTATCCAATAGAATTAGGACATGTGTTAAGATAATTATAAAATCATTTTACCGTTAATTCCCCTATTTACTTTTAACCGTGGTAAATAAAAGTAAAAAGTTATTCACCAAAAATTATTTTCATCTTATTGAACCACATTTTACTTACTAATAATAACTATTTCGTTTATATTTTTATAATTCAACTCACATAAGCGGTAAAATTATGTTTTATGCAAAATGGCAAATGCTCTTACGAGGTGGGTAAAAGATTGTAAAAAGTTCAATTCAATTCATATATATATATATACATATTATAAAATGACTCCAATTAATTAAATTGAAAATATATAGGTAATATAAATATTTTTTGACCTAAAATAAATCTAAATAAAATAAATAAATAATTAAATAAAAATTCTATTTTTACCAATAATTGAGTGTTTTTCACTATTTATCAAAAATGGAAAGTGTTAAAAAAAATACCAAAAATTCACCCTAAGTAAATTTCAATATTATAAATTCAAAATTGATGTCCATTTTGAAAAATAAAATTTATTAAATTTTGAAATGTGTGTATTACTATTTATAATAGCTATTTTGACTGGTCACGGTGTGCTAGAGTCTTGAAGTTGCGTATAATGCAAGCTATTAAATTATTCAAAGGGAAATGTACCATGAAATATTGGGGTGTTACAATCAATCCCCTTCAAATAATTTTGTCCTCAAAATTTCTAGAATGCTACCGCAAAAAAAATTTGGGTGGTTCTTCGTCATAAGTTCCTCTAGTTCCCTCATTGACTCTTCCATCTTATGGTTCCTCCACGGATATTTTACAAAGCGAGTCATCTGGTTTCTCCATACTTGTTCCTTGGTATCAAGAATTTTTATAGGCTCTTTACAATAATAAAAACTGAGTTCAAGTTCAATTTTGTCATAGGTGAGTACATGCATTGGTTCAGGCATGTATTTTCTCAATAGTGATATGTGGAACACAACGTGAAATTTGGAGAGACTTGGTGGCATTTCCAAATGGAAAGCTATAGCCCTAATTCGTTATAGAATTTAAAATTTGTAATGTACCTAGGACTTAATTTACCCTTCTTACTAAATCGTATAACTCTCTTCCATGGAGATACCTTCAAGAAAACATGATCTATAACCTAAAATTCCAAATCCTTCCTTCAGTTATAGGAATAGCTCTTCTTCCTACTTTGGGATGCTTTGATGTGGTTTTGGATAACCTTCACCTTTTCCATCGTTTCCTCAAAAAGTTCTTGGCCAACAAGTTTTCTTTCCCCAACATCATCCCAACAAGTGGATGTGCGATATCCCTTTCTATATAATGCTTTATGTGGTAATATCTGAATATTTGAATGGAAGATATTGTTATAGGAAATTCTACAAGAGGTAAACATTGATCCCACGTACCTTGAATGTCAAGTGAGCAAGATCTCAACATGTCTTAAAAGGTTTGAATAGTCCATTATGATTCTCCATCAGTTTGAGGGTGGTAGGCAGTGCTCAAACAATGTTCTCTATCTAGGGATTTCTAAATACTTTTCCAGAATCATGATGTAAAAATGGGATCATGCTCAGAAACAATTGATATGGTGTATTCCATGCTGGATTGAAACTTCCTTAATATATAGTCTTTCTAAACGTTCAAGTGGTAAATCTTCACTTATAGAATGAAATTGTGCCAACATGGTAAGATGATCAACAATGACCCATATTGCATCTTTCATTCTAGGAGTCTTTGATAGTCCCATGACAAAGTATATTGTAATATCATCCCATTTCCACTCAGGTATGGGTAAAGGATGCATGAATCCTCTCGGATGTTGTCTTCTAGCATTCACTTGCTGGAAAACCATACATCTTGAAACAAAATCAGCAGTTTCCCTTTTCATGTTGTCCCAAAAAAAATTCCTTCAAATCCCTATACATCATGGTACTCCCTGGGTGTATAGAGAAATTGGATCTATAAGCATCATCCACAATTCCCTTTTTTGATCAGGTATATCGGGAACACAAAGTCTCTTCCCAAATTTCAAAATTTCATCTTCATATAAGAAGTCACTCAATCTCCCATCATTTATAGCTGTAATCTTATTTTGAAACTCATCTTCGTCAGTCTAAGAATTTTTTAACCTTTCTAGAAAAGATGGTTTGGCAACCATTTGAAAAAGTATTGATGTTTCACCTTCCATGGTTATTCCCATATACAACATTACTAGATCCATGTATATAGGATCCTTTTCAACTATCATCTTGTTATAAACACCATGATCCTTTCTACTCAAAGAATCTTCCACCTTATTTGACTTCCTCGAGTGGTAGTGTATTGTGAAATCATAATTCTTGAGTAGTTCAAGCCATCTCCTTTGCCTTATGTTTAGTTAATTTTGTGAGAAAATATACATCAATCTCTTGTGATCATTATAAATATAAAATTTTTCATCATAGAGATAGTGTCTCAATGTCATCAGAGAAAATATTACAGCTGCTAACTATATATCATGAGTGGGATAATTTTGCTCAGTAATTTTTAGCTCTCAGGATGCATAGGCAATAGATTTATCATTTTTCATAAGGACACAACCAAGTCCTTTAATTGAAGCACCACTATAAATAACAAACTCATTGTTCCCTGATGGTAGATTCAAGATAGGAGAGTTGTCTAATCTTCTCTTCACTTCATCAAAACAATCTTCACACTCTTTTTACTAAACAAATTTAACCCCTTTACGTGTGATCATGTATAATGGGTTAGCCAACCGGGAAAAACTATGGATGAAACATCAATAATTACCTACTAAACCAATAAAACTATATACCTTAGTTACACTCGTCATTTCTAGCCATTCATGGAATTCCTTGGTCTTTGATAGATCAACATATATTCCAACATTCGAAAAAATAAGGCCATGAAATGAAATCTCTTGAAACCAAAATTCACACTTGCTAAAAATTCCATATAATTTATTTCATATGAGGGTTTTCAGAATAGTGTGATATTGATTTTCGTGATCTTTGAAGCTTTTTGAGTATACCACGATATCATCAATAATCACCACAATAAATTCATGATGATATTCTTTGAAAACTCTATTCATTAAATCCATGAAGACTGAGGGTGCATTATTCGATCCAAAAGGCATTACTGTAAACTCGTAAAGCCTGTACCTGGTTTGAAATGCTGTTTTCAGAATGTCTTCCTGCTTCACACACAAGTGATGATATCCTAATCGAATGTAAATCATTGAAAAATATAGTGCTCCATATAGTTTTTTAGTAAATAATCAATGCGAGGTAGGGGATAATTGTTATTTATTGTCATAGCATTGATCTCCCTATAGTCAATGCACAACCTCAGAGATCCGTCTTTATTTTTAACAAAAAGGACACAGGATCCCCATGGAGAAATAGTAGGGAGAATAAATTCATTATTACTCAATTCCTCTAGTAGTTTTCTTAGGTACACTAATTCTATAGTGGTCATTCTATAAATTGTCTTCGATATGGGATTGAACCAGGAATTAAATCAATGGAAAACTCATTTTCTCATTCTAGAGGATGTCCTGGTAAATCCTCTAGAAACTCCTCCACATATTCTTGAAAAATAGGTACATAGAGTATTAGAACATTCTTTTCCTCACCCATAATTATATCATTCTCATCCTCCCCAATTATTGAATTTAGTAGAGGTACTCGGGGTGGATCTAGATAAGAATCAGATGGTGAAATTTCTGTAATAAAGATAAGGTACTCGTTATCATCATTGAGAATTGTAAAATTCTGCTTCTTACAATAATTTTTCACATCTTGGTCTGAAATCCAATCCATACTGATGATTATATCAAATTAAATCATGGGTATGGAGATTACATTAACAGATAAATATCATTTGTATGCCTTAATGGGAATTGATTCATAAGACTTTGTTGCAATGATACTTCCCATAAGAGTTTTTACTGCCAGCTCCCTTGTTAAATCAAATTGTAAATATATAATTTTCCTAGAAAATTGGGAAGATATGAAACAATGCGATGATACAGAATCAAATAAATCATTGGTTAAACTTGAGGAAACCATTAAATTACCTGCCACCATGTCTTTAAGAGCTTCAACCTTAGCAGTAGTTATCTCATAAGCTTTTCCTTGATCCCTTTTCCTTTTCTGAGTTAATTTTCCCTGACACTTAGGAAATTCATTTTCATAATGCCTCATCACCCTAAAATTGTAGCACTGGACATTATTAGCTTCTTTCTTCCCCTTATGATCACTAGTAAGATGGCCTTTCTGTCCACATTGGTAGCATACTACTTTTCCTTTTAGAGTGGCACTAGGGTGATTCCTTCAACAATTATGACTATGTGGAAATTCAACTCTTCTCTTCTTCCCTGTTTCCTTATTTCCTCTCTTAGAGTGTTTAGGAGATCACTTATTCTATAGCTTTTCTTAAAAGTCGTAAGACGTAGAGAATTTATTTTATATCTTTATAGCACAAGAGACGATATCTTTATACGATGAGAAGGATTGTGAGACAAATGGATGACATAGAAATGGTTTTAACCCATCAATGAAATGATCACTCATACATCTTGTGCTATGTATATAATCTACAACATGCCTTGTAAATATTTTAAATTTAGCTTCATACATTGCGACATTATCATCCCCCTTTGGTCTCAGACATAGAAATTATCGTTCCATATCTACTCGATGGCCACGAGGAAAGTATTTTTATATGAAAATACCTTTAAACACCCTCCATTCCATAGTTGATAATTCTTCATCCTCCTTCGTGTTTTAAATTTATGACCACCATTGATCTGCATCTCCAATGAGGTGACAAACTGCCATGACAAATTTTTCCCTTTCACTACTCCCCAAAGCATGAAATATTTTCTCTAAGAAACTTATACACAATTCAGATAAAAATGGATTTGTAGATCCATTGAATGTTTTTATTGTTTCCTCATGAAGCAATATAACTTTGATCCTCCGTGTTGTGGATCAGGGTGCCCCATATCGGTAAGGTTACTATTAATAACCTGAGTGAATTGTCATAGATTGGTGATAAGCTGATCAACACCAATTGTATCACCAGCTCTTCTATAATTATCTTGAGAAAGAGGGAAAACCCTACTAGGATTACGTGCATTGATATGGTTTCCATTCCTTCCACTAGACGACGTTTTTAAACAAAAAGAAACAATAGATTTTTTATGAACCACAATACATAATTCTGAACTCGTAAAACAAATAACATAAATTGAAAAGTTTATGGATATAATCGATAATCATAATTTTTTTTTCATTGAGGACGTATATACTCAAAAATATCTCATATTTTTTTCTAATGACAATGAGAATTACCCCAAGCATATCCCTAGGGTGTTTTGTAACCGAGAGTGCAGCAAGGACCATTGTCATGCACTAGTTCCCGTTCGAGTATAGATCAAAGCGGTGTTTTTGGGTTTTACCCCAAGGTACAACTAGGCCAAGGCTGCCTCTTCCTACTCCTATCTAGACAGATATGTATTGTATAAGAAACTCAAAACATCACCATAGTATAAAAATACTGGGATTTTCTTCTCTACTAATCCTCAATGTCTATCATTGGGTAATGTTCTCTTATCATAGTTTTTATAAATTTAGTTTCCAAGGTTTGTACTAAACTTTATCTGATACCAACTGTAACACCCTGAACATAGTTACTCAAAGTTGGTTATTTATTACATAACATTGTCATGATACAAGGAATAATGTCCTGAAAGACATATCAGTTTAGTATTATTAGAGAAAAGATACATACATAAGTTCAACATTACAACTTGAATTGAAATACCACGCTAATTTATTCCATTAGAAACATAAATTCCTTATTGATTATTCCTACAAGTCACTCATAAATAAAATCTTCATATACTTGGAAAATGAATCATAAGAAAGGGGTGAGCTCAAACATTTAGTAAGGGTAAGAAATAAAGTAGAAGATAACATAAACACTTTGCATGATGAATAATTCAAAACACATGCCATTACAAATATTAAACAAAAACATTTTATGGTAGAAATATGAGTTGAGTAAATAATTCCATAATATAACATAATCATGAGTATTCTACTAGTCGAATAACCATATGAACCATCATTATTATACTCATTTTGAAGGAATGTATAATGTCGTACATTCTAAAATATCTTGTCAAGGCCTCGTACATGACATCTAAAATTGATTTAGGCCTCAGCCAAAACCATATATTAAATTGGAAAAGGCCTCAACCAATTCCACATATAATTGTCTCATGAGACCAAATGATGTACTGAGGATCTATCATGGGCTCCACCTGTCACATACTATGTCTAATAAATTCCTCATATTCAAATTTTGAAACATTACATAAACATTCATATTAAAACTAGCATACGGAATGTGAATACATTAACCATAAACCATGAATGGTATAAAAATATTACATCCACAATCAAACATATCACAAAACCTTCAATACAATATGGATGATTTGTATTATAAAAAATCAACGTCAAACAAGTTTAAAATTCACTACCGAATGCTGACATAGATGAAATGAAAACTATTTGAATGAAATACCTATTTCTATTTTGAACCCATTTAAGTGTCATATTATAATAAAAGAAATAATTTATTTTGAAAATATTCTTATAATCTAGTAAGGTAAGCTTAGATGATGTTATAATGGTAAAAAATATCCCCACCCACCGTATAAGTTAAAAAAACATTCTTACCATAATTTTGTCGAAAAGGTCCTAATATACCATGTTTGGAAAATGAGGGAAAGATTCCTTTCAAAACATATAAGGTAAAATAATGTTATGAATTATATTAAACAATATTCTATTAAATAGTAAAAATGTTTTGATATAAATTTTTAAGAAAACATTTATGTGGATAATAAATAGGTCCCAGTAGATACTTATGTAAAAACAACCACAAATAATAAAGAGATTTGAAATAATCCCTTAACTTGTACTTTTCCTTTTTCAATGGTATGTTAAACACCTGTATAATTGATAGAAAATTATTATTAAATTATAAAATAACTATTTATATAAATATGATATAATATATGATCCTTTAATATTGCATTGTTACTAATATTTCAGTAGTATCATCATTTCGGGTGTTAACTGATTCATTTTTATTTATATGCTTGGTTACGTAAGCCATGTTTGTTATGGATAGGATGTATTTGATTCATATATAGAAAGATATTATGTTCATAAAAATTATTTTTATTCATAAAATAAATACTATTAATGAATGATTATGATGGGTAATTAATCTCATCTCACCCGTGGAGACGGTAATCCGTACGTACACACGAGCGACAATATCAATATATTGGTGGTGAAAATGTATGTAATTGGATGGTGTATCATATATACAGAATCATTAACATGTTATATTTATTATTTACAACAATTATACGCATTATTATACCAATCCAAATAATGATTTGTTTGAATAACAAACTACACCACGACGTGGAGACTGTAAGCCGTACGAATGCACGTATGGTAAATTTTTCATTCATATGATGGATAGAATAATGAATATGGTTTTACCATTTTTATAATAACACCAGAATATATATATGATACTAGAGTTATTATTTTAGAATGGAAACCCCCAAGATAAAGGATGTTGAAGAAGTAAATAACTTGATTTCGGTGATGAAATATCCTAAGGATTTCTGACCAAAGGATGGCCTCTAGGATGATGGGAGGAAAGTTGAGAGGTTATTTGGGTAGAGGTTGGCTGAGAAAAATTTATTTGTAGGTGTGATTTTGAGAGAAGAGAAAGTTCCCTTCTATAAGTGAGGTGAGGGTAACTTGAGGAAAATATTGGACTATTAATTTATAACAAAATATTTTTTGGTTTCTAATGGCTCCAAAACGATTTATTTAGAGGATAATGTTGGGATGGGTCAGAAACCTCTCAAATAATAGTTTTTATACAGGTTTAGGTCACCATATTATCATTATCTTTTATAATTAACTTTTAGTTTAATAGTTTGACATTTATCATGTCTTTTTGTATTTATATGTTATATGGTTAATAAACATACTATAAACTACCAAGAAAACCCAATGTGGTTCACTTATAATATATATAACCTTATATATGTCCTTAGAAAAACCTTATATTATTAGGGATATTATATCAACAAATAAGATAAAATTTTTTTAAAAAAAACTCAATTATGTCAATTTTGACACTATTTAGTATTTGGTTTTTGCGAAAATCATCACAGGAAAATTACCTAGAAAAAAAATATAATATCATCCCTAGAATTTCATATTAACCTATAAAATTCATGGAATTAATCAAAAGACTCAAATTAAATTTATTTGGATATTTATAATATCAATTATTTTAATCATTCATTAATAAGATAATCACTACATCATCATTGTGTCATAAATGAATTAAATTACTTAATGTCAAAAAATTATAAATAAACTACAATTATGTAGGAAATCATATTAGATTTCTAATGAATATTTATAGTCGAATTTATCGTATGTCTAACCCTATATAAAAAATGGTTTAGTTATTAAAAATTGAATTTAACAATATTAACTCTTCTTTAAATAAAATAATAACAGATGTCCTAATCTAATCCATGTGGACCCAAGAGTATAATATTTTATTCCTAAGGATGTTATCAGACGAATAATACTTATCCAATAGAATTATGAATTGTTTTAAGGTAATTGCGATATCATTTTTACCCTTAATTACTCTCTTTACTTTTAACCATTGTAAATAAAAAAAAGTTAATATTTACAAAAAATTATTTTCATCCTATTGAACCATATTTTACAAACTGATATTAACAGTGTCCTTTAGATTTATGAAACTCAAATCACATAAGCCGTAAAATTATGTTTCATTCAAATTTGCAAATGCTAATAGAAGATGGGTAAAAGACTATAAAAAGTTCAATAAAATTTTTATATATCTAAAGTTATTATAAAATGACTCCAATTAATTATATTGAATTTATATAGGTATTATGTATCTATTTTGACCTATAAAAATTTAAGTAAAATAAATAATTATTTAAATAAAAATCCGGTTTTAACCGATAATGCAGTGTTTTAAAGTATTCATCAAAAAAATGAAAGTTCTCAGAAAAATACCAAAAATTCATCCTAAGTGAATTTCGATATTCCGAATTCAAAAATGAAGTCCATTTTGAAAAATTAAATTTAAAAATTTTCAAAAAAGGGTACTACTATTCATAAGGGCTTGTTTGATTATTTGCGGTGTGTTAGAGTCTAGAAGTTGCATACATTGTAAACTATTGCATTATTCCAAGGGAAATGTACCATGGAAGCATAGGGTGTTACAAACCAAATTATAATATAATAGTCTTGTGATTGAAATATGAATAATTATAGTGTAGAATGGAGAGTGAACCAAATATATTATGATAATCTTTTATGTGATTCTTAAATAAGGAAAATATTTTATATGATTTTTTATACCACAACGTTATTTATTATTCCAATGTTATGCTCACATATATAATTTTATTTAAATTGTTTACGTCCCATGTTTTTTAATATTGATGATTTTTCCATGACTCAATATTTTGATAAATTATATATAGGGAATGGGTTTCAAATGTTAAGAATGTTTACTCACACCCTTATGCATATCATTTGATTAAGTGATCATGGATGTCTACCAATTTTAAACATACATGGAATATGATCTCACACTTTCATATGTTTAATTTACCATAGGTTATGAAGAAATATTGTAATAATGATATGTCTATAAAAGGAGTTGGTTAAGAAGATATTATTTGAAGATTATGTAGATCTATTTTGAAAAAGGTTATTAGGTATCTATGTTTCTAGGGACAATAAAAATTTACATTTCTATCATGGATATTTATAATTTTAAATAAATATTAATATATTCATATGTTATATTTATAGATAAAATTTATGTGTTATTGTAATTGATATCAGAGTAGTGTTTAGTCAATATATAGATATTAGTATTAGATATATTTAGTTAAAACCCTCAGAATGATCTTAGGAATCATATATTATAATAATTTTTTAATTAGATATTGATTATATGGTTTCCACTATGATTATTGTTACCTTGACTATGACATTTGGATTTAGTCCATGGTCAAAACCCCAATGAACAGTGCCAATACTAGATGTGATGGGAAATTTAATGATTATCCTCCTGAGTAAACAATGATATGGGACATGGAATAAATTATCTTATTAATATTCATCCATAAATTTCTCTATCAATATATAATATTGATAATCCATACAAGTAAAGATGCGAACAATATTCGTTTGAGTACTTTATAAGGAAATATCAACATTATTTTATTGGGTCTATTAATCATCCAATTTAGGATTAACTGATTAGTTCCTATAAAATGATATGTTCCTTTCTCAAGAGTTTGGAACATGAGAATTTTATTTTTTCCATTTATCATTTCTAATAGAAGTTATATCAATGGTGGAATCTTATGAATTATACAATGCGACATGAATAGATTTATTATTATAACTGATTGAGTGTCATATATTTTTTTCAACAAGTTCATTCCCCATATTTATATTATAAAAATGAATAGTTAATTAATTGAGATAAATTAGATGTATAATGAATCCATTAGTACATACGTGGAAAATTTTCTAAGACTAGAGAGAAAATATTGTAGTATGACAATATATCTTAAATTTGTTGTTGATCAATTATTTTTTTCTTTAAAATCCTTTATCTAAATAGAATTATATATTATTTAATTATGTAGTTCTGGAGAAATAATTTGATGTTATATGAATGTGGAAATGAAGACTGGATTTACCCATCAATATGATGTTTTTTATAGGAAAATAAATATGGAATCTGTGGGAAGTTCATAAAAACCACGAGAGATGAAGATGATATTTCATTTATACTTAAAGTGTAGAAGGAATCATCAAGGAAATTTTATGTGGGGGGGATTTTTAATTTTTTTTAATTTAATATAAGAGGTTTATCAAGAAACCGATTGAAAATGTGTTGGGAGGAAGAAGGTAGATAATGATGGAGAGAACGAATCCTAGAAAGAACCAACTAAACAGAAGTATTTCAAATAAAACGAGTATAGGAATTATGAAAAATAATTCTAAAATTTTATAGCTAATGATGATGATAATATAAAAAAAATCATAATCTAATCGAAAAATGGAAACCTCACACTATCATTATTCTTGATGTGGGGCATGATAATTCTGTGGTGATAGTTATACACACCATTACCTCTAAAACTGCTAATATATTTATTTATTTAGGATATATTGACTCTTTTATACATGAAGAATATACTAAGGGTATCACTATACAACCTCCATGATTATATGACGAAGAATCAATGAAAACTTATAATGATATGATGATCCCATCTCTAGAATATTTTTCTTCTCAAATTTATGTTTAAGGGAACATGATTCTTGAAAATATTTTTATTCTCTCTTTTGTGGATTTTGATGTTATATTTAGAATTGATAATATTTCCTTATATAGTTCCCACATAAATTACCGATGAAGGTGAGTTAGATTTGATATTGCAATCCAAACGACGATCTTATTTTAACATGATGATAAATATGAACATATGATGGAAAATAATTCCACTTTATGGGTCAGGATTTCTATTCAAAAGAGGTGTTTATGACATATGGCTATAGAGAAACTGAACATTGAGGATGTTTCAATAGTACACGAGTCTTTTGTGGTATTTCTACAAGAATTAATTTGTTTTTTTAATTGTGTTGTTCATTTTTCAAAAGAACTATTACCTTTTTACTCCCATTTAGAAGAATCCATATATTATAACTCGAATTAAGTTGATTTAATTAATTAAGAAACTCTAGGTGATCCTTGTTAAGGAGTCCTTTGTCCATGTGAATCCCCATGCTGTGTACATTTTCCTATTGTTTATATTAAAAATGGATTGATGAGACAATGGGTTGATTATAAGAAACTAAGAAACCTAAAAAATAAATAACAATTATTATTGAATTCAAATGATATATTTTTTGATCAATTATGATGATCATGATATTTTTACAAGATTTATTTTCAATTTGGATACTTTTTGTTGAGGAAGAAAAGGATGTAATTAACGAATAAATCCATCTATACTGGGTATGCCCATTAGAAATTGTTAATGATTTCATTTATTCTTACTAATTCCACCACAATCATTATGTATTTAATAAATAGAGATTATAGGGATTATGATGATTAGTTTTTGGTTCACTTTCTAGATGATATTTTAACATAAACAAAAATAATGAAATGGGATGAACATAAAATGGTTATTATATTGAAGGCCATCTACATTGATAATTTATATAAAAAATTCACTAGTTGTAAATTTTTTCAACAGGATGATTCAATTTTAAGTCATATAATCTCTATAGATGGTATTTGGATGTATATCACAATGGATAATGTTATTGAAAATTTCCTATAACAACCACTGCGACATATACACATAGTATTCTTTGTTAGGTTGAATATTATTAAAACAATTAAATGAATATACGATGGTCATCTAATCCAATCACCATTTTTACTATTATGGGAGCCAAATACTATTGGACAGATGAATTTTATGGAGATTTCAAGAGAATAAAAATAATGTTACTAAACAAACCTATACTCAAAATTACCTTTAGTGAATAATGGTTTTCTCTTTTTAGTGATGCCACAAATAATTGACTATTATAACTTCTCATGTAGAATTTTATTGTGATATATAATGCCTCATCATAGTTGAATATAATTTGAAAATTTACCAAACTCAGGATTTATAGTTACCCACATTAATTATAGCATAGATGATATGGAGATATTTTCAATATAGATAATGGTGTGAAATATATACCAATAATAAAATTTTAGGGTATATTTTTACATATTAATTGTTGAATGTGAAAAAATTGGATTTTATTAGAGGTCATGGTTTCTTAAACATTACCACCATGAATAAATGAATGAGGTGGCCAATGAATTGACTTTAAAAGATGATGCAAGATTATCTATGATGTGGAAAATAGAAGCTCCGTTATTTTTTTATTATTTAGGACTGGATGAAAAATCTTCAAGGAATGCAAAAAATATTAATCTTTCTTTGATGAGTGTTAAATCATCTATCAACTTGAGGATTGAAGAGGCGTATGAGGAAATCATAGAGTTGAAAAAGAAGGTAAGTAGTATTATTAAGTTCAAATTATATTGTGAAGGAATGATATGGTTTAGGAATAGAGTATATTTAATTTCCAAAACAAATTTTAGGAAGGATTTGTTGTAAGAAGATCATAAAGAATCATTATCTATTCATCCTAGACATATGGAGATGAAAATAGATATGAGTGAGTATTTATGATAGAAAAATATAAAGAAAAATATTTCAGAATATGTATATCAAAGATTGATTTTTTAGTAAGTTAAGGATGAGAGACAGAAATTTATGGGGATATTACAGCCCTTAACTATTAATGAATGGGAATGGGGGAAAATCACCTTGCATTTTGTAATTATAATCCCCTATATGTCAAATGGAAATAATTATATTTGGGTTATAGTAGATTGATTTAAGGAGTCATCATAAGGTATTGATATCCAAAAATATTTAGCTTTTAACTAGATTTCACATATATACATTAATGATGATTTAAGGTGGGATAGTGTAAAAAATTCTATTATAACTTGTCAGGATATTCATATTATGTCGATGTTTTGATAATGTATTCATCATGAACACTATTTAGAGTTTTTTTCTACACTTATTATCATCCTCAAAGATATGTTACATATAATAGGACAATTCAGGCCCAAAGGGATATATTGAGATATTATTATGTATATTTCAGTGGTGGTTGGGATCAACACCATCATGTAATTGTGTTTTCATACAATAATAACTTTCACTCAAGCATTAAAATTGCACAAAAAGAAGTCCTAGATGAAAATAAGTGTTGGAATCTAATGTTTTGGGACGAATTTAGTGAAATAAATCTAATGATACCTGTGTTAGATGATTAAATGTTAGTTAACGTTAGTTTCATTCAATAGAACATCATAGTAGATCAATTTCGACAAAACGTTATGATGACAATAATTGTTCATATCAAGAGTTGGAAGTTGGTGAAATTGAATTAAAATTAATATATACACTAAAGGTGGTTATTATATATTTAAATTTGTGCTATTTGATCTAAAGAAATAATAGTTCTTTTGAGATTCTAGATCATTTTGAGAGGGTTTATGTTTACATGAAACATACACTAAATCTCCCTCATGTTAATGATGTGTTCCAAGTGTCCCTCTCAATGAGGTACATACCCAATATTTTACATGTAATGAACTCATAGGTTAAACCACTAGATAAGTATTTCACTTATTATGATAATTTGGTTCTGATATTTGGGATATATATAGAAGGTCCCAAGAACAAATACCACCCTTATGATCAAGAATTCATGGTGAAACCATACATTAGAGAAAGCTATGTGGGAACCTGATGATGTGATGGTGTCGAAATACCCTCATTTTTTGTATCAGAGTGATAGGATTTTGAAGAAAAAATTTAAATAATGGGGGTATAATTTGACACACCCGAATTTTATGATATGTCTTTAATAAATAATTTTTTTTGTTGTTTTATAATAAATATCAAGTTTAAATGAAAAAATATACCAGTTTTTGAATTGGTGGGTATGAATAAAAACAAACACCTTATTATATATATATTTGTCCAAATTAATACCAATTTATTTAATAATTATTTGTAAATAAATACCCATTTTTAGAAAATTCATTTTATCCTTGGATAATTGTTTCTCTTGAAAACCGGGTTTCATTTATTTTTATATATGAATATCATAATTAATTTATAGAAAATGTATTATTTATATATGATAAGAGTATATAATTTACTAAAATAAAAATATAAAATTTATATTATGTTTAATTTTGTGGGATTTGTACGAAAATAATGATTTTCCTATCCATGGTGAATATTATTGACTTTTAAGGAAATCGTTGTTTTTTATGATTTTAAGAAGTTATATTATGTTTTAAAATGGTAAAAAATAATATTAGTTCTTTTTCATTTTTAGTATTCCAATTATGTTAATTTGAATCATTTTTATTGTTCTTTTTACTATAAAAAATTTGATACATAAAAATATTTTTTAGAACTATTACTTCCAAAGACATTTAATATTATATTATGAAATTTCATGACACTTTATGAAATAACATATTAAAAAATGGATAACATATTTTGAATCTAGAGGTCCATATTTTTTAAATTGGTTTATTTTAATATGTTATAAATAAATCAGAAATATAATAAATTTTTTCTACAATAGAAAAGTAAAATAGGTTCACAATAATTAAATATTTTTTAATAAGGCTTAAAATTCATTGAATAAGTTTCTTATATTTAATTTTATGGGTCTATTTCATCCATAATGATACAAATCTCTATAACATGACCAATTCATTCTATTTAACTTTGATATTTACATTTATAATATTTATATAAGTTATAATGTAAAAAATGTCACTTTTATTCATTCTATATCAATAATAATTTGTGATAGGAGTAAAAGAAAAAAAATTTATGTTTTAAATGGGTAGCTAAAATATAAATTTTTACATTTTATTATGTAAATATATTTTTCATTTATAGTGAAGAATGGATTTACTTAAATGTTTACACAACACTAACAAAGTAGTTTTGCATGAAATCAGAAAATAATGTATACTATTTTAAAAAAACAGAATAATTTTTCTACCTGTTATAGTGTACATTTTTTTAATTGAAAAATAAAAAATACTGGGGTTTTTTTAAATATTAATATTTTAATTCATTTTCAATCATGTTTTTTTTCATTTTCAAATTAAATGAATCATTCCCAAAATCACAGTAATGATATTTCATAACAAATAATATTTTATTAAAAGATTGAAAATTATGAAAATCCTATATTAATAAAATTCAGTGAGTTATGGAATAAAATATAAATCATGGTCTATTTATGTGACTATTTTTATTTTATAGTAACTCTATTTGTCCCCTAAATTGTAAGAATCATTTTTATCATAGCCATAGTCAAAAAGGTTAATTAGAGTTAAAACTAAGAGATAAGGGGGAAACATTACCAAAAAATTAATATTTATATAGATCATATTAATTTGACTCATAGTATTTTTGTATCCTAATTATATTAATGTAGAGACATTTAATCATAAAAGTAAAATTTATTAATTTATTACTTAATGTAATTCCATTGTTGCATTTCCCCTCACTTCTATAAGCGATACCCCGACCATCATTATTTACAAAGATTTATTGTTATATTCATCCAATAATTTAACTGATATCACACTATATTCCTTAAAGACATCATAAATATTTTGTTCTTTCAAAAATACCATCCTTTTAGGGCTTATGGTTTATGAGAAAAGAGGTTTCTCAACAATTATGTATAACACATAAAAGGATGTTTTCAATTTTATATTATTATATACATATATAATATTATGGTTTCCAATATAATAAATGATTTAATTATTTTAATTATAATTAATTATTAATAATATTATGGAACAATCATTATCAACCTTTTTAACATATTTTAAAAAATAATTGTGTTTCTTGTGCATATGTGTGGACTACCACCTTCACGAAGTGATGCGATTTATTTCTTCCCAAAATATTTACATGGATAGTAGTAAGGATAAATTAAATGTGTATATATTATACATATGAGAAATTAATTATTATTTGGAGGTGGATTATTATTTACTCTTATTTTGTCCCATCCATTGAAAAGTGAAAACATCGTTCATTAGTATTGTTGACCTACAATGTCCATGAATAATGTAAATATTATTTCTACCTCTAAATTTTTATAAACAATATAATTATATATATCTATATACGTTATTTAAATCCTGATTAACATTCTAGAGTCTATGAAACCATGATCAATGTTAATATATTGGAATTTGTTATCTAAAATTCTCTTAAAAATTGAAGCAATTAAGACCACAAAAAGATGTTTTTAATAAGAAATTACTTTTAAATGGGAATTTTAATTTTAGAAAAGAATCATATATGATATTTTCGTTATGAAAATTATTAAATAATTGAATTATAATACATTTAAATATATTATAAAGGATTTTAGTTTAAATTCTATAAAATTCAAACATGAGAGAATGTTTTTATATAAAAATATAACTGTTTAAAAGGATTGATTATGATGATAATATTTTATGAACTACCTCACACGAATCCTATGAATCATTATCCAGTCTAATTATTTATGGGTACTACATATTTTCTGTTAATATTTATCAATTTATGTAATCATGATACTAACAAAAATGTTTTATAAAAATCCAAATTAATTTATCTCCTTGATCAGAAATCCTCTTACTTCCATGTTAATGTATTCTAATTTTTATTAAGAATATTTTTACTATTCACTAATATATTTTTAAAGTAATATTAAAAAATAATTTATTTTTTCATTATATCTTTTAAATGGTTTTTATTTTCATTTTATGAATAAGGGTCTCGTGAAATTTTATTACAAATAGAAAAGGAATCATGAATGGAATTTCTCACAATCATGATTACTAAATAATTTAATGTTTACATTACATTATTTCAGGGTTATTTTCAAATAAAATGATTTCCAATTTTTTTTAAATTTTAATATTTAATTGAACAGATTTCAAAATGAAAAAGATATTTTTCACAATAAATATTCAAGATATTTTTTGAATTAATTTCCATAAAAGATTACATCCTTTTATGGAACATATTATTTTATGGATATATGAACTAATTATTCCATCCACTATGATTATTTGGATAGATTGAGATGATTATTATTTATGGAAAATTATGTGTAAGTCATTTATTTCTAATGGGTTATTTATTTAATTTGGAAACCATTATAAAATTAGTGTTTTTTTCAACTGGTTATGATGAACTGTTTATGGTCTTAGGTCACATATATGTATTATTTCTATAATTTTATAGGTGCAGTCAGAATTATAATGACCCATTCTTGAAATATATTATCATTATATAAAATTTATAGAATACTTAAAATATTTCAAAAATAGACACCCAAAAAATATATTAGTTTAGTGCCTTTGGGTACTTGAAAAAAACCCCGGTGGAAAAGAGATCAAAATTATCTCCCACAAGGTTCTTCATGTCTAGAAAACTTCTTAGAAACATCATACATAACACATATCTTCATAACTAGAGAGAGGAAACCTAAAAAGTGTAGATTACAAATGCTCAATATGGTTAAAAAAGTGATAGAAATAATCACATACATGATCATGGGAGTACGAGGATGTCCTCAAAACATTTGAATATAATACACTACATCTCAAATATTATAAACCTGAATCCTAGATTAAATCATTACAGTTCATAATACATGAATCATTTGGAAATAAAGATTTAAATCCATGAAATCATAACATAGGAATAAAACATATAATTATGGAAAACACATAAACAAATAATAATATTTCCATACTATCTAAGCGATCACTTATAGGATCATCATGATAGTATGGACTAAATCCCAATACCATGTTGGCAGTAATGGTTCACTCCCAATACCCTCATAGTTTCATGATTTTACTCCTTATACCATATTGGTAGGTATGGTTCACTCCCATGGCCATTGTAGGTCAAGGTTCACTCCCAATATCATCTTATTCTATCTAATGAGAAATAAATAATTATCCAATGCATTGGAGGGATATATATTTCCCACCCATCTCATAATGAAATAATATGTACATGTACGACATGATCGTAAACAATCATATCATAACATATTAAATTAAATGGGTGTCTTAAATATGAAATCATACCCTAATCTATTGAAAAAGAAACAGGTTTCATAATCATTTCATCAAATGATAAACCATTAATGAAGTAGGTTTTAAAATAATATAACCGGTGAAATAATGGTATTTAAATGACAATTATTTCTTACTAAAGAAAGTATTAAGGTCATATTTTATCATTTTTTAGTAATAAAAAGTACTAAAGGGTAATAAAATAGTACTAATACATGAATACATAAAGACAAAATGTATTATAAGAAAATTTGTGAGTCTTATTGAATGATGGATTATATTATTTCATCAAAAAAATGTAATCACAAACAATCTTGATAAACAGTGATATTGTTTCAATAAACTCTTATCATATCGTAACATTTAATCATACTCCACATAAAGGAAAATGAAATTACCTTGATATTAAAATATCATTAAAATAAATGGGTTTATGATTTATCATTTCAAATGAACTTAATACACCACATCTAAAAATATATGTTTATAACATGGTTGTTGTCTCAAAGAAGTCAAGTTGAGGAAAAATTAATTTATGGATTTGGTATCGTTTGAAACATAAATCCCTTGATATAAATATCATAAAATGGTTATGTAAATGCACATTTCTATAAGTATAATTGGAATATAATTCATTCATGGGTAGTATACAAATCACACAAAAGGAATGTGCGATGAATACAACATGTATCTCACAGAAATAACGAGTGAGATGAAATTACCTTACCTTGAGTCTGAATTACTTCGTGTGTTTTTAGATTACCAAATAATATAATTATTTTAATTAGTAAATTTATTAGAAAAACTCATGTTTATTATTAATTTTACCTCACTTATTATAATGTTCTATACAACTAAATAAAAAATTAATTTTTAGTCTGATGTTTTGAAAAAATTCGATTCATGTGTTAAAAATGATTTTTTCTTGTCAACTATGGTCTAAGAAGTCATTATATAAACTTGTAAAGAATAAAAATAATGATATATGTTTCATATTTATAGATTAATTATACTTTTAAAACCAATCATTTAATATGTTTGTAAGAAAATAATCTACGTTTCAATCGTGGAGATGGTCGGTCGTTCATACATATGAGCAACGTTCCCATTTCACAATGATCGTTATAGAAAGAAGGTAAGTAATATTAATCACTCTATAATTATATTTATATCATAAATAAAATATTTTTTAATAATATATACTTATATATATATAATTATATTTATGTAAAAGTTATCTCATAGTTTTTAGGAGGCATTAGTCCACACATCCATGAAAGACGTTATCAATTTTTATGTTTGTGAAAGGGTAATAAAGAAAATAAGACATATTATACTTATAGATAGTTAATTATATAATTAATATAGTATATTAGTATTTTATGTCACATATTTTTAAATTTAATCTTCATTTATACATTCCATGTATCATGTGAACTAATAACATCCCTTTGAGGGGTGGTAGTCCACACTTCCACAAGCGATGTTATCATATTTACACATAATGGAATGAAAAAAAGGAATTTGTTAAAAAAATTAAATAAGAAAAAATATGTTATATATATATATATATTATATATCATATATAAATATATTTTCAGTCTAAATTCACAACCATTAATAGTGGGAATGGAATAACAAAAAATCATCATTTCGTGAGGTAATAGTTCATCGTACACAAACAGTATGTTCGAACCCATTAGATGTTGGTGTGTGTAAGTGTAGGTAGAACCCTAAAAACAACATATAATTAAATTGAGGATATTGGTGTTGTTATATAAGAATAAATAAGGTGATATTAGGGGGTGGTGAAAAAAATAAAAGTAATGATCTTGAAGAATGATGTTACCTCTTTTTGGGGTAACTCCTTTTGGTTTGTAACAAAGTAAATCTTTGGATAATTTTTTTATCAAAGGGATTATTCAAGGATTATGGTAAGAATTTTGGGGAGCTATTTTTTGGATTTTGATATAGCTAATGTGTCTTATGATGTGTGAGGATGTTGGAGGAGAAGAGGACTTGTTTAGTATCGGAGTGGAACTCTTGTAATATTTTTGAAAAAGGAAAACACCACCAATGTTTTGTTATTGAATATTAATCCAATAATAGAGTAAAGTCAATAAATGAGAGTATTGGTTCTCAATATGTCCAAACAATAGGGTTTTTTACAAGGGTATAGGTCATTTTGGGCCTTAAGGTTATGGTTTAGTCCCTTATTAAGCTTAATTTAGCCTTAATTGATGTAAATAATTTTAATACTTCCAAAATTTCTTTTTTGTAAAAATATTAATTGAATTTAATAGAAATTATAAAATATTATAACTCCAAATATTTAATTATTTTTTGCAAATTCCAAAGACAAATGTGGAAGAAACTAATTTATGCTTAACCCCATAGACCGAATGATAATGAATGTTTTTAAAATAAATTTTTTCAAAAGATTTCTATTTTTTATAGTCAATTTTAAAGTGAAACTTATTCTAAAGAACTAATATAAATGTTGTGGTAGAAAATTAAAATAATAATATTTATAAATAAAATTTTTTTAACTAAACTATATAAATTTAATATATGAAAAAGATGTTTGGAATTATGATTTAGTATTTATTATCTATTCATATAAAAATAAAACATCTCAGAAAAATACCAAAAAATTGACAATATAATAATTTTTTTATTATAAATAAAATATTTAAAAAAATTTGACCTATAATATTTATCAAATTTTCAAATTATAGATATAAAAATATGTTCTCCATTAAAATACAATAAAATATCTTTAATAAAAATATAGGGTTTTATGTGTAAATTTTTTTTATTCTTTTTTTTACATATAAAATATATTGGTTAAAGATAAAAAATATTTAATTAGATATATAAAATTTATATTAATTTTAAATTACACACTAATTTTAATTAATTTAATTCATTAGGATTATAATAACCTTATGAGAAAATAATAGTTTTCTATAAAAATACTCCCACTATATTCAATTTGTTTTTATATTAGTTTGAAAAAAATGGTAACTAATTAATTCATTATATATTATGTTTAAACCACATTATTCAATAATTTTTTTAATAATATTTTCAAAATTTAATTTAAAATCATTGTTATATATTATAATAATTTTTTGATAATATATAATTGTTTGGTAATACACAATCCAGTGTGTTCGAACAACATCAAGGATAGTTACTCTTGACTAAACTATAATCTTACCATATTAATTTTCATAGATAATGAAAGCATTTATATTTCATGTAGTGAACAATTAAGATGGAATATCATATAATACACTAAAAAAATAGTTCTCTAATATATATAAAATAACTATTTTTAGTGTTGCATGGAATGAAAAATATAAAAGAAAATTAATTAATTTAAAAAGTATATTTCAATAAAATCTCAAGGTGTTACATTCTGCATGACTTAAAATAAATTTCACTCCCAAAATTCATATATGTAATCAAAGGTTTAATAATTTATATTCACTATTACAAAAACCCAAATCGTAAAATATAACACATAAATAGTATTTTAAAAAGGATAGATTGAAACATAATGGTAACCCAAAGTCTCTTATAACCATGTTTACACATAAGGGAAAATTGGTGGAAATTGAATAGATAGACTTGGTAGAGAAATATAACCATCATTTTCTGAGGGAGAGTGATAGTGAACAAGGTCAAGAGAATATTAACAATCACAAATCCATAATTCTGTGATGAACTAAAGGACCATCTAATTCATCAAAAACAGAGATACTAGGATAAATGTTTTGTTTTCATTACCCTTATTCGTATAGGTAATAATTTTCTTAAAAAGATACACTTTCATGATTTCATGAAAACCTACCCATTATTATTACCTGATCCACTTCACCTCAATAATCAAAAAAATAAGGAAGGTTTCTCATTCCTAAATAACTAATAGATCATGAGATCCTTGTTATGGCATCATATATGTAATCATTCGGCATCAACATAATGTTTTTATAATAGTTTATCTAATATTCATAGACACTCATGTTATGAGATACTACTTTTTTTCACAAACATCTTCCAAATTATAAATTAATCTTTTCATAAATGGTTATCCTTATAAACCTTATAAATGATAAAAATAAAATCTATTATAAATAAGTTCACAAAAACTATTTCAACATTGATCCCTTATATATCAGAAAGTTGTTCATGGTTGTTACATTTTAAACATGTGAATACCTTCATTATATAACCTCTTGAATCATTGTAATTACATGAGTTTCCAAAAATCCTTATTGTAAATATGCATGTATCCATATTTCAAATTATATTAGGTATATTCCTTAAATATAAACTAAAATTCTAAACGTGATAGCATAAACCACTTCTGAAAAAGTCCTCAATTAGTCCCAAGGTAATCGGTACTATACAATTTACTTATTCATAACCCAAATATATTTATCCAAAAAAGTTGGTTTAACATAAGGAACATGTCAAGGGTTATCTTACAATAGTCAAAAAATCACCTTCTCATTAAATCAATTTTACATTCCATAAAAAACATTCAACACAATCTTGTAAATCCCTATAAAATACATAAACTGAATAATGCTTTCATATTTCACCATTCATAGTACATAATTATTTAATCCAAATATATAGAAAACTTGATTATCCATAAAATGGCCAACTAGTCCTATTACTTCATACTACTTTCCATTCACATATCCTTTGTAGTCTCATCATTATCCACAATATGACAATTACTCGTACTACCTAACTTATTCCCTTCAGAATCTTTCCACATAAGAAATTAGTTTTTATAATGAACTTTAATTAAAAACATAAATAATTTAAAACAATTGATTTCTTAGGTAGTCCAATATTCCCATTAATTTGGTTAGCAAAACCATTCATTTTTTCTATTTTAGTTACATTTTATGTGTACTTATTTTCGACAATCAAAACACATTCTTGTTCCTCTAAGACATTCGCTCAGGGGATTCTTTACAATTTTTTTAGACAATAGAAACGAAATCATCTATTTTCAATTGTCTATATTACCTATAAACTAATTGAAAACATTCTCTATATTCTTTATGGAGTCTCAGAGTTGGTTATAATTGATGTTGTTAATCATGATTCTTGATAACAGATTAGGCATGATCAAAATATACTTCTCTCCAGTGGTCTTTCTGTTTGAATTATCATCAGAATATTTTCTATCACATTCTATTTTAATACAGTTCCTTCTAATTACCTCCATTGAATGAAACCATAATTCATGGATTTAGAAACACATCTCATAGAAGAAAACCACAATACCGAGAATCATTACTTATAAGATGTCAAAATCATCACACCTACCTTTTAATCGATGAAACATTCGGCTTATCAGAATGTATTGATTGAAATCATGTATTAAAATCCATATTAATGGTTTGTGAAGACTTTGAGAATTTTCAATGCATATCCCCTTGGAGTATCAAACCAGATATGTAATAAGGGCTGTGTACGTATATCAAATTACCATGAGTCAGGCTCGGGACATCTTGTTGAAGTTTTTACCCCTAGGTACATATGTGCTAGAGTGAAAAGATATTTTATTATCCATACGTGGATGTATTTCTTATAAACCACTCACTCAATCCTTTACAATGAAATTCCATTACAGTTTCAATATTTTTCGTTATCCTTTGACATATCCTTAAACATGTCCTTAGAGTTCTTGATATGGTTTTCTCATCTTAGTTTCCAAATGATGACTATGCCTTTGATATATTACCAACTATAATGAACTGGTCTTGACAAACATCAACATTGAATCACTTTTTCGGAATACTTAAATCATTAAAAAAATAGATTCTCAAACACCTTATTAGTTTAGATCCTTTCAAAAATTGGAATGATAAACACTAGTACATAAGGGATGTATATTATCTCCCACTATGTTCTTTTTGACTAGATCCCTTCTTAGAAACATCATATATAATACATTTCTACATAACATGTTGAGTGAAATATAGAGGGGTGATGTTAGATTCTTAGTAAGTTTAATAAAGGGATACATGTAAGAAAAAACACAAGCATAGGAGTATGATAGTGTGATCAAAACATTTGAAGATAATACCCTGCATATCAAAGATCATATAATTGAATCATGGAATAAGGATTATCAGATAAAAATAAATGAATCATAAGATAATAATGAACGCACTATATAAAAGAATAACATCAGATTAAAATATGTATTTTTTTAAAACACATTATCATATAATATTTCTTCCATATTATCTAAGGAATCATTGCGAAGACTATCACGGTAGTATGGATTTACTCCCCATACCATCTTGGTAGCCACGGTGTAATCTAATGGTCATATTAATAGAATGATTTCTCTTCTAATTCAATCTTGGTATTCATGGTTCACTCCATTAGACATATTAGTAGTCAAGGTTCACTCCCAAGAAAATCTTATCCTATATCTTGATATATAGATCTTTACCTAATTCATTGGTTAGAGATATAGGTCCCATGTATCTTGTCATGAAATCAAATGTACAAGTTTAATAATATCATAAACAATCATATCACAACCTATGAAATGACATGGGAGTCATAAAAATGAAATCATAACATTGCCCATGGACAATGAAATAGGTTTTATAATCATTTAAACAAAGTATAACCTTTAAAATATATTGGTTTTAAAAGTACATAACCCATAAAAGAGAAACAAATTTCATAATAGTAATGTTAAAAAACAAAAACCATTCATAGAAACAATTTGAATTTAAATATTGAATCATTTTCCTAGGTGACATGAGTTACCCAAAACTATGTTATTTTAGATGGGAAATAATTTGAAAGATATATTAAAAAAACATCATGATGAAATTATCCCTTCTCCCAACAAATATGCTTCTCAAAGATATTAATATTTTGAAAAAAAATTTCCTTCAAAATTTTTTTAGAACTTATAAATAAATCATAAAAACAATTCAATTTTTTTTTCAAAACTAAATTTTGAATTTTTTTAAAAAATATCATTTTATATCTGAAAAGTAATATTTATCAAACTGACGGTGATTGAATCCATAAATGATATACTATTCAAAAATCAATATTCTCTTTTCATATTAAAAAGATTACAAAAATTCATTGTTCAGAATGATACAAGAAGATTCCTTTAAAAAATGGTAAAAAACAAAAAGGATTAAAATTTCCTTTAATGATCATAAGACAATAGTACAATATTCTTGGAATCCCTTTTTGGGAAGAATGGATTTAAAAGAACATATATTTATGACCGAAGAAAGTGGTTAGGTCATATTTTCAAAATAACGTTTTCATAATTATCGTAAATAGCAAAGAGTGGGAAAACAATACTAATACATGAATACAACGAGAAAAACCATTGTGGAATAAAATTCATGAGTTTTCATGAATGATGGATCATATAATTTCATCAATTAAAACCTAATAATAAAAAATCCTGATAAACAGTAAGATTGGTTAAATAAACTCTTACCATATGGTCACTTTGTTTCATACTCCCCATGTAAGAAAATTAAATTACATGGATCATTAAAAATAATGAAAGAATGAGGTTCAGGATGTATCATTTCAATGTTTTTTTATACAAATCATATAAGAATAATGGTTTTCAACATGGCATGTGTCCCAAATTAGGAAAATTTAGAACAACTAATTTATCTATTTAGCAACATTTGAAGGTTAAAAACAATTAAAGAATGATCATAAAATGGTTATGTAAATAACTATATATTTAAGTATAAGAGGCATATAACACAATAATGGGTAGTATATGCACTACACAAAATAAGTGATATGTGAATAACCCATGTATCTCTTGAAAATAATGAGTGAGATGAAATTATTTTACCTTGAGTCTGGCTTGTCTTATGTGACTTTATATTCCTAAATAATAAAATTATGTTAAATAGTTACTAGTTGTATAATTATTTTCAGGTTTATTAATTATATTACGTCACTTATAACCATTTATTATAAAATAACATAAACAATTGAGTTTATATTTGATGTTTGACAAAATAATGTTCATGTGTTAAAAATGACTATGGTTGGTCAAATATGGTCAAAGGGGTCAATATATAAAAATATACATAATAATTATCATATTTATAAATGGATTATACTTTTAAAAACAATCATCATATATGGTTGTGAATAATTATTCAATGTTACAACCTTGGAGATAATGTGATAGAAGAAGAGGATTTTATAGTAGGAGAGGAGTGGAACTCTTATAATACTTGGGAAAAAGAGAATCTGCATCGAAATTTTTGTTATTGAATGTGGATACAATAATGGTCTAAAGATGACCCATGGGAGGATCGGGAGAAAACATACTCTGAATATATATTTCTGAAAATTTATACCTCAATTTGTGCCTCAATGTTATAGATTAATCCTTGATTAAGATTAATTTAACCAAAATCATTGTAATTAATTTAAATTAAATTAACTACTATTTTTGGTAAAAAAAAATACTATCTTATTAGAAATTATAACTTTATCAGATTTGAAATTTGGAATTTATTTGTTTTCAATCTTCCAAACTAATACATGGAAGAAATTAATTTAAATATAATTCCACATATGTAACTCCAATGTTGTTTTTAATGTTAAAACGTTCAAAAGTATTTTATGTTTTTATATTCAATTTAAATTGAAATTGATTCAAATGAAAAAAATTGGATTTATTGATTAAAAATTAATATAATTTAACATTCAAACAAACATAAAAATTTATTTTACTATAATAATAAATTAGAAGAAAAAGAAATTTTGAATTAAAATTCTGTATATTAAACTATTTATAAAAAAATAAAACATCACAACAAAAATTCCAAAAATCACACTATATTTATTTTTATTATTAAATATTAATGATGAAGTTTATTTTGACATATAATATCTATAAAACTTACAATAGTCAGATTTATAATAGTATCACCTTTTAATGGTGTTGAAATTATCATAATAAAAAAATTGGGTTATATGTGTTAAATTGGGTTTATTCATATCCTATACTTATGAAACTTATTTAGTGATTATAGAAAATATTTCCATATATACATTTAATAAATATTACATTAAAATTACTTAATAATTTTATGTAATTTAATTTATTATGATTTACACAACTTTGGGAGCATGATAATAGTTTTTTATAAAAATACACCATTTATATTCAATTGGTTTTTATATTTAGTTATAAATAATTTGTAACAAATTATTTAATTTTATATGTATTGAAAAACAAGTTTTTTATGATGTTGTTTAATAATATTCATAAAATCTATTTTAATATCTAGGTTATAAATTATTATATTTTCTTAATAATATATTATTATACAGAAACACTCAGTCTTGCATGTTACGCAAGACATCAAGGAAATTCAATCTTTTTTGAAATTTAACATTAGCTTAGTGTTATGTAAAGATAAAGATAACATTTATATTCCATGTAGTTAACAATAAACGTAGCATTGCATATATAGAAATCCAAAAATAGTGAATTAATATTTATGAAATAACTATTTTAAATGTTTAATGTAGTGAAAAATATTAAAAATATTAAATTAATTGGAAACAAATATTTAAAAAATCTTAGGTAATTAAAATAATTATGTAGAACACAAATTAATTTAGTAAATATGAATATATATTGAGATAATAAGGACTAGAATGGCCAATAAAACTAGTTAAATATGGGACTCTGTCTACTTGGATAGTTTTGGGATTATACCATGTCTAAGAATACACTATATAGAGGATCAAACCCAATCCAATAGGATAGTGTCAGAAATTATTTTTTATATTTATTTATATTCGATAATCGTATGCCTTATGGAACATTTATACTCTCATAAATCATGTTATTTAATTACTTAATGAATCATGTCTTGTGAAACGAAATGATTTATGCCATGAATCAATATTATGATATATGATATGAAGGATATGGGTTTAAAATGTTATTATTATATCCTCAAAAAATTATTTTCATTCCAATGATTTTTGATCATTGATATATCCATTTTCGATGCATTCTTATAATTTGGGCCCACCCTTATTTATAATACATTTTCCCGAATTTAGGATGACATATTTTATGTATGATATTTATAATAATGTTGTTAGTTATTCATAACTTAGTGGGAGAATATTTAGATCTTTGATGAAGAATTTGTTTATGAATAAATTTTTATAAGTACCCCAAGCCTTTATAATTTTTTCATTATTCTTTAAATTATGTAATGTATATTCATATAATTTAATGTAATATATATGAATGAAAATGAAGAGTTTTTTATTGGTCAATATGAAATAATATAGAGATGGGACCTATTTATAAGTAAGTATTGTAACCTTTGAATTTATATTTGGTATATTATGTGTTTCCTGTATGATTATTTATGAAATATTAACATGATGAATCTCATATTTTGAGCTATAAGTTAGTTTGTTTATAATAAAAAATTTACTATAGGGAAAATCATGTTATTAATCTATATTGTATGGAGGGGTGTTTTAGAATAAGGTAAATTACATGGTTAATGTTTTATTGAAAAACCATATTATTGAAGAAGTAACATGGGTGTCAAACAGAAGATATGAAAAAAATATATCCTAATTTGTTTAAATAATGAATAATATTATGATGATGAAATTTCATAGACATAAGAATATTAAAACATAGGTAATGTTATTTATAAACCAATATTATTTACTATTAATATTTATGATTAGATTTTATGGAGTGGTATTCACTATAACAATCTTAAGAAGTAATTCAATCGAAAAAGAAATAGTTCTTTTCATTCTAAATTTGATTTATATAAATTATATGTTTATTTAAAACATAAATATCTAAATTTTTAAATTTTAATTTAGAAACTAAAAATTCATTTTTAAGTTCATAATATAATGTTTACAATAGAGTTGAACTTTTTTCAGATTGAGTTTATTTAATAGTCAATATTTAAAAATATCAATTTTACAAATTATGTAAAATTTGTGATATCATTATGATATGAAATGACATAAAAAGAAATGAAACCAATGTATCGAAAAAATATGTGGTTAGGGTGTAAATTAAATAATTTTAAACAATAATTTTAAATTTTGAAACCCATGCATTTCCTTTTGGGACATAAATTATATTGTAATATAATAAAAAATATTTCTTTTGTTATTTATTATTAATTGTATGATATGCATGTTCCATTATGTTTTTTGATAATTATAATGAAAAATAACAATACATTTCTTAATAAGAATCCAATAAATTCTTAGGAACCACCTCTACTCATGATTCATTTTTGAAAAATAATTATCCCACCTTTTTGTGTAAAATATATATATTTTTATTTTTCAAAAAATAGATTTTAGGTTCATTGTAAGATTTAATTTAAATTAATTTCTACCACATCATAAAATTGAATCATATAATGTGGAATAAATATTTTAGATCAGTATATTCTAATTTTAAATGATTTTAAATTATATTTTGTCCAAAATGGATATTTAGGAAGGTGAAAGGTTGTTAATATAGTAAGGATAAAAAGGGTTGACATGGAAGAAAAAACAATGTGATAAGGCTACAATAATCTCCAAAAAATTCTAAATATAATTGGATGAATGTATATATAACGTAACCTATATTTTAAATTAATTTGGACTAAATTGGATTCAAATTACTTATAAAATGACTTTATATTATTTTATAACATTGAATATTAATAAGAGTTCTACTGCCCAAACTTATGAAGGATTTCCTATTATCCTCACTTTTTCATCGAAATAGATTACTATTTATTGAAAAAGATCATCATAATTCCCTCCCCAACTCTTCTCTCCACTTTATATATGTCATAGACATACCGAAAGACCAATCCTAGAATGCTTAACGTGTAATCCCATACAAGATATCCAACAAACCTAAAAAATAATTTATCCAATTCAGTCACATTTATTTATTTTTCTAACTCAATATAAAATATTTTAACCATCCTTAAATATTGTCAAAAAATTTAATTATGATTATGAAATTACTTTTTAATACATATTTTCTAACATATATGAAATTAAAACATATCTTATGCGGATGCATGGGCTTCCACCTCCATGAAGTGATGTATTTCATTTTCCATCATCACTACCCATGGATAGTGATAATTATTGAATTGAATAATTTCTATTCAATGTATTAGATAATTATTATAGAGTAATTATATTATGTTATCTACCTTATAACCCTTCCCCTCTTTTGAAAATTGAAGTATAAGTTATTCGTATATATGGAATACCATCTCTAAAAATCGATGCATTTGTTTTTTCACTACCATATCCAAAGTATGACTGTAAAAATGAATATAATGAAAAAACTAGTATATTTCCTCCATTATCATGATTTCTTAAAGGTAAAAATTAATCTATTTTATTTATTTATTTCCATTAGAAATATGGAAGTGCTGCTCATGTTTATGTACAGAGTACCACGTCCAAGATATGATGTTTTTCATTTTTCAAACGCATTACAGGGATAATTATAAAAAAATATTTAATATAATTTTTTTTAATTATATAAATATTATTGTTATGGATTTTATGGATCAATGATTCAATCGACCACATTCTACTCACTTATTGTATTTTATGTTTATAAACCATACAACACCACTACTTCAAACATGAACATCACCATTTTAGTAACAAAATTAACATGATAATAAATGGAATAAAATAAATAATGATTATTTAATTAACCTATATATGTTTCTTAATCATGTAAAGTTACTAATATAATTTTATTATTCATGGGTTAGAAAACCTGTGATATGATTTAGGACTCAAGGTAATAGATTTATCAATAATACAATTTTTTTAATTTTTATAAAATATTTTTCGTATATATAAAACTTATTAAATTTTATAGAATAATTTTATTATTAATAATTAAATGATTTTTAATGTTCATTGTTAAATATTTTTGAATTTTTATATATCTTTGAAATGAATCTTTTCTGGAGATTACCACATGATAAATTTTTGACTTTCATTTTAAATGTGAAGATGTTTTTTTACCTTTATCCCATGAAAATGTTTACCATCAACAAAGACATTATTCATTATTAATATTCTCACATAATATTGAATATTTTTTAAAATAATATCATGTCTCCTTTATTCATGTATATTTTGATTTTTAAACATTTCAAAGGAAAATATTATTTCTTCTAATATTTTGGAGACAATAAAATGTTATTTTACATATATTATTAAATTACAATGATAATTTGCGTTATAATGGAAATGTAAAATTTTACATTTAAAGTTCATTTTATGGTTAATGGGAATTGCTTATGATGATGGTTGGGTCTGATATAACCCTCTAGTGCTTTGAAGAATCATATTTTATTGAGAAGATACATAATAGAATTAACTATCATGGTAATTCATTTATAAGTTTGATTATATATTTGTGATAAATATGTTGAAAACAGAAATTACATGTTTTTTATATACATTCAATTGAGTTTTTATGGATATATGTTTATTTTTTATGTTATTCCCATGAGATTGTTATTTAAATAAGTTTATGACTTTTTTAGTTAAAATGTTTGTTTATAGGTAAATTTTTTCTGTATATCAAGAAAACATTATGATTATAATATTTATTGTTTTATTTTTTTGATATATTTTGTGAAAAACATTGGGTTGTTATTATTTTCAAATTGATTAATTAGTTTTTTCGATTCTATATCCCTACTATGATTTTTTCCTCATCCCTTAATTAAGAAAAATTTCACATCGGAAAAAGATATTTAGGAATTTTAGAATGTGTAATTATCAAATATATGGAATGAATAAAAATTTTTATGAATAAAACCTGAGTATAATTATATTAATCCATTTTTGGAAAAAAAACAATGAGTTTATAGAATTGATCATTGTTTTATGTTATAGATTTCCTAATTCTCTAAAAATATTAATATTGAATGTATTGAAAATTTAAGAATGTGATATGGGGTGTTATAATAAAACCTCGTATAAAAGCATTGATGTGTATAATGAATTATATATAATTTTCTTTAATATCTATTTATTTTATTGTGGGAACTCAAATTATAATCATGAAGTGATTGAATTGGTTGACTAGGACTATTTTGTTAACATAAAAACCCATAAATACATTATTATTTTTTATTACCTATATTGGTCATGATTCTTAGTAATTTTTCATAGAAATTTTCATTAGTGTATCATACATTGGGGGAAAATATTTTTCGATCATATAATTATTTTATGTGAAACATTATCAGAAAGGTTTAATTAATGAACAATCATTATCTGTATATAATATGGATATTTTTTTGATTGATAGTATATAAGTTATTTTTTTGAAAATAATTTCTTTATGATTATAAATTTCACATAAATATCAATTTACAAGTTGATGTAAACATTTTGGATTCGAAGATAATTTGTTCAAAAGTATAAAATTGAATTTAAACATTTTTTAGGAATTTTAAATGTGGGTTTCATAAAATATAATAGGGTTTGATGAAGAATACGAGAAATATAAGTTTATTTTTTTATTTCTTATTGTAGATATTTGTTAAAATTGTATTACATGATTAAGAACTATAATATTTTTTAACTATTATTCCATGAAAAATTACATTTTGTATACATATTATATAATTTTATAATGTTGGTCTTATTAGGATATTTTTGTATTATGCATCATACCTGTGATATAAGATGATGGATCTTCTTAATGTTTTTTTCTATTCCCATGATTATGAAATAATTATATCCAATTATCTATATTAATTTTTTTGGTTTTTTCTAATGATTATAAAGTTCATCGAACATGTTTTTATATTTTTGATGTTGTTTTGTTTACAAAATATATTTAGATGGATATATGTTATTTTAGGGTGTCTACTAATCGATAATAGGGTGTCCATATCTATAATTATCCATACCATTTTTCATTGCTCAATGATTCTTTGATATGATCATGGTAATAAACTTATCGTGCTCAATTTAATTTAATTTTTTCACATTAATACATATAAAGTATCTTTTAAACAAGACCTTTTAACGTTTGTGGGTGGTTTTTTTCTTTATTATATCGTTTCCAATTTTGAATACATAAACCTTTAAAATTTGTTCCATAATTTTATTTAATATTTTCATTATTATTTGATTTATAAAAGCATAAGAATTAAACAAAAAAAAGAATCACCTACCATTTGGAACCCTATAGTAATCCAATGCATTCACTAACCACATTCCATTAAAGATGATACATAGAAAAGACATTAATTTTAATTCATATAATGACACATTAAAAAATAAAACCAATATTTTTGATAGTTTAATAAAACACTATACATGTAACTATACCACCACATATGAGGCACCCTATTAAATATATTATTATTTTTTCACTAATAATATTTCTAATCATATATATTAACATATCTAAAGACCCAAAATTGAACTATAGATTATTTTTAATGTTCACTATAATAAAAATGTTGTGGTGATTTTATAAAATCATTATAATATAATAAATGCCTTTGATTTCCACCAATCTTTTTGAAAAATGTGAATCTAACAAACCAATCTTGACGTATATGGATATTACATTACTTTTACAGAATACTTAATACATTACACAAACCCACGCCCGATTGCTATAGTATTTTAGTCCCATTGAAAACAGGGAACACGTTATTATAATTTTGTGAATGGTATTCAACGTCTCCCATAAAGATATTAAACTTTAGTTTTAATAACATAACCAATATTTATATACTGAGGAAATAAAACCATATGAAAAGGGAGATTTCAGATGCTTTATATGGGTAAACAAGTAATATATCGAACAAAACTAAATCATCAAAATGTAGAAACATGAGAATAACATTCCAAACATAGAAAAAGTATATCATATATCAAAATATTGAGTAATGAAATAAATCATGATTTTTTTTCATAAATCATAATGTAAAATGAGTAATGAGAAAATATCATTGGCATAAAACATGGAATTGTGGAAAACACATAATAATGGAAAAATATTTCCATATTTTCCAAAGATCATTTACAAGACCATCATTATGTAAAAATTGTTTTATGGAACTATGTTAACTCCTCATTAAAATCCTATATTATAGAACTAGTTGACTTACCATTCTCACCCTGTATTAATCAACTATGTTCATTTCTTGTTCCATCAATGTATTAGTGAACCAAGATCATTTCTCATTCTAGTTTTGTCTATCTCATGAGATATAAATATTTACCCAATGCATTGGAGGGATATATTAGACCTACATATCTCATAATGAAAAATGTATATATTTGTTCCATAAAAACATAAATAATTCATCATATAATATCAAAATGGGGGTTTTAAACATCATTCCATCATAATATAATCAATGAAAAAAGAAATAGAATTAAAAAATTTCATTCCATAGTAAACATAATAAAATTTGATGAATAATAAAGATAATATAATTAAAAAATTTCCCAATTAATTCACATATACCATAAAATAATGTAATATTATAATATTTTTTATAGAACACTAGAAAATAAATTTTGAGTAAAATATAATTCAATATTTATAATATGTTTCTTATTTTAAAAGGCCACACAATTTTAAATGAAATTTATTTATTGGAAAAAAATTATAATAATTTAACATAATAATGAAGGAAATATAAAATTATGTAGTCATAAAACTCCAGTCATGCTATATATGTTAAAAGAAAACAATATTTTCAGACCTTTTCTGGAATAGTAAAAAAATACCTTTTTCAGAAAATGAATGAAAGATTCATTTCAATCTATGTGGTAAAAATAAAAAAAATAAAAAAATGACATTAAATATCCATAAGATAATATTAAAACAACATAATAGATCATTTTTATAAACCACGACCATGGATGATAAATATTTATCAATAATGACTTAAAAAGAAACAACTCAAAATATTGAAGAGATTGTGAAATAAATACTCTTCACATTATAATAAATTGAATCATATTACCAATAAAAGTTATAAAATTATAAAAATATTATACTCTTATGGATAAGGTTGATGAAATATTTTCATGTGTAGTATATACACATGTCGGAAGAAATATATTGTCTGTACAACATGTGTCTCACAAAAAAAAAGGTGAGAAAAAAATAATCCCTTAACATACGTCTGATTCAATTGGTACACATCTCAAAACTAATATATAGAGGTATAAATAATTTCATTAAATTATTCCAGATAAATATTTTTATCTATGATACAAAATATGATCATCTTATCACCCATTTCTTAAAAGGTTTTCATTATACCTCGTTATGTAGGTATTATCTACTTCATTTTATCAGAAAAGTTTTGTCATAAATATTCTTTTTATTCTTCGTAGGATAAGGTTATATCTATTAAATAATTCTATTAATGTAATATATTTCATATTTATTCATTATATACATTTTTATAATCATTATTTATATAAGAACATGTAGAATGCATCACATATCATCATGAAGATTGTAGGTCGTACACATGCATAAGCGATGATATAATTCCCTTAATAGTTGAATGGTTTGGAAGTTGATGGTATATATTTTGTCAATAAATAAATATAATGTAATAATAATAATATTTAGTTATTATTTCCATAATCATACTCATCCAAGTAATGTGGGTTTAAAAAACCGATTACACCATGGTGTGGAGATGGTAATACATACACACACACACACGTACTAATTTCATTTTTCATAGGATGGATAAAATGTGGAATATGGTTTTTAAATAATTTTAATAAAATCTCATCGTATATGTGGTACCTATGTTATTAAATTATAATTCAAACAACTCATGAAGATTATGTTGAAGAAAAAAATAAATTTGAGAGAATCGGTAAATGAGAATACCAGTATTTCGACAGGCTTTCTATAAATACCCTCTTAGGGAAACTAGAGTTAATTTTTTGGGGAGAACCACACCAATATAATTTTTCAAGGGATATTAATAAGGGAAATTATCAGGGTATTTGATATATTATAAAGTCTATATAATGTGAATAATTGAGAGAGGTTCCCCTTTATAATTGAGGTGAGGGGAAATTTTAGAATATCCAAATATATTAATTTATAATAAAATTAATCCATATTAAAAAACCAAAAAATTCCATATTTCTGAATATTATTTGACATAATTTTTTAATGACATCATAAAATAAAATTTATGCATGATTTTCTATCAATTTATATCTTATCATTATAATTTACCCTGAGTTATTTTATTTTATTTTAAACTAAGGTAACCTATTATTCAATATTAAAATAGTTTAATTTTTTATTATTTAATGTCAATTGGAACATAAATGAAAATTTTAGAATATTATTATCATATAATAATTATTTTATATTTTTTAAAAATTAATTATGGTTTTTAAATAATTTTATAAGACAATATTTTTATTAAAAATCAATAGTGTCATTTTTTGACACTATTCAATTTGTGGATTTTAAAAATTTTTAAGATAACAACATCACTCTAAAAAAAATAATTTATTATGTTCATAAATGTTTAAGGAAAACTATAAATTTTTTTGGATAAATTAATTATACCAAATTATATTTACTTTTATATTTTAATAACACTTATTTGATATTTCCATTACTAGATTTATTACTGCTTCTATTTTGTGTAATTATTTATTATACCTATTTGTTGAAGAAAATTAATAAAACTATAATGAGGAATATAAATCCTATATATTTCATAATAATGCTAATAGAAGAATATATATTCAAGAAAATATAACCTAAAAATGTTATATTTATTAAAATATGAATGCAAAAACATTAACATTGCTTTGGCTAAAATATTATATGTGTCAAAATATTTTCTATGTGATTCCAAATTGGAAAAAAATTTAACCTTGGATTATTATGGTGTATAAATACTCATCCAATATAATTTGACCATGATTTTTGGTTTTATAATGGTTAATAAAAATTTAATTAAAATTATTTTATTGATTTTTCATGAATTAAATAACTTCGCCATCATCATTGTATAAGAATTTAAGGAAACTATATGTTTTCCAAAAAAATGATGATGAATGAAAAAGTTTTGATTTCAAATATTTATTTATATGTGAATTTATATTCTGTATATCCTTGTATTGAATATGATATATTTACCAATGATTGAGTAAGAAACCTTTAACTTTTCTTTAAATAATATATATGAAATGTCCTAATTTAAAAAAAATGGTTTAAAAATGACACAATTTCGAGCAAAGGATGAGTTAGGTAAAAACACCATCCAATGATATAAGGATAAATTTTACTGTAGTTTTATAATATTATTTTTAACTTGAATTACAAAATTTACACTTTTACCATATTAATAAAAATTACTTAAGTTAATATTTATATTTACTAAAAATTAAAATAAATCTATCATCGTAATATAGACCCAATTATTCTATATATGGAATAAATTTTTAAAAATTATAAACATATTCGTTTCAAAAATAAATTCAAAATTAATCAAAGAAATTGAGATAAAGTTATACTTCATGAAATACTAAAAGATCATGAGATCCATATATTGATTAATAATTTATTCCATCAGAAATAGCTGAACTAAATGAAAATAACATTAAACCTCCTAATATTACAAAGTATCTCTGGTTGGTCACATTCCAAACATATTAATGCCTTCATCATGTATTATCATAAATCATGGTAGTAACCTGAATTACCATAAATAAGTAATGAAAACATGCGTGTTTACTTATTCTATAGTTTATTGTATATATTCATTATGTCCAAAATTCCGTAAACATCATTCATGATAGTATAAGAAACATTTTAGAAAATACTTAATTAGTATCGTCTAATTTATTTAATCCTACATATCTATAACAAGATAATGAAAATTTTCTCCATAACTTCAACAAATTAAGGGGTTCTTTCCCTTAATCAAAATATAACATTTCCCTTAAATAAATTTTTTGTTTCTTCATCGCCTTTTAACATATTATTTTCAATCCATAATGAAAAACGTATAGATTAAATAATTTTAAATAATCCATGAATTCAAAATCATATACATTTTATTAATCCAACATTATTTATAACCCATTACTGAGACCTCATTTTTTATTCATTCAAAGAATATGACATTTGAATATTGTATTGAGGTTCCTCAACCTTAATTTAATCATGCTTCTTATGTTTAAGGTAAATAATATGGATAGATCAACCCATATAATTCACATTCCATTGGAAGTCTCTCTATCCTCATTTTCATAACCAACACTCATACCAAATTCATTATATTACCACATAAGACATATAATGTCCATGCATTCCACATTTAAAATATTCAATGTTAACTATTCTCTATCTAGTTCTGTCTATTGACTAATATGATAAATATATCTAGGGACATTGCTAAATTAATCAGGAATGTTACCAAAATTACAATATTGTATCATATAATAAGACATATCCTTAAAAATATATCTAGGGATCCCCTAAAACATTTCCTATCCAAGTTTTCAAGGGTTGAATACATATTAAATTTGATACAATCTCTAACAAACTATGTTTGGCATACATGTATATTACATCAATTTTTCGAAATACATAATACATTACACAAATATATGCCCAAAGACCCTATGAGTTTAGTGCTATTGGAAAATTGGAAAACATTATTCTAATTTAGTGAATTGTCTTAAAAATATTCCATAAAGATATTCAACAGTATATTTAATTCCTAAAACCTTTTTTATATCTTGGAGAATATAATTCATATGGAATGGATGAGCTCAGATTCCCATTATGTGTAAAACACGAAAATATAAAACAAAAAATGAAAATAAAAATGTGAAAATATGAAAATATCTTTTCAAAATATTACCAGGTTTAAAATATATCAAAATCATGACTCATGAAAAAATATTGTAATTTCATAAGGAATAAATCATAAAGGATCACAAGCTAGGAGAAAATAGCATTGGCATTAAACATATAATTGTGTAAAATACATATGAATAGAAATTAGTTTTCATATTATCCAAGGATTATTTAGAAGACCGTAATAGAAGATTAAATCAATTAAAAAGGCTAGAAAACTCCTCATTACTACCATATATTACTGAATTGAGGTTACATACCATTCCAGCCGAGTATTACAGAACCGATATTGTTTCATGTTCTTTCCCTGTATTACTGAACTATGATTTCTTCTCATTCTAGTCCTTTCTATATCATGAGATTTAAATATTGAGCTAATTCATTTGGGGGGGGGGGTGAGATAGGTCCCTCAAATCTCATAATGAAAATCATACATATGTGATCTATATAAACATAAATAATTAATAATATCAAATCCAAATGGGTTTTATAAACATAATTCCTTCATTACTTATTCAATAAAAAAGATATAGATTTTATAAATTTCATATCGTCATAAAAATAATAAAATAATACTAATAATAGGTATAATATAATTGAAAATAATTTATCCAATAAAGAATATATAACACCAATGATTGTAATATTAGATGATTTATTTTTTAGAACACTAATTTGTTTTTGTAAAATAACATTTATTCTTCAAAAATGGTTTCTTCTATTAAAATGCCAAACAATTTTAAAAGAAAATAAGTTATTTTAAAAAAAACAAGTAATATATTAACGGAATAATTAATGAAATAAAAAATTATGAAATTTTAAAATTCCATTCATTGAATATATGTTAAAAGAATAAATTTTCTCATACTTTTATTGGAAAAGTAATCAAGTACCTCGTTTAGAAATAAAAAAAGGATCATTTCAAACCATTTAATCAAAAGTAAAAAAATGAGGAATTAAATATGTATTTAATAATAGAATTTGTTTTGATCAATTTTTTTAGAAACCATATTAATGGATGATAAATATTCCCCACAAGAGATTTATAATGAAACAATTCTACAATTTTAAGAGATTGTGTAATGAAGAGTCTTCACTTTATAATCAATGGAATCATATTCAATATGAAAGAAACTAAATTATAAAAAGAAAATACTCTTCTATATGTGGCTCAAAAAATAAATTCATTGGTATTATATATACCAGTTACAAAAAACAAGTAGACTATATGATGTGTGTATCACATAAATAATGGTGAGAAAAAATAATCCCTTAACACACAAATGATTCCATTGGTATGTATCTAAACCTCAGTAATAATGGTTTAAATAAATTAATTATATTCTCCTAGACCCATATTTATATTTATTATATTAACTATTATACTATAATCAACTATAATTAATAAAATATCTTTATTACTCGTCTTTTGCATATTAACTACATCATTTTCTAAGGCATGTTTTCTCGAATAAGTTCGGGTTCTTCATCTTAGGTTATAGTTATATAATTTATGTAATGATATTAATTTTAATAAATATCATATTTATTCATTATATACATTTTTATAATCCTGATTTAAAAAATACAATTTATAATGAATCTCATCACATCATGGAGATGATAGGTTGTACGTATGCATCAGCGAGGATATCATTACCCTAATTATGGAATGATATGGGAGTGGATAGTATATTTTTTTATGGAATAAAAATAATGTTATAATAATCATATTTAGTTATAATTTCCATCATTATACACATCTATGTAAAATGGTGCTGAAAAAAAAATTGCACCATATCATGGAGGTAGAAATATGTACATACGCACACATGACTATTTCATTTTTTTAGTAGGATGGATAAAATTTGGAAAATGGTTGTTGCATAATTATAATAAAATATCATAATATAGTTTATACTGGAGATATTAATTTAGTGTTGAAACAACTCATTAAAAAGAAGTAGAAAAATAAATAAGTTTGAATGAAATGATAGAAGAGATTACAAGTTTTTCAAAGAGCTGCCTCCAGATCTCCTATTAGGGACACTGGAGTTGGTATTTTGAGAAGAGAAGAAACTCTAAAATGTTACTAGGGATGTTTATAATGGTAATGGTATGGGTGTGGATGATATTTAAATCTTTAATAGAGTTGAATAATTGAATGATGATGTACCATTTTATAATTTAGGTGAGGGGCACATTTGGAATCTTTAAATACATTAAATTATAATAATGTCAAACCACATAAAAAAACAAAAAAAACAACTATTTAGAATATTATCTCTAATTATGTAGTAATATCATCAATGAATAAAATTTAAACAAGTTTTTATTTCAATATAAACGTTATCATTATAATTAAGGGTTAGTTATTCAATTTTATTTTTATGTATGGTAACAGATTATTAATTAATAAAATAATGAAATTTTTACTTATATGATGTGAATTTGAATATAAATGGATGATTTAGAAAAAAATTTACCGTATCTTAATTAGTTTATATTTTTATAAAATTTAATATAATTGTTTAATTTTTTGGTAAAATAATCTTTTGATAAACAATCAATAGTTTCAATTTTGACACTATTAATTTTATTGATTTTTTAAAATATGAAGATAAAAATTTCACTTAGAACCAAGTTTTTTTTATATTTCTGAAAAGTTGATGTAATATATAAAATTCATTGGATATTTTTACTATCAAAAATTATATTTATTTTTATATTTCTAATTAAATTTATTTAATATTTACATTAATAAATTAATTACTACATCAATTTTGTGAAATTATTTAATATAATATAATATTAAATAAAAACTAAAAACAAAATACTATAAGTAAGACAAATCCACTAGATTTTGTAATATTTCTTATCAAAGAATATATCTTCCAAAAAATATTATATTAATAGTGTAATATTTATTTCAACATGAATGTGACAGCATTAACATTACATTAGATAAAATATTATATGTGTCATAAATGTTTACATGTGGATAAAAATAGTTAATAAGTAGTCCATGGGATGAATATTTTCAATATAAACATGAAAAATAATATTTGGCATAGTTTTTTGGTCCATTCATTATTATTATCATTTTAATTAAAATTAATTTATTGATTTTTCATCAATTAAATAATTTTTTTCCATCATTGTATAATCCATTAAGGCAATTATTTATTTTCCTAAAGAATAGAATTAAAATACCATGAAAAATGAAAAAACTTTATATATAAAATTATTATTTTTAGTCAAATTTATATATTTTTTAAACTTATATTAAAAGTAATATATTTATGAAAAATTATGTAAGACATATTGAACTTTTCATTAAATAAAATATATTAAATTTCCTAATACCATCCAAGTAAATTTCAATGGATAAAATTTAGAAATAACTATGATTTATGTCAAAACAAACTTGTATAATGATATTATGAAAAGTGTTAGGGTAATTTTATAATATTATTTTTACCCTTAATTACCTCAATAATTTTTTTACCATATTAATAAAAAATTATTGAAGGTATTTAACATAAAAAATAAAATGAATTATATTTACATAATTTTGACCAATTTATTTAGAATGTGGAATAAAATTTTAAAAAATCTAAATACTAATGTTTCAGTAATAAATTTAAAATTTATCCCATTTTCGGGATGAAATAACTTGTTTTTAAAGTTAAAACATGTAAAATATTGAAATATTTTTACATCTAAATTAAATTTAAAATTAATTCCAATGAATTATATTAAATTAAATGATAAATATCTAATCAATTTATACTTTTAGAAAATTCCAATATGTAATTTTACACACAAAATAAATTTTATGAATACGTAGTTTTCAATTAATATGTATTTTTTTACTATTCATTAAAATGTGAATCTTATGAGAAATATTACAAAAATTAATCCAATGTAAATTTTCAAACACATAATTAATATTAGATGTTTATTATGTAAAATATAATATATAAGATGTCAAATAAAATATTTAAAATGGGTGCTCCATCAATAGGTGGCATAATTGCATTTTTTTTTGAAAAATACATATTTTGCATGAAATTTTTAATTTGTTCTTATATCATTTATAGAAAAAAATTAATATTAAATTTGAAGATTATATTTAATATATTAAATATAGACATCTTTAATGAAAGCCATCATGATTGATTTTATTATTTTATAAACTCACATGTTTTAATTTAAATAGCTTTTCAGAAAAAAAAAAATTTATTTAAAAGAGATTCATTTTCATTTAAAAAAATTTTCTCACCAAAGATTTAATTATATATACATGTGTAAAGAATATTTTAATAATTCAATTAAAAATTTTCATACCATCCATTATAATGTATAGGTTTTTAGGTAACATAATAAAATTCAGTTGTTCTCTTAAACTCGGTCTTACCTGAAATGAAATATATCAAAAGAAATAAATATTATGTGCAACAGAAGACAAGTATAGTGTTTCATATACCAAAATCTAATCTGCTGCTTTGTGTAGTATATTATACTCATAGAGTATCATATAACACCAGATATCAAATACATTAAAAATTACATCTTATAAAAATCTAGGGGTGTCACAATGCATCCCATATGGGTTTTGAAAACAAATTCAACCCCCATAACAATTGGTATGACTAATCACAAAATATTTAAATTATAATCCACATAAATGGAATACCATAAAATTCATGCCAAACATGTCTTGTCTCTAACATTTCCACACCAAAAAACCAACACAAACATTTATACTTTCATCTTGAGTTAAATCAAAATTCATTCCCCTACTATTGTGTAATACCTACAAAAGAAAACCTAAAATTACTAAAAATACAAAGACTATTATAAGGTTTGTTAACCCTATGTTTCTAAAACACAATTCACATCAAATAATAATAACATTATCCTGGTATATTTTTAAACCTATAAATTTTTCCCCAACCTTGTGTAGTTTCATCATTTATGACTATTAGAGTTATTATAGGGGGACCTATGAGTCATTTCATGGAGTTTTCCTAAGGTTTGTGAAGAGAACTACTAAATTTTTACCCTCATAAAATGATAAATATATATGATGTTATGATTGCTGTCTATTTAAGATTGTTTCCATCTAATGTTACGATATTTCACGCCATGACCATGCCATGCATGGAATGTTCGATGTTGGGTATGAGTAAAATCAAATAATATAAGAGGTATATATTTGGATCAAGTTTTACAGTATTTTTGAGGGTTTCATTCTTTGATTATAACATTTATGTGTAATTTATAATCTATTACACATTTATTGTTTATATTTTGTAAGCAATTTGAGGATCAGACCCTGGAAAAGGGTGTCACATATAGATAAAGTCCTTTATATACTTGATTATGTGGCCTAAAAATACATTATTATGGGAACCATGTCATTGGGGAGAGATATATGAAATGGTTATAAAAATTTTATATTTATCTAGTGACCCTTATATATTATACCCTTAATTAATTCCTTTTTGAATTATTGAAGAGTGTATTAGTCATGCAATGACTATGGGAATCATAATGTGGTGATAAAAATCCATTAATATATTTTGATATTATTAAATATATAAAATACTATTTATTAAATCCTGATGTATTATATTTTTTAAATTTCATACTATAGGATAGTCATTCCAAGACTCATGGATTGTACGATGAGAGTTGGCAGGGGAGTTCATCTAAAAATTAAATTTTTGTTGATAATCATGTCTGAGGAGAAAAATGATTTGATGAATTGGGGAGGCAACATCATGATAAAATTGACCAAAATATTCTTCGATTATTCTTGTTGAGGTGCTAAATGTTGTTATTTTAATTGAAACACCACGAGAGTGACCCTATTGGTTCATTACATTATAACCTGCATGTTTAAAAATCAATTCGTAAACATTATATTTCTTTTGAAAAAAGAAATTAAATAAATAGTTTTAATAATAAAATATAATTAATAATAGTTATTCATTGTTTATGTTAATTTAGATTTCCCCATCAACTCTTACGTGATATTTTATCTTCCAGGGTGGGTACCTATTATTTCTTTAACTGATCTGAGTGCATTTATTTGGGTGATATCAAGAGTTATGTCTATCCATACGTACTAGTTTATCCTTCATTTCTATCACTGTTTTATGGGAACATTCTAGTTATAGTTTTTTATTCCATATATCAACATTTTCTATAAAATAAATGATTTCTTCTATTTTATTTTTGTTAAATATCAGATATTCAATTTATTTAATCATATTAGAAAAGGGTAGGTGGTACCTGACTTATCCTATAGTAATTCTAATTTTTTATATTAATACAACATGTTGGTGCATTGAGTAGATGTTGGAATGACCTAAAAGTTGACTAAATTGTAAAATAATTGGTTTTATGTGAGAATAACATTATTTGTAACATGAGATTTAGGATTATAATGTTGTGGATGAAACTTAGGTATCTAAGTTACATGTGCATTAAACTAATAAAATAGGAAATTTCAAAATAATCTTGAGTGGAAAACATTGTAAAACTATGATATAACAGTTTAATGATAAATTTCATATAATTATAACAAGGTTGTGAATTTTTGTAAAATGTGGAATAGTATGGCATTTTCCATTGTGTGTATGGTCTGGGATCGTGGTTGGATATGTAGAAACCATATAGAACTGAAATAAAATGATATCCAAGAAATTTAGATGTTTACCACGATAATATGTTTTAAAATATGAATAATGCGGTGATTATTAAATTATCGAATGATTTAGTATCCTTCATTAAATATAGAAAAATATAAGTGATGTATTGAAAATAATTTAGGGGTAGGTTTCCATTACCCTAAGTGTAGTGATTTATGAGATGATTGTTGTGTGTGGTGTTATTCAATCTTTGGTATTAAATTATTAGATGGTTCATGGATGGGGTTATATTCTAATTCTTCGGTGATGTTATATTGGATATGGTTCCATGACATGAATCTATTCCCCTTGAGTAGTGACATAGAAGCAATTTCAGAGTAGGTCATTATCCAGGAACTGGTGAGATATTGGAGATGGTTTTGGTGCATAGAGCCACCCCTGAGATGATGACATACATATTTAGGGAACCTATATGAGTATTAGGTTTATTAATATATCATGTTTGTATACATTCATCACTAATTGGAGAAACTGAAGTCATTCCATGGTGTTACCATAGAACATAATGTATTATAGTGCATATTTATTTATGCATTCAATTATTTATTATTGTACATCATCCATACCTTATTTAAAATAGATATAATTAGGGACACTATTGATGATGCACTACTAAGTTTTACTCACACAATTCATGAGACACTATGTGTACCCATAAAGGCATTATGGTTATAGATCAGAATAAGGTCAAAGGTCATAATATTTATGGTTGTGTTGGTTAGTTGGGACTGAGTATTGTAGATGGTACATGACTAGAACATGGGTTTGTTTTTGGAATAATATTCAAGATTAATTTAATTTTGATTATAGTTAATCTTGATAAATATGGGTTTCGATTAGGGAATCCGGATGAATATTAATATTCTTGTATAATATGTATAATTATTCATTCCGATACAATATCGTTTGATATATTTTTTTATTGGAATTCAATAATGATGTTTACTTATATTGGTTTATATATATGAATACCTTTATTATTTATTAAGCTATTATTTATGGTTATCAGATCTATGTGATACAGTCTTCCCATGATTATATTATACCTTGACTAATAGATTGCATCCTTTGGAATTTTGGGAGGCACATCTATGGTAAGTAGTGACCAGTTTTGGTTAATAGAGAGGAAAATCTGACCTGTTATATAATAGAAATTTTCTTTCAAATCTATAAACAACAATATCAAACAAAAATATTATAAATTGAAAAAATAATCTAAATTTATAATAGGAAATTCATCATATTTTTTAATTTTTATAAAATAGTTTGTCGCCTAAAAGTGCATAATGCCTTCCACTGAAATACACCCAAAAAAATCCATTTATTACATGAAAAACATTAATTAATATTTATAAATCATTTTATTTTATATAAAATTGATTATTTATAGAACCAATATCCATGCCATCAAAATTTATCACACAATAGAGAGAATAAAATTTAACATTTCTTAATCATTTCTAATCAAGTATCATATTCTAAATCAATTATCACCAACATCATTTGGTATTAATATAGATAAAATCAACCATTGAAATATTAGATAAAATAAATGAAATTAATTAATCAATAATGAATAATAATAATCTTACCACCTAACAATAATACAATAATAACTCTACCAATGATATGAAATAAACCCACCATGAATTCAATAACAAATCCTTATAATAATACATGTTTTTTTCATGGTTTTATTGTGCGTTATATTAATCCCCACACACAAATAAAATTATTTGACTATTATGTAGGAGATATGATAGAAAATAAATATTTTTGAATATTGAAGGGTCTTAACTCTACTTCAAAAGAATTATTGTTGAAACAAATCTCATAATAACAATATGAATGTCACCCAATAATGGAATCTCCAATATTAGGTTTGAAATTTGAATGATATGAAATAATTTTTTTCCCAAAATAAATATTTAAAAGAATTTTTATTTAATTTATATATATGTGGTATGGGATCCCTAACCTTGATTGAGATTATTTATTATGTATTATGCATTTAATAACTAGATTCCTACTTTAAATGTAGTGTTTTATATACAATTCATTAGATCATGAATTCCCCCATTAATTCCCAATGTAAACATAAATACCACTAATCACCACTAGACACATAAAAATACCATTAGCCATTTCCCAACACCACTAAAACCCTCAAAAAAACATCTAACATTATATCACTTACCATAAAATTATTATTTTTTGTTAATAAAAAATTTGACTATTATGATTGTACCAAAATATAATGTTTCCTCTTCATGAAATAATTGGTATAAAAGAATCCCCAGACTAACCAATGAAAAAGTGTATACCAGTACTCCCCTAATGCTCAACTTATCACCCCTATATATCTAGGGTGAATTCAATTTTGACAATATTCTTCTATAAAAAATGATCATATATACAGACTCCATAAATAGAATATCCCATTCACTAACAATGAATTTTCATATAGTTTAAGTCACATACAAGTTATTCATAAAATAAATGAAAAAATATAAAAACTTTTTTTTATCTCATGGGGTTATTTACCATAAAAATTTATGTTTCATGTATTTGTATTTCATGGTGTGTAAATGGAAATTTTAAACAAATAATTATATAGAAAATAAAACATAATTAATGAATCATCAATATGATATTTCAAATTATTTACCATAACCCAAATAATCATTCACATTATCCAATATAAAACTAAAACATCTATATTATTTTCCAAAAGGATACATATATTCAACGCCTTGACCATCGACACATAAGGTTCTTCCAAGTGACAATAAATAGATAAATCAAATAAAATTAAAAAACCCAAGTATTATATATTCCTTTAACCCTTTATATCCACGCCCATGATTTATCCAAAACTAATTTCAAAATAAAATTCTACCATAGATATAAAAAACACATTTTTTGATATCATTCCCACTCGAAAATGTTTTACCAAATTCATACACTTGATAATCAAAGTGTTTCTTCATATTCCCTTGGATAAACACTCTACATGATACGAGTATCAATAATTCTACATTTAAAGTCTATAAAAAACATATTACACCTAAAAATTTCATAGTAAGTAATTTTCAAAAAAATTATAATGATATGGGGTCAATCATTATTGTTTTACCATGTGTCTATATATCCTGATATGATCACTTATCAATAGAAACCATGTACTCACCCAATAAAATATTATAACTAGATGAAAAAATATTCATTTTTATTGAAACATGAAACAAAAAACTAATTCATACTACCATCAAATTCATGGTTCCAAATTCTCACGATTCACCATTAACTTTTCATATCTTTGGAACCCAACACCAATACTAATTTTTTTCTGAGTAGTTACCTTAACCATGATAAAATACCAAATATATTGCATTAAATTGTGTAAAAAAATCCATATTAGAATTATATTACAAATTTCATCAATACACTCATACATGTTTATATCTAAAAAAATCCTATGGAATTCATAATGTTAGGGTAAATGATTTTTATACTTTAAAAATTGTATTTCACCACTAAATCCATTTAAATTTTAATATCATTATTCTAATCCACTAGCACATATTTTCAAATTTTACTATATAATTTTCAATATATATCCCCCTATACATGAGTACCCCTTAATATTTCCAAATCACACTCCAATTATCATGTTGATTCCATCAATTGTATTATTCACTCCTAGTCAATTCCATTATAGGAATTATAATAAAAAATAATTATATAAATAAAATTTAACCATAACAATACCATCAAAACCAAAATAATTAAATTAAAATATATAATAATTATTATAGCCTAATTAAATCATTAAATAGTAATGGATCGATTATTGTGCATAAAATAATCAATAAATCTATGAAATATTTTATTTTGAAGGAATCCCCTAATTAAAAAAAATATATCAGGTAATAGGCTCAAAGATTTAATGAAATATTTAATAATCTATGTCCATGTTACAAATATCTAACTCACCCCTAATGAACCCTCTATATCAATTGGAGAATGTAATCTAAATTTATCAGACCATGTATTCAACCCATTAATTTTTTATGGATTCATAAAACTACTATAGCATGATGATATTTTGTTACCAATTTATGTAATAAAAAATCTTACCAAAGAGTAAGATGAAATACTAAACCTAATATATGGAAACCACTTATATCAATATCCTCTAGTTCCTACAGTATCCAACAATGTGATCAACCAAAACCATTTACCTTGTCAACCCCATTAAACCATAGAGTTACATCTGCTAATGTATAAATTTCAACACAAAACCCCTTCATTTACCAATGGGTTTATATATTTATAACAATAAATTTTCGGATAAATATCCATTATCTATCCATGGAGTTATATTAATTGGTATACGATGCCATATAGTTCATGTACTTGACATAACTCCAATCATCACTAATATAATAGTATTTTTTAAAAAAGTTAAAAAACTTATTAAATGAGTATTCATGGACATCCAAAAACCATCATACCTCTATAGAAAAAGACTTAATAATAGAGACTTGTCATTATGCCCCAAGAACGTTTCATCTATTTACACATAGTTTTAGTGAACCATTTGGGAATCCATTGTAAAACTACTTTTTACCAATTTCATGGTTTATAAAAAAATTATCACCGTGTTTTAAAAACCATTCACCTTTCAAAAAATAATGATTGAATGAATTAAAATACACATATTACATCAACAAATCTTGTGAAATCATATTTTTGGAAAACAATTCAAACCAAAACATAACCACGACATGTGTTTCAGCAATTATCATTTAATGATTGTGCATATTTAGCTATATATTATCACATGATAATAAATTCTAGATGAGATAATTCATTAATAACAAAATATAATTTCCTAAAAAAAATCAATGAGTTTTTTTAATGTTTTTCAGACATAAATTCCAACTCTACTCTTCAAAACCTCTCAAAATCCTTAGGAAGTACCAATTGCTCAAGAGATTTTTAAATTATGAATCATTTTAAAAAACCCATTCTAGAATTAATTCTCAAATAGAGGTATAACTAAATAATTTATTTATTTGGTTATGTAATAAAATCAATATAGAATGTAATTTATTAGAAGGTATAAATTTTTTACAACAGGTTATTTTCATAAGTCATTTGCATAACAAAATATTTAAAAAACAGAGAAATATAAATAAGTAAATAATTATTTATAACCATAAAATATATATTATGTACAATGGAATAAAATATTTTAAGTTTTAATCTTTTTTATCACATTAAAAATAACTTTCAATATTTTAAATGAACATTTCCTATCATAAAACACTCCAACCTAGTCATCATATATCTTATTCTGATTTTATAAACACACTATGATAATAATTAATTTTAATTTTTTCTAAAACCCTATTTTTTCGGTTCTACAGAAATTATATAAATGGTAGATGTTGAAATCATAGTGTTAATATGGTGTACATGGTGACAATAAATATATGATAGGTTAAATAATCCCATAAAAGCATATTATTATTTACTATGATAATGTCTTATTGATTTAAATCATATTCATGAAATATATTCTATTATTATTACTTATTTAATCAGTTAACTTTTATAATTATATTGTATGAAATAATTCCAAAAAATAATTTGTTGAATCTCAATTATCTGATATGACATTATATAAAATAAATCATTCCATACATTTGGAATAATGAATTCTAATCTTATTGTGTGAGTAAGGGTTCCTTTTCAATATTTTAAACACATATAGGAAGGTACTCAATATTTTAAAACTCTTCATGGTGGTATGAATGGAATTATATAGTTTATATATTATCTTGATTGTATATTAGATAATGTTGCATTGTTTTAATATACATTATGGTGAAGTTATTATATGATGATTTATGATCCCCTATAAAGTCTTAAGGATTGTGATAGTGTATTATGTTTTATATGAAGAGAATGGTTTTAAAATATAATTTAATATCACCATGGTGGAAAATAAAGTTAAACTAAAAAAAATATTATCATCTAAAAAGGGGAAAGGATTCTATTTACTTTTAAGCACTAGTTGAAAAATACCATATACCAACGGTTTAAAACTGTTGATATAGGCCTCCAAACCGTTGGTATATCCTATACCAATGGTTTGGAGTACTATAGCGAAGTAAGCCATGGGGATAGGTCTATACCAACGGTTTTCAAAACCATTGGTATAAGTAATATGAAAAATATATACCAACGGTTCCGTAAAACCATTTGAATATGTATTTCAAAAAGGAATAATTCGGTGGGTTTTGATCCTAATACCTACAGTTTATGATGGAATAACATATCCAATAACCTAAATTTAATTTTTTGAAGATAATTATATATATATATATATATATATTATCATAAATATTTTAAATTTTTATTTAGTTAATGTTATCTATAAGAAGTTCCAAAAACTATACTTGTATCTCTAACAACGGTTCTCAAAACTGTTGGTATAGACCTATAACAACGGTTTTGAGAACCGTTTGTATAGTTTCATTGATTTTGGGACCTATAACAACGGTTTTGGGAAAACCGTTGGTATAGGGGGGACCTATACCAATAGTTTGGGGAAAACCATTGGTATAGGGTCTCTGTTATGGACTTATACCAATGGTTTGGCCAAAACCATTGGCATAGGTCCATATAAGTGACCTATACCAATGGTTTTCCCCAAACCATTGGTATAGGTTCCCCCCTATACCAACGGTTTGTCCAAAACTATTGGTATATGTCCAAATTATTCACCAATACCAACGGTTTTGGCCAAACCGTTTGTACTGGTCCATATAAGTGAACTATACCAACGGTTTTCCCAATACCGTTTGTATAGATATTATTTCCAGTAGTGAAGGTCACCCCAAAATACATAAGAGGTTTTAAATATTTTTGATACATTCAAGAAGGAAAATAGTTTACATTATGATTTATGAACATCTAAAAATACTGAAGAGTTACACTAATGTTTTGAATCATCCTATAAAATGAATGAATAACATTAGTATGTAGTTTTCCCTTTATGTGGCAGTATTGTGCCATTAATGAAGGTAATTGGTTTATGTCAGGAGTTAATATAATGTTCTAATAAATAATGTCTACTTAGTTTTTTTTATGCATGGTAAATATATTTTATTGGGATTAATGGTCCCTTGGAAGACATAAGAGTTAATATAATTTTTAATACCTTCAAGAAAGGAGAATGAATTTTTGGGGAGATTTAATGTATACCAAAAAGATATTAAAGCTACTTTAGATTTTTCTTGTTTCCCAAGTCAGTGAATAGATTACAATGTGATTTATAATACCATGTAATTATATAATATTTTCATTGAAGTTCTTTCCCATCAATGAAAGGGAATGCATTAAATTATTATTTAACATATTATTTCTAAAATAATTATTTTTACTATAGTTCTATATATTTTTTTAAAATGATGGTTTTATTTTGGGATTTAAGGATCTCTATAAACAAATAAGAGTAACATTTAATTTTTTAACTGTGTTTGTTAGAAAAGAATCCATATTTTGTTTTAAGGTTCTTTTTTAATATTTAAATGTTATTCCAAAGTTTTTAATCATGTTGTATGTGGAATGAATTACAATGATTTAGAATGTATCATGTTTTTATGATTGATCCTACATAGTTATATCTATATGTCTTGAGTAGTGAGTCAAAAAATTTATTATTCAATGTAAAATATTATAGTATTATTAAAACGTATAGAATACATAATTGAGAAATGTGGTATATAATTTTATTCCATATAAAAAGGAACATCATTTATATTATATACATATGAGTGGGGATTTAAATATATCAAATTAATATTTATAATATATTAATTTCGTGAATTTTAACATCATGTGATTATGACCATTATCACCCTCTTCATGTAATGTGATAAATTCTAGTTATCTTTTATCTTACTATCATACATTAGAAAAACTATTAATATCAAGTATATAAATTTTGTGGGTAAAAGGGATGTGTTTGGGAAACCATACGTATCGAATGATCGATAATGAATAACCAGAAAACATTGGGGATCTAAAAATAAAGAGGCCAACCAACATGAATACTTCAAATTAGTATGTGTAAATTTTGGAGAATGTGTGAGGCTTACAAAGATATAGAATATAGTGAATTTAGTTTTCCTCGTGAATATACATATGGTTTTCTTGTGTAGAATGGTTTATGATTGGATGATCATGTGAGTGATATTTATTATTAGGGGTTATGTGACTTACTATGATGTTAGGATTTTTGAGAGAAAAATGGAAACCATGAGGAAAATTTTATTTGATGAATGGTGTAAGAACATGGTTTTTCTCTAAATTGTGAACAATTTAAATTTCAATCTAATTCGTTTCATTACACATATTATGGATACATAATAAGGTTATGAAGGTTATGTTGTTGTTCGAGGCTTGTTCGATGCTCGGAACCCCATTTGGCGGATTAAAAGACATGGATACATAGATAAAATAAATCGTGCACGCACATGTGCATGGTTTCCCCTAACTACGCAGGGATTCCCAGAGGGGCGAGAAAGGTGAATGGTTTTCCCTAACTTTGTGATTAGTTATAAACAACTATGATTGATTTATGTATCTAAAAGTATAGTCAAATATAATGTTTGGTACATAGTTTCTAAAACTATGAAGCTAAACCATACATGGTCCCTCCGTAGAAAGTGGGATCCACTCTTTTGGCACATGATTTGGAAAACCATGAGGACATACCAAGAAACCCAGTTAAAAATGTGGGAAATTTCAATTTGTACCCTAAAAACATAATAACATAAATAATTTCTACCCATTCCTTTATCGAAGATAATTAATCCTCCCCCTCCCATCGATGGCTCTAAATCTCCCTCCTCTTAAGATTCTCGATATCTTCACCATATTGTGTCCAATTTATGCACCATTCATCTTTTTTGTATTATAATGGGTAAGATATCTAGTGATTAGGCTAGTTTAATTATCATTCATCCTATCAGATGAATTATTTCTATGTAGTCTCTTATGCCTTATTGTCATGGCTTCAATCATTTATTATGATTTCATCTAATCTAATCCAAACTAACGGACGATGCTGAACAAGAAGAGTGATATAGGCACGAGGAAGGTGTTCTATGACTCATAACTAATGCCTAACCATTTTATAGACTACAATAACTGTGTGCACACTGATTTCATCAGGTGTTACCTATTAAATATGTTTCCATGATTATAATCATTGAACATTCATTATTGTGCCCTTATTATTTTGGAATATCACATCATTAGTGGTTATGACCTCAAAGAATTCTACCCTATGTATGGTGATTCATTAATCATTCATTGGTATCCCATGTGTGTTCATTCGAGATATAGTTCATGTGTGCTTTTTGACTCTTCTACCTAAAATACCTTTTAAATTAATCGAATAATGAACTACTAAGTGCTAGTGCATGTGTAGTTAACACTTTAACCTTCTAAGGTAAATGTTATAAATAGTTAGTGAACCTATAAAATGATAAATGGGTAGTATACCTATTGATATCACTTATCCTAGTTAATTATAAAATTTGATTACAAATGGATTCATGTCTCCCTCCATCCTTTTCATTCTTATGGAAGGTAAAGAAATATACCATACAATATAATATGGAAATAAAGTAATAAATGGTTTGGTATCATTGAAATACATTATCACGTTGAAAAAGGTAATGAAATATACTAATTGACATATTAAAAGGAATGAAAATTATATGGACATAAATGAATATTGAATTATGTATCAGGTTCCAATCAGATATAGACCGTTTTATCATTGAAGGAGTGGTCAGACTTGATCCATCCTTTGAATCCTTATGGAAAGCCTTGATCACTCAGAGGACACAATTTCTATTCAATGGGATGATTTCCAGGAGAAATAAACACCTTTTAATACTTTCCTTGTCTACTAGAACATTCTAGGAATTATGTTATAGGATCCCTTAACTCTCTTATATATAATAGGATGCCTTCAATACACTCCTTGGATCCAGCATGATGTCTTTGGACGTGTAAGGCCATTGATTCACCCAATTGGGTCTGGTCAAGATGATCTGATTTTACCTTGAATGAGATCCATAAACTCAATTTGAAATTTTTATAACGGAATTCCTTGGGTGATGCCCTTATATCTCACTCATCCCCCTTACTTCCATATTGCATGTTATAATGAAGTTGGATCGATCCCAGAGGTCAAGAAGTTCTTAGTTTCTCCTTAAATACTGTTATAATACTATCATCACTATAGTATTCCATGGTTATACCTTAGATATTATTGTTTATTATTATTGTATATTTTTAGTGTTATATCCACCACACATGACATACTATATACAATGAACTTAAATTAATTGACTAAATGATCTCATGTTCGGAGACATGTCATGCTAAGGCTTATGTTGGTATGTGCTATTTACATTTATGGATTTATTTACATAATACATACCTACACACAACAAATTTATATTCACTGATTGGATGGTATAGATTCCATTGGTTGTGGCCTATATATATATATATATATATCAAACACCCTATCTCGGACACTATTGGTACACATGTAGATTATAAATGTTGGTGTATAAAAGTAGAATTGTAACACCCGGGACTTTTATGAGAAATATTTTGTTTTTATGTTATATAAATCATTAAAGGAATCATTCACTGCACACAACACTAGCTTGGCTTGCTTTACACACAATCGCGACCTTCCTCGATAGCTTGCATCCTATTCAATACAGAGTTCCACTAAACAACGATATGCTATTAAAATGTTTTTAAAACTAGCTGTTATGAATAGTAATAACAAATTTTTGAAATTTTGTAAATTTCATCTTTCAAAATGGAATTCATTTTTGGATTCATAATATCGAAATTAGCCTAGGGTGAAATTTTGATATTTTTCTGAAAACATTCAATTCTTGATGAATAGTGAAAACACTCGGTTACTATTTAAAAAACAAACTTTTTATTTAAATAATTAGTAATTTTACATAAAATTATTTTAGGTCAAAATTGATACATAATACCTATATAAGTTCAATGCAATTAATTGGATTCATTTTATAATAATATTATATATATAAAAATTTTATTGAACTTTTCATCGTCTTTTACCCACCTCCTAGGAGAATTTTCAAATTCACATAAAACATAATTTTACTGCTTCTATGAGTGGAATTTAAAAAATCTGAGAGAAAAGGTTAATATCAAGGACTAAAATGTGGTTCAATGAGATGAAAATAATTTTTTGGTGAATAGTAAGTTTTTACTTTTTTTTACCGCGGTTAAAAGTAAATAGGGTAATTAAGGGTAAAAGTGTTATTATTATTACCCTAACACAAGTCCTAATTCTATTGGATAAGTTTAATTCGACCAAAAACAACCTTAGGAATAAAATATGACTATTTAGGCCCATTTGGATTAGATTAAGACATTTATTATTAATTTATTTAAAGAAGGGATAAAATAGTTAAAATCAAAGTTTAATAACTAAATAATTTTTAATATAGGGTTATACATAAGATAAAATCGAATATAAATATTAATTAGAAATATAAAAAGATTTCATACATAAGGGTATTTTATTTGTAATTTTTAGACAATAAATAATTTAATTTATTTACGACACAATGATGATGCTGTAATTATCTTATTAATGAAATATTGACATAATTGATGTTATAAATACCCAAATAAATGTAATTTGAGACCTTTTATGAATTATAATAATTTTCTATGATAATATGACATGTTAGTATTTATTTAATTAACTTTTTTCAAACTAATCATTCTGTTATGAGTTTGAAATAAATCAATTACCAAATAGTGTCAAAATTGTCATAAAAAGTTTTTTAAAACAAATATTATATTATTAATTGTTATTATATTCTTAAAAATATAAGGTTCGGAAAAGATACTTATCTCATGATAGGTGTATCATTAATGGACCACTTGGGGGTTTATTGGATGTATATGGTAAGTTTATTAACTATATAATATAAAAATACAAAGTGACATGGTAAATGTCAATCTAATTAACTAAGAGTTAAAACTTAAAGATAAGGTTAATATAATGACCTAAAATTGTATAAATTCTATTTTATGAGAGAATTTCTACCCATACCCACCTTAGCTTATAAATATATCAATTTGGAGCTATTAAAAACTGAATATGACTTTATAATAAAACAATATTTTTTGTTCTTTTAAAGGTGCCCCTCTCCTCCCTTATAAAAGGGCACCTCCTCCCTCCCTTCCTCAATCAACATTGAGCTTTCAAGCTTAGAAAACCCCTGAAAAATTCTCTTATCCACCTCCCTAAAAACATCCTTGATGTCTTGGTCTTCTCAAAAGACCAATTTTAGTTCCCTAAGAGGAGGTCTCAAAGAGGCACTTCAAAGAAGTGGTAATGTCTATTACCGATTATTTCAACTTTATTTCTTCTTCCACTTCTTCTTATTTATTTGTTTCATTATGAAGTAATAAAATTAGTATCAATCATATAATGGTATGTTATTATATGTATGAAACAACCCTATTTCACAATCTATGCATCCTACCTAAAATGAAATCACCGCGCGTGCGTACGTACGGAATACCGTCTCCACGCCGTGGTGTAATCTATTTTCCACCCCCACCTTACATGGATGGGTATAATGGTGTAAATAATAAGTATAAATGAATATTGTAAATTAATATTGATTCTGAAATAGTATACATACACTCCAATACAATTCCACAATCATGGACACGATATCATCGCTCGTGCATATGTACGGAATACCATCTCCACGATGTGATGCGACTCGTTCTAAATGATCTTCATTGCATAATGATTATATAAATGCATTTAATTAATTAATATGATATATATTACACTAATACCTTTCTGGAAATGAGGTATCTATAACTTAAAGAGAAGAATAAGAATTTATTCGACAAAACACGCATAAGAACAAAAAGAAATAAACACCTGAGTAACAAGTAGCAATGAAATATTACTAATAAGAAGCTAAGAATATGACCATATATTATATCATAACAATGAGTATGATTATGGAATAATACAATGACATTATTTAAATCATTATACAGGAGGTTCGGACACTTATGAAGCAAATCGGACCTAAGGTAAGGGAAAATCTCACAATCTCATTTTTATCTGAGATTGTTTATTCTTCAGAATCTACTGGGAAATATTTATCATCCACATACATGTTTTCTCAATTTGTAATATTATTTACATCCACCTACTGTTTTTTAAATCCAATTATATCCTTTGGTGTTTTTTTAGTAAAATATATGAAAAAACTATTTTGTCGTTTTTCATAAGAGGTACTTTTTGACTTTTCTAGCCAAAGTACAGGAAGAATCTTTTTTTAACTTATAGAACATGAATGGATTTTTAGAACATTATTTCCGTGAATCATCCTTTACAAGTTTTCATGTTTATTTTTAATCAACTTCTTTTAGTTCAAAATTATATGACATGTTAAGAAAGGGAAAATGTTTTGGAATTAGAAAGGATATTTTCCTCAAGAACGGAGTTCAAGTGTTTTATCAAAATTATTTTCCATCTAAGATAATACAGGTTTCTGTTTCTATCCCTATTTTTAAATTGATTTTATTATTTTATTGTGGAATTATTTTTATGATGTCCTTTTATCTTATTTGTATTATGTTATGATGGCATGATGTTTAAGACTCCTATTTTTATTACATGGGTTATGCTATGATGTATGATTTATGATTTGTGGCACACATAGGAATGGTTTCATTTTGAGATGGGTGGGACCTATATCTCCCACCAATGCATTGGGTAAATATTTATATCTCAAGAGATAGACATGGCTGGAATGGTAGGTTAAACCGGTTCAGTGAAATAGGACTAAAACGAGGAGTGAACTCGGTTTAGAAATGGACTTTGTCCGCTACGATAGTCTTGGAAATGAGTCTTGACTACTAAGAAATGATTTTCTATGATTATGTGTATATGACACAATGTTTCATGTTTTATGTTGTGATTATTGGAATTACATTTACCTTCTATGATTTATCCCATGTTATGATCTCTTTTGCAGTATAAGATTTTCCAAATGTTATGTTCTTATAAATATGATATGTTTGATATTTCTTTTGTTTACCCTTACTGAGAATTTGAGATCACCCTTTTGTATGTTTTCTTTTCCCCAGGTCAGGAAGAAGGATATTAAGTAGGATATGCCAAATAGGGGCTCTAGATATGATGAAATAAATGGGAGACAATGTAGATAATTTATGAACCAGTTGTTTATGTATCCCAGTTTCTAAAGACACTATACCTATACGGTCCTTTCATGGTTTTGTTATATGTTGTAATAAGTGTACTTCAATTTTGAAGTATTAACAATGTATGTAAAGTATGGGTCGTTATAGTTGGTATCAGAGGAAAGGTATAGTCAACCTTTGGAAACTAGGATGTGAATGCCTTAGTAAGAACCCTAAGGATAAGTCTAAACATAGAACACAATATTAGTGTTTTAGAAATGGCCATGAACAACCTATGATAATACCTTAAGTGTGAAATTTTATTCTTGATTATGTGGTATTCCTATTATAATTAGTGTTGCTCGTACTATTCTTCTTGGTTTTAGTCAATGGATGGAACCCGAAGGAACCGTGTTAATGAGAAATGCGACGGGCAATGCAATGATTGTACCCCTGAGCAACCAAACGATATGGGAGTTGGAATGAAAAATCTTGTAGCCATGCCCACACAAATTTCTCAAGCTATGAATCATGGAGGACATCCAAACGAGCAAAGGAAGGAGAAACATTCTGTTGAATCCTTCATGAGGCAGCGTCCACCTTCATTCAGCGGGTCTTCTGATCTATTAGAGGCCGAACAATGGATCAGTACCACTGAAAAGATATTTTCAGTTCTTCAATGTTCTGAACATGATAAATTCATCTTAGCAGTATATCGTTTGGAAGGTGATGCAGATCAATGGTGGAATATTATTAAAAATATGAGGAAAAGGGATGAAATTTAGTCCATGTAATGGGAAGAGTTCAAGAACTTATTTTTCAATAAGTACTTCCCTCTTATTCTCCGAACAAATATGGAGAAGGAGTTTCTTGAACTAAGGCAAAAGGATGATGAATCTGTTGGTACCTACGAAGAAAATTTTACAAGACTTGCAAGGTACGCTTCTGGGATTACTATCCAACCTGAGAGTATGATCGATCGATTCTTTAGTGGCTTAAAACCATGTCTTCGAAGGGCGTTATCCATAAGGGACTTCAATAGCTACGAGGAAATTGTTCGATGTGCTCTCAATGTTGAGATGGAGATTGGAGTAACCCATTAGTCATATGTTTTTGATAAGAAATGGAAAATGGAATTCAAAGGAAAATCTAAAGAGCACACTGAAACGAAGATGAGTTTTCCATTATGCTCAAAGTGTGGAAAGAAACATGGAGGGAGTTGTATAAAAGGGAGAAGTAAATGTTTCAAATGTGGAAAGGAAGGTCATAGGGCATTTGAATGCAACAATGATGGGAAGAAGATGTCTAATGATGTAAAACAAGGAACGGATACACTGAACGAACCCACTACACTTCAATGTTTCATGTGCAAGGAGATGGGGAATTATTCCAATCAATGCCCAAATCCAAGGGTTGATGATGATGGTCGAAGTCAACAAACTCTTAAGGCTAAAGACAAAGGAAAGTAACATGAAATTTCTATCAGCGATGTGGAGTATAATAATGAGGTGGTGAAAGGTACACCTACCATCCACTCTAATGTAGCAAATGTTTTATTTGATTCTAGATCCACCCACTATTTTATTTTTGAAGAATATTCTAAGGGTATCTCTGTATTACCTCAACAATTAGATTTTGAGTTAGCTGTGACAACCCCTAATGGAACAACAGTCGCATCAAAAGTTTATAATTCTTCTCTAATTGAAGTTTTTGGGAAAGTGCTTTCTGCAAATCCTTTTATCCTTCCTATAGTGGAATTTGATGTGATTCTTGGCATGGATTGGATTTCTTTATAAGGAGCTCATATCAATTTCCAAAGAAGGGAAGTCACATTTCATATTCCAGATCAATCTATGATCATCTATTGATAAAAGTGTGAACATAACCTTCCAGTGGAAATTTCTTCAATCTTATGGGTCTTGATTCCACTAAATGAGGGGTATTTATCTGAAATGGTTGGAGAGAAAATCACGATTAATAATATGCCCATTGTACGGGAGTTTGATGATTTCTTTCTAGAGGAATTATCGGGTCTTCCACCAAATCGTGAAGTCGAGTTTTCAATAGAACGCGTACCAGGTGCTTTGCCTATTTCAAAGAAACCTTATAGAATGCCCCCAATTGAGTTGTAGGAATTGAAGAAGCAACTCCAAGAGAATCATGATAAGGGATTCATACACCCTAGTGCATCACCTTGGGTTGCACCTGTTCTATTTGTTAACAAGAAAGATGGATCAATGAGACTCTGCATTGATTATTGGGAACTTAACGAGATCACTATCAAGAACAAATATCCTCTCTCGTGCATTGATGACTTATTTTACCAACTATGTGGAGCTCAATACTTTTCCAAGATTGATCTTTGTTTAGGGTATCATCAATTAAGGGTCAAAAGGGAGGATATACCAAAGATGGCTTTTCGTACGAGGTATGGACACTATGAATTTATAGTGATGCCATTTGGTCTTACTAATGACCCTGCTATCTTTATGGATATGATGAATAGAGTCTTTAGAGACTATCTTGATCAGTTTGTGGTAGTCTTTATAGACGATATTCTTGTATATTTAAGAGCAAGGAAGAACATGAAGATCACTCGAGAATTATATTGAAGTCCCAGAGAAAGGAGAATCATTATTCAAAATTTACCATGTGTGAATTTTGGCTTCAAAAAGTTGCATTTTTGGGTCACATAATCTCAAAAGAGGGGATATCTGTGGATCCAGAAAAAACAGAGGTTATCAAAAGATGTTCGAGACCAACAACAGGAACTGAGATCCGAAGTTTTCTTGGTTTGGCGGGATATTATCGATGTTTTGTGAATGATTTTTCACGATTATCTAATCCACTCACCAGGTTGACTCAAAAATGAGTTAAGTTTGTTTGGATGGAGGAATGTGAAGCGAATTTCAAGGAGTTGAAAAGATGGTTATCCAGTGCACCTGTAATCACACTTCCTTATAGTGGATAAAGGATTGTGATCTACAGTGATGCATCCAAGAAGGGGCCGGGGTGTGTTCTTATTTAAAATGATATGGTGATAGCTTATGCCTCATGACAGTTGAAAATACATGAGAAAAATTACCCAACTCATGATTTGGAGTTAGCTGCGGTAATCTTTTCATTAAATATTTGGAGGCATTATCTTTATGAAGAAAGGTGTGATATTTATACTGATCATAAAATTTTAAAGTATATTTTCACACAAAAGGAGCTGAATATGTGCCAAAGAAGATGGTGGGAGCTGATTAAGGATTACGACTGATCAATTCATTACCACCCTGGGAAAGCAAACAAGGTGGCAGATGCATTAAGTCGAAAAGACCATGCTAGCTTATCCATGATGAGGATCACAAAAGATCCAATATTTATGGATTTACAAAGGATGGATCTTGGAATTATAATTGAAGGGGAAAATTTGTATCTTTCTCAAATGAGTGTTCCACTATCTATACATATGAATATTAAAGAGGCACAAAAAGAAGATGTAGAGTTACAAAAGAAGGTGATAAATGTTCCTGAATTCAACCTTGATTGTGATGGGATAATAAAGTTCAGGAATCGGGTTTGTGTTCCTCCCATCCTATAATTAAAGAAGAGGATGCTTGACGAGGCTCATAGTTCTGCATTCTCTATTCTTCCTGGAAGCACGAAGATGTATAGGGACCTGAAAGAGTACTTATGGTGGGATGGCATGAAAAGACATGTTGCTGAATATGTCTCTCGATTCTTGGTTTGTCAGCAAGTTAAAGCTGAGAGACAAAAGTCTAAGGGGATGTTATAACCATTACCCATACCTGAATGGAAATGGAAAAACATCACTATGGACATTTTCAACGGTCTTCCTATAACATCCAAAGGCAATAATGCTATCTGGGTCATAGTTGATCGTCTTACAAATTCAGCACACTTAATTGCTATTAGAGAGGATTTCTCTCTAGATCATCTTTCCAGGATATATGTAATGGAAGTGGTAAGATGGCATGGAGTACAAATTTCTATTATATCTGATTGGGGTCCATGGTTTACCTCAATGTTCTGGCGAAGTCTTTAGCATACTCTAGATTCGTAGTAGAGCTCCAGCACTGCTTATCATCCTCAGACAGACGGTCAGTCTGAGAGGAAAATTCAAACTGTAGATGATATGTTGAGAGATTTCTCTATGGATTTCAATGGTGGTTGGGATCAACACCTACCTTTGGTGGAATTTTCTTATAATAATAGCTTTCACTCCCGTATTCAGATGGCTCCTTATGAAGCTCTCTATGGAAAGAAAAGTAGGACTCCAACTTGATGGGATGAAGTTGGGGAAAGAAAGCTATTAAGACCTGATCTTTTTGATGAGATGGCAGAAAAGGTAATATCGATTAAACAACACATAAGAGTAGCTCTGAGTCGACAAAAAAGTTATGCCGATAACTGAAGAAAAGACCTAGATTTTAAAGTGGTTGATAAAGTGTTCTTACTAATATATCCTTGGAAGAGAGTAATGAGATTTGGAAAGAAGGGAAAGCTGAGCCCTAGGTAAATCGGTCCATTAGAAATACTGGATCGTGTTGGGAAGGTTGCTTACCGATTGGCACTTCCACTGAATCTCTCTCCAGTTCACGATGTGTTCCATGTATCTCTCGTGAGAAAGTACATACAAGATCCTTCACATGTACTCAGCTCAGAAGTTGTACCGCTGGAGCAAGATCTTTCTTATGAAGAACAGCCAATAGATATTCTGGATCATAGCGAAAAAGTCCTACGGAACAAGACCACTCGCTTGGTAAATGTTTTATGGAGGAACCACCAATTTGAAGAAGCTAAATGGGAGCTTGAGGATATGATGAGGGAGAGGAATCCTCATTTGTTTGTTACAAAGTGACGAATTTCGAGGGCGAAATTCATTTTAAGGGGGGTAGAATGTAATACCCGAGACTTTATGAGAAATAATTTGTTTTTATGTTATATAAATCATCAAAGGAATCTTTCACTACACACAACACCAGCTTGGCTTGCTTTACATGCAATCACGACCTTCCTCGATAGCATGTGTCGTATGCAATACCGAGTTTCACTAAACAACAATATGCTATTAAAATATTATTAAAATTAGCCTTATGAATAGTAATAACCACTTTTTGAAATTTTGTAAATTTCATATTTCAAAATGGACTTCATTTTTTGATTCTGAATATCAAAATTAGCCTAGGGTGAAATTTTGGTATTTTTCTGAAAACTTTCAATTTTTGATGAATAGTGAAAACACTAGGTTACTATATAAAAACCGACATTTTATTTAAATAATTATTTATTTTATTTAAATTTATTTTAGGTCAAAATAGATACATAATACCTATATAAGTTTAATTCAATTCATTGGAGTCATTTGATAATAATTTTAGATATATAAAAATTTTATTGAAGTTTTCACCGTCTTTTACCCACATCCTAGGAGAATTTTCAAATTCACATAAAATTTAATTTTACCACTTCTATGAGTGGAATTTAAAAAATCCTAGAGACATGGTTAATATCAAGGACTAAAATGTGGTTCAATGAGATGAAAATAAATTTTGGTGAATAGTAACTTTTTACTTTTTTCCACGGTTAAAACTAAATAGGGTAATTAAGGGTAAAAGTGTTATTATTATTATCCTAACACATGTCCTAATTCTATTGGATAAATGTAATTAGACCAAAAACAACCTTAGGAATAAAATATGACCATTTAGACCCACTTGGATTAGATTAGGACATTTATTATTAATTTATTTAAAGAAGGGTTAAAATAGTTAAAATCAATGTTTAATAACAAATGAATTTTTAATATAGGGTTATACATAACATAAATTCGACTATAAATATTCATTATAAATAAAAACAAATTTCTTACATAATGGTATTTTATTTGTAATTTTTAGACAATAAATAATTTAATTTATTTACGACACAATGATGATGCAGTAATTATCTTATTAATGAAATATTGACATAATTGATGTTATAAATACCCAAATAAATGTAATTTGAGACTTTTTATGAATTCCAATAATTTTATATGTTAATATGACATGTTAGTATTGATTTAATTAACTTTTTTCTAACTAATCATTCTGTTATGATTTTCACAAAAATCAATTACTAAACAGTGTCAAAATTGACATAAAATTGTTTTTAAAACAAATATTATATTATTAATTGTTATTATATTCCTAAAAATATAATTTTCGGCCAAGATTATTATATCATTATATTTTTATCATTAATGGACCACTTGGGGGTAGCTTGGATGTATATGGTATGTTTAATAACTATATAATATAAAAATACAAAGTGACATGGTAAATGTCAATCTAATTAACTAAGTGTTAAAACTAATTGATAAGGTTAATATAATGACCTAAACTTGTATAAATTCTATTGGATGAGATTATTTCGACCCATCCTGACCTTAGCTTAAAAATATATCAATTTGGAGCTATTAAAAACCGAATATGACTTTATAATAAAATAATATTGTTAGTTTTTCCAAAGGTGCCCCTCTCCTCCCTTATAAAAGGGCACCTCCTCCCTCTCTTCCTGACACCACTTTGAGCCTTCATGCTCGGAAAACCCCTACCAAATTCTCTTCTCCACTTCCCTAGAAACATCCTAGAGGTACATATCTTATTTAAAGACCCATTTTAGTTCCCTAAAAGGAGGTCTCAAAGAGGCACTTCCAAGAAGAGGTAATATCCATTACCGATTCATTCAACTTTATTTCTTCTTCCACTTCTTCTTATTTAGTTGTTTCATTATGAAGTAATAACATCAGTATCACTCATATACGGGTATGTTATTATATGTATTAAACAACCATATTTCACCATCTATCCATCCTACGGAAAACTAAATCACCGCGCGTGCGTACATACGGAATACCGTCTCCACGCCGTGGTGTAATCTATTTTCCACCACCACCTTACTTGGATGGGAATAATGGTTTAAATAATTACTATATATGAGTATTTTAAAGTGATATTGATTCTGAAATAGTATACATACACTCCAATATAATTCCACGATCATGGGAATGATATCATCGCTCGTGCGTACGTACGGAATACCATCTCCACGATGTGATGCGACTCGTTCTACACAATCTTCATTGTATAATGATTATATAAATGAATTGAATGAATTAATATGATATATATTAAACTAATACCATTATTTAAATTAGGTATCTATAACCTAAAGTGAAGAATAAGAATTTATTCGACAAAACACGCATAAGAACAAAAAGTAATAAACACCTGAATAACAAGTAGCAATGAAATATAACTAATAAGAATCTACAAGTATGACCATATATTATATCATAACAATGATTATGATTCTGGAATAAGTCAATGACATTATTTAAATCATTATACATGAGGTTTGGACACTTACGAAGAAAATCAGACCTAAGGTAAGGGAAAATCTCACAATCTCATTTTTATCCGAGATTGTTTATAGTTCAGAATTTACTGGGGAATATTTATCATCCACATCCATGTTTCCTCAATTTTTAATATTATTTAAATCCACCTACAATTTTTTAAATATAATTTTACCCTTTGGTGAGTTTTTAGTAAAAGATATTAAAGGAATCTTTTGTCGTTTTTATTTCGAGGTAATTTTTGAGTTTTTCGGCCAAAGTACAGGAAGAATTTTTTTTAACTTATACGGTATGAATGGATTTTTATAACATTATTTCCATGAATATTACTTTAAAAGTTTTCATGTTTATTTTTAATCAACTTCTTTTAGTTCAAAATTATATAACATTTTAAGAAAGGAAAAATGTTTTTGAATAAGAAAGGATATTTTCCTCAAGAACAGATTTCAAGTGTTTTATCAAAATTATTTTCCATATAAGATAATATAGGGTTATGTTTCTATCCCAATTTTTACATTGATTTTATTATTTTATGATGAAATTATTTTTATGATGTCCTTTTATCTTATATGGATTATGTTATGATGACATGATGTTTAAGATTTCCATTTTTATTACATGGGTTATGCTATGATGTATGATTTATGATTTGGGGCACACATAGTAATGGTTTCATTATGAGATGGGTGGGACCTATATCTCCCACAAATGCATTGGGTAATGATTTTTATCTCATTAGATAGACATGGCTGGAACGGCAGGTTAAACCAGTTTAGTGAAACATGACTGAAACAAGGAGTGAAATCGGTTCAGAAATGGACTTTGTCCGCTAAGATAGTCTTGGAAATGAGTCTTGAATACTAAGAAATGATTTTATATGATTATGTGTGTATGCCACAAAGTTTCATGTTTTAAGTTATGATTATTTGAATTACATTTCCCTTCTATGATTTATCCCATGTTATGATCTCTTTTGTAGGATACGATTTTCAAAATGTTATGTTCTTATAAATATGATATGTTTGATATTTCTTTTGTTTACCCTTAATGAAAATCTGAGCTCACCCTTTTGTATGTTTTCTTTTCCCCATGTCAAGAAGAAGGATACTAAGTATGATATTCCAAAAAGGGACTCTAGATATCATGAAATAAATGGGAGACAATGTAGATGATTAATGAACCAGTTGTTTATGTTTCCCAGTTTCTAAAGACACTATACCTATACGGTCCTTTCATGGTTTTTTTATATGTTGTAATAAGTGTACTTAAACTTTGAAGTGTTAAAAATGTATGTAAAGTATGGGTCGTTATAGGAATCATCATACTTTGGACACCTCTATAACACCCAAGAATCTAAAATGGTTAAAATAATAAATTATACAAATCAAATCAACAAGGTAAAACAATATTAATATATCCCTACATGTTCAGAACACCACATTTAAGCATGATTTTCCTTGAGTAGTGATCAGGATGTGTGAACTCATGGGATGTCTCCTTGGGTGTGTGAGAGTGTGAAAAAATAACACTAAAATAACATGTTATATATTGTGATTACATTCGTCAGGTTGTGAACCATTCTTTCATGTGGGACAACCCTAGGTATGTGACCACATGTCAAAGGTGAAAGTAGTGGTACCTGGTGGCCAGGACACAATGACTATGTTAAGGCTAGGTGTGCTTCTTTTTAGTGGGGCCTAGTTGTTACATTTGTATTAGATCAAGAACATAGCCTTAAGTGTGGTGGCACTACTCGGGTTGATATGTATATTCCATAATGAATTTGTTTTATCAAAAGTGTTTGTGGGGGGGGGGGGGTTGAATGTAACACCCCATAAGTTTAAAGGGTTTAAAGACTAAATGATATGACTCATGTCGACCAGGTTCACCATTCTTCATGGGATCCTACCTTAACAGAACCCTATATTTATGTGTGGTTAGAATGGAATGTTGATCAATATTGGATACCATAAAGGATGTTTCCTATGAGTGTTTGAGTGAGGAAAACGACACTAGAAATAATTTGTGTTGGCCTTTGAAGATATTAATTATTATGATGACCTGTTATGGAACATGGATGGGCCTCATGCAAAGGATCACATGAATTCGAGACAATTGATGGATCATGGAAGGCCACCACCTAACAACCATGTTATGTTCGGGTGTACGTGATATCTATGGGTCTTGATTATTACTCATGACTTTATTTCTTGAATTCTAATAATATATTGGTAGAAGATGATTGAGCCAACACTTAGGAAGATGGAGTGTTTTTGGATTATTTTTAATAATTTTATATTGCATGTATTTACTGCTTCCATGTATATATGTTTTTCATTTTTTTATATAAAAGACATGAAATTATCATTCTGTATATGATTCAGTTTCCAAAAATTGATTATTATTTAGTTCTTATATGTTTATCCTTATCTTCCACTACCATCATGTTTATTCATTATTATTATTACACTATTGTTATCCATATATACTTATATTATATATGCTATTATCTACTCTAAAATGAGTGAATATTAACTCCACATACATACCTGAGGCACTTTCCATTAGTTTGTTTCTTTTCTATTTGGGGAGGCCAACTAATGTCCATATGGCCCACTAGATTGGGGTAAATGTTTCGTAGAATTTGAGTCGGGATGTCCAATGATGTATCTGAGGATCTTTTTTGCCTTAATTTTTTGGAAATTTATATAAGTTATTATAAAGTTGTTTTAAGTTGGTTATAATCCATTTATGGGAGTAGCAAACCCACTTTTTTGGTAAATACCAAATTTCTTGGGAATGAGAAATTATTTTTCATCTTTTAACTTATTATAGTTTATATACTTTCACTATTGGGTGAGCCACATTAGAAGTTATGTTTGATATGATTTATTAAAATTATTCCTATGTCTAATATGAAAAAGATCATTGTTACATGAATCATTATAGGATCCTAAAATTCACATTTAATGGATATGTTATGCCATATAGGTGCATTTTGTTACTTTCATTGCATGTGGTTCCTGTGATTGTTGAGTGAGCTATGATTTTAACATATTCTTGTGCTTTTTGCATCCCCTAGAGGGAGGAAAATTGGTTATTTAAAGTGTAATCATCATTATAAAATAGTGTTTTCTTTTATATGATGATGGTGGGTTATTAAATATGTGGTTTCTACACTTTTCAATGATTTAAAAATATTTTTGAATATCTACTCTTGGGATGGGATTGGGTCACTACTAGTATCAATTCATGAGGTGTATAGGACCTCATGGATTGGAATGGGTAAATTACTATGTCGATCCAATATAAATTTAACTTTTATATGATAGGATTGAGTTTAGAAGGGGTAAAATGAAAATAAATAGATTTTATTTCTGGTATAAGGTTTATAGGCCCTTATTAGCAAGGAATGATGACCCATTTAATCGAACATTGAAAAATCAATATATGAAAATTAAAATTTTAAATGAAAAACTAAATTTTAAAATTATATGTATTCCATTAAAGAAAGTGGAAAAGTTCAATTAACCACTAACCTATTGGAACCTCTATAAATCAACATGAACAGTCACTAATATCGGGCCTTCTTTGTGGGTAAATGGGTTAGTACCTTTGGTTGAGACCCTTCAACATTAAAATATTAGTTCTTTAGTGATTTTTTTATATAAATCTAGTTCTGTGGATTTTTTTTTGGAATTTATCATGCTATTACACCCTGAGTTTCTCTAGTTGTGTGCATGAAGGGTGGTGAATACCACACTATAGAGGTGGTAGGATCTGAGCCACTAGTAACTTCTCGTGCAGTGCCACCTAATGTAAAACGTTCTACTACCAAATTAGTCACTACATAGATCTTTTTTGGGGTTTTATATGTATGATGCAACCCATGAAGGGTGATCCTTGACATGAACCTACTTTGTCTAATTTGGCTTGTGAGTTATAGTAGTATCATTATCCCATATTTTCAGGGGTTGGCAGTGCACAGGCTAATGAGTCCTAGTTTTAAGCCACTCCTTATTTCTTTGATAATATAGAGATGACTCTTGGGATGATGTTTTAGATTACCGCCAATATACTGTGTGATTCTCCCAATGGAAAGTTGGATGTGTTTACCAGGTCTGGTCCTCAACAGGGAATGTCCTGTGATAACATCCTAACAACCTACTACAATTAAAATTTCCCTCAAACAATGAGAGATAACCAATCTATAGAGTTTATGTACCTACAGTATGGTGCTTTATCTCTCAAGGTCAATTCTTAACATTTTACTAAGTTGAAACACTGTGAAATGACTCTAGTCAGTGATGATATTTCACAAGCATGATGTTTTGAGGTTGGGAACAAGTATGTCATCTACACACAAGTTATTTTATTTCTCTAATAATTTTTTTAGATTTTAGAGCATATTTTTATCATTGAATTGAACCTAAGATAAGTAGATATAACTATGAATATAGGTTCATTTTTGAAAAAAGGAAATATTATTTAACGTAGCATGAAGCGAATCCTTGAGGTTTCTTAGCATATTGGTGGCCTCCAGAGTCCTCAAACTAGGAACACCATTATATTCTATCAGTGGAGATTAATTTGGAATCTAAGATCATAGTGTCATAGAGATGTCCTTGAGTGACATTCTTATTACCATGAGGAACATCTTAAAATATTTTCCTTGAAAAATCAAATAGCTTATAGTGGCAGATTATCCACACCCGCTCAACCTACAAGGATAGGAACATCATTACCATGTCATGTAGGGATTTGGAGTATCACCTAAAGGATATGCCAAGGGGGAGTCCATGGTCGTGGTACCCAAACATCTGATTATTATCACCAATAGAGAGAACATATTCATGGTATTCCATATGTTGTATAGGTATGCAGATCCGGTTAGCTGTATTCCATACAATCAATACACGAGGATTGTAGTGCATGAACGTGGACTATACATGGTACTATTCAACTATCTTCTACAATATTATATCCTTTATTCAATACAAGAGATTATAAATCCTTTAACTAATTATAAAATATAGAAGTACTTATGTCGGAGATAATTTGATTCTATGGGGGGATAACCCTTGAAACACCATTGGGTGTGCTGTCTGAGGGTATACAAGAATGTAAGGACTCCCCTTGAGGTAGCCAGCTATCCCCACTTAGGGTACCTTTTTAACATTAGATGATGGGCGTCGATGTCATTCTCAAGATGGATTGCTTATTTCAATATAACACTTTTGTGGTATGATATCTCAATGTGGTACCATTTAAATCACAATATGAAAGGCGATATATCCACAAGGGTGATTATAATATCAAGGACAGTAGATAAGAGACATATCATAATGGGATAAGTGGATTTACCACTAATTTTTTTAGTATGAAAAATTATGATCATGGAATACAACTAAAGTATTTTCTATGAAAAACTTATATATAACCTATCCAAGGATTTTGTTGGCTAACCACATGAGGGATACATAGAGTTAACAATTGAGCTCATTCAAGGTGTAGCTTCAGTTTCAATTCCATTATATAGGATGACACATACTGAGCTCTATGATCTCAATGGATATTAGGATAATCTAGAGTCTAATGGTTTTATCTGACCTAATACATCTTCATGGGGTTCACCGATTCTTTTCACTAAAAATTCAGATGTAAACATTACTTTATGAATCTATTAATGATGGTTGAACCATATTATAGTTACTAACTAGTATCCAATACGTTAGATTGATGATCCCTTGGACTAGTAATGAGGATATAGGGTATTCTTGAAGATTGACATGTGATTGGGCTATCATCAGGTGCATTTCAAGCCTTAGATATACAATGTACATATTAACATAGTCATTTTGGGCTACATGAGTATATCATTATGTTATTTAGTCCAAAAAATGTTACCATATTTTTTTATTTGATGAATAGGATTTCCACTCCTATATGGGTTCCTTTTTTGTCTTTAGGGATCACATATTGGTAAATAACATACTCATTGATAAAATGAAAGAAATATTGATAACGTTTCTTATACACTAAGATAAAATCATATGTATGCTATGCTATCAATGTAGAACATCAATATAGAAAAAGTTCACTACTTGAGTCATATTATATTAGAATCAGAAGTATTCACTGACCTAGAGAAGTTGTGTTTCATAGTTTTAGGGGAGAATCCCAAGAACACATTTTATATATAGAGTTTCATGGGGATTGATGTATATTATTGGAGTTTCATAAAAATATTTCCATTCCTTGATTCACCTATTAATTATTTTACAAATATTGTTGTGAAGTTATTGTGGTCATAATGAGAAGAAAAAGAAGTTATGGAGCTGAAATTATGGCTTTTTTGGACACCAATTCAAATTATTTTAGATCCAATAAGTGGTTATAATATGATCAATGATGCATCATTCATTATATAGTGTGTAGTGTTGATGCTCAAGGATATACTCATTGCATACTGATCTCATAAGTTGAGGCCTCATGAGATAAATTACCCAACCCATAACCTTGAGCTAGAAACCATTGTTTATTCCTTATGTTGATGGAGAGAATATATAATCGATGAGTTAATTTTGGTGTATACTGACCAAGAGAACCTAATATATATATATAGGGTAAAATGAATTTTAGAAAGGGAATATCTTTCAAATATCTATAATCCTTCAATTTTGTGGTTGTATATATGCCCAAAAAGGGCAACGCAATAATAGATGTGTTGTTATTAATAGGACTAGGGTGCCACCCGACCTAAAACTGGACCCAACTCATGTCTTGTATTAATTGGAGTTCCCAATCACCATGGGATGTAAACATGTGACTGGGTATCAACAATGCACTATTGGGAAATTTTTCACCCATGAATTGCACAATGAATAACCAACAAGGATAAGATAACATAGCATAATGGATAACCAAGACCAAAAATGGAAATAACATTTTTCATATTCAAAATATTTTAGCCTTAAGCAAATCCAAGATGCCAAAACTCAAAAATATCAATTCAGTTGAAGGGCCATCACCTTCATGCCTCCGCCACCAACCCTTGTATGAAGAGGAATACTAAAAACCAGATCCACTATCCCCACCATCCCCACCATGAAAAATCATTCATTTACCTTCGTCACACATATCAATATATAAATACATCCCACAGTGTATGTAGGGAGTGATACAAAGCTCAGTATAATGCCACCCAAAATAGAGATTACATGCTAAATCATTAGAATACAGATAACCATAAATTTTTTATAAAAGAACATGGAAACATTTTTAAATAAAACATTTCAAGGAAATCATTTCTATGAATAAATTCTCAAAATAATATTTTATTGAAATTAAAATATACCCAAGGTCCATCGTATACGGATGATTATCACCACATCACAAAAATAACACATCACAATATAGAACTATGCCATGGAAAATCCATATGGGAACTAGCTCTAATGGGATACTGGTAACATCATACCTTGATGATATACTCCTCAAATAAAAACACTCAACATCCTCAGGCTCAATTCGACCGAGGGGAACACATCCCAAGGTCGAGTAGTCTTTAAATTATATCCAAAAATAGCTTCGTCATTCATAAACCACTAGATGGGAACACATCCTAGGTCTAGTGGTCTCCGATCAGATCACATTTTCAGTTAGTTTTGTGGTGTTAAACCCAATAGAAGAAATTGGGCCTCATCCCTGCTCAATTAACTAGCGTAGTAGTTCTAGTATACCCTCCTAGATACCCACGATTCCAAGTCTGTAAAATTTCCATCAAAATGTTACAAAAAAACCTCACTTTCACACAAAAAATCCATGAATCTAGAACACATAAGAAAAATCATTTCTTTCCCCGTCACATTTATAAAAAAACAACTCTCTCATGGAAACCTCAATTTTCAATAAGAAATACCCCCTTTTGAGTTAATAAACAAACCAAATACATTTTAAAATGTTCTTCAAATCACATAATTTTTTTTCACACAATTAAGAAATATAACAAATAATCTCAAATGCACAAAAATCATTTCATTGAAAAAATCGACTCTCTTCACATAGGTGCCTCAAATAATTCTAAAAAAATATTCTTCTCCTTCCCCACAATCCATTTTACATATGTATATATATAAGAAAACAATGAGGAACACATGAAAAACAGTTATATTCCATTATAAAAACAATCTTTCAACCCATACGCACATCAAATAAATATAAAGTCACATTTAAAACAAAAAATATAATACATAGAACCGATTTATGAAATAAATAAAGAAAACTAAAATTATCTGAAAATGTTATAGAATGTAGCCTCCTACCTTACACTTGGAAATTTTTGGAATTAAGTATTAAACCCCAACCACAGATAAAATAAACCCAATAAATGAATGATCAACCCAGAAAATATGAAAAAAATAAACCAAAAAATCAAGATAAAACACTTATTAGGACAAAAGACCTACTAGAATAGCAGTTTCTAAAGAGGGAGGAAGAGAAACCTTGGTATAAGGAATAGACCAAGAAAAAATTGACAGACATGATGATTTATTGAAGAACCATGGAAAAAACACCATAATATTAGAGTTCAGTTGGTCGATGAAGGATTGAAGAAATCTCCTAGGGATGAAAGTACTTTATTGATCATATTCATAGTGATTTAGGGTTAAATATAAAGTCAAGAAAAGTGTGATTTCCAATTTTTGATACTCTTTTCATGGTACATGATTAGACCACAAGTTTTTCCTAACCATGTAGAAAAATTGTGGTCTCCACTTTCTAAGAGGAAATCAACCGTACAATTTATAGGGGAGGGTGCATGAACATGCAGTTGGTCGTGCAACCTAGACATTGGCCCTATCCAGGGAACATAGTTTTCTCTAGTTTGTCACACAGGTTTCCCTAACTGTGCACCAACTATGTGCCTCCTACTATCCAGCCCAAAAATCGCATTTTTATCCATAAACTACCTGGTAAACCGAGGGATAAATACCTGAAAAATATACACAATGAATAACAAAAAATGAAATCACGAATGTGACAATTCGTCCAATCATGAAAACATTTTGTTACTAGAAATTCATTTTAATGGATTCTTAGATAAAAAATGAATAATCCTCCTCAACCAAATATTTTCACTCCCGTGTATCATTATGATCACTACCATGCTACCAATGAACTCGAACCAATGTTATAAACTTTACATGAAGCACTTTCTCCAAAGGCTCCACAAACTCTACTAGCCACTCAATCGTAGATATATGAGGATAAAACTAAAACTCTTCCCGATTCAACACATGAGATGGATCCAAATTATATTTTTTAGTTGAGACATGTGATATTTCTTAAAATGATATCAGATGATATGGAAAATCTTACCAGTATGAAACTATACCAATCATCTAGGTAATCTCAAATGGTTTGACATACTTCCACATTATCTTCCATTTCATACCAAAACAATGGTGACCGAGGAGAGCTGACAAATTCAAAAACACATATTCACCCATATAGAACTCTAATATTTGTCTCCTATGAAAAACACAATAATTATGGTGGCACTATATTGGAAATAAATGGGATCTCATTAAAATGAATTTCTTAAATGTTTCTTGAAAAAAAATCATAATAAAGAGGTCTCACCCACCATAGCACAATGAAAATGATATTGACAAATCTAAACAAAAATTTACTTAATGGGAGACATCTTGATCAGTGATTGGTAACTATTATTAAGTTAAAACACAAAAAAAAAACCATTATTTTTATCCCCCGAACCCATAAATTTGAACACACACGCCTAGAGCATGTCTTCTAAGATCTGGTTCATATGCTCTATTTCAAAATCCATTTGTTGATGGTATTTAATTATCCATATACAGTCACCCCTATTTCCTTTTGAAGTCCTTATCAAAACCATGAGGTATAATGGGGGTCCCTATTTCAAACAAAAACTAACGACACACCATGAACCCTCACTATTTTTTGAATATAAAACTGACACAACTCCTATACATTGGCTATATTTCAAATCAGAATGAAATGTCCTGACATGGTAAGATGGTAAGTAAGTACCCAAATGTAATTCTAACCATGAGGTGTATGAGGTAAGACATAAATTAAATCATTGGGGACCTCTTCCAAGATCTATTTAAGAATGGGTAGTGGCTAAAGAAAACTGAAGGGAATTTGGTTATCTACTTGAACATGCTGGAATGTATAACCCTGTGATTCAATGTAAACAATATACTACATCATATCTTGCCACCAAAACTGCCACCCACATAATAAAACATCTTGGTGCTTGTAGGATGAATTATCCACTAAGACTAGTGCAGTAAAATATCATCACCTTCCATAATGACAAAAACACCATGAAGAGACCCTTGTAGCCCAAAACTCAATTAGGAGACAACAACCTCTCACGTTTTTCCTTCCACCATTTAGAAACTAAATAAGAGGCTAGAAAATACCATCACATGAAGTCTCCTGATGAATCAACTCCTGAAGGGAATAATTCATCTAAAAACTATCCAAGAACACACATCCATTCTGATCATTTGTCTTGAGATGAAATTGTGAAAATAGACCCACCAAATTAAACTAATCACTAGACTCTTTCAATGCTTTCACTAGAACGTTCCTTCTCATTGCATTAGAAACCTCATTTCCTTTTCATGGGGTATATATTACCTTAAAATCAAACACTTGAAGGTACTCAACCAAATGATTTTGCCTCTAATTAATATCTTTTTGATAGAATATTTGTGTCTTTTTCTTATGATCCAAATAAACAAAAAACATCTCCCCAAAAATGTAATGATTCCTCGAATACAAGTAAGGCACAATCAATTTTAATTCCAAGTCATGGGTTTGGAGATTATATTCTTGTGGTTATAGTTGGATTGAACCATACACCACTACATGCTCTTCCTGCATCATCACACACCCAAGGCCTATACCCAATGCATTTCAATAGACCATGTACCCTTTATTGAATACTAAAAAGTCCAAAATAGGGGCATTAGTCAACCCCCACATAAGAACCTCAAATAATTCTTAACACTCTCATATCCACTAAAAACATAATTCCTTCTTAGTAAGCATTGTCATGGACGAATCAATCCAAGAGAAATGTTACAGTGAAAAGAAGGCGGTTTTCGGATCCTAAAGTCTTAGTTCATTAGAAGAGTATGTCTGGTGAGGAACTTATAGCGAAACAATAGTTACATACATGGTTATTATATCGTTTCAGATGAATTTTCAACACATTAATAAAGTATATTCTCTATGACCATGATAGTTTAGTGTCTTTGGAATGTAATAACATTGACTAATAACATAGAGAATGATCTTCAATTTTTTCCACCCAGATATTCCGCTTTATTATTTCTACTTAAAATAATTATTCATAACCTAGGGAATAAAAAAATAAGATATAGTGAGATCATATAGTCATCAAGGGTAAATAACATAGTTATGTAACCATAACATGAGACTATGTGTATGAGCACTTGATAATAACATTTAAATATCATTACTTGTATATCAAAGATCATGTACTTGAGTAATCACATAAATATTAGAAGTTCATGAGATATTAATTATAAGGAAATCAAGATCCTAAGACCTGAAAGCATAAAATATGAATATAACATAGAATTTGTGACAAAAAAATTAAAATATAACATAGTGAATATGTTTATGTAGAAATAGGTGTAGCCATTTTGTTATGGACCTGAAATTAGGCCCTTACATGAACTGGACATTAAACTGGGACAACATATAAAATTGTGAACATGTCATCAGGTTCACGCATAAAATTGTGAACAAGTAATCTGATTCACACAAAAACTTATGAACATGAAACAAGGTCCATTGAAAACATTGTGAACATGTAATTACATTCATGAATGACATTGTGAATATATAATATATTTTACACATAATAATATTGAAATAGAACTTGGTCTATATATAACATTGTGAACATGTAATCAGATTCATGAATAGCATTGTGAACCTCTATTAAGGATCACCCACAAACTTATGGGCATGGAACCAGTTAAATTCATAACATTATGATCATGTAATAAAGTTCATTAATAACATTTTGAATAGATAATAATGGTCACTCATAACATTGTGATAATGTAATTTGGTTCACAAATAACATATATAATCATGAGTCATCCATCGTTACCAAATGCATTGGATAGAGATATAGGTCCCACTCATCAAATAATTAAACCATATATTCATGTTCTATAAAATCCTAAAACATTCGTCATATCATGAATCATTAAAATATATGGGTTTTATAATAATTTTATCATATAATTACCTAATGAAAGGATCCCAGTTTTATAAGCATTTTATCATGCTTTAACCCATAAAGTGATACAGTTTTCATAAACAACTTTTCATAATAAACATAAAGTATTCAAATAAAGAGTAATTATGGATTATGTGGATCTTATCTGAAATTACATATAAACATTGTGAAAGGGTTTCATCTTATATGGTGGAGTATTTGGAAATATCATATTGATAGTTTCTTCTATAAAATATCCTTTCATTAAAAATCATTTTTTAGACATTAATCATTTACAGAAAACTAATCATTAAAATTACATAAAACCTTTTAATTATTCCTAAAAAATCTGTCAAAAGATTTCATGAGGAAAATATCATTAACACTTTGATTTTTGTTAAACATTAATCATTTTTAAACACCTTTTCATCGAAAATATCTTTGAAAACATACAATGGAATCATTAATTTTTTTTGAATTTTTTTAAAACATTAGAATTTTTAATTTTCTTTTTACTTTAATATTATAATAAAATATAATTTTGGGAACATTTTGGAAAGAATTATTGAATATATGGTTCTTGAATAAAATGGTTTCCCGACAGAAATGAGAACAAGGGTTTAAATTTACGAAAAACAATTTAATAATCATATTAAGTTCCAATGAGTGTAAAAATGGTAAAATTATATGAACATATAATTAATGACCATAGAATAAAAAAATTCACGAGTGTTCTTGAGATATGGATCGTAAGAGATTATAATTGGCAGTACAATGATAAACAATCATGATAAACAATGAGATTATACGAATACACAATTACAACTTTGGTAACATTGAATCCTAATAACGATGAAAAATTACACTAAATAAAGTTTAGAAAAATTAGAAAAATAATTATATTCCGGATAAAACATTTAAATATTCAATATATACAACTCATAAATTAATATAGTAACATAACATAACATGTGTCGTAGAGAAGGTAAATTGAAAAACACTTTACTTCACTGATTTGTTACTTTTAACCTAAACCTCCATGAAAGAGGGAAAATAAAATTGTTATGTTAATACCCATTTATATAAGTATAATAATCATGTGTTGAATTAATGCGTACTATATATACCACCCAAAATAAATGAGTGATGAGTAAGGTATAAGTCTTGCAGAAATAAAAGTAAAACTAGAAATACCCTAAATACTCTAGTAAATTTTTAATAATGTGATCAGTGAAAGAATAAAATAAATTTAGAAATTTAATATAATGAATTAAAATAAATTATTTATATAAAATTTCATATTAATTTATATAAGTCATATAAAAAGAATAAGTGTTGAATATAGAATACATCTCATAGAAAATAAAATTGAGACTAGAAAACCCTTACATTAAGTCTTGAATTTTTTGTACACAATAATAAATCATGAATAATAAATAAGAGTTTATAATAATTATAAAAAATAAAAATATTCTTATATTTAAGAAAAAAATTATAATTAATTTATATTACTAACTTATTAACATTTTTTTTTAATTCTATGTTTCAGTTACCAATTAATTTGCTTTTAGTTTAAGATGTGACATGTTATTATTGATTATGATACTTTGATAATGAATTAGTTATTTATAAAATTTAAAAATTATTTAATTATCATATATATTCAGAAATATAAATATTTATAATAGTCATTAATGTATAAAAATATGAAATTAAATGCATTGTTCATAGAGACAGTAGGTCGAACATACACATGAACGTTGTATCAATTTTATTTTTATATTGGTATAAATAATGTAAAAAAATATTTATATATAAATATATTGTAATGAAAATATAATAATTACGTCATATATATCATATAAATCTACAAAACCCATCCGTTATACTTTCCATGTTGCGTGTAAATGAAACACATCGCTTGGAGGAAGTTGTAGTCTACACATCCACTAACAATGTAATCATATTCCCAAAATGTAAATCATAAATGTATGTGATAAATAAATAATAAATAAGAATAAATAAACCCTAAATGAAATTTATATAATTTAAAAAGAGTATTTCCATCATTATTTCTTTCAGTGAGAGGTGGTAATGGAAAAAAATGACACTAGTTCAAGAGGTAGTTGCTCGCCGTACACATGAATGATGATTGTGTATCCCATTTGATTGAAGTTTGTGTGAGAAAATGTCATAATATTTACATAAAAACATATAAATATATTTATTATACTGATTATATTATATAATCATAATATATGATGAATTTAATTTCTGGATAAAGAAATTAATCAAATGTTCTTGTAAAAGGTTGTTACCTCTTCTTTGGGTAACTCCTTTTGGTTTTCAAGAAAGGGATTACATTGTTAAATTTATAAACAAATAATGTATTATAGGATGAATTTAGGGACGTTTTTAGGTTATTTAAACAAGTATTAGATGAAAAATATGTATTGAGATGTTTAGATAAGTAAGGTAGTGAGCTCCCATTTATAGTGGATGAGGAGTGGTATTCCTATAAATATAAAAAGTTAAACAATATTGAGAGGTGTACCTTATATCATGTTTCTCAATAATGAACCATTTTAGGGTAATTTAAATATTTTTTTGTAAATAATTCAGTCCAATTTAGTTTTGAAATGTTTTTAGGTAATTTGTCCCATTAAGATAAATATTAACCTTTAAAAAAACTTGTTTGGACCATAATAGATGAAATTAATTTTAATTAATTTCTATGATATTTTTGTTAAAAATATATGTTTAAATTGTTATAAATTATAAATTATTCCCATCCCAAATATTTATACTATTTTAATAAATTATAAACACATAAGTAGATGATATTAAAAAAAATAATCCCATATACGGGACGCAAAAATGTGATTCTAAAGTGAAAATGTTCAATTGTTAGAGTCATTTCTATCCAATTTCATAGTGAAAATGATTAAAATATACTAAATTGTATAATTAGATTTATAGTTTAAATAAATGAAAATTAAAACAAATTAAAAATATATTTTAACTATAAAAATAAATTATATGAAAAATCAATTTTCAATTTAAATTTAGTGCATGTCACTATTGATCAAAAAATGAAACTTATCAAAATAATAAAAAAAAATAACCTAAATTATAAATTGATATTAAAATATCATAAATTAAGGTTATTTTTTCAAAAAAAAATTAAAAAAATTTCCAAAATTTATATTTAAAATTATTTCACAATTAAAAGGTGGAAAACTACATTGTATTAAAATACCTAATTTTTATTAATTTAATTAGATTTTATCTTATCACATGACTATGAAATCCATTGGATGAGTGTGAAAAGATTTTTATTGAATATATAGAATATATATTTTTTATAATCATCCATCAAAAGTGCATTCTTTATTTATTTGTAGATAAAATTGTGTTTTTATAGAGAGAAATAGTTTTCTTAGAAAAGGAATTTATTTATTATCAAATGGATCTTTTAGACCAAAAGATATTTTTTGGCCACTATCTCTAACTATAATGGTTTTGACTATCACAAATCATTTCATATGTTATGACATATATCATACCTCATTATCAAAAATCATGTCCTAATATCACGTCACATATCTTACCTCGTGACATCTCATAAATCATTTCAATGATTTTCTAGTATAACATATCATTTCCGTCATATAAATAATTATATTTGTTTATTTCTAAAAAATATTTTAACATATTATCTACGTGTAACTTGGGGTATTAACAAATTCTGACTTTTTTATACTATAATATAGAAAGAACATCTAAAATTTTCAAAACATGAGTCACTGACACCGAAAAAAGAAAAAAGACACCAACAGACAAATGTCTTACTGAAATTTGACTCACTGCCTGATTACTCACTAACAAGTGTCTAACTAGTAATCGACTCACCAAATGATGCCTCACAAATAAAATGATGACTCACCGACTTGTATCTCATCGACTGATGTCTCACTAATGGAAAAATGAGTCACCGAATGATGTCTCACAGATAGAAGAGTCACTAAATGATGTCTCACCGATAGAAAAATGGGTCACCTGCTGATGTACCACCGAAAGAAAAGTCAGCAACTGATGTCTCACTGACAGGATGACTCGACAATGGACAATCTCATTGACATAGGAGTCACTGACAGATTGTTTAAATTTTAATTTATTAATAGTATTCTTAACCATCATATTTGAGTCATTTAATGATACTGACATATTTAATAATCTTATGTAAGACATTGAGTAGATAGTACAAGGTAAGGTAAAGAAACTCACATCGAAAAATCATTCTCTCTATTATCCCTCAAGAATATAAAATAATTTTAATTATAGAAACAATTTCATGTGGTGTGCCCAGGTGAGATACATATATAAGAACATCTGTGACTTTCATACACAGACTATGAACTCGAGATCAAAAGAAAGAACACAATTGGGATATCTCAACCAAGGTGTAAAAAATAGAAAAAAACTTTAGTGTACCAATGAAAGAGAATAGTAATCTTACAAAACCATACATGTAATTATAATCTAGAATAAAACCCTATCTTTTAGTGTCAACTTCCAGAAGAGGACACACACCTCATCTCAATTACATCTTAAGAGAATAAAGTTGTACATCAAGTCAAACAGAGCCCTCTAAATGATTTATCATATTTATTTTCCCTGTTGTGTTCTTTTTTACATACTTTTGAGAAATTTTTTTATCTCTATGTTAAAAATACGGTATACCTTATATCAGACTGAATGAAACAAGATATACTTCAACTTTTACCTTATTATGCTTTTTTACTCCAAAAGATGAATGTGGAAGAGGTCCTTGTGTGATCTGGTTGTTTGTACCCATGAGGAACTATTGTAGAGGTCTTTATACTAAGACAACCTATGTACCATTGTGTACCCCAATCTAAGGTGTTGATCAAACTATTTATTAATTTTAACTTCTCGATGGTAGGAGATCACCAAGTGAAGAGGATTTGGTCTCTACTTGAGATTTATCCTTTGGTTTCATTTCTGCTATGCTTTTACTTTTACTTTTACTCCCTTTTATCACATATTTAATAAAACTAAATTTATCTCTGATAGTTAGTCTTAGAAAGTGATCAAAATAGTTTTGAATTATTAGGTTGGTTCCGAAAGATATATTAACTATCAAATTGATATAACTGAAGAAATAATCACTCTCTAGAGAAACTAATCGAACAGTCAAGATCTTATAAATTCACTAATGGATGACTGGTCAACTGAATTTTAAATTTTGGGTAATTTCTAATAATAATTTTTAATTGAGAATTTTTTAGATACTCCACTCACCCCCCTCTTGATTACTCTACTCAGACCAACATTGGGTATCAGAGGTGTGAGAATTTTTTGTTTTCAAATCATTAGTCAAACATTGTTAACTTTTATTTTAGTTGTATTGCAAATTTCATAAAATTTATGTTAATATTAATCTTTTATTTATTTACAAAAATTATAAAATTTTATTATGGAAAATATAAAGGAAGTTTTTGTTACCAAAAACCCACTATTTTTCAATGGAACCAAATATCCTCAATTTAATATTAATATGAAAATGCCTATAGAGATTATAAGATTATATATTTGGTCTGCTATTGAGATTTAATATAAGATCCCTAGTACTACTAGAACTAATTGGGATGACACTACTAATGTTTCCTACACTAATAACTATAAATCCATGAATTCTTAATATTGTGCACTTGGAGATGAGGAATTTTCCAAAATTTCTACTTGTAAAACTATCTTTGAAAATTTGAACACCTTATCTATATTACATGAAGTAACAACAAAATTCAATAAAATGAGGATTAATATATATACTACTAAATATAATTACATTAAAATGAATCCTAAGGAACCTATTTCTGATGTGCATCTTTGGTTCAATGAGATAGTTAACACCATTAGATCTATAGGAAATGTGATTTATTCCAAAGAACAAATTATGAGGATTCTATGATTCTTACCAAATAGATTGATAGGAACATATTTCTTCATTAGAGAATCACGTGACATAAGCAATCTACCTATCGAAGAACTCATTAGATAACTGATGATGTAGGAAGAAAAATTGACATCAACTAGGTAGAAGAGGACGAACCTAAGAGACAATTTGTAGCCTTCAATACTACTACCTATAAAAATATGGAAAAAAGAAGCTGTTACCCTCTTTGAATTCACCAGTAATGATGAATCCCCATCAGATAGTGATGAAGAGATATCTCATTTGGCCGAAAGATATAATAAATTCTATAGAAAGAAGTTCTATAGGAAGACCAATTATAAAAGATTTTATGATAACAATGTAAACTAAAAAACGGACGGGAAATTAATTGACAAATCAAAGTAGATTGTTTGGTATGAATGTAAGAGGAGACGACATGTCAAATATGATGGTCCAAAATTAAAATACAAATAGATGTATGAAAAAAATACATGAAGTATCAGAATGCTGTGTAGGCCACATGGAGTTCCTCAGGGGATAGCTCCAATGAATCAGAATCATCTCATGATGAGAGAGATGTCATGGAAAATATGTGTTTTATGAAAACAGATTGGCTGTAACCTTCGATTATTCTGTACATAATTCATACTATTTTGGAAATGAATGTGATTCTGAAAATATTAAAATTGATGTACTATTTGAATACTATAAAATTCCTAAAGATACATGCAATAAAATATAAATATAAATATAAATATTTAAATAAATATCATGCTTTAAATATAAATATTATGTATCAAATTACTACTGAAAAAGAAGATAATTATCAACTGTTCAAGGAAAACAGTGAACTAAAATAGTCTTATGAGCAATTGAATAATGATCTAGAAAAGTTTACCAATAGAAAAAATACTCTTAATTAAATTCTTGTTAAATAGATAGAACATAAGTACACATCTATTATTAGATATCATCTTGGACAGAGAAACCTAACTAAAACTTATTTTGTAACATAATATTGAAAATTTTCTTTTCAACCTAAAAATGAAAATTCTTCTCCTTGTTCCAGTCCTGGAAAATATTTTACTTCCTCTATTTTTTCTGGACCACATAGAATCTTTTTCTTTCAAATATGTTCTATAATTCTTATAGTAAAACCATAATGAAAATGTGGGAACCTAAATCAATAATTACTAATTTTACTAGATACAAACAAATTTGTGTACCAAAATCTATTTTTATTTGATTATTTTATTGGATTGATGTATGAAGAGCTCCTGAAAGAGTCAGTGGTATGTGGATAATTGATATACAAGAAATATGTTAGGGGACTATTAAATCATCAATAACCAAATCATGATTGATGGTGGATATGTCACTTTGGTGATAATGTTAATGGGAAAATAATTGGCCTAGGCTAGATTGGAAACTCTATCTCAGTTTAAATTTTTAAAGTGATTTTTTTTAAATGGAATGAAATATAATATTCATGGTATTTCAGAATTATTTCATGATGTATTTCTTGTTAAATTTATAAATGATTCTATAAATTTTTTTAACTCTAAAATGAATAGGTATTTTCTGCTTTAATAAATGAAAATGTTTATACTGTTAACCTAGATTATTTAGTTTCTCAAAATCTTTTTGGTTTTAGTGCCTTTAATAAAGATTCTTAGGGTTGGCATAGGATATTAGTACACAGTAATGTACAATCACTTTGAAAACATTCTCGAAATGGACTACTCAAGGATCTACCCAAACATGAGTTTTTGAATGAAAAAGTCTATAAGCATTGTCTAAAGGGTAAAAAACAGAAGATATCTTTAAATAAAAGATAGATGTTTCAACATATCAAACTATAGAGTTGGTTTACATGGATTTTTTTGGACCATATGTAGTTTCTAGTTTAAATGGGAAGCACTATGTTTATGTTTGTGTAGATGACTATTCTATATATACCCGGACTTTCTTCTTGGATAACATGTGTGAACCATGCCCTTCTTTCACCAAGTATGATAGGACTATGGAAAATCCTAGTATACTTAGGGTAAAATCTCTAATAGGTGACCATGGTCAGGAGTTTGAAAACAAAGATATTGATTCCTTTTCTTCGCACAATTCCTATAGTCATAACTTCTCGCCCCTTGGACCCCTCAAAAAAATGGTGTTGTGGAAAGAAGAAATAGAACTATACAAGATATTTCCAGAACAATGCGTAATGAATATGATCTACCAGTTTACATTTGGGATGAGGCTCTTAATACAACTTGATATATAACTAATCTATTTTTATTAAAACTATCCTCAAGAAGACTCTTTATAGGTTGTGGACCAATGGGAAACCCAATGTTAGTTATTTCAAGGTTCTTTTTTTCATTGTTTATATGTTTAACACCTAGTAAAATCATGACAAATTTTCATCCTAGATTGATAAAGGAATCTTCCTAGGTTACTCAATGTCTAGAAATTCCTATAGAGTTTTTAATAAAAAACCATGTATTTCGAAGAATCTGTTCATATCAAATTTGATGAAATATATCCACATGAACCTAATAGCTCTCTAGAAAAACATGATGTTGATATGAAAAATGTTGAGATAAAGGAAAAATAATCAAATCCACTTGTCCAGAAATCTTTAAATCAGACAAGTCTAGAAATTCTTCAGAATCGAAACATGATTAACCAGAACATGTAGATAAACATTAAATTACTAGCCCCTCATATTCAACCCAAACTAGAACCCTTAGGATCCATACTTTATAAGCTGTTGTTGGAGACATAGATAGTGTGATAAAAACTTGAGACTCTCTTAGAAACCATGTGGAACATCAAGAAATTTTGTCATAGCTTTATCACTAAAAATAGCAATGATGTAATTAAAGAAGAATATTGGGTAATGGAAATGCAAGAAGAATGTAATAAATTTGAAAGAAATAAGGTTTGGAAACTTTTGGAAAGACTCAAAGACACCCTGACCGTAGGTACTAAGTGTGAGTTTGGGAACAATGTTTATGGATTTGGTAATATTGTTAGAAATAAACACATATTGGTTTTACAAGGTTGTAGTAAATATGAATGCATTGAATATGATGAACTTTTTTCTCCTATTTCTAGAGATGAGGCCATCATAATTCTACTTGTTTATGCTTCCCATCTTAATGTAATGATTTATGAAATGGATGTTAAAAGTGCATTCTTAAATAGGTATATAGTTGAGGATTCTTTTTTTTTTGAAAAACCCCTTGTTTTATAAACCCACATATTCAAAATCATGTATTCAAAATAGAAAAAGCATTATATGGTTTAAAACATGCTCCAAGTGCTTTGTACAATCAACTATATACTTTTATCATTAAAAAAGATTTTACAAATGAAATTGATGATCGTACTATTTTTATAAAATTAATTTATAATGATATTTTAGTAGTTCAAATTTATGTAGATGATTTTCTTATTGGATCATTGAGAAATTATTTATGTATTGATTTTTCTAAAATGATGCAAAGTGAATTTGAAATGAGTTTGATGGGTGAACTCAAATTTTTTCTTGGATTTCAGATTTTTCAATATAATGAAGGTATGATTTAAAATCAATGTAAATATACAAAAGATCATTCAAAAATACTTGTATTTGATATAATTAAATCTAGTGATACTCTAATGAGTACTACTTATAAGTTGGATCTTGATGAAGATGGTAAATCAATTGATAAAAGTAGTTAAAAAGAAATAATTACTAGTTTTCTCTAATTGACTTCTTGTATACCAGATATAATGTTTATTTTTTGAATGTGTGGATGTTCAAAAGCTGACCTCGAAAAATATCAAATAAATTTTGTTAAAAGAGCATTCAAATACCTCAAAAATAATATCAATTTAGGTTTGTTTTACCCTAAATGATAATCATTTTATATAATGATTTATTCTGATTCTGAATTTAAAGGATGCAATTTAGATAGAAAGAGAACCTATTTAACATGTCACTTTTTGGGATAGTCTTTGGTTTCATTGTGTAGTAAGAAACAAAATTCAGTTTCACTATCTACTGCCGAAGCTGAATCAATATATGTTGGTAGTTGTTGTACTCAGATCTTGTGGATGAAAAACACTCTGCTAGAATATAGATATCATTTTAGACATGTACAAAAAAAATTATGACAATAAAAGTTCTATTAACATTTATAAGAACCCAATTATTTATTCTAGAAGATAACCAATTAATATAATACATCACATTTTCAGATATCATTATCAAAAGGGTGATATCACTTCATAATTTATTGGAACCGAATATCAGCTTGAGGACATATTTACTATGCCATTTAATTCACAAATAATGAATTGCATCATACATGATCTAGGAATGATTAATATATAAGTGTATTATATTCATTCTTCATTATCAGAACTAAGAGACACAGTCAAGCTGGCAGTGTCATGCTGATTCTGTCATGCAGACAGTGTCATGCCGACACTTTCATGAAGACTCTATCATGCTAACACATCATTCATGCAGACATGTTTTTCATTATGACACTGATGAGTCACTATTTTAATTATTTTATGTTTTCAACCAAAATGAAATTTTTTTGATTATTTACGAAACACAATATGAGATTTTTTGATTTACATTGGATTTAATCCCAAAATGATATAAACTCAAATCCTTCCATGCTACTACATACATAGATACTATTATTTCTCACTCTACCCTCAACCATTCCCCTTCTAGGATTTAACAAATATCTCAAAATGGTAAAGGTGAAGAGCTCTGCCGAAGGATACTCTGATAAGTCATTGCCCAATAAGAAGAGAAAGGAGAGTCTAGAATATCTTCATGTCCAGAAAATAGAGCACCGACCCATGGCATAGAAACTCTTGAAAAAGAGGAGTCTGTAGAATGTATGTTGGATTTTATTTCACTGTTGTTGAATGTTCTAAAGTATCACAGATGGATTTAGTGGTTTTCTGATAATGGATGTGAATATAATTCGATCTGGTTCATGAGATCTACATGATTGCAGAATTCTTGTTCGATGGAAGTGATTGCCATTGGATTAAATCAATGATAAAAGGAAATATCATTTAATTATCTTAAAAGTGGTGGGATTAATGTCTCAAATTTCCTTTTTGATGGAATTTTTTATGACTATCAAGGTACAAATCCACTAGAAAGTGATATTTTCAGCCTTGTGAAATCTTTGATAGAAGACACTGACAATGAAGAGCTTCGAATGCTGGTTTCTGCTGAGCTTCTTGGAGAGTAAAAAATATTATTTATGTATACCCAGTAACAAATTTTCCCAAGGAAAGGGGACTATTCTTCTTTGATGTAAAAAGATGTCTACCTGGTTTATCTGCTAATGAATTGAGTTAAGGTGAATCTTTTCATGTAATTAATTGTTCACATAAGAGAGATGATCAAACACTGATGTATGAATTTTTTGATTTACCATAGTATGATATCTAATATGCTTAAATAAAAGGGTCTTGTGGATGAAAATGATGAAATTATTTCATAATGTAGTGCCTTTTGTCTGAATATGTTTATTAATAGAAGAATGAAGATTCATTGGAATGCATGAAAGAGAAGGTGGGTTGGTGGTGAATAGATATATTATAAAAAAGTCAAACATGTGTATCACCTTACCCGACTAAGAGTATGAAGGACCTGGGATTGGGTCCTGATGAATAAGAAACTTACTTTGATGATCAAGGTAGTGGGGAAGTTGGGGATGATCGGGAAGGATCACCTATTGATGACAGAAGTGGTCTAGATGTTAATGTATGTCCTTCTAAGATAACCTATGGAAAACTTAGTCCACAAATATCGTTACATTAAAAATAATCAAATTAATGGGATGATGGAAATGAAAAATAAATAGAAGTGGTTGGAAGTGTGGAGTATGAATCAAATGAATTAGATGAAGAATAAAATGGGGATCAATGAGAAGAAGGAAAGATATATGGTTCTGTAAATGACGAGGAAGAGGAAAAAGAGAAGTAAGAGCCATATGGGAAAGGAGAGGATGTAGATAAAGTAAATGGTGATGGAGGAAATGGTGGACCTGATCAAGACATCAATGGTGTGATGATTGTCATGAAGATGGCCAAGTTTAAAGTGTTAATGTGGATAATCTTGTGGAACATCACCATAATCAAGAGATGGTACCTGCTCCACATGTTGTGTATGTAAGAAAGGGACATTAAACTAAGATTATAACATGGTAAATATCGATGACACTAGAGGGTATCCTGATGAAAGAAAATATCAAACTACTGAATTGAATCAAATTTGACGAGTGAGGCTTTATATTATAACTCCTCTAGATTATGATGTGATGGTTGAATTGGTGAGGAATCCTGGGTATGCAGCATTGGGATTAGACTATTAAGATTCCCATGATAAGTTTTTTTTACTTTCTTCAATGGAACCAGTGGGAGAGACCCTACCTAGTTACTATGTCACTAAGGACAATTTGGAATGATTCATGGAAGACATATCATCATTATTAAGACATTCAGTAAAATTTTAGATGACATATAAGATTGATTAAGTAAGGATATAGAACACCGAGTTGAATGAAAACCTGAAGGCTATCATGTCTATGAATGATGTTTTAAGTAAAACATGGAATTCAAGTTCAACTAATTCCTATGGAAGTGCATATCATGTTGATTCTATTTTAGTCTCACAAGTGGTGATAAAATTAATTCAACCAAACTTGATTACATCTTCCAAAACAATCTTGGGAAACAAAACCAATCTTGGTAATGAGACAGAGAAGTTAAATATTAGAATCAATGCTTTAACAATTGAGTACATGACTACAATTGAATGTTTCATGAAAGGACTTAAAGACCGGGTTTCTCATTTTAAAGATTCCAATTTTTCCAAACTGAGAAAGAAATTGAAAGATATTGTGTAATATACTTCAAGTAAAACTACTTATACACACTACAATGATTTAAAAGATATCAAATATGATGTTATGGAAGATCTGAAATCAATACCAAGCGGAATATATTCAGAAACCCTTGAAAAACATGACAATTATATTGACCATGTGCGAGAAATGGTCACGATTAATACCAAGGGATCCTATGAGACTCAACAAGATCTTACCATGAAATTCAATCAGTATTTTCAGAATATCTATACCAAGAATCCGCTCACCCGTAACATAAAATACATTGTGGAAAATATATGATTACCTCGTGTGAATATTTCCTTAAAAGAACAAGTTCAAAAGAAGAATCCTTTCACTACACTCATGGAAAAAAATTTGTTGAAAAAAGATAACTTAGAAAAAGAAATGAAGTATGAAGGAGAAATAATTTAGAACATTATTAGGCAGCTAAAACCAAGCCTCTATGTTCAGAGTGAAGCCATTGTTGTTCCAACTGCTGCAGTTATTCTCTTAGCTTAGAAAAGTAGTCCCTCTCCATTGTCATTTTATCATCCTTTCACTCAGATCTAGCCTTTTATCAGAGAAGAAACTCAACCTCGGTTGTTATCATAGAACAAACCATGTCTGAAACCATCTATTTTTTCATGAATTCCTTTACCACTACTGAAGATTCATTTATATGCTCATGATTCTCATCCCCCACCTACTTGACCAACCATGGATCCATAAAATACGTGGAATAAATCCCCGGATCCTATGAATTAGCATGGACTTATTATTTTTGATAGGGACGATTCCTTGTACTCTTAGTATTTCAGTGTAATTTAATTATTTCTAACAATTCACTATTTCTAATTTTCTGTTTTACCATTTCATCTTCCTCTTTTTTTCTACACCCAATTTGCAGAGAACATTTTTAATCATTATTAATGAATTAATATTTACTTAAATTGGTGTTTATTTTACACTAATATATTTTGATCACATTCATATTTATTAGATTATTTATTTTAACCATGCTCAAATGGTGATGACTTCTGCAATGATTTTTGATCATCAAAAGGGGGAGATTGTTGGTCCATTGGATATTGGGGTCCACTATCTCAAACTATAGAGGATTTAATTATCGTCAATCATGAAATATATTATAACATATATCTTACCTCATTATCAAAAATAATTCCCTAATCACAAGTCACATATCTTACTCAGGAAAGATCCTAAATCATGTCAATGATTTTCTAGTATATTAGATCATTTGAATCGTATAACTAATTCTTTATTTTTAAGTTTAAACAAGCTTTTAACTGATTATCTATGAATAACAATTTGTATTAAAACATTATTACATTACTATACTATAATATTGAAAAAAATTATAAAATTATCTAAGTATGATTCACTGAAACCAACTGAAGATCTGAGGCACTGACAAACAAATGTTTCACGGATAGTTGACACATTGACTGATGTCCCACCGATAGACAGACGACTCACCAATAGATGTCTCAAAGATAGAATGATGTGTCATCGAATGATGTCCCCCGGGTAAAAAAACGAGTCACCGATGGATGTATCATTAAAAAACGAGTCACCAAATTATGTCTCACAGACGGACAAATGAGTCATCGATAGATGTCTCATTGATAAACGATTTAGAAAATACTGTCTCACCGACATAAAGAATCACCAATAGACAGACTCCCCGATAGAGGAGTCACTGACAGATTATTTAAATTTTAATTTTTAAAAATTATTCCTGATGGTCAAATTTGTGTCATTTAATGATACTAACATATTTAATAATTTTATGTTGAACTTTTCGAAGATAGTACGAGGTACGATGAAACTATTCACGTGGAAAGATCATTTTCTCTATCGACCTTAAAACATATAAATGTTTTTTAAGATAGAAATAAGAGAGTGTGGCATGCCAATGTGAGAGACTTACAGAAGTACATCCTTGACTTTCATGCACCAAATGTGATCTCATGATCAAAATAAAGAATAGATGAGACAATCTCAACCATTCTGTACATCAAAATTACAAAATAATTTATTATATCAAAGAAGGGGAAGAATATTCCTAATGAACCATACCGATTCCTTGATGCTAGAATATGAATTATTGTTTTAGTGTAAACTTCTATAAGAGGACTCCAACTTCATCTAAGCTACGTCTGAAGAGTCCATAGTTGAATTTCAAGACATACAAAGCCTTCTAAATCCTTTCTCATATTTATTTTCTCTATTGTGGTCATTTTTACAAGTTTTTTAATTTTGTGTGTATCTGTTTGTTAATCACACACTATCTCAAGTATCAAACTAAAGGATACAATATATCCTTCCACTCTTACCTTATTACACATTTTTATCATGGAAGCATTTTTTACGTCGGTTATATATAAGCGACTTGGAAAACCGTGAAAATGGATTTTTCAAGTCAGTTATTTTATAACAGATGTGATAAATCAATAATGGACATTTATCACGTAGATTATTTTTTATCCGAACTGATAAATATACAAGATAGGTTTTATCACATCTGTTATAAAATAACTGACGTGATAAATGGAGTCATGAAGGTTTATCACGTCGGTTCTGAATTAACCGATGTGATAAACCGCTGAGCCTCAATTTATCATGTCAGTTATATTATAACCGACCTGATAAACATAAAAAGAAGTTTTTCACTTCGATTATTTTATAACCGACGTGATAAACCTATTTTAACAGTTTATAATTTTGGTTATTTTATAACTGACGTGATAAACATAAACGAAAGTGGATTATCACGTCGGTTATAAAATAACCGACCATATAAACCGAGGCTTGGGGGTTTATGACGTCTGTTATAAAATAAATGACGTGATAAACTGAGTGCCAATGATTTATCACATCAGTTATAAAATAACTGATGTTATAAATCAAGGATCGGTGGTTTATCACGTCGGCTATAAAATAACTGACGTGATAAACCCTTTAATTGATTTATCGGGACCAGTATGCTTATCTATTTTCTTCGATATGCAGCTTGCAGCTCGTCTCTCTCACACATAAATCTTAGAAACCCACCTAGAAAATGTTTTCTCAATGTCGGTTTGTCTAGATCCTTAATCATATTTATTATTAGAAAATCTCTCAGATCGACTCGCAATCCCTAAGTAATACTTTCAACCAGCCGTGATTTCATTTTTTATTTTTTGAGGATGCCCTAAATTCATTTTTTTGATTTCGTTTAATTTGATTCTAATATTCAAGTTTATAATCTAGTTTATCACATATTTATGTATGTTTTCAATGCATCGTGACAGTTAATAAGATGATAGAATAAAATTAATTTTTTTCAAATGAAAAATGGTTGTCTATTACAAAAATTTTGGTGAATAAATTCTAGATTTTACATCATATTTTCATTATGGTTTGTGCCATTGAGGGTTTTGTATCATCATTTTTTCATTATGGGTTTATCCAATAAGGGTTTTGTATAATTCCATTTTTATGTTTTTTCTTTTTTGTCTTTTTAATTGCTTTTCTTGTTATTGCAAATAATAACTTTCAAACATGTTTGATTTCATTTTTTTATATTTCAAATTTGTTTTTCATTCAAATTCTGATATTCTTCATATAAATATAAAATTTTCGTTTCTTTACAAGATGTCTAATTTTGATATATTTTATTGGTAATAATGAGTCTAATTTGGATTAAGACACATAAACTGAGTAATGAATATGAGGAAGGTGTTGATGCTTATTTGGAATTTTCTAAATGAAATGTTCCATGAAACGACATTTTTTTCTCTCCATGCCTGAAATGTTTGAATATGAAGAAGTTGAAAAGTAGAGAGATCAAAGATCATCTGATTTGTCATGGTTTTAATCCAAGTTACAACCTTTGGATTTGGCATGGTGAAACTGGAAATAATTTCAGATCTATTGATGATGATGATTATCAAGATGATAACTCATATGGAATTGAAGATATGATTCGTGATATTGCAGCATAACAAATTGAGATAGAACTGACAGTTGAAAGTCTATTTGGTGATGCTGAAAAACCATTGTATCATGGTTGTACATATTTTACGGTTTTGTCGGTAGTGTTAGGATTGATTAGCCTAAAGGCGAAACATGCATGGAGTGAAAAACGTTTTATGGAGATGCTACAATTGATGAAAAACATTCTTCCAAAATACATCAATCTTCCAGAATCACATTATAAGGTGAAAAAAATATTATGCCTGATGGGAATGCGATACATGAAAATACATGCTTGTCCGAATGACTGTATAATATATAAGAAGGAATACGAATTTATGCCAGAGTGTCCAAAATGAAAGACATCATGGTATAAGTTGAAAGAAAAATACATGCTAATGTAGTGATTACAAAGCACCCTACCAAAGTATTTTGGTATCTTCCTATAATTCCTCATTTGAAACATTTATTTGCTGACTAACATGATGCAAAAATATTAATATGGCATGATGAATAACGGATATATGATGGAAAAATTCGTCATCTAGGTGATAATCCACAATGGAAGAAAATTGATGAGTTGTATCCGACATTAGAAAATGAAATTAGAAATCTCAGACTTGGATTGTGCACAGATGGAATGAATCCATATCAAAGTCTCAGTAGAAAACATAGTTCATGGCCTATTTTATAGGTAATTTACAACCTCTCTCCTAAAGTTTGTATGAAGCACAAATATGTCTTGTTTAGTATAATGATGTCTGGTCCAAAGCAACCCAGAAATGATATTGATGTTTTCTTGTCACCATTGATTGATGTTTTGAAACTTTTATGGGAGGATGGTATGAGAGTGTATGATTCTTATAAAATTAATTATTTTCAACTGCATGTAGTGCTTATGTTCACAATAAATGACTTCCCAGCGTATGAATTTTTTTTTGGATTTAGTGTTAAGGGGAATAACGCATGTCTAATTTGCGAACAAAAGACTTCATATTGTCAATTTCATCATGGGAGGAAAACAGTCTACATGGGTCATCAAAAGTTTTTACCTATGGATCACTCGTATAGAAGACTAAAAAAGGCATACAATGGGTCATAAGAATTAGATATTTCTCTGAAACCCTTATCCCCTGATGAGTATTTTTAGAGGGTGAAAAAACCTTGATGTGACATTGGGAAAGTCACATAAATCTGGTAATGATTGATATGTTTGGAAGAAAAGGTCAATATTTTTTGAGCTACCATATTGTAGATATCATGAAGTGAAGCATATTATTGATGTCATGAATGAGGAGAAGAATATCTACAACAGTTTGATTAGAACATTTTTAAATGTTAAAGGAAAGACTAAAGATGTATTGAATGTATGATTAGAATTATTATCACTAGGAATACATTTGGAGTTAGCTCTGACTTCTGATGTAAGACAAACTTTTCTTCCTCTAGCTTGTCATACATTATCCAAGAGGGAGAAAATTAGCTTCTATCAGTGTCTTCATGATATAAAAGTTCCTCAAGGTAATTCCTCAAATGTAAAAATCATCGTCTTTATAATGGATTTGAATTTGATAGGTATGAAATCTCATGATTTTCACATCATGATGAAATAACTTCTACCTGTTGAATTGCGTGGAATATTACCCATCCTTGTCAGAAAGACTATAATGAAGGTGTGTTATTTTTTCAATTCAACTTATAATAAGGTGATTAATGTGAATACTTTGAACATTTTGGAAATAGATTCAATATCTATACTTTTTCAATTGGAAATGTATTTATCTCCATCTTTTTTTGATATAATGGTGCATTTAATGGTTCATCTGGTTTGAGAAATAAGGATTTGTGGACCTGCATATCTTCGTTGGATGTATCTTTTTGAAAGGTATATGAAAATATTGAAGGGGTATGTTAAGAATCCTTATTGAGCTGATGCCTCCATTATTGAAAAGTATATTTTTGTGGAGGTTGCAGAGTTTGGTATGAGATACTTGTATGCAGTGGAGCACATAGGTTTGCCTATATCTCGTCATAAATGAGTTAATACTGAGGGAAAGGGGATTAGTGGCTTGAAATTCAAATTGTTTTCAGCTGAACAGATGAAGAATGTTCATTTATACATCATGAATAACATATCTGATTTTCAACCGTATATCACATTGCATATTAATGAGTTGAAACAATGTCATCCAAAAAGAATGAAATGTGGATTTTGAATGAGCACTACAAAACATTTTTGACATGGTTTAAAAATACCCTACTTGGTAGATCAGATATCCCAAAGATGTTAGGATGGTTAGTGGATGGTCCATGTTTAAATATGATAACATGGTCTGTGTATGACATTAACAGCTATAAATTTCATACGAATGCTCAAGAAAACAAAAGTGCAGTTCAGAATAGTGGGTATTGGTGTTTGTAGAAGCAATGCATTTTTCTACTACTGAAGACAGAATTCCAATTTCAACATCAAGTGAATTTTATGGGGTCATTGGAGAAATATGGGAGGTTTTTTAATTTAAAATTAATGTTCTTGTTTTTAACTGCAAATGGTTTTTCGGTAAAAATAGTGTGAGACAATATGAATTTGGAATATAAATTATTAATTTGAATAGATAGGAAGACACGTCAGATTTTTCTTATACTAGAAACACAAGCAAAATATATTTTCTATGATTTTTTATCAATTAGATAGGTAGTGGTATATTGTTTTACAAAGAAAAAATCAGTTTTTTGGTGAGGATCAACTTGATGTAGATGCTGATTTATGTGATATCCCTACTTACATGGAAAGATTAGCAGAAAATAATGATGATCATGTTGTATTCATGGTTTGTGCCATAAGGAATGATCATGTCGAAGGAATTTTGGAAAACAATCCATTGGTACATTCCTAATATTACCGATAATGTACGCTTACCATGTTTACCATGTTTTCCATGTTTACTGTAGTTTGTGCCATAAGGAATGGTCATGATGAAGGAACTTAGGAAAACAATCCATTTTTACAATCCTAATATTACACGTAACGTATGTTTACCATGTTTACCGTGTTTACCATGTTTACCATGTTTACCATAGTTTGTTCCATAAGTAATGATTATGACGAAGGAATTTGGGAAAACAATACATTTATACATTCATAATATTACAAGTAACGTATGTTTACCATGTTTACCATGTTTACCATGTTTACCAGGATTACGATGTTTACCATGTTTACCATCTTTACAATGTTTTCCATGTTTACCATGTTTACCATAGTTTACCATAGTTTACCATGTTTAATATGTTTTACAAATTTTACCATTTTTTACTATATTATATCATAGTTTATCATGTTTTCCTTTACGTAAGTTATATATTTATTAATTTTGATGAAATCCCAATTACACTACCTTGATTACCATGTTTACCATGTTTACCATCTTTACCATTGTTTATCATGATAATCCATACTTACCATTTTTAACATTGTGATAGTTGAATTTTTTTATTTGTGAATTAATGTTTCATTTTATGATTTCAAGGACAATGATAGATCAATCAGTTGATCAACCACATGATTCTGAAGGTGAGAAACATGATAATTCCTCACGGGGAGGAACTTTTACATGCTACTATTGATGTTCCCCAATCATCTTCATGTGCTACCATAATAACTAAGAGTTCAAGAGTTGGTAAATGTGGCAGTACACGTTTACGAAAATTATCAGTTTCCTTTGCCCAGGACTGGAGGATAGTAGTTGAATTTGATGACAATTATATTCCATGAGGTCTAAATGCCAAAGATTTTAAGAGTTTTGTATAAACTCAAGGAAAAGAAAAGTTATCATTTTGTACAATGATTAGAAAAGTGAGGACGAAACAATAAATGTTTTGTTGAGGGAGACTATATTGGAAAGATATTTTTCTACTATTTGACTTATCATTTAAAAAGTATACTATAATATAAACACTCTCTTCATTATTATATGAAATTTGATATTCCTGACACTGTAGGACTCAAGAATAAATGTTTATCGATGGCAGCTAGAAGATGGAGGGATTTCAAATAGACCCTCACATCTGATTTCATTTATGGTCAAAGAAATCATAATAATCAATGTCGTATATATCCTTTCATAGATGAAGACACATAGAGAAATTATTTTCAAAGTAAGAGACAAGAATCATTTTTGGTAAATGCAATGTATCCTTTTAAAAGTTTTCTTATATAACTGAACTTATTAATAATTTTTTATTGATTTTTTATTATCAAATAACAGTATATAAGGAAATATCATCAGGATATCCAAGCTAAAAATGTATACCCTCATTTCTTATCTCGGGGAGGGTATACATTATTGGAAGAAAAAATGATGGAAGAAAAATTACAAAAACATATAGCTGAGTCTTCAAGCTCATGAGAGGTTTTTCCTCCGTCCCCACCATCTAGACATGAAAAATGGAAGAGGGATCAGATGGGAAAAAAAGGGGAAATGTATTTCAAATGAATCGTGGATCGTAGCTGAGATGCTTGTAAGATATTTATTTTATTTAAATAATTATTGTTTATGAATTATATACTATTAATCAAATTTTTTTTAATTAATTAATATTGGATTCTCTTGAGGAGTAGAGCACATAGGGGTCATTTACAGATGCTGGGAGGCATGATATTTTATTTGATGCATTGGGATAGCCCAAACACCCCGTTTGTGTACGAGGATACCCGATGGGTGTATCGGTATGAAAAGTGTTGTAACGTTCTTCAACGACTTGTATTGAGGGTGTGTATAAAAAAATAGATTCTTTAGAGGCTGAAGATTAAAATATTAATGCGATGATGGAGGAAAAGGTCATAGCATCAGTACCGTCTATGTTTGCAGATATGCAAAGACAATTTCGGAATGCAGCTCCCACTCCTACAGCTCCCCCTACAGACCCCATTTTTTATCCTCCACCTATGGAAGCAGATCCCACTCCCCCACATCCGATAGTATCTCCCACTCCTCCAACTCATCCTGAGGCCTCCATTTCTCCACGTCAACCTGTGTACCCCATTTTTATCATACTCCTTCACCACAGCTTCCTACTTATTGTGAGTTGTATGTTGATGATCCACACTATCATATAGTGATATATGGGCTGGTATATTATATAGGAGATACAGTTTATCATTATCAGTTTGAGTTAGAGCAGCATAGGGTCACTGTATAGGATATTATAGATATATCAGCTCAAGTTCCAGTACCTACAGATGAGGTGATGAAAATTGTACATAGTATCGACCACTTTTTAGTTTTTCCATCCAGACTTCTGCGAGTCAGTACCGTAGAGGTATGTGTGTTATATCTTATATTTTATTTATTAATACAGTTGTTTTAGTATTTTAAATCGAATATATTTCTCAATTTATTTACATGAATACTTTAAAGGTAAATAAATACATTATAGAAAACACAAAAGACAAATGGCTTTGACATCAGATACAGATTCTAGTAGTCATGAAAGATTGTCAAGATATTCCAATTTATTAGCAGAGAATTATTAATTTCCATTGGAATGTCATGTTTTTGGATGTTCAATAAATGTGGTAATTTTGAAAAATGATATCATGGATCTTGTTGTTGGAGACAGGTTGTTCGTCAACATGGTGTAGATTTTTTTTATGTAAGTCTTAACACAATTTTGTCCCTATGTTAAATTTTAAAAAAATGAGTACTTATTTCTATTGTGTATTAGGTATCATTATAACATGTTTGAGAGGAATGAACAGAAAGATGTATATGGGTTCATGGACCCACATTTTGATTCCCATGATGCACATTCATTGGATGAGGAAGAAAGATCAATTTATGTCGCTGAAAGATTTCAACAAAATATTATCACACGGTGTTGGAAGATGCCTTATTGTGAGAGGTATGAAACATATATCTGATAGTTTTCTTTCTATTTTCACAAAAAAATAATAACAAAAAAATTTCATTTATATCAGTGATCATTGGATGTTGGGTATTTTTTTTCCACGAGAGAAAACACTATATTGGATATTCTCTATCCATGGTGATGCAGGGAAATGTTTTAAGAATTCATTGGAGAAGTATGTTTCAATTTCCTAGTAGTTTTTTATATTATAATGAATTTTAAATTTATCTCATTCATATTATTTTCTAACAGGGGATGGAACGACATTGAAAAAACCACAAAAAAGGGGTTCCAATATCAAATATGTACAAGTGAAGGTAAATATCCATTTATATAATTTGTAATTTTGGATGTATTACATAAAAAGTTATATTTAATTGACACTCATTTAAACAGAAATATCATAAACAACAAGGTGTCATCGAATGCGGATATTATATGTTAATATATGTATGAAATAATTACAATGTGAACACCTTTTAAGTTTGACCAGGGCAGATTTTCTTATGAAAATTTTCATAATATTTCAGTTGATTTATTCATTTTACATGTTAACTATTATCCATTAACATTTTAGCTATCTAATTACCATAATCCTTATAGTGCTCAAGAGGTCAAACACTTACAAGTGGAATGGCCAAATTATTTTAAAGGTTTGATTGGATTTTAGTTTGTTTTTATTGTAAAATGTAATTTTTAAAATTGTAATTTTAATTGTGTATTTGGTGACTGTTTTGGTTGGAATTAAGTTTGTTTTAGTTTAAATTTCATTTTTAAAATGTTATCAATATAAATGCTTAATTATGCATTGGTTCTTGTTTTGGTCAACTTTGGTTTTTCTGGTACGAATTCTTGGTTTGGTTTCGGGTTGTTTCTGGGGAGAGCAGAGGACTGCTTTCTATTTTTTTTAAAAAAAAATTGGTTTTCCACATCGGTTATTTTATAACCGATGAGATAAAGGAATTGGGAAGTGTTTATCACATCAGTTATTTGAATAACCGACGTGATAAACCCCTGTGGAATGGGTTTTCACATCGGTTATTTGATAACCGACGTGATAAAGGCCTGGGAAATGGTTTACCATATCCGTTATTAAATAACTGACGTGCTAAACCATTTATCAGGGGTTTATCACGGTGGTTATTTAATAACCGATGTGATAACCACCCGAAGCACAGGTTTATCACGTCGGTTATTAAATAACCGACGTGATAAACCCTCCCCCAACTGATTTTTAATGTCAGTTATAAAATAAACGAAGTGATAAAGGCCTGGGAAATGTTTTTCCAAGTCGGATATTAAATAACATACATGATAAACCATTTCCCTGGGGTTTATCACGTTGTTTATTAAATAACCAACTTGATAAAAACCCTCCCCCCTCGCACTAGTTTATCACATCAATTATTAAATAACTGACGTGATGAACCCTCCACCAACTGTTTTTCCACGTCGGTTATAAAATAACCGATGTCATAAAGGACTGGGAAGGGTTTGTAATGCCCGTTATTTCAATAACAGACGTGATAACCCCTGTGAAATTGTTTATCACGTCAGTTATTTAATAACCGATGTGGTAAACACTCTGCCACTGGTTTTTGACATCAGTTATTAAATAACAGGCATGAAAAACACCTCTATGTAATGTTATTTACGTCTGTTTTTAAATAAACGACGTAAAAAAATGTATTTATAATGTCGTCTTTATTAACATTGGCTAATAACCGATGTAAAAAATGAAAAATAACCGACATAATAAACATTTTTTCACTAGTGTTAATAGGAAAAATTGTTGAATATAGCTTTCATATCACAAAAATAGATTTATGATGTGAAATTCCTTTCATTAAGTATTGACTTTAATCATAAAAGATAAATCCTTCCGAAAAATAAATATATGTTTGTAATAATTCTACCATAAAACCATATTAATAAATATAATAACTTTTTTTATTTTATTATGACATTAAATTACCTGTTTATTAACTATTTCACATTAAAGTTACATTTCAGGTAATAATCGCATATATCGTTTATGTTTTGAATATTTATTATTGGTCCTATTACATAGATCATGATTTAAAAATATCAATATTTGAAAATATTATGTATATATAATATATATACATATTCATTATATAAATATTTATAATAATCTATAAAAATATAAATATGAAATTGAATACACTATTCATAGAGATGGTAGGTCATACATACACATGAATGATGATTCAATTTTCTTAGCATATTGAATGACAGAAATGAAATGAAATAAATGCATATATAAAATATCAGGTTTGTATAATTATTTTTTCATATATATCAAATAATATTTATAAAAAATCATTAATAAATTCCATTAATCTATGAATGAATTTCATCACATTAAGGGGATGGTACTAAACACATCCACCAACAAAGTTATCATATTCACACAAAATGAAAATATTATATGTATGTGTTATATAATAATTCCAAAAGAATAAATAAATCATAAATATATATATATATATAATAATTAGTATTTCAACATTATTCCCAACCTTTAATGGTGGAAATTGAAGCAAGAATGATATCTATTCGTGTGGTGGAAGTCTATCATACACATGAACGATGATTTCATATCAAATATGATCGATATGGGTGTGAGTGTAGGTATAAATATTAATGTAACAAAATATCATTATATTAATTATACTTATTTAATATATAATCTTGAATTAAGAGGAATAAATGGTGTGAATAATGAAATAAAACAGATGTACTTGGGGTAGAACTCTACCTTTTCTTTGGGTAACTCATTTTTGTTTGCACCAAAGGGCTTCAATGGTAAGATTTATATAAAAAAGGAGGATTCAATGATGAGGGGTTGGAATTTGGGATAATATTAGATAATTGTTTTAATGATAAATGGGTCATGATTGTTATGAATAAGTAGGGGAGTTCTGTTTTATAGTGGGTGAGGAGTTGCATTATTGTATATATAAATAGTTAAACAATATTGAGAGTTCCCCAATTAATAATGTGTCTCAAATAATGTACCATTTTAAATAAAACAAAGTATAATGTTGAAATAGGTCTAGGTAATATATATTGGATATGTTTCTACATTATCTAGACCATTAATTTATAGTTTAGCAATTAAGTAAACTCGTTTTTACCTTAATCATTGTAATTAATTTTAATTATTTTTTCTAATTTTTTTTGTCGATCACTACATTGAAATTATTAAAAATGAAAAATTATACTAAATCCAAATTAAAAATACACAGTTACAAATTATAAAAACAAAAGTGGATGAAATTTATTTCGAAATAATTCTGTAGACCGGATGAAACAAAATGTTTTTAAAGTGAAAATGTTGATTTTTTTTAATTTTTTTGTATGCAATTTCAATGTTAACATTATTAAAATTACATATATTATTTTAATATATATATAATTTATCACATATACTTCGAAAAAAATATAATAAATAAATAAACTATATAAATAAATTTGATGATAAAGTTGTTTGAATTTAAATTTCATTATCTTTCACAATTCATAAAATAAGATACTTCTCTGAAAAATACCGAAAATTCATCCAAAGTAAATTTTAATATTCAAATTTCAAAAATGAATTTTTTAAAGTATAAATTATAAATGTTCCGAAATTTATATTATAATTAGGTTCTCCATAAAATTGATGTAAAATTTCATATTAAAATTGTCCTTTTTTTATTCCAATAATTGGATTTATTCTTATCTTATTCCATTAAAATCTATTGGATGAGTGTAAAAATTTATTAATTGATTTTATAACATAGAAATTGTATTTAAAATATTAATAAAAAGTGTTTTGTTTAATTTATCAAGATAAAATGGTGTTTTATGTATAGCTATAGTTTTCTAAGAAAAGAATATTTTTTATTATGTCCAAATAGTTATTACATTCGTTTTTAACGAGTTGATAACTAAAGGAATTGCGTGGAAATAATATTTCAAATCTATAGTTTATATTGTTCATAAACATTCTTCTAATGGATTGGGGTAATTATAATAATATATTAATAACAATATTAAAATTTCATTGTTGTTTGGTAAAAATCAGCCTTCTATGTAATGAAAGCTATCAATGGAACCCAATATTGTGTGTAACATAAGACAAACATAGTGTTACAATTACTGAATGTTAACTAAGTGTTATTTTTAAAAAAAAATAAATTAATATTTTTATATAATGAATTCCATGGATATTTATTTCATGGAACAAATGCATTAATAAATGTAGTGTAAGATGAAAAATATAAAAAAGATTAAATTAATACGAAAATTATACATCACAAAATATGACGGTGTTACATACCTACCTCCATATTGGTATGTGGTTGGAGATGACATCCTCTGTATACATGGTTGTAACTAGGTTTCTATATACATGATAGAGAAACTGAAATGAGATTATGACTCTTTTCAATGGGTACTTCATCCAATAATCTCCAAGATGTATTTAGATATGCGATGATAACATTGGATTCCAGGGATTCAACATTAGGTAAAAGAAATTCTTATAGGTGTTCCACATATCAGAATGTGAAGGAAAATCAGAAGTAGTCAATAATATTTTTATAGCTATTTATGGTCCTAGAATTTAAATGGGAATATATTAATATTAATTTAGTCATCATATGACAGAGGACTACTTGAGGTAGATATATAGTTTATATAGTCATGGATCAACTAAAAAACTTATCTTGTATCATTCCTGTTTGGGATAATTTCTCAGTTGACGATCTGAGAAGAATGTATGTCCATGGGATCATCTTACCACACATGGTCTATTTACTATCACGTCGAACATGGACGCTCATTTAATATTGAGGTTCTGGTAGGGGGTTATAAAGTGTAATAGGTATACAGGTGCTTATGAGCATTGATTTTCACCCTCATACTGATAGACAGATGGAATATATGATACATTCTGTGATGGGAATTTTTTAGCACATGTCCATAATTTTAGATGTTCTTGGGAGAAACATATCTATCTCTTCATGTTTAACTACAATAATTTCATTAAATAAATGAATCTTATATATATGTTTGAGGCCTTTAATGATTGGAAATTCCATTAACCCTTATACTGTTTTGAGGTAGGAGATGCTATATTGCTAGGTCCTCATCTTGTTCAGGATACATTAATTTAGGTTTAGATGATTATAATGTGTATGTATAATTATAAGTGTAGAAATAAATCCTACATCAATCTCCATCGATGATCTCGGGAATTAAATGATGGGGATTGTGTTTTCTTATTGGTATAACAAATTTTTTTGGAATAAATAGATACATAAGCTATGGAATCTCCCTCTATATTTGGTAGGTCCTTTTGAGATCCAAAAAGAGTTGCACCAATATCCTTGAATAGACATTATTGTTTCCTTATAAGACTTTATAATATTCTTAAGAATATTTTTGGATCCAAATGCTGAGACAGAGCACAATTCTGAACCCCAGGGAGCCCGGAATTAATACTCAATCTGTCATAACCCGACCCAAATTTAGGCTCATGAAGAAATTACCCCCATCCCACCACTATAGTAAAAGGGCTGGAGACCAGTGCTGAAGACATAACCAACACGGGGAGTTTTTTGCAAATTTACTTGTAGGAACACACATAACCATCTTGATCCGCAAGTGTAGAGAATGTAATATTAAAATAAGCAATACGATAATGTAACATTCGTGCATAAAAAATATCTAGATTTTGCAAATGTAATGTAGTACCAACTAAATGGTAAAGGGTAAAAATACACACCCAACTAAAAACATGTGTCCCAACATAAAAAAAAACTAGTAAAAGTAAACTAGTGAAATAGTCTAGCTCATAATATCCATGTTGTGGCCATTGTACATAGTCCAATGTACTAGTTATCTCTAAGCATCTCTAAAGTCACCAAAAAATTATCCTTCATCATCACAATACATTACATATGTGGGAAAATAAGATTCAACGTTGACTATATACATACCCATTAGGATTCCCCAAAAGTTGAATGGGGATAAATAAGAGAAGAAACATGTGTAGGAAGACTATAAATAGTAACCAATATATAATGAAAAATAACATCGCAACCCAAAACAAGATAGAATAACCTCATCCAAGCACATATAGTAAGAGAGTAGTCACATCCATCCTTGATAAGATAAACACAGAAAGCATGTGGAATACCCCAAGAACCTTCACCTCCTATGGAAAGAGTGTAACAAAATGATATATTTGGATTCATAAGATTATATATTTTCTCAGTTGAAAAATCCTAAATTATAGAGTAAGGTGATATCAAACAAACAGATCATCTTATGAATAATTGTGGAAGTAGCCACATCTAAAAACAATGGGATCAAAAAAATGTGTAGATGAACTACACATCAAGTCTTCCCCATATATAGTAGAATAGTAGAATCATCAAACCATGAGAATATAAGTACATAAAGCATGTGGAATACCCCACATGTCTTCTCCTCTCATGGAAAAAGAGTAAACAATAGTTAAAAATTTCCATTAATGATGTCCGAAATCTCACATGTCTATCCTGTAGTAATTGTCCAAGTCAAACCCTGCCTCATCACTATGTCGCACAATCAAGGGTCTATAATATCCATGTGGAGGACCCTAACCCTAGTGCATTAGGGATATTCCACTCTATATGTATCGGTAGAGGATCTGTGTCCAAGCAGATGAGGGGTTCCACACCAGTGTCCTGAGGACCTTTTCCATGGTGTGATAGGGGGGGTTCCACTCTAGTCATCAAAGACCCACTCCCTATCTAATTTGGGGATTCCACTCAATATGAAGATATAGATGCATCATGACCATGATGATTGGGTGTTCCATTATACAGTTCGAGGATCCATGAGCTAATGTGATGGGGATTCCACCATGGACATCGAGTACCCTCACCCTTTTTGATAGGGGGTTCCACTCGTTAGATGTTTTACAGGATCGTTTCCCATGATAATGGGGGATTCCAATCAACTGGTTTAGGACCCACACCCTATTACGATAGAGTGTTCTACACTGGTCATCGAGGTCTGGTGTTGATTATGATATGTGGTTTCAAATTTGTATGAAGAAATAGATGACCCCTGCCCATGTTTATGAGGAGAGGGGGGGGGTGTTTCACATTATAGGCAAAGAACCCAAAACATTGTGTGAAAGTGGGGTTGTAATTTTGAAATTGAGGACATGCACCCAATCTGATAGGTTGGTTATACTCAAAAGGTGTTGTGGAACTTCACTACCCATCCCTATTGGAGGGTGCCTCTTAGAAATTATATGGTGATCCTGAACAATGACTACCATCATTTGGTGTCACCTAAAATATTTGTTGTGCCTAGAAAATCCCACATAGTATCTCGAAATCCAAAACAGAGGGAACTATTGTTTATACTTGGATAAACATTGAGGATAGGATACTCAGTGGCCCAAATCTGAGTTTAAACAAAAGAGATACGAAATTGTAAATGTTCATTAAGGAGTACACGACATGTAAGGGACCCAAGGGGTGTGTGGTACCACTCTACTATAAGGTATAGACATTGAAAACTCATTTATTTTTAGATATTTATTACTTCATGGAGTGTAAGGGTTTAACATTACATGTCTTGAACAAAATCCTGACGAATACAGGAGGCTCATCCTCAGTCCAAATGGAAAAAATGCAATTCCACCCATATTCCTTCGAAAGTGCGATCATATAGCCAAATAGATCACCCCATTGTGATACTCGTGGAAAAAATATTAGGATAGGATATTAGCATAAAAAATCATACCACCAATTAAAAGTCACATTTCATCGCATAATTCACAAATGGTGATTCATGGGCCCAATCCATAAGTCCAAATTCAATACCCTATGTTATTCTTGAAATGTCGACCACAATTTATGCTTGATGATACCAAAAATGGTTCGTCAACCCAAAATTTTATAGATGTGTTATATCAGATACAAGGTTACACATTATTATTATTATTATTGGGAATTTCATTTACCCCATCCATATGTCCAAAAAAGTTATTAAACATTGGTTTTAAAATTACAACAACAAGGTCAGGGTCACATTAACACTGACAACATGTCAATATGTGGGCGTGTGAATAATTTATGATTGAAACATGGTTTTCCTATTAATAATAATAATAATATATTATTATTATTATTATTATTACTATTATTTTTTACCCTTTTTAATTTTTTTCAAGAGATTCATGCTCATGTTGGGGAGCCTCATTGTTATACAGGTACCTGGCCCTCTAAGCACCTCTTCTATTTTTTTAGAATTTGATTTATACTTTACTTTTATTTAATTAATATTATTATCATTATTATTTTATTTTAGACATCATAACATAAAAATGTCATCATAAAATAGGTGGCACACCTCCTTCACTGGTCAAGCAGCCAACACGGCTACAGATGTTTTGTTTCAATGAAAATGATATTTGGTAAAATCATTTAATTAAAATTGTTTTCATTATTAAATGAAAACAATTTAATTTAATTAAATGCACACATTTTATGCGACCATTATTATTATTTATTATTATAATAACAATAAAAAGTGCTCATTTAATTTTTCTCAACTCATCAACAATATTGTTAGTAATAATATTTATATATATCATTCATTATGTTAACCTTGCTCGACCAACTTGTGAGAGATTTAGGTATGTCCACCCTCACATCCATGATGATAAGCCTTTTCCATGAGATTTCATTAAAAACTTACATACAGAACAAATCCCATTACACTTCACATCATCACTACATGATAACATTGAAAATGGGGATCACATATCCAATCATAAACTACTTTTGGCCCCAAAGTTCACGCCCACGACACCAAATTGTGCCCTCCCTCTCATTTATCAATCAGTCTCAAAATCATCGATCATCATGTCATTGTTTCGACCACAAAGAATCTATGGGGTTTGGAACACATGATCCCACCCTATAAAAGTGAAAATGTTACTAATGTGTCCATTGATGATGAACATGAAGAACGGTTTGGGAAAATCTGGAAAATAAGTGATAAACATCGTTGGCCAATTGTTCGTGGCCAATGATTTTATAGAAGGTAAATCAGGGGAAAAACATGCCACAATAAAGAATTAAATTTTAAGAATAATTTATTTCAATATATTGGATCAATAGAAGGTTCATTTAAATGCATATGAAATAAAAATAATTTGGTCATGCTAAATATTATTATCAAAAGACATGGAAAAAATGACATGTCTTAAATCAATTATGGATTGCTCATTGGGGAAGAACACTTCCACTAGAAATTGAGATAATTTTTTGTCTCCCCCACCTGTTAGTTCACCTCAATTTGATCATTATTTATCATTTTTTCTCAACCATCGAATAATGTACCCTCTCCTCCACCTATTAGATATTTCTTGGGTAAGTTGAAAACCTTTGGAAAATATTCATAAGAGGGTATTTATAAAGGATTAAATTTTGTTGTTTAATATAAAAAATAAATATATTATTTATTCATTTCACTTAAATATAAAATCTAATGGCTACCTCCTAAGAACATAAATCACCAATCATCATTTGGTTTCACCCAATTTAGACCCTACATTTTAAACTCAATGATGGTATCAGATTTTGAATTTGAGTCTCTAACCTTGATTTTTATAGGTTTTAGTTATTAAATGTTGTTTTTAATTTATACAATACACCCACCAATGTATTCCTCATAAAAATGATCCATATTGACCAAAATTAGGTCAAAAAAGGGTAAAAATTGCATTTTGAAATCAATGGTGGAATCATATTTCCAATCGAAGTATCTTTTTCTAGGTTATATGGGTTGGAGTGATTAAATTTTGTAATTATTTTATGCAACGCACCCACCAATTACTTCCTAGGAAAACCCAAAGTGTCTTTTGAGTCCCTAATTCTACAAAGTCTTACAACCACACTACTAGATTTGGCATCCACATGGGGTAATCCTATTTGCTCACTAAAACATTGGTTCATCACTAGAGGAAGTTTAATGAGCGGTCTATCCCATGGTGGGATGGTTTTCGCGACACATCATCATACCCCACCATCATGGGAGGTATCCGATAGGTCACAAAATAAAATACCCCATGAGTAATACTATCCAAAACATAAACTGGTTGTATCCTCCAAAAAATGAGTTCACCTATGCCTACTCAGGGATCACTCATTATCAAGAAGGAAAATTCTATACCACAACCACAAATCACTACCATACTCATTGGTAGACATCATTTGGTCATCGATGGAAGATGACCAATACATGGGGAGTAAAACATTATAGGGTCCCACTACTTCAATAAGAAAATTTCATGTGAGGATCATTCTTCTATTATAGTCAAGTCACAACATCAAGAAAAATTTCTGATCAATGATGGTATTACAACTATCCTCGAGAATAAGGTTGAGAAAAAGGGACTCATCTGGTATCATTAGGTCTCTAACAAGGTATACCCATAGGGAAATGTAGATTTTGACCAAGTGATAACTTAGGCAGTTGAAGCAGTAGCGACACATGCCATACATTGAAACACATTCGAGCCCACCGACTAGAAAAATCATCTATAATGATTTTATCCATTTAATTTACATACTAATCTCCTCATCCAAGGTGATATATCAATCCCCATCACATCAAAATTACCTCAAACATACAAGTCACAGAAATCATCCCACACACCTTGATACTATCCACATTTGGATAGATTTGACACACCAACATAATTTTAGATCATGTCATAAGAATGCATCTTGGAGGGGGTAGTTTTCCTATTTCGTTAATTTCTAAAGCCATAATGACCATCACTAATAAAAGGCTCTATTGATGCCCCAAATCTCCCTGGATAAGTCTAATACCAAGTATCACCATTGAAAGGGAATGAAATTAAAAGGGATATCCAAAACATAGTATTGGCATAAGCCTCAACAAGTTGAGTGTAACGTCCCGATTCCGGAATCCTCCTAGAGGTGCCCCGTACCCGGTTGGTCACATGGCCGCAAGCGCATTTCCACGATTGCCAAAGGCTGCCGATTAGTAGTGAGGGCCTTGGGTGTGATAGTGAGGAACCTATGCCCTCCTGGGTAGACTACACAGTGGAAATATATAAAACATAAAATAGTGGAAGTAGTAAATATCCAACAACAGTAAATAGTGTAAGACTAAAAAATAAAAATCTAGAGCATACATATATATATATGAAATTATTCATGATACATATGTCTAGGAAAGAATCCAAACAATTTACAATGATGGAATACAATAGTGTTAACCAAAGTGAAAAAGAAAAGTAAACAGATAACTCCCCAGCATCGCAAGCCATATCTTGGTCCCATGCTCTCCTACTCCACATCAAGTCATGTACCTGAAGTAGAAGGGTGCTTGCCCTTATCTATACCGGGAACTATATAATCTGTTTGGGTGCAAAAGCATGGGACAAACTGGGTGTGAGACTAAATCCCAGTTGGGAACCACCCAAAGATCTCTGCATAATAGTTAGTGAGTATATGGCTGGTAATGTATGGCAAATAGTATACAGCAAGCAGTATATAGTAATGCGCAACAGTAAACAATCCACAGGTCAAACAAGAAACAAGGAAGAAAACAGCTAACCTCAAACAGGAAACCCTCTAGGAAGTACTCACAGCCACCCCCTCTAGTTCTATCCAAGAAGTACCAACAACCCTCTGGGTAGTACACTCAGCATATCCCCTCTGGTTCGATCATATGAATCTATAATCTCTCTGAGGAAGCACACTTAGTCAATTCCCCTTATAGTCTAGGGTAGTTAGGGACTCTCTGAGGAAGTTCATGTGGTCAATTGTCATTATAGCCCCATTTTCTAGAGACTCTCTGAGGAATATCAGTCATTCAATTCCTATTATGGCCTCTGTTCTTTCACAAACTCTCTGAGGGATCTCACTCGGACAATTCCTCATATAGCTTGGAATGGTTTAAGGAAATTCAAAAAAGACAAAGACTCTCGGACGAAGCTCACTCGGTATATCCCCTTATAGTTTATAGCAATAGGTTCTCACGGCCCCATTCCAATTAGTGCATAATAATTCTATATGGCTAAATTAAACCAACAAATCTACTTGGCTAACTATTCTACAACATAACAAGCATTTCAGGGAACAACAATCCATCCTACGGTCACAAGGCATGGAAAATAGGTATAACATCCAATTAGCTAAACAAGACCAAAAGGTCATAAACAGAACAAGGCCTGGAAAATCATCCAAGCATAGAAATTATCCTCACACATCCCCAATTTACCTCTACACAAGCATAAAAGCAAGTTAAGAAAAACAATAGGGGAAACCCAGTAAACACCCAATACCTTGTTCAACGATATTGGTGGACTTTTCACATAAAAATCAAGGAATATGAATGGAAAAGAAAAAAGCACCAACGTTGATTCTAGGAGATCGATATACATTAATGATGAGGCATGAATCTCTTTAGAATGTTGTAGATCTCTGAAAACACACAAAACATTCAACCCACAATAACATGAAAAATAATTGAAATTGGAAAACGATGTTGTAGAATAATGATGAGATTACTGCTGCAATTCCAATGCAATCGACAACGGTCGATTTAGAGAAATGACGGGGGCTCAGAGGAGATTCACTGCCATACAAGATGCTCTCAGTCAAAAAAGCTGGAGAACAAGGGTGTTCTGACGATTAGAAGGAATCCCGATCCGTTTAATGAAAAAAATAAAGTAAGCGACATTTACTTTAGGAGTACATGGCATGTACTAGGATTTTCCGTACTCACCATTATGCGGCCTCCACATAACCACTACAAGGCTGTGTGTGTGGCCTAGACACAGCCAGAACACTGCCTTGTGCGGAAACGGAATACACGACGTATACATATAATATACATAGTGTGTACTTCAAAAAATTCCAAAAACTCCTATTTTATCAAAAACTCTAGTAAAAAGAAAAACATACCTGAAAAGAATGTCCTAGTTCTTAAAAACTTCCCCCCCTAAATAAATTCTTACCCAAATTTTCCTAGCGAGGCATAGAGGAAGAAACCCCGAACAGCTCCAGCCACTACGATCGTACACCGGCCTCCCTCTCCAAAGTCTCATCCTGTACTCACCTGTGCTGCCATAGCACCCGTACCAGATGAGACCACAGAGAACCTTCATACTGTGATCGAAAATCTATATAGGATGCTCCTCAAATGATGCATCCGCTTCAAGTACAACCTCCTCAGGTTGAAAGACATGAGATGGGTCTAAAAAATAATGTTGAGCTGACAAAAGTGGAAGACATCGTGCATAGCCCGATACCTCTGAGGTAACAGTAACTGATAGGCAACCAGAAAAACTATCTCCAACACCTCAAACGACCTGACATACATCAGTGAATGCTTACCCTATCTCTGAATCCTCTTGTTTCCCAACCTCGTTGCGACATGCATTAAAACCTGAGCCCTGACCTCGAACTCCAGAGGTCATCTCCACTGATCAGCATAAAATGTTTGTTGAGACTGTGTTGTATCCATCCTCTTCTGAATCAACTATATCTTCTCTAAGGTCTCATGAACAAGATGATGTCCCAAAAAAGAAATGTCTCCTGTCTCCATCTAGCGTAAATTCTATTTTCATAACCTACCATAAAAATCCATGTATGGTTCCATCTGGATAGTCTATGGGAAACTGTTGTTGTGGGAAAACTCAACAAGAGGTATATGCTTCCCCCAAGAACCTCCAAAATCCAGAATGCATGCTTGGAGCATGTCCTCAAACAGCTGAATCATACCCTTGGACTGACTGTCTGTCTGGGGATGGTAAGCTATACTCAAAAGTACCAATGTAAAAAAAACATTCTGAAGCCCCTACTAGAACCGAGATGTAAAACGTGCATCCCTTTCGGAAACAATGGAGTGTGGAACTCAATGAATACGTACAATATATCGGATGTAAAACCGCCCCAGCTCGTCAACAATGAACATCTCCTGGATCGGCAAGAAGTGAGAAAACTTCGTGAGTCTATAAATGACAACTCATATTGTGTCATTCCCACAAGGAGACCTCGGTAAACCGGTCACGATGTCCATTGCGACATCCTTCCACTTCTACTCAAGAATGGGTAACTATTGAAAAAGGCATGCAGGTTGCTGATGATCCGCTTTCACCTGCTGAAAAGTGGAACACCTCATGAATAAAATAGCTACATCTATATTCATACCTGGCCACCAATACTGGTGGTGTAGATCATGATACATCTTGGGGATGCTAGAATAAACTGAACAAAGTGAGGAATCCTCATCAGCTCCTCGTGTATGTCTGCTGACACGCATACTCATCCATAGGATCGTAGGATCTCATCCTCAACTATGGTCCACCATGGAATAAGGTCCTCTCCTGACATGCTTTCCCATTGGACTTGTCCTTCAGAATCTGATAGTTTCCTCATTCGTACCCGATCAAGAATAGTAGAGGTAAGAACCACATAAGAAAGAAACATCTCTCCCTGACTATCGTGCACCTCCCAATGGATCTCAGAGAACAGATCCATAATCTTCCACAAACTCCTTTCCTCTTGAACATCCTGTAACTGGGTCCTCCTACTCAATACGCCAGCCACAACATTGCCTTTCCCAGGAAAGTAGGCAAGATCAATGTCAAAAGACTGAAGGTACTCAACCCAACTTCACTGTCTCAAATTCATTTCACGCTGTGTGAAGATGTACTTGAGACTCTTGTGGTCAGTAAACACCAAAAAGTGCTTTCCCAGAAGGTAATGTCTCCAACAGCTTAGGGCATGATCACCATCTACCAATTTGAGATTGTACATCATGTATTTCCTCTCATGTGGCCCTAACTGCCATGTCCTGTAAGCAATGACTGCATCTCCCTGCATAAGCACAACTCCCATCCCAATACCCAAGGAATCACAAAAAACAGTATAGCTCTTACCCGGCTCTGAAAAAAACTAGTATCAGTGCTGAAGTCAACCTCCCCTCCAGCTCTTGAAAGGGTGACTCATAAGAATCTGGCCACAAGAACTTCACCCCTTTATTGGTCATACATGTCAATGGTCCCGTTAGGCGTGAATAGTCCTGTATGAAACGCTTGTATTATCCATCTAAACCTTGGAAAATCCACACCTCAAAGACGTTCTTTGTTTTCTCCAAGGAAACTACGTCTCTCACTTTATCTGGGTCTACTGATACTCCTTACTCTGAGATGACATGACCCAAGAAGGGAATCTGATCCATCCAAATGTGGAATTCTGATAGCATAGCATAAAACTGATACTCTCTCAGTGTAATAAAAATGATCTCATGATGGGTAGCATGGCCGTGTCGAGTGTGAGAGTACACCAAGATATCATCCACAAAAATAGCTATGAAGGAATCTAAGTATGGACGGAACACTCGGTTCATCCGTTCCATTAAAACTACAGGCACATTCGTGACACCGAACAGCATAACCATGTACTCTTATAGACCATACATGATCCTAAATGCTGTAAGAGGTATATCAGATGGTCTAATGTACAATTAATGATAACCGGATCTTAAATCAATCTTCATGAAAACCTGAGCTCCCCGAAGCTGATCAAAGTGATCATCGATCCTCGATAAGGGATATCTGTTTTTGACCGTCAACTGGTACAACTTCTGATAGTCCACACAAATCCTGAGGGTACCGTCTGCCTTATTCGCAAATAGGACAGGCAAACCCCAAGGACATGTACTAGGTTGGATGAAACCCTTTGCCTGCAACTCCTCCAACTGCATCTTGAGCTCCTGAAACTCTACTGTAGCCACCTTATAAGGAGGAATGGACACCGGTTCTGCTCCTGGAATGAGCTCGATCGATAAGTACACCTCACACTCTGGAGGTAACCCAGAAAAGCCCTCTAGAAAGATAACCTTGAATCAATCCACCAATGGAGGAAAGTCTAACTGTGAAGTCTCCTAGTCATCCCGATAAAGACTAGAAATCTGGGTTGTAACCCCACCCAACCCAAGATGCTCTGGACCTGCTCTTCCCACCTAGAAATCCCACATGCCTCTATGAAGAAATGATCCAACCTCTGGTGATACGAAGCTCACTCTACGGTGATAAAAGTTTACGACTGCCTGGAAGGGAACTGACCAGTCTATTCCGAAAATGACATCATAGCTCATCATCTCTAGAACCTAGAGGTCCCATAAGAAGTGACACCCTGCAACCTCAATAGGGCACTCTCGGCATAGATGAAAACTAACCGGTAGAGTCCCCAACACAGTGTCTAGAGTCAATGTATCGATAAAAGAAAAGATGCAGAGCCCAAGACACACCACACTAGAAACTAAGATAAAAATATGTGTTGCACCAATATCGAAATGAGCTGAAGATAAAACTGAGGCCACTAAGTTCGTAACTCGAACTGTAGAGAGGTCGAGATCCTGCTCCTAATGGGTCTCTTCCACTACAAAGGTATGGCCTACTCCACGACCCTGCGACCCTGCCTGACCACTCTGAGTTGATCCACTCTGTTTTCATTGGTAGCCTAGTGACTGACCACCAAGGCCGCAACCTCCAACTCAGCCCGAATGGCCAGAAGGACTCTAGTTCCCAGACTGGTGACAAACTGGCGATGCATCTCCTGAAAACTGGGTCATAAAAGAACCCCTTCCACCATTTGCAGGTGAGAAGATCTGACCAAAACACTGAAGATGGCCCATCTTGCCACAATATCGGCACTCCATCAGGTCTCATTGGTACTGAGGCCTTGTATGCCTTCTCCTCCCGCATTGGTAGCATACCACCTGGATGCCCGAAGATATATTCTTCCTACTCTTATCTCCTCAAGCGGAATCATTGCGGCGCTTCCTGCTATCAGTAGGTGGAACTCTGACACTGGAAGTCGAACCACCATGGCTCAGTACTCTAGAATCACTCACATTGTGTTCAGTGATCAGCGCCTGGTTGAAAATAGAGGATATCAAATTCAACCTAATGATGTTCACCTGTGATCAGATGTCGTGCCTCAGACCATCCTCAGTCTTCCTTGCAAGGAACATCCCATCACCTCCTGGAATAGGCATGAAACGTTGTAGCTCAGTAAAGCGAGACGAGTACCCCATAATAGAAGGAATACCCTGCTCCAGACTCATAAACTCCCAGGCTTGATCAACCCTCAAATTCTTCGGGTAGAAGTAATAGTAGAAGATATGCCGAAACTCATCCCATTTCATACTCTGCTTGCACCCTGACTGTGATATAACCTCCCACCACATCTTGGTGGAGACTTGGAGCATACATGTCGTGTTGTTCTCCCTCTTCTCTAGAGGTATATCCAGATCCTCGAAAATGTTTAGTGTGGCCTCTAGCCCAGACTCTTCATCCTGAGGTCCTCCTTCCCCTGTAATGGTGGGAGGATGCTGCTGCTGAAAACCTGTGTCAATTCAGCCATCAACGGGGTAGGAGGCGACGCTCCTGGGATATACTTAATCATCCTCAGCAAATCTTCCCTAAACTATGCATCGGTGCCTACAACGGGTATAACTGCTGGTGCCGAGGATGGAATAGAAAGAGGATCTAAAGGAGGTCCCGGATCGACGATATCCCATGTCTGATCACCATTTGGAAACCGACATACAACTGGAGGACGTCTCGGTGGCATAACTCTGAAAGGGCAAAAGCACACATTAGATCAGGATTAAAAAAAACTCAACACAAGAGTGCAAGTGGGGAACAAGAGAAAGAAACATTAAAGTTTTATAAAACATGACTACACGACGTGTATAAAAACTACACAACGTGTTCTTTTAAGCCATTCAAATGGGTGTGTACTTCTTCCACAACAGGTCGTGTAACACCCAAACCACACAACGTGTTGTCCCCACACACAGCGTGTACATGAACCCTAATCCACTACCCAAGTCTCCTTATATGGCTATCCCACATGGTCCTCTTAATCCTAGTCTACACGGCGTGTTCAATAAGGACATTGTGTGTACAAGATAAGTTTCAATGACTCATGTTGTTAGTTATATGGCCGACTACACGGCAATCTATACACTGCGTGATCCATGGAAACACGACATGTACATGAAAGAATTTCCCTGAGCCATGCTGTTCGTGACACGTCCTAGTAATTATGTTATAAGGCATGACATGTACAAACAAGACACAACATGTAATGTCAAAGTTTTATCCATTTGTTTCGTTAGTCACAAGAGTATACTCAAAGTCACTACAACACGGCATGTACTTACAGTACACAGAGTGTTCCTGAAGACATTCCACAAACCTGTGTTTCTGCTCACACAGTTAGTGACACATTTTAAAAACTACACGGTGTGTTTATATAATATACACACCGTGTATTCTGGGTTTTTCCGAGCAGTAGCTCAGAAACTGCTCTGAGTCTCAGAATACATAGAAAACAAGCATGAAGGTTCCAAAATCTTATCCGTGAGTGTCCATACTCCCCGCGAATCAAAGCTTATCATCTCCTATATATCATATACAAGGGACACCGGTCAATGATCCACTAAGTTCTAATGCATGAGGGCCCATAACACCTCAATAATCAAAATTTGGAATTCATTTCAGTAAATCTCTATATAAACAACACCTAATCAAAAACATGCAATCTATCAGGAAAACTATCACAACATCATGAATATTTTACACATCATATATAACAACAACTTGAAATCACTAATGCATCCTTGATGTCATGGAAAAAATGCATGAAATGTGATTTCTAGAAAGTGACTATATGATGCATGAGATGGAATACCCTCATCTCATCATGTTGCAACAGAAATAAAACCTCAATAATATCAACAATAACAACACAAATCATGTGAGTCACTCAAGGTGAAATCATATCAACTGTAACAAATGAAAAACCTAAATAAATTGCAATAAAAAATGTAGATTGGCTTTTCCCTATACACAGGTTAGCTACTCCTGGACACAGCTTATTACCATGTACCTATTTCGTCCTATCCATAGCTATAGGCTCCAAACAAAAAGTCAAGAGAAAAAGAATTCCTCTAATACCACTTTGTAACATCTTTGTTCCAGAAGCCACCTAGATATGCCCCTTACCCAGTTGGTCACATGGCCTCAAGTGCATTCCTCGAACGCTAGAGGCTGCCGACTAGAAGCGAAGGATTTGGTTGTGATAGTGGGAAAACTATGCCCTCATTGGCAGAGTACACAGCGGAAATAGATAACACATACAATAGCAGAAGTAGTAAATATACAACAACAGTAAACAATGGAAGACTAAAACAACAAACAACTAGAGAATTAATATATACATTTGAAATGATGCATGATATATATGTCTAAGAACGAATCCAAAGAAGTCACAATGCTAGAAATACAATAGTGCTATCCAATGTACAAATGATAAGTGAATAGATAACTCCCATGCATCACACGCCATAGCTTGGTCCCATGCTCTCTAGCTCCACAGCATGTCAAGTACCTAAATTAGAATGGTGCTTTCCCTTATGTGTACCTGTAACAATATAATCTATTTGAGCCCAAAATCATGGCCCAAACAGGGTGTGAGACTAAATCCTTGTAGGAAACCACCTGAAGATCTATGCCTAACAGTTATTGAGTATATGTAAGGTAATGTACAATAAACAGTAAACAATAAGCAGTATACGGTAATGTATAGTAGTAAACCATCTTCAGGTCAAACAAGCAAAATGGAAGCAAAAAACTAACCACAAACAGGAATCCCTCTGAGAAGTACTCACATCCACTGCCCCTGGTCCTATCCAAGAAGTACCGAGAACCCTCTGGGCATTACACTCAGCCTATCCCCTCTGTTATGGTCATATGAATTTATAAGACTCTCTGAGGAAGCACACTTAGTCAATTCCCCTTATAGTCTAGGGTAGTACGAGACTCTCTGAGAAAGATCACACGGTCAATTCCCCTTATATCCCCATGTTCTAGAAACTCTCTGAGGAAGCTCACTCAGTCAATTCCTCTTATAGCCTTAGGTCCATCACAGACCCTGTGAGGAAGCTCACTAAGTCAATTCCTCCTATAGCCTGGAATGGTTTAAGGAAATTAAAACAATACAATATCACTCTGAGGAAGCTCACTCGACCTACCCCGTTATAGTATATAATGCTCAAGACTCTCTGGGGAATCTCCCTCAGTCAATCCTCCTGTAGTCTATAATATCCAAGACTCTCTGAGGAAGCTCACTCGGTCTATCACCTTATATTCTATAGAACAAGGTTCTCACGACCACATTCTAGTCAGTGCATAATAATGTTATATGGACAATGTAAACCTATAGAGCTACTCGGCTAACCAGTCTATAACATAAAAATCTTGTTAGGGAACTACAATCCATCATACGGTCACAAGCCATGGAAAACAGTTATAACGGCCAATAGGCTGAACAAGACCAAAAGGTCGTAAATAGAACAAGGCATGTAAAATAATCCAAGAAGCACAATTATCCTCATACATCACAAAATTACCTCTACACAAGTATACATGCAAGGCATGAAAACAACAGGGGAAAAACTATAAACACGCAATACCCCATTCAAGGGTATTGGGGGAATTTTCACATAAAACTCAAGGACATTGAACGGAAACGCACAAACCACCTACCTTGATTCTAGGATATCGATATACATGAACCATGAGGCCTTAATCTTGTTAGAACATCGTAGATCTATGAAAATGCACAAAACATTCAAACCATGATATCTTTCAAAAGAGGAGGAATTGGAAAACGATGCTCTAGAAGACGGAAAATCTTACCACTGTGGTTCCAACGCAATTGACGACGGTTGATTTGGAGAACAGACAGAGGCTTGGGGCTTGGAGGAGATTCACGGCCGTTTGGGATGATTTCGGTCGAAGAATCTTAAGAAGACGCATGTTCTGTAGATTAGATGTGACCCCAGTACATTTAATGAAAAAAAAGAATGTACACGACATGTACTTTTGGAGTACACAGTGTGTACTAGGATTTTCCATACTATACTTAAATAGCCTCCACATCACCCCTACATGTCCATGTGTGTGTCCCAGACATTTCCCACACACGACCTTGCGCGGCAAGGGAGTACATCACACGTACTTATAAAGTACACGACATGTACATCAAAAATTTCTAGAAACTCCTCTTTTCTCAAAAACATTAGGATAAAGAAAAACATACCTAAAAATAAGGTTTGGGTACTTACACTGAGAAAGGAATCTTTATCAACATGAAACCTTTGTGATTCCTATATCTAAAACAAGAAATGTGAACTTATCACTAGTGCGTCATATTCCAGTACAATTGGAACTAAATTCTGCTCTATGAAGATCACTTATTGTCAATGAAACCATTAAATCAGTTAGGAACTACACAAGTATATGTACTCTAATCACCAACTCAAGACAATCCTCTACTACCTCGGGATTCACATCATTTAAGAACATTAGTTTCTTCTGATACTGGAATATAAGAAGTGAACTCTTGTTGCAAAAATGATCATCTATCTATTCTTGTACTAAATGATGCTTGACATGTGGGGGATGTTGCAACCTACCAACCATTATGATATGATCTTATGGGATGTACCCTAAACTAAGGCCTTGTCACTCATTAGATCTTCTTTAGGATCCAAAAACCAATAACCATGTTGATTTTCTTCACAAAGACATCTCTAAAACGATCAAGATGTACCATGTTCAAATGAGAATATATAAATGTATCAATGGGGATCTAACAAAAGAAGGATAGTCAAAGACATAATCCTATATGATATACGTACCATTTATCCTTGAAACAATTGACTTAGTATTCCGAGTTGACAAGCCGGTAGTCAAGGACCTAGTGAATGTATACATCAGCTCTCAAAACCATCATTAGATTCCCTGGTCTGAGAGCCACACATGAGACACTCTGGAACTATTTCCCTAATCCCAACCAAATACTCATAGGGTGGGGCTACACCAGACACCTTTTCAAGCTTCAGGTATCCCTTTGATACCAATATGTCATGACTCGACCCACGATGGGGCTCATGCCCGAACTACCCCATGTCCACCTCCATATGCTATTGGATGGAGAAAATCTCTAAAGGAATAACAAACATGGGGAGGCCTTTTCCTATATACCTATATGAAGACCAAAAACCATGTCAATGTAGAATTTAAAAGGATGTAAAATTACATGATGTATAAAGATAAGGGATCAAACATGCAAGAAAAAACTCTAGAAAGTACAAAAGTACGATAGTATAATGTAAGAGGTAAAGGGGAATATTATATTACCAACAAGGAATCTATGTACCATCCTAACAATACTAGAGATTTAAATGAGTGAAATATTCTATAACCGGATCTTGAAGATGTGACCACCATATGCTTCCCAACAAACAAGGTATGCCAAAGCTTCTTTGAAGTCACCAAAGACTTGTCTATCATCTGCATAAGATAGGAATGTTTTGGGAAAAGGACATGAGAGGGTGAGTATATACAGACCGTGTATGGTGACCCAATGGAAGATGTATGATAATTGAGAGAGAAAATAGAGATAAAATGATAGTATATAGTGAGTAGGATGTAGTTAAATAAAATAGATCAACCTAAACTAAGAGAGAGTAACTCATACAAATACAAAGTGCTCAAAACGGTGACATCCGAGCATGTGAATCTAAACACGGAATTCACGTGGCATACCCCACATGTATTTTCCTCTCATTGAAATAGATTAAACAAATCCCAGATGTGAATAAAAAAGATTAAATACATGCTTAGTTAAAAGAAGATCAAAAGAGGGAGTAAGGGAACCTATAACTCCCAAAAAAAGATAAAAAAAAGTGTAGATGAAACCTCTTTAAAACACAAAGGGATCAAAACATGTTTCAAATGTAGTACAACATGAGTATTCACAACCTATAACAGGAGAGTAGATTCATCCAAACAGGAGAAGATAAACATGAAAAACATGTGGCATACCACATGAATCTTCACCTCTCTTGGAATGAGAGTATCCAATTATTTAAAAAGTTATTCAATGATTACCATATTCTCAAACGACTATCCAGTAGTAACCATCCAAATCAAACCACACATCATCACTGTGCTGCATAGTGGAGGGGACCAAACTCCATATATAGGATCTTCTCCCCTGTGTGTCCAGGGATTCGACTTTGTATATATCCATAGAGGAATCACACTCGAAGTAAAGGGGTGTTTCACTCTTGTGTCATGAGGACTCACTCCCTAGTGCGATAGGGGGATATACTCTGATCCTAGAGGACCCATACCCTATCCAGTAGGGTGTTCTACGTAGTATGAAGCAGTATAAGACCCACACCCTTGCTTATGGGGGGGGGGGTTCAAATATATATATTGATATCCCACGCCATGGTGTGACAGGGGGTTCTACTATGGTCATTATGGACCCACAATAATATGATATGGGGTTCCACTAGGTACAATGTTGTAAAGGACCTGAGGCCATACAAAAGGGGGTTCCACTCTATTAGTCAAGGTCCCACGCCTGAGTGTGAAAAGGGGTATTATTTTGGTTTTTGGTGGCCTGAAACCTATCTGATAGGGGGTTCCACTCAATACCATGTTATAGAGGTCATTCACACATGTTGATTGGGGTGAGAGGGTTTATACTCTATAGGTCTTTGACTCTTCCCTTGTATGATAGGGGGTTCCACTCTTTTCATTGAGGAACCATTCCCTATCCAATTGGGGGGGGGGGGGGTCCTATCAGTATAAAGTTTTAGAGGAATCTCACCCATATAATGGGGATTCCACCCTATATGTTTAGTAACCACACTCTATTGTAACAAGGGGTTCTACTCTGGTCATCCATGATCCACACCCTATCCGAGAGGGGGTTTCACTCTGGACATTGAGGACCAACATCCTCTTTGATAGGGGGTTCCACTTAGTATGATGTTTTAGAGGACCATGTCCCTTGAAGATGTTGGGATCCACTCTATAGGTTGAGGACCCATTCCTTGGTGTGATTGGATGTTATACTCTAGTAATTGAGGACCCACACACAATCAAAAAGGATTTTCTACTCGGTACTCTGTTGTAAATGAACCATACCCATGCAGATCAAGGGTTCCACTCTATAAGTCATGGACCCATTCCCTGGTGTGAAGAGGGGGGGGGGGGGTTAAAATAGTCATCAAAGACTCTCACCCTACATGATAGGGGGTCCACATCATACGAATCCATAGATGACTTTCACCCATGGAGATGGAGGTTCCACTATATTTGTTGAGGAACCAAACGCTTGTGTGATATGGGGTTCCACTATTGCTATAGAGGCTACATACCGTATTTAACAAGGGGATCCACTCAAAATCATCAAGGAAATCCCATACTAGACCTAGTAGAGGGTACCAAATTGAAATTCTATAGTGATCTTACGTGATCACTACCATCATCATGAATCTCCAACAACATGAATTATCCCTAAAAAATTAAACATTGTATCTCAAAATCAACAAAAGTGGTCACCAAAACATTATATTTGGAACATAACTCATGATTGGAAACTCACTGTCCAAAATCAATGTTGAAAAAAAGGTGATACTGAAGCTTGATTATTAATAAGGAGTACACGTCATGTAAGGAAACCTTGCAGTGTGTGGTCCAAATCTGCTATCAGGATTATTTCCTTTCCAAAACATTAAATTTTCCCATGTAATACATCACGGAATGTAAGGGTGATACATGAATCATCTTTTCTAAAGGCCTAGTGAATAGATTTGGCTCATTATTGGTCCGAAGGGGAAAATGGAATTCCACCAACTTTCCGCTCAAAATGGACCCTAATGTCCAAAACGATCACACCATTGTGATCCCTATGAAAAATTCTCAATATTTGATATTCACTCAACAAAATTGAATTCCCAAGGAAAAATTAACTTTTCATCATATAACACACAAATGGTGCTTAATGGAACTGAGCCATGAGTCGTAATTAATTACCCAAAATTGTTCAGTAATGCCCCACCCCCAAATTTCAGGGTCATGTCCTCATAGACTGGTTGTCAATCTGAGATAGTACAGATGAGTAATGATAAATTAAAGGTCCCAGAATAATAATAACAATATTAGTAATTTCATGGACTCGAGACACGATTCAAAAAAATTTATCCAACATTGGACTTAAAATGATCATCTCAATGTCAGGGTCACACTACTGCTGACGGCGCATCAATCCGAGGTCGTACAAAGAATATATGACTAATACACAGTTTTCCAAACAATAGTAATAATACGAATATGAAATTAGTATAATTATTTAAAAAAAATTAATCAGATTCAAACTCAAGGTGGGGAACCTCATTATATGCAAGCATTTCCCTCCTTGAACTACATAAATTTAATTTATATTTTTCTATTATATCATTATTATTATTATCATTATTATTTTTTATAATAATATTAATAATAATATATCTAAATTCGTTAAATTAATGGTTCACCTATTTCACTAGCCAAGGTCCCATCATTCCTCTACCATTTTTGTTTCAAGGAAAATGATATTATTAAAATAATTTAATTAAAAGGATTTTTATTCATTAAATTATAACCAATTAATTTAATTAAACATATAAATTTAATGCCACCATTATTATCATCTTTTTTTTATAATAAAAATAACAAAATACACCTTTAATTTTTTAAAAATAATCACTATTATTATTATTAATGTTAATTTTTATAACTCACAGCATTGACCATTTCTGATGACCTTATTGGAGATCAATGTCTTGACACAAGCACATCCATGCCAATTGGCCTCCACCGTGAGATGTTATTCATGATATCCACATGGAATTAATCATGTCACACTACATGTCATCACTATATAATAACTGGGAAAATAGGGATAACATATTCTACCCCCAACCACCTTGAATCAGAAATCTCACACCTGGGGTACCAAGTTGATCCATGCACCAAACACCATCACACTATTTTTTTCAATTATTCCCCATACTGTTGATCTATATATCCTTTGTCTCACCAAAATGAATCTGGCGGTTTGACTATACTCGAACCCACCTTGGAAATGATGAATCTTTACTCCATAGTCCAATGATGAAGAACGCGAAGATTGGTGTGGAAAAAGAAACAAAAAAGGTGATAAATATTGTTGGCCAAACATTCTTGGACAATGTTTTCATAGTACGGAAAATATATTTATAATAATGTAATGGACATGAAAAAAATTGAAATAAAAATATATTTCAATACACAGGCTCATGAAATTATTATTTAAATGAAAATCAAAGAATAAAGTTGGATCTTGGTCAATATTTTTATCAAGGGGGGACAGAATCAATGAATCATGCATCAATTATAAATTAATCTTTGGGGATGAATGCATTCACTAAAAATAATGATAATTCTATGACTCACCCACCTGTCAATTCACCTCAATCCGATCACCAATTGTTATCAGTTCTCAATCCACTAACTAAGTAAAATCACCATCGCCTCTTAGATATATAAAGTGTTATTTTTCCAAACCATGGAAAACATTTATGAGATTGAATTTATAGGGGATTTAATTCGGTCATTTAATATAAATAATTAATAAAAATATTTATTTATTTTAATTAATCAAACCAACCAATGGTTACCTCATCCGAAAATCCCCCGTTGACCAGCCTGAGGTCACACTAAGGGTAAACATGACATTCCAAACTCAACAGTGGAATCATATTTCCCATATGAGTCTCAATAATTATGTTATTAAAAATTGTTATTAATTAATCAAATGCACCCACCAATGAATTGACCATGAAAAAATCCCATGACGACCAACTGTAGGTCACAGGTAGGGTAAAATACACATTTTTAATTCAATAATGGTCAATGATTTATGATCTGAGAGTCTTTATTGGAAATATTACACTTTATAGAAAATTCATGTTCATGTGATGAGTGATATTTAATTTTTTTATAGAATTAATTATGGGCTCACCGGGCCTCGAAATCATGCATTATCACTATTCCTAACTTCAAAAATATTCATAAGAATATTCCAAAGTATTACAAGAAAAAACAAGAAACTCAACATTATTCCCTTTCTCAATAACATTCATCCCTAAAAAGCTCAAACTATGAAAAAATGTTCTTATACTGAGCCATCATATATATCTTCCATATATCTCCCCTATATCAGGATGTACAACCAGAGGAGAAGTGTGATACATCCTCATCACCTCCTCTCGTAATGTGATTGGAACCACCATCAACCCTAGAGAATGGATGAAATTATTCCCTTATTCAGAAAACCCATCTAGTTAATATTATAATGATATTTTTTCACACAATATCTCTAGGTGGATATCCCTATGTTTTTCCTCCCAAGCTTACTAAGGAAGAAAATGGATTAAAACCATCAACTAGAGGTATGTTGCTCCATCACCACCCACATGAACCAACTTCAATGAGTTTAACTACTTCACCACCTTCTATGAAAACTGTTTATTTGAAAACAAATTGTCAGTATCTACTAAAAGGATTTTTCCTTGGGTGGACCTCATGCTCATGCCACATCAACCTTTGTAGGGTCAAATGTCAGTGTTATGTTTGGGATGAAATATCAAAAGAAGTGGCCCTTGGAATCTAGAACTAACCCCATGAGATCTTTAATATGACTTGAACTCTCAAAGAATTTATATACTCATCCTCTTATGTCTTGCATGATCTATCTATGATTCCATGGAAACAAGGGTACCATTAAAAAATAACATCAACCAACATAATAATGGTTAATGATATGTCCCATAATTCTTGCGAACTATGATGTGACTGTCAACACATCAATGGGTATCACTAAGAACACAAATAAACCAAAATAACTATATGTTGACACAATTAGTGCATCTAACTCTCAAACCTAGATCTATTGATAACCTATTATGAGGTCTAACAAAGGTCCACTTCACCTCCATCCATCAATACAAGAGGTCGTCCATTATCATGGGAGAACTTCCATGCAGATAGTCCCCATGTTTGGGTTATGCATATCGACACTAAACCTAAATCTCTCATCCACCTACTAGGAGAACAACATAGGGATTCCCTAGAGAACACAGTAGTTCTTATGAAGCTATACATTTTCAGAATCTTCCAACCATATTACTAGCTATCACAGCCCCATGGGGTCATATGACATGCTTAGTTCCTTCTGTGGTGGAATCCTAAACAGAGGTCCATATCAAAGTTTGAAGGTACTCATATCTTGTATTCATACCCCACCATCATATGAGGTATCAGAAAGATAAAAAATACATTAGACCAGGGGTAATATTAGAAAACTTATAAATTGACTTTAGCCTCCCATGAATGATCTCATCCGACCTTTCTCGTAGATAACTCATTATCTTGGAGGAAAAATCTATCCTAAAACTGAAAGAACTACTATACTCAAATGTATCTATCATCTGAGCATGGATGGTATATGACCATTCCATGTTGAGGAAAACATCATAGGGTCCCACTGAAATTAAGGAGAGATTACTTGTGGGGAACTTTCTCGACACAATTTCATGTTACACCGTCAACAAAAACATCAGATCACTAATCTCCTATAAAATATAATAATAAAGAACGGTCACAAGAAATGGCTTAATCTTGTATTTTTGTGACATTAAAAGGGGTTACACACCACAAAATGTGGCATTGGACTTCATGAAAACAATTGTAGCTGATGTAGTAGTGACTTTGGTCATACTAAAACCACAATCAAGCCTCCTGTCTGGAAACTCCATATGATGAGAGCTCATTACTTCCCATTCTGACTTTCTCTTTTCATTGAGGGATTACTATAACACCCCATCACAACATAGGGAACTAAAAAATACTTTTCCCAAAACTCCTGAACCACACAGTGACATTATCCTCTTTGGTTTGACACTAAATCTCTTGCAAGGTTTTAGATCACGTCATAACAACACATCTTGTTGGTGGAAGTGTCCTTCTTTCTTGAATGCCTATATTAAATATTAAAATCAATAATACAAGGATATAATGACTCCCTTCAGTACCCAGGACAAGTATCACCATGATTATCACCATTGAAAGTGATCCTAATTTAGTAGGATATCCAAACCACAGGATCGGTATTGTCCTCAAACACCAAACAAGGGAGTCTAGTTCAACACAAAACCTATGTGATTCTTGTCTCTGGAAGATAATATGAACACCTGAAACATGTGCATCATTTTTTTGTACCACAAGAACTAACTACTACTCAATGAAGAACACTCGTTGTTGGTGCGAAAATCCGATTGGTCCAAGTCTTTATAAGTATGGGTTCTTGGATCATCGAATCAAGCAAATCCCCTACTACTGAGGGATTTGGCTCATTGTGGAACCTCAACATCCTCTCATGATGGAACTTGTGGAGTTCTCTCACCCAACACACATCATCATGCTATTATTCTATGACTAACCGATTCTCAATAAGAGGGGGTGCTACTACCTACTAGACCGGAGGTAATGATCTTTTAGGATGAATCATAAACTGAGGCCTCATTTCTCTTTGGATCATCATGAAGATCCAAAAATCTATAATCTATAAGTCTATCGTCTTAGAGGGTTCTCAAAATTGGTTGAGAAGTACCGTTGTCTAATGAACATATATAAATATATTAATTGAGAGCTGAATTAAGAATAATTTTCAATGAAATAATCATATATGATTCATTTTCTATTTATCCATTTAAATAATTTCTCAGAATTCGGATTTACAATCTGGTAGTGATGGTCCTTGTGAATGGATACATTGGCCGCCCACACTATCAATGGATTACCTAGCCGAAGAGCCTCACTTGAGACACACTAAAACTGTTTCCCAAATCCCAACAAAATCCTCATAAAGTGACTACTATAAAATCCATCCAAAGGATCAAGCCTCCATTTCTTAACAATCTATCATGACCAGACTCATGCCAGGGATCAAGACTCAACATCCCCAAGCCCATATCCAATGGTTAGGGGCTAACGACCAGTGATGAAGGCCTAAAAAACACTATGAGTCCTCTAAAGATGTACCCGTATTCACACACACAACTATCTTGATACATAATTGAAGAGTAAATAAAATTTAAAGTTGTAAAAAGATAAGGTAACAACCTTGAATTAAAAATCTCTTGATAGTACAAATGTATGAATCTACAAACTGAAAGGTGATGAAAAAAATACACACCAAACTAGAAGTGTTTTTACCCACCCAACAAAACTAGAAATATAAACTACTGTAAGTGTCCATCTACTGATATCCAAGATGTGACCACATTACATGGTCCAATGTAGTAGGAATCCCTATACTCCTATGAAGTCACTAAAAATATATCTGTCATCTTCATAAGACATGTTACAAGAATGCAATGACAATGTAGGGGTGAGTATATATATATATAGTATGATTCCCCAAAATATTATCAGGGTGTAGTAAGAGATACATCATGGATTGAAACAATATTGATAGTTATTTGGATGTAGTGAAAGAGAACATCACATTCCAAACCAGGAGAGGGTAACCTCATCAAATCACAAGGGGCATGAAATGGTGAGTAGATGAACTGCACATCATTTCATTTCCCAAAATAGTAGGAGTGATGGATCATACAACAATGATAAGATAATCAAGGAAATCTCGTGGAATACCCCATGCATCTCCGCCTCTCTTAGAAAGAGAGTAACCAAATAAAATATGTGGATACAAAAGATTATATATATAATCATTCAATAGAACCCAAAATGAGGGATTGAGGTGGTCTGAAACTCACACCCTATCCCTATAATAAGAGTATAAGTAACATCAACCAAACATAATGGGATAAAAATAATGACTATATTAACAACACGTCAATTCTTCACCACCTATAGTGGGGAGTAGACTCATCCATCCATAAGAAGCTAAACATTTAAAAAATGTGGCATACGCCATCTGCATTTGAATCTCATGGATAGAGAGTAACTAATAGTTCCAAAAGGCCATCAATGATTCCCAACCTATTAGAAATCATTCCAATACTAAATATCCACGTGAAACCATGCCTCATCACAGTTCCACAAAACTGAGGGGCCACAAACTCTATTTAGAGGACTCGCACCCGAGTACGTCAGGGAGTACAACTCTATATGTATTCATAGAGGACTCATTATCAAACAGATTGGGGGGGGTGTCCACTCTAGTTTTAGTAGGACCCACAAAAATGTGTGATAGGGGGATCCCATATAGTAATTGAAGTCCCACAACATATTTGACAGAGAAGTGGGGTTCCACTCGATAAGATGCTATTGAGGACCCATACCCAGGATGATGGGGTGTAACTCTCTATATGTCAAGGAACATGCTCTGGTGTGATAGGGGGTTCCACTATAGTCATCTAGAACTAGTGCCCTATCTAATAGGGTGTTCCATTCTATAGGTCGACGACCCGCACCCTATCCTATAGGTGGGGATCACTCGGTACGAAGCTATAGAGGAACATTATCATGCTGTTGGGGGTTTCCACTCTATATGTCGAGGAACCATGTCGTAGTGTGATAGGGGTTACACTATGGTCATAGAGGACTATTTATTTATTCGATATAGAATAAATTAAAAATGTGTCGAGGAACACCACTACCCGAACCTGCTAGAGCGTACCACTCAGAAAGTATCTGGTGATCTCGCAGGATCGTTGGCGTCCTTGTGTATCTCTTTAAAAGTTGGAAATTTTAATAAAATTACACATCATATATCTTAATTCACAACAGTGGGAAACATCATGATCTATATGAAAAACTCATGATAGGTTACTCACATGGAAAAATTATAGTTCAAACAAAGGAGATACAGATGCTTCATGATTCATAACGGAGTACACGACATATAAGGGGCCAATGTGATGTGTTGAACCAATAAAAAACTGACCCGTTTCTTTTACAACACACAAATATATGGCCTTGTAATAATACAATTAATGTAAGGGTATTGCAAGACATGTCTCAAGAAAAATCTCAAAGAGCGCATGAGGCTCTCTATCAGGCTGAAGTGAAAAAATGGAGTTCCACTAATGTAACTCTAAAAATAGAATCGTATGGAAAAATATATCACACAGCTTTGATCCTCTCAAAAATATTTCATGGGTTAGGAGATTCAATCTCTTAAATAGAACACCTGATGAAAAAGTCACATTTTGCCACATAACTCACAAATGGTACTTCGTGGCCTAGAGCCACAAACCCAAATTAAATACCCAATATTGGGCATGAAAATACCATCTGAATTTCGGGGTGGTGATATTGTATATGGGTATTCAACAAAAAAACCCATACAGATGAGTTATATTAGATACAAGGTTCTATAATAATAATAATAATAATAATAATAATAATAATAATAATATTAATATTAATATTGGGCATTTCATTGACCTGAGCACGAGACCGGAAAACATTTCTAGCATTGGTCTCAAATTTACCTTCTCTATGTAAATGTCATGTTGTTGATAACCATAACTCTATCCAAGGTCAAAAAAATAATATATGAAAAAAACATGGGTTTACCAAAAATAATAATAATAATAATAGTATAATAATAATATTATTAATTTTTATCCCATATTTTTCTTCAAGAGATCCATGCACAATGTGGGGCGCCTCCTTGTTGTATACATTCTTATCCCTCCATTAACCTCTTTAAAATTATTTTAATTATTTTATTTATATTTTCCATTTATCTATATAAAATTATTATCATTATTATTTTATAAAAATATTATTAATATATAACTAACTATATAAAACAGGTTCCACTCTTCCTTCACTGCTAGTGCTCACAGCTCGGCTATATTATTTTTGTTTCAAAGAAAATGATATTAATTTAAATCATTTAATTAAAATAAGATTTATTTATTACATTAAAACCATTTAATTTAATTAACCAAACTCAATTTACGCCCCCATTATTATTATTATTTAATATAATAATAATAAAAATCCTCCTCTAATTTTTTAGAACTTATCACTATTATTATTATTATTATTATTATTATTATTTAATGCTCCCCACATAGACCATGTCTGAATAACTCATCATATATTGGAGTCTATCCATGATCACATCCACTCTAATTACACTCTTCCATGAAAATTCACACACGTCCTCTATATAGAACAGATCATGTCACACCACATATCTTTCCTATATAAAAACTAGGAAAATGGGGATCACCAATCTGATCCTAAACCACCTCTAATCATAAATCTCAAACCCATGATACCAAACTGATCCATTCACCAAACACCATCCAACTTGATTATCAATTAATATACAAACTATTGATCTGCATGTCGTTCATGGCACATAAATGAATCTTGGGGTTCGACCACACTCAAACAAGTCCCAAAAAGGTCGAATCATGACCCTATGGTCCAATGACGAAGAAAATGAAGAATGATTGTTAAAAAACACCAATAACAATGGATATTGTCTTTATTGGCCATGATTTGTTGGCCAACGATATCATAGTGGGAAAACTAGGTTGACCAACTTAAAATAGATGAGAAATGCATTGAATAAATAATTTATTTTGATACATAGGATCATGGGAATGTTAATTTAAACACATATAAGAAACGAATTGGATCATGATCAATATTTTAAAAAAATTGGGTAATAACCACAATTGATGATTCCTACCTTCGTTATGGATTGATTGTTGCTGAAGAATTCATTCACTAGAGATTAATATTTTATGTTACATCTACCGCCTTTCGATTCACCTTAATCTGATCATTGGTCGTAGTCTGGTCCCAATCTACCAATTAAGTACTTATTATTCTCCTATTAGACCCAACATGGTTTATGTGAGAAACCCTTGGAAAATTTTCATAAGAAGGTATTTATAGAGGTTTTAATTAGGTTGATTAACATAATAAATAAATAAATTATGTATATAATTTAATTAAATGTACCTGTTAATTGATGCTTCATCCGAACATCCCTCACCGACCAAACATTGGTAACCCCAAGGGTAAACACCACATTCTGAAGTCAATGGTGGTATAAGATTTCCCATCAGAGCATCCATCTGTGAGTTATTTTTATTTGAGTTATTAAATGTTTTTATTAATTTATCTAAGGCACCCACCAACAACTTCCCCATTCAAACATCCAATGCAGTCAAACATTAGGATTCCCATTGGTTAAACTCAATATTTCAGATTCGACCATGGTATAATATTTATGATTTGTGACTCCATTTTGGAGGTATTCCAGTTTTCTGGGAAATCTATATGTGAATGATAAAAATTTATTTTCTATTTTTGTAAAATTTATTATGTGGAATCAAACATTGCCTCAGTGCCTGGATCCAAAAATATTCACAAAAATATTCAAAAGTGTTATATAGAAGAAATTGAGTCTCTAGAATCCAATTAGTTTATATAACCTTAAAGGTACCATCCTATGAATGACTTATTACACATTTCATATCTTTTCCATTACCATGTTGAATCATCTCATTGTTTTTATCATGATTAAGAGTGTTAAATTATGAATATTATTTTGAGGAGTATCTTATATGAATATATGAATGAATCATGAAGGATTTATGGGTCCTGTATATCCCTATAGTAAATGTACTATAGAAGAAATAATGGGTATAAGATGGTTCATCGGAGAATTAGTCTAATGTACATGATCAGTGGCCTGCATTTTTCTCTAATAGTATTCTAATTCCATTGGAAGGTGAAATAGGGGACAAGTTCCTCTTAGAGGGAAAGAATGTAAGAACCTGATTTTTTCTATTAGGTATAGTGCCTTTTAATTTCCTTATAAATCTTTGTTTGGGATCTATTATGGATTCCTAATGAGGTTAAGAAGTTTATAGGGGTGTCTAAGGCTTGTTCAGATCTCAGAAACATGATCTATGGTGAAAAATATTGGGAATCATGGATATAAGATATTGTTTGAGTAATTCTACAAAGCATTACATAAACATGATGGGATTTCCAAAGATCCAATAGGGGTTCATGGTTTTCCGTAACTCTGCACCATGGGTTGTATACCCGTGTGGGTGGTGTGCAGTTTTTAGGAGATCCAATTGGAACAGTTGGCACCCTATTTCTCAAACTGTGAAACCAAACTCTATAGGGTCCCTACATAGATAGTGTATGGTGTATGGTTGGTGCATGGTTTGTTCAAATGTACTTCTATATCATGGGATCAAGCTAAAGTTTTGTGAAATGTATATTTTTCCCCTAAAATTATTATAACCATAATTTTTCTACCCTTTCCTCTATTAGAGAGAATTAAGCTTTCTCCACACCATTGAAGGCTCTCAATCTCCCACTTCCTAGGATTCATGATATCATATCCATCTGGAATCTGATCTAAGAACAATTTATCTCATTGGATTACCATGGGTAATATTTGTAGTCCTTATGCTTGTTTAATTGTGCATCATCTTATCAGATAATAAATTTTGGGGAAGTATGATTTTTATATTTTACGGGAATTTGTTGATTCATCTTTTTTAGCTAATATTGGACAAACTGTGGTCTGAATCTAGATGAGTATGATTTTTAAGGTTGGTCGTATATGACTCTTCTGTTATGTCTCAAATTTTTTTGAATTTTCTTCATCATGATCATGATGATTTCATCAGGTGTTTCAAATTAAATTCATATTACATGATTGTAATAACTCATCTCATATTCTATAACCATTACTATATTTATATCATCACATTTTTGGATTTTATGACCTCAAAAACTTCCACCATAATTAGGATGATTCATTAATTATACCTGGGAAACCGATGTGAGTTTACTGGAGACATTGGTCATGTGTGGGGATGGACCCTACAAATGGGAAGACACATTAAACAAAATGAACTATGAATTACTAATGAATAGAATATGTGCAATTATTATTATGCTCTAAAATTCAGAACTGTGATAATTGTATTCGGCATCATGTATGACAAACAATAAATAGCACACAAGGGAATATAATATCTCAATATATTACAAAATATTTATTATTTTATATAAATATATGATATATGATTAAACAGAAGAAATAATTAATTATCAGGCATCAAAAAAAACAATTTGTTTCTTCAATGGCTTGAATTAAACACAAAACCAAGTTTTACAATACAATAATATATTGTTAATATTTTATTATTTAACAAAATTAGATTTAACCTAGCCGTTAAATTGGCTGTTATGAATTATATTTTATAAATTATGATAATTTATATATTATATATATAACAATAATTTTGTGACTTTTTTCAATATCTTTTATATGTACAACATAAGATAAAACACAATACTATGCATAAAAGACTATTTTTAAAGGGGATTCTACCACTTTTTTATGGAGAAGATATTTAAATTATAATTTTTAGAAATTTAAATATTTTATATTTAAAAATAATATATATTCTAAATATAACCATCATAGTTTTATTGGGTGATTTTTTTGTATTTTTTAGAAAAAAAATAATTTTTTATGAATAGGGGGAAATAAAATAATGTAATTCAAAAATGCTTTTTCATGAAATTTATTCATAAGAATAAATTATGTTAATGATTGGTTTTAAAGTTAAACTAGATTAAATATGAAAAAAATAACCCAATTTAGTTTATTTTAATCAACTTTACTTCCAAATAGTATATAAATACCATGCAAACTTCTGAACCTTTTAGCTTTGAAAAGATGCTTTTTCATCCCGTGTACATGATTAAATTTAAATGAATTTCTTCTACTACTATGATTGAAATTTAAAAAAATACAATAAATATTTGGAATTGGAATAATTTAAAATTTCTAATAATGTGAAATTATTTTCCTTCCAAAAATATTGGTGAATGTAATTGTAATTAATCAAAACGATTAATATAAAATTAATCATTACAAATGACCAAACCATTTTCTTGATAACCCAAATGAGATAGAAACATGTAAAAAACAAATTTTATGGCCATATCTAGACCATATAGTACGTTTTATATAATTTGGTTCATTAATTTTGGTACATTATGTAAGAGAGACATCTCAATAGTTTTTACAATTTTATTACTAGAATACTACTCCACCTCAACTATAAAAATAGAACTCACCACTACAGTATTTCAAATTATTAAATAAAATTAGAGCAAAAACAATATGAATACATATTATCTAGAAATATATCCCTTCAACCTCAAAGGATCTCTTTGTGACTAGAAAAAACCACGTAATTAGTTTGGTATAATTAATAGGGAGTTACCTGAATTAAAAGTAACAATCTTCATCAACCATTTTCAATGTATTTCCTTCTCAAGCCATAAAATTATTCTTATTACATGATTATATAATATAATAATTATTTTAAATATACTAATATATTTTTATGATAATAGTTTAACCTACACCTTCACACACATCCATCAAATGATATACAGAATCAGCATTTGTATGTATGGAGGACTACCGCCTCACAGACATATGTCATTAGTTATTCCATGTTATACCTCGGAAGGATGAAAATAATGCTCCTTTTAAAGGATATATATGATATATATATATATATATATTGTATTTATATATTCATTATTATTATGTAATTATTATGACACAAACCAGTATATGCTCTATTTGTGGGAATACGATAACATCATTTTGGGACATGTGGACCACCGCCTCCTCAGAACTATGTGATTCGTTCACGCTATACATGGTATATATTATGGTGTGGTTTTAGTAAATATATGTGACATATATGAAATAAATATTATACTGGAATTATAATATACATATTTATTATTTAATTTTCATTCTTTTAATATAAAAATGAAATGGAAGCAATGCTCATGCGTACGTACGACCTACCATCTCCCTAAATGATGCATTTCATTTCCAATTTTTAAACATTAAGGAATATTATAATTACATATTTAATAAATATATATGAATTTTAAATCATGGTTTACTTTTTGGATATGAAGAAATCAGGATCTAATTAATAGTAAGAGTTTGAAAAATGTCAAAACATTGTAAAAACTACAAAATTAACACCCGAAATACAAGAAATAATGATGATTTGTATGAAATGGGTAATAAGATAATATAAGAAGATAATATATGAAATTAGAAATATTATTTCTCTTATTTTTCAAGTTAGTGACTCATTAAAACCCATTATATATGTTGTTAATGTATGTTCACCAGAAAGGAAACACACTGTAAGGGATTCTTATCTCACTTTTATTTTCGTGAGGCATTCCTCATTTTCTAAACTTACTTATTTTATTTAGTATATATGCATACGATTTAGATATATTACACCATTAATTATCTAATATTAATTGTATTTAATTTATTATTTGAATTTATCTCTTTTATGGGTCTTTTTAATTAAAAGTTACCAAGTCATAAGGGACTTCGTCCGAATTTCAATTATTTGAAAATTATATTATCATTGTGAACCAAATTTAATATATATGGTGTAAATAATTCCACATTAACATTTAATTTCATGAATAAATCATTATTAATTTTATATTAAGTTTTAATTATAATTTTTTAATTTAAGGGTATTTTAACTTAATGTTATAAAGTGGTTAATAAATTTCATAACTCAATACATTTCATTGGGTAATATTACTTACTCATTGTTATTAATATTCTACGATTTTGTGTATAATTTCTTCAACTATATATTTATGTTTTCCTACTTGTTTTATGTGTATTTATTGTTTTTACACATAATGAATCCATTCTCACTTCAATTTTATGATCATTTTAAGGCTTTATTTCACTATCTCATTCTAATAGATTTTTTTTATTCTTGAAATTCCATTAAAGATATTTATATAACCATTATTCATTAACATATTTAATTTTAGTCTACTATGGATATTAACGATTATTTTCATGTAATTGAACAATTTTCCACTATTTAGTACAATAAAATTTTATAAAATGTTTTTAAGAAAACCCATCATTATTTTTATCTATTGTGAGAGAACCTCTTTTCTTTTAAAATCATTGTTTTATAAAAAGGTTTTATAAAATAATTTTAATCATTCGAAAATTATTTATTAAATCAATTTTAACACTTGGTCCTTTAAAAATGTTTTCAATGGAATATTATTGTCACTTTCCAAAGAAGGTATTTTTCTAACCTTTTTTACTTAGCAAAGGAAATTTTATTCATTCCTTATTAGACATGTTTGTAATTAGTATCCATCATATATTTGAATATTTCATTGCATATTTAAAATATTAACTTTTAATGGTTTTTTTTAAACTGACTTTCAAAGAAATGGAAATCAAAATCTTCTTCATTATTTAATGGATATGTTCCTCATGAATTTTTTTAAAATATATTTATATAGAATTTCCATTCATAAAAGATAACAACACTTTGTTTTTTCACCCCCAAGGAGATGCTGTATTTATAAAATTATTATTCTTACTCTGGATGGTTTTGGATTTATTTAACCAATTACCGTATTGAAATTCACATCGTTGAATCATATGATTCCCCTTGAAATATTCAATTTCCTATAACCAATAGAAATTAAAATTCCCCTAAATTACAATATTATTTATCATAGACATGTTTATTAGCTAAATCATATAACAGTTTACATACGTAGTTCACTTTTGTAGTTATTTGATTATCAAGGATGGTTTTGATAAATTTTTATTCTTTATTCAATACTAATATTTTATAAGTAACATTATTCATTAATTCAAAAAATTAATCGATTTGAGGGATGATTTTTAATGTATGAGATGGTTGGGGCCTAGAAATTATATATCCCCTCGATGCTTCAATAGGTTCTCATGAGAAAAATTACATGAAAAAATAAAATGAGTTTCTAAATATATTTAAACATTTCCTTCATGTTGATTCAGTAATTATTATCCCTAAGATTCTCACAATGAAAATGTCAATGAATGCATTTGATTCTCATTTTATTGATTAAATGGAATATGTTTTAAATTTTGTTACCTTCCATATTAATTATTAAATATCTATTTATTTTTATGAAATTTGTTTTTGGTTACATTTCCATATTTTTAGGCACTTTAATCTTAGTTTATAGAAATCATTGAATGTGTGCTATTTTATTTAGAATTCCATAATGTTAATTTTCATTGATTATTTATTTATTCCACTATACATTACCCTTGATGATCATTTGAGCTCACCGTTATTATATCTGTTTTCCCTATATATCCATGAAGTGTTCTTTTAAATATTTTCAATGATATACTATTTTGAATAATGTTATCCTCTAAATAAAAATATTATGTTATAATTAGTGTATTCCATTACATAATATGACTCGTGTATATATATGGTTTACCAATACTACTAAACTTCTTGGTCATTTGGAATGTGATTTACTTGTATCTTGTGCCATTGTAACTGTAGCATGACACCAGCTCCATGCTATTTGGGGTTGGGTCCAAAAATTTTCACTTGACCATTCTAAGGAAAGGGATCTAATTAATTATCAATCCTTTTTATTTTGACATGTAATGTAAATATATGTATCAATTGTCCTAGTTAATTATAAAATTTAATTTCATATATTTTCACATCCTTATGCATCCTTTTCATTATTATTAAAGGTAATGAAATGAACCTAACAATAGAATAATGAATTAATGTAATAAATGGTATCATATCCTTTAAATAAATTGTCAAATTAATGAAAGTTAATGGAATAATCTAACTGAATTATTACAATTCATATGTATTACATGGCCTTAAATGATTAAATAATTAGTTATAAGTTGACTATCGCATATGGAGATTTTCATCATTATAGGAGTGGTCTACCATTATCCAGGAATAGATTCCCATGGGAATTATTGATGCACTAAATGGAAAACATTACAATTCAAGGAGCTGGTTGATAATGCAGATACCCAATTTGGAACATGGTCCTTGTCTACTAGCTGATTCCCTATATGATTTTGTATGATCCCATAACTATAGTAGGGATATTAGGATTCCATTGAAATAATTCATGGACCCAACATGATTTTTTTGAACACATGGGGCCATGGATTCACCCCATTGGGCCCAGTCATGCTTAGCTCGTTTCACTAGGGATGTTACCCTTAAACTCAGTTAAATCTATTTATAGTGTAATTCCTTGGATTATTCCCTTAAATTAAAATCATACCTATTAATTCTTGACTGCATGTTTTTAAAGATTTGTCTAATCCCTTATGATCAATGTCATGACCTGCCTTCATCGAGATGAGAGAAGGGATAGTGAACTGGAAGACCCTTCCATACACAAGTTGAAAGAGAGATAGTGACCCCTTGAGTACCGCCTTTAATAGGCCCTGGAGTAGCGACTACCATCAATGGAATATAATCACACATAATATGGATGGAATTTCCCTCTTTATTTAGTAGGATCTAGAGATAATATAGTAAATACCAACAACACCAAAAATGGAAGTAAAAGTAATGCCAAAAAATCCATTCCCATATGCATGTTCTAATATAATGTGCTACAAGTTACAAGAAAACATCAAATAAAAGTACCAAAATAAATGAAAACAAGTAATGTCAATGGTCCCGACGTCTGAACCAATAGGGTCTTGCACGGTCCCCAAAGTTCTCCATAAAATTTGAACATAGTTTTATATACATAGGATGAGTATACAGTTATACATAATAGGAAAAACCAAAATCTCCCGTGCATAAGTGGGGAGGCATTTTAATTCCCCTGGAGAAAAGGAGATCACCAAAGCACATTTAAAGGAAACTAACTCCCAAACATCACCTAGGAACACTCCAAAAACAATGAAAGTAATGTAATGTAATAGTAATATGACATTAATATTTGGGTACCTCAGGCCAAATTCCCATTGGTTATTGAATACGTCCTACATGTCAGACATTCCCCACCATTCTCACGGTAATCCCACTACTGCCCCAAAAACAACCTTTTGGGCCACTACAACCACATCTATGCCAGAAAACACTTGGGCCACCACAACCAAATGTAACCATGCCAGTAGAAACATGTGCCATAATGACTACCACCATGCCCAAAGACCCTTGGGCTTGAACAACTACTACTGACCCGAAGACACCTAGGCCTAACCCCAAAGACAATTGGGAAACAACCTGCCCACACACACCTGTTCCAACAACCAAAACATACCATGTCTGAAGGATCCTGGGCTATAAAGGACCTCCGGATGTCACAACCTACCAAAGGAGTCTTCTGCTACTTGGGAAAAAGAGCAGAAAATGAGTTAATAAATATCCACTCATATGAGTGTTGGAAAAATCACACTCCCCCATTAAATGGGGGTGTTTGGCATGATGTTCTAAAATGGTATGGTTTTCAAATAAGAAACATAAGAACTAAATTATACATATAGATAAAAAATCACTCATCCAAACATAGGGGTTCCACAACCAGCCCATACCCAAACACCCTTGTTACAATTCCTTCAAAAAAGCACACCAGCCACAACCAAGTCACAACTCATTGCCGGAAAACAATTTCCCATTGAACTCATTCTTATTATAACATTAATGTGGATCCATTTAAAATTAATAATAATTCTTCACTACCAGGAATATAACAGACATAGCCACATGCCATGGAAGGAAAAATAGCCAATTAGAAAATTAAGCATTCACACCCAGTTCACTAATAAATTCACAACAACAAAAGGGATATGTTAGATCCATTGAAGTACTGGAACCGAACAATGCCCCAACATATGTCCCCACATGACGTTATATCAAGTAACGAACAACTGCCCAACAGGGGATCTCATCCTCATCCACATCACCCTATAAGAATCAAGTTGAACTACCACACATATCACCAGAGCATAGCAAGAGAGTTTTAATATTTAAACAAACCATTCCTTTAGTTCATTCGTTCATTTTGGTTAATAGGGGTGACCAAACAAGGAATCTTATTCATTGGTCATCCATTTAATCAACCACATTTAGGTGATTAACCATTTTCCAAGTTATAGCCACCCAATAATAGAATTATCCAGAAAACATAGGTTCTTTAGTGTGCAATAAAGAACCACCAATGACCATGATTCTTTGTGGACATAGGCCGATACAATTCACAACATATAATAAAAGGTAAAAGTGTATAAAAAATAATCAAACACCCTATTAATACTTTAAAAACCATTTATTATCTTTGTTAAGGTTGGATTTCTTCCACGCCTTGAGGAAACATTATCATACCCACCCAACATGATACACTGTAATGATAGATGAAGGAAAAACATTACATTATATTATCAACAATAAAACATTTTCACCATGATCCAAGAACTAGGGATTTAAGACTTGCAGGGGTGGACTCTGAGGAATCCAAAAGTTAGATGGAAGGCTCCAAGTTAGGCGCACCACCAGCCTCGGGCAGAGGGACTCCGAACACACCAAGGAAAGGAAAAGAGACAAGTCCAGAAGGAGAAAAAAGAAACTTCGTGTGATAAAAGGGAGATCTAAGAGTTATGGGATTTGATATCATGAACACCTATAAAAATGGATCGTAGTTTCTCCACATGATTGGGAAGTTACACATGATGTAATTAATTTTTATTTAATAATTCTCATCGGAGACGTGGCCAAAATTACTGTAGGTTATAATATTTCCATTCAAACAGAGGATAAACGCATAACAACGACAAAATATTTAGGTCAGTCAAGGGTCTCCCCAATCTTGGAGATCTAGAACATCATTTATGGTCTTTAAGAATAGCATCAAACAACTTTAATTAGGAATTAAAACGTAAATAAATCATTACAAGAAACCGTGGAATGATTCCTCTGACAACCCATTGGCACCAATCGGGGACACCGATTGGCGACACCTAGCCACTAAAAGCACCACCCACATGACTCATTAATGGGTCTAGGGTTCCCAACACAAGAAATTGACAAAGTCATAGACTAGGAGGTTCCAGGACATTGCCTCATATACCTATAAAACTATTCTCACCCTCGAGAATCAAAACTAGACCTGAAGAAAAGATAGGGGCACAGACAACCACCTCGAAGATAACTATATTGAGTAAACCTACTTGACATCTTGGAACAATTATCCGTCAAGTAAACAAACATACCAAGGTCACACTGTCTAGTCACATGGATTCAAGATTCTGTTCTCCCATGTCAAGATACTATCCACGTTGGGCATCACTGACAATCCCACATAGGTTTAATCATATCCACCCTAATGCGTCTTGATTAGGAATCATGTCCTCCCCTCCACGCATTCAGGAATCATTATAACCATTCAGGGAATAAGGAAAAATGACAGATTTCATAGATAAAAAAGACAAACACTACATCACAATCATGTACAAAATAGAATTGAACAAAACTCAAAATAGCTATGGGTACGAGGCATGCACTTGAGCTTCTCTCTCCCAAGTACTCTCCTCGAGGCCACTATTCCTCCAAAACAGACACGAAAAAGGAATGGTTCATCCCCAAAGCACTTTATCCTTTTGATTTTCAATCCTCACTAGTCGCTCAACAAATGTAGTGTCATCCCATATATCCAAAACTCCACAGTCAATTACATGTGAATCATTATATAGATATCGACGAAGTTGTGGGACGTGGAAAAAATTGTGGAACCTTTCCAACTGAGGTAGAAATGGCAGCTCATATTCCACCTCACTGACTCTCCCCTACACTTCGAAATTCCCAATGAACCTAGGAGAGTGCTTGATCATCAGACTGAACCATCGCTGCCCACATCGAGGGGAGACCTTCAAGAACACATGGTCCTCGACCTTAAACTTCAAGGGTCTCCTCCTATGATCGGCATACAAATTCTGCCGGTCTTGAGAGTCCTTCATCCTCTCTTATATGAGCTGAAATTTCACGGTGGGGATCTTCACCACATCCGGGACAAGAACATCTTCTTCCCCACCTCTGTCCAGCACACAGGTGTGCAACATGGATTCACGTACATGGCTTCTAACAGAACCATGATAATGGTAGAGTGATAGCTGTTGTTTCAGGCATAATTTACCATAATAAAGTGTCATACCCATGACCCCCCTACGTCCAAGACACATGATCATAGCATATAATCCAATGTTTTGATGGTCCTCTCTATCTACCCATCTGTATGGGGGTGGAAAGTACTGATAAGGCATTTCTGGGGGCCAAAAGCATGCTGCAATCCCTTCCAGAATTATGAGGTAAACTATGCATCCCTATCCAAGACTATGGTCCTCAGAAGTCCATTAAACAGCACCACCTCATTCACATATCTTTGTGCTATGTGATCCACCACACTCAACTCCTTGACTTCTAAGAAGTGAGCTGATTTTGTCAACCGGTCTACCACTACCGAGATAGTGTCGCAGAATCGTTGAACCCAGTGTAGTACAGTGAAGAAATCCTTCTAGATGTCATAAAACATCCACTTAGGGACTTCTAAAGGATGAAACAAATCTCCTAGGATGTGGTATTCAATCATCACCTATATACACACCAGAAATCTTGCCAAAACTATGTCATTTACAACTTCACCCTAGCCCACCCAAAACTGACCCCTCAAGACCCAGTACATCTTGGAAACTTATGGGTGTACTGCTAGGGGTGACTTGTGGAACTCAACAAGAACTCTCAGGTGCATTTCCACCGAGACAAAATAGAATTTCCATGAAACGACATCTTATTATATCCATCTTCAAACCAGGCTTTTAGATCATTGCCTTAGCTAACATGATCGCACATCACTTCAGCCTCTATGTCCATCCACTGAGATTCCTCCACCTACTACAATAGGGAGGAATGTATTGTCATCTGAAACAAATATCCTCTGGCATCTTCATCCCTTGCATCCAGGTTTAGGGAATCCAAATCCTCCATTACTTGATAAGAATCTACTAATTCTTGGACCACATCCTTATGGAACATTCTATTCAATGCATTGGCCTCCATGTTCCGATTTCCTAAGGTGTATAAAAGCTCGAAGTCTTAGTACAAAAGAATCTCCATCCACCTCCGGTACCACAAGTTCAGGTATCACTGAGGGAATATATTCCTCATGGAATTGTCATACGCCAATACCACAAAGCGCTACTCGAGGAGGTATTGCTGCCAAAACATTAGTGTGAACACCACATTTGTAAACTCTAGGTCCTGGATCGAATAGTTATGTTCATGGGGACATAACTTCCTAGACCCATAAGAGATCACCCCTGCTGTTGTATCAACACACACCCCATGCCAAGTCCAAAAGCATTGAAAAGAAACTCAATCAACATGCATTCCCCTGAATACCTGATCACTATAGAACTGACCAACATTTGTTTTAGATAGCTGACAATAGCCTGACACTGCTCACTCGACACAAAGGCCTAGTCCTTTTTGGTCAAAGATGTCAAAGGAGATGTAACTTGAGAGAAGTTAGTCATGAACCTCTAATAATATCATGCCAAAACCAGGAAACTATTAACCTCCATCACATTTATGGGTGATTCCTATGAATAAAATGCTTCAACCTTAGCCAGATCCACAACAACCCCTGGCCGAGACACCACATGTCCCAGAAAATGTACTCCACATGTCAGGAACTTTCACATGGAGAAATTATCGAAGAGCTGGTGATGTTGAAGGATCCCCATGACTATCTAGAGGTGCATAGTACGTTCCTCGTCTGATACTGAGTAGATCAATATGTCATCGATGAACACAGTGATGAACTGGTCCAGAAACATGCGGGAAATAGTGTCCATGATCCCCATGAACACATGAGTTGAATTCGTAGCACCAAACGACATGAATACAAACTCAAAGTTCCCAATCCTACTCCTAAAAGAAGTCTTCAGGATATCAGTATCCTTCCACCATAAATGCTGATACCCAGATCGTAGATCAATCTCACAGAACCATCCTTCCGCCCTCAGTGGGTCAAATATATCGTCTATCCTTGGGAGAGGGTAATCGATCTTGACCATTACCTGATTTAGTCATTGGTATTCGATGAACATCCTGATACAACCGTCTACCTACATCATGAACAAGATCGGAGCACCCACTGGAAACATGTTGGGTCAGATAGAACCCTTCTTCATCAGAATGTCAATCTGAATCTGCAACTCCTGGAACTCAGAAAGAACCATCTGATAAGGATCCATCGAAATCGGATGGGCACCGGGTTGTAAGTCTATCCCAAACCCAGCATCAGGTCGAGGGGGTAGAGTCACAAACTTCTCAGAAAAAACATCCAGTAACTCTTTGAAAACATCCAGAACATCCTTCATTTCAACATCTACTAATTCCACTAAAATCTCAACCATCTTAGAATGATGAGGCTCCACATGACATCTCCCCACCTGACAACGTTGATATCCAAAAAAAGTCACATGCTGGCCATCCTCATCAGATAATGTGACACTTCTATAGAAGCAGTCGATAAAAGCATGCGTAGAAAATAGCCAGTTGATTCTTGAGATGACATCATATGGCAACATTTGTAGAATAAGGAGATCTCACTAGGCTGATGCGGCCCAAACATCAGTCTGCATCCTCGACAATCATCAAACAGGTTGTTATGACCCCAAACTATCATACTCAGCACCTGTGTAATGGAGAATATATCTTTGTATAGGCCCAATGAACATGTAATACTGTGTGTAATAAATGAGTGTGAAGCTACTTAATCAAACAAGGTGCAATCAAGAGTGATAAAAAATCTTATCGTTCTTAGAATGTCTTCTGGCCCTGCTAGAATAGCTGCCTCTATGGTTTGAATCTACCCACTCCCATCTCCTCTGCCCCTCAGCTATCAGCCACCTCCCTTACCACACCCTAGTTGAGGTCCATGAGGAGAGCCCTGAGGTCAGCCTCCTCCCGTAATGTCTGATATCAGAGGAGTGGGAGCTCGCTGTCCCTACTCTAGCTGCAAAAAGGGCATGGCTATAAACTGCTAATGCTAAAGTGGGTGTTGAACCTGTCCACCCCCACTGTATTGCACTCGGTCCAAGAACTAATTCTTGAAGGTTCCCACTATTTACACAGATGAAGAATCTCAATCCTGATCCTACAATGAATGGTCATGGACCGGGAGATCAAAACTGGAACTGCTGGGGCCTGCTCCCCATTGGCTGAAACCTAGAAGGTCCTGACGCTAGAGGCATGATCCTAATGGCCTTCCCCTTTGATGATTCAAACTAGCACTCCTCTAACGGTACACCACCCAGTGTTTTCATCCTCTCCACTACTCCATCGTTCTGATGGACCTTTATGTATGTCGGTTGGGTGAAGGGAGTAACAACATAATGAAGAGAAGGTCAGAGCCCAAGACTCCTTGTCTGGAAAAAGGTCCAGAGAAAAATGAATGAGATCCTTTAACGTGATCCCCAGATCCCTCACTGACATACTCCCCAACTGAAGGGAGATTAGCTCCTACATATTATCAGCCTTCATCATTGAATAAAGGATTTCTTCCCAGAATTCCTTCCCAAAACGAGGCCACAAAATCCCACTCTCCATCCTCTCACTGAGGTTGAGATTCCACCAATGATGCGCTACCCTCCTCTCTGACTAACTGCTATCGGATTCCAGTACACTGCTAGTGCTCAGATCAAGCTGAAATCTATCACTAAATCCCCATGCTAGCATTCGATCTCCTTGTCTGAGACACTACCCTCGTACTTTTCGAGGTTCTGCCACTAAAAGTCACTATGTGTCTTCTTCAACTAATAATTCTCCTCATCTCAATCAATCCTCCTCTGATCATCCAGATTAGCCTCCGAGTCCTCGATCTCTCTAACTAATCTTGGTCGTCATCGGGGTGCCATAACTATTATATAAACAAGTAATGCCTAATCCTGATTAGTGTAGAATATTTCATTTAAAATTTGATTAAACTAGTTATTTATTGAAATTACACAACCATAAAGAACACACAAGAACACAACTCATTATGATGCATGTACCATTCCTAGGGTATCTACCCTACAAATAGTGTTGCCTCACATGATCGTTCAGTTGGTCTAGAGTCTATGCATCAGATCAAGGAGGGGGGGGGGGAGGGCGTAAAATTTAGTGTCCTTGCTAGTCTTACCTAGCCTATTTCACTCACCAAGATTTCCAAACACTGTTGACCTACCATCACATGAAATCCTTAATATTCCAAACCCATGTTCCATCATATCATTCAATCATCAGCCTCTGATACCATTTTTTCATGACCCTCCTTCACCTAGATGAGAGAAGGAACAAAAAATAGCCAGACCTTTCCTTCATCATGTTGAAGGAGATATAATGACAACTGAGTCCCACCTTCAATGGGCCCCAGAGTGGAAACTAACACCAAGGGTATAAAATAACATGTAATTTGGAAGACATCACCATTTTTATTTAGTTCGATTGTAAGATAAGATATTAAATCTAAACAACACCAAAACTGGTATTAAAAGCTAAAAAAACAATCCATTCCCATATGCATGTTCTAATATGAAGTGATAAAAGGTAATAGAAAACTCTAAAGGGAAGTAAGAAAAGAAAAAAAGTAGCAACATCAACGGTCCCAACGTCCGAGCTAATAGGGTGCAACACGGTTGCGATGTCGTCATGGAAAACTGAATGTAGTTTTATACACGTAGGTTGAGTATAAAGGTATACTTAGTAGGGAAAACCAAAATCTCTTGTGCAAATATGTGGAGGAATTCTAATTCCCCTTGAGAATAGGAGATAACCAAATCACCTTGCAAGGAAACTATCCACCGAAACCCCACGAAGGCAAACTCCCCCAATAACAAATGTCAAGTAATGTAATAGTAATAAAACATCGATGTTCGGGTAACCCACGCCAGATTCCCATACATTATTAATGACATCCTATACATCAGATCTCCCCCACCATTCCCACCACAGTACCACTGCCACCTAAAAAACAAAATTTTTGGCCACTACAACCACAACTAATCCCACAAGCACCTGGGCCACCACCACCACCACATGTAACCATTCTCATAGACACCTATGCCAGAACAACTACCACCTCACCCAAAGAAACCTAGGCCCAAACAGCTACTCCCACACCCAAAGACACATGGGCCTCATCCCAAAGACACTTCAGAAACAACCTTCCTAGACACACTTGCGCCAACCACCACAACAAACCCTTCCCAAAGGATCGTGGGCTGTAATGTACCTCATAACATTACACGAAACCTAAAGAGTATTGGGATACTTTGGAAATGGTGCAGAAAAGGAGCTAATAACCAGCCACTCATAGGAGTGTTGGAAAAAACACCCTCCCCCATTAAATGGGGGGAGTTCGTTACGAAGTGATCAGATGGGTTCCCAAACAAACCCATACACAAAAAACATTATTACTATTTATTCATAATAGAAAAACAGCCACATCCAAGTCACAACTCATTCTACGAAAAAAATTTCGCATCGAATCCATTCTTGTTATCACATTCAAGTAGTTCCATTTAAATAATAAATAATAATACATCACTATCAAGAAACTAACAGACATAGCCATAAGACTAGGAAGAAAAAACATCCAACCAAAAAATTAAGCATTGACACCAAGTTCAATTGTAATGTCACCACAAATAAAGGGAACTTAGATATTCCTTGATGTACAAGAACAAAACCAAGCCCCAACATACGGCTGCACACATCCTTAGATCCACAAACCAACAACTGCACAATCGTGGATCCCATCCCTACCCACATCACCCCATACGCATCAAGCAGAACAACCACACATATCAAAAGAACATAGAAAGTAACTTTTCAGATTTGAACACAACATTCCTTTAGTTCTGTCTTTCCTTTTTGATAATCGAGGTTACCACACAAAAGTTATTATTCATTGGGCATCCTTTTAATCAACTGAGTTTAAGTGATTAACTAGTTTAAATGTTATAGCCATCTAATCACAGAATTTTCTAGAAAACAAAGGACCATTAGTGCATAATAAAGAAACACCAACCTCCTTGAGTATCAGTGGACACAAGCCCATACAATTTACAACATATAAAAAAATGTAAATGAGTACATCAACATCATCAAACACCCCCATTAAATTTTTAGAAACCATTTATTATCCTCGTTATGTATAGGTTTCTTCCACGCCCAAAGGAACATTATCATACACACCCCACATGATACAGAGTAAAGAGAGACAATGTAAATAACCCTACATTGGATGATCAATGATCAATGTTTTTTTCTACACGCTAAGAACTGGGAATTCACGACTTGCAGATGAGGAACTTTGAGGAATCAAAAAGTGAGAAGTAAAGGTCCAGTAGAGGCGCACCACTATCCTCGGGGTGTGGGACTCCAAATGAACAAAGTAAAGGAAAAGAGTCTTGCCCATAAGTAGAAATAAACTTCATGCGATAAAAGGTGAGATCCTGGAGTTATGGGATTCAAAATGTTTCATGACTTTAAATTCAGATCATGGATTCTACACATGGTTGGGTGGTTACACATGATGGAATTAGTTGTAATTTAATAATTATCTTCAGATTGATGGCCATAACAGATATGAGATAAAATATTTCCATTTAAACAGAGAAAAACTATGTAATAGTGACACAATGTATGGGTCAGTCGAGGGTCTCCCCACTCCTAGATATCTAGAATAAAATTTTTGGTCCTTATGGAGGTCCTCAAACCACTTTAAAGGGGAATTAAACCTTAGAAAAATTATTACCAGGAACTAGGGAAAGATACACCTAAAAACATCATAGCACCGATTAGTGACACACCGATTGAGGACACCCCGATCGGTGAATCACTAATCGTTGGCTCAGCGATCGGTGAAACTAATGGGTGACACCACGTTGGCACCCTACCATAGACACCGCCGCCCTCACGACTCACTAATGGGTCAAGGGAGCCACAACACTAGAAATTGACAATATAATGGACCAAGAGGGTCCGTGCACTAAATTCAAGGATTCCTTGGTTTGACCTTGGTCCCTCCTATATTAATATCATCAATATCGGATTCCATGGTCACACCTTGGATCCTACTATTTATTATTAGGGTATATTGTTTTTTTGTTTACAAATCACATGACATACCAATATAAAATGAACATAAATGAGTTAATTAAATGATATCATGTTCATATAAATTTCGTGATGAGGCTGATGGAGGTATCAACTACTTACATTTCCTTAATTCATTACATTTATAGATACATTAACACTATCATCTAAAATTCACAGACTAGATAGTATAGACGCCGTTTTTAGTGGCCTACTGTGATTTATATCACACCCTATTTAGGCCTCTAATGTTATGAGGGAATATTATATGTATGTAGGTGTTGATATTGTGAAGCATCCTACTTTAGCCACATGAATTTCAATCATTAGTTAGGATGGTATCATAGTAAATGATGAATTATCCAGTGCATGGGATGATGGATAAATTTTTCCTTCTTTTTATTTCTTTTGTATAACATGAATTTATTAATACCATTTATACAGGTTTTCCAATTTTTTTAAATAAATGACATGAAATTATCATTCAATATATGATTTAGTTTATATATTTTTATTATTATTTAGTTATGCTATGTTTATCCTTATATTACATTAACAATTTGTTTATTAACTAATCTTATATCTCTATTGTTACCCATATATATTAGTATTATATCCATTGTGATCCACCTTGACATGAGGGAATAATATCCACATTGAGATACCCTAAACCCTCAATTCTAGATTGAAGCCTCTCATGTATAGGGATCCATGATTAAGTACATGTGGACCACTAGTTCAGGGATCCCATTTAGTGGATTCCAATGGGTTAATTCAAAACAGCCCACCTTTTAGAATTGTTTCACGATCACATAGGGTTTCGATGAAAAATTTATGGGTATTTTTAAAAATAATATTTACTTCTAATATTATAGTGTAGTGTAGATCGTCGAATTTCTCTCAAGGAGACCTATTTTAATTAATAATTCTTTACTACCAATTATTTATGATTTCTTGTTTGATTTAATGAAAAAATAAAATGTTTCGTAATTCAAAAAAATGTACTAAATAAAAAATAAAAATAAAAAATTAATTGATTTATAATTGAGAGTCTAAATGATTCTATAGATAATACATTTTGATCTCAATAACTATTCTATAAAAGTGTGTTATTTTTTGAAATATTAAATATTACTTGTTGAAAGAATTTCATTATTATATTTCATTGTTTCATAGGTTGATAATTAGAATATCCAAAAATAAAATGAATTTACCCTTATTAATTTCTATTTAAATTGATGGAATTTTCCATTCAATTCACATGTAACCATACACTTCTTCATATATATATTTTACATGAAACCCAAATGGTAATAAGAACCCCCTAATTTACTCCTCTACAAATGGACGAGGAATAAATTAAGAGAAGGATGTTTCATTTGATTCTCAAAAATTTAATGATTAAAAATCAATCTATATTCAACTAAATAAAAGTGAAAAAAGAATAAATTTTTTAATCTGAATAAAATACCCTAATATATAAATGTCAAAAATAAATAATTTCCAAGAAGGAAAATAGTTCACAAACTATAGATAAGACATCATATCAATCCCAGTTTCAGTCAAACATAGAGAATGTTTTTCTCTCTTCAAATGTAAATTGAAATAAGTAATGAAAATTAAGAAAATATTTTTAGAATAATTGATGTTATACTCATTTGTATATATACTTATAATTAAATAATTTATTTTTATGTTTTGAAGTCACATACTTTTAAAAATAGGGTAAAATGACAAATTTACATTATTAGATGACTTTACCATTTTTTAAAATTTTCTAACATTTTTTTGAAATCGTAATTACCTATGGGTTGATCATTATTATAATTCCATTACAATTAGATTTTCTTTGATATTAAATATTTATTAAATAAATATGTAATTATCTTGTCAATTTTAATATTTTTTTCTACATGAAGAATGTTTTGATGGAAATTATGGCACTATGATTGTGTCCAAATTTGGTTGTTTTACTTTAGAATAATGTAAATTTTGTTCTTGGATATCAATTCATGAGCCCAGATATTTTAGGTTATTAATTAAAAGATTAATTGATATAATTATAGTCCTATAAGTATTTTAATATTGAAAATATCCACGATTTATCCATTAGTGATGACAGAGTCTAAATGAGAATTTTAGGGTTCTTTTTATTATGGACTCGTGAAGGAAGCGATGGTAATACCATACTCTATTATTAGATGGAAAGAAGTATTTACACGGTCTATATAATTTAGAACATTTTCATTTCATTATTCATTATATATAATTTATCATGGTTATATTACACTTATGAACAAATCAAAAAAATGTTCCATGTTGTTTCATATTTTAAATACATGAAAATTTATGTTTTTAATTCGATTAGTTATTCGATCAAATTTCAAAATAATTTTATCTCCAAAAAAAATTTAAATTTAAATATCAGGGAAAAAGAAAATTCTATTTTGAAGTTATATTATTTATTTTAATTTTTTGTATACTTATTATCAAATTATGGAAGTAGTAAAATATTTTATTTTAATGGATGAATAATATTCATTTAATTTTTATAAAAATAATAATTTTTTATACTGGTGAACCATTTTATGTATTAGTATTTTTATTTATAATAATTAAAATATATTTTTAATCATTCATATCTTAATGTATTAATTTTGAAAAAAAAGATATTATTAGTCTTTATAATTTTATAATTCAAAATCCAATTTAATATACTTCCTCACAATTTGAATTTTCCAGGGCTATTTCAGTACTATGTTGCGTGAAATTGGATAATCAAATAGGTGATATGGATAGAGATTGATAAATGTCACATTTCATAAAACATGGATGAACCACAATGTTGAGTAAAAAATTAATGGATAATAAATTATTGTATCATTATCCATATAAGTCATCATGTGGGAAACATGACATTGGGATGCATGTGCAAGTAATGAACTCTGGATGGAAACCTTGTGTAATTTTGGTAGATGAAACTATTTTTTATTTGGTATAATTAAATATTGGATTGGTTATATAGAAATTTTAATTTTAGGAATGTAAATATAGATATGATACATTATAGGTGACCTCAAATAGAATATAGGGTTTCTATTAATAAGGTATTTCTCCAAAGGGAGTCAGTAAAGGGAAGATCATTTAACAATTTTATGAGTCGTATAATTTGTTGTAGAGGTATATGGAAAGGTTTTTTGTAGTGAAATATGGTTTATGTTAATATTCCCAAGGAATCCATGATATGATCCTATCATTGATTACATTATCCATGCATGGGTAGAAAATTATCTTCATACCCAAAGAAGATTTGAGGGGGATCTCGATGTGGTGTATGACTTATGCGAGACAATGGAATGATGATTCCTTAAAAACGTTCCCAATCCCATTATAAGATGTTGATAACCATTCACTAGGTTTTGAACTTCTATTTTACTGGTTAATAATTAAATGGGGGTTTGAAACTTTAAAACCCATTTTCAGGGTTTTTGGAAATTTTTGGCCAAAAAATATTTCTGATACAGGGGATACCTAAATCTAAGGGATTATTTTTCACATTTCATTTTATTGAATTATTATTGGGCCAATATGGAATTAATTATCAATAGATATGTTCATTTAATGTTTAAAATAATTTTTACCAATTTAGGTTTTGGAACCCCAGTCACTTCACCCAAGCTTTAAGAGTGTGCTCAATATGCCACTCCCTATACATTTACTCACTAAGTTATCATATTATCTTAAATATGGTTGGTTTCCCAATTATTTAACATATTTCTTGACAATTAGTGTTCTCATATCTCATTTACATCTCTCTCTCTCTAGTTTAGGAAAATAGAACGCCCATTTATATTACATTGGTAAACTTGTGTGTCCCACCTACTATAACCATCTCATATACATCATAGCCTCCCATCATTTCCTTTAATGAGATCCACTAGATCTAACTTTGATTTTTTTTGAATATGAAGATACACCCAAATACACCTTCACATATGTATTACATTCCCTCCCTTGGTATCTTATTAATCATAAAACATTATAGATTTATCTATGGTAGGGGTAATTGTGTCATAAAAATATAATATTTTTTTCAAATACCACTTCTCCTTATGTTACCCAGGGAAACATTGAAGGACCCAAATGATCACAAATAATATATAATTTTTTTCTTATCCACTCTGGGGAGCACTAAAGTACTCTGAAATTTTCCCAAGTCCCATAATAGAACTTCATACTAGGATAAATCCTTATCCCAACTCACAAATTCGGGTTACCCCTCCTCCCTCTCTCAACCAAGGTGACTAATTCACCATATGATTGACTAGGGTGTACCCCTTTACCTAACCTCATATTGGGAAAATAAATTTCATGGCCCTCCCAAAGGAATAATTCTTCACTCATATACACTTTGTCGGTCCTTTATATAATCCCTATAACTGTGATAAACTCTTCACCTGGGTACTTCATTTAGGAAAACCCCATTACTAGATTGATAAAATAGGGTTGTATGTCAAATATAATATTCAAGGATTATAATCATGTTAGTCCTAAAAGGGACATAAGTGATAATAATATGGTGGGGTGATTTAGGGTATGAACATTTCATTCATATTGAACACTATTTGTTAAAAACATCTAAATTCTCTATTTATCATGACCTCAAGATTATTAGGGTCATGTCTTATTCATATATTTTGAAAATTTATCTAATTATTCCTTTACATGGTAATAATTTATATTATATTGATTATATTTCATTACACTTTTACTAGTTGGTGTATATAAATTAATTAAAAATGAAACAATGTTTTTTATATGGTTCACCTAACTAGGATACTCTATAGAGAACACAATGACAATGTGGCATACATCATAATCCACTAACTGTAATGAAAAATGTTATGATTAAATTTATGTTACTAATTCATTAGAAAGAATCCAATATAATGTTTTAGGATGAGGAAAATCATCACCCAATACACATATCTTATCTTCCTCGTTTACCCATGAATCTGGGATCAAACATTATGAGTTCACCACTCTTAAATTTATTTAACACTGCCCTAGGGTAAGAAAATCAGACATTTTTCAGAATTATATATACCATATTCAACAAAATTACGACTGAATGCATCTTTTTTATATTGATATATTCTCTATTAATGATCACCCTTTTTATTCCTTTATAATAATTTAGTATTTTCTTATCACATTACTTATTATATGATTAATAAATACAGAGTGGGACATTATAGTGAAATTCATAGAACAAATCCTCTCTATTAAATAGTAAAAAATAAATATTCCTTTCCCTAAAATTATGATATTTTTGTAAAGTGCATGTTACTACTTCTTTTCTACCCCCTCATAGTGAAATTCATGCTTCATCCTCGTTGAGTTGGGATATGTGTTATAATCTGATTTTTATATCTAGTTTGAATTTTTCAATATACTTTTTGTAATAAGATAAATTGATCAATTTAAATTGACCGTATGGAAACTCATTAAAATTCATCAAATTCTTCCAACTCATCCTCCATGAATATCCTTCAATATTTATAAAACCATAGCCCACCGTAACTGATTTTTAGTCAGTTGTATTTACATTATAGGAAGGAAATAAATATCCATTTAATTTATTTGAATAATTACTCTAATAAAAATTAAATTTTTCATTAATTTTGATAAATGTTCAAGGTCATTATTCATAAACCAATTATGAATAGTTTATACTTATTCGAAGTCAAATTATTTAAAACTGTTTCATCACCTTTTGACACGACCACCAAGACAGCTTACATAAAAACACCCCGCTATTGTATTAGTATTTCTTGGATAACATTCACTTAAAAATTCTCATATACATGAAAATTTGTTCCTTTTTACATCTTCTATATAATTCACATAAGAAACTTATATTTTACATGTAAAATATTTTCACTATATCTATCACAATGATTGTACTCGTCATTCATGTGGCTCATAGGTATACTCTCAGGACACAATTTCCCTCAACATGACATGTTTTATCTCCCAATTACATTTTAACCACTTCATAGAGCATATATTGAATGTTTTAAAAAATATATAATACCAAGACTACTCCACAACATAACAATAAATTTTTCCCAATTTTCACTTACCATGAAATATTCCATGGTGTGGCCAACCCTGAACTAACTTTTATTTCTCCACGGAATTTTTTATGAACACAAAACCACCAAAAACCCTTGTCATAGCATCTAGAAATCGATGTATCATAATATTTCTCTAGAAATCCTCCATAGGTAGCACCACAATACATCCCATTCTACCTATCCCATGTTTGAATTATCTTTCTTATCCTTGGCTAAATTATATAGTGCAGTCACATAAGGATTCTTCCTTCAACTGCACTATGAATATTAACTAGAAATTGGTATTTCATATAATGGGAATCCTCTTCACCTTACATTATCTAAAATTCCTTAAACATATATTTATTCCTTCCCTTGAACATCTGAGAACCTTATATAATTCCTCCTCCCTTCAAAATTTCCACTTAACAGATTCCATGTCCATATTCCCCATTTTCAATAAATCAATCATTCAAACAATTTATCATGTACATGTTTTTCATTATTATCAATTCCAACTTCCTTGTTGTTAATAAATGAAAAAATATCTATTATTATTCCATTAAACTCTCCCTACGGATTTTTTTGACAATATCAAACATTTATGAATAGCACTTTTGTCCCTCCTTATTGAAAACGAATTAAAAAGGGAAGTTACTTTTCTATCAAATATTGGGGATCTTTTACTAAATATATTTCTCAAACATAGAATGGGTCCAACTATATCCTATTATTGATTTTTTTTTGATTTACTGAATAGCTATAGAAAAATCCCTTAATGTAAATTCAATTTCCCCTACATTTTATCAATATATGTAATTATTAAAACTCGTAAATATATATTTTTAATCACTAAATCCTCGAATCATATTCATCATGGGATCAATGTAGTAGGTAGAGTCATTAAAAATTCCCACAACATTTCCCATTACAATAATTTATATTGATAAATACACATTTAATATTATCATTTTCAATATCTTAATACATAACCCTTAATATTTTTCACCCATTCACAAAAAAAACATAATTTTAAAAATATTAAATAATTTTTTGTTGAGGATCATACCACAATATAAATAAATTTAAACTAAAATTTAAAAATTTGATAAAATAATAACACTTATACTATATTTATTTTAGTTATTCATTCGACTTACGCATCTTTAGATAAGGGTTAAATGAATTGGAATGTTGATCGAAAATCCCTCTAGGAATTTTACCTATTGAACCTAATATATTGATTCTTAAATTCCGTGTTCTAATTATAAGAATATCAATTCTATATAAGTAGATTTTGGATATTCAAAAATTAATATTATCATACCAAATACCAAACTATGTGTAAGATAAAATAAAATACATGAATGTGAAACTCATTATGCTACTTCCCACATGGTCTTCTTCTTTAGTGGAAAGATATCTCTTTTTACAACGTTATGAAATATTTTTTTATCTATATAACATATTTTCATATCACAATAACTCCATATAACAGATATCCCCATTATTTATTCACCTCATCAGAAATAGTTATAAACGGTGAAGCATGTAGGGAGAGGGGTACCTCAAACATACTCATGTAGATGAATGGGGCTAACAAGATTTGACCAAACCATTTCATTTCACCAATACATATACTATTTTTATCACATGGAGTAGAATTAAATCACTTATGTTACATATTTATTATCCTAATAATTCTCCAAGATAAGACAATTAATTCTTGGATTCAGAAATTAAATATATTATGGTAGCGATCACATTTATGCCCTTCTAATAATTTTTTATTTTTTCATCCCATCTTTCATTAGTTTTATTTATTTCCATATAGCGTTTTTATAGTAATACTTAGGAATGATTTTTTTCTCACATCCTTGTTGGTGATTAGTACCATCTTATACTTTTTATTTGATTTATTATTCTAAATTTAGGAAATTGGGATAACATTGTCCAATTTCTAGAATGTGGAAGTTTATTGACATTTTTTATCTTGTAATTCCTTCAATAATTTCTATATATTCTTCATAATCTAATGAATTTGATAAATTTTCCGGAGATTCATTTAGAATTATAATTTTCCCCAACTAGCCATTGAAATTTATTCCTCAAGAGGATGTATATATAATTGAATACATAATGCTTCCTCCAGTTTACTCCACTTGAGGTTCACATAGAATTTTTAATAGTGACATTATTAGAATAACAAATAATTATTAGGATAAGACTGATACCTCCTTTTACATAAATGTTTTCTTATCCATTTTTTCACTAGCATGAAATAATTTAGTATATTTTCATGCCTCACAAAAAAAATAAATTTGTGTCTATGGACCTAATAAAATTAACACATGACACAATGTCTTCAATGAGTACTCATATGGTTTTTAAAATAATATAAATATAATTTTATGTATTTTTTATGAACTTAGATAATTTTTTCATCACATAGTCGCCTCCATAAATTTACTTATATACATATGGATATTGGATTAGAGAACATCATTATAATTTAGATGAATTTTACTGATATATTACTGAAGATGTGAATCTGCATTTTTTCTCAGTATCATACAATTGATATAAAATATTCGTATATGTGATAGAGCATTTACATATATATCTTCTCCACTTAATAATATAATTAATAAAGAAAATATTTTTTGGGGATCAAATTTTATAGTTGTAGTTGTTTATTCTCTTTAATATTACTTTCAATATTTCCATTGAATTCTTCATTCTTGGACTTTAGATTCAAAAATTCTCTTGACTTTTTTTCCTTCTACATGAAACCATTATCGATCTTTCACACTTTGGAATACATTTATTATAATTCAATCACTTGAGATTCATTATTCTCATTTAAATCAGTGTCCATATACAATCGTCTTTCGTATAGGTTTTTTATCATATAGATTCACTTTCTAGAAACTTTATCTTAACCCATTGTGACATGTTGTCATGTTTTAACCACATATTTTATTCTATTAGATTCTGATATAATTATTTATATTGTTACAAGTCTTTAATCATCTTCCTCATTGGTATCTACACATCATCACTAGAGCCAACCTCACATGGAACTTCATCTTATTTAGGATTAATTATATCATCATTTAATATGATCATAGATTAACAACATGTATCATACATACATAAATTTTTTAATCAACTATATTATTATATTTTAATAAATATTTATCCAAAATATATTCCACACTATGGAAATGATCCTATTGTTTTTACCTCCTGGATCATACTCACATTTCCATTGTAAAAAAAACAAGTGATGTTGAATAATAAACTCCCAAAATAAAATCATATCAAATTAGAGAAAGAGAAAAATCCAACCTTTTGATATCAATCATTATATACAAAGGGACATCAGTGAGAATAAATTGAGACAAGGGGAGTGAATAAGTGTATGATATTTTATGTTAATTTTAACACTCTCCCATAAAAACCAATCATTATCCCATTGATGGTGACTTTATAGTTATTTGGATAAGATATTACCCTCACCATTTGAATATCTATATTAGTATTCAATTAATTTTCTACATTTTAAGAGATGTTATTAATATTTTTTTAACTTTTTTACATGTTTTTGTGAAAACAAAAAATAAATAGATTTTTTTTATAAGATACACTTGAATTGGGATACTCCATAGAAAATTTACTAGCCATGCACCATACATAAAATTCCACTAAAATCACTAATTAATAGTAGGGTATGTGGTAGGTCATTCGCCACATAGGATCACTAACCTTACAAGGTTTATGATTGATATCACTTCTCTCTTATGATACATTTCTTATCCTCTTACATAACATACTACATTATGGTTGGAAACTATAAGATCATTACCCCTTCAACCACCTATACCTAGTACTCCATTGTAGGAACTTCAAAAAATTTATGGACCAATAGGACCATTATATAGAAAAGTTGAGTTTGAATGTATCCTCGTATGTGGATAAATTCTCTGTTGAGGTTCAATTTTTTCTTCTCCACATTTAGTTAAAATTTTCTCTTCGCAACACTTCATATTTCTACAAAAAGTTTGAAAGTCTCCATCTAGTGAAGTTCTTATAAATTATCCTCAAATTTAATTTTAACAAATAAATACTCATTCTTGCTATAATGAAAGTTATAAATTACACCATATGGTCAATATTATTTTCTATCCGCACACATTGGAATTATTTATTTTCCCTCTTTGTGATCAGATATATGATGTATTGTGGTATGTCCCACTACCCTATTCATGAGTAAATATCCTCTTTTGTAATAGGATATCATTATATAATTATGTTATCGACATAAAATCAAATTTGTTTCAAAAAAATGTCCCATAATTCCTTGATGGACATTCTCAATGACTTCTATAACTGTAGTTCACCATAACATTGTCATGATCAATTATCTTCATTTTACAACAAGGAAATTAATATTCATTTAATTATACATATTATTTTCCATAATCAACGTTAATGATTTTTTAATAGTGTCATAAATTACATACCTAAATTATTATAAAAATTGAGAATTTATTGTGAATTGAATGACTCAAAACTCCTAATTCGGTGTGTATATTTCTGACATTCCCACCAACATGGATTACCTTTGAACACCCTAATATTGCATTTTAATTTATACGGGAAAACATCATTAAACATATACATATCAGTAATATTTCACACATTTATTATATTATAGAGTCTCAATAAAAAAACAATTGTGTATATTAAAAAACACTGTTAAAATGGCCATCTACATGACCATAGTGCTCTTTATAGTGTATGATAGGTAGACTATTAGTACACCACACCCATCACCATGATGTGGTCCATCTCCCTTACCATTTTTGGCCACTTCACACATCAGGTCATCAATACAGAAAAACTTATTGAACATAGTAAATTATTTATGGAATAGTACACAACATTTCTGCATTCTGATGTGACAATGTTCGATCATATAGAGGGGTTAGTTTTATTCCTTTCATGTTGCAGCACATGTTATTAAATTAATTCCAAAACCCTTGTAAACCCTTGCCAAAATGATTGGGATTTTTTGTGTTAAACAAGTGCGTTGGAATTGTACCTATGTTCCACCAAGGCAAGGATCATTCTAGACTTTTTTATGATGATCTCATTCTCTACGATGACCATAATCCATGGCATGGTCACACCTTTCTCCTTCCATTATCTTTACTATTCACAATATTCAAAACATGGTATTTTCCATGATGGGAATATTTTCCACCTTGATTTCTCATAGATTACTTCAACCAATCTATCACCCTTATTTTAACCACATAGGCTCCATTAATAATTCATCCACTCTTCTAAATTGTCCCTAGTCTTTCATTTTCCATCTACCATAATTTAACCAAATATATCATTCAAAATTTTTTCCTAATCCATATTCATCCTTATAGTCATGGTTGTATTCATTATTTAAAAAAAAGGATGAACACAAACCTTTAGGATTCCTAAAGTATCCCTATATTTAGGTCTCCCAAATGGTATCCCATTTATCAATACCTCATCCAATACAATTAGATTTTCATGATCTGGGTATACACACTAGTGTTCACCCCTTCAATCATGTATTAACTTGATATTTGGATTATCCATGGATTTACTAGTACATTGATGTATCCTTATAGGTGATTACTATCATGTATATTATTAATAATGGGAGTTATGGGCCTGGTGATACTAGTGACTTCACACCTTACACTGAATGACTATATTGACTACCAGAGTTCCATATTTTCCATCCTTGTCCACTTTATGATCCATGATGTATTTATATTACAACATAGGTGTATATTCTAACCATTTTTTCCATTGATGAATGTATCATGAGGAGTCATCTATAGTAGTTCGAAGGGCCCATGCATATTGTGCTAATGCACATGATGATCGATATATGTGTAATATGAATCCTCTTTTTCATGAGGACACATACCTCACAATTATGTAATCCTTCAACGTAAAAAAATATATTATAAGAATAATAAACACATGGCAAACTCTTAGTACGGGTATTACCCAACATATCTTTAGGGAAACTTATTCATATGTTCAGACTCATTCTCAATGGGTCTTATCCTACGTGAAATCACACTCAAAGTAACTTATTAAATATTAGTTATCCAAATCAAAGGCATATATTCTTTATGATTTATTATAACTTATTGAGGTATATTAACTCAAGACAATAGTCACTCAGAGGTTTATATTCATCAAGATAATCATATGTAGGATTTCAATTCAAAAGAATCAATCATTTTCACCCCTTCATGAAATAGATATCCTAGTAAAATAATGTAATACAACATAAAAATATCTCTACCACATTACGTTAAACTGCATTATTTGGTCATATTATATGACCTTGAAATGTGAAAATCAAACTAAATGGACATTGAGGATTATTACATGGGATATGTATTATGGATATTTGGTGTTCAGTCCCATATTCATTCGAAACATAATTTACTCAATGTAATAAATCTCGCGTCATACATATCCACATTAGGATACATTCAATATGATCCATTCCACTTATTTTTGTGACAAATTACCAATGATTCTTACAATTAATTACTATTATTCAATATTCCCCATGAAAGTATTTATCAATGGTCAATATTAATTATATGACGAAAATACTCAATGATTCATACTCCCATGTGAGACGAACTAAAATAGTCTCTCATGAGTAAGTCACATAAAAAACTTCTATGAAACTTTTTCCTACAATTAATCTCTCCATGGAGCCAAATAAATTATAAGTACTCACGGTTACACAAAAATTATGTGAACCATGATGGTCCCTGTCAAACGATCATAAAAGGTAATATGTATCCAATTATGTTCCATCAAACATTAGAAATCATAATTCCAGTCACAAAGACATATAGAAATCCACATTAATGTTCCTTATCCCAACATCCTAGCACTAAATACGTCCCTAAATGGAAATAAACAATATAATTACCAATTTTATGGAAATATCCATTAGAATTGGTAATATATAGGATAATGACAGATAACCTGTGAAATATATAAATTTTCACATAATTGCATGATTTTGACTAATTCACTATGACAAGGGTCACCAGTTCCAGACCAAGATGCATGAAGGGTTCATAAAAATAGGACAAATCGTTAAGAGAGCCCCAAAGAAGGCTATAATTTCCACTTAAGGGAAATTATTTCATCTTACAACCCAGACTACCAACCAAAGGGAAATCCAAAAAATCATTTTCGGAAACCCTAACTTCTAAATACATTTGAAATTCATGTCCATATAAGAAGTATAGTATATGTAATGGTGTGCGAGATTTTCCATCTGAAACATGTACAGTAGGAGAAATTTATAGATCCTATGTGAGGTTAATAACTATGTGTCATGATGTTCTACAGGTAAAACAAAATGTATTTCAATATTTCTTATGTTATCATCAAACAATATCTAATCATGGCCAGAAATATTTCTTAACATATTGTGTAGTCCATGAAAGTAACATGTATTTTAGAGACATAACATAAGAAATTATAGTAGTTCATGATTGAGGGAGCTATGATAAAATACATAATATACCAAATTATACACATAAACTAGATTTCCCCCACAAGAACAATTCAGTGGTAGTATACATGTAATGTACATGGGAGTACATTTCATATACTATGGTTTCACAAGTCAATTTGTACCTACAATAGAATCCCAAAAGGGATATGGAGTCTCATACCCCTTGTATCATATTATACACACAATGTATAGTCACTCTACATGATCCAAACTAAAAAAATATGTGATTGACTACTTGTGATATTTATAAAAAACCTATTTAATATTACATGTATTTTAATGTGTTGTTATTAGTAAATTTCATATGACCACACCCATGTGTCATAATTGGAAAAATAATTTTCTATTATAAATATTTTTCAATATATAATTTCACTCTTAATATATGCACATTTTATTGGGGATGTTTATGTTTCATTGTGAGTTGATGTAGATCCGTATATCATAGTGATGGAGGTATAAGTAATGGGTGTGATGTTTCAATAAGAAACAAGGTGTGTAACCCACCATGATGGTAATCTAGTCCAATAGAATGGGTCCTTGATAATCATCATGGAGTTTATAGCCGCATCTCACAAACAAGTTTCTAGGTTCTCTATATATGTAGATTATACCCCCTTAGCCAATTTATTCACCACACAATAAAGAAGTTTCCCTCAAAAGGGGTTTCTAACATCTTAGATGATATGCATATCTCTTATAGGGACATGACCCCTATTGTGCTTATAGAGAGGTGGATTAAATCTATGGTTTCTATCATAATGTAATGATTTGTCTTATAGATTTTAAGGTCCTAACTACATGTTTGTAATAATGGGTCTCCATTTGGAAATGACATACAATATGGTTGTTTCCTTTTTTGGTTTTTGAGATTTTAGTAATATGGGTATCTACTATTTCTAAGGTGATATATTCCTTCAAAGAGATAAGGAATAGAGGCTAAATTATTCCACCATTATTGGTAATATAAATCATCGACCATATCTATGTTTTCAAAAAAAAATCCCCATACTCAAGGATTATTATGATTACTTCAAAAAAATCTTAAATTTTTGGGGTTCTTATAGAGTATTTATACCGACACTTGTTTATACCTCTCACCCACAATTATTGTGTTTATGTAGAGATAATATAATTTTGAAGAGACATTATATTATTTCAATATGTTAAATATGGTTTAGTTGATGCATACTAGTGTATAATAGTTTATGGTGGAAATGGTTACTATTGTTTTTCTCTTATTGATAATTTTTTCAACATGTCGTTGTTTTCCTCTATCAGATGCTAGTCATTTTGAGTGATAATATTTATTATGTATTTATCTTTTTGGTTTCACCTTTTTGAACTATATTGGATAACAATTTTCACATACACATATTTTTATGTTGTTAAATTATTTATGTATATATTTTTATGGTTTTTGTTGGATAAATATTATGTATATTAGATTTTTTACTACCAGAAAATATAGGACAATTCCTACTATAAGCACCACGCTTAATTGGTTATTCTCACTAGCTACTTATTTATTTGAGGTTGGATAATAGTTGCACATTCAACTTAATGATGGAACTAGTAAGGACTCGTGGGGTTAGATCATGTTGAATTGTAGATATGCAATTCATATTATTAATATTGAAATTATAGTTAGTTTTATTATGAGGTATGGTTTAGGAATTTAGTTTAGGTGTTATAAGGGTCTTATATCATTGATTAAAATATAAAATATCATTTCATAAGTGTGATACAATATGTACTCAATCAAAAAGACAGTGTGAACCTATCTTTTCAACAATAACACTATGATATAGTTTTATGTGTAATTCAAAGATGATACATGCATCATATAGTGTCCATCCATGTTTTTAGATGTGTTTTTTTGTTTTCTCACAATGGTATACTCTAGTAACCATTGTATTATGAAATCTAATGTCTGATTATACCTGTACGAAACCAAATTAACATCTAATTTATGGTTTTTAAAAATCCCATTATATTGTTTGAATTTATCATTGAAAATCATTTGAGAGATGAGAAAATAGTTTAGAGATTAATGGTAACATATCTAGTCCCCATTAGCTAATGGAAGATAAGTTTAATTTTAACTAGGTGAATACATTCTTATATAATGAATGATAGTTACTATAGATCCAGACATGAATACCTATACGATAAACACACAATATTAATTCCTATGATATATTACAAAAGGTATTATATGTAAATATTATTCCTTGAATGATAGAGAACATGTGGGAGTCCAATAATATATATTACTTCTTTGTTTAGTCCCAAATTGATCAAATAGTTGTTCTTATAAAAGTTTTATATATTCATGGTGAAACAAGATATTTCTTGATGTCTTAACATAATCATTATTGTATAAATAGTCCATTGTTAGAGTTTTAACCATTATAAAAAGGTTTAATATGGGGATGTTCAGAATGGTCAGGTTTTGTAATAGTTTGATCCTCTTTAGGGAAACATAAATGTAACCAAGAACATTCTTGTATTATGGATGAGATACTCATTGATCATGAATTTTTATAGATTCCATCAATCTTAGAAGTTATATTGAGTCATCAAATGTAATATTTGAGATGGTATGTTCCATTAAATAATACATTGTAAATAGTATATATCTATATTGACTATGTTGAATGTTAAGATATTTCAATTAAAAATTCCCACTTGCTAAAAAATAGTTTAATATTCCTAACAGATAGCTGGGGTTGTTACATGGATGTATATCTAAATTAAAGGAATATTTTTGATTTTATTATTTCTAATTATAGGAGATATATCATCTGGTTGTGTCGATAGGAGAGAAGGTGGTGAATGTGTTCCTAGGATGGAAAATACTTTGAATCCTTTCAACTACCACTCTGAGTTACATCTCATGGGGCATTGAGCACAAATAGTCATGTTACATGTAGTTTCACATGAGTGATGAACCTTATTAGGTAGAATATTATAGAGTTTTACCAATCATTTTTCATCTTCTTCACATTCAGTATTACACACAAATTTCATCCCCATCCATTCCTTTCTTCCAATAATATTTTTTAGGAGATGCAGATTCAAGTGGATCTCCAAAAGAAGAATTATTTAGATTAATACTGCTATAGGGAATGATCATCCATTTTTACAACATATTTAATGGTGTGAAATTTCTCAATTATAAAGGAGAATGTTTTTTTGGGACTCCATAATGTAGTTTTGAGACCCTATATTATAATCTTTCATGTATTTTAGAGGGTTCATGGTCTTAATGACATGTAACGGATGAGTAGTCTAAGCCATGGTTTCACCAAAATTGTTAGAAGGATACTCATTCCTGATTTTTAGGGATGCTATTTCTAGGATTGCAGATAACTATTCCCCCAGTTAGAGAGTTTGGATTAGTGTTCTATCAAATTCATATAATAATTGTTACCTACTACTGTTAAGGAGAACTATAATGAATTCTGAAGGATGTTTCTTCGATTCCCTTATTATGTGATTATCATCAATATTTTTATACTTAAATGTGTTTATTAGTATTTTATATAATAAAAAAAATAACCCATTCAATAATGGGGATTAGATTTTATAGTTGGATGTATGTTTTGAGAAAGAATTCTATTGTGATCAATGTACCCTGTATGACATATGGTGAGAATAAAAGTGGTTCCTATATATGAAATTAGTCCCATTAAGAATTTTCTATAGGTTTTGAAATAGTATTCCATAGGTAGTGTGTAGATATATATAAATTAACACTAAAATACTATAAATGTTATTTTGTATAATAGTTTCTTATAATATTTTATGTGATCCATGGATCATATTTAGTGGTCATTATAGATTCAAATGGAATATTGATATAAAACAGTGGACTAAAAATACATAATTTTTGTGGTTCATTTAATACATGAAGATCTCCAATAGTGTTATGGGTTATCAAGGTTTACGTTGAGGAATTATATTTATGATAGTGGACAAGAGTTTTTCTTAAATAAATCTTGAGGAATTAGGTTCTTAAGTAAATATAATTTATTATGGATCATATGGTATATGATGGAATTATTTTGATTTTTTATTCAGCTAGTTGAGGATATATATAATGATCCAGACTTGCTATACATTATTTTGATAAATGTTAGTGGTTTGGTAGGTATTTTATTGGTTTTAATAGCCCTCACATCCTAATTAATTATGGAGGTACAAATTAAATCCATTTATTATAGTATCTAGTGCGATATTAGTTATTATGGTTACAAAAAATATAGATTCTCTAGGGGTACATCATCTAGCCTAAATGGTGGATACTAGTGCTCACATAACACACATCTTGGATGTTACAAGGAAAAGTTTTGAACTAAGGAATCCCATGGGGGTTTTAATCCATAGTGGTGTTAAAATAACCATGCATGGGTGTTTATCATGTAGTGGGACTAACTTTTTTTGTCATGTTTGTTTTCAAGAAGGTCATATTATTTAGTCATCAGAAATCAATCTAGGGTAATATATGGGGTTTCACCATAGAATTTATGATCCTTTGAATGGGTATAGACTAAACACATTGGGTTTTAGTTGAATAGTTCGATATTGGTATATGGGTTTGTATCATCGTGGGTTATAGTAGTTGATGTCATTTCACGATTTACTTCTTAATCCCTCTCATGAAGAGAAATCATATTCCATCAATGTTATCAGTAGTAATGAGGGAACCTGCATTAGGAGATGGGGGAGTAATTATATAGATTTATCGAAAGAGAATGAATTGATTATTATTTTAGTTTGGTGATCCTTTTATTTATTATATTGGATATGTTTTAGGTGTTCCATGTTTTCTGATGATGAGAATTAAATGTAACTACAAGGATGATCAATTTTTGAGCTCTTCTATAGATTTGTGTGGGATATTTTATTGATTAACTATATAATATTTTTATGATTGTTGATGGATCTTATTTGGTAGAATTTAAGTCTCCATTTTAATATATTAGAATAAATCTACTGAGTGTGGTCCCCTAAATAATCAATATTTATATGGACAGTTTTGATGATCCATGATTTCAACAACATGCTCAGAAAATGTGAGACATGAGGGTGTAATGGTATTTAATGTGCATTTTGGAAGAATTAATGACCTTTTTTGGATTATGTCTTGTTATTGAATTTTGATAATAGACCGGAGTTGAATGATTCATGTGAGGTGGCATAAAATAATGGGAAGGAAATTTAGATCAATGAGATAGTGATGGAAATGTTCTTCCACTATTGTGGCTAAATTTCACAATGATATTGAATATTTAAATTTAGATGAATAACTTGGGAGGATTGGTCTTTTTAAAATAAGGTGGCTCTATAAGAATGTCACTTTAGTAGCTTCGTTGTTTCCATCTTAGAGATAAAACATTTTATGATTGTGGATGATGGATTTTTCTGAATTTTTACCTATTATAAATTAAGTCAATTTTAATTGACAATGTCTCAGATTTCTATAAAGGATGTAATATGGTAAATTTACAAAAGAAAATGGCCACAATTTTTCTAGGGTGGTTTTATTTTTTTTTCAATGTATGTTAATTACCCGAGGGTTGAAATTTTGAGGAATTTAAGGATAATTTTATTTTAGGTGATATTTAATATTAATAAAAATACATAAATATTTCTCCCTCCATCATTATGGTTGTTATGTTCACAATTGAGGTTTGGATAGAAATTTTAACAACACAATATTGTTTGAAATGGATTCATTTCACCATGTTGAGGAGAAATTATATGAATAGGGTTTAGTTTCACGTTTTTTTGTTTCAATTAATTAATTAAATGACATGTTGACTTAATAAATTGTAAATAGATATTATTTATGTGAAATAATTCAGCTTTGGCTATTGGAGAAGAAACTCACAAAGGATAATTCAAAAATTTATTTCATGGGGGTTTTTATATGACAATGTTGATTAGATCCTAATTCATTGATGGATGAATTAGAGTATCAAAATGATCCACATTATTTTCTAATATTTTTTTCTATTCAGTAATCCTCATTTATAATATGATTCAATTATTTTACCATCCTTATTATATAACATGATTTTCCATGGAGAATCTATAGGGATGTTTCATTAGTAATTGAATTTTTAATTTCATTGGGGTTTTAATGATATGATTAAAAAAATATAGTTTTTTAGTGAATTACATATTAATATTTTATAGAAATTGAAATTTTGGATTTTATGATAAATAATTAAATTAGATTATTGGGATATCATTTAGTTGATTATTAAAAACACATATTATTTTATTTTTATAAAAAAAGTCATTGAATATTTTTTCCAATGGTCCCTGGGATTTTGAATGGTCAACCATTTTTGAAATAAATATTTTTAAAAGTAAATCACATAATCGATATGTCATAATTCTACATTGGATGTATGAAAAAATTTTATGGAAAACTATTTATAAATTATTAAAATCTTCTCCATTGAGCATTGTTCTACTATCAATCCTTATAATGAGTGTTTTACTCATTCCTGTTCATTAGACAATAACATTACATTGGATGAAAAAATGGATAGATAAATGATAAATAAGGAAGTGATGGTTGGGGTAATCATAGAAGAACCAAAATAGTGAGTAAGAAGGAATAAAGATAATATGAATTATCATTTGTTGGATGATACATTGATAGAATGATGTGGAAATGAGTTTATCAAGAATGGGAGGATATCAAGATTAGGTATAGGTATGTGTTCGATGGATTGTAGTTGGTGTTATTTTTTTAGTGAGAGTCTATGTGTATGTTTAATAGAAATAGTGATAATGTGTGGAATAAGATAGATTTGAGACATTAGAGGTGATGATAAATTAGTGGAATGATCACCCAAATTTAGGCCCAACCCTTAGATGATGTATATAGAGGAAGGAGTATAATGAACCATGATGTACAATGATATTTATGGTGGTGCATTATTTTTTTATCAAATTTAACCACCCACCTATATGAATAAAACACATGAATTTTATATTATATTTTTTTTGTTTATAATTCAATAAGTTATATATTTTAATATTTTGGGTTGTTTCAAATGAATTATGATCTTATTAGGTTCCTTGTCTCATAGCTACGATAACAAAGGGAGTGGGATGGAATTTATAGTGAACCAGGGGTTAGAAACCCCCTAGTTGTATATCGGTCCCATTGAATAGTCCCTATATACCCATAATAGTGTTGGGAAGCCCCTCATGATGGGGAGTGGGTCCTCTAAAAATGGAATTTATCTTTTAGAAATGTGATAATATTGGAATATCAAATCAAGTCATATAACATACGCCATAAGTTATGATATTCATGAGATTCTTATCATGGATTATTATATCGTTTTTCATGATTGGAGATAGTGTTAATGAATATTGACACATCCTCCCTTGGTTTCCTATGGTATGAAATCAATTTTTTGATTCATTTTTAGAATGAAGCAATTTTTTTTCTAAATTATCATAAGCACAATGTGCATGAATTATATGTATTTAATGTTGATTTCCATGCAGTGGAGGAAGATTCTCAGGCTCCCCCAATACATTAAAGATAATATAAAAAAGATGAGAGATACCTATATAGTATATGTGAGTTATAGGGATATTTTCATGAAACTAATGAATCCATATCTTCCCCCCTATTCTCTATTTATCAATGATATAAAGGTGTTAACAACCCTTTTATGTTTGGAGGTCCTCCTATAGAGTACAAGTATCGTAGTGGTTAGTGTCATCCTAATAGAGTTGAATATATTTTTTAATATCAAGGTTACCATGAAAAAGAATATTCCATCATGAAAAATAGATATGAAGAAGACATCATGTGAGGTACACAGCTTATTTTTCATATTATTCAGAATATGTAGATTTGAAGATGATTTGATGGGAAATATTATGGGTTTCACCCATTGTTATCATCATTACATGATCTAAAATAACCAATAATTAGTATCATAGAATCATTCATCTTCAATTCAGTATGTTTATCTAATAATTTCATACCGAAAATGGATATTTTATAGTGTTTAAGTCATATCCTAATGTAAGATATGACATGAATTAATATCATCAGTTTTTTCTCCAATCTACTCTACCAAAATTTTTATTATTATTTTATTTAGTGAAAGATGGTTTTTTATACGCTCTGATTAATGTGTATTAATAGGTTTGTCACGCTAAAATCCTAATATTTTTCTCTCAAAAATTTTCTATATTATGGGAGATATCATTGGTAAGTATAAAATGACAATTTTTTTAAAAAATATTCTTACATTTTAATGGGGATATAGGTGAAGTCACTGATTACAATTTAATCCACTGTAAGAGTAATTAATGGTGTCATTGTATGGTGAGATATATATTTACTCTTTGTGATTATGTTATCACTGATTATGATAGATATATCGCACAATAATATTTAAGCAACCCATGACATATTAAAATGGTGTCCTTGAGAGAAAATTCATATAGTTTTAAATACCTATTTACAACTCATCATGCAATCCATCTAAACTTTTGATCTAGACCTATTTATAAATCATTAAATTTTTTCAGACATATATAGTCTACGAAGTTGACCTTTATATGATTATAATAGTGAATTCCATTTATGAAATTCCACTAACCTTCTTAAGACTTCATCGGCTATCCTATGATAAATAATCCAAATATTAATCGTAATTTATGATTGAAGAATAAAATTAATAATGATTCATATTTTCTAAAAATTGATTATTATTTATAACAATATATTAAATGATCAGGTTATGAATTTATTAATAAGATATTTCTTATAGAAAATTAATTACGGAATATTCATATTTATGTGTAATTTTTATTAATTAAATAAAAGGTTTACATATTTTTAAATTAACATAACAATTAACAAATATAAATTATTAAAAAAATTGAATATTACATATGATTTATATTTAATAAATAAGTAAATACTGATAGATTATTATGTATATATAATTCGTATAAAATATGTGATAATAATGACTATTAAGACATAAATTATTTTAATTTTAACATACACATGACTTGTATTAAAATTTTGAGACTCTAAAATAATCCCTCAAATAGTTAGCCAATTTATTTGAAAAATTATATTTGATTAAAAAAATTATTTTATTGAAATAATAACCTTAATTTTAATTTTGATATAAATTAAAATGAAAGACCAAATATAAATCATATTACAGTAATTAATATAATTGTTTCATAATAAATCATTTGAAATAATTATATTAAATGGAATTATTAGTGTGGTAATTTAAACAACATCAAAACGAGTTTTGTTGATTAACTTAATCATGGATAGAAGGTGATAAGCATTTGATGGTTGGATTGTAGAAATGGTATCAAAAAAATAATTCGAATACAAAATGATTATATTTTACATAATATAATATATTTAAATGTAAATGTCGTATAATGAAAATTATAAAATAGACTATATTATAAATAAATATAAAATAGTTATATTTAACTAATTATGGAGTGCCAGTTGTTATTTCAAGATTATAAATTTTTTATATTTTATCACCCCAAGATATTATGTTATATTTATTTTTTCATAAATTAAATGTTAATGTTTTTTTGGGTGCACACAACACTATATTTAATAAATACATGATACTCATTTAAAATATTATTATTTAAACATGACCATTAAAAATTATCAATTAAGTTAGAAGGTATGAATAAGACTAAATAAATTATGAAAAAATTAAATGGCTTAAAAATGTATAAAATAAACTCAATTCTTATTTACTAATTTTAAATAATATATAATCCATCTTATTTTTTTGTGAAGAAATTCTTTTTTCAAAAAAGGTGGTTTAGTCACTCTTTGAACACATAATTTAAAATTAATTTTTCTACATTATTGTGTTTAATATAAAAAATAATTTTTTAAAATTTAATATCCATATTAACTTATCACAATCTTCTGAGATTATTGAGAAAATATTAATTTTTTAGTAAATAGTGAAAAATAAAATTTTTTTATAAATTTATAATTTAAATTATTAAATTAAACCCCAATGTTATTTTAATTAAATATATACTTAAAATAAGACCATGTTTATTATATTAAATCCAATTAATTTTATTTAAATCATATTTATAATATATAATATAATAAATCTATATTAATGATTTAAAACACATTTTTTTCCGAAAGATGTTTTGAAGTATATAATGTTTGTCCATTTTTATTTATTAAAAAACCCTAAAAAAATCAATAAAATTAATTTATATATTATAAATCTCTAAATATTAATTTAAATTCATATATGTAATGGCTTAGACCTCTCTGGTCCATTCCATGGCTGAAATTTGGTGGCTGGGGTGTTCTGGGAGGTCAAGGTGACTTGTGCCCAATACTTCTCAAAATTTCGAGCTCTGTGAACAATGTTTCTAGTTATGGGAACAATGTCATTGGTGATATAGATGTGATCACATTCATTGGTGAGACAGATGTGTACAATGTCATCGGTGAGACATATGTGAACAATGTCACTAGTGAGATAGATGTGTACAGTTTCATTAGTGAGACAGAAGTGAAAAGTTTCATCGGTGAGACCAATGTGAAATGTGTAATCGGTGAGTCATTTGTACTGTTAGCATCGGTGAGTTATTTTTACTTGTTGTTTCAGTGAGTCATTTTTACTGTCTGCATCGGTGATTTATTTGTACTTCTGGCACCAATGAGTCATTTTTTATGTCGGGTGTCGGTGAGTCATTAGTATTGTCAGCATCAGTGTGTAACATGTAATGTTGATGTTAGGGATTAATTTGTTCTGTTGTTGTCGGTGAGTCATTTGAACTATTAGTGTTAGTGAGTCATTTTGTATTGTCAACATCAGTAATTCATTTTTACTTTCGACGTTAGTGAGTCATTTGCATTATTATTGTCTGTAGGTGTACAATGTTTGCAGCTTCCTACAGTTTCACACATTTTTTGTTTTCTTTTATGAAAAATGCATTCGAGTCCCCATATCAATGGATTTAAGGACAATTCAAATCCCATAACTCCTATATTATTTTTCTTATGGCTCGGGATGCCTTTTCATGGTCAAACATCATGGTTTAATGCGATTTTTCATTTAATGGGAAATCCCGCGTATCTTAAACCTATAATCCATTATATCTTCTAATGGGAAGAGATATCTTCCTCCCTTATTATACCTTCTTGTTCCCTAGTGTGAGAGGTCCAACCATTCATTCATCCCATATGATATCTATGATCAAACCGTAATCCTTGGACCATTTATCCATGAAGGTTCTTCTTACTACATGTGCACCCCCTGTTTTGGTGAAAATAGTAAGTATCGATCTATAATCTATAGAAGGTATGATCTTCCTCCAATCTAGTGTTTTCTTCAAAACATCTTCTCCCATTTCTCCTTGCAATGTTATGGAATGTGATATCCATGTTTCTAATGGAATTTTCTTGGGTGTCAGTTGGTGCAGTTTGCCGCGATGTCCCCTAGTGGATTCAGTTGTCGTTGGGTAGTTGATCATGGTCACTTTTGTGGACCATTCTCATGTAAAGAACATCAAGAACCTGTTTGGGGTAATGGATTCTTTTCTTCACAGTTCATTTACGTGAAACAATATAGTTATCATGTTATAGCCCAATGCATCACAGTGTAATTGACGTAATAAATATTTTAATAAAATTAACAAATTGGTATTAATCTCATGAGATTGCCTCTTGTTTTGATATATAGTGGGATATCTTTGACTTCCTTGGTAATAATGTAGTTATTAACTGAAAATGGTAATGAATGTAAACTGGAATGAATTTTAAATAATTTTCAATGATAAAAAGGCATGTAAATGAATCTGGTTTTTGTTGTTGTAATTAATTTTTAATCAAATTGATGTAGTAATCATGCATAACTATTTTTGATAGTTGTGATAGATTTTATTAGCTTTCCCATAGTTGGAACAAATAATAATTAATCTGTTAATTTAATATGGAATAATGAACCAGAGTTTTATAAAAAGATAAATCATTTTAGGGTTCTGAGTTACCCTGTTTCTTGTAAAGCCGAGTGCCTTATGCTTTGGAGCCTTGATAGAGCGTTGTGTGAGAATGTTGGATGCCTTGTTTGTGGGCCAAGATCCCATTTTATATGATGTTAGTTTCCTGATACTTGTGAGTAGATATGATCCTGGATGGATGTTGTGTTATGTGGGGGTAGGGAGGCCCATTGGCTTTTCCAAAAGTTGACTCCTAGGGTGGCAAGATGTATCAGTTTATGAATGTGGGTGTTAAGGAGGACCCCTAAGATAAAGAAATGGGATGGATGTTAATGTCTATATTTTTTCTGAATCATGTGGGTTTTTATCTACATATCATTCCCCACTTCTCAACCCATATATTCATTATTACCCTCCCTCCAAAAGGGGTTAACTCACATGAGTGATTCCACGTTCTATCCATTTTTAGCTTCTCAAGAGAGGATGAGTCTATGCTCCTGTTATTGGTGGTAAAGACCTAATGTGTAGTCATTTACTCACCACGTTGATACCCCTTATGTTTGGTAGCTTGAAATGTTTTTTCTAGAATTCCTAGGAATATGGGAATGTAATAATGCTATTAATATATTATTGAATAAATGATGTTAACCCATGCGGTTGAAGCTTTTTGGGATACAATGTTGAGGTAATATTTAAGAGAATCTATGGACTTGGTTTGGTTATTCCTAGATGGCATGAAACATTGGTGTGATGCTAATAAAATATGTTATTGAATTGTTAATTGTTAATTAAGGTCTAATTAATTAATTAACACAAAGGGAAACTGATAAAACATGGAATGGAGTAATGTAATAAAGCACTTTAAATGTTTGTTTGCTTATAGGATACATATTCTGCGCAATGGCAGCCATGTGTCTGAGAGACTTTAGCTATAGTTGATTATAAGACTAGGTTATTCCCATAGTGCAGTTGTGATCTATAGAATATTCTATAATTTTTGTGTTTCTATATGATACTTTACCCCCATCAGTTTGGGAAACTGTCTCCCTATGGATTCTAAGCCATGGGGGTGCATTTTCACCAACATTCTAGTGGGGGGATGGATGACTGACTACCCACTTGATCCCGCTCTCTTGTATTGTTAGATACTTGTGCTAGTAGGAACATAAGTTTTTTTCCCCATATATGTGTGCATACGTCTGTAATGTCTTGTGGTTATTCACACACATATATTATGTATATATTTTCCAATGGACTGCGATAACAATAATGTGTATCGAAAATGATGGATTGAGGATCCTTACCATGTGAATGGGCTATAATGGCTCGTGGTATAATTCTTGACATATGATACACATTCTACACGATATTTTTTCTCCCAAAAACTCACTGGTTACATTGGTAATGTGGATGAAGTGGTTGTGTTCCATGAGGTGCATACTTTGGTGCTTCACCCAGGTGTCTGTAGGAAAACCTTTTTGGATTGAGATGCTTTGGACATGCAACATTGGGGAAAAGTGGCAGACCAATGTGGAAGTGGTAGTGGGATACCCTTGATATTCTCTATTATATAATATACTCTTGAATGTGATACATAGGTAGAGAATCCATGGTGAAGTTGAGAACTTAGTATACTTATTTATCCGATGAATTAGTTTCACTTATTCTTTTCTGTGCTTTATCATTAATTATTTACACTTGAACACATAGCTCCTTGGTGGATCCTATTGAGTTTACTTTTATACTCACCATATATAGGTACAAATTTTTTTTAGGTCACTTGGAGAAAGTTAGAGATCGGGTTTGTCACTGCTAATTTGGGGTTGTAGGAGTTGTTCAGTCTTAATGGTCACTGCTGTTTTTATATTTTTTGGGTACTTGTAGATTTCCATTTCTTTTGTATAAGTTCATTCATAAAATTACATATCTGAAATTGGGTTTTATTTTATATTTTAGTATGATTGGGAGTTGGTTGGTGTCCTTATTATCTCTCTCTTTCGCATGTGTTCTCGTAGAGGGTAATGCCTCCCATTTGTGTGTTTACTATTCTCTCGGTTCTAGTCAGCAACCCGGGGCCTACTGGAGGTGGGACTTAAGGGTCCCTATCTCTCTTCTCACATCGCTATCCTAGGATGGGTACACCATGTTTGGATGGGGTCCTTACAAAGTGGTATCAATGGTCAGGTTGAGGGATATGATGATGTTTGGTTTTAGGAACAGGTGTGGTTACATGGGTTGGTAGGGAAACATTGCCAGTTATGATTAAAAAGTTATGTAAACACTGGATACCGGTTGAGACATAGGAATTTAGGTCCCCCCTGTGATCTGATACGCTGACCTTTAAGTTTACAGTGACTATTAAAGAAGGTGACATTAGTAGTAGGGTAGAGATATATAAAAGGATATTGTATTAATTTTTTTCACCTATGTTTGAATTTGTAGAACTTGTGATAGGTTAACCTAAAATTAATAAAAGAAAATAATTAATTAATTAACGTTGATCCTTCCATATTTCTGGTATAAAATCTATAACTGTTTTTTATATTGTCGGTATTTCTCCAGTTCGACGTCCTCATCAGGTTTGTGTATATGATATCTCGGAGGTAGCACCGGTAGATCATCGTAGGGAAGCGGTTGACGATGACGACACCTAGAGGAGGACACAACCTGAGTTTCGGAGCTTGAGTCTACCAAAGTACAGGGGATCCATTTTTGATTCTGTCATAGAAGACTGGTTAGAGTAGGTTGAGATATCCTTCAATTCGATCCATGCTCAGAAGGATCACTGGCTGTCTTTGAATGTGATGATGTTTCATGGGGAAGCGAGAAAGTGGTGTTTATTGTTCATTGGTTATCTTAATGAGTTGGTGATCATATGGGAGGAGTTCTAAGACAAGTTCAGAGTTTAGATTCTTTCTTTGACTGTGAATGTGTCAAGTCACTAAGAGATTCTTACACTTCAATAGAGGAGATACTGTGTGTGGTTGTTTGGAATCCATTTCATGAACCATTAATGATATGCTTAGGACCTATTACTAGATTAGGAGGCCATGGTGAGGCATTTTGAAGAGTCTTTTCATCAAATGATATAGTCTTGGGTCACCCAATTTATGCTAAAGGCATATCTTAATGTTCGAGAAAGGGACGTGTTTATTGAGAGGTTGTTATCCAAAACTAGATCATCAATAGAGGAGAGTCTACACGAATCCTCATAATGTAGGACTACGGTCTAGGGTTCCCGATTCTAAGCGAAGAGATGTTTTTGCTCGTCTGATGGCAGGTCCCCATCACTCAGCATCTCATTTATCCCAGGCCAGCGGATCTCATGCCTAAGCCAAGGGATTAAGTGATTTTTTTCTTATGGAGGCCAAGGTCATCAACAGAGATAGTACCCGACCATTTAGAGTGGTCATGGTGCACCATGTGTTCCGCTCCATGTTTTCCTATTGAGGTTGTTCTAATCGAGGTAACAACATTAGTTTGCACTAGCTTTCGATCAACAGAGAGATGATGTGGTAGGGAGAGGACATAACCATGATGCTCCCATCCTCTGAGAGAAGAGTGTGGCCATAGTGGTGGTTGTCATCAGGGTCAGAGAGGTCATCGAGCAGGCCATGGTCAGTTTCATGCCTTAGCATTGCTAGTACCAGGAGATCAAGACATCGTTTGAGGTACCCTTTCCTTTTTTTCCACCTAGGTGTATGCCTTGTTTGATTCAAAATCCACATACACCTTCCTATCACCTTCCCATTACCTTTTTTTGAGACATGAATTAGAGGGGCTTCTAGTGCCCTTGGTGTTTATGATGCTAGTTGTAGGTGAATGTGACTTGTTTGAAGTATGTGGAGACTATGAGGTAGTTCTGGGGAAGCACCTTTCATGGGGAGATTTCCTATGTTTACAAATACAACCATATGAATTCATCGATGGCATGGATTGGTTGTATTCAGTGTAGTCTATAATGGATTTCTTTAGGTAGTATGTCGTTTTCTTCGATGATTATGTGGATCCAGGGGTGTTTGTGGGAGATTTTGACCCTCATATGGGTTAGAGGCATGTTCCATCCTTTTAATCCTTGATGGAATAACAGATTCTGAGTTCTTCAGAGGATCAACTGTTGGTGTTTCCTAGGACTTAGAATGGTACCATAATACCTTTCTAGAAGAGGTTGTAGCATTCCCCCCATGATTTGATATTGATTTTGGGATAGGGCTACAGCCAGGAGAGTCTTCTATCTCTATCCATCCAGATCGAATGGTCGTCTATGAGTTATCGGAAAAGCTTATACATCCCAATAGTGTATTACAGGGCAGTTTTTTTTGTCCGAGTTTTTCACCATTGGGTTCACCGGTTTTGTTCTTGAAGAAGGCTGATGGATGTTTGTAGTTGTGCATTGATTATCATTGCCTAAAAAATGTGACTGTGATGAATCACTATCCTCTTACATGGATTGATGTTTTATTAAATCAACTGATGGTTTCAAGTTTGTTCTCAAAGATGGACTTATTGTCAGGATATCATTAGATGTTTGTGATGTATGAGGATATCCCAATGACTTCATTCCCTTATTGTCATGGGAATTATGAGTTCATTTTAATGTCATTTGGTGTGATTAGTTCTTCAGCTATGTTAATGGGATTGATGAACTCTGTGGTCCTTGTGTTCCTAGATAATTTTTTGGTGGTTTACATTTAAGGCATCCTTGTGTGCTTCGCATCTAAGGAGGATAATGAAGAGAAACTACATTCTATTTTGGGAGTTCATATAGGAATTTGACTTTGAAATATCATATACACCATGAAATGGGAATGTTGTAGCTATTGTGCTGAACCAAAATTCATGTTTGGATGTAGTGCATAAATGTGGTGATTCCTAGAGAGTGGTAGAGTATTTTTCAGCATTACATCTCGATATGGGACAAGTTGGTGGAATATGGTGTCTTTTTCACAAGACCATGTAGTCGTCTATGGTGTAGTAGGTGGAAGAGTCCTAGTTGGGGGATCTATAGGTGGAGTTCTAGAGAGACCATGTTATTTGTGGAGAGGCCCCTAATGGTTGGTCTGAGGATGAACAAAACTAGTGCTGTATCCAGGAAGGCTTTTCGTTTCTTTGGAGATGCATGAGAATGTTATCATAGGGTTCTATTTTTCTCCTTTAGCGGTGAATCTTGGAATTAAAATGATGTACTGAGCCTCGAGAAGTCAATTTTGGTGTCTAGGGATGAGGCATGCAGTTTTAGAGTTTGTATCTCGATGTTTGTTCTTCCAGAAGGTGAAGGTGGAGCACCGTGTCCCCAATGGTTTTCTCCAGCCATTAGTTCTTCCTCAGTGGAAGTGGTAGGACATCTCAATGTACCTTTTAATTGGTTTACCACGAGCACATGGAGGAGATGACACTATTTGGGTGGTACTGGGTCATTTAATGAAATCAACCCAATTCATAGCGATCAAGGATTCAAGGACAGTGGTGGTTTTATGAAAGCATTATCTGGAGGAGGTGGAAAGACTCCATGGAGTCTCGAGGATGATCATTTTCGATTAAAAACCTCCTTTTACCTATAGTGTGTGGAGAGGTCTCCAGCATTCTTTTAGTTCTCTGTTATGCATCAGCACTACTTTTCTTCCAGAGAGGGACAGTCATACACAAGGACCATCTAGAATCTTGAATACATGTTTCACTCTTATGTCCTGAATTTTAGAGGATTGTAGACAAGGGACTTACCCTTGGTGGAGTTCTATTACAATAATTGTTTTAACTCCTCCATCGGTATTTCGCAATTTGAAGCCTTTTTTGAATGACCATTCCATTCTCCATTGTGTTTGACTGAGGTTAGATATTCAGTAATTCATGGACTAGAACTAGTGCATAATACCACAGATATGGTTAAAATGATTTGTGAGAGGATGAAGGTTGCTCAGGATTGTTAGAAATCATATTCTGATCAAAGGATGATACCTTTGGAGTCCGATGTTGGGGATCACATGTTTCTGAAGGTGACACCCCATCATGGGAAGAAAAGTATTGGTCCATGGAATAAGTTATCTTCTGAGTTTTTGGGGATTTTGAGGTATTGGATTGTATTGGAGTCGGGTATATAAAGTAGAACTTTTCATGTAGATGATCCGAATACATGATGTTTTTCATGTGTCATAGCTTAATCATTATCTTCATAATGACCCACAGATCATCGATTGGCGTGATATTGATGACGACGATAGTGAGACCTTTAAGGAGAGGGTTGTAGTGATCCACAACCGTAAGGAGAAGGTGTTTTATAGGAATTGTATCCACTGGTTTCATTTATTGAGGAAACACGGTGGCATTTGAGAAATTACATGGAAGTGTGGGTTGTATATACGGGCTTCATGTACCAATTTTTTACAAGTTTAAGAATTTTCTTGTAACGTTGTTATCTTTGTGGTTATATACGATTAATGTTTTTGATAGGGAATTATTTTGTTAATTTGTGGCCTTCACTCTTTTGGGAGGTATCTCTATAGGTGGTTGTTCAGACTCCTTTTCTATTTCCTTTTAGGTTGGTTTGGAATTCTCAAGTATGATACTATTTTGAGAGCTGTCTTATGTAATTTATGAGACCTCTCTTGTATATTCCTCTTTCGAAATCTGGTATCTGAGGGGTTTTGTGAGGTCATGGTGACATATCCCGAACACATCTCCAAATTTCTGGTTCTTTATAGTGTTATTTCCAGGTTGGGGAAATGTGTCATCGGTGAGAAAGATCTGAATAGTTAAATCAATGAGAAAGATGTGAACATTGTCATTAAAGAAAAATATGTGAATAATGTCATCAGTGAGACATATGTGTAAATTTTTTTTGGGGAGGGGGAATGGCTCGAGGTGGCTTACTGCTCAAGGTGGTCATTAGATGTTTGAATTTCTAATTTGGATTATGGATTTTTGGGTGGATATTTTGAATTTTTATTTCCTATAAAAAAGTGGGTTTTTTTATTCTGGTTATCGGCGTGAATCTGTAGGTTTTTTGTAATCTGGTTTGTTTGGTTTTTAGCCCGGCGGATGTGAGGTTACCACTTTTCCATAAAGTGGATTTTAACTAAATAAATGGATTTGGTGTGTGGTGATACTGATGTGAAAAGTTTAATCGATGAGTCATTAGTAGTGTCAGTATTGGTGGGTCATCTGTACTGTCGGCACTGGTGATTCATATGTACTGTCCGCATCAGTGAGTAATTTTTACTGTCAACGTCGGTGAGTTATATATACTATCGGTGTTAGTGAGTCATTTGTATTGTTATTTTCAGTGAGTCATTTGTACTGTCAGTGTTGGTGAGTCATTCTTACTATCCTGATAGATGTGTAATTTTTACTATTGGCCATGGTGTGTAATTTTTTACTTTCAGCATTGGTAGGTTTACAGTGTTTCCAGCTTCCTACAGTTTCACCCATTTTTCATTTTCCTTAATGAAAAACACATTCAAGTCCTTTTTAAGCGATTTAAAGCCATTTCAAATATCATAACTCCCATATTAATTTTCTTAAGGACCAAGATAATTTTTCTTAGTCAAAATATGTGGTATAATGTGATCCACTATTAATAGAAAATCAACTGCATCTTAAATTGTCTCCCTAATAAATATTCTTAATGGATGAGATATATTCCTCCCTTGTTCTACCTTCTTGTTCCCTATTCGAGACGCTCAAACCATTACTTGTTCTTTTAGGAGTGGTGTGATCGAACCATAAATAATAGACCATTTCCCCTTGAAGTTTCTTCATGTTTCATTTGCACCCCCGATATTGGTGCAAGCAGCAACTGTCGATATGTTATCAATAAAATGTATGTTATTCCTCTGTTCTTGTGTTTTCTTCAAACCTTCTTCTCCAATTTCTCTTTTCTATTTTATGGCATGAAATATCCATGCATCTATTGGAGTTTTCTCAGTTTTCAGTTGGTGCGGTTGTGCTGTGACATCTTTAGGTGGATGCAGTTGTTGCGGGGAAGGTTATCGTGATCAGTTACATGGATTGTTCTCATGTAAAGAACATAAGGAACCTTTTGGTATAGGGGATTGTTTGATTCATAGTTCTTTTACATGAAACTGTAGATTTATCATGTTTTATCCCACTAGATCACAATTTAATAGACTTAGTAAATATTTTAATTGAATAAATAAGTTGTTATTGATCATATGTTACTACCTCTTGTTTTTCAAGATAGTGTGATATCTATGTTTGCCTTGTTTAGCAAGTCATTTTTGATGAAAATTAGTAAATGATGTAAAATGAGATTAATTTTAATTGTTTATCAAAGATAAATAGGAATTTAAAAGAATCTAGTTAATTTGATATAATTTCATGTTAATCAAATTGATATTGTAAGCATGTTTAATTATTTGTGATAGTTATGATAGATTTCTGTTAATTTTTCCCATAGTTGGAACCTACAAATAATGAATATTTTAATTCAATATGGATTAATGAACTAGTTTTTTATTAATGATAAATCATTTTAAGGTTCTGAGTTACCCTCATTCTTATAAGGTTGAGTTACTTTTAATACGGAGACTTCAGAACTCATTGTGTAGGAAGGCTGGATGCCATTTTTAAGGGCCAAAATCCTAGTTGATATGATTTATGATTCCCACTGCATGTGTTGTGATGTGAGTCTAGATGGATGCTGTGATCTGTTGGGGAAGGATGGGCCATTTTTTGTGGTAACAGCTGACTCCTATAGTGGCGAGATGCTTTGGTTTATGCATGTGGTTTTCAGGGATGACACAAAAAAGGATGCAATGGGTTGGATGTGAATGATTAGTTGTTTGATAAATCTTGTTGGTTTTTATCTTCATTACTTTCTACACTTGATAATGTAGCTTGTCTTACTTACCCTCTTTAAAAAAGGGGAGAAGATGCTTAAGGTATTCCACTGCTTTCCGTGTTTAGCTTCTCGGGGGAGGATGGGTCTATGCTCATGCTATAGTTGGAAAAGACATGATGTGTAGTTCATCTACTCATCGTGTTGATCCCCCGTGTGTTTGGTAGCTTAGAATATTTTTATAAAATTCCTAGAAATATGGGAATGTAATAATATGGTTAATAAATGATTAAATAAATGATGTTAACCCATGGGTTTGGATTTTGTTGGGATGCAATTCTGAGGTAATGTTTCTAACAAGCTGTGGACTTTGTTTAGTTATGTCTAGAGGGTAAAGAACATTTGTGTGATGCTAATGAAAGATAATGTGGAAATTTTAATTGTTAAATAATGTTTAATGTATTAATTAATGTAAATTGAAAATGATAAGAGGTAATTAAGTAATGTAATAAATCTATTAAAACGGTTGTGTTCTCATAGGATACATAGTCTTAGTAGTGGTAGCCGAGATTCTGAGGGATGTTAGCTGTAGTTGAGTCTAAAAGTAGGTTATTCCCATAGTGTGGTTGTGAGATATATAATATTATGTACTCTTTTTGTTTCTAAATTGTATGATACCCTACTAGTTATGGAAACTATCACCCGGGGGGTTGTAATCCATGGGGGTATGTTTTCCATAACATTTTGGTGGGAGGATTGATGGATGTCTACCCCCTTTGGCCCCAGTATCTTCCCTTATTAGTTACTGTTATGATAGGAAAAGTGGTTAGTTTTCCCCATATATGTTTGAAGTAGGATGTAATGGCTTGTGGTTATTCGCACACATATACTCTGTATATAGGTCATATGTACTTCTATAGGTGTAACATGTATAGGCTATGATGGATTAAGGATCCTTACTCAATGCATGGGATGTAATGGGTTTTGGTATAATTCTTGACATCGGATACATGTTATGTGAGCTGTGGTGGATCTGAGAAACAAACTGGTTACTTTGTTTATGTTGAAGTAGTGGTTGTGTTGCACGAGGTGCATATTTCATTGCTTCATCGAGGTGTCTGCGGGAAAGCCTATTTAGAGAGAGATTTTTAGGATGAATGACATTGTGACAAAGCAGAAAACTAGTGAGAAAGTGGTTATAGAGTTCCCTTGATATTATTTATTATATTATATACTCATGGATGGAATACAAGGTGAGAGAATCCATGGAGAGGATTTTAAAATAGTATAGTTGTTTTTATAATGAGTTAGTTTCTCTCGTTTTTCAATGGGCATTAGAATGATTTATTTACATTTTCACGAGAGGCTCTCAGTAGGATCAATTTGAGTTTAATTTTATAATAACCCTACATATATTTAAACTTTTTTCAGGTCACATGGATTCAGTTGATGATTAAGATGGTAACTACTACTTGGGGTTAATGAATTAGTTAATGCATTGTGGTTGTTATTTATTTTACATTCTTTTGGTACTTGTTGTTTTCCCATTTAGTTGTAGTATTTATTCCATGAAATTACAAATTTGTACTAGGGATTTTTTATAATGCAGTATGATTTAGAGTTGGTTGGTTCCTTTTTTATCTCTCTCTTTCTCATGTGTTCTCATAGAGTGTAATTCCTCTCATTTGTGTGTTTACCATACCCTGGATGCTAGCGCCCACCCGGGGCCTACTAGAGGTTGGACGCAGGGGTCACTATCACCCTTCTCATATTTCCGGCCCAAGAGTGGTACACCATGTTGGTAGGGGGTCGTAGAAATCTCATTATAATTACTCATCATATAATTAATATGAAATCACATTCTGCATAAAAATTGAATTTCCCAAAAAAGTGTTTTTTCAACATGTATGCGAGTTTAATTTTGAAATACATTATTCCCATAATATCAGTTGAATTTTGAAGAATAGTTTACATATTATTAATTTTATTTATTTATATTATCTAATAAGGTCAAACTAATTTATTTCCATATTTTAAAGTGAAAATTTTATATATTATTTTTGACAGTTAAGGTAAAAACCGGTTTACCAGGGGATAAACTAAAAGGGTAAGGGTAAAAAATAGATCGTAATATGTCTAATTCCTAATTTATTTTCATATTTTGTCCTTATATCCTTTTTTATTGAAATGTTCCATTTTAACTTATTTTTAATGTGGAAAACATGGTTGGAATCCAATCGTTTAAAAAATTCCATATGTATTCTCTCACTCACTTAGAAAATACCATCCCACAACGTATCCTTTCCAAACATCTGTGACCAATTATTTTTACCATGAACTTACCCAATAAAATTCTTAATTCCTTTACGTCATCCTATAATCCATTTTTTTAATTTTAATAGAGGAATTATTTTGGAAGAAATTAAAAGAAGTTTCCAGATGAAGAAGTAGTTTCCTTAATCGAGTGTTTTTTCTCCAAATAATTAAAATTTGATTTTAAAAATATGATTAAATAAAGATATATTATTTCATATAATAATATTGTTTTATGTTAAGGGTACTTCCAACATCCATATCCTCCACTCTCTAATGGAAAATAAAACCATAGATCTTATTAATGGAGAACAACCACATGTCAAATCAACATAATTTTTTTTTCACCAAACACTTCCCATGTATGGATATGATGAATAACCTAATGTTTAAATATTATATTTATGATTTAATTATACTATTTTAATTATAATATCACATATACATTAATATCATCAATTAAAGATAGAATACAATAACACTACTCATTTGTACAATGGACTACCATCTCATGAAGTGATGTGGTTCATTTTTCTCATTGTATATATATGGATAGACATAAAGAAATATTATATATATATATATAAAAGATATTAATGGAATATTAATAATTCATAAAGATAAATATATTATAAAATTTATTAAATTTTAATTAATTGAATAAATTATTATTTCATTCATGTAAACTGTATACCACCACCACACAAAGTGATGCAATTGTGTTTTTGATACGGCATCAAAAAAATGTTTTCTGAAAGGGTATTTAATGAAATTATATGATATATATGATATAATTATCATCCTTTAAAGTAAAAATAACACCTTCATTTTTTCTGTTCTGGTCTTCAAAAAATGGAAACGTTAATCAAGCGTTCATACAACCTACCGTCTCAAAGACTGTAACATAGTTCATTTTCCATAAAAATATTTCATGGATAGTAAAAAAGATTAATTTATGTATAAAAATGATAATTATTTAATGATTATCATTATATATATAATTAATTAATAATATCATTGAAATTAGTCAAATATACAATGTTATTTTGGACACATGATCAATTTTCATTAAAGCATATGGCAATATATTAATTGTTTATGTAATTGAATGTGATAGGGTGAAAAATAACATAAAGGTAATGAAAAACCTAAAAAAGAAATTATTAAAGTAAATAATAATATTATGATCATTTTAATTCATATTTGGAATGCACATGATGAATCTGGATCAAGGTATATGATCTTTCTAACACACACTTTTCTTCAAGTAGTGATAATTCTTTATCCAACTCACTATTTCTTACATTAATGTTATGGAATTTTTCAAGATTATATATACATATATATCTCAAAATTATACCTAGATTATTATAAATCCATATTAAATGTAAATACATTTCTGATTACCATCTCTCAAATTCCATATTTAAGATATTTCTTTTTAATATGTTATGTGACAAGATTGTGCAACCCATTTCTTTACATAAGTAATTATTATGTTTATTCATTATTATTTATATGATTATATGAAACACATATGAAATTAAATAAAATTAATGTTATGGGGTGATGGTATTTATATATCCCTCTAATTAATTGTGTAATTTTTTAGTCTCTTGAGACATCATGAATGGGATTAGGCAGTGGACCTAATTCAATATGGGATATAGTCCCCCATGTGATGTTTTCATAGTAGACATACTTGGCATATGTTTATTTCATGTACAATATAATTGAAAATATCCAATGTTTCCCTAATCATATGATTCAATTATCATTAACTTATCATTCCACTTTATTACTCATGTACAATCTCATTAACGGTATCATGTTAAATATTTGACTCACATGTGTACTTCATTATATTTTTTATTCCCTTATATAGAATTTTAAATCACCCATTTGTTTATATATTCCCCTGTTTATCCCATATTAATTAGGTGCTATCTTTTTTTCTTACATGTCTACATGGATAATAAATTAAGTATAATATGTTTTAGTATTGTATTATGTATTTTGAACCATGTCTTTCAATGATGAAAGGACCTAACAATCCACGTGTTGTAATTATTGGATATTTATGTATAAGAATTATGTAATCATATTTGTATAAGGATTGGGTTTACATATATGGTATAATAGTAAAAATTTAGTTAAATATCATAATATATGATGAAAATAATATTGTGAGTCTCTATGGATAAGTCCACAGATAATATTAAGGATAATCATATGAATGGGAAATATCCTGGAATTTAGGTGAGGTATAGAGAAAGTTGTTTCAATGAAATTACATAACTATCAATGTACCACGTTTGGATGGGGATATAGGATATGTATTTCTATGTGATATAATTACGAAAAATGGCAACTGGGATTGAATTGAGTGTTATCTAGAAGCTGACAGCATGAATTATAGTTAATCTGGTATTAAAATCTTGAGGTATATGTTTTGGAAATTCAAAAATAGCTAATGAACCATTATGAAGGGAAAAATGATAATAAGAGTTTACATGAGGAAATATATCAAATATAACAAAGGTTGGAACCTATAAATTCTAATTTTAAGGAATATATGTCATTTCGGAGTTATCCATTTTATGTTTATTAATTACCATATAATAGATTAATACCTAAAAAATTATTATCCATAATTTCCCTTTAATTTCATCAAATAAATTGAAAAAAGGGAAACTCAGTGAACATGTATTATGAGGGAAAATATAATGACTACTTAAATTAGATTCCATACTCTATTGATGTGGGATTCAAGAACATTATGAAAGTACTTTATCAACTAACCCTTGTTTTTAACTATAACATGAATGAGGAGGAATGAGGTAATCTCCCTATGAAATTGAATGTTGTAATTGAAAACATTATGATATAAAGGACTAAGAAATTCAGTGGATATTCACATCCATTACATTAATAACAACTGATCAAATAAATTGATAAGATCTTATCTATACATTAGTGATCTTAGTACATTATTTTTTCACTAATTGTTTTTCATTTTGAGGGAAAATTTAAAAAATTATGGTTGTTTATGTATAATATGAAGCCTGGGGAATATATCAACAAAATAGAGTGGAAGAAATTCATGAAATAGTTTTTTTCTAAATATTTTCTTAAAACTCTCTAACATAAAATGGAGAGAGATTTTCCTAAACATAGGAAAAGGGATAATAAATCTATTGGGTAATATGGAGGAAACTTCACAAGACATACTTGATTTCTGTAGGTCTTTTTAACCTCCCCTATAATAAATTTTTCATTTTTATTAGTGGAATAATTTAAATTCTATAAAATCATTTTGAAATTCATGAAACTAAAATATATTATAAAATTAACTAATGTACCCTCATAGTCGAGATGGAGATATGTGAATTTCAATTCACTCATTGGGATTAGAAGAAAAAATAAAGATTAAATCTTTTGGAATGATTGAGAAATATAAATTTTGAATGAAATTCTAATAAATAAAATATAATATATGTTTGAATAACCATCCTTGAATTTTTTTTAAATGATACCAGGATGTGATTTATGTGTGGGAGGGATGGGCACAAAGACATTTATAGTTTATTGAAAAAACAAACTAATGTGATGGAGGAAAAAAATGATCTAACCATCCTTCATCCTATTCTCCAATGTTAAAACTACTTGAAATATGTAAAAAATATGGATTCATGAACCATGCCTACGGTTTTTGGAGAAAAATAAAAAAAATATATAGCCTAGATAGAAATGGAGATCATATGTTATCACAAATATAGACGTTGAATTTAATAATGATTTAGGGATATGTACTTTATTTATTCATTAGAGAAGAAAAGGCACAGTTTTGGATTTCGGTTCTATACAATATTTTATATCTTGAAATTTTAGTAGAACTATCCAATAACCAACTCAAAACATCAATGCTGAGTTTTCAGTGAGGATGAATAATTGTTCAATTATTTCTACCCATGACAATAAATAATCCCCTCTAGATATTTAAGAGTTGATCTTCCAAATAAACCAAGTGATACTTACTTTATTTTAATTTTATGAAAGTCAAGTCATGGACTTCATTTATATATATAAATCAATCATAGAATTATAAGACAATAAAATCATCCACATAATCACAAATCACCTTGTAATTCCATAAAATTTCAAGGAGGAGGATACATGTACAGTAGAATCATCATCTGAGGCATGAATATATTCTCTTTCAAACCATGTGAATCTTATTCAAAACAGTAGTACTAACAAAAGGCTCATGGTTGATGACATGCCCATTGTGAGGGTTTTTATTGATGTATTTCTTGAAAAGTTATATGGTCTTCCTCCTAGTTGAGAGTTTTAGTTTATATCCAATCTTATAGATGGGTCCTTTTTAGTTTCAATGAATCCATATAGAATATATATTATTGAGCTATAGGAAATAAATAAGAAACTATAATGTATTCTTGATAAATTATTTATATTCCCAAGCGCTACCCCATGTGGTCAACCATTCCTCTTTATCTTGAAGAAGGATGAGTTGATGCACAACTACATTGATAATGATGAGCTAAAAATGCCAAAAAGGAAGAAGTATCTACTAACATGAAAATAATTTTTTTATCAACTATTTTGGGATGACTATTTATTTAAGGATGACCTTTGGTTAGGATATCACCAATTCACGATGAGGAAGGAAGATATTCATAAAACTACCTTTAAAATAAAATATATACACTATTATTTCATAGTGTTAAATTAAATTATCACTAAAATTATATGAATCATTATAGATGAAATGATAATATCTTATAGGTATTACTTGTTAATTTTTATTGTAGTCTATACTGAAGATATAATAAAATAATATATGAGAATGGAGGAGCATGGGATGAATTTGAATACTACACTAAAGCTTTTTCTACTAGAAAATAAATTTAGAAATTTTAGTAAATGTGACTTTTAGATGACCTACGTAACATCCATGGAAAATATTATCACCAATAAAGCAGTATTTATATAGCCTTCTAAGAGAAAGGAAATCATGTATTTACCTATACTTGCATATGTAACAGAGTTCCATATTTTTCATCGACTAGCTAGGTATTATCGATGATTTTTTTAAAATGCTTCATGATTTTCAAAGAAACTACCCATGCTAACATGGAAGGTAGAAATATGTTTTTTGGACCAATGAATGTGAAGAGTGCTTTAATGTGTTTAAAAATATTCTTATCTATAAACCAGAAATTATGTTTCCCTCAAGTTTGGAACTTTCTCTGGTATACAATGATTATTCAAAGAAGGTTTTGTGATGTTTAATAAAGTAGAATGATAAAGCCTGAGGTTTTTACTGTAGGTGGAATAAATATCATGATAATAACTATCACACTCATGACATGGAGTTAGCAACATTGATCATTACCTTAACTATTTAGAGATATCATCTCTATGGAGAAAATATGAAATATATACAAATCAAAAGAGCCTCAAATATATATTCACAAAGAAGGAGATTAAATGACACCATAAAATAGGGTTAGAAATAGTCAATAATAATAACTAATCAATCCATTTACCATTCTAGGGATGGATATAAAGGGGCTGGTGATATATGTGGAAGAGATCTATGAATTTTATCAATGATGACAATTGACAAGGATCCAATATTTAATGATTTTAAAAGGATGATTAATGAAATTATTAAATGATAACCATCCTAATATGAAAAAATAACATCAAAAACATTCGTTATTAAGAGTATCAAGGAGGAATATAAAGAGTATGAAGTGCTACAAAAATGTATTGACTATTATGGAGTTCAACCTTGCAAAAGATGGGGTTATGTGGTTTGTTAATGATATATGTGTCCCATAAAAAAAACTAAAGTGGGAGATTGTTGATGATGTAGATATCTAATCCATCTATAGTATTGTAGGATGAACAATGATGTATATATATCAAATGAAAAAATTCTAGTGGGATAGCATCAAGAGTGGTATTGAAAAGTTTTCATCTCGATGATTTGTGTTCTATCCAGTCTGGGATGAATGATAGAATTATAAGGGTATTATATAGATATTTTATATACTAGTATGAGAATTGAAAATCATAGTCATTTATTTTATTGTAGGAATCCTTAGGAGATCTATAAACAATGAAATCATTTGTACGGTTTTCAATTATCTTAGAACGTCATAACATTTCATTACTATAAATTAAAATTCACTTCATTATAAACTCACACTGATATATAGAAGTTATAAGGTAGGATTTTATATAGTGCCACTCTCTATTATATTGAATCAAGATCTCAGGTTTACCTCATGTTTCTAGATATTCTTTCAGAAAGCATGGGATATTGAAATTAATTTCAATAATGATTTTTACTATCAAAAAATGTTTATTCTGAGAGAACCATATATAATATATTCATAATTCTGTTTAAATAGATTTCCAAACAGTTTTGTATCATAACCTTACCCTAATAGAGTTATCAAGTAACACCAGTTTACATTCTAGTATTAATAAGTCTTCTTATGAGGATTTGTATGGAAGGTAGTGTTAAACACTGATATGAAGGGATTCTGTTGGAGTGAGGATGTTGATGAAACCTAATATTTACCATGAAATTATATATATGCTCTAAACCATTTAGTGTCACATCAAACCAATGAAATTTTGACAAAAATAGATTCATAAATCATTTTTGTGACTCAGTGTTTGAGGTAAGAGATAAGTTTTTCATATTTATTACACCATTGAATAATTTTACGAGGTCTGGGATGAATGGGTATCTTAGTCCTAGATATCTCAATCCCTTTGAGACTCTTGATCTCACCAGAGTAGGGGGAAACTGACTATTACTCCCACATAATCTATATCAATTACATGATTTTCTCTATGTATCCCACTTGATAATGTACCTACTAGTCCTCTAACATGTACTAAATCATGGGGGGGGGGGGGGGGGGGGGGGTACCATTGGAGGAATAAATTTCATATGAGGATCATACAATGATGATCTTGGAATATAGTGAATTTTTTTTAATAAATAATAAGAATCATGAGGTAAAAGTGTTTTTGTGAAAAAAAAAGTTTGACAAATCAACTTGTGAACCAGAAGAGGAGATGAAATAGAAGTACCCTAAACTATTTTGATTTTTATACGAAGTACGATTTTTTTGGGTGAAATAATTTTTGGTTGAAAAAATTTAACACAACTATAAATTAAATTATATTTATTTTTTAATAAATTTAATATCTTGGATATATTATTATGCACACAACACTGGGTTTAAATAAATCATGATAATTTTCCATAATAGTATTATTTCAACATGGATATTATAACCAACCTGTTAAGTTAGAGGGTGTGAATATAGATACATAAATTATGTGAAATTATATGTTTTACACATTTATAAAATAAATTAAATTTTTATATAAAAAATTAAACAAAATAATAGCCATTTGAAATAAAAAAAAATGTTTAAAAATAGAGTATCTCTAAATTATGTTTATTTTTACTTTAAACATAAGAATTTAATACTAATTTTTTTAATTTTCCTGAAAATTATTTCAAAACCAATTTTTTTGACATCATTATATCAATATTATCTTATTCCGAGATCTTGGTATTTTTTCTTAAATATATTAATATTTTATTTAATAGAAAATAATAATGTTTATATTACAATTTTTATTTATTTTAATAAAATAAGTCCCTTTATAATGTTATTTGTATCTAAAAATAACATAATTTCTATTTATTAATAATAAATAAAATTTTTACATGTATATCATATTTATGCTATATTTAAGTTTATGTTTATTTTTAGTTTAAGTTTATTTTTAGTTTTGTAAGAACTTTTTTAATTAATCTATTGAAAAGATTATAATGATTATTGATATTGAATAATTAAAATAACCCTTAATCAGAAATGACCGAAATAAAATTTTTATATTATATGTATCTAAATATGAATTAAAATTTGTCTAATTATAATAACATATCATATTTATATTATATAATATTTTCCTTAAAAATGTATCTCTAAAAAAATTATTCGACTTGTCCACGTGATTAATATTAAATTAAAAATTTCCAATTTTATGTATTGATATGAATGAAAATAATTCCATATTTGGAATCATAATAATTAATACAATATAATAAATTAAATTTAAAATTTTACAATAATTAATAGTGAAAAAAATAAAAAATATTTCCCAAAATATGGTAATAAATAGATTATTACAGGCTAAATAGAAAATAGAAGTATTAAAAATTGTCCAAAACATTTTTAATTACTATTTTATGGTCATAGTTCAACCTTATATACTTTAAGTTTCAAAAAAGACCCATTTTTGAACCTTATGGATTGAGAAAAATGTTGGTGGAATTCTATCGTTTGATAAAATCCATATGTGTCATCTCCCTCATTTATAAATGGTCACACCTCTCATCTTATTTCCCAGATTCCAGAACAAATTATATCAAACACGAACAACTAAAAAAACTTCCCTTCCCTCAACCAATCCTATTATTATTGAGTTTTCCCTAAAGTCACCATTGGATGGATTTTTATGCAAACCAAATCCAGTTGCCTAAATAAGGGGAAACACCCTTAACTAATCAATTTATTTTTGTACTCAATCCACTTCGTAAAAATATTTTTAAAAAATGCTGATATAATACCTAAAATATATTAATTACATTTTTATATATTATGTTCTCTTCAATACCTACGACCATCTCCTCCTCCCTCAAATGTTAAAAGAAAATTGTTTACCGGTTGTGTGGTGTTGTACAACCTCGCGAACCGATATAATTTGTTTTCGTTCACATTTTATCATGGATAGAAATAATGAAGTATAAAATTTATATATATATATATATATATATATATTATATTTATGATTCAATCATACATATTTATTTATAATATATTATATACCTTATTACTTTTCATTCATTATACAAGACTATAACGTTGTGTGTGTATGTGATGAACATCTGCCTCACGAAGCGATGTGATTTTTTTTTCACAAACACATTACATGGAAGGTAATAAAGATTAATAATATTTTTATATATTATATTATTTAAATATTAACAATTTCATAAAATAAATATATCATAAAATTTCTTACCTCATCATTCATTGAATAAATGATAATGGTGTTCATATTTATGTTCGACTGCTGCCACATGAAGCGACATGATTTTTTTATTACCAACTCACATACATGGTATTTGTAAGGTTATTTAAAGAAATACTATGAAATTTTTGATATAATTATAATACTATAATGATAAAATATCTATTACCTACTTTTGATCAAAATCTGTGGAAAATAAAAACATTACTCATACATATGATTGGCCAGCTATATCCATGATTGTAACATAGTTATTTTTTCATAAATGTATTTTATTAATTTTTTAAAATATAAATTTTTTGTATAAAAATAATTATTATATAAATATTACATTTTTATTTAATTAATTTGTAATATCCTTGATCTTAGTCAACCTATCAATGAGGTTTTGTTTATATGAGTTGTTTATATTTAAAGAATTTGACATTGAATTAATTTGATATTTAATAGAATTTGACATGGAAAAAAAATAAATGAAATAATATAAATGAACAATTTTATAAGTAAATTAAATATTTAAATCATGATTATAATTCAATGAGATAAAGAGAACACATGTAAAATCGGTCTCATGGTAGGGGATCTTTCTAACCGACCACTTAATTAAGGTCATAACCGCTCTCACTGAAACTCACTTTCTCTCTCATTAATGTTATGGAATGCTTATAAACTCTCTGTATATGTGACTAAAATATATTCTTAAATTATTTTTCCTTTTTTTGGGGGTGATACATAGATCATGAAAATATCTAAAATTACATCACTTAGAAATCTTTTTTGATTTTGTCCTAAGACAAAATTATGATAACCATTTCTATAAATGTGTAATTATTTTGTTTATTCCTTATTATTGATATCATTATGTGGAATGGATATGAATGTAAATGAAATGTATATTATATGTGGTCATGGAATTATATATCCCTCAACCATAATGGGAAATTTTTTAGTCTCATGATGCATCATATATGGGAATAGGTAGTGAACATAATCAATTATGGGACTTTGTCTATCACGTGATACAATCTTCAAAGATAACCTCAACATATGTTAATGTTTTGTTTTATGTTAGTTTTACATTCCCATGAATTATGATATTATTATACCAGTAAATTTATGTTATTATTACACTTTATTACTCATCTACCTATACTTTTATGATATCATGATATACCATTGACTCACATGTAATGCTTCCTTATATTATTTTTCCATTTCTATGATTGTTATATCACCCCTTTATTTATGTATAACCTTTTTTATCCCATGATTTTAGGGGAAACAATTGATTTTAAGAGATCACTATATATAATATTTTAATTATTCTGTGTTTAATTTTCATTTGAATTATTATTAATGTAATATTCCAATGACATTAGGCCTTTAGGATATGTGTATTGTAATTATTTGATATTTATTTTGATGAGTCATGGAATAGTAAGTGTAATAGGATTGGGTCACCATATATAATTATATTTTTTTATAATTTCTCAAAAAAAAATTAATCTTAGGTTTAAATACATAATTTCTTTATTATTTATTGATCTATTTATATATTTATTTGATAGAGACCCTAAGAACCCCTAGGGGTGAATCATGGTGTCAACCAATAAAACAGTTCTGTGTTTATTTTTCTCAATTTCCCATATGGATCATAGTACCATGTATGTTGGATCATATTTGATCTGTCATCTTATTATCCCCATTAATAATAATTAATGATAAAAGAAGATATATTAGGTAAACCACATAGAATATGCCTATTATTAAATGGTTCACTATAAAGTAATAATACAAGGAGCATATGAGGATAGTGAATTCACATACACTATGATAAAACTATTCTTATATGTGTTAATATTTCTATATAATGTCATAGTTCTAATCTAGGGGAACCCACACTTCATATATCTCAAATAATTACTTTATTTGAAACAACCCATTGTTTATAAACAGTCTAGTATTTTTTAAAAATATAATAACTTATTGTTTTATATATATGTTTTATGTGAATATTCATTCATCATTGGGACAGAATTAGTGCTCATTTTTTATTCACGTTCCTTAGATTCCATTCCCCTATTATAGGTCATGTCAACACCCTGAACTAAGGGTTGAATCTATTTTTACTACTGTGATGCATCTACAACTTCCTCTTCTTCTTTATGAAGATATATTCCCACTATAGTGGTCATGTGATTTACATATCCTCTCAAGACATCTCTATTATATGTTATCAAATTGTGTTAATTTTATTCTATAATGGCTACCCACCTCCTTCATCTTCCAATAAAATCCACTAATTTGATCATTATCTCTACAACATATCTTATAAATAATATATTTAACACTGTTCATACTGTTCTCTATAACTACATATATATTTTTCATAGACATCCTAAAAATTACCATTAAACTGATTATTGATATTAATTATCATTCCTCAACACTAATAAAATAATTCATTTTTAACTAAGTGATTTTAGTGAGGTCGTTAAGTTTCTATTAATTGAAATAAAACCCTAATATCCCTTACCATCACACAATATTTCAATATCATATTGAATGTTTTAGAAATTTTTGAAATGAATCTTTAGGACATGGGTTCCACCTTTTCAATGTGACATGTCTTGAATATTTCCATTTTTTGGTGTCATGTTTTTATTGATTCATTTTACAAGTCTTCATTTCTTATTTAATTTTGAAAATTATCTCCCTCTTCACTCCCAAGGATATAGTGCTGCATAAAATTCTCGATATTCCACATTACAAGACCTATTGAGGTGTGGTATAGGGATCTATGAAACATGGTATTGTATAATATGTAATATAAATTTTTTCAATATAAAAAAATAAATCATTTGTGGTGTATCATATGTATCTTGAGCATGGAAATATTATAAAATCAACTATATATTAGAATAATATATTTATAGTGCTCTGAGCTATATAAAATTATCTCAATCTATAAAACAATTTTTTTGAATACCTCTTCTATAGTATAGACATCAGTAAACATCCAAAGTAATTGAATCTCATCTAATCCTACTTCTTGGTGAAACCTCTCTCTCATAGAGAAAACAATGTCTACAATTTTTTCGGAATTGAACTACTAATATGGGAGACATTTTAAACAGTGTAGTTCTTTTAAAACAAAAAATCCATCAAAATTATATACTCCATCACTGTAGTTTGTTCTCTGGTGTTGGGAGTGTCCCGATGGGGATTTTTTACATCGGAGGTAAAATGGATATGCTAATAGACTTTAGGAAGAACATATTGGATAGTGGACACATATAGAGTTATTTTATACACCATAGAGTAACCCAGATTTACCGTGATTTGAGATTTCAATAATAGTTTCTACGAATGAGATGATCCTTTATGGACCAATGTCTTGGTGCCTCACATGATACAAATTTAAAGAAGTCCATTAGAGTTTGGATGGATTGATACATCCTTTTCCCATTCATGTGATGAAATTGGATAATATTTAAAGAATATTTTTTATTGGACTACCATAGAATCTAGGTGGTATTGATGAGATATGGTAAATTATTGATTAACATCAAAGAATCAGTGCATTTCATACCTATCAAGGAGTCAATGATGGCATATTTACATGGGAACCTATATGTGTAGTATATTTTTTGAAATCATAGTCTAAAGTCATCTATCATTTTAGATAGATACTGTTGATTTACATCTTGGTTTTTGGATAAACTATAGGTAATGATTGGTTCTTAGTCGAATTTATACACTATATAATAGTCACACAAGGATTTCCAGAGTAAGCATAAAATTAAGACTCTTGATGACATTTTTTGGGATGTCCTCTTGACAGTAGTGGTTTATGGGACAAAAATATAACCTTAGTGGAAGTTTCATATAACAATTGTTATTAGGTAAATATTGGGACAGTTCCATTTGAGGAATTATATTTTACACCTTGTAGATCACATATTTGATTATAATATCTTATAGAAGGGTCCTTGGCAATGATGAATGTCATTTAGGAGATGAAATATATAATAAAGTTGGTCAAAATGAGGTCAGAAAAAGATTAGATTCCCCCTGATTCTCGTGTCAATCAACATCATCTTCCAAAGTAATTTGAGGTAGGCAATGAAGTATTTATCAATGATTCACCTTAGTTTTGACCTAGAAATTTACGGAGTGATGGTTAATTTATCACCTCATTATTTCATTATATTTGAGATTTTGTAAGGACTCATAATGGTGGATTATAATTTAGAATCACCTAACTATCTGAATTCTACCAATGATGTGTTATATTTCTCCTCTTTGAAGAAGTATCATCATTATTTTTCCCATGAGAATGAGTTAGAGGACAATTATGTTGAACCAAAAATGTTATTGGTTGAAATACCTCTCTAGGTAGTGAACCAACATGATAATGTGCAATATGAAAATATTTTCTTATCAGATCAAGAGATATTGTAGTGTGGTATGTACATCCATGAGACACAGGAGAGTGAGGAAACTATAGGGAAACAATAATCTTATATATTTTGATGATAATGATTATGTACATTTGTTGTGGAAAAAATGTTTTATGGTATGGATAATATTCAATCATTTATATAGGGAAAAATGTGAACAAAAACATTGACATTTTTTTTGACTTCTTAGTCTCTTGTAAGTCAAGAGACGTGTTCTTGTTAGTTGGCTGAATAAAGAGGCCCTCAAATACTCAATAGATGTCATCATCTAGAAGGTGAAGGGAATATTCAATGTTTATAGGTATCTAGAATAAATATATGGCTTCAATATCCCCTGACCAGACAGTGGGTGTCCACTATCCTATAGATGGAGGGCTTAGAGGTATAAATATCTCATCTATATGCACTATCTAGGATTGGGGATTTCAGCACCCGACTAGTTGGAGTGTTTAATGTACATGATTTCATCCTATACTCACCAATTAATAATTTGGCATTCACTAGCTAGATACTGCCCCATTGAACAACTGGTGAGTCCTAGTTTCCAGCCAATGATGCCACTGAGCAGGTAGTATAATAAGGTTGAAAATGTGATTTTTCCCTAAATGAATATTTTGTCTCAATAATCATCCTCCCTAGAACATAATTCAAATTTAATTTGTGTTTTGGATCATTATTGATTTTATTAGCTATATAACATTTTCCTATGGTGGTTTATTATACTGGTTGAAATCGTTGGTCTATATTGATCAAAATCAGGTTAAACCTATTTGATTATGTTTCTTCTCTTTTTCCCAATTTAATTGTTTTTAATTAATACTAAATTGATGGATACTTCATGTAAATAGATAAATAGAATCATTTATCATTTAATTCATTATATTATATCTAATATCTTCCTACCCCATTAATGGTTAAGAGGATAAAATATTTTAATCATTCATGAGATAGGTGTCTCTACCTTATGGGGTGACCATTGAAATAACTAATGTTCTTAGAATTACCTTTGGTTTTTTTGGAAGTAAAGATTTTAATTTCTAGAGTGATGAATTAATCCGTTAGGGAAAATTAATTATTTTCAAAAAGTGTATTTTTAGATGAAACCATATTTTTACACATGATGTTCCTGTTAAAATGACTCAAAGATTATTTTAAAAAGGAAACTATTATTCAAGCATGGAATCTATGTGATATTTCTATAGAATATATTTTATAAATCTTGGACATTATTATGATTGGTATTTTAAATGGATTTGTTTTTTAGCAAGTTTTTATTCATTAATGTAATGATATTATATTATAACGTTCAGAAAAATTCATTTATAGAAGATAACTAATAATCGTTGAGGTTCCATTGATTTAATGGATTATAGGGGGTATATTTTCCAAAGGAACAAATTTCCCTATAAATTGGAGACACATTTTTTTTGTTATTGTTCATTTTTGAATTTTAGTGTTTCATTTGGGTACACCTTCACATTATTGATTACCCTCTTCAGATATTTGGTGATTTAATTTCACATATGGATATATGATATGATTATTTTTCCATTAGATCATGATTTGGATATTAATTCATGAGAGTAATTTAATTACATCTTCATTTCATTTGAAATGTGATATGCTATATTTCACTATTTATTTGAATATGGAATAATTTTAAAATGAATAACATGTTTTTAGAAAGAAAACCAATGGATGAGTCAAATACATAAAATTATTTTGTTTATGATGTATTATATATTTCTATATATTAACAAATAGATGCATATATACTGATATTGTACAGATTCTTCGTGGTATCCTACTCTACTTTAGTGCTAACACCGTACCATCTCCCAAGGGAATTTCAGCCTTATTAAGGATGGATTTAGTAAAATGATATAACATATTGTAGAGAATAAATATACAAGAATTTTTTTTATTTTAGGTGGATTGGTATTGTTTTAACACAAATTCATGAGGAGATGGATTCATGGATTGTTTATTATTCCACTATTTTATTGCCTTTAAATTGGTTTTTGAGACATTATAATCCCATTATAGATTTTACCATTAGGGTTCGTTGTTTGAAAAATGATGCATTATGGATATCTAATTTAACAATTTGATTTTTTCTATTATATAGTTTGTTTATTTTGGATGAAATCATTCCTTTATTCCATTAAATTATTATATAGTAAATTTCACAAACCTATGGAGTTTGATAAGGTGATTTGAGAATTGTGGGTTCACATAATCAGAGAAATTATGGATTGACAATGGTGGTATATTACAAATTGTAATCATAAACTGATGATATGTTATTTATGGTGATTATAATTTTGTATCTCCCTCTTATGCCATGGGATTATAATATAATAGAGGTAGGATTTTCAGAACATGATAAGTATTTTGCTGCTTTACCTAGGGATCTCAATTACATGAAAACCATCAAGTTACAATAGGATGTATGAGGTTTTCTTGTGTTAACATTTATTATGATAGACTTTTTATATTCATTTCTTGAATGTTGGTTTATGATAATGGAAACAAAATTTTTAAGGTATTTTCACTCTCCTGTTTTGTTGTGCATGGGTCGTCCAAGAGAATACATTTTAAAATTAGAGGGGAATCAATAGAGAAATCATTATAAGAGAATATTTAGGTGGACCCAATTTTGGTGGAAACTATCATATTAATGATTCATTCTATGGAGAAGGGCACAAATGTTGAACAAGAGTGAATGATTGGCCATTATTAATAATTAACTAAGTAGTATCCAATGACCATTCTTGATTAAATCTGTCAATTCTATGTAACCTATTGGATTATGAGGAGGAAGTTAATTTTCAAATTTCTTAAAATTCTAAATGATTAAAAGGTTGTATTCTAAACTTATATGATTGATGTTCTAGGATAGATGTTGTGGGAATCTATAATTCAATCCCAGTTACATGATGATATTGCACTGGTACCTTCAAAAAATCATTAAATCTACAATTCTATCCTAAGAACCAAATATACGCGAAGGCATGTGATAAAACTACATTAGAGAAAGAAGATCATTCTGTAATAAATTATTCCATTGAGTTTTCTAATTTGGGTCAAAATCCACAAAATATTGTTCTGAACAATTATCTCAAAGTGTATATATAAAAAATGGGTTGTAGAGAAAAAATTAAATCTGTTAAATACTTATTAGATAACCTGTCACTTCTCATTCATATACATTACATAATATTTCTAAATTAAATAACAAATTACACAAAAAACAACCAAATATGATATTTGATTAGTAACATTGGAAACACATATACAAAAAACAATAGTACCTAAATGATCTTCATTATCTCCCACTGGGTTCTCCATGACCAGAAACATTAATATGAACATAATACACTATATATATCTTCATAACCAGGGGAAATGAGACCTAAAAATTTTAGAGATCAGATTCTCAGAAAGGTTAAACATGGAATATTTAAGAAAAAGAATAAGGATAATATTATGATAATAGTATCATTACATTAGAAGATCATACCCATCTTATCTAATATCATTATAAGGAGACATAACATAATATTAATTGTTCATAGGACTCTAATCACATGAAAATCAAGGGAAAAATCCATGAATTCATAACATAGGAATATGACATGTATTTTTAAATGGTAGATAATTAAATAAAATGACTGATGTAGTTGTCATGAATTACTTCCAAGGCCATATTAGTGGGATGGGTACACTCCCCAACACATCTTGGTAGTCATGGTTCACTCCTAAGATCATATTAGTAGCCAGTATTGACTCCCAATATGATCTTAGAAGACAAAATACATTAAATAACGTAGTTCAAATCCAATTCCTGCCATTTATATATCATGAGATATAAACATTTAACCAATTACTTGGAGAGATATATAAATACCACTCATATCATAATAGAATCATAAATAAGTATTTCACATGAGTCTAAATAATTTCTATTTTAAAACTGTTGAAATAAAATGGGTATCATAAACATGTCATCATATCATAACAAATGGGAAAGTGATAGGTTTATTAATCATTTTAGCAATCCCTAACTAATGAGAAGAATTTTGGTTTCATAAGAATCTAACCAATGAATTATAAAAAGTCTCTCTTGGAATATAACTTGTGATTGATAAATGAGTTCCATAGACATATAACCCATGAAAGATAAATTGGTTCCCTAAAAAATATAAACCATGGAAGAGAAACGTGTTACATAAACATATAACACATGAATGAAAAATATCTTCTTTAAATCATATTACCTATGGAATAAAACATATTTTTATTAACATATAACTCATTAAATAGAAATGAGTTCCATAAATCATTCATCCTATGGAAGTGAAATTATTATCATAGATATCATTCCATAATAACATAAACCATTTGGTGAATGAATATGAATGGTATCATCAGATCATATCTGAATAATGGATTGAATAACACAAAGATATATAATCATAGATTTAAAATAATTTTTAAATATCTTTATAAAAAACATTTCTTACAGAAAATAGCATTTCTACTTTGAGAAATAATTCATCAAATATAAAAAAAATTAAAAATTTTATTTCAAAACTTATAAAAAGAATCATTTAATACAATTTAAATAAATTTTCATTGAATATATGCTCAAAATAACATTTAAAAACTACTAAATCTAATTTTAGAATACATGGATTTTGAAGAAAACTAATTTTTGACCGAAAATTCAAATAATGTGGGATTTTCTTCAAAACATTTTATTAAATATATTAATTACCAAAATTGAAAAAATGGTACCAATACATTAATATGTCATTAATAACCATATTATAAAAATATTCATCATATTTATTGAGGGATTGATTATAATATTTCATCCATGGAAGCGTTATCATAAATACTCCCAAAAAATGATGATATTATATCAATAAACGTTTACCAATTTTCTTACCTTGAATCATAATACCCACGAGCTAACATAATTAAATGATTTTTAAAATATCATTTTTATAATTATATTCATTATAAAACATTTAATATAGTATTATATTAATCATTTAAAAGATTACATGTTCATAACAATATATATGTCTTAAAAAAGGCAAGTTGAGACAAAGTTACCTTATATAATAGGTAACTTTAAACTCTAAAACCCCATGAAATAGAGATCATAAAATGTATATTTAAATACCAATAAAATTATATATATTTATCAGATAATACATTAATGGGTAGTATATACACCACACAAAATAACAAAGTGGGGAACATGGCATGTATCTCGCAAATATAAAAAGTGAGACGAAATTCCATTACCTTACATACTGAATCTCATCGTACTCATTGAAAACACATATATAATAAATATAATATTATTATAAAAACTTTATAGATCCGTAATAAATTATATAATACCATATATTATATAAATATTACTATGTATTACTAGTTTTCAAAAAATTTCTTATTAATGTTACGTTTCAGGTAATAACCACTTTGTTTTTCGTACATATTTTGACATTTCATTCTTGGTACTCTTAAATAGATAATGATTTGATTACATAAATAAGTTAAACCATGATATATATATATATCATATATTTTCATTCTATATTTATTTAAATTAATCTATAAAATATATGAATAGTAAATTAATTACACTGTTGATGGAGATGGTAGGTTGTACTTGTGCATGAACACTATTTTAATTTTCATGTCATATTTCTAATTGATAGAAAAGTAAATGTGATTTATTTAAATATATATAAATTATAATTATATAAATAATATTAATTAGTATATTTCATAATTTTATATTTAAACAACCATTTATACATTCCATGTAAACTATGAATGAATCACATCACTTTGAGGTGGTGCTAGTCCACACCATGACAAATGATGTTATAGTATTCCCATAAATTGGAGAGAATAATTGTATGTGTTTCCTTATAAATAAGTAATAACAAAAAAATAATATATATCTTATAAAAGAAGTAATTATATCATTATTCCCAAGTGTCAAATGTTGAAATGAAAGAACGAATGGCATCGGTTAATGAGGCGGTAGTAAGTTGTACACTTGAACGATGACTGTGTTTCTCATTTGATTGAAGTTTCTGTGTAAGTGTAGGTTATAAACATTACACAACAACATATCTATATATTTTTAATACTTGGGTTATTTTATAATCATATAATAAGGATAATTTAGGAGGTGGATAAACTAATAGAATGAAATTTCTTATGGAAGGATGTTACATATTCTTTCGGTAACTCATTTTGGTTTTCAACAAATGGATTAATTGGATGAATTTAGGACCAATATTAAGAAACAATGATGAAGCGATGTAATTTAGAATGATATTTTTTTCATGGGTTTTATAATACTAAGGACTATACCAGTGTGAATAAGGGTAGGTATGGAGTGAGTTACGTTATATAGTGGAGGATTAGTTGCATTCTTATAAATATAAAAAATGTAAACACTATCAAGAGTTATCTATTACATAATGTTACTCTATCAATGGTTCATGTTTGAGAGAATTTATGATATGTTTGAAATATGTCCATAAAATGAATTGTGAAAAATTTCCTAGGTCACATACAATATTAATATTAATGTTCAACCACTTAGTGAACTCATTTATTCCTTAATAGCTGTAATTATTTTTAAACATTAATAATTTTTATGGTAAAAAACATGTCAGAACATAATAGATATTATAAATTTATACTATTAAAAAAATAAATCCATTTTTCTGAATTAAAACAACAAAACTGGCATAAATTAATATAAAATTAATCCCGTAGACCGGATAAAATAATCGGTTTTTTAAAACAAGTTGAAATGATTGAAATGTTTTATATCCAAATTCAATGTCTAACTGGTTCAAATTACCTAAATTGAATTGATATATGTATAATCAATCTAAATATATTTTATGATAGAATTAAAATATAAATTAACTATACAATGAAATTAGATGAATACGAAATATCGAATTAAAATTCACTATTGCTCACAATTCATAAAAATGAAATATTTTGGAAAAATATACAAACATATAACTAACATAATTTATAAATTATAAATTAAAAAATGAAATTTATAAAATTATATTTATAAATGTGTCTAAAATAAATTTTATTATTTCTAATAGATTGGTATAAATGAATTTCATTGAGAAAAGTAGTGTATTCAAAAACAAAAAGACTATACCAAAAATTATGTATTTCCTTATCAATATGTTTCCGTTGTCCAAATGAAATATAAATCATTTATCAAAGTATTTATTACTATTCATTTTTCTAATATTAACGTCTATGTTACAACTGTCCTGTTTAAAATAATTATAATAATAAAATTTTATTTTTTTGAGACTCATTGTTTCATGTATCGGATGAGAAGCCGATGTTTTGAATAACACAAGAATAACCTGAAGTGGAGTATAATGAAATCATTAATTGTCTTAAATTATAACATAGGATATAAAATGATGTTAATTTATTCGAAAATAATTCTTCATAAAAACTTTTGGTGATATATTCTACCAACTATAAAATAAAATTTTCCCTTAAAACTCATCATTCAAATACCAAAAAATTAGGATACTTATAACTCATCATGTCTGTATTCTCCCATGTATATTACTATAATTAGTGATTATAATAAAAATCCATGACCATGTGAGTTGTATTTATTTGTAGAACATTACCTATACAATCTAAAATTTCAACTGGTTTTTTCACATAATAATGATCATGGTTCAATAGTATGACCTCAGAGTTCAATACATGTGAAGAGTCAAGTATGTGATTCTATAAGAGATATACATGATACACATCATGGAATTGAGATATATTTTTTGGATTTTTTAAGTGATAAGATACTATCTTGAAAAGTTCAATAGTTTCAAAGGGATTTATATACTTAGGGATTAGTTTCCCTTTTCTTCCTAAATATGATTACATTCTACCAGGGAGTGATTCATAGAAACACCATCTCCCTGAATTTAAAATTTACACCACACTGATAGTTATTTGCAAAACTTTTCTACCGAATTTGATGTGCCTTGTTATACCATTGAATGGTTCTGAACTTCTCATCAATTTCCTTATCTATCATAGGTCACAATAGATTTCAATATTTATATTCATACAGGAACATTGGAGCTACAAATAATGACATGGATTTCCAGGTAATTTTTTAATTATATAGAATAATTAAGTGTTTGTGAAAATTGACGGTGTGTAATTCCAAGCCTCGGTGTGCCCGTAATGAATTTCTGAACTTGATTTAAGGTACGTTCAGTAAACGTGCGATTAACATATTCTTTCTTATGAATTGGTGCTCAGAATAAAAATCTGAGAGCACCATTGAATCCGCAACGCTGGGATTCTCTGAAGAAATTATTCACATCGATAGTAGTAGGTCGGGAGAAAATGTTAGATTTTGGACATTTAAAAATTAATAAAATAACTTTGTTATTTAATTTCTTTCGTTTTATTTCCTCCAACGGACAAAGCGATGGTGGAGGGACCAACGACGTGTCAAGACACTAAATTTTTTGACTCCTAAAATAATTTTTAACAGTGCCATTGGAATTAGAAAATTTCCAATTAAATAAACCCCCATTAATTCCAGGTGTGTTACTCACCCTCCATCTCTTCTATTTATATAGATCTTGGGGAGTAGTGTTGGCAGACTTCACAGAGCGACAAAGCTATGCTAACATGTTACGACACAAACCACTGGGGTACGGGACATGTACCAACATGCAGTGATGAACACCACCAATCAACGAAAATCGACTATTCCTAGAACATGACGTTCTCCAAAGAACATGAGGTGGGGTTTATTTATTTTCTAAATTCAAGAGTTGATGTATAATTATTAAATCCTTTTGTTATCATGCTAACCTGGAGGAAGCAGGCCAAAATAACAAGGCCCATACCCTCTTTGTTTTTTTGGATTTTAGATCATTTTCATGAGAATTATTTTCGGGTTGCATGAAACGCAGAATGATGGGGGGGTGAAAACTTTCGCCTTTGGAGGAGATGGCGGCACGCCGTTGCACCCCATCAATTATGAAGGCCAATGACATCACTGCGATGGGCGATGACGGTGGTTGGGAACAACCACGATGGGCAATGATGGTGGGTGACTTCTTTAGATGTTTTGGGAGAACATAAAAATGTCTATTGTGATGTTTTACCATTTCCATTTAGCATGGGTATTGGTTTTAATCATTTATTAGAATTATATCTCTCTATCATATCTTTTTTATATTCCATTCATTGATATATACACATTTCAATATGATAATTTATTTTATCCCAAAAAAAGACACTTTCAAATATCTATACATTTTCGTATATCAAGGATTAATTGAGAATGTTGAAATATGATTATCATTTTAAATATCTTTTTCATGTATTTTATTTATTAGAAACAAAACACAATTCAAAAAATTATTATTATATCACAATCAATGTTGAAATCATTAACAATTCTTTTCCTCTTTTTCATCTCTACATATTTTATCAATATTTTCTTAATATTTTCTTGTAAATAGAGCTCAAAATTTGTTGTTGAAGTATTTTTTTCATCCCGTCAATCAATATTTATAGATCAATCATTTCTCAAATAGAAAAAAATTTGATCATTTTTATTCTTATTATAGATTATTATTCCTGATCCATTCAATTGCGAGGATCTTCCAACGTGTTCACTTATCTATGTCAGAAATATATTGACCATTCATAATCATTAATCTTATCTAACCATCATATCCATTGAATATTTTTCTATTTTTGAGAGAATATATACTTTAATCATTTATGATCATTATATATATAAATCCATTCATTGAAAACATAACTCCTCTATATCTCAGAATGAAAAAATTGTCATAGCTTACTGCAAACAAAAGTTGGGTGATTTTTCTCTGCAACAATCTATTCATGTGAGAAATAAAATCTAAAAATATTATTCTCCATAATGAAACATCCTAATAAATTATTTGAGGAATCACTATAGATCAAAAACCCTTCTCCGTAGTAGGTTAATGTATGAGCAAGTTCATTGACTATGATTCTTATCAGTTTCTCAAAATTTTCTTCACATTCATCTATCTAAAGGACCATGACTCCATTATAAGATAGCATGTTATGTAGATTTGATATCAATGACAAATTCTAAAAAAACCAATACTATACATCTATGATTAGTGAAAAATGGTCTTAGTATCATTACATTTTTTGTTCTAACGTGATATAACATAAGTCTATGATGGATCCACTGATATACCCTCACATGATACTATATGACAAAAAGGTAATATTTTAATTTTAAAAATGCAATATTTTTAAAATTTTCATAAAACAATTCATTTCGTAGGGTCATTAGTCTTAAAAAGGAATTCACGCTCTTCCATTCACATGTCATACATATGAATATCATCTAATGAAACTAATAAAAACTAATAAACATATTATCTAAGGCCATTATTCATTAAATACATAAAAATAATAGGGAAATTGGTAAGACAAAATAGAATCACTATTAATTCATAGTTTATCACACCTTCTATGGAATTCTATATTGGGTATATACTCACTCTTAACCCTCAATTGATGATATCCCTAATGATGGTTAATCATTAAAAATTATTGAGTTCTAGGTAGGTGATCAACTAATACATCAATAAAGGTTATAGGATATATTTCCATGATAGTGATCTTATCAAATTATTGATTATAAATGTATAGTTACAGTTATACATATTTATTAATAATAAATTGAATCAGTTAACCCTAAGGTGATTAAAAATGATAAATTAGTACATTTTCAATATTATCCATGATTTACTTCATCAATTTACATAACTCAATTGGGTTATTCTTTATCGAGTATATGAAATAGTGTCTGAATGAGGTCTGAGTTATATTGAAACCTCAACTTCACAATTAAATGGAAGGCTTATAACCTGTATTGGAAATGTACCAACAAACTTCTGAAAAATAGGTATATATTCAATATAAATTCCTTAAAAATCATTCGTGATAAAAAATCCATTTTAATAGGTTCCATTGAATATATAATTTGTGCTATTTCATTTTTAATAAAATACTTACCATAACCCTACAAAAGATCATTGTTTGGCCCATAATATAAAATTTACTTCTTTTCTTTCATAATTAAGGAGGGATTTATATATATAAATATAACCATTTTATAAGATAATTTACTATAAAAATAAATGGGGAATAATGAGATATAAATGAATCTAATTAATAAAAACCTAAACCAGATAAGAATTGTAGACTAGAGATTCAAACATTTTTTGATTAGGGGGTTTTACTGTGTATTCAACATAAAATAAATAAGTATAATCATGATACAAATATTTTTGCAGATATAAAGAAGTGTTTCAATGTAGAATAAAATAATAAGTTAGTACTTCTACAGTGGATGATATGTGTACCTTTTTCCCAATCGTTGTCATACACCTCATAAAAAATAGAGATTTTATATGATTTATCTATTCCATTGGGATTAAGTGGTGGAAAAATCAATCGTAATCAAGACAATTCTAGTTTGATCATTGATTAGAAAAATATCCATACTCAATATATTTTAAACAAATGAGTGTAGGTGGTGAATTCTATGGTGGTTTTCCACCATAATTGGAAAACTTTTTCCTATCACTTTTGAATTCAATTTCAAGATAACCATCCTTTCCCACATAAAGAATATATATTCCCCCTTATGAAAAGTTATTCGTAGTATCTTTCCACTCTTCATGCATAATGGAATGATCATCTTCTTCCCACCCATGTTTTTATTATTATAATTTCCTTTTAATTTCATCATTATTTTCTTATCAATACCATGTTATTGATGGGATAATCCAATCTCTACATATAACATGGTAAGACATTGAATGATTTCTTCATAACAACTAATGTTAAAAATTGTTAAAACGATCTAGGGGTTTGTTTCAAACTAATAGTTAATGGATAAATATTATATTCTATTTCAATGATAATACAAGAAGGTCGCCTACAATACTTAAAAAATCTACATCATATGTAGGTATGAATCCATCATCCTTATACCTTAGCTCATGGAATCCCTCCAATATTTTGACATGAAAAAAATGAAAAAATTAATTCTTTAAAAATAACCCCCTATACATATCCCACTGCATTGATTCAATTTCATATTATTTTCTTATGTTCTTGATTAGAGTCCACAATTGATCTTCTTTTCCTTCCAAATGATATACAACCAAAATATATATTTCTTACTCTTAACATTAGATAATGAAAAATATCATTACCATGGGACTAATCCATTTCTCTACAAAAATTGGATCAACATAACCATTAAATAAGTCAAATGTTACCTCATCAAGGACATAATGAAACATTGTTTCCTCAATCAATTGGTTGGATTCTTATAATGAATCCTGGATTGAGAATCATGTATAGTCATAACAATTATTTTTCCATTCAAACTCCCAAATCATTTGGTTTCTCAGGAGGAAAATCAATGAATTTTTTCACTGTCACCATTAACATATATCATTTGGGTTCATGACACTCTAAAAAATAAAAAATCATAGTTTTATAGTGAATAATCATACTAAAAAACCATATAAAAAATTTATTGTTTGTGTAAATAATGAAAAAATATTTTCAATCTATAACAAATCAGGATGAAATTATGTCATCCCTAATCATAATATATTCATGTTTCTAAAGATGGTTCATAGTGATAATTTGATTCAACATAAGAATATATCATGTTACTGTAAAAAAAACTAGATGTAAGGGAACAATTAGTTTGAAATATAAAGATTGAGAAGATATTATCAACCAACTATTTTTGGGGTTATTACTTGATGATTCATTTATGCCAAATCTACATCCACTTTTTGTATCTTGAATGGGATGTTTTTATAAGAAATTCATAGTTTTCTATTAAAAAAAACTTTTAATGTCATGACATACATAATATTACAAAAATGGTTCTAACTAATGTTTTTACATAGTTAATTCTAACACTAACTAATGCGCTCTCTGATACAAACTATATTTAATTATACAATTTATACATGAATACTTCAACTTATTAGATGAATATTCAAACCATAATGATATTATCAATTCTAAAACAACATTTAATTAATTTACTTGACAAAAGTAACATAAAAATAACTATTTAATCACATATATACGTCGTCCCCTGCTATGTACCTCATAAAAAGAACCCTTATTTGACATATCATTACGAAAACCTTTCTTTAGAACCTGGTGAAAGGAAATATAAGAATGGTTAAGGTTATATTTTTTGTGAGGGTATACATGGAAGATATTAATAGTCATTTAAACATATCCTGAGTATAATGGGTATAATAAAATGAAGAAAACCATTCAATATCATAACCATAAATAATTGAATATATACCTGATTCGTGCAATAATGAATATATGTTAAAAATATATTTTTATATAGGTAGGGGACGCCACCATTTTTTGTTATACCAAGGAATGATTCTTTTTTTTATGTTTTTAGGAAACAAATTACATGGCATGGAAGGAATATAGGAATATAATCCCAAATACACATGGCCTATAGTCTATCCACCCATAGGTCATGCAAATAGAACCTATCCCAATGTGGAATACATTCACTGACTAGACTACTTCCCGTCATCAATGCTGAAATTGGCTTGTAGTCACTACACATTTGTTGCTGCTATATCATTTCAGTCCATTCCATCAAAAATGAACAATTTCATCTATCTCTATATAGAGTGGGATATTAGATGGGACAAAGCCTCACCTATGACTCTTTCCATTGAGCCACCACCAAGGACACTTACAACTTTCTCCATCTGAGGAGGGTTATAACCCAGTCCAAATACACACCGACAACCTAAATCACCAGAGGACACATCGGCCATAATTAAAAACCACTTCCACCATTGTTTCACACCACTATATTCCCTATACTACAACATGGTTTCATGTCACATCAAAAACAAACTAAATAACTCAAAATTTATTTGAGGATACTATATATAGTTGAAGATTTCCCTCTTATAGGATTCATACTGAAAATCCTCTTATTCTACTCAACAATTTATTAATAAAATGTTTTGTATTGGATGACCACTCATGGACCATCTTCGGTAAAAACTTTACCTCTTGTGTACCCACATTATGTATTTGGTAAGATATTATATACCCTCATTCAGTCATTTTATTACCTCTCACATACCATAGGATCTCATAGAACATTAATCATTAACCAATACATCAGATAGATATATATTTATGGTCCTACAAATTATAAAATTATAAATCCTTTAATATGTTTTAAATAGTATAATAAAAACATTCATTCCAACTAAAATAGTAGAAAAAATAGTTTCATTGATATTTTATAATCATAATAATAAACCGTATCGGGAAAGAATAAATATGGTGTCATTGGATGATATCCCTAGTAAATAACATATAACAAAAATTGATTTTATTATAGATTAAAATTTCTTTTAAAAGGCCGTTGAAATATTTCATGTGGGGAATACATTTTTCATTTTTAAATCACATATTTAAATTATAGAAATTTCCCATATTTTAATTAATTTGTTTTACCTAAAAGAACCTTATAAAATTTTTATGTATTATTCAAATAATAGAGGGGTCTTGATAGTGGGAAATTCAATTCATATGTTAAAATAATTATTTCATTATCATTTTCTAGAAAAAATCCATAATACATCATTGAAAAAAAAAGATTCTATTTAATGAAATTTTTTAAATTTCAAACATGGTTAAAAATTAATTTTAAAAATATTAATATAATAGTAAAAGTATTGGTAAAAACATTTCTAAAAAATATATTGGAATAAACCAATTATATTATTCTATTAATTGTGTGATTTTAAGGTTAATTATGTGATTGATATGAATTTGATAACCCAATAAACCATCAATACTATCCTTTAGTTTTTTATGTTTTTATGAGATCGTTTTATATAATTCTTGAAATAATTTGTTGAATCATATCCACATTATATATTCATGGATTAATATTATTGAATCAAACTTTTTTTACTCTCTATACTTATGTATTATGAAAATATAGATTCTATGCGTTATTATTATGATCCATGTTATTCTTTGTAATATTTCCTTATACTATATTCATATAACATGATTATGATCTCTTACCCAAATAATTGTTTTTTGATCACTTGTGATCTTCAATTAGTATCATTTATTTTTATTCTTATTTTGAATTTGAGCTCACCCATCCTATTTTTCCATTTTCTATGGTTATTTTGATGATTAATATGTAATATTTATATAGATTAATTTTGCATCGTTAATATTTTTCGGGATATAATGAAAAAATATTGTGTAAGAAGTAATTTTACAGTAAATAATATTCATTGGATGAGAGATATATGTGTCTTATTAAGAAAATGATTTTAAAAATAATCTAAAACTCTAAGAATAAATTGTATTTGATATTAATGTGATTCAATATTAATTATTAATAAATAAGGATTGTCAAATTTTGGACATCTTATATCTATATCATCATTAGTTTGTAAAAAATATGATTTTATCACTAGATCAATGTCCACGGGTTACAAGGGGTTGTATTCTCTATTATCCATGAGATGACTTCATTAATTGATTTTATAATCTATTCATGATTTAACAAGATATGGAAAATAATTTATACAAAATAATTATATGTATCCAAATATTTTCCAGTTTCATTCGCATGTTACTCATGTAAAATAATTTACTATATAACTTTTGTACCCATCCTCATTATATCAAATTTAAGGAAAATTATACCATCCTTATCCTTTTTCAATGGGAGGAACTTATATGAATTCAGATTTTATTATTTCTTATTTTACGATTAATCTAGACACACACACACACACACACACATATATATATATAAGGATTTGAAATTCATTTGGATACTGCATGAACATTTTTTAGGTTATTTATTATATTTCATAACCACATATTCTTTGAACAAACTATTATCTCTATCTTTCATATGGAAATGTATTTTTCAAAGTATGTATAAATTTTAAATGATGCAGATAAAATCAAATTCATTATTAGAATAAATTTTGTTCACCTCAACTAGAGCATACATCTTTATAGGATACTTATTATAATTCATCCTTTTATATCTTTTCAAAATAATTTATTAATATCTAGTTTTAGATAATGATATCTAAATTTCCATCACCTACACTATTTCCTTATATGTCACTTCTAAAATAATTCATATCCTTACTAAATTATAAAAATGATTTGATTTTTTGAAAACGCTATTTGAGAAACAATTAATTAGAATACTCTCAATCATATAATCCCTAATCCTTATGCATGATCAATAAAAGAGTTATCTTAGTGTTTGTAGTCTATGAACTCCATTCATATTCCTTGACATCCAACAATAGTAATTTTTCCTAAAAATTAATTTTTATTTATTTTAAAAATGGATATATCATCATTAATGACTTGTGTATAATAAATTCAAAACATATATGGAAATAAAAACTAATGTAATAACTTTGTGACTCTAATACCACTTGTAGGATCTCTAGTCACCTTGATATGGGTTCAAATCAGGGTGTGTAGTGATTTTTCATTTTTATTATATTTTTAATGTTTAATCAATATATATTATTAAAATTAATCCCCTATATTTAATGTTACATAATCTTTAGTTAAATATAGAATTCACATTAAGGATGTTTTAAAGTTTATAGTTTAAGAGAATTAGGCTATAACTATTACAAAAAAAATCAAATATTACAATGTATAAAAGTCCACAAAATTGTTTTCACAATTTAAAAAATTTTAAAATAAATTATGATATCTTTTTATTGATAAAATGTTTTGTAACATTTATCCTAAATTCTTCCTTTATGTTACCCATCATAATAACCTATTAAAAAAATTTCAAAAACATAGAATGAACAAAACATATTAGTATGTAATATACAATATTTAATGAAGTCTTTAGTCTATGATTTTTTTATACCCATGAAAATATTTTCACAAAGTCTCAATTTTCACTCATAAAATATAACTCATTAAAATACCTCACAAAATCATAGGTTTCATGAAAAAATACATAGCAATCATAAATCATAAAGGCAACTTGTGGCCTCCAAATCATAATTAAATTGTTTATTTAACAGCGACATCTAGAGTAACCATCATGGTTATATTTAAAATATCTATCATATTATATTCCCTAAATATATTAGGATAATCCTTGTTGTTTAACTCCATCGCATTACCCATTTTAGTGGAGAGATATAAAGGTCTCACATACCCTTATTTTATCATAGAACCACCCATAAAAATATGAAATTCCCAAGACCCATAACATACTAATAAAAATTAATAATCACTAAGAAAAAATAACATTTATACAATTAAATCACAAGGTATTCTTTCAAGATATTGACATAGTCAATCCATTTTTATAACACAATTAAAACATTTTAGAAGAATATTATTAAATAAAAAGTGTCCCATTTCACATTGTAACTTTTCGAAGAAATTAATGTTTTATAAAAATAATTTACATATAAATAAATCATTAAAAAAATTTAAATCAAAGAAAATAATGTGAAATATTTATAAGAATAAGTCTTTAAAACATTTAAAAGAATGTTTTAATGAAAGTATCCCTTACTGTTTTTAAAATTTAAATTACAAGCCACATAAAAAAATAAATTTTTTGAAACATTCAATAACATGATTATAGATATAATATGCATACAAAATTTCAATGGGGCTATATATATAGCTTAAAAAATATTAAAGTTTCATATCATCAACAAATGCCTCAATGAAAGGAGATTGAGATGAAATCCCTTACCTTGAGTTTGAATCGTGATGTAAAATATTTATATTCTTGAATAACAAACATATGAAAATTTATAATTTAATTGTATATTTTCATGGTTATTATTAATTTTATATAACTTATTGCTATGTAAAAAGATACATAATTATTTACGTTCTTATCAGATGTTTTGTCGATATTCAATTATTGAGTTGAAAATGAACATATTATGATGACAATAGTCCATATGTTCATTTATTCCATCATCTCAATAATAAAATTAATGAAAAAATAATCTCTTTTATTCATCAATTATACTTTTAAATCAAACTATTTATTTATAGTATAAAAATAAATAACATTATAATCATGGAGACAGTACGACAAACATTTTCTTGAGTTACGTTTCTATTTTTCATTGATCATTATAGAGTTAAGGTTATTATTATTTTATCATTATATAATGATAATATTATTATTAACATCAGAATATTAATTTATATATACTTATATATATTTATCATACTAGTGATTTGGTGAATAAAAATGATTCACATCGCCTTGTGTAGGTGATAGTTTACAAGATCACATGAACGATGTAATAAATTTTATCTACATGGAATTTAAAAAAATAATTTTTTTATTATTATATTATAATGATTAATATGTCATTAAAATTACATGAAAACATTAATTCCATCATTATTAATAGTATTGAGAGACGGTTAGGGAAAACGAATTATATCGGTTCGTGGATGTGGTAGTTCAAAAGTACGCACAATATATTAGTTCATTTCCCATTTAATTAAAGTGGAGTTTGATTTAGGTGATGATATTAACATAATAAAATATCATTATATTTTTTATTCTATAGTTATTATTTAATCTTTTTGGAAGATTATTTTATGGTAGTTGATGAAGAAATAAAATAGAATCACATAAATAAAAACATTACATTTTCTTTAGATGATCAACTTTATTGACACGTTAACATCTATAAGAAGAGTGTTATGCGTAATATGAGGAATTAATACAGTGGGGAGTAATTATAGGAAGGTTTTTGGGTAGATTTGGTTTAATGAAACGTCTTTTGGGAGTGCTTGTAATAGACATGATTGTGTACGTTTTTATAGGAGAGGGGAGAGGCACCCTTGAAATTATTAAATTTATTAAATTAATATAAGTTAAATTTCTTTTCAAAATAGGTTAAAAATATTAATTTTTATAATATATGATTACTATGGGTAAAAATAAAATCATCCATAGAAAATTATCTAGGCTTTATTATTTTTTTAATTCATATCATTTTTTACCCATTTTAACACTTACCATTTTTTCAATAAATTTACACTTTTAGGGCTAAAATAATAACCAAATCTTACTAAACATATAATTAATGAGTAATAAATAAAATTTAGAGTTATATCATATTTTTGGAGGAATATTATATTTTTATAATTTTTATTTCATTTAAATATAAATTTTATATTTTAAAATATGAATTATTTTAATTTTGACACTATTAATTTCATGAATTTTTTTAAATATCATGTAAAATTTATTCCTTGAAAAAATATACGTGACCCTATTACCAAAATTTCATATTAATTCATAAGATTCTTGGATGGTATCAAATATTTCATGTTACATTTATTAATCTATTATTTATACAATTTATTTTGATTCTTTCTTTAATAAATCTATTACTTCATCATCACTGTGTCATAAATAAATTTTATTATTTAATTACTTAAAATAAAAAATAAATTACCATGATTTATGTAATCATTTTAGATTTATATATACTATTAATATTCAAAGATATCAATTACATAACCTGATATTAAATTTTTTTTAGTAAAAATAGTCATATTTATGACATATTTTCCATTACTTGAAATTAAATGTTATAAATGTCCTAATCAAAACAAATTGACTTCTAAAGGTAAAAATTTCAGCCCAAGGATTGTAATGGTTGATAATAACACATCAAATAAGATTATAACAATATTTAATGTAATTTTATAATATTTTATATTTAATTTTAACATTAATTATCATATTTACCTATAACACTACTATGCAAAATACTAAAGTTACTTTTCAAAAACAATTATTTTGATCTAATTGGACCAAATGTCAAATACCTATTACAAAATAATTTTTTCAATTATGAAAAACTAAATTAAAAAAAAGTGTTTTTAAGACTAATCTCATTGATGGAACAAGAAACCTTGGGTTTTTTTGAAAAACTTTTAGAATGTCACTTAGTTTTTCTATTTAATTGTAATATGAAAAATGTATCAAACTAACTATATTAGATTAACTGATAAAAAAATCATAAAAGTTTACCATTAAAAAAGTAATAGGATAATCTATCAATATAAATATATTATAAAAAATTAGTTTTGAAATAAAATATAGTATTTCTCAATATTCATTAATATATGAATGTAATTAGAAAAGTACAAAAAATTTATCAAAAACAAATATTTATTTCCCAATTCCAAAAAATAAATTTATTTTTTGAAATAAAACATATAAATGTCATAAAAACGAAATTGAAAATGGTTCTCTATCAAAAGGTGGTAAAAATATATTTTTTAAAATATTTCAATTATTTATAAAAATGTTAATACACTTATATCATGTTTACAAAACATATATGATTAATTTTAAACATGATTTTTAATTTATATTTCATTAATATAATCCTACAAGTTTGATTTGAAAATTTTAAAAACATAATTATTCACATATAAATAGCATTTTCATAAAAACGCATCCTTTAAATTCAATTGGTATTTGTTTTCATTTATAATTAATTTAATAACTAGTGAATCATTATATAGACATGTGTGGACCCTATTTCCATATCTTAGTTAATTTCTTTCATTCCCTCCAATCAAATGAATATGCGATAACAAAAATTTATAATAATATTATTAATAACATATTATTTTTCAGTATAAATTAGTCTAGTGTGCAATGTAATATTTTGGAGAAACCCATTGTTGGATGTTAGGTATGCTATAATACCTAGAATCCCTTTTAATGTAAAATTACTATCTAATTAATTATCAATACAAAATATGAAAAAGTGTTATTCTATAATTACCTAGTAGGTTACACATCCCCCATTATATAGAGCATGAAAAATCTCTCATATTTTAACCTCACTGATAATAAAAAATTATTAATACAGATATAGAATGTTTGTAACACATGAAACATTGATTTTAGATGGTTCTCCACAAATGAATTACTCAAGGAGTACAAATTTATTATGTTTCAATGTTCCATGGGTTAAAACTATTCATTGTATGTGTTAAAATAGAATTTTAATGTATAAATACTTATTTATTTGAACTCTATTAGCTTATCTATCAACAAATTACATCTTGATAGGGACGGAATAGTATGCATAATTGTTGGTGTTCTTCAATTTAATAAGGATATATTTTTAATTCAACAAGATACATTTCATGAATTATTTTTCTTAAATTAATGATAATTTTTTCTACATATTTTCTTTGATTCCCTTATTATATGTCATACGAGATCAGATAAATGATTCTATTTTGGAATAGATTTCTTTGAAAATTTTACTATAGAAGATTACATTTATTTCAAATAATGAAAATTCCTCACCAAGATTATCTTATAGTATCCCTTTTTTCAAAATTTTATGTTCCAGGGAATTCATTCTCCCATCGACCCCCTTCATAAATATAACTATTAGTGATAATTATATTATACTATGAAACTCCATTTTTCTATTTTTAACATGATCTATCGATTTTATCATTCTCAAAATATTATCATCTCTAAAAAAACATTCAATATTCCCCACTGAAATGAATGAAACCATTTAGTGATGTTTTATAGTCACTTTACCATAATTCCTTAAAATATTGTTTAATATTAATTATCATTTCTATTCTCTAGTCTAATCATACTAGGTGTACAAAATATATTTACTATGGTCACCTTTTTTGGGTTACTTATCCATTATTACATTGTATTCTTTTAAAAAAAGGTGTCAAATATGTTTTACGGATGATATTTAAAAAAATATCTTCCATACCTAAATTTTCATTCCAAATAATGATCATCAACGTATGTGAGATCCAAGATGGTTCTCTAGTTGGAAATCCCATCGAGCACATAATGTTATGAATGTGAAATTATGAACTGACGAAAGAGGGAAAGACTATACATTCCATCCATTATTATGTAAGAATCCATGAAATATTCAACATACCACTTCATATTTTTTTAAAAATAGTAGGATAATAACAATCCAAAAATAAATTAGTAGAACCATTAGAATGTGGAAATGTCACTAAATTATTTACTCCATGAACTTCAACTTTATGGAATTATTCTAGATTATATCACCTATATATATAACTATGAATCTTCCTACTATGATCATGAAAGAAAACACCACATCATAAGTGGCCATTGTTCCATTTTGAGTCACCATCCAAGCTAGCTATGATATGATTTTAGAGATGTGGAAACTAAAAAAATCACTACTTCTATAAAATAGCTTGAAAAAATAGAAATACATTATCATTAAAATATTGATAAATCATGTACACTCATACCATCAATTACATTTCAATCTGAATAAATCACAAAAATACTAGGACATTACACTATCTATTTCTTTACTTCTAAATAAAATAGGTAATAGGGAAATTTATTGAACATGGATTGGATTCATCATTTGTGGCTTCACATGTCTATAATCCTAATGTTTTTCAGCGTGGTCTTCATCACCACAATGTGGATTGTGTCTAAATTTCAGATAATATTTTTTAGTGAACTCTCGATTAGATCCATTTAATATCATTTACAAATGATATATATATATATATATATATATATATATTCCCCCTAACTAGACCTAGTGTTGTAGTGTTTAATGATTTAAAACTGAATGTCCAGTAGCCATAAAAAAAATTCATTTTATCTTTAAAAAATAAACCCTTTATGGGTCACCAGAACGTTATTGTGTTGTCCTCATTTTTTTCTAGGAAATTCTTGTGGTGTAATATACTAAAAAATATTTCTATTACACTAGACATATCAAATCTCCCAAAATATTTTAGAAAAATGTATTTCATCATGGAGGTCCCTTATCTTTTGGAACTAAAAAATCTCATTTGATACCCCTTCAAGATGATTCTAATATCTCATGGTGTGGACGATGTCAATATTATCTTATGATATGATCCATTATGTAGTGACAATTATTTTATGGTTTAGGTAACTCTATAATACTAGTTCCAATATAACATTCCATTCCATCATAGTGATATCACCACCTACGTAGAAGTATATAACTCAAGAAGTCTATGTGTGGAAGAGTATTGAAATATTCATTTTATCCTTACAAACAAATTGTAGCATGAATAATATCCCCACAATACTATTGATTTCTCATATCAATGTCTAAAAAAGGACAAGAACGTATAAATGTGGATAAAACACATGTATGCATTTACTTTTTCTATTTTCTAGACATAAACCCTAATAAGGATATAAACAATTGCCTTGAATCATTATTTCTTCATATAAGATATGGATTATAACTCAGATTAATTATTTCAATGAAAAATGTTTTGAATTATTCACTTAATCGTCCTAACTCAATCTTACACACATTCTATCATACACGAATAAATAAAAAGCAATTTTGTGAATTTGATAGTGTTATCAATCAAGGAGTATGTATATATATCACTAATACTGAAAACATATTCAATTTTTAAATAGTTCTTAAATTAAAATTCACATCATTCTCAAATATAATTTTCCCAAATTCATGTGAGAAATAAAAATTATTATTAACAAAAAATCATACCCCAAATTAATATTTTTTCCTCTTTCCATCTAAGATAAAAAATATTGTAATTGAAAATTAATTTGAAAAACTTTTTACAATATTTTATATATTATAAAATAAATTTATGACTTATTTCATATGTTTAGTTTCATTTATGTTGTAGCATTCTTACCCTTTTCATTGTATTGAGTCACAGTGAAAATGAAACATGGGCATAAAGAACATACCCAAGGAACCAAAGGCTGTAAATAAATGTTGAGGGATTCATGGGTGGTGGGGGGATGTTTTCCATTTTTAAAATGAATAAAACCACCAAAATGTATCATTACAAAAAACTACTACATTATTAATGTTAAAAATGTACTAAAAATAAAAAACAAGCCAACAAATACAATAAAACTCCATATCATTACTAAATCAGATTACTATGAGAAAGTCAAAAAACCCATGACAACATGATAAGATAACACAGTCACATGGTAAGCTTTATTCTCCAACTCCGTAACTTCCCAAGAATCACATTGTAACAAAATTTAAATGAGATTTTTTTTCTTTTACATGTGTATTGGAATACAACATCTGCAAAATAATCCAAATTCCAATGTATGGGTTGATTAATAATATTCAAAAGACATTCCCTACATGACTTCCCTACTAACGTCACTAGGACAGAACAAGTTAGAACATTTATTTATATAAAATTTTATAAACCCATTAAAATAAGTTAATATTTTACAACAATCCAAACACACCTATACCAAAATATTTACCCAAGCTAAAAACCATTCCAAATAAAGAAACCAAAAAAGTTATTAATTTTTTTTCCTAATTTATTGTTGGCCTATTACATTTAATTTCACAAGTCCCAAAACATGGAACTTTTCTCACACAATTCACCAACACAAGCATGGTATTATCTTAGATGGTGGAACATCACATCTGACACTATCACCTTATTATTATTTTTCTTCCTGGAAACATTCCAATTAATTGATGGTGGTGCATTATGACTAGTAACCATCCCCCTAATGACTTATGCAGGTTAGAATACACCAAAATCAAAACAACGAATAATTTAAAAACAAAATTTCAATAAAATAATAATTTTATCAAAAAAATCACTATATTTTTTCATAAATCATACAAACCACCCAATTTTGAAATTAAAAATTGTAAATCCAACAAAAATACATGTTGCACAATAATATCAAACCTCCTTAAAATCTATATATCAACCCCAAAGGGGTTTCACACTAACTGTACACATAAATCTTATAGCTAGTTTTATGTAAAACAATTAATTTGACATTTAGTCATTTAGTTCTAGATGGAGGGTTGAGAGTGAACTCACTTACCTTTAGTTTTCTGAAAAAAATTTCTAATGACACCAATTCTCACAAATATAGATGAAAAATTCAAAAATAAACCTTATAATCTTTCCCATGTCATCAAATAAGACAAATATCTCAATTACTAGAGGAAAAAACAAGAGATATATCCCTAAAAAACTAGAACTACAAATTCAGTAGAGAGATAAGTTTATATTAATAAAAAAAGATACTATCAAGAACATAGACTCACAAAAGGTGATTTACCTTCAAATAACCAAGAAAAACCATCAAATCACATCCAAAATAAGGGGGAACAGTTAACTATCCTTGGTGAAGAGGAAATATAGAGTTAGTTCTTCATAGTAGAAATAATGGGTTGTTTAGAGAAAATCCTAACCAATAAATGTTTTTAAAAACCTACATTTTAAGCCTTGCATGGTTAAGCTGCACTGTTAGACAAAGGGTTCTCTAACTATGTGCCTTCTACTATGCAAATGGGGACCTCACATTGTTTTCCCACATGGTTATAAAAACCATGCACCAACCGTACTAAAGACCACTATCCAATTCTACATGGTTTTCATGAGATTTTGAATGGTTTTCACTAACTATGCTCAAATCGGGCACCCTTATAAAATCCCCAAAACCTTCCCAAAAACCCAAAAACACTCCCACACATTACTCTAGAACATTTTATAAAAACGGGTTAATGAAATAAGGTTACATTCCTCAACCTATTGGTGATATATTATCCCCACCATTGGAATTTCAATATTATAATATGAGAAAACCATCATGTTTCCAAAAGAGTTCAGTCCATTTCATGGAATTTTCATTCTCCTATTCCCAAGAATCATGATAAATCATACCATGTTGCCTCAAATCCCACAATAGAGCGATTATTTTACATTGAAATAATTTCTCTTTCTTATACCCAATCTACACTAGAACATGCACCAATGATGCATCTAAATCTAGATCAACATGATCCCATCGAATCTCATGGTTAGGATCTGGCTGGTACATCTTCAATTGAGATACATGAAATACATTATGCATCACACTAAACCGCGGGGGAATTGAAAACTGATATACCACCTCCCCATCCAACTCAACTATCTCAAAAGGTCTAATTAACATTAGATATGAATTTCCAAGATTTCTAAGCTGATGACTTCAAAGCCTGGGAAAGAATCAATAATGCATCATTACCCACCTAGAACAAAAAGGGACATTTAGGATTATCGTCAAATTATTTATAAAGACTCTAAGACATATCAATTTATTTAATGATAATTAAAATCTTCCTCTTTTTCTTGTGGATGATGCTTGACCCAACCATCAATGTCTCACCAGTTTCCACCCAAAAAGAGTGGTGATCGAAACGAACGCCCATACAACCCTCCAAATAGAGCTATATATATTAATGCCTGATAACTGTTATTATATGAGAATTCACTAATATTAATTTCTCATCTAATGATCCTTAAAAATTCATCACACAAGACCTTTACATATCATCTAAAGATTATATGATTATCTTTGATTTCACATCAATCTTTGGACCATATACTATACTCATAGTCAGCCGTCTCCCAAGGGCTTGTTTCAAGGAATTCATGAATTGAGTCATGAATCTGAAATCACTATCTGATAAAATCGATTGGTACACCATGATTCATTACAACCACATGGATATTGAATTGGTATAGGTCATAGACTATATGAGATTCATGAATAGGAATAAAATTGGATGACTTTGTGAGAAAATCCACTATCACTTATATAGTATCATGTTTCCAAACCATTATTTTGATAGATGTAACAAAAATCCAATGCTATATACTCACATTTTAACATAGGGATAGGAAAGGATCACAAAATACCTGATGGTGTCTGATTGTCTGCCTTCACTTGTAAAAACATAAAGAATCTAAATATGAACCCTCCCACTTTTCTTTTCATACCCTCCCCCCCAAATGCCCATTCAATTCCTTAAATACATTCAGAAATATATGGTGGAAAACACATCTCAAATTATGTTATGTACTGTTAAGTGATTCTTGATAATCCATTGGTATATCCATTTGATTCCAAAACCACAAAAATCATTCCTCATCAATTTTATAGCCCCCATTTGTATCCCTACAATTGATTTTCAACCTTATACCCACCCATTATAAATCATATGGATGTGCCTCTCTAACAAATCTAACAAAATATCGAACCATCTCAATTAGAATGAAAATAACTTCGTCAACTAGGTATTTACATTCGAAAAAAATATCATTTATAACTGACATAAACTACCACTGATCTGAATATTATTTTTCCACCTGTACATATGGATTTCAACTTAATGTATCAGAAACTGAATTTGCATTACCCAATGTGTACATAATGTCAAAATTAATCATCTAGAACTACTAAATCCATATAATTTTCTTATCTTTCAAATCTATTTAAGAGAAAATATGCTTTAAACTTTTATGGTTTATAATAACCATGAATTTATCACTGAATATATAATGAAATCATATTTTCAAAGAATGTACTATAGATGAAAACTCAAAATCATGATTTCAGAAGTTATTCTCATGAAACCTCAATGACCGTGATCCAAAAAAATCAACATTATCCAATTTCATGAGAAATAATCCCAACCCTGATCATTAATATTAATAATACCCCACTTACAATTTTTTCTGTTTTAGAGAAACCATGATTGGTTCGGATGTAAGGTGGCTCTTAAGCTAATAAAAAGACATCTGTTGTTTTTCATTCCATTGAAATTGGGAATTCTTCATTGTCAATGATATCACTAGTGAATATAATCGTGATAATTCCTGAACAACTCCACAATAATTAATAGATTTACCCATGAAGCTTAGAATGTCAAACACATTATTTGGTGGATTCCAAAAGATGCTGCCTATATCTTTTTCAGATCTGCCGAAAACCCATTCTCAAAAATAACATGTCCATGAAACCTAAACTATTGTAACCAAAAATATAATTTTTATAATTTTTAATATAACCAATGATCATCAAGATTCCAAACACTGTCACCAAGTGTTTCTCATGCTCAACCATTGTCAGGGAATACAAAAATATATCATCAAACAACACCACCATGAATGAACTGAGATGTCTATAAAATATCTCTTTCTAAATACCACGAAGACCACTCATGCATTTTTAAGACCAATGGTAATTACCAAATAATTATAATGGCCATATCTACATTCAATACATGTTGTTTGGATATCATATTCTGCACCCAAAACTGATGATATCTTGACCACATGTAAATTTTGGAGAACCATAGATATACCCTCAACTGATCAAACAGATCATCTATACATCAAATGTGATATCGTTTATTTATCATTACTATGTATTCTTATGATAATACACACATAACCATAGAGTTCCATCCACCTTTTTAATGGACATGACTAGTGGTACCCATATAGATGTGCTTGGCCTGATGAGCCAATATTTTGTCTCTTAAAACTATACATTCAATTCCATCTATTATTCTAGTTCTATTTAGTAAGAATAGAATGAGGTAAAACTGGTCCTTGGGATGAGATTCATCTCCATATCTACTACCCTTACATGTGGAAACCCAAAGAAATTTTCAGGAAATACATCAAGGCACTTTTCAACAATAGGTAGAATAATCCTTCTCCCAATACCATCAAACAATGCAAAATAAAGATCCACCAACTGATATGATATCATCCCAAAATCCAGTGACAAAACCCGTTTTGCACCCTCCTTTTTATTCTTATCCCCTCTAAAGAGATGTTCGACATCATCTTCTATTATTGAACTATCCCATGACACATAATAGTCATTGTGGGTATTAAACAATATCAACCAATCCATTCCCATGATTATATCATATAAATTCTTATCAGGCATTGAGAAGTCCTATATCAACTCAACCCCATCGAAGACTATATGAAATTCGATACACAAAAATGATTGACAGTTTCATTGAACCAAAGGATTTTAATGTTTCAGAATAGAAAGAATAATTTCCACATTTCCCCAAAAATATAACAAGATGAGAAGTAAATAAAGAACGAGACACACCCATATCAAAAAATGGTGGCATAAATGTATAATTCAAAAGAATCATTCCTCTCACCATGGATGGTCCCAACTGATCATGCAACACATCCTAATCAACTCTAAAAAAGAATTATTAGTCACATATTTCCCTATATTACCCTGCTAAAACTGCCCCTTTAGAGGAGTCATGTTTTTACTAGAATAAACATGAATAACTCTACTATAATAATGAAGAGTTTGTTGTTACCCTCATCCCATTAAAACCCCTTATAAGTGTCATGAATTTATTACCTTAGAGAATTATGACAATAAAACTAAATATTCTCATCTCAAAGAAATTATTAAATTCCCTAGCTTTTGTTGTAAATTCTTGCATCGCGTGGCTCAGAGATCCACATTGAAATCATCCCAACATTAGAAATATTTGCCCCTCTCTAACATCCACCTTGTGTTAGAGTTATCATTATTTCCCAGGGGTATCAACTTAAATCCTCCCTCAATAGCACCCAAGATATTTTTTTCTACCACCATAGTTGTATTTAACCTCTATGTATAATCTTTTATACACATCACCAAAATCATTGAATAGATTTACTACCTCAATCATAATTTAATAACACATATCATTAATGGTGAAATAGCCACAACCACATGTGAAAATCAGTCTATGTTTATGGACACAATTGTATATTCTTTAACTAAATGTTTTTATTGTTTCAATTTGAAAAAAAATCTATTATTCTCTAAATTATGAATGTTTGAGGATAGAATTGTTTGTCAAAAAATTCATCAAAATCCTACCATACTATACCTTATTCTCATTTACCTTGGATCCCTAACTCCCACCACTGACATGAAATATATTTAATCATTCATTTCTCTCACATGACATTCAAATACAGCAGTGTTTCTAGAAAATCAAAAATTTATTTATCCTATTTAGCCAAAACTCGGCTATTTATAATTCCAAATCAGCAAATAAAATTTGTGGATTATGCTTCTAAAAATGAACTGAACGATCCACATGCTCTTAATGATCTATTCTATTACCATTATCCTTATCTTTAATGGCTTGAACAATAATCAAAACTAGCTTCTAATTCACCTAGGGCTATGGTGAAACCACATTTTCAACATCCTCTTCCAGTTAGGCCCTCTAAAGCCTATGTGGTTATATTTCTATAAACATAACAATAACTATAAGACTCACTATATAAAAAATAGAGTCTTATAATTTCAAATAATAAAAATTGAAATAATTATAACCATGAATTCAAAATTTCAAAATTTACCATGTGAACTAATATTTGAAAATTCTTCCATGTTTTCAATAATCAACAAATTTCCAAAATAAAAAAACAATTTTCTTTTCAAAAAAAAAAATCATAAAAAATTCTCAGTTTTTGTAAAATCTATATATTCATGTCCTAACATTAATCATTATTTCAAATTAGTTATGAATACCTATTGGTAAGTCATCGGTACAATGAATTCTATGCTCTTCTCATTTGTAAAACCCACGACAATGATATAAAACTCTTAGAAGTATACCCAAACACTTATTTATACAACTTCCTAGTAACATGATGTTCAATATAATATACTAGATATATATTTAATGTTATATATTTCAGGTTCCCACAATCCTACTCTTTTCTACCATCCTGACCGAATGAATGAAGCAAGAATGAATTACTACTAAAAGACTTAAAACCGATGCCTAAGGGTTGAATAAACAATACCTCTTGTAACATCCCACACATCCCCACTGACATGAGTAAATTTGGGAACTATACAGGGCCTTATGTAACATTTCCAATATGGAAACTTCTAGAAATAAATTTCATGGTCTTCATGAGTTGTGGGGGTTATTTTTCCTTTTTAAAATGATAAAAACAAACCAAACACATCATTAGCACAAACTACTGCAGGTTGAATGAAAACAATGTACTAAAAATAAATCACATACCAATGAAAAAAAACCAAACCATATCAATAATAAATTATAGTATTGTGTGGATGACTAAAAAACTATGGTACCCTAAGAGGAACAAGCTACCACATTCGAAGTTCCATACAATAACCCCACAACTGTTCAAGGATAACGATGTACCACTGCACTAATGAGATTATTTTCTTTTACTTGTGCCTTGGAATACAAAATATAAAAAATCAACCATGTCCAAGAATAGAGGGTGACAAATAATACATATTAGGAATTCTAGAAATTATTTTCCTACTCACACCAATATGATAGAAATAGTTATCAATTTTATATAAAGTAATTGATATTAAACCATTAAAACAATTCAATACTTTCCTATTATACAAATACACCTCTACAAAAATAGTCACCCAAGTTGAACACTATTCTAATGAAACTAACCAAAAATTTCATTAACTGTTTTCCCATTTCTTGTTTTCGTAATCCGTATCATTTCATAAGACCCAAAATTTAGAACACATAACATAAGAGAAAACTACTTAGGTTTTGTGTTTCTGTTGATAATAGAAATTCACATCCAACATTGTCCACTTTTATTGTGGTGCTTCCTGGCCAAATTCTAACTCATTGATAGTGGTACTTGACTACCACTAACCATCATTTTTATAACTCACGTTAATTAAAATTCATAAAAATCATATCAACTATCAATTCCCAAATGAAATTTCTATAAAACAAAAATTTTATCATAAACAATTTCACTAAATTTTTATTGAATCAATCCATGTAACTGATTTTAAAACCAACATTTAAAAATCCAACAACAATTAATATTGCACAAAAATATCACAATTTCCCAAAAATCCATAAATAAACACCAATAGGATTTTATTCAAGCTTCATATATAAATTTTAAAATCAATTTAAATAAAAAATAATCATTTCACATTAATCGTTCTTGTTATAGCATGAATATTTGAGAGTTAATCAACCTATTTATAGGGTTTTGGAGAAAATGACCAAAGAAACACAGGATTATTGAGTCTTGATGAAAAATCCACAAATCTACCTTTAAATCCTTCCCTTATCATTAAAAATCAAAATCTCATAATGATTGAAAACAAAAACCTGAGAAATATTTGCAATAGAACTAGATCTAAGAATTAGATAGAGGGAGAGAGATAAAAGATACTATCTAAGAAAAACCCAGAAACTACCAAGAAAGGAGACATACCAAGGGAGATCCACCTTCAATGAACCGATAATACCCCTCTAATCACTTCCCTAATTATGGGTTAAGGGTCCATAACCTTGGAGAATGGGAAATACCAATCTAGAGACATGTGGGTGGATAAATGGGGTGTTTAGGGAAAATCTCTCCAAGCCTCTTTTATTAAAAACATATATTTTACGCCATGCAAAACTTAATCACATTTTTAGACAAACCATGCTCTAACCATGCACCTGCTACTTCCTCATGGGGGACCACGCATAGTTGGAGCACCTAGTTATACAAACTGTGCACAAGACACTCAAAATCCCATTGTCCCATGCTACAATGTATCTTGGAGATTCTGTATGGGTTTCACTAACCACGATCAAACTATATGCCCATATAAAATCCCCAAAACCTTCCCAAAAACCATCCAAACTCTCCCAAAAATTTCTCAAACACAGAAATAATATAAAAATAATAATTTAAGGGGGTTACATTCCATAAAACATTGGTTCTATTTATGTTATAATACATTTATCTGTTTGGTAACATGTGAGATATGATAATGGATTTATATTTATTATTTTTTTATAATTGCATATATTAAGTTATTATATTTTCGCATCTCAGCTCACTATTCAATAACTATATCACTCTATTCCAAAATATTATGAGTGACTCCCCTACACTTAAAGGTTATTGACAAGAATTTAATGTCTAATGTGTTACCATGGGTAGAATAGACCCTCATATTAGAGTATAATAATTTACATGAAATATGTAAACATAATCTAAAAACTAACCAGTGCGTGAAGAATAAATAAACATAAACCATGTCATATCATGTGGATTATAGCATTCAAGAACTCATCCCAACTAATCAAAAACAAAATCTAACACATATTAGCAAATACAAATACAAAGAGGTACTATTATGATATTTGAGCCTCAACATATATAGCACAATTGACTCATTCTATAAAACGTTAGTCCAAAAAATTCATATTGGGACACAAACCTAATAATCATATGAATAATAATGTTGTTTCATGAACCCATGTTCCATGACCACCTATGAAGGTTTTGATTATAGCTCATTTGGGATCCACTAATATTTTCCCTATCATAACTTGTAATTGTAATGTATTGAAATATGTTATGATTATAATAAATAATAAAACTATAGATGAAAATGAAATAATATAATTAGATAATTTTGTTCAATATTGAATCCGAAGATCAACCACACTTACATTGACTAGTGATTGATGTGTATCATAATTTGGCATACCATGTTTGGGGATGGTTAAACACAGAACCATAATATCATTATATGTATATATGAATCCTGAAGGGGAGGGAGTAGGGGAAGCGGTGGAGTTTCATATCTTGATCATATCATATATATAATAATAATTTTATTATCTGGGGACGTCCTTACCATTGATTTATCATATTTATACAATCAATAATATCAGGCGTAGTATATCCCACCCATCTATATCATTAATTATTCATTATTATATGGGAATTTTCATCTTATAAATATATCTCATTTATTATTTTTTAGGTGTAAGAAGCCAATAATAGTGAATATTTTAATGTAAATCATATAATATCTGGTATAAATGTCATATCCTAGGAAAAATTATAAAAATTGCATATAGGAAAGATCGTCAGATCGAAGGTGATATCATAGGAATCCAATATGGCATTAGGCATATTTTACAAATCTAATGAATCATTCCTTAAATTTCATTTATGTGTGATTTATTGACCCTCATTAATATCCTAGATATCCCATAGGGGCGTGACTTATGAATCATAAATAATATAATAGTCAACCAAATAGTAATATTTGAAATAACAATACCATAGGTAATATATTAGGCATCTCATATTGGAACAATCATTGAATCCCATGTAATATATTATGCATTCTATATAGGAACAAACATAGAAGAAAGTCTCATATTTCAACTTGATGATTGTTTCACCTCACCCCTTATTTATGTTTTCATTAAATTTGACCAAATGATGAGTATTAATTATGAGGAGTCTAGAAGAGAGTCTCGTATGACATAAATATGGGGAAAATTTCCCAAGTATTGTAAAATGTGGTAATTATATATCATATCTTATAAGAATAAAATGATTTCATTCCTGTTATTGTGTACATATTTTTGAGAAAGAGTGTTTAACATATGGGTTTAATTTAAAATATGTTTATGTTTATCGTGGTTTATATCAACGTGAATGTTTAAATAATGTTTTATTATAATTGTATTAAGTAGTGAAGGTGTAGGGAACCTCAATTTTTATTAGGTAAGGGTTTAATCAGTTATAATGATTAATTTAGATTTTTATTAAAATAAAATGACATCATTAAAAATTATAAGGATAAATATATGTGTAGATAAAAACCTGATATTTTTTAAATATTGGAGTTTGTGGGTTTCAATGAAATTGAATTCCTATAATGATAATTATAGGTGGATGATTATATGGAACATATGAACCTAGAGTTAGTAACTATAAATGGTTGTTTGACTAAAAACTCGATTTTAACATGTTGTACAATGAACCGGACAATGATTGGACACCTGGCTAGACACTCACAGATGTATTATTTGGTAAATCAAATTACCAATATAAGGATTATTAAGGATTTTTATGTAAAAGAATTAGGTTTTGTGGTATGAGACAACCCAACATAAAGAAAACTAGTTTGAATATATAGTAATTTTGGTTGAATTGAATATTAATGTGATGGTATCAAAGATTATTACATTTGAATTCATAGTTATTATGAGATAATTTATTATAATTATCTTATAATGTTAATTTTTCCTGATTAATGTTATTTTCCTTTTATTAATATATGATGCATGATGGAACCTTGTTATCAATGGATTCAATTGATAATGTGAAAATTTTACCAATTGGAAACCCAAAATGATATTTTGTTTAGTAAAAAATATTATGTTCATGATTAATAAACAATTAAGAATGTTGATTACCAATAGAAACATTTTAGGAGTGATAAACAAACCCAATATGGGAAATATGGTCTCTCATAGAAGATTAGGTGAAAATATATTTAAATAATGGATATTTAATTTCGTACATATAGGTAATGTAAGAAGAATCACACCAGATAATATATCCCATGAATGAAAAAATGTTTCAAAATTCTAATTATTCTCATTAAAGAGCATGAAAATAAAATATATATATAGTGGTTGACTAATATAACATAAGGTATAATATTCTTATCTGATAAACCTTCAACACTTAAATTATTGAAATTTAATGAGTTTGGGAAATATAAAAAATAATTTATTAACCTTATAGTACTAAGTAAAAGGATCATTAATGACCTCTTTGACATATCTAATAGTTAAAAAACTATGAGATGACAATAACATATTCTTTTAGTTATTATTAAGGTAATCTTATTATAAAAATTAGATTTATGTTAGAGATTAATCCTAGACACTCTAACCTATCTGGGAAGACTTATAATAGGACTAAATCACCACCCCAATGATTTTATTTTTGATGAAAACTTGTTGTTCTATGATTACCTCATAACCTAATGGATTTAATTAGAAACTTCCTTAGGAAAATAATATTATGTTTCCTTTGAATAAGTTTAATTTGAATTTTAAAATATAATAGGTGTTCTTTTAATTAGATGAAATTTGTTTTTATGGGATGACTCAATAGTATTTCCTATAATACTATAATGATCTATTAATATAAGTATGATGATGTAAACCCTTATGAAGAAAATTATGATATGTGAGTCTTTATATTGAATAATTATATGTTAGTAACTAAAATGGTTTGAGAAAAAAATATTAATAATTGGGATAATATTATTTATAAGAAAAGGATAGGTTATATATGTTTCAACATATGATTCCTCTCAGAAATTTTATATATTGAATTGATTCTAAATTTTATTATATTTTGTCTATTTCCCATGTAATCTATAAAAAAATTCAAGGAAAAAGTTTTCTTCGGTGGGTGACTGTAACACCCCAAGATTTTACTATATATATTTCCTTTAAATAAAATTTAAATGCATGATAGATTTCTACACATGAGAAACCAAATGGAAATTATCCATGACTTATTTGAACAATATTATTATGAAATATATATAAATAATACAACCACATTTAAATAAATATATATTAACCAACCAAAATATCTTATATTTAGAGGTTCAATAATTAATATATTTAATATTAAAAATGATTTCTATTACTACTTTTATTTTAAGTTTATATATATATTATTATATTTATATTATAATTTTAAATTTCTTTGCAATTATAACTTCATATTTAACAATATTAATAATACATAATTTTTAAAAACATCATTGTTCAAAAAAAATGTCATTTTTATTTATAATTCTTATCTTCATTTAAAAGGTGAATTATAAAATATTATAATTATAATTTGGAAATATGAATCTTCTTATTTAATCTATAATTATAAAATTATCATAAGTTTAATTTTTGTGATTTTAATTAAAATGTTGATTTTTTTAGTAAATATTGAAAAATATTGATTTTGAAAATACTCCCACCTTTTTGGCATTATAATATTTAATTATTGACTTACAAATCTATTAAAATATTTTTATATATAATATAAATGTTTCTTATGTATTATAAATTACACAAATATTATATTGAATTTATAAAACCCCTGTTTAACATTTCTGAATCACTATAAATTTTTACTCTAAAATATGTTTTCTTCATGTTTCTTTTGATTATGTATCCAAATAGTGTAATTATATTTTTAATTCCAAATAAAATTTATATGATATAAAAAAATTAATTTCATATATATAATCAAAATTGATAAATTTTTTCATAAACATAAAATTAAAGCCTAGAAATACAACTTGTCTTTTATCTAGATTCAAAACATTAAAACCAGTAATGTTAATATTAATTATTCATACAAATAGAAATTTTATTTAAAAAACTGTATTAAATATTTTTAATTAGTATGCCCAAATAATTTAATAATTCTCATTTTATATTTAATAATTTTATGTATGTTACTTTTCAGAAATTAATTAACATCGTGAAAACCGAAAATTGGAAAAGTAAAAAATATTAGAATAAAAGCCTCGAAAACAAGTTTAAAACATGATATAAAATGAATTTTCAAGGTATTTTCAAATATACCTTTTACCTGACTCCATTATTGTCCATATTGGAACTACATGATTTAGAAAACCTGTTCCATATTTATTTCAAAAATTTATATTTACAAAAATTATAATCCCTTAACCAATAAATTGTGTAAATGTTGACACCATTACACCATTCATTATAAAGAATCATCTAATCCATAAAAGATCCATTATCTCAACTAAAATCTAACAATGGGTCATATATTCCATGTCTTTGACAAAAAAGTAGAATATATATTATTAAGGTGTAACCCAAGGGAGAACATCCAATGGGATATGTAATGTTCTCAACCAAGATATTGTAATTATATTATTATTCTACCACTAAAACCTCTTATGTCCTTAAAATATGATGAAAAATGTAATAATAAATTGATGAAATTTTATTATAATAATATAATATTTATTTTCTGCCTTCAAAACAGATCATGTGAAAAATAAAGAAGCTATAAATCCCCCAAACAAATGTATAATTATGTTATATAATTTAATTAATTTAAAAATTAGTTCTCTCAAAAAATATTACAAATAAAATAAAAATGTGGTTTAGTTTATTTTATTACTTTTTTTAAGTGAAATATATTTTACAATACATGTGAAAATTTCCCAATAATTGAGTCAAACTAGAATACATTATATACATCCCATAGGTTATGGTCGCCTAAAAAAGATTGAAATTAGATACATAATAAAGTGGTGAGATAAAATGAACTATCATATAAATTATAACATTACGGCTTAAATCATAATAACATTATAAATCATTATAAGGTGGAAATATATTTTATTAAAAACCTTTGAATAATAAAATTAATAAAAAAAGTCTTTATATTAGACATTTAAATTGGAAATGAAAAATTAGGACATTGCATAGTAATTTGGGATTAGAATGGAAACATGGAATAAGGGAATGATATCATAATTTCATGGAATCATAAATTTGTGGAATCAACATATAACCAGATAGCATAATAATAGTTGTAGGTTCACTTCTAAGACAATATAAAAACATATTCTTAGGATAACCATAATTGCACTATAAGTGGAATCTCCTTATATGAAATCAAGGGTCCCAAAATTAGGGTGATATTGAGGTGGATCATTAATATACATTACATTAACACTCATATTACAACCACAATAGAAACATATACCATACATAAATCATAAACATGAAAAACCCATTATAATTAAGTGAGTTTCATAATATTTTCTCAATTATTAACTGAAGGATATAATATATATATATTCACAAATGAATGAGGAATTCAAAATTTTTCTAAGATACTTTTTTAAAAAAATTATTTTTTTGATCATTTATTTCATGTATATAACAAATCGTTGAATATATTTTAAGATAATAACAAACATGATCCACACATGACACTCGTTATGAAATGAGTAAAGGATATTTTAAATAAGGAAGGGTTTCTTTATTTTTCTATTGAAAATAATTACACCAAGGGCGATTAAATAAAACTTAATTGATTTTGAAGTTTATTGATAGATATAATTTTTTTGGTATTTTTCATGGAAAATTAAATTTGGAGGTTCACTTAAATCATGTTAATAAAAGAGGTGAATTATAATAGAATAATATAACATATATTATCCCAAAAAATAAAATATAATTAAATTTTCAGTATATTTATATAAGTATAATATATATATAACAAATATGACACAAAATGAAAGAATATAGGGTAAAATGGATAGAATGACAGAGATCATGTACCCCAAAATTAATACAGGTGGTTTATAATATTACATTTTTATATTAAATTCCTTTTTTTATACTCATAACATAAAATAGGATAACAGAAATTAATTTTAGAAAATTATAAAAAGATTTTGTGAATATCCAAATATATTAAACATAATAGTGTTTCCAAATATGATTTCATAAATTGTAGGGAATATAAATCATGGATATGGGGGACATATAACCTGCATGGGAATATAAGAATATTATATAACTATGTTTTAATATTTTTAGAATGATATACATCATACAAGGGAAAATGAATGAAAAAATATTTTTAAAATATTTTGGAAGAGAATAAAAAATATAATAAAATAGAATTTTGTAGAACATAATCACGAGGTAATGAAGATCATCAAGAAATATCATATATAAATTAAAGGAGTTTTGAAATATCATATAATTTACACAATATAAATTGTTTTATTAAAAACTCATTAAATGTGAGTGAATTTAACTGAACATAAAATACCATAAAAATGGTAATTTTTCATATTATACATCTAATAGGTAGTACAATCTCTAATTTAATAAAATTTACTACATAAACCAAACATGTCCCAAATAACATATATTGAGACAACAGACCCTTACATTGGGTCTATATTTTCATAGTTGGGGCAATTAAATTTTTCAGAAAAGAAAAAATGATTATTAAATTATTTATTAATAAAATTTTACATGTACATTATATTTTTTGATGTTTAACTATTATCATATTTTTTTACTCATTAAATTGATTATTTAGGTGTGGTTATATGTGGTAGTTCAATCCATTTCTCTAAAACATACTCGAATTATTTCTATGGTAAAATATAACGTACAATAGATTCATAATATTTATATTTTGAGGTTTATATATATTATTATCCCATAAGACCAAAACATATATTATTTACTAGGTTTTCTAAAAGTAGTCTCAAATTAAGAAAGGTTATTTGATATGATCATTTATGAGGGTTATGTTTCCTATGAATAATTATATTTTAAATAAGATATACGATTTACAATACAAACTTACAGAATATTAATAGTCGCATTAATATTTTTTACACATTTATTAAATTTTTATGGCCATATATGTAAGGTAGTAAGGAAAAAATAAATTTATTGTTCCATTGAGGTAGTAGTAGGCATGTAAAATTGAACAACACTATTATTCTTCATGGTGAAAATATGTGCAAATAAATTAAATAAAAATAATTTAGAATTTTAATTCAATTATAAATATTAAAAATTTTCATTAAATTCTGATTCAGGGATTTTCCATATAAGGTGTTCAGGAAATGTAGAATATGATGTTTACGAAGGTGGTATTCAATTTATATGAAAGATGAAGTCTTTAGTTTTTTAATTGTATTAGAGGGAGTCAGAAAAGTGACATTTCATTAGTAGAATAAAATTTCAATATATTAATAATACTTGTCTTTTCATAATTTTATTTTATTAAATTTTTTAATGCTTTAAAATTAAGAAGGAATTAATTAATATTGAATGAGATCAATACCTATCCCTTTGGATGTTATCCCCTGGTTATCTCCCTATATAACCTTAGCAGGGTCATACAGAAGGAAATATAACTATTGGTCATGGGTTATGAGTATTGAATATACTTGGTGACATTTTATTGATCTAATTTTATTGAGCAGGTGGAGAAATGTGGGGAAAGTGACATACTTTTATATGTGATGAAAATTGAATAAGCATAAATACCCATGACTTTTTTAATGTTGTAATTTCACTTTTCAAGTGCCAGTGACTCCAAACATGAAAGTAACAATGTGGAGGATTATATAAGTTTGACAATACCTCAAATATTCATTTATTCTTATGTTTCAAACATGTTTTTACGAATTTAATATATTTTTTTTCTTTTTTTATTTTGGTCTGTATATTTGTTTCTAGTTTTTACCTATGCAATTAAATTTTGAATTTATATATATAAAAACCCCTATTATAAAATATTTATTTTTTCAACCTAAATTTTTAATTCCTTTAACCCTAATCAATTTATATATATGTGAGAAATAATTTTCAAATTAAATAACATAATATATAAAAAAAATCAGTTTTTATAGAAAACTATATTTTGAAGATTAAGTATGATTAATATTATATAAAATTAATTAAAAATTAAATTAAGAATGATATATTTTTACATTTAATTAATTACCAATTCATATATATTATCTAAATTATATCTATATATTCTATGATTTTAAAATCAGAGGAAAATAATGAAAAAAAATATCAAAATAATTGGATCATCTTTAATATGGTAATTAACATTCATATAATTAATCAAATGTTAATTCCGAATAATGAAATTGAAATTACTATATGATATGAACCTGAAGATCTAAAATGAAAATTCTATTTTACTAGATTAAATTTCTCTAATTTATATTCACAATATTTAAATATAATTGAATGAATATAGTTTTTAGAGTAAAATTTCACTTAAGATTACAAAACATCAATCCCGAGTTTTATAAATTCAACATTATACTTTAAAATATATATTTTAATTTAAAAATATAATTGTTCTAATTTTTATTAAAAACATACATTTCAATATTGTCTCATGATAATGTTAAAAAATATTATATCATTACAATAATTTTTTTTTTCACTATTAATCTATATTCAATCATCTTAAATAATTTTAAAAGATTCACCCATGGAATTTTTTAAATTAAAAAGTAAAAAAATATTTTCCTTTTATCATTTAAAAATCCAAATTTATATATTTAAAATTTAAAAGAACAAATAAGAAAATATAGCAAAAAATAATTTCATTATAGAATTACTTTTAAAATATTTACTATTCTTACTTTTATTTCCAATCAAGTAATAATTATTTAAAATATAATAGTCATATCAAAAATTTATTTAATGTTGTTTTTTATTTATCAAAATAAAATAAAATCTAATTGAAAAAAATTATTTCAAATAATAAAATTATATAATTTATTATATAAATGTATTTATAAATAAATAAATATCATTAAAAGATATAAATAAATAATGTACAAATTTGATGTGAATAAAAATTATTTATATATATTTTTACTTGTATATATCAACATAGTTTAAAATTCAACTGACTCTCATGATATTTGTGTATAGTCAACGAAAATGTTAATCTCAGATGATAGTCAAGTGCGGTGATTCATAGAGCATGGATCTCATGGAAACTTCCATGAGCATTAAATTGTTTTTCATAATATTTCATTCATACCATATTGGATGTTTTTCATATTGGGATTTGTTTAAGTAAACCCCTAGTGAATATATATCCATTCCATGACTACAAAAATGAGCTTTATAAGTGATACTTCAACTACTTGATGTTATTTCCTTTCTCCTTGTTTATAGATTTATTATTATATTCACCTCCTTACATACCAATAAATATAATGGAATTATTATAATTATTAAATTTGTTAGTTAAATCTTAATGTATCACAACATTATTTCAATTTTGTGGTTCACGGGAATCAAACTATTTAATGCATTTGGTTTTTATGATAAAAATATTTTAGGCTGATATATTCTCCCACATTAAATAAATAAACTACAATAAATCTCATATACAACATAGTATTAAAATAGGTAAGGTACCTCTTTAAGATAGAGATGACTATTTATTTGATTTCTAATAATGTATAAATCATAGTAACAAGGTCAATTATACAAAAATATATTTTTTCCTTCAAAATATAAATTTTCCTGTTGGGGTAAATCCAAATAATTTAAGATAAATAATCCCCATGATTGGACATAATACCAATATAATTGATTCAATTTTTTCTACAGAGTTCCTCATCAATCATTAAATAATGAGCAATCAAAATATTAATTGAGATAAATATGATTCCTATATATTATTGACATATTATACATATGGAGATAGATAATCCCTTTCCAAAATTACATCAAGTTCATAAAATACAAGGATAAAAGGATTTTAATTGGGAAAATTAGAATAAATATAATCAGGGGATTCAATATTAGAACACTGAATATTTTTTGTTAAAAATTAATCATCTATTCATATTTGTGACAATTCTGTTGTTGTTAGAAAATAGACTAGTTATAAGGTAGTGGGTTGAATAATAAATAACTAAAATAGTAATTGTTATTGGATGGAAGATAATTGTTTATGAGTCCACTTAATTTTTAGAACTCACTTCAAAAGTTGTGGTTAAGGAGGCTTTCCCTTATTCACTTTGTATTAGAAATTTACGAGGCCAACCATCCCTACTTTCCCATGGATTTGATAATTTATTTGGTTAATGACCATGTTTCACATATTTAAGACAATGATAAATTAGTGGTACCATATGATGAATTATGTTTTCTGTATCCCTTAAACATAACATTATTTCACAATAATTTTTTTAACTACACCTATCATAACCCGAGTTTAAAAATTTTCTAGTTCTTTTAAGACATTCCCATCAGTGCCACATCTAGCATTTTTCACAAGAAGTTATTTAAATATTATATACCATATAATCTTCATTACTCAAACATCCACGTATATTGATCATTATCTTTTTTAATGTTTTGGAAAAAACAACTAATATACATTTTTAACCATAAATAATTTTATGTTGATTGGAATAATCCCAAAATTTCTTAGTGAATGTCTTGTCCGGTTTCGTTTTAAAAAGGTCAAATCCCTATATCATCCATGGAATCCATTTTTTTCTTGGTTACATTAGTAATCATCCATGAATAAAAGAACAATGGTTCAAAATTGGTCATTAATTGTTGATATTATAATATATTACTCACAATTTTTATTATTAAAAACTCGATATTTATGGGACATACTCATTTAAACCGTATCATTTGCTTTTAGTTGTACCAAAATCAGTCTCTATGAAATATGATTTTATTTATAAAATGTACTATAATACTTCATAACCTAATTATGAAATAAAATAAATCACTCATAATATCTCATAAAGATATTGTTATTGACTAATGCATATCCCTCAAAGGTTTTGATCTTTGTGTTAATTATTTGGCCCACTCATAATTCTTTATTTATGGTTCATTTTAAAACTATACATAACATTTCCATAGTGATTATCTCTAGTTTAATATATTTCATAGGTTCATATACTTTCTAGTATCTAGGAAGAGACATCAATCATAAGAAACCACATAATGTCTAATTTAACTAATAAATAATTTTTACACACATTTGTACATACCCTTACGGTTTTTAACAAATTACAATATTAAAAATCCAAAAAATAACTTCTATAATCCTAAAAATGACTAAACTAATCCTAAAAAATTACTAAAATAATACTGAAATTTAAATAATACATTATATGATTATATTTATGAAAAAATAAGATACAAATTTCATTTATTTAACAATATTTTTGTAATTGTAACATTACATCCATGAAAATAATATTACAATACAATAACGAAATGGTTTAGTGATTTTTTTGGAATAACTAGGTGAGAAACATATTTTAAAAAACATTCAATGATTTTTAATAATTTATACATATTGGACTACCTCATGGAATTCTATAATGATATGCTCATCTTTTTATATTGGGGAATGAAATCTTTATAATAGGGTGATCTCAAATCCTTAGTAAGGTAAATCATGTAATGGAGGGTTATATCATAAGAATATGGGAATACATTATCATGGTAAATATAAAATATTAAATTGAACATGGAATTATGATTTTTGATTATATGTAATGATAATGGAATATGATAGGTGAAATAAAAAAATATGTACCACAGAATAATAGTGTTAGATATGAATTGAAATATGGAATAAGTAAATAATATAATAAGTTAATGTAGTCCAATATACATGGGGACATCTGTAAAAAATACACCATAAGTATAACTCAGGGCTCATCTCCATGGAAACATATTGTATATTGATTAGGATAACTGTCCATGAAACATACATGGTATTCAATGATATAAATACATTACCCAAATAATTACAGGGGTATTATGGATCACCCCTCATATATATAACATGAAAATGTATTAACGTTCCATAAAAATTAAATAAATCATATGTAAATATTATGAAGGATGAAACCCCTGATAAGGAAGTGGTTTTCAGAATCATTCCTCAAGGAATAATCAAAGGAAATATCAAAAGGATTACTAAGAAAATAATTTATTAAATTATTCTGTAATGATGTTTTTGAAATATAAAAACTATCCTTGAATATAATGGTCCAATATTGAAGAAAACATATGTAATATAAGAGTATGATTAAAAAAGAGCCACATAATTGATGAAATATGAAATGAGAGAAAATATATTATAGAAGATAAGTGATTGATATATTATATTAGATGTCAATTTAACTAGGTGGTTTTTATATAAATAAATTTGTTCTCAAATATTAAATCTTCGTTTAAAAACATTACCGAGGTAGTAATTATCCTGGAAAAAATAAATTGGAATGTTTACTAAAATCATTTTTATTTAATGAAGGGAAATGTTAAGGGATGTTTAATTTTTTTATCCCCAACAAATAATGACACTGTAATATATGGATATACATAGGGAAAATATATATATAATATTAATGAAATAAATAAGCATTAAAAAGTGCAAAAGTTGAAAAAATAACGAGTATTCATAATCCAAAGTTAATGTTGGCGGTTCTGAATATCCCGTTTTAGGACTTAAAATACCTTTGTTGGAACCCACATCATTAAATGAATTAATAATTTTTCTAATAATGGGGAAAAGGTAAATGTGATGATCATAATATATTTCCCATAATTTTGATTTTTAATTTCAATGGGAAAATTTTAAGGAATAGAAAACATGGAAATGGGTGACAGTGATTTTATAAGGGTTATATTTGAATTTTCGTAAAAATGTCATAATTTTTTGAAAATGAAATTCATCATATAACGATTTATGAATAAAAAATTTATTTATCACTATGACTAGAAAAATAGATTTAATATGATACAAATTTATTGTGAAATATCCCAATAATGGAGGAATATAGTTTATTAATAAATATCATAATGCAATGAAAGATGTTTTTACTTTTCAATATCTATTACAAGAAATGAAATGTTATAATGAATACCCATTAAAAAAGAGTTATTGATATTGACCTTTAAATACCATGAATAAAAGATAATTATAGTGATTATAAATCTAAATTAAAGTATACTATACAAATAAAAGAAATTATGAGTATAAATTATTATTTAAAAAAAAATAGTCTCACAAAATACCTTATTTCTATGGGTCCAAATTCACATTCCGGGAGATCTTATTATCATAAAAATTGAAATTTTATTTTTAAATACATTATTTATAATAATTTAATAAAACAATTATGGTATATTTATTATCATGTTTTATATATTTATCAAATTTTTTTTTTGTTGTTTCTTGAGGTGTTCTGGTCAATTTTTCATAATCAACCTCAATATATTTTCTGTGGTCTAATATGTTATTAAATGGACTCGTCATAAAAAAACATAGAGGGTTAATTCATTTATTGTTATATTAGAAATAAAATTATGTAGTATTATAGGTTTCCCAAATAATCATTTAAATTATGAATGATTCATAATCATGTTCATTTATGGTAGTTAACTATGACCAATTATTGATAATATTGCATATAAAATGTAAAATATTTTAATTCTATAATATTTATATTGTTATAAATATAATTTTTATACATGAAATAAAGAATTGTTGTCATTCATGATATGAGGTAATTTAAAATTAAATATTTACATATAACTCATTAGAATGGGTGATGAAATATGACAGACATGATATCATTTTATAAGATGAGAAAATCATTTTTTTCACAAATACACAGAACTTTTTAAATTACTGAATCATGTTATTCATGGTTAAAAAACATCAAAATGAAATTTAACTGAGGGAAGGATGTAAAAAGGTAAAACATACCTCCACTAATATGTTAGATATGATTTTAATCTTTTTTTAGTATTTTATAATAAGTATTACATATTAATGATTTTTGTTTTATTCCAGGGTAACTAGTTTTCAGCTGTGATATTAAAATAATATTGAAAATAAAATATATTATTCATTCACATATATTGAGGTTTTAGTCCTAAATTTTGATCCCATGAAATATAATTCAATTTATAAATTTATGAAAATTAATTTTCAAATTAAAATATAACATACTAATATAAAATGTATGTTTATAGAAAAACAATGTTTTAACCACTATGTTTTATTAATCATATATAAAACTATTTACAAACTAAATTTCAGATAATAAATTTATATATATGTTTAAAAATATTCTCTTTGGCATTATAAAATATGTCTATTTAATTTATAATATAAATATATCATAATAATAATACAATTATTGTTGAAAATAATGGTTTCACTATTATCAAGATCATTAAATTTAATCATACAAGAAAAAATGTTATTCCATAATATGAAATTGAAATTATTAAAAAAATAGAAACACTAAAATCTAAAATTTGGAATATTTTTTGATTGGTATAATTCCTTACATTTTGAAAGGAAATTTATAATATAAGAGAATAAAAATACTTTTTATTAAAACATTACTCATATTTCAAAAGTGTTGAATATGGGTTTTATTAATTGAAACAAATATTTTTAAATGATTTATATTAGTCTATAAATATATATTTTTATAGAAATTTTTTTTATTAATATTTATGGAATTCCAGTGTTTTTAAAATTTCATAAAACCGACAGTATTAGATTAATCAGTATTTTTATCACGCTGAATTTTAAGATCCATTATTTTAGAAAAAAATCCATGTTATGATATCATTTTTATTTAATATTTTTTTTCAATTTATTCCTATTCAAACATTAATATTTTTTAATTAATCTATTAAATAAATTCATAAAAATATATCAAAAATTTATTGAAAATTTATTCTATAGGGGAATAATGTTGAATATATATTTATTGTTCTTTTACATATCTCCAATTAATTACTAATGTCTATTAAAATACTATCCATAATAAAATTTAATATAATATATTCATATTATTAAAATAATGTGTATTAAAACAAATTTTTATAAAAATATTTTTTCAAGAATAAAATCTTCTCATCGATTTTATCATTGCATCATTAAATAAACATACTTTTTCTTTAAAATTTTAAATGGAAAATATTTCATATACATATGATAATTATATTATTATATAAATAATTTAACATTTAAATCATCTTATGTTATAGTTAAAAACAACTCATGATCTTGATTTATGATATTTGAATATGGTAAGCTATGATGGTAGTCGCCAGAGTTGATCTGGAATGTACTAAACTTAATGTAAATACCATAAATATATACTTCTCCAACAAATGATTTAACTAAAACAGTAATTGGTCGTGTTTGTCTTGATATTGGTCTAGGTAATACCCTATTAAATCTTATTCAATTCTAATTGTACATAAATGATCTTTATAAGAGATACTCATACTACCCGATGTAATTTTTTTCTTATTTCATAATATGTGTACAACTGTTTGTACATTCTAATTTAGTAGATATATTATATGTTTAAAATTTTATTATATTCCTTTAATGTATCATTGTTTTGTGTCAATTATTTTCATGTGAAATATTATATATAATTTATTATTATTTTTAAAAAGTAATATATTTGTGTTTTACAGTTATCGACATGCCTACATGTAGGCCAATAACTTCATCAACGGTGTACACGTTTGTTCATCATTTAAATAAATGTAATTTTCATATTTTTTAATAAAATAATATAATATTTAAAACTTTTTTATTGTTATGAAATTATAAAACCATCTTTATTATCCTTACGTCGTATAAAATCATAACATGTCGCCAATGTATACATGTGGACTACCACCTCCACAGATGTGATGGGTTATCATATTATTATAGTATTTTCAAATTTATAAAACTCTCATAAAATTTAATTCACCACCTTGAAAAAATTTAAATAATTCCTCCATAATTTTTAATAATTATATTTTTAAAAAAATTACTACATTCATAATCATACTCTCCCTTTAATTAAAGTATGTTATTATGTTGGTCAGTTTTACCACTACTATAAAGAATTCCATAAATTAATATCTTGGTTAAAAAAGGAAACATAATTACTAGGGATATTATAAATAATATTAAAATAATTATTATTTTTTATTTTCTAAATAGTAATGTTAATATCAAATCTATTGTGATGATACCAATCCTAGTTTTTGAAAATTAACAAAGAAAACTAAAAACAATTTTCATCAAGATAACTAAAAACAAAAATAATTTTGAAATGAATGTATAATGTTATAAATATTTTTCAAACATCTATTTTATTTACTATAGTGACTTCTGAGTAATGACCTTTTTCCACATACAAGAATCAAAACCTTTATTACAAAACAAATATTAAACCAATAATCAAATACAATAAATATTAGGTGATGAAAATATAACAAAATTCATTAATATATTTGTAATAAATATTTTTTCATTATGTTTATAAAATTTTATGGTTATTAATAATAATCCTAAATAGTTCATTATGATAGTTATTGTTTATACCGGAGGTTAATGTTATTCCATATAATTTTGAAATTAATTTAAGGTTTTTCGCATCACATTCATTATTTATTGAAATATTTTGTGTAGTAGAAACTATTTTACTTTTTAGGATGTATATATTGAACATGTATTTTATTTACAATTATTTTATAAAATCAAATTGAATTAAAAATATATATCATGTTTTACCTTTCATGTGTTCTAATTCTAAAAATAATGTTGATGTAATGTTTTACATCTCTTTTTTTCTTTCATTGAGACATATTCAATAATCAAAACTATTTTTCATTTATTTGGTGTGTATTATAATATATGAATTTATTTTTTCCTAATTTTTATCAATTCATCTGTTTTTCAGTTATATTATCGGTTCCCTCTTTTTATGTCCTTTTTATTCAAATGGCACAATAGTTTTAAGCGTATATATTAATTCAAATACTATTAAATTTAGTGATAATATTCAATATTGAACTTCTTTATTCTATCCATTATATATTCCTTCTAATGATAATGTATTTGAAATTAACTTTCTATTGATGGAAAATGAAACAATTTATTCAAATAATTATACCTAATGAAATTCATCAACATTAAAGTAAGTCATTACTAATAATAATTCACATTATATATAATTATGATTTTTATTTCATTTTTGTATCTTACCTTCCTTCCAATTTTATAACCTCTATTTGGAAACTATAATATGTGTCATATCTTACAAAATTCATATTTACCTCCTCATGTTTCAAAATTTAATTTTTATTACATCTTTTTATGATATATTATTTCAAAAAGGTATTTTAAAATATTTTTCCCTATCAATGATCATTTATATACTATTAAAGTCTAAATTTTCATGATATTGTATCTATTTGGTTTTTATTTCAATATTATAAATGGTTCTAATTTAAAATTATTGTTTTTACTTAATAATTTACTTTATCATTTTGAAAATAACATTGGAATCTGGTCGAAAACATTTTATTTTCATGATAATGTAAAAAATGATTTCTAAAATAATATTTTTGGGTTTTCCATGGGTATAGATTCTTTCATTATAATGAAAATTATTCTAAAAAAGAAACTATTCCAAATTTTAAAATGGGTTTCCAATTAAACAATACTCATAATTTTTCTAAATTAATGGGGCTGTTTTTTATTATTTCTTCAGGGTGCACTACCTCATATGATAACATCTGATGGAGTGCATTTATTTCCCCACATTCCAACTTTGTAAAGGAAGGTGTATTTCACCACTTTCAATGGATATGTCTACTCCTTGATTAATATATGATTAATGGATGTAGTTTCCATCATCCTTGTATTTGTCCTTGGAATTCATCACCTAGTTTGGGTGTTCCTCATAGATTTGAGAAGCCTCCATGGAAGTTACTCTCGATGGAATTCATTGTGGATGCTTGTTAATTAAAATACTTGTGTATGGACATTTTAGTTTGGATTTAGAGGGAATAAACCATCATCTAAGTGGGTATTCATGTTGGGTATCACTGGCATGTTTGGACGATGGGAAAATTGGTCACATGTATCCTTCCTCATAGGAGGACATCTTTTAAAGGCATCTTAGGCATGGAACCCAAGTAATATCGTGTCTATTATGTTCTATCGGATGCAATGGGAATATATCATCCATGGAATTCACCTCATCCAACCCATGTATAGAATGAGGTAAATGATTCCAAAGGCTCGTATCTTCCATGTTTTTCACCGCAGGAATCCCATGTTAATCATGAGGTAGTTTTTATGGATCTAGGTAATAAATTTAACATCTTTTGGAGATTGAATTAATTGAATAAAATACCTCATGGAGGTATATAAATTAGATTCACACCTTGGATGGGGAACCTATTTTTACCATTTTTTTCTTATTGAAGCTCATATAGGCATCCTAGGTACCCTTTTTTGAATATAGAGATTGAAAAATAGTAGTTCGATGCCACAGTTTAAGGTCATGTTTTAGAACAGATCCATAGTGTTTAATGTCGTTAGGTAATGATTATCACAACATAAGTGGTGAACCAATTAAAAATGGTTTGGGTATTATGCATGGAATCTTCCCTTCACAATATAATTTCTCTTGGTTTTATTTTTGGTGGGATTGTTAATTGAGCTTCTTAGGGTCTGTTAGGAGCAGTGGTGATGGGTATGGCGCATACACATGAAGGTTCCCTAGAAGGACCTAGATGAGATATAGTGTCTAGGTGGGCAAATTACATCCTCATATATGTGGTCCAAAGAAAAGCAGTATAGATGTGGATGTTGGGGTTGGACCTCATGGAAGCCTCTGACATATGTTATTTGGTTGTGAATCAAATTCAACGTAGTTTGTATTCATTAGGGTTTACACCTAAGGAGGAGTCCCATTGACAATGTGGTTTGTTGGGACTTAAACATTGGAGAGGACCATTCAAGGTGGATATCGGGGCTTACTCCTAGAGGGATGCTTTTTAGAAGTCGTTGGGAATTTAATGATATCAGATAACCTATAATCCCAAAAAAAATCAAGCTCAATGAGATAGAAAAGAGGAGTCAGTTGACATAAAGAACATATCATGGAGAAGATACAATGAGAGATGTTATTGGGGTTACACATGAATAATTCTTAAAGTTGATTTCATTCCATATGGTGAGGATTTGATTCCATGAATGGAAGAACTAATCCCATGTGATGGTGTGCGGAATAGACCCCATCCCATGACATACATACACGGAGTATCCTTTGATTATTTCATAGGGTTCAGCCATAGTTGAACATCATACCCTAAGGAAATTGGTTCTAAGTTGTTTTACCATGTCTAGGTCGGATGTGGGGGAATCACTCGTCACCCCATGGGATTACATATCATCCAATCATGAATCCTTGGGAGGGACATCGACTTATAAATGATAGGGTGTAAAGACAAAGAGAAATGGTCAATCATGAGTTCCACATTAGAATTCCTAATATGATAAGGAAAATGCATTATCATACATATGTAGAGAATAAACCGGTGTGGAAACACAAGAACTATGGGAATATGGGATATCTCCCGATGTACAATGAAATTTATATGTGCATTCTTGGAGGGAAATGGGAAAGAGGTGTGAAAAGGCATTGTTTTTTCATGCATAGTCCACTCGAACATCATGATCTTACACAAAGGAAAGACACAAATATTTAAATAATAGGTGAATGAAATATTTGCGTTTTTCACGCAATAGATGTTTTACACCCAGGAGGAGTCTTTTTATGGACAAAACATTGTTTGAAAAGGTTTGGGTGGGATTACAGAGCATTAGGACTAGTCAATGTTGGACTAGTAGGGGACATATCATGCTCGATTTTATACATTGAGGGTTCTATTATTTCCCGATTCTTCCAAAGATCCGTCTTACATGTAGCATAGTAAGACTTCGACTTCTAGAGGATTAATCTGAACAATGTGGGTGAGCCCTTATTTTTGGATGAAATCATCAATGATGGCGTGTAATAATTCAATTGTAGAAGAATATTTCACACAACTTCACCCTTTTCTATGATTTTTGTCGATGAAAATTGATGGTGATGAAGTCATAATTGGATCAAAAGAGTAATTCGTGTGAATTGAGTTTCTTACACGTAAATCCTAGTTCATATGTGTGGTTTCCAAGCCGATTAATGGATAAATTGGATAAGGAATGAGAAAATCCAATGTATTTGGTGTGAAAATATCTTTTACATTGATTTTTATATATTGAATGCATTAAAAGGAACTTCTTTTCACTACTCATTGTGTCCCTAGAATGTTTCAATGAATTGAATGATGGCTTTAGTTTCCCAATGATAGTCGTGGAAACCTTTAGAAGGAATTTCAGTTCCAAAAAATTTCACCACATAGAATCCAAGCTAAAAGGGGAATGATGGTCTGATTCTGAAGAAAAATAAGTGAAATATATTCTTCCAAAGTTGTTCATAAAATAAATTTTTGGGAACATAATATTCTTATGAGCATGTAGAAGACAAGGGTGCCTTATCCAATATGTGGATTTCCACATTGCTTCTTCGTTCCTCTCTTAGCCTAACCGAACAAAAATGGTTGTCACTCTAGTCCCTCCCCACCTAGTGTGGGAGGATCCCCTTACCGTTCTTGGGGTACTAACTTCATCCATTCCTTTGATTCTCAAATCCTGAAGTTCTTGACTCATTTCCTCTGATTTCAATTTTCCATAGTGTCCTAAACCTATTCAAAGGATCCCTACCACTAGAAATTTTCACTCTGTAATTCATTGATGCTTCCTTGCTTCTAGATCTAACACTTGTTTATTACATCAAACATAGACTCTCATATAGGGTTCATTAGAAATATTTCTTTTTCCATCTAGGGATTACAAGATCGTGCAACAATTGGGGTTCACGATAACATACATTTTATGGATTATTTTTTTTCAGATATTTATTTGATTATGGATTGGTCTACATCACCCCAGGTTTAAAATATATATATATTCTATCATTTATGGTTGTCTTACGACTTACATATGAAGCACGATTCTCCAACAACGGTGATATCAGAATGCTTACATGAGCTTCCCCTCTATTTTCAAAACCCTATGATACTTCAAATGTAAGGGAATTTTATTGAATGATTCCTTTTTTTCAAATAGATTAAATTGTATTATTTTTCATCCTATTTATCCATGCATTTTCATTAATGTCTATATATTATGGTTTCCCTTTATCATTGTTTGTATTGAAATTGAATAATTGAACTCGTATAAACAAATGATTGTTTTCATATCATGGGTGAATTTTGGTTCATTATGAATGTGTGTGGGTCATCGGTTGGTAGTGTGTCTTCAAGGGATCAAGATAGATGATAAATAAGGGATTTGGTTTCTGAGTCCGGTCATTGTGAGCCATGTTATAACAAGTAAAACAAAATTTTCACTTTGATGGTTCACGTATCTAAATCTGCTTATTTTTTAATTATCATCTATGGATGTTTTTGGACAGTTGGGGAGCGTTCTTCTCCTATAGATGGGTTTCCCATAGACCCTTGATCCTAGATTCAAATATTTATTTAAAAGGATGTGAAAATATTTTGTAGATAATAATTTAGACGTTCAAGCCCTGACTGGAGGATTGGTTGCAGCGAGTGCATCAGGAGGACATTCTCTAAGTATCAATGATCCCAATTCCGCATTGTATGTTAATGAATTTTGTGTTGGAAATGGAAAGAGTGAAAAAAATGGACCATAAGAGTCAGATCCACTGTTCCATGTTCATGTAGTCATGTCACATACATCATGGGTGGGGGGTGGGGTTCAACATGTTGCATGGAATAGGAGTTATAGAACAAAGAGAATTAGATACTAAACATGCCAATTTTTCGAAGATATTTTCAAACAATCAAGCTTGAAATCGCTTCAAAAGATATCATATTTAGGGGATGGATTAGGTACAAGAGGTTTATTATAGAAGGGTTTATAATAAAGATCATCGAATTTAAAAATTATAATATAGTGAAGAGTCTTCTTGTCAATTTTGAGAATATTGTACAGAAGAACATCAGGGTAGATGAACACACATTCCGAGAACGTGGATGATTTTAAGGGGATTTATGATTCAAGGAACTATTTACAAAATAAAAAAGTGAATCTGAAATGGAGAATGTACTACTCTTACTTTCCGCAAACAATTGATATCTGAATTTCTAAAAAGTTAAAGGCCAAGGTGGTGGAGTGTGAGCACAATGAGTTAGAAAATAATTTAAATGTTGTTAGTGATTCAAATGTCTAGGAGAAGGATAGAATATTATATGATATTCAGAAGCATGAAGGATTCATGGTGGAGAACACCATTGAGGCCATCATGGGCCAGGATGTTGTTGTAGTAAATGGGGAATTATGAGAACTTATAATCAATACTGAGGAAGATATATTGGATTAATCAATTTTTATTAATGCCTCTTAAGAGGATAATGGTAAGATGACTGAGTAGCTATTACTTTGGGAAATTAATAAGTAGAATATAAAGTGGATTAATGAGAAAGATATTATTTTGGTTAGAGGGTTCAATGTAACTAATTTATTTAGAGATTATTATATCCAAATGTGGGACAAGATATCTATTGTATTGAAGATATTAACAAAGGTAATATAGCTACATATGTAAATTCTCATAATTGAATTTTATTTAGGAAGAATATATACAATTGGATTATATTATATTTAAAAAGGATCATATATCTCATATGGTATTTGAAGCATTAATTTTTTTACATTCATGAGATACGAATTTTCTTTAATGATATCGCAATAAGAAAATAAAATTTTAAGTCAATAAGAGAATAGATGACCCAATCCATTTTTATATATATGGGGTGGGGACCATTGTATGGTACCTATGAATTTAATTCTAATAATCTTAATTCATATCATGAGTGTATGTTTTATCCTTACATAAAAAACAATACTTCAACCACTTCATTCACTTATACATCCATTGTTTAATGAATATTTATTTCTGATCATACATTCATCTTGCATACCTGCTGCTAAAATTTCACACAACACTCTTTTTTTTTTCAAATTATTCCTTCTTGAATGAATCTTCCATTTACTTTTTGAATCAATTTAAAATGAAAAGAACTGAATCCCACTGATACGAAAGTAGTAGAATCTTCTGGTTGGAGAGTTAACATGAATGAAAATCCTTAGTTTCAACTATCTTAGAGAGTTGTATAAGTAATTACTTCGGCCAAGTTGATTGAGTTACAAAAGAGTTATCCATTGAAAGGCTCTCCCCCATTATGTAATTTTATTATAAAATCTAAGGAGATCATTCCATCCTTTAGTGTTGACTCACCATGATCATGCTCCAGAAAGGGAAATGATATCAATAATTGAAAAATCATTATTCAGGGAAATCCTTCCAGATATCAATGGAGAGTCATTGTTTACATATGGAATGGGTGGACCAAGATGATTATAAGGGACCAAATAGATGTTGATGAATTCCCTGCCCACTATACATCAATCTTCCAATGAAGTTTGGGAGACATATCCTACGCAAGAAAAATGTTTTATACCTGAGGTCCAGTGGAAATTTTACCAATGGATGGGTGTGGCTTACTAGGTGTGTTATGCATGCATGGTTTATGGGGTTGAGATGTGCCGCATCAGGATGTATCTAGTAGTGTGGAATTAAAAATTCCACTTTTATCATCAAAAGGATCTAGTTCTAGAGCTTTGTAAATGATTTCCCCTAGATATGAACACATTTCATATTTTTCGTGGGGATGTCAACATTAGTTTGTGGGACATCCACTACATCATTGGAATTCAAGTAGAAGGATTACATTATGAAAATTTCCCTCTATCAGTGGACACCTAAAATGAAAGGTAGAAAATCCTATACTAATGTAACATCTTTTGGGGGTGATAAAGCAAATGATGAAAAATGATCCAATTTTTAATAAGGAATTTTTTTCAAGGTGTGGTTAGACATGTTTCTGAAGAAGAAACCAAATGCTCGAATATAAGGATGTGGGAGAAAGTGTCTGACGACATCATAGAGGTGGAATTAAAGATAACTCTAGTAGATCCTAGAGGAAGGGAAGTTTATATAATGTTGGTATATCATGGTGGGAGGCTGCGATCCACTAGTTTTCATCACCACATTCAAAACCACATTATCGAGATGTTGGAATGTTATGGTCTGGAGCACATGGATGAAAATAGTCCTGGGGATGAAAGTTATGTATGTGATTCTAGCGGCTGAAAAAAAAGTCAAAATGGGGGTACTGTATTGGAACAACTCTAAATCATTCCGGGCTTCATTGCAAGAGGAAACACACCACGAATGATATTTTGTTCATTCAAACTCTTACATTGAAATATCACAATGTACCTAAGGGGTTTTGATTTTTTGAACTCAATCTACCCTATTAACATTTTTCTATTTCCATTTCTTCCAAACATTGATGGAGTCTCTGTTGTTTCACTTGATAAGGCTAAGGGAATAGTTTAGATTAAGAACCATGAAAACTTCAATATCAACAACTTCTCATCTTTGGCTGGTATAATAGTGTAAAACCTCAAATGTTCATGGGAATTCCAATAGTACATGAAATGTTTTAGGGGTATAGGAATGATTTCTAGGATCAATCACCATGTATTTAGTGAGCTCTACATTCTATCTCACTTCCCCAAGATGTTTAGGTTCCATAAAGTCGAGAAGTAGAGTGTATAAATGTGGGTGAATGAGGAGGGGAACACCTATTTCCTTAATTAGTTATGGTTAGATCAAGTGAATGTATAATGAGGTGAAACAATTATTCTATCACCAACTATTCTCGAAAATATTTTGTCCATGGAAAATTATAACAATTAGGTGGAATCATATACAGGGGAAATTTTGAGAAAGTGAATTAAGGTGGTTCGATAGGTGACTGAGGAGTCAGATCATTAAGCAGGAAGTAGAGTTGCTTCCTATGGGGAGATCCATGAATTTTGGGTAGCTCAATCTAGAACTGCAGTGGCAGAGAAGTTGCATGGTTCAATCAAACACCCACCTCATGAAGGGGATGGTTCTCAAGAAGTTACCTCGGGGAAAAAATGTTATCATCCTGGTAATAAACTAATGTACAATCTATTGAAAATTTATTATGTAGTCTTTCCATCTTTAAGGAAGACATGGCCAAATTATTTAGACACTATTGTAACTAAGAGTTATGTGGAAGAAGATAAAGCATTATGGGATCAAGATTCCTTAAGTAGGGAACATTCATATCATGTCCAGATTGAGATTCCAATAGATACAATGATATCTCAAGGTAATGGATGACTACACATGTCAATAGGGGTAGTATGAACCTCCATCCACACTAGTATGGGTGATTTTTGGTGATGCGTTAGGTCGGGAAAAGATGAATGTTGTTAAAAATTCATCACTTAAAGAAGAAATGGACCAAGAGGATGAAGAATAAAACAATGATCTTGATTCTTGGGGAATGGATTCTCATCATGGGAGTCCCCAGGAAAGTGGTGAGATTGCATCATCTGAAGATGATTTTTATGAATACCTTGAGGTACTCCATAACCTACTCAAATCCTTCTTTAATATGTACCCTCCACTATCTAGATTATTTAACAAAAAAAATTCCTATAAAAGAACATCTTAATTAATCAAATGGGTCGCTATTGGAAGGAATTAATGATGAACTGAAGGGTCTAGAGGTACTTTATTAGGACATGTGCCAAATGATGAAGCATTTTTGTGGGCCAATCAAGGTCTAGGAGGTCAGATTGATATCCTCAAAGACTCCATTCCACCCTATTATCTATAAGGGATTTTTTCCTAGAATACATATGTTGTAACCCATTCATTGAGGGGAAACACACACATGATGACATTTCATCAAAATTACTCCACTTTAATTTAGGAGGATCTCTTAATTCATTTTATGATAATATGATTTTCATGAAGCCATTTCTTCGTTGTGATTTCATATTTCATTAAATTTCTATCCAACCAACGCAATAAGAATTGGTATAACCCATTTAAATACCAACTGATGTTAAAGGGTCTACAACGGTGGAAGTCTCTACTATGACTCATGATCCCAACCAGGCTATTTTCATGTCCTATAATTATTTTCCTTATATAAATCCATGGAAGTCATTTGATGATTGGATCGACTAATGTGTTCCTATTACAGGAAGTTCTTGAGAGGTTTTTCACTAGATGAGTGGATGAGACAAGGACATGCATGGTACCATTTATGATATTTTCATCAGTTCATATAGAGATGACCATCAAAGAATATCTGAACATGTCATAAAAGAATAGTCAGTTGCAGATGTATGTCTTTCCCCAGGTGGGGAAAAAATCTGGGATAGTGGGGGAGAGACTACTAAAGAAGTGTCAAGTAGTGATAGATAACCAAATGTTATGGAGCCCATCTCATCTAAGAAGATATCAGTGGAAGATACAATTGCTTACATTCTTGCAATTTTTCTCAAGAATGAGCCCATGACACCTGAAGAGCTATAAATCGTTGATCCTGATGCGGCCAAAGTGAACCACATATTCGTATGTAGGGAATGAGAGTACATAAAATTTTTCATAAAAAAGACTCCAAAATATCAACTATTTGGCTAGATGGGGTCTCTTGTCCATTGACTATGCAATATTTGCACTATAGGAGGGAATGAACGAGGACTCCACACAAGTCCACAAAACTCTCACCAAGTAGGTGCACAATGTCATCCAACAACTATAAGTTTCCTATAACGAAGTGGAGTATATCTTCATACAAATAAAAATAATAATTCATCCACCAGATCGATCATCTAGAATAACAATGAACATGCATAGTTCATATCTTCAACACACAATCATTGATCATTGTAAAACTAAGGGATCAATTGGAGGTGGTAGATAATAAATATGATCATGTAAAATGATAGATCATCCTTCTCCATACTATGAAGGTCCAGAAACAAATCAGGTTTTATGATCTTTGTTTAGAATATGATAGGGATCATTTAGATCTCAGGAGGAAGAAACATATACTATAGGTCACACACCGGATGTTGGAGAAGCTACAAAACATCATCACATGAGAATATCCATTGGGTCAAGTGTTCCATGTCTTAAGAGGGAATCCATAATGCAGTAAAAATAAAAAATTCTACAGTTTCTTTTTTTATTAATCATTTTTGTATGCATAGAAATTTATTTTTCCACACGGAATTACTATACTTTCTTAATGTTCAAGAAACAACCAACGACCAATCCCAAATCTCACGAGAGTCATGGTCAGTGTGAGAAATAAGGGAGAAACATTTTTTTCATATGTATGAGTGTTTTAGATGAACATTGAACACTTGGGTTCTAATATTGTTGATTGACCAACGAGTGTGTTCATGATGGGAGAGGTTGTGATGGTGAATAGGCTTTCCAAATAGGGGATTTTCTCTTCCAATTTGTGATAGTTCACTGGCCGGATGATGACAAGGGAGTTGAATTAAACCCAAATAAAGGGAAATCATTAGTGTGAATCATAATTCCCAATATCTGGAACACAAAGGGAGTGAAATCATGGTTGGGGATAACTATTTAACATGTTGGAAACACATTATACATATCTCTTAGCCTCGTAAGGTGACAAATAAAGGAGTTTCAACCACTGAACAAATTAAAAAAAAGGAACCTATCATGGAATGTCATCAAATGTCATCCTATGTGTAGGGATAGGATGATCCATAATCCAAAAAAGAAATGAGACTAAATATTTAGTGGGTCCCTTTAGATTTGGAAGAGGATACATTTCAAATAAGGGGAATTTAAAGCAAGGGAATCGAGTGATGGAATTATCAAATGGATTCAACACTCTTGAAATTTCTCAAAAATGGATTAAAAAAATGTTCTAATAATGTTGGTTTTAACAAAGGTCAAACCCATGTTTTAGGGGAGATTCACCACATAAGGCTAGTAAAATCTAGTTAAAAGGATGTTGGGGTAGATTCATAACAATGGAGGATATGGCCTCTCAGATGATGGCCTTGGTTTATTGGTAGTTTTATATCATCTAATGAGGATTATAGGAATGCCTTATAATTCTATATGGTGGGGAATATGCATGTTATATTATAACATCATTTCATTAGGAGGAATCTCGTTTTGTAATGCCTTGTGAAATTAATGTTGTGCATTGTTTATGTTCATATGGATTGGAAAATGTAAAATTTATCAATGTTGTGTTGCACAGATTATTCTTCTTATTTTATGGTACTAGGGTTAAGACCATAGTATTCTATTAATGGATATGTGTTGTGTGGTAAAATGAAAAATCTAAAATAAATGATGACATATGAGGCCTAAAAACACCCCATAGATTTCTTGGAGATCTTGCACGTAGTTTAATTTTATAATTCCTGGACATGGACTTCTAGTTTAAGGTTTTAGATCTTGGGCCATGATTATAATACCCAAAAAACATATGCGTAGTGTGATGGACTAAAAAACATATGTGAATGATGGACTAATAGACCTAAACTTCACATAACACATCCCTTGGATGAAACAGTTTAAGGTCATGATGCTTGGACATGAACCGCCCAATTTATGGTCGTGGAGTTTGGACCATCAGATGAATATTATTTTAAGATAATAATCTTCAATGAATAATGAGGGGGACATATTAAATGGATATGTATATCATGGTTGTGAAATGAAAATCTATATGTGAATGGGGGACACAGAAGCCCACCCTACAAAACAAAGTATAGAGATAATCCCACATACAACTTAGTATTGTGATGCAGTGACATTAGTAAATTATTTAAAGGTCATATTTCACAGAACATGGGATCTTAGTTTACGATTATAATAATTGGACCTTCAGGAAGGGAGACTCCTGAAATCATTATGGTGGAATAGTGGAGAGGAATCCCCGACATGAATGGAGCCAAGGGGCCACACCAAACATTTCTAAGAAGGCTTTTACACAGTTAAAAGTTGTCATGGTTTGACTGAGGATTTCTATATGGGAACCTATATTGAAAGGATAAAATAAATTCCCAAATTTAATTATTACTGTGTACGCACAACCTTCCATAAAATTGGGCCTATGTGTGAATTTGGGGGAGGAGGGGGGGTTGATAAATTTAAAGTTGGACCAGAAGACATGATATCTATGAATTATTGCATTTCAAATAATGACATTAATAAATCCACATGTAGTTCTAGAACATAAAATATTGAGAGAAAAATTTTGGTGTGGGAATCCTCTATGTTGAGTGAACTAATCCATCCAAAAATTATCTTGGGGAATCCCATGTTCAACGAATCTGGTGAGCACTATGAAAGGGATATGCATATAGTGATGGAATAAGATGCCTCATGTGAATGAACAAAATGAGGGCCAAACAGCACATAAGAATTCCTATATAGGAAGAAAAAAGTATTAAGTCGTGATTCTTGGGCTTCATCTCATAGTTTATGGTAATAGATTTCAAACCATAGGGTTCCATGTCTATGGTTTTTGAATTCAGACTATAGATTTCTTAGTTTATGGTCATAGTGTTTAGAACATTGACTACCTAAATGAATATAATTCAAATGGTGGAGTTAAAACCAAATGTGAATGGGGATCATTCAGGCCTAATGTAACTCTAAATATTTATGAGGAAACTAGCACACATTTTAATGTAATGATTATAGAAATAAAATAAATTTTTTACAGTCAAAGTGTTTGGACACATTCGAATAGTCCAGGTGCATGTTGCATGGACTAAAATCCTTGTTTAAAAATGTGTTCCAAAGAATTATAAACCCTTCTTAACATCATATGGTGAGGTGGATAATGTGTGTGCCATTTAATGTCATTCAAATAGTACACTCATTGGTATGTAGTTTAACATCATGAAACTAGGAAGATTATACTACGTAGTTTATCATCTTGTGGCTAAGATGAGTGTAACATTATGGGAAATAAGTATCATTATGGTTGGACCCATGAATATTTTTCAATGAGTAACTAGGTTTACATAGAGGGAAAAAAGTAATCTACACATAGCTCTTAATATAAATCTCCATGCATATGTATGAACAGTACATATGGAGAGGATATTTTTTAAAATTTTATAATGGCTGGACTAGAAAAAAATATCTAGGAATCACTATGTATCCTTTGTGGATAATAATTAGTTCCATCATTTTTATTGAATATGGAAAAATAGGTGATCGATATAAAGGGTGATGTCCTCTTAGGCGAGAACATTGTGGTTCTATATAGTTTATCATCATGAAAATAGGACAATATTATTGAGCAGTTTATGATTGTATGGCTAGGATGTTGTTTGTCATACAGTTTATCATCATGCAACATTGGAAGTGGTTCTATCATGTTTATAATCATATAGTTATTATTATAATGAAATAGTTTAAAATTTTGCAATAAGTGAATTGTCCCTATTATGTTTATTTTCATATAACGATGATGATAATTCCAAAGTTCAATTTCATGAAGCTATGACGTTGGAGATTTGATGTTTATTTTTATATTGGAAATATGTAAAAAAAATATTTTAATGTAATTTTATAGTGATGAAAACATATCCTCATGTGATGTAATTCTTGAGAAACACAGCATTGGTGGGTGGAGTGATGTGCTCTCAATCCATAATGATCTAACAATATGAACGGTTTGTATAGACCATGTTAATGATTTAATTCCCTTACTACATGGAATATAACATTTGTGGCATCATTAATTGAATGATTGGCTATAAATGGGATAGTTCTGTGCATCCTTAATGAAATGAGGGGAAGTTATATTTAGGTTCGAATGTTATGACTATCTTGTTATGATGCCTCTCAATATTGAGAAAATCCTAGAGTCTGTTCTCTTAGAGGGATTATATATCATCTAGATGGACTTCTTCAATTCTTTATCACATATTCTATACATAAATGGTTGTTTAGAGAAATGAAAATTGAACCTTTAGGGGCAGTACTACCCTTGTTTTATACACCAGGGAATATGGAATCAACTGGGTGGAATTTTGAGTCGATTTCCGATAATCCTAAAGGGTGGTTGGGTGGTTTTCCGAAAAATATTTCTCATCCTTTTCTACCATATTATATAAAATTTTATTGAGGTTTATTTTTAATTTGAATATCTTTATATTAGACTATGGATAGTAGCAAGAATAATGGTTAGATTAGATGCTTTATTTTAAAAAAATCTTTTTAGATCATCGTCCCGAGAGTTTGTGTCATTGTCTATAGGATTGAATATTAGAACTTTGAATCAATGGATTATGTGGGAGTTCATTAAATCAAACACTGATGTAGACATAAGTACCTTAATAGGAATCACTTCTTCCCACTTCAAGAAGAAATCTTTCAAGGTCCTAATGAAACATCATTGGTGAGTTGTTGTGGTTGGATATAGTCCTATGAGACCATGTCCCCAAATTATAAAGGTCTTAGAATACAGAGTGGTGTGGAAAGTCATTAGTGGTTGATGTACAATTTTAAAATGAATATGATATTCATAACACCTCTTGTAATACTGAATGTGGTTTAGGATGATGGTGGGATACACGTATCCAGACTAATAAATCAGGTGGATATCTTCAGTAGTATTTGATGCGAACCACTGGAATAGGAATGAACCTCCTATATAACCTAGGGAATTTTATATCAATGAACGAAAAATGAGAATTCCATCAAAATCGTGTCAAAATAGAGTCTACTAATGTTTATTCCTACTTTGGAGGGTGAGAATCACTACATGATGGAACATTTCATCATCCATACGAAGATCTTCTAGAAGAGCACTGTGGAATAGATAATAAAAAAGAGGTTTTCCAATCAAATATTACATCTATTTTAAGGAATCCTTTGGTTATAATGTAATATAATAAATGGTCATCTCATTTACTCAAATGATTCTATATTTTTATAGGATAATAGGGGCGATGACCCTTCTATGTCCCACATCAATGAACATGTCATTTGGGAAAGGGTTTTCAATTGATGTAGCTATACTAGACAAGGCATAAGCTTTTCCATATTTTGACTGAAAAACATGACTGAATTTTGGTTAAGAAGGGAACAAGGGTATTAAATGGAGAGTTTTCTCCCACAGGAGAACATGCTCTAGCTTCTAAACGATATAGTCACCATTGATACTTTTGATATTTTTTATAGAGTCTCCCATTTCGTGCATGTGGGGAACATAATCATTAAGGGCTATGTTGATACTACTAATAAGATATTGATACTCTACATATTTGATTGTGATGCCATATAACAACATGAATGAGTATAGAAAGAGGAAATATACATGAGTGATGATGATGACCCCTATACATACTCCTTTGAGCATGGTATCATTGAGATTTATAAATATTTGGATTAGGGAGGCACCATAGAATTTCATTTTATAACTCAGTACAAACTAATCCACTGAAAGGATGGCTCGTTCTTGGAGATCAACATCTAGGGTCAGTTCTTCAGGGCCTAAATGAGAAGACAATAAATCATCCAATAAATGAACATTGATTTATTTTTATGGAATGAACCTATTATCAAACTATTAATGATTCAATTCCCAATTTGATACATTTCCTGTCAACATGGGGTAATTTAGGATATAATCTAGTAGATCCACATGGGACACCAGCTATATCTCATGATGCAATAGGTAATGTCATAATTTATACACTGTGAAAACTAGCAGGATTCATCCCTTCTCAATTTGAGAGTATCATTCCACCCAATGTAGGAGAAAGATATTGATATAATATAATTTTTTTTCACCCTTAATTATTCTTTTGAGGGAGAAGGGTGTGAAGGGATCATTCTAGGGAGGTCACATAGAGGACTAAATTCATTTCATAGATGGGTGAAATCCGAAATAGAGGTTACAGTAGATATTTAATAATGTACAAAAATGTGGTCTACCACTCTTCATCCCTTTAGTGGAAACACCCTTCTTCACGAGACTGGAAGTTGGATTACACTTACGGGCCAAATTCATGATGAATCAATTTATATTGGGTATGTGAACATGATGTTATAGTAGCTTAAAGAGGTTTCATAAAGGGGATGAAATATTTTGGACTTGATTTTTTTTATGTTGATCTCGATGCCTATTTATCTAATATATTTTCTGAGAATAATTCCAGAGGTAATCCAGAAACCATAGTTCTACATGTTTATCATAAACTTTATATAGCATAGGAAGTCAAAAAAATTCTCTAGCTCATTGGGATGGTCCAAATTATTGTAGGATTCAACAACCAAATATTGCCCATATAATTCTACTAGCATACTGAGTATTGTTTTGAATATATAGTGAATGTCCCACATATTGGTGGATCCTAAAATCATAATATAAAAATGTATTAACAAATAGAAAAAGGTTCCTCACAGTGCTCTGAAGGCAGTAGACTACTCATATTCAGGGGACAACAAGATCTGGTTGTATCCGAAATACCCATCACGGAAGAAGTGATCTTGTAACAGAACTATGGTATGAATACACAACCCTGTTACTAGAAGCGGAATGTCATAATTTAGATAAATGTGGTTGAGGCCCAGAGTTTTTATGATGAGTCAGATCATAATGTTCCTCTTCCAAACTGAGACGATGACCGATATCATCTTGGGGTACTCAACTTCCCTGGCCATGTAGTATTTAATAATAATTACATATTCTATCTAGACCCTAGACTATTTGTAATTGTGTATTTATCTGGGAGGCTGCTTGAATATATGGTGACTCAATGGGAGAACAAGAAATTGGACATTTGCCTAAGTGTTAAATCCAAGATTATCATCATAACTCCATGAGAAAACATCATTATTCTACTTTAGTAATACCACATACTAATTGTGTATTCATCCATGATATCGAGGTTCACCTAAATCATCTTATCGATATTGGTAAATATTACCTCTTCAAATTATGGAGGAGTTTATTTGAAATCCTCTTCACCATTTGATGTGGGGGAATTATTTATTGGAGGTTCATCCTAGTTGATGGACTCTAGGGGGAAACTACTACATTCTATGATAGATGTAAAATCTTTACTGATAGATACTCACTTCGGTGTGATCATGGTGAATTATTCTATCAATCTAATTCCATATATCCTTTAAAAATAGGGTGCATGGTTTAAGTCAATTAAATAGTCCTTGTTTGTCTTCCAATGAATTAATTTGGTTCCAAGGAACATATTAGAGTTTCGTATAATGGTGAACATTGGACGAAAATTTTGATACATCAAAGTAGTGTTAGTTTTTGGAATCACCAAAGCATATCCTTTATAGGTCTGATAGGTAATCATAATACATCCCTTATACATACATATTTTACATCCCTTTCTCTGTGATTTGATAAAAAACTTCCCCATTTTGGTGTCATATCATACAACTGGTGAATCTGAGGGTTGAATGATTCATCTATGTTTTCCCATGTATTATCTCCAATGATTATGTACCCACCCAAATTATTATGAACCATAATTTCCATACATTTTTTAATATATGGAATCCAAATAGTGGGATTCATAGGAGTCCATGGGTGATGAATCTCCATGAGAAATTCCAACTCGACCACTCAGGGAGTACTTGACACATTGGTCATATGAGGATGGTATCGTTGCATGCAGATATATCTGAGGCACACCCATAAATGTGTTATAAGTGATATTGTATTAGAAAACCTAGAAATCAGTGCTTGATACTATGCCACCAGACATGGTATTAAAAATAATTTTTTAACATGGCCCTTACTCGGTCCTATCATAACATTGAATCAACAGTTTAGAGGGAGTCATGTCTACATGATTCAAACACAACATACATAGCATTCATATTAGGATAAGATTTATCAAGAAAAATAATTCCACTAGAATGTTATGTATCTTCCTGCAAATGACCTAGCTTATTATTTATAGTGGTATAATGGTCCCCTGTACGAAAGAACCTTCACCATCTTCATAGAATGAGGTTATCTCTTAGAATCTCTGTCACTAAAATTCTTCTGCATAAAAGATCTCAATGGCCATTACCTATACATAAAAATGGTTTGGAATATTCATGGACTCTATGAAATACTCTCACATATATTCAAAAATGTGTAGGGAATTGAGGATTTAGATCCTAGAATGTATACTGTGAAGGTTCTTTAATACATCATACAACCATTTCAAAGACACATTTCAACCTGAAGGGTATGCTATTTTACAGGAGTCACATGTGTATCGCAGACTGAACCACTAAATTCAAGATATAGATTGAAATTTCCTATAACTTACTATCTAATTCACCTAGAACCACTCTCGGATTACTATCGCAAGGATGATACCTGAATTTGGATCGACGAATTTTGTCGTGATGTGACTGATACTTTTTTTGGTCTATTTGAATGGTAAACATTTGCAATGTTTCTGATAAATAGGGATGAAAATATTGACGCTGCCAAGCTGTACACAACACCTTCTATCTGGTATTGGTAGCATGAATGGCATAGCATTAAGAAATACCCTTACCATCCTGGAGGTTTTTATGCCTTCGACCATTCCATTGATGACCTCATCCAAATGAACATCGAGGGATTGGCTGACATTCCTCATTGACAGGGAAAATGAAAGCTTCCACCAACTTGATGGTGTACACAGATACATTCTACTTCTCATTATGAGAGTGATATCTAGTGATGGGGGGTCTATGGGTAGGATCCTAATATTTAGAGGCCTGAAATAACTGAGGTCCTGGGATTGATTCGATACTAGTGGGGTAATTTTCATTCCCTTCCATCATCAGTACCTACATTTATGAGATGTATATAGATGTGATGTGGATTTTTAAGTGACAGTTGAAAAAGTAAATATGTATTAAATAAGGTTATGTCCAACCTGATCATGCACAAATGATTCCATGGGCATGATCGAATGTTATACAAGCCAATCGTTCATCATACATAGAGTTATATGGATGGAATCCTACTTCAATTCCCATTCAACGACAATGTCCAGCGAAATAGAGATACATACCACATGTTCCAAGACATTACCCAACCTAACCAATCCATTATCCAGATAGTCATAAAGCTAATACTAAATCACATAACAATGTATAATGGTATGTCAAAGGATTCTATGTTAAGCTAAATGGTCGAGGTGATCAATATACTTAGCTTCATGGTGATTCTTTCACACTGGATGCTTCATAATCCCATTTTCTAGGAAAATAAGGAAGTAGTCAGGTACCAATAAATCCTTAACAATCATCCTATATGGAAATAGATCTCTAGGATACTGGCCTTGACATGGTGCTAGATCATGCCTAGTGGTAGGAGCCACATTCTATAATCTGGGTGGTTGTTTTTCATAGGGAGGGCCCGACCAATTCTACATTGGGTGAGGCTAATCTCAATGAGGATTATACAAACAAAAAATGATTTTCTAGTAGTAGTACCAAAAACTCTAGTGGTGTGAGGTTCTATACCTATACAATGATGATTTTTTCTACCTTGTAAGATCTTCTTGTAGGTGCTGGAAGATGAAATGTATGTGCCTTCTTAGATGGCTGCATGGATTTTTCCTCGCATTGGTCCTCGTCAAAAAAATATCAAAATAATAAAGGTAATTAATGATTTATGAGAGTATAGATCATCATATTAATGAAATTCCCAACACAAATCATTCAATACTACTCACAAATCAGTAGAATATCGAGTAAATATGTGTGACCCTTCCACTGGGTGACTAAGTATGTGACATAATCATCAATAATTTTCATACACATAAAGAGGTAAAAATTTATTTTCTTCTACATAGTGGGTCTGAACTAGTTGATAAACTATAGGCAGTGGTCTAAAAAATTGTCATGGACTAAAAGGGTAACTGGATATACCAGAAGAATGTAGGGCCATCCAATGATAAAATAAATTATCGGATCGTGGAATCATCTTACAGCTCTAGGGTTTCAAACATGGGACCACACTTTGAGATTATGTGGGATAGATGTTCAATAAATTTACCCATCCCATTGAAGGAGAGACGCTAGGATTCATAAAATATTGTAGTGATTGCATATCATAAACACATGTTGGGTACAATGTGTTATTAAGTTGGATTTCCACCTTGCGTGCCTCTAGGGATTTGAGGTGAGTGGTTAGAGTGGTTATCAAATTGCCTTGCAGAGGGTTCCATTAGTGATAAGGATCGATGAACAAAAATTCAATTAATGTATCAACAACTTAGAAAAAATATTTGTGGCATTTGATTGGATTGATCTTGGTCCCAAAGAAAGTGAGCATGCTACTCAGGGGTATTCAGCAACTCATGTCATGGTCACTTGTGGAAGACTGCATAGTCTTCTATTTAATTCCATGTAGGCTTAACAAGATAAATTTGAGCAACTGGATACAGAGGATTATTGGCTTCACCCTCTACACCAATATAGGAGGGACAAAATCCTATCGAGGAACAACATTGTATATGCATTGCATAACATGGAACTCATCAATGATCATTTTCTAATCAATGATCTACTAAAGAAAGGTGGATACTATAGAATAATCATCTATTTTATGGGAAATATATAATTTATCCTAGGTAATGAGAGTTACCTTGAATTTGTTAGCATTTCGACCAACATGAAATGTCATAGTGGGATCCCCAAGTTAGACTGTATATCTATTTTGGTGAGTGAAGACACCAGTTTGAGGGTGTCTTTGATGTTTCTCTTCCCTAAGGGGAGGGTTTTCCATGCCATGCCCTCCATAAATAAATCTATTCTCATGTATCTTAGGAATGACCAAGTTAACCATAACTATTCACAGAGGTAAATCCTCAATTTATATGGGTATGTTAGGTTTTCCTATGACAGGGTAGAAGTAGAGCACATCATATTGCCCCCATACTCTAATATACACAAGATGTGACACATCTTTGAAGATTTTGTGAAATATCTTAAGGCTCTTGACACATATCTACTAAATGGTCTGTCGAAAGTCGAGTGACGTAGGGTGATGAGCTACTAGGAACGATGCCAACTCAAAAATTTTGAACTACTGACTAATGTCATTGAAATGATCATAGCATCATGGGTAGTCCAACAGATGGCCATTGAGGTAATGAAGCATCACCTAGGGGGTCCGATGAAAACATCCAACCTTGAATTTAGTGAGGGACTCCATGATATAAATATTTGGAGAGGAATTGTTTCATAACATGATGGAAAGATCATATGCAGATATAGTCTACCATATTCTATCTTACATTGATGCAGAGCCCTTTTATCAATTTGATAAAACTCCCAATCAGTGTTGGATGAGGGATACGAGGCTACATCGATGTAGATCGATGTAGGGGATGGATGGATGGTTGAGGTTCCACTATGTGAGTTATAAGTTCACTACACATTGTGTCTTCCCTTGAAGGTGGTATCAACTACATCATTGCATCCATATAGGATGGTGTGATGACCACTGCCTCATGTGTGATGGAAAAAAATTTATTGGTGACTCAACTGGATAATTTCCATAAACCAAATTATAGAATAGATCTATAAGATATCAAGTATTGGTAAGGAGTTAAAATGTAAATTATATGGGTGGATATATTGTGAGGCCCTATGTAGATGGAAAATGTTTGTCGAATTTCATGAATCTACTAAGGGATTTTGATATTATACGGATCACACCTTCCATGATGAAAAAAAATTACATGTCAGGATACTACCCAAGACATTGATGCTAATGACTGGGGTGGAGGTTCTATCCTTGAATCATACTCTCTTTCAGAATCTACAAGGATTATTCATATGGAATTGGCATTTCGCTTCCCATGAGTATGCCTTTAATGGTAGAGGTTGACCCTTCATTCTAGAGATGGTTGCTCATTGTAGGTAAATTATTCGGCATCAAGAGTAACTCTACGCTAGTTGGTGGTAGTGAAAAGAGGACCTTTGTTTTGATTAGTTAGGTTATAGGGAGGTCCTCTATATTAGTTGTTTTTTAAAGTGGGGAATACCTCCACTTTGGCTGTTACTGGAGTAGAGATGACCGTCACTCTAGATTCTAATGATGTTTAGATGAATTCCAGTTTTTTCTACACAAACATGGAGAGGACCTAAATGATGATCTATGGAACTATAAATGGGAGGACCTCTGTACTAAAGAGATAAAGAGCAAGAAGGGACATCACAAAAATCAATGATGGATAAGGGATGTCCTACACTACAACTGGTGAAACATTGCGAGGACATCTATGTTGACGATTGAGGCAATGGGGATGACCATCACTCTTATCAACTACAACATGGGGAAGATATAACTTTTGGATAATGGCGATTTCTTGCAGAGAGCCTCTGTATTGGCTGTCGAAAAAGTGCATATGACATCAATATTGATTGATGCTGGAGTGAGGAGGACCTCCACTAGAGCTAGGAATTTCATGATGAGTACCTTCATATGGGGAGGTTATAGAATGGGAAATACAATTGTGTTGGGAATCATAAGTACGGTCAAGAACTCTATAATGGATTTATATGAATTGATGAGGAACTCCCTATTTATTGATCGAGACATGGGGATATCCTCCATGCTAATTGTGAGATTTAGGAGGACCTCCACATTAGCTGAAAACTCTATAGGGAGGACCTCCATACTGAATATCAACATCATGGTGAAACCCATATTTTTTGGTGACATGAGTGATTGATATATTAAACCCATCATACCTATAGGGAAGAGAAGGTCAAGATCACAACATAGTGAAGATGTGTCCCTGCTCAGTAGTTGTGAGGATAATGTAGAATTATATAGTGGAGGAAGAATCCACTAATGTAATGGAAGATGATCAACCCTGTTATGAATTCAATTGGACTGGTTCTTGATGTTGGAATTATGTTATTTAGAACCATTTTGGTAGAGAAGGGGTATATTATTGAATGTTCTTAGGACGAGATTATTGGTTGGTGTTGGTTTTTAACGGGCATTATGGATGATCTCAATGGAGGATCTGTGATATTAGCCATTTCTGTGATGACATGGACACCCCCAACTCCTTGTTGCAGGGGAACTACTAATAGCATATCTCCATAGATAGGTTCTTGATGTGATTTGTTATTGGTGTGGGGAGATGTGGAACCCTACTTGGCCCTTTGGGGGGGGGCATTGTCAAAGAGGCACTGAATCCTTGAGGTCTTGGCAAGCCATATCCCTTTTTGTACTAACTCCCTCATGCTCGTACCAACCTATGATAGTTTAAATATCCATTATCTTCATAAATAAAGTATGTGATACGAGGCATGTGTTCCCAGTAGGTGATTTGATGGAAGAAACCATGGATGAGGTGGATCCATGTGGGATTACCACATTGAAAATAATCCTTCCACTATGTCTACGTGAGTTGAGTGGTTTATTTCCCATTGATGGAATCCTACAATGTAGGTGGATTCATCGTTTAGTACATGTTTATGGAAATAAATTCACAACAACCTAGCATCATCCAATATTTCAATGTTTTAGAGAGATAGATCCATGCTAATAATATCATAGAATAGAAGGCCCAATGTTCTGATCCCCATTATCAAGTGAGTTCCATGACGAGCCTACAGTTGACTTAGTTTTTCATTTTTTCTAATAGATTGATCTGGTGGTATGGTCATCTGCTGATGTCTCAAGTGCTATTGGTCTCCATTATAGGAGAAGAGTTTCATGTCAGGTTATCCATTTCTATTTTTGACACGTTCACCCAGGTGATCCTCTTAACATGTTTATGTTTATTGTTGTGAAATTGTTGCCTTATGATCCATATTTCCAAAGGCGGGTTTCATTCATCTTTTTCAACAACAATTTCTACTCCTTGAACGAAACAAAATGATGGGATACCAAATCATATTTACATGGATTCCTCCATGGAATTAATTTCATAATCTAGGTCTACATAATAGATTTGAGTCATGTTTGTGGAAGTCACTATCAGTTATATCTATTCATATATTCAGGTTAATTACAATACTTATTTCTAGACATTCCAGTGGGTCCTAATAGAGACAAAACCTTTAGTCAAGAGAGTAGTCACATTGGACATCATTCGAATGTCTGGATGATGGGAAAATTTTTCACCAATATTATTACTCATAGGAGGACTTCTCATGGAAGAATCATAGCTTCAGAACCCAATTCATCTAATTTCTATCATGAGGAATACAAATCCAATGATTAATATCTTCAAAATCATTCACCTCAGTTATCCTATGTATAAATATTAATAGATGAAATTATTTGTGAAAATAACCAATTTATTTTACCTTAGGAATCCCATGTTTTTAATTAGGTATCTCTTATTGAGCTAGGTCACATGTTTAACATGTTGAGGATGTGGAATTGGTTGAGAAAGATGACCCATTGAGGCAGATCACATAGGTTCACACTTAGGAGGGGGAACCTAGGTTTATGATTCGTTGGGATTGAACCTCCGTAAGGTGTCTTAAGTACCCTTTCAGAATATAGGGATCAAAATCCCATTGTTTGATCGATCATTTATATATAATGTGATAACACTTATCCACACATCTTATTGTCTTGTGGTAAAATGGTTCCTGTCAAAAGTATTGCACTGATGTTGGATAGCGTGGGGATTATGCATGAATGATAACTTAAGAAAGAGGATGTGTCTTGGTTTGTTTTTTGTTGTGATAATGCATTTATATTATTGGGTGTTACTATGGGTAGTGATTATGCAGATGAGGATTATGCATTTAAATCGAATAGAAATACCTAGAAGATATATCATATCTATTTGGGGTTATGATCTCATTAGGGATCTAGTTTAGAGAAAATCCATATGATTGTACATATTGGGTTTTTTTCTCATGGAGGACTCCTAAGAATCGTAGTATGTTAGGAATAAAATCCCATTTAGTTTGGAATTTTTTTGGGCTTACACATAAGGGGGAGGCCCAAGGAGCATATTATTGTTCGGGGCTTAGGATAAGGGGAATTCGATTCAAGGTAGAGTCTAGGGATTACTCTAGTGGGGATGTCCATTAGGATGAGTGTGGAATTTCATGATCTCCACTAACCTCTATGAACATGTGAGTCATGTTAAATAGAAGAAACAATAGGATACCGAAGACCATAATATCATGTCAAAGATGATATTCCAATTATAAATTATGTGTGGATTATTCATGAGGGCATTAGAAAGATTACATCATTTCATGATGGGAGGATCTAATTCCTTATGAAGAAGACCTCATTGGATATAAGGGATTGCAGTGTGGAGACATTAACTAGAAACTCAATCATCGATCAACCATTGAATACTACATAGTAAATGGAAATATTTAATCCTATTGTGATGGGGTTGTCAGTGGTAGGTAGTTTTCAAATCATCCAAGGCAGGCACAGGGGACTCACTCCCCACCCCTTAGTTTTACAAAACTTCCTCCCATGCCCCTTTAGGAGAGGCACTACATTAGAAATTCTAGGGTGTAACAGCATAGAGGGGTAGTAAATATTGAGTTCCACATTAGAATTACTACACTGATAAGGAAAAGGAATTAGCATACCAATGATGAGGAGAAGAGTGTATGGAAACACATGCACTTGGGGAATGGAGTGCATCTTGTGAAGAAAAATTATATTGTTGTGCACAATCATTGATGGATATGTGTAAGAGGATCCTAAAAGATATTGGTGTTGAGCATAAAGGATAATTGAACTTGTTTCCCTAACATAATGGAAAGTCATGGAGCATCAAGGAAGGGGTGCATGCAAGACTAGAGGTTTTTGCACAAGATAAAGGTTGCACCCAAGAGGAGTCTTTGACCACATGATACATGGTTTGAAAAGGATTGGGTGACGAATACATAATTTTGGTCCTCATAATTGGTGGATCCATAAAGAACCCACCGTGTAGTATTTTCTACCTTGAGGGATCTATGCATTCAAGTTGTTAGGGATTATTGGTCTTAAACTCAACAGAATGACACTTTAAATTATAGAGGATAATCCTGATAAAAGGGGATGAGATTCAATTTACTATCCAAATAAATGATGATGGAATGCTAGATTTCGATCACAGAAGAATCCTTCAATAATGCTTCATTCGTTCCTATTGTGACTGTGAGTGAAAATTGATAGTTTTGACATGTATTGTTGGAATTGAATAATCTTGCGTTTAGATCATGTTTCTTACCTGAAAATCCTCTTCTATGCCTGTGTTTTTATTTTATATTAAAGGATCATATTGTGAAGCAATGAGAAATGTTAACTCACTTGGTGAAAAGGATATATTTCCTAGATTTTTATGTTGTGCAAACTAGGGTTATCTTTTTCACACTTCCCATGATGTATACATAATGGTTCAGTGACCCGAATGATTGCCCTAGTAGCACAATGCTGGATGTGGGTGCCTTGATTGGGTTTTTCATTTATAACATGGATATTTCTTCTAATTTTTCAATGTTATTTATTCAATGATCTTGAAAGGAAATTTTTTATCCATATCAACAAAAATATTTATATTTATATTATATTTATAATATATTTATATAATACCATCATCTTTTATTCATTGTATGCATTATGGAATGCTCTATGGTTGTTTTTCAGAAAACCATATATTTTCCATGAGATAAATAAGCAATGATTAAAAAATGAATGTTTCCTTGTTATCATAGAACACAATTATATATGTGATTATTATTGATGAGAGGGGTCCTATATCAAAATAATTATAATGGGTTACTATTATATATATCATGATATCAATGTTCTTATGAGTAGTATCCTAATCTCATGAAGGGTTAAAATGTTTTTATCCAAAGACCATGAAAGGAATATGGGTTGTTACCCATGAATAAGAGGGGAAAATGGGATGTTAACCCATTCATATAACACTTTTTAATTTTGTGAAATATATTTTTTCGAATTAATTTAATGTTTTTAATATTATTCAATTCAGACAACACTGAATATAGCTTGTATTATATGAAGGCCCAAAGTAATTATTATTTTTTGTATCTCATAGTTGAGATGACAGTAAACAAAACACATTGATTAACATTATGAATAAAAAACACTATTTATGGATAGTATTAGACATAATTTTTAGTTCCTACAAAATCTTGTAGTACTAATAAGACATAGTTTTACCAAACTAAAATGTAATATTAATATTATTATTAAAAAATTATTCTAATTATCAACTCAATATTGAAAATGAAATTATGAATAATATTAATTATATAAGATGAATAGTGTTCAAACATGTGTATATAAGAATAATTACATGGTGACCAAATAACTATAAATGAAAATAAAAACCATTTGAAAATATATGAAATCATTTATAGTAAAACTGTATTACTGAAATCAAACAAGTTTTACATCAATAAATCAATTGAAACACTTTTTTCCCTTGATTTCAATGATACATAAATATTTTATATTCAGTAAAATAATTAATATTCATCTTATCTATTTTATGGAAAATATATAAGAATAAACCCAATTTTATGTATAAAGATATATATTTTCTAAAATGTTATTCTTCATAATTTTAATAGAGAAACCATTTTAAAAATATCTTTTTAAAAAATTTTATTTTTTATTTTCCAAAATAAAATTATTTTTTTAAATAGAGATATCAAAATTTAACATTCGTGAATTATTGTCAATTTTTATGGAAGTTTCATAATTTGGTGAATACTGAAAAAACATTGAATTTTAATTGAAAACATCTTTTCAATCGAATTTATTTATATAGTAAAAATATATTTGAATTTGTTTTAATGTATATCTAGATAATATATATATCAATTATTTCAATTTAGTTCATTTAAATAAATATCAGACAAGAATTTTATATAAAAACAATTCAAGCATTTGAACATTTTCACATTAAAAACTCATTGTTTCATCCTATCTGCTGGATTATTATTAAATTTATCTCAACCACATCAATGTTTGTAATTTGGAAACATGGATTCAAAAACTGGAATAATAATAATTTATAATTTATTATATGGTATATTAAGTTTCCTTCCAAATAGATTAGTCCATGTAATTAAAATTAATTACAATGATTAATTTAAAATCGAGTTTACTTAGTGGTTAAACATTAACTTAAGTGAAAAAATAATTTAAAAACACTTACAAAATCATTTATTTGGGAATATTTAGATATAAAAATACTTTTTATATTTAATTTACAACTAATTGAGACACTTTATGTATGAGAGACCTAAAAATTGTGTCAATATTTTTATATATAGAAGAATGCCACTCTTCCTCCATAATAAATGGGACCTCCCCCTCACCTCGCCACAGCTCGGAATAAATTTTTATCATAAAAAACTTTGAAAATAGTATCTCAAATTTCCCCCATTAATCATTAATCAATAACATTGGGTGTAAATACTACCAAGGAATTCTTTTTGTGCAATCAAAAATGATTTACCAGAAAAAGACGTCATTCTCATCCTCGTGCATTTTTGTAATATTTATTTTAGTGAAATTTAATTTATTATTATAACATGATTATATAATATCATAAGTATCCTAAATATATTAATTTTTTTATTAATATAATGGTTATACCTCAACAAATACACACTTCCATAAAATGGGTATCGAACATACCATTCGTGTGTATTGCGAACTACCGCCTCGCGAAATGATATTATTCGTTTGTTCATTCATCACCTCTTTGGGTTGGAAATTATGATGTACATACTACTTTAATATAAAATATATTAAATTTTTTATGTCTAAATTCTTATTGAATTATTATATAACACATATATTCATGTTTTCCATTTTTTTGAAATACAATAACTTCGTTTGTGGACATTTGAACTACTATGTCCTCAGAGCGATGTGATTTTTTCACACACTATATGGAATGAATTAAGGAAGGGTTCAATAAACATATATGATATATTTGAAATAATAAATATACCCTAATTATAACACACACAAACAAATATATATATATATATATATCATTTACTTTGTATCTTTCAGGACAACAAGAAAACAGAAACAACATTCATGAGTTTTTATGACTTACCATCTTCATTAATGGTGTATTAAATTTCATATATACATATTTTATATACTATTATAAATAATTATATAATTAATATATATGATATTATATAATTTATTACATTATGGATATAATTTAGTCATTATATGTGTATGAGGATCACGAATAACAAGTCAACACATATAAAAAACGAAGCCGTTATTTTATATAACATATCATTAACATGGAATTGTTTACATATAGGTAATACAAATACATAATAAAATAATATATTTTATTATATATAAGAATATGTATCTTTTATTAATTTATAATAAACTTAAATTTAATATACGTGAGGTTTGAACATGTACAAAGAAAGTCAAGACAAAACGTAAGGGTTTTCTCATCTCACATTTATTTCCTAGAGATATATGTTATATTTACCATATATTATTGTTTTCTAAAGTATGTAAGTCAATATTACATGTTATATAATTTATTTAATTTATTTCATGATATTTATTTATTCAATTTATGCAATTCATTTGTGGGGATCACAATTAAAAAGTAACTCAAATTGTAAGGGGATTTTTTGTCTCACTTTTATTTCTGTGAGACTTATTCCATATTCATCACTCATTTGTTTTGTGTGATGTATATAAAGGAAATTAAAATATAATATTTTTATTATCCATAATGTTATTGGTATTTACACATAAATTTTTTAATATCTCATTCATGTCATTTATGGTTCAAAAGATACCAAATTAGTAAATTAATTTTGTATGAAATTTCCCTCTATAAGATACATGCTGTTTTATGAACCAATATTATTTAATGGGGTTTATATAATTCCCTTTTCAATATAATATCATGAATCTCATATTTATGATATTATTTGTTCATTTTAATGGTATTATATTTGGGAGACTATGATTCAATGTTACCAGAGTGGTAACATTTTGTTGCTATAATCTCATTGTTTATACTGTTTTTTATGATTTTTTCCATTGATTAAATTTTATGATAAATCATTCCAAAATATCATTAATTTCCTTTATAGTTTTTATTCATGACATATTTATGATATGGTGATTTTTGTATCTCTTTTTTACTTAACATATTTAGGAATGTTTTTTTGGTGAAAATCTGACCGTATTTCTCTTCAGATAAAAATTTGATTCAGTTATTAACCATTTTTTATAAAAAATAATTCAAATTTTTTTTAGATGAAATTTTCTTTTTTTCTTTTTGAATAAATTTACTTCAATTATTATCAATTATTCTTTTTTAATATTTCAATGTTAAATAAATATGAGAAGGTTCTCAAAATAAATAATGTATTGAAAATAAATTTTCAAATAAGAAAAGGTATTTTAGAAAAGAAATATTTTAAATAATTTTATATCATATATTATAAGTTTTTAATGGGTTTTTTTAGTATAATTTTTTTTAAATTATTTCATTTACAAGAATGTTATTTATATTTGATAGTTATTTCACTTATTAAAATATCCAAGTGACTTATCAAAATCATCTTCTATCAATGGGGAAATCATTTAATATAGTTTTTAATTTATTTTTAGTATTATCCATGGAAACCATTCTTATTAATTTTCATCGAATTTCTTATTCCAATTATGAGATGTTTATTAAGAAATTTTTTAAATTACATGGGTTATAACATGATATAACTCATGTTAATGTCACTCCCTTTAATGGGTAACTCTATGATTAGAGGAATATGATAATTTTATATTTTTCTCTAGTAATGGTAGGATGAAATGTTTATAATACCCATTTCATTTCATGGGATATAATATTATAAATTTTTATCTTTTTTTGGCTCAGATATGTATAATTTCAATATTTGTTGGGTGGGGCCTATATCTCCCTTCTATGCATTGGGAAATAATGGATGTATCATGTGTATATATGTTTTGTGTGAACCTGATTATTTGTTCACAGGGGTATGTGTGGACCTGACTTGATGTTTACAATGTTCTAAGGAGAAATTATTTTGTGATCACAATTTTATATTTGATCCTTATTACATGTTCAAAATTTTAAGCATGGACCTGGTTGTATATCAATATTTTTATATGTGAACTTGATTAAATGTCCACAATGTTCTGTGGGAACCTGATTACATGTTCACCATGTTATGCATGGACCTAGTTTCATGTCCCTATGTTTATGCTCTTACAAGATTACATGTCCACAATTTTATGCATGAGGCTGATTACATGTTCACAGTGTTATTCATGAACTAGATTAAATGTTCACAATGTTATATGTGGACCTAGATCCATATCCATTTTTTTAAGTGAGGTCCTGACCTCATGTCCTAAACCTAAGGAGAGAACATATTCGTATTTACACATGTTCACAATGTTGAAATTTGATGTGTATTCTAAAATATATAAAAATTATTCTTTTGTTATGTTATCATGTATTATTATCTTGATTCTTATATGATGCATATATTATCAATTTCCAATACTTATTCTATGAATCATTTATATGGTCTTCTGAGATAACATTTCTTATGCTATTTTTCTACAGTTTATGAAGATTGTTTTAAGTAGAAGTACAAAAGGGTAATATCATTTCAGAAACATTGAATATCTTTCACAATAATATGATATATATTTTTTAATTATCTAGTGAACTGAAACAATTACTGTCCTTTGTAACGTACTTTGGAAATGTTAGGAATATTCATTAAAATTGATTTAAAATCCATATATTATAAGTATATATTGTTATAGTGGGTATCAATGGAAATGTTTAGTAAACAATTAGAAACTATGTTGAGAAAACATTAGTGAAATTCCTATGAATATTTATAAGGGTATGTCTAGGGATGTATATATGGATTAGCATTTGGATTCATATATTTAAAAGATGGTGTCATAATTTATAAATCCTATAATATATTTTTCTTGATTATGTGGGGTTTTATATTATAAGTGATGCTCACACTATGATTATTTGTTTTAGTTAACGGAGGGAACCAGAAAGAACAAGATTAATGTTAAATGTGATGGAATATTTTATGATGAGAAGTCATCTAGGATGAAAACTGGAGTGAAGGATGTTTTTATCATGCCTAATTATATTTCGTAGAGCATGAAAAACAACATATATCATAACCAACTCCAAAAGTCTCTAATGAAGTGAGGTAATGAGTTTCCTAAGATTTTGGGTAGTGGGTATCATGGAGGGAAAACATTTAGTTTAATTTTTGTCAAGAACGTGGAATGAATCACATAATTTAATTTATTAAATGAAAAAGAAGATGTTTTTACCATTTAAAATAAGGACCCAAAGAAAGTAACAAAAATGAAAAAATAAATGTTTTTGTCAAAAAAATGGATATGAATATTGTACTTCATAAGAAATCATAAATTTTTTATTGATTTAAGTGTCCAATGAATGTTCATTTAAAAAAATAAACATCCCATGTGAGAAACTCATGTCGAGAATCAGTAAGGTAATATGAGTAATGGTTATATTTCTATAGATTATGAGACTTTCTGTGAACTTTTTAGGGAAATAGGTATTGAGTAATACCATGTGGTATCCCTATTGATGAATTTTATATGAAGTGAAGTAATCTATGTTTTCATGTATTTGGATTCAAAAATTATTTTATATGAATTGTGAAATATATAAGGATTATTCAATTTTGTTTTTTCATTGAGGAAGAATGATAATAATATGAATGGTTCGTTTGGACTGCAAATGTATTTTAATGAAATTTGGTATCCATAGAAAACACAAGATTATGTGAAAAATAACCCATAATATGTTCCAAATGTTTAGATAATGATGTTTGGTTAGTGATTTTTTGTATGTGAATAAGTAAATTGGATGGTACTTATTACCTTGTAACTAGTTAAGGATTTGTTAACAATGTATATTAGGGTCTCATTGATGATGATTAAATTTTTTTGATTTACATAATATAGGAAATAATATTTTGAATAAGTAAACATGAATGTTTTTAAAAAGGTTTATTGAGAAATCATGTATTTAAAATGTTTCAAGAGAATTTGTGTTTGAGGTATTCACATCTTTTGTACATGAAAGATAGTAGATACATTATGATATATGGGGGATTAATGTTAAGATGATATAAAATATAGTGACCTGATTTCTAGATTTTTTTAATTTCATCATTTAGAAGAGTTATAAGTTTAACTATATATGAATAATTTTGAGGTAAAATTGAGGTGTAGAATTAGTTATTTTATCATTATATCACTATATAAGGATTTATGAATATTGGAATCTTGTGAAAAGATTTATTTTGATAAATATAGATTGAATGACCAATAAATCACTTTATGGATCCCATGATCTGCTAATACTTTAGGAATAAAAAATTATCCTCCATTTTTTGGAACATGAGATGAAGTGTAAATTGATATAGTCATATCCAAAGGGTGTGACTTAGCATATGAAATGTAATTTAATCCCTTAATTTTATATTCTTATTAAAAATACATTAACATCGATACATGCATCATGATGTAAATGTTTCTCTGGATATAATAATTTTTTATGATATCAGTGACTTTTTCATGCAAATTTTTATTTAATTTTTATCATTATCATTACATGAACAAAGTTTTCAATAATTCTACAAAAGAACATGATAGTTATATATAAAATTCATGTCCATGTATTAATTGAAACATATGTTCACATTTGCTGAAACCTTTTAATGTGTTACTTTGGGAAACTGTAATAGTCCCACTATTAACTTTTTAAAAGAATTTTTAGTATTTACTTATAGGATGTGGGATTATATGAAATGATCATTGAAGTATTTAACATTTGATAACCTATATATATTTAATGGTATAAAATCATTTTAATGTGGGCGAGTAAAACACCTCTATATTTTTAGGAATATATTTTTTGAATTAATATAACCTTTTAAATATTTTTCAACTCAAAAAATAATGAATATAACTTCTGCTATATGAAATAAAGAAGTTATTATTAATTTTTACACAGCACCATATTGATATTGAACTACACACAACACTTAAATAAACATGGGGTGTAAATAAAATAGTTTTTACATGTGTTACACACAATGCCACGTTCAGTTGATAGCTTTCCTTATACACAAGACCATGTTTTACCCAACTACAATGTAATATAAATATTTTTATAAACATATTTTTATAGTTTTAAACTAGATGTTGGAATGTTGGTAATCAATAATATTAATTAAATTATGAGAATTGGTTTTATATATGTATTTGATGATAAATAATTTGGTTACCTATTTGAAATAATCTAAAAAACCATTATGAAAATATAGGATATGTTTTACCGGGAAAATATATTTATTAATTAAATCATGTCTTAACTCAATTAATCAATTAATAAATATTTGATTAATTTTTTTGATGTAATATATATTTATATACTAGTCATTCAACTGATTAACAATTATCTTATGTGTTTTCAAGATAAGGTATAATATTAAATCTAATTTTATGGATAAAGATATATATTTTTATAAACGGTAATTTTATGGCCTTCTAATGGAAATATTTTTAAAATATAATATTTTACATTCTAATAATTTTTATTTTATAAAATAACATTTCTTTTTGAAACAAGGATATCGTAATTTACATTGGTTAATTTTGGTTATTTTTCAAAGAAGTTGAATATTTTAACGAATAATGTGAAAACATTGAATATTAATTAAAAATGGGTTTTTATAAAATTTATTTATGTATATAAATTATATTTTATTTTTTAAAAGTATATTTTGATCAAATATAAATCAATTAACACAATATATGTCATTATAATCAATTTCACATTTTAATTTAATATAAAAATAATGTGAACATTTGAACATTTTCACTCTAAACACCCTGTTGTTTCCTCCTCTCTACCGAAGAATTTATAATTTTTAATATACCAGTTATATGTTAATAATTAATAAAAATATATTTAATATTTTATTATTCAGGAAAATTTATATTTTCTAATAAGGTAAAATTATTTTTTAGAAAAAAATAATTAGTGAATGTAAATAATATAAATTACAATGATTAAGGTAAAAACGAGTTTACTTATTGGATAAACCTTAACATTAGTGTCAAAATAACCTATAAATGTTTCCAAAATACAATTTATTTATGTTCATAGACATTATAATTCCTTTTATATTAATGTTACCCTTATTGGAGACACATGATGTGAGGGAGACCTCTCAATAGTGTTCATCAATTTATATTTACATGTATGACACTCAGCCTACACTATAAATTGGAACTCACCCACTACCCATCACTAATTCAAACATATAGATACCATTGGATAATTAAAACCCTTACCAATAATCTTAAAAATTCAATATATTCAGCATTGAAGCTTCACATTGGTCGTAAATCCTTTCAATGAGTCTCTTTTGTGCAAACCAAAATGAGTTACCCGAAAAAGAGGTAGTGTTCTTCAATTTGAATATATGTTTGATTTTTTTCTCATCTCAATCAGTTCGTATTATCAAATTATTATATAGTATAATATTTTTCCTTAATATAATTATATTTTTTTACTGTAAGGGTTCAACCTAAACCTACATAAACTTCCATAAATGGGTAACAAATATACAGTTTATGATTGAGGAGGACTAATGCCTTGTGAAATGATATCATTTGTTTTTCATATACCACATATCATGGTTGGGAATTAGGATAAAAATAATATTTTTATATGATATATATTATATTTAGGATTTATTATTTCTTATGAAATTTTTATATAACACATTCTTTCTTGATTTTCATTTTGTGGGAATACGATAACTTCGTTTGTTTACATGTGGACTACCGCCACCTCAATGCGATGTGATTCATTCAAAATATATAAGAAATTTCTTAAGGATGAGTTTAATAAAATTATATGATATATAAGGCATAAAAATTATACATTAAAGATTACACACACACACACACATTTATTTCATTTACTTACTTTCTTTCAATATGAAAAGATAACATTAACAACATTTAGGCGTATATAAAACCAACAATATCTATGAATTTTGTATGATATTTAATATTTTTGAACTGAATATATTATAATAAATACATACATAATAAATAAATATTATATTTAAATAAATCTTTAATTTATTGGAAGATGTAAATCATGATATATGTAAGAGGATAAAGAATAACTTGATAAAAAAATTTCAATGAAAAAAGAAGTTATTAAAAAAAACCTAACATTAACATGGAATTGATAATAAATGGTTAATACAAAGTCATAATAAATAATATATTTTATTATTTTATTATTATGTATATTTATAATAAAAATTATATTTATTATATAGGATGATTGAACGTGTGTGATGAAATTACGAATTAAGTTATGTATTTCCTCACGCCACCTTTATTTGTTTGAGTTATATTTGATATTAAAAAAATATTATTATTATGGGGTATATATACAACAATATGACATGATTAATTTATATTATCTAATGATATTTAGTTTTTTAATTGATCTTAATCATTCACGGGGACCACGACACAAAATTTACTCTAATAGAAGGTTATTTCTAGTCTCTCTATTTTTTCATCAAGACTTATTATTTATTCAACACTCATTTCTTTTGTGTGGTGTATATACTAACCGTGAATGTATTATTTTATTATCCTAATATTTAGGGTTATTAACATATCCATTTGATGATATCTCATTCATATGGATTATAGTTCAAAAAAATACTAAATTATAAAAGTAATTTTGTATCAATTTGTATTCTATAAGATACATGCCATGTTATTCCATTTTATTTTTTGATGTGGTGTATATACTTCCCATTGGAATGTTTTATCCTAAATAAAATTATTTTCATTTTATTTTTAGTTTAATTTATTTTTATTATTTCATGGGGATTATGATTCAAAGTAACATAATTGGAAACAATTCATTCCTATCATCTCATTATTTATCATGATTATTTATTATTGTTCTTCAATTGATGAAATAAGAATACCGATATCTCAATATCTCACATTAATTTTATTTTAATATTTTTATACATTATATATTCATTTAAATTATACCATTTTTTCATTATTTTTTTTGTGATTTTAATCATGAAATTCTTTTTATGAAAATCTGACTTTCATTCTATTCATTCAAATATATATTTAATTCGAAAAAATTGTCTTCTAAATTTATTTTCAAACATGTTTTAATGGTAATTTAATATTGTTTTATGGAAAGTTTCTTCAATAATGATAATTTTTTTCCATTATATGTTTTCATGGATATTTTTAATGAAAATTGTTTTAAATAATATTAAATGTAGTAAAAAGTGTTTTCAAATCAGAGAAGATATTTTTCGTAAGGAATGTTTTAAATGATTTTTAATTAATAAATTATATGTTGTAAATGTGGTTTTAAAAGGAATGTATTTTCCATATTTTTTTTAAAATGATTTAAAAGAAAAAATATGTCCATTAATAATTGATCTATGTGATATTTCAAAATCCTCCACTATCCTAGATTAAATACATTGATATAATTTAAAATTTTGTTAGGATATTATCCAAGGAAACCGTTATTATTCATTCATTTTATGGTATATTTTTATTATGATATTTTAATATGAAATCCATTTATCTATTATGGGTTAGTCCTTGATTAAATTATATTTAAAATCAATTCGTTTCGTGTGTTATTATATATTTAAATGATTTTGACAACTATCTCTCTTCCATAGGTAATGATAAGAAGAAGTATTTATAATACCCAATTCACTTCATGTATTTTGATGTTATGAATAATTTTGTTCTTTTTACACAGAAATGTATTAGTTCGTTATGTTATTGGTGGAATATATATATCCCTCTAATGAAAATGGAAATGATAGATGACTAATGAGTATTTAGGTTATTAGTGAACCATATTACGTGTTCACAATGATATGTGTACAATTTTTTAGATATTCATAATTATATGATTGAACATTACTACTTGCTAATAATATTATAATTAAACCTTGTAAAATGTTTAGAATTATATACAGGGACATGGTTTCATGTTCATAAAATTATTTAAGAACTCTATTTCATGTTAAAAATGTTATCTCGGAACCTGATTACATGGTCACAATGTTATGCATCGACCTCATTGAATGTCCATGAGTTTATGTGCGAACATGATTACATGGAAAAATGTTATGTGTGAATCTCTTTAAATGATCAAAATGTTACGTGTCAACCTGATTAAATGTTAAAATGTTATACATGGACATAGTTTTAGGTCCATAAGTTTATATGGGGGCCTGATTTCATGTTATATGCCAATTGAGTTGTCATGTTTCTCTTTACACATGTTCACAATGTTATAAGTTGACATGTGTGCCACATAGGTTATATATTATTACTAAGTTATGTTACCATGTATTATACTCTTGATTATATTCTAATTATTTTATTATGAACTTCCAATCATTATTACGCGAATCATGTATATGATATTTGATATGCAAGTTATGATCTTCAAAATTTATTCTCATGTTCTCATACACTTACCCTCATTTTATTCTTACAAATATCATTTATTTTCCATTATAGACCATATAAGCTCCCAATTTCATATATTTCCATTACATAAGTTGCTTTTAAAAGATTTAAGTAAAAATAATAAAGGGGATTAACTTTTTGGTAATGAGGTAATATCATTCACCAATTTGGAATATTTTTTTCCAATTTTCAAGACACCATACTATTATGGTCTTTGGGCATGTAAATTTTTAATATGATGAATACTCATATAAATAGATTTAATATCCTTGTATGTTATGACTAGGTCTCTATAAGGATTCATAAGTTTATACATATTTTTATCCCATGAAAATAAAGGGTACGTGGTTTGTTAACCTAATCCGAAGAAAGGAATATTTGTTTCTATCCCAATATCATGAGCTATAGAAATGTTTTCTACCAATTCTAAGAAGGTCAGACATATAATTTACAAAATATTTTAAATGATACATGTGTTATTATATCAAAATATATATGGGAATATGGGATATAATCCATATCATAAGTGGTTACTGATCATATCGGGATTCACTATTAATTTTCACCCTTACATCACTATGTTAAATTGATTTTCTTGAATAAATTCTAAATTTAATAACATTGTTAAAATAATTTAAGATTAAATTATATTCTGTTAATAACTATTAAAAAGGGTAATCTCCAATTTTTGGATGATTACATTGTAGTTAAAAGTGATAGCAAGGTCCTAAGGTGAATTTGATGAAAAATGGGTCAAAGTGAACAAGATTTCAAGAATAATTGTGGACTCAAACTAAAATTTCAGTTGATTAATGAATCAAATTAAGAAGAAATGGTTTGGTATGATCCAATATTAAGGGTTATACAACTCTTTTTAAGACACAAAATCCCAATTCATCAATTAATGGGACCGACCAAACTAATATGTCTAGGAAAATGAATCTTATCAATGTCAAAAGTGTTGTTCCATATTTTTTCCATATCATCAAGTGTATATTAAAAATGATTTTTTAAGGATATAGTAAATATGTCTGTAAACAACCTTTTATATTTATACAAAGAGATATTGGACAGTATGACCACTTAAAACCACAGTCTAAGTGGATTATTGAAATCTGGGTGCTCAAAACTATGTTCCACTTTGCATATAAAATGGAACATTGTACACCCCATTTGTAAGTTCATGCATGGGGTGATGCGATACCATTTTATAACTTTTTATGAGTTTTATCATCATCCTATAATTTCCTGGGCACATATCCTCAATAGGTGATCAAGGATAAAGAAGTTGATCCACCCGAGCTTCCTCCTCCTCACAATGTCAGGATAAATAATGTGCGTTTGTTTTGAGGGATCTACACAAATGTGAAGGGAGTTTCAATGAATATATTAGATAAAATCAAGGAATAATATTTTTTTTTATAACGTTTCATTTTATTTATGTTATATTATTGAATATTTTATTTATTGTTTTATGCATTTTATTGATGTGCTCTTATTTTATAACTGATTGGTGTGAGGTTTTGAGTGTGTAACATGGGTTATTTCGATTAGACAATACAATAATCCTCTTATTTACCACATTTGTCATATTCCAATCTTATTTGGAAGAACTTATTCCATTATCAAGTTATCAAACATGGAAATATGATTTTTATGTCGAGGTTTTGTTCTTAAAACATTGATATAATATCAAATGAATTAATTGAGATTAATATTAATATAAACAAATGAATTAATTGAAACCTCAATGAATAAAAAATAAAACTAAACATAAAATGTGTTTAGTGAAATAAAAAATACCCTTTTATCTCATAATTTAAAAAATCCACATGGTTTCTTTACTATTAAACTATTTATATTCTGTTATTTTCTTCAAACTGTTCTGAAATGCACCCCTTTTTTATTATTTTATATGAAAAAAACATACTATAATCCATTCATTGATCCTTGAGATAAAACCTATGGTATTAAATAGAGTTAAAAACAATTAAATTGTAATCAATTTTATGTTTCATAAAAATTAGGTAAAATGTGGCAACGTTACCGTGGATAAATTATTTTTGTGTTCATTTTTTATAAAAGCATTCTGTAGTTTGTAATTATTTGATATATTATATTATTCCTTAAATTTTTATCTTGATTTGTAAAATATTACCTGTGTAGGTTTTTGTCATGACACGTACTAATTTGGTTGATTTACCTCCTTCTGAACCGGGACTGGAGAGGACCATATGAAAATGAAACCGAGACACACTGGACAGCCATTTGGAAGATGTCACACCAAACCTTGATACTTTTCTAAACACCTATTCATATGGATCCAAAATAGAAACACAACATAACAAGTATAACATGGCTGAAAATAATATAACAATAATATAACTAAACCCACCTGATGTTGATATGAGACCCATTTATATTAATATGCAAGATGATGCCCCTAACCATGACCTAAAATCTATTCGAATTCACTTATTATCAAGATTTCATGGAAATTCTAGAGAATAACCACAAAAGAATTTAACATAATTTAATAATGAGAGTTCTACATTAAAACTGGATAATGTCGATGAAGAACAATAATCGATTATGAAATTCCCTTTTTCATTAGAAGACAATAAAAATGATTGGTTATATTTTTTAAATTCCCCAATAAGAGGTCACCTAGAAAGAAAAACCTTTCTATAGAAAAAACATTCCAAGCCTCTCAAACTACAAAAATGATGAGATGAGATTTTGGAATAAAACAATCACTATCGGAAATTTTCATGAATACTGAGAAATATTTAAAATTCCCTTGTAATTTTTCCCACACCACTAAATAATTGATCAAATTTCAATATAGTATTCTTATGATTGTTTAATAACTATTTATCTAAGCATTATTGATTTTTCTGTAGGTGATGATCTTGTTGAAAAAAACACAAAATTGTTGTTAGGACCCTCATTTAGAACATGGCACAAAACAATCCATAATTCATTCATAGTATAGTATACCCAATCTAGGTGTCCATGAGTTGAAAAATTAAAAATCAGGGAAGCATTTCTTAATTAAAAAAGTAGGTGGACACAATGTTTGAAGAGGTAAGTAACCTTCTTTAACACTTTCTTTCCCCCAAGGTAAATCCCAGCCCCCACCACATATTCATTATGGTATCTATTCCAATGATGCCAACTATTCATACTAATTCCCTCATCTGAGATAAAATTATGAGAGTCATGATAAAATTTTCATATGATTCCCCTATAACCAGTCAATTAGGAGGTAACATTACTATCCATCAAACAATGGGGGAAGGACAAAATTCTTATTAGTATGTGGGTATTCAGACAAACAATCGTGGACCCAGCTAGGAAAATATATTCATCCTACACCACCTAGAAAACCTCAACCACCCGAATGGACTTTCTAATAACCCCTCCAAAACTAGATACTAGCCTAGAACAAAAGATTAATTAAAAGGCATCAAATAATCTCTAATTAAAATAAGTCCCAAGAATATATAAAAGTCCTATAAACCCAATTCTTCTAACTTTCCAATTTGGTGGTAGAAATCTAATTCCATAGGTTGGGTAAACTACCCTCTCAACAACTATTCAACTATAGTGATAATGTAAATGTCAGTTCTATCTCCCTTTGTAGCAGAAAAACATAAAATCCAAATAAAATCTTCATTAGATTCACCCCTCTAAAATAAAACACCATCCCAACCACTGAAAATGGTCCAAGAAATGAAAAACCTTATCAGGAGACGTATCCCTCTAATGGAGATAGTGTGTATCTTGACGAGTCACCCTCCCCAACCATTCCTATTCTATTTCAACAAAAGGCGACCTAAAAAGGAAGAAAATAATTTCAACTTCATATATAATCCTTTTAAACATTAATAATTCAGGTCAACAACACCTTGATTTCGGTCATTAGAAAAATTCCACGATACACCATGTTTCAAAATGAAATGTATACACACCGAAGGTGACATCAATGTGATAAAAATGAGATATCAGAAAGTAAAAACAAAAAATTGATAGATCCATCACTGTAAAAAAAATTGAATGATCTTGGACAATTCCAAATTCCATTCATTATGGGGGAGTATTTATCTTCCAATGCTATTCTTGATTTGGGTGCTTCTATAAATGTGATGACTCACTCCATATTCTCATCATTTTTGGTCATCTAGAAAACCGGAGTACTACACACCCCACTGGTGTTTTAGAGGATGTTGTTTTGAGGGTATGAAATTTAATCATTACTATTGATTTTTATGTTCTTAAAATTGAGTATTATAGGATCAAAGTAGACACGCTGATTATAATGGGGAGGAATTTCTAGAAAACTAAAAAAACCAAAATTAATGTCCCTAATGATTCCTTATCTATATATTTTGTGGTTACATGTTCCAATTTAATGTACATGATTCCATGAAGCACCCATCAGGAGAACATTCCTCACTTTCAGTTAATTTTTTTATGTACTCCCTTCCCTTAAAAAAAATATTTATCTTTCCCCAGATCCCATTTCTGATTATTCCTCATTAAATGACATAATATGAAATTAATCATGCATGTTATGAAATATAGGTTTATTAAAAAAAATTAATTTTTTGAAATTGATAATTTATTGAACATAGAGGATCCCATGAAAATCAATGTACTCTTAGGCATATAAAATATTATTCCTCATCTGATGATGTTACCAATGATCTGTTAGACTAGATCTATGCTATCCGACTTTCAAATTCACTCACATAAAAACAAAATTCCATGGAATTGTATCATAAAACTATGTCTCAAAATATAAAATATTAGTATCTTTAGAATGGAGTCAATATTTCTATCATCATCACTAGTTCACTCCCTCTATTGAATGAATTTTGACTACTTAACCATTTTACGTAGTATAAAAACCCATTGTGATAGAAACTTCATGACATTAATATCATTATCCAATCAATTAATAGACATCAAAATTTTATTAAATGATGAGGCTAAACTAGTGATACTTTCACAACGTCATATGATCCCATACCTCCTAGCTATTTTATAAAGGGATTAACAAAGTTATTGGCATCTAGAATCATTTAACCCATTACTTATAGAAGATGGGCATGTCTGGTGTAGGTATTTCTTTGAAAACCTGGCATACGGTAATTAATAAAGAAAAAACCTCATTGGTTCCATACAATGTGAAGAATATTTGGTGTGTCTATAATGATTATCACCAACTAAACCAACAATATTTTAAGGAAGATTTTCCATTTTCCTTAATAGACCTTTTTCAAGGGAGTTGATTGGGGAAGTCCCACTATAGTTTAATTGATGGGAATTTTGGATAATTTCATATTTAAATTTCCACTGAAGATTAGGAAAAGGAAATATTAACTTACCCCTTTGGCACATTTTCATATAGGAGGATGACATTCTGTATTTGCATTTCTCTTGGTACATTCCAATGATGCATGAATTAAATTTTATCATATTACCTAGAGAAATTATTCATGGATGCTTTCACTATATATTGATCCTCTTTTGATCAGTGCTTAAGTAGTGTTGGTTCTGTCAAATGTCGCTATATTGAAAAGAATCTCATATTAAATTTTAATAAATTCCATTACATTTTCAATGAAGCTGTAATACAAAGACATCTCATTTTGTGGAATAGTACACTAGTAGATAAATCATATTTGGATGTAATTTCTTCCCAAACAATCCAAAAAATGACCAGGATGTGCGGTATTTCATAGTTCATCTTGGATTTTACCCTCATTTCATTAATTTATTTTTTAATATTTCACTACCCTCTCCCAATTTCACATTAAAGGAAAAGAAATTTTATAATAAAGAATTTTAGGAATATATTATTAAATTTAAATGGAGTATCACATCACCATTGATAATCCAACCACTTTGGTGGGATTAATCATTGGAGCTCATTTGTAATGCCTCTAACTATGCAGTATTCACTATCTTATCACAACAGGTTGATTAATCTCCACAAGTCATTTTATAGGCTTCAAATATATTCTATCATACCCATGAAAACTACACCTACAATGGAAAATAATTATATTTTATTATGTTTTACAGGGAGTAATTAATATCACATCATTTAGGGTCCAATGTAATTGTTTTCTCATACCATGTAGCCCTATTGTAACTCCATAAGAAACCAGAAGTCAAATCATGTCTCATTCACTAGATGCTCCGACTTCAAGAATTTAGTCAATAAATTAGGGATATAAATGTAGAAGAGAATGTGATTGTCACAACCCGTCCTCGGGACCCATGCCATGACTACCCCAAGCCCGACTTCCATAGGCCAGGGGCTGCCGACTTGCACCAAAGGCACAAATCCCGACAATAGGGGAAGACATTGCATTTATAAAGTAAACAAACACCACAGAGTACGCAAGATAAGTAAACACTAAGTAACCTGAGTACAAAAGTATGTGATGGAAAGTAAATGGGCCAGAATAAAAACCCAACTGAAAGTAATGTACAATAGAAAAGAGAGTACAATGGCAGAAAAGTGAAGCAGCAACACCAAGCCGTCCTCTGGAAGTCCCACCTGAAGGGTGGGTACAGATGGTCTCCTCTGATCCTCGGCTCCAGCCGTCCGCTCCGTGTACGTCTCGTCCGGTGATCCACCTCCAAGTACCATCCAGCTCCACAAGCTCCTTCCTCGGTCAGATCTGTCCATCGTCTGCATCCAACACAATGTAGTGCTGGGATATGTCGTGCATGGGTGAGTATACGCTACTCAGTAGCGACCCCGAGACCCCCGAAGGTCTCCCAGAATCCATGAAGGATAAAACACAGAGGAAAGATACAATCACGAAATAACAACCAACTATACTTAGGTATATGACCATACATATACCTAAGTCATCAATTCTAGTTTGTCTCCACCATCCGAGCCCATGTTCGAACTAGTCCACACAGGGAAGCACAATCCAATCCACACAAGATAACACAACCCAATCAACACAGGATAGTAAAACAATTTTATCAGAGATAATGATTGAAAGTCAAGACTCATCTCACACAGGTATACTCTTCATAAGGTGATAGAGATGATCAGATGTAGCCACTGATTCATCTAACCTGTTGGACCCACGTAGGATACAAGACCAGCTAAGCTGTCGGACCCACAAAGGATACAAGACCAGCTACTCTGCCAGACACACGTAGGATACAAGTACAGAGTCCAATACTACCAGACCCACGTAGGATGCAGGAACAGTAGTCATGTACTTCCAGACCCACATAGGATACAAGAAGCGTAGTCATCGCTGTCGAACCCATGGAGGATTTCAGTACGGTCGTCATCGATGCCGAACCCACGGAGGATCCCAGTACAATCGTCATCGTCGTCGTAGTCACAGCCAGCTCTTGGGTTCCCACACAAAGCATGCTCGATTCCAGTAGGGTCCGGTCAATGAGCCAAGGGGTTCAATACATCAACTGACATGATGTCCGGAGTTGATGTATGCCAAAGTTCTGTCTCATCAATAGGAACTCAACGCGACAGACGGCGCGTCAATCGGACGCCCGGTCTGAGAGTTATTGGCTTCTTTGTCCTAGGGGTCCGGTTGGTTTTTAGGATAAAACCAAACTGTCCGTACTCCAGATATGACCAAACCTCGAGCAGATTAAACCAAAAGTACCGTCTCACTAATAGGAATCCAACAAAGTTGACGACACATAAATCGGACGTCTGTAGCTCATGTTATAAGTGTTTCCGCTCTGAGGGCCCAATTGGTTTCGTGTTTGAACCAACCCGGTAGTACGCAAAGTTCTCTTAATCCTTGAGTTTAATATAAAAAAATTACCATCTCGATCCAAGGATTTCATCGCAACTGACGGTGCATCAATCGGAGGTCTGTAGCCCAAGTTATTGGTGTTTGAATGAATCTGCCCGTTTTTAGGCGGTTTGGGCCCGAACCGACCCGGCCCAAAACCCCCTAGGTCGGCCCGAACCGGGCAACCCGACCCGGGTTCAGGTTCGGCCGATTAGGGTGCAGCCCAGCCCGGCTGGCGCGGCCCGTCATGGCGCGGGGGTCCGGCCCATTGCAGACGGCCCGGCCCGGTGCGGGCAGTCCGGCCCAGTGCGGCCGGTCCGCGCGGTGCAGCCCTCGCGTGTGGAGTGCACACGGAAGGGGGGAGGGGGGAGCTGCCCCCTACTTTTGAAACGGTGGACCCCAATGTGGAGGGGGCCTGACCTATCTACCGCTGGGGGTTACGACCCCCGACCCTCCTGAACGACCGGCCGTGCTGGCTGACCGGTGTACCGCCAGGGGACCCCGCGGTCCTGCCCTTTCGAAGCACCGGCGGCCAGATTTCTGACTGCCCCTCCCTGCACCGCAGTGGCCATTGGCCACTACCTTTTTCCGACCGGCGCGGCGCGACGGCGCCGTTCCCCTCCTCCGCGGCCCCACTCCGGTCGTGACCTCTTTCAGATTGAACGGCACGACACGACGGTGCCGCGCTCCTTCGTCGCGGCCCGCACCTTCCGTGGTTCCCTTGTTTCCGCGTGGTGCGACGACACCGCACCACCTCCGTTTCAAACCACGAAGATAACCAACTACAAAAATGGGAGGAGGTTCAGCCGTGTTCGTGCGGTCCGACCTCCTCCGTTATTTTTATAACAGGTGGCCAAAATTATCGAAGAACGTCAAATTAAATCCAAACGTAATATCAATCCCCTACCTCGAAGATGTTTGAGGAACTTCGTGTCACGGAATAAGACATCGCTGGTGATGCTTTGTATATTCAAACAAAGAACATTCGAAGAGGAGAAGCGTCTCCCTTCCTTTGACACGGGAAGAAGAACGAAGGATGGCACATCGTCGTTCTTTGAAAAAGTTGTGACGGGGTTCTTCGTCGAGGTATAAAAGTTCTTCACCGGGAAGATGAAGTTATTCAAATGTGAAGATTTCTCCCTATCTCAACACAACGATGCATCCAAAATAAAATAAGGCCTTTTCCTTATTTTATTACTTTTTCCTACATTTTTAAAATTTAAACATTCAAAATTGAATTCACTTAATTTAATTAAACTTAACTTGTCAAAATGAAATGGAGTAATAAGTTGGCAACATTAATGATAAGAGAGGTTTCAAAAAGGAGTTAGGGAAAAATGAAAAGGCGGGGGCTTGTGTGGGCCCCACCTCATCTTAAATCCTCTCAAGGGGAGTTAGAACATCAGTGGGTCCCACCCCAACTCCCTCACATGGGCTAAACCACTTATGAAAGTGGAATAAAAATTGTAACATGATTTTTATTTCACATTAATCTTAATCCATTTTTTAACAACTATTCCTAAGCGAACACAACCCTAGAAAAGGTATTCCTAAAAAAATACTAGCGTTGCGGTTTCATCGGTGCCCTCAGATTTCGATTCCGAGCATCGGTTCAAAGGTTAGGAAAACCCGGTTGTTTGTTCACTGAACATACCCGAGCTAAACTTCGGGAATTGATTAAGGACCCACTGGGCCTCGGAATCAGGTTCCATCAGAAACTGCGTTCTCGAAAAATCTCCAAGAAAAAAAGAATAAAAATTCCTTGAAATTTACAGGTCTTTACATTACTCCCAAATCAGGTATTTACGTCCCCGTAAAGATACATCACAAACTGGGGAAACAAATGAGGGTACTGAGCAAGCATCTGAGCCTCCCACTCCCAAGTTATCTCATAGAGGTTCCCATGCTTCCACCTGATTTGCACTAGAGGAATCGACCACCCACATAGGACCCTCTCTTTTCGATCCTTGATCTCCACCGGGACCTCCGCAAAATTCACCTCATCATCAATGTCCAGCTCCCCATGGTCGATGATATGCATCAGGTCGTGCACGTAACTCCTCACCTGAGATACGTGGTAGTGGTCATGCACCCGATGCAATTGAGGTGGTATATCCAGGTGATAAGCCACCTCTCCTATCCTGTTGAGAACCTCGAATGGTCCGATGAAGCGCGGAGATAACTTGCTGCCCTGGCCAAATCTCTGTAATCCGCGTCGAGGTGAGACCTGTAAGAAAACGTGGTCTCTATCCTCGAACTCTAGTGGTCTTCATCTACTGTCAGCATAAGACTTTTTTCAGCTCTGAGCTGTCCTCATACGCTCTTGGATTATATGGACCTTCTCTGTCATGGTCTGGACCATCTCTGGTCCCACAAGTGCTGACTCCACAGGGTCTGACCAGCACAGAGGTGACCTGCAAGGACGGCCGTACAATACCTCGTATGGTGCCATCATGATGGTGGAGTGGTAGCTGTTGTTGTATTTATACTCCACAAATGTTATGTGATCCTCCCAGCTGTGACCAAAGTCGAGGAAACATTCAAAAAGTATGTCCTCGAGAGTCTGAATTGTCCTCTCCATCTATCCATCCATATGAGGGTGAAAGGCGGTGCTCAGATGTAGCTGCATCCTGAATGCCTCCTGCAACCCCTTCTAAAGACAAGAAGTAAAGAGAGAATCTCGATCAGAGACGATAGATGATGGAACACCATGAAGCCGTACAATCTCTTGAATGTAGAGGAGTCCCAAGCTCTCCAGTAAGCCCTACTCTCTGATGGGTAAAATGTGGGCCGACATGGTAAGTCGGTCGACAATAACCAAAATTGAGTCATGACCTCTGGAAGTGCGTGGAAGTCCAGTCACGAAATGCATAGATATACCATCCCACTTCCACTACAGGACCTCCAAGGTCTGTACCAAGCCTGTTGGTACCTAGTGCATCTCCTTCACCTGCTGGCAGATGAGGCATCAAGAAACGAACTCTGCCATAACCTTCTTCATCCCCGGCCACCAGTGCTGTCGTCTGAGATCCTGCTACATCTTCGCTACTCCTGGATGTACCGCAAAAGGAAAAGTGTGAAACTCTCTCAGCATCTCCTCTGACAGAGCAGCTCTTACCATGGTACATCCTCTGAAAAGGATGACGTGCTCTCCTCCTATAGAGAATCCATCATGTGCCTGTCCTATGGAAATCTGTGCACGTCGCGTCTCACAGTCAACGTCCCCACGCTTTGCCTCTCTGACCCGCTGATGAAGTGGGGGAGTGACTATGATTGACTGAAGAAAGGCTGCTCCATCTCTATCTACGAAGGATATCAGTAAAGCAGCTAGTTGCTATATCGCCTCTCTAAGTAGCTGAATGCCCGTCCTCCTGCTGAGGGCATCTGCTACTACGTTCCCCTTTCCAGGATTATTGACTATCTCATAGTCATAGTCCTGGATGAACATGAGTCATCGCCGCTGTCTCAGGTTCAGGTCCTTCTGCAAGAAGATTTACCTGAGGCTCTGGTGGTAAGAATATATAATAAAGCGCTCTCCCATCAGATAGTGCTGCCACATCTTCAGAGCGAAGACCACTGCAGCTAACTCCAGGTCATGGGTAGCATAGTTCTGCTCGTGCTTCCTCAACTGTCATGATTTATAGGAGATCACTACCCGCTCCTGCATCAGGACACACATGAGTCCGGGCCCTGATGCATCGTAGTATACTACGTACCCTACTCTATCCTCTGGTAGCCTCAACATCAGTGCACTGGTCAGTATCTGTCTCAGCTCCTGGAAGCTCTGCTAAAATATGTTTGACCACACGAAGGGTTTCCCCTTATTTTTCAAAGTTGAATGTGGTGCCAAAACTCTGGATAAGTCTGGCACGAATCTCCGGTAGTACCCAGTCAAACCTAGGAAACTTCGCACCATCGTCACGCTCCTGGGTGGCTCCCAAGCTAGCACTGCATCGATCTTCGCAGGATCCACTACAACACCTTCCTCAGAAATGACGTGTCCCAAGAAGTGGACCTTGCGTATCTAAAACTGACACTTCAAGTGCTTACCATAAATCTGGTGCTCTCAAAGTGTGTCCAGTACCACCCGGAAGTGCTAGGTGTGCTCCTCCTCAGTGGTCGAATATATGAATATGTCGTCGATGAAGACCACAAATAATCGATCGAGGTAAGGGTGGAAGATCCTTTTCATGAGTCTCATGATCACATCTAGAGCATTGGTTACGCCTAAAGGCATAACCAAGAACTCATAGTGGCCATACCGACATCTGAAAGTCGTCTTCTGTACATCCTCATCTTGAACTCTGAGCTGATGATAGCCTGAACTGAGGTCTATCTTCGAGAAACACTGAGCTCCCTTGAGATGATCGAAGAGGTCATAAATCCTCTAAATCATATACTTTTTCTTCACGGTCACCTGGTTCAGGCGATGGTAATTGACACACAGTCGCAAGCCCCCATCCGCCTTCTTGGCAAACAAAATCGGGGAAGCCCAGAGTGAAACACTGGGTCAAATGAATACCTTTCCCTGCAAGTCCTCCAGCTGTACCCGTAGCTCTAGAAGCTCAGCGGGAGCCATCCGATATGCTGGTGTAGATATCAGGGTTGTCCCAGGGTACATGTTGATGTAGAAGTCTACCTCTATGTGAGGAGGTAGTCCAAGAACATTGTCATGAAAAACGTCCGCATACTGATCCGCCACTATAGGAAAACTCAGACTCTACACGATAACTGCTCCTAGGATGTGACTATCCAACCGATGAGTGGTCAGTTGTCCTCTCCTCTACGTGAGTCCATCCTGCACTGCAAATTCTCCCTTCTCACTAGTGAAGGTGAAAATGCTCCCATCGGTGCGGACACACCGCATCTTGCGCCTAATACAGTCGATCTGAGCATGGAATGTAGATAACCAATCCATGTCCAAGGTGACGTTGTGAGGCCTAGACGCCGCTACAAGAAGATACCAGCTGAAACTCTTGCCTCCTAGAGTAATATCACACTGCAGGCCCCAGTGCGTAATCATCGAGTCTGCTCCCGTAGGAGTCTCCAGCTGTAAGGATCGAGCAAACGTCTCCATCGGAATCTCCGAGCTCCGAACAAGGGCAGCGGCAATGAAAGAATGACTCGATCCTATGTCTATAAGAACTACATCAAGGGTAGAGTAGACACAGATAGTACCTCGAATCATCTTAGGTGCACCGTGGTCATAGGCCTCCGCTGCTTGAAGCTGAGACTGCCTCTGTCCGCCAGCTCCCTATGGTCGGGGTGGTCCTCCTGGTGGTGGTGGTGGTGGTAGAGCCTCAAAGTGTCGCCCACCACCTCCTGCTCGGCCAGCTCCTCTACCTCGTCCTCCTGCTCCATGAGGGCCGCCACGGTCAAACCTCTACCTCTGCCTGGGTGGTCCGTCAAATGTCTGCTGCTCCTCTGCATGGCTCCTCGGGCAGTCACGAGCTATGTGGCCCTGCCCGCCGCATGCATATCACTATCTTCTCCTCGTAAGACTGGCTCTCCGCTGTGTGTGCCGCACCTCTGAGGAAGTGTCTTGAGGTTGTCCGCCTGATGGTCTGGTCCGCTTGGACCCCTGTGACATTCGTCGACTGCCAGCTGTAGAAGACTCAGCTACATGCCGCCCTGCGGTGGGTCTCGCTGCTGGACTAGGCTCAGCAAGAAAGCTCTCTACGAGAAGGGCTCGCTCCAGTACTCCTGCCCGCGTCATAATGCTAAGGGATTTCATCGAAGCCCTGATCTCATGCCTCAGCCCCTACTCGAAAGTATGGGCCCGAAAGAATGGGTCACGTACCATGTCCGTGGAATAGTGTGAGAGATCAGTAAATCTCACCAATTACTGGGATACAGTCATGCTGCCCTGCCACAGTTGTAGTATCTCTTGAATGCACACCACACGGAGTGTGGCTGGGATGAACTCTGAGCGAAAGAGGCTCTAGATGTACGACCAATGAAGGGATGTCTCATCGTGCACCTGGAGCATCTGGCTCCAACATCGCCCTGCTGCCACATGCAGGAGACTCACTGCAAGGATCACTATAAGGTCAGATGGTGTCCCTACTAATCGGAAAAGTCGTACAACAGCCTCCAGCCAATCCTCGACTGCCTGAGGGTCCGTCTGCCTGGGGAACCTGGGCAGTCTCTGACGCTGAAACTCATGCAGTTCACTAAGATGACATGCACTCTTAGTGGATGTGGCTAGTGGAATCAATGGCTCAAGCGGTAGAGGTAACGCTGGTGCCTCTGCTGTAAAAGGGCCCTACATCAAGGCCTCGTCGCTCGGTGGGCTATCGTCTCGCACAATGCTCGGAACCCTAGCTGGCTGTCATCATGGGGCCATATTGAAATGAGACAGGTGCGCAATGGTCAATATAGTAGACCTGGTGATCTGACACAACGTAATCACCAAGAAATATTTTGAAACACAATGCAATCAATTATTCGTGCATTGAGTCAGAAATCATAAGTCAGGGTCCTGGTGTATGGATACGTCATCCGCCGCACCAACACTAGACTCCCTGGACTGATAACCACACTCAATACCCTTAACAATATTGCTTCAAATAGAATAAATATCAGAGTCCTGAGTTCTACGTTAGAACCGAACTCCTCTGATACAAATTTGTCACGACCCATCCTCAGGACCCGTGCCGTGACTACCCCAAGCCCGCCTTCCACAGGCCAGGGGGTGGTGACAAGCACCAAAGGTGTAAATACCGACAATAGGGGAAGGAATTGCCTTTATAAAGTAAACAAACACCATAGAGTACGCAAGAAGAGTAAAAACTAAGTAAACTGAGTACAAAAGTATGCACTGGAAAGTAAACGGGCTAGAATACAAACACAACTGAACGTAAAGTACAACTGAAAAAAGTGTACAACGGCAGAAAAATGAAGCAGCTACACCAAGCTGTCCTCTAGAAATCCCACCTGAAGGGTGGGTACAGATGGTCTCCTCTGCTCCTTGGCTCTAGCCGTCCGCTCTGTGTACGTCTCGTATGGTGATCCACCTCCAGGTACCGTCCAGCTCCACACGATCCTACCTCAGACAACGTTTTCCAAAGTCTCCATCCAACACAATGTAGTGCGGGCATAGACCGTGCAGGGGTGAGTATACGTTACTCAGTAGGGACCCCGAGACCCCCGATGGTCTCCCAGAATCCACGAAGGATAAACCACAAAGGAAATATACAATCACAAAGTAACAACCAAATATACTTATGTATATACCCATACATATAACTAAGTAATCAATTCCAGTTCGGCTCGACCATCCGAGCCCATGTTCGAACTAGTCCACACAAGGAAACAAAATCCCATCCACACAGGATAACACAACCCAATCCACACAGGATAGAAAAACAATCATATCAAGGATAATGATTGAATTTCAAGACTTAGCTCACACATGTATAGTCTTCGTAAGGTGATAAAGATGATCAAGTGTAGCCACTGATTCATCTATGCTGTCGGAACCACATAGGATACAAGACCAGCTAATCTGTCATACCCACAAAGGATACAAGACCAACTACTCTGCCGGACCCACGTAGGATGCAAGTACAGAGTCAAATATTGTCGGACCCACGTAGGATACAAGAATAGTGTTCACCTACTTCCGGACCCACATAGGATACTAGAATACCTGTCATCGCCATTGAACCCATAGAGGATTTCAGTATGGTCTTTGTCGCTACCGAATCCATGGAGGATCCCAGTACAGTCGTCATCGTCGTCGTAGTAGCAGCCAACTCTAGGGTTCCCGCACACAGCATGCTCGATTCGGGGAGGGTCCGCTCCATGAGCCAAGAAAGTTGATACATAAACTGACATGATGTCCAGTGTTGATGTATCCCAAATATCAGTCTCGTGAATAGGAACTCAACGCGACAGACGACGCGTCAATCGGACGCCCGATCTGATAGATATTGGCCTTTTCGTCCTAGTGGCCCGATTGGATTTTAGGAAAAACCAACCCCACCGTACTCCATCTACATCCAACCCTCGAGCAGAGTAATCCAAAAGGACCTTCTCACAAAGAGGAATCCAACAAAGTCTACGTCACATCAATCGGACGCCCGTAGCTCAAGTTATAAGTGTTTCCGCTCCGAGGGCCCGGTTGGTTTCGTGTTCGAACCAATCTGGCCATACTCAAAGTTCTCTGAAACCTTGAGTGTAATATTCCGAAATGAATGTCTCGATCCAAGGATCATATCGCAACTGACGGTCCGTCAATTGGAGGTCCTTAGCCCATGTTACGGGCATTTGAATGAATCTGCTCGTTTTTAGGGGGTTTGAGCCCGGACCGACCCGGCCCGAAACGCCCTGGGTCGGCCCGAACCGGGCCGACCCAACCCGGGTCCGAGTTCGGCCCATTAGGGCGCAGCCTGGCCCAGTGCGGGGGTCCGGACCAGCACAGACGTCCCGGGACGGTGCGGGCGGTACGGCCCGGCACGGTCAGTCCTCCCAGTGCAGCGCCTGCGTGTAGAGCTCACGCGGAAGGGGGGGGGGGGGGGGGGGCGCTGCCCCCTGGTCTGGAAATGGCGTCCCGCCACGTGGAGGGGTGCCTCCCTTTCTGCCACTAGGGGATACAACCCCCAGCCTTCCGGAACAGCCGTTCGTGCTGGCTGGCCGGTGTGCCGCCGCGGGACCCCGCGGTCCGGCCCTTCCGAAGCACCGGTGGCCGGATTTCCGGCCGCCCCTCCCCGTACCAACGTGGCCTTAGGCCGCCGCCTTTGTCCGACTGGCGCGGCCTGACAATGCCATGCCCCTCCACCGCAGCCCCGCTCTAGTCGCGGCCTCTTTCGGGTTCAACGGCACGGCGCGACGGTGCCCCGCTCCTTCGCCACAGCTCGCACCCGCCGCAGTTCCCTCGTTTCCGCACGGTGTGAAGGTACCGTGCCACCTCCTTTTCAAACCACAAAAATAACCAACAACAAAATGGGGAGGATTTTCAGCCCTGTTTGTGCGGACTCACCTCTTCCATTATTTTGATAACAGGTGGCCAAAATTATCGAAGAACGTCAAATTAAATCCGAACGTGAAAACAATCCCCTACCTAGAAGAAGTTTGAGGAAGTTCGTGTCGCGGAATATGGTGTCGTGGGTGAGACTCTATATATGTTAATGGAGAATGTTCTAAGAGTAGCGACGTCTACCTTCCATTGACACGGGAAGAAGAACGAAGGATGTCGCGTCATCGTTCTTTGAAAAAGGCGTGAAAACGTTCCTCGTCGAGGTAGAAAAGTTCTTCACCGGGAAGATGAAGTTATTCAAATGTAAATAATGCTCCCTATCTCAACACAAAGAAGCAACAAAAATAAAATAAGGCCTTTTCCTTATTTTATTACTTTTTCCAACATTTTTAATATTCAAACATTCAAAATGGAATGCACTTCATTTAATTAAACTTAACTTTTCAAAATTAAATGGAGTGATAAGTTGGAAACCTTAATGACAAGAGAGGTTTTAAAAAGGAGTTAGGGGAAAATGAAAAGGTGGGGGCTTGTGTAGGCCCCACCTCATCTTACATCCTCTTAATTGGAGTTAGAACATCAGTGGGTTCCACCCCAACTCCATCACATGGGATAAACCACTTATGAAAGTGGAATAAAAATTGTAACACGATTTTTATTTCACTTTAATCTTAATCTAGTTTTTACCAACTATTCTCGAGCAAACGAAACTCCAGAAAAGGTTTTCCTAAGAATATAATGGCACTGCGGTTTCATCGGTGCCCTCAAATTTCGATTCTGAGCACCGGTTCAAAAGTTAGGAAAACCCGCTCGTTCGTTCACTGAACGTACCCGAGTTAAACTGCAAAAATTGATTCCGGGCACACCGGGCCACGGAATCAGGTGCCATCAAAAACTGTGTTCTCGTATAATCCCAAAGAAAATATGAAAAAAATTTCCTTGAAATTTACGTGTCTTTATAATGGTGGATTACTATATAAGTAGTACTATCCCATCTTCAAACATTGAATCGTCCCCCTTTATTCCTATAAATGACTTGTTTCATCATATGATATTTTACTAAGTGATTGAATATTTACATTGGTATTACATATTTTTAAATTACTTGGTATCCACTTTGTATCTTCTGAATTTAAAAAAACCAAGCTGAACATCAAAAACATGAGAATCATTTGTACATTTGAGATGACCCCTACCATTGGGGCACTTGTAATGATCATGTCCTCAGGTGTTTTGTTCGTGATTGTGAGTTTCAGTCTTTCCTTGGTTTTGTCCACACTCTTACATATCATGACCACATTGTTTCTCAATAGACTACTCCTAATGTTTGATATTGAGGTATATTTAGGGAAACATTGTTTAGGGATTCCAAATATTTCTATAAAGCATTTACTTATTGTAAAATTATAGGAAAATTATATAAAATAAATGAAAATCTATATATTCACTTTCCATTTCGTGACATTTTTTATGTTTGGGTAATTGAATATATGGGCCCATTTTCTAATTCCTTTGGAAACCTGTACTTTCTTATAGAAGTTTATTTCATGTTAAAATGGGTAGATGTGTGATCCATAAAGACTGATGATCTATGATAGTTTTGTAATTTTTGAGGACCTGGATATTCAATGGGTATTGATTACATAGGATCATCATCATGGGCCATAGTTCTCATTTCTAAAACTAAACAATTCCATCACTTTATCATCCCTATAAGGCTGGTTATTGAGTGTCTGCTGCATATCACCTATAAATCAATGGTCAAGATGAGGTGCTGAATAGAGAAGAAAAAACATTTATGAAAAAATAGTTCACACCAACAGAAAATATTTGATTTTTAGAATCAATGATTTATTATGGGATTTTCAGGAATCCCTTAAAACTATTATTAGAATGTCACCTCATCAGATGTTCTTTCGAAAGAGTTGTCACCTCCTAGTTGAGATAGAGAATCAGTACTTTTGGTCCATTAAACAATAAAATTATAATCTTTATGGAGTAGGTAGTCAATGTAATTTATAGATTCAGTTTCAAGTGTAAATGATAAAATATTCATATGTAAACTCCTATGTTTTGAAGAGGACAACCAATGCTTCCCACGTCCACATAATCCTTTATCATAATTTCCACATTGGGAAGAAGGTCCTCCTATTCATTGAAAGGATGAATTTTCAAATCGATAAGCTTTATTCCTACTAGTTTGGCCCATAAATTATTACTAATGTTTATCCATTTGATGTTATTCATGATCAAAATGAAAAAACCAAACAAAACATCACTATTAATAGGTAGTGACTGATGAACTTTCATGAATTCATTCCAGAGTCCCCTATAGAGGAACGAAAAGTTAAAGAAGAATCATACCAATTACACCAACCATGTTTTATCCATCCTACCCACATTCTCATTTATTAAAACAAGGGAACTCCATGCTATAAGTGGGGGATAATTATATTCCTAGGTTAGTTAAAATTTTCATCATCTTCCATTTTTTATTATTTTTCTTGTTGAATAATATATTAACATAAACCTTCATTTTTTCATCAATTTATGGTAACTATTTTTACTTTGGTTTCCCACATAATCATTGGAAATGATGATGAATTAATCATGTAAATTATTGAAATTTTATGATGAATTTTCCTATTTCATATTGTTAAAAAAATGAATGATAAAAAAAGCATTTTTTTCATTAATTTAACATTGAGTTGTTACTTTTTCTGGTTAATTAGTTTTTTTTCAATGATAAAAATGGTGGTACCATTTTAAAATAATGAGAATAATTATACCCTTTGTGTGAGTAGTTTATTTTAAAATTGTGTCACGTAATATCTCCACACATCATTATACCCAACCATGAAGTGTGGATATTTATCACCTAATAGATGGTAAATATAAGTTAGTTTAATTATTTTCAAATTTACCAAATTGTTTTTTCAAACTTTTATAACTTATTAAATGTATTTCATTAAAAAACCATAATGTCATATGCCTGTTTACATGTTATCAATCTATGGTACTCCATAATTAAATAGAAAAAGAAAATAATTATTTTGAATGGTGATGAAATTTAAAACATATTGTGATATCTAGTTTAGGAGATTAATTTTTAACTTTTGTGAAACATTAAGTGAGTGGGTATTTAAATTTGGATTATAAAGGATGTATGGAAGGATCAGTTGAAATATTCATGAATGAAAAATAATTAAAATAAAATATATTTTCTCAATAAAATATAGAAAATATTTACTGAAATAGTTTTGACACAAACAGATGGAGAGTTGGTGACATTTTTCAATTTGGAATAATTTTTTAAAATTGGGATAATTTAACGCTTAAATTGTTTTCTCATACAATTTATGAGACATATTTTTCCATGATCACTATGAATAACACCTTGCTGTGGTTTTTTATTGGATAAAATTTCTATCACACATTAAATTTTGATTTATTGTTTAATATGTATTTTTTTTGAATATGTCCATGAAAAATTTCTTCAAATGTTACTTATCCCAAAAGTGAAAATATTTAGGTGTGGGGTTTGACTGTGTAGTGATTCTCTATTAAATTTCACCCTTACATAATTTCATTAGAATTATTTTGTATCATAACATAAAAATTTAATAACAAATTAATATTCATATTTGATTCAGTTATGGAGTATTAATTGCTGTAAAAAATGGTAATTACATTTTTTGGATGATTACATGGTTGTTGGAGGTGATTTGGAGGACCCAAGATGAGGTTGAATAAAAATCGTCCAAAATGAGAAAATTCCAATAAAATAAGTGGTCTAAAATGAATACTAGGACTAATATGTGCATGAAACTGGGAATAATTTTTTTGGGATGATCAAAAATTCAATGGGATAATACTATTCTGAAGACAACCAGTCCGAATATTTTCACAAAGGGGCTTAACAAAAATGATCTATCCAGGGAATTGAATCTGTTGAAAATATAAAAAGGTGTTCTGTAATTTGTTCATATAATTGAAGATAGTTTTTAAAATGGATCTATATTTTCGGTGGAGATGTTAATGAGTATGGTAAATTTGTTTTGGTTTTATCCTGAGTGAGATAAGACTATATAACTACTCAAGAAAAATGGACAAGTGTTTTCTCAAAATATTAGGGCTCAAAACCATCAACAACTTTTATTATAAAACGAATTCATGGTAACCACATTTGTATACAATACCAAGGAGTGGAGTGATACATATTTATTATTCTATATGATTCCACTCCTCAATATAGAATTTTAGGAGCCCCATATCCTGAAAGGGTGATCACAGATAAAGTAAGAGATCCACCAGAGCATCATCCTTCACTCGATATCAGGATAAACAGTGGGTGTTCATTATGATGGATTTAAACACTTGTCAAGGGAGTCGGAACACATTTATTAGATACTGGTTTGGAGTAATTTGTTTGGAAAAATTTCATTCTATATATCTTAGATTATTTAATAGTTTAATTATTATTTTTTTACATGTGATTAATATTCTTGTAACATCTAACTAATTGATGTGAGAATTTGAATGTGTGAACTATGTTGTTTCAATTCGAAAACATAGGAATCTAATTATTAGACACTTTATTAAAATTTAAATATCACATGGAATATCTTATTCCATTACTAATACATGTACCTTGGAAATATGATTTCTTTGACATGTTTTGGTTCTTCAAGAATTGAAATAATAAGTTTGGAATTATTCATGATTATAGTTAATTTTATCCAATGAATTTCTCCCAACCTCAATTAATATATAATAAAAATGAACATGAAATGTGTATAGTGAAATCACAATGACCCCTTTCTAACATATTTTTTAAAATAAAATTTGTATTTTGAATATTATACTCATTAAAATCGGTTCTTTTATTAAAACTATTTAGACCCCCCATTTTTAGTACTTTTTGTTAAGAATATAAACTCTAAACATTTAAAATATTCTTCAGAGACCACATAGGGACTTACATAGACTATAAAACAAATATATATAATAAAAAATATCACGTTTCTTGACATTACATTCATGTAACAATGTTTTTATCCAAATTCTATACTGGTAAATGGGTTTTTAGTCAATGTCCAATATGTCATGAGAATCATGGATAACGTCCTACATCAGTATTTTATGGTTTAATATAATTATAGTTATTCCATTTTTTAATTTTTAGGATTTTATAATGAAACCATTGATCATTTTTATTGTCTTTGGATTCTTCACTCTTATTAAATGATACAAATTGGATCATTTGACATTTCAATCGATTTTGTTATACCCTTTTGGAAAATTTTTATTCCTTATGCTATTTAAAAAAATATTTCATCCATGATAATGTTTTATAATATGATAATTATATGAACCTTGATTCTATTTTGACGATATTTCTACATATCAATAATCTATGCTCAGAAATTCATTATTATTCTAGTATTTAGTTATAAATATGAGTATAACATATATGGTGTCTAGACGAGAATCTAGTGAGGTTTATTATGGGTTAATGATAAAATGTTTCATAAAATAAGATTCATATGTCATTAATTCACAATTAAAGTAATCATTTATTTTTTGGGATTTTTGTGAAAATTGTTGAGATATGCATATAAAATAATAGAAATTATGTAAACGAAATATATGCATAACAATATTTCTATAAAATCTACTGTTCAATGAATGGTTTTTCTGATACCCATGAGTGAGAGTCTTTTGTGCCTCATGTAATTTTATTGTAATGGTTTTCGTTGAGGCCGTACATAAAGAACCCATGAATTAGGGTACTACAGTAAGGGTAGTTCCATAAAGGTTCCACATATGTGCATTAATAAAAAAGGGTAAAGGTGTTGAAAAAAATTAAAAAAACAACATATTCATATATATTTATAAAAATATTATTTTAATGTATAAATGAGGGATTTTGGGTATTTACACTAGGATCTAGTGTGAGTAACTATTTACTTTATTCCTTTACCATTTTTAAATATATTTTCTATTTATTATCATATTTTTATATCATTTAATCGTAGAGATAGTTTTTCTTCAAGATTTAATATTTACAATGATTCTTCATTGAATTCACCCATGATTCATCACTATAAAATTTTGTAGAAAACATATATATACTAATAGATGATTTCACAAAAAATATGGTGAATTAACCTTGTTAAGATTTCTATTTGTAACAAATTAAAAAAAATGTTTCTAGAGAGGATGGTCACACTAGGACACATCAATATTTATTATGTTATAATGCACCCATGATATTCTTTTGGGTTTTTTTATCATTTGGGGCGAAATGGATGGAATTTATATAAAATAAATCTTGGATTTTATGTCATAATGGTCTCGATGGATACAAAGGGTGGTGAAAACCGTATTTTTAGGTAATTTTAACCTTAAAGGATTTCTGATTAGTGATTATGGGTTATTCCCTAATATTATATTTATAAATAATATTTAAAAATTTTGTAAATTAAATTTATTTATATTTTAATTAATACAAATGATGGATTTACAGAATTATTTTATCTATTTAATGATGGTTTTCCCTAGAACTCACCCATATAGAACTTGATATCTCAATGTATAATGTGATATGTAGTCCGACCACTAATGGGTAGTCTAACAAAATTTGAAAAATTATTTATTTGAAATAAATTCATTGAAATAAATAATTTCTAAAGGTCCATGATGGATCCTTGGATATTTGGTAGTTCCTCAACTATTGTTGGTTTCGAGTTTCATCATAAATGTTTGAGTTGAAATATAGAGTCAATACAGGGGTATATACGAAATTAATTATTCATAGTTACCCATGTGTGGGTACCATTATTGATTTTTTATAGAAAATATTGTTGGACATAGATTTATTGTCCCATGTAGGAAATTATGAGACCATGTGATACTATACTACTCCTGATCAAGTTAAATAGAGATAACAATGATTTTCTCCTACCATTAGTATGTGAGTCCCTTCGGTGGGTATACAATATGTTGTATTTTTTTATTAAATTAATGTGATAGGAGTAACCTAGAATGAATTTGGAAGTGAAATTTACATTATTCCCTATTTATAGTGTGATATCAGAGTGCATTTAATTATTATATTATAGATTCTATGATATATTATTTTAATGATGATGGATGTTAGGTCCTCCAGGGGATGGGATTGAAAATAAGAGATGAAAATGAGATAGAGGAACGCAAATTGAGTTTATAGATTATCATGTCTCCATGTTGAAAATACTATATTACCTAGTATTATGTTGAACCAGAATAGTGGTACTGAAAAGGAGAATGAATCATCAAATCTTAATGGCAATTTAATAATTAGGAATTAGATGTCATATTATATTTTTTTTCCTGAGTATCTAAGATAAAAGATAAGATACAAGATAAAGAAATTTATATCCATGATTATCAATATTATATACGAGGATATAGGGTAGATGTTGGAAACCAAATTATTAATATGAGATATGGTACAGATGGATGTACTTCGTATTGAATTTAATCTATGGGATGCCTATGATATTTTCTTCAATATGACAAATATACCATATACTACATGGAATTCCTAGGATATTATTTGTGATTTGAAGTTTATACAAACATGAAATTACTAGAACATTTAATTTGATATTAAAGAAATTAATATATTAGATTCCTATTATATTAAAATGATATATTGATTATTTTTTATATTATTGGGATTCATGGGATATTACCTAGGTTATAACAATCCTTACTATATGAATACCCAATATGTTATCTATAATCTAAAGATCACACATATTTGTGAATCCTATGATATTAGATAGGATCTAAAATTTAAAGATTATACTTTTTGTGATGCCTAAGATATAACCCATGATCTAGCTAACACACTTTAATGGAATAAATATAATTCCTCCTCTAATGTGGAAATTAAACATGATATCACATGTAATGAAAATTATATTTACTAGGATCATTTTCATACACATAAAAAATATTAAATTAAATAGATGAATTATATGATCATAACCTAATAATAGTAAATAAATAAATTGCATAGATGGGTAGGACACACTTACCTTAGTAATAATGAAGTGTAAATGAGATTGAAGGGTGACACATAATTCTCCCAAGCTGCCAAATGTGAAGTAAATTTTTGAGATGATCTAGTTTGGATGACTTACACCATGAGTGATAATTTTATAATATGATAATTTAATGTGTGGGGGTTTAAATTATCACTAGCATGACATGCCCAATGCTGAGTTACATTTGAAAAATTATAAAGTAGGTATGTTTGATCCCATTTATCACCTTAGAATATGAGGATCCAAGGTGAATGTTGTATTTCTCATGCAATTTTTGATTATTTATTATGATCATAACACATGTTATTTCACTAAATATATTCATTTTATTAGTGAAATAATTTATATCCCTCAAATAAGTTACAGTTACACCCATCTCGGGTGACCATGACACTTGATAATCAAGATGGATATACTATTTATTGGTTTAGATAGCACAGAATCCAAGTATTTCTTTTCTAGACCAAAGAATATTAGTAGGTATTTGGAGAATGGTATTAGGAGAATCTAAGGTATTGTTTTAAGTACTCTTTGTATTTAATTATTTCTGTTATACTATTTATATATATTGTTATTCCAATGATCAATCAGTTTGGATATGTTCTTGTGTGTTATATTCCATATGATATAACAGGGTTGTTGTTTAATTATTATATTGATGGTAACCATTTTTTGAAAAATGTTTATTTTTTTATTGTATAATATTTACTAAACTCTGATTTGAGTCTATAGACTCTGAATGGTAACACCGTCGACATTTACAACAAGTTGACAGTGATTGTAATACAATGTGGTGTGCTGAAGGTCTTGTAACAACCTAATATTGCTATTAAAGGATGTTGGGACCTCCTTGTGAGGGGAAACCATTCCCTCATCTAAGATGGAGGTGAATAAATTTACCCTTTATAAATTTTTGTGGATTCATCAACCATTACAATGAGTTTATCAGGGGAATTTTATGGACCCAAACTTATTAAAATTAAATCCATGTGAAATGTTGGGACTAATATAGATAATTTTTTAATATTAGTCTTTAATATGAAATTATAAATTATTATCATGAAAACTATTCCCACATAAATGTTATAGGTGAATGGAGAACCAATATATTAGGGTTTATATATTTATTAACCATTATTATGACATTTCCATGCGAATAAAATTACAATAGCCCTATGAGAAAAACATTTTTGAGGGAAATTTTGGAGAAATCCTAGATTACATTATATTTTGTTGCACCATACCATTATAAATATTATCAATGATATTTTATAGATGATGTTTCAGTGATGATGTTTGGAGCTCATAGAGGGTTGAAATTACATAAAAACATAAAATATATAGGATAATGCAATAACATTTTATATGGTGGTGATGATACTACAACATTCCCTAGTTCTTTTACTGGGAAAATCTTTTAGCCCACCTTTGTAAAAAAAACCATAAGTGAGGTTTTTCTTGAAGAAAACAGTATATCTATCCTGTCATGGAAAATTATATTATTGTTTTTTTTATGAAAATGTTAATTAATGAATATTTATACATTTGATGTTTCAAACCTAGAAAAAATGGAAATATTTTATGAATAATTTGTCTTTGGAAATGTGTATGGTGGGTTGACCTACTCACTCAGCAGTAGACCAATTCCTTGTATAGAAATGTAATTGTTTAATGTGTTGGATTCATAAAAACTCATTATTATTTTTTCATTTCATATAATTATAAACATTTAAATGAGTTTGATATTTTTTTTGTTATTAATATGATTCATTCAGATATTAATTGAATTATTATTTTAATTATGGATTATAAAATAATCTTTGAGTAATCTTAAGAGTTACATATTAATATGTTTTGACAATTTAAATTTAAGAATGATTAGTATTTATAAATAAATCAATACGTTCTTGAATACATAAACAAAAAATATTATAAGATAAAATGATATTAATACTCTATAAAATACTATGTGTTAAGTTCCATCAAAAACAAGGAAATTTCATGTATTTTATCATTCAATAGGATAGTTTTTCCATACCAGGTCACCCCAAGATTATATTGGGTATGGTGTGGAGGAAATGGACAACTATAAGAGTTAGATAAACTAATCCCATTTTGGGATTTGGGTTATAATTAGATAGGTTATTGAAATTATAAATATAATATAGAAATTGTATTTGTGTTATACTTTCTATAGATTAGGAAAAGTTTTATCCTTTAAAGTATCCACGATCCATATATGATATTTTTGGGAATATTTAATGAAAAAATAAATGAGTGGTATGAGTAATGTTATATTAAGATGACTTCTTAGTGAAACATGGATATTTTTCCACTAATAGATATTAATTTATCAAAACTGGTCCTAATTTTAATGAGAGAACATAAAATATATTTGGATTTTTGTTTTTTGAAGAATGAATCTTATCAAAAAAAATATATTATTAAAGATTAATAGTATCAACATCATATAAAATAATGATTATATTAATCACTAAAAAGGATAAATTTAATGAATGAAAATCATTAGACTAATAACATAGTAATGGTTCCTATATAAACTAAATTAAGGGTGTTAAAAAAACCCTTATGTTGAATAAAAATATTGATTTTGTTTAACAAAAAAATCATCATTAATTATATAATAATAGAGAGATTCACTTATGGTTTCAATGTCATTGCATAAAAATTTCATATATTTTTGTTTCTCAGATTACAAATATTATATTATTGAGTATTCCTTGATTTTTTATAACATATGGTTTCAAATAAGGGTTACTAGAGTAAAATAAATATAATTATTTTTATTTTATAAATATGTTAATGAAATTATTAAATAATAACCCTATTTATTCGATATGATTGGTAAATATGATATATACTTGTCGTGACATGGTTTTGGTGCATTATAGAGTGTACAAGTGGGTAATATTTCCAAACCTAATATGAACATTAATTACAAAAGTGAAATAGTGTGTATTCGTTTATCTAGTTGAGAAAATTTATTATTAGAGTCACCAGGAAGAAGGAATATTTAATATATAGAATGAAATTATACAAAATAAATGATGTTCTTTGGGAAACTCAATGGAATTTCCATGGTTGGAATCACTGTAATTGAAATTAATTTTTTTAATTTTAAAAGGTATAAGATACCTACTACATATGTTTACTAATTTTTTTTTAATATATTCGATTCCAAACTGAATGAAATTATTATTTTAACATGTAATTTTCATTAATGTGTTATATAAATTAGTTCAATATAAATGATTTAATGTAATTAAATTTATAAATCATCAATGGATCTAAGTAAATAACACGGTGAATTATCTAATTTTTATATTTGATGAGTGGTGTTTTTTTGCTAATAAATATTTTTCGGGAAATTTATATAATGGATTCAATACACATATTAATTTATTTAGATTATATTTATATCACATAAACTGTTATAATCCAATTAAACAACCTGATCAATTTTCAATAAACCCAGCAAGCAAGGGAAAAAAAGTGAAGGGGTATACTTGAAATGTGATATAAATTATCTTAAATCCATGATGTTTGATATGAATAACTACTCTGGAAAAATTTCCATGACAACAAATTTAGTAAATTGACCTAAATATCCAAAATCATATTTTGAGGACCTCAATTCACCAAAGGTGTACTATCACCATCACCATGTAATGAATTAGAATTTAAGAAGAAGATAATTTAAACTAGATTTATTGTAAATAAGGGTAAAATGGAGGGAACTACTCCATTAAATATATTCCATCCTTGATGATCCTTAATGAGTGACAAAAATAATGTATATCTAGTGGCATACCATTAACCAATACATTAGTAATCATTTTTATGCATTTATCTCTTTTTATATATTTTGAAACAAAATATGAATCAATATTTATTGATTCTATATCAATGTAGTTATTATGGGGATCCCATTTTGATTCATAAACACATATATCATGTAATCATAATTTTTATTATATGATATAATTTATATTGTAGAAGCACCCCAAGCCTCATTATGATATTTTCTTATAATAAGATACAATATTCAATAGATGTTAACTATATATTAATATTTCTAAAAATCCCAAATCATGATATACACCTTATTAAAATCATGTTTTTTATCTCAAGTAATATTATATTATATGATATCCTTTTATTTAGTGTATTATAAAATATTACAGTTCCACTAAAATCACATAATAAATTATGAAAAATGTTATAACTCTATATGAAATATATAAAAAATATCTATGATTCAGATAATCAATGTCCCTTCATTTTATGAATAATCGTTTTCATAAAATTGATCATTATAATATTCCCTAACTCTCGTAGCCTAGGATATGAAATTATATTTTCTACTGGAACCAAATATGTCATATTGTTTTCTTCACACATAATATTAAACTAAAAAAATCTATAAAAAAGTATACAAAAGTAAAAATGTATCTATATAATTTTCTGGTCAAAATATAAGTTAATTAATTATAAAATATATTTAGATACAAAAATAAAAATAATTATCAATATTATATCATTTTTAAGATTCAATTACTATAGTTAAATAACTAGGTAGACATATTTATCCTTAAAAATGCAATTCTCTTTTATATGCATAATTTTTTAGAATTAGGTATATTTTACATACAAGAGAATATATATTTTATTAAATTGTATATTTTTATTTCTAATTCATAAGAAATACAAAACGGAATAGTGAATATTTCTTAAAGTAAGTTTCTAATAGAAAAAATTGCATTATATATGTATGTTTTTATGGGATGATAATTTATAATATTTTAGAATTAGAATTTGATCAATGAATTTTTGTCATATTTAGAATAAAAATAATAAGGTATGGTGGTTTTTTTTATTTTATTTAAAATGATTTATTTTTTTAGTAAACAGTGGAAAATACATTTTTTCAATAAATCTTTATATTAAAAGTGTACTAAAGAAAATAATGAATAAACTAAAAACATAGTAAAAAATTTTGTTTTAAAAAAAATGAATTTATGGATAAATATTACTCATTAAAAAAATTATGTTAATATTTGAAAAACAATGACTAACATTTGAAAGACAGAAAAAATATTTTCATGTAAAAAATTTTGATGGAAATTTTTTGAATTAAATATTAATATGGTTTTTTATTTATTTGGAATCCATATATTTTTTTCATGAAATAAATTATTTCATGATGATAAATAAGATTAATAATTTCCCCCCATACATTTACATGAATCTTAAAAATATAGATTTATTAAAACTATTTTTATGATATATGTTTGTAAATTTTAAAAAAATCATTTCTGACCCAAAAAAAATTATATTTGATAAAGTGAATTTAATTTTTGGAATAATAAAATTTATTTTAGTGAATTAGCCTAATATTTTTTAATTATAATTAAATATTGAATTTCAAAATTAGTTACCATTGATAATGATAATTATGGTAAATGATAAAAATACTAAGACCAAAAACCAATATTCACTCGAGATGAATACAAAATGTATGGTTTAAATAAATCTTGATATTAAATGGTAATAAATTACATTAGTTATCACATTTTGAACAATTTACTCGGTGATAATTTAATTCAATTATCTAAAACTCATGGGAATAAATAAATCTTTTTTATATAAATAAGGGGATCACATCCACCACATAATGTTACACACATAAAATCTAATTTATTCTTGAATATATGAAATTTAAATCCTTATATAAGGTGATGTAATTTTAATAATCCTTTAGTATCCATTATATAATAAAATTCCAACATTTATATGTATATTTCCTAGAGAAAACAGAAGTTCTCAATATGAGTGGTTTTTACTCATTATCATTTTATTATTAATCTATCTTTTCCAAAATAATCCAAAACACAAAAATATAACTATATTAGTATTATTTATATAAAGATATATTATTATATTAGTAGAGAATCCATGATTCAATCATTTTATTCCCTAATGAAAAACAAAACATTATCGATCAAGTATACTTGTAGACTAATTTCTTCGTAGAGATATGTGGTTAATTTTTTCATCACCTACTCTCAAGGTAGGTAATAATGATGTATTACATGAAATATTGTGCTTTAAATTTAAAAAATATATCTAATAAATGAAAATTTATCATATATCATCATTCTATCCCATTTAGTGAGAAATTGAATCATTAACCGTTCGTACATGCAGACTATCCGTCCCCAAAAGATGAATTTTGGTTTTCATTATCACAATTCATAGATCTTAACAATAATGGATTTAAATTATTTAATATAATTTTATTACAATATTATTATTTTAAAAGGTAAATGTTTATATAAAATAATAACATTTCATTACTCAAGAAAATCATTATAACTAGCTCTCATTTGGGTTAGTTTTACCACTCAAGTAAATGATTTTATATTCTGTATATCATGAATGAATAAAGAATAAAATATAATGGAATTATCCGGTAATAATAATTTATTTTATATTATTTAAATAATATTGGAAGCTTTTATTTATATGTAGTATATTTATTAATATATCCCTATTCGACCAGTAAACACATCAAACATAGTTATTCAAATTTTTGATTTTAAAATACCATACCTTAATAATTCACTAAATGAGAATTATATATGATTAATAATTGAAACACCACGATTCATGTTCATTGGAAAGTATTTGATATATTTAAATTATATTTATAATTAATTGACAATAGTTCCATTACAAATCTAGTATGAAACAAGTAATTGGAGTTTTCAGAACATAATAATGAAGATAAACTATACTTGTATAGTTTATATCATATAATTGGATATAATTAAACCGTATATTGAAAGATAGATATGGATAGAGTTATTAAATACTTGATTAAGATAGTTATTTTAGTTATACTGGTGGTTGGATAAGTTTTAATCTAAGAAATAACAATATAAGGGTTCTTTTTCTCATATTTTGATTCCATGATAAATGATTATGTTATACACCATAATTTTAGTTTATTTTTTACTTTATAATTCCATAAAATATTTCAAATTATTAAAATTTGATATTATGTTCAACAGATTTCTACACCTGAAACAACAAGGAAAATATAATGATGAAAATTTAAGTGAATATAATATTGAAAGTAGAAGATTGATATAACATCAAGTACAGAAAGAGATAATGATACATTAAATACACATTGTGTTTGGGGGATAAATAATTAATATGATTTAATTTTTCATTCTCAAATAACTGTTTGACGTTTTAATAAATTAAGAAAAACACTTTAAAATGACTATTGTGATAATGTTCATTATCAAAATATATTAACTAATATATTAATGTAATTTTAATTTGAAAGTGATATGGAATTATATTATGAACACGTAGTATTTAAAAACATTAATTAGATATAAATATAGTTTTCATTTATACTTTTAATATTTTTTTAAAATAGAAATTGAAAAAAATAATAGAGTAATTTTAAAAAACTATTTCTTTTATTTATTTTTCATTTCAGTACTATCATAATGGGAATTTATGATATCTTTTAAAAAAATTATTTTTATATGAATAGTAAAGAATACCATTTTTAATAAAACTAAATCACTTTTTTAAGTATCATGAAGTGTGTATGAAAACCATATATATTTTTTCACGATCAATTATTTATTTATTTCATTGAAATATAATTTGAAACATAATATTATGATTTAAAAAAATTTATGGTTAAATACTAATGTAATATATTCAAATGACATTTTTCATTTATATTTCCTTTTAATTAAATATTTTTTTGATAAATTTTGGTATTAAATTTCATGGAAAAAATGCATATTTTTAAAAAAAAATTAATTTACATATTGAAAATATATATTGGCCTAATTTAACTGTATACATAAACTTCATTCTTAATAATACACTTTCACTAAAAAAACGGGGTTTAACATGTTATATGCACTAATATTAAAGATTATTTTTATTAAAAATATTAATGTTATCTGATAAAGTGTATTTAATATTTTTAATTGTTATATTATAATTATTTAATAAGAGTCTATTTATTTTTATCCATTAAAATTAAATTATTTTGGAAAAAATTAGTTACCACTATAAAATGAAGTGTGGTAAAAGTTGAAATTCTAAGATTTAGTAAATTTAAATTTTTTTAAAACATGTGTAAAAATTAATGATTTAGGGATTATCAATCTTATCTCATCCCACACAAAATTATAGACTATTTAAGGATCCATTTTTCATGTTTTACTTGTTATCCCTTTATATTAAGTTATTATATTTAAGAAAATTCATTCTCATCACATTGAAAATTTCTTTCCCTCAACCCCTTAAATACATTCCCAAAAATATGGTCACCTTATAAAAATATTCATTTTTACTCTCCTAAAATACTATTCATTTTCATATAGACTTAGTTCAAATGATATTTCATTAGACCTCTATTTCCAAGGAACCTTTCAAGGGACATCATAAGTCCTCAACATGAGTATATTTTTTATAAATTATTTATTATTATTTTATACATTAACAAATATAATTATTTAATGATGATATAATTACATAATTATTTTTTAATATATATTTTTTATGGAATGGGAAAAAAATTTAACCATATTCTCCCATCACTATTTATAAAAAAAGAAACATTTATTTGTTTGTGGTGTAGACACCACCTCCACAAAGATATATCTTATACTTTCAACACAACCTTTATTCAATTATTATAAGGTTTATGTTTAAAAAAAAATTTAAGTACATAATTTAATTCTCTTTTTTAATAAATAAAATATTTTCCCCTTTATTTACACCTCATTAATCAAGGAATGAAATTGTTATCCTTGAGTTGTGCATTCTACCACCTATATAAAGAAATATAATTCATTATTAATTTAGTTATAAACTATTAATGAAATTAAATTAAATGTGATTCATTGATATACAAGTATATAAATGTTATTCCTATTATTATTTTATAATGGAATTATTTTGATATAAACCACTTATATAGTCATAATCGTCCATTAAATATGATATGTCCATGTTTCGATTAATCTAACCATTATAAAAAATTCAAAACATTATATAATGGATAACCCTCAGAAGCTAATTAATGCTAAAATATTATCTAAATAAGTAAATAATCTTTTTATTTTGGTTTTATAAAGGAAACAATTATATTATACTCATTAATTTTTATACTAACATACTTTATTTAAAAATTACAAAAATATGCACATAAATAATTTCATTTAAAAAATCACATCCAAATCTCCCATAAAATGAAAATATAAAATTATAAATAATTAAAATAATAGATTTTTTTACTTTTTATGATATTTTAATGATGATATTTTTTAGAACATTAATGAAAAAACATTTACATATAAAGACTATTTCTAAATGGTCATGATTACTCACACTCGATATTTAATATTTATAAAAAAAATAAAAAAAAAATTAGAGTATTATTATAAAAAATTATAAATGGTTAGAAAAATGATTTAGTATATGAAATATGATATTAATATATTCTTAATTTCTATTTTATTTATTTCTGTTCTATTGTAAATTAGGGAATTAAGGTAAGAGGGTATCTTATCTGGAATTTAATTTCCTAAAAAATATTTCATTATGTGAATCATTAAACATTTTATAGTGTGACTATGATTTTATTCCATATTCATTTTATGAATGGTTTATGAATATCTATAGTAATATTTATATTTAAATTGATTTTAGTGACATTTAAAATATTGTTTTTATGGATTTGTTAACTAAACACCCTTATTTGAGATATAATGCTTTATACCAAACATATTTCTTCCAATATAGGTTACTTGTTCCTTAATAATTTATTTATTATTATATCTACTTCATCTCTATGAAAATCAATATTTTGAGTAAAAAACTCCACCAATATAGATACTACTTCATAATTTCCTTACATTGTTAAAAATAATGTATATTTTCTTAAATGATGATTTCTCTCCCTTGTACTTATTGTTCATTCCCTCCAACATTCTTATTTATAATTGGTAACCAATTTATTTATTTTTTTATGTGATATTAAAAAAAATTTCTCTTTTTTTTCAAAAAAAAGTATTTATACTTTTATTATTTTGGTTTTCATCAATGGGATTTCAAAATATTAATAAAATCATTTTTTATCCTTTCAAATGAAAATGTGTTATCATGCTCTATATATATATTTTAGATAATTTTCTCCTCATTCAAGGATCCATTACTAAGATTTTTAATATATATATTTATCAAAAACATTCCGTTCCACTTTTTTTAATCCTTAATTTCCTTTTCAGTTATAATTTATTGATTACTACTTATAAAAATTAAATGATTTCAAAAAAAATTCACATCATATTTTAGAAAACCTTATTACATTTTCATATATCCTTTAATGATTTTTTCACTTCATCTAAATGTTTATTTTTAAAAAAATATTCACTTTAAATATTTGAAAATTTAATATCTTTTTCATTCATTATTATATATATTAATTTCCCAATAATTATTTTAAACTTCATTATTTTCAATTTCTAAATATTTAAATTTTCAAAAAATATATTTAAAAGTTACAAAGAATTCATCTTTTACTCCTATGTATAATGAGATAACTAAAAATCACTTTTATCATTTCCATATCATTATTTTTCTTCCCTAAAATATATATTTTCATCGAAATTATTTTTCATCGAGACCCTAAAAATGTTATGATGAAAAAATCTCAAATAGTTATTTAATTTTTATTATCAATTACTTGAAATCTTAAGGATGGTTTTTTTTGAAATATCTATAAATATTTAGAAAACAAATTTTCAATTTTGGGTTGTTTATGATGTGATGAATGAATTTTAACTTACATAATGAGATTTCATGATATGTTTTATAATTGATATATAATACAAGACATTTCTATAGTTTTTCATCAATTGTTTTTTTGTATGTAGAACTCCAATGAATTCTTAAATGATTTATATCACATTAGAAAATGGGAAATGAGTTATGATCCTTTATCCACCAAGGGAATAATTTTCTTGTTGACAGTTACACTAAGTGATATTAGGGAGAGAATCTTTATCAACCAAGGAAAACCAGTTAGTTAAAAGTGATCCAATAAGGGAAACGTTTAGAGATAATTGAAAAAATACATTATTATCCCAATGTGATGTGAGATTCATGAGGTGGACCGATCTTCATTAGATTTTATGATATAAGAAGGATATGGTTTGGGGTTAAGCGTTAGGATAAGGGTGTGCATTGGGGATGAAAATAGATAACAATCAATATAAGGATCATTTTAAAATAATTAGAAAACACACTCAATGGAGGGAGGTTATGGACAATACCAAAAACAACACAATTGGGTGGATGCATTAAATTGGGGTATTGCGATCTTGGATAAAAAATACTGTATGTAGATTATAAAAAATAATGAACAATTGAACGGGGAAAACGGGAAACATCTTTACACAATGGAGAGAAATAAAAGAGAATATCTTTATTAAAATATTAAATTACATAATTGTTACATGGGGTGGATATTTATTGCCAAGGGGGTGATAAAAGAGAGAATTGTATAATACTATAAAGTCATAATGCTGTAACCCACCTTCTCACCTTAATGAAAAAAGGATGAATTCTAAAATAGTATTTTCTAGAAAAGTAGAAGATAACATTAGACCTATATCCCACAATATGTAAAATTATTAACCGATTATAACACCCTATCATTTTTATGAGTTCTATTGTTTTTAATAATTTTATGTCATGAATTACCCAGAACGCCATCTTAGATTGCATTACAATGAAACATTGAGTTATTACGAAACATCTTTTTAATAATGTAATTATTTTAAAAATACATTTATAAAATATTCTGTTGAATGGAATGTATGAAAAGGATTAAATCAGTTATTAAATTATTGTTTACACTTGTATATATAATATTTTTGACATGTAAACTAAAAATTAATGTACTTTTTTTAAAATAAAACCAAATTTTTCTCACAAAAAACAATTTCAATGTTTACAAGTGTGTTTTATAAAAATAAAAAAATTATCTCAAGTGGGATTGTATTGATATATATAAATATATATATATATACATATATATATATTCAATATAATTTTTAATATTCATTTTATGTGTTTTCTTGACAGGACATATGAATAAAATCCAATTTTACCCATAAAAGAATAGTTTTTTTAAAAGGATGTTTTCTACATTATGAAAGATAACAGCTTAAAAATATTGTTTTTTATACATTCTGAGATTATATTCAAAAAATAATTTTTTTAAATAGGGATATCGAAATTCTCTTTAGGTGGAATTTGGTAATTTTCTAATAAGATTCATGTTTTTAGGAATAGTAAAAAAATATTGCATTTTAAATGAAAATTGTTTTATCATCTAAATAATTTATAGTTTTAATTTATAATATTTAATTGGTTTTCGAGTATAATTGGAATAATTGTTTTTCAATTAATCAAATTTAATTCATTTGAAACAATTTTTCATTGACTTTTCATATAAAACCATTTCAAACATTAGAATGTTTAACATTACAAAACAATTTTGTCGCCGTGTTTACTGGATTAATTTTTAATTAGTTTTATCCATTTAGGTGTTTATTATTATAAAATATGGATTATATATTTGGAATCATATGGTTTAAATTAGAAAAAAATCTCTTTTATTTTTTGGAAAATATGATTATTAACAATGATATTATGTATTATCAAGGTAAGGGGTAAAATTAGATAAATCAGGTCATCAATAATGTTATAAGTAATATATAATGACCCTAAAACATGACAACATTTTATTAGAAGAATGTGATTTAACATTAAACACATATGGTTCGAAGTTTAATAATTTAATAGGCCATTTACCCTGAATATGGATTCACTATTATTAATATCAAAGGGAGTAAAAAAATGTCACACTCTATCTTTTAATAAATGTAGTATATTTAATATGTGGTAAAATAAAAGATATTATAAAATATATATATTCTTATCAAATATAAATGATTTTTTCCCATTATGGTACTTTAATATTTAATTTTAGTGAATATAAAACTATCATAAACAATTACATTATGACGATGTAGTAATTATTCAATTTCTGAAAAACCCAATTAAGTGGTATTAAAAATATTAAAATAAATATAATTTCAAATAATTCTGGTTATACTTGAATTTTATAGTAGCATATGACTTTTTATGGGTGTATTAAGTTAACTTAGCCAAAGATATCCTGATGGACTTATTTTCATAAATTAATGTAATGAATAGAGTCAAAATTGACAGCAATATATTCTTTGAAAATAATCTTTTGTTAGATTACTAGAAAAAAATAAAAATAGTAAATAATAAAAAAGGGATAATTAATGGTCTAAAATTTCATAAATTTACAATATAAATTTTTACTAAAAACTTATAAGTAAAAAATAACCCTCTTTTAACATTGATAATGTTGTTACCCTAGATATCATTTATATAGGTTATCTAATGGTTAATGAAAAAGATAACATTTCAAAAAACCAAAATAAATATTATATAAAATATATTTTAATGGATTACCACCCTATCCCAAGTTTTCATAAAATAAAATTCCATTTGGAGGTTTTTTAATTGAGAATTAAAATATTGTATTTTAATCTTTTTTGAGAAATTTTGAAAGTTCCCCTCACCTTCCTTATAAAAGGATATCTCCTCCCTCGTCTCATTTCACTACATTGATCTTTCTATCTCGACTGAAATCTATCAAATTATATCTTCTAATTCACTGGGAACATTCAATGAGCTCAATTATTCCAAAAATACCAACTATAGAGTTCTTTATTAGTGATCTAAAGGATCTATTTTGAAGAAGAGGAGGGTTGAATGCATAAGAAGAAAGTCAAGAAATAAGAAATGATATTTCCTTATCATATTCATTTTCCAGGAGATAAAGTCCATATTCATCACTAATTTCTTATATGTGGTTTATATACTACCCATTAATTCCTTTTATGAGAGATAAAAAAAATATTAAGGGTATTTACGAACCCATTTGATAATTTATCATTCATGTAGTTTATGATTCAAAAGTTAACAAATCAAAGAGTAATTTTATCTAAATTTTACATCCATGAGACACATGTTTAATTGTTCAATTATATTATTTTATTAGATTTATATATCTACAATTTACATTTTTTATCATAAATATAATTCTTTTCATAATATTATAAGTTTTATGTAATGTTATTATCCCTTCAGTCAAAATTTTTCGTTCCTTCAATTAAATGTTTTCAAAAAAAAATTTAAATTTGATTAAATGCTAATTTTTGAATTTTAGAAGATAAAGGATTTATAATATTATTAAAAAAGCTTAAAAATAATCATTTATATTTTTTCAAGGTTATTTTGAATAAAAATGGTTTTCTAAATGTGTTATGGTTTCAAAAATAATTTTTCAAAGATGAAATGATATTTTCCTCAAGAAATACTTTAAAAGAATCTCTCAAAATTATTTTCTATCTATGATAATATTCATTGATATTTAATTTTTAATCGGAATTTGAAGCAATTATATTATCCATATTATTCAAATTTTTTTATTTATGTTTACAATGGAATAATATTAACTAATCCCATTTCAATTCCATGGGTTTTGTAATGATTGAATGATTTTTATGAAACCCACTCCATTCCATGGGTTCTAGTATCATAACTATTTTTGTAATTATGGAAATTTTTTGAATGGTTTTCATTATTTGATTGGAGGGTCCTATATCTACTTCCAATTCATAGGGTTAGGATAATTGTTTTATAAGGTCAAGGGGTACATGGGAGGTCATTCTAAGCCCTCAACAAAGGGAACATATGAGGTCATCATATGCCCATGAAAGAAGGGTACACAAGAGTTCATCCTATGCCCTTAACAAAAGGGTACACATGAGGTCATCTTAAGCCCAAAAAGTAGAAGGTACATGGGAGGACATCCAAAAACCAAAGTATGTACATCAGTGATTTGACCAAGCCAAAATTATATGAATATCTTTGTGGGTATAATTTATATAATATATTCACAACTTATGTGTTCGAAACAAGTTCCCTAACAAATTCCATTGTTATACTTTTATGGAACATGTAATTTGATTTTCTTATGATTCATTAAATATGATATTACAGTCACTATTCCATGAATCTTATAAATGATGATTTATATCTAGGTTATAATATTGAAATGATATAAGAGTGTTTCTATTGCATTATTGTAACATTCTGACCCAAATGACCACTAAATTATTAGACTGACTAGTCACCACATTGCCCCAAGTGTGCCTCCTAAATTGATAGAGGCTACCGACTAGCTCTAAGGGTGTTAAGAAGTGATTTTTGAGAGACTATACGCTTATAACTGAGTAGTAAATCAATATTATAATTAGAAAACAATTATAGAATAAGTAAAAAATGAAATACAGAGTATCAGAAGAGGAATAATAACAAATGATTCAAAACAAAAACTACAAATGTACAAGAATTCATATGTTGGTAGAGGAGAGTACTTAAACAATATATATGACATAGATCATCGAATAATATACAATAAATTAAATGAATAATGAGAATATGTAAATATCGATGAGGGAAACTCCCTGAGCATTCAGAGCTCCCACTCGGTCCTATGATCCTAACTCCCAGGCACAAGATAACCAACAAAGGAAATAATACATGGTCTTCTGAACAAGAGATATAGTTAGGTACCCTAGTGCTTTGGAGGTCTGACTAGGTTGTGAGATATAGATACCCATAGATTAAATGTAATGGTTCTTATAACTGAATCTAGTCATTCAATATAATGTGAAGCAATGAGAAGGTATAAGGAATGAAAAATGATACTGAATAAAATAATTTTGGTTGGTTTCTGTTCAACCCAGACACTTGGACGACTCCACCTACATTTTGTCATGTCTGTAACGAGAGTATACTAGATCTCCATATATATGTTGTAATAATATATACATAGTATTGTTTTATATTCAATCCACCTATATGGACCATGTATATATAGACAAATGTGTCCATGTAACTTAAATACATGGTGCTGGCTGGACTAGGGTGTAACTTAGCCATCAATAACCGGTTTTAACATGACTTTAATCTCATGCAGTATGATTGATGACCTAAATCTCATAATGAGGGGGATACGTCATTATCATCACTCAAAATGTTTACTATGTTTTCATTTTAACACTCAAATAGTAGTGAGGGTTTCGTCATGTTAACACCTGTACGGGACGTGGTGGGTTATTCCCACAGTCCCCATAGTATCCTTGGTGTGAGATGTTATGCTCAAAACATTATTTAAGGGAGCATGATACCAACATGAACAACAGAATCCTTAATAACATTCCACAGCTAGAGTGTAATTTGTATCCATATTCCTAATAATATTCATGAGTCATTACCTTGCATTTTTTACAGTTACTAATACCAATATCAATTAGGGTTTTCCATTTATTACAATTTGAATTCATCATGTATATAAGAATATACTAAATGTCTAGGAAATTCAACCTATAAAAATTATTTTATTTAAATAAATGAATTCACATAGGAAATAAAATCATTCATGATGATGTCTAATATAAAAAATTCATACCATTTAAACAATTTAAATAAATTCAAGGAAATAATTCCATCATGACAAGAAATTCCATTAAAAATAATATATTTTTAATCTATTCAAGAATGGAATCTAATATTTACTTGGTTGATAGATTCACATAGAAGACTCTATCAATAATTGATAAATTCCAAAGATGGGAAATTTCATTTATATGTCAGACCAATCCCCCTAGAGGTTTTGGGTTTAGTACACACACATGCATACACATATTTATATAAGGAGGGAAACTCCATTTATGAACAAAAAAATGGGTGTGAACATTAATTAAATATATCAGAAATTGACATAAATGAATATAATAACACCAATAAAAAATAACATGTATATTTTAAAACACAAATAATCACTTATTAATTTCAAAGAAAACACACCCCATTTGATGGTTTCTATTATAAATACTTTTCAATTTTTACCAAAAAATCATTTAGATTAATCAAGAATAAATTAAATGTTTTAGAACTCAGTTAACATTAATGATTCATTTTATAAGAACAACCAATCATGAAAAAAACATAAATATGAAATATTGAACCTGAGAGGTATCATATTCAATTAGACTAATATCGATAAATGGAAAGCCTATTGTTAATCTATGATAAATTCCTAGAAGGATTTCAATAATATTTATCATTTATATATATAGGGGTAAATTAATTCCAATACAACCAAGGTGTGTATGTGGTAATGCATTACATTCTCAAATCACTAAAACGGAATAATGGGAGTATACAAGTTGCAAATAAAAAACTAAAAAGACGAACTCAATATTAAATCAATACGCGGTAGGGGTCAAGATGTGGTACCAAGAAAATATTCATAATTATACATAAATTTATAGAAAAAACATAAACCACCTAACTTATGATTAGGATGCTTTACTCATGCAATATCAAGGTTCAATTTTTGTCCAGTTTGGAAGAAATCATGGAAACAACATCCATTCAAAAAATAGGGAAATGAGCTTACACCATAATGAATTGGTCAAGAATAAAATGAATAGAGAATGATCGTAATGGAGTGTAGATATTACTGATAAGAATCCATAGGGACTAATAGTTCTAGGTTCAGATGATAGATGAAGGAGTTCTTTAAAAGACTAGGTAAGGATTGAGGAAGAACCGACAATGACAATGTTAGAGGAGACACCTTCTATATTATGAATAAAGTAATAAAAGGAAATTTAACCACATTAAGGGAATATTGAGAATTGTAGCATTAAAAATGATTCGAAAGGTTTATCTGTGTGGTTCGGAGAAACTCTCTTCTGACCACGTGGTTCACTCAGTGTTGGAAACCATCCTCAGACAGTTTACCCTAACCACGAACTAAATGTGCGATGAATAGAGTGATAATATTGCCTATGTATCACTAAACATGACCTTAGGACACATTTTTTATGAAACCATGTGTATCCCATGTGGAAATTTTGCTCACATGCTCTAGCTGCACAAATTTCTCCAGTGGGCCACCCAATTTTAAACATAACATATGCTATGTTCAATGCATCCTTCTTTCAAGTATTCCATTCCAAACAATCTCGAAATTTGATAGAGCACATGGGGGACCTATTAAGATTTTAAAAAAGTCCGAAAACAACACATGGAATTGTTCCAACTATCATAATTTTATTCCTACGATTTAGTTTATGAATGACCAATCCAATAAAGGAAAAATTTTAATTTCATTTGCAATTATACCTTGTCTCAATGCATTGGTCTTTAAGAACCTTCCACATTATAAATTAATTTCCCTCATAAGTCTTGGGGAAACAACAAAAATACAACATGAACTACGTGGGTCGTGTAGCCTCATTAAAATAGTCACATTGTTTTTTAAAATCCCCAATGCACCACTAACACTTACCTTAGAAAATGACAATTAGGCTTTAAAAACTCTAGATAATTTTCATTTTTTTAACTAGACACACCAAATGGTGCTTAAACCAGCTTTTTTAGCTTGAGGAATTATCACATTGTCTTCTCTATAACATATAATCAACAATTCTCCCCACCATAGGGAATATCACAATAAGGGACTAATTCTGAGCTACAATATCTCTACCATAATAATATTCTATAAATCACTCTTCTAAGTACCCTAGAATTGCTTCATGTGTCATTTCATTAACTAGGAGAACCTGATGACATTTGAGGTCAGAATAGGGTCCTCATGGGAATGAAATCATCGAATACCTATGGACCAAACCAAAACAATTAGGGAATGATTTTTTAGAAGACACTATAGTCCTTCTCAAAACAACCTCCTAAAACTAGTGAAATTTATTCAAATAGTTCCATTCAACCATATACATAAAACTAGATAGGTGGAATGTTGATCCAACTTTTACTGAACATTCTATGGATTCCCAGATTAGATGACTAGTGTATTACAAACTGAAAAAAAATTCCATCTTCGAAGGCATCACGATTTTACCACGAGTGTGTTATATGAATCCCATACCTACCATCTGATGGTGTTCATTAGTGAAACCATACCCTTAATATTTATTCTATCATGCCTCAGCATGAAAAAGAATGTAACCAAGATCCATCCCACTAGAATCACGAACCATTAAGCATCTCCTTCAAGGCAGACAACATGTTAATGTTATGATCATATTTATTTTACTAGATTCGAAAATACTAACCGAAGAGATTTCGTACTCCATGTTTACATGTGAGACACTGGTAAAAAGCCAACATATCAACATCATATCCTTGAATGATCACATGGAAGCAACTAACAATTGGTAAATTTAGGGGAAAACCTATGGTTTTTGTTATTACTACTATGGAGATCCAACATGGGAATACAAGTGTTACTCTGGAATAACCATGCCTCGATAAAAACATTTTCTCCCCATAAAAATATAATAAAATTTATATTAGGAAATATTAGGGAACCTGAAACATTTAACATAGTGTGTAAATGAAACTCTCTTAGTGTATCAAGGACGACCTCAAAATTGGATAAATTCTCATCACTTAAGGAAGATTGCACTAATAGGGTAATAGGTGTAACCAAAATATTTTAGACAGTTTTACCACATCCCAGATGAAGTTATTGGTATAGTTTCTATGAAACCATACACGGCTAAAAAAATACGATCATTTGAACTACCACTAGTCATCTTGTTAGAAGAATCTTTGTTCAATGTACCTATGAGTTGTTATAAACCAAAAAAAATCGTTTACCATTTGAGGAATTCCACAATTTCTGAAATATGACCCCCAAAGTCCATCATAGGCCAATGTTGATTATCAAGGTTTGTGTACAAAACTAACCATATGAATTCCGTCCTTTTAAGAAATAAACGACATGTTTGCAAACATTTTAGCATTAAGGGAATTCTTCTTAGAACAACCATTTATAGTGGTCCTCCTTAGTATTGTTCCTTCTACTATGAAGGGAATGTATTTACCAGAAATGATGCTATGATCCACACCTTAGGAGTTTCCTTTTAGTCAAATAGAGATATATACTATCCACTCAATAGAAATCTAGGCCAGACTCACATTAAATGTAGACATGATTCCCCTCTGATCCACACTCACGTATGTCATGGCATTGGTCCTGAGAGCCATGACTATCCTGGTCGGGGAGACAGAACACCTAATCATCTGGAAGTCATCCCAAGCATTGAGATGAAATTGATTCTATAAATTACATGGTTACTATACCCCAAATATGGTCTAAGAATATAATAAAGGACATAATAATCAATGATATCAATGAACTCAACATGTTCATTATACCTTTTAGAAACTCTATGGCCACAAAGTATATGAACACACACTACCCTAAGGATTCCAAAAAACGTTTCATAACCTTAATATTATCAATAGGCTGTCTGACCTATGAATTTTAGTATCAAGTGGTCTTTATAATATATTTATCACAATGTCATGTTTCCCCATGCAACCATTAACCATAACAATAACATACCATGTCCTCTATCACTGATGAGGAATAGAGGGTCAAATGACATAGTAAGCAGATGACCATGCCCTAGAAATGTATAACCTAATGAAACATGGTATTAACTGATGATAATATCTATTAATTTCAAGGATACCAAGAAAACCCATTGAAAAAGGGTTTCATTTATAGTATTGGACTTCCACTAGGTACAATGACACCGTAACAATACTATATGTCCGAAATATCAAATCATTTTGAATGGAATTTAAGATATAAGGGTGTTACCTTCATCAAAATAGCCCCTTACAAAAGAATATCCATTGACCCTATCAATGTGTCACATAAAAAATATTTTAATAGGCCCTATGCATATCATATTAACTATCTTAAAATAAAAAAACACCTATGAAAAGTTTTCATGTTTCTATTACAAGGTAACTCAAAGAGAAGTTTAAACTACCCTTATGAGAGGGTTTAAACTAAGGATAACACATAAGGATCTACATTCATGTCATTGATTTGATTCATATTCAGTATTTAATCATTAAAAGATTTAAACTGAGCATGATGTACCACATATAAAACAAAACCACTTGGAAACAGATATAGTGAACATTTAGGGTCCCTCTAAGCGAACCTAGGATCATGAGAATGCACCCCAATAATAGTTTCTTAAATATTAAAATCTCAGACACCCATAATGGTTTATCTTGTTAGAAACATTCCAAAACAAAACAACATGGGTCCAGTTCTGCATTTTAAAATGTTAATCATAAACATCATCATGATCGTGTGATTGAGTCACAATCTTTTATAGAGGTATAAAAATAATTTTATATCATAATTAATATTATTTTTTATTTATATACATTTTATAATATATCATGGTCATGACTATTAAGTCGATTATAGGGATTCCATTTCAATATCCATAAAGAGCTCATACATTTTCTAGACCACATATGTTCTATTATTTAATTCAAACCAATTTATTTAAAAATCTTGTCTTGAGAAGCCTTTTTTATTTTAAAAAACAACTATATATATATATATATAAATATCAACTAGTGTTTGAGTATATCGGTTAACCTTTTGTAATTATAAGGCACTCATACACCTTACAACTGAAAATATCCTTGCGTTTAACTGCATCCAATAAATTAATCACATGAATACAATTAAATGTTAACAAAAAAATATGAATTATATTACAATAAATAAAAATGATATATTCCCAGAAGGAGAAAATCACGATACAAAAGAAATATATGCTATGTAACCAGACATCATGGCATATAGTCACATAAATATTGAAACAAATTCACATGCTAATAAATCACCAAAGCATGTTATATAAATGATCAAGCTGAACAAAAACCTAATAAAGTATAAAACAAAGCATGTCAATAAAGTACCAACATTGAATATAACAGAAATAATATAAAACCAAAGGCATTTCATACTCTCAAGGAACAAAATCACAATCGACATGCAACCTAAAAATGAAAATATATTACATGGAATATGTAGGGCATGTGAACTGATATGTTCTTATAATGATGCATGTAATGCTAATTACTATCCATACTTGGAAAAGGGTTAAATATTATAATTTCATAAATCAATAAGGAGTACATAGTACAATAATCACCCAAGTAGAAATAAAAATCAATAGTAATATCAAAGAACATGAACATCATTAACATCCCTAGATACATTGAATTTCCCGCATGTGTGGGGTGATCAACACTGGACCCAACTATTTACCAAGTGCTAACATATTCTAATTTTTATATATACCTTCCTCAAATAGTAATACAAAGGAATAAAACCCTATGATAACACTTTTTAATATCCCAAACTGGCTAACCACTAAACCAGTAGCCGAATTAGTCACCACATGACCACAATCATGGATTCCCAAATTCCAGAGGCTACCAAATAACATTGAGAGTCTTAGGAGGTTATAATGGAGAGACTATATCCTCATATGATGATAGAATAATGATATAAAAATAATTATCAGTAGTAAAATCTATAATTAATAAAAGATAGAGTAGCGGAAGGGGAGAAATTATAATAGAATCTAAATGGCCAACACCAATGTACATCAATTCATGCATGTCCATATGAGAATACACAACTAAATGAGAAGACATACAATACAAAAAAGAAACAAGTTAGTGTATGAATAATTAATGAATGTAAAAATCCATTAGAGAAACTCCACGAGCATCTTCAGCTCCTGATCAGTCATGTTCTCCTAACTCTTAGGTACAAGAAAACTAACACAAGCAATAATCCATTGTCCCATGAACATGATATCTACTCAGGTACCCTAGTATAATTGCATCCCAGGTAGGGTATGAGTTATAATTCCTTGTTGGTTACAACCAATAGAGTCTACAACCAAATCCAATCCAGGAATATAATGTGATGTAGTGAGCGTTGAAAATGAATAATAAACAATGACGAATAAAAGAATATAGAACAGTTCATGTCCCTTTAATATACCTGGCTGATTCTACATACTTCTGATCATGGATGTAATAAGTGTCAGAATAGTATACATTTGTATACATCAATAATATATACACTGTATAGTTATATATTTCATCCACAAGTACGGAGTGAGTATGTATGAATGTAAGTGTCTATATACATAAGATACAAGTTGTTCTATGGAATTTAGCATAACTCAGTCATCCATAACTAGCCTGAAAAAACCCTATAAGATCAAGCAATATGGTACATTCCATGCATATCATAATGAGTGGGATATGCCATGATCATCACTTGACATGGTGAGTGTGTCTTCAAGTCAACACCATTACAACATTGAGGGTGCTGACATGTCAACACTCACCAGGGGCATAGTGCTTCATGACCACTATCCACATAGTATCATTGGTGTGAGAAGTCATTCATAAAACCCAATGTACGGGAGTATGATACCTCCATGCCCAACTAAATCCCAACCTACATTCCATGACATATGTATATGGCATATTCAAATTCATAATAATACCCATGAGGCATTACCTATCATGCATTACATTTAACAAATCCATTACAAATAAGGGGTTTATATTCATTAAAATATTAATTAAGCATATACATAAGATTATAATAAACATTATGGCCATTCCATGCATTTCAATTCAATTTATTTGAACTGTTTAATTCAATTAGGCTAGAAAATCATTCTCTAAGCCAGCCATTTAATTTCAACATGTCATATCATTTAAAACATTCAAAATATTAAATGGAGGCATTCCATCATGAATATCTATTCCATTAAAAAAACATTCCATTTAATCTATACAATCATGGATATTCCTTATTACTAGGTTAGTTGTGGAACTTACAAGATTACGACATCAATTGAGAAATATCATACAAGGGAAATGTAATTTATAAGTCATACCCTTCAATTAAGTTATTTTCAATTAAATATATATATATTAGGGGGAAATTCCATTTCAAAACAACATAAAAGTGTATGTACTGGCATGATTTATTTATAAATTGACCACAAATAATAAACTAACACGAAAGAAAAATATCCAAGCATGTTTTAAAACACAAATAACAACTTTTGTAATTTAAAAATACCTCACACCTCATTCAAGTGGATTTGTTATAGGAATATGAAATTTTATATAAAAAATACCATTTATCATAATAAAGAATAAAAAATTAATGTCAAAACATAATTTACATTAAAATAGAATTTTATAATTACTAAAAAACATTGAAAAATGAAAAATATCATCAACGTGGTACTTATTAGGTCCCTAATTCAATTAGAAAAATACAAAAAAAGAGGAAATTCCCTTATTAATCCATGAAAAATGCATATATTAAATCCAATGAAATTAATAATTTAGAAATATATGTGGATATTAAATCCATCAAAGCCACGAGGTTTCATTATTTGTTGTTGACATCCTCATATCCTTAAACAAGGCTCAATGAGAGTAATGCATGTTTCAAATACCAATCTATGAAAAAGGACTCCATATTAATTCAATGCATAGAAATGGATAGTGTGTGACCCAAAAAAATATTTTAACTAAATGGAAATTTTAAAAAAAATCTGTATAAGATATACCATAATATTAGGATGCTTGAATCATCCAATATAGAGGTCTGATTCGATTTTGATTGGTATAAATTGAATAAATAGACATCCACCTTGAAAATAGAAAAAATGTGGTGACACCATGATAACATGGTCAAGAGGAAAAAAATTTATAGAGATAAATAATAAATATAGAGGTTCCCTATAGGAATCTATATTTTCTAACAACAGTCCATTCTAATGAGAAGCATCGGTTATTTTTTTAATCCAAGGATTGCCCTGAGGAAGAATCCATGATGAAAAAGGAGTATGAGATACCCTCTGGCGGAAGAAGAAGGAAAAAGCAACAGGAATATAAACTCATTAAGGTAATATTGGACATTTCACCCATAAAACTAGGATCTCATTGTTATTCTATTAGGTTTGGTCCAACCATGCACCGATTGTCTTTCTCCCTCATATTTAGAAACCCATGTCACGCGGTTGTGGCACATGGTATTCCCTCACCATAGACCAACCATGTCCTGGATAGTAAAGATTGCTTCCTAAGTGAAATAAATATGTGGGATAGCCACACAGACATAAAAACCATGAAAACATATGCATTAAAGTTCTTATTACCTTTTGTAACCATAGTTTTCTTTGGTGGGTGGCATGGTTTCTGAAAAATAATGTTCCATATTCAAAGATTCTTATTTTAATGTCATCAGAGCCTGACACAACAAAAACTAAACAGAGAACTCTAGTAACAAATTATTATTTTACCCAAAAGTAAAAAAATAATTTTAAGAGTTCTAAATATATTATTTTTGTTATAAACCTTGGTTTTATAATTATCCCATCAAGTAAATTCCAAAATTGAAATTCCTTTATAATTGCAACTTGGATTAAAGAAAGGATCATTACACTTATTCTCATGATATTCATACATATCATTCATGTTTACCACTACAGAGAATATATGATCACCCCTTCCATTGTATTTATTCTTCAGGATATAAGTAAAGGTTTAAATTAAGAGTACTAAAGTGGAATATCATAATGGGAGTCATTGAAGAACGTTCACCGAAATTGAAGTATGTTTTTTACGATTCCAAAGTCACCAAACTATTATTCTCCTAATTAATGTTTTTTAATTTATTGAATATTAATGGAAAATGATGTATGATCTATGTCTTAAAATTCTATTTCATTATAGTTCGTATACGAGAAAATTATTATACATCCTTTGAAAATTAGGATGAGAAAACCTTAGTATGATCTCTAAAGATAAGTATATGTATAGGTTACAATCCTAGATTTTTCATAATGATTTGTAATATCCAATTAGTATTTGAAATATGACTTACATTGAAGGTAATTTTCGTTTATTATGAAGTTTCCTATTGTAATTAGTGTGTCTTACATTATTATTTTTTGGTTATAGTCCATGGGTTGAACCCGAAGGAACTGTGCTAATGATGAATGTGATAGGAAATTTAAATATATTTCACATAGGAGAGAAAATGGTATTGGATTTTGAATAAAAACTTTTATCTCTATACTCACACTAGATATGAATCGTGAGAGTGTTTCATATGAGAATAGGATGGAACAATATTTTGGTGATTCCTTCATGATGAGAACAGCAACCTTCATTTAATGGGTTTTCAAATCCACTTGTTTCATAAAAATTGATCAGTACCACTAAAAATTTATTTTTGCTCCTTTAGTGTACATAACATGAAAAGTCAATTATTTTCTATTTATCATTTGGAAGGTGAATATGATTAGTGGTGGACTCTTATTAAGAACAAGAGTGAATAAGAAGAAATTGAATCTATGAAATGGAATTATTTTAATAAAAAAAAAATCAACATGTAATTATATAGTAATCTATGAAAAAAGATGTATAATGAATTCATTGAGCCTAAAAAATGGATTATTAACCTATTTGTACCTATGAATCATATTTTATGAGACAGACTAATTACTCCTCTAAGTTATTCATCATCACAAATATAATGATTTATCAATTATTTGGTGGCCTAAAACCATGTCTCTAGAAGTCCTTGTCCTTATGAAATCATTGTAATTATAAAGATGTTATTATATGTGCACTAAAGGAATAAATGTATATTATATATTACCACAAAACCTCATGGTTTGATAAGAAAATAATGATCCGGTATCATGAAAACATAAGTGGTGTAAATAAAATTTAGTTATATATATGACAATAATTTGGGAAGAAGCACTTAGGTGAATTCCTGAAAGGAACAAGAGGATTATACAAGTGTCAATGTGAAGGTCCTAAGTGGATAAATTATAATGTGATTGGAAAACTTTATTAATGAAGTGAATATGGAGAATTCTCTAAAAAAATACACATCTCACAATTCCGTGTTTCAATTTAATGGAGTCTAGGCATTATGATAATCAGTGCCAATATCCAAGGAATTATAAGTAAGATAATACAAAAAAATTGAGGAAAAAAGAAAAAAGAAAATATTATGTCACTATAATAGATGAATTGAGCCATGATTATTACGTAATAATAATCCTTCTCTCTTTATTTGGTAATTTCATTTTTTTATTTTTTATGAATAAACCATATGAAAATCCAAATTTTAACATGTCAGGGAAATTTCATGGGATTCTCAACATATATCATTGAATAATGACATAAAATATTTAATTGGTACAATGTTAAACCCAAAATTCCCATTATTCATAATAAAATATATTATATAAATAATGATGAATAATGTGTGTATTCAATATTCTTTCATATAATACTTACTGAAGGTATTCACATGTTTGGTATTTGAAAAAGAAGATATACAATATGATATATGGGGGATCAATGATATTCTATTTTTGATAAAACTGATGACCATATTTCTAATTTTCTGACATCTAGGATTCAAAAGGGTTATAAGGTTAACCATTTATGGAATAATTTATGTTAAATAGAGGTTTCTGTTTTAGGGGTTAATGTATGATATCACCATAAAAGGATTTATGAATACTTGATGCAATATGTTATCATTTTATGATGTATTATTAAGACATATAGAATAACCGACCATTCCATGGATCTCATTCCCTATTTATTTTTTAGGAATGAAAAACATTCCTTCAATTAAAAGAATTGAATGATGATTTTGAATTGATCAAAAAAGATGAATGGATGAGACATGTTTAGGAAATGTAATGAAATCATGTTTATTTTTCTTCTCAAGAAAAAATATCAAATCAAGGTAATGGATATTGAAACTAGAAATTTTAACCTTGTACATTAAGTTCTAATGTATTAAATGTTACCTTAAATCATCATAGATTTATGTTTTATGATTGTTAGATTTCCTCGGAGCATGTTCTCTATCAATCTCCATTAGAACATGATAGTTGTAGTTTTCTTAAATGTCTATGATTTCACTTTCTAATGAAGTTCTATAATGTGGAAATATAGTTAGGAGTTACTTTGTATATCCATTAACATTCTCAAATTTTCATTTCCACTAAAAATATTAGTATTCATTTTTATGATGTGGGTTTTATTGATTAAAACATTCAAGTTTAAATACCATGATAACCCAAATTAATTTTTCGGGATAAATACATTTTGATAAGGGTATAATGTTACATCCTAGGTTTTATATGAGTAATATTATCATTTTAAATAATTTTATGTCTTCTGTTTCATGGAACACCGACTTTGTTTGTCTTACATTCAATATTGAGTTCCTACAAAACATATGTTAATTATTGAAAATTTTAAAAAAAGACAAATATAACCTTTCAATTGGAATGTCGGGTATGAACTGTATTAACTAAATTATATAATTATTGTTTACATATGTTTAAATAATTATTTTAATAATTAATTATAACTTATTGTAAATACCATTTCAAAATAAATGTAAATGTTTTTTTAAAAAACTAATTAAATGCGAAGAAGTGTATTTTATAAAAATAAATTTTCCAATAATTTTTTGTTGGATTATATGTATGAAATATATATTTAATTTATTCAATATAATTTATAACATTAATCTTATGTGATTTCTAGACATGATATATGAACTAATACAAATTTATTAATAAATGAAATATTTTTCTAAATAGGTAGTTTTTTCCTTTTTATGGAAAACATGATAAATATTTTATTAAAGTAATATATATATTGTATAAAAAAATAAGTTTATTTCTAAATATGGATATCAAAATTTACTTTTTCTAAAATTTTGGTTTTTTTCGGAGATGTTTTAGGCTTGGATGAATAGTTAAATAATATTTTGTTTAAATAGAAAAATAATTTTTCTTATAATTAATTTATACAGATAAATTATATTTTCAAATTTTTTTTCATGTAGAATTAAAATTATTTATAATTCAATCAAAATTAGGTAATTGGAAGGAATTTTACACTCAACTTTAAGTGAAACCATTTCAATATTTTGAATGTTTCCACTTTAAAAACTCATTTTCTCACACTATTTAAAAGATTAATTTTAAATTATTATGAGACATTTTCTATGGTATTTATCTTAAAAATATATCGAATATTTGGAATCATATGGTAAATAATACATAAATATTTCTTTTTTATTTTTGTAAAATATTAATATTAACATTTGTAATTTTCATTACCATGGTAAAGGCTAAAATCGAGTATGTTCAGTAAAAATAAAGTGATAAGGATTTCACAATGACCCTAAAACATGTATGAATTTTATTTAATGAATTTAATTATACCATTATCATGTAAGGGTAGTAATTGAACAGCTTTATAGAAACTTTTCCATGAATATTACTTGAGTAATATAAAAACCAAAGGGATTTACAAAATGTCACACACTTACTTTTAATAAGTATAGTATTTTTAATATAGGGTCAACTAGAAGCTATTCTTGAGTAATTATATTATTCTAAAATATAAATGTTTTATCTATTTAATGGTATTTTATTTTTATATTTTAGTACTAAAATGAGTTTTACAAATAATTACACAGTGATGATGTAGTAATTCTTCCATTAATGAAAAACCTAATTAAGTGATATTTATAACTATAGAATGAAAATAATTTGATGTAATTCAGGTTTACCAATAATTTGTAGGTAAATATGATATGTTATGACTATGTTAAGTTATTTATATCTAATTTTTCTTATGTAAATTATTTTCATAAATTCAAATTATTTAATTCTTTCAAAATTGACGGTAATGATATTTTTTGAAAATAATATTTTATTAGAATATTTAAAAGTAATAAAAATATTAAATATGGACCAACATGATAAATTATGGTATGAAATGTAATATATTGAACATTTGAGGATTAATTGACACCATATAAGGAAAAAATCCACCTTGTGATATTAGAAATGTTGTTTCTATAATTAAAATTAAAATAGGATAACTAAGGGTTAATAAAAAATATAAGGTTTTAAATTTTCTATATAATATGTATAAAATCTATTTGTTGATGGGAGAGACACACTATGAAACATTATGATCAAATAAAATTCCATTTTGATGTATTATTATTGAGATTTAATTTATTTTAATTTAATATTATTGAGAATTTCTTAATGTGCCCATCACCATTATTAAAAAAGTACACCTCTACCCTCATCTCATTTTACCACATTTAACCTTCTAGTGTGACCAACCTCTTCCAGATTATATCCTACACATAACTATACACATTAGATAATCTTTATAATTCTCCAAATTCCATCTCTAGAGTCCATTATAGGAGATATAAATGAGCTATTTTGAAAAAGTGGAAGTTTAAACCAATATGAAGGAAGAAAAGACAAATGGAACAATATGTCTAGATTAGTTTTCTTCCCTTGGTATACAATCCATTTTCACAACCTATTTTTTATATCTGGTGTATATAATTCCAATTACTTATTTTTATAAGAATTTTCATGAATAATATGTGTATTTAGATATCCATTTTGTGATCAATATTTCATGTGGGCCAGGGTTCAAAATATACCAAATCTGAAAGGTAATTTTTTTCTAAACATTCCTTATTTGAGAATCCTATTATGTTATTCACATATAAAATTTTCAATGTATATATACTAAGAGTTGAAATTTTTCATCATTAATTTCATTATTTGCATGTTTTTATGACGCTCATGTATTGTTATTCTCCCTTTGGTCAGACATTCGTGTTCCTTGAATTCAATGTGGTCAAAAAAAGTTTTAAAACTGATTAAAAATATAAATTGTGCATTTTTATAGAAAAATATTTCAACGATGTTTATATTTTTTTTATATCTGCCTTTATAATTTATTATTATTATTATTACTAGAAGAGTTTTTCTAAATGTGTTATGATTTCAAAAATATTTTTCAAACAAGAAATGATTTTTTCCTCAAGAAATGTTATAAAATGGTCATTATATATTATTATCAATATATGTGAAAAAATTTAATGTTAATTATATTTTAAGGGGTGTACATTTTTGGGATGATATATAGATTATTCCTATGTTTTAATTTTGGTTATGATGAAATGATATTTAGGAATCCAATTTAATTTCCATGGGTTATGTTGTTATTTAATGATGTTTATGAATCCCATTTCATTCCCTGGATTTCAATATAGTGAGTGATTTAGGTTATCATGGAACAAATATTTATTGTTTTCATAAATTTATATGTGGGACCTATATCTCCTTCCTATTCATTGGGTAATGACAATTGTTCTATGAACTCAAAGGGTACAAATGAGGTTATTGTAAGGATGCAATAATTGTTATAGAGGAGTTCATTCTATGCATTCAATAAAAGGGTACAACGGAGGTCATCCTTATATCACAACAAGTGGGTACACATGAGGTCATCATAAGCTGAAAATTGGAAGGAACATGGGTGGACAACCCAATCCTGAAGTACATAAATGGGTGAATGGTCCAAGACTAATATACTATGAATATATTTGTCTGTATTATTGATGTAGGATATTTGAAACTTATTTGAATGACATAATATCAATGTCTCACTACATTATTCTACTCTCACTACTCATGTACTTTTATTTCCTTATGATTCATGACTTATAATATTCCAAAATTTATTCCACGACTCTTGTATAAGATTTTTGATGTAAAACACAGGATCCATAAATATAATGATCTTGTTTTTAAACACTTATGTTCATGTTATGATTATGTATCATCCATGTTTTCCATTAATGATCATCTGAACTCAACCTTTCCTATGTTTAAATTCCTCATGTTAAAAATAATGGTTTTAATAACAATTGATAAAGGGGAATATATTTATGGGATATTATGAAGATCTTTCCCCAAATTAGAAAATGTATTCCATGTTTCCAAAGGCACTAAACTATTATTGTCTATGTTATTAGTAATTCTAATTTAATTAATATTCATCTAAAATGTTTTAATATCAATGTTTGAAATTCCTGGATCATTATACCCATCCTTCTAAATTTATATTTGGTGTCAAAATATTTTATTCTAGAATATTTATTTGGGAAAGGATTAGAATGTTTCTGTAACCATGTGGGTGAAACATAAAACATAATTTTTGGAAAAAATAATTTCGATAATATACAAAATTTTTCCATAAATGAATGGCGTGATCCCTTAGACTTTAAATAAGTCATATGGAATCCCACTTTATCATTCACACATATTAATATACAGTATATTATTGGGAAATATAGATATAACTCCTCTAAATTGAATATAAATGGGTTCTATCATCATGGTACTCATATTCATCCCAATTTTTAAAGGGATTCTTCTTTGGTTCTTCTTCCACTATAATGAAAAAAAAGACAGATCAGAAACATTGTGAGTGGAACTAACACTATACACACTAGAAAATGTTGTCTTATCAGTATTATAGTAAATGTTTTAGAGAAATAAAAAAAGGTTTATATCCTTATGAAATTAATTTTTTATTTATTTTTATTGGGAAATGTATTATTTCACATATGAATATTAATTAAATAAATATGATTGAATAGTAATTACATGAGAAACAATTTTTCATAGTCAACATATTTCCAGGTCATTTTTCATATATTATTTATTTTCCTTTTCACTGATTTAGATAATGAATTTTTCACTCATTTTAACATCATTATTATTTGATTCATATACTAGATGAGAAACTTGAACAATAAATGTAGGGGTTAAAGGAATTAAAATTATCAAATAGTGAATATAAATTTGTATAATTTCTTGTCCAATTATATGTGAATTCTATATATGTGAAACACTCCTCCCAATTCATGATATTTTTATTAACAATTTTTTTTGAAGAGATTATATTGTATGATTTAAAAGCACTACTTTCCAGTTAGTTTTCAGATTAAAATTTGTTGATAATATTGAATTTGTACGAATAATACACAATAAGTTATTACATTTGTGACTATAAATATTTTTTTTGTCTATCAAAATCAATTTTCTTATGAATTATATAGATTTTGACTGAATTCAAAAATAAAATAATATTAATGATAGTGGAATAGATTTTTTTTGTCTTATGGAATAAACTATTATATTTATATAATGGATCCACTGTAAAAAAGGAATTTCTCCCTCCCTTGGTCCTTGGTATCCCCACAATATAATCCATTGATATTCTCTCAAAAGAGGTGTAGGGAATTGGAAGGGAAAGATGTAATTCATTTGGATTTAGTTAAGATTTGTATTTATGGAAGACAATGCACATTACCACCAATTTTTCAACAATTCCAAACATCACAGGCACATAAAAATTCCCACTAATAACACATAATTTTTTTTCATCACCAAAATTTCCTCTTAATACCCTAGAATGTGGCCCGTTTAGTTATAGAAAATTAATACATTAATTATAAATATAATTCTTATTAATCCAGAATAATGATCCATCAGGTAAATAAAATATTTCACATATATCTTCATGATTAAAATTATCATAAGGGTCACCAGTTCCACCATTAGAGGAATATAAATTCTAAATATTTTCAAGACATTAGAATATAGTAATTATAATATTGAATATAAACATGTGAATGTTCATTAATCAAAAAAATGTTCTTTACCATTTTGATGATTAATAAGATATGTACATTATTCAATAAATTCCAATGATGTGGCATTATTTCTATTTAATTTATGATGGATACTAAAGTATTTAAGAACTTCAGGATCATAATGAATCATAAATTCAATTCACCAAAGTTTATGCTTCAAATTTTCAAGTCTCAAAACTATACACAAAATGCTTTATCAAATATATCATAGTTTAGTATTAGTCAAATTAAATTTTCACTAAATTAATAAATATGATTTATTTACTATATAAGTACTACATAAATTCAGATTATAATTTTATCTCGCTCAATTTCTAGCTTCATTCCAAATTACAGGAGTACAAGAAGAAGGGAATGTGTTATTTTCACTATGAATGCTCCTAAATATATCACTTAAGTTATCCAATATTTGAATGGAATGTTTTTTTCAATTCATTGAATCAGTCTACTATAGTGTTGATATCCTTCAAAATCACTTATAAATATAGGGAATCCCATATAATATTCTTAACCACCCTTCAATGGTGGTATTAATACACTATTGAATGGATTTTATCTTCTCAATAACTACCAGAAATCCATAAAATCATATATAAATCCATGAAAAACAATTTTATTTGGGAAAATTCATACTTTTTAAGGTTTCCAAAAAATTCATTCATAATTCCTCTAAGAAATTGGTTATATTGTCCACATGTTCTAAAAATGCCTTACTAAACACCAAAATATCTCTTAATTAGACTACCAAAAATATTTAATATATAAGTGTAAGATATGATTCATTAACCTCATAAATGATCTATTAACATTAGTGAGACTGAAGGGGATATCGAAGCAGTCATAAAGTCGATGATTTTTTTCATAAATTCCATTTCCCACTCATTTCATTCATTTATACCAATTTGATGGTAACCAATTCATGTATAAGTTTATACGGAAATAGTAAACCCATTTAACTCATCTATAATATCATATTAACAAGGTATAGGATGAAGATACCTACCCATGATATTATTTATGGCACTTCACTCAATGTAAAATCTCTCTTTTTAGACCTTGATGGGAACCAGAATCACTGGAATAGTCTATTTACTAAATCTCCACATGATATATCCGAAATGAAAAAATTCATGAACATTCCTTTGAATCATATTTTTCTCTCCTAAGTTGACATAGAATGTATGGTGGTTTGGTTGGTGTGATCCTGTTATGAGTTCAATATGTTTCACAATACCTACAATGGATAGAAAAACTCATGGAACCACATATAGAAATACATCAACATTGTCATGAAATAAAGACTCAACAATAATTCAAATTTTTTGTATATTGTTTGTATTTCTAATTTTCTATAAACATGTGTACCAATAGGTTTTCTTGTGAAATAAAATCTTCATTCACCACATTCATTTTTTCCAGACATTTTTTTCTCCTCAATATCCTTATTTTTCCATCTTGATTTTCCTTTTCCCTATAATTCTTTTTCACCCTAATTCAATTATTCAATCTACCACTTTCTATTAGTTTGTTTTTAAATTATTTTGTTTATCACACAGTATTTTTCATTCCCTTTATAAATGAGTATATTTATTATTTTTGGGGTTCATGGGATTGAGGGTTATAGGTTCCCCTTAGAGTAAAAATGAATGAATGTTTAGAAAATTATAACAAGTCACCTTCTGGTAATATTTTATAGACCGAACCAACATTACATATCACGAATTCATTCCTACCACATCACATAGAACCTCATAATTTTACTTACCAATGTTGAATAATACCTCAATCATTTTGGTCACCTTTAACTATCTGGAATTGGACAATCACTAAAAACTGTGTGGGTGTTAGAACTTTATATCCAAATATCACAAATTATCATCTAGCATAGTTCTCAGCACATTGGTACAACTTACTAGAACTTCACATTATCATATGGATCATAGAGAATTAATGAATAAGGTTCTTCCACTTATTATTACCAATAATATAAATATGTGTTATTAGGACTCTTCTAGTTGTAATAATCTCAACATCTTCTACAAATTCTCCTTTTCCAATTTCAAGTGATTCTTCATATTCCTCCTCTGAGCTCCCCCCACCTATCTCTCATTATCCACGGTTGTTGATGGTTTTTATGCACTTGTTTATGAAATATCTAGAAATGTTTCAACTTAAATAAAATATTAAACATTATATATCATGATTACTTATTTGGTTAGTCTCAATAGTCAGCTTCTTAGGTGGACCAATTATATATTTTAATTCTACAATCAATGAACTTTTTAGTCCATTGATGATTCAAAAATATCATTCCATGAATTTCTCTATGAAGTAAAATGGGTTATATGTTTCCTAATCATTCTCCCCTTGATAATTTTTTATATTGGTGGATCATATTTTGGTATCTCAACATGGTGGTATATCGTCACTTAATTGGTAATCCCCTGATTGAATATATGTAAAATTTATGTCATGTTGCCTCTGAATCATCCTCAATGTTTTGTTGAATCATAGTAATTTATATATCCTTGAAATAATATTCTTAATTCATACTACCTTGTGTGAGGTGTTGAATCTGGTTAGGGTGACCTCTATTGTAGTATGAGGGAATAAATCCATTCCTAATGAAAAAAATCACATATTCACAAGTATGGATATGATGCCATTCATATTGGGTTATATCCTACTAAACATGATCCAATCATATTAAGGAATAATAAATTATTTTAATGGCTATATGATTTCCATTTTATAATAGTAATAAAAATGATAAGGGAATACTTACCCAATCTATATCTCACATTCTACTTATGCTTATAGATCACTTTTCCATTGAATGGAACGGAATTTTTCCTTGATACATAAACAATATCTTCTTCATGTGGTATCAGTTTGCCTCTCTAGGTTGTTTAATCATTCTCACCATTTTTGGTACATCCTAAAATCAATATCAATGTTCATTATATCTTCATAGATGATGTGGGGATATGAGGTGCTGCTACACTCTTTGGATTATCATTGATCAACCTTAGGATGAGTGGATTATCTAAGTTTTCAATTCTCTCATGTTTTACCACTGAATTCCTATAGACGACCTTCTAGAAATTTCTCAAAAAATCGGGAATTTAGAGTGAATTTTCTTTTAGTGTGGGAGGTATACATTAGCATCCTTAATTTATATCATGATAACATATATTCCCATGATCTTCTTCGATGATATGAAACAAAAAAATGAAAACACAATTTTGGGTAAACACACAAAATAATAAAAACTGACTCACACATGTGAAGATACAAACACATAAAGATGATTTACACACTCTCACACACATGATGCAAAAACACATGGCACACTAGGATAATCACTCATGCACAAAATACTTTAATATTCACACACAAAAGTATAAACACAAACACATGAATGATATACACACTAACACACACAAGGATACACACACATGATTATTTTTTTGTTTTTTTTCTCATACTATCAATATTTACTTCAAATTCCACAATAATACTAAATATAAAAACTTTTTGGGGAATTCAAAAGACATATATTCTTCCCAAATCAAGACGATGTGGGGGTATGGTTTAACACAGCTTGTTTGAGTGGTAATGGGTTAAAAATTTTTGAGGGAAGAAAAAGTTTAAAAAATAAAGGTAATAATGGATAGAGGTGGATGGTATAAAAATTGTGTTTTTTATGATTCTCAATGATAAAAAAATTATTAAAAAAATGATCCTAATATGATAAGGTGATTATGTAAAATCATATAAAAAGTTTTACATAGAAAAGTAATTTTCTAATAATGTAAAGTACAGAGAGGTGTAAATGTAATTGTATCAGCACTTTTTTTAAATCATGAAAAAAAATTGTTCATAATGTTACAAATCAGAATAATATAATCATATATTAATAATTTTTTAAAATATCATAAACAAATGGATATTATTATAATTTAAAACCACAAAATTACGAGTTGAGAGAATATTATATTATGAATTTTTATTTTATTTTTTTGGGAGTCGAATTACATATAGTAAATAAAATTTTACAGGAGGATTGATATATAATTTTTCTGGTGTAAAATATTTAAATCTTGCACAACATAGGCCAATTTTGGAGGTATTCAAATGAAATGTTTTTTTTGTTTTTTAATAGGTGGATAATATTGAAATAAAATATTGATAATATATAAATAAAATGGAAGAAGGTGATAGATACATACCATATAAACCAAATCTCTCATACCAACATATGTGATATGCATGAGGTGGTTTGATCATCATGGAGTTGGGTGATGGATGAAGAATACAATTTGGGGGAATGTGTCAGGTGAAGTTCATATATTGTGGTCGAAATTAGTCAACCAATTATATAAGGATATTGATATATACCTTAGAATAAAACCATAATTAAGGTAGCATTAGCCAACCCACAGAATAACAAAATTAGTTTGAGGTACAAAATTGGAGGCTTTGTGATCATGGATCACCAATCATACATGTAGACTAATATGGAAGGAATTCATAACAATAATGGTTAATACTATATCAATCCTCACACTATTGATAGAAATAAAGAACGCCCATATCTTCGGCTACGGGCCTCCGATCGATGCACCGTCAGTTGCGACACGATCCTTGGAACGAGACGGTCGTTTCGGTATATCGTACTCAAGGTTTCAGAATACTTTGAGTACGGTCGGGTTGGTTCGTACATGTAACCAACCGAGCCCTCGGAGTAGAAACGCTCATATCTTGAGCTTCAGACATCAGATTGACGTGCCGTAGACTTTGTTGTTTTCCTCTAAGTGAGACCGATCTTTTGGCACACTCCGCCCGAGGTTTGGACACAGGTGGTGTATGGTCGGGTTGGTTTTTCCTTACAAACCAACCGGGCCCCTAGGATAGAAAAGCCAAAAACTCTCAGACCGGGCGTCCGATTGATGCACCGTCTACGATGTTGAGTTCCTGTTGACGATACAGAACTTTTGGATACATCAACTCTGGACCTTGTGTCAGTTGATGTATCAGCCTATCGGCTCGTGGAGCGGACCATCCTGAACGAGCTTGTTGTGTGCGGCAACCCTAGTGTTGGTTGCGACTTTGACGATGACGACTGTGCAGAGATCCTCAGTGGACTGCGACGATGAAGAGTGCTGGTCTTGTATCCTATATGGGTCCCAGCTGTGCTGGTCTTGTATCCTATGTGTGTCCCAGCTTAGATGATTCAATGCTGGTCTTGTATCCTATGTGGGTCCTAGCATAGATGAATCAATGAAGAGTGTTGGTCTTGTATCCTATGTGGGTCCCAGCTGTGCTGGTCTTGTATCAGATCTGGGTCCCAGCTTAGATGATTCAGTGCTCGTCTTGTATCCTATGTGGGTCCCAGCATAGATGAATCAATGAAGAGTGCTGGTCTTGTATTCTATGTGGGTCCCAGCTGTGCTGGTCTTGTATCCTATGTGGGTCTCATCTGTGCTGGTCTTGTATCCTATGTGGGTCCCAGCTTAGATGATTCAGTGAAGACAGCTGGTATTGCATCCTCAGTGGGTCCCAGCTTAGATGATTCAGTATCTTTATCTGATCATCCCTTTCACCTTTTCGACAAAGTATATTCTATGTGAGCTGAATCCTGTTTACTCTCCTTTGTGGATTTTGTTGAACTATCCTGGCTGGATTTACTGTTTACTTTCCTTTGTGAATTGTTTTGAGCTATCCTATGTGGATTACTTTTGCTGTCCTTCATGGATTATGTTGTTCTATTCTGTGTGAGTATACTTTTTTCTTTCCTGTGTGGATTGGGTTGTGGTTGGGCTCGGATGTCGGAGCCGAACGGGAATTGATGACTTAGGTATATGTATGGGCATATACCTAAGCAGTGTCGGTTGTTACTTCGTGATTGTATCTTTCCATTGTGGTTTATCTTTTGGGGATTTCGGGAGACCTTCGGGGGTCCCAGGATCCCTACTGAATAGCTTATACTCACCCCTGCATGGGCTATGCCCGCACTTCGTTGTGTTTGTTGCAGACAACGGACATCGCTGATCGTGGTGGAGGCTTGCGGAGCAGGACGGTGACTAGAGGTGGACCACTGGGCGGGACGTACTCGGAGCAAACGGCTGGACCGAGGAGTTGTGGAGGCTATCTGTGCTCGCCCTTCAGGTGGGACTTCCAGAGGACGGCTCGACGCTGCGTCTTTTCCTTTCAGTTGTTGTTTTCCCCTTTCAGTTGGACATTACAGTTGGGCTTGTATTTCTGGCCTCTTTTTCATTCAGCACATCTTGTTACAGTTTTTATTTAGTGCCTATCGATCCATTGTGGTTCCGATGACTTAGATGGATCAGTGATCATCTCTATCGTCATTTTAAGAAGTATACCTATGTGAGCTGAAACTCTGTTTTACTTTCCTTTGTGGATTGTGTTGAGATATCCTGTGTGGATTTAAGTTTTACTTTTCTTTTGTGGATCTTGATGAGCTATCCTATGTGGATTTAAGTTTTACCTTCCTTTGTGGATTGTGTTGAGCTATCCTGTGTGGATTTTACGTTTTTCTTTCATGTGTGGACTGGGTTGTACTTGAGCTCGGATGTTGGAGCCGAGCGAGAATTGATGACTTAAGTATATGTATGGGCATATACCTATGTCGTGTCGGATGTTACTTCGTGATTGTATCTTTCCATTGTGGTTTATCCTTTGTAGATTCTGGGAGACCTTCGGGGGTCTCGGGGTCCCTACTGAGTAGCTTATACTCACCCCTGCACAGGCTATGCCCGCACTACGTTGTGTTGGTTGCAGACGACGGACAACGCTGATCGTGGTGGAGGCTCGCGGAGCAGGACTGTACCTGGAGGTGGACCACTGGGCGGGGTGTACTCGGAGCGGTAGGATGGACTCGAGGAGAAGTGGAGGCTTTCTGTACCCACCCTTAAGGTGGGACTTCCAGAGGACGGCTCGACGTTGCGACTTTACTTTTCAGTTGCTGTTTTTCCCCATTCAGTTGTACTTTACAGTTGGGCTTGTATTTCCGGCCCCATTTACTTTTCTGCACTTATTATTGTACCAGTTTTTACTTAGTGTTTACTTTTTCCGCTTTCTTACTCTGTAGTGCTTGTTTACTTTTCAAAGGCAATGACTTCCCTTTTTACCAGGATTTTACGCCTTGGTGCTAGTCGCCAGCCCCTGGCCTATGGAAGGCGGGCTTGGGGTAGTCACGGCACGGGACCCGAGGACGGGTCGTGACCCGTAAATTTTAAGGAAATTTTTTTCTTAATTTTCTTTGGAATTTTACAAGAACGAAGCTTTTGACGGCACCGAATTCCGAGGCCCGGTGTGCCCAGAATCATTTTCCAAAATTTGGCTCGGGTACGTTCAGTGAACGAACGAGCGGGTTTTTCTAACTTTTGAACCGGTGCTCGGAATCGAATTCTGAGGGCACCGATGGAATCACAGCGCCAGTTTTTGCTTAGAAACGCCTCTTCTGGAGTTGAGTTTTTTCAGTTGTGGTTTTTAATTTTAGGTTTTTAAGTTAAGAAATAAAATAATGTTGTGAGACAATTTTATTTTTATTTCACTTAATGCCGCTTAAAGACCACTTCAAGCTGTTTAAGCTGAGTTGATGAGGATAGGGTGCTATCCAAAAATATCCTACCCTCTTGGTAGGATATTTGTGAGATGGGCCCTGCACAAGCCCCACCGTTTCTTTTCCCCTAAGTAACGCACGCGCGAAAACCAGTTTTTATGAAAGTCAACTGACGCGTTTCTTAAATTCTTAACGCACCATTTAATTGGGCGGTTTCATCCGTTGAATTAATTATATGAATTAATGGGTCATTACTTATCTCTTTTTCTTTTGTTGGCATGTTAATAAAATAAGACCAACGCTTTTTCTCCTTAAGTGTTGTTCGTTGAGAGGATTTGGAAAACCACAAGTTCTTCATCCTTCTTCTCGAAGAACACGAAGAACGTGAAGAACGTGAAGAATGTCAGCCTTCGACGAAGGGAGACGAAGAACGTCGAGCCTTCGGAGATCGACGATGTGACGCAAAGTACCGCGACGCCGACGGTTCTTCTTCCGCGACGTTCTTCCGCGACAATCCACCCCCGTGACAACCTTCGATTTACAACGACAAGGTAGGGGGTTGCACTTCATTTAAATCTCTTTTTGGGTTATAACAACATCACAGATTTAATTATTATTAATTAAATCTGTTGTTTCTTGATCCTCGGAGATCGTCGACGCGACGCCCTTCCACAGCGACGCGACGCCCTTCCGCGACGTGACACTCCACTTGTTCCGCGACGGTCAATTCCACGAAGAACGCGCGTGCGACGACTTGATGAGGTAGGGGTTTGTTGTGAAACAATTTATTTTCCCGTGATTGTTTCTTTTAAAATAAAGAACCCAGTTTCATAGGAACAATTTTAATTTACTAAAATTGTTATTTGTTATGTTTTCTATGTGTTGATTATTCTTCCCGATTGTTATCGCCTAACGCGGAGGGTGCAGGCCAAACGAACACGGCCCGACAACCCTCCGCAGTTCTTCGTTGTTGTGTGGATTTGGAAGGCGATGAAAAAATGTGCCGCAAAGGGGATTTGATGTTTCCTAAGTAAATAACGAGACCTGGGAGGAGCGGCGGCACATACGGGAATGAAAATGGACCACTGGAGCAACTCCGGTGGCCCGTGGAAGTTTCCGCCGGCGCGCTATGCCGGCACGGCGGTGACGGCGGCCAGCCACGGCCGGCCGCCAAGCGGCTGTGACGCCCAGTGCGCCACCGGGAGCCACGGCGGCGAGGCGGTTCTGCGGCCGCGTGGAACCTTGGTTCAGGGACACGGCGGCACAGCCGCGTCCGGGTGGTTCAGGGTGGCCCCACGTGGGGCCGCGTCACATTGACACCGCGGGGACAGCGCCCACCCCGCGGGTTCCTCCGCTCGGCCGGCTCGGCCGAGGCAAGCCGGGCCGACCCGCCTGGTCAGGTCGCGTCCAAGCCGGGCCGGGTCGCGCCGAACCAGGTCGGACTTGGACCCAGGTCGGGTGGACCCAGGGGGGTTGGGCTGGGTCATTCCGGGCCCAGACCCCCCGTCTCCGGACGTTTTCGGTATCTTGCTCATAACGTGAGCTACGGGTCTCCAAACGACTCGCCGTCAGAGGAAACACGATCCTTGGATCGAGACAGTCGTTTCGGTATATTACACTCAAGGTTTCGGGATATTTTGGGTTCGGCCGGGTTGGTTCGTACACGAAACCAACCGGGCCCTCGGAGCGGAAACGCTCATATCTTGAGCTTCGGACGTACGATTGACGTTCCATCAACTTTTTTGAATTTCTCTAAGTGAGACGAATCTTTTGGATCACACCACCCAAGGTTTGGACATAGGTGCAGTACGGTCGGGTTGGTTTTGCCTTAAAAAACCAACAGGGCCCCTGGGACGAAAAAGCCAATAACTCTCAGACCGGGCGTCCGATTGACGCGCCGTCTACGACGTGAAGTTCCTGTTGATGATATGGATCTTTAGGATACATCATCTCTGGACCTTATGTCGTTTGATGTATCAGCCTCTCGACTCATGGAGCGGACCCTCCCGAACGAGCTTGCTGTGTGCGGGAACCCTAGTGCTATCTGCGACTTCGACGACGCCGACTGTGCAGAGATCCTCAGTGGACTGCGACGATGAAGAGTGCTGGTCTTGTATCCTATGTGGGTCCCAACTGAGCGGGTCTTGTATCCTATGTGGGTCCTAGCATAGATGATTCAGTGCGGGTCTTGTATCCTATGTGGGTCCCAACATAGATGAATAAATGAAGAGTGCTGGTCTTGTATCCTATGTGGGTCCCAGGTGTGCTGGTCTTGTATCCTATGTGGGTACCAGCTTAGATGATTTAGTTCTGGTCTTGTATCCTATGTGAGTCCCAGCATAGATGAATCAATGAAGAGTGCTGGTCTTGTATCCTATGTGGGTCCCAACTGTGCTGGTCTTGTATCCTATGTGGGCCCCATATTAGATGATTCAGTGAAGAAAGCTGGTCTTGCATCCTTAGTGGGTCCCAGCTTATATGATTCAGTATCATTATCTAATCATCCCTTTCACCTTTTTCGACGATGTATTTTTCTGTGTGAGCTTAATCCTATTTACTCTCCTTTGTGGATTGTGTTGAACTATCCTGGGTGGATTTTTTTTTTACTTTCCTTTGTGGATTGTGTTGAGCTATCCTATGTGGATTACTTTTTCTCTCCTTCGTGGATTATGTTGTGCTATTCTGTGTTAGTATACGTTTTGCTTTCCTGTGTGGATTGGGTTGTTCTTGGGCTCGAATGCTGGAGTCGAACAGGAATTGATGTCTTAGGTATATGTATGGGAATATAACTAAGGAGTGTCGGTTGTTACTTCGTGATTGTATCTTTCCTTTGTGGTTTATCCTTTGTGGATTTCGGGAGACCTTCGGGGGTCTCGGGGTCCCTACTGGTATCTTATACTCACCCCTGCACGGGATATGCCCGCACTTCATTGTGTTAGTTGCAGACGACGGATAGTGCTGATCGTGGTGGAGTCTTGCGGAGCAGGGCGGTACCTGGAGGTGGACCGCTGGGCGGGATGTACTCGGAGCGGACGGCTGGACCGAGGAGCTGTGGAGGCTATCTGTGATCGCCCCTCAGGTTGGACTTCTAGAGGACGGCTCGACACTACGACTTTTCTTTTCAGTTGCTGTTTTTCACATTCGGTTGTACTTTACAGTTGGGCTTGTATTTCCGACCCCTTTTACTTTCAGCACAACTTGTTACAGTTTTTAATTAGTTTTTGCTCTTTCCACTTTCTTACTCTGTGATGGTTTTTTACTTTACAAAGGAAATGCCTTCCCTGTTATCGGGATTTATGCCTTGGTGCTAGTCGCCAGCCCCTGGCCTATGGAAGGCGGGCTTGGGGTAGTCACGACACGGGCCCCGAGGACGGGTCGTGACAAATTGGTATTAGAGGATTTCGGTTCTACCACTGACTCTGATATTTCTTCTATGTGAAGCAATAGTGTTCAGCATATTGGGTGTGGTTATCAGTCCAGGGAGTCCAGTGTTGGTGTGGCGGCCGACGTATCCGTACACCAGGACCCTGACTTCTGATTTCTGACTTAATGCACGAAAACATTAATTGCTTGTGTGTCCATGTTTTCTTTGTGATTACTTGTGTTAGCTCACCAGGTATACAGTTCTGACCATTGCGCGCCTGTTTCTTTTCAGGATGGCCCCATGACAGCAGCCAGCTAGGGTTCCGAGAGTGGAGCGTGATGACAACCCACCGAGCGATGAGGCCTCGTTGCAGGGCTCCTTGTCAGCAGAGGCACCATCGGTACCTTTACCCGCCGAGCCACCGATGCTACTAGCCCTAGCCGCTGACGATGCACTTCTCCTTAGTGCACTGCATGAGTTCCAGCGCCAGCGACAACCCAGGATCCGCGGGGAGATGGACCCTCAGGCCGTCGAGGACTGGATGGAGGCAGTTGTACGGTTTTTCCTATTAGTGAGGACACCAGCAGACCTCATGGTGATCCTCGCAGTGAGCCTCCTGCACGCGGCAGCAGGCAGATGGTGGAGCTTGATGCTCCAGGTGCACAACGAGACATCTCTCCTCTGGACGGACATTGAGAGCATCTTCCGCTCCGAGTTCGTCCCAGCCACCCTCCGTGCGGTGTGAATCCAAGAGCTGCTACAGCTATGGCAGGGCAGCATGACAGTGGCCCAGTACTCGGCGAGATTTACTGATCTCTTGTGCTACTCCACAGATATGGTACGAGACCCGTTCTTCCGGGCCCAGACCTTCGAGCAGGGACTGAGGCATGAGATCAGGGCTTCGATGATCTCCCTCAACATTCCGACACAGGCAGAGGTGTTGGAGAGAGCCCTTTTAGTAGAGAGTATTCTCGCCAAGCAGGCTCCAGTGACAGGGCCCTCTGCAGGACGGCACGTAGTAGGGTCATCCACAGCTGGCAGTAGAAAGGTGACATAGAGGTCCAAACGGGCTAGACCATCAGTTGGGAAGTCTCAGGATGAAGATTCGGTTGTGCGGGGCACCTGAAGGAGAGCCAGCTATACGAGGGGCAAGCATTTCTACGCATGCAGCGGGCGAGATCACATGGCTCGAGACTGCCCGACTCGTCTTACAGATGAGTAGCAGGTGGTAGAGGGACCTCCTAGACAGAGGTTCTTCCACGGTAGTCCGCATGGTGCCGGCGGACGAGGCAGAGGAGCTGGCTGAGTAGCAGATGGTGGGAAACAATTTGAGGTGTTGCCACCACCATCACCAAGAGGTCCACCCCAACCACAGGTGGTTGGTGGACATGCGAGAGCTCAGCTTCATGTTGCTGAGGCCTTCGATCATGGAGCTCTGGGGGCAGATGGACAGGAGAGGAATTAGTGGATACATCCTTTGTACTTATAGTTCTTTTTTTTGTGTGGTGTCTTTGTATTATGAGATGCGATAGTAAAAGACTCTTAACTTTGTGATGTTTTCATTTCTGTCCTCTTTTGTGTTGTTACTAAGAGGTTCCAGTTTAGACTGTTGACTTGACCCTAACTTGTGATACATCTACTCGAGGAGACCCAGTTACCACACACTGATGCCGACAGTGTGACTCAACCCTTGGAGGCGAGAGTAATGGTTGGATCTTTTGGTAGTAGCATCGAGGCCTTACGACGTCATCCTTGGTGTGGATTAGCAACATCCATGTCGGGATTGACTATATTAGGAAAATGAAGTGGTTCATCCGGGGGATGAGACCAGATTTCTCTTATCGTCAAAGAAGAAATCTTAGTAGTTCTTGTGGGATCGGAGATATTCCAGGTCATCTAAGAGCGGATGAGTATAGCTCAGAGCCGACCGAAGTGCTATGCTGACAGGAGGCGAAGGCGACATGAGTTCGAGGATGGCGACCACGTCTTCATGTGGGTATCACCTCGACGTGGATTACGGAGGTTGGGCCGAAGCGGCGAGTTGTCTCCACGCATCATCGGACCCTTCCAGGTCCTCAGCAGGATTGGAAAGGTGGCTTATCACCTGGCTCTACCACCACAATTGCGCCGGGTGCACGACGTCTTCCACGTATCTCAGCAGAGGAGATACGTGCACGACCCGATGCCAATCTTTGACCATGGAGAGCTGGTATTTGATGATGGGGTGACTTTTGCGGAGGTCCCAGTGGAGATCCAGGATCGACAGGAGCGGGTCCTACGTGGACGATCGATTCCTCTAGTGCGCTTCAGATGGCAGCTCGGGAACCTCCAGGAGAGCACTTGTGAGCGGGAGGCTCAGATACGTGCTCAGTACCGCCTTTGTATCCCTAAGTTTGTGGTGAAGCTTTACGGGGATGTAAATCCCTATGGTGGGAGTAATGTATAGGCCCGTAAATTTAAAGGAATTTTTTTTCATAATTTTCTTTGGAATTTTACAATAACGCAGCTTCTGACGGCACCGAATTCCGAGGCCCGGTGTGCCCGGAATCTTTTTCTGAAGTTTGGATTGGGTACGTTCAGTGAACGAATGAGCGGGTTTTTCTATCTTTTGAAACGGTGATCGGAATCGAATTCTGAGGGCACCGATGGAATTGAAGCGCCAGTTTTTTCTTAGAAACTCCTCTTCTAGAGTTGCGTTTGCTCGGTTGTGGTTTTTAATTTTTGGGTTTTATGTTAAGAAATAAAATAAAGTTGTGCGACAATTTTATTTTTATTTCACTTAAAGCCGCTTAAAGACCACTTCAAGCTGTTTAAGCTGAGTTGATGAAGATAGGGTGCTATCCAAAAATATCCTACACTCTTGGTAGGATATTTGTGAGGTGGGGCCCGCACGAGCCCCACCGTTTCTTTTCCCCTGAGTAACGCACCTGCGAAAACCAGTTTTTATGAAAGTCAACTAACGCGTTTCTTAAATTCTTAATGCACCATTTAATTGGGTGGTTTTATTCGTTGAATTAATTATATGAATTAATGGGTCTTTAATTATCTCTTTTTCGTTTGTTGGAATGTTAATAAAATAATACCAATTCTTTTTCTCCTTAAGTGTTGTTCGTTGAGAGGATTTGACAAACCTCATGTTCTTCATCCTTCTTCGCGAAGAACGCGAAGAACGCGAAGAACGCCGGCCATCGACGAAGGGCGACGAAGAATGACGAGCCTTCGGATATCGACGACGCGACGCCAAGTACCGCGACACCAACGGTTCTTCTTCCGTGACGTTCTTCCGCGAAAATCCAACCCTGCGACAACCTTCGATCGACAACGACAAGGTGTGGGGTTGCGCTTCATTTAAATCTCTTTGTGGGTTATAACAACATCACAGATTTAATTATTATTAATTAAATCTGTTGTTTCTTGATCCTCGGAGATCGTCGACGTGACGCCCTTCCACGACGACGTGACGCCCTTCCGCGACGCGACGATCCACTTGTTCCGCGATGGTCAATTCCGTGAAGAACGCGCGTGCGACGACTTGATGAGGTAGGGGTTTGTTGTGAAACAATTTATTTTCCCGTGATTGTTTCTTTTAAAATAAAGAACCCGATTTCATAAGAAAAATTTTAGTTTCCTAATATTTTTATTTGTTATCTTTTCTATGTGTTGATTATTCTTCCAAATTGTTATCGCCTAACGCGGAGGGTGCAGGCCAAAAGAACACGGTCCGACAACCCTCCGCAGTTCTTTGTTGTTGTGCGGATTTGGTGGGAGATGAAAAAACGTTCCGCAAAGGCGATTTGATGTTTCCGCAGTGAAGAACGGGACCCGGGAGGAGCGGCGGCGCAGAAGGGAATGAAAACGGACCACCGGAGAAACTCCGGTGGCACGCGGATGCTTCCGCAGGCAGCCGGAGGCGGCGGCCGGCAGAGGCGCCCAGCGCGCCGCCGGGAAAACCTCGCTGCGGATGAAGCCGTGGCATGGAGGCGGTTCCGCGGCAGCACGGAACCACAGTTCAGGGACGCGGCGGACCGGCCGCGTCCGGGTGGTTCGGGGCGGCCCCACGCGGGGCCGCGTCACTTTGACACCGCGGGGGCAGCGCCCACCCCGCGGGTTCCTCCGCTCGGCTGGCTCGGCCGAGCCAAGACGGGCCGACCCGCCTTGTCGGGTCGCACCCAGGCCGAGCCTGGCCGCCTTGGCCGGGCCGGGTCGCTCCAAACTGCGTCAAACCCGGACCGGGGTCGGGTCGACCCGGTTCGGACCGACCCAGGGGGGTTGGGCCGGGTCGGTCCGGGCCCAGACCCCCCGTCTCCGGACGTCTTCGGTCTTTATCTCATAACATGAGCTACGAGCCTCCAAACGACTCGCCGTCAGTGGAAACGCGATCCTTGGATCGATACGGTCGTTTCGGTATATTACAATCATGCTTTCAGGATACTTTGGGTTCGGCCGAGTTGGTTCGTACACGAAACCAACCGGGCCCTCGGAGCGGAAATGCTCATATCTTGAGTTTCGGACGTCCGATTGACATGCCGTCGACTTTTTTCAATTCCTCTAAGTGAGACGGATCTTTTGGCTCACTCCTCCCAAGGTTTAGACGTAGGTGGAGTATGGTCGGGTTGGTTTTTCCTTAAAAAACCAACCGGGCCCCAGGGACGAAAACCCCAATAACTCTCAGACCGGGCGTCCGATTGACGCGCCGTCTGCGACGTGAAGTTCCTGTTGATGATACAGAACTTTTGGATACATCAACTCTGAAACATTTGTTAGTTTATGTATCAGCCTCTCGGCTCGTGGAGTGGACCCTCCCGAACGAGCTTGCTGTGTGCGGGAACCCTAGTGCTGGCTGTGACTTCGACGACGACGACTGTGCAGAGATCCTCAGTGGACTGCGACAATGAAGAGTGCTGGTCTTGTATCCTATGTGGGTCCCAGCTGTGCTGGTCTTGTATCCTATATGGGTCCCAGCTTAGATGATTCAGTGCCGGTCTTGTATCCTATGTGGGTCCCAACATAGATGAATCAATGAAGAGTGCTGGTCTTGTATCCTATATGGGTCTGAGCTGTGCTGGTCTTGTATCCTATGTGGGTCCCAGCTTACATGATTCAGTGTTGGTATTATATCCTATGTGGGTCCGAGCATAGATGAATCAATGAAGTGAGCTGGTCTTGTATCCTATGTGGGTCCCAGCTGTGCTGGTCTTGTATCCTATGTGGGTCCCAGCTTAGATGATTCAGTGAAGACAGCTGGTCTTGCATCCTCAGTGGGTCCCAGCTTAGATGATTCAGTATCTTTATCTGATCATCCCTTTCACCTATTTTGACGAAGTATTTTTCTGTGTGAACTGAATCCTGTTTACTCTCCTTTGTGGATTGTGTTGAACTATCCTGGGTGGATTTTCTGTTTACTTTATTTTGTGGATTGTGTTGAGCTATCCTATGTGGATTGCTTTTTCTCTCCTTCGTGGATTTTGTTGTGCTATTCTGTGTGAGTATACGTTTTGCTTTCCTGTGTGGATTGGGTTGTGCTTGGGCTCAGATGTTGGAGCCGAACGGGAATTGATGACTTAGGTATATGTATGGGCATATACCTAAGCAGTGTCGGTTGTTACTTCGTGATTGTATCTTTCCATTGTGGTTTATCCTTTGTGGATTTCGGGAGGCCATCAGGGTTCTTGGGGTCCCTACTGAGTAGCTTATACTCACCCCTACATGGGCTATGCCCGCACTTCGTTGTGTTCGTTGCAGACGACGGACAACGCTGATCGTGGTGGAGGCTTGCGGAGCAGGGAGGTACCTAGAGGTGGACCACTGGTGGGACGTACGCGGAGCAGACGACTGGACCGAGGAGCTATGGAGGCTATCTGTGCTCGCCCCTCGGGTGGGACTTCCAGAGGACGGCTCAACGCTACAGATTTTCTTTTCAGTTGCTGTTTTTCCCTTTCAGTTGTACTTTACAGTTGGTCTTGTGTTTCCGGCCCCTTTTACTTTTAGCACAGCTTGTTACAGTTTTTACTTAGCTTTTACTCTTTCTGCTTGCTTACTCTGTGATGGTTGTTTACTTTACAAAGGTAACGCCTTCCCTGTTATCAGGATTTATGCCTTGGTGCTAGTCGCTAGCCCCTAGCCTATGGAAGGCGGGCTTGGGGTAGTCACGACACGGGCCCCAATGACGGGTCGTGATAAAGACCACCACAACAATATTGAGTGGCTTACAAGTTCTATGTGGGTCCTTACATATAGCTACAGAGTGACACAATAGTCAATGATGTAATACACTAAATTTGTTAAAGCTAAACCATCGTTGTTCTCTTAAATTAAAAAAATGATAATCTATAAAAAGTTATTTTTGGAAAATTCGTTCGTGTATTTCAACCTATGGCACATTAGATTTGACTACAAGTACCTTGCCCTCCAAATATGACTTTAGTGTCCAATGATCCCATTCTATAATCTCCATGTTCACATGCTTCAACAATTATGGCAACAATGTGGTCCAAGATTTAAACATTACGTTTTGTCTTGATTATGTGAGATAATATTACCATTTTGTCCATCTCTAAAAATTGAGATCCATTGGGCCTTTAGTGAAGTGAGATGGAAATCCATTATATCATTCAACTTCTTTAATCTCCCTTAAATCGTCGAGCCCTTCTATACCATCTCAACTACATGGGAAATTGACTTGGTGCCTTCAACAAGGTTCTCATCAACAAGATCATATTTTTAAACATTATTATGTTTTTAATTGTATTTATGTTTTGATTCCTCATGTGTTATAATAAATGTTTTTCTCTGTTTTTTTACCAATGTTATGATCATGGATCTTTATTATGCTCTTATTCCCTTATAATTATTTTTTATCACTTATAATTATCATTGGTTATCTCTAATGTTGTCCTAACTAAGCATCTTAGCTCACCCATTTCTAATATTTTCTTTCCCCTCATAAAAAATGGTACCCCTATGAGATATGTTTATATGGGGGATTATACCTAATTAGTTATAATGAAATTTATGTGAGTATTATAAAATATGGTTTTCATGCAGATAATATTGCTTGAAACTAAAACTTCATTTCTACAGTACAAATGAATTTTTGAGAAATTAAATGATTAAAAATTTAAAATAAAAATATAAATGGTTTTATTTAGATTAGTTCACTCTATCTGGTATCAAAGTAGGATTTATTTACTTTTTTTTAAAAAAAAATTGGATTATATATGGTTCTAGAGTTAATATGTAATCTATATTGACTCTTAGTAATGAAATTAATTTCATTCACATCGGTCATCATTTTAGGATTATAATTTTAAATAATCAGGCCACAAATTATACATAAAAAACCCATAATATATAGAGTGGACACTTTCGATTGGTATCCATTTTGAAAAAAATATAAAACATTTAAAATTATATCACGATTTGTTTTTAATTAAAATCTCAATGATGTCCAATTCATCTTCTTTTTTTCTTGTATAAATTTTAGAAACCTATAATTTTTTTTTAAAAACATGGTACAAACACGATATCTCAGAAAGGGATAAAAAAGAAACAATTAGTTCTGTAAAATCATTAAAAATCATATAATGTGTACCTTTATCTTCATTGTTCATTGATAATATGAAATAAAATATTTTTACATGAATAAAAATGAGAATTATTTCTCAGGGAAAATCATTATAGTCGATAGCATGAAATATAATGTCATTTGGTGACTTGGAGAATCATATACATAATCCCTTTCAAATACCAATTAATCAAAATAACTATAAAGATTCCAAAATTATCATTATCCAATGCATAAGAGATATATAATGGGGGAAAATGGTATAAACTATATTATGGTCAAACATGCTCTATAATGGGGCCCATCCTTTCATAAACGCTATATCGAACTTATCCATATCTCACAAGCTATAATAGTGTTCGCCACTTCGTATAATATGTTTTGAGATCCCTCATGATCTACAATGTGGATCAATGATTTTTATAAGTTGTACAAAGACTTCTTATTTAAAATAATTCACATGTACCATATCAATGGTAAAATACTATAATCATAAAACCTATTAAAATCCTTTTAAAATCCCTCAAAAAAATTATATAATAATACAAATTCATTAGAGAACTCATTTTATATACCCAAACACCCTATAATTTGAAATAATATTTTCAATAAAAAAACCAAAATAAAATAAAATAAGTGTTTTCACTTATGAAATCATGTAATCTTTCATATCAATATGTAAATCCATTAAAAATCCTGAAGCCATGAAAGGTCATTATCAATGAATTTTACATATTGGACATTTCTAATTTTATTTTCCAAAATTTCGCTTTTAATACATGTATAATAGTCAATTTTAATACATTTCAGTTAAAATATAATTATATGTAAATTTTTCTTTCTAATTATTTTATCTTTATATAATTAAATATTATAAATAATATCTTGAATATTGAAATGGAAGAACAAATAAAATCATCAAACATTCTATGTGACCAAAACCACTTTAAAATTTTAAATCTTAATCCCAATAAAAGAATAAAATTTAAAAATCATTAAATAACATAATAAGAGATATAATACGGGTATAGAAATTCAATGGGGTAGTTTATACAAATTTTAATAGAATACAAGTGCATATCATCAAGAAATGTCTCAATGAATGTAAATTGTGATGAAATCCCTAACCATGATTCCTAATTGTCTTGTGTCTCTTTATATTGTTGAATAATAATCATATGTTATTCATTTAAATTATTCCAAACTTTTTTCATGTCAATCATTAGTTTAATTACCCTTACTATTTTTTTTAAACAATTACTTAAACAAGTAAGTATATGTCAGGTTCTTCGACCATATTCGGTTGAGGTGTCAAATTGACAAGGTTTGTTGACAATGGTCAAGGAGTTCATTATATAAATATATTAAGAATAATAATAATGAAATTATTATATTATTTATACATATTTCATACTTTTATAACTTATCATAAAATATGGTTATTAAAAATGAACCAATATTACAATCATGGAGTTAGTATGTCGTACGTACACATGAGTAACATATCCATTTACAAATGATCATTACATGAAGAATTATATTAATATATATATTTATTTATTGATAGTTATTTCATATATATACATTATAATTTAATTATATATTCTAATATAAATCATTATTATCATCTAAATGGTATCACATAACTTCAAGGAAGCGATAGTCCACACATCCGTGAATGATGTTATCAAATTTTCAGTGTGTGAAAATGTAATATTAAAAATGACATATCAAATTTATTGAAATTTAATTATTTCATAAATAAAAAATATATTTAATTTATATCACATAATTTTATTAGACTCATCTTTAATATATTTCTTCTAATGTGTGAATGTATCACAACACTTTGAGGAGTCAGTAGTCCACACATCCACCAATGATGCCATATAATCTTATAAACATTGAGAGCATGAAGGTATATATTATATAACCATTAAAGAAGTTTTAATACAACATAAATAACATATATATCATATATGAACTTTATTTCCATCATAATTCCCAACCATGATATGTGTTAAAGGAAAAAACAAGGACAACGTTTCATGAGGTGGTAGTTCCCTATACACATGAACGGTAATTTCATTATAGATTTGATTGATGTGCGTGTTGTTGTAGGTATAATCCACAACATAACAAAATTTAAGTATACTAAGGATACTTATGTTGTTATATAAGAAATAAAGAAAAACAATTTAATTATTTTAGAAATAAATTAATCAAATGTGATATTTTATGATGGTTACCTCTATTTTGGGTAACTCTATTTAGTTATCACCAAAGGGATTACATGGATGGTTTTTTTCCAATATGTTGCCTTTTTGGATAATATGAGAGATTTTGGGTGGTTATTGTTTCATGAATTGGGCGATTCAAAAGGTTTTAGAGGTGTGAAGATAGGAGAAGAGTGAATGTATTTTTTATAGTGGTAGAGGAGAAACATTCTTATATATACAGAAAAATAAACACTATTGGGAGGTCTCCCTTACCTAATATTCTTCCCAAATGAAAAATAATAGAATAAATTGGATTTGTGGTAGATCCAAACTAAAAAACAGAAAAATAAAATCATTTTATTCATTTGATACTCAATTTTCAAGTTTCCTTGCGTCTTTTTTGATTTTGGGTTTTCCTTTTGGAATATAGTTTTATAAACTAAATTATTAATTAATAAATACTAAATTAAATTGAAACAAATTATAAAATTTACATCCACATATTCTAAAATTTAAACTATATTTTTTAAAATAAAAATACAATATGTGTTGCCAATTAATTTTAAAAAACCAAAGTAAAGTTCCAAAATACATCTTTAACCCTAACAATTCTAACAATGTCTTTACTATTTATGGGTAAATATTTTCAATATATAAGATATATTGAACCATTAATGTAACCTATTGTATATTTTTAACACTATAAAATAACTTTTCATATGTGTCAGGACCCGACCCTACCCGGGCTCGAGCCGCTACTACCCCAAGCCCGCCTCCATAGGCCAGGGGCTGGTGACCAGCGCCGAAGGCATAACAACTCAGGGAGGACATTTCCTAGGTACCTGTACACTCACACATGTAGCACACTCAATGAAAAAGTGCAGAGTAAAAAGAAACGTAAAGGGAAACTGCTATAAATAAACCACAATGTGCACATACCTGTAAATGTACAAAGCAAGTGCTAAAAGTAACTGAAAAATAAAAGGGGCAAACACACCGCCCAACCAGAAAAGTTCCACAACCCAACAACAGGTAAACAGAAAGGAAAACAGCTGGAACGGTCCTCCACCTAGAACCCGACTCCGACCACCGCACGCTGTCCACGATCCTGAACTCCTAAGCTCCACTGAAGTCATGACCAACCTGTTCGTCATTTGCAAGGGCACACCAAATGTGGGAAAAGACCAAGCATGGGTGAGTATAAAAATACTCAGTAGAACACCCTGAAGGCTCAAGGGAGCAGCAAAGGAGGTACTGAAGGGTGAGTAGTAGAGAGTATAGAAAAAGTAGAGGAGTACAACTGAAAGTGAAGTAAGAGTTACAGTAGAGAGTCTAGCTCAACCCAACAAGAGAAAGGAGGTAGACTCATCCAGACACAAGGAGTTGGAAAAGGTGAGATGATGAACTTCTCATCGAGTCTTCTCTCCCTATAGCAGGAGAGTAGACTCATCCAACCACGAGAATCTAGACACGGAAAGCACGTGGCATACCCCACACGTCTTCACCTCATTTGGAAGGAGAGTAAACAAACCCAATAAGTGGTTACTGGATCAAGGTTTATAAAAATACATATTCTCAATAAGAAGCCTGAACTAGGTCATAAAGGGATCTCCATCCCGTAGCTCAGCCCATGAAAATGAGTAGCCAACAGTCCCAGAAGTAAACTCCATCAATGCCTAGCATCCCGCACGTCTTCCCTGAACCGCAAGACAAGGGGCTCAGTCACCACACCTCGACACTATCCACTTTGGGCGGCACTGACTCACCCGCACAGTTTTAGGTTGCAGCACAAGGACACATCTCAGTGGGGGAATGAAATCCTCGTACATGAGAGTTCTGGGGGAACGTCAACGACAACTCGTCACTGCCCCGCAGTCGAGAGGTCTGCTCAAAGTCGACAGGCGACCCCCTGCCCATCCCCGCTGGAGGGTCCCTGGAAGTCGATGGGTTCCCACTACAGGGAGACCTGGAAAGTCGACAGGAGCGACATTTCCCAGTCCCGTAATAGGGTAATCCACTGGAGGGAGACCCAACTAATGTCGGTGAAGGGACCACTTCCCAGCCCAGCTAGAGGTAACCCGGAATCGGGGACCACTACCCATCCCAGCTAGAGGTAATCCCGGCATCGGGGACCACTGCCCAACCCTGCTGGAGGTAAGCCTGACATCGGGGACCACTGCCCAGCCCAGCTGGAGGTAAGCCTGGAACTGCTCTAGCCATCCCTGCTGGATGGTACAGCTCGGTGAACACATCTGTACTGGCCATCCCTGCTAGATGGTAACTCACTGGCGAGCCCTGCTCGAAACAACCTCAGCCCTGCTGGAAACAACCTTTGCCCTGCTGGAAACAACATCATCCCTGCTGGAAACCACCTCAGCCCTGTTGGAAACACCTCATGGGTAGAGGATCGGTGCCTGCGTAAAGTGTTGTTCACACCGAAACAGCAAGAACTCTACCAGAGAACATGGAGCAATAGGAAAAACTCCCCAGGCCTCACAAGGCGATCCCGCTCCAATCTGCTGAGTCACTATCGAAGCGGACCGAGTCAAATCACCCCAAAAAGTGGGGAAAACGCCCACACTATACGAACACCCATAGTCTCAAATTGTGTCGTAGTCCAGTGAAAGGGGAACGGTACTGAAACCCCTCACAGTTTAAGAAACAGTGGAACCAAAACATCACTACCGGCCAAACCATCGAGAACGAAACTAGGGGGAGACCACTCAACCCTACTGGTCAAAACCATCGGGAAGAGGACCAGGGGAAAACTCAACCATGATGGTCAAAAAATGAGAACCAAGGGACCCTCTACGTCACGAGAGGTCAAAAGTACGTAAAGCAGAGCACAACAAGCACATGGGGCCCACATGACGTGTGGCCCCAATTCAACCCAAACCGAGTGCACAAATGTTCTCAGATACAACCACACATACCTCCAAGCACTCCCATATACTTCCAGAGTATACCTCATCTTCAGCCCAAAGGCTAATGTTCAACTGGCACCCAACATCAATGCGAAGGCATGAACATGAAAACTCCACCTCAAAGGCCAAGGCACGACCAACCACATCTTGTGAATCATTTACAACACTCTCCCAAGAGTGTGTGATCACATGCCAAGGGTCTGCTACAAACATGGTAGGATGAACCACCACCAGAGCACCTTTCATGCTTCCACATTTAACAAGATCACACAAGAGGCTCCACACAACCATACATATCGCACTGTTGTAGTCCTCACAGAAAAACACGCAAGATAGACTACTTACTCGCCTCAAAAGGATATCCAACGGAAAAGTCGCCAACACCGCCTCACGCCCGAACGACGTCCCATGATCCCTAGCATCGGCCCTGAAAACAGTCAGACACATCGGACCATTACGATCCCCTCGGGAAAACACGTCAAAAGCACTACTCACATGAGTGCAACAGATATCCTAAGCAAATGATGCATTTCAGCACACCACACACGAGCGGTGCTATGTGGGACCTGCATCCCGGTCCCGAAACTCAACAAACGGATCACACCATTGTGATCCTCTCGAAAAATCACCCAGGATGGACTATTCACTTGTCCAAAATACTCACCCGGTGATAGAGATGGAAAATCACTGTCACCGCCCAAACGGCCCTCTCGAGGCCCGCACCATCGTGCGAAATTATAGCGGGAAGACTTCGCAAACACGATGCCCTAAAAAAACACCCAAAACGACTACTCGCATGCCCCAAACAGACGTCCGATGAAAAAGTTACAAAATGCAGCACGCAGCTCAAAAGTCGGGTTGTGGGGCCCATGCCTCCACTATAGTCTCAATGCCTGGAACCACCCTGGAAAGCGTCGTCCTGGCGCCAGGGTCCCAACGCCACTGACGACACTTAAAACGGACGTTAGATGCGTCCGATCCGTCCAAAACAAGATTTCCCGGGAAAAACATCAAATCACATAACATCGAGTCGCGCCCCGAGCCCCTTTTCTAGAGAATTAAAAATTCCGAAGACCATCTCAAAAATAATTCCTATCATTCTGAGGCACGCGCCGTCGCAGACTGCTCGCAAAACCGACTCACAGTTTATGATTTATTAAAAACTATAAATCATTTTATAATAATAATAATAATATATTATTATTATTATTATAACCTTATTCTTCTTTTTTTTTATTTTTTTTCTTTATATATATATATAAAACTAGACCGGTCGAATGGTTGGTCTTCTTTTCCTAACAGGACCCGCATCATGCGGGTCCATGTCTCCCAACAGACCGGCCCTTCGGCCGGTCCTCGTTGATGCACCAGCAGGACTCAGGCCCTGGTGCTTCCTCCGCACACCGAGGCCCTACCTCGGATCCCCCTCACCCACGGTGTCGCGCCAGATGCCGGCATTAGCACCCCTCCATCGGACGCCCTCGGCTCCTCCGCCTTCCGCAGCGTGCCGCTGCGCTTCCCTGAGGCCGCCCAGCTACTCTGATCGACGTCACCTCACACCTAACGCCCACTGACCAGCGCCTCTACCAGCCTCCACTGGAGGCCCGCCACCGCCACCCTGGAAACGTCGCACTGCCGCCAGGGCCTCGCCAGACTGCCAGAAAACATCAAATGGCCTACAATTCCCACAAACTTATGCGAACGACCGCGACCCCATCCGAACTCGGATTTCAATTCCAAAACACGAGTTTGAAAGATAAAAAAGTATACTACACGACTATGTGATTTGTTCGATGAAATAGCCAAAATTTGATGCAAATAATCGAACTCAAAGAGGGGTTCAGGATTTAAAATCGAAAACAACAACCACCTACCTACGAGGGCATAGCCCGGAGCTTCGCCGCACGTCGACATGTTCCGTTGCTACTTCCACTGTGATTGGGAGGTAGTAGGAGGAGGAAGAAGAGGATAAGATGGGATTTCTCCAGGGGAAGAGGGGAGGAAGGGGAAGGGGTTTGGCTTCAGTAGGAAAAGTAATTAATTTAAAACTTTCATTAATTAAAACCCCCAAAATAACCAGCATCTGAAACACCTGATGGGGTCGAGGTTAAGCCTCACCTAGGGTAAACACCACCTCCTGAGCACAACGGTGGTCTCAGAATTTAATTCTGAGCTTTCGTTTGAATGTTATTAAACTTAGCGCCTGAGGATGCCAAATTACGAAAACGCCCCTGGGGCCATTTTTCACAGGCGGGCCGCGCCCGAAAATCTTACACCCCTCTTAGGGTTAACGGCATGCTCCGAAATGAACGGTGCTCTCGGTTTCCCAATCCAAGACACCGTTTTAGTGATACTTGAGTTTAACCATTAAACGAATTAATTAATTAATTAATCCGTTTAACGTTCAGAAAGCGAGCGATGGGTCCAAGCATCCCGCGCCGACATGTTTTATGTCGTTACTAGGGTAAAAACCCCATTAAAAACCCATCCGTACACTCAGATCATTGATCCAGATCACTTTTTAGGAGTTATATCATTTATTTTGCGTTTCCAGTGTGAATGCATAGAAAATTTCATTCCGGCCACTCCGAGGCTCGGAATCGCACACCGTTTGAAGTCGCTGCTCTGGAATAACATCAAGAATATTCCAAATTCCATTGTAGCAAAAAAGGGTTCTTACATAATTCCCTCCATCAAGCTTTTCATCCCAGAAAAGTAAAACCAGGAAACAACTCAGGGTACTAAGCCCACACCTAGCTCTCCCATATTCAGAAGAACTCTTGCACAGCTCTGCGCCACCACACACAGACCAAAGGATTGATCTGTTCACGCGAGTTCAGCCCTTGCCGATGTCGTGCACCAACTCTAGACATTGGTGGTAGGGAAAGGCGGTAGGGTACCTCGCCATCCCTTTTCACAGTCTCAAATGACTCGAAGGCTCTCGGGGGTAGCTCACCTCCCCGATCAAACCTCTACATCGCACGTCGTGACAGGAATCACTGCTTGTACATGGGACAAGGCCCGATGATTACCTCCTTTATAATATCCATATGGTGAAACACCTAAGGATATCTGGTCACACATGATTTCCCAAAAGATGTATCACAACCAAGACTCTCTTACAAGCTTGGAAAGCGATGGAGTCGACACCATCGACTAACGAAAAAGGTCTCACGCCTTTTACCTTACCAACACAGGGTTACACCGATGCCCCGCGCCACCCTAGTAACAACTCAAACAAGGATCTGGGAGACAATCATTTCACACGCTGAGTCTAAAAATTCTACCGCCAAAAGTAGAAGAGCTGTAGAGTGTACTTCTTATCACCTCATGCTCTTGAAGATCATAGACATCCAAAAATCGCAGCTATCCGCGGTCCCAACTATCAGCTCCTAGATCCTGATGTGGACCACATAGTGTTGATGGGAAGACCTCTTAACATCGTCCCCCACCTCCAGCTCCTCCCTCTCCTCTGCTAGCACCACCTCTCTGGGCACTACTCCGATCACGGCGCTGCCTTTGCCGTGGTGGTGCGCCTGCTGCCTACCTGATTCTCTCAGCAACTTGGGTCAGGCAGTCTCGTGCCAAGTGACCTCGCCCATCAGAAGCAAAACACCGACTCTATTTGGTCTTCATCGGTGCCCTCCGGCACCACATTGGTGTACGACCACGCCCCTGAGTCCGGTTGTATGAAATCCACCTGCGTCGAGGTTCTGCTTGCTGACGCCCACTAGTTTCGGCAGACGTCTCGGCTCCAACGTGCCTGCTGCCACCACCAACTCCAGAATGTGATAGGAAGCCCTCTGTCACCAGCGCCTGCTCTATCACACAGAAATATGTGGAAATTCCCAAGGGTACTAAGACAACATTAATCACTCGGCGGAGACCCTGCTCAAACATCCGCGCTCGGAGGTTGTCGTCATGGACCAAGTCCGGGTAAAAGCGTGCAAGGTCTGCAAAACTAGTTGTGTACTCAACCACCATCATCCCTCCCTGCTAAAACTGCAGGAGCTCCTGAATCCAAATGGAGCGCCAGAAGGAGGGGAAAAACTCCTCATGGAACAAGAACTGAAAGTCGCCCCACGAAAACGACGACTCATCCAGAAGCTGAGTCGCCAGACTCCACCAACGTCGAGCTGTTCCACGAAAAAGGTTGGCTTCCCAAATCCACTCTCTGATCTACCAGCATATGCACAAGCCTGAAAAGGCGAACCAATACCTCGATCGAAACCTCTTCTGCCTGAGGGTCTGGCTCACCACTGAACCTCAACGGTCTCTACCGTTGGAGCTCACGGAGCGCGCTCAACCTATGCTCAAGCCCCGCCTGCTCTACTGAAGCTGTCTGCTTCTCAACAGGTGGGGGTGCTGCTACCGGCCCACCCAGAGAAAGGGGCTCTCATGATGGGTCCTGGACTGAGGCCTCATAGCTCATAGGGTCATCATCATGAACCAAAGCTGGTATCCTGGCTGCCTGTCTTTGTGGAGACATCCTGAATATTATCAAAGAGTTTCGCGGTCAGATGATCATATATGTATATACCAATAACAACAATGATGGGGATATTACTCAAGAAGGACATTCAAAGACTAAGTCCTATGTGATGCACAAAACAAGTTTCCCTACAACACGTGTCTCAGCAGGCCGAGTCGACAAGCAGGTTATCAAGGTCCTAGTGAATGGATATGCCAGCCGCCGCACCATCACTGGACTCCCTGGCCTGAGATCCGCTCTCAAGACATTTTAACACTGTTGCCCTAAATACCAACCAATTCCTCTTTTAGGGACGTCCACACAACGTCCCACGGAACGAACCAACCTTTGATACCACTTTGTCATGACCCGACCCTACCCGGGCTCGAGCCGCTACTACCCCAAGCCCGCCTCTATATGTCAGGGGCTGGCGACCAGCGACGAAGGCATAACAACTCGAGGAGGCCTTTTCCTAAGTACCTGTACACACACACACACATGCAGCACACTCAATGTAAAAGTGTAGAGAAAAAAGAAAAGTAAAGGGAAACTGCTATAAATAATCCAAAATGTGCATCGACCTGTAAAAGTACAAAGCAAGTGCTAAAAGTAACTAAAAAAAGCGGCAAACACGCACCCAAACAGAAAAGTTCCAAAGCCCAGCAATAGTTAAACAGAAAGGAAAACAGATGGAAGGGTGCTCTACCTAGAACCCCACTCCGACCATTGCACACGGTCCATTCTCCGGAACTCCTAAGCTCCACTGAAGTCACGACCAACCTGTCTGTCATCTGTAAGGGCACACCATGTGCGGGAAAAGCCCAAGCAGGAGTGAGTATAAAAATACTATGTAGGATACCCCAAAGGCTCAAGGGAGCAACAAAGGAGGTACCGAAGGGTGAGCAGTAGAGCGAACAGAAAAAGTAGAGGAGTACAACTGAAATTGCAGTAAGAGTAACAGTAGAGAGTCCAGCTCAACCCAAAAAGAGAAAGGAGGTAGACTCGTCCAGCCATAAGCAGCTGGAAACGGTGAAAAGATGATCTTCGCGTTGAGTCTTCACTCCCTATAGTAGGAGAGTAGACTCGTCCAACCACGAGAAGCTAGACACGGAAATCACGTGGTATACCCTGCGCGTCTTCGCCTCACCTGGAAGGAGATTATCCAAACCCAAGAAGTGGGTACCAGATCAAGGTATATACAAATACATATGATCAATAATAAGCCCAAACAGGTTCGTAAGGGGATCTCTATCCTGTAGCTCATCCCAAGAAAATGAGTAGCCAACAGTCCTAGAAGTAAATTCCATTGATGTCCAGCATCCCGCACGTCTGCCCCGAACCGCAAGACAAGGGGCTCAATCACCACACCTCGACACTATCTGCTTTAAGAGGCACTGACTCACCCGCATGGTTTTAGGTCACGTCACAAGGATGCGTCTCGGTGGGGGAAAGCGATCCTCGTACTTGAGTGTTCTGGGGGAATGTCATCCACAACTCGTCACTGCCCCGCAGTCGAGAGGTCTTCTCAATGTCGAAAAGAGACCCACTGCCCAGCCCCGCTGGAGGGTCCCTGGAAGTCGACTGGTTCCCACTACAGAGAGACCCCGAAATTCAACGGGTGCCACAATGCCCAGTCCCGTAATAGGGTAATCCACTGGAGGGCGACCCAGATAAAGTCGGCGACAGGACCACTGGCTAGCCCAGCTGGAGGTAACCCGACATCGGGGATCGCTGCGCAGCCCAGCTGGAGGTAAGCTCGGCATCACGGACCACTGCCCAGCCCTGCTGAAGGTAAGCCTGGCATCGGTGACCACTGCCCAGCCCAGCTGGAGGTAAGCCCGGAACTGCTATGGCCATCCCTAATGGATGGTACTTCTCGGTGAACACCGATATACTGGCCATCCTTGCTGGATGGTAACTCACTGGCGAGCCCTGCTCGAAACAACCTCAGCCCTAATAGAAACAACCTCAGACCTACTGGAATCATCCTCAACTCTGTTGGAAACCACCTCAGGCCTGCTCAAAACACCTCCTGGGTAGAGGATCGGTGCCCGCGTAAAGTGTTGGTCACACCAAAACCACAAGAACTCTACCAGGAAACACGGAGCAACGAGAGAAACTCCCCAGGCCTCACAAGGCAATCCCGCTCCAATCCGTTGAGTCACTGTCGAAGCGGACTGAGTCAACTCACCCCAGAATGTGGGGAAAATGCCCACACTGTACGAACACACGTAGTCGCAAACAGTGTCATCATCCGGTGAAAGGGGAACGGTACTAAAACCCCCCCATAGCTGAAGAAACAGAGGAACCAAACCATCTCTGCCAGCCAAACCATCAAGAATGAAACCATGGGGAGACCACTCAACCCTACTGGTCAAAACCATCGGGAATAGGACCAGGGGAAATCTCAACCCTGCTGGTCGAAAAATGAGAACAAATGGACCCTCTACCCCACGAGAGGTCAAAAGTACGTAAAGTAGAGCACGACACGCACATGGGTCCCACACGACGTGTGGACGCAAGTCAACCCAAACCGAGTGAAAAAACGTTCTCAGGTACAACCACATGTACCTCCAAGCACTCCAGTATACTACCAGAGTATACCTCGTCTTCAGCCCAAAGGATGATATGCACCCGACACCCAACGTCAACGCGAAGGCGTGAACATGACAACTCCACCTCGAAGGCCCAGGCACGACCAACGACATCTTGTGAATCAATTACAACACTCTCCCAAGAGTGCGCGATCACACACCAAGGGTCCGCTACAAACATGATAGGATGAACCACCACCGGAGCACCATTCACGCTTCTACAGTTAACAAGATCGCACAAGAGACTTTGCACAACCAAACAGATCGCACCATTGTAGTCCTCGCGGAAAAACACGCGAGATAGACTACTTACTCGCCTCAAACAGATATACGACGGAAAAGTCGCCAACACCGCCTCACGCCCGAACGGCGTCCCGTGATCCTGAGCCCCGACCCCGAAAAAAGTCGGGTGCATCGCACCATTGTGATCCCCTCGGGAAAACACCTCAAAAGCACTAATCACCTGAGTGCAACGGATATCCAGAAGAAAATGATGCATTTCGGTGCACCGCACACGAGCGGTGCTACGTGGGACATACATCTCAGTCCCGAAACTCAGCAAACAGATCACACCGTTGCGATCCTCTTGAAAAAGCACACAGGATGGACTATTCACATTTCCAAAATAGTCGCCCGGTGATAGAGATGGAAAATCACTGTCAACGCCCAAACGGCCCTCACAGGGCCCGCACCATCGTGCAGAGTTATTGTGGGTAGACTGCGCCAATGCGATGCCCACAGAAAAACACCCAATAATGACTGATCGCACGCCCCAAATGGACGTTCGATGAAAAAGTTACAAAATGCTGCACGCAGCTAAAAAGACGGGTTGTGGTGCCCTTTCCTCAACTCCAGTTTCAACGCCTGGAACCAACCTGGAAAGCTTCGTCCCGTCGCCAGGGTCCCAACACCACTGATGGCACTTAAAATGGACGTCGGAGGCGTCCCCACCGTCCAAAACAAGAATTCCTGGAAAAAATGTCAAACCACTTAACATCGAGTCGCGCCCTGATCCCCTTGTCTCGGGAATTAAAAATTCCAGATACCATCTCAAAAATAATTTCTCTCATTCCGAGGCACGCGCCGCCGCAGACGGCTCGCGAAACCGACTCCCGGTTTTTGATTTATTAAAATATATAAATCATTTTATAAAAATAATGATAATATATTATTATTATTATTATTATTATTATTATAACCTTATTCTTCTTTTTTTTATTTTACTTTCTTATATATATATATATAACTAGACCGGCCGAATGGCCGGTCTTCTATTCCCAATAGGACCCGCATCATGCGGGTCCTTGCCTCCCAATAAACCAGCCCTTTGGCCGGTCCACGTTGATGCACCAGGAGGACTCAGGTCCTGCTGCATCCTCCGCACGCCGAGGCCCTTCCTTGGCTCCCTCTCACCCACGGTGTCGCGCCGGATGCCGGCAGCAGCGCCCCTCCGCCGGATGCTCTCGGCTCATCTTCCTTCCACAGCTTGACACTGCGCTACCCCAAGGCCGCCAAGCTACTCCGATCGACGCCGCCTCACACCCGACACCCACTGACCAGCGCCTCCGCCGGCCTCCGCTGATGGCCCGCCGCCGCCGCATGGCCCTCGCCGGACCACCGGAAAACATTAAATGCCCTATAATTCCCACAAACATCGGTGAACGACCCCGACCCCATCCGAACCCAGATTTCAATTCCAAAATACGCGTTTGAAAGATAAAATAGTATACTACACAACTATGTGATTTTTTCGATGAAATAGCCACAATTTCATGAAAATAATCAAACTCAAAGAGGGGTTCGAGATTTATAACCGAAAACAACAACTGCCTACCTACGAGGGCATAGCCCGGAACTTCACCACATGTCCACCCTTGCCGTTTCCTCTTCCACCGTGATTGAAATTTATTAAACTTAGCGCCTGAGGCTGCCAAATTATGAAAACGCCCCTAGGGACATTTTTCACAGGAGGGTCGCACCTGCAAAATATACACCCCTCTTAGGGTAAACGGCACACTACGAACTCATCGGTGCCCTCTGTTTCCCAATCCATGCCACTGTTTAATAGATACTTGAGTTTAACTATTAAACGAATAAATAAATTAATTAATTAATCCATGTAACATTTCGAAAGTGAGCGAGGGGTCCAAACTTCCCGCGCCGAAATGTTTTATGTCGTTCCTATGGTAAACACCCCATTCCGGACCCATACGTACACTCGGATCTCTGATTTGGATCACCGTTTAAGAGTTATCCCATTTATTTGGCATTTCGAGTGTGAACGCACTGAAAATTTAATTTCAGCCACTCCTGGGCTCGGAATCACACACCGTCTGAAGGCGCTGCTCTGAAATAATATCCATATTATTCCAATGTACATTGTAGCCAAAAAAGGGATCTTAAAATATGATACTATTTTTTTTAATTTTAAATATTTTAATAAATATCATTTATTTTATTTTATTATGAAAAAATATTACATGCTTTAGAGTATCTTAAGAATTTAATGTAATTATATCATATCTAAAAATTAAATATAAATAATTATGATTACAATAAATCATTTATGTTCCCAAAAAATAATTATAACCAAAACAAAGTTCCTTCTTACCTCCCAATATTCATTTTATGGGATAAAGGTGAGGAATGTTCCTTTTTATATGTTACAACCTCCCCGGGGGCATGTGCCATGACTACCCCAAGCTCAGCTCTTATAGGTCAAGGGATAGAGACTAGTGCTGGGTATGAATATCCCAAAAAATGGGAGGCATTTTCTTAAGTACCAATACACATAGACACAAATCCATGCCACATATGTTGGAAGTTGAATATTGTATGTAATAAAAGACAATTTACGACAATAGAAAAATGTTTGTAATCAGGTCCAGAAAAGAAGCCTAACTAAAACAGAAAATTAAATGTACAAGTATCTAAAACTCCTCCACATGTAAACCCCACTTGAAGGGTAGGTACAAAAACAGTTTTATGAAGTCGTAGATGCACATATCAGATGTCAGTTCACTCTAAACACCACCTATCTCTGGTCCACTAAGTACCACGTCAATGCATCGATCATCTACAATAGAACTGACAAGTGCGGTCAATTCTCTTGTAGGGGTGAGTAAAATAGTACCCGATAGGGATCCAAAACCATAAAATGTATTCCACAAAGTAATATATAAATTATACTACCAAATGAGTATTTGAAATGTAACCTCTAAGAGTTACAATCAACAGAGTTTGTAGAATCAACTCACATAGGTATAAATAAATGTATAGAATCCAAGAATATAAATCATAAAGATGAAAATTCTGTACTATATGTGACTCATCCTCAATATATAACTAAATTCTGTCGGGCCATTAAGGTCTCCTCATCTACTGGGCCACTGATGTCATTTCCTCACTGGGGTTTTTTTTCCAATGAGTTCCGCTCGTCTATAAGTCTACCAAGCTCCGCTCATCTACTGAGCAACTTAGTTATGCACTACTCGTCTGTCCGGACACTGAGGTCTGGTCATCTATCGGGCCACTAATATCTGATCGTTTGCTAGTCCACTGAGTTCCACTCATCACCACTCTATTGTCATAGCCAGTCATAGGATTTCTTCTCACATCACTCTTAATTCTAGATAGAATACAATCCTCAAGCCATGAGTCATATATAACCCTATGTGGAAACTGACATAGAGTATTCCAAAAGGACTGACTCATTGCAAGGGTACCAATGTCGTAAACGTCTCATCAATCAGAAATACGATATAGATGTTGTGCATGTTATACTGATAGGGGTTTGGTTGGGTCCGAATCTGATCTGACCCACCCCGGGGTCCACCGACCCTAACCATGGCCTTTATTCCGATTTGGCTAAATTGGAAGATAGGGTCATCCCAGTATCTCCATCCCGGCCCTCTGTGATTAGTCTGACATTCTCCGCCAGAGACTTGATGCTCGTCGTGGTCCAGCTGGACCGCAACCCTCTAGCCACGTGACGAGGTGTAGGTGTATGCGTCTGCTCGGGCTTCTAATGGCCATTTTTGGAGGCCCAGATCCACCACCTATGATAGTATCCTGCGCTTCATCTGCCACTATGGAACACTGCCTCCCCTTTGTTGCTACTACCACGGTTCTCTTTCTGGGCCACCAGAATTTCTCTAATCATCATTTTTCTGATCCACAACCACCGCTATAATCCTCAGGTCATCTCTTTCACTCCTACATGATCCAAGTCATCTCCCCACCGATCTGGGTGTCTGTTAATGCTCGGATCCATTCGAAAAAGTACGATGCAACCACATAGTTTCATTTGTGTCGAACGATAGGATGAGGGTAATAAGAGAACCAATAACACCCGAGGGATGGATGATGACCTTGTTCGTTCGGCCTTTGTTCATCCCGTTAGAAGGAAACTGTGAAGGGAGTATTTACCTAATTTCAACCCTTTATATCCCATAATATATAATCCATCCTATATAAAAAAATGACCCTTGGATCAACATATTAGTTTGTTTATCCGCATTCTTCATTTGGAAATAATGAACAGAAAAATATGGATCACAAAGAATAAACCCTCTCCCCAAAGGCTGGATCGTTCATTGTTGAAGATCCCACTGATGTCGTTCATCATTCCTCAATCTATGATTTGGGGGGGGGGGGGTCCTTTAATGGGGAAGAAATTAAGTTGTGGTGATTCATCATTCTTCGTCATTCACTGCATGCCAATGCCACTCCTCCATAGCCTCAAAGCAAATACAGGATTGTGCCAACGATCCGGTATCATTGTTAAACAATTAAATAGAGGAAACACATTTCATTTTTTCTTTTATGCTTGATACGTAACATCATTTCATTTTTCCATTTATGTAATGAAATAGATGGATTGCTATTTCATTTTAGAGAAAAAATTTTGGTATAAAATATTCATACATTTATTTTATTTTAATTTAAAACATCGAAAAATTAACTTTTACCCATGACCCGCACAAGTCGGGGTTAAGCCACACTTAAGGGATGCACACCCTCGTGAGCTCAGATATACTCTCAAATTTCCAATCAGAGTGACCATTTTTGAGTTATACGGATTTGAAAAAAAAATATATTTATTTAATTATTTTATTTATGGTCACATCCTAAAAACAACATTCTAATGTCGGCCCGCACCGACCAATGTTAGGTTATGCCTAGTGAAATAATACTCTCATGATCTCAATGGGTTTCTCACATTTTCTAACTGAGCCACCATTCGTCAGTTATAAGGAATTAAAAAAAATTAACTCTTTTATTTATAGTTTTCCCATTTCTGGGTTTTCATAATGGAGGCCAGCACTGACGAAACGTAATTCATGCCTAAGGTAAACCTGCCATCCTAAATTCAAATATTCCCTCTATTTATAATATGGGACCAAATTTATGAATTATTCTAGTTTTTCAGAAAAACTGCTCACTCATGGTAATTAAGAACATATCCATTTTCAACTGACTATTTCGGGCACACTAGGGATTCGAATATAACACCATCTCAGTTCATTGCCTTTTAATTTTCCCAAAAATATTCTAAAAAACCAGGAAAATCCAAGTTATTAATTTTTTTGATTTTTTATGTATGTTATTCAATAGTTTAATTTCAAGGAATATTATCCCAATTACTCATAAACAATGATAATAATTTTAATAATTATTAAATATTTCCTTAAAATGGGTTCTAGACAAGTGTTGGGTCATTTATAGAACTTATATTTTATGATTAATCTTTAATAAACTTGTTTCTACCTTAATCATTTTAATTAATTTTAATTACATCCACTAATATAATTGGTCAAACTGTTGTGATGATATTATTTGAAATAAAAACATTCATAATTATTACAAATAAATAAATCCTTTATTCCAAATTAAATTCATAAGAATGTATAAAATTGTATAAAAATTAATCCTGCAGACATAGTTAGATAGTTGGTTTTTAAGGAGAAAAGATCAAAAGGTAGAAATGTTTTTATATAAAATATTAATGTAAAATAGAATAAATAGACATATATCAGATTTATTGATTTATTATTTATATAATTATACATTGAAACCAATTTAAATTATAAATTATCTATAAAATTAAATTAATCAAAAAAACAGTTTTCAATTAATATGCAGTGTTTTTGACTATTCATAAAAAATGAAACTTCATTGAAAATAATCAAAAAAATCACCCAAAGTGAATTTTAATATTACAATATAAAGACTTATATATATATATATATTCATATACAAATTTTAGTGTTTAAATAATTTGATTTAAAAATTCATCACCCTTATTAGGCGGTACACCAACGTTTTAAAAATATACAGTTTTTATGCATAAAGAAATATTTATTCTTATGATATGTCTATAATATTTATTAGATAAATGTAGGAAAATTTTATATTCTTAAGTAAAAATAATATAGTTATTCATATAAACACCCTAAAATATAATGCCCCGGTGATAACCTCCATATAAAATTACAATATCATTTGAATATTATTTTTTGTTAAGATTATTACATTTTTGTAACAAAAGATACTGAAAAAACTGGTTATAATGTGAAATAAAAGTTATATATAGGATTTATTATAATAAAATATCATCCGAGAATTGATTGTAACTAAATATTTGAAATAATTTCATTTAATTTTAATGAAATATATTTCACAAAATCACGTGATGCTATATATATCAAATTTAAAAAATTACATTATCTCAATTTGAAATGTATCTCAATAAAAACTATTTGGGATCTGAAAATACAATTCATGAAATGATAAAATGCCCAATTTTTAGGAATTATAATGTAGTATATGAATGTATTGAAATATAATTACAAAATATATTTATATAACCACAATTCCATCATACTAAAATTCATAGAAATATGATGAAAATCATTAACAATAACTTTATTCATCAAAGATCATATAAACCCTTATGTTTACCAAAATATTAAAACTAATGTACAAAGTTATAAGTATTCTTCTTAATAAACTGGTCCTTATATAAAATAAAATGGAACAAAAAAACTCCAAAGTGTCTTTAATCACATTATGATCGTATCAATTAAATCTCAAAAAGAGTGTCTGGAACTATGAACAGGTAGTTAACCATCAAAAAATATAGTTCTCTTTTGAGATTCCATCACTTCACAAAATGGCTCAACATCAACTATATTTAAAGGAAAATATTTTCTCACACATTTTTGTTTTTTATCATGATGTTCCCCAACCTAAGTAAGTAACTTCAGACATGTGTTGGAATATTATACCAACACATTAGAGATAAACAATCTTATTATTGAATAGATATATATTATCATATGTTTGTATTGTTCTAGAATGTTATCCATGTAGTCACTAACCTTGTGACGAAACTCACCATACTATTAACTCTTTACATATCATAATATAAATTCACCAAAATTTATATTACCTATCTTAGAACTTGTTTTCTACTTACCTCCATAATTCTTAATTTGTTTATTCTCCATTTCCTGCCACATTGACCATTTCTTACTCCTATATTCTCATGGAACATATCTGTTTGAAAATTAATTTAATCATTCTCAAGACAATGAAATAATTTATAATAACTTTTAAATTATAATGAGGATAAGGGGATTTGTATACTTGGTTTCAATATTGACTATATCATATTAATTTAACCATTATTGTCTCAAAAAAATATGGAACATACATGGCCAATATTGTTATGTTTTCTTTATATGTGAAAACAAAATCATCCCCCTTTTTCTTAAATTACAATGATTATTTCTCCATACTATATAGAAAGACCCTATGGAATCATTCCATAGGGAAAAGTTCCATGAATGCTTCTCATTACAGGTTATCAAGATCGTTATTATCTCTAGTATTCTAAAACAAATACCACCATTTATTATCTTGACCTTCAAAATGATTAATGGAAAAAGTTACCTTCTAATTTAATGAACATCCCATGATATAAAATATATTCTCTATAAAAATGATCAATACGTAAAATTCTACTGGGTCATATGATCCATTAAATGATTGGGATGATTCCTTAGTTAATACTCCACTATCTTCAGTTTACGTTATTTAAAATTGGGTTTCTTCTTTAGAATGCATTTAAACTCCAATTATAGATTCTGTCAACTGATCAATCACTACATAATGATTCCCAGTTCCAATTCCATCCATCCCAGAATACTGTTTTGGAAGAAAATTTTGTTTTTTGTTCCTTTCCTCTTCAACTTTCCTATTTCCTCTATGGAAAACCACTTTAAAAAATCATACTTTCTATGAATAAGAATTATAATATATACATTCCATTTTGTTATAACAAAACCAAAAAATAAAATTTTCTATTGGAATTATATTATCAATATCATAACCTCTAATTTTGTTTCTTAAACTTTTTTCTACTACATACATTATCAATAGGTCCTTTGACAATTTATAATCATGAGTTTTAGTAAACAAATTAAATTCCATCACATTAATGAATGTTTTAGGTTTATAGGATTATATAATAAGGATATAATTGATTCATAAAAAAATAAAAATTAATGTGCACACTTTGAACTAGTATCCATTTTCCATAATAATTTTTTAAAATAAATCATGAACTCTTTTAATGGAAATTTTGCATAAATTCAAAGTATACTTCTTCCATTCCCTCACTGATTCTTAATAATTTGTAATTTTTTTACAAAAAATGGATGAGCACAGCATATCAATAAGGGTTATAAAAATAAATTAAAATTTTATTTTATTAATGATATGAAAAATTTTATAATGCATAAAATTATCATTAATGTTTATTGTGATTCTTAAATAAAACATTTTCACATGAAAACAATACACATATTTTTCTCAATTATAATCATTAAAATGCATAAAAAAATTAAAATAATTTTGGAGACTTAATGGAATATATATACAGATTATTTAAAATATCTTCAAATATGTAATAACAAAAATGAATAATTTTAACACTATAATGACCCAATGAATTGTACTTCTATAATGTGGACCACCCTTTATATAAACTATATCATGCCCAACTATGAGATATAATGGAGCTTGAACTATTGTATAAGCTGTATCGGGCTATCCTGTGAGCAACAATGGGGCTCAAACCTTTATATATGCTTTATCAGGCTCTCCTATTTCATATAATCTTAACATAATATATCATGAGTAAAAAATTATCATTATAAAATGTGTTGAAATATTATTTTAAATCTTTATAAAAACACATTCAGATAATAATACAATTTTTGTTTGAGAGCCCAATTCCAATACCCAAACAACCTAATCATTGAAACCCCATTTTTAATACCAATAATAAAAAATATATTAAAATAGTGTTTTCATTTATGAAATCAAAAGATTATTAAAAACAGGTTAGATATTAAATAAAATTAATTATAACTAAGATTGGTCATTATCCACATACTTGAAAAATAGAATTTTTTTTATTTGACAAAACATTCTTTTTAAGGAAGTTAAAGTGATTCAATTTAAAAAAATTAATTGTATTTTAATTAGTCAAAATATATCATCTATAATCATTATTTATCAATATAAATAAATATTTTAAATGTTATCTAGAATATTAAAATGGAGAAAAGGATAAATTCTTTAAACATTCAAAGCGTGACATAGCACTTTGAACATTTAAATTGTATTCCTCATGAATGTATAAATTTTATAAAAACTTTTAGTAACATGATAATAGATATGTTATGGATATATAATGTCAAAGGGGATGTATATAAATATTATAAATTAATATTGGTTCATATCATCAAAAAATACATCAATGAAACATGATTGAGACGAAATCCATCACCTTGAGTCTGACTTGTCATGCGTGTCTTTAACTCCTAGAATGACAATGTTTTGTTAATTTCATACATACATGTGAACCTTTATATTTTTTATAACTACTTCTAGATCACTTACTAATTTTTTATACATGAAATTAATAAATTTAGTCTATGCCTAGTGCTTTATCCAAATTCGGTTTAGGTGTCAAAACGACTATGGTTGGTTGACTATGGTAAAGGTGGTCATTTTATAAACATATATAGAATAATAATCACGATTTTAATAAAATATTTATCCATATATTATAAATTTTTAACCAATCATAAAATATGGTTATTAAATATGAATCAATGTTATAGTAGTGGGGATAGTAGGTTGTACGCACACATCAGTAATGTTCCAAATTTTCAATGATCATTATGGGAAGAAGTTAAGTAATATTTATGTTGTAAAAATTATATTTATATCATATATAACATATAATTTAATAATATGAACTTATATAAAAAATTATAATGATTTAAAAGGAATCACTTCTCTTCGAGGATGCGATTGTCCACACATCAATGTATGACATTATCACCTGGTTAGTGTGTGAAAAGGTAATAAATAAAATGATATATTGTTCTTAAAAATGAAAATAATATAATTAATATTATATAAATTTAATTTATTTATAATATTTTTATTAATCCAACCCATAATACATTCTATTAAATCTATGACGGTTTCACATGGCTTTGAGGAGGTGGTAGCCCACACGTGCTCAAATGATGTTATTGTATTTTACAAAATTGGAAATCAAGAAGGTATGTGTTACATAAAAATTAATGAATTATTAATAAAAAATATATATCATATATATAATATAAAAACAATATTTCCATCATATTTCTAAACTATGAGATGTGGTAAAAGAAAAAATAAAAGACATCATTTCGTGAGGCGGTAATTATCCACACAAATTAAGGGTAATTTCATTACCCATTTCATGGAAGTGTGTGTTGTTTATGTTTGAACCCAAAATATAAAAATTTTATAATTATATTTATTATGTTGTTGTTATTATATGAGAATTTAATATCAATAATTCAATGTTTTTAGAAAGAAATAAAAAAAAGTGATTATTGAATAATGTTAATTCTTTTACGGGTACCTCCTTTTTCATTGCACCAATGAGATTACATGTATAGATTTATGCTCAAATTTAGTATTCCAGTATTATAAGAATGATTTTGGTATGGTATTTTGGTAGGTTTTCGATGATCCAAAATGAATTATAGGGGTGAAGATAAGAGAAATGTTATTGCATTTTTATAATGGAGGTGAATTGGAATTGTTGTAAATAAAAAAATTAAACTATGTTGGGAGTTATTTATTACATCATGTTATAAATATTTATAATTATTTGAATAAATTATCATTATTTTTTATAAAAAATCACATTAAATTAAATTAAAAATCTTTTTTATCTTTTTTTACTTAGTGTTTATGTTTCCTTATTTTGTTTTGATTTTGGTTTTTTATTTTTGTAGCTTGGTTGATAACTTAATTTAATTCATTAAATAATATTAAATTAAAGTGAAACTTATTATATAATTTGTAACCAATTATTATAACCTATTAAATATAATTTAATATATAAAAATCACATATCTCATGTGAATTAATGTTAATAGAAACAAATATGGAAAAGACAAAGAGTACTTTAAGCCTCACTATGATAACATATTTTATTCAATTTATGGGTAAATGTGTAATTATAAAAGATAGATTGGACCATTATGGATCACATTTTATATTTATTAAATCTTCAAAATCACATGGAATAATATAATATTTTTATTATTTTAAATCATTTATTAAAATAATATTTATTTTTTTTAAATATTAACTATATAATACTGGTGTTTTTCATTTCTTAATCATTTAATGTAATTATATTATATCTAAAAAATAGATATAATTTATTATGACAATAATAAATCCATTATATTCCAAAATAATATGTATAAACAAAACTATATAGTTTCATCCCTTCACAAAATATTTTTAGGTGTTGAAGGCAAGGAATGTTTAATTTTTACATAATTAATTTATTATATAAGTAAATTTCAAGTGATAGTATATCCATAAATAATAAAATAATACTATAAGGTCATAAAGATCGATTTATTTAATAAAACATGGTTGTGGAAGAGGTTGGGGTCATTAATACACCTCATATTCAAGGATTAATCTTTAAATAAACTTGTTTTTACCTTGATCAGTATAATTAATTTAATTAATTTAACTAATATATTTCATTAAATAAATTAATTTCATCTTATTTGAATAGGAATTTTATACCGATTCCAAATATATATATATATATATATATATTATTTAAATTATATTCTTAAATGTGGATAAAATTAATGGACAATTAACCTCACAGATGTTGTGAGATGGTGGGGTTTTAAGAAGAAAAGTTAAAAAGTTTGAAATGATTTCATATCTAATTTAAATGTGAAATTGAATAGATTTAACTCCATTATATTGATTTATGTATTATTTCCTTAATTATAAATTGAATCCAATTTATAATATAATTTAACTATACAGAGAAATTATATGAAAAATCTGTTTTTATTTAAAATGTTATGTCTTTAATTATTCATCAAAAAATGAATATTCACAGAAAATTATCAAATATTCACCCAAATTAAAATTTTATAATCCAATTAAGTAAATTAATTTTATTTTTTCATAAAACTAGAATAAATTATAATAATATTATATTTATATTGGTTCTCCTTTAAAATTTTGTAAAAATTCCTTTTAAAAAAATATATATTTTTATCCATAAAAATGTATTTGTTCTTATCTTAAACCTATAATATATATTGAAATAATGTCAAAAAAATCATAAACTTATGTAAACATAATATAGTCAATATTATTGACAACCTCTAATACAAATGCAAGGGAATAACTTCCACATTAAATAATAATTTCAACAATATATTAGGGGTCGGTAGGACTTAGCCTTGGGCGTGACACATGCTGTTGAAGAAAATCAATGTTAATGGTAATGAAATATACCCTTGGAGTTTCTTATATGGAAATATAAACAATGGAAGACTTGTAACCCAATCTATAAAATAATTTAATTTTGATTGGAAGAAATATATTTCATAAAATATCGAGATGTAATAGTTTTGTTAAGAGAAATTGTGTGAAAGCCCTTGGGATCAGTTCAATGGTTATATCTAAGTATACGAAAACATTTTGAGATTTTGTAAAAGATTAGTTTTATTTGTTTTCCAAGTAATTAAATTTCATTACAGATACTAAAATTGGTTTCATTATCTTCCATAGATGCACCTTAGGTTGGAAACCCTAAAAGTGGATTATTAGATATTAACTAAATTACCAACTATTTCACGAGAAGGAGGGAAAACTACACCTCTGGTTTGATAATTTTGATTGATATTTCTTTTTAAAATAAAATCTACATTATAATACATTATATAGGATTTATTATGTTATATATTTTGGTATCAAAGTATGTGAGGACACATCCTACTGAAGAATAGATGGAACTGAATGGTTTTCAGGTTTAACTGAAAGCTAAGAGGTTTCATTTAAGAAGTAACACATTTAAGGTGATGTTTTTAATGAGATAATTATTGATAATTATATTATTATTTTATAATTTTACTTATCACATTAATCCATTTTGTTTTTAGTAATTTATACTTCAAAAAAATCATGTTATAAATAAATATACATACAAATTAGAGATTATCTCAATGAGAAACCTATTGGGATGAGAGATGTGTTGAAACCCATATGATTATTCTAAAAAAATAATGATTTATGGATACTAGTGTATACCTTGTTTTGATTTAAAAAAAGATAATTGAATTATGGAATCTCATGGATGTTTTTGTGGTAATGATTATGAATGGAATAAAATTTAATATCTATTATCTAAAAAATATAAATTGATACACATAAGGGAATGTGTCAAATTATATGGAAAATATTTGATATAGGTAAATGCAGTGCATTAAAAAATAATTATAATTTGAAAAAGAATAGTTCAGTTAATTTGATATGAGGAAATAAATTACATTAGATTGATCTACTTTATGTTCAATATTTTGGAAAGGATAAACATGGACAGTAATGAAACAATTTCTCTAATAATTATGATTAATCTGAAAATTGATATACTAAAACTTTTAGACTATTGGAAAATTGAAATCCTTTTGAAGGAAAATTTTTATTTGATATTGGAAATTATGTTGTTTTAGGTACATAAGTTTGTTACCCATGATTTACAAAATCCTTATTTAATCTATGTATTCATAAAATCATATTCAATAAAAAAATTCGATAAATTGTTTTAGAAAATTTAAATGAATTTTTTTCATGATTTTATGGGAAATGAATAGTTTATGTCTTACTATACTCCTATTAGAAAAATTTAACTTGATTTTATAAATTAGTTTATTCCCTCTATATAGAAATTTTATAATGGAATGAGGAGGTCACATTTGATATCAAACTATGATAGTCTATTAATGAACGTATTATTATGAATACCGAATATAATAAAATTAGATATTTTATATTTTAATATATAATATTGATAGACTCATGCTACAAATAGTTGGAGAAAAAATCAATATTTAGGATAATTCTATTCAGTGTAAATATATATATTTTTTTATGTTTCTGTTGACAATATCTCTCAAAATATTAAATCACGATTTTTTCAAATTTATTATATGTGTAAAAATTTTCATTAGCTGGAGATAACTTAAATTTTGAGAATTTAATTTATTTAGCTGGTAAGTAACTCCATGTGATATTTTTTTAAATTAATACATTTCTCTATAACTTGATCCACAAGAATTATTGAAACAAAAAGAGTTATAACATATTAGATAAACCTTAATAATAAATTAAAAGGTGAGTAAAAAAATTGTAAATAAAAATATATTAATAAAAAATCATTATTTTATATTGTAACGAACTAATATGATTAATTAATTTCATAAATAACTTTTTAATATATTAATAAATCACCTCAGAAACATTTAAATAATTATTATAAAAATATGTTATATAATAATATATTATATAATATATTGAAATAACTTTTTGTATATTTAATTGAAAAAATATAAGGAACCCTCAATGTTTAGAAACTCAAATTTTTAATAAAAATATTTTTACATTAAAACTAAAATTTACATTTTAAAGACAAATGTAGACATCATATAATTTTAATTTTAAAAAAATTCTATTTTCTATTTCAACATGTAAGTTTTATAATAAAGTCAATTTATTATATTTTTAAAAAATAATTAATTTTATTTGAATATTTAAGAATAATTTTTTAACAATAAAGGTAGCATTTATGTTTATGTCAAGATGTAATTATGACATAAGAAATTTAAAAAAATTCATGATCAAATATTTATTTAAGTGGAAAAGATAATAATTTTTAAATACTATTAAAAATTTATAAAAACTAGGATTAAAATATTTATTAATATTTTTTAAAAGAAATTCTATTTAGTATTTTTATATTAATTATACTATACTTTGGGAAATTTTGGATTATGAATTATTTTGTAAAAACATTAACACCATTATCCATGACTGGACATCTAGTTTATTACATCAGAATATGATAAAATGAACACATCAAAAATCACTAAATAGTTTGATTGTATTGGTAAAATAGATGCAAACATGATTACAACAATACATTTGAATTAATAAAATTACAACATTAATTTTTAAGTATGATCATTATACTTTATAGAATATCCAAGGATATCATTTATTGTAAAATTCATGTATTCATGGGAAAGGGAAAAACATAGGATGTGATAAAATAATAATTAAGGATTATGTATTATGGAAATAATTATGAATCAATAAGCCTAATAAATATTAAATGGTAAATAAGTAAAAACATATTCCATTCACATAATTGGCTACGATGATTAGATACAGGATGAAAAATATGGAAATATAAATAATAGAACACAAATTTCATTTAATCAATCGCATGAATAATATGAATAGATATGGAATAAAAAATGGAAATGAAAAAAAATCCATTTCTCAATAACATTACTATTTTGAATAGATAAGTAATAATAAATACTATAAGGTAAATAATTGTAAACTCATACAATATAATATGATAAATTGAAAATAAAAATGATTCCAAATATAATATCACTAAAAAATATCAGGGATAATAATAACTGAATTCTTAGTGGCGGAAACTCATAATTGTTGGAATTAATGATCCCAACCATCATGATACATCTTCATTAAAGATCATTCACATGATACATTAAAACTGATGGGTATGTATTCACCAAAACCCAATGTAACTATGGATAAACAACTAATTCATCTAATAAAAATACCTATGAATTTAAGAGATATCTATAACTAGACACCATCCATATCTTATTTCCAATTCATTCCTCATATATCCGAAGATTTTTTTAATGAATGAATGATATACCTTATAAAATATTTCCTTATCGAGTAAGGAATATTGATTAAAAATATAATCCCAAGTGAATCATATATCTTTCAATTTAAAATATCACCTATAAAAATGATATATGGTTACATTAATAATTATATCCTTGAAAAATAAAATTTATAATTTGGGAAATTTAATTTCCCATCATCATGGAAAATTGATTTTTCATTTGAATGTTAATGAATACAAAAAATGAATTAATGAAATTACTGTAATTATTATCTATATTCAAAATTAGCAAAACACATCAAAAGAATGAATAATAATAGTATTAATAAAACATATCCCAAATAGAGTATATATAAAATAATTTTTTTTACTTCGATAAATAGAAATACCATTAAATAACATTTAAATATTAGTGAGTAAAAAATTATTTTTATTCTAAAAATATAATTATAAAAATAAAATTGTTCAAAACACAATTGAAAATATTTTAATTAAAATTAACATTATAAACAATATAAATATTCATTAGAACATTGAGTGTTCATGAAGTAAATTTTTTTCATACAATCTCGGTAATATTAAAAAGATTATTTTTATATTTTTAATAAAAGAAAAATGTGACATGTTTGAAAAAATACAAGATTATTCCTTTAAATTTTTATAAAAAAGTAAAATATGGGTAAAAAATTTATTCAAAAAATCATTTTCATAATTCTAGAATTTTTTGTAAATTTTTTTATTAAAACATGGATTTGGAAGAAAAAGGATCTTTGACCAAATAAATAAATGAAGTTAGAATATATGAAAACTATTCACATAATAGTATTATGTACCAATGTGTTGGATTATGGTAATATTTCATGAAAACATCATAAATAACCATATTAGAATAAAACTAAATTTGTTTATTTTGTAATTATAAAACAATTTTTTCCAAATGGATGTATAATTATAAATAATCTTGAATTATATAAGATTGTGAAATAATCTGTTACAAAGATCATAATGTTGAAGTGATTACTAATTAAGGAGTAGATTATTTTTATCAAATTTAAATCCACATAAATCATGTTGAATTAGAATATAATATACTAAAAAATGTATTCCCACATAATCATAGAATTTGAAGGACAATGTGGAAGTAATACAATCCAATGAAATTAAATTGAGTTATGAAATTATTATCCCCTTGTTAATTTTAAATACAATTAAATATATAAGAAAAAACTCAAACTTAAAAATAAAATACCGTTAATGAAGATTTATTCATGTAATTATATGATAATTGTAGCATATACACAATAAAAAAGAAATTAATTATATTATATTAATATATTCTTTAATAAATTAAATCAATTTGGTGTCCCTTACCATATAATTCATTTTGGATGAACATAAAATAATATACATTATAATGGTGTTAATAATGATAAAAAATTATAAAATAACAATATTTAAACTAATAAAATAATATATGATCCTCTAATAACATTCTACAACCCATTTGTTGAGAATATTTTTTTATTTTCAATCTTTTTAAAGTTATTGCCTTGTTTTCTCATGCATGTATAGTACACAATGTCTTGGTCCATAGATATAGTATATAAATATATCATAAAAATAATTATATAATTTTAGTAGATATTATATTGACTCAGTATATACATTCTTATAAGTATTATTGATGTTCAGACATGGATAATTAATTATATTTCTTCATGGAGATTGTAGGGCATCTTTACACACAAGTGATAGTATCATTCCATAAAATAATGTAATGTAAAATAATTTGGTGATATATTATTATTTAAAACTCAATATAATTTCATATATATCAAATATTTTAACTAAATTTTTCTTTATTTCTTTCATTGTATAACATTAGTGAATAATAAATCATATCGCTCCATGAGGTGTTATTCCTCAATACCCAAGAGTGACATTATCATATTTTAAAATTAATTAAATGAAAGGAGAAACATGTAATATTATAACCCCATAAGTATTTTAATATCATACATATAATAAAAATGTTTTAAATGAATCGATATATCATTTCTTGAAATGTGGTGATAGAAAATATTTATATCGGTTCTTGAAGTAGTTGTCCATGATACACACGGTCGATGGTTTCATTTCCCATTTTATGGAATATTAGATGGATATTTGTCACAAAAATAAAATGAAATAAACTTTAGTACATTTAATATTGTAATTTTATAATAAAATTATGGATTAATAAGATCCTGAGGAGGTGGAAGAGTGACAAAAATAAAAACACTTGTTTAAGAAAGTTGCATCTTCATCAAACAACATCTTTAGGCTCATATGTAGGATTTTTGATAAAACCAAATCATATATGATTTATTTATATGGGTAATTATGTTATATAAATGGTATTTTTTAAACCAATTTTTTTCTATGTGTGAAGGGGAGGCCTTTTATAAGTGGGGGACGATATAGTTGGATTTTTTTTGAAAAGAATCAATTACACACAGTTTTATATAATTAAAAAAATCTGAAAAACAATTCATTATAGAACATTATAGATTATAACATCTAAATATTTGAATAAAATGGTCTTGTAATAGGGCTTAGTTAATTTTTAACCCTTAAATTCTTAGTTTAAATCCTTAGTAATCATGTTTATAACTTATTTGTTAAATTATTATTTACTATTTTCTCTATTTATTTATGTAAAAAATTAATTTTAACATATGAGATAATATAAATTATCTATATTCCAAAATTATAATCACATTTTTAAAATTAAATTCGTTGAAGTGGTTGAATACTAAAATTTATACCTACAAAAATGATGAAAAAGTGGAATTCCAAAGATAATGTTTTTAAATGTATTGATGGTGTTAAAATTAAAATTCATCTTTAAATTTATTAATATTATCAAAATTAGTGATATTTTAATATAATTGATCAATTTTTACTTTAATATAAATATAAAATATAATCTTCCTTTGTAAATTTTTTAATGAAAAATATTTTTTCAATAAAAAAATATAATTTTCACTATTCATAAAATTATTAATATTTTCAATAAAATCCCAAAAAAATAACCTACAATAATATTAATATATTTATTTCTAAAATGAAGTTAATTTTTAAAATTATTATCAAACTTTTTAATATATTTTTTAAATTGTATGCACAAAACGAAACTAAGTATTTTTTTCAAATATACAATATTTTAGAAAACAAGAATTCTTTATTTAAAATGATTCTTATGTTATTTTTAATTTAGATAAAAATAATGATAATTATATTGTTAATACTATTATTACCTACCATTTCAATGGATTTTTATAATATTATACAACATTATTGTTTATTCCTACATGGGCTTGTGTGTCCTGCATGCTATCGATGAGGTTAAATTTAATGAAGAACATTTTGTATGTTGTTAATATCAGTGGTGAATGTATAATTTGATATCGAATAGATTTTAATTTTTATAATTTTGTGGTTTCATATTCTCTGCACAATAAATATATTTTAACCTCAACATTTGATCTTGAACCCAGAAATCAGGGGTATGATATATGAAAATTCCAATACTGAAATCCAAAATAATAAAAAAGGTAATTAAAAAATCATTCAATAAGATAGAAATGGATGTAAAAATTATATATGGAATAACATATAACTATGTATAAATTTATGAAAATGTTAGAGGCACGTGAAGATATTGAAAATGAAGTAAAGAATAAATAAACATAGAGAGAGATAGAGGACTTTGATTATAAGAACATGAGTGGTCAACTAAAATCCAATGACCTCAATATATATATATATGATGACCTAAAATACAATTTTATTCATCAAATATAAAGGTAATAGGATTTTTTTTTCAGTATCCACTTCCAAAATATAAAGAATTATTTTATAGACTATGAATATAATGAAATATTCTTAATTGATATCCTTATATTTCATAAGAGCAATTTCATCCTCTGGTTGTGCCACGATCAATTTAAAATTCATTTAATAATCCACGAAATAAATTCCAATAAATGAGATTCTTATTCTTATTAAAAGAAAATTCACTTATAATAGGTCATAAGATTTATAAAAGACGGACATGCATTCCATTTTTCTATAAATATTATCCAATACAATCATTGTTAGCACAATTTATACAATATAATACATTAATATATATACATTAAAATTAGAAAATCATATTAAAAATATATATCTATCCAACATATACTTTATTGAAAATATTATGTAGTATTTAGTACATCATGTAGGATAATGGTAAGTGTAAAAACCTTGTCACCCTTTAGTTTGGAGTTCAGGCCCCATGGTCTTTCTATATGTAACGTGTTGTCACAAAAAAAGTGGGGTTTATTTATTCTAAAACAAAATTTATATAAGTCCTATAATGTTTAAAAAATGTAATTCAAATAATTTCCTAAAATAAGAAACAATAAACCCTAATTCATAAGAATAAATTTAAACATAGTCACACAAAATATAAAGACATTCGTCCATAAATTAATATTCCATTAAAACTTATTCTAATATAATGGGATGTAGGTTCGTAAATATTTCCTGGAATATCTTTAATATTGGTAAAATCATATCACATAAAATATAAAAAGGGGTGTTTAATAAATTTATCTTCTAATCAATTTTGAAATCATAATTCAATAATGGTATATATAACACTTATTTTAGTAAAGACTTATATTTAACCAAAATTATCTAAATACATAGATGATTGGTTATTCCTATAACTAAAATAACATTGTTAAAAAAACTTCTACTATATAATTATGGAATTAAAATAAATAAATAAAAAAATATTATTACAACACTCATCATTATTTAGTATAAGTGTTTAACATTATAATATGGTATCAAGTTGTATAAATTTAAAACTATAAATGAGAATTTCCATGAGATTCTTAGTGAAAATATGGATCCGTCCACTATGATGTAGGAAAAATAGGATGATTGGCCAAAAGAGGTCTAGCTCTAATGAGGATTACTGCATCTTCAAATGAAAAGGTTCATTAGAATGTTATAACTTTGAATCCTTTTGATTTTCTCACTATTTTATCAATGAATAATGATCCCACTACCTCTTTCTCTACACCCATTACTGAGGTGGATGCTTCAGATGGCATGTGGACATGTGAAAGGGGGAAGGGAGGTCGTCATCCATATTGAAAGGGTGGGCGAATGTCCTATCACATCCTGATTACCCGGTCTAGAATACAGTAATTTGTTCTGCATGGTCAATGGTGTTTCTTTTGGTTCTTCTTTGTAACCATTACTGTTGACGTCATTTCTGCTTTAATAAAGCGTACATTGCGCCTCAAAAAATTAAAATATGCTATAAACTCTTAAAATTCCTAGGATACATAAATTTTAGATAATAAATAGTAAATGGATCCATAGAAAGGAATTAAATTCATTAAATTAGACTCTTAATTTTCCATATCAATTCATTACATTATTCCCTTATTTTCCACAGACATATTTTTTTCCTATTCTATTAAGACACTTATCATGGTGTATCTTTAAAAATTTATAACATGAAGGAAACCGATCCTTATTTCTTATATGTTATCCACGACTATAGCACTTATAAAACTCTATTCCAATACTATTTTATGTCAATATTTGTATAAGGTATTGGTTTTTAATCCTATGAAGAGATAATTAATTATGCATAATCCTGAAATATTTCACTTATGTCAACATCCCAATTTATTTACTCATAAAAACCACATTTTCCATCATATTGAATATCAAAAAATATCTTTTTGGTTTCATCCATTGTATAAAATAAAAAAATAGTTTAAGAAGAAATAATTATATTGGGAAAACCAAAAATTCATTTATTTTATACCAAAATCACAAAATATTTTTTTAAATATATGAATCCTAAGGGTTAACAAAGGTCATTACCTATTGTAATCTATTAATACCCATAACAATGGTTAGTAATGAAAATGAGAATTATCCCCATAATGTCCCAAGATATTATCAAAACTGGGGAATAATATGACCCAATATTGTGTAGCAAGTAACACTTAAGTCTTTCATAAAGTGGATTTTTTGGATTTATTCCCCTTAGGTGTATATGTTCCTAAACTATTTCCACATTTAATATCCATTTTAGGTAACATTTCATTTAAAACAAACATAATATCTACCTTACCAAAAAATTAGTATGATCTTATATAACAATCCACAATTTCAATCAAAATTTTATGTTCCATAGTATATGTTTATATAAATCCTATTATCCATGCTTCTACTAAACCTCCCTATGATACCAATTATTATAACCTAGGCCTCAATTGCATTAATTTTATGTCTAAATTGTTAACATATCATAAGATACATGTAAACAAATTGTGAAGGAACAAATATTCTTGTAGTGTCTGAAAACAACATACAAACCAGATTCCCCTATTACACTTGAATACTAAAAATTTTACTTAATTTTTTTAGAATATCATTATTTTCTCTAGTTTATCCATTTATATTATTCACACTATACTTCTTGGATTACTGATAATATAAATAAACAAGGGTAACCTCACATTCTTATGTATAATGGAAGAATCAGAAATCAATATGTATAATCAATATTGAATGGTAAATAACTAACCACACATCAAGTTTAAATAAATTTATTATCATCATTAAGTATGTAATAAATGATATATAAATGTAAATAACTAAACAAACATTCCATTAAATCAATAATATAACAATTATTATTATATTAGAAACAAACAACATGAAATAGTAAATAACAGATCAAAATTTTCATTTAATATAAAAAATATTAATAAGAATGAGTCCAATTAAAATATCATTAGGAAAATATCATGTATAATAATAACATGGTTATTAATGATGTAAACACTTAACTATTGGGAATCATGATCTTAGGCATCATGACCCCTCTATTATAAAGACCATTTATAAGATACTATTAAACTGATGTGTATGTATACACTAGGAAAACACATAACTAATGCTATGCAATGTATTTATCTCATGTGACTATCGATTAATCGAGGGGTTATATATAACCGTATCCCACCCATATATGAATGTGCAATTAATTAATCATATATTGATTGATTTAGTTAATATATGAAAAATCTTCTTTATCAAAACATTTCAATATTTATTAATGGATACATATTAATAATAATTTCCATTGTCAATAAGATATCTATAAATTAAAAATACAATATATATAAATTATATAATTATAAAATAAAAACTATATCCAGGATAAATAAAAATAGTATTTTGGATAAATATAACATCCAATGAAAACTTGAAAGTTAATTTTAAAGGGAAGGCTAATGAATACAAAAATGAATCAAGAAAGTGAATGTCTATAATTTACTTGGTCAAAATTGTCATAAACCATCCTTTGAAGGAATAAAAATGATATCAATACAACATATCGTTTGTGGAGTCTAAGTGAAATTTATATTTTGTGTCAATAATAAATATTAATACGATAAAAATATTTCTTAAAACAATATTTAAGAAAATAAACTTTTTATTTTGGAAATGTAATTTTAAAAATTAAATTTTAGAAAAATATGAAAATATAATTCATTTAAATTATCAGTTGAAAAATGTAAATAAAATCTTTAAATCATTGAGAGTTTGTGATATAGAGAAATTACATTCATGTCATATATGTTAAAAACATAATATGTTCACATTTTCGATAAAATCCAAATTAGATTTTTTTTTGAAAAATGACATAAAGATTAATTTCAAAATGTTTTTAAATAGTAAAAAATGGGCATAAATATCATTAACAAATAATTTTTAATTCTAAATCATTTTTTAAAACATTTTTCTAAAAACATGTATTCAGAGAAATAATTATTTTTGACAAAAGTGGGAAATAAAGTTGGAATTTATTAAAAAAATATCAATTATTTTAAGAAGGATATATTTTAAAAATAATAATATTACATAAAAACATAAAAAAACAAGAGTATTGTAAAATGAAATCAGTTTATTAGATAATAATATAATAGTCTACATCAATGGAACATTAATTATAAACAATCCCGATTAAAATGTGATTTTGAAATAAACCCTTAAAAAGATCATAACATTTATGCTAGTCTTTATAAATGAATCAATTATGTATATGGAAAGTAAATATAAATAATATATTTTCAATTTAAACTTATTTTATTTGAAATTAGTTATTAACATAATATTATAATGTCATGTATATTGAACAAGTAATATTTCCCATTGAAAAGAATTTGAGTTTTAAAATAATTTTCCACCTGGTAATTTTCATGTCAAATACCTATAAGTGAAATAATTAAAATTAATACTTTAAAACAAATTATTTATGATGTATTAATTTTATTACATGATAAAAGGGATGTATATAGTACATATAATCAAAATTAATATATACATCAGTGAAGAGAAATTGAGACCAAGTCACTTACATAACACCTCATATTGGTTGAAAATGATTTAATATGATGTATAATTATTTTGATAATGTTATTAAACCATAAATAATAATAATAATATTTTTATTCTAATATATTATCCTCTTATAACATTTTTGAATTCCTTTTTCAATAATATTTCATTATTTCATGTTTTAATTGCCATGTTTTCTTATGCATAGTTTCCAATGAATGTTTTGATTTTTGGTAATAGAATATTATTACATAATATTAATAGTTGAAATAATGTAATAAATTTCATATATAATGGTTATATTCATTTTTAGAATAATTATTGATGGTCGGAAATTTGAAAGGAATCACATTGTTTTGTGAAGATGGTAGACTACACGTACGCACTAGAAACTTTTTCATTACATTAATGAGTGAAAATTTAAAAAATTGGGAAATATATTAATATTCAAGAATCCTAATCATGTAATATATATATCACATATATTCAATAAATTTATAATTTATTACTATTAATGTAAATCATACGTAAAAGAGTGAATCACATCGCGTCATGAGTTAATAGTCCACTATATACATGTAAAACATTATTTTATTTTAAACGGAAGGGATAATAAGAAGGTACATTTGACACTATTATTATAAAACTATAATAATATTGTAAATATCATATATATGTGTAAAATACATCACTATATATATATGTGAATCATGGGGTAGAAAAATGAATTACATCAGTTTGTAAGGTGATAGTCCACTATATACATGATCGACATTTACATATCCCATTTAATGGAAGTGGAGGTGGATATAATTTATTCCCAAAACATAATAAAAAATAATTATAATTAAAATAATTATAATAATATATAATCAATGTTTAATAATATTTTAATATGTTGGAATGAGGAACAAAATTACATTGGTCATTGAAAAACATTTCATCTTCTTCAGATAACTTACTTAGGTTCACACAAAATAGTTCCTATATTCTGTTTTTTGATCAAACCTAGGGATATAGTATTTTTTAGGGGATTAATAATGTTATTTCTGTTTTTTTCCTGTCATACTGGGTTTCTGTGTATGAAGATTGGTGGAGAGTGGGTGGCCTTTTGTATGTTGGTGAGATGAGACATAAGAAAAATTTGAATAAAATCAATTAAATAAAAGTTATTATCATTAACAAATCCTCAAAAAATGGGTAATTATAAACTATTTGGTTTATACAGTTAAAATATGGCGATAAATTTTTTTAAAACCAAAACATGGTAATTTTTTACTATTATATTATCAGTTTAGAACCTGGTAAACTAGTTTCAACATTAACCACTATAATTAATTTTTATTTTTCTCATTAATAATTATTGAAAATATTTATGATAACCTTATTATATAATATAAATTATTCTGATTCCATATATGGCATACATTTTTATAAATAAAATTCCTATAATTTTAGGAATCTTAATTAAAATAATACATGCAGTTGCGATGAACAACTGATATTCCAAATAGAACATTTTCATACGTATAAAAGGTTTAAATATCTTAATTTTATATATAAGGGTTTCATATGACATAAATTTGATAAAGAAATTTATTTTATTTTTTTACCTTCAAAAATAATATATAAAATTTTACCTATTAAATTGTTTAAATGAAAAAGGAGGTTTTTAATAAAAATCATTTTATTTCACACCTCATTAAAAAATGAAAATTTTCATAAAAATCTTAAATATTCACACATAATTAATTTTAATGTTATTATTTCATGACTAATTTTCATTTTTTGAAATAAACTTTCTAATAAAGATGAAAAATAATTTTAATTTATGCTTGTCAAAACATAACTAATGTGTTTTATTAGAAAAATATTAATTCTTAGAAATCATGAATTCTTTTAATAATTTTTTTAAAATATTGTTCTCTAAAATATTGAACCATACATTTGATAATATATTTATTTATTATCATATCTACAAATAAAATTTAAGGGTTATTATAAAAAACTATAATACAATTTATTTAGACATTGGGGTGTGTGTTCAAGTGTTAATCAATGTGATTAAATTTGATGAAATAAATTTTTTGGGTTGTGAAATCTGGGTGTTTCATGTCAGATGCACAATTAGAGACAATGTTCTTCTTTTAAAATATTGGGGTGTTACATATTTTGAATCAATTTTTTTTGTTATTATAATTAATAAATTTATAATATAAAAATATTATACTTGGGTAATATTATTGTACACATAAGTTTTAATATTAAAATACACTTTTTACAAATTACATTTTACACATTACATGCTCTAAATTTTTATTATATACAGTAGTAGTGATGGTGAATAAAAGAATATTTTACTTCATAGAGGGGGTAGTATGCATAATTCAAATGAATTTTTTAATCCTTTATATATTCACGAGGATTATTCATTATAATTTCTATCCATATAAAAAATATAAATTTAAATTCATCAAAATATTTCAAAAGTAACATTTTACAGAAAGAACTTTTAATGTTTTGGTGACTACATCTTTTAAACTAATGATAATTTATATTTTTTTTAAAAACTTTTAATGTTTTATGACCATTTCATCGTTATATAGGAAGAATTTATATTCAAACAATTTTATTTTAATAAACCACCCGATAATTGTAAAAATGATATAGCCTTTTAGGGTGATTGATTTTTGTGTATCAGTTGTTTTTATTATCGATGTATATTTTTTTGAACAATCTAATGTGATTTCAATTTTATTTTTTCATTCAATGGTTTATCTATTATGTGTTCAATAAACCCCATTTTATTTCATGTGTTTCCATGATATGACAAATAATTGATATTTTATAGGAAAAATAAGTATGTTTTTTTTTTATTTTTAGGTTGTTAAGACTTATGTGTCCCTACAATTCAGCGAGTAAAGAATTATATATAATGATATAAAGGTAAAATGTTTTTATGGTTTTTATACCACAAAAATCAGGTAAGTGAAGACAAATAATAAAATAGAATCTAGTTAGTGAATCCTAATTCACTAATAGAAACAAGTTATAATTCCTGATTATCTTTTTTATAATTATTATACTCATATTTGGGCCATATTTTTGTGTATTGCTATATAATTATGTAATGAATTACCTTGTATTATTATGCTTGTTTTGCCTCGATTTGTTTTTCAAAATTTATGTTTATTTATCTTGATTATGATATCATAACCATATACATATATGTTTCTCACTTATGATTATCAGTTTTTATCTCTTTTTCTTTCCATTCGGTGAAGTTATTCCCAAAAGGTATTTTTATTTTCACTCCCCAAGATAATAGTATGTGTATTAAATGTGAGTTGTTTAAAAGGGGGTTTAGAGTTATGTGTTTATAATGATTTATCGAAAAGTGTAGTTAAATATGTATTTTATGTAGAAAATATTATTAACATAATTAGCCTTCGATACTATTTTTTGGGAAACTATTTGTGGGATGAAATGATTAATCATCTAAAATAATGTAAAAAATTTGTTTCTTTAGCCTGGTAATCTATATAGATACCTCCACGTTGACATTTTATATCAAGTTTCTATAATAATTTTTTCAATTTGATGTTATTTTTGAAATTTTATACTTTAAGGGACTTTAATTCAAATATTCATATGTTTATAAACGTTTTTAATAATTTTTTATTCCATGATTGATGATTAATATATTGAACCAGAATTCGATATATATTGTTCTTTTAATTTCATAATTTATTCAAATATTATGAATATAATTTCTTAACTACTATTTTATGATTTATTTCACGGTTACCTTCTCATGCAATATTGTTTCTTACATAACAATTATCATAAGGTTTTTTCATCACAAATTCATTGCATTGAGATAAATTTTGTAATATACTGATATTTTCATATAAATAGTATTAATTCTATATATTTCATATATTATATAATGAATTATATTTTATTCATGATATTTGATTATCATTTTCAATCTATATATTTGAGGTAATTTTTTTAAATGATACAAAATAAATAATGGGTTCTGTTATAATATAAATGTAAATCACATGATTTCCTTTGAAATATAATCAATCAAGATAAATAGAATCCTATTTTATTCTAATACCCTCATTATTTTCTCCACACTTTTTTTATTTTCATATTTTTACATCTATTATCACCATTTCTTTTTCTTGTTGGGCTCATTATTTACCCATTATAAGAAAACTGACCACCCCATATCAATTTAGTCAGGAATAATTCACTTTCATGATCATATTAATTCGATTCTTTTATAAATTACATATCTACACAAAAAATATTTAATAAAGGTTATATCCTATTAATTTTTTCCTTCTATATAGATATTTGAATAAAATCTTTATAATAGTAATTACCTACCATTACCTTCGTGTTCATAAATCATTCGCTGTCAAAAGAATGATTTTTCTTTCCACGCATTTATTATAAGAAAAAATTCAATGAGTTACTATTTTGAAGTTTTTTTTCAACTATTACAAAAAAATTATTACAATTCTTGTTTAAAACATAGGACATGTGTTATTTAACCATCCATCTTTTTCAATTCATGTATTATGATTATTTATTTATTGGGAAAATTATTGGCATCACATATTTAATAACTTTTATATGAATGATTGTGGATTACTAAATTAAATTAATTTTGTGTTCATTAACCATACACATTTTTTCTTTAGAAGAATAATGTTAATGATATCCATTTGATTAACATGAAATGTATTTACATTCCATAAGTTGTTAGCTCAATATAGTTATTTATTGATTTATATGGATGGTAGATTTTGAATTGAATTGATATGCGTACCATTCAAATGGTGAATGCTTTTGAGTTAAATAATTGATGTGTCTAGTATGGTATTATTTATCCCCTCAATGTACCATTTGCTTTCAATGGACCATAGGTTTAGGTATTGTTTACATTCTAACCCAATCCAAGAATTATGTCTTGGCAATGATCGTGATAACCAAGATGATGTCTTAGTGGCTGTCTTGATGATAAAATAAATGTATTTTCTATCTCATCAGGGGTAATAAATATCCATCTTTTTTCATTCTATGATCATATATTATATTATAATTTTTTATATTTTTATTTATATAATTCACCATGGATTTATTTCAAGGTCCCCCAATCAATTACATGGTAATATTTTATTGTTATTTGTTTCACATCATATTATTCATTCTATGTTTATTAATTTATATCTTTTTATATATAATTTATTTTATTGATAATTTTGGAAATAACATCTTATATATATTTTCCCATATTTTATCAGGAAATGTATTAAAAATGATATTTTTAGAGTAGTATCATGTATGGAGTGATTCTTGATTTACATGGAATGCATATTATGTTTTAGTAGTTTCTTACAATGTGTATGGTCCTAGATCCTTAAAATATGATCCATTATGTTTTTTTGATCGTTATGGGGAGTAGAAATGTTTTAGTGGTGGTCTGGATATTTTTGTATTCTATAATTTGGGTTAGGAGACAATTTTTATCATAACAATTTTTTAATGTGTAAGAGTGTTTTTCAGTGCCATTGAGTTTTATGGCCTTAAAGGGTTTTTTAGCTTCTAGGGTCAAGTCCCTTGAATTTACATCATTAAACTATTTTTTAGTATATAGATTAAATATAGGATGTGTTGTTTTAGATGGAATGTTTTTTTAGAACATGATTCTTAGCATATTCCATTTTAAATGACAGGTTACAACATAAATATCCCATGTGCAGTGCACTAAAAACACACAACAACTCATGTTTTTTTTAAATCCACAACTTTTCTCTCAAAAAACACCTATAATGTGGGGAGTTTATTCATTACATAATTTCAATAAAACCAATATGGATTAATAATAGACTATAATATTTAATTTTTGTAAGCTAAGGATTTTTTGGGAGAAATGACCAACATCTGTAATGTTGGCATGATCTCATGAGAAGAAAATTATTGCCTCTAAGGTAGGAGATTTGGTTATTCTCCCATGTATTTTTGTGTAGTTAAAAATTATTAATTTCTACTATTATTGTATGGAATATAATAATTATTGAACTATATTGATAAATAAATTTATTAGTGAAAATATGTTATTGATATTCACGTGATAATGGTTATGACTTCTGTTTTAATACACAATGTGATATATACTCTATGGTTGTTATAGTATATTGTTATTAATCTTATAAAATGTTTAATTTTATGTAAATAATAAGGAATTTAATTGTGTAATTTGTAGGCTAATTGTAATATGAATTAATGGGTTTATTAAACATGATATTCATCGTGTCAATGGAATTGACTAAGAATATGAATAATGTTAATAACTATTCATTTTCAATAATAAAAGGCATGTAAAATTAGATGAATCTCACTATATTTTGGTTGAAGAAATTTATATTAAAGAGAGAATGAATAAAAATTTAATATATTGTCATTTTAATTTCCGTATGTTTCCCATATTAGAACCCTATGAATAATGAATCATTTGATTCCAGGTAGAAAAAACTAGTTCTTTGTGAAATATAAATATTTGGGATGAGGGTAACCATTTAATTGGAAAGGTACAATATATTGTGTTGGGGATGTGATATCCTATTAGTATGTGAATGGGGAATACCTTTTTTTATTCCCATGATTCCATGTTGATCATTTTTGTTTTCTTGATATATTTTGATGTCATTTAGTTGTGATATTGTTTTGTAATATGGTATGAGCCATGAATGTATGAGCTTGGGATCACTGGTGTAATGTGCCAAAGTGGCCTGAATGATATAGTACCTATTGACCCCTGCAATGGAGAGATGCATCAGGGTATGTATGGTATTATCTAGGATGGAACTATATATGAAACAATTCATTAAATAAATTTTTAACCATTATTATTATGAATGATGGTTTCTAGAAAGTGGAATTTTCCTTGAATGTCTATTGGATGCGTTGAGGAATATCTAAATTCCTTTCCCCATTTCCATAGGTATGTTGATGTTCTTGTTTTCATGATTTCTCTTACTGGTATACTAGTATGATTTCTCAAAAGTATCAAGATTTTTGAATGTTAATAATGTTGAATAAAACACATAACCTATGGGTTTGGTCGATTCATGAATAAAAATATGAAATACGTCAATCTTGGGAGACCATGGAACTGGTTAACTTATTTGTGGAAGGAATGGACATGAATCTCTTGAATAATGTTATATAATTGAAAATATTGTTAATGGTTACTTAATGGTTAATTAATTAATTAATTAATTAATGGATAACTATAAAAAATTAATAATTTAATGTAGATCCTTAAAATGTTTGTGTGATTATAGGATATCAAGTCCCTATTATAGGTCTTCATATTTCCATAAGAATATAGATGATGTTGATCCTAGGACTAGGTCATACACATAGTGTTTTTGTTAGAAATATTATATACAATATATTTTATTATTTCATACACTCCCCACCCATATGAGTTATGGATAGTAAAACCCATGAACTCCTTATGGGGGTTTTCCCAAACATCTAGATATGATGATGTATTTATAACAACCCCCTCCATCCATGATCTATACTCTTGGTAAAATTATATGATGGTATGGATGGTGTCCAGATTTACCATATATGTGTGTAGAGTAATGTGACATCTTGTTTTTCTTTTAATCACATTGATCTCGAGATGTAGAGTCTAATGGATTATTATTGGAATGATGTGTTGGGATATGATGTATCAAGATTCCTAATATATGATAGACCTCATATGGGTTGTGGTGGATCTTAGAAAAAACATTGTTACAATATGGATATGTGATATGGTATGATGTGATGATGTGATTCATGTTGTTCATGTTTTGAAACATAGCCCTAGTTTATGTGTGATGGTTTAAATTTGAATAGACATTGGTCATGATGCATTACATTGGGGTAGAGTGTAAATCTAATAGGTAAGTAGTAGTGGGGTGCCATTATTTTTTATTAAATTATATCTCTCATATGCATTACTTGTTGAGATATGTCCATTTTGAGGATGTTAACTTAATTTACCTATTTTGAGGATGAGTTAGTTTATCTTGTCTCCACTGGTCTTTAGTATGATCAATTTATCTTATTCATGAGAGTATATAAAGAATATATTATTGATTATAATGGGATTTTTACCCCACACACATATATATATATATTTCAATTTCCAGTTGGTAGGAGTAGGTTGGAGATCGGCTGGATATTACTACCATTTGGTTTTGGTGAATTTTTTCGGGATTCATGGTCCTTATCGAGCTTACATTTTGGATACTTATAGTTTTCATTTATTTTTCATAGTAAATTATAAAATTACATTTATTCCATTTAGATTATATATATGTGAATGTGTTTTTGTGAATATATATCATATATATCTATTCTACATTTTCTCTTAGAAGTTAATTTATCCCATAAGAAAGATTATTATACCCTCAGTTCTAATCACCAACCTGGGTCCTAATGGAGAAGAGACATAGAAAATCACCAGCTCCCTTCTCTTTTTTCCATCATATTAAGGGTACTCATTGGGAGAAGGTGGTTATGAAATATTTGTATCAATGATTTAGATTAAGTTATATGCAAGATTTTTGAGTTATGAACATGTGATGACATCATGTGTTGGTTGGGTCATATTTTTAGCCAAATTTATTAGGTGATGTAAACATGGGTGATCGACTGATCTAAGGGTTTTTAGAACCCCTTATTTTTATATGAATTAAACATTATGTTTCTTAATCCAACTAAATGAATAAATTCTAGTTACATGGTAGTGACCTCGGAAAGGATAATTCATTATTCTACCTTGTGCCTATGTTTGAAAAATGGTAGACAATGGAATAAGTTAAAATCATAAAAAAGATAATGAAAAAAATATTTAATTAATTTTAAATTTTAACTGTTATAGATTTAAGAGTCTAAAAAAATTCTTATTCAAACTGGTATGGATCAAGGCTAGTTTTCTCTTCAGGTTGAAGTTGAATAAGTTTAGTAGGATGGAACATCAAATCACCTTTTAGTAGTGGTGGACCAGAAAGACTCTTGGAGGAGGATACTATGGGAAATTTAGTTCTATATTTTTCATAATAATGAGGAATATTAAAATGATTTAGTCACAAAATACTTTTTTAGGTGTTTGATATGTATATCTGTTTGATCCTTATTAGAAAGGAGCACTGGATTATGATGGATGCAATGATGATTTTGTGGGATGTGAATTTTTGGTGGTTCTCATTCCATAGGGACTATGATGATTCAGTAATCCAAGGGTACTTGTTCATATACAAATTAAAAGAAGAGTATATTATTTAAACCATGAAGTGGGACATTCACCAATAGCTTTCTAAAATATAGTAATGGAGCTTTAGTGTATGATTGTTTTCTATCCATTGGACTAATTTTCTAAACATTATTTAGACCTGATTCCTAATGAGGAGGCTAGGGTGAGACAATTTGAAGATGATATTCATCTATTGATCAAGTTCAGGGTTACCCCATACGTGTTATCATCATATCTCAAGGTCCTGGTGTGATCATAAGTTGTTGAGAAGATGATTTCCAAAATCATATCATCCCAAGAGGGGGGTTATTTAGATTCTGTGCAATGAATAGATATGGTATAAGGCTCCCAATTTCATTGATGAAACAGATTTCATTTTTCTTGGGGTATGTCATAGAACTCATCATCTAGTTTCTACCAGAGTGAGGGATACCATTCCTATAAAATGGTATTATATGTATGTTTTATATTGAGATTGAGGTCAATAGTAGTGAGAGTTACCAACCCTTTTGAGAAGTCATCTTGTAGTGAGTGTTTCACTTTTGGTCCCTCCTTTGAGGATGCATTAGATGATGAAGCAACAAAATAGAATTAAAATATTAGATCCACATAGAGGTGGTAGGGTGGGTAGTGAGGATCACTGAGAGGATCCTCATCCTTAGAGAGATGAGGATAGCTCTAGAGGTAGTTGTTAGCATGATCAATGAGGCTTCAATGTAGTCCATAGATATCTTAATTCCAATGATTTGATTGCACTAGATGTTTTATTAAAAATTTGATATACTCTTATCTTTTTTTCTTCATGGGTACAAGATAAATTTTATTCAATAGATACATATCCCATTATATCACATACAATTTTCCATGCTCTAGAAATATATGTGGAGGGGAAACCAGTAAACTTAGAATTAACTATTCATGATGGAGGCTACGCTGACATGTATAAACTAATTTGAAAATATGAGCTAGTGTTGGGGAAGCAATGATCTTGTATATATTTCCACTTCTTACTTATACATCAATATAAAATATTCCATTACATGGATTTTTTTATTCGGTGTAGTTAATTATGGATTCCATTATGAGGTAGTATGGGTTCTATGATGCTAATAGATATCTAGATGAGTTTTTTGGAAATTGATACCCTCAGATAGGTTAGAAGAGTGTTCTGCCCTTATATTCAATTATTATTGATCTTATACTTTTCTCATTAGAGGTTCATATGTCAGTGCATTAAATGTTTGTGTACGGTTACACTAATTTCATTCTTGATAATTTTTTTGCATTACCCCATCAACGAGCGATTGAATTTTGGATAGTTCTAAACCTAGGAATTCCTCCTAGATCAATTCCTATATATGGGATAGAACCTTATGAGCTTCATTATCTAATAGTATAGATACTAGATATGTTTTAGATAGGATTTTTTTGCCTATATTGTCACCATGGGGATCACTACTTTTGTTTATAATGAAGCCCGGAAGCATTTTAAATATTTTAATCAGCTATTAACATCCGAATTTGGTGCTAGTGAAGAACCACTATCCTCTTCCTAGTATCTATGAATTATTAGTTCATCTTAGTGGAGATATTTCATTCTAAAAGGTAAATATATGTTAAGGATGTATTTAGAAGTAGGTAACAGGTGAGTAAATTCTTATGACCACATTGTATTTTCATCAGGATATTTATGAGTTCATTGTGATTCTGTTCATTATGATAAATTATCATACAATATTAATGGCTTTGACAATTGTTATGTTTAGTTATTTCTTAGATAAGATCAATGTGTATTTAATCAATGTCATGGTTGTGTATTTTGCATCTAAATATTAGTATGTAGGGCATCTATATTCCATTTTATAATTTCTTGATCATAAGTTTCATTTTGTGATGTTATGAATGAGTAATTTTTTGACTCTTTAGGTTTATTTATAAGTGTATATTGTATCCCTATAGTGTGTATCCTTGAATCATTCATTGATAATGGTCATTGTGTCTTCATAATCCTCAAATATAGTGTTAGAAGTGTAAATTTTTCTTGTTCATTTTTGATATTATAGGTAGTTTATTAGAATTTTTTTGTTTGGATGGAACTCCTATAAAAACCATCACAATAAATGATTAAGAATTCATGTGAATTGATTAGTTTGAGGAATCATTTGTTTTCCTAAAGTGGATGTTGCTCATCGCTACAGTTTTTAAGAAGATGAGGTTCAGTTCAAGATTTTCTATGGCACATATCCACTATGTTTGTGATTCATTATGATGTAGTACAAATCTATTATGCCTTAACTGTATCAATAGTTACATCCCCATGACATTATGTATTCCATATATGATTAATGTAGTTGTTAATTACTTAATTATTTGGTGGAATAACCACATTGGTTAGAGGTTTTGTGTCTCACTATTCATAATAGATCGAGGTATGCATTCTATCAGGATTAATTAAACTTTTTTCAAGGAATGTGAATAGAATTCATGAAATATTACCACATTGAAATTTCATTCCTACCAGGAAATGGAAATATTGTGGCTGATGTGTTTAAAAATAAGTAAGGTAGGGGTGTCAGTAGTAAATCTATATAATCTTGGAGAGTGATGGAAGATTTCACAGTTATGAAACCAGATATGGGCATAGTTTGGAGTAAGAGGTTTTTTTTCACATGATAGTGCATTCATCATTAGGGATGTTGGTGGAAGGGTCTAATTTAGGGGACAATGTGGTGAAGGAATAAAGAGACTGAGTTGTTTTTTTATGATCCTGATGGGAAGACTAAGAATGATCAAAACCGAGTATTTTTTAGAGAAGGATATTTATGCATTTGATGTTGCGTGATAATGTAATATGTGATTTCAATATCTCAAATTTGGTGACCCATAATTATAAGAAAATTTTATTCCAAGATCTAATAGGGTAATTTTGGTATCTTCTTTTGAAGAATGTAGTTGTAGAGTTTGTTTTTCTTTGTTCAGTATAAAATTGGATGATGTTTGTGCATTTTCTTACCTATGGTTTTATAGAGCCATTACATGCTCCTCTGTGGTAGGTGGATGAAATATCATGGGAATTCACTAATAATTTACCTTGAGCTCATGGATGATTTGATTCTATATGGATTATAGTTGATTTTTTCTGATAAAATCATCCCACCTCATTGTGATTAGGGTGCCGATGTCAATGAAGGTTCTTTTGAGGTAGTATCTGGAGGAGGTGGTGAGACATCACAGAGTATATATGGTGATAATCTATGATCATGATACATTTATTAACTCAATGAATGGGATAGGTCTCAAGTATAATTTTGGATCTAATATATTCCTTATAATTTCTTTTCGTCTATAGATTTATGGTAAAATATATTGGGAAATCCAAACATTGTAAGTCATGTTTCATTCTTATGGCTCAGATTAAATTTTTTGGTTCATGGGGTATCTTCCATTGGTTGAGTTTTCATATAACCATTTTATTTAGCCCACCATTAGTGTTAAACTATTTGAAATATTATTCAGTTGATCATATTGTGATTTTTTGTCCTAGAATGGGTTTAGAGATATATAAATTATCAATCCGAAGCAAGTGAAGAACATAAACTTGATTTTTTAGGTGATCCAAGTGTGTATGATAGAAAAAAAGACCGTTATATATCATACAATGATTATAATATGAGTCCTCTATTTATTTATATTGGAGATAATATGTTTTCCAAGGTTTCTCCTCATCATGTAAATCTATGGTTTTGTCATGTGAGTAATATTTATCCATAGTTTGTTACGCGTCATGTAAGAATATTGAACTATAATATTGCACTGCCCCCATGTATAATTTGGATACATGTTGTTTTTTCACCTTTCAATTATCTATTTTTACCTTCATGAAGACTCTTAAATCATTTATTTGGGTGAGATAGATGTTGATAATGAAGAAACCTTCCAGGAGTGACTTGTGTGAATAAGAATCCTTAGGAAGAGGTGCCTCTTGATAACGCTATTACATTAGTTCATTTAATTGGTCATTATGGTGGCTAGTTCAATAGAATGTAGGAACTTGAGATAAATATACATGATCAGTATTGATGGTTGTTGTTAATTTAGTTTTAAAATTATTATAATTCTCATTTATTGATCTTCAAACATTCTAGGTTATGATATGGTTTCATATTTTAGTTTATTGTGGTCTAAATCTCGTATGAATGTTATCTCCCCATCAATTAGTTAGGAGATTTTTTTATGGTTATTGGGATTTTTACATTTTTTACTCTCATATGGTGTTTAAACTCATACTATGGAGAGATCCCAGTGAGGCATGTTACTGTGTGGTGGTTTGAAAAATCATTCCTTTTTCTCTGTTGGCCGTATTTTTTATTATTGTGTATGAGAATTACTTGAGAGGTATCTCATATTAGGGAAAAAAATTAGACTAACCATTTTAGTGTTTCTGGATCTTGTGGATCTCAATAGAGACTTAGTGGAGGTCTGGTGGGTCTCAACTTCTAAAATACTAAAATAAGGAGAATTTACATTGTAGCTGTAGTTTATGGTGTTATAATGTTTATAGTGAAAGTTATCCTTACATACTAAAATTTTTGTATGTATTATATTATTTATCCCAAAGAATATATATAATAAACCAAACAATTATAAATTAATATGAATAAATTTTGTGCAATTTAATGTGATATATTTTTTAGAGGAATTAACTATTCGATGTATTTACAATGTAAATTAGGGGATTACAATTTAATTATCTCCAATCTAGTGTCAATAAAAACCTAAAGTGTCTCAGTTTTTCTCAAAACCCAATCATTTTATAACCAAAAAATCATTGTCTCTAGTTGCATGTTTGTTTTTATATCAATATAAATTTGATAATGATTATCTATAGCCTTCATTCATTGATGTATGATGATCAACATTTATTGTGAGAGATGTGATAGATACAAAAAACATTGGTATGTTCTCATGTAATTAATTTTTAGGCCTACAAGGTAAGGGATTCAATTCATGTCCAGTTTTTATTTATGAATTCATAATGTTAACATGTTATAGTTTTTTATATTGAAGTGGAGTACGCCTAATAAATATAGATCCTGATTAATAATGATATTAGATATTGAACGCTTGTTGTTGCTTTTATAATTATAACGGTATTGAATCGTGTTTTGGTAGACATTATCATCTCTAACATATTCATTGTTTATGATTTTGTTAATATTATTATATAATGTTGAAATAATGGAAATGGTAAACAACATACAGATATAATTACATTAAAAATTGGATTAAGATTTAAATAATATACTTTTTTGTAGTTGAGTGTTTCTTGTAATTTCATCGTAATCAATTTGATTCAATATGTATGTTTAATTGAATTGAATCATCCATGTGTTAATGGAATCTTTTTTGATAATGTTAATTAGTATCGATGAAAATAAAGAGAATTCATGTTTAATGACAATATTTCCTCTCTTTGGTTATTATAATTGGTTTTACACAGCTGAGCATGTTTAATCAATGGATTAGAAAATAGACTTGTTGCCTTAGGTTTCTGGTAGTTTGAACCTATGAATATTGAATTAGTTAATTTAAGATATAATAAAAAAATGTTTTGTTTTGAAACATAATTCTTGGGATTGAAATTTCCTATTTACATAGGGAGAAATAATACATTGTGTTGAGGGCCATGAAAGACTATAAACATGTGGGGAATGAATTTATTATTTTATTTATTCGATTCTATGTTTATTATACATGTTCTCTTACTCCCATGTGATGTGATAGAGATATGATATTTCACTAGGATTTGGTATGTTATACAGATCATGGGGGCTAGGATAGATGTTGTGACATGGGTGGGGAGGTCTTGATAATTTGACAATAGTTGAGGCATTTGACAATGGGATGTATCGGTATATACATGTGGATATAGGGGATAAAACTAGAGATTATGAAAAATTTTGATGTTCTATGTACCCATTATTTTAATTAATTCTAGATGTCTTCTTATTGATTTTTTTAAATGAATTATGTTCATGTTTCTTATTTATCTATATTCCATTCCAAAAAACATGAGATATTTTGATATGAATGGCTTCATGATTCTTCTTAGTGGATGATGAGGATAATTTATATTGAGTACCTGAAATAGGGATAGATATTAATGTGTAATAAATGAATTAACCTATTTTTTCCCTGATGGAAAAAATGTCACATATAATTATTATAAGTGATTTCATACAAGACTAAATTAATCATAGTGGCCATGTACCTGAATTTGACGATTAATGTAATTTAAGTTGGAATATTGTTGATGCATAATTAATGGGTATTCAATTAACTATTTAAGGGGTGATTTAAAAATTTAAATATGTAATTTATAGAATCTCTTTAAAATGGGTCTGTTTTTATCTGAAATATATTCCCTAGAAGTGTCATCAAGGTGTTCATGTGACAATAGCTACAGTTGAACCAATGACTATTTTATACCCAAATTGTGGCTATGAGGAATATTATATCATTTATATTATATGATTTAGAACATTATTCCGACCATGTGGGACTTGGTGACTAACAACCCGTACCCAATCTTCCTGGTTGGATGATAGATTTTAAACTACCAACTCTAGTCCTAAAATCCTCTCATTATTGTATTATGTTCCAGTATGCACATTAGTAGGGTTTTTCATATATTCTTGTATAAGTATTTGACTGATCATAGTTATATTATAATAATATATCCTTGAATATTGTATCCAAATGGATATTATAGATGTGATTTGTGTGGTCAATTATGACTTGAGTTTCATTACTCTACATGTAGGTTGTGATAGCTTGAAGGCATACTAATCAATATATGATAAACATCATATGGTTTGTGGTGGATCCTAGAAATAAATTGTTACATATAGGTATGTGAATAAAAGATATGATGATATGATGCACATGGTTCCTATTGTGATACATATCCCAGGTTTTCTACATGCAAAATTACTTTTTAAGAGAGATTTTCTAGAACAAGAAACACAATGGGAGAGTAGAAAACTAGTGGGTATGTGAATTCAGTTTTCCATTATTGTAGATTTGTAATAATATATTATTACTTGTATGCATAGCCTAGTGACATATAGAAAGGATGAGGGTGGGAAAATGGTTTACCAATTTAGGTGATGAATTATTTTTAGATGTTGATCAATGGTATTCAGTTTTCTCCCTTTATGTTTTTCATGATAGGTTCAAGGGATGATCAAACTAAGTATAATTTTATGAACAAAAAACATATATATAATTTTTTTTATAGAAGTAGGATAAGGTTGTAGATCCTAGTGGATACTAATAGATTATGGTTTTGAAGAAGTTGTTTAGGCTTCGGGGTTGTTGAAGTGTTTAACTTGTTGGTACATGCAGTTTCCTTTCTGTTGTTTTAGTGATGAATTACATTTCATGTATTCACATAGTATTTATTTTATATATCTAACAAGGTTTTAATTGGATTATATTACATATCATTTTCTTCCTCAAATTCACATATATGGTAATTCCTCTTACATGTATGCATATTATTCATACAATTCAAGTCTCCATCTTGAATCCAACTAGAGGTGGGACTCAGGATGGCATTATCTCCCAGCTCTCACCAGCTGGCCATGGAGTACTTTTTAGGTGAGGGGGTTATGGTATATATTGTAAAATTCTTACATTTATGAAAAATAAATAGGTTTGGTTAGTGGAATTTTTTTATGACTTTGTAAATATCTAAAAATAAACTTATATTCAAATTTTTTTGACTCAATATTTTTTGAGTTATTTTAAATATTGATAGTCGTAATTGGGTTTCATCGGATCATTTTGACGACAGTATGAAATTAATGTGTCTATGAGAACAATATCTTAGAAGTGTGGATTTGGGGGACAATTGATAGTATTAAAGGATGGGTTTTATAATTTTAAACCAACCTTATCAGTTTAATGCAATTGAAGAGTTAAAAATGACAAAAAGGGTATATATATTTTGTTGTTAAAAATTTTAGAGGAAAAGTTAACCCATTAGGTTTGTCGGAAAAATATTTTATATTTTATGTTGTTTGTGGATTTGAATAATAATTCCTTATTGAAGCTCCCATGGAGAAGTCTGTAGAATATTTATTAATATAAGATTACATATAGATATTTTTGTAAATTATTTATTAGTATTTTACTGTAAGTAACATCTATGTAAAATTCAAGAAAGTGCGTGAAACTATCATATACACCCCATAGTGTTAATAACCATGAAAACTTCATCACAGTATAAGCATAATATACCAAATGGTAAATGATGAGTGGGCCTATGAACAAAATCCTATCTATATAGTCCATGGGGATAATCTTTAGTTAACCATATTCTCTATATCATTCATCAGACTGGATATGTTGTGTTATGGATTTATGTTAATGAAAATGAGATGAATCAACATAATGAAACCTACAGTAAAAAGAGTGTTATTAGGTTAATCAAAAATTTAAAATAATAATTTAAAAGTGTAACACATATCGAGGTTAAATGTTTCATGAAAATATTCTATTGGTGTGTTAATTATTTTTGGCTAATGATTAAAACATCAAGAGAATGCATGGATCGATAAATCATGTAATTATTCTTATTTAGTTATAAAAACTTTTTATTAAAAATTTCTAGTTATTAAAATTTCCAAATACACAAAAAATTGATAATTATAGAGAATCATAGAATTTCAATTGATGAAGTAAATGATTAAAATAAGATTAAATATCATTTGTGTCAAACTTTTTGGGATGAATACCCACAAGGAATGTCTCAATGAAACTAGAAGATGATTCATATGTGGAAAAGGATGTAATAACGAATTAAATTTCAAAATAACAATGAAATAATCTATTAAAAAATATCTACAAATATGTTCTTCCTTATTTAACAATAGTATTATTGTAGGAATCTCCTTTGATATTATATCATGATTTTTACCTATATTTCATATACCATTAATTAAATTTATATTTAAGTGATAATTAATATTTAATGGATTCAGTTTATTTAAAGGGGGAGAATATATCACAATTAGTATTTAAATTATATTTCTCTTCGAAACATTTGGTGTTCAATAAACAACTTCACATGAAAAACAAAACAATAATAAACAAAAGAATAGAATATAACTATTAAAATGATTTTATATAATTGGTGGTTAAAAATAGAGGTAAATATAATATGTAATTTATATATAAGAAAATTCCAATTTCATTATTAATACTATGATATTGATAAAATTTAATTACAGTAGGTAAACTACTTATTAGAATTATTTATTATTTAAAATATATTTGAATTCTTTCACATAATTTATTAAACTAAATATATTATGAATGAAATATATTAATTTTATAATAACTTATCAAAATTGATTTATAATTGATTTAAAAATATAATAACAATTGTTATATACTAAAAAGATGTTTTCAATCGAAAATATCCATCATTATATGTATCTATTTTCATTTGAATGTAAATCTATAAAATTATAAAATTAAAACATAAATAAATGAAAATCCATTTTTTGGATGGATAACCGAAATATTATATATTTTTTGGATATTTAGTACTTTTTTAAAATAAATAATTTATAGGTGAATAGTTATAAAATGTTTACACTAAAACTAGAGAGTTTATGACTACATAGAGAGGAATGTATAAATTAAAAACATAATAAACATTTTTTATTAAGCAATAATTATTTATTGATTTTCATAATTCATATAAAATGACAATGTTAAATTTAGGGAACCTCTTATTAGCATTTTACGAAATTGACTAATATATTACAATAAAAAAATTTATTTATCTTCTCATTAAATTATTATGTATTTTAGTTTTATTTATCCTTAAATGCCTCATAAAATTTATTTACTAAATAAAAAAACAAATTACAATGAAAATTTTACACTATTTAATTTTTTTTTTCTTAAATAAAAATCAATTTGGAAAAAACTTTTTTACACTATGTGTGTTAGCTCAAAAATTTTCATTTCCTGTAGAAAAAAATTATTCATGAAAAAATGTTTTAGATCATTAAATGTAGTCCTTTTCATAGGGGTCATCTAATAGGATTAAAACCCAATTTTTGTGACCTAACTGACACCGCACGTATGGCCAGTGAGGCCACACCATGGTTTCATCACCCATGTCCCACAGTAGTCATTGTGGAGTTATATTAATGATGTATATATCTTATATATTCTATATTATCATAATGCCTTTTTGATTGAGGTGGGACTAATCCCATTGATGTGTAGTGAGACCTTTTTAATAAAACAATCATGTGGATGTGTGCGAATGATTACAAATTTTAGTACAGGGGCCAATTACAAATCATGTATCTGGTATCAAGTGTTGGTGAAATTTTTATCTTTATAGAATTTCGTAAGGGCTAAATTTTTGGATCCTTATAAATAGTGATTTACTAACAGATCCTAAAATTGGATTATCATCTTTGCTAGTGTGATCTATCTAACAAAACACTGGTGGCCATTGAGTCCACATTGGGATGTCACACCCTAAGGCCCATATTTGTGATGGGGGAGTTCTAGTCAAGGATTATAGGTCTAATGTGTTTTGCTGATATCACGAGGCCTTTTCAGAGTGAGGTGGATGGGATATTCCAAGGGGGTATTGAGACTTTCAGAATAATTTTTTTGTTAATGAGACAAAGTGGAAAATATATCGATAGAGAGTCCATAAAAAGTGAAGGATTAATTTTTATTATATTGTTTATTAATATAAATTTTTTATTTTTTTTGAATACATGTGGAATAAAATGTTAATGATCTTTTTAAAGGGATATAAAATTTTTAATTGAAAATGGAGTTTATTAACAATATATATTATTTAAATAGAGAACCCCATGAAGTTTTAGTGTATGTAATTTTTATACTTAGGAAACACGAAGATTTCTTTTTTGTTGATCAAAGAAACATTGAGATAGGTGGCTGAATCCAAAAATCATTAAATATTTCTCTTATCGAATACATGTATATTGTTTTTTCAATAAAAGGATATTTAATGATACGTGGATGAATTTGGATGAACACTATAACTATTATTATGAAGTGTGCTTTATATCCAATGTCAAGAAGTATAATAAGGCTAATGGATGATGTAATTATATTACCATGGAAACAAAATCATATTCTAATGTTATATATGATTTAAAAATTTGTTTAGATAATTTTTTTTGATTGAGATAGACCATGATAATATATTAGAGTGGGGGTAGTGAATAGTATTTTCAAAACATTAAAAAAACAATCAATCCAAGTTTATTATTTTTTAAATGAATAAAGATGTGTAGCTTTAAAAATATAGTAAAAATTAAATAAAAATATGAATAGATATTTTTAATTGTTTTTTGAATAACCGATATCATATTTCACCCGTTTCTCTTATGTACTCAGTGATATGATTGTTACCCACTTATTATTATCATGTTTAAATGTGTGGCAACATATCTGAAGACATCAAATTTTAAAATACAATAATAAACCACCATAACTCTTTATAGGAGTCTCAAACTAGTATGAAAAAAATGATCTTCAAGTGTTACAAACCATGATCCTTACTTTTTGGTTGGTATAAAAACCATGAAGAAATATTATTTTAATATGTAAGGATTTATTATATTCTTAAAATTACAAATAGTTGAATAATAAAAGAAAAAACTGGAATGAAATTAAATAATAAGAGTGGATAGAATTATGATGAATTTTTATGGAGCATAAGGATCTCTATTCATGTCTCCAGATTATAGTTGAATGGTGATGCAGGGTAATGATTTCACCAATGAAGGAGTTATAACATATGATCTTAATCTTGTATTTATAAAATTTTTCTTTTGGTCATGTATTTTAGAATATATTTATATTTCATGTCTTGGTACCGATTTATGGAAAATTCCTCCGTTATCTTCTTAATTTTTTTGTAGACTATCAAACACACAGAACCTACATTTAGCGGTCATAAATTTTTTAAATTTGAAAATAATTCAGTACATATTAAGACTTCATTACTATACTGAAATGATATTGAATATCTGCAATTATGTTAGTAAACAAAATATAGTAACTTAAGATATTTTTATTAGATTAATTTTGTGTTTTTATAATATTTAAAATAGTTAAAATCTATCCTAACATTAAATAATTCCATAATTAAAAATCGATAAAGAAAAGTAATAAAAATATTATTAAAATTTTTATTTCTATAATTATTTCAATTAAAGGTTTTTATGAAGTATATTATAACATAGTAAATATAATATAATTTTATTATATACTATAATAGATTAATCAAAATAAACTAAACAAATATGAAATTAATCATTTTATATAAATAATGAAAAACATGGAATTTAAGAAATTATGTATTTTACCAAAATAATCAAGGTAATGAACTTCCCATATTATCAATATATGCATGAAGAATAAGATTTATTTTCATTTACCATACCATTACCTCAATGAAAATAGTTTTTATACAACCCGTTTGAAAAATTTTGATGTGTGGCTATAAAATTATGTTAGCTTTAAAATAATAAATGTTATTTTGGAATGTGGTCACTTGAAAATTAACTCATGTGGTTACTTAAAAAATAAATCAGGAGGTCACTTAAAAAATAAATCATGTGGTCACATATAAAATATCTCATGCAGTCAAATATAAAAAATATCATGTGGTCACTTAATAAAAATTCACACAATCTTTTTAGTATAATAATCATAGTCACTTGAGAATACTATTAAAATTTATTTAAAAATTTATTCATGATATACTGATCTATTTTTATAACATAAAATATCCTTGGAAGGTTGTTTTGGAGTTTTGGTTGAGGACTCTTTAAATTACTCACAATAACCTCAAAACACCTCACAATCACATTAAACGACTTCATGGTATCTTCTTAAACACTCATTTCATGTCCTGATATAGTAACATTGATGAATTTGTTGTCGGTTAATGATGATTGTAATATGTGTAGAGATATATGGATAAGGTGAAGTTGTCGATATAGGCTAGGTATCATTTCCAAGATGGTTGATATTTTTCATGTAGTTGAATCCTACTATTGGTATCATTCCTAAAAATATTACATCCACAGTTTATTAGATGGTTAGTCGGGATGTGTGTAATGTCTTTAGTTGTTGAGGAATTGGGAAATAATGTCATGAAGAGTTCATATGGATGTAAGACTGAATCATGACAACTATACTACTTCTATCAGAGGTACTTCCACCAGGGCTGCGCGCATAGGAGAAGATAAACAACTTATACAGTGTACGTTTTATATATTTATATATTTGAGTGTGTGTGTGTGTGATTATATATATATATATAAATATAGAGAAATATAATAAAATATATTAACAAATTTGATAAAATATTAATGTTAAGATTAAGTAAATTTTTAAGCACAAATCTTTTTAAAATATTGTTAACATATTTAACCCACTAATAATGTATTCTTATGAATATATTATACGGAATAATAAATTCTGAACAAAAAAATTGTTACATGGAATTTTTTAAATCAATTAATATAATCCAATTTAAATTATAAAAAAATAAATGTCCAACAATTTAAATTTTAGAATTTGATTTTAATTGAAATTTAACAAAACATGAACAATAATTCATTACTAGAAATGTGAAAATATAATATATATCCCCCTTTTATGAATTAAAAAAAATGAAATTTTAGTAAAACATTAAAAATAAATATTCCGTATTTTGATATTTTTCAAAAATGAAAAAATAAATAAAAAATAAATATTTAAAACAATCTCCTACTAAAACAATAAATAGTTAAAAATATGAAAATATGTATAGATTAAACCTTATTATGAAAATATTATTATAAATTAGTATTCAGATGAATTAATATCATATAATAAAATTCATATTTAATATAAGTGTATATCAAAATTTAAAAAATTTATGCTTCTAACAAAAGAAGTACAAACATTATATTCTCAAAATATACAAAATCAATAGGTTTAGTGAATATGTTAAAAAAATTATAATTTCAATGAAACTGAAAAAAAATAGTCATTGTTTACTTAATCTCTCAGAAAATTAAATATAATATCTATATGATGTTTCAATAGTTTTTCCAAAGACTTTTTATAAGATGAAATTGAACTATAATTATCTACAGAAATTATTATTTTATCAAATCATATTTAAAAATGTCATAACCTATGTTCACTATAGATGAATTGACAACAATAACATATAGGATAGATATCATCTTCATCATATATAGATATTTCAATTAACTCTTGTTTATTAGAATTATATAATATAAAATTTATAACACAAAAATGACACATATCTGTTGTGATTTTCATGTCAATCCCGAATCCTCCAAAACTAGATTTAGAATATGATAATCAAAAATAGTTATTATTTAAATAAAATACATTTTTACTTGTAGTTCCTTTTATATGTTGAATAAATATGTTGACATATTTATGATGACTTTCCTTACGATTCAAGTAAAATATATCAATCAAATAGATTGAAAACATTATATATATTCTACATATACTCAAATATAATACAATACATATCATGAATATATAAAATTTAGAAAAAAAAAATCAAAATTCAACCATATATAATTTCTAAATTTTAATAATATATTATTTCATAGACTTACATGAATCAATGGAAAAACATGTAACATGTTATTTTTTATACAATGATTGATTTAAAAAATAACACTTTTTAATTGATTATTTTATAATTCAATGAATAATTTCAAATCACTCAAAATGATTATATAACACTCACTAATCATTATTTTTGATGAAATAATAAAAAGTAAATTATTTATAGAATCAAAAAATATTTCATCATCATATATCTGTGTAATGAAAGTAGAATTTGAAACATTATTTTCAATCAATGTAAGATCAACATCTCTATTTAAATAATTATTTAGAAATAAAAATGAATATAGTTCATCATAATATGAATATTGATAATTTTTAAGACCATATAAAAAATTAGGGATAATATAAATTGATAAATAAATTTCCTACTTTCAAATATATGAGGTCATTTAACAAAAGAACCATTAGAAATTATTACATTTAAAATTGAACTCATGAAATCAATTTGAAGTAATATTATTTTTTAAAAATAATAATAAAATTATATTATCTTATATCATTGTAACATATATTTTGGACTCCTCATGTGTTAATCATTTATTAATGATCACAAATCTCATTACTTTTAATTAATCTTGATCTTCAGTGCACATCTTGCTAATGCTCTTCAAACTCAACAATAGGTGCACATAATTTTTTTATAATTACAAATCTTATGGATGTTAATTACTCTCTACAAGTCTTATGCATGATAACAATTCTCTCATATACTATCTCTAATGATTAACCTTAACCCATATTCTGCATATCATTGTCTTAGTCCAAATACAGATATTCGTCTAAGTATGGACTCATCGTGACCCAGACACCGTGAAGGACACACCGTGACCCAGACACCGTGAAGGACTCATCGTGACCCAGACACCGTGAAGGACTCACCGTGACCCAGACACCGTGAAGGACTCACTGTGACCCACACACCGTGAAGGACTCACCGTGACCAGACACCGTGACCAGACACCGTGGCCAGACACCGTGACCAGACACCATTTCCATGATCACTGTGACACCATTTCTTAAGCTTTTGTCAATATTATTTTAAATAATCATAACAGTCATATTTTTTTGTTTTTAATTCAATTAATGTTATTTAATGTTAGTTGTTGGCTTGACAGGAAAATGTATCTCGTACCTATGAGAAGGGAATCATTCCTACTGCTAGAACTCGTGGAATATAAAGAATATTGAGATGCATTAGAGAACACGCGCGCGCTTGACACATCTCGACACATATACTACAATACATGAGAGCTCTGTGCTGAACATGAGAATAATCTAGAGCACAACTGTGAAGAACACATTGCACGATTCTAAAAGAAGTTCCATACATGTAATCCTACATTTCTGAAGAACACACGACGAATCAAGAGAATGTAGAACACAAGCTGAACTACGACTCTCTGTTTTTCAATAGAAAAACTAGAGAAGGACTCTGAATCATTCCTGATCAATTCAACGATTCTAGAGACACATTGACAATCACTAGAGCCATTTCTAAACTCTACATCTCTGCTCTGTGATTCATTATTTACTTTTCGAGCAGTGTGTGTCATCTGCTGTATTTTTACTCACACACTGTCTCCTGAACTTTAACTGGAGGACCTGTAAATCCTGACTCAAACTCTTACATCTTTTATTTCCCACTGAGATAGTGGTAGAGGTCGTGTGTGACCTAAACAGCTGGTTTTCTATTGTTTTGTTTCCCACGAATAACAGTGGTAGAGGTCTTGGACCTGGACAGTTTTTGTAAAACCGTTGTTAACCCCGATTCAGGGTGTGGATCAAATTTATATATATATTTGAGAGGATTAAGTCTCGGCTTGAGACTGAACCTCTTTTTATATCTACTGTGCATCTTTTATTTAAGTTTAATGTTTACGACATATATCATATCTATTCCGCTGTTATTACTTTAAAATATAAAATAATTTTGAATCTACTTTGATAGATAAATTAGCAAGTGTTTACACTTATTGTAAATCATTAGATTAGTTCCAAAAGTTAGTTTGATCTTGTGGTTAAACTAACTAATATCTAATAAATCTTTTAGAATATAAGTGAACATTTACAATCTGTATAAATTCACTACAGTTTATCTTATTTTATAAATCAGGGGATTTAAACTAGACAATATTTTTAACAGAAATTTTAATTGGAACTCAATTCACCCCCCTCCTGAGTGTCCACTCTTACCCACAAGTTACATCTTGATATTTATTTAAGAAGAATCTATTTTCAATAGTGTAAATGATACTCTATATCGAGATTAAACGAATTACTAAATATTATTATTTAAATTTTAAATTTATAACCAAGTTTTTTAAATGGATGTAATTAAATTTAATTACAAAATTATGAAAATATATCTTATACATGTTTATATAATGATTCACTAATCACCAAATTTATTAGAAATTGAAATTAAAATCAATTGATTAAAAAGGATGTGTTTTTGTGAATACATATTATAATGAGAATAATTATTTTTATAAAATCATATCACACTTTTTGGATTATATTAATGAAATATATACTCAATTGTAGGTTTAAAATTCATATTACATATTATCAAGTGAATTTATAATAACAAATTCAATTTTAAGCATAAAAAATGAATTTTTCAAAAAATAAATTTTTACCTCATTTTGAAGGAGAACCCATTTTTAATATATTTTTGACACTCTTATAAGTTATATTTTAAAAAATAAATATCTTATTTGGAATAGGGAAATAAAAATTTAGTTTGGTTGAAATTCGGTACTTTTCAGAAAAAAATTATATTTTTCATGAATAATGATAAATAATACATTTTAATTCAAAATTAACTTTTCATAATTTTTTTGAGATATTTAGATTATAAATTTAATTTTTTTTAATGTGTAATGGGAATATTTTTTATCATTTAATATAATTTTGGAATTGGAGATAATTTCACATTGAAATTTTCTATAAACACATTCCAATCTTTTGAAGGATTTTTCTTTTAAAAACATGTTTTCTAATTTTGACAAAGTGATGTAATTTGAAATTAATTAATATATCTTATATAATTTCAATTTGGAAAAATGGAGTCTATATTTGGAATCATAAGATCAATATTACGTTAATTGGTTCCTCTTTTGGGACATATTGAATAGTAACTCATGTAATTATTTTTATTTACCACAATTAAAGGGTAAATCAGGTAAATAAGGGTAAAAATAAAATTATAATAATATTAAATTACCATAAATCCTTTCATAAAACTATTAGATGAGTTATGTCCGACCAAGACAACCACTGGGAAATTTTTTTTTTCTTTCAATGCCACTTGGGTTTGATTCTGTTACTTATAACTTTTAATTTAAACTAATGGAAAATATGTTATAAAAATATATATTCTTACTAAATCAATTTAAATATGGATGTATATTGATAATATATTAGAATATAAATAATAATTCTAAAGGAAAAAAATATTTCATTCATCATGGTATTTTTTTATTAATTTGTAGACATTAGAAAATTAAATTTAATTACGACACAATGATGATGAAGTGATCGATTTATCATAGAATGAATCAAATAAATTATATTATAAATAGTAAAATAAATATAATATGAAATAATTTATGTCACACACAATGCTAAATATGAAATTTTAGAAGGCTCTTAAAATAAGTTTTTTGATGTTATATCTCAGTTTATATTTTTAAAAAATCTAATAAAATGAATATTGATGAAATTCACATAATTATTGTCTGATAAATATAATAATTTACTAAATTATATAAAAAACCTATTAAAATCAAAAAGTGATTATGATATGTTCAAAAATTTTATTATGTGTCCATGTTTGGTAAATTGACCCCATATACGTAAAATCGATATCCTCTTAATAATTAAAATAGTGTTACCACAATAAAAATTAAAAGAGATTATGTAATGGTAAACAAATAATAAAATGTTGAAAGAAAATAAATAAACATATAAAGATTATTGGAATAGAGGATTCTTAAATATCTTCATCTGATCCTTGATATTTCTCATGTTTAATCAATTTTAATTTAAAATTAATTTATATTAATTTAAAATTCTCAAATATTCCAAGGGTGCCCCTTCCGTCTCCTATAAGAACGTACCCTCAATTCTCCAATACTCACACTTCATGAATCTATTGGTTCAGAATGAACCAAACTTAAACACTTCCTTGAATCCCTACCATAATCATTGAAGCCTCTTTTAGGGAAGAAATCAACCCAAGGAAGCCTTTTCGTATAAAACCAAAAAAGTTACCAGATTAAGAGGTATCACCTTCTCTTATGGTTTTTAGTTTCAATTACACCACCCACTCCATATACTCTTCTTATTCTATAATTTCATAAAAAAAATGTTACCTAAATATAATAGTATAATTTTATTCTATGGTTTCTATATACACTTACAAACACCACCATAATGGGTGACGAACATATTGTTTTGTATGTTTAGTGACGTAATACCTCATGAAATGATGATTGTTCAATTTTCCCCCACCACCTACCATAGAGTATATTATAATTGATCCTATTTAAATATTAAATATATTATATATATTAAATTTAATTTTCCTCTATTCTTATGTATCTTTTATTTATAACATACAATTATGCTTACCGTATTGTGTAAATACGATAATTGTTTTTGAGGAAGTGCAGACTAATGCCCCCTTAAAGCGATATGAATCATTCCTGCTATTCATGTAACATATAAAAGGTTGTTTTATTAGAAATATTATACATATATAACATTAATAAATTACTAATATTATAATATACATTTATTTCATTTAATTATTATTTAATTAATATGAAAAAAAAGAAAGTAGTGTTCATGCGTACATACAACCTACTATCTAAATAAATGGAAAATTTCATTTCTTATCTCCAAATATAATGATTTATTCTAAATAAATTTATACCTGATATATATGTTTTTTAAATCATGAATAATATTTTTAAGATGATGTAATTTTGACAACAAGGACAATTATCTCCAAAATAAGTTCATGTTGACTCAATTACTGAATAACAACAAAACGTAAGGTATTACCATAAATTGTTATGTACTTTTTATAACAAGGTAATAAGTGGTTTAAAGGGAATAATAAACTGAAAAAATCATTCATTGTAAGTATAAATTAACCTATGTTTAATATTCCAGAATGTAAAGTGCTTATCAGACATGTCTGATTTATGGTAAGGGACTTTGTCTTAATCTCCATTCATTGAGTTATACTTTGATATAATACATAACTTTTTTTAATATGGTTTATAATAATTACCTTTAAATTAAACATCATTTAAAAAGTTTCAAAAGGAATATTTTTCTAGAAACACTTTTTTAATAAAAAAGGAATATATTTTAATGTACGCAGCGACAATGACTTTTTCTACTACCGCAACCATTAATTAATATTTTCCTTCCTCTATAAAAAGTAATTTTTTTAAAAGAAAACTAAATAACATATAAACTTTCTTAGTATTTTGGTATTGAAAATGTGATTCATAAAGGATTTATTATGTCAATTTCTTGAAATTATCTCTTGTGATTTGAGTTTAGAAATTTTACTTTTCCATTATGATTGTTTTATGTATTATGATTATGTTGTGGTTCATGGGACTCTTTGTGTATTCATGTGGATCCATGATAATCAACACGCAGGTGATCCCGTGATAGATCACCAATGCATTGGGTAATGATAAAGTGGTAATCATTATGGTTTTTTCTATATGATTTACAGAATATACTATAATGGGTATTCCAAACGTAACAATGAATGTTACTCCTTATATAGCTATGAATGCTATGATGTAAGTATGATATGGATTGCATATGATACCATTATGATTTATAATTTCTAAGATGTTTTTAAAGAATATTATTATTTCATGAGGTATGTTAAAAAGATTATGTTTTATGAGAGAAATTTATGATTTTGTGAAAATCATATTCATGGGTTTAAAATATTCATAGACTAACACATTTATTCATTATTTTAAATTCCTTACTAAGTTTTTTATTCTCATCCTATGTTTTTGAAATTTTATCTATTGGTTATAAGTATCGGTAATAGAAAATAAGATGATAATAATAATATTTTCAGAAAAATAGATAATTTTTATTTTTAGAAAGTATTATATTGTGGATGAAATAGATACTTTTTTAGTAGTATCCAATTTGTATAAATATGATTTTATATATAATAGTTATAATATACATATCTATAACTCTAAAAGTTAAATGATCCTAAATGTGAATTATTGAAAAAAAATATTATGTAATATTTATGGTTGGTTTCTCATAGTAACGGGAGAAAAAAATTTTATTGTCAATTTACAATTTTTTATAATTACCATAACATTCTAGTCCTTATTTATTTTTAACATTATTACCAGCTTCAACAAGATCATTCTAAAAAATCCAATTAGTTCATATTAATATTTTATCATATGGAAATTATATCAAATTTAAAACTCAATATAAATCATAAACACAAATTTCATTATTCATTAAATAAATCCACTTCGAATAATCTGCACCGTTATAAATATTAGTAGATTCAAAATTAATAAAAATATTTAATTAAAATAGTAATGTAAATCAGATTTCATAGTTAGTATAACAGAATAAATATTTGCTATTAATTATTAAATAGTACGATAAATAATAGTTTTAAATAATTTTTGATAAATTTGAGAAGATATTTATTCCTTATTAACTGAATCACTTCCATTTTCATTTCCATTTTCATCAGAAAAATGAATTTCATGAATTTTTCATCATATTTATTAAAATTCAAATTATTATTGTTGCTAACATCTTCATTAAATTTAACATATATAGAGTGATCAAACACATGTGTTATATTATTAAAGATATACATTTCTCATGTGTAATAAAAGATCCAAAAAAAAAAACTCTTTAAAATTTTTTGTAATAAAATATATCGAAATTATATTTTGGGTCTAACATAAAAATATTACAATGAAACACCCTAAAATATATAATTTTATGTTATAACCCTTTAATAATAACAAAAAGGGTTTTATTTAAAAAATGTCTTATATAAATTATATTTAAAATATTTAAATATATATTAATCTCTTCATCTTGAATAATATTTAGGAAAAAAACTCAAAAATCCTTTAATTATATTTTTCATGGAATGGGATATTAACTCTCTCAACCAACCGATATTATCATGATGTAGAAGGGAAATAAAAACAATCCATATATCCATTTAATTCACAATATTTAAAAAACTATAATGTTATCAAATGGATATGATTTATCATTTATAATATAGATGATTTAAATATTTATATTGGTTTCAAATAGTATACAGAAAAAATGTTAATGTTTCATTCTTATGATATAAGAAATAAATCCAGATGAATATACTATAATCATATAAATTAATAATATATATTTCTTTCAACCAAAAATATTAGGTTGTATAGAACCAAATAATTTAAGATACAACATCTAAATACAATTGGATGTATAAACATAAATCACTATTTTAAATCATTTTTTGTGATGCTTTCCCATTAAATAATAATAAAAAATAATGTATATACATGTTTATTTATTTGGTTGTTTTTTACCCATTAGTGCTATAATTCCATGTTCATTATTCTAAATTTTGAGTTCATGTGCATCCTATTCCACATAATATTATATTATTCTAAATAATTTAAACACTAAACATTCAATTTAGTTAGATCATTAAAATAAAATGTGTAAACATTTTTTTTATTCTCATAAAATGAAATTGATTTATTTTCCAAAAATTGTACATTTTTCAATTTAAAAAATTTCATTTAATCCATCATCATTGAGTTGTGGTATACTTATTAAATTAGGTTTTATAACATCTACAGACAATAAATTTGAGATAATAATAGTTTTAGAAAAAAAATTACTTCAATTCATGTAGAATGTATTTTAGTGTATCTGATATATGTAACAACACCTCAATCACATGAATTAAATGTTTTATTAGTTCATATATCAGATGTTATGTATCTAGAACATCCACTTCATATATACCATAATTATTTGTGACTTTAAATGTAGATTACTAAAAATTAACCAATCATGTAAATTTTTTTGTACCTATTCTAACATGGGTCCAATAATATTTTTAGTATAAAATTCTAGAATAAATTTTGTTTTATAACATCATTTTATGGTTTTTTAAAATTCTAATTTTTAGCAATAATTATTTTAGTATTAAAAATGATTGTTTAAATCTAACAGAGAACATATTTTTGTAATTACAATGTTTTATAAAATTAAATCATTTTAAATTTGAAATATATCATTTTGAGATTCTAACAAAAGCAGTCTTATTCATCCTTGGTGATAATGTGTAAGAAACAAAACGATTCCTTTTATTTTATGGTTTCATCGTAGAGATAATTTTTTTTATTTAATTTTACCCTGAAGAAAAATATATGAAGTGTCATTATGATTATAAATATCAATTTCAAAAACCATATTATCTTTTTTAATTTCTTATAATTTTATAATAAAATTCCCACCAATATATAAATCTATATTTATCATATTATTATTTAATTTCTTGAGAATATTACACTCATTCTCTACATTTGTCATATAATCCATAACATTATTAAACAATGTTTTTGATCATTATTATTTACATCAATAAAATTGTAAATTTTCCTTTCTTATTTTTGTATCTATATCTCATCTTCATAATTATTTTTTTATTCCACATTATTGGAAACCAAGATATTCATATTTTCACATTCAATTTTCTGTTTCTCATTTTCATTTTCATTAACTAAGTTCTTTGTTTTGTGTGTGAGGGTACTTTTCAATAATCCTGATTATATCACCTTTTAATTAATTATTTTTATTGTTCAATTTATTTTGACATGAGATTTTTTTTATAATGATATTTTTAAAAGAATTATTTTATTTTATAGAGTATAAGATATTCAAGATCCGTCTTAAATGAATGAAGAAATTTTATTATTTAAATGTTACAATTAAAGATAACAATTCATTTGGGGGTTATGAAAATGAACAAAAATACCATTAAATTAATATAAATGTCCAAATAAATATAATTATATTGGTAAATTTATTGAGAATAATGAAATAATTTTTATTAATACCATTTTATTATCTATAAAATATGTTTTCTTCCAAAATTATTAACCTTTTACTTTTTTAGTGATTATTATGATAAATTTCTAGAAAATTTAGATACTTTATTTGAAAATATAAATTTTATTTTTAAAATTATCATTTGAAAATTATATTTTCTAGAATTTTCTATAATTATATATATATATATTGATTTTCAATGAATTGTAGAAAATACTAATTATACATTTTATACTTGATTTTATTTTAAAGTATTTATAAATTATAATAATATGTTAGTTTTTTTAAATATAATTAGATTATTTTTTAATTAAAATTATCCCTTTTTAATTGAACTTTTAATCTTGAATTTATATTTAAAAATTCATATACATTAAAGGAAATTTTTGAGAAATATGTTTTATCTTGATATTCATGTTTTATTTTATTTAAATTTATTCATTTTTATGTTTTCAATTTGAAAAATGACTTCCATGATCGATATAAATGAGTATAATTTTAATAAATAGGTCCCCGTTTTTTTACATATCAATAATAATTATGATAATTTTTGTTACCACATATAAAAGTATACTTTGTAATTAAAGGTTAAAAATGTTATGGAAAGGACATTACATTTTCCCTAAAATATGAATAAATTTTTATTTTATGATTATATATTATCAATAATTATTTAAATTATATATAAATGATCAATTTCCATTTGGATGTGATTTTGACCTTTTTAATATTTTATTTTTTGAAAAAATTAAAATGTCACACTCCTCTTTTTAAAATATATAATAAATTTAATATGGGATCAAACATGATATAAGTTTCTTTATAATTATTATTATGAAAAATTAAAGATTTTTCTTCTTCGTGGTAATTTTATTATAGATTTTAGGGAAGATAAAAATACCTTATATATATAATTACAGAACGCTAACAAAATAAATATTCAATTAATGGAATAATAAAATTAATTACTTTGAATGTGATAAACGTAATAAAATTTGAGATAAGTAATGTGATCGTTGAATTTTATATAGAAACAAGACATGTTAGGGATATAATGATTTTTCATGGTTTTTTATGGTTATTTTTAGTATCAAGGTAATGAATAGTTCAAAAATTTGACCTTAATGGTGCTTGATAATAAATAATATGTTATTAAATAATATAAAATTACTAAATATATAATATTTATTCATTTGACTAATATAGTTTTATAACATAAATAATTTTAAATTTATTGGCTGATTTTCTAATTATTAGAATTTATTGATCCTCCAAGAGTAAAAATCCCTGTATTTCTAATATGTGTTAAAGGGGTTAATGAGAAGTTAAATCCAAATGTTAAGGGTTAATATATATTAAAAAAATTTATAACTTTTATTTTAATAAAAATTGATGATTTGTACTGTTCTGATATTTGAAATAAGTTATTATGGAGACAAATTTAATTGAAAAAAATTTCAATTAATTTAATATTTTTATAAATATCAAGTGTTCCTCTCTGATATTTATATAAGGGAACCTCATATTATAAATCATTCACACATGAAAACCAAATTTTTTCATATAATTCTAATATGTACCCCTTCATATAATTTCTACTCTCATTCTATAAGCCATATGTTTGGCAGTATACCTATCATAGAGGTCCTAATGTTTCATGAATAGGTGATATTCTAACGAATATGAGTAGTTATGATCTTGATGTTTCACATTTTTTTATTTCTTCACAAAATTCAATTTTTCATAAACCACGATGAAATAATAACAAAGTTATTGTATATATATTGATATTTTTTCATGTCTTAACCAATATCTATCTCCAACATCTATCAAATGGGAAAGGAATTTATCATTCATGTGTATGGTAGATTATTGGTAAATGAAAAAATGTGATTTATTTTCAACTGAAACCTTTTTAGAGTAGATATAATGATGGATTTAAGAAATATATATATATACATATGATATTCAGGAAACAGTTGTCATTTATCAATTCTAATATAACACATATATTCATACATTTTTTAACAGTGTAAAATGATAATGTTTTTTGGGAATAGATTGGAAAACCACATCCATAAATAGATCACAACTAGAAAATAACCCTATGATGAAACTACTATATAAAATATTTTCTAAAAAATTGATTTATGAAGCCTATAGCCATGGTTTCTCTAAATATTGTCTATAAGAAAACACATGAACAAGGTTATAAGAATATGTAGTACTATATTAAGAGCGAACCCCAAAAAAAGTGTAATTAGAAGAAAATTACTATTAATACATTTCCAAAAAATGTAGGGATATCCTTAACAAAAATGCACATATTTCTATTTTTTTAGAAAACAATTTCAGTTTAATAAATAAATAAAATTTTCCACTATTTTGGAAAACTGTGGTAATGGACATCGTGAAATATATGTATTTCTTAGATTTTAGAAAACTGTATAAATAACCCTACCTATATCCACAATTTATTAAATTTCTAGAAATAACAATACATAAATTAATCAATCTTAATTTTTTTGAATATGTGGCCCTAAAGCTCAAAAAAATAAATATTTCCATGGTTTTGATAGTATGTGGATACACACCTCAAAAAATAACATATATCCATGAATTTTGATAACTTGGGAGATAGAAATTCATAATTTTTTTTTAATTTTTTAAATGATTAATAATTATTATAATAATTAATTATATATATAACCATATATTATAGTTTTGAACAATGGTAATGTAATGGAAGCATTACATAGGAGGTAACATGATTAAACCTGACCAAATTCATTTATGTTATCAAAGGTTACATTAACGGTTTAGTAAAATTTGGAAATGGGTGTTTTTAATGAATCATATGACCTTGGTTTAAATAGATATTGAAGAATAATATGACAATGGTTAGCTAAACTATGTCAATAGGTTCCATTATAATAATTAATGGCCATAATCCAAGTATTCTATGGACCTAGCCACCTAAGGCCACTATCTATTACCATGGATATAGGATGGACCCAATATTAATTTCAATATGTTATATGGTTCAGGTAATTCATGACCATAGGCTATGGACACAGTTTCAGATCCTATTACCAATGTTCTAAACTATAATAATGGGGTGATTTTATAGTTGGGTATGAGATTAGTTTTTCATCACCATATCCCATGGATTTTAAATATATGTATATATAAATTATTAATATTATATTATTAAAAATAATATTGTTATTGTTATGTAAATTTAAAATAATTTTTGTCACCTTTCCATGGTGATCTTTTTTGGAATGGAAGCATTACTCTGCAGTACAAATGTTCCACTGTCTCCATTATTGGAACGTAGTTCATTTTTTATAACCATATATTATTTTTTGTATTAAAAGTAGAATTTTTGTATAAAAATTATAAGTATTTCTTGATTAATATTTTAGAGATAGTGGAGTAAGGAATTACTTGGCTATATTTAACATACATAATTTATTTCTGACATATGAGCTAAATGTCGGAAAAAACACCCAATAAGAGTGTAATTAATTAATTAATTACAAATAACATTATATTTGATGAAATAATGTAATAATGAAAATGAAATAGTTTTTAATAATGTATAAAATTTGGAAAATTTTGTTATTCACTAATATATATAATGTACACGACGAGTGTGACTCCAGATATGAGACGTTGTTTAAAAAATCATGTTTTAAGGTTTACCTTAAAAAAATATTTTTATTAAATGTCAATATATTTTTATTAAATGTCCAAAATAATTATTTTAATATTGTCACATTATTTTATAAATTATATTTATCCCATTTTGACATTATATGAAAAATATAGAAAAACATATTTTTTAAATTTACCAACCAAGGTACATTTTGACTTTTCTAAAAACCATAAATTGTTTTTACAAATATAGAATGAATGGATTATCCCTCCATCAATGTATATAATTTCAATAAATATTTAATTCTAATATTATGAGGTTATATTCAAAGAAAAATTTTTACATCAAAATTGAGAAGTTTTTCTAATAAGTGTTTTCAAAATGGAAAAGATATTTTTCTCGAGAAATGATCTAAGTGATATTTCAAAATTAAATTCCATATAAGGGAAAAATACATTGAAGTTAAATAATGTTAAATTGTTATTATTTTTATGATTATTTCCAATTATAATTTCATCAAATAAATAAAAGTTCCCTTTTTTCATGGTATTTAGTTATTTAATTTGGGGTTTTAAAGAAATGGGTATTCTGAAATCCAAATGTGTTTGAATAAAGATTTAAATGAGGTTTTAAATAGTTATTTGATGCGTACAATGATATGTTGTTTTATATAGTTGGTGAGTATTATATGTGAAGTGTGTTAACCTAATATACCTTATATGATCAGTTGATTTCCATTGTAACTCATAGGAGTGCACATATAACTTGTACATTGGGTTCTCCCAAATAGCATCAGGTGATCCCAATACAACTTATTCAATGGTTCCACCTATATAAATATCTAAAAAACTGGTTATTAATAAATATTTTAATAGAAATGAATTTTGGAATTACATATGAGTTTTTTTTTTGTATTTAACTGAGGTCAAGTTATTTGTGAGAAGTGTAATGAATTAAATTCTCTAATTTCCTAAAAGGGATTATTATTTACACGCTATCAGTTTTATGTTGTTTCATAGAGAACGAAGTGTTTTATTTTTATGTTAAAATTATTTATTTCTTACTCTCAAGGATTAATGAGATAAATTAAAACTCTTCATGGGATTTCATGTTTTCACATGACAAACAGTTTTATTCTTTTTATGTCATGTACTGATTTTTTTGTGATAATTTAATGTTTGAAAAAATAAATTCAAATATTTTATGGTTGATTATAGAAATGGATGAATTCAATATGAAAATTGTTAATATTTTTAATGAAAATAATTCATATTTTAATGTAATGAGTTTTGTTTTGTGGGAGATATAGATACTAAGTAGATATGTTTACATGTAATTTATTGGTTTAATACGTAATAGTTTATCAAATTATCTAAAACTAAAATCATAAAACATTATTTGAAATAAAATAATTTTATTTATATTATAAAGGATAAATATTATGTTATTCTTGAGGATTATTCTTTATAGTTAGTATCATTGTAAAATTTCAATTACTTTAGTGGTTAGGATGTTATTTAAGCAGAAGTTTGAAGTCTCATGTAATAAAAATTGTTAAATTTTTTAGAGATCCATATTTAATCAGGATAAATTAAAATAGATTATAATGAAATGAATATGTATATATTAGTGTTTATCTACTTCATAGAATGATATAGTACTATTTTATTGATATTCTCACACTGTCCTTTTGGGTTTTAGTAAATAGTTAGATTTTCAGAACAGCTAATTAACAAAGGATATGGTGGAAAATGTTGTTATTTTATAAAAAGGAAACCAATTTGAATGGGAGATGCATTAAGAGATATTGTTTTTAAATGTAAAACGATTTTATGATTAATTAATAACATCATTGTCATTTGACAGTTTCTTAGTGCATCAAATTTATGAGGAATAAAGCCTAATGGATGTTCATGTGATAATGAATATAAAGAATATACATTCAGTGAAAAATTAGGAAATAATGTAATGAAAATATCCCATGAAATGTATTAAACTAATGGGAATATGTATTATATGTTGTAATGTTGGTTATAAATAAAATATTTACTATGGAAAAGGAAATGTTCATTTATCTCCAAGATGCAGAAAAAATTTATTCCCATGCAACAATTGAGTATTTTAAATGTTTAAATAATAATCACTATGAAAATAAATGACATTGGGGTAATAAGAATGAATGGGATCAAAAGTAATATAAAAATATCATATCATAAGTAAATAATTATATTATATTTTATAGAGAGGAAACATAAAATGACTTTGGAATGGTTTGGATTATTTCATGGATTATTTTTTAAAAATGATTAATCATATGAAATAAATCATATTTTTGTTCATTGGAATGGAATATTAAAGAATAATAAGGAATTTAATGGTTAAGGGATTATAAATAGTGGTTAATGAATACAATTTATAAACTATATAGTTATGATAATGTGGTAGATATAATAATGATCCTAATTTCAAATGCATTAACACTCTTCTAATGATGTGTACTTTGATTTCCATTTACTGACTTTTGATAGATGTTTGGTGTATATGACACCCATAGGTTTACCATGTGAAATATATATTTGAGTATAAATAATATAATTATTTCATTAAAATATTTTTATGGTTAGGGGTAACCTATAGGTATTATATGATCATATATTTTGAGGTAATTATGGGTTATTACATTTTTGGGATGAAAAATTTAAGGTAAGAGATAACCTTTGTACTGTGAAATTTTATTTTATATTTAATATTATAATAAATTATTATTTTTAAATTATGATATTAGATATTTTCAATTTAATATTCATTACATTATGAAACCACAATCCCAAGGAATGTAACAGTTTAGTGCCTTTTGAAACATGGAACACATAATTCCTATTTGGTGAATTAACATCAATATATCTCATAAAGATATTTCAATTACATAATCCTATATAAAACATTTCTGTATAACTCATTGAATGGAAACATAATAAATGGAGATCAGTGATGCTCAGTAGGGTAATCATATTGTATTCATAAGTGTAAATTGATAGTAATATTATAAAAATATGATCATAACATTTTATGATCATACCTAATATATAAAATATTATATACATGAGTAATAAAAGAAAAAATAGATGATCATAAGTCATTAATCATAAGAATACTAAAGTACATGAGCCATGGGATTATAATAATGACATGATACATTATAAATGTGGCATACACATAAATTTTGAATATCTTATGTCAATGAAAACCAAAAATATATTCATATTATCATAGGATTCAAATAATATCCCATGTACCTGTATTGGGATTGGGATGGCCTCTGATATACCCTCTATATTTTATAATAGGATGTACTCTCGTGTCTCCTCTTGTTTGTAGTATTAGGATGACCTCATATGTACCATTTTGTTACAGGTTTAGGATGACCACTAGTGTATCTTATTGTGTTGGATAAGGTTGACATATTTTTTACCCATTGATCTCATATAACATAAATCAATTCCCAAATAATTTGAGGTAAATATATGTGTCACCTTTCATATAATTAAATCTATATATTTTTGGTCAAAAGAATATTAATCATTAATTATATTAGAACCCATTGACTAAAATGGGATTCGTAAACATCATAAAATAAAAACGTAACCCATGGAAATAAAATGGTCTTCAGAAGTATAAAATCATTGTACCATTATATCAAACATAGGAATAATAGGGATATTATCCAAGAAAAATATCCCCATTAAAAAATATTTAACATTAATATATGTAATCAAATATTGAAATTATATTTGAGAGATCCTTTATAAACATTTCGTGAAGAAAATATCCTTTATACTTTTAAAAAAGATTTTTTAAATCATACCACATTTAGAAAACATAATCCATTTAAAATAACTATGATAACTTGTAATGTAATTTTATTTAACTATTTTAAACATATTTTAAATAAAATTTCCCATTAAAATTCACAAAATATCATATAAATAAATTTTTATTTTTTTAAGGAATCATTGATTTGAAGGATCACAAATTTCGGACTGAAGGGATAATAAAATTACATAGATCTCATACTATAATTATATTAATATGATTAATGATACAAAATTTCAATGTCTAATATATATAACTCATAGAATTATATAGGTTCATAACATTACCTGTTCTTCAAAGAAGGAAAATTTAAACAAAAATACATTACAGATTTGGAAACATTTGAACTATAAACCACATGAAAGAGGGATCAAAAATGGATATTTAAAAACAAATAATATTAATTATATGAATCATAAAATAAATTCATGTATTTTATTTAAAAAACATATAATAAATAGCTGGTGAACATTCCTTGTATCTAACGAAAAATTAAAGTGAGAAGAAAATCTCTTACCTTAAGAAAAGACATTCTTCATATAAATTCAAAAATCTTATATAATAAATATAATTTTTATGAATATAGAAAAGAACCATATTCATATATATAATAACGTTTATTATTTACATATGATATTATATTACATTCTTATTAACAATTCTTTGTTAATGTTATGATTCGGTTAATAACCACTTTGTTTTTTATTCAGGTTTTGACTTTCTATCCTTGTTCCTCATACAAATAGTATGGTTTAATCATATCAAGAATTTTAAAAATTATATAATTATTGAAATATATATTCTATATATATTAATTAATTTTTATTCATAATATATAGAGATTAAAAATAAAATACAATGTTCATGGTGATGGTAGGTTGTATGTATGTAAGTGTTGAGTCAATAAGGATCCCTTATGACTTTTCCATTCCTCTATGTTTTGAAAATCTCAAACAATCCATCTCAAGGTAGATTTCTCCCCATATGTTTTATCTTTATTATGAAAATCTTCCTTCCCCAAAAAAATTTATCCTTACCATGTTTTTCATTATTCATATTTTAGTTTCTATAAATATCTAAAATTTTATTCCTAAGTGTTAAATTCGGTTTCATATATAAATCCTCGGAAGTCTATAAATACATAGATATAGTGTATTCTATTTTTAGGATCTAAATTCTATAAAATGCTGACTTGAAATTATATGAATTTATGACTCTGAATTCCCTAAAATTTAGACTGCAGATTCTCTAAAATTCAAACTCTGAATTCTCTGAAATTCAGACTCCGAATACTATAAAATTCAGAAGATAAATTCTCAAAAATTCAGACTCTGAATTCTATGACATTAAAACTCTGATTTCCTAAGAGTTCTGACTCTGAATTCCTTATAATTTAGACTCTGAATTCCTCAAAATATGGGTTCTGAATTCCTTATAAATCACACTCTGAATTCCTCAGAATTCAGGTTCAAAATTCCTTAGAATTCAGACTCTTAATTCCTCAGAATTTAGACACAAAAGTCTATAGAATTTGGATTCTGAATTCCTTGAAAAACAGATTCTGAATATCCATATAATATAGAATCTGAATGTTCTTATACTACAATCATTATTTTCCATAGACTCTGGAAAACTAGATTTGGTTGAGCAACCATATTTTGTTTACACTTGTTGTTGTTATAAAAAAATTTCATGCATTCTATTTCTATCTAACCATTTTTTGAGTGACACATGTATAGGTCCCTCTGAAATTCAAGGTAAATATAATCGTTGAAGGAGGCAGTCGACCGTTGGAAATGTTCTTATAAATAAGAGCTCAATCGACCAGGCTCAACACATTCTAAAACTCTAGATATTACATGCTGCTGAAGTGATTTTTGGAGAGAGACACTCTCATGCTTTATACATAATGAACAAAATTTTCAGATTGCTTCGTCTGACTCTAATTGTTGTTGTGTACAATAGAGGGCTTACATGGAAAGGAATATAGAGGTGCCAACATCCTTTATGTTTGAGGGCTTGCGGAGATAGCAAGTCAGACTCCGATATTCTTAATGAGGGATTACCCTGATGTGGGTAAGACATACTTTCTTGAAAGTATAAATCATGGGACATTTATCCTAGGTTTTTGGATACCCAACTCTTTGGGATAAAAGCCTTTTTACTTGTTACATTAATTGTTTCAACAGTGTTTTCTTATTCATTTTGATTAATAAGGAATGTATAACTATCTTACACTTTCTTGTTCTAGTATACTCTGATTAGTAAGATTCGGTATGCTTTAAGGTGGAATCTTTTTCATTAGGAATTTTTTTATTATTTTTCATTTCTAGATCCATATTACCGGAATCCGGCATGTTTTTAAAACTAATAGGTTTTGTGAATTTACCTTTTTATCTTTGTTAAACAATATGAAGGTGTATACCATCTCTAAAAGTCCTAAAGGAATTTTTTAAAGTATACAATTCAACCCAAAATTGTATATTGAGGATCTACCTCATTATTCTATCCAACAATTGATATCAGATGAGGTCTTTGAAATACTTATATTAACATATATGTTTTCTTTCTCAAGCTTCCATTGTTATATTTTTTCCTTGCTTAGGATGTTATCTTTGTTGACAAGATTTTATTACTAACAAGTTTGTGTGGAACGATATTTTCTATGAGATGATAGGAATGAATGTTGGTTCGATTGATAATCATAATCCTACTAGACCACCTATATTTGATGGGAATGATTATGAATATTAGAGAGATTGTATGAAGACTTTTGTCATTATCAATGGAGGTGAAATATTTTTAATGCTTATTAGAGATTACAAGATTCTTTATAAAGAAGTAAGAACTTTTAATAATCAAGAAAAGTCAAAATATCAACTATATTATAAGGCACACAATACTTGGTTGTGTTCTATGACCAGGAATATATATAGCTAGATTCCTCATTGGGATACTGCAAATAGTAGTAAGATTAAATTGGAGGTTACTCATTTGGGAACATCCTAAGTTATCGAAACTAGCAGAGCTATTCTTAGTGGTGAATATCATGGTTTTATCATTCCTTATGGAGAACTAGTTTGTAAGGTATAACAAATGTTTATGACCATATTTAATAGTTTACAATCCATGGGTGATAAATGTTTAGATGATGAGGCACATGTGAACAAGATTATAGACATCATGCCTAATGTGTGGGAATCCAAGATTAAATCTATTGATGAGAATAGGAATGTCTCATAGATTATTATTGCTGAGATTTTTGAAACACTTCTACAACATGAGAGTAGAATAAAAAGAGATTCTGATCTAAATTTGAATAAGTATATGAATGTAAGTGTTTCTTTTACTATTACATCAAATCATATGAAATCCAAGACTCATGAGAGAGTTATAAGTTCTAAATCGAACAAGGTTAGTATTATGTCTGAATAAAGTGAATTTGAACATTCTGAGAATGAACTAGCTAATCTTACTCGAAGTGTGAACAAGATAGTTGGGAACAAATACTTTCAGTAAAGATACAAGAAGAAATAAAGAAAGGATAAGAAATAATCTGAATTCACTTGTTATGAATGAAAAATGGAAGGGCATATAAGGCTAGATTGTCCTATGCTTAAGAGAATAGATAGAAAGGAAAAGAATTCTAAGAGGAATAGAAATAATTAATACAAAGCTAAATCTAAGAATGTTTTGAATGCCAATGACACCTGGAGTGCTTGTGGTGGTGACTCTTCTGAAGAATCCTCATAGTATGAATCTTCTTGTTAGAATAATCTTGGTTTATTAGAAAGGCTACCTATTAAGAATCATTGTTTAATGGCTAAGGTACATAATGATTAATCAATAACCAATGTATCTGAGAATTCTAATTATAGTGATAGTAAATATTATGAATCTTTGGATGAAGAATATTCTTCTGATGAAGATAATACATTATCTACTTATGAAGAAGATTCTAGGTTTTCTAACTCATTGAGAATGAAAATTTTAAACTCATGAAAAATCATGATCAAGAAAATTCAAGTATATATACTCTTACTAAATAAATACCATCTCTTTCTATATATCATGATAAGAAAAACCTTGATTTTGAAAGTATTTAAAAAAATCTTGAGTATGATAATTCTGTGAAGGATAAAATTTTTAAGGATATAGAAAAAGTAATTTCTATGAAAAATATTTTCGAGACAAACTCTAGTGCTAAAACTTTCCTTTTTGTGGATAAAAAATAGATATTAGACTGAAGTCATAAAGACTCTCCTTGAGAAAGTGTTTTTCGAACATTACCTTAGGTAATTTAAACTTTGATTGGACGTATTCCTAAATTCAACAACTAAGGAATAATTATTGTATTTGTTATACTAGTTCGAAACTGATTTTTAGTAACATTTATTTTGTTTTTCAAAGTGGTACATTCTGCTCTAAGTGTCACAGTGGTGGGAATTGGGAAAAAAATTATTCCTTAAAAAAACTCAGTTTTTATGTTTTCATAAAGCTTATTATTCAAAGAAAATGTGGATTCCAAAATTTGTTTTTTCTGAAGGTTCCAAATCCAAAAATGTTTGGGCTCCGAAAGTCTAACACTATTGTTTTCAGGAAAGTATAGATAGTACCAATAGCAATACATGGTACATGTATAGTGGATGTTCCCGACACATGACTGGTAACAAAAAATTATTTTAAAAGATTATAAAGACTAAAGGAAGAAAATTAACTTTCTAATATAATGCTCAATGATAAATTAATTGTATAAGAAACATTGTTCTTCTTGGAGAAACATTGATTTCAAAAGTTATATTTGTTAAAGTTCTTAAGAATAACCTTTCTTGCATATGTCAATTACGTGATGAAGGTTATCTTGTGAATTTTAAGAATGACAGGTGTTTAGTACCCAATTCCAAGGAAGTTATTATTCGTTCTACCCATAGGCAAGAGAATATATACACTCTAAACATAGAAGACCTTAGGATCCAAGATCTACCGTTTCATAGTGCAATGGAAGATCATTCTTGGTTATGGTATTGAAGATTAGGACATTGTAACCTTAAGAACCTATGAAAACTCTCTATGAAAATACTAGTTATGGATCAACTAGAGCTCAGATTTTATTCTTCAAATGTTTTTATCCCTGTCAATATGAAACACAAAATAAATAATGTTTTAAATCAATCATTGAAGTCCCAACAACTGATTCATTACAATTAGTGCATATGGATCTTTTTGGTCCAACATAAACTAGAAGCGTTGGAGTAAAATACTGTATATTTGTTCTAGTTGATGATTACACTAGATATGCGTGGGCCTATTTTATAGCAAAGAAATATATAACTTTTAATTATTTAAAATTATTTTGGAGACCATTTAAAAATGATAAAGACCATCCATTAATAACAATTCATTGTGATCAGGGAGGAGAATTTCAATATTCTGATTTTGAATCTTTTTGTAGTATAAAGGGAATTAAAAAAAATTTCTCTTCACTAAGAACTCCTCAACAAATTGGTGTTGTTGAAAGAAGAAATAAAATTCTTTAATAGGTAACAAGAACCATGTTGAGTTAATATTAAGTAACCAAACATTTTTAGGCTGAAGCTGTATGTACTACTTTCTATACTATAAACTGTGTTTTGATTAGACCTTTTATTAATAAAACTCTTTATGAGTTATGGAATGGTAGAAAATATAGACTCTACTACTTCATGTTTTTTAGTTGTAAGGTAATAATTTTGAATACAAAAGATAATCTATAAAAATTCTCACCCAAATCTGATGAAGGAATTTTCATAGGGTACTCCAAAACTCTTAAGGCTTATAGAGTTTTCAATAAAAATACTCGTACTGTTGAAGAAAATGTACATTTCAAATTTTATGAAACTGATCCTTTGGTTTTTAAATATCCTCAACCAGAATCCTCAGATATGATTTCAAAAACTTGTTGTTAAACCTTGATAAAAGTTCCTTCTGGTAAGGAAAATGTTCAAGAAAATGTTTCTGAAGCATTTAGCCCAAAATATTTCATACCCTACGTTGATGAATTGGTTTTACAGAACCCAAATCAGTTGTTTCTAAATAATCATCCTAGTGATAGTATCATTGGTGATGCAAATCAATCTATAAGGCCAAGAAGTTCCTTAATAAATGAAGTAGAACATATGTCATTCCTTTCAAAATTAGAACCAAAATTCACTGATGAAGCTTTAGGTGATGGTGATTGGATAAAAACTATGCAATAGGAGCTAAATGAATTTCAAAGGAATAATGTATAGACCTTCGTTGATAGACCTATAGAAACTTCTGTTATTAGAGTGAAATGGGTCTTCATAAATAAGTGTGATGAAAATTGAATCATAGTAAGAAATAATGCTAGATTGGTTTCTAAAGTCTATAATCAACAAAACGGAATTGACTATGAAGAAACATATTCTCCAGTATGTAGACTTGAATCCATCGGTATTCTACTTGCCTTTTCATCATTATTCATTTTCAAACATTTAAAAAATAGAAGTTAATCGTTCTTCCCTTAATGGTTATGTTGAAGATAATGTTTCTGATTAATTATCTCCTGGTTTTGAAGATAAAAAACATCCTTAACATGTTTTTAAACATACCAGTGGTCCATATTGACTAAAACAATCCCCAAGAGCCTGGTATGAAAGACTTACAAGATTTTTACTCCAAAACAATTATGTAAAGTGAAATGATAATCCAACCCTTTTTATAAATAAAGATAAGAAAAATGTTTTTATTGTTCAAAATTATGTTGATTGCATTATATTTGGTTCAACTCAAAAATCCTTAACTGATTCATTTGCGGATGTAATGAAATCTGAGTTCAAAATAAGTTTGATGGGTGAGTTAACATTTTTCCTTGGTTATAAAATTTCTCAAAAACCAGATGGAATCTATATATCCCAAAAGAAGTATAATAAAGATCTTCTTAAAAATTATGGATATGAGAACTCTAAAAGTATTAGTAATTTCATTGGTACATCAAATTCACTTGATCTTGATGAAACTGGGAAACCAATAGATCAAAAATATTTTAATGGTATGATAGGAAGTCTACTTTACATAATAGATAGTCATAAAAACCTAATGTTTTTAGTATGTTTATGTGCAAGATATCAATTCAGTCATATGAAATCTCATTTAAAGATAGTGAAAGGGATTTTTAGCTACGTAAAGGGATCCATGGATTTATAACTATTTTATTCTTTTGGAAATGTTTTTGTTTTAAAAATTGTTTCGGATGCTGACCTTGGTGGATGGATAATGGATAAAAAAAGTACATCCGAAACTTGTAATTTCTTAGAAGATTAATTTGTTTCTTGGTCATGAAAAAAGAAACACTCAATACAACTTTGCAATACTGAATCTGAATATATTGCAGTTGGAAGTTGTTGTTCTCAATTGTTTTGGATGCAACACACACTCACAGACTATGGTATGAGTTTTACCAAAACACAAATTTTGATTGATAATGCTATTTTCATTTCCTTATGTAAAAACCCTTACCATTACTCTCGTATAAAACACATAGATATTGGTCATCACATTATTAAGGATCTCACGCAAAATTATTATATCATTATTCAATTTATCGGTATGCAAGATCAACTTTTTTATATTTTCACAAAATCATTACCATCAGATATATTTTAATAAATTAAACAGAAGATAGGAATGATAACTGTTAGGTATTCTTCCATATTAGAATCTTATTGAAACTTATCTCCTTATTGTAAGAAACTCCATTTCATATGGGGGGTACATTTACTTGTTAACCAAAATATCGATTATCAAAATTTTCGTAGTTAAATTTTTTGTAGTTAAAATTTTTGTAGTTAAAATTTTAGTAGTTAAAATTTTTGTAGATAAAATGTTCATACTTAAAATTTTCATAGTTAAAAATTTCATACATAAAATTTTCATAGTTAAAATATCCAAAATTAACCTTTTTGTAGTTTAAATTTCTTTATTTAAAATTCTCATAGTTAAAATTTTCATAGTCAAAATTTTTGTAGTCCAAATTTTCATAGTTAAATTTTTCATAGATAAAATTTTCATAGATAAAATCCCATAGTCAAAATTTTTGTAATCTGGACTTTTTTCTAAAAATCAAAATTTTTCGTAATCTAATTTTTCAGAATCTACTATTCTTCAAGAACAATTTTCCTTATTATGAATAATCTTCATAAAAATATGAAAGGTATGTTTATTTTTCTATGTTTTCATAATCATCTTTAATTTGTTGGAATACTCTTTTTGTTTTAATTTTTTTTGGATTCACTTTTCCTTAAATCTGAATATTTTTCATAAAAACCTCAAAATATCAGAATCTATTAATATCTTTCTTCGACAATCATCTCAACCATTAAATATTCTCAAGATGTTTTCAACCATTGGATCAATCATGGATGGTGAATTTTCACCTCTATTTCCAATATAAAGGACCCCCAAATTGATGTCCCACAGCAAATTTCAATCCTCCACATGTTAAAGCTTTGGCTCTGTTTTTATGGTCGTTCCATGTTTTTTAAAATTTTCCTTACTTCCGAATGTCTGCTAGTGCCTCTTCTCATAATGAAATTTCAACTGTTAAGGAAATATCTGAGTGGAAGATCTATTGAGAATGGTTAGTCGATATGATTTTTATTCCAAGATTGACTCCAATAATTCTAATAATATAAAGCTTAATTTTTGGGAGAGTGTATGTATATAAAAACCAAGAGCACATGATCTGGTGTATCCATAAGTACTTGTTTATTTCTATGACATAATTAGTTTTTTTAATAAAGGAGGAAGAGATAAATTTTCATTCAAAAGCTATTGAAATACATACTCTCTTTCTCATAATATAGCAACAAATATGATAGGGATTCCTTATGAGGTAGAAGCTGAGTTTTTCTCACTCAAGAAAGATGATAAAATAGAATATTTTTACAAGAAATATGATCTACCTTGTCATTTTCTTTTAGATGTATAGACTCTAAAAATTATTCATATCTCTACAAATCATTGGATTCTTCAGCTATGGGTTGATGGTTTTCTCATTCCAAGAGAAGGGGAAAAGGATACACTGAACGAAAGTGATATCTATATTATTGATTTCATGGTGAAGCTAATAAATATATACTGGGTTGATCATATATTGTTAATGATTGAGAATATAATGAATGAAAATCTTATGTCTCATATTTTCATGTATCTAGCCATTCTATCAAAGATCATTGTTCTTTGTCATCAGTCTTTCATGATTCCTTGCACTTCTATGCTGGAAAATTGTAAGGTGATACTTTTGAGCGATGATAATCTAGGGGGTAAATATTGGATTTAATAGTCAACCTGGATAATTTCATTATTAGTTGGAAGAAGAAGTTTATGCTATATCAAAATATTTGGATGTGGCTGAAAGCTCTAAAAATGGTGGAAGGAAGAGGAAGGCGAAGGAACCAGAAGAAGATGGAAACTGTATAGTGGCTAAGGAAACTCAGTCAGCGCCTCCATAGCCAAAGAAGAAAAAATAATATCCTGATGAATTAGTGGATAAGTGGAGCGAAGATATGAAGAATATTAATGAAGGATATCATATGTTTGTATTGGACCCTACCAAAGTAAAAGCATTGAAGGAAAAGGCTGTTGGAAATCATGAAAAGGATGAAAAAGAAAAGAAGAAAAGGAAGGAATTGTCGGAAGATGAAGAAATTCAATCTCTTATCAAGGATACTGAAAAAGCCTCTGAACAGATTCTGGTACTAGTATCCTTTTTGATAAAACCTTTTCTAGAGTCTCTGGGAAAGATGTTAATGATTTCGGGATGACATCATGAAGAAGAAATTGTGAAAGAAGAAGAAGTGGAAGAAGGATAAGAAAAAGATAGTGGTGATAATAAAGATATGTTAAAGAAAGTAGGGGATTTCATGAGAAGGAAAGTCCTTATGAGAAATTATCTATCTGAACTTCTGAAGCCGAGTCATCAAAACTTGCTACCCCAAGAAAATAAGAGAAGGGTGAGGAAGAAGCGAATAAGTTGTTAGAAAATGAAAGTAGTAATCATGAGTTCATTCACCCAAGAGATGTTGAGGTAGGATATGAGATGGAATAAGTTGATGAAGATAGAATTGTTCAGCTATAAGATAGTGAACATCAATCACCTAACCAAGAAGAAGTCATTCCGAAAAATGATAAGGGAAAATAGGTGGTAGTCGATACAGTAAGAAAAAACGTGGTCATGAAGAAAGAAGATGGTGCTTCATCGAAGAGAACCGTTGTTGAAATAGAAAAAGAATCCTCCCCTACCAAATTATAAGATCCAGAATCATCCTCACTTAGGCATGACTTTTTTGTTCAGTGTATGAAAATGATATTTGTGACTACTCCAATATTCCCTAATATAGACTCAAGATGCCAGATGCTTCTTCATATGTTAAATAAAAAATTGGATTCTTTATCCATGGTGATGGATAAATGTGTCAAACCTGAGGAAAACATCAAGACCATTCTCATTGGATACAAGCCTCATTAAAGATCTTGAAAGAAGATGACAAGTTGGTCAAGAATGACAATAGAAGATAAGAGATTCATTAATGATTTTAAAGAGAGTTTCAAAGATGATATTAACACTTAAGATGCGAAGATCAAAGATCTCACTAACATTTTTGAAGAAAATCTATCTCATGAACAGATTTCATGGATGCAAGAAGTGAAAGATATGAATTGGAAATTGAATTCAGTTTCTCAGAGTCGGAAGAGAGAAAGGGATCTCATAATTGAGATTGAAGAGATTCTTTTAATTCAAGAAGATGTTATGAAGGCCAACACAGAATCTCTTAACACTCATGAAGAGAAAATTATTGCCATAGAGAAGAGAGCAGAAGATCAGGATTAGTTGCTCAAGTATGCAGAAGAGGATCACAAGGAGCTCAAGTTGTTAAAAACCATAGTGAAGAAGCTGATGACGAAAGATATGTAAGGATAATATTTTCCAAATACGATCTTTTGTTTTATTTTCTTGTTGTACAAATTATTCTAATCGTAATGAAATTATTGTTGCACTTCATTTTTTTCGGTTTTTTAGTACTAATATTTTAGGCAACAAATTTCTTTTCCATTCCCTCTATTCCTTTTTGATAATCACAAAGGGGGGAAAGTAATGTCAAAATAAGAATACTTATTAAAGAAGAAATTTCCCAATGTGGGAGTTCATCAATGGGGAGCGTTTATCATGATAATTTTTGTATGCATGAAAATGTAAAATCCCATTCATGAAATAAATAATACGATACTTAGGCTTTCCAAAGCTTAAAGGGTAGTTAGTCATATTCAATTTGATCTCTAACTAATGAGAGAAACGTTTTTTTAAGATCATAGAAATTTCAAAGTACTTATATTCTTTTTAGTTAGGATGTTTTTGCTTCGAAAAAAGGGGGAGATTGTTGAGTCAATAAGGTTCCCTTATGACATTTCCATTACTCTATGTTTTGAAAATCACAAACACTCTATCTGAAGAAAAATTTATCTCCATGAGATTTATCATAATAAGGAAAATTTTCCTTCCCCAAGGGAATTTATCCTTTTAATTTTTTTTATTGATCATATTTTATTTTCTCTAAATATAACTCTTTTTATGCCTAAGTGTTAAATTCAGTTTCATACCTAAAAAATCAGATTTCTATAAATACATTGATATAGATTATTCTCTTTTTAAGATCTGAATTCTCAGAAATTTAGACACTGAATTCACTTAATTTTAGTTTCCGAATACTCTGAAATTCAATCTCTGAATTCTCTAAAAGTCAGACTCCAAATTTATTGAAATTCAAACTCTGAAATTTCTGAAATCCAGGCTCTGATTTCTCTGAAATTCAGACTATCAATTCAATGAAATTAATACTCCAAATTCCAGAAAATTAATACATACAATTTCATAGAATTTACGTTCCGAGTTCCACAGAAGTTAGGTTCTGAATTCCCAATAATTTAGACTCCGATTTCCTTAGAATTCTGGTTCACAATTCCTTAGAATTTAGACTCTGAATATCTCAGAATTCAAACTCAAAAATCTATATAATTCTGATTCTGAATTCTTAAAAAATAGAATCTGAATATACATATAATATAGAATCTGAATATTCATAGACTCCTAAATTAATTTTCCTTAGAATCTAGAAAATTGAATTGGTTGAGAAACAATATTTTTCATACTCTTGTTGTTGTTATAAAATTATGAAGTGAATTTTTTTCTAACAAATTGTTGTTTGAGTGACATGTGTACAGGTCCCTCCGAAATTCGAGGAAAAATATGACATTTGGAGGAGGGAGTCGACCGTTGGAAATGTGCCTATAAATAGGATCTCCTTTGAACGAGCTCAGCATGTTCTACAACATTAGAGATTACATGTTGCTAATGCGACTTTTAGAGAGAGAGACTCTCATGCATTGTGGGTATAGAACATCTTATTCAGATTGCTGTGTGCGACTCTGATTATTGATGTGTACAATCGAGGGCTTATGGGGATAGGAAGTCAGAGGTGATGTCTACATTGATTTTTGAGGGCTTGCATTGATAACAAGACATACTCTGATATTCTTACCAAGGGATTATCCTGGTGTGGGTAAGACATACTTACTTTAAAGTATAAATCAAGGGACCTTTGTCCAATGATGTTGGATACCCTACTCTTGGGGTTAAAAGATTTCATACTTATTTCTTGTATTTTTTCATGTTTGTTTTCAACAACATTTTGATTAATAAGGGTAGTATATCTATCTTATACATTCTTGTTCTTGTATACTCTGATTATTATGATTCTATATGCTTTAAGGCAGAATCATTGTCCTTGTAAACTTTATTTATGTTTCATTTCCCGAACCATAGTTCTAAAATCTAGCATGTTTGTAGAACTAAGAGGTTTTGTGAATTTACCTTGTATAACATTGTTAAAATATAAAATTGTTTATACCATCTTCAAAAGCATTAAAGGAATTTTTTAAAGTATTAAATTCACCCTACCTATTGTATATTGAGAATCTACATCAAATTTCAATCCTGAAGTAAGAAAACTAATTTCATTTTCATTTCATATTAAAAAAAATTATATGATATATTATCAGTCATGAATACTTTTTATGTTATATACATCTTATATATTAATTAAAATCATCCATATCATAATCCAAGTGAAATATAGAATATTAATGAATAACATTTCATCAAGGAGATAACAAGCATTTCTAACGCACGAGCGACATAATTATTTCACAAAAGATTAGGTGGAACAAAGGTAGATATGATTTTATAATTTCAGAAGTATAATAATTTCATAAATATAATATAGAAACATTAATTCTATAATAATTCCCACTCACAAAATATGTTGATAAAAAATGAAATGTATCGATACATGGCGAAGGTAAACTGTATATTTGCACGAGCGATACATTTTTTCTTGTTCGATTGGAAAGGGGTTGTATATTAGTTTGTTAATAATAATAACATTTCATAATATTTTATGATGATTTTGTTATTATTTTATTATATATATAATATTTTAGAAGGAGGTATTGAATAGTAGAAATAGAGAGCGATATGTCTGAATGATTACGCCTTCTCTGAAATAACTCCTTTAGATGTCCTCAAAAGGACTCTAGCATTGGTATTTTGGGAAGACAAAAACATAATGATTATTTATATGGAATTGTATGAGATCAATTATTTATGTTTATTCATGCTAGAAGTCTCAACACGGTGAAATGAGATGATGGAGGAGGTTTCAATTTATAATGAACATGAGGGGCACTTTTATAATTTCCCAATAATAGAAAATTAAAACAAATTAAATAAAAATATAAGTACCAAATAATAATAATTTATTATAATATAATTTTGGATTGGGTATTAATCCCAGCATCCAATATATTTTATACAATTATTATTGATTTTTAACCTTATATATTTTATTACCCATTAGTTCTTGTATTTTTAATTTTAACTATGCTGAAAACGTTTAAATATATAAATGTGGATATTTTTACAAAGAAGGACTAAATTAAATCCTAAATGGTCCATTTATGATATTTCACCCCATATTTCAACTCATTTGAAAAAAAAATTTATGTTTTTTAAATAATCTGATAAATTTGAAAAAGCATATTATCTTTTGGAATAGTATATAAATGTATAAAAAAATCCCCACCAATATAAGAAGCTGTATTTAACATATTATTATTTAATTTATTGATAATATTACACTAATTTACGACATTTTTCATATAATCCATAACATTATTAAACATTTTTCTCGATCATTATTATTTACATCCATAAAATTTTAAAATTTCTTTTTTTATTTTTGTTTCAATTTCCCATCATCAAAATTATTTTTTATTCCACATTATTGGAAACAAACATATGCATATTTTCACATTCCATTTTCAGTTTATCATTTTCATTAATCAAATTAATTTTTTTTATTTTTTTATGTGTATACGTTTAAATAATCTTGAATATATCACCTTTTAATTCATTATTTTTATTGTTCAATTTATTTTGGCTTGGAATTTTTTGTTATATTGAAAATTTAAAAGGAAGTATTTGATTTTATAGTGTTAAGATATTCAAGATCAGTCTTAAACGAATGAATAAATATTATTATTTAAATGTTACTATTAATCCTAACAATTCATTTGAGGGATAAGAAAATTAATAAAAATATCATTAAATAAATATAAATGACTTGATAAATATAATTATATTGGTAAATTTATTGAGAATAATCACATAATTTTTATTAAGGCCATATTATTTTTTAGAAAATAAGTTTTCTTCAAAAATTATTAAACTTTCACTTCATGAATGATTATTATGATTAATTTCTAGAAAATTTAAAAATTTTTTTTGAAAAAATAAATTTTATTTTTTAAATTATGATTTCAAAATTATATTTGGATGAATTTTTTTAATTTTATATAAATATTAATTTTTTAATGAATTGTTGAAAATAATAATTATAAATTGTAAACATGATTTTATTATAAAGTATTTATAAGTAATAATAATATTAATGTTTTTGTTTAAAATATAATTAGATGATTTTTTTTATTAAAATAATCCATTTTTGAAATGAAATATTTCTATTTAATTTAGTTTATAAATTCATATACTTTAAAGGGATTTTTTGAGAAATATGTGTTATCCTGATATTCCTATTTTATTTTAAATAAATTTATCCACTTTTATGTTTTCTATTTGAAAAATGAGTTCCATGTTCTATATAAATGGGTATAATTTTATTAAATAGGTCTCCATTATTATTTTAAATATCAATTCTAATTTTGATAAATTTGTATACCACATATAAAAGTCTACTATGTAATTAAGGGTTAAAAATGCTATGGTAAGAACAATATATTTTCCATATAATATGAATAAATTATATTTTATGATTATATATTATCAATAATTTTCTAAATTTGATATAAATGATCATTTTTTCCATTTGGATGCTATTATGACCTTTTTAATATTTTATTAATTGAAAACATAAGAATGTAACACTCATCATTTTAAAATATATAATAAAATTAATATGGGTTCAAACTTCATATAAGTTTCTTTACAATTATTAATCTGAAAAATAAAAGAGTTTTCTTCTTCATAGTAATTTTATTATAAATTTTAGTGAAGATAAAAATACCTTAAATATATAATTACACAACGCTAAAACAATAACTCTTCAATTAATGGAAAAATAAAATAAATGAATTTGAAATGATAAACGTAATACAATTTGAGATACGTAATGTGATCACTGAATTATATATATAAATATTAAATGTTAGCGATATAATAATTTATTTTTTATTATGATTTTTCCTTTTTTTCTTGGTTATTTTTAGTTTCAATGTAATGAATAGTTCAATCATGTGACATTAATGGTGTTTGATAATAAATAATACGTTATTAAATAATATAAAATTACTAAATAAATAATAATAATAAATTTGATTAATTTCGTTTTTATAACATAAATAATTTTAAAATTATTGGCCAATTTTCTATTTATAACAATTATATTGATCCTCCAAGAGTAAAAATCCTTATTGTCCTATTTTGTGTTAAAGGGGTTAGTGAGAAGATAAAAATTCAAATGTTAATGGTAATTATATATTAAAAACATGAAATTTTTTTATTTCAATAGAAAATGTTGACCCGTACTCTTCTTATATTTGAAATAAGATAGTAAGGAGACATTTGTAATTGAAAAAAACATTATATTAATTTAATATTTTTATAAAGTTTCAGGGTTCCCCTCTGCTTTATTATATAAGGGAACGGATTAGTCACTGAAAGTGGCTAATATTCATTGTTAATATCTTAATATTAATGTGTTTCATAGTGTATAAACATCAATTTTAGTCAAATTCAGAAATTGAACCTCATTTCCCATCATTGTGCAATTCATGCTTAAAATGTAAATTTAGGCCCACTCAAGAAATTGCTTTGTAAAAATACAATTTTCTTCATTTAAATTTTATATTTTCGTATATTATTCATCACTTTATTTGGAACATTTTATCTTTTAGGTCCGATGGGTGAATCCCAAATGAAGATGGATATTTTTGCGCCTGAATGCAGAAATTTTCTGGAAACAACATAATGGGCCCAAGGCCCATCAAACCGAAGTGGGGCTCACAAACCAATCCCAATGAAGCTCAAATTTTTACAGTAGAAAGATAGAAATATGGGGATCATTTTATTACACTGTTTCCAGAGCTATGTCAGAATTTTTCATGGAGATACATTGATCCAAATTTTACATTTAAATGTTGGGACTGATATGAATGCCCATAAAGTGTTCCCACCATTTCAGGCATAACATTCCTACGGATACACAAAATTACCAGAAATTTGGAATTATTTTAGAGGAAACATGGAATAAGATATTTTTCTTCTAATACCCCTCCTTATTCATCTTCTTCAATTACAAATTCTCACGTCAAAACGGTGGACAAATCTGGCTGGTTTTGTGGTCATCTTTTTAACACCGATTTACTTTTGATTCTTCACCCTCCTTTTGAATATATTAATTTTTAGGGGGTGAATTTATTGTTGGGGGTGGACCTAAGGCTCCTAATATTCCTATATAAGTATCTGGTGGTGAGGGGAATAAATATCTCATATTTTTCTTATCATCTTTGGGAGCTTCGTTTTCATTGTAATGTTATTATGACAAATTTCATTTGTAGCGTTTTTCCTTCTCATGTAAGTTGTTTCAATCAACATAGTTTTCAATAAAAGTTATTCTTCTTCTATTATTATGTTATTATTTTTATCACCTTGATACTGTTGACTCAAGGTTAGAATTTATTCACACCAAACCATGTGATTTTGTTCACACAACGGTGAAGTGATCGTTTCATTTTTTTATTTTTCTTCTTCAATTTCGCCCCTAAGAATCTAATTTCTGCTTCATTTGAGAACATAGAATCAATGGAGGGATAAAAACTTATGGTTTGGACCTATGGAGTTGTATGGGGAAGATTGTATGATATTTTATGATCTAAAATTCTATAATCATTTCATTAATTTAATATTTCCATCTGATGATTATTTTCTTCTTCATCTTTGCCAAATTTGACAATGAAACATTTCTAGTGCTTGTACAATCCAATTCCTTGGAGTGATCATTAAATGTATCCTCTTATTGGAGTTTGTATTGGCCTAGGTATTGTGTTAGGATTAAATTGGTGAATGATGTTGAGGAATTATATCATTTTGTGGATACGTCTTGAATTAGTGAACTGAAATGTTATAAGAAAATGAATACATCAAATCTAACACTAGTAACATCTTAGGATCAACTCATCTCCATTAATTATTTCATACTAAGTAATTGTATTATATATATTTTTTTCTTTAAATTAAATCCCTAGATTCAAATCAAATCAATCCAAATAGTTGGCCACTCCATAGCCAAATCTATAAAAATTCAGAGTGTCTCTAGGTTTTTTCTTCGGTCCATGTGGATTCGATCCCTACATGTACTTAGACGACCACTTTTACCGGTAGGGTAAATTTGGGTGAAATAAAATTTTGGCTCCATTTATAGGGACCAAGTATGTTACCTTAGACAATCATCTTCATTTCTCACCCCAAATTCTCTATTCTCACCATAATTTCTCTACTCTTTTCCCCTTTCTATTTCTGTGTGTCCAAAGAATCCCAAAACCAATTTTCAATCAACTGCAATGGATTATTGTCCAAAAAACCCTTCATAAACCAATGTTTTAATCATCTAGAAAAATCAATATTTGGAATCACCTCACATAGGGAATTTCATCGACCAAAGCTGGATTGAATATGCCACACCAGATGGGATGTACAATAAATGGGATACTGATTGTTTAAAGGATCAATTTCCATACTTCTCGAGGATGATTGAAGAGATAAAACATAATTATGTTCATGATGTCCATATATTTTTCAATACTCATACTGAAAAAATTCATGAACATTTGAATGAAAAAATGGTCAAAATGAATTCAAAATTTTCATCACTGAGATTAGAAATACAAAGCATTGAGACTTATGAGGAACCCATTCCCACTAATGATTTCCTTTCCTCATCACTGATAGAAGAATATTTTATTCCAAAAACCACTCATGAATTTAAAAAATAACTAACCTTTGGATATGGGATAACTGAATAATATCAACGAAATGTTGAAGGGTCTTAAAATGAAGAGGAAATTGATTTTTTGTACTTTATATAGGACAATTTGAAATCATGGATTGAGTTTCCTGAATATAACTCCATTGATAAATTATCAAAAGTACCAATAATTTAACCATTATGAGTGATCACAAACAATGAGTCTATACCCATTACTGATATTCAACTGTACAATTTTGGGGATGAATCATATTTTCCAAAGGAACCAATTCGTTCAAAAAGTTTTGTAGAAGAAACAAATTTGGATTCAAATTTCCAATCTTCTTTGTGAAAATTCAATCACACTGATCTCAACATTATAATTTTTCCTTCCCTAATCAAGAATACCTCCATTTATGATATAAAATACCATTCAATAATCATCTATTTTCATCAAAAATCTCACAAAGTAGGAATGAACCTTGAAATCATAGGAAATACTCCAGATAAAACTGAATCAACCATTTCTGATGTTACGTGGATTTTCATTGTCATTATAGAACAAAGGATTTCACATGACACAAATTCTAAAAAGATAATTAATCTCGATCTTGTTGAAGTGGATAAAAATGGGGTCCTAAAAATGATGAAAGTTGGAATTGGATAATTTTGGGGGTTCAATTCGAGCTATCGACATTAAACCAAAGGGCTGTATGGGAGACATATTCATCTGTGTCATGTGGTATGATCTATGATTAATACCTTACCCAGAAATTTAAAAAGAAGACAATGTATCATTAGTTTATTTTGTTTCATTTTTATGATTTTATAGGATAAAAATAAAAAAATACAAAATTAAAAGGACACTTCGTAGGTCATGGGGAAAATCCCGTCACAACCATCCAAGCCACTGAGACATGAACCCAGGATTGAATGGAGACTTTGGCACACACATTCATCATCAACAACTAGGTGACATCATTCCATAATTATAATTTTCAATTTCTTATTTTAACACCTCTCTCATACCACCTTCTATGTTTTCTTTAAACACTGGGGAAAATGTTAAACTATGTTGGGGGGAGATGAAATAAAAAATGATTTTTTTAATAATAACATGCATGTAATGAAAATTTTAATTAACCATGGACATGATAACAAAAATTTCAAACTCTGATATTGGATATCAAATAATATTTCATGCCTTGATTCTGATTTAAATGCATGTTTATGTTCATGATCAGAGTTTTTGGAAAGTGCAGTTGTCTGATGTGATATTACATGTTTACGTTTCCATCCTCTTAATAAAAATGAAAAAATGCATGTCTACTAGATCGTGGATGTAAATTTGAGTTCTTGGGTCCATTTCATTACAGAATAGGGTTTTGGGGTCACTTTTTGTTTAATTTGAGTATCCAAAAAATAAATAAAAAAATTGAAATAAATTATGACCACATTGAGCAATGATTTGTCCAAATGTGTGGCATCCAACATCTGGGGATCGTGTCTCCATAGTTTTCATGCCTAGAGATAGGCTTTATATCTCTATTGTAGTACTTGGAATTGACAATATGTGTGGCGTCCAGAACGTTGGGATCGTGACTCAATAGTTATCTTTCCCATAGATAGGCTTTTTATCTCTACTGTGGTTAATAAATATAAAAAAACAAACAAAATCAACCAAAAAAATAAAAAAAATTGGATACTCATCTTAAGGTTTAATGTGATTTCCATCTAGCACATCCATTTTTTTCTCCTTGAACAATAAAATGGGCCCCATATCTTTTGTGATGCACAACACTTTCTCATTCTTAATTGAAATTGGATGAAATGTGGTGATGAATTTTAACAATGGAATGGGCTTGGGCTTGGGATATACTTATGGACTTAGCTTTTTTAAAATTATTATGATGGGTTTCATAATTATTTTTGCAAGAGGTTTTTGGGAGAGAAATGTGTATTAAAATGTTTTTGGAAAAGGGGATTCAAATTTCATATTTGTAATATATTTTTCTCGGGACTAGAAAAACTCTATTTGGGAGTTTTTATTAGTCACTAAAAGTGGATAATATTCATTGTTAATATCTAAATATTAATTTGTTTCATAGTGCATAAACAATAATTTTAGTCCAATTCAGAAATTGAACTTCATTTCTCATCACTGTGCAATTCATGCTTAAAATGTCAATTTGGGCCCAATAAATAAATTGCTTGTGAAAAATACATTTTTCTTCATTTTAATTAGATATTTTGGTATATGATTCATCACATTTTTTGGAACATTTTATCTCTTTGGTCCGATCGGAAAATCTCATGTGAAGATGGAGATTTTTGCGCCTGAATGCAGAAATTTTCTGGAAAAAGCATAATGGGCCTATGGTCCATCAAACAGAAGTGGGGCCCACAAACCAATCCAAATAAAGCGCAAATTTCTACAGTAGAAATATAAAAATATGGGAATCATTTTATTGATCTTTTTCTAGATCTAATTCCGATGTTTTTATTGAGATATATAGATCCAAATATTACATTTAAATGGTGGGACCGATATGAACGCCATTAATTCTTCCCACCATTTTAGGAATAATATTAAAAAAGATACCCCAAATTAACGAAACATTGGACAGATGATACAGGACACATGGAAGAATATATTTTTCTTTTATGACGCTTCTGGATTCTGCCTTAGTCAATTACAAATTAACACGTCAAAATGGTGGACTAATCTGGCTGGTTTTGTGGGAACTTGGTAACTTCAATTTCCTTTTGATTATTCACACTCCTTTTGACTCTCTAAATTTTTGGGAGTGAATTTGTTGTTGGGGATGGACCTAAGGCTCCTAATATTTCTATATAAGGATCTGGTGGTGAAGGTAATAAGTATCTCATATTTTTCTTATCATCATTGGGAGCTTCGTTTTCATGGTAATGTAATTATGCCAAATTTCCTATGTAGCATTTTTCCTTCTCATGTAAGTTATTTCAATCTCCATAGTTTTCAATAAACGTTATTCTTCTTATCTTATTATGTTCTTCTTCTTATTAACTTTATTCCATTTTCTTAGAGTGTGAATTTATTCACATTAAACGTTGTGATTTTGTTCACACAACAGTAAAGTGATCATTTCATTGTTTTATTTTACTTCTTCAATTCCACCCCTATGAATCTACATTCCACTTCCTTTGAAATCATAGAATCAATGGAGGTATAAACCCTTATGGGTTAGTCCTAGGTAGTTTCATGGAGAAGATTGGATGATATTTTGTGATCTAAAATTCTGTAATCATTTCATTAATTTAATATTTCCATTTGATGATTATTTTATTCTTCATATTCACCAACTTTAACAATGACACATTTCGTGTCCTAGTATGATCAAATTACATGGAGTGATCATTAAATTGATCCTCTATGTTCATTGGTGATTATCCTTGGAATTGGGTAAGTATTAAATTGGCGAATGGTGTTTAGGAATTACATCATTTTGTGGATACGTCTTGAATTAGTGAACTGAAACGTTATAAGAAAATAAATACATCCAATCTAACCCTAGTAACAACTTAGGATCAACTCATCTCCATTAATTGTTTTAGACTAAGTAATATTAAGTTTTTTTAATTTTTTTAAATTAAATGACTAGTTTAAAATCAAATCAGTCCAAATAGTGGGCCACTCCTTCGCCAAATCTCTCCAAATTTATAGTGTCTCTAGGTTTCTTCTTCGGTCCCTGTGGATTTCATCCCTACTTTTACTTCAACGACCACTTTTACTGGTAAGGAAAATTTAGACGCAACAAGGAACATCATATTATTAGTCACTCAAACATGAAAAAAAATTCCATATAATTCCAATATATACCCCTTCATATAATTTCTACTCTCATTCTATATGCCATATATTGGGAATTATACCTACCATTGATTTATGGAGACTATTTTTGTAGTTTCTATAAATATTGTCTATATGAAAACACATGTACAAGGTTATAAGAATATGTAGAACATTATTAAGATGAAACCCTCAATAAATGAGTGTAATTAGTAGAAAATTCATATCACTACATTTCCAAAAAATGTAGGGATATCCTTAAAAGAAATACACACATTTCCATCGTTTTAGAAAACAATTTCAATTTAATAAATAAATCAAAATTTTCCACAATTTTAGAAGACGGTGGAAATGGACAACAACAAATTTACCTATTCCCAAGGTTTTAGAAAACAGTATAAATAACCCTACCAATTTCCACAATTTATTAAATAACTAAAAATAACAATCTTTAAATTAATCCATATTAATTTCTTTTTGAAAATGTGTCCATAGAGCTCAAAAAAATGAAATATGTCCATGATATTGAAAATATATGGATAGACAACTCAAAAAATTACATATAACCATGGATTTTGACAACTGTGGAAATAGGATCCATTATAATAATTAATGGCCACAATCCAAGTGGACAATGGCCATAGCCACCTAATTCCACTATCTAAAACCATTAATATAGGATAGACCCTATAGTAATTTCAATATGATATATGGTTTAGTTAATCCATGACCATAGGTTATGGACACAGTTTCAGAGCCTATTACCAATGTTTTATAACTATAGTAATGGAATGATTATATAGTTGTGGATGTGATTTGTTTTTCATCACCACATCCCATGGATTTTAAATATAAGTATATAAAAATAAGTAATATTATATTTATAATAATATTATTTTTATTTAAATTTAAAATAATTTTTATTGTCATTCCATTGTACTATATTTTGAATGGAAGCATTACTCAAGCTTACATATGTCCTACCGTAATCATAATTGTAACGTAGTTCATTTTTTTATATCCATATATGATTATTTGTTTTAAGACTATAATTGATGTATAAAAATGATAAGTATTTCATAATTATTATTTTAGAGATAGTGGAGTAAGGACCTACTTAGATGTACTTAGCAAACCGAATTCATTTCAGACAAATGAGATAAATGTCAAAAAAACACCCAATAAGAGTTTAATCAATTATATGATTACATATAGAATTATATTTCATGAAATAATGTAACAATTCAAATGAAATAGTATTTAATAATGTATAAAATTTGTCAAATTTTGTTACTCACTAATACATATAATGTATGCGACGAGTGAGACTCTAGGTATAAGACTTTATTTAAGAATTAATGGTTTAAGGTTTATCTTAAAAAATATTTTTATTCTATATAAATATATTTTTACTAAGTGTCTAAAATAATTATTTTACATTTGTTATATTGTTTTTTAAATTATTTTTATCCCATTTGGACATTATATGAAAAATATAGAAAAATATATTTTTTAAATTTTCCAACCAAGGTACATTATGACTTTTCTAAAAACCATAAAATGAATTTTTTTTTACACATACAGAATGAATGGATTATCCCTCCATCAAGGTAAATCATTTCATAAATATTTCCTTCTAATATTATGAGGTTATATTCAATGAAAAAATTTTATATCAAAATTGAGAAATTTTTTTAATAAGTGTTTTCAAAATGGAAATCAATTTTTTCTCAAAAAGTGATCTAAGTGATATTTCAAAATTAAATTCCCTATAAGGAAAAATACATTTATGTTACATAATTTTTAAAGGTTATTATTTTTATGATTGTTTACAATGATAATTTCTTCAAATAAATACCAGCTTCTCTTTTATAATGGTATTTAGTTATTTAATTTGGTGTTTTAAATAAATGTGTATTTTGAAATCCAAATGTTTCTTAATGTAGATTTAAATGTTGTTTTAATTAGTTATATGATGATAACGTACAATTATATGTTGTTTTATATGGAATGTGACTATTATGTCTGAAATGTGTTAGCCTAATATAGCTTATATGATCAGTTGATCCCCATTGTAGCTCATGGGTGTGCTGATATAACTTGTACATTGGGTTCACCCAAATAGAATTAGGTGACACCGATACAAATTATTCAATGGTTCCACCTATATAAATCTCAAATAAATTGGTTATTAATCGATATATTATTAGTAAATAATGATGGAATTACTGATGAGTTTTGTTTTCATATTTAACTGGGGTAAAGTTATTTGTGAGAAGTGTAATGAATGAAATACTCTAATTTCTTAAAAGGGAATATTAATTACATGCTAAGAGTTCTATGTTTTTTCATAGAGAATTAATTGTTTTATTTTTATGATAAAATGATTTATTTATTATTTTCATGGATTAATGAGATAACTTTAAACTCTTCACCATTTTTCATGTTTTCACTTGAAAAACAGTTTTATTATTTTTAAGTCATGTACTGATTTTTTTTGTGTTAATTCAATGTTTGGAAGGAATTTTTTTTTTGTGGATGATTATGGAAATGGATGAATTCAATATGAAAATTGTGAATATTTTTAAGAAAAATAATTCTTATTTTAATTTAATGAGTTTTGTTTTATGGGAGATATAGATATTAAGTAGATTTTTCAACAGGTGTTTTATTAGTTTATTATGTAATAGTTAATCTAATTCTCTAAAATTATAATCCTAATACATTATTTGAAATAAAATAATGTAATTTATATTATAAAGGAAAAATATTATGTTATTTTTGAGGATTTTTCTCTATAGTTAGTATCGATGTAAAATTTCAATTACTTTGGTGGTTAGGATATTATTTAATGATAAGATACATGTCTCATATAATAATGATAATTAAATGTTTCGGAGATCCATAATTATTTTGGATAAATAATAATATATTTTAATGAAATGAATAAGTATATATTAGTGTTTATCTACATCATAGAATGATATAGTATTAATTTATTAATATTCTCACACTGTCCTTTTTTGTTTTAGTAAATAGTTATATTTTGAGAACACCTAATTAACAAACGGTATGGTCGAAGATGTTGTTATTTTCAAAAAATTAAACCTAATTGAATGGGAGATGCATTAAGAGATATTGTGTTTAAATTTAAAATGATTTTATGAGTAATTAATAACAAAATTTGCATTTGATAGTTTCTTAGTGTATATAATTTAAGAGGAATGAAGCCTTATGGATGTTCAAGTGATAATGATCATAAATAATATACATTCAGTGACTAATGTGGTAATAATTTATAGAAAATAACCGATGAAATGCATTAAAATAACTTAAATATGTTTTATATGTGGTAATGGTGGTTATAAATCAATTACTTACTATGGAAAAGGAAATTTTCATTTCTCTCCAAGATGGAGAAAAAATTTATTCCCATGAAACAATTGAATATTTTAAAATTTTAGAGAATGAACACTATGAAAATAAATTCCATTGGTTTAATAAGCATGAATGGGGTAAAAGTACTATAGAAATATATTTTCATAATTACATAATTACATTATATTTTATAGAGAGGAAACAAAAATTGACTTCTAAATGGTCTGGATTATTTCATGGATTATTTTTTGAAAATGATGAATCATAGGAATTAAATCATATTTTTGTTTATAGGAAAGGAATATTAAAGAATATTAATGAAATTAATGGTTAAGGGATTCTGAATAGTTGTTAATGATTATAGTTTCTAAACTAAATAATTATGATATTTTGGTAGATATAATGATGATCGTGATTTCAAATGCATTAACAGTCTTCTAATGATATGTAATTTGAGTTCCATTTACTGACTTCTGATATATGTTTGATGTATATAAAACCCTTATTTTTACCATGTTAAATAGATATTTGAGAATAAATAATTTTTTCAATTCATTAAAATATTTTTATTGTTATGTGTAACCTATAGGTTTTATATGATCATTTATTTTGAGGTAAATATGGGTTATTACAATTTTGGGATGAAAAATTAATGGTATGAGATATCATTTGTGCTATGAATATTTATTTAATATTGAATATTACAATAACTGAATATTTTTAAACAGAAATATTATATATTTTTAATTTAATATTCATTACATTATGAAACCATCATCCCAAGGAATGTTATAGATTAGTGCCTTTTGAATCATAGAACACATACCTTTTATTTGGTGAATGAACTTCAAAATATCTCATAATGAAATTTCAATTTCATAATCCTACATAAAACATTTCTTTATAATTCATTAAATGGGAACATAATAAATGGAAATCATAGATGCTGAGTAGGTAAAAATATTGGATTCATAAGCATAACTTGATAGTAATGTTATAAAATGTGATCATAATATTTTATGATCATACCTAGTGTATAAAAGTTTATGTACACAAGCAACAGAAGAGAAACAGGATGATAATTAGTCATAAATTATAATAATACCAATGTAAATGAGCTATGCGATTATAATAATGGCATGATACATTATAAATATGGAATAAAAATAAATTATGAATATATTATGTTAATGACACCCAAAAATATATTCACAGTATCTTTGGATTCCAATAAACTCCCCTATACCTATATCGGGCATGGGATGGGCTCCGATGTACCCTTTAGATTCTATATTAGGATGACCTCCTGTGTCTCCACTTGTTTGTAGTATTAGGATGACCTCCTATGAACCATTTTGTTACAGGATTAGGATTACCGCTAGTGTATCTTATTTTGTGGGCTAAGGATGAAATCTTGTTTCCCTTTGATCTCATATAGCATTAATCAATTTTCAATTAATTAGAGGTAAATATATGTGTCACCTTTTATATAATTAAATCTATAATTTTCTTTTCAAAAAAATATTAATAATTCATTATATTAGAACCCATGGACTAAAATGAGATTCATAAACATCATAAATTCATAACATAACCCATGGAAATAAAATTGGCTTCAGAATTATAATTTCATTGTAAAAATATATCAAACATAGGAATAATAGGGATAGTATCAAAGAAACATATCCCCATTAAAACTTATTTATCATTATTATATGTAATCAAATATTGAAATTATTTTTGAAAGATCATTTTAAAACATTTCTTGTGGAAAATATCCTTTATACTATTAAAAAATATTTTCAAAATCATAAAACCATTATAAAACATAATTCATTTAAAATTACCATGATAACTTGTAATGGAATCTTAAAAAACAATTTTAAACATATTTTAAATAATATATTCCTTTGAAATTCACAAAATATCATTTAAATAAATTTTAATTTTTTTACAAAATCATTGATTTGAAGGATCACAAAGTTTGGACTGAAGGAATAATAAAATTACATATAACACATAGTATAATTAAAATAATAATATTAATGATAAAAAATTTCAATGGCTAATATATACACCTCATAGAATTATATAGGTGCATAACATAATATGTGCCTAAAAGAAGGAAAATTGTGACAAAATTACGTTAAATATTTGGAAACATTTGAACTGTTAACAACATGAAAGAATGATAAAAAATGGATATTTAAAAACAAATAATATTCATGATATTAATCATAAAATACAATAATGTATATTTTATAAAAAAAATATAATAAATAGTTGGTGAACATTCCTCGTATCTAAGGAAATATAAAAGTGATAAGGAAATATCTTACCTTTAGTATAGACTTTATTCGTATACATTCAAAAATATTATATAATAAATATAATTTTTATGAATATACAAAAGAACCATATTAATATATATAATACCATTTATAATTTACATATGAGATTATATTACATAAATATTAACAATTATTTGTTAATGTTATGATTCAGGTAATAAACACTTTGTTTTTTATTCATGTTTTGAATCTCTATCCTTGTTCCTCATACATATAGCTTGGTTTAATCATATTGGGAATTTTAAAAATTATATAATGATTACAATATATCTTCTGTATATATTTATTCATTTTAATTAATAATATATAGATATTGAAAATAAAATACGATGTACATGGTGATGGTAGGATTTATGTATGTATGTGTTGATTCAATAAGGATCCATTATGACTCTTTCATTCCTCTGTGTTTTGAAAATATCTAACGCTCTATCTCAAGGAAGAATTTTCTGCATAATTCATAATCTTAATTCCTCATACTCTTGGATCCAAATTACATAGAATTCAGAATCTGAATTCCTCATAATTCAGGTTCCAAATTCCTTAGAATTCATACTCTGAATTCCTCAGAATTCAGGTTCCGAATATCTTATAGTTTAGACTCTGAAGTCTACAGAATTTGGATTCTGAATTCCTTGTAACGCAAAATATGAATATCCATATAATAGAGAATTAAAATGTTCTATGACTTCAATATTTATTTTATTTAGACTCTGAAAAATTATATTTTGTTGTGCAAACATATTTTGATTACTCTTGTTATTGTTATAAAAAATGTCATGCATTCTGTTTCTATTTAACCATTGTTGGAGTGACATATGTACAGGGCCCTCCAAAATTCAAGGATAATATGACCGTTGGAAGAGGGAGCTGGCTGTTGGAAATGTTCTTATAAATAGAAGCTCAATTGAATGAGCTCAATACGTTCTAAAACTCTAGAGATTACATGCTGCTGAAGTGATTTCTGGAGAGAGACACTCTCATTCTTTGTTCATACTGAACATAATGTTCAGATTGCTTCATGTGACTCCAATTGTTGATGTGTTCAATCGAGGGATTATAGGGATGATAGGATAGAGGTGCCGACTACCTTGATATTGGAGGGCTTTGAGGGATAGAATTTTAGACTCTGATATTCTTTTTGAGTGCTTAACCTGATGTCGGTAAGACATACTTTCTTGAATGTATAAATCATGGGACATTTATCCGAGGTTGATGGATACCCTATTCTTTGGGATAAAATATTTTTTACTTGTTACTTGTATTGTTTGAACATTGTTTTCTACTACATTTTGATTAATAAGGAAAGTATAATTGTCTTATATATTATTGTTCTTGTATACTCTGATTAGTAAGATTCTATATGATTTAAGGTAGAATATTTGTACTAATAAATTTTTTAGGTTTCATTTCTAGAACCATATTACTGATGTCTCTCATGTTTTTTTAACTTAGAGGTTTTTCGAATAAACCTTTTTAACATTGTTAAACAATATGAAGGATTATACCATCTTCAAATGTTCTGAAAGAATTTTTTAATGTATACAATTCACCCCTATTGTATATTGAGCATCTACCACATATTTAGATCCTACAATTGGTATTGGAGGAGGACTCTGAAATACATATATTCACAGATATGTTTTCTTGCTCAAGTATCCATTGTTCTATATTTTCCTTTCTTATGATTTTATCCTTGTTTAAAAGCTTTTATTATTTACAAGTTTGGGTAGAAAGATATTTTCTATGAGATAATTTGAATTAATTTTTATTCGATTGACAATTTTAATCCTACGAGACCACCTATATTTTATGGGAATGATTATGAATATTGGAGATATCGTATGAATAATTTTTTCATTATAACTGGAGTGGAAAACTTTTTAATGCTAATAGTAGATTACAGGATTCCTGATTAAAAGATAGAACTTTTACTAATCATTAAAAGTCAGTATATCAACTAAACTATAAGGTACATAATATATTGTTGTGTTCCATGACCTGGTATATATATATATAGCTAGATTTTATCATGGGGAGCTACAAATTGTATTAGGATGATGTTGGAGGTTATTCATTTTGGAACATCCAATGTTATTGAAACTAGAAGATCTATGCTTACAACTGAATATCATGGTTTTATCTTTCCTTATGGAGAACGAGTTTGTGATGTAAAAAAAAGTTTTATGACCATTTTTAATATTTTACAATCCAAGGGTGAAAAATGTTTAGATTATGAGGCATTTGTGAACAAGATTATAGACATCATGCCTAATGATTGAGAATCCAAGAGAATAGCTATTGATGAGAATAAGAATGTCTCACAGATTACTCTTGATGAGATTTTTTGAACTCTTCTTCAACATGAGAGTAGAATAAAAAAGAGAGTCTACTCTAAATAAGAAGAATGATGGGAATGGATGTGTTTCTTTTAATACTTCATCAAATCATATGAAATACAAGACTTCAGAGAGAGTTACAAGATCCAAATCGAAGAAGGTCACTATTTTATCTGAATCTAGTGAAAGTGAAAATTCAGAGAATGAACAAGATAATCTTGATTGAAGGATGATCAAGATAGATGGGAAGAAAAACTTTCAGTATAGATAATAGAAGAAAGAAATAATGGATAATAAAGAATATGATGTTTTTTATTATGAATGAAAAATATCAGGGAATATAAGGCCGGAATGTTCTATGATTAAGAGAAATGATAGAGAGTAAAAGCATTCTAAGAGGAATAGAAAAAAGTAATGCAAGGATAAATCTAAGAATGTTTTGAAAACCAATGGCACCTGGATTACTAGTGGTGGTGAGTCTTCTGAAAAATCATCAGAGTATGAAACTTCTGGTTAAAAGAATCTTGGTTTATTATCCAGGCTACCTATTAAAAATCGTAGTTTAATGGCTAAGGTACATATTTCTAAATCAATAACCAATGCATCCTTGAATTATAATTATAGTGATAGTAAATATTATGAATCCTCAGATGAAGAATCTTCTTCTGATGAATATAATACATTACCTACATATGAAGAAGTTTCTCAGTTTTCTAACTCCCGAAATATAAAAATTCTAAAGTCAACAAAAAGATTGATAAGGAAAATTTTAGGATTTCTACTCTTTCTAAAGAAATATCAGCTCTTTCTAAATATCATGATAAGAAAACCCTTAATTTAGAAAGTATTTAAAAAAAATATTTAGGTTTGTAATTTTGAGAAGGATAATATTTCTATGGATATAGAAATTTTAATTTCTATGAAAAATGATTTCGAGACTAACTCTAGTGAAAAGACTAACGTTTTTTACGATAAAAACATAGTTATTAGACTGAAGTCAGCAATATTTTCCTTGAGGAAGTGTTTTTCAAACATTACCTTTGTTAAGTTAATCTTTGATTGGATGTATTCCCAAATTCTACCTCTAAGGAATAATAATTGTTTTGGTTATAATTGTTTGAAACTAATTTTTTGTAACAATTATTTTGTTCCTCAATGTGATCCATTCTCCTCTAAGTGTCATTGAGTAGGGCATTGGGGAAAAATTATTCCTTAAAAATCTCCGTCTTTAGGTTTTCATAATGCTTATTTCTTAAAGAAAATGTGGATTCCTGAAATTTTTTTGTCTGATGGTTCCAAATCCAAGAAATTTTAGGTTTCGAGAGTCTAAAAATTCTGTTTTTAGAAAATTAAAGATAATATCATTAACAATACATGGTAGATGGATAGTGTATGTTCCTGACACAAGACTGGCATCAAAAACATATTTGAAAAGATTATCAAGACAAAAGGAAGAAAAATAACTTTTGAAGACAATGCTCAAGGAGAAATTTTTGGTATAGGAAACATTGTTCTTCTTGTACAAACATTGATTTAAAATGATTTATTTTTAAGTGTCTTATGCACATCCTTATTAAAATAATTCAATTATGTGATGAAGGTTGTCTTGTGAATTTGAAGAATTACAAGGTTTTAGTACACAATTTTATGAAAGAGTTTATTCGCTCTACCCATAGCCGAGAGAATGTATACACCCTAATCATATATGACCTTAGCAGTGAATATCTCCTTTGTCATAGTGTAATGGAAGATCATTCTTTGTTATGGAATAGAAGGTTAGGACACTTTAACCTTAAAAACCAATGAAAAATCTTTAAGAAAATACATGTTAATGATTTATTGAAGCCTAGATTTTATTCTTCAAATGTTTGTGATCCTTGTCAATATGGAAAAAACATAAATCAAGTATTAAATCAATTAGTGATGTCATAACCACTGATGCATTACAACTAGTTCATATGGATATTTTTGGTCTAACACAAACTGGATGCATTTGAGGAAAATACAATGTATTTTTTCTAGATGATGATTACACTAGAATTACATGGGACTATTTTCTAGCAATGAAATCTACAACATTTTATTATTTAAAAGTTTTAGATCCAATGTTAAAAATGAGAAAACCCATCCATTTATAAATATGCATAGTGATCATGGAGAAGAATTTCAAAATTCAGATTTTGAAACTTTTTATAGTAGAAAAGGCATTACTTATAACTTCTCTTCTCCAATAACTCCTCAACAAAATGATTTTATTGAAAGAAGAAATTAAATTCATCAAGAGATAACAAGAACCATGTTGAGTGAATATTCAGTAGCCCAAAATTTTAGGTCTTATGTTGTAATTACTGCATTCTATACTATAAATTTTGTTTTGATTAGACCTTTTATTAATAAAAATCCTTATGAATTATGGAATGGTAGAAATTCTAGACTCTCATACTTCATGTTTTTTTGTTTCAAGTTAATCATTGTAAATACTAAAGATAATAAACACAAATTTGCAGCATAATTTGATGATGGAATTTTCATAGGGTACACCAAAACTTCTAAGGCTTATAGAGTTTTCAATAAAAAATACTTATACTGTTGGAGAAATAGTACATGCCTAGTTTTATGAAACTGATCCTTTTTTTAAACAACCTCAACCAATATCCTTGGATATGATTTAAAAAACTTTTTTTCAACCCTTGAAAGAAGATCCTTATGATAAATAAAATGTTGAAGAAAATTTTTCTGAAGCATTTACCCAAAAATATTTCCCACCATACATTGATGAAAAGGTTCTGCAGAATCAAAATCAGTGGTTTCTAAAGAATCATCATAGTGATAGTATCATTGGTGATGTAAATCAACCTGTATAGACTAGAAGTTCCATATGAAATGATGTAAAACATCTACCATTCCTTTTCCAATTAGAACCAAAAATCACTGATGAAGATTTACCTGATGATGATTAGATAAAATCTATGCAAGAGGAGATAAATTAATTCCAATGGAATAAAGTCTAGACCATGGTGGATATACCTAAGGAAACTACGGTTATTGGTGTGAAATGAGTCTTCAGGAATAAGTGTGATAAAAATGGAATCATAGTAAGAAATAAAGATAGATTGGTTGTAAAGTCTATAATCAACATGAAGGAATTGGCTATGAAGAAACATGTGATCCAGTATGTAGACTTTAATCCATTCGTATTCTACTTGACTTTGCAGCATTCTTCAATTTCAAAAATTTTTAATGGATGTTAATTGTGCACTACATAATGGTTATGTTCAAGAGAATGTTTTGTTTCAAAAACCTCATGGTTTTGAAGAAAAAAAATCCTAAACATGTTTTTAAACTTACCAATGCATCATATGGTCTTAAACAATCCCCAAGAGCATGGTATTATAGACTTACAAGATTTTGTCTTCAAAACAATTACGTTAAGGGAAATGATGATCCAAATATTTTTATAAATAAATATAAGAAAAAGGTTTTGATTTAATAAATTTATGTTGATGACATTATATTTCGTTTAACTCAAAAATCCTTAACTGATTCCATTGAGGATCTAACAAAATCTGAGTTCAAAATGTGTACGATGGATGAGTTAACATTTTTCCTTGGTTTTAAAATTTCTTAAAACCCCGAAGGAATATATATATCCCAAGAGATGTATTATAATTATCTTATTAAAATGTATGGATATGAAAACATTAATAGTATTAGTTCTCCCATTGGTACATTAAATTCACTTGATCTTGATCAAACTGGGAATGTAGTAGATCAAACAAATTTTAAAGGTATGATAGGAAGTCTACTTTACTTAATATCTAGTCATCCAGACTTAATTATTTTAGTATGCTTATGTGCAAGATATCAATTCAATCCTAAGGAATCTGATTTATAGATAGTGAAAAATAATTTTTTCTACTTAAATGGAACCATATATTTAAGACTCTTTGATACTTATGGAAATGTTTTCGTTTTAAGACGTTTTTTGGATGCTGACTTTAGTGGATGTAGAATGGGGAATAAAAGTACATCTATAACATTATATTTTTTAGAAGATTCATTATTTTCATGGTTATGAAAAAAGAAACACTCAGTATCACTTTCCACTGCTGAATTTGAATATGTAAAAACCGAAAGTTGTTGTGCTCAAGTGTTTTGGATGCAACACACACTCACAGACTATGGTATGAGTTTTACCAAAACAAATATTTTGTGTGATAATACTAGTTCCATTTCCTTAAGTAAAAACGATTCACATTACTCTCGTTAAAAACACATAGATATAAGGCATCACTTTCTTAGGGATCTCACACAAAAAGGATATATCATTCATCAATTTATTAGAACGAATGATCAACTTGGTGATATTTTCACAAAATCATTACCATCCAATAGATTTCAATACATTAAACAGAAGTTAGTAATGCTAACCATAAGGTAATCTTCAATATTAGATTCTTTTTTAAACTAATCTTCTTACAGTAAGAAACTCCATTTCATAGGGGGTACATTTACTTGTTGTCCAAAATTTTCATAATCAAAATTCACGTAATTAAAATTTTCATAGTTAAAATGATCATACATAATATTTTGATAATTAAAATATTCGTAGTTAAATTATTAATAATTAAAAAAAATTTAGCTAAAATTTCATTAGTTAAAATTCATGCTGTTAAAATATTCGTAGTCAAAATTTTCATAGTCAATATTTTCATAGTTAAAAATATTGTAGTTAAAAATTTCTTAGTTAAAATTTCATAGTCAAAATTATTTGTAATCTTGACATTTTTCTGCAAATCAAAATTTTTCGTAATCTAATTTTTCAGAATCTATGTTCTTTATGAAAATTTTTCTTTATTACGAATAATATTAATAGAAATCCCAAAGTTGTGTTTCTTTTTCTATGATTTCATAATCATCTTTTATTTGTTGGAATTATCTTTTTGTTTTAGAAATATTGGGATTCAATTTTCTTAAAATCTGAATCTTTTTCTTATAAACCTCAAAATATCGGAATCTATTAAAATCCTTCTTTGACTATCATCTCAACCGTTAGATCTTTTCAAAGAGTTTTCAACCATTGGATCAATCAAGAAATGTGAATTGTTGCCTTTATTTCCTATATAATGGACCCCCCGATTGTTGTCCCACATCGAATTTCAAGCCTTCATGTACTAAAGATTTTCTAGTGTTTTTATAGTCGTTACAGATTTTTTAAATTTTCATTACTTCTGAATGTCTGATAAATCCTTTTCTCAGAATGAAATGTGAACTATTAAGGAAATCTCCGAGTGGAAAATCCACCAATAAAGGTTAGTTGATCTGATTTTTATTCCAATTATGACACCGTTGTTTCTAATAATATAAAGCTGAATTTTTGGGAGATTTTATGTATATCAAAATCAAGAGCATACGATCCTATGTATCCAGAATTGCTGGTTGAATTCAATGACAGAGTTGTTTTTTTAATCAAGGAGGAAGAGATTAATTTTCTTTCAAGAAATATGGAAAGACATACACACTTTCATATAATAATGTAGAAAATATGATAGGGATTACTTATGAGGGATAATCTGAGTTTTGTTCATAGAAAAAACATTATGAAATAGAATATTTTGACAAGAAAAAGTCTCTAGATTTCATGTTCTTTCGAAGGTATAGACTTCGAAAATTATTCATCTCTCTAAAAATATTCAGATTCTTCATTTATGGGTTCGAGGTTTTCTCATTCCGAGAGAAGGGGACAAAGACACTCTGAAGTGAGGTGATATCTATATTTTGGATTTCCTGTTGAAACTATGAAATATAAACTTAGTTGATAATTCATTTTTCAGGATTGATAAAATAAAGAATGGAAATCTGAAGTCTCATTTTTTCATGTATCCATCCATTCATTCAAAGATCATTTTTCTTTGTCTTCAGTCATTCAAGATTCTTTGCAGTTCTAAGACATAAAATTGTAAGGAGATGATTTTGTGTGATGATACTGTAAGGGGGATGAAGATTGGATTTAATAGTCAATCAGGATAACTTCATTCCTGGTCGGAAGTAGATGTTGATGCTATATCAAAATAGCGGTAAGGGGATAAAACCTCTAAAAAGGGTGGAAGGAAGAGGAAGCCTAAAGAACTAGAAGAAAAAGGAAAATACCCAAGGGATAAGGAAACTCAATCAGCACCTCCAAAGCCAAAAGAAGAAAAAATAGTATCCTGATGAAGTAGTTGATAAGTGTAGATAAGATAATAAGAATAGGAAGGAAGGGGAGACTATGTTAGTTTTGGACCCTACCAAAGAAAAATCATTGAAGGAAATGGCTGTTGGGAATCTTGAAAAGGAAGAAAAAAAAGAAGAAAAGGAAGAAATTTTCAGAATCTAAAGCATACAATATCTTATCAAGGATAATTAAAAATACCTTAATCATATTCTGGTACCAGAATCCTTTTGGATAAAATCGTTTTCAGAGGCTTTGTGAAAGAAGTTAACGATTTCGGAATGACATTAAGAAGAAGAAATTGTGCTAGAAGAAGACATGGAAGAAGAAGAAGAAGACATTGGTGATAGTGAGGATTTGATAAAGATATTAGTTGATTTCCATAAGAAGGATAGACATTCTGGGAAATTATATATCTGAACTTTTGACGCCAAGTAATCAAAACATTCTACCTCAAGAAAAGACGTGAAGTGTGATGAGGAATTGAATATGTTGTCAGAAAATAAATATAGTAATTATGATTTCTTTCACCCAAGGGATTTCGAGGTAGGATCCGAGACAGAAGAGGTTGATGAAGATAAAATTTTTCAGCTATCAGATAGTGAACATCAATCACCTAATCAAGAATAAGTCATTCTGAACAATGATAATGGAAAACATGTGGTTGTCGATACACAGAGAAAACCCATGGTAATGAAGAGAGAAGTTGGTGATTCATCAAGGAGAAAGGCTGTTGAAATAGAAAAATAATCCACCCCAACCAAAGTCTTTGATCCAGAATCATCATCACATAGACATGACTTTTTTGTTCAGTATTTGAAAAATATGGTTCTTACTATTACAATATTCCCTAGTATATACTTGAGATGTCAGATGCTTCAGCATACGTTAAATCAAAAATTGGATTCTATATCCATGGTGATGGATAAATGTTTCAGTCTTAAGGAAGACTTAAAGATCATTCTTATTGGATACAATTCTCATAAAAGTTATTTCAAGAAAATGAAAAGTTGGTCAAGAAAAAAATTATAAGAGAATAGAATATTTGATCAATTTCAAGAGAGTGTCAAAGATGCTCCTAACACTGAAGATGTGGAGATCAAGGATCTCACTAATAGTTTTGAGGAAAAGCTATCTCATGAATATACATCTCAGATGCAAGAAGGGAAATATATGAATTGGAAATTGAATTCAGTTGCTTAGAGTTGGAAGACGGAAGAGAGATCTCATAATTGAGATTTAAGAGATGCTTGCTAATCAAGAATAATTTCTGAAGTCCCATATGATAGCCCTACTTTTATTATAAACATAAACATAATTTATTACATAAACTTTTCACTTGATACAACATGGAAGATCGAGAGGTCTAGTGTCTTTGGGGCTTAGGATTATTACATAACAACTTAAAACATGAAATACAACATCTTTATTGAAAACATCCATTACATGACCACTACATTCCCTCGTACTTAGCATTGGATGGGATAACCTGAGGACATGCATAAGAAAAGGGGTGACCTATAAAGCCTAGTAAAGGAATAAACATGAAATACATGAGGAGTAAAATACATGTTATACAATAGGAATATCAGTATATCACAATAGAAACATGAACATAAAGGCATGATAAAGCATGATAATCATAACATGGAAATGTGGCAACAACAATTAACATGGAATTATCATTAGACAAGGCTCATTGCACATGGAGAATGAGTAAATAATCATTGCACATGAAGCATGAGTAAACCCTTATTTTACTTGAATTAGAATGAGTCAACACTCATTGCACATTACGTATCATGAAACTATACTTTACCTAATGCATTGGAGCGCTATAAGGGTGCACCCTTTTTAAACATTTCATTTAATGCATAAGTGTGCCACATTGATCATAATAAATGGATTCATAAAAAATAATCATTTATTACATGAATAAGGAATGTGTAATGAAACTTTATAATCAATAATTAAATGTGAATGAAGTTGAATACCATTGATGGAGAAATGGGCATGGTATTCACTACACAATGGCATGGGAATATAAAATCGGTGCAATTTCAACAGCGTAACGACGTGATATAAGAATTCATAAAAATGGTTGATGAGAGATAAAGAGGTGTCTCATCATATCTACATGAAATGGACTTTAAGGGGTTCATATAGGTACATGTACAAACAGTTGTAATGGAATTTAGATTAATGATACAAAAGTATTGCTTGAATGTAAATGAGAAGAGAGAAGTTCCTTTCGGAATTTCGGCATAGTAACAGGTGTACATGGGAGGAATTTAATGAAATAGAAAGGGGTATCTAATAATTTAAAAAAATAATAGGGTAGTAGGGGGAGGTTAAAACCCATACCAAAACATTTATAATTGAAATTAAAAGGGCATAAAAATATTAAGAAAATTGGACAAAAAGTGAAAGGATGAAAACCCCTTACTTGGAAGTGTGCTTCCAAAGGCTTGAGGGAGGCTTGAGAGTGGATTCTTGGGATCTTGGGGCACCTTGGGAGGATTCTATAAAGAGTAGGTAAGAGGTTGGACGAACTCAAAATGATTTTAGTGATGAGGAAGTGGGAGCTTGGGTGGGTTTATATAGGAAAGGTGAGTGAATTCTTTATTATTTTTGATTGGGACCCCTTACATTAAACTAATCCAAACCAAAAATCAGCTCATGGTTTTTCCCATGGTTTTTGGAAAAGGGGAGAGGAAAACAACATTTTATAATTCCAAAGTCCGAAATTCTTAAAATAATGGGGCTACTTATATGGATGTGAGTCACACTCCCATGAAAAATAATATAAAAAGACAAGATGTTTAATAAGTCTTGAAGGGTCCATTAATGCTTTGTAAAATAAGTCAAACAAACCCAAAATCACATTATTTTAATGTCAAAACATATATTGGACGAATATATAGCTTACACTATTTTATTACATCACTATTGGGTCATTATGATTTCATAAAACACATTATATATTTAAACAGTATTTAATTTTAACCCAAAAATTTGACTGTCTTGGAAAATTATGAAAAATTCACCGTTGGATAATTTCATCGTCATGATTACAGAAATAACAATTATTTTATCTTAATAATTTTCTAAATATGTTAATTCTCACTTTTAAAATAAAAACCAACATTTATCGAAAATTCACGGGTTTTGACAAAAATGGCTTTAAAACATTAATAAAAATTAAAATTGCATTCATAAAATTATAAGATCGTTAATATTTAATAAAAATTAATTTTTTAATAATAATAATATTTTTTTAAAATATTATTTAATTCAAAAAAATCCATTTATATAAAAAAATAGAATTATTAATTAAATAATAACTAAAAACAATATTTGTACTTTAAAAAATACTTACAATGTATCAATAATGACAAGAATGTATATTCATTATTAAATAGAAATACATTGTAAATGAACAAAGTACTAGAGATTTGTTACATAAACCCTTAAAACAGTCACCTAAGACCTAAGGGTAAGGTGTGCGATGGTGACAAACTCTTGGGTTGGCTCAGATAACATCACTCGAGTGGTAATCTCTATCAACTTCCAATATTCCCGTAGACTGTCATGTTCATGCTTGACATGATAAAGCTCAACATGGGCTTGGGAAAGAGCGAAACCCAAGGATGCCACCACTTTTCCGAGCTCTGACAAATGGGCTTCATATAGAGCAATTCAACTGGATGAGTCCATCCCTTCTTTTGTCTGAGTAAATTGTGTTTGTTAAAAACTTATATTAATACTAATCATGTGATCACTGTTCAATGGATATAAATGTAACGGTCACAATTCTTAACATAAAACCAATTATGTTGACATTTTATAGAAATATTTTGTATAAAGATACATTTAATTAGATCAAGAGGGATTTCCATTTATGAAACTTTGGGTCGCTACAATATTCCCCCCTTAAGAAATTTCTCCCTAGAAATTTCCTTTTCCCACACTAAAACAAATGTGGGTAACTCAGATTCATCATTTCCTCTGATTCCCAAGTCTCTTCTACAAACATGTTGTTTCGGCACAACACCATGACGAGGGGAATTTCCTTATTTCGTAGATCTTTTTCTATACGATCTATGATATTCACTGGTTTCTCCTCATAAGAAAGATCATCCTCCAACTATACCACCTCAGAATAGAGTACTTGTGAAGGGTCTGGTATGTACTTTCATAAGAGGGATACATGAAAGACATCATGTACTCTATCCATAGTTGGTGTAAGTGCTAGTCGATAGGCCAGATCCCCGACATGATCAAGAATCTCGAAGGGGCCGATGTACCTTGAACTTTACATCCAATTCTTTACAAACCTCACGACCTTATTCCATGGAGATATTCAAACAAAAACCATGTCTCCAACTATAAACTCAATGTCTCGTCAATTATTATCTGCATAACTCTTCTGTCATCTTTGGGATTCCTGGATATGCTACTGAATGGTTTTCACCTTCTCCACCATTTCCTCAACCATTTATGGTCCAAGAAGCTTACGTTCACCGACCTCATCCCAACATGCTGCTGTTTTGCACCTTTTCCCATACAAGGCTTCATATGGTGCCATTTGGATGCTCAAGTGGAAACTGTTATTATAAGAGAACTCAACCAGAGAAATATGTTGATCCCATCCTAATTTAAATTCCATTGAGCATGCTCTCAACATTTCCTCAAGTGTTTTGATAGTCCTCTTGAATTAGCCATCAGTTTGAGGATGATAGGCCATACTGAAGTTCAGTTCAGTACTCAGAGCATATTGAAGTCCTTCCAAAAATTACAGGTGAAGCTTGGATCTCGGTCATACACAGTAGATAGTGGTACTCTATCTAGCCTTACCACTTCCCTGATATATATATCTGTACCAGTCGATCCAATGAGAAATCCTCCCAAAGAGAAATGAAGTATGAAGTCTTTGTAAGACCACCCACAACAACAAAGATTGCATTGTTTCCTTTGGATGTCATCGGATATCCGGAGACAAAGTCCATGGTGATGTTCTCCCATTTCCAATCTGGTATGGGTAATGGTTGCATCATCCCCTTAGACTTCTGCCTCTCTTCCTTCACATGATGGCACACCAGGCACTTTGAAGTATATTCTACGATATCCTTCTTCATATTATCCCTCAAAATGTTTTCTCTGAGATCTTGATACATCACTATGCTCCCTAGGTGAATAGAGAAATTTGAACTATGTGCATCATCCAAAAGTTCCTTCTTCAGCTACAGATTTTATGGAACACATAGTATTTTTCCCAAATCACACAATTCATTCTTCATTAACATCAAACTATGAGGATTTACCTTTTTCTATAGCTTCCTCTTTTTCTTGAATTCCCACATCATCCATTTGAGCATCCTTTAACCTTTCCAAAATAAAAGGTTGAGAAATAATTTGGGAAAGGATTGAAGATGTTCTCTTATTTATGATTCCCATGTCAATATTCGTTAAGTCTATGAAAATTGGATCCTTCTCAATTCTCATTATTGATAGAATCACTGGGTCCTTTCTACTTTGGGAATCTTCCACCTTGTTCGCTTTACCAGGGTGGTAATGTATTGAACAGTCATTATCCTTGATGAGATCTATCCATCTTCTCTCGCTCATATTAATCTCTTTCTGTGTGAATATATATTTAAGACTCTTGTGGTCATTATATATCTCACATTTCTCTCCATAGAGATAATGTCACCATATTTTCAAGGCGAAGATCACAGTCTCCAACTCCAGATCATGCGTTCAATAGTTTCGCTCATGGATTTTCAACTTCCTTGAGGCATATTATATCACTTTATGATTTTGCATCAGCACACAGCCTAATCTCTTCTTCGAAGCGTCACTGAATACCCCAAAAAGTTCCACACTGGTGGGTAAAGTGAGAATGGGTGCAGTGATAAGCCTCCTTTTCCACTCCTTGAATCTTTCTTTGCATTAATCACTCCAAGAAAATTTTACTCCCTTTCAAGTTATCTTGGTAAGAGGGTTGGAAAATCATAAGAAATTTATCACAAATCGTTGATAATATCCTGCTAACACAAAGAAGCTACAGATATCCTTTACCGATATTGGCCTCGGACATCCCTCAATTGTATCTGTTATGGAGGGATCCACAGAAATCCCATTGCATGTGATGATATGGCCCATGAATGGGACGTCCTTAAACCAAAACTCATACATTATGTACTTTTCATAATGCTTCTCCTTGTGCAAAGTCTCTAGTACAGTTCTTAAATGATCCTCATGATCCTCTGTGGTTTTGGAGTATATTAGAATATCATCTATAAATACTTCCACAAATCTGTCTAGGTAATCTCTAAAGACTCTATTCGTCAATTCTATGAAAATTTCTGGAGCATTGGTGAGTCCAAAAGGCATTACTATGAATTCATAGTGCCCGTATCTTGTACAAAAAGTAGTCTTGGGGAAATCTTCCTTCATCACCCTTACTTGATAATATCTCAACCAAAAATCATCTTTGGAGAAGTATTGTTCTCCACACACCTGAACAAAAAAGTCATCAATCCGTGAAAGATGATACTTGTTCTTTATCGTGATTTTTTTAAGATCACGATAATCGAGGCAAAGCCGCATTGAACCATCATTCATCTTGACGAAGAGGACTGCTACACCCCATGGTGAAGCACTTGGGCATATAAACCCTTTATCTAGATTCTTCTACAGTTTTTTCTTCAGCTCTTCAAGATTAATGACAGCCATTCTATATGGAGTCTTGGATATTGGTAGTGACCCGGGTATAATATCAATTGAGAATGCAACGTCTCTTCTAGGAGGAAGACCAGGTAGTTCCTCTAGAAACTCTTCAGAAAATTCCCTCACAATAGGCATTTCATCAAGGATGGTTTCTTCCTTGGACTCAATCATCTGAGCCAGATACGCATGCTCATAGGGCAGTAATATCCATGCTTGAGATGATGGAGAAAAAGGAGATTCATCTTCCTCCTTACACTTGTAATGAATCAGGGGTCGATTCTCCATATGGAGTGTGATTACCCTCTCACGACAATTTATGTTGGATCTATATAAGGAAATCTATTCCATGCCAAGAATTGCATCAAATTACAATAGAGGGAGTATGATGAAGTTTTCCAGGAAATTCCATCCAATGATTATGACAGGGGAGGAGTTATATTCAGGGGATGCAATGATTTCCCCATTTTCGGTACTCACCGACATATTCAATTTTCTGATTTGTGGTGGTGCTAAGAGTGCTCTACTAAACATTGGAGATATAAAAGAATTTGTAGAACCTGAATCAAAATTTATGTTCTCTCTTCTTGAATGAATAACTAGTGTACCTATCACCACTTCATTGTTGGGGTTCACTTCGACAGAAGTGATGGCGAATGCTCTTCCTTGCTACCTTTTATGTTGTTGGTTGCCTCCGAAAACCTTTGGATTGGAGCACTAATTTTCAAGATGCCTAGGTTCTTTGTAGTTGTATCAATGAACAATGCGTTGAGGATCGAACTGAGTGTTCCACTCCTTTGTCGCAGTCGCGGGTCATTCATATCGACAGTTAATAGCTAGGAGCCCTTCTCTTCCACACCTAAGGAACTTCCTCGTCCCCTTAAGGAAATTTCCTGGGTGCTTCATTCCGTACCATTGGCAAGTGGGGTGATAGATCTTCTTAGCACCGTTGGATTTATCCATCGGACCGCCTGCATTGAAATCCACCTTACATTTCTTGTCCCCATCATACCCGTGTGATTCCCCAATCTCCATTTTGACCTTGAGGGCCTATCAGACAATTTCATCATAGTGGTCTAAGTCACGGATCACTAATGCTTTCCACAGGCTAGGCTTCTACCCACCAATGAAGCGATCAACCTTGCATTCAGGGGTAACGGAAAAGCCGGAAGCATATCATGCATGGATTGTGATGTTTTCCTCATATGCTCCAATAGAATGTTCTTCATATTTCTTGAGGTAAAGGAAGTCCCTTTCCATCTTAAGCCAGAGGGTACACGGAAAATATTTATAGAAAAACATCTTTTCAAAATCCTTCCATTCCAATGCCTAGATCTCCTCCTCAGGCTTCGTATTGTTGATCAACATCCACCATTGATCAGATTCACCCTACATACAATAAGCTGCCGGAATAACATTCTCTTGTTCAAAACATTGAAGGATGGTGAGGATTATTTCAATGGAGTTGATCAATTGTTCAGGGATCGTGGGATCAGATGATCCACTAAAAGTAGGAGGCCTTTGTCTCATGAATCTCACTATAGCGACTTGTTCCATCATAGGGGGGTTTGGACGTTCCTCTTGACCCGTGTTTCTATTAAAATCCTGAGTTAGCTGAGAGAGAATCATGAAAAATTTCACGATTCCCACATCCATTGGATTAGGCATCTCATTTGTACAGTCATCACACTAATATTCACATTGGTTGTTAGCCCGAGTCCTCCTATTAATGGCCATTGGTTAGAATAAAAGGAACGTTGGGGGGGTAACACATAAAGGGTAATCCAAAGAAAATAGTTCATGACTTATAAATAATCATTTATTTACATAACTCATGAGTCTATAGGCTTCAATCTAAGCTTTTCAGGATCTACTTTCTATCATATATTCTTTGGGAATTTTTATATATACCTTAATAAGTGTTCATACAAACCTTGTGAATTTAAAAAAACTTATCCACAATGAGTGACGTAACCAAGAGTGTAGCAAGGCCTATTGTTGTGCACTAGTTTGCATTCGAGTCTAGCTCAAAGCGGTGTTTTCAGGTTTTACCCCTAGGATACATCTGTGCTAGATCCTCCTCTACCTGCTCATATCTAGAAAGGGATGTATTTGTTTGATAAACCACTTACTCATTACTTACCAAAAATAGGGATGTTTTTATTCTACTTAGTCTTGTCTCTATGGCATTAATAGGGTTTTCTAATCCTAATCCCAAAAATAACTAAACCTATCCTCTGATACCAACTATGACAACCCATGCTTTTATTACAAACTTAAACATGATTTATTACATAAACTGTTCTCTTGATACAAAATGGAAGATCATGAGGTCTAGTGTCTTTGGAGCTTAGGATAATTAGATAACAACTTAAAACATGAAATACAACATCTTTATTGAAAACTTCCTTTACATGACAACTACATTATTTCTTACTTAGCATTGCATGGGATAACCTGAGGACATGCATAGGAAAAGGGGTGAGGTATAAAGCCCAGAAAGGGAATAAACATGGAATACCTGAGCAGTACAATACATGTTAGATAATAAGCATATCAATAGAGAACAAGAGAAACATGAACATTATAGCATGATAACACATGATAATCATAAGATGGAAATGTGGCAACAACACTTAACATGGAATTAGCATGAGCCAATGCTCATTGCACATGGAGCATGAGTAAATCCAAATTGTACATGAAGCACGATTAAACCCTAGTTGAACTTTAATTAGCATGAGTCGACACTCATTTCACGTGATGTATCATGATATTATACTTTACCCAGTGCATTAGAGCGCTATAAGGGTGCACCCTTCTTAAACATTTCATTTCATGCATAAGTGTGCCACATGGATCATAAAAAAAGGATTCATAAACCATAATCATTTATTCCATGACAAATTAGTGTGGAATTAAACTTTATAATCAATAATAAAATGTGCATGAAGCTGAATACCCTTGATGGAGAAATGGGAATGGTATTCACTACACAATGGCATTGGCTTAGAAAATCGGTGCAATTTCTACAGCGTAACAATATGATATAAGAATTCATAAAAATGGTTTGTGAGAGAGAAAGGGGTGTCTCATTATATCTAAATTAAATGGATAGTAATGGGGTCATATAGATACATGTCCCAACAATTTTAATGGAATTTAGATTCATGATACAAAATTATTGTTTGAATGTAAATGAGAAGAGAGAAGTTCCATTCGGAATTTCGGCATTGTAACTGGTGTAAATGGGAGGAATTTAATGAGAGATAAAGGGGTCTCCAATCATTCAAAAAATAATAGGGAAATATGGGGGAGGTGAATAACAATACCCCAACATTTATAATTGAAATTAAAAGGGCATAACAATATTAAGAAAATTGGACAAACAGTGAAAGGAAGAAAAACCCTTACTTGGAAATGTGATTCCAAAGGCTTGAGAGAGGGTTGAGAAAGGCTTATTGGGATCTTAAGGCACCTTGGGAGGATTTTAGAGAGAGTAGGGCAGAGTTTGGACGAACTACAAAGTATTTTAGTGAGGAGTAAGTTGGAGCTTGGGTGGGATTATATAGGAAAGGTGAGTAAATTCTTTATTATTTAGGTTTGGGACCCCTTACAGTAAACTAATCGAAACCACAAATCAGATCATGTTTTTTTCCCATAGATTTTGGAAAATTGGAGAGGAAAACAATATTTTATAAGGCCAAAGTCCAAACTTCTTAAAATAATGGGGTTGCTTATGTGTAGGTGATTCACACTGTCATGGAAAATAATTTAAAAAGGCAAGTTGTTTAATAAGTCTTGAGGGGTCCATTAATGATTTTTAAAATAAGTAAAACAAACCCAAAATTAGATTATTTTAATGGAAAAAAATATCTTGGCCGAACATAAAGCTTATAGTATTTTATTACAAAACTATTGGGTCATTATGATGTCATAAAACACATTATATGTTTAAACGGTATTTAATTTTTACCCAAAAATTTGACTGTCTCAGAAAATAATAAAAAATTCACCGTTAGATAATTTCAATGTATTGATTCAAAAATAAAATTTATTTTATCTAAATAATTCTCTAAATATGTTAATTTTCACTTTTAAAATAAAATATGACATTTATAAAAAATTCACGGGTTTTGACAAAAATGGATTTCAAACCTTAATAAAAATTACAATTGCATTCATAAAATTATAAGATCATTTATATTTAATAAAAATTAATTTAATATTTATAATAATATTTTATTAAAATATTATTCAATTCAAAATAATCCCTTAATTTAATAAAATAAAATTCTTAATTAAATAATAACTAAAAAGTCAATTTGTAGTTTAAAATCTATTTACAATGTATCAATAATGACAAGAATGTATATTCATTTATACAGAAATAATGTACATGAACATAGTACTAGCGATTTTTTACATAACCTCTTAAAACAGCAGCATAAGACCTATGTGTATGGTGTGTGATGGTGAAAGACTCTTGGGGTGGCTCAGATAACATCGCTCGAGTGGTAATCTCTATCAACTTCAACTTTTCCGGTAGACAGTCCCGTTAGAGATTGACATGATGAAGCTCAGCTTTGGTTTGGTCAAGGGAGAAAACCAAGGACGCCACCTATTTTTTGAGCTCTGACAAATGGGCTTCATATGGAGCAATTATATTGGATGAGGTCATTGCTTCTTTTGTCTGAGTAAATTGGGTTTTATTAAAGCCTTATATTTATACTAATCATGTTATCACTGTTCAACGACTATAAAATTAAAAGTCACAATTCATAACAATAAACCAATGAATTTGACATTTTATATAAACATTTTTCATAAAGAGACATTTAATTAGATCAAGAGGGATTTACATTAATGAAACTTTGGGTCGTTAAAGCCCAGGTATAATCTCTTAAGGCTCAGGAAGAGAAAATTAATGCCCTAGAGAAGAGAACATAAGATGAAGATCAATTGCTCATGTGTGCAGAAGAGGATCACAAAGAGCTCAACATGTTTAAAACCATAGTGAAGATGTTGATGCTGAAGGATATGGAAGGATAATATTTTCAAAATCTGATCTTTTTTTAATTTTCTTGTTGTAAAAATTCTTGTAATATTAATGAAATTTTTGTTTCACTGCATATTTTTGGTATTTTAGTACTAATATTTCAGGTACGAAATTTTTCATCAATTCACTTTATTCTTTTTGAAAATCACAAAGGGGTTGAATGGAATGTTAAAAAAAGAATACTTAGTAAAGAAGGAATTTACCTAAGTGGGAGTTCATCATAGGGAGATATTTTATCATTATGATTTTTGTATGCATGAAAATGTAAACTCTCATTCAGGAAATCAGGAATATGATCTTTAGGTATTATAAAGCCTAAGGGGGAGTAATTTGTATTCAATTTGATCTCTAAGTGAAGGGAGAAATGTTTTTTAAGATATTAGAAATTTCAAAGTCCATATATTCTTTTTAGATACGATGTTTTTTCTTTCCAAAAAAGCGAATATTTTTGAGTCAATAAGGTTCCATTATGAAGCAATCTATCTCAAGGAAAATTTCCCTCCATAATTGTTATCATAATAAGGAAAATTTTCATTCCCCAAGTGAATTTATCTTTACCATGTTTATCATTGTTCATATTTTAGTTTCTCTAAATCTAACTCTTTTTATTCCTAAGTGTTAAACTCAGTTTCATATCTAAAACCTCAAAATTCTATAATTATTTAGATATAGGGTATTATATTTTCAGGATCTGAATTATCTGAAATTCAGAATCCGAATTCACTAAATTTTAATCTTCGAATTCTCTAAAATTCAGAATCTGAATTCTCTAAAATTCTGACTCAGAATTCTCTAAAATTAAGACTCTGAATTCTATGAAATCTAGACTCTAAATTCATTGAAATTTAGACTTCGAATTCTCTAAAATTCAGACTTCGAATTCCGGATAATTCAGACTCTGAATTTCATAGAATTTAGGTTCCAAATTCCTCGGAATTCTGGTTCCAAATTCTTTATAATTAAGACTCTGAATTCCTCGGAATTTGGGTTCCGAATTCCTTATAATTCAGATTCCAAATACCTCATAATTCAGACTCCAAAGTCTACAAAATTATAATTCTGAATTCCTTTAAAAATATTATCCTAATTTCCATATAATATAGAATTTGAATGTTCTTAGACTCCTAAAATTATTTTCTGTTGACTCCAGAAAATTAGATTTGTTTGCAAAACCAGATTTTTCATACACTTTTTATTTTTATAAAATGATGACGTGCATTATTTTTCGATAAAATTGTTGATTGAGTGACAAGTGAACAAGTCCCTCTAAAATTCACAGAAAAATATGACAGTTGGAGGAGGGAGTCAACCATTGGAAATGTTATTATAAATAGATGTTCATTTGAACAAGCTCAACAAGTTTGACAACTCTAGAGATTACATGTTTCTAAAGTGATTTATAGAGAGAGAAACTATCATGCTTTTTGTGTACTGAACATCTTATTTAGATTGCATCGTGTGACTCAGATTGTTGCTGTGTACAATCGAGGGCTTTTAAGGATTGGAATACTAAGGTGCTGACTATATTGAAGTTCGAGGGCTTGCGTTGATAGCAAGACATTCTCTAATATTCTTATCTAGGGATTGCCTTGAGGTGGGTAAGACAAATTTTCATGAACATATAAATCAAGGGACCTTTATCCATGGATGTTGGATACCCAACTCTTTGGGTTAAAATATTTTTTACTTGTTACTTTTATAGTTTGAAGTTTTTTTTCAAAATCATTTTGATTAATAAGGAAAGTATAACTATCACATTATTTCTTGTTCTTTTATACTCTGATTAGTAAGATTATATATGCTTTAATGTAAAATGTTTATCCTTGTATACATTTCTTAAGTTTCATTTCTAGAACCATATTTCTTGAATCTTGCAAGTTTGTAGAATTAAGAGGTTTTGTGAATTTACCATGTATAACATTGTTAAAAAATAGTATGGTTTATATCATCTTCAGAAGTCCTAATATAATTTTTTAAATTATAAGATTCACCCCCTATTGTATATTGAGAATCTACATCATATTTCAATCCTACAGTAAGAACACTCCTATAAGTTTCATTTCATATTAAATAATTTATATAATATGTTATTATTAAAGAATAATTTTTATGTTATATATATATATATATATTATATTCATTAAATTCCTCCATATAATAATCCAAGTGAAATGTAGAATATGAATGAATAACATCACATCCAAGAGATGTCAAGCCTTTCTAACGCACGAGCGACGTAATTATTTCACAAAATATTATGTGGAACAAATGTAGATATGATTATATAATTTCAAAGGTATAATAATTTCATAAATATACTGTATAAAAATTAATTCTATAATAATTTCCACTCACAAAATATGTTGATGAAAAATGAAATGTATCGCTACATTTAGAAGGTAAACTAAACATATGCATGAGCGATGCATTTTTTTTGTTCGATAGGAAAGGGGTTGTATATTGGTGTGTTAATAATAATAATAACATTTCATAATATTTAAGATGATTATGTTATTATTTTATTATATATATCCTATATCAGAAAGAGGTATTGAATAGTTTAAATAGAGAGCGATCTTTCCGAATGATTACGCCTTCTTGATAATTACTCCTTTAGATGTCCTCTAAAGGACTCTAGCATTGGTATTTTGACAAGACAGAGACATATAGATTATTTATATGGAATTGTATGAGATCAATTATTCATGTTTATTCTAGCTTCAAGGCTCAACATGGTGAAACGAGATGATGGAGGAGGGTTCCTTTTATAATGAACATGAGCGGCACTTTTAAAATTTCACAATAATAGAAAATTAAAACAAATTATATATAAATAGAAATTCTGAAAAATAATCTTTTATTATAATATAATGTTATATAGGGTGTTAATCCCATCATCCAATACATTTTATACAATTTTTACTGTCTTTGAATCTTATATTTTTAATTTACCATTTGTTCTCTTATTTTTAATTTTAACTATGGTCAAAATATTTTAAATATTTAAATGTCGATATTTTTACATAGAAGGACTAAATTAAAATCTATATGGTCCATTTAGAATACTTCACCACATATTTCAACAAATTTGAAATATTTTTGCCTTTTACATTTTTTAACTAATCAGATATAATATTATTTTCATGAAATTTCATTACTATTAATTTTGACACTATTCATTGTATTGGATTTAGGAAAATCAAAAAGAAGAAAAGATAATTTAATACACCCCAAAATGTCACATTAGACTATAAAATTTGTCTATATCCTTAATTAAGTCAAATTATATTAATTTTAATTTTTTTAATAACACTTAATTGGATTTTTCATTATTTAAATAATTTTTGTATCATTATCATGTAATTATTTATGAAACATATTTTTCATTAAAATTTGAAAATAAAATATCATGATCGAGATAAAACATTTATATTTCCATATAATATATATATTTCATTATATCTTATGTTTTCTCACATATTAATAATATTGTACTTATTAATGGTAAGAGTGTGACATTTGTCAGTCCCCTTTATTTTAATAATATTCAAGTCATTTTTTTGTAAATGTTTTCATTAAATTATTTTTTTCAGACCATATGTGTTAAAGGTTGAATTAACTTCATCCAATAAAATTTCATAATGTGTTAGGGATATTTTATAATCCTTATCACCTTATTTTTACCCTAAATTACCCTATTTTACCCATTATTACTGTAAATAAATTACAAATGTTACTATTCTTATTTTAAAAAAATAAAAGGGACCTATTTAATATATTATGACTTTATAATTTCAAATATGGAATCCAAATTTCATTATTAAAAAAATAAATTGGTAAAATTAATTTAAAATTAATCCTTTAATCAAGGTGAGAAAACATGTTTCTAATGTGAAAATGTTGAAAGGATTTAAATGTTTTTATATCCAAATGCAATGTAAAATTGATGCAAATGGCCTACTTTAGATTAAATGATAAAAATTTGATATTATTGTACATTAAAACCAACTAAAGAAATATAAATTTAAACTATAAATTATTTATAGGGAAATGATATTTTCAATTAAAATTCTACATTTTTTCACTATTCATCAAAAAATGAGTCTCCTTATAAGAATACCAAATCTTCACCCAAAATAAATTTTTACATCCTTCATTAAAAAAAATATATTTCCCAATAGATTCTAAAAATGTGTCAAAAACCTTATTTTTAACATGTGGTCCATCAAAATGTTTCAAAACATCATTTTTAGAAAAATACTTTAATTTTTTTTTAAAAAATTGTAAAAAATTTTAAATCTCGTATAGAAAAATATTTGAATGTACAAAATTATATTGAAAATTATATTTATATATTTATATATTTAATTAATATATTCTAACATGAGTTATTTTTTTATTTATTTTTATAAAACATAAATGTGCACATTTGTATAGTTTTAAAATAGAACATTTCGTTTTATTTAAAAAGGGTTTAACATTAATTTATAATTTATTTTTAAATGAATTATATATATGTGTGTGTGTGTGTGTTAACCATAATTTCATAATTCAGTTAATCTTGTTGATACTAGATATTCTAATGGCTTGTTTATAATTTTCTTTTTTAAATTATTATAATAATAATAATCAATTTTGTAAGAACTCAGTGTTACCTGTAACTTATTAAAATATGCTGGTGTGCATAACACATGACTTAATATTATTTGTTAAAATTATAAAACAAAATAATATCAGGATGATACATCCAACCCCAATTAAAATGAAATTATTCCTAAAACATTTCTTGTTTATCATTGGATTAATACTGAAATGAATATTTCATAGAAGCCCCCTTTGTAAAAATGAATACAAAAACATGCTATTAAAAATAGAAATTTGGAAACATAATGATTATCCAAAGTAATTAATGACTATATTTCCACATTATAAAAAAACAATTGAATGTAAAAACATGTACATGGATGATAAATCACAATATTAGGTTCTATTGGAGTGTTATAGTGAACTTGGTCTCGATAAAGTTAACAATCCCAATTCCATAAAAAATTCAAGGAACTAAGGGACATTTAGATTCATCATCAAATAGGGTAACATGATATAATTTTTGGTTTCATGATCCTCTATCGAGATTAGATTAAATATTATTATTTGAAACACATACTATCTTTCGTTACATTTCATATGCATATCTCATCCATTTGTTGTGCCATGATAAATTTACATTTCTTCTATTATTCCATGAAATGAAGGAAAATTTGTCATTACTAAAGCATTAATAGATCATGAGATCCATTGAATGATAGTACATTCCATCTATATTAACATTAAAATAAAAATTTCAATACATGTTATCCAATATACACAAATCCTTATAGGGTAGGATCGTACTTTGAAATCTAAAACCTTATATGATGTTTAACATAAATTGTTCCATAAATAGTTGACATTGTAATCCTTATAAATGTTAAAATTATAAAAATTTAGAAATAAGGTCACTAAATTTATCAAAAACATATTAGTATAAATCCCCCATCTATCATAATGTATCTCTTGTTTTTCAAATATCAAACTTTTGAAAAAATTCATCGTGTATTTTGTAAAACCATATTCAATACACACATGCTTTATCATTCCTTATATACAATATTTTCATAAAAAATTCAATATCATGTGAATATTGGGTATATCCTTGTAAAAATGAAATTTGAGATTTCATTATTACATTATCCATGTAGATATTCACTTAAAATTCACCAACATTGGAAAAAATTATTTTCATAGGGGTTAATAATTGAAAATAAAACATCAAATTCCCAAAAAATAATAGAATAATGAGTATTCCAATATTATAATGGTTCAATTCATCCATTATGATAGAATAATATTTTCGATTATAATTTTTCCCCATATATATTTTGTATTATCGTCCACCTTAGTCAATTGATTGGGTAACTTGTTAGAATAATTATAAACTACATTAAAAGGAAATAGTGAATTGTTGGAAGTTTATTTTTTTGGGAGATTTCTCATTTTTGGAAACATTTGTAAATTTCTTTCTTCTCACATTGGCATTTAGAAACTTGATGAACATCATTTCTAAACATGTAAACACTCTTTTCCATTTTAGGTATTCACCTAAGTGCTTCTTCCTACATTTTTTACCTATAAATATATAAATTGTCATTCTACTATTTAATATTTCATATGATTTTCTAAAATTTTTCTTATTAACACTAAAGGAATGGTGTGGATTTCTTATTTCCATTTCTACCATAAGTGAACATCAAATGAAATATCCATATCTACTAAATAATCTTATATATAATAACTTTTGGATAATATGTTTCATTCCACCAATGATTCAATCGATTAATTTTTTCATGTCTAATGATTAACCAAGAAGTCTACAATGAAAGAATTATAAAATTTCCATCATAGGTACCAATAGATTCAGAATAATTTTCCATAAGATCAATTAATTCCTTCCATATTTATGTTAACAGATTATTTGGGAAGTAATTACCAAAAGATATACACATAAACTATTAATATTCAATAGATTTAATTAATTTTTGTTATCCCATATTCTTAATATGTTTCTACAACTAACCATATTCACTTTACAAATAATGAATACTCAAAATAAATTTCTCAGGTTCTAAAACATGAAGGAGAAAAAATAAATTTCCAATGATACTGATCAATTATTCAATAATAAGTGGATCAAAATACCAACTGAAAGAAGGTGGGAGTTTCATCATGTAGGACTCAAAAAAATGTTGTTCATTTTCGGCTATTTTTGATATTCATAATGACTCATAGCTTATGTGAGTATAACACTAATATTTTATATTCCCACACCCATAAAATTATTATTATATAGAGTAATATCATTTAAATTTCCATTAATTTCAACATTCACATGGTTCCTTCAGATTACATCCAATAACATTAATAAATTAAATCATTGGTATTATACATTTCTTCTCAGGATTATTATGAAAACTCTGGTATTTTAACCTAAATATAGGCTTGTCCTTAATGATCGAACTAATGTTTTCTAATCCTATATTCTAAAGGATTACTAGAACTTTTATCTAATACATGCTACAGTGTTCTCAGATTTATAGCCATTAATAGTACATATTTTTATATTAATATTTATTACATTACGAAAAATCATTCTCATGGACTATAATAGTTTAGTTCATTTGAAAAAATTGAACACATTCATCTAATTTGGTGAATGATATTCAAAATAACCCATAAATATACTCCCATTTAGTAAACCTACATAAAATTATTTTTTCATAAAACAAGAATGGAATTGTAAAAATTAGCGAGCATAGATGCTCAGTAAGGGTAAACATGGAGGATACATAAGCGTAACGTGAACAAAAGGGTATGAAAACATGAGCACTAAATTTTAAGATCATACCGTGTAAATGAAATATCATATAGATGCATTTTGGAATAAATATTGGAGGATAATAAGTCAAACCCCATATGAAAATAAATGTACATGATCCAAGAGGTTTAAAAAATGGGACGACACAAGGAAGTATATTAGGCGATAATTGGGTATAGTTTGTTAATACAATAAAATTATATTTTTAAAAAAAATTCATAGTAATTTGATACCTTATCATTTTTATTAACCCTTATTTAACCTATTTTCTTCTTAACAATGACAACAACATTTTCAATATATAAAGGTGTTTATTTTTACGTGTAATGGGTAAATTAAACCTTAAATGGATCATTAATGATATTTCAGACCATAATTTATCCTATTTGTCCTTACATATTATTATTTATGATATTTAGCTAATAAAATAAAATAACATTTTCATAAAATAACATTTGTTTCCAATTTCACACTATTCATTACATTGACATTATGAAAATAAAACTGGCCACATGACGTTAATAAAATTTCATTAGTAACCCACTAAAAGTTCATATTAACCTATAAATTTTTTTATTACTATAATTATGTCAAATAATATTTATTATAATATTTTTAATACAACATAATGAGTTTTTCATTAATTGAATAATATTAGTATCATCATTAAGTAATAATTTATGAAAATTATTTCTTAAATAAAAATTAAAAATAATGAAAAATGATGTAGATAAATAATTACTATTTCATAATAGAATATATTTTATTTTATCATATATAATGAATATTATTATTATTAAAAGTAAGTGTTTGATATTTTATCACTACTTTTGATTTTAATAATATGAAATTCATTTTCAAGGAAAATTATAATTAACATTAGACCCATATATTATAATGGTATAACTAAATTCTTAAAATAAATTTTGGTAAGGTTTTATGGTAATTTTATAATAGGGGTCCAATTATTTTTATCCTAAATAACCTGATTTTAACCTTTTCTATGGTACCAAAAATTACTAATGTTGCTATCAATATTGTACAAAAATAAAAGGGACATATTAATTAATTTTTGCCCCTATGATTACCAATATGGAATAAATTTATAAATATTTTATACATGTAAATAGATTAAGTTAATTAAAAATTAATCCCTTAAAATAAGTGAGAAAATAAGTTTTTATATTTTCTTCACAAACTAAAATCATTCTAGGAAATACAAGATCCCTATATTAGCAGAAAAAAGGTTACCAATGTATGAATGTTGAAGATTTACAGAAATACCTCATAAAGAATGGAAGAAGATCATAAGGGACATTGTCCTCCCAATAAAAATCATTCACATTGACTCCTTTGTTAGAAAGCATGTCTGCCAATGCATTTTCCTCTCTATACACATGAGTGACGAAGTTATCCTTGCAGTATAGAGAGTCCAAAAATTTAGTCCAACGATTGGTGAGCTTCCAGGATAGATGTAGAGACCCTATACGAATGGCTGAGATAATATCCATGGAATCACATTCAATCCAAATCGTCTTCCAACCCCTACACTCAACTTGCTCCACCGCTATGATGACAACATACATTTCTTCTTTGCGGGAATAGGTAATACCACATGAGCCATAGATGCACCCATGAACATTCCCCTAATGATCACTATATATTGAACCAATGCTAGAGGTCCCTGGATTACCCCTTGAATCACCATCAGATTTGATTTGGATCCAACCAAGAATGGGAGCCGGGAATATAACTTCCAATGTTCCATGTGGAGGAAGAAAATTACCTTTCATCCTAATCCGATTGAGAACGGATAAGTCATGAATTGAATTTTCACAAAACACACCTTTCAGATTCTTCACCTCATGGACAATAATGAGGATCACTGCCAGTACAGAACCAAACCGGAAGTATTTTAACTCATGTTTGATCTTGTTTCTTGACAACCAGATTAAATGAATAGCTTCCACAGCAGCAGCATGAAAAAGTAAATGAAGCTGTGGTGACAGCGTCAAACTGTGCCATCTTTTTATGAGATCTTCAATTGTGTTTAAGTGATGCAATAAGACCTCAAAAATGTCATAAACTGCCCTCCATATCACCGACGCCACAACACAACTGAGGAATAGATGATCCACATCTTCCCTATGATGAAAGCACGAAACATAGGTGGAAAAAAATGAGATACCACATACCAGAAATAAATCATCAGTTGGTAGTTTTTTTGAGCCATCCTCCAAGACATAACAGATCGAGAAGGCCTTAAGAAGTTCCTTTGTAGATTACTAATCCATTTTACAAAATTTAGCTTCCAATAAAATGATTATAAACCTCTTTTGAGGTGAGAATACCACTGACAGTAGATTCCCATGCCCAAAAATCACCCATGGTAGACAAACAATAATCATCCATGATCATGGAAATGTGAGCTGGAAGATTTTCTAGGCATCCAAGCAGTTCCGTGATTCAAATTTCATAATACAGGTTAGACTCCCCCTCCATGACCAAGTCAATCAATTGATTCCCAGTCCAATTAGACTTCCAAAGAGAGAGAGAGGATTCCTTGGAAACAAGCCAATGAGAATCAACATCCATTTTTGAAGAAATTTTCTTAAAAGCATGCCACACTAAGGAATTAACATAGTTGAAGTTCCCTGTTTTAAGAATGTGAATGAAACTAGCCCGAAGAAAATTGGTAGTAGTAGATTTCATATTTATAAGTCTCCATAAAAACCTAGCCTACAATGAATCATTGAAACCCATTAAAATTTTAATACCCAAGCCACCCTCATCATGAAATTAGCAGACTGTATTCCATGGAACTGTAGCCAGTATTCTTTCCAATATACTACCACTACAGATAAAGTTCTTAATAGAAGTAGTAATACTCTTGATTTAATCAATCATCCATTTATACACCACAAAATAATATAAATTTTTTGGAAATTATAATTGATCTCATTAAGAAAAACCAACCAGTAATTGATAATGATTTTCCTATCCATGTAAAGAGCTATCTTTTAATCATGCTCACAATCTTGGAAAAATGACCGACCATTGGTCTCCCCTAGAACATAGAAACACCCAAATGAGTGAAGGGAATATTTCCCTCATGAATACCCAATTCTCTAATGATATCATTTTTCAGGGAGTAGAAAAGCCCCTGCCAAAATAAAAAAATGTTTTTTTCTAGATAACAACCTGCCCAGAAACAAATTCATAATGAAAAAGTGCTCTCTTTATATTCATGATATTACCCATATCCCCGTTCATAGAGAGGATAATATCATAAGAATTTAGGATATGGGAGGGTGCATCAATACCCCTTCGAGAATGAATATACTTCATCTTTCCATTATCATCCATGATAGAAAGAATCCTGCTAAGGTAATTCTCAGATATTTAAGAGAGGATAACTGAAAGTGAATCACCTAATATTACTCCTATAGAGCAACCAAAATATCCTTCAGGGGAACTATTTATGAGGAAGGAAATATGAGAAGAAAATAGAATGTTTTTGACCCAGTTGATGAAGACCTCATCAAACCCATACATGACAAGGATCTTGTAGAAAAAACCCCAGTCCATTGTGTCAAAAGCCTTCTTGATATCTAATTTGAGAGAAATATTACCAACTCTGATGGGTTTATTAAGAAGATTAACACACTCTAAGGTGGTGATAAGACCGTCTTGTAATGATATCCCCTTGATCAAGCCAAACTGATTTGGAGAGTCAATTTTGGAGGCAACAGAGGAAAGCATGTTGGCAATAATCTTGCAAATAAATTTATAAATAGTATTAACCAGAGAAACTGGTATGAGTGATGAACTTGATTAGAATTATCCTCCTTTTTAATAAGGGTTAGAATCTAAGCATTCAAACCTCTAGGGAGATATCCACCTCTGAAAAAATGAATGACTAACTTGAAAACATCCACATGGATTAGATCCCAAAATGTTTGGAAGAAGAAATTACCAAAGCAATCAGAACCAGGTGCACTCTAAGGCTTGTGGATAAATACTGCCTCCTTTATCTCTAGATCAAGGGGAACAATAGTGAGATTAGAATTGTCCTCTTCATTCACCATTCTCAGCATCACCCCATTAATACGCTCATTGATGGATTGAGGGCCATTAATGAGATCCTTAATGTAAGAAGTGACACGCATTGAGAGATCCACTCTATTATCAATGATATTGTCCTGATTTTTAATTAGAGAAATAGGCTAAGAATCCCTCCAGATTCTTTAAGGAGAGTGGACAAATTTTGAGTTTCTATGCCCATCCTTTAACCAGTTGGCTCTAAAGGAGTCTCGTTGCAAAGCATCCTTCATGTCAATAAGATTATTTAAATTGAGGGACAACTCAGATTCCACTAAAATTCCCTTAGAGAAGTAATTATCGCTATTAATCTCTTAAATCCTTTAAAGAGAATTTTATAATGTAGAAATATCAGAATCAAGGGAACTTAATGGATTTTTTCTCCACATTATTATATTACTATTTAGAATTTGGAATTTGGTAATGTAGGAAAAAGCATCATCCCTAAAATTTACTAAATACAAAGTGTTATGAAAAATGACCTCGCATTCCGGATGAGAGACCCAGGACTTATTGAACCTGAAAGGGAGAGGAGGTTTGGATTCCTTTTCACTAAGAACCTCCAGGATGGGATGATTATTAGGGTTGAGTCTGGACAGGGTTAAGCATGATATTCAACCCCAGTTGTCCAATGATACCCCTTTAACAAAGGCTCTATCGATTTTTCTGGACACGAAGCTACTCATGTGCTTCCTATACCATGTTTATTTAGAACCTACCAAGTTAATCTCAATAAAATCATTCGGATCAATACATTATATGAAATCTCTGGTGGTGATTGAGTTGTTGATTTCCCCTATTTTCTCATCTGATGTCAAGATTGAATTTAAATCTTCCAAAATTATCCAAGGATGAGTTATGGTGGATCTGAGAGATGCAATGTCCATCGACAGACTTCTACAATCCTGATTTCTATTGTGGGAATAAATAATGGAAAATATGATATGGGAACCAAGGTATCCATAGAAGAATGTGACATACTGGTCACAGGATAAAACCATAGTGATGTTGCCAATGGAGTCATGATCCATCACCCAAAGACTCTTGGCATCATTTGAACACGTGTTGGTATCAATTAGATGGATCCCTAAATTCCCTAAGTTAACAATATCATAAGACATTTTTTTCTCAGACAAACCTATATGTATTGGTTTATGTTTTTGAATGAATAAACCTTTATATCTGCATGTTTCCAAATTACCTACACCCTGGCAATTCTAGAACATAATCTTCATTTAGAGGTGGAGCCAGGGTTTGGACCCCTCTTATTTATGCCACCAGACTTTTTAGGTGGACTTACAGCCTTCTTTTTAGGAGCTAAAAGATCATTTATATCAACACTTTTGTTCGTAGAACCCTTCCCTTTAGAAAGCTCCATATTCACCTGGTCTATCTCGATTGTTTTCTCAGAGGTGTTTCTGGAGGTATTAAGATTATGCTTGTAACCCTCCTGTTCCAAATTGCTCTTGTTTAAAATGATTGCATAATTGTGTTCTATTGTAATGGGATACATAGCTTCCTAGATGTTCCCGAGCAGAACATCATGAGTCACAGTAGGAAGTTCCAAAATACTATGATCCCATGTCACTATTGTGATGGGATGCTCTTTATAGTTCTTCATACTTGATGATATCTTAACAGTAGAATCAAAAACTGTTTTTGGATGATTTTGACCAACAGAGGAAAGGAGATTGGCCGTGGTAGGATCATCTGCTAGATTTGAGTTGGTTCCTTGGGGATCCACAATTGGAGAGTCATTATCTCCCATTGAATAGATCAAGTCCTTAATGTCATTAAATATCTACACTAAAATGAATTCATCCACCATTTGATGGTGTAAATCAAAATCAAAATTATAAATATCACTTGAAATTAATAAAACTATGCTTTCCTCCACCTTACTTACTTGTTCAGGTAGAGTGTTTCTAATTGGATAAACAACACCATGAGCCTCTTCTTCCTCAACCATTTCTTCCCAATTTGTTTCGCAGAATTGGATGGGCTAGATTGATTCTTTGCAGTCTTGATCGATTTAGGATCCAAATTAATCTTCAAAGGGACTTGATAGGTTCCTAACTTCCCCCTTATATAATTTCAAGAAACAAAATAATAATAATTTTAAAAATTAGTTTAATGAATCATATATATTTCAATAATATAATCCAAATATTTTTATTTTTTGGTATAAAACAAACTTGTGCGCATTTAAATATTTTTTTAAAGTATAACAATTCCTTTTATTTTAAAAAGGTGTTTATAATCATTTATAAATAATTGGTCAATGAATTATATATATAGTTGTATACTATAATTTCCTAATTCAGTTAATCTTGTTCATACCCTCCATTCAAATGGATATGTTAACATTTTATATTTTTAATTATTTAAATTATTGAATTATGTTTCATAGGAACTCGATGTAGCATTTCCGGAAAGCTAATCTGGTGTTTCATGTTTCACAAGACATCAAATTATTTAAAATATATATAACTCATAAAAAATCGACAGTGTAAAAAATATATTAGAGTTATTTTTTAGTATTTTTACCACATTTCTTGAAATTTGATAAGGGTTATATTAATATAATTTTAGAAAATGGATAACCTTTAGATCGGGTGAATCAAGAAGAATTGGAAAGGCCTTGAGGATTGAACACACAACTTAGAGGTGAAATTGGTGCATCACCTAACACTTAACTATATGATGTATTTGTTAGAATGAAATTATTTTAATTTATTTAAATTATCTAATAGATGAATTTTATGATCATTTTTAGAACATATATATTATTATGTAGACAAACATGAGATGAAAATATTATTTGGTGATTATGTGATTAATGTAGTTTCATAATAATATCATTGTCATTTTTGTGAGCGTTATCGAATCAAGAAAAATAGTATACTATGATTTTTTTTATAAATATTGGATTAATTATATTTTTGATGTATATAAGATTTCAATGTGGCTTATGGTGATTTAGGTAATATATCGAAATTAATATAATATCATAGAAATAATGTGATTTGGGAAATTGAATTATTTTTTATAAGTCATTAATAGAGAATGAAGATTTTAAAATATAACCATAAAATTTATGGGAGATGTCAATATGATAAAATAGTTTAGGAATTTTAGTTAAACATTAGTCCTTAATATTATTGAGAAATTTGAAGTACAATTATTTTTTTAATGATCTATTATGAACTTTCGATGTTACTAAGGATTTCTGAATATTGAATTAGATTTATTCTTATATCAGTTTATTATTTAGGGAACTATTTAACCTTGTGATAACCATTATATTATTGGTTAAATCCTAAATACTACAAGAATATATTATTATCATTTTGAGGAATTTTAGATTTTTAGAGGATGATTTTTATAGTTCATGAAAAAACCATTTTCTTGAATACCCACTGTTTTGTGAAAAAATTTAGTTTGTGGGTGAAATTGATTAAAATATGAAATTAATATGTAAAAGTAAGTAGATAAAAATATGTTTTTTATAGTTAGTAAAATAATTACAAAACATTAATAAAAGGAATATGAAATAGAAACACTATCCCCTTACTTTTCATACGAAGAAGTCAATGGTCTTTTATCTTATAGTAGATTTACGATTTTTTTTGGTTATATTTTTCCTAACCATATTCCCTACCACTATAAATCAGTTGATGGTAGTTATATTTTTCTCTCATATACATCTCTACAAATATAAATTATGTTATCTGACTTGGAAACCAACTATGTGTTATTTTATATATCCTTTGTAGATTTATTTCTCTCATTTCAGGTGGAAGTATTATTGAACCTTTATACCCAATAAGTCTATCCAGAAGAAAAGCTTCTGACCGTTTATTAAAAATAAATTAAAAAGTGTAGATAAGAGGTGAATGGGATCAAACAAATAGAAAATTACTCATCCACATAACAATAGGTCTAGATATCATAATATAACATATCATTTCCATAATCAGCACTTTTAGCAGCCTTCCACTTAGATTGAGATTTATCTTGATCAAAAAATGTCATTTTCCACCTTCTGGAGAATCATCGAAGATCCTATAGTAGGCACATTTTAGAGAGGTTAGAGTAATCATTGTGTGGTCTCTTCTTGAAGGTAAAAGAGGTACTACACTCAACATCAGATGTTACCTAATACACATTAAAATTTCAAAGCAAGAAGATCTCAAAGGTAGGGGGATGTATTATTATAATATGTTAAATGGAAATACTAATTTTAATAGAATAAAACATATGGAACAGTGAGATTAACTGAAAGATAAAATATTATTATTTAAATATAAACATTACAACCTTGATGTTAATTTAGAGGGTACAAATATGAATTTAAAATTAATAAAATACATATTCTTATCCTACTAAATTTAATATATATTTTCAAATTCATATTAAATAATTAAAAAAGTTTCTTTAATGTGATTTTATTATTCTAAAAATACACATTAATAAAAAAATTAATTTTATCTCTCTTTATGAGTGAATATTATAATAAATTATAGTAGAGATTTCTTTAAAATTTTATTGAATTTTTGAAATTATCATGTCAAAATTACTTTGTTATTAATTTCTCAGTATTTTTAAGAAATAATGATCTTTCAATGAATACTATAAAACACTAGTATTTATTCGAAAACTATATTTTCCTTTAATTTATTATGATAATAAAATTGTATTTTGTTTTAGTTTTAAAATTTAATTATAACCTTATTATTTTATGTAATCCAATTACTAGTTTTAAAATCAATGGTAGAAATGTCTTATAAAAAAACATTTTATACATAAAAGGTCACTTTTCTAATAAATTGTTTATAATTGCAATTTTTATGTCAAATGTTAATTTAAATTATACCCTTTTATGTTTTGAATTTTTAGAAATGGATTACATATTTTAAATTATTGGTTCATTATATTTTTAAATATTTCAATTTTATTATTTGTCAATATGAATAGAAAACAATGTTATTTTTGATAACATATTAAAAGGTAAATTATTTTATTAATGGTTAAAATTGATATGTTAAAGACTATAAAATTTCAATAACACTTGAATAAATTTTATTTTATGACTATAGATCATCTATAATCATCCAAAATATGAATATATTTCTTTTTTTCATTAAAATGTGATTAGGTATATTATACTATTTTATTTAATCAACATTAAAAAACATTTCTCAATTGTTTTTATTAAAAATAACAATTTTAACATTCAAAAAAATAGGTGATATGTTTTATTATAAATATTTTCATGAAATATAAAAATATTATCATAATCATGGTAATTGTTTTTTAATTTTTAGTAATGAACTAAATAAATATTATAATTACACAACACTAATGTTGTATTTATTGATTTAATGAAAAATATAAAAAAATAACATTAAGTATACTAATATAATATAAATTTTTATAAATAATGTGAAAAGGGATATATGAACATGAAATGGTTTATATATAATAAAATATTTGGATATAATTTTCCATGATTAATTAATGTAAGTATAATTAATGTTAGGGGTATTTCAAAAATTTAATATTAAGGGTGTAACGTAATAATCGATATTTTATTAAATTTTGTATTATTCATCGAATTTAAATATTAATTCACGTGATTAGGAAGAAAATTATTATATAAAAAATTTTACATTTATTAGATGTTTTTTATTAGTAAGAAATATCATGGCCCTCAAAGAGAAGAAATTTTTGTTGTCACATTATCTTTGAAGGGGGTTAATTAAGGGTTAATGAAAATAAGATAAAAATATACATATGTTGAAAACAAATGTGATATTTATTATATTTTATTATTTTAACACATATTCACAATATATTTCAAATAAATAAATTTTTTAACCCTTTTCCATTGAAAATTAATTAATATTAATTTAAAATTTTGAGAAGTTACATTATTTCCCATCCACTCTCATATAAAATAGAACATGTTATGCAAAAACCTTCACACTTAAAACCTCAAATGGATCATTAATTTCATACCATAAACCCCTTAAAAATATCTCTATCACTCTCGAGGAATTATTTCGGAAATAATACAAATCATATATGTCTTATGGTGTTATCTAAATGAGATTTTCCATAGAAGTGGTATATAATTTATACACACATTTTATTTTTATTTATTCCTACACCCCCATTAAATATTATTGAATAATGATAAAATATTAACAATAGTATTATGAATATAGTTATTTTTTAATTTTTCAATGAGATAACCTATATCCATCTTCATCATTCGTCAAATTTGGAATGAATTCATAGTTTATCTGTATAGAGGACTACCACCTCACAAACTATTGTAAGTCATTTTATATCATAATCTATCAAAAATAGATATAATCAAGGATTTAAATAGATATATATATATTATTAATTAAATATTTATCCCTATTGAATGATAATATACAACATATTTTCTTACCTTTCCATTCACTGGAAATTGATCATATTGTTTCAAGGTATGTGTCGACTACGATCTTGACTATGTAATGTGATTCGATTTTCATCACCACATCACATGGATGATCTATATAAATATATATAAATCGGTAATATGAAATTTTTTTATTTTAGATCGTTATATAATGTTAATATAATATGTCATTTCATTCAAAAATGGTCATTGAGAAAATGGAAATTATACTCATATGTATATAAAACCTACTAACACCATGATTGTAAAGTAGTTCATTTTTTTAAAAAATATTTTATGGTTGGTTATAAATTATAGTTATTATATATAAAATTATAATTATAACATTATTATTTGTCTAGAGATGGTTGATTAATTTCCAAATTTTCCAAAGTCAACCTTCAAATGTTAATTTTGACATTTGAACCGAATATAAAAAATGAAAGACTTAAAAATAATTTATTATGTAATTAGACATATCATGTTATTGAATAAAACAAATGAATAATTAACATGAAAATGGTTATTAATAATGTATGAAAATAACATAATATTTTTATTTGGGATGCTAATGAAGGTATGCGACAAGTTGGAATCGGGTTAAGAGAATTTTATAGAAAATTTTATTTTATTGTTAGTCATAAAACACAAATTTTATCCCCCATAAATATTGTAAAATAGATTTTAAATATTGTTTTTATTATACTAATTTTATTTTTAAAGTCATGATTACACATTTTTACTTTTAAAAAATTATTTGAATGAAATATTTTTATCTTTTGGAAAATGAGTTACATTATTTCGTGGCTGAATATGGATTAAAAATAATGTTTTTTAACTTATACGGAATGAATATATCTTCATAATTTCCCAAAATATTTAATTTAATGAAATAATAAATTTTTTATAGTTTAATATTTAAATAACCTTTTTTCCCATTAATGATATGTTGAATTTAAAATATATTTATTTCAAAATAGAAGAAAAACATTCATAAGGACATGTTCTTCTGATATTTCAATATTATTTTCCATTAAGGATGACACAAATTTTTTATTCATAAAGTGAAATGGTCATTTTAAATAATTATTTATAAAATTATTGGTTAATAAATGGAAAAATATTTTACCATTTTTTGGATTTTTGGTACTGAAAATAGGGTTTTAAATATATTGGGAATTGTGATATATAAAGTGGTTTTTATATGGGTTTAAAAGAGTGTTTTAGAGGTTTTAAAGAGGAAAAGTGTGATAATAAATTGTTTTATACGGTACATGATATCAATATATAAAACTAGGGATACTGATAAATATTATATGATGTGTTGAGCCCTATTTTAGCCAATGGTTAAACGTGTTTTAAATTATAGTCTTGGTGTGCCTAGATAACTTCAGGGGAGCCTAATATAACTCATATGATGGTTGTGCCCATATAGCTCTCCATTTCATTGGATAATGTTTTCTATGTAAAACAATATTTATATAGTTATTGATGAGGTTTTACCTATATATTTTAATGGGATTTTATTATTTCTTACGTAGTTAACGAATTTAATATTTTTTGTTTCCAAAATAGGAGTTTATTTTCATTGTATATGTTTTAATCTATTTATATAAGAAAAAATAATTTTTTAATTTCATGTTGATGTAATGTATTTCATCATTTCAATTGTCAGTGAGAAAAAGTTAAAATTTTCATGGGTTCTCTTGGTTCAAACTAGACTAATAGTTTTCTTTTATTTTTCTCACTTATATTTATTTTTGTGCTCTTTCATGTGTTGAATTGTTTACCATTGTTTTAAGAGTGTGTAAGCACATGGATGGGGTCAGGATGAAAATTATAATTAATTTACTATTAAGAAAACATATTTTTGTTTTTTTTTTGTTTTATATGAAAAAATTTATAATGAGAAGAATTATCCTCTACTAATATATATCATTATTAACGACCTGAACTATTATAAATAAAAGTTCCTCTGTAATTTAATCAATTTTTTTATATTTTAATTTAATAAAAAATAAAAATTATTAGATTGTATTATATGTCATATAATAAAATAGATTTTTAAGAATCATTACTGTTGATAATATAGTCATTAAATCATGATCAAATAATTTGTATAAATGTAGCATTTTAAAAAATACAATGGACACATACAATGGAAGTGTTGGCCTAAACCTATAGAACCAAACCCTATGAAGACAATTTATTAGAGCTTTGATGGAGATAGACTCACTTTAATTACCTCATAACTGACCCCATACTGGGATATAATGACTTAAGAATGCGAATAACCATTTATCAGATAATTTAATGCTCATTGAGATAACTACCCAAACCATGTACACTGAACTACCCCAAGAATGTCTCACCAGCATACAAGTTACTCTTTGGGATTTTTTAGGTGTTTGAGATAGATTAGTACTAAGAACCTATAAATAAGATTATTTAAATTATATCCAATTGGATAATGGTTATATTTAATTTTAATTATTGTTACTTTATAAATGTTTTTTATTTTGATACGGTAAATGACAATGTGTAATTTAGGTAAAATTAAAATTTAGTTTGGGAATTTATTTTAATTATCATATGGATTTTTGAAGTAAATTAAATTTAAAAATATATTATTATAAATTAATTTATGTTTAACATAAATTATTATATGTTTTTCGGTGAAGTCTACTTTAATTTTTATAATGATTTGAAAACAAATATTAAAAAAAACAATTCATTTCTAAAAAAATGTTGATTTTATTTTAGATGTTACGATTCACATATTTATAGAATTATTTTGGTTAAAATAAATATTATTTTTGGAATCAAAATGATTAAATTATCCAATTGTTAAATTTCCATAATTTATTGTGGTAGTCAAATTTTAAAGTATCAAATTAAATACTATATTAATACAGGGCGTGTGTTTAGACATCATAATGACCCAAAAGTGATGTAATAAATATATAAAGGGTATCCAAAACCAAATATATGTTTACATTTAAAATAATTTGACTTTATATTTATTTTATTAATCTTATAAATCCATAATGAATCCTCCCAAACCAGTAATATATTCAACTGTTTTAAAATCATTTCATTAAGAGTATAAGTGACTTCTAAACAATCAAGGATGTTATTTTTTTAAATTGTTCCACATTACATAAAAAAATGAAATCCAATCCTCTTTGTATGTAACAATGGGATAATCCATTATAAATTTTTTTGGGTTTGGTTATTTTATTATATAGAGTACATAACCTATGTTTGAGAATTGATAAAAAATTCCCCACTTTTTTCCCGTATAAACCCACCCAGTATCCCATTAATCTTCACTAAAATCCATGTATTATGTCCTTAATCTTTCCTCTATTCTCATGAGTCCACCCATGTTTCCCACAAGCTCTCATGATTCTCCAACCATGTATTTGATGTCACACTCTCAAGGGAAAGGACTTTCCTCTCATCCATTCAATTTAAGAATCGACTTTGAAATTAATAATGTTAATTTAAATTGGATATATATTCATTAATTTAAAAATAAATAATTACATTAAAATTTTGGTTATTTTAATTATATAACAATTATCACCTACTATTTTGACCCTTACCTAATCCGTTAGTATCTCAAAATTTAGTACAAAATCTCTCTCTCCCAATTTTATAAAAGCACCTCTCTTATGTTATTCCTTTTAATTATAATTTTATCATGTTTCTATATGTTTTTTCATATAAAAATTACTATCTATTTGATGTATAAATGAGGATATTCCACATTCTCTCTCATTAAATACCTCTCATGATCTTTTATATATAACTGTTACCATGGAAAATTTTTGTAAGTGATCGTTTCCTTATCATCATTATTCAAGTTTATTTATTACATTATTTCTTCTATATCCAATTATTACAATTGAGATATGTAGTTACATGTCAATATTACTTCCCATTTGATTTTAAAATAATGAGATACCCTTTCCCTCTCATCAATCCATTTTATGAAATATAATGTGATATCTTTTACCTGCAAAAATTTCAGTATTATTTTTCATTCCAAAACAATTATGTAGTGAATACCATAATCATTCACTATCAAGGGTTTTCACTTTGATAGACATATAAAACATGGAATTGGGAAATAAATTTATTTATTCCATAATACATGATATTGGAATAAAATATGATGATGAATAAATACATGTTTTATGATCATTGTGGCACACTTCAGATAGATAATGAGACGAATGTGACAAGTGTGCCCAAAATTGTATAGCACTCCAATGCATTGTGTAATATTTATTAACATGTGACATCATTTTAGGATACAATCTAATCCTGATTCCATTATTTGTCTTATTCCATCATGTTTTCTTAGAAGTTATCCCTGACCTATTATAATTGAGAAGTTTTTAATGTTATTGCCACATTTCAAATGTTTCCATTATGATTATCATGTGGTATAATGTCTCATTTTTCATGTTTTTGTTTTATACTCTTATTATTCCTCATTTATATAAATATTGTCCTACATCTAATATTATATTAATTTCATTAATTTTTCCCCCTTACCAGAATTTATTGCCCACCTATTACTTATGTTTGTACCGAGGTTATCCCATAGATTTCTTAGTGCGAGCGTGGTAAGGAAGATCGCAAAAAAGAAGATTTTTTTACTTTAATAAATAAAAATTTAATGGTCCTAATCCCCAAATACAATATAATTATTAATCACATGTGTGTTATTAAGTATAACTATATGTAATAATTCATGTAGTAATGTGAAATAATGATATGGGTTTTTATAGTGGGTTTAAATGTAAATGTTTTGTTCTTTATGTGATTATGATCAAAAAACACAAAAAAAGCCATAGAGATAAGACTATGTATAAGAACACATCCCTAATATTTGGTAAGTGTATACTATGTTGTTTATGAAGAAAAAACATCTCTAGATAGACAATACAAGATGATATGGCTTTGGAATTCTTGTAAATATGGGTAAAACCAATTCACGCAACATTGTGGTAGAATCGACCAATAACCGATGCAAGATTACTAGCTTATCTACATGCTTGGTTCGAACTCCAAGGGGATATTCATTGGTACAATTATAATTTCATTAGGAACAATTTTTGATGGAAAAAATTATAATAAGATTATATGTCTTGATATAGATAATGTATAACATAGATTGAGGTAATAAAATTTATAAAATAAATAAATTTACATGATTCTTCATTTATCTCTTAAATGTCATTGGATTACCTTATTTTAATTTAATAGTTCAAAAATAATCAATCGTAATCATTCTTTACTACTGCCGATGATAAAAAAAGTACGAGTAATTAAGAAAATAATCAATGGGATGGGAAATGTGATCTCTGCACTACTGAGATTCTCAAACTGATAGGAATATGAATAAAGAAAATTGGGACAATAGTCTCTATGATAGATCAGGTATTGAATATAAATATGGATAAGGAGAATCTCCAAACCCTCTAAGAAAGAACAAGCTACAACTAAGTGCTTTATGTGACAAATGGCCCAAACATTCATGGGATAATCTATTCCCTTAATCATGAAAAAATTGATCAAATACCTTGATAAGATCATATCTAACATTAAATGTACTAAAAAAATAGATGGTTTTACATTCTGTATATCATATAGAGGGAGAAAATGATCATTGGACGAAATTGTTCATGTATACGAAGTATGAGGAATATATTGAACCAATGGGAAAGAGATAATTCTAAAAAAATTGTTAAATATATTACTCACACTCTCTAACATAAAATGGGATGTTATTTCCTTTCCTTAAGAAAAAAAATTAATGAATCTATCAGAGTTTAAGACAAAAATATCATAAGACATGCAAGATTCACATATAGATGTTTCATTACCCCTAAATACGTGGTTGAACGTTTCTGTGGTGGGCATAAATATTATATGAAAATCTATGGAAATCTAAGTCATTGACAGATATGAGAATATTAGCCAATGTTCCCTCAATGTCAAGATGAAGATCAGAAAATATCAAGGGTATTATAGGGATTAGATTCATAATATAGATTTTGAATCTAATGGTACGATGGAGGAATCATATAATGCTATGTGATTTTAACGTCAAACTAGTCAAATGTTAGGAATGAAGCACCCTAGAAATTGCCTAAATATGACGAGGAAATGATTTAGGTGTGCCAAATAAGGGAAAAAATATAAGGATTTCATACAAGAGAAACCCACCAATGAGATAGGGGATTACAATTCTTTGATCAACCCTCAACGCATGGTTCACTGCTTCAACTACAAGGAACTACAAAACTTTGTGATCCAATGCACTTTGTTAAGGGTGTTTTGAGATAAGAAACCACCTCTAGGGAAAAAGGTTTTGATTATTACATCAAGACAAATGAGTTAGATCCCATGACAATGTAGTGATAGGTACACTAGTTATTCATTCAAGGATATTGAATATGAATTTTTCTTCTAGTTCTAGTCATTCCATTATATCGAAATCGATTATTAGAACTATTAAAATACCACCAAAAATCTTGTACATAGTGTTTTTGTATAAAATGAAAAGTGAGGAAAATATTTCATCCCATTAATATAACTCCTCTAATGTAAAAAAATTTATAATTTCAATATCAGTGAACCTGGATATATTACATTTTCTATAATTTTATGCAATTATATGTATGGATTGGTTTTTCTATAAAAAGACAACATAAATTTCCATGACGAGGATATATATCTCCATATTGATAATCTTCCAAAAACTATATACAAGTTCAACGGGGAGGATGAATCATCTTCATCACCAACATCAAAATAATGGATATTATTTACATATGAGTATTCATATATTACTTATATGATGGAGTATAACGAAAATATCATCCTTGAATACATTCCCAATCTGAGGAAATATACTAATATGTTTGTTGAGGAATTTTTTGGTCTCCCTCATATCTAGAAGAATGAATTATTTAACATGATTATAATCTGGTCGATACTATTATCTATGAATCTATAGAAAATGGCTATTGTGGAACATGAAGAAATAAAGAAAAAATAATAGAAGATTCAGGATAAAGTAGTTATATTCCCAAGTGATTTACACTGGGGTTCACCAATACTCTTCATCATGAAAAAGAATATGTGAATACACAATTTCATTGATTATTTCAAGCTCATCATGTTCATCACAAAGATAAATTTTCAAATACCATAGATTCATTACTTTATCGATCAGCTACATGGAACACAATAGTTCTCCCTACTGGATCTGTGGTTTGAATATTACCATGATAGTAACAGGAATGAGGATAACCCCAAGAATGATTTTTTATAATGTATGGTAACTATGAGTTAATAATAATTCCATTCAAACTCCCTGATGATATGGAGATATCAATAGAATTGATGAATATAGTATTTATGTATTACGCTGAAAATTTTGTGGTTTTGCTTATAGATGATATTATATTTTACTCCAAAGGGAATTATTATCATTAGAAACATCTAAGATAAATGCCAAAGACATTAGGAAAAGGGAATATTTATCCCAAATAGAAAAAATATGATTTTTTTAAAATGATGTCACATTAGTGGGGTATATAATCAAAATAAATGTGTTATCCCATCAAATAAAGAACCAATTTAAAGATGAATCATGCCATAATTTGAGAGAGATGTCCATTGTTTCAATAGATTAGGTGGGTATTATCGTTGATTTATGAGAAAATGTCCCATGATTCTCAAAGCCTCTAACCATGATAAATATAAAGGTATTCATGTTTTCTCGTAATGACTAATATGAAAATTGATTAATGAAATTGAAAAGAAAATCTATCACTAAAAATGTTCTCACAATACCCAAAAGTTGAAACGCATGGAATTATTCAGTGATTATTCGATGAAAGAACTGGGTCATGTGTTAATGGGGAATGAAAATTTCCAAACCTCTACTTTATAGAAATTGAAAAATCATGAACAGAACTTCCCAACGTATGATCTGGAGTTGGATATAGTGATATTATATTTGAAATATGGTAGAATAATCTATATTGCAAGATATGTGAAATATATATGAATCACATAAGCCTATAGTATATGTTCACCTAGAAAGAGATGAATATGATACAATGAAGATAGTTATAGATGAAAGAGGATATTGACTACTCATTTGAACACCATCCTGATGAAGTGAATAAAGTTGCAGATTCTATATGTAGAAAAGATCCATCAATTTTATCATTTTTGGTAATTGACAAGGATATGATCCTATTATATTTTATAATGATGGACATTAGAATAAAAAAGGAAAGAACATCATAAATACTTTATCTAATGATTGATTAACATTCCCTAATGGAGTGGTTAATGGATGCTCAAAGAGATTATGTGAGAATTTAGAAGAATGTGGAAAATAATAAACAGGAAAATAGTTGGATTTCAATATTAATAAAGAAAGATTCATATTATTTGGGTCAAGACTGTGACTACCATCCTATCCTATTTAAATGAAGGATATGTAGGATGACACACATATCTCATCCTTCTCCATCCACCCAAGAGGCACACAGATTTATTGATATCTCTTAGATTACTCGTTTTGGTATAATATGAAGACAACGATCATGGATTATAAATCAAGATGTATTGTATTTCAGAAAGTGAAATAAGTAAGGATAAAATCTTAGGGGATGATGCAACAATTACCCATACCTATATGGAAATGGTAAAAGAACACCATGGACATTATCACTAGTCATATGAAGACATTAAGAAGAAATTATGCTACATGGGTTGTGGTGGATCATCATACAAAGAATACAAACTTATTTATTATTTGATAGGATTAACCAATCGATCGAATTGCAAGGATTTACATTATAATATTTGTGAGGATGAATGGAACACCAATTTCAATTAAATCCCAAAAAAATTAAAGATTTACCTTTATGATTTAAAATAGACACAAACATCCTATAAATATACAGTTGAACATTATCATGACATATCACCCATCAACTATTCGCTAATCTGAGAAGAATATCCAGACAATTGAGGATATGTTCGAAGAATGTTCAACTGGCTTAAAAGGGGAATGGGATCAACATCTTACTCTAGTCAAGTTTTCATATAATAATAGTTTCCACTAAAGAATCCAAATGGTTCCTTATGAAGCCCTTTATGGGAAGAGGTGTAGAACACCTACATGCTGGCATGAATTTCGGGAATGCCAACTATTAGATCCTAAAATAGTTGAATAAATAGAGGAATGGGTTAAGACCATTTTGTTGAACATCAAGGATGCTTATAATCGAAAAATGATCTATGATATGAATCGTCGATGAGAATAAGAGTTTGATGTTAGAGGCATGTTAATTTTCACATATCTCCATGGAGTAAATTCATGATATTTTGAAGAAAGGTAATTCACGGTGCAAGGTACATCACACCCTTTTTGATCCTTGGTCAATCAGATATTTGTACTACCAACAATAACATTCATCTAACCATTATAAAGTAAATTATGTATTTAATGAATCCTTGCTAATAATTAAATACCAAAACCTTCAAATTTACACAATATATAAGAGATAATGTAGGATCAAAATTATGATGTAGATGCTTAATATACAAGACGAGGGTGAATTGTATATTTTAAAATTTTCCTTAAACAAGGAAGAATCTATGTTTCATAAAGTTAAACTATGAAAATTCACAACACCTCTAACAATAATTGGAAATTGGAACAAGGTATGAAGTTAAAAACTTCTAATTCTACACACTTGCTTGAGTATGGAAAGTGATTCTGAAAATCAGGTTCCGGAAAAATGAATCCGGAAATTTAAACATAACTAAAGTTTACTATATGAGATTCTACCTTAAAGCTTATATAATCTAAATGAATCATACTACAAGTTTAAGGAAATACAAGAATATTATACTTTCCTTACAATACAATATGCAGTGGGAAAACAAGTTGTAAAACTACAAGTAACAAGATATATGTCTTTTATCCCAAAGAGAAGGGTATCCAACAACCTTGGATAAAGGTCCCTTAATTTATACTTTCCAGCAAGTCTGTCTTACCCACACCCAGGTAAGACCTCGATAAGAAGATCAGAGTCTCTGTCTTTCTATCCCCGCAATCCCTCAACTTCAAGGTAGTTGGAACCTCTGTCTTCATCAACAAGGAAGCCCTCAAACTTTAAGGTAGTCGGCACCTCTGTCTTCCTATCCCTGGAAGCCCTCGAATTTAATCACCAACATTCGGAGTCGCATGAAGCAATATGAACAAGTGGTTCAGTACTCACAAAGCATGAAAAGCTTCCCTCTCTAGAAAACACCTAAACAGAATGTGGTATCTAGATTGATCAACTTCTTATTACTCACTTTCAAATGAGCTCTTATTTATCGGCTCGGCCAGCTCCCTCTCTAACATTCATATTTTCCATAAAATTCGGAGGGACCTGTACACGTGTATCTCAACCAACGGTTAGTTTGAAACAAGATGGATGACATCGTTTAATAGAAAATGTAAGCCAAACCCATACTGGAATTCAGAGTGTAGGAAAATTAAAAGTTTGGAGTCTAACTAAAATGAAATTCATAATCTATAATAAAAAGATGTTTTTATTCTATTTTATAGGAATTTAGGACCTAAAGTCTGTAGAAGTCTGGAGTCTGATTTTCTAGGGAAATTCGGAGTCTGGTTTCACCAGAGTTCGGAATATGAACTAGTAGAGTTCGAAGTCGAACTAGTAAAAGTTTAGAGTAGAACTTCATAAGAGTTCAGAGTCGAACTCATGAATATTTGGTGTCAAACTTCATAAGAGTTCCAAGTTGAACTCATGAATGTTCGGAGTCGACCTTCATAAGAGTTTGGAGTCGAACTCATGAAAGTTAGGAGTCTAACTTCATAAGTGTTCGGAATCGAACTCATGAATATTCGGAGTCGAACATCATAAGAGTTCGGAGTCGAACTCATGAATGTTCGGAGTCGAACATCATAAGAGTTTGGAGTCGAACTCATGAAAGTTCGGAGTCGAACATCATAAGAGTTCAGAGTCGAACTCATGAAATTTCGGAGTCGAACATCATAAGAGTTCGGAATCAAACTCATGAAAGTTCAGAGTCGAACATCATAAGTGTTCGGAGTCGAACTCATGAATGTTCAGAGTCGAACTTCATAAGAGTTTGTATTCGAACTCATGAAGGATCAAAGTCGAACATCATAAGAGTTCGGAGTCGAACTCATGAAAGTTCGTATCCAGAATTCTGAGTATAACATCATTACAGTTCACATCCAGAATTCAGATCCTAAAAACAGAACACTCCAAATCTTTTTATTATATGATTTTGGGGTTTTGGGGATGAATCTGGTTTTTATACTTAAGAAAAAAATATTTCTATATATATGAAAATTTAGGATAGGGTAAATTTCCATAAAGGATAAAATTTTCCATATGGAAGAAAAAAATCGATCTGTTAAGTATTAGGTGTTTGTGATTTTCAAAACAAGAAGGAATGAAAAAATTCATAAGGAAAACCTTATGCACTCAACAATATCCCCCTTTTTTGAAAGCACAAACATCCTTACGAAAAATAATATAAGGACTTTGAAAAATTTCATTAGACTTTGACATTAAAACTTTTCTCCCATTGTTCATGGATGAAAGTGAATACAACTAACTCCCCATTAGGCATTGAAACTCTAAGGATTGTATTATGAGATTCTGGAGTGGATTTTTCATTACCATGGTAATGAAAAACATCGTAGAGAGCGACTCCCCCTTACTTTAGGGATATTTTAAAATTTTCTTTCTCCTCTTTTTAGTGGTTCTTTTTCCTTCTCCCCCTTAGGAGTAGTTCTTTTTCCTTCTCCCCCATTTTTATTTTCAAAAAGAATTGAAGGGAATGGAAAATATAGTACCTGAATGATTAGTAATAACACTACAATATACAATTATCCAAACAACATTTCATTAGTTTTTTTCAAAAAATTTACAAGGAAAGACAAATACAACAAAAGAATCGGAGTGAGTTCATTTGTCTTCCTTTTCCTTCGGGATGAGCTTCTTTAACAATGTTTTGAGCTTCTTCAAGTCTCTTTGGGCTTCCTCAACATGTCTCTCCAGAGATTTTACCTTTTCTTCTTGGAATTTTAATGCTTTTTCCAGAGCCTCCATGGATTCTTTCTGCATAATTATTAATTCATCTTGCTTTTCCCGCATCTCCTTAAACTCAATCCGGAAATCTCTTTCACTTTTCCAATTCTGGGATATTGATTTAAGCTTCCCATTCAGGTCCCTGACCTATTGATTCCGATAATTTTTCTCTTGGGTCATCTTTTCATAAATATCCTTATCCTTTTTATCCTCCATGTCAATGGAATTTTGAACTTCAGCCTGGAAATTTTCAAACTTCACTAAGTCTTCATCAAATCTCTTAGACCACTTTGTTACCTTATTGCAGGACTTTCTATGCACATCATAATCGATAAAGAATATTTTTTTTTCAGCTTCGATCTTCACACACTTTTCCATTAGCATGGATAGTGTCTCTGATTTTTCGTTTTGGCTTAGCTGAAGCATTTTACATCTAGTGTCAATGGTGGGAATGATTGGAATGACATCCACCATCTTTTTCAAGGACTCAAAAAATAAAATCATGACTTTGTGCTGATGATTCCGAATCAGAAACTTTTCTTGGAGATTGATCTTCTTCAGCTTGCACTAGCTGTCTTCTAGAAGTACCACCAACCTCTTTCTTCCTGATGAGATATTTTATAGGTGTCTCCATGAGAGCTTTCTTCCCCTTATCAGCTCTTGTAATGGGTTTCTCATCAAGAGATACTTTCTCGGATTCAGAAACATGAATAATCTGGTCTTCATCTGGTTTTTTCTTTTTCTTGTCCTTCCTCAAGGAAATTCCTCTCATAAAATTCTTCCTCGTCATACAAGACATCTTCTTCTTCTTCTTCTTGCTGTTGCTTATTATCATTCTTACTAGCTTCCTCATCTTATTTTCCTGGAGTTACTGACTTTTCGGATTCAGCCTTATCATTATTATCCTATACATGCTTGATCAGGGCATCCAAATCTTCACTTCCCTCTTCTTCTTCTTCTTCTTATTCAACTTCATCCTTTACTTCTTCAGAAACTTCTTTTTCAGCATCTTCAACTACTTCTTTACCCTTGGATTTTTCAGTAGTGACATAGTTCTTGGATGGAGTTTCTGTTAAAGAAGGTTCAGAACCAAAAATTTCCGGAATGGGAAGCATTTCGGAAGCTAAATCTATAGCTTTCAGCAAAGATTTCACCAATTCAGCTTCAGATAACTTCTTTTGCATCTTATTTTCTTTTTCCAGTTTCTCTAGCTCTTTCACAACTTTTTTATTAAAGGCCTTAGCCTCTACAGGGTCCAATCCGAACTGTGGATCCCCTTCTTTCCTCTTCTCTTTATCATCCCTCCACTTGGCTGCCACATCATCTGTATATGTTTTCTACTTCTTCGGTTTTGGGGGAGCAGACTGAGTTTCCTTAGCCTTGGTATTTTCTTTATCAGCAACCACATCCTTAACCTTTCTCTTCTTCCATGTCTTTTTGGATGGTTCCGGATTCTGTGTTTCTTTCTGAGCTGCTTCAACCTGTTCCACATATAGAGGGTAAAATTCTCCGGATTCACTGGAAAAACCATCTTGATCCTCTTCATGGTATCGTCACCAACCAACATAATATTGCAATTCCGAACTTTTGATTTGCATGCAACCATGAAGGATTCTAAGAACCGAACTATCAACCTAGATAGTAAGGTAGGGTACATAATTATTTGAGCTCTCAAATTCCCTTCTTTGATATTCTTGATCGTAATCAAGACATGCCTCATCAAATAAATCTTTCATAGATTTACCATGAAATCTAATACATAGATATCAGTTTTCTTCAAATTATCCTTGTCGCCTCTTCTTGGTACGAGAAAACCTTGTACCCATAGTTGAAGATTCTTATTTTTCGGAGTGAGATGAGTAATCTTATCGGTCGTAGCATCCTTAAGTCCAAGGCATTTTAAAGCCTTCACCTTGTTGAATCTTACTTGCTCATCTGGAAGATTTTGTGAGAAAAATATAGCTTCCCCCTCATAGGAAAAACCAACCAAGCTCGCGGCCTTGGTGTAGGATAGCTTATAAGTCTTCCCACAAGACTTGAATTAAAACCACTCTCTTCCATCTTCCATCTGGAAGGAAACAGAGTCATAGAACTCGATCTACAAATCAGTATAAACCAGATCCTGTTTCACTTACTTAAACAAGAATATATCTTCCCAACTATTCAATTTGATATTCTTGGTTATAATAGAATCATGATTATAGAAATCCGGATGAACTAACCTTTCCCTGAAGACTAACCACTTTGAGATTGGTTTCGTAGTTGACATATCTTGAGATGTAACTTCAATAGAAATTCAGAGTGAAGAGTTCTAAAAGATTCGGAATGGATTGGAAAAGTTCAGAACCTGTCTTATGAAGAAAAACAGGGCTTCGAGACACGAAGGCATTGAAAACCGATATGGGATGAGTCTAGGTGTCCCCATTATATAGGCTAAGGAGGTGACCTTTGGTCTTACAAGAGACATGTAACGGTTGAAAAACCTTTCGATCGGATCTGACGGTTGAGAACACTCCCGCAAGAAAAACATGACTCCGATCTATTGAGGTTTTAAGGAAAACATTCAGATTTAAAGAAAACTAGAATCCAAATTATTTTAAAAAAAAAGGGAGATACCAGTAATGAAAATATGATTATCAAAAACATATGTAAGGAAATCATACCTCTCGGATTGGCTAGAAATATTGTTCGTAATTGGTAATATTCATCTTGAAATAAATCTTATTACAAATTTTCATTACGAAAATCTCATTACGAAAGTTCCAGTACGAGAATCTCATTACGAAAGTTCCAGTATGAATGTTTTATTACGAATGTTCCCACTACCAGAAATTTCCATTTCGAGAATTTTCATTCCTGAATTTACCATTTCAGAAATAATCATTCCGGAAATTTCCATTTCAGAAATTATCATTCCAGAAATTTCCATTCCAGAAAGTTTGAAAAACTGACTACGAAAATTTTTGTTATAAAAAGTTTGAAAATTAGATTACGAAAATTTTAGTTACACTACCAATCAAATATACTCCCCCAATGAACATGAGTTTATTTCTGTTAGGAGAATTTTTCAACAAGAAGTTAATGAAAAATTATTACCTTACATTTATCATTCCTATATTTTGTTTAATGTATTCAAATCTATTGGTGGGTAAGGATTTTGTGAAAATATCAGCAAGTTGATCTTGCATTCCGATAAACTGAAGAATTATATCTCCTTTAAGTGTGTGATCTCTAAGAAAGTGATCCCTAATATCTATGTGTTTTGTACAAGAGTGATGTGCAGGGTTCTTACTGAGGGAAATGGAACTTGTGTTATCACACAAAATTTGAGTCTTAGTAAAACTCAGGCCATAGTCTGTGAGTGTGTGTTGCATCCACAATATTTGAGCACAAAAAGTTCCAGCTGCTACATATTCAGCGTCAGTAGTGGAAAGTGCTATAGAATGTTGTTTAATGCTTGACCAAGAAACTAGTGAATCTCTTAAGAAATGACAAGTTCCAGATGTACTCTTTCTATCCATTCTACATCCACCGAAGTCATCATTCGAAAAACTTTTTAAAACAAAATCATTTCCAAAAGTATAAAATAATCATAGATCCATGGTTTCCTTTAGGTAGCGAAAAATTATTTTTACCGGCTTTAAGTGAGATTCATTAGGATTGGATTGATATCTCGCACATAATCATACTGAAAACATCAAGTCTGGTAGACTAGATGTTATGTAATGTAAACTTCCTATTATACCTCTAATAGATGTTTGATCTAATGGTTTCCCAGCTTCATCAAGATCTAAAGAGTTGGAGGTACTGATGGGAGTACTTATACTCTAAGTGTTTTCATAACCATACTTTTTAAGAAGATCTTTAATATACATATGTTGAGATATATAGGTTCCTTCTGCTTTTTGAGAAATTTGAAAACCTAGGAAAAATGTTAACTCACCCATCATACTCATTTAAAACTCAGATTTCATTATACTTGAAAAAGAATGATTTAATGATTGCTAAGTTGAACCAAATATGATGTCATCATCATAAATTTGAACAATCAAAACATTTTTCTTATCTTTCTTTATAAATAGAGTTGGATCTACATTTCCCTTAACATAGTTATTTTGAAGAAAAAATCCTGTAAGCCTATCATAACAGGCTCATGGGGCTTGTTTAAGGCCATACAATGCTTCAGTAAGTATGTAAGCATGATTAGGATGTTTTGTATGTTCAATGTCAGGAGGTTGTTCAACAAAAACATCCTCTTGAACATAACCATTATGAAAGGAACATTTCACATCCATTTGAAAAAGTTTAAAATTGAAGAAAGCTGTAAAGGAATGTAAGATACAAATAGATTCAAGTCTATCAATTGGAGCATAGGTTTCTTCATAGTCTATTCCATCTTGATGATTATAGACTTTAGCAACTAATCTGGCTTTATTTCTTACAATGACTCCATTTTCATCACACTTGTTTCTGAAGACCAACTTTACACCAATAACAGAAGATTCCTTAGGTCTTTCAACCAAGGTCCAGACTTTGTTCGTTTCAAATTCATTTAGTTCAGCTTGCATGGATTTGATCCAATCATCATCACCTAAAGGTTCATCAGTGATTTTTGGTTCTAATTGGGAAAGAAATGCTAGATGTTCTACTTCATTTATTAAGTAACTTCTAGTCCTTACAGGTTGATTTACATCACCAATGTTTCTATAACTGGGATGATTCTTAAGAAACACCTGATTTGGGTTTTGTAAAACCTGTTCATCAACAAAGGGTAGAAATTCTTCTGGGGTAAATGTTTCAGAAGTATCTTCTTGAACATTTTACTTATTAGAATGATCTTCTATAAAAGGTTGATAATCAGTTTTTGAAATCACATCCAAGGATATAGGTTGGGATGTTTTAAAAACAAAAGGATCAGATTCATCAAATTTTACATGCACTGTTTCTTCAACAGTACAAGTATTTTTATTGAAAACCTTATAAGCCTTTGGAGTTGTGGAGTAGCCTAAGAAAATTCCTTCATCATATTTTTGTGTGAATTTATGTAAATTATCTTTAGTATTCAAGATGTATACCTTGCAACCAAAAACCATGAAGTATGAAGGTCTAGGTTTTCTACCATTCCATAACTCATAAGGAGTTTTATTATGAAATGGTCTAATCAAAACATGATTTATAGTATAACAAGCAGTACTTACAACTTCAACCCAGAAGTGTCTAGCTATAGAATATTCACTCAACATGGTTCTAGTTATTTCTTGAATAATTATATTTCTTCTTTCAACTACACCATTTTGTTGAGGAGTTCTAGGTGATGAAAAGTTATGAGTAATACCTTTTCTACTACAAAATATTTCAAAATCAGAATTTTGAAATTATCTTCCATGATCTCAATGAATAGATTTCAGTGGAAATTATTTCTCATTTTTAACTTGGGCTCTAAAACATTTGAAATAAAAAAAGCTTTAGACTTCTTTTCTAGAAAATAGACCCATGTAAATCTAGTGTAATCATCAACTAGAAAAAACACATAGTATTTTCCTCCAATTCTTCCATTTTGAGTTGGACCAAAAAGACCCATGTGCACTAACTATAATGCATCAGTTGTTGATACTTCACTGATTGTTTTAAAACTAGATTTATGTTTCTTTCCATATTGACAAGGATCACAAACTTTTGAAGAATCAAATCTAAGATCTGGTAGATCCTTAACTAGTTTCTTCTTAGAAAGTTTACATATGTTCTTAAGGTTACAGAGACCTAATCTTCTATACCATAACTAAGAATGATCTTCCATTGCACTTAGATAAGGTAAATCTTGACTCTTAAGGTCTTCTAAGTTCAATGTGTAAACATTTTCTTCCTTATTAGCTGAGAGAATAAATTCTTCCTTGGAGTTTTTTACTAAGCACTTGTCATTCCTAAAATTCACAAGGTATCCTTCATCACATAACTGACTTATGCAGATGAGGTTGTGCTTAAGACACTTAACAAATAAAACATTTGTAATCAATGTTTTACCAAGAAGGACAATATTACCTATACCAACAATTTCTCCCTGATCATTATCTCTGAAAGTTACCTTTCCTCCTTTTGTCTTGATAATCTTTTCAAAATAACTTTTGTTACCAGTCATGTGCCGGGAACATCCACTATCCATGTACCATGTATTGTTGTTGGTACTTCCTTTATCTTCCAGAAAACAAGAAAAGAATTAGGCTTTCATAATCCAAACTTGTTTGGATCTGAGATTTCCAGATAACAAAATTTCTGGCACCCACATCTTCTTAGAAAAATAAGCCTTATGAAAACCTAAAGATTGGGTTTTGTTTAAAGAAAAATTCTTTGCCCAGTGACCACCACATTGACACTTGGTAAAAAATGGGGAACATTGTGTAACAAAGTAGTTGTTACTAAAATTTGGTTTTGCATGGGTATAACCAAATATGGATTTGTTTCTTAAAGGTCGTATTTGAGAGTACATTTTATCAAAATTTCCCATACCATGGGTAAAGTTTGATAAACACTTCTTTAAGGAAAAAATTTCAGACTTGAGTTTTATAAACATGTTTTTATCTTCAAAATCATTAGATTTAGAACTAGAGCTAGGCTCGAAAACACTTTTCTTAGAAATTACTTTTTCTAACACTTTATAATGTTTTTTCTTCTTAGAACTTACTTATTCATGATTTTTTGAAATACATATAATATCGACATTTTTTCTATCATGATCTTTAGAAAGATCTGATATCTCTTTTGTAAGAACAATATTCCTAGAGTTTGCTTTATCATTTTTTTATTGAGTTTGGAATTATCAATATCAAGAAGTTCAGTAAACCTAGAGACTTCTTCATAGGTAGGTAAATTATTCTCTTCATCAGAAGAGGATTCCTTATCTGAAGTGTTATAATACTTACAATCATTAGAATTTAAAGATACATTGGTCAATGATTCAGCATTTTGTACCTTAGACATGAAGCAATGATTGTTAATAGGTAATCTGGCTATACGACCAAGATTCTTCTGTCCTAAAGATTCTTAATCAGACGGTTCAACTAAAGAGTCACCACCACTGGCACTGTAGGTGTCATTATCTTTCAGAACATTCTTACCTTTGTACTTGTAATAATTATTTCTGTTCCTTTCAGGATGCCTTTATTTCCTTTCTTTCTTTTTGAGCAAAGGGAAATCTGGTTTAATATGTCCATCTCTCTTGCATTCATAACAAGTAACTTCTCCATATTTCCTATCTTTCCTTTTTCTTATACTTGGATTGGAAATTTCTTTTTCCAGTTATCTTGTTCATTTTTCGATCAAGATTTGGTAACTCATTTTCTGAGACTTCACTTTCACTAGATTCAGATTGGATAATAACTTTCTTAGACATGGATCTAGTTACTCTATCAGGATTCTTAGTTTTAAAATGATTTGAAGTTGTGGTAAAAGCAATAGTACCATTTCCATTCTTCTTCTTGATGATATCGGCATCTCTCTTCATTCTTGTCTCATGTTGGAGAAGAGTTCCAAATAGTTGATCTAAGGAAATTTGAGTAACCTTCATGTTCTAATCAATAGCTGTTATTTTGGATTCGCACTCATTGGGCATAATATAGATTATCTTATCCACAAGAGATTCATCATCCAGACCTTTATCTCCAATAGACTGAAGACTGTTTACTATAGTCATAAATCCTTGTTGAACTTTACAAAATGGTTCACCATAAGGAACGTTGAAGCCATGGTATTAAGATCTATGCATAGCTCTCTGAGTTTCAATCACTTTAGAAGTGCCAAAGTTTATACACTCTAACTTCTTCCAGATACAATTAACTGCTTCACAAGAATAAATTTAGCTATATATATTTCTAGTCATTGAACATATTAGATTATTGCGTACCTTATAATTGAGTTTAGATTCTTTCTTTTCCTGGTTAGTGAATGTTCTAACATCCTTATCAGGAATTTTATAATCACCAGTAAGCATAATTAAATTATCCACTCCAGTATTGATAAAGAAAGTATTCATATGATATCTCCAGTACTCATAATCATTCCCATCAAATATTGGTGGTCCTGTAGGGTTTAGATTATCAATAGATCCAACATTCATTCCGGTCATCTCTAAGAAAAACATTGGAAACCAAACTTGTAAGTAGGAAAAGTTCGTAACCACAACGTTCGGAACGAGAAAATTCTGAATGAAAAATTCAGAATGACTAAAGTCTTTTTTAATCAAGGATAAAGATTAAAGGAAAAAGTGAGCAAGAAAAACTTATATGTGAGTATAAGTATTTCAGAGGCCTGCTCTGATACCAATTATAGGATCGAAATGATGATGTAGAAGCTCAATATACAAGAGGTGGGTGAATTGTATATTTTAAAAATTTCCATAAACAAGGAAGAATCTAAGATTAAAAAAGTTAATCTTAGAAAATTCACAACACCTTTAACACAAATTAGAAATTGGAACAAGGTATGAAGTTACAAACTGCTAATTCTACACACTTGCTTGAGTCTATAAAGTGATTCCTAAAAACAGGTTCCGGAAATATGAATCCGGAAATTTGATCTTAACTAATGTTTACAATATGAGATTCTACCTTAATCCATATAGAATTTAAATGAATCATAGTACAAGTGTAAGGAAATACAAGAATATTATACTTTCCTTACAATACAATATGCAGCGGAAAAACAAGTTGTAAAACAATAAGTAACATGATATAAGTCTTTTAACCCAAATAGAAGGGTATCCAAAAACCTTGGATAAAGGTCCGTTGATAAATATTTTCATGAAAGTCTTTCTTACCCACACCAGGGTAAGCCCTTGATACGAAGATCAGAGTCTTTGTCTTGATATCCCCGCAAGCCATCAACTTCAAGGTAGTTGGAACATATGTCTTCCTCAGCAAGGAAGCCCTCGAACATTAATTTAGTGGGAACCTCTGTCTTCCTTTCCCCGGATATCCTCGAATGTTATCACCAACATTCAGAGTCGCACGATGCATTCTGAACGAGCGGTTCAGTATGAAAAAAACCTGAAAAGCGTCTCTCTCTAGAAAACACCTTAACATCATGTCGTCTCCAGATTGATCAACTACTTATTGATCTCTTTCAAATGGGATCATATTTATAGGCTCGGTCGTCTCCCTATCCAATAGTTATATTTTCCTTAAAATTCGGAGGGACCTGTACACGTGTAACTAAACCAACGTTTAGTTTGAAATGGAATGGAAGACATCGTTTAATGGAAAATGTAGGCAAAACCCATACTAGAATTCTAAGTGTAAGAAAATTAAAATTTCGGAGTCTAACTAAAATTAAATTCGGAATCTATAATAAAAAGATGTTCGGATTCTATTTTATGAGAATTCGGAACCAGAAGTCTGTAGAAGTCTGGACTCTGAATTTCTAAGGAAATTCGGAGTCTGGTTTCACCAGAGTTCGGAATCTAAACTTGCAGAGTTTTAAGTCGAACTAGAAAAAGTTCAGAGTCAAACTTCATAAGAGTACTGAGTCGAACTCATGAAATTTTGGAGTCTAACATTATAAGAGTTCAGAGTCGAACTCATGAAAGTTCGGAGTCGAACTTCATAAGAGTTCGAAGTCTAACACATGAAAGTTCGGAGTCGAACTTCATAAGAGTTTGGAGTCGAACTCATGAAAGTTCAGAGTCGAACATTACAAGAGTTCAGAGTCGAACTCATGAATGTTAGGAGTCGAACTTCATAAGAGTTTGGAATCAAACTTATGAAATTTCGGAGTTGAACTTCATAAGAGTTCGGAGTGGAACTCATGAATGTTCAGAGTCGAACTTCATAAGAGTTCGGAGTCGAACTCATGAATGTTAGGAGTCTAACTTCATAAGAGTTTTGAGTCCAACTCATGAATGTTCAGAGTCGAACTTCATAAGAGTTCAGAATCGAACTCATGAAAGTTCAGAGTGGAACTTCATAAGAGTTCGGAGTCGAACTCATGAATATTAGGAGTCGAACTTCATAAGAGTTCAGAGTCGAACTCATGAATGTTCGGATTCGAAATTCATAAGAGTTCGGAGTCGAACTCATGAATGATGGTGTCCATAATTCAGAGTGGAACTTCATTACAGTTCTCATCCAGAATTCAGATCCTAAAAACAGAATACTCCAAATCTTGTTATTATATGATTTCCGGTTTTTGTGGATGAATCTGGTTTTTATACTTAAGAAAAAAATATTTATATGTATAAGAAAATCTAGGTTATGGTAAATTTCTTTAAAGGATAAAATATTCCTTATGGAAGAAAAATATCGATCTGTTTAAGTATTAGGTTTTTGTGATTTTCAAAACAAGAAGGAATGGAAAAATTCATAAGGAAAACCTTATGGACTCAATAAGTACTACTGAAGAATGATCTCTCATAAGAAGATAATCTTGTGAAAATATTACACCTTAGAGACAAATTTTTAGGAAATAAGTCATTCCACCTGGTAAAATTATTATAGTGAAACCAGATCATTGAAGAAAATATGTGGGAACTATGGGATGTCATGAAACAATGTTATGATAAACTGTATTATTATTTTGAGTGAAAGTTTAGATAGTGAAAAATTTTTATGGGGGGGGGGTTATTATAACAACACGAACTATTATAATTAAATTTAATGTTGATAATAAATGAAATTTTATTTTATGTAACATAGTTTTAGAATTAACATGCACTTATTTGGATTTATTATATTTTATTGAATTAGAAATAATGTTAATCATCACTACCATTGATAAGATAGACTTTGAATAGTGATCATATGATTAGTATTAATATATGGTTTTAACCAATCTAATTTCCATAGACAATGGTTGTGATGGCCTCAAACAGTAGGATCATACCCTCTTAAAAACATTTATCAGATCTTTTATGGGAGATTACATCATTGATATTTTCCCTTGACCATGACATAGATGAGACCCCACAACATAAGCTTGATCAAAACTGTTTACATGGGATATTCATGTTCATTGAGACCACGACCCCGACCATGTATGTTGAACCACACCATGAATGTCTCACCATCACACACCTCACTCATATAGAGTTAGCTACTTTATTAAACGAACATGTTTCAAGAACCTGTAAATATGTGTATGTACATTATTTTCAATAGACTAATGGTTATATCTAATTCCTATAATTGTTACTTTATAAATGATTATATTTTGATTCAATAAAACACAATGGAAATTTGAATAATATTCAAATTCAATTAAAGAAATTATTTTAATGAATTAATGGAATTTTTAAACATATAATTTTTAAATTATATATTATTATTAAATATTTTTTATTAAATATAATTTATCATATAACTTTTTATGAAGTCAAATAATGATTTTATAATGTTTTGACAACAGTTATTATAAAATCCCATAATTTCTCAATAAATGTAAATTTTATATTATATGTAAAAATTAAAATATTTATAAAATTATTTATTTAAAATAAATATTATTTTTGGAATTATAACATCAAAATTACCAACAATTAATTTTTTATAATTTTTTTGGATAGTTGAATTGTGGATTAAAAAATTAAACATCGTATAGATATTATGTGAGTATTATGATATCAAAATCACCAAAAAGTGATGTAATAAATACTAAAAATTAAATCATTGAACAAATATATGGTTTCCATTTAAAATATAAGGATTTTATATTTATTTTTTTAATTCTATATAGCCTATATTAATCCTCCAAAACCATTAATATTATTTATGTTTTTAATATCATATATTTATGATTATAACTCACTATTATAAATAATGGTATTATTTTATTTTTTTGGGTTACGTCCTATAAAATTTTAAAACCACTCCCCTTTATCATAATCCATGTTAATTGAATCATGGGATATTTTTTGGTTTTGGTTAATTTATTATATAGAGTCTAAACCTATGTCTGTGAAACGATAATAAATTCCACACTACATTCTTATATAATCCCACCAATTCTCCCATTTCGCATCAACAAAAATATATATTGCATCTTTATACTATACCCTCCCCACTCTAAATTCCTCTGAAGGTTACACCAAGATATCAAGAATCAGTTGCCATGAATTTGAAGTCATGCTCTCATGGTAAGGGAGAATTCTATCCTCCATTCAATTCATGAACCTACATAGAAATTAGTCTATTTAATCTCAATTGGTTATATTTTTATTATTTTATAAAAATTTAAATTTCATAAAATTGATTTTATTTGATTTATATACCATATATACTTTCACATTTTGACCCTTAACAAGGTCTTCTCTATGTTGAGATTTAGTAAGGGATCTCTCTCTCTCATTTTTATTCAAGAACCTATTTCTTGTTATGCCTATTAATTACCATTTGTTCATGTGGGGAATTGTTTTTATATACCACCCATACTATCCATTTATATCTAAATTATGTTATACCCCATTATATTTCATTAAATACATCCCATGAACCTTTATGTTTACCATTTACCATGCCGAAAATTTAGTGAGGGATACTTTCCTTCAATTATTTATTAATTTTTTTTAATATATTATTCCATATATTTATAATTAATAATGATGGGATATATATTTCCCTGACCATATTTCATACCATTTTATGATCAAATTAGTATATATCTTATTTTCTATCATCAACCCATTTTAGGAATTTTTTTGTGATGTTGTTATGTAACCAAACATTGGCCTTCATTTTCGATGCCAAAATTACTATATAGTGAATACCATAGACATTTACTATCAAGGGTGTTCACCATTATACAATTAAAATTATTTGACACGGTAATTAAATTTTTTATTCCATATTCCTAGATTATGGAAGAAAATATTATGATGAATAAATCCATATTTGTAATCTCTATGGAACTCTTAATCATGAGAATGAAATAAATGTGACAGGTTCAAAAAAATATTATTTAGTGATCAAATGGATTATGTAATGTATTCTCTCATGAGATTCCATAATGGGATATTGATTAATCATGATTCAAATATATTTTTTTCCATCATGACTTCAGGGCATTTATTCATGAACAATGTTTTTGATTCAATGTTTTATGTTGTTCCAATAATCACGAAATTGACTTTATGATTATAATTCTATCACATGTCTCATGGTTCATGTTAATGTTTTTTTATAATTTTCTGCCTTGTTGATTTGAATATTGAATAACATTTTTTATTCTATTCTTGTTATTCCATGTTTATTCCCTAACTAGGCTTTATAGCTTATTATTTTCTTATTTATGTCCATAGGTTATTCCAGGACGTTTTCCATGCGAGAATGTTAAGGATGTTTTCAATAAATATGATGTTTTTCCTATTTTAAATTATTATTTAGTTTACCTAATTGACAATGAAAATACACTTATCTATCTATGATGTGTTAGTAATTGTAACCTTATCTCATAAAACACGTATTAATTTCAAATAAAGAACACAATTTTTTATTATTTTACTTTGTAAGAGTTTTTCCAATTTCTATGATACTGTAAAACGTCAATATATATTTGAAATAAATTAAAATAATTATATTATATAGACTCTTGTATATGTAATTATAATGTTATAATCATTAGAGATTTCATGTAATATAAATCAGATGTAGAATAAACACATATTCTTTTTCATATTCTGATATTACTTGAACATGAACATCAATAATTAGTTGAGTAAAAAATGAATCAAGTAACATAAAATGTGTTCTAGTTAAATTATGGTTCCCTATATAGTAATCACATCACATGTCACTAATTTAAGATAAACTATCAAAACAATCCAATTCTCTATACAATGATTTCTTTTACTTTCTCTTTTTTCATTATTATTTTTTAAATGATTGAGTTTTGGAAATTATATCTAGATGAGTCATATTTTCATACACTCATACCAGATTAATTGTGAACAATAATTAGTATTAATATTATTAACTTAATTTTACTCATATTTAGGCATCCTTTCAAATTTCTTATAGAATAACTTTTTTAAAAATCAGGATTGTTTTAAAAGAATTAGCATTATCTTTATCCCTATCTAGGAATTTAGGATCAAAAAATTTATATGATTCATCATAATTAAAATAAAAATTAATACATTCTTGTTTTTTGAATCCTCATAAAAAATCTTTTTCAATTTAATCATATTCTATTTTAAAGAACTGACCAGTTCATCAAATGTTTTATCACTAATATTCCTACATTCATTGACCAACAATTTCATAAAATTACCTATAATTTATAATTCCATCATCACTATTTAAACTATGGGTATGTTATATAGTAAATATCCATGTGAACTCATACCATTAGTAATGATTTTAAACCAAAAAAACATATTGTTCTCTGATTATTCATCACCAATCATGAAACCCATCTATTCTGTTAAAGTATTCCCAAAATGGTTATTCTATAATTGTATTCCCCATATCATGTAACATAGATAATTAAAAAAATTTAATGGTCTTTTATACAAGATGAAAATTGGATATATGAATTTCTACTAATAACAATTTTCAAATTATGATTTACTTTTTATGTCAAAAAATACATCAACATATTGTTTATTGTGAGATTATGTAGATAATATTTTGGTTTCTCGTATAGTTCCTCGATGATTTTTTAATGATATACACATAACTAATTCATGTATCATTATATTTATTCTTATCAATACCCACATTCAATTCCATAGTAAAATTTATGGTTTTGTGGTATCCTCACATCATTTTTATTATTAACTTCTATATTCAGGAACTAGTTTCAAATCCCTAAACTATTAGGTTTAGGATATTTATGTCAGACAAATATTTGAAGAAAAAAATTAAACATGCATCTATAAGAAACATATCCTCTAATTCATATTTTGGGAATACAGAAAAACAATAGCAGTGTCAAGAAGTCTCTAAGAAACACCAAACCTTTGATAAAAAAATTTGGATCAATTTATATAGAAATATTATACTAGTGTTTGGGGGGTTTATTGGATTTGAAAACATTTAAAATTAAATAATCAATCAGATTTTATTATTTTATAAATTAATAGTGTAGAGTAGTGTCGAAAATATAAACTAATAGAAATTAAATATATTAACATAATTTTATTTTAGGTTTTTATACCACCATGATCTAAGTCAATGCGTAAATATTTTATATGCAGAAATAAGATCAACTTCTTCTAAAAACAATCTCTTTTAATAGCGTGATAAACTATTAAAATCATCTTGCTATTATAATATACATCGACACAATCCTGACATTTTATTAGAGTCACAACATAGTGAAACCTAAATTCCATTCAGAGTAAAAAATAAAGCTCCTTCATATTAGTTAGTATATTAACTTTGGAGTGACATGATTCAATTTTGAAAAATTATAATATAAAACTTATAATTTCAATTATATAAAAAAGTATTAAATAATGAAAATAAGAAAAAAATTAATCGATAATATTAGAGTAGTTGAATATGAATATTGATGAAACTCGATGATCTCAAACCACATTAGAAACAGAGACCACAACATTGAATATACTGTTGCGATTTTACAATTGTAATAATATTTATTTAATAACTCAATCATGTATTAAGATAATTTTTCTTGTTTGCATGTACGTCATATTTTTTTATTCCATTCCATAGTCACTATTTATCAACTAATTGTCAACAATCATCTTTGTTTAAATTTTTATGACTGTTTCCAAAACACATGATTGATATTAAATGATAATAAATATAAAATATATATAAATACATCATTAATTGTTTAAATTTATTTTTTATTAAAGGATTATATTGGCTTTATTTATTCCCATCATTATATTCATTAAAAGAATATAATATATTAGAATAAATAAGGGTTTATCATATAATTAAAAAATAAAAAATTCTATCACAACCTTTTTATAGTTAAATAAATCATAAAAAACAATAATATATAGTGTAAAATGTATAATATGAAAATCGTTATTTCTATATGTATTTCCATAATATTATATTAAAAAATAGAATAAAACATAGTTATTATAATATTTATTTATTTTACAAATAAATAGAAGAATAAAACCTTATTAAATAAAATATAATCCAAAAAAATTATAAAATAATGAATAAATAATTTGTATCAGTAAATATATGTTCACAAAATATGTAATCTAATGAACTGAAAGTATGTGCTGATTATCTAGGATGTATAATGTTTCATGTTGGATAACATATCATGATACAAAAGTGTGTATTCAATATACTGACGAGCAAAATTATGTTCAATGTAAAATAAATTACTTATGGTTACTTTAAAATAAATCATGGTAGGTTTTTTTGAACCACATAAGCATTAACTAATGTGGACAGTTAAAAAAACATTTGAGGTTGTATAAAATATAACTAATTAGAGTACTTGAAAATATAACAAGGATCCACTTTATTATAATATTCACATTTACTTGAGAATTATACATATGGTCCCCTGAGATTATAATTCACGTAAACATAAAAATTGGTTCATAGTAGGTTGGTCAATTATTGATGGTTTAAAATATGAAAAATACTTTACTGAGTAGTTAATTTACGATAAAATTAAATGACACATGATAAAATCCGAACACCCATAAATTAATATATAATGATTCATGGTCACCTAGTAATCTATAATGGTATGTTTAGTTTAGGTAACATTAATGATCTCAGTGTAGGATCATGTAGTGTATCGGACGAGAAGAAGAGTATTTATAAGGAAAATCCATTGAGAGACTTTGGGTGTATTCACTGAGATGGTGGAGATATCTATAGAAATTAATATATTATAATATTCTACCATTCAGACCAAGTGAGCTTCTAGGTATTATCTCATAGTAATTCCAGATGTACTCCTAGTTTTTAGTATATGAGAAACATTGAAAACATGTCTTGTATAGTTTATGTAGATAAACGAATAAAACATGAAGTACTCACTACTTCTACCATGGCTGGTTCAACCATGATTTATCACATATGAGATGATAAATAGTGTATATAACACACAATGTATATATATATATATATATAAATTTGTGTTTATTTACATATATATATAAAGGAAAAAAAATATAAAACAAGATATTTAAAAAATTTATGAAATATTGATTATATGATTAAAAAATCATCAAAAATAAATATTAAGATTGTATTGTTATAAAATTTCATTCATTGAAAATTGTAATAATATTATTATATTACAAAAAAGATTAAATAATTAAATATACGTGATATTTATTTGATAACATTGTTAATTATTTGACAAATAACAATTAAATCAATAGAAACATAAATCTTTAGAGAATTTATTTTTTAAATTAAATTTATTTATTATAATTTTACAATAAAATAATAATAATAATGTGTGAATAAAAAAGATCAATAAATTAAAAATAATGTTTAATTCTATATAGTACATTAATCTAATATTTTTTTACCTTAGAAGATTTAATATTTCTCCATATATCATTCTTCTTCTTCATTAATTTTGTTTGAAATAACTCTTCATCATATCTTTTATATTTTTATTCCAATTTCATCAGTATATAATTGATATAATTTCAATTTGAAACATCACCATATATTTAGTCAATAATATTTCCATTTTTAATTATTATTGTTAGAGGTATAAATATGAATTTTTCTTTGACCCATTTAAATGATACATCTATATCACCTCAATAGAATATTTTATTTCTCCCCAAATTATTGTAGAAATATAATTGAATCGTATATGTATGTGAGTAACTCTATAGACCAATAATTTATTTTCCATATATTAAACACCTTGTCTGTTAGTGCGGATGTAAGTTCTTTTCATAAAAAATCAGATGATGTTACATTAACCACAAAACAATGAGAAAAGAAAGTTTTATGTTTGGTAAATCCTCTTATCCCATCAATTAGATAATATATTAAAATAAAAATGAGGTGGGGGCGGATGAATCTAGATATAGAATTATTATCCAATTAAAATAGTTTTTAAATTAATTTTCACTTCCATAAATGGATCTTGGACTCAAAACTTATAAGATCAATTGAATTTTTAATTTTCTTAAATGTTGAATTCAATAAGTTAATATCACCATTTTATTAACTAAATATCATATGGTTATCATTTTAACACTTTTGGTTTATATTATGAATGTAAATAATGAGTATATAATTTTCCTACCTAACACTAACCGGGATAATCCAAGAGTCATACCATTGAAATTTTGCCGATGCCCAAAATCAATAAAAAACATACAACTCATAAAAGGGTTTTGTAGATGTGAGTGATTTTCCATGATCATTTACTTAAAAAATTTGGTATATCTCCCTACATCCTAATGGTCCCTCTCTTGAACATTTCTAACTATGTTCACTGTTGTGAATGAAATATTCTTCCCATTTTTATAAACATACCGCTTTCTTCCACAACATGAGTTACTTAGAATATGTCCTCAACAACGAATTATTGCTCTATTTTAACCAATCATGGTTATAACATTAGTATTTGTAATTTCCTACATATTGAAAAATAATTCATTTATAATTAAATTTTCCCTTCCCATCTATTTTTATATTTTAAATGTTATATGTACCCATTCTTTTGTATTGTATTTATAATGTATTGACTAGAGTCATGATAGTGTAATTAAATACTTTACCATATTGCACATCTGAATCCAAATACGAGAGTTGTCTCCAAGGAGAGTTAATGGTCATTAGAGCAATAAAAGAAATATTTAGTTTAAAATTAATGGTATTTATTTGCAATTGAAAATATGATATCAAATTTATATATGATAGGCTTCGATAATTGTAGGTCATAAATGATGCTTTTTCATTGAATGTATATTTGGACTTGGAAAGTAAATTTATAAGGAAAGAATAAGTGTTCATTAATTTTCGTAGAAATTTTTTTTGATGAACAATGAAGGAACATATATTAGTTATTGAAGATATATTCCAATAACTATGATGAAAATGGACATGAACAAATAATTTAATGTGATGGATTCACATTTGAATTAAAAGGATATGAATATTAGAGATATTGGTATGGGGATAAAAATATTAAATAGGAAAGAATAGTATTTTAAAACAGAAATGAAATTGGAAGGAAAAACAATCAAAATCTGAATTTTAGAAGAAATATTAGATATCTATGAAAAATATATAAGAACTTATTTAAAAAAACGCTTCACAAAAATTATTCTACTTTGAAAGAATTAGGAACATTATGTGCAAATAATTAAATGAAAAAAATAACAAGGATGTGAAATAAATTATAGTAGTTACAATAACACAATATTCTAGATACCGCAAGAAAAAATAATATAATGGAAAAAGTGTTTAGTTATTCTTACATTGGTCACATGGCATGGTATTTTATTTGGAGGAATCCTTGAATGGAAAAAAATCCATAAGGAAAAACTCTACATCTATATAGTACAAAGAAATTGTTTATTGAATTAATCATTATGTTATATAAGAAAATTAGATCCATGTTTTTGAGAATAATATCAAGATACATCAAAGCATCTATCATGCACCATGATCAAAGTAACATTATAATTTTATAAAAGGAAATGTTTTTACAAAAACTATTTAAATATGCACAACTATATTTTATATCAATAAATTAATATCCCCATTTTGATATTTTATTTATTGTATATATTTAAAATATTCAATCTAATGTTCAAAATTCTTATTATATGTTTTATAGGCAAGATATAAGAAAAAAATCATATTCCTACTCATAAAAGTAAAATTTTTCAAAGTAGAAAAATTTTCCAACTTATAAGGGGTCATTTGATTTAAATATATTTTTAGACATATAATATATCACTTTTTCAAAAAGCTTAATTAGATCAATTTTTTATCACGTAATAAAGTTTAGGTAAATTGAATCAATTTCAAAATAAAATTGGATATCAATACTTTGTGATATTTTGATCTTTTTTGCATCAAAATATGGCTATCTCTTTCCTTCAATGGGACTAATTTTAAATAATTTCTAAAATTTCAATGATTATAATTTTAAAAAACATATTCTATATATGGAATTAGTAAACTAGAATTTTGGTAATTGGTCACTTATATTTTTTGATTGTATGAATAACAATGATAGTAAAAAAATATTACCATAGTTAAGGGTAAATCAGGTAATTAATGGTAAATATTATATTATAAATATTATAAAATTACCCAAACAACTATCCTATTATTTAATGACTATTTAATGTCCCTAAGAATAAAATTAGTATTTATGAGACCATTTATGGCCTTTTGAATGATAATATAACCTTTAATATTATATTCAAAGTAACGTCATTTTTGTCATTCTTTTTTTAAATGGGGAAATATATTTATTATAGACTTATATAGGGGTTCTGTTGGACAATAAATGTTATTTCTAAATATGAAATGGTTATCTCAATCAATGTAATTTATTTATAAATTTTAGTGATAAAATAAATACATTAAAATGTGACTCATTGAGTTTGTTGTAATTATATAATGAACAGAAGAATGAAATAAATGATATTAAAAATATTACAAGTAATATAATATTAGATATTTTACTTCCTAAAATAATTTTAAGGATAAATTGGAATGCTTTGTTATGATTTATATGTAAATTCTCTAATCTGTCCTGTTTTTAGTATTTTGTTTAAGATAAAATAATAAATATTCTAAAAAATGACACAAATGATATTCATAAATAAAGAATATTTTATTAAATGATATAAAATATAAAAAAAATAATAAATTCATCAAATGATTTGGATATGGAATCAAATTTAATTCATCTTTAATTTATGATTCCTTTGAATTTTTATTGTAACATTATTAACCATCAATGAGTAAATACACATGTTGTCTCTATAAGAGTCAATGGTTTTAAGTAAGGGTTAAAACCAAAAGATAAGGGTATGAATGTGTCATAATCTTATCAAAAAATTATTCTAGGAAGAATATTCTATCTGTATCACATTTTTATTGAATTTAATTTTTTAATGGATGGTTTTCTATAAAGACCCTCTAATTCTCATTGGCTTGAGAGTACACCGAGTCATTACTAGGCCTTAATCAACATTCCCAAAATGGCCAAGGCTCTGAAAAAATGCCGAAGGGTTTCAAATACAAGTGGTGGATGATTTACCCTTTATGAAATCAATTAATAAACCAACCAACCATAATAAAAAAATACACTATATGATACAAGATCAAAAGGAAGAAAACTCAACAACTTCATGTATATCACAACAACATTAATGTATGCAACGATGGAAGAATAACCACAAATCAAAGTACACAGTAGATAAACCACATAGGACTCTTCAAAGACATCAAGAATCCATTCCCCACAAGCTCCAAGCCTTAAAATATCTGAAAAACCCACACATCATGAGGTAGTGCTAAACACATGTGAAACATTGCATTTTCCCTTGTCCTATAAGATAGCATCTGCAATACCACCAATGTTCCAAAGTAGGGGTGAGTATAAAACTCATTAGGTTTTGTCCAATGTCATCCCTACTCACGCCACTAAGATAAAAGTGTTAGAAAAAATTATATAAAACATTTTATATAAAAAACTTCTCAAAAATAGTTTATAACTAATTATAGACATGTTTCCAAAACCCATTCACTACCGAAGGCATACTAGTGCAATTAAAACCAATTTCCCCAGCAAGTTATTTTTCCTAAAAATTACGAAACAATATTTTCACCCATTTGACAATATCACTTTATCATCATACCAAAACATTCCTCAAACCCATGAATCCAATCATGCATGATACGTTATGACAGTTCCATACTCATCAATGTTTTCACGTCAATCTACCAAGTCGTCACAAGGTAATTGTTTCCCATGTTACATTACTCCTTCTTCACCGAGCACTGGGTCATATTTCAACCAAGAATTGTATATACAATTCCCATGTTCCATTAAACTTTTGGCACCAAGAACGAGATTATATTTCCATGAAGCATTGTATATGCAATATGAACACACAACACACATGCCCAATGATCAATCCAAAATAATCCTTTCAATAAAAACACCTTTTTATTGAACATTATTTCCGTCAAAACCATTTCAATGACATTCTATTTCAACTCCAAACCATTTTAATAAAACTCAAATTTAATTGAAAACCATTTATAATGAAAATAACATTGTAATAAACCATTTTTCAATTCCAAAAAATCCATAATATAAAATCATCATTTTAAATTAAACCCCCTATTCCAAAACAATTCACCAAGATCACGCAATTTCACAAAACCCATAAATCATCACAAATAAATATTTTTCCCTAAATTTCACAATAAATAAAACAATTTTAATCTAAGACAACAAATTCTAGATAGAGGAGTCAAGAGATAATCCTGCTACCTCAAAGGTTTCGACAAAACATTGACAACAGATAAAGAACCCAGAAGGAAGTGGGTCAATTCTCCAAGAACGACACTAGTTCTCTTATCCTACCTACATCATGACACAAAATTGAATTATTTGGCATCAGAAAACATATATATTTCCACTATGGGTTCAGATATGAGAATGAATATAGATCATCAAAGTAGATCTAAGCAGATATTTGAATACTAGACAATTCGGAAAGAATGTTGACATACCTCAAAAATCAGACTCGAAATCACCGAGGGAAGGCTTCAGGATAGATCGAACTCATGTGGGGAGGGGTTTCTAGCCATCTAGGGAGATTAATGTAGAAATTGGGGCGTTTCAAAACCGAAACCAAATATCTTGACCAAAAATGAATAAGCTTCTATAAAATAGGATCTAGGTTTTACCTCTGTGCAAGGATTGACCAAACGGTTTGGGCCAATCGTGTATGGATCGTGAGACCTTCCTTTTGGCCCCTACACTACTTATAAAACCCCAAAAATCTCCCATCATTCACCTTTACCCTTTTTTGGGAAATCTTTTTTTATGGAAACATCCCACTTTATGGAAGCACCCCACATTATAGAAACAACCCACATTATGGAAACAACCCCACTCTATAGAAAAAACCAACATTAAGGAAACACAATACTTAATTGAAACCCCATATATTATGGAAACTCGTTATTTTATAGAAACTCTTTATTTTATGGAAACTCTCTATTTTATGGAAACTATATATTTTATGGAAACTCTCTATTTTCTGGAAACACTACATTTTCTTGAAAGTCTCTATTTTATCAAAAATCTCTATTTTATGCACACCAATTAATAAGACGCGAGGAAAGGGGTCATGTACTTGAAATCGAGGATAATACATTCTCCCCACCATTTGTCTTTCCATCCTCGGAAAGTATAAAACACTCGCTAGCGAAAAAGAGTTCTTGACACTAATATTTCATTTCCTTCTCATGTTTCGTAGTCTCTTCCTGAATCTGACCATGTTTCCATTAAACCCACAATAGGCTGATTCTTTTCCCATGCAAGACTTTCTCTTATCTATCGATGATCCACACTAGGATATGTATCAGTGATGCAACCGATTCTAGCTCAACGAGATCCCATCTGATTACATGGTCTGGATCATGGTGATACTTTTTCAACTGGGATACATGGAACACATTATGCACCGAAGTAAACCATGGTGGTAATGACAACTGATATGCCACCTCTCAAAATGATTCTAGTGTCTCAAAAGGGCCAATGTATCTAGGAGATAATATTCCCTGATTTTCTAAGTGACGATGTCTAATCCTTAGAGAGATCCTTAAGAAGACATGATCACACACAAAGAACGAAAACTGTCATAGACGATGATCTGCACAATATTTTTGACATCTCTAAGCCGTATCTATCATTTTTCTAATAAATAGGATATTCGTCATTGTTTCGTGGACAAGGCTTGGCCTAACTAGTGATGCTTTGCCCATTTCAATGCAGCATAGTGGGGAATGACAAGGACTCTCATACAATGCTTCCAACGAAGCCTTGTATATCGAGGATTCATAGCTGTTATTTTATGATAACTACACATAGGGTATATGATCCTACCATGAGACACAAAAATCCATTACACAATCCTGAAACATTTCTTCAAACATTTCTATCGTCCGGGAAGATTGCCCATCCATTTGAGGATGATTCGTTGTTATCATAGTCAACTGAGTCCCCAGGGCTTGCTATGAGGATTTCCATAAAAAATACATGAAACTACGATCTCTATTTGAGACTATTGACACTAGTACACCATGCCTCTTTACCACTTCATAGATTAAAACTTTTAAAAGTTCCTCTACGGTTTGAGTTTCACGAATTGGGATGAAATGGGCTAACTAGGTTAGAATATCCACTATAACAAAATGGAATCGTGTTTCTGGACCATTCTTGGAAGAAATGTAAAAAACCCATTGCTATCCAATCCCATTTCCACACTGGTATGGAAAAATATGGTAAGATACTAGCTGGTCTCTGATTCCATTCTATAAACTTCTGACATGTTAAGCACCATGAGATGAACTCGGCTACCTTATTTTTCATACCACTCCACCAAAACAGTGCCTTCAGCAACTTATACATCTTTTTGGTACTTGGATATACTATAGAACTTGAATAGTTGTAAGAATGAAATTGTTGTTCCTTAAAACCCATTGGTACAACCATCAGATCTTTGAAACACAAAAGCGAACCCCCATCAAGTTTTCTACCCGCAATCGTCTCCCCAATATTGTGTTTTGAACTTATAACCAGATATTCTGCTTCAGATGATTGTTCCTCATGGATCATTTTTACTAAATCAAGAACAATTTTAGCTAAAAATAAAACCACAAAATCAACTCGGTCTTCACATTCTACATGAATGTCAGCTAAGACCGACCTCAACTTCCATTCATATGAAGCTTCTTTTTCCAACTGTGCATATGAATTTCTACTCAATTCATCCACCACTAAATTTCCTTTACCTGTTGTGTACATCAATTCAATGTCAAACATTTTGAGATACTACATCCATCTCCATTTCCTCAGAATTATATCTCACTGTGAGAAAGTGTGTTTCAGGCTTTTGTGATTCGTAAACATAGTAAATTTCTTACCAAAGATATAATGTCTCAATGTTTTCCAAAAATGGATGACTGCAGGTACTCCAAATCTTGTGTTTCGTAATTTTTCTCATGCACCATCAACTTCCTGAACCATAAACCACCAAATGATCTATTTTCATGATAACATAGCCCAAACATGACCTTGAAGCATCAAAATGCACAACATTCCCCTTTACGGATTTTGGAAAGATCAAGATAGGTTCCGACGTAAGCTAAACCTTCATTTCATAGAAATACATCTAACTTTCCTCTGTCCAATGGAATGGATAATTATTCTTGGTCAGGGATGTCATTATTTAATATAGTCATGAGAAATCATTCACAATGTGACAATAGTAACCATCTAGACCAAGAAAACATAGTATCCCGAAAACAATCTTTGGTGGTTTCCAAGAGATAACAACTTCTATCATTTCAGGATCAACAGAAATGATTTTATCAGAAATGAAATGTCCATTAAAAATAACTCCTTGTATAAAAAATCAAACATTTATAATTTGGAATAAAAATGATGATCTCTCATGATTTGTATCACAGTTCCTAGGTACTCCTCATAACCATCCCTTATCTGTGAATAGACCAAAATGTCATGCAGAAACACCACAAAAAAAGAATCTCGATATTGTTGAAATAACTGATTCATCAATTCCATGAAGATCGCTGGAGCATTCGTTAGACCAAAAGGAATTACTATATATTCATAATGGCCATATCTACTTATGAATACTGTGTTTAGAATATCCTCTTTCCGAACTCACAATTGTTGATATCCTGATCGTATGAAAATCGTGAAGAATAACTGAGCTCCCCTTAATTGATCGAAAGGATCAATAATTCATGGAAGTGGATATATATTCTTTATTATAACATAGTTATGCTTATGATATTCAAAAAATAGCCAAAGGGTTCCATCTTCCTTCTTCACGAAAAAAATTGGTGCTGCCCTTGGAGACATACTTTGTTGAATGAAACCTTTGTTTTCCTTCTCCTCAAACTACACGTTCAATTATCATTAATATGTTGGTTCCATCCAATAAGACGGAACAGAAATAATATTGTTCCCCATAAGGATATCAATTGTAAACTCCACTTCCCTTAGAGGTGGTAACCATGATAAGTTCTTGGGAAAGAAATTTGCAAATTGATCCACAACACTTGAAAAATTATTTTCCTTGATCTCATTCTTTGATTCCAAAGACATCTCTGGTAATTGGTAAGAGTTCATTCCCACAATTGGTTCCAACAAGCTCTTTGTACACTTTTTTACAATCCTCTATCTTCTAAAGAGATGCATGATTCCGTCCTCCACTATGAAACTAACTATTCTCTGATAACAGTAGATTTGAGAGTTCAACATTATCAGCCAATCCATACACATGATTACATCAAAGTTATCCATATCCAACATCGAGAAGTCTCATTTTAGCTCAGCTCCATCAACAGTTTTATCACATGCTCTACACATAAAGGCATTCCATTTTATATCACTTCGAAGAGTTTTTAGTTTCAATATAGAAGGCATTATTTTCTAGTTTTAAAAATATCAAGTCAATAGCATGAGAAGCAATGAAGGAATGTGATGCCCCATTATCAAACTACACATGCACATTTGTAGAATTCAAATGAATTGTACCTATCTTTATAGATGGTCCAGCCTTATCATAAACAATACTCTTCTTATCTCCATAATTTTTTTGCTTCACTACATTGTTCTAATTTTTTCCTTGTTGAGGTTACCATATTTGATGAGTCATTGTATTTCTAGAATCACAATGGCAATATATGCTATGATGATGATACTGATTATTTTTTCCTCGTCCAGTCGAAGCCTACGATGCTTGCAACACATGAGTAGTGTCTTGAGCACCTGACCTTAGAGCACTGTGAAAATAGTGCTGAAGATGTCCCATATTGTTTCAAATATGCTATTCTATTTTTTTTCATACAATCTCACTTTATGTGGTCAATATAACTACATTAAAAACAACCTGCATTGCTCTAGGGTCATGGAGGAAGGTTTAATACTCCAGTGGTTTGGATATGATTTCTACTTGAACCTTGGAAATTGGTGTCTCTTTTCCACTTGTTACCAATGGTTGATTTCCCAATGTTTTCCTATATGTATAATCCTGCCACCTCTTATGGATCCTGAGATATCACATTCAGTCGCAGTATCTATGTTCACCATCTCTTTATAATCTATAACATGTAGTACTGCAATAATTGACATAATCCCCTATTATAGCCCCAATTCAATGATGTGTGATTTCAAGGAGGCACTAGCTGTATCTTCTGGTGAAAAGCGTACTAATTTCATGAACAGAGTTGTATAGTCTTTAATAGAGAGACTCTCTTTTTTCAGGCTAACGAAGTTCGTCATTTTCTGGATCATGAATGTGTGAGGATAGAAGTATTTTTTGAACAATTACTTAAAATCTCTCCATGTAATTCCTTCATCCAATTTAGCCTGTACAGCTTAATCCTACCACTGAATTGTAAGATCATCGAGCATATACATCGCCAGTTTGACCATTTTCTCTATTGGTGTGACGATGAAGTTGGAGATACAATTCATCCTACACAGCCACACCTCTACTTTATTAGGTTCAGAATCACCCCGAATATTACATGGATTCTCCTTCATGAACTAGATAGAATGGTCCACATGTCGTGGCACATTCCTCTAGTTAATTGTGACCACAACTTGAAAATTTTTGACAATACTTTGAACTATCTCTTAGTTCACACGTGGTTTAGGTGCAACCACATTCTCTGAAGCTTCATGAGGTTGGTTTCAACAATGCCTACCGGGTCCCATTTTCTATGCTTAACAACAAACTCTGTTAATCTCACTCTCTAGTAACATCTGGATAAGAATTTCAAATAATTTCACATCAACTATCACAATATTTGTTTTCCAAAACAACCTTTTTCCCATGTTCATCAATTTTTGGAAACAGATCACACGATATTGAAAATTAAACCATTTTCAAAATATGAAAAGCATTATCTTGTTCAAAATATTTCATTTAAAACCCAATTCCATTCTTTTTCAAAATTTAAAACTTTTTTTCACAACATGAATCATTCCACGAAATGAGGTATGCACTCATAATGGGAATTAATTCCCTTACTATGCACATCATTCTCTTCTAATTGGTTAAAAAATGACAATGAGATTTCAAAATTCTAGAAGTGTCTCAAAACATTTAATTACCCATCTCCCTGGTAACTTTAAGATCAGCATAAAAGTGTTCGTTACATCCTTCTATGATATACATTTCATGATCCAACATTACTACTCCTTTATAATATTCCCACCCAAGATATAGACAATAAGGGATTTCATCTCCAAAACTATGAACATCAATGACTACTTATTTGGCAAGGACCAAACAAGATGATACCATTTGTTATGACCCGCCAATTATCATTGGCCTGAGAGTACAAGGAGTCATTTCAAGGCCTTATGGGACACCCTTTAGATTCCCAAGGATGGAACTAAATGCCGAAGGGTTTCAAATTAAAGTAGGGGATGGTTTACCCTTTAAAAATAAACCAATAGACCTACTAACCATAACCAAACATTCATAATATGATGCATGATCAAATGAAAGACTACTCAAAAACATCAAGTTTGTCACATCAACATCAAAGTAAGCAACAGTGGTAGAATAACCACGAATCAATGTACAGTGCCGATAAACCACACAGGAATCTCCAAATACATCAATATTACATGCTCCACAGGATCCAAGATTCAAAATCTCTGAACAACCCATACATCACGAGGTAGTGATAAACACATTTGAAAAATTTTCTTTTCCCTTGTCCTAGATGATAGAATCTACAAAAGCACCAATGTGCCAAAGTAGGGGTGAGTATAAAACAAGTTAGGTTTTCCCCAAGAATTCCCTACTCACGCCACTAGGATAGAAGAGTTAGCCACAATTATATAAAACTGTTTATATAAAACACATTAAAAATAAGTTTATAACTAAATGTAAACAAGTTTTCAAAACCATTCATTACCAAAAGCATACAAGTAAAATTGAAACCAATCTTCCCAGTAAGTTATTTTTTCTGAAATATAACTACACAATCATTATAACCATTTCACAATATCTCTTTATCTTCAAACCCAACCATTCCTCAAACCCATGAAACCAACCATGAAAGATACTTTATGACATTTCCATACTCATGAACGGTTTCTCTTCGATCTACCAAGGCGTTACAAGGTAATTTCTTCCCTTGAGCCATTAATCCTTTGGCACCGTGCACAAGGTCATAGTTCAACCAAGCCCCGTATATGCAATTCCCATGAGACATTAATCCTTTAGCACTGAGTAAAAGGTCATATTTCAACCAACCACCACATATGAAATATGAACACACAACATATATTCCCAATGATCAATCCAAAATAAATTTTTAAAAAAATACAACTTTTTATTGAAAATTATTTTTATTCAAAACAATTTCAATGCCAAATAATTTCAACGTGAAACCATTTAAATAAAACTAAATTTTTATTGAAAACCATTTCTATTGAAAGTCCCTTTTTCATCAACCATTTATAAATTCTAGAAAATCAATAATTTAAAATCAGCATTTTAAATTAAACCCCATTTAGGACAACTATTCACCAAGATCACACAATTTCAGAAAAACTATAAATCATCTCTAATGAATTATTTTCTATGAATTTGAAAATAAATTAACCAATTTCAATATAAGGCAATCAATTCTAGAAAATGGATTCGAGAGAGAATCTTTCTTCCTCGATGGTTTTGATGAAACTTTGACGACAAAAGAAGTACACACAAGGGTGTAGGTTGATTCTCCAAGAACGACCATAGTTCCCTTATCCTAGAAATATCACGACTCAACATTGAATTATTTGGAATAAAAAATGTAGATATAACCACTATAGGTTCATATTAGAGAAATAATGAATTTTGGGGAATTAGAACTAAGAAAATCTAAGAAAACATGACAAATCCAGAAGAATAGTGACATAGCTCAAAAATCAGACTCAGAATCACCAAGGGAAGGCTCTGGGATGGCTCCTACATGTGTGTGGAGGGTTCAATAGCCATATAGGGATATTAATGTCTATTTAGTGTCATTTTCATTCCAAAAAGAAATATGTAGAGAAAACATGTGTAACCTCTTAGAAAATAGGATCTAGATTTGACCTTTGCGGAAGGTTTGACCATACTATTTGTGCCAACCGTGGATGGATCGTGTGACCTTTCTTTTAGACCAAACACCCCTTATAAAACCCCAAAACACTCCAATAATTCACCTTTACCCATTTTATGGAAACAAATTTTTTATGGAAGCACCCCACTTTATGGAAACTCTACACATTATGGAAAAAAATCACTTTATGGAAACACCCACATTATTGAAACAACCAAATTTATGGAAAAACCAACATTATGGAAAAATCAAACTTAAAGGAAACTCTTTATATTATGGAAACACTTTATTTTATGGAAACTCTCTATTTTATAAATACACTCTATATATTGAAACTCTATATTTTACGGAAACACTCTATTTTATGGAAACTCTCTATTTTATAGAAACACTCTATTTTATCGAAACTCTCTTTTTTATGCAAACCAATTAAAAATATGTGAGTAAAGGGGCTATGTACCCAAAACATGGGGCAAAACATTTTCCCGGAAAACAACTTACATAACCCTTATGTCAAAGATAGTTGTAATATGTCATTCTTATTGTATTGAATAAATGCTATGTTTCGGTATTAGAAAAATTGAATCCATGAATGGAAAAAATACTTATTTATATATACATATTACTAGTTTCATAATATCAATTTGTTTATAATATTGTTAAATTATATAATTTTAATTAAATCATCTTCATGGATGAAATAATATTTATTTAATTAATAAAAAGATAAAATATATAATTTTAATAATAATAATTATGATAAATTTTAGATGGGTTAATGTTTATAATTAATCTTATTTATCTATAAGAAATATTACTGATATTTGAGATCATTATATTCTAATTCCCACTTTCTCTTATCGTATGCAAAGTAAAATAAAATGAATATTGTAAAATTTAAAAATAATAAAATTTTATTGAAATAATATATTATTAAATTAATAAAAAATAATTTATATGTTATATAAAAACATGGGGTATAATATATGTTCAAAATTATCATCCCCTAATCATTTATATTCCATTTTATGTCTTTCTCCCAGGATTATCCTTATTGTATTTTAATATTTTAAAGACTACCAAGAGTGCCCCTCCCCTTTCCTATAAAGGGAATATATTCTTCTATTTTCATCCCAATTAAAAATTAGCTACCTGACTATCGATATCCCAGAGTCAGCGTCTACTATCAATTATATTGGATTGATTAAAAGTAATAAAATATTTGTGGAATGAGTGTTTAAAAGTAACAATAAACTAAATACATACATTAGAAAAGAATATACTAATTACAACTTGTTTTATTCCTTCTTTCTAAATAAATAACATCAAGGGTATCTTTTTTCCATCTAATAAATCCTATCATAACTTTCAATTTACACTTCCTAGATTCCTGGGGAATGAAACATAACATAGGTGATCTCAACTGAATAACTTGGAAAAATATAGCAGAAGAAATAAAGAATCAATTATAATTTTCAATATTTCAAGGTAAATAACTTATCAGACATTTGATGTAATCAATAAATGTGATGTGACTGATTAAACAATGTAGAAAAGTGATAAATAGAAACCCATATCTTTCAAATAACATGATAGGAAAAAATAAATATGTTAATGAAAAAATATGAAACACATGAAATCTAGATTACTGAAAATGATAACTTTTTATTTATATGTGAATGAAAAATATTATTGATGAATAATAACTAATAATTATATTAGGGAAAATAGTTATTATCAGATTCTATGTTTTTGGGGAACACAGAACCATTACTATCAGGAAATTTCAAAATACAGTTTATAAAATATCAGATAGAAACTCATCTCTGGAGACGAGTTACAATAATCATCAAATGATACTACTGATGCAGCAAGGAGCTATCAATAACTGAGCCCCACCCATGCCATACTAGCCCAAAAAATTCCTTATATATTGAATAATTGAAAAACAAATTTAACTTTTTAAATAACTGTATGGAGAAATATAAACATATTTATAAATATTTACCTCAATATTGAAATAAAATAAAAATTAAACACCATATAAAAATGATACACAGTATAGTAAATGAACATATCTATTATAAATGATAGCGTAAATTAGGGGAAATTCAACATTCAATGATCAGAGGAATCTAAATATTTCAAGAAAACAAAAGGAATCAAGGAAGTGCATGTCAATAATATTCTTATAAATATGAATCATAAAACATAAAGAGGAATATTTATAGTGGTATCAATAAAAAATAAAAAATGTAGAGGAAAATAAAGGTTTGTTGTCATTGATGAATTGAATCATTATAAAAATATATTTTATATATTTTTTGAGATAACTATCCATTTATTTTGAAAAAACATTTGAAACCCCTTTTATACAAAAATCCATTTTGAAAATATTTTCCTTTATAATGTAACCATTTAAAAATATAATGGAAGCATCAATTAAATGAAAACAGGTAAGTCTGTTCAAGCCCTACGTGTAAAAAAACAATCCATTTTTACGGTTAAAGGTTAAAAAAATAATTATTTAGAAAGTGACAAGAATATTCCAATGAAACAATTTGATAAATACTAATAGGCATAAAAATGTATTTATCAAATTATAAAAAAAACCATTTTAACAAAAAAAATGTTTTTAGAAGAGAATATGTTATCTAACTATGAAGAGAAATGAAGGTGGGTTTTCTTAAGAACAATTTTAAAACATTTTGAGTTCCAACGTGAGGAAAAGTGGTAGTAATACATGAAATGATAAATAATTACCAGGGGATATGAAAATTAATTGTTTTAATTGAATAATAGTAATATAATTACCTCGAATGGAAATACCATTGAAGTATCATTAAACTTATTATTGAGGAAAACTACCTTAAAATATTCTAAAGTGTCCCATAACACTTTGATATTTTTCAAAGCATAAAAATCCTGATGGAATTATATTAGATGAAATTATTGAATAATATTAAAAAAAATTAATTCATGATATAATATATAAAAATGGGACGTAGATACAAAACAAAAAATATGTAAGTGGTTAAAATGACATTTATCTCACAGATCTAAAAATTGAGATGAGCATCCCTTACATTGTGTTTTCTATTCTGCAAAACATCATTTAACATTTTCTATAATATAAATATGTTAATTTTATAATTTTTTGAGAAATTTTTTTATTATATAATTACTTTTAATTCAATTTTTACTGTTTTTTATACAACTACATAAACAATTATGTTTACCTCGGGTGTTCTGACTAAATAAATTTTATTCGTCAAATACGATGTTGGTAGGTAATATATTGTCAAAGGGGTAGATGTATAAAACATCTTGGATAAAAAATGGACATAATTATGATCTTTATATTTCAATTTTACATTTTAATTCAATCATTAAATTAGGTTATGAAAAACGAATTAACGTTAGGATCATCGATATGGTAGGACGTACATACGCATGAGTGATGTTCTTCATTTTCAATGATCATTTTGTAAAGAAGGAATGTAAAACAATATTTATCTATAATTATCAATATAAAATATAATTTAATCATATATACTTTTATATATAATTATTATGTTGTAAAAGGAATCATATCATTTCAAGGAGTTGGTCATCCACATGTCCCCAAATGACGTTATCACTTTTTAGTGTGTGAATGGATAATATATTAGATGATACATATATAAGAAGGTAATTATGAAATTAGTATAACTTATTTTTTTATGTCCCATATATTAATTATAATCATATATTATACATTCTATGTATCGTGTGAATGAATTGCATGACTTTGAGAGGGTGGTAGTCTACACTTCATCCAATGAAGTAATCTTTTTTACGTGAAATGGAATGTATTAAACTTATCTACTATAAAAGGATTAAATAAGTATAAATATATAATAGATACAGAATTAATCACATAAAATAATATATTAGATCATAATTTTACCCATGATGGGTAGTATAGGAAAAATAAACAATCATCATTTCGTGATGAAGTAGTTTATCTTACTCAGAAACAATATGTTTGTTACCCATTTGATAGAAATGTGTGTATGTGTAGGATTAAAAAATATAATAAAAAATACAATTATTTTTTGTATTATGGTACATTTATAAAATTATTAAATAAATATAGTTTAGGGATTATAAAATGGAAATAAAATTTAAAAACCCGAGAGAAGACACTACCTCTTAATCGGGTTACTTTCTTTGGTTTGTACCAAAACAATTCAATGGAAGGTTTTTTCCTGAAGGAAGGATTCATGGTTAAGGGATGGTAATTTTGGAAACTATATGATATGATATTTTACGAACCTAGATGATTTTAAAGGCATGAGGAAGGAGGAGAAGTGGTGACTTTTTGTGAGGGTGGAAAATGACTCACTTAGTATTTTTGAGAATACGTTAGGTGTAACCACATTTTTACCAATAAAATGACTTATAAACACCAAAAACTAAATAATAGAATTTAAATGGATGATGTATGGACATAAAATGGGTTTTTGACATGTGGAGGGATCATTTTTGAACCTAAGATGAAGGTATAATACTTTATTACGATTAATTTTAGCATAAAAATTGTAATTAATTTTAATTACATTCAATAATTTTTGTGGCCCAAATTTTTTTGGTATTATTTGAAATTATGAATTATTATGATTCAAAATTTGGATTCCATTATTAAAAATTCTAATCATAGAAGTGAATGACATAATATACAAATTCTTCTTGCAAGAGGGAGGATAATTCATGTTTTTATAATTAGATTTTCATAATTTTTTCTATGGATATATAGTCAATTTCATTGTTAAACTGTTTCAAATGAAATAAATTTTATTAATTTTAAAAAATATTATATAACTTAACTTAAAATACTATTAAAAATTTTATTTAAACATATAAATAAATTTGATGAAAATACAGTTGTGAACTAAAATTTAGTATTTTTAATTATTCAATGAAAGAATAAATTATTTCAGAAAGATATCAAACAACCATCCTAACCAATTTATTATGGTTATATTTTTAATATAATTATTAAATTGACATATTATATCAATTAATGTTTCCAAATTCATATTTGAAATGTGTTCTCTAATAAAAGGCAGTAAATTTTCCATTATAAAATATAGGTTTTAATGTGTAAAAAAGAGTCTGTTCTTATCTTATTCCTATAAAACCCAATGAATGAATGTAAAATAAAATTCATAGAACATATAAAATATATTTTTTATTAAAATCATTATATATGTTTAATTAATTATATATATAATGAAAAAATTCTTTTTGACGCATATAAATTATAAAATTTCATCATATATCTAATTGGTTCTTTTATTCATTTATCATTACATGGAATCATGTTAATTTATTTTATATATATATACCATATATATTCATTTGTTGATTAATTCTATTCAAAACCTATAACCTAATTTATTGGTTATATCATATTATACTAAATAATAATATTTTGATAATACTTTGTAATGTGGTGAAACTTGGTCTTCCATTTAACACAAGTTATCATTGAAGGTCAATCTTGAATTTAACGTAAGTTGTTGAGGAATGTTTCTATTTCATTTAATATATGCTAACATGGTATCATGTGCATTCAAAAATAAAAACTATATTTTAAATTAACGATATTGTGTAATGTATCCGAATATTATTATACCTTACATGCTTGGTGTCTTTTTTCACATAGGATATCGAATACAAGGTTATTACTTTAGATTTTTGAACCGTCACATTCAACCCACCTTATTTAAATTTATTCCATGAAATTAATACATGATCATGGGGATATATTGTTTAATACTTCCAATGTTATATTCCCACATAACAATAATTTTTCATGAAACATCCTCTAAAAAAGTGATAATGGGATGTACAAAGGTCCCATAGACTATAATTTAACTATGTTAATATTTTGATGAACCTTAGTGGTGTGTGTAAATATAGAATTGGAGGAAAATAGTTATTATTTATTGGGTGTGAATGAGGTCATCAATCACAAAACAAATTATTGGTTAATAAAATGGTGAGGGCCTCAAATCCATAAATTTGTGATGTCTTAATAAGTTATCAGTTTGACAAAAATTAAAGTATTAGGGAAAAGATTTATTTATATGTAATTTTCCAAATATTATGTAATTATTTTATAGAAAAAGTGTATATGAAGATATTCTTAAATGATATGTTTCAATTTCATCTGAAAAATTATAACAATTGGTTGCGATTCAATCATATTATTATTCAACCATATGCCAATTAAAATTAGATACTAATAATGAATATTTTATGCATCATGCCCGAAAATAAACTTTTAAAGGATCATACGGTCTATAAAATAGCGAATAATGTACATATTTTATTATACTATCTACTATAACCAATATAATTAACATATTAATCTCTAATCCCATAAAGTAATCCTAGAAAGTGACTCTTATGGTGTATCATTTACATTTATTCATCAAATTGATTACCTAAAACAATGAAAATTTAACAATGACAATACATGGTTCAATGGTTGGTGTGAAACCCTTATTATCTTTTGGTTATGGTTTCAAGACCCATGGAAATTCCAAATTTGATGGGATTTCACCTGGCTTATAGGTTTTTCATTTATAAAATAAAAAATAATTAATTTTAAAAAAAATATGATGTACATCCATTTAATAAAAATAATAAATAAATAGATTTTTAAATATGGTTTTCAGTACAACTATAATAGATAAATACCTCAACCAATTATTTTAAAAAATATCCTTCTATCGTCTAGAGTTTATCAACTAGAGTAGGGCTTTCAGTCAAGTAATTTCATGGATCATTACACATAAGATAATTAGCTGTAATGGATTTCATATGATGGGATTCATTTCCATCCATCATAATCTTCATTTTACCTGGTAAATCCTTTTATTTATGTCATTATTTCATACACACAAACAATTACATTATTCAATTGAGAAACTTTATTGGGTTCCTCCTTGATATCTTCTGAAATTTTCTAATTTGAGACTTATTTTCTTCATGGTATCCACAACTCGATCTCTTATCAACCTCTATGATTCTCTTATTTAGTGTGCTTGGTTGTATTTAAAGGTATACATTGTTAATAATATTTCAGGAGAGGTAAGTTCACATAAACATGATATCTTCCAATCCTTTAAACACATCATATAATTCCTCATTTTCACCACCGTGTCCTTCAGGTTCAATGTTATCTTGAATCCTTTGGGTTTTAGCCATTGACTAAAACCGAAAAGAATAGTGTGAGAAATTATTGCCATAATAAGATAATTATATTATTATTTATAAGATATCTGAAGGAGGACACCTTATTTTTAAATCTAAAACACCTTAAGTTTAACCTTGATTATTAATTTTCATTATCCATTAAAATTCTTCATGAAGGATTGTAATGAAAAATTGGATTATCTTGATAGTATCCCCCATTATTGTCAAACCTGGTGTGCAGTATGAGCTGTTTCATGTACCAGGTTACCCCAAGATAGGCATGAAGCACCTTATTGGAGGAATTACTCCTAGGTACATCTGTTCCAGAACTATGTCACCATGAAGTATCAAGACAATGATATATTTCTAAAAAGACCCATATAATCTATACCTTACCAAAATTATAGAATGATCTTATGCACTAATCCAAAAAATTATACAGTATAGTTATTTCTGTAACCTAAGTTTTACAAAATATTTTTACCAAGGATTCTATTAAACATCCTCTAATACTAACTATAATGACCCAAACAAAGAAAGCCTAAACTCATTGTCTCCTATCAATTGTATTAGCATGATTAGAAGGAATAAAATCTAGTAGAAATTAGAGTTATGTAGTCTTGGTAAACTACATTCATACATGATAATATAATACACTAATTACAACATATTTTTTTCTTCGTTCTAAATAAATAATATCAGGTTTAACTTTATTACATCTAGGGAATCGCTTAATATCTTTCATAATACGCTTCTTGGAGTCCTATAAAAATAAATATAATATGTTTGAGCTCAAATTATCAATAAGGGAAAAATATAGCATAATAAATAATTAATTAGTGATAATAGTTAATATAGAATCACTAAAAACTGAACACACATGCCATGAAATCAATAAATTTAATTCAAGTGTGTAAAAAATAGAGAAAATTAATAATTATAAAAACCTTCCTTTAAAATAAATAGATAATGAAATATAAATATAGAAATGTTTAAAACTGAAACACATGCCATATATATAACTAAAAAATAAATTTTTCTATAGATATATCAATGTAAAATCTCATGGATGAATAAGAACTAAAATTAATATGTGGGAAATTCTTTTTTATTAAACGCCATATTCCCTAGGTACATGGTACATTAACCATCATGAACATTCACAATGTATTTAAAAGATATTGGTTAAAAACCCATCTAAGGTGTCTAAACAAATGATTCATCCCAAAAGACTAATAATACTTTCAGGGGATATCTATAACCGGGCCCCACCCATGTTATACCAGTCAAAGACATTCATCATATATCAAATAATCGATTTATCAATGTGCCTTTTCAAATTTCTATATGCAGTTAGATATGCCTAATTATCATTATATTCCCAAATATTCAATAACATTCATTGTAAACCCAAAATAAAAATGATATACGATATTGTAAAAAAAACATATCTATGATAAAGGATATGGTAATTTGGGGGAAATTCAATGTTCAATGATCATAAAAAATTTAATATTTCAAGTGATGATATGGAATCAATGATGGTAATTTCAATACTGTCCGAACAAAAATAAATCAAAAACCATATAAAGGAATTTTTAGAACGGTATCAATACAACATACCCAGTGTAATGTAATGTATAGGGTTATCATTATTGAAGAGTGAAAATATTAAAAAAAATATCGCCAAATTTTTTTTGAGGAAATTAACATTTTTGGAAAACCTTCTCAAAACCCTTTTCATTGAAAATAACTTTTTTATAAATTATCTTTATAATGTATCATTTTACACATGAAATTTAAGCTTTAACAAAATTAATTTGGGTAAGTCTGTACATGCCTTATGTGGTAAAAAGAACATTCCTTTTTCACAATAAAAGATTAAAAAAATAACTTGTTAGAAAAAGACATAAAAATTTAATTGAAAAAAAATACAATGAATTTTTTTTTAAAATTTATTTACCAAATAAATTTTAAAATAATTTTAATAAAATATTATTTATATAATAAAATAGGTTCTATTAATAAAGTGATAAATGATGTGGGGGTTTCTTAAAAACATTTAAACCATTTTGAGAACCAATGATTGTAAAATTTGTATTAATAATTGAAGATAGACATTAATTACTATATGATTTTATATTTAATATGTTTATTTAAAATATTTTATCTAATTTCATGAAATGATAATACCATTGAAGGATATTTAATTCTATTGTTGAGGAAAAAATCTATAAACATTAAAAAGTGTCTCATACCACTTTGAATCTTTTAAAATAATTAATATAATCAACGAATAATATTATATGAACATATTAAATACAATTATGATAGATAAAACATGAAATAATTTTTAAAAAATACACACTATATACAACACAAAAATTATGTAAGTGGTGACTATGTCATTTATCTCACAAATGTAAAAAGTGGGATAAGAATCCCTAACCCCGAGTTTCATTTCAAGGGAATGTCATTTAAACTGATTTATAATAAACTTATGTTAATATTATAATTTCATGAGGACATATATCATTTATTTAATTACTTTAATTTCACTTTTTACTATTTTTTAAACAATTATATAATAAAATATGTTTGTGTCGGGTGTTTTGACCAAATATAGTTTATGTGTCAAAAACGATAATGGTAGGACAAAAAGTTCTATATGTTTTTATAATAAATTTCATTTTGAAATAGCATAAAATAAACTAAATTGTGATATATGATAAATATATTATACTATTAAATAATAAACCTAATTAAAATTAAAATTAAAACATCATAATAAAAAATATGTACAAAATGTTTTGAACTAAAATTCATTATTTTTAACGATTCATTTTAAAAAATGAATAGTTTTAGAAATATATCAAGGCATCACAGTAACCAAATTTATATCTTTATATAACCGAGTAAATGTTTATATTGAAATATTAAATCAATTAATGGGCCATTATTCATATTTATAATGGGTTCTCAAAAAAAAATTCATAAACTTTCCTTTATAAAAATAAAGTTTTTTATTCCTAAAATAGAGTTTGTTCTCATTTAAATACTATTAAATATAATGGATGAATGTGAAATTTATTTTATTTAATATATAGAAAATATAATTCACTAAATTCTTAAACTAAATTTATTTATCTATGTTTATTAATTATAAATTCCTTTAGAGGCATAAAAAATATTATATCTTTGTATATCGAAATGGATATTATTTTCATTTCTAATTAATTATTGACACATTAATTCATCTTATATTGATATAAAAAATATATTTCCATATGATTGTTAAATATAATAATTGCTTCTATAATAAATTATATGATATGTAATATTATATTAAATAATGAAAATTTAATAATACATTGTTATTTGGTGACACTCATAATTGCATATAACACCAGCAATTGTGGAAGGTCTCTCATGCATGTAATAAAAGCTATTGTGGAAGGTCTATCATGAATGTAACACAAGCTAACTCGGTGTTTTATGAAATTAAATATAAAAATATATTTTATATAGTAAATATTTTATAATGTATCAATATATTACATTACATTACATGTATTGTGTCACATGTCAGACATGATATCGAAAAAAAGGTTCATAGTTTAGATTTTAGGGGCATCAAAAAATCCCATACTTATTTAAATTGTGTTCAATAAATTTATATTGGATAATGGTGATATTTTTTTGATACTTATTATTCTAAATTCCCACATCATAAAAATTATTAGGGAAAAATCGTATAGAAAATATAGATTGGGGAGTACAAAGGTTACTGGGACAACCATTAAATTAGATTTCGATGTAGGAGAACATTAGTTGAATGTGGAAAAATGAATTTAGAGAATGTTCATTATTATTTATAAAGACTTAATGAGTTAATTAATCAAAATGGAACCTTTGGATCATATTCCTAAATATTAATTACCAATAATGAATTTTATAATTCCTGAAGTACTAAAATAAACTTTTAATGAATCGTAAGGCATATAAAAGAGTGTAAAGTCTAAATATTTGACATCAACTATCTTCCAAAACCTATATTATAAAGATATTAATCTATAATACCAATAATTTATACTACCATGTTTATCCATAAATTTTATTTGTCAAATTGTTTTACTGAAACAATGAAAAATTAACCTGAACATTACATAGGTCAGTGGTTGGTGTGAAGCCCTTATCATTCTTCAGTCATGGTTTCATGACCAATGTAATTATTTTTGTTGATTTTTTTTCATTCAAAAACCATGTTGTCCTTTTATAAACCCAAATTAATATCATTTAAAAAAACAAATATGATGGGATTCCTCGAAATAAGGGTAATAAATTAATAACCTTTTAAAAAATGGTTTCAATAAAACCCTAATAGACAAATAATTCATCCAATAATTCTCAAATAGATTCATCCTTGGTCTAGATTTTAACTTCCATAATTGGGTAATTTATAGGTTCTCCACACTTATGACAATAAACTATAAATGTTTTCATTTTATGATCCTAATTTCCTTATATCATACTCTTCATTTTTCCTCAAAAATCCATTTCTTTTTGTCTTTCTTTATCACACCTAAATCATTAATTTATTCCATTGAGACACATTCCTCGATTTCTCCTTCCACATTTCTCACATGTCGTAAATCGATTCTTATTTTCATTATGGTCCCCACCAATAGACCTCCTTGAAACCTCATTTTTTCTCTTATATAGTGTGTTTGGTAATTATTAAAGGTATATATTATTAATCATATTTTTGGAAAAACTATTTCGAATAAACAATAAATCCTTCACTCATTTCAAAAAATGATTTGGTTCCTCATTTTAACCCCATTTTACTTTTGGTTCAATGTTATCTTGAATCCTTTGAGTTCCATACATTTACTAAAGATAGAAAATAAATGTTTGAGAAACTATATTCATAGTGATAAAATAATATAATTATCTATATGATATCTACATCATGAAAACATATTTTTTAATCTAAAAAATCTAAGGTTTAACATATATTTTTTATTTTTATTATCCACTAAAATTATTCCTAATGGTTTGAAATGAAATATTGTATTATACAAAGTAGATCCCCTGAGAATATAAAATAATGTGCATAGTAAGGAATGATATCTACCAAGTTACCCCAAGTCAGGCTCAAAACACCTTGTAAGAGTTTTTACTCTAAGGTATATATATATACCAGAACAATGTCCACATGTAGTATCCTACCAGAGATGTATTTTATAGAAGACCAACATAATATCTACCTTACCAAAATTTTAGTGCATTCTTCAGTACTTATTATCATATTTTACTATAGGTTTATGTTCTTTAACCTAAGTCTTCCTAAATACAGTTCCCAAGGATTCTACTAAACATACTTTGATACCAACTGTACTGACATGACTCTAGATGGCCTCAAGACGGTTTCTCAAATAAATAAAATTTTCAGGCCTATAACAAGTCAAATATACAAGGAATGAGTCTTTTATAGTATTGGTAAACTAGATATATACATGAGAAAAAAACATAGTAATTACAATATTTTTTTATGGTTTCTAAATAAATAACTTCGAGGGTACCTTTATTCCATCTAGAGAATACCAACATATCGTTGAAAGTAAATTTCTAGGATTCCTAGGGAAATAGATATAGTAATGGTGATCTCAAATGCTTAGTAAGGGAATAATTCAGTCGAATAAATAAAGAATAAATGTGAGTATTCAATATTTATTGGTAAATAACTGAACACCCATGACATGTAATCCATTAACTGAATGAAAATGATTACAGTATATGAAATGTTAATAACTAGGAACACATATCATTCAATGAAATTGAAAATGAAAAAGTAAATATGGAAATGTAAGAAATTGAAACATATTCTATATAAATAACAAAAAATAAAATGTTTCCACAGACATGTCTGTGCAAAATCTCATGGATGAATAATAACTAAATCTAATATAAGGGAAATAATTTGTTATTGGATGCCATGTTTCTAAGATACAAGGAACCATTACCATGAATACCTATCATAATAAATTTCTAAGAATATTGTGTAAAAATCCCATCTGAGTTAGCTTGATAAATAAATCATCGCATGAGAATATAGATTCATCAAAGAGATATCTATAATTCGGCCCACCAATGTTATACCAGTCGAAATCATTTTTCATATATTGAATAATTGATTTAGAAATGTTCCTAACCAAATATCTATATAGTTTAAGATATACATGTTTATTATTATTTACCCAACTATTCAACTAACATTAATTTTTTTAACAAAAATGATATATGATATTTTCAATTAGTATATCCATGATAAAGGATATGGTAAATTTTGGGAAATTCATTGGTAAATGAATGTAAAAATATTAAAAATTCATGCCAACAAATAGAATAATTAAAGTGGATGTGAATAAAATCATTTTCAAAATAAATCATAAAACATACAGAGTGATATTATGAATTCAATCACTAAAACATACCCCATTTAGATTAAAATAAAGGGGGGTTATCATTGATTATGGAAAATAAATTAAAAAATTCATTAAAAAACATTATCAAGGAACATATGCATTTATTTTAAAAATCATTTTAAAAAATTATATATGAAAATAAATTTTGATATTATTTTATTTATAAAATAATTGTTTTAATATTTAATGTAATATTCAGTGATATTATGTAATGTAGGTCCCTTCAAGAAATAATATTAAAACTGTATTCCTTTTTCACAATTGAATTTATAAAACTGAATTCTTTGGGAATAGAAAAGGAGAATCATTAAAAAAACATTGGTAAAGAAAAAAGTGGTAAAAATTTATTAAATAATCATTTTGAATATAGTTTTGATAAATTTTAAATAAAACAGGGTTTCCTGAATAAAATAGGTTCTCTAACTAAAGAGAGAAATGATGGTTTTTTTTATTAAAACATTTTAAACATTTTTGATTACCAAAGAGTGTAAAATGTTACTATTATAGGAAAAATCTTGTTGTACCCCACACTCTTTGATTTTCATGATCACAATCACTTTCATTTTTGTTTAACATTGTTTTTAAGTGTTGTGGATGATAGGCACAAGATTTCCAAAGGATTGGCCCAAGAAAGCTGGAAAATGGACTGAATTGCAGTCCACCGGCCAACCGGTGTGATGCCACCGGCCAGCCGGTGGACCTGGCAGAGGCTTTGCCCACTGCCAGGTTCCACCGGTCAGCCGGTGGCTCTGTCACCGGCCAGCCGGTGGCACCCAGACTGAATAGTGTTTGCTACTATCTCCCCACCGGCCAGCCGGTGGCTCCTCCACCGGTCAGCCGGTGGAGCTTGGACCAAATCTCTCCTCCTCTGTCAAGGCACCGGCCAGCCGGTGGAGCTGTACCGGCCAGCCGGTAGGCCTGGTCAAACTAGCCGTTGGCTTTGACGAGTCAACTCCAAAAAGCCTCCCAACGGCTCCGAGGCCTTTTCCAACGGCTCCAAAGCCCTCCAACGGATACTCAAAGGTTCCTAGCCTATAAATAAAGGCCTAGGAAGCCCCGGAACTAAATACAAGCCACTAGACATATTGTTGATCATTTTGGCGAACCTCCGGCGGATTTCTCAAGGAACCCAACGTGCTCCAATCCAATTTCCAATCCAAGGAGCACCTCAAGAAGCTTGGGAGAGCACGCTACATCAACTCCATCTATCCAATTGGCACCCAAGTCTTCCTCCAATACGGGTTTTATTGTCTATTTATTTTGAGATTTAATTTTGGGTTTGTGCCTACAAACCCCAAACCCTTTTCTCATCCCCCTTTATTTTGGGTTTCACACCACCATTAAGGTGTGAAGAGGTTTCTTCAAGCCTTTCCTTTTAAAGGGCTTGAGTTTTCGGTGAGCTAGCCTTCACCCGTTAAAAAGGCTAGTGGGTTCTTGCTATTCCATTGAAAGCAAGTGGGTTCTTGCTAAACCAATAAAAGCAAGATGTAATAGGTCCTAGTGCTACCTCAAAGCCTAGTGGGTTTCTTGCTAAAACCATTGAAAAGCAAGCGGTAGGAATCTCTCAATGGTTGAGTTGGGAGCGGAGACGTAGGCCGGGTTTTGGCCGAACTCCGTTATCAATTTCGTGTGTCTTGCCTCTTTACTTTCCGCTGCACTTTCAACTTTGATTTTAATTTGTTAATCTTTTTTTAAAAGGCAATTCACCCCCCCTCTTGCCATCCTTCCCGTTTTGTTCCGACCCAACAATTGGTATCAGAGGGATAATTTGAGTAATACATTAAAAGGTTTCAAATTCAATGATCCATTGTGATGGCATCTACCTCTTTCGCCCCCGAGGGCTACTCATTGGGTCGGGCTCCATTTTTTGATGGGACCGACTACAATTATTGGAAAACCCGCATGACCACTTTTTTAAGAAGTATAGGATATCCCATTTACAAAATTGTCATGCAAGGTTATACTTTGTCTACCCCCGATGAATCCAAATGGACCCCCACCGATATAAAGAATTCTGAGCTTGATGGAAAAGCCATGAACGCTCTCCATTGCGGCCTAGACCGAAATGAATTCAATCGAGTGTCTACTTGCACCTCCTCACATGAAATTTGGAAACTTTTAGAAGTAACTCATGAGGGCACTAACAAAGTCAAAGACACTAGATTGGATATGTATAGGCAAGATTTTGAGTCATTTTCAATGCATCCAAATGAATCTATTTCCGATATGTTTACTCGCTTTACTGACGTGTGCAATGGAAGGAAATCTCTTGGTGATGATGTTTCAGCCGAGACGATGGTCAAGAAGATCTTATGGGTCCTTCCGAGCTCATGGGCACCAAAGGTGACGGCGATCCAAGAAGCTAAGGACGTCAAAAATATGCCGGTAGAGGAGCTCATCGGATCTCTCATGACTTATGAGATCACGATGAGGAGGCAAGAACAAAAGGAGGGCACACTAGTCAAGAAACCAAAGAACATTGCCCTCAAGGTACAAAAGGAAGTAAGCTCCTCCTCATCTTCTTCCTCATCTCCTTCCTCATCGTCCTCATCATCAAGCGGCGACTCGGAAATGGAGAATCTCGCCCGCCAAATGCACAAGTTTATGAAGAAGCACAAGAAGAAGAAATCCCGCAAGCATTGAAAGCAAGAACCCACCGAAAAATCCGAGCCCAAGGTAAAATGCTACGGGTGCGGCGAAAAGGGCCATTACAAGCCCGATTTCCCACTCAACAAGAAACGGGCCAAGGAAAAAGGAAAAAAGAAGGTCCTCAAGGCGACATGGAGTGACACCTCATCCTCCTCCTCCTCCTCCTCGAGCGACCAAGGTACAAAATGCCTAATGGCATTCCATGAGGTAACATCATCCGACTCCTCATCTTGTTCTTCAAATTCCAATTCGTTAAATCATCTTTCCTATGAAGAACTCTCACATGCTAGAGACCAATTAGAAAATGGTTTTCATGAGCTTTCTTCAAAATTTGTCGCTTTAAAAAAGAATTTCAAAAAACTTTCCTCCGAAAAGACCAACTTCTCATAGAAAAGGAGGAACTCTCCCTAAAAATCCAAAATTTTCCCAATGTTGATTCTTTGGAATCAACCATCAAGGACTTTAGAGAAACTCTAGCGATGTTCACCAAAGGGGAACAAAATTTGAACAATCTCATAGGTTCCCAACGAATTTCTAGGACCACTCAAGGACTTGGCTATACCAACCAAGCCTCCTCCTCCCATGCTCCAACTGTTTTTGTAAGGGGGAGCTCTAGTTATAAATTTTGCAATTATTGTAAAAAACCCGGGCACCTTATTTATGAATGTAATTGTAAAAACGCCCGGTACGGTCAACCCAAATCTTTTTACTTTTCAGACGAATTTTATAGGAGAAGACCCGCCATGAAACAAGTATGGATTGAAAAATCCCTTCTTGCGAGTCTCTCCGGGCCAAAATTTATTTCCTATCCCCGGTGATTTATTGTTTTTATTTAGGGGGAGTTAGGTTCGTTTAAGCCCTTTTGATTTCAATTTCAAAATTTTCGATTCAAACTTTCAATTTAAACTCTTGGTTTCAAATTTCAAAATTCAATTGGTTTTTGATTCAAAACTTTCAATTCAAACTGTTATTCAAATTCTCATTTCAATTTCAAAAATTTCAATTGATTTAAAATCTCTTTTTGTTTTTCAAAGTTTCCCTCAATCAAGTTTTATGCCCCATTCTATTTTGATAATCACAAAGGGGGAGAAATTTCTTGATTGATTGGGGGAGAATATTTTCTCTCATGCTTAGTATTTATTTTCAATTTATCATTTAAAGCATGCCTTTCATTTAAGTTTTTACATTGCTTAGATAAGTGATTGTGATCATCAAAATAGGGGGAGATTGTTGTACCCCACACTCTTTGATTTTCATGATCACAATCACTTTCATTTTTGTCTAACATTGTTTTTAAGTGTTGTGGATGATAGGCACAAGATTGCCAAAGGATTGGCCCAAGAAAGCTGGCAAATGGACTGAATTGCAGTCCACCGGCCAACCGGTGTGATGGCACCGGCCAGCCGGTGGACCTGGCAGATGCTTTGCCCACTGCCAGGTTCCACCGGTCGGCCGGTGGCTCTGTCACCGGCCAGCCGGTGGCACCCAGACTGAATAGTGTTTGCTACTGTCTCCCCACCGGCCAGCCGGTGGCTCCTCCACCGGTCAGCCGGTGGAGCCTGGACCAAATCTCTCCTCCTCTGTCAAGGCACCGACCAGCCGGTGGAGCTGTACCGGCCAGCCGGTAGGCCTAGTCAAACTAGCCGTTGGCATTGACCAGTCAACTCCAAAAAGCCTCCCAACGGCTCCGAGGCCTTTTCCAATGGCTCCAAAGCCCTCCAACGGATACTCAAAGGTTCCTAGCCTATAAATAAAGGCCTAGGAAGCCCCGGAACTAAATACAAGCCACCGGACATATTTTTGATCATTTTGGCGAACCTCCGGCGGATTTCCTCAAGGAACCCAACGTGCTCCAATCCAATTTCCAATCCAAGGAGCACCTCAAGAAGCTTGGGAGAGCACGCTACATCAACTCCATCTATCCAATTGGTGCCCAAGTCTTCCTCCAATACGGGTTTTATTGTCTATTTATTTTGAGCTTTAATTTTGGGTTTGTGCCTACAAACCCCAAACCCTTTTCTCATCCCCCTTTCTTTTGGGTTTCACACCACCATTAAGGTCTGAAGAGGTTTCTTCAAGCCTTTCCTTTTAAAGGGCTTGAGTTTTCGGTGAGCTAGCCTTCACCCGTTAAAAAGGCTAGTGGGTTCTTGCTATTCCATTGAAAGCAAGTGGGTTCTTGCTAAACCAATAAAAGCAAGCTGTAATAGGTCCTAGTGCTACCTCAAAGCCTAGTGGGTTTCTTGCTAAAACCATTGAAAAGCAAGCGGTAGGAATCTCTCAACGGTTGAGTTGGGAGCGGAGACGTAGGCCGGGTTTTGGCCGAACTCCGTTATCAATTTCGTGTGTCTTGCCTCATTACTTTCCGCTGCACTTTCAACATTGATTTTAATTTGTTAATCTTTTTTTTAAAAGGCAATTCACCCCCCCTCTTGCCATCCTTCCCGTTTTGTTCCGACCCAACAAATCTCATTAATTAAAAGATCAGTGAGACATTAATGGTTTTATTGAAATTTTTTAATATAACATCCATGAATGGAAATACCACTTAATAATCAATAAAGTTATTATTGAGAAATGTAATTTTAAATATTCGTAAGAGTCTTGTACCACATTGAAACATTTTAAATTATGAAACTCATAAAGTAATAATATTGAATTAATGTATCGAATATATGAAGAAAAATTAAATAATGATATAATATAAAAAAATTGTTAGTAGATACAGCACAAAAAATATGTATGTTGTGAACATGTAATTTATCTCACAGATGTAAAAAAGTGAGATGAGAATCCCATTTCTTCGGTTTCCTTTTAGGGAAACATATGTTAACATACTATATAATAATCTTTTGATAATTTAACAATTTCTATAAAACCATTTAATGTATATAATTACATTTATTTCAGATTTTACTATGTTGTATAAAACTATTTATACTATCTAGAGTACATTGGTTGTTTTGACCAAATAAATTTTATGTGTCAAAAATAAAATTGGTAGGTCTACCATGGTCATTGGTGTCACTGTATAAAATATCCAAAATAATAATAATGAAAAAATCATCATATTTATAAACCAATTATAATTATTTAATCAATAATAAAATTTTATTACGAAGAATTAATAAATTTTACAGTCATTCAGAGAGTAGGTCATACGTACGCATGAGTGACATTATTATTTTTCAATGATCATTATAAAAATAATGGATGTAACATCATATATTTCCATGATTATTACTATTCCATATTTTTTTAATAATATATACTTATATATATAATTATTGTGATGTAAAAGGAATCACATCATGCTGAGGAGGTAGTATTCCTCAAGTTTGTGAACAACAAAATCACATTTTTGTGTTTGAAAGGATAATGAAGAATATGGGGTGTGTGTGTGTGTATATATATATATAATGGTAATTATTTCATCTTTATAATAAATATATTTATATGTATCATATGTTTTATTCTAATTAAATTTATATATTCCATGTATCATGTTAACAAACCACATCACTTTGTGGGGTTGGAAGTCCACACTTCCTTAAACGATGTTATCATATTTATGAAATATTATATGAATTAAAGGCATGTTTAATAAAATGAATACATAATTAGAAATAAATATTAAATTTTAAATGTATAACACATAATCATATTTTTCATTATAATTTCTACCACAAGGTATTGTAAATGAAAAATGAACAATCATCGTTTTGTGAGGCAGTAGTTCGCCATAGACAGAAACATTACGTCCTTTACTTATTAGATGGATGTCTGTGTATGTTTAGGGAGAAAAAATATCATAAAAATATATTAATATATTTTGAATACTTAATTGTAAAAAATATTTAAATAATAAGTGTTTTGGGAGTGGATAATATAAATAAAATAAAAAATCTTATGAGAAGATATTTCCTCTTAAAAGGGTAACTACTTTTTCTTTGTACCAAAAGGCATCCGTTGATGGGTTTCTACCAAATGGTAGGATTTGAGGTATATGAGAGGATATTTGTAAAATTATATGGTATGTACATGGATAATCGTTTGTGGTATGAGTTCTTTTAGGAATGGAGAGAGGTGGTGGCCTTTTATAAGGGGAAGAAAAAGAGTCACATCGTAGTTCTGAAAAAAAGTTAGTTGTACCCCTGTTTCCCCCCAAAAAAAAGTCTTAAAAATCAAAAAAACAATAAAATTTATGGTTAATGTCCTATTTATGGCCATAAATTGAGTGTTTGAGAAGTGGATGGGCCATTAGGGCCGTATGTTAAAGGTTTAGTCTTTTATTCAGTTTAATTTTACACATATAATTTGAAATTAATGTTAATTTCATTAACTAATATTTTTGGTAAACAAAATATTTTGTATAATTATATATTATATATTATTCTAATTCCAAATATGAATCCATTATTCCATATTATAATCATAGAAATGGTGTAAATTAATTTAATATTCATCTTATAGGATGGACGAAAATGCGGGTTTTTAAATAAAAAACATTTAAATGATTGATATGTTTTTATAATCAATTTCAATGTAAATTTTATTCCATTCATGGAAATCATATTAGTTAATAAAAATATTTTCTAGTTAATCCTTAAAAATAGTTAAAATAATAATTTAATCTTTTAAATTATTTAGATGAAAAAGAAGTTAAGACCTAAAACTATGTACTTTTGAATATTCATTAAAAATGAGTTGTTTTAGAAAAATATCGAAAGTTCTCCATAAAATAATTATCCTGTTGAAATTAAAAATATAATTTTTTAATATTAAAAAATTAATTTTTCATAATTCATATTTAAAATCTTTTCTCCATTAAATGGAGGTAAAATTACATTTATAAAAAATATAATTTTGTTGATTAAAATTGAGTTTTTTTATCTTATTACTATAAAAACAAATGGATGAATGAGGATAATATTTTCCATAATATATAAAATATATATTTCATAAAAATTATGAACATATTTAATTTAATTATTTTCATTATGACAGAACTCTTTTAGAAGTATATAAATAACAATATTTCATTGTATATCTAATTTGTTCATATTTTAATTTCTCATTAATTGGTAACCCATTAATTAATTTCATATTTATATAAAATATTTATTTTAACAATTTAGTTTATCATATTCATAACCTATAACATAATTGAATTATTTTATCATATTAGAGTAAATAATAATATTTCAATAATATATTTTTATTTTCAGAAAATAGAACTTGTGTATAACATATGCTATCATGTATTCTCACTCTAGCATGTTACACAATCTATCGATGAAGGTAAATCTTGTGTGTAACATAATATATCTTGGTGTTTCATGCATAGAGATATATAGGGTGTATTTTGAATAGTAAATATATTATAATGTTCTAAATATTATATTATGTTACATGCTTGGTGTCATGTGTCATACACATGACCAAATATGAGGTAACTACTTTTAATTTTTTGGTAATCACATAAAAAATATTTTCTCAACCAATATCTTCATATATGATATCTTAGAATACCTGCCTACAATATATATCTCTTATTTTAGGCATAAAACGCAACTTAGAGGTGTTAAGGTGTTAATCAAAAGAGATCATTTGAAGAAGATGTATTGATTTTTATTATGTTTATATAATTTATTTCTTCTACTAAGTAATTCATATATACTTCAAACCATGATGAAATAATAACTAAATTATCCTCTATATACAATGATTTTTCATGTTAATATCATTAACTATATCCATATAGTTTTCTATAAAATGTGAAAATAATTATTAATTTGTGCATATGTTTAAACTATCACATCCAAAAACCTAAATAATTCATATTTATCACAATAATTAATGAATGGTACTAAAGATTAATGTAATAATAAATCATTTTCTTTCGTACCATTCAACGGACATGAAAATTATAATGTCGTTCATGCGTACGTGTGAACTAGCACCTCCATGAACATATGTGATTAATGATTAATCACCATAACTCATGGAATATATATAAATATAATTTAATTTTTTATATGATATTGTGATATTATGGTAATTCTATGAAGTTAAAATTATAATTAACATCTTTCCACAATTATCATTTAAAAATTAAAACATTACTCATGCGTACGAACGACCTACCATCTAATTGATTATAAAGTAGTTAATTTTTCATATAAATATTTTAGGGGTTATTTAATTATAATTTATGTATAAAATTTATAATGATGTCATGAATATTATTTTTCATATGATGGTTAATTAACACATTGACTATTTCTATCATACCAATGTCATTATGGACTAATGTATCAAATATCATCAAAAAATACAACATAAACATATATAATTTAGTAATTCCAATAAAATTGTAAGAAGAAATATAATGGAAATAATATAAATTATAAACGATCTCAGTGAATAAAAAATAACCAATTTGTTTTAATCAGGAAGATAAAGAACGTACGTTAAGAGTCAGACTCAAGGTATGAGATTTTTTCTCAATCAATTTTAAATGAGGAATATCATGATGATATGAACAATTAATATTTTATAATAATTATAAACAGCTACTACAAAATTAATTATCTATATTATTTCTATAATAATGTTTCTTCATGTTTTGTTAAATTTATTCTTTCATTTAAATTATTATATGAATTATCAACGTGGTATGAGACACCTTAGATGATCAAAGATTTAATTATCAAATATTTGTTTCAATTTCAATAATCTTGATATTATTTGACATATTTATTTAAAGAGATATAAAAATATTATAAATGAAATTTTATTTCTATTTTTAATTTCATTAAAAGGATATAAATAATGATTTTTATGTGTCTTTATCTAGGATGTTTTGATAAAAGGCAAAAACAATTTCCTATTGTTAACTTATACAATGACAATGATTTTTCCACAATCATGGAAATTTTTTTATTTTATTCTACCTTTATAGGATTTAAAGATTCCTTAAATGAATAACCATCTTCATGTTTTGGTGTATTTAGGTATTTGAAATTTAGTTTCAATGGAAATTTAGTTTTGGTTTTGAAAATGATTTTGATAAAATGGTATTTTTATATGAATGTGTTTTTTCATATAGGATTAAAATAATTTTTCAAAGGATTTTATGATGAATATGTTTTATTAATGAAATGTTACTTGAGAATTATAGGAAACATGTGAATCATTTATAACTTAACATGGGGTGGACTAGATAGTTCTTGGAAATCCCATATTATTATACCATTTGGTGGCCTACAATGTTTCGTGATAGCCCGCTATAGCTTAACATGGGGTGACCATGATAAGACCTAGAAAGCCTATTATATCTTAACGTCGGATATGCCAAATAGTGAAATATAATCCTTGTATATCTTAATTTTATTTCAGATATATATTAGTTTTGATTGAATGGTTTTTCTAAGGTTTTTATGTATATGATTCCCTATGTCACCTAAATGAGTTTCAAAAATATTATATGGGTTTTAATGATTTTATGTTAGTGGAATGTACGTTACGTTCCTGTAAAAAAAAATTATTTCATATTTTAATGAAAATTGATGATAATGAAAAAATTTATATTAGATTCAATATTTTTACTAAACTAATGATCTCCTTCATTTTTTAATATTAATGTAATTTTTTTCTCATTGCATATCTAAAATTTTATTCTCATGACTTTAGGGATAATATTGGAAATGATGAGATAAAATAGAATATTTGAAGGGTGACCCGGAAAATACAATATATTATTAAGGGTTTACTTTGGTGTAAAAATGGATACTTTTTAGAAGTGTCCAATTTTAATGCATGGCTTTAGGTTATAAATTTTTTTCAAAATTATCTACAACTCTTAACTGATAATATCATTGAATATTAATTCTAGTTATTAAAAAAATAATATTCACGGTTTAAGAATGTGAACATACATTTATTATAAAATGATGGTTTAGAAAACTTTGGAGATTAGGAAGTATTTGTAAGAGTTATGGATGTAATCATGGGTTTATAATTACAAGATTTATCATATTTTTGTTTCCAGTAAATCCTTATTTGATGCATTAAATTATTATATTTCATATTCAGTAACATTATTTTTCGAGACAATAATTTTTTACTAATATATGGGACATTAAATTTTTGGAAGATAAATTAAAGGTAAGAGATATTCAATGAGGTTAAATCAAATTAACTTATTTTTGATATTTTTTAATAAATTACTATATTTTTATAAAAAATATATTAATATTGTTTTAGAAAAATAGAAACCATTTGGATAGGTGATAACCTATGCAGTCTAAAAAGTCCAGGAGAAGCAAACCCACATCTGAAGGGTGATAATGATACATCCCATACCACTAGCCAATGTGATGTACTAGTAACTATATCATTTTATTTATAGTTAATTGGTTTTAATGATAAAGAATAATTAGAATTTGGGAACATATTTTTTATCTAATAGATAACCTTGGGATGGGGAAGTTATTTGGAGGTTATGTGATAAATGATTTTTAGGAAGATGTTTACTATATTTCAAACCCTTTTTTATTGAGGTAAAAAATACTATGTGATTTTATTTTATATATAAAGGATCAATTATATTTTAATTGAAAATATAATTTTTTTTGTTATTAAACAAATTATTAACCAATATAGTAAAATATGTGATTAGGGAAATTGGTTTATGGTATTAGACATTAATGAGGATTGATAATAATTGGATATAAATATTACAAATTATCACAGAATAATATGGTATAAAATCCATTTGAATATTGGGATTCAAACGAAGTTTATATTATTTTGAGGAATTTTAAGGACAATTGTTTTAATAGTCTATGTTGATGTTTTGGTGTCACTATTGAATTTTGTAGCATAAAATAGTTCTTTAAATACAATGGTTCATTATTTTTGGGTAATTAACATATCTATTTCTAATATTTTTTTTGGTTAATTTCTAAAGTCATGAGTAATATATTTACATGATTTTATAGATTTAGTGATATTTATAAGAAGATTCTAATAATAGGGGTATGGAAATTAATCATATATACAAATATATTGGAGAAAAAATGTGATTGTGGTGTAATATGATTAAAAGATGAATATCTATAGGAATTTTAAGTTTATTTACATATAATATTATTTTAAGTAGTAAATTATATCATCAAAAAAATGAAAATGATCACAGAAAATGTTATTTGTTTACTTTCCTTAACCACAAATCAATGGCCTTTTAACTCATAATTGATTTATGGTTTGACATGGTAGATAGTATAATGATCATCTTCTCTATTAACCTCCATTAGAACATGATTTTTTGGTTTCTCTTCAATATCCATGTTTTACTATATGAAACCCAAGTAAGTGTTATCTCAAGTGACCATCATACAATATTTTATTTCTTTTATGGTAAATGTTTTTTTAATTCATTTTAGGATGTGGGATTTCAATAAAATTATTTTTAAAATTAAATCACCAAATTTTGATTCCCAAAAGCTCATTTCAATGATTAAATATATTAATGGAAGAGGATATTTTATATCACTAATTTTTTAAATTAAGTATAAAAAAACGATTTAAATATGTACAATTGTATTTTATACCAAAAATTAAAAAATCACCAAATTTTTGGATTTTATTAATCGAATATGTATATAAAATATATAAAATATAATTTTTAGTAGTTACCTTATATGTATTTAATGAAATGATATTAGAACCAATATAATTTTTACTCATAAATGTAGCATTCTTAGGAAAAGGCAGTTTTATAGCCTTTTGATATCTTACCGGATTGAAATCTTGATTTCGAATCCTTTATAAGTTATATTTGAAAAAATTAATTTTTTTTGATTTTTTAGTAATAAAATTCAATTTTGTTGATTTATTTATTTTAATGATATGTTTTAGTTTTTCATGTATGGTGAAAAAATAATGAATTTTAAATGTAAACAATTTTTCAAAAAAATTATTTATTATTTGAAATGATAGTTTTTAATTATTTTATTGTATTTTGAGACATTTTTTTAATCATTAAATATAATGTAGGTAATTGGATGAAATTTCAACATGATATTTTATAGAAAAACATTTTTAACTTTTGAACTTTTTACTTTAAAAACACGTTTTCTTGTACAAAATTGGAATTAATTTTTAAATAATTTTTTCAATTTAAATATTTCGAATTTTAAAAAATGGATTCCATATTTGAAAATCATAATATTAATTTTTTATAAATAGGTACCTTTTATATTTGGTCAAAAAGAATAATAACATTTAAAAAAATACAAGATTTAAGGGTTAATCAAGAAATTGTGTGTAAAAATACAATTATAAACATTATAACATAAACAAAAAACATTTCCCAATTTAATGGGACGATTATTTTTTATCTAAAATCATTAAACGATCAATGATGAGTACATTTATTTTTTTAGATGAAAATATCTCCTTTAAAATATTATATAAAAAAGTCAATTTTTTCTTACTATTGTTTTTAATAAGATAAATATTTCAAATATTCAGATATATAAGATATGTTTATCCATAAATAATATGATTAAATAAAAAAGATTTCTATATCATTGTAATTTATTTATATTTTTATTGTAAAAATAATTACCTTAATAGTGACATAATCGTGATACAAAAATGGTTTATTTAAAGAAAGAATGAAAAAAAATATTAAAAATAGTAAAATAAATACTATTTTAGATAGTTAATTCCATGAATAATTTTTATTAATCAATTGGAAATGGTATTGATGTTTTAGATTTCTTGATATGAATTTATGTCTTTTTAATTTTTATATACGATAAAATAATGAATACTATAAAAATTGACATTGATTATATTTTAAATTGAATAATATATGATAAAAATAAATAAAATATCAAATATTTATAAAATTATGAAATATTATTGGGATAAGGATTGAAATTAGATCCATGATTCATTTAGGGTTCGTTTGGAATATTATAGTAACTATATTAACCATCAAAGTGTAAAAACACATGTTTCCACATTAAGAGTATAAGGGTTTAAATAAGGTTTCAAACCAACTGATAAGGGTAAGAATGTAACCGAAAGTTGACAAAGAATTATTTCATAAAGAGTAATATAACCTCCTCACATTAATATATAATTTTAGTTTTTAATTTACACTTTTACATAAAAATAACATATATATTATTTAAGTCAATAATTGTCATTAAATGTCACTCTCATTATGTTTAATAACATTCATTTGTGTCGACGTAGGGAAAATATCAGGAAATCAATGAATATAAGAAAATAATTTTATGTACATGAATTTATTTTTTTATATAAATTTATTTTTAATATGTAGAACTTATTTTATTACATTAAAATATTCTTCATTGATAAAACAATATTGAATTAATTAAGATATAAATAAAATAATTGTTTTTAGTAATATTTTTTCTAATATTATTTGATGAGTTAATGTTTATAAAAAATTATATATATATATATATGATATATTATAGAATTTTGAAAACATTATATTATAATAAACACATTGTATTGAAATATCTAAAGTCAAATTAAATAAATAGTATCAAATTTGACAATAAAGATATTTTAAAAAATTAAATTATTTTTTAGTTATTTAAAAGTTTGAAAATGGTAAATATTAAAAAATGAGAAAATATATGGTCAATAATGGATTCTCATGTTCATTTAGAGGGAAATTTTAAGTCTTTCCCTCTACAGTAGTCTTATTAATGTTTATTATTTTAAGAATTCCAAGAGTTCCCCTCCCCTATCGTAGATAGGTAACCCATTCATCTCTTCTAATAAAATATTAAAACCCATTTTTTCACCAATGATCTTCAAAAATTCCATTAAAATGCATCCTAATATTATAGATCTCTTAATTTATGTGTAACGCTCCCATTAGAACTGTAAAGTTGTTAATCAAAAGAGATCATTCGAAGATGAGGGATTGATTTTAATTGAGTTTTTCTATTTTATTAGATCTTCAAATTGTTTTTAATTTTATTAATTCCTGATGAAAAAGTAATAACAGTATAAAAAATATACTAATATGATATTATGATAATATAAAAACCTATATCCACCTCATTTTCCATCAAATAGAAAAATAATTATTCGTTCGTGTGTCTGTGTAAATTATAACCACCACGAACCAAAATAATTAATTTCTCATCACCATCTCTCAAGTATTTAAATAATAATGTAATTAAGGTTTATATATTATATTTATGAATTATTTATTATAATTAACAGAATAATAAAAAATTTACATTATTTTATTTCTGTGAACATGAAAAATGATAATATCATTCATCCATTTGTGTGAACTATCAACCCTATGAAGAGTTGTAAATTATTTTTCATCACCACATGAAATTGAGAATCTGTAGTATTATTTTTTCATTATTAAAATCGTATTAATGTTATTATGATCATTTTGGAATGATATTAAGATATTACCTTCTATCCATAATGATAATTGAAAAATGAGAATGTTACTCATTTGTATAGAGGAACTACTGTCTCTATGATTATAACAAAAATCATTTTTCGTAACCATCCATAATGATTTGATTTATATGCAAAATTTACATTGAAAATTGATAATAATATAATGAATGTTATTATATAGTTGAAATATTAATTTCCACTTTGACTATTGACATCATACAATAGTTATTTTGGACTCAACTACCAAATATCCTAAAAACATCATACTTTAACATAAACAATTAAGTAACTATTATAAAGTTGTAAAAAGTGGTATAAATAAATTAATAAAAATTATATCAATTATAATTAATTTAAATAATAAACTTATTGTTATTATTCCATATGATAAAAAACAAATGTGATGATTTAGACTCAATGTAAGGGATTTCATTTCAATCTCTATTCATTGAGGCATTTCATAATGATATGAACCTTTATTATTTAATAACGTTTATAGACTACTATGATAAAATTTATTATCTATATTTTATCTATAATTGTGTTATAAATTGTTTTTGTAAATGTATACCTTTATGGATATTATGTTTTAAATCATTAATGTGTTATATGACACATTGATTATTTAATGATTAAATTATCAAATCTTTTTCTTCATGTAAATATTATTGAAATTATTTTTTATGTTTATTTATGTGGATATAAAGGTATTATAATGTAAATTTAATTCTTATTTTATGTTTAATCAATGTTTTTCAAAAATTATTATTGTCATATACTTTTTTACATAACGTTTTGACAAAAATGAAAAATAATTGTTGGATTCTAAACTTATATATCGATAATTTCTTTTCCACCACCACTACATACATTATTTTATTTCCTTTTTCCTTTGAAAAAATTAATTTTTAATAAAATGAAATAAAAAGTTTATATTTTTTTGATATTTGTTATTTAAAATTCAGTTTTAATGAAAACGTTGATAATGTATTATATTTTTTTTTTACAAAATGTAGTCTTTGTAATAAAGTGTTATTCATATGGGATTTAAGTATTTTATTAATGGTTTTTATGATGAAAGTGTGTTATTAATGACATTTTACATGAAAATTAAAGTAAAATACTGAAATTCTTATATATTAACAAAGGGTGGGCTAGATAGTGCCGATAAATCCTATTATATCTTAACATGGGGTGGCCACGATAACACCAATAAATCCCATTATAACATAACAATGGGTGGCCGAGATAGCGCCAGATATGGCCATTATATCATTACATATGGAGGCCTAGATAGTGTTGGGTAGGCCTATAATAGGTTAATTGGAAGTCGATAATATGGTTTTTTTAATTAAAATGGTTTAGAAATGATTTTTTGTTTATGACGATCCAAGTCACCTAAATAATTTTTTATTTCATTCTATGAATTTTAATTATTTTTTTTGTGAAAAATTTCTGTTTTTCCTTGAAACATGTTTAATTTCATATTTTAAATGAAATTTTATGTTGATAGTAAAAATTATATGAGGTTCTGTGTTTTTACTGAACTATATTTTTTCTTTCATTCTTTATACCTTATTAAGATTTTTTTCTCATTTCATGATTAAAATTGCATTCATATGATTTAATGGAGAAAAGTGGAAATAATGAGATCATGGAAAATATTGAGAAGACTGATTTGGAAAAGAGAATAGTTTTCAAGGGTTTTCCTTGGGGAAAAAATGGACACTTTATTGAAGTTTCCACTTGTAATGTATAGTTTTAGTTTGAAATAATTATTTCAAATTCTCTAAAATTATAAAATGAAAACATCCTCAATTTCTAATTATTGTTTAAAAACACGTGAAAATATAATTTTTAAGTCCCGTTATATTAAATTAACAATCTCACACCAGCTCTCTTAGAAGAAAAATAGATAACAATTAAAGAAAATTCTAGGTGTTTTTTCTAGATTAAAAATAGGTTGAACTAAAAATGAACCCCCTATGAAAGATGGAATCTAAGATGGAATTCATTGAAATAATGTTAGGGAGTGACCGTTTTTGTCATTCATAAACCACTAATAAGAAAAAACAAATAATGTTGAAAAGGAGAATAATTATGGAGATGAGATCAACTACTTATTCAGCACATTAAGATGCTTGATCATGTTTGTACAATTGTATAATTAATTAATGGATGATACAAAGGTATGTCATTAATACTAACGTCATTTTAAATAAGTACTTACGTTTATTAACACAATGAAATACATTAGTGAGAAAATGAGATGTATTCCTACTAATGATTAATAATATGTTAAGGAGGTAATGTAATTCCTTTCCCAAAATATCAATATGTAAAATGGATATATTGAAGTTAAAGAATTTTTCGAATATGGACATCCCCATTCCTAAATTGGGGAATCATTGAAATAAACGTCTCCCACATATGAATTATTATTTCTAAATAGTTATTTGATTTATGCAGTCATAAGATGTAATATGATTCATGGGGATTCAATTGTTCAGAATTACATCTTATGAAGTTGAAATAAAATTGATAAATCTTCAATAAGAGGTATTAGTCGACTAAAAATGATTACCATGATATGTAAACATAGATAAGATGAAATATTCATTCCAAAAAGTGGATCAACTAATTTGATAAACAACATGTTGTTCTTAAGAGGTTAAGTATTAAGTGGTATTTATGATAAAAAATCAATAGATTGTAAGACCTATCTGATGATGTTTGAATCTTTTGAACCACTAAAATACATATAGAGTACAAGTGGAATTAGTTGATTGAATTTTTAACAAGTGGTGTCAATTTCCAAGTCATGTGATGTGATCATTACACCCAAGGTGCTGAAATATTTTTCAAAAATAGTTTGGTGTAGAAGTGTAATGGATATCAGATGTTTTGTTTTGAGATATAGAAAGCTAACAAGATTTATGTTAATTTTTTGATATTGAAGAGGGTAATGGAAAACATTGAGGAAATCATTAAATACTGATGTTTCCAACCCCAATCCTAGTGACTATAATTACCAAAACTATTATAAATAACATTCCCTTTCTGATTCAGTTAAATGAATTATTATATATTATTTTATTATAAAATATTTGATCTTATTTTTTTATATAATATCAAATTTAGTTGAATGTTATGATTCATAACCAATGAGATTGTAGTTGGTAAAAATATATCATATGATTATTATAAACATAGGGTCTTGGTAATACATTTGACATAGTCAAAGTGGTGGCCTAAAAATTTAAGCTAATTATCCATGTGGAAAATTTATAAGATATTAGAGGGAGATAACATAACTGGTCATTTCCATTATTCAAACCCAAGATAAGATCAATTAACAAAAGTGTGTATGAACCTATTGATAAGATCATTTTAAGCTTGTTGTGTTCACAACCAAAACCATGTATTATGAGAAACCACATGAAAATATCAACATCAAGAACCTTACCCTTTGGTTGTTTTTTGTTTTAATAAAGGGATCTTTTTCAGGCCCCTTACAATATGAATGTGTATTCTATATATTCAATAGAATAATGATTTTATTTACTACTTATTACTGTTACTTTATAATTTTTTTTTATTTTTATAAGATAAACCAGAAAATTTATTTTTGTTTAATATACAATTTAAATTAAGAAACTCCTCTTTAATTATTTTAGGAATTTTAAAAATAAATCATATTAAAAAAAATTAATTTTTACTTATTTTAAAAGTTAATATAATTATTATGAAGTCTAATGTCATTTTTATAAGGGATGGAAAAGTATTATATTAATAAAACAACCATTTTTAATTAAATAATGATTAAAACTGAAAATGATAACATTAAAGTTTTTATCATATTTTATTGATAAAATAAATATTATCTTTTCATTCATCACTTTTAATTAATATAATAGATAATTTATCATAATTTTCTAAGACAGACAAATTTTTCAGTACCCATTAAGTACAGTATAAATATATGTTCTATAATAGGACATCAAAAATTCAAAAAACTGATTTAATAAATTCTAAAAAGGGTACCCATGAAAAAATGTGTGTTTCCCCTTTAAAATAATTTTATTTTTAGGTTATTTAGTCAATTTTTAGGGCCTTTACGAATCCTCAAAAACATATCTTATATTTCAAGGTTTTAAAATCATTTCTTTATGAACATGAATCACATAAACATCACCAATTTTAATATATTAATGTGTTAGGACCTGAATCTAATAAAATATAGGTATCCACTCAATATTTTTATAATTCATTGGGAAAAAATGGGATGTATTATGGCTTTGGGTAATTTTTAATAGAGTTATAAACCTATGTTGGAGGAATAATTGATAACTCCCTTATATTTTCCCATATAAAGTCACTGACCTCTCCTACGTCTTCACTTAGAAACCTCTTATGACTTCCTTAATATTACCTCCCCTCTATAGAGTCATCCTATTGTTCCCCCAAGATATCCAGAAGCTCCTACCATGATATTTGAATCATCCCCTCAAGGAAAGGGATCCTTTCCTTCACCTCTTTAATCATGCATTTTCTTTATATCTTGTCTTTTATTTCCGATTCATATGGTTGCGATATGATTTACATATATTATTTAAAATAAATTTGATGTCCCAATTATGAGATACCCCATTAAGACTTATTAAAATATTTCATGAATCTGTTTGTAATGTTGAATTGTACCAAATTTTTACAGCGATTTTTCATATGAAATGATTGTGTTGTGAATATCCATCACCATTTCCACTCAAGGGTATTCACCTAGATGTACCTATTATTATTTAATTGGGGACCACCTTGTATTAATATTACACTCTGTAATCATGGCGTTTAAATTTATCAAATATATCATTCTATTATATGACCAATCTTGCACACTTGTGTATGTACATGATAATGATGCGATGGGTACCCGTGAAATTATATAGTTCTCCAATGAATTGTGTAATGTATTAGTCACATGAAACATAATGTATGTAATTAGGGTGTGAAAATAATCAATTATATGTATTTTTTACCATGTTATGGTGTCTTGTTATTTATCCTTGACATATGATTATATTTTCATGTTTAAATTTATTTCTATATTCCCTTATTACACTTAATGTATTATGATATATAATGTATGTTTGTTCATGTTTAGGATTATCAACCCTTTAATAACCCATTGAAATTACAAATATATGGATTGTAAGATTTTTTTCATGATATTCCATCTTTATTCACTCTCTTAACCTTATAGATGACCAATTTCTTATGTATTTCCCTAGGTTATCCCAGGGAATTTTAAAAATGATGGAATATTATGATCTTGTTAAAGAGCTTTCAATAATGTTGATGTAACGAATATTTATTAGTTGTATTATGATGATACTAATTACTAAAATACAATGTATGTATAAATATACTATATTGTAATACATTAGTTGTTTTTTAATAAATAATGAATTAATGTTTAATAATGAAAATTGTTGTCATCTTTGGTATCAAAGGAATGTTTAGTTGTTTTGGTATTAGGATTAAAAATCTCTTGAAAAAACCATAAAGATAAGACTAAAAATAATAATCCATCTCAATAATTTAAGAATTATTTATTAATTAGTTAATGAAAATAAATCCATTTTTGAATACTACTTATTTATGTGGCATCAGTATAGATGTACCTAGGGTTAGAACCTAAAATAACTAAATTGATTTAGACTATATCAAAACGGGTTCCAAAAAAATGGGCCTCACTATAGACCTATTTTAACACTCTAAATATATTTGATTTATTAAATACATATATTCACTAGAATCCATTGTAAATGGAGAAAAAAATTCCCAAAATACTCTTTGTTGGATAATAGATCACGGATAAATTAGAATGTATCCTATAAATTTACAAGTTAAGGGAATGAATGTAATTTATACGTTTTACCTTTAATTTATATAATTAATAGTTTTAAAATAATCACCCCTAAGTCTATTTGAGATGTTATAATTGGATAGAAAAGAATTAAATTGTCAATTGTAGGCTTATTGTCCATTAATCTATGCATTCCTTTATATCTATCTTGTTTGGAAGATCTATTCAAACAACACCACAAATCATTAAAGTATAGAAATAATTTAAATCAAAAATTTTGGAAATTATTCCATCCTACATATATAACTTCTTCCATATCAAATTTTTTTGTTTGAAATTACAATTAAACCATGTGTTACTTTTTATTGTATTTTTATTAAAACATTTTTATGGATTGTATTTCCTCACATTTATCCAACATAAATTACCATGTGAAGGAAATCACTCTCAGTGTTATAAATCAACCTTCGATTCTATAATAGCCCAAGGAGGAAGACAAATCTTATTTAGAACAGATATCTCAATCAGGGACACTGTTTCTTAATATGAAATTGTATATAGCTCACATGTATGAGTCTAAAAAAATATCCTCCTCAATGATATTATCATTGTGAGGGAATACACTGATGTATTTCCTATACAATTTCTTGGTATTCCACCTAGATTAGAGAATTAATTATAAATTGAGATTATACATGGGGATTGCTACAATATCCAAGACTCCATAGATAATGGATGTTGTCGAACATGAGGTTATATAGAGGAATATATAATAGAATCTTGATATAGGTTTCTCATGACCACATGCATCCCCAAGGGGCGAACCAATCCACGTCACCAATAATAAGGATGGTTATATGATCCATTAAATTGATTATCAGGAGCTCAAAAAGATCATGATAAAGAAAAATATCATCTTCTATAGTTTGAGGAATGGTTTGATCAGATATGTGGATTCCAGTATATATAATAGGTGGATATTTGGTAAAGGTAATATCATGTAAAGGTTTAGGAGGAGGATATCCCCAAGACTTCTTTCCATATAAGGTATAATAATTGTGAGTTCATAGTAATTCCATTTGAACTTACCAATTCTCAAGAAAACATCATGAAAATAATGAATAATATATAAATATATTACCTCCAAAAAGTTTTGTTTTTATTTACCTATTATATTATAATATGCCCCTAAAAGAAATAAGTATGAGGATGAGTATCTAATCACCTGGCTAAATAAGGTAATATTAAGAAGAATTATGAAAATTATAGAAAAAGTGAGTTCTTTTTAAAGGAAGTATCAATTCTAGGGAATGTTATAATAGGAAATGGAATCTCTATAGACCCTTCAATGATTGACGAAATGAATGGAAGGCATATGAAAACATATATTATAGATATTTGTAGTTTCCATTAACTATATAGGTATTATCTATGATTTATGAGAAATATATCATGATTTTCAAATGCAATAGCCAATCTAAATCATAAGGGAGTTTTTTTAAATGGAATATGAATAGATATTAATGTTTTTTAAAAATAGTCTTATCACTACACGTATAATTACACTACCCACAATTAGGGAACATTTCATTGTAAATAGCGATACTTTACTGAAGATATTGGGATGTGTACAAATAGTTAATGATAAAGAGAATTTTTATGACAGAAGGAAATTGAATGTAAATAAGTAGAACTACCCAAACATGATTTATTATTTGTTGTAGAAATATTTACATGGAAAAATTAATTTCAATTCATATTTGGGGAGATTTGTGAAATATATACACATAATAAGATTCTTAATTATATATTTACGTAGAATGAGCTGAATAATCCCTAATGAATATACATAGATCTAATTAATGACCATGGATTTTCTATCCACTAAATAAATGCGATTCAAAATATTTTGGAGAAATCAATATATAGAAAGGATGTAGAAATATTATCATTAACGATATTAGGAAGGATCTGATCTTAATATGGTTAGAAAGGATATAAATGGGAGTAATAAAGGGAGGGAAATCACAAATCCTTTCAAAAAATATTTTCCAACCGTCAGTTCTAGAGAATATTAAGGATTATAAAAGAGATAATGTAAAAATTCAGATGATGGTGTAAGATTCAAGTAAAGTTAAATCCTCTAATTTCAAAATTAATGAAAAATGATTTTTATGATTTGGGTAAAAAATATATGTACCATAAAATCTTGAGATAAACCTGGAGCTATTTTATGCAACACAGAGAACAACCTTCTCCATCAATCATGAGTGGAAAAATATGTATCATGATCTCTAAGGGAAATATTGGGGTGATAATATAAAGAATCTGATCATGGAATATACATAAAGGTGTCTTTTATGTCCAAAAGTGAAGGATAAAAGTAAAAAATACAACGGGATGATGCAACCACCACCCATACCTACATGGGAATTGGAAAAAATAACCCTGGACATTGATAATTGATTTATACAGACATCAAAATTATATAATTCCATTTTAGATATGGTGGATCATCATAGAAAGTATTATAACTCATTGAAATTTTAGAGGATATGTCCTTCAATAAATTGAAATGTATATATGTTAGACAAGTTGTGAGGGTATATGTAACTAAACTTTAAATTGTATTGGATAAAGATTCAAGATTTACCACCATGTTCTGGAAGATTCTCTATCATTCTTTAAATATTGAGTCAAACTTCTTCATGGAATATCTCCATAAAACTAGTTGTCAATATGAGTGGGATGTCATAAAACCCGAGGAAATTTTGATAGTATAGTAAATGGACATAAAATGAGGATGTTCTCTAGAAATTATTCTAGTTTATTTACAATACAATTATAGTTTCCATTAATTCAATTGGTACTCTACTTTTTAATACATTACTATTAAATCATTTTTATGACCAAAACATAAATGAATTACAATAATTTATATAAAGGGTGAGGTTCCTTTGAAAATTTTCTTCATACATCATGTATACAGATAAAATAGAAAATGTAATTTAAATACTTATTATTTACCATTTTTAATGATCATTATATCTAGGGTAAATTTAGTTATTTTAGGAAATAAATCAATGAATAAGGTGAGCTATAATCCTAGTAGGATTATGAATAAAGGTAATGAATCAATGTATCAATGGTGAACATAATCCTAATAGTCATATCACAATTATATTATCATCATCATAATAATTAGAGAAACATTTGACAATGTTATGTAATGTGGAAATTCATAAAAATGAAACATCATGACATTGTGGTTGAATAACCAACATAGTTGTGAAAAAATATAATTTCATGTTCACAAAAAACATATGTGCATAATAATAACATTATCATATTGAAAAAATGTAGCATCATGATCCCCCATAAGAAAAATTATCTCTTGAGATACATAATATTACCCATTGCATTGGTGGGCGATATAATTCCGATACCACCCTTCACATAATAAATTACCATAAACTTGAATGCAACATATAATTTATAACAATAATAGTTATGAAATAAAACCATGGAAGAGAATGGGTTTTCTAAGGATTTTGTAAATAAAAATTTAATAAATAATCATTTTTCTTCCAAAATGAATTCAGTATATCATACATAGAATTAAAATATCATTATTCTTGAGTAGATAAAAAGCATATCAAGAGGATTAAAATATGATCCATCTGAAATTGAAGTATCACTAAAAAAATATTTTCAATGAATAAATTATCGAATTTTAGGAAAAATTATATCCCCAAAATAAAATGGAAAGGTAATTAGGAAGGAAAAATATAAACCTTAAAATTTATCAAGAGAATATTTCCAAAATAAATGAATTGGGTTCGATGATCCCCTTACCTAACTCCAATATTTGTCTCCATTATTCCTCCTAAATTATAACTGTATGATTAATAAAAAAATTTATAGATGAGAAATATGTTAATTTTTGAACAATTTATCCGTTATAATTATTATATTCTTTGTATAACATTTGTTGGTATAAATGTATTATTGTTGTATCATGTTTTAATTAAATTTGACCATTTTACCGATTTCACAAATTTTGTCCAAAGTCATTGTAAATTAGTAGAATTAATTCTATATTTTAATAATCAAATTAAATGAATGTAATTTATAATTCATAATATCTAACCATGGTGATAATTATAAGTGCTTACATTGAAAATTCTCTGTTGGAGGACAATCAACTTTTGAAAGAACATTTTTTGGAGATCGAGAAAAAATATTTTGACATGTATATATATCATAAATATTATTCATATATTATGTTAAAAATATTAGTGTAATATAAAAAACTACCTAAGCAGTATTATATGTTTTTAATGTGTGGTGAAATATAAGTGGAATAAAATGGAGAAGTTTAGGGATACTAAATTAATCCTCAATATAGGTATCTTCTATGATACTAAAATTGTCTTGATTCCTGGAGTTGGATTACTGAATAATGTCCCTAATTATTCAATGGGGATTTGGAGGAAGGACTTGTTTCATAGGAAATGATTTAGAATGTAACTGATGACTGTTTTTCCATTATAAGGGAGTGTTATTAATTATACTTTAGGAGAGTGATATTTTTCGGATGAAAAAATAAATAAATTTATATATCAATGGTTAAACAAGTAGTTGTAAATATTTGAAATTTTAAAAAACATTGAAATATAAAAAACTGGATTTTTACAGTTTAAAAATATTTAGAATTTGAAAAAATTATATTATTATAAAGGGAAAGGGAAAAATAGAAAAACTGTTATTTTTTGGAATCATTTTTTACTTTAATATTGGGAAATGTTTTTTTTGTTTGAAAAATATAATTATAGTATTTTAATGTCTCATTTAGAAATTTAAATTTATCATTTACAAACCGAATGTTCTAGAAATTATTCGGTCATTATTACATCATGAATGATATAATATAATATACACTGGTAATGTGAAAAAACATAATTTCAACTACTCACCTGAAAAAAGTAGTTTTTCCTAACATTACAAAAGAAACATCACTGGACAATTTTTATGTGATTATTTAAAAAATTATATAAATTTAATAAAAATAAATTTCTATAATATGATATTTTAATTTTAAATAATAATATTACTATTTTAATGAAATACACTAAAATACAATTTATTAATGATATGCCTAATTTTTATTATAGTTTCTAAATTCTAATATTTATTTATTGGAACTATAAGAATGATATTTACTGATATAAATCAATATAAAAATCATTTATATTACATTTTATTGTTCTAAATTCATATTTCTCTTCCAAAGGGCAGGGCACTATTCCAAATGGTTAGATGACCATTTTCAATGGGCATGTTTCTAGTCCAACAGTCACATTACAATTCCAAAAGTCTCCTTACCTACTATAAATACAAATTCATTCATTAACATAATATTGAAATCAATTCATATCAAGGTTTTATTTGTTAATTTTCTAATATTTTTATTTGTTCACTATTATTTTGTTTTTTCTATATTGTGTATATTTGTGGTAATGATTATAGCATATTTTAGTGATCCATATTTTCCAATATTAGCATTTAAAATTTATATATTTTTCCAATATTAATGTTTTTAATTTTAATTTTTTCATTAATAATTTTTATAAAAAACATTTTTCATAAAATAATTTATTTACTTTTACATTATAATAATAATAAAATAGAGTATATTATTACCCACAATTATTTCAAGAGAAAAAAAAATCATTTTTAATCTATGTATTGTTACAGCCTTCCCCCTAAAATAATATTATCCCAATAAGTGAAACTCATATTCTATGTTGTGAAGAGGTGAGTTTACTCACATTTCATTGTTTCCTATATTTCCAATGTTAAATATTCATATATATGGTCCATAATAATTCTTTAACATGGTGAGATGTCTTATTTCATAGAAATATTTCTCGGTGATCCAAGATCTCAAATACTATCTCTTCATATGAAAGGATATTTTAAATATGTACTACCTCGTGATTTAGTATCTATGAGGGGTCACATATGTAATTTCTCTAGAGATATACGTGGAACTCTTCATGAACTTGGGACGTATTTGGTGGAAGTGCATACCAATTGGATTGTCCTCATAGCCTATCAGGGTTCTCAAATGGGCCAATATACCTAGGGATAATCATTGTTTTATTTAAAAATTACATGGTTCACTTACATGGTGACATTCAAAGTTAAGAACTATATCAAATTTCAAACTTTGAGTCTATTTGTTGGTTTTCAAGATAACTCTCTTTATGACTATGGGAAGGATTTATATGATATTGTACAGCTTGATCCTTCTCCATATTATATTTCAGAAAATCGTGTCCAAGAATCTTAGGATCCCCAAATTCATAAAAAAAATTGAGTTATACATAAATTCCTTTATAGAGTTTCATATGTAGACAATTCATTATATTACTGGATGAGATTAATGTATGAGAAAAAAATTGGATTTTTTGATTTCATAATTATTTAACATCCATTGACTAGGCTCTTAGCATGTCCTAAAATGTATGAATAGTAATTTCAATTTTTCCATCAATTTGGTGGAGACAGAAGATGCTGAAATAAAATTAAGTGCTACAAACCTGTTGAATATTTATTTATAATTTTGAGGTTAACGATGAATCATGTTCAAATATGGTTAAAATTGGAACTCATTAAACCTCACCATATCCTATATATATATATAACATAGAATATTATTAGGAGAGAAATGGTCTCGATTGGACATGATGTGAGCATTCTTGCAGAGTCTATCCACTAAAATCCAAATCATATTATTTAAAATGGATGTCCTTGGGAGGCCATGGTCAAATTCCATAATGACAATATACCATTTCAACATAGGTATATGAAATGGATTCATCATTCCTTTGGAATTCTATCATTATGTTTTAAATTTATAACATACTAAAAACCTTGATAAATACTACCAATATCCTTCTTCATGTTATCCCAGTAGTAGTGAAATAGAAGATCACTATGTATTTTAGTACTTCCGTAATTGGTAGTGAAATTTGATTTATATGCATTTTCCAATTCCACATTCTTTATCTAAGGATATGTAAGACCATGAGGCCTAACTCCAAACCGAATCACACCATCATAGTTGATGTGTAACTCATGTAACTTTACATCTTTACTGAATTCACCTTCTTTTGTAGATCAATATATTCCCTTTATGCCTCCATGACTATCCTTTAGATAAATGGTTGAGAAATAATTTGGGAAATGTAGGATGTATCCACATAGAGAATGATTTATAGATCCATCATGTCATGACCCAACCCTACTGGTCTCGAGCCGCAACTACCCCAAGCCCGCCTCCATAGGCCAGGGGCTGGCAACAAGCACCAAAGGCGTAACAAACATGGGGAGTCCATTGCCTAAATACCAATAGACACACACACAGCCCACTCAATGTAGAAGTGGACAGTAAAAAAGGAAACCAAAGGAAAAATAACTATAACCCAACCACAGACATGCATCAACCTCTATGTAGGAAGGGTAAAGTGACAAAAAGTACTAATGAGATACTGAACAGAAAAAGGAAAAAACTAGCGCCCAACATGAATGGTGACACAAACCAGAAACAAGTAATCAAAAGTAAAAAACTAGTGAGTCTCACACCTAAATGTCCTACTATGACCACTGAATGTAGCCCAAGCTCTTGTGTCCTCTACACTCCTCCGTAGTCTCGATCGACCTGTCAGTCGTCTGCAAGTGCTAACCAAGTACGGGCAAATACCAAGCAGGGGTGAGTATATGGATACTCAGTTGGATGCCCTAAAAGCTCGAGGGAGCATCAAAGGAGGAACCAAAATGGCTAGAAGTAGACAGAACAAGGAATAGTGAAAGAGTACAGTAAATAGAGTGCAGCTCAACCCATCGGAAGAAAGGGAGTAGACTTGTCCAACCAAGAGAAGCTAGACACAAAAATCACGTGGCGTACCCCACATGTCATCACCCCTCCTAGAAGGATAGTAACCGAACACATGTATTGGGAACAAAATTAGTGTGTATATATATATGTGCTCAAAAAAACCAGAACACGTGCGTAAGGGGGTCACTATCTCCAAGATCATCCTAGGAAAACTCGCCAACAGTTCTAAGTATATCCATCTGTATTGCCCCTCATCCCTGTATGTCAAGGCTATCTCCTCACTAAACCGTATGACCAAGAGTCTCACTACAGTAATCACAGAGAGAAGTCACTGACTAACCATAAAGAAAAGGGCTGAGTCTGAAAGAAGTCATCGGGTAACCCACTGCCCAGCCCCAACTAGAGGGTAAACCCCAAAAGGTCATCGGGTGACCCACTACCCATTCCTGCTGAAGGGTAAACCCTAAAAGGTCATCGGATAACCCACTGGGCATCCCAATTAGTGGGAAACCCTAAAATCAATGGGTAACCCACTACCCAGCTCCGTTGAAGGGTAAACCGGAACTGGTCCGATAACTCGGTGATTCCAGCACCATCACTAGGTGTGTCTATCATCGTGACCATGAGTTGGGTTGGATTGAATCAAAGAAACCACCAACCAATGTCCTTTAATGTTTCCACATTTAATTAGATCTTAAAATAGACTCTTCATGCCGAAACCGATTACACCATTGCAATCCTCAAGAAAAAACACATGAAATAGACTACTAACTCGTTAGAAACGGACACCTGACATAAATGTTTTTCAACAGCACTTTATTCCCATACAACATCTCATGGGGTAAAAAACGTTTTCCCAAAATTTTTCAGGAGAACTGCGCCATTGCGATGCACTCTGAAAAAATCCACCAAAACTACTAATCATTCGCCCCAAACGGACGTCTGATAAAATAGTCACAAAACACACTCATAGTTTAAAAGACGGCCCGTGCAGCCCACACCCAAATCTGGTATGAATGCCTCAAACCACCATGGACCACTTCTTCTTGACTCCAGGGTCACAACGCCACTGATGTCGCTTTAAACAGACTATTAATGTGATCGCTCCATCTAAAGGAAGAATCCCGACATAGTACGTAACGAGTGTGACGCGCCACCGAGCCCCCATCTCAAGAATTAAAATTTCCTAATACCATCTCAAAATCTTCCTCTCGAGTAGAGGAATGCACTGCCATAGAATAAATGCATAATGGACTCCCGTAGTGGATGTTACGGGTATCCAAAGTCAAGGGGACGAACCCCCTATGGACAGACTGGCCCGGTCCGGCTAGTCCATCCGGCCTGGGCCAGCCCACGCTGGCAGTCGTGGCTCGCAGTGCTGGCCCACGGCTGAGCCGCATGGCCCGGCCGTGGACCCATATTCCACTGTGCCGTCCGGCCCTCATGGCCGGTCATTGGTCAACTCGAAGACCCATCGAAGGCGGGTCTTTTTCACCTCACGGGGTCGCGCGGCGCGATCCCCAGTCCACCCTGGCTGTCGACCTCACATGCTGCCAAGAGCCATCCGCACCGCGCGATGCCCCCACCGCCTGGAGCCTGCAGTGCTGCACGTAGCCACCATCACTGAGGAGCCTGGTGCTGTTCCACCTTCCTAGAAACTTCCGCGTCCATAGGAAGCCTAGTGGACCACCACGCCAACCACCAGACCACCCCTGGAACCACCAGAAAAAAAGAGAAAACATATGGAAAACTTCCCGGGATCACCCCGGACACCATGGTACTCGAACTTTTGATCCAAAAGGATCATCGGGAAGATAAAATCGAGCCCTACACAACTATGGGCTTCTCTCTACAATTGGAAAACAGTTCGACACAATTAATTTCATTTTAAGGGGTTGAGGGAATTAAAATTGGAAATGCACGAGCCTAACTCGTTGGGCGTAGCCCAATGCTTCACCAACGATCTGCCTGAGCCACAACTGACCTTGTAGAGAGGAAGGTAGGCTTGAAGGAGGTTCTCTTGTGTTGGGATGAACATGCAGAAAAGGGAATTATAAGGGGGAGAAGACGGTGGGGGAGGTGTGTTTAAATAGAAACCACTTAAACCCCCCGCTCGTAGGCCCCATACCAAAACTTCTAGCGGGGCCAGGGTTAAGCCGCCACGATGGTAAAATACATGTTATGAGTGCAACAGAGGACTCAGAATATTAATCCGAGCCTCCGTTCAGATGTTACAGAGTACATGCCCAGGGCCACCAAATTACGAAAATGCCCCTGGTTGCGTTTTCCACATAAGGGCCTCACCTGCGAAAGTTACACCATTCCTAGGGTAAATGATACATTCTGGACGCAACGATGCCCTCTTTTTTCCAATTCAAGAAACGTTTTAGGAGTTATTCTATTTATTTGGTGTGTCTAATTCCCATGTGCTTTGCTGCACTCTCTCGTGCTACCATAGCACACGAACCAACGGAATGGCACGTTCACGCTGTGTCTTCTCCTGCTGATCCTCAATCTCCACCGGGTGCTCCACAAAGGTGGCTTCATCCACGATGTCCAGCTCTCCATAGTTGATAACGTGTGTGGGGTCATGCAGGTATTTCCTCAACTGCAAAAATTGGAAGACGTCACGAACCCTCTCTAGCTGTGGGGGTAGAGAAAGATGGTAGGCCACATCACTATCCCTACACATGATCTCAAACGGCCCGATGAACCTTGGGGAAAACATGCTTCCCTGGCTGAGCCGCTGTGTCCCACGCTGTGGAGAGACTCTAAAAAAGGCATGGTCCCACTAATCGAACTCCAAGGGACTGCGGCGACGATCTACGTAGAACTTATGTCTGCTCGGAGCCATCCTCATCCACTCACGAATGACCTGCACCTTCTCCATCGTCACATGCACCATCTCTGGGCACACGAGGGAGGTCTCCCCGAACTATTCCCTGCACAACAGTGACCTGTAGGGTCTCCCATAGAGGGCCACAAAAGTTTCCATGTTGATAGTAGAATGAAAACTGTTGTTGTACGCGAACTCCACCATGGGTAGGTTATCCTCCAAGCTCAGGCCATAATCTAAAACGCACACCGTGAGCATATCCTCCAACACCTGGATAGTGTGCTCGGTCTGCCTGACCATCTGGGGGTGAAAAGAGATACTCATCCTTAGGTGGGTCTTGAATGCCTCATGCAGGCCTCTCCACAATCATTATGTAAAATGTGCATCCCATTCGGAGACGATTTTCGAGGGTACTCTATGAAGGTGGACGATTTCCTGAATGTACAGTGGCCCCAGACACTCAACCGAGCTCTTCTCCCTAATGGAAAGGATGTTCCCCGACATCGTGATTCAGTCCACTATCACCCAAATGGAATCATGGACCTTCGCTGTGTGCGGGAGACCTGTGAAAAAGTCCATAGATATGCCATCCCTCTTCCACTATGGGATATCAAGGAGCTGCAACAACCCTGTCAGGACCTGGTGCTCGGCCTTCACCTGCTAACAGGTAAGACACTGAGAGATGAACTCAACTACACTCCTATTCATGCCAGCCCACCAAAACTACACATGAATTTCCTTTTACGTCTCCCCACACCGAGATGTACAGCCATGTGAGATGTGTGGAACTCTCGCATCACCTCCTCCCACATCTCCACTTGTACTACAACTCACACCTAGAATAGGATCTCATGATTCTCTCATTCAGAATATCCATCGGGTTCGTCGCCTGTGGATATCTAACTATGCAGTACCTCCCTGTCTACATCCCACATCTATGACTCTCTCACATGCTCAAGGAGTGAATGAGTCAACACCATCGACTACAAAAAAGTCATATCCACCAGTTCCACCAAGGTCATCCGAAATGAATCCAACTGCTCTGAGATTCCTACACTAGACGAGCCTGAGACTTCTTTCTAAGGGAATCTGCTACTACGTTTCCTGTCCCTGGAGTGTAGACAATCTATAAATCATTGTCCTGCAGAAAATCCAGCCAGCGCCTCTACCTAAGATTCAAATCCATCCGAGTGAAGATGTACTTGAGGATTTGGTGGTCTGAGTAGAACACAAAACAATCAACCAGAAGGTAGAATCTCCATAAACTCAATGCGAAGACCGTGACTGCCAGCTCCAAATCATGGGTCGCATAATTATGCTCATTGGGTCACAACTGCCTCGACCCATATGCAATTATTGCCCGCTGCTGCATCCGCACGCACCAGAACCCAACTCCTGAAGAGTCACAGGACACTACTAACTCAACTCCCTCCTCTGGTAGCCTGAACACTAGAGCACTAGTCAGCCTCTGTCTCAGCTCCTTGAAGGCCTTCTCGCACTGATCATTGCATGTGAACAGTCGTCCCTTCCTCATCAATGCATGCAAAGGGGCATCAATCTTGGTGAAATATTCCACAAACCTCCTATATTACACTTGGAAACCAAGGAAACTCCTCACCTCTATCACATTATTGGGTGGATCCCATGCAAGAACTGCCTCTATCTTTGTAGGATTCATTAGTCACTGAATGTGGCTAATATTCATTGTTAAAATTTTAATATTAATGTTTTTAAAAGTTCATAAACATCAAATTTAGTCCAATTCAGAAATTGAACTTCATTTCCCATCATTGTGCAATTCATGCTTAAAATGTCAATTTGGGCCCACTAAATAATTTGCTTGTGGAAATTACAATATTCATCATTTTAATTTGAAATTTTCTTATAAGATTTATCACTTTGTTTGGAACATTTTATCTTTTAGGTCCGATGGATTAATCTTAAAGGAAGATGGAGAATTTTGCGCCTGAAGGCAGAAACTTGCTGGAAAAAGCATAATGGGCCTAAGGCCCATCAAACAAATGTGGGGCCCATAATCCAAGCCCAATGAAGCTCATAATTATACAGTAGAAAGATAAAAATATTAGGATCATTTTATTCGACTGTGGCCGGAGCTAATTCTGATGTTTTCATGAGGATAAAGGGATCTGATGTTGAGATTTAAATGGTGGAGTCGTCATTAATGCACAGAAATCCGTCCCACCATTTCGACCATAACTTCCAAACGGATGCGCCAAATATCCTGAAATTTTGGTAGCTTCTAGAAGACACATTAAAGAAGATATTTCTATTCTACAAATCCTCCGGATTCGGCCTTCTTCAATTTATAATTCACACGTCAATTTTGTGGACGAATCTGGACAGTTTTCCGGGTCAAATTCGAAACATCAATTTCCTTTTGATTATTCACCCTCCATTTGACTCTATTAATTGTTGGGGGGTGAATTAATTGTTGGGGGATGTACCTAAGGATCCTAATATGCCTATATAATGAGCTAGTGGTGAAGGGAATGGGGGTGGAAAATTTTCTTATCATCTTGGATGCTTTGTTTTCATTGTAATGTTTTGCTGTCCATTTGATGTTGTAATCGTTCTTCATTCTCATGTAAGTTATTTGAATCACATTAGTTCTCAATAAAAGTTCTTCATTTCATCTTTTTCTTTTTTTTCTTCTTATCACTTTGATACCGTTGCTTTAAGGTGTGAATTTATTCACACCAGCACTTGTGAATTTATTCACACAACGGTGGAGTGATCGTTTCATTGTTTTATTTTTCTTCTCCAAATCTGCTTCTTTAAGTCGACTTCCCGCTTCCATTTATTTAATAGCACAAATGGAGGGCTAAACCCTTATGGGTTGGTCCTAGGGAGTTTCATGGGTAAGAGTGGATGTTATTTTATGATCTAAAATTCTGTAATCAATTCATTAATTTAAGATTTCCATTCGATGATTAATTTCTTCTTCATCTTCTCCAACTTTAATAATAACACATTTCGAGTGATAGTACGATCCAATTCCTTGGAGTGATCATTAAATTTATCCTCTAAGTTCATTGGTGATTAGCCTTGGAATTGTGTAGGGATTAAATTGGTGAATGATGTTGAGTAATTATATCATTTTGTGGATACGTCTTGAATTAGTGAAACGAACGTTATAAGATAATAAATACATCCAATCTAACCCTAGTAACAACTTAGGATCAACTCATCTCCATTAATTGTTTTAGACTTTGTAAGTGTATGTTTTAATTTATTTTCTTTAAATTAATTCAGTAGTTATTCAAATAAAATCAATGCAAATAGTTGGCCACTCCATAGCCAAATCCTTCCAAAATCAGAGTGTCTCTCGGTTTCTTCTTCGGTCCCTGTGGACTCCACCCCTACTTGTACTACAACGACCGCATACCTCTAGGGTAAATTTGGGTGCAATCCAAATTTTGGTGCCGTTGCCGGGGACCCAAGTAAGTACCTTAGACACTCATCTTCTTTTCTCACCCCAAATTCTCTATTCTCACCCAAATTTCTCTTCTCTTTTCCCCTTTCTGTTCCTATGTGTCCAATGAATCCCAAAAACAATTTTCAATCAACTCCAATGGATTATCTTCAACAATACCCATTAATATACCAAGGATATAATCATCTGGAAAATCAATTTTTTGAATCACCTCACATAGAAAATTTCATTGACCAATCCTTAATTGAATACACCACACAAGATGAGATGTACAATCAATGGGATGCTGAATGTTTACAAGATCAATTTCCATACCTATCAAGAATGATTGAAAAGATAAATAATGAGGAAGTCCAGGATGTACAAACATATATCAACCCTAATCCTGAAAAAATTATTGAACAATTGTGTGAACAGATGGATAAAATGAATTCAGAAGTTTCATCTTTCAGATTAGAATTACAATGCTTTAAGACTTTTGAGGAACCCATTCCCACTCAAGATGTTTTTCCTCATCATTGATAGATGAATCATTTATCCCAAAAACCTCTCATGATTTGAAAAAAGAATTATCCTTTGGATATGGGATAACTGAACAAGATCAAGGAATTGTTAATGTGTGTTTAAATCAGGATGAAATTGATTTCATGAATTCACAAGAGGGAAATTTTTCTTCATGGATTGAATGCCCGGAATATTTCTCCAATGATAATTTTTCAGAAACACCAATCATTGAACCATTAGGAGAAATCACAAACATCAAATCCATAACCATTCATGAAACTCATCTAGAAAACTTTGGGGTTGAATCTTCAATTCAAATGGAACCAATTGTGTTGGGAAATGCTGAAAATGAAATTGATTTTGATTCTAATTCCTTAACTGTGTTTAAATGTCCTATCCAACCTAAACTCAAAATCAATGTCCTTACTTCCCCACCGAGGCATCCCATCATATGTGATAAACAAGAAATTTCAGTTGTCATTCATCCATATCATGAAATCAATATTGTAGGAATGATCCTTGGTGTCTTTGGAAAGACTATAGAAACAACTCGATCAACCATTTTAGATATTCCTTGGATTTTACCAATCATTATAGAAAATATGATTTCATACAAAACAAATCTCAAAAAAACAATCAATCTCAATCTTGTTTAAGTGGAGAAAGATGGGTTCATTAAAATTTTGAAAGTTGGAATTGGATAAGTTGGGGGGTACAAGTCGAGCTAACGACGTTAAACAAAAGCGCTGCATGGGAGGCAACCCGTGGTTTTCATGTTTCTAATCATTTTGAATCATTTTTTTCATATAATAAATTACCATAAACTGTTGACCTGTTCTTCTTTTATGAGTAAGGATGGGTATGAAAGGGGAGCGCCATATTCATCCGTATCACGTGGTGTAATCTCTGAGTAATACCTTACCCAGAAAATATAAAGAAGACAATGTATCATCAGTTTAGTTTGTTTTGTTTTATTTTTATGTTTTTATAGGTTTAAAAAAATAAACGGACATGTCGTAAGCCATATGAAAAATCCATTCACCACCATCAAAGTTGCTGAGACTCAAACCCAGGATTGAAGGGAGACTATGGAATGTGCTATCATCATCAACCACCAGGTGACTTCATTCCATGATTTTCATTTTAAATTTCTTTTTTGAACTCATCTCCTACCCCCTTCTAGCTTTTCTTTTCTTTAAACACTGGGGACAGTGTTATTCTAAGTTGGGGGGGGGGGGGTAAAAATGATTTTTTTTCAATAAAAACATGCATGAAAAGAAAAATTCCATTAACCTTAAACATGATAACACACATTGCAAACTCTGAAATTTGATATCAAATAAATTTTGCATTCCTTGATTCTGATTTTAATGCAAGTTTAAGTTCATGAGCATAGTTTTTGGAAAGTGCGGTTGTCCGATGTGATTTTTCAATGTTTACAATTTCAACCTCTTAATAAAAATGCCACAATGCACGTCTACTGGATCGTGGGTGTAAATTAGAGTTCTTGGGTCCCTTTCATTATAGCATAGGGTTCTGGGGTCACTTTTAGTTTAATTTGAGTATCAAAAAAAAACAAACAAAAAACAAAAAACAATTTGAAAAAAAAATGACCACATAGAGTATTCTTTTGTCCAAATGCGTGGCGTCCGACACTTGGGGATCGTGACTCCATAGTTGTCTTGCCCAGAGTTAGGCTTTATATCTCTATTGTAGAGCATGAAATTGACAAAATGCGTGGCGTCCGGCACTTGGGGATCGTGACTCCATAGTTGTCTTGCACAGAGTTAGTCTTTTCATATCTATTGTGGTTAAAAAAAAATTAAAAAAAATTAAAAAAATGGATACTCATCTTAAGGTTTAATGTGATTCCCACCTAGCGCTTCCATTTTTTCCCCTTGAACAATAAAATGGGCCCCATATCTTTTATGATGCACAACACTTTATCATGCTTAATTGGAATTGGTTGAAATGTGGCGATGAATTTGAACAAAGGAATGGGCTTGGTCTTTGGATATGCTTTTGGACCTAGCTTGTTTTAAATTATTTTGATGGGTTTTCATAATTTTTTTTGGTATTAGATATTTTGGTGAGTAATGTGTATTTAAATGTTTTTGGAAAAGAGGATTTGGATTTCATATTTGTAATTTATTTTGCTCGGGACTAGCAAAACTCAAGTTGGGGGTGTGATTAGTCACTGAAAGTGGCTAATATTCATTGTTAAGATCTTAATATTAATGTTTTTAAAAGTTCATAAACATCAATTTTAGTCCAATTCAGAAATTGAACTTCATTTCCCATCATTGTGCAATTCATGCTTAAAATGTCAATTTGGGCCCACTCAATAATTTTCTTGTGGAAATTACAATATTCATCATTTTAATTTGAACTTCTGTTATATGATTTATCACTTTGTTTGGAACATTTTATCTTTTAGGTCCGATGGATGAATCTCAAAGGATGATGGAGAATTTTGCGCCTGAAGGCAGAAACTTGCTGGAAAAAGCATAATGGGAATAAGGCCCATCAAACAAATGTGGGGCCCAGAAACCAAGCCCAATGAAGCTCATATTTATACAGTAGAAATATAAAAATATTAGGATCATTTTATTCAACTGTGGCTGGAGCTAATTCTGATGTTTTCATGAGGATAAAGGGATCTGAAGTTGAGATTTAAATGGTGGAGTCGTCATTAATGCACAGAAATCCGTCCCACCATTTCGACCATAACATCCAAACGGATGCGCCAAATATCCTGAAATTTTGGTAGCTTCTAGAAGACACATTAAAGAATATATTTATCTTCTACAACTCCTCCGGATTCGGCCTTCTTCAATTTATAATTCACACGTCAATGTGGTGGACGAATCTGGACAGTTTTCCGGGTCAAATTCGAAACATCAATTTCCTTTTGATTATTCACCCTCCATTTGACTCTATTAATTGTTGGGGGGTGAATTAATTGTTGGGGGATGTACCTAAGGATCCTAATATTCCTATATAATGAGCTAGTGGTGAAAGGAATGGGGGTGGAAAATTTTCTTATCATCTTGGATGCTTTGTTTTCATTGTAATGTTTTGCTGTCCATTTGATGTTGTAATCGTTCTTCATTCTCATGTAAGTTATTTGAATCACATTAGTTCTCAATAAAAGTTCTTCATTTCATCTTTTTCTTTTTTTTCTTCTTATCACTTTGATACCGTTGCTTTATGGTGTGAATTTATTCACACCAGCACTTGTGAATTTATTCACACAACGGTGGAGTGATCGTTTCATTGTTTTATTTTTCTTCTCCAATTCTGCTTCTTTAAGTCGACTTCCCGCTTACATTTATTTAATAGCATAAATGGAGGGCTAAACCCTTATGGGTTGGTCCTAGGGAGTTGCATGGGGAAGAGTGGATGTTATTTTATGATCTAAAATTCTGTAATCAATTCATTAATTTAAGATTTCCATTCGATGATTAATTTCTTCTTCATCTTCACCAACTTTAATAATAGCACATTTCGAGTGCTAGTACGATCCAATTCCTTGGAGTGATCATTAAATTTATCCTCTAAGTGCATTGGTGATTAGCCTTGGAATTGTGTAGGGATTAAATTGGTGAATGATTTTGAATAATTATATCATTTTGTGGATACGTCTTGAATTAGTGAAACGAACGTTATAAGATAATAAATACATCCAATCTAACCCTAGTAACAACTTAGGATCAACTCATCTCCATTAATTGTTTTAGACTAAGTAAGTGTATGTTTTAATTTATTTTCCTTAAATTAATTCAGTAGTTATTCAAATAAAATCAATCCAAATAGTTGGCCACTCCATAGCCAAATCCTTCCAAAATCAGAGTGTCTCTCGGTTTCTTCTTCGGTCCCTGTGGACTCGACCCCTACTTGTACTACAACGACCGCATACCTCTAGGGTAAATTTGGGCGCAACCAAGGATATATGGACAAACCCTATTCCTAAATGACATTCCCCAGAAAGTGAACCTCCTGAATCCAGAACTGACACATAGAGAGCTTCCCATACAGCCGGTGCTCCTGAAGTAAGTCTAGTACCACCCTCAAATGCTCCGCGTGCACCTCCTCCATCACAGAGTAAATGAGTATATCATCAATGAAGAAAACCACAAATCGTTCCATGTAAGGCTGGAAGATCAGGTTCACCAATGCCAGGAATACAACAGGGGCATTCGTCACACCAAAGGTCATCACCAAATACTTGTAATGCTTATATCGACAATGGAAAGCCAACTTCCGGATGTCAGCCTCATGAACCCACAACTAGTGGTATCCGTATCGAAGATAAATCTTGGAGAACCACATCACACCTCTAAAATGGTTGAAGAGGTCGTCAATCCTCTGCAAAGGGTACTTGTTCATTATCCTGGCCTGATTCAAGCAACGATAATCCACACAAATACGTAGAATTCTATCTGCCTTTTTCACAAAAAAAAAATCGGAGCTGCCCTGGGGGACACACTGATATTGATGAATCCCTTCTCACGAAGGTCTTCCAGCTGATGTCGTAGCTCCCAAAACACTGTGGGTGCCATTCGGTAAGCCGCACATGATATCAGAGTAGTCCTCAAATACAAGTCAAAGTATAACACTATCTCTCACCTTGGAGGTAGTCCCGGAACATCTGCAAGAAAGACATTCCTATAGTCCACTAAAACAGTAGGGATCTAGGTGCCTGTAGTGTCTACTTCTCCATGATCCATGCTTCCCAACTAGTGTTAAAACGGTCGGGGTATCATGCTCAGTGTACCTATCTTCTCGGCCACAATGTCTCATTCACCAAAGATAGAGAACCTCTTCCCATTAGAAAACATGCATCTAACTTGTCTGTGAAGACAATCGATCTAGGCATGAACCATAGAATGCCAATCCATGCCCCAGATGACATCGTAAGGTTCATTGTGATGGCGAGCAGGTCCCATGTGAAACACCCTCCTCCAAAAGACAGTTCACACTATTTGTAGATAAAGGTCACTAAAGAGGTACATCCCGTAGGAACCTCGAGGCTAAGTGCAGGTGTCAGCACCTCTACTGAAAGCTCCAAATCCTATACCAACAGCAGTGATATAAATGAATGGATGGTTCCAGTGTCTACTAGTACCGAAGCAACCATAGATTAAACAAAAAAGTGTACCTCGAACCATATCTTGTGCTGGGGGGTCGCGAACACCCATAGACTGAATCTTCTCGCGGCCCCTACACCCAGCTTCTTGTGCCTGGCATGGGCCGCCCAGTGGTGGAGGTGGAAGAACCTCGAAACGTCGTCCCATGCCTCTAGGTCTTACCTATATACCTATTCCACCTCCCTGAGGACCACCCTATCCTTACATAGGGGATCCTTGGTCACAACGCTGCCTCTGCCGCTGCGGTTACCCACATCCTGCCACGGCTGCTCGGTACACCTTGTGGGGCAGTCCCGTGCTAGGTGACACCGTCTGTCAGAGGCATAGCACCAGCTCTCACTTTCCCGCCCCAGTGCTCCACGGTGCCACTGCGGTGTACAACCTTTCCCTTGTGTTTTCTCATGGAAGGGCCTCCTCGACCGAGGATCTCCTCTATGCCTCCAGACTGTCACCGAAGACTCTCCTATGAAGTGGCCACTACTAGACCTTGTCGTCTGGTGCCCATCAGCCAAGAATCTCTCCATCACGAGCTCCCTCTCTAGCACCCCGGAATAAGTAGGTATGCACATGGGTACTACACTAGCACAGATCTCCCTGCGAATTCCCTGCTCAAACTTCCACGCCCTGAAGTAACTATTGTGGATCATATCCTGTGAGTAGTGTTTCATATCGGTAAACCGGGCCTAGTACTGCACCATAGCCATCCCCCCTGCTTCTGGTGCAGAAGCTCTTGAATCCAAATAGAGAGTAAACAAGAGGGATGTACTCCTATCGGAAGAGCTGTTGTAAGCTATCCCGCATGAGAGATGACTCGTCATGGGTCTGCCTAACCAACCCCCACCAACGCCCGGTAGTCCCATGAAAATATCTAACAACTAAGGCTACCATCTGGTCCGCTGTTGTCTATACCAGCCTGAAACATCGGTCCACAGAATATAGCCAGTCCTCTGTTTCATGGTGATTTGGGTGCTCTTGGAACTTATGCGGTCGCTGACGCTGAACGTCTCGGAGCGCACTCAGCCTGCACTCAACCTCATCCTGTGCTACTAGTGCTAACTGTCACTCCTCGGTTGGAGGGGCTACTGTTGAAGCACAGGGTGGAAGGGGATCACACGAGGGTCCATGAACTGACTCCTCATCGCTTTTCAGGTCGTCGTCATGAACTATAGAGGGTAACTAGGCTGGCTGCGGTAGTGGGGGCATCTTGAAATTTAACAACGATTATAGTGATCAGATGAGAATATATATATATATATATAGTAATCACAGAGGGTAGATGACTTAACAAGGATAGACAAGGTCTCAATCCTACTAGATTCATATTCCATTGTTCCCTGAAACAAATTTCCCATCATGCCGAGTTGAAAATAGGGTTATCATGGTCCTGGTGAATGGATATGTCGGCCGCCCATACCATCACTGGACTCCCTATCCTGAGAGCCGCTCTCGAGACACGTCCAAACTATTTCCCTAAATCCCAAACAATTCCTTTTTAGGGATGTCCGAAAACACCCCATGGAATGAACCACCTCTGATATCACTTTGTCATGACTCGACCCTTCTGGTCTCGAGCCGCATCTACCCCAACCCCGACTCCATTGGCCAGGGGCTGGCGATAAGTGCCAAAGCCATAACAATCTCAGGGAGGCCTTTGCCTAAGTACCTGCACACACACACACACATACCACTCAATGATGAATTGAAAAGTAAAAAGGAACAAAAGAACAAATAAATATAACACAACCACATACATGCATCAAACTCTAAGTAGTAATAGTAAAGTGCTAAAAAGTAATAATAAGATACTGAATAGAAGAAGGGAAAAACACGTGCCCAACCTGAATGGTGCTATAAACCGACAACAGGTAAACAAAAGTAAACAGCTGGTGAGTCTCACACCAGAATGTCCTACTACAACCACTGAAAGCAGCCCATGCTCTTGTGTCCTCTGCACTGCTTTGTAGTCTGGATCGACCTATCTGTCGTCTGCAAGGGCACACCATGTGCGGGCAAAGCCCAAGAAGGGGTGAGTATAAGGATACTCAGTAGGACGCCCTGAAAGTTCGATGGAGCAACAAAGGAGGAACCAAAACTATGAGTAGCAGACAGAACACGGAACAATGAAAGTGTAAAGTAAATTGAGTGTAGCTCAACCCAATAGAAGAAAGGGAGTAGACTCGTAAAACCAAGAGGAGCTAGACACAGAAAGCACGTGGCATACCCCGCATGTCTTCGCCCCTCCGGGAAAGAGAGTAAATGAACCAAAAAAGTGGGAACAAAAGTAGGGTGCACATATGTGCTGAAAAAGAAACATGAATTCATGCGTAAGGGGATCTCTATCTCCAAGCTCAGCCCAAGAAAAGTCACCAACAGTTTTAAGGATATCCATCACTAATGCCCGTTAGTCCCGCACATCAAGGTTTTATCATCGCTAAATCGTACGACAAAGAGTCCCACTATGGTAATCATGTAGATAATTCACTGACTAGCCTCATAGAAAAGGGATGAGTCTGAAAGAAGTTTTCAGGTAACCCACTACCCAGCGCAACTAGAGAGTAAACCCCAAAAAGTCATCGGGTGACCCACTGCCCAGCCCCGCTGGAGGGTAAACCCTAAAATATCGTCGAGTAACCCACTACCCATACGAACTGAAGGGTAAACCCTAAAATCAATGGGTAAACCACATCCCAGCCTAGCTAGAGGATAAACTCAGAACTGGTCTAATAAATCCAAATTGCTCGTGCCATCACTGGGTGTCGCTAACATCACGACCGTGAGTTGGGTCGGAGTGCATCAAAGAAACCTCCGACCAACGTCCTTTCATGTTTCCACATTTAATGAGATCTCAAAAGAGGCTCCATACTCCTAAACCAATTACACCATTGCAATCCTCTTTGAAAAACACCCGATGTAGACTACTGACTTGTTTGAAACGATCTCCCAATGAAAAAATTATTCCACACCGCTTTATGGCCATATGACGTCTCATGGGGCACACAACTCAATCTTTAAAGAGGTCTGGAAAACTACTCCATCGTGATTCCCTCGAAAAAACACTCCAAAATGACTACTCATTCGCCCCAAATGGACATCTGCGGAAAAAGTCGGAAAACACTGCCCAAAGATTAAAAGATGGCTCGTGGGGCCCATGCCACATCTCCGGCGTCAATTCATAAAACCACCATGGACAACTTATACTCGACACTATGGTCATAACGCCACTGAAGACACCTTAAAAAGATTCCATATGTGTTCACGTCATCCAAAGGAAGAATCCCGGCATAGAACATAACGAGTGTGACGTGCCACCAAGCCCCCATCTCGGGAATTAAAATTTCTCGAGACCATCTCAAAAGCATCATCTCGATCCGAGTATTGCATTTCCATAGTTGGAATGAATATATGAAACCCCTAGTGGATGTTATGGGTGTCCAAATTCAAGGGGTCAAACCCCCTTGGGCAGGACCCGCCTGGTCCGGCCGGTCCTCCCTGCCTGGGCCGGCCCGCGCCGGCCAGCCCCGCTTGCAGCGCTGGCCCACGGCTCAGCCGCGCGGCCCTGCTGGAGACCCGAAGTCCACTACACCAACCGACCCTCGTAGCCAGTCTATGGTCCGCATGGAGACCTACCGAAAGCATTTCTCGATTCCCTCACATGGTCGTGCGCCGTAAACCCGGTTCACCCTCGCCGTCGACCTCCCCTGCCTCCTGGAGCCCGCCGCTCCGCGCAAAGCCACCACCATTGAGGAGACCACTGCCACGCTGAGGATCCCGCTGCCACACCACCGTCCCAAATACCGCCTATGTCGCTGGAAGCCCTCCGGACCGCCGCACTGACCACCGGACCGCCCCTAGAACTGCTAGAAAAAGGAGAAAACGAAAGGAAAACTTCTCGAGGCCAACCCGGACACCCCGGGACTCAAAAATTCGATCCCAAATGATCATTGGGAAGATAAAAACGATCCTTACACAACTATTCACTTCTCTCGATGATCAGACAACATTTTGATGCAATTAATAGTATTTGAAGGGGTTGCGAGAATTAAAATTGAAAATGCATGAGCCTACCTCATCGGGCGTAGCCCGACGCTTCACCAACGATCCGCCGGAGCCACCACTCACCTTGGAGAGGGAGAGAGAGGCTTTAAATAGGTTATACATTGTTGGAAGGAACATGCTCCATGGAAATGAAAAGGGGGGAGAAGAGAGTGGGGGTGGTGTGTTTAAATAGAAAACACTAAACCCCCCCTCCCGTAGGCCCCGTACCTGAACTTTCAGCAGGGTCGAGGTTAAGCCGCCCCTAGGGTAAAATCCACATTCTAAGAACAATGGAAATCTCATAATTTTATTCCAATACTCTGTTTAGAAGTTACAGAGTACATGCCTGGGGCCGCCAAATAACGAAAATGCCCCTGGTGGCGTTATCCACTGAAGGGTCATACCCGTGAAAGTTACACCCCTCCTAGGGTAAATGGCACGTTCCAGACTCACAGGTGCCCTCAGTTTTCCTATACGAGCTACTATTTAAGAGTTATTCTGTTTATTTGGCATGTCCAGTTTTAACGCACTTAAAATTTAATTCTAACCGCACCGAGCTTTGAATCATACTTCGTCTGAATGCCCTGCTCTGGAATAACATTTAGAAAATTTCAAAATCTTACATTATAAAAACCCGGGTTCTTACACATCCATTGTATATCAATGAATATATAGTGATTCTCAATCCACATCATGGAAAATGTATCTGGTCATTCTCTTTTAATATCATCATAAAACATGTTTTCTTTTCCTGAATGGCAGTGTACAATGGAATCATAGATCTTGATTAGATATAACCATATTAATTGATGCATGTTATTCTCCTTCTGTGTAACAACAAAATTTTGACTCTTATGAATGGTATATATGATACACATATGAAAATAGAGATATTTTAACCAAATAATTAAGCCAAATATCAGATATGATGACTCTATAACATGAATTAGGTAGTGTTTCTAATTGATATTCAATTTCTATGGGGAATATGGTATAAATTTATTTGTATGCATGAGTTTGCAACCCATGATTTTTCTAAGGAATAACTACATATATAAAATCCTTATCCACTTGATTTTAGTGTGACTAAATTCACAATTATTGTACTATTTAGGATCCACATAATGATTTCATCCCATTATTATGTCTGGATAATCTTTAACCCATTCGGTTTTTAAATAGTTACTTGGATTGAAAAAAAATGGGTAATTTCCCACAAAACCTCGGTAGTACCCTAATAATGCAAGAAAACTACATATTTATATAACACTAGTGGATCGTGGTCATTTCATAATGAACTTTTCTTAGATAGTTCCAAAAATATTCCCTCAATTCTGATCATGATCCCAAAAAATTTGACTTCCTAAACACAAATCTCACACCATTGAAACATAGCATACTTTTTTCTCTCTAATATCACTAAAAAATCCCTATGTTTTATTAGATTTAATATTTTTCAATGGATTAAACTGCAATATCATTGATACATACTACATCAATGATTTATTAGTGGTCATTAAATATAATATTCATCATGTATATAATGATTAGAGGGGAATTCAAATGTTTGGAAGGGTTAACTATGAACTCATAGAGTCCATAAATTGTAATGAAATAATTATTCTGACAATCTTCTTTATTAAATAACATTTTATTATAGCCAAAACAAAGATAAACCTATTATTATAATTGATATCCTCATTTTTTATTGAATAAGCCATTGATTCTTGGTAGATAATGTGTTTTCTTTATATTGATCATGTTAATCTCCCAGTAATAAATAAAAAGCCTCATTGACCCATTATTTATCTTTACATGCATCATTGGAGCACCACAAGTCGATAAATTAGGTAATGTAATCCCTTGGTTCAAAATATATATAGATGATCCTTAACTCCACCAGTTTGATCACGACCATAATTTATATGGAATTTAGAGATAGTAGTGGAAATAGTTACATGTTCTATTGAGAACATTACCTAATTCTATGGGGAATGTATGATAATTTTTTTGAAAATACATTAGTTTAATCCCTCGAAATATTTATTTCTTCATGTATGATACCTTATCTTGACTCAAGAATTTTTTCCTAGCAATCTTCTTCATGGGGTACCAGAACCCACAACATTGACATATATTGAAAAAGAGATTCATGAGATTCTCTAAATATGTGAATTACTATTGGATAATTCTGAATATTGAAAGAGATTTCTTTTTCATAAATGTTTATGTACACTAAAAATAATGAATTACAACACATGACCACTATATCATAATATTCCACCAAGGGAAGGATTATGAGTTTAGATGAAAGAATATTTCTACAAATGGTAATAGGAGAATGGTTCAACACATTGGCTTCATTTATTACACCACTATGTGTTTTATGGATAACTATACTACAACCTATATGTGTTATTATCTAATAATTCAAGAAATATTAGAGGATAAAATGGAATGCGTATATAAGAATAAAAAAACTATATTCATTCGTAGGTGACTATGATGTGTACGCTATATGGTTTCATTGTCATGATCCACCTCATTAGTGGTGATGTAATATGATTTTACCTCCTCCTTAGGCTTTATAGTTTGCAAACATCGATTACCCTCATTTAACCATGGTTTAGTAAACTGCCATTAATAGTGCCCTCCTTTCATATAATTGATGTAATGAACCATGGGTGGTGAATTAAAAGTTTCCCCCCATTCCACTAGAATGGTTTCTCGATTCATCATGTTTCATTGAAAGTCATGATATATTTGTCCTTATAATATGAACTTATTGTATTTACTGGTCCCTTTTATGTTTTTCCCACGATTCTTCTTCACAAATTTGTGTAATTTATGTATTTGGATCCTCCTTCATCATTTGGAATTCGACAAACCAACATTACACTCCAAGATTCTCTTCTTATACCCATGTACAAATTCATAATCTCTAAACTCCATCTCTACTTTTATAGAACATCTAATACATTTTTAATAACACATGAAGTATTTAATGGAAATACCCATTTGAATGTGTAGTTTTAAACCATTAAAGAGTATATTTATTTTTTTATCATTGTTGAGAAATAAAACAATGATTTATAACACAATCGTTATAATGATCTCTTCATAATCCATGATTGATTAACCTTACTTTTTCATTATATATTTAAATTATATCTATGTCATTGTTCGATGAGTTTGAGGGAGGTACTTATCAAGGATTATTTTCTTAAATGTATTCTACTCAATTTAATCCCTTTCATCCATTTTCATTGTGTTCTTTACCAACTACCACCATTGATCAACCTCTACATCTAAATGATAAATGGATAATGTCACTTTCACCATCTCAAATCAATGGAGAACATAAAATATTTCCTCCAATGAGTTAACCCAATATTCTATGAATTGTGAGTCATAAGTTCCCCTAATCATTGGTGGTTGTTTCTACATAAAAATTTCAATGACGAGTTATCTTTCTTGGGTGAACAAATATGTTCCCTATAGTTGAGGTTATTATTCATATCTTTATATGAATGGTTAATTATCACCATGATGTTTTTAACACCAACTCCCATGGCATTGAGGTTGTCATTCGAGAAATTATTTCATTTTCCATCACATGATATGTTAGCGTAGATTCTCATATTTTCCAACATTATCTAAAATAGAAACAGTTTTAAATAAAAATATTACAACTATGAATGAATAAATAATTTATTATTTTATTAAATTAACACAGAACTCTTATAATTTGGAACCATTATTTTCATACAATTTTTTAAAAAACAATTGATAATTTTGTATATTTAGTTGTATCTTAATAGTTTTTTTCTAATGTTTTCCCAACATAATTCCCAAATTAACCAAAATGTAACTCTATTACCAACTATAGTGACCTGTATTTTTCTTAAAAAACTACTACATAATCTGTAAGATGAAAACATAAAATCATTAAATTAATATATCAAAAGGATTAGAGTCTTTGAAAAATTATGGAAAAAAATAAATTATATATTATATATATTTTCCAATAATTCCACTTTATCCTTGTAAATTACCATGTTCACATTAGGGAATGTTTTCACCTAAGGATATGACCCAAAAAATGGGAAATATAAAATCCTAATAAAGGAATTAATAATAGAAATGAATTAATATAACATGGGTGAAAATAATAATCATAATAATATAATTATCATATGATCACAATCATAACCAGGATAGAAACATTTGAAAAAAAACTGGAATTTAAAAATTCCTATAAATTAAACATCAGGTTAAACAAGTCAAATAACACACATAGTTGTGAACAATTATAGAATCACGTTCATTCATAACATATGTGCATAATCATGACATATTATTTAAGAATAAATCAATCATTGTGTTAATGAATAATACATATTATCACTTAAGATACGTCACATTACCCATTTCATTGGAGGGAAATATAATTCCATAACCACCCATCATACTGGAAATGATTGTAATAATGAATTCCAAATAGTAAATATAACAATTATAAATATGAAAAAATCTAATGGAAGTGAATGGATTTTATAATAATTTCATGAAGCATATATTCATGAATAATTGAATTTATTCCCAAATGATTAAGGGAAATCATAAATGGACATAAAACATTATTATTCTTTATTGTAGAAGATGAATTTAAAGGGATGAAAAATATGATGTATTAGAAATTGAAGTAAAATTTAAAAAGTGTTTTAATATTAAAAATTATGATATGGTAAGAACATTCATATTTGTAATGCCCTGACTCAGGTTCCACATAATGGTACCCTGAGCTGGACTACCACTAGACCCCAAGTTCACCTCCCCATATGCCAAGGGCTTCTGACTAGATGTGAGAGTCTAATATCTATAATTTGGATAATATACATACTTTTATAAGTTTAAAACACTAGATGTAAATAAGTATAAATAACTAAATAATATATAATAAAGAATCGAATAATACCAAGATCACAAGATGGAAAAACTTGAGATACAATATCAAAACTGAAGTATAAATATGTAATGCTAAAGATAATGGAACTTTTCAAAATTAAAATATAAAATTAAATACACTAATAAGTCCCTAGAGGTCCCTATACCACACCGTGTTCCATTATCCATGATTCATCACAAATTAGACATCCATCATTAGACCTTTTCCCATATACTCTTTAGCAAACATGAAATCCATTCGAGTACAGATCAGGAAGCCTAAGTAGAGTGTGAGTATAACCATTTAGGCCACCACCAATTACATGTCAGACAATATATATGAAATAAAAATATATGATGTTTTATATATATATATATGTAAAATTCATAATTTAATAATTATCACATTGTCATGTATTCTTTATTTTACCACATGAAGCACCAGATTCCCGGGGCAACTATTCCTCAACCCATGATTCAGCCCGCGCCTCGTTTTATACATGTCATATATTCAATTATTATAACACATGGGATTATATTATATTTTTCATCTAAATACATTTTATATATAAAAGGAGATATAGTTCAATAATAATGTATTGGGATAAGACATCCATGTCTAGTACCCCAATAGTATGTGAATCATTAGTCAATTTTCACCAATCATGGATATTTGAAGCATTAGTCCTTGTCCCATTCAATTTATCATGATTTTATTCGGTGTATAATTCCATTTCTACCACCCTATGAGTATCTTGACAATCATTCCCAATTTCACATATCATTTATCAATCATTCAAACAGATCGTAAGATATCACACTATTAAACTAATGATGATTAATCAAAACTAATTCATGTATCAAAACTAACCACCAAAATATTCCATTAATAAATTCAGTAAATTAATCAATCGATGCCCATTGATTAATTCAAGAATTAAATAATCAACAAAAAAATCTTTAATTAACTCAGAAATTAATTATTCAAATTTATACATGAACTAATTCAACCATTAATTAATTTACCAATTCCATAATTTCAACATTACAATAATTAATTCACTAATTAATTATTACAAATGCACAATCACAAAAGCTAAATAATTATGTTACGAAATAATTAGTTCTAATTATCGATCACAATATCTCTTTAAATTATTCATTAATTAGTTATTCATAATTCACAGTCCCAAATACTCAATAATTTATTTAATAATTAATTACGCTATTTACAAAATAAAGTTATTTATTCAAATCCTAAATCCATTAATTAATTAATAGTTCAATTTAGTTAAATAAATTTAGTTATTTGGAATTTTGAAAATAAACATAAAAATTCTTCAATTAATTACACATAATATAAATCATAACTATTTTATTTCATTAATAGGCCACCAACCTAGGTTTGTTGATTAGTGGTCTCAAAATAGATATCCCCAATTTTAGAAGAGTAATGACGTAGAATGAGACTTGGTATAAAACCTAAACCAATATTGGAAGAATCAAGATAACATACAACTATATGTAGATAAATAAACTAGATCTATATCCACAATAAATGTATAGATAAAACAAAATATATAATAACTTCCCTTAATAAAAGAGTGAATAAAGGAATAAGAATGGAAAAAAACTGGGATAAAATACACTTACTTAGAGGGGTAAAGAGAATGATATGGTCTTTGATTCAAGGATAATGGTGGTTAGAATGGATGGTAATCACTTAACAGGGGTTCAAAAATGAGATAAATCTATTATGGATCAAGCTATGGAATTTTGGTGTTTAAGATGGGGGCTCTAGGGTTTATATTAAAAAACCAAAGGGATTAACGTACCACATTAAAAAATTAATTATCCCAATTAGAAAATCATATTATTCCATGAAATATCCAATACCTTAATTAATTAACGTACCACATTAATAAATTAAATTTAGAATATTCAAATTTATAGACAATCCCTTTTAATTATATAATAACTTATTCCAAATTGAAATCATGATAATGTGATTCTAATAATTAAACAACTAACTTGATTTTTTAATGATGGATCTCCTAATGAAAGACCCCAATTTCAGCAGTATGTAGATTTAAAATGAGATCTGTATCTAAAACCTAAACCATGATAGAATGAATTATAAACTCTAAAATCATGATCCTGATCTATGATCATTGATATTGATCGAGAAAAAAATGGTCAATATCTAAGGGAAAAAATAACATCCCTTTAATAATTATAGAAGAATAGGAGAAAAATGAAAAAAAAACTAGGATGAGATCCTCTTACCAAGATGTGGGAAGATATTCTATCTAGGATTCAATTCATCATGAACGGATGTAAGAATGGCTTAAAATCCCAATGTGAGGGTTTACAATTGATTGAAATGATTTATGGTTTGAGATACGGAGATTGGGCGGTATAAGAAGGACGTTCAAGTTTTTTTTCAATAATAATTAGCTGATTAAAATCCCATACATTGGGTCTTCTAATTGGGCACATAATATCCCTAACTGTGCGCCTTAACAGTGCACCTCATCTAGGTGGCACATGGTTTCTGGTAAAAGGGAACATAGTTTGAAAAAACAAACGCCAACAAAAAAACCAAACTGTCCCTAGTTTAATAGTTTTCAAGGTCATGGTTCATTGTTAGGGGAAAATATGCGCTAACTATACACTTCTATCCTACTTCAATTTTTCTCAAAATTTATGCACAAGCCCTCCCCAATTATATCCCAAACCAATGTACTCAAAACATTGGAAAAGAGTACTTGTAAATGAGCCAAATATATCTTGAATTTTTATTGGGGTTTTACATATATACAAAAAATAAAATGGATTGTAAATTTGAAGGACATAATATAAATATTCATACCATGGCAGAGAATATACCCAAAAGAAAATAATTGTGTTTGGGAATCCCTTAACATGAAGTCCCACATTATTTTTTTGGATTCCAGTAACCTAAAAAATAAATATATTATTAGTAAAATAGATATGTTGAAGTAAATTATTATCATTTATCTCTATTTATACATTAAAACAAATAGTCTCTATTTTATAACTATATTTGTTAATTGGGAATTTATTTAATTTCATTTTTTCAATAAATTTACTATTTTTGATTTGATTTTGGTAATTTTGTTCAGTGATATTATAAATGTGTTGAATTAATTCAAAATGATTATAATAAATTCAATTATATTTTATATGTCATATATCATTCATAAAATCTATTTTTAATTATCCTTGTAAATTTTGAGGTGGAAATGTAGACATAAGAGGTTAAATGACATTTGATTGGAGAGCATGAATGAAAATCATGAAATATATATAGCATACATATGATACATAAAGTAGGTTGAAATTATCAATATATATTTATACAACATACTAATTAATATTATTTGGTTGTTAAAAATTGGTGGTGAAAATGAATGAAAAAAATTAGAAATATAAAAAGAGTTGATCGATAATTACATATTTCTCATCATAGATTCTCTTGTAGGATACTAAAATTCCATTGATGCATGGACTTGTATTACTAATGAATGTATCTAAATATTTTATGTGGATTGGGTATAGGTAATTTTATTAGAGTTTAGGATTTGAATAGTGGTGGAGTAGTGGTCTTCTAATGGAAATCAGGGGGCTATACATACATGAGGAGATATGTATTTTCTGAATAGAATAATAAATATAATATTATATCCAATATAAAACATGAATAAATAAAATTTTTACATTATAAATAATATATAAATATAATATTATTGTTGTTAATACATTAAACATATTTTTAATTCAAATTCATTAGATTAAAATTTTGTAAAGAGAAAAAAAGGAAATCTATTTTAAGGGATAACATTTTTTACTTTATCTTATGGAAGGTTCTTTTTGGTTTTGTAAATTAAGTTTTTTTATATTAATGAATCATTTATGAAATTAAATTTTTCACAAATGAACCTAAAGTTAATGAATTTATTTGTTAGTTATTACATCAAGAATGATTCAATTTATAATACACTAGTTAGGTGAAATAATTGAATTTTAGTATTCCCTTGAAAATTGAAGAGTTTTTGAAAATTTCCAAAAAAAAAACAACCCTTCAAAAATTTTGACACGTTCATTATATAAATGATTTTAATGTTTATAAAATAAATTTATAAAATAGGTAATTATTATTATTTAATATAAAAATTATTATTTTTAAGAAATACTTTAAAATATAGTTTTTTAAAATGTACATATATTTTTTTATATTTTTTTATAATTGTATTTAATTATAAGAATTATAATATTTATATTTAAAAATATTAATTAGGATGAATATTATTTTTGTTAAATTTTAGAAATATTTTGTAAAATTAATATTTTAATAGTCAATTCTATGTTCCAAATAGTCATTTAAATATTCTTAATGGTTATGTTACTATTTCAATAGTCACTTAACTATTCCAATGGTCTGTTTACCTCTTCTAAATAACACTTCATCTATTCAATCAATATATAAAAAATTACCATAAAATTTAATATTTTTATTTTTTAATATGATGAACGGTTTACTAATATGTTTTTTTATTTTCTATTGTGCATATAGTAGGGGTAATTATTCTAGAAGATTGGTGAAATACATTTTTTCCCATTTTAGATTCTAGTATCTTTTAAATTTTAATAATTGGAATTTTAATTAGGTTCACTCTTGAAAAATGTAACAATATTTAATAATGAAATAAATTATTACATAGTTCATTATATGTATAATACTAAATAAAATATTTAGTCACACATTTATTTCCAGAGACAAATATCTTTTATATTATAGGGGTTATCAAAAAGGAATCCAAATGGATCCTTAGGATTCCCGATACAAGAAGATGTAGTTCCACAACCTGGATTCCACTTTAAATAGTGCTCTTTGTAGGTTTTCCAAAAGGATTTAGGTGCCTCTCCCCATATGCAAATAGTTTCCTACTAGTGGTGAGGGTCTAAATAGGATATATTGGGATTCTATACCCCGTAGGTGGTGAAAATAATAATGATGAATATATATAGAAAACATTAATAAACAATATCATATAGGAATAAATAAATAGAATTTGTGTAAGCACAAATAGAAATCATATGTAATAAACGACAGGCTGAAACATACCCGATGTAGATGCCTAAAAAAAATCATATTATGTCATGTAAATAGTTAAATAAAAGTTTTAACAGGGTATGACCATATCAGAATGTTCATATATGGAATAATGGAAAATAATAAATGAAAAAGAGAATCCAGTTAATGTAAGAACCTCCATGCTCTATTCCTATTTATCCCATAAAAAACTCCAACATAACCAATATGTTCTAAATTCAGATCTTGGTCCCTTACCTAATCGTAAAATATTAATGTATGTAAGTCTCCCAAGAATATTCTGTTAGGTGTGAGAAATTAAATTAGTATGAAACCACTAATTTGTGCATGGAAAACGTACCAGATTATGTAAGTGTATTATGAAAATAATAAAACTGGTGCAACTGTAATAAATAAAAACTCGATTCCAATGTGCTTTGTAGCCACAAATAAGTGATCACCTCCTTTAACCATTTCATGTAATTCAAACAAACATTCCCCATGATACATATATACCATACAAAATCTATGAATATATATATATATATAGTGAGGAGGATCCTTGTTATACATCCCATGTAAAACTCTAAATAAATACATCATATGTGAAACCTAAGGTTTGACCTCCAATTAAAAGACCTAGAACCACATTCCATCAATATTATATTTAGCGTCTATATGGGATTCCAAATCAATATGTACCTAGTCACTCAAATCTAATATCTGAAATCACCATCAAATCAAAGACTGATGTCACATGTCACAATGATGTATTTCCTCCAATTAATGATAACCATCATTTGAACAACATATGTCCCAAGGTATGATGTTATTCATCCCCTCAATATATCCTCTAAATAGCCTCAGGTGTAATGATGTGCCTCATCACAAAAACAATAATCACATCACCTTCTAATGATGGACCAACACCCTAACTGTGGATTTATATGGTTAGAACCCCTATCATACCTTATATTCAACTCCATCACCTAAATACACATCAATACAGGGTCCTCCACCCATGAGATTAGTTAACACGACCTCAATCTTAGTACTATTTATAGGAATACATATCCAATGACACATTGGAAAATAAAAATGATTATTAAACAGCCAAAAATTACTAAAGATGACTTATCAGACACCATATTTTATTAAGACTCTTTCAGTAAATCACAATGTTCATCAGCATCTCAATTACATTGAGCCAAGCCCCCAATATGATGATCACATCATCCAAATCCAATGACCAGGTCATCCAACCAGGTGATCAACATCTTCTCATGTATCATAGTTCAATCCCATCCTAACCAATAATGTCATCTCATTAGTATTGAGCAGAATCACTTAAATTTTTTGGACAAGGCCATCACATCCCCAAATAAATAATAAATTTCGATAATAATAATTTAATTTAATATTATTTATACATAAGTAAAAAAATCACTATGCTGATTCAAGAACCTTACCCATATTGAACATGGGAAGAGGGGAAAAATCATTCCCATAATCACAAAAAAATCATCCATTTTAAAAATTTAAAAATAATAATTTAATTAATTTCAGTATCCAAAGGAAAACCATCATGGAACATGGATAAAGGACTCAAAAAATACCCAAAAAAATAATGGGGAAATGTAGGAACCACCTACCTCATACTTATAGGGATACGATAATCCAATATCATTCTCTAGTTAAATAACTAATGAGATAAATTAAAATTTTATATAAGCACCCTGAAAGTAGTGTAAAATATATCCAATGGATTTAGTACTCAATCTAAAGTCATGAAATAAGAAAATAGGATAGATTATTTAAGGCCTTAAAGATGCAATTTCAATGATTTTGATGGAGATAAATATAAAGATATGATCTTTGTAATTTCCTAAAATACTAGAAGGAGAGAAATTGGGAGGGGGACACCATGTGTAGCTCATGAATGGGATGAGGAAGATGGAGGAATATAAAATAAGGGAATTAGGATAGACTTTTCAAGTTCACCCCTTTATGTGCCTAAATGGTTTGGGCACATGGTTTAGATAGTGATGTTCCTGTCGGGTCGTGCTCACTAACTGAACACCAAACATGCACAGTTTCGGCGCATAGTTCTCCAAACAATGCCCAATCATTGAACCACCACTATCCAATGTAACTACCATTCAGGGTCATGCACGTGGTTTTCTCAACCATTCATAGATTGTGAAAATCCCATTTTCTAAAAACAATATAGGTTTTGTACTTTCATGTTCACCTAACCACACAGTTTGAAAAATCATGTAAAATGTTATATGTAGAACATAGTGTTTCTCCTAGTACGACACATGGTATTTCTGAACAGGTCACCACAGTATGTACATTCCCTATCCAATGTTTATGGGCACCAAAACACCCAAAAATCATACTAAATCACGAGGAACATTAATGCTTTCAAACCCATATAAAAATAATTAATAGTATCAATGAATATCCAAGAATAATAATCTTAATTTTGAGAATAAATTTTTTCCCACATATAAAACTATAAAATTTACAATTTTACTAAGAAACCGCTTGTTTAAATACTAGGTACATAATAATCTATCCTCCTTATCTTATATATCAACAAAAAATTAATAACTACCCACAAATTGTAAATTAATTTACCATCTAATTTCTAGAAAACTAGTATACCTAAACATCATGTCATGGGTCAACTCCCCTTAAGGTAGTTAACACGTTAGAAATTATATTCCTTGTCTCCTCTCAGTGACGAAGATATCTACCACGTTAGTCCCTCCCCCCTCACCAGTGGAGGGATCTTCGATGACCATCAAGAAAGGAGAGGTCCATTTTCTCTCCTTCTCTAACAGCAACAAACTTCATACTTTCCAGAATGCTACACCGAGTCCTAATGTACTGGAGTACATAGATGGATTCCCAAATCATCATATTTCAACATCAGAGTTCATGGAAATATCAGTTCTCTTGAAGACCACCATTGTTGTGAGGTTCATGTAGTGAAGGGATTTGGTGAACTCTACTGAAAGATTCATCATCGATTCTTGGGAACTCCAATAATCTATGACATTAAGATTGTAAGATAGTTACCACATCATGATTTTATTTTCATCAGAGGTGGACCTCATCAGCACATGGTTAAGTCCCCCAAGTGCTGCAATGGATTCATGCCCTTTTTGTTTCGTTGGTTGTTTGAATTTAACATGAATCATGATTTATCTTCTGCTATTATTTGGGTCATATTCCACAACGTTCTGCTACCATTATGAAATCCATCTTTTTTAAAAATGCTCAGCAACAATATCAAAAGGAATCTATGCTCGGATATCTACAAAAACTTCATTTGTCACCAGGTTATTCCATATGTGTGTTTTGAGATGGAGGTGTCTAGAATACCCTTCCATTGTGTGTGGATCACAATTGGTGAGGTGTATAGTTGTAAACAACATGTGATCTATGACAGTTGGGGTATTTTTTCTCTTCTTGTATGCAGTTGGGACAACCCCCCAATGTATGTCTATGGGGGTCTGCAACACTAGTGGACTGGGTTTTTGGTAACCGGGGTGTCCAGATAGTGACTAAGATGGTAGGCAGTGATAGTGGAAAGGCTCTATAAGAATGTATGAAGGATAACTCAGAACAGTAGGAAGATGTTAGATAGAATAGAGGTTGGGAACCTGAGTTGTTGCAGCCGGTAGAGAAGGAATGACCCATCTATGTCCCTATAGACTATAATGATTATGTTGAGGTTGTTTCGTGTTATGAGGTGGGGAAGAAGTCCATGGGTATTCAGATTAACCCATTGTTTTCCAATGTGTTTAGATGACTAAGGGAAGATCTCACAGTTCTTTCCAACCGTAGTGTGTGGAGAGGCATGGGAATTTCTTATCATGAAGATGATCGAGTTTAAATTTAATGTAATGAGAGGGATGCGGTCTTGGAACATACTACGGGTAGTGTGCTTGTGGTACCATCTGTTTCATGTACTGAGGAGTTAAGGGCAGGAAATGGTGATGGGTGTAAGGGGATGTAGGGATATGTTATGGGTATGGATGTTTCAAATAGAAGAGAGTGTGTAGGGGGTTTATCATTTTTGACCGCAGCCCCCCTTCCAATTGATCAACAGGTTCGTAGGACTCCCATTGGTTGATGTATGATCTGATTTAGATATCCATGATAAGTGAGATGAGGGCTGTATGCAGGAACCCAATGGGAGTGAACCCAGCCACTCGGCCGATGAAGCATTATGTCTGAAGAGTGGCAGGTGTTTTAGGAGAAAGAAGGTATGGAGGGATTACACTTTGTTACCTTCTTCTTTGGAGAACCACTCGTAAAATAATTTAAATGACAATAAGATAGATAGTGAGACTCCAAGTTGTAAGATAGTAGGGGACAATGGTGAACACTCCTTTGATTTGATTTGATTTTTCAATGGGGAACTGATCAATCAGGTCTTGGTACTTAATGGAATTGAGGAGGAGGAAGCCAAGATAATTGGGAGATCCCTTAGTGTGTCTCTCAATGAGGAGAAATAATATTGGATTGAAAAAAAATTATCTCATATTTGTTGGGGGATTCCATTAAGAGATGATCTGAATGGACGAGTACATAAAATCCTAGGACCAACTTGCATCAGTGTTTGAAAATCATATGATTGGGTTACCAGACATTCATGTTTCTTCTTTATCATGGAATTTATTTAGGGAAGCTGGTTCTATTAATCATAAGTTACTCTTTTATGATTATGTTTTTGTTGTTTTGTTGGGATTGGTTGGTTTTGTGGAATGTTGTATGAGTTGTTCTTGTGTTATGTCTAGTTCATTGGAGGTTTCATAGAATGCATGGTGCTTGAACTCAAAACTACACGTGGATTCAATCCATTTAAGGATAAGAGCATGATGTATTCATCGGAGCTCTCCTTTCAGATTTTTTCATTGCGAGGTTATGGATTTTCAATCAGTTCCATGCTCATGCATATCTATAGGGGACTATTGTTGAAGTGTAATTCATAGATGAAGGCTTCGATATGAATCAATCGATCTGGAGGAGTTGTTCCTGTGTTTTCTCTAAGCATTCATTATTTGTTTCTATGTGGTTGGTGTTGGATTTCATTATTTCACACTTTTTCTCTAATGTGTTCGGATAATAAAAAATTAAATTTCGATCTGTCAGTCCAATGGTCCACAGAACATGCTTTGTATCCAGATTCATCTTGTAACCCAATGTAACAACTACACCTCATCAGGTACTCAAATCATTCCCATCTCATAGGTAAGACCAATCATGTCCCATGCATCATCATATTCCCACCTCATGCAAGTTCTCTAGAAGGAAACTTTGAGGTCTTGCATTTCATCAATGGATCATAAGATGTTTTGGTTGCATTAACCTAATATATAACAAGTATGAAAAAAAATTATACATGAAAATGTACATTATATAAACCTCACATCCCATCAATTACAATAAATAATCCCATTACCAATCACCCCAAATATATTTTTGACGCATCTAATTCGATGACAAAAAACACAACTTAAACTTGGTTATCCCAAAAACCATGCAATTTAACCATGTGTATCAAAATTGAAAAATGTCTATATATTAAAACCACATTCATTCCCATCATCACTACATATATTTGATTTTATTGATCTCCCTAACCTTCTCTATACATATATGGTTTACTATATTCACCTATCCAAAATCACAACAACATGAGGCCTGACCTTCCTGTGGAGATGAACCAGCTACCAGCCATTGAACCCAATATCAGGTCCCACATTATATTTCCCTACCTCTATATGTAGACGAATCAAAATTCATTGACCCTTATACCACTCTTGATTTGACCACAGATTTTTGGGTCAGACACGATCTCTGGCCCCTAGCTATTTGAGATAGATTCCCACAGAACATCTAAAGGCTACAAATATGGACACATAACCTAAACCCCTTTGATATATCAGCATGTTATGTCCAGACAGGTCCTATACTTTTGAACAAGAATACAAAAAAGGAAAAAAAACTCCTTAGTTGTTTGAGGGAATCTTTAGTCTAAATACCCCACTGAAATTTTTCACAGTCCCACTTCCTGCTACCTGGAGAATCTCATCTGAAATCACATTAATCTATCCTCCATCTCAAACAAAACTAGTCTTTCAGATTCCCTTTGGCAATCAATGTTTGATTGAATAACTCTGAGCATTAGGATAATCTCAATATGTCAACCTACACCCTGATGGTGAGCTTTATACAATCCTCAAAATGAATCACCCTCACAATATCATATCCCATCATTTAATGTAAAAAATTAGATATGTTTTTGAATTTTGATTCATTTTCCATGACTGTTGTATCATCATGCCAATGATTCATGAACATATGCGATTAGTCCACCCTCAACATCACTGGAAAGATATTCCCAATTAACATGGATTTGAAATATATTTTATCCATTCCCTCATGTTTTCCTACTTGTACCAGTACATCCCTACAGTTATATTTGGGCCCTCTTATCATATATGATTCCAACTTCACCATCAGACCTCAAGGAGTCCCGATATTGTCAAATATTTTGGGAGCTAACTCTATGATATTAAGATCCATTTGTTCCCTATCCTCATAATGAAATAATGTTGGGTGTTTCCACTAGAACATGAGAGTGAGGTATTATATTGACGACTCACTTCCCTGAGATCCGTTTTTAATACCATAATTACCCCAATATAGACTCATCTAGAGACTCTTGTCAATCCATCGCCCAAAAGCTATCATATCATGTAGCATTCTCAGCAGTACCTGATCCTATACCTATACATGTACTTATAACTCATGATCTCCCAAAACCTCTTAGATGTCGTCTTATCCTATAGGGGCCTCATCACAAGCACATTCATACAATGCTAAACACCACCCTCTTGGTGCTCCATCGAAGCTCGTCTTTGTGGATTCTCACTGAATACTGATACCATGGTCATACAACCATACCAATATATATAAATAACAGCATGGATATAGAATCCTATAATAGGGGAATATCTTACCGCCCTTACATGCACCTACCACACACTTATATAAGACATTCATCCTTAAGGACTGTTACCTACCTGTATCAGGTTTTGGTATCACATGTAACCCGACATCGTGGAAACCTATATAACCACATGAGATCCATGAATCAATTAACATCTGGCCTCATGGACCCTAAACTTCCCAAAACCTGGACACACATCACCAAAAATTGATCAAAACAGAGTGTAATTCCACCATAGAATTTATATTGTAAAACACTATTTATCTCCACTATCGACACATTAAACTGATAACGCATGTGTTCATCCCTTCCCAGCGTTATTAGGGTTAGCATCTTATATCATATGAATAAAAAATAACATAAATATTTTGTTGGAATTTCATGCCTTGGATGGATGAGTGGAATTCCACAAAGGAGAGGATATAAAGGAACACTCTGATTGGGTTTCTTTTCTAGAACATTAAACAACCCAACCCTCTTATTTAAAAGCAACAACATAATGAAAATCATTCATTGGGAAATAAAAATATCAAAACCCCCAACATACTTACAATTATGAAAACTAAAATCTCCCTTTTCATAATGGTCCTTAGGTCAAGAGCCATATCATAAAAACCATAAGAACCAAGTTCTATATTAAGGGTTAGAATTGAAAGAAGTATCAAAATAGAAACAAATAAAATCTATTTCTCAAACCTATGAACATGGTATATCCTATGTTCATTGGACTGCAAGCACCAAAACCCAATCGTAGTACTCAGTTTCTCTTGTATTCTAATATCTGGTCTACCATAATGGAAATAGTTAAAACCACAAGAAAACAAAAGATTTCAATACCCTTAGTAGCTGACCGAACACATCTACCCAATCCCAAAGAAGAATAAACCTCTAATTTCATTTTTATTGCATCCTCAAGGATGGCACTTCAAATAGTCCTCTAGTTTGGTTGTCCATAAGAACTTATGCATGCCACCACAGACATAGAAGAATTCCAAATTGTAGTGAGGGTGTAATATTGTGATTGTGGGGAGTCTATACCCTCATGAGGTGATGATAAAAAATTTCCTAAATATAGAAAATAGTATAAGAAGCAAATAAATAAAAGAAAAAAATAACATTAAATGTAGGAAAAATAAACAAACAATAGTACTAATAAATCAGATTCCCAAACAAACCATTTTCTGAAACGTACCACAAGTAATATAATGCCACAAAAACAAATAATCTATTGGATCTCCATGGACAACCATATCAATTGATACAGATATATCATGAAAAATAAAATGAAATGAGAATGTAACTCCAGCTGATGTAGGAACTACCACGGTTATTTTCCATAAATCACTTGAAAATGATTCAACATGACTAGTAAGGAAGCAATTCTGAGATCGCTCCCTTACACGATAATAGAATTATTAAGTCTACATGTTCCTCAAAGGTCCCATATAGGATGAGAGAATAAATATCATTTAGTAACCACCAATGTGTTCTGGACATACAACTTTGGTAACGTAGGTGTATTTGAAAACTAATTAAAATGGAATGAATGGAAAATAAATTAATACATGATTCCCTTATGATCAATTTCCATAATGAATAGATGATATAATTCATTCTCAACCAGTATGTCTAAAAATGTTCCATCGGTTATATATAGATCATACAAAATATTGTTTCGCATATATTACTACATTGGAATGGATCCATGGAATAAATCACTAGGAATCCATTGTATAAATTCATCCAAGTTGTACCCACACGTTCCACATACAATAAAATAACTTGTTAGGTAGTGACATAAATATCATATTAAGGGTTTATATGGAAAACCTAGCCAATACATACCTAGTCCCTGAAACCACATCTCAAACACCCCCATTCGATCAAATTTGGATGTCCTGAGGAAAAATAATGTATTATCTCTAAAAAAATAAACATGATTTTCTAAGAAGATGATTTCCTAAGGCATGATAATAATTATCCCCTAAATATCCCACCCGAATGACCACAAGTTTAACAGAGCAGCTTATCCCCCAATTGACGGTCTTGTCAACATTATCGAATGGTCCATCACCAACCATTTGGAATTCTATTGTGATCACCCCTATCATATCCAATGATAATCACTATCACAAAACCCACATAAGTAAGGGGGCCACTACCCCACTAGTGATCAAAAACACCCCGATCTACGTCCAATCTTGGTGAAAATAATCTAATAGTGAATAGGAAAAAAATGGTGATTGGGAAACCCCAAAAAAGTACCTTGGACACATCATCCGACCCCTTATGACCCTATAATGTTGTCTCTAAATAATTATGGACATCACCATCTCAAGTATTGTGTGTTAATGCCTTAACCGAATGATCACATCATCTTCATCGAAAAACAATGTCACCTAAGCTGGTTATCAACATCACCCGGAGTGTCTCAAGGCATTCATAATATAATCTTTAAATAGTTATCATATTAATTATATGAAAATACGATTTTTATAATCGAATTAACACAAAATAATGATGTGATTCACAAGATATGTAGGATAATAGACTATAAAGACCATTCATCAGATCATACAAGGAAGATAATATCACTAGGACTTATCTTTGACCATTTCTAATCTAATATCTAATGACTAAATCATTTATAAAACCATTATTAAGAGAAGTTCAACACCATGAAGATCACAACCCAAACCATGTGTGCCAATCCACCCAATGAAAATATCCCCATCACGCTCTGTAAACACCGGGTGATTGAGGGTTTAATAAAGGGACATTATTAAAGACCAGAATAATATGAATATGAGTACTGTATTTTCAATAGAATAATTTTTTAATTAATTTATTATTATTTTTAGTTTAAAAATTAATTTTGATTGGATTTGATGTAACAATTGAATTTTTGTGTAATATTCAATTTCAATTAAGAAATATGTTTCAGAATATTTATTTAATATTACAAATAGATATGATTTTAATAAGATAATACAATTATATAATTTTCATTAAATAAAAATGGTAATATAATTTTTCTAATTTCAAATGTAATTTTTAAAAGGGTTTGAAAAAGTTTTTTTTTCAAAACACCTTGCATTTCTTACGAACTATTGATTCTTGTATTAAAAGTTAAAATTAAAATTTTCATAAAATCATTTTTGTATAATAATAAGTTTTTTTTGAATCATGATGAAACAATTATCCAACATTGAGTTTTTCATAATTTTTTTAGATAGTATAATTTTATCATAAAGATTAAATACAGTATAAATATACAGTGTGTATTATGACATCTTAATGAACCAAAAGTGATTTATTATATTTTATAATGGGTATTCCTAAAAAAATTATGTTTTCCATTTAAATTAATTTTTTTCCAATATTATTGATTTTATATATCATATATGAATCCACCAAATCTAATGTTATAATTTCTGGTCATAAAATCTTTTTTTATGATCATGTCTCACTTATATATCACCATGGGTAATAATTTAATGGTTTTAGATGTTGGATTTATAAAATAAATTAAAACACTTTTCTATGGTAGAAACCATGTCTAAAAACCCTAGGATGATTTTGTATTTTTATTACATTTTTATATAAATTCCAAAACCATTTGTTTGAGGAAGAATAAAGAACTCTACTCTCTTTTCCTATATGAAGCCACCCATGATCCACTTATACTTCCCATAAAAACATTTAAACACATCCTTAATGTATAGTAACATCCATATATTCTTAAAATGGTTCTCCCAAACTCTCAATAATCTCCACCCATAATTTTAAAATCACCATCTCAAGGTAAGACATCTCCAATTTATTCATGAATATTTTTTTCCTTATTCATTTTATTTCAAATTCCTATTTTTGTGATATTTGTAACACATACCAAAACATTTCCGTTGATGTAAAAATAATTAGATTCAATTTTTCTTATCATTAATCAATTATAGGAATCATTATGTACATTTATTGTGTGGTCAAAATCTCACTTCTATTTATAATGAAAAATGATTGTGCAAAGAATATTTACCTATATTTCAACATAGGGGTATGAAACTAGATGTAACAATCCATAATTAATTTTGGAACTCAATTTATGTTTCCAAAAATCCATGTTCTTGGGGTTAAAATTCATTAAATACATCCTTATATATATAATGTGTGTGGGACACATATTCATGTACATGATATGAAAGCGACAGGTGAGCCTAAAATTACATAGAACTTCAATGCATTGGGTAATGTTTTGGTCAAAATATATGACATGTATGGGATTATAATGTTAACCTAATCCATAATGTAACTTTTTCCATGGTATTAAGTCATTGCAGTAATCCTTAACCTAATTTTATGATGTCAGGTATTTTTTTGTTACCGTTGTGTCATATTTCCATTTTATCTAGTTATATCACACCTCTTTGTTCATAATTATGATTATCAAACCTTTTATGTCCCATTAAAATTACTATTTTATAAAATAGAACACCTTTATCATGTTATTCCATGATTATTCCCTTACTAGTGTTTATAGATCACCCTTTTCTTATGTGTGTCACTAGGTTATCTGATGTTTTAAAAAAATGATGAAATATTATGAGCATGTTAAGGAATTTATTTATAATAATGATGTAGCATATGTTTATTTATTGTAAAATTATGTACCTAATTTCCAACAATAAATGTAATTCATGATATTATGATGATTAATATGTGCCTTCATATATCATAAATAATGAATTAATTTTTAATAATGACAAGTGTTGTCATAATATCAGTAAAAATAATTTTTATAATCGTAACGTAAATTATTGGTGCTCTTTTCACTTAATGGATATTTATAGAATATATAGATATAATGAGGATTGATTTTTGGGTTTTTTCAAGAGCTATTCATTACAAAAAACCTTTTTTTATTTTGTTTTAGAGAATATTTCTAACAAATCAGTTTGTAAAGCCAATGTATGAAGACATGTAACATAGAATTATTATATATTATGAAGAAGTAATCTTACTCCTCATTAAGGGATTTCAATACCATGAAGAAGCTCTATTATAAGAGTAAAAATGGTCTGTTCAAATTTAGTAAAAATGGTTTGAAGATGATTGAAGATGTCCCCTTCAGTATTCTAGTTTGAGATCAAAACGAATTTAACTACTCATATAGAGGGAGAAGTTACATGTTTACCCAAAGGGGCAGTGAAAATAAAAATCAAATAAACTTGTATGTAGACCATTTCCTTCCATTCCAATAATGTGGAGTAGTATATAAGATAAATAGTTTTGGAAATTTTGTAATAAAATTCAATTGTGGATATTTTTATTAATCGTAAATTATTGTCATTGATTTTTTTCATTAATATTATTAGGTTTTATTCACACACCACAAAAAGATAATTTAGTTCAAATGAAATCTAGAGGTGTGTAGGAATTATATAGGTATCATGAATTCTCATGATAAGGTATGGATATATAATGATTGAATAATTGATAAAGGTAGGTGAATATGTTTTTCAATATTAGAAAAACCGTTCCATGTTTATAGGGCATAGTAATGATGTTGAACACAGTTAGTTCAACCAATCTATGTTTTTTTCCTGGTGGGGAAATAAATGGCCAACATGGAAAGATGAAACATGGCACACAATTTTGGCCCCCATGGAGGTATTATTGGCCACCTGTGAAAAACAACAAAACCGACATGTGTTGGAATAATGTTTTTTTGGCCCTACAATCCATAGAATTCATAATGGAGAAGGATTGTTAGAAGAATGTTTACTATTCCATATGACAAGTTTTGGTGTGTGTATAATTAAAAATTTATTTCTAAAATTCCATAAAAAATTCATGATGGTATATTTTTATTGATACAATGAATACATAATTCTAAAATTGGCCAATATTTTCAATATAGATAGAACACTCAATGAAAATGGGTGTGTTTTCATAGGAGTATACCTTTGAGATATAGAAAGGACCATTATTGACACATTGATACCCTTTGTGATGTGGTTTTCACATACTATGGATGTATTGGGTCATATATCTATAAGAGAATAAAAAATGCCCTACATCTCCTAGAGTTAGGTGTGTTATCATAGAAATACAAATTCCAAGGCCATGGTGTTCATTGGAAATCTAGGTTCTTTGGAATGATGGATACATACACAAAAAATGATGAAGACTGTATTGCAATGATTCTTTAATTTATCATCAATGATTCAAAAATCTTGCATCTTCATTTTAGGCTTATTTCTATGAATGATTTAATTGTAAATTCATTATTTGAAAATTTAATTAAATATACATTTAATTTGAACTTAAGAGGATGATCAAGATGGATTGTTGAAGATTTTATATGTTCAGTACAATGATATAGATAATGTGGTAATTTTTTTTATTTAAATAGTGTAGTTTTTATAGCATATAATAGTGCCAAAGGTAGCCAATTTATTAGCTTATGATATCCTTCTAAAATTAATGATCCATAGGGAGATGAAAAAGGCTAAATATCGAAGACTAATCCATATTATACTTTTATAGTTGAAGAATCAATGTGTTTTTATAATGGTGATATAGAAAATTTGAAGAAATAATTGGCACAGAATATCCCTAAAAATAAGTGTAAAAGAGATTACTACAATATAATGAAGAAGTGGAATTACAAGACTACTATTGAATTTAAAGGAGATGTTCAATGGTTGATCACATGATATTTATAAAAATTAGTGTGTGAATTTCAACAACACACATCCATAACAATTTATCCATTTGTAACAAAAATATATTGTGTAATGAAATGATAATTCCCTGAACTATGTGAAGGAAATAATTTCCACAATAGTGAAAAATTATTTTTTGGGGATTTTATTATGGGAAGTAGTGTGTTGACAAAAAATTTTGAATGTTTGTAGCTTGGGTATAGATTTATGTAATCTAAACCCCTTTAATAGTATTTATAATTTAATGATTTCATGAAATTTCACAATGTTAATTTCACATTCTATAGAGAATTACATTAAGGGTATTCCACATAAACTATCATGTACTAATCTACACTCTACACGCACAAAAAAAGAGGGTAAAAATTAAAAAAATCAAATCTAGTAAAAGGGATGGTAAATTCAATCAAAAAATATCATTATGTAAGTCAAATATCACAGAACGTGACACTAAATATTTGGCGGTTCTGATCTCCAAAGGGTATTTAGTGTTAAAGGTAAAAGTACCAAATTGTATAGGCATAGAATACCCTAATTCATGCATTACCATAGGGTAATACAAATATAATACCCTTTAGGTAATAAAAAATAATTTATATATAAGTAATTATAATGTTTAATATATGTAATATGAAAAATCATAATTTTTTACATTAAAATTTATTACTATGGTTAAAAAATTTTTATTTTAAAAATGATAGTTGTGGAAAAAGGAAATTATGAAGGAAAAATTCCAAAAACAATCATGTTATTCCCATAATTTATAGTCAATAGGAATATGACAAGACCTGTTCATTTAAAAAATTATTTCCTACATTTTTATCCTTTAAACTTATAATAGTGTAATCATATATTTCAAAGCTAATGTGTATGTAAAAAATATATTATTATTCAGTTATAAAATTAGATCACTTAAACAATATTATTATAAATTCATCCATTATAACTCTATCATAATTTTTTTTCATTTTTATCGCCCAAGAATTAGATCTCATGCTTAGAAGGATTATGACATTCATAGATTGCATACGGCCTTAATTTCCATGGAGTTTTCATTGAGAAATCATATCTTTTAAACATGGGTGTTTCACTATTTTTAGACTTTTATTCTTAATCATTATGTTGCCTTATTTTTTATCCACAATAATATAATGAAATATTTATTATTAACATACTATAAACATTATTATATTTGTTGATACATGATGTTGTAATCCTATCCATCGACTAAAAAAATATAGATTGATAAATCTCATGTATATTCATAGTACCCATGCACTGAGTTATATGGTTCATTTTACAACATTATTCTCATGGATTGTAACAAGGTGTTCTTTGAAAAGATAATATTTTTCCTTTAACACAATAATAATTTCACATTAAAAATTTTATATATAAAATCATTCTTTCAAATTTCTTACAAAAATGTGGCATTGATCATGTATATGTTAGAACAACAACATCCAAAAAATGAATTTTATAATATGTCAAAATAATGAATGAATTGTTATAATAATGATTCTAATTAATGAAAATGATATTTATGATATTTTTAGGATTTATTATTGTTTATATTAAATTTATCTAAAATCAGTTCCTCATTCTAGAAATCATTATTGAAATCTATAGGTTTGGTTTCTTTTACCACATAAGTCATTAATTTAATAATTTATATATCATGAATTAATAAGGAATGTTATATAAAAAACTATGGTCTAATAATAATTTATTTGACATGTTATATTGATTATTGAATTATATTATTGGTATTTTTTATTAATTAATATAACACCTTTTGATAGGTAAACATGTCAAAAATATTACATTAAATTTTCTATTTACAAAAACTACACCTTTATCATTAACTAAGTGAAAATGGAATACGATGTTTCATTGGAAAGAAATGATTTAATATATTCAAAAATATTTTAAGGATTATTTTTATATAAAAAATAATCAATCACATCATTACCAGATTAGAATGAATGAATCTATATTAATTTCTAATAGATGATGATGAATGTTAACTATAACTAACTAATATAATTAAGATAAATTAGTTAGTATGAATTATATCAATGGAATATATATGACTGAGTTCAATAAAAATGTGATTATGATTTTTTATGTTATATTGGAGGATAGAGTTATTTTAAACAATATAGGAAATAATGAATTTGTTTTTCCCCAATTTTAATTCCTTTAGAAATGAAGATGTTATATATAATGTTTTCTATTAAATTGTTTTAAAAATAGTTATTTGATATTTTGTATGATTATTCCTAGATTTTTAATAATATTTATTATTATATTTTATTATCAACCTTTAAGGGTTTTTGTTCGAAATCTACAAAGGTCAAAATTGTAATTTGACACAATATTAAATTTCACGAGACATATTTGATATTTTTTACCATAATTTCTTTATAAGGGGTATTAAATGTAATAATATCCTAAAATTATAGATAATATATTTTATTACATGATATTTTATTTCCAATTTTTTATCCTTTTAAGGTCTCTTGATTCGTATGTTACCATCACCATAAGTGTTTTTCATACCATACTCATTAGTTTGATTGATTGGAACCACGAAATTAATTTTATTTTCATGATATGTATAGTATATATCTCTTATTTAATATTATGAGTTATATTTCATTCATGATATTTAATGTTAAATTACATTCCCACAATTTTATTGGGGTTAAAAGAAAATTTTACACAAGCCATAATGTCTTCATCTCCCATCTTAGTTAAAAAAACATATTTTCATTTGAATGGAATCCATATAGGGAAATTAATTGTTTCTTAAAAAACTACAACAACAAAATATTTTTTCTCATATATTCAAATTTTAATAAAAATATAAAATAAAAAAAAATATTTGGATTTTAATTTTATTAATCTAACATAATTTTTTAATAACAATTACAATATTTGGTTATGATGAATATTTTTTATCTTTATATGGTTGATAATTTTTTATTGAATGGTGAAAAAAGTGATTTTATTAAAACACAACATTTATGACTATATCAAGAAGCATACAAAAATTAGAATATTATTTAAATTTTTTTATTGTCAAAATTTTATTTAATGAGTAATATTATTCATAACACAACAAAATTTCAAATATAGGAATCTATTGATTAACATTTTATGGGATTAGGTAATATTTTAAAAATAAAAACATTATTATGTTATTTATCTCAATTAAATATTTTTTAGTTATTTAATTCCAAAGGACCAAAAAAAAATATATTCATTTTAGAAAAATTAATTCCCTAAAAATAAGTAAGATTTATAATTTTATAATTAAATAAATTTAATGCCAAATTGCACACTATTGATGAAAACTATTTTTATTGATTTTTTGTTTTTATTATAAAATTATGTTGTATCACACATAAATATTTTATATTACTAAATTAATTTCATATATTCTATGAAAATTTTAATATTTGTTAATAAATAATATCATTTTTTCTTTAAATTAATTTTCAATGTTAAAAATTCTTTATAACTGTAAAAGATAATAATGAGAAACATAGAAAACATTGGGGATAATCCTTAAATAACACAAGATATATAAATAATATTTTTTTATAATGGACATTAAATTCTCATAGATTTCATTATTTTTCACCATTTAATACTTTTACAATATAATAGTGTTATGTCATTATTGAAAGCAACGGAGTATTTAGAAAATAATAATTTTCTTCACAAAAAAATATGGTTCACTTCTAATACATCATTCTTCACATATCCCGGTTAATTACATCATATTAATATAAATGTTTTCTGCTCCAGTAAGACTCCTTCATTTTTATAATCCTTTGTTTTAAATTATATTACCCAACTTCTGCATTTTTACAGATATTTCAATGATAAAACATATATTCTCAAAATGAGTATTTCACACTGCATAAAATATTCTTATCAATATTTTCATACAAAATGTATCATTAAATACTTATATTATTTAATTAATAAAATTAAAATATGAAAATTTTATTATGTTTCTATAAAAAACATGATTTAATCAATTCCATCCACTAAGAATAAAAAATTACATCGATCATGTGTGTGTTCAAACTACTACCTCAACAAAGCGATGTGAATCATTTTACATAAAAAATCTCCAGGATGGTCAAAATACATTATTTTATGAATGAATATTTCTTAAGGTATCAATTATTATAATAAATATATAATTTATATTATAAAATCATTCGTTCCCATTTTGTGGGATATGGAATATCTAATTTTGTGCACGTGCACACTACTACCGCCATGAATGGTGAATTTTATTTATCATCACCAACATTCAGGGATGGTAGTAAAAATGAATTTAATAAATATAGCTTCTATTTATTACTTATTTTATATTTTTTTAATTTTATATTATCCTTATTTTATAAACATTTTTTCCTCATAAAATCATTATGAAACCCTCTTGTTTGAGTCGGATCTACAACAAATGTTGAAGAAGATAAAACATTTAACTGAGGAATGATTAATTATTTTATTATAATAAAATTATAATTGAATAATAATTTATGAAATATTTTTTTGTAATTTAATTGTTTTATTAATATTAAATATATTTCCTTATATATTCTATTTTTATTATTAGATATACAAAAAAAAGTTCAACAGAATTTCAATTTTCACAAAAAACGACACAATCATTCATATAAATAAAATTGTCTATTATGAATCATTGAAAACCCATTATTATAGTACAATTTATCATATAGGAATGATGGAATTTCGGTTAATAAATAAGAATCAACAATTTCATCACAATAATAGTATGAAACAAGAAACGTGGATTTCTAGTATCTGATAGGTAAATAACTATAATATAGTATTATATTTGAAAAAAATGATAATAAAAAAATAAATTAAATTGATATATATATATATATATATATATATAATAGTAGGATTATAAAACACATGATTAATATATCTATTTTATATTGAATAGGTTAGATAAAAATTAAAATAAGTAGGAATTAATTAAAGCATTAATTGTTTCATATTTTGATTCCTTCATACATGATTATGTTATTCACTATGTTTTTATATGGTTTTCATAATTCCCCATTGATATTTTATATCATAATTGTATCATTATTCATTTTATTTAAGTATTTATTTTAATTTTACCCTTAAAATTTAATCGATTCAAATATTTTTGATGTCATATTAGTAATATCTATCAATTTTTATTTATATGATATTTATTTGATATATTAACCATATTTTCATATCTATGATGTATTCAATACACTAATTTCTTTTGAATAAAATTAACATATTTATTTCCATTGTATTTTAATATCCAATTCATTATAACACTTTAATTTTCAATTTATTCTTATGTTAGCAGTAAAATTACTATATTTCCACTCCAATTCATTTCTTTGAGACGGGTTATGACCAATGACCCTAATTACATATAAATGGTGTCCATACTATCAATTTGTTATAAAAGATTTTCAAAAATCACTTGATAATGATATTTTTTGTTCAATTCGAATTACTCTCTCTTATTGGGTCTTAGATTCAAATGTTACCCAAATAGTAGTAATTTTTTTCCAAATAGAATTTTCAGAATCATTATTGCATTTAAAAGAAAATGTATTTAAAGAATTTGAAGGATATTTCTTTCTAAAACCAATATTATTTAAATATTTTTTTAAAAAAAATTATGGGGTTTACATGTCTTATTACAATTTCAATCCCCCTTAAATATTTATTTTTTAGTTTTAAGGAATCCTCTATTTTATCTTCTTTTTTGTTAGCAATCATTATCTTGAATGACTATATTATTTAAAATATTATAAAATATTTCTTTATCTTTTATCTTAATTTTTTTAGGACAGTTCATACTACATTTTCATTCATTTATATTATTTTAATCATATAGTTAAAACTAAAATGATATATCACTACCTTTGTATTTCCAATTCACCCACTATTATGTGTATGATATTACTTATAATGATTTTATTACATGACACAAAAAATGTGTTATTATTATGAATGTTTTTATCATATTTTTCAGTATCTTTTGACATTCAATGTGTTACACTGAGGATATATATTATTTAACCGAATAATTCATTCCATTATATGAATGTACATAATTTTTTTATTTGGAAATGTATTGATGTCCAATTTGATATTATTACAATTAATATGAATATTTATTACTAAATAATTTCTAATTTCTATTTCATATCCATACACATTATTTCTCAATATAGATTATATAAATATTATACCATTTATTTACTGGAAATGTATCATCAACACTTGTGTTAATAACATAGTACATATAATAGTGGACTTCATATGAAAGATTATTAAGCCTTCAAATTAAATCAGTATCATTCACATGGTGAATTCATTGGTCCTAAATAAATAATTTTTGTGACCCAGTACTGTATATCCCCTCAATAAATCAATTTTTTTCATGAGAATAAGTGTTATAATATTTTTGTTTTCCAAAAAATTAAATTTATGTTGCCTTGGTTGTGAACATTATTAAAATAATGATCTATTGGTTCTGTCTATATAGGTAAGAGCAATATATTAACTAGGGCCTTATTGGCATAATAATAATGAAATTATGCATTCCATTACCATGAATTTAGTTCTTTTAATCTATATCATAGTCTATATATTTAATCCATTATTTCTTTCTTGATAATGTGACTAATTACAAGACATTATTTGATTACAATTTGTTTCCTACTATATTCATGCTATTTTTTACCTTGATATCTTCAACTATCTAAATTCCCTGACTATGTATTTGAGGCCACTGTTATTATTTTTATAATTCCTAGGGTTATAATGAAAATTATGAGAAATTTTATTTTTAGAAGAGTATCTTGTGTGGGGAATTATTTGGGAGGTTGTGAAGATATATTATCGACCTTCTTTATCATACATAGTGGGAAAATAAACATTTAATGAGAAATAAAAAAAATTATTTATTTTTTTAACACCCTTTAAATCTAAACATAAAATTTAATTTGAATGTGTGTGACTATATATTTATTAGTGATATTTTAGTTTCTGATATTCAAAATTATGTTACTTTTGTTCATTTCAAATCCTGAATGTAATTTTTCTCTATTGGAGCTCAAGTTATTGGGATTTGGGATCTGGTACCTTACAATACCAGTATGACCTTATCAGTGAATATATAATTTAAAGAAATTATAAAATATTTATTGAATAAATTAATTAAATCAAGAAACAATAGTAAAAAAACCAATGACACTGAAGCTAATAATGGGTTTTTTGTGATATCCATTACACCTAATGATATCACTTATTAAATTACTCTCCAAAAGATATATAATATTTCTAGTATTTGTAACTATATTATAAATTTTTTATTTAAATTGAGTGGAAATATGGTATAAAATAATTTAAATCTATAATATATAAACTAAAACCATATTTAATCTTCGTATTATACAGACATAGTTGATTAATACATCACTAAGAATTTATCTTGTTGATTAAAATATCACAAGAAAATCATCCATTTTAATTTAAAAAAACTTATACAACTAAAATAATAATGACGCTTAATTACATCAATGTAAATCAATCACAAGAATGATTATTTTCCTTAATATATGAGTGGAATAATCCCATCTTAGATGTGCTCCACTAAATGGAATGATCAATACACAATACAAACAACACCTGATTATCCAAGACTAAACATCTTGAATAATAAAGGCATAAAATAATAATGTCTATCATCAATGGTATATCACTAACCATTGGTAAGAAGTATTGATGATAAGGATATAACCCTATGAATATTCATGATTCCCTAATATTTAATGTTATTTACTTGGTGAGTTAGCCAATATTATTTTCCTCTACTTATAATATCATGAGTCCACTATTAGAGACAATAATTTCATATCACCAGAACCCCAAATACAATGTAATGGTGGTCAATAAGGGACAAATCAATATGTTACATTGAAGGGATATTATAATTACCTTATTAGTGTGATGTAAATTGTAGAAGAAAATAATAATTAAAAAATATGAATTGAATGTTATTATAAAATAGTGAGACATTATAATACCATTTCATGAATATTGTATGTATCATAAAACAAAAGTCTCAAAATTAACCTATTGATTCTATTATGCTAACTGATTTTTAATAGACAAAAAATATTAACATATACAGCACCAAAATTGATCATACCCTCACCACTATCAATGATCTGTCATTTAAAATGGTATTTTTGAATGTTGGGTTTAGTAAATTAGTGAGACAAAGGATCAATTTTATTATAAATTTCCCTATAATTATAGTTAAAAACATCAATATATAACTCAATTCTTGGTACCATATCTAGTGGAAAAAAGCATTATTATGAAAATCAGATTGTGTGTATGAATTTATTTTGTAATTTACAGTATCTGTAATTTTTATTCTTACATTGTGAAATGTTTAGTGACTATCTGACCAATATAGAATACATTGGTAAAAAATATGATCTCATATTTATTGTTCATATCATCTATATTTCACAAGAATCATCCATAAGTGTAAGCCATTACACAAAGTCTATCTTCTTCCCCAATCATAAATAACATGGACTATGTTCTTTACATGTATTAAAATATATTCATTACAATAAATAAGTAAATCTGAATTGGATTTATTTTTATTCTACTTTTTATGGTAATTGTATATTAAATATCAAGTCTATAAAACAACATTTAATACATTATAAATACTATTAAACCACATATGAATATCAATGAAATCTTTATATTACCTCATAAGGAACATGAATGTTCATACAATAAATATAATGAATAGTATTAACAACCTCGTTTTTGTGTTTTTCATGCTAAACCTCTCTTATTCATTACCAATGTAAATTTCCTAACAATTTCCATTGACCATTTTTTAAAAATATATATAAATATTTATACCAATTATCATGGTTTCATATCCCAAGTCCTTTACATTGAATAATATATCTAACCACAATATTTAAATATTAAACATTCAAGATGAAATTTATGATAATTAGTTTGTGAAAAACTAGTGTTTTATGTCCCTTTGAAAAATACTTGAGCAATCCCACCACTAGATAAAATGGGATCTCTGTTACATACATGATGAAAACTAGTGCTTGGGATTCATAGAACTCATTTGGGAATTGTTTAACCATAAAAATAGAGTAAATATAATAGTATCAGAAATATAATTACAATATATCATGTAACATTTTGAGATACAAAATGTAAACAAAATGTTTTATAACCTAAAAAATATGACACAATTATGTTAAATGAATAACTAAATATTATTATTTTAGGTTGATCATTATCACCTATCCTTTAGAAAAGGTGTGTGAATTGGAATAATTATATTATGTTTAAAATTTTTTATAATTTTATTTACATTCATTAAATAGATTTTATATTCTAGATATAATAAAAAACTTTAATTTTATGCATAAAAGATTTAATTTTCTATAAATGTTGTTTCTCACCATTAAATGGAAGACTATTTTTAAAACTAAACAATAACACTTTTAAAAAAATTATTTTAAAAAATAAACATCATATTTGAAAGATAAATATAAAAATTTAGATTGAAACTTTATTGGTTAATTAAATTAGTTTGGTTCTAATTTATCTAGTTATATTGATATTTTTAAAATTCAATGTAGTTAATAGCTTCAAAATTGAAAATAATGCTATATTGGAATATATAATATTTTATAAAATAATATAGTATTTTAAAAAAATATGGACAACTAATTTAGTTAATGTTAAACATGTCATTATTGACCAATTTATGGAATTTATTTTATTTTAACAATATTGACCATCAACGAATAAAAATCCAGGTTGTTATAGTAAGAATTATGGGGTAAATAAGGGTTAAAACAAGAGGATAAGGGTAATACAGTGAACTAAACATGTTAAATAATTATTGGATTAGAGGCTTTCGATCCATACTTATCCTATTTTCTAATTAAATAATTTTGGATCCATTTAGAATATATAATTAATTTTTGATAATTTTATAATTTGAGACATTCAAATAGTGTTCATCCCCACACGTTTATAATGGAACCTCTTATTCTCTTTTCATAACATGAAAAACATATTTGACCCTAATAAATAATTCCCATATAACATTAATTATTATATCCTCGCATTCTGGAGTTTTTATATTAAAAAAATAATTATAGGGGTCGTGGATTTAATCATTAGATATCATCTGAAGAAGAGGTATCGTTTTGATATAGAATTTTTATTTTATTTCATATATAATTTCCATGAAACCTAATTTAAAATTAAAAAAATAAAAAATCATTTATTATACACATACATAGTTGTTATTATTCCTTTATAATGACCTAAATTCATCTCCACATTCAGGAAATGGGGAAAGAAGTTATCATTCCCGGGGATGGTGGACTACTAGACCGTGATCTGATGAAATTCTTTTTCCATGACCATATGTCAATAATAGTTTTTATTTGGGAATTAATATTAATATATTATATGTATTAAATATTTATCATTTTTAAAAGTGTATATATCATAGATGTTATACCTTATTTTGAAAATAAAAATGATGACATACATTGTGCTTATGTGTGAATTATCACCTCCAACAAGTGATGAGATTGTTTTTTTTATTTCCACATCACATTGAAGAAATAAAAAAAATATAAATTATTAATATGAAAATAATTATATTATTATCATTTTTTAATGAAAATTAATACCTATATTATTTCTATAATGATTATTGACCAAATTGGAACATAACCCATTCGTAAATAGTATATTTCGTCTCCTTGATTGTAATATGGGTCATTTTTCATATACATATTTAATGTTTATTTTTATAAGTATAATATATGAATAAAGTTTTTTTTTATTTTATTAAAATTTAATGTATGACGGAATAATGAACAATTTGACAATTCACAACATTCAGAAGTAATTTTCGACTCAAGCACCGAATATCATCAAAAACATCTGATGTAAGATCAAATAATTATAAACTGTTTTAACATAGTTATATGTTATATTAATGGAATAATAACCATAAAAATATTATAAACAAAATAATAGTTTCATATGTTTATTATTTATAATGACAAAATAAATACAAGATGAATCAGACTCATGCTAAAGGACTTTATCTCAATCTCCCTTTGTTGAGGAATAATTTGATATTATACCCCCATATTTTTTATGAGTGGTAGATATAAAAACATTGACCTTTCATATAATTAAATAATATTTCACCATATTATGTAATTATTTGATAAATTTGAGTCATTCATGGGTCATATGTGTCATATATTATAAATTGGTACGATACACTTTTATTTAAAAATCAATTTTTAAATGTTTAAATATTTAATTTTAAAATATATTCCCCCATGTCAATATTATCGATAATATTTTTAATTTCCACATATATTGATATAAAATGACTATATTGGAAATTTTATGTCTATATTTAATTTCACTCAAATGGTTTCAAACGGTAAATGTTTACATGTTTTATATGGAATGTTTTGATAAACATCAAAAGTAATGTTTTTTTTAATTCATACAACAATAAATAATTTTCAAATATTGGTAAAATTTATATATTTTTAGAATCATTTTAATGATTAACTTTTTTCTTAAATGAAAATTATAATTTCCATTTTATTTTATTTATTCATTGAAATTTATTTTTTCAAAAAAAATTGTGTTTTTTAATGAAATTAATTTTTAAATGAAAACTGTATTTTTATTTTAAAGTGTTATCATATGGGATTAAAATAATTTTCAAATGATTTTATTATTTTTATTTTTTATTAAAAAATGGGACTAGTGAATTATATGAAATGGGCGATCCTGATGTACCTTATTTGAAGGGTTGATCACCTTTATAGAATATGAAAATGGTTAATGATGATATAGATTATAGGAGGGTTTATCTCCATCTTAGCTCATGGGTGAGCCTTATATAGGTTATATAAAAGATTATACCCGTTATAATCTCAAATTCATTGGGTAATTATAGTATTGGAAATCACACATATGGTTATTTTAAATGAAAGGGGTTTGAATTAGTTTTATGCATTTGATGCTTAACATCACCTATATGTGTATTAATTTCTGGTTGTTGGTTTCAATGGCTTTTTTGAGAAAAATGTTTAATTATTTTTTGTTAAAAATGTCTAATTCTCAATAAACATCGATGTTTATAGTAAATGTAATATTATGATTCATATTTTTACTAAACTAACTATTTCCTTTCATTATATACCCCTTATGAATCTTTTTATGCTAATACCATTTTAATAAAAAAAATTCACTGGGTGGAGGATGCGTAGGGATATGGATGAAGAAACAATTGAAATTGTGAATATTTTTCATTAAAAATAAGCAATGTTATATTTTTAATGGAGTTTATTTGGAATAAAAATGGACACTGAGTATAACTTTCCATGTGTAATATATAGGGATAAAATGTAAGAGTTTTTCACATTTATATATGACACTAATCCTAAAACATATTTTACAAAATGATTTAATTTTTACTTTAAAAATAAATTGAATTAGTATTTTTTAAGGATGGGTCCTTATAGTATGTATCAGAGATGTTTTTTGATATATTTAGAGATTGGGAAGATTTTTTAAGAGTTAAGGATACCCACTATGTTTATAATTTTTTGGTTTATCATATGTTCAATTACATAGAAACAACTTTTGAAGAATTAAGTTATGTTATTTTATGATGAATGATAGTATTTTTTTAGACATTAATTTTTGAAGTAATTAATTATATAAAATTTAGGGTTTTAATCCTTCTTAATTGTTGGGATTCAATCTTATTCTCAGCTATTTTGAGAAATATTTTGATAGTTATGTGTTGAATGATCTATTTTTAATATTTAGTATTACTATTTAATTTTAGATATTAAACAATTTTTTCATAATATAAATGATTAATAATTTGAGGGGATTGATATATTTTAAAATGTCTATTTTTGTTTGGTTAATTCATAAAACATGTGGAATATATTGTTAAATATTTGTGGATTCTGTGATTAATAGTTGTTGATTTATGTTCTTAAATCGTGGGATAAAATTCATACTCATCATTTAGATAATAAGATTATTGTTTTATAGAAATTTGATAAATAAATAAATTATTATTTTTAAGAAAGTATATCTCTATATACTATAAATATTCATCATAATGGAATTTATCAACTACTAGAAATGTATTTTGAACAAAAATTTTACTTATATATGTTTCTCACTATGAAATAAATGACTAATTAACATGTCATAGATTTATGATTTTTTGATAGTTAAAAATATTATAGTAATGTTATCTCCCACTATCCGTCAAAAAATAACAATTGGTGTTTCCATTCTATTTCTATTTTTTACTAAATTGGAACTTATATGTGTTATCTCTGGTGACCATCATACCTTTCTTTATTTCTTTTAAAGAATATGTTATTTTAACCAATGATTTAACACCCAAAACATTTTATTGTATGATTATATTAAATACATTCTATTCATCACTTTGTTCCTTTGAAACAACACTAGGTTATTTATGAGATAGTCAAAACCTATCCATTAAATATACATTTTACACTTCTATGTTTTGAATTACAAAAAATGGTCATCTAGTGTTGTGATTAGTAAGTCCTTTGTAGTCTGATAGAACAAACTTGTTTTTTGGTTAATAGTAAGATACCCTTATGAATAGTAATATGAATAATTATATGAACCCTATAAATAGTAAATAATAATAATATTTTATCCTTATAAGTTAATATGATTATGGGATCTTAATTAATTTTTTAATGTCACAGAAAACTAATTACACTTCAAGATTATTTTTTTAGAATTAACTATGAACATATTTAAAAATTAAATTACTAATATTTAGAAACTTATTTTGGAAAAATTTATATCAATTTTGAATTCTACACATCAATAAATGGTAGGGTTTATGGGATTTTTATAAAATTCTAGAACTTTTATGAATAGTGAAATTCGATAAAATATCGTATATACACATTATCAGTTAAGTACACTATTAATGACATCAAAAGTGATGTAAGGAAATTTGGTTCGAACTCACATGCACTTATTACTATTAGGGGTCACATGAAACAACACTATTGATTGTCTTGAGGGAAATAATAAAATAATGAATTAAATATTCAAAATTTACCCCTCTTCTCCACTATAAAAACCCCTCACCACTTACTCTTCTCTTCAATCCTCTATGCCATGAAGCTCCTCAATGTTCTACCCAATTACCCTTTCCATTTTATTTTTATAAACGGAATCAACATCCATGAGGTTCCAATTTATAGCCTTCGTGGACGAAAAAGCTCTGATCTTCAATTTCATATGCATTAATATTCATAAAAGCATATTTATGTTTAAACAAGATTAAAATATATTTATTATGAAATAATTAATATTCAGGAACAAGAAAATGTACATATAATTATGTTACATGACAAAACTAGTAAATAATAATACAAATACCGCCGAATAATCGAAGTGGTTGTCATCTAATGATTCATCCACATTCCATGTAAAAAAATTATAGAAATGCCCACAATCAATTATTTATGTTCATAAATAATATATAATTCTAATCCTGGATATTTATAACCCTTCCACATGAACTCCATTAATTAAAAACAAGTCAACCGATTATGAATATAAAGAAAAACGAACACCCCAGATCAATGAAAATCAATATAATAACAAAGCTATAAGGGTAAAATTGAACTAAACAGAATTATGATAAACGAAATGAATATCTAATAGGTTCATAAATAATTTATTAATATGTATAATTTCATACTCTAGGAGCTTTAGTTCAAGAGTGGAACAAGTTTGGAGTTAAGGTAAGGGTTTCTTCATCTCACTTCCATTTTCGTGAGATTTTCCATATCCACTAATAATAATTTTGTATGATGTACGTATACTGACCATTGATGTCACATATCATGAATAAATTAATCATCATGGAATTAAATATATCATTTTTATATAATTAATTTTGGGTCATACGAACCATTTTGATTACAAAGTGTAAGGGTTTTCCACCCGAACTTCCAATTTCATTCAAGTTACTTTTATTGTCTAATTTCCTCAATGAAATTATTAGGTATTGTTATGTACTCCACATAAATTCTGTGTGGGTATTCTATATATGTAATACAACAAGAATACATCCCTATTTTCTGGATAGTTACATGTTTTAAAAGAATCTCTCAAAACTCTTTTCAAAAATATGAGCTCGATACAAGGGAATTTCTCAAATTCATATCTATTTTCAAGTGGATTCTATAATCTGTTTTTGGAGACCATTATTCTTCTAAAAAACTACTTTTATTATTAAAATACTATCTCACTTGACATATAGTTTTATACAAAGATATTTTCAAAAGAACTAATCTTTTTAAAATAAAAGTGTATTTATCACAAGAATTGCTTAATGATTTTAGAAAATTATTCTTATTTGATTCAACAATCTTGTTGAGTCGTATGTATTGTTGGGGTTAATAATTTATGATTTAATATTATATATTTCATTTAATGGTTTATTAATAACATTATTTTTGAGGATCTGTCCTAAAACAATTCACCATATTATTCCAAATGGTTAGTTTTTAGGTTCAATAATTGAGGAATGTTAGTTACATTTCATATGATAGTTTAAATATAAATTTATATGTTGTTTATGTTTATCCCCAATGATATAAGGAATTAATTGGACTTATTATGTGATGGGTGGGTCCCTCTATAGCCCCTCGATGCATCGGTAGGTCTCATGAGACAAATAAACGTGGAATTGGCCGAGGCCTTTCCCCATGTGAAATGCATTTTCGCCGAGGCCTTAATCATTAGACGTCTTGGACGAGGCCAAGAAAAAATGTTTATGAATGTTTGGTATAAGAACTTCCCTCATTATGAAGCTAGTAATTTTAAGTACATGCAGTTATTTGACAAGTAGAATACCCATTATTATGTTTTATTATTACATTATTTACTCAGCTCATTTTCCTGCCATAATATGTTCAGGTTTATAATTAAAGGCATGTTTTTTCAATTATTCACCATGTCTAATGATTATATTATCTTACACTGTATTTCTTAATCATAATGATCATTTGATCTCACCCCTTTATTATGTTTCATTTTCTCAGGACATGATGGAAGTAATTTATGAATGACTTGCAAGCATAATCTTGTAGACGTGATGTTTCTAGTGGAATAAATTAGTATTATTTTTCCATTTCAAATGTAATGTTGAACTTATGTATGTATCTTTCATCCAGTAATACTAAACTCTTTGGTCCTTCAAGATTCATATTCCTTGTATGTATGCCAACAAAATCAAATAAGGCACCGACTCCAGGCAACTAGGGTCGGGTCCTTACAATTTATATGAGGTGGGATTTCATCAAAGATATTTTGAAAAGTCAAAACATAGTTACTGAGACCAAATTCTAAATTTTGAGGATGAAATTTACCCAAGGGGGAGAATATATAATATATATATTTTAAAAATAAACAATATTTTTGATAACATACAATACAATTTTTATTACACATAAATGAAAAAATAAATATTATCATTTAAATGTGATCATTAGAACCTAATTGATAGAATAGAAGGTGTGAATAGGAATAACTATATTATGTCTAATAATTTCTATAAAATGTTTCCAAATTCATTAAATAAATTTTATTCCCATAATAAATGAAAAAAAATTCTATACAAATAAAATATGTATTTTTCTATAAAAAAATTTCCACATTTTTATGGTAGACTTGTTTTAAAACAATATTTTGGCATTTGTTATAATTTTTAGAGGGAAAATGAATATAAATTTTGAATGTGAAATTATAAAATTTATATTGATTTTTCATGGATGTATTAAATTATTTTAATTGATGTTTATCTCGTTTTGTTGATATTTTTAATAGTAAATATAATTAATAGTCTAAAAAGTGAAAATAATGGTATTTGAAAATTAATAATATTTTAGTAGGGGAAATAGAATATCAAAAAATATAAGATTTTTTAAAAATATTGGGATTAGGTAAAACATGTCATCCATGATCCATTTGTGGTTATTTGTTTATTTTATAGTAATTGTATAAACCCTCAAAGAGTAAAAATATGTGTTGTCATTATACAGATTAGAGGGGGAAATATAGGTCAAGACTATTTGATAATGGTAGACTGTGACCCAAAATTGTCAAAATATTATTTTATTAGTTTATTTAGACCCATCCACATCCTATCAATTAATAAAATTATTTTTTGAACTATGTTTAATATAAAATTAATTTATCTTAATTAAATAGTTTGATAGATTTCAAGAGTTCCTCACCACTCTCCAATAAATGAGAACCTATTCATCAATTTATTTCATTCATAATATCTTATTTTTTACCTATTATCTACCTAAATTAATTCATATAATACCTCACGAAATTCGAGTGGAACTACCGTATGAATTATACTATCCTTTTATGTGTTCATGAGTTAATTAAAAGAGAACATCTAAAGAAGAGGAATCATTTTAATCAAGGGATTCTCTTTATTTTTTATTCCATATACATTTATCATTCATCTACAATAATAATATAATAAATCCATTATCATACTTATATTTTTATGTTATTATGTTAGTATAATGACTTCAATCCATCTCCACTTCCATCAAATGGGAGAAGAAGTTATCTTTCATGTGTAAGGTAGACCACTACCTCACGAAATGATGAAATTGGTTTTCCTTCGTAGTCTCTCATAATTAGTCATAATGATGGAATTAGTGTTTATATATTATAGAAATGACAAATATATCATTTTTAAAAATTAATATATCATTTATTTTATTACCTTTGCATGAACAAAAATATGATAATGTTGTTATTGTGTACATGTGAATTATCACCTCCAAAAAAGTGATGCGACTTGTATTTCATCACCACATCTGATTATGATACATATATAAAAGTAAAAATAAACAAATAATATGACAATAATTATATATTTATAATTTTGGAATAAAAAAAATTATTACCCTACATCTATAACAATTATTAAAAAATGGAATCCTTACTTATGTGTATGTATGACATACGATATCCATGATTGAAAGATAATTAATTTTTTATATCTGTTTTTATTAGGTGGATTTAAAAGTATAACTAATGTATAAAAATTATATTTATGTATTTATAATTATTCAAGTTTTTATGATAAAATGACATCTTTTAGAACTGATATTATTAACATTTATTTTTTTACTCTTGTGTCAAATATTGTCAAAAACATCTGAAATAAAATTAAATTTTTTTCAATTATTATAACATTGCAATGAGTTTATTGAAATAAAAAATTAACCAAAAAAATTATCTAATAAATAATACTTAATATATATTTATTATTTTAGAAGATAAATTTCATGAACCAATCCAGATTAAACCTAGACCGGTCACCAGAGACAGTCCTCGATATAGCCCGTAGGGCATTCGTGATCCCCATAGTCTAGAAACTAGTGTCGTGTATCAATGTGGGATAGATGGGAATGGTTTATCCCATAAAAAATATAGATAACTGAATATGAACTGAAGAAAAGGAAAAAATACACTAGTAGTGAAAATAAAAATAAAAATAATAATAAATTAACTAGAAAATAATTCATCAAGTGACCTCATGGGTAACCATGGAAGAAAAAACTACACTCGCTCCAAGAGAGGTCCAAACTCGAGGAACCTGAAGCTAAAAATCAATGTAGTGCGAGCACCAAGATGCCCTATAGGATTGATAAATCCAATGACACCATATTCCCTTTCCATTAAAAAGAAACACAATCATCCTAGTTTCAAAATAAGACATATTGATATAACATTTTAATTATTTTCAAAATTATGTAACTAATTTACAATTTTAAGGAAAGAATTTATATTCCATTACATTTATAAAATAGTTCCAAAGCATGAATTAATATTTCTAAATGAAAAAAACGAAGTTGAAATTAGAATTGTTTTTCCCAAATGTGAGCTCAATTATGAAACATCTGAAATAAAAATGTATCATAAGAATCGTATACCAAGTGAGAAATATGGTCCATCCCTATAGGTAACTAACACATATGGGAGCCTAGAGACCTTTTACCTCAGTTAAACGTGGCATTATAACCATACTAAACATCTTTTTCATGAATGAAGCACTAGTGGGGAACACACCCATAACCTAGAGGTCTCCAATCATCACAAAATTTTAGTTTTTGTTGTGGCGTCTTTCTTTCTAGATGACACCAAGATGAACCACTTTGTCATATAGAATACTTAGCCTTATCTTCCAAACTAGATACTCATGTTTCCCATTGTGCTTCATTTCATGTGTTGGACGATTTTTATCAAGAAAAAATATATGTACATATCATTTTAAAAACATAATCACCAAACATTCATAAGATTACTATTTAGTTTGAATGCTTAACAAGACATTCCAACTGATAAATATTTACTACAATCATAAAAACATACAAAAAATGAAATAATACTTTTATGAAAATCAATAACCCTTTATCCTAGAGTTCACAACAAGTCCTTGTTTGAAAATCACATTGGGACTTCATTGTAAAACAAACAGGTCATTTCCCTTTTACAATAAAACTTGTCAAAAGACTAAAAATCTATAGAAATACTCGCTTAACATTCAAAAAATCAAAGAAATAAGTTTTCATGAACTAGAACCATTTACACACACAGATATATATATATTGCATATGTATTTAACGTAGAATTTTAAATTGAATTTTTAATATAACACCAAGAAATTATGGAAATTCAGATTAAATTTTAGGGCATAGGGAACCTACCTGAATGTGGAACCATGCCACCCACATTGACTCATGTTGCATTCTAACAAAAACCAATTTCTCCCCCACTATGAATATTCACTTTCACATACATGTTAGGACACCTAGACCCTATGAACACAATCACATGGCAACAAAATTTTTCATGGGGATCATTACATATTTTATTATATGCATATACAAGTCTCCACTTGCCTACCCAATCATATTCATATACATAAATATGCACACCTAACACCACACACATATATTCACTACCATGGATTAATATATGTGTAGCAGGGAAAATTGTATATATATATACATACCTATGCATACGCATGTGAGTTTCCCAGGACTCGGTGACTCGAAACCACCAATAAGGGACCACAACAATAAATATATAATTTACTAAATCAATAAAACAATTTATAAAACAATTCAATGTTATCACCATAAAAATTTACACAAAACCACTCTGTATTCCCAATCACACACTAAAACCATTTGAAAATATAGTTCACACCACCTACGTAGTTTCTCAAATTCTATTTTTATAACACATGAAAACACACACAATAATGAAAAACCATGACAAGGGGCTTATCCCCCTTCAAAAAATCATTCATTCTTGTAAACCATTTTCAAAATAAGATTTTCACCAATGAAACATTTTACAATTTTAATCTCAAGATGCACCATAAATCTGACATACCAAATATAATCTATTTTCCAATGAAAATCCCATTAAAATACACACGGACCTAAAGTTCCTCGAAAAAACATTTTTCACCTACCATATGTCCCTTGAAATCCATTTTAGAAACATTACACCAATGAACACACAAAAACATAGTCATTTGTTTTATTAAAATTTCATTTCTAACATATAAACACATAAAAAACTTCAAAAAAAACATACACACCACATTAAAAACCAAATTAATGCCTTCATAAACTAAATAAATATATTCAAATTAATCTAAAAATTAATAAACACAGATTCTCCTTGACCATATGAAAACATTTATTATAAAAAATGTTACAGAGTCCATCTGCCTCTCAACCATACCACATGATAACCAAGTTGCACCCTAAACATTGTAAAATTTTACCAAACACTAAGATTAAAATCTAATTTAATACGAAAACCCCTAAATACATAAAATAGCAATAAGAGAAGCACCAAAACCATAGTAGGGAGGAAGAATGGTATTCCCAAGGGAAGACATATGCACTATAGGAGAGAGAGGTTCTGATGAGGGGGTCTGGAAAAGAGGGTCTGTTGCGCTTCCTACATACATGATGTGGGTGGGGGTTGCAAGCAGAAAGTTTCACGTCGTGCGTGTCAGAGAAGGAAGGGGAGTGATGGCAGCCGCAGGCTCAAGGGAAGAGGCTTCTAGTGAGTCTCGTCGATCGGTGAGAAAGGGGTAGTTTTGACAGGTGGTGGGGGGGTATACATCATGAAACCATAAGGGGGGAGGGGTAGGTCAACCACATGAATTGGAGGGGAAGGCGAGGGGGTTGGCCTTGATGTAAGGGGGATGGGTTAGATAGGTATTTGGACGCTTTTTTCATTCTAATTCAATTTATTTAATAAAATAAATATAGAAATGAATAAAATTTAAAATAATATCCAATATAAATAAAATAATTGTGACCTGTCGAGTCATGTTGTGACAATGTTTTCAACCATGACACATTCATCCCCCAAAAAGTTAGAAATGGATTGGTTGGTCAAAGTAAAGATCACAACACAATGATTCTCAAAATGAAACCCCTTCCACATGAGCATAGAACACTTTAATTCCATCAAATACTTGAAACATCAGGACCTGGACTTCCAGGGGAATGAACCAATGAAACAAGATTCAAATTTCCAAAAAAAACAACCACAAATTGGAACACCTTGACACCTAACATATAAATCACTATATTCCTCTCGGGATATCTAAGGAACATTCACTAAACGACCCATTATCTTAGCTAAGCATCTAAATTGATCGTGGTCAGTAGAGAAGAAGCTCGGAGTTTCCCCCAATAAGAACACATTGAAGATTTAGTTCTCTATGATGTTTTATTTTGTTGTCCACCCCACCATATTTAGACTCTTGCTGAATACTGACTTTCATAATCGTAATTAATTAAATAAACAAACAAGACCCATGGAGTTTGTGTTCCCCCCTTAACATCATCAGTCCCACCTGAAAAGCTTGAGGGAAGACATTGGTGAGGCTCATAGTGGGTCTCCCCACCAAATTAGAAACTAATTAGTACAATGGTACCCACATAGGAACTCTCAATATTATTTCAACAATGCAGATTGAATTTACCTTCATCAACCAACCGACAAGGGGAAACCCCATGAAAAAGGAGAAACATCAATATAGACTATCCTAAAACCCTTAGTACAAAGGGAATCCTAACAAAAGATACCCCATATGAATACCAAGCCAACCCATGATTCATAAGATCCATAAACTGCATACATCTCCAAATGAGCATCATCCAAAAGATGGAATTGGTCCTATGAAAGACCACCCATTTAATGTTTACACTAATCAGACGTAACCATTGAAATATTATTGGAGTGGCCCCCAAGACATCCAAATCACCCCCCCAATAGACAACCACATGAAGAGAAAACATAACTGCTCTATTCCCAGAAAATAGAGACGATAGGTTGGATACACATCCCTCGCACTGGGGAACTTCGTGACTATGTGAAAAGCTTATCTTCGAGACCAATAGATGAAGATTTGATGTATTGAAGCATCTAATGCACCAGATTCGTGAACTAAAAACCTCCAAATGAGGCTACATCATATGGAAATAATGCTTACAGACATCCCCTGGTGACCCAAATAGACACACTATTAACATGCTTTGGGAAAATTAAGGTGAATGGATTTGAGTGCCCGATTCGACCACATTAGAAACCCATGATTTTGTGGTCTTAGGAATAATAATTAAGAACAAATAAAATACTTATAACAAGAACATATTCCTCCTGTTTATCCACTTCACCGGATGAGAAACCCTTCATGAGAACCTTGAAAAACTAGATTTCCATTTGTCCCAATTTGTTACCCCAACATGAAAGGAGAAGGTAGAAATCACCCTTCTCTAGACCGAACATGACCCCTAAAAAAACCAGGACAACATGCACTTAAAAACATATGGACTTCATAAAGACCTGGTGAAACACTGGACTCCCTCAAGTTACACCCCACCTCTATCAAACCTAAGCCACCACAAATAAAACAAGAAACAATGAACAAAATAAACCCCACCACTCAAATAGGGGTCATGGTAAGACTAAAAACCGAAAATAACCCATCGGAGAGAATTGAACATTCTTAGGAGGCATACTTCAAATAAGAAACACGAAACCAACATAAATAACATCACAACCCAATCCTTCACCTTTAACCATAAAAAATTAACTCAATCTCAAAACATCATATCATCCTTGAAATGCCAGTTAAAAACAAGAATGAAGACCAAAAACTAATTAATCACTAAAAAATCATAACCAAATCAAATATCATCAAAAATAATACCAAATAAACATCACCAACCAACCATATACCCCACATTCACAAATGATGATTTTCAATAAAAGAAAATTTCCAAACCATCTGAATGATAAAAACAAATTTTTAAAACTAATTTTCATTTTCATTAAATACTTAAACAAAAATCATCCCAACACAATAATAATCAAAACATGCTTTTGGAAAACAAACCAATCCTTGAAAACCAAGCACCCACCATTAATATTCCATGAAACCTCATATACATACTTTCCCATTATAACTCGGGAATCCATCAACATATACTAACAACCATCCATATCCCATTACATTCATCCATACATGAGAGCGTCCATAGAAATACCAACAGTTAAATAAATCATTTCCAAATTCTCATTTACAAGAAACATCAGTTCCACACATCATAAGAATTTCAATATCGCTAAAATATTTTCCAAATCCCATTCTGGTTTATGGTTTAGAAAAGATTTATGAGATCCCAAAAAATTTCCTCAAAGAACATCCATTTTCAAAGAAACATAGTTAATTTTCAAACAAGACAACACTTTTATTTTGGAAATCCAATTTCAAGAGAAAAATCATCAATTTTCAACTTGAAAAAAGACCAAAAAACCATCTAAAACTCAGACATTAAACATAAAAAAACCAAATCACTAAACAAATCAAGATTATAAATTTTTAAATAAGAAACTTCAACCCCCAGCTTGGTCACATGGTTTGGAAGACCGTGCACCAACTGAGTGAGCATATAGCATCTCATCATATGTAATCTCATGGTCTACACAGGGCATTCTAGGCCATGCATAGGAACTGTGAACCCCACTGAAATGGACACAAAATTTATAGAATAAAAAGAAACACCCAAAGATAACTAAGGACCTTGAAAACAATTAAGATCTAAGCATGGACATCGATGAAAGGCCATCTTAGAGCACCCTATAAATTCATGTATCATTTCGAATAGGTAGTTATCAAGCACCTACAGAAAATTAATCACTTGAATTTTGACAATACTAATTCCAAAATATCAATCATCTCTAAAAGATATGGGAAAAAAATCATTTGAAACCATTTTTGACATAAATCAACCCTGGTTAATCGTGGAATAGTCATCAGAGCTGGTCCACAACATGCCCCGAAGATAATTTCTGATCCTCACGGGCTGGAAATAGGTGTTAGACATCAAAATGGGACAGTTGGGAATAGTTTCCCCCTAAAAAAGTCAAATAACTGAATATTAATTGAAAATAAAACACACTAGAAGTGGAAATAAATAATAATAATAATAATAACAAATTATGTACCAAAACATACCTCTAGTTAACTCATGGGTCACCATGGAACACAAGACCGCACTCACTCCAAGTGCAATCCAAACTATAGGAACTTGAAATTCAAAAATAAAGTATGCATGAGCACCAAGATGCTTAGTATGAGTGCCAAAAATCCACAACGCCCTATGCAACTGACATTAAAAAAAATTCTATCATGTTATTTTGTACATAAGACATATTAATATAAAGTTTTAATTTTTTTTTGAAATCATGTAACATGTTCACATTTTTATGGTATGTGTTTCTATACCCCACATATTAAAAATAGTTCTCTAGCATGCATTAACATTTCTTAATGAAATAAAGTATTTTAGATTAAAATGTGGCTTTTTCACATAATATACATAAATTATGGATCAAATGAGTTTAAAATCACATCATAAGAATCAAGATGCAAGAGAGAACCATGGGAAATACCTATAGGTAACTAGCACATGTGGGACTATTTATACATCGTACCTTAGGGAAACACAGAATAATAACCACACTAAACATTATTCTCATGAACAATCCATTAGTTGGGAACACACACATAACCAAGTGGACTACAATCATCACAATTTTTTTTAGTGTAGTGCATCAATCATTCTAGAATAAATAGGGACAAAACACATACTTGTAATCTATAATATTAATCTTAGTCTGCCCACCTAGATAAATGGGTTTCCCATTGTGATCTATTTCAAGTGGTGGTGGGTTTTTTAGCAAGAAAACTTATATATACTTATCATTTTTTAAACAAAATCACCTATCATTTTTTAGATTCCAAAATAGTTTTAAAGATTAAATAAACAACCTAAGTGCTACATACATACTGAATTCTTAAAACCACACATAAAAAATGAAATAATCCTTTAAAAAAAAATAAAAATATCCTTTAACCTTGAGTGGACACCAAAACCCATTTTGGAAAACCCATTTGAATGTCATTGGAAAACAAAAATAGCAATTCCATTTTACAAAAAAATGGCCGAAAGACCACATATCATTGGAAATACTCATTTTACGTTCAAAGCATTATAGACATCATGAAATGTGTTCCATAAAACTCTCCATAGAGTGAAGATATGATTCTCACATAGAAAAAATTAACAAGTATGAGTAAATATGTTTTCACCATGAAGGAATAAGATTCAGGAAGGATGTGCCAAAATACCACTGCATACCAATTTATAAGTGGAATTATTCCTACCCCCTCCATGAGTAGATCGTGCATTTCCACGATCGATGATAAAAAGTTGCTAATGAAAAAAAATTCAATTTTAGCATTTATTCCATTAATGAACGGTTTATTTACCATATCTATAGGTATATATATCTCAATGTTAGCTTCAATTTGACCGGTCTCGAAGCACAAACAGACTTACGGATCCAATGTGATGCCACTCAGAAGACAGATAAATTTTACAAAGGGTCCTACACTGATGTCCAATGCATAGGACCTATGCGGTGGACCTACGCAAAAAGAATTTTTATATTCCCTATGCCAAAGCCCTATGAGAAAGACTTACGTAGAAGACATGTGCGGAAAAACTCCCTTTTCCCAGGTCCCCTCCTTGCCTAGAAATTGGAACCTTGGCCTCCCCATTTCATAGATGGATAAAAGTTGGAAGAAGTCCCAAAGATCTCGTTGTGTAGCTCTTTCTCCAAGATCCCCCAAATCATCTAAGGTAGCTTTCTAAAACATGATAGAAGAGAGAATTAAATGGGGAAACAAGGTTCAAAGTCCTATCACAGTATAAAAAACATGGATCTACATGGAGAAACTAGATGACACACATGCGTAGAGAACCTTTACGGAGCCCCTACGCGATGCACCTGCATCACACACCTACGCAGAGCACCTAAATGGAGCACCTACACGACACACCTATGTGAAGTACCAATGAAGGGGAGCTAGGCAGAGCACCTACATAATGTACCTGTGCGGGGGAGCTATGCGGAGCACCTACACGAGGAACCTTGGCAGTAAACCTGTGTGACCCCCAGGAAAAATGGAACGTCACACCACAAACTTTTCCAATCTGGTTAATGACATTTTCCATTTCACCCTACATCTAGCCCAAGAATACCATTATTTGAGACACTCCATCATAAATAATGAAGTTCCTCTTATCTAATTCATCCTTATGGTTCCATTCACTTTTTATGAGTTTGGACTCTCTTTATGGATTCATCGAGTACCTTGAGTCGATAAACTCCTCAAGAAACTCCTCAAACCACATCACATGGCTACTATGGCATATTAAACCCCAAATGGGAATCCTCTTTAAGAGTAAGTCCCATGAAGCCTCATAATGGGAATCTTTCTTAGGATTAAGCCCCATTAAAATCTCCAATTGGAATCCTCCATAGGAGAAAGCCCCAACCAAACCTCAAATGGGAATCCTCCTTAGGAGTAATCCCCAACCAATCCTATAATGGGAATCCTCATTAGGGGTGATCCCCAATCAATTACCAAATGGAAAGACATACCGGTGTGATCCCCTAGACTTTATCCCTTCCTCCATTCATTGGGCCCTTGTCTAATGGAAGGTGAATAGATGGAAGGTTTGTCGCCTCACCCACTTCCTAGGTCACCTTGACCTCGTCAACCTTCATCACCATAGGTGCTCCCTCTTCCAACAATGGACGATGAATAGTGATTGAGTCATTGTTGAATATTTCTCGTCCTCTTTTTTTCACACCGAGCAAGACTCATATGTGCAAAGAGATTTTGGATGATTACAACATGTGATCAAACACTAATAAATCGATGGAACTACAAGAACTCTGATTGCTACCCAAACTGGGTTACATAGGAAGCCCTATCAGGTCCTGAGCTCACTAGATGTACTCTTTTGTAATCCAACCCAAATTACCTTAATTTGGGAATCCTCCTTATGAATAATCCCCAAATTAAATCCTAAAATCACTAAGGAATCCTTTTTAGGAAGAAAGCCTAATCTCGTTTCTCTCAAAGGACTATGCTCTTCTTTGAGTAATTTTAAACTATGTGCACTTAGATTCCAATATTTATGGGATACATAGGAAGTCTTATTGAGGTTTAAACCCAATACCTTAAATCAAACCTATTCTTCATAGGCCATATTACGAACAGGGTCTGATCCTACTTGGAAACCCATATCCTCTCCTAGTTCCTTGGACTTCTTCTTCATATGTCTCACACTATGTTTTGACTAATAACCATCCACTTAGATTTCCATACCACATGCCATTAAACTTTATGGTTCGGTATTTATCACATGACCAAAAAAGGTATGATGTGTCCTATTAAGTAGCACTAAACTACGAAGGTTCTGATACCTTTCAAGAAGATACATAGGTAAACCATTTCATGGGTATGATCCCAATATCAATACAAACCATTATCTCCCTGGATGATAATAAATTCTAGATTGGCTTTCTTAGTGGATTAAAAACCAGTACCATCATAAAGATGATTACAAGAATCATGAAATATTATACTACAGGATACCATTGAAGAAGAATCTCGAATACATATGAATATCTCTATTAATGAAGAACCTTGAATGCATATTGATGATTGTAAATTTTACTCATGTTAATAAATGATTGTAAATTCCAAGGGAAACTTATGTTATACTTGGTGAATTAATAAAAAATAATGAAAATATCTTAAATTCACAAAGACATTCCCATAGTAGACAGTAATTCCGGCCAAAATGGTGTGATGTGTCCAAACTCCCATCCTCTCGACCATTGTTCGTTCCTAAGTATCGTAATGATCAAACATAACGAACCCATGCCTTTGGAAAGCAGGTCCCCTTTGTATAATAAATTTTTGGATGTTTCTGGTTCCATGAATAAATCCAATGAAATCCACCTTGAAGTATTGACTATTAATCTTAGTACTCATGTTTCAAGGAACTACGAAACAATAATAAAAGAATTCATTTTTCAAGAACCACAACTAATTACATAAATACAAACATAAATAAATATGTATATTTCATATACAATTCATGTAGATGTAGAAAATGCATTTTTAATAGAACAAAAAACTATTTTGGAAATTTTAATTATTGGCCAGGGCACATGGAACCGACCTCAAGGTGTAACCAAGCTGTCCACTTTGGTACTTAGTGATTTCTAAGAAAATGTTGATGCTCCCCCACTATGAATATTCACTTTTACATACATGTAAGGACACCTTTCCCCTAGGAACACTTCCTTATGGCCATAAACATGTGCAAGGGGATCCTTAAATATATTATTGTATGCGTATACTAGTCTCCACTAACCTACACATGCATTTTTTAAATATATAAATAGGAACACCTAGATCCATGCATATATATTAACTTCCATGGATTAATATACATGTTATAGGGGAACCCATGTATATACATCAACATACCTAAGAATATGAAGGTGAGTTTCCCTACACTCGATAAGTCGAAACCACCAAGTAGGGACCACACACTAAAAATTTAATTTAATAAATCAATAAAACGATTTACGAAACCACTCAAAGTTATCACCATAAAAATTCACACAAAAACACTCTTTAAACCCACACTCAATCGAAAACCTTTTGAAAACTCAATTCACACCACATACATATTTTCTTAAATTCTCAATTTATTACACCAGAAAACACACACAACATTTACCAACCAATACATCGAGCCTAGCCCCCTTCATAGAATCATTCATTATTTTAAACAATTTTCAAAAAAATATTTTCACCAAAGAAATTTAAAAAAAAATTACACTCATGATGCAACACATATCTAAAATACAAAAAACAATCCATTTTCCAATGAAAATCCCATTTAAACACCCACGCACCTCAATATCCATGAAAATTCATTTCTCACCAACCTAATGACCCTTGAAATAAATTTTAGAAACATTACAACAATGAAGACATCAAGACACAATATTTCCTTTATTAGAAATCCATTTCCTACCTATAAACACATAAAAACATAAAAATCCTCATAAAAACCACATAAGTAAATCAGTGAACACATTTATAGACTTAAAAAAACATATTAAAATTCATCTAATAATGAGTAAACAATTATTCTCCAACCACTTATTATGGAAATTCAGAAAGAAAATGGTGAGGAGTCCATATACACCACCACCACACTAGAGGGGATCCAAGTCACAGCTTAAACGAGGTAAAATTTAACCAAAATTCATGATTAAACCATAATTTAATACCATAACCCATGTATACTTTAAACAGAAAATAAACAAGGACCAATAACCTAGTTGTGAGTAATAAGGGTCTACCAGAGCGAAGACATATGCACCAGAGGAGTGAGGGGCACTGATGAGGGGGGTCCAAAAAGGTGTCAGTTGCCCTACCCAGGTACGCACTATAGGAGGGGGTTGCGTGTAGAGGGAGTTATGTCATGTGTGATAGAGAGGGATGGGGGCGATGATAGCATATGGCTTAAGGGAGGAGACCGCTAGTGTGGTTCATCGTTCTGTGAGCATGGGGAAGGCCTGAAGGGGGGGGGGGTCTGTATCGCCCATCCAGAACTGGGTGAGGTGGGTTGGTCGCATTAATTGAATGGGAAGTGAAGGGGGTTTTCTACAAGGTAAGGGGGAGGGGTTAGATTACAGATTTTTGTCATTATAATTCATTTTATTTAATTAAAAAACATGAAAATAAATATAATTAAACAGAAACATAAAAATAAATTAAATAAATATGATGTGTCTGGTTTTGGTGTGACAATTATCCCCACTGTTACACTTTCTTCCCCCAAAAACTCCCAATTGGATTGGTTGGCCAAAGTACATATCACATGGTAATGATTATCAGAATGAAACCCCATCCACTTAAGCATAAACACATAATTTCCACCCATGACATGAATCATTGGGACTCATGCTAAAATGAAAAAGAAACAATGACACGTGACTCACATTTCCCAAAAACAACCACAACTTGGAAGACCATGACACATATATTAGAAATCACCATAGTCTTCTCGGAATCTCTAAAGAAAATACACCATACGATATATCATCTCAGCTAAACATCTACGTTGATCGAAGTCTGTGGAGGAGAGGAAAGAGTAGCCCCTATATTAACACCTTGAAGATTATGTTCCCCCCAAAATTTTCCAATGATGGAATACCTACCATATTAGGAATTTGGAAAAGAACTGACATCCTTAATCAAAACAAATTAGAAAACCAAACAAGAGCCCTGACTTTGGTGTTCACCCCTGAACATCCTGAGTCACACCAGACCAGCTTGAGGGAAGTCAATTGTGAGGCCCATAATGGGTCTTCCCACCATATTAGAAATTTTTATTACAATGTAACCCACATGGGAACTCTCAATTTGGTTTCAAAAATGTGGATTGAATCTCCCATCCTAAACCCACAGACACGAGCGACCCCAATAATAGGGAGAAACATTATCATAGATCAGCCTGAAGCACATAGTCCAAGGGGAATCCATACAAAACAGACACCAGAAAAATGAAAGCCAAACCATGATTCATAAAATCCATAAACCACATACATCTTCATAAATGTATAAAATAGAATATGGAATTGTTCAGAATAAAGACAATCCATTTATGTTTTACATTAAAAGTTTTAGCAGCTTCTTCTAGTTGGTTTCTACTATGTATACAAAGTTACATTATCGGTACAGAAACTAACCATATGCCATTATATAGATACTGAAATTCTAAAATTTTAAAGTTTTAGCACAACATTATTATCACAAATTTTTTCCAAAGATCCACACATTTCTACGTTCAACCATTTTTGAAAAACTAATCAAGTATTTCAAAATATAACTATTTCAATATTCTATAATAATTCCCTTTTAAAATCTCACATTTGAAAAGAAGATTGTCATTTTTTAATAATAAAAAAATATTCACCCAAAATCATAAATTTTCACTTAAAATGAAATATGAAATCTGAGTGGGAAGTCATTTCTTTGATGCTTGTCATTCTCATCTCATTTTCTAACCCCGTGAAAAAAATATTCCATTTTTTATAAATGTTTCTGAAAAACTTAGGTAGCCAACTCCCTGGTAACATGAAGTTCATCATAGAAATATTTGAAAAATGTTTTTATGATAAAAAATTTATGTCCCAGCAATCATAGTCTTTTTTATGAACCCAGTAGAAGAAACACCAATATGAATTGTGTACTCCAAGACCCAAAACAAATACTATGACAAAGAACTAATATTTTTATACAATATTCAGAAGGACCATGTTAATACCACTAGTATCATCTTGGTCCTCCTAATTGGATTGAGAAGGTGGAATAATATTACCCGGCCATAATAGAAAACCCTAATATTCCAAATGCTAGAAATAAATACCTAGGTTTACATTAGCTTGTGGGGGATGATTTTTTATTTTTTTAAATAAATAAACCAACCAAACAATCTATAACCAAATAAATTACTAGATGATGGGTGGTATAAATGAAAGACCAGTCAATAATTTCTTTTATATCAAAACCAACTACAAATAGTACGACACTGGGAGAAAACATAACAAACAAGTACACAATACGAGACAAACCAACAAAACTCAATGAAAGACACACAACGTCAAATCTCTATCGTCATCCATTATCCAACACCAAAGACATCCAAAATACCACTAAGAAAAAAAGAGATTTGTGATACATTTTATTTTTCCCTTATCCCAATAAAAAACATCTGTAAAAGAACCAATGTTCAAATGAAGTGGTCATTAATGACACTTAGAAGGATTTCCCCGAATGACATACCCAGTCACTCCATTATAATAATACATTTAATCAAATTTTAAAAAATTTCATAATATAAAAAACATTAAAATAGTTTATATAAGAAGATACATAAATTTATATACAAAAAAAAAATTTATCAAAACCAACCGATTTATAAGTACATCGACTAATCAATAAGTTTAAACCATTTATAAAATTTCATTTTCCTATAATTCAATACCTTCCACATTTCCACACATCCAACCATTCATGCATCATAGAAGTATCTATACCCACGAGTGGAGGGTCATTCTTTCACTAATATATTACATAGCGATCCATTTTTTGGGGGATTTCCCTGACCCTTATCTATCTGACTAATGATGGGGGAGACTTTGTATCCATTATCCATCCCAAATGCACATGAACCCACACATCCATTATTCCAAAAGCAATTCCAAGACAACCATTTGAACCATTTCAATAAAACTATACATTAATTAAGAAACCTTCAATTCAACCCTTTCATTAAAAAACATTATTGAAAACAATTTCCATTCATCAAAACAAAACAATCATTTTAATACCATTATATTAAAAACCTATTACTATGTTTATGTTCCAAAAAAAATGCCCAATTTCAACAATTCTATAAACTGTCACCAAAGAGGGTTTCCAAAAATATATTCACAAAAATTTCATGATAAATTTAAATCCAAACAAATAATTTGAAATCATAAATTCATTTTATAGATAAAAGAGATGATATTAAAGCCACATACCTCATGAATATGGAATAAATAGATAATGACATGAAAAATGTCCATGATACCAGGTTGAATCTCCAAAATCCAACAATATATCACTTAACCAAATATTAAAATTACACTTATTACCATATTTTGAATAAAATACTTTAGATTTATCCACATAGGATTTATATCAATGAAACTAAGAGTAAGGGGGACGTAGATAATGGAAAACCAAAAAATTTCCATGAACGAAGACTTACCATGAGAATCTAGATTCAACACTTCAAGAAAAGCCTTTAGATTGATGAGAGTAGACTTGACTACATATTAGAGTAGAAAATATCAATATATGGACGTTTTGGAAATAATGTTGGCTTATTTTTAATCCTAAACAAGATAAAAAAATTTGGATCTTTTTTTAAACTCTGTAGAGTCAGTAGCATAGTTAGAAAAACCATGTGATAATTGTGTTCCAAATTCTATCTCAAGGGGGCCTCGCTTAATTTTCTCAAAATATTATTCAAACCATTTGAGATATATGAAATTTCTTATTATCCCTCATTAAATGGTTTGTGTAGGGTGGCCTCATGGTATGGAAAAACCATACACCTGCCTATGTGCTTCCCCCTTATCCCTTGTCTCATTGTGTATGGTTTCCTATAGGTGGTTCACTGTTTCAACAAGTATTTCACCAATGTTTCACCCCTAGATGTGTTCCAAAAACATTCCAAACATTATTCCAATCCACCCAAATGTCGCACAAATATTTTAAATACTTGAATATCATAAATAAATGGTTACTAACTTAAAACCAGGGGTTCCACATAAACTAAGTGTTGCATCACTTCTCTTATAAATTTTAAAATTATTACCTGAAATTACAATAAATAATAGATAATAAATAACTACAAATAATAATTAATTAATTAATTATATAGTGGAATAGAGTCTAATAGAAAGTACATTGTCCATGTATAGTATCTGAAAACTGCAATAGTCCAACTACTCTTCATATACATAAAATAAATGGACACATTTATGATAAAACAAAACTCATTGAATCCCTCACCAAAATGGACATTTCAATTTTGATATGCTTACATAATCACATAAAATTACATTGAAACATAAACTACATATATGTATTATTTTCATCTTCAAAACCATAAATATATACCGTAAATACAGACTTGACTAAACTCTAATTTTAAAAAGTGGTTTTTGCATCCATTTTACATGGCACATAATCAGAGCGAGATTCTATATAAATAAATATCATAATGAACATTATCTTATTTAATGGATTAATGTTTTAATAACAATGACTATAATAAAATTTAATAAAATCCTTTTCTTCAAGGTATTATTTATAGGTAAAAATATACCATCCATGTAGTATTTGATATTGTTAACCAACATTTTCTATATTGTTCTCAACCCTTGAGGTGTATCATTCATAGTCTAGATATAGTCTGTGTATATGATTCCGATTTTAGATTCAATAGAATTTAACCATCACTCCAAATTAGAATGATTAATGTCCTCAATATATATATGAAGGATGAACTCATTGGAAAATTACAACATCATAATTATATATGATAAATACATATAATAATATATATTAATGAATCTTATAAGAACTTCATGTTTATTTTGTAAAATGACTCAGTTCTTTATCAATAGCTCTTGTTGGAACAAATGTACCTTCTATATTAGGAATAAATCCAAATTTTGTTCTAAAGTTCTCTAAGATGAAATTTTATCTTAATGAATCCTTTAGTTATGGGTTCCCTCTCTAGGGAAACTCCATGTGAGGTGTTGAGAAATATTTTTCTCTCTGCGATTGTAAAAATAATATTCCAAAATCTCGTATGAATATCAAAATACTAAAAATTTATTTAATTTAGAATTACATTAATCGATTGATAATTTTCATTTATAAGATAAATAATAGTAAATCATCATAAATGAAATATTATAATGTTTAATATTGAATATATCATCTTTTTAATAATGAATACTCTATATAGGTCATAGTTTATTAAGAACGTAGCAGTTTCTATAGCATAGATAATGACTTATTAGAAATATATTCATGAATATATGAGTATTATTTCTCCTCATTGATACTCTATTACATTATTGTCTTCACATATGAGTAAATTTTTTAAATAATACATTGTATATCAAATGATCAATGAAGTCAAAGAGCAAGTATTCAACACCTTAAAACCATATCGGAATCATAATACATTTTCACTGTTTGTAATATAATTTTCTATGAAACACATTGAAATTTTGAATGTTTTACATTCTAGTATTTTTATATTCCAACTACCATACTGCCTAAAGTCATCAATAAATCTAACAATGTACTTATATTCAACACAATCTTATGTTCAGATGTTTCCATATACATTTTTCATTATAATAACCAATAGTCAAATAACCCTTTTACCATTTCCAAAAAGTGTAATTTTTTTATTTTTACATAAAAATGTTATTCTGAATTTCATAATGATTCATACAAAATTTTTTTGAATAATTAATCTCCATTTATTCTTTAGATCTATTTAATTTTTATATATACCTGGTGAAAATTCAATTTACACGTGACATTAGAATCAACTTTTTTCCTTGTCATTCTAAATTATATAGATTTTATTTTCTACATCTAGAATATCTAAATTATTTACCATATTCCGGATTCCATAAAACATTTATTTCATATATATTAATTTTTTATCATAAAAGTGGATGTAAATTCCTTATTATTGAAACTCGAAAGAGAAATGAAAGTAATGATTATAGTTGGATGGGAATAATTGTTCTCGAAATACAAAATTAATCAACATCATAAAGTAAAATAAAAAATTACAATATCCAGTGAATTAAATATTTATAAATTATTAACAAGAAGATCTATTGCACTATATATTCTTTTATATCACTGAAACCATGATTTCTATCCATAATCATTGATAGAAACTGAATATCAAATAACAATGAGTTATATTTTGTGAAATCAGCATCTGTTACATTCTAATTCAGATGATTAGATTTGTTTTAATTGAAAAAAATTTATAAATCATAGATACCAATTTATATTTGTCTTATATGTTATATGTCTAAGGGATCTTAAAATGATTATAATGAATTACTCAATAAGCTATAAAAACCTTTTTATGAGTAATTATCATATTTAATATCTTTTCAATATGGAATATTAATGAAAATAACCACACTATCAAATATTGAACTCAAAAATAACATCTATTTAGATTGATAATGATAATATTTGATTATGAAATACATTCGATTGCATACATCAGTTCGTGTTGACTATATATTCAAGAAAATAATAGTCAATTTTATCATATATAAACCTTAGGTCCAAGGAAATATAATTTTATATCATATTCCATCATATTTAATTAATCAAATATACTCCGTTGGTATAATAATTGTTATAGACACCTTGCTAAGTGAAACAAAAAGAAAATTCCATGAACAAGACCCAGGATGGTTAGGGTCGCCGTGTAACTTTCTCTCTATAAATAATATAGTCTATGGTAAATAATGTTTAGGGTCACCTATACTAAATTTTCCAGTCCTTTAAAAGAAAATTTTTGGACGCAATCCCACATATCACATTTAAGGGGATTTCAATTAAGGTCTCACTGGTTGAATATAAATAACATATATATTAATCCAATTTCATGTCATGAAATATATTATTATCTCTCGTAACAAATCTAAAAAATAATAATCTTTTAATTTCAATTCCATCTCCCAAATTAATGTGTTGACGTCACAATAACATGTATCTCTTTATATAGCTAACAATAATGTGTTAATAAACAAGAAATATATATCAAACACATTTATAAATTTCAAACATCATATATTTCATAAAAATCATGAATTATTAATGTATTGTCACATAGTTATATGAGATAAAAAATTACCCATATGAGAGACACCAAAGTGAATGATAGAAAACCCCCTCCTTAATATAATAATGTTTAATGATGGAGTACCATTGAAATTAAAAAAATTTGTCCCTCCCACTGGGGATACATAACTCAATAGTTAATTCATTTCATAATAACTATAAAACATAATACTCATAGAGTATATCCAAAAATAATTATTCAAGATCAAAAAATAAATAAAAAACAAGGATCAAGGTATATTAAAATTAAATCTTATGAAATCACAATTCACATGTAATATAGGGTTCAATCTTATAGATGTAATTTATTACATAAATAAATATTTCAAAATCTGAATAATTTATAAAAAAGTTATAATCATGAAAATTATTATGGAATAAACATATAAATTAACACATTATTTTTATAAAATAAATGTAAAAAACATGATCGTTAAATATTCTATTTAATTATGATTAATTCCCTTCTACATGTTTTATAACAGATAATTTATAAAAAATTTATAATCTAAAACAAGCTTTTATAAAATTTAACATTTAAATATTACATTGGTTTATATTCTTTCCCCATCGATACTCCTATTATAAGTGTGGAAATATGATATATAATATGGACTCAAATACAAGTCTAAAATGAATCAAATTATATATCATCTAATCATAGGATGTTATTTGAATCATAAAATAATATTCTCACTATATTAAAACCACTATCATGTTTGATGATAGATATGATTTTGTATTTACTCTTTAATGATCCACTTTTATGAAAAAAACATAGTTCTAATATAGACTAGGATATAATATATAATAAACCATGATATTGAAAAAAACAATTATTTATGTAAAAAATTACATTACAAAATAACTCACTCTTATGATACCACACTGACGAACAAAAGAAAAACATCACATCATATTTTATGATATCGCACAAATGCCTTATGATAATAGAATCTTTGATGAAATGTTGAAAAAAATTCAATTCATTAAATAAAAATTCTCTAATTCCTCTAATTGGTTTAAGCATAACAAAATATAATTATATAACATGGAAAACCTAAAAAATCTCTTTTTCCACATTTAATATAAACAACATTAAATTAAAAAAAATCAATATTAGCTTGGGAATTTCATAAAATCAAATGCCCCCCTTTTAGATCCACAATGATTGATGGTGATCATCTAACTGACAAATGATTCACCAATCCAATATTCATAAAATATATAAAATTTCCAAATTCATATATTATGAACAATAATGAACTAATTTAGTGACAATTAATTCATCATGTGTTGAATGGTATTTCTTGAAGATGTCTGTTTAAATTATATTGAATTCGATCGACGATAAACTTCAACTAGAGGAACCGATATCTAATATTTGTAATCCATCATACTCATAATTTAATAAATATAATTAGATATATTCATAAGAATATCATACACCCATTTAATACTTCCCAATTGTTGATTTATTAAAATCCATTAGAGAATACCGAAGGAAAAAATACATCCATATTCATAGACTTATTTCTGTGAAATTAATACATTATATAGTATCTCTATTCACTCACTAACACCCCATGAATTATTAATGTATTCTATAATAACCATATGATTCATTTGGATATAATATAATCACAAAGAATGTCATACATATCTTGAATATTGTGTCCTATGATTCATTACAATCATATAGAATGAATGCATATCAGGAATATTATTTCATATGAATCCATTGTTAATATATTTTATGTTCTACCATCATAGAGTTAAAAACATACAGTAGTTTATGATTGATAAGATTTTATATAATTTTTAGTATAATATTTTGACAAAAATATTTTATCTGACATAAACAAGTATATCCAAATTATTGGTAAAACATATGGATTTAAAGATCCACAACTTTTAATGGTATATTTTAAATAAGAAAAATCTTATAAAAAAATAGAATGTCATATATGTTAAGGATATCAAATATTAGTTATCAATTGTCCTTACAATAAATTTAAAATGATTTATTTCCAAATCACAACAGATTCGTTGAATAATAAATTGTTGTTTTAATGAAAAAATAGTAAATTAGAGTCTTCAGGGAGTATGGTTAGAAATAGATGTAAAAAAACTTATTTTTACCCAATAAATAAATATTTTTTTGAGGAATTTATCTACAGACAATATCAATACAAAGAATATATAATCTATAATCAGGAGGTCCTAGAATATGAAGGTAAAAATATGTGTAATTAAAATATAACATATTTAAAAAAATATTTATAAGACACCAAAAATCATTTTAAATATAAGAGAAATAATTAAAACAAATAAAATAATAATTTATATTTCAATATAACGATCTATATTTTATTAAATGGGTATTTTTGGTTTGATTTATTTATGATTATTATGTATTAAAAAAATAGTTTAAATTAAACAATTATATCAATTAATGTGTTTTTTTGATGAAGTTTTATGATACTTTTTATGGTTATGTCAATAAATATTTGTATGTTAATTTTGAAATATTAACATGATTTTTATATTTATCATAGTTATATTAGATTGAAATTATTTTTTTGGAACTTTTAAAACAATAATTTTTGATGTGAATAGTAGAAGAAAAATAGTAATAGAACCTCTACTTTAGGGGGAGATTTTCTTATACGAATAAATTAATGAATTTGGATAATTTTTACTATAGTTTTTTATATTATAAATTATAATTAATAATTTTAAAATTATATTTTTTATTTATTAATTTGTTGTCATCATTTAAAATATTTATTTAGTATTTTAGTGAAATGTAATTATTAGACATGATTGTTTAATTAATTATAAGATGATAAAATGAATTTTCTAAATGATTTTACTATTAAATAAATAATATATTAATAATAAATATTATTTTAAATTAATTTAAATCATTGGAATTGATATTTCTATCCTAATAATGAGTATTTTAGCATAAAAATATTTTTTTCCAAAAATATGGAATTTTCATGTTCTTATTAAAATTAATATTCAATAAACATGGGATATATTTTTATTAATTTGATATAATATTTATTATTTTTATGTAAAAATAACATAATAATGTTCTTATTAATTTTATGAAAAATGGATAAAACACATTGTAAATACTAGTTACAAGGATGAAAACAAAAAGGGTAAAATTAAGTAACCTTCAAAAAAAGAAATAACATATTTAAAAGTGATTTTATTTTAATTATATAGTTATGGAATAACCTTATCATCCATTCAATCCATTTTTTTATCAAATTATGATTCCCTATCCTTGATAGTGACTTCCCATTATTGAATATATTGAAGTTATTAAAAAATTTAACTGCGGTTTTTACTTATTATATGAGAACCATTGTCCCCACATCCCTTATTTCTAATAAAGTACTTAATACAAATGTATTCCTAATTTTATTTTAAACCCTACTATATTGTTCATGTAATTAATTCCTTTCTCAAAATACCTAATTAAGTGTAATAATCCCCTTCACGGAGAAAATAATCAATGATGTAAAGTATTACATTATAATCCTCCTTTTTTATTCTATTTCAATATATGATTATATTCATAATTAATGTTCATTTAACTATAATTAAATGATTTATTTATATAAAAATAGTAATATTATGTAATTATAATGATGATTCATGAATTAATCATTCTCAACTTTTTCATTAAGAAGAATGGAAACATGAATTCTCTGTTTTGCAGAATATCTCATCCATGAATAAAAGTGTTTAGTTTTTTTCCTTAACTTAATAACATGGTATGATTTATTATGTATTTCATATAAATATAAAATATGTAAAGATAATTTATATCATTTATATGTATATTTTTTGGAGAACAGAAATTCTAATTATTGTTATAATGTTATCCATCAATACAAGTAAGTAACATTAATAATTTCATTATGATTTTTATTCCACAAAATGTGTCTGAAACTCCATTTAAAGAATTATAAAATAATAATTAAATATAAAAAATAAATTTAAGAATATTTATTGGAGTTTTAATGATTATTTTTGGAGAAAAATTATGATCAACAAATTTTTTAGGAACTTAGTGAAAATTTTCATGATTATTAAAACATTATTTAGAATAGAGATCACTTTAATATAATAAATGAAGGAAAATATTATTAATTATGAGTATAAATATAAATATATAATAATGAGTTTCTTAAAAATATCATTCATATGTTGATCAAAATTATATAGGTGTTTAATTTGTTCCATTATAGTTCATGTAAAAGATAAGTGATGGGGAAATCGAAATCCAATAATTGATTTAAACAATTTATTATTTGAAATAATTTTTTCATGACTATCTATTTTTATTGATATTTTTTCCATTCATATGAAAATTTTTTTAATGAAAATTATTTTTTTTGTAATTTATTTTTTTCATTCCAATAAAAAATGGTTACTTCTTAAACATGGACTGATAACTACGAATTTTTAACAAATTCATAGAAAATGTCTAAAAAATGTCATTCATTAATTTTTCCTCGTTATATAGACATTGAATATCTTCCATGAAGTTATGTTTTATAAATTATTATTGTATGTATTATTTTGGAAATTTTAATTTTTATATCCTCATATTTCATATTTTAATGTAATGTGATATTCTTAAGAAACCCATTTTTCCATAACATATTGTAGTTATGATACAATTATTTTTAATAAGAATATATATATATGGATGATAGAATGTAGGTCCAATATTCCCCATTAAATCATTTATATGTACTTATTTATCATGAGTCATCCAGACATGGACATAATGGTGTTGTTTACTCTAGCATGAGAATGATGGGTTTGGTCACATTTTTTAGTGTGGATATAATGAGTTTGTTATGACATATATTGGTATAATGGGTTTTCTCGTAATGGTTTTCATATAATTTTTTTTGTCCCAAATTTTAATGTTTATCGTATTATGAATCATTTCGCTATTTTTTATCAAATTTTTTAAGGTATCATGATGTATTTTATTTCCATGATATTCCATATTTTTAGGATTATTCTTTTTTGATTATCTCCCACATGATATTATGTTCATATGTTATATGATTGATTTTTTATGTTTACATAATAATTTTTTTATGATCTCATTTTGATCCATCATATATTATGATTTATAAACATGGCCTTATGATATTTTATGTAGATATTTGGATTTTCATCATAATGTCCCCTTGTTTATTATCTAATAATTTATGATATTTATTTTTTTATGCATAGAACCCAATATCATCCCTTTCATAAGTTTCCACTCCATAGGAAACTAATATGACCAAATCATGTTAGATGTATAGTAAATGGTATAGTGGATAAAAATATTAGAAAAATGATTGCATGTTTTATAATGTTATTTATTTTACTAATTTCCATGACATCAACCATCCAGTAATTTTATTATGTGAATCATGTGTGATGTTTTATTTTATATAAGATATTATTATACTATATATCATATTTATATAATTGGTCCATATAGTTGGTACCATATGAGGTTCTAGTTATTTTTGATTTTATCATTTTTATTTTATAATATTAGTTTATATATAGTTAGAAAAGAAATTATTGAAAATTATATGTAATAGGTCTATATATAGGACCTAATCCAAGTGTTTATCATTTTATAGATTATATGGATTTCGAATAAAATAATTATCTTTCTAGAAACTATCAGAGGTAATTACTTTTTCTGATATACATTTAGGCGTAACAACACTTGGAATATTTTGTTTACTATATCTTGACCATATTTTGAGTTTGTGGTGAATGATCTATTATTGCACACATGGTTTTACAGTCCAGTGGATTGTTTTTACAGTACAACTATCTTTATGTACCATTATGATTTGTTAAAATATACATCTAAGTAGTGTGCCTAGTGAAATAATAATGGATATCCTATATTGAAACCTAGATACTAATAGGCTAAAATATGAATGTCACATATAAAATACCTATTCTAAATTAATAGATTCAATTTAGTAGAATCATTATTTTTAGTACACTCATTCATAGTTTTTCTTTACTCATTGTAATGATAGGAACTAAAAATAACTTATTCCACATTAGTTGTAATGGAAAATATTGAGATTATCTCAATGATAAACTTATTGAGATTATATCTACAAGGAATACCCACCTGAAAATGCTCACAGAAATATCTAATGATCTTATTAAAATTCCTAAACATATTTTCCTCCAAAACACATCATGAATTGAAAACATTTTATCTAGTCATTTATGAATAAATTTACACCGATTTTTAGTGGGTTATAAAATAATCTAGCTTATATACATTGTGGAATTTAAATAGAAAATATATTCTCTATTCTCTAGTTCTTATACTATGAGAAATTCTTGTTTTCAACTGTCATTAAATAGGTTATACTTACTTATGGTTGAGTCTGGTAAAGGAAAATATGGAATGGGGTGATATATACTCAATCGAAATCGATGAGTTTAATGAGATAATTCTCAATACGTTTTTTCATGAACACTATAGAAAAGTATGTATATGAAATTATTATAATTTAAAAAAAATTATCATGATTATCTTGGGTCGCATTAAAAAACATTCACAAGAAATGTGAAGTATGAATTTAATTTTCATTGACACTGATAGGAAAATATATTTCACTATTACTATATAAAATAAAATATATTTTTAGTCCTATAGTAATATCATACTTCAAAATATATTAAGTGATTCGTCAATGTGATGTTAAGGTTGATAGAGGAACTGTAACATCATAATATTTCATGTAAAAGAAAATGAATCTGGAGTATATTATTAGCACATATGGAATAAAAAATGGTGTAATGAAGTCTAGGTTTATTATACATAACAAATTTGGGAGGAAAAAATCATATAATTGTCTCAAGGGATCAATTATGTAATTTATTTTTAGTAATTAAGAATAGGGGTCCTACAATAGTATAACCATGGATAAGACACAAATTAACCCCACATTAAAAAGTAGTTCCTTGATAATGAATGAAAAAATCTATAATGATTCAAAAGAAATTATTTCATTCACTATGAAAATAATTTCCCAACCCTCAATCCAAAAAATAATATAGGCCCCAACAACCTCCAAAACCAATGGAAAATTTAATGGCAGTCATGTTCACAAAAATCGAGGAAGATAAAAATAACAATGTTATTCATGGAAGACATGATCCCATTTTAATATTTTATAATAAATTATTTCATTCAAGTCTTACAAATTATTCTATATTTATTTTATTTATAAGAATGTTAAATCATGATCCTATTAAATGGATATTGAACTAATGGTGAACACCAATAGTGGAAAAAGGATCTTGATTATAATTTTTAAACATGCTCTAACTTATATTTGTAGGGGGATAATTCATGAAAATATAATTCTTATTCATTTGTGATATTTTTAGTGAATATTGGGTTTGTATTGAATTTATCTAATAATAGTGTATCTAGTGTATATTTTGATCAAATTTTGATTTTTTATATAGATTATATTATTATATTTTCAAATAGAAATTAAGAGCATGGAAATCATTTTAGAACTTTGTTAAATACCATTAAAAATGATACGATTTACGGAAAATTTAGAAAATATATATTATAAATACAAAACATGACATTCAATGGTTATTTAATCAAAACTGTTGTCATATTAGTATATCCATAAAATATAGGTGATATTTTTCAATTAACGAGGAGAACTATTATAAGTAATGTCCCCAATTTTATATGCATAAGAGGATATTACCGATACATTGTGAGAAAGTTATCATGGATAAAAAATCATCAAATAACATTGAAAAAAGTGAGTAATTACCTTTTTAATAGAGGTATCCAAATAATTTATTAAGGGACTAATGAAGTGGTTATTCACTAATTCCATACATAAATTACACTACAATGGGGAAAGGAATGTAATATACCATATGTATTTTGAAAATTTTTTATCATGTATACTTATACAGAATGATAAGGTAACTTCTAATGGTTAATGAAAATTTAATAATCACAAGAAATATTACTAGTTTCATAATTTATAGCTTGAATAAGTGATCTTTTATTTTTAGGTTTTCTGAGATTATCACTATAGAGAAATGTCTTAAAAATTACTAATCACAAGTTCTTGAAATATATATTGACATAAAAATAGTTCAATATGTCTAATGGATAACATTAGCGATTCTATAATATTATTACAAATCAATAAATTACCCCAAAGTGTTGGTAAATTCTGTGCCTAATTCTATATGGTTGAAGGACCACGATAATCTATTTATGATAAGGATTGAAAAAGTCCCAATACTCGAGTTTTCACTGGGGATATATCTTGAAATAATAATGGAGAGAGATAAGTATTATACTTCCCTACCGATTAGTAAAACATACATTTACATAAAGGAAAAAATTCCAAGAATTATTATATAGATCTCTAAATGAGATATCAAATATAATGGAGTTCAAATTTGAGAAATATAGAAATCTAATATTTCTAACCTAGATATGTGTAATGAAATAAATAATTTATGAAAGAAAAATTAAATATTTCTTTGTATTTTGGGGCTTACCAGAGTGGTAAGGGAACCTCATAATCCTAAATTGTAGCCTCGTTCGAATCTATTAGAGATTATATCTTTTGAGGGACGTGGTGATGTAGGCATGATGCAGGCAGGCGATGATGCATACATGACACAGGAAGTATGATGAATTCCTCACACAACATAGAGCCATTGAGACATGAAATGAGATTCATATTAACTAGAACATCAATTTTCTTCGATTTCAATAAAATTTCAAGGCTTTTTATTTCCCTCAAAGATGATTTTTTCTTTCACATAGTCACAATGATATACTTAAGGGAAGTGGTGTGGCTACTTTGTGTAACAACAGTCATTGTATCTAATTAGTATTTGAGGTTTACATCAATATTCTACTGAGTTATTTTAAATTCAATAAAGATATAGTTGAGATATAAATTTTCATATCATCCTCAAAGATATAATGTGTCTGAGAGGAAAATTACAACTATGGAGGACATGCTGAGATATTATTTGATTTATTTACAATGATTTTGGGACAAAAAAATTCTCTTTGGAAGAGTTATCATATAATAGTAACTCCCATTTTTAAATTCATATGGCTACATATGAGGCTACATATGATAATAGATACAATACTACATCACAGTGAGATGATGTTATAGAATGGAGGAATATGTGTCCGGACCTTATGTTGGGAATGAAGAAAAATGATAAAACCATTCTGTTGAATAGTGTAGTGGATGAAATTTTATTAAAGAGTTATATATACAATTTTTAAAGGCATTTATATTTTTATGTTGGTGGAATGTTTATCCCCAAAATATATCAATGGAACCGAGTTATGATACTGGGGAATAATGGGATGTTGATCCCTAGATACATCAGGTCCATTAAAATCATTGGTCTTGTTGGGCCTATAGCTTGTCTCTTATTACTCCCTCCATAAATCTACCTTGATAAAAATTTTGAGTAAATAATTGGTCAAAATTATTTTTTTGATAATTAAAATGATATATTTTTTTCCTCTAAAATATGTGATCCAAATCATAATACAATGTTTTGATAATTAAAAACATTACATATATATATATATATATTAGTTTATATAATTATAATATCTCATAGAATGATTATGTTTTAATATTATTTTATTTATTCATCCACTTTTATTCATTTTCACATTGATTGTTTTATCATATTTTTATTAACTGTTTACATTATGTTATCATACGTATTAGGTAAAAAATGATTAACTATAATTATATGTAATGATTATTCTTTGTAAATCTATCTTAATATATCATTATGTTTTTAGTCAAACAATGTTATATAAGATTTATATTGAGTAATATAAAAATTAATCATTAGGGACAAATAAATATCATGTAATCATGTTTTCTTATTATTCCCACACTATTAAACTCTATTCCTAAATAGTTGATTTTGATGATTCAGTTTCCATATATTTTGAATCTGTAATATCAGCTACATAAAAAAGAATGATTATTTTTGGGTTCGAAATATACAACAATTATATAAATTTCCATTGAAGTCATATGAATTCTAATAGATCACTATAATGTTCTTAATATAGTAAGAAGATACAACATGTTTTTAATTTGAAATATGTAGTTTTTGAGAACAGTTTTTTAAATTAATTAATATGATATCAGGAGTTATAGAGGTGTAATTAATGAAATTATTTCTTATTTTTTTGTGTAATGAAATTATCTAAATACTAATATAATAGAGCTGAAATTTATTTCAATGTGTAGTAGGGAAATATTTGGTCTTAAAAAATACAAGGTAATCGTCTTTTCTAATTTCCACAATTCATTATGTGAATTTAGCTATGTGAGGAGTTAACCTAGGTGGGAAATTATATCAGGATGTTCAAGTGCATGAGAAGTATTTTCTATGTGAATGATTTCATTATTAAGTGTGAAATAGTTACATAAATTTTCTTATGTAGAAACGCTATGTAAAATTCCAAATGTAAATTTGCTAAATGGTTTCCATTATGTGAAATTGAATTTCTATATTGGCTATGTTGAATAATTTAAAAAAAATACCTCGATGCCTTTCCTTATGATAGCCATATATGTGAAATAATTCTAAGGATTAACCTATGTGGCTATTCTAGTTTCTGTTTTTTTTAATCACTGGAAAAATCTTATGCCTTACATTGTGTTTCACATAACATTTTTCTGCATGTTTATTATTAACATTTTAGTTTTTTATTTGTTACAAATTTTACATTGAATTATATAAAACCCATGATATCATGTCTTATATAATTTGATGAAAAACTAAATTGGTTTTCAATGGGATTATTCATTTATTTATATTTGCATTTATTATTATAGAACATGTGATATTAAATTTAAATCTTTTTATAATATTATGAGTGCATCTCAAAGATAGTAAATGAATGGTTTTGGATTATTAGTATTTATTATTACCTTCTATATTATTTGATCTAAATTTGTTTCTTTCTATATATAATTTTTTTATAGAATAATAGATGTGAAATCAGTAGAAGTGGAATTATTATAAAAGATTTTTTTTGGAAATTAATGATTTAGTATTTCATTTATATGTGAGTATTCAAACCTATTTATTATCAAAATAAATCACATTTTAACTTCTATATCAATTATTTATTTAATCTTATAATATATTTTGTTACAATGTTTTCATCCAATTTATAGTATATCAAATGAAATTAAAAGATCCATCCATGTGATGATTTTAACATTGGAATTTATGCTGGAGTGTTGTTCTGTCTATAATGGATAAAATATATACTTCTTTTTTCTATATAAAAATGCCGTGGAATGTGCTATAGGGAAGATACATAAATCTATTATTCTTTTGTGTTATTAATAGTTCAAAATTGAGTCCTCAAGAATCATATTTCACCTACTAACTGATGTAAACAATTGGTTTCCCAAGAATTATTGTTTCAATATCTTGATGGGTCAAAGATATACCTTATTGATATTCCAACATATCTATCAATGATCATTCCGCTTTGAAAAATGTTTTTTTAACTGTAATATACTAGTAATTCCCCAATCCAAGAAATAGAAACCCAATGTATTAAATTGTCACATTGGAATAGATACAAGAATAAAGTTTCAAGGGAAATAATAATTTAGCTCTTATAGAATGATATATTACATACATTAATCCAATATTACATTGGAGAAAAATCATATATAATATAATAAAATGAACTTCATCCATGGAATCTTATTCAATTTTTTTTTCTTCAAAACATGGGGAAATGAAACATAATAAAGGAAATATAAAATGTTCACTAACGGTAATTAAATCATAGTAAATAATTAATTTGTGAGATTAAATTAATGTGAAAAGGTATATAATTGATAACACTTGAAATTAAAAAAACTATATAAGGAAATATAATTATGAAATTTAAATAAAATGAAAACATGTTACAGTTAATAAATAAAATAAAAAGGAAATGTATTTATAGATATGTCCACACAAAATCTCATGGAGAAAATATAATAACAAAAATGAAGACAATGTGTTAATAGTGGAAATCACATATCAAGATAATGAACAAATATAATTTAAAGATCTATTCTCAATATGACTTAAACTACTATAAATTTTCCAACTTATTTTTCTCATTAGACTACTGATGCATCGAGGGGCCAACTATAATCGGGACCCACATGTGTCTTCCAATCCAAATAATTATTCATATATTGAATAATAGATTTTATTAATAAATAGTGTGACAAATCACAAAATATCAAAACTGAATAAAGGATAAATGTTTACCAATAAATTTCCTAGATGATGATAAGTAATAGCAAGGGATGTTTATGTAGATGAATGTAAATAACATTTAAATATAATTAAAACATTCTTTAGGTGAAAAAACATTACAAATTCCAAAGTGTCCGATACCCATTTAAGAATTGAATCATAATCCCCATCCATGAAAACCATTATATAAAACTTATAATATACTAAAAATAAGCATATTCATGATATAAAATGTCAAACATTAGTATATATTCCATATAAAATTTAAGTTCTGCATAATAAAAAATAAATCTCAATAGAATATAAATTATGACTAAATACCTTACCTATAGTCATAATTTTCATATGTGTGTTTATATTAATGAATAATTAATATATAATTTTTACTTCCTTTTAATCCTATTTCATGATTATTATTAGATTTACTTCACTTATTTCAATATTATAAACAACTGCAACATGAAAAAAGTTTACATCATGTGTTTTGACCATATTTCGTGTATGTTTTCAAAACAAAAGTGGTGGATTGACAATGGTAAAATGGTTCATTATTTAAAAATATACCTAATAATAATCATATTATAATTAGCATATGTATTCATAAATTATACATTTAAATCTAGTCATTAATGATAGTTTTGAAAAATGAAACTTTTTAATCATGGAGATGGTATGTCGTACGTACACATGAGTAACATTCTCATTTTTTAGTGATTGTTATGGAATGAAAGTAATTAAAAATATATCTTTACATAATTATATTTATATAGTAAATTCCATTTTATTTAATCATATACACTTATAGATATATTTCGTGGGATGTAAAATGAATCACATCATGTTGAGGAGGCAGTAGTACATACCTCCATGACAGACATTATAGATTTTTAGTTGTGAAAAGAGAAATAAAGAAAAAGATATTTTATATTTACCTAAATATTATCATTCATGAATATCATATAGGGTTAAATTATTTTAAATATTTTTAATGGACGCCATTCTTTATATATTTTGTGTATTGTGTGAATGAATCACATCACTTCGCAGAGGTGATAGTCCATCCTTCCCCAAATGATGTTATCATATTTACAAAAATGGAAATTATAAGGGTTTGTGTGATAAAAATTATATAATAAAATATATATATATATAGAAATATAGTTTCCATCATAATCCAAACCATGATATGTGGTAAAAGAAAAAGGAACCATCATCATATCGTGAGTATTTAGTTCTCCGTACACATTAAAAATATGTTTATTACCCATTAGATAGAATTATGTGAGAGCGTAGGTAGAACCTTTAACATAAAAAATCATAGTATATTTAAAATTACGGTTCTGTTATATAAATATGGAATTATACAATTTTAGGTAGTGGATAATGGAAATATGACTAAATTGCTTAAGGAAATATGTTACATCTTTTTAGGGTAACTCCTTTTTCACCAAAGGGATCCCATGGATAGATTTCATACCATAAGGAATCTATGATTATGTGATTTATTTTGGGGATATATTTTTACATATATTTTTTCAGTCGATGTGACATGAGATGTTTGAGGGAGTGGGAAGAGTGGAGGCCTTTTTATAGTGGATGAGGATCATCACTGTTCTAAATTTTAAAAATTCAATACCTCCTACATTTTTTCCATTCAATGGGATTCAATAATGGTCCAAATTCGTGAAAATAGAAGAAAGGGTCAAAATATGGACATAAAAGGTGTTTTTGACAATTTCCCTGGTCATTATGGCCCTTAACATTAAGGATTAGTCATGTTTTATGGTTAATTTCTCCTTAATCACTGTAATTATTTTAATCAGATTCACTAATCATTTTTTCAAAAACAAGGTTGAAATTATTAGACATTATAAATTTTTATGATTTCAAATAAATATTCTATTTTTCAAAATTCTAATCACATAAGTGGTAGAAATTATTTTAAAATTATTCATGTTGACGGGATAAAAATTCGCGTTTTTAAAGAAAAAAAGTCTAAATGTCAACAAAATTTTTATATTTAAGAAAACTGAAAATTGATTTCAATGACCTAAATTGAACTAGTTGAAAAATTCCTTCAAATTAAACATTGTAACCATAATTTATCATTATAAATAAATTACATCAAAAATTATTTTTAAATTGAAATTCATTATTTTTGAATATTTTTTAAAAAATGAAACATCACAGATAAATATGAAAAATTCACCCAAAGAATATTTTTAAGATTATATTTAAAATATGAGGATTTTTTACTTATATTTTATATAAAATATCCTAAAATTAGATTTAATATGGGTTCTCCATTAAATAGTTTTAAAAGCGCCATTACAAAAATAATAGTTTATTTGTATAAAATTGTGTTTGTTATTACCTTATGGCAATAAAATATATTGGATGATTATAAATTTTTTTTGATTAAATATATAATATATATATTTCACTAAAATTATCCACAAATAGTAATTACATTAACTAACTAATTTAAAACACCTTGGGGTGCATGAAAATAAGTTTTTTTTAAAACATTTCCTTTATATTCATTTGGTTCTTATATTCATTTCTAGTAAATTTGAAACTAATGATTACATTTTCTATTTTTATAAATAATAGATTCTAATAATATAATGAATACTCTTAATAAATACTAATTTATTAGATTGGTTATTTCTTAATTTATTAAATAATAATATTTTAATAATATATTGTTGTTCGATGAAAACTTGGTCATGCGTGTACTAAAAGCTTTCGAACAAGGTTGTTCATGTGTGTAAAGAAAGATAAAATGGGATTTTCTTGAATTTCACTCTTTATAATATATTAATTCATTTAAAATATTAATTATATTGAAAATTATTAAGAAATTACAATCCCATAAATGTGTGGTTTTGCATGTTTGACACGCTATCAAACTTATTTTTATTGCTTTTTAATTTAAGGGTGTTACCTTAACTATATTTATTTTATAGTCTCACATAGTGCATCATTCATATAGTTAAACTACAATTAAAATATTTCTATCCATTTTGTTTCCCCATTAAAATACTAGTCTTACTCTATCCTCTTATATGAATGGGTTTCATTTAACTCGTAAATTAGAAAATAAGGATTATCCTGTAAGTGTCTGTGTATTGTCTATCCCATTTGATGTCTGGGTTTTATTTAACCCATAACATATAAAAGTTTATAGACATGCCTATTAATATTAATTTTAGGATTATACCTATAAAATACTTTGTGAGGTTTTACCCCGTAAAATATTTTTTCCATCCTTACTTGAAAACATCAAGAGGTTAGGATTGGGAATATAAAATTCTAGATTAAGTAATCTCTTTTCAGTGGATGGGTTTTTACCTGAACATGTAAAATACTAGGGAATTAGTTTTATCCTCTTGGTTTGAAAAAGTGGGATGTAATATTTTTTCACTCTCTATCGAATGTGATATATGATAGTGGGTTATATAAACTAGATAGGTGTGTGAAGACTTGACGTAAGATCATTTAGATATGAACTACTATAGAAATATATAAGGTTATTTTTTATATTATTATATTTTGTATTCAATATTTTTTTCTTATATATATGTGGTTTAATGTTAATAATATTTGAATGAATCAATTAAAAATTTTAAAATTTAATCAATAATTAATTTTTAAAATACAATTAACCTCCACATATCTTTATTCACTACCCCAAAACATTAAAATTGGTATCAATGGAGGTTTATTTGATGATAAATTACATTTTCACATTCTTTGATGCCTCACTATTGGTTTTTGGATGTTTACATGAATAATGATATATTGTGGTTTATTTGGTTTTTATATTTTTTATGATAACTTGGGATCATATTATGTAATTATACTAAAGGAAATATATTTTATAATGATGACTCATTTGAGGAATAATAGTTTTTTGAATCTTAAATTTTCACCACATGTTAATGGAAATATGTATACTAATTGGAATATATATGTGGGTGTTTATCTAAAATGTATTGATATTAAATTCTTCGATATCATAATTAAATCGTGTGATATATTTAAGCATGATCTAGTTGATTTAATATGAGAACAAGATAATAAATATGATCTCAATTATATGGTATTTAAAATTTTGTATTGTTCATTTAATAGAAATATTTTTTTACAATATTTTTATTTTCTTCATTTCATATGAAATTTGGAAACAATTGAAAAAACTACATTTGAATAATAATATTATGGGAAATATATTTTCTTTAATTATAGAAATTATAGACACATGGAAAATAATTTTCATTCCATGAAAAAGAAATACATCATTTTCTTAAAGGTGAGATCACTCACGGTAATTCACATTTGATTATATATTTTTCAAATATTAATGTTTATGGCTATAGGAAAGGATGAAATATTAAATACAATTTTTTGATGCAAAAAAATATGTATATGTTCAAGAGGAAATAAAAAGTTAAATAAGTAACTTCTTGTGGTGATTATAAAATCTCTTGCAGTAGAGATGATAGTACGTAAGAAAAATGTAATGTTTTAATTCTAGAAAAATATTTTATGGAAATATTTTCATGTAAAAATTCATAATCATGTGATATTAGTCCATATTCTAGAAAATATGGAATAATATTTGTCATGGTAATAACTAAAGATTGTGATCATAGTTCTAATTCTATTTCTTCTATCAATTCTAGAAATGATGATCCAATTATTCATGATTTGAAGGAAATTTGTGATTCATATGATGATCAAAGAAAAAAAATGTTTTTATTCATGTATCACTCAAATATAAATATAAAAGGGTTTGATAAAATAAATGGATCTTATCTTTTAAATTTATGGTATATTTTTAAGAAATAATGGTTTTATCTATTGATATTTAAATTATGATATTCATAAATATAGATTATGAACTGATATATATTAAATATAAGATTGATATTTTTAAACATTATCTTTTAATGAATAATTATGATCACTAAATAAGATTTGATTTATTATTAAATGATAAGTTTTAATTTGAGGATCAATATAGAAAGTGTAAAAATGTAAATGAAAATGATAGAAATACAAACTCTTATAAACATGAAATGGTTGTTTATGATTTTTAATTTTTTAAAAAAGAAAATAAAACGTCGAATGATTAGTTAGATAAATTTAAATGTAATTATTTTTGTTTTCAAATAACAATTTATAATAAAAATTTGTCAAATAATAACTAAATGAAAATTTTCTTCAATAAATAATGATTCTATGAATATAATGTCTCCTAGAATTTCCTTGGTTAATTGTTTTAAATTTTGATATTATTGTAATTATTCTTGTTGTTTTACTTTTATGTTCACTCAATATTTTGATCAAAAATGAATTTATTATTAATATTTAGTTTCATGGTCATACGTTAAAAACCATATACTACTTGTTCTATTAATTGTTTTTATTAATGTTCTATTAAAATTAATCCATTCATTATTCCTAGAAAATTAGTAATGATTTATTATTATGTTTAACATATATAAAATTGAATATTTATCCTTACCGTTCTGATATATGAATTATAATCTTCAATACATTATACCATTTTGGATTCTATAATATATTTTAATTTTCCATGATCTCCATGATGTTAAATTTATATATATGTCTCACAAATAAGTTATGATATTTCCAAATTATAGTTTAATTGTATGATATTATCATTTAAAAGTATTTAAATATTCTATGAATAAATTATGATTTATTACATGGCTCCTTGTGTGACCAAAGTGTATTTTTTGACATGTGTCCACTATTGAAACAATAATTAAGATTGTAATATTTTCATAATTTCATTTTGAAGTGAAATAGTTAAATTTGGTTCCGTTAATGTTTTTATAAATATGAATTCATTATGGATATTATAGTTATTGAAACCTATTTTATATAGTTTTATTTTTATAATTTTCTACATATAAAATCATTATATTTCTGTTTTTAATTTTTAAATAACTCCTGAGCATGTTTTGTATTTTTGAAAAATAAAATAATAAATTTTAATTAGGTGAAGTTTAATACATGTTTATTATATTAAATTAGTTCCATACTTTTTAGTTGTTAATATTTATATTTTATAAGATTTAATTTCACTTTGAAATATATGATTATATTAATAATTAAGCTTTTTATGGTGTCTATTTCTAAAATTTCAATATTTATAGTTCTTATATTTTCAAAATATTCGATGTTGAATTCATAGTAGAGATTGTAATTAAAAATTTATGTTATTTAAATTGATAAAAAGAATAGATCAATTATGGAGGGGGAAACCATATTTCAAACCAAATTATTTTTACTTGAAATCAACATTTTTATTAAGTCTACATTGAGAGTGTTGGAATTTGATTTTCATTATTCCTTTGAAATGTATAAATAAAAAATATATACAAACATTATATGAAATTACACTCATGGATAATCATATTTTATTCTTATATTTATGGAGAATTTGAACAAGATTATGTATATGATGATATTTTCATAATTTCATACAATTTGTTAATACCAATAATCTATTTTTTTAGATTACTAATTTTTTTATACAAATTTATTATATTAAATAAATTTTTCATGAAATTTCATTTTTAAAAAATATTTTTAACACAATTTTTAACATTTTACCATTTATAAATTCTTTCCTTAAGGGAGTTTATTTAATAATCATCATAGAAAACATGAAAATTTTTTCTCATCATATTTTACATTAATGTTTTAAAGATGATCATTGATACTTTCTTGAAATATTTATAATTAAGAATATTAGGATATAAAATGATTTTTCTCATTATTTTTACATTTAATTTTAATTAATGTTTGGGTATTAATTTCATTTAAAAAAATTTCATTTGAATATTTTCTTTTTGAAAATTTTAAAATTGGGGTGGTATTTTGATGTTAAAAATAGTTTTTTTATTAAAATAAGGGGATAATGTTGAGTGGATAACTGAAACACATTATTATTTTGATAATTAAAAATATCATTTTTTATTCCTCTAATCTAGGTATTTAAAATCATAATAAATTATTTTGATAGTTAAAAAACATTACTTGTCTTATAAGTCTAACTATTTTGATTTGTATAATTATAATTTCTCACTGCATGATTATGTTCCAATCTAATATTAGTTTTCCATTATTGGTTATCAATATTTTCATATATTTTATCATCATATCTTTATTATGCTTCTTCATTAGATTATCATATGATGTAAATAAAAAAATCCTGAACATTGATTATATCATTTGATTCTTTACAAAATTTATCTTCATATTTCATTATTTTTTTGGTTATATATGTTATAAAATTTTGTTTTTTTCCTAGGACATAAACATCATTTGTGACCTTTAAATATCATTTTTACTTTTTTTTTCAACTACACCTGTGGAGACAAAAACACTATTCCCATATAGAGAAATAGAATAACCACACTATCATATGTAAATCCATTTTACCAACGATGGATCCATGTTACCAATTTTCGAAAACTTATTTCCTTTTTAGTTTTTTCATATAAATGGATATAAAACTCAATGTTTTGTTTTCCATTATGATTTAGTAATATAACAAAGTTATATAAATTTAATTATAATACAATTTACACTTTTTATAACTCTATAATTTCATAAATTCGGTTATAAGTAAGTACAAGTTTTAAGTCAGAAATTTATGGTTTTTTAAGAACTGTTTCATTATATTATTTAAATTTTATATAGGGATATAGAGTTCTAATTAAAATTACTCTTGATTATATATAATGTTAATGGAATTATATAAATATAAATGAACTAAATATAAATCTATTTCTTTGGTCTATATTAGAAAAAAAACTAGATAATTTTTTTGTTTTATAAATTTATAGAGTTAGTTATGAGAATTTGGCTACATAAAAAATTACCATATATGACATATACTGTAAGAACCCAGTTCTTATTTTGAGGTACGGGTTTCATCCTTTCTCTTTTTCTTTATGTGTTTTTGAGAAAATAAGGAAAATGGGAAAAATCATAGATTTTGGGACTAGACGCCGTGTACTATTCCACATGTCATGTACGTTGGTCATACAGGATGAGTACATAGGGTGTGTAGCCATTTCGGCGTCGAAGTGTGTAAAAAACGACTACACGAAATGTAGTAAGTATTTACACACCATGTAGTTAGTCGGCAGGAAAATAGTAAGGTGGTGGTAGTAGCCGACAGGTGTGCGACAGTACAGACCATGTAGTCAGGATTACACGTCGTGTACTCATGTCGACAGATGAACAGTTTGGGAGTGCTGCAAGAGGAGTGGTTAAATGAGAAAAGTACACTTTGTGTAGTCAATAGTATACGCTGTGTAGTTTGTATGTTTTTTTTCTTAAAACGGGCAGTAGCCTCCTCATTTCACAGAGGAGGTTTTGGACATATTTTGTAGCTAGGAGAGGAGGCCGGAATTTTGAAGAGCACCTGATCGCACATCGGGAAATAGATTATTCTGATGCCGATCTCGTTGGAACAACACTGGTTAAATCTTCCTTCTCCTTGGGTGTTTCCTTCCAATTATTCTTATAAAGGATGTTATTTAAGGTTAAATGAGAATTATTTTCCCTTAGATCTACGACGTTCTTGGACATTTAAGAAGGCGTCGTTCAAGTATACTGATCATGGGCGTTTAAGGTAGGTGGCTTGGTGTTAAATTTTCCCACTACTGTGTGTTTTCTGTATTTTTGTGCCATGAACCCATGTTGGGGTGTCGTGTGGCAGAGGGCTTTGCTGTTTAAATACCTAAAATTGTACAGGTGAATAAATGTGATAAATAATGCTTTTTTGGGATAGCTTCAATGATCCAGGACCACCCCGGGGTTGTGTTCCTCTCTTTAGTCATTTGGCCAGGTTACCTTAGGGTATGCCATGTTTATTTTGTGCATTACTTTTTCGTTGAGAGTAATTGTATGTGATTTCCTTGTTTATATATTGGGCATGGCCTGGTTGCTTTTTTAGCCCGAGGGTAGTGTTTTACTTAGCTTGAGGGCAGTGCATCTTTTAGCCTGAGGGAAACTTCTTCCAGGCATGTGGGTAATAGACTCTATACCCCATGGAGACACTTGTACGCCTGAGGGAAATATATGTTATGCTTGTGAGCAATTACCTGCGGGTTATGTTTCTGATTACCTGAGGGTAAGGGTTTTCATGCCTCATGACACTGACTGTTTACATATAAATTCACTATGGTGGTTTCCTTATACTAAATGGTTAAATGATTAATAAAATGGAAATATAACTGGTAATTTAGTTACTTTTGAGTACTGCATAGTTTATTGAATTTAATTTTGCACACCGTTGTTTCATATTTGCACACAATTGGGCACGAGCTTTTGGTGGGTGCCTACTGGGATTTATTTCTCACACCCTGTTTGGGTCATGTCTTTTTCCCAAATAGATTACATTTCTGCAGGTGTGGATAAGGGAAAGGGTCCCTATATAGGTACTTGATTGCTGCTGAGGAGTAAGAGAAAATGGGATCGGGCTTAGGCTTGCGATGTTACTGGCTATTTTGATTTTCTTTGTTGTGATCTGTATTGTATTGTACTGCTATGTACCATTTTCTTGCTGTTTTCTTAAAACATGAGACATGTTGCATCATATCTATACTACTGGTTTATTATCTTTCACTGAAGATGATTATATTAAATGTATATGGTTTATTTATTTCGTTGTTATTGTATGATTTTTATTTTATTCCACTGCGCTACACTTTGACAAATGAGGGCATAGTTTCCCAACTTTTAGACTTGGTCCCTCGCTGCTAGTCGGCAGCCTCTGACATTTGGGGAAATATCCTTGAGGTCATGTGACCAACCGGGTACCGGGAACCCGTTGAGTGGCACCCAGTTCCGGGATGTTACAAAGTGGTATTAGAGGAGTTATTTTCATTAACTTACTATTTGGAGCCTTATTCAGGGATAGGATGGGAACAATAGTTGGTAATAAGCTGTGCCCGGGCGTAGCGAACCAATGTACATGGAAAATCCAGTCTACCTTTTATTTTTTCAATCTTTTGATTTTGATAGTTGACTTTATTTCCACTGCTGGGTGACACACTTGAGATTTTACTGTTTATATTTTATCCATGGGTTATATTTAGTTGCAAACCGATTTGATGATGGTGTTCTGTCTCATGCATCATTTAGGAACGTGCTAGAAATCACGTGCCATGCATAGTTCCATGCCATATGGGTGTAATAGAAATTACATGATGTTGTGATAGTTATTGGGCTAGAAAAGCATGTTGTTGTGATAGATGCTTTGATAAATAACTTCTGTGTGATTGGGTATTCCTTGTGTGAGTTTGTTGATAGAATGTACACCAAACTTTGTTTTTTTGGGAGTATGGGCCCTCATTTGCCGGAATTTGGTGGATCATTGACTTTTTATTTTATTATAACACATATAAGATTCCAAACATTGATTCTCAGGGAGTATGGGCCCTCACAGGTTAGAATTTGGCACATAGGTGTTGTTTTCTGTAATTTCTAGGTTTTGGAGTAGTTTCAGAGGCTAACTATCCAGAAACAGAGTATACCCGCAGTGTAGATCCTCTCACACATGTCGTGTGTTCTTCTGATCTGGATGAAAAGAAAACTTTTTGAGTACACTCTGTGTACCCTTAGTACATGACTTGTATTCTCTTCTCGTGTCATAGACTATGTGGGAAGGGACACGGGGAATGGAATTACATGGAAAAAACATGTCATGTACTAGAGGTACATTCCGTGTTGTGTTGACCCGGATTCATGCCGTGTAACTAACAACACCGGCTTGGGTAATATTTTCTAGTACACGTCATGTCAATGATAAACTCACCGTGTAGTCTGACATGGGACCCGACCGTGTAACTTATAACACGGGTCGGTGTAATCCTTTCACGTAAATGCCGTGTGTATATGGAACACTCCGTGTAGTGTGAGACACGTATCCAGCAGTGTAACTAACAACACTGGTCAGCGATGCTCATCTAGTACACGTCGTGTACCACTAGGACATGCCATGTAGTCTCTTCTGAGGACAGACTGTGTCGACCTGATCCTGTGGCTGGGAAAACGGGGTGGTGTACACGCCGTGTGTGGGTGTAACCCACCGTGTAGTTTCAAGCCAAGTAGTTGGCTGTGTCACAAACGACACGGGAAGTTGGAAAATTACACCATACACACCGTGTAGATTATATACACGATGTGTAGTTTTGTTCAACGGGAGTCGTGTGGCTAAGCCGTGTAGAAGGAACCAGGTAGGGGAAGAGAAGTCAGGTACACGTTGTGTAGTCAGTATACACACCATGTAGTCTTGTATTGAAAATCTTGAAATTCCTTCTTCTTCCTGTTTCCATTTTTGTCCCCTTGTTTTTTCATACTGTAATAAATGTGGATCTAAGGTGTGAATTTGACCTTGTAGATTCATGCCACTGAGACGACCACGCGTTGTTCGCCAGGAGAGCGATGACAATTATACTCCAGAGATGGTGCGCCGTTAGTTACCAGTGGATCCTCCAGCAGAGCCAGATGCGGCGCCAGCTGTTATACCAGACACATGCGCGGAGGCGCAGTTCCATGAACGCTTTATGCGGTTCATGCAGACCATTTAGGGAGCATCGTCGGCTGCCACATCTATGGCTGAGCTAACTCATATCTTCCAGAAGCAGCAGCTGCCTACGTTTACAGGGGATGGCAGAACTCATGCTACGGTGTCTTGGTTGGGGTCTATGCGGACTATTTTTGAGTATATGGAGACGCCTCCAGGGTGGTGAGTCAAGATCGCGACTTACATGTTGCACGATTCCACCAAGAGGTGGTGGGATGTTACCACCCAGTCCGAGCATCACAGGGACATGGAGTGGGAATATTTTCAGTCAGTCTTCTATGACTTCTTCTATCCAATTATTCTAAGAGTAGATAGAGCTCGAGAGTTCATGAATCTACAACATGGCGCTATGTCGGTGATGGATTATTCTAGTCGTTTCACCGAGCTTTAGCGTTTTTCACCAGTTCTGGTGGGTGATGAGACATCGAGATCCAAAAGCTTTGAAGATGGTATTCGATATGACATTCGAGAACTGGTTAATGTTTTTAGGTTTCCTTCAGTACAAGTTGTTGTGAACTAGGTGCTGATTACAGAGGGAGACCTTCAGAAAGCTAGTGGTGTGGGCCAGGGAGGTTCAACACCAGTTTTTGTTATTATTTATACTGGAAAGAGGAAGGGACAGATGGACTTATCTAAAGGTGGCAGTACCAGCCCGAAGAATGTTTCAGGTGGCCAGGTCATGTGATACCAATGTGGTAATGAGGTTCATAAGTGACCTCATTGTCCATGAGACACAGTGGAGTGCTGAGCTTGTGGCAAGATGGATCATCTACAGTGCTTTTGCTGGGTGTTTCCACTAGTGACTAGTGAGAGGGGTTCTGTGCAGACTCCACGTGCAGGAGAAGGACCAGTAGATTCTTACAAGTCGAGAAACGGGAATACATAAGGGCGTGGAGGCCGAGATGGTGGTCATATCCATGGTAGCCAGACACTAGGATCTCAGAGGCAGCAGGGCGGGGCAGCTCAGGGTAGTCAGGCTGTGTCGTAGGGCCGCAACACTGGGCATGAATATGCAGTGCAGCTGACCCAATAGGAGCAAGATCTCGGACCTTTAGAGGTACTATTCTAGTAGCTTTTGCCTTATCATCAGTTCATTTAGATATAGGTTCTATACATAGTTTCATATTTGTGCCCGTTGTGGAGAGCCTTGGGCTCTGTGTTTCTTTTTATTCTTCTATTATGATGATATACACTCCATTGGGAACTAGAACGACATGTGTCCATCAGTGCAGTGAGTTTCCTCTTGAGGTTAGAGGGTTTCACTTTCTTTGGATCCTCTAGGTCTTATAGATGATAGCTTATGACATCATTCTCAGGATGGACTGGTTGGTTCCCTTTAGAGCCTTTGTAGATTGCTATCGTCGCAGGGTGTGTTTCTCATCACTAGAGGGCAAGGAGATTCTATACAAGAACAAATGGGATGTTTAGGAGAGTCAAGATGGACCAGAGCATCATGGGTGTGGTGGAGTTACATCCCAGATGGCGAGTTTATATCTGGATAATCACGGGACTTATCAGACGGATTTCCCAACATTGGTTGATCTTTTCAATGATGTCTTCCCGAACGACTTTTCAGGTCTACCTCCGGAGCATGAGGTGGATTTCTATATTTATCTTGTGCCAGGGGAATCACTAGTGTTCATTCCTCCTTATAGGATGGATACAACAGAGTTGCAGGAGCTCAAGAGGTAGTTAGAGGAGTTACATGAAAAGGGTTTTATCCAACCCAGGACTTCCCCTTGGGGTTCTCTGGTCCTTTTGCGAAGAAGACGGATGATAACCTAAGACTCTGCGTGGACTATCAGAAGCTGAACTAGTTGACGATTATGAACCGATATCCCTTTCTTAGGATTGATGATATTTTTGATCATCTTCTTGGAGTAATAGTGTTCTCGAAGATTGACCTAAGATCAGTATATCATCAGTCGCGCGTGAGACCATCGGATATACCGCTTACAGCTTTTCAGAGTAGATATGGTATGTATGAGTACTTGTTTATGCCTTTTGGACTCACGAACGCGCCGAAATTTTCCATTGATCTGATGAATCACGTGTTACATCCTTATATGGATTCCTTCGTTTTAGTATTTTTGGATGATATCTTGGTTTACTCTCACATTCGACACTACCATGCCACCCATCTTGAGATCGTATTGAGTACACTGAGAGAGCATCAGTTATATGCTATGCTCTCAAAGTGACACTTTTGGATGGACCAGATTCACTTATTGGGTCATATCATCTCAGAGGAAGGAGTTGTAGTAGACCTAGAGAAGATGAGAGTAGTAGTTTCCTAGGAGCAGCCCAAGAACGTGTTTGAGATACATAGTTTCTTGGGGTTGGATGGTTACTACATACGGTTCAGACAAGACTTCTCCCACATAGAAGCACCGTTGATGGGTTTGACTAAGAAGGATGTGATGTTCGTTTGGTCAAAATCCTGTGAGACAACCCTTCAAGACCTGATGGGAAGGTTGACATTAGCAGCAGTCCTGATACTTCCAGAGTTAGGGAAGATCTATATAGTTTATAGTGACTCATTAGGTATTGGGCTAGGAGCAGTGTCGATATGGGGCAATCGAGTAGTTGTGTGTAGTTCTTGGCAGTTGAGGCCACATGAGAGGAATTACCCGATGCATGACCTTGATTTGGCTGCATTTGTTCGTGTGTTGCACTGTTGGAGACACTATCTCTTGGGAGAGCATTTTGTGGTTTTCACTGACCACAAAATTCTCAAGTATATCATTACTCAGCATGAATTGAATCTGAGGCAGCGAATGTGGGTCTATTACCTATTGTCCTTCAATTTTGAGCTTGGCTATACAACTGGTAAAAGTAATGTTGTAGCTACTGCACTGAGCAGGAGGACTCAGATAAAGGCAGTACAGGAGGCCAGTGGCAAGTGGCAGCTCATGGATTTGTTCTATGAGATGCATTTGGAGGTGCATAACAGTTAGGGGAAGACATATCTTTCATCTTTAGTTATGACTTCTACCCTCCTGGATAGATTGTGGATGATACACCTATCTAATTTAGAAGGCCTAGTTTTACGGGAGTCGGTGACTAGTGAGGACCCTCCATCTGGATGGACGATAGGTGATGATGAATTTATGCATTTCCATAGATGAGTGTGGGTTCTAGGGGATATACATGAGGAGTTGATGCGGGAGTTTCATTCTTCAACTTGGGTAGTTCATCCCGGGGTTACCAAGATGTACCATGACTTGAGACGTCAGTACTGGAGGATGAGTATAAAGAGAGATGTAGCTGGTTTTGTTACGAGGTGTTCCACCTATCAGCAGGTGAAAGCAAAGTTTCAGAGGCTACCCAGACTGTTACAGTAGTTACCCATCCCAGAGTGGAAATGCGATGATGTCATGATGGACTTCGTGACAGGGTTGTCGAGGTCACCTCGAGGCAATTATGCTGTGTGGGTTGTTTTGGATAGACTCATGAAGGTAGATCACTTTTTTCCAATCAAGGAGAACTTATGTGTGGACGATCTTGTGAAGCTGTATATCTGAGATATCGTACGTCTTCATGGGGTCCCTCATTCTATTATTTCAGATAAGGACACCCATTTTGCGTCTCATTTATGGAAGGGTTTTCAGAGGGCGCTGGGTACACAGGTGCTTCTGAGAACAGCTTATCACCCTTAGACTAATGGCCAGTCAGAGCGTACGATATAGGTGCTTGAAGAAATGTTGCATGCATGAATCCTGGACATTGGGGGCTCTTGGGAGAAGCACAAACCCCTATTAAAGTTTTCCTACAATAATATTTTTAGGCGACTTTTGAGATGGCACCATATGTGTATTTATATGGCTGGCCATGCTGATCACCTTTGTGTTGGTTAAAGATAGGTGAGGCAGCTTTATTGGGACCACGTCTCATGCAAGAGATTTCTGAGCACGTCCAGTTGATTCGGAAGTGGATGGCTACCACAAAGTCTCATCATAAATCTTATGCTGATCTCAGTAAATGACCATTGGAGTTTGTGGTCGGGGATCAGGTATTCTTGTGTGTTTCGCCAAGGCTGGGACACAGACGGATCAGGAGATAGGGAAAACATTCACTGAGGTATGTCCATTTTAGATTTTGGAGAGTTTCGAGCTGTTTTCTAATCGGTAGTAGTTACCACAGAGGTACCGAGCCATGCACGATGTCTTCCATGTATCTCAGTTGTTCCACTATCATTCAAGCTGGTCTCACGTCTTTCTGCCCGAGGAGGTTGAGCTTGAGGTAGATGCATCTTTTGAAGAGCATCTGATTCATATCGTGGATAGGAGCATGAAGGTTCTCCAAGGCTGTTCAATTCCTCTCGTACGGGTGCTATGGAAGCATGGCCAAGTGTAGGACGAAACCTAGGAGCGGGAGACCGATGTACGTGCTTAGTGGATAGAGTTGTTTTGAGCTTTATATTCTCCCCCCTTGGAAGGGAAATTTGGGGATGAATTATTTTAAGGGGGAATTTTGTAATAACCCGGTTCTTGTTTTTAGGTATGGGTTTTTTCCTTTCTCTTTTCCATAAGTGTTTTTGAGAAAATAAGGAAAATTGTAAAAATCCTAAATTTTGGGAGTACACGCCGTGTACTATTCCACACATTGTGTAATTTGGCTATGCAGGTTGAATACACAGGGTGTGTATCCATGTCAGTGACAAAGGGTGTAAAAACCGACTACATGCCATGTATTAGGTATTTACACACTGTGTAGTCAGTTGGCAGGCAAATAGTATGGTGGTCGAAGTAGCTGCCAGCTGCGTGACAGTACACACCGTATAACCAGGAATACATGTCCCATACTCATGTCGACAGATGAACAGTTTGGTAGTGCCGCCAGAGGAGCAGTTAACTGAGAAAATTATACACCATGTATTCAATAGTACAAGCCGTGTAGTTTGTTTTTTTTGCTTAAAACATGCAGTAGATTGCTCATTTGGAAGAGGATGTTTTAGACGCGTTTTGGAGATGGGAGAGGAGGTCGGAGCATTGAAGAGCTCCCAATCGCACATCGGGAATCAGATTCTTCCACCGTTGATCTAGTTGGAACCACAAGAGTAAGAGCTTCCTTTTCCATGTGTGTTTCCTTCCAATTATTCCTCTAAGGGATGTTATTTGAGGTTGAATGAGAACTCTATTACTTCGGATCTATGAGGTTCTTGTTCGTTTCAGAAGGTGTCATTGGAGTGTACTGATCTGGGGCATTTATGGTACGTGTCATGGTGTTATGTTTTCTAACAGTTGTGTGTTTTTTGTATTTTTGTGTCACGAACCCATGTTTGGGTGTCGTGTGGCTGAGGCCTTTGTTTTTTAAATACCTATAATTGTACAGGTGATTAAATGTGATAAATAACTGCTGTTTGGGATCCCTGCTTGGGTCCAAGACCACCCCGGTGGTGCGTTACACTATTTATCCATTTGGCTAGGTTACTCGAGGGTATATCATGTTTATTTTGTGCATTACTTTTTCAATGAGAGGAATTGTATGTGAATTTCTTGTTTATATGTTGGGGATGGCCTGGTTACTTATTTAGCCTGAGGGTACTGTTTTACTTAGCCCGAGGGCAGTGCATCTTTTAGCCTAAGGGAAACTTCTTCCGTGCCTATGGGCAATAGACTATGTGCCCAGGGGCGACACTTGTACGCCAGTGGGAAATATCTATTATGCCTATGGGAAATTACCTATGGGTTATGTTTCTGATTACCTGAGGGTAAGGTTTTTCATGTTTGAGGACACTGACTGTTTACATAGAAATTCACTATGGTGGTTTCCTTATACTAAATGGTTAAATGAATAATAAAATCGCAATATAAAGGGTAAGTTAGTTACGTTTGATTACTACTTAGTTCATTGAATTAACTTTTTCACACTATTGTTACATGTTTACACACAGTTGGGCACATTCCTTTGGTGGGTTCCTACTGAGATTTATTTCTCACACCATGTTTGGGTCATGTTTTCGGCCCATAAAGATTACATTTTGTAGGTGTGGATAAGGGAAAGATCACCTATACGGGTACTTGATTATAGATGAGGAGTAGGGGAGCATGGGACCGGGATCAGGCTCGCGATGCTACCAGCTATTTCGTTTTTCTTTGTTGTACTCTGTATTGTATTTTACTGTTATGTAGCATGTTCTGGATGTTTTCTTAAAACTTGAGACATGTTGTATCATATCTATAAAACTGGTTGATTATCTTTTACTGTAGTTGTTTATATTAAATGTGTATAGTTTATTACATCTGCTATTGTTGTATGATTTTGATTTTATTCCGTTATGATACACCTTGAAAAATAAGGGCATAGTTCCTCCACTAATAGACCAGGCCCCTTGCTGCTAGTCGGCAGCCACTGGCGTTTGGGGAAATGCACCTGTGGTCATGTGACTAACTAGGTTCAAGGAACCTGTTGAGTGTCACCCGGATCTGGGACATTACAAATAGATTATTTGATATTTGGATATGTTGAATGTGTTTCCTACAAGAATTATTTCTATATGTATTTATAAATTTTTTCATAAACATAATTACTTTAAATAACATCATAAAATTTTTCATTTTATTATCTTTGTTATTTACCCTCTGTGAAATTTTATTTCTGAATTAGTTAGGTCGATTCTTCTATGTCGATTCACTTATGAACAAGTTTTATATTTATTTATGATGAAATAAATGAGGTTTTCACATGGGATTTACAATGTATTGGTATTCAAGAAAACAATTATGGAAATTGAGATATTAAAATTCCAATAATTTGAAATATGATGAGTCTGTATTTCATATTTTATAGGATAGATTTTGTATCCATCGTATATTTAATTAATTAAATTCCAATCCTTTTAATGACTTATAGATATAGAAAACATATACACAATATTTTTATTATTAGTTTTAAATGACCATTAAGTATCATTACCATTGATAATATTATCATTGAATACTGATTACATGACTGATATAAATATATGGTTTATGAATAAATCCTTTCGACACAGACAAAGGATAGGATTTCCTCATCAAGTAGATCCATATCGTACAAAGCTCATTTTTTTAAGTTCATAAAGGAGGTAGGGTCACTTGGCTTCCCTCTTGACCAATCCCAAGCCGAGCCTCAACATGTTTAGATCTAATGGAATATCATATGGTTGAAGTTCAAGTTGATAGAGATTACCACCTGAGCGATGTTATCAAAGCCTCCCCAAGAGTCTATAAACATCGCACACTATTCCCTTAGGTCTAACGCGGGTGTTATAAGGGGTTATGTAATATGGTATTAGTTACATGTTATGTTATCCAGTTTTATAAGTGAAAGTTGTATTCCATCAATTTTTTTATAAGAATCGCATTTCATAAAAAAATGGTGAATTTGATAAATAGAATTTTTGGGGTAAAATTGGTACTATTGAAAAATATAGTCATTATTATATTAAACTAAGATTTTTATCAATAATAATATAAATTCATTATTTATTAATTATGAATATTTTAGTTTCTTATCTATAAATGATTTGGTAAACAGTTTGATAAGGGTAGTATTTTTTTATATGATAAAATAGAAGGTGTATTTTTAATGAATTTATTTTTTGAAATTAATTAATTTTTGATATAATTAATATTTTTATAAATTATTATTATGAAAATAATTTTAATAATAATAAATCACTATAAAATTTTTATAATATCAAATGTAATTTTTATTATTGTTTGAAAAATGTTTCTTGTCAAAACCCATGCATTTTCAATAAATGTCTGTTTTCATATTAATATTAAAAAAATAATAAATAAGAATTTATTTATATAAAATGAATAATATTTTGGGAATCTGGATATCGAAATTATCCAATGGTGAATTTTTCATAATTTTCTGAGCGTCAAATTTTTGGGTAAAAATTAAATACCACATAAATAAAATATTTGTTGTATGACATCATAATGATGCTAAATTGATTTAATAAATACAATAATTGGTATTCTAGGCACAATATATTTTTACTATTAAAATAATGTGATTTTATAATTATTTTACTTATTTTATAATTCCTTAGTTAATTGGCCAACGTGTATAATATATTTTATGATTTTAAATTCATTAGTTTGAGGGTGCGACTCACCTCCACATACTAAAAGGCTAATATATTAATATGTGGGGCCATATTCCTTTTAAAATAAAATTTTACACAACTTTTTTAAAAATAACCATAAGGGAAAATAATGGGAATGAATGTGGTTTTGAATATTTAAATATATAGATTCCAAAACACAAGTTTGTGATATATTAAATATTTGCACCCTCATTTACAATATAGACACACCCATTATCCCACTCATCTTCAATGAAAATCCACGTAGAATGTCCCCAATATTCCCTCCCCTATATAGAATCCTACCAAGGAATACCATGCTCTCAAGAAGCCCCTCCTCAAGCTTTTGATGTCTCACACTCAATTTTGGGTTTCATTACTTTCTAATTTTTATCATTGTTTCATGGGGTTGTTATATTATTTTATTTTCAATTAAAAATGTTGGTGTATGGTTTTTCACCTCCCCCACACATTCCTCCTTATTTTGGAATTCTAATAAACCATTTTCTATCTCATTAATTTCATCTTTGTACACTCGTTACCACGCTGAAATTTCGTAAGGGATTTCTCTCTTCTTATTTCCATTCATGCATTTATTTTATATTATGCATCTAAATTCCATTTAATATGTTGGGATATTATTTTTCATGATAACCATATTGTATATTTCATGTATAAATTATGAGAGACCCCTTTATCTCATTTCAACGATATTTATGAATTTCCATATGATGTCACTATACTACTGAAATGGAACCTCCATTGTCCAAGAAAAAATCATTGTGTAGTTAATACCATACACATTTATCTATAAAGGGTATTTAATATTATTCATATATACTTATTTAATGGTATATAGATGTATGTATTCCAAATTAATTAATTTTGGAATAAATTATGATGTTTCATGAATCAATGTTAAATGATCTATGCGGAACACATAAGCATGAGATTAAAATATCTAAGAAGGGTTCACCCTAATTGTGCTCCAATGCATTGGGTAATGTTTGGTATCCTGATATTCCTTTTTCAATGAGGATTTAATAATGATAATTAATGTTCAATAATAGGTCACTCATGCTTATCCATGTGCAATGAGCCTCATCTCATGTTAATATCATATTGTTTGTTGATGACACCATTCCATGTTGTGATATTCATGTTATATCATGACTTTATGTTCATGATCATCTCATTATCAATCGATATATCTATTTCCTAACATGTATTGTATTCTTTATATTATTGATTTTTTACTCTTTTACTGGTCTTTACAGATCACCCCTTTCATATGTATTTCCTAATGGTATCCAATGTAGTGTTTTGTATGAAGGTGTGAGTCAGCCATGACAATGAATTTTGAAATAATGATATCATATTTCACGTTTTATGTAGTTATTTAATGTTCCTAATTTTACAAGGCACTATAATTATCAATACTTAGAGGTTTATTTAGTGAAATGTTTTATAATAAATCATGTTTATGTGTTTATTAACGAGCAGGTTTGTTATAGTTTTTATAAGTGGATAGGTTTAGTTTTGTTTGAGATAAGGGTTATATAACTCTTGTAAAATACATAGGGATAATTCATAGTATTATAAAATAATCAATAAATTTTGGTGGGTATAGAGTAAGTGTATTATAGTTTAAATACATCCCTTTTTGGATTTGAACAAGTAGAGGTGGCTCTGGAACATATATATCTAGAGGTAAAACCCTAAAACATCTCTTTGAGCTAGACTCTAACAGGAACAAGTGCACGAAAATAGTCCATGATGTACTCTAGGTTCTTCCCTCTTGGAGGATATGGTTTAAAAATTCATAATATTGGTATGAACTATAATTATCGAAGAAAAAGGACCCTAAGAATATATATTGGAATACGGATCATGGAAAACATAGATTGAATCTCATAAATTCATAAGTTTAGGAAATCAATGTAATTTACAATTTATCCTTTTTTGTAATTTTATTCCTATTTATGTGTTTAAAAGATTAAAATAGATACCCATAACTTTTCATTTATTCTAGACAATGGCCGGTAATAGGAGGACTCAGGCTAACAACCGATGTGAAGATCAATGTGGTGACTTTTCCAATGAGATGACCAATTTGATTAGAGAGGGAATAAAAACAATTATACTTATAAACACTATGATAACTCATGTTTTTAATTGAAATAGGGGTCAATTGTAACATCCAACCAACTATAAGAATGGAAAGGCCGCAATTGAATGATTTATGAGATAAAGGACACCAACATTCAATGGATCATTTGATCCCTCAATCATCGAACAATGAATCAACTCCACTAATTAGATCATCTCCATCCTTCAATGTTCCTTTCAAGAGATGGTTCTTTTGGATGCTTATTGTATGGAGGGTGATGATGATCAATGGTGGAAATTGATAAAAAAAATATAAATCCTGAGGAAGAGATCGATGCATTGGAATGAATGGATTTTCAGGATATGTTTTTTGATAAATATTTTCATCACACCCTCTGAAATAATATTAAAAAGGAATTCCCTGAACTTAAACAAAAATGAAGAATAATCCATCAAAATGTAAGATGAAAACTTTACAGGGCTTTCAAGAAATACCTACGACCTTATCATTACCCCCAAATTCAAGGTTGAATGCTTCTTTGGTGGGAATAACCTAGCCTATGGAAATCCCTAATGATTTGTGACTTTGATAGCTATGAGTAAATTTTCTTGGTGTTCCCAAAATTTTGAAAAAGAGAATTGACAATCTCAGGGGTGTCATGGGGATAATAAGTGGATGTTGGACTTTAATTCAAGTGGTCCGATGGATAAATGAAATAGTGCTATGAAATTCCAGCACCCCAATAGCCAATGCTATAGAAAGAAGATCCTTGGAAATTTGCTGATGGGAATGAGGAAATGATTTAGGTGTAGCAGAGAACAACACAATAAAAATAATTACCTCAAAGAAAGACCTGCTACTACGATAGAGGATAGGAACACAAAATTTGACTACTAATGAATTGATCATTGTTATGACTAGAAATAACTAGTGAACATTATAAACTACTTCCCTAAGCCAAGTGTTTCCGTAGGCAACCAACAACCTCAAAGGAAGTAAGGGTGTGGTTTTAATATCACTACTGCCAATGAAAATACAAACAATAAAGTGGTGACATGTACTCTAGTAATTTATTCATGAATAGAGAACTTATTTTTTTATTATGATTCTACGCATTCATTTGAATCCCAAAAGTTTAGCAGAACTATCCAATCACAACCCCAAATCATGTAAGTAGAGATGTCGGTTAGAATAGAAAATGGGGAAATTATTTCATCTGATAAATAAAACTCCTCCCCTTTCACAATATGTTGATTGAACTTACCAGAGAACTTTTTCATACTTTCTCTAGTTTAATTTGAGGAAATTATTGGCGTGGATTGAATTCCCCTATATAGAGCCAACATAAAATTCCATGATAGGGAAATCACAACCCATATTGAGAATCAACCCCCAATTATATAAATATACATGGAGGGGTGGAATATTTTTTAGAAACATACTCTCAAGAGTGGGTATTACTTCCCAATGGGCCCAACTATCTTTATCAGATGATTTTGTATTATGAAGGATCCATCCATGATGACATGCCTTTTGTGAGGGAATTTGCTGATATGTTTGCCAAGGAATTTCCTGGTCTTCCTCCTAGAATAGATGTCGAATTATTGATTGATCTTATACCTAGGGAATTTCTAATTTCCATGTCTCTATATAGAATAACTATTATGGAGCTTGAAGATCTAGAGAAACTACAACAATATAATTTTTATAACGGGTTTATACTCTTATGTGCTTCACCATGGGCTGAACTAGTCAACTTTATCATGAAGAAGGATGGGGAAATGCGCCTTTGCATTGATTATCCTGATCTCAACAAAACCATGATAAAGAAAAAATATTTTTTTTCCACAAATTGATTAGTTTTTTGATTTGATACCTGGATCACAATACTTCTTCAAGGTGGATTTGTGGTCAAGATATTATCATGTAAAGGTTAAGGAGAAGGATATCCCCATGAATTATTTTTAAACAAGGTACATGGACTATGAATTCATAGTAATGCCTTTTGGACTCACTAGTGCTCTAGAAATATTCATGTACATGATTAATAGAGTCTTTGGATATTACCTTGAAAAATCTGTGTTGGTCTTTAGGGAAAATATTATAATATACTCCAATACCAAAGAGGAACATGAGGAGAATCGAGGAACTATACAAGAGACCTTAAAATCTAAGAAGATCTATGAAAAGTAAAAAAAGTGTGAGTTGTGATTAATGACTGTCTCATTATTTTGGTACATCATCATAAGAAATGGGATATTTGTGGATCTCTCCAAGAAAAATGAAATTGAGGGATCTCCAATGCCATCATCTATGATAGATATATGTATCTACATTGGGTTAGCTGGATATTGTCGATAATTTGTGAAAAATATCTTACGTTTTTCAAACACTCTTACTAGGCTAACATGAAAAGGGGTCAAGTTTTCTTGGAATGATAAATGTGAAGAGTCCTTCAAGGAGTTGAAATGTATGCTTATCACTGGGCACATGATTAAACTACCCCATATGAGGAGAAGCTTTCGTGGAAATTATTGATTCTTTAAAGATGGTCTTAGGTTGTGTGTTCATGAAAAATGAAAAATTCATTGTATATGATTCAAGGAAATTGAATGTTCATGAGTATAACTATCCAACACATGATCTAGAGTAGGTTGGGGTGATCTTCACTTTGAAAATTTGGAGACATTACCACTTTTTAGAAATGAGTTAAATATATTCGGATCAAAAAATCCTCAAGTATTTGTTCACATAAAAGGAGTTTAATATGAGCCAATGAAGATGGTTAGAGATGAAGAAAGGCTATAACATCCTTATTCACTATCATCACATGAATTAAAATAAAGTGGATAATGCAGTAAGTAGAATGGATCCAGCAACACTTTCATTGACGAGAAATGAAAATGATCTAACCTTTTTGTATTTGATTAAGATTGACATGGTAATCATAAATAAGGTAATATCATCAATCCTTTCAAAAAATGATAGATCAAACATCACATTTGGAAAAGGATAAAGGATTATTAAAAGGACTATGTGGGAATTCAGATGAATGTGGGAACTTTTAGAAATTGGAAATCCTCATAGTTAAATGGTAATAATTAAGGATTATGAGATTTGGTCTAGGAATTTGTATTCCATCAAATCAGGAGTTAATGAATCAACTTTTGGATGATGAAAATAGTTCAAATTTATCAATTCACCAGGAAATACAATGATGTATCGAGATCTCCCCGACCATTATTGGTAGGACAACATGAAGATGGAGATCATTGATTACACATCAATATTATTATTATGTTAGTAAGTGATGGATGAAAGGAAAAATTATAAGGATATGATGCAAACATTACCCATTCCAACATGGAAATAGGATAACATCACCATGGAATTTGTCACCAGACATTCGAAGACATCCAATGGAAACAATTCTATCAAGGTTTTGTGGACTATCTTTTAATGATTGTACACTTCATTGTGATTCAAGAGGATTTATCATTGGGTCAACTATACCAGATACACATTATTTAAGTGGTAAGACTACATGTAGTAACACTATCGATTATATCTGATTGAGATCCAAGATTAAATACTTTGTTTTGGAAGAGTATTTAACGTGCTCTGAATATTAAGATGAATTTTAGTACACCTAATCATCCCCAAACTGATTTCCAATCGTAGTAGATAATCCAAAAAGATGAGGACATGTAATGATCATGCTCAATGGACTTCAATGGAGATTGGGATCAAAATAATCCTTTGGTTGTGTTCTATTACAACAATAGATCCCACTCAAGCATCCAAATAGAACCTTATGATTCCTTTTATGGGAAGATGGGAAGAACACATGCATGTTTGGATGATGTTGGGGGGATAAAACTTCTAGTTCTATAAATAATCAATGAAATGGTGTAAGAAGGTTAAGACCATCTAGTAAAACATTAATGATGTTCATAGTCGACAAAATAGCTATGATAACAATTGTCGATGAGACCTAGATTTTGATGTTGGAAACAATGAATTCATACACATATCACCATGAAATAGGGTTATGAGATTTGAGGGAAATGGAATGCTTATTCCAATGTATATCAACCCTTTTGACGTCATTGATCACATTAGTGTAGTGGAATATCGACTGGAACTCCCTCCAACAATATCTAATGTACAAGATGTATTCTATGTATCACTCTTAAAGAAGTACATTCCTTACCCATCACATGTACTCAATCAAGAGGTGGTACCATCAGATAATGACCACTATAATGATTATAAGATGGATAAGATCATAGATTGAATTGAAAAGGTTTGACTAAATAAGACGATACACCTCATCAAGGTGTTGTTGCGAAACCACAAGTTTGAGAAAAAATGTGGGAACGGGAGGAATTGTCGAGGAAGAGTTACCCTTATCTGTTTTAGTGTAGGGAAATGAAATATTGAGGGATAAATTCATTATGGGGGTAATGTTGTAATGACCTTATCTTTTATGAATAAAATTAAATATAATTGAATGAATTATAGATATCGAAAACACATAAAAACATTTTATAATTTTTATTAGGTTTAAATGAGTGTATGTTTCATTAGTCTGGATAATATATACATTTAATAGTGATCAAATGACTGATATTAATATAAGGTTTCCAAATTTGTTTTGACACAGACTAAGGATAGTATGGCCTCATCCAGTAGACACAAGTGGTAGAAGCTCTTTCTTCAGATCCTAAAAAGGATGTATCATCACAAGGATATGATCCTGTTCATGCCCATGTCGAGGCTAAACATGTAAATCTTGATATGAATCACCTACGGGGGACGTTCAAGTTAACAGTGATTACAAACAGAGCAGTATTATCTGAGTAGCCTAAATTGTCTATCACCATTGCACAGCATACCCTTAGGTATTATGAGGGTCTTATAAGAGTTTATGTAATAAGGTATCAGTTACATATTTTATAATCACTTTTTATAAATTAAAGTCGTATTGCAGGAATTCCTTTATAAGAATCGACATTCAAAAAAAATGATAAATTTTGTAAATATATTTTTCATGTAAAAATTATAATTTTGAGAAATATATTCATTATTGTATTAAACTAAGGTTATTCTTAAAAGTATTATAAAATTATTTATTAGAAATGATGATTAAATTGATTCCTTATCTATAAATTATTATCTAATACGTTTTATAAGAGTTACATTTTTATACAATAAAACTGAAAGTCTATTTTTAATGAATTTATTTTAATGAATTAACGAATCATTAAAATAATTAATTTTTTTAAAAAATATTAAAAAAAAATCATTTTTTAAATAACAAATGAGTATATAATTTTTTTGATGTTAAATATAATTTTTATTTTGGCTTGAAAACTGTTTTTTTTCATAACCCAAGAATTTTAAATAAATGCCGATTTTCATTTTAGAAGAAAAAATTCAGAAATTTTGTATATTATTTAGATAAAATGAATATTATTTTTTGTGATTAGAATTTCAAAATTATCAAATGTTAAATTTTTTATAATTTAATGAGACATTAATATTTTTCGTTAAAAATTAAATGTCGTCTAAATAAATTATGTGTTTTATGTAATCATAATGAACCAAAAATGATGTTAAAAATATTATAATATGTATTATCAGCCCAATGTATTTTTCCCATTAAAATAATTGGATTTCAGATTTATTTGATATATTTTATAATTTCTTTTTGAATCCCCCAATGTATATAATATATTTTATGATTTAAATTCATTTCCCTAAGGGTGTGACTCACCTCCACATAAGAAATGCTATGATTATCTTATGTTCAGAAATTTCACTTATAAATTAATTTTTTTGCTTTTATTTGGAAAATACCATGGTCAAAAACCATGTTATGGTTTTTTGTTCAGAATATTTAACTATATAGATTCCAAATCCTAGGTTCGTGAAATACTAAATAATTCCCCTCTCATTTAATATATAACCCTTCCCAAGATCACACTTTTCTTAAATAGAAATACATGGAGGTCATCCATACTCATTCATCCCATCTTCAGAATCCACTTAAGGCACCACATGCTCTCACGAAGCCCATCTTATATCATTTGATGTCACACACCAATGTAAGTATTTCCTACCATTCTCATTTTTATCAAAGTTTCATTAGGTTGTTATATACATAATATTCAATTAGAAATGTAGAGGTATAATTTCACACATCCCCCATACTTTCCAACTTATTTTTGAATTATTAGGGGTCACTTTATCTCTCATTAATGAATTCCGTGTATACCCATTACCCTGCAGATATTCTTTATGGGATTTCTATTTCTTTATTTTCTTTCAAGAATTTCTTCTATATTATGCATCTAAATTACATTTCATATTTTGGGATATTATGTTACATGATCCCATTAATTACTATTTCATTTATATATGTTGAGAAACCCCTTAATCTATCTTTAATGAAATTTATAAATTTCAATATGAAGTTGTTATGCTTCCGAACTCGCACCCTCATTTTCCATGAGAAAAACTTCCGGTAGTGAATAATATACCCATTCCACTATCAAGAATATTAACCATTATGAACATATAATTATTTAACGGTACATTAATGTATGAATTATACATTATTTTATTGTGGAAAAATAGTTGATATTGAATTATTCCCTGATATATGATCTATGTGGCAGACATAACCATTAGATTAAAATGATCATTAAGGTTGCGTGCTAATAGCTCTCTAATGAATTGGGTAATGATAGTATCAAGATATTCTTTGTGAAACTGTATTTACTCATTCTATTTCATGGGAAATGAGTATTTAATATTCTAATCCATGTACAATAATCCATGGATCACGATAATATCATGATGTATGTAATTTTCACATTTCAATGTTATGATATTCATGTTATATCATGCCTTTATGTTCATGTTTCTGTTATGCTCCATTGATATTCATATTGCCTAATATGTATTTTATTCTTCATGTCATTCCTTTTTTAATCCATTATAGAGATTTATAGTTCTCCCCCTTTCTTATGTGTGTCCTCAGGTTATCCCATACAGTGTTAAAGACAATGGAATTAGTTGTTCATGTCAAATAAGTTCGAAATAATGATGTTGTATTTCATGTTTTACATTGTTATGTATTTTTCCTAATTTATCAAGACATTAGACCTCTCGATCCTCATATTTTTCTTATGTTAATTTTAATGTAATAAATTATGTTTTCGTGTTTAATAACATGTAGGGTTGTTATATTTTTCAATGATATTAATAGGATTATTAAATAATGTATTAAATTTTATAAATTATTTTATTTCAACACAATCAGAGTTTTGCTGAAAATCAAGACAAAACTAAAAAAAAATATTAAATGTTTATATTATAATATTTTTGGAAAATGGAGAGTTAGCGTCTCATAATGTATGGGAGTATTCCATATTTTTTAACTTCTTTATTTATGGATAAATTTATTTCCATATTAATTGTATATTTATTATTATAATTTTTTTTTCATATATCATGTTTTCCATTTTATACAGTATCATATCTATTTAAAATCTGCCTCTATGTGAATGATTTAACACTAAAATTCATGAAGGATTATTATAGTTTCTAATATAGAGAAAATTGATGGTGCTATTTAAATTTTATAAATATCATGTCATTGAGTACAATGGGGATACATGAATTGGATTTTCTTCACATGAATTATAGTTTAAAACTAATCCCTCAAGTTGCATCATTCATCTTATTTTCAATATAAAAATTTGTTTTTCTGGTCTTTACTATTTTCTCATATTGAAGGGCTAAGTGATACTTTACAAAATGATAGTGTTTCCATCGTTGATTATTAAACAGGTTTAAATATTTTAATTTTTCAATGTATTGTAAGTATCTGATATGTATAGTCTCACTTATTTAAAATATCATAGGGGTATACAAAACTAGAAATATTTATGTCTAGGTATTTTAAATACCCTTAGAAGATGACGTTTAATCTATCCTAATAGAAAACATATTTCTACATGACCCTGAAGATGATAAAGGAAAATGAATTATCCTATTAGTGTCTATGTTTCTTTGATCCCCTTATAGTATTGAGTTTCTCTTGACCTATAACATAGAAGATGTTAGAAATGTTCTTGTGGATTCCTAGGTTATTTCTTTACCTCAATACTACAAGGTTATGTTTTCCCCTATTATGGTCTAGGTATCATATAAATCCAAAAAATGGAAATTGTTCAAGACTAATAATGTAGATGTTCATATTGAGTCATCTCCTTCAAAATAATGGGTGTTTAATGAACACATAGTTGAAAATAAAATTATGTTGAGTGACTATGTGTGAAATGGTGGATGTTAAGAATAAAAATTCCCCATAAAATTTTTATATCATAGTGGGTTCCACACATTAGGATGGTCTGTAAAGATTGGAGATATGATAATTTAGAACCAAAATAATATAGAAATATATTCTTTTCATTTTTTACATTCTTAAATATCATTTTCTATCTCTTTTCTAACATTTGTGTGTTCAAATTGATAAATATTTGAACTAACAAATTTGAACTCATAAAATTTATTATCTTATTCTTTTTAAAAGGAATAAAATTCCTCCCCTCTATTCCATTTCCTCCATCACTTTGGGACCTAACATATGATTTCTTCTAAATAATTATTTTCTGAAATATCATACCAAACCATTTATTTATTCTAATTTAAGATGATTTGAAACCAGAAATTGATATATCTTTTCAGGAAAACACGATTGAAATTATAGCACAAAGATATAAGGTGACAGATTACAAAACATGTAATCTGGTAAAGATTCTAAATTGAAATCATATGTTTGAGGAGTCTATATGGGAAACCGAGGATTTTCGAGGATAAAAATACCCAAACCAGTTTTCTTCAATGTAATGTAATGTTGAGGATGAAATTAATTTAAGGGGATAGAGTCTAACAACACATGTTTTTTCCTTAATTAAACACTAGTTTTGATGAATTTATATAGACAAAAAAACACCAAACTCAATCAAATATAGATTATTATAATGTAATTATTTAATTTAAATTTATAAATAATAGTAATAATCTTATGAAATACCGATAAAGAAATATATTCCTAAAAACAAAAAAAATAATTAAAATTAAATATTAAAAAACTAGTACTTTATTAAAAAATATAATCATTATTTATTATAATTTTTAAATAAAATTAAATAATTTTCAGGTTTTCATTATTTTTGGAAAAGATTTAATTTTTAAATAATCTTAAATATAAAAATGATTTTTAATAAAAAAAATTTTTCAAACAATTTTTAATTTATCATTGATAATATTTTTATAAATTTTTTGATGTTAATACGAAAATATTTTCACCATTTATATATTTTCTATAGTCATATTATTATTAAAATAATTTTTATTAATTTTTTGAAATTATTAATTTACCGGTGATAGTGAACATGCGGAATTTCATAATGTCATAAAATTTATATAATGATTTTTATATGAATTAATGTAATTTTTTTGAGAAACAATTCGTAATATATTCTATGTAATAATTTTTATATAATAAATTATAACAACATTTTAAATTATAATCCTATGGTTATTATTTTCAATAAATAAGTGGCATTTTTAAAAAATATTTTGATCAAAATTTTGTTCAAGTAATTATAAAATAATTAATAAATTAATTATGTTTATTTAATTTTATACTCAATAATTTTTTAATATTTATAATTATTTATCATTCTATTTATTCAATGGAATTACTAAATCCACATTAATCATATTTTTTTGGTAAAAATAATATTTTTCAAAAAAGGTGTTGTTTTCAAGTTCATGTAAAAATTAATATTCAATATACATAATATTACAATTCAATAAATTGGATTTAATATTAAAAAAGAGTGGGTCAAAATTACCAAATAAATATATTTTTATATTTATCACTAAATGACAAATCATCTTGTTAAAAACTTGACAACATGATTAAAACTAAAATGGAAAATGCAAGTAACCTTATATGTAATGGGAATAATTTGTTTTAGAAATATTTATTTCTGAGATTTAAAATTCTAGTTAAGAATAATCTTATATGTAATACACTTTTTATTATTTTTGAGGTACTTTTATTCCTCCTAACTTTCCATTATTGAGCATATTTGATTATTTTTTTAAAGACTCATTTACACAAAAAAGTGTGTCCCCTCTCCTCACATTACCCTAAATCAAAATACCAAAACATTCCAGAAAAACCCTTGTATAACCGCATTTATGAACTCTTATTCAACTTAAGCATGTTATTTACTTCTAAATGGTATTCCACTAAAAGGTTTCATCCCCTTATAAAATAATATATTCAAAGAAGTGATATATAATTTCCTAAACATCTCGAACTTTTTGTACTTCATTTTATGATTGTATTCTTAATAAAATTTTATTTAACCATAGAATTATGATAACATAATTATCATTATTATAATTTTATTCTATTATAATAATGTTACAAGGATTAATCACCCTCCCCTTTTCCATTATCCAAATATAAAACAATAATTGGGTATTGTGAGTACTATCACCTCAAAAGATAAATACATTTCATTTTTTATTTCACATGAAAACATGTATGGATTTTGTTTATATTTTATATATATATAAAACATTTTCATTTAATATGTATCATTATTATGGTTCATTATTATGACATAAAGAGTAATTAACAATATATGGTAATCAATCGATATTAAAAAAAATCCTAAAACTATTTATTCACCATTTTTTATTCCATGAGATGTTAAAAATATTATAATGTGATTGACATAAAATATTATAAGTCATTATAAAATAAATCCATAACAATAATTTTTTCTAAATCATGATCTTTTGGAGAAAACAGAGTATCATCACCACTTTTATGATCCTAGATACTGATTTTTAATATTATTAAAAAAAGATGTTGAAAAGAGAATTTAATTTTCCAATTAATGAAGATAATTATTAATAATTATGATTAAAAGTAGATTTAAATATTAATAATGACCCAAAAAAGTAATTAATGTATTTTTTTATATGAGGTAAAATCATTCTGTGGAAATTTTTAATAATGGTAATTGTCCTGGTACCTAAAAATCCATTCTTTAGGAAACATAATTTATTAAAGAAAACTGTTTTTAAAATACATTCAATTCTGAATGAATTCATTTCCCTATTTCGTTGGAATAATTTTTGAACCAAAATAATTTTTATATATTGTATTATTTTAATTTCTCTTATAAACATAAGATACATTTTGTAAAGTGACTCATAACTATTACATTTACAATGAATAATACAAAACTATTTTACATAAAACACTTTTCATGACTTTGTTTTGATAATAATTCATTGATATATCCCCCATGAATTGATGATTTAAATTTGATTACACTATAAATTATTTTTTATAATGATATATTATTATCCTATATTTTCTTACATCAATGTTATGTTATAACATTACGGAACCCATTATTTTTCCAAATACTATTTAACTGTTGGTGAATAATGTTTTTAAGTGGTAATCATATTTATGAATGAATATATGTGGGTATTATAACCCCTTAAAATTCATTGGTATAGTTTTATAACACATAAGATTGTCTATAATATTCATAATGGGGGTTTTCACACAGTCATGAGCATAATGGGTTCGCTCACATTTTGAGGCATGGACATAATTTGTTTTTTCACATAGGTGTCAATATAATATTATTTCTAACATATGATTTTAAATTCATCGGGATGTAAAAATAATCATGTTTTTTATGTTATGAAACATTTCCATGTTGTTTATCATGTTACTCAAATGTGCATGATGCATTTCATATCCAAGAAATTCTATGTTTTCATGATTGTGACTTTTATGTTATCTCCAACCTTATGTAAAGGTCAAATGTTAAATATTTTATATTTTATGTTTCACAAAAGATATTTTTATAATCTTTTGTGGATCCATTATGTTTTTTTTATTTTTCTACTTTTACTTATGATCTATTATTTCTATATTTTTTCATCATATTCTCTATATTTTTATAATATAATACATAATTATATGTATTTTCCCTGATGATAATTTGATTTCCCCGCGTTCTTATTTTTTTATTCCATTTCTTAAGAAGATGATTAAATCACCTGTTATCGGTATAAAAGGGTCTTCAGGAGCACAAGTATAAAAAATTTTATTTCCATGGCATTACTAAATAAGATTTTTCTATAATTTATTTCCAAGATAATAAAAATTTCCATACATTGATTATGTGGATATTGTATTTTGTGTTATTTAATGTTGTTTATTATTATACTATTTATGTTATATTTCACAAGAGTAAATATATTATTTATGTTAAAATATAACAAATATAATAATATAATAGTCTAAAGAATAATTGAATGTCTAATTAAGTTCTAAAATAGGTAGGGTATATTGAAAATGATTGTACTATCTAGTATATTATTTTAATGGAAAATGATGTTCCATGGGATTATTTGAATGATATTGAAGAACAAAAACATTGTTTTATGTTGATAAAATAATTTATCCATGTATTCATATATTATTTTTTGAATATAAAAATCTTAAATATGTTCAATGAGTTGAACATTATAATATATGATTCCAAAATCAAATCATTATTCAAAATGGAATACATCATAGACATAACTCAACGATGAATTTTTCATGATGGTTTAATGATATTGTGACATACTTATGTGAATTTTTTTCATATATAATTAATTAGTTAAAAAATCTTAAATTATAGAAAACATAATCCCTCTCTATGAATCTAACAAACATTTTATGTTATATAGGTTCTTATTTGTTGTTTTTAATATTCATAATGCTATGTAAAAATATTAAATTCATAATTTGGTATAAAAATTGTCATCTTTTTTGTACTTTTCCTTTGGCTCCTTATATTTTATTATTAAAAATGATAATTACATTATTATTGATTGTATATGAGTTATCCATAATCGATGATCATCAATATGTATTATGTTATTTTATATTAAGATTATATTATTATTAATAGAATACCATAAATAATTAAAATAGATATATGTGACATAAAGAATATGTTTATGAGGCATTAAGTTAAGAAAAATTATATTTTATTATTTCAAAATTATATCACATGGAAATCGTGTAACCCTTGATGTATTAAATGGTGTATTATTATTATAAATCTTAATTAACTATAGATGTAAAGGTAAATAGAAAAATAGAAATAATTCTTTGAAACATTTTTTATTTATTCATTAGTTTTTAGCTAATCTATGGTGGGTGGTTATATTGAAGAACATGTCATCAGCAAGACAATAACTGTGTTAGATTTTTCCACTCAAAGGATGATTAAAAAATTTTGGACCCTTGATTGAGTTAGACAAATAGAATTATTGATAATGAATTGTATACTGTATTTTTTTGGTTCCCAACTACTTATGTGAATGACATGTGATGTATTCATTCAAAATGGAAATTATATTTTAATGAATTCTGAATGTATATGATGGTCTATTCAAGATTGGCATATTCCATTCCATGGGGATATATGATTTTTTGTATGAAGGGATTATATAGGAATAAATAAGATATATATGATTCATCTTGTGTTGTGCATGTTGATATGGAGATATTATGATGTCTGATTTTGATCTCACTCTACCCATTTATGGCTTGAATAAAATATTATTTTTATAGAGGACGCTCTATAGTTATATCAATGAAACCAAGACATCGTATATTTTTTCAATGATAAATGGAATGTTCGGTTATATTTTATTGGCTTAGGATAGAGAATAAATTTACCATAAATACTTTGTTGATAAAATATGTGAGTTTGATAGAATTTTTCTAAATGATATTTTATGGATTCATAATAATTTTAATTTTTTTCACTCATTCCTTATATTATTTTAAGGCAATTATAGGTTTTTTGGAAATTCACTAAAATTTATATATTGCGTTATATTATATAACTAGAATTATAAAATGTGATACCCACATAATAAATATCATAGTTACTTCTATTATAGTGTCTTAAAATAATTATTTTAACTAATATAATAACATAATTCATATAATTTTCTTATTTTTGAAATAATGTTTTGATTAATTTGTAGAACTAAATGCATTTTACATATGTTTTTGATCATAATAATAATTTTTTTTGTGTTTTAATAACACATGTTAGAATCCCTGTAAAGAAATATGAAAAATTCCCTTCTTAATTACATGATGAATCATATGAAAACAATTAGAGATCATATTATTTTTTGAGGTAATTATATATAAATTATAAATCCACTATAAAATATATCTCCTCATCTGAAATTATATATTGATCATCAATTTGGTGTTATTTAAAAACTACTATTTTTTGGGATCCACTCTTAGTGCTTGAAAATTTTCATGGCCAATTTGATCCCTATGGTTGAGAAAGTGACTTGGGTGTTTCTAGGTGATCATGATCGACTATAATCCACATATGAAAATAGAGATACATTACACTTTATATGATTTAAAATATTTATAGTTATTATTTTTTATTCCATGTAAATATAATAATGATAATCTTGGAAACAAAATTGGTGTATTCTTCTATAAGAATCATGAGATGATATTATAGAACCCATTAATATTAACACAAAAAAACTAGAATATAAACAACATAACGAGGTTCGGGTCCTCTATAGAAGATTATACCCCCTCAAATGATATGTACACCTTAGATTGAAAAAGATGACACACTATGATTATTTAGAGGCAACATGGTTTCTAGAGGAGTTTGTTGGTGTGATGATTTTTTTAAAACATTTGGGCATTGTGACAAATTAGAGATAATAAGATTCATAATAGATATAACCAAAAAAATATTATGAGAATTATTATTTATTTAACATTTGTAACTAAGTGTAAATCAATGTTTTAGAGGGATATGATCCATCCTTGAGTATATATCTAAGGGTCAGTTTCTTCTAACTTGATTGTTATGTATATATTTTATAAGTTTATGGATTTATTTTTGAATTCCCCTCATTATTTTTTTTATCTGAATAAAAATTTTATATATATTTTTAAACCATACATGGTGTGATTATAGTGACCCATAAACAATATTTTTTCATAGAGAATTTGTGACTATGGAAATAATCCATTACATCTTACTGAATTAAGTGCACATGTACCTATCACAACTGGTGTAGTGGGTTTATCGTGGATTATATTGGTTAATGTGAATGATACATTATGTATAATAGTATTTAAATATTTTCAAGGTGTTTAAAAATTCAATCTGAGTATAACATTCATAAATGTTTCATAATTTTAGATGTATATTAAAATCATTTCACTACTATACGTGCCAAGGGGCCATAAATGATTACAGTCTTTGAAGCCTCGAAACATAGTGAACTAATTTATGAATTATAATTAATATCTCACAAATATTGATTCTCTCATAGTATCTTACATATAAATATCCAAAAAAATATTTCGTAAAATGAGAATAAAAAAAGTGAATAGTGACATCATATTCCCAATAAAAGTAAATAATGAGAGATGTTAATTAGTTCACATAAAAAAGGGAAATTTAAGAATAATGGAATGAGATCATTATCATTATCTTGAATGTTGATAAAAAATAAGTTATATATCATAAATAAACATTGAAAATAATACATTATTAGTAAATCATTTATAATATAACATTCCCTAAGGTATATTCAAGCATAAATAATGCAGAAAAATTATGATATTCTAACAAAAACTCTTATCGAAGAAACTAAAATTATGATTATGCTCATATTTTTTCATTTATAATAAAATTAGTTCTATTATAAATATAAAATAATACATTATTAGTAAATCATTTATAATATAAAATTCCCTTATACATTGTAATTACACTTTTACTAATCATTTTATATTAAAACCTTTATTTTTGTGAAAACTAGTATGCTTTACATACTTGTTTATGTTCAATGATTTGTGTTAATCACATTTTAAATTGTTTTATCTTTCAATGGATATTTAAATTTTACATGTACCATAATTAATCATGATATATTATTTTATAACCATTTAGATGTTATGTAATGAAAAAATAAGAACATAACTCCCAGGAGATCATAGCCTATATATACGCATGAGTAATGGTTTTATTTTTCAAAAATTTAAAAGAAAGAAATATAAATTTTTTCCACTCTATAAAAATAAATAATAATAAAATAAAAATCACAGATATATGATAAATATATCCATACTACCTTTCTTTTTTGTATGACATGAAAAATGACTCACATCACTCTGGGAACGTCGTAGTCCACACATACACACAATTTTCATTTTCCATTATCAAATGGTGAGAAATGAGGTATTAAATGAAATTAACATTTAAATTGAAACAAATATTTTTATATATTTTTTATTCAATAAAAGTTTGTTATAGAGTATTTAGAGTATATAGATAAATAAATAAATATTAAAGGATTTGATGAATATGATTTCATTTTCGTTGAAAATTATATTTTGTATATCTTCTTAAGAACCCATAGTATAGTATTTTAAAAATAATTTAACCGCATGAACCTGGATATTGAAATTTCAAATTAATATGTATTGGTATTGGTTGAGGAAAGTGTCAAATTAAGGTGTGAATAGTATAATGGAGGGGGTTCCCTTTTACACGTGCGGTTGGTGGAAAACATGGAAATACTTATTACAAACAAATGTAATAAATCCAAATTCAAGTGGAAGTGGCAAGAATGGAACCAAAAATATATTATATAAAACCATTAGGTCAAAATTACTTATATTTATTAAAATTAACCACGGTTATGAAACAATTTTAACCATATCTATTAGTTAGTCACACTTTTATGGCATTTTTAAATCTAACATATGTGAATTTTTTATAAAATAATTACTATTCATTATGAAAATAACAAAATTACACTAATGAATAAATTTATAAATTTTTATATCAAATATTTACACAATTTTGAAAAAATTTATTTATAATAGTGGTGGAAATTAGTTGTAAAATAATCATAAAAAATAAAATAAAAATAGTTTTTAGAAAAATCAATTTGTATTAATTAAAATTAATTTAATAAAAATAATTTACAATCAATCTTTCATGGGAATGTTAATTTATTACATTGAATATAATTTTCTCAAATTTCCTTAAAATTACTCATAAGTATTTAAATACTTATCTTATTTGGAAAAAAAAGTCATTCATGAAATTTGGTTATCATAAAAATATCACTCTTTTACCTTCAAATGCTTTTATTTTCAACTATAAATATTTGATAATCATTTAATCCATTATCAAAATGTTTGTTGAATAATTTTTTAGATGTTCAATAAACTAAATTTTTTTAAAATATAAAATTTTTCTCATTGAAACAACACATAAAAATATTTTTAGGAGAAATAATATTTTATTTATAAAAAAAAGATTACATTCCCAATTTATAATTAATTTAAATTTATCAAAATTTAATTCATTGTATAATATAAAAAAACTATCCACACTTGTTCATGGTTTTGTGACTTGTAATACAACTAAAAATATTATATATAAAGGATAAATATTTTCCATTATCTCAGGGTGTTACATTCTACACCCACATAGTAATTATTCCCTCAATATTTTATCACTCTGATAAAAAAATATAACAACCACCTTTTTATCATAACAACCATTAGATCCCAAATAGTCCTAATAATTAGTTTCTTCTTTTATAGAACCATAAAAATTGATTATCCTTTTTCTATAGAAGATTATTTCTATGTTATATGATTTTTAACAGCTTGGCTTCATAAAAATGATCATGATCCAACAGTGTAACTTATGTGTTTGGTACTATTAAAGGATCTAATGTGTGAATTTTTTATGATACAAAAGGTATAGATCATGAACAATGAATATGATTGTATAAATATACATGAAATAATTTACCAAAATGAAACAATCTAGAGTATCATTATTCTAATGTTGTTATCCTGGTTATCCTACACATAATCGAGTTGGGTTGTTAGTTGACATCATGAAGGTCACCCAATTTGATAAAGGTTACAGACAAGAAGTAAGGGTGTGCAGAACAAAACAGTGATATAATACACTTAGATTCAATATAACAAAAATAAGGGAAATAACATGAATAAATAAACATTCATTCCAAGAAAAAAACAAAGGTAATACTAATTAGTACAATTATTAAAAGAACCCATATAATAACAAGAAGACTGTAAATAAATTATGTGACAAGATTCAAACAAATAAAATAATAAAAATCAATAAATATGAATCAATTTTCATTGTGACGACCCCTCTTTGGCCAAGTCTCTAATATCAAACTCAAATTGAAATAAGTCAATCAATATATGTCCCATATCCCTTACAAAGATCTAAAACCAATATATCGAATATGTTATAAAATGAAGTTGGAATATGGTGCGAGTAAAACAAATTATACATACACCCATGGTTATTAATCAATTAATTCCCATATAATTAGAGTATGAAATAGTGAAAAATGAGTATTGATTCATTTTTTTTATCACATAAACACAAAAAATCTAAAGATCCATGGGGAATCTTAGATAAGAAGATCCTACTCAATCTTTATAACATATGTCACATTCAAGTGTTGGACTCTTCTTATTAATAATCAACCATGTAATTCGAATATTTTCATGAAAGGGATAAATTTACAATATCATGTCACAATTAGTAAAATATTACATTAAATAAAATAGGGATCTAGAAATCATGAATATTGATACATGAACTCTTATAATCAAGTGGATTTGAATACTTAGGATCATACTTACTAGAAATTTTTTTAGCTTCCACCATAACCATTATCCTCATGTATGCTATTGTAATGAACCATGAAAAATAATAAGTTATGACATGAAAAAAGATCAATAATCCTTATAATATCCCACACTCAAACATCATGCATAAACTGAGTCATATCATGAAAATATGATATGAATTCAACAGAAATGACGATGAAAAAATAATATTAGACATGCCATAATAAAAAATAATGCTTAATTTATACAGTGATCATTTAGAAACCATTTATTTTATTAATCATAGTTTCCAACTATTCTTATAATTACACAACTACCATTTGACAAAACTAGTATGTCCATTTATTATTCTCATTATATTATATAATTAGTTCATTGACTTATCATTCCAAAAAATACGAATTATAATTCAATATTTCAAAACATTTGTTTCAAATTCCAAAAAATTACTAAATTTCCTTATTATGATAATGTAGTTAGTAAGAATGATTCCAAACTAATAAATTACATTTCATTATAGGTTCAAAGGTGGGGACACCACTAGATCTTTTGTAATCTTAGTCCAATCAATTAAAAACCCAAAAAATCTAGGGATATTATAGATATACAATATTATCAAAATCATTGGCCTAAAATTCATTAGGTCCTACACTCGGAGTGGAAAGAGGGTTTCATATATTTTACATACCTAAAAAAGTAAACAATCATTAGGGTGATTTCATATATCACCAACCTCAATAGCATATATTAAGAGGAGCATTCACATATAATCCAGGGTAGAACTTGTTTCCACCTTAATTATATTAATAAAAAAGAAACTCCATCATTACAGGAAATGTGATATATATCCGAGTTTGGTAGTCCCAAACTACTATTTATTCTAATAAAAACTATTAGATCGTGATGGATATGAATGGTTGAGAGATATACCTTCAATACTTATGTCTCAATGCATCATGATCCAATACAAAAAACATTCAAATTTAATGGAAATCCTAAAACCATATACGGCTGGGCTAGATAAAGAGGGAAATGTGAGTGATAAAAAGAAGATAAAAAATGTTCTGCGGGTTGAAATAACACACTCAATATTCCCCGTTCAAAATATTATTCCCCGATTCACTTCATGAATCCACATTTATTCATATATACAGAAAATACAAATACAGCAGCTTAAAAGCCTATAAAATTTCATGTTGAGATGTAAATATCAAACCATGGAATACATTTCCCTATTCATCCCCAAAACATCCACATATTTTAATACTTTAGTGGGGTATTCCTAGATCCAGTAACACTGTGAATTAAAAATTCACATGTTGAATATTTCAGGTCGACGTACTTATCCACCCCTATTTTTATGCCGATAAAAGTCTCAACTGATAGACCCAAGGGCTCTCTTAACCTACTCTAATCATATACCTATAGAACTCATGGAATTTTTAATATGATTATAGAGGTGGAAATACATTGAAAACTATGGTATCTAATAGCCTTACTATTGAATAATTGGTCAAAATCGAGCTATGATGCATATCATCTTGTGGGATATTATTGAAAAAATCTTCCCACTATGACTGCATATCAAAATTCATGTCAAAGTAATCCTCTCACACAAGACTATACATGCATGACACACAACATGAAGGCCAAATATTCCTTCATGTATTCCTTTCATTATATAACATGATACAGATATCATTCTTTTTATGAGATACATTGATATCCAACTTGATGTAAACATCATCTATCTCTTGGAAGAGGTTAGGATGATATCTTTAAAGGTGTGACATAGGAAACTAATTGGTCATGGTGTTTTATAACCGTTTGAGTATCAAAATGTACCCCACTTATCTGACTATTTTCACTATCTCAATGGAAGAAAAAACCAATAATAGGTTTCATTAGTATACGGATATGGCGTATCACCAACTAAGGTGACACTAAAGCAAAAACATGGTGATCAACCATGAATTAAAGAGTTCATATCCAATGATAAACTTATTATATATATTTACTAAGTAGGGTTATTAATTGATTAATGGCCAACTAATCCTTCTCTATATCTCTTATATGATATGAGTTATAATGAGTTCTATCATTCCTATCCCTACCCAATTTATTGGAGAATGACATGGACTTCCATAAAGGTCCTTTAAAAGAGCATTTTGGAAAAATTCATAGAATCTTTTATTTTAGTAAATATCCATGATTGGTAGATAATGAACCCATAAACCATTTAAATACAAAACATAGAATCCTACAATATTCATTAAGGGAGAATTCTTTTAATATTATAGGGCTTCAGTTTGGGAATGATTTTTCCAAGTTTAGAAAAATAAGGGACCTTAGAAACTGTAACACCCTGAGATTTTATGAGAATTGTTCTATTTAATTTCTTTGATGTCTTTTATTTTATGCTTCACCGTGATTAGCTTGCACGATACACGACACTGTATTAGCTTGTAGTATACGCAACACTATTCTTGGCTTGTGATTCACACAATTTGAAGTTCTTTCGAATAAAATTCATTTCACACAACACCAAGTATAGATTTTGATCAATGTATAACTGAACTATATTTTGCGTATGTTACATTAAACACAAATGTAAGCTTTCCCTGTACCCAACCTTGACTTGGGTTGCGTTACACGCAAGAGAGACCTTCCTCAACAGTGTGTCTAGAACGCAATACCGAGTTTCAAGAAACAACGATATATGGTTATAATATTATTTTTAACTAGTCATTATGAATATTTTTGACCTCATTTTTAATATTATAACATTATAATTAATCTTACACATTTTCTAGAATGAGTTATGAGTACAAAATCATTTTTTTTGATAAAAAAAGTATTTTTCAAAATATGTAGTTTTCTGCCTTTTGATGGAACAACCATTTTAAATCTAATTTTTTACTAGTTTATAAGTTCCATTTTACAGAATAAACTTCTTATTTTGAATATGGATATAAAAATTTGCAATGGATATTGTTTTGATATTTTTCTAACAACGTTCTTATTATGATGAATAGTAAAAACATCCTAAATTTAACTAAAAAAAAACTTTTTTCATCTAGATAATTTATATAGTTAAATTATGATAGTAAATTGTTTAGATTATAAATATAATATATTTTTACCATTTTATATAATTTATTTCATTAGAATTAATATTACACTGAATTCACAGGTAAAATAAATTCAATCTTTTGCAATGTTTTAAAAAGAAACTCATTTTTTTTCTCCAACGAGATTAATTTTAAATTAATTACTGCAACTTATGTGTTTGTAATTTAAAAATATTGATTCCATATTAGGAATCAGTTGGTCCAAATTATGTTAATAGGCTACTTTTAATTGTTTGACATTATAAATAGTAACTACGGTAAATTTTATTTACCACAGTTAAAGGTAAATTAAGTAATTAAGGGTAAAAATAATATTATAAAATTACCCTAACACTTGTATTTATATAATTGGATTGTTATATTTCATCTGGAAATATACTTGGGTCGAAATGGTATCTATTAGAACTCACTTTTATGTGATTTAGATCTTTAATTTATTTTATTTAAATGAAAGTGAATATGTCTCACTCAGGCATTAATAATTAAATTATTTTTAATATAACATTATACATAATATATATTCGGTTATAAATACTCATTTGAAAGCTAAAATGTTTTTAATTATCATGGTAATATATTAGTAATTTTTAAGAAATATATAATTACCTTAATAGCTTATACGTTAATGATAGAAAACATATTTATTTAGTGAATAATAAATAATATAGTTTTTATTAAATTAATAATACCCATAAAAGCCACAAAAACCTGACCACAAATTATTGGTAATGTAAATATAAACCATAATAATCCAAATGTCTAATTTTTGACCATTTGGATCCTAATAAAATTGACTATGAAACATATATTATTTTATTTTAAATGATGTAAAAGTTGTCACCTTGCTGATTTAATAAATATACAAATTTAAATGTAGTGATTTTAAGATGATAAATTCGATAAAATGTATTTTTATAGAATATATTAAATTTATCTTCATCATATTATTTTATTTTTAATTTTTATGCATCATATATTTATATTAAATAATTATAAAAAATGTTCAAGTAATTATTTTATCAAGGGAAATATCAAATAAATGGTTTTAAAAATATTAGAATAAATGTTATATGAAAATATTAATGTTATTATAGATTAATATGAAATGATAGGTATATATAAAATATTTTGTGTGGAATATATCTTCTATGTGGATTTAATTTAAATTCAAATAATTGAATAGTGTCAAAATTGACACTATTTTAATTTTATAAAAATAACATATTATTAAATTGTTTAAAAATCACAAATATGATAAAAAATTAAAAATTAAAAATTATATTTTATAAAATGAAATATTATATCAAATTATAGATAATTCAAAACACATAAGTAATTATTTATAATAATGTAAAATTTAGAATATTATTACCACAAATAAAATTAAATAGATTAAATAAGGATAAATCAAGTTGATAAGGTTTAAAATAAATTCCCAAAATGCCTAAATTTTATTATATGATGATATTACAAGCCTATCTCATCTCATCGTCCAATATGAGTCATTTTGGGAGTTTTTATGTGGGTTTTGTATTTATTATAAATTAATATTTTAGTGGATTCCAAAAAGTGCCCCTATCCTCCATTATAAAACGGCACCTCCTCCCTCTACTCTTCACAAAATTTTGAGCATTAATTCTTGGGAAAAACCTTCCCATTAATCTTCTCCACTTACATAGAAATATACTAGAGGCCCTGGTCTCCTTCAAAGACCAACTTTAGTTCCCTTAGAGGAGGTTTAGAAGAGGCGCGTCAAAGAATAGGTAATATCCTTTAACGATTATTTCATATTTATTTCTTCTTCTAATTCCTCTTATTTATTTGTTTCATTATAAAGTAATAACATAATTATCACTCAAATACTTATATGTTAGTATATATATGAAACAATCCCATTTCACCTTCTATCCATCCTATAAAAATTGAAATCACCGAGCGCGCGTACGTACGGAATACTGTCTCCATACCGTGTTGTGATCTATTTTCCACCACCACATTAATTGGATGATTATAATGGTGTAAATAATAACTATATATGATTATTATAACATCATACTTATTCTTAGATATTATATAATCCAATCAAATTCCATTAAATAATTATGATAATAATATCATCGCTCGTGTGTACGTATAGATTACTGTCTCTATGCCGTGAAGAGATTCATTCTCCACATTATCCATGCATGAATGATTATAATGTAATAATAATAAATTATAATGAAATATATTACATAATATTGATACTTGATTTATCTACATATATGTTTCATTTACTTAATTCCATTCAATTAAATAAGGAAACGAAAATAACATTCATGCGTACGTACGGCCTACCGTCTCCATGAATGGTGTATTTCATTCCATTTAACGATCTATCATATATAATTATATGCTGAATATATATTAAATATAAATCATATTTTTAATTATGGAATTATGTATATCAGTATATAAGTTATAATATCAATAATAACCCGTCCAAACAAGTACGATAAACGAAACAATTTTACACAAAACGCTGCTTTAACATTGAATTGACAAAAGAACAAGTAATATAAAGTCATAAGTGAATCATATATGATATAATAAATATTATTATGGTTTTTTACAAGTTAATAATATGTTTAAACCCACTATAAAAGCGTTTCAGACACGTAAAAATGAAATTGGACCTAAGGTAAGGGATAATTTTCTAATCTCATTTTTATCCGGGATTGCATATACGTAAGAGTTTACTGGGGTCATATTTTTCATCCATGTCAATAAAAATGTTTTTCATAAAGTGTTTAATATTCTTCCATATATGTTTGAAGTCATTTTTACCCCTCTTTTACTTTTACTTGGTGTTATGGAAGGAATAATTTTTTTTATCATACATGGTACTTTTTTACTTTTTCGTTAAAAGTACGTTTAGAATGTCTTTTAAACATATACGGCATGAATGGATTTTTACGGTTTCATAATGACTTATTTACATGATGATTTCTCTATATTATTTCATGATTATTCTCAAAAAAATTGTTTTCTTTAAAAATTTCACGGCATTTTGAGAGAAAATTGATTTTGAAGACGAACGGATATTTTCCTCAAGAATTCATTTCAAGTGTTTTATCAAAACCATTTTCCATCAAAGAAGAAATTTTTTAATATGTTTATGTTTCAAGTATGATGTCTCTATTATTTACATGGTTTCATTTTAATTATGATGAAATGATATCCATTTATTCTAGATGGATTATTTTATAATGGGATGATTTTTATGAAACCCATTTTATTCGTTGGGTTATGATGATTGATTTATGTTTATTTTGTGGCACACGAAATAAAGATTTCATTATGAGATTTTTGGGACATATATCTCCTTCCAATGAATTGGGTTAATTTTTATATATCATGAGATTGACATGGCTGGAATGACAAGTATATCTGGTTCAGTAATACAGGGATGGAACCGCAGGGAAACCCGATTCAGAAATGGACATGGTCCAATATAATAGTCTTGGAAGCAATGTCTTTGCTACTTTGGAAATCATATCATGTGATTAATGGTTTCCCACAATTACATGTTTTATTCCCATACTGTTTTATCATGATTAATGTTCCTTTAGGATCTATTCTTTACATACTACCAAGATTTACGTCATTGCTTAAGATTTTGATGTTTTATGTTCATGTTTTTACGTTAAAATGTTTATAGATTGTTTTTATGTTCTCCATGTTTAACCATACTGATTATTAGATCTCACCCTTTTTATGTTTTCTGTTCCCCAGGATATAAAGAAATGATTTAGGTAACAAAACAAAATTGGAAGATCTTTATGGGAGATGTTGAAGATCTTTCACCATGATTAGAAGATTGTGTTCTGAGTTTCCATAGATACTAAACTAATACGATATTTAGGCGTCTATTTTTTTACGGTATTAAGTATTCCAAATATCTAATTTAATGTCTATGTACATCAATATTTGGGTCTCTACAGTTGGTAACATAGTGATGGTTTAGTTAACTTCTGGAAACAAGGATGCAAAAAATTTAGTGAGATCCCTGGAGATATTTCTAAGGTATGTCTATGGATGTATCTAACATAAATTATACACATATGATATAGTCCTAGAATTATGATAATATCATGAATAACCTAGGATTAAACCTAATAGGTTAGAGATCGAATGTACTCCCATTAATTATGTTGTTTTCCTAGTATGATTTTGCCTCTAACACTATTCTTTTTGGGTTTTAGATAATGGCTGGAACCCAAAGGAACCATGTTATTGACCAACGCACAAGACAATTCAATGATTGTCCTCCTGAACAAACATATTTTATTGGAAATGGAGTGAAAATCTTACTATTATACTTAGACGAGCTATGAATAATTCTAGACTTCCAAATGAGAAAAGAATAGAGGGATATTCTATTAAATCATTCATGATGAAACGTCCACCTTCTTTTAGTGGGTCTTTTAATCCAATTGATACTAAAAAATGGATCAGTACCATTGAAATGATATTTTCCATAGTTCACTGTTCATAAAATGAAAAATTCATTTTGGCCGTTTACCTTTTAGTAGATGAAGCAGAATAGTGGTGGAATCTAATTAAGAATACAAGGCCCCAAGATGAAATTGAATCCATAGAATGGGACGAGTTCAAGAACAATTTTTACAATAAGTACTTCCCTCATATTCTTCGAACAAAGATGGAAAAGGAGTTCCATGAACTTAAGCAAAACGATGATGAATCTGTTGATATATATAACACGAATATTACATGGCATGCAAGGTATGCATCTGGCTTTATCATCCAACCTGAATGTAAAGTTGATCGATTCATCAGTGGCTTAAAACCAAGTCTATAAAGGGAATTAACTGTAAGAGTCTTCAGTTTCTATGAAGAAAATTTGCGTTATGCTTTCAAGGTATAACAAGAAGTTGGTGTTAAATATCTATCTCATGGTTTTCACAACAAAAAAATATAGAGTTCAAGGAAAAATATCATAACAATGTTGAAAAAAGGTTAATATTTCTTTATTCTCAAAGTGTGGAATGAAGCATGGTGAAGATTGTCTTAAAGGGACTAGAAGATGTTTTATGTGTGGAAATGAAGGTAATCGAGATGTTGAGTTTCTATGTAATAGGAAAAGGTAGCAAATTATGTTAATAGTGAAAATACTACAGAGAGCGCACCACCAACTCTTCAGTGCTACAAGTGAAAGGAAATGTTCTTTATGCTAACCAATGCCCAAATACTAGGGTTAATGATGATCGCCATCAACAAACTCTTAATAAAAAATAAAAAGGGAATTCACATGAAATCACTATTGGTGATGTTGAGTATGACAACGAAGGTGTGAAATGATTATGTTTTCATGTAACGTGATTCCGTAAGAGTGTTGTGGAATCTCATTTATAATATCTTTGAATTTTGGAATATCTATGTATTGGGTTTAAATAATTTAATGGTATAGGTAACCATGAAAAGTGATTGAAATATTTTTGGAAAGCGGATGATATGCACATAATGAATAGATAAGGATAAAATTAAATGTTCGATAGTATTAATGATCTAATAACTGATATAAGGACAATGTTATATCATGATTTGAGTATATAAAAATTTTGGGATTTTGGTATGTGGAAAGAGTTAACTTTTGGACAACATTCAGGTTTTCACTAAGGTTATATAGTAATTCATATTTCAAGAGAATACATTATTAAGGTACTAACATGTTTGGAATCTGACCAACAAGATATATCTTATGATATATGGGGGAAAATGATGGTTTTTACATGCTTGGTAGATGACCTATCTTGTAATATTTTTCATTATACTATGTGATTGGACATATGTATTTTGTATAAGCCAAAATAATTGATTAATTTAGATATCAGATAGTACATTTTAAGTCTAGAACTTTTTGACATTATTAATGGAATGTTATAATAGCATTATTTTAGAAAAAGGACAACCTGTAGGACGGGGGACAACCCGTCACGTCGGACAGGGCAGCGGGAATCAAACCCACAACCGATGTGTGACAGGGCTTTATCACCTACCACTGGCAAACCGGATGTCCCTAGATAGTATAAATTAGTTTTATTTTCTTAATTTGTATGATATATGAAGTATAAGTCCATTTTTGGAGCCATAAATGACTAATATCACAATATATGAACTTATGTATATTTAATAACTTTTTCTATCCTTTTGTTTGAGACAGATGGAATGACCCATTATTCTATCACATGATCTGCTAACACTTCACGAATAACAAATTCAACTTCATTTCTTAAATATATAAAGTGGATATTATTCAATAAATGAACAACGATGCGATTGTACCAAAATCAAGAAATTATTTCTTCAAATTATAATTATTCATCTTTAGGGAAATGATCATGAAAACCAAAAAAGTTTTCCTAGTACCCTCATATCTTATGAATTAGATGGTACCTTAGATCATCAAAGATTTATGGCTTTGTGATTGTTGTCTTTTTCATATCCATGATCTCTACCACTCTCCATCTGAACATTATGGTTAGATTTCTCTACCGTATACATATTTTCAACTATGTTATTCTATGTGGAAACCTAGTGATAAGTTAATTTGGGTAACCATTAAGTTTCAAACATTAGTTTTTAAAATGAAGTTTTAGTATTATTTTTTACGATGTGGGTTTCTATGAAATAAACATTCAAGTCGTAAAAAAGTTATTACCCCAAATAATTTTGAGTGCGAAATTCATTTTAAGGGGGGTAGAATGTTACACCCCGAGATTTTAGGAGAATTATTATTTTTAAATTCTTTTATGTCTTTTTTTTACGCTTCACCAAAACTATCTTGCGCTATACCTAACACCATATTAGGTTGTAGTATACACAACACTATTCTTGGATTGTGATGCACACAATTTCATGTTCTTTCAAATAAAATTCATTTTACACAACACCAAGTATAGATTTTGATAAATGGATAACTAAAATATATTTTGAGTATGTTATACGCAACAGCAAAGAACGATTTCCCTACACACAACCCTGACTTGTCTTGCATTACATGCAAGAGCGACCTTCCTCAATAATGTGTGGTGTACGCAATACAGAGTTTTACTAAAAAACAATATATTATTATAATATTATAATAAAATAGCCATTATGAAGAGTATTAATCACATTTTTAATTTTATAACATTATAATTCATCTTATACATTTTTTAAAATTTGGTATGAAAACAAATTCAAATTTTTGGACAAAAGAATTATTTTTTTAAAAATGCAGGTTTGTCACCTTTTGATGGCGCAGCCATTTTAAATCAATTTGTTGACAAGTTTATAAGTTCAATTTTACAAAATAAACTTCTTATTTTGAATAATGATATAAAAAATTACGTTGGATGATGTTTTGATATTTTTCTGACAAGGTTCTTATTTTGATGAATAGTAAAAACATGCTAAATTTTTCTTCAAAACAATTTTTTTCATCGAGATAATTTATATGGTTAAATTATATTATTAAGTTTTTTAATATAATAAATGGAATATATTTTTATCAACTAATACAATTTATGTCATTATCATTAATTTTACATTGAATTCATAGGAAAAATAAATCCCATCTTTTGCAATGTTTTAAACAAAAAAACATTTTTTTCTACAATGAGATTAATTTTTAATTAATTACTACAACTTATTTGTTTAGAATTTGGAAAAATGGATTCCATATTTGGAATCAGAAGGTCCAAATTATGTTAATAGGCTCATTTTTTTTAGTGGCATTATTAATATTAATTACGGTATAATTTATTTACCACAGTTAAAGATAAATTAGGTAATTAAGGGTAAAAATAATATTATAAAATCACCCTAACACTTGTATTAATATAATTGGACGATTATATTTCGTCCTAAAATATACTTGGGTCGAAATGGTATCTATTATAATCCACTTGTATGTTATTAAGACATTTATTTTATTTTATTTAAATGAAAGTTAAATATGTCTCACTCAAACATTAATAATTAAATTGTTTTTAATATATGATTATACAGAATATAAATTCGGTTATAAATACTCATTTGAATGAAAAAAATGTTTTTATTTATCATGGTAATTTATTTGTCATTTTTATGAAATATATAATTACATTAATAGCTTATACATTAATGATGCAGAAATTATTTATTTAGTGAAAAATTAATAATATAGTTTTTATTAAACTAATAATACCCATTAAAGTCCAAAAAACCTACCCAATACATATTGGTCATGTACATATAATCTATAAGCATCCAAAGGAATAATATTTGACTATTTGGATCCTTATAAATGTGATTATGGAACTTCTATTATATTATTTTAAATGATGTCAAAGTTGTCACCTTCATGATTTAATAAATATATCAACTTAAATTTTGAGATTTTAAGATGATAAATTAGAGTGAAATTATTATTAGGGAAGATATTATATTTATATCCATAATAGTATTTTAATTTTAATTTTTATTCAACAATTTTGTATATTAACTAATTATAAAAAAATGTTGTAGTAATTATTTTATTACGAAAAATATCAAATAAATGGTTTTAAAAATATTAAAATAAATTTTATTTGAAACAATTAATGTTCTCCATGAATTTTTTAGATTAATATGACATGTTAGGAATCTATTAAATATTTTTTTAATATAAATTTATTTTGGATTTAATTTAAATTCAAATAATTGAATACTGTCAAAATTGGCACTATTGATATTTTATATAAATAACATATTATTAAGTTGTTTAAATTTACAAAAAAATATTTAAAAATTAAAAATTAAAATTTATATGGTCTAAAATGTAATAATTTATCCAATTATGTAAAATTCATAACACATAAGTAATTATTTATAACAATGTTAAATTTAGAATATTATTACCGCAAATAAAATTAAATAGATTAAATAAGGACAAATCAAGTTGATAAGGATTAAAATAAATTTATAAAATGTATAAATTTTTTTTATGATGATATTACAACCCTATCTCATATCTTATTCTAATTTGAGTCATTTTGGATGTTTTTATGTGGGGTTTGTATTTATTATAAATTAATATTTTAGAGGTTTCCAAAAGTGACCCTCTCCTCCTTTATAAAAGGAAACCTCCTCCCTCTCCTATTCACAAAATTTTGAGACTTCATGCTCAGAAAAATCCTATAAATTCATCTTATAAACTTACCTGGAAACATTAGATGTCTTGGTCCTCTTTAAAGACCACCTTTAGTTCCCAAAGAGGAGGTTTAGAAGAGGCGCATCAAAGAAGAGGTAATATCCATTACCGATTATTTCAAATTTATTTTTTCTTATACTTCCTCTTATTTATTTGTATCATTATAAAGTAATAACATAATTATCACTCATATAATGATATATTATTATAAATATGAAAAAACCACATTTCACCTTCTATCCATCCTATAGAAAACGAAATCACCGCGTGCACGTACGTACGGAATACCGTCTCCACGCTGTGGTGTGATCTATTTTCCACCACCACCTTACTTGGATTAGTATAATGGTGTAAATAATTACTATATATGATTATTATAACATCATAATTATTCAGAGAAAATATATAATCCCCTCAAATTCCATTCAATAATTATGATAACGATATCATCACTTGTGCGTACGTACAGATTACCTTCTCCACGACGGGAAGAGAATCATTCTCCACATTAACATTTCAAAAATGATTATAAAGTATACATAATATATAATAAAGAAATATATTACATAAAAATGATAGTGGATTTATTTACATATATATTTCATTTACTTAAATCCATTCAATTCAATAAGGAAACGAAAACAGCGCTCATGCGTACGTACGGCCAACCGTCTCCATGAATGGTGTATTTGATTCATTTATTGATCTATCATATATATTTATATGATAAATATATATTATATATAAATCATACATTCATTATGGAATTATTTAAATGATGATATAAGTAATAATATCAAGAACAACAAGTCCAAACACATGCAATAAATGAATCGATTTTACCCAAAACAATGTTTTAACATGGAATTGACAAATTAACGGGTAATATAAAGTCAAAAGATAATCATATATGATATAATAATTATTATCATGCTTCTGTTACAAGTGAATAATATATTTAAACCCACTATACAGGAGTTTTGGACACATACAGATGAAATTGGACCAAAGGTAAGAGATAAGTTTGCAATCTCATTTTTATCCAGGATTGCTTATAGGTAAGTGTTTACTAGGGTTATATTTTTCATCCATATCCCTAAAAATGTTTTTCATAAATAGGTTAATATTATTACATGTATTTTTAAATTCATTTTTACCCCTCTTTGACATTTACTTTGTGTTATGGAATGAATATTTCTTTTGTTCTCCAGTTTTGGTACTTTTTCACTTTTCCGTTAAAAGTACAAGGGGAATGTTTTTTTAACTTATACGGCATGAACTAATTTTTACAGTTCATAATGACTTATTTACAAGAAGATTTATATACATGATTTCATTATTATTCTCAACAAAATCCATTTCTTTAAAAATTTCATGGCATTTTGAGAAAAAATTAATTTTGAAGAAAAAAGGATATTTTTCTCAAGAATTCATTTCACGTGTTTTATCAAAACCATTTGCCAAATAAGATGAAATTATTTAATATGTGTATGTTTCAAGTATAATGTCTCTATTATTTACATGGTTTCATTTTTCTTATGATGAAATGATATCCATTTATTCTTTATGGATTATGTTATGATGGGATGATATTTATGAAAGCCATTTTATTCGTTGGGATATGATAAATGAATTATGTTTATTTTGTGGCATAGGAAAGAATGATTTCATTATGAGATGGGTGGGGAATATATCTCTCTCCAATTCATTGGGTAAATATTTATATCTCATTAAGTATACATGGCTGGAACGACAAGTAAATCCAGTTCAGTAATACAGGGTTGGAACGACAGGTAAACCCGGTTCCGTAATGGACTTTTTCAACTATGATGGTCTTGGAAGAAATGCCTTGGCTACTATGGAAATAATATCATGTTACTAATGGTTTTTCACAATTAAATGTTTTATTCTGATTCTATTTTATCATGATTAATGTTCCTTTATGATCTATGCCTTATGTACTGCCAATATTTCTGTTATTTCTCAAGATTTTGATGTTTTATGTTCATATTATTATGTTAAAATATTTATGGATTGTTTTTATGTTCTCCATGTTTACAATTACTAAGCATTTGAGCTCACCCTTTTTATGTTTTCTTTTTCCTAGGATATAAAGAAAGGTTTTATGTAAGAAAAAAAAAGTGGAATATATTTATGGGAGATGTTGAGGATCTATCAACATGATTAAAAGATTGGGTTATGAGTTTCCAAAGATCATTAACTAATATGATCTTTGGGATTATGTTTTTTCCATGTATTAAGTATTCTACAAATGTAATTTAATGTCTATGTACTTCAAGCTTGGTGTCTCTACAAAAACTATAAATGACCTGCTAGAATAATATTGTGAAATGGTAATATGGATAATAAATGATACTTTTCATTAAACCAATAAATCAAAATATCTCCCATCCATAAATATTACTAGATCATCAATGGTGAAGGACTTCTTTGTAGAAAATAAGTCCACTACATTCATAAGTAAATCCATAATATCCCATAAACCATCATTTGTGAAATGACTCATATGTAATAATTCATTAAATCCATTGTGTCATCATCCCACCAACATTGTGGAAGGGTTAGAGGATGAAATAACCCATTATGGATCAGATGCTCAGCCTTGACATGTTCATCGCAGAATCTAATTGACCGAAATAAAGTTATCTCATTATTCATCCTTGTACACTAGTACTCCTTATGATTTTCATGATGTGTGTTTCTCAAACTTATATGTACCACCCATATAGATTCCTGAAATACCTTCAATATATCCTCACATGATATTTTAGGAACACTTACATGGACATGGATTTTATGAACATAGAAATTTCCAATAGAATATTTTAATGGTGGATTCCTAATATATATGTTACTTATTTATGTTAATCCCTATAGATCAAACATCAAATATATTCTTATTCTATTTACAAGCATGGAAATTTTTGGTTTAGAGGTTAATGTCACTCATCATATGACTCATAAACATCCAAACACATATATAAAAAAACATCCATCACCATTTACTCCTTACAAGACTATCGTAATACCTCTATCTATGTCTTTTGGATCAAGGAATCAATTATGATATTTCATATTCATGGAATGTATTCCAATTTTAAGGTTGAATGACAGTATATACTTGAAACAACACAAATTCCAAAGGAATAAACCCCACTATGAAAAGATTTACTTTAGCCTATTGTTTTCCCTGATGTCTAAAAATAAAATTTCTAAGAGATAGTTTTTCCAATATCTCTAGTAGTGTACCACATCATCCAACAATAGGGTGTGAGTAGCATAATTATTCAAATCCTGTTTCCACTACAACGACCCAAGAAGTAACCACTTAATCTTCCCGTAACAAAAATGTTATATGTTTGACTCCAAACAAGTCTTGGTACATGGAATATTTATATCATGACACTTGTAAGGTGAGGATCAATGTTGAGTTTAGTCTTGTCATTAGCTCATGGAAACCAATTTCACTAGAATATTCAAAAATAAACATCAACCCTTTATTGATCATGTTTGACATGGGAAATATCATATGGCTGAAGCCCATGATTAAACATAGGTAATATCATTCAATAACTAGATGTATCCAAATCTCAAATAAATTATTAAACCTATCTTAATATAGAATGTTTAAAACCATATCCGAGTCTACTTACACTCTAACCTAATAGATTAATTGACCCAATATTTTATCACTTTAAATCATGAAATTTTATTTTGATGCTTTGGTGTAAATTTGTCCCTCCTTCATTATACTGTGGTAGAATTAATTTTTTTATATTATTATATATAAAATTGGATTATCAAATATGTTTTTCAAATTATCACAACCAGAAAATGATCAATGAATGGACGAATGATCAGATTAGTTATAGATGTGAATATTTTTTTGGGGGATTCAGCATACAAAACATCATTTCTACGAAGACATATATGTTGTTTCTACTCCAATATGTAGTCTTGTCATAACTATGATTGTCTCAACTTTATCTAATTATACCCTTAAATCATGTTTTCCTAGATAAAAATTAATAGACCACAAAAAATATTGATGATATCATCAATGAACATAAAGGGATATATGTTCATGAATATATTCTAAGTAAGCCTCAAATATTCAGCATAGAACTCCAATGATCCATTAATGATCTTTGAAAAAATTAAATGTGAACCTCATGGAATGGTTTTGGGATTTCTGAATCTTTTTTCCTAATGATATTCAAACTATAACTTTAAATCATTATTATTTACTTCTCTATCCAGTAACGTGGAATAAAAACTATCCCATTATCCCAAAACTAACTCAAAAGTGAATTTAATCTCTTACTCAAATGGTAAAATAGAGATTTATTAAAGAAATAAATCCTAAAAGATGTCATTTCCTTCATAAAAAGAAATTAGAAAAAACATTCAACTATCAAGAATAATTATCATTAATTGGGAAATTGTATATTCCATTATGAACATAATTGGTCATGAATAATGTGGCTGAAGGTCAGACTATCTAAAACCGAAAATACTGGCACCTTCCAGTGATTGAATAAAAAAACTCCCAGTAATATTCTGTTTGATCCTTGAACAGAACTATCTAATTCATACCATTAAAAATATTGAAGAATTCTGTTTCCAACATAAATTGTACCATTTTATGTCCACTTAGTAAATTTGTAATACATGTATAATTCCAATCAAATAATCCATATTATTAAGGTAACTATAGAAAATAATGACTTTAAGTAAATGTGGATAGGGAGAGACAATTGTTGAAATTTTTAAGTGTTGATGGAACCATATTAATATATATATTTATAATTACATGATCCAATAATGATAATTTCATTATATGGAATTAACAATTACAATACTTGAAAAACAACTTCTTCTTCTAGAAATAAATCAACAAAAATCCCCATATGATATTAATGACATTCCTAAATCATATAATATATATAAATATATCCTATAAAGACTACTATAAGTTGTTCATGTTAACCTCTAAAGAATCTATTAGTTAGATCCTTGAATATATTCTAATATTTTTTGTCCAAATGAAATCATTATAAATAAATATAATTCTCACCTTGAATAGAAGTTTATTATGTTAGTTTTCTCCATATTGACCCTATATTGATGAAATTCATATTAGAGTATAATAAATTAAAATTATTACAATCTTCACATTTAATTAGATTAGTCATTAAACCATGTTGAAAGAGAATTATTATGAATAGTAATCAAGTTTTGTTCTTCATGAACATTTAGTATACTATATGACCCATACTTATTCATAAAAAATAATAGGTCCACCATATGTAAATGAAATTTTCAAATAAATCCATTATAAATATTCTTTTATAATTTTTTATTCTATTCATTTAACTTAACCTGGGTCCTTATACAAGGATTATCTGAAATTATAATCACATCAGGAATTGGTTTTTTTCAAAAATCAACTTCAGGAGATTGGGGATGAATTTATATCTCTTAAATAAACTCTCTATATTTTTTTTGAATAATATATATTTATATTAAATATTGACATTTTCCCATACCATTATAGACATATACCCCCAAGATTATGTAATAAGAACCCTATAGTGGATGTAGTTTACATTAGAATCGTCACACCAATAGAAAATCATGGTTAGATTATCATTTTCAAACAAGTCCATATTTCCTCAAATATTTATATGGGTTTTATATAGGGCCAATCCACAATAAAAAACTGACATCAAATTCAGAAATAGGAATAATAATAGGATTTTAGGGAATAACTTGACCCTAGAATTCTATCAGGAATAAGATATAGTCATACGATGTAGTCAAAATTCAATTCATAGTTTTCACTAATTAATTAATGATAATTCATTTTTGGGGTGATAAGAAACTATTACAAAATTCTAATGATATGATGAATGTTGTTAGATGTATAATAATATAATATATTTTGAATTCTACTGAGGATGACAAGGTAACCTTTCACCATTTCGTTCTTGGTACCCATATTAGTGGTTGTGATCACATGAAGTTTCCCATTATCTATTAGATTAATTAGATATTGATTTTTATTATTTTATTTAACAATTTTATTTTGGAAATTGTCCATATAATTCCCATATTATAGGAATATATGAAATTATACTATGTTTTTTTCATTTAAGAGATCTTTCCCACCATTACTCGCATTAGAATTTATATTTATATGTCTTAATAATTCACAATAATGATAGTCATACTTTAAAACCATGAAACATTTATCTATCCCTTGGTGAAAATTTCGATAAGAATGTTTCCAAACATATATAATAAGGTATGATTCCATTAAATAATTTCATGTAATTTATTGTTATAATTTCATCAAAAATACATTTTTCTCTTCCAATCTAACCATTCAAAATGTTTGGAATCTAGGCAATCAATTTAACCATGAGAGAAAACCAAATGACATCATAATTGATAATACGGTCTATTTTGGTAAGATCCTATTAGAGGTGTGCTTTGAGTAAACTAAATACTTATTCAATTTATCATTCAAGGATAATGATAAAACCCAATTCATGAAATAGAATAATTTTAAATGTTTTATCAATGATACAAAAAGCATTATCATATTTAAACACAAGTTTAATGAATTCCGTTTAAATTTTATTACAATAATTTTGGGGGAATTTGATACTGAATAATACAATATTTATTGTATCATAAACTATGGTATAAATTGAATAAATTTTCCTCATATTGGTAATAATATTCCATGATTTTTTATACATTAACATAAAAATATACACGTTATTGACATCTATTTCATTCAATGTTCACTAGAGGAAAAATATATTACTCTTGATGAACTATTCAATATCAAAAACACTAGTAGGTTAATAGAACCAATAAAATAAGGTTAATGGTTCCCCATGAGTGTCCCAAAAGTGAAATTCTTCCTCCTTTTCTTATTTCTAAACTCACCGGGATCCATATTTGGAGAGGGTTGTGTAAGCATAACAATAATAATTTTTATTATAGATCCCATATCATTCAGTTTTGAAAGAGTAAAATCAATTTATTATCTACAATTTTCATCTTTGACATAATTCACTTTATTTATAACCATTTAATAAAACCCCAATTAATTATGTAATAATAAAGCCACAAAATTAGAGTGAGACATTATATAATCATTAAAATAAATCATGTAATTTCCTAAATTATAAAAACATTTATTATCCTATAAAACTATTCAGATTACACAATATCAGATTCAAATAATCATAGTACTTCTATATTTTTTATCATCATAATTTAAAAAAATCTAATCTCCATAATTTGGAATCCCACCTTTGATACTAAATGATGAAAACTAAGCATTACTTACCTTGATATTACAAAATTTTAGAGAAATATGAACCAAAATTCACTAAAATACTAAACACATGACTTTAAAGGATTAGTGTTTTTGAATAATATATTCATAATGATATTATTTCATGGATTATATTAAAAATATTTTATAAATTTATTCTATCATATTACTTTTCATATACAATTACAACATAAATGTGTCATTTATAACATGAGGAAAATGGAAACATAAGAATGGCGGATCTTCATTTCTTATAATAGTATTCATGGGGGACATCAATTGATTTTCATATAAAAGAATAAGATGAGATTAAGGATATGATATCATGGTCATAACTTATGATGTTCTTATGCAGTAAGTGATATATCATAATTATTGAGTAATTTAATAGTCCATTATCATTTCCCAATACATGAGTTATAATATTGATCAATAATCAATAATCATTCTTGTTTCATGCGATCTCCTCATAAGAATAAGAACATGTAATTGGAATTTTTTCCAAACCATACAAAATAAAAATAGTTTCACTAATAAATGAAACATATGAGATTATCATTGTAGAAAAAGTTCAATAGTGTGTTAATTTCACTCCCAAATCAATCATTTCCTTAGTGATGGTTCATTCCAATGATTCTAATTGTGGAAATAGTCCCATTCATAACTGGGTTCTGTCTTTACTATATCACATATAATCTGATGATATATTATCCATTTCCAACGAGTAGTGGTGATTTAGTCATCCCAACAACCATATAATAAAAACCATACATACGATTTTCATAATATTGTAAAATTATTAAAAACATTACCACCACATATACAATGCACAAATAAATGGGTTGCATAACTATTTTACATCCATATTATTGTAATCTATATAGAGAAATAAAATGTGAAGTATGATTTGATTATATCCCTATTGAAGTATAATATTATTAAAAGTATGTTGATGTTTGTGATAAATACCATATTATGAATTTGATCATTCCCTAGAATAAAAGTGGAAATTTAAATCCATTTTTTATCATTAAAATTAAAAATATCTAAAATATATTGAAATATATTTACCTCAAAAATGACCGTATAAAACATTAGTGTAAGATTCATGGAAATGAATAATCATTATAGTGGTAAAATCTGTTGTGTTTTCATTATTAATAGAATGATTCCGACATCTATAAGATTATACAATTTTCACGAAGAGAGAAATAAATGTTGGTTCGATCACATTGGGTGATTTTTTGGTGATTAGAAGCCAATGTTGCATAGATACATGGAAAAGTTTTAAATAAAAGATATGTCTTCATCCATCCCTTGATGGTATCTATAAGTGGTTCTTCAGATCAAGATGACATAAAAAATTTTGAAAGATGGAACGCTATGAATAATATCAATCGGTCGAAACATGTTCCATTGCTGAACAAGATCATATACGATATCCAACATAATTTTTATTCCTTTCATCACTGGATCTCACATAATTGGTCAATTGATTTTGTCCAAATGAATTTCCAAAAAAATGAATATCTTCTTGGAGAATGAAATTATTCTCTTTTTTCTTAGATCTCGGTTTCTAAATGGGTTTCCCCTTTGATGCTTGATGATTTTAGGTGATGATTTATTCAATGCGATGGATTTAGAAAATGAATTTTAATCTTTATTGGGAATGCTATTTTTTATATTATCTTCCCATTGAAGGAATTAAAAAAATAATCCATGGGGTTCAAACCAATTCCTCTAAAACCTGGTTTTATTTTACTCCATCAATGAGATATATTATCAGATAATTTTACAATAAGTTGATCCTCTATAGAAACGTGGAACATAATAATTAGTCTATGATGTTTTTCTAGAATTCGGCGATCCTCTATGAAGTTTCTTTAGCGAGAGGCATTCTGGTCAATTTAGATAAAGAATCATAGAAATCTTGATATGATCATTTCACACATCTTATTTTACAGTTATATCTAAGTCATTAAATAATTAAAACTACACTTTTAGTTATGAGTGACTTTAATACTGAATTATCTATTCCATATGAGTGGTTTCATATATTCTAAAGAACTTGTCTATACATTGGTACTTTTTCTATTAATATCGAAGGAATATCCAATTCCCAAATGGAAAATCTCAAGGCCATTCCTCTGATTATTGTAAGTGGAAGAGACCTGGTAATGGCCATCCAGGAAGTAGACATGTGTTCATGATGGATGATAAGAGATCCTCTATTTTTTTTCAAAAAAAAAGTCATGGTAGAGGCCTCTACTGGTGTACATAGAACTTATTTGATGGATAATTAGTCTCTTCCTATAGTTTTAACTATCACTGGTGTCTCTAATGATGACATTGCTTGTTTTTATGGTGGTTCAGATGGGATAAAGGAAACATGGACAAATGTGGCTAATGATGATTATAGGAACCAATATGAGTTCAATTAATCTATCTAGGAGGAAGTCAATATTGAAAAGAGTAATTATATAGTGGATTAATTTTTATATAATGATAACACAAAATTGATTGATGATGTTGGATTTAATGTTGTGATGCCTAATAAATTGAGGGTCTTCTCGGTTATGCTTGATGATTTAAATGATTAGGCGCCTGTAGCCATAGAGGATTTTTGAGTTGATCATCCATAACTCAATATTGTGAATGAAGATGTGGTTGTAGACACCATTTTCTTGTTTGATCTATCTGATTCCTTGATTGGACATCCGAATGTTGATGGGTAGTCTGCTGATAAGAAGAAAGCTCATAGTGATGAAAATATTAGTCTTGTCCAGCCCACTTCAGCAGGGAGAGTTCCCAGTGATGATGTTTTCACAAATGATTTCCCTATGTCAGGGACAGATAGAGCTAAATAATATTTTCTATGATATATTATATTAATAAACCAGAATATGAATTGCCCAATTTGAAAGGCCGTGAGAATATAGGATGAAGTAACCAGAGGATTTCACCCCTGATGAATCGATCTAAGGATGGATATTAATGTGATTCATCAAAGGGGGGATCCTAGAGGTCAACTATGATGATGTTTCATCCTTCAACGAGGACATATAAAATTTTCCCACTACACAATAATCTTTTGTTTAGAATGTGGCTTCTCGAGATGTCATTATTGTGTAAGATAGTATTTCCATACATGATCCACCTTAGGAGGAGGTTGTGGAGGGCTCAGTAAATGGGACATCACATATTCATTTGATGATGAAATGGATAAGAGGGTTCCACCATGATCAGGGGGGTCTCAAGGCTGGGGTCGACAGATGATGAGATAGCCATTACTATATGGGCTTAATGCAGACGTTTTCTGAATCTTTTTTTCTTTAGTGTGGTGGGGTCAGACATGAAACTTCTGTCCTTTTTATCACTTAATTTTATTTTTATTAAGTATATTTTTGTTCCATGTATTATTTTTCCCAAATCCATGGAAGGTCCATTCTAATAAAACAATGATTCCTTTCACACATTTCATTAAAAGACAAAAAACACCTCATTTTTTTAAAAGAAAAAGGGTATTAATTTTAATACCATGATGTGAATGTAAAATTCAGTGGAAAATGGTATTAAATAACCATTTTATAATTAAAAATAATAATCAAGAATATAATTTATTGAACATGGAAATGGAAGAAATAATTCATCATCAAATGAGGAAATAAGTCTGTCTTCATTTTACAAAAATTTCTCTATATTTTAATGTAACATAATGGGGGATTAATGGAGAAGATGATAAAAACATTAATGTCACAATGATAATAAATTATATTGGTTTTCTGATAATAATGTAATATAATTCCACAAAACGTAAATCAATCACAAGCAATCCCGAATAAAGATGAGATTGTAATAGAAACACTTACCTTAGATCCCAACATTCTTCAGATGTTCTCTTAAGATATATTATAATAAATGTTATTTTTTATACATCTATTATAGAACCATATTATATATTTTCATATAATATAATATTCCCTTATTATTTTCAATTATTTATTTTTTTATAAGCATTCATTAAAATCATCATTTGTGTGGAAAATATTATGTTTTCTATTTATGTTTCGGATAAACGGTTCAAGTTATTGAACCAAATTACAATTTTAATAATATATATAATCTTATAAATGTTATAAGTAATATATTTATTAATTATATTCATTATATAATTATTCACATATAGTGGTTATGAAAATTGAAAAACATTAATTCATAGACACTATAGTCTATACGTACACATAACTAATGAATTAATTTTCTATTTTTTGGAAAGAATGAAATACAAATAATAAACTATCTTAAATGATTCATAATAACTAAAAAAATTAATTTATATTAATAATATATATCTATATAACCATCATTGTGTGGAAAATATGAGAAATTAATCACATTGATCTATAGAGGTGGTAGTACACAAGTACAAATAAATGCGGTTATCATTAGCTATGGGTTATTAATGAGGTATATTATGGTTATACCATTAAAAATAGTTTATTATTTTACTAATTATAATTTCATTTTTATATGGTTATAAAACATTTTTAGGTTCTAGAATAATAAATATACTTAAAAGTGTTTAGTCAATATTGTTACTTTTTCATTGTGAACCCTACATTATATCTCTAATTAATTTCTCATAAGATGGAATTTTTGGGTGATCGAAACCTTTATAAAATGTATTAGTGAGTTGATAAGTAATCCATTTATGTTTTTATAAATATATGTGGTTCAATATTGTGCGATAATGATAATAGAGGAGGTTCCCATTAATAAATGATTCGGTTGGTAATCAAATAAATAAAATAAATAAAATATAATAATGTAATATTCATTATAATAGGGAACCAAGGAAACTAAAATTAAAATATTATATTTTTTAATGTTTAAGTATGTTTAAAAAATAATATATTTGTATTTTAAATGATTTTTAAAAAATTTTATTTATGATAATCCCATATAAACCACTATTAACCATAACAGGAGTGTTATATTTTTATTACCAAAATTACAATTCATTATTTCAAAAAATAAAAGTGGAATAATAAAAATATTTGAAAATATGATTTTAAATAATTAATTTTTTTTTCAAATTAAATTTCTAATATTTAATAAAAATAGTCAAGCAGGATGCTAAAAAAAATTAAAAGGTAATTTTAAGAATAAATAAAATAAATAAAATTACATAATTTTTTTAAAAAATTATAATGTTTCTAAATTTTTTTATTTAGTATATTTCATTCACATATCAATAACAAAATTCATCAATGGTTATTAATATGATAAATTATGATAAAAAATCATGTTTAAAAATACTTTTTTGAAAGTATGGATAATATTAATCAAATATTAAATGAACAAATATTTCCATAAAAACTAAAAATCAAAATAATTTTTTATTTTCATCAGTATTTACAAAATGAATTGAGAATTATTATGAACAATGGTAATTCATTTAAAATTTATATAATGTGATAATTTTATAATGTATATGAATTATTCAGATATTTTCAAGGTTTCATTATCCATGAAATATCCAACACATTCATTTTTTATGAAGAAAAATATATAAAAATATTTTTTTTGTTACTACATACTCCAATATATGATGAGTACTTTTGGAAGAGATGAAGAAATGTATGAGAAAATATATTTTATTATTGAATGATTAATTGAATCAGGTAATATGTATATTAAGTATCCCATTTAATACATTGTGATGTGGATTTTAGTTCTTAAGAATAAAATTTCGTTCTTTCATTTAAATTAGTATATACTTATGGGATCCATTAATATACTGGAAAAGAAAGATTTGGATATTACACTGATATGCATACAAGATGAATAATAGAATATTAGAATAATATAGAACCATTTTTTTATATTTAATGTTAAAATTAAATGATTCATTATAAATAATTAATGAATTTGGATCTTATATTATATTTATTAATTTATACATTTGGCATACACTTTCTACTGTTTGTTCTTGTTGAAAGTATATGATATTGCTACATAATGGTTGATAATATTGTATAGAAATGTTATTTAGAATTGTTTCTATACGATGATGAATCTATTAGAGATATAAACATTCATATGACATCAATGAAGAATGGACGATGAAAAATATATTGCATGTATGAATAAATTGGGATAATGAGATTATGTGAGATGGATGTTGCATTATTTATGTACTAAATAGTGTACTATTATTTTAGATATTTGATGAATATGATGTTGAATTGTTGTGGAATATGAAAATAATTAAATAACACAATTTGAGACATTATCTAATGCATTTACATTCTTAATTTTCTTCACGGAGATTTATGAATGGTTGACTGATTCATCATTTTTTTTTGGTTTTAATAGTTGAGTTGAACTGGATTAAGTGTTTTGGAGATGTTTTGAGAATATTTGATGAAATATATGTTGATATTAGATAATTACTAATACTATTTTTCATCAAGAAAATGAAAAATGAATAAACAATATCTAGTAAAATATAATATTAGTATAAATTTCAGGAGTTCTCACTATAATACATATGAAAAATATAAGTATTCCTATTAATAAATCTAATATCTATATGAAACACAATAAACATTATAAGTATATATAAGAATATATGGATGATAAGTAATATTAAATTTAATATTTCTCACCATTAACTCTGTTGATATTAATGATTAACTTGACGATATATTTCAGTAAATACTATGTTACAATATAATTCATAAGAAGGGATTTCTGTTATTTATGAGTAATATTATTATATGTAATATTAATCTAATGATTAAAATTAATACATAAGATATTTTTATGGTTGTTTATTAATAATAATGCTTTCCTATGGAGTATCATACCATATTTTTAATGGTTCTATAACGTTTTTAATGTGTAAATATCATTACGTTATGTGATTGAGACATGATTCAAATTGAAAAATTAAAAAAAAAATTAAAAGAATTATTCATGAGATCAATGACCAATATCTATTTATTTTCCTTCACAGTAACATAAAAATATAAAATTTTCTTGTTTTTTATCATGTATCCAAAAAATGATAATGTCTAGAATTCCAGAGAAGTAGATAAAAATATATTAGAATATAATTTCATGAAATATATAGAATGTTAAATAAAATTTACTAAAAGTGATTTATAATTTAAAATACTATATTATTTCACGAGTACTTTTAGATTAGTTTAAATAAAAATCATGATGATCAAATAAAGAAAATTTAATCTATTTAAAATTCAAAAATATATTTTTGATTATATCTATGTTTATAACGAACAGGACGAGTTGAAAATGTAATAAGGGAGAATTTAAATATTGATGAACTACAAATTCTGAATATCTAAATAGAAAACGAATATAATGATGAGAGATAAATAACAAAGACCAGTATATAGTTTGAAATACTGATTATTATGTACATCGAGGTGGGGTTCATGTATCTCATATCATTAGAATTACTGATACTAAAGAAAAAGATGGAAACATTGTAAAGACCCGAAATTTCCATGTAATTTTTTTTATTAAATGGGAATTTTACATGTCTGTGAAAATTTACGGAGCATGATACCAACCCCAGGTGTGCCTAGAATCAATTTCTGAAGTTTTGTTTGGGTATGTTCAGTAAACGTACGAGCTGATTTTTATAACTTTTGAACCAGTGCTCGGAATTGAAATCCGAGGGCTCCATTGAACATGAAACACTGGTTTTTTCCTAAGAAGACTTTCACCTCGATGATAGTTGGTCGAGAATAAAAGTTAGTTTTTTGGGTTTTAGGGAATAGATTAAATAAAATTAAAGTTGTGTAGCTTTATTTTTATTTGTGGGTTAAAACCTGCACTTGGATGTTGGAAGTGTGGGGACCACCAGACCAAAACCTCCCATGAGAGGTTATGGTGGTGGCGCCTACCCGAACCTAACCTCTGGAGAGTGGTTACGATGTGGGGAGCACCCGTGGATAAACCCCCTAATAATGGTGGGAGAGGAAAACCTCTCAACACCCCTCATTAAAGAGGGAGAGTCTCTCCACCCCCTCCATAAATGTGCCAAATCCTTCTCTTTATTTTATTATGCCAACACACGTGAATTAATTAAGTGGAGACAACATAATTAATACACCATTTTTGAATTCTTATTCTAATGATAGATTTTATAATCTAATAAAATGGATTCCTTTTCTTTTCATTGGAAAAAGGTATGCAAAGGAGGATTAGAGATTTTGGGAGAAAAGCTCTCACCAATTAAGAACGAAGAACACATTATTATAACGAAGAACGCCTTCGACTATGAAAGAAGACCTCCTTGATCCATCATCCATAGGCTCCTACAGACGTGGGAGATCGTCGACCGACCTTCCCTCCTCATCATCATCAACAAACCGACGTATGAGCTCGGGATTAGAAGTGTGTGGTGGATGTGATGAATGACGACAACAAAGTCTTATTCTCTATGATTCAGTCAACGAACAATGAGGAAAGGTAGGGGTTCAAACATTGTTTTTCCCATTATTTTCTTTCCATCGACGATTATTATTCGAAGCCGCATACTAACACTCTAACGTGGAGGGTGCGAGCCGAATGAATATGACCCGACCCCTATGCCTTTGTGGATTTTGATGCTAAATGCGACACAAGTCTGGGAAGAGAAATTTTCGTCAAAATGGTTGTGGATAGAAGGCGACGTCCCAAGGAGTGCATGACTACTTCTAGAAGGAGAATCGGGCCACCAGAACTCATCCAGTGACCCACGTAAAGTTCACCAGCGGTCGGAACCAACGAACATCACCGGTAGGACGATGGGAAGGGCGGCTGGCATTCCTGACGGCCACGTGTGTTGAAATAGTGGGTGCCCTAGACCCAACTATATAGTACTTTTGATTACTGTTTCACGTGTACAGTTAGATATGCATGATGATATCATACCATTATAGAGCAGACTTTTCTGCATCCACTATAATAATGGTAATGTCCAAAAGATAATTTTCATGTCAAGAGGTTGTAGCAGATCCCAAGCTATAATGAGAACCTCGAGATATAATGACATTGTTATTAAATATATGTTCTATATTCTAGATACATTTTACTGACTGGACATAGTATATGTCTAACTATCAGGTGCTGGGGGCTCATAAGCATTGAGACTTATTCTCATGAAGTTTGAACATGGTGATCTCTAGTAATGAGATCATGAGGATAGACCCGCCAATAGGAACACCACATGTTTTGGGTGTCATTGGTTGTTCCTTTATACAGAAATGTGTATTGGTCTCCGGAATTGGGACCATTACCAATGTAACTCATTTATTTACGTACTTTAAAGCAAGTAAAAAACCATGGTAGTAATGTCATGGCAAGGTAGTTTGTGTTGGGTGAGTCGTTGGTGGTATGACGTTGGTTGAATAGTCAAGAATGAATTTTTTGCTTCCATGTTTATGAAGTTGTATATCTCAATCCTGGTTGATCAGGATGGAACGACCTTCATAAGTCTTTGGCCAAAGTAGAAGGAAGGGTAATCCATCTAGATATATCAACAAATAATAAAGCAAGGTAAGGACGATAACACAAGATTGTGTCCTGCATTATGAGATATTTAATGACAAAGAGACTGTAGTACATAGTCAGTGCTCGTAGGATCATAGTTGTTGCAATGACTATCCTTATCTCTTTAGGGTCCATGAAGGGTTGCTAGACCCCACTCTTGGTCTGTGAATTTTAATCACTACTATTGAGATAAGGGCCCAGAGGGTCACACACAATAGCATATTCACGAATCCGCCATATTCAGTTGAATAGGTATATGGACATAGTGGGCCCCGCCATGGGGTCCGATCATTGTCCATGTTGTTGATCAACAAATAAAATAAATAAATTCATTAATATTCAAGTTACGAATATTTGGGATTGAATTTTTTTAATATATTTACGTGTTCAGTAAATACGAGAAATTATTAATCGAACAAATATTATTTTAATATTCAAGGTTCGTTTAATATTAAGAGGGACAACGAGTCGAGTTTAATGGCTCAGATTTTATCACATAATATATTTCATATATATTACAAGTATGTGATAAAACAAATAAATTATATTGACGCAGTTTTAAGACTTCAAAGTTATTTATTTAGTGGACGTGGAATTTACGGGGGCCGATGAACCCAATAGAGTAATTTCCACAAACCGCTATAAATAGAGGATAGGGGCTCAAGCGCAAGAACTATTCATGCCATTATGGCCAGAGTTCCTCTCTCCTTCCGCTCTCTAGAGAGATATGCTCTTGATCCGAGTTCAGATCGAGTTTCTCCTCATGCATCGCCAGATCGATGATGCGGTGATCATTGGGATGTCGAAGATATTGTTGAATTGCCACGCTAGAACCTGGAGATCGATGATCGGCGTTCCAGTGGATTTTTTTAGGTGCATGTGGATGATCTACATGGATCCTACTATGGATCCTTCGTGAAACGATCGTCGTCGAAAAGTTTTGGTCGATAACATATTCAGATATGCAAAGGGTATGATTTCTGTTTATGTTTGTGCTCCTTACAATTTATGCGAGATCCTCGGACCTCTCTGGGGCTTGGATCGTCAGTGACGACAAGTTTCGTTGTCCCACAGACGAAAAAGTTTAAAATCCCCGACCCACCAGCTTCCATTGTGGGCCCCAGAAACCTAACAGTGGTATCATAGGGATTCACATAGATTTTATGAGCCAAATAAAATTAATTTTCATTAAATTAAGTAAAGGGTAAAAAATCGGTCACAAGGGTTCAAACCATGAACCGATCCGATTTCAAATGGCCATGATATAGCCATTTGAAATTTTAAGAAAGGATCCCATTTTCGGTATGAACATAGGTATTAAGATTTCTGTTATTATTATAATTATTATAATTAATAATATTATAATAATTTATTTATAATAATTTAATTATAATAATATAATTATATTAATATAACTATTATATTATAATTATAATAATAATAAAATTTTAATATTAATAATATAATTTATTGTTAATATATATATATATGAAGTCTAATTACAGCCTTTCTAAATGTTAATAAAAAAATAGGATAAGAGATTACATGACCCAACGGGTCATGTCTTTAAATTTAAAAAAAAAATTAAAGGGGACTCTTTTATTTTCTTCTTCGCATGGAGAATAAACAAAATGGTGGAAAGCCAAAAATAGGTGCAGGGGGTCCGAGCGGACCCCCTCTCTCCTTCCAAAGTGGCACATAGGGGAGGCACAATCATAGCCAGCCTCCCCTCCCGCCGGACCTCCTCTACGCTGGTTCGCTTCTAGCCGACATCCTCCTCCGCGCCGGTCCGCCACCGTCCGGCCGCCCGAGCCCGCGTCAGCCTCCTCCTCCGCACCGGACCGCCTCCGTCCGACCGCCCGAGCCCGTGCCAGCCTCCTCCTCCGCGCCGAACCTCCTTCGTCTGGCCAACGGAGCCCGCACTGGCCTCCTCCTCCGCGCCATACTGCCTCAGTCCCGCTTCCTCGAGCCCCTGCCGGAACCTCGCGCCGGACAACCTCCTACTGACTGCCATGAGCTCGCCTTCCGAGCCGTGCCGGACCGGGCTTCCGCCACGTAGGCTCACTGGAGAAACGTGCTGTTGGCCATGTGGCTGGCCGGTTTCTTTCCCGGACTCCTCCCGCTCCCCTCGAACCATACTGGAAGATGCAGCCGCCACAGGAGTCATTGGACAATGCGGTCACGCCGCTGTCACGCCATGGTCACGCCACAGTCATGCCGCGGTACCCTGTTCCAGGAAAACATCTTGCAGCGGTACACAGTCCTTCCAGACTCCTCTCTAGCTAGAGGTCCAATCCTTGGCTGAACCCTCCCGTCGGAGACCCAAGTGGCCAGAAGCCTCTCCGTTACCTTGCGCAGCAAGACTCCGCAGCGCCGCCATTACAGCTTGGCTCCCACAGGTGTCCCTTCCTCCGACCACCACTCGGTCCTCCTAGCGGGCAGGTATCCCCTCGGGTTAAGTTGAATCAATTAATATAGTTAATTAATTTAATTAATTTAATTAATTATTTTATTAATTTTAGTGAAAATAAAATTTAATACCAGAGGTTAAAATTAAATTAATTTTTTAATTAAATTACTTAGTTAATTAATTTAATTTTATGTATTAAATTTAAATTAATTACATGACTGTTAATTAATTAAATTCATTGAATTTATTAATTCATTTAATTTAGTTAAATTAAATAACCCTCATACTTATTTATGCATTTTATTTTTATCGCGCTATATTTTATACCTGACAACTAGTCTGGAGCACCGACCCTAGAATGTCTACTTTTAATTATTTAATGAATTAATTATTTAAACTGCGTATGATGTGTGTAATTAATTAAATGAAAGTCTACACATCGTCTTTGTTTTCAGTTAAAATGTATAAGGACATGCATTTTCAATAGATTTGATGTACATTTATACCCCAGTCCCCCTCGCCTGCGCGCGTGTATTCTTGTATCACTAACGGAGACATGAAAAGGAGAACAACATGGACCCTACCAAGACGAGGCGATGCACGTTGATGAGGACCTTGCAAGAAGACATGTGGATTCCACCAAGATGAGGCGGTACTCCAAGACGTGACGTCGACACTGCAGAAGACCAACAGACATACATGATATGGCATGCTGCATTTAGTGTCAAGTTTTGACACATGTATGATGCCCCTTAGGACATTTATATGCTCAAGACCAGTCAGGTAGTAGTATGTCCTTTCTGAATTTATTTATTATTTTATGTATTTTAAAATAGCGTGAAAATACATAAAATTATATATAATAAAATGCATAAAGAAGTGACGTTTGATTTCTATTGATGTGAAGTTGTGAGGGTGACAATGTATATGAACAAGATTTATATGAATGGATTACATTCATCGAGATAAAACCATAAAACCCTCAAAGAAAATACTATGTCTCCAATACCCTTCCTTCATTCATGTTTGAACAAAACCAGGTGTTCGAGGTGTCGGTTCATGCCTCATTTGAGGGTGCCTCTTACTACCGGGGAGTTATTATTTGTGGTGTGGGTTGACTTAACAAAAATTTAAGCAATGATATAACCTTAGCTAGTGTTTTGTAATTTTATAGGCAAGCATTGAAGAAATCATTAAATGATTTTTGAATCCGAGACATAACTCAAAAGATCAAAGAACCACAAGATAATGTGGTTGTCTAGTCAAAAGCCTACCTTGGACCCTCCGAGTAGTGGCGTAGCCCAAGCTTGTAGACTATGAGGGAGGTTCGGGGATCCTTAACACTAGAATACTCAAGAGTATTCCAATTATAGTACAGAGGGTTCCTATAATTCGAAAAATTAGTTAGAGACATTTAATGATTAAATAATTAGTAATGTCACATTTGGTAATCGCATAAATGTACAATCTACTAAAGTATATTTGTAGATAATGGCAAGAAATACCATAATAAAACTGAGATGAACATTGGAAAAAGTTAATTTCCAAACAAGCACAAAATTTCAAGAGTAGTATAGGTGCTTGTGAACATTACAACCGTAATGAAAATTCAAGGTGCTTGGGTCCCAACCTGTTAAGCCACCTTAAGAAGCGAGGGTGTAAAACTGCTTACAGGAGATGCATGAATAAAAAATATGATGGTTCTATCATAATTCTATCTCAAAATTTTGATGTTATTTGTGGTCGCTACATCAAGACTTGGCTGATGATCATATGTAGTCTCATCTCCAATATCCTTTCGTGGAGAAAGTGAAGCAAGATTTGAATGTGATGGTCGCACACGGTTAGTGTAATGTGAAAGGTAGTTCACAATCTTTCATGTCATCCCATTTATTATAACTTTCACACCCAATTACTCTAGTTTCATTTAAAGGTACAAACGAACCATATAGAGTAAGCACTTCATTACTGTTAAGGTAACATTCACCATGTAATAAGAATATTGGAGATAACACCATCTTTTATTCTTATTGAGAAGACATTGAATGAAAAGGTGAAAAGGCTTATGGTAAGTTATTCAAAATACACCTTTGTCATTTCATTCAATGAAGAGTGGTTGGTTATTTAATAGGATATTATTTTCATCAAATAATGAAATAAATTCATGGATGTTTAAAAATTGAAATACTAGAAGCAAGTACCTGCTTCTTGTTCAGTTTATATTCATCAAACAAAAGTATTGTTTTCTCTCATACTTCTTGGGTATTAAAATACAATATTATTTTTACATATATGTATTAAAATTAAATAACCAAGAAAGTAGATTAGCATTCCTATAAGTAATGTGTCTTCTTCAAGAAGCTGAGAAATGGTGATTCCTAAGTCAGCGGTAAGAAACACATGACATCTAATTTCCAAGTGATTGATTAAAACTGAACAAGTTGTAGAGTATAACCAAAAACATTTATCACATGTTCCCATTTGGACATGATGATACATTATTCCATGTTTTGTAATGAATGTTGTTTTTGGTAACATATTCAACAAATAGTTCACTGGTACTTGAATCAATGGAAATACCTGAAGAATAGAAAATGTAAGTCCAACCTAGTTGTGGAAATGTGATTCCTTGTAAAGAAAAAACAAAAATAGGATGTCAACTATATACCTAGTATGGTTTTAAGCTCGATACAGCTAAACATATATGGTATTATTGACACCCTTAGTTTAGACAAAGAAACCTTTAGAAATAATGGTATGCCACAAAGCTTTCTGAGGATAGTTCCACAAGATAGTGTGAACTATTCCAAAAAAATAAATAGGTAAAGATACTTCATAAGTTTACTTTATGTCATTAAGAAATAGTGAAGTATATGTTTGGTCAGAAGATATGAGTTTCTTCGGATCGGCATTCCGATGAATATCTTGACAAAGAAATCATCGATCATGATAATGTAGCATGGAGTAATTCCTAAACGCATGTTATCTTATCTACATCACCTTGTTGATGTTCATAAGGAGGATTTATGATATGGTCTTACATATTAACATTGGTCAATAAACATATAGCATAGAACAATTCCTAAACACATATGTTACACTTCAAAGTTATGATGTAAGTTGTATCAATGTTTCAACTTGTGGAAACTTCTGTCATATTTCAAAATGTGATTTTCAAATAACAACGTAAACCCATAACCAATATGCCAAATAAAATGAAAAATGGATATCATACGAGTCATAGTATGATGGAAATCCATTATTTCATAAATCATGTGTTAGGAAGCAAAGTGTTTGTTAAGAAATAAACAAACATGCATCAAGCTGAACAGATTGTGCATCTCTGGTAATTATCCGAACAATTGCTTAAGATATTACATAAATCTATATGATAGAAAAGACGTAGTCAAGTATTAGACTAAATTTCTATTCAAGGGTTAAAATCTTTATTAGAGATAGTGGGAGCTGAATTGACTTGGACTTAGTGATATGCACAAATGGTTGGCATAGGGAACATGTTTCACAAGTACATAGGGAATAGGAATGTTCCAGAGGCACATACTACGTAGGAAGTATGAAACCATGGTGACGGTTTAATATTTTCTGTGGTTGGTGATAAATTGTCCATTAAGAATAATAAATCCTACAAGTAAGCAGTGTAAGGAAAAAAAGATAAGATTAACAAGATCAACTAAAATTCAATAATGTGTTCCACGTATCAAATTGAAAAGGGTCTTATAAATTGAATACTACGGTGGGTGTTCAAATGAAAAGATACATGGATAGTACAAGTATGGTACTAATAAGGCTTGATTTGGTATTCCAAGTCGGTATGCCTAAATATATTAAAATTTTACATGTCATAGCTGAACTTATAAGATCTTTTTATTGGTTATTGGATGTCAAGATCATTTTTCGTCGAAGGTGTCTATACGATGCAACCAAAAAGATATGATGACATCAAATGATGCCAATAAGGGTTGAGAGTTACTGAAATCCAATTATTGATTAAAGTAAGAACCAAATCTTAGATAATTCATTATAAATGATCATTTTCCTTGTGTCTACTTAAGGTTAGTGGGAGCGCCAATGTTTTCCAAGTGAAATATGCTCAAAAACATATGAAAGAAGATTGTGATCTTACAGTTAGATAAGATAATGTTAAAAGAAATTCTCCAATGATTGACTTCAAGTAGCAACCTATTTTCTATGGAAATGGATCCACTCAAGTATATAGATAGGTTTCTAGGTCCTAGTCAATCTTACATATAATGACATTGTATTGAAAAATACTATTTGGAACAATTCATGTTCAGAATTGCTTCCCATGTCACATGGCTTAATCTCTCCAGGTTAACATGTTCAGACCATGTGTAGATATTAAACTCATGAATTTATACCATATTCTTTAGAGATGGATCAATAAAATATTCCATATTATGTAAAATAATTTATTATTCCATGATATAATTTATTATAGGCTGATATCAATTATTTCGAGGAGCACTACAATTGATGCTGTCAGAACTATCATCTTGTACTTCGGTAAGTAAAAATTATATGTGCCTAGAATATGGAGAGGAATGTATACTAGTTATTGTGGGACACATACTAGTTTTACATGATCAATTTGATCTAGTACCACGGTTAGGAAAAGGAGATGAGTGAGTCAAGATCATAAAAGTTAGTGGTAGCCATACCTACAAATACCGAGTACGTTGCAACTTCTAAGGCAGCTAAGAAGTAGTTATAAATCGCAACGATTTTTTTCCAGTTCTTGGATTCAAACCTAGTTAGAAAAGTATTATCATAATAAGAATTATGATATTATTACTAGCCATGTTGTCAATTTATGACAATGGACAATAGAATCTACTTGGGGAAACCTTATCTTGAGAAGTTTTACTCAAGTTGATGAGGTTTCATATAAAAGATATGACACACAATGAAAATGTGGCAGGCCCAGCAGTTAAAGCCATTACTCACCAGAAGCATCGTATTTATCATCTGAGTATCTAACATGTTTAGTTATCAAGTTTTCTCTAGTGCAAGTGTGAGTGTTAAAATAGTTGTTGCCCTAGACCAAACTATGTAGTACATTTGATTAATGTATCATGTGTATAGTTAGATATGCATGATGATATCTTACCATTATAGTGCATCCATTCCTACGTCCACTATAATAATGTTAATGTCCAAAGGTTAATTGTCATGTGAAGAGGTTGTAGCAGATCCTAGTCTATAATGAGAACCTCGAGATACAATGACATTGATATTAAATATATGTTTTATAGTCTAGATATATCTTACTGACTGGACATAGTAGATGTCTGACTATCAGGTGATGGGGGCTCATAAGCATTGAGAATTCTTCTCATGAAGTTCACACTTTGTGATCTCTAGTAGTGAGATCATGAGGAAAAACCTACCAATAGGAACACCACATGTTTTGGGTGTCATTGGTTGTTCCTATCTACGGACATGTGTATTGGTCTTCTGACATGAGACCATTACCAATGTTTATTATTTAATTACGTACTTTAATGCAAGGTGAAAACCATGGATGTAATGTATTGGAAAGGTAGTTTGTGTTGGGTGCGTCATTTGTGGTATGACGTTGGATGAATGGTCAAGAAAAAATTTGTCGCTTCCAAGTTTAAGAAGTTATATATCTCAGGCCTGGCTGATCAGGATGGTGCCACCTTCATAAGTCTTTGGCCAAAGCTGTAGAAAGGAGAATCCATCCAGATAGATCGAAAAATAATAAAGCAAGATAAGGATGATGACACAAGATTGTGTCCTGCTTTATGAGATATTTAATGAGAAAAAGATTATAATACACAGTTAGTGTTTGGAGGATGGTAGTCATTACAATGACTATCCTTATCTCCTTAGGGGCCAGGACGGGTTTCTAGACCCCACTCCCGGTCTATGAATTTTATTCATTACTATTGAGAGAAGGGCCAAAAGGGTCACCCACAATAGTATATTCTAGAATCCTCTCTGTTCAGTTGAATCAGTATATGGACATAGTGAGCCCCTCCATGGGGTCCGAGCATTGTCCATGTTGTCTATCACCAAAAGATTTAAATAAATTCATTAATTTTCAAGTTACAAATATTTGGGATTGAATTTATTTAATGTTTTTATGAGTTCAGTAAATACTAGAAAATATTAATCCAATGAATATTATTTTAATATTCAAGGTTCGTTTAATATTAAGTGGGACTGCAAGTCGAGTTAAATGGCTTGTATTTTATCACATAATATATTTCAAGTATATTTCATGTATGTGATAAAATAAATAAATAATATTGACACATTATTATTTCATCATAGTTATTTATTTAGTGGACATGGAATTAACGGGGACCGGAGAACCCAACCAGGTAATTTCCACAATCTGCTATAAATAGAGGAGAGGGGCTCAAGCGCAAGAACTATTCATGCCATTTTGGCCAGAGCTCCACTCTCCTCCTGCTCTCTAGATAGTGAATCTCTCGATCCAAGATAAGATTGAGTTTCTCCTCGCGCATCGCAAGATCGACGATGCGGTGATCGTCAGGACTTCGAAGATATCGTTGAATAGCCACTTTATCACCCGGAGTTCAATGATCGGTGTTCCCACGAATTTTTGAGGCATGTGTGGACGATCTAGAGGGATCCTGCTATGGATCCTTCATGCAACGATCGTCGGCGACATGTTGTGGTCGAACACAGCTCCAGATATGCAATGAGTATGTTTTTTGTTTTTGATTGTTCTCCTTATAATTTACGCTAGATCCTCGGACCTCTTTGGGGATCGAATCATCCACGACGACATGTTTTGTCATCCCTCTGATGAAAATTTTTAAAATCCCTGGTCCACCAGCTTCCGCTGCAGGCCCCTGAATCCTAATAGCGTGGACAATAGAGTATAGGGCGCGGTGGAAAAGCGGCGGCCGATGCAAGGTCTTCCACGAGAAGAACCGGTGGCCCGAGCTGTAGGGTTGCCAAGGAAGGAGTGGCATAGTGCGCACTGCGTGGTGGATCAAGGGGTCGTGGCCTTGGTCATGGCAGCATGGGACGGGTGGCCAGCTATGCAGGTCACTGGAGGAGGCAAGATGAAACAACTCCGCGTTGGAGGAGGCTGGCCGCTCGGCCTGCCGGGAGGAGCGGGACACTCCGCTTGGGTCCTGAGTGACACGGACCGGTGCCATGTGGCGCCGGTTTTGAACCCCCCAGCAGCTAAGCCATTCGGTATTCTAGGGGGCGTGGTATCCCCACTGGACGCCGCTAGGGAGGACCACACGGGCTGCCAGCCACAGGCCATGCACAGGCCGAGCTTAGTGCAGCCAGACCCAGCGCCGGCCGGACCCAGTAAGGGTCAGACCCAGCGTGGGCCGGACTGCCCCCACAGACCGGGTCGGACCCTAGTCCGGACCCTCTTGACTTGTTTCCACTCTTTTTCCTGTAACCTGAGCTACAGGAGTCTGATTGACGAACTGTCTGTGGAAACATAAAAACCTTGGAGGGAGGTAGTTATTAGGGTGTACCCCACTTGAGGTTGGGAAAAAGTTGTGGTACGGCTGGGTTGGTTCAAACGTAAATCCAACCGGGCCCTCGGAACAGAAATGCCAATAACTCTTAGACAGGGTGTCTGATTGACGCACCGTCTGTCGTGTTGGGTTTATTTTGGAAAGATAGACCTATTGGTTACATAAACATGGGTCATAGTGGAAGTTTATGAATAGAAACTAGGCTTGAGGATTGGACCATCCTAGAATCAAGCGTTCTATTAGCGGGACCCATTGGCTGGCTGCTCTTTGACTACTGTTCCTAGATCCTACGTGGGTTTGACAGTTTTAACTACTATTCCTAGATCCTATGTTGTTTCGATATCTCTAACTACTTTTCCTAGATACTACATGGGTTTGACAACTCTGACTACTATTCCCGGATCCTACGTGGGTTCGACAGATCTGAGTACTGTTCCTAGATCCTTCGTGGGTTCGACAGATCTGACTTCTTTTCCTGGATCCTACGTTGGGTCGATAGCTCTGACTACTGTTCCTGGATCCTACATGAGTTCGACAGCTTTGACTACTTTCTTAGGATCCAACATGGGTTCGAAAACACTGAATACTCTTCATGGATCCTACATGGGTTCGATAGATCTAACTACTATTCATGGATCCTATGTGGGCTCGACAACTCTAACTACTGTTCTTGGATCCTACGTGGGTTCGACAGAATAGATAATTTAGTGGCTACATATAATCATCTCTAACTCTATACATATGTTTTATACCTAATTGATCTGATTCAGTAACTTCTATTTTTTCCTCATGATTTATATGGATTACTTGATAACTTAGGTATATGTATGGGCATATACCAAAGTGGGGTTACTTATTGAATTCATACGTAGTGGTTTAACCTTGTTGGATTTTGTCAGACATTGAGGGTCTCGGGGTCCCATCTAAGTATCGTTATACAAACCCCTGCATGGGCTATTCTCGTACCTCGTTGTGTTGGATGCAAACGACGGGCAATGCTGACTGATGCTGTGAGTACCAGGACTGGACGGTACCGGAGGTGGAACATATGACGAGTCGGTACACGGGGGAGATCGACAGACGTGGAGTGCTGAGGAGGTTATTTGTACCTACCCTTCCAGTTTGAATTCAAAATTATAACCCATTAGTATTTATTCATTTCATTAGTTTTATTTGTATTTCCACTTTGTTATACATTACAGTTGGGCTCGTATTTCCGGCCCCTTTTTACTTTTCAACACTATTTTGTTATACAGTTTACTTAGTGTTTTGTATCCAGTTGTGTGCTCTATTGTGTGCGTTATAGGATATAAAGGTAATTCCTTCCTGGTTATAGGGAATTATGCCTTTTCTGTTAGTCTATAGGACCTAGCCTATGGAAGGCGGGTTTGGGGTAGTCACGACATGGGCCCCAGGAAATGGGTCATGAAAATTTAGAATCAGATCAGTCAGTTATACTTTAGAACTTAGGACTCTGATATTTTGTGTGATGCAATAGTGTTTAATGTAGTGAGTGTGGTTTTCAATTCAGGGAGTCCATTTTTGGTGCCGCGGTTGATGTATCCACACACCAGGACCCTGACATCTGATTTCTAAATCAGTTCATGAAAACACTAATTGAATGTGTCTTTTCAACACTCTTCTTTGTGAATTATTTCATTCATCTCACCATGTATAACTTTTTGACTATGGGGAACTTGTTTCATTTTAGGATGGACCCACAAAGACATCCATCGAGGGATCCATGATTATATGAGACGGTAGCCCACCGAGAAATGATGCCTCGGTGTAAGGCCCTATCTCAGCGGAGGCACCAGTGGTATCAATCCCCATTGGGCCACCGATGCCACCATCCCTAGAATAAGAGAGTACACGCCAACTGGGCACGTTGCATGAGTTCCAGCGCCCGAAGCCACCTAGGTTCAGGGGTATGACAGACCCAAAAATAGCTAAGGATTGGCTAGAGGCTATGGTGAGAGTCTTCAGACTGGTTGGGACACCATCCGACCTTATTGTGATCCTTTCCGTGAGTCTTCTTCAGGAAGCCTTGGGTAGATGGTGGATCCTAATTCTCTAGGTGCATGACGAGGCGACACTACTCTGGTCAGGCTTCGAGAGCCTGTTTTGGGTGCAGTTTTTCCCAGCCACCCTACGTGTAGTGTGGATACATGAGCTACTTCAACTGTAGTTGGGTAGAATGATGGTGGCATAGTACTCAGCGAGGTTCACAAACCTCTAATGCCACTCCACATATATGTTGTGGGACTAGTTCTTTAGGGCTCAATCCATTGATCAGGGGATCGGGAGAGAGATCATGACTTCGATGATCTACCTTAGCATACCGACGCAGGATGGGGTGTTGGAGAGAGCCCTCTTAGTGGATAGTTTCCTTACGGAGTAGTCACCAACAGCGAGACCGGACACCGGGCGTCACATAACAGAGTCTTCTGCATCTAGCATTAGACAGATGTCGCAGAGATCTAAGAAGTCCAGACCATTCAATGGATGACCTCAGGACACGGGTTTGATTGTGCGACGCACATGAGACAGAGCCAGTCATATGAGGAACAAGATGTGTTTCACAGGCGGTGGGCACGGTCACATGTCTCGTGACTGTCCGACCCGCAATTCAAGAGATCAATAGACGGTCGAAGGATATCCCATACAAATAAAAATATTTGATCATGGAAGTCCGCATGGTGTAGGCAGACATGGTCGAGGTGCTGGTCGAGAAGCTTGCGGTGGGTGAAGTTTTGAGGTGTCACCACCACCACCATTAGGAGTTCCACCCTGACCATGAGGAGTTGGTGTAAAGGGGAAAGATCAACTCTAGGAAGCTAAGGTAGATGATCATGGCACTCTAAAGATGATTCAAGGTACGGTCTGTGTCTACTCAACAATAGTTGCACTTCATATAGACACATGTGAAAGTCACTCTTTCATTGCCACCACCCTCGTTCGGAGCTCAGTGATTCTGAAGAAGTTGTTGGCACTACCCTTATGGCTACAGACTCATATGGGAGAAGATTCGATGATTATGCACTGGTGGTGGCAGTGTGAGCTTATTCTATGAGGCGAGAGACTCAGTTGGGATATCCATGTATCGGCGTTGAGGCCTTATGACTTCATCGTGGGAATGGACGAGTTTTCTATAGTACATGCTCAGATTGACTGTATTAGGCACAAATTGTGGTGTGTCCGCATAGATGGGACCAGGTTTACCTTAACTGGTTAGAAGGGAGCCTTTCCGACACAGGAGGGACTTACCTAGAAGAGGGTGTAACTGATCACTCATCAGTTGGCATGCCTTACCCTCAGAGTAGTTGAGGTGGAGAGTCCGAGATATCCTATAGTGGTGGACCAGTATGCAGTTGTTTTTCCTGATGATGTCCCAAATTTACCTCCTCATAGAAAGGTGTACTTTTACATTGACTTGTACCCTAGGACGACACCAATATCTAATGCAGCATATCGGATGGATCTCGAGGAGCATTGTGAGCTGCATATACATCTAGAGGACTTGTAGAGGAAGGGATTCATCTAGACAAGTGCTTCTCCTAGGGCAGCCCCAATTATATTCTCCCAGAATGAGGATGGGATATTGAGGCTTTGTGTCGACTACCGTCGCCTGAACCAGGTGACCGTGAAGAACAAGTACCCACTCTCAAGGATTGACGACCTCTTTGATCAGTTGAAGAGAGTAAAATGGTTCTCGAAGATAGATCTCGGATCAGGCTATCACAAAATCAAAGTTCGTGTTGAGGATGTACAAGAAAATAGATATCAGGTTTCAGTTTGGCCACTAAGAGTTCTTGGTTATGCCAATCAGTGTAACCAATGCTTCAGTAGTGTTCATGAGACTCTTGAATATGATTTTCCAGCCATACCTCGATCGCTTTTTCATAGTCTTCATCGATGAAATTCTGATCTACTCGACTACTAGAGAGGAGAATGGCTACCATTTGTAGGTAGTATTGGACACAATCCGAGAGAACCAACTTTATGGTAAGCTCTCGAAGTGCCCGTTTTGGATCCGAGAGGTTCGCTTTTTGGGAAATCTCATCTTGGAGGCTAGAGTTTCTATAGATCCTACGATGATTTAGGAGGTACTGGCTTGGGGGCCACATAGGAGTGTGATGGAGGTACGAAGTTTCTTGGTTTTGGATGGTTATTATCAGAGATTTTTCCCATATTTCTCCTGAGTAGCAACACCACTATCAGGCTTGACGAAGATGGGGAAACCCGTTGTGTGGTTGTAGGGATGCCAGCAGATATTTTAGGTGCTGAGGCAGAGGATGACTGGTGCCCCCATTATGAGTATTCTAGAGGAAGGAATTGGGTACGTAGTCTACTACGATGCATCAGGGACAGGGCTCAGATGTGTCTTGATTCAGGAGTGAGAAGTGATCGCTTATGGTTCATGAGAGCTGAGACAACATGAACAGAACTACACTACCCATGACCTAGAGTTAGAAAAAGTGTTATTCACCTTGAAGATGTTGTGACACTATCTGATGGGCATGTGTTTTACCGTGTACTCTGATCACAAGAGTCTCAGGTATATCTTCTTTCAGTAGGCCCTAAACCTGAGACAACGTTGTTGTCATGAGTTTCTCTAGGACTATGATTTCAAGACAGTATATACTCCTGGGAAGGGGAACGTTGTTTCAAATGCACTCAAAAGGAGAATTGGTATACAACTGCAAGGTGAGGTGAAATATCAGCTGGCTACTTTATAGATATCCTTTGTGGATAAATATGGATAAGCCTTCCTCCAGTCTCATATAGTCACTCCACCACTTCTTCAACGAGTCAGGGGGCGCAGCGTGGGGACACTGACTACGAGACACGACATGATCAGATATCTACATGGTAGGAAACTGATGGATTTTCTTAAGGTGGGGAGCATGTCATCATCTTCTGAGGAATTACCATGGTACCAGTGTCACTTTAGGAGGACTTGTTAGTGGAGTTCCACACATCTCCTATAGAAGTATATTCAGGAGTGGCAAAGATGTACCAATATCATTCATGACCACACTGGTGGCCGGGAAAGAAGAAATTAGTAAAAAATTTCATCTCTCGATGCCTCACTTGTCAGCAAGTGATGGTGGGGCATCAGGTTATCGCTGTCTTGGTTAAGCCTTTAGAGGTCCCTTAGTGGAAATGGGATGGGACATCCATGGACATCGTGATAGGACTTCCACATAAATCTGTGGGACACGACTCGATTTGGGTGATCGTTGACCGACTCACCAAGTCGGCCCACTTCCTATAGATTATAGAGATGGATTAAATAGAGATCATGGGACGTATCTATGCGAAGTGTGTTGTGAAGCTACAAGGAGCACCTTCTTATATTGTCTCTGATCATGACATACAGTTTACTTCCCAGCTATGGAAGGGGTGGTAGGAGGCTTTCGAGATGCAGCTTCATCTGAGCACCTCCTTCCATCCTTAGACGGATGTCCTGACTGAGAGGACCATTCAGACCCTTGAGGAAATTCTCCTTGCTTGTGTCCTTGACTTTGATCGCATCTAGGAGGATCATATACGTTTGGTGGAGTTTTCATCCTACAACAACTATCACTCCACCATAGGGATGGCACCTTTTGAGGCATAATATGGGCGACCTTGCAGATCACCCATGTGCTAGATTGACCTAGGGGAGTCAGTACTGGTGGAACCAGAGATGGTATGAGCTACCACGAAGATGGTGCAAATCATCCAAGTATGGATAAAGACTGCACAGAGCTGGTAGAATTCATATTCTGATAGAAGGAGGAGACTTCTGGAGTTCGAGGATAGCAACCATGACTTTCTACGAGTCTCGCCTCAACGAGGTTTATGTTGATTTTCCCTAGAGACAAGTTATCTCTAAGACTCATCGGACCTTTTTAGGTCCTCATCAGAGTTGGAAAGGTTTCATACCACATTGTTCTTCAACATTAATTGCACTGGGTCCATGAAGTCTTCTATGAATCCTAGTTGACGATATACTTGCACGACCCTTCTCACATCATCGATCATGGAGAGATGTATGTTGACGATGGGGAGAATTTTACGGAGGTTTCATTAGAGATTGAGGATCGACAAGAGCAGCTCCATTGTGGACGGTCGATACTTCTGGAGTGCATTCGCTGGCAGCACGGGAACCTCCAGGAGAGCACATGGGAGTGGGATGCTCGGATGGGTGCTCATTACCCCCACTTTATCCCTTAGTTGGGAGTTGTGGCTTACGAGTACATAGATCCCTGAGGTGGGGAGAATGTAATGACCCAAAATTTCTATGTAATTTTTTTAATAAATGGTAATTTTACGAGTACGCAAAAATTGATGGTGCATGATTTTGAGGCCCGGTGTGCCTAGAATCAATTTTTGAAGTTTTGTTCAGGTACGTTCAATAAACGTATGAGTGGTTTTTTATAACTTTTCAACTAGTTCTCAGAATTGAAATCTGAGGGCACCATTGAACTCATAGCACCAGTATTCACCTATGAAGTCTTTCACCTCGATGGCAGTTGGTCGAGAATAAAAGTTTGATTTTGGGTTTTTAGTGAATGGATTAAATAAAAGTAATGTTGTGTAGATTTTTTTGTTGGTTAAAACCTCCACTTGGAAGTTGGAAGTGTTGGGACCACCCAACCATAACCTCCCATGTGAGGATATGGTGATGGGGCCCACCCAAACCTAACCTCATGTGAGAGGATATGATTTGGGTACCACCCGGGACTAAACCCCCTTAATAATGGTGGGAGAGGAAAACCTCTCAACTCCCATCATTAATGAGGGAGATTCTCTGCACCCCCTCCTTTAATGTTCCTAATACTCCTCTTTAAATTATTGTGCCAAGACTAATGAATTAATTATGTGGATCCACCTTATTAATTCAAACTTTTTGAATTCTTATGCCAACAATAGATTTTATAATCTATTACATTGGATTCCTTTTCTTTTGTTTGGAAAAAGGATGGAAAAGGAGGATTAGAGCTTTTGGGAGAAAAGATATTTCCATCAAAGAACGAAGAATGTTTTCTTCCAGCGAAGAATGCCTTCGTCTATGAAGAATTTCATTCTTTGACAATCATACATGGGCTCCTACCAATATGTGACGTCTTTTACTGACCTTCCCTCTTCATCATCGTCAACAAACTGACGTACGATATTGGGATTGGAAGCGTGAAGTAGATGAAATGAAGGACGACAACACAGTCTTCTTCTCCATGATTTCATCAAAAAACAATGATAAAATGTAGGGATTTGAACTTTTTTTGTTTCTTGATCTTTGTTTTTCGTCGAGGATTATTATTCGAAGATGCATGATATCACTCTAACGTGGGGGGTGCGGGCCGAATGAACACGGCCCGACCCTTTGCCTTACATTGTGGATATTGATGCTAAATGCATCACGAGTTTGGGATGAGAAATTTTCATCAAAAATGGTTGCATATCGAAGCCGATGTCCAGAAGAGTCCGCGGCTACTTTCGAAACAAGAATCGGGCCACCAGAACTCGTCCGGTGGCTCGAGGAAGGATCACTGGTGGTCGTAACCGACAAACGTCACTGGTGGGATGAAGGAAAGGGTGATAGGCATTCCAGACAGCCGTGTGGATAACGGTGGTTCAACAGCACCATGGGAAGAGCAGTCCCCGGCCGACGGGGTGCGGTGGACCAGCGGCACCGGTGCAAGGCGGACCGCGAGAAGAACCGGAGGCCAGAGCCATCGGGTTGCTGGGGAAGGTGTGGCGCAGTGCGGTGGATCAATGGGCCACAGCATTGGGCACGACAACGTGGGATGGGCGGCTGGCTCTACTGGTCGCTGGAGGAGGCGTGGCCCAATTGCACCCGCAGGGGAGGTGGCTGGTCACTCTGCCAGCCGGGAAGAGCAGGACCCGCTATGTGGGTCATGCGTTAGATGGATCACCCCCACATTGCGCCATTTTTGAACCCCCCCCCCCGAACGGCTAAGCCATTCTGGATTCTAGGGGGCACAGCCTCCCCCTGGACGTGGCTAGGGTGCACCCCATATTCTGCCAACCGTGGGCCTCACACGGGCCGATCCTAGCACGTTCTGGACCGTGCACAGGCCGGGATTCCCCCGCTGACCAGGTTCGACCCGCAGACCGAGTCGAACCCCAGTCCGGACCTGGATCAGGTGGGTCGGGCGAGCGCGGTCTGACCGGTCAAGACCAGACCCGGACCCGCATGACTTGTTTCCACTCTTTTTCCCATACCATTAGCTATGTGCATCCGGTTAAAGAACTATCTATAGGGAAAGAAACCTTGGCGGGAGACGGTTCATTTGGTATACCCCACTCGAGGATTAGAGACAATTGGGGTATGACCGGATTGGACCGAACATAAATCCACCCGGCCCCTTGGAATGGAAATTCCAATAACTCTCAGACCGGGCGTACGATTGATGCACCATCTATCACATTGGGTTTCATTTGGAAGGATGGATCTTTTGGATACATAAACTTGGGACTTCATGAAATTTGATGTATAGACACTTGGCTTGAGGAGAAGACCCTCCCAGAATCAAGCGTGCTATGAGTGGAACCATGTGGTCGGGTACTCTCTCACTACTATTTTTGGATCCTATGTGGGTTCAACAGCTATGACTACTATTCCTGGAACCTACGTGGGTTCGACAGATCGGACTAATATTCCTGGATCCTACGAGGGTTTGATAGCTCTAACTACTGTTCCTAGATCCAACGTTGGTTTTGCAGCTCTGACTACTGTTCATGAATCATATTTGGGTTCGACAGCTCTGACTACTATATCCATCATCCTTCGACAGGTATGACTACTATTCCTAGATCCTGCATGGATTCTACAGCACTAAATATTGTTCCTGGATTATATGTGGGTTTGACCTCTCTGACAACTATTCCTAGATCCTACGTGGGTTCAACAGCTCCAACTACTATTCCTGGATCCTATGTGGGTTCAACAGAATAGATGAATTAGTGGCTACATCTAATCATCTCTAACTCTTTACATATGTTGTATACCTATGTGAGTTAAGTCAGTAACTTTTGTGTTTGCCTCATGATTGAGATTGATTACATGATATCATAGGTATATGTATGGGGATATGCCTAAGTGGTGTAATCTGATGATTTCATACGTAGTGGTTTAACCTTTTGGATTTTGTAATACCTTCAGGGTCTCAGGGTCACTATTGAGTATCGTTATACTCACCCCTGCACAGGTTATGCCTGCATCTCGTTGTGTTGTATGTAGACGAAAGACAATGATGATCGAGGCTGAGAGTACTATGATTGGACGGTACCAGAGGTGGACCTTACAATGAGTCAGTACATGGAGGAGACTGATGGACATGGTGTGATGAGGAGGCTATATGTATCTACATTTCAGGTAGGAATTCCATTGGACAACCCAACAACAGTTTTTTCCTTTCATCAATTTTATTTGAATTTCCAGTTCCTTGTAATTTATAGTTCGGCTTGTATTTCTAGAACATTTTTACTTTTCAACACTCTTTTGTTATACAGTTTACTTAGTATTTTGTATCCATTCGTGTGCTCTATTATGTGCATTACAGTTTATAAAGGCAATGGCTACCTGGTTTTATGGAATTACATCTTAGGTGCTAGTCGCATGCCCATAGCATATAGAAGGCGGGTTTGGGGTAGTAACGACATGGGCCCCAGGGAACATGTCCTGAAAAACATGTTCATTTCTATTATTACACATGTTTAGGTCATTCAAAAAATGATAATATTTCAACATGTATGATACAATTTATGATAATCATAACTTTTTAGGTTCTTATCATTGTGTGTATAAGATGATATCTTCATTATTAATGGATTATATAAAATTAAAGAGAAGGTATTATTCTTGAAGTTATAAACTGGATGAAACTTCCATAATGATCTTGTCATGAGATATGAATCTATTTTTTGAATGTTTTCAATAATAAGAATGGAACCACACCAATTAATTATGATTACAAAATTATTGGATATTTATGTCTCAGAAATGAACCAAACATAGAATAGTTGTGTTGACCATATTTAGTGTAATCCTTGTAAATATCATCTACTATTTTCCTAATTTAATTACTTTTTAGTATGTGTTGCATTGGACATTGATTTGATAAATTGAATAATTGATCATAATAGGGGTGTAAATTTAAATAATAATGTGTCATAGATTCAATGTGAATAAAAATGTAAAAAAATTAGTTAAGACCATTACATCACCATATTAGTGTGGCTCAATGACCACATAGTAATTCCAGTTTGATCTAGTTCCTGAGGATGTAGATTAAATTTGATCATTTGATTCCCATTTATTTTTTATACTATTTTAGATAAAATAATTATTTGAATAAGTCCATGACATCCTAGTCAATGTTGATATGTGTATTTTAGTCAAAACCATGAGCAACATAGAAAATATGGAGGTTAATATGATGATAAATTAATTATATATGAATAAATAAATAGTGGATACAACATTAAATAAATTTAATATAATTATATAAATTATGATCACAAGTGTGGATAATTATAATATTTTGAAATATTGTATAATCTTGTATGAATATGTGTTTATTGAATCACATGATAATTTATATTATAAAATTATGGAATATTTTAAATAGGTATCATTTAATGTTTTCACATATATATTGGATTATCAAATGTGATTATACATGAGAAAATGAATATAGAGATTGGTAAGAACTATTTGGATAAGTAATTAGTTTACCAGTATCTAAACAATTACAATCTCACATATATTTTTCAAGCCCTAAAACCCAATCCATAGTATTATAGAAAAATGTTGTCCCTTCCTATTGTAGAATTTCATGATATTAGCGATAAAAATTCAAATATAAAAAATTTATATTATTTAAGGATTCATGAATTCCAATAGACTCATATAGATACTATTAATGATAAGAATTCTAAATTATTTGTCAATGGTAATATAATGAATTATTTTAGAAATTCTTTTTAGAAAAGTGTAATGATGAATTATAATTATTGGAATTAAAGATGAGTTAATTTAAGGAAAGGGTTATATCAGTTTTGGATGAAAAACATTACCCTAGACATAAGGTACATTGATTTCAATGTCAATGCGATTAATCTAGAAGTTACATAAGACGATTCTTTACAAAATGAAGGTAGAAGAGTCACTGACATTATATATAATAGAAACACATCTGAAATAAAATGCCTCATATTTTTAGAAATTTTTTCTTTTATTATCCTTATAATAAAATATATAGTGGTTTATAAAAATTAACACTTGACATATAAATATTTTTTGAAATAATTACATTTTAATAGCCTATATAGGATACATAATAAGTTATAGGAAAATATTTGTAGAGAAAAATATTGAGAAACCCACCAGTACATCCGAGAAGAATGTGAGTACTAATATGGTTTTTATCCGGAATTAAACAAAATAGAATAGTTTTTTTTTGAAAATAAAATGGACTTAAATATTATTAGACCGAGCTGAAAATTAAAAGATAAAGGTATATTAGATAATTTTGCTTCTATTAAAAATGTGTTTATAAGGCTATTGAATATAGGAATGTAATTTTATTGCTTTAATGAAATGTATGACCAATATTTCACATGGTAGAAGTTTAAATGAAATTTAATTAATATAGGTTATGTTAAACTAGAAAAAGAATTATATTTTAACACCATTGATATTTTATTATATATTTCTTCTTTAAATACATTTAAATTCTTCGATATCCTATGGTAATAATAACCTAGAGTCATATTGATCAAAAATAATTTATTCCATTATAACATATCCATAAAATGAGTGGGCATTATTAAGAATAAAAAACTAGGAAATGTATATCGTTTACAAATGTATAAAACAAAATTAGGGGTTATAATTTATTTACAAATGAAAATTAAAATAATTTTAATTTACAAATATTTTTTTCTGAAGAAAAAATGTATTTATTTATGAAAAGTGTTTTTTAACATAATAAATAATATGGATCACTATTTCTAAATGATATTTCAATTTTTTTATATTTCATATTCAGACATAGTTTTAATGACTAATCTATTTTTTGTAGGTATAAAATAAGATTATATTTAATTTTTTCTAAAAAACATTATTTTTATGATATGTGGTTTCATCAGGTTGGTCACACTGACAATAAAATAAAATATTAAATAATTAAATAATTTAATTTAAAATTTTGATATATAGTCTTTGAATCAATACTTCACAATTACCATACGATGATACATTAGTAATATTTTGAAAAGAATAATTTTTTAATTAATTGTGGAAAATACAAATTTTTATTAAAAAATTATATTTCCATTTACAGAATTTGAAAATATTTATATTTTTTTTAAATTATTTTAAAAAATAAAAATATTTCAATTATATATTAATTAACTCTATTTAATAAAATAAAATTAATTTTATGTTGATTTTTTATATGAAAACATTACATAATTAAGAAAAAAAATTCATTGGGAAATGTCATTTCACCACGTTTCTGACATTAATTCAAAATTATATTATAACACTAATTTGAAATTAATTTTATAAAATAGATTATAATTTTAGAATAATAGTAAGTAATATTAGTTAATAATGAAAATTTAATTTTTTTCATAACTAATCTAACAATAATAAAATGATTATTTCTTGGTTAGGCCTAAAATAGGTTTATCTGAGTTTTACACTAAAGAGATATAGGATAAAATAATTTAAAATCTTTTTTAAATTATATTCCATGGACATATTTAGACCCTGTACCATATATTATATATTAATGGTCTAGTTTTGATGCATTTTAATAGAATAATATGTTAATATATTTTTTGTATTTTCAATAATTCCAAATTTGTCCTTCCCCTAACTATTAAATGGAGACTCATTCTCCTCTAATATACATGCATAAAAATTATTGTTAGAAAAATAAAGGGTCGAATACATTAATTAAATTCATAACTGTTACCTAGTTATTGATTTTTATTATAATATCATCATTGTATGGATTTATTTATAAATATATAGAGGTTATCTGAAGAAGTGGTATAGTTATTAACCAAGCATTCTGATTTTATTTATTCTTATAAATCATTCAAATATAATTAAAATAATATAAATAATTGAAAATGTATATTCCACACATATATATATATATATATGTATATTTATATTAATATTATTCCAATTTGAGTAATTGATATCCACCACATCTTCAATGAAACGGGAAATTAACTCATTGATCATGTGTAAAGTTAACTACCACCACACAAACAGACCTAAACTATTTTCCATCACCACTTATCAAAAATTGATATAACATGTTAGTTAATATATACATATATATTATAATAATTAAATAATTATAGTTTTTTAATTATAGTTTTAAATTTACCATCTTACAATCTAATCTGTTGTAAAATGATAATGTACCTCATGCATACATGTTGACTATCACCTCCATGATGTGAAATGATTAATTTTTCATTTTTTTGTTTTAGATTGATGGAGTTACAGATGAATTTTATGATAATATTTTGATTTTTTAAATTATAAAGACTATATAATGGTTAATTTTTATTTACCCATATTTACCTCAACCCATCGAAAAACTAAAATTGTGTTCTTGTTTATTTACATCCAACCATCTCAATGAATAGGGAATTTATTATCATTATAATAATTAAAAGGATTATTAAATATATATAATGAATATTAATTTTTTTTATATCATAAATAAAATTCTATATATGATTTAACCATAATCAATCCACAACTAATAAAACTACTGAACAAAACATATATGAAAAATGAACTAATTAATATTTGAAATTGTGAGTTTGATAAAAAAAATTATTAATAAGCTGTTCAAATAAGGATATAAGTAAATAAAATATGAAATTATATATATAAATCCTGTTATGTAATAAAATTATAATAAATCTATTTTTATTATATTAGTGGTTCTAACACATACAATGGATGTCTGGTCAATGGAAAAGAATTTTTTTGTTACATTATCATTATTTATCATGATTGATTATGTTTATTTTACTGAGAATAAAATTTCATGATTTAAATCTGCTAAATTTCTTGAATATTTTTATATTTTTATATTTTATGGAAATATATATATATATATTTATATATATATATATATATTTCATTTCACTTTATCTACATACACAAGAGACCAAAATATTATTTTTAAGGAAATCCAACATTATTTATTTCATAGATCGAAAATTAATTCCCTTTTCAAATTTTTCAAAAAATGTTTTCATGAATGGGTTTTATATTATATATTTTATCATAGTAATTGTCTTCCATTTTCATACTTTTTTAAAATAATGTCTACCAGGAATATTCTATCCATTTTGTAAATATGGTACTTTTTGTCTTTTTAAAAAATATTGAAAGTAATGTTTTATTTTAACATATACAACATTATACAAATTTATTTCTATCATGAAGACTCAATTCATTGAAGATTCAATAAAAAAACTTCAATTTTTCGTTCAATGTTTTTTAATATGTTTAATATTTTAATCCTTTAAATAGGTTATATGAAAATGAAAAGGTTATTTTACTTAATAAATATTCTACATGTATTTTCAAGGTATTTTCATGTAATATTAAATTAGTGGATGTTACATATTTTTTATTAAGAATATTATCTATTGATAAGATACAAAATATTTTTATTGATGTTTTATAATTATGATTCTAATAACTTATAAAACCTATAAAATTTCCATCAGTTATATTACGATGAATTGATGAAATGATTATGAAAAAAAATCATTCACATAGGTTATCATATGATGAATGTATTATGAAATTGTGGAAGGCAAATTTATTATTTTCAGTATTTCCCTCGTTGGAAAATATTTATATATACCATTAATGAATATGGTAAATATACTCATCGCATGAGATATATGAGACTAGAATGGGGTGTGAACCCTGTTTAGTAAGGGACTCTATACAATATAATTTCATTCAAAGTAATCCTTGATACTCTGTTATTTATGATATTATACTCAGTCCACATTGATAGTATGGGAATATTTCCTCGGCTAACATTGAAATGTTTTCTATTATTATCTTTATTCCAATAACACATGCATTATGGAGAAGTTATACTTTCCAGAACCACATTCTGTGACTCTGTTATGATTCAAGTCTTTTGAACACCGATGAATTATTCCATGAATCTGATTATGATCTATGATATATAGGTTTTGATTTTAAAATTGGATTCTCAATTTATCATACAAATATTATATTATTATGTTAATGAGATCATTGATATATCCCTTTCTTACCATTATTGAGGATATAATATCGATATTTCATATGTTTCCATCCCTATGTTATGAAGAATGGTAAAATGTATGTTATGTTTTAGATGTGTAATACTTATCTTGAACATAATGGGAGATGATTTTTTTTATTAACTAGTTTTATAGTATCCACGTTCAAAAGATACTAGAATAGGAAAGTATGGAATGAAAAATACAGGATGAAGTAGTTGTATTAGATAAAGGAATGGTTATCCTTTGGATAATAACACATGAAATCATTACTGGTAACCCTGGAAGAATTCAAATTAGATGAGTAAATCTTATGTTTGGTTAAATAAAGTCGTAAGGATTTACCAGAAAAATAGTCTTATCCAGTTACTAAAATTGGGCGTCGTTTTGGAATTGATTCATTTATGTGCAATAACCCTGAAATTTTCTTGTCTAGTATAGTCATAAATTTTCCTTCTGAGTGTTCCCTTATTACGGACCTAGTTTAAAAATAATGTGGTATATTCTTATTTTAACTAACATTCTCTTTATGAACCACAATGGAGTATTTCAATTGATCATAACAATGAATGTCTAAGGTAGAACCAAAAGCATCATATATTGAAAATAATTTATTTATGATTTAAACATTTTATAAATATGTTTTCGTAATTATGTCGTTTCCCACAATATTTTTTGTTTCTCAGAATATTTATTTTTGTTTTCAACATATGTCTAGAACCCAAATAAACCATGTTTATAATAAATGTGATGGATAATGAAATTATTGTACTTCTGAGGAGCTAAATTTTTTAATACAGTAATAGATAATCCCATTTATATTATTAAACAAATTTTAAAATATATGAATCATATTGAGCTTCCAAACAAGAAAATGAGGGAGATACATTATGTTGGGACATTAATGAGGCAACAACCCCTTTTATTTAGTGGTATCACTAATACACTTGTCACATATCAGTAGACTAACTCCTCTAAAATTATATTTTACAATCCCTTGACTTAATAAAATAAATATTCTATCTTGACTTTATTTCATATTTATGAATAATTAGATCAATAATATATGCTTGTATATAATAAGAGGAAAAATAAATATATTGACTCCACAAATTGGGATGAGATTAAAATATTATTTTTCAGTAGGTAAATTACTTATATTATTTATATAAACATCATGAAGTAATTACATAAGCTAAATCACAAGGATGATGAATCTATAGATTCAAATGTAAAATTGTTTACAAGACAGACATGGTATGGTTAAGGAATTATCATCAAAACTGATAATATGCTTCGAAAATTCTTCAGTACAAAAAAAAACAATTACTTGAAGAGAATTATCTATAATAGAACATGACAGATTAGATGAAAAAAAATTTAAGTTCTACAAAGATTGAAATTTATATAGGATTTGTGTGTAAATATCATGGTTTTAATAAGAATAGAATGAAATAATTGAAAAGAAAATATAAAAGCCAAGGAATGAAGAATATGATCCATAGAATGAACCACCCACACTCTAGTATATAAAATTTATAGAGTATAGGTATTATGCTCATAGGTTTCCAAATTCAGAGGTTAATGGTGACAATCAACATATAAAATCAAATAATCAGTGAGACAAATGTAATTCTCATTCCATCATTATTTTTTATTGGGGTATAGTAATGATATGGTGAAATTTAGACACATTATCCACCTTGGAATTGATAATGGAATTTTTTATGCTTTATCTAAAAACACATTTATGTTATAACACTTCTATATGGGTATCCACATTGTACCAAATTTTTTTTATAATTAATAATAAAAACCCCTAATGGTATGATGATTAAATATCATGTCAATATTCTTCTCCAATTGTAGTTTTTTAGAATTTTCTTCCTTGAAATCATGTTATTCTTTATCCCGTTGAATTAGATGTTATATTTGGAATGAATTGAAAATATCTAGATAAATTACACAATAATATCTAAGGAATGGGATTTGATGATTGATATTACGAAATATCCATTAACTTTATATTAGGGATGTAGTAAACATGGTCACCTTCTGGAAATCACATTTATTGTATGGGTCCTGATTCCTAATAAAAATCATAATTAATTGTATGGATATTTTTCATCTTTTTAAGGAATTTGTAGAAGAGTATCATTATTTTCCACTGAATCATGATGTGTTTTTGAACATAAATCATACCTAGTGTTACACCTATTTCAATAACGCTATATAGAATATATATGACCGATTTCAATGATTTGATGAAGTAGCTCCAAGAAAATATTGAAAATGGATTTATTCACCTAATTGAATCAAATTGGGCACCCCATGAATTTTTTTTAATAAAATTTATAGATCAATAAGAAATTGTAACGATTGTTAGTAAAATGAAAATATATATATCAAGATCATATATCCTCTAACCCGTATTGATGACTTGTTTTTCCATTATTCTTAGATGAATAATTTTCAAAGATATAGTTTTTTGGAAATCAACAATTGAAGGTAACAATAGATGATATACCACTGAATGATGTTTTTTAAATGTATGGAAACTGAATTTATAATTATGAAAATTGGTCTTACTAATCCACATTTATCATCATTTATTTAACGAATGTGTTATTTAGATATTACCTTGACCAGTTTGTGGTTTTATTTATATAAAATATTCCAATATTTTCAAATATAAAAGAATTCCATGAATACCACTTCATGGTTATACTAAATTCCCAAAGGAATGATAAAATGGATGAATACTCTAAAATTTTGATTTTTATCATGAAATGTACTTATTTTTAAGACATATAATCTAATGATATGGTGTATCGGTGAATCTAACAAAGGTATATGTTATTGTATGTTGGTTATAACTAACCATTTTGATTGAGATCAGAATATTTTTTGCTTAGTATAGATTTTATTATTGCTTTATGGATAATTTTTCTTTTATAACAAGTTCACTCACCATGGGATAATAAAATGGATCAAAGATCCTTTGGATGAATGAATTCTTGGATAATTTCAATAAATTGTTTAAAAGGATAGTCAAAACACCTATTCATACATTATACATTAGTGGATAAGTGTTTGGGATCTTCAATGATGCATAAAAGAAAGGAATAGGATGGATTATCTTGCAAAATGATATTGTGAGAGATTATGCCTCACTACAATTGATGTTTCATGATAAAACTTACCCAACCCTTGATTTAAAGTTCGTTGTGGTAAATTTTACATTATATATATGAATAAATTATATTTAAGATGAAATATAGGATATATTTATACTAATCATAAATTTTTTATGAATATTTTTATAGAGAAAGAGTTGAATGTGCACTAGATCAGATTTCTTGTGTGGATTAATGATTATGACAGATCAATACATTAACATTTTTTGAATGTAAAAAGGTTGTCAAATGATTTATGTCAAAAAGAATAGTAGAATATTATATACGTTGCAGATGACAAAATAATTAATATTTTCTAAGAAAAAAATTATGGAACCTGAAATATTAATGGAAGGGATATAGAAAGTTTCAATAAAATGTGTGTGAAACCATCTATCAATGTAATGATTAATGATGTGTATAAAGATGATGTATGGATATATAATAAAAAGGATAAATATTAAATGTGTTTAAAAATGATATTTATGGAATTATAATGTTTATGAACCATTTGTGTGTTCTTCTCATACAAAATTTAAAGAAGTTGATGTTCTGTGAGGCTCACAGTTCAACACTCTCCTTTTATCCTAGATATACAGTGATGTATAGTGATTTGAAATAGTATTTCTTATGGGATAGTATGATGAGATATATTTCATAGTATGTATATGAATTCATCATATAATAACATGTTATGTATAAGAGACTTAAATACCCTGATATGTTTTATCAAGGACATAATTTCTAATTTTTATATGACATGCAACACCGAGCATGATTGTACCATGGCATATATGACCTTTATGACATAAACATTATATTTAATGGTATGAATGACGTTATGTTACTTAATAAATGCATATTAATTTCCTAATCAATATGTATTTCTTAATAATTTCATAGAAAATTATAACTAAATTTTTTTGAATACATTTTATTCATAAAAAATTGTGTTTTTTCAAATATTAGATTTTTTAATATTTTGAAAAAATCTATATTTAAGACCTAATGGTATTATGGAATTTATTTTAAAAAAATATTTAATTCCAATCATTTAGTCGATAAATTGACTAAGAATGAATTATAGTTAATTTTATGAAAATAATATTTTTTGGCGAATAGTTGAGTAACGATTTCTAAAATATATTTATTTATATTCAATTTATTAGGAAATTAAAGACCAACGTTATTAACTAAAAATTATTTAAATTAACATGAGTATGAATTATATATCTTTAATTTTATTAATTAAAAGTTATTGTTTTTTATTTTAGTAAACGTTTTTTATAAAAACATAGTTATTTAGTAAACTAATTTAATGTGCTTAATGTTTATGCATTTTAATTAACAAAAATAACCCATAATGAGTATCAATTTAACTTAAATTAAAATATTAAATATCTATGAATATTAACTAAAATATTAATAAGGATTAATAGTTGTTTCATATTTAATATAAGATAATATTATTCTTGAAATACAAATTTCTTAAAAAACCATTCTTTGACACATATTGATGTTTTTAATGATTGTTGAAATCCACTTATGTAATTTTAATTTGAAAAAATGGAATAAATATTTGGATTCAGCATAATTTATGTTACATAAGAACTTCTAATTAATTTTTTATTATAATAAAAAGTGAAAATATTAGTAATGAATTATTATCGGGGAGGGTAATAAAGGGTTTACCATGGGTGAGAATTTTTTTTAAAATTACCTAAAATATATATTGGATATAATAGATAGAAATATATATACCTTAACTCGTATTATTATTAAAAATAGTCTATTTTTAATACATTTGAGGTATGAATAACCTGGATATTACTTATTATTTTAATAAAATTCAAGTGTGTCCTCCCCTGCACTTACAATATGTCACCCTCTATCCTATTTTCTTAATTCATAAAAATAACTTAGGTTCCTCCAATAACTAGAAAAATATTGTCCCAAATTCCCTCCACCCATTATTGAATTATTTATTTGATCCGTAATCAAAACAAAGAACACACTGGGTATAATCATGAAAAGGTTTTCCAAAAATGAGGCATCATTCTTCACCGTATATTTTTTATATTATTTTTACACCTAATTAAAATTTATTAAACCATGAGTATATAATATCACCAATATATGAAATTTTATTAGATTTTATTATTTTAATGGAACATCTTAAATCCATGTCTTGTTCCATAAAATGGAAAATAAATCCATCATTAGTGTGTATGATGGAATACCACCCCATAAACCAATTATTTTTTCCATCATCACAACCCAAATCAAGATATAATAATGGAATTAATGTTTATATATATTTTTAATTAATTAATTATAATTATTAAATGATAATATTTCATTTAATTGTTTCTTAAACATTCACAGAAAAATGATAACATCGTTCATGAGTATGTGTGGACTACCACATTCATGACGTGATATGAATATCTTATTCACCACCACTAAACATGAATCATAAATATAAATATATTTAAATAAATAATATTATATTTATGATATTATTATAATTTTATAAATATAATATAATACTTATTTTATTTCCATAACAATCGTTGAAAAACTAAAACACTACTCATTTTTATGTATGTCCTAAAAAAATGGATGCACTACTACAAAATAAATTTATATCCATGATTTTAAACCCTTGATATTGGCCCAAAAAATAACTAATATAAGTTATATCCATGGATCACTCAACTATGGATGGTATTGGTGTTGCTATATCGCAATAGAAGTGGTTAAAAATGTGCCCCAACCCTATATAAATAGTTTGAGAACCGTTGCATAGGATAAAATAACTCATCGTTTAAAGACACAGTTGAAAACCGTGCATATAGACCTTCATATTTCCTAAAACCCCAACAAAGTTTAGGTGGTGTTAGCCCCTTTCATCCTCCCCAACGCCCCTACAAATCCCCCCACTATCCCCCTTACACCACACCTCCACATTAAAACCCACCCATGCACCCCCATCAAAACCCTCCAACCCACCAACCATCCCCCCTAGATCCCCCTTTCCACCCTACAAAGTCCCCCTACCCCAAGAAGAAGATCCCCCATGGATAGACCCCTAAAATGCCCCCACACCTGGATGGACCCCACCCACCCCTAAATAACCCCCCCCCCCCCTTCAGGACACCCCATAGATAGCACCCTACCCTGGATATACCCCCTCCTAGAAAACACCCCCAAACCACTTGGATAGATCCCCCTGGAGAGCCCCCCACCCCCTCTTGGACCCCCACTAGACATCACATCCCCTCCTAGAATACTCCAGCCCCCCTCTAGTACACATCCCTTCACACTTAAACACCACGTAGACATACCCTCATCCCCTGGAAAATCCCCCAAACAACCCACCCCCTCGGACAGACACCCCCTACAAACAAATTCCCGCAATGAACAACCCCCTTTCATCCCCTGCACACATCACATTCACCCCATTCCCCTTACACACACCACCTTGTTCACACCCCCTTACACACCATCACACCCCCCTTTACACCCCTTACACCACCCCTGTTGGGCACCCCCATTGCGCCCCTCTTGAATAGACCCCTCCCCCTGGACAGAGACCTCCCTTACACCCACATGAACAACCACCCCCAGATAGACACACACACACCTACACACACACCCTTGCACACCCCCCCCCTACATAGCCCCAATTCACATACCTCCACAGCCCCCTACAACCCACTCCCCCACCCCCCGCATAACACTTTCACCACCCACTGCACCCCCCCACACCCATTTCAGGTAGAATTTTGGAATGGAACTAAAGATGGAAATATATGGTGTTCTGGTGTCCAAGTTAACACATAGAGACCTCAGGTGTAGAGAGTCATAGTGGACTATGTGTTTATGGATTTCTTATTGTTTTCTTTTAGGTTTATATTGATATGTACATTCTTATACTAAATAACCTGATCATTAATAATTTTTTTGTTCAAATGATATCCAATTCCAACCAATAAATAGACTACATAGTGGTATCATGAATCACCAGATAACACAAACCACAACATTATTTCTTTTACTACATCATGTTATAGACATTGGTTCATATTTACAAACATATACAACATTCACGTATGGATCATATTTTTTAGTCAAATAATTTTGAAATGATACCATGTATTTTGGATATGATCATCATATAAACACTCTCTAACCTTGGAGGGAAACCATTGTACCAAAATTGTGAGAAACTGAAAGCTCACTACATGTGATTTGGTAGACATATTAGTGTTTGTGAAAGATGATAAAATATGGTTAGGAGGTCGATTAATAAATAGTGTGGCAGACTGGGAGATTATTTTTTCCTGATGATTAACTACTCAATGTTAATGTGTCTTGAAGAATCGTATTTCATTGAAAGTTAAGTATAGAGAAGCACCTGAAAAGATATGGAAATTATGGTAATGTTGTAAATCATTGATGATTGTATGACTTATAAAGTCATATGAAAGTGTTGTGCATAAGAATTTCCTAAAAGTATTCAAATATCTACAATATTATATTGTTTGAATATGTGGTAATATAATATTTGAAAATATCATCTCATTTGTGGGATTAATACTAACCCCTATACACCCCATGCACCGCTACACACCCCCAATGTACACCTCTTGCACCATCCCCATAACCCTTTCACCCTCCCCCTTCCCCAGGCATTATAACATAGCTCACAACCACCCCTACATACATCACACACACTACCCCCAACCAACTCCCCTACCCCCTGCACAGACCCCCTGCCCACCCCTATCACACCCCCAACCCACCCCATTTACCCACAACAGTGGAGGTGATTGGTTATTATTGGACATTTACAACTTCCCCTTAAGACATTTCAAAAGTGGGGTGAATTTCACCCTAAACAAGATAGTGTATTTATTTTATGAAACCCAATTAAACATTATAATGGAGGTATAACCATTACATAATTCAATACATGAGGCAATACCGCTCATGTTCCATGTTAACCATGTTCGCTTCTATTTAACACGTTCAATAAATTAAAATATGAAAGTTCTATTTATAATATCATAGGGGGTCACATAGTTATGACTTGGTCAATATAGCACTTGCCTACATTGGAAACTCCAACATAAAAGTCTAAAGACACTTCAAGGGTGTTTGGGGTCATTAAACAACATTAATAAAAAGAGGGAAACTAACTACATGGATATAAAAAGTGTCAAGTACAATGTGTAATTTATGACTACCAATGACATGAGGATTAAAGGAAACATTAATGCAATAATGTAATAAAAGGTATACCATTGTGAGTAATTTTAGAATGTGCACCTCCATTGGAGGGTTATTATTACAAAACCCAGAATTTTATATAAAAAACAATTATCTTAACTAACAATTATTCAAGAATAGAAATTTAAAATAAACAAGAAGAATTATGAATACAACTAAAGGAAATGTAAAACAGTCATTAATTAAAGAGGCTAGGAGAGGGACCCTACGTATAATGTGCCAAGACACACTCGACACATGACACTTTTATCAGTGACAACTCTAAGACGCTTCATCCATCCTCTGGAAATATGCACCTTTTCATATACATATGGACACACTAAACCAAACGTACGTCTCTGTAGGGCCTTGACCATTCACAAGAGGATCCTTATATATATATATTATCACATGCAAAATCTAGTTATCACCCACACACATATGCATTTTACATATATATACATAAGAACACCTAGCCCCATATATGTAATTTCACTTCAATGGGAGGATATACATATAACAGGAGAAATTATTATATATATTCTTACCTATGCATACGCAGTGAGTCTCCATTGACTATAGTTTCCACAACACAAACGAACGGGTCCCATGAGACTTCAACAAAATTTCAGTGATCTAATGAATCATCAATAATTGAACCAAAAAATTGATGTGGGATAAAAAAGATTAATGAGAATGAAAATAGTATAACATGTGATGATGATAGCAACATCAACATGGAGCATTATTATAAAGATTAAGACATTGGGATAACAATATCATGTTAAATTCAACACAGTATCATGCGAATACATGGGTGAAATGAGATATTAACATAAAATAATAAAACAAAGGAACAACTCATTCAATGTATTCGATAACTAATTCCCCAGGTATAACATTTGTTTTACCATTTGAATATTTATCATGCATGATTTATTTTAAATATTAAAAAATATCACTATTTCAAGAACTTTTGATATTTGAAGAAAATATGAGAAAAAATTATAGTGTAAGAAATATAAGTATGAAAATAAGTGATTTTTTGAAAAAATAACTATTTCAATAAAAAATGATAAACATATTGACCCCATGTCACAGTCTATAATGCAGTCATGATTTTAGATAAGTACAAGCCACAAAATTGCATTCCGATTTTCTACCCCTTCCCCATCCTCACTACACACCACACTTACACCCCCACATCCTTCCCCAAGAACACCCTCTCCATGCCCCTACACCCTCCCACCTTTCACCCCACCTATACACTCCCCCTTTTCTGCCCCATCCCTTGGAAACCCCCCTACACCCTGCCACCTGCACCCCACCTGCACCTTCCCCCCTCCACGTGCCACTACGAATCCCCCACACTACACCAACACCCCCACACCCTACACACCCCCTACCCACTTTCACCATTTACCACAATCTTTCACCCCTAAAACTCCCCCCTCACCTTACCCCCTACCCCCTGCACACCCTCCACCCCCTCCCTCTCCCCTTCCCCCAGCCCCTGCACCTTCCCACCTTGCACCCCACCTGCTCCCTCCCACTAACACCTGCCCCATCCCTTATCCCTGATGACCCCCACTATCCCCACTGAACCCTCTCCCTTGCACCCCTCCTACCCACTCCCCTCCTCCTTCCCCAGAAGACCAATATCTTACCCTAACACCCCACCCCCTGCACACCCCCTGCACCACATTCACCATTTCCCTCCACCTTGCACACCTCCCCCCTCACCCTAACCCATGAACACCCTCCAACACCCCTCCCCCATCCCCTGTGCACACCCTCCCCCTCCCCATTCCCCAATACCCTCCCACATTGCAAGCCACGTACACCATCCACTTCCTCTAACCCTTCCACAAACCACTACAGAGCCCCCCTAGACCCCCTCCCTCTACCCCTACAGACCCACCTACCCCTGAAGACTCTCCTTCGATTACAGACCCTCGGTATCATCCCACTTACTACATGAATATTATTTCTCTCACTTGGCCCAGCTCTAGGTTCACCCACTAGAATTAATTAGTCTTATATAAGTACTTATCTTTTTATGAGTGTTGGTTTTAAAAAATAATGGGAATAAACACACTAAATCAACAATAAAGTATTTTATTTCATAATAGTTACAACATGCACATAATAAAACCCTCAAATTCAGAGAAATAATCATCACTTAGAAATGACAATAAACTAGTTGAACATGTAAAAACACTAAATCCACATAACATGAATTTAATTCTATGTAATTTTATTCATTTGTAAATCATTCCTCACACCTATAAGAAAATAAAATATAATAATTTCATAGATGTTAAAATTAATAGATAATAATAATCCCATACTTGAATGTAAGATTCAAATAAAACTAAACCAAAAATTGGGGATATATAACCAATAGTCACTACCTTCAAATCCTATACAATGTTGTAGGAAATAATTAAAGAATGGGGGATGTGAAAATACAAAAAATAATGAGTTAGGAGTATTTTGGTGGAATAAAAAAACTATTAAATCACAAGAACGTGGTTTAAGTTAGTATGGACTGAACGGATATAAAAACAGCCCTATAAGTGGAAAATCCATTGTTTATGATTTCAAATATGGATTCTCTATGACCCTTGAGAGGTTAAGGTGTTCAAATTTCCCGTTCATATATCATTAAATCAGAATCTTTTAAAATACGTATAATAAACCACTATAAACCCTATGATTCAATTAATTCAATGGTATGTTTAAAACCTAAACTAATGGATTAAAAAATATGTTTATTTGACCCTTAAAAATCATTATTTTAGATTAAAACTCAATTTTAATCAAATTAGAAATCTTGGGGAATGTTGAAATACTAATAATATTTGTAAACTATTGAAATGTTCATGAGAAGGGATTAACCACACAGAGAAAATAAAATATACAAAAAAAGAAACCAACCAACCCTAAGAAGGAACAATCGACCACATTAAAGAATCCAACAGATTATAAAAAACAACTAATTGACTATACTAAAGAATCAACTGAGAGAAATAAGAAAACAATATATTGTAGGATGGATCCAACTGGCCACATAAAAGAATAAACTATTGATAATAATGATGAAACTCATAGTACCATGGAACTAACTAGATAAATGAAGGAACCAATCCATGGATTTAAGGAATCAATTAACCATATGACTCAACCAACTGACTGCATGAAGGAATTAATTGATCACATGAAGGATCCAACTAACCAAATGAAGTGAAATTTTACTGCATGATATTTCAAGTGACTATTAGAGATAAATTAGAAATTTCAAATTGTATAAGGGCCACAAACTCCCTATATACACTTCCAGACATTGGGAAATAACAAAGGGCATGTTTTATAAAATCAGATCATTATATTTTATATCTATAATTTTCTTTTGGAACTACATGTTTTTTACAGAAATTATCAAACCATCATTACTACCTCCTCTATAGTGAAGGGGTAGTGAACACTACTCAACTACTTTATTGAACATTCCAACATCAGACACCATCATATTTTATTAAACCCTTGACCCAACTAACTCCACTATTAGAAGAGTACTCTGAGGGAAGGTAAGGATAAATGTTTTGGAAAAATATGGAAAGAGACAGTGAATTATTAGAGAAGTTCATAACCAATGAAACCCTTTCATCACATACTCAGTAACTCACATGAATGAAAATGAAGCATAGAAAATTAAGTGCTAGTACAATGGATTACCACTTCCCCCCTGGGGATCAACCCTCAGGTTAGTCATCCATGACCATGGATGTGTTCAGATGAGTGGGATAAACATATAAGGTGGACACTATTATATTTTATTATATGGAAAAAATACATAACACTATACTACATTAAATCCATGTCTGAGTGGATAAGGTTTAAAATCAGTTACATGGATATGATTCAAATTTCAAATAAGTAACTAGGATATTAAATGAGAATTAAATGAATTCCACATGGAAATGGTTGAGAGTTGATAATTTACCACGAAGGCGATAGGGTTTCCTCCTTTGGTGGAAGTGAATGGTAGAATCGCAATGGGGATGAGGATGGGGCAGCGTTGCTAGGGGATGAAGATGTGGCAGCATCGCGAAGGCCATCCGAAAACCATCTGAGGATGAGGATTGGGGAGAGAAGAGGTCATGAAGGCGTCGGGGAAGAAGGGTTGTCACCGAGGGGAGAGGTCATAGCCAAGAAGAGTGATCACCATTGACAGCGGATAAGTCACGATGATGGAGGTGGGCAGGTGAGAGGATAAGTCACCGCTGAGAAGAGTGGTCCCCCAAGAGAGAAGAGGACACTAGTTAGGTGGGTCATGAGGTATCGTGGAGATGAGAGAGTCATGAAGGTTTTAATAACCATATACCCACATGTTTTAGTTAAAACTATGGCTATAAACTGACCTATATCCATAAATCACAAAATAGTGGTTATAGATCTATGTTTATAGGTCATTTTTCAAATTGAGTTATAAAGTAGTGTATTTGCCATAACCATATTTCATTATTTACATAATAATAGTAATTTTTTTTATAAATATGTTAATTATTTAATTATTATTATTCAATAGAAAATGGTATAATTACCACTTTTACTCTAGTCAACCTATAGACGTTTTTTTATTTATATGTTGAATACTTTTAAAACAGATAATGTAAACATAAATGATCAACTCATTGTGCACTAAAAGGAATGAGATGAAATAAAAGGTGTAAAATTTTTATAAATTATTTAATTAAATAAAATTGTTTTTTATCATAAGATAAAAAATATATGAGACGATTTGAACTAATTTTAATAGACACTTTAACTTAAATTCTCATTTTATAACAGTTAAAAATTTATTTTATGAATCTCTTTATTCCATGTCTATGTTTATTCTTTTTATTCATGAAAAATATTATTTCTTATTAAAATGATTAATTTTTTATTTATAATAGATTTAATTTAATTTAATATTATTATAATGATTATTTTTAAGGTCTTCTGTAAGGGAATTGTGAAAAAATCATCTTTTAAATTATAAATTCAACTATTTTTATTCAATTTTCATATTTTAAAAAGAATATTATTAATAAAATATTTTTAATTTAAATTATTTATTAGGTTGTTATTAGGTTTAATTTTAAATTAGTTCATATGTTTTGAAAAAAGAAATTATTTGTGAAATATTTGACAATCATTTCAAAATACAAAAGCAATGTTATATTTTAACATATGTGTAAACGATGAAGTTTTACAACTATGATAATAGATGCTTAATGTCTAGATTCGATTAGAATAATTCATAGCTTCTTCAATGAAAAAACATAACACCCTATTTTTTTGGGTATTTTTGACAATGAAAAATGTTTTCGAAAAGATAACATTTTATATATTTCTGAAAGTGTTTTGTACACATCGTTAAAAGATTTTTTAAAGGTTTAATTTTTAAAATTCGAATGGTTAGATTTTTTTAATCATGATATGGTCCTATAAAAATATATAAAAGATGGTTTGAGAATAGATATTTCTGGTGGATGATTATAATATAGCATATACCAAATATTGAGACCCATTAGAGATCATGAACAATGTTTGATCCCATTATCGCTTATATAAATTATGAGCTGCATTATTGATATCATAAATTATAGGTAATGTTACCTATATATAATTTAAAATAAGGTTGTATTTATCAAAGGGGTTATATAATGGATTTAACATCGTTCTTATTATTTTTTAAAACAGTTTAGAAAAATTTATGAATATGATGCATTATGTTAACTGAAGGGGTTTTTATTTACATACTACGGGGTTTAATTGTTTTAATTTTAAAAAAATTGTTCATGTTTTTATTGTGGAAATTATTTATTTCATTATATTTAAGATAATTGATATGAAAAAACTTTTCGAGATATTTCATTTTATTCAATGGACTATAATATTTTTTAGCACTTATTGATATTTTATTTCTTCATACCATGTTTTTAGTTTTTTTACAGGGTTTATGGATGGTTAATAATAAAGAAGTTGTCAAAATGAATGTTTTAATGATTTTCCATGAAATGAAAACATTTTCCATATCAAAATTATTATATTATTGAAAAAAACTATAAAAATTTGAGGTTTCCACTTTATAAAATAGGGGGTTTTTCATGTATTAGTTATGAACTAATTCCAAAAAATAATAAACCTAAAAAAATCCCCAAAATGATAGAAAGTGAATTCCTAAAAAGAGATAAGGTAATATTGAGGCTCAGGTACTTTTTTTGGGGTCAAATGATAGGTTTTGATGAATTCAGATGTCATATTTTTACTTTAGTGTATGTTTAATGTCCCCAATAAACTAAAAGGATAGTATTTTAAGGAGAATCATATTTATTACAGGTAAATACAAATTTTTGATATAGTTTTTCCTGGTCGATTATATCTTAGTACATATCCTCCATATATGATGAGATATTATGGTTTATTTTATATACTCATTGTATCCTCTTATGATTTTATTAATTTTTTTATCCATAAGAAAAAAAAATTAATACTGTTTGTGAAGGATAATGTAATAGTTTTCTAAATGAGAAACCAAATGAATTTTAATAAATAGTTAAGAATTGTTAGGTAATTCAAATGTTGATATCACATTTTATTAGTAACATATATAACCTATACGAGTTTATAATCCATAAAATAATAAACAAATGATGCACCATGAATGACTAGGTGATAAAGATATTAATTGTAAAAATATTCAATTACTCATGTGTTATGAATATGGAAAAAAATTGAGAAAATTTATTAAGGGAATTTTAAAATGTTTTTTATGTTGGTATGTTGGGAATAAATATATAATAATAACTGAAAAGTGGAAGTATTTAGTTTATTCAATGAAGGAGAATAATGTCATTCCCAATATTTAAATATATTTTTTAAATATAATGACCATAGGCTATATGAACATTGTTGTCCTATGTTTAAATATTAGGAAATTTATCGGTAAGGCCATAAAATAATTTTTTTTAAGAATGACTAAGGTCATTATAGTCGAATATGATTAGACGATTAATGATAATGAAATGTATGGATTTTATCATGGAATATTTTTTGAAATCTGCACATGAATCATGTTTTTTTTCCATAGGAATGAAGTACTAAGAAAAATGTTGGAAAAACACATTTAATTTGTCTTAAAGGACATCGAGTTATTAAAATGCCTATATTTTTGGGAGTCAAGATTTTTCCTTTAATGGTATATTTAAGGATGATCTTCAGTTCTGGATAACTAATACCCTTTGGATGATTTTTGTGATGGGTGTCCATTGGGAGACATTCACTGAGCTTCGATAGATTTTTTAGGAATCTACAACTATTATGTTTAAAATTTAAATGTTTTTTTTGATAATTAATGGTATATTAATTTTGTTCTCATGAGTTCAATGGTTTCAATAACATTTACTGTTTTTATTTTTATTGATTATTGAGGTTATTTTTTACGATATTTATTATATTTCTTAGAATATTTTATTAGTATTTTTATTATTTATAGAAATAGGACAACCCAATATATCAGTGAAAGCTCATCACATCTGGAAAGTCCAAGAGGCTTAAATCTATAACCAAAGGGCAATTAGAGTGCATGTTATACCAATGTTTTACATTATTTTATTGATAGTAAGACATTTATTTTCATTTAATAATGATTATTATAATGATAATGATACTTTTTGGAATATTAATTTTATCAAATAGATAACCATGGGAATGAAAAGTGATTAATTGATCAATTTTTTAATGTTTTTCTAGATGAATTTGAATATTATAAATCATTATATCATTATGTAAAATTCAATGATATGGAATTTTATATGAGGATTAATGGTTGAATTTCTTTTTCAGTATCATATATGATTTTATTGTGGATTTATTTTAATTATACTTCTTTATGGAAATAATTATCTTATATTAGAGATTATATGATTGGGGAATATATATTTTCTGTAAGATTCTCTATGATTTATTGATGTTGTAGGGAGATATATGAAAAAAAATTCATTAAAAAAGATTTAAAAAATCATTCTCAAATTTGGGATTCAATTAGAGTCTATAATATTTTGATGAATTTTATCGATAACTGTTAATGGAATGATTTAGTTTGAACATAGGGTATTATAGTAGAATTTTTTAGATTAATTATATGGAGGTTTGTTAATTTTAGAAATTAAATTTACATTATATACCTATATTTTGGGGGAATGTTAGTAATTAATGAAAATATACTTTTCATGTAAGTAAATTTCCTTATTTTTTTTTGTCTAAATGATATGGAATTCCTTAAATCTTTAAAATTGACATGAAAAGAAAACGTTATCTTATTGAGTTATTTTTTAACCAAATGATTGTTATTTCACACTTCATTGATATTTTGTTTCGTGGTCCTCAGTATTGTAAATATCATTCAAATTACTATGATAAATTATCTATATATCTATGATTCATTAAATGGAAATTTTGATTCACCTAAATGTCCATGTTTTAAATTCCCACTAATTTTTTCATTCATGGACACCAAGACATGTGTTATTCTACATAAACATAATATTTCCCTTTCTCTCGTATCATGAAGATGTTTTGACCACTTTTTGTTATGTAGGATTTTAATAATAGTATTGTAAAATTTATAATCATTGATTATAATGGTAAACCGAAAATTCTGAGTGCCCATGTTTTTAATTTGGTGTGGGGGGTAGAATGTTATATGAAGATATTTTAAAATAACAATATTATCTTTTTTGACATATACGAAACAAAACACAGAAAATAAACATCCCATCAATTATATCACCAGTATAAACATACCAATAAGTTCATATAAATGATAAGTATTAGGTACATTATGAAACATATATAACTCCCTAATCAGTATAGATGTATTGATAAATTATTTGGATTTAACCATTAATTATTTATAATGACATTTTATTCATCATAAAATATATTTCATTAAAAAGAGTTTTATTTTCATTTTTGGAAAAATATTAAATTTAATTTCTTCCTTTTTTATAGAATTAATTTAATAAAATAATTTTTACTATTTTATTTATAATGAACAAATTAAAGTATGATCAATGGTTGAAAATTTTATAAAAATATTAATTATTCAAAGAATAGTTAAAATAATATTTTTCGAAAGTAGTCATTTATTTTAAAAAAATTAAGTATTGGAAAATTACTAATATGATTTTAATGTTACTTCGTGTAAAATATTTTTTATTTAGTAATATTTTATCTAATTGATTTCATTATAAAAAATGTCTTACTGGATTTTAGTATTTTTTGGGCTTAATGGATCATTTTTATGAAAATAGTTCTCATGTGTATAATTTTTATCCATGTTAATTAATTAACAACAATTAATAATCAATTAATTAAACGAGTTTTTTATATTATATATCTATAAAACAGAATTAAAAATAAAATAATAATGAATACCAGTTGAATATCTAATGAAATTTAATTTTAGTTTTAAAAATCAATCCCTTGAAAAACTACTTTTCAATGCATATTATATGTTCAATTTTAAAATTAAATTCGACTAATTCATTGAATTAAATTGGGTAAATTAGATTCCAAATATTAAATAGGAATAATTAATTTAATAATATTAGTTAAACTAGTTTATCCATAAGGAATAGAAAAAATATTTAAAATCATTTACAACATCTAAGGTTTAAATGGGTTTACAAGGGGAATAATCTGAAATGACAATGCTACAGATAACTTAATAAATTTTATAAAATCTATTTAATGGAAATATTTAGAACTTGTATCATCTATTTATATTTAATGGTCCATTATTTGATATATTTTCGCCTTGTAAAACATGGGTATAATTTATTTTTTATAAAAATTAAATGTGTCCCCTCTTCTCACATACATTGGAAACCCCACCCCATATCCTTTTCAAATTTTAAAAACCATTTGGTTTAGAAATAAACATGATGGAAAATTTTCCATTCATTACAAAACATATCATTGATTCATTGGTATGTTAAGAAATCATATCTTATAATTCAATTAGTCTATATAAAAAGACGTGGTTTGAAGAAGAAGAAGTTTCATTTTTGACTGAGTATTGTTGTTATGTTTTTTTATTCCACCTACATAAAATATTAAGAAAATAAGATGATAGTATGGCATTATTTTATCCAATATATTAATATATTATTATGATAATGTAATATCCAAAATAAATTTCTTCTTCCATAAAAATGTAAACTAATCTATCATTCATGAGTACAGTAGACTACCTCATTAGTAATTGTGGAAATATATTTTCCATCACAAAAAATCATGAATAGATAGAGTAATTGAATTAATGTATATATGTTATGTTATTGAAATTTATATCATTATTAAATTTTAATATATAATTTAATTTATACCACTTCTTTCTTTAGAAAAAGAAAAATCTATTCATGCGTACGTGTGTACTACCACCTCAATGAAACGACGTGATAACTAATTTTTCAACACATCACATGGATCACATACACACACACACACAAATATATATATATATGAATATTTATGGAAATTAGTTGTTATTTATTATTTTATTTACTTTATGAAAATAACTAATAATAATTACATTATATCTATAGTGGTCATCTATAATTAGGAACATTACTCAGTCGTATGTATGACCAACCATCACCAGGTATGTGACATAGTTCATTTTTAATAACCATATATCTTAAAATGTTAAATTGTTATTAATCTATATATATATGATAACCATTTCATCATTATTATGTTTTATTTGAGGGAATAATGAACTCTTTGACTATATTAAACCCACCAAATTCAATTTTCACATATAAGTTGTATACTTTCGAAATAGCCAAAGTGAACATAAATGATTGTGTAATTACGAGGAGAATGGTCAGAGAAAAAAATAAATTAATAATGAAAAATTAAAAAGGTTTTTTGTATGTAAAAATTTAATATAATTTTCTAATTAAGGATGATAATGAACATATGACATAGCATGGACTCATGTTAAGGGTTACTTTAATATAAAACCACCTTTTGAATGTATTAAAGATTTGTTTCAAAAATATCTCTATTCCATGTAAATATTAATATAAATTATTCAATAAATTATAATTCAGTATCTATATATATCTAAATGGTAATTTTTGACCATTTTTTACCTAATATAGAAGGTGTTTTGTTAAAAAGTGGAATATTTTTAATTTTTTAAAAAGGAAATTTCATTTGAAAATTCACTTATAAATTTTCTATTTCATCAATTTTTCCTCTATTTTCATATGATTAAAAATATTTTAGTAATAAACTTTTAGGTTCATAATTAATTTTGAAAATAACAATTATAACTCCTTTGAATTTGTTTCAAATTTCATTAAAAATTAAATTTTTTCAGAATGTAAGTTTTTATTCAGAAAAGTCAAAAGAATGGTATATTTTAATGTATATTATGGAAATGACTCTTACCACCTCCATAAAATTTTTTGGATGTGTAAATTCTATTATAATATTTCTTTTTTTCTTCATTGAAACCAACCTTTCCATGATATATTGTACTTTTTAATTAAACATGGATTTTTAAATCGAAAATCTATTTGTATATTCAAACGTATTTGACAAAAAACATTAAAAAAGACTCTAAAGTGTTTAATGAGGAAATATTTAAAATTAAAATATTATATTCATAATATATTCCTTACACAATGATAATATGATATTTTTATCCCCATTATAACTCACAAATGTTCCCAGTTATAAATAATAATAAAAACGTTAGGCTGGTAAAACATATATGTTGGGTGAGATATATTATATCATTACAAAAAATATGGGTATGTTATATTTATTTTGACGAAATAGTGACAAATTTACTAGTGGTTTTCACCTCTAGATTTAAAAGGGGCCAATTTATTTCATACAGGCTTCTTGAATGGTTTATTAATATAATGGTATATTATGCCTAATTTTTTTTTTATTTTATCTCTATGGGTTTCAAATGTATTCATAGAGAAACAATATGTCTATTGTCCATGTGGGAATTATTTATTTCATTCTAAAATTAAAATTTTTACAATGGGAAAATTTTCATGATTTTATTATGTTTGCTAATAGACTAATGGATATCATCTTACATAGGTTTGAGATACAGAGTTTTGTTTTAGTACTAATTACCATACTCAGATATATGGGATGTTTGTGAGAACCATTAAAACTATATAGTATTTGATCAGTTATTGTTATATTGATGTAAAATTTAGTTGTGATAAACACATTTATCTAGTCGACTTGTTGTACAATAAAATATTTCATTCTTGGATTTGGATTGATTCTTATGAATTCCTTTATATAATGATATTTAGAACACCAATACAATGGGGAGATGTTAAAGAAATATATAAAATGGGACATGATCCAACTTATGTAATGAGAGAGAATGTTAGTTCCATTCAATAAAAAATCAATATAGCTTAGAGTCGATAGAAAATTTTGGATGGTAATCAATAACATGACATGAAATTTGAATTTAGGGAGAAGGTATTTATATATATTTCTCAAGAAAATAATTTTATGATATTTAGAAATGATTTAAAGCTAATCCCGAGTTATATTGTCCATTTCATGATTCTTGAATGAGTACAGATGGTATATTATAACATGTCACTTCCATTGAACTTGTCTGAAGTTCAGGATGTCTTTCAAGTATCTCTAAAAGTTAATTAAGTGCCTAAACCATCACATTTATAAAACTCAGAGTTTCTACAACTATGGAATTATAATTGTGATGAATAAAAATCAATAAAAATCAAATATTATAAAGGTAATGTGATTCTAAATAAGAAAAATCACATGTTTACAGCTTTAAAGTGGAATTTAAATTTTGAATATTATTCAGAGAACTAGAAGATGTGATGAAGTATAGATATCCTCATTAGATTGAATTAAAGTAATATAATTTTGAAGGAAAATTCAGTCTAAGGGGTAACAATGACACACTGAAATTTTTTATGATATATTTATTTTTAAATAAATTTAAACTCTTTAATATCATGTAATTTACCCAACCTAAAGTCTAAACCAACTATAATATTTCACTCTATTAAAACATAGTCATCATATTGAGGGTTATTAATACAAATAAAAAATTTATTAAAAATTTATTGTTCATATATGTATAAAAAACATTAATCTTTATTAATTGAATATATATTAAAATAAAAATAATTTGAATATAAAATTAATGTTTCTTTTGAATGATGGTGTTTAGGCATGCAATGTGTTTTTATTTTAAAAAATTAAATTAAAAACTATAGGTGAATGATTTCAATAAAATTTATATATCATATATTCAATCATATGTTTAATTAGTCATCTGGTATTATTTTGTAGTCATGGTAAAATAACAAATCCATTTTAATGATTAAAAAACTTATTTTCCAAATATATCTTTTGTTTTTAGTATTTGAACAGTTATTTGAAATATAATTTTTTCAATTATAAATAATTTTTTTCAAAAACTGAAAATCAATTTTGAAATAAATATTTCAAAATTATCAAAAAATGAATTTTTTATAAAATTTTTGAAGGATTATTTTTCAGATTAATGGTAAAATAACGATTGTTACAAAAAAAATTCATTTTTTTAAAGGTTTTTTCAAATATAAATTACCTATTAAAATGATTTAGAAGTATATTTTTTTCATTATATTATGATTAATCAATTATATGTTATTTGAATCATTTTATATTCTGAACTTTGTTATAATTTCATTTTACACTTATGAAAAAATTTCTCTGTATAATTTATGTTCTCTGTTATTACATGTTTAATTTTACATTAAAATATTCCACTCCCTTAAAAATAAAATTTATAAAATAGATTTTTTATTTTTATTTAGATTAATTAATGTTATTAATTAAGCTAAACATAATTTTTTTCATATTTAATTTTAATAATAGTAAAAATCTATCACCACTATAATGAATAAAATAGGTTTATAAGGTTGTTAAACTATATTTATATGGGTTAAAATGACTTAGAAAAAATTCTAAATTATATATTATAACCATATATAAACCCTATATCATCAAATTTTTAGTAGTGGTCCATTATGGAGGAATTTTATGTGAAAAATATTTTAATATATTTTATCATTTTTTTAAAATCATATAATTTTCTTTTCCAAACGTATAGAACGGCATAGTCTCCTCTCTTTTCTACAATTTAAGTGTTCTTCTTTTACAAAAATGTTGAGACCCCAAACCTAGTTTCCTGGATCTAATTTTTTTTTAAATTTGAATAACATACATGGAAGCTCATAATAATTTACCAAATAGGTTAATAGTCTTGTAAAACAATTTACATACTTGAGTCTCACATTAAATTTTGAAACCAAAATTAAAAAATAATTTTTTTGATGATAAAAATATTACATCAACGTTATCATAACACATAAATCATGGGAAAAAAATGGAATTCTAAATATAGACAAAAAATATATGTACAATAAAATCATCAGTATGGGGAATGAATAAAATAATTTATTTTAACACGCAATGTTTTGATCTAAGGTAGAATTCATGGTGAATATGATGTTTAGTATTTGGTTGATGAGAAGGTATTTGAAACAATATCCCAAATGAAATTTTAATATTTGAAAGACCTAAAAGTATTTTTAGACATGTTTAAATGACCAAGAGGTTCCATTGGTGTTTCTTCGAGTTTTGGGAGAATCTGGATCCGAACAATAAAAATGGGAAGGACTGGGCGGGGTGTATAGTTTTATAGAAAAAGTGTGGCACGCTGGAGGAAACCATGATTCTATTTAAATAGAGCTGATGGTCTCCCACTATTCGAACTAAACATGGATGTGGATCCATATTCTTTTACACCTTGATGTATATTTTTTATAGTGGTATTTTTCATGAATTTATCAAAACTATCCATACCATGTTCCCATCCCATTAAATTTTGTCATTGGTATGTTCCATAAGAACGGTGAATTCATGGTTTTGTGAATTGGTTGGAAAAAAACGATCTCAATTATAGGGAATAAGAATTAATAAAATGAACCATTATCTATTTTTTTTCACCCCTCATTTCAATCTCCTTCATGTGAATAAGGGGGAACCGCTCGAGCTTTCCCCCTATCTGTATGAGGATATATCTTTTATATGGCATTTTATTTGATCCCCATCATGTATACTGGATAACTCTAAATTATTTTATGACTCCACCTTCTTCTTTCCATTCATTATCTCTATAGTTATAATTCCTTTTATATGTGACTTAATTGTCCCTATTTTTATATATTTCTTGCATTTCATTGATTTCAACCTAAATTTACCATTCCAGGACTCGATATTGAATGTGTGGCTATTCATAGCCATCAAGTATGGGGTCTAATTCTTTTCCCTCAAGTTTTTTCATTTTATAAAATTTCCTATTGTACCGTATACTAGAGTTGCCTGAAAAAAAAAATTAAATTATCAATTCCCTAAATTGACAATACATAGATCGCCTTGATATGAATTCATGAATCCTATATATGGTTAAAAATTTTGATCTCTTCCTAAACTTCCCCTTAGATTTGGTTTCAATGAAAATAATGTGTTCACTATTTTTATACATCCTATTGGGTGTGCTGTTGACAGGATTGGTCCTCTTAATGTATGATTCTACCTTACTATGGAGTTATTATTTTCAAGTCAGTTTCATTCTTTAATATAGTAGAATAAATTAATTAAGAACATATATAGGGATACTCGTGTTCCATCTTTGATACACCAAGTATTTGATCATCATGAATGTTCAAATTTATATGAAAAATAGTTTTTATGACGTAGCTGATATTGGTATATAAATATGGGCTCACCATACATTATTTTTACCTTCTATAAAAAATACCAATTCCCTATGGGAGTCCCCATGTATATAATCATAGGATAGATGGTTATGTCATTCCACAAGTGAGACTCGATCCCCTATGAGAGATACCTAGAATTCTATCAGAGGTCATTGTCCCACATAAGAATTTGACTCGTACTTGAATTTTCATTCATGGACCTTTTTAGATGGACTCTGATTCTAGTGAGTCATTTTAGTTCTCCTGGTTCTATACATGTGTTATTTATTACGGTTCTCCTCGATCTAGTCCAGGATTCTAAATATTAGATTTTGGTAAATACATATCTATAAAATCAGCTAATGAAGCATATTTTTTATTCAAGGGGGCCCCTCCAAGAAAAATCTCATACTTTTTGTCATTCCATCACAATATACCTACTTATGAAACTTTCAGTATCTCTATCCACAGTAGTATTTTTTTTGTTTCTTATGTCATATACACATATATCATAGGATGAAGTAGTTATTACCCAGCCTTGTTCCCCTGAGAAACTATAGCGATACTTGGTTCCTTATTTAGTTTTCTAGTGATTATTTATATTTATTTTATATGAACAATTCTTAATTTAAATGCATGAAATGGATTTTTATTTAGACACCATTGGTGGTGGCTTACTAAGTATATCACACACCCATCTCAATATTCTATTGCACTGGGGTACATGAGAAGATCGTATTTTCCATAGTTCCATGGTTGATATATTGGTGGAAAGAATTTAAAATGGGGATATGTGTATATGTCAAAGCTAGTACGCAGGATACTTATGGAGAAGTCAATCATATAATTAGTTCTATATTTTTTTTATTTTGTTCTATTATACTATAGTTCCTACTGAATGTCTACTATTTTTTCAATTTAAGTATATATTTTTCATAATTTTATTGTACAATATTTGGAATTGACAACATTATTCAGTATTTATATTTATCATCTAATTATTTTTAATTTATTATTACTGCTTCTTATTTTGTCTATTACATCCTTATTATTATACCTATGATCAAAATAGAACATGGGGGGATTAGTATCCGTATTTTACCATTATTAGTCCCTAAATACTATTCATAAACATATAGAATATCAGGAGGAAAATTTGAGTCAATGTGGTGACCGATCTGACACCTGGTTTAGTAGTCATTTGTGTTTGGATGTTTCCCAAAGGTATTAGAGACCTTTTTTCATGTTTTATTTATTTTAGGTTGGTAGGTATTATGGTATTTTTTGGGCTCTTGATAAATATTCATCTCTAGAATTTACTGATCCACAAATGTGGAATTGTTCATGTGGATAGGGAAGGGACTCATGTTTCTCCTTCATGATATTACGATTGATTCTGATTTCAGCTAGGTTTTTCAGTGTACATTCCTATTCTAAATGATTTATGGGATTTTCATAATTCCCCATATCCCTATATGGAAATGATATTGAATTACCTACATCTTCATTGGAATATAGAGATTTACATTCCTTATATATTCCCTTTTAAATATATTTCATTGTATGGTTGTTTGAAATATATTTAAATTCCATCTATGATTAAATAAGAATTATTTTATATTCCATTTTATAGATTTTCATATCATCTTCATATCTTCATTTATTTGTATTTTATTTGAATGATTGTTTTCATAACAATATCTACGTTTAATTTAACATGTTTTCTAGTACATCTTTATTCTATTATTTAAATATCATGCATTTCTCATATTCCATGGTTTTGTACCTATTTAGCATGTCCAAATTTATCTACTACTTCAAATAGTAGGTGAAAAAATTGTAATTTAAATGATGGTGGAATAATTTGCAGACACCAATACAAGTGGTTCCTTCATTCATATATTTATGGTGAAATTCGATTTGATAAACCAATCATGACATGTTTAAGAAATGAAGCATTTCATTCATGGGTTGAAAACTATTGGTTTTTATTACATGGAATTTAATTGGAAATGTATAAAGTGTATGGGTTCATTAAAAATCATAAAAAATATAACCCATATATTCAAACCATTATCTATAAATTTACATTACCTCAAAAGTGATGTATGTATAATTAATGATATGTTTTATTTTAAAAATAAATTTGTTATGTTTATAATCGATTATATCCCAATCACATGGGCATTGTTACTCATAGTAAAAACTATATAATTGTACAAATAGACCCAGGTACTTCAGTATGTGAACGTAACTTATGAAATGAACCACTAAGGGTTATTTAAATTTTAATGTTTAAATAAAATAGTGTTGCTTTCAGTTGAACCCAAAATGAATTAACAACATCCTTTTAGGTTTCCTTTTCATTTGAAAATTTTAACACTTAACCCCAAGGGGGATTAATTATTCCATGTATTGATCATTAGTTGAAGTGTCTATAATAATTTTTATAATTTGACATATAACCATATATGGGCATGATACTTGACTATTACCCCTTAAAATAATAAAATGCACAAAATCATCATTATGAGATTTTTTATTATTCCATGGTTTATTAAAATGTGAAATACAAACAAGAGGGTGTTTTTCTATTTATATTGATGTTTAAATTTTAATTAACTAAGAAAATTGTGAATGCATTTACATTAATTAATTATGTTTATCATTTTCTGTTTCTTTAATGATTGGCCTAATTTGGAAGGGGATTTTTGGAAAATAATTAATTTAAGAAAATATATTTATTATTACATGCCAATTTTTTCTCATGTATTAGAAAAATGAAATACCAATTAATTTTTACATATGATTTGTATTAGTATTTTTTAAACTAAACATTGTAATATTTAATGAATTAATTATGTTTTGGTTTAATTCCTTAAATGTAACCTTATGTGGTGTTCATGGTCTTGACCTTCTATAAGGGTAGTTATGTTTTCCACGATAATACCTTTTAATGAGAATGTGAGAATTTTATGTATCCCAATAGTTAATTTATTCAACTTAAATGATTGTCCTTGTATCCTAGTTAATTTTTCAAGCATAAAACTATTCTTGGGTTGAAACATTATGTTTTAGTAATGGGTTGTACCATTATATATTTCTTGGGTGGTAAAAAATTATGATCAATTAATAGAGATATTTCAGTAGGTGAATTAGTGTTTTCTCTAAAATAAGTCACCTAGTGGTGGTTTGACTTTTGTTCCTCTCATTAGTTTGTTTAAAGTTACTCTGAATCTATATTGTGAACTCAATCTTGAGGAAGAAGGTGTGTCTCAAATATTTTTGGAATTAAATTCGATCATCTTAGTGCAATTTTACTTTTTATACAAGATTGACCCATATATGGATATTTTCAGCACTAATTGAGAGGGAATCATTTAAATGATACGTTGAATTTTAAACATGTTTGGACCTATTGGGTGAACTCTATAAATTTTTTATGCTAGTGGAATGGTTTTTATCGGGGTATTATCAGTAATGAGTCATACATAGCTTCCGATGTTGACATACATGGGATTCCATGTAGTAATTCCTTGTAAAAAATCATGGACAATAATTTTCCCCATGAGATGTTCACTATGAAGATTCTACTTTAGGATCAATCAGTTTTCTTGATGTGTGGACATCCCTATATTGTACCAACAAAATTCTTGAAAATACTGACTTATGGACTCCTTGAAATGAGAGTATTGGACTCCAGCTAATAGATATGAGCTTCCCCCAACTCAGTTATGCTCAAATTTTTTTATAGTGATAATCTATGTGTGGTGGATTGAGTATATGACATGGTTTTGCCAAGCCACAACATTTTTTATTGAATGTTTGGTTTGAAATATCACTGGAACTAGGTTATGGGAATTGGTTGACATGTTATATTTCAATGAATGTGGCATAGAGATGGGAATTGTGTTTTTCTATGTGATACACTAGCCATCTAATATCATAATTTTGAGAAATGTTCCCCCTAATGGTCTTCAAATATCTTCTTCCCGTCTTAATGAATACAGTAGGTAGGAAACAGTTTTAGGAATTATATCAAGTTAATCTAGGAGATATGAAAATGTCCACCAAATATTTTCATGGAAATTTTAGCTCAACATGGCTAATTTTGGGTAATTGGGATTCAAGTATTCCTTTATGATATGAATCATTCCATGAGTATATCTATAATGATAGGAGTATATTTAAAATGATAATTATTGTAATGAAGATACAATGACTCAGAATTGTATTTTTTAATGGTAAAACCTATCGTGAAACGTTTCATGTACTATATATTTAATGAGATGATAAAGTGATAACTAATTTTGTTTGAAAAGATTAGGTAAGCCATTTCTCTGAGTTCTTCATAAAAAAGCCTTGTTTTCAGTACTAACAGGTAATGTATTACACATTCAAATGTTCCTTGGAGGTGCATTGGAAATTTGTAAATGCAATGTGGCCATTTGAAGAAGACATCCTTGTTATGTCAGAAGGACTATAGTTATGACACAAGAGGGGGTGAAATGTGTACATTTCAATTTTTTACGATACTGTTGATTCACATAAATAGAAGATTATAATTGGCAGTGTTTCTATAACAAATTATTAGTAGAAGATATGAACATAGAATAAAGCAAAGCAATTTATAGTGGATATGGGAAGAAAGATCCACTAGTCCACTCCACCAATCACCGTCTCTACAAGATTGATGAATTTCACTATTAAGGTCCTCATATCATAAGACCAATCCACAACAAAGTGAAAGTATTTTTAACTCTTACAAATAAAGGATTATAAAATAGAGCCTTTTGGTTCTTTTACAGGGAAATGATAAAACCACAACTTAGTGTGATAAGCTGACACTCCACCAGGACTAAATACCAGATACCTAAAATCAATATATATAAGATGTATTTTGTTGAGAAATATGTTCATCTCAATGTTTTAGTAGCATGGAAATGATAGAAGATTGATCTTCATCTTCAGAAGGATAATAATCATGAACTGTATTTAATGAGATTTGGTTGCACAATATATCTTCAATTTTAAGAACACCAACAAAAAAAGGGAATTGTGCTTCAATATTTGAATATATATATCTCCAATATTTAGTTCTTGTTTCTGATTTTCTTGATCGTAGTATCACTTAATAATATGAGAGAAAATATCATCTATAAATGATTCATTTAATCATTCAATATATTATTTGAATCAATAAAAATCATTCATTAAACCAGTCTGACATTCTGTAAAGAGTTTATCCATGTTAGCATCGATATTTGAACATAACCATGATTATCCATACATTCTCTCTACCCAAAAATAAGTTTTAAAATGTAAATTTTATTACAAAAGCAATTTTGTTAATCAACACATTTGTAATGTTGCAAACTTGTGTATTGTTTTGTAACTATACTTTTTATTTCTGACAAACGTAAGGTTGTTATCCAAACATAATGTTCTTTAACCATACGTTTCTTAAAATGTATGGTTGATTAACCATATGTGCATATCCTTCAACATAATGAATTTTTTTTCATACGTTACTTTCTACGATGTATTGAATGAATAAAATTTCCATTAAATGAAAAATAGTGAATAAGGTTTTCATAAAATTCATAAGAGCATTCCAATAACATTAAAAAATATTCCTCAGAAATAAATAGTTGAATATTTTTTCAAGATAAGAAATATTATGAATATAAATATCCTTAAATACACTCAAAATAAAATCATTCTTAGAAAATAAAGATTATATTTCCTTATTAAAATCAATAATATTGATAGAGGATTGTTGAGACAAAACATGTCCAACAATATCTCCATTTTTGATGATCAAAAATCCCATAAATTAAAACACTAATCGTAGAAATATAATTATATTTTTTTTAAATATTAAAGGAATATAATTTTGAATTTATATAATTAGTTCAATAAAGAATAAATATATATTGTTCTCCCCCAAAGTAAATGTCAATGAAAGATTGTGTTATCTAAATTTATCCCCCTTTTGTGATATCCAAAAGAATTTCTAGAAACATATTAAAACACATTTAATACTGAACAGAATAATATGTGAATGTTATAAGTTACTATAATGATTAATGAAAATTGGATTTTTGGCTATAAGAAAAAAATAAAAAAGAAGATAAAATAATGAAATATAATATATAGATAGTAAACATGTTCATTGATCAATAAATAAAATTATACAATAATGTTTGTAACAAGAAATGAAGACATTAATTATAATGGTTCATTGTAAGATGAAAATATAGAGACTTAGGATTGGCTGGATTTGATTTTTGAATGGAAACAAACATCTCCGTCAGGTCATCCATCTTCATTCTTAGCATCCTTATCAAACTACGACCTTAATGAATTAACAATATCTTGGAGATTTTTTTGACATACAGATTCTCCAAAATGATGACCTTCAAAAACAAATGAATACATTCCACTTGCTTCATGAATAGAACCAACTACTCTAAAAATTTACTCAACATCAATATTATGATATGCTCTCCTTGAATTAACTGATTAATAATAAATTTATGATTTTCCAATAAAACTAACATTTGTACAATGTTTCATTGATGGTCTTGAAGACAATCATTTTTGTATTCTATAACAAATGTAATAGACTGAATTATTCTTATCAAATATGAACTTGTATTACAAGAAGGAGTAGATGTACTGGGCTTATTCACCGAACCATTTACTGATTCAAACTGACATCCCATGTTCCACTTGAATTATTTAAAATCTATTTTTGAAATAGCTTCAGATCGGACCATGGAAAACCCATTTAACATGACTCTCTAGAAGGCATCAAAATTAATTTAAAAAGAATATTCTAATTATGTTCCGGAACATTTTTCTTTGTAATCTCATGCTCTTACCACTGAGTGACATTTTATTCCTAAGACTTGTTGAATATAATAACAATTTATTCAAGCTGAAGAGATATTGAATCACATGTCCCTTCATCTGCATTCATATCCTGATTTTCACCATCAGTAGGAAAATGATGGTCCACGCTTTTCATTATTGATTCATTACAAGAAAATGGATGATTATCGAAAACATTAGTCTGAGAACCCGTAATTTGTTCTGTCTATCACTCGGTTTGATCTAAAATCAAGGGTAAATTTTTTTTTAACTGATTCCTTTAAAATCTGTAGTTTTTGAACAGATACTTTTTTTAGCGAAATCGTCTCTGGCAATCATTGATTGAACATTTTCATTTTGAGTATTCTTTTCTAGAATTGTTTATTCTAGAATACTCTCTTGTACCTATTAATTCACCATAGGTACAATAACAAGATCTCTTTATCGAGTCTCCACTGTAATTTCCTCATCAAAAAGATTCTCTAAAAAATGAACTGAGTATGTTTCTACACCAAAAGACAACATTTTCTCTACAACATTAGGATCATTACTATTTATTGGTTTTATAACAAGTCCCTCTTGACTGTATTCTTACTCTTATTCTATGTTAAATCTACTCCTTCTATGTGTCGTTTTGAGAAAATATATATGTTTTTGATTCAGCTACACCCTCCATTCAAATACATACTTGCTCACCCTGAGTAAAATCTTGTGATCTATATTCCTCTTCATCTCAAATTGGAACAAAATATCCTTTTATTATTTGCTAGAATAATCAAATCCTTCTTAACGTCACGACATTAAAAATATTATTATGATGACAATTGACTCTTGCAACAACTAGACTGACCATGTCATTCTTAAATAAATTCCTTGAAATTCTTTTTCTATATGGATAAAAAATCATTCTAGCATCTGGTGAACAATATTAATGATGATACCAAAATAAATATCGTGATAAATTTAATTTTATTTCACATAAAAAATATACATCATATAAATATCTGGCTTAAGGATTTTATCTATCTCATCCATTGTTAGTGTTATTTCTATCATTATAAACATTCCAAAATATTATGGTATTCCAAAAAATTCATAACAAACATCTTTATAATGTGTGTTGAATTGAAAAAATGGAATAATGTCTTTAGATGAATCTTCCTTATCACCAATTGATTTATGATCGAAATGAAAAATATTTCATATGGGAAGTTCAATGATTTTTCCACCTTCGTATAATAAATAGAGACTTCCATATCTTCAATACTATGAAAAATAATATCATATGAATCTATTGAATTAATCAGCACACTATTATCAAAATAGTTCAGATCTACCTCAAAATGAAATTTTGAGTTGATATTTTTGAATGTTGTCTTGAGCCCTTGAAATTCCCATGCATGTTTTGGGAGAAAGATCGTCTAATATATAAAATCAAGATCAACCACTTTCTCAAATGAATTTTTCATCCTATAACTCTTGGTCATTTTGGGTCACTTGCTTCTCCTTCATTGACTCTCTGGGTTACCATAATTTCTAATGTTTTGAAAATATGAGGTTTTCAGCTTCTAGGGTTTGGAAGGAAGGATGAATATTGAGGGTTAGGAAAAATGTTTATTGGGTAAACAAAGGGTTTGGAAGATGTAAGATTTTAGACAAATGATACATTTCCTCATTTCTCGTGTGATGGAGTAGTTTTAAAAATATTAATAATTACATAGCCTAAATAGATTTTAGATAACATAGATTAAATGAAATACTATATGATAAAAATAATAATTGAAAAAAGAAATTAATTTGTCTTAAAATAAATCAAAACAAAATGATCATAAATAAAAAAATAATAATTGAAAATTTAACAAACCTAACTCCCCCTTAATAAAATCAAAACAAGCAGTGGTAAGTGGTTTAGTAAAAATATCATCTAATTAATATTTACTGTTTTCAAATTTTAATGATAAATCCTTTTTAAGAACATGATCTCATAGAAAATGATGTCTAATATAAATATTCTTGGTTCTATAATGACATATTGGATTTTTTGAAATGTTTATACAACTTCAGTTATCAAACAAAATTTGTGTATTATTAAAATTAATTCTAAATTTCATTAGAGTGTTTTTCATCCATATCACTTTCTCACAGCAACAACATGTAGATACATACTATGATTTGGTTATTGTCAGTGGAAAAGCGTGTAGCTTATTAATTGAACATGACACTAATGATTTTCCTAAAAATTGATAGATTCCTAATGTGATTTTTATATATAATATACATCCTCTGAAATCTGCATCTGAATATGATAATAAATTAAAATTAGAAGATTTTTGGTAATGAAGAGATTGAACAACTGTTTCTTTTAAATATCAAAAAATAATTTTTAAAACTGCAAGATGAGATTCATTTGGATTTTATTGAAATTTATCACAAATACATACTGAAATATAATATCAGGTCTTCTAATAGTAAAACATAGTAAACATCCAATAATACTATATAACATGTTATCCACTAATCTATTGGGTTCATTCAAATAATTTTTATTATTAGTACACATAGTAGTTGAATATGTCTTGCAGTTTTGTATTCCAAACTTTTTCAATAAATCGGTAATGAATTTTCTTGGATTTTATTCATTTCTATAATCTTTATGAAAAATTTGAAGTCCTAAAAAGAAATTTAATTCTCCCATCTTTACCATTGCAAATTCTTTTTCCATATTTTCTGATAAATCATTACAACATTTTTTATTTGGTGATCCCAAAAGAACATCATCAACATGTATTTGAACTAATAAAGAATTATAAAAAATGTATTCGTAATTTTTTTGGGTTTTCCAAACAAATATTAAAACCTTTTCCCAAATAAATCAAAATAATCATTCATTCCATGCTCTTGGTTCTTATTTAAGTTCATATACAGCATTAATATGTTTAAAAACAAAATTTGTTTTTTCATATATTTAAAAACCAGGAGGTTATATAACATAAATTTCGTCCATTAAATATCTATTTAAAAGGGTTGATTTTTCATCCATGTAATATAATTTTAAATTCATATGAGATGCATAGGAAAAGATAATTCTAATTGCTTTTATTGTAGCTATAGGAGAAAAAGATTCATCATAATCCATACCTTTTTCTTGATTATACCCTTTGGCAACTAGTATAGATTTGTTTCTAGTTATAATACTTTGATCATGTTTTTTATTTCAAAAGACAAATTTAGTTCATAAAAGTGGGTAATTCAATGAACATTTTACTAGTTTCGATACTTTTTTTCTTTTATACTAATTTATCTCTTTTTTCCTTCCAAACATCCAACTATCATATTCAAATGAATTTTCAAAAGTCTTATGTTCTAGGTGAGATAGAATATCAGATAATTTCACTAGGTTCCCTACACTTCTTCTTGTTTGTATATTTAGGTCTAAATCTTCTATTCAAGTCTCTAAAGGGCGATTCTATAGGACTCTAGAATTTATAGGTAGATCACTTTAAGGTTCATCATTATCATGTTATTTTGAAATGGACATAATATTATTTAGATTTTCGAAATCATTTTTCAGGTTACCAAGTCTCATGTTGTAAGAAGAATCATTAGCTTCAACTTTTTCATAATTCTCTTTATTTAAAGGATGAATTTCAACAAGCATTGTATGAACGGATTATTCAAAAATAATTTTCTTTTTATTAAATACTCTATAAGATTTAGAAGTTGAAAAATATCCTAAAAATATTACTTCATCATCTGTTGGATGGATCATTCCAAGATTATCCTCGGTGTTCAGGATATATACATTTCATCCCAAAACCTGAAAGAACATTACCTTAGAATTTCTGTAATTCCAATCTTCATAAGGATTTTTTTTGAAAATCGGTCAAATGAAAACTGTATTTATAATAATTCTTGTTGTGTTTCATGCTCTTTCCCAAATGTAGGTTGGAGGTATTTATTCATTTATCATAGTTCTATCCATTTCTAAAATATTTATGTTTTTCCTTTCAAAAATTCCATTTTGCTAACTTTTTCTATGTGTAAAGAAGGTGTGTTTAATACCCATGTTTGAGAAAAAAATTTAATTACTAATTTTCAAAAATTTAATCATGATCTCTTCTTAATAAAATTATCATTAATCAATTTTATTTGTCAGCACTTTTATAAAAACATTCAAAAATATAAAAAGCATAATTTTTTAGTTTTAGAAAATATAACTAATTAAATCTAAAACAATCATCAACTAAAACATATATATATAATTTAGATTCCAAAAATTCAATTCTAGATGGTCCAAAAAAATCCATATAAATAAGATCTTGGGGTTTTGATGTAGAAATTGTGTGAACAGACTTGAAGGAATATTTTTGTTGCTTGCCATTCTGACATGCATCACAGAAACTATCACTATCAAATTTGAGACTGTGTAAGTCTATAACTAATTTTTTTAGATAATGTATTTATAGATAACATAATACAATGACCCCTTTTTCTATGAAAAATCCATGAGTCATTTATCTTAGTAGTTAAACAGTTCACTTTTTTGTTTACACAATGAATTTAAATCTAATGTATAGACATTATCTATATTGGATGCCCAATATTTATGCAAATCATCTTTAAAAATAGAACTGGAATTATTATAAAAATCAAAAAAGTATCCAACATGAAAAATTTAAGAGATACTTATTATACTGTTCATCAATAATTGTAAATAGATTAATTTATTAATTGAGGCAGGATCTGGATCACCAATTGTTCTATGTCTAATAATTTTTCCTTTGAAATTGTCACTAAAGGTGACTAAGCCTCAATCTATTTTAGTATTCTAATAGAAATTTTATGAATTTATTATCATATTTCATGGAAAAACACTATCCATATACCATATATCTTTTCATCTTATATGGCCTTTCACCTATATGGTCAAATTAAAAAAAATTGTTTTGGTACCCATATCATTCTGGGTCTAGCTGTGTTAGCAATTAAAGACTTAGGAATCCAAAAATATTTATTTTGAACAAAACGTTTTTAATTAAAACTAGATATAGGTTTTTAATAATGAACATTCGTTACACTACATAATTGTGGTTTTCCTAAACAATAGTCAGTAACATAATGTCCATTATTAACACAAAAAAATATCATTACACATGCCTTTTCAATTTAAACCAGGAACGAAATAGTTTTCGTACAGTTTGAGTTTTTAACCATTTATTCCAATACCAAATATTTATTTTTTGACTGCATTTTTTAAAATAATTTCTTTCTTTTTTTCTATGTGTTAAAATATGAGTAATATTTTTATAGGTTTCTACTTTTTCTCATCGAATATTAATCTTACATTAATAAGAAACAAAGTTAGTTGTAGTTTAATTAAAATTTTAAAAATTTTGTTGATTTTATTTTATTAATGTATATATTTCACCTATAATAGCATTATGAATGTTTTTTAATGATTTATGTTTCTTTATTAGGGATTTATATCATTATTCTAGCATAGTACAGTAGGCATCCATTTTATCATTTGAGTAACTGGTATCAAAATCAGACGAATAGTAGGGTTTCACCTTCTCTTATTCAGCCATAAAACACATAATATCTTTTAGATTTGATACTTCCTTCTCTAAAACATAGATTGATGAGCTAATAGAGACTTCAGAAACACTCCTTGTGGCCTTTATCAATATTTTTTCATTTTTTCATAATCAGTATTCTTTTGATATATCTTTTCAATCATTATTTTCATTCCATTCAATTAAGGATAATCTGGTCTTATATGACTTAGTTTTTTTTCATTCATAGCATCTAACATTCCTTGATTATCTATCAACCTTTTATAAGTGTTTTATGAATCCTCTCTTATTCCTAAAAAATTTACTGACGTTTTAGCGAATTAAGCCAACATAATTTATGAATCCGATAACTCTAGATTTCGTTCTTCTTCATTCAATTTTCTATTCTACATTTGGGATATATCATTTAATGCAGTATTATCCTTTTTCATTAGGAATTTTTGATATACAACTTCATCTTTCATTTCAACCTCATATATCATTAATGTTCTGATCAATTCTTTCTTTATTAGATTCTCTACAAGTGATGATTGGTTGATTGGAGTTGAAATTTCATTCCAGTACATAGGTAGAACTATTACTACTTTCAAATAATGATCCGGTTGAATGATAGGCTCACCTAGATATGTTATATTATTAACAATTTATGTTAGTCATCCATTCATCTATGTGATTATTTATCCATAATACATTAGAAAAATATCACAAATTTATTTCATTGTAGAATATCTCATTTGTCTAACATTGTCATTACCAATCTTCATACAATTATCTGACACATTTTATAGGATGTTGGGAATTATGTTACACAGTTGAATTTATATGGTCGAAGACCACAAATAATATAACTTATTGATTTTGAATTTATATCGTATTCATCCTCTATAGTAGCAGACATAGTTTTAGGTTTTTCAAGAATTGTGTTTGCAGTTACAATCATTGTGTATACAATAAATACATGATTTTTTCAAGTAGATTATCCTTCGAGACTTCCATCATCCTTAGTTATAACCATCGAAATATATATCCATTGAAATTAATTATTTGAGATTCTTTATTACCCTCACTAATATAGATATTATACCATTGGTGTGTTATAGATCTATGGAAAATCTCAACCTATGATACAAAATGTTAGTTCAGAAAGACTATATTGATGACTCAAGTTAGGGTGAATTGTCTCCTTTTCCAAATTATAGGATTCTCTTGATTCACATAAATAGAAGATAAAAACTGAAAACATTTCTATAATAGAGTATATACAGCGGATGTGAATAGAGAACAAAGCACAGTAATTTATTATTGTTCGGGGCACAATGATCCCCTAGTCAACTCAACCAATCACCCTCATTGAAGGATTGGGGAATATCAAGAGTAAATTCCTCAAATCAAAATACTGATCCACAACTGAGTGCATGTTTTTTTATCCCTTACAAATAAATTCTTATAAAACAGATCATTCTGGTTCTTTTATAGGGAACCGATAAAACCATAGAATATGGTGAGAAGCTCACACTCCACCTTGATTGAATACAAGAAACTAAAACTCAAGATAGATAAGATGTAGTTGGTTGAGAAATAGTTTTATCTCATAGTTGCAGTAGAACACAGTTGAAATAATATGGGTCTTAATCTTCATAAGAATAATAATCTTGAAATGTACTTGACGATATCTATTTTCAGAACAGATCATCGATTTTATGAACATCATCAAAAATAGTGCATCATGATTCCAGATTGTAATATGTATTTCTAAAAAATATAGTCCTTGATTCTAAAATTCTTGAGCGTTGTATCTCTTAAGAATGTGAGTGAAAATATCTGTTGTAAACGACTCTTTAGATCATTTAAAATGAGATTTGAATCAGTCGAAAAAATGCTTTAAACCACCTTGACATTCTATAATGAGTTTATCCACATTAGCATAGATCTCTGAACATAAAATTTATTATCCATACATTATCTTTTCCCAAGTGTTTGATTGAAAATATAATTTTGATTACCATAGTATGGTTAATGTTCATTATGATTGTAAATTTGTATACTTAATTAGGGTAATTTAAAGGTACTTTTTCATTCTGACAAACGTATGGTTTTTATCAATACATATTGTTCTTTAACCATAATATTCCTCAAACATAAGGTTGATAAACCGTATTTTTTTATCCTTTGGTTTGTTCTATACATAACACTCATTGATGTATTGAATGAATAGTATTTCCATTAAATGACAAATAGTGAATAGTGTTTCCAGAATACAGTTAAGAGCATTCCGAGTTCTTTAAAGAATATTTCTCGCAAATAAATAGTTGAATATTATTTCAAGATAATAATTATAAATAAAATAAATTTCTAAAAATAAATTAAAAATAAAGTCATTAGTAAATCAAACATGTCTATTTCTGAGAATCAAAATCAATAATATTGATAGAGTATTATTGAGACAATACATTCCCACCAATGACTACACATGTAGTTCTGGTTATGACTTCATTGTTTCAACAAGGATTAGTAGTGATGACATGTTCTACATTGGGGAGGTTGTAATTTCCATGGTTTTTAGACAATGTTTAATTCCACATGAATTTGAATTTTGGTTTTTGGTGGATGGGTCGTTCTTTGAACTGAGACTCAGAATAAAATTCCATAAGATAGAACACTAAAGTTTTCTATCTAAAAAAATTTATAAATCCTTGATAGGTGACTTGGGTATTCATTTATGTTTTGGCCACATAGATATCTGAAGATATGAAAATAATACAGAATGGTTAGGGCGTATGGTTTTTATGAATCCATTCATCCAACTAGAGGAAATTATGTGGCGCTTTTAATAGAGAAATATGTCTTACATGATATGATCTAACTATGTCAGTGGAGTCAAACATCCATGAACATTTTTTAGGTTTTTGAGTGTGGACTTTTTCAATGGATGGTCATTGTTAGCCAGAACATGCAACCAGACTTTGTGAAGGGGGGGGGGGGTACATAAGATGTTCCTTAAGCACATGTAGTTCATAATTTGACCAATAATGAGGCAAAACCATGATCCTCATTAAATAGGATTAAAATTAGAAAAATTCGAATCCATCCTATTTTTTTACCTTCTTTATCTCTCATTTGTATCCACCGTGGGGGTCCAGCTCGAGCTCCTCCTCCCCACCTCATCTAGGTATGAGGAGATATCCATCTTAAAACCTTTGATTTTAACTCCATCATGTGTGTTGGATTTTCCTCAACAATTATATTACTCCTCATTCAACTTTTAATTGTTTATCACCACTATTTATGCACAATTATGGTGTGAAAAAGTTCTCTCTATTTTTAGTGTATTTGTCTATTTCATTGATATCCCTTGCACCAGACCAATACAAACCTCAATATTTGATGTTTTGGTCATATATTGGAAGATCTGGGTGGTATATAGAATTTCCCTCATGTTTTTTCATATTATAACATATCAAATTATACCGCACACCAGACTGACCTGATGAATCTTCCAAATTATCAATGTCATTAATTTAAAATGAATGGACACCCTTGTTATTTTTTTAGACTCCCCCAGATATGGTTAATGTTCATGACCTCAAGAATAACCATTACCTTATGGGGGGCATTGGTGAAAAATATTATACTGAACATTGTCTGATTTCGGTATAGGCCAACCATTGGGTGTGTTATTTATTTAAAGATTGAATTTAGTTTCTTACTACATAATACCACCATTGAAACTGGTTTCATAATATATTTTGATAAAAATAAATTATTTTGTCTAAATTAAATAAATTTCATGTTTACAATTTCATTTTTTCAGAAAAATCCCATCTATTGAGGTGCAATGTATTCTAAGTTAAATATATATATATATATATATGTGATGAATTTCATGGACATATATCATCAGTGTTTTAATGTGGATTTAATATTTTGTAATTATGTTTGTATTTTAATTATAGATTTAATGTGATGGCCTTATTAATTAATTTTTTTGAGTAGTTACGTGTCATGCAAGAGTACATGGTCTTCATTTTCTAAAATAATTGAGTTAATGGGTGTGGCCCTATTAATGTATTCATTACACATGATATCAAATTTTTACTATCACGGTCATTAAATTCTTCAATATAACTTATAAAAAGAACTAATTATTACAAAATGGATACACAAGTTCCCTCCATAGAATACCAAGTATAGGCTCATCATGTGCATTCATCTTTACAGAAGTATTGTGTATATATCGATGGTGATACTAGTATGCCATGATGAGCTCACCGTGCATTATGCTACCTCAGCATGAGCGTTATTGGTCCCATTGGGGAGATACCCTGGATGGACTTAGTGGCTAGGTGTTTATGACAGGCTAGTAGTGAGACTGGGTCGCCTACAAGAGATACTGGCACTGATATCCTAAGAAATTGTCTCACATTAAGAATAGAATTATATATTAGATGACATTCATAGATTTCATTGAATGGACTCTTATAGTAGTGAGATTTTATAGTGATCCTGGTGTGATACATGGGATCCTTATTATAGTTCACCTCTTATGGTCTAGATATATTGATTATGAAATCCCTATTATTATTGTTATTTTAACAGGGATAATGATACATATTTTGGATTCATGGGATGATTTCAAGAAGACAAATCACATGACTGGGGTTAGTCTATATTGGTATATTAGCTTACGAAATTTTCATTAACAGTATAACCTTATTTAATTTTTCTAAGGTTTCCTATGGTTAATAGCTTTTTATCATAATTTTAATAAGGTATTAATGGGAAAAGCCTCCTCTAGGAACCTGAACCCAACTTGGGTTTTTAATTTTTCCTCATTGGTGCTATAATTTTGATTTACTTGAAGCCATATTATTTTATATACACCATCTAGATTATGAATTAGACACTATTGGTGGTTGCCTAATTAGTAGATGTCAAACAATACTTGATATTTTATTCCACTGAGGTTCCCAAAAATATCCTCTTAGTTGTACTTCTAGGATTTATATCATGGTGTTCTACATTGTACCTAGGGAATAATAGAAAATCACATTGCTAGTATTCCGGATGCTCATGGAGACTATAATCTATGAATTGGTTCTATCATTAACTAATTTTTTTATTGTACTATACGTCATGTGGTGTGATTACAATTTTTTATTTTGTATCATTTCATGGACATGAATTTATCTAAGTATAATTTGCATTGAACACATTATTCAATATTTATATTTATATTCTTCTTCATTGCCATTTGTTATTACTTCTTCCATTGTTGTGTATTGGTTATTTATTGTTATAAAATTGTAAAAATGTGATCATTAGGTTATATTCTCCCAAAAGTACCATCATAAGACCGTGAATACTAGTCATTAGACTTCGGAATATAGGGATGTTCACGTGATGCCATGTGATAACCGGTCTAGCTACTTGATTAGTAATTAGTCTGGTCTGGATGATATATATGTCATAAATAAATAAATTATAACAAATGTAGAATTTTAAATAAATGAAAAATAGATAACATTTAAATATATTTAATATCACGATAAAGTAATTTTAATTTAATATATAATGGTATAAATTTTAAAATACATGAAATTTAATCAATACAATGAGAAAAAAATTAATTCAGAGATAATTAAATGTGGATAATGATAGCTAAATTCACAATTAAAGAAATATATAATTATTTGATTTTATAATATAAGAAATCATGAAAACATAATTATCATGATATTTCCTCATGACGGTTTAGAACTGAGGGATATGAATAAACAAGAAAACCTTTTAAATCATGATAGCCACCTGATTTATTGCATGAGATTTATTTTTCATAAAAGGGAAATCTATAGTCAGTCTATACCCATGTCTTCTTGTCTAATTATTTCATCATATTTTGATTAATTAATCTAATTAATAAACTATGTATCTTATCATAAATAATCCATATTGATTAAACAATTTGTTTTTTCAATACTTCCATTGATAAACGAATAACATTCAATGTATAACATCATACATATATGTGAAATAAATTATATAAAATAAATAAATGCATGAAAAATAATATAGATATTTATGGTAAATTTAATGACTAATTACCATAGGTGTGTGAAAATTTTAATAGACAGTTAATGACTAAAAAAATGATTAAAAAAGTAGTTCTAGTATATTCATTTAATAACATGATCACATAACATCCATATAAATATCTACGAATTATATTAATAAAATATATCCCCATTAGAGTATATTTAAAATAAATGGATGCATCATTGATTAATAAAAATACCATAAAATGGGATTTAAAATAATCCTTTTGGGAAATATCAATTTTATTTAAAAAAATTAGAATTAAATGTTGAAAAAATATAGAAAATAGTTTTATTTGAAAAAAATAATTCATACATATATAAGAATCATTAAAACTATAAGGACCCAACCTTAAAACATAACATAATCTTGAATTAAACGAATAATTCACATTGATGATCTTTTTTCGGTTTAGAGTATTAGAGAATTAGGTCATAACTAATACATAAAAACATGAATATTACATGTAAAAAATACTACTTAGTATCTATTTTATCATAAAATAAAAACTCATAAATAGAAACACGTCTAGTTCCATGTTTTTACAACATGACTTTTCCTTGATCTATTCCTTGACCCTATTCATCTTTAGGTCCTATGAAAAACATTTCAAAAACATGGGATGAGCATAAAAATCTCCGTAAGGGTTATATAATAAGGAATGAAAACATTATCCCATCAATAATTACAAATCAATGAAACCAATACATTTCAATCAAAACATACCTTACAAATGGAAACGATTTATTAATAACACATATAAATCATAAATCATAAATGTAACTTATGGAATTAATAACATAAGTACAGTGTAGCTATCACAGATACATAGGGAGTCACATTTCTAATACACATCATATTATATTCCCTAAATCTCTTAGGAGAAACATTCACATTTACCTCCGTCATGTTACCCAATGCATTGGAGAGCTATCTCGGGCTCACCTGCCCATGGTTTATCACGGAACCACCCGTATACGTAAATAATGCCCAATAACCATAACATAATCATATTATATAACACATGTTTAAAGGAATGATAACATTTCCACATTCCAATATATCAAATCAAGATATTTAAATAAACAATGTTTTATCAAATCATTTTCAAAACCTTTTAAAAGTTGATTTTTCAATCAAAGTGTCCCATATAAATTTGAAACATTTAAAACAATTATAATTTGAAATCATTAATTTGCATATAAATAAATACTAAAACCCATTTTTATAATATGGACATTAATTATAAATATTTAGAAGAATAAATCTTTAAGACATTTATAACAATTTTTTATTTAAATATTTTTTTAACAAAAAAGAGAGACGCTTGAATACAAATAAATGAGGAATAAATTTTTTTCAAAACTTTATAAAATCATGAGAATAAAGGTATTCATGATATATTATTTCAAATTTCAGTGTATACACCACCTAAGAGTGAATTGGTTCATAACAACAATGAAGTCTCAATGGAAATGTAAATTGAGATGAAATCCTTTATAAAGATGGTATCCTGAAATTAAGGATAAATCAATCACATAATTATGTGTAAAAAATATAAATACACCCAATATAAGTGGATATTACATGTAAAACAATCAGAGTTCATTCACACATATTCATAGGACGACATGTTCAAGAAGTAAAAGTTGAAACCAAAGAATTGAAATTGTGTTAAGAAGTTCCCTTGAAAAAATTTGACAACCTAACAGTCTCACTTTAAAATTCTGGAATTGAGTTAATGAGAGAGAATATGATATCTCATAACCTTGACATAAAATTTATATCAATAAGGATATATAAGAACATATCCCAACATAATAAGATGTGAATTAAAAGACTTAACAAAAAGATGTCTTTTAAAAAAGAGGAGGGTTAAAGGTTCCCTTAACGATTTGGTAACTTACAAAACATATGCCACATGAAATAAGGATCATACAATAAAGATGTATATACTAAAAAATGAAATTATATTACACAAAGCGTACAATCATGGGCAGTACAGACACCACACAAAATAAAGTAGTGGAAAATATAGCATGAATCTCATGGAGATAAAAAGTGAGATGAAAAGCCCTTACATCGTTGTAATCAATCGAGTCGCATGACCCAAAGTTAATAACCACCAAATGAATCATAGAATACCTTGAATATAATTAGAATAATTATAATATAGATCAAAATGAAGTAGAAAATACACAAAATCCAATAAATAAGTGGCGAACAATGGAAATCTAACAGAATTAAAAGTAAGATAAAAATTCCCTTAAAAAAATTCGGCAGCCTAACGACGCCACATAAAAACTCTTAAAATGAATTGATGATAGGAAGAGGGGGTATCCCATCATATTAAAATAAAAATTACAGTATGGTGAACATAAAAGAACATCCTTCAATATAACAACGTTTAGCATAAAAGAAATGACATAAAAGAGAGTACTTGAAAAGAAAGAGAGAGGTCAGATCCCGTACCTCGTGTCCAAATTGACTCGATCATTCTTTAATATCCTGAATAATAAACTAAAGTTAATTTCTAATTGATTAATAACCTTTTTTAAGTTTATTATTCCTTTTATATCTCTTATTAACAAGTTATAAACATTATGTAATCATTTAAGTTAATAATGTTCATTTTGTCGATATTTGGTACTTGAGTCAAAAATGGAGTTCTTATAATTATATGTTGTTCATGTGATCAATGTTTTATTATATCAAGAATAATATTCTTGAATTATATATCATATATATCATATATATCCATTATATACATGTATTTATAATAGTACATAACATTTAGAGGTAAGAAATGAAATGCACCGTTGATGGAGACGCTAAGCCATGCGTACACATGAACGATACTTTCATTTATATTTCTTATTTTAATGGAAATAAAACATAATCATACATAGGTATTTTATAATTCCAGTACAATATCATATTTAATATCATTAACTCCATCCTTTATACGTCCCACATAAGGCATTAATGAATCAAATCATATTGAGCGGGCGGTAGTCTGCACTTCCTCAAATGAGATTATCGTATTTACCCATTATGGAAACAATAAAGGCATAATATAAATGGGAAGTACAGAAGCCTAAGGGAGAGGGATTTAGGGAGTGTAATTTGGAAGATTTTGGACATTCCAATGTCTTGAGAGGTGTGAGAAATTTGTTAGAAGTTGTCTCCTTTTATAAGGGAGAGGTGGGGCTCTTTAGGAATGTGTGAAAACATTATTTTATTATATAATGATATTCAGTTTCTAATGGTCCAAAAATCATTATAGTCGAAGATAAGATGACTATTATTCAAAATAAAAACATCAAATCAGAATTGGACATGTTTTGGATAATATTTTAATCATTATAATATTATTTATTTAAATCTTTTATTAATGAGGTAAATACTGCATCATTATTTTGTCATAAATAATTTAATTTATTTGATGTCTAAAAATTATAAAAAAAATAATATCATTTAAGAAATATTTTTAGATTTATAAAGAATATTTATAGTCTAATATAGGACTTATATAACACCATATAAAAATTAATTACTAAATATTTTTTTTAATGTCAATTTTGTCTTCACATTAAATTAATTAATTTAAATTGTCATTATCACTCCCAAGTGGCCCAATGGGGTCCCAAAATCGACCCAAATATGCCCGTGGTCATAAATGACTCAAAAAATAATGTTAGGACTAGTGTTTAGGTAATTTTAAATTATTAAAATTTTCTTTTATCCTTGTATTACCCTATTTACCTTTAACCGCCGTAAATAAAAGTCAAAAGTTACTATTCACCAAAAATTATTTTCATCTTATTGTTCCACATTTTACTTCTTGATAACAGCCATGTATGTCGGATTTTTGAAAAAAATTTTACAGAAGTAGTAAAATTTCATTTAAATGAAAATGTCCGTTTTTTTAATTACCACTAAGTGGTTTCACTATTCATCAAAAATTGAACTTTTTCAGAAAAATACCAAAAATTCAGCCTAAGCTATATTTGATATTCCAAATTCAAAATTGATGTATATTTTACCAAATTATTAACATAAAAGTATCATTACTGAATTTTAAAATTAATTCTCTTTGATAAAACAAATATCGTGTTTTTAAGAAACAATAACTATCAAAAGATTGACACTTGTGTATGTCCAATTTCAAAGTGAAATTAATTCCAATGACCAAAATTTGATTAAATGGTAAAAATATATTATAATTAAATACTAAATCCAATTTAAAATATAATCTAACTATATAAATAAATTATATTAAAACATATTTTTGAATTAAAATACAATATTTACACTATTCATAAAAAAATGATGTTTTTCGTAAAAATTCCAAAAATTTAGACAAATAAATTTTGATGTCTCCATTCTAAAGAAGGATTTTATTTGGTAATATATAATGTATTAAAGTGACCCAAACTATATTTAATGAGGGTTAACCATTAAAAGGAAATAAATTGTCCTTTTAATGTATATTATGCCTAAAATTAGATTCATTCACATTTTAAGCCTCTAACATTTATTGGAAAAATGTAAATACAATTAACAAACATGTATAATCAAATTGTTGTTAGTTTTGTTCATTCCCACAAATACAATGGCTATGAGTTAACTACCATTTAATATAATAATATATTATTAGTGTGCAACTTAAGATTTCTAAGAAACTCGTTGTTGCGTATCGGGTATGCTATCGAACATATCAATCGTTTTAAAGTAAAATATATATTTTATTTAAAAATTAATAAATTTGAAAAATTCATATTCTTTATTTTCCTGGGATGTTACATCCTTCCCCCCTTTTGGGAATTGCATCCTCACAATTTTAAAATTTGGGCTCGGAAACATCATTGAAAGTCCCACATCAGAAAAAGAGCCAGTAAAACTATCACTTTAAAAGAAAGAAAGAGAAGCACAAAGGTCACCCGAGTTAACCCATACTAAGATTCCATGAAAACATGGATATGGATGAGAAAAAAACGGGTCACGTTCTGATGTATAGTGTTAGGAAACATGTTTAGGAGAAAGTTAACCACGAGAAAATCACAAACTTGTGATGGGTTAAACAGTCTTTGATTCCCCGGTAAGAAAATTTAACAGACAAGGTTTTTATTTAATGTTACTTTTTGGTGAGGAATTTATTATTGAGCCTAACCAAAAACATAAGGAAATATACTTACTTGTCATGTAGACACTCATATTTTACTAGATTTATAATAGAAACTCATATTTTTTCCAAACGATGAATATTCATGATAACAATTTTTTTCACATTAAGAGCGCTATAATAAACATCGGGAGAATCACATAATCCAAAAAAATGAACTATATATTTCCCTTGTATTTAGATATTATCTAAAACCAAAACACTTAGTACCAAATAAGATAATCCCCCAAAAGGATAAACTTTTACATAAATAGAAACTACTCTTAATCTCCAAAATTTTTCTTAACGAAACCCAAAGTTCATCAAAGACCATTCAATAAACAATTGTCCCTAAAATTATTCAAAAGTGATCCAAACATTGATTGTTACCCAAATCTCATAAGGATTAAATTACATATACTTCCAAGATACATATTAACATTTATCTCCAAGTAAGACCGGTTTTTCATAAAGTCTCATATTGAAAAGTAATTAATCATAATCACATATTCTCTATTATAGGTTAATCGTTTTCATAAATAAATTAAATCATCATGTGTCCATAATAAAAACATAGATTCTTCCAAACTAAAATTTTAACCATTATTCCACAATTGAAATCCCATAGTATTCTATCTTCCTTAGGCATATATTGTTTCCTCAGAATAGAGAACGTCTTCCACAACAAACTTTTATCACATAATCTCTAAATCAATTTTCAATACTAAGTATATCCATTTGATAAGACATAAGTTCCAAAAATCAACTTATTCTTGTTCCATAAAAACATTTTACTAAAATTAATAAGTCATACTAACCATGGACTTCATGTAGGCTAGTGGTAGGCGATGTTCCTTTGTGGCCCTTCGGTTGTGGGTTCAATTCCTGCAGCCTTTCCGGATGCGATGGGTTTTCACCCATCCTACGGGTTGTGCTTTTTATAAAACTCAAAAATAACCCTAACATGTTTTAATCTCAAAGGTTTCCTTATACCTCTCATCTTCATCCAAATTCATTATGATCTCAACATCTTTACTCTTGATGTCTTATTTCACCACCAAATGATAAAATAAAACAATCCACAAAATGAATAACATCATACCTTGATCATGGTGTCCATTTGGTTCCATCATCATCCTGTTCATGTAGGTAGAAGTTCTATACATTGAAACAATGATTTAAAGATCCTTCAGAATCATTTACATTCTCCATCCAAATACACCTTGTACAACATGGGTCATATGGGTGTTCACAGAAAAATAGTTTTGGAAAATAATCATATATGACATATAATTTCAATACATCTAGTAAAACCAGATTTCTATAAAATAGTCGAACTGAATTTGAGTTGAAACTTTCAATTAACGATCCTCTTAAAATACCATAAGTATGTGATGAGAGACTATATATTAAAATCAAATATAAATAGGTTGTGCAAGGGTCTCCTTCTTGAGCACCATTTTTTTAATTTATAATATGCTTCAAAATCTTGTGATAAGGTAAAATATATAAAAATTACTTGATAATATTTACCTTTCTTGAAAATTTGAGAATATTGTGAAAATAGGATTTTTCTAAATACAACCCATGATCCACGATGATAAAGTGGTATAGTAGAGGTGTTTGATATCTCAATAAACTGCTTCAAAGTGAGTTCTATGCTAGAAAATGTTTCACAATGATGCGAATATGAATTTGCAATAATTATTGCAATCATCTGATCAGGAAGAGATAGAAATGTCATTTGAGGTCCTCCTCCTACCATTTGTAATAGACGTTCCTTGATATGAAAAATTTATAATGAAATTATTTAACTGAAATAATAGACAAAGTAACTAACCATGTGTCTAATAAAAACTCGTAATCCCTAAAGTTGTCTAAACCGACCTCAGAAACCAACTATAAGGACCCGGCTTTAAAACATTACATAATCTTGAATTAAACGAATAATTCACATTGAGGAACTTATCAGCTTTAGAGTTTTAGATAATTAGGCCATAACTACAACATAAAAACATGAATATTTCATGTGGACAATACTACCCAGTATCCATTTTATCAAAAAAATAAAAACTCTAAAATATAAACATGTCTAATTCCATATTTCTGACAGCATGACTTTTCCTTGATCCATTCCTTGACTCTATTCAACTTTAAGTCTTGTGAAAAACAATTCAAAAAATGGGATGAGAATAAAAAGCTCAATAAGGGTTATAAAATAAGGTAAGAAAACATTATCCCATCAATATTTACAAATCAATGAAACCAATACTTTTCAATCATAACATACCTTACAAATTCATAAGATTTATGAATAACACATAGAAATCATAAATCATAAAGGTAAATTATGGCACTCATAACATAATTACATTGTAGCTATCACATCTACATAGGGAGTTACATTTGGAATACCCATCATAGTATATTCCCTAAATCTCTTAGGAGAAACATTCACGTTTACCTCTGTCACATTTCCAATGCATTGGAGAGCTATCTCGGGCTCACCCGCCCTAGGTTTATCACAGAACCAGCCGTATATGTAAATAATTCCCAATAACCATAAAATAATAATAACATATAACACATTTATAAAGGAAATATGAAATTTCCATGTTCCAATATATCAAATCAAGATATTTAAAAAACAATGTTTTATCAAATCATTTTCAAAACCTTTTAAAAATTGATTTTTGAATCAATGTTTCCCATACCACATTGATGCTTTTAAAATAATTATCAATCTAAAACATTAATTTCCATATAAATAACTACTAAAACCAATTTTGGAAATATGGACATTAATTATAAATATTTAGAAGAATAAATCATTAAAACATTTAAAACGATCTTTTAGTTAAAGAGTTTTCTTTTCAAAAAGGAGAGACACTTGAATACAAATAATTGAGGAATAAAATTTAATCAAAACATTATATTATCATGAAAATAAAGGTATTCATGATATATTATTACAAAGAATAGTATATAAACCACATAAGAGTGAATTTGTGAATAACAACAATTTAGTCTAAATGGAAATTTAAATTTAGATGAAATCCCTTATAAAGATGGTATCCTAAAATTATGGATAAATCAATCACATAATTATGTGTGAAAAATATAAATACCCCCAATATAAGTAGATATTATGTTTAAAAAAATCATTGGTCATTAACACATATTCATTGAATGCCATGTTCAAGAAGTACAAGTTGAACCCAAATAATTGAAATTGGCTTAAGAAGTTCCCTTAGAAAAATTCGACAACCTAACTGCGTCACATTAAAATTCCGAAACTGAGATGATGAGAGAGAAAAGTTTTTCTCATCACTTGGACATAAAATTTACATCTATAAAGATATATATGAACATATCCCAACATAATAATATGTGAATTAAAAGACATAACAGAAAGAGGTCTTTCAAAAAAGAGGAGGGTGAAAGGTTCCCTTGCCGATTTGGTAACATACAAAATATATGCCTCATGAAAGAAGGATCATAAAATTAAGATGTATATACTCATAAGTGAAAGTATATTACTCAAATAGTACAATCATGGGAAGTACATACACCACATAAAAGAATGTATTGGAAAATATAGCATGAATCTCATGGGGACAAAAACTGAGATGAAAACCCCTTACCACGTTGTAATCAATCGATTCGTATGACCCAAAGTTAATAACCACCAAATGAATCACATAATACCATTAATATAATGAGAATCATGATAATATACATCAAAAGGCCGTATAAAATACACCTCATGAAATAAACAAGTGTCGAATAATGGAAATCTCAAAGAATTAAAAGTGAAATAAGAAATCACTTACAAAAATTCGGCAGCCTAACGACGCCACTTAAAAATTATTAAAATGAATTGATTATAGTAATAGGGGGTATCCCATCATATGAAATTACAAATTACAGTATGGTGAATATAAAATAACATCCTCCAATATAAGAATGTGGAGCATAAATGAAATGACATAAAAGAGAGTACTTAAAAAGAAAGAGAGAGGTCGGATCCCTTACCTCGTGTTCGACTTGAATCGATCATTATTTAATCTCATTAATAATAAACTAAAGTTAATTTATACTTTCTTAAGAACCACTTTCAGGTTTATTATTCCTTTTATATCACTTATTACCATGTTATAATCATTACTTAATCATTAAAGATAATAATGTTCGTTTTGTCGATATTTGGGACTTTTGTCAAAAATGGACTTCTTATAATTATATGTTGTTCATATGGTCAAAGGATAATTATATACATAATTATATTCATGATTTACATATAATATATATAATATATATCTAGTATATACATATATTTATAATAGTACATAACATTTAGAGGTAAAAAATGAAATGCATCGTTCATGGAGACGGTAAGTTGTACGTACGCATGAATGATACTTTCATTTATATTTCTTATTTTAATGGAAATAAAACATAATTATACATAGGTATATTATAATTCTAATATAATATCATATATAATCTCATTAACTCTATCCATTATATATCCCACATAATGCATTAACGAATCAAATCACTTTGAGGGGCGGTAGTCCGCACTTCCTCAAATTAGAGTATCATATTTACCCACTATGGAAACCATAAAGGCATAATATAAATGGGTAGTTCAGAATGATAAATAAATCATAAACATAATATATATCATATATAAATACATTTCCATCATAATGGCCACCATTAGAGGTGGTAAGATGTAATTGAACAATCATCGTTTCGTGAGGCACTAGTTTTCCATCCACAAAAACATTATGTTATTCATCCATTAGATGCAGGTGTCTGTAATTTTAGTTAGAATACTTCTTATAAAAACATCATAGTATAATGAGGATACTGGTGTTGTTACAATAAAAAGAAATAATACTAGTTTAGGGGTTGGATTATCAAAATAAAAGAGAACAATTTAAGAGAAATTGTTACCTTTAATTTGGATAACTCCCTTTGGTTTGATCCAAAGGACTTCTTGAAGATTCGTTTGCCTAAGGTAAGTCTTTATGAGGAGGATAGGGATGTAAGGAGTGTAATTGGGCTGATTTTGGACGAGCCAAATGGCTTGAGAGGTGTGAGGAACAGGATAGAAGTTGTCTCCTTTTATAAGGTAGAGGAGGGGCTCTTTAGGAAAGTGTGAAAACATTATTTTATTATATAATGATATTCGGTTTCTAATGGCCCAAAAATCATTAATATAGATTATAAGATGACTAATATTTGAAATAAAATCATCTAATCAGAATTGGACATGTTTTGGATAATTTTTTAATCAGTATAATCTTATTTATTTAAATCATTAATTAATGAGGTAAATACTGCATCATTATTGTGTCATAAATAATGTAATTTATTCGATGTATAAAAATTATATAAAAAATACTATCATGTATTAAATCTTTTTATCGTTCCAAATAATATTTATAGTCGAATATATGAGTTATATAACAGCATATAAAAATTAATTACTAAACTATTTTTGTTAATGTAAATTTTGTATTCACATTAAATTAATTAATCTAAACTTCCATTATCACTCCCAAGTGGCTCAATGGGGACTCAAAATATTCCCAAATATGACCATGGTCGTTAATGACTCAACCAATAATGTTAGGACTTGTTTTTATGTATTTTTGAATTATTATAATATTTTTTTAACCTTGAATTACCCTATTTACCTTTAACCACGGTAAATAAAACTCAAAAGTCACTATTCAAAAAAATTATTTTAATTTTATTTTACCACATTTTACTTCTTGATAACAAAAATTTATGTCAGATTTTTAAAATTCAATTCACAGAAGTGGTAAAATTTCATTTAAATGAAAAATTCAGTTTTTTAACTACCACTATGAGGTTTACTATTCATCAAAAATTGATGTTTGTAAGAAAAATACCAAAAATTCATACTAAGATATATTTGATATTCCAAATTAAAAAATGATGTATATTTTAGAAAATTATAAACTTAAAAGTTTCATGAATTAATTTTAAAAATAATTTCCTTTGTTAAAACAAATAGAGTGTTTTTAAGAAACAATAACTATCAAAAGATCGACAGTTGTTTATGTCCCATTTCAAAGTGAAATTAATTCCAATGACCAAAATTGGATTAAATGGTAAAAAATATTCTAATTACACATTAAAACCTATTTAAAAGATAATATAACCATATAAATAAAGTATATTGAAACATAGTTTTGAATTAAAATACAATATTTACACTATTCATAAAAAATGAACTTTTTCGGAAAAATTCCAAAAATTTACACAAAGTAAATTTTGATGACCCCATTATAAATAAAGATTTTATTTTTTAATATAGAATGTATTAATGTGTCCAAAATTATATTTAAATAGGGTTCTTTATTAAAAGGCGATAAATCGGCCTTTTAATGTAAATTATGCCTAAAATTAGATTCATTCACATTTTAAGACTCTAACTTTTATTGAATAAATGTAAATACATTTAAAAAACATTTATAATCAAATTTTAGTTAGTTTCGTTCATTCTCTGCAACACAATGGCTAGGAGGTAACTACTGTTTAAAATAATAATATATTATTAGTGTGCAATGTAAGATTTCAAAGAAACTCGTTGTTGCGTATCGGTTATGCTATCGAACATAGAAACCATTTTAAAGTAAAATTTATATTTAATTCAAAAATTAATAAATATGTAAAAGTCATATTCTTTATTTTCCTGGGATGTTACAAAAACATAGTGCGTTCTTTATTTTAATAAATTTCTTACATTCATTATAAGATAAAAAAAATATTCTTTCACATTATTATTAAAAGATAAATATGCCTTGTTTGGAAACAAACATCAAGTTTACATTGAAAACATTTTTTAAAAAATAAAAATGGGTAGAATAGAATTTAATAAATCATTATTAAATGTTAAAAAACATATTTGGATAAATATTTTTATTAATCATTTCTTTACAAGTGAACAAATATTTTCCAGAAGAGAAATGTTTGTTAGATATTCTTAAAAAAAGATTTCTTAATCATTTTACATAACATGGATTGGGAGAATGGAAAATTTAGTTAAATTTTTTGATGAATGACCTTGTTATATGTAAAATAAATGGTTTATTAAACAATGATCAAATAATTTTTTTAAATAGAAATCAAAGAATAAGGAATCCTAATTAAAATGTGATATTGAAATAGACTTTTGAAAAGTTCATAACATTGATGTGTGAATTAACTACTGAATCGATTATATGTTTCAAATTTAAATTCCCATTAAATAGGTTGATTAAAAATATATTATATTCAGATTTAAATATAGATGAAATCCTAGAATATTATATATATCAAATAAAAAATATAAATAAATGAAAAAATTGAGTTATGAAATTAATTGCCACATATTAATTTTCATGAAAAATATACATTGATGAAATAATTTAAATGGAATCATAAAATAACATTTAAAATTATGTATTCATGATTTTACATGTTTAAGGGTCATTATATACAGCATATAAATGAAATTAGGTTCATAAAATTACAATGTTTTTAATTGAAGGGAAATTTAGGGGATATCCTTTACGTCAAGCATTATTTATGAGGAACATGTTTTAACAACATTTATATTAGTATTTAAAATGTAATAAAATTATACTAGAAAATTATAAATGTTTATAATATCATATACGGTTCAATTATAACATCTTATCACTTATTCATTAATAAAGTTTCAATATTTTAATTGTTTTGTCTTTTAATTCCCTTGTTTTCTAACATTGTAATTAATGATCCTATTATTTTCCATGATATACAATATCATTAAATAAAAAAGAAGAAAATAATAAAATATTTATCATATATTTCAGGAATTATATTTTTAAGACAAACTATGACCTGTTTTTTGATTTAATTATGTAATTTATGATCATAGAGATTGAAGGTCATATGTATGCATGAGTAACGTTTGAATTTTTCAACAGTCAATATAGATATGAGGTAAGTAATATGTTATAAAAAAATAGTGATAATAATATCTGAAAAAAAAATTTATTTATATAAATATAATTATATATATTATACACATATTTTTGAAATGAAAGGATAGGAACATCACTTCAGGAGGGTGGTATTCAACACGCACACGAATGAGGCTATCATCAATATGTAAGTGAAAAATCTTTAATAAAATGACTTTTTATCTTAATTGAATTATAAAAATGACACAAATATAATAATAATTTAATTTATACCACAATTATATATTATTATTATCATTATTACCATCCATGTAAATTCATAGTGAAAAACAAATTGCGTCCATTTAGGATGTGGTAGTCCGCCATACTCATGAATTATGTTACTATATAACCAATTGAATGGAAATAAAAAAAATTATATATGATATAGTATTTAAAAACATATTATTATTTCATAAATATCTTAATTTTAATATATATCCATCATCATAACCATCTATGTGTGGTTTTAAAGTAAAAATAGAATTACATTGGGTCTTGAAGTGGTATTTCGTTGTACACAAGAATGATGATTCCATAAACCATTTTACGAAATTGTTGATTATTTTAGGTTATTATTTTGACATAAAAAATATAACTAAATGTGAGATAATTATATGTTATATCATCAAGGTTTAAGAAGAAATAAATGGGGTGTTTTAATAAGTAAAACCAATACACTCGTTGAGGAACATTACCTCTACTTAGGGTATCCTCCTTAGGATTGCACTAGGAGCTTTGTTAGGATGGTGTTATGCCCAATATAAGGCGTCTTATATGATGTGAAATAAATTTTTTAATATATATTGGAATTTATTTGTTGATCCCAAATGGTTTTAAGGTGACAATAAGATTTTATAGTTGTTGACATTTGAAAATTGAGGCAAGTGGCACACTTGAAACATTTCGAATGTTAAAGGTGTATCTAGGTTTATCAAATGAAAATGGAATGAAAATGGTTTATTAAATATCATTATAAATTATAGCGTGGAAATATAGATATAAAATATAATTCATATAAGATTTTAAGTCATATAAACCTCTATCTTTTCCATTTTACCCCCAACAAATCCATTGTTACCATCACGGTAGAAACAAATTTCTACTCCTTTCAGTTATTATATTTGTCAAAATTAATTATAATATATTAAATAATATAAATAGTTATGATTCAAAAAAATGGAATCCATTTTTAATTATTCCATTACAATAAGTGAGAAAATGTACTTGAAAATTAATCCCAACAATGCAAAGAGAGATGAATTTTGAAGAGAAAATGTGTAATGGATCACAGTGTTATCATATTAAAACTATATATATAACTCATTACAAAGAAAAAATATTTTTAGTAGATAAATAATTTAACTACTTTTACAACAAAAAAATGAAAATATAATTTATACCTAAATATTATTTAAATGAAATGGTAGTTTTCAATTAAAATAAAGTATATTCTATATTCCCTAGAAAATGAAATATTTTATAAAAATCAAAAAATATCACCCAAATATAATATTTAAATGATTTTTAAAAAGTGGAATTAATTTTTAAATATTAAAATTTTAATTGTTTTAAAAAGGTATTATAATTTATTTTCGTAAAGCGTGAAAAAACTGACATTTATATAAACAATTTAGTTTTTCAAAAAATGTTTCGTTTTCTTTTAAATGAATATTATTTATTGTACTCTCAATATATAAAAAATGAATATGTGAAGAAAATATATAATTTAGAATATAGTTACTTATACTTATAATCACTATTTTAATGTTTAGATTATAGTGGGAATGTTTAAAAAATAATAATTTAGTATAGTATTGCATTTCATTCAAACATGATGTTCCATGTATTGAAAATCATGGATAAAATTGATTTTATTAGAGAAATGAATATATATTAAAGTCCAAAGATGATATATCTCATAAGGTTATTAGTGTTTCATAATACATGTTATTTTATATGATGAAATTATATAAATGTGCCAGACTATTACATTATAGCCCCATAATTAAATTGCATCCTCCAAATTTAATCCGGATATCAATAATGATGTTTTTTTCCTTAGGACACACCATTTTTGAAAAAATAACATAAAAATGGATATTAGAACATCATCTTAATAAGAGTGAAATGGAAGTATTAATTTTATATGGACTACTATAGGACTATGTATCTAAGTAGTACACAATTGGTGGAATGTGATGATCAGTAAATGGATGAAAAGTGTAGAAATTTATAGGGTGTTATAGAGGTCATTGATCATGAGAAAGTGAATTATCATTAGAAAATGTAGTACCCCAAAACACAAATATATTATGATTTAAAAGACTATATGATTGATTATATATATATTTCATAGAATAACATTATTTATTCAATGTATTTTTATAAAAGATGATGAATTATTATATTTTTTATGTTTATATTTAAATATAATTATATGATATGTTTTTATTTCATAAGATCAATTTCATAAATTTTTTTTAGTTCAATAAATTCTCATTTCATCACATAATGAAATGAATTTCCCCAAATGATTTTTTTATTACTAAACAACTAAAGGAAAATATTATCTAATCATAACATTCAGAATAGAATGATAATCCCTTCCTTTTATCTCTATATATTATATGTTGAAAATTGTTGGAACAAGTTATCTGATATGCATAAATATCAAATTTTTGTGTAAAAAAGGATTCCATATAACTAATATAATGTTCAAAATAATATGTTTGTTAAATTTATACATATATGATACTTACAAAATATTAAGATCCAAAAAATTATATAGAATCCCACTAAATTTCCAATATGAACATATCATTAATCCCTTGAAAAAATTGAAATAGATCTTTACCATCACATACCAAACATATTAATACCGTCATCATGTATTCAATTGAAACATTTTAATATCCTAAGTTACTATGAAACCCTTTTCAAATAATTAATTATTCATTATAGATTGTGTAATACATAAATATTTTTGATATATTCATTATATAAAAAATATTATATAAACATAATTAATGATATCATAACCAAATTTAACAAAAATCATTTTTCATTCACCAGGTAGTCAGTACGAATTAATTTTTATTACTCTTATCAATACTATATTAATCCCAAAATAATTTTCTATATACTAGGAACAAATTAAAGGTTATATTCACCTTAATAATGTGTTTTAGAAGAATCTTAACATGCCCCTGAGTTGTTTTTTTGGTTATCAGTATCTCTCAACATACAATTCGAAGTCCCTATTGAAAAAATAATGAAATAAAATGAATATAATTTTCCAAATTTTAATAACAATGATATCCTTTAAAAAATACTCAAATTAGATAATTATTTAATCTAAAGGTAATAAAATTATTTATTCCACTTCATCTATTGTAATATATTAAGCATAACCATGATCTGTTATACGCTTTTGTGGTATATTTGTTTGATGCTTGACATATTGAATTGTGTTGTGTTATATATCCATACAGCTGAAGAATTTAAAATTAGAATATGTTTTATTTTCATTTCATTCACTAGAAAAATGTAATATATTACTTCATCTATAGAAAAATCATTTTCCTTTTAATAAATAACATGTGAGATTATTTAATGAAATATAACATCTGAGAAAATATTTTTTTCCTATCTCCACTTTATCCATATTTTATTTCTATCATCATTTTCTTCCCTAGATTCTATTTTAAGTAATAATAGTCAATGAATTGATTGAAATCATAATTATAAAATGATAATGCATACTTATATGATGAGAATTTTTGAGAGATAATTATCGAAATGCATAATCAGTATGTTATGAAAATGGGTTAAGTTCACATGGTCTTAAGAATTTGAATATTTTTTTGATGAAATAAGTTAGAGAATGGTCTATACACAGATATTAAGACTTTCGTTGAGAAATCATATATTTTATATAAATATTTATTCGTAAAAAATTATACTGATGGTTCATATGTGTAATAATTTAGCCATTTGATAGGAATCATGAAAGATAAGGATTAATGCACAAAGATAACTCTATGATGATCTTGATTTGGTAGCCATATTCTTTGAATTCATGATATTGATGAATTACCATTATTTCGAAAAATATAATTTATACATGTATAAAAAATTCAAAATATATTCATTGAAATGTGCTCATTGTGAGGAAAATTGTATGGATATAATTACACAAGGATTATGATTGTTCAATACAGTTCCACCCCAGGTATGAAAATTTGGTAGTTTATCAATTGAGTAGGTAACCACATGGAATTTTGCCTAAAATTTGGATTGAAAAAATTATATATTTTGTGATTTATTAACGATGTATATGAAATCACTAATGTAAGAAAGATAATATGTTTGTTTACAATTATTACAAAATAGAACTTATATGAAAAATAAATAAAAAGTTCTTTTCTTGATGTTAATAACATTTAAAAATTATAGGAATATCATCAATGGAAGAGCTAAAAATAGAATTATATTTAAATCCCATTTTTCAACATTTCATATAAACCTTTGTATCTCTAAAATGTATTGGAATTTGAAGGAATGATTTTATGTCAGAATATTAAATGTGAAATGGCAGAATATATATCACTATTATTGGTATGTATATAGGTTATTTCTTTGAGTTAAAATCTTAAAAGAGTCTAGGAAAATATATACATTTTTTAATGAAAATAGGAGGATATGAATTTTGAATATGTCTTGGGTTTCAAGAGGAATCTGCTAAATAATGACATTATATAGTTTATTATTAAAATTCATACTATTTCATCACATTTACTCAATAAAATAGAATATATATCTTATGTGTTCCCCACACAGTGATATATTTATGAATTTATGAAACTAAATGATTCAACTATTTTGGTTTTATCAGACGATGGACCAATTTTTTCAGCTAAATCTTCCGAAGAAACATAAGAATGATCCCAACACAATGTTATTTTATATCACTTTTTTCATATATATGAATAGAGAAATTCCGAATTGATTATTGAGACATTAGATGACATAGTGAGGTCATTTTTATGTGACATTATTGTAATGTAGGATCTATATTGGACAGATACCCACACTCATGGATACTCTATAGAAATATATAACATTAAATTCATGGATATGATTCAGATAGTTGTTAACTGGTTTTCTCCAATCATATCCTTACAACATCTAATGAAAAACGTGGATCATATTCAATAATTAAGATATTATTGGTTTATATTTTTAGAGAATTAAGACAACTCCAATATAGATAAAAACCTAGTTTCCTATTGAAAATTTATTTTATTTAAAACAGGTTTTCAAATTTTATATTAGTTCATAAAAAACATCATTGCGAAATACATAATAGTAATTAATCATCCATTACCATTATTTATAACATTGGGGAAATTAATTATATGAATGGTTATCTAAAATTCTTAGTAAAGGTAAACATTAGAAATTTAAATTTAATGTAATCAATTAGAATAAAAGATTATAAGAGAATGATGACATAATTAATGTGCATGAGATAATAATATAAGAAGTCATACACATCAGTACTCATATCATTAAATACGAAAACATAGAAAATGATAGAGTCATAAGAATACATATTCAAATGAATTTTTTTTATCAATCATGAAGATGAATATCATTATAAATCATTAGAACATTTAAAAAAAATACATACCACTTCGGGCGTCATTTTAACTTTAGTCATATAATACCTATTAAAAATTGAAAGAAAATATGGTTACGTTCCATTTCTAGTGAATTAGATGAATATAATGTACCCAACCATAATTGGGTTACCATTAAACTACCCTTCATCGGTTTATAATGTTCCCACAAATTATCATGCGCAAGAACTCCAACATAATCATATCACAAAATTTATTTTGTTTCATCATAAAATAAATGGATAGATTATACCTTTTATAACATGATCAAATCTTGGAAGAGAAATGGGTAATATAAAAATCTCATTGGAACATGGCTATCCCATGGAAAAGTAACATGTTTTATAACACTTTTTATAATATAATCTTAATCCATCTAGATATTGAATAAAAATGGTATATTTACCAAATATCACCATTGGAGAGTATGAAAAAGAAATATTTGTTGACGTGGAAGAATGGTAGTACCATTTAAATATCATTAAATAAATTTTTTATTAAAATACCATTTATAATTTGAAATTCTCTTTTTAAAACATAAATCATTTTCAAAAACATTTCTTTGAAAATAATATTGAAAAAAATAAAATGGATGACAAGTAAATAGCTGAAAACAATATTTGAATCATAACTCAGTTTTAAAATAAATTTCCTTTAAACATAGCTTAAATTTATATTTTAAATCATTTTAAAAACATTTCTAAAAAAAAATATTTTCAAAATACATTCATTTCTAATTGATGGGTGAAATAAATTTCCATTTTATTATAATATTTTCCCTAGTATTCTATGTAAAAAAGTGGGGAAATCAAAATGTTACATAAAAATCACATGAAGAACAAGAGTATAATATCATTTATAATAATTATAATATTCTAACATTTTTGACTTAATCATTTTCAATCCCGATAAATAATGAGATTGTAATAAAATTCTCTTTATACTTTGGTAACAAGAACCATAATTCACCAGGTGAAAAAAAATTATATGAATCATAGAATATCATGGAAAATGGTATTAATTTTATACCATGTAAAAGAGGATGTATAAAAACCTCATAAAATTAGATATCCGTATAACAAGACACTAGACTAAATAAAATGAAAGTATGACAAAAATATATAACTACTTTTTTACGATTTAAAACATAGACTACGTGGAAGAGAGATCCTAAAATTGATATGTAAAAAATAATTAATTTATGTATAATAATAATAAATGAAATTCCTATTAGTAATACACACCAATGAAAAAATAAGTGGTTAATATGTCATATATCTCATTGAAATAAATGTGAGATGAGGAAACCCCTTATATTATGTTAGCCTGTTCACATGTGTTTTTATCATCATGAATAATAGAATTATGGTAAATATTTACATTCTTCATTAACATTTTCAAGTTTATTATTGCTTTTATTTCACTTATTATTAGGGTATATACAATTACTAAATTGATTATGTTAACATAAAACATTTTTTCCATATTTGGATTAGGTGTCAACAATAACATTTTTAACTTGACTGTGGTCAAAAGCGTTCATTATATAATCATATTAAGAATAAAAAACATGATTTAATTATTATATTTATATATAAATTTTAACATAAAATATTAACAAAATATGGTTATGAAAAATTAAATGATGTTTCTATCATGGAGACGGTATGACACACGTACACCGGAGTAATGTTTCCATTTTATAGTAATAATTATATAAAGAAGGTATATAGTGTTTTTTTATGTTCATAATTCAAATTATATAATAAAAAAATTATATTTAATTATATTATATATAAATATATATCATTATTGTTATTTAAACATAATATAATCACTTTAAAGAAAACTATAGTCCACATGTCCACGAATGATGTTATCACTTTTGCAGTTTGTGAAATAGTATTAAGACAATTATATTTTATGGTTACCAATAGATAATTAGGTAATTAGTTACATAATTATTTCATTTATGGAATATATATTTATTATAGTTACCCTAATTAGTTTATATCCAAGAGGTTAGTGAAAAACACTTCACCTAGCATTATGAGTTTGTAGTCCACCGAATACAAGAGTGATGTTCTCGTATCCATTTCAATGTAAAATTGAAAATTATTTTTTGTGATATAATTATACTATAGGAATTATCATTTTATAAATAACATAAATATCATATATATACATTACTTCCATCATAATTCCCAACCATGAGTGGTGGTAAATTGAAAATGAGCGACTTAGTTTCGCGGGGGCAGTAGTCCACCATATACATGAATTATGATTTTTTAATCCATTTGAGGGAACTGTGTGTGGGTGTATTTTTTATCCAAAACATTAAAAAACAAAATTATATAGAGGATATTGGGTTTATTATATTATCATTATATATATATAATTTAAGGTTTTGAGAAATAAATAAATCAATTATTCTCATTGATAAATATTACTTCTTCATTAGGTCCCTTCTTTTGGATTGTGATAGTTTCCTCCTTTGGATTTATTTCCATAAAAAATATTCTATTATAATTTTATGGATTTTGGGGGTTGATTTTGGAAGGTTTTAAATGATTCAAATTTCTAGATAGGGGTTTATAATTGGAAGAGTCATTTCTATTTTATAATTGAGGATGAATGGAATTCCTGTAAATATAAAAGGTAATAAATTATCAAGTGGTCTACACTACCTCATGCACCTCAATAATTGAATAATATATTAGGGGAGGGAAACTATGGTCTAGAAACCACACCACCACACATAATAAAAGAATTTTTTCATTTTGTTCATTAACTCCTAGGATTCATTATTTTTTTATTCTAGTTTTTCATTAAGAAAATATGATTTCATATCTATTTAATTCATTAATGAAGACTAAAATTAATTAAAACTTATTATAAAATTTATAACTAGTGAATTTAGATAATAAGCAAAAATTATTAATTAAAAAACTTTTTGTGTTTTGGAAATTATATTTATCAAAACCACATATAACCCGAAAAAAACTGCATTAACCCTAACCAATCTAACATTTTTTTACTATTTTAGGTTAAATAAATTCATTATAAAACATAAATATTTCCATTAATGGAACATATTTGAAATTTATTATTATTTAAAGATAACTTGGAATATGGTTGTTTTTTATTAATTTTAAATAATTTAATAAAATAAAATTCCTTATAAAATAATATTAATGAAAATTTTGATATTAATTATATAATTTTAAATTTAAAACTAAAATAAATTAACAAAATTCAATTTTTATATGTTAAAATATCTGTTTCATTAAATATTCATCTATAAAATAATCCAAAAAAATATTCTATTTACCGAACTTATAATATTTTTAGCATCATTAATATTATTTTATTACTTTCTAAATAATCTGTTTGTTTGTGTTTATTAAGAATTTAATTTAAATAAATAATCATTAAAATTTAAATACAAAAAAGTGGGATAAAAATAACTCATATGTATTCAAAATTAATCGTTATAACATAAATGATTTTTTTCCATATCCTCAATGTTGAATAGAAATTAAAAAGGGATAATGAAATTTTTATTGTTTTTTTATTTTATAAATTATTATATACATCAAATTCTTGTAATAGTATCCCCAAAACATATATATATATATTTAATAGGGTTATAATGGTCTAATATTTTCTATCCAGTGGTCGTTGGACCATTGTTGGGTCATTTTCCATATATTATATGTATAACCACCAAGTAAACTCATTTTTACCTTAACCGTCATAATCAATTTCAATTGTTTTCACTAATAAATTATGTTATAAAATAAGTAGACTATATTTTTTAATATAAATTATAATTATTTTAAATATTTGATACATTTTGATAAATTCAATACATTGATATTGATAAATTTAATTTAAAATTATTCCTACATGCGGGACAAAAAAGTAGGGGTTTGAAGATAAAATGTTCAAAAGTTCACAATATTTTTATATCTAATTTAGATATAAAATTTATTAAAATTTCATAAATTTGATTAATATATTTATAATTTAAATTTTTTTACTTTAAATGAATTCGTTTTTTGAGCCAACATGAAACATACCTGGAAAAAGGAAATGTTTTTGCGGATTGTATGACCACCACGGATGACCAAAGTTACCATCTTATCATTTATTCTAAACTAAGATCCATTCCCCCTAAATGGGATGATTTTATTAGGGAATATTACTAATTACATTACTATTTATAGCCTCTAAAATTCGGGTTTTTCCATTATTTCACTTAATTAAATTTCTTACGTCGACGAATTGTAATTAAGTATCTCTCACAATTCCTCAAAAATTAAACTTATCATAATAACTACAGAAATTCATTATAAGATTATGTTGCTATTTTCATTTTATCAAATAAGATTTATTTTTAAAAAAACATTTAAATAAATTTAAATATTTATATTTTAAAAAATGTTTTCTATTAAACGGCCACAAAACCACCTTTTAGAAAAATACATTTTTTTTGTTATAAAAATAGGATTATTTATTATTTTATTCCACAAAACAAATTTGATGTATTTAAATAATTACATCAATATATTAATTATAAAAATATTTAATTTAATACATGAATTAAATTTATTGTATGATAAAAGAAATATTATTTTAATTTAAAGGAAGATATGTCTTAAAATATCAGGATCTTACATTTGATGCCCCATAAAAAGAGTCTAACCCTTGAAATTAATTTTCTTTGTCAATGGAATGTGATTTTTTTAAATTCTGTAATTGAAAAATTCAATATAAAAATATAATTTATAAATCATACCTTTATATGGAACGCATGAAACATAATTGTTAATTAAGGTTACGTATTACATGGTTCCCACATAGAGGTAATATAGGATATAATCGAGGAAAAGTGTAAATATTTATTGAGGGTGATTAGGGACATTGATAACATATCATTGAATGATAAATGGAATGGTAAGGACCCTAAATACATAATGAAGTTATTATTAAAATACAACTAATTCTTGGAAAATAAAGGTTTTAGGATAAGATATTTCTTTTGAATTCCATTTTCAAACAGATATGGAATTCTCCAACAGTATAAAATAAGAGAATATTGAAATATAATTTCATGATGGATGTAATTTTACCCTATAATAAAATTCCATAAAAATATCATATTTTATCCAAATTATTAGTATTGTAGGTGAACATTTCACACATAAAGAAAAAAAATTAAAGACCACATTACCATAAAAGAGATAAGATGATATCCCTTATCTCCTTAAACATTAACCACACCCAAAATGGTTTTCTTAGAGAATTATAATTACAAAAATGAATAAACATTCAACTGATTCATTAGTCTCTAAAATTAAATTGTAAAACACAAAGATACAACTAAATCATTCCATATATATGTATCCTTAAATATCATCAATAATTTCTGCACTATGTTTGAAACCAGAAGACGAGAATGACATGATCATATATTATTCCAAGATAAATAAAAAACTATTCATCAAATAAAATACCATATTCTTTGAAGATAATGATAATATTTAATTTAAGAAAATTTCATAAAAACTAGGACACTAAATAGGCCAGTGGTAGGCAAGAATCAATTATTGCCCCTTAGTCATGGGTTTATGCCCCAGGACCTAGCCAGATGTGACATGTTTTCACCCTATATATGAGTTATCTCCCATTATTTATTTAATAATAGAAACCCCCCCTTATAAATAATTAATATTTATCCATGGGATTTTAAATAAATCCTGAAAAAATAATCCAGAAAAATATCAATAATAACCTCAACATTTTTACAACATAAAATCAAAAAATGGGGTGTCTTAGTCTTTAAATGCACGATGTACCTATGGTTGTATCTGTAATTCTTAACATAACATCACATTATAATTTCAAAGCACCAAATTTATCTAAATTGACCTTTGATAAAAAATATAATAGCACATGACTCACACTCCCAGTCCTGTTCTTAAATGCATATCCTCACATTCCCATCAATGATGCTGATAATTTTTACCAAATTTTATCCATTAAAAGGAAAATTTTTATCACATACATTCCAAATTACCTATTAGGTTTAGAGTTTTATATAATTATTACAACACCTATATAAATAATAACCACATATTAAAATTAATATTTCAAAAAATTTACACATCTTTTCATACTACACCTTCAGTCATCAACATCATCTAGATAAAATCTTTTATAGATATTAATTTTTAAACTTATTTAATTATAACGTAGGGAATAGAAAATATAGGAAATATGAGATAAAATCATTATTATGGGTAGATATATGAATTAAAAATGAATACAAACAATGAAAATAAATGTGTATAAGGGTATTATGACATAACCAGAGATAAATATCGAATAATAAAGGAAATACTACCCACTAAAATCTGGATCATTAAATATAAAAATTATAAAAATTAATGATTTATCAAAATCAATAATCATGGGACATATGGTTTCAATATCAGTCATGAGAAGAAAAATTAATAGATTGGAAGAATAAAGAAAACATTTACATTATATGTGGAGTATTATTTACTTCACTCTCACAATAACACCTACAATTGTAATAACCATAAGGACTATTTATATACAAAATTCATTAGAGGAATATAATGGGACCAACCATAATTTTATTATCATGGAACCATCGATAATTTATTTATAATGTTACCACAATATATAATTTCCATGTACCATAACATAATAATATACAATAGCATACTTCATTTCACCATAAAATCAAATAAAGTACAATTATCCCTACCCAGTCACGATTAAGCCAAGAAAAAAATGGGTTCCATAACAATCTCTTTGAAACATGGTTGACCCCGGGAAAAGAATCATTATCCATTATAATATCATTGAAATATTCATAATCCACCAATAAAAATAATTAGGATAGTGAAATTAACAAAATATTTCCATTGGAGAAAAATTAAAAAAAGGGTTATTGTTATTGTTGATTGGGAATTCCAATAAATTATCATTAAAATATATTTGAGAAAAATAACCATTATATTTTGAAATTAAAATTTTAAGACATAAATCATTTTCAAGACATTTTTCACTAAAATTAATTTTTAAACCATAAAAACGATTATATGTAAATAATTTTTAATAATCTATAAGATGTAAATCAATTTTAGAATCATATTAAATTAAAATGGGAATAAAAAATTAAATGAAAAAAATAGAAAACATTTTTATAAGGGAGTGATTTTAAAGGACAAAATTTGTTTATTGGAGAATGAAATGATGCTAAATTTTATTGAAAAAAATAATCCATTATTTTATGTAAATAGTATTTCTTTTTTATTATTTCTTTAAAATAACATGAATAAATATAAAATAATATAATCTTTATTAATTAATATATTTCAATATCAGAGACATAATCAAACAAAATTCCTGATAAATGATGACATTTTAGTAAAATAATCTAACAAAATTGGTTATAGGAATTAGAATCCAAATAAAGGGGAAAAATAAATTGAATATATAAATTTAATTATAAAAATTATAAAATAATTTATAAAATTGATGGGTAAATCAAAATAAATTTAATTATAACAATCATAAAATATATTCAGGTGTTTTATTTAAACCATAAAACAAAAATAAGTGGTGAATATGTCATATATGTCAAGGAAATAAAATTGAGATGAGAAAAACTCATACATTTAGTTCTGATTGCCACATATTTCACAATATTCCATGATAAAAGAATTATTTTAATTATTTAATTTAATCATTAAATTTTGAAACATTAATATTATTCTTATTTCACTTATTATCCAATTATATTATATTACATAATATATTATGTTTCTATGGGATGTTTTAACCATATTCGGCATATCAATCAAAATGTACTTTGGAAGGTTGAATATGGCCAAAAAATCCATTATATAAATAGATATATAATAATAATAAAATATTTATCATATTGATACATAATTTATACTTATAAACAATCCATGAAACACTATTTGTTAAAAATTAACCAATTTTTCGATAATAGAGATAATTTGTTGTTCATTTACATGAGTAACATTTCTATTTTTCAATGATACTTATAGAAAGAAGGTATGTAATGTGTTTTCAAAAAATTATGATAATAATATACTAAATACCATTATTTTTTATTATATATAACTATAAATATAATTATTTTGACATAAATAGAACCACATTACTCTGAGGAGGAGGTTGTTCAGACATCCACGAACGACACTATCACTTTTAAAGTGTGTAAAGTAGTAAGAAGAAAATTATTTCTTATTTTTTAAAAGATATAATTTTGTGATTAATTTAATTATTATTTAAATTGTACAATATATATTTAATATATATAACCTTATTACATTCAATATAACTTGTTAGCCAATCATGCTTCTCATCACTTAGTGAGGCCTTAGTCCTCCATAAACACGAGTGATGAAATTTTTTACCTGTGGTATGAAATGTTAAAATGGTGTATATGATATAATGATTCTAGAGGTATAATTATGTTATAAATAGTGTAAATATAATATATAAATAGTAAGTCCATTGTAATTTCAAACAATACGAGGTGGTAAAGGGACAACGAACGACATCATTTTGTGAGGCAGTAGTCTGCTGTAAACGCAAACCCAAATTCCATAACCGATTTTATGGAAGTGTTTCTAGGTGTAGGTCATAACCATAAAATAGAAATATCATTTTATGTTGTGGATAATTACTATATTATCAATTCTTTTTATGTGAATAAATAAAGTAGTGAAAAAAAGAAATAAAATAAAACTTATCGTTGTTGAATGTTACTTCTTCTTCGGGTCACCACTGGATTGTAACAAAATACTAAATATTTTTTTTCTAGTAAAAATAATCAATAATTAGGATAGGGAGGTTTTGAGTAGATTTTTACTAGGGTTTAATGATCCAAATTTCTTAAGTGGTGTGTGAAGAGGCTGGAGGTCTTCACGACCCTCAAAATTACATTTATTACTCCTACACTAGTATAGTAGTGCGGGGTCGATCCACAGTGAAGGCAGGCGAGTGATTTCTAATGTTTTTGAAAGATAAACTCCACTGTTGTCAGTATTGAAGCGAGTGAACATTGATTGTATTATTTCTTTTTATTTTTTTAATATTTTGTTTTAAGCAAGCAGTAAATTAAATAATGTTAAAAAAGAGACTATATCATTTAATAGTAAACTAATGAACTAAGACTACAGTACAATCAATATAAGATAACAAAATACTAAAATAAGCATCAATGTTGAAGGAGCAGATAATATGTAATACTCAAGAATTTCGAACTACTGGTTTAAAGGATATCATCACTACTCCAATTTATTGAATCACACCTCAAGAAAAAAAGTGAAAAGTCTCCCTCGCTAGGAAACTCAACACACATAAGACTGACTTTAGGAGTTCGGCACTCCAAAATCAGTCAAACTGCATAATAGAAAGGAAAAGATAAAAGTGGAAAATAAACTCGCCATAAACTTCCTCTATTTAAGACTTTAACGCTTCAAAAAAACATTCATGAAATACCTCACCAGTAGATCCTAAATTAATGATTTTTTCAAAACATTTAAGGTTTGAAACTACTAAATAGAGAATCATTACTTAGTCTCGTCGATTGATTGTGATTCTATTAAAATGAAGACTGAATGAAGAAGACTAAATGATTTACCAGCAGAATTGTATTCTCGAGCTAAGAAAATTTATCACTTGATCATATTGATTTAATCAGTGAAAAATAGCCAAAAACAGAGTACACAATTATGGATAGAGGAAAGGTAAACTCCCCTTGAAATGCTCTTCCTTTGGGCTCTGTAGCCTCCTGCTCGTCTCCAGTGCTGTTCCTCAGAGTTTTCTCTTGGGTGGATGTGGTCGTGGAATGAATCAATGTCCCCCTCCCAGTGAATGAATTCTGCTGCTGCTATGTTTTTGTAACCAGAGTCACCTACTACATGTCACTGCATACTTCTACAGACATTAAGTTTCATTCACGAGAACACTGCACACATGTGTGTGTGTGTGTTCGCGACAAGCATGTCGTTCTATCTTTACTCACGTAACTAAATCCTGTTGAGTTAGTTACCTACACCTGGACGTGTTTCCGAGTTTTATATGAACCTGCATAGTAAAAACAAAATAAATAAATAAATGCGAAGTCAAAGAATGATATAATATATTTTAAGTTAAGTGTTGAAAGTTAACAAAATTTAATTGATAATTATTAAAAATTATTCACTTAGTAATACTATAGTAAAACATAAATTATTAAAAAGTTATTAAATTAATTATGTTAGAAGATATAAATATTATGTTATTAATTAAATAATTTTTTTAAAAAAAACTATGTTATTAAAAATTAAGAACAAAAGAAAATAATTAAAATAATATTTTAGATTGTATTAATAATTTAATTATTACTATTAAATAGCTTAAATTGTTATATTAATTAATTAATTAGTTAATTTTAATTTAGTGGTTAAAATCATTACTTAAGTTTTAGATATTTTTAAATTAATCAGTGTAATTTATTTTCTATTTAATTATTATTATTAATTATAAAATTATACTATTCATAGTATATTAATTTATTATTAACATTTATAATTAATTTAGTTTTGTATATTTTTAAATTTATATATTATTAATATTATAATATTTATAAATTCTAATTAATTCATTTGACTACGTAAGGTAACTTTTATGAAAAGTTCACTTTACTTTTTTTCTTTTAATTTTTCTTTTTTACATTACATTATTTATAATTTTATTATTATATTTTATAACTTGTTTATTTTTTTTTGTTATTATTATTTTTTAAATTAAATTTTCCCTTTCCCCTCCCCCAAATTCAGCGCATAGGGGGGAGGGTTTATGGCTACTCTTCTCAAGCCCTAAGATAGGTGCCCTCTTCCTCCTAATCTGCAGCGGTAGCTCCACTTGCAGCGGTTTCGAACCAGTGGCAACCTCCTCTACCTGGCTCTGGCGCGGTGCGATAGTATTGTTTCTTCTCTCTAACGGTTGTGTGATTCATCTTCATGTGGTGCGACAACATGGCTTTAGCAAGGTTCACCTCCAGTGGAACCTTCCCGCTCGGACTCGGTTTTTTCACCCTCAGCTCCTCCACGTACTCCCACATCGACGACTTCAAACTCGTCCCAATGGCGGCTCGAACCAGATTGGCAACACTAAAAGGATTCCGCAATTCCTCTTCCAGATTGCACAAGGTTTATGTTCAGCAGACCAGTGAGGTTTGAAGAGGCATGATCGTGATAAAATGAATAATAGTGTGAATGGGATGCAATCGGTGGGCTGAAACGGTGGTACCGTAAAGACATAAAATTGTGGAACAGTTATTAAAACGGTGAGATAGTTTAAATCACGGTGTGTGGGGAATAGGGTGTCATGGTGAGTCCATGAGGAATGTCACGGTGCGTCCGCGAAAGGCGCAGCGTCACAGTGAGACCGTGAAGTGGATACAGTAGCAAAACTGGGACATCGTGAACCTGAATAAAACTGTGAACCTGCCAAATAAACAGAGTAAATAAATTAAACTAAAACTTAAATAGAATATAAATAATAATAATTAATACAAGATAAAATTAAATTAAAACAAATGCAAATTTAAATAAACTTATATAACAAAATAAACGTAAATTAAATTATTAATAATTTCTATTCGCATGACTAATAATATTATTATACTAAAAATAAACTTAAAAATAAACTAACTTATTAAAAGTTAACATAAAATTTAAACATTAATACGACAGAGTTAAATTGTTTAAAATAGTTACTTTATCAAATTAATTTAATTTAAGGTAAAAAGACAATTATGATATTATTAAACAATTATGTGAATTAATGAAATAAAATTTAAAGAGACTAAATAATCGAAGTAGGTCTATAATCATTTATTTTATTCAATGAATTATTAAAATATGATTTAAAAATTAAGTTTCATAAAATTAATTAATAATTAAAAAAAGCAATATTAAATTAAGACTACATTAATTATGTGCAGAAGCAGACTTAATTAGTTATTTAATTTTTGTTAAAAAATTAGCTTTGCAGAACAAAAACCACAATCTAAATAAAAAATTATTAGTCTATTAAATTAAATTAACAAATGAATTAATTATTTTAATACTTAAAATACAAAATTAATTATAAAAATTAATATATTAATAAATGTAGTGATAAAATTACATATGTGTCATTATTTATTAAAAAGTTTTAAAATAAGCAATTAAATTGATAAAAATTAATTAAAAATATGTTGAAAAAACATGTGTTTTTAAGGCCCCATCAAATTCCCCCACACATAAACATTGTTTATCCTCAAACAATGCCATGTTTTATTATCATAGTGAAATAGGTAAATGTTTTTAATTTAGATCAAAATGCGACATGTCTAATACTTTAAACATAGGACTTGAAAAACATGTCAAAAGGACTTTAGAAAAAAAATTGCTCATATGTACCCTGCCTTGGGAAAATACTCACTCGAAGTCTTGAAAACAATGAATCATCAAAAAAGGAAGATTTCATGCCTCATATGTGGTACTTCATAGTGACTAACATCAATCCAAACATAAGTCCAAGGTCCGAGGGTGACAAAAGGTAAAATTTAAGTGGAATTAAGAACATAACCAGAGGAATCTTTTACTTTGACTCATCTTCTAGGTTTCAAATAATAAATAATTTTTTTTATAAATCACCTTATTGATACATCCTAAATGATTTCCATATAAATCAATTGGCCTCTTCTTCATTTTGAGTTCATCATTCCCCTCACCTTAATGAGCTAATTTCTGAACCTAGACACTTTATTAAATTTTCCCAAGCCATGTTTCATTGTGCTTAGCACTGTGCAATGCACTTATTCAATGTGAACAGAGGGCTTATAGTAAACAGAAACTCACCCAGCATCTAGGGTCTCAGAGACTCACCGTGGGATCCCAGATACCCAAATTACTCCAGTTTCAAAAGATTTTAATAAAAACCATTTACATTGGCTCATTAAAGTAATTACTTTAATTAGTAAAAGAAAAACATTGAGGCCCCTTGAATCAGAATCAAACATCCATTTCCAATGGTTATGACCATAACTCCATAAAAATGTAACCCATATCACTTCCAGAGGTAGTTCCCGAACCGAAATTCCATCAAATCAATAAGCAATACCACTCAGTAATCATCCATTATTATTAAGTTCTAACTTAAATCAACTCTTAACTACCAAACATGAACTTATCCTAAGGCAAGATCCAAATGAGAAACGTGTAAAGCCTAAAATTATGCAATAATTTTGAAAACATTTATCCATTTTTTACAAAACTTTTGAAGTTAAAGGTGTAATTGATGGGCTTTCAATTAAGCACAGTTTAGCACAATCAAGAATTGATCCCCTCCCCCACACTAAATCCTAAATTTTTCCCCAAAGTTGACTTCTAAATATGGAAAAGAACAATTAATCAATTATGGATCAAAATAGATTTTAAATTTAGTAGATTAATGACATCTATAAAGGGTCCCAATGAAGTTCAAAAATCTAGTTTTCTATAATAAATAAATAAATAGCAGGTTCATTAGAAAGTGTATGCATTAACATTTATATATAGTGAATATATATTTTTCGATTCAACTCAAGAAATATCATGTAATTTGTGGTTGCACTATTAATTGGGTGTAATCATTTCAACAAAGTATGATTCAATAAGTTGTTCAATTAAGCAGTAAGATGCATGCTAAACACCCTATAGACTAATCAGATTCAGAAGACCAGCAGCATGTACCCCCCACACTTAAATTCATGTAGTGAAATGGTTATAATAACAATGCAATTCAGTACCAAGATGTGAAGTAAATGTAGATTTTATGTCTAAACAGTGACATGCACCATAATTTATTATATAAGCAATTTATGCAACAACTTTTCTGCAAATAAGTGGAAGAATTTTTTTACAAGCAGAATTTGTTAAGTGAGCATAATTTCTTCTTCTAAAGCATTAAGGAGCAGAAAAACGAAATGCAGCAATAATAGTGAGACACTTCCCTGACTATGTTTTCCATTAATCCTTCAGCATGTGAATTCCACTCCTTAAATGACACAACATAATCATCATTAAAAAAAGATAATGTAATCCAAGAACAAAATTCCAGCAGATATATTGCTTATAGAAGACAATCAAAGAAACACTTTATTCAACACTAAAGAGTATAAAAATGAAAACAAAGAAGAAGAACAGGTTGATTCCCATGAAGAACTGATTTTTTAGTCTTCAATTAGAATTTATTTAATTACAATTTTTTTATTGAAAACAACAAAAACTGTGGGTTGCCTCTCTTGCAGTGATAGGTTTAAAGTCTCCAGCCAGACTCACCTAAAAACTAACCATAGTCATTAAGTGGATGTGGTTTTATTAATAGGAACCACCAAATGTGTTTGGACCAATTATTTTTAACATACAAATGAATTATATGGGCATCTAACCATAATAAAACAAAAACTGAATTCTCATAGCCTAAAATAACCCCTATGTATCACCCTTTAACAGTAGTTTGGCAGGGTTTTCCACTTCCCGAATTGTATTACAGTTATCAAGATTTGAGTTCATATGAAGGTACAAAATAGTAAAATGTGCTTCAAAGGGTGTGGTAATATTTTAATGGATTTCTCTCTTAACCTCTACACTAACTGGTTCAGATTCAAGGGTGATTGTGAGTGAATACTGAATAGTAGGTTCTAGAGGGAATTCAATTAAGTGCTGATCAGAAGCATGGACAAAAGATATCAAGTGTAATACCCCCTCTGGACTACTATCAGCATCATAAAAAGCCACATAAACCTTCATAGGTGGGGAAGGAAGTGATCAGTAAGGAAGAGAATTTATTTTATCACCAAAAGATTCAGGTCTAACAGTTCTATAAATCTCTTCCAAAAGATCCTCATCTATTAACTCACACTGAACATCTACTGCTTCTATCAAATCAATTCTGCAACTATTATCTAATCTGTGTTCAAGATCTAATTTATCTTCAACTTCAAAAGGATCACTTTCTAATACAAGGTCTATAGTGTGTTCAAAAACTCTCAAATCAGGGGGATTATGGTTCAATTCAGCTTGAATAAAGTCATGTTCAAGATTGATCAAATTTAAACATTTACTCCCATGTATATCAACACTATTTTCAATTTCCAACACAATGTATCAGATAAGTGATCACTATGAGAATATGGAAATGAAAACTCATCAGTTAGTTTTTCTTCAAATATCATTCCCTCTTCCTCATCATCCAACAAAATTTTAGTATTTATTGGGCTTATAAATTCAAAACATGTAAGACAAATGTTCAATTGCGGTTCAAATATTTCAGATTCTTTAAATTCCAGTTTAATGTTTTCATTGAAACTATACCCAATATCAATTTTAGGGTCAATATTTAGAATTTTAGAAATTTTGGGTGAAAATTATTAAAATTAAAGTTTTCAATTTTAAGTTTGACTTCAACCCGAGTGACCTCATTCATAAAACTTCTAAAATAGTGATTTTTCTACAATTTTAGAAATATTAAAAGAACTGGACTTTAATTTTCAATCTATTTCAATTCATCTTCAAAATTGTCCAAATCAACTCCATTATAGTTCATTATTGGATTTTCAATATTGTTATTCTCTTGACTAAGTGTGTTGGTTATTTCCAGATTAGGTTCAATAGTTTCAGATTTCTCAAAAAGAATGGTTTCTTTCCCAGTTTCATAGTCACTGTCTTCTTCAATTTTATTTTCAAATGTTTTGTAAACATTTTCTTTTTCATTTTATTCAAATTTTTCTTGTTCTTTAACCCTTTTTTAATTACAAGAGAATATTTTCTAATCTTTTCATTCATTGATCTCACTCTTGATAATCTCTAAGTTGAATTTCATTGGTTTGAGTTAACCAATTGTTAATAATTTCCACCCTAGAATCCAATTTAGAATCAAGTAGTTCAATTTTAGATAGGGTGGTAGGACTAGATTCAATGTTTTCATTTTTATCAATGTAATCAATCTGTTGTGGTTGGTTATAAACACACTTCTAGGCATTGTTCCCATAACAGCCGCAATATACATAAAATGGCTCAAGTTGGTGATTCCAGTTCCCATAATGGTCCATTTTTTTAAACTAAAAATAGGCAAGTTTAAACACACAAATCTTCACAATTGATGCATATTTTTAATGTTCAACAAAATCAGTAGGTTCTAGTTCACAGTTTTTTTAAACAGTTTTTTCAAAAGATATTTTTATGTTTTTTATGTTGTTTTAGTAATGACTTGTGCCTTACAAGGTAACAGCGCAAATTTTTGAAGAGGTCGTAGGTCGTCACAGCCCTCAAAATTACATTTATTACTCATACACTGGTATAGCAGTGCAGGGTAGATCCACAGAAAAGGCAGACGAGTGATTTTTAATGTTTTTGAAAGATAAACTCCACTATTGTCAGCAATGAAGCGGGTGAACATCGATTGTATTATTTCTTTTTATTTTTTTATTTAGTTTTATGCATGAACTAAAGTAAAAAAATTTAAAAAGAGACTAAATCATATAATAGTATACTAATGAACATAGACTACAGTACAATCGACATAAGATAACAAAATACTAAAATAAGAATCATGGTTGACGGAGCAGATCAAATGTAATACCCATGAATTCCGAACTACTAGATTAAAGGATATCATATCCACTCCACTTTATTGAATCAAACCTCACGAAAAAAGTGAAAAGTCTCCCTCGCCAGGATACTCAACAAACAGAAGACTGACATTAGGAGTTCGCCACTCCAAAATCAGTCAAACTGCTTAACAGAAAGGAAAAGAAAATATGGGAAAATAAACTCGCCATAAACTTCCTCTGTTTAAGAAATTAACGCTTCGAAAAAAACATTCACGAAATACCTCACCTGTAGATCATGAATTAATGAATTTTTTTAAAACATTTAATGTGTGAAACAACTAAACAGAGAATCATTACTCAATATCGCTGATTGATTATGATTCTATTAAAATTAAGAGTGAATGAACAAGACTAAAAGATTTACCATCTGAATTTAATTCTTGAGCTATGAAAATTTATCCCTTGATCATATTGATTTATGCAATGAAAATAAACTGAAAACAGAGCATAAAATTATGGATAGAGGGAAGGTAAACTCCCCTTGAGATGCTCTGCCTTTGGGCTTCGTAGCCTCCTGCTCGTCTCCAGCACTGCTCCTCAGAGTATTCTCTAAGGTGGATGTGGCTGTGGAATGAATGATTTTCCCCCCCAGTGAATGAATTCTGCTGCTGCTCTGTTTTTGTAAGCACATTCACCTACTACATGTCACTCCATACTTCCACCAACATTATGTTTCCTTCACGACCACACCGCACATGTGTGTGTGTTCGCGACAAGCACATCACACTAACTTTACAAACATGACTAACTCCTGTTGAGTAAGTTACATGCACCTGGACGTGTTTCTGACTTTTATATGAACCTGCACAGTCAAAACAAAATAAATAAATAAATACGTAGGCAAAGAATGAAATAATATTTTTTATGTTATGTGTTGAAAGTTAACAAAATATAATTTATAATTATTAAAATCTATTCACTTAGGAATACTATAGTAAAACATAAATTATTAAAAAGTTATTAAATTAATTAAGTTAAAAGATATAAATACTATGTTATTAATTAAATCAGTTTTTCAAAACTAATTTATTAAAAATTGAGAACAAAAGTAAATAATTAAAATAATATTTTAGATTGTATTAATAATTTATTTATTACTATTAAAGAGATTAAATTGTTAGATTAATTAATTAATTAGTTATTTTTAATTTATTGGTTAAAATTACAACTTTTGTTTTAGATATTTTCAAATTAATCAGTATAATTTATACTCTATTTAATTATTATTATAAATTATAAAATTATACTATAAACATTATATTAATATATTATTAACATTTATAATTAATTTATTTTTTTAATTTATTTTTTATATTTATCTATTATTAATATTATATCTTTTATAAATTCTAATTAATTCATTTGACTAAGTACGTTAACTTTTATGAAAAGTTCACTTTACTTTTTTTTATTTTGTGTTTTATTTTTTACTTTTCTTTATTTATACATTAATTATTATATTTTTTAACTTTTTTATTTGTTTGTTATTATTATTATTATTTTAATTAACTTATCCCTTTCCCCTCCCCCAATGTTAGTGCACAGGGGGAGGGTTTTTTCTGGCTCTTCCCCAGCCCTAAGACATGCACACTCTTCCTCCAAATCTGCAGCGGAAGCTCCACTTGCAGCAATTTCGAACCAGCGGTGACCTCTTCTAGGCAGCTCTGGCGCGGTGCTGCAGTGTAGATTCATCTACATAACGGTGGTGTGATTCATCTTCAAGTGGTCTGACAACATGGATTCATCAAGGTGCACCTCCAGTGAAACCTTCCTGCTCGGACTTGACATTGTCACCCTCGGCTCCTCCGCGTACTCCCACATCGACGGCTTCGAACTCTTCCATGTGGCGGCTCAAACTAGATTTGCAACATTGAAAAGATTCTATAGTTCCTCCTCCAGATTATGCAAGGTTTCTGTTCTACGAATAAGTGCGGTTTGAAGAGAAATGCCTGTGATAAGATGAATAATAGTGTGAAGGGGCTGCAATCAGTGGGCTGAAACGGTGGGACCGTAAAAACATGAAATGGTGGAACATTTATTAAAACGGTGAGACAGTTTAAATCACGACTTGTGGAGAAAAGGGTGTCACGGTGAGTCCGTGAGAAATGTGAAGGTGCGTCCGTGAAAGGGGTAACGTCACGGTGAGACCGTGATGTGGAAACGGTAGCAAAAAACGAGACACCATGAACCTGAATGAAACTGTGAACCTACAAAATAAACAAAGAAAATAAATTAAACGAAAACATAAATATAATATAAAAAATAATAATTAATATGAACCAAAACTAAATTAAATCAAATTAAAATTTAAATAAACTTATATAACCAAATAAACTGAAATTAAATTATTATTAATTTCTATTTGCATGTCTAAAATTATTATTATACTAAAAATAAACGTAAAAAGAAACTAACTAATTAAAAGTTAACATAAAATTTAAACATTAATACGACAGAGTTAAATTGTTTAAAATAGATAATTTATAAAATTAAATTAATTTAAGGTATAAAGACAATTATGATATTATTAATCCATTATGTTTATTAATTAAATAAAATATAAAGAGACTAAATAATCAATGTAGGTCTATAATATTTTATTTTAATCAATGAAATATTAAAAGATGACTTAAAACATTATGTTAGATAAAATTAATTAATAATTAAAACATGAAATATTAAATTAAGTCTACATTAATCATGTGCATAACTAGACTTAATTAATTATTTAATTTTTTTTAAATTATTAGCTATGCAGAACAAAGACAACAATCTAAATAAAAAATTATTAGTCTATAAAATTAAAGTAACTAATAAATTAATTATTTTAAGACTTAAAATTCACTGTTAATTATAAAAATTGATATATTAATAAATTTAGTGATAAAATTACATAAGTGTCATTATTTATTAAAAACTGTTAAAATAAGAAATTAAATTGATAAAAAGCAGTTAAAAAGATGTGGCAAAATGTGTGTTTTTAAGGCCACGTCAGTGTGTTTAATGGGGGAGAGTGATTTTTCTTTTATAATTAAGGATGAGTGGAATTCACGTAAATAAAAAATGATAAACACAATTGGGATGTATCCCCTACCTCATCTAACTCAAAAATTGTATAATATTAGATGATAGAGAATATTAATTCAAGAAATCCCATGTCGGTGAGTTATTAAATTTAATAGATGTGTCTCTAACACACAAAAACACTACTTTAACACTTACCATGAAAAAAATTCTTTTACTATTTAGGTATTATATGTTCATTATAAAGGAATAATTGTTCCATGAATAGACCTTATTTGAAATTTATTAATAATTAAAAATAAATTGGAAGAATATATTATTTTTTTTGATTTTTAATTATTTAATAAGATATAATTTAATATAAATTATCATTTATATCTATATAGAATTTTTTTAAATTTTAATTTAAAAAATATCAATAAAATAATTAAATTAATTCATATTGTCTTCACAGATGTGTAACATGACATACTCAAAAAAAAATTTAATAGAATAATTAAATCTATATGCCTCCGTTATATTATTTTTAGTATCATTTATTTTATTTAATTATTAACTTATGAATCCATTTTTATGAATTAAATAGGATTTTAATGAAATAATACATACTCTAAAAAATAAATTTAAATAAATTTAATAAAAATAACTCATTTATCTTATAAAATAAAATTTACTACTCAATATGTCTGATGGGAAAAAAATCCCCCAATGATATATCTTTGTGTTTTTTAGGTGATCATGAAAATTGAAAAAGCAAGATAAACACGTAGTAGTAAAGATACACTATCAAAACAACATATTATGGAAGCTCTGCTATGTGGACCACATATAAAAGATGTTTCACATTGCCAAAAAAGGAAAAGGTATGGAGAATGGTGAAGGAATATTGATGATGGAAATTATTCCACATATCAACAATATACATACCACATAGCATACTACGTGGACCGCATATGGGATTAACATTTCGTATAAAAGGTTTGTGATTTGAAGCTTGCACATACTACAATCCACTAGGTGAATTGCATAGTGGGGTCATTTCACAAGAGGTGCATCGTTTGGGCATGGGGTTGATTTAATGTGCACATCAAAATAATTTTCATCTATGGATGATGAAGGTAAACTGAGTCTTTACAAAGGGGTTACTATATGATGAAAACATGTAACGTTCATTTCATTTTTATTTATAAACAAAAAATGAGTTTTTTTATTTTTGTTACTGAGTTTTGAAGATTTTTATTCATATTTAAAGGTCCCCAATTAGGTTATTATTTTTACTAAAATTTCATTAATGTAGATATAAGGGTCTTACCATAACCAATACATATTCTTGAATAAAATGGATAATTCACATTGAGGATCTTTTCAGGTTTAGAGTATTATAGAATTAGGTCATAAAATTTATATAACAACCTGAATATTACATGTAAACAATTATACTCAGTATCTATTTTTTCATAAAATAAATACTCGAAAAAAGAGTCATGTCTAGTTCTATGTTTTAGACAGCAAGACTTATCCTTGATCCCATCCTTGACCCTATTCATCTTTATGTCATGTTAAAAAACATTTCAAAACATGGGATGAGCATAAAAATCTCAGTAGGGGTGATAAAATAATGAAAAAAACATTATCCATAATAAAAATCAATGAAACCATACTTTTCAATCGTAACATTCGTCATGAAATCATATGATTTATGAATAACACATATAAATCATTAATAAAAAAGGTAACTTATGGAATTCATAACATACATACATTGCTGCTATAATAACTACATAGGGAGTAACATTTGGAATACCCATCCCAGTATATTTCGTAAATATCTTAGAGAAAACGTTAACATTTACCTCCGTCATGTAACCCAATGCATTGGAGAGCTATCTCAGGCTCATATTCCCTAGGTTTATCACGGAACCACCCGTATACGTAAAAAATTCCCAATAACAATAATCACAACACATAACACAAGCATATAGGAAAAATAACATTTCCAAATTCCAATCACATTATATCAAATCAGGATATTGAAATAAACAAAGCTTTATCAAACCATTTTTTTTGAAAGGAATTGCCCTTTTATTTATATAGAAATGGTAAAAAGGGAGTATAGGGAGGACCATACTAAAACAAAAGTCCAACAAAAACAATATTATGTTGTTCGAGACCGGGTACACATAATGTGTTTAGAGGACCGACTGCCCCTATCACAAGGGAGCCTTCCGCTTTTATTCAACTACACCCAAGGTCCTCCACCATCCTCCAAGGGAACAACATCGATAACCCTTTCCATATACTATTCTCATATAGTAGGATTAGCACTTGGCCTGTATTCTTCATTGCTTCCAGATGCAAGCATATCAAAATAATTAAGAGTATTTATTATAGAAATTTTACCTTTTATTTTTCTGATTTTGGAATGTTTGGAGTCGAGACCAAAAACCGGTTGAAGCTGCTTCACATTGGGGATTTGATTCCCCCATGCACCATGATTTGGAGCCGGTTCCTGTACACATACCATGAAATCATTTTGGATTGAGTTACAGCCTTCCCTTTAGGTATCTTCGAAGAAGCCCTCAACAAATGGCGATTAAAGGATCCAATATCCACCTTTGTGTGTGTTTTTGCAGCTGTATAATTGCTCTTACTAATAGAACCCAACACAACAGATGACTTGTTGTGTTTAGATTTCATAGATAAGGCTGCATCCATTTTCTCTTTACCTTTGCGACCCTTAAAGGCCATTGACTAGTGGTGATGACATATTTCCAAGTCCAAATCAGCTTGAATTGATAATTCCTGAACATGTTGATTATCATCAGATTCATATTCGGTGTGGTCATCATCTACACCAATCTGAGAGTTTTCATGGTGGGATACACTAACCAAATCATCCTAATACAATTTCGGTTTATTATCCTGCTTTAGCTCATGAGACACTACATTTTCATTATCACAAGAAGATATGTGGGTGGCCTTAGAAGTACCACCATCAAAAATTGTGGAACATTCAGCTCCAACAAGTTCTTGTGTCTTAAAATTACTATTAACCTCAGCTTGTTTCTGAAGTGATGTAGCCGGTAAAGAAACAATCTCATTGGCGCGCTTGGTATCTTTAGTTTGTTCATCTGACTTGACTAGGGGTACAAACTGTTTCTTTTTCCAGCAATAACTATATTCATGGCATTTTAAAAGTCAATTTGAACAACTTATGTTCCCCCAAAAGTTAGTGAGAAGATGTACAATAATACCACATGCGGAAAAAAGGGAGGGTTCTTTCATATTCAATCCTAAGGGAAACATCATCCTGTGGGGTTGAAATAACAACACGATCAATTAAGAAATTTCTAAGATCAACCTCTATTAGCATTCGTGAAAAGTATCCATAGTTGGATGTTTCAGTTGTGTTATCCATTATGATAGGACATCCGATAGCCGAAGGTATTTCAAAGAGAATTTCTGGGTGCCAACGAACCCAGTTAAGCCCATGGACCTTGACCTAGACTTGTGCACATGTTTCACTAAACTCATTAAGGTTATAATTCATGTTCCAATCATAAATTCTAAGTACACCCAATATAAGGTTAATAGATCCTAAACCCCAAGAAATATATTTTATTTCCATAGAGGTAAAGTGAATATGATAGAAACCATGGCCTAATGAGATACAAATGAAGTCAGTGACACCCCAAATTGAAGCCAGTCAAGATACCAATTCTGCAACCTTTGATGATTTCATCCATTTTAATAATGTAATACGAGAAATGAAGGAGACCTTGCAAAGTTCGATTCTCCCATAAATAGATCCCTTAGGGGATGAAACATGAGAAATCAATCCTTTTTTGATGATCTGCTACGCGACCCAGTTTTTAAGAAAGGAAAAGGAACCACCAGAGGTGCCTGCGAACGAATATCCACTATCAACTATTCTAGATTTCAGGTCTTCGCAAATGGACAGATAGCTTGGAACAGAGGAGTATAGTTTCAAACTTCTAGGGTTACCGCAACTACCATGATAACCAAGGATCGCCGAGTACTGTTACCGCTCTCGCATAGTAGGGTTTCTCTCTCACAATCACTCCGTATGGTTCCGCTCCCACTCCTCCATCACCTTTATCAAACCATTTAAAACATTTAATAAAGATATTTTGTAATCCAAGTGTCCCATAACACTTTGAATAATTTGAATATTGTCCATCTAAATAAATCCTTAAAAAAAATTATTAAAACATGGAAATTTATGATAAATATTTAGAGGAATATATCTTTTAAACATTTAAAATGATATTTTAGATAAAGAGTTTTTAATAAAATGAGTGATGCTTGAATATGAATAATTAAGGAATAAAATTTATTCATAACTTTATGATATCATGATAATTTAGGAATTCATAATATAATATTCCAAAGGAAAGTATATACACCCTATAAGATCGAAAAAGTTCATAAAAACATTGAAGAATAAATGGAATGTAAATTGAGTTGAAATCCCTTATAAAGACGGTATCCTTAGATTAAGGATCAACCAATGATATAATTATGTGTGAACATCATAAATACACCCAATATAAGTGGATATTAAGTGTAATACTATTAGAGGTTATTCACACATATTTATAGCACAACATCATTAAGAAGTAGAACTTTAACCCATGGAACTGAAATTGTGTGAAGAAGTTTCCCTTACAGAAATTCGACAGCCTAACGACGTCACTATAAAATTCAAAAAATGGGGTGATGCGAGAGAAAATGGCATCTCATCACTTGGACATAAAAGTTACAGCAATATGTATATATAAGAAAATATCCCTACATAATACAATGTAAAATAAAAGACATAACTAAAATAAGTCTTTAAAAAAAGAGAAGGGTGAAAGGTTCCCTTACCAATTTTGTAACATACGAAAGATTCGCCCCATGAAAGAAGAATTATAAAATGAAGATGTAAATACCCATAAATTAAATTTTATTACACATATAATACAAACATGTGTAGTACATACAACACACAAAGGAAATAGTGGAAAATGTAGCATGAATTCTCATTGGAATAAAAAGAGAGATGAAAACCTCTTACCACGTTGTAATCAAATGATTCGTAAGACTGAAAGTTAATAATCGACAAATTTATCACAAAATACCACGAATATAATGAGAATAATGATAATATATATAAAACATTAGTAAAAAATACACCACATTCAATAAATAATTGGTGAAAAATGGAATTGTCACAGAATTAAAAGTGAGATAAGCAACCTCCTAACCTCATGTCCGACTTGACTCGTTTGTTCCTTTTTCTTCCTGAATAATAAAATAAAGATAATTTTTAAAGGATTAATAAACTTATTCATATTTATTGTTATTTTTAAATCACATATTACCATGTTATAAAAATTATGTAATTTTTTAAGTTAATAATGGTTGTTTGGTCGATATTTGGTACTTGAGTCAAAAATGGACTTCTTATAATTACATTTCTTCCTTGGGGACAATATTACATTATCTCCAGAATGATATTAATGATATAGATATCATATATATCATATATATGTTTTATATATATGTAATTAAAATATTACATAACATTTAGTGTTATTAAATGAAATGCACCGTTCATGGAGATGGTAAGTCGTACGTACGCATTAACGCTACTTTCATTTCATTTTTGAATTTTAATGGAATTAAAATAGAATTATACATAGTTATATTATAAATAAATAATAATATCATATATAATATCATTATATCCATCCTTTATACATCGAACATATGGAATTAACGATTCATATCACGTTGAGGGGGCGGTAGTTCGTACTTCCCAAATGATATAATTGTGTTTACCAATAATGGATATCATAATGGTATGCTATAAATGAAAAATAATGAAGTATAAAGTAAAAAAACATAATATATATATCATATATAAATATAGTTCCATCATAATGGTCACCATGAGAGGCGGTAGGTGATAATCAAACAATCATCTTTTCGTGAGGCGTAAGTTTTCCATCCAAGAAAACAATATGTTCTTCATGCAATAGATGGAGGTGTGTGTACACGTGGTTAGAATATTTCTCATAACTACATCATAGTATATGTAAGATACTTTTTTCTATAAAATAATGGAATAAAAATAGTTTAAGGGTTGGAGAAGTAAAATAAAAAAAATTAAGTTAAGAGGAACTATTACCTTTAATTTGGGTAACTCCCTTTGGTTTGAACCAAAAGGGCTTCTTGTAGTGCCTTATGCCTAAGGTAAGGCTTCTAAGAGGAGGAGATGGATATTGAGAGCTTATTTGGGCTGGGTATGGAAAATTCAAGATGCTTTAGAGGTTTGAAGAATGAGTAATAAGTGAGTGCTTTTCATAAGGGGGAGGAGGCGTTCTTTAGGAAAGTGTGAAAATATTATTTTATTATACAATGATATTCGGTTTCTAAAGGTCCAAAACTAATTAATGTAAAATATATGATGACTCATGGTATAAATAAAATCATCCAATAAGAATTGGATAGGTTTTAAATGTTATTTTAATATATTATAATATTATTTATTTAAATCATTTATTAATGAGGTAAATACTACATCATTATAGTGTCATATATAATTTAATTTATTTAATGCATAAAAATAAAACAATACCACGATGTAGGATATATGTTTATATTAAAAATAATTATTTATAGTCTAAGTGATAACTTATATAACCCCATTTAAAAATTAATTTACTAAATCATATTTGTTTGCGTCATTTTTTCCTTTACATTAAATTAATCAATCTAAAGTGTCATTATCACTCTTAAGTGTCTCCATGGGGACCCATAATTTACCCAATGATGACCAGGGTCGTCCATGACTCATAAAATAAGGTTAATACAAGTGCTAATGTAATTTTGTTTTATTATGATATTCTTTTTACCTTGAATTACCCTATTTACCTATAACAGCGGGAAATAAAAGTCAAAAGTTACTATTCACAAAAAAATATTTTCATATTATTGAACCATATTTTACATAATAATAACATCCATGTATTTAGTATTTTCAAAATTTAATTAACATATGTGGTAAAATGTCATTTAAATGGAAAATACAGTTTTTAACTACAACATAGTGGTTTCACTATTCATCAAAAATTGATGTTTTCTAGAAAAATACCATAAATTCAGCCTCAGCTATATTTGATATTCTTAATTAAAAAATAATTTCTATTTTACCACATTAAAAATATAGAATTCACATTTATTAATTTAAAATTAATTCTACTTGTCAAAATAAATAGCGTGTTTTCAAAAAACAATAACTATAGAAACATTGATACTTGTTTATGTCCAGTTTCAATGTAAAATTATTTAAAATGAGAAAAAATGGATTAAATGGTAAAAATATATTCTAATTAAACTTTAAAACAAATTAAAAATATTATTTAACAATGTCAATAAATTAGATTAAAAGGCACTTTTCAATTAAAATACAGCATTTTTCACTATTCCTAAAAAACGAACATTATCAGAAAAATATCATAAATTTACCCAAAGTAAATTTTGATGTCCCGAATCTAAAGGAGAATGTTTTTTTCAATTATAACATATAAAAATTTCCAAAACAATATTTTATGAGGGTCCGCCATAAAAAGGTGGTAAATCAACCTTTTACTAAATATTAGAGTATTCATGCTTAAAATTAGATTCATTCATATTTTAAGCCCCTAAATTTTCTTTTATAAATGTGAAAACATTTTAAAAACATGTATAATCCTTTTTTAGTTAATTCATCTCATTCATTCCATTAAAAATTCTAGGTGTTATGAACCATTTAAAATAATAATATAATATTATTATTATTTTAGAATAACTCAATGTTGTGTGCAAGGTAAGATTTCAAAGAAACCAGTTGTTGTGTATCAGGTATGCCATCAAATATAGAATCCCATTTTAAATTAAATTTAATATTTAATTAACAAATATTAATAAATATTAAAATTTATTTCTCATTATTTAAATGGGATTTTACATATTTCTCCCCTTTTGGAAATTGCGTCCTAACAATTTTAAAACTAGGATTTGAAACTTAATTGAATGTCCCACATTGGAAAAATAGTCAATAAATATATCACTTTAATAGAAATAATGAGATGTAAGAAAGGACATATGAGATAACTAATAATAGGATTCCACGAAAACATAGATATGGAAGAGAAAAAAACCATCAAGTTCTGATGGTGAGTGATAGAAAACATGATTAGGAGAATGTTAGCGACAAGAAAATCACAAACTTGTGATGGGTTAAAACGTCTTTGATTCCCGAGTATGGAAAGTTATTGGACAAAGTCTTTGTTTTAAGTTAGTTTTCATTACGGTATCTATTTATGAGGTTAAATAAAAACATAAGGAAACATACTTACTTTTCTGGTAGAGTTTCATCCATTACTAGATTTCTAACACAAACTCGTATTTCCTCCAAACGATGAGTATTCAGGATGACATATTCACATTAAAAGTTTTATAATCAATTTTAATAGAATCAAATAATCCACACAAGATGAACTATATATTTTCCTTGTCTTTATATATTAACTAAAATAATAATGGTTTGTATGAGATCATACAATCCCCCAAAAGGATAATCCTTTATAAAAAAATACTGTAATTAGTCTCCAAAATTAAACAAAAAGTTCCCAATGTTCAAGAAAGAATATTCAATACACAATTCTCTTTAAAATTCCTCAAAATAATCATTACTAATATTGAGACACAAATCTCAGAAGGATTTACATCAAATAGTCTTCCATAATAAATGTTAATATTTATCCCCAAAACATCAACCACTCTTAAAGTATCATTCTGAAGTGTAATTAACCTAATCAAATATTATATATGATAGGTTAATCATTTTAATAAATAACCAGAATCAACATATATTATTCCAAAATAATATTTCATCCATTACTCCATAATTTAAATCCCATGCTATTCAATTTTCATTAAGAATATGGTGTTCCAAAAAGAGAGAATATCGTACAAAATAACCCATATCACTTAATCACCAAATGATTTTCCCATACTAAGAATATTTATTTAATAAAACATATAATTTCAAATAAAATTATTTTTGATCAATAAAATCATTTAACTAAAAATAATTAGTCATACTAACCATGGTCTTCACGTAATCTAGTGGTAGGTAATAAATCCTAATCGCAATTTTTTTGGGGGTTTGATTCCCGTAGCATTGTCCGATGCGATGGCTTGTCACATGATTCACATGTTTTCATTTTTCAAAAATTATTAAATATCATTACATTCCAACAAAAGAAAAAAATTCATCAAAAATAACCATAACATAATTTACCCTCAAAGGATATCTAATACCTTTCACTTTACAACCCAAAATGTAATAACCATTTATGACTTGTAAAATAACTATGACACTTTCTATTATGTTAACTATTATGGTAATGTCACTTAAACCTAAATTACACCATATCCTCTAAAGTTATCTAAACTGACCATTGATACCAACTATAAGGGATCAGCCTTAAACATTACATATTCTTGAATTAAATGGATAATTAACTTTGAAGATCTTTTTAGGTTTAGAGTTTTAAAGAATTATGTCATAACATTTAGATAACAAAATGAATATCACATGTAGACAAATCTACTTAGTATCCATTTTTTAAAAAATAAAAACTCTAAAAAAAGATTTATGTCTAGTTCCATGTTTTAGAAAGAAACACTTTTCCATGATCCCATACTTGACGTTATTGATCTTTATGTTCTCTGAAAAAATTTCAAAACATGGGACGAAGATAAAGATCACAGAATGGGTTATCAAATAATGAAAAAAAACATTATAACAAATAAAAATCTATGAAACCATACTTTTCAATCATAACATACCTCACGAAATCATAAGATTTATGAATAACACACATAAATCATAAATAATAAAGGTAACTTATGGAATTCATAAAATACTTACATTGTAGCTATCACAGCAACATATGGATTCAAATTTGGAAAGCCCATCGTAGTATATTCTCTAAATCTCTTAGGAGAATCATTAACGTTTACTTATTTCATGTTACCCAATGTATTGGAGAGCTATCTCAGGCTCACCCACCCAAGGTTTATCACATAACCACCTGTATACGTAAACAATGCCCAATAACCATAATCATAACACATAACACAAACATATAGGAAAGAAAAAATTTCCACATTTAAATCTCATTATATCATATTGGGATATTGAAATAATCAATGCTTTATCAAACCATTTTCAAAACCATTTAAAACATTTAAGAAAAAGATATTTAAAAACCAAGTGTCCCATGCCACATTTAAGATTTTAAGAAAAATTTCATTTTAATAAATTAATGACCATATAAATAAATCCTTAAAAACATTATATTAAAACATGTACATTAATGATAATTATTTATAATAATAAATCTTTAAAACATTTAAAATCATATTTTAGTTAAAGAGTTTTTAATAAATTGAGTGATGATTGAATACAAATAATTAAGGAATAAAATTTAATCCAAACATTATAATATAATGAGAATAAAGTGAATCATGATATAATATGTAAAAGTATAGTATATACATCATATAATAGTGAATTGGTTCATAACAACATTGAAGTCTCAATGGAATGTAAATTGAGACGAAATCCCTTATAAAGACAGTATCCATAGATTAAGGATAAATCAATGACATAGTTATGTGTGTCAAATATAAGTACACCCAATAGAAGTGGATATTAATTGTAATACAATCCTAGGTTATTCATATATATTTATAGCAAAACATAATCATGAATAAGAAGTGTAACTCGAGGAATTTAAATTCGGTGAAGATGTTTCCCTTACAGATATTCGACAGCCAAATGACATCAGTATAAAATTTAGAATATGAGTTGATGAGAGATAAAAGGGTATCTCATCACATGGAAATAAAATTTACATAAATTTGGATATATAAGAACATATCCCAACATAAGAAGATGTAAATTAGAAGACATAAGAAATAAGACTATTAAAAAATGGGAAGGGTGAAATGTTCCCTTACCGATTTGGTAACATACGACACATACACCCCATTAAAGAAGGATAATAAAATGAATATTTAAATAAAAATAAATTGAATTATATTACACATATAATACAATCAAGGGTAGTACATGCACCACAGAAAAGAAATAGTAGAAAATGAAGCATGAATGCTCACGGAAATAAAAAGTTAGATGAAAACATCTTACCACTTTGTAATCAATTGATTCATAAGACCTATAGTAAATAATCACAAAATTAATCCCAGAATAACATTAATATAAAGACAATTATGATAATATATATATTATTTCAGTAAAAAATACTCCACATTAAAAAAATACGTGGTGAATAATGGAAATCTCACGGAATTAAAAGTGAGATAAGCAACCTCCTTACCTCATTTCTGACTTGACTCATTTGTTTCTTGTTCTTCCATAATGATAATCTAAAGTTAATTTTTTTACATTATTAGGAACCATATAGAAGTTTTTATTCTTTTTATATCACTAATTACAATGTTATAAATATTATTCCATCATTTAAGTTAATAATGGTCGTTTGGTCGATATTTGGTACTTGAGTAAAAATTGACTTCTTATAATTACAAGTTGTCCATGGGGTTAGTAGTCCATTATCTCCAGAAGGATATTAATGATTTAGATATCATATATATCATATATGTCTAGTAAATATATATATTTAAAATATTACTTGTCTTTTAGACGTAAGAATTGAAATGCACCGTTCATGTAGATGGTAAGTCGTACATATGAATTAACGCTACTTTCATTTATATTTTATATTTTAATGGAAATTTAACATAATTATAAAAATATATATTATAATTATAGTATTATATCTTATATTATATCATTAACTCCATCCTTTATACATACCAAATATGGAATTAACAAGTCATATCACTTTGAGGGGGCGGTAGTCCACACTTATCGAATTAAATTATCGTGTTTACCATAGTGGAAACCATAACATTATGATATAAATGGAAAGTAAAGTAGCATAAAAAAACATAAAAATAATATATATATCATATATAAATAAATTTCCATCATAATGACCCCCATGAGAGGCAGTAGGAGATAATCAAACAATCATTATTTTGTGAGGCGTTAGTTTTCCATCCAAAAAAACAATATGTTCTTCACGCATGAAATAGAGGTGTGTATAAGTGTTATTCAAATAATTATCACAAAAATATTATAGTATATTTAAGATACACGTTTTTATTTAAATTGAATGAATAAAAAGTGTTTAGTGGTTGGATAAGTTAAATAAAATAAAAGTAGGTAAGGGGAACCATTACATTTAATTTAGGTAATTTCCTATGGTTTAAACCAAACGTACTTCTTGAAGTGCCTTATTCATAAAGTAAGGATTATATGAGGATGAGAGGGAACATGAAATCTTATTTGGTCAGGTTTTGGTCATTTCAAGTGTCTTGAGAGGTGTAAGGAATGAGTAATAAGTGAGTTCTTTTTATTAGGGGGTGGTGGGGTTCTTTATGAAAGTGTGAAAATATTATTTATTTATATAATGATATTCGGTTTCTAAAGGTCCCAAACTAATTAAAGTAAATTATAAGATTACTCATGTTATAAATAAAATCATACAAAATTAATTATATAGGTGTCAGATGTTATTGTAATATTTATAATCTTATTTATTTAAATCATTTATTAATGAGGTAAATACTATATTATTATTGTGTCAAAAATAATATAATTAATATGATGTCTAAAAATTATAAAAAAAATATGATTTAGGAAATAACTTTCTCATAATAATGAATATTTATAGTCAAAAAGATAACTTATATAACCCCATTTTAAAATTAATTTACTAAAATATATTTATTTGTGTCATTTTTTCCTTTACATTAAATTAATTAATCTAAAGTGTCATTATCACTGTTATGTGGCTCCATGGGATCCCACAATCAACTCAATGATTCCCATGGTCGGCCATGAATCATTAACTTTTTCTAGGACTAGTGTTAAGGTAATTTTTGTATTACTATTATATTCATCTTACCATAAATTACTCTATTTATTTTTTCCCGTGGTAAATAAAAGTCAGAAGTTATTATTCACCAAAAATTATTTTCATCTTATTTAACAACTTTTTACATACTAATAACAAGAATGTATATCATATTTTTCAAATTCAATTCACAGAAGATTCAAAATTCCATTTAAATGAAAATTTAATTTTTTGAACTACTACTAAGTAGTTTCACTACTTTCATCAAAAATCGATGTTTTTCACAAAAATAAAAAAAAAATTAACCTAGGCTATATTTGATATTCCAAATTCATAAATTATGCCTATATTACCAAATTAAAAACATATAAGTCACATTTATTAATTTAAAATTAATTCCCATTTTCAAAACAAATATCTTGTTTTTTAGAAACAATAACTATCAAAAGATTCATACTTGTTTATGTCAAATTTTAAAATGAAATTATTTAAAATGACCAAAATTGGATTAAATGGTAAAAATATAATCTAATTAAAATTTAAAAATATTTTAAAAAATAATATAACCGTATAAATAAATTATATTAAAAGGCACTTTTGAATAAAATACAGTATTTTTGACTATTCATTAAAATATGAACTTTATTAGAAAAATACCAAAAAATTACCCAATGTAAATTTTGATGTCCTGAATCTAATTAAGATTTTTTTTGTCAAATATAACATATAAAAATGACCAAATAAATATTTAATTAGGGTCCCCCATCAAAATGCGGTAAATCGACCTTTTACTGAATATTATAGTATTCATGCTTAAAATTAGATTCATTCATATTTTAAGCTCGTAACTATTATTAGATAAATGTAAAAACATTTAACAAACATGTATAATAATTTTTTAGTTATTTATGTTCATTCCTACAATTACAATGGTTAGGCGTTAGCTACCATTTGAATTGATAATATAATATTATTAATTTCTCAGTATAACTCAATGTTGTGTGTTGCGTAAGATTTAAAAGAAACATGTTGTGGTGTATCAGGTACGCCATCTAACATAGAATCCCCTTATAAAGTAAAATTAATATTTAATTAAAAAATATTAATAAATATGAAAATGTCTTACTCATTATTTACTTGGGATGTTACAGTAGATCATCTTTCACATAATTTTTTTATGTCCAAAATTGAACCATAACAGTTGATTCCCGGATGGAATTATTCCGGATAAAGTAATTTAAAAAAGTCATAGATCACAACTGATAAATTTTGGTGAATCAAGTATTTTACAATGAATAAATTCAATGATGGATGTATTCCATGATATATTCTGTGAATTATGTGGTTCGTAATGGTGTTGAGTTTGAGGAGTGGGATGAGTTTGTGAAGGAGGTAACCCACAAAGGAAAATAAATTTGTGGAGGTTTGTTTGTTAGGAATTTTACCATGTATATGAAAAGGTAATTTTTAATGTTTTCCATGAATAAATTATTCTTATGGAGAAAATCCCATCCATGGAGTGAAGAAAACATGTAGAGAAAGGGAAACTCACATAATAAGGAAGTTTGTTAAGAACACTCTCAATATAGTGTAAGGTAGTTTGTAAAGTGATTATTTATGTTCTTGATAGGAATGGAAACAGTTTTTTAATGTTATTTCTGAAAAGATTCAGTACATAGAAAAGAGAATTTCACAAATGTGGTAAAAACAAGTCTATATGGAACACATATGTCTAAAACTATTCAGATTTCTATTTATGGAGATACATTCATATAATATCAAATGGATTATTTTATTTTAATATAATAATTGAAAAGTTTATTTTAGGGTATCTACATAATCTAACTAAATTTTATTAAGGAGTTTAATAATTTCTTCCTCAAATCCATGAAAAATAACACTAGGTATATCATGAATACTTTACAGATCCACATAGTGGGTAAATATTATATCTATAGTAAATATAAGTATGTTCCATTTATCTGAAAGGTGGAAGTGTTACATCTAGGTGTTTTCACAAAATTAAAGGACCATCCCAGAAAATAACTTCAAAAATGCATAACCCTACAATTGATAATTCATTAAGTATTTCTATCTATGTGGCCAATATGTCCATCAAATTTTCAGAAATCCATTACAGAGTAGTGAGAAATGGAAGAGGAAGAAGGGGATCCAATCCACCAAATAATATTAATCAAAGTAAAGCTTTTGGAGGTGTCCATTAAAATTTAGTGAACTATGTGTAATTATTATAAGGTATTGATCCTATATATAAAAGTGACCTAGCCTAAAAATTTAATTGATAGGGATCTTTTCTGGATTGGGTAACTCGGTACAGTTTTGTTGCATACTCCTTAGATTAAAACCAGTGATGGTGAACCTTGTAAGGATATGTGTTCCATTTTGATTTATTTATTTTTCAAAATATATTCATTATTATAGGATAATTATTAAATGCGTAAGAAAAATATAAACACAAAAATGGAAATAAAGTGTCCAATTTAATAAATAGGCCAAGATCAAGTGGTCCGGGAAGAAGTTAAGAGAGAATATTCATACCCTAATTCACCCTCATCATGGTATCTATTCCTTGTGTGGACATAAAAATCGATTACAAATCATTGGTTACTATTATCATATTTGATTTATCATACTAGTTGTAGTTGATTTTTGAAATTAAATCTTTAGTTTTATCTAATCATTGTGTGTCATGGAAAAGACAAGAACATAAAAGTAGAAGAAGAAGACTGGTGGAATTACTTAGTGTAAGAGTATTTTTTTGAAAGAGTGGGATTTAGTGGAAGGAAACCACTAATGTAATAAAAAATAGTATTAGTGAATCCAATCGTTAAATTATTTACCCATTCAATTTTATTGTAGGAATGAGTGAGTAGCCTGATAATCCATGTGGTGCGTAAACTACTGGTTGTGATGAAATTATAATGATAAAGAATTTTATATTTTCATGTAATAGAGAAATTGGATTAGAAATTGGACAAATAAATTCAATTTAAGGATATCCAGCTTGATGTTTAAGAAATTTAATTTAATAAGATAAAATTTATAAATAAAAGTTGTACTAAATAAGACATCGATCTAATATATAAAAATGGTTCCCATTATGAATAACTAACTATTTTAATGATGATTAAATGTTAAAGAATATGGGATCAGATGAAATTTGGAATTTATATTCTAGAATTGAGAATATTTCAATAAACCGGTCTGAAATAGTTTAGGAGAAGTAAATGATGTAATATGAGAATTCATGTTGTAATGATTCTATTGCTCAGTTGGATTATAAAATAAACGATAAATATTAAATAATAGATATTATCTCCTAGAAATTGGAAGATGATATGACTAGAGGGATGAATCTCAAGAGAGAACATAATGAACATCTTGAATCAAGAGATAATAAGATTGAAGATTTTAAAGATGGGATGTAATCCGAAAAAAAAGAAGTGGATAAATCTAATGCATAAGTAGGTCCCAAATTAAAGGTTTCTACTCAAAAATTTATTTAATTATCCATCAGATGGTGATAATGGAATGATAAGAAAATATTCTACATTAGTGGGTAAAAAATTAATTTCGTCATCCCAAAGGCTATTCAGTTGGGAAAAATCTGGTGTTGGATATAATGAACCCTTTACCAATCATAAGAGGAATATAGCCATGAAAAGTTCCACAGATAGGAAAAATCAGGAAGATATTCAAAATATACATGAAAGTATTTTCCTTGATGTAATGAACACATTCATTATTTATGTCAGATGCATGGCCATATTTAAGGGATTTTTTTTGAAGAATTGTAAAATGTTTCTTATATTATGGACAATTATTTTTTAAATATGATAATAATAATAATAATAATAATATACCACTTTGAATATCTAAAAAATGACTTTGAGATGAATGTAGCCCTGAAATTCAATTATTATTAAAGATAGGTACCGTCCATGAGTATCAGTCAAGAATCATGAGGGAAAAATATTATTTTAATAACTCTTGATGCCATAGTATATAAGGTTAGAATTTATGAAATTATGTATTTGTTTTATGGAATAATTTTTATTTGCTCCAATCAAAATTATTTTGACATAATATCTCGTGTGAAGAATGATGGTAAGGAAAATGAACTCAGAAGGATACCCCTAACTATGGATGTATTTAATAAAAAATATCATATTGGTGGATAACATGATACATTGATAAATATTTTTACATCCATGGGCGAATCATAATTATCTCAACAAAATGTGTACCAATCACCTCCTCTATTACACAATTAACAACTCTTTTATAAAAACTTTGTACGAACCGGTAAGAAAAAGGATGGAAATTTTCTAGTTGTGATTAAGAAGAATGAAAATTCATTGGATGAATAAATCCCAACATGAAAGTGTTACATGTCTCAAATAACTAATAAAATAAAATCTAAAAAATAATGTCTTGGAAAATTATTTTTTCATGCCACATGGAGAGGTGTGAAGGTAAGAGAAACGGTCATCCAATGGAGGATGAAAAAAGAGGAGATGACTAATTGAATGATTCTTGCTCAAAAGAAGTGTTACGGAAAATTAAATATTGGTCAATCATCAATTAAGTAAATTAATTTTAATAGTATAAAGTCCTTTATAGTCAAAAATTAAAATCCTAAAAAATCTATATATTATAATAAGACCCATCATATAGGTATAAAATGATTAGTCATATGGAAACAATAGTTAATTTCTTTAAAATCCCTTCTCATTATATCACCCGTAAAAATGATTCATTACAAACAAATTACATAAGAAAAATCTATGGATAGAGAGGTAGAGTGTCTTGGGATGTTAGAAACATTACATTAAAACTTAAAACAAAAAACCCTACATCTTTTTTAAAAACATCTTTAACATGACCTCTACATACATTCCTATTTAGCATTTCCTGGGGTAACTTGAGGACATGAATAAGATAAGGGTGATCTATAAATCCTAATTATTGAGTAAAAAAGGCATAAAATTAATAATATAGTACATTTTAGACAATAGTCATATCAACTGGGCACAAGAGAAACATGAGCATAAAAGTATATTATAGTATGATTATCAAGGCTTGGAAATGTGGGAAAAAATTTTAACATGTTATTAGCATTAACCAAGGCTCATAGCACATGGAGAAAGATTAGTCCCTCATTTAACTTTAATTATAATTACTAAATACTCATTTAACTAGATGTATCATGATACTAATCTTTACCCAAATGTGTAGGATCTCTATCAGGGTGCACCCTTCATAATCATTTAATTTCATGCATAAGTATACCACGTGGATCATAAAAAATGGACTCATTTGAAATCATAATTAATTTCAAGTTAAATTAATGTGGAATACTTACATGAAACTATATAATCAACATGTAAATGTTTATAAAGGTGAATACCCTTGGCAGAGAAATGGGCATGGTATTCCCCAAACAATTACTTTGGTTTGCAAAGCTATGTTATAATTTCAGCAACATGACAGTGTGACATAAGAATTCATAAAAATGGTTGATGAGTGAGAAAGGGATATATCACTATATGTACATAAAATTTATAGTAATTGGGTCATGTAGATACATTTCCAAACATATGTTATGGAATTTAGGTGCAAAATGTAAAAGAATTTCTTGAATCTAAATGAGAAGTGAGAAACTTCTTATGGAATTTAGGCTTGGTAATAGGTGTAAAAGGGAGCCATTATTGAGAAGGAAACAAGTATATACTCATTAAAAAATAATGAGAGCAGTATAGGGGAGGTTAAAAATCATACCCCCAACATTTTCAATTGAAAATAAAAGGGTATAACAACATAATGAAATTCGGTCAAAATGAGAAAGAAAGAAATCTAGTACATGGAAGTGTGATCCCACTGAATTTGGAGAGGCTTGAGAGAGGATCCTTGAAAGCTAGAGGGTCCTAGGTAGGATTATAAAGAGATAAGGGCAGAGTGATTATCTTCTCTGAGGGTTTTTAGTGATGAGAATAGGGAGCTTGGGTGGGTTAATATAGGAAAGAGAGGGAAGCCTTTATTATTTAGGTTTTGGACACCACACATTAAACTAATAAAAAAACAAACTAAACATTTATTTTTTCCCATGGTTATTGACATAGGTTAGTGAAAAACAATATTTCATTAGTCCAATTCCCTAACATATTTATATATGAAGCTTTCTTATGTGGAGGTGAGTCACACACTCATGAAAATTATTTTAATATGTTAAAATATTTTATAAGTGTTAGAGGGTCCACTAAGTCATTGTAAAATTAATAAAACAAACCTAAAATCAAATTATTTTATAGGTAAAAAAATATTTTCCAAACAACCAATTTATTGTATTTTATTACATCACTATTGAGTCATTATGAATTCACAAAACACATTATATATTTAAACAATATTTATTTATTACCCTAAAATTTGACAGTCATAAAAAATTATAAAAACATCACCGTTGAATAATTTAGACATCCTCATTCCAAAAAAAATATTCATTTTATCTAATTAATTTTCTAGTTATGTAATTTTTTTTAAAATAAAAACCATCATTTATCGAAAATTCCTGGGTTTTGAAAAAGAACAGCATTCAAACTAGAATAAAAATTACAATTGAATTTATAAAAATTGAATGATTATTTATATTTAATTTAATTTAATTTATTAATAATATTTTATTAAAATAAAAATAATTCAAAAATCAATTAACTCTCCCAAATAAAGTTATTAATTTAATTTCAATATTAGCTAAAAATACAATTTTTCATTAAATAGAATTTACAGTGTAACAATAACAAATTGATTGTATATTATTTATACAAAAAAATAAAGAACATAATCATAGTGTTAGGGAATTGTTACAAAACCCATCATAACACCTTCTGATGACCTATGGGTAAGGTGTGCGATTGTGATAGACTCTTGGGGTGGCTCAGATAACATTGCTCGGGTGGTAATCTATATTAACTTCAACTTATCCCATAGGCAGTTCCATTCGATCATAACATGTTGAAGCTCCGCTTGGGCTTTGTCAACAACGACACCCAGTGATATCACCTCCTTTAATAGATCTAACAAATGGGATGTGTACGGACCTATTCTAGTAGATGAGGTCATCACTTCCTTTTTCCGAGTAAATTGGATTTGTTAAACCCTGATATTTATACTAATCATGTGATTAATGTTCAACGGCTATATTAATAATGGTAAAAATTCATAATAGTGTATTAAAATCCAAAAACATAAAAAAAATAAGTGCATATGTTTTATCTAACCATCTTATTTAATAATATATTTAATTAGATCAAGACGAATTTTCATTAGTAAAATTTTAGGTTGTTACAATCTTCGTCCCTTATGAAAATTTTCCCCCAAATTTTGATTTTCTCATACTAAAAATGATTTGGTAACTCTTCTTCACCACTTACACTGATTACCACATTTCCACGTCAATCTATTGGTATCTCCATAACACCTTAACAATGGGAATTAACTAATTTCATATAAATTTTTCCCTATGATCATATATCTTCATCAAATTATCTTCATATGAGTGATCATTATCCAATGGTACTACCTCTGCATTGAATACATGTGATGGTTCAAGTTTGTACTTCCTCAATAGTGATACATGGAATATGGCATGAACTTTAGATTGGTTTAGTGGGAGTGCTAGTCTACAAGACACTGATCTAATGTGATCAAGGATCTAAAAAGTTTTTATGTACTTTGAAATAATCTTTCTCTTCTTCACAAAACACATAACTCTCTTCCACGATGATATGCGGAGGAATACCATGTCTCCAACATCAGAATCTATGTTACATCGATGATTACCAGCATAAATCTTTTGTCGGCTTTGAGAAGAATTAATTATCTTCTGGATGGTCTTATCCTTATCTCCCATTTCCTCAACTATTAATGGACCTAGGATTTTTCTATCCCCAATATCTTCCCAACATGTATGAATTCTACACCTCTTCCCATACAAGGCTTTGTATGGAGCCATTTGGATGCATGAGTGGAAACTTTTATTGTAAGAGAAATCAACTAGACAAATATTTTTATCCCATCCTCATTTGAAGTCCATTGAGCATGATCTAAACATGTATGCAAGTGTCTAGATAGTATGCTCAGATTGGCCATCAGTTTGAAGATGATAAACTGTACGGATGTTCAGCTCAGTATTCAGATCATGTTGAAGATTCTTCCAGAATATAGAGGTGAATTTTGGATCATGATTAGATACAATTGATAGAGGTACCCTGGGCATCCTTAACACTTCTCTGATGTATATCCATTCTAGTTTATCAAATCGGAAATCCTCCCAAATTACAATAATGTTCGCAGTCTTTATAAGATGATCCACAAAAACCCAAATATCATTGTTTCCTTTGGATGTCTTTAGATGTCTAGGGTCAAAGTCCATGGAGATGTTTTCTAATTTCTATGTTAGTACAGGAAATGGTTGCATAATTCCCTTAGACATCGGCCTTGTATCCTTCACTTATTGACATACCAGGCACATTGAAGTATCCTAAATGATCACATTCTTCATGTTATCCCACCCATAATTTTCTTCGAGATATCGATACATATTTTTATTTCCATGGTAAATGGGGATATTCGAACTATGTTCATCATCCAAAAGTTAATTCTTTAAATCTATATTTGATGTAACATTTTGTATTGTCCCCAATCTCATTATTAAATCATTTTTAAAATTGAACTCCGAGTATTTCAATTTTTTCATAGTTTCCACAGTCTTCTGAATTCCTACGACATCTATTTGAGCATCCTTAAACCTTTCCAAATGAGATGTTTGAGAAATCATTTGTTAAAGGATTAGTGATGTTCCCTATGATTCCCAAGTCCATATTCATTAAATACAAAAATATTTTATCCTTTTCAATTCTCAGTAATGATTGAATCGATGGGTTTTTTCTACATAGAGCATCTCCACCTTGTTAACATTCCTATGGTTGAAATGGATTTAAAAGTCATAATCATTGATCAGATCTAACCATCTTTGTTGGTTCATGATAAACTCTTTCTATGTGACTATATACTTATGGATTTTGTGATATATATATATATTTTATACTTCTCCCCAAAGAGGTAGTGTTTCTAAAATTTTAATGTGAAGATTACTATAGCCAACTCCATATCATGGGTTGGATACTTTTTCTCAATAACATTCATTTTACGTGACGATTTTGCAATGAATTTTCCATTTTTCATCAAAACACAGCCCATTCCCTTCTTTGATGAAACATTGAATACCAACCAAGTTCAACACTTGTGGGCAGTGTGAGTATTAGTGATTTGATTAGACTCCTTTTCATGTTCTTGAAGCTGTATTTGCATTAATCACTCTCAAAAAACATTACTCCATTCTAAGTTATCTTGGTAGGCGGGTGGGAAAATTTTGAGAAATTTCTCCCAAATTGGCAATAAAATCCATATAACCATAAGAATCTATGTATATCGATTACCGATGTTTGCCACAACCATCCCTCAATTTCATCTATCTTGTAGGGATCCATAGATATCTTATTTCATGTGATTATATTACCCATGGATGAGACATCCTTCTACTATAACTCACACTTGTTGTAAATTTCATAGATCTTATCATTTCGCAAGGTCTATTGTATAGTTCACATATTCTCTTCATGCTCATCCTTGGGTTTAAATCATATTAGAATATCATATATAAATACTACCACATATCATTCAATGTAGTCTCTAAATAATCTATTTATTATTTTCATGAATATTTCATGAGCATTAATGAGTCCAAAAGTCATTATAAAGAATTCATAGTTCATATATCTTGTTCGAAAAACAATTTTGGGGATATTCTCGTTCTTCACCCTTACATGGTAATATCCTGACCTAAAATACACCTTGGAGAAGTATTCTACTCCACATAGCTAATAAAATTATTCTTCAATTTGGGAAAGAGGATACTTTTTCATTATCATGGTTCATTTAATCTCATGATAATCAATGCAAAGGTGAATTTACCCTTCCTTATTCATGAAAAAGATAACTAGTTCACCCAATGGTGAATCATTTAGCCATATAAATCCTTATACCAATTCTCATGTAGTTGTTTCTTTAGAACATCAAGATCCACAACAACCATTCAATATGGTGTCCTGGATATTAGAAATTCCCCAGGTATATGTTCAATATAGAATGTAATATCTCTTCTTGGTGGAAGATTGGGAAATTCCTCTGGACACAATTCAACAAATTCCCTCACAATAGACATGTATTCAAAGATGATTTCTTCCTTAGACTCAATCATCTGAGACAGATACACATGCACATTGGGATGTAATATCCACACTTGTGATGATAGTACTAAAGAAGTTTCATTCCCCACCTTGTACATGTACTGAATCAGGGGTAGATTCTCTATATGGAGAGTGATTTCCCTCTCACAAAAATATATGTTGGATCCGTATTAATAAAGCCAATCCATGAAATTAATTTCAAATAAATTCACTATATGGAGTATGAAAAGGTTCTTTGGGATGTTCAATCCAAAAATTATGATAAGGGTGAATTTATATTCATGGGATGCAATAATTTCCCCATTCTTCGTTTTCACTGACATATTTTTTACATGATTTTTTGCGGTGTTGTTATTATTCTAAAAAACCATTCGGGATATAAAATAATGTGTAGAACTAGAATAAAAAAGTAAATTTTCTATTCTTAAATAAATAACTAGAGTACTTATCACCACTTTGTTTTCAGGGTTCTCTATGGCATTAGTGATAGAAAAAGATCATCCATGCTGCCTTTGTGGTTGTTGGTTGCCTCCGAAAAAACATTTCCTAGGTAACATGTTAGAAACTTTTTGTTGTTCTTAGAGGTTGATGCAATGAAAAATGTGTCAATGGTCGAATGGAGTGTTCCTATCCATTGTCGCAGTACTGGGGTTTTCTTGTCGATAGTTAACAGTTAGGAGCACTTCTATTCAACACCTAAATCATTGCGTCATCCCCTTCAGGAAATTTATGAGGTTATTCCTTCCAAACCATTAGAATGTGGGGGCTTGGATTTTCCTAGCACGGTTGGATTTATCAATAGGACCACAAGAATTAATGTCCTCCTTACACTTCTTATGCCTATGATACCCCGGAAATTCTCTAATATCCATTTCAAATTTGAGGGAACATAGAACAATTTCCTCATAGAACTCGAATTCAAGAACCACTAGTGATTTCTGAAGGCTAGGTTTTAGCCCAGAAACTAAGAATTAAAAAAATGCATAATTGGGTAACAACAATGCTGGAGGAATATCGTGAAATCCCTGTGGTGTTTTCTTCATTTTCACTCATTAATTCTTCATTCTTTTTCTTGAGGGAAAGCAACTTCCTTTCCATCTTAACTCAGAGGGTACGGGGAAAATATTTATAGAAAATAATTTTCTGATAGTCCTTCAATAAAAAACCATCGATATCCTCATTAGGATTTGTATTTTTGATTTATGTAAACCATGGATCAACATTCCCCTCCATGCGATAAATATCCAGAAGAACCTTCTCTAGTTCAGAACACTGAAGGATGGATAATATCTTTTTAATTACGGTGATCCATTGTTTGGAAATTGAGGGATCAGATGATCCATTAATATTTGGATGCTTTTCTCTCATGAATATCTTGATTTCATCTTGTGGTTTCTTATAGGTAGTTAAATGTTCCTCTTAAACCATGTTTTTATTCAAAACATTAGTTAACTGAAAGAGTATTGTGACAATTTTCCTGATTCCTGCTCCCATTTGATTTGTCATCTCATTAGAACAGACTTCACATTGATCTATGGTCCATTTGTTAGCCCGAGTCCTCCGATTATAGGCCATTGGATGAAAGAAAATTTTATTATGGGTAACACATAAAGGGTAATCCAAAGACAAATGTGTATGACTTATAAATTACTTTTATTTCCTTTACATGTGAATTCATAGATTTCAATTTTTGTTACCATGATCTACTTCCCAACATATATTCTTAGGAGAAATTTTCCCCTTCATTATGGATTGTACTAAGCTTGTGAATTTAACAAAGAATATCCTCCATGGTTTTCAGAACAAAGAGTAAAACAAGGTTCATTGTAGTGCACCAGTTCTTATTAGAGTCCGGCTTAAAGTGGTGTTTTCATGCTTAACCCCTACACAAATTTGTCCCAGAGCCGCCTCTGCCTTATCATATCTAGACAGAGATACATTTTCTCGATAAACTACTTACTCAATACTCAGAAAAAGTTTGGGATGTGTTTATTATACATAGTCTTATCCCTAAGGCATTCACAAGGGTTTTCTAATCCTAATCTCAAAAATAACTAATCCTGTCATGTGATACAAACTATAACAACCCTTCACTTTATTACTCACATAAACCTGATTCATTACATAAACATACATTTTAGACAACAATGATGATATATATATTTTGTGTCTTGAGAAATTAGTAACATTACGTAGCAACTTTGAACCTAAAACCCAACATCATTATTGAAAACTTTTTTTATAAAACCACACCATTACTTCATACTTTGCATTGCATGGGATAACCTGTGGACATTCATAAAAAAAATATGATCATTAAAGCCTTATAATGGAGTAAAAAAGGAATAACATGAGGAAGACAGTACATGTGAAACAATAGTAATATCAATGAGGCGCAAGGGAAACATGAACATAAAATCATGATATAGCATGATTTTTGTTGCTTAGAAATGTGTAAAAAACATTTAACATGAAATTAGCATGATCCAAGTAACATTTCACATAGAGAATGAGTAAAATCTCATTGAACATGAATTATAATGAGTAAACCCTCATTGGACTTGAGGTATCATTATACTAATCTTTACCCAATGCATTGGAGTGCTATCAGGGCACACCATTCTTAATCGTTTCATTTCCGGCACAAGTGTCTCACATAGGTAATACAACATTGAATCCTTGACATCATAATTTATTAAATGAAAATGGAATGTGGAATACATATATGAAACTATATAATAAACAAGTAAGTGTGTGTAATTTTTAATACCCATGATTGGGAAATGCCCATGGTATTCTCTACAAAGTTACATTGTCTTGGAAAGTCGTGGTGCAATTTCAGCATCATAACGTCCAGACATAAAAATTTCAAAAAACAGTTGATGAGAGAGAAATGGGTATCTCATAATATTTATACGAAATTGGAATTAATGAGGGTATATAGATACATGTACCAACATATGTAATGTAATTTTTAAGCATAATGTAAATGAATTGTTTGAAAGTAAATAAGAAGAGTGAAATTTATTACTGAATATCTTCATGGTGAAGAGTATATATGAGAGGAATTAATTAACATAATGAGTAATATCATAATTAAAACATATATTGATAAGTATTGGGGAGGTTATAAGTCATTACCCCTTATTTTTAATTGAATATAAAAGGGTATAACAATATAATGAAATTTCGAAAAAAATGAGAAAGAAAGAAATCCCTTACTTGGAAGAGAGATCCAAAAGGCTTGGGAGAGGATTGAGAGAGGCTTAATATAATATTGAGGCTACTTGGTGGATTATAAAGAGATGAGGGAAGTGTAGGTATGTGATCATATGGTTTTTAGTGATTATAAGTGTAAAAATGGGTGGGTTTATAAAGGGAAATAGAGGGATTTCATTATTATTTTGGTTTTGGACACCACACAATAAACTAATCAAAACCATAAACCGACCCACCATTTTGGCCCATGGATTTTTTCAAAGTGGAGTGGAAGACAATATTTTATGAGGACATTGGACGAACTTATTGAAATATTAGGCATGCTTATGTGGAGGTGAGTGACACTCTAAAAGAAATAATTAAAAAATGGTAAAATGTTTTATAAGTGTTAGAGGGTCCTCTAAGGCTCTATAAAATAAATACAAAAACTATAAAATCACATAATATTAAATTTAAAACATATATTAGATTTAAATCCCATTTATATTATTTTATTACACCACTAATGGATCATTATGATTCCATAAAACACAATATATATTTAAATAGTATATAATTTTTTCCCAAAAATTTGATTGTCTCAGAAACTAATGAAAAATCCAATGTTGGATAATTCTGACACACTGATTCCAAAAAATAATGTACATTTTATCTAAATAACTTTATAAATATTATATTTTTAGCTTTTAAAATAAAAACAGACATTTATAAAAAATTCTTGGGTTTTGACAAAAACAGCTTTCAAACCTTAAAAAAAATTACAATTGAATTCATAAAAATTATAGGATTATTTCTATTTAATAAAAAGTAATTCTGTAATAAAATTATATTAAAATATTATTTATGTCAAAATTCCATTAATTCATCAAAATATATTTCTTTATTGAATTTAAATATTAAATAAATATACTATTTGTGATTTAGAAACCATTTACAAAGTAACAATAATAAAATGAATGTATATTATTTTTGAAAAAATTAATGAACAGAATCATAATGCTAAGTTCATGTTACATAAACCCTTATAGCACTACTATAAGTTCTATGGGTATGGTGTGCGATGGTGACATACTCTTTGGGTGGCTCGGATTACATCACTCGGATGGTAATCTCTATTAACTCCCTCTTCTTCCATAGGTGGTTCTGTTCAAGCTTAACATGTTGATGCTCGGCTTGGGATTGGTCAATATAAAATCCTAGTGATTCCACATCCTTTCTATGTATTGAAAAATTGGCTTTCTATAGACGAATTCTACTAGATGAGGCCATCATTTCCTTTATCTGAATAAAATGGATTTGTTAATGCCCTGTATTTATACTAATCATGTGATCATTGTTCAACGACTATATTAGAAATGATATAAATTCTTAATGGTAATTTAAAATGAAAAAACATATAACCATTGAAGTAAAAATGTTTTTTATGACCATCTTACATAATAATACAATTAATCAGATCAATATGAATTTTCACTATCAAAATTTTGGGTTGTTACAATGTTAGTGAGATTGTTCAAATAAGAAAAAAACTGCATAGTTTGTTGTGATAAATTATCAACGGGTTGATCCCCAAGGATTGGACTCAATCCACATTTTAAAGATTATATAGGTACCCCATATCCCGATAATTAATTGTCTCAATGTAGTATGTGAATTGGTACATGATAAAGGTGGAGATACAAATCTATGGGTTTGACTTCTAATGGAGAATAGAAGAATGTGTTTAATAGAGATATATGTTACATGAAGAATATGAACCTTTTAAATTCACTTATTATGTCAAATTCATCAAGTTATTATATATAAAAATCTCATTTTCAAATATATAAATCGAATTTACTACTATGTAAATAGTTTCTTATACGATTGGAGAACCCGATGTGAAACTAAAGGGTAATCAAGGATATCATTGAATGATCTAGAGCTTCCCAAGTCACATTTATTATTCAACAATTAGAATAATTACTTAGTTAATGATTTATTTCCCAATAAAGAGTATAATGTGTGGTGGACAAGCAACCACATTGATTTATTTCACAATTATATATTTTTTTCATTACTATTTTGTATTAGATGAATGTTTTTAGAATAAAAATATATTATTTTCAATGATATATGGTAAGAAAAATCAATTTGATATAACATCAAGTGATGATAAAGTCCTCGGAATAATTGAGAAATGTCATGATGCTTGAAAATGTTGATGTACATGGGTTAAATTGACAACTTTAGGTTTTATTTTCACGAACACTTATTTACTACAACGAATTATTAATCATTAGTTCTAAAGGATCTATCAATCACCCTAGGAGAAGTAGTCATTTACTTATAAAAAATCCATAATTAGTGTTTTGATTTAAATAATAAAATGAAACTAAATATGAAAATTGTATAAAGGGTCATTGTTTCATTCGAATATTGACAAATGGAATAAAATTTGGATATGATCATAGTTATCATTGAGATATTATCTCTAGATTTCAATATATTCTAACTCTTGGACTACATAGTAGTCCATGACCAAAGTAGAAGATTTTTTTATCTTTATCATGATTTTATTACATGAAATAATAATGTCTTTCCCCTCATGAATTTATTGATTATTAAAAATATGATATAATAAGATCATTCAATGGGGGATTAAATTATGATTTCATGGAATCCACCGTTGAATTATTTGTGAAAGGGGGAGATTGACTTGAATTTTGTGATTGGTATCCATTTTGACAATTCAGGTGTAAAAAATATTTAAAAAAATATAGTCTATAATCATGATGTATCACATTGAGATAAAGTATCATTTTATCAAAGAGAAGGTGGAAAAAGGGCTTGTGTAGTTGTATTATGAGTGAATATAACTACAAGTTGATGAAATTATAACAATGTCCATAAAAAATGATGTTTTTTCATTCCATAAATAGGCTCTTGTAGTTATTTATACTCCCCATACATGAAATTTTTTGGATATGGGACCCATCTCACCACATATGATGTTTGTTTCCCTAATGTGTGGATCTGTGTTCTTTACCCTGTTGTATACCTCTAAAGAGCATCAATAGTGTCTTTTTAAAATGGGGGAGAAGTTGTGGGTATAAAAGGTGACATCATGACATAATTAAGAAAAGGGGAGAAATAGATAGGTGTTAATGGGAATTAAGGGGAGTTATAAATCCAATTATTATAATGTTTTTTGATTAGATTATATATGTCATGAAATTTTTTGGTCATTATGAAAGAAACTAAATGGTTTTTAGAATAATTTGATTCTTGGATGAACATTTAAGGAAAATATTATTTTCTCACACCATGCAGGGATCATGGGTGTTTAGAGTATGTGTTCGATGTACATTTAATTGTTAATAACTGTATTAATGTGTTTTAAATAAACACATATGGGTGTATAGTTGGAAAAAGTTTCTCGAGGTTTTCCCTCAGTGTTTCTTGGGTGATTGTGTGTTTTTTTTGAAAAATCCAAATGACTGTATGGTTGGTGTTCCTAAAGAAGATGAGTTAAAGGTGGAGTGGAGAAGCACAACCAGAATAGAATTTTTTATGAAACAACAAGAGTACTATTCGTACACTTCGTAGTGACACAACTTCATTATACCGACTTAAAAGGTGGTATGTGGAATAGTGAAAGAAAATATAAAAAGGAAATTTTTCCGCATAGCAACACTATGTGGACCACATATCATCTTATGTCAAGGACCTATGGGTTGAAATTTGGAGTATGAGGGTGGTGATTTGAATCATTCACATAGGGATATGAGGTATGTATACAATAAAGTGGGATTAGTTTGTAATAGGTGCATCATTTACAGAAGGAGGGGATTTATGGTGTTCTATCAATGAATTTTCATTTTAGGATGATGGTGGTAAATTCTATCCTCTAAAAAAGGAAAATCAACTTTCCGAGTTTTATTTTAGAGATTTATACCTCACAATGAGAAGGGGGTTCTGAAAGAATCCCATGATATAAGATTATGGCCAAAGTTATGAAAATATATAGAGTGAGGGGTGTCTAGGAATAAAGGTAGTCTATGAGGAAATAACACTACCTGGTGAATGGTTGTTCAAGAGGGGAATAACTCATTTTACAAGAGGTTTAAAAAAATTCATGAAATAAATTTCCACAAACCAGTAGTCAGTGCAAAAGTGGATCTCTCGTACGAGTTGAAAATATGATTATATGGAACTCTTTTATGATAATATACTATTTGTGTCATGGACAAGGTTATATATACTAGGAATTACCAAGGGATTATATCATTTTCATATCTCAATTATAACGTGGTAGACTAAGGGTCAACACCATCTGACATTAGTTTAATAAAGAGTTCATTTACTTCTACAATCAAGGAAGTGAATGAATACCTTCCATCTATTGAATATCTCATTAGATCCATTGAGTATGTAATTTTTGTGTATATGATAAGGAGAAGTTTGTTGTTGTTATATAGAATTTGGAATTTGGTTCATCCTAGTGTTTTCTTGTAAGTGAAAGAGCATCCTCAAAAGAACATAAATAGTGATTCATCCTACAATTGAGATTGCATTAAATTTTTACATGGAAGGGACATATATTTCGATAATAATTTTGGAAATCCTTTATAGATAGGTGAGAAAAATAATAGGAATAAGGGGATACTTTCTATCCGTAGTGATCCATCAATAGAAGGATTTATGGAGCGACCCTCGGGATGTAGTGAGTTGTCCCTAAATATTATAAGGATGTGATCCTATGTATGGAAGTGATCTCGCCCAAAATATACATTAGTCGTGAGATTTAGTGTATCTGGAACCTCAATAAATTGTTGTTGTATGACCATTCTATGTATCCTAATGTGGTTGATCCATGTAAAAACCCATGTGTCCTTTTTCGGTCATGCTTTACATTCTATGAATCGTCATTATATATAGATATAAATTTTAATATTTTCATAAATAGTAAATATAAAATCAAGTTAACCGCATAATAAAGAGGTAAAGTTATAGTTGAGTATAAAAAATTTTAGAATGAATATTCATAACATCCAACTATGACGACCCTACACACCCGACCCCCATGATACTCATAACCCAAAAAACAAAACACTATGATATCATCCCCAATTCCTATTATAATAGATTTTATTTTTCACATCATCAGTAGGAATTACTCACTGTTTGTGTCCCATACCACTTACAACTCATGGTGCCCAAGAAAACCACACTATCGACATCCCATATCACCAAGATTATTCATCTTGAAACTGTATTAGAAAAAGGCCTAATGACCCAAATAAATATTGGATTTTTGAATAAAGTCTCGTGCATCCCATAACTTCCCAACAACCAAAAAGTATAACTTGAGATCAACCCTCAATCTGAAACCAACATGGGTCTACTCAGCCACTCAAGTGGACCACCCATATCCAAAAAAACACCCGAAAAAATAACAATCGACAGCCTGTGATGAACTTCAAATGAAGTCATAGCACATCCTAAGGTCTTCAATCATCTTTTTCAATTCCCAAATCCAAAGATCACATGATTAATGACGAATTCCAAGATGGTAATCCTTCTATCATACATTCCATAAAAGAGATTTTGGGGGCCACTGGGACCACGTATATTAACCCGACACTCCCCAACACCTTCCCGTTGAGTGGTAGGCCTCCATCGCCCCATCTAGATCCCAGATCCAATTTTTCTATATATTCTAAATCTAAGACTCCTCCAATGATCCATGCAAGACATCATAGTCAGTCTGAATACACAGCCGAGTGGTGATCCTCCATCACTATTGTCCCAAAGAGACGCACCACCCCTACACATCGTCTGTCCCATAGATCATAGAGCTAATATCAATGAATTGAGAGTTCCAGAAAAGAATTAAACACCCACTACAACCAGGATCCCTAACATCCTAGATACTCCTCCACTACCACCTCACAATTTGGATAATTGGGGTTTTTACACGTGGAACAAATTTTCTAGTAAATGTTATCTATAGTTAAATCCATAGATGAGAACTTAATAAAACAAGCTACGGAAATCTCATAATGACAAATGACGTCATCCTCAAAATATCTAATTAACTTGATCCACCTGAGAGGAAAATCACTGGAGCAATTTTTGTGAGAATCATATTAGATAAGCCCTCCATTAAAGAGAGATAATGTATCCATACCTAATATAAATATTGCGTTTACCTTTCATTGAGTAATTTTTTTTACAAATAAAATTTATAAAAGTATAAAAATTTAGTTTTAAAATAATTATTCCTAAAAGAGGAGTACAAACTTCCTTCTTGATAAATATATATGTATATGCTTTAAATTTTTTTTCCCCTCTTTTTATGCCAATAAAACATATTACATGAATTTGAAAAAAATTTACTAAATATATAACATATTAATTTTACTAAGATAATTCAATAATAGTGATAAATTTTTATTATAAGGATAAAATGGATTTATGGGAATGGAAATAGTTTTTCATAATAACATAGTTTTTTTATTCAACAAGTTTCTATTTTACATTATAATAAGGTTTCCAAAAAATAATATAATAAATATATATATATATGTGTGTATAAAATATATATAATTCTGAAAATACTATTCAGTATTTCCCTTCTAATTAGTAGATTATAACTAAAATATTACAAATTAATAATATATTATTGATCTATAAAACTTTTTATTGTGTGGAAATTTTCAATGAAACTAAATGTTGTGTACAATTAGAGAAAAACATTGTGTTTCATATACTACAGGAAAAAATATGCCTTTCATGTAACACAATATAACAAAAAATATAAATTAATTTCAATGATGATATTTTTAAAATCAAGGGATGTTAGAGGAAGAACATTTACATTTGGTGAAATTTTCATATAATAATTGATTACATTCGAGGATTCAATTGGAGCTACATGAAAACATGTATGATAAAATATATTTTACATCAACATATCTGGAAAATGTTCGAGAAAAGAAAATTTTAGGATTTGTATTTATTCTAGTGGTAGTGAAAATGTTAATAACTATTCAATGTCATATTAAGGAATATCAATTAGTTAAAGTGAGTAATATGAATGACAAATTAAAATATCTATAATTTCACCTAGTCAATCATTATAACTCTATATATTTAAACATATTTGATTTTGAATTATATTTTTTTATTTGATAGCATTGTTTACACACAATAAAACTTTTAAATGAAATGTGATATAATAATCCAATATAAATATGCCATTAAATTAGTAGGTGTGAATAATAATAACCACATAATTAAAAATATATAATTTTTCTAAATAATTATAACTTAATAATCATTTAATAAATATTAAGTATTTAATTTTTAGTAAAGATATTCTATACCTCAAATATATGTTTAGTCTAAAAAATAATTTTAATTGCATTTTCTCGATATAAATTACTCATAATATATTCAATTTTTAGAACATTAATTTAAGGGAATGAGTATATATTTTTAAATGAGAATTTAAATGTTTTCCAAAGAATAATTATTATTAATTTTTAAAAAAGTTATTATTCTCAGATAATAGTGTAAAAGAATGTTTATTTTAAATAATTTTAATTCTGTTTATAAAAATGTACCACTATGTTTTTGTTTTCCTCATAAATTAACATAATACAAGTTAAATTATAAATGATATCATTAATTACATATTAATCATTGTTATATTTTATTTTGGTGTAAGTTCATTTTAGTATCCAAATATGATTTGTTTTAAACAATCTTTGATAGGAATGCGTTTTTATCTTAAAGAATTTAATTAACAAAAATTATTTAATTTTTTAACTTAATATTCTGTTCCTGTATCCATTAAATTATTATACAATTAATTGTATATTTTTTACAATTTATAGGATAGAGTTTTAATAATTTTTATTTTTTAAAATCCTTGTTTTTTAATAATAGAATATCATAACATTTTGTGCACTTAATTAAAAATATATTCTTCAATAGAATATAATAACATTTTTTTCACTTATTTAAAATTAATTTTATTTTTTTAAAATCTATATAACGGAAGTATATTAATTTTTATTTTTTCAAATGCATGTTTTCTAACTATAGAATATCATAAAATTTTGTGCACTTATTTAAAACTGTAGAAAAACTGCCACAAATATTTTAATTATTATTCTTTGAAGATTTTTGAACATTATAAACTATATCAATATATATATTTTATATTTATAGACACATGTATTTAAAAAATATATTATATTATAGATTTTTCTAAATTATTCTATGTGTTCCACTCTACTCATTTGTAAAACCAAAACACATTTCCTCTATTATTCTAAATATTTGATCCTCCTATATTGACCCAAACCTAATAATATACATTTTATATAACTTAACATAAATTTATATCATAATTGCTTCTCTAAATTCCAATCATTCATGGATTAAGGTTCAATCGAAATAATTTCTCTCAATGAAGAGATATAAATCATAACTGAGCTATTTTTTTATTTATTTATCCACATTCTATTAGATTACTTAATTTATAATAACTTGATCCATGTAGTATCATTAATGTAATCATATATTATTATTATTGTTTTACCTCCCATTCCCAACTATTTTCCATGAAGTAGGAAATCAATGTAGATCTCGTGCATATGTTTGGACTACCACCTCTACGTGTTGATTTGATGCATTTTCCATAAAAAAAATTTCTTGAATGGTAATTAAAATTGATTTAATTTTCCAACATTATATTTAGGAAATAATTTATTATCTTTAATTACATTATTTATTTTTATCTTTATAAAATTACATCCGTTAGAAAATTATTACATCGCTCGTGCATACGTGTAGACAACTATATCATTGAAGTGATGGTATTAATTATTTATTTCCACTTTACATGGATGGTATTAGGGATATATTTAATGAATATATTTAATATTTATGATATAATAATTTTTTATATATTTTTCTACATTTACCTTTATTTTTTCCATCCATAAAAAAGAGCAAGTAGCAGTACAATGTACATTCAGATTACCGTCACCTCGAAGTGACGTAATTACTTTTTCAATGATACTTTATATGAATGGTTATCAAATTGTATTTTATGATAAAATATTAAATTTTTAATATTGATTGAATTTCTAATATTAAGGAATTGAAATCAATTTATAAGGACTATAACTTATAAACTGAAAGTTCTAGGAAATGTAAATCAGTTGGCCCTAGGGTACAAAAATTTTAATAAATAATTTTTAATAAATGAGTGTTTAAATTTTATAATTAGACATTAAATGATATTATATATATATATGTAGTTCTATATTATAATTATAAATTTTTATATTTACAATACATGATATTATATAGCCTGTGATGCTAGATGGACATAAGGTAAAGGCTCTTCATAATAATGTAATCATAATCATTATTGATTAATCATATCCAATTGAACCTTTTACATTATCAAAAAATGAGAACACATCAAAACTAATTTAAATAATATCAAAATTTAATCTGAATCTATGATTTTATTATATATCCTTAATTTATTTTTATCACATTTTTTAAAAAATCCTTTTTAACTCAGTTTTTAAATTACCATAAATCACATAATAAATTTTTCAAAATATCGTTAAAAATGTCTTGAAGACTATTATATATTTGTGGAGGTAGGTATTCTCTAGATGGGAAATGGAAATCAAATATTTAAAATTATATGAATTATTTCATGTTTTTATCCAACTATTTCAGGAAGAATTCTAGTCATATATTTTCAGATTGTTTTTTTGGAAAGATGTCTGAAATCATATTTCAAAATATTATGTTCGCATTCCACAAACACATTTGAATATCTATCATTCTAAGCACTAGATACAAAAAATTAACTTCTTTTCATTGTTATGATAATTCAAAAATTTTAGAAACTTTTTGAAAATTTTCATTAACTCTTGAACATTGTATGATGTTATAATGAGCACTAAAACACCTTAAAGGAATTACAGTTCATAGTGATCTTAATTTTGAACAGTATGTATGAAGAAGATTTTATTTATGTTTTTATCTTCAAAATTAATATTACATAGATAAAATTTATCTACTGGGAGGTTATTGTGAAATCCCATGTATTTTTTGGTAATATTACACATCACTTTTTAATTAATAATCAAGGTAGGAAATATTATTTCTTTAATAAAAAATTATTCAATGAAAAATATTCATATTTAATATGACAGATAAAATTTTATAATAAAATAATAGAATCATTATATATATAAAATTTTTATATATGAAATTAATATTATAAAAAAAATTATTTAATTATTAAACATATTTTATTATTTCAAATTTTTTTTATTTTTAGTATGTATTTCCAAATAAATAATAGGTAAAATTGTTTTTTAGTTTTTTATTTTTTCAGAAAAGTATTATAGGTTAATTTTGAAAAGTGTTTTTTATATATTAGTGAGATTATATGATCTTTTGGAATTTATAACTATTTAATTAATAATTTATATTTATTTTATATATTAATTTTAATGTATGATATCAATGAATTATTTTGAATTTTTTTTGCAATGTTATGTTAAATAAAATAATGAGGTTCCTAAAATAATTATGAACTATAATGAATTCTATATTCATTATTAATGAAAAAACTAAAAAAGAGTTATTATATTTTGTATTATATTTTTTATTTTTTATTTGAAAAGATAAATTTCAAATAGTTTATGTATAGTTTATATTGAAATTTTATACTAATAAGTATAAAAACTAATAAAAAATCAATTATTGAATATATATTTTATTTTAATGATGATAAAACCATTTAAATTCTTAATGTTCTATTTTTCACAGAATTTTTTCGATATATTCATATTAATATATTAAAAATAAATTTATTAATGAATTATTTAAAATTTATTAAAAAATTTATATTTCAAAAATTATAAGTCATCCAATTATTATTACATTCTATAGAAAAAAATTATAAATCCGTTTTTAGGGCTAAAATACATGTTTTTTATAAAAAACATTTTTGGGCAATGCATAATTATATATAGATTAATTTTTTTTATATTTAGAATTTGAATATTATATAATTTATTACATATTTGGAATCATCATATCCAAATTAATAAATAACATTAAATTTTGATTTGTTAAGAAAAATAATTTACCATGGTAAAAGTTAGTCACTAAGGTAATGGCTAAAAAATGTTAAAGGGTTTAAATAAGGGGTAAAGACATAATATACCACAATAATTTAACTATAAATTGATAATTGATGTAATTATAAACTATCCATAATTTTAAATTTATCATTTATTCAGTTTCATAACTAACTTTTTAAAATAAAAAATTATAGATTACATAATAGGTATTTGATAAAAATGTGATCTTCAGAATTATGTCCTCACGTTAGCTGTTGTGTCGTCGCAACGATGCCCTTGATCCATGCCATTGGGACATGCTCCGCCCTCTTAATCGGAGAGGGGAGTCTTACGTTCACCATCGTCTGGGAAGGATGACCCATCTTCATTCCATGAACATTCTCTTCCCTTCCCTATGATCTCTAATTCCCTGAATGATCTAAATCTCTTCTGGGATGTTCCCCAGTTATCTTTTCTCCCAGTAGAGCTTAATAGTGTTTCTGATATGTGGATGTATATGTTGGTGGCTCTATTCCGTCTACATCAACCGTCAATGGACGTATTTAACCAGTTTGTCTCTGAATCATTGAAGCCTCATGAGCGTGTGGTCGTCGGGTTGCTTAATTGAAGACACATAATGGATTGTTTGGATCTGAAGAAGGTATTATTCCCTCTTGGTGTAGGGCTCCTCGGAGGTGCGCTGCCTCTTCATTTTATTTATTCTGGTGGAGATTTGAATTCCATATGTGGCATAACCCTTCGTCGATTGCAACATGGGTATGTCTCCCTTGTCATCCGCTTTCGTTTAAAAATACTTTTATTCACAGTGCTATTGGTAACATGATTGGGTGATATTTATGATCGGATCAAAGAACTCAGTCCGTTTCATGCCCGATTTTCCCGCGAGTCTATGTCGAGGATGATATTGCAAAGCCACCAATGCGTTGAGTCCGGATTAATGAGGGGAAGGAGATCTGATGGATGTAAAAGGTAGTATTTGAATCGTGGATGTCATTCTGTGTGGGTTGAAAACGGTTTGGGCATCTGGAGGATGTCTTCTATAGTGTAACAGTGGGTGTTACCTCGCTAGTGGTGGGAAGTTAGTGTAGTGGTGTCCGTGATTTTTTTGATGCTGGGAGGCCGGCTCAAGAAGCGGTGAATGATTGCCTTGGGGCAGCTGTGTTATAATATGGAAATGTGAATGGGGGTTTGAGTTCTTCTATGGAATCTGCAGTGTGTACCAATGATTAATATTCTTCTAGGCAGGGATCCTGGTTGGAGTCTTCCTGCACTACCATTGAATTAGTTTTAGATAGATATGATGGGAATGTGGAGAGGGAAATGAGGAAGGGTCTTCTTGAGGATTCACCGAGTATTGCATGTAGTATAAAGACTGTGTAGGTGCTTATGAAGCCAACTGTGCAGTAGGTTTTTGATAGGCTTAATGGTGACCTTGTAGTTGAGTCCTGATCAGCAGTTGAGGGGGATTTCAATCTATAATTGGTTCCTCTCTCTAAGGATCCCTTGTCCAACATAGATGGGATCTTTGTGGGAATGAATACGGGCACTCATGGATCTGGTGATGTTATGACTTGCAACCGATTGGGAGTCTGGATCATGAGGAGCTTCTACTACTGATGGAAGTTCCCTAGGTGATTGAAGGTGTCGTTTCATAGGTTTTAGTCAATAACAATGGTTGACCTACAGAGGAGTAAATGGATAGGGAGTTTTCTATTAATCATAGTATATATCAATGCGGAGAACACACACAATGTTTAACAATGATTGATACTAATGGTCACTTTGAGCATGAATGGGGAGTGAATGATGATTACCAAGAACTGTGTATCTCTAGAAAATGGGGAGACATATCCGATAGTGAAAAGGATAATTGTATTGGTAGTAACTTAATCACTTATAGTGAGATTTTTTAGGGTGGAAAGAGGAATGTGTCCAGGAATAAGAAATCTTTGACTACTCTACCCAGATAAAATCAGAGGAATGACTACTCTCTTATGCATAAGCTGATGACTCTTAGGTCCTCTGTCAGTAAGGGAAACAACATGTAGTCATCCAAGGAGTTCCTATATTTGGAAAAGTAAAATCTCAAATAGAAGTATGTTAAGACATTGAGGAACTATGAATGCTCGAAGTGGGAGTCAACTGCTGCGGACGAAGGAATGGATCATGGTTATGGGGAGAGGTATGGTTTCTATGATATGTAGTTTCTTTTCTGGATTGTGATGCTTACTAGTTGTAATATTCCATTATTTTAATAATTGTTTAATGACGTTGTCTATGGCTGCACTTTCTTGTGTATATGATAAAAGGCCACTTAAGACTTCATATGAAAGGATCCCACCTCTAACAACCCAAAAACATTCCATTATTTCATAATTATATTTTCTGTTTGAAATTTCAATCCCTAACAATAATATACCATTTTTAAGAACTGATGATCATAAGAAAGAGAATTGAATACTTAATTTCCATTAGTCTTTCAAGGAGAGGATACATATATTCATGGTATTTATTATCCTCTCCTTAATTATTCAATTTAACTTGTACAAAAATATAATTTATATTATAAGGTTATATATTTTATACATGTTTTTAAACCATTATAATTCATTGAAATTGATATTATTATTATATGAAAACATATTATGGTTAATTCAGTAGTTATAATGACATAATGTTTGGGTGGGTATTACCACCAATATGAAAAATATTATAATTTTTACATCATGAGTTTAAAAAAACAAGCCTAATATAATATATTAATTATAAGTTTCATATGATTACAGAATTCAAAAATGGTAATATTCTATATTTTATTAACTAATAAATTCAATTTCATTGTGAACTCATATATAAAGAAAAAATGATATTTCATAGCGTTCCATGTGATGTTTCCCCATATGTTCAATTAAATAACCATGGGATTCATGAAACATATCAAACACATATTCAAAGTATTGCTAAAAATTTTATATACGATGAATCCATGATCAAGAAGATGTCTCTAAAACCACCAAAATAATAAAAGTGTGGAAAATGTATTTGTTAGGCACATATTTTCTTCACAAATTAAATTCAATGTATAGTTATTCTTGAATATTAAGGTTTTTTCATCAAAATTACCATTCATTGGGAGATCATTTATGGAGTTCACTTATATAAATTTATATGTTTTATATACTACGTATTTGATATATTTTGTACAAATTACTTTTTTATTCTCACATTACAAAGTTATATTTCATATTTTATCATTTACAACATTATAATTCAAACCATACCAAATGAACAAGAGTTTAGATCTAATCCTAATTTGGAATAATGATTAATTATTCTCAAAAAATTGTTGGGGGAATGTTTTTATGTACATGTATATGTAAATATGTATCTATTTTATATAACCTAAACTAATATAGAAAATAGTTGAAGTTCTCCTTATTATAATAATATAATATAAAAAAATTATCATTCCAATAAAAATATAGATTTTGTAGTCTTGAAGAACTAAATGCATACATGATTACCAAATTTCTTTGAAAATATAATATACAATACAAAAAATAGAATTCAAAATTTTATTTAATTCATAATATCATTCTTCATATATTTAAGAATGGAATGAAATAATGGATGATCATAAATACTCAGTAACTCTTATGTATAATATATTATATCATGAATAAATAAGGACAAATCATTATAAAAAGGGAAAGAAGTGAAATAAAATTCCATTTAATTAAAAACATGAACATGAAATGCATCCGTGTATATCATCAATGAAAAAATATCATGGATAATACTCACTCAATTTATAATGAAATAAATTCTTCATATTGGATGTCATGATCTCAGACATAATGATATCTAAACTTACACTTATCAAAATAGTGTTTAACTAATTTTAATGTATTGTAACCACCCGAAACTTTATAAATGAAATTACTTTTAGGGGAATAAATTATTTTTTATGTATCATATTGATAGGAAAATGATGAACTTGTTTTGATATTGTCGACCTATATAAAATATATCTCACCATATTTAAGACATTTTCAATCATACAAAGGATTGAAAATATAGAATTTTTAAAGTGACAATTATGATTATTATATGTTGATGTTTGTGATAAAATATAAATATGATAGAAGGAAGAACCCAATGGCCGCATGCAATGTGATCAGACCATATTAAAACCATTTATCCACAATCCTGAATGAGATAGAATATCTGGTGTTTACTTAAGACATATCCTCTATTGAGATCCCATTACTAAATTATGACAAAAACCATTTTTGGTTGAAGTAAAAGTATGTCATGATCATAGACCAGACCATTTTCACCAAACCACCCCATTAATGTGTCACAATCACACAACTATTCCTTTGATAATACACTGGTGTAATAAGTGGTTATGCATCTCGACCCTATTAATGAGAATATATTTGTTTTATTTTTAATAAAATATTTATTAAATTTGTTTATTTATATTATAAATTTATCAATTTTTATATAATTTGTTTGATAAGATATATATTTTTACATGAAGGGATTATAATTATATTTTTAAAACCCATAGAGTTTCAAATTAGAAAATTAATTTAAAAAATCATGAATTTTTTAAATAAATAATATGTAAAATAATAATCTGGTTATATAATAATTATATAATAATAAATGATAAATTAATATAATGATGTAATATGTTTTTTTAATGTTTATAATGTGGTTAAAACCATAAAAATGATATATTTTAGTAAATAATTATTTTACTTTTAAAAGTAAAATTTCTCATATTCTAAAATTATTTTTAAAAATAATTATTTTTATTTTAAATTATAGCATTGAAATATTCAATTGGGTAAATTTTCATTCTTTTCAATGATAGTAAAAATTTTGTGTATAATAAACAATTGTATGTGTATAAGATATGTATTATAGATTCCAAAAATGAAAATGTGAAATAATAAATACTAAAAGAAGGAAAATTATATTTACCCTTTAGTATAATGTGTTTCTGAAGTTATTTTGTAAATTTTGAAAACAATTATTGAATCCTCAAAAAATATTTTATTTTATGGTATTAAATTCAATTATTTATAAAAAGCACCCACATCCACATCACAAAGTGTATTATTTTTAGGTGTTCAGTTATTATCATAATAAAATAATGAAAAACAACTCCAAATTGGTTGAATAAATCCGTATTACCCATTGGTAGTTTTTTTGGAGTTATATTTTCATAATATATATTCAAAAAATCAATTTTACAAATTAATAAATAACTACACAGTCTTACGCTAGAAATACTCATTCATCCTCCCACCACCATTAACTCAAAAAAATTGAATCATTTTACATTGTTTTTAACTCTCAAGAGACATATGATGGTGTTTCTAATGTCTTATAAATCTCCTCTAAATATTTTTGAAACACCCTCCATATGTAATTTATCATCTCCTCATTCTATTTACTCAAGAACATTGTTTTACTATGACTTCTGATTTCCAATCATTCATGTTAAGATATATTTTATCATATATTATTATTATTATTATTATTCGCATAATATATTAATACTTCCCATTTCTCTCTAATTATACACTTTCATGAATCTGTATGTACAACTATTATAAAGCCAAGATTATTTAATTATTTTCCATGCCAGGAATTTGTCTAGTGAATATCCATCACCATTTCCACTAAAATTTACTCACATAGATGTATCTATGATATATTTATGGTGAAAATATCTGTTTGTTTATGAGAATAATTAATCATTGATTTAATTTTTTTGAATGATTTTGATATGTTTCTAGATTTATGGGGAAGAAATATATGTCTACATGATATGAATGTTATGGGTGGGAATGAAATAATAAATCCCGCCTCTATATTGGGTAATGTTTTTATCATATGAGATTCCATTCATGGTTCATGATATTATATTATAATAACACTATGTCCTAATATATAGGTGGTTATCCTTGAAATATTCTTATTATTCTATGTATTTTGTTTTTTTCAACATTCCTTTATTTCAATGATTTAATAATCTTATAAAATTATTCAATGATGATTTTTATAATTCTCACCAATTTTATGACACCATGATTTTCCTCTTGACTAACATGCCATAATTTTGACATTTTATACTTTTATTATTCTTTTAATTGGATTTATATATCACTAACATATTATATACGCCATTGGTTTATCTCGTACAGTATTATAAGAATTGATGGAATATATGGGCATTTTATGATGTTTTCATAATATATTTTTTACAAATGTTTCATGTAAATGTTTCATATACCTAAATTCCACAATAAACTAGTCCCTATATTCCCTAGGGATAGTATTATATGTATCATTATGAAATAAATCATGAATTATGGTGTACTAATGGTATGGGTTGTCATAGTTTGGTTCATAGTGAAGCCAGATTATATTTGGAAATTTTGGTTATAAAACCTTAGCGATATTAATAATAATAATAATGAACATATAAAACATCAATAATTTTTTTAATGATTAGATTAAGTGTTTTACAAGAAAAAAAATCCATTTTGGGATACTATAATTTGATTGGGCTCTTGCATTGTACAACCAAGGGGTAATAACCTTGACGGGGGTGAATTTTAGATTTGAGGCGATCATCTCAATGTTTATGAAAAATTACTTGATGAACACCTATTTTTTCACTCAAAATGTACAATATTAGGTAATTTTATTTGCATATTATGAATCATTATAACGGGAAAAAATGAACCAAAATTTCTTGTTATATAGTAGATCACAAAAAACAATATTATAACCAATAAATTCATATATTATTGAATATATTTCTTTTAAACGATATTGATTCAATGGTAATAGATTACATTTTATGTTTTTATCTGTTTTATACTTATAAAACCAAACTACACCATGAATTTGATCAATTTCTTGAAATAGTACTACCTAATTCAGAAAATAATGTGAGTTTCCAAAAGATTACTACCCATATAAGATGCCCAAACTAAAGGAATCAGGTGTTAAGAACATTATTGAAATAATTTCTCAATTATCTAAAATTATAAATAGATGTTAGAATATGTGGTAAAAACCCCATTAACATAATACCAAGAATCATTAAATTTAGGCATTTCTATTATATTGGCCTTCCAATTTTAGTCGATATTTTTAACCCCTGATCCTAGAACAATAAATCAAATACATTTAAAATATTTTCTCAATCGATTAATTATATAATAATGATAAGGTCACAAAGAAGAGTTATCATATGGAATGAGAATATGAAAATTTTTCAGAAATTCATAAAAAAAGATGAATTTTAAGGAAGAGACCATATTGATTGTGTGAAAATTATTATGAATAATTATTTTTGATAAAAATTTCCTAACACTCTCTGATAAAAAATAGAGATTTATTAACATGGATTCATTCAAAATGATAATGAATACATTATGATGTATGAGGTGAAATTATCAAGACATTCATTATAATCCTAAGGATATTTCATCTCCTATATAATTAATATTAACCATTTTGTAGGGGACATAATATGAGTCTACAAAAATATTTTGTTTTTCAAGGAATTGATATATATGAGATAATTTTATATTATTCCCTTAAGGTCAAAATGAACATTTTAGTTTCTAAAGGTAATCATGGGTACATATATCAGAAGAAATGAATATATTTTAATTATGATACATTGATGGAGAATCATCATGGGTATAAGAAGTTACAACATCCCTCTTTCCAAATGTTTTGGAAGAAGTATCCCATAAATTTTATGAAGGGAGGAAGTTAATACATTCGGTGGGTGAAGGATGGTGTATTATCTAGATAATGATTATGGGAGAAACACACCAATGTGAGAGAAGAATGTAATTATCCATACTATCATTATCTTATTGTATAATATTAAAACTATGAGGAATATTATCATTATATGAATCACTTAAATAAGATAGGGATAGTTGTTGATAACTGATGCTAGTATACTCTAAGGACTAGAGGGAATGTCAGACCATTTTCTAAAATAACTATTGGGGTGGATCGAAAAAAAAAATTAGTGATAGTTAATCTCACTATTTATCCATGAATAGTGAACATGCTTTAATATTTTGGTTCTTCGCATTCTTTAAAGTCATATATGATTAGAAGGAATATTTAAACACTAACTCAAAACATTATGTAGAGACATTTGAGAAGAAAAAATGGAGAAATTACCACATACAATATATATAAATTCCCCCATGACAATTATTATGGGATGTATGTCAAATAGAACCTTTGGATACTTCCTTTAGTGGTATTTTATGCAATTAGGGGTATGGATTTGATTTCCTTATATATGTTCAAAAATATTTCTTTCATAAGGGAATTAATATTATTTCATGGATCATCCCATAATTTGATACATTTGTAAGGAAGGGGAGGTTTTTTATTTTGGATCATAATCATAATCATATTTATTGTTGGCTTGTGATAAAAAATATCTGCCTTAAATTAGTTGTACTATAGAAATGACCATCATTAATGACATTTCCATTTATAGGGAATATGATTTTTTGTTTCTTAAAAAATTCTATGGTCTTCTTAAATGATGTTATTTATAGTTCTCAATCGATCATATAAAAAATGTTTAATATATCTATTACTACATATAGATTCTACAATGTTGAACTTCTAGAGATAACGAATCAATAGTAAGAAAATCATTAAAAATGTTTTATGCTCCCATGTTCTTCACAAATGGATGCACCTGTCCTCATAGTCATGATGAAGGATATGTCAATGCACCTTTTTTTATATTCATGATCACTAAAAGATCATGATAAATAAAAATAATCCCCTACAATATATTTATGATTTTTTAATTAGCCGCTTGGAGAATAATACGTCTCTAATATTGATCTTCAGTCGAGATAATTACAAGGAATAGTGATGAATACAGATATATCCATGATTTCATTTCATACCAGGTATGGCCAATAAAAATTCCTTCTAATGAAACCAAGACTCAATAATTTTCCAACAATCATAATGTAATTAGTGAATATATTTTTTATGGATCTCCTTGAAAAATTGGGTGTACTATATGTAGTTGATATTCTTATCTGCTCTCAAATCAAGGGGGAGCTTGAAGAACATTTGTAAACTATACTGATGAAATTGAAAATGAAAAACTATTTTTGAATTACTTTAGATGAATATTTCATATGAATCATTTATCATTGAATTATTTTTCTTTCATGAGCTAATGAATATCAATGGATCCTTAAAAAATAGAGGAATTTGATTGATTTAATATACTCACATCAGTGTTGTATATCAATTAATTATTTGTATTGGTTGGTTACAATCAATGATTTATGAGAAAATTATCATGATTTTCAATACCACTAACCAAGATACCATGGAATGGGGTTATTTTAGTCTAAAATAATGAATTTATAAAAAAATTAAGGTGAAATAATATTATGTTAATCATTTCACTTTTTTCTGCACTACAAACCAGTTGGGAAGGCCTTTAAATCCATAGTGATGCATCAATTAATGGAATTGGGTTGTGTAATAAGAAAATATACCAAATTGCTAGTTTATTCTACCATGTAGTTAGAGATCAATGAGAGGAACATCCCAATGCATGATCTATAATTCGATGAAGTGATCTTTTCATTGATAATTTAGTGAAATTATCTCTTCACATAAACGGATGATATAAATATAGATCAAAAAATACTTATGTTTATATTCACAATAATAAAGATCAATATGTGTCAATAAATGTGTTTAGGTTGGAACATGTATTATTATTATTAAAAGTATTCCCAATTTGAGAATTAAAACAAAGTTCTACATTATTTGAGTAGATTTGATAGAGCACCCAAGTCCATTATGATTATAGATAAGGATCCCATATACTTGATCATGGACCATATCGTCAAGGAATTAAAAAAATTCTTTATCCTACCAGGCTCAAATAATTGTTCGCCCATATATTATTGAGAGGATGAAGGAGGTATAGAAAGATGGTGAGGTACTATATAAAATGGTTGTAAATATTTCATAGTTCAACTTTGATTAACATATATTTATAAGACATGGATCCCAACTTTATGTCCTTTATAAACCAAAACTGGAGAAGGAACACCAGAAAATTTTGAATAGATCACCATTCGCATTTATTCCTGAATTATCAATTATATTTGTAGATCTAAAAAAAACTTCTCATGAGAAAAAATGGAGAGTTAGGTTTCCATATTTGTATCCCAATTATTGGAATGGAAACAATTCATGAATGGATGATAGAAGTATATGGGTATGATGAAACCTTTTCATATTCCAAATGGAAATTGAATAAGATATCCATGTATAATATTTTAGGAATCTTGATTAAAACTAATGAAATTAAAACAGTGAGTGGACATTTGTCTCCATACAAAGTTAGGGCATTTCATTATTATAATAAATATTTCTCTCATTATAAACTTGTTAAAATATTTATAATGGAAGTGGGGAGATAGAAAGAATTGCCCCTTGTAATTATATATTATCATGATATAATATTTATTTCATGTTTCTATTTAATCCTTATATAATCATTATATATAAAGTTGAGTTTTTTTAATTTTTATCACCCAAAAAAAATGATGGTCCATCAGAGAGGTCCATTGAACGCCTAGATTATATTATGAGACAATGTTCAATGGATTTCGATAGATGGTGGGACCAGAACCATCCATTATTAGATCAATCATATTACAATAGATTCAATAATACTATTCAAATGTCAACTTTTGAGGATCAATATGAGGAGAGTTTTAGAATCCAATATATTGGTATTATGTCAACGAGAGGAAAATTATGGACTTGGTCATTTGTGATTGATAATAGAGAATGTTCTACCCATTCATCATTATTTGAAATCCACAAATATTAAACATAAAATCTTTGAGGAAAATCATTGATGATTCCTACAGTTCATGTTCAATGATAATGTGCTCTATTTTCTATTTATATGGAGTAAATTTAGGAGGTTTTGGAAGAATATACAAATAAATCCATGAAAAATATACCCCATTCAGATCCTTTATCACATCATAGTTATGGATTATCAACATTCACTCCCATCTAAAATATCTCATGTTCATGATGTGTTCCATGTATCCAACTTGAGGAAGTACATACCAATCCTCTCATATATATACTATTTCTAGAGGTTTTAACTCAATAGAATGATAATTAATACAAAAAATAGAAGGTGATGATCATATATCAGAGAGGAAATGATCTAAAAATATGTATATCATTTATATTTGTAAATTGTATATTACATAATTAGTGATTATATGATGAATTTTGTAAAAAAATCAATTTTTACATGATGAAATCAAATTTTTTCTGGAAAAAATTTATTTTCCAATAAGATAATAATTTGTTAAAGTCAATTAATCTATAAATAAAATAATTTTTAACAAAATATTCATTTTATATAATTATTATTAAAATATATGATATAAATTAATTTAATTAAGTCCTATGTAATTTTTATAAATGTTTGAATGATATAAATATCTTAAAATTTATTTTCTTTGTAAATATTTTTTTTATTTAAAAAGTAAAAATTAATATCTTTATATGTTTTTTCATAAATTCAATATTTCTTTCGGGATCGTAAAACTAATATATTCCAATGGTGAACCTTTTCATATTTTTGGATACACACTATTTTTTTAAAAAAAATTGAATTTTCCAGAAATCTTTAGTTTCTAATATAAAACAATAAAATCAATTATAAGTGATATAAAAACTAAGATAAAGTATAAATTACAAAAAATATATTTCCCCTTTAAAATAATGTGTTTATTACTAAACCTACTTATTTCTACAAATTAATAAATCAAACAAAACCTATATTATATTTTTTTTTCTAAAATCAATTATTTATAATCATGACTCACTTCCACATTACAACAAATAATATTTTAAATATTTACGATCATTTATTTATAAATACTTTAAAACACAACAACTTTGTAAAAACAATGGGATTATGTAGTGTATTGTTTTTTATTTTATCATATAGTTTCCAATACCACGTTTTTGAAATTAAAAAAAATCCCCACCTCTTTTTATATAAATACCCTCCCATCCACCAATTTCTATTCACTAAAAACACATTGAACATAAATTCAATATACCTCAACTTCTCTATATACCTCTCATAGTGTTTCCATTATTTTGAAAATCACATCACATCAATGTAGAATTGTCCTGTTGAGAAAAGTGATTATATCCTCTTATTTATTCAATCACTTTATTCGTATTATGCTTTTGATTTCTAATTATTCTAATTAAGATATGTTTTCATATAAACATATTAGTGTGATAATTATTTTAATTTATTTAGAGACCCACATTAATAATGGTAAAAAACTAATCATTTGTAATATAAACCCATTATGTAATATAAATTATCATTTCATCTTTCAAACTATGTATTTATTTAGTGAATAATCATCACTATTTAATGAAATGAAATTATCATGGATGTATCTAAACTATATTGATTTATTTCATCCTAATTTCTCACCCAAACTCTTTAATCATAGGTATAAAATTGTTGAATGAATTTCATATGTTTTATTACATATATGGTAGATAAATACATGTGCATGATATTAATGCAATTGGTGGTCCCAAAATTATTTGTCACAACAATACATTGCATAATGTGTTTATCTAATGAGATTCCATATATAGTGAATGATAGCTCATACAAAGATAATTATATTATTAATTTTTGGTTGTTAGTCTTGACTTATGCACTAGAAGTCATGATTTATTTTACATCCACACTCCCTTGTTGTCTTGATGGTATCTTCTAATATCATGCTTTAATTGTCTTATTTATGGTTCTTAAACATTTCATGTAACTATGATATTCCTCTTGATTTATATTAATAACATTCATCATTTTATTATATCATTATTCCATTAAAATTAATTATTTATCACCCATTATTTATGTGTGTCCCTAGGTTATCCCATAAAAATATAGATGATTCAATGTAATATAAGAGAATGATGAGATGTTTTTTAAATAATGTAATTTTACTCATGTTAATATGTAATTTCATATGTACATAATATATCAAACAAACTAGTCCATAATATTATCTAGGATTTTATTATGTGTATAATTATATTATAATTTATTAATTATATTCTATGAAAGATATTTCTGGTCATAGTTATACACAAAGAACTCATTTAATTTAGCTATATAATTTATCTTATGACACATCCCGATGCTTTGAGGGTATATATCTAACTATTTCCTACATATCATTACATGACCAAGTAATTATTCATATATGTAATGAAAAATTCAATTAATAAACTATATTAGTTATCAGAAATCCTCTTTATTGGGAAAACAATATGTATTTGTGAACATTTTCCCCAGTTAATAGAATAACATTATTAGTAAAATACCTTATGTAGAAATGGCATATGATTTAATAAATAATCAAATCTATGATGATTATTTTAGAGGAATTTATGTTTTGATAATGAATTATCTATATTTTATGAATGTTTCAAGAAAATATTAATTACCATAAAATTAATAAGGGATAAAATATAACCTTCAATAAAATTGGAAAAAGTGATTTGAAGTAAATTAATTTATTTTTATAAACAAAAAAAATTCATAATAATAATTAAAATATGATATATTAAAATTTTATTATTTTTAAAACCACTAAAAACATTTGCATGCATCTAAATATCAAAAAAATAATATGGTGGTTGGATAATCCATTAACACCATATTAATTTTGAAAAAAAAATAATATTTCTAAATTTTTTTATATAAATTTGAAATTTATCTCTTTTTGAAATCATTAGTATGATTTTTTTGAACGATATTAAATATATGAACGGATATTCTAGATAAAACTATGTCTAAATGGCCAAATAATATGAATAGGACATGGGATTTAGGGGACCCAAGGGATTATTTTTCTATATGGTAATTCCATTTGGTTAAAAGAATTTCGGCTCCACATATCAACATTCGATGAAGCACAACTTCAAAACACTTCATAGGAATTTTTTATGAATCCTTTGTTCATGAACTGGTGGTCAAATGTCGATGATTTTCATAACACCTAGATGATCTTGAAACCCTCTTCAACAAAGTGTGATAACACATGCTAACAATGAAACCCTTGAAATGTCCTTTTTCCATTACATTGGAGAAATATATCGACTTCGTCGTATGAAGTTTTGGAATCAATGTTTTCCCTAAGCCGAATGATTATATACTTGGATTGTCACATCCTTATAACCTCACCAAGTTGAGAGGATTTTTATGTGATTTTTCCTTGAATTGTATCCTTATAGACAACATTTAATGAAAATGTATGTATGCCAACAAGTTAATGAAAATGTGTGTTACATATCAGTGGATTGATGATTTTCATGAAGAATTCAATAATATCAAGAAATATATTTTGACCTTACAAGTGTTGATGCCACCTTTCAAATAAAGGCCACATATATTTATGTGACATTCTTAGAGATATTTCTATGTTCCTTCCTCTCACAAATGAATGACACTAATAACATAAATAGTCTCTATTGTCTCAGCTAAAACATGATCTATAGTGGGTCTCGGTAATAAGATATTGAGAAGAGATGTCATGATGAAATATTTGTAGTCAAGAAACATAGGCCCTACCTTCATAATCATGAGGATATTTTTCTTCTCTCATACAATAATATTTTTTATTTTCTAATGTCATTTTTAAGGGGTAAGTGTGTACCGAAAACCAAACCCCTTAGTACAAGTCCGACCAATAAAAGATCAACCATCCATGAAAACACATCCAATGAAAAAGTCCCACCCACTTCAAAATAAAAAATTCAAATCACACAAAATATTACCATTATTAAAAAGCCAAAATACATGTCCGATAGTGAGCCCGCCCACATAACGCATACACTGTCTGTTGGGTGGCAGCCGACAACCCCCATCATCATCGTCAGAACCGAATCATACCTCGCCAGCACCGATCAATTATCTTCACTGTCAATATCTTGAATACAGTGGCTCAGACTCACTTCCCAATGAACCCTGGAGACCACCACACAGCTCCAACTATGTGATAATTGTGGTATCCTAGATCTAGAGTAGAGGGAAAATGAGGTTTTTCATGATGAAGAAATGACAAGACCATCTTTAGTCGGGAGACCTCGAACCATGAAATATGATAACCAGAATAAAGATCTATCTAGATGCCAACCTTTTAACTCTCACCTTCTTCATAGCCATCCTTGTAACATCACAATCCATCCTAAGATAAAACCACAACTCTAATACTCCAAAGCTGAACCGACAACAGAATATTGAAAACCCCCAATAGAATAACACTTCGGGCATGGATGATAGAACTGGTATGAAACCCTAGGAAGAAACTGGGAAAATCCCTTAAAAACAAGGGATACACAAGGAGGGAAACCATAGAAGTTACCAGGGGATGAAACCATGAATTTAGAAGACCAAGGACTCTGAGAGAATTCTCATTCGCCAAACAACTGTGCCAAAAACCCAATGTTCCTTCAGCTCCAAATCCGACCTGGATACAAGTGGTGTAACCTGAAGACAGAGCATAGTTAGGTGCCTAAGAAAGGCCTTTACGAAGCCAAATGAGGAGAATCATGATGAGGAGACCAAGAACCATCGATTTTCTGTAATGATGGGAGGTCATTCTACAACAATTTGAAATTTAGTTCATGACTCATAATGAAATAAATAACTAGGAATTGGATGATTTTATGGGAAAGACCCCCTTGATATAAATTAATTCATTGGATAGTAAAATACCATATTAAATGGTTTTCTTGATTCAATTGGACTCCCAAATTATGTTTTGTTTTAAACATTTATTTTCCCGATTCATGGTCCAAAAAGAGAACATATTAGAATAATATAGAGAAAACCATTAATAAATATAAATTGAATTGAAACATTAGTCACTATAAAAAAATATATCTTCATGTTATATATATATACCAATTGGGTAAAATATAGAAATCATAAATATAAATTTTTGTATAATACAAAATATGTCTCAATGGAGTAGAAATGGAGACAAAATGACTTACAATGATCACATCACTAAGGCATGATTTAAAAAAGGAAGTTATAATTGGTGAAAACATTTAATATCGAAAACATAGGTGGAAAATAAATATTTTAATCATGTTACATTGGACACATATCCATTAAAATGTAGAGTTAATGAAATATAAGTAAAACAAAATGGATGGAAATTGAGTTAAAAAAACCCATTACCTAATGTACGAATTGCCTCATAGGTGATTTATCCGACATTATTGTTATTTATTATTTAATATACATATATATTAGAATAATATTCATAACTATAATACCATATATGATCTATTTATAACATTTTATCACATTTTTATCAATATTTAACTATTATCTTTGTTTTGGGTGGTTACATCTTCATTTTACAGGTATGTTTTAATCAGAATGTTTTGTTCCTTATAATATGATTTAAGATCAATCATATTCAAAATAATATTTTTGATATATTTATTATTCATCTATAATTTATCGATATTTATTTTAATCCATTAAATATGGAGAAAGAAGAGAAATTCGTTGTTCATAGAGATGGTTGGATATACTTACACATAAATAAAATCTTAACCATTACAAGGATATAACAAAGAAAGGTAAATATTAATTGAACATTTTATATTGTTGAATATTTAAAATTTATCACAATTATTTATTTAATATGTCATTTTTACTATCCATCAAAATCTGAAATGAAAAGAAATCACATCACTTACTGGTGGTTGTAGTCTATTCGTGTGTGTGAATGACCTCATCATCTTGAAATTGATAGGTGGGAGATAAGTTATATGTGGTATAATAATTTATAATTATTATTATGTAAAAAATATAATATATATTAATTAGTTAAATATTTATAACATGTTGTGAGAAATGTTGATGGAAAAAATTTACATTTGTTAAAGAGGTGGTACTCTACCCTCTACATGAAAAACAGTTTTATTTACCATTTCTAAGAAAAATCGATGGATAAATATTATTCCATAAACATTAAAACAACATATTATATTCCATTTATGCATGATATTATATTGGAATTGTTTTGAAAATAATAAACACGGAAAAAGAATAAGTAAAATTAATGTTATAGGTGAATACAATTACATGTTATTCAAAAGAGCTCAATGTGATAACCTATCAAAGAAAAAACATTTGGACCATTATATAGAAAAACACATATTGAAATTTTAAAAAATAGTAATAATGTTTTTTGCAATTCTATTCGATTTATATATCTCAATGTGATGTAATGAAAAGTGATAATGGGTGTGATGTTATAACTAAGGGGAGGGGCATTATTATAATCTCACATGGAATTTAAAATATATAATTTATTTATTAATTTATTATTGATCCAAAATTATATAATTAATATTTAATATGAGTGTGGTTCAATATTATCTCATTGAATAATATTTGGATACATTTTGGTTTCCTTTTCACTCTTATCATTCAGTTTCAAACACTATTAATCATTTTGACAAGTATCATAATATCGACGATTTTTATCGTTTATTGGGAAATAATATATCATAACATAATAAATATTGACATATGGATAATGGATAAGTGAATAAAATATATTCCAATATATTAAATAAATATAACAAAATTAAAAAATTTAAACCATTTACCAAAATAATATTTTATATAAAATACCATTAATGTCATTTTTGGAACTGTTCATTTTATTATGCATTGAAAACATCAAAACAAATATTTAATTCGAATATTTTCAGTTTAAACATCCCTAACAATTTATTATTATCTGTAAAATTCATGGAGGACTATAATTTTTCAAATTTATTAATTTTTAATCATTTAAATTATTTTAATATGAATTGAATAAATTATGTGTTAGTATAGAATAAGATATAAATGAATTTATTCTCTAACAATAAAAATTAAAAATTATAATGATTATTTAAATTATTTTATCATTTAAACTAATGTTTAATGATGAAAATAATCCAAAAATCTTCAAATTCACTTACTTACATCTTGTGTATACATTATAACATGAGAAAAGATACAATGTTTTTAATCTTAAAATACTGATTTATTTATTATTTATGGGAAGCCTAATATATAAATGATTCACACAATACATTATGGATGAAATATAAAACACAGTAATGAAGAACATTCATCATTTTTAAAAAAATTTAATGAATTCTTCATTCATATCATCACAAAAGAAAATAAAATTAGGATGACATGAAATTCTTAGTAAGGGTTATATATAGTAGAATTTGTCATGAAATCATAAGAAATAATAGATAAGGGTTGGTAAATTACTGAAATCATATCCAAGTTAATATATATATTTATGAAAAAATTAATCCAGGAATAATATCTATAAAATATTATCATGGATAATAGTAACTGAATTCTAAATTGGGGAATCAATTAATTATTGTAATTGTTATCCAAAAGATAATAAAATCTATATCATTAATAATACTTTCAAATAATGTTTTAAACTATGGAAAAACACATTTATGTTTTGGAATCTTATTTGTATCATTAGACATGTCAATGTGTCAAAAGGATATATAATTCCATGGACCACCTATCACTACATGTCCAATGCATTCCTCATATATCAAACAATAAATTTAATTCATGGAAAATATGTTTTATCATAAAATATCCTAATTGAATATTGATTATGGAAAAAAAATCATCACCTTTCAAACTATTACAATTGAAGATAAAACCTCATGTATAGAAATGGTATATGAATTATAAAATAATCATAACAAGGGAAAGAATATTTATATTAAATGAAATCTAATTTTTAATGAACATAAGAAAGAGAATCATTCAAGATAAAATAAAAAAAATTAGTAGATAAGAGATGAAACTTTATTTTATGAGAAATAGGTTTTGTAAAAAAATGACAATTTGAATAATAAAATGAATTTAAGTAAAATATTAAAATAATATTTAATAAAATATTTTCCTTCATAAAAACAATATAATCCAATATAACAATTGAAATTTTAAAAAATTTGTATGGTACAGAATAATTCAATTAAAACTGTCTATGTAAAAAAATTCAAATTTACATTTTATAAATATATTCAAAAGCATCCCTTTTGAAAAAGATGAAATATTCCTTATAACCTTTTATAAATGTCATGTTTGACATAAAACTTCCTAAATTAATTTCTTCAATAAATAAAATTAATTCTATAAAATAATTTTCAAATATATGGACATCAGAAACATTTACATCCTCTTTTAGGATAAATATATTTTAGTTTCCACTAATTTTTTAATCATTTTTCAAGTACCAATGAGATAATAAGCCGAAATAAAATATTAATAATAATTAATTATGTTGAATATAAGAATATCATTGGATTTTTTGTTGGATTAATGATATGATACATTATATGAAAACATATGTAATCTCATACAAAAGGGAAATTGTAAAAACTATTTGTAAATGTTTGGTGAATTTTAAATTGTTACCCCTCAAAAAAATTAACTTGAATTAAAGAATTAATAGTCATGAATATATTGATTTTTCTGTTAAGTACACCAATTTTTCTGTATATATATTTCATAATATTGAATAGGAAAATGATAACCATTATGCTTAAATAGTGTGTAAAAAGAGATGAAATTCCAGACATTGTGCCTCCATTTAGATTAATATACATTAAACACATTTATAATATTTAAAATATTTTATTAGTTTATTCTAGAAGTAAATTATTATTTATAATATCATATATCATCTTTTAAAACATATTATCACTATTTCATTAATAAGTTTTATTATTAATATTATTTTGGTGGCTAACTGCTTCATTTTTTAGGCATGTTTTTTCATATATGTTTCAGTTATTATTCATAGGACGTCGATGCATTATCTAAAAATTGATATTAATATTGTAAATTTTAAATTTATTCATCATATTCATTTTTAGATCCATTCTTTATATTTGAACATGGAAAATGAGTCACATTACATTCTGGAGTTAGTAGGTCATATATACACAATATTTATGATATAATTACCTTAATTGGAAAAGGGTTAATGAATAGGATTATATATAAATTTTAAGGAATAATTTCATGTCATATTTATCATATATATTCACTATTTCATTCATTATTACTATATATATCATTTGGTGATGAGCAACAAATTAAATTTGGTTGAGAGGCAGTAGTCTTCCATACAAATGTGACGTGGCTTTTTACCAATATAATGAATTAGTATATGAATATTTATTATTAGATCAACATTACAAAATCTAAATAAATTATATATAAATATATTTATTTATTATATTTATTATTCAAATATATACTATAATGTTGAAAAATAATAATTGAAATAGAAAGAGTTTGGTGAAGATGATTAACCTATCATACGGGAAACATCACACTGTAATCTTCTAATGAACCCTAATATTGCTATATTCGGATTAATAGAACCTATATAATGTTTTTAATGAATTGAGAAGATATTTTATATGAGGTTCCTTAAGATAACTAGATTGAGAGGTGTGATGATGTGACGAGAGGGGTTCTCTAATACAGTTCCAGAATAGTGACACTTTTGTAAATACACGAAACTATTCAGCAATTGGAAGTGAGAATCAAATAATGTTTATAAAAATTGAAAAATAATATGATATTGGTATGATAAGGTAAAACCAGACCTCCACCACATAAAATAAATATATTATAAAAATTTTATTTCTATTACCTCTAATGTTACACACTATTACCATTATACTTTTCACCATGGTAACTAATATATTATAGTAGAAAACTTTTACATTAAAACTAAAATAAAATTATCCGAAATAATACAAGTTATCCAGTTATTATAAATATAAAATAAAATTTATCATCTAAAAAAATATGTGGAAAATTAATTTTAACACAAGTACACAGAACCTCATTTTAGTCATAATCGTAATAAATAATTTTCAATATTTTTACAATTAAGATTGATCATAAAATAAGTGGATAATATTAAATTATATTAAATATTATATTTCAAATTATTTAATCCATTTTACCAAATTGACATCACAATATAATAACAATATATTCTGAAAACAAACTCGTAAATGTGTCAAAAAACCATTTTCAAGAAACGATAATTTCAAGAAGAAAATGATCATCCATTAAGAACATGATAAGTAAACATCATTAACATTATTCAATTTTGTATATCTATAAATATATTCTAGATATATCATTCAAACCACCTTAAGTAATTATTATTTTAATTAAATAATGTCAGAATACATTATTCATTACAAATGGTTTCTAAAAATGTTTTCAAGAATGTTTTCCTGTTTCTCTAAGTGATCGTGTATTTAGTTCTATAAAATTGGTGTTCAATAAAATATCAATTACACTTATTTTAATAAATTATTTTATATTAATATTTTAATTTTTAAATAATATGTTCTAATTATCGATTATTTCTTATTTTGTATATCTATATGGATATTGATATTCATTCTATCATAGTATAATTTGACGCTATAAAACTTTAATTCAATCATTGTGTTATAGTATAATTAAAATAAAATTAGATCTTACTATAATTTAACATTGGGTATTACTTTCAACCCTCCAATAAAAATGAATTCCCTAAAATTTTAATGTATATTTCCTTTTAAACAAATAAGGGTGGTTTTTCTTTATAACATCCACTCAATACCACATTAGATCCTCCATTTTATGATCTATACAATGTACCATTACCAATTGATTCATCTGATTCGTCAATATATTCCCTTGAGTGTTCATAATCGTGATGGGATCTTCAGTATAAGATATATTAGCTATTAATTATTTTTATTCAGAGTTAAGAACATCGGTAGGGAATATAATGTACATCCATAAAAATTATTTATAGAACACATCATATTTTTTGAGACTCTTTGTGGAATTTCAAATCATTAATCCACATAACCAATCCATTAAAAAATTCCAATGGGCATGATGTCCATTATATATAATCTCATCTTCTTACAGAACCTATGTATATTCTCCCAAGAAAATTTCTAATTCCACATAAAATTCAAAATAATTTTTTATTTATTAGAATAAATATATTTCCTACATGGTATTAATTATTATAGTCCTAAGTAGTATCAAAATTTTTCACTATCTTCTCATCATTTTGTAGATCAACAACTTTTTTCCCAAAATCATCTCATGAATTTTTAGTATGACATTTAATTCAATATAATGCTTCTTACGAATCCATTTTAATACATTAAAAGAAACTATTTATATATAAAAACTACTATAAAGGTAAATAATGATAGCATAAAACATTAAATTTTAGTTAACAAGGCCTAAAAAGCCATAAATTGCTAAAATAATCCTTTTAGATTATCCATTAGTTTAAGGATGTCATGCAGTTCTCAAATGATGATCATTATAAAGAACCTTATAAATCATCTTATGGAATTTTTATCTAAATGATAGATCACAATAAAACATAGTTGAAATAGGTTCCCAATTAATTATAAAAACATCATTAATATGGCTCCTCGTGAAATTATCATGAGGTATATCTTCCCTTACTATAAGAAAATGTGTATATTTGGTCAAGAGATCATCAATAATACTTATTTTTTCATTCATTTGAGATGTCTTTGGTAGTCCTATGTATAATACCATGGTAATTTCATCACATTAACCCATATATATAAGAGTTGGATTCATTATACATCCAACATATTTTCTATCAACTTTCGCCTATGGGAAAACGAATCATCCAAATACATTAGTCCTGATTTATAACTTTTTGTTATTCCACGAAAATTATTACCTCAAATCTGTATATATATATATATATATATATATTATACCATTTTTTATAGATAAATTCATTTTATGTGCATCATCAAACAATACCATTTTTATATTATGTATATATGTAACATGTAACCTCTAACAAATTTCCTGAATTTCATTCTCACTAATGAATATTGTTAATTTTCCATCCGTCATAGCCTTATTTTTCTTTAAAAAATCTCCATCATCGGATTCAAATCATTTTGTTATATCCAAAAAAATATAAATTATATTTAATTTGAAAATTTATATATTCCTTACCTTCCTTAGTAATTACTATATCCATCATTACTAGATCAATGAACTTATGATAATTATCCGTCAGAATTTGCTATATAAGTCCATAATCCATTAAAGTGAATACATCTATTATCATGTTTTCCTTCCTTATGTGATAGTTTATTCAGAAATCACAGTAATTTAGTAGCTTAATACATATCTTATTACACATGTTCATCTATTTCTTTGAAATGGATTATTTTAGGCTCTTATGTTATGCTAACATCTCACATCCTTCACCATATTTATAATGTCTCCATATCATCATTTAAATGATTATTGATTACAACTCAATACCTTAGGTTCAATAGTTTTGTTCTTTAGTATCGAAAAACATTGATACATATGCAATATGTTTGTCATTTTTCATAAGGACACATCTTTGTGTGTTGTCGATACATCACTATATATCAAAAATTTGAATTTTCTTAATTATAGAGTAAATATTGGATGAATGAAAAACCTATATTTCAATTAAATGAAAAAATCTCAACATTCATTTGAATAATTGAACATAACCCCATCACGTCCATTCATTGTTGTTGGATTACCAAATAAGGAAAGATTATGAAGGAGTTATCAATAGTAAGTGGATAATAATTTAAAATATTTACCTTAGTTTTGTTCGTTAGTGTAAGGAATTATCTGACTACCTTTTTATTCACAAGATAAACTTAGATTCCATACATGGAGATAGTATGGAAAAAAGAACATTCTTCAATAAGGAATTCACAATTTCTAAATTTCCTTTACAACTACTTTCATCATAGAGTCCCAACAGTGATCTGTAAGTGATTATCATGGTCTTAATAAGTCTAAAAAATATACCATGACATTATCAATATGTACCCCAATGAAATTATAAAATATATACCTTGAATGCACATTTTTTTAAATCCTTAAAAACATATAGTTAATGAGTCAAACCATATTTCATTATAATAAACATATAATTTACATACATAATTTTGAATGTTGTCTTTAGAAATCCTTCTTTATCAAAATAAAATTAAGGATAAATATAATTAAGGTAAATCTTTGAAATATATTGACTTATGTGAAGTTGATTCAATAAGTCATTTCTATGAGATATATGAAACTTATAACTTTTCATTTTTTCATTCAATCCCCTATAATCAATGCACACACTAAAAATATAATGGATTAGTGGTTTTTTTAGAGCTTGTTATGAAATATTCCCACAAGAATCATTTTATTTACAAATTAAAGGTGGTTATGAACATCCCATATTAATAACCGAATTGAAAGGGGGTTCACAACCACTTTTAAAATATTATAATTAATATTTATTTTTTCTTTTATTTTTTAGGTGGTTTTGTGAAAACTACCACTAATTTAATAATTTGTGGTGTTATATATCATGTTGGATATTAGAGGTTCTATATATATTGTAAATCAATTTCTTTTGAAATAAATAATGGGGATTCTCAACCGCCTATAATCTCTTGAATTAGTGTGGGTTCATGAACCACAACAAATACATCATATTAGAGGTGTTTTTTAACCTTTAATAATTGACCCAAATTAGAGGGGTTATAAACAACCACTAATCCCTTACATTATAGGGGATTATGAAACCCTCGTAATTTATATCATTATAGGTTTTTTGTACCCCATCAAAATAATATACTAGACGGTGTTCATAAACCAAATCTAATCCCTTCGATTATATATGGATTTAAGCCCCTGTATTTTTTTAATTTTTTAAAATAAATATCTTTAAAAATTATAATATATATTTTTATGTGTGCATGTGTGTCTATATATACGTACAAACACACACACATGCTTATAAATATTTATAAATATATAAACTTAAGACATTATAAAAATACATTTAAATATATTATAAACATATATATACAAAGAAATTATATAATTACATTAATTAATTACTAATACATATAATTAAAATTTTATACATATATAAATACTGTTACATGTAATATAAATTTAACTATAAATATTTTTATTCAAATATTTAAAACCTTTTATGTTGTTTTATAAATAATTTACATTTATATTATGATATCAATTGTTCATATATAATATTGGATATATTTGTATTCCATATTTTTTGTATAAATATATTTATATTATATTATGTGTTAAAATATATATAATATTAAAAAATAATTAAATATAGGATATATTATATAATTATGTTATATATATTCTCCTGTAAATATTTTATTATATATATTATATAATACATGTTTTATTATTTTCAAAATTCAATATATTATATAACTATATTATATAAATATTATTATAACATAATGATTTTAAATTAATTTAGTAAAAATATATATTATTTAATTATAAAAAATAATTATAGATATATTAAAGCATATATTTTTTCTGTGTATATATATGTGTATATATAATAACATATATATAATTACATAAATAAGTATATAATATTTATAAAAGAAAAATATAATTTTAATAGTTGAAAAATAGGCATAATAATATAAATTATTCATTTTAGTATTTCATACACACACAAACACAAATATATAAATATATATAATCATATAAATGTATATTATATTTAACTCAATTTTAATGTTGAGGAATCTATTGATCCTGTTTTTTTTTCTGCTGGTGGTTTACACGAATGTTGTAGGTTTATAGTCCGGACATGTTTGGATGCATGTTGGACTTAGGGATAATTGATGCATTGGTGATATGCATTCACAATAAAGGATGTTGTGAGAAGGTCCATGAAAACCTATTGAAAGATTCTTTTTTTGTTATGTATTATGTTTGGATAGAAATGAATCATTTATCTTTTGATAATCCTGTTCCCTCTTTAATTGTTTGACTTAGAAAAAATCACATGGAAATTTTTACTACATCAAAATCTCGAACTATTTAAATGCTTAATGATTTTACTGAATTCATGATCCCATGTTCTCTTGGTGTAAACCTCTTATTTATAAATCTATTATGAGAATACCACAAATCCTGTGGTGGATGAATGTTAATATTCTTGAGGATGCATTAGGTTTAATGTGACCCTAAAAATTTAGTGGTGTCTTACACACTCATCTAGAAACTATTAATGACATATTTTAATATTTTCATTTTAAATGGATGTGGAATTGAACCTAAATAGTCGGTTAGGATCATGGAGGCCATTTATGTAGTCCATCATGGTTGGCGATCACTATGGATGAAGTCTATTTAAGGATTGGTAGATTAAATCTATAAATATCAATCTCAGAATGTCCCATAGATAATTTTCTGGTAATTGATTTATTTTAACCATCATCTAGATTCTATCTACATGTATGTTACATGTGTTTATAAGGAGTTTTGTTAGGATTTTTTCATTTTCTATAAGAGTAAAATTATGCATATCAATTCATGATAGTTCATTGTGACCATATCTTCTTGTATTGGTTTGGTCAAATTAGATGAACGTAGTGATTTGATTCTTTTATCTGTAAATCCCCTTTGTAATGCCTTTCTTATGACTATTGTTTTCTAATAAAATATTTAGGTGTAGGAATTCCGCCTTCCTAAACCATCTGATTATATTATCATATATTTCATTACAAAATTAATTATTCTTATTGTATAAAATAAATAAAACCAACTATATAAAAATGGTTTCGTATAGATTAATGTCATGAGTGACATTGTGTTTGAATCCCTGTAGAAATATTTATTTCATCTTGAAACCATGTCATTGGAGATATTCACATTGTGTTCATGTGGGGTGTTCTCAGTTTGGGATACTAGCCCGTGTCTGGTGGGTATTGTTGTGGGGTTTTCCCATGGTTAAATATGGGTGTTTCAGTCAAAGGGATTGTTGTATTATAGACAATGGGGTGTCATCAGTGTTTTTGGTCTTCTATCCTAACGACACAGGGTGGCTTTCAGTAATTTCTAGCAGATAAGGGGTGGTGTTGGGGGTTCTCATGGAAGCCAGGTTTGGTGTCTATATTCCAGGGTTTGTGCCACAATTGAAGATATTGTGTTGGTGGTGGGTGTTGGGGGAATATCCTACCGAGAAAAGGGGGTGTCATGGGTCTATGTAGTTGAGGATCCACATTTCTAGGGTGTGTTAAATGAAAATATCAATAAAATGTTAATATTTATAGGAGTTTACAGGAGAACCATACCTAAATGAAAAGTCAATTAAGGTTCTTTGTAACCGCACCTATGTTGAATTTATATTTAGTGGTGGTTAAAAGTACTTCTAATCCATTTATTTTAAGATAATTAAATGTGAAAATAGAATGGGTTAAATTAGAAACTAATATAACTGCAACTTAATTGATCTTTATTTTACCATTGCTTCATAAAAACATCCCATAAATATATAGGTAATTAATATTAGAAGATGATCCTCATTAATGCTTCCAAATTTTTTAGAGGGTTTTGTTATCCCCTCTTTCAGATGAATTTTTTGTAGTGGTAGGAACATGGATCCAACTTTCTTTTTAATGAAGAGAACATGGCCTCTCATTGGTGAATAATTTTGATGGAATAATCCTTTATCAAAAAAACACTCTACTTTTTTCACCAACTATAGTAATTATATAGTGGCTATTCTCTATGGAGTATTTTAAATAGTTATTTCATTAAGGGATAAATAAATTGAAATTGTGGCTTCAATCTCTATGGGATATATAGGTAATTACTTAGGACATAAAATATCATATTATCATACAATAGGTAAATAATCAATTTTAATATTACCTTTCCAATTCTTGGACTGAGTTTTCACATACTCCTAAAGATTCTCACTTAGAATAGTTGATGGGTGAGGATCTAGACATGAGATATATGATAAAGTCTTTAATCAATGATATAGAATTCTAGATCTTCATCCTGAATCATAATTCCATTCTCCATTAAATAAATTTTTGCATCAAAATTTCAATGGAAAACTGTACAAATTATTATATCAAATTTAATCATAGGGAATATAATAAATTCCTAAAATATATAAATTTTATTTTTCATAATGGAATATTTTTGAGACACAATTTTCCTAGTGAGACTTCTACTATATATTTTGACTAACAACATAATTATTAAGGTGATAGGAATTTTCTAATTTTATTGGGAACAATGATGAAAAGAATGTGTGTGTGGATTAAAATTCAAATATAACATTAAGTAAATTGGAATATATGATTAATGTACAATCCACCAGATCATTGGGGTCATCATCATTAGCAGTAGTGAATGCGTAATCATGGCCCTCCCCCACATCATTTTCTATGGAGTGTACCCATGAGATTTTTTTCATTGATAAGAAAATAATGACATATATATACACATTATGTAGTTTAAATCATTGATTTATTTCACCTCATATCATTCATTAACCATAGGACCATTATTATTGTAATTGTAAAAATCATCCATTCCCATGAAAACATTTATAAAATATTTCATACAAAAATTTTCACATCATATGAATTAAATCATTTTCTTATTATTTGATGATACAATCTATTTTAAATAGTGTTTATCCAAAGTCTTATTCTCGTGATTCCAATTCAATATGTGGTATCTATAAAATTACTTCTACATTTTAATTGAAAAAAAATATTATATCAAATGATGACAATATTTTAGAAAAAATTTCCCTTTAGATACTTAGATTAATCCAATAAATTATTTGATAAATATTTTATTTTATATTTCATTTATATTGATTAGTATACATATATTTTCTTGGAAGGGTATCCTCACACCCTATAATAATTTTTTTTCTTTAAGTTGATGAACATTCTTTTCATTTTTATTTTTTGAGGGAAATATATAATAAGGTGGGTTTCTTTAAAATCACTCAATTCGATGACTTATGTTTCTTATTCCATTCAATAATCCTAGATCGATGAGCCCCATTGGTATACATAAACTTTATAAAAATAAACATCCAATATAACATTTTTTTATTCATCGCATACTATTTAAACAAATATAATTTCATGGGACCTAAGACATTAATCAAATACCACTATATTAATAGTCACCAAAATATTTATGGGATTTTTATCAATGAAATATTCTTAGAGTGGATAATCACATAATTTAATAGTGTTTTTATCTATTTAGTATTTTTAGTTTATCATTATTGTATTAATATGCCCTAATATATACATGATCTAATCAGATCCAAAATAAATTTTATTTTCTTTCTAATCAGGGAAACATATACAGTATCCATGAGTGTTGATTCAATTTATTATTCCATTCCACATTTCTAAAAAATGGATTATATAAAATTTGTTTATAAATTTATGTATTTTAAATCACAAGTTATAATTCTAAATATTGTGTAACGGTTAACATAAATTGAAAATTTATGCATACTTAATTTTGAAAACATAAACATAATTTTTTGAGAATATTTGTATATCATAAAAAATTTAAATCATTAATAGTGGTTTGAAATTAAAATTTTAATTTTTCAATCTATATCTCCAATTATTGTAAAATCATGTTCGTAGTAATGCCCATTTTTATTAATCTAGTGACAATAGATCCAATGCATAATGTTCCCTCTTTATGATTTTACCCCTTGGTACTACTCTTCCAAAACTACATTCACTTATTATATGTAGACAGGGATGTATTGATAGTACAATTGACATAATAAATTCATCGTAAAAAATATATAATAATATTTTATATTCTGATATATTCTAAAATTATATCTTAAAGTTATGTTTTATAAAATTTATTTTCTTAAATCTAGTTCCCATGGATAAAAGTATGATTTCCCAAATATCATCTATAACAAAAATGACAATTGTATCCTCAAGCTAGTTTATACTTTGATAAATTTTCATAAGGAAAAGATTAATAAAATTGATGTAACATTAATTTCAGTAGTAGGTTATATCCATTTACATACATGGTACTAATTTTTTATTTGTGATAAAATATAAAAACATAGTTATTGAAACCATTCATCATCCATTAGCTTATTCAAGAAATTAATCTATATATCATGGGAAAAGGATATAAAATAATGGTAACATAATATTCTCATTAATGGTCATGTATAGTCTTTTATATCATGAAAAATATTTAATAATTAATATATAGATCTAAATAATATGAAGCGCATTCCATTTAATCAATAACCAGATCACGAAAGGCATCTATGAAAAATATATATATATGTTTTTCCTGGATAATAATAAATAAATTCCCAATTATAGAAAATCATTATATTGGACAATAATATATTATAAATAATTATATTTATACCTTCAAAACCTTGATTGAAGATAATTTAAATCTATATGTAAAAAATATTATAAATTGGCCAGTTGATTTACCTAATGAGACATGTTGATGCATTCTATGGAAATATAATTCAGGGTCCAACCATCAATGAATTTTCAATTAATTACTCATATATTGAATGTTTCATTTTTATAATAAATAATATTCCTTATATAAATATCGATATTGAATAAATAATACATAACACCAATTTTTTCGTATCATCCAAATAAATATCAATGAGAAATTTAATATATATAATTGATATTATATTTATGAAATATAGACATGCATGACAAATAATATGTTTATTTAAGGGAAATTTAATTTATAATGATCATAATAAATTAAATGTTTCAAGATAAGATAATGACCCCAAAATAAATGAGAGATATGATATGTCCATCAAATCACTAGGGATATTGGATTTGTAAATAACCGTTTACATTCTAAGAATAAAGGAAATGGAATAGAAATATTAAAATATGGTCTCATAAAATATTTTTATTTTTGAAACCATTTATAAATTATAAAGGAATATTGATTCCATAAAATGGTTATAGTTGTATTGATATATTTTATCACTATATAAGTTAAATCAACCATTACAAATTTTTTTAAAGAACATTGAGAATATAACATTTTGTAAAATTGTAAAAATTATCCTTTCCTAAAAATTCAAATGTAAAGGATTAGGTAAAAATCCATTAATAAATATTAATATTAAACAAAATAAATTTTTTAATGAATTTTTTAAAAAAAATTGGGGATGTAAAATATCTCTAATTTGAGAAAAATAATATTAGTTTTATAGAATATTTATGTAAATGATTCATGTTCCAAAGAATCAAATTTTTGGAGGAAGATATGGAAAAAATTTAAATATCTAAAACATAAGAAAATGAATGGAACATCTTAGGGAAATTTTTTATGATTTATTAAATTACAATATGATCAATCCAAACAAAAAGTGATATTGTAAACTAGATTCTTAAATCTGGGTAATAAATAAATTGTTACCCCTTAGATTAATTAATATTAAGTATGACGTTAATAGTTATAAAAAAATTGGTATTCTACTTAAATAATTTTTTTTGTAAATAAACTACATAAAAGTGAATAGGTTCATAATGGAAAATATTTTTCAATATATTATAAATTGAGACTAAATCATAACCTCCATGCATCCTTATATTTTACCACAATGAAACCTCTTATATAATTATTTCAAACATGTAATTAATTTAGTCATAAACCATATTCAAAATTTTATTATAAATTATTATCTTTTATAACATATTATCTCTGGTTTCTTAACAATTTATTATTATTGCTACTGTTTTTGGTGTTATCTACTTGGTTTTCTATTTCATGAATCATCTCAAAAATTTGTGTAAATTTTCATTGGATATATATTTATAGTCTATAAAATGATATTAATGTTTATATATCACTATTTTTCATTAGATTACATTTAAAGAATAATTATTGAATGTTGAACAGGAAAAATAATCACCTATATTTCTGATGATAGTAGGCCATACATTTTAATGAGTGATGATATCATTACGTTAATGGGTGAAATGATATGTAATTTTATGATATATTAATTTTAATTTGTAAATATTATTTAATATGAATCAGATATATTAATTATCTTCCCGAAAAAATCTCAAAATATAATACAATTATAATATTGACATGATGTATTGAAAATTTATGTAATAAAAAAATAATAATATTTTAATACATTTTTTATTTTTTATATACAGTGATTTATAGAAAGAAATATGTCAATGAAATTTATTTGGTGTGCAATATATAATAAAATACAATGCAGTTACATTCCACCCCGTATATGAATTTCTCCCTATAAATTCCACCACATTGAATCAATGAACAATGTTACTTATAATGTATCGCGTCCTTTTATAATGATTTAACTTCTTAAATGTAATTATTTTATCAAAAAACACAGACTCCATATGAAGGGTATTTTCTGGTAGAACATTTTCACCATGATCCATAATTTCTAGCCGACGTTCCTTATAGAACTTGTCTTTCAAAAATAATCATTCTCCAGGGGTATGACATATGGGTTTAGTAAATGTCAAGGATCATGTATGACCATTCAAAGTAGATATAAATGAAAATATATTGATATTTAGAGACACAATATGGAAGTGAAAAATGAAAATCTATAATACTTATACGATTATGAATTTAATATGAACTGATATATCGGTGGCTCATATTTCCCTTATAAATATCATAACCATCTTAGAAGGAGATATTCATAGTAATACATTGCCACTAACCCAAAAAACATTATCTCGGCATAGATTTTCAGAATAATTTTGTGGCTATAATATCACCTTATGTTTTATTGAATGTAACGAACAATATCTTTCATTTCATTAGAAATTTCATTTCCCTTTAGATTTAATTCTACAACATCACCTTAAATAATTATAGCTATAAAGTTCCGTACATAGTAGGATTCATATTGATCCATATAAATACTCATATAAAAGCTCTTTTCTTAAGAAACTTCTTCTAGTGGAATTTTTTATCCCAACACCCTTAGAAATACATGGTTTAAGCTCTCAACATGCCTCCTTGATTTTGAATGATCTAGTCAGATAGACCTGTTGTATGAGTAATACGAGTAGTATTGAAACATATCGCTATATTCGAATCTTGTATAAGGATTATCTAGAAAATCTAGGTAAACCTCATATCCTGTTCATATATTTTTTGTACTAGTACTCCATGAAGTCTCACAATAAACTCAGTGTATAACTGAGTAAGAAGGAAAAAAGGGAAATGTTCTATAATAGTTATAAATGTGTCGATTTCATAATTTAATCAATTAAACCCCAAATAGAATTGCTCCCTCTATATTTTTTTGTGACATCAATGATGAAATAAACAGTAATGTTTTCCCATTTACATTCTATTATAGATATTGGTTGTAGAATCCAAATATAATTCTTTCTATTATCCTCAATCTTTTAAATCACCAACCATTATGATACATACTTGGATATAAAATTTTTAGTTCCTCCCACAAGACACGTTATTTTCGATATCTTTTATATCATTATAATTTTAATTTGAATTAATAATGTTGATCTTCAAGCCTCATCCAACATCTCCTTATTCAACTCATTTTTCAAGATACATAATATATTATTAGAGGATAACATTCATGTGTGATTATATTTGAACACAATGACACTAATCACCTTCTTCTATAATTACACAACTTCATTCAACACCTTCTTTGCCATATCATATATGGATTGTTGAATATTCATATGAGAAATATATGCTTTTTAACCATTAATAAATATTTCAAGATCCAACTTCTTCAAATCCATAAATTATAGATCAGTTTCAATGCTTATTGTGGAAAAGATATCAAGATCATTATAACATAGATAATTAGTCACCTTGTTCGCCTTTATAGGGTGGTAATTCATTATGTAGTCATAATCACTTATTAACTCCAACCATATTAATTGTCACATATTCAACATATTCAATATAAATATATATATCATGATTTTATAATCAGTATATATATCATACATTTCACCATACTAATAATGCCTCTATATCTTCAATGAAAAAATTACAACTTCTAGTTCTAATTACTTATTTGATAAATTTTTATCATTATTTCTTAATTAGAAAGTGCTATATTTAATCAACAATTCACCATTCATGATAATCCATTCAAATAAACTATTTTTATTCTTCACTATAGATTACAATACATTTCCCACTTTATGGTAATATAAGCACTGGTATATTAACTAACCTTCACTCCATTTCCTTGAAATTGTACTCACATTCATCACACTATACAAACATTTCCCACATATATGTCTAATTAGAGAGTAAATTAGATAATCCCAATAAATCAATCACAATGCATTGGTAGTGTTCATCCATCCCTTGAAAACAATGGATCATGTTTTTCTTGGTTTCACTAGTCCATTTATCAATAAAATACTTATTTGGGGGATCTACCGATATACATTCACATTAAATTAAAAAAATTATAATGAGACGATTTGTTTCAATAACTCAAATATGGTAAATTTGGAATATAACATCCCCTTTCTCAAGGTCTTCATTATAAATCTATAATTTTGTACAACTCTTCCTTACAATTTGAACATATATGATTACCATATATAGAAACTACCAAAAAATATGAAAATTAATATATCAATACTCTATTAATTAATTTAGTGAATATAGTTGGACAATTGTTAAGTGAAAATTAAATTACTATAAATTTATAATAACCATACCTTGATCCTATGATAGTGTTATTTATGTCTTCCTTCTTGAACCATAGATGATAATATCCAGACCGATGATTAATCATTGAAAAATATTTATCTTATCATAATTGATCAAACAGAACATTGATACAATGGACAATATACCTGATAGTAATTGAAATTTGGATATGTTACTGATAGATATTGAAAATTTTCATTGATCACTATTTCTGCCTAAAATAATGAATATGTGCACCCTATAGATTAGGAAATTGGTAAATTAATTTCATATCAATAATCTAAAAATATTTCTTATTTAATTCCTAAAACATTATCTAGGTCATTATATATATAGTATTTGAAATAGGTGTAACATTCATCCCATCATCATTAGCTTGAGGAGTAAAATGGGTCTACTAGGCCAAAGGTGGCATCCATAAGACACCAGAGGATGAAAATAATTTTCATGGTCCTATATTTAATTTGGGGTGCAATTTTTCTCTTTCAGGATAAAAAATTGAACTGTATAAAAAATCCAATATTCTATATGATACATTTTTACTAATTAATAAAAATAACATAACAAAAACATTTAAAATATAATGGTATATGAGGAAACCCCAAAAAATTTCAATGATAGGAAAACATTTACTACTAAACTGAATACCCCATGATGGAATGAGGATAAGTAAAACATAGCCCACTCCATGATCCATCTCAACATGCCAGACCCAATATAGCAACAGGCATCATGATTAAACTTTGATATATTGAATTTAACAATCTTTTGATAGATAACATTGACAATGTCATAATAGTGACCAATAAATTGCTATGTCTATTCTTAGTGGTATTTCACCGAAAGACTACCTAAATCACCCCAAAAAGAAATGGACCTTACAAGAAATTTTATATAAAAAAAATTTTATACAGAAAAAAGTTTATTTCAAATTCATAATAATTATCCATGGAATAAAATACAATAAATCCTTCAATAAATTTCTCAATATAATTGACATACATATAACCATATCTCCACACACATACCATTCATGTTCATCTTATAGTTCCATATTCATTTGCATTATCTTGTTGATCCACTATGTCCTCAAAAGGTTGATTTTACCAAGTGTCCCAGTTTAGTAAACCCCTTTCATAGGTTCATGAAAATGAATAAAATCACATCATCCATATGTTCCCAATAACAATCCAAATTTTTATCATTAAAATAACAAAATCATTAATTGAAAACATTCCCTCAACAAACTTGGTTTCCTCAAACCTTTTCATAATTCGGAAGGAATCATTTTAAAATCCTAACCAATTACATGTTTCCAAAAATACATCCAATATCCACCAATTTCAAAAAATAAATAAATAGAATTTATAAAATTAATATCATTGGGATTGAATTATAATTTCATAAAAAAATTAATCAAAACAAACTTTCATATTTTATGTCATGTGGAGTTGAAGGATATGACACATATTTCTAAGTGGTTGGTGAAAATGGAGAACGATGGTTAAAAATTATGTGTGTGAACAAAAACATAATTCACTTTAGAAGATCATACAAGATACATTAATCATTGACATCAAAAACATATATTAATTACAAATAGACAAAATATATGATTTGTAGAGATTTTGAATAAAATTGGATCTTGGAATAATAATTAATAATGGATTATTACCACTGAACCCATGTGTCCAGCGAACTTCGATTCACTTAAGAATTAGATACTGGATGATAGGGTCAACTCTCATGATTTTAGAGAAAAAATATTTTTATGTATTTGAGTAATAGTTTAATAAAAGAGGATATTGAACAGAGTTTAGATTAATACAAAATTTTTAGTTTTTGAAATTATAGGTTGCATGGTTAGGATGTTTATTTTGGAAAACCATGAAAAAATCATTAGGTGATCCTATCATAATTCCAGACCATTAGTGGTTGGATTTCATGGTAAGAAACAAACATTCAATGAACATTACATTCCACACACATCAGCTGTAGATATTTCCAAGTGAACTCCCATGTGTTGGGGAAACCGAGTTCCAATTGCTCCCCTATATAGTGTCCAAATTATTCCCTTGGATTGTTTCCTTATGATATTTAATAGTTTCTAATTATAATTCACAAACTGTGAAATTCCAAAAATTCTTCAAAAAATTCAATAATAACCATTAGAAAATACAAAAACATGACCTGAGTGTTATATGAACAAAAAATACAACGATAAAGGGCCATATATCTTATATTTTTGGGTACTATATTCTCCCAAACATTATTCATTCCATCCCGAAAACATAAAAATGATTGTGTAGTCCTAATGGGTTTTAGTATATTTCTATAACATTTCATTTTCATGTCCCCACATTTCTGATTGAATCTAACCATTCTAACATAAAACCATACATTATTGATTCATTTCCCATACAAGATCTTATCTAATTTTTACACATTATCAATCAGCTCATGAATCTTTATCTAATCTCTAACTAATTCAATAGGGTCCCCTTGAATCGGATGGTCGAGGTCTTTTTAGACATTTTCAATTAAGGTTCATGGGAAAAAATTGGGCACTGAAAAGAATATTTGTTAAAAGATATCATATATTCCACCTCAATAAATCATTCATGTATCTCATAAGTGCATATGTACTTTTGAGACAATATACACAATATAAAAAATGATTAATCACAATCATATAAGTTATTCTCAATGAGTAATTATATTTCACCTAATTATTCAATGGTTAATGATGTTGATCTAGATATTCTTTCCGGTGTATTTGAGTTCTCTCCACCCTCTTTTTAGTCGACCGAAGCTTCTTCATTGTCTTTTTGACAGGACTGAGTCTATTAACCAATGACTAGATAGTTTCAACCCAAATTTTTTTTGAAATACATGAACTCTAATAAAATTCATCAAAAGGATTCATATATATCAATACCTGATAACAGATATTTTATGAGAACTCCAATAATGTTATATGCTCCTCCCATGAGCCACCAAAATCCATCAAATGAACACTAAAAATTTACTCAAAAATAAGGATCATAATTTTGATTTTTCCTCTATTTGAGGATGATATTGTATGAAAATTTTCAATTAGGTTCCAAAGGATTGTTGTTAGGAATTAAAAAAATGATATTTAAATAGATGTCCTCTATCAAATTTTTTAAAGTAATGAATTCCGTACATGTATAATATTAACCAAATGTGTTCAATGGAAAAGTTTACCACTATATAAGTTTCTTGAATTAGGATGAATTAAGATGACATTAGAAGCCAATCCAAAATAACTCATATGACATCAGGTTTCATAACCATTCTCAGTAGACCTATTAAACAATCATGGTTTATCTCCGCCAATTTCAATATAGGAATCATTAAACACTTCAACCTACACATTATTCATTAATGTTATTCCATGAACTGGGGACATGTGAGTAATTTGGATATATACTCTTCCACATTACTCTTTATTTTATCCCACCAAAACTTTTCTTTAAATGGTTTATACTTTTTCTAAATTCTAAGATAGAAAAACCCCTCCCGAAAAAATATATACATTAGTAATTTTTTATTAATAAGATAACTGTATCAGATTTATAAACAACACTAAATTCTAATCTATCTTTAATACCATATTGGTCTCCCAAAAATTGAGTTTTAGTCCCATGGTTACACATTTATGACAAGATGTTTTCACCTTTCATACCTACTCAACCTAATCAAGAACCCATGAAACTAAAAAAATGACTAAGTCAACATGGCCCGATCAATATATTTTCATATAAACTATATTTGAAATTATATTCCATTACTATAAATACTCATTACACAATTAACCATATTAATTTCTTAACAATTCTTCCACCATATAGTTCTCTTTAATTAATTTATACAACAATTTAACAATAAATATTTATAGATAATAAATTCATCAATGTTGGCTTAAATTCAAATCTCATTGTGAGATAATTATCATCAAACTCTTATAATATATTAAAATTGATTATATCTAACCAAATATATAATTAATCATAGACTTAACTTCATGGAACATATTATTCAATTCTGAATCAACTGTTGGTTGTTCTTTTCATTTATACTCTAGTAATATGAACCAAAAAATTCTTGAGTACAAATTAAAACTCAAAGAATAACCAAATTATTAACCCATATCCTAGTAAAAATTGATATAAGAAGAATGATACAAAAAAACCTAAATTTACATTCGACACAAATTTGAAAAATATTAATAAAATTGAAACAACACCCACCCCCAAAATAATCAAATCCACTTTCCAAGACCACAGTATCAAAAAGCATTACTAAATAATTGAGATTCATTGCCATTACATTTGTCTATATATAAGGAATTTTAAAGAACACAAAAGTGTCCATTATGGGTGGTGATTCAATATAAAAGTGTATTTCTTATAATACATTACAAATGATTCTCATAGGACAAGATTTGTTTCATAAATATTATAACAAAATGTTTTAAGATGTAAAAATAATATATATAACATCTATAATAGTTTTCCAATGAAACCTATAAAATAATTCATTTAAAAAATTTCTCAATATATATTGCATACCCATAACCATCTCTCTACAGACACCACGCATGCCCCGGAAAAACATTTATACTCATGAGAGGTATCTCATCAATATACCATGTCATCACAAGGTGACCAATACCAGGTTCCCCAATAGCACACATCCCTTCATTAGGGTCATCCAATTGAATGTCTTCACACTAAATCTATATAAAAAATATCATGCAAAAGAATTTCCCAAGAAAATAAAAAAAAAATTATTTCATCAAATTTCACCTTTAAATCAAACCACATCATAATTTCTAAAAAAATAAATTTATTACTAAATGGGGTTTTCCTAAAATCCATAAAATTTTCATAGTTTTTAAACCCCAACAAAATATTAAAATTCAATCATGAATAAAATTTTTTATTTACAAAAATTTCAATAAAACATTTCATCCAAATAAATACTTATTGTTAAAAATAATAAATAGAAATCTGAGAATTCAAAGATCTAACAGTGTGTGGGGAAAATAAAGAACGATTCTTAAAACATTTAAATATGATCATAAATCATGTTCCCATAACTAGATTCAAAGTGAAATTTTTAGTATTGAAATTTCAGAATCTATTATTATCCATAAAACTAAATATATATGAATCAGATATAAATACAAAGTGAGATAAAGAAGAAAAATTATATATGAATCATAAGGGATAAGATTTAATTAGTGAAATATATGGGTCTCGAGGTCACTCTAATTCATGTAAGAATCACTTTTGGATTGAAATATATAATCTCTCAATTATATATAGGAATGTAAATTAGATGTATTTGAGTAATAGGTGAAAAAATGGGATATTGGGACTTAACCCATATTTGATCCACATTGTTATGTGTTTCACCTGTATATCACATGTTTAGGCCAAACATTATCGAAAAGTGTGCATTACTTGTGTGGTGCTACTATATGAAATCAACACCTATAATTACTATCACACATTAGTAGAATATATTTTCATTAACTGAGATTTACCATTTATTTCAAGCATCATTATTTATTATAAGAACTCACACGGCTTTTCCAAATTGTGTTCCTACAAAATGACAATTTTTATCATTTTAACAGTTTCTTAGTGATGGATCATTTTTTATAATAACATTTCACAAACCTTAATACTCAATAAATTCCTAAAAAACATTCCAAAAACCCCTGTTACCTTCATTAATTTAACCTAGTCAATATTTAAACTCCCAATAAATGAATAAAAGTTATCATACCTAAAATTGGTGTGATATAATAGGTATAACTTATGGTATAAGTTCATATAATGTCACAACGTCATAATTTCAGGGAATATTAAGAATCTATTCTACAATGATGTTATGAAATACCATATGATGGGTATATCATAATTTTTTTGATTCCTTGAACAGTTTTTGAAAAATATCTTCCATGTATATAATGAAAAATCCTTGTGATGAAATAAATTTACTTTAAGAGTTCAAGTCAATTCTGTCATTGATTTACTATCATTGGTTTCTTTTGAATTTATAATTTAAATTACCTAAGAGAAGAATATCATTTCAAGGTAAATAATTCATTATTTAAGTACCTTTTAATGTTATGTATTATTAAATGTGATATCCAACATAGGTAAAAAAGTATAGAAAAAAATATGTTTCTCTATATGAGCATATATTTTCATTAAAATTGGCGTCAAACACCCTAATTTCTTATAAATTATCAGTTCCAACACCAGCTTTAGTAGATTTATCATTAGAGAAATCCATACATTTTTATGGGTTTCCCATTTCTTTTATTAGGCACCACAACTAAATAATTTCAGACACAATTATTGCTTAATGTCATCATGTTTATTGATACAAGAAATTAAAAAAGTCTAATACTAGATGTTATCATCTAATACAAGATAATATTGTAATTTAGATTTTATAAACATTAATTTAAAATATATTTCTCAAGGATTCTACATAAATTCCATTAATAATGAATTTATAAACCTAAATTATATTATCATATATTCATTTTCTACTTTATAACATCGGTATAGTTTACAAAGGATCTCGTCCAAAAGGACCGGTCAATTTTGCAATCCAAAAGAACCAAATACATATAAGTTTACTATATTACGTTATAAAAATAAAATACATTGAATTAAAATAATGTTGAATCCAGGATATTATTGATAATATATTTATTCTTATCTTATAGATAGTAAAAAGTTATTGGTGTGTTCAAATTATCATTAAGTGTGTCATACATTGAAAGCATCATGAATCAATATTTAGAAGTAAATAGCTAAAAGCACATATAATATAATAATAAATTTGTGATTAAAATGCATCCATATATAATATTGATGTAGTTTTCTTATGAAAAATAATAAATAAATTTTCAATGATGGAATTGATTAAAATTTTATGTAATTATCTTCAACACCGTGATTTTAAAAACTCTTCAGTCTTGCGCATTGATAATTTAATCAATGTGTAGAGATCTACGAGAAACCCAGTACGTTTTTCTAACTAATTTGTATCATGAAACATTTAGATTCTTTTTGGGGTTGTCTATAAGAGGCCCCTTCCCATTCTTATATATCAAACAAATTCATGATATATTTAATTGACAATTCCATTCATAAAAAATATGGATTATAATAAAATTATTATTGAGTAAAGAATATGTATTTATCGTTGTTTAACTAGTTAATCAATTAATAAACATAAAAAAATTGTAACATCTAATGAAATAATTTTTGAGAAATAATCATATCAATGATAGAATATTAATAGGAATATAATGTATAATGAAAATTGATCACATGATAGTGAATGATTTAAAAAAAAGATAATAACCAAAAAATTAATTTGATATAAAAGATAACTTCCAGTTAATCAGAAATATAGGCACTAAAATCAATTCATTTCTATTTTGGAATAATGTAAAATGTATAAGAAATGTCAAAATAAAATTTCATATAATATATTTCTTTTCAGAACTATCGAAAACATATATAAGAAGATAATTGAAATAATATAATAATGTTGGTGGGAAATAAACTAATGATGCAAATGTTAAAAAATATTCCTTTAGACATTTATGTAATTAAATTTAAAAAATTAACCCTTTTAGAAAACATTACAAGGATTCCTTTCAATCCTAGTAAAAATTAATATATAAAATAAGATCTACATATAAATCGTTAAATAAACATGAAATTTATAAAAACATTAATGAAATTGAATAAAAAATTACATAATCAAAAGAGAAATAAAATATAGAAAATTTAACCCTAGTATTATAGAGACAATGTATCCTTTAATATAGTAGTATAATATTTATTTAATCACATCTCAGTGAAACAAATATATTAGTTTTCTTTCTATAATTGATACATAATTTCACCTATAAATAAATTTATAGACACAAATTATAACATAACTTTATTCAATAATAACATTATTCCATCTAGAGAATCATTTAATATCAAACACAACACTCTTAATTGATTAATAAGAATTTTAAAAATAAAGGTAATCTCAAATGATCAATAAAGTATATATTTATAGGGAGATATCATAAATGAAAATTCATAATTAATAAGGATTGGAAAATAAAATAATCCATTCCATTTAATTAATAAAATTACCTCTAACTGAAAAATTCTTAATCAATATATAATTTTAAACAATATAAAATACATTCAATTTAATCAATAAACTATAAATTAAGTGGATATCATCTCAGATTTTTATCATAACTTTTCATTACTTTTTACAAAAAGAGGACCTTTAAAGTATAATGTCTTATAATTTAAAAATAAAATACATGAAAACATAAAACTCTCTTTTAAATACCCTTGAAAATCCTCTTAAAAATTCCTCCTATGTACAACTATTTCATCCCATAACCAGGAGACATACACCAAAGGAAAGGGTGAGCAGAAAGCCCAGTAATGAAAGTAGTGGAATTAGTTTACTTCTGATATCCGTAAGAACATGATGAAAAACATAAAGACATGAGAAATGAATGTAGAATCATTTCATAATAAACTGAACTTTAACTATAACATGAATATGTTGCTAAATAATTTAATATATACATTCAGGAACATGTCATCAAGGTTCATCCCCAAGGTGTCATAAAAATTACGGAGGTTATTCACCACGGTATCGTGAAACTTGTCATCTCTAGAAATTAAATTCTTTACCCAATTAATTTTAGTGCATTCAAAGTTCACCATTAATATTAAATTAATTTAATTTTATCCACATATATTGTAATCATACTTTTGATAAATAACCCAAAAAGTAAAAGAAATGGGTTTCACTACACAATCGTTACGTTTAAAAAGTTCTTAAAAAAAGATCATTATGTCAATTAAAACCCATGGAAAGGGACTAAGGGTTATATGTATGTAAATTATTGAATAAAACAGATAAATTTTTTTGTATTTATGAATACCTCTGTAGTTGAAAACAGATTTTGTTGTTCACATAAATAATACAAGAGAGTTTCTTGACAAAAAGAGAGAGATTTTGAGACGAAAATTCTGCAACGTAACTGCTATATAAAATGGTTTTAGAACAAAATCAAAAGAGAGGGGATAACTTTCTCCCATCAATAAATTAATCATTTACTGTAGATGTATAGAAAAAATTGAAATAATATCATGGTGGGTAATGACACACCACATGAAAATGAAACTTGAAAGAAAATATAAAATGTTGTTTCTTTTATAAAAATTCCGTAGCCATGTGGCGTCACATAAAAATTCATAAAATATATTGATGATAGAAGAAAGGGTGTATCATAATTAGGACATGAATTGGACATTAATATGAATATATTAGATAATGCCCTCAAATAATAATATTGAAACTAGAATACAAAACTTAAAGGAAATCTTGACTAAAAGAATAGGGTGGAATCTTCCCTTACCTTGAATAGTAACTTCAAAAGATTGAATGTTTTGACCATGGGTGCCCTAAGGGAACCTTAGGAGGACAAATTTGGAGGTAAAATTACTAGAACATAATTGAGGAGAATTTTTTAATGAAATAAATGAGGTAATGGCTTGGTATTTAAAGAAAAAGAGAGGGCATATTTAATCAATTTCCAAGGGACACCTCATCCGTCGTATTTTCAAAACCAAGTGATTTCCCATGGTATGTACCCCTGTAATTAGCCACATGGTACACATAATATAATATATTATTATTCACAAGTTTACCAGATTGAATCATTATAACATCATCAATGATGTCATTAAACACCCGAATCTCAAAACTGTATTTTTCTTATTCATTGAAAATTCAATTGTTTCCAAAAAAACCAAAATATTTACCCTAACTTAATTTTGATGATACGAATTCAAAAATAAACTCAAATTTATGAAAATAATTTTCAATATATTTTTAATTTTATTTTTCAATAAAAATTTAATTTATTCAAAAAAAACATCTCTAAAACTATAACTTTCTTTGTAACACTATAAAAAAGTAATCATTGTCCCAAAAAATTATCATTTAACAATAAGATATTAAAGTAAAAATTTATGATTATATTTTATGAATATACATTTCAATTTTAAATTATTAAATTAATTATAAAATTATATATAAAATATTTATGACATAAAAAATACCAAAACATGTACCGTGATCTTTTTTTCAGTTTTAATATGTCTATATTGTATTTATACTTTCATGAGTGAAGTTTTCTATTTTTTTGGACGATTTACTCTTAATTACAATTCATAAGGGTATGTTACTATTCATACTATAATATTTATTAAAAATCATGTTGATCTTATTATACTAAAAATTTATTACTGATCACAACTATAGAAGGCCATTTTTTGAAAATCATTTCACATTACTAATTATTTAATGTTTAAAATACCCTTTTTTCCAAAAGTCATCGATAATATTCATCCTATATATATCTAGACGTTTGAAAATCACATGTTTTACCATAATAAGAAATAAAAATTTTATTTATACCAAGGTATCACAAAAAGTATCTAAGGCCTTGTTACATAGCCCCTTATAACACCTACATATGACATAAGTGTATGGTGTGCTATGATGATAGAATCATGGGGTAGCTCGGACAACATTGCTTGAGTGGTGATTTCTTATATGCTTGAAATTCTCCATTAAGTGATTCCATTCATTCTTTACATGTTGATGGTCTTCTTGGGAATGGCCTAGAGCAATGCCCAAAGATATTACCTCCTTCCCAAACTCTGACAGATGGGCTTCGTACGGCCTGAGTCTACTGGATGAGGCCATCAAATCTTATTTTTCTATTAATTAACCAAGATAAATTGTATTTATAAAAAATAATTGTAATGTTAATAGTTTAGTTTCAACGGTCAAATTGACGAACATCTCATATAATAGATGAATCCCAATGGTATCAATTCATCAATTAAAGGATATAGTTTTGTGGAGTATAAAATGAAATAACACACAAATTTATGTAACAAATATTATTCAAAAGATTGGGTCACTACATTCTTCCCCCTTATGAAATTACATACACATTTTTTTAACTTTTACCCTAAGAACAGAAAATGATTGGGTACTTCTACCTCATATACTCCTATGGTTTGCATGTGGCTTCTTCGCATCTGTTGGTCCTCAACAACACCTTAACAAGTTGGGTAGTCTTGTGGCATAAAACCTTGTCTCTATGATCTAAGATCTCCACCGGATGCTCCATGTAAGAGAGGACATTTCCAATGGTACCACCTCTGGATTTAGTACATGTGAAGGGTCAGTTATGTAATTCATCAAAAGGGATATGTGGAAGACATCATGAACTTGTGCTAGATTTGGAGGAATGAATGTCAAAAGGCCACTACTCTTACTCGATCATGGATTTCATAAGGGCCAATGTATCTAAGGATGAGCTTCCCTTTATTATCAAACCTCATGAATCTCTTCTAAGATGAAATTATATGGAATACTTTGTCACCAACATCAAAATCCATGTGCCTTCAACGGTTTTCAAAATAGATCTTTTGCCGACTCTAAGTAGCATTAATGTGTTGTTATATGGAATGGACTTTTTCCGCCATCTCTTGCACTAGATGAGGCCCAATAAGCTTTCTCTCACCAGCTTTATGCCAACGTGTATGAGTTTTACATCGCATAACATATAGATCTTCATAGGGTGCCATTTTAATGATTGAGTGGATGTTGTGGTTGTAAGAGAACAAAGCTAAAGGGAGATGTTGATCCTATACAACATTAAATTCCATTGAGCATGTTTTCAACATATCCTCGAGTGATTGAATATTCCTTTCAGATAATCCATCAGTTTCGGGGTGATAGGCCATAATGAAATTCAATTAAGTGCTCAGAGAATGTTGAATACATCTCCATAATTTTGATATAAACCTTGGATCACAATCAGATACAATAGAAAGTGGAGCTCGATACAGCCTTACCACTCCATTCATGTAAATCAAGTCAAGTGAATCACGAGAGAAAACATCCTGAATGGAGATAAAATGGGATGTCTTTTTGAGACAGTCCAAAATAACCCATATCGAATTGTTTCCATTGGATGTTCTTGAGAGACCAGTGACAATGTCAATATTGATATATTCCCACTTCCATGCTGGATGGGTAGTGGTTACAATACTCATTTAGGAATTTGTCACTATGTATTCACTTACTGACATACAAGGCACCTTGAAGTGTAGTAAAAAATCTCCCATTTCATATTATCCAACCTATATATATCACAAAGGTCCCTATACATTTTTTGCTTCCAGCATGTATAGATAAAGTAGTGCTATGAGATTTATCCATCAGCTCTTTCATTCCTGGAATAGATGGAACACATAGTCTTATAAGAAATTTCATTAAAACTTTTGATCAATATTGAACACAGGAAACATGCCATTCCTTACGACCTCAAATGTCTTCTGAAACAAAGGATCTTATTTCTGAGTTTTCTTGATCTTCTCTTGTAATGACAGTTTTGAAATCATTTTTGATTCAGTTGATGATATCCCTTCCCTTATAATTCACATGTCCCACTTTACTAGGTCGTTGATCAAAGGATCTGTTTGAATCGTCATCATGGAAAGAACAATTGGGTCTTTCTTGCTTAATGCATCAACACATTTATTTTATCTTCCAGGATATTAATGAATTGAAAAATCACAGTCTTTGAGAATTTCAAACCATCTCTTATTCCTCATGTTAAATACCTTATGAGTGACAATATACTTCAAACTTTATTGGTCTGTGTGTATATCACATTTCTCCCCCATTATGATAGTGCATCTATATCTTCGAAGCAAAAAAGACTGCAGCCATCTCTAGATCATGTGTAGGATTGTTCATATCATGATTCTTCAACTATCGAGATGCATTGGCAATGACAATGTCATTTTTCATGAAGACACACCAAATCCATTTAAGGGATGCATCACTAAAAATAACAAATCCTTCTGTACATGGGGGAAGAGTTAACACTAGTACGGTATCCAATCTCTTTTTATCTCGTAGAATCCTTCCTCACTCTCCTTTGTCCAGATGAACTTGACCCCTTTTCCAGTTAACATGGATAATGGATTAAAAAGTCATGAAATGATTTTCAAAAACCTCTTATAATCTCCCACTAGTCAAAGGAAACTATGAATCTTAGTTATTGTTGTAGGATGAGGCCACCCCACTACAACTGTTGACTTTTCAGGATCAACTATACTTCCTTCATCGGTAATAATGTGCCCCCAGAAAGAATTGTTTTGTAGTTAGAATTTTCATTTGCTGAATTTCCCAAAAATAATATCCTTACTTAGAGTTTTAAAAATTACACTTATATAATCCTCATGCTCCTCGATTAATTTGACATATATCAGAATATCATCAATAAAAACTACCAAAAATTTATTAAGGTAGTCCATAATGAATATATTAATCAAATCCATAAAAATTACTGGTGAATTAGTCAATCATAAGGGCATATCAACAAACTCATAATTCCCATATCTTGATTAGAATGATGTTTTTGGAACATATTCAATCTTTAAAATCAATTAGTGATAACTAGATCAATGATCAGTCATAGAGAAGAATTGATCCCCATGAAGTGGGTCAAATAAGTCATAAATTCCTGGAAGGGGGTATTTGTTCTTCACTGTGATCCTATTCAGTTCTCTATAATCAATGCATAGCTGTAGTAATCTTTCCTTCTTCTTCACAATGAGAACTTGTGCTCCCCAAGGAGACACACTCAGTCAGATATACCCTATCTCCAAAAGATCTTGGATTTCTTTCATTAATTCCTTTAGCTCCACATTTGGCATACTATAGGGGATCATAGTTATCAGATGAGATCCTGGTACGAGTTCAATGGAGAACCCTACCTTTCTTTCTGGGGAGGTCCGGGTCACTCCTGAAGATATACATAAATGAATTCCAGGAAGATGGGGATATTTTATATCCTTAAACTCTCATCTACTTCTTCTTCATAACTAATAAAATCCATAAATAAGGTTATATGAGGATCTTATAGATAAAGATTATGTTACGATATCTCTCCTTGTAAGATAATTGTAGGATTCAAATTCCAGACTACATCGATTTCCTTACATTTGCATTTGATTATAGAATTAGACTTTTAGAGACATTTCATCCCTAGTATAATGTTGAATTCTAACATGGTAATGACTACTATATTTGAGATAAGATTTTTCTAACTAGTGTAAATATTAGATTTTCTAAGCACTGATGATTCTTGGATAATCCCAGCAGGAGTCTTGACTGATAATGATACTTTTATAAAATCAGGCGTCGATTTTAAATTCATTTCAAACATGGAGGAAATATAAAAATGTGTAGAACTCGAATAAAACAAATTACATGCTATCATTGAGAGACCAACAATTGTACCTGCCACCACATCAATTGGCGCTTCAACATCTACCGTAGTGATCGAAAAAGCATGACCTTTCTCCCTTGGACTTTTATGAGGCTGATGGTGACTCCCCTCCACCGCCCTTGGATTTGGACTGTGATTGGAAATTTTCCCAAGTTGTCTTCACTTAAATCAATGGAAAACAGATAGGGCCGACACCATCTTCCCCTTGTCTTTAGTGTTGGTAATTTGAGGCTTAAACGCACTACGTCAATTCCGAGTGATATGGGCATCTCTTACACACTTGTAGCACTTCCTACTCTTTAAAAGTTGTTCCCTAAGTGATTCTTCCCACATTTATTACACATGGGACATTGCCCTTGATTTTTTCCTCTTCCTTGACCAAAACTCTTATGTAAGCTTAGATACATTGATCCCTTCATGTCATTGTATTTATGCGACCACTACGTCTCACCAAACACCAATTCAACTTTCATCGCACTCCACAAAATCTCTTCATAGATATCATAGTCTATGTTGGATAGATTCATCTATAGAAGAGGATTCAGTCCACTAAATAATCAATAATACTTAAAATTTGGATCCTTGAAATACCTAGAGGTGTAACATGATATCCTTATGAAGTTCATCTCATAGCTTCCCACAAATTTATTCTCCTTCTACTTCAGCTCAAGAAACTCCTTCACCATTCTTTTTCACATCGAACGATGGTAATACTTGTTGATAAATAACCATAAAAACTATTCCCACTCTGTATCTTCAACTTCAACTCATGGCCTTGTGTTCTTAATCAGTTCCCACCTCTAATAAATTTCTCCCTCTAAGCTATAAGTAGTCATGGTAACCTTCTCTTATTCATAACAGTGGATCACAGACAAGATCTTCTCGATAGAGCTGATCCACTATTCAAATATCAATGGGTCGGTATTTCTACTGAAGGATAGTGGTTGTTGACACATATAGGATTCAACAGATTGTTGTTCCCTTTGTGGTTAGATCTGTCTCTAAGATTGATTCATGTTATTTACCATAACATGAGTAAGTTGGTTCATCATTCGCATGAATGTTTCCATTTCGTCTTCCATCGGAAGGCCATCAGGCCATGGTCCATTACTGTCACTATTTGCATAGTTCTTCATATTTCCCACCATTTTATAAAATAATAAAACCTCAGTGATAAGATTATTTCATTTATGAATATTTTAACTATAATGTATTTTATTTCTTAAAACATCATTCTTTAAACAATTAAATTTCTTATTAATACTTCATAATTATTATTAAAAATCTTATGATTAACCAAACATATCCCCTGGGGGTGTCGTAACCAAGAGCGCAACATGTCCCATTTTTGTGTACCCGGATACCCCGTGTCAAGCCCAAAACACCTTGTTTGATATTTCACTCCTAGTTGCATTTGTGCCAGAGCCGCCTTTAGCTGCTAATATCCAGAGAGGGATGTATATTCTTGCTAAACCACTAACTCAATGCTCACAAAAATACTAAGAATTATTCCTATATTTAAAATGTTTATATGGGTTTTCTAAAGTTTTCATAGACTAATTTTTATAAATAACATAACTTTCCTTTGAAACAAACTATATCTACCTCCATTTTACATAACTTTTCATTACCTTTTACAAACGGATGACCTTTACAGTCTGGTGTTTTTGAAATAAAGAACAAAATTCAAGAATAATTAAAATACACTTTTAAATCCTCTTGAAAAGAATCTTTAAAAGATCATTATTTGTACAACTACTTCATTTCATAACCTGGAGATATACATCAAAGGAATTTGTGAGCATAAATCCTAGTAAAGAAATTAAGGGAATCAATTTACATGTGATGTCAATAAGAACTTGATGAAAAACATAATGACATAAGCAATGGATGTAGAGGAATTTCATAATGAAATGATTATAAAAAATAAAATGAATATGTTGATACAACATTTAATTTAGACATTCATGAACATATCACCATGGTTCATCCTTAATGTGTCATAAAAATTACCAAGGTTATTTACCAAGGAATCGTGAAACTTGTCAACTCTAGAGATTAAATTCTTTACCAATTGAATTGGATCTCTATCAGAGTGCACCCATAATATGTCTTTCATTTCATGTGAACCACATATATCATTATCATAAATTTCATAAATAATTCAAAGAGTGTAAAATAAATGGGGTTCACATCAAAAACCATACGTTTTAAAAGATCTATAAAAAATTATTGTTATGTCATTTTTTACACTTGGAAGGGGATTGCGGGTTATATATATGTCAATTAAATAATAAAATTATTCAATTATATGTATTTATTAATACCCATGGAGATGAAAATATATTTGGATATTCATATAAATAATACATGATAATTTCAAAAGGAAATGAGAGAGATTGTGAGACAAAAATTTGGCAGCAGAATGGCTATATAACATGGTTTTGGTAAAAAAATAAAAATACAGGGGACAAGGGTATCCCATCAATAAATGAATAATATATATTATAGGTATATAATAAAAGGAAATAAGATAATTTTTTTGGATAACACACAACATGAATGTGAAACTTGAATGAAAAGAGAAAATGCAATTCCTTTTTAGAGAATTCGACAGCCTAACGACATCACATAAAAATTAAAATAATAAATTGATGAGAGAAGAAAGGGTATCCCATAATTTGGACATGAAATGGACAGTAATAATGATATAAAAGAACATAACCCAACACAAGATGATGAAAACTGGAAGACATAACATAAAGTAAATCATGACTAGAAGAGGAGGGTTGAAGGTTCCCTTACCTTGAAGAGTAACTTCGAAAGCATGATGATTGGGACCTTGGGGGGGGGGGGGCTTGAGAGCATCTTGGGAGGACTCTTTGAGAGTTAAAATTCCTATAACTTCGTTTAAGAGGATTTTGGAATGGAATTAATTAGGTAATGTCTTGGTATATATATGAAAAGTGAGGGAATATTTATTTATGGTTCAAGAGACACCTCATCAGTGGTATTTGCAAAAAAAAAATGGGTTTTCCCATGGTATTTTCTCATGGTATTGGATACATGGGACACATCCTAGCATATCATAGAATTCATATGTCGAGCTGAATTATTATTTAAATATTTCATCATCAATGATACCATTAAACACCCGAAACTCGAAACTGTATTTTTACTATTAATGGAAAATTCAATTCTATCAGAAAATGACCAAATATTTAAATTAACCTAATATCGATGATCGTAATTCCAAAATGAACTCAATTTTATGAAAATAATTTTATAAATATTTTTAATTTAAATGTTAAATAAAATGATTATTTATTCAAAAAAATATCTCTAAAACTATAACTCATTTTGTAACACCATAAGAAAGTAATCAAGGTCACATAAAATTATCATATAACAACAAGACAATAATGTAACAAATTATGATTATATTTTATGAAAAAAAATAAATTATTAAATTAATTAAAAATTTGTAAATAAAATATTTATGACATAAAAAAATAAAAATACTTATACTATGATCATTTTTTCACAATTAAAATGTCTAAATTGTATTTATACATTCATGGGCGATGATTAAAATTTTTTGGTTGTTTTACTATTCATTATTATTAATAAGGGTATGTTACTATTCATACAATAATTTTTATTAAAAATCTAGTTTATCTTGTTAGACATTAAATTTATTAGTGATCACAACTGTAGAAGACCATTTTCTGAAAATCATTTAACATTATTAATTATTTTATGTATTAAATACCCTTTTTCCAAAATTCATCAATAATATTCATCCGATATTTATCCGGACATTTGAAAATCACAAATTCTACCATAATAAGAAATAACAGTCTTATTTATACCATGAGATTACAAAATGTATCTATGGCCTCGTTATATATCCCCTTATAACACCTCCATAAGAGATAAGTTTATGTTGTTCTATGGTGACTGAATCTTGTGGCGGCACATACAACATTGCACGAGTAGTGATTTTATCAGCTTGAAATTATCCCTTAGGCAATTCTATTCAAGCTTCTCTTGTTGGAGCACAGCCTGGTCATGGTCCATAGTAAATCCCAGAGCAGTTACCTTCTTCCTAAGATCATACAAATGGGCTTCGTACGATGCGGGTCTACTAGATGAGGCCATTGAATCTTCTTTCTGTATGAATTAACCAAGATCACTTGTATTTATAAACAATAATTGTTATGTTAATAGTTTAATTTCCAATTGTCATATTGACCAACAGTCATATAAGAGTCGAAACCCAAGTGTATAACTTCATTAATTAAAGGATATGTTTTTGTGGAGTATAAAATGAAATAACCAACAAATATGATTCAAAATTTCGGGTTGTTACAAAATTAATCCACAAATAATATCATTATGGAAATAAAATGGGCAATACTAATAATAATTTAATTCTGAGGGAATGAAAATATTAATAATACGATATCATGTTTCCCAGGCACATAAAACATTAAACTCAAGACCATTAAAATGCCAGTTTAGAATATACTCTATGAATATTTATTTAAATAAGTCCATACAAAAGATTCATCACTTGAGACATTAGAAGAATTAGGGGGATTTCAATACTTGGTCTATAACCCATGTCATTCATGTCCAAATCATTCCAAATATGTCAAATAAACTATTTACTTCATAAATAGTGTTCCTCATAATAATGTATCCATATTGAGTATAAAATGTGTAAATATCAATATTTCCATTGTTAATCAAACAACATTCCTTGTAAAATAACATATATTAAAATATGATATTATTTAATAAATAATATTATCCATGATTATTAATATAAATATTTATGATAAATTTAATGTCCCATGTAAAATGAATTATTCAAATTAAATTTAATGAATATGATAATTAATTATGGAAGTGAACATTAATACATTCATTTCTCAAAATGATTAAAATCCATCTTGAGGAAGAATAAGGGTAGTACCAATAAAGAATATTAAAATTACTCTAAGAATAAAGTGTTGTTTTCATAGATTACTAAAAATACTAAAGAAATATCATTAATGATATTCTACTGGAAAATAACTTTTTCATTTTGAAAATTAATTTTTAGAACTTATAACATTTTTAAAATACAGCTCATTGAGAATAAATTTTAAAAAAACTAATAATGTTCAGAATATTTTGGAAATTTGGTTATCTAAAATGATCCGTCTAAACATGAAATGTATTTTTCAAATAAATGGTGGAAAGATTACATGTACATGTCATACACAATAGTTGAACATTCCATTTTCACTGTAAAATGTTTATAAAAGTTCTTTGTTCAGAAAATGGAAAGAAGGTTCTTTTCAAACTTTTGGTAAAATATAAATGGATATATTTTTGAAAAATATAGGGAGATTTATTTTAAATTAGTTTTTTAGAAGGAAAAAAGGGTTTAATTGATATTTAATAATCCTTTTTCAATGGATAGAACTTTTTTAAAAACAATAATTAAGCATGATTTTGGACGAAAAACAATTTTTGAAGTAAGGGAGAAATGATGTTGGGTTTTATTCAAAATAATTTATCAATTATTATAACTACCAAAGATTGAAAAAATAGTACTATATCATGAATATATTATTAATAAAAATAGATATAGAAAATGAAATGGGATTTTGAACAATTATCAAATAATTTCCTTCTATTAAAATTAATGAATAAACCATATCTATTAAAATGATACTGTGATGTAAATCCCTATATTTATCATAAAAATGAAGTGATAGTTATTTAATTAATATATTTTGTGTATAAAATATATATCCACTAAAAATATGGGTTAATACAATAACGGGTAATTATATTTTGTCATATAAATCATCATTGAATATGAAACACAATGAAGATATAATATAGCCCAATGAAATTGAATTGAGTTGGTAAATCTTTTACTATAGGTACATTCATTTAAAATAAACTTATATGAAATAATTCATATTTAGATATAACATATAAATAATAATTAATTTAACATTATTCTATATATCAATGGGGAGGTACATACTCCATATAAAATAATCCAGGTTCATAACATTTCAATATGAATCAATGAAATGAAATTGAGATAAAATCCATTACGTTGTGCTTATTTTTTGTTGTATGTGAATTTAGATAATGTATAGTGGTCTTAAAAATGTTGTATACATACACAATATCCATATATATTTTTACACTATCATATATAATCATACCGCTTATTAATTATTCATCAATAAGATTTCATTTTTTTGTTGTTTCATGTATTAATTACTATTTTTCTCTTGCATGTTTCATCATACATAATCGGGTTCATGCACATATTATAACGTTTTATCATCTAATGATTAAAAATCATGAAACAATTATAATATTTTGAATACAATTTTACTTCTAAAAATAATCAAGTTTTCTTTTAATAAATAATGAATTATGATATGATCATGAAGATGGTAGGTTGTATGTATGCTTGATGAACATTTCCATTGTAAAATAATAATTATTAAAAAGTGGATTGTAAAATTTTACCATTCCATAATGATAATAATATCACATATATAACATATTATACACTAATATATATTTTATTTATTTAATGGGTTATAAAATAATGTTACGTTGCATCGTGAATGCAGTATTCCACATGTACACGAATGATGTTACAATATAAATGTGAGTGAAAATGTAAGAATGAAAATTGAAATATATTATCATTATAGATTAATAATTAGTTATTTATGATCATAATTATTTCATATATATCACATATAATCATTTACATTATCATTATAAACTTCCATGTAAAGAATTAGCAGAAGACGAATCACATTGCTTCATATGGCAGTAGTCCACCAGACACATGAACAACTATATCGTTTCTCATACATAGCGGAAGGTAAAAAATAAAAATTGTATAAAGAATAAATGGGGATATATTTTCTATAAATAATATATATATATATATATATTATCCATCATTATTCCCATCCTTAAAATTTGGAAATGGAAAAATGAACATCATTGGTTCAGAAGGTGTTAGTCCGTTGTACAATTGAATGATTATTTCCCAACCTGTTTGATGAAAGTGGGGGTGGTTTTAGGTCCTTAAATTACTAAAAAACAAACCAATATATGTATTATAATGTGTATATTGTGAAATACCAGTTTAATATAAATTTAATGAGGTGTAGAAAGAATTTATATAATGATTCTTATTGAACAACCTAACTAATTCTTCAGGTTTCGTATATATGATTCTACTAAATACACCTAGAGTAAATTTATAACATAAATTTGACATATAAGAATTCGGGATAGATGTATAGAAGTTAGTTTTTCCATTATTTTCGTTAGAAATTGGTTGTATTTGATGATTAATAGAACAGTGGGGTGGCCTTTATAATTGTGTAAGAGGGAGAAAATTGTTTTGTTGGAAATAATTGAGTACTCCCAAGTTTTTAATAAATAAATTTTAAATACACTGAACCTTGTAGCCATGAGTTGATGTATTATATTAATAACATGGTAGATATACTACATTATAATCCTAATGGACAAATCTGTTATGTAGTTTTGGTATCCAGATTACATACATGAACATTACATTACTACATAGATGGAATAAAACAACATAGAAACTAAACTGTTAACACCCAAAAACTCTTAGATTAACTATTTATGTCATTCATAATATTAATATTCATAACAAGGGGAAAAATAAAACATAATAAATAGTGGTAATATATTCTAAGAAAGGGTATATAGTACAACATAGGCTAATATAAATAATAATCCATGGTGAATGACTAAAAATACATGCAACAAGAAAATAATCTTTTTCATGATCTGAAAGGAATAAAATATGAATAAATAATTCAATTTATATAATCAAATGAGAAATTAGCTTTTCCATTGATATTATAATAGTCAAACTGTCATAAGGATAATCAATTAATAATATCATTAGTATGGAATGTACACGCAAAAAATTTGAAACATACCATCGAGGCGTTAAAAAAAACATTTGAAAATGATTTTGGTCTCGTCCAAAACCATATCATAAAATGGGAAAGGCTTAAGTGAAGACCATATCAGTATTTTCACATAAGACCTACTGATACATCAGGGGTATATTTAGGGATCCATCCAATACATTATAATTCTAATTCATTTCTCATTTTAATGGGGATAAACATAAACAACATATAAATATATATGAAACGTAAATAACATTCACAAATCCCTGAACACAATCACTAAAGATTCTATATAACATAGAGAATTGTATTATGATAGAGGATCCACAATCAATCAAATAATAAAATCATTAATAATATGTGGTATATGATAATAATAGTATATTAATCTCAATAAATCATGAAATTCAAAAGGGGTGTTGAAATAGATGAAAATAATCTTATAAAATCACCAAGGAATTCTAGTGTGAAATGTCACATTTACTTTGCTAAGAAGATTTATTTTTAAAAAATTATTTTTATATTAACTGTCAATATAAAATAAAAAATGAAAAAAAAAATTAACATGAAAAAATATTTTTTTTTTGAAAAATAATGGGGTCTTAATATAGATTATGTTCAGTACATGAAAATAAGTGTGAAATTGAGACGTTCTTTATAATCGGGCTTGTGAAGAATTGATAAGGGAACCTTGTAAAACTTTTATTTCCCCATGTTTTAATGATAAAATGATATGGATATATGTGTTAGGAAAAAATATTAGAATATAGAATAATTAATGTATAATAAAGAAGCATTATATTGGGGTAATGATAATGGATGAATGACAAGAATGAAAAAATGAAGGTTTGGATATTAATCATACCCCATGTTCGAAAGCAATATTCAATTTTTCATTACATCCTAGATAATAAAATTAGGTACATTTATAAATTAACATAGAACATACTCAACATTTATTTTATTTATTATTGTTCTATTGGGTTCATTTTTGTACTTTCTGATGATTTTTTAGGATTCAACATTTTTTTTCAGGAGCATTTGTTTCCTTGGATTTCATGACTGGTTTACTTTTAATTATATATGGAAGATCATGTATAAAAAAATTAGTTATCATTAATTTAAGTAATAGTTATTACTGAAAATCAATAATAATTAATTTTCTTGTATATTTTTTAGGAATGTAGATGAATCATTAGATAAAACATTAATGATAATCATTTAGATAGTCTTGCTGGTTTTTTATCAGCAAAAAATAGTTTTATTTTATTAATTTATATCCTTTATGTTTATAGGTTCTATAATAATAAATAACATGTGAAATGAATACACAAATTAGTTTTAACAATAGTTTTAGTTTTAGTTTCATCCTTAAATGAGTTAATTGAAATTAAAAATGCACCATCCATGATGTTATTAAATTGAAACATCACGAGCTATGTATTCATTTTAAGCTTAATAGAGAGACCAAATGAATTTTGATTATAGATATTTCATTGACATGATATAATTTGAGTAAAAAATTGACACTGGTGCTATATTTTCTTTTCGTATATGGGAGGGGAGTGAAGGATAATAAAATAAAATAAATTGAAATAAAATTAAAACAAAAGAAATTGTATTTTTACCTCTTGAATTCCCCTCTTTGAGAACCTCTTTATGGGGATTGGTTTAAGTATTCTATTGAAACCAAATACTTCTATAAGTGGGGGAGGGTCTTTATAAGTGATTCGGGAGAAAATTATAAAAGGATAAATGCATGGGAGTTGTGAGGAGTAGAGGTGGTGAGGGTGATATTTATAATGCGAGAGAGTGGTTTCTTGAATACATTATTCAATTTTTTGTTATTGTTTCTCAATAAAATTAATTTTTAGAGTATATTCTCCAAAAATATTTAAATAAATATGTTAATATAGATATTATGTTTCTTATATCATTAATGACTCATGTAATAGTGTACTTATCTTATAATGTATATGTTATGTTTGTTACCGTATATCATTATTCCTAAAAAAATTAATTATTTTCCAAAACTCCAGAAAATTCACCCTAATAATTGTAGAATTAAAAAATGAACTCCATTTTTTTAAAAAAAATCTATATATGAGAAATTTTATTTTCAATTAAAAACCCATTAATTGGAAAAATTCAAATTTAATTATTATAAATGAATTTATGAAACATTTGATAATTTACTAACGTCTAATAAAATTAACATATATCTAGAAGACAAAAAATATTAATATATAAATTATTTTCATGAAAATAGTTTTTATTTTTTATTATTATATTTATTATAAAATTAAAAATAAATATTTATAAATTATAAAAATTCAAACACATATTAAAAAATTTTAAAATATTTATTTACTTATACAATGATATTGTTATATCGTACTTTAATTTATAATATTCCTACATTTTATGTATAATTTCATGGATGACATTACTATTCATAAGGGTCATATTAGTATTCCTATGTTCATGTTAATATTTCATCTGTATAGGCTCTTTAATTTCTTGATATACATAATATTTCATTAATTCTTCATTTATAAGTTTTTTGTTGTGTTTTGTATGTGATTTTATGTTATTTATACTATATTAAATAATTATAATAAGGTAAATATCATTGATATAATTCTAGGTCGTTATATTCTCCCCTCATATGAAAAATTTATCCTTTAAATTTATAAAATTTTACATCCATAAAATATTTGGGTATTTATTCAGCATAATTTTCACTATTTTCCACTTCACCTCTTCTATTTTATGATTTTTAGAGAGTACATTCACCATAGAGTCGTCAGATTCCTTAAAAATTATTCTTTAGCATCCAAAATCTAGATAATACCATCATAGTAAGATAAATCAAGTTCTAAATCTATTCCATTAGAATTGAGGACATGTTTTGGGTCTAGAATATAGTTTCTTAACAAATATTTGTGGAACGCATTTTATAGTTTTGAAAGGCTATGGAGAATCTCAAAAAAGAAAATCCACAACTCCAACTCTCTACACGATTTTAAGTATCTCAATTTACCTAGGGCTCATGTACCCATCTACTCAAATATTATAACACCCTTACATGGAGACACATTCCAAAAAAAAAAGAATCTCCCACATCAAATTCCATTTCCTTCCATATATTATAATCATATCTCTTTTTCCAAAATTGATATTATTTTTTATGTGATGGAATAGTCTTTATCATTGCTTTTGTTACCTCCATAATATTCAGGCCTACAAGTGTGTCTTCACCAACATCATCCCAACATGCTGTTGTGTGACATATCTTCCCATTCTATTCTTTATATGGGTCCGTTTGAATACATGAATGGAAAATATTATTGTTTTAAAACTCAACAAGTGGAAAATAATGGTCCCACATAAATTTAACGTAACATGACCATGATATCATCAAGTATTTTAATGTTTGAATGGTCCTTTCAGACTGCTCGTCATTTTGAAGGTGATATGCATTGCTCAAATAATGATTTTTATCTAAATATTTATATTGAATTTTCTTGTATTTTGAGGTAAACAACATATCTTGATTATACACAATTGAAATATATTATCCAAGAAGTCTTACAACGTCATTAATATAGATTCCTGAAAGTCACTTCAATGGAAAATCCTCTCAAATAGAGAGGAAATGTATAGATTTGGCATGTTTACCAATCATTACCCAAATTTCCTCATTCTGTCTTGGGATTTTTTGTAATCATATAAATAGATGCATATTGTTTTCAACCTATTTCCAAATAATAATAGGCAGAGGTCAAATGATTCCTCTAGGTTGTTGTCTTTCACCCTTCACCTATTGAAAGACAAAACATCATGAAACATAATCTTCAATTTAACACATTATATTATCCAGCAATATGTATTCTATAATGGACCTATACATCTTAGTGATACAAGGGTATATATAAAAATATGGGGTGTGGGAATCATCCAATAACTCCCATTTTTCCCTTGTATAGAAACAACACTAAAACTCTTCCTAGATTTCATAATTCCATCCTCACAATTAATGTATTCCAACATCACATTATTCTCTAAATTATTTTTATTTTGAATACTCTCTTCATCAGACTGAGTACATTGAATCAATTCCAATAAATATTGTTTGGAAATAAATTGAAAATTAATGATGTTTTACCTTCCATGATAATTTCCATGTGTATATTTTCATGATCCATATACTCATATTACATATCAATCCTAATTTTTTTTAGAAAACCATCATCAATCTTGGTCAGTGCATATATTACTTTATTATCCATTCATGTATGGAACTGTATTGAGTAATCGTAATCCATGAGTAGATCGAGCCTTCACCTATAACCCATGTTGGGATATTTTTGAATGAATATATATTTCAGAAACTTTTGATCTATATATATCCCTTAACCTTCACCATAATGATAGTGCCAATATATCTTTAGAACATAGATTACGGATTCCAACTGAAGATCATGAGTTAGATAGTTTTATTCATGAGTCTTTAACCAAAATTATTCATAGTAAATAAAAAATAATTATTTTTAAGGACACAATTGAGTCCATTGATAAATCACAATAAGTCAAAAATCCACCATTTACCGATGGTAGATTCATGATAAAAACATTCACTACTATCTTGTGAAATTCTTTAAAAAATTATTAACATTCATTTCCCCATATGAAAATAACAACATTTTGAGTAATCTTTGAGGATGGTTTTCTTTATAAAGAACAAATTAAAATGGACCACCGATAGTAACATGAGAAACAAATGAAACAATGTACCAAAGTTATGGTAATTTGTGTAGTACATTCTAAAACCACGTATTTCAACACTGAATCAACTTTTATTCTATCCATAGATATAATATAGCCATGAAAAGAAACTGATTGAAGCCAAAATTTAAACTTTCTAAAAATCACCTATAATACTATTCATTTAAGACTCTTTATAACAATCTGCAAGCAACTCTCATGATCATAGTAAATTTTGGTGTATTAAAATATAACATTAACAAACACAGCAAAAAATTCAAAAAGATATTAAATCAATAATATGTACAATAGATCCCTAAAAAAGAGAGTGTATTAGTCAATCCAAATGACATTACTATAAACACATATTTTAAATGCTTATTTTGAATTGGTTTCTTTGTAATATCATCACTCAACACACATAATTTATTATATTCATATCAAAGTACAATCATTGAAAAATATTGAGCACCATGAATTTGATCAAATAAATCATAAAATATAGGGCAAGGGATAGTTATTCATTATTATAATAGAATTTATTTTTCTATAGTTAATGCTAATCATCAGGGATCCATATTTCATCTTGACATAGAGAACATGGTCTCCCCATGGAGAAACACCAGGGTGGATAAATATATTATCACTTAATTCATCTAGTTGTTTATCCAACTCCCCTAATTCTGTTGTGGTGATTCTATATTGAGTATGTGCTATTTGTCTTGCAAATGGAATTAAATAAATAGAGAAACTAAATCCCCGCTCTGGGGTTTTTTAAGGTAAATCATCTATAAATACATCCATGTATTCTTGAATAATATTTACTTCATAAATATGAAGATTTCATTCATTATCTGTAGATGATATTTTCACATCCTTCTTAATAATTTCATTAAAAAGAGATAATAGTGGTGGATCCAAATATGACTCAGATGATAAGGTTTATACACAAAATATGAGGGATTTTATATCTTCATCACTAACTGTAATTTCCTTCATTTTCAAATATATTTTCACATCATATTTTGAAATCCAATCCATAAAAAGGATTATATTAAATTCAATCATAGGTATGATGAAAAGGTCAACTATTAAAGCATGTTTATGTGTCATAAAATTGACAAAATGACATATCTTTACTTAAAGGATATTTCATTTATGAGTTTTGACTGAAATAAAATTTTTCAAATTAAAAGTGAAATGTTTAAATTTATTTTAAAAATGGGATGATATAAAATAATGCAATGATCTGGAATCAAATAAAGCATTTTATAAGTATGATGAAGTGATTAATATAACGGCCACCACATTAGTAAGAACCACCATGTTAGCTTTTGTGATCGTAGAATCATTGTCTTTATACCTTGTCCTTTCTTGGGGAATGTTTCTTTCACACAAATGAAAGTCATTTATATAATGTCCTATATATTTACAATTATATAATTCATAATTGGTGTAGTCTTTATTTTCCTTGAAATTTTATCATGCTGGACATTTTCCCCACACTTATATAAAACTCTTTTTCCTTTTATGCATGTACCAATGTGTTTCCTCCAATAAATATCACACATTAGAAAATTCCTTTTCTTATTCATCACATTATTCATTTTCTCCCACAACACTCTTTTACTCTAATTTTATATTAATGTTATAAGGCTTAAGTTATTCATTATCTACCTTGATAGAACATGATTCCATATGATCATATCATATGAAATTTTAGGAGACCAGTTCCCTTTGAGGAATTGTTCTATACAGCAAAACAATACATCAAACTTGCTCCATGGACTACATATGTAGTCCGCAACATGACTTTCTGACATTGAATAGTTAACATTATACATAGGAACAATTTTACCCATGTTTTGTTTCAGACTCAAGAATTGCCTCTCTATACCTGGTCAATTTTCTCGAGGATAATTTTTTATAGGAACATTTTCTAAAAATAATTCCATTACATATTTTCAAATTCACCTTCTTATTTTTTGTTTTGAATAAATGAAAACCATTTATCAGCTTCTCCTAATATATGATACACTTTCATGATAACCTTATACCTATCATTACATCCCAAACCTTGAAATATCTTCTATAAGGAACATGCCCACAAATCCATTACAAATGGGTCTATCGCCCCATTTAAAGATGGAGGCCATTATCACATAATGCGGTTTAAAATTTCGTCTCCCTACTGTGGATCTTGATTATCCTTATGGATATGGTTATTGTTTTTAACCAGAGATAGCTATCCTAGGATATATATATATGTTACACAACACCAATCATAGATCTAATAGAAACATCATTATATGTCACTGAAGGGAAATGCCTATATGGGATACATGATTGGATATGGTTTCCATTACATCCACACGGAACCATTTCTAATTAATATAATACACTATGTGAGGTTATGAATCATAAATCACAATTTCTACATAGAAATTTTTTTTATATAAATTATTGTTTATTTATAACTATTCTCATAATCATAAACATGATTTTATTTGGGGAATATAAATTTTAAATACTTTATAATGGGTATCATAGAAAATTTTAATTATCCTAAGCCTAACCCCAGGCGTGTCAAACTGGGTGAATAGTAAGACTCGTTGTTATATACCGGGTATCCCTGATATAGGACTGTGTCATATTGATAGATTTTTTAAATCTGGGTAAATCATTGATAGAACCATGTACAATTGTAGTATAAAAACATGGATGTATTTCTTGAAGTCCATCATAATATATACCATAAAAAAATTTATTGATGTTGTTCTATGATTATCCTTAAATAATATCTTAGTGTTATGATCCCTAATCTATGTTTTATAAATATAATTTCAAAATATTATACGAAACATCCTATGATACCAACTTCAATTACCCTAAACCCTAAAACCCAAAGTAGAGGCCTTATATAAATACATTGACATTCATAGAAGACTCTAATCCCAAATTACTAATCAATTTTATACTTTCGGAATCCTGAATACATATAGGAACATTAAATTTCAAATATAATGGAAAAAATGACATATAAAATCCATTTTAAACACCCAAAAATCATAGATTAAACACAAAACTCATTCATAATATACATCATCATATCCTAGAGAAAAATAAATCATAATAATGGGGCGAGGTCTAATGCTCATTAGGAGTATGTAATAATTGGAAGCTAATATATATAATATGGAATGATGAATGATTAAAAAACATGCCAATTAAAACACGATCTTGAACCTAATATGGCATGAATAGAAGCTGAATAAATAATACCATATAAATAATTACATGAGAAAATATCATGACCATGGATATTATACAAGTCGAATGTTTATATGGATTATAAATTACTAAAATCTTATAGAGGGATTGCATATTCCAAAAATTTGAATCATAAATTCAAGGTCTCATACAAGACATATATAAATGATTATGTATATGACCAAAACCATATCTAAAAATGGAAAAGGCCTTGACCTAGCCCATATTTATTTTGTCTCATTAGACGTACCAATGGATCGAGAAGCTATATAGAGTCAAACCAATCACTTTTAATGTCAAATTATTTCCTCGTGTGAATTGAGTTAAAAAAACACATACATATGAAATGTTGATAAATTTCCCCATTATAAAAACATTATCACAAACCACAATGAGTAACATAGTGAATGTTATAAATATACCTCATCCACTGTAAAACTAATCATAAAACATTTAATAAAATATGGTAAATGATAATAATAGTAGATCAGTATAATAATATTAAAAACATAAATAGATGTGTTTTACCAAATGAAAATACTATAATAAAATCATTGATGAATTCTGGAGAGAAATACCCATTTTACTTTGTAATGAATATTTTGTTGGGGAAATCATTATTATTATTCGTAATTGTCAGCATAAAACAATAAATGATCAAATTTAGTTTCTCTTCAAATATTTAGTGTCTTTATAAAAATAATATTTTCTAAATATATATAATGGTTGGTATATGAAATTGGGTAGGGAGTTGAGACGTTTTCATTTATCAGGCATAAGAAGAATTGGGAAAGGGACCATGTAAAACATATATTTCCCCATAAATGAAATATAAAATGATATGTATATATGAGTATATAACAGATTAAAATAACATGTATGAAGTTATTAAAAATACAGAAGGATTATATTTAGGTAATTATAATGAAATAATAACCCAAAGGAGAAAATTAATGTTTGAGTAGAAACCCATACCTTTTGTTTGAAAGTGTTATGTACTTGTACACAAGGGTAATGAAATTATATTCCATAATAAATTATCTCAAAACATATTAAACATTTATTTTATTTATTATTGATCTATAAATTTAATTTATTGAAGATTTTAGGAGTTATAATAATAAATTTCATTTCTTGAGAGTGTTCGTTTCCTTGGTTTTCATGATCAGTTTAATTTTACTCCTATATAGAAGAACTTGTATAATAGAAATATTTCTACCTAATTGAAAAAATATGTAATTAATGAACATAAATTGTATTTAATGGTCTTATATATATTTTTTCAATAAATGAGTTGTAAGAACCAATGTTTTTATGGACTGCATTTTTTAGAAAAAATTTGATTTTTTGTTGTTGGATGCTCATGAGGGGTAAAATGGTCATTATACCCTACCATCTATTATCTGATAATTTTTAGGATGACTCTTTTGGTCCTGGAATATGATCATTTCCCTGGGATAGATGATTGGTCTAAATTTGAGTTGTTCAAATTTTGGAAGAAAATTTAATATTAAATATTAATAAATTAAATATTAATTTATTCAACCAGGTTAGTTTAGAAATAACTTATAAATGGAGAATTATTTTGAGATTTTTTTTCTCGAGTTTATCCTAGGGAAGTCATAAACTCATGTCGGGCATCAGGGCCTTCTCAATCCCCTTTTCCTTCCTTTTCGTTTTCTCTTTCTTTTTCTTTCTTCACTCTTCATTCCTCCTCCTTGTTGTGCATGCTCCATGTGTGCTACTCCATGGACTTGTATTTTGGGAGGATTTAGAGATTGAGAAAGGGAGAGATTTGGGAGGTAAGAGGGGTACTGATTCAAATGTCTTGATGCTCTGATTCAGTGAAGGGAAACCATGAGTCATGAAATCAAACGAAGCTTCGGCAGTTTCCACACGAAGGTAGGGACGTTTATGTTTTCAACATTGATCCCATTTAAAATCGTTTTTTTAGTTTTTAAAGCCCTGTATTTGTATCTTCTGAGCTCTTATGTATGGATCTATTTTTTCCAGGGTGAAAACGGCTGTTTCTGGCATTTTGAGGGATTTCTTGTCAGAAAACCCAGAACACAATGCATGTGATCTAGGGGAACACATCGTGTGTTCATCCCATTTGAAGAAGGTGATTTATTCCAAATTACACTCCCTTTACATTGAGTACACACTATATAGTGGTGGTTGTGTGCAAAAGGGACATATAATAGTGTTTTTTAGGAATTACATGTCGGGTACTATAATTACACGACGTGTAGTGGCACATGGGCATGTGTTCATGTTAAAAGCCCTTAGGGTGATATTTTGTGAACCGTACATGCCGTGTACAGTGACGTGCATTTCATGTGATGTTACACAGGCGGACCCCATGTGTTTGGACAGGTGTTATGGCCATGTACTACTTCAACATTGTACTTTGGGGATAACTTATGACCGAGAAGTTATAACTGGGCGTGTGAGTAGTCTATTATGATTATTTTTTAACATATATCACAATGGTGGTATCATTCTGATATTTAGAGGTAATATAAATGGATTTTGGGGGTTTTTATCTAAATTTAGAGGTTCTTCTTCCAATTATCGAGTTTAGTTGACACCTGAGAGTGATACTTGGACTGGATAATAGGTTGGTCATTCAAACAAACTATGTTGATACCTTTAATATGAGATGAGCTATGAGATATATCCTATAACATAGGCATTATTGGACATTCCCCTTGTGATACATTCCCTTATAGCCTATGAGACCGTGAGACCAAATACTTCCAAGGATCTTATGATGGATGTCTTTACTTTTGTGATGACCTAGGGAGTCCCATGTAGGATCTCTCTTGTTTTTTCGTTGACAAGTCCCATGTTAAGGAATTCCTTTGTTGTCCTTTATTTGGGGATCCCATGTAGGATTACTCCCTATCTCTTCACAAAATATCCCGTATAGGATTCCATCAATCATGTTCACCTAGAGTATTCCGAGTATGACTCCTCTTCAGTGTTTGACATAAGGTACCTAGTGGGAGCCCATTGTATGACCGACCCTCAGTTGTTACTTCGGTTTTTGGTAGATATGGTGTTCAGGTGTCACCTAGAACTAGTGAAAAACTGGTATTCCCATGGGGCTATGTATGTTGTGTTGGTTTCAGCATTCAATCCACCCTCACTCATTTGTATATATATGACTTGGTTTGTAGATATAGTACCGATTACCTTAGGTTCTTCTGGATCGGGGGTTGTTGAACCCGACATGAGGATTCTTTCTTGTTTTTTTGTATGCCTACTATGCCTTGTGTGCCTAAGTTGAGGTGGTTTGTTTGAGAATAGGTTTATTTTCAATGCTATAGATGTGTTTCCAATGTTTGTTTTGATTTTAGAAATTGGTATAGCCATGATTTTTAGGCTGCGTGTTTCCCACACCAAGGGTTGTTTGGATGGAGTGATATTATCTGACATGTTGTGATATGTTCCATACAGTTAGCCAAGTATTTCTTGATGTTTAATTTGGTGGAAATATATATCATTGGACATGATTGACTTACACAGGGTTTTCGGAACCTGGTGTTGTAGACCATAGGGGGAATGGACATTCAGGGCTTCCCTAGAGTGTCTATTTACTTTTCTCGTTGCAAAACAATAGAGTGGTTGGACACTGAGTTCCCCCTCAGAGTGTCTATAGTTCCACATTGCGTGACCACAAGAAGAATTCAACATTGAGTTCTTCCTCAGAGTGTCTATAGTTAATGATACGAGACTATGTGGGTAATTGATGGTGAGTTATTCCTTAGAGAGTCTTTGATAAATATGAAACAAAGGGGTTCGACATTGAGTAAATCCGAGAGGGTTTCTGGTGTTTTATTTGTTGAACCATATGGGTTAGGCTGTGAATAATTCTGTGTGGGTTACATGTTTTTTATTATATTTTTCAAAGATATTATTTGGTCATTGGTCGAAGTAGATACATGTCGATGGGATTACATACCCATAGATTGACTTAATGATACATGGCTGGAGTGGAATAACATCCATCTTAATTCCCATGAACATGATATCCAGGAAATCTGGCTTATGGACCTAGGAATTGACCGCTGATGTGGATTCTCATTATTTGATTCACCTAATCACGAATATTCATATATATGTATATGTGTATAGGTATGGGACTATAAAAGTGTAAAAATATATATAAAGACTCTCTAAGTGGTGCTTACATTGTTGACAAGGATTAACGACCCTGGGTTCCACTGAGTTTTCAAGTTTGGATTACATATTTTAGTTGTGTTCCAATTAGGCTGAGCACATTATTGTTGCGTACACTATTGGCAGCACTGTTATAGGTTGCTTGTCGGGGGCCCTACTAAGATTATTTCTCAACCATTCATGTGCACCTAGGTGTACGTGTAGACCTTATGTCTGATTTTCAGGTTGATAAGGAGTATCTTGGTGGAATGGTTTGAGGACCAGTGTAGCATGATCGAGCAGTATTTCTCAAGTGGTTCTACGGGTTGGGCTGCTATAGTTCGACGGTGTTTGGAGATCAGGTACGTAGATTGGATCAGATTTAGTTACAGAGCGTAATAAGTTTACTTCATGTTTCTCATGTACTTTTATCTGTATGGTTGGCTTAGTGGGTGAGTAGTGTTGTATTGTATTTCATTGTTTCTCAGGATTTTATAGCATTTTACTATTTTAGGCTGCTATATTTTAGTTGATTATTACTTTTTCACTCTTTATGATACATAGTTATTTATATTGGTTTCATACTATGGTATGAGGGCATAGTCTCCCCACTATCACACCCAAGGCCCCAGATGCTATTCTACAGCCTCTGGCATATGCGGTGGCGCACTTGAGGCATTTTGGCGAACTGGCTCGGAGCACCGGTTTAGTGGATTTCTGGCTGGGACATTACAATGTGATATTAGAGGAGTTTTTTTCTGGTATTTATGATTAGGGATATGGTAGGATGGAGTATTAAGAATGTTTCGTAATCTATGATGGATATCATACTAGTGCATCGAGAACACTTGTTCCGGTAAGAAGTACTGGTTGCAAGGGTTTGGGATTTCTATTCTAATATTTTGATGATATAGTTGTATATGATTTCCCTCTTGAGTGATGTACATGTTGTGTGGTTCTTTTATTTACAATGGATCTCTAGCTCTTGGACATTCATAATATTCCAAGGATGGATTTGGACTCTTGGCCGTTAAAGGCAAGAGGTGTCTCATGCATCACACTAGGCATGTAGGATTCAAAGGATATTGGCCTTCTTGTGTGTGTTATTACTAATGACTAAGACCTTTTGGTTTGCAAACAATTACTTTTTACTCTAATGGAAGGTTATGTGGATCTACGTTGAGGAGTTGGTTAGAGGATGATGACTCATTCCTCATGAACAAGTGGTGTAGTGACCCTAGTTGGTCTATATGGCATGTGATTCATTTTTTAATCCCTTATTGGGTGTTGTTTCTTAGGTCTGTAGTTATATAGTCAGATCTCTGAGTATGATAACGATACATACCAACGATTTTCTTGTGAACTGGACCTCCTTGGAGTATTTCTATATACAGATTCTCGATGCGTGTCTGACATATTTTCTCTTTTTCTTTGGTTGTGACCTTGAGGGAGAACTTCCTTATAAGGATGCTTATAGAGGATCAAAAACATCATATTCCATGTTTTTTTTTCATCTTTGACCCTCACTAGTTGTTGTGATCTATTCCATATTTTGGGATTTTTAGATGTTTTGGGTTATGTGTGACACCTAGAGACCCATAGTATTGACTCGAACCCATGTAGGTCGATGTGTGTTCTATTCTAGGGAATGCTATGTGTGAATGGTTGGCCCATGTTTTCTAATGACTTTTGGTGGTGCTTGTTTTTCATGATTGTCTTCGATGAGCACGATTGATTGGGTTTCTGTCCTAGTCCACCTGGGTTTCTGATGTTTCTGTTACGGGTGGAATAATTTGAATCAAAACTGTTGAGTGGATAAGAATGAGCCAATGGCTATTTTTTAATACTTTCCATGTGTCTGGTCCTCATTCTTTGTGTTGGAATGTCCATATTTTGTAGAGGTGACATTGTGAAATGTCAGGTTATAGTGAAATGGTTGACCCGTTCTTGAATCATCGTTAGGTTTTAGTAGGATTTTATCATGGATCAAAGGGATATGGACACGCCTTAGGAGAAATAATAGTGTAATCATATTAGAGATGATCATGCACTATCTTTATTCATCTTGAGTGTGATGAGAGAGCTTTGACCCTACATCGATCCCTTTTTTCTTTCATAATTTTCATCCCTACTGAGGAAGGAACCTATTATGGATGTACTCTTGGAGCGGTTTCAAGAAGGCCATATGGCGGGTATTGCACCATTGTCCTTATGAGGATGGTTTTCTTTATTTTGGATAAAATACGTTGTTTTCCAGTGGGCTTTTGAGCTCAGAGTTTCTTATAAGATGACAATAAGTGTATTCCTATGGTTGGGAGTACCAGATTATCCATAGTTGAATGTCTTCTCTGAAGAAGGAAGTTGTTAACGCTATATGACAGGTTATTGGAAAATATAGAGATATTGGTTTTGCAGATGCTCGGGTTGGAAGCATGTATGCTAGTCATTCTTCTGGGCTTCTTGGGGGCAATAAGGTTTATGGTGGGGAGTTTGTAAGAACCCATGTTTCTCAGGAATGTAGTTTTGTGCAGAAATTTTAATTTTTATAGTTGGATACTTGTGATGGGTAAAATGGTCATTTTTTAGAACCATCTATTCTCAGATAATTTTTATGACGACTTCATTAGTCCTGGAATTGGGTGTTTACCCTAGGATAGATGTCTGGTCGAAATCCGAGTTGTTCAAATTTTTGTGGAATATTTAATATTTAATAATATTATATAAAATATTAACTTATTTGAAGGGGTTCATCTGAAAATAAAATTTAATAGGATCTTCGGATTGAGATTCCCTCTTTGTTTTTGATTCCATAATGGGGAGATAAGCCTAGAGATTCCATATAGTCTTGTTGACTGCCGGGGTCAGCACATGCCCCTTTTTCTTCCTTTACTTTTCATCTTTCAATTTCATTATTCTCAATTCCTTCCTATTACCTCTTGTTCATACCTCATGTTTGATCTACCAGGGGCATGTATTTTGGGGGGAATTGGATATTTATAAAGGGAGAGAGTTTGGACGAAATAGGGGTACTGATTTGATGCTCTCGACGCTCTGATTCAGTGAAGGGAAACCATGAGTCATGAAATCAATTGAAGCTTCTGTGGTTTCCACCAGAAGGTAGAGACTTTTATGTTTTTTCCATATGTCTCTTTTAAAAGTTATTTTTTTCAGTTTTAAAGCCTTATATTTCTTTCTTGTGGCATCTTAAGGCCGGATCTATTGTTTTGGGGGCGAAACGGGTGTTTCTATCATTTTGATGGATTTCCCGTCGGAGAACCTAGAATACAAAGATTGTGTTCCTGGGGAACATGCCATTTGATCTTCCCATTTGTAGAAGACAATTTTTCCCAATGTACACATAGATTACGTTGATTACACATCGTGTAGGGCTGATCGTGTTTCTGGTAGTGTGCAAAAAGGAAACAAAATAGTGGTTTCTATGGATTACATGTCATGTATTATAAGTAAACACCGTGTAGTGGCACATAGTTATGTGTTCAGGTGAAAACACACATGGGGTGAAGTTTTTTTAGTAGTACACATCGTGTATAGTAAATTACATGTCAATTACTATTACAGAGGTAGACCCCATGTGTCAGGCCATGTGTTCTCGCCATGTACTACATCAGTTTAGTAATTTTGGGATAACTTATTCCCTAGAAGTCAGAATTAGGCTTGTGAGTAGACCATTCTGAGCATTTTTCTACATAGATTGCAATGGTAGATTCCGTTTAATATTCATAGGTAATATAAATGGTGTTTTTTTGATTTCTATATTAATTTCGAGGTTCTTCCCCTTGTTATCGAGTTCAGTTGACACCTGAGAGTGGGACTTTTCATGGATGATAGGTTGGGTGTTCAGACCAACATAGTTAAGACCACTAATATGAGATAATCTATGAGTTATCTCCCTTAACATATGATTTATAGGACATTCTCCTTTTGAGACATTCCCTTTTGTCCTATGACTCCATGAGATAGGATACATCCAAGGATCCCTTGAGGGATACCTTTACAAATGTGCTGAACTAGGGAGTTCCTTATAGAATTTCTATCTTCTTTTTCCTTTAAGAGGACCCTTGTTATGGAATGACTATGTTGACATTCATTTGAGGATCCCATGTAGGATTCCTTATTTACTCTTCACTAAGGATCCCATGTAGGATAACTTCACTCTTGTTTACCTGGAGGATCCCATATATGATGCATCCTAATTGTTTGTCATCAGGGACCCAATGGGTGCCTGTTGTTTGCTCAAACATGAGATGTTACATCAGGTTTTGGTAGTGATGGGGTTCATATGTCACCTAGAAACCCTTCCAAACTGGTAATCTCATGGGGTTGTAGATGTGGTGTTTGGATGGGCTTTTGGGCCACCCTCACATGTTTTTTTATATCTGACTTGTTTTTCTATTGAATTTGTGGTTACTAGAGGTTCTTTCTTGTTGGTGGATATTATGCCTACCATGAGGCATATTTATTGTTTGTTCGGATTCCTAATATGACTTGTGTTCCTGATTAGTGGAGTTTTGTTTGTGAATAGGATTATTTTCCATGATATGGATGTGTTTCCCATGTTTTTTTTGATTTGACCATTTGGTCTAGCCTAGCTTGTTAAGGCACCTTGTGTCCCATGCCTAGTGTTGTTAGGATGGAGTGATTTTAGCTAAAATTTTATGATATGTTGGAGATTGTTATCCAATTAGTTCATGAGGTTTACATTGGCTTCCATATATATCATTGTGCATGATTGACATACACAGGTCTATGGGAATATGTTGTAGTAGACCACATGGGGAATAGACGTTGAGTGATTCCCCAGAGTGTGTGTTTACTTTCCACATTGTGAGACCAAAGGGGGGATTGATGTTGAGTGCTCCCTCGGATTATATGTAGTTCCACATTGAGATGCCACATGAGGAATTGTTGATTGAGTGCTTCCCCAGAGTGTCTTTAGTTACCAATACGAGACTATATAGGGAATTGATTGTGAGTGCTTCCTAAGAGAGTATTTTTTAATGATGAACCAGAGGGGTTATACTGTCAGTACATTAGAAAGGGTTTATTTTGTTTGATTAGTTGAACTAGAGGGGTTAGGATGTGAGTACATCCCAGATGGTTAACTACAGACCCAAATATCGACTTAATAATACACATCGTGAGTGGCACGATGTCCACCACAATTCCAATGCACATTATGTCTAGGAGTTCAGGATTATGGTCCCAAGGATCAAATGCTGATGTGGATTATTTTTATTTGATTCACCAAATAATGAATATTCACATTTATGTATATGTGTATAGGTATGGGACTATACATTTGTAGAAATATAGATATAGACTTTCATGGTGGCACATACCTAGTTGACAGGGATTACAGACTGTGAGTTCAATAGTGGTTTCATGTTTGGTTTAAATCCTTTTGTTGCGTTCCAGTTAGGCTGATCACATTGTTGTACAACAAAAATTTAGTAGCATAGTTATACGTAGTTTTTCGGGGTTCCCTACTGAGATTATTTCTCTACCCTGCATGTGAACCTCGGTGTATGTGTGGACCTTATGTGTACTTTTCAGGTTGGGCATGAGTTATATGGTGGAAAGGGTTGAGGCAAAGTGTTTCATGATCAAGCAGAGTTACTTGAGTGGTTCTACTGAACAAGAATATGCAGTTCAACAGTGTATGGAGATCACGTATGTGGATTGGATTAGAGGTAGTAGCAGACCCATGTACTTTTACTTTCAGTTTCTTTTGTATTGGTATTTGAATGGTCGGCCCAGTGGCTCAATATTGTTGTATTTTATTGCACTATTTTTCGGTCATTGAATAATTTTACTATTACAACAAACTCAATTTAGGTTTTTATATCTTTTTCATTATATTTACTTTATTCTTTGTATAATACATAGTTATTTACACTGTTTGAAAACTTTGGTATGAGGGCATTGAATCCCCACTATCACACCCTAGGCCCTCACTGCTAGTCGTCAGCCAATGGAATATGGGGAGGTGCACATGAGGCTTTGTGGAGAACCGTCCTGGAGCACCAGTTTAGTGGATTCTAGGTTGGGGCGTTACCTAAGGATTATTCATTACATGGATCTTTAATGAAAATTTTTTAGATAATTTTGGACATTTTTTGATCGACATGAAATAGTTTTGTCTTATTAATTAATATCATGTATATATAATTGTTATAGAATACTAAATAATATTTATTATGTATAATAAAATATGTTTTAACCAAAATTATTTTTTAATTACCATACGTGAAGGAGTTATTGGAAACTGAAAACTCATCATCTTTGATTGCGGTAAATTGACACATCACATGCGATGTTATCATTTATAAAATTAATGAGGGTGAAATTTAGTTTAATGATGGATCATCTAATAAAATGATATAATTATAGTATATAAATGATACTAGAGTAATCATGTATCTCTATTCAGGGGATGTGAGGGGATGATATTAAAATAAATTTAATTGAAAGGAAAATAAAAGAATTGAATTTTGAATTTTTACTTCTTAAATTCACATCATTGAGAGCCTCCTTATGTGGATTTTTCTATTTTGATTAGGACCAAGGATCATGGTTATGGGGGAGTGTCTTGGGTGGCTAATTTTATAGAAATTTTAAAAGGATCAAAACATGGAAGGGGTGAGGATAAGAGATGGTAGGGGTTGTCTTTATAGTTCCAAAGAGTGTTGTTTCTTGAATATTTTAATAATTTCATTATTAATTTGGATCAATACTATACATAGATTGAATATTATCACACAAAATATTGAAATAATTATTTATTTTTTTATATTATTGTTCTTATATCATTTATTGCTCATGTAATAGTGTATTTATCATATAATGTACATATACCATAAAATACAGTGTTTCACTATTCCCAAAAATTCAAATCCTTCATAAAAACCCCAAAAAATCACTGCAAACATTACTCGATAAGTAGATTTTAAAAATGAACTACCATTTTTGAAAATAATTTTCTAAATATGGTTATTTATTCTTTTAATTAAAAACATCATTTATTCAAAAAATTCCAATTCCAATATTATAACCAATTTTATGACACTTTCTAACATTAACTAAGGTCACATAAAATTATCCAATAATCATAAGACAACAATATATTAATATATATGTGTATTATTTTTAGAAATAAATTTTTTTAGGTAATTATATTAATTTTAAAATTGTAATTTAAATATTTATGACTTACTAAAATACCAACACAAAATTAATAATTTTTAAAATATTGAATTACTTATACTATGAAACTATTTTATCATTCATTCCTTTATAAGATGTCAAAATTATATTTATTATTTAATTGGTTAGTTTACAATTCATAAGGTTAATATTACTATTCCAATGGTCATGTCACTTTCTTTATTGGAATATGATCCTTAACCTCATTAAATACCATATATATCATTCATTAATCATTTAAAAATATAGTATTGTGTTCTATGTGATATTATGTGATATGTACTATATTAAATAATTACAGGAAGAGAAATATTATTGATATAATTTTGGGTTATTAAATAAAAATGCTATAAAATAGACCATTATTAATCCTTAAAGGCTTCATTATAGAAATATGGTAATACAATTTTTTTTATAAAACTATATATTATATTTTTACCCATATATTTATAGTTTGACTACCATCAGTATACAAAACTTTACCTTAATCATAGTAATTAATATTAGTTCATTCACTATTTAATTTTATAAAAATAATTAATATTTTTTTATAAACAACTATAATTCATAATATAGAATTAATTCCTCAAAATTCAATTTATAGATGTGTAAAATATAATTTAAAAATAATTTCATAGAATATATGAGAATGAGGGATTTTAAAGGGAAAATATTCATAGATTTATAATGATTTTTAAAAAAAAAACATTTGATAATTATTCGATTCAAATAAATTTAATTGGACAATATAAATTTTTTGAAATTTCACTCAATGATCAATTATATATATATTTTATCATTACAAATTTATTAAATGAAAATGATGTTTTCAAAAAAAAATTATACTTCAGTATTAATCAAAAAATGAAACTTCTAAAAAAACATTCAAAAAATAAATATTAGATAATTTTGATATCCCAATTTTAGAAATTAAACCATTCTCATATATATATTTTCTAAAATTGTTAAATTTATAAAAATTAATTATGTGCACAAAGCATAAAAATTATACCTTTTAGGAAAATAATTTTTTATAGAATATATTTCAATAATTTTAAGTGATTGTAATTCTATAACTATTAAATAGATAAATAATAAATGTTTCTAGACTATATGTTTTAAAATTTTGTTTAATACTATTTATACCCAGAATTCCCACTCTAAGTAGATAAATTTCATATTAAATAAAATTATTATTATTATATTTTTTCAGCCCAACTCAGTCTTGGGTGTAAAGAAATCTATTGAAGAAATTCAATTTTTCTTGTACCATATGCTGTAAATGAAATTAAATTTATTCAAAAAAAGAATATATTTCAGATTATTAAGTTTTTATGTTTTATTTAAATCCAGGTGTTTCCTATCAGATATTCAGTTGATTAAAATATTATTCTATTATAATTTTATGAATTTACATTCTCTTTACATAAGATAAATTGAACCTTTATAATTTAGTCTTGATATCATTAATAAAGTGTTTAAAAGTCGGTAATACCATTGTTAAAAAACAGTTTAGGAGGGTACATAAAATATCCACTAAATATGAGAAAATGGTGAGTAAAAATGTCATATGGAATAACATATAACTATTATTCTACAAATGATAATATAAGAGGAAAGTCAAGATTTAGAGATAGTAGAAAAGTATAAATAATTATATAGAATGATTGAATTTATTATTATTAAGAATGATAATGTTTATTACATTATTAATTGAATCGAAATAAAAAATATGTACTGACTTGAAATACCATCTGATTCCTCGTATATGAATATAATTAGATTACATTTTCGTTTAATGCTATTTCGTCCAAATGTTAATGAATTATGTTACTATCTAATAATATATGAATATATAGTTACATGATTTTTTTCCATAAGATAAATTTCATCCTTTAGTTTTTTTCAATAAATTTTTAATTAATCCATTACTCTATTAGATGAATATCAAATAATCAATTTTTTACTCATGAAAGAATAAAACACTCTTTTAAGAGATTATAATAAATAGGAAACAGTGAGAAGTATTTATATCTACCTCTAACTATTTTACCAAAAAATATATGGGTAGAAAATGGTATCAAATTTATTAAACTAATCCCCAAACCTCAAAAAAACACACTGATTTTTCATTAATATTTTGTTTCAATTAACAGAACAATTGAAATATTAACCCATATATCACATAAGCCATTTATATGTGTTAAATCCTTTTCTTCCTTCAATCAAGTGTACAAGCCCAACATCAATTCTTAATGAGATGGGTTTTTACACACCATACATGTTTACTTTTTCAATATAATATTTATAAAATTGCATTACTATTACAAAAAAATATGATTGACGTACTATAAATAAAACAAAAAATTTAAATAAACATGTTACTATAGGTTTTAATAAGACATATTTTTTAAAAAAAGTATAATAATTGTATTTGCATATTATTAAAAAGTCTTTAATGATATTTTAAACCCTGAACGGTATCCATACCATTAACCTTTTTTCTATAAAATTTAATGTAATTATTAATCAAATAACGTTTCCTTTAAAACGTATAATTTCCATAAATTTTAGTCTATTTTATTTATCCTTGATAGAAATGCACCTGATAAACCCTAAGAAGTAGTGTATAATACATTTATCATATGATCGATCATAAAATCATTAACTCATGATGGTATCCGTAACTATTATGTAAATTAATACATATACTATTGTAATATAATCAAAATATGATTCAGGAATATTTTATCCCAAATTAAATTGGGGAAAATACATAAAATATTTATTTTTTGAATCTCAATACATAAATAAATCTGTTTGTTTAATTTCCACATATATCCTAAAATAATATATTGTTTACCCTTTAGATGAATGGATTGACTCAACTTATTCCTAAATTCTCCAATTTTAAGAAAATTAACTATAAATGTTTCCCTATTATGAGATTTATTTTCTTATATTGAAATCTTCATTTCTCATAAAAAATTATTTACATTATTCCTTTCATTTCCACACAGATTTCTTTTTTCCATTCATTCAAAAATAATTTTTGTGTGTCCCTTTCAAAAATATTTACATGATGAAAAATTATCCTTCTTTATTATATTTTATCCATCAGGTGAGCTCTTCGAAAAATTCATCCTTAACATAAAATATTATTATTGGAGTTGGTTATGGTCAATGTTGTTAATAATATTTCTGAAAACATTAGTATAAAAAATCATAGTATGTTTCACATTATTCATCAACCCATCTGGTTTCTCATAGTCACCAAATATTCTTACATATTAAATATTAAAAATATTCCTTCATCATTAACCAATGACTAAATCCAAAATATAGAGTACGACCAACAATAAAAATAATGGGAAAACCATATAATAATTTCTTGTATGTCTAAATCACTAAACATTATTTTATATCAAATACACATTAAGATTAACATAGATCATTCATTGTCATGACCTAAACAAATACTTTAAAATAGTTGCAATGAAAATTTGAATTATCACAGTAATAACCCCTTTTGAGTGTCAACCCATATGTACATTATAGAATTCAATAATGCACTATGTGATGATCCAGTAAAGACGAATCCACCCTTTTTGAAGTTATACCACCTAAGTACATATTTTCTAGAACTAGTTTAACCTATAGTGTAAGTATATAGATGTATTTTAAGGATAATACAATAATTATAAACCTTACCAAAACATTAGTATGTTCTTATATACATATCCATAAAATCTATCATATGTTTATCATCTATAATCAATTTATTTTAAAATATAGTTCCATAGGATTCAAATAATAATTCTCAAATAAAAAATGTAGAAATAACAACCCCATTAGTCTATAGAATGTTTCTATTTTATTACATTGGTATCAGATGGAAGGGATTACATCCCGAAAGACCGAATAGCTTAGAAGTCTTTGTAAACTAGATACATTATTTGGTCTTGAATTACATTGGAATATAAAAATTAAAATATATTTTTTCTTCAAAATATAATTATTATTTTATTAATATCCAAGAATATAAATCATAGAACTCTTTATCGGTTCCTGAGAAGGGAAATAAAACAGGGTTTATCTCAAATGCTTTTTTATTGTTAAGTACAACAGAATCTATCATCTATAAATACATATAATCAATATGGTAAGGTAAAAAACTAAGAACATATTCCAATTAAATAATAACAATTCAACAATTTATGGATAAGTAAAAATTAATATATAATATTAAATAACTAAAAACAACTTCCATTTAATAAATAAGGTGAAAAAAATTAATCTAGGAATAATATCATTATGATAATAACATAGATAAAAATAAATACTAAATTATAAAAAAAAATTCTATATTATTGTTTGTAATTTTGCATATATATAAAAAATACCATTACCACAAGATCATTCACAATATTGTTTAGAACATATAAGGAGGAAAACCATATAAAAATTTCAAGAGAAATGATTTATCTGATGAGACTGTCGATGGATCAAGGTGATTCCTATATATTCTCCCAAACTCATGCTATGTGTGTCTAAATTATTCCACTTATGTCAAATAATATATTTAATTAATAAATAATTGGGTATATTTAAAGTAAATTTATTTTGTAAATAATATAGATTTATTAATATATCAACATTTAATAAAACAAAATTCAATTTAAAATACAATATATAGTAATGAGATATGGTTCTAGAGATAAACATATACATGATCAATAATAGAGATTTTTAGGTGAAATGAAAATAAAAATGTAAGGTGAATAATTCAAGGTAAGGTTAATGACTACAATTTTAAATAAATGATATAAATTTCAATACATTTTATAGAGAAAATGATCTTAAACAATCCAGTGGAAGAATAAGGATAATTTCAATAAATAATATACCCATTGGATTAATAATAATGTTTTTTTTGTAATTTCTGAATAAAAATACCATAAATGTTAATTAAAAACATTCTTGAGGAAAATATCCTATAAAATTTGAAAATTACATGTTAAAAAATAAAACATCTTGAAATTGTTTTTATTAGACAATCACTTTTCAATACCTATATTTTTCAGAATATTATGTAAATCATTTTTATCGAAAAATATCCTTTTAAAAATGAAATTGATGTATCAATGAAATAACTACTGGTAAATCCATGCATTCCATACAATTTAATATAACATTTGTTTTTCAATACAAAATGGGAAGAAAAATCCATTTTCAGAAAATTAATAGATGAATCCTTTAACATTTTCAGTAAAATCCATAGAGGCATAGTTTTGAATATGACATCGATATTCAAAAGATAAAATTCCATAAAATGTAAAATATGTAATAATATATTTAACAATTCATTTTTATAAAAGGAAAACTTTTTTGAAAACTTATTCAGAAAACAATGTATTGGAATAAAACTGATTTCAGACTGATGTGAGAAATGAAGTTGTATGATATTGACATATATTTATCATTTTATTATTATAAAAATGAGTGGTAAAATATTACTTTTAAATGAAAACATTTTTTCTTACCATAATATAATAACATCAAATAATTTCTTATAAAATGTTCAAATAATTTCCTTCAACTAAAATTCATGAGTAAACAATCTCAATTAAAATGATATTTTGATTTATACCTTTATAATGATCATATCATTGTAGTTACAATTAATAAATCAATATATTATTTGTTTCAACTATAAATAAACATTAATATTGTTTGAATACACAATAAAATAATCAAAATCCATTACACAGATACTCTTATAATCACAAATATGACGAATATGAAATATAGCTTAATGGAATGAAATTGGGTTTGGAAATTAACTACTAATTAGTAGCCCTTAAGTCAAGACAACATAAATGGAACAAATATTTTTTATTCACATATTACATTAAATACTGAAATATTCATGATATTATATTTTAATGGGGAATTATATTAACCAAATAAATGAATCTAAGTGTATAACATTATATTATTCCTCAATGAAATGGAATTAGGTCGAAATACCTCACATAATGCGTCCATTAGATTGAACGTGATTTACCCTAATTTATAGTATTATTAAACACGACATTAACAAATAATAGAACTATATTAATATTTAAACTATCATATACGATCCTTTTATGACATATTATTACTTATTTATTAATTATCTTTTATTATTTCTTTGATTGTGTGTTCATTGCCTTTTTTTATTCATTTTTAATCAAGAATGTTATAAATCAAAAAAATATTATATAGTTAGATCACATAAATACTATGAAGAATGACACAATGATCATATTTTTACTATAATTATAATTTTATACCAAATAATTAGTGATGGATATGAAAAATTTAGTACATTACGACCATGGAGACAGTTTTCCAAACATTTCCATGAGTAACATATCTATTTTTTAGTGATTATTATGGAAATGAGGTATGTAATATTTGAAATTAATGTAATGATAATAATATCATATATACCTTATTATTTTCTTATATCATCCATTTTTTGGGGTTATGAAATGATAATCACAATTCGTTATGAATGTTGTAGTCCACATGTACACGAACGTTGTTATCATATTTACATAAGTGGAAAGGAATGAAAGTGAATGATGTATGTTTTAATTATATAATGTCAAATATTTTATTAATATCACAATTATGTCATTTATATAAAATATTATCAATAATGATGAATTTATCACTTTCCATGTGAACTGTTATTAAAAGATAAATCATATTTCTTTATGATGTGATAGTCTACTAAACACATTGGAATTGTTATCATATCTCCTACATGGTGAAATATAAATGGATATAAATTTTATATTGAATCCATAAGTATAAATATTTTATAAATATAACATATATACTTTATATCCATCTTCATATAATACCATGAGAGGTGGAAGTGGAAAAATGAATTGTCTTGGTACATGATGCAGTTGTCGGTCATACACATGAACGATGATTTTATAGGCCATTTGATAGAAGTGGAGATGGTATTAGGTTGTTAACATAGTATATAATCATCCAATTATATGGAATATAATATGGTAATTATATCATCTAGGTTTAATAAAAATTTTATGAGGTGTAAAATGCTGTAAAATAGATATGATCATTGAATAACATTACCTATTCTTCAGGTATCCTCCTTATGTTTATAGTAAATCCATCCTAGGATAAAATTATTCCAAAACCAAGGTATCAAGGATTATAAAAGGGGATTTTTTTTATTGAATATTCATAGGGTATGAATGTCAAAATTTGTTTTATGGTGTGAATAATAGTGGATAATGGGGGCCTTTTGATAAATGGGACAGAGGACGTGCTTCATATTTTTGAAAACAATTATGTTCTCCCACAATTTTCATATTTCACATGTAATAACCCAAAATTTTATAAATAATATTTTAATTTTTTAAATGATTTATTATGTAAAATGGTCATAGAACACACATGCAGTCATTTGTATTTATCCTATCAAATTTAATTGATCGTTATTAATCATTACCATTGATATTAAAACCGTTGAACACTAATAACATAATTACAATGAAATTTATAGTCTAACTAACCAAATTGTTAGATACAATGAAATTCATGGCCTCAAATAGTATAATTGTACCCTATAAATCCCATTTATCAAAGAATGTGTGGGAGATATAATTTCTGGGATTTTTCCTTGACCAGGACCAGCCTAAGATCCAATTACATAATCTTGTATGAATACATTTACATTATAAGTTCAAGATCATGCATAACATATCCCAAACAAAATGGCCTGAATCACCCCATGAAAGATCCATCATCACATAATTTTCCTTTAGGGTGTTTTATATTATATTAAACTAATATGTGATAAGACCCTACCAATATGAGTATGTATATTAATTTTTATAGAATAATCAAAATACTTCCATTCAATTACTGTTACATTATAAATGATTTGTATATATGTTCCATAAAAGAAAAATTATATTTTTTTAATATTCATATTCAATTATTAAACCTATTTTCCTTAATTAATGGATATTTTAAATTAATAATATATCAATAAAAGCTAATTATTAAATAATTTATATTGAATATAAATCATAATATAAATTTTATGAAGTCAAACATAATTTTTATATGGTTTCAAAAAATATTATATAAAAAAAACCATTCATTTTAAATAAATATTGATTTTTTACATTAAAAGTAAAAATTCACAAATTTGTAATGCTTTTAGATAAAATTAATATTATTCGTAGAATTATTTTGAAGAAATTATCCAATGGGGATTTTCTCATAATTTTCGGAAATAAAAAATTATTCATGTAAAATTTAAATACTATATAAATATACTTTCTCTTTTTGGTTCAACAAAATGACCAAAAGTGATGTAATAAGATATATAAATAGTATCCACGAATTAATATATGTTTTTCCTGTAAAATAATTTTATTTTAATTAAATTTGAATTATTTTTTAATGACATTATGAATCCTCGAAATCCAATAATATATTTTATGACTATAAAAACATTTCATTAACTGTCTGACCCAACACCACATCACCAAGGATAATATTTTAATAAGATAGATCCTTAGAATTATTAAATAAAAAATACTCACTATTGGAATAAAATTTTGGATGAAACCATGGTATGGTTTGTGGTTTTGGGTATTTTATTATGTAGAACCCAAAACCAAATATAATAAATAAATCTCCCTATTCTCCAATATAACCCTATTCATGCACCAATTTATATACATTAAAACTCATTAGGGATCAACCTTATTCTTATCTCCACTCCCAAGACACCTCCCAAGTCCGCCCCCTATGATTTCTAGAAGATCCTCCCAAGACATTGGATTCACACACTCATGTAAGGGATCCTCACATTCCTCTCCTACTTTAAATACAAGAACATTATATGGAATTTTCCATCCCAATTTCAATATTATTTATCTTATTTATTTATAAGAGTTAACTTAATATCCAATTGATGTTAATTTAATTAGATATTATTGATCCTATCTCATTTTGACATCATTTAAGTGATTAATCTGTTGTCATTTGTAAAGGGATCTTACACTATCATCTATTATCATGGACTCCTTTTAGGTTCTGTCTTTTTCTTTTCAGTTTTTATGAAAGGATATTATATTACATATTACATTATATTTAAATTTTATTTATAAATTATGATATCTTCCTTTCACTCTCATTAATCCTCCAGTGATCCAGTATGCACAACTGTTTCTATGCTGAACTTTCATAATGATTCTTTTCTCTACTCATGATTAATCAATACCTTATGCCTTCTATTTCAAAATTTAAATGGGGGAGATGTAAATTTATAGGTCCTTATACCATCATATTTTAATTCCTAATAATGATAGAGCCCTTTATCTATCATGAATAATTTTAGTAATTTTTATGTAACATCATTATAATGTGGAAATTTTACCATGATTTCCAATGCATAAAAAATAGCGTAATTAATACAATACCAATTATTCAATAAAGGGTATTCACCTATATGAATATATAACCCCTTATTTGGGACATAAATGTATTTATTCAACAATCTATTATGGTAGACTAAATTAGGATTATGAATTAATCTTGGTCGTATGGTATTTTTTTCCCACCTAACAGTGAGATTGAAATGGTTAGGATGGGTGCACCCAAATAGCACTCAAATGCCTTGGGTAATGTTTAGTATCATGATTATTAATGTTGGGGTATCTATGAACCTGATTACATTAAAGGATATTGTCCACCATGAATTAAATTCACTTTAACATTTAATTATGTTTATTATTTGGGTTTTAAGTTGTTTCTACATTTCTCTGGTTATGATTATCTTGTTGTATCATGAATTACTATTCATATTCCATATATTAATCATTGATATCCCTATTGTGTAACATGTATCACTTATACTGTGTTTATTCATTTAATGTGATTTATATCTCACCCCTTTCTTTTGTATCATCAAATGTTTTCCCATGCAGTATATTTTTTAAAATATTATTTTGATCTTGGTGAAGAAGATACCAATAAAGATGTTGTATTCCATGTGTTTATATTGTTATGTAATGTTCCAATTTCCAAAAGTCACTATAATTACAAATCATCCATGTTGTATTTTGTGTATAAAATAGTTTATGATACCAACATCTACCTATGTTTTAGTTCTCTTTCAATAATAGTTTTCACTCGATCACCCAAATGGATCCCTATAAAGCTCTTTGTGAGTGGAGGTGCAGAACAACTTCCTATTCAAAATTCACATAGTAAGAAAATTAGTAAGATAAAACTAATTTTTTTGGGAATCGGGATGTTTAAATTATCCAATGGTTAATTTTTCATAATTTTCTAAAATAGTCAATTTTTTAGGTAAAAAATAAGTACAACATAAATATAGTTTTTGTTTTACAAAATCACAATGAGTAAAAATTCATTAAAAAAGTAATATAAATATGATCTATGAAAAACTAAAATATTTCAATTTAAAAAATGTTATTTTATGTTTCTTTTATTTTTTTTAAAGCCATTATGAATCTCCCAAAACCTATAATATATTTTATGATTTTAGAATAATTTCTGTAATAGTTTGACTCACCTCAAAATCATCATGGGTAATATTTTATTAATATCAGACCACAAACTTCTAAAATAACTAAAACACTCCCATTTGGATAAAACCATGAGAAAAAAACCATTTGATTGTTTTTTGGTTTTAGATATTTTATTATGTAGAATGAAAAACAAAAGTAATAAATAAATCTTCCTCTTTTCTAATATAAACACACCCAATATCCATTTTCTCTTCTATAAAACTCCTTAGAGAACATGATTAGTCATTAATATTATACCTAGTATCCTCTAATGTCCCCCCAATATTTCATGAACTTCATTCCATGCCTTTGGAGACACACAATCAAGTAAGGGATCCTCACATTCCACTCCTTTTTCTAATTCAACAAGTTTCTTTGGAATTTGTCTTCTTAATTGCAATTATTTATAATGAAATTTATTTATATTTATTCCCTCACAATTGAATTGAATTATTTTGAATGATATTTTTTTAATCCAATCTTTTTTTTAACATTATCTATATCGTTACTATGTTAAAATTTTGTAATGCATTTTCCACTCTCCTCTTTTAGCAAGCACTCCGTTTTGTTATGAATTTTTATTTTGATTTTATTATAATAAGATATGATATGAAATATACACCCTAATATCTCTTTTATGTATAAATGATTCTAACTACCTTCAATTCTCATTATTCCTCCCATGATTCTTTATGTACACCTGTTACCATGCCGAAATTTCATAATAGTCTTCTCCCTATTCATGTTTCATCATTACTTTATTCTTTATATTTTATAATATATAATGTTGGTATGTGATTTTTGATTTTCCTAATACATTCCATTTCATTTAAAAATAATTATGTATTCATTTAGATATCATCATCAGTTTTTATGAATTCTTATGTAGCATCATTATGCTACTAAAATTTCACCATGATTTTCTAAGAAAAAATAATAGTTTAGGGAATACAATACCACTTATTCTAATAATGGTATTCACATTTAGGTATAAATACAAAATTATTGAGTAGTTACATGAATTTATTCCACATTTCATTGACTGTGGAAAAATTATGATGATATATGAATCCATGTCAAATGATATATGTGGAGCACATAATCGTTAGAAAGAAATGATTATGATGATTGCACACAGATAGCACTCAAATGCATTAGGTAATATTTGTTATCATGATACATCATATTGGGATAGAGGTGTACCTGATTCCATTATGGTACTTCGTCCACCATGATGTTATTTCAGTTCATCATTGACATGTGTTTGTGATTCTATGTTTTATTTTGTTTCCACATTTTCCATGTTATGATTAACATGCTGTATTATTACTTATTATTTATGTTTCTTTCATTCATCCCTGATATCCCTACTGTGTAACATGTTTTAATTATTCTATGTCTATTCTCCCATTAGGCGCTATATCTCACACCATAATTATAAATTTCTCAATGTTATCCCCTATAGTTTTATGTTCAAAGGAGTATTTTGAGAATATTAAAGATTTTTTCAGTAAAGACATTGTATTACCTATTTTGTGTTGTTCTATAATGTACATAATTCATAAACACTATAACTCTTGATCATCCTGGTTGTATAAGGTATAGTCTTATGTAATATATCATGAATTAATGTGAAATAAAGTGGAGGTTCATTACATCAAAAGAGTTAATAATATATAATTATATAAAATATTTGGAGTAATAGTATAAATATTTCCTTAAAAATATTTTTCATTCCTGTGTATAGGTCATTTTTCCCATAATATTTTGAGTTTACCACCACCCACCCACCCCGGTAAACCCATTTTTACCTAAACTATTGTAATTAATTTTTAATGCATTTACTATTCCTTTTAGTCCAAAATAATGTATAACTTATTAGAAATTAAAAAAAATTTCTCATAGAAAATAACCACTGCATTTTTATTCAATTATATTCAAATAAGAGGTGAAATTAAATTTAAAATTAATCCCACAAACATGAAGTGAAAGAATGGTTTTAATGTGAAATTGTTCAAATGATTACAATGTTTTAATATAAATATTAAATAACAAAATGATTAAAATGATTAGAATAATCATATTATATATAAATTTGATATAATATTACCTTAAAACCATCACAATGTGTAATTTTAAATTATAAATTATTTAAAAGCAAAGATAATTTTCATATAAAATTTCGTATATTTTCAGTATTCATCAAAAAAAAGAAACTTCTCAGAAAAATATCTACAATTGAACATCATTTATTTTTTATATCCCAGTTTCAAAAATATCATTCATTCATATGAATTTTCAAAAACATTTATAAATTATTTCTATGTCCTTTGCACAAAGCATTGTTAATTCTTCTTTGAGAAAAATATATAATTTTTTTGAAAATATTTCTAATTATTATAAATTATTATTATTTTATTACCAATAAATATATAAAAATAAATGTGTATAAACTATATATTTTCATAAGATACATAAAATAATTCATACCCACTATAAAAATTCATATACATATATTTAATATTAAATAATACCATTAATAGTATATAGTTGTTCGATAAAACTCTATCTTGCATGTAATACAAAAAGTTCAAGGAACTCATTGTTATATGTTTCAATCTCTTTTGAATAAATTAAATTTTTTATAAAAGGAATATATTTCAATGTATTTGGGTGTAATATATTTTTCTATAGAATGTGTTTTATTTCACATACAATACTAAACAAATAAATACACTTTTAGAATTTTGAGTTGTTACCTACGGTCATATATTGTTTTATATATTTATTTTCTTGACTTAATTTATAAAGAGATAAAAATGGAAGAAAATATAGAAAATAATTAATGGAGTAAAACTGAATTGAAAATTTAATCATCATGAAGGTATATTTATTCATGTTAAATACATTAATGTGGTAGTATATAGACCACATAAAAATAAATAGGTGTGTAACAAAAATTATTTCTCAATATTGAAGAAATTGAGATGAAATCCCAAGCCATGATAATATCATTTATGTGACAATAAATCAATTCATTGATTATGTGTGCCACTTTTAAATATATAAAAATGATTTCTAATAAAACATAAGACAATCAAAATCTATTTTTCAAACAGCCATTCATAACATAGTTAATGAAATATATATGTATATAAAATAGTGAACGGAAATTGTATTAATAAACCCATTAAATCAAATTTAAATTGCCATGCAGGTGCCCTACAATCTCATATAATAAATATTAATTAGTTAATAAAAAATATTAGGACTGTATTCATATCTATAATTTCATATATGATACCTTTATGAAAACATTTCACTAATTATATCACAGTGATATATTTTTATCATTGTATTAGGTGTACGATGCTTCTTTTTTATATGTGTTTAGATTCTATCGTTTCAGTCATTGTGATTTTATTATCATGCATAATGAATGTAATGTCATTAAATATATAAATATCATATATATATAATAAAATTATTAATTTATTTATGTCATTCCTTATATAGTTTATATTAAAACATTAATTACAAATATATTATAAAATGTAATACATATATACACAGGAAAACATTTTTATATTTTCAAAAGGTGGGAAAAATAATGATAAATAGTAAGTAGCATTTTGAAAATTAATATTACATAATATATTTCATATATATAATTAAAAATAATCTAACTATTTTTCTATGAAAATAAAAAATGAAAAACAATTCACATCACTTCATGGAGGTGGTATACCGCACTTAAGCACAAGTGACATTATCATTTTCCAACACATTGAATTGTACAAAATGAAAAATGATATTTAAAATTATAGAATTATTTTGTCAAAAATTTCTTATATATTCACTACTTACATTTTTATAAAAATCCATGTCTGGTAAAAATGGATAACAAATTACATTCGTTTGTGAGGTGATAGTTTGTTGTAAACCTGAGTGATAGTATTTATCCTATTTGATTGATAATGAAATACATAAATATTATTAAATTTTAACAATAAAATATAAATATTTGGATAATATTGGTTTTATTATATTATAATTCCTTGAATATTATCAAAGGAATTAAAAGAATAGTTAAAGTGAAAGTTATTGGAGAAGATGATTGCCTCTTCTTTGAAATAGTTCATCTAAATATCTAATTTTGGAAAATTGGGTTATTATTTTGGATGTAAAATTAAATTTAAAATTTATAAAATGATTTTAATGATAGTATTTTTTATGTTTTTTTGAGTTAATATGGATCAATGTGATGTTAATAAAATAGATAAGCTGTGTAAAAGTGAGTGGAGCGGCATTTATGGAATTACATAATGAATTAAACTAATATAAATTCTTGTACATATAAAAATGAATCCAAAAAGATTGAATTAAAATATATGATTATTATGTTTCTAAATAAACTCATAAAATAAAATTTGGATATGGGTTGGTTGTGTTTTTAAACTTGGATTCTATATTTAACAACCGATAGTCCATTTGAAAATCAATTTAATATTAAATCCTTCAACCTTTCAAGGGTAAATAAACCTAACATGTGAAGAATAATGACTCATAAATGGGCCATGTTTTAAATTTTCAACCATATACCATTCACGTGGATGTATATACGATTTTTTAATTTTTAATTTTTTAATAAAATATTATTTATTCTAAAATATCAATAATGAATTTTTATGATCTATTAATTTGATTTTCCTTTGAAAACATCATAACAAAGATTGAAGATAAATATAATCATTAATAAAATTCATAAAGTGTTAATTTTTTTAAAAAAATTCAAGGAACACTGAAAGTCATCATATTTATATTACTTAGAAAATTTTTTAGAATAATTAAAATTCATTATAAATTGAATAAATACGGTGTTGGTGTTATATAGAAATTTATAGTAATTATCTAATCACAAAACATTAAAAGTAATTAAATTTATATAATAATAAGTTTTCAATTAAGTATGAAATTTAAAACATAATATATCATTAGTTTATCCATGCATCAAATCAATAGAGACATTAAATATAAAATTTTGACATTTTGGGTAAATTTTTTTATAAAGTAATATAAAGATAAATATCAAAGAAGAAAGTCACCAACAAGTCACATTTTCAAGAATTCGATAAAAATGGTTAATATAATATCATATAATATGGTAAATTATTTTTTAATGAATTCATGATTATTTATCATAGTTGTTAATAAACAAAATTACAAATTTTACCCTTTAGTGAAGGATAGATTTTACCACTATTACTATTCATAATCACCATAAATAAAAAGATCCTTTTTACACAAATTTACCATAAAATTTTTAAATAATGACTTTATTTTATCAATTTAAATTCACATTTTTGGGATATAAATTTATACAAATAAACCAAAAATATGTGAAGCCAATGGTTGTAGGAAAGAATAATTGGAATTTTATTATTATAAAAATTAAATCTTTTTCCAAAATCAATTTATTTCACAATTCATTAAAAAATAAATATTTTCAGAAAAAATAATAAAATTTAATCCTATGGGAATACTAACATGATGAATTCAAAATTGATATAATTTTAACATAATATTATTTCAATATGTTGTCTTGGTTCATTTAAACTTGGTGTTGCATGCAAATCAAGCTTGTAAATAGATTAATTTAAAGATAATTATTTATGATGATATCAATGTATTATATAATTTATTCTCTTATACTTATTTTTTATTAGTAATAAAACAATTTCATGTCTAAAGGGTTCTAAAATAAACTAAAATATTTATTATATTGGTAACTAACCATTTCACTTTTTGGGATGGTAATATTTATCCCTTGTGTTTATATAAATTATATATTAATATAAATGTAATAATATATAGTTATATGAGGACATATGTTCATTCTCTACTTCACTTGACATTACATAATTCGAAATAATAGAATATAATTTTTTTTCTCTCAGGGATAGTTGTTTATGGAATTTGATTACAATTGTTTAATGGAATATTTTTTAAATGTTTTACACATGAGTGAATTTTCAAACCAACAGAAATAGTTTTTTTTAACATTTATATCTAAATTTTAATCATTTATAAAGTAATATATATTACCATTTAATTATATATTAATTTATTTGAAAATAATATTTTTCAAAAGTCATGGGTATTTATTCTTATTTTTCAGCAAAATATTATACAGTTCTTATAAAAATATTTTTCCAGTATATTAACGTATTTTAAATTTATCATATTTCACTTGTGATATTATCAAATGTTACCTTCACCATCATTACAAGTATTAATTATGATCAAATATAATGTATTCTTCTATGAAATTTGTTTCTATCAATGAGTTATTTAATCTAATATAAAAGTATGAATGTTTTGTTGTTCATTTACCACATATTTGTATGGTGTTAATTCTGTAATTTGTGGTATACGAATTTTATATTCCTCTGTCGAATTTTTAATATATTTATTTATGTTAGAATATCTATAAAGATTCATAGGATAGAGGCCAACATATTAATGATTTTAGGGAAATGGTTGTGAACATAATCTACTGTGACGACCTTTCTTTGATTTGATGGTGGTCTTGCGTGTTGTAATAGAAAAAATAAGTGTTTTTATATAATTAATTCCTTTCAAAATTATTGTTACACATATCTATATTTTGAGTAAAAACCTACATTATGTTCTTAGGGATCTAGATTCCTTACAATTGATTCAGAACTTATATTAATAATATATTATGTTTTTCAAATATCATTATTCCCTGACTCAGGATTTATGATAATTTATTTATTTTGTTAGATTACTATATGTTATAACCACACCTAATGATTTGTTTCTCATTACCAAATGTGCATATAATAAGTACTTCTTATGATCAATTATTAATTATTTTGGTTACCATTACTAATAATTTAAAGACAATGTTTTGTATGTTTATATTCCTTTGGTATTGTAGAAGAGTAATCTTCTTGATATATCAATAACATTATCATGTCTACTAAACTTTTTGTGAAATTTTTAAAATTATATTTAAGATTTTCATATGAAGTTTTTGAATAATTAATTTCACGTGATTATTTTAGTTTTGTGTAATAAATAATTAATTTTTTTTTGTTATTTAATGGTTTTTCTAAATTGTTTTGAACTCGAAGACACAATGGTGTTCCAAAATACTTGATAATTTGATGATTTAATAAAATAAATCATTTTCAAAAATTAATGTGTCGTAATGTTTTATAATTTATGCACATATAATGAATATTAATTTTCTTATTAATATAATGAATCATAATACAATTTTAAAAATAATTTTTAGGAATATTACATAATTATAATTTTAATATAATAATTTTCACACTGATACTAACCAAATAGATTCAAAATATAATTAGATGATCACTCATACCATAAATATTTTAACCAAAATGGGGATTTTTAGTCATATTATAGGCATTATCTACGTTTCTGTTAGATATATATAAGTGGATTAGTGAATGAAAAGGTATCGTAATAGTAGATTGTATATAAGGTGTAAGGGGTAGTGTGACCATTAGTATTTAAAAATTTCCTAACAATTACCTGATCGTTATAATGATACTCTTATATGATCATCATAATTGTAATAATATCCAATAAATTTGTAAAATTAATGTTTAAATGAAATTTAAAATTTATTATATTTATATTTTAAATATTTAAATACACTTACATATACAATTTATAAATTAATATATGACTTATTAAAAAACCAATAATTCATTAACGTTAATAAATTATATGTTTTCCGTTAAAAAGTAATATATATAAATATATATTATTAAAACAAATTATTTCCCATATATATGAATTTACATAATAAAAATTTAAAATCATATTATAAAAAATCTCATTGAAATTAGGATAGTGTAAAATTTTTAACATTGGCTAATATACTTTATATTAATTATAAATAAAAAATGCATTGGTATGGTTTTGATATATTTTTTGACTTCCTATATATGTCATAATGATTTAATAATTAATATGACTGAATAAACAACAAAAAAATGTTATTTCTTAATATAATATATTCTAATGATTTACTATAATTTTTCAGAATTTATAATAACTCTACAATTTCTAAAATATTTAGAAATATTTTTGAAAATAATAATTTCATGAAAATTTAATATTCCCCTAGAAAATTAGTCCTTAAAATTGGATTTTAGTTTTATCCTAAGTTAATTTTAAATCCATTCCATACTTATTCCAAAGTAATAATTAAAACCATGGTTAAGAAAATGATTTTCCATTTTCCAGAAGAATTATTTCCATGGATAATAATAAATTAATAATAAATTTTAAATACTTTTCTATAAATGTCCATATCTAAATACAATTCAACTAACTCCCAGTATCATTTCCATGACATAAAATATACTATCCTCTCAATATATCTTTTGGAAAATCCCTCAAACTCTCATCAAATCACCTCTTTTTGTAGATGAAGTGATATTTATAGTAAGATATTCACTTCCTCTTCCTTTTTCACTCAAGTAAATCCTTTTAATTATTATATATATTGTTAAAATATATATTATTTCATCAAAATAGTATCATTACATTACTTCCAAAATAATTTTTTCTCATATGAAGACATCTATTATCTCTCTTTAACATCAGTGCATTATAATATTTTTATACATAATATTATTTTCAGATAATTTTATGATTTTATATAAAATAAAATTTTATTTTGAATAACCAATAATATTTTCCTTCATTTATATTCATATAAATATAAATTTTAATCATTTATTAATAATTTACATTTATGAGACTCATAGTCCCTCTCATGGGATTAAAATTTTGAAAGGACCATGTCCTTACATTCTAATTCGAAAAATGATTAAATGAATTTTATTCTACTTATACATGGATTATTAGTGAAATAATTTCTTAAGAAAAATTATATTTTTATAACTAATAAATTTATACATATATGATGTATTCTCAGAATTTTGTCCAAAGGATAGGGTTAGCTTTTATCTTTTTAGGTACCGTGGAAATTGCATGAGCAGTTGGAATAGTCCAAAAAATTATGGTATTTAAGGAATGAAACAAAAATTACGATCCTTTTGTAATGTTTCATGTTTTCCAAAATTATTTGTATTCCACGATATCATATTTTTCATACCCAGATTCCATGTTATATTTTTCTATTATATTATCATAATACAACTCTCGTCTTATAACTCTCTTTATTACTATGATTGTTTTCTTACTAGGATTTATAAATCACCAATTTCCTTTATCTATTCATCAAGATATAAAATATAGTGTTAGGATATATATGTTATATTTAAATATGTGATGGATCTAAAGTAATGATAATGTTGTTTTGTTTAATTTTTATTAAGTATGACTACAAATTTCATAAGAAACTACACATATAGAATCATTTTTATTTTATTGATAATTATAGTAAAAATATATTTATAAAATGGGTTGTGAGATTTACATTGTTATAGTTGCCATAAAATTAATTACTAATTATTTTTAGGGACTGGGATTCGAAAAAATGAATGAATGCGCTGGGTATTATACTAAATATTGGGACACTAGTTAAATTTTGGTACAATGTTGAGTGTGTGGTTTCTAAGAAATGAACTTGATGTATTTATAAAAAATGTAGTGTATTCCCTAGAACAGATACACCTAGGGGTATTAACCATTAAAGTATTTTTATCGAGAAACTCAATCTTCACATATTTTATGAAAAATATGAATAACATCAAAACAAGTTTGATACTCTTTGCGATATAAATTAGATAATTCAAATGATTTTTTAAAATCATTATAAATTATTTGAATTCACTATTATGCAATTCAATGACATACAGTCAGAGAAGGTAATTTGAAAATGTCAAAAAAAGAGATTCAGAAGATTGTTTATATATTTCACTATTTTTAATTTAAAAAGAAAATCAATTTGTTATGATTTTTAAATCATGTATCATCAATTTAAAAATTAATTTATTAAATTGGTTAAAATATTTGGAAATGTTTCAAAAACACATGTAAAAAAATTGATGATTGGACAAATGAAATACCTAATATGATGATAGTAGGACATGTACAGAACGTGGTAGTACATTCAATAACCAATGAAATAAATATGTTGAATAGATATTATTTATCCTCTAATTAATTGATCAAAAGAAATTCACAGTGTTCATATATCTAATATATGTAGATACAGATCAGTGTTATACCCTAATAAAGAAATAACGTAAAACTGAGAGATGAAATCCTTAAAATATGAAATATTCAGTAATGAATTTTCAAATAATTATCTTCTACACATTCATTTTATTACAATGTAGATAGAACTATGTTGAATCAATAAAAATGATTATGAATATATTGGGTCTTATGGTTAAAGCTTTATAATGATTTGACAATATTCCTTCAAAATTTTCATAGATGCCAAATTTATAGTTGGTATTATCTTTGGTGGAATTATGTTAAGTAAATGAATAGATTTAATGATTCAAGACATCGAAAATTTGGATTATATTATCTAATTTTCCATCAATGTCCTGATAGAGATTGGTTTTTAGTGGTTTCATGGTAATAAAGATAAAATTTTGATAAATAAATTTTAAATCCAGAGGACAATTAGATTATCCTCTTCGTGTTTAGAGAATCCCACTACACACATTTCAAAAAGTTTATTGTAAACATATTAGAAACTATCTCATGATTTTAATGATGTTTTGAATATACATAACTAAAGGGTGCAAAGATGGTTTATGTAAGAGAGATATAAAGAATGAAAATAAAATTAATGAGGAAAAGAAGGTTCCTAGAAATCCATAATCCTTCGGGAAAATTTTTATCTCTAAGTAACATGGACAATATAAAAAACATTAACTATTGAAAATTGTTTTCAAATATTATTAATGATAACCCCATTCAGTGAAAATAATTTTTAAATTGGACTACTCTATAAATGAATCATATTTGGATCTAAAAAATCATTGGGAGATAGGAATATATGATATTCATTAATTTTTTAAAAATATTCTATTTGATTTTGGTTCAATAAATTTATTTATATCATGAATGTTTATTATAGCTATTCAAACACCAACAAAAAACAAGGTAGTTGAGTTATTGTTGAAAATATATAACATTATAATTATTATATCTCAAGAATATAAATCCTCTATAGGTAATATTATTTTGTTTAATCTCCAATAATACATTTTCATGATCCATTTATTGTATTTTTTTTCTATACTGGGCACAGTTTGGTCATAATTATATAATAGAAACATAAATTTTTATGAGAAGAAAATTTCATTCCATTTTTTAAATCTATATCTCACTCTATTAAAATATTTGGAGAATGATAAAAAAATTCTAACTTCATCTCAATCATAGTTATTATTTCAGTATGATTAATTATATTATTTTCAAATTATTGGGAGAAATTAAAGGATCAGTCATGAAGATAATAAACATATAAGGTAACTTGTAGATGTATTCCTTCAAGGGTTTTTTGGTTTTATGCCTAATAATGATGTTGACTTATATATTGAACATATACCTGGAGATTTTGGATATCTATGACTCCCTCTAAGGTGGATTCCATTGAACAATATGAATATAAAAAGTTACTAAAAATAATAGTTTTGATTTTAATCTCCATATTGATTCATCAAGGGGAGAACTAGTGATTTTTTTAGAAAGATTGATAGTTAAATTTCTAATGATTTTTATTATTATGGACTCAACAAGATCATGACTGCAAGGACCTATCTATAATCATCACTAATTATAGTGACTCATAACTATTTTTATCTTTTTTTTATTCTCACTAATCTGTTTGGACTGGAGTTTTAAAAGGTCAGGTCATAAATATTTTAAAATGAAACTAAATATTACAAAGGTAAAACTTTTTCATAGTATCAATTTTCTTCAACAAAAAATATGTTTAAACAAAATCATTTTTTTCAGGACATTTCATCAATGATTTTATCATTTCCTCATCCTTTTCCATACTCATCCCTACATTCCTAAGGAATATTTTTAAAAATGTCCTATCAGAACAAGAATCTCAAAAAGGGAAACATAGATATGTAAAATATTCTTCAATAAATAAAATCCAATAAAATGAAAAAAATCCTAAAATATACCTTTTTATCCAACATAGCACCAATTTCCATTTAAATTACTCAATATCTAACGTTTTTTAATAATGTGGATTCGAAGAAAAAAACTAACAATAAAAGAAAATACATGTAGGTTACTTGACATATCATCATCTTATAACCCTTAAAACCAATATAATTGGAATACCCATATGGATAGGTTTTATTATAAATCTATGTGAAACATAATAATTAGCCAATGAATTTTAGAACAATATATGGGAAACCGTATTGTAAGCATTATAAGACACACTAAAAAGATATAATAGGGATAAAAAATTCTATAAAAAATATCAGACTCACATATGATCTATAATTCAATGTAGAAAAATTGTAGTTTGGGGTAATTTATTACCTATTTTTTATAAAATATGAAATAAATTTTTTGGAGGTTTTTCAAAAAACATTGTTAAATGTTATAAATTTATAAAAATAGATGAACTGATCTCTATGTCCCACTATTCACCCCAAGCCATCCCAAAGTATCCCCTAACCCTGCGCGCTTTCAACCGCAATGTTATCTTCTTTACTGGAACTCTATATCCCTTGAGCCCCCCAGAGAACAAACATAGTTTCTTATTCCCCATTAGTCACCATGATCGATATAAATATTGCACTGAGGCCACCCTAAAGCCCCCCAAACTTCCACCCTAACCCTCTCCCACATCGGCACACTGGTATCCCATGAGACCCCCCTGATCCTGAATTCGATCCCTTTCCACCTACGACCCCTTCTCTCATAATCTACCCCCTTCATCCCCTTCCCCCATCAGATGTCCCCACTATGACCCCCCATCTTAATGGACTCACCCTTCTCCCTTTTATTTCGAACATTTTTATGTCCTCATTTCCATATATTTTCTTCACATCCATTATTTTATGTCCCCCCTCATTCGTTATTTTACTATTAATGATTTAAATTTGTTTTCTCTAGTTTGAGGAGAATGTTTATATGATCTATTGCGCATCTGCATACTTGTATACATCAACTAGGACAAAAATTATACGGCTAATCATCAGGTTTCACTTTAGGTTCATGTATTATATTGAAAAGTCCATGTAATTATGGATTAATTGATTACTAGTTGATAATAACTGATTAATTATACATTTTCATTTAGTCTAGATAAAATTTTGTATCATTAATATCAATTGTGATGATTATATTTTTCCTAGTACCAAGAACATTATTTTTTAGGTATATTGGATATTAAATTTTAAATTGTATTATTTTTGTACTAATTATAATAAATTCATCATATTTTTAGTTCAAAATTGTAATATTATTCATAATATGGGACATCCCACATCAATATTTTATATACACTGATACTCATTTTATCCCAATGTAGATGGTTCCATCCAAATTTTATTTATAATCATTCATGTCATGTTCCCCCTTATACTGAGTGAATTGTTTCAAAAACATGTGTTGAGTCCCTGAACCATAGTCCAAAACCACTACTACACAAGGGGTTGCATCTGAGGTGATGTGGAGATCCTCACTGACGTACAATTCATGTCACATGGGATGGGTGGTATCCCATCTATTATTTGTATGGTCACTGGTAAAGAGTTATTTTTTTATATGATGTAGAAAATCCAACACTTTTCTTTCAAATTTTATAATATGTATCTGAAGAGATACACTTCTCTTTCATTATTAATTCACATCCTATTCTATATCATTAAAAATATAAATTATTAATTTGTAAAAAATATATTTATGATATCCTGTATTTATAACATTAACATAAAAAATAAATAATATATATATAACTTATTTAACTTCTGGTTGAACAGGACATTTCATGTAATTTTTTCCACCCAATGGAATGATAAATATTATTTAATTATCACTATCATAATTTATTTTTTCACATTAGTATATTTGCTTGATAAATATATATTTCTTTCTGACTATCCTTTTGAAGATTTTATAAATCAGGTATGAATAAAAAATAATAAGTACTAATAATTTTAAAAAATTCATGGTATTCATAGAAAAATCATTTATAACGGTATTCTCTTTATAATTAAAGATAATAATTAATTATTCAAATTATCACCAATAATTTAAATAAATAAAAAACATATTAATTTTTATTTTTTTAAAATGATATTATTATATATAATAGGATGATGTGTATTGAGACATCCCAATACTTAATCTAAGTGGAATCTATCTCAATTTCCTCTATTTTTTAATTTTTATCCCAATATTAAAAAAAATTATTTTTATGTGTTGTATTCTTTTTTAAATATGCATCCAATAATCTTATTTTAATTCAAATATATTTGTTCAATTTACATTTTCTATTTTAATTAACTATATTTTTTATTAAAACACCCAATTTAATTATCAATTCCATATTTTCTCCATATCTTCATTTCAAAATTTTTAATGTATCTTTATATCTTATATTTCATATATTATTTATGTATTTTATATGGGAATTTAACTTTCATTTTGGATTTAATTTTTTTATTGTTTTTCATATACACCCCAAAAGGTATAAATATTTTACTCTCAATTCCCAGTTTAATTAAATTTGATTTATGTTTTATGGAATTAACATTAAATATATGGTTTATATTTATTGGATGATTTTAAATGATTTAAAATTATTTTTAGTTGCATTTTAGACGCATTTTTAATGATATAACGGATTTGAAAATAAATATTTTTCGGCACAACCATGGTATTTTATTAGATCCTTTGAAAATAATTGAGTGGAAATATTGAATATTTTTTCTCATGGAATGTATTATATTGAATAATCCCACGTTGGCCCTCAAATGGTTTTAAATTTTTAAACGACCTGTAATATCACAAGGTTACATGAGAAGTGGTTATTAAAATTATCAATTGGTTTTCTAATGGTAATTATTTATATGAATGGGTGTCCAACAACAAATTTGTCTCCAAAATATGTGTGTGTTGTTCTACAGGTTTGTTTTAGGAGATGAATGTAGTAAATATTTACCATTTTTTAAAATGGGTCTGAGAACGTAAATTTCATTTAGGCTTGAAATGATTCAAAATGTTGATTGTTTGGTCTTGAAAATTGGGTTCGTGGCACCAGTTGAGTTCCATAATTCAGGGCGTTTATTTCCTTCTAATGTTATTTTATTGAATTTTTTTATTAAATTTTTTTTATTCAATGATATTTTAGATAAATGATTCAAAAACAGTATTATAAATGAAGTTTTCAAATGATCGGAATATGAATTGTATTCTGAAGAGAATATATAAATATCGATTGAAACTATATGTAAACTGTTTTTATTAATGATCGATACCCTTTTGAGCCTTGTGTTACAATATTTATTACAATGGACACTTGTCATACCATGGGTTGATGATTCTTATTAATGCATCTTTGTGTGTTCCAGAATGATTGTTTGGGGTTTCTCTTGATTTAATTTTACATAATACTATGCATGATTCATTTCCATTATTTATATTGATCATTTTGGTACTTATATGAATTTCATTATAATTTCTTGATAGGTATTTTATCACATCCATTTATATTTTTTCCGTGTTATTAATACTTATTTAATTTAGTTGTTTTTAAAATTGTTTTTGCAAATTGTGTTATATATAAAAAAAGTGATATCAGATTACTGAGGAACACACCAAAGTATGATATGGGTTTGGTTGAGTTTTTATAATTTTCAATTTCGTATCAAGACATTGATGGTAAAATAATATATATACATGACCAAAATGTAAATATAATAGAGGGGTAAAGAGACATGATGTTTATGAACATGTTATATAAAATCAATTCTCTTATCGACATTTGTGTTTGATTAGACCTGGAGCATCACACATTGTAGAATGTTTTAGAGCTGGTTTCAATAAAAATAATGAGATCCCAACTAGTTTGAAAACATATAATGTAATGAAAACCTATTTACATGATTCTATCGTCATTTCAAGACAACATCATCAACATGAAAGCATATTAGAAAATCCATTTTGGGGTGCTACAAATATTAACATAACAATTGATGTTTTGGGATTATGGGACATTCATATCATGACTGTAAGATATCATTATATCCTCTAATTAATTATATATACAATAATTTAATAAAGAAAATCACTATTAAGGAAATAAATTTCTTTATTTAGTTGATGATGGAAATCAAAAGTTGAACGGTGGATTTCTGATATATTCAAAATAGTCTTTTCTACTTATGTTGTGCCATATCGAATGGAAATATAAAATTAAATTTATTAATTTGTCCAAAATATTGGTCGTATTGCATGATTAATTTATTGAATCTAGGATCTGTATTTCATTATATTAAATCACAAAACCTGATAAATATGATGGTCTGAATTTTTAAAACATGCATGTTATTCCTAAATATTGTATTATTTATTGGGAATAAGATTCAAGAACAAAGGATTGACAAAATGTTCTTCCCTGAGATAACAATTAATGGGTGAGTTTGGATGCCTAAATAAACATACTATACTAAGAATTAATAAAAATCATACACGATTAATGGTTTTTAGATAATTTTCTTTAAAACCCCCTTTGGAAGGATTATTCATGTCATCCAAAATCGTTAAGCACATCATCTGTAAATCTATAGATAAAAAAATTATCAGTTCATGTGATATCTAAGAGATCCAATATATTTGAATGCATTTGATTCATTACATCTATATTTCTTATCTATTCGAAAAATGTGAAATTTATATTATCTTCTAATGGAATCGACTAATTCAGGGCTTTTAACACAAGTTGTCACATTTATCTAGTTTTTTATCCCTTAGAATCTAATTCTAGGGATATGTATGAAAGAAATTTATTTTATTATATTTATGATAAATCAATGAAAGAATGAGTGGAAATGATATTGATGTATTTTTGTAGAATCTTACTAAGGAATTACAAGAGTTATTGAGAAACAGTGTTGAAAAATATGATGCATCTTTTTGAAAATTGTTTGAAATTAGTGCTTCTATAATGCAGAACATTGCTGTCTTCCTTGGACATGGGAAGTCATCTAGATGTAATATAGACATGGGTTTCTGTTTCCCTATTTGAAACATTGTTTTTGAGCGGAAATTACAACCTTACAGTAATGATGGTTCTTCTTATGTCATGAAATAATTCTTAATGAATATCAAATATTTTGGTTGAACAAGTCAAAATTCATTGGTGTTATTTATCATTACTTTTTTTTAACAATTCATTAAATATTGGGATAATATGGTAATGTTAAATCATAATTTGGGAAGGTGATTCATTTGGATGATATTGGGAAATGAGTTTAAAATGCATCTTCTTGTGAAATTGTCACACAACAAGGTAACAAAAAATTATCTTCCCCAAACATATGTATTGAGATTTTAATTTCCTACATGAAAATCAAGAATTAATTCATATTGAGAATAATTTTTGTGGAAATTTTATCTTCACACGTCTTAATGTACAGGGAATATAAAAGGACTATCTTAATTCGTTAAAGGAGTTATAAGTAATGAACATAATTTGTGATCCCTAGCTAGATGATAATGTAAAATAATTTCTCTCAATTAATATAAGGAAACATATTAATAAGGATACATTACATAAAAATTTAAAACATATAACGTTGTCTGATTGATATTCATGTAACATCTCTAGGTGTATCTACATAATTCATGGCTTCTAACATGGATTAAAATTCATGATTCACGTATTTTATTACATTAGTTACTACCATTAGCACTATGTATGTTATTACTTGAAAATGTTATAGTAGTTGTACTCTATTTTTGTACATTATTTATACAACTATGATAGAATACTCGACAACCAAATGACCTTTAAAAACACCAAGAGATGTGTTCATTGACATTTTCTGCAGTAGAGATTATATTTCCTCAGTCCTTTTTTACTGTTAGGATTAATTTTACATTGCATTTTTAGAGGAAAATAAATTAAGGGACATTCAACATATTAGAGTATGTATCCATTAAAGTGGTTCTTTATTTATATGTTTTTTATACAATGTAAATAACTCTATGAAATTCATAAACTACATAATTATGTTTTATTTATTTTATTTCACAAGTGTATATGTGATTTGAAATCATACGTGAATTACATATCTCAATGTGAAGGATCTATTAATGAAGAATATTTACAAGAACAATGTCTTATAGTTTATTTTATATACCTGGATGATATTGATATGTGACTTAATTGAGTTAGAAATGTTAATAACACATCAACAAAATCTATAATATGTGTTTAATGTAAAATCGTTCATACAATTAGCTGATTTATTGGGATGATCTTAAATGATACAATGACAAAAATAGAATTATAAAAATAACATATATATGAACTTATGAATAGTGAAATTTTATATCAATTTATTAAAGGGATCTAGTTAAAAATAAAGAGACTAAAGTGTTTTGGAACATGAAATGAGTAATTAATAACAATATTGTATAATAAGGTTCTTTTTGATTAGTTTAAACATCATGTATCCCAAAAATACTGAAATAATTTGGGATATTAATAGGAAACATATTTTTTAAATATAATAATTTTTTCTAATTTTTGTAGATCATATTTACTTTTACTCAGACAATGTTATCAAAATATATGATAATTCTTGATTGAGGTCCTCTAGAAGAGGAAAGAATATTATATTCTTACAATGTAAATAGCTTTAGATTTCATATAGTCGATTAGGAAGAGGGTATTAAACCATTGAATAGTGGTATATTTATAATATCCAAAATTTGATACATTTGAATGTTTATTAAAAATGTCAACTTAAGCTACCATGGGTATTTTATAGTTTTTTTATTCAAATTAATGTTGGTCGATATTGTTAAGGGTAATAAAATAAATTTCTTTCTATTTACATCTGTGAACTATCTCTCTTAGTGGATTTTTATGACCATGAATTAAATGATTTGAATATCTTTTATTCACATGAGAAAATGGTATACTATGTGAATGATTTGTCATATAAATTTTGGATTCTTTTTTTCATAAATCATATAGAATTGTAGGATATGAGTGATAAATGGGGATATTTTACCCTTGATAATGAATCCCATCGATATCAATAAAAACCTATTTTTTATGATATTGAAAATATTAGCCTTTCAAGCATGTATGAAGTGGATGAAGTATTTATGGAGCAGTATAAAGAAATGATTAAAGGGACATATGATTTAATTAGTATTCATCCATTAATTTTTCAACCAATTATGTTATATGTGTATTAATTCATTATGATAGCTGTATATTGTTTTCAATATTGTGCATCTATAGTTATATATATATTATTAACATCACGAATTATCTAAAACATATGTTATATACTTTATTTTATTTTCTTAAAAAATAATAATTCCAGGGAAAATGTTTTTCATTGATCCTATTCAACTCATTGTTGACGTTCCCTTAACCACATAGATTGATAATGATCCATTAGTCTCCCTTTCTATAGCAACTGAGACATCCTCCATCTTTTATCTCTAGCATCTCTCTTACCCCATTCTATTATGTCAATGTATGGGACACCCTAATTTTATATCCCATCACCATTTAAAACATTTCCTCCCCATTCAGCTACTTCAGTAGTACAAGAACATGTCATCAATAAAGTTTTATTTTAGGATATTTCTGGAGATAGTTATAGGAAAAAAAATTAATGTGAATATATTTTTTAGAATTTTTATAACAAAAACTTTTATTTCATTAATCATTAACACATTATTACTATGTAGATAAATATCAAATGTTTATGCATCTATAATATGAATAAATTGAATATAGTGGCCCCATTTTACTATTATGGGGTCCCCACATATGATCCCATAAGATTATTTGGTCAGATTCTGGGCTAGCAGGCAGTAGAGCTGTTACACTTCTAATTACCTATTACAAATGGATTAATATGACTCAAATTTGAAAAATGAATTACTTGATTCTTATATAAAGATTATTTAAATAAATTATTGTGTAATTTAAGTACATTATGTTATTAAAATAATATATTCTAGAAATGAATTGTTTTGTGAAGTTATTATCCCAATTTATAGTTTTAGATCATATCAAAAGAAAGTGAACATTGAAAAGTTTGGGTATGATGTGGAAATATGTAAATGGAAATTATAGAGTGAATTAAATAATATATCATTTAGTAATCAGTAGTAGTGTGATATGGTATATGAAAGGGTACTTAGAAGGAGTGGAAGGTGTTTGTAGATAGCCATCACCATTAAAATCATGTGGTGTTGAACTAAATATAATGATATTAATCTCATTTTACATACAAAAAATTATATGAAATGTTTATGGCATTTCATTAAATACTATTATAATATATTTAATTGATTTCATCATTATTCAATGAAAAAATAATGAATCTAATATATGAAAATAATCCCCTTTAAATCAATGTCAAATATTTTTTCATGAAATAGATCGACTCGCATAATATTTTAATTAGTTTAAATATTTAAAAGATAAAACAATATTTTCCATATATAAAATTATTTATTTATATACTTCAATGTAGTCAAAAAAATTTAGGATGTCTTGTCAGCTGATCAAATCCTCAGTTAGAAGTTTATAAAGAACATGATGCATGTTATGTGAATGATCCATCCAAAGAGGTTATGAAATGAATTAATTTTTAATTGTAGTGAATTATATTCAATTTTCACAATGTTAATATGTATTAATTAAATTTTTAATGATAATTGATTTATATGTAAAAATAAATGAACTATGGGATTTCAATATCACATTGTCTTTCTTTGTCTCGCTAGATGATCCAGATGGTCAAGTCCTTGTGAAGGTGCATCCTCATTGCATGCATGGGATGGGTTGGGAACCATTACCATCTAATGTATTTGGTGATCCATTGTGTGTTATAGCTACATATATAATTTTTTTAGTTTATCCTTAACTATATATTTCTTATCTAGTGTTTATTATAATAATAAGAACAATTTAGGAATAAGGGGATCATATTAAAATTCATCATGTTATGGTCATCACACTGTAAAAATTGTTGAATCATATATGAAGATGACTTGATCTATCCTTGGTGGTATTGCATTGATGGATGTTGGAAACATGGTAAATAAAAAATCATAATCATTCAGTACAAAAAAGTTTGGATGGTTTACATTTTATATTTAAATATATAGAATGGTTTAACAATTATGAAATTATTCATTTATCTGTTAATACTAAAGGGTAGAGATAGAGAAATATATCACGAAGATCAATGTTCATTGGGTGGCTATTGGGTTTCATGTTAGATTGGGTGTGATATGTAAGAAATATTATGATAGAATAACACTAATATGGTTATTTAGAAACAATGTTGTTGTTTCGGGTTGAGATACATTCATTTCAATTACATTGCATGAAAATATATAACATAGTTTTATTTCCAATGTTTTACTCCAAATTTTACTTTATACTACTCATTCATAAGCTCTTTAGTTTAGGGTTTGTTTTATTTCTCCTTGAAATTACACCTATTATTGTTCATTTCCAAAATGTGTTGTCTCTATAACCATTTATTAACCTTATTGAGTTCACACTTCCACTTAGAAATTAACCAATTACTACCAGGATAACTAAACATTCTAGTCAGTTTGCATCGAAACATCCCACTAGAATTTTCTTATCTGGTAAAAAAACCTATTGTTAAAATCAATATCCAATTGGAAAATATTACTTAAACTAATTTATTCACTATAATAAAACTTTTATCAGTCTATACAATCCAAAAAATAGTCTCTAATTTTAATTTTACCTTAAAAAACAGTTAATGTGTTACTATACCTTAATAATTGTGTATAATGAGTATCTGGAATATTTTCATGTTAAAAGTTGAAACATATATATCTTATGTAACTGTATTTTGACAATGATTATTATTCATATAGTATAATTAATCGATGAATGACATTCCATCATTTTAATTATTAATTAGTATGGATAAACCTTGAGATGACATAAAACTCCATTTTCCAAACATGCTAGGGAACTAAAAACTACTTTATAATTGCACTCGACAATATATATTGAGTGAATCTATATTACCTTTATCTTTTTGTATAAAAATACAAGCAAGACATAGTGGGTTCCATATTTATACATTTTTAATCAAAATCCTCGACTATGAATTTTTTTATCCCACCCTATGAATTTATGTGTATGTATTTGGGGGGCTTTCCAATACCCTTTACGATTTTATCAAAATGTAAATAGTAAAATGATTAATTATATTTAAAAAAATATTAAAACCTTATCGATTAAGTTTTTGGGTGATGGAATTAATTAGATTTCATTATCTACTATCTCTTTTTGTGTCACCCTCACAATAAAAGTAAAACCCTTATAGATTAAGGAGGGGGTATTTTCAGAAATTTTGGACATTCTAATGTATTAAAGGAGACATCATCTACCTATCGGTAGACACGCATGACGTTCAATTATAAAAAAGTAAATTATCTGTATTTCATCACTCAAAATTAAATATCATGTTTGTAATATCATTATTTTAATATGAAACATTAATTCCTCAAACTATTTTTTTAGGATAGAGATCAATGTTCTTATTTACTAGTAATAAATCATTTTACGTATTTTAAAATTTATCTCCACACACTCATTTATCGTAGATCCTATTTAGCTCTTTTATAACATTTAGATAAAATAATTATAATTATATAATAATTTTATTACAATAAAATCGTATCATATAAATTCATATACACTATAAATGTCCATTCTTATATAGAATGATATTTTTCTAACATCCATGGTTTCAGGCATTCCCTACTGTCATCATATAACCCATTACATCACAATGGTAATTTTCAAGGATGGATTGAATTCAATAACCAACCCACAAAATATGTTTGATAACATCGCCCATGCACATGGTTGATAAGAATAGGCAACCCATGTTTCCTTTATAGCACACAACATCATTGGATTCATCAGCCTACCCAGTCAACAAAACCATTCTCTAAAATAAAATTCCAATGGTTGGCATGCTCAGAAAATTCATTACACAAGAGACCAATACAAAGTATAAGAATATATAATATTAAAACACAATTAATAAATCACTATTAAATAATATAAAATTGAACAAACTAATAACAGAACCAAAATTCAACGGTTTCTAATATGTTTGAAAAACAACCGACACTAAATGATACACTAGATAAGGTTGATTTTTTCACACACCCGAACACATTCAAATTCACACTAATTCATAATTATAAAACAACTTCACCATTACCTAAATATTATATAATTTATCAAAGAAGGATCTAGGGTTTATAAAACAGCTCACTAGTATAGTAAAATCATGAATACCCACCACATGTGATCTTTTATATCATTTATGTAGCATAAGGGTCAAATGAGTGATAAAATGTGGCAGACCAATTAAAATTAAATCAAGGGGAAAACAAAATAACATTATATATATTAATAATTTGGTTTTCTTTTATCTTTTTTCATTAACTAATTTTATTGTTTTTATTTTTTATATATTTTAAATCACTTGTTCTGGTAATGTATTTTATAGTATAATAGTATATTTACTATTTGTATAATGAAATATATATGTTTTTTTATTTTCTCAGATTACATATTTTTTAGATGTATGCTTTTTAACAGGAGATATATAGTTGTGTTTTATACCATGGTTATATATTCAAAATTATTGTTTATTATTATTTTAAACAAGAAATATATAAGAACAAAAAAGTATCAGTTGAAGCATGTTGCGAACAAAACTAATGAAATAACATGAGTTTATACCATTGTTATCCTCTGAGTATTTTTAGGAGGTGAAACTACCGATAAACAAAAATTCCACTAAACATATTAGAAATTGACACAAAATCGATGAAACTGATATGAGTTGCATTCTGATCCCAACTTTTGCGGTTGTTTTCAGAAGCCATCGTGATACCATTTAGCCGAGGTTCAAATATCAGTGGAATTAAAAAATAACCACTACTATTATTCAATTATATTATAGGTATGAAACTCAACAATTATTAATTAATTTCCACAGACTATTTCATGGGTAAAACACTTGAAACCCACTTTCAATCAAATATTCAAAATAATTTTAGGGTTCAAGATACAATTTTTCATAAAATACATTTTAAAAAATTACAAATAAAATGGAAAAGTATGATATTTATTAACTAAAATTTAAATGATATTAAATGAACACAAAAATGAAGAACAATTATGATGGTGGGAAAATTCAATATAACTGTTTATGATAAAATATTACATTTCTGTTGTGTTTTTTCAAAGAAAGTTAGACTTTTGGAAATAATGTTCATTCTTCAAAAAAATTTAATGAAATAATCATAAATTTAAGCTAAAAATTACTTTCTTCCCACAAAAAGACATTAAAATGATAAATCTAAAAAAATTACAATGGGGATAAATAATTTTAAAATAAATCAAAATAATATTTAAAATGAGCTTTTAAGTTAAGCTTCCCCTTAACTCGATTGAGAATCATCACGTGTGTTAGTTATCTTCATAAAGAATTCATGTTAATTATTTAAATTCATGAGATGTTTTTACGATATCATTATTCCATTTATTTTAATTATTAAGTTATAACATATAATTTCTTAATTATATAATTTTTTATCAATCGGTTTGATGATATAAGGTTCATAACTCAAAAATGAATTTGGTAGGTTGAATCTGGAAAAATAGGTTTTTATTCCATCATTTTAATATTGAAATAATTAAAATATTTATAAATATATTTTTATTTTAAATCTAATCATGAATGATTGTTATGGTAAATGATTTGTGCTGTAATCATAGAGTTGTAGGTCATTTGTAATCATAGGAAACGTTCCCATTTTTCAAATATCGTTCTAAAAAGAATGAAATTATTACATTACCATATTTAAATGATAATAAAATCATAAATAACTTATTATTTCATTAAACATACAGATATATGTCATCCACTTTATGTGGTCAGTAAATATGAATCACAACGCTTCATGGAGGTGGTTGTCCATGTGTATACATAAATAACATTATCAATTTTCAATGAATGAATTTTTGTAAGAATGTTATATATTACCTTTTAATAATGATAAATATGTCATGAATATCATATATATGAATTAACTAAATCTCTGAAAATAGATTTCTGATATGTTGATCATTAATGAATTACATTGGTTCATGAGGTGGGAGCCCACCAAAAAGACAAATGACAATTTCATTTCCCACATGATGAAATATGTTATGGATACAGGTAGTTCGAATAAAATAACTAAACATCTGTTTGATGAGTATATTTAATTTTTAATTTTATCATAGTTAATGAATATTTTATTGAGTTTTAAGAAGAATGAAAACAAAAACACATACTTATGAATAATACCTCTTCCTTAGACAATATATAATGGTGTACACCATAATACATTCTTGGTTTTTTTATGATAAAAAACAATATTGGTTATGTTTAGGTTTTTAAATTATGTACCTAGGAGGAACATGATTAATAAAAAGTTATCCATTTGTGATTAAATAGATAATAAGATGTACATTTTTATAATAGATAGTTGGGGCACTTGTAGGATTTTACAAAATATTAAATTAATATAAATTTATTATTATGTCCAAATTGCAAAAAATTGATAGTATTGGAATATAAAATGATGAATATGTTAAATAATACAATCCAATATACTTTTGACATGTTTAAATCATATTTGTATCCTTACATTTTAGTTTTAACCCATCGATAACACTTCTCATCATTACAATAAAAACATTATCTCCTACCTTAGGGTAATGTGTCCTAATATAAAAGGAATATTGTCCCATAAATATACCATGGTAGTTATTTTAAATCATATCATAAAATCATGGCTAGGGAATTTTTTTGAATATTTTACTATTTAAAAAAAGTACTTTTCATAAAATATTAATAATGTCAATTTTGCAATGATTCATTTATATTTACTTTTTAAGATCAAGAAAACCAAATAAATTTGAATAAAATCATTTAGTAGATCCCAAAAATAGAATTGTTATATTTATCATTAATATTTCACATTCGTTCTCTCATATTATACTAATTTTGAAATTTTTAATATCATTTATTTTCATTTTTGATTAATTTAATAGTTACAATATTTGAATTATGTAAATATTTAATGTAATTATTTCTTCACAAAAAATTAATTACAAATTACAATGATCCATGTAAATCCTTTAGATTTTATGAAAGTATTTATAATAAAACATGTCATATATCTATACCAATAATTAAAATATTATATGTATTAAAAACTATACTGGGTAATTTTTTACTTTTCCTTACATATAATAATATACAGTTCATAATGACACCCATATGGAAAAAAATTCATATATTCCTCCTTTGTATTATTTTTTCTGATATACTCTCATGAAATGAAATATTAGAAAGTGTTAGAGAACCTTTTTAGGCCTTTACATTTTATTTTTAACTTTCATTAACTGATTTATCCATTACGAAGGGGAAAAATTACTAATGTAACAATTAATTATGAATAAAAATAAAAGGGACAAATTTAATAAAATTTACCCCATGATTCCATATTTTGTATCAATTTTTCCTGATTAATTTCTAAAAAATTATATAAATTTATTTAACACTAATTCTATAAAATTTAATGAAATATAGTTTTTGGAAACATATTGTTTTATTATATAATTATTTGTATAAAAATTACATATATAATATTCATCTACAAATAATAATTCTATTATTAAAAATAAAAAATAATAAATAAAATTTTTAAACTCATCAAAAAATTATTTTAGATTGTTAATAATTTAAAAAAAATTAATTTTCATTAACAAAACATGATCTTTTATATTCACTAAAAGTCAATATTTTCAATAAATTATAAAAAACTCATGTGAATATAATTGTGACATTGTGAATTCAAATGTAAAATGATTTTTTAAACAAATAAAATTAATTAATTTGATAAATAAACATTATAAAAAACCTTATAAGAAAATATTTTAACAAACCTATTTTTTTATTTCGTAACAAATTAATTATTACATTCCAAATGAATATAACTATATAATTAATTAATGATATAAATATGATAATTATTTATTCTATCATTGACAGGTTCGTTATATTAATCATCGATTTTGGAAGTCTCACCCTCACAATATTATTCATTTATTAAACAAGTACATATATATTACCCTTATAACATTCGAATATTATTATGTTTCTAATCCAACAAATTGGTTTTTCTAAAAAATTATAACTTATTGAGTCACTATATTATGTATGACATTCTCTATTGTAAAGAATATGTACATGATTTTCCTCATAAGAATTGTTATCTCCAACTGAAATTTTATAAGGATCAAAACATGAGATGATTCTGGATCATATTTCGTTAAAATTGAATCATAAAAAACATGGTTTACCTAATATAAACATAGAGTCAAATCTCATTGTTGGAAAATCCATCATTTTCTATGATTACATAAGGAATAATGAACCATGGTTATAATATACCCTATTTAAAAAAAACATTATAATACTCTTCCATGATGATACATTATGAAAAAAATGATTACCTAACTCAAAATATATCTTCAATTGAGTTATACATATAACATTTATCCAAAATCTAAATATCCCTATGCACTGGTGAATTAACTTTACCTTCTCAACCATTTCCTTAAAAAACATCGATCCAACAAACAATTATTCCACTTTTTTACACTCAAAATATTTAATATGAAAACATTTTATATATAAGAAATCAAAAGGATCAATCTTTATATAGAAAAAAAATTTCTTATTGTAATAAATCTCAACCAATTAAATACGATGACCCCAACCTCTATGGTAATCCAATGAACAAGAATGATTCATTTATTCCATATTATAGTCAATTCATTCAGACTATCATTCCAATAATGGATGAAAAGATGTAATAAAATTTAATTCGGTGACCATGAAATCTAAATACCATGCCTAATTTTACAAATAAATTTAGGATCACATTCATATACTATAGAGAGAGTAACTCCATGTAACATGATAATCCCCATGATGTACAATTGAATCCAAATAAAATGTATATTGAATAGGAATGAGATGTGGAGATTTAGTTAATCAATCAATAATAACTCGAATTGCATTATTAACTTGATAAGATAATGTAAACCACTCTATGAAATCAATGTATAAATTTTCCCATTTCCTCTCTAGAACTGGAAAAGGCTGACGAATCCCTTTTGTTAATTTTTATTCATTATTAACACATTTAAATTTATTGAATTTCAGGGAAAAATCATGATTTTTTTTTCATTACATCCCATCATTAATCCTTCTGAATGTCTCTATATATCTTAATGATTCCAGGATGAACAGAAAACGGGTAATTATGTGAATTACTCAACAATTATCTCTTCAAATAGATATATCAAGGAAGAAATAATCTCATTCAAAATCTAAACCCTAATATAGGTCAATATTAAATTTAGGAAACTTAAAATATACAGAAATTCTATATTTCCCTACAACTCAAATTATTCCTTAATAATTTTTATAATTAATCTTATGTCATGATTATAATAACATATTAAACAAATCATAAGAGGTTTTTGTATCCACAAATTCTATGCCAATATTAATTAAATCCATAAATAAAGGTATTTGATCTAAATATAATATTATTAATGAAAAACAATTCTTTTGACTCATAGAATCATCTAATTCATTTTATTTTCTTGGATGGTAGTTAATCATGTAGTCATAATACTAAATCAATTATACCAATTCAATTTTTCTCATGAATAAGTATTTATGAGTGAATATATACTCCAAATTTTTATTTTCAATTTACATTTTAAATTTGGGTCCATATAAATGATTCCACAAAATTCAAATTGATAATAAAAAAACATATAATTTCTGATCATGTGATGGAGAATTTTTTTAGTGACTCGAGTATGACCTATAAGACATTAAAATATTCATAAGAATATTTCTGATGTTTAGAACTGAGTCGGCGTGGGATTCTAGGGATCAAAGAGCCTCATTGTTGTGATTTTAAAAATATTAAATATATTTTTTCATGTGCCTGATGTTTCTCAAGAAACATGAATACCATATTAGTTGGGCCTTAGATCAATAATATGTGGTCATGGTTGAGTTAAAAACATCATATTTAACCTAGGTGTGACATTAAGATGTCTGCACTGCGAGTTTGGATGGAGGAAATTTTCGGGGGGTTGAATAGGGATATTATTAATTATATGATAATTTAATTTCTATATTTTACCTAATATTACAACACTTATTTTGGTCACACAATGCATATAAATATATGCCTTCTTAATCTCTTACTTCTGATTCTAGAAGAACTAATATTGAATAAACATAACAAAGCAATACCGATCTCTGTTCGTAGACCCGTTCGTCATTATATTGAGGAGATACAGGATCTTGGAATCGTTCAATAGGTTAATATTTTTTGTTTCACTCTCAATGTAAGATATTTTGGTCTTTGGTCTAGATACCCATAATTTTTCATTCTTTTAAGGTTGTAGATCCCTTTCTGGAATGCAAGATTAATCTCTTTGGTCAATATGCATGTTTCTAGGTAAACATGGGTGAATAATGATAATTTTAAGTTAATTACAATGTGGAATTACCATTTACATGACATTTATTCTAGTAATACATGTTGTGTATATTTTTTTATTTGAGGAAAATTACTATTCGTGACTTCACACCATGTACTAGTGTTACACACCATATTGTGACCCCATGTCATGTGGCGAGATGATATGTTCAAGGTTTTTCATGTCACAGTACATGTTCGTGTAAAAGTATACACCCAATTTATGTGGAAATAGGGATCTGTACATGGGAACCTGAAAACCACACAACAAAGTGGCCATTTAGCTTGACCACACTGTGTATTATGGGACAAACAACATGTGAGGGAACCGACAGGTCGGCTCATATGTAAAAAGAACATGATGAGGGACTTGTTGAGGCAGATCAAACCATGTATGGGTTTTACACATATTGAACCCCCACATTGACATATAATTCCAAGTGAAAGGGAGAAACTTCAACGTGCATGGGAGAGTCCACATGTCATTTGGCCTCCAGTGCATGCCATGTATTTTATGAAGAAATTCAGGAGATAATCCACCTAATATATCCTTGTCTATAACACCTGCATTTAGGCTTATGAGTAACTTATCATATGAATTTTCCACATGGAACATGATGGTGGCCTCTTTTTTGGCCTACGAGATATGATGTGTCTTTTTTCAACCATGCCACTTGTGTATTGGTGCTTAACCATGAATAGTGATTGGGGTGGGTCACAAGGTTGAGAGTGATGTCCATAACATTACCATACTCCAAAGGATGAGGGTCATCTGAACTCTTATAGATAATAGTTGAGTTCTCCCATGTTGCAGGTGCGGACATGCCCAATCATATGGAATTATTGGGGTGTGAGATGGGATGAATGTGTCACTCCTTTTAGTGGTTCTATATCGATGCTATAGATTGGTGTTGTTAATAAAGAGATATTTTGGGATGGATACACCCATATGGAATTAGGGAGATGTTTTCTCCTACCTATCATCTATGGTAGATATTGGACTACCAATGTCAATGGAGGGGGTTCTAAACCATTGGGTAGTTCTTCAAGGGTTGATACTCCCCTGGTGGAATAGGTTGTGGGTTCCTCGTATCATTATTATAGTTGTGTATAACAATCCACGATAGGACAAGGTGTGGGACATCTATAAAAATTTAATAGACAGAGTATTTAATCCACTTTTAGAATAAGGTGTGGGTTCTATATCCTTGGATTTGGTACTCCTGTATCATGTCTAGGATCATGTCCTTGAGATGTGACATATGGATAGAGTAGGGACTTTATTGTTTTTGTTATCGAGGGGTCCACTATCACTAGAGTTGGAAATACCATGTTGTTCTAGGGAGAGGACCATTCATACATGAGGTTACAAAAAATTCGATACACCCTATCAAACTAGGGAGTGGGTCCTCTAGCTCAGGGTTTATACCCCATGTCGTGTCTTTGTGCAGTCCCCCCTAGTAATTGAACTAGAATATTGTTACTCCCATGATGGACTAAGGTGAAAATGAACTATCCACAAAGTAGTAATCCCAGGAAGTACCAGGGTGTTTCTCCTCACCAATGCAATAATGCCCCCATCTCTATGTATAAGATGGGGGAGGGTCCTTCATTGTATTTAGTTCTCCAATGGTTGTTGACTGTAGTTAATAGGAACATTCCCCTCCACTTGTTCATGACAATAAATGGTTAGGATCCAGTGAACCCTTGATGGACTGTGTTGTGGACCACTACGTCCAATAATGACAATGGGTTCACGGGATAGTGAGCATCTAGTACTCCATCAACAGTAATCCAGTGGCGAGGTTTAGGTCCCTCCATTATCCCTTTATGGGAAGGATGAACATGATGCATATTCTAGAGTTGTGATCCCCCAAAAGATTGTAGTTTACATGAGAGGGCCTCTCAAATAATGTTCTTATATCCTTACACAAGGTGTATGTTATAGATTTAATGAACTCTGTTGTAGGTGATAGATATTTTCATAGTAAGTTTTCGTGATGGATCATATCACTCAGATTGTTCTCATCTAGGTGCCTCATCTTGTAGATTTTGTTCTCAATGTTTTGGTTTATCAGTTGATTGTCATTTAGACTCATATTTTTTGATATGAGGTTGGGAATTCAGGATACTATGATTCTATGATGAGTATATCTAGGTGATTTTGGGAGTCCTTGCAGGGTTTTCTGGTTTCTAGGTTGACCCCCTTTTGGACTGAGCAAACTAGTCGTGTATAGCTTAGGATGGTTTGAGATGTATTTTCCCTCTTCGTTAGGCTCCCTCTAGCTAGGATGAGTATAATTTTTCCTTTTAGTATCCCTTTATAATTAAGGGCTTTGGGTCACCACCATAGTATTCTAATAATCACACCTATATGGGTTTTTTAGACATGTTTTTTTCTAATACAGACTATAGGCCATTGAAAATAGTCCTCAATGGAACCAAGGTTGGTGGAGCATAGTCAGCATAACAAAAAGAGGTGTTTGTTAATTCCTGGCTGATGAGCTTTCTAATAGTTTCATTTGATAGAAACCCCCTCCTTCTAAGAAGTCTAGACTCTTTTATAATTTTTATTGGGAATGTGTTTGTACCTTTGTATGATATCAGCACATCTACCATTTAACGAGTATTATAACACCACCAACATTTTATGATATGTTACAAATAAATACTTTCTATTCATTAGATATCCTATATTGCAAGAATCCCTATGTATCTTGTGAAACAAACATTATAGGATAAAGCTATATGCTATAAATTAATTATAAATTTTCCACTTCTATGTTTTGAATTTCTAAAAACAATTATCTAGAGTTTTTTCCAGTAAGTCGTTTGGAGTCTGATAGAACCAACTTGATTTTTTTGATAAATAGTAACATATCCTTAGGAATATTAGTATAAATAGTAATATTTCCCTTATAAGTGGTAAATAATGATAATATTTTATTTTCTTATGGTAATAAGATAATGAGAAGTTAATTAATTTTTTGATGTAATACAAAAGTAATTTTAACTTCAAATTGTAATTTTTTTGAATTAACATTGTTTTCTATTTCAAAATTAAGTTAAAAAAAAATAAAAATTATTTTCAAAAAATGGAGTTCATTATTTAATTCTACACTTTTAAATATGGTTAGGGTGAATTTTTGGGATTTTTCTAAAATACTTGAATTTTTTTTATGAATTGTAAAAATACAGATTTGAGTTTTTGGTAGTTTAATGACTTAATAATGATATAATTATTAATATAGTGGTATGGTATACTTTTGTACAGTATCTTATGTCTTGAGGTGTCCCAAGTGTCTTAAAAGATGTGCAATCCCATGGTTTGGTGAAAACAACTAACGAGGTGTCCCGTTGAAATTATTAAAAAACTACCACTCTTTCACTCTAAATACCCACTCACCCCACTTCGTTTTCATTCATTCCAAACCCAATATCCTCTATGATCTGGTGGTATTAGCTCCCTTGGATTTCTCCCACAATTCCCTTAATCCCCCTACGTCTCATCCTTCAAGATCAACGAGTAACTCTACATGGTAAGGGAATCATTCATTCTCTTATTTTAGTTGACACTTCCTTTATGTTATCTATTTAATTTTATGTTATCATAAGTTGGGGTTTGATTTTATGTGTTCTTATTACCGTACATTTTTTTTTAAATATGATGAGATACCATTTTTCTCTTATCATTTCATTTTTTGAAATTTTAAGCGACGTCGTTAGGCTGCTGATTTTCCATAAGGGATCTCTCACCTTTTATTTTATTTTCAAGTTCGTCTCTTTTATTTTTCACTCCTCACATCGTCTGTCCAGATGAACATGATAAACCCCAGTATTATCTATATAATGTAACTCTGTCATGTTAATGGAATAACTATCATCAATATATTTACTCCCACCCTTTTATTTTTATAAATGAAATCAACATCCATGAGGTTCCAATTTATAACCTTTGTGGGCGACGGAGTTTCTTTCATCACTTTATCCTTCATTACTGGCCATGAAACCATTTTAATGGTTGAACCAGATAATAATATATGTATTTCAACTCATTAATGTTATATAATCCTCATACACTCATAATATAAGATAATAATACAAAACAAGGTCATTATGATAAAAACGGCCAAGTTAATAAGAGTATTTGTAATATACTTTTAACTAATGAGTCAGCATCATGGTATATAACCCAAAAATAATTTATATCTCCTCAATGTAATTAATAATATATATTAACAATTATGGATGTTTAAAAACATATCAAACGAACTTCCATTCATGAAACAAGTAAACAAATCATGAAAACTACAGAAGAAAAATCTTCCAAAACAAGAAAATTGTACCTCATAAACCTATAAAAGATACATGAATGAACATAAAAAGTTTTAATAAATAAATTACATGTATAGGAGGTTATAAATATTTTAATTAATGAAGCTAAATTTTTTTATTCAGGTCATTAAAACAAATTAAGGACAGACTCGATCATAAGGTATGGGGTTTATCATCTCACATTCCTTTCTCTGAGATTTTCATTGTTCGCTACTTATTTCTTGTGTCTATTATATGTGTACTACAATTGGATATATAACAACTTTATTCTCTTTATTTTCATTTTATTCAAGGATTCAATTCAGGGTTATTATGTTCGGGTCATATGATTCGACTGATTACATTGTTGTAAGAGACATTGTCTCAACTGCTATTTTGTTGTGACTAACATCGTGTGGTGCACCTAATAAAACTTATGTGGTGTACCTACTACCCATTTGTGATAAATTTTCATTTGAAATTATATTTAAATTAAATATACATAATCTCATATCATGGATATGTTTTTTTTTTCTAATCATATACCATTTTACATATGATGTTTATTTGGAATGTTATTTTAATTATGAAAATATTGATGAATCTGTATACTCTACTCTATACAGATAATGAAAAGGAATATTGCTCTTTTATTAAATAAATGTATTAATAATGATTTGGATATGCGGTGGTGGGTGGGGCCCGCTATAACTCGTCAATGAATCAGTAGGTCTCATGGAACAAATCAGTTTTGCGACAAACCCTTCTAGTTCATTTCCAAAAATCAGACAGTTTTCTACCCACATAACTAAACCGTTTTTATGGAATTATGGTTTCATGTGCCAGATAAATGACGTCCAATTAATAATAATTCTATTTATTCATTATTAGTTATTACTATCTTTGATATTTTTACTATGATAAAATCTTTGGATGCAATTTCATTCTCAGTTTATTAATGGCGTGAGTTTTTCATTTATTCACCATGCCATATAGATTATGTCAAACTGTTTACAATTTAATTATTATTTATTCTTCCTTCCACCATTTTTATCCCTTAATAATCATTTGATATCACCCCTTTCATTGCCTACCTTTAACAGGTGATGAAGTGGAGATCATTTATTGAGTTCTTGTGGACACAATTTTTTGATTTTATTGTGTATTGTATTATAGTAACCTTCTCAAATGTAATTTGACTTACGTTTATGTATCTAGTTTCATCAAGACTACTTAATTGACTATTACTTTTGGATTTTTATTCCTTCTAACCATTCCAATATAAAAATTAATGCACCGTCTCCGGTCTAGAGGGGTTGGGGTGTTATAGTTGGTATCAAAGGAAGTTTAGGAGAAAACTTGGAAACTAGAGTTGGAAATGTATAGTTGGGAACAAACCCTAAGGATGTATTTGGGGATAAACATACAAGAAAATCCTGGAATTTTGGAAAGGAATAGATAATGTGGATCATTCAAGCCTTATATCCTTTTCTGGATATAGGTAGGTAGAGGTGGCTTTGGCACAGATATATCTAACGGTAAAACCTGAAAACACTGCTTTGATAAAGACTCGAATTGGAACTGGTGCACGAAAACAGGCATTGCTGCACTCTTGATTACGAAACTCCGAGGGGATATTCTTAGGATAATTCACATTTTCTTTACAAGCCATTATGAAGATGTTTAATGTAAATTTTTCCTCATAGGAACAATGTTTATAAGATTATCTATGCATATAATTTCAATCTATGTTGACTTATTTTCTATTTTAGATTCATAAACTAATCAAGTGTATCCCATTATTTAGAAATAGTGACTAATGGAAGAAGGGGAATTGACACTCATGGTAAAGGTAGGGATCTCTCTACCAAGCATGTCAATACAGTCAACGTTGGAGCAGATCAGATCATGGCCATATTGGGATGACATACTCAAGTTGTAACGAATAACCATTCCAAAAATGTGTTGGATCGTTTCATGCGGCAGAAGCCCCCATCATTCCATGGGACTTCTAATCCAGTGGTTGCGGAGCAATGGATCAAGTCCCTTGAGAAGATATTCATGGCATTGAGATGCAATGATATTGAAAAGGTAGTACGTGCTGTATATTTTTTCAAGGGAGATAGTGATCAATGGTGGTCTCTGATTAAAAATACCATGGAGGAATAAGAAATAGGAGATATGGTATAAAGTAATTTTAAGGAAATATTCTTCTAAAAATATTTCCCCCATGAGCAACGAACTAATATAAAGAGTAAATTCCTTGGATTAAAATAAAAGGAAGAAGATAGTGTTACAGAGTATGAGGCTACCTTTACAAGGCTAGCAAGGTTTGGTGTAGATTATGTACGTGACTCGGTAGACTAGATTGATCATTTCTATGATGGTCTTAAGCCATGTATTCTAAGGGCACTAGGTTCTCAAAAAAATTCATCATTTGATGAAATTGTATCAAGTTCCATCAAAACTGAGAAGGAATTTTCTAGATCAAATCTTTTCAACGGAATCCAAGATAAGAAGTGTTACTCTGATATCAAAGGAAAAGAAGAAGCACCAATGAAGAGAAAGGGAACAAATAAATTCCCATTATGTGAGATTTGTGGAAACAAACATCTCGGTAAATGTTTGAGGGCTTGGGAGTCTGCCATAACTATGGAGAAAAGGGTAGTCGATCAAATGAATTCAAATGGAAGAAAAAGTTCAATGATATTTAATGCTACAATTACAAATAGATGGGAAACTATGGAAATTAGTGTCCTAGGTGCCAGGAAACATTCCATAGAAAAAGACAAGAGAAGAATGGAGAGCCTATGTGATTACAACCATAGAGGATGAAGTTATTAATGAAGTGGTGGTAGGTAATATAACTGTGTCCTCAAACTTAGCCAACACTTTATTTGATTCTGTCTCAATGCATTCTTTTATATCTTCTCAGTTTTCCAAGAAAATTAGATATGTCCAATTTGATTTAATAATGGAGTTGTTAGTCAAAACTCCAAGGGGATGTATCATTGTAACAAAGTCATGTCGACTAGCCCCCCTCTAGACACCAAAATGTGTTTTAGTTTCTAACCTTATCATCATACCAATGATTGTATTTGATATAATTATTGGTATGGATTGGATATCAATATATGTTGTGAAGATTTATTGCAAGAAAGAGGAAATTACAATTTTTGAAAATGGAATAGAATCTCTTATCTTTAAAGAGGAGACCTCTCCATCTGATTCTTCTCTAGACCCACCCATAGTGGCTATATTGAATGAAATTCTTGGAGATGAGGACAACCCAATATCTATGGGTGAGGAAAGAAATATTAAAATTGAAGATGTATATATAGTGAAATAATACATTGATGTATTTACAGATGATTTACCTGGACATCCTCCAGAGCGTGAAATTGTGTTTTCCATTGAGTTAATTCATATTGCAAGACCTATATCAAAGACCCCCTATAGAATGGAAACTATAGAGTTAGTAGAGCTAAAGAATCAACTAGATGATTTAAGGGACAAAAAATTTATTCGACATAGTGTTTCTCCATGGGGAGCCCCAGACATGTTTGTCAAGAAGAAAGATGGATCCATGAGGATATGAATTGATTACAGGTAAATCAAGGCTATTACAATAAATAATAAGTATCCTCTACCCCGGATTGATGATTTATTTTATCATCTTCATGGAGCTCAATAATTTTCAAATATAGACCTTCGATCGGAATATCATCAACTGAGTGTGATGAAGGAAAATAATCTAAAGATAACATTTTGAACCAGGTATGGATATTACGAGTTTATAATGATGCCTTTTGGACTGATAAATTCTAGACTTGTGTTCATGGAGTTAATGAATAGAGTTTACAAAGAATATCTTGATATCTTTGTTTTGGTATTCATTAGCGATATCCTTGTATACTCAAAAATCTATGAAGACCATGAGAATCACATGCGAATTATTCTATGAACTCTTAGAACCAATAAATTATATGGGAAGTTTAGAAAGTGAATATTTTGGCTTCAAACTGTATCTTTTCTACGCCATATTGTCTCTAAGGATGGAATCCAAGTTTATTCTGCAATGAAAAAGGCAATCGAAGAATGGCCCATGCCAACAAACATAATAGAGGTATGCTATTTTAATGGATTATTAGTTTACTATCAGCATTTTGTTTAGAATTTTTCATGACTAACTAACCCACTAAACAAGATCTCATGTAAAGGAGTTACGTTTGGGTGGACAAAATATTGTATTGAATGCTTCGAAGAAATTAAATAAAGATTGGTCAATGCTCCAGTTTTGACTCTTCCATCTGAAATTGAAGGATTTGTGATATTCAGCAATGCATCAAAGAATGGGTTGGGTTGCGTCTTTATGAAAAACTATAAAGTTATTGCTTATGTATCAATATTTTTGAAGACCCATGAGAAAAATTATCCAACTCATGATCTTGAGTTAGCAGCAGTAAAATTTTCTCTAAAAATAAGGAGACATTATCTCTACGGGGAAAGATGTGTGATTTGTACAGACCACAAGAGTTTGAAATACATTTTCACAAAAAAAGAACTCAACATGAGGAAAAAGTAGATGCCTAGAGTTATGTAAATATAATGATTGTTCTATACACTACCACCCAATAAATGCGAATATGGTGGGAGATGCATTAAGTAGGATGAATCATGGACTTTAGAACCAAATAAGGATTGAGAGAGATCTTATATCTTTGGATCTACTAATGTTAGATATGGGAATTATTAAGGAAGGGGAAAAATGTTTCTCTTTCAAATTATGGATAAACCATCTTTATTAGACAAATAAAAAGATCTCAATATGATGATGAAAATCTGCATAATAAAATTTTTTCTATTATGGATGGGAGATTGGAAAACATCATGTAAGAGGAAGGAGATCTAATGTTTTGGAAGAGTGTATGTGTCCCATCCATATCTGAGATAACAAGGGAATTATAAGATGATTCTCATAGCTCAACATTCTCTTTACACCTAGGTTGCACCAATATGTACATAGATCTGATGGAATATTTTTTTGTGGGATAATATGAAGTGGAAAATTGCTGACTACATATCAAGGTTTCTAGTATGTCAACAAGTGATGTTGGAGAGTCAAAATCCCAAATATGTGATGCATCCTATACCTATTCCTATGTAGAAGAGGGATTAAATTATGATGGATTTTTTCACAAGACTATAAAGGGAATCTAGAAGGAAAGATGAAATATGGGTAATTGTTGATCGTCTCACAAAATCAGCACATTTCCTTCCTATAAGAGAGGATTTACCGCTTGAGCACATGAAAAGACTTTATAATAATTAATTTTTAAGACATAATGTTTCACCTATATCGTTTGTGTCTGATCAAGATCCCTTGTTTACATTAATATTCTGGAAAAGTATCCAAAGGGCTTTCAATATTGATCTTCGTATGAGTACTGCTTATCACCGCCAAACTGATGGACAGTCTGAAAGGACTATTCAAACTCTAGAAGATATGTTGAGGTCATGTTCTCTTGACTTCCAAGGTATGTGGATCAATACATGACATTTATGGAGTTTTCCTACAACAATAGTTTCCATTCTAGTATTTAAATGTCTCCATATGAAGCATTATAAAAAAAGAGATGTCGAACTCCAACTTGTTGGGATGAAGTTGGGGAGAGGAAACATATAATCCCATAACATATTGAAGAGACCAAGACAAAGATGAAGACCATCCAAGCCCATATTAAAGAAACCCAAAGTATGTAGAAGAGTTATACAGACAATCAGATAAAGTATTTGGAATTCTAGGTGGGAGATCATGTCTTTCTGAAAGTATCTCCATGTAAGGGTTTCTTAAGGTTCAGTAAGAATGGGAAACTGATCCCCAGGTATAGCGGACCATTTGATGTTCTGGAAAGAATCAGAGTTGTAGCTTAACATTTAGTGAGGTTGCCAAATATCTCTAGATTTTGTGATGTGTAACACTTTTCATTCTTAAAGAAATACATGACAGACCCAATTCATGTACTCACATATGAAGAAATATTACCGGAACCTGATTTGTCATATTGTGAAAAGCCTGTCAGGATTCTTGACATAAGGGAGAAACAATTGAGAAATCTGACAAATCATCGAGTGAAGGTTCATTGTAGAAGCCAAAATATGGAGGAACAATATGGGAACCATGGGATTTCATGAAGAAGAACCACCCAAATATTTTTTGCAGGCATTATACCAATATTTCGCGGACAAAATTTCCAAAGGAGGGAATAATAAAACACATCAAACATTTTATGGTATGTTGGTCGTAAATACATTATATTCATTAGATATCATATATTTCATGATTCCTTAAGTCTTTTATGAAACAAACATTATAGGATAATGTTATATTCTATCCATTTAACATAAATTTTCCACTTCTATGTTTTGAATTTCGAAAAACAGTCTTCTAAAGTTGTGACCAGTAAGTCATTTGGAGTCTGATAGAACCAACATGATTTTTATTAATAATAGTAACATACCCTTATTAATATTAATATGAATAGTAATATGTCCCTTATATATAGTAAATAATGATAATACTTTATTTTCTTAAGGTAATAAGATAATAAGAAGTTAATTAATTTTTCAATGTAATACAAAACAAATTATACCATTAAATTATTATTTTTCGAATTTACATTCATTTTATTTAAAAATTAAATTAAAAATACATAGAAAATTATTTTCAATAAATGGAGTTAATTTTTGAATTCTATAGGTCAGAATATGGTTGGGGGGAATTTTTGGGATTTTCCAAAAATACATGAATTTTCCTTAAATAGTAAAAATATAGATTTGAGTTTTATGTAGTTTAATGACATCATAATAAAGAAATTACTAATATAAAGGGATGGTCGACTTGTGTACAGTATATTATAACATGAGGTGTCCCATGTGGCTTAAACCATGGGAAAATACCATGGGAAATCCCATGGTTTGGCAAAAACCACTAATGAGGTGTCCCATTGAAATTATTAAAAAGACTACCACTCTTTTACTATAAATACCCACTCACCCCCTTCATTTTCATTCATTCCAATACCAATATCCTATAAGATCTGGTGTTATTTCCTCCATAGGAGTCCTCTAAAGGTTGCCTTAATCCCCCAAGGTCTTTTCCTTCATGATATAGGAGTTACTTTACAAGGTAAGGGAATCATTCATTCTCTTGTTTTTGTCGACACTTTATTTATGTTATCTATTTGATTTTCAATTTTCTTATGTTGGGGTTTAATTATATGTGTTAATATTAATGTCCTTTTTTATTTAATTATTATGAGACACCATTTTTCTCTCATCATTTCATTTTATGAAATTTTATGCGACGTCGTTAGGCTGCCAGATTTTCATAAGGGATCTCTCACCTTTTCATTAATTTTCAAGTTAATCTCTTTTAATTTTATGTCCTCACCTCCTCTGTCCAAATGAACATGATAAACCCTAGTATCATATATATATATACTGTAATTAGATCATGATAATGGATGAAATATCATCAATATCATTACTCAATCCCTTTTATTTTTTATAAACAAAATCAACATCCATGAGGATCCAATTTATAACCTTTGTGGACGACTGGGTTTCATTAATCACTTTCCCCTTCATTACTGGTAATGAAACCATTTTAATGGTTGAACTAGATAATAATAAATATATTTAAACTCGTTAATGTTCATGAATCCTTAGGCACTCATAATTTAAATTAACAATACCAAACAAGTTCATTATTAACAAAATGGCCAAGTTAATCTGAATATTTGTAATAAACTTTTTTCTAATGAATTAGTATCATGATATATAACCAAAAATAATTTATAAAACCTTAATTTAATTAATAAGATATATTAACAATTCTGGATGTTTAAACACATTTAAAATGAGCTTCAATTCAAGAAAACAAGTAAACGGATCATGAAAACAATGGAAGAAAATGCTTCCAAAACAAGAAAATTGAACCTCTTAAACCCATAAAAGGGCCACGTATGAACCTAATAAGGTTATACTGAATAAAATAAATGAATAGAAGGTTTGCGAGTAATTAATTAATGAAGCTAAATTTTATTATTCTGGCCATTATAACAAACAAAGAACACACTCGAGCATAAGGTAAGGGGTTTCTCATCTCACTTTCATTTCTATGAGATTTTCATTGTTCGCCACTTATTTCTTGTATGTGGTATATGTGTACTGCAATTTGATATATAATAACATGATTATCATTATATTAATGTTATTTAAGGATTCATTTGATGGTTATCAAGTTCTGGTTATATTCTTTGACCGATTACATAGTGGAAAGAGACTTTCTCTCAACTGTTATTTTGTTGTGACTAACTTTGTGTGGTGCACCTAATAATACTTATGTGGTGTACCTGTTTCCCATTTGAGATCACCTTTCATTTGAAAGTATATTTATATTAAATATCCATAATTTCATATCATGGATATATTTTTTTGTCAAAACTATATACCATTTTACATATGGTGTTTATTTGGAAAGTTATTTTAATTATGTAAATATTTATGAATCCATATACTCTACTGTACATGGATATTGAAAAGGAATATTGATCTTGTATTAAATAAATTTATAATGAATAATTTAGACATAAAGTGGCGGGTGGGGCCTGCTATAGCCCCTCGAAGAATTGGTAGGTCTCATGAGACAAATCTGTTTGGCAACAATCCCTTCGAGTTCATTTCTAAAAATCAGATAGGTTTATACCCACAAAACTAAACCATTTTTAGGGTATTATTGTTTCATGTTCCAGATACATGACGTCCAATTAATAATAATTCACTTTATTCATTATCAGTTATCACTATCCATGAGGTTTTCACTTTGAAAAAACCTTTGGATGTAGTTTCATTCCCAGTTTATTAATGGCGTGAGTTTTTCATTTATTCACAATGCCATATTAATTATATCAAATTGTTTACAATTTAGTTATTATTGATTCATGCTTCCACCATTTTTATCCCATATAAATCATTTGATATCACCAATTTCATTTTCTACCTTCAAAAAGTGATAAATAATATATCATTTATTGAGTTTCTCTGGAAGAAATTTTTAGTTTTTGTTATTTATTCTATTATTGTAACCTTGTCCAATGTAATTTGAGTTACCTTTATGTATCTAGTTTCATTAACACTAATAAACTGATCGTTCCATCAATATTTCATTCCTTATAACCATTCCAATATAACAAGTAATGCACCAGCTCTGTTCTAGTGGGGTCAGGTTGTTACAGTTTTGGATAGATTTATTCATGCATTTTAGTTTATATATTTTCATATCGATACAATATTTCATTGAGTTGTTTGTGGGTGCATGCATACTGGTACTTATGTGAAATCCCTATAATTTTGTGATATAGACTCATGAAACTATTCACCGCCATATAGACTATTAAAGATAGGGTTAGGGATCCTAAAACTAGACCACATCCGGTAGGTTAATGAAATTCAAATCCATAGGTTTTAATTAAAATAAAGAATATGAAATTATGTAATCATCCTCTATCCGTACATAACTGAGTCCCTTCAATGTGGAAACCATTTTTATGATATGGTCACCTATGCTAGAGGGAAGATATAGTAATAAGGAATTCAAAAATCCTTTATTTAGTTCCTAAAAACAATCATCACATACAATATTATAAAGCAATTATTCTTCTTTTTTAGTTAGCATTGTCATCATGGTATAAAATTTAGAAAATATTTTAGCTACCCATAAGTAGTAACTTTATAATGAATGAAATAAACAAATCTATATTTTATTGGTTCATCTTTACAACTATACAAAAAAAATTATTCTTACTAGGATCAACAATTAATATATTCTTCGAAAAAACATGTCCATGGAATGATATTTATTGGAACCAATATTCACACATTCTAAATTTCTGACTTTAGTTATTTTATTTTTGGATTTGAAAGACAATCCTTAGTTTTCAGTCAAGGAAACCTGAATTTTCAAATATAAAAATATTATATAATTAACCCTTCTAAGAAAAAAACATATTTTCAAGGAATATTGTATCCCTATGGTACATAAAGACATCGGGTGCATTATACAACACTTATAGAATATAAAAAATAACTTAATTTACATATATATTATTAAACATTGTGTTGAAGATAACTTCCTCTTAAACCACCAACTAGTGATACCCCACCATTAGATCAATCTTGGAATAATACTATGATCTCATTAGATGATCAAAAACAAATCATCGATATAGCGAAAATGATACTTATTAAAAAATTCTGTTATTCAATGATATATAATCAATGTAATTCCTCATTTAACTATCCTTCTTTTAAGAATAAAAATAGGTGATCCCCAAGGAGATGTAAATGAAAAAAATGAATCCTTAATCATGAAACTCTAGTAAATTATTATTCACTTAAAAAAAGTTCGACCTGTCCAATTCGATTAAGGGGTTTTGAAATTGTATTTGCATGAAGAACTAGGTTTACAATAAATTAAATATCATGATCATGAATAAAACATAGTAAATCCTTATAATAATCATCTTTATATCATTTCCCCAATTGGAAATCACTAATTTGAATAGTTTCTTTATTTTGAAATAATTTTTTTAAGAAAATTTAATTTTCATTTCTAATAAATTTCTCAACATCATGATATTTTCTGAAAGGTATTATATTATTTAATAAATCGTAAATGAAACTACAATAAATATTATCATGATATAAATAAAATTAAATCCTTAAATGTTTTTATAAAACACTATTAGGGGATGATTTAAATTATTTATAGGGAATAAAATCTTTTTAATATCTATATGAATATACCTAAAAATAATGATTTATTTAATACTTCCCCTGGTTTTTTCGAAAAAAGTTTTATATTACCATCCTAAGGTTATACATCAAATTTAAATTAAAATTTCATAATAAATTTGATAATGATAGAATACATACCCAAACATGGTTTTTGAATAACAAAAATAAACAAGTAATACTCCTTTCACCACTACATTCAATGTTCTTACATCAACCTCAGTAATAAGAAAATATTTTTTCATATGTTCCAACTTTCTGACTTCATGAAATTCATCATGAGAAACAATATTCAAACAAATGATAACATAATGAACCAAATAATTAAAATTAAAACAAATCACTAATTAATGGAAATTGGTTACCCCATTCATTGAGTATTGGGGAATAAAATTTTTTCACTCATGATCCTTGTGACTAATCTTACGACTCAAAAAAATATAAATAATTTAAGACACATTACCTGGTATACTTTTTACAACAACTATCAAAATAAAATTGCCTATTGTTTTAACATATGTATTTATGTGATGAATTAATTACAATTTCATTCAATCTAGGCCTTTTTTATTAATGTTTTCATGGAATTCATTGTCATATATGAAATCTATTTTTAACTTTTTGGTATACCTTACAAGTTCATAAAAAATATTGAATTCATAGTATGTTAATGAAATTAGTTATATTGGCTTCACCCCAATTTTAACTGACTAATCTTACTGGAATTCTCATTGATATAATATAGTATATACCTAACAATTATTTTTAATTTTTCTTCATGAAGAACAATAAAATATTTATCATTGTTCATCCATTCCACAATTTTTTTATCCATCCTATGTTAAACAACCATGGTTAAACATTCCAAAAGGACGATATTCTTAAATGTTCTCCATTAAAATTATTATAGATCATCTATCTCTTTGGTATTATTAAAAACATTCCACCATCAACCATATTCTACAGCCAAATGATATATAAAATGTTTAATTCTTGACACCATGAACACACCATTACTTAAAATATATTTTTCTGAGAATTTATCTATCCCTCAACAACCATTGGATATGAAGTTCCACCTAACACTAGATAGTTCTATTTAATTATGTGATCATTTATAATCATGATCCTCTATTCTAGATCTAGTTTCTCTTAATCATTAATTCCACCACTATTTATTACAAACATCAACATATTCGTCACCCTATAAAATATATTAGTTCTAAATTCAACCATTTATTGTTGATTATTTGAAAGGATATGGCCCTCTTGATGCATTCCTACAAAAAACTCCCTATATTCAATATTGAAACCAATTTTGAAAAAATATTTTATTGATGAAGTAAATAGTAAGATTAAAATGATATATCATTTAAAGATAAAAATTAGGTAAACTTATTTTAATGTTACTGAATAATCATCATACGAAGTCATAATGTTTTCTAAACAATTAGTCTAACAAAAACTATTTTGAACCACCCTTAAATATCACATATTCTACTTTCATTAAATTAGAATTCACATTCTTCCATTCCCAATAAAATATTTCATATTTTTGTCTTAGATAGATGGGTCATATATATTTTTTAATAAAACAATATATCAAAAACCATAAACTTATACATAGTATCCCGATTTCCTACCAAAATTAATTTAAAGATAATTCTGATTTCATTTCATGATATATCATAAAAATTCAATCTTAACAAAACTCATTTATATAATCTACATTAAATTCCAATAAAAAATTGAAATATTTGATGAGAATAAAATTCTCAATGATTTATACTATTATAAAAAAATAATTTAGAATGAAAAAAATATAAAAACCCATGAAAATCCAATTTTTTAACGAAATACATTATCAAATAAAAGTAATATCATTTTTATTTTGGAAACACCATTATTTTACATTTTCATCTCAAATTACATAAATGAAAACACATTAGAAAAGACTATAAAAATCAAGTATTTTCCTTCAGACAACATCATCTTAAATCCATTAAAACCTATATAATTTGGAAAACAATAAAGATATTGTACAATAAAATTATTTTTATACCATAATCATTACATAATGCATCCATGAGTTATCGGGTTGAACACATCACAAAATCTATATCGGGGTCACATGTGAGCTATAATGGGAATCAACCACTCAGATAAATTTTATCGAGAAGAACTATCATATATAATGGATCTCAAAAACATTTAAAAAATATAAATGTTCAATATCTTGAATAAAACCATTGAATATTATTTTTAACATCATTTGAAAAACAAATTTATATTTCCAAATAAGATTTTTTTTCTTAAAAAATCATTTTCAACAGAAAAATAACAATTTAAAGAAAAATAAGGATTTGTATGTAATAAAAAAGAAATCATGAAAATGTATCTAAATTTTACATAATAGGTATGGTATCAATAAAAGTTCATATCACTATATATTTTAATATAAAACATTCATTCTATCATCCATAATGAAAGTCAAAAATTTAATAAAAATATTCTTTTTTCATATCCAATGAAATAAATAGAAATATAATTGGTCATAAATTTAATTTATCTCCTTATAAATATATTAAAATAATATTTTTGAATGCATGAAAATTAAAGATAATTATTCTGAAAAAAAAAATCATTATTATATTTAAACCTTTTTTTGTAATGTGTCCCTCGCATTGATACTTACTAAAAAAGTCTCTTTTTTTCTATATTTATAAAATCATGTTAATTATTGAAATACTTGATAAAATTTTTCACGTTAATTATTCCAGTCAATTTATATATTACCACATCATATACAACTAAATAATCATTTAATTTCATCCGAGACATATTGATGATATTCAATTCATATGTCCAAAAGAACATTGTTATGTTGACTACGGTCAAAGTGGTCATTATTCCATTATATCAATAATAATAATCATGACATAAATATTATTTGTATTCATATATTTAATATTTAATAATAATAATTAATGATGGTTACGAAAAATGGCCTTTCTTACAATTAAGGAGGTGGTATGTCATATATACGCATGAGTAACATTTACATTTTTCAAAGAAAATAATGGAAATAAGGTATGTATTATTTTCACATTCCAATATTATTATAATATAATAAAAATAACATAATTTCGTTAAAATACTTATATATATCATTCATGTGATTTGGTGAAGAAAAATAATCACATTGCTTGATAGACATGGTATTAAACACTTACGCATGAATATTGTAATCATATTTTAGTGAATATAAAATGGAGAAAAATGATATATTATAATTTAATGGTGAAATATATTTCATGAATTTCATACACAAACAATAATTCCATCGTAATAACTTAATGTGGAAGATGGTGATTGAAAACATTTTACATTTTTTACAAGGGAGTAGTTCGTCAGACACATAGATGATGGTTTCATTTCCCCTTTCCTATAAGAGGTAATGGATATAGGTTGTTACATTAACAAAAAAACTAATAATTTTTCGAAATATACATATTTTATAATTTTATAATTGTTAAATAACATTTATTGTAGGTGAATAAAAAATAAAATAAAAACACTCTCTAAAGAATGATATATATTCTTTAGAAAATATCATAATGTTTATAACAAAATAATTCCACAGTTGGTTTTCAGATGTTGGATAATTCTATAATATGTATAGAGGAAATTAATTATTTTATTTGGGTAGATATTGGTGGAAGAAAATGTTTTAAATTGTGATAAAATGGTAATAAAAATTTCCCTTTCCTAGGAGTGGGGAGGGGAAATCTAAGAATTTCATAAGATATTAAATTAATATAATATAACATTTATTCCCAAATGGATCCAAATTTATAATATTCGAATAAAATGTGATTAATATTTTAAATAAAATCATGAATTTATTTGATACATATGGATCATATTTTTAGGCTTTTTTTCTTTAACCATTTATTAAGCCTTTTTACACTTATTGTGACTATAAAGATTTTTAAAAGTTGAGGGTAGTAATAGATACAATAAAAATAATAACATCCCAAAAATTTAACATTGAAGATATTTTAAACTATATTCCAATCACTTGATTTATTAGCTGTTTTTTAGGAATTTCATAACATTTCTTGAAATACTATTTTTTAAAAAAATCAATAAAACAAATTTATGAAAAATTCATTTACATTTAATTTTATAACATCATGATAAATAATGAAATTAAAAGAAAATATTTTAGTACATCTGTTAAAAAAATTTATTTCATGATTTTTAGGGTAATATGAAATCTGTCCACATATACTAATTTCAATATAATGATTATCATTTATTTTTATTTTTCTCTTTAATTGAATAATTTATATGTCAACATAATGTAATAATTTAATGTAATTTTATCAGTAAAAATTTTAAAAAATTATTTGCACAATTAAGATAAATATTTAATATTTCATAATAAAATTTATAATTGAACATATCTTTTATCTATCCCCATATTGAAAAAAATAATATATATTAAACACAATAATTTTACATTTTTTAATTTTCATTGATTAAAATCTTATAAAATTAATATATACATAAAAATTGGAAAAGTAATAATATTCATTCTTTCTATGATTATGAATATGATACAATTATATAATAAATTTTAGTCCCACACTAGGGTTGTTATTTTCCACTTATCATTTTATATTTTACATTAGTTACCGTACTTATTCATTATATTATTAAAAAAAATCACAAAGGTTACTCTTCATCTTAAAAAAAATAAAAGTGAAATTTTTACTAAATTTAGAACCATTGATTAAAAATAGGCAATAGTTTTTTCAAGATTCTATTCAAATTATTGGCATAATATAATTGTCAGTTAAAACCAAAAAAAGTTGAAAACCCCTTTTCCAAATATCTCCAATTTTATTTAAAAGGCATTTATAATAAATTAAAGTAGAAAAATCCTTCTAAAACCATGATTATATTGTTTTAAATAAAATATAACTAATTAAAAATTTAAACAAATAAAAGAAAATTACCTGATAAAAAAATGAAACGAAATACAATGTTCAACAACAAAATTATTATATTTCAATATTTACTAAAAAAATCAATCTCTTCATAGAATTCACTAAAGTGAATGTCAAGATAAATTTTTTGTTATTATTTTATAATTGAAATTATTTTTTACATTGAAATTTTATTATTGGAAAATTAGTTTTTTAAATAAAATCTTATATGAATTTAGTAAACTGAATCTCTTCCCTTCTTAATATTAAAAATACATAATTTTTTAATAATGAGTATAACTATCAAATTAATGAATGCTATAAATATGAATTTTTTTTTTCATATTTAAATTGTTTATTACTATAATACAGAACATCTATTCCACTCCATGGACTGTGTTATTATCTAATCAACTACATGGATCACCAATATTTCTATAATATAGACATTCGTTCGGTGTATAATGAATTAAGGGATATATACTATGATATACTAATGAATATCATTCATATACGGTACTAACAATATTATTTTATAGAAATATCATTTTGACATTAAAAATATAGATAAATTTTAATGGAACTAGTTATTAGTGTTTTTAGAGATTTATTTCAAATAATTTATGGTACTATTTAAAGATGATAATATTATATACTCCATAGTAAATGAGAATCATGATGATAATTTAAATATAATTCTAAACAACATGAGGAAGGATAAATTAAATAATTTTTTTTTAAAATTTTAGATCTTGATGGATGAAGTGTCATTCATGGGAAATTATTACAATCAAGGGGATCTTTAAGATCTATCATCAAAAAGGGTTGGTGAGGAATGGCCCAAAAAATCTATAGCAGTGATCAGTAGTGACTATGAATAATATGGGTAGTGTCATTGATTTTTGGGATACATTATATCAATATTAAACCCACAAACACATATTAAATTATTGGCTTTATAGTTATATTGGACGTATAAATGTGAAAAGTGATTCAAGCTGTTGAAAAAGAGGCTAGTCACATCACCATTACTAATAAAACCCTGAATTGGGGAAGGATTGATATCTGTAGAATTTCATTGAAGAATTTCATTTGTTGTGCCCTCCAAAAAAATATAATGTGATATCTTATTTCACATTAAAGATGAAGGTGTGTTTTCACGGTTGTCCAACACAAGATATAATGTTTGAGGTATTAATTGTCACATTAATGATTTAGATTCATTATCTATATTATAAGAACTATGAAATACATATAGATCATATGAGTCTCAAGTACGTATTAACATGGAATGATCTCATTATAAATCTCAAATAAGATTATAGTTATTCATGGATTATAATTAACTAATATATTTCAATCTTGAGATTCAAAAAAATGTAAAAGTTTATATATAGATACGAAAATGAAATATTACCCATGGTAATTATTTATGACTGTTTTTTTCATAAGAAATAGAATGACAGACATGATATTCATGGTGGAATAAACTCTATCCCACTTTGATGAAATAATTTATCAACTATCCTTTATATATAATATTTAGGCAGATCAAAAGAACAATGTGGGGATATAAAAAATTAAGGATCCTATAATAATGTTGAAAGCCTTAGAGATAAACATTAATGGTTACTGAATTTTGTGATTTTTTCCATAACTATGTGTACATCTTGATATTATGATTAAGAATAAGTTATTTGATGATTCTCAAAACGCAAAATTATCTTTCCACAATGGGATAAAAAAGAAGGATAGAGAAATCAATGTGCAATATCAATCGGAAAATATGAATAATGAAATTTTATAATATACATCAAATATCTAGGTGTAAAAAATGTGATGTCAGAAAGGAAAAATCCCATGGGTATTATGTAACCATTACATATAACCAAATTTAAATTCTTTTATATCACTATAGTCGTTTCCACTATTCTCATGATGAAATCCAAATGAAGCAATGCGATTTGTTTTGTTGTGGATTAGCTCTCTAAGATGACCTACTTTGTCCCTTGTTGAGAATATAAGACCATATACCATCATTCCAAGATATATTTAATATGTGGAGGCTATATGGTGAATCACTTATGATAATATAAAATCATGATATAAGGTTTACATAAAAATACATGAAAAATATCCAGCATTCCCCAAACATAGAATTGAACCTCATTATTTCCTATCACCCCCAAACAAGTGGGTAATTTGAGTAGAAAATAAAGAATCATGTGGAAATTTTAAGAGTCTTTTTGATGATAATTAATGGAGTTTGGACTAGCATATTACATTTCTTATGATCATAAATAAGATTAGTTGCACTCACAGATTCAAATTTCTCTATATAAATAAATCTATCAATATATATTTAGAACATTTATATTTTTGAATGAAGATGGAGAACAAATGATTTTGGAAATTTTATTAGCTAATGAAATAACTATGAATGTTATGATTATTCCAAGTCACATTAATGTAGCACAAATCCAATATAAAAGTATTGTAGATAACATTTAGTGATACCTTGAGTTCTTGGATGGTGATAATTTCTTCCAACATATATCTCCTTATTATATATTCATGAGGTTTGGGAAATAGGGAATGATAAATCTTTTTTATATTATCAGCTTTAAGATTGATAATATCTTTAGAGCTATGATATATCATCTAGTACTCTCCCCAAACAGATCTAATGTATGTGAAATGTTCCAAATATCTCTATTGAAGAAACATATCACTATTAAGGATATATATACTTCGCCCCTGACATTATACTGATTCTATATGTGATAAATTTTTGAAATGAGATTTCAAATAAAGATATCGTTGTGAACATATTAGACATGCAGATAATGTTCCATGAAAAAAAACAACCCACTTTGTAAAAGTTCATTGGTAGAATGGTAAGTATTAAGATTCCACACATTAACATAATGCAGCGATGACGTAGAATTTTCAAAAATAATACTTACTATATTGGCTGAAATTAAATTTCATTGGATTTAATATTAGTGGTTAATATAACAGAATTTAAATTCGTACTATAAGTAAAATAACTAATGATTTACAATTACTATTTTATTATTTCATACAAATGAAGGAACTAAAGGTCTATAATATTTTATAGGAACAATACGAAACATCAAATAATCTTAAAAAGATATTGGAATAGTAATGTAATTTATATTAAATGTAATATTACACATGATACTATAAACCCCATATACTCAAATTCTCTTATAAACATCACATTATACATAAAGACTATAAGAGGAAAGAGAATCATTAGAAATATGAAATTTATTATTAACTATAATATATATCCCATGTAAATAAAGTAGTTAGTGATGATGTATTATTTTATTGGATTTTTTATATTGTTTAAAGGGAAATGTGACTATTAAGATAAAATTTTTACATGTATATTACATAACAGTTGCAATGAGACCTTTATATAATCATTAGAATAGTAATATCACATAATAGAATACTAAAATAACATATTAAAATTAATTTAAAATTATTATAATTTTTTTGGAATTATGCTATTATATTACTTGTTTCTCATTATGAATCAATAATGGTGATATTAGAAAATTTAGCAATCTCTCAAGTGAATAAATAAAATTATTATCATTAAAAACAATATTTTATATGAAATATTTATTTTCAATTAAATCATTATTTCCAATTAATTTGAATTTATTTTAATAAAATAAACAATATATTTTAAATCAGCACTCCGATATCATGTTTTGATAAATTTTTTTAAATTTTTCAAAAGACATTAATTTTTAATGGATAGTAAAAAATACATTTTTGGAATTTTGGTATATTTTTTGAAATACTAAATATGTAATAATTATGTAATAATTATTCTTAAATAATTAATTTTCCAAATATGGTATTTAATAAATAGCGTATTTTAATGAAAGTAAATGGGTTTTAAACCTATAAATAACAATTTAAATTCTAAAATATAAATTAATATCCTTGAAAAAAATTTGTAAGTAATAATTTAATTCTAATGCCATATGAATTATTGAAAATTTTATTTTTTTCTCTCATGAATAAAATTAAAGCACAATTCCATAAATTCACAAAACCGTTAGTTAGAACTAAGGGTGATAAATTGTTTTTCCATTTTACACAACCTATATTTCTAAGGACTGTTTTAAAGAATTAATATACAAATTTCATCATTTAGTTAAAATTACCTATCTATTCAGTCATCTTTATCCACTACCATTTTAATTATATTGTTTAAAAAAATTATTCTCTCAATGAGTCCAATGGAAGAGCCACCAATCTCTCATGGAATCACCCCTCTATGATATGGATGTGATATTTTAGGTACGGGATTTTGTTCCTCATCCATTTTACTAATGTAAATTATAGTAATAGTTATTTTGTTTAAATTATTATATTTTATAAATTTAAAATATTTCTAATGCTATAAAAATATTTTTTCCACAATAATAGGCTTTCATTCTTTATCATTTACTCCATTCCATTAGAAATTTGTATACTTATTATGGTGATAAAATCATTCTTTGAATTTACATGCCACCATCTTTCATTGTGAACACCCAATAGTATGTTCATTGAAATTTATTAAAATAGATGTTATTTTACATCATTGATTAGTTATTTCCATGTTAGAAAGCATATTTCCCCGTCAATGGTTTAAAATAGTCAAATGATTGAGGAATTGTCTTCATATCAATTAATATATTATATGAAACCCATTGTCTATCTCTGGGTTATTGAATAAACTATTTCATAAGATATATGATCTATGTGTCTTACATAGATTTTTAGATATAATTGTTATTCCATGATAGTTCTCCATTATATTTGGTAATTTCATTCCTCTCATGGGATACCATGAATAGATCAAAGGTGGTTATCCTTCCACATAATGTTTTGATTTCCCGGTATATAACCTTAAATTATGCTTGTGTTTTTAGGTTTTATGTTATTTTTACATTCCTTTTATGTAATGATCTTATGTTATATATTTATCATATTATAAAATAATGTTATTATTAATATTCATATTATCATGATATTCCTTTTTGGATCATATCTATCAATCTTACTTTTATTATTACCTTGATACAATTTATATCTCACCCTTTTCCTTTATGTATTCCCCTTGATATCTCATATTTTATGAAAATATTAATCAAATATAGAAAAAAATGATGGAATGTAACGAAAATGATGTATATTTAAAAAAAATATTATATCCTTAATCAGATAAAAGAACTAGACTTCTAGAATCCATAGAATGTGTTTTATGGATCTCTATGTTAAAAATTGTGTAATATAATTTGTAATGATATATGGGTTGTTTTAAAATTAGGATTGTAAGTAATGATATAATTTTTGAATATTATATAAATATGGATGGTTAATTTAATATTTCTGTTATATTGTGATTATATTAATATATAGTTTGAAAATAAAGTGACATTACCCTCTGGTAATAACGATCATGATGGAATCACCAGTATTTGATCATAACATATCATACAAAGCACTTACACATATATCTATATGGATTATTCTAACCCATTAATAATAAAATGATATTTCATGAATCTATCATGATATTTTGGGTAGAAAAAAGATGGACTAGATGAAGTCAACAATGGATTAATAAATGAGTTTAATACATCAAAATAATATATGGTGACATCTTCCTACTTTAAGTAATAATACATTAATTGGGTGAAAATACATTTCTACAATAATAGTAAATTAATAAATAAATTAAAATATAAGGTACAAGTCTAGATTTGTTACTATTGACTACATAAAAAGGGATCAGGTAATGTATATTGATGTATGTTCTCTTTTTTAAATCATGTATGTTTCTATATTTTATTTCTATTGGACATATAATTTGTTCTGAAGTTGAATCAAACTGATGTAAATATATATTTTCATTATTTATCACTGGAGTAATGGATATATATGAGACTATTGGAATGTTTTTATGTATAAAGATATGAAAATTAATTTTTTCGTAATGAAATTACATTGAATATCCTAAATCAATCACTAATATAGTGGAATAAAATTTTTGAATATTTTGTAATAAATCAAAAAAAAATTGTAATCTTTTTTATCATTTTATTTACTATAGTGCACATTAGTGGTTTTCATTTTTACTAGATTTTATAAGATGATTATATATTGATTTAATAAAAATTTTGGTAAATAATTATAGGTTTAATCCTCAACTCATCACAATGATTTATATGAATGAGCGTAGTGATGATAAAACTAATGGTATATATATAATGTGATAAAAAATCGAGGTTGTATTTAACCTCATCCAGGTGATTTTTGTAATGAAATTTCTTTAGAATTTGACATTTTTGCTAAAAATGAACAATTAATAACCTCATTAGAACTTCAATATAAAAATAGTTCATAATTACTACCAAATAAATATGTTAAAATGTTTCATATGGATCATGTTATATTGATATGTGTTGTGGGAGACTTAATGTCTTCCATAGTGTATAAAGAACTTGATATTTCATACACAATAAGCATGGTATGTCGATACACGTATAATTTTTATACTGTTAATGGGAAGGTATGTGGATGTACATTATGAAAAGTTAATAATATGTACGTTATTAGTTTTATATATATGAGAGAAAAAATTTTAATGATATTTAATTTTAGGTATATTTAATATAAATATACAGTAAACCTATAAGATATGATCAACTACTATATATGTTATAATTATGGAATGTGTACTAATAAGATTGATATCTACTTTACAGTCAATATAATATTTTTCTACCATAAAAGAAGAGAACATTATATTTAGAGAATTTTTTAATGAAGTTATATTTTTTGAATTGATTGTTCGAGGACTTAGGGGTTCTTTAAGAAAATGTCAATATTTTTTGTGATATTAAATGTGTTATTTTACTATCTAAAAATTAAATTATTCATATTAAAAAATTATTTTGATGTTATGTTCCATTTCATCTGAGAGTTTATTAATAAATGGTTTATCTCAAATCAAAAGATCTTGAAAACAAGTAACCTATAACAAATGCTGATAATGGTGGTTATAGAGTTCTTGTTTGAACCCTATTTGGACATGATAAATATCTAACATACTAGAGATTCATTTAGTAATTTATAAAGAAATAATATTAATTATTTGATAATAATAACTTAGTGGTAATTATTAATATGTTTTATATAATAAAAATTGGATTAAAATTACCACCACATGTGTGGTTAGTTAACACGCATAGAATTGGATATTAGATTATGTTCTATTAGAATAAATATTTAAATAGTTGGTCACCACATTATCAATTTCAATCACAATTTTTTCAAACCACATAAATATTTTCCAACAAACATGGGTGTTTATTATGTGAAGGATATTTAGGGAATATATGAAACTTATCATTATATGCATAATATTGAAAAAAAAGCATTGCCATCCTAATAGTAGTTGGTCTTCTGACCAAAACCTGCAAATTATATAAATGCTACGTCATCTGTTTATGTCGATGTGTTTTATGAGTTGATAATTCCCACAACATATGATATTTTTACTTAGTAATAATAGAAAAACTATAGTAACACCTCAATCAAGATCACTGATCCAAGTGTGGTTTGTTACTTAACAAAATGTTAACCTCCCCAAACTCATGAAGAAACAGACTATATGTTGTGGCATATGTCATGAAATTTTGATATTATTTCCTCAAAACATAGTAACTATCCAACAAAAATTCAATTCAAGAAAAAAATATTAATAAATATATGAAATAAAAACAGTAGAACCCAATATATATCGGATTTATATGAAATAAAAATGGAATAACATCATTAGAACGTAAAAGTAAAATATTTCCACATGTCAAAGGAAAATTATATTAATTGAACAAGAGACAAAAAAATTGGGGGATACTGCTGAAATTTCCCAATGTATGTCTCCAAATCCCAATAATAAAAATCATTCATTGCATTTTTAGTAGTCTATTATATCAATGTTTCTCATGGTTACATCCTTGACAACAAAACATCCCCTATATTGGGGATCCCATGTAAGATGAGAGTAAAAAAACATTGTGACGCAAAGCGGGCTTATGGCTCATGGGCTTTGTGGGTATTGGGTGGATACGAGGCGGGTTTTTCTGAAACATATTGAATGAAAAGAGTGCGGGTCAATTTGGGATGAGCCCACATGGGGGCGGGTCAATGTGGGTTGAGCCTCTGCTAGTGCGGGCTGACCAGCGTACCTAATTTAATTTTTTCACAATATATGCTTCATTGGAATTTTAGTTTTTTTAAACATCATTAAACCATTATATATGATTTATCACCATAATGGTCATAAAAATTCACCATTCATTCGCAAGAGAAGTTTAAATAGGTCAAAATTTATTGTTTTAAAATGATATTATAATATTTATGTAGTAATTATTAACCATATTCCCATGGTGTGTCATTTCACCTCTCGAAAAATGGAACTCATCTCTCATGCAACTGGTTTCAATTCTAAAAGAGTTATTATAATTATAATAATTTTTTGGACCGATTTAATATTTTTTACTTAATTTTATTTTATTATTAAGAATACATGAAAGGAACTCATGAGACCCTAGTAGACTCCTCTGAAACAACACATTTCTTCAACATTATTCATTCATTCATAGGTCTTTCCATTCTTATTGTCGTATAATCAACATCATCATCTTTCACCCCTCCTTCATCACTCGCCTACTTTTTATTGCAACAGTTCACCACCACATCGTTGTTGACACATGACACTATCAACCCATAGAAAAACGTTCTGTCACATCTATTGGAACTCCAGATATTGTATATTCATACTTATTCCATCATATAAAATTAATAATGAGAAAAAATAAAATATTTAAATGATTATAAATTGTATTTTTTTTAAAATGCGGGCAGCCCGCGGTCTTATGCAGTGCAGGGCAGGATTAGGTTTTTTTGATCGCATTATATCCATGATTATGAGGAAAAACCCATGTGTTCTCAAACCCATGTCGGATTGGCCTACCCCACCCTAGCCCATCCATTTCGCATGACTAATAATTCACTGTAGGGAAAATTTAATGAGACATTTTCATATGTATATAACTTTCTTAATTGTATATGCATGGATAGAATAAAAAAATATGAAAGCATAATTCGTCCACTATGCCTTAATGTACAAACCAAACTGCAATGATTCATATCCTTATAGCCTTTGTATCAATACAAAATTGAATAATATTCTTCATTCATGTTCAAACAATGTTCCCAACCTAAATCCTATTGTTCATGGGAGTGTGCATAATAGTTCCCAACCGTCCTCTACTTGCATAGTAGTTGGTTCACTTCAATTACCAATATTTCTCTATTACATATGATATGGTGGGATTTTTTCACTCCAATTCACCAAACACAATGGAGAGGGTGTACATTATTTTCTTAAAATTTTCCACATACATGTAATATGTCACTCTATATTACCCAACTATACCCTATTACACAATATATAGAACATTATGTCATCCAATTATAAACCATTCAATGGACTAATAATAATTAAAAAAATAATAGATATTAGGAATTTCCCTATCCAACCTTTCATATATATCCATATAACCACATTCACACAGCTAACCATATTATATTGAGGTAAATCATTACTTGTACCCATGTACCACTCCATTTGGTCACTATGAACTCGGTCAGGCCTAAGTGCCTATACATGGGAAATTTTCTCCCTTGCAGCAACACTTCTTCAACCTATAGAATGAGGTAGGATTCCAAAATTTCCAATTAATTAACTGAGGATCACATCCATTCCAACATACATAGTCACATTGAAACCAAATAAGACTTTCTCATGTACAGAAAAACACACCCGCATGCATGTCAATCCATTCAGATCTATTATAATGTTTTTGCATTGTGATGACTGCCTATTTTACCTTTGGTGGAGTGAAAATGGAATTCATCATTAATAGAATCAATATGAATCCAATGGAAAACAAAAACACTCCTTAAATCCTCACATTTACATTTTCTATATGTAAGAAAAATAAAATAGTGGAAGAATGGGACATCCATGTTTTAGATTGTCTTAGATAAGCTAAGAGTCAATTTATTAAATGAATATAACCTTTAGGGGTAATGAGATGAGAGTTGAAGTTATCCATAAGTATTGAATATAGTTACCATAATAATTTAATTCATGTTTGAGATAAGGGATAATGATAGATATTTAAATGGGTCTGAGGTAAATTCCCTAATATAGCCCGATAAATATATGCCCAGTGAGAAGATCATGGAAGAAACATAGTTTTTTTAGTGAAAGACTCCCATAATGTACTCTTCATGTATTTTAAATGTGGGTTGTGGGAAGATTCACCCATGGAAAATTATAATACTCTTAAATAAGATTTCTAGAGTAACTCACCGGCCTATGTGCTATGAGCCTCCCTCGATACAAGATTCAAATAGTGGTAACCTTACACTAGGCAACACCCAGCCACCAATAATATAATTTATTCAACTTTCTACGCCCATTATCAATCACCTAACCGAAGAGTACCCCCAGCACCTGAAACATCTATAATTTGTCAGTGTTAATGAAAAAATAATAACTAAATTTTTGTTGATATTCAACAGAAATTATAAGCTCCTCTTTTAATGACATATCATCCCCTAAAATAGTATATAGGGGAACTCACCCAATAATAGCTACCACCACCCTTAATATTAAATACTCTAGTAGTAGAATATATCTAATTTTTGTTGAGTTTATATAATGCATAGGCGAGGTGATATTTTTTCACATTCATTACCTTCTATCTTAGGTACTTAATCCGAACACATGACTCTATAAATGAAACATCTTCCTCCAAAATGAATTCATCACTATATATTATGTTTATAGGTTCTATAATTTAATACAGAATTAATTACATGTCATATATTTAAATAATACCATGATTTCCATAGTGATGATCCAATTGACAAGTTATTACTCCAATCCACTCTTCAATCACAAAAGAAAAAAAAATTGCCTTAGTTATCAATACCCCCTCTAGCATACATTCCCAAACAAATTCAATTCCCATAATAATATTAAATAACCCACGATAAAATATGATGTTCAACACCACTTTTGAGTATATTTTTCCTCCTACTATGATTAGTAACAAACCAATTCTATATCATCTTTACTCACTCATTGATCTCTTGTACCAAGCTTAGCCAGATCACCGCTAATTCACCCTTATCTCCCAAACACAATATTGAGTGACATAATCAAGAATAAAGAGACATAATGGATATCATAATGATAAATAATCTAAATTTTTTTATAAATTAACTCTAACAATGAAAAATTATCATCCCACACTCCAAAAAAATAAATCACCCACACCGGGTAAAAATAGTTTAGTATCTGTATCGTTATATAAAGTTATTAATCTATCTACAAGTCATTTGTAGTATTCAACTTTAGTGGGGACCCCATCACCTTCAAAATTTCCATACAAAATATAAATTAGGAATGTGTATCCAAATATTATATTATGCTCGTAGGTACCTCATAAAGACTCATTTACTCTACCAAAAATAATTTGTTAAATTCATCCACTGACTGAGACTCCAAAATATAAAATAATTGCATGAAATTCATTACCCTCTCAACTACCACCACTACTACATCAATATACCTCGGGATCATGGGTATTCATGTGAAAAATATAATGGTAACCGCATCTATAATGACCTAATAATTTAGTATATATTTTAATTTAATGAAAATACTATATTAAATAACTTGTGTAAATTGAAAAAAAAAACTAAATGAATCTAAAAGATATAAAAATTATTAGAGGAATTATTCATTCATAATAAAATTATTTTTTTAATTAAAATTCTATATATTTAGTAGATAAATAATTAGTAGGATTTAATTTTAAAATATATATTTTAAAAAAAACTTTTTTTAATGTTTTGGATTTTATCATAATAAATTAAAATTATTAGTGATCAATGATTACATGTATAATTATTAAATTATCTAGTTCATGAATAATTTACTAATATTTATTTAATTTTAAAGAATACCAAAAAATTAATAAGACTCAAATATTAAAGGTCGTTTTTCGATAAATTTTTAAAAATTTATATTTTTTATATTCATTTAAGAAATAATTTTTTGAATTTTATAAATTAAAATTTTAAAATGAAATTCAATCTTTTATATATCATGTAAAAAAATATTTTATAGATAATAGTTATTATTTTTCTAAAAAGCATGAATTTTATGTTGATATTGAATTTTTTTTTCAGAAATACCATCAATTATACAACTTTATAATTATATAAAAATAAAATATTAGTCTATAAACTGATATTTTTTAGAAATATAATTCATATGATATAAATAATGTGTTTGAAAAATATATAAATTGGTGTTTAACCATTTGTAACATAAGTGGTTTTTAATTCTAGTTATAGAACAATTTTTTTATCCTTCTAAATTTAATTACTTACAAATTTTAAATATATTTTATGATATTTTTAATGTAAATGAAATATAATATATCTTTTTATAAATAAATATGATTCATGAAAATCTGTTATATGAAATATTTTTGTGTAATAAAATTATGATTAAAAGGAAAAATTTCCAACACAAATATCCAATGTATTTTGTATAATTATTTTATATTTAATTTTATACACCAATAGATATTTAATCACTTAAAATATATTCCATTTTTATAACAACAATAACAATAAATATTAGTCAATAATTTCATGTTATTTTTGGTGCACGGTAATGTGAGGCCATTTAATGAAATTACCATAGAATGGTTTAAAAGGGTTTTATGGGGGTTAATATATGAGAAATTGGAAAAAGTGTTACTATAACATGAACAAATATTAGTGGTTGATTGTATTTGATCCATGACAAATCCTATAATTTAAATTTGATAAAATTAGTTCTCATTTTTATCATAAATACAATTATTATACTTAAATGATCCATGTGTTTAGGAGATTTATTCCCTATATTATATGTAAAACAACCCTTCCAAATCCCCTTAATATAAAACATAAAAATTATAATTCAACCCTATACTCTACCTTATTTATGAAAAAAAATTATCTTATCCCATGTTTGTGGGATTTTAGATCCTTAATATTTCTGAAATAAATTATAAATCAAAATGGTTTTTGAGAAATAATCCATTTTTTCAGTCTTTTATCCACCCTTATCATTCTTATGGTTTCCTATTACAGCTTCTTTAATATTTTTTATAACAACATAATAATTTTTTATATAATCATTATGGTTTAGTAAAATTAACATTAGCATTATTATATATCACTTTCTTATTTGTTTGACCATTATAAAATTCCCCATCTAGGATATTTTTACTACCTATGAGAATTTTGTACTAATGAGTATGCCATGATTGATTAATAAATATTAAATAATCAAAATATAATTTAATAATTATGATTTTTTTTCTATAATTATTTTTTAATGATTTTTTATAGTGAAATCACTCATTAATCATACATATCAAATTAATTCAAGAATTTTCTCCTTCTTTTTTGAATTTAAATTCACAAATGAACAATACTATTCATATTTATCATTGATGGATATGTAAAACTATTTTCTTGTATGATAAAACCTTAATATAAAAATAAATTTATTTATTTGTAATTTTAATATTTAAATAGAATATTAATTTAAAATCTTTTTTATGATAGAGGATATAAAAAACATGTTTTAAATAATTTATTTACGAATAATACATCGATGATCCATATAATTAAAAAAATATTAATAAAACATTATATAACTAATTTTTTTTCCATAATTACATGTTTCTAGAAATTTCTTAGATATAAAGGTTTACTGACATCTAGAACCATTATACAAAAACAATAATGGTTTGTTAGAAACACTAATTATCTATACTTAATATGAACTAAAATAAGTACAATTTATATACTAAATGTATATAAAACATTATTCAAAATGGAAAAAACAAGTAATTAGTGTTTTTATTGGGGAATAATGAGACAACATTTATAATTCATGATGATGACTATCTCCAACCATGTATGGATCTATATAATCATTTTTGCATCTCAAATTTCCTACTATAGGACTTCTTTATTATATTATAAACATGTTTTTATATGGTGTACCTAATAAATATGATGAATATTTTATGGTTATTACATTTTAATTAATTTCATTTAATCTCCTATTTAATCTTATATACTACAAATAAATTTTAATCAAATGTTACCATAATCGTAAGGCATTATTCATAAAATAAAATTATTTTTCTGGATTATTTATGTTTAAATTTCATTTGGGGGATTTAAATTATATTTCTCTTCAAAAAAATATATATTTTATTATTCAATTATTATTTAAAGGTAATATAGGTAATCATTAAACATTCACGGTCTCTATTAATCAATACCACTAAAAGTAAAAATTTTAGAGAAACCAACATTATATCACTTATTTAGGAAATTATTGTTTCTACCTCATATAATGGTTCATAATAATTGTTTTATAGTTTTTTTATCTACACATAAATTGTTATCAAGTTTTTTTCGACTACATTTTAAATTTTTTTTAAAATAATAAAATGAATCATTTCTAAAATTTTCTATATGACTCACTATTGAATTTCTTTAAAAATGTAAAAAAAGAATGTATTTTAATGTCTATCGTATAATTATATTGGACCATTGTCATGTAATTTATTTTTTATTTAAAATAATAAATTTTTTCCTTGTATTTTCAATTAAATTATTATTCCCACTTTTTCTTGGAATTATTTTATTTTATAAAAGTTACCAAAATATTGATGTTTTCTCTTATTTTTAAATGTATATTTCTAAAGAAATTAATTGTGTTTCTAATCAATTTCAACATACATTAAAAAATATTATACTTCATTCATGATATACACTCATGATACCATAAAAATATTTATCCTTTAATCTAATGAGGATAATATTATAAGGATGTTTATATAAAACACATTTCCTTCCTATAAATTTTTTTTGTGATCATGTGGAACATATATGTATATTTTTCACTATACCATCGTTGGGAAAAAATAGATTAATCAAAAATTAATAAGTTAATTATTAATAACTCATTATATATGTTTTGTGATATATGGGGTTTTTATTTATTTTTTTACAAGATTTATAATGGGAATTGTTATCTATTTAAATGATAAGTTGTTGAAATTTTTCATTGTTCGTAAGATATATCAAAGGTATTTTTATTTTTTCATAATGTTACATGTGGACAATATTTTTTGAAAACCTAATTCTAGGGAATAATTAGGTTTCCCCATAATGTTGTATTTTATTATACATACATTTATTATACATTTCTCCATGATATACCTATTTTATATTATATATATTATTATTATTATATTTTAGTTACATACAATTCTTCTATAGTATATGTTTTATCATTTTAGATACCATGTCTTTATCTTTACATTTAAAAAATATTCCTAATTATATTATATTTTAATAATATATTTCAATTATTCTCTACAGTCCCATTTTCTTATGATATAATTCATGGTGAGTTATTGATATTTTTTTCCATTAGCAAGTGTCTCTACTAGCCACCATATTTTTTTCATTCCCCATGTTATGGAAATATCTATAACATAGTGTCTATATATTTTTTGTATCATGATATTATAGTGAAATTATTTCAAATATTTGAAATATGATTTTGATATACCTAATCGTTTAATAAACTAATCCTTAATGGTTTTGGGATTTTGTGATTAATTGTTAGTTCTAATGTTCAAATAATAGAATTTATGAAAGATTTTTTTCATTTATATAAATTGATTTCTACCCCTATGTGTAAGTAATTTATTTTGTGAATTGGATATTATAGTGAAGGTCATATGTAATCTCGGCTGGAATCATTATGTGTTTTTGTTGTTTTAAGTCACTATTTTAGTTATTATTGGGTTTTAGATTTGATAAATTTTTTGTATCCTATAGGTATAATTGTATATATAGTATAATTTCATTCTCATATATTTATATATATTGATTTATTATCGTGTTTAGATTCTATGATGATTAATAACCCAAAAAAGGTTTTTGTTGGGTATTAACATGTTATTTCCTAATTAAATAACAAGTTTTCTTAACTGTACACATCATTTCATAATTCTGGGGATAATTATTAGGTGATCCACATAGACATTATTAACCATTCAGAAGGATTTAAATATATTCTTATATTCTAGAACTGTTTATACTAGTGTAAATAATTAAAAATGAAAATTTATTTCCTAGGATAATGTAAATTTAGTGATAATACTATCTAATAATATCATATTTGAACCAAAAGTGTCATATGATTAGATGAAGGATTATTTATAGAAAAGTTATTCGGATTGTGTTTTTGTATTAATAAGACTGTTAAAACATACATTATTATTTATTATATTGAAAATTATTATGTTATTGTATTTTAAGAATCAGATCATGAAAAGTAGTTTTTGAATAGTTTTTCGTTGAAAAATCTTACGAAATATAGTCAACTAAGGAGGTATATTGGATATAAATTGTTAGGACGTTTAATATATTCCTATTATAAATGAATAAATGAGTTTTATAGTCTTATACACATTATTGAAGTTATTATTGGAATATAAATTATCTCTCATGTGATAACTATATTATTAATAAAATCATCTATTCTCCTCAGTGTATTAATTAAATTTATGAGTTTGGAATTTATTTAAGGGGGTATAATTTAATTCAATGGGATTTTAAAATTTATTTTCCATTAATTAAAATATTTTTTTAAATAAAATATTCTATTCACAACACTTGACTAAAAAAGTCATTAAATACTATAATTACGAGAATAATAAAACCTCTATTATGTAAAAATAGTAATCAATGAAAAATTATAAAATTTAGAGAATAAATAACCAATAGAATCTAATGTTAATAAGGATTTTTTTTAAAGAAATATTTTTTCAATTTTTCTATTTTATCATAATATATAAAATGTACGAATATCCAATTTCACCGCATTAAATTTATTTATATGATTTCATAATTTAAACATAATATTTACAATATTTTGTGTGAAAAAATTATTACTTGAATGGTTTAAATAATGTATTTAGAAAATTTACTTTGACACCTGAAAACATTAGGGGGATTTTATTATAATAAAATATATATTTTTATTAGATTCATTAATAAAATCATTACAAGGATCATTTATATTTTAGATTTATTTTAAATTCACGTAATCCTATTTTATTTTTATATATAAAAATAAGTTTCATGACAATCAATTATATACAGAATATTTTTTGTAAAATCATTTTTATATATTAAAAGGAATTATACAAAAAAAATATTATTCATTTCATATTTCATAAATATAATAAAATTAATTTTTAAAACCAGCATAAATTTAATCATGTAAGTCTAATCCTTATTTTCAATTATCATAATCAATATAATTTAATATCTTCAAATTAAAATTTCTGCATAGAAATTAGTTAGCATGATAAAAAATCCCCATTTTATAGGATAAATGTTGGTTAACCTAATCTATTAGTCGAGAATTATGGTATAATGATCTTATTCAGGATCTATCCTTCAAATTATTTAAGTTCTAATGTTACCAACATTATAAGGGTTTATTTTAACAGTGTAAATTTTATTTGTGTTGTTTTATGTTTAAATTTTATTTGGGAGTCTATTGTTCAATTTATATCAAAACACACATATATTTTACATTTCATAGGATATTTATAGAATATAAAAGTATTCATTACTATTTTCATATATTTGTTATAAAAAACACAGAAATAATGTTTTCAATACAAGATATATGTATTTCCTATAAATTCTTGAACTCTAAAAAACAAAAAATGTATCATTACATTATTATATTTTTACTAGATAAAAGATATCACATTTGAATAGAATGAATATTTTAGTATTAATGTTATAGTAGATACATTATTTAATGTCGCAATATATTTAAAAACATAAAATATGAAACATTGTCAAGGTAAATATTCTACATCAATAGTATCATTTAATGATTACTTCTTCATATCATAGAGAACGAAAATAAAATAGGGGTGACATTAGATGATTGTTTAGGGTTATGTATAGTTTAATCTATCATGTGTAATTACATAATCATCAAAATGGTACATTAAATAACATAAAAATAGTCCATTTATTTAATTATTTGATGCTGAAGAATAATATCATAGGAAACAATAATGACCAAATAATTCTATATAACCAATCAAATATACATGAAAATTACCAATGTATTTGATAACAATAAAAATAATAACTTGGATATGAATAAATACTTTCAAAATGATGGAATTAATAATACCATACATCATAAACTTATCATGAAGTTGTTGTACAATGTTGTTTTAGATAAATTGATATATCCTTGACTAGATACCCAAAAAAATTATATCATAATATATACTGATGAATTGAGGGGATATAGTGGTCCTCTATCATCAAATAATATTTATAATTCATTCATCATATTAAATAGGATAATAATAATTCAATAAATTATCAATATAAACATTCTCATTGAAATAATCTCATAAGAAATGTTAATATTTCCGCAGTCAAACGAATCATAAACCATCCAGATAAAGAATAAGGACTCTCTCATTAAAATATATTCCTCTTAGTGGTATGTTACAATAAATTCTTATTGTAGTTTATAAATATAAATATAATAAATAAATTAAAATCATTCCTGAAGAATCATCCCTATTTAATTTTTAAATATATTTTAAAAACTATATTTTCAAAGTATTATGGAAATAAATTATACATATAGAAAATCATGGAAAATTTTAAATTAAGAATAAAATCTATGAGTTGTAAAAATTTTGTGAAATTATATTTTTATAGAGTTTGTTATATGAATTATTAGTTTAAATTATTTGTTATTAATTGATCAAATGAATTATCGACAAAAAATAAGAAAATTTAATTGTAATCCACTTTTTGAAATGTCAACCTTTTGTAAAAATGACAAAGAAATAATTGGATACTATTTGAAAATATTTTTTAAATAATTTATATAAAAATATTGATACTGATGAAGAATAATCCCTAACGAGTTGGAAAAAAAAGATGGTTTTCCTCAAAAAATTGAATCGTCATTGCATAAAATTTGTAAAATGAAATGAAAATTATAAGTTCAATAAATAATGATATTATAATTAAAAAAATTAGATAGAAATATCAAATAATTATGACATTATATACAAAAAAATAAATAATCCAAAACAATTATTATATTTCTATATAATCCCATGCCACTTGGGTAGATTTTCAATAATATCCTCATAAGAGAAATAATATCAAATGAGGCATTTAATTCTATTAATATTAAAATATTAATGATATTACTTGTTGAATTTGTTTAAAATGAACTTCATAAAAATTAATAAGTTTATACTACCATGTATGTCCTAATGAAGTCAAAATAGAAATGAAATCTGTTATAGGGATCACACCATTGAATTAGTGAATAATAAATGAACTAATTATGTGTATCAAATAAAAATCAACAAAAAAAATTAGAAATATAGTATAAAATAATAAAAATACATTATAGAAATAATTTTATAATATCAATGATAATGATGAATTAATATTACCCAAAGAAATTAAATTAAGTTATGAAATCCCTTAAAACATGGTAACATTCAACTAAATTATAATTGGTTGAAATTTAGAAAATTGAAATGTAAAATAAAATTAGTTATCATGGATTCATGAAATAAAAAATGGGTATTATATTCACCATATAAAATAATTTTTTTTATAACCTTAAAATACCACACTACAAAAGAAAAATGAGGCACAATGTGTAACCTTATGTTTGACATTCGATGTACCATATTTTTATTTCTAAATAATAATAGTATTTTATTTATGTAATTTTTTAAAAACATTTTAAAATTTTACTGTTCATTTTATTTTATTTATTACCATGATAGTTTTAATTACATAATAAATTCACATCAACATGAAGTTTTTAATAACATTCAGTCCATATGTACTAAATTTCATCAGTAGGTAGACTCTATTAAAAGGATTAATTGTTCCATAATATATAAAATAATAATAATCCAATAGTCATAAATTTATGATATCATTTATTATTTTAATAACATTTATTAAAAATGGTTATGAAAAATGAACTATGTAAAAATCAATGAGACTATAGGCCATCTAGACTCATATGTAACGTTTCAATTTATAAAAAATCATGACAGAAAGATTGTAAGTGTTATTATATAGTTCCATATAATAAATATACTGAATATATTATATAATTTAATTAAATATTCTTATATATACCATCCATTTGATGTGGTGATGGAAATGGATCAGATCACTTCATAGAGTGAGTAGTCCACACATTTCAATGAGTGATGACATCAACATTCAATTAATTGAATGGTATAAACATATATGACCTATTAAATTTATAGATTTCAAAATATTTTATAAATATATTATATATAAGTTAAATCTATCCTCATTTACATCTTTGAATGATAATGATGATAAATAAACATATATCATTTTGTGAGGCGATAGTTCACCGTACACATGATTTATTTATTTATTTATCATTTGTTATATGTAGATATGGATGTAGGTTATTACATTTACATAATACCATCTTATTATATGGTATATACTGGTATATTTTCTTATTATAGATGAAAAATATTTTATGTATCTCAAATAAGAAATAAAAAAATGAATTGTTAAGAAACAATTATCTTCTTCTGACATCCTCTTATTGTTTTCCCCAAAATCCATCATGTGGGGGTGTTATAATAAAAAAATACTAATTAAAATTTTAAGGTATGTTACTAATCAATTTGATAAATTTTACTCTAGACAAAAATCATATTCATGTGTGAGGATAATAGTATAGGATGATCAACATTATTAGTTAGGGGATGAGAATATTTTCCATTTCATAAAATATTAAAATATTATAAATTCATTTTCATAATAAATTTTCTCATGACTTCTATAATTATAATATAAGAGTATTTTTAGTTAAAATTATATATTATAATAAAATTATGAAATTTTATATTTTGTTTTTATCCACATAACACTTTTACCATGATGAACCCTTTTTAACAAATACATTGATAACAATGTTTTCAGTATTTTAGTGGTCTATAATGCTACTATAAATAAAAAATTTTGAAATTAATTGAAGATAAATAATATTTTTAAATAAATAACAATCATTCAGTTGAATTAGAAATTTTATGTATTATATTGAATTTTTAAAAATAATATTTGTTATAACATTACATTAATGTAATGTTTCAGACTATTCATGTAATGTTTCATTAGATACATATATGAAAAGGTGTAATTGGAATATATTATTTTCACACATAAATAATATAATATATAAATAAATAAAAAATTCCAAACCTATAACTCGCTCAAATTATATTTCTTTCTATATTTTCATAAATAATATATTTTTTTTATCAATTAGTTAATGAAATATTTTATCGACAATATGTATGAATTTAATGTAATTATATACTCAATAAAAATTTAAAAATAAGTTCACAAAAATAATTTAATTCATCACAACATATTAACTATTAATCATTCAAACCATGATTTCTCTCTACTTGAACACATTAAAACTACCATAGTAAATTTTTGTAATTTTCAATAATAATATATTATATAGTTCAGTTTCATTAAATAATATCCATTAAAAAATAAATTGAATCCATAAGGTGAGAATGGTATAATTATAGTGTTCTAATATGTTTGAAGAGGAAATATTGTGTCCTTATAACTTATTTTTATCCCCGGTTAACCAAATTTACCCTTTTACCATAGTTTTCCATTTTTACAATTTTTACTATTTATTTGAAATAAAAATTAATATAAAATTATTATATAATATTTATTATTATGATTATAAATATCTAATAAAATTTATCAAATTCAGTCTCTATTAGTAATATAAATTAATATTTATGTACCCCATAAAGTGAAATGAAAAATAGTTTTCTGAAAAATAAAATTCATTTTTCACTCTAAAATTATTTTTATTCCAAGATTATTTATAATGTTGATCAATATGTATCATATTATATTTATTTATAAATAAATGAAGCTTATATAAATTTTGGAGAAATTTAAAAATATTACATATCTTTTTCAATTAAATTAAATTACAATTTTACAAAAATATTACCATTAACTATTCAATAAAAAATAAATATTATATAAAGTATCTCAAAATTTTACCTAATTTATATATTAAAATGATGATATCTAAAAAAATATTCTCTTCCAATAATAAAAATTTATAAAATAAGAAGAAATTCATTATTTATTCTCTCATAAAAGTCTATAAAAACATTTTTGATGAAAATTTATTTCTAAATTATATAAATTCATTTAAATTAATTCAGTAATTATTTACCAAATATATTTTATTATCTGAAATTTTTAAACATAATATCAAGAAAAATAGTTATTCATATTTATACAAATAATTTTAACAACTAAGTTATTATTTTCTTTTTTAAATATTTTAATAATATATCACAATTTTCTTAAACTCAATGTAACATTTAACCTATGTTTTCAAATAAATAAAATTTAATTAATGATAAATATATTCTAAAATATCATGATATTACATTATACCCCAATTAATTAAATTTTACCACCATTACTTTATTATATCATAAATTATCTTACCATTGATGAAAACCCACACTATTCCTACATATTCTAAAACGACATGTTAAAAATATAATGTTGAAATCATAATGGTTACCTGAAATATAATTTATTCTAGTTATGTGATAAGGAAAACATTTTGAGAACATAAAATATAAACACATAAAATCAAACTAATGTCTAAGAACTAATATAGAGTGTTAGAAAACATTTTCATGAAAATGTTAATAACAATGAAACTATAAATCTATGAGGCATGAAAAGACAATTGATTCCAAAAAAAAATTATTGTAACATGATAAAATCTTTATTTCATGAACATTACATAGATCTAGGGAATTTATTTATCATGTAAAATAATAACATAAAGAATTAAACCTACATAATAATTATAATTTCATCCCATATAAAATTCCCAAGCCAATATCATATTTTTTACAATGTGAAATATATTTAGAATTTTTTTCTATATATGAATCACTAAGATCAATATATAATGGATCAGATAGTGAACAGAAAAAAATTATATTATTATTATATTTAATAAAATCAAAATGGTTGGAACAGTTTATGATAATAACTAAAAAAATAATCATTCATATGAAGGAATAATACACTAATATCAATAATTAAATAATAAAAATATTTTAACATTGATAATTATTTTATTAAATAACCTCAAATAAAAAATAATCTAAATCAGGTAAACATGAATAATGTTTTTACCTCAATGGTTATCTCGTACCCTTTAACGTAAATCTTCAAAATCCTAATATCATTCTTGCTATATAATTTTTCATGTTAAAACTATTTTTTATATATACATCACCCCAAAAATTGCTTTACATAATCTTCATTAATCAAATCAAAGTCATAAAAATGTAAAAATATTTGATCTTATAATGTGTTTCAAAAATTATATAAAAATTTATCTTTCATACCACTAATGAAAAAACAATGAAATTCTAACTAGGAAATCACAATTCATTGGTATTAATTTCACCCATGTCTCCTTTAGTTCTAGGATCAATCCTTGTAGCCTTTCCAAATGTGATGAGTTTTCACATATAATATAGATTGTACTTTTATCTAAATATTTATTAATATAAATATTATAATGTTACCAAAATTTTCATTAAAATAATTCAAAATAACATTACTAATGAAATATATTTTTAATCCCATGATTTTATTTATGGTAAAATATATGTAACCATATATTAAAAACCCATAATTACCTCATTATCAAAGAAAATAAAACCCTATTGGTCATCAATGCCTTTAATAATATTTGTATAAAATAAAAAACCATTATTCATAAAAAATCACTATAAAATATAATAATACAAAGTGTTGTATTCTAATAAATGACTCCAAAAGTATCATTATTCATGTTAAATTATGATCACAAAAAATCTAAAATTTTTTATCGATGCCTTTAAATATATGATCATCCATATTTATATAATCTTAATAAATTTTTTCTATACTGTATCACTATATAATTTAATACGATTACATATGATTTAGTATTTGATTTCTCAAAATGGTTCATCTATAAAATATGAACTAACCGAAGAATATCCTCTAATAATGTTAAACCAAGTGCACAATAATGGACGAATCACTATAAAAAATAAAATGGCCAAGATATAATTGAAAAACTCATTTACAGTTTGTTACACATAAGTGAATTTGGTTCATAATCAAGTCCACTTTTACTAACTAATCAGGGATGAATTTCTTGGAAAACCACATAGTATGTACCTTGCAAACAGTCTAAGATGTTATCATATACTAACAATTATACATGATGTTTGTTATAATAGTACTTTCCCTAATTTTTTTTCCTAAATCAAGTTCCAACTAGTTCTAGTAGATGGGATCTAAAACTAATAGATAATGAATCAACTCGAGTAACCTAGACATGAAGGTTTCATTATTACATTTGGGGATAAAAATATATATATTTCAAACAAAATGACCAAATAGTTTATTAATCATCGTAAAATAAATACATTATTGAATATCATATAACATTTGATAAAATATAATAATAAAATGATGAATTTTAATATTATGTATCAAATAACTCATTCAAAAATCTCTTCTTAATACCCAAGAGAAAGGAAAAAAACAAATTTTGTGCTCATATACTTATTGATGGTTCTGTATAGTAGAAGATATCACTAGTAAATATGTCATAATATGCAAGGAAATATAAATATCTAAAAAACCATGCCATTTTATCAGTAACATAATAGTGGAAAATATTATGGTATGAATAAATGATAACTAAATTATGTCGTATAACAATTTACATTGAATATAATCATATCAATGGGTATCATAATTATTAGAATAATTACAAATACGTTAATAACTTGTTCTATAATGATGGAATACATAACTTCAGACATCATAAACATACCTATAACACCACATGTTTTTGTCAAATATGTTTTTAAAATATATTTAATCTTGGTGATAATTTTTGTAACATGAAACATTGAGTTTAGATATATTTTCATGAAAGAGTACATTTTAACAACACCACTTTATATTATTAGTAATTTCATTATACTGAACTATTATACTTTACATTTTAAAATTAGGTATATTAAGAGTAAAAATAGTGTAATATATAATGATAAATAGGTTTTGTCACATTATATTTTAATCTTTTAATTTTCATGATATTTTTTAATTAAACATAAAAAATAATCTCAAAACTGACATTAGTGGTATTTTATGAGAAATTATATTTTATTAAATGACTAAAAATTATTATAAAACCTATCATCTACCAATTTATTTTTATATACTAATGACTACATACTAAGACCCATTTATTAAACAATTTTTTTACTATAATATATATATTTACATTTAAGTAGTAAATTCTTTTTATGAAGTTCATGGTTAAAGAAATGTCATTACATGTCACATGCGGTTATGTTAAAATTAATTTCTCACAATGATTTGATTTATATTATATAAAAAATATATCATATTTAGATTTACTAGGTCTAAATTTTCTAATATGGATTAATTTAATTTAGTCTTAATATATAGATTAAATAGGTAGGAAAATAGGTTTTGATAACTAAAAAAACAGAAAATTGGGAAACATCAAAGGTAAGTAATAAAATGTTTAAAACATGTGTTTCAATGTGTCTTGTAGTTATATATCAATTATAAAATTATAAATATCGTATAAATATCATATTTGTATCCACCTGAGGTAGTATTGACCTCTAATTAATGATCACTTTTATATATGTACTGGAATTCCACTCCTCCTCAACTACAATAGGAACTCACTCTCATAACTTATTCAAACATATATAAAAAATTTCATCATGTATGATCTAACCAAATGACTTCCAAAATTCCCTACCATAATCCAATAATTCATATATTGAATATATATTCAACCATGAAAGTATTTAATTAATACTTAATGAGGATACCTGATGTGTTGGTAACATTCATCAACAATTGTTTTCATTTAATTTCCTCATCCACCCATAAAATTATTTTTATATCACGATTATATAATATCAAAAGTATATTAAATATAATGATTTTTTTTAGTTTATGGTTAATATGTTAAACCACACACACTTCCATTAAGTGGTTTTTTAAATCTTTGTTCGTTTTTATGCTCGACAACCACCTCAAAACCCGATAATGTTCACTTTTCCATTACCTCTATATTGGGATGGGAATAATTATGTAAATAATTTTAATATATGATATTGGAGTTAATAATTATATTATTAGGCTTATTTAATTATTATATTACATACAACTTCATGTTATCCATTTTTTGGGGAATATAATAACGACGTTCATGTGTAGGATGGACTACCGCCCCGCGAAGCGATGTGGATTATTTTTATTTTACATAAATTTTATTAAGGATTTTTTGAATAAACATATATTATATATATGAAATAAAAAAAATTATGTAAGGATAATATAAAATTTTCTTTTCCTTCTTTCATACCAATATGAGTATGAAAAATAATGTCCATGCATTTGTACGACCTACTGTCTCAATGAACAATGCATTTAATTTTCTTTAAATTAATTTTCTGGATTAATAGAATTATTTATGTAAATAATATATATGATTTTTATATAATGTTTTAAATTATGATCATTATTAAATCAGTATAGATGTAAGATGACCATAAATAAAGAGAAAAAACATGTATGAAAAAGCAAAGCGGTAATTACCCGAGACATAACATTGAGAAGTAATTCTTAATAAAAGGGCAATATAATATCTTAAGAAACCCAAATATGATATTATATATATGAATATTTTTCATTAATTGAATTATAATAATCATATAATTATTATAAATTAGGTATGAATAACTTTTACCAAAGTCTGGACTTAATGTAAGCGGTTTCCATCTAACTTTTTTCTTCGGTGAGACACATGCAATGTTCATAACCTATTTATTTTATATATTTTGTATACTATCCATTAATTTATTTTATTATTATAATATTAATAATTAATAGTTTTATGAAATCTATTTTAGTATCACCCATTTAAAGGTTTTATGGTGATAATTTTACGAAACTATTAAGGAAATTTGTATCAATTTTATTTTAATGAGAACTATGATATGTTATGCACCTATATTTATTCACAAGGTGTATATTAAACCCATTTTTAATTTAGTATCATAAATTAATTCATTCATATGGTTTTTTAGATTCATTTAATGTTATTCATAGATGGTTCTTATTATTCAATGTTAATTAAGTGGTATATATTTTATATTTAAATCTCATTATTTGTCGAGATTGTTTACTATTAAGTCTCCAATTTTGAAATGTAAGAATATACCTCTCCCTAATTCTAATGATATTATTCTCCTCTGGAAATTTATTATAACTTTATTTAGTGGTATCATTTTTAAACTCTTTTTTACTTAGGATTATTATGAATTTTTTAAAGAAATCTTCCCATATTTTAATTTATCGATAGAAATCTATCTTATTTCGAAAAAATGTTTTTGAAACATGTTTTGAAAATATATATTAAGATATTATTCAAATAAAATTATATAAAAAATTATTTATTTTATATAAAGTGTTTAAAATTAGTTTATAATATACCTTTATATGTTTCAAGTTTATATTTATTGAAAAATATATTAAAAATGTTTTATTTTTTAAAAATAGTTTTTCAAGGAAGAAATAATATTTTACTCAAGAAATTTTGTAAATGATCCTCAAAAATAATTCCACACTTATTATTTCATCTATTTATGATACATATGATCTACTAGGTATATTGTCCAAGGTTATGATTCGTATTCTTTTTGTGAATGGTTTATTTTTATAATGGTATGTTCTTTATGAAACCATGTTTTCAACAATAGGTTATATCATGATAAAATGCATATGAACCCCAATTAATTTCATAGGTCATGATATAATGAAATTAATTTGAAACTAGTTACTTTTACGTAGGTAATTATATGATGAAATGTTTATGATACCCCTTTCACTCCATGGGATATAATATAATGAGTGTTTATGATCATGTGGGCATGCACATATAATTTTGTTATGTGACGTGTGTGACCTACATATCCCTCCAATGAATTGGGAAAATATTTATATCGTATGATGAAATTTTTTTGCAATAATCAATATGATTTATACACAATGGGAAATATTTGTGTCCAGTTCCACAATCAAAAACAAGTGTTTCATACGACACTATAGGAAGCGGTATGTCATGTTCTATTATTGAAAACTGGTTCATACTAATCCACTATGCTAATGGTAATAGATGTTAACTGTGACACATGGAATAGTTTTCTATATTTATGATGGTTCCAAATTTTGTATGACTTGAGCTTATGGTTCACAATTCATTTATAATTTTATATCACATTAATGGTCATTTTTTATAAAAATGATAAATTTTTATTCCATGACTAATATTTGTGATCTATGATAGGTTCTGTATCAAACCTGTAAGTTATGTTCATGACCACAAACCCTTATTTATATATCATTATTTTATATTATCAAAGATTAATATCTATTATTTTTACCCATACTCATCATCTGATCTTTCCCATTATTATGTTTCTTTTCCCCATGTTCTAAAAAATGATTTTATGTAGGGTATGTGTATGTAGATTACTAAATGGAAAGATAACGGTGGGAATCCTTGATCAACATTCCCCAGCGTATAATATTGTGTTTAATATTTCCAAAGGCACTAAACTAATTTGGTCATTGTGCATGTGTTTTTGTTATTTGAAATATAGATATGAAAATCAATGTAATGTTCATGTATAAGAATTCTGGGCCATAATAGATGGTATCAAAGGAAAGAATTTTTTAAACATTTTAAATAAGGATGAAAAAATAGTAGTGAAATCCTTATGAAAATTTGGATGGATATAACTAGGGATGTCTCTAAGGATAGGACTATGGATGATTCACCAATTATAAAATTTTCCAAGATTATTTTTAATGGATTGATATATTGTTTTCCAAAAAATTGCAACCCATCTTGGATAATAAAAGTGTATGTGACTCTATAACAGATATACCTAGTGGTAAAAACCCCTAAAATACCATATTGAGTGAGACTCATTTGAGATCTACTGCATGAAAATGGTCCCCAGTTCACACCTCGTTTGACACTACTAGTGGGGGGGATGCTTCAAAAGCCACAGACTTTTTATCATACACCATGTGGGGTTAAAATATATTATGACTATTAACCACCTAGGGTAAATAAATGTTTTCATATATTAAATATGACATTTCCATAATGTAGACAAAGTAAATGTTATTTTCATGATAATTTTCATTCCAATTATATTATGTATTCATCAAACTTTTCTTTATAGTTTTAGTCAAGGTTGTGAACTATAAAAAATCATGATAACATTAAACTTAATGAAAAATTCAATAAATATGATAAAAATTGGATGATAAACGATTAGAATGATATTTGTGATTATTCCAAACCATCTATCATGATATATAAGAAATAATGTGAACTTTAGTGATATTCCTAACCCATTGAAAAAAGGAAGTCTAATTTTTATGAAATTTCGTGCTGTAATGAATAGATAGTAAACGACCAGATTCCTACATGTCTTGAATTTTTTATGAAAAAAAAAGAAATTTATCAAATGGATATGAAGCTGCTATCGGTGTGGGGAAAAGGATCATAGATTGACAAATTCTTGAGGATTTAAATTTTCTATCTTTGGAGAACACAATCATTACTCAACTAAATACCCCAATCCTTAAAAAATCTCTAGACCAATGATAGATCTATTCCATGTTAGTGATTTCAGGTGAATGAAATAAGTAAATATGAATTTTGATTCATAATTATGAACAATGAAATATATAAGGGTTGGTAATTATCTGTTTTTTGTAATAAATTTGAATGATTATTCTGAATGATGGTGATGACCAACAAAAATTAATTTAATGGAATACTTATATTTTATATAAAACTTATGATTAACTGATGGTAACCGTTAATATGTTTATGAAAGTTATAAAAAGTTGTTTAGTTTGGATAAGGATTTATTGTATAATAATAAAAAAATTGGATATTATTGTTTTCCCATGAAAATATTAAGGATTTGTTGAAAAATATATTTATTCTGTCAAGGATGGAATTTATACCCCTTTTGAATATAATTAATATATACAATAATATATGTTTCATATAAAAAATATAGTTGGATTTATGTTTTCAATATGGTTTTATGGTAATTCAGGTTATTATAATGTTTTAATTGAATAGAGAAAAATGGTATTGACATCTTTGGTAACATAAAATAATGAGGTACTTTATGATATATAGATGATTATTATTAATATTATTTTGAAAATTTTATTGTCCTTCTCTAGAAAGATAAGGATTATCATCTTTTTAAGGGGAAATAAGTTAACCGTTTTTGAAATTATTTATGTTGTACATTGAATGTGGTTTTATATATTAATGTATTATTTCACCATATGAAGATTTATACATATAGGAATACATGTTCAAGCCATTTTAAATTGATAATAACTTGAGATAGATGGAATGAATTATCATTCAATCTATGGATCTTATGATACATTGGTGCTTCATAAATAAAAAATTCACCTTTTTTATTAGTGTAATTGAAAAAGTGTAAATTTATCAAATAATAACCAAAGGGTTAGATTGTGAATATGAAATTAAATAAAATTAAAATTTTATATATTAATTTTATTATTCATAGACTTTAGGAAAAGGCTATTGAATTTTAAAAAATGGTTGTCATTATTTTTTATGATATCAATGACCATTTTCAACCCTCTTGGGATTATGGCTTTGTGATTGATAACAATCTCATGACCATGTTCTCTAACACTCTTCATTTTCTTTTTGGGTTTTAGTTTACCATTACATGGACATTTTTCACTTCAACCTATTTTATCCTATGATAGAACCAACTTCTGTGTTACATTGGGTAAATATTATTTTTCAAACATTACCTTCTAAAATAATTATTTATTATTCATTTATAGGACTTCAGTTTCTATGATTTATTTTTTAAATGATAAACCCTTTATGAACGAGAAGACTTTAAAGGGATAAATTCATTTAATGGCGGTATAACGTAATTACATCATAGTTTTGTGAAAAATTATTCTCAAATTTATTTTATCTTAGTGATATTTTATATTAAATAAAATATGGATTATATATTAAGTTACATGAAACCATGTGCTTAAAAAAATAATAATAAAATTTTAATATTGTAATTTAAACTTGATTGTCATAACTTATCTATTATGATTAGTGATATTAATTTTAATAACTCTTCTCCAGGTACTAAATTTAATCTCTTAACATAAAGGGATCATATTCACAAAAAGTACATAATATTTCGTAAAGATTGTATATGTTTCGAAAATACTACTTTCTAAAAAAAAGTATTTTTGTTTCTATATTTAGCATTATCGAAATAAAATTTGGAAAATATTATAAATTTTATTTTATATAATAGACATACTTTTTTACCTCATAATTTTAAAATTTCATTATAATGGATTTTCGGTATTTTCATAAAAGGGTTTTTATGGATAGTTAACAATAAAGAATTTTAATTGAAAACTACATATTTTTTTAATATATTTATAAATATAATATATATTTTTAATTTTATTTAGATAATAATTAGTTCATTAAAAAATAAATTATCACAATTTAGGTTATTTAAATAAATTTAAAAATTAAAATTTATATAGAAAAGTCGTAAAAATTTAATTACATTCTCATTAAAACACCTCATTCTCAATCCGTCTTTGGGTTTGATTTTCCATTAATATTTACCACATATGTGAATGGAATTTTGGAAAATTGTTAATATATTTTTAATTAATGTTATTAATAATTTCATATAAGTTTAGTTAGATTATTTACAAAAATGAACATTGAATGTAGTGAAAATTATATTGCGTCGTTAAAGTACAAATTTATTTTCCTGGGTAAAACTAGAATAATAAGAAAAAAATAAGCTAAAATATTATCTAAATTTTATTTAATTAGTTTATATAAACCGTGAAAATACAATTATATTTAATATGAAAATTTATTCCCTCATTAATATCAATATTACCTATATGATAAGTTATGTAATCAAAAAAAGATAACTTTCTACCTATTAATATCTATAATGATTCGGAATATATAAAAACTAATATTGGTATAGTTATATATTTTTTAAAATCCTAAATATGTTATTGTATTCATAGTAATTTATCACTAATTCTTAGAGATGGATTAATTATATTATATTCATAGGACACACCCAGACAAATATTATTTCTTTAACAATTAAGTAAAATAAATGATCCTAAAATTATGAAAATTTATGTAAATCAAAATAATTATTAAATTAAATTATTTTTTAATATTAATATGAATATTTTTATAATTTTTTTAAAAATCCAGATTAATTTCACTATTGAATTAATAATTTTTAATTAAATTTAATTTAATAATGTCAAAATTGATATTAATGATAAATTTTGACAAATTATAATTTATTAAATGATTTAGAAGTAATAAAATATTATCTTCATCCAAGAAATTTTAATATATTAAGAAATCTGATCTTCGATTAATTCTTGGTCGAATTTATCTTATATTATTACTATATTGATAATTAAATATTAAAAACTCACTTAGCCTTGTCAAGGATAAAGTGGTTTTTTTTCACATTACATGCAATTATGTTAAAATTAATTCCTAATACACATTAGATTTTTATTATATTAGATATAATATATTTAATTAAAGGTTAAATATTATTTATTATGGATCTCAATAATTTCGTCTTAATGGATAAATTACTTTTGTTTTAAAAATAGTTACCACACAACAAAATATTTCACTTTTTCCAAAGGGGGAATATATGTAGGTAAAAGTACATTTTCTATTGGTAAAACATTTTACCAACACATATGTCCATGTCACTTAACGTTCGATAAACACTCTGTGACTAAATATTTTTTGCGACAGATAAAATAGTTCTGTTACAATTATAAAAATAACAACAAATAATATATATGTTGGTGAATGTGTTTTGAAACATGTTCTACTGACAAATTTTTATGTTGGTAATAATATTACCAATATATAATATGTTTATAAATTACATCCGAATAAAAAATATAAATATTTTCTAATAATAAAATTTCATATCATGTTTATTAATTATTTTATCATTTATAATACATCTTAAGATAATTTGAACACATCGTGTCATAGAGAAAACGTATATATTAATAATGAAAGTTAATACAATAGGATTTATCACAGTCCTCCCACACAAAAACGATACCACCCACCCCACGGCTCATACATGTGAGCGCTGCATCAACCCATCCATGCTAGTGAACCAACTCCCACACCAACGACCAATGAGTAGCACCAATGAGCCATCTATGCAATTTTATCACATAAATAGCCCATCCATGCCATCATTCCCACTCTCATCCATACTATCGTGCCAGGTATAAAACCAGCCAATCCAAAGCTCCAGCACCAACCCATCCATGCCAATGAGAACAAGCGACCCATCAATGTCAGTGAGCCATCTCCAATGAACAATTATCATCACCGACCCATATATCCCAGATAGCTTCCTATAAACCCTAAAAATGTTTTCTATACAAAAAAATAACCAGTTTAATCAACATAACAAGTTTGAATTTCACAACAAGAAAATTTAAACAAAATCAACAGACTAAATAATTTCAACCTTCTATTACCCTGATTAATTTAAACCCATCATGGACATCGCTAATCAAAGGACAATGTTATGGCTTCCTCGTGGAGATCCAAATAGAATTTTTAATATCTAGGTAGAGACCATTAATTGGATGATTCTTTTCAATAAATGGATCATCCATTATGGTTAACCTCATCCTGTCATCAGAAAAATGTAGAGGTGAACTTCCTCATGTTTTGCAATAAAGGTAGTACCTACACAATAGAGAAATAAACATTCAAAAACAGATTTTTATATATAAAAAGTGTAGACTTCGCATTAATTTTAAAATAATAATTTGCATAAGGTACCCATGATATCAAAATATATTATACATAATGGACTAATTTTATCCCCTCACATATTACTCATGAGCATTCTAGGATGTTTTTAGTATAACAACTCAATTTTTTAGAAGTAGTAAATAATTATGGATTTGGAAAAACTATGAATATTATAGATTAATAATTTATTGGGAATAATATGAATGGTTGAATATAAGACATCATTTAATTTATTAATGTACTGGATGGAATGTGATCACATAAGGTGTTTTGAGTAGGAAGGAGTTGAAAATCTGAATAAGCATGCTGAAACTACATTTTCAAAAACTGAAAAAGTTGTCTTCTTTATGATACATTGTCTAATATAATGTGACTTTTGGACCCATTTATATCTTAGATTCCAAAAAATCATGTTTCTAATAGAAGGAAGTACATAGAATATATTCTATGTTTAATGAATTTCTATACTGCTTCTACATCAGACATTATATTCATTCGAACAAAGTGCAACGATGTCACATAAGATTCAGTTGGATGGTAAATGTAATGAGAATTATGATACCTAGAATAATTGTGATTTAAAATAATCATTGAACTGAGTATATTACTACCAATTAAAGGAATATCTCATCATCACCTCAAATTACTTATGAATCCAACACTTCTTTTAGGTCATATTCATATATTACAAAACTTCCAATAGTCTATGTGCCTATATAATGACATTACGACAAGACCAACAGATTGGTAGGAATTCAACAACACATAAAAACCTTATACAACAAATTGCTTATGTGATATCATATTTTAGAGGCAATGCTAATGGACTCTCATAACTACATTAACATCCAACAAAATATCAATACTCAATGTAGACCATGTTAACCACCTGATTTTGTCTGATCCAGAACACAAGGAAGGAATGGAAAAGTGGAATTTTCAATAAAAATTTCAAATTAAATTAAGAAATAAGATAATGTAATAGAAATTTTTTGGATGATATAGATGATATAAATAATCCATTGAATTAATTTGAGTGAACCCATTACCTAATTATTCAATAATTAATGACATAATCCATGTTGAAAAAATTAGTAGCAACTAAATGAAGTGAATATGGAAAGTATATAAAGGATACATGGAAAAGAAAAATGTTCAATAACAATTTATAACTAAATTTGGAAATTAGATAATGCAATTAGAATGTTTTGGATGATTTACAAGATATACAAAATCCATGGAATTGATAAGAGTGAACCCATTATTGAATTGATTGGAGTGAACCCATTACCTAAGAGTTCAATAGAGAATGACATAATCAATGTTTAAAAAATTACTAGCATCTTAATGAAGTGAATATTGAAAGTATATAAAGGATACATGGATAAGAATAATGTTTAATAACAATTTCTAACTAAATTTGGAAATTAGATAATCTAATAGGAAAGTTGTGTATGATTTATAAGATATACAAAATCCATTGAATTTATAGGAGTGAACCCATTACCTATAAACTCAATAGAGAATGACATAATCCATGTGTAAAAAATTAGTAGCATCTAAATGGCCTAAAGAATGACCTGGGACAATGGGAAATGAAAAAAAGGAAGAAAACATCTTCATTAATGGATTATTTTTTTCCATTAGTAGAATTTTGGTTGGAAGAATTTTGTAGTCTATGTATCTTGATGTTTGTGACTTTGATCTATCACATTGATAGATTAGAAATTATTTAGTGATTAAAGTGGTAGATAATTTTTATACTTGATATTCCAAAACTGTCTTTTATTCATCCTTAATCGACATATATTACTTTATAGATAATGATATGTTGTTGAATGTTATTGTGATATATTTTCATTTCATTTTTTTATTTAATACTATAGTCCTTAATCAATTTTTTTCCTCCACTCAATCAATCATGAATATGGTGTTATATGAGTTACAGGGTAGTGAAGTGGTTAGATATTGTTGGAACATGTGTTGAAGAAAGAATAGCTCCCTAATATACTCATTCCCAATGTCTTCTAATCATTAGGTTCATTCATATTTGAATATGATACCTCTAATTTAGGATTTGATAATTATTCTCTGCTATATTTATACAAAAAGATGATTATATTAGCATATATTTATCATTTAAATGCTATAACTCCACAAAACTAGCAACCAGATGTCAGAGTATATTCATAAAGACTGTATGATTAATCAAGATATAGATAAAGGGTTCATAATTTTAGGAATTGTTATAGAATAACATTGGAACTTTTTGCACATAGATCGATCAATATTTTATCATCTAATTCAAGGAAGTGCATGTTTTTTCATGAATTTTCAAAAGGATTTCTCAGTCAAGAATTAAAATCATCATGCCAACAGCACCTTAAACTGTTTTTTAGTCCTTTAAAAACAATAAGCCATAAATTTGAGTAATTGCACCCAAAAAAGTGCAGAATTAAAATAATAACTCCCCTGATAAGTGCCTCTTTGACTTCTGAATTCAGCCATAAGAAATTTACTCTTCCAAATTATAGAAAATAATCTGGTTGAAATAATTTAGGTTCCTAAAAAAGAATAAGTAAAATTAATAACCACAATTAAATTCAATTAAAAATGTTACCCAAATTTTAATAGGTTAATGATTTGAGGTCCCCAAATATTCCATTGGAGAATTTAGAGTGAAAAGAAGCAATGTTAAATATGTTTTATCATATCATGGTTTAATTAATCCATCACCAAGGCTCAATAATATTTTTAGATAGTCTATAATCAATTTATACAATGATAAAATACAATCAAAGTACGAAAAACTGATGAATTTCATAATGGAAACTTTTTCATGACTCATTAAAAGCATCAATAAAAAATGCATGCAAAACTAATCATAAAATAAAAAATTTACATTTTTAGAAAAGAAGTGAATGTTAAAAAAATATCACAATATTTTTCAACAACATTGACTTTAGAATGCGCATTAACACTGAATTTATCTTGAATATTAACACCTTAGTGTACCGTCAACATGCATAACTAATAATCCAGCAGTTTATGTAGTACAGGTGCGATAAATAATATATCATCTAATTTTTAATCAATTTTACTACATCATACGTCTATCAATTTCAATAAAAACTACAAAACCCACTTTTAACACTTATATTCATTAAAACTGTGAAATTTCACCCCTCTATGGTGACAATATAATATCAAAATACGTTATATTTAACCTTATATTTTATTTTTTATGGTACCACCTCATGATAAGGTGTCCCTCTACTGAATCAATTACACCATTATAATGAGACTATGGGCACAATTTCATAACACCTATTAACTCTCTTAGAATTTCATGACCTTTTATCATTATGGAAAATTGTTAACTCTTGATATAGATATTGATAGAACCATTCTAACAAGAAATAAATAATTGAGATACATTGACATTCAACACACTAAATTAGAGGTTATTTCATTGAATAGGCCATGTGAAACTCAAAGTAGTCATTGTGAATTCAATTTCAAATCTCACTGAACTAAACATTAGGATACATATCTATAGTGAATTTCTGAATAGAACATTTTAAATTAAAAATTTGAATGATTTAGAAATTGCTAAATTTTAGTGTCCATATAAGAGAGGATATGAAAAAACACATCAATATGTTTTCTATTGTGTGTGTAACGTTTAATCCGTAAGGTTTCGTAGATGTTCAAGAAAAACAGAGATTATTACCTGGATCTCCAAAAGTATTGTCCAAAGAGTGGTTGTACAACCTCTATCTCATAGAAGATACCATATGGAAATAGTTTTATTGAATTTTTCTGTTATGATTTTTCCTAACATCAAATAGGGATTTTGTAAGGAAAAATATTAATGGAATCCAATAATGAATATGCGAATCATTGTATAAATATAGAGTGATCCATGAAGATTTAATCTGTGAAAGATGAAATGTACAATTGAGGCAATCCCTCAGCATTCACAGCCATAAATTGGGAAGCAGTGATAGACATTTCAGTTTTTTCCTCCAACAAGTTCTTCACAACCTAATTCACTTACTTCTAACCCGAAATTAAAAATTTCCTTCTTTTATCAATACATAGTGTAGTCGAAGAAATTGATTGTTGAAATATTGATTTCCTACCAAATGTGATGATATGCACAAAATATAGATAATGAACGACATCGGAAAACCGAAGGGGTGGCTGGAGAAGGGAAACGTACCTTGAAACGGGTGGTGCGAAGTCAAACAGGTGGTGAAATAATGAAGCGGGATGAACTGAATAGCGATGAACGGTGGCTTGAAAAAGAAGAGGACACCGGTCGAACCCGTCAAACAGGTACATGGGTTCTCTGATATAAAAATTTGGGGGGCACAATATCAGGGGTGCGAGGGTAGGGTTTTCTAGTTTTTATTTGAAATATTTTTTTTTATAATTACTAAAATATAATGTTATGAAAAATAAAAAATTCAATAGGTGTTTTTCAAAAAATTATTTTTTAGAGAAAAAATGTTTTTATAAGAATGATAAAGAAAAATATCTAACTGTAAGTCAAAGATTTCATAGTATTAAACAGTTAATATAGACATATGCATTTTTCAGTAAGAAAAAGTGTTTGTAATTATTATTAATATCAACTAAAAATTATATCTATTTGAATTACTTGTTTTTTCCAACATATGATTTATCTGTCACTAATTTCTTGTTGGTGTCAGCCAATTTTTTTGTAGTTCCATAACAAAAAACAAAATGAATAAAATAAGGAAACATAATTGTTTGGCAATCAAATATTTGGAAAACATGAATAATTGTTTATTAGATTCTTTTAACGACCATATAATACCTCCAAACAAAGAATTATAATATTTTCAGCCACTTAAACTAAGATTTACCTCCCAATAGTGAATACTATTGAGTATTTATAAGAATGAAATCCCAACTAAACTATAAATGGGAACTCTGCCTCTCCACATATTCACAACTCTCAAGTTATTATGAATGTAAAATAAATGAAATAATCACTTACAAAAATCACTCCCCAAATCCGTGAAACATTATTTTGTAATAAAAATCAACTATGAAAGGATTCACTTAAAACTAATTTATGATACCCAAAGAAGAGGTAGTGTCCACCAATAGGAATTTTCATATTATTTATTACTTCACCACTAGAAAAAATATATATATTATGATTATATAATAACATCAGAATCTTAAAAACACTTATATGTTTTTAATTTTCTTAACATTATTCCACACAAATATCCTCATAATGGGTTATGAAATAATCATTTGTGTATACGACATACTACCGTATCATGAACCGAAGTCATTCGTTTTTCCATTACTACTGCTCTTGTTTTGTAATAATGATAGAGATTATATTAAGATATTAAAATGTTCATATTAATGATATTATTATTCATTTTTTATTTTTTATATCACACATATAATCATTATCTCTTTTTTGAGTAATATTATAATGTTTTTTGTGTTTGTAGTGGACTACCAACTCACGAAGTAACGTGACTCGTTCACTTATTTCATTGAATGTATTATGAATAGGATTTATAAAAATATATGATATATATTATATAAAAATTAATTTATTATTATAGTATATCATTTCAATATATTTTATTCAAACCGAAAAGAAAATGAAAAACATAGTTTCTACGTATGTATAGCCTACTGTCTCTATGAACGGTGAATTTCATTTTCTATCGATAATTATAAGTGATTACTATATATAAATATATAATTAATAAGTGTGAAATGTATATCATGGTATATTTTTTTGAGATAATGAAATCGTGATCTATGTAAGGGGAAAGAGAATAACATATCATAACATGTACAAAAAAATCAGTAATTACCCTAAACATAACATCAATATATATTTATTAATAAAAGTGTTATATATTTTCATATAAAAATAATATATATATCAATATAAATGAATATAGTTCTATATTATTTGTAAGATAAACATAGATTTATTATATATTAGGATTAAATTAGTACAATTTATGTTAGGAAATAAGGTAAGGGATTTCTATCTCACTTTTTACTTATGTGATACACATATAATGTTTTGCAATTATTTCATTTATGGGGTTTGTATACTGACTGAGAATGTATTTTATTATTATAACACTAATAATTTTTGAGATTTACATATCCTTTTTATTATCTTTCTTTTATGAGGATTATATTTATATCATTTCTAATGCAGTGAGGGAATTTTTTTCTCAATTTTCTTTCACTGAGGCTTATGTTATATTCTAAACATATATTCATTAATAGAGTGTTTATACACCTTCTTTGACATATAATATCATAAATTTGTTAATAATAATTATATTTAATGTTTAATTCTATATTATTACTGCATGGGGATTGTCATTGAATGTTACATATATGGTAATGATTATATGTTAGCAAATCATTATTTATTAGGATTGTTTATGATAAAGATTATAATGATGAAATCTCAAGATATAACTATTATGAATTTTCATGAACTTTACTCTACTGTGTTTATTAAAGGCATATTCATGTAATTTTCCATTTTTACCCAACTTTATTTTTGATATACTCAATAAAATGTTTTCAAATAAATCTGATGTTATTTTTCTCTTCCATGAAAAATATATGTTCATTCAAAATATTTTTTGTAAAAATGTTTTAATTTTTTTTAATTATAGTTATAGATAATTTTCAAGAAAAATAATTTTGAAAATTATTCATTTTCTTAAACGTATTTTAATTTTTTTAAATCAACCTTTATATGTTTAGGGTTATATTCGATGAAAATTATTGGGAAATTTTTTAATGATTCTAAAAGTTTTTTATAATTTTTAAAATCATACTTTATATGTTATTAGTGTTATTTTTAAATAAAAATATTTTTAAAATTTTTTATGTTTTAATATAATTTTTCAATACATAAATAATATTTTCTTCAAGAAATGTGTTCAATGATCTTTCAAAAAAAAATTATCATATAATTTAATCCATTGGTGAGATATATTCCATACATCTCATATGATCCAAAGATGTCATTCTTATTATTTCAATTAAGGTTTTAATTTAATAATGATAATATGTTTAAGGAAGTATTGTATCTTTAATGGGTTATACCACAAAAAAAATTTCCTAAGAAAAACACTTCTTTTATGATGTACTACCATAATTAAGTGAATATAAAATACTTTTGACCTAGGTAATGATATGATGAAATGATTTTGGTGACAATTTTGTTCCATGGGTTAACATATATTGATTTATTATATTCTTAGTGAATACACATCTATTATTTAACTATGTAATGGGTGGGACCTATATCTCCTTCCACTACATTGGGTAATAATTTATGTCTCATGAGATAAAATTGGAAACATGTTTATAGGACTAATACACTATGGAAGACATGTGTCTCCTAATATACACTCAGTAATAGTTGTGTCCTGATCCACTATGGGAAACACATGTGTCTTGATCCCCTTTGGAAAATTAGTGAATATTTAGTACTATGTTGATGTACATATAAGTTATCCATGAACCATGAAATTTGATTCTATATTTATGATTGTTAAATCCTTTTATTACATGATATTTTGGTACATGATGGATTTATGGAGATTTATTACACATATGGGACATGTTTTAAAAGATGATAATGTTTTCTTCTAGGAATAATGTTTATGATCTATTACAATTTGGGTATAATCATTGAATGTTATTTTCATGATCACACAACCATATTCTTAATATATTCTTTCATGTGATCACTTATTGATATATGTTATATTTAACCTTACTAAACTTCTGATCCCACCAATTATCTTATTTCATTTACCTATATTAGGAAGAATGGTTTTATTTAGGGAATGTATATATAGAGTTCTAAATTGGAAGATATTCGTTGGGAACATTTGATATATTTCACCAAATTATAATATTTTCTTCTATGTTCCCAAAGTCACTAAAATATTATATTCCTTGGAAACCTTTTTCTATAATGTATTGAATGTTCACTAAAAATGATTTCATATCAACAAATGTGATGTTTGGGTACCTATATCACCATCAATTAATATTTCTATGATATCTTACTTGAATGGATAAATCCTTCTCCAAATACCCACACTAGTTTCTATCATGAGATATACTGATGCATTGAGGGGATATAGTCATCCATTTCCATCACATACTATGTAAAATTAATTCATCACTTGAAATCAGAGTATAATAATTCAATGGATAACCAATATAAACATTATTATTATGTAATTAACATAATAATTGAATATATTTCTATTTTCATTATAATCATAAACCATCTAGAAAATTATTAATGATGATATATATACAATATACTCTTAATGTAGGATAAATAAATTAATGTGTAATTTTCATTGATGAATAAAATAAAATAAAAAGACCATTAAAATTATTTAAAAAAAATACACTTATCCCTTTGAAAATTATATTTAATAAAAAAGAATTAGATAATTATAGGAAATCATTTTATTTAAATATAGTCATGTATAATTCTTATGGATTCTTCAAAGTATTGTAGATTTTCCTTAAATCACAATTTCTATGTTTTCAGTAAATAAATAGTCATGGTTAGAAGAACGAATCTATATTACATAAATAACTATAGGATAATTAAATTCTTTTGGTTGAAAAAAATTATCAAATATTTCTCCCATCAATGACTTAAATATATATATTCTGGTATAATGATGGGATTGTATAATACACACTTACCACTTCGAAAAAATTTTAATTTTATCCCCATGAAATATAGAGTATCCAATGACAAATTAAAACCATGAATATAAATATTTCCATGATATAACAAATTGAAAGGGAAGTATATAGATAATATAAAAATAAATAAGTTAATAATACTAAATATGTGTCAGGACAATGGGATTTGACATAAAATCTATATGAAATATCATACCTTGGAAGGGAGGATAAAATTAATGAAATAATTAAACAAATTAAATTTAAATCCACATAAATCAATTTTAAATATATCTTGATGTTATTAAAATTCATAACAGATAAAATTTTTGAATATAAAATACAAACGATAAGTAATATAACAAAATAAAAATAAAATTTGTTATAAATCCCTTCTTGACATGGTAATACTTATGTTAAATCACCAATGTTTAAATAATTATAATTGAAGCATTAAATTCTATGATATATTCAATATTCATTATAATAAATGTGAATGGGAGATATATACATCATATAAAAAATTATGTGCATAACATTAATATATTCCTCAATGGATGGAAATTGTGGCGACATTCCCAACTCACAAAGAAATTTTTTTAGAACCCAAAATAATAAAATGATATTATTTGTTAACAATATATAAAACATTTTTAATGCTTTAAATAAATTTTATATTTTTATTAACATTTTATATTTATGTAGTTAATCAATCGGGTTCACATTGAACATTTTCACGGTATTTAGTTCATAAGAAAAAAATAATGTCAATTGCTTGGATGTTGAAAAATAGGTCAATGTTCCATCATAACAATATTAATAATAATGAAATTATTTTCAATTTGTTACATCATTTATACATTCAATACCATGAATAAAATATTTTTATGAAAAAATAACTATCATTCAATCATCGACATTGTAGGTCCTACGTACCCATGAGTAACATTTCAATTTGTCAATAATCAAGATGAAAATAAGGGGAGTGTTATTTTATCATTACATAGTTATTACTATATAATTAATGTAATATTATTTATTTTAATATACTAATATATACCATCCATGTCATGTTTTAATGAAAAACAGATCATAAAGATTCATGGATGTTATAATCCACATGTTAGCTCGAGCGACGTTAACTTATATCAATGAATTTAAATGATGGAAAAAATATGATATATTAATTTTGAATAATGACAAATATTTCATGAATATAATATATGTACATTAAATTCAACATCATAAATTTCCATAAGATATAATGATGTAAAATAAATTACCACAGATACTGAGGTGGTAGTCTACTATATACACGAACAATAGTTTAGTTTCTCATTGGATGGTGGATGAGATTAATATAGGTATTTAAATTCACATAAATACATATAAGTTTATAAGGAAAACAAAAATTACTATATCAATATTTTTTGATATTATTTTATGAATTTAAAAGAATAAATATAACAAAAACACTAGGTTATGAATGATCTGGCTTCTTCACAAAAACACTTTTGTTGACACAGAATGGCTTCCTTTGGGAGTATTACAAACAATAAAAAGCCTCTAGAACTTTTTAAGGGATGATTGTAATTTATTTATCTTGGTCTTTTCTAAACGAAAAGCTAATTTAATTTTGATTAAATCTATAGATGTGTTTCATTTTTTTAAGTGAGGGATTGGAATTTTTTAATTTTATAAAACCTAAAATTTAAATAAATTAATATTCATGATAAAATGGATCCAAACAAATAAATTTATAATATAAGATAATTATATTTTTATACATTTTCATCCAATTAATTTTGTACATGTTTTGATATGTTTTTCCAACTTTTCTATTTGTTTTAAACCACATTATCTATTTTTAATGTTTACCACTATAACTATGCATTTATTATTTTTGTGGTCAAGATAAGTGATATAAACGGGAAATTGACAATTAAATTGAAAGTTGATGACATTTTTCATCGTATAATATTCAATTTATTGAATAAATTATTTATATTAATTGTAACACATTGTATAAAATATTATTTAGTATAAAAGATCATTAAAAAATCCTGACACTAATCATTTAATTTATTATATATTTCATCAAGAAGAAGAGTAAATTTGAATATTTAATATTAACACATCAATAATAAGATTAGTTAATCAATTAAATTTATTTTATTAATATAAATAAACATATTTTGTTTATTATAATACTATAAAAAATAATTCATTTCATTTCCATATTATTTAATGAAATACTGTGTCTAGGTTTCATAAGATTTTATAGTAATTATATAATATCTAAGAATTAAAAAAAATTACAAACAGAAAAATAATTTAACTAATCTCAAAATAATATGTTATATTTTTTCAGAACATTATTTTTTTCCTATGTGAATAAATATGATATATTTTAATGTTTGAAAGTTACATTTTTTATTTCCCTTTTAGTAATGTTCAAGTCTCTTTAATAGATAACTATCCAATAAAAAATAAATATAAAAACAATGGTGACATGATTATAAATACCATTATAAAATAATATCAAAGATAGAAATTGGTGGCCTTATCACTTAATTTTAACCTAGGCTATCCCAATTTAATATTTATCCATGGTGTTGACTTTCTAATAATTTTTGCAATTCATAATGAAAAAAATAAGTCGACAATATAAATTAATATTAGTTGTACTTATACCATATATATAATTCTTTTTGAATAATTAAAACACTATATGTTGTATAAAATAATTTTATTTTTATCACACAATGAGTGATAAAATAGTATTTTCCAAAAAATACCTTTTAAACCTAAAAGAAGTTTTATAGAAAAAAATATTTATATTCATATATAATTAATTATATTATTGGTAATAAAATGTGTAATATATTAATTTATGAAAAATCAATATTTTTGATAAATATGAAGATTTAACCCTAAGTAAATTTTAATATGCTAATTTCAAATATAAATATACTTATAAAAATAAAATTTCAAAAATGGGTAAAAATTAATTATGTTATTTTATCCCAAAAAAAATTAAAATATTTTTTATAGAAAATATATTTTTGAGTGATGTAATGACTTTACTATAAATTGGGTACTTAATATGGAATATATTTTTTATCTGATATATTTATACATAAATTTCAATAAATTTTTTGTTCATATTCTTAACACTAGTTTTAATTGGTAGGCTATAATGATCACATATAAATATTTTAATAGTATATCATGGTTCCTAAAATCTCAGTGTTGACTCCAAGAGTACCAATTTAAGAAATAAAATTTACCCAAATAGAAATATAATCTTATATTTTATGGGGATATATTTCAATTATTTTGGTCAATAATTTTTCCATACTTTTCCATGTTCTTAAAAATTGTTTTATTTAATTTTTTATCTAAACTAAAATTGTTGAATTTTTTTTCCTTCCACCATTAACATTCTTTATGAATGACTAAAATGAATCTTCTCAGATTTTTTCTAAATGATATACTTTTGACACTTCTTAAAAAATATTTTAAAAATATTGTTTTGATTTAAATAAAATCAATAGTTATTCCCAACATAATTTACATTATCAATTATTTAACAATCATTACATGCTTTTATGTTTTTCAAATAAAATCCATATTATTTTTTTTGATAATTTTTTGTTTTAATATTTTTCCATAAAAAATAATTTTTTCTCATGTTTTTAATAAATAAATTTATATTTTTTTATTCAGATTAATTTTAATCTATGTATACAAGTATTGAAAATTGTATACTTCACTAGGATAAGATATAATGATACTGTTCATTTTTTAAATTTATATCGACTATGATAATGATATTATATGGATATTTTTATAAAACTCATTACATTCAAACTTGTTAATTAAAATATAATGAAATTAATATTGTTGTTGGATTCTTATGACACATATATGTCCGGTTTTCATTGTGTAATAGGTGTTCAGTGAATTTTATATCTTTAAAATTCATTAGTTAATGCATGATATCCAATAAAATGATGATGGGATGCATGTGAATTTTTATTTTTTCAGAAGATAAGTCTTTTAGATTCTACATTCACTACAATATAAATCACCTTTAGTGGTGGGATTTTAGTGGTGGTTTACGAAACCTCTAAGAAACCCTTTTTTAAAAGGGTTTCGTTGCAGTTTATTAAAAACCACCGTGAATCCCATGTAATTTTTTATAGTGGAGACACTTCCCCCCCCCCCCCACACACCCGAGCTGACCCACTTCTCCCCCCCCCCCCCCCCGTGACGCACCATCTCACCCCGACCCCATCAAGCCCCGACCGGAGGTCTGCTCCCCTCTTGTGTCGTCAGTGACCTTGCCGCCCATCGCCGCTGACTCCCCTTCTCCCCCCGACACCCATGACACCACCTTCTCCTCCTGATATCATCGAGTACCTAACCTATGTCGGCTCCCCTCCCCTTCCGCCAATCATTTTCATAGTGGTAGGTATCGATTTTCATGTTTTCATTATTCTTTAGATGTCTGTGTATTTGCATTTTCATCCAGGATATTATTTATAATTTATTTTGTATATAGGATATTGTTTCTCATTTTATGTCCATATTATGTGATAGTTTGGTTTATGAGTTTTTTGATTAATTTTATTTTGTTATACACTTCTTGGTTCTTTCAAAATTAAGAAAACTGTTTATTTTTCTGCATGGATGTCAGATATACTGATCGGTCATACCGGATTTTTAGGTGGCGTCTGTGATGTGGAAATTTATATTCTGATGTTAAAACCATTCCCATTAGTTTCATTTTTGTTTTTTAGAACATGTTTCAATCCTATGGGGATTATTAATTCCTATCAATCCATGTTGTTAGCTTGGTCGGGTGGTGGGTTGGATCAACTCGAGTTAGTTCATCGAAATTGCCAATTTACTCTAAGTCTTATTTTTCAATGTTATATATTTCAGGGATATAAATAATTGAGAGTAATTCTTTCTGGTTGGTAAATTTTTTTAATACTATAAACATAAAAAAGAATACCACTTATTATTCAATATAAATAAAGAAATATAAAATTAATTAATATAACTACTTCCTCCTCTAAAATTTTCATCTTATTGGTGGTCTAATTCCACTAAATTCAGTACTTGATATCCCTTTTTATAAACCAGAATCTATATGACATCATTTATTCTCTTAGTTAAGGCTTGAAATCCATTTTTCATTCCAGAATATTTATTTTTTACGTAATTCTATATTCAATAAGTGACTTTACATTAGCATGAAACTTCTAGATCATGTTTTGAAGATAAAAAGTGGTTTATTAACACCACATGTTGAGTAAGGATCATCCATGACACATTTTGACCATATTTTATATAAAATAAAACTTTAAATAATTATTACATCACTTATTTCATGCATTTTTTGGATTTAAACAGATATTGCTTTAGCTTAATAACATTTACATCATTAACACATCCACCCCATGGATCATACCTCCCCCTAAATATTGAGCCACTTCAATCAATGGTTAGAATATTTAGGGGGAGGTATGATCCATGGGGTGGATGTGTTAATGATGTAAATGTTTAGAATTTTTTAATTTAATGTGATAGGGGAACCTATAACTTTCTTAAGTTGAGTATTCCGGTTGGACGTTGTTCACTAACACTAATCTCCCAATTTTATTCTAATCCTTCGTGGTTTTACTACTTTAGAGGACACCACTAGTAAAAATATCTTCACTATTGTTAAATTTAATAACTTCTATGTCCTAGTAATTGGGAATCAACACAGTTTTAGGAGTAACCCTAATTTTTTATATTTCCTCCATTTATGAACTATTCAGCATCCATGTACTCTTTGTTATGATTATTTTTCTATTCAATGCTAATTCCACCAGTCTTATTCTCATGCTTCGTAGTTTTTTAAATGAGACCACTTAAGAATTTTTCTTATAATCCTTCCTTAAATTCAATGAAGAACACTTTTCCCATTTCAATATAGGGTGAATACAATAAATTAATGCTCTTTTAATTCATAGGTGAGATAGATTCCCCCATTTTATTCATCCTCCAAATTTAATTCTCCTATAGTAAAAAGTTTATTTTTCATAGGGTTTAGATTCATATTTACATTGCTTGTTTATTATGTTTCATACTAAAATGTTATAACTAGTACTCAAAGTCCTTCTAACTACATCATCAATGATAGGGAGAGAAAATTTTTCAATTAAATTTTTCTATCATCAATATAAAGAAACCATCAATTATTTCTAAATTCCCTCAGGGGTACATTTCTAGTGTAAGAGTAATGAAAAGTTAGGTCATAAATATTCAATATAGGGGGTCCCAATTTAACATCATGTATTGGGGGGATTCCAAAAAACAAGACCCAAATTGTGTATTTGAATTAAAGTATTGATTAAATAAAATCCAATATGTTGAACCATCACTTATCATGAAAAAACCTTGTCAAAAAGTATATTGCCTAAGAAAATACTCACTATCTTCTTTTTTCTTCAACTGATTTTGTAATCACGTGAGTATAAGCATACACATGCATGTACATATGTACACTGGTTTTCTAGTGGGTGATTTACCATATATATTTATATAGGAAAACCTGATGTAAAATATTTATATATTTTTTCCACTAGTATAAATAAATATCTTTCCCTATTTAGTAATAGTTATGTGTTCATTTTTTTAATATTATGTAGGAACATTGTGATATACAAGGATAAAAGAAGGATCACATTACCGAGGAATACACCTTAGTATATTAAGGTTCTGAATGTATTTTTAGATTTTTAAATGTCCAATCGATCCGTTGAAGGGAGAATAATATTTCCATGCCCTAAATATAAATTTAGAATATGGTTGAAGAAATATGAAGTTTATAAACATTTAATATTGATGCAATTCCTTGGTCAAAATTTGCGTTGGATTTGGGATTGGAGAATCAAAAGTTACTGAAAGGATGATCACTGATGTCAATCCATAGAATGATATCCCAACTTCAATGAAAATGGAAAAAGAAATGAAAACCTTATAAATGATTCATTCTGCACTGCAAGAGACCACCATCAACATCAAAAAATATCAGAACAACTAGATGAGGGTGCTACAAATAGAAATGAGAAAATTGTTGTTTTTGAGAATGCAGGACATCCATATCAATATTTTAAAATATCAGTGGATTTTCTTCTTGATTATACAGAGACTAATTTAAGAGAATACATTACTAAGGAAAATGCATTTCATTATTTAGTTGATGTTTAAAAACAATATTTGTATAGTGGATGTTTGAAATATTCAAAACATCATTTTATAGCTAAGTTGTACCATATAAAATGTCTATGTGCAATTACAAATAAGGTGAATTCCATGATATTTTAATTGTTGCATGATTCGTTTCCTGAAGCAAACATCCCCACGTCTTTTTATGATAATAAAAACGTTGTTAACAGGATTGGTCTGAATTATACAAAAATACATGTGTGTCCTAATGATTGTATGATTTATTGGTGAGAGGATTCATGTAGACAGGATTATAAAATATGATCTTATTCTAGATGGAAGTCAATGTGTGATGTTGGATGTTTGGATCAACATAATTTCATGAAGAAAAATAATATGAACACACCTACAAAGGTTTTTTTTACATTCCGTTAAATCCTCAATTGCAATGATTATTTATGTCATCGAAAACCGCTGAACGCAGGAAGTGACATTCTGTAGATAATAAAAATGATTGGTTAATGAGACATCCATGAGATTCACAATCATGGATAAAATTTGATCCATTATATACATATTTCTTAGTTGATCCAAGGGATTTTTGATTGGGATTATCTACGATAGATTTAACCCATTTTGGACTTTGAGTACCAGTTATTGCATTTGGCCAGTTGTTTTGACCACTTACAATCTTCCTTTGTGGATGTGTATTAAAAAATGAATTCTATCATTTTGATGACTATTCTGGGAAAAAATGCCATGAAATGATATTGATGTATACTTTCAGCCTTTACTTGAATAATTACAGGAGTTGTGGAGCAACTGTGTTGAGACATTTGATGCTTCTTCTAAGACAATGTTTAAAATGCATGCTTCTTTAATGTGGACAATTAGTGACTTCCCTGGGCTTGGTAATTTATCTAGTTGGAACACATAGATGGGTTTGGCATGTCTTTTTTGTATCATTTATTTTCAGCCCAAACGGCTACCTCACAATATAAAATGGTGCTTCTTGTTCCATCGAAGATTTCTCGATGCATCTCATAGATTTCGTCTGAAGAGATCAAAATTTAACGGTTTCATTGATCATAAAACACCTACAATCTTATTAACTGGTTCTGAAATATTGACACAACTTGGAAATGTAGAAACAGAATTTGGGATATTTCAACATTTGAATGATAGCGGTAAATGCATTCGAAGTGTATCATCAATTGAAATCGGAACGCAAAAATGAAAAAAAATGTATATTCTTCAATATTTCGTATTAAGAATTTAATTTGTAATGGAATAAACATGATGTGATGCATATTTAGAAGAATGTATATTACAATTTGATTTTCACATTTCTTAATGAGCATGTAATGTTGAAATATCATCTCAATGGTCTCAAAGACTTACAAATAATGAACATAAAACGTGATCTCTATCCCGATGAGAATGAAAAGTATCCTCCAACAATTTCTTCCATAAAAAATAGGGATAAAGATACATTCCTTTTAATTTTATGGAATGTTAAGGTATCTGATGGGTATTCAAGTTACATCTTGAGGTGTGTTGAGTTGATGAATAATATGTTAAATGGATTTAAAGGTCATGATTCACATATATTTTTTACAAGAGTTAGTACCATTGGAATTGCGTACATTATTAACTGAAAAAATTACTATTGTTCTACTACAATTCTGCACATTTTTTAGACAACTATGTGAGAAATTTCTACATCCATTTCATCTTGACAACCTCCAGGTGAGGTTTGTATTGAGCCTTTGTGCAACCAAGATGATCCGTCCTCCTTCGTTTTTTACTGTTATGATGCATTTATTTGTGCATTTGGTTGAGGAAGATAAATTAGGTGGCCCCATTCATTATCGATGGATTTTTAAAATAGATAGGTACTTTATTAATATGTTTTTCAGTTGTGTTAAAAAAATTGGCACTTCATTAAATGTATAATTATGTTTATTTTATTTCACAGATATCTTGGGCATTTGAAATCATATGTGGGAAATAAAGATCAATCAGAAGGCTCTATTGTAGAAGGCTATTTGGTTGAGGGGTGTGATACCTTTTGTTATATATACATGGATGGTATTGAGACATGATTTAATCAAATAGGACATGTTGATGACACATCAACTCAATCTGAAATACATCATAAATCAAAAAGATTTCCTACAATTGACCAATAAGATGGGAGGACCTCAAATGTTACACTGATAGAATTGAAATTATTACTGGCACATTGATATGTGCTTCTAAATAGTGAAATTGCATATCAATGTATTGATGAGTTTAGGATACAAATAGAGAGATGAATGAGAGGCCAAACACGAAATAAGAAAGATATAACAAAAGATGTTAATAAAGATCTGGTAGAATGTTTTGCACGACTTGTATGTTCATAAATAATGCAATAAATACAAATATTATTTTGACACGTATATTTTTTAAATATTGTAAAGTATATTAATTTTTTTAGATCATGAATTTTGATACTCAAGAAAAGTTGTTAAAATATTTTATGTTTCTTTCTCGAGGTCCTCTAAAACAAGTTATAATGTTCGACCCATATAATGTGAATGACTTTAGATTTCGTACAGTCGATCGAGAAGAGGGTTTGAAAACACATAATAGTGGTATATTAACATTTTCTAAAGTAGAATACTATTGAAAGAAGACTAATAATATTCAATTAAACTAAAATGGGAATTTCTCATTTGTTTTAATCAAAATAAATTGGGTCGATATTATCAGAGGTAATAAAAGATATTCCTTACTATTTACATCTGTGAACTTCTCTCGCTTGATGGATGTTGGTGATCCTGAGATTCACGATCCATATATCTAATAATCGCAATAAAAAATGGTATATTATTTTAATGATGTTGTTGATGAAGTGTAGAGTTTATTTTCTCATTCAATACAAATATTTTTGTATGATATGGGTGATGAAGTGGAAGATTTGACCTCTATAGTTGAATCTCATAAACAAGAAGAAGTATAATTATTTTTCCATCATGATATTGAATATATTAATCTTGAAAGGATGAATGACGTTGATGAAGTAATTGAGTAGGAAACAGACATGATTAAGGGGGAAAATGATTTTATGTACAGTTAATTATTCATTCAGCAACCAGTTTTTTCTTTCGTGCAGTCACTCATGATCATTGTTATATATGTTTTTTTGTCAATACTGAGCATCTATTATTATTTCTACATTTTCTTTCTGCATAATTTTTTTTGAAATACATATTCTAAACTTAATTTTATTTGATTAAATGATAGGAATTCCAAGGAGGAAGCAGTACACTATTTCATCCACTACTGCGACAGATGACAATTCATCTGTCTCCCTTCCTACGACATTTGAGCCACCAATTGCCTACCCCTAGCACCATCTCCACATGCACCATCTCTCACACCCTCTTTGAGAATCCCTTTAGAAGCTAACTCATCGAATCCCACTTCATTAGCCTCATACGTTGGGTGGCAGAGTGCCCCATCCAGTTCATCAGAGACATACCTGAGGATCACTGTTATTGGTACAAAATTTAATATAAATAAATTTATTTCACTTTTTTTATACTAACTACTTTTTCATTAAAAATTGAAAAAATGAAACTGTGGGGAAAAATATAAAAAATTTATATGTGTGGAATATTAATTGAGAGTAAATAGTAGTCCCATTTGATTTATATGGGGTCCCTACATATTACCCTACGGTATTACTTGGCCAAATTCTAGGCCACCTGGTAGCGGAGCCCATTTCCCTTCCTATTTCTTATGATTATTGGAGACATATGCCTCAAAGATGGAAAAATGAAGTATTTGATTCCCAAATAATGGTAATTTTAATACATTATGGGATAATTGAATGTCATGTTATGAATATGTTCAAATTGAATTTCTGTATACATAAGTTTTTCAACATAACAAAAGCTGATGTAATAGAAAAAAGTGGACGTTGAAAAATATAGGTAATAAATGGAAAGACTTAAAATGGAGATTGTGAGGTGATTTCAATGATACTTTTTTCACCGTCCTTCAAATGAATGAGAAGCTACCCAGTGGGGTACCTAAAGAACAGTGGAATGTTTTTGTTGACAGACATCATGTTGAGAAGAGTATGGTATCTAATTATATATTATAATATTAACCTAATTTAACATTTATACTTGTATATGAATAGTAGATTACATTGAATAAATTACTATTAAATTTCATTTTATTTATTTCAGGATCTCTCAAGAATGAATGCATCATGTCGGGCTAAGCAAGTCATCCCTCACATTGCGGGGTCAACAAAAATTTCTAGAAGTCGATCGTATCTGTTAATCTTATCCATAGTTTAAATATTTATAAGAAAATATTATATGTTTAATATATTAAATTTTTTATTTATCTTTATTTAATGTTGTCACATAGTTTAGGGCATGAATCATCCCAAACTAAAGTGTGGTTGGATGTCCACAAAAAATATGATAGAAGTTTTGTAAATGAGCCCATCAAATATGTTAGGGTATGAACTCATTTTTTCATTATAATAACTTATTATCAGTTTTTAATATATTAATATATATTGATATTTGATTTATAGGAAAAAATTAAAGAACTATTGGATGCCAATCATAGGCAGTCCTACTCAATCTCCAAGGGTTGCCCAGTTGCTAAAGTCCTTGGGAAGGAGCATCTTGGTAGCGTGCGTGGGATGGGTTTGGTACTCATACCATCTGAGGTTTTTGGTAGGCAACTGGGGATCCAGAGATGATCAGAGATAGAGAGTTTCTCTACGAATCATATTTCACGGGCAGAGGGATCAAATATCCGCTTTGCATAAAGCGTTGACTGATATATGTCATCATATGAGCAGATATTCCCCCGATGGTACTTTATTAACTGGTGGTGTGTAGGAAAATCAAAAAAATTCAAAATCATTTTGTTTGGAAACTTTTTTTGGTTTTTAGATTAAAAATAAATATGCAACAATACTTAATTTTCTAAATAATGTTCTTACAAGTTGTCACAGGAAGTGAAGATGAAGGTGGAGAGGGTGAAGATATGTGTTCATCATCAGAATATGATAAGTTGTATTGTTGGTATTTTGTAGGTGGACAGGGTGATGATATGTGTTCATTGTCGATTTGTATATGTATCATGTGTGGCACATAGTTTCCACCAAACATTTTCATTACCTAACATTTTCGTTATTTCTCATGTTTCCTTTTATGTATTTTATTGATTTATGAGGTTTCCTTTTATGTATTGATTTCTTGAGTATGATACGCACCATATATGTCAATTCTTTATTGTGATGATTCATTTTTAATGAATCATTTTACCTAAATTTATTAGGTTTGTTGCCCTACGTGAACATCCCACATCAAAGCATTATAGACTGGTTATGGGGATGTTAGTCCAATAATGTGGATATATAAAAGGAATTTCATATATTCTAGAACGATTAGTAATATTTTTATATATAATGATAGGCATTGTAACAAATTTATCATACCAAAACTCTCTTAATACTCCATGAAGGAAATTGATGTTGATTTTATTTTTCGAGGAATCATGAAGGCCATTTAATATTTAGGACACAACAGCCTATATCAGTCCCCAACCAAAGCATTAACAGAACCAACCACTCTCTTTCCAACAACATTACCATAGTTAATAATTGGGAAACAATTCGGATATGGGAAGAGTGAAACTCACCTAAAACTGTTAAGGGTAGGTCTCCCAATATCAAGGCTAAAATCTAATGAAAAGGGTCCAGAATTCCTTTTAGGGATATACTTGATTAATCTAAGAATTGATAGAAAATTTGCATGAATGTGGGGGATTACGGGTATTTGGAATATATATAGGTGGTCTTGAAAATAGAAGATAATGGTGCAACCCAATACACAATTCTAGAGAATTACTGAAAAGGGAGGGGTCTATGGATTAATGGGAAGGACCTTTCCATAATGAAGCTGGTCAAGGAATCCTTTGAAAATTTCCATTATATATGTGATGAACATGTAATAAAATAATATAAGGGGACATGATATATTCTAGAGGACTATTTTAGTGAGCACGACTAGGAATGGGGTCTTATGACTCAATCCAAATCCATGATTCCACTACCCCAAATTTGATAAAACCCCCACCCCCCCCCCCCCCAAAAAAACTCACCCTCAGACACCATAACACATCCAAGGTGGAAATACCTAATCCATGAAAAAAATGGAAGAATAACCCTAACTCTCCCACGATCCCTAACATCATAGCCTACCAATCCACACCATAGAACTCCATGTCTCATGTTGTGACCCTTATCCACAATGTATCCATGACAAAAATTAATGTATCACCAAAGTCCTTTCTACTAACCCCCCCCCCCCCACACCACTCCATAACCAACTTATCCACACCTTAGTTGAAATATTTATGGTCAAAATGATCTCCTTTCAATCCCTATAAAAACATTGTCATTGCCTAAAAATTTCTCTGAAACTGAAGTAACATCTCTCAAATATTAAAAAAAATATAAAAATAATAACAAGGATGTTACAATTCTCCTCATTATAGAACTTTTTTATCTCTGGTAAATCATGTGGGAGAAAGATGCTCTAGAATCTTCATCTTGTGCATCTTGATGAAATTGAGTGAATAGTCCCATTTGGTTCCACTATTCCTTGTATTTTAAAATTTCATGTGGTGGAACAAACTGAATAAGTGCATTAGTGGTGTAAATCCTCTCTTCCCATGGGTGTATGAAATTTCAAAATTGAATGTCTACAGGTACTCTACGCACTACCTCTATATGAGATTAATATAATTCTATGAAAATATATTTCACATACTATTATGATAAAAACAATCATGAAAATATCTCCAAAAGATTTTGTCTCCAATACTTAAGAAAATTCATATATGAAAAATGAACAAACTCATTAAAGGGATAATTTTTATCATGTGGGTAATGTGGAAGATATTCATAGGCCACAAAAGATGTTTGACATTTTATAAAAAGATATTTTTCACACCACATGTCATGTTTCTATTAAATATAAATCAAATTTACCTTGGTTGTGCTTAGTTAATAATATCTTTGAATGTTCATTGTAGTCTAAATTTTTTTGGTCTTTTGGTATTTTTGGAATGGTTTTTTATTTAGGGAACTAGTATAAAAGCTGTAGAAACGGCTATTTTTTTGTAAATATTTTTTAGTTGTGGTTCTGACCACCGTTAAACATAACGTGAATAAATTTTGGTGGTTAAAACCACTACAAATTGTCATTATTTTTCTTTTATCGTTGGTTTTAACCACCTCTAAATGTAACTGGAATACATAGAGGTGGCTTCAACCACCACTAAATGTCCACAAGTTTCTATTAGAGATAGTTATTAACGCCGCTACGGTATTAAATTTAGCTGTGGTTACAACTGGAGCTACAAATTCCCATTTTATGCACGCAGTTTGCGGTGGTTATGATGTTTTTAGTGACAGTTTTACTAGCCATCAAATAAATTTTTTTAGCGGCCGTATTAACCACCGATAAATATTATGAGCTCCTTCCCCAAGAAAACCTCCGTTAAAAAACATCATAACCATCGCGAACTACGAAAAATATTATAGTTCTTATAAACTACAGCTAAATAGCCTTAACCGCCGACAATAGTGTCCTGACACACAATGTAGCTTTGGTTTTAGGAAACTGCCGCAGAAGTATATAGAGTCTGTTTAACCACCGCCATACCAAAAAATAACCACTTTGAATAATCAATTATTATTATAGGGTTTGTTCATAGTATAATGTGCGGAATTTTGTTTTCTCCAAAAAAAATAATACAGGGTAATCAATGGGTTTTCCACAATGTTTTATTTTTTATTTTATACTATCCTCCCACACTTCTATTTGATATGCCTTTATAATATTCCAGGTTTTTCTATTTTTATCTTCAGTTCCATGTATCATATGATTGTGTATATGTTTACTCATTTGAGATTATATATATTTTTATCTTGAATTGTGAACAATCCAAATGAATCCAAGATATGTTAATATGATATTTCACCCATGATTGTGTTTCCCATGTTATTGTGATCTAACTGTCAATGACATATTTTTAGGTTTTTTCATTACTAATCATTTAAGATCAACTATTTCATATAATTTTCTACTTCTTTTGTTTATGAATAAGTATACAACTTGATAGAGGTCTATAATGGGTTCTTGTATTTATTTATTAATGATAAATGGTCATGAATATGTGATTTTTTTTTCAAATCTCAATTGGAAAAAAAAATTTATAGTTATTGGATATAATTATTATTCATGGGATGTTGTTTTCATATTTTGTTAAATATATAAGTATATCATGATTTATCTCTCTTAATATTAAAGAAAAAATATATTTTTTTAAACCAGATCATAGTGTGTGGGTACCATGTCCTCTAATCAACCAACATCGACATTGGCATTTGAAGATGATAAAATAACCAACCAAGTTTTTTTGTATCATGACACATCGTAATGAAAACTATATGTAAAATATATAATGATGCGCATGTGTCCCTTTTTAACTCCTCTATCTTGAGTGAATGTATCACCTCTAGTACAAGGACATAGAATAAAACATTCATATTCTAATACCATCCTGGTATTGGATTATCTCCCTGGATTTGTTACTAGATTAAAGGAAAGTGACACTAAGGGTCCTTGGAAGACTTTACATGGTCATCCAAAGAAAAACTAATAACATAGAGAGAAAATTTCATAAAATATTAATCGTTGGATATATCCATATATAAAGAATCATATAAGTTCATAATCATATACTTGTCATCTAAATATTTGACTCCATGAACAAAAGTTATCAAACAATGAAAATCTATAATTAAATATAAATTTCTTATAAATTATTTAATCATAAAATAAAATTTGTTCATGTACACAAGAAAATTCCATTTCCATAGGTATTTGTATTTCATTTATAAAATGTATTAAAATCCCTTGAAGTCAATTTAAACTAAGAAGATCTCATTGAATAAGTATTTATACAAAAACATCAATGAATAAGCTATAATGTATTGCTCTATGTCTTGTGTTGTATAGTTCCACTCATATGGTCAAAGATAAAGAGACCCATAAGTGACCAATAGAAATTCATACATCATATTACGCCCATTCCAACCCCAAAATTAATTAAATACATAGGTTGATAGATCATTTGGTTTACAAGAGAGTTAAAATGTGTACTCAATAACCTCTTTTAATCTCATAAAGAGCTTATCACATTTGCATTTCCAAAAAAATAACTCCCTTATTGGTCAAACATGACATTGGAACTACTGTAATAGTGATGTCAAAAATATACTACCTATAATAACCATCAAATAAAATAATTTTATAATGGTTTAACACATTACTATATTATTCTTATTCACTTATGAATCCTTAGTATTTTGATAAAATATGATCACTACCTCTCATATTAAAAGCATATCAAAAAGAACACCTAGAATAAATAATTGACCATCAAGTATGTAATATAAATATAGTTTTTTAAAATCATACTCAATAAATTATCTTTCTTTTTATCTTGATTTGTTTTCATAGAAACACTAATATATGATCCATAAACACCAAGATAATGGAATATATCTATGTAAATAAATTAGTTATTAAGATGTATGAAAATAACCCCAAATTTTTTTATATAGAATTGTATCCTAATTTACTCATAAAATGTAAACTTACATCAAAATATTATTTCCTATTCATCTTGAACCCTAATCCTCAAATGATGGTTTCGTAGCTGTAGTTAAACTATAAAAAAGCATCAATCACTCCTAAAAAGGTCAACCAAGTCTTGAATACCTTTTAATAAATACCATTTCTTCATAATGAGATAGTTCAACATTCATAAGTTTATTCATAATATGATTCAAATAGCTACATTCATAGTGAGAAAAATAAAATAACCCTATGGAGGGGTTTTTGAGAATAAAAATATTAATTTATTAAATGTAGTTTTTTTATTCATTAATATCTCTCATCTATTTTGTTATCATACAAATAAGAGGGATTGATATGGGCACTGCACCCAGAATGAAGTCCAATAAAAAGTAAATCTACCAATCAAGATGTAATTTAGATAATTTTTCTATAAATACACCCATGAACTAGATTGTCAGTACAAACAAATTTATATAACCATCATTTAGTCCAATGAAAAAAGATACCTACTACCTATGTTGTAACTAAACATACCTTACTAAATCGAGTCCCTTCATTGCCAAAATTTACATTGAGAACTCCAATGAGAACACACTTATATCCCATAACTAAGGTAAATGGAAATGAAATAATATAATTCATCATATCCCCCATACCACTATGAATCTTTTTGGGAATCACTTAATATGATCGAAAGTGGGTTTAAGAGGTGTATCATGAAACTATAAACCATGAGAAAACCCTATGAAAAACCCAAAACCATTAACAAATCAAGTGAAAATAATATATTCACATGCCACCATGTTAAATTAATCACAAGAGAGGGTCGATGTAATCAAAACCATAACATAAATGATTGAAGGAGCCTCTAATCCATCTGATGGTGCCTATTATAAATCATATAATCTACCCTTCCAAAAAATTGTAAGACATCAACTAATCCATGGTTTCTAAGGGGAACCCATCATTGTAGAATTTAAAAAACAAAATTTACCATGAGACCCTTTTCTAACTCCATGTGATAAAATACCAACAAAATAGCATTTTCTCCTTGAGTTCCCCACACCAACCACTCATGGACTTCATCTTCTAAGATCCTCTACATGCATCTGACTGATCCTCAACATTCAAAAACTAGAAGATTCCCATATTACTACACACATGTATCCAATTAAAATTGATAGTGTAAGAAATATAGGGATTTCTAGGATCTCTTCATTAAAACCATACATGGGATCTTCATTTAAAAATGGTTGAAAGAACCAAGGCTCTGGCTGAACATCCTATCGCCTCCTTGGAAAAAAAAATTATAAATTTACTTAAATACACTAGAAGATTCACCAATAACCCAAATAGATTGGCAACCGCTCAACCAACCATAATAATAAGATCACATGATTCCCTATCCTTCACAATAACATTTAAAATATTTATGAACATGCATATAAAATCAGGGGAAAATGGAAGTATAAATATAAAAACCTAATCTTAGGCTCTATTTAGATATCTATGTCAAATTTTATATTCTTTCTAGCACTCATTCCCAGAAAATAATGGAGGAAAACATATCAAATTATAAAACATTTCCATGTAGTCCATATATGAAATTAAACATATTTATAGTCCCAAACAATCATGAAATATGTCAAACATTTGAACAATAGGGAATAATTATCCAAAAATTGGAAACTAATGTCCAAAAATGATAGAAATTCATGTTAAGTGGTTGAAATCATCATTCCCCATCAATAATTTGAGAGTCCCTAATAGCTTGTAGTATACCAGAATCACCCATCTTTTGTTGTGTATCTTTAAAATATCATAATATCTCTTAGTAATACATATCCAATTCTAAATATCATAAGGACAATGAAAACCTTATATGGTTTTAATATTCTATTCATATATATTCAATTTAAAATAAACCATTGTAAGTATTCCTTGATGGGAATATATGACACCCACTAGTATTAAACAGAAAACCCAAATATATAGTGGTTATGTTGATTAGTTTAATTAGGGAACATAAAAAACCTGATGGTACTCAAGATCATATGAATTTAGAGTTATAATTGGGTCAATCCCCACTACTGGGACCTCCAATATGCGGCCCCTGGGTGGCACCATAAGATTTTATTTGGGTGGATTTTTTTCAAAAATTAAAAAAAGTCTCCTAAATATTATTATAAGATCAATTATATCAAAGATAATGTAATTATCAGTAATACATAAAAACAATAACCCTAATATCCACACCTATGTGTCTACCCACAACTACCCTATCCAAATATTATGTATTAAATACCTACACATTAGATATAGTCATAATATATAAAATCACCTACATGATCATGTTAATTAAACAAAATGATTTCAATAATGTAGTTGGGAAGGCATAATATTTTTTACTATAATTTATTTAATTATAAAATATATATCCCAAAACATAGGATCATCACATGTGATACAATGTTGTAATCAATGATTCATGAACGGAACCAGACTCACCAAATATTTAATGATAGAAAACCACGTTAAGGATATTATTATAATAAGACTTAAACAACAACATGAGACTATAACAATTATTCCATTAAATGAAATATAATAACTAATATAACTCATTCATCCATTTTATAGATGACTTCTAAACACAAGAATAATGTCATACACATGTTTCATGCCTTTGATGTCCATTATTTTTAACCACATAATATAAAAACAAAATGGGACTATGATTCCCTATTTTTATTATCTCAACCCATATCATCAGGTTAAGAAAACTTGTTATATAACATAAATCCTTCCACTTCATACGAAAGGGGACTTTTAATAGCAAAGAGTTTCAATGTCATTTAATGGGGAGACTACTCCCTCGATATCTTGTAACAATCCACCATGAATATATATGAAATTAATAATACAAAATGGAATAAAAAATCATATAATAATTCAATGGATAAAGTCATTATATGTAATATCTAAATGGAATAAAATAACCAGTAAATCCCTAAAAAGATATCACAATATAATATTAATCAAAATATACCATGAAAGATTGAACAAAATAATAATTGAGGCATATCACTAAAATATTAGAGTGTAAATACTAGAATAGGATCAATCCTCATCCATAATTGTATAATCGTATTCTCATCATTGGATCCTTCCACATAGATTGATATGTGGATGTAATTTCCACACATATATCAATGTGACCATTTAGATTATGAATAATAAAACTTAGTATATCACAAAAGAATTGTTGTTTTCATTAATACAGTTGTCCAATAATGGGTTATTTAATAAAATATAAAATATAAAAACCATTTTGTCGCCATGATCTATCCAGACCACCATGACTCCTAGACGTACCTTTCAGATCTTCATATCATAAGGTATATCCATCTTGAGTAATGGTCACAGATATTTCATAACCCATTAGAGTATTCATAAGAGAGGGTTAATTTGATATTTCTTTCCATCTCTGGTTAGATAAGGGAGTTCCCACATTACAACCCTCCACTTCTACTCAAATGAAGTTAAGGGAACTATATAGTTCCATGCCCTTTTCCACTTATGAATGAGAGGGTGAACAATAGATTCATACCCTTCTCCTCATACATAGGGGAGAGTGAACAACCAATCCCCTATTACAAATGAGGGGGTTAACTTTATTTACCTTCCATTATCTATTTAAATAAGAATGGGAACATTATTTTGGAATATAAAATATAATTCTTCAAATCAATAATCATGAATCATATAAAGTCTCATAGAATTTTCCTTATCCAAAATATCATGGTTACCAACCTATAATAATTTACACACCCAACACCATTCATTGTGAGGGAAATCATCTCCAATTCCTTATTATTACTCTATATGGTCACTCAAGAATCATATAGACCTAATAATGACACCGAAATTATATTTTATCATGGAAGAAAAGAAAATATATATCCATATAATGAGGGTTATTTTACCTCACCTATGGTATTAACAAATTAATCCACCAATAAGTGGTTATCAAAATCAATGAAAACATATCAATTATCTTTTATATATAAATTTCATTCTTATAGGGATACAAATACATAAATATTCCACATGAGATAAATCATTACAAAAAATTATATTATGATTATGAAATTATACATTATGCATTATGGAGTGAAATCATAGAGCCATATTCATTTATTTCTGAACAAACCACTAGAACATTTATGTCATCTTCAAATCCTCCCATTTATTATTAATAAATTTTAACATTTGAAATAGAGGATGAATGATTCATCTATGTATTACATGGACATTGAAATACCATGTTAGACTCTCAATAATAGTTGAAGCTTTAAATAGAAAAGATATTAGATTGGTGGTGCTCAAAATTTCAATACAATTATACATAAATTTTAGAAGTGAAATATAATTTGAGAAAGAAGGAGGTAATATAGTAAAAATGGGTTCTACATTAAATCAACAATCTATCTAGAATAAAACTGCACATCTTATATATCATCAAAAATGAAAGAGTGTTGTCGTGTGATATACTCCACTCCATGTCTATTCATGGAATAACAACCGTTGTCTAATAGGTTCAACTCACATAAAAAATATCTTCTTTAAAGACATTTATCCATAATTTTCTGAGACTCCACTCTATTTGGAATCATTTTATAAAAAACATGATCTAAACCATTATTGAATCATGATTTCATTTTTCTGGATAGATTAATGATAGGGAGTACCTTTCTATAAAAATATTTTTCTCACACATGATTTTCGTGAGGATAATTATATTAAAGATGGTCTAGAAAACAAAGGAATTATCACGGAGGGTTTTATGTTCTATGATCATCATGATGATGATATCATTCCCCTTTTTCAAATGTTTTGACGTTATGTTTATTTAATTTAGACCCTTTTAATCATTTTTCTTTTTAAATTTAAGAGTATTTCCCTTAGGGTATTTACTCAAATTTATTCCTTTAGTCTTCAACAGTATTAACTAGAAATAGTGTATTTTCATCTAAGTTTTACTTCATTATACAGAATATTATCATCAACTAGAACTAATAGTGGAAGTATTGGGAATCCATTAGGATGTATAATAATTAATGAATAGTAATAAATATGCACTATGAGATTATAGATGAATTACAGATGGAGTAGTATTCTAGGGGACAGAGAGGTGTGTCATATGAGACTAGTATTGTTAAAGTGGTTGAGGGATGTTCATGGGGATTTTGTGGATAAGTGAAATTTCCCATAATGTATTATGTCACACGATCTAGCGAGGGAGGCCAAAAATCCCCAGATATAATGGGATGGAAATGAAACATGATTAATGAAAATTTGTAATGATACATACACATTTCTTTATAAATTTGTAGGCTTATAAATGTGTAATGATACTGAGTATCTTAGATAAATTTCATAGGTACATAAGTTGAGATAAAAGTGATTTATGTTACTTTCTATATGAAAAGTATTAAATTGACCACTAAAGATGTTCTAAGGTAATTGTGATGACATTGATATTCACCAAACCTAGAATTGACTATATAGACTACATACCTCTACTATATTTGTTATTTATTGGGGGTTGTTATCACAACAATTATCAAATACCTATGTTTAGGTCATCTATATGTAATATAGAAAAAATCAATAATTACACCAAGATAATTCCCCAAGACACCCTTTTCCCTCCTAATGAATTAAATATTTCCCTAATTTTTTTATTGTAGTCCTTATTTAGGATAATTATGTTTAATATGTTTTTATAGTTGTTGGAGAATGAAATATATATAAATTCTTAGGACATTTGTATTATTTTCATTCTATTCAATCAATAGTTTTCAAGATACCGAACTCTGCCTCTAATTAATCTGTGCACTTCCATATTTTTTATTATGAGTTTCAATTCTCATTACTAAATTAACACTAACATATAATTTACCCACTATCAATATCAGTAATAATTTTTTAACAAAGGTAAGAATCACTACGAAAGACATTTTTTTATAAAACTATTGGATTATATATTCATCACATACTACATCACTCTGATAGTATGAAAAATGCAATCAATAAAGATGGATAAATAAAAAATTAAATTATCAAATTGGGAGGTCTCACAAGTTCTCATGAAAGGTCTTATGACATCTTCATTCATATGTGATTATATATTCCAAGTCTTATGCTTAGTGTAACATTACCCTAGTTTTTTTATTTAATAGTCTATGGTTCTCTTGCATGAATATCATCTTATATTAATAAAAAAATATTGGTCTAGAGTGTAATCCATGTTATTGATGATTGTTGTTAGTTGGAACACTCAATAATTTAATGAAAATTTTAATGCATTATGATATAAAGGGAATGTTGTATAATGTTTTTTTGTAAAAGGGTATGGTTTATTATGAAATAATATTTCTAAATAAAACATGGTTTTCTTGAAATTGTATACAATCCATATATTCTATGAGGATGTTGATATTTATCATGTTTGTCATCCTGGTTTGATGAATAATAGTGACAATTTAAATGCAATAGGTGTTTCATAGGGCTGTTTTATTTTAATAATTAAATATAACATAATCACATTTTAGTTTCACAATATTACGATATGATTTATATTAGATACTATTTTTGTTTTTGAATTAATGAAATGTACATATATCATTATGGTATCAAAAGAAAATATATTACCATAAAACCTGATTATGGGGTTTTACCCACTATATTTTTTTATAAGGTGTTGAATAAATAATATATTCAATTTTCTATCTAAAATTAAGGATATCATGTAATATTTTTTAAATAATAAGTTTTATATACCACATTGTATTTTATTTAGATTGATATTATGGGGAAATTATTATAAAAATCTATTTTATTTGAGTTAGGGATTGGTTTTTTATATTATAATTATTCTCTTCCTCATTAATATTACAATATAATGAAAATTATTATATGATATCCTTCACTAGTAGACCATTAAAATTTTAATTATTTTTTTAACACTTCTATAGAGGATATTGAAATGGATAAAGATAATGATATATAAAACACATTAAATCTATGTTTTAGCATCAATAGAATTATAGATGAATATTTTAAAGGGAACTATTTAGGATGGTGGGTTTCCTGAAAATCTACTATGAATTTGTTTTCTGAGATTTAATGTTAGGATATCAGTTCATCGAACCAAGATTCACTACTTTATTCCACCATTACACAACATTGTTAATCAGATTTTGTTTTTAATTTCCAAATATTATAAAAATATTTAACACCATGTTTTATTCTATATTTTAATTTATATCACAATTATTAAAGGATATTAGATTTTTTATTATTTTAAATGAAGGATGACGTGATTTGGAGGCCATGGAGACGGTCCAGAATGAAAATAGGAAAAACTGCATGGAATCCCAAGGATACATAAACACTATTTCACACATTAAATAAAATATGTTGCTCTAAAAGGGATAACATTTTATGTACCTATGTAATACTGCATGATCTAAAACTCGTGTTATTAATCCCAATCCCACTTTAACCATCTAGGGGCCCATACGAATTGATCTGTCTAAGGGGCCGAATCTGCACAAATTCAAATCCTAGGTTTAGTATTTCGACAATATCAACCACTAAAGAAGTCAAATGTCCAAAAAAATTAGGCATTGAGATATTAAAGAGTCCATAAAACAACTCTCATCTTTTTTCATAATCTTTATATGGTCATCTAGTTGTTAAAAATAGATATATAATTGGTGTAAGAAAAAATCGGTGCCCAAAACAACTTCCCATTTTGGTTATAGATGGGCACCATGGGAACCGCATTTGAAATTTATACCAATGGATTGATATGATTACAATTTAGAGTTACATAGAAGTCATATGATTACCTTGGAGGTTCTGGATCTGGCTATCCTTATAAGGACAGGTGAAATGAAGATGATATCAAACTATGATTCTTCCTCCTGCTGAGAAGCTAAATAGTGGGTGATCATTTTGAGGGAGATACACACATGAATAGGGTGTTATGTTAAATAATTATCTAATATTCTGGTTTAAATGTTGGTTTCTAAATATTATTTTAGATTTATCTTACATTTATTGATTCATTTAATTAAAATAATTTTTATTTCACAATTGATCAAAATTTAATTTTAAGTGTTTGACTTCTTTTGTTTCAATTTGATATCATAAAAATACACTAATTTAACAATAATATATTATTTATGTCTTCCTTTACAAGGAAGAAATAATTATAAGGGGATGCAAATTGAATAAACGATTATTAGGTCATTTTTAGTGTTATTTTCTTTGTTTTAAATGGCCTATGGGCACCCAGGATCTTGGATAACCCTATTCCAATGGATTATACAAAAACCTAATAATCAATAAAGAACATGGAACATTTATATTTTTGTATTAACTTATAAATGACCACATAACTATCATATATTCTTCAAAATCCCCTAATTTTTCAGCTATTATACTTTTTGAAGTAACTCATTTTATTTCTAAAATTTTTTGGAAAGCCAACCCCTATTTTTCTAATCTATTTAAAAAAATAAACACTATAAACCCTTAAAGTCTCTTTGAGATAATACATAGGGTCCAAAATATATAGAAAAATCATCTTCAAATAATAATAAATTTGACATGTCATGAAAAAATGTTCAAATTTTTTAACCATTTCAAAGGATCAATTTTTTAATGATCATTTTTCATAAAAATACCAAGTATTTTGTAATTAATTATTCAATTCTTTCTTCCATAATTTTTATTTTATATATAAAATCATCCAATTAAGAAATATTCATGAATTGATCTTCACCATATTAACTAGTTCATTCCAAACACGAACAATAATAGATCTTGTATCAACGAAACCTAGATAAACCGAAAAATCCATTAAATTAAGACACAAAAAATAGTAAAACACTTCTTGATCCATCTTATACAGATAGAACCTACATTAAAACATAAATAAACTTTCATAATATGGAGAAAATATGTAAATATTAAAATAACTAACCTCTCTTGATGTATATATCCATCCAATATAAATTCAAATATTAATTGAGAGACCTATTTAAAGAAATTAAATATCCTTTAATTCACTTATAACCATGATTCCAAGGACTCAAAAGAGAATATCCATAGATGATATTAAAAGAATTTCATATGGTGTTTTATATATTAAAACCTAAAAATGTGGATAAAAAACATATAAAAGATAAGTAATTATCATTCGCATTATAATACAGAACAAAATATTTCCTTTACTACGTTAATTCACCAATTAGAGGCTAGGTGGACATGAAAGACATTTTTATGGAAACAAATACGTCATATACACTTGAATTGAAACAATAAGGAGAGAAATATGTGGTATAGTAAAATATCTAGGGGAAACACTTCATGAATATTGGGAATTATTTAAAACTTTTTTTCATGTTTTAGGTACCACCGAGTAAGTGATAAACCTTTAATAAAATATTTTTATGAAGGATTAATTCAAATTGATTGAAAAATGATTTATGCTACTATAGGTGGTGCACTAGTTGATAAAACGAAAATTGCATCTATGAAAGCCAGTATAACAAGGTGAAAAATAATTAGCAATTCAATTTGAGGTTTACTGTACCAATTTAAGGTGTTCATGAGAAGTAGAGTTCTAAATTCAAGAAGAATGGGGACATTAAGTTATAAGAGGTAAGTACCCTTATTAGATAATTTTTCTTCTCAATGGAACTTCCAATATCATTCTCCCATCCATTGTTGTATTTTTTCTTCTAACATGAACTATTTTGACCAATTCTTTTAACTGAGAGTGACATCTAAGAGTTGTGAGGAAATATTCCCTAGTAACCCTCTTAATATACTCTTTTGGGAAGAACCTTATTATCCACCGATCCTTGGGCGGAATGGAAACCAAGCCTATAGGCATTAGGGTTATTCAAACGAACCTTAATAACCATGGAATCAGCTGTTTTAGAGTAGTCAACCACAACCACAAAGAAATACTATTCCTCCAAAAAGGCATTTCCAACAACCCTACTAACAACCAAGAAATACTAAGATACACGATGAAAATAATGTATGTAAAGAATCTATAATTCCCAAAACCACACAAGAATACATTAAAACAACCAAACTCAATTACTCTAAATTTCCAACTCCGGGGGGAAATCCAAAATCATCAGTTATGTAAAATAGCCTATCAATAACTATTATAACCTAGGGATAAGGTAAATGTTATGGCCATCGCTATTTGGAGTGGAACATAAGTTAAAATCCAAATTACACCTCCAATAGAGTCATCCTTTCCCCTAGAAACTACAATTACAACAATATCAAATTTTAAAAATGTGTAAAAACATTTTCCTAAGAGAATCCCTTTTAAAGGAAAGAGTGTTTTTATTGATGCATCACATTTCCCATAATTCCTATTCAATTTCCCCAAGTTTCCACACAACCAATGAAATAAAAAAACTCAACATGGTAAATAAATCTTGGATAAATTAAAAAAAATTACAGGTTTACATCCACTTGATTTATGTAATATATCAAATTCCACATTATAAAAATTCACTCCGTGATATGTGAACATGTTATGTATACATCAATGTGATGAAAAGGTGAGACTAAGGAGGAATGTCTTTGAATTAGTATATTTATCACTTTTTACTGAATTGAATGATCCTAGAACATTCTCAATTTCATGCACCATCGAGGGAATTCCTTTCAAAAGTAATTCTTAATACACATTCTTCTATAAATGTGATACCTTTCTCAATTTAATATTTATTTCATGCTAGGAAAATGAATCCCACATTAAATTTTTTCATCTCACAAACCAATGTAAATCACCCCCCACTGGTGTATTAGAGGATGTTTTTGTTATAGTGAAAATTAAAAATTTTCCTACTGATTTTTATCTAGTACAAATGGAAGATGATTTGATGAATGCACACTCTAAAATTATATTAGTGATTAATTTCCTGAAAACTACTAAACCCATCATTAATTTCTATAATGATACATTATATATTGAGTTTAGTTGTGATATTTTCCACATCAATATCCTTGATACCATAAATCACTCCTTAGAATAGAATTCCTCATGTTTAGTAAATCCAATGGATGTACTCCCTTCCCCTATGAAAATAAACATTTATTTACATTGAAAAACATTCTAATTTTTCATCTTTGATTAAAAATTTAGTTAATAAACCATGAAAATAATGTTCTATTGATTTATAAAAATTTCATGTAAGTTTTTTAATTGACGATTTCATGATCACTAATGATTCCATGTAGAACGATGATACTAATAATCTTGTAGAAGATCATTCCTCATTTGAGGATGCAACTGTTGATTATTTAGATGAGATATGTTACCTCTCACATGCACATTTACTCCCAAAAATCTAATTTACATGTGAATTGAATCTTAAAAACTACCTCAAGATTTAAAATATTTCTATATTGAGAATATAAAGAATTTATATGCCATCATTCCTAGATCACCCCATCAAGAGTATGAATTATGACCACTTGAACATTTATATGGAGTATAAACAAGCTTTGGGATTGACACTTGCAGAAATTTATGATACTTTTTCATATATTTGAAGAGATTATATATTTCTAAATGTCGAGGCCAACTCAGTGAGGAAAGAACCAAATCAAATGAAACCAAACCTTATATACTTTGTTAAAGAGGAGGTATGAAATTTTTTTGGCAACTAGAATCATTTATCCCATCATTGGAATCCAAGGGGTCAGTCTAGTTCAAGTAGTTCAAAAACAAATCGGGCATACGACAATTAATAATTAAGAAAATAATTAGTTCAAAATAATTTTCAATATATTTGGGGAGACTATAAATATTATTGTTGACTAATCCAACACACTAAGAAGTATTATTTCCCATTTTTGTTAACTGACCAAATGCAGGAGAGGATAGAATAGAAGTAATTTTACTCTTTCCTTGATGGGTATTTTGGATAGATGAATATCCATATTCCCATAAGGATCTAATAAATAAAAACATCATATTCACATATGGGAAAATTTAATATATATTTATTCCATTTGGTTTATATAATTCTTTTGGTACATTCCTACAATGCATAGTGAGTTTTTTAGGGATTACCGAGAGATTTTCATAGAAGTATTCAGAGATTATTTCACTATGCATGGATCAATATAGATGAGTGTTTGAAAAGTCCTTGTTCTTTCCAATTTCAATGTATTGAAAATAATATTATAATAAATTAGAATAATTTCCCTATTAATTTTGCAATAATGTATAGTATATGGGCATATCGTTTGTACCGATGGTGTCCATGTTGATAAATCAATATATTGTGAAATTTTATCCCTACAATTCCTTAAAAATGTTCATTATTATTGGTATTTAATAAGTAATGATATATTTTTCCTTTATTTTATTCAAGGCCTTAACATGATTTCACTCCACCTCTCATGCTTGACATAAAATAGTAAAAGAATTTATTTCTGACAAAAACAATGAGTGGATGCTTTTAATTAATTGATGTAGAGTCTAACAACACCCCCAGTAATCCAACAACCTTTGTTGGATTCACCGTTTTTTCTCCTCTGTAACACCTTTAAATAAGTTGTAGGAAAAATCTTATAACAATGGGTTGATCGAGCTCCATATGGGATTTCATATGAATCACGCACATTAAATACTACCCTAGAAAACTACACCTAAACTAAAAAAATAATTCATTTCCATTGTTTTTTCCTCAGATAAATATAGTTAATACCATTTATAGCCCAAATCCCTTATATTCTCAGATCACACATCCCTCTGGTATCTCCTCGAAAAATAGAAATCCAAACCACTTCTCATTCATTTGATGCTCATACTTGAAGATTTTATTTTCTAAATTAAGGATAAAAAGGGAGTATAGAATGAGGTGTCTTAGAATATTAGTAGGATCCTCCCATATTTTGAATTTGATGCATCGCTATGCATTCCCATATATGATTGTATCTTGATGAGCAATTATATCTAGTGCATGATGGTATTCCCTTGTATGCTTATATTATAAATTATTTTTTAGAATATTGGATTCCTTCTAATTTAAATAAAAACCAACCTGCTTTTCAAAAACATGAATAACATTTGTACATTTGGGATGAATTCTACCTTGGGAGCCTAAGTAGTGATCATGTTCTTGGATGATTTGTTCCTAAAAAACGTTTCATTATTCCTTTAGGTTCTTCAACACTATTTCTTGTGGGGGGGGGGAACTTTGGACCCCAATTGATTGCTCACAAGGTCCATGATTTTGGTCACTTTTAGCCAACATTATTTTGGGATGCCCATTATTCTGTATTGCTTTTCTTCACTTTCAATGAATAGGGATTGAATCTAAATCAAATTAAATCCCACAACAACCCTTTCTCTTTCAAGACATTTTTGATGTTTGGGTCATTAAATTAATAGGGACATCTCAAAATTCATATTGGATCTTTTACATTCCTATGGAAGTTAATTATGTTTTAACATGGGTAGAGGCACGATCCATAATAAAATATGCTGCCTAGAGAGCTCTGGAATTTTTGGGAGCCCTAATCTTATATAGGTTTTGATTTCCTAGGCTCATCATCCGTGACTAGGGTTCTCATTTCTACAATGTAACAATGAAATAAATTTTGCGTCAGTGTATAGTCAAGCATTTAGTTTTTACTACATATCACCCACAAAAAATGGTCATGATTATGTGTCTAATAGAGGGGAAAAATAGATTCTTGAAAAAAAAATCAACTCAATAGAAAATATTGGAGTCTTAGACTAGATGATTCATTATGGTATAATCGTTCTACATTGAAAACACCCATAAGAATGTCATTCTATGGATTATGTTCAGAAATTATTGTCACATCCCAAATGAGATAGAGTATTGTGTCTAATATGACAATAAATGATGCAATTAAAATTTTTATAGTAAGGGTGCTCAAAGGAAGATGAAGATTCAGGATTTGGATGAAATAAATTTTTATTCATATGAGAAGTCCTAAATTTATAAAGAGAAAACCAAGGTTTCCCATGATGTCTCATCATTCATCGTTAATTCCTCATTGAGAATATGTTCCTCCATTACAATGTAATATTGGTGTTTCATCCTTGTAATATTTGTTCCTACTGGTATGGACCATACAATTTTACAAATTATTATACATTTGGTGTCATTTTAGCTTCAGAATGATGAAAAATAAAAACCGTCACTGTCAATGGGAAACAGATGATGTACATTCATGAAACAATTCTAAATTCTTATGTGGATGAACTCCATGTTTGTGAAGAAACATACAAATGAAACCCCTTGGTTATATCTTTCATTCCCACATTTGGTATTATTAAAATGATGAAACATCAGGCTCTAGGTGGGGGGATACAATCTTATTTTTGTTAGGAATTTTCATCATATTTATTATATTTATATTTATTTGGCTTTCTAGATGGTATTTTCTAGTTTTCGTAACATTTAATAAAAATATTTCGATGATTGAATGTGTTTCTTACCAAGAATTTAAAATTCAGGTGTAAATCATTCTAGAAAATGGTAGGGTTTTCAATAATATAAATGGTTGTATAACATTGAAACTATTACAGAGAATGGTATCATTAGTGTTAGTTATTTATGGAGAAAATGTGCCAATTAATTTTTCCACACATCTTTTCACCAAACCATGAATTGTGAATATTAATTACTTAATAGAAAGTACATATATGTTTGGTTAATTTCTTTCTGGTTTACAAAATTATTTTTTTAATATGTGTATCCCTTATCCAATCGTTTTCAATACTGAAATGGATGGACTTATGCATGAGTACATATTATCCGACTATTGTGGGCCCTCCAAATATAAAAATAAAAAATTAAAACCCCAAAAAAATGTGTTGTGCTTCAGTAGGTAAAATCCACTGTTCCTAAAACCTTTATCTTACTAAAACCATCATGATTAGATTCCGGAGGATATCAATCAAGGGTTGAGTGATGAGAGTGAGATTTTTTCCAGGATCCACATGACAAAAAAAACAGAAATTACTAATAAATGACGGGTGTGATGAATTATACATTATATGGGGATATCAAGGTTATGATATCGAGGATTTGCATCTAGTAATTCTTAAGTGAGTTAGTATTGAAATTTTTTTGTAAATGATATAGGATAGGTTTGGAGGACTTAATGATTTAAAAAAAGTTTTTTAAAAAATAACCTATATTTACTTGGTAGAATTTGGGAAGAATACCATTAAATGGATGTCACACACAAATATAGATAATCAGTGACATGGTTAACATCTAAATTAATTACTGAGATTGGTATCATGAATCTATTATAATCTTATTTTGTAAACATTTTGAGACATCTTTTTCCATGATCATTGAGAATACGTCTTTGTTGTTATTTTTCCATTGATCATATTTCTTTCATGGATTAAATTTTAATTCAATGTTAATGATTCATGAATTTTGGAATATCTGCATTCATAAATTTTGGAAATATGAATTTTCCTATGACTGTAAATTCATAGGTGTGGTGGTGTGATCAGGCCAAAATTCATTTTTTTTCGTTAAAACATTGTGTTAATATAATTTTATTGTAAAATACAAATATTATAAACAATGTTCCTTATTGCTTTATTAAATAATTTAATTTTTTTTTCTTATTTAGCAATATTTTAGTTTTTTTATTTTCATTGTAGGTGGAGGTGATTTGGAGGACCAAGAGATGATATAGAAGGAAATGAGCCAAACTGCATGGAATCTCAACGACATGTGTCCACTGTTTTCACATTATGAGAAATCCATTCCTCCATATTTACTGAAATTTTGTGGCCTGATCCCAAAAACCCTAGGATTACACATATCATGTAATAAAATATGAATTAGCCTATCTAGGGTCCCATCCAAACATGGTTATCCATGGGACTGAATATTCGTGAAATCAAAACTTATGTTCGGTATGTTGAAAATATATTCCAATATATATTTCTAATGGCCTCCAAATGTTTCATGGAGTAATTCAAATGACATTCCTACAATTCTACTCCACTTTTAATGTTTTTTATTACAATTTACTAGTTCAAAACCATGATACAAGTGTTATAAAAAAATCTAGGTGACTAAAAACATGTCCCATTTTTTTATAAAAGGGAACCACTGGAACCTCATTGGAAATTTAGACCATGAGATTGAGGTGAGGCCAATTTAATGTTATATGGGATTTTTTTGGTCACTATTGACGTTATAGATCTCCCTATCCCCATTGGGAGTTTTGAAAAAAAAAAAGAAGGAGATCCAACAATGAATCATCCTCCTCTCAATGATAGGCTAAATGGTGGGAGAAAATTTTGATGGAGATAAAAACATGAAGTGGTAGTTCCATAAAATAATTATATACTTATTTGGTGTATATTTTTGTTTGAAATTGTTATTTTATATGTATCTTTACATTTTGGATGCATTTAACTGAAATAAATTTTAATTTATAACTAATTTTTGTGTAATTATATATTTGTAACGTGTATTGTTCTGATTGGACAACATAATAATCCTCTTATTTCCAAAAGAAATTTTGATTTAAGAGTTCCTTGTAAAACCTTAAATCATTATATGGTGATATAACATGACTTCCTAATTATTATATCATGATTTAGTGCAATTTACATAATTTTAAAAGACTTGTTGGTAGCCAAGATAATGGTTAACCCTCAACCAAAGGATTACACCGAAACCTAATAATCCATTAAGAATATGGTACATCTAAATTGGTGTAGTAACATAGAAATTAACAAATAATTATAAAAAAAATTCAATGTAAAATTTCTTTCCACCATTAAAATCATCAAATTATTTAATTTTATTTTTAAAACTGTCCTCAAAACCACCCCCTCTTTTAGTATTTTTTATTAAAAATTCAACCTCTAAATACTTCAAAACTCTTTGAGTGACGACCTAGGGTCCACACTAGACTGTAAAACCATATTCAAATCATAATCAATTTGATGTGTCAAGAAATTGCTATAGTGACCCTACTTTTATTACATTACAATTTACATCATTTTAATGATTAAAAACATAAGAACATTTGATAATGAGGATCCAATGGATTATTGTCTTAGGCAATCTATGACCATACATAACAATTACAAAAAAAAGAATATTTAATTCACTCTTCTCTAGATTCTAATTAGATCTTGAATTATACATTGTAATAGTAGTAACCTAAGGATATACATCAAATGGAATGAGCTAAAATCCCATAATGAGGATAGATAATAACATAAAACATCGTAGCATGGGGCGAGCATATTCATAACATAATCAGAAAAATAATTAGAATAAGTATTAGATAATAGCATAGAAGGTGGAAATGCATAAGAATAAAACATTGTGTCTTAGTGATCATCTACCACACATAGTTCTGAATCAACCAAGAATCATGTTCATACATACTTCACATTAATCATAAGGTTCTTTATATTACCGAATGTATTAGAGGACTATATTATTCTGGGCACACCTATAACATTAGAATATATAAATTGTCAACCATTCCAAATAAAATATATATCAATATATAACAAAAATAAACCAATATAATGTAATGGTTTACACTTAATAAAGAGTACATTCATAATAATGGGGTTCCCAAATGAAATAGGGAAAACACACTTGATACAAGGACCTTCAACCTTGAGTGAGAAGTAAAAGGTGTGTTTTTGAAAGAATTTTTCTTTTGGAAAAAAATTAGGTTTGACATAAACTCTAGTGGAAAACATGAATGTCCCATAAAAGGAATAATAATTATAAATAAATGATTATTAAGGAATAATTATTGTGAAAATGGATTGAAAATGTGGAATCCCAAAGAATGAAAGTTGGGTTAGAGAATTCACCTTACCTCTTATCTGAACACTTTATTCACATTAATGTCTTATATAATCCAATTAGATTCATTAATTAACCACTCAAAATCATTTTATATATTATTATGATTCATTATGGTTTTATTATGATCTTTTATAGGCCTTTGGATTAGTGATAGATATTAAAATTGTTATTTAGGAATGTTCTTTTTCTTAGTTTTCATGAATGGTTCACCTGTACACATGAATGGAATTTTCTGTAGAACATTGATAAACACCCTGAATTGATATTACATGATATTAATGATCTTATATGGGTTTAAATTTTCTTATGGTGAATATTTTTATTAATAGGATTCATTAGTTAAAATTTAATGATGACCATTTTGGGAGAATTTGGGTGGTTTTATGGATTACGATGTACATGTTTAGTTTTATCATTTAGTATTACGTATAAAACATTTTTCCAGAACATAACAGGGGGTAAAAAACAAATATTAAAATATTTTATCAAACATTTAATGGTTATATTGATATGGTTAAAGTATTTTGAGGAAAATAGAAGTGCATCACCCAAGATGTTGGAAAATTAGCACATCACAAGCAACTATTTTATTTTAAAAAATAAGAGAGGGAGAGGGAGGAGTATAATGAATATCATTCCTTTGATATCATATAATAATATTATATCATTAATTTAAAATCTATCATGATATTTGGAAAATATATTTTAGGGATAAGAGGAGAAAAAAAGGAAATTTTAAAGGAAATTTAATGAAAATAAAGATAAATTACCTCTTGAATATATATTATTTTAAATCCTATCTGGGGGTGAGTTTTTTGGACATTATATGAGACCAAGGATTAATGTATGTGGGGTATGATCTTATGAAAAATTTTAATAGAATTTTGATGAGGAAATAGGATAGATTTGGATGAGGAAATTTGGTTTTGATGGGTGGTATTTATAATGGAGGGGAGGTGTGTTTTCTCAATATTTAATTCATTAGCTTGTTAATTTCCCTCCTGAAAAGAAATAGTGATTATTGGATTACAAAATATAGTAAATAGGTTATGTGAATTCAAACAAGATCCTATTAAATCAACTATTACTCAAGTTTGATTCTGAAATTCATTTACCTATCATATATTGCAAATTATCGAATTTCACTATGCATAATAAATTTAATTATTTTTAAAAAAAATATAAAAAGTTCTCCCTATATATTTATCGACAATTAGTTTTCAAAAAGAAACCCCATTTTATTAAAATAATTTAATAAATATGTGTAATATAATTTTAAACTACAATCCAAATTTATATGAAAAATTCAAATTTTAAAATTAAAACTTTTTTTCTTACACTATAAATAATTAATTAAATATCATAAAATTACCATAAAAACATAAGCCTTCAAAATACATGTTTTTGAATACATTTAATGAAAAATCATTTTTTTTATTTATTAAATTACTCATTAAATATTAATGACTTATTAATGTTCCAACACTACAATATAATTATATCATATTGTCACTTATAGGATGAATAAATACTATTTATACTATCATTGGTAAGGTTTCGATTCAATTGGCTGTTTTACTATACATAGGGGTCATATTACTATTCTTAAGGGTAACATTACTATTCATAAGGGTATGTTACTATTCACCTAAAAAATATGTTTATCATATCGGACTCCAAAATACTTAGTAATCGCAACCACGTATGTCAGATTTTAGAAATTCAAATCACTAATGTTGGAAAACATAGACCATAAGAACATTACACAATGATTATCCAAGGGTATAGTGTCTTGGAAAAACTGGGACCATACTGACATTTTAAAACACCGAACATTTATTTAATTATTTCTACTGTATATCCTTATTGGATATTGAAATGTACTTAGTGCAAGTAGTCACATGGGGATATAGATCAAAAGCGCTGACCTAAAAGCTTATTAAATGGACAGATAATAATGTGAAATAATATAACATTTAAGGAGAATAATCATAAAATCACTATCATAATCATGGGAAGAATCATTAGATAAAAGCACATAATATGGATATGAAAGAAGTGAAACATAATGTCTTAGTGGTCATATATCACAAATATTTGTGAACAACTCTATCATCATTTTCCCATAAACTTCACTTTACTCATGAGGTTCTTCACATTACCCAATGCTTTGGAGCGCTATATAATTTTGGGTGCACCCATCACATCATAATATTTACATTATCCTACATGACACATAGAATATATATTAATATCGAAGACTATAAAACCCATGGAAAGGAATGAGTTTCACTTTATAAAAAATAAATTCATAAACATTGGGTTCCAAATTGAAATCAAGAATAACATACTTGATACAATGACCATCAATCTTGTGTGAGATGTAAAACATGTGTTTGGGAATGAAGTTTTATTTTGGAAAACATTATGTTTGACATAAATTGGATTGGAAAACATGTATATCCCATTAATATTAAGATAATGACGAGGAAATTAGTTTTTAGGAATAACCATACTAGAAATTAAGTGAAAAGGGAAAACCCAATGAAAGAATGTTGGGTTCGATAACTTCCCTTACATTTTATTCGAACAGTTTATTCACATTAATGTAATGTATAATCACATTAGATTCATTAATAATCAACCCCATTATATTTTATATATTAGTATGATGTGTTATGGTTTTATTATGTTGTGTTTAAGGATTTTGGATGAGTTATAATGATCAAATTCATTGATCGAGAGTGTTCTTCTTCTTAGTTTTCCTGAATGGTTCATGTGTACACATGAATGGAAGTTCATGTAGAACCTGGATAAAAATCCATAATTATTATAACAAGATATTAATTATATTACACGAGTATAAATTAGCATATAATGGATTTTTTTATGACTATGAATCGCTAATTATTATTAATTAATGCTCATTTTGGGTTAATTTGGGCAGTTTTTTGGATTATAATGAACATGTATTATCTTTCCAGTTAGTATTATGTATAAAAGATGGTTATATAACATAAAACGTGTTAAAAATACATATTACATTCTATTTTCAACCATTTAATGTGTTTATTGAGATTCTTGAAGGTGTTGAAAGAAAATGGAAGTGTGTCACCCATGATGTAGGTAAATTAACACATCACTGGTGACAATTTCATTTTTATAATTAAAGAGAGAGAGGGGTGGAGAAGTATAATTAGTAATCTCCCATTAATAATATAGAATACCAGTGTATCAAAAATACTGGTTTTATCATGACATTAGTATAAGAGAAGTTTATTATAAGAGAAGGAAAAAATTGAAAGGAAATAGAAAAAAATAGAGGGAAATCACTTTTTGAATATATAATCACTGAGAGCCTCTTTAAGGGAGAGGTTTTAAACGTTTTATGTGCGAAGTGGTGTAAAAACATGGGAAGATATTTTAGAAGAATTTGGAGTAGGACCAATGCTTAAGAGGTGTGAAAAAATGAGGATATGAGGGGTGGTATTTATATGGTTGGTGAGGGGTATTTCCTAAATGTTTAATTCATTAGTTTATCAGTTTCCCTCAAGATAAGAAATATTGATGATTGCATGACTAATTTTTCTAAATAGTGCATTTGAGGTCAAACCAATGACCATTGAATCATCCATGAGTCATGAATGAGGATGGAATTCATTAATTTTTCATATTTTGTAAATTATCAAATTTCACTACTAACGAAAAATCCAAGTATTTTCATATAAATATCCAAAAAATTACCCTAATCATTTTTCAATGTGTATAATTCAAAAATAAACTCCATTTTAAGAAATTAATTTTTTAAATATGAGTTATTTAGTTATTAATAAAAATTATAATTTTGGTGAAAATTACTAATTTTGAAATTAAAAATATTTTTATGACACATTTTAAAAAATAATTAATGTCTCATAAAATTATCATATAATCATAAGACATAAAAATAATGGTTTTAAAAAAATATTATATGAAAATATATTTTATTAATTATTATATTAATCTTTAAATATTCATGACATATTAAAGGTCAAATATTCAATTGGATTATTTAATATTATTAATGACCATATTAATATTCATATGGGTAAAAATAAAAATCTTAAGAGAAATTTTATATTCAAAAAAAATTATGTGTGTCCTGTCAGATAATAAATAGCTTACTGATCGCAATATTGAATATTAGATTTTCAAAATTCAAATAACAGAAGTTGCAAAAGTATACTTAAATGATACATATAATTTAGTAGTTTTTTAAACATTATATGGAATATTGTTTACAAATGTGATATCATGTAATTATATTATATTAAATTATGATAAGAAGGGGGAAATTTCATTGATAAATTTTTGGGTCATTACAAACACATTCAATGGACCATTCTAATTTCTCTATTAATTCTTATTAATAAAAATGTTGTGCAGGTAATAATTTTGGATTCCTTTAATGATTATATTCCTAGATACATTTAGTGAAAATCATGGTTAGTTTAAATAATGGATTCTATTTAGGAGTCTATTCCTTAGGCTTCTATCATTAATATTAATTTATTGATAAAAGCGTTTAGAAAAGTGATGGTGACTGGTATGAATTGTCTTAAGGAAGAATATTTCCATATATAGAATGTTGGCTCAAGATGTATCTATTATGTCATATTTAATGTGTGATTATTATATTGTGGATTAGGATATATTTCTAAATAGTAATGAGATTTAATAATAATTGAAAGAATAAATACATACATGCATTGGATATGTGGTAGGCGATCCGTTGTATCAAGTTTTGAAAGTTTAAGGGTCCTTCTAAGGAAAGGAATAAATAGAAATTGTATTAAATTAATTATACAAATGAAGGAATGGTAAATTATATTGTATTAATATACTAAATAAGTTAAAAATTTAAAAATTTATTATATTTAAAACACTTCTTCACTAATGGATCATGTCTCCATGATTTAGATTACACATAAACATAGGGAAGGATTGGGTTTCACTGTTTAAAAAATATCTTTAGTATTATGGTATCAAAAAGGTATAATTTATGTTATTTATGTTTTTATTAAATTGACACCCATTTAATATATCATTTAAATAATGATTTCCTATCTTGCTAAAATCTTGTGATATTTGTATATTCTAAATGAATATTGAAAAACATTTTCAAAATATATATAGTCAAATTTTCTAACTATTAATGAATAAATAAATTGTCTAATTGGGGGGATAAAATGGTTTTACTTCTTCTAAATAGATAATAAAACTCCAAAATATTGCAATGTAGACTAAAATGAAAGATATATTGATGAAATTATAGAAATGTTTTTACAAAAATGGGTATGGTGATTGGATATCAATAATAGATCAATCCAAATTATAAAAAGTTCTGGATTAATAATCTATTGTAACAAAAAAAAGGGAATGTATCTAATGAAAATGTGGTGTAACATATTTTTTTTATTTTTTAAATTTAATCTTTTTTATTAGAGAGAGAATTTATTTCTTCCTAACCAATAGAGTAGTGAATTATCATTCTTCATTCCATTTATGAATAAATAGTTAAAATGTGTCCATCTCATTATTGTAAATAAGAAATTTTATTTAGTGGGTCTTTATGTAATAGAATATATATGTGTGTATGATCATTATTAATATCTCTACATTAGTGATTCAACTATATTTTATTATTCATTGAATTTTCCTTTTAAAAACATCATGATGAAGTGTCTCAATTTAAACAACTGTGAAACCAGAAATTAGCTAAAGTTAATTGAAAATGAGATACAACAATTCACCTCTACCCCTAGGGTATCATATCTTGGTTGGAACATTATTCATTATGTTTAAAACTATGTTAATGAAATTTATTATTCTACAAAAAAAATTTATTCTTTCAATAGATTCGTTTAGGGAGTGTCACATATATTCGAAAAAATAAATACTTTTTAAACGAAACTATGTTTACAACATATATTATGAGTTTTAGAAATTTTAATATGTAAATAGATAAATTTTAAGTGATCATATTCATTAAATCATCATCATCCCTTTTTGTATAAAATCAAATGACTTGGAAATTATATGTTTATTGGAAATGTTACCAAGGTAAAATTCAATTCTTATAACGTCAAGGATTATATCTCTATTGTAGGTGTGATTAAAAATAAAATAATGTCAAAAATCAATTATCATTACATTTTAACGATGCTTCAGATATATTAAATGTCAAAATGAAACTCATGTTATAACAAATAATTATAGATTGGGTGGATACAAAAAAAAAGTTCACAAATGTGGTTCTTATCCACAAAACTATATTTTTCAAAAAATCTCTATCACATTTTTTTATTCATTATTAGAGATTTTTATATAGATTGTTATTCTATATTACTTCATGTATTTTGTAACTATTTAATATAATTACTTGTTTTAGTGTAATTGTTTTATAAAAATCTACATCACCCATAAGGCAACATCCAAAAACATTTTAATGTAAATTTTGTCCAGATGGAAAATGATGACCAATATAATATATTCATTTAAAGAAAAGAAGTACATTTTTATATAATTAAAATTAAAATCAGTTATATTTTCATTAATATTAACACAAAAACATATCTAAAAAATTACATATTTTAGAAAGTTATATAATTAGAGTAATATATTGAACATCGAAGTATAAATACTATTATTTACAGGTCTCATGAATTCATCATGATGTATCTCAAAATAATCACATAATATAAATCATTTCATTATTTAATTATCTAAAACAAAATCACTCCTTAAACATCTAGAAACCCTTTGTTGAGTAAAAATAATTTATTCTAGTTTACGAGAATTTTTAAAATTAAGTTAGAAAATATCTCATTCCATTATAAAATCTTAATCTCAATTTTTTTTCTAGAAAAATGATATGTGTGAAATTTTTTTTGATCATAAAATAATGATTAAATATAATTTTGGATGATCGAGGATATAATAAAATTTTTTTAATAAAAATATTCTTTTATGGAATAAATATTTTAAACTATTTTTATAAATCTATAATGAGAAAATATTGTAACAGGATCATAAATGATTTTCAATTCATAATTTGCATCATTATGTTTAAACACTGATTTGAAAAGATATTATTTTATGTATAAAATTTCTATTCAAGATAATGATCTTCCAAAGGAAAATAATTTATAAATACACTTTTAATGTGTATTTCAAATAAATAACCTATTTCCAATTAAGATAACTCTAATATATATATACTAAAGACATGATAAAATTTTAAACATTTATTCATAATATATGTTTTATTACAGAATATATCCTTTAGTAATAAATAAATCATTTTATTAGATAATTAGTAACTTATCATTATCATTATTAGAGTTATTATTTTTATTTAATATATATATAGTTTCGAGGATATTTCCCAATTAATAAAACTAATTGATTTATTTATGAATTTCAATTATTATAAATTTTTCATTTGAAATATTATCATTATTAGTATATTAAAATTTATATTTAAATTAATTATTTTCACTCACTTAGAAATGAATCTATAGTAATCATTTTTTCGAAAAACATTATCTATTATGATTAAAAGAATATGGTCAATCGTTAATCTCTTATTTCATAATATAAAAATAACTGTTCTACTTCCTATGGATTCTATCCTTACGGTTTTTTATTTTATATTTAAATTGTTGAACGAAATTATTTTAATAAAATAATTATTTTTTCAATTATTATATAGAACATCATCATAGTCATTTTAATGTGTAATAAGTAATTTTTTAGATGTGTTCTTCAATAAATCTCACAAATAATGTTTCTTCCATGGCATAAAATAATTTTTTTGAATAACCACTAGAAAAAAATATCAGATAAATTATCAAGAATGTTCCATTTAAAAAATTTTGTGTAAAATATTACATGATCATATTTTGTATTTAATATAAAATTTGTGTATATGAAATCATATAAGTACACAACATTGCCTTTCTCTTATTCAAAATACATAAACGTATATTCATTAAAGTTAATGTATTAATGGAATTATTGTTTAATATGACTTATTTATGGCCTATACAAAAATATACATTCAAATATACTACACGTACAACATCATTTGATATATTTAGTAATGGTATTATTCTCTCGTTTAATTACATTAATTTTTTATACAGATATTTACATTGTTAAATTATTTATAATATATTTATCACTATAAAATAAAACATATTATTATCAAATTCATCTAATATATCACTTTGGAATGACATTATTATATTATTATTTTTTAAAGTGAAATATTATTGTAAAATATGTAAAAGCATGATTGAATATGATTTTTGAAAAATAAATAAAACATAAGTGTATTGAGTAGTGTTTTAAAAAAGAAAATACATGATGTTTCTAATACTTGTAATATTATTTTTAATTGGTATGAGAATTTACCAGTGTACTAATCATAGATTTCGAATGTTGGTACATCACATACCAATTGAAAACAATTGTCATATTTTTTCCTATACTAGAATTATTAAAATAATTACATGCAATTAAACATTAACTAATAAAGTTTTTTACATAACCTTCTTAGTGATTCTAGTAAATGTTTAGAGTTTTAGTTGTAAAAAAATATATGAAAATGTATATAATTATTTTTTACTTCACTAAGATATATAATTAATTAAAATTAAAATATTATTATTCAAAAAAATAACATAAAAATGATATAAAAATATTACTATAGATGGTTACAAAACCTAGTTCAACCATTTGTCCATGCATGATTTCTAAAAAATTAAATATTTTTCTTTCAGTTTGTTCATGTTTCAAATGATTGATAGTTTAATGTCATATTATTTGTGATATATTTTTAATTATACAAAAAACATTATTCATTAGTAAAAAAAAATATTGTTATAAAAATTAAGTTACTATTTTTTGTGATACCTTGATATTATTTAGTTTCTAAATATTAATTAGATAATCATTTAGAACAAAACATTTTTCCTATTTAATATTATTGATTTGTTATTCCCTAAAAATATTTTATAGTTTCATATAAAATTATTAGTGTTTATTTACCTGGAATATGAAATTCAAATTATATAATGGTTATAAATATGCAGAAAATGGTATTTTAAATGATTTTTCCTTCCTAATCTCCAGTGAAAATTAAAAATTTATTGATATTTTTTCTAATATTTATTGTATATTTGAGTATTTATTTTTACATAGATTTCTTCGAAAAAAAATGAATTTATATATATATTTATTTAAACTCTATAAACAAAAATAAACAATTCTTACATCATTTCTTCTTCAAATTTGGTTGTATCGTATGGTGTGATTAATGTAAAGAATTACTACAAAAGGATACCTTGTAATTATATGATTATTTTCGGGTTGTTTTAATTACCCATGAAAATATGAACATTGTTATTTTTAAATATATTATAAAAAATAACTGGATAATAAAAATTTTATAAATTATTTAGTCCATAAAATAAGTGGGTTTCTCATATATTTCATTGTGAACATAATTTTTGAATGATTATTATTAATAAGCTCACTTACAAGTTCCTTAATTAATTTACATCTTGAAAAAAATCCTTTATAAATTATATTGGGATAAAACGGCTATCATAATTTACTAGGCCTCATATCCCACTAAAATTTTATAATTTACATTAAAGACTAATGAGGTCTTATTCAATTCATATTTAATAAAACCATCAATAAAAGAAATTAAAAATTAATATTTTTTATTATCATATATTTAATTCATGTTTAAAATGAAATACTTTTTTCCCATTTAAGAAACACATTATGAATATATATTATTACAAGATATTAATTAGAAATATTAGGATAATATTATTAAATACTGTGTATTTTTTATCCTTCTAGAGAAATGTATAATTTATAACTGAATAAATACATTTTCATCCTCAAAAAATACTTCTCTTCTTGGCCCATTGGACATAGAGAAACTAAGATGTATGTTCCAAAAAAAATAAATTCCAATGAGTTTATAATGTTATCTTTCAATATAATTAATAATGGGTAATATTTTATACAACAATTCACTCTTACATTTTGAATGTATTTAAGGGAACATGGGAAACTAATGTTGGAGAATCAATATTATGCGAGATTAATTTTCATAAGACCATGAATTACTATTTATTACATAACATATTAATGGGAAATCAAAATGGGAAGAAATATTATGAGACACTAGATGATATATGAAGAATAAAATTCGTATTCAATGATCCAGACCAAATCAATCATTTTCATTTTTTCCAAATTCATTAATATAGGGGTGGGGAGAATGGAAAAGATACAGAAATGAATAGTGTCTTCTTCAACGATTGGAAGACTATATTCAAAAAATCTCCCTCCAACCATTTCATTAATCTAATTATTTAAAATCCTTTGAGGAATTCATGGATATCCATATCCTATTGATAAACTATTTACATATTATTTTTGGACAGAATCATAGATTCATTGATATATATATATTTTAATTATAATGTTATATCAACTCTTAGTTTTGTATGTTTATTTCTCAAATACAATAAATTCAAAACCCCACTATTAACTGAAAAAATATGTTCTTATTTTCATTATATTTTTTTTCAAAATACATGTGATAAAAATTTCACATGTTGTGTATTTATTCATAGATAAATCTGAGAGAAGTTTCACACATTGATAGAGTGTTTATTAGTCCATTGTTTTCTATTCCTAAATCCAATATATATTAGTCTAACTTGATCGTACATTGAGTTAATTTCAGTAATAGAATGATAAACCAGTCATAGGTTGATTATAGGGATATAAATGTATTACATTGATAGTTATATATTTTGTTTTTATCTTTTAATAATTTCATTGATTTTATATTTTCATTAATCATTTTATTTTCTTCCTCTTATTTTATGTAATTAAAAACCTTATATATTATATTACAATATGAGTGTATAAAATGGATTTTTTATCACTATGAATCCATATGTGTTTTGGTTATTACATGTGGATTTTTTAGACACTAAATGAATGAATTGTGAGATGTGAATTATATTATTTAATGGATGCATTATAATGAATGAAAAAAGAATTTTCTAAAAAAAATTCATCCAATATATCCCTTTTGAAAACATTGGATTATCCCATTTTAATTAATGAAATAGTTTATATTTCTTTTGTTTATATAAATCAACTCATCACAATAGTTGGACACTTCATAGAAAAATATCTTTAATAGTAACATCTATTTAGCTCCCATATTATAATTATAATTAATATACAACCTATATGTGTTATACGATAACATATAATCATATTGGGTAAATGTTGGTGGACAAGATCCACATTTTGATAATTAATCTTCACATTCACTCTTTTTTAATGTTTCCTTCAAAAAAAATCCCTTTATCCTTAGTTATTTTTCTCTCTTCTATATATTGGGATAATCTAGTTTAATATTTATGAATATATATATATATATATATTTAAATATTTTGGTGTCAAATTACTGTATTTTTATTTTTTACTATATTATCTATAATTATCTCATCTTTCTTTTTTGTTGTTTCAAGGTCATCACCTTGATAAATTTGTTCCTATCTATTTTACATGTTTTGGGAACTCAAAATTACTCAATTGAAAGTCTATTTCATCTATATAATTTTTTATACAATTTATGTTGATGTAACTACTTCATTTTTATGCTTTACCTTCCCATTATAACTTTTAATATGTTTTTCATAGTGAATTATGCCCCTATTGAATACACAAACAATAGCGTTTAAAATCTATTAGGTGTAATAAAATTATGTTCACATGGAATCTCATTTTCATTGAATTATATTATTGAATTTATCATTAAATATATTCATTTCACTAAATTTATTCAATTAAATGAATGTATCCCTGAATCTTTAATACATTTTGTATGTTAATTTTTTCGAAAGGAATCCACATGATTGATAAACAATTTGAAGAATTTCTCTTTTATTTTTCATATAAATTGGAATACTGGAGCTTTTAGTTTCTAAATTATAAAAAATATAAATATAAGTATTGAATTAATAAATATGAAAATATAATATCCTCTTAGTTATGTAAATTATTGTATTCATGATATTTGTATTTAATTTAATAAACGTTTTCTTATTAAGGATGAATATTGAATGAATATTTTTAATAATTATACAATTATTTAGAACATAATATAATATTTTGTAATAGTTTTAAGTAAAATTTTATTAATTATTCCTCTCTAGTACTCATGGATTTTTTTATAAAATAGTGATGGTTGACCTTGATTTTGGACATTGTTTTAGTAAAAATATGATTAAACCCTCTACTAATAACCTAATATAAAATTATATAATAACAAAAATAGAATCTCTAAATAAAATAATACCCTAAATAATGATGTTTAATGTAGGATTAAATGTAATATTTAAGAAATGGTGGAAAAATATCCTCAAACAATATTACATAATCAATGTATAAATGTTTAAAAGTACCAAAACATTTATTATAGTGGTAAAACTATGAAAATAATGTTCAAAAATATTCTTATTCTTTGAAATATTTTGAGATCCTTAGTGAAAATGATAGTAAAATAATGAAATCAAGGAAAATAAATTTAATTTCCAAATTAAATTAAAATGATCATGAAATGTTAAATAGGTTAATTGTAACAAAATACTGATTCCCAATTTATCCCCAAGATTGATATGTCTTATTTATAAAAATAAAACATATTTTATTTTTACTCTATTCAATAGGAGGATTTAAAAACTAGTTTTGGATTGCACATGTTGTTCCTAATTATCAATCAAATTATAATATAAAAGCTTCTTTGATCAGGACACTGGCATATGAGAAAATATAAATTATAACAAAAAAAGGGTACTTTTCTTTTGAACGTGGAACTATAAAGGTCAAAGTTCACAAATAAAATTCAATGATCATGAACAATTTAAAATGAATTTAGAATATGAATGTTCCAAAAAAATGAATCAATTGTTTCAACAAATAAAATTTTAGAACCATTGTATATAACAAGATATTTTTACATTATTTGAATATATTTGAAGATGAATATTGTTCAATTATGATACAGTGTAATTGAATTTCATATATCATTTAAAGATTATATGATACCATTAAAAGTTTCAAAATACTTCAAAAAAGGTTATGGATTGTTGTTTTTATTTTTGAGAATTTGGTGACATTTTTTAAATTTTGTACAAAAATGGTAAAATATTTATTTAACCATACAATAGTCCTTGAAAACATTTATCATTTTATTTTTTAACAGAATTTTATTTTTACCCTAGGTTACACATTTTTCATGTATCAAATGTGATTTGATATATTATACAATCAATATTAAAAATAATATTTAAACTAAAGGAGTAATCATTTGTTTAAAATTTTTAGAATAAATTTTAAATTCAAATATGGTATATTCCAATAAAAAATTATTCTCACATCATTTAATCAAAATTTAATCAATTTCGTAATGAGTATAATTTCTGGATTTGAAAGGAAATTAAATTTATGACCATTATAATGTTTTAAATTAATTATTTACAAATTTAATTTCATAAACTCAGTTTTATTTATTTTTAACACTAAAAACATAAAATTGAATAGTATTTATTGACATTAATGATGTTTATGAAATTGGATTTCATTTAAAATTGATATAATTTAGTAGTAGGATTCAGGCCCAATAAAATTCTATTTTTGAAATTCATCTATAAATAATATTGTATACACCATTTTCTTTTTTTTTAAACAAGTGAGTTCAAGGAAGTATTTTTAATGTACAATTATTATCGATTGAATATTCAATCATAGTTTGGATTTTATAAACTACTTTTTTAATTCACTTATATGGCCCTAATTTTTTATGAATAATTATTAATAGGATACCATGATGGAGAATATTTTCTAAAAAATATATATAGCATTGTGAAAAATAGAACCTATTATTTATATTATATATTAGAAATTTATTAAAAAAAAATTAGTCCATATAAATGTTTTTCCTCATATAGAGGGTCACACCTCCTGTGCTCTTAACAGTGTCCCTATAGTGTGACACTACCACATTCTGTAAGTTATTTATTTTAAATTCAATATATTCTCATGCATGTCCTATCCAAATTCATGCTTCAAACCTGAGTATTGTGTAATGTCTATAAACATCATAGATGACTACATTGAGGACCTGATACCCATCGACCTCATTTCAAAATGAATGAGTAATCTAATTCAGGAAACTCATGACTTGAAAATTTCTAATTTGAGCTCATTATTTTTTATGAAGATAAATTAGTTGAATTATTTTTGGAACAAATAAATTAACATTTAAAGATATTAAACAATTAAAAATGAATTAAGACTAATTAATATTTCTTTAGCCATAATGAATACATTGTGGTCCACATTTCCTTCAACATGTATTGATTTTATTGATTTATAATGAATAATAGTCATTTATTTTCAATCCATCTATTATAGGTACTAAGAAAACAAGCCAGAGAGACCTAGTGGTTGGAGAATTGATTCAAGGAGCTTGAGTATGGTTTCTTAGTTCCCCACTATCCATGACCATGCGACTAGTGTCTAGATTAAATTTTCATCAAATGAGGTTAAGCATGCCTCCCCATAATCTAAATGATAGTGACTAACAATTAGGTTCTTGGGGTTATATTTGGAAGAATATTCCCACACATGATAAATAATTATAGTAATAATAACAAAAAAAACACAATCGAATAATTTAAATGGGAATAATTTACTAAATATACAGATTTCATAAACCAACTAATATCCACATCCCAAGCCTATATTATATGATTAATATTATCTCATATGGGATGGTCACATATATAACAACAACAAAATTATGAAACTAATAGATCCCTTAGAAATCAGAAACAAAACCGCCAATTGAAAAAATTGTGTTATCCATATCATGACCCTTATAAACACCCATGTCAGCAAAGCTTCTAAAGATAATATAGTTCCCATTGATGTACCAGGAAGTATAAAAAATACATGTTTCCTAAAGGTATATATTTATCTGTGTATATAAACTATGTAAATAACCATTAACAGGGTCCCTATCAGATATCCATATGTGTAAAATTGTCTAAAAAACAATGTTAAATTGCAATAGAAACATAAATCATAACCCACTCTACTCAAAATCATACATCCTTGACTGAGTAATTACCTTCCTCAGCCTATTCTAGACAATAATAATATATCCATATACAGTTATACTAGAAGTGTGCTCAAAATTCATACAACTTCCATTCAATGTAAAACCACAGAAAAAAATAATCATATCACTATTCTAGGTCATGTTTATTCCACAAAATCACATCCAAAAACAACATCACATTTAGTAAATAATTTTCCATTCACATTAGAAACATTGGGACAACAATATAAAAATCCATGGCGTGTAATATCGATCCTTCCACAAACTCATCCTATATTCCCCCTGATGAAAATAAGTCCTCAAGCCCCTATCCAGAGGTATATACTACTACCAACTATGGAATTCAAGGGTGAGAAAATCTACTATATTGATTTTAAAATACATTCTCTTTGCCTCATAATATGTGGATGCCTCCACCCATAATAATTTGTTTCCACCTTCTACAGGGAAATTATGAATGTTCCCATGACCCTAACAACCCCATCTTCCCACCATAGTTAGTGGAATCACCACAGACTAATTACACCATCTCAGTGAACCTCCTTTAAATTCTTCAAAACATGTCAATCACCTTTTTTATGTTGCAATGCCCTTTTTTAATTCCAATTAACTACATCACCCCACATTTCGAGATCATGATCAAAAATAGTAAAATAACCCATACCCATCATGATGCCATTAAACAATATTAGTGATTGCGTAATAAACCAAATTTCTTTACCAGCCTTATAATTCCTTATTATCCATAGAATAACATATCTCACATGTCATTCCACAATAGGCACAACCACACCATTTCACACATGAGGTTACGAATTGGTATCTCTTAGGAATGAAATCAATCTCTGTTATGATCATAACTGCACTGATCTGGACCACCCCACTCACACGCATTAACCGCATGTCACATAATAACATATAATTTAAAAATAATCTATGCACCTCTAACATAGGGTTGGAGGAAATCTACTTATTAAGGCACTCCAACTCATTAGGCCTTAATCATAATTTTTAGACAAATATTAAAAAAAATATGATAGTAGTGTTTTTTTGAGGGATGAGGAAATATAAAAAAATATTAACATTAGTTACATGTAGATGGTATGTCTTACACATGGAACCCTTCTCCATTAGGCATCATGTGATTTTGATAAAAAATAAAGGATATCTCTCATAGAGGTAAATATATGGTCATGAAGGCATCTTAAAATCCTTCCTTATTATGAAGGCCATGGGGAGCCAAAATTTCTATTAAAAATAACTTTTAAACCATTATTTATTAATTTACTATATTTGTGATATTCATTTCATAAAATCCAAAATTTATTAGATAAAAAAATGGATATGAATTACCTTTCTTATGTATTGTGATTCGAGCATCCCCTTATATTCAAATCTCATTACAAAAACCTGATTCTAGAATGTCCTTACATATGAATCCCCTAAAATAAAAATAGTGATTAAATAATCACCTTTCTTATAAACCATAAAACTTATGAATTCGGATTCTACATTCTACTTATATTTGAATCCTCTTACTTATGAAACGTGACTACCAAATCTAATTATATTTGAATCCCCATAATTAAGAATTTTCATTCCAGAATCCCATGTAAATCCCTATATTTATGAATGGTGTTTCAATAATACCGATAGATTGGATGCCCCTTACTTATAAATAGTGAATCTAGAATTACCTTTCTTATGCATTGCAATTCTCAAATCCCATTACAATGGATACCCATTACATAAAAATAGTGATTCTATAATCCCATATATAATAGAAGACTCATACTCAAATCTACATAAAACATATTTCTAAATAAAGATAATAGAATAAATAATAATAATTAGAACAATAACCCACCATGGTCGTGCCAAACATCGAGGATAGTTCCTCGTCTTATACCAACACCATCATGAAGTTCAAACACAACTAAACTAGTAAAGAACAAACCAAAATATCTATCCCAATACTCATGACCATACAAACTCTACACCATATAATGGATCATCATAGAATAATATCATCCAATTAGAGAAAAACTATTACCACAAACCCTGAATATTTCATTATGAATTATAATAACACTATTATAACACCAAATATATATTTTCTCTTACAAAAATCATAAACAACCCCTAATACACAATATAATAAAATAATTCTTTCATTGGTTACTCTGCACCATGGGGATCACCTTAAAGAACACATCTCAACCAATGAATTTCATACAACAATGACACCACACCCATCTATCTGGTATTGTGGTTATCAATGTTGCCACTATCCATCAACCCACATAACTCTTAAAATTCCAATTCTGACCAATAATCTATCATTATATTGAATGCACACTCTATAAGAAAACATATTCAATTCCCACAATATCCAACATCGTACATGAAACCCACCTAAATCAAAGATTCTAACACATTTCATAATTACCATGAACCGAATCTGAATGCTCAAATAATATCCAAAACCAATTTACCTCACACATCATACATGTACATCTTGAAATAGTATCAGTTATACAAAAACTAAAAACCATCATCGCATTCTTATAGCATGACTATTAAAATAAAATCTCCATTCCACATTTAAAATGAAAACTCAATTTTAACTAGCTATCCTAAATACCAATTTTCTAATAATTTTCCTAATTAGGGTATTTTTTCTACACAATCCATTGTAACCAATCATGGTTATCTTTCCCACATTCATTTCATGTGTTTTCAATCATATCACAACAACCAACACTTTGTACCACTGTTGATCCTATCATTGATATTTGATTATAATATATTAATTGACTCATAGATGTTTGTGAGTTATTTTGACCAAAAATCCATAGATTACCATCTACCTACAAATTCAAAAATCATTTATTGGTCGATCACATTGATACTAAAAATATACCATCTTACAAAAATGTACACACATTCTATATGATCCACCGCACAGTGGGACCATAAAACATCTTCATTTATTTTCCTGTTGAGTCTGTACATGGCCATGTATCTAGCTAAATAGAGATCCACTAATTGTATTTCACAAACCAATTTTCCTTCCCACTATGGTCTCATCCATTTGATTCTAATCAACTATTAACTCTAGATTTAGTTCCTCTCACATTGTGTTCCACGTAAAAATGTTTACATATACATTTTTCACATTATTTAAACCATAATTAAACCATAAAACATGGGAAATTTCATCTCCCACTATCATAAAACTAAAAAGAAATAGTTTGGTAAACCTCTAAACATAATCCATAATTTATATCTCTCTATATTGAAAATATATGAACTCAGAGGCTCGATCCTCCCAATGTGTATCAGGGAATATGTTCTCAACACACATGTAATTTATGTCCTTTCATGCCATCCCCTCAGAACTTTAAACATGTACATGTACATCCCAATAAAGTTTTTCAAGTTATATGATGATTTACATGGCCCACATCACCCACCACATGAGGTATATCTAAATTAAATGAAGTACTATCACACAGACCCTATTCAACACCCCTCCACATGTTTCGACCCCCCAAGTCGAACAAAGTGATATAATTTTGACATAATTCCTTCATCAAATACAATATAATAGGCTCATATTCCCAAATTCTCTAGTCAATACTCTAAATAAAAAATAAATTTCTCATTATGGGCTTTACATCATACAACTAGCTATGTTCTGAGGGATTTTATGGTTTCCCTACCTTCTAGAAAGCCCCCACTTATTACTCATAATCACACCCGATTATAGGGGCCTCATCCCATGCACTCCTTAGTGGAACCACATATATATCATCCTAAAACTGTAATGATTCTTATTTAAGTAGCATATAATTGATAAAAATAATATTATAATCCATTAATATATAGTTGTCAAAATATCTAAAGTAGGAAAGGTTATAATATTCACCATAACTCACTTCACTTACACATCCCTACCACACCAAAGTCACATGTCATATGTCCCTATGTTTCACCCTTACCTATATCTAGGTTAAGTTCAATATAAAATTTATTCATATTTGATTACAAAAACATTCACTACAAGAATCACTTAAACTGTCTTGATGAATATAATTCCAAAAAGAATCTAAATGAGAAGTCATAGTATAGGTAGTTACTAAAATATGAATCAACCAAACTCCTACTTATTCTCATAACCAATAACCTTTTCATATTAGTGGAGTAAAATTACAACAAGAAACTATATTTTTGTACAGTTTTATTATATTTTGACTCTTGAATAATTAAACTTTCATGACATATCCCACAGGGGGCCATGTCGTGACACCCCAAGACCCACTCCAATAGTCCAGTAGTTGACTACTAGCACCGAGTTGAAATATCACTAACATTGGAGTCTGTAGCCTGTGTACCTCTATACAAAAGAAAATAATCAAGACCTTACTATTTTGATATTTAAAGAAACAAATGAAAAACTATGCATGCATACTTCTAAAACCCACAACTGTAGTATGATATGAACTAATTAAATTTAAATAAGGAAATGTACAATACTATCATAAAGTGTCTAAAAAAGATCAAATTTAATGTAATTATATGGATTGTTATTAGTATACCATAGGAACAAACCTCGGTTTTTGGTCTCACTAAGAATAGTTTAGTTCTAGTCTATCATGGGCTCCATCAAAAGGTCACCGACATGAGTATAACAATACTCAAGAGGACACCTTTAAACATAAAATCATAAAACGAAGGTATAATAGTCAACTCTACACAAGTATATGTCTAAGAAACATATTAATATAATAACAATAAATACTAAAAAAATATACATAGTCTAAGGTATTTCAAAAACATAATTCCATCATAGGATTCATGCTTGAATATTTCAAAAATAACGCACTAGGGAGAAAAAAAAATCAAATGTCTGATAAAACTGATGGTGTCTATCCATGAGGTAATTCTTTCCGCGTCTCTCCATTAGAAGAACTTGTTGAATGTCATAAGGGATACAATACACCGGTGAGGACCACTCTCAAGGCCATGGGGTATACAACAAACTCAAACAAGATTATCCTTCTATGTGGAGGATCAGTTCCCACGTAGTGTTGGTCATGATGATACTTTGAACATCACATATAGAATGAAGATGAATAAAGTATCTCACTCCATGCCTAACAGAAGGATTCCAATAACTCTATCAATGAATTCATAGTATAGATATTGTTTTCCAACATATAAGAGTTGATTCCATAATAACCCTTGGATAATGTATTGGGGAACATACCCTAATCAACAATGTCCATGATATATAGAACAAGGGGTCAAAGCCATATTTCCATAGGTGCGTGACATCTAATAGGGGTAGATGCCATGTACATTAGACCCTGTGTCCAAAACATGTAAAAAACCATTTACCATGTCTCCATCCATGTAACAATATGTGGTGTGTTCGCTTCCTATTTATTTTACCAATGTACCAACAGTTCGGTATAACCATGTAAGGTATGTTTGTTTGGGAGAACACGAATTGTCCATTCCTATTCAATCCATCCCATGTCTATGTACCCTATGAGGTACAAAAAAATCCAATACGAATATGTTACACTCAATGTGATAGTGTTAGAAATTGGGTAATCCTTATCTCCTTCTTGAAGCACTAGAAATCATTATGACGGTGGCACATGTTGTGTGGATTTGCGTTGCACATTGTGCGATGTAGATACTTTTGTATTCTCATATCTAGATTATTGTGTTTTGTTAAGCCTCTAGTCATTGATCTAGCCATTCTCCTCACTGGGAAAAGGATGATCCACATTAGACAAGACTTTTTTCAATTAAAATCATGTTATAATTTTCAAATCCATTCGGAAAACCCTATCAAACATCATTCTTTGTTCCATTCCAATGAACACGAAATATGGTATCCAAATTGATCGTATCCACCACTTATCTCATTTTTTCATCACCATAATTTATTTATTATCCTAGATCTAAAATATTATATTATTTTGAAAAAATGAGTGTGGAACGATTGATTCCTCGGTAGGTGTCGAACATCGAGCCAATTAAGAAATCATGTGATGAACAATGAAATCAAGGGAGAAAATCACAAGAAAAATTGTGATTAATAAACCACATTGGATGTTCATGTTGACCTTGAACCATTTCTATTTTAATAATAAAAAAGTGACAAAATATAAAATCATAAATAGATTCTTGAGATTCTTGATTAATGTAACCCATCATGAAATATGAAGGATCCATAGATCAATCTGTTGGTTTTCTACCTTGTGTTCATCATTTAAATAAAAATGGGAAATAAAAAAATGAATAACTTCTTTATTTGAATTGGGTCTATGACAACTAGGCCCTAGTTACCATATAGACACCATGCCTTAACATAGATGTCAGGTCCTGACCCTCCATGTACCACTAGTTACCCCACTGGCATGTGGTCCCCACCCTAGGCCCACCCACAAGCCTAAACAGGTCATTTGACTAGTGACTATCCCCACAATCCAACACATGTCTGTTCTAGTGTAATTTTTCCTCAATCATACACGCCCTGGAAAACATCCTAGAAGGTTACCCATCTCGATCACTACTCTAGGCCAACCATTCTTAATGGTGGAGTTCTAATCTGGTAGGATCTCAAAATGGAAGGTGCACCTTGTTTAAATGAGTCGTATCATTTATTCATTTTACCCTATATCAGTTTTGGGTGTTACATTCACCCCCCCCCCTTAAAATCACAACATCTTCATTCTGGGAGCCACATCACATCTTAGGCAGTGCACCGCACTTAACGCTGGTTACCACCTCTAACACCAAATGTGACAGTTGGGCCCCAATGATAGAACATACATCATGGCTTAACATAGTCATTGGGTCTCGGCCCACCAGGTACCACCAATTTCCCTGCAGACATGTGGTCCCTGCCCTAGGGTCCACCAACATGCCTGAACTAGTCATCTGACTAATGACTATCCCCATATTCCAACACATGTCATTTCGAGTGTGATTTTTCCTCACTCACACACACCCTGGGAGATTTCCTAGAAGGTCACCCTCTTGATCACTACTCCATGCCAATAACACTTAACCGTGGAGTTCTAATCCGGATGGCTCCCAAAAAAGAAGGTGCACCTTGGTGGCCCTCAACTCATTTCCATACACTACTGGAAAATGTACCTATCCCCACGGTTTTCACCAAAACCGTGGGGATAGACCCCCCCTATACCCACGGTTTTGGAAAACCGTGGGTATAGGTGAATTTTCATGACCTATACCCACGGTTTGCCAAAACCATGGGTATAGGGGGCTCTATCCCCACGGTTTTGGGAAACCATGGGGATAGGTCCTGAAAAGTCACCTATACCCACGGTTTCCCAAAACCGTGGGTATAGGGGGGGTCTATCCCCACGGTTTTGAGGAAAACCGTGGGGATAGGTCTGGGATAAAATACCTATACCCACGGTTATGAAAAACCGTGGGTATAGGTCAATTTTGTGTGCGCGGGAAATTTTTTTTTTCCGCGGGAAGGAATTTTTTTTTGGCGGGAACCCTATACCCACGGTTCTTCCCTCTATACCCACGGTTTTTATAACTATATGTAACTAAATATATATATATATACATATATGTGAAGTTAGGGTAGTGGTTAGACGCGGTGTTTACAGCGAAGAGGTTGCGGGATCGAAACTCAGTGCCTTAATTTTTTTTTGGACCTATACCCACGGTTTTGAAACCGTGGGTATAGGTCGTTGAAACCGTGGAAATTGTCTAAGTTTCGGTGACACGGTGGCAGGACACCTATACCCACGGTTTTTCAAAACCGTGGGTATAGGCTGGGGACCTATACCGACGGCATTCCAGCCCACAGTTCCCAAAACCGTGGGTATAGGCTATACCCACGGTTTTGGGGTCTATACCCACGGTTTTGAACCGTGGGTATAGGCCGTTTTTTCAGTAGTGATAAACACACCCAATTTAATGGAATTTTGGGTTTTCCAAATTTTCAGGCCAATCCATTTGAAAAATCCTGATTCATTGGAATTTGGTTTTTTCCCTTTAATTGAAACAACATTTGAGAACTTGGATTTTAATCAAAAATTGGAATAAATCAAGTAATATAAGGATAATCAATTTGGCATACATTTGTATCAAAAATATAAATAAACAAGGTAGAATCATGGTCATCATCCAACATATATGATAGTATTAACCAGCTATAGGATTCTTCACTATCTATGTGAACTCAGAAAAATGTGTAAACACACGTCCCTAGGACACTATCCAAATGAGACTCGTCACAAACCCGCAGGGGATGTGACATGCTGTAAGAATGTTTTAGAATGTTGTCATAGCGTAGAGTGTATAAAAATAACTCACCAACTACCTACGTCTTGAATTTTCTCTTACATGATGAGAGAACTAATTTAAGACTGCATAAAAATATGATCAATCTCATAAATCCATTTTACAAAGGACAATTTCATTCCATTTAAAACCAAAATAAATTTTATTCAAAACCATTACATTTTTATAACATAAAACTAATGGGTTTCTATCAAATAATTTTATTCCATCAATGTGACAACTAGGCCCTACTAACAGCACAAACACCCCGCCTTAACTTGGTCGTCGGGACCTAGCATGCCAGGTACAACTAGTTGCCCCGCAGATTTGTGGTCCCCACCCCTAGGGCCCATCATAGGACTGAATGGGTCATCTGACTAATGATTTTCCCTTGGACAGTACATGTCCTTTTCAATGTATTTTTTCTTCACTCACACACATCCTAGGAAACATCCCAGAAGGCCACACATTCTGATCACTACTCCAGTCCCAACATGATTAAATGTGGATTTCAGATCAGATAAGCTCCCGAAAAAGAAGGTGCGCCTTGTTGACGTGAGTCATATCACAAAGTAATTTAACCCTTTATCATTCAGGAGTGTTTCATTAACCCATCCTTTATAGAACAAAGTCATCATTGGGTACCCTACATCTTATCCCAGGTAGTGTACCACACATATGGATGGGTACCACCTCTGATACCAAATGTAACAACAAGGTCTTGGTGATAGAACAGACACCTCGCCTTAACATGGCGATCGGGTCATGTCCCTCTAGGTACCACCAGTTTCCCCAAAGATAGGTGGTCACCACCTTGGGGTCCACCCATATGCGTGAACCAGTCATCTGAAAAATGATATTCACCACATGAAAACACATGTCCTTTCTAGCATGTTTTGTCCCCACCCCACACACACCCTAACAAACATTCCAAAAGGTCACCCATCCTAATCGCAACTCCAGGCCAAGCACGATTAACTATGGAGTTCAGATCATGTAGGCTCCCAAAAAGAATGGTTCCACTTGTTGACATGAGTTGTATCATTTAGTATATTAACCCATTATAATTTAAGGGTGTTACATTAAAAAAATTGGACCATTTCTCGATTTGTGTGTGTCATCCTTAGGTAGGGTCCATGGTAATCTTCTCTGTATCATTACAATTTTATCAGATGTCTCTATGTAACACCCTCGAATGATAAAGGGTTAAATGAATAATTGATATGAATCATGTCAACAAGGTGGACCTTCCTTTTCTAGAGCCTATCTGATTAGAACATCACAATTAAGAGTTCTTGGACTAGAGTAGTGATCAGGATGGGTGACCTTCTTTTAAGTTTCCTAGGGTGCGTGTGAGTGAAGAAAAAGCACACTGGAAATAAAAGTGTTGGCCTGGGGATAGTCATTAGTTAGATGACTCTTTTAGGAATGTGGTGAGCCATAAGGTGGGGACCATGTGTCAGCGGAGCAATTGGTGGTACCATGCAGGCCAGTACCCAACAACCATGTTAATGTGGGTTTTATGTGCTGTTACCGGGGCCCAGTTGTTACATTTGGTAACAGAGGTGTTACCTAGCATTAAGTGTGGTGCACTTCCTTGATTGAGATGTAGGTTCTACAATAAGGACATTGTGCTTAGGACCCAACGGCCATGTTAAGGTGGGGTTTATGTTCTATCAGCGGGGCCCAATTTTCACATTTGGTATCAAAGGTGGTACCGAGCCTTAGGTGTAGTGCACTTCCTAGGTTGATATGTAGGGTCCACAATGAAGACGGTGTGCATTAAAGGATGTGTGAATGTATCACCACCGAATGATAAAGGGTTATATGACTAAATGATATAAGTCTTATAAACAAGGTGCGTCTTTCTTTTCGAGATCATACCTGATTAGAACATCAAAGTGATGAATTCTTGGGATGGAGTAGTAATCTCTAAATTATAATTTTATATTAACACCTAAAATTGTAATATTTTTCTCTAAATAATTATACACCACATTTTATATTATAATATCATTAGATTAAAATGATAACACATGTGGTACCCAACCTTATGTGTGGTGCACTACCATAGTTGAGATGTAGGGTCTACAATGTGGATGTTGTGATTAGGACCCGCCAACCATGTTAAGGTGGGGGTGTTTGTGCTGTAAGTGGGGCCCAGTTGTCTGATTTGGTATTAGAGGTGGTGCCCAGCCTTATGTGTAGTGCACTACCTGGGTTGAGATGTAGAGTCCATGATGGGGGCATTGAGCTTTAAAGTGGAGATGAATGTAACACCCCAAAATGATAAAGGGTTAAATTACTAAAAGATATTACTTATGTCAACAAGGTGCACCTTATTTTTCAGGAGCCTACCTGATTAGAACATCATATTTAAGCATGCTTGGCCTGGAGTTGCAATCACTGGATTATCGTTTTATGTTAACGCATGCAACCATAATATTTTCCTCCGAATAATTATACACCACATTTGATATTATAATATCTCTAGACTAAAATTATAACACATGTGGTAACCTTTTTTAATTTTTCATTGATAATTTTAATAAATATACTTAGATAAATGCTTTTAATAATTATCATTTGGAAACATCAACGATGACTGGAGGGTGATCACCACTCATTTAATCTCGCTCCAAATCAAAAGTGAACATTGATATAACTTTTCCTGACTCTGTAAAAGAATATATGGCACTTCTTGACCTTAGGTTCCATTCTCTTTAGAAGAAAAGAGGCACACCACTAGGTGGAGTAAGGTAGACCTATAAAAGATAATATTCAATCTAGTTTTTATTGTCAATGTGATAATTCATCCCAAATATGACGTCATGAGTTTCCATGTCAATTACTAGAAAACACTATGAAATATTTACTTGTGATAAAGTGAAGACAATAGCGGGACTCTGGAGAGACTGCTCTCTCTTTGTACCGTGGGGTGTAGTAATACTGATTGCACAAGATAAAATCTCCATAGGATGATTAAGAAGATTAAGATAATGGGTGGAAAAAATGAGTGACATTCACCAGTATAAAAAAAATTAGTCACTAATGATGAATCCATCAAAACGGAATCTCTCACAGTCGTTGGGCCCATATTAGCTTCCTCTGAAGCCATTTCCACTGCATGAAGAAGCATTATTCTATATGCATGTGGCTGGAACTCTTTTGTATTTGAAGAAGTTGATTGCCCCACATTTTGTTCAAGGTTCTGATAATCTCATGCCATTGTGTTGATTAGAAAAGTTGGGGAAAAACTTTATAAAGTGCCCTAAACATTTGCATGAGCCACAGTTCTGTCAGCTTGCTCGTGCTTAAAAAATCTTCAAAGCCTTGGCCAACACCATTGACTCTTGATAGAATTGTCCAGTGAAAATAACCTTGAATCCCTTCCACTCTAAGCCCCCATTTTTCTTTTCAATCACAATTGTATCCCACAATCTCCTACTTGGTCCCTCAATCATGAAGGTGGAACACTTCATATTGATCATGTACAGTTCCTTCAAGAACTCAAATAGATGCTCAATCATTCCCAAAAATTCTTTATAATGTTAAGGATCACTGGAGCCTTTGAAAACTGGTGTATTATGGTGAAAGAACTCTTGAGATTAATTTCAATGAGTATCCCCCCATGTGCGATAGCTGGAGCCTGAACAGGGACTAGAGGTGTCACGACCCGTCCTTGGGGCCCGTGCCGTGACTACCCCAGGCCCACCTTCCATAGGCCAGGGGCTGGCGACTTGCACCAAAGTCGTAAATCACGAAACTGGGAAGACATTGCATTTATAAAAGTAAACAAAACACCACAGAGTACAAGAGGAAATAATACACTAAGTACAAAAAAAGTGCTGAAAATTAAATGGGCCAGAATACAGACCCAACTGAAAAGTACAGCTACAACTGAAAAGAAGTACAATAGAAAGACAAGCAGCTAGAAGAGTAGAAACAGCTCATGGGTTGTCCACCTCGAATCCTACCTGTAGGGTAGGTACAGATAGCGCAGCTCCTGGATCGTCCACCACGGATCCTACCTGAAGGATAGGTACAGATAGCCTCCTCAATGCTCTCGCCCTTCAACCTCCTCCGAGTATCATCTCGTCATGAAGTCTGCCTCCGGATACTGACTCGTCATGAGGTCCACCTCCGGGTACCGGCTAGTCCTCGAACACTCGGCCTCAATCAACGCTACCCATCGTCTGCAACCAACAAAACGAAGTACGGGAAAATCCCATGAAGTGGTGATTATAACGATACTCAGTAGGGACCCCGAGACCCTCAAGGTCTCATTAAATCCAACAAGGGTAACAACAAAGAAATATATCAACAGATAACCTCTACTTAGGTATATGCGCATACATATAACTTAGTTATCAAGTAACTCATCTCAATCATGAGGAAACACAAATATTATGAAATAAACGGATAACCACTACCCAAGTATATGCCCATACATATACCCAAGTTATCAAGTGACCCATCTCAATCATGAGGTATTCACAAAGGGCATAGACTCAGCTCAAACCAGGATTTTCAAATATCAAAACCGTAACTGCTGAAGTGCCCCGTCTCTGGAGTGTACAGTGATCATGTCACGACTCCGAGGTACTAACCTAAGACTGCTGAGGTACTCCACCTGTCGAGTACTGTGGGCATGCTACTATAACCAAGCGCTTCCCACCATTGGTCTTCCGCTACAACCAAGCGCTCCCCCTCATAGCCTCCGGAGGTACTCCTTCTGTTGAGTACCGCGGGTATGCCGCTACAACCATGCGCTCCGCCTTATAGCCTTCAGAGGTACTCCTTCTGTTGAGTACCGCAGGTCTACCGCTACAACCAAGTGCTCCTCTTCCATGGGTCTTCCGCTACAACCAAGCGCATCCCACCATGGGTATGCTGGTACAACCAAGCGCTCCCCCTCATAGCCTTCAGAGATACTCCTTCTGCTGAGTACCGCAGGTCTGCCACTACAACCAAGCACTACTGCTCCGTGGGTCTGCTGCTACAACTAAACGCTCCCCACTAGGCTATCTGAAACTCACTGAGGCATCGATCATCCGTTGTCAAGTCTCAGTAGACTACACGGTCTCCGCACTCCACACGCTCGTCTTCAAGAGGGTCCGCTCCATGAGCTACTGGTCAATACTCTAAGTATCACAAATTCCCATGAAGTTTCTCAAAGGACCGCCTCGTCATAGGGGTCTCAACACAACAGACGGCGTGTCAATCAGACGCCCTGTCTGTGAGTTATTAGCCTTTTCGTCCAAGGGGCCCGGTTGGTTTCGTGTGCGAACCAACCCGGACGTATCTAAACTGTACCCCGACACCTCATAGGGTATACTCATAGGGACCATTTCTCAACGTGATCACCAACGCCGCTGACGGTTCGTCAAACGGAAGTCCGGTCTGAAAGTTATCAGCTTTTCCGTTCTAGGGGCCCGGTTGGATTTCGGGTTCAATCCAACCCGTCCACTATCCACATGCGTCCAAACCTCAAGCGAAAAATTCCAAATGTTCCGTCTCATCAAGAGGAATCCAACAAAGTCGACGACACGTCAGTCAGACGTCCAGAGCTCAAGATATAAGCGTTTCCGCTCCGTGGGCCCGGTTGGTTTCGTGTTCGAACCAACCCGGCCGTACACAAAGTTCTCCGAAACCTTGAGTGTAATATACCTAAACGACCTTCTCAATCCAAATATCACATCGCAACTGACATTGCATCGATCGGAGTTCCATGGCCCAATATATGGGCATTTGAACAGAAACGGCCCGAAAATAGGGGGTTTGGGCCTGGTCCGACCCGGCCCGAGACCCCCTGGGTTGGCCCAAACCTGGTCTGGTTCCAGCCTTCTTGGGAACGGCCTGGCCTGGCCGGGGTGGCGAGGCCTGGCGCTAGCACTAGCACGGTGCCCACGTGGCCAGCAGGTGCGGGGGTTACAAACCCCCGCGGTCGAAGCAACCGGCACGGATTTGAGCCACGCTGCTCCGCCTCCGGAATGGCTAAGCCGTTCTGGATCGGCCCGCCACCGCAGCTCAGCCGCGGAGGTTCCGTTCTGGCGGTGCGCCGCCTCCGCCGGTCGCCAGCGCCACCGCCTTCCGCGGACCACCGGACGCGCTCCGGTAGTCCGTTTTGCTCACTGCTTCCGTCAACGGTCCTCCTGGGACCCGACCTTCACTACAGAGGCTTCAAATTGACTTTACGGCCCCATTTGTCCTCTCTCTTCAATCCACACACAACGATCAAATAATCAAACCACGGCCTCTTCGTGGTTTTCTGGCGCGGTGCAACGGTGTCCCGGTTTGTTTGACTTCAACGGCTCGGCACGACGGTGTCGTGCTTCTTCGCTCTTTCTCATAGTTTTTGTGTGGTGCAATGACACCATTCCGCCATTCACGTGCCGCAACAAATTAAAACAAACAAGGGAGGAGGAGTTTCGGATGTGTTCGTGTGGTCCGAAACCCTCTCGTTATTGCGATATCAGGTGGCTCAAATGAAACCAAGAATGGCGACAGATGAGATCATGATCAACAATAAATAAAACCCTACTGGATGTAATCGTTTAACGAAGGTTCGTCACGGAATTGAACGTCGTGGAAGAAGGTGTCACCAAAGGAGAGGGTCATTGGCGTCGCGGTACACGGCGTCGCGTCGTCGATCTCCGAGAAAGGCATCTCTCACCATCATCCTTCGTCGGAGGTCGGCGTTCTTCGTCAGTGACGGTGTGTACTTCGCGTTCATCAAGGAGGAAGAACGTCCTTCGGAACTTAGAACTCTCTTCCCCAAATCCTTTCGCACCATCAACTATCCTCCCATTAAATAAGACATAGTCTTATTTAATTAACAAACAAGCCAAAGGAATTCATTTAAAAAATTCAAACGAATCCATGAATTAATTACTTGAAAACCTACTCAATTGATGAGTTGACTTTATTTAAAAAGGGGGGGGGTTCTTTTTTAGAGTTACAAAATTAAGAGGGTAAAAGTTATGAATGTTAGGGGAAGGTGAGGGGTTGGGCTTGTGTGGACCCCACCCCACCTTAATCCTCTCAAAGGTAGTTATTAACAAGTGGATCCCACCCCTAACTCCCATACATAGGTTATAACCACATAATAGAGAGGAAACGTTTTGTGACACAACACTTAATCAACTTAACAAGAAAAGAAAATATAATTGTAAAACAATATATTATCATCCCTCAAATTATTTAAACAACTCATCCCGAGAAAATTCAACTCCAGAAAGGGGTCTTCTTAAGCAATTGCATGCACTGCGAGTTCATCAGTGCCCTCGGATTTCGATTCCGAGCATTGGTTCAAAAGTTAGGAAAACCTGCTCGTTCATTCACTGAACGTACCCGAGATAAACTTCGGAAAATGATTTCGGGCACACTGGGCCTCATAATCAGGTGCCGTTAGAAACTACGTTCTTTTAAAATTGTAAAAAAAATTAAGAAAAAATTTTCCTTGAAATTTCCGGGTCTTTACATTACACCCACCTCATGGATTTACGTCCTCATAAATCTTTAACACAAACTAGGGATAAAAAAAGCGGTACTGAGCACGCATCTGAGCCTTCCACTCCCATGTGCTCACCTGGAGGTTCCCGTACTACCAGTGAAAGCGCGCAAGAGGAATCGACTGTCCTCGTAGGACCGCTTCTGTCGATCCTCAACTCCTACTAGAACCCTGTAAAAGTTAACCCAACGCCAAAGTCCACCTCCCCATGGTCGATGATATGTGTCGGGTCAAGCACGTATCTCCTCAGTTGAGATACGTGGAAGTCATCGTGCACCCAGTGAAACTGAGTTGGATGGGTCAAGCGGTAAACCACCTCGCCAATCCTGCTGAGGACCTAGAAACGTCCGCTGAACCTTGGAGATAACTTGCCGCCTTTTCCACATCTCCGTAAACCTCATCGAGGTGAGACACGTATAAAGACATGATCGTCATCCTCGAACACAAGAGGTCTCCAATTCCTGCTTAGAACTGAAACTCAAAACTCCTGCTGCCACGAGGGAATGATTGTCCGACTCAAGAGTAATCGGTCGCACCCTCCTATGAATGAGTTTATCCGGTGCTGCCTGGGTTTTCCTTTTCGCTGACCGAGGAAAACCTATCCCAATTTTGTAGTTAAACCACAAACTTTTTTCCTAATACCGTCAATATTTTTATGAACTGTGATTGCCCAGTCCATACTCAAACCAACATCATAAGGCCTCAACGCTGCCACCAAGATATTCCAACCAAAACTCTTACCTCGAGGGTCTGACCATACCGTCGGTGTAAGTGTGATTATCAAGTCTCCTCCCAAGGTATCTCCAGACGTGAGGGTCAATTCCACGGCTCACCAGAAACTCTAGTTCAGGGACAAGATTCGTGGAAGGAAGGAATGATTCATATCAACGTCTGTTACTATAGCAGCTAGTAGTGGACACAGACTGTCCTTTGAATCATTCTTATAGCCATTGGGTCACTCTCCCTGACCGCATGCAGCTACTCTCTTCCCCTGCCCTCCAGCTCCCTGAGCCCAGCGGGGACAACTAAGGCGGGTGGTTGTAGCATGTTAAAACGTACACCACCTCATGCTGCTATCCTAGATCTGCCTCCACATCTACTACTTCGCAGAATCATATCTCCTTAAATATTCCTCTTCTTGAAACATTTAACACACTCGAGTCTCTAAGACTGGCGTCGGTTTCCTGTTTCTTACTGCACTGTGCAGTCTTCATCCTCTCCTGGATGATATGCACCTTCTTTGCCTACGATCTGAAAGAGATGCTAAAATTTCTCCGTTGCCGAAACGAGAAACTCGGTCTCATCCCCTGGATGAACCACGCCCATTGCCTAATAATGTCAATCCTGACATGAATGATGCGTTCTTGCAATGGATGACGTCGTAAGGCCTCAACGTAACTACCAAGAGATCCAACTGTCACTCTCGCCTCCAAGGGTCGAGTCACACTGTCGGCATCGGTGTGAGGTCACTGGGTCTCCTCAAGTAGAATTCTTGAATGTGAGGGTCAAGTCAATAGTTTTAACCGGGACCTCTCAGTTTCAACCAGACAAAATGACAGGAAAGCAAACATCACAAGAAAAGTGTGTTTTTATTATTGCAGCTCTATGTAAAATGACACGAATACGACATCAACATGGAACTAGAAGTACAAGGGATGTATCCACTAGTTCTGCTCCTGTCCACCTACTCCCGGAGCTCTACTGCCTTGTACACTTCTCAGCTGTTGCTCAAGCACCCGCCACTACTTCTGCCTTGGTGGATCCTCCAACGCCTGTGGATCGAATGTGCGGGGGGTTAGACAGTCACGTGCCAGGTGACCCATCCTACCACATTCATAACACTTCCTGCTCCTCGTACGGCTGGCTCTGGTCCTCTTGGACCTCTGCATCATCTGTCTACTGCCCACAGATGACTCGGCTACTGATCAAAAATCCCGCGGCAAAGGCAGCAACTCCTATACATGCTCGAGGTGTAGAGCTACTGGCACAAACTCCACCATGAAGAAGGTCTCGATGTCTTCCCATGTGAAGGTCATACCTTCGCAAAACTAGAACAAGTGGCTCCACCACCTGCCTGCTACTTCCTAAAGAATGTTGGCATCAAAGATCACCATGAAGTCTCCTGGCGTCCCCACTAGCCTGAAGACTCTCACTACAGCCTCCAGCCAATCCTCAGCTGCCTGCGGGTCTGTCTCTCCCCGGAACCTGGGTGGCCTCTGGCGTTGGAACTCGTGCAGCGTGCTCATGTGGTGTGCATCGCCTAATGATGGGGCTGGTGGCATCGGTGGCCCATCGTATGGTAGTACCACTGGTGCCTCAACTTCAAGAGGGCCCTATACAGAAGCCTCGTCGCTTGGCAGGCTGTCAGTACGCACATCCCTTTGGGCTTTAGTTGGTCTTCCGTGGAAAGGAATCCTGAAAGAAACATACATGACACAGTAAAACAATTTATACCTGGTGAGATGACCTGGTTTGAGCTGACTTTTAAAAACTTCTGTAAATACACATGCAATCAGTGTTTTCATGCACAAAGCTGGAAATCAGTTGTCAGGGTCCTGGTGCATAGATACGTCGACCGCCCGCACCAACACTGAACTCCCTGAACTAAAAACCACACTCGGTACCCTTAACACTATTTCTTCACAGAAAGAAAATATCAGAGTTATAAGTTCTGCGGTAGAACCGACTCATCTGATACCAATTTGTCACGACCCGTTCTCGGGGCCCTTGCCATGACTACCCCAAACCCGCATTCCATAGGCCAGGGGCTGGCGACTAGAACCAAAGGTGTAAACCCCGAAACTGGGAAGACATTGCCTTTATAAAAGTAAACAAAACACCACAGAGTACAAGGGGAAGTAATAAACTCAGTACAAAATAAAGTGATGAAAAGTAAATGGGCCAGAATACAAACCCAACTGAAATGTACAGCTACAACTGAAAAAAGTACAACAGAAAGACATGCAGCTGGAAGAGTAGAAGCAGCTCCTGGGTCGTCCACCTCGGATCCTACCTGTAGGGTAGGTACAGATAGCGCAGCTCCTGGATCTTCCACCACGGATCCTACCTGAAAGGTAGGTACAGATAGCCTCCTCAACGCTCTCACCCATCAACCTCCTCCGAGTATCGTCTCTTTGTCAAGTCCACCTCCGGATACTGACTCGTCGTGAGGTCCACCTCCGGGTACCGTCCAGTCCTCGAACACTCGACCTCTATCAACGCTGCCTGTCGTCTGCAACCAACACACCGAAGTGCGGGAAAAGCCTGTGCAGGGGTGAGTATAACGATACTCAGTAGGGACCCCGAGACCCTCAAGGTCTCACTAAATCCAACAAGGGTAACCACAAAGAAAGATATCAATAGATAACCTCTACATAGGTATATTCCCATACATATACCTAAGTTATCATGTAACCCATCTCAATCATGAGGAAACACAAATATTATGAAATAAACGGATAACCACTACCCAGGTATATGCCCATACATATAACCAAGTTATCAAGTGACCCATCTCAATCACGAGGTATTCACAAAGGTCATAGACTCATCTCAAACTAGGATTTTCAAATATCAAAATCGTAACTGCTGAAGAGCCCCATCTCTGGAGTGTACAGTGATCATGTCACGACTCCGAGGTATTAACCTAAGACTGCTGAGCTACTCCACCTGTCGAGTATTGTGGGCCTGCTACTACAACCAAGCGCTTCCCACCATGGGTCTTCTGCTACAACCAAGTGCTCCACCTCATAGCCTCCATAGGTACTCCTTCTGTTGAGTACCACGGGTCTGCCGCTACAACCAAGCGCTCCTCCGCTGTGGGTCTACCGCTACAACCAAGCACTTCCCACCATGGGTCTGCCGCTACACCCAAGCGCTCCCCCTCATTGCCTTCAGAGGTACTCCTTCTGTTAAGTACCTCGGGTCTGCCGCTACAACCAAGTGATCCTCCGCCGTGGGTCTGCCGCTACAACCATGCGCTTCCCACCATGGGTCTGCCGCTACAACCAAGCGCTCCCCCTCATAGCCTTGAGAGGTACTCCTTCTGTTGAGTACCGCAGGTCTGCTGCTACAACCAAGCACTCCTCCACCCTGGGTCTTCCTCTAAAACCAATCTCTCCCCACTAGGCTATCCGAAACTCACCGAGTCGATCGATCAGCCGTCGTCAAGTCTCAGTCAGCTACACGGTCTCCGCACTCCGCACGCTCGTCTCCGGGAGGGTCCTCTCCACGAGCTACTGGTCAATACTCCATGTCTCACAAATTCCCATGAAAAAGTATCTCAAAGGACTGCCTCGTCATAGGGGTCTCAACACAACAGACGGTGCGTCAATCGGACGCCCGGTCTGTGAGTTTTTAGCATTTTCGTTCGAGGGGCCCGGTTGGTTTAGTGTGTGAACCAACCCGGACGTATCCCAACTGTACCCCGAACCCCCATAGGGTATACTCATAGGTACTGTTTCTCAACGTGATCACCAACACCACTGACGGTTCGTCAAACAGACGTCTGGTCTGAAAGTTATCAGCTTTTTCGTTCTAGGGGCCCAGTTGGATTTCAAGTTCAATCCAACCCGGCCACTATCCACCTGTATCCAAACCTCAGGATAAGAATTCCAAAAGTTCCATATCATCAATAGAAATCCAAAAAAGTTGACGGCACGTCAATCGTACGTCCGAAGCTCAAGATATAAGCGTTTCCTCTCCGAGGGCCCGGTTGGTTTCGTGTTCGAACCAACCCGGCCATACCCAAAGTTCTCTGAAACCTTGAGTGTAATATACCAAAACGACTATCTTGATCCAAGGATCACATCGCAACTGACGGTGCATCGATCTGAGGTCCATGGCCCATGATATGGGTATTTGAACAGAAACGGCCCGAAAATAGGGGGTTCGGGCCCGCTCCGACCCAGCCCGAGACCCCCTAGGTCAGCCCAAACCGGGTCACCCCGAACCGGGTCTGGGTCCGGCCTGGTTGGGCACAGCCCGACCTCGCACTGGCGCTAGCATGGCACCCGCGTGGCCAGTGGGTGCGGGGGTTACAAACCCCTGCGGTTGAAGCAACCGGCGTGGCTTTGAGCCGCGCTGCGCCGCCTCCAGAACGGCTATGCCGTTCCGGTTCGGCCCGCCCCCGCGGCTCAGCTGCGTCAGCAGGGCGCGCCGCCGCTGCCTTCCGCGGACCACCGGACGCGCTCGGGTTGTCCGTTTTTCTCACCTCTTCCGCTAACAGTCCTCCCAGGACCCGACTTTCACTTCGGAGGCTTCAAATTGACTTTGCGGCCCCGTTTGTCGTCGGCCGTCAATCCGCGCACAATGATCAAATAATCAAACCGCGGCCTCTTCATGGTTTTCCGGAACGGTGCGACGGTGTCGTGTCTTGTTTGACTTCAACAGCGCGGTGCGACGGTGCCACACTTCTTCGCCCTTTCTCATAGTTTCCGGGCGGTGCAACGACACCACGCCGCCTTTCACGTGTCGCAACAAATACAAAAAAACAAGGGGGGAGGAGGGTCGGCCGTGTTCGTACGGTCCGACCCCCTCTCGTTATTGCGATATCAGGTGGCTAAAATGAAACCAAGAATGGCGACAGATGAGATCATGATCAACAATAAATAAACCCTTACCTGATGTAATCGTTGAATGAAGGTTCGTCGCGGAATTGAACGTCACGGAAGAAGGTGTCACGGAAGGAGAGGGTCGTTGGCGTCGCAGTACACGGCGTCATGTCATCAATCTCTGAGGAAGGCATCTCTCACCGTCGTCCTTCTTCGGAGGTCGGTGTTCTTCATCAGTGACGGTGCGTTCTTCGCGTTCTTCAAGGAGGAAGAACGTCCTTCGTAACTTAGAGCTTTCCTCCCCAAATCATTTCGCACCATCAACTATCCTCCCATGAAATAAGACATAGTCATGTTTAATTAACACACAAGCTAAAGTAATTCATTTGAAAAATTCAAATGAATCCAAGAATTAATTACTTGAAAACCTACTCAATTAATGAGTTGACTTTATTTAAAAAAGGGGGGTTTCTTTTTGAGAGTTACAAAATTAAGAGGGCAAAAGTTATGAATGTTAGGAGAAGGTGAGGGGTTGGGATCGTGTGGGCCCCACCCCACCTTAATCCTATAAAAGGTAGTTATCAACAAGTGGATCCCACCCCTAACTCCCTTACATAGGTTATAACCACATCATAGAGAGGAAAAGTGTTGTGACACAACACTTAATCCACTTAACAAGAAAAGAAAATATAATTGTAAAACAATTATATTATTATCCCTCACTTTATTTAAACAACTCATCCCGAGAAAACACAACTTCATAAAGGGGTCTTCATAAGAAATTACCGGCGCTACGAGTTCATCGGTGCCTTCATATTTCGATGCCGAGCACCGGTTCAAAAGTTAGGAAAACCCGCTCGTTCGATCACTGAACGTACCCGAGATAAACTTCGGAAAATGATTCCGGGCACACCGGGCCTCGAAACCCGGTGCCGTCAGAAACTGTGTTCTAATAAAATTCTAAAAAAATTAAGAAAAATTTTTCCATGAAATTTCCGGGTCTTTACAAGAGGCTGTGCATATATCATAGCTTGTTTAGTGTGCACAATCTCCTTAACTAGGCTCCAGTCCACTTGAGGATTCGCTTGCTAAGGTTCCGCAGTATCCCCTTCCTAGATCAGATATGGATGGATTTTTAGATGCATAATGTTACAAAAAATCAACAAACAATAAAGATGAAATTAGATAATTCTCGTACATAGAAATCCAAAGAGGTGGACCATACAAGATTTGGATTTCTTACTATACAAATGAAAATAGGGAAAATTCTAGAAATAATCCCCAAGACATCTTTCCCGGAACACCCCTGTGACTTAATATTCATTGTGGTGATAGGTGGCCAATATCTCAATCATTACTACCTTGTATGTACCAAAAATATTTCATGAATTCATACTGACTTCACAACAAAATCTCATCCTCCATTTGATTTCATTTTGTCACGAACCAGCTTGGGTACCCTGGTACCATGATAACTGAGCTAGCCCTCAGATAGCCCAAAGGGTGTTTCTAATCCCCATGGGTCAGAAAATAGCACCTGACATCATATAACATTCACGTGGGAATGATTTTTTTACAAGAATGCAGAATAAAAAGAAAACAATGATTTATGCATAACAAAAGAAACTCCACTGGGAGTGACATACCAGAATACAACATGGAATTAAAATTCCAATGTACTATAACTCAATAATTAAAATGGTAAAAACAACCCTATGGTCCATAAGGAAAAAACTCACCACGACCAAAGCTCAACAACTAGATCCACCTCTAAGATATCCCTTCCATTTTCTTGAACCTAGAAGAATAAAGTCTACAAACACCTGAAAGAAAAAATTAGGGTGTGAGACTAAGCCCAGTAAGATACCACCAATGATTCCATAAAAGATGCCAAATATAGATTATCCAAATAAATTCATTGAATTTTAATGTAAACAGATTTGTAAATTCAATATCATATTTAAACAAAACAAGTAAAACATTTTCAAATGATGGAAATAAAAATTTTATCCAATGATTTTACAAATTATGGAATATTTCTAAAAAAAAGGGCTTATGTAAAACACTTATATAAAATTTTAAATATAAATTATGTAGACATGTAAGCTATTCAAACAATCAATGGCATAAATTTATATCTCAAATATAAAAAAACAAATGAGAAACATGGTCATATTCCAAAATTTATGATAGTATTAACCTGCTATAGGATTCCACACTCACTATGTGAACTTAGAAAAATGTTTATACACACGTCCCTATGACACTGGATGAAGGAGACACGACACCAACCTGTCAGGGATGTGAACTGCCGCAAGTATGTTCTATAAGGTTGTGATAGCGTAGAGTGTATCCATAAAACTCACTAACAACTTAAAGTTTTCATGCACTCTTACATGATGGGTAATCTATTTAAGACTACAAAAAAATACAATCAATCACATTCTTCTATTTCAAAAGTAACAATTAATTTCCATTTAAAACCAAAATTGGTTTTATTCAATAACATGACATTTTCACAAGATAAATCCACCGGGTTTCTATCAAATCATTTTAATCATTTTTCACTCGTTTGAAATCCATTCGAAACCAATTCCATCATTACACAATTTATTTCCACAATAAAATTCAACAATATAATTGAAATAATTTCAATCAAATCCACATTTTAAATTAAACAATTTAAATTAGTCAATTTCTATAAACACACCCAATTCAATGGAATTGGGGGTTTTCCAAATTTCAATTCCAAAACAATTTCAGATATCTCTATTCATTGGAATGGTCATTTTATCAATTCAATTGAAATAAAACCTAAGAAAATTAATTGAAATAAAAAATTAAAATATATAAATAAATACAAGGATAATAAATTTGGCTAATTGTAAGGGAACCACCTACCTCAATATCATCGATGTTATCGGTAATGATAAACCACCCCAAGTTATTCAATACACCTTAGCATAGTCCTATCATCGTAAGAATTGAGACACCAATGGTCTATGTTAATCAGAGGTTCCTGAGTATTGTGTAATACCAAAGAAGATGAAGTACATGCCTCGAATCTTGTAAGAATCCAGATTGAATCAATGGGGTTCCATTAAACAAAATTAGAGGAACTTCAAGATCATCCAGATTCATTTTAATCAACAATCATAGAAGATCAAAGAATTCATAAAATTTAAGAAACCTAAAACTGATGCACACCTAAAGATATTTTAAAACACTCTTTTTGATCACTATTTCACCTGATAATTGATGATGGAGTTATTAGTTTCACTCAGTGTTGTTCAATACACCTTCTTATGACATTATTATTATATGCGCTGACACACCAATGCTCAATGTTCATGAAGGGTACCTATTAAAAAACATTTGTTTTATTTCCTAGAATAGTTCTCTCCAGATTCAATGGTTTTGGCCAAAGCTATAAAGTTTTTCAAACCTCAGTAGGCAGAAAGAACTGGGGATCATGCGAATGTTTGGGGAACTTGCAGAGGCTCTTCCACAACTGTCCCACTCCATGTAGCGGCATGAGATCGTGAAAAACTTGAAAAACAACTGGGCAATCAAATGCATCATGTACAAAAGTGTTCCAGCCACAGGCATCCAGAACAAAGTTTATTAACATAGTAGTAGAGTCTTTAGAAAAAGATGATACTAGTTCGACGCATGTCAGAGGTACCATTGCTATATATTTGTCATTAGTGACAACTCTTTTTGATACTACTGCATCTCACTCATTTATGTCAACAGAGACAATTAATCTTTAAAATCTTCCATTAAAAATTTAACTTCTTCAATGGATATTACTACACCCCTAGGTATGATGAGAGAGGAGGGACTTAGTATTCCTTATTGTGTCTTCTCCCTAATATATTTATAGTTTTCTTGGAGTTTTCTCAAACTCGATATGGGGCCTCATGACATCACATTCAAGATGGATTGGATTATTTCCAATAAATTCCTGATTGATTATTATCTTTTACGAGTCTACATTACTACACCCAGGGGTGTTCTTCTTGTCTTTCAAGAAGACTATTACCCAAGGTTGAGTAGAGTCGGACTTTCTCATCTAGAGTTATGGAAAGTTCTACCCGTGTTTACTTTTGATCTAGAGTGAGATTCTTTGAGTGGTGATCTCTCCCCAGTTGTCATTGAATTTCTCATCGTGTTTCCGTCTGATTTTTATATTTTACCACTAGTAAGAGAGGTTGATTTTTCCATTTACATGATACAAGATACTCATCCATTTTCATATCCCTCTTACCAAATATCTGCAACAGAACTGAATGAACTAATGTCCCAGTTGGAAAATCTTTTTTAGAAATCCTCTATTCACCCAAATGTGTCACCTTGGGTGTCCCCATTTCTATATTCCATGAAAGCTAATGGTTATAGGATATCTTCTCTTCTCCAGATAATTATTTAGGAACATAATCTTGTCGATGAATTCTGTAATCATTAAAGACTCTCTTTATGGTGGGAAGACAGATTCCCAGTGGTCATTCTCCAAAGAGGGTTCTCTATGTTATGGAATTGTTATGTAGAATCATTAGTGACAAGGAATTCTATAGTGGTGGACAAACATAATTTCTAATGGGTTGTGCACCTTGGAAGAACTAATACAATATACAACTTGATGTAGCAGTTTTAGTGACCAAGTATTCTTTAAGGTTTCACCCTGGTTGGGTCATTAATGTATTTGGAAGAAAGGGAAGCCTGCTCCTTGTTTTGTGGGATATTTTGATATTTTTGATTAGGTGGGGATATATATTTACCATTTAGAACTACCACCACATCTGACGTCGATACATAATGTGATTCATGTATCTCTTATTTTAGAGAATTTATCCAACCCATCTCATGTTCTCAGTTGGTGTGATCTTGAAGTGGAACATGTTTTATCTATGACTGAACAAATAGTCATGGTTATTGATTATGAGACAAAGGTAATTCATGGGAGGATTATTCCTTTGGTTTGTATGATATTGAAACATGGTTCTAATTCTCACAACATGTGAGATTGGGATACCCTGATTAGAGTGTAGTGGCATTTCCTTTTTTATGTGGAGGCTTCTTCGTAGGATTTCTAAGGATTGAAAGTTCATATGTTGGGTAGGTTGTAACAACTTGTTACTATTTCAGGTATTCATAAAGCATATTTTGTTAAATTATTATGTGAAATTGGAAAAAATGGTTTAGCAATGAAAATTTGTGTTCCTGTTAAACACGTCGCAGAATGATAAAACGCCCAATTAATACTCCAGAATATTCAATTAAATATTTTTTAACTTAAACACTGAGTTACTATGAGTTTTGGAGGTATGAAAATACACAGGGAGGACAAAATAAAAATATAAAATATATTATTTTATGCATGGGAAAATTATTCAAAATAATTGAATATCTCTATTAAATTGCATCAAATGAGAAATTTGAGACCACTATTATGTACAAAATATGGTGTTTACCCTAAGATGGGTATAACATTCAAAGGCACTGGACATTTGGATGCGTCACACTTGAACTAACGTTATTAAATAATATTTAATATATTATTTATTATTACTAATTAAATATCACCTAATCAGTGCAATGTATGTAAGATCTGAGAACACCGATAGGTTTAGAATGGGGGGTTTACTCTAGACAAGGTATAACATTTGTTAGTGTCAGGAGTTTGGATGTCTCACTCACTAAAATGAAACCATTTAATTCAATTAATTAATTATTATGGCTTTGTATTAATAGAAAATTAATATCTCTCAAACTGTCCATCATTAGAGAAATATGAGTCCACTGTTGTGTTCAGGACTGGGTGATTAACCTAGATGGGGCATAACATCTTTGTGCAGCATCCATTTGGTGTTATTTAATGTTTTTAAATGGAAAATAATTAATTATTTTATTTTATTAAAATTATTAAGTGTGAATACTCATAGTCTTCCACAATGGATGGAAACCTCCATTTTTAACGCACAAGAGAATTTGAAACCTTGGATTTCAACCTTTTTTTACCCATTAAATGTTGAAATGAATTAATCGGATGAAATTATTGATGCCATAATTAAGATTTGGTTGAAACTATTGAGAAAACGAGAGATTTAAGTATAGGTTTTCATATATGTGTAATAATATGCTTGGTGTTCTGAAATAGAGAAATTTCTCGTTCTTTTGATCTTGATGAGTTCGATAAAATTGAGATCTACCCTGCTAAAGTGGGATGAACCTATGAAGAACAAATTTGGAAGGCGTGGATGGTCTTCTTCCTCCCCCATCTTGCGGCTAGCAAAAAGAAGTGGGTATGTTTATATAATTAAATATTTTTTCATTTTTATTATTTATTTCATTCTTTCATATTCAATAACTTCTATGTTATTGGTTAGAATTACAAGTCATCAGTACCATTGAATTCATCTCGATGTGTATAATCAAAATAATATTTTTCTGTTTCAATGGTATTGAGGTATTCCTTAGTCTGAATTTTCACTTTTTATTGGATCTTTGAAAATAATTTATCAAAGGATAAATTCTAAATTATAAAAGAATATTTTGTGAAAAATTATCAAAAAATAATTATAGATGGATAAATTGTAAAATATGTTATTATAATATTATTTTACAAATCATTGTAGGATAATAACAATGTTTTTATCATGCAATGTATTTTATCGAAATTATCATGGGATAATTATGTGTTTTATCAAAAAAAATATCATATTTTTCAAATAATAATATCATAGAATTATCAATGATAATCCCACCAGATTATCAAATGACAATTTTAAATAAATTTATCAAATTTTGTTTATTAGATTATCTTATGTAAATTTTCAAAAGATAAATATTGTGAATATATCAAAAGATAATTGTTAATAGTTTCTGAATGATAATTGAAATCAATTATCAACGATCAATTGAATGAATACATAAAATATAATTTTGACATGCATTATCAAATTATAATTAATTTAATTATTAGAAAATAATGTTTATATTATAAAAGGTTGGTTATTAATATTTTTAAAGAGATAATTGTGATTTTATTAATGATAATCATTATGATGGATAATCAACATCGAATGTGTTGATCTAACAATAAACTAAAAATTTTCCATGATTGATAAATATTATTTACCATGATAGTATATATATTTTTTTGAAACTTATCCTGGTGAGATAAATTATCATCACATGTGATAATTAAAAATGATAATCCATAGATTATCCCGGAGAGAGAAAATTTAATCTCACATAATATTTTATTTCATTTAGAAATAAAATAGAGGAATATAATTATCAAATAAGGATTATAAATATTCTTAAGGATATTTATTAATATTTTATGAGTTAATATAAAATGATAATCCAGAGATTTTCTAGGAGAGAGAAAATGCATTCACAAGTAATATTTTACTTCATTGTTAAATAAAATAGATGTTTTGGTCCTTGGAAACTGTGACGAGTTTCAAGCATTGGTGTTTCGACGCTTACAATAAAAAAGTAATGAAGAGGAGTAATGAACCACAGTGGGTGAATTATCATTGTCACTAACATGAATGACCTTGAGGTAGGTAGTTCCGTTCCGATTAGCCAAATTTATTAACCTTGTATTTATTGATTTATTTCAATTTTTTATTTAAATTCAATTGATCCATTTTTCTTTCAATTAAATTCGCAAAAACCATATTATAATGAATTGAAATATTTAAAATGATTTTGGCAATCAAATTTAGAAAACCCCAAATTCCAATGAATTGGGTGTGTTTATGGGAATTGGCTCTTTTAAATTTTTTATTTTAAATTTTCGATTTGATAGAAATGACTTCAATTAAATTGTTTAATATAATTGTGGAAATAAATTATGTAAATATAGAATTGGTGTTGAATGGTTTTCAAACTGGTGAAAAATGATTAAAATTATTTGATAGAAACTTATTGTATATATGTTGTGAAAAACAAATGTTTTTAAATAAAACATTTTTTTTAAATGGAGTTGAATTTAAATTTATTAAATGAAATAATAGGATGTATCATGTTTTTGATCAGTCATAAAATAGTTCTCATGTCATGTAAGAGTAGATGAATGCCATAAGTAGTTAGTGAGTTATTTGGATACACTCTACACTACGATAACATTCTAAAAATACTTGTGGTGATTCACATCCCTGATGGGTTGGTGGCAAGTCTCCTTTAGCCAGTGTCATAGCGATGTGTGTATACACATTTTTTTGAGTTCACATAGAGATTATGTAATAATATAGAGAGTTAATACTATCGTAACTTTTGGAATATGACCATGTTGCTTTCTTGTTTATTTATATTTGGGATGGAAATGTATTCCAATGTTTATTTGAAATGTTTACATGCCTTCTGAATTTATATAAACTATTTTATATAAATTTTTTACAAGATCCATTATTTTAGAAATATTCAATCATTTTTAAAATCATTTCTTAAAATTTTTATTTCAATCATTTGAAAATGCATAGCCTTTTTTGTATAAATATGATCTGGAATTTCCAAACCTGTTTACATTAAAATTTAACTATTTTCATTAGATAATCTATATTTGGAATCTGTTATGGAATCATTGGTGGTATCCTACCTAGCATAGTCTCACACCCTAGATTTACCTTCGTGTGTTTGTTGACTTTATTCTTCAAGATTCAAGCAATGGTAAGGTATCTCTTGGAGGTGGATCCAGCTGTTGAGATTTGGCCTTAGTGAGTTTTGTCCTTAGGGACCAAGGGGTTGTTTTTCCGGTTTTCGTACTTTGGTTTTAGTACTTTATGCTTTTAGTGCCTTGTTGAATTATGGTACATCACTCCCAATGGATTTTCTTTGGTTATGCATACTGCATTGTTATCATTTTTATCCTCATTCTTGTGGAAAAATCGTTCCTACATTAATGTTGTATGATTCCATGTGATATTTGATAACCCATGGGGATTGAGAAAACCCTTTGGACTATGTCTAGGATAGCTTGGTTATTGGGTTGCTAGGGTACCATGGATAACCCGTCATGGATGTGAGACAATGCTTGTTTGTTGTAGAACGTTGTTGTAGAATAGAGTGTATTAAAATGATGGAAACAGATAATTTATGAAATGATTTTAAAAATGATGGAATATTTCTAAATAAACGTCTCATGTAAAATATTTATATAAAACCGTTTATTTAAATTCAATAGGCACGTAAGTATTTCAAAAAAACATTGGAATACATTTATATCTCAAATATAAATAATTAAATGAGCAAAACTATCATCTGAAAAAAGTTACAATAGTATTAACCAACTATAGTATTCCACACTCTCTATGTGAACTCAGCAAAATGTGTATACACACATCCCAATGACACTGGCCAATGGTGACTCGTCACCAACCCATCATGGATTTGTTAAGTTTTTTCCCTATATTCATTTTGATAGAGTAAAATCCCAATCATGTATGTCTTACCAATCAAGATCATGTTTCCCTAGTTTCTATGTACTAGAAATATATAATGTCTTCCTTGTTGTTTGATGATGTTGGGAAACACCATGCCTTCAAAAAGATGTTCGAATTGGATCCAGGAAGGGGCCATTGCTGAACATTAGTGAGTGAATCCTCCAGTGGACCTAAGCCAAGTTGAGGTGATTTTGTGCACTGTCCAGGATTTTGGGTAAGAACCACCACTAGTCCACAATCAGGCTTTATCTGTGGAACCTAGGGGGTTCTCTTCAAAAAAAAATTTCTCAATAGTTCATTAATAAAAAAACCACTTGTTTTAAAAGGCTCCACTAATCCTCAATGTGCTAAGGAATGGTTGGGCATGATAGAACTTCTTTTTGAGTTCTTTTAGATGCCAGAAGAGATCAAGGTGAAGTGTTCCACCATTGTGTTGGATAGTCCAAGAAAGAGATGGTGCGATGTGATAGTGACAGCAAAGAGACATGTGGGCTTAGATTGGAATGAATTAAATGTTCTATTAACCATATAATTATTTCCAAATTCAATAGTGTTTGTCAATGTTTTGGATTTTTCTAACTTTCAGATGGCTCAATTAATTGTGGTTGTATGGATGTTTGGGGAACATGCGGATGTTATCCTCAATTTTCCCACTCCATGCAGTGTCACGAGATCATCAACACATTCAAAAACTGTAGGGAAATAAAATGCATCCTTTACAATAGGGTTCCAGCCACAGGCATCTGGAACGAAACTTCATCACATAGTGGAAGAGTCCCCAGACGAAGCAGATACTCATCCAATGACCATGTGTGGTACCATTAATATAGATTTATCATCAGTGACTACGCTTTTTGAAACAGGTGCATCTCACTCGTTTTTTTCAACCCATACTGTTAATCTACTTGATCTTCCTATGGAGATTCTATATTTTTCAGTGGATATTACTATACCCTTAAGTATCAAGAATGTTTAGGGTGTCCTTAATCTCTCTTTTGTTTTCTCTCTATCAGTTGTCAAACATGCTTGGAGTTTTTTTGGTACTCGACATGAAATCACGATACATCATATTCGGGATGGATTGGAACATTGTAAGCATGAAATTATTGTTATCTTCAATGGGTCTACATCAATACACCTAGTGGTGTGCCTCTAATCTATCATGATGAATGTGACCCAAGGTCGAGAAGAGCCAGACCTTCTTATCTAGAATTGTGTAAATTGATATCCGTGTTTACTTTTGTTTTCGACCAATATTCAATGAGTGGTGATCACCCTCTATCCATAGTTGAGTTTTCCCGATGTATTTCCTTCTAACTTTTCTGGTTTTCAACTAGTTTGGTAGGTTGAGTTATCTATTAACATGATGTTTGGTTCTCAACCAGTTAATTCTCCCTCTTTCCAAGTGGCTCTAGTTGAATTTAATGAAGTAATGTTCTAGTTGGGTGATCTTCATGAGAATTCCTTTATTCACCCAAGTGTGTCACCTTGGGTGGTGCTGGTTCACTCCACCATGAAAGATAATGGTTATCTGACATCTTCTATTATCAAGATTATATTTCAAGAAAAAAAAGCTAATAAGTGAATTTTGAAAGCATTAGAGTCTCTCTTTATGGTGGGGTGACGGATATCCTGTGGTCATTCTCCAAATATGGTGTTCTGTGTTATCAGAACCATTATGTTGAACCGTTAGTGAAAAGGAAGGATATATTGTGGTTTTACATTATTTCTAATGGGTTGTGCACCCAAAAATAACTAATATGTTCTACAACATGAAGCATCGGTTTTAGTGACCATGTATTCTTGAGGGCTTCATCCCAATAGGGTCATTGATAGCTTGTGAGACAAGGGAAGCTTTGTCCTTATTTTGTGGGATCTTTTGAGGTTGTTGATTATGTGGGGAATATTGTTTACAATTTATCACTACCACCACAACTGACATCAATACATAATGTGTTTCATGTATCTCAACATCAAATGATTTTATCTGAACCATCTCATGTTCTAAGATTGCATGATCTTAAAGTGAAACCTGTTTTATCTATGACTGTACATCCAACCATGGTTGTTGATTCTAAGGACAATATACTTATTGGGGGCAATCCTTTTTTCATATGTTTTGGATGCTTCTTTGTAGGATTTCTTTGGATAATAAGTGCTTATGGTGGGGAGATTGTAACAACCCATTAATATTTACAATATTTTAAACCATGTTGTGTTAAATTATTATTTCGTTAAATAAGGGAAAATGGTTTATCAGTGAAAGTTGCTTTTCTGTTAAACACGTCACAGAATGGTAAAATGCCCAATTACCCTCTATAATTTTCAATTAAATATTTTATGCGTTTAACAATGAGTATTTATGAGTTTATGAGGCCCGAAAAAATCTCTGTGAAGATGGAATAAAATTATTAAGCATTATATATTATGTGTGCCATTTTTAATTAAAATAATTGCATAACTCCAAAATAAAGCATTATATGAGAAATATAAGAGCTCCGATGGGTTTGGAACATGGTGTTTACACTAGAAAAGGCATAACATTTGTTCTCATCGAGTGTTCAGATTCCCCGCTCGCAATAATAATCCTTTTTATATCAGTTAAATAACTATCACGATTTTTCCTTAATAAATAATTAATATCTAACAAACCATTAATCATTTGAGAAATCTGAGGCCACCAATGGGTCCAAAATAATGGGTTTACCCTATTTGGGGAATAACATTGGTAATTATCAGGCATTTGGATTTCTCTCTCACAAAATAACCATTTTTATTTTAATTAATTATTTAATTCTAATTTTAAATAATAAATCATTAATATCTCTCAAACGGTTCATCGTTTGTTAAATTCAAGACCGTAATTGGGTCTGGAATGGAGTGTTTACCTAATTTAGTGTATAATTTTTATGTACAATGGACGTTTGGTAACTTTTAATTTTTGGGTTAAATAATTAAAATTAATAATTTTATTACAGATTGATTTTACTATTCATCATCTCCCCAAAATGGTGTTTCCACCCTTGAAGACCGTTTAAATTTCAAAAACCATCATTTTTAAACTGTTTTGAATGGTTTTAGTTGAAATACCTTAAATAAGTGAAATAAATTAGTCCGTAGTGAATTTTGGGTGAAATAGATGATTAAAAAGGGTGTTTATACTTGTTGTTTAAATTCATCTTGTTTTATGATTTATTTAATAATCGAATTTGTTTTCATTCATTTTTTAGAATTATTTAATTCTTATTTTAAATAACCAATTTTATTAATTTAATAATTAAACCAAATTTAATAAAAAAAACTATATCCCATTCCTCACCACACGCAAATAGCCATTGATGGGCACCTTTGACTTCAAAAACATATGTTTCATCACCATTTAAACACGTTTCTGTTGCAAGTCATTGATTAGGAGAAATTAAAGAATCTGTATTAATTTTTTGGTATATAAACATTTGGAATCATGAGTTTTAAAAGAGCATTGAGGGTGCTGCGTTTTTAGGGTTCTAAAATCACCATAGGTCTTGATTCTTCTTGTTGGTTGATCTTTTATCCTCTGATGATCTCAAAACACCCTCTTGCACAATTGTTCAACACTCTGAAGCTTGGTAGTGATTTTCCTTGATTTTCATAGCCTAATATATTGGGAGGTTGATGAATAACTATGAGTGTTCCATTTTATTTATTTAATTTATTTATTATTCTCCAAATCTTCGAAATTCAAAAACATTTTTGTTATTGATCGGAATTGCACAACGTCGGTACCGTTGAATTCGTCTTGACAAAAAGAATCAAATAATATTTTTGTTTAGAAGGTAGCAAGGTACTAATCGATCTGTTTTTTCTAATTTTAATTGATCCTTAAAAATAAATTATTAATTTATAATTTATAATTATAAGAGGAAAATTTGTGGAAAATTATCATAAAATAATTATATATTGATAAATTGTAAAAGATAATCACATGGTTTTATATAGTGATAATTTATAAATATTTTATATAATAATTGTTTTGATTTATTAAAGGGAAATTACACGTCTTATGGTAAATTTTTATGAAAAATTTATAAATGGATAATTATAAAGTAATTATAATGTGACATGGATGATTGAAATTATCATGGGACAATTACCTGTTTTATTGAAGGATAATTACACTAAATTATCAGAGGATAATTTATATAATTATCGAACATTAATTTCAATATTATCATAGTGTAATTATAAATAATTATCAAATTATAATAAAAAGAATAATCAATTGATAATCGTGAGTTTTCCAATTGAAAATTTTTAAAAGAATTTATAGAAGGACAATTATTTATATTATCAATGAAAATTTATAAAGGGTTGCCACATGTGTTATCATTTTAATATAAATATATTATAATATCTAATGTGGTTTATAATTATTTATTGTAAAATATTAAGATTGGATGGGTTAACAAAAAATGATAATCCATAGATTATCCCGGAGAGAGAAATTATAATCACATTTAATATTTTATTTCCTTGCCAAAAAAACATAGGGATACAATTATCAAATCATGTTTATAAGTATTCTTATATATCTTTCTTGTGAATTCAGGTGTTAACATAAAATGATAATCCAGAGATCATTCAGAAAAAAGAAAATGTAATCCCATGTTATATTTTATGATAATAATGTCCGGAGAAGGTGTATTGAACCACATTGTTTAGATTACCGTTTCCCCTAACATCGACAACCTTAGGTAGGTGGTTCCATCCCGACATTCCAAATTGATTGTAATTGTATTGCTTGATTTATTTCAATTGTTGATTTAAATTCAATTGCACAAATTTTCTTTCAATTAAATTTATAAACATTTAATTCCAGTAAACCGATATATTTGAAATGGTTTTTGCATGGAAATTTAGAAAACCCCAATTCCATTGAATTTGGAGTATTTATGGAAGTTGGTTGATTTAAATTTTTTAATTTAAATCATGGATTTGATGGAAATTATTTCAATTAAATTGTTTAATTAAATTGTTGAAATAAATTTAGTACTGAAGTAATTTGTTTTGAATGGATTTCAAACTGGTGAAAATGGATTAAAATCATTTTATAGAAACCTAGTGGTTTTATCTTTTGAAAAAAAACATGTTTTTGAATAAATTGGAACTTTTAAAATGGAAGAATGGTATTGATTATATTGTAAGTAGTCTTAAAATACTTATCCCATCTTTTAAGATAGCATGAAATCCTTATGTAGTTAGTGAGTTATTTGGATACACTCTATGCTACGACAACGTTCTAAAACGTACTTGCATCCGGTCACATCTTTGATGAGTTGGTGATGAGTCTCCTTCAACCAGTGTCATAGGAATGTGTGTATAAAAATTGTTTTGAGTTCACAGAGAGAGTGAAGAATCCTATAGCTAGGTAATACTATCATACCTTTTAGAAGATGAACAAGTTTCTCTCTTGTTTATTTATATTTGATATATAAATGTATGCAAATGTTTGTATGAACTACTTACATGCCTACCGAATTTATATAAATAGTTCTATATATATGTTTTACAACATCTATTTTTTTTAAATATTCCCTCATTTGTAAAATTATTGATTAAAATATTTATTTTCACCATTTGAAAATGTGTAGCATGTTTTTTAAGATGATTCTAAATTGTAAAACTTGTATATTTGAAAATTGAAACTTTTATTTGGATAATATATATTTGGAATCTTTTATAGAATCTTTTTTGTTATTCTACTAGGATTATTCTCACACCCTACATTTTCCTTCAAGAGTTTGTAGAATTTTGTCATCTTGGTTCGAGCAAAGCGAAGGGATCTCTTGGAGGTGGTTCTTACTATTGTGCTTAATCTAGGTGAGTTGTTTCCTTAGGAAATGTGGGGTTGTTTCCCCATTTTGGTACATGGGCTGCAGTAGTGATCCTGATAGGTGACCTTCTCAGAAGAATCCTAGGGACTGTGTGTGGGAGGACAAAGCATGCTAGAAAGGACATGTGTTGGCCTGTGGGGACTGTCATTAGTCAGATAACCCGTTCGAGCATGTGGGGGGCCTCTGGGTGGGGGTCATGTGTCTACAGAGCAACTTGTGGTACCTAGTCCAGTTGCCACTATTGCCCCACAGACAAATGGTCCCCACCCACAAGCCCACACATGTGATCGAACGGTTCATCTGACTAATGAAAGTTCCCATAAGCCAACACATGTCCTTTCTAGTGTGCTTTTTCCACACTCACACACAACCTGAGAGTATTCTCAGAAGGTCACCCATCCTAATAACTACAACAGGACAATCACGATTAACTGTGGATTTTCTCATCATGTAGGATCCCGAAAATAAAGGTTCAACTTGTTGACATGAGTTATATAACTTAGTCATTTTACCGTTTATCATTATTGTGTGTTACAATCACCCCACCCTAGAGAAAAACATCTTCATTGTGGGTGTTATATTTCAACCCAAGTCGTGCACCACACTTCAGGCTGGGAACCTACCTCAGATACCATTTTCTCACAAACTCGTCGAGGTACCATGGTAACCCGATATCCAAGCTGGTCCTCACACAATACGAAGGGCGTTCCCGATCCCCATGGATCGGCGACTAGTGCCTGGCATCGTACAACACACATGTCTGACCAATATTTTAACAATAATGTAGATGTAAAAGAAAACGAAGCAGTAAGCATAACAAAATAAAACTCCACTGGAAGCGATGTACTAGAATACAACAAGGCATAAAAATCCCATAGTACAACTACCCAAGTATTAAATTGAAAAAAAAACTTTATAGTCACTAAGGACACCACTCACCAAGAAAAATGATCAACAACTGGATCCACCTATAAGAGATCCCTTCCCTTTTCTCAAACCTGGAAGAATAATTTCTACTAACACCTAGAGGAAAAAGTATGGTGTGAGACTACGTCTAGTAGGATACCACCAAAGATTCCATAAGACATGAAAAATTTAGATTTTCCAAAAAATTATTATAATTTTAATGTAAACGGATTGGGAAATTCAAAATAATATTGAAACAAATGCAATACAGTTTCAAATGATGGAAATACATATTTTAAGCAATGATATTACAAATTAAAAAATATCTTTTAAATAATTAATTATGTAAAACACTTCTATAAAACAGTTTATATAAATTATATATGCTTGTATGTAATTAAAAAAAACTTTTGAAAACATTTATATCTCAAATTAAAATAAACAAATTAGGAACATGGTCATCCATAATAATTTTCGCTAGTTTAAACCAGCTATAGGATTCCACACTCTCTATGTGAACTATGGAAAATGTATATACACAGGTACCTATGACACTGCAAAAAGGAGACTCATCCCCAACCCGTTAGGGATGTGACCCACCAAAAGTATAATTTAGAACATTGTTGTAGCATAGAGTATATCCAGATATCTCACTTACTAACTGGGGCTTGCATGTGATCTTACAGGATGAGTGAAAAAATTTAATACTGCGTAAAAATACAATAAATCACATTCTCCCCTTTCAAAATTTTCAATTTATTTCTATTTAAAACCAAAACAGGTTTTATTCAAAAACATTGTTTCTTCAGAAGATATAACCAATGAGTTTTTATCAAATCTTTTTAATCAATTTTCACCTATTTGAAATCTATTCTAAACCATTTCCATTGTTGGAAAATTCATTTCTGTAATTAAATTCCAGAATTTAATTGGAATCATTTAAATAAAACCCCAATTTAAATTAAACAATTTAAATCACCCAATTTCTATAAACACACCCATTTTAATGGAATTGGGGGTTTTTCAAATTTCCACGCCAAATCCATTTCAAATATCTCTACTCATTAGAATCGGGTTTTTAACAATTTAACTGAAAGAACTTTTGAGGAGTATAATTTACATCGGCAATCGAAATATATCAAGTAATACAAGGATAATCAATTAGTTTAATCAAAACAGAACCACCTACTTCAATGTTGTCGATGTCATTGTATAAGATAATCTACCAATTGTTATTCAATAAGAATTATCGTGACATTATTATCATATGCACCAACAAAACAATGCTGAACGTTCATCAAGGTTTCCTTTAATCAAAAATAAAATTTTATTTTACAAGGAAATAAAATATTACACGTGATTACATTTTCTCCCTCCAAGATAATCTCTACATCATCATTTTATGTTAATGCATTTAATCAAACGAAATATCTATAAGAATAATTAATAACATCAATTGATAATTATATCCCTCTATTTTATTTCCCAAAAAAATCAAATATGACATGAGATTATAATTTATCTCTCTAAGAAAATCTCTGGATTATCATTTTATGTTAACGCATTCAATAGTAATATTTTATTATAAATAATTATAGATTGTATTAGATATTATAATATATTTATATTAAAATGATAACACATGTGGTAACACTTTAAAATTATTCATTGATAATTTAAATTATTATCCTTCGATAAATTCATTAAATAGTTATCATTAGGAAAAATCACAATTATCACTTGATTATTCATTGTATTAATCATTTGATAATTATTTGTGAATACTAGTTGATAATATTGAAATTATTGTTTGATAATTATTTTAATTCACCATTGATAATTTAGTGCAATTATCCTTTAATGAAAAAATAAATTATCCCATGATAATTAAAATAATCCATGTAACATGATAATTACTTTATAATAATTTATTAATAATTTTTTTCTTTAAAATTTATAATAAAATGTGTAATTTTCCATTAATACATCAAAACAAAAATTGTATCAAAATTTAATAAATTATAACTAGATAATACCACATGATTATCTTTCACAATTTATCCATGTATAATTATTTTTTTCTAATTTTTCACAAATTATATATTTATAATTTAGAAACTGTACTTTAATAATTTTTTTTAAAGATCCATTAAATGCAGAGTTCAATAATCTTGCGTGAGGGTTTGTGGTGTTGCGCTTATGATAATCATGAATGTTTTTGTTTAATTATATTTCTTTTATTTAATTATATCCTTTATTAAATTATTTTGCCAATTCAAAATAAAATCATTTTGAGAAAAACCAACCTGGAATGATCAAGCGATAATTATATCTTTTTTAGATGATTCATTCATGATTTTTTTTTGAAAACTAATTGTTTTAAAAGGATAATTTTTTATAATTTGTCAATGGTTAATTGAGAATTATCTTATATGAAATTAGAATTTCAAAATTGTCATAATAAAAATACGTGTATTATCAAATGATAGATAATAGTTTATCAAACGATAATTGTGAAATTAACAAAGCATAATTTATTAGTTTGTAATGGATAAAATGTTGAATTATTTTGGGTAATCTATTAAAATATTATCATTGGATAATTTTTGTGGAATTACCATAGTGGAGTTGTTAAAGAAATAATTACACAGTAAATGCAAAGTTTTATTAAAGGATATAATTATCAAAAGAGGATAATAATTATTCATGTAGACATTTTATAAATAAAAAATTCATAAGATAATTTATATGATATTATTATATGATAATCGTCCTAGATAATTTATGGAATTATAAAATTATATTTTAATAGTATTTCTAAATGATAGTTACAATAAATTATCAAGAGATAATTTTGATAAGATGATTCATAATAAGTTATTGGTGGTTAATTGTGAGCACATGCATTGAACTTACCATAAAGTAAAAAACATTCCTTGATAGAACAATATATTTACTGTGATACTATTTATGTAATTTGAAACTTATCCTAGTGAGAAAAATTTTCAACTTATTTGATTATTTAAAAGATAATATAAAAAATAATCATGAAAGAGAAATTATCATCTCATTTGATATTTTTTCTCCTTGTGAAATAAAATAGATATTTTTATTTCTAGTAACCCTTGATGAACATCGTCTATTAGTGTGTCGATGTTTACAATAATAGGGTCATACGAAGGTTTATTGAACCACATGTGTTGGTTCATCATTGCCGCTTACATCGATGACATTAAGGTAGGTTGTTTTATTCCGATTAGCCAAATTGATTATCCTTGTATTTCTTGATTTATTTCAATTGAATATTTAAATTCAATTTCAAAATTTTTTTCAATTAAATTTATAAAAACATGATTCTAGTGAATTAAGGTATTTAAAATGGTTCAGGCATAGGATTTTGGAAAAATCCCAACTCCATCTAATTAGGTGTGTTTTTGGAAATTGTATAATTTAAATTGTGGATTTTATGAAAATTTGTTTTATTAAATTGTTGAATTTAATTTTGAAAATAAATTTTGTAATGATGGACTTGGTTTTGAATGGATTTCAAGTAGCTGAAAACGCCATAAAATGATTTCATAGAAACCCAATAGTTTTATTTTGTGAAAAAAGATTATTTTTGAATAAAATCTATTTAGTTTTAAATGGAATGAAATTGGAACTTTTGAAATGGAAGAATGTGATTGATCGTATTTTAATTATTTTTCAAATAGTTCTCCCATCATGTAAGAGCGCATGTTAGCCTTAGGCTGTTAGTGAGTTAATTGGATATAGTCAATACTACGACAACATTATAAAACATACTTGTGGTGGGTCACATACCTGATGGGCTGGTGACAAGTCTCATTTGGTCAATATCATAGGGACATGTGTCTACACATTTTTCTAATTTCACATAGAGATTATGGAATCCTATAGGTAGTGAATACTATCGTACCTTTTGGCAGATGACCATGTTGCTCACTTGTTTATTTATATTTGAGATATAAATTTTTGCCAATGATTTTGAACTTCTTTACATTCCGAATGATTTTACATAAAACTTTTTATGTAAATATTTTTTTAATCCATTGTTTTAGAAATATTTCATCATTTTTTAAGCCTTTGCAGAGAATTTTGTTCAATAATTTCAATTGAATAGCATGATTTATTTTATTATAATTAAAATTTCAGAATGTTTATCTTTAAAAATTGAAAGAATTCCTTTAGTTAATCAATTATTGGAATATATTATAGAATCTATGGTGAGAAGAAACGGGTCTTTTTATCCCACACCCTACTTTTTCATTTGGGTGTTTGTAGACTTTCTCCATCTAGGTACGAGCAAGGGGAAAAGATATCTTGGAGGTGGATCCAACCGTTAAGCGTTGGGATTGGTGAGTTGGTTTCCTCAGGACCTTGAGATGTTTTAATTTTTTTGTTCTTTGGTTGTTATTCTTTGGGCTGGTTTATGACTTGTTGACTTCAAGTACATTACTCCTAATGGTCTAACTTTTGTTATGCATACTGTCTTGTTGACTTTTATTCAACATTGTTGGTGGAAAATCATTCCCACAAGCAAGTTATGTGATGCCCGGTGATAGTCATCGACCCGTGGGGATTGGGAATGCCCTTCAGGATAAGTCTGGGATGTCTCGGTAATTGGGTTACCAGGGTACCCAGGTTGGTTCATGACTAAATGGAATCAGAGGGAGGTTAAGAATAATGACTTGAAGTCAGTATCCATTCATGAAATCTTTTTGGGTCTTAGGAGGTAGTTGCGATTGAGTGTATGTCCAGCTCCCATCACAATGAACCTTATGTCACAAGGGGTGTGTAGTGAAAGACATCTTCTGATGTAATTCTAGTGTTTTCCCTATTGAGATTTTGAATGAGTGAAATCCAAATCTTGTTTGTTCCTTTTGTTGAATATAAATTCCCCCATTGTTTTGTACAATCATTATCTAATTTCTTCCTTATTGTTTGTGGATTTTTTGAAACATCATACCTTTGAGAATTTGATCGAATCAAATCTAGGAAGGGGATACTACTAAACCTCAGTGATTGAACCCTCAAGTGGTCCTGAGCCTAGTTGATGTGATTGTGCACACTGTCCAAGCTCTAGGATAGGTACCACCTAAAATCTCCTTTCAGGATCTATCTATGGAATCTAGGGGTGCTCTTCGGAAATTTATTCAAGAGTTATTTCACCAGAAACCACCAGTTTTCAATGGCTCCACTAATACTCATCATGATAAGGAATGGTTGTGCATGATAGAACTTCTGTTAGAGTTCTTATATATGTTGAACAAGATCATGGTGAATTGTGCATCCTTTGTGTTGGAGGGACCAAGATGGACATGGTGGGGCACGATAGTGGTGACCAAAAAACATGATGCTTTACATTAGAAGAACATCAAGGTTCTTTTCACCAAATAGTTCTATCCAGATTTAATTGTGTTAGTCAATGCTGTGGAGTTTTTTAAGCCTGAGCAGGCTCAAAGAACTATGGCTCTTGCAGATGTTTGGGGGACTTGCAGAAGTTCTGCCAGAACATTCCCAGACCACACAGTGGCACGACATCATTAACACCTTAAAAAACTATAGGGAATATAACATGCTTCGTGTACAATAAGGTTCTAGCCACAGGAATCCGGAACGAAGCTTATTCACGCAGTGGAAGAGTCTTTAAAGGTATAAGTTACCGGTCCAACGATCATGAGTGGTACCATTACTATATTTTTGTTGTTAGTGACTATTCTTTTTGATAAGAGTGCATCTCATTTTTAACCCATACCATTAACCATCCTAAAATTATTATATATCTTTTATCTTGTGCAATGGATATTACTACACCCATTAGTGCGAAGAGAGAGTTGGGTGTCTATTGTCCTGTTTGTGAATTTTACCTATCAGATGTTGAGTTTTCTTAGTGTTTTCTCATTCTCAACATGGAACCTCATGAAATCACATTCAGGATGGATAAGATTATTGCCAATAAAGAAAATATTGATTTTTATCTTTGAAGGGTCTATCTTACTACATCCAGTGGTGTGCCTCTTGTCTTTCAAAGAGATTGAGAACTAGAGTCGAGTAGAGTCAGACATTCTTATCTGAAGTTGGGGAAATTGATATCAGTGATTAATGTTGATCTGAAGAGAGATTCATTGGGTGGTGATCAGCCTTCTGTTTTCTTCATGTTTCTATCTAAGTTTCCTTCTGAATTTTCTTCTTTACCATTGGTAAGAGATATTGATTTTTCCATATTCTTGATTCTCGATACTCAATTAGTTTCTTTTCCCTCTTACCGAATTGATCTAAATAAAATAAATGAACTAATTTCTCAGTTGGACGATCTTCTTGAGAGAGCCTTTATTCACTCAAGTATGTCACCTTGGGTGGCGCCGGATCTCTCCCCCATGAAGGCTGATGGTTCTGTGACATCTTCTCTTTATAAGATGATTCTTTAGGAATAGAATCTTTTTAATGAATTCCGTAATCTTTAGAGACTCTATTAATGATGGGGAGACTGATTCCTATTAGATGTTCTCTAAAAAGGGTGTTATAAGTTATCATAACTGTTATGTTGCACCGTTAGAAAAAATGAAAAATATAATGGGGGATTACCATAATTTATAATGGGTTGTGCACCCAGGAAGGACTAAAACATTCAACAACATGAAGCTGCAGTTTTGGTGACCATGTATTCTTGAATGCTTCACCCCAGTAGGGTCATCGATGGCTTGGAAGGTCTGGGAAGCTTACTCCTTGTTTGGTGTGATCTTTTGAGGTTGTTGACTTAGTGGAAAAATTTGTTTAACATTTATAACTACCACTAAAACTAAAGTCAATATATAATGTGTTCCATGTATCTCATCTTTGAAATCATTTATTTGGCCCATCTCATGTTCTGAGCTGGTGTGATCTTGAAGTGGAACATATTTTATCGGTGACTGAATGACCAGTAATGATTGTTGATTCTGAGACCAAGGTACATCATGGGAGGAAGATACCTCAAGTATGTATTATATGGAAGCATTTTTATAATACTCATGAGATTTGATAGAGGGAGACACTGATGAAAGAACGATGGAATTGTCTTTTTGACACGAATGATTTTTCATAAGCTTTCTAGGGATGAAATGTTCTTATGGTGGGAAGGTTGTAACATGACATTGCTGTTTCAGGTACACATAATCCATCTTTTGTTAAATTAAAAGTACATTAAATCGGAATTAAATTATATGTGAAAAGTTGTGTTCTTGTTAAACACATCATAGAATGGTAAATCAACTAATTAATACTGCAGATTATTAAATAAAATTTTTTCTATGTTAAAAATAGTGAAAGTATGATTTTTTTTTGGCCCATAATGACTCAGTGAAGATAGAATAAAATTATCAAATAGAATATATTATGTGTGCACTTTTTATGAAAAATATTTAAATAACTCAAAATTGATGTGTCATTTGAGAAATATGAGACCATTGTTATGTCTGAAAAACGGTGTTTACGCTAGGATGGGTATAACATTCTAAGGCACTAGACATCTAGATGTATTTATCGTGAGTTAATGTTATTAAATAATATTAATTAAATTATTTATTAAAAAGAATTAAATATCTCCCAAACGGTGTGATGTATTAGAAATCCGAGACCACCAATGGGTCCGAAATGGTGAGTTTACCCTAGACGAGCAATAACATTTGTATGTGTCAAGTGTTTGCACGCCTCACTCAGAAAAGAATTTATTTTTATTTTAATTAATATTTTATTCTGATTTTTAATTAATTAATCATTAATATCTCTCAAACAGTGCATCCAATGAAAAATATGAGATCACTGTTGGGTCTAGAAAGAGGTGTTTATGCTATACGTGGTATAAATTTAATTCGAAACTGATGTTTGTTGTCATTTAATTTTAATATCAAATAATTAAAATATCAATTATAGAAAACTGGGATTCATTGTTCATATTCGCTCTTCTTTCATGCTAAACTCCATTTCCACGCCATGGGAGTTTCAAAATCATTGGTTATGAACTGTTTTGACCTGTTTCTTTTATCAACACATTAATGATGTGTTTTTAAACACATTGTTGGGTATTTAAATCCTTTTGATTCACCATTCTTTAATTAGAGAAAATGTGTAGTGTGGGTACTAAAATACCCGTTTTTTCTCCGTTCATCCTTGGTTGTCCCTATAGAGACCAATTGACCTCAAGTATCTTTTCTGCTTGATTGGTGGATCTTTTTTTGTTCTTCCTCCTCTGTGATCATCTTCCTCGGCCGTGAACTCGGCGTCATGGTTTGTGGCATTATGCAAATGATAATTATACAAGTTTTTGTGTTATTTTATTTATTTTGTTTAATTATTCCATTTATTCAATTATTTTGAAAATTCCAAAGAAAGTCATTATCAAAAAAACCAACATGGAATTATTAAGGGATAATTCCAAATTTTTTCAGATGATTCCTCCTTGAATTATTATTATTATTTTTTAAAAACCAATTTTAAAAAAAATATAATTTATTATAATTTTTCAAAGGTTAATTGGGCATTATAACATAAAAAATAAGTATCCTATAATTACCATAGGATAAATACGTGTATTATCAAAGGTTAAATAATATTTTTATCAAATGATAATTTTTAAATTATCAAAGAATAATTTATTAGTTTTTTATGGATAAAACGTTGAATTATATTGGGAAATCTATTACAAATGATAATTTGATAATTTTTGTGAAATTTCAATAGTGTAGTTGATGATGAAATAATTACTAAATAAATGAAATGTTTTATTAAAGGATATAATTATCGAATGAGGTTTATAATTATTTATGTGAATATTTTATAGAATAAAAAATATTGTAGGATAATTTATAAGAGATTATTATATGATAATCGTTAAAGGTAATTTATGGAATTATAAATGGATATTTTAATAGTATTATTAAATGATAATTAAAATAAAATATCAATAGATAATTTTTAAAATATGGTTCATAATAATTTATTGGTTGTTAATTTTGAGCTCATACGTTGACCTAACCATAAACTAAAACTTTTCTATGAAAGATAAATATTATCATAGCTGATAATATTTATGTAATTTGAAACTTATCTTAGTGAGATAAATTATCATTGAATTTAATAATTTAAATTATAATATAAAAATTATTCTGGAAAGAGAAGCTCTCATTGAATTTGATATTTTATCTCCTTGTGAAATAAAATAGATATGATTTGGTTCTAGGAAACCTTGACGAACATCGTCAATTGTTTTGTCGATGCTTTTGATAATAGGGTCGTGCAGATGTGTATTGAACCATAGGGGGTGGTTTATCATTACTACTAACATCGATGGCCTTAAGGTAGGTTGTTCTGTTCTGATTAGCCCAATTGATTAACCTTGAATTGATTGATTTATTTAAATTGAATATTTAAATTCAATTGCTCAAATTTGTTTTCAATTAATTTGACAAAAACCTTATTCGAGTAAATCAAGCTATTTGAAATGGTTTTGGAATAGACATTTGGAAAACCCCCAATTCCATTGATTTGGGTGTGTCTATAGAAATTTTCTAATTATTAATTTTTTAATTGAAATTGTGGATTTCATGGAAATAATTTTAACTAAATTGTTGAATTTAATTGTGAAAATTAATTGTGTAATGATGGAATTGGATTTTAATGGATTTAAAACTGGTGAAAATTTCATAAAATGATTTGATATAAACCGAGAGGCTTTATATTGTGAAAATGAATGTTTTTGAATAAACCCTGTTTGGTTTTAAATGGAATGAAATTGGAACTTTTGAAACAGAAGAATGGGACTAATCATATTTTTTGCATTCTTAAAATTTTTCTCCCTTCATGTAAGAGTGCATGCCATCCATAGGTAGTAAGTTAGTTATTGGGATTGACTCTATGTTATAACAATGTTCTAAAACATACTTGCGATGGGTCACATCCTCGACGGGTTGTTGACGAGTCTCCTTTGGCCAGTATCATACGGACATGTGTATACACATTTTTTTTAGTTCACATAGAGAGTTTGGAATCCTATAGCTAGTTAATACTATCTTACCTTTTGGAATATGACCATGCTGGTCACTTTTTTATTTATATTTGAGATATAAATGTATTCTAATTCTTTTTAACTCCTTTAGATGACTTATAATTTTACATAAAATGTTTTGTGTATGTCATTTTATTTAATCCATTGTTTTGGAAATATTTCCTCATTTTTAATGCCTTTTCATAAAGTATTTTTCCATAATTTGAATTTTATAGCATGATTAATTTTATTATTCTTAAAATATCAAAAAAAATTATCTTTAAAAATTGACGTCATTCATTTTTTTAATCATTTATTGGCATTTTTTATGGAATCTATGGGGAGAACCTATAAGGACCCAGCCTTAAACATTTCATAATATTGAATTAAATGAATAATTAACATTGAGGATATTTTTTGGTTTAATGTTTTAGGGAATTATGACAAAACTATTATATATAAAAATATTACATAGTATAAACATAAATTGAGTTTCTATTTTTTTCATAAAATAAAAACTACTGGAAAAAAGTGTCATGTCTAGTTCCATGTTTTAGACAACATGACATTTACTTGATACCATCCTTGACCCTATTTATCTTTAAGTCCTCTGAAAACATTTCAAAACTTGGGATGTGCAAAAAACAATAACAGTAATGGTTATCAAACAAAGAAAGAAAACATTAGTTCAAAAATATGTACAAAACATATACTCTTTAAATTATCTATTGTAAACATAATATTTATGAATAACACATAGTAATCACCAATCATAAAAATACTAATGGAATTCATATCATACTTACATTGTAGCTATCACAACTACATGGGAAGTTACATTGGAATACCCATCTCAATACACTCCCTAATTCTCTTAGGAGAAACATTCACGTTTAACTCTATCACGTTACCCAATGCATTAGAGATCTATATCGGGCTCACCCTCCCTGGGTTTATCACAGAACCACATATATACATAAACAATACCAAAATAAGAAAAATGTATATGATATTTATTGTATTTTAAAAAAAACACTATGGTGTGTTATGAAATCCAAAGATCAAATAAAACTCGTGGAGGCGGAAAACTGTCGTTGTCACCCCTTGCATTAAAAAAACATTTGTTTGGGTCATTTATTAAAATTATTCATATAAAAATATTTCCATTGAACGAAATGAATATTAAAATGTGTTTATACAGTGAATAAAAAAATAAAGTCTTGAATTAGAACAAATTATGCCTCAATGATAGGAGATTGAGACGAAGTCCCTTACCTCGTGTCTAACTTGACTCGTTCGTTCTTTAATATCCAAAATAATATAATAAAGCTAATTTCATCTTTCTTAAAAAAACATTCAGGTTTATTATTCCTTTTTATATCAATTATTACTAAGTTATAAACATTATGTCATCATTTATGTTAATAGTGTTCATTTTGTCGATATTTGGTACTTGAGTCAAAAATGAACAGCTTTTATTTACAAGTTGTCCATGTGGTGAATAGTCTATTATATCCAGAATGATATTAATTATTTATATATCATATATATCATATATATCCAGTATATATATATATTTATAACAGTACATATCATTTGAAGGTAAGAAATGAAATGCATCGTTAATGGAGACGGTAAACCATACGTATGCATGGACACTACTTCCATTTATATTTCTTATTTTCATGGAATTAAAACATAATGTTACATAGGTATATTATACATCCAGTATAATATCATATATAATATCATTAACTTTATTCTTTATACATCCCACATATTGAATTAATGATTCATATCACTTTGAGGGGTGGTAGTCTGCACTTTCTCAAATATAATTATCGTGTTTACCCATAATGGAAACTATAAAAGAATGATATTAAAAAAATACAGAAGCCTAAAGAAAAAATAAACATAACATATATCATATATAAATATAGTTTAATATTAATGGCCACCATGACAGGTGGTAGGAGATAATCAAACAACCATTGTCTCGTGAGGCATTAGTTTGTCATCCACAAAACAGTATGTTCTTCACCCATTAGATAGAGGTGTGTGTAAGTGTACTTAAAATCCTTCTCATAAAAACATCCTAGTATACATAGAAAACTATTTTTGATATAAAATAAAGGAATAAAAATATTTTAGGGGTTGGATAATTAAAATAATACAGAAATAGTTTAGAGAAATGATTAACTTTAATTTGGATAACATCCTTTGGTTTTAGAAAAAAGGACTTCTTGAAGTCCCTCCACCTAAGGTAAGTATTATAAGAGGAGGATAGGGATGTAGGGAGATTAATTGGGAATAGTTTGGATGATTTAAATGGCTTGAGAGGTGTGATTAATTGTTCATAAGTGAATGCTTTTTATAAGGGGGAGGAGGGGCTCTTTAGGAAAGAGTGATAATATTATTTTATTATATAATGATATTTGGTTTGTAATGGTCCAAAAATAAATAAAGTATAATATAGGATTACTCATATTAGAAATAAAATTATCCAATAATAATTTTACTGGTGTTGGAAATTGTTTTAATATTTATAATCTTATTTATTTAAATCTTTTATTAATGATGTAAATATTGCATCATTATTGTGTCAAAAGTAATTTAATATATTTGATGTATAAAATTTTTAAACAAAATACCATGATGTAGGAAATTTTTTTATCTTTCCAATTAATATTTATAGTCAAGCCTATAATTTATATAACCCCTTGTAAAATTTAATTTACTTAAAGATATTTGTTTTTATCATTTTTTCCATTACGTTAAGTTAATTAATATAAAGTGTCATTATCACTCCCTAGTGGCCAATATTTGTTCTAAAATTGACCCAAATATGTCCAAAGTCGTAAATGAATCAACTAGTAATGTTTGGACAAGTGTTAATGTAATTTTGAATTATTATAATATTCTTTTTACCTTGCATTACCTTATTTAACTTTAACCCCGGTAAATAAAAGTCAAAAGTTACTATTCAGAAAAAATTATTTTCATCTTATTGAACCCCATTTTACTTACTAATAACAACCATGTATGTCGGATTTACGAAATTCAATTCACAAAAGTGGTAAAATTTCATTTAAATGAAACATTCAGTTTTTTAACTACTACTAAGTGGTTTCACTATTCAACAAAATTGATATTATTCAGAAAACAAACAAAAATTTCACCTAATATAAATTTGATATTAAGAATTCAAAAATGATGTCTAATTTTACAAATTCCAAACATAAAAGTGGCATTATTTAATTTAAAATTAATTCCCATTGTTAAAACAAATAGCGTTTTTTTAAACAATAACTATCAAAAGATTGACACTTGCATATGTCCAATCTCAAAGTGGAATTAATTCCAATGACCATAATTTGATTAAATGGAAAAAATATATTCTAATTACACTTTAAAACCATATAAAAATATAATCTAACCATATAAATAAATTATATTAAAACACAATTTTGAATTAAAATACAATATTTTTTCTTATTCATTAAAAAATGAACTTTATCAGAAAAATTCCAAAAATCTACACAATGTAAATTTTGATGTTACCATTCTAAATGAGGATATTATTTGGTCAAATAGAATGTATTAAACTGACCAAAACTAAATTTAAACGGGGTTCTTTATTAAAAGGTTGTAAATCAACCTTTTAATGTAAATTATGCTTAAAATTAGATTCATTCACATTTTAAGCCTCTAACTTTTTATTGGATAAATTTAAATACATTTAAAAAATATGTTTAATCATATTGTATTTAGTTTTTTTTCATTCCTTCCAATAAAATTTCTAGGATTTAACTACCATTTCAAATAAGAATATTATATTATTATTTTGCATCATAAGATTTCAAAAAACCCATTGTTGCAAATCGGGTGCGCTGTCGAACATAGCAACCCCTTTAAAGTATAATTAATATTTAATTCACAAATATTAATATATATGAAATATGTCTTATTCGTTATTTACCTGGGATGTTACATACTTCCCCCCTTTTTTGGGAATTGTTTTCTCAGAGTCATACTTATCAAAATAAGTGGGGGTATTTGTCCATCATAGAATTTTCAGATTCCCATGTTGCCTCTTCAACCATATGGTTTTTCAACAAAACCATTACCAGGTGAATTTCCTTATTACGCAACACTTTCTCTCTTTGGTTAAGAATTTGGACTGGTTTTTCATCATAAGAGATATTCTCTTCCAACATAACTACCTCTAAGATCAAAACTTCAGATGGATATTCCATATACTATCTCAGTTTTCAAACATGAAAAACATTTTTTACCTGGAATAAGCATGGAGGTAAAGCTACTCTATACACAACTGATCCAGCTTTCTACAGGATTTCATAAGGTCCAATGAAACTCAGACTCAACTATCCCTTTTTACCAAAATGCATCACACTTTTCTATGGAGAATCTTTGAGAAATACATGATCAGCTACCTCAAAAGAAAGATCCTTCCTCCGGTTATCTACATAACTTCTCTTTTTGCTCTGAGCTGTTCTCATGTGCTTCTAAATCAACTGTACTGTCTTGGTCATCACTTCTACAAATTTTGGTCCCATCAGCTTCCTTTGACCTACTTCATCCCAAAAATATGGAGTTCGACAACTCTTTCCATATAATTACTCAAATTGAGTGATCCGTATACTGGAATGAAAACTTTTATTATATGAAAATTCAACCAATGAATGATGTTGGTCCCATCTTCCCTGATAATCCATCAAACAAGAATGTAACATATCTTCTAATGTCTTAATTGTTAGTTTTGATCGACCATCTAATTGAGGATGATAAGTTGTACAAAAATTTATTTCAGAACCCAATGACATATGAAGGCCTTTCTAAAAGTTACAAGTAAACTTGGGATCACGATCAAATACAATAGAGAGTGGAAATCCATGAAACCTTAATATCTCTTTAACATAAAACAGATAATTTTGATCTAGAGGCAAAGTATATAGAATAGGAAAGAAATGAGTGGATTTAGACAATTGATCAACAATAACCTAGAATTCATTGTTACCTTGAGATATCTTCGGTAATCCCACAACGAAGTCCATGGATATATTTTCTCATTTCCACTCTTGCACCGGCAAAGGCTGAAACATACCTTTCTGTAACTACCAATATTCTTTAACCTATTGACAAGTAAAACACTTCACAGTAAAATCACCAATATCAATTTTCATTCCATCCCACCAGTAATACTTTCGAAGATCTATGTACATCTTAGTACTTCCAAGTTGAACTGAAAACAGGGAACTTTGAGCTTCACATAACAACCGATTCTTCAACTTTGATTCACATGGGACACATAATCTCTTCCCAATTCTCAAAACACAAACATTATCAATGTTAAATTCAGGAAACTTACCCTTCTAAACCAAATCTTCCTTTATATGTAACTCACTATCTTCCTTCTGTACTTTCTTAATTCTATCTAATAGAGATGGTCTCACTAACACCTGATTCAAAACAGAAGAATTTTCTGCACCAACAACTTCTATGCCAATGTTTATCAAATCAAAAACCAAAGGATCTTGTTCCAAAAGTAACATGGTTAATGAATATTTAATTTTTCAACTCAAACCATCAGCCACTTTATATGCTTTTCTCGGATGGTAATGGATCACACAATCATAATCCTTGATTAATTCCAGCAATCTCCTCTCTCTCATGTCCAATTCTTTTTTAGTGAATATATACTTTAAAATTTAGTGATCATTATATATTTCACATTTTACTCCATACAAATGATTCTTTAAAATTTTTAAAGAAAAAACAACAGTAGCTAATTCTAAATCATGTGTATGGTAATTTTACTAATGTGGTTTCAACAGACGTGAAGCATAAACAATTACTTGATCATTCTACATTAGAACAAAACCAATTACTTTCCAAGAAGCATCATTGTAGATAACAAACTAACCATTTCTGTATGGTAGTGCCAAAAATGGAGCATTCACCAATCTTATTTTCAATTCTTGAAAACAATCATCACATTCTTTTGTCCAGATGAACATAACACCTTTTCGAGTTAACATAGTCATTGGACTAGATTACTGAGATTTTTTTTTTAAAAACCTTTAGTAATAACCTTCCAAACCCAAAAAACTACGAATCTCGGTTATATTTGTGGGTCTTGGGCATTCTTTAACAACTTTTGTTTTAGCAGGATCAACCGTTATGCCATTTATTAAAACAATGTGACCAAGGAATGAAATTTATTGCAACCAAAACTCACACTTGCTGAATTTCCCTTACTATTTAATTTTTTAGGTTTGGAAGACAACCCTTAAATGAATTACATGTTCCTCTTTACATTTGGAATAAACCAAAATATCATCAATGAACACAACCACAAACATATCCAAGAACTCAAGGAAAATTCTATTCTTATGATCCATGAATATAGAAGATGCATCGGTTAAACCAAAAGGCATAACTAAAAATTCATAATTGCCATATATAGTACAACACGCGGTCTTCAGAATGTCTGCTTCCTTTACTTTCAACTGATGGTACCCCAACCACAAATCAATATTCGAAAAATACTGATCTCCCAAGATCTGATCAAAAAAATCATTGATATGAGTCAAAGGATACTTATACTTAACATTTATGTTATTAAATTCTCTATAATCAATGAAAAGTCTTGTTGAACCTTCTTTATTTTTAACAAATAAGTTAGGAGAACCCCATGGTGATGTGCTTGGTCGAATGAAACCTTTATCTAACAACTCCTGCAATTTATTCGTTAACTCTAAAAGTTCATTTTGAGACATTCGATAAGGGGGTTTTGAAATTGGCATAGCATCAGGAACTAAGTCAATAGTAAATTCAAATTCCTGATCAGGTATAATACCATGAAACTCATCAGGAAAAACATCATAGTACTCATTTACAACTGGCACATCATTAATCTAAACAGTTCCTTTATTTCAACAATATGTGCAAGGTAACATTCGTTTCCATCTTTTACTATTTTCTCAGATTCTTTATATGTTATCAAAATAAAGGGTTAATTATTTTATAATAACTGAAAATCATTTTGAAAAGAAACCACATTAACTCTACAGTCAATCATAGCATGACAAATAGAAATCCATTCCATACCCAAAACAATATCAAACTCTACTAGTGGAAAAAATATGGTTTGCAGGTAGATTCTTTCCGCACACAAGGACATGTATGTTCTTATGTTTTCTTTTTTTGTCTCTACATTTCCTCCAGCTGTTTTCAAAGTATGTTCTGTATTCATATCTTGAGATGAAATTCACAATTTACTAGAAATGTACTTAGACATGAAAGAGTGTGTAGACCCTGAATCAAACAACACATTGGAATAATCTGAATAAACAAATAGTGTACGAGAAAATACTTCATTTGATGGCCCAATATCAGTTGAAGTAGTTGCAATGGATTTCACCACCCCTTTCTTCTTGTAGTCCAGCTACTCTCTCTCAGTTGAGTTCATTATTGGACACTCATTTTCATAATGATCCATTTCATTACACTTAAAACATTTTACTGACTTTAAATCAGATGTGGTGTTACCATTACCCAAATTTCTTTTCGTGCAATTACAAGACTGATGTCCCATTTTAGCACATTAGTAGCACTTACAAGAATTCAAAAGACATTCCCTAGTATGTTTTTTACCACAATTTTGACAAAATGTAAACATAAGATTCATACCATCAGGGTTTTTTGAAGAGTTCTTCCCTTTCGCCTACCACCTCGACCTCTTATTCTCTAATCTTCCAAAGAACACATGATCATCAGAAAATTCAATTTCCACCTTCTCCATACAACGAACAAGTTTTTTCATAACTTTTGAACTCACCAGAATCTAAATCCCTTCGATACATTGGCATTAATCCTGAGTACAAATAGTTTATTTTACTGTCAGGGTCTCGTATGCAATTTGGAGCATACGTTTCCAGTCGAGTGAATTTTGCTTCATAAGCAGCCACTGATTCATCCTCCTTCAACAATTCGAGGAATTGTTTTTCCATTCTTAGATAAACCACCTTAGGAAAAAATTTCTCAAGAAACATACATTTGAATTCATCCAAATAGAGAGCATAAATCTCCTCACTATCCATGCTATTTTTCACCATCAACCACAACTGATCAGCATCATCTTCAAAACGGTAAACAGCGAGACTAACCTTTTGATGTTCTGATCAACCCATGAAATCGAAAATCTTTTCCAGTTCTTTAATCCCCCCTTCTTCTAGAACTGGGTCAGATGATCCTCTGAATGATGGGGGATGTTGCCTCATGAAATTCCCCACTAGTTACAGATTCATTTTTGGTTGATCTGGCTGATCTCGAACATGAATACCACCACCATTTATATCATGAGTCAACTATGCCATCATTGTAATAAACTATTCAGTTCCAATTCCGACCATCTTAGGTTATTGATTTGGAAGGTTGTCTTCCTCATGATGTTTTCCCAACATAGGTTCCATGTTTCCTCTGAGAAAATCCATTCTGAACACAAAAATTCTTAGGCGAAGCAACATGGTAATCTGTAAATGCAATATGATTTCAATATTATCATAAATTATTTGTGGATATCAATTTAACAATACCCTAACCCCGAAATTTATCTAAACCAGCCTCTGATACCAAATATAAGGACTTGGCCTTACACATTCCATAATATTGAATTAAATGAATAATTCACATTGAGGATCTTTCCAGGTTTAGATTTTTAGAGAATTAGGAAATAACTATTAAATCACAAAATATTACAAAGTAGACACTTCTAATCAGTTTCAATTTTTTTCATAAAATATAAATTCTTGAAAAAAAGAGTCATGTCTAGTTCCATGTTTTAGACAGCATTATTTTTCCTTGATTCCATCCTTGACCATATACATCATTAAGTTCTGTGAAAACATTTCAAAACATGGGATGAGAATAAAAATGTCATTAAGGGTTATAAAACAACGAAATAAAATATTAGTTCATAAATACATGAAAAACCTAAACTCTTTTACTTACCTCATGAAAACATAAGATTTCTGAATAACACATAGTAATCACAAATCATAAAAACACTTATGGCATTCATATCATACATACATTGAAGTTATCACAGCTACATAGGGAGTTACGTTGGAATACCCATCTCAGTATATTCCCTAAATCTCTTAGAAGAAACTTTCCCATTTACCACTGTAACATTACCCAATGCATTGGACAGCTTTCTTGAGCTCGCCCACCCTAGGTTTATCATGGAACCACCCGTATACGTAAACAATTTCCAAGAACCATAACATATTCATATCAAATAAAAAACATTAAGGAAAGATACAATATATCATTAAAATATTTTGATATAATAAATAATTCTAAAAACCATTTTCAATACCAAAATACGTAAAAGGAATATGGTATTTATTTTCTTTTAAAAAAACATGACGTTGTGTTAAGGAAGCCAAATATCAAATAATACGCACGACGGTAGAAAAAGGTCGTTGTCACCGCTTACATTAAAACATTCCTTTTTATTGTTTTGTAAAATGATTCATATAGAAATATTCAATTTGAATGAAATTAAAAGTCAATGGTGTTTATATAGTGTATAAAAGAAAGTCGTGTATTAGAACAAAATATGCCTCAATGAAATGAGATTGAGTCGAAGTCATTTACTATGTGTCAGACTTGACCCATTCATTCATTAATATCCTGAATAATAAACTAAAGTAAATTTCAATTTTATTCAGAACTTTTTTCAGGTTTATTATTCTTTTTATATCACTTATTACCATGTTATAATCGTTATTTCATCATTTAAGTTTATAACGTTTGTTTTGTCGAAATTTGGAACCTGATTAAAAAATGAACACCTTATATTTACAAGTTATCCATGCGGTCAATAGTCCATTATATCCAGAATGATATTCATTATTTAGATATCATATGTATCATATATATCCAATATATATATATATAGAATATTACATATCATTTGAAGGAATGAAATGAAATGTACTATTCATGGAGACGGTGAGTCGTACGTACGAATGAACGCTACTTTCTTTTCTATTCACTATTTGAATTGGAATTAAAACATCAGGATACATAGGAATATTATACTTCCAGTATAATATCATATAAAATATAATTATCTCCATCCTTTATATGTCCCAGTTATGGCATTAACGAGGCATATCGCTTTGAGGGGGTGGAAATTATCGCGTTTATCCATAATCGAAACCATAATTGTATGATATAAAATAAAAATATAGAAGCATAAATAAAACATAAACATAACATATATCAAATATAAATATAGTTTCATCTTAATTTCCACCATGATATGCAGTAGGAGATAATCAGACAATCATCATCTCGTTAGGCATTAGTTTTCCATCCACATAAACAATATGTTCTTCAACCATTACATAGAGGTCGGTGTAAGTTTAGTTCGAATCATTCTCATAAAAATATCCAAGTATATTGAGGATATTGGTGTTGATATAAAATAAAGGAATAAAATGATTTTAGGGGTTGTAGAGGTAAAATAAAATAAAATAAGTTAAGAGAAATTTTTACCTTTAATTTGGGGAACTTCCTATTGTTTGAGACAAAAGGACTTCTTGAAGTGCCTTATTCCTAAGGTAAGGCTTCTAGGAGGAATATATGGATGTTGGGAGCTTCATTTTGGTAGTGGGTGGATGATCCAAAAGTCTTTATAGGTATGATGAATTGGTTAAAAGTGGGGGATTTATATAAGGTGGGAGTGGCTTTTTAGGAATGTGTGATTATATTATTTTATTATGTACTGATATTCATTTTCTAAAGGTCCAAAACAAATTAATGTCAAATATAGGATGAATCATGGTATAAATAAAATCATCCAATAATAATTGGAAAGTTTTTGGATATTGTTTTAATATTTATAATCTTATTTATTAAAATCTTTTATTAGTGAGGTAAATACTACATCTTTATAGTGTCAAAAATAATTTAATTTATATGATGTCTAATTTTTTTAAAATATAATGATTTAGATTTTTTTTTTAGATTTAAACTTAATATTTATAGTCAAAATTATAATTTATATAACACCTTGTAAAAATTATTTTACTAAATGATATTTGTTTTTGTCATTTTCCCCATTACTTTAAGTTAATTAATATAATGTTTCATTATCACTCCCAAGTGGCTCAATGGGGTCCCAAAATCTACCCAATGATGACCATCATTGTATATGACTCAACCAGTAATGTTTCGACAAGTGTTAAGGTAGTTTTGAATTATTATAATATTCTTTTTACCATGAATTACCCTCTTTACCTTTAACCTCAGTAAATAAAAGTCAAAAGTTTCTATTCACCAAAAATTATTTTAATATTATTGGACAACATTTTACATAATAATAACAACCATGTCAGGTGGATTTTCTAAATTCAATTCACTGAAGTGGTAAAATTTCGTTTCAATGAAAATGTCAGTTTTTTATCTACTACTAAGTGGTTTCACTATTCAACAAAAATTGACGATTTTTCAGAAAACAACCAAAACATCATCATAAGATATATTTGATATTATGAATTCAAAAATTATGTCTATTTTTTTTAAATTCAAAAGATATAAGTGGCATTAATTAATTTAAAATCAATTCCCATTGGTAAAACAAATAGAGTGTTTTTTAGAAATAATAACTATCAAAATATTGACATTTATTTATGTCGAATTTCAAAGTAAAATTAATTCCAATGACCATAATTGTATTAAATTGTAATAATATATTCTAATTACACATTAAAAACAATGCCAAAGATAATATAACCATATAAATAAATTATATTAAGACACATTTTTGAATTAAAATTCAATATTTTTTCCAATTCATTAAAAAATTAACTTTATCGAAAAAATTCCAAAATTTTACAAAGTGTAAATTTTGATTTCCCCATTCTAAAGAATTTTTTTTCATAAAATAGAATGTATTAATGTGACCAAAAATATATTTAAAGAGGTTTCACCATTAAAATACGGTAAATCGACCATTTAATGTAAATAATTCTAAAAAATAGATTCATTCACATTTTAAGCCTCTAAGTTATTATTGGATTAAGGTAAATACATTTAAAAACATTTATAATTATATTGTAGTTAGATTTTTTCATTCCCTCCAATAAAACAACTTGGAGTTAAATACCATTTAAAATAATAATATTATATTATTATTGTTCAACATAAGATTTCAAAGAAACCCATTGTTGTGTATCCGGTATGCTACCGAACATAGAAACCCCTTTAATGTAAAATTAATATTTAATTGGAAAATATTTATAAATATAAAATATGCCTTATTCTTTATTTACCTGGGATGTTACAGACCCTATTCAAATTTTTAGCTCACACCCTACATTTTCCTTCTATTGTTTGTTGACATTCTCCTTCGGGGTTTGAGAAAGGGGAAAATATATTTGGGAGGTGGATCCAGCTATTGTGTGTTCGGCTTGGTGAGTTTTGTTCCTTAGTACCTTGTGTTGTTTTCCTTTTTTGGTACTTTGTTTCTAGTTCATTGGGCTTATTTATTCCTTGTTGACTTCTAGTACATTACCCCCAATGGATTTTCATTTCTTATGCATGATGTGTTGTTTTCTTTTCTTCCACATTGTTAGTGGACAAATCATTCCAACATGCATGTTGTGGGATGCCAGGTGCTAGCCTCTGTCCCATGGGGATTGGGAATTCCTTTCAGGCTATGTCAGGGATGACTCGGTTATCAAGTTACCAGGGTACATGGGTTGGTTCGAGACAGGATCGATCACTGATGATGACTGGGGCAATGCCGTGATCATTTGGGAGATCCCCTAAGTTCTCTCCCATATTGGTTGTCGATCATTAATCCAGCCATCATCTTCCAAAAGAGTATCATTTTATGGATCTCCAATGGTCCGTTGGATCTCTTGGATTTAGTTGCTAATCCTAGGAATTTACCAAAAATGTTTATTAATAAATTAGAACATATCGTTTTTTCAATGAAATAAAATAAAAATATTTAATTATTTCATTTATTTTTTTTGTTGTTGTGATGAATTTTCTACAAACACCTAGTGTCGACCAAAGTTTTTTCATTCCTATGAATATAACTAAATTTTCCAACTCAATGCTTCACACTTATTTATGATTCAAGACATAGTTTAGATCATATTACACCATTTCGTAAAAACATCACACATGTGCTATTTAATATATTTCAATCATTTATTTGAGAGATACTAGGCATCATTATCACACAATGTCTTATATTATAGTCTTGAAAATGATCCATAAATATGAAAAATAATTCATAGAAATATTCATACAATAAAATCTACCTACCTTGGGGATTTACATCTTCATAATCCAAGACATGGGTTACACAATAAGATTTGGTTCTGAGCATCAATCCGAGCCTCAAGCTCCCATGATCTATCCAAAATATTCTCTTGATTCCACTAAAATCTCATGAAACTATTTTCTAGCTGTTAAAAGATCATATCCTTTCAATTATCAATCTCCACCAGGTAATCAACAATGGGTTCTCTATCTCGATTTCCATCTAACCCCATTCAATAATGTGTGATGGGTCATGCACGTACCACCACATTCAGGACATGTGGAAGACGTCTTGTACTCAAACTAACTATATTGGTAAACCTAAAGGCATAACCACCTCACTAACTCTACAAAGTATCTATAAAGGTACAATTAATCTTGAAGATATCTTACCACCCTAACAAAATCTCTATAATCTATGTTGAGTAAAAAAATTAAGAACACATGGATTACGTCATAAGACTCCAAAACCATCTATCATCTTTCTGTATAAGACTTTTCATGACTACATGAATTCTCAATATTTCCATAGGTGATCTATATATTTTCAATAGTTTCTCTCACCGACTCATGGCCCATGTGTGTCGACTCTACAAGGTCATTCCTGAAATGTGAGGACCTACAAGGTTTCTAGTACTTAGCCTCGAATTATGCCATAAAAATTGTGTAATTTTTTCATCATTGGTATTCAAACTCCACTAGGGGTAGGTGATCCAACCAACAATGGACAAAATCCAACAAGAAATTCCACATAATTTTATCCAATAAATTAATGGCCATCTCTATTTGGACATCAGTTTGGGGGTGAAACTATGTTCTCAAGAATATCTATGTTATAAAATTGACTTGTAGTCACTTCTACAACATAAATGCGGAGTGAAAATAAAAATCTAAAACAATTATCAAGGGAACCCCATGGATTCAGAATATCTCATGCATGTAGAGGCATCCACATATCTCTACATATCTCTTATCTAGAATAGAAAACTTGTGATCTGGATTGTTTAGACGGTCTACAATCACAATGATGTAATTATTTATAATGGAAGTATGTGTTAAAATCATCACAAAGTATAGGTATCTTTCATCACACATCCACTATGGATCCTCAAGGTGTTGAGGTAAACCCACTGGAACATGTTTCTTCAACATTAATTTTTGAAAATTAATGCATCAACATGAAAACTCTACAACTCTATCCATCATCCATTTTCACCAAAACTCACATGAAATTTCTACGTACATATTTTCCACACATGAATGTACCACTGTAGGAGATGTATGAAACTATCATAGAACATCCTCCCGGAACATCACTAGAACCATCATGTGTCTCTAAAAATAACGAAATGCTACCCACCTTCATGAAATCTATCATGATCATGTCCAATAGATATTTGATTTTGTAGGCTCTCACAATCGACCTCACCAAGATGGGATTCGGTGAATCACTTCAATAGAGGAGGAGTAACATTCATTGTTAGGTGGTAATCTGATCCATGTCCATCCAAAATAGTTTACTATAATGGGGAGAAATATTATTACACCTCAATGAGTAACATAAATGAAGGTCTCCTACTAAGAAAATCTAATACAATGTTCCCCATCATATTATTGTATAAAATCACAATTTCATAATGCTGGAACAAGTCTTCCCATAGCCTCTGTCTCAAGCTAATATTCTATTAAGTGAAAAATACTAGGGTCTCTTGTGATTAGAATATAAGATAAATTTTATTCCAATTTGGTAGTGTATCTACATATTTATTGAGAAGAATATAAATGATAACTCAACATCATATGACCCATAGTTATTCTCATTTGGTTTCATGTTCTGTGAACCATAGGCAATTAGCACCCGAATCTATATCTGGAAAAAACCATAACTTATTCTAGATGAATCTTAGGACACTATATACTAGATACCCCCTCTTGAAATATTAAGAAGGTTTTCCTCATCAATATTTACATCAACTACTGAAATTCATGTTGGCACCTCCCCGAATGAACAAATGGATACCCTTTTCAGGACAACGATATCATGGGTGCTAATATCTTTGGGAAGTGAGGAATGATTCTCCAATAATATCCTTCCATTATAATGACACATTGCATCACCATCATGATATTGGGTGGAACCTAGGAGAAAACTACCAAGACCTTCGCTAGGTTCACTACCACAGCTTCTATTGAGACAATGTGTCCCATAAATTGGACCACCTAAAAAATATAAAGATCTTTGAGATCATCCTATAAATCTAGTTCTCTCATTGTACATCCATAACCATCCTAAAGTGTCTCATGTGCTCCTCTTCAGACACTGACTAGACAAGGACATCATCTATAATGAAAACCACAAACTATTCTATGGAAGGAAAAAAGAATCAATTCATGAGTTCCCAGAATATAATTTGGAGTTCATCACACCAAATGAAATCACCATGTACTTATAGTGACCATAGATACATTTGAATCTTGACTTCATCAAATACTCATCCATTACTCACTACTAGTAATCGCTTCATCGGAGCTCAGTATTTGAGAATAATAATTACCCGATAAACTGATGACATAAGTAATTAATACTTCTAAATGGATAATTATTAATAATGATCACCTGATATAAGAACCAATAGTGAACAGAAAAGATCATGCTCCGATCTGCCTTCTTTGAGAACAAAACACGCACATCCCACGGTGAAAAAATGGGTCTAATAGAGCCCTTCCTCTGTAAGTCCTTCATGTAAACCCTCAACTCCGAAGGCTTTGAACGATCCATCCTATATTCTAGAATAGATTTCAGTGTCATCTTGATGTGAATATCAATGCAGAAGTCTATATCATGGTGGTATGGAAGACAAAAAACATCATGAGGGAAGTTGAACAAATATCACTCCACTATTGTAGGAAACTAAGAACTAAAAACATCAAGTACACCAAGTGTTATTCTATCTAACTAATGAATAATCAGAAACACCCTCCAATTATTGATTACATCCTACGTTGTATGTGTTTCCTTTTAACCAACAAAGAAGAACCTAGTTCTGTCACATTGGACACACTGAATCCTCCAAATGAAAAAATGAATATATTCATGAATTGTAGATAACTAATTCATATCTACCATAATGGCATAAGGAGTCATTAATAATAAAATAGAGTTCCCAATAGAAAAAAATCACCACCATGATTAAAGAAACAGTACCAGAAAACATGTGTGATCATTGAGATAATCTCCAGAAAGACCATCCATGTTAAAGGGTTAAGCTAATGTCTCAATATGAATTTATACACCTCGAACACGATAAGTGGAAATAATTGAATGACTAGATCCTATGCTAACCAGTACTACAGTTATGATATAAAACTCCATATCAAACAAAATATCATTACCATATCCTCAAGGTTATAATACTCACCCATCTGCATCTTTCCCCGACCCGTTCCTCCAACTTCCTAAGCTTGTTGTGGACCACAATGGGTTGTGGTTATAATGTGTTCATGAATATACCCCTTCCTTCAACTATAATCCTTTTACCTTTACACTAGAATTCCAATCCAGCTGATCAGACCATTTATTATACCGCAGCCGACCGTTAATGTTCTCATTGTCAGTCATATGGCTAGTCAAAAAATATCTTGCAACACCTTTACTATTGTCACAAGAGTAGCACCATCTTGCTATATGAAGAAAAGACTCTTCCTTAGATACCTGAACCATAGACCATACTTCATGGTTCCTCCTCCTACATATTATCGCACATCCAGGTCCCTATGACTGATATTGACTTCCTGCTTTCATGGTCTGTGCGCTTGTGTGTCATCCACCAGAATCCACAAGCTATGTCTATCTAGTTAAGACACTCATAACCAGAATTGTTCTCTAAAACACCCCATCATAACAAAAAATTCATAGAGGAAAAAAATGTAGCAGATAACACAAAACATCTCCTATGAAAAATATAGATCCCTCAAAAAAATTCATGAAACATATCCATGAGTACATGGAGAAGCTGGTAAACCTTGATTAATACTTACCAATCATCATGAATATAATAAAATATCTATATAATCTCCAAGATATGTAAATCCCCTAGAATAGAGAGATAGAACCCATCTATGATGAGAATCATAGACACAAACTACAACAGAGTTTCCACGATGTAAGACTATGTCACTATCATAGACCATCATCCTGATAATCCATGGAGAAGGATCACCACTAGGTATACCATCAGATTTTAAATTCTCTAAACAAGAAGGAAAACATAGGTAACCTACTCATTATAGTCCTTAACCACTTGTGGGTTATACTCCCCTCAGAATTTAAGGGAGATCTATTATTAATGCTTGTAAGGTGATATCATCCTCCGCACCTCATCTACTAGTACTTTAGGTACCATCTTCTGCTCTTCAAGTTTTGCTATTGCTGGTACCCCACCTGGAGGTATCACCTATATAAATAGTCCTTGTGGTAATGCATCGTCATTAATAGGACCATCCTCATGATAATGATGTTGAATATTATTTGACATACATCACATAGGAATCCTTAATGTAAAAAAGATGTAACATGGTCAATGAGTATATTTGGGGATATGGAGAAATAAATATACGAAAACCACCACCCATTCTTATTTGATTCATGAACTATTATTTCCTAAAACCAATTTCATCATGTACTTTGTAAAAATAAAGGGGATCAGATTCCTGAGGTATAGATACGTTATCTTGCATACTAACACTGGACTTCTTTCCTGAAAGTTGATCTCAAAACACTTATCACTATTTCTCTAAACCAACCTCATAAACTCTAGTCATATGGATGAATCGGATCATCTGATAACACTTTGTCATGACCCATAATTTTGGTTCCTATATTGTTACTCACTAATCCCACAGCTAATAGTTGAGGGGTTGGTGACATGGGCAGAGTAGACATATCACTATCATGAGAGACCATAACCTAAGTTCATGTACACATGAACACGTATACAATAACATAAAATGATAAAATGTAAAAAAACTATTGAAAAACCATGAATTCATAAATCTAGAACACACAACATGAGTATGACATAATGTAATTTAAACATGAACAAATACTAGTCCATCATAAAGAGTCTAAAAGAAATCCCAAAATGAATGTAATTTTGGGAACTATTATGAAGTTAACAAAGGAACACACCATGATCAGTCTGGTCTCATTAATGTCCATATAGCCCAGATCCATCAATGACTATGTTAAATGTCTGATCATCTACACAACACTAGACACATGTTTGAAAATCCATTTCATGGGTGAGTATACAAGTACCTTGTAGGACACCCCTAAACCTCAAAAGCAAGAAATAAATAAATAATTGTAATATTTACACATGTCTATTTATATAAAACATATTACATTAATATCCATATATATTAAAAAACACATCAGAATGGTAATTAATAACCCTAATTCTACTGAAGGATTCTTGATTGAAGATTCTACAATGCACTTGTTTGAGAGAACACACTCATGAGTCTGATATAACTGAAATTGTCATTTCAAGAGGTAATGTTTATTTGGTCTTGCTATTATAAGTACATGCTAATAGTCTGGAGAGATATGTCCCACAAATAATGATCATAACCAAGGCCATGTGGTATACCAACAACTCAATATGGATTATAATGAAAAGTCGAGTATTGACGCCCATGTTGTGTTGGTCATGATGATTCGATGAAATCCACCTAGGGCACAAAGATGTATAGAGTATCCCCCTCCAAGCCACACAGAATGATTCTAACAACTCTATCCAAGATTTGCTATTGAACTGATTGACACCCTCTATGTATGAGGATAATATATACTAACCCTCATTGAATTAATATGGGGAATACGCACTAACAACACTTTTCCATGACACAGTAAACAAGGGATCCATGCCATGTATTTGGAGTACATGTCATAAAGTAGGGTTATACACAGTGTCCCTTCAACCTCGGTTCCTTCCTTTGTAAATGTTCCATGTCCCATGCTAGTGTCTATGTAATAGTAGATAGTGTATTGGATACCCATGTATTATTTATGAGTACAAACAAAAATGTATGTGCATGTACACAAGGCCATGCCATGTATGTGTGGGAGTACACAGTGTGTCTGTTCCTGTGTGCTCCATCATTTGTTTGTGTAAACTATAAGGTCATGCTGAGCCACTAGGGGGAGGTCACACACCATGTTATAGTGTGACATGTTGTGGGATACATATCACCAGATTGAATCCCTATCTACAATTGATTGGGTCCCACACGGTGTGTGGATCTGTGTAATAGATCATATACTATGGAAATTTATTGTTTCTCATATACTATTCTTACATTCATTTCTTACCATCTAACCATTCATCATGCCATTATACTCACCCAAAAAATGAGGATCCACGTTAGATGAGCCCTGTCATTGAAAAAAAACACATTCCAAACAATAAATCTATTTAGAAAACTCATTTGAATGATGTTCTTTATTGAAAATTGAAGATAAAAAAAATAGGGTATCGAAAACTATTAGATCCTCCTATACTGTCATCATAGAACCACCCTTGTGTTGCTCTGATCCCAAATCTATAATATTGGGTCATTTCTCCCAAAAAAGTATGTCAAATGATCTATTCCTCAATATGTTTAGAGCTACATGCCAATGATGAATTTTTGTGATGAATGAAAAAAAATTTGGGAGAAAAGATCAAGACACATTCATGAGGAATTCACCTTGATCGATGTGTGTTTCAACATAAATTTTTTGTAATTAATATGATGAATGAATAGTTTACAATTTAAATCATGATGAAATTCATCCAATTCCCGATTAATTTATAACATCTGCAAATAAGCAAGATCTGTAGATCAATCTATTAGATGATTGATCTATTTTCACCATAGAAACCAAAAAAAATGAAGGAACCCCAAATATAATAAAATCATAACTCAAATTGTATCAAGAGTAGATGAAGAACCAAGTTGATTTGTGATTATTGGTGAGATACTATGCATTTTCTTTCCATTGTTCATCGATCCTCGATCTTGTGTTCGTCCTCCAATATAATATCATTTTAAGGATCATTCTTGGTCCTCTCAGTCACTATATTTTAGTGGATAAAATAGAGATTTCCAAATTACTATTTATATATATAAGAGTTTTTCTCAATTCACTAATGATGTAAATTGAATAAAATAATTAATTATTTTACTCATTTTCCACCCATTAAAATTTTTCTACTAACCCCTTACACTAACATAAGATATGTAACACCTAGTATAAACCCTATATTCTAAACTGAATGCTGCCTGTGTATTTCAAATTTGGGCCCTTTTTTAGGAGTTAATCCACTTTTTTATGAAAATTATGTACAAATTATATTTAATATATTTCAAAAATTTGTTCTCGACACACCGAGCCATGAAATCATGTAACATATCAACTCCTGGTCTCAACAAAAATACATAAAATATTAAATACTTATACATGGAAAATATAATTCATTATATAAACCCTTTATTTTATTTCAGGTTCTAAATAAATACTAAATTATTAATATGATATTTATAAGACCAACATGATAAAATTGTATTGTCTCTAACCTCATAGGGATAAGAGAAATAGAAGAATAAATCAATTACACAAACATAAATTTATGAAAAATAAATAAATTTTTTTTAAGGATAAAAACCCAACATAAATACTAATTACCCAAGTAATATGAACATTAAATTAAGAAACTTATATAAAAATAGATAACATGACATCCATCTAATGCTACAACACATTTTATAAACCCAATAAACCAATATCTAAATAATTTGACACATTATAACAACAAAATATTAATATCACTTAGTCATAAAAATTTTGGAACCACATTAATTTCCAATCACATGTAATATGAAAACTCTAATGACACATTTAATTTCCCCATCACCTCAAAAATACTCACCAAGTGTATAAACTAGCAGTTTACCCCATGACATATGACATTCCTCCCCATATGCGAATGGATTTTGACTAGTACCTTTGTTCTATAGGATAATAATGGGGGAACAATAGACAATAATGATATGTAATAATAAAAGTATTATTTTTATTTTTATTATTATTATTAGTTAAAATGTAATTAATTAGAATAAACAACAATAACAACTCAAATATATACATTTTATAATCAAAACAATCTTAACATGTTATTCTAGTCATACAATAATATTTAGGATATCCCATGGTATATATATAAATATTATAAAAAATGGAATTCAAATGTTTATCCTTTTTCAAAACATCCACATAAGGAAACTTCTCACCCCATTAAGATGCCACTTCATAAAGGGAGATCCCCATTCGGGATAGAACCATTGTTATCTGAGATGGTAGAGAATCCAGGAGGGTAATAACCTAAGCAGTTATTTTTAAAAAGAAATATATTAGAATATGTTGGTTGTGATTCATTTTTTTCACATGGAATGAGATTAGATAACTCATCCAGAAAAGTACATCCTGGGGGATAGGTTCACCATAAAATTGGACTCCCAGGATTGGAACCCTTAACCTCCCAATGAATAGCTGATTTCGGCCCCTCAAATTCACTATTATGCCACCTCTGAAGTGGAACCATATATATATATATATATATCTTCATAAAATAACCAAAAATAAACACCATCCTAGCACAATTGATCCACTTGGACAATCTTTAAAATTGTGATGTCCATTTCATGCACCATTAATACACCCCTTTATACTAATCTCTGTTCCTTGGTAATTATCTCTCGAATGTACCACAAATCATAAAATAATTAATCCACCAAGAGGGACTGGATATGGTATGATTATAAACATTGGGATCTATATCAATAGTGTCCCTATAATATATATAAATGTGTATACTAGTGTATGGAAATATGCCAATAAAATACAATCAATACATTAATCATCTCCTGCACAATTAATTATCATCTATCCCCATATATTTCATTGCATACATCATCCAGTAGTCAATTGAAATGATATATCTATATTATATATTATTTAAAGAACACTCTACCTTCCAGTGATGTCCATAATACACATAATAACATGACAACATTACTATGTAATCATATTGGGTCGTTCGGATTCCAAAAAATGATTGTTCATAAACAATATCAAAAGGAAAAAAATAAATTCCACATCCAACCACCATCATAACGGCCTAAAAATACCAATTCCACTTGGTACTGATCCTTCCAATATGTAATTTTTTAGTCCGTCTTAAACCTATTGTTGAACACGTTCACCTTATAACCTCATGGATTCCTCCATATATGATCGAGGTTACCACTAGTATGTAAAGGTCTACTGAGAAATGTGGGAGACTGTATGATCTTTTTTAATGTATTATAATAGTAAAAACAATAATAAATAATAAAAATAATTTTCCACTCATCCAAATGAAAATTCCCAAAACATGGTATGATCCCAGAATCCAATAAAATAAATCTATAATGCCATTGTAGTATGATATGGAAAATGGAACCCAAAAAGGTATAGCTTAAAACCCCTAAAATGGGTCTCGGTATCTAGTAAAATCCCTTAATGTATTATATGTCCCATTATTCCAAAATCAACCATATTACACATGGTATTTTCAATATACATACTTTAAACCATGAATTCCACTTGGGTACCAAGGGCGACCCGAGTAAGGTGTTATTTTAACTTAGAATAACACCACAAATAGTTAATACAGAGATATATATCTAAAAATATTCTATGTCGACATACCAATGAATAATAGTAAAGGTAATAAATTAAAAATAAATTTTTAAAATAAATTTTATATTATAAATCATTATAGACCTCGGGTTCTATAATGACATTAGAGCTATCCAATATTGATTCATCCCATGACATACATTTGAAATATAATCCGTAGGGTAGTGTATGAATTTGGTAATGTAATGGATTTCATTAATAATTAAAATTATTGGTACCAAGGATCATCTTTCTAGGTTAATCACACCTTATAAAAGGACAATTAGTTCCTCATGTATTAATCGGACACCCAAACTATAGATGTGGAGTGTTTTACCCAACATCAAAACCCAAGGATGTTGACTATCATGTTGGATGTTTTTAAAAAAATTAGCAGAGAACCATGTAAAAAATATAAAACCATGGAATTATTTCAAATCTCTAACATCATACCCATTCTATAATTTACCAATATTCCATGATTCAAGATACTTGAATTTTTAACACCCTAATATTTCAATGAATTTCTTTTTCAACATTAATTATTTAGTAGGATGTACCATTCTCCTGACCATTATCAAAATTCCAATATTTAACAATTTCATTATATAAAATCAATCATATTTTATTTCAAACATTTTAACAATGTAAACATTTTATTTCAAACATTATCCATTTTATTCCTCTCCATCGGTAATAGTATAATTACATCGCATGTAAAGATACGTGGACCTTTTAATAAAACTAAAAATCCGTATATTAGGCCTAACTGATTAAAAATTATTAACCACCCATTTTTTCCTTTAATTGTTTTATATATCATTTAGAAAAATATTCCACAGCCCAAGGGTGTTCATGTGATTGATTGTATGCTGATTAACAGACCTGATAGAATCCATGAAGGGATTATTACATCAAATTAAGGACCAAACCATTATATTAGTGAAACAATTAAATGTGTATCATGATGGTGTAGTATCACATATCACAAAAATATTAAAAATATTAAGACCATGGGAAATAGATTATTGATCACCTAACATACGTTCTTAGAGAACCACTCCCCCATGGCCTTTGATTCAGGTTAAATGACCACAAGAACATAATTATAAAAATTCATGGAAATATGGAATATGGTATGTAGAATATGCAGGATAATCATGTAGTGAATCATTAAGATAATCAAAATAAAAAAACTTGTATACAAGAACAGGGATTCAAATGGAAATAAACATAACATAAAACTACCGTCTGTCAATGTTGTTCCACACATTGAATAGGAGGTGTGTCTTAGAGTTCACTAATGGATTATGGGAGTAAAATGGAGTAGAAAATATAGTTTAAAAGAAGGTAGGTAAGGAATAGTGGTAATATGACACATTTTAATGATGTGAATTTTTTAGCCTCATAACTTTACAGACAAAGCACCTATTGAGCGGGCCCCAATGTCTATGGAATTATCTAATCGCATGGTCTCAATGGACACCCAAACAGTTTAGTAAACTATTGAGAATATATGAGATTGGATCTAGTATCAACTCACATAGTAATTAGATACACCATACAACATTTTTAAAGCCTCATTTCCCCCTAATCTAAGTTAAACAATCACGGTGCCTAGTTAATAGTCCCTATCTGGTAACCATGTCCTATGTGTTGAAAGCTTCATTTTTTTCAAATATCTTGTCACAAACTAATGAAATTCTATTTTGACCTTACAAACATTTAGTAAATCACTAAAAAGGTTTTTATGAAGGGGTAGTCCAATAATAAAATAAAAACATACCTTTCTAAAGGCCTTGATAATGAAACCACCACACTAAATTATTGATTATCCATGATATATACTCCCCAACACCACTAGAACTCCGTGGTAAAAAGATCTAGCCATTGGTCCATTATATTAAATTCCCCCTTCTATGGTTCTTCCTAAAAAATAACATACACCCATGTAACTTAGTCTAATGAAATAGTCTTACATAAATGAATTTTATCATAGTGATCCATAAAATGAATCAGATGACACTTAATGGAATTATTAGCCTTATGAAAAATATTATTTACATCAATATCATGAGAAGGGTTAATGTAATACTGATGATTTCATGACATGTGCAACACATCTTGAATAGAACTATATAACTTTGAATGATCCAAATTTTAGGCTACTAGATTGATCCTATCAGTAATCTTCAATGGTCTAACATACCATTTTGCCAAAATGACCTAATTTTAGATCAAATAGTGACCCTCTCCCAGCAATACATGAATATATAAATAAATAGACTCTGAAAAATAAGGAGGTAAACAACATTGATTGGTAGAAGACAATTTTCTACTCCAGTCTATAACTATATGTTTTTTAATCCACATGGAAAATTCCAAAGTTTCCATTATAAGAAATGGCACCAAAATACTAAATCTACCACTAAAATTCTGTATAATAGTGAACATAATTGAAAACCGTATACTTCTTTGTATGGTGACATCGATATAGTCAAATAAAAATTATTATAATAAGAAAAATTTATAATAGGTAGGTGGTTATACTATGTTTTGAATATATCTATAACACGTGAACTCTTCATTTCCTCTAGCACAGGGAAATTCTACATAGAATTCAAATACAACTTTGGGTGGAATGTAGTGCTCAAACAAACCTACATACCAAGAGATTTATGATAGACATGCTATAGGTGACAAGAACAATGGTGATATCTATCTAAATCAATAATCTTAATAACCATGTACAAATGTACAATATAACAAAATAATATGTCTTATAAGTCCTCAATAGTGAAGCTCTCCTACATCTATAAAAAATGGGATATTTAATTCATCCATTATACAACAACCCATATAACATTAGTCTTTTCAGGATTCCAAGTAAACCCACCAAAAAATCCATAGTAACATCATCCAACATACATTCTATAATGGGAATGGGATATAATAGACCACCTAACCATAGATGATTAACCTTCTTTTATTAATAGGAATAGCCTCTCGGCTCAGAATATATGATCTCATTCTTCATTCCTAGATATCAATATTATCTACAATGAATGTGGGGAGTTTTAGCCAATCATGGGTTTACCTCATTTTTATGTGAATAATAATAATGAATTATCTACTTCTATATACAAGTTTTAACATAAACGTGTCCATGAATATAGACAGACATGTTTATATCAATGCTCTAGTTAAGAGGTAGCTCCCTACTATCAAATATTCCCCTAAACAATTGGAATTTTGAATTAGCATATATCCTACACTTAATCTAGTTCACATGAGAGTGTATGATGGATAAATATTTGAGTTTCATTTCCCCCAAATCCACTTGAATTCATATATAAATCTCATTGAATACGGACATCATCTTATATTAAATGATACATTTTTCTACATATTAGGGTAGTGAATTATAAAATTTATAATTCTCAACAAAGGATCTATTCACCGAAGTATATGCTCGCTAAAAAGTGATATATTATATGTACTCAAACAATGCTTTTTATAGAGTTAGAATAGACAATGAAATGATATATTTAATGTCATTATAATTAGTATAAGCAAAAAAACAACCATAAGATCAGGTCAAGGCCATTATATGTTGTCAACTACCACATCTAACTCAAAATAGCATGTAGGATAGTCCAATTCATGTTTACTCAACAAAGGTGATTCATAATCCAAAACATTTTATCCTTAAAAATATATATTTGATGAATGAAAGTATATAGAATATTATTTACACAGTTCATGTTAGATCATAATTATTGGAATAGTAAACAGAATCTTCAACTATAGGTAATTTGTCTTACATACTTTGGACCAAATAAATTTTATTTATTTATATGTCAGGCATGATAGAGGAATTTACGAGAAGGAAATTTCTATAATAAAACCACGGTAGTAGAAAAATAATTATAAAACTATCTTTTTCCAACCAAAATACCATAAAAAACTCTTTCAAACATATACATATTTATGAATTTTTTTAGTGGTATATCATACAGTCTCACCATAAAATGATAATACATTAATATTAAATAAATCATTGTGTATAAAAAAGAACATTTAATTAAGTGAAAAAGATCATCAATACATGGAAGTGGATAATAGTTATTAATTTAATTTAGGGTTATCTTTGAGAAATAGACTCGTAAACGTATAAAAATATTATACTTCCTGGAAAATATAACATGGAAACTCATGTTGACGAACATGGACAAGAGAACCCTTTAGACTCTAAATCCTCTAATTTAGTTTTAAGAAGATGAATCTGCAAAGGTTCCACTCAATAAGTTTTAATTGAAACTGAGTAATCCCCAAGCACTAGCACAAAAATAAACCCAATCACTTCCTTTGGCGGAAACCCTAAAAACTCATCAATAGATATATCCATAAATTGATCAACTTAAAGAGGAAATTAGGCCTTCTCAAAACCCACAAAATATATCATATGACTCGCAACATCAGTATTTCTGTTAATAAAATACTAATGAACAACCCGGTTATAGTTATCCCAGATATCCAACTCTCTATGATGAATATAGTTTTTACCCTATAGAGATTAAAAAATCACCATCCTATTTTAATTTTTACCTTGATCCATGTTTGAAACATTAAATCCATCCACAATTTCATGTCAAACCTAATTTTCTTAGACATGAATAAATCCAAAAGGAAATGGTACCCACCAATCACATAACACTCCGATAATTTGTAAAATATCATTTCAACTTAATTTAATATTTATGATATTTTTCATTTCGGGATACACTAAATATAACTTTTTATATATGGACGCCCAAATTTTTACGCAAGAAATGACTCGGTGTTAGCATGTGTTATACAGAAAAACATGTTTTACCTTCTTTTAATGGCGCACAGAATTTAAAAATATATTTTGACAGTTTTGTAGATTTTATGTTATAAATAAATGATTTATTTAATTTTTAATGTCAAAATTTTTATAGAGTTAATTTTCTTAAATTTTCTGTGATGTTTTATTTTTGCATGAATAGTGAAAAATATTATATTTTAGTTAAAAATTTCCTTATATTTTAAAAAATTAATATTATTGAATTAAATATAAAATTGGTTTTGAAATATTAAATATATCAATTATACTTCTATTAATCCAATTTAGTACATTTTAGTCATTTTTATATAGAATATATATATATTAACCTATTAACCTTTTGAATATTTTTACTTTAAAACCCACTTTTCTCACTATTTCTTTGGGATTATCCTTAAAAACAATATAAACACATTTGTTAATTAATTTTTTTGAAAAATTGAAATAAAATATAGTAATCAGTATTATAGTTATATTCTAATAAGATGAGATTAGGTTTTTCTCAAAAATATTAGTGGAAGTGATTGAAATTAATTACATCGATTATTGTAAAATTATACTAATCAATGGACTAAACCATTATCTATAGGGATATAATGACCTTGAAGCATATCCAAAATCCATTTTATACACATATTCTAACTATATCCATTCATGGTTTAACATTTATGAGTTAGTGCGATACTATTGAATAATAGTTCCCTATTTTAAAAGTTTGGTATGAAAAAACTAAAAAGATACTATTTTCCATGCCATTAACATTTATAAAATATTATAATATGTAAAATCATATATTAGTTTATATACATCATTTTTAGTGATAAATTATATATTATATCATAATTAAAAATAATTAATTTTTTGATATTAATTAGTTTCATTAAACTCTAGTAAATTGCTCATGCAAGGGTTAGTTAGTTAATAATTAAATAAAATAAACGATTCCAAACACATTAAAAGTAATGTAAATTTATTATATTTTTATATTCCAATGTTTTTCTACATGAATATATCATGTTACCTAGATTTTGACTGCATATATTTTAATTCTGATAATTTTTTTTATTATTAAATTAAAATTAAATAAATAGTGTCAAAATTTAAATTAATGTAATTTTAGAATAAATTATATTTTATTAAATGATTTAAATGAAAAAAAATTATGCCTTTGGAAAAGTGATTTTTATGTTTTAATAAATATAAAATAGGTTCTAATAATCGACCAAATGATCTTTTATAATGAGTTTATATACCCCAAAAGAGTAACACCATTTTTTGCACGGTTTGAGTTAAGGTAGTGTTTTTTCCTGTTAAATATTATTCTTTTAGAATTAATGAAAAAAAATGTAATTTATATTTTTTAAAAATATATATAATATTTCTAATTCATGGGCCTATATTTTCTAATAAATCACACCTTAATTTCTATTAATGGTTAAATTGCATAGGTTTTGTAAATAGTTACCTAAATGAAAAATGAAAAATATAAGGAAACATAAAGTCTAGGGGAAAATTATAAAAATTGACTTATATTTATGTGGATGATATTTAGTAAGACACTAAATTTACTTTATTCCAATATTTTTCTATTTTTGGGAGAACATGATGTCACAACCAGTCCTAGAGGGGCTAGTGTCATGACTCCCCATGCCAGAATGAAATATGCCAAAGGGTGGAGACTAGTGTCGAGTAGGCATATCACATAAATGTGAGTCTATATCCTCTGTAACTATAGACTTAAAAAAATTTCCAAATCTATAAAATGTTGAAATGTAAAAAAAATTCGACAATTATGCCTGCATAAATCCAAAATCTCAAACCTAGAGTATGATGGGAAGAAAAGTGAAGTTAATAGGGCCAAATAAAACCCCATCACAAATAGTCCAAAAAACAAACATCCCACCTGGCAGTAAGTACTCAGATTTCAGTAAGAAATACATTGGAACACACTTCAGCCTATCTATTATCACTAATAACTATTGGGTCTTGATGCACCTAGGACTCTGTCAAAATCAGGATCATTTCCACAGGACATGACAGGTGCCTACAAGGACCATGCATTGGTGGGGTATAAAAATACTGAATAAGACACCCCAAAAAACAAATAACACAACTATGTATATACATTCATGTCTACACATGTATATGTCTAAAATATGTAAACAAGAATATTTAGATATATTCAAAAAAAAGATATATATTCTAAAAGTAAATCAAAATCTTAGTATACCATTCAGGGATTCCAACTTAAAGATTCCACAAAGAATTCATATGGCTGAACACACACATATGTATGATAGGACTGATGACATCCTTCTAATACATAGTTCTCGTTGGGTATCATCTTTAGATTAATATGATAAATGTATTAATTGAATATGATACAAAGATATGGATCACTGCCATGACCATGGGGTGATTCCAACATCTCGATCTGCATTAACCTACTATGTAGAGGATCATTTCCCACATATTGTTGGTAATGAAAATACCAATAGCTTCACCTAGTGCTTGTAGATGAATATAGGATCTCAATCAAGGCCTCTTAGAGGGATTCCAATGAATCTATACAATAAAGTCATGATGAATTGATTTTAGTCCTAGGAGCATGATATGATTCAATATCATCTCTCAAGAAAAGGATAATGGCAATATAGAATAATGAAAAATTTACACAATAAGGAGAAAAATGGAATTAATCCATGTGTAACAATGTACACACCATGTAGTAGGGGTCACACGATGTGTCCCTTGACTAAGGATCCTACTCAGGTAAAAGGTCAGTTTATGAAATTGTGTTTGTGTTGTAGTACATGGCATGTAGTGTACACATATTATAGTAACCAAATTCGTATCTTTGAAATTTTAACATGTATTATTACATTACATAGACATTGTACATGGTCCAACCTATGTCCATGTGGGGGAGTACATGACTCGTAATCATCTTGTATAGTCCACCCCAGGACTGAGTACACTTGAGGTACACGTTGAGTCTCCCAAGTAAGACCACATGATTTGTGACTTGGGTCATATGTCGTGTGATACTTAACATTATCCAAAAATCCAATATTCCACTATGTGGGCACACAAAGCATGTAAACATGACATACATACCATTTCACACTAGATTTTCCAAATACATGGATTTGAAAACTGTGGATGATCATTCAGCCTCGGACCTCTAATTCAATGACCTCCATGTTATGAAATTGATGATACCATTTCTTCTCATACATTCATTCATGGAAAAATATTTTCTAGTTGTGAAATATACTCAAAAAATAGATCATTGTGTCATTATTTATTGCATGACGAAGAATGTGAAATCATGTATCCACCGCAGTCTAAATAACTACATCTCTTTCATCACACCAATATTATATCAGGTTTATCCTATATATACAATATCATATCTTTACTCTATAAAACACGTGTAGAAAGACTTACTGATCAGGATATGTTAAACCATCGGTGAATCAAATAACACCAATGATGAACATATAATCAGGGGAGAAAATCACATGAAAATTATAGAGGGATGGACCTCAATTTCAATTCTTGTTGATTTCGATCCATTTCAATTAGAATGTCAAATGATGTATCTATAATTGAATAATGAATAATATCACTAAAAGATTATTAAAAAACCTCTTCTCGAAAATATGCATGATACACAAATTAATATATTGGATAATTGACCTGTGTTTATTAAATGAATCAATAGAAACAAAAGAAAAAAGCTACCCAAACTCAGTTCAGATCAGATGCTGAGGAATAACATCATTACACCCTGAACATTGACAAGACCCTTTGAATATATTTCAACGTGATCATCGATCCATGATTTATTGATTTTTTAGCAGAGAGAAATCATCTAACATTCCCTCTAATGGCTCTCCAACATCTCAAGGTTTATATATCCAAGCCTATTATATTTCCATAATGTAAAATTTATTGACTAATGTTTAGTAAGGTACGTCACAAAATCAAAAAAAACCATTCAAACAATTTAATTATATTATTTCAATCATATTAGACATGTAGAGGCATTTCCCAAAATGTCATGTTCCAACCGAGGTTAACTCATGCCTTGGGTAAAAACTGCATCATGAACTCAATGAAACCCTTGGAATTCTACCACGGGCTCCTATTTATAAATTATTTCACTATTTTTGAAAAGTGTGTGCAAGTACTATTTATTATATTTAATATATTTCAAATAATTATTCTAAGCACTCCCTGCCTCTCTATTAGTTTCTATCACATTGTCTAGAATAAATAATAATCCATATAATATCCTATAATAATACATGGGAAAAATGAGACAATACATTCTACCAACCATAGGTAATTTTGTAAATGAAAATCCAAAACAGGGGCCACTCAATATTATATGGGTAATTAGCTTGAATTTAAGCATCCCCCTCCCATGTGTTATCCTAGATATTCTCATGTTACCATTAGACACAACCTAAAGGACAAACTCACCCATGAAGGATTCTATCCTTATAATCCCCAATCTTTATCGTGTACTCAACAAAGGTATCTCCAGCCCTATTATCCTGCTCACCCCAGTCAATAATATGCGGCAGTTTGTGCATGTACCTCATCAACAACTTCACATGAATGATATCATGTACCCAATCTAACTATGGGTGTATAGAAAAGTGGTATTCCACCACACTAACTCTACACAATATCTATAAATGATAAATGAACCTTGGATACAACGTATCACCCCATACAAATTAATGTAATCCACATAGAGTTGAAACATATAGAAACACATGTTTTCCTTCCAAAATCTCCAAAGTAATTTTTTTAATGTCCTCATAAAACATAGGATTTCACCATATAGTATAAATCCACTCCTAGATGATTTGAACCATCTTTTTTGTATCAAGCACCATATTTAGGAATATGAGTACTTACTCTCTTGGGTTAGTTTAGCAGAGTGGTGACCTACAAGTTCAACGATATAGATAATTGAATTTTACAATATCTATGGTGGAATCGGATCTATTTTTGTACACAAAATCTACTATAGGTAAGTGATTATCCAAACAATGGAGAAAGTCTATCGTCCATTCTCACAACATATCCCAATTACCATATTGATTAACTCTGTCATCCCACCATTTTGGGGGTAAAACATTGTTCTCGTGCGTAACTAAGTCCCAAATGACTCCTGAAATACCAGAAAAAATGATATTTTAAGTGAGCATCATTATGAAAAATGATCATTGATGGAAATTAATGGTGTCAAACTTTCTCCTATATCTAGAGGTGTCCCAAACTAACTATTGAATTCTTTCCTATTGTAGCTAGGAAATGAGTTGACATGATGAGTCGGTCTACAATCACCCCAATGGAATATATCACCGAAACATATGTAGTAAGACCTTCATGAAGTCCATATATATGTCATTCCACTTCCAATCCATCACCTCAAGGTTTTGACTGAAACCTTTAGAAACATGTTCTTCATCCTTCACTTTCTAAAATGTAAGGTATCAAGAGACAAACTCTATATCTCCCTTCTTCATCTCTGGCACCAAAACTGACGTCGTATGTTCTAGTACATCCTATCTACAACATGTTTCACCACCAAAGTAAATGTACAAAACTGTCTCAGAACCTCCTCATGTAACGTCATAAGTACCATCATGTGTTATATGAAATGAACAACATTCTAACTTCCTTTTAAAAATCCATCGACAACATGCCCTGTGGAAATATAACTATGTATGGTATCAGAGTCTATAATCCAATGTTTCACCTCCATAACTCATTTTAATAGAAAATAGGTGACAATAGTTGACTGTATGTATTATGATACATCATCATCCACAAATGATAACTGCAATGAGTCCAATTTCCTTGATGCCCTGTTCAATTTATGTGAACATGATCTCTTACCGAGATCACTTCCTACCACATTTCCACTGCTAAAATTTTAGTCATTTTCAAAGTTAGAATCATGGATGAACGATTTCCATCGCAACTATCATGAGTTAAGATACTTCTAAGAGAATTTATACATTAGGCTTTTTATGATTGGAGTAGATGATTAAAATCCCACAAATAAATTATTGTTTCTACATCTTTACTAAAAAAACAACTATATCTAATTCAAGATCATGGGTTACATAGTTCTACTTTTTTGGCCTTAACTAAAGTGAATGTTATGAAATCATCACTGACATTTTCGTTATAACACATCCAAGACAAGTTCCAGATTCATCATAGAACACTAAATACTTGACCCCCTCCTCTATAAATCAAATGATGGGAGATCTCACCAAACTCTATGTCAATGGTGGGAATGCCTGCCAAAACATATCTATCCATATAAAAGGATTCCCCTATCGATTGAAATTTATCAAAAGTGATGATATTCTAATGAAATTTGGTATGAATATCCTATAATAGGCTACAAAACCATGGAAGCTCCATTGCTCTTTCATTTTTTATGGTAGATCCAAAGATAAAACGACCTTGACCTTTGTGGAGTCCACTAAAAATTTATCTGTAGAGATTATAGGTCCCAACAAGTGGACCCCTCGAATCTTATATAGAAAAATTGAGATATTTCACTAAAGCTGGTTCTCTCAAAGCAAATCCATAACATCCCTCATGTGTCTCACATGATCATGCTCAAATACCCAGTACACAAGGATTTGGTTGATGAATACTACCATGAACTAGTTTATGTAAGTATGAATGATCAGGTTCATTATTCTCATGAACACTTATGTGGAATTAGTCTTGCTGAAGGAGATCCCCAAGTACTCCTATGGGTAGTAATGACATCAGAATGTCATATGTGATATATCCAAATCTCATACACACAACTAATGATAGCTTGAACTGAGGTCAAGTTTTGAGAAAAATATTTCCCCTGTCAAATGATCAATGGTGACATAGATCCTTTCTATTTGATAAATTTTCATCATGGTCACCTAATTCATGTTCGGTTGGTACACACAACCTCAATCTCTCATCTACCTTCTTGGAAAATAAAACTAGGGGTTCCTAGGTGTGAATCACTAGTTCTAACAAATACCTTCCTCTATAAGTCCCCCCAACTCCACCCTCATCACATGAACATATGTGGGAGCCTTCTGATATGTTGTTGTGGATATCAGTGTCATCCCAGTTTGTTGATCAATGGATATGTCTATTTCAAAATTGGTAGGAAAACATGAAACATACTCATGGAAGACGTCATAATACTCCACCACTACTGCAGAAAACTAGGAACTCATAGAATCCACCACACCAAGTCTTAATCTAGCCAACTAATTTTGAATTGGTTACACACTCTTACCCATGTTTCAATACTATGCTACCTAGGTTTCCTTTTCACCGAAAAAAGATAACCTAGTTCCATCACTACATAAAAACTACATCCTTTACCAAAAATAGTAAATTTGTGTATAAAATGTAGATAACCAGTCCATATCAATAATATCATCACAAAGCCTTAATGCCCCAAACAGTAAATTATATTAGATACTCTTGCCTACAAGGGATAGGAAATACTATTGGCACAAGTATGTGATTATTGATTATTCTTGATTTTGAGTCTCCAAACATAAGGGATGAGATAAATTTTCAATTCTAATATTTATATCTCATAGAAGTTATGTGTCAAGAAGGGAATAATTAATAGTTTTTTATATTCGTACTGTAGATAAGGTGGAGAAAACATAGATTATACCTGGATTTATTCACAGTGCCTTTGAGTAATATGTTATGGACTCCTAGATCCATCCTTTCCAATGTAGAAGGTTTGGATTTTGAAGAAACAATTAAAATCTTGTTAGTAAAGGCTATTCACAAGTAGAAGGTGTGGATTTTGAAGAAACGGTTTCCCCAGTTTCAATATAAAAAACAATTAGAATGTTTCCATCAGTGGATGCACATTTGAATTACAATGTTTAAAAAATTGATGTTAATTCATCTTTCTTAAATGGTGATATTGGGGAAGAATTTTTCATTGAACAACCTTGTGGGTATTGAACTAAGAGTGATTAAAAAACATTAGTCAACTAAATATTACTTGGTAAGGGATTTAACAAGATTCACCATCCAAGTATTCTAAACATAAATATTGTTTGAAAGTGTTGAAATTTTAAAAAGAAAAAGTTTATAGAAACATATATCTGATAGTTCTTGATTAAAGAACACTAATTTTAATTATTTATGTATATGATATAAATTTTATTAGGGATGATAAAATTTTTGTATAAAATTTAATGAGATAATGAAGAAGAATTTTGAAATATAAATGTTGAGAGAACAAACATTATTAATTATCTTATATGTTAAATAAATATAGGAATACCTTTTCCTATTTCATGAAATGTATTCCCATGAATTGAAAAATAGGTTTGGGATGGCTTAATCCAATGAATCTCCTACCCCTATTTTAAGTGATCACAATGTTGAGTAATGTTGAATATGAAAAAGGTTTAAATATGGAAGGCTTTAGGAAGGTGATATGAAGTCTACATTATCATAAGTCCTCACGACATGATATTATTTATGTTTTTAATTTTTTTTAGGAATCATATAATTCTAAATGAATTACATATGTTGGCAGAAAATAATAATTTGGAGATATGTTGAAAGAACTATTTCACATGGGTTGTTATAAAAAATAAATTGTAAGCTAAATATTCAAAGGTTTACTAATGATGCTTTCGATGGATATTATAATGATATAAAATCAACCATAAGAGTAACATGTTTATTGGGTGATTTTTTTGTGATTTAGAATTGTATGAAAAAAAATTAGTATCTTTGAAGAATAGGTTAATTCGAATATGTTGTAGCTACATAGGATTTTAAAAAAAATATTTGTAATTAAATTCCATATAGAATATTTGAGTGTAAAATTTTATAAACCATTGAATATCCTATGTGATAATAAAATTTTAACTAATATTACCAAAAATCATATCCACCAATCAATATCACCACACATTGATATAATGTTTTACTTTACAAAATAGAAAGTTGATGTTTGAGATTTTATACTAGAATACATCTTAACAAAGTATCAATTGCTTATATTTTTACAAAATCCATGATAAAGGAATGATTTGGGGAATTGAGTCTAAGTATTAATGTTCATCCCACCACCCCATCAATTATTAATCCAATTAGTGAAGAACCACCCCCGTGCTTTAGATTATGGTGAAAATGTGGATATAAAGTATCAAAATTGAACATTCTAAGAACTTTTTAGTTATCGTTATTTAATGAATCACATGTTGTGGTTATGAAAACACGTGGAAGAGAAAAGTAATGGTCACATAGGAGAAAAAGTTTAGGCGATTTTATCGTTACATGGATAAAAAATATTATTCCCACCATGGAATTGAACAACATAAAAATTATTACATTTTCCAGTTGTGTGGTGTTAGGTCACTCTCTTTTGATAAAGGATATTTTTTATTAAAGTAAGAAACCCTGATTTATTTACAAAATTTTAGTTGTGAAATTTGTTTCACATTTGAATATGTTATTAACATGTGTTGTCAAAAAATTAAAAGAGGGAATTGAAGAAATATATTGATAATTTGATTACACAATGTTTTTTTATTTTTTGACAACTAACCATTTTATATAATATATTTTTTTTGGAATCATACCCATTACATTATAATGAGATTGGTAAGATATATAGATATTTCTAAAAGTCTGGTCTCATTCATAATGTGGGGATAAGTATTATTTAAATAAAAAATTCTAAACTAATAGGATCAGATTGGGATTCACCCGACTTAGAGTATCATATCCATCAGCATCACATACAGCTCATCATATCCCAATGAATTAAATGGTGTGATTATATTTTTCTCAAATGATTCGTCTTTTGTATCATAAAAATAACGAATTTGTTGAGTTTAAATGACAAAAGTTGTAGAGTGAAGAAGTTTAATTATTGAGGAAGGGTTTTTGAGAGAGGATTTTGAAGTAACGAGTTTGAAAGATATCAAAATTTATAAACTAAATCAAATCCTTATTTGTTGTTAATTAAGTTATCCAAAATCAATAAAAAAACATTATGATAATAGATTTTTTTAGAAATGGAGGATTCATAATTGTTGAATCAGTTCCAAAAATTAATAAAAATTTGTGAATGAGTAATAGGTGAGGAGGTTTGATGCTTGTGAAATGTTAATGAGTAGCGATATCATTCGATAAACTTGATAAAAATGTGGAATATGCCTTAATGGTTATTGAATCATTATGGGATATCCATAATAGGTGTAATATTTAATATATAAAATACTCATAGTGTATTAAGATGTTCAATGTGGAATTGGGGATCCATCGTTGAAAAACTTCCATCAATATAGAAAAATAATTATAATCGAATTTCCATTATAATGGAAAAATCCATCTTGATGGGAATTTCATAATAATGAGAATCACATATTTATGAGAATTATATATGGATGAAGTGAAAGAAACTAATTGTAATGAGATAAGAAAGAAACAGATCGAAATATATGAGAAGGAAATAAGCCATAATGAGTTCTGAAGGAAAGGTAGATCTCAATTATATTAGAATGAAAGGAAGAGCGTAATGAGGTGAGAAAGAATGAAATATTGTAATAATATAAAAAATAAATACATATCATAATGATCATAAAAATGAAGGAACGTCATAATCAGATAAGAAAAGAAAGTAGCTCATAACAAGTACGGGAAGCTGAAGCTAACGAAGTTTCATCATAATGTTATAAGGACTTTTCATCATATAAAATAAAAGAAATGAAGATCATGTGTAAATATTACAAAGAATAATATAGGTGATGAGATAAAGTGGAAAAACATGTCATTCAATTTTATGTGAATCCCAATGAAATATTAAGAGGATTGAAGGGGTCAAAGTTTTTTTTAAATGTGAAAGATTTTTTGAGTTTTAAAATATGAGGAAGTGGGGGAAGTTTAAAATTTTCCAAATACTATTATTCTGAGAATACTATATATAATTTTTTCAGATCATTCATTGATTGTAACTTTTACATATTCAAAAAATTAAGATAATTTAAGAAATCAAGTGAATGTTATTTTCAAATAGATTTCTTGTGAAGAGGTTTAGATAGATGAATGTTTTTTTACAAGATTGAAAAAGATGGAATGGAGAAAAATCCAACCATGATGATCAGAATGAGAAAGATATTATTGATAATTTTGGCAGATTTAGATTAATGAAAATTGGGAATGAATACATCATATTTATTTCATCATATCCAGCCGCATAGTATTGACATAATGGGATCCATCATCATCATATTGAGAAAATCAGATCAGACCAAATTAGATTGATGATTCGAACTATGAAATCAGGGTAACATTTCCCCAAAGTCCTCATTCCTTTATTGGTCACAATAGTTTTATAGGAAATCATTACAAACATAAGGTAGATAGTATTATATTACTTCTCGAGAGATAGAAGGTTTCTAATGAGAGTTAGAGAAAGTTGTATTCACATTTACTTAATACAGAGTTTTCATAGTCACACATGAGTGTCTATTGAAAGGATTTAGGTCCTCACACTACGGTTGAACATTTTTAATATTATTCTCTTTACTTAATTTCCTTCATTTTCATGCATGAATATTTACAAGAATAAGATAAGGAAATAAATCCTAATAGGTTGTATGGGTTATGTTTTAAACCCTTGTACATGAAAAACAGTGCTTCTAGAATCCCATTAAATATGAATTTTTGTTATAGAATAATGTAACATTTAAATCCCCATACCTATGAATATGGATTCCAATATCCCCTTAGGAATATTGATTCGTGATTCCACTTCCATAAGAATTTTGTTTTTAGAATCCATTTGATTCAGAATCCCCGCACTTATGAATAGTGATTCCATGATGCTTTTAATTGTGAATTCAATTACAAAAAATATTTATTCTAGAATCACATAACTTATGAATATGAAATTCAGAATCTATTTAATAATTAATACACATATATTTGAATATTCATTCTGTAATCACATTAATTTGGAATCCCGTTATGTTTGAATTGTAGTCCCAAAATCCTCTAACATTGGAATCCATTTACTTACAAATAATGATTCCAAGATCCCCTATATAAAATAAATTTAACGTAAAAAACACTTTAAAATTATTCACTATAAAAAAATAAAATAAAAAATAAAATAGTAAACCATTAAGTTCAACCCAATTCTCTATGTTTATTCCATTCCCTATGCTGATACCTATAACACATCAACCATGTACCAAAATACTTATTCGATCCATGATCCTAACTGAATATATATTTCTAATACCATAAATATTATATGTTTTTATTAGTTTTTATTAAATTATAATTCCAATGTAAACCATGAAGACATCAGAGAAAATAAAATATTGAATAAAAAAGCATTTGTGAAAATAAATAAATATCAACGTAAATTTTATAGATGAAACATTTTAATAGTTTTCTTAGAGAAAAAAGGTTGATATTAGATATGTATTAATACAAGAGATGAAAATGAAAAATTTATTTATTTAGGAAAGTTATTTTCATGGTCATTCCTATAAGAAGGATACTAAGGGGTAATGATTTAAATGATTTGGATGGAATGTCCAAATGTTGGGTGACAACCGATTTTTATTGGGGTTAGTACAAGAATAACTCAGTGAGTAAATGGATGGTGGTATAAGTGATGGCAGTGTGATGTAATATAGTATTTTATAAGGGGTAATGGTGGTGTGTTGTACTATACTAGAGCTAGTTGAATAAATGATAGTGGTTCTATGGTGGAAATGGTAAATGTCTTGAAAAAGGGATGTTTCTAGTGAAAAGAGTATGAATGGACTGTAAATCCTAGATCTATAGGGATCATGATGACACATTATTGATGAAAATATTTATTTTTACCTATACATTTCCCTATAAGTGCACAGTCTATATGGATATAAGTTTAGATACAACAATCTTCAATTACTTTTTTACATTAAATTTATTTGAAAAGGGATACAATGTGTGTGAGATTTGTGGGAAGAAAATGTAACTCCACTAGATTTGAATTCACTATTTATTGTATATACATATATATTAGTGGTTTTAGGTAGTGGGATTAATTCACCAAAAAATTCACATATCTATATACTGGCCATCTTGTTTTATTCGAGATAAAACCGTTATTTTTCTGTAAATAATCACCCATGATAAAAAATAGTCTTTACTAAAAGAGGTATTTGGTTCTTAAATAATTTTCAATGAAACCATATTCTGGATCATTATATTCTATAGATCTCTGACTTAAAGTGAATTTCCAATATGTAAAGTTATTGAGTTCATTGTTTTTTTTTCATGCAATTATGTAGTGGGTTTCCAATACAAAAAACTCTCTCTCTTTTTATCTCTCTCTAATAAATGTGTTATCAACCCTATATCATAGAGTGAGTTTCAATTATCATTAGTGAAGTCAAAATACAATATCATGTAACCACTATAACTATTGTTTACCATCCTGAAAGAAGTGAAGATAAATTACATTGTAATTTCTTGAAGAAACTATCATGTGAATTTATTAAAAAAATATCAAAAAATTCACATAATATGACCATATTTAACAAAATAAAAAATTTTAGAATGGATTACATGGTCTTATTTTGTGTGTTATAGGTCATCTAGTTCCTCCTATTGATCATTTGTGAACTCATCAAATATATGTTTTTGTTGGAGAATTCTCCACTTTAAACTAAAATTTCTCATGTTTCTTACCTCAATACTCTCAGGTATACCATGGCGATTAGATTCACTCTTTTCACATGGATCTCTTTTATATTAAAAATATATATTTTATTTATATACTCTCTCTATGATCCGTTATTGGGTAAATTGAATGGGAATATTTCCAAAAATAATGAATTTCAATTTCTTCATTTGATCTTAAGTAATAGAATTTATATATCCACCATGATCCTCAACTTATAGTAATAAAACATATTGACTTGGTGGTCCATTAATTAATTTTTTGAATTTTCCCACATATAAAATTAATCCTAATATTCATAGAATCCATTTATCTTTGGGATGAGATCCAGAGCTATCATCATCATTCTAGTTCACTATGCATTACCCCTCTAGATAACACACCTTTTGGGGTGATTCCCCATGTAACAACTTTTTCCCAAAATAGCTAAATCAGAAATTTTTTCTTAATCTAGGGTTCATTTGTGGCCATCTATAGAAGGGTGGGAAGTTTTCTATAATTATGCTTCTTCATATTATATTTTTGGAATCCAATTTTATGGAAAGGGCCATCAAAAAATCAATATAAAAAATAAGTTTCTTGAAGAGATCCTTATTCACAAATCTATCCAAGAAGGCACATTCCAAAAAAGAAACATCCAAAAAAGTGATTTTCTAAATGACCATTCCGTGACGTTTTCCTAATTTTCAATAATTCATTTTGGTTTTATTTAGTTTATATATATATATATATAAGAAAAATAAATTATATTTTTTTATTTAGATATTGCATTAAATTTTGGTATTTTTAATATATTAAATAAAATCACACTGATCCCCCCACACAATTATAATAGTTCACCTCTTCAAGAAAATTAATATTTTAAATACAGAATTAAAACACATATTTTTATATAAAAAATGAATAATAAATTGTTTAATAACACATTAACAATAACAAATAATTAATCACAATACATTATTAATAATTAATTATTATTTAGCTAATTAATTATTTTTAATTAATTATATAATTATTTGGATGACAAATAAATTAGTTATAATTAATAATCTATATATTTAAAATAAAAATTGACAAAGTGGTTAATTATTTTAATAATAATAAATTAATTAAAAAATAAGAATAATCATATTATAAAAATTTAATTGTAATCAATAATATTAATTATTATTATTAATCAAGTAATTAATAAGAAAAAAATTTCTGTCATATAAATTTATTTCTAGTTTAATGTATTTATGGACAATAATATAGTAATTAAAAAATCAATTATAGTTATATATTCTCTCAGATACTATAAATTACTTGTACTAAACGGAATGTCCATGGATTATGTATTTAGGGTAACAAAAAGATATTATTAAAAAAATCATGACAATAAAATCATTATAATAATATCCTAATAAATTACTATTAACAATCTAAAAAATAATAAATTCAATACCCATACGTCTCACTATAAAAAAATAAAATAAAATTACCGCATTATAATTATTAAAACATTACAGTTATGAATATTAAGTCATGATAATATTTTTTTTGTAAAAATAAAAAAATATATCTTTTCACTAAATATAATTTTTATGTAGAAATATTATGTTTTGAAACATAAATATTTTGTGCAATTTAAATGATTTTTCTTCATTTTTTTAATTATTTTTTTAATTTTTGTCAATGGGTCAAATAATATATATATTATATTTATAAATTATAATTTGGAGACATCCAATGGTAGATACCTAAATCATTATTATTTTAAATTTTGGTTAATTTAGATACTAATAATATATAATCTGTAAATAAAATTAACGTGAATCTTAAATCATTGATTAAAAAATAAAAATTAGATACAAATAAGAAGATAAAAAAAAATTTACAAAAATTATTTAAATGTCCCAAAAAACTCATTTAAAACTAAAATTTTAGACATTAGAAAAAATATGAATATTAAATATACATTATATAAAATTTTAAGGAATTTAAATCACTTACATTCGAAATAAAATTTATTTGAAAATAAATATAATTAAAAAATTTATAAAAAATATTCCATTGAAAATCATTAGGTTAAAAATAATTTAATATTAAAAAAAGATATGTTCTAAAAAAGCAATAATTGGTGAAATTAAACTTTTTTATCCTCAATTAATTTTAGGAATAACTTTCATTTAAAATTATTTATTATATGTTTAGTCTTTGTTTTACGATTTATTAATATATTATCTAGGTACAACTGTCAATGGGAAATCATGAATGCAGCAAGAAATTTCCATGAAAACATCTTGAATGGTGACTCAAACTTATTACCATGCTCCAAAGCCCAACCCTCCCACACCACCAGATCCTACCATGGGGTCGTATAAAAATTTATTTATATAACATTTATACATTATTTTCATGAGGCTTTCAAAGGAACCTATTAAAAACATTATTATGTTTCATAATAGTTACTTTGGAGGTCTATAAAATCTATCGTATATGAATAATATAAATTAAACTGATAATATAAAATAAAACTATTCAAAAATAACTAAAATGAAAAATAATTTCATAAATTTAAGTAACAAAATTTAATTTATATGAAAAACCCCTATTCATTAAAAAAATAACATTACATCCAAAAAAATTATGCATTAAATCAACTCAAAATATTATTTATGGTAAATTTAAAATGAATAGTTTCTAAATAAAAAGTAATTGGAAATCAAATTAATTTTAAAAAATTAAAAATTAAAAACTTAAATAAATGTATTCATAAAAAAAATAAGTTAAAATGTTTGTTTTAAAAAAAATTCTCAGCAATTGAAATTATTTCTCACCATTATTTTTTAATGAAATTGTATTTATTTTCAATTATTTTATATATAGTTATTAAATGCTTCAAATATTATTTATATTGATTTAATAAATTCCAATTTAATTGATTTATAATTATTCAACTATAATAATTATTAATATTCAATTAGGTGACTCGGGTGGCCTATAAAATATTAACTCTATGTAAACCACATATCAGATTAAGGTGCATGAAATTATTTTTTATATGTTTAGTGAGTGTGTAAAATTCCATTTAGATGTTATTTAAATTTTATAATCAATCATCTTCCAAAGTCAAAAACATGAAACAATATTATATATCTATTATGTGTTTTTTAAAGTATAATATTTAGAAAGTAAAAATACAATGGATATTAATATTTGGAACACATAATAAATATCTAAATAATAGTTGAAATAATGATTATTATATAATTATATTAAATAAAAAAATAACCTCACACATTCATTATTGATTTAAGGCATTACATATGCACTTCCAAAGATTAATTTTGCAAAACTATAGTATAACTAACATCTAAATAAAATTTATAACAATGATTGTATAAATAATAATTAATTGAAAATAAAAAAGGAAAACTGAAAAGATAATAAACAAAAAAACCCAACTGAAATAAAAAATATAACATTATTATTATCCTGATTTTAATAATAAATAATTTTCATCTATTTATTATTATAACTTTATTATAAATATAATGACATTATTATATTGACATATATATCATAAATTTTATATGATCATAATGTTATTGTCCAATATTGGATATGTGTGCTCAGGTTCCAAGATGCATGTATTGTAATTACAAATACATGTGCATGTAACCATCTTCAATTAATAATAATAATTTTATTATTATTATTATTATTATTCATAAATATGATAAATAAATATTTATTTACATAATAAATATGTTTTTTTCTAAAAGTATAAATGTTATGTTTTTAATTAATAATGTATATTCCATTTAAATTATTTTTTGTTAAATATATTTATTAATTCATTTTATTTTATATGATTATATATGTGTGTTATATTTTTTATGTTTTATTTAGCTTATAAATATAACTTATATATTATGGGATTACAATTTTACTTAATTGAATAATAATATTTTTTTTTGTGTTTCATGTAGGTAACTTTGGAGGCTTGTACATAAATAATCTAAAAAATAATCCAAATAAAATTGAAGACATTTAGAAATGACATTATAAATAATTAAAAATAAAAAATAGCAAAATAATAAACTTACATTAATATACATGATTCAAATCAATTAAGTTAAATAATAACATTTAGACTATAAAATTTGTAGATTACGCTAAAGGATTATAATATATTAATTATAAATATATTCCAAATGAAATTTTAAACATTCCCAAAAGACATATAAAATAACCGAAATTGAAAAAAAATTCATAAAATAATAAATAGAAAATATTATGTATTATTAATAATATAATACAATGTTATAACTAAAATATAATTAATTATATAAATAAAAGTAACTAATATTTTGTATTAAATATAATTCTAAATATAAATCACATATTTTTTATGAAGTCATAGTAATTAAAATATTAATTCATAATTAAAATATTTAATAATAAAAAAGGAATTTACATTTTCGTCATACGTTAAATTAATATTAATATTAGTCATAAACATAATAATAATAATCATTCACATGACATAAATGAATATTATTTAATAAATAATAACAGTAATAATATTATTATTATTAGTTAAGATAATAATAAAATAATTAATACTTATTATAATATAAGTTTTTAATGTTATTTCAAATGTCAAAATGTGTATATATTATTAATTACATTATTCATATTCACAATTATAGATTATTAATAATCATATTTTGAAATAAATTACATTATCCATCAAATTATTGTAAAATTGGTAAATATTATTTAGTTGTTTAATTTATTTTTTTCTATATATAAACCTAACATAAATACATTAAAAATTGGAAGAAATTAGTATTGGGGGTGATTATTATTAAAAAAAATTATAAAATTTTTTTATTAAGAAGATATGGGCTAAGAAATCACCTTGTTAAAACCAAATTTAAAAAAATTCTGAATATGAAATATTCATCTTGATATTTTGTTCCAAGAGGGACCTTTAATACTTAACACTTTCTTCAAATAATAAGTGAATGAGTGTGCATTTTTAAAATACACTCATCCTTCTTCAAAAAATCCCTCCACCATCGACTGGTAGTTTACGATTTTTTTCCAACGTTAATTACCCAAATTCTATTTTTTATTTTTTAGTATATTATAAAAATCACCACCCCTTTTTAATTTATACACATAATAGAACATTAGATCTTATAGATAACTAAAATCAATTAAATAAATATCATTGGGTATATATTTATATTTATAATTACACATAATTTAAATATCAATAGATTAATTTGGAGTTAGTTATATAGTATTAATTTCTCTATTAGATAATTAACATTCAGTAATAATTATTTATTTAATTATATAATAATATGTAATAGATATTAAATATATAAGATATATAATATAATTACCAAATTAATGATTATTTAAATAATCCAAATTCTGATTGATAAAATGTTTTACAATATATATATATATATATAAACACAAAAGAAAATTTAAAAGTAATTCAATAACTAAATATACATTAATGTCACTGTAACTAATTAAATATAATATAAATTAAATATTAAATTACTATATATATACTTATTTACGAATATATGTAGTAAAATAAATTTAATTAAATATATTACCAATGATTTAAATGAACTAAATATAGTCATGTCATAAGTAGAAATATAAATCTAAGTTAGTATAGATTTTATATAGTGAATAATTATAACATTTGGTTAATTTATATTTTTATATATTAAAATGAATAATAAAATTGAATAAATTATTATAATAATATATATACTATATAAAAATAAAATTATAAAAATTAAGTACATTGAATTAAATATTTCATAAAACCACATTTTTGTTTTGAATTTTTATATAGATATATTAAATGTTAAAATAGGATTTATAATTCACCACCACATCATCACTAAAATCATATATATAAGAGTGTTAAAATATAATTGAAAAAAATATTTTTAAAAGAAACACAAAAATTGAATCCAACATAAAACATAATTATATGTTTTCCAAATTGATTGCAAAAATAACAAAAAATATAAGAACTCAATATATTTGAGGATTTTAGGAATGAAATCACATATAATATATCAATAATTCATTGGAAAAAATGTAATTTTTTAGTCATTCTCGTATACATAAAACAAAATTTCCATCAAACAATTATATCAACATTATAATGGTGTAATTCAATTTATAGCACAGTTTTTCACCACATATGTCTTAATATAGATTATTAGAAACTTAAATTATTTATTAATACTGAAATTAATTAATCATTATATTCCACCACATCCAAAATAATGTCAATATAATTCATATATGTTTCTCCATTCTATATTTCCACCTTAAATTTTCAATTGATATTGAAAATTTCATTTCATTATATGAGGCTTATGCCTCCAAATCCTACATTCTCTTCTATGAATTAGTATACACATTTCATTCAAAAAATTATAGTGCAACTATTAAATACTTACTTAATATAATTTAGAAAAAAATAATTCTTATTTTTCAGAATCCCATGCAGACAATTGTAATGACCAGGTCTTAGAAGCAATATTTCATAGTTATCCATTATACATATTTATAATCAAGATTCATTTTAATTTTTTCAACAAAAATAATTCTAATTTTAGTTATCCCCTAATACTATATGAGGCAAGGGATGCATATAACCTCTCTTTAAATCTGACTATCAAATTACCATTATCTATTTTAATGGGATTTAATTTTCTACGAAAATTTTTAAATATTATTTTATAAAAAAAATTCTCATATATATTTAAAAATGTAAAAATAACATTATTTCTTTAACCAGAATTCCCCAAAGAATTCCAATATCTATTAAAATTTTAAACGATAACTACAAAAATTATTCATAATAAAAAAATCAAGTTAAATACGTGGTGACAATATAATACCATCTACTATAATAATTTTACAATACAAACATTTCAATTTTAATTGAATGTTTAAAATAATTATAGTACCAAAACCAATTCATTAATTATATTTAAATGAATCATATTTCTTCTTCTATGAAGGATAGGATTTATGGTGTTCATCATATTTTCTTGTAAGTGAAATACATTTGTTATGAACTAAAATGGTGGATAATATTTTTTAATATAAGATATATTGTAACCAGTGACATGTATTCAATTCATGTCATGGAATACAGTATTCTAATATCTCGAGAAGCATTATATGATTTGCTTTCCCTCAATCATATACTGTGATAGGGATTAGGATATAGAACTTGTGTGCATGGATAACTTCTCCAATACGGTTTAACAATTTATAAATAATTGATATTGGTTTACTAATTTATATTCATTGATTAATTGAACTGTTCAATGAATAATTCCAACAGGTAGAAACATGTGATGGCTTCCATGATATGGTAGTCAATACTCCAAAATTTTGAATCAATATATTTTTTGAAGATAGTAATTTAATGGGATATGATCTCTATGAATTAAGAAACACATAATTTATTCAAGAAAAAAATCCTCACATCATTCTACAATAAACATTTTATATTGGGAGAAGGCACTAGAACACCTTTTGGTGGATTTGAATCCTTTTAACACAATCATAGATATATCGGCTAGCCATATCTCTCATAGTTAAAAGAAAAAAACCTACTGAATTTTTTATCTTCATTATTCATCAATGAGTCATTATGGGGATATAACATTATAGGTATGCATTAATTTATGTTCTCCAATTTTTCACATTGTGTCTTTTATATATATATCGGTCATTTTTATGGGTCTTTTACAATAAATATAATGATATAATGATATCCCTAAATCCATTAAATGGAAACTATTATATATCCAAATCTATCATAAACCAATTCAACATTCATGAAATTATAAAATGAATATAAAATCATCGTTGTGAGTTAATTAATTTACAAAATGATTTATAATTTTTGACGAGATTCATTGAATAATCATCATAATCTATAATTACTCTGAGGCAATTAAAACATCCTTTGATCCTAGTTTATAATGAGAGGATGTTGAATCACTAAATTTGGGCTATAAATCTCTTCTAAAATAAAAAATTTATTAATGTAATAAGATTGTTTGAGTTTACATTTCATGCAACAAAATACATCCATGATAGATATAATGTTTCTTTCATAAACTCTATCCATTCAGGTTAGATAGATAAGGCTATGAAATTAGATACCATATCACGGAAGTCACATATTACTACGTATTTGTTCATCCTACCATTTTAAAATCATAAATGATTCCTCATGCAATATATTAATCAATATTTTTGATTTATAACTGATGAAGAATTGTTTTCAAGATGTGTTAATGAACATGAACTCATATTCCATGCATCCCATGTAAAAAATCATATCTTATTCTATGAGAGATATAAATATTAAACACTCGATTCAATTTCAAAACTATCATATAGTATGTTGTTATACGAAACACATTCATATCACTGGTTTTTACTCAAGGGATATCATAAACTATGAAATCAGTTATTTACTTGTATATTTAACTATTATCTAGCTTCCCATAAATAAGATAACGACTTTAGGTCAAACATAACAACTCTTTATGAATTCATCTAAGCCCATTGAATATAGTTCATAAAACAATATTCATATTTGAAAAAACAATTTATTAGAATTTAATTAGTATCTAAAGGCCAAACAATGTGATAATATGGGGGTTAATTTCATTTGAATCGAATTGAAAAAAATTATTGAAGTGATATAAGTAAATTATAACCTCAAGAAAATAGTATGTTTCATATATGCTACAATGTGGTTGGGTGCAATATATATCAAACATAATCATATCCTCTTAAAAAATTTCCACCACAACATATATCACTTAAATCATACATATACCTTTTAATAACATTCCCAATGAAATTGAGTGACTACTTAATAAGGAACTTTTAAATCTAGTATAGGATATCTAATCAATTCGTGATTCTCTGGAAAATAAAGTCCATGCTGATGAATTTATCATATTCCGTCTAAATGATGAGTGAATCACATTTCCCCAATCTGATTTACTAAGGAAATCATATGTGTGTCAAAAAACCATGGCCCGGAATTTATTTTAAATAATTTAAAATAGGGTTAAAATTTCATTTCAGGTCAAATTAATGAAAAAATTCAATCTTGGTTGTTAACCAACATATGAAATGATCAAAAAATTCTTACCCACACATGATTAACTATTCCTTAATTATTTCAAAGAAATATTTAAATGTATGAAGGATCTAAATCTAGTTTTCTCAATAATCATAAGTTAGAAATAAATCAAAACAATTATACATCACTATTGATATTAAAATCATTATAAAATTCCATGAAATGTATTTTAGTGGGTGTGTCCATCTAATAAGTCTTGGCTTATTACATCATGATATTGATATTTATATCTCATACATAACACATTGTATTTAGTAGAAAAATATTCTAATATTAATTATAACACCTCATCACAACACTTAATACATCATGATGATAGTCAATTAGGTAAATATCAATGTTGAAATTTGAGGGTATACAGATATTCCATTGTTCATGTAAAATAAATTTCTTGCACATGTGAATGTATAAAAAATGAATATTTAATTAAATATAAAATCATGAGAATATTTAAAACTATATATTTAATATTTTATTTATCATATAAAAAGAGATTCACTATAACCCCCATACTTCTGTTGAGGATTTGGTTTCATCAATTCATCAACTACATTTTCTTCTATATCCTCCAATCATGACCTAATATCACCCCTATAAATAATAGCTTATTTTAGATTGTATTTTCAAAGGATGTGTTTAGTCCTTTTCTGAGACAGGGATTCTTTAGTCAATCTAATGAATTCATTATGGTCATTGACAATAATAATTACACCCTTGATTCTATGAATCATCCCATATTTTGATAAGAAATTTTTGATCCACACAACTTAATTATCAATATTGGATATAGGGATCCATTTGTTCATTTATATTATGTCTTCTATAGTGGTCAATGTTTAACACTTCAATATAATAGTCAAATTATCAGAACTAAATGAAAGTCTATTGAGATCTCATTACATATTTCTTAAATTTGAAACATTCATTAACGTGACATCTTATATAGATCTATCCCTTTACTTTAACTATCAATAACATGTTTTTTGTTATCTCATGTAATTATGGATTTACTCTACCACAATCCAGTGACTCTCCCCAAAAATAGATTGATATATACATGTTTTGATCAAATTATATGGAACATTATGCACTTTTTTTATATATTTCATACATGTAAGATCCTATTGATGATGTAAAAATAATTATATCCACCTCTTCAAAGTTTGTAGAAGGATCTTGAATAATTTTAAGATACATTCCATGTAACAATTATATGGATAACTACATGTATTTTTCGATACATAAAAACATTATAAATTTACTAATGTATGTATTCTGTATTTTCCACATAGTCTCTTATATAATTATTTATAGATCTGCATACTCCATATATAGGCCACTCCACCGATTTCATTAATAGTTAATAATTTACCCAAAAAAATATTTACAGAATGTAATGTAGATATAACATGATAACTAGAATTCCATCTATAAAAATTATCATATATAAAACCATATTCCTAGTGATCAACTTATATACACAAATTTCAAAAAATATTATATAAAACCAACTATTTTTTTCACCACATAATATATATTACAATTCCTATAATATTTTCTTCATCCATTACTCGACTGTTGAAACTTCAAAACCTTATTAGACACTTTTGGAACATATGAACCTTAATAAATTATCATATAGACATACCTGACTAAATTCTAATTAATGAAAATGGTTTCAATATAAATTTGATATATATCTTAATCAAAATGGGATGTTATCTAATGTAAAATTTTAATATGAATTATCATCACAATAGGTGGAAACATTTATTTAAATTCAATATCATAAATTTAATTCTAACCCATCACCATCATGAATGATTTATATATAAAAAATATACCATATTTGTATGATTTCTTATAGAAAAATGACATAGACACAATGTGTCCCACCCATTAAGGTGCATCCACCATGATATAAACATGGCTAGAATGCATATAATCACTTTCATATCGAAAAAAATCTAAAAATTTGAACGATCGAATTTATATTTCCTAATAATAGGTTTTTCTATTATGAACATTACATTATCAACATATTAAAAAATCAATCCATATCTATATGGTTACTAACTAATCCTTCAAATCACTTAAGCTTCCCTTATATCCCAGGTCGATTATTCTTCTAAAAACATTTTTGAACCAGTGAAACACCAATATTAGGTTCACTTATTTTTTATCGTTTTTTAGACATATCTCGTTTTAATATTAATCCTGTATACTCATCAATTTATAAATTGATTCTTAAAAATTAAACCATTTAAGTCTAGACATATTTGTTTATCATTATGATTATTGATATAATACCACATTATTTACGTGTTATTTAAAAAAAAATACTTTGTATTATTTAGGATATGTTTTCACATAAATCAACCATCAGAGTTGTTCTTAAACACTTAATTATATATAAAATTAATATTATAGGTTGCATAGTTTATATTTAATATATTTTCATTATAACCACATTAGAAGGAACAGAATTGAGTAAGAATTCATATAACTCAAGAGGATAACTCATTAAAAAAATAAGAAGGGCATATCATCACTCAAACAATCAAACCACGTTAACATGGATTTGTTTCCTCATCACAACAGTACATTCTACTACTATGTTACCATAGGCATGATCTATATAAAATTCCATTAAGTCCCCTACTATTAGAGAATTATTGGATCATGTTATCAGCACCCTGATATGATTAGATAATCTTATGATTTTCCCATGTTATTTTTTATATCATTTTGAAACTATGAAATATTAAAAGGTTTCATACTTATGTATTATAATAAACAAATAACCAAATTTAATAAAGTCATTAATAAAATTAAATAAGTACCTAAAACCCTAACTTTATTGATTACTCATTGGGAATTATATATTACTATGAATAATATCAAGTTATCCATTTTCTCTTTCAAATATTCTACTAATATTTACTTTTGTCATTTTTCAAAAAACCAATTTGATGTTATCAAATAATTCACAATAAAATGGTTACAACAATCAGTATTTATAGAGTCTTTGGATGTTATTTTCATTTATATATTAATGTAGGTAATATCAAATATATGATGGATTAGAATCTACCATGGACTTTGTATTCATAAGGTTATAGATAGGAAAATCAATATCCCTAATAGATAAAACATTTCACATATTCTCAATATAATTCATTTAATTATTATAAAAAAATATATGGTTCTTAATAATGAAAGAATATGTCATATTCCACTAAAAAGATACGAATTTCCAATTTCTATTAAAGGAATCAATATAATAAAAGATCTATAATTCTAGTTCCATTGCACTTAATAAAAATAGAACATATTTTACAGCCTCTTATAAATAAAATATTCCTATTCATCCCACATGTAAATATATATATATTTACTTTCTACAATCCTTCATATCATTCAGTTAGTTTTTATTAGCTCATATATGTGATACTATCATGGTATCTGATTCCCATGGTTCAATGTTAAATAAAATTAAAATAATTATAAGAAATATATTGATGCATATAATGCTTTAATTTGATTACACTTCTCAAACTCATATACCAATATAGAATCAAATTAAATTACAATACTAAAAGAGATGTCAAATAATATTCATGATCAATTCCATAATCTATAATACATACATATATATAGGCGATTTTCATGTTTTTTATCTTTTTATCATGGGAATTTAATTAATGTAATCTTATAAAAATGAAATCCCCTTATGTAATATCACTTTTATAATCAAAAATAATTATTTTACTACGTATATAGATATTTTATCATTTATCCCATCACATGGTTATTTAAGAAGACAATCACGGGAATCACAATGGTTATAATTATTGGTTTGTAGAGGGAAACCCAATTTACAAATATATCATTGGGAAAAAATTAACTATATACAAATAAAAGAATAATCATATTAGGGTATAATGAATATATGTTACCTAAATAAATTTTAATAATATGTTTATAATCCTATTAGAATCTGAAATATCTAGATTTCAGTACACATCACAATCCCGAGGAACCTAGTTTTATCCTGACCTACCAAGTGGGATGATATCAGTACTAAAAGGTGACACTCTAGTAGAATTCTCACACTTAATATATAAAGTGTGTCATTTTATAGTGTCATGAACATAACATACCTAAAATTAATGTTAAATTCATAACTATTGTATATCATGAAATCATTATTATCTCATATTTTATTCCAATATTTATTCATACTTAAAACTATTTATTTTTTGGAATACCTATTTCAAGGATAAAATTGGTACTTTCTCATAATATTAATGTGCCACTATTTAGATTTCCCCAGTACTATGTTTTCTCGCCTAAAAATTAAATCCATGAATAGTTACATATATCTAAATGCATGTCATATATAAGGTACTAGAACACTTCGTGTAATATTTAGAACCATATATGTTTAAAAATAACTACTAGAATATGTTTAGAGAAATAAATATCCAATCCCTACCTTTCAAGAATATGGTTTAATACATAAATCATGTGGTAATTCAAACAATAACACACATCTACAATGGGAGACATTACTTAGGAGAGAATCCGGTTCGTAATAACTATGAAATATAATATGTTAAGACTATATTCAACAACTATATTCATGTTAATAAATTTAATTAAAGAACTGTATATTAGAGATGAAAAGAAATTCAAATTTTTTAATTCCTGGCATGTAATTCATTGTAATAAATTTGTTAAGAATAATTTATCATATAAACAAATAAAAGAAATATTCATATTTATTAACCATTTTATAAAATTAAATATTCATAACTAAAAATTATATAAAATATCATTTTATATTTCAAAAAAATTGATACACATATGAACATTTAATATTTAATGTTTAAATGAAAAATATCATTTTAAAATGACTAAGCTCGTTATTTATGAAAACTTTATAGAACATTATAAAATCTACAAATTTTTAATATTTTTTTCATTCTAATAATATATCATATTTCATGACTAATAGTGGGATTATAATGCATAGTCCATAATTGATATTGAATCTTATGATAGGAATATTCATAAGGATCCAATCATATTTGATGATATATTGTATATTTCCATCATGAAACAGTTCTCTATTTTATGAAAACATGGGTTTTATTCATATAATAGTATATTTTCTATCATAGTATATGGTATTTGATAAAAATAATTGATTTTTAAATATCATGTCTAATTATATAAAATATTTTCAAAGAATTCTTGAGATAATTAGAAGAATTTATTATTATATGGTGTTATGATGTGACTTCAAACACATTATGGTAGTGATGTTCATAAAAAATAGCAACATAAATATAAATGAATACTATTACACTGGGCATGGATCATCATTCATAACAATGATACCCTGAACCCCTGATATGGTGTTAGAACATTCTTCTCAAATACAAATAGTGATATGAGATTAAGAGAATTTATATTTGTATTACATTAATTGATATCCAAATTGAACAGTATCATATCTCTTTTAATGGATATCTTCAATAAATTTAAAGAGTCAAAGTAATGGAGATCCATATGCTATCCAATTTGTCTTTCACATTTCTACACATTTTTGTGTGTGATCATTTGAACATTTAAAATAGTATCTATGACATGAAAAAATCAATATTATTGATTCAGAACTAATGAGACCATTTATAAATATATAGTTGTGAGTATGTACTCATATCTCATGTATCCCCTATCATAAATTATATTATATTCGGTGATAAAGGAAAATAGTTGCATCATGATCCCCTTATAATGGTATTATCTCATTCATTTAATGTATATCAAATATTACTATTCAAGAGATATCATAATCATTGATACCCCTTGTTTTTGTGTATATCCAATAAGAAAGTCATACATGGTTCCATTGGTACCCCTATTGGAATTTACCATCACATTTAGTCTATAATATATGTATATACAATGAACTAAGTAGTATATTCAATGAATGAAATAAATTTTAAATCATGTAATGAGATGCATATAATGTAATGGTCATTTAAAACCCCTAAATATGAGCTTATCTCATCTTTTTGTTAGTGGGTTGATAGTTTTCCTATATTTTGATGCACGAATAAAATAAAAGATAAATTGATGGGCTTAAAATTTTATGTTTTCATTAAATTAAAAAAAATGGTCTGATGTAATTGAAATAACAAAAAATGTTAATAAAACTGCATTATTATTTATTAGGCTTCCTTCTAAGATCACTTACTGTATTTAATTTTACTATGATTTCTTTAACTATCTATAATAAGAACTAGAGTGTGAATTCCACATAAGGAAGTACTAAGTATGGTTAGCTTATATACTCCTAAAAATAAAAACTATTTATTAATGAAAATGATGGTTCATGGTAGCATACCCAACTTCTGAAAATATATCAATATACCCCCATATTTACTAATTTATAATTTTATATTGATGTTTTTCTACCTCTTCTGTAATTATGAATTTTAACTAAAATTACATAGTATATGATAATGTAGTTTGGGATTCCACCTTTTATTCTTCATGAACTCTATATAAACAAGACACATCCAATATATATTCCTACACCAATTTTACTTTATATATCCATAAAAAATAAATTTTCTCGGATACTCTATCAAGTGGACCAATGGTCATCTTATGGGAGGAAGTAGATTCTTAATATTTTATGTATCAATAATAACTCAAAAGTGCTATGATTTATGGTTCAAATATTGTTCTTGTGTTTTCATTATACAAAGATAATGGATTCACTTTGTTATTTTTAGCCACACGGTTATGCGTTTTCATGTTATAAAACTCATCCCTAATTATAGTGTATTCTTCACTATTTCCTTTTAGGAGTTTTAATTCATATTAACATAGTCAAACCTTAATATAATCTACCCATAATTTCTATGTATGTGAATTATTAACTTAATTCAAATCATTGACATGGAAATTTATAGTAGTAGATAAGATCTTAATTAATTACAAACATATTCCCTCATTCAAATATTATTAATATCCTGAAACACGTATCTCAAAAATAAATTAAAGAAATGGATAGAAAAATATCAATAATTCATGCATTGGAACCTTTCTCTCTTCTTTATGGTCACTGGTGAACTCCTCTAATGTATTCTTCCCTTTTTTATGTCTGGACATTGGATTCAGTTTCATATTCATTCTTAGCTGAAATTTATCTTGGATTCCTATGTGATTACCTTCAATTTATTTATCTTGGATCCATCTTAAGATATATATAAATTTCATTTGTATGCTCTCTCAATGATCGAAACATGTGTACAATGAATCACAATATTTCTATACATAGAGGCCACTGCCATATTAAACATGAAATATATCTCTCTCTTTTAATAGCACTATAAAATCATGGATAAATGGAACACTTTTATTAGCACGCATAAAGGTAAAATTTATGAGTGATAAAATAAAAATCATAATAAATAAAACCATTTTATAAAACATTTCATAGTTCTATTCAATTTAATCATTTCTCAATTCAATGTTAATGCTGATATAAGTGTTCCATTTATCACTAGTAAATTTCTTGTGAATAAATATAGACTTTACCAGTTCAAAATTTTCCTTTGTTAAAAGGTTAAAACAAAAAAAATTATCAAAACATAATTTTTTTCGATATGTATGATTATACCATTTTTCAAAATTAATACTTTTGAAATACATAAAATCAATAAATAAAATATTATAATTAAATAAAAAATTAAAACATGTAAAATTAACAAATTTTGAAAATTATTACATTAAAAAATATTATAAAAATGAATGTATCATATTAATTATATAAACTAAAAACTATTGGTAAAATTTAAAAAAAATGACTAAAATTTAATAAATACATTTGAATATATAAGATTCATAATAAATAAAAATAATATAATATTAAAAAAATTGAAAAGTAAATTTTTATAAACATTAAATATTAAATTCAAATTCAAATATTTTTTTATTTCAATAGAATGATTTTATAGTATTGGAAAATATAACTGTATATAATATTTCTATAAAATATTTATCCATTTTATTAGTTACTAATATTTTTTAAAATGTAAATAATAATATTTTAATATATTTTTAATTAATATTTTTTCAAATTATTCTATTAATATTATATACATATATATTATTATTTATTATTAATATTTTTATAAAAATTCACCTAAAAATCTATATATTTAAAAATATTTTTATATTATTTTTTGAAAATTCAATAAAATTATTATTAAATACACTTTATATATATACATGAGTATTTTTGTGTCTGTGTATGTAGGTTTGTGTTTGTGTTTGTATTTGACTTTATGTGTATATTTTTGAATCGATGTGTACGTATTCTTATGCATGTGCATGTTCAAGTATGTGTTTGTAAGATTATGTGTATGTACCTGTATGTTTTCTAATGTAAATGTATATCTATAAACATTTATGCATGCGATTATTTGTGTTTGTGTATGTTTGTTTATGAGTATGGGTACCTGTATGTGTACGTGTATGTTTACCAATATGTGTATGTGTATGTGTATGTGTATGTATATCTGTATGTTAATGTGTTTGTGTATGTGTATGTGTATATGTTTGTGTGCATATATGTGTATGTGTATTTGTATGTGTACGTGCACGTGTATGCTTATTTGTATGTGTACGTGTTTGTGTACGTATATGTGTATGTGTATGTGTATGTGTATGTGTCTGTGTATGTGTATGTGTATGTGTATGTGTATGTGTATGTGTATGAGTATGTGTATGTGTATGTTAATGTGTATGTGTATGTGTATGTGTATGTGTATGTGTATGTGTATTTGTATGTGTATGTGTATGTGTATGTCTACGTGTATGTATATGTGTGCATATTCATATGAATGTGTATGTATGGGTATGCATATATGTGTTTATATGTATGTGTATCTATATGTATGTGAATTTATAGGTATTTTTTGTTTGTCTCTATTAAGGTATAAAAAATTTGGTGCCTTTCACTTTTCCAAAAAATTCAATGTATTGTCAACACATAGACGATATAAGTCCTTTTTGAAAACAAAATTATCATGTCTATCCCAGAATATTTAAATAATTTTCATGGGGGTGAATCCGTGTGTGAAAATATTTTGTTTGAACCTAATCTAATGATAATTTTCTATTATTGTAAGGAACTATATCTCCCTCATAGCTGATGTATTAAGATAAAGCACAAAGAAATAGGGAAAATATATTTTTATATTATTCTGCTAAAACAGTCCAGTCCAAGAAGTATTCACCAGTAATGTGCTAATTCATTGAAATAATAAGAACACTAATTTTATAATATGTGGAAATTTCACCAACCCTTAGTGTTTACATCCTTTATAAGATAAATAGATTACTTCTCTTGGATATTCAAAAAATACACTACTCCCAATTCAAGTGGAGCCCAATGATTATCTTGCACTATATTTCTCGTTCCATAAACAATGAAAATAAGATATAACAAAGATTTCGTATCGATCTGCTTCAAATTCATCCACTCAATTAACATCACAAAAAGTACACTTAGATTATCTCTTCGAACATCATTTGATATAGGACTTTCATCACATCTCCCTTTTTACAAAAATAGTCCCAAAAATTGATTTAAAATTCAAAGAATCCAACCCTTCATCTGATTTTATGGATTAATTCTTCTCTCTAAAGCCTTCTAATACCATATCTTGTATACACTGTATTTTACTATATTTAAAATTTTCCAATGATATTATGTAAACTAATATTAAGTCAATCTATTTCATAATTGAAAAACATTAAATATATCAGCAGAATTATTGGGGAAAATTACATGGCCATAGTTTTTCTACCATCTATATAGTGTGGAACTTCATTCATTGAGATTTTTTTATTGTGTAATCCTATATTCTTGTGAAATGTTACATAAAAGAATATAATTCAAGGACTAACAACCATATTCATTTTATGGGTTAAAGCTAAAGTTAAGATCCACTAAATCTACTCAACATCAAATATTTAAATTATCAAATATTTGGAGAGATTATTTAATATTCAATAGTCTTTAAATTTGTTGTGGTGAAACCAAATCAAATAAATTTAGGACTCAAAAAATTTTGGGCAAAGGATTATAATCAGAAACTTTTCATATTTCAGCCACAATATTTTAGTTTTTAAGCTATCAATTTTATTTTATTATATTACCATATCCAATGTGGTTCCCCATAAGCAATATGGGTATGATCAAACTCTAAAACCATTGTATGTTTCCTTAACATATTTGTGGAAACACATTATTTTTAGTGTCATGTAACCCATTACACCACATTAATCAATGTTAAAAAATTTACACCCTCTCCCCATAATCTCTTTTCATGGTATGTAGTTCCTCTATTGAATAAAATTCCTCAAATAACAAGTTCACTAGGTTCCCCCTAACTCATTTCAAATCGAATTTGATTCCCTTATGTCATGTTGTCTATCATATATGAATATCTTCTTTCAGATTATTAAATAACTCATATTATAGTTCTTATAACTTTTTATGTTCATTTTTATGTCTTGTAACTAAACATAATCGAAAAACCACATCATGATAATTTTTTTTACAATATCTTACCCTATGATAGTTGATAGACTCCAAATTGTTCAAAATTTTAATCTAGTAAATTGGAACCTAAAACCATTTTAACTAACTATTCACTTATTGGGAAAATTATTCAAAACCCACTTGCCTGTAGATAGTGAAACAATGATTCATTAATCAAAAAAAAATAGTTTCTACATGAGTCAAGCTCACTGTGAGAAAAAAGAGTTTGAAGAAAAGATCCCCATAAAAAATTTCTTATTATCCATCATCTTCAACACACAAGGCTCTAGCCTACATAATCCTAATTGTCACTCAAAAACTCTTTCCCATTTTGAAACTCCATAATGGGATTAATTCCACTCTTTCTATAGTAAATAACAATCCTATATCCGTTAATATAATGTCATGGATAATTTCTCCCATGGGTTTTATAGAAATATTCACCCCATTTCTCAAAAACCACAAATATAACATTTCTAAAAGTTTAAAAAATATATTTAAAATACAAAACACTAATTTAATTGAGATTTCAGCCCTTTCTCTAATTTTTAAATACCATGGGGAGTGGGTATATGTTTTCTAAAAAATCTATTTATTGTAATTTATTTGGAATCAATGATCCAATTGATACATTTAAAAATATTATTTTGGTAATTATTGTGTCATATTATTCACAACTTGATTACATGTGGACACATAATCTAATAGAACTATGTTTTCCCATTCTCATCATTATTAAAATGATACTTTGTCTTGATTTACTTTACCCTAGAATAGTGGGTGAGAGTTTTTCTATAGTTAATATCACTCGTGTTATCCCACATGATAGTGATAAGAGATTTGACATTGAATCTAGAATCGGGATTTTATTGCTTCACCTAATTCTATATAATACATAAATGGCTGACTACTATGTATTAATTATATATAGTGCTAAAGAAAATTTATTAATTCATCTCACTAAACCATAAAATATGATAACCGTGTATATAAAAATACCAAATGATATTGTCATCCCGTTATTTGTAAAACCGGCCCACTCTGTATCAAGGCACCTAACCAACTCTTTTTGTTGTGATTTATTTATAAAAAACCCAAAATTACATTGAATGGCGATGATATCAGTGTATCATCTTCATCACTAGCATGTTTCTCTCATTGGTATTCTTTTTTATCATAGGTCGTGGAATTTGGAATTCAAAATATTATGCTATGGTGATATAGAACACATAAAGATTAAAATATTCTTTATATTTTCTATTATTTTACATCACATCCACTATCATTTCTAGATAATTTCATCCGGCTAGATACCAAATTTTTTAACATTCTAGAATCCTTTATACCAAACCTTTTGAGTAATACATTTTACTATCTTATTTTAGAAATTAAAGTTTCTTTTCTTAATTTAATCAACAACAATGTGATCGTAAAGTTTATTCATCTATTCATGATTATATTTAATTCCCACCTCATGTATTTGAATATTTTTTATCTTTACTTCATACTACATTAAAAAAGTTACTCATCCTCATAAATGAGAAGAAAACTAATTTTACTCTATCCTTTTTTATATTTATATTGTGACATACACCATCTCGTTGAAATAAATGAATTTTTAAGAGTTGATTAAAATTATAAAACAATGATCATAGAAATTTATTTTGTCTATGCAAAGAATTCTTCAAAATGTATAACTTGATCTCATTTTCATAAACACAAAATCTATCTAGTTACGCAATATGAAACTTATCCTCAATTACTCTATTATGAAATATTTATTTAATAAATACTTTATACACCATGAATAGCATTGTCAATGAAATTTTCATGTATGGATGAATGGTTGCTATTAGGTAAACTGGGGAAGCATTCCCAGTATCTCCAATTAAATCAATTTAGTAACATCACATGTATAGAGACCTGATCCAAAATATCCTAGAGATAGTATATAATACTACTACATTAGCATTATTAGAAGGAATCAAATCTCGAAGGACTGAAGACATTAGTAGTATTGGTAAACCAGATACATACATGAGTATGTTATTACAATCTAATACACTAATTACAATAGAATTTTCTCTTTCCATCAAAATAACATTAAGGATAACATTATTCTATCTAGTAAAACCCTTAATATCTTTCATAGAATGATTCTTAGATTCATCAGGAACAAATATTATATGGTTGAGCAGAAATACTCATTATGGGTAAAGTATAGCAGGAGAAATAATGAATCAATGTGATTAATAATTTTAGAGTGGTAAATAATTGATTACACATACCATATAATAAAAAGACTGAGAACAAAGTTCATAAAAAATATGAAAATGAAATAAATGGAAACACATTCCATTCAAATTATTATATAAATAAAAATAAATATTAAATTCTAAAAAACATAAAAACCTTACATGTAATCAATGAACTAAAAATTAAATGTATCCACAGATATGTTAACACAAAATTTCATGGATGAAAAATAACTGTAACTGAATGAAATAAATTCTTAATTATGGGATTCCATGTTTCCTAGGTACCAGGTACATTTAATGTCAGTATCATTAAAACGATTGTTTAAAATGTATTTAGAAAAACCCATCGTAAGATGCAAGATAAATGACTCATCCCATGAGACTACTGAGGCATCAAGGGGATATATATAATCAGGACCCACCAATGTCGTACTAAAAACAATTACTCATATTGAATAATCAATATAAAAAATATATCATATTAAATAACCATATGAAATCAATAATACATAATTATCAATATTTTACCAAATAATCAAAAAACTTCCAAAGTAAACACCATAAGTAAAATGGTATACGGTTTAGGAAATAGTTATATCCTTGATTGACTATATGGATAATTATGATAAATTTATTGATCATATGAGATTTAATATTTCAGGGGGATATCGAATTAATCAAGGAAATGAAAGATATTGTTATCCTTTTCAAAATTAATAATAAACCTTCTATAGGAATAATAGGGATGGTATCAATACAAAATACCCAACAATTAGTAAAATAAATGGCTATTTTTTAATGATTATAAATACTATAAAAATACATTTTAATAGAAATATTGAAGAAAATAGCATACTGTATGGAATTTTTGTGAAAAAAATTATTTATAATGTTTTTTACAAAATAACTATTCAAACATGTAAATTAATGTTATAAGGAAGGATGGTGGAAAATATATAAATATCATACCAAGTAAAAGGATCATTCCATTTTTTTGGTAAAAAGGTAAGGATAATTCATTATTCGGAAAGAGACAAGAAGGTTCCATAAAAAGCCGTAGTAAAAGGAAAATGGGGTAAATTTTATTTATGAAATATTTTTTAAAAGATTTTTTTAAAAAAAATAAATAAATCATGGTTTTATAAGAAAAAATTTTCTCCGACTAAAAATCTAAATAAGCTCATGTTTTCTAAAAAAAACGTTTTCTAAAATAGTTTTATGATTCATGAGTGAAAAAATGGTACTAATACGTGAAAATTGTCATAAATAAATACAGACGATAGAAATAAAGGTTTTATTGAATAATGGTCATAAATTGTTTTCAAATGGAAATACCATTGAAATATCATTGTGTTATTGTTGCGATAAAAAATCATTAAACATTTCAAATTTTCACATAACACATTGAACCATTACAATTCATATTCCTCATGATGGAATAAAATTTAATGAAAGTCCTAATATCATGACAGTAATTAAATTCATGATATTTCATGAAAAGGTTGTTTTTATACATCATATAAAAGAAACTAGGTTCATAACAATAAATAAGTCTCAATGGTATGTAAATTGAGACAAAATTCTAAACCTTATGTTTCCTTTTGGGTGAACGTTCACTATCACCCAATGTAATAAACTTATGTAAATTATCTACTTAATTTGAGCCAATTTAATGATTATCATTGATGTTATTTTACTTTTTACTATGTTATATACAACAATGTAATAAATTATGTTTACATTGTATATTCTATCCAAATTTGGATTATGTCTCCAAATCCACTTTTGTAGGTCAACAATGGTCATATGTGTCATTATATAACATGGAAGGAATAATAATATGAAATGATATTTATATTTATGCATCAATTTTAATTTCAGAACAAATAATAAAATATAGTAATGGAAAATTAATCAGTGATTCAATCATGGTGACTGTTGTTTGTACATAGTCATGTATAACGTTATTGGATTTCAACGATTCTTATAGAAAGAAGGTATGTATAATAATATCATTGCATAATGATAATAATATCATAAATACCTTATTATTTAACATTATATACTTACATATATACTTCTTGTTCTTTAAATATAATCTCATCATATCAAGGAGGGGTAGTCCACAGGTCCACGAACAACATTATCACTTTTAAACTATGTGTGAAAATGTAATAAATAAAATGATATATATATATATATATATATATTATTTATCTAAAGTTAATTATTTCAAGAATATCATATATATGTTTAATTAAGACCATAATTTATACATTCCATGTATAGTGTGAACGAATCACGTCACTTTGAAGAGGTCGTAGTCTACACTTCCACAAACTATGTTATTGTATTTACAAAATATGAAAATCATAATAGTCTAAATTGTAAAATAATTGAATAAACTTAAATTCATAAAACATATGTCATATTTAACATATATAATTAGTATTTATAAAATAATGGCCACCATTAGATGTGGTAAAGGAAAAATGAACAATGAACATTTAGTGAGGTGGTAGTTCGCTGTAAAATGAAATAGTATGTTCACTACCCATTAGAATGATGTGTGTGTTAGTGTAGGTATAACCCATAATACAAAAACATAATAGTATATTGCAGATATTTTATTCATCAATTAATGATTATTTAAAAATTATTGAAGGGGTGTAGGATTAAATGAACGAAAATTTATCGTTGTAAAACATTACATTAAAATCCAGTAACTCCTTTTGGTTTATACCAAAGGGCTTCTGTAATAGGATTTATGCACATAGTGAGTCTTCAAGGATAATGGGGGGGATTTGGGAAGATATTTTGTCAAATTCCAGGCTAACCTATGTGGTTTGAGATGTGTGGGGAATGGGGAGAGTTGGCTGCCTTTATAAGTTGGGAAAATCATTCAGTTTTTATTTTTTGAGAAGAAGTTAGTTATACCCACATTTTTACCTATGAAATGACTTAAAACCCACCCCAAAAAACTTAATGATTAGTGGAAAAATTATTTCCATCATGTGGGTGTTGGATATGTGGATAGTTCATTTGGTACCTTAATTTTAATGTCTAGTCCCCTTTTAGGAATATTTTTACCGTAATAATTTTAATTAATTTTAACTATATTTATTTATGATTTTTATATATCAGATTAATATATTCAATTTTTGCAATTAGTGTCTCATGTCAGATAAACATTCCAAAACATGGATATTACTTTATAATTTTAGGGTGTCACATTCTCCCCCACCTTATTTAAATCGAATCCTCACAATTTAAACCTGATCATGGTGAATTATTGTTTCATATTTCCTATGTTTAAATCCAAAATCCTAAGAATATTTCATAATACATCCTCTATAAATGTGATAATTGTATGTGAAATGATTACATGGACTGCTGAGTAACATAGAATCTATGTAGGAGAACATTAGTAGAATATGAATGTATGTACTAGAAGTAAAAGAATAAATATTTATATGGAGTGAATGAGGTCACAAGAAAAAGTTAATGATCAATTTAATGTTGAGGACATCAAATCCATGAACGGATTATTATTTTGAAGACTATTGTTTAAAAAAAATTAATCTATTATGAAAAAAATTGACCATATTCCTAACGTGTAGTGATTATTTTAATACCAAATAATTTACGGAAATATACATAAATTACATTTTTTATAAACCAAATTTTCATCATTTATTTGGAAAGTGATAAATTTAAAATTCATCTAACAATTAATTTTGATTCCTGAAGTGCTAAAATACAATTCTTAAGGATCATAAGGCCCATAAAAGAGGGACATGTCTAAATATTTTTCTCTACCTATTTTCTAAAAATAATACGGTTAATAATTAATCTGTAAACCTAAAAAGTAACACTAATAGCTTTTATTTAGCATCTCATCATCAAATTTATCAACTAAAAATTAATTTCTAACTTGGAAACTGTGTAGGTCATGAGATAGTGATGATCCTTTATCATCCTTCGGTCATGGGTTTATGTATCGTGACCCTACTGTATTTGATGGTTGTCACCTAACATAAATGTTTTCCTTCTATAAAACCATATTAATATAATTTAAAAATTAAATATGATAGACATAATTGAAATTAGTTTAATTATTATATTGTATTTTGTCTATGATTTTTCACACAATATGAATACATAAATACTTCATCCAATTATTTTCACATTGGTCTTTCCATGTTCTAGGGGTTATCCATAATATCATTTATAGTATTTCAATATCCTGACACCTTACTTTTAATCTGAAGCAACATAGGATTAACGTTGTATATTCATTGTCAAAATCCAACATTTTGGTTTGTAATGAAAATTAGAATCGTCCTACATTTATCCTTAGGGAGTGGAAAACCATGTGAATAGTGAGACCCATTGTCATGTATTAGGCTACACCAAGTCAGGATTAGAATAGCTTATTAGAGTCATTACACTTAGGTTTATCTGTGCCATTTGATTGTCCACATATAGTATTTATAGAAATATTTATTTCCAAGAAGACCCAAATAATCTATACCTTAACAACATTATAAGATTTTCTTATATTCTTATCATCAAATTATACATTAGGGTGATGTTATATGACCTATTTTTTCTTAATTATAGTTCATAAGAATGATATTAAACCTCCCTTTAGTACCAACTATAGCAACTCAAACCCAGATAGCATGGATCCAGTGTCATGTACCATTACATTGACAATATTATAATGAATCAAATCCTAAATGATGAAAAGTTTAGTAGTATTTATAAACAAGAAAAATAAATGAATTATTTATTATATAAGAATACATTAATCACGAAATAAGTTTTTAATTATTTCTGATTAACATTTTGGATAAAATTATTCTATTAAGAACATAATTTCACATCTTTCAAAGTACACATATTGGATTTCTGGGGGAAAAATACATGAGAGATTATATGATAAGTCACGGTAATGTGTATCATATTAAATAATTCCTCAATGAGGTTAATAATTATGGGAAGGTAAAAAATAGAAGACAAGTACCATATAATGATAAAACTGAGAAGGAATGGAATAAATAATATTGTAAGGTAATAAATGTCAACACATGTTATTCCAATAACAAAATAATGAAAAATAAATATTTATAGGTATGTAAATAAAACACATTCCCTTTAATCAATGTTCTAAAAATTAAATGTATCCATAGATATTTCAACTCAAAATATCATGGATGAATAATTATTGAATATAACTGAAGTAAATTCTTACTTATTAGAGTCCATGTAACCTAGGTACATGGTACCATTACAATCTAGACCATTCAAAGATAGTTTACAACATTTTGGCTAAAAATCATCTAAGGAGGCTAGAAAAATGACTCATCCAATGAGACTGTAAACTCATTGAGGAGAATACTATAACCGTCCCCCTTGTTTCATACTAGTCCAAAACATTCCTTTTATTTAATAATCAAAATAAATAATATACCCTATCAAATAACCATATTAAATAAATAATATGGAATTATCAGGTTTTCTTAAAAAAATGAAATAAATTTCCATGTATAAACTGTATGTAAAATTTTATATGGTTTAGGAAATATTAATATCAATGATTGATGATATGGAAAATCAGGAAAAATTAAGAGATCCTTGGAGACTGAATATTTCAAGGGGAATAAGATTTTATTTATGGAAGTGAATAGTAATATTATGCTTGGCGAAATCAATAATAAACCTTATAGTGTAAGAATTAATATGCTATCTATAAAACCAACCCTAACTGTAGTAAAATACAGGGTTTTTGTTTTTGATGAATAGAAATACTACAAAAATATATTTTAAAAGCATTATTGAGAAAAAATATCCTTATGTTTTGAAAAAACTTTTAAAAACCCTATCCATTGAAAATATATATTGTATACATTTTCTTTGAAAATTCCTATTTGAAACATAAAAATGAATCTTCTAAGAAATAAAGTAGCTAAACCCATACATGAAATACAAGGTAAAAAGTACCTTCATTTTTTCATGGTAAAAAGATAATAAAAACTCTTTATTTAGAAAAAAAATCCGTTAATAAAATTTTAAAAGATAAAAAGGGGAAAAATCTATTTACAAAATAATTTTTTATTTTTATCAAAATATTTTAATAAAACATTTATTTATAATTAAATATGTTTATAGAAAAAATAGAGAAATAAATTCAAATTTTTAGAAGAACATTTTCTATAATATTTTTAGTACCAAATACAGGAAAATAGTTCAAATTAATGATAAGGGTTATGACTAAACCATTGATATAGAAAGAAATATTTTTATTAAACAATTATAATATAATTTCCTATAATGGAAATAATATTTAATTAACACTAATTTTATAATTGAGGAAAATCACCATTAAACATTCCATAGTGTCCCATACCACATTGAAACGTTTTATGTCATATGCCTCATGAAGGAATAAAATATAATGAAATAAAAAATATCATGATAGTAATTAGATTCAAGATATTTCATGAAAAAGGTTGTACATACAGCCAATAAAATTATTAGGTGTCTAACCCCAAAAAATTGTCTGTGGGATGTAAATTGGGATGTAACCATTACTTTTTTGGGTCGTTTCACGTAAACATTGATTTAAAACATGTATAATAGTATTGAGTTAATTATATACATGATGGATAAAATTATTAGTTTTTTCATTAATTTTATTTCAATGATCACCATGTGATATAAAACTACATATAAATTTTGATTATGTCGGGGTTTTTTCACGAAATTTGATTTATGTGTCAAAAGAACCTTTCGAAAGTCATTTATGTGAAAAGGTTATATAGTATAGAATGTCCTGAATAATAATCATGACCAAAATTTTATATTTATACAGAAATTATACATCTAAAACCAATAATTAAATATGGTTATTAGAAATTAATCAATGATACAATCATGGATACGATAGTCGATACATATGCATGAGTAATGTTCACATTATTCAATGATCATTGTCGAAGGTAGGTATGTATAATAATATATTTCTAAAAGGAAAATTATATCATAAGTTATATATTATTTAATCATATATATATATATAATTTTCGTGATGTAAATGGGGTCACATCAGGTTGTGGAGGCGGTAGGCCACATGTCGTCGAATGACGTTATCATTTTTTTATGTGTGTGTGAAAAAGTAATAAAAAATTATATATATATTATTTATAGAAAGATAAATATTTATATAATATCATATATATATATTTTATGTCACATATGGTTAATAAAAACAATCCTTTATACCTTCCATGTATATTGCGCATGAATCACATCACTTTGAGGAATGGGTAGTGCACACTTCCGCTAATGATGTTAACATATTTATAGAACATGGAATTTATAAGAGTGTGTATGTGAAAATAATTAAAGAATATTAAATAAATAAAAAATTTCATATATGACATATGTAAATATCTTTTCCATCCTAATTTACATCATGAGAGGTGGAAACAAAAAAATGAATCATCATCATTTCGTGAGGTAGTAGTTCTCCATGCACTGAAACACTATAGTTGTTATCCATTAGAATGATGTTTGTGTTAGTGTGTATAGTCACATTAATACAAAAACATCTAAATATATTTATGATAATTTTTTTATCATATTATCATTATTTAAAAATAATTTTAGTGGTGGGGGAGTAAATGAAGGAAATGAGATCATTGGAAAATATTACCTTAAAATCGGCTAACTCTTTTTGGTATATACCGAAGGTATTCCTTTGTATCAATTTCACATTATTCCTATATATGGGATGAAAATGCAGGGTTTGAAGGTAAAATCATCTGCAAGGTTTCTATGTTTTAATAGTGAATTTCAAATTGAAATTTATTCAAATGATATAAATTTTATTAATTGATAAAAAAATGGTCTAATTAAACTCTAAAACCAATTTAAAATATTGTTTTTCCGTTAAAATGAATTATAGGGAAATTAGTTCTGAAATAAAAATTTTAATTCTTTACTATTAATTAAAAGATTATATGTTTCCAAAAATATCAAAAATTCACCCTAACTTAATATTTATATTTACTATTTCAAAGATGATGTTTATGTTAACATATTAAATCAATTATAGTGTCAAAATTCTTGTTAAAAATGGGTTCTCTCTTATAATTTGTTAATAAAAAATAAGATTTTGTGTGTAAAATAAATTTGCTCCTTATCTTATGCCTACAAAAACTAATGGACGAATATAAAAAATATTATTGAATAAATAACATATTTATTTCATTAAAATCATTAATTAATTGTAAATATTTGGAAGAATAAATATATTATTACACATATTATATGAAATTGGTTCTCATTTTGATTTCTCAATAATTGGTAACCAATGAATTCATTTCATATTTATATAAACCAAAAAAATTAATAAGTTAGATAATAAGATACATATGTTCTAACATAATAGTAATGTTTTATTATATTTAATAATAATATTTTTATAAGACATTATTATTTGGTGAAAATCGATCTTTAATCTAACTCCATCTATTGAGAAATGTCACCATATAATGTAATTCAATCTAACCCAGTGTTACATGAATTACAAGATATAGAATATACTATATTTTTTAATATTTTAATATATCAGGTTAATATGTTCCATTTTTACACATGTGGTCCTCTGTCATACATGAAATCGAATACAAGGTTGTGACTTTAGAATTTTGGAGTGTTAAAACTTATACACAAGTTATAAATTTTTTTGTGTAACATTTTAATCATACATAATATTATTTCAAAGAAACTATTAGGTTCTTGTAATGTTTTTGGTCTCCATCCAGTCAAAAATTCAAATATTTGATTTTATTCAATTTGGAAATGCTCATATTTCATATATTTAATTAAGTTATCATATTTAGAGGCCGCATAAAAACACTTTGTATCTAATTGAGATACAGAATAGTGTTTTCATAGAGTCTGCATTATAACTATTTTCACTAAATCTATAAATTCTATAATGGCATCCAAATTAGTTTTTTCAGTCATGTTAATTACTAGTTTTTGAAGATTGAGAACTTGTTTTGTTTTCCTCATCATTAGTTTCATCAATATATTTTAACACAATAACATATTTTCCCATTATTAATCTCACATTAGATACAATATCTTCTGAATAATCATCTTTATGTTACTAAAAAAATATACTCATGGTATTTTTAATTATACCAAGTCTCCAAAAAATCTAATCATGACTTCCAATGATTTACCCAAAAAATTTATATCACTTTTATGTATTTCTTTTGGTTGAATAACCATTGTTATGACCATTATTACCGTGATGATAGAATATCTTTTTCATCTTATATGATTAAAAAACCATTTAGTTATGAAAATTTAAATGTACTTAGGTTTCAAATTATTCCTTGAACACATTTCATATTGGCAAGTCATTTTATTTGGAAATAACGATGCTCAATTATATATATATTCAGATGTGTGAACTACCCCATTAAAAAATTCATCTTTATATTCTTTTGAAACATTATTTTTTATCAAATATTATTTATAATATATTTTATAATAAAAAATTAATCAATTTTCATGAGGAGACCTCATTTGTGACACTTGGTGTTATAACACATTATTGTCCGGATTTTACTCTATAAAATTATTAGTAAATTTTGTGTCACTAAAAATACATAATTTCAGATTCCAAATATTTATCATATTTTCTTACATAATATAGTATCATGGATGTAATTTAGATAAATTGAATTTGTTATGTATGACCATCATAAATTTAATCTTATTGTAATCATCAATAAAAATAACAAAATATCCCTTTCCATCAACATCCCTTGGTGATATTAGTTTTCACACATCTATGTGCACCAACACAATTAGGCTCACTATCTTCTTTTAATTTACCCCATATTTTTTTGATAATGTTCCATTCTTGATAGATCTCATACAGAAAAGTGAGAATGCGTAAATATTTAAGAATTTCTCGATATTGATAATTATTCACAGGGTCTTACTAGTAATTTTTACATTCATATAAAAGTCACTTATTATATATATTTTTATTATTATTCCTCAAATAAAATTTATCTATCATGTCCTCCATCATCGAGATGGAAATTCCCCATCATGTTTATTTCCCTGCATCAAAATAGAATAATATTTCCCACTGAGGATGCATTCTAATTGATGTTCAACATGTGCTATATATAAAATAATTGACTCAATCATTATAGATTGTGTCATAGTCCTTTCACTAATAACACATGAATTCAACTATGATATCTTCCTCCAATTTTATATATCATAAATCCAATGATCATAGACATATAATTATTTCCAAAGTTAATGAATTTTTTTTCATACATGATTTACATGATTATATTCATATACCCAATCATTTGGAAAGTAAAACTAATTTCAATAATCACTGATATAACAACATCCATTATATTAAAATTAATTTTAGTTTTGTATTCCATATAATATATTACCATATTGATCTATGGTCATTTTTTCCATCCATTGGTGTAAGAATGTCTTATTCCATCTCTAGATATAATATTCCATCCTCAACATGTATAGTTGAAATATAATTATGTTTTTTAATGTCACATGTTCAATATTAAAACTTCTCATATTTCTTTTTATGAGTCTCTAAATTCCGACGTTTTATACACTTTATGAAAAATAAATGAATTTGTTACCATATCCTTTCCATACAAAAAATATCCCTTAAAAACAAAAAAAAACTATAAAATTTTCTTCTCATCTATTTTTTCCCATTACCATTGAAATGCGTTTCTTCTATTAAACACACAATTTTTCCCATAGAACATATTAAAAAAATATCTCCAAATATCTTCTGTATAGTTTTTTGTCCTCTGTTCTCCACATTTGGAATTTTCAGTCTTTTTTGAGTCACCAAAATCAACATTTTTCTTGGTATTTAAGTTTAAGGTCTCACATAAACTAGTAATTTTTTTTCCTTTTGATCAATAACCTATAAAAATTACACATTATTTACAATCACTGCACTTGTAGAGAGGTATCCTCCTTATCTATTTATTTCTCATATACCTCCTTGTCTTCTTTAAAAAAAATCACATACTAGATCTATGATTACCTATCAACTATTAGATGAAATTAGTGACCATTATGATTTCATCACATTATCAAAACGTATTTTAAATATTCTCAATAAGTTTTACATGATATTTTTAAAATTGGTAAAATCGTTAATGCTTAAAATCAGGCCTTCAATTTTTGAGATTTAGATGAAACTCCCTCTCCATGTTTCTATAATGTCAATATTTATTTCATTAATTTATAGTTCTCAACATTAGTTTTCTTCCCCTTAAATCTACATATATTGAATTGAGTCACATACCATTCCATTGGATTTTTATCTCTATAAATATTTATTTTATAAGGGTAGTTTCTAATAAAATACTCAGTTTGAATCCTCCCACAGCTTTATCTTCTTCTTCCTCATCACTACATAATAATTATGTTTCTTCCATTAAAAACATAAGAACTTGCTCAATTATTAATTTCTAGTTTTCGACCTTATCCACTATAGCTTCATCCAAGTTGGAATAATTTTAATAGAAAATATTATTATTTTTTAATAATTTCTAATATGAATTCCACTTAACGTTCATAATCATGAATTTATTTTTCAAGGGTTATTCATATTAATTATATTTTCAATAAATATTTTGGATCATTATATAATGATTAAAAAAATTAAAACATAAAAAGGGTATGACTTTATTTAAATATTAATTTTTACAATATGTGGTTTCTTAATAGGGAATGAATTAAACCTTCATTAATTTCACATTCATCAAAATCTTCTTGCATTATTAGTTTTTCATATACATTCATACGACATCATAATAATTCTATTTATATGAAAATCATTTTCATTTTTTCTCATCTTATATATAATGAGAGTGTTATGAATGCTATACAATATGGCCTCTTTTGGAAACATTTCATCGAGTATTGATAAATTTATGTAGAAATGTGTTTGTAGTGTTCTTATGATTCAATTTTTGATTTTTATATCATAAAAATTTTCTCTATTTCCACTCATATACTCTATTATAATATTGAATTAATAAAATAATTCATCAATTTTCTCAGTGCACAGCATCCAAAAATCCTTTTACTTATTCCATTAAAATGACAATTTTATTTTTTGGTTTCTCAATATCAGTTGTAAATACTAAAGATTTATAACCATATAGAAGGTGGGGATTTAAATGAAATCATGTTAATATATATTGAAATAGATAGTGGAAATCCTGATGAATTTACTCTTTATAGTTTCAAAGCAATATCCATTTGGTCTGATTACGATAATGTTCCATTCTGAATGAAATATACAATTTCATATGTGGAAGTCATGTGAATATCCATTTCCATTTGTCGAATGTATTGTTCAATATTATTATTCCCCATTTTAAATTATTATCATTAAATATAGGAATTAAATTTTGGTTTATGATTGCTTCCATAGATTTAATGACTGGGATCTTCTTCAAGAACCATTAGATTTGATACCATTTTTTGTCTAAAGCATAGTATCTACCTTAAGTGGAACTGAAAATATGTGTATATCAATATTGTACCTTGATCATTTCCAATTATCATGTTCATATATAATATAAAACACTTATTCCCCCAAATACCATCTAAGGTGATAATTAACTAACAAATAGCGACACATTAGTTTAAATTGGTACACCAAACCCACAAAAGATCATGAGAATACAAAGGAAATGAGTTGATGTATGGAAGCATGATGAAAATTTTAATCCATATAGAGATCAAAACATTAACATCTATGATTAAAAACCTCAAATGACAGAGAAATAAATTCTCTCACACATTTTGTGAACTCATGCCTCCCTCTTCATAATAGAAATCACTGACTGTCTTTCCCAATGTTTTTCATTCAATATAAAATGAATAGATGTTACGCTATGTCTTTAAATATTTTAGATTCACTTTCAAAAAAATTAATAAATTTAGAAACCTTCAAGACACAGAATATCATGATACTCCTTCCTCTATCTTATTTTCATCACTAATATCATATTTTCAAAACTAATTCAATCAGTTAATAAAATATTCCAATAATTAAACCCTTAATCCAATTATCAGGAGTAATTCATCTCTCCAGAGACATTGGGTATTGTGATTGTTATTCCAAATACCTTATTTTTTTGTAACACTCTAATTAGTATGAATAAACCCACATAATCTCAAGTTATTTAATAATTATAAAACATCCAATATATCATGCCTATGATATTGAAAAATTATATTACATTGACATAAATTTTTAAAACATCATATACTATCCCTAATATCAAGAATTTAGTCCTATATTTTCATGGTTAATGTGGAATGCCCTCTAAAAAAGAAATATATGATGAGACTAAATAGTTTAAAACACCCTATTATGTCATGAACCAAATATATGAAATTTAATTAATATATCTTATTCAAATTATAAAAGAACTTAGATAGATTCATTAATAGTATTTGATATTTAAATTTGTTATAGTGATACCATGATCTATGGTGTAGTGGTGTAAAAACATAATGTAATTTTTAACCTCATCTGATCCTTCTTCACAATGATGTTGTTATCTCATGAGATGGATGGTTTCAATCATAATTTTCATTATGATTTGTTAGGTAATTATAACCCAATAATATCATGTGTACCACCAAAACACCAGAACCACTGAAATAGTCTATATCATATTCACAACATGTAATCATGTCTGGTAGTATATAACCCAAAACAATGAATTAAAAAATGAAATATAACACATTTTCACCCCTATAGAAATTTTCTATGTGGTAATGACCACGAGTGTGGTTTATTTTATTCATATTTCTGTTTTAATATATATTCCAATACTCTATCACAAACATATCATATTCTATCATGATGTTATTTCTATCTTATTGAGATAAATTCTTTTACCTTCTACCCAAACACAGGCAGGATACTTATCTCCTTGAATGTTTCTTCCACAGTATTTTCAACAAATAGATCCCAAAAACCCCATCATGGTATTATTTTATTTCCTATCCTCATGTGAAATAAAATTAAAAAAGTGCTCTCTAGGTTTATTATTATTTCTCACTCAATGTGGGATAAATATTTCAAAAAATATTTCCCATTATGGTGGTGTCGTCAGGATATCCTCACTCTAAGATATTGAAATGTATTCCATTAATTTCATGATATGATTTTAAAACCATAATATCAATATTAAAGGTCCTCGAGGTAATTTTCGGTTTGGAAAAAAACATAAAAGTTTTAAATCTAATAGATATTGGGCATATATTGTTTCACAATGTTTTATTTCAGTGCTGTTTAATTTAAAATAGCCTTACAAATCAAAATTTATGGAAATTTAAATTTAGGATTAATTTTCACCAAAAATAAATTTGACAAATAAAATTGCACTATAAATAATAATACTCACAAAGGATGACGAATAATATATAGAAATCCATACGGTTCCCTTAGTAGTTATCTATTTTCTCAATGGCCTTGTAGATCCATTATTATCATGTGGCTTTTTTGTGGAAGCATATTTAATTAATGATATGAGAACACTTGTGGTGTTCTCATAGAGGTATGTCATAATTACATGCTCCCATAATAAAAGAGTTCATTTATATAATGATAATATTATTCCTTAACAGATATATTATACCTACTAAAATCGGGATTTTCATGGTTTAGAGATATAGATTCTTTATATTCTCATGAATTCTATATGGACACCTTTTATAGGAATATGATGCCTATAAATATGGTGTATACACATCAATAAGGTGACATCATGTATTCTATGATATACTGAAAAATTGGAAGATAAATCTATATAAATTTTTGTATTTCGTCCTATAAGACCATTATTATTTTATAAAATATTTTTTTTTCAAAAAACCAAAAAATTCTGCTTTTACTTTTTATATGAAACACCATATAATAGAGAACCATGATATACAATTAATATATTTATTTAAATTTATTGTTACAACTAAGAAGTTAAATTTAGGGAAATGAATTTAAATAAACACAATATTTTAATAGATTAAAAATTTCATTATATAAGGGTAATATATTTATATAGTACTTCATTAATTAATTTTTTTATATTCTATGAAATTACTCTTTCAAAAAAATATTTTGATCGCTATTTGTGAAAAAATAATAATTATTTTTTATTAAAATTATAGAAAAGGTATTTTAATTCTTTTTATTAATTTTATAAATCAATGATTCAATATTACCTTTTTATTAATTTTTTATATTATTATCAAATGAATAATTATTGGTGAATAACGAAAAAACTGATTTTTAATAAAAGAATCCTTTTCTCTACAGATGTCATGTGGTATCCTATAATTTTTTAATTTATTAAAAGTAAAATTATTAAAATTACTGTATAAAGAAACCAATATAATTCCTTATTATCAATTAAATATTAAATTTGTGTGTGAACTCATTTTGTACTTATGAATGGTTTCACATTAGAAAACCACATTTTTTTACTCATCTTTAAGATTAATATTAAATTAATGTTTTTCAATTATTTTTTTAGTATTTATAAAAATGGTTTAAATATTGGTAATAATAAAATTTAATATTAAATAATATTTTCAAAATAATTATTCCCCTGAAATAAGTATTTAAAATAGTCAAAATTAATTATCTCGGTTAAGGATAAAACATGTTTTACTAGGGATTACACTAGAAGGATAATGTATAAAATTACTTATAAACTTTTACAAATCCATATTTATGGAAATATTTCCACCAAATGTCATATTAGGTATAAAAATATTAATTTTGGATTAATTTTTATTTTTTTAGATTTGGGGGAACCTATTTTATTTAAAAAAATCCATGTGTATCCTCCCCCAAATTAAATACTGCCACCCATACTCCTCCACTCTATACTCATTCAAAAACTAATATTTTTTTAAATAAAATCCAAAATATATTCCAAAATTTCATCCCCACATTCTTTATTCCTTAATTTTATTATGAAACACTCTTGGGTTATCTCTACGTATAAACCTTAATGGGTTCTTTAAAGAAGTGGTATATTCATTAATCATGTGTTTTCATTTTATTTCTTCTTCATTGTCCATAAAATTATATTCAAACATAATGATTTAAAGAAATAAGTATATTTCATTTAATTAAATGTTATTATATTAAATTAGTTAGATATATATATATATCTCTCTCTCTTTCTTTTCTTCTATCATGTGGGAAATAAAACTATCAATCCTAGGTATGGTGGACTACTGCCTCAAGAACGGATGTAATTAATTTTCGATAAAAAAAATATAATGGATGGAGGTAATGATGTATATATTTTTTATATGTGATATTAATAAAATTATTATTCTTATAGAATTATATGATCAATTTTAACTTATTTCTTTCCTTTTCTTGAGAATTTGATATGTTCTCTCATGTGTACGAAGGACTATCGCCTCATGAAGAGATTTTATTCAGTTTTCTATCATGATTAACTTGAACGTTAATAAGGATAAAATTAATTAACATATGTGATTTATATGAAATATTAATTTATCTAAAAATGAAATTTAATTTTTAGCTTCCCTTCATTCCATCCGTTGAGCAAATAGAAATAGTGTTCATGCATACGTATAACCAACTATCTCCAAGAATGATGCATTTAATTTTCTATATCTAACTAAAATGGATTAATTTAACAAATATATAATTAATATATATGATATTTAAATAACATTTAACATTCTATAGATTATGGAATAATATAAATTAAAAAATAATGAAAATGAAAAACTAAAACATTCATGAAAATTGATTAGTTACTAATTAAAACGTGATTTTAACAAGAATGTTATAATAAAATGGTCGTGAATTATCATAACTAAATCATAAATGGTTTAATATAAAAAATTATAGTTATATAATATATTTATAATAAACCTATATTTAACAAATTTGTTGTTTTAATATTTATAATTAAATTTGATACTTAAGGTAAGGGATTTCGTTGTCAAATTGTATTCTTTGAAGACAAAGTTGTTTCATGCACCTATATTATTTTATGAGGTGTAGATAAATCCCTTTTTAATTTTATATCATGAATTTATTTTTAATCATGAAAATTAATGTTAAATTTAATGTTATTATTCCATGGGGTTTTTGATTGAAAATTTTCGAAATTGATAAAATATTTTCATATAACTTTGTTTCTGTGAGACACATTCAACATTCACCATTTGTTTCATTTGTGTGATGTCTATAATTTAGCTAAATTTAATTTAATATTATTATTATGAAATTAAGTTATATAAATATCAATCTAATTTTATTTTATTTAAATGGACTATGATTCGGAATTTCGAAAAGTTGTAAGTGTTTTTGATACAATGTCTCTTAATTGTGATTATTGTGATTATGCATCTTTTATGAATTATTATGGTATAACTATCAAGAAATTTATTTTCTTTTATGTCATATTATTATTTCAAGAAAATAGATTTTTGAAAATTATTTTCCTTTCTTTATGTACTCTGTGGACCAAAATAAGTTTTTTATGGAAATCATACATGATTTATCTCTTTGGTTGAAAGTCATTTTTCAACAATACTTTTGTTTTCTATAAAATTGTTTTTTTTGAATGTTTTTAATATTATAAAAGTTTTATATAATGTCATTTTAATTATGTAATAATTTGTTAAATTTTTTTGAAATTAATATTCTTGGAATGTCTTGAGCCCGAATAATTTAATTTTTATCAAAAATGAGAAATTAATATATTTTTTATCATGAATAGAATGAATATAATTTTCTACTGTCATAGTCAATCATCAATTTAAAGATTACTATAAAATATTACTTTTTTTCTAATTGAAAATTATATTTAATATTTGAGAAATTCATAGATTTTAGTTATGTGTTTTCAAAATGGAAGTGATTTTTTCTTTTATAATATTTTAATAATATTCTTACGACATTTATATTCATCAATAAAAATTACATTTGATGTTTCTTATCCCTTGCTAATGATATAATAAAATTTTGATATTCTTATTCTTTTTATGGATTCAATATTATTATAAGTATGATATGATTGGTAAATTCATTCATTTTCAATAGTTTATTCATTGGTGAATTGAAGAGATGATTATGAAACCCATTTCATTTATTTGGGTTATGCTATGATGAAATGTATATGAAATACATTTCCATTATATGGGTTATTATATGATGAGTGATATATGACATTTTACAACACAAATGTTTCGAATATTTGAATTGTAGGACCTATATCCCCCTCTCATTTATTTAGTAAAGATAAATTTTATATGAACAAAGAGGGTAAAATGGTGGTTATATAATGATGGAAAAAGAGGATACATAAGTGGATAATCTATAATGTCTCCACCCAGGAGCCACATGATGGTTCCCCAAGACGGTTGGTTACATGACCTCCAACACGCCTCCTTGTATTTGGAGGATACTAACTAGTAACGAGGGTATGGTATGTTAGTTATAGGGAGACTATACCCTTTATTATCAGAGAAAAACACCTAATGAAATAAATAATCTAATGTGAAAGAATATATAACCCAAACAATCTCTTTGTCATAAGATAACAATAACAAAAAATACAATAACTGACTAAAAGAAAAAACATGCGATGAAAATATAGGTTTCATGTTCCTAAACACACAACTGAAAATAAACACACAAATGAATCCCAAGTGGATCTCGAACCACGTCTAGTTCTTACAGCCATGCACCAAACCAAATAAACAATATAATATAGGGTCCTTACCCTTAACATGTCCTACAATAATAAATTTTGTTTAGGTACTGATCTGGTCGTCCAAGTAGGGTGTGATTAAAACCCAATAGGCCACTAAAAATCATGTCTAAAATAATTATAGTCAAAACATAGTGTATACAATTCTATAAAGAAAATATTAACATGAATAAATAACTAGTTACCACATTACCATTTATTCAGTATTTAAACATATTAACTATAGGGTTCTCATGGATACTCATACCTCAATACTATCTTTAGAAGATTCAAGAGCCTGAAGTGTTCCCTAGGTAATATCACATATTAATACTTGCTACGACTCATACAGGAGCTCCAAGTATTCAAAGGTGATATGATATCGCAGTACCCGATTAGACTCATGTCTGAGATTGAAGTATTATCCTATGAGGCCATATATCTGAGTGCCTTTAATATAATTATTTAAATTCCCACATAAATACCAAAGTAACCAACAAGAAATTCATAAGTAACATGACCATGTTACCGTTCTTAATTCTCAACATAATGACCATGTTTCCATTCAATTACTCATAAGTACAATGTCTCTGTTTCCATTTATACATCAAAATTGAATGAACATGTTATGATTCCTTTACTCACAATTAAAACGACCATGTTTCCATTTATAATTATCAATATAGAATGACCGTTTTCTAATTAGTTCACAACTAATTAATTCATAATTAATTATCAACCTCAATTACATTACCAATTCAATAATTATTAATATAAAAAAATATCCTTAATTAACTTCACAATTAATTAAATATGTAAATCCCATTATTTAATTCATATTCAATTACTCAATAATACAATTTCTGTCTCCTAATTAATTTTTTAGAATTAATTATCTCATTCCAAATCTCAACTCTTCGTAACTAATCTCACAATTAATTATCTATATCATATATTTTTGGCACATAATAATTCATTATTAATTATCTCAATCCGGCCAATTGAATTTCTCATAATTAATTCCATGATTTATTATATATATTAAAACCCCTAACTCTCATAATCAATTTCCCAAAATTTATCATATATTAGGACAAACCCTAAATCTAATGATCAATTATTCAATTAATATTTTAATTCAACAATGCATTGAGAAAATGATTGGTTAACCTAATTAACCCAGTTTAGGAATTCAATTTCTAAATATTGGTTGTTATTCATTAATATTTCATACAAGCATCAAATCCATGGTTATAGTAATCATATTTCGTACCACCTACCTCAATTGATTGATAGATGATCATTCAATGGAAATACCAAAAATTCGAGCATTATAACAACATAAATCTGAGTTTCATATCTAAATTACTAAATCGAGATCAAGGATATATTGATATAATCAATCTAGATCTAGATCTATAATCCTATACCTACATTTTACAAAAAAAATTATTTAGATCTAAATAACCAGAGGATAATATCTACCAAAAAATTAATTAAAGAGATTGAGGAAATAATGGGATATGAATCGGGGTGGGATCCACATACTCGGTGAAGAGAAGATCATCTATTCAAGCTTTGAATATTTAATAAGAGAGGTCAGGCAATGATTAAACCCCTTTGGAAAGCTCTAGAAATTCCCAAAAATGTTTAGTCTGAATGCATGGTCTAAATTGATTTTTTAGAGGTTCAAGGGAGTTTAAAACAATTTTTTTATTATTTATAACTGAGCGCATGGTTTCCAGGGATGGGTCAAATGATTTGGTAAATTGTACGCCAACCGTGTGGACCCAACAATCTAGGGTCACGCTATAATCTGGGTTTGGGTGCACGATTTCCACTAACTATGAACCAACTGTGTACAACCCCATTTCCTCAAATTTCTCCTAAAAATACACCCAAACACACCCCAAGTAATAACTTCATTCAAATGTACATTAAAACAAAAAATAATATCTGAAGTCATGCACAATATAACTTGATAAAAGGTCTGGATCATACAATATGCACACCTAATAACAACATCTCTTCATTAAATACATACTTGTTTTCCAATGATTCTGAGCCAAATAGATTAGTCCATCAAGCCCTCATTACTGCTTCACATTCCCATGTTTCATTTTTCACATCACCATGTTTCCATAACACCTGAACTATCTGTACATGAGTTCCTCACACCACTTTCTCACTATGATCCAACACATGTATCAGATGCTCTTCAAAATACACATCTATATCTGGGTCAAACACATCTACATCGATCACATGAGAAGGGTTAGGGTGATACTTCCATAGTTGTGACGCATGGAAGACACCATGCATAACACTTTATTTATATTGAAGAGCCAATCGGTATGCCACCGGCCTGATTCTCTCATGTACTTCAAATGGTGCAACAATCCTAGGTGCCTACATTCCCTGTCTCTATATCATGTGGTGACTCAACCTAGATGACACTCTAAGGAACACACGATCACCCTTTGAAAACTATAGGGGTCAGCTTCTTCTATTAGCATATGAGTTCTACTTACTTTGATAATTTTCCATAATTTTTTAAATCAACTACACCTACTCAGATGTCTCATATTTGAGACTTGGTCCAAACCACTCTAACTCACCTGCTTCTATCCATCATAGTGGTGATGTTCATGAACTTCCATAAATTACCCTGTATGACGCCATTTATATAGTTTCCTAAAATTTATTTTTTGTATGAAGACTCTACTAAATCAACGTGCTTCTCCCAATACCTACCGAAGTCAAGAACCCATTCACACAACATATCCTCAAGCACTTGTATAGTATGCTATGATATCCCGTTGGTCTATGGCTGGAAATCTGTACTCCAAAAAACTTATGTACCAAGTGCTTTATGTAATCCATTCCAGAAGTTTCTTGTAAATCGTGAATCCTGGTCTGAAACTATAGGCCATGAGACCCCATGCAAACAAACTATTTCCAAAACATACAGTTCTCCAAACTTCTTTACTATAAAGGCTTCCCTTGTAGGTAATAAATACGCTACCTTTTTCATTTGATTCAAAATGACCCAAATAACATCATTCTTCATAATCGTCTTTGGATGGACCCCCAAAAAATCCATTGTCATGTCTTCCAACATTCATTGAGGAATAGGAAATTATTGTAGATATCATCTATGTCATTAATGATTCGACATCACCTACTGAGAGATAAATCATCTTTTCAGAAATCTTGTTATCTCTTCTTTCATTCCTAGACAATAAAATTTTATTCGTAGCTCATGGTACATTTGAGTCACACCTAGATGCACCTCCAACATCAATGCATGAAATTATTGCATGATCTACTATCAAGTGTTAATAGGAACAAAAACTCTATTATTAACATCGATAATGTCGTCATAATATATTTACTACTATAAATGTGTCTCCCATACCATTAATTCATTTCCAGAATAATATTTACTCTAGATCCTCATACTGTCTATCCCTGATCAGTCCCAAAAGGTTAGACTCCACCACAACTGAAACCAATGTCATCTTCTCCAAATTATTTTGAACTGCCACATGCATTTATGCTATTAATGTCATCATATTACACTCTACAATTGACTCAGGAATCATCTGAGTATAATTTTTCATGGTCAACGCATTAGCCACATTGTTTCCCATCCAAGCGATAAATTATAGTTCAAAATCAAAGGAGTTCATATACTCTACCCTTTTTTGTTGCTAAAGATTCAAATAATGATGTGAAAATATATACTTCAAGCTCTTGTGATCTGAATAAACTATTTTAATTCCTCCCAAAAGATAGTGTCACCAACACATAAAAGTATAAATCAATAGTACCAACTCAAGGTCATGTGTAGGTTATTTCATTTGATGAGTTCTCAACTTCCAAGACCCATACGCCACAAATCGATCCCTTTTAATTAACACATATTTGTGTCTAATCCCATAAGTGTCACAATAAATTGTGTACTCCTCCCCTAACTCAAGTAGGAACAAAATTGGAACCGCCGTCAAACACTTATTTAACTTATGTAAATCATTATCTTATGCTTATTTCTATTAAAACTTTTACCCCTTCTTGGTTATGCCCAAAATCCGCACTGTCAAATGGTAAAAGTCTTGGATGTATATCCACTAATATCTGGTTAATCATAAAATGTTTTATATATAAAAAACATTCTTGGTATTATCCCAACAAACCAATGCCTAAACCTTATCCAGGTCCAATAAAACACCTTCCTCTAAGATGATGTGTCCTCAAAAGTGTACTTGGTCAATCAAAAACTGACACATTGATAGCTTAGCATCTAGAATATTCTCTCTCAGTGTAATCAGGATGATTTCATGATATTGGGAATGATCATCATCTGTCTTGAATTACTCCAAGACATTGTCCATAGACACCTATTTCGTTGTTCCTTGAAACGCGTGTTCAAGATTTAAGAATCACTCTTTCCAGGAAGTTACCATTGGATTTATTCATGGAACCAGAAAAAACCAACAGTTATTTATCCAAAGAGGACCTACTTTCTAAAGTCAAGCATTCATTATGTTTTGAACATTACAATACTTAAGTATGTTCATTGGTCGAGAGGATGGGATGTCAGACCTATCACACCCTTTTTGGGGGAATTATTGTCTACCCCAAGACTCTCTTTGTAAAATTAAAATATTTTCATGAATCCTTATTAATTCAGCAAATATATCATAAGTATACCTTGGATTTTACAATCACTATTAAATATGTGTAAAATTTAGAATCATAAGTATGAATTCAAGGTTCATTGTCAATGGAAACATCTTTATGTATTCAATTATTTCCATCAATGGTATTCTCTAATATACTGATTAGAGATTCTTTTAATCATTATTGTGATGATACTATTTTTTAATCCACTAAGAGGGTCACTCTATAATTTATTGTCATCCTGGGTGACAAAGGTTTGTTTTTATTTTGGGATCATGCCCGTAAAATTGGATTCCTATGTATCCTTGTTAAAAGAATCAGAACCCTCAATGTTAGATGTCCCTTAATAGGGCCCATCATACCTTCTAAGGTCACGTGATAATGACCTCTATGAGAATTATTCTTATTAAAAACATAGTGTGGGACTTATGATGAAGTTTCCCGAGGAACTTGGAAAGGTTATGAGTGTCCATATAGGATCAGACCCTAATGGGAATATAGACCAAGGATAACATGGTTGATCTGAAGTGTTGGGTTTGAACCGCAAGGAGGCTTCCTATGTATCCCATATGTATGGGAACAAATCCCTCGTAGTTCGACAAATATCATATGAGAATATGGTCTTCTGAGAGATATGATTTTGGGATTACTCCTTGAAAAGTATACCTTTATGATTTGAGTATTGAATTTGGGGCTTATTTCTTAATGAGGATGCCCAAATTGGGGGAATTAGTATTAGCTTTTTGAGGAAGATATCCAGTGATCTCGGGCTCTGAAAGAGCTTCCTATGTATCCTGATTTGAACAAGAATCATAGTTCTCATAGTTCCTTCCAATGAGTGTTTGTGCACATGTTATAACCATCACGTATCTCTAGGCCCACGTGATTCATGCTTAGGGGGAGAAACATGAGGATGTGAATGATTTAATTAAGGCATTCACACTTCCAAATTTTTCCTCCATGATGATGGAAGAGGGCATGTCAATCATTTAAGAGAGCGAGAAGATGACCCTTCCCTCTATTCTATTTACATTGGGAAAGGTTATAATGTAAGGAAGAAGAGGTGAAGGTGAGGGGATTATACCAGGATGGCTACCCTAAAATTTATTCTAGTATGTGAGGGAAAATTATTTTATGCTTGCGTGGAATAGTAAGTGGGAAGTGTACCTTCTCTACTAGAGATCTGAGGTTCCGAGTGACCTATTTGAGAAGGATGAGGTCGGTAATGAACCATCCTCTAAACCATGAACTTCCTAACACTATTCTAGGAGAAAATTCCATGTTACTATGGATATACAAACCCACAAACATTCCATTAATCCTAATCCCATTGTGAAAAAATGTGGGAATCCTATGACTATGGAAATAAAAATCCAAGTACGAGAAATGTTTATGTGCATTACCCAATGGTTTGATAAGTCATGATTTTTTGGTGGAGGCTTTAGCATAGCCCCTTCGAGATAAGAGAGCCAAGGAAGTAGTTACGCTACTATTAATGGATTTTAAAAAAGGGCGTTTGAGTTAATCGAGGAGGACCCTCGTGCAAGTATTTCCCATAGGTACCCTAAATAGATATACCGCATAGGTATACCACGCTGGTATGGTGCACAGGTAGGGCACGCAGGTATACTGCATAGGTAGGACACGTAGGTATACCACGTAGGTATGGCATGCAGGTATGACGTGCAGGTATACCGCACAGGTATGGTGCGCAGGTATGGGTGATGGGTGAAGAATGTGATGAACCTCAAAAAATGATTATCCCATTTTATTATCACTTATATCATGGTTTAGAGAGATACCTGAGACAATTTGAGGGATTGAGGCGAAAGAGCTGCGCAATGGGAGATTTAGGGTGACTTTCACTTTTTTCAGTATGGAAATGGAGAGCCCAAGGGCTCTATTTATTTGAACGGATGGGCCTAGTCGAAGATATGTTTCCATCGCAGGTCCTTCTCCCAGATCTTCCATCCATGTGTGCCATGTAGGGGCACCGAGCATCTTCTGGCATGGATTTCTTCTACAGAGGTAAGTCGTGTAGCTCTGCCACGTTAGTGGTTCGTGGTGGTGCATAAAAAATCATCAGGCCTGGATATCTTCCACCGCGGTCTGCTGCACAGGTCGGCCACAGAGGTCTCTTCATAGTCCTTTTTCTTGATTTCTCAAGTAGTGTGAACACCCCCCCCCCTCATTATTAGATCAAAAATGTATAAAGAGGGTCATGTCTTGAGGAGAATGTTTTCAAACAACACAGGTTTCCCTCACAGGTTTACCACACAGATGCTTTGCGGAGGTATGGCGCGAAGAGGGTGTGCACAGTCGATATTCTTAGGTCTTTAGTTGCTTATAAATAGGTCTCACCCATCGTGAATTTCTTTCTACATCTATTCTTTCTCAAAAAAATAGCTCTCGTTGTGTAGTTCGTTCACCCTTCTCTTATTACGTTGTGCTCTCACGTAATTTCATTGAAACATTTGTCAAGGTAAAATTAATTATGAGATGGAGCTACGACAATGGAATTCACTGATGAGGTTGTGCTAGGATCCTTGGTGAAGGCCTTACGCGATGGACCTCAATAAAGGACCTATGTGACAAGATTCATCAAAGGACCTACGTGAATGGCCTCGTCAAAGGACCTATGCGACATGCATTGTCGAAGGACCAACAGAAAAAGTGTTATTTTCAAAAAAAATTATTTCCTATTTAATGATTTTGACTTAGATGTTTTGTAATTCTTTTTCAAGAAATAATGACTAATTTGATGACTTATACTGAAGAATCTAAGGCTCGCCAAAATGAAATGATGAAGATCGTCGGACCAGACTATTATAACATTGTTGAGAGTACTCTTCCTGGGCTATGGTAGGGTCTAATTCCATATCAATATGACTATGACCAAAGTCCTTATTTACCCTTTTATGGGCATGTGAATTTGAATAATTTCCATGTTCCATATGTTAAGAAGTATTTCCCAATGAATTGGTTTCTTCAATACTCAAACTATAACTGCTTGAATATTATTGCAAGAGGGGTTCGAATACAAGAAGGAACAGTCCCTATTAGCTACATCCTTTATCACATTGGTTTCACACCTTATATGAAAGATCATGTTGTAGAGCCAGGACCACATTATTATGATTCCAATTTGTGGGCTTCTCAAACAGATCAATCTAATGGTTGGAAACGAGATTGGGACCTTCGTTCTAGAGGGGGTGTAAAACCTGAGTGGATGAGGGCATTCTGGGTATTCCAGACTTATGCAGAATTTAGAAAATAGTTATTAGACGTTCATATCTATGAAGTTGTCTGGATGGGGAAAAATTATATTTATAAAAATGAATTCATTCACGAATTACTAAGAAGATGGAGTCGACCAACAAATTCCATTCATTTGATGTGTGGTGAAGTTAGTATTAGTCTCTAGGACATTTACCAAATAGCTGGAGTTCCCATTATGTGGGAAATGTATGATGAATTCATTCCACCTACTACAACATGGTTTAATGCTTATAGAACACCACCGCCAGATCATGAATTATTTATGATAGTGAAGAATTTAACTCTAACACCTAACCCCAGTTGCCTAGAGTTAGTGCATTGTTAAATAAAATTTTCATGATACAAGGAAATCATTTTCTAAAAGACCAGTCAGTTTAGTAGACATGTAAATACTAGAAACATTCATAAGGTAAACATTACAACTTGAAATGAAAAACAACACTAAATTATTCCATTATAAAGATCTAAGATTCCAAGATTATGCCTGAAATGTCACTCATAACTAACTTCTTCACATCCTTGGAAAAATAAAACATAGAAATGGGTGAGCTGAGATGCTTAGTAAGGATAACAATATTGCAGAAACATTCATAAATAAGCATAAACATTTAAGGCAATGTATAACTAAAACAAAATCCTTTTAAACTTGAACATCAGCATAGTATGGAAAAAAATAATATGAAATAATGTCATTTACGGATTCACATGGATATTCTACTAGTTTAATGATCACATGTAATATAAATAACCACTTTCACAATTATGGGATGCATAATGCCAGACTATCATAACCACATAGTCAAGGCCTTCTTCCAAGACTAAAAATAAGATTTTTTCAAGGCCGTGTGCCAAGACACTAGTTTGTCTCTTGAGACCTACCGATGAATCGAGGAGCTATATCCGGCTCCACTCATCACTTACTATGTCTAATTCATTCATCATATGAACAGGTTTAAACATAACATAAACATTCATATTAAAACTAGCATGAAAAATGTCAATACTTTGTCCAGAAACCATGAATGGTATAAAAATGGCACAAACACAGTAAAAAATAACTCATTCAATACAATATAGAAGATTTTATTGTAACATATTAAACACAATTTAGAATAATGAAGGATATCTACATCGATGAAAATAGTCATCAAAACTGTTTGAGAGAAATATCCCCCTTCTTTATGATAACATTTAAAAGTCTCACTATTTATCATGAATCTGTTTCAAATATATTTTTAAATCATAGTGTCACATACCTCATTGATACTTTTAAAATAAATTTAAATATGAAAACTTTAATGTCGATATAAATAAATCCTTAAAACAATTTTTAAAACATGGACATTAATGAGAATGATTTAGAATAATAAATCTTTAAAAAATTTTAAAATGATATTTTAGTTAGAGTTCCTAACCAAAAAATAGACACTTGAATAAAAATAATAGTGGTAATAAAAACATTGTAATATCATGAGAATAAAGAGATTCATGATATACTATTTCAAAGTACATTATATACACTATATAAAAGTGATTTGGTGTATAACAACGAAGATGTCTCAATGGAATGTAAATTGAGATTAAATCTCTTATAAAGACTGTATCATTAGGTTAATGTTAAATCAACGACATAATTATGTGTGAAAAACATAAATACAGTCAATATGATTGTATTTTTAGTGTAAATAAATAATAGGACATTAACACACATTCTTGTAAAAAAACAACACCAATGAATTGGATGTTTAACTCAATAAATAGTGATTGAGTTAAAATTACTCTTATAAAGTTCATATCGATGACATGAGAATTTATCAAATGTAGTGATTATGTGTATCACAAGTATATCCACATAAAGGGGAGTGTAAATTTTGACATAAGAATCTAGGATGAAGTGAGGGAAGTTGATAGGATATTTAGGCAGGGGTTGGCCGAGCCAAAAGACTTTGATGGTGTGAATTAGAGAGAAGGGGGAGTGCATTATTGTAAGAGGGGTGAGGGGCATCTTAGGAAAAGTGAAAAATATTATTTTATAATAAAATAATTTTCGGTTTCTAATGGCTCAAAAATGGATTATTTAAAAAACAATGTGGGTATGGTTCTAAAACCAATCAACTAATAGGTTTTAGATAGTTTTGTGTCACTATATTAACTTTATTTGTTAGATTTAACTCTTACATAAATACTTTGACATTTACCATGTCTCTTGATATTTTTATATTATATGGTTAATAAACATACTATATACTTCCAAGATAACCCCAATTGGGTCATTAATGATACACCTATTATTATATAAGTCCTTTGTCTGAGCCTTAGATTTTTAGGAATATAATATCACTTAATAATATAATATTTGTTTTAAAAACTCTTATATGTAAATTTTGACATTATTTGGTATTATGTTTTTTATATAATCATAAAACCATTATTACATCGAACAAAATTAATATAACCAACCCTAATATGACCTATTAACCTAGAATATTAGTGGAATTTATTTAATGTCTCAAATTACATTTATGTGGATATTTATAATATCAATTATTTTAAGATTTCATTAGTTAGGGAATTACTGCATCACCATTGTGTCATAAAAAAATTAATATATTTAATGTCTAAAAATTTTAAATAAAATACCATTGTGTTGGAAATATCTTTATATTTTTAATAAATATCTATATATCGGATTTATCTTATAGATAACCCAATATTAAAAATGATTTGGTTATTAACCTTTGATTTTAACACTTTTAACTATTATTTTAATTAAATAATAATAAATGTCCTAATATAATCCAAGTGGACCAAAAAGTATCATATATTATTTCTGAGGTTTTTTTTTGTATAATTATATTTATCCAAGAGAATTAGGACATGTGTTAGGGTAATAATAATAATATCAGTTTTACCCTTAATTTCCATATTTATTTTTAACTGTGGTAAATAAAATTAAAACAGTTATTATTCACCAAAAATAGTTTTTATCTTATTGAACCACATTAATCCTTGATATTTACCATGTCTCTTTTATTTTCTAAATTCAACTCACAGAAGTGGTAAAATTAAGTTTTATGTGAATTTTCAAATTTTTCTAGGAGGTGGGTAAAAGACGGTGAAAGGTTCAATAAAATGTTTATATATCTAAAATTATTATAAACTGAATCAAATGAATTACATTAAAAATATATAGGTATTATGTATCTATTTTGACATAAAATAAATTTAATTAAAATAAATTATTATTTAAATAAAAATTCGGTTTTGAACTATAACTTAGTGTTTTTCATTCTTCATCAAAAATTTAAAGTTTTTAGAAACATACGAAGCTAATTTTGATATTCTGAATTCAAATATGAAGTCTATTTTACCATATTCAAAACATATAAATTTCATTTTTTTAGTTAAAAAATTATTCATGTGGTTAAAACCAAAAAGTGTATTTTTAAGAAATAATAACTACCACAAGATTGACATTTGTTTACGTCCAATTTCAATGTGAAATTACATCCAATTACCAACATTGGATTAAATGGTAAAAATATAATCTAATTATACATCCAATCCATTCATATGTATAGTTGAAGACAATAAATTATTTTTATTAATAAATTTGTTTTGAGTTAAAATATATTATTTTTCACTATTAACCTATATATGAAAGTTATCAGAAAAAATAAAAAATTTATTGAAACTAAATTCATATGAACTGATCCCAAAGAAGAAGTTTATCTTGTCAAATTTAATATATAATGGTTTCAAATATTGTATTTAAAAGGGGCTCTCTATTAAAATGTGGTAAAATTGAATTTTTTGAAAAATACATATTTTATCTGAAAAAAATGAATTTGCCCTTACATTATGTTTAAAAAAGTCATAATATGGATTCTAAAATTATAAGTGTTATATAATGTTCGAAATTCTGTTAACACTATTCATAAATGCTTTTGAAAGGCCAGTTTTTTATGTCGTGGTGCGCTTGAACTCGATGTTGTGTGTAGTGTAAGTTGTTGAATTACATTGAAGAACTAACATACTATGAAATCATGGGGTGTTACATTCTTCTCTCCTTCAATAAATTGCGTTCTCGCAATTTTTAAATTTGGTCTTGGGAATATAATTGAAATTCCCACATCAGAAAAAGAGTTAATAAAATTGTCACTTTAAAAGAATGAAAGAGAAGTACAAAGGTCACCCAAGATAACCCATACTCAGATTCCATGTAGGAAAACATGGATATGGAAGATAAACTAAGTGGCATGTTTTGATGGAGAGGGATAGAATACATCATCAGAAGAAAGTTAAAAATAAGAAAACCACAATCTTTTGATGGGAAAAATGGTCATTAGTTTCCCAGTAGGAAAAGTAAATAGACAAATTTTTTTATTTTAAGTTGCATTTCAGAAATATGATGAATTCATTTATGAGATTGAATAAGAACATAAAAAGATATACTTAATTTTTAAGTAGAGTTTAATTCCTTAATAAATATCTACCACTAACTCATTTTTAAATGATGAGTATTGAAGAAAACATGGTCACGCCGGAAGAGATAGAATAAACTTCTAGATAATCACATGAGTCTGAAAGGATAAAAAATATATTTACATTGTCTTTAGAGATTAATCAAAACCAAAAATGTTAGTACAAGATATGATGATCCCCCAAATGGATATTCCTTTAGAGAAATAAACAATAATATTAATTTCTAAAATTAAACCAACAATACCCCAATGTTAAATAAATAACATTCAATAAATAATTTTCCTTAAAATCCTTCCATATAATCCAATCTAATATTTAATCCCAAAACATAGAACAATTTGTTTATGTAGTCTTCCACGTTAAATTGTATCTCCAAATGTCATCAACTACTCTTAATGTCACATAATTAAAAGTATTTTACCTAATAAAATATTTTCTATTATAGGTTAATCATTTCTAGAAATAACACAAATTACTAAAAATCCATAATAAAAACATAGATAAAAATACACCATTACTCCTAAAATGAAATCCCATAGTATTCTATTTTCCTTGGACATATAGTGTTCCCAAAAAAGCGAACATCTTCCAAAATAACATTTACCACTTAATCACCAAATCATTTTCATATACTAAGGGTATTCATTTGAGTATACATAATATCCCAAATAAACTTATTATTGATCAATAAAATAATTTAACTAAAAATAATAAGTCACACAAACCAGGGACTTCACGTAGTCCAGTGGTAGGTGACAAATCTCTATCACACTTTGGTTGTGGGTTCAATTCCCACAGCTTTGTCCGACGCGACAATTTGTCCAACGGTCTGCGTGTAGTCCTTTTTCAAAAACAATATTTTATAACATTACCAAAATGAGATAAATTCCTCAAAATAACAATAACATAATTTAACCAAAAATGTTATCTCATACCTTATATTTTCATCCTCAAAATATAATAATTTGTAATTGGCTCAAACCCAATGATCATATAAAACCAAATGGACATTTATAACTATATCCTCAAGATAAAAGTTAATTCTTCCTTAAATATCATTTTCAGATGACATCTGCAGGTTTAGAAATACAAGAGAAAATTATTCCAATGTAATCCCATCAACAAGGAGCACTAATACATTTAATCATATATCCATCCATTTATTTCCACATAACTAATTCTCTTACCACGAAAATATCCTATAGAATAGGGCATTCAATCGGGTAATGGCCAGGTCCCCTACATTTTCTTTAAATGACTGTAAATGGATTCTTGGGACGATTTTTATTTTCCTCCAAAGTATGATTCATTTTTCCTCGACAATTCTTCACTTTATGTCCTTCTATCCCACATGTAAATAATTTCTTTTTTCCATTAAGACACTTTCCTTGGTGTATCCTTCCATATTTCCTGCATGATGGAAATTAAGGATTCTTTTCTCCATGGTATCCACTGCTAGAGACCTTATCATTCATCACCTTTGTCATCATTGTTGAGTCAGGGAGATGGTTAATATATATGTTGTTGATCATGTTTTTGGAAAACTGATTTAGAATGAACACGATATCTTTTACACCTATCAACATTCCACTTTTTTTTCATTTCCACCACCGTTCCCACCTTGTACATCATTCTCAATGTTACTATGACTTCCTTGGAATCATGCCATTTACTAAAACCATAATGTGTTGTGTGAGTAACAGTAGTCATAAAATCATTTAGAGAATATCATGACAGCATATATTCAATTTGAAACACCTTATGATTAACCAAGGTCATTTATTCTCCTCTTATATTAAAATACTCAAATCGATTTGTAAATAAAATGTAAATTATCATATGCATATCCCCCAGGTGTGTTGTAACCAAGAGTGTAGCAAGGCCCATTTTCGTGCACCAGTTCCCAGTCGTGTCTAGCTGAAAGCGGTGTTTTCAGGGTTTTCCCCTTGGTACATATGTGTCATAGCCACCTCTACCTGATCGTATCCGGATAGGGATTTATTTCATTGAAAAATCACAAAATATCTACAATACCAAAATTCTATGATGTTCTTCTATACTAATCCTCAAATTCTATCATAGGGCTATGTGCTATAATCAGAGTATATCTAAATCTAGTTTCCAAGGATTTGCCAAAACTTCCTATGATATGAACTGTAACACCCCGACACCAGTTACCCAGAGTCAGTGCATTATTGCATGACATTGGCATGATACATGGAAACCATGTCCTGAAAGACCGATCAGTTTAGTTAGCCTTGGAAATACTAGATACATTCATAAAGTCAACATTACAACATGAAAAGAAAAACAACACTAAATTATTCCATTAGAAACATCCAATATTCATAGATTATACATTCAAGTCACTCATAACTAACTTCTTCACATCCTGGGAAAAAGGAAACATAGAAAGGGGTGCGCTTAGATGCTCAGTAAGGATAAAAATATAGCGGAAAATTTCATAAATAAGCATAAACATTTAAGGCAATGTATAACTAAAACAAAGGCCTTTTAAACTTGAAATTCAGAATAATATGGATAAAAAATGAAATAATTCCATTTACTTATTCACATGGATATTCTACTAGTTTAATAATCACATGCAATATCAATAACCACTTTTATAATGATGGAATGCATAATTCCAGACTATCATAACCACATAGTCAAGGCCTTGTTCCAAGACTAGAAATAAGATTTTGTCAAGGCCTTGTGTCAAGACACAAGTTTGTCTCATGAGACCAACCGATGCATCGAGGAGCTATAGAGGGCTCCACCCATCACTTACTACGTCTAATTCATTCATCATATGAACATGTTTAAACATAACATAAACATTCTTATTAAAACTAGCAAATGAATTGTTGATACTTTGGCCACAAACCATGAATGGTATAAAAATGGCACATCAACAGAACATAACTCATTCAATACAATATGTAAGATTTTATTGTAATAGATTAACCTCAATCGATAATAGTGAAAGATATTGACATATATGAAAATATTCATCAAAACTATTTGAGAGAAACATTCCCCATTTTTTATGAAAACATTTAAAAGTCTCACTATTTATCAAGAAGCCGTTTAAAATATATTTTTAAATCAATGTGTCCCATAACACTTTGAAAATTTTAAAAACAATTTTAATTTGAATACTATAATTTCGATATTAATAAATCGTTAAAACCATTTTTAAAACATGGACATTAATGAGAAAGAATTAGAATAATAAATCATTAAAACATTTTAAAATGGTATTTTAGTTAGAGTTCCTACCCAAAATCAAGAAACATAAATAAAAATAATTGTGGTAATAAAAACATTGTAATATGATGAGAATGAAGGGATTCATGATATACTATGTCAAAGTACATTATATACACTATATAAACGTAATTTGGTGTATAACAACAATGAAGTCTCAATGGAATATAAATTGAGATGAAATCTATTATAAAGACCGGGTCCTTAGGTAAAAGATAAATCATCGACATAATTATGGGTTAAAAATAAAAATACACTCAATATGATTGTATATTCATTGTAAATCAATCAGAGGACATTCACACATATTCTTGTAAAAAACAACACCAATGAATTGGATGTTTAACTCAATAAATGGAGATTGAGTTAAAATTACTCTTATCAAGTTCGAATAAATGACATGAAAATTTATCAATGGAGTGATTATGTGTATCAAAAGTATATCCACCGAATGGGGAGTGGAAATAATGAAATAAGAAAATGAATAGTGATTCAACACATAATATTTGAGTAAACTAATCAATAAAGTATGCGTAAAGTCAATGAGTGGAAAATAAAATTTCAAATTCCCTTATCGATTTGGTAACTTAATAAACATAAACCCATGAGAGAAGGATCATACAATGATGATGTAAATATCCATAAATTATTGTATATTACACAATGAATACAATCATGGGCAGTACACACACCACGTGCAATAAATAAGGGGAAAATAATGGAAATCTCATGGAATTAAAAGTGAGATAAGGAACCCCTTACTTTGTACTTTTTCCTTTTTTGAGGGTAGGTTCACCTCTTGTATAATGGTGAAATAATTTTTATTTAATTATACAAGAATCATATAAATTAATTTGATATCATATATGATCTTTTAACATTGATTTGGTCATAATATCTTAGTATTATCATCGTTTCGTGTGTTAACGCATTCATTTTCCACTATATTCTTTGTTATGTGAGCCACATTTTTTTGGATGGGATGTTTCTTATTCGTATCCAGAATTATATAATGTCTCTAAACATTATTTTTAATCATAAATTGAAATTTATTCTTGAATGGATACGATGGGGAACAAATCTCATCACGTTCATGGAGACGGTAAACTGTACGTACGCACGAGCGAAAATATCATTCTTTTGATATTAATATTATATATAATTGGAGGTTATATCATATATGAAAAATAATTATAATTTTATATTTATTATTTATATCAATTATACATCATTATTATACCCATCCAAATAATAATGTATTGAATAACAATTACACCACAACGTGGAGACGGTAGTCCGTACGTATGCACGTATGGTGACATGTCATTCAAAGGATGGATATAATAATGAATATGGCTATAAAATATTTATAATAAAATAACATTATATATATAAGATACTATATTTATTATTTTATAATGGAAATAACAAAGAAAGAAGAAGTGCAAGAAGAAAATAACATGAAAGAGGGTGGTGAAATTATTACCTCTTCTTCGGGTTCTTCCTTTTGATTTGATCAAAAGGGATCCTTAAGTTGTCTTTCTGACAAAAAAAAGGCCACTAGGATGAAGTGAGGGAAGTTTAGAGGATATTTGTACAGGGTTTGGCCGAGAAAAAAGTCTTTTATAGTGTGAATTGGTGAGAAGGGGGAGTGATATTTTATAAGAGGGGTGAGGGGAACCTTATGAAAAGCTAGAAATATTATTTTATAATAAAATCATCTTCGGTTTTAAATGGATAAAAAATAGATTATTTAAAGTCTAAGGTATGTATGGGTCAAAAAGAACTCAACCAATAGGTTTAATATAGGCATGGGTCACTATATTAACTTTATTTGTTAGATTTAACTTTTAGTTAAATAGTTTGACATTTAACATGTCTCTTTGTATTTTAATATTATATGGTTAATATTATTACTATATAGTTCCAAGAGAACCCCTTGTGGTTCTTTAATGTTACAAATATCATCATATTAGTCCTTTTGGGCAACCATATATTTTTAGGAATATAATATCAATTATTAATATAATATTTGTTTTAAAAACTCTTTTATGTCAATTTTGACACTATTTGGTATTATGTTTTTGCTAAAATCATAACACCATTATTACTTTGAACCAAATTAATCTAACCAACCCAAATACGTCTTAATAACCTAGAATATTAGTCTAATTTATAAAAAAACTCAAATTACAATTATTTGGATATTTATAATATCAATTAATTTAATATTTCTTTATTTAGGTAATTACTGCATCACCATTGTGTCATGAATAAATTAAATTATTTAATATCTAAAATTAAAAATAAAATACCATTTTATAGGAAATTTTTTATCTTTCTAATTAATATTTATAATCTAATTTATATTTTGCATAACCTTATATTAAAAATGTTTTAGTTATTAATCATTGATTTTAACTCTTTTAACTCTTCTTTGAATTAAATTATAATAAATATACCAATCTAATCCAAGTGGACCAAGGAGGTTCATATTTTTTTCCTAATGTTTTCATTGGTCGAATTATACTTATCCAATAGAATTAGGAAATGTGTTATGGTAATAATAATATCATTTTACCCTTAATTACCCTATTTACTTTTAACCGAGGTAAATAAAAGTAAAAATGTGACTATTCACCAAAAATTATTTTTATCTTATTATACCACATTTAACTCCTTGAAATTAATCGTGTCTCTCAGATTTTCTAAATTCAACACACAGAAATGGTAAAATTAAGTTTTATGAGAATTTGCAAATTCTCCTAGGAGGTGGGTAAAAGACGGTGAAATGTTCAATTAAATTTTTATATATCTACAATTCTTATAAACTAACTCGAATGAATTAAATTAAACTAATATAGGTATTATGTATCAATTTTGACCCAAAATATATTTAAATAAAATAAATAATTTTTTAAATAAAAATTCAGTTTTAAACTATAACATAGTGTTTTTCACTATTCATCAAAAGTTAAAAGTTTTCAAAAACATACCAAAAATTCACCCTAACATAATTTTGATATTCTTAATTCAAAAAGGAAATCTATTTTACCAAATTCAAGACATAGAAATTGAATTTATTAGTTTGACATTAATTCCCGTGGTCAAAACCAAAAAGCGTATTTTTTACGAATTAATAACTACCAAAAGATTGACATTTGTTTATGTCCAATTTCGAAGTGAAATTACTTCCAATGACCAAAATTTGATTAAATGGTAAAAATATAATTTAATTATACATCAAAACCATTCATATGTAGAGTTGAACAATATAAATTATTTTGATTTGAAAATTTGTTTTTAGTTAAAATATATTATTTTTCACTATTCACCCAAATATGAAAGTTATCCGAAAAATACCGAAATTTTATTGAAACTAAATTCTTATGCCCTTATCCCAATGAAGAAGTTTATTTTTTAAAATTTAATATATAAAAGTTTCTCATATTAGATTCAGAAATTTTTCTCCATTAAAAGGTGGTAAAATTGCATTTTTTTTTAAAAATACTTCTTTTATCTAAAAAACTGAATTTGTCCATAGATTATGTCTAAGAAACTCATAATATAGATTCTAAAATTTTAAGGGTTTTATAATGATCAAAATTCTGTTAACACTATTCATAACCGCTTTTGAATGGCTAGTTTGGTAAGTCGTGGTGCGCTTGAACTCAATGTTGCGTGTAGTGTAAGTTATTTCATTATTTTGAAGAACTAACATACTATGAAATCATGGGGTGTTACATTTACTAATTACATAGAGTATATCCCTTCCAGAGTGTAGATGGAATCCTTCTTAGAACCCACAATAGATGAAGGTCCAACCATTGGACGTCCTACTATTTGTCATTCTGCAGATAATCGAGGAAGTTCAAGCACATATTGGCCTACGTTGGGAAGAGGTGATTATAAGCACTGGGGCTATATAGTAAAACCTTGTATAGATGCAAAATTATTCTTATCTTCCTTCCTTTCTATGTGGCTATGTGTTTATTTACTCCCAGACCGTGAATCTGGAGGTGGTGTAAGATCAGAGAATTTTATCATTACAGCTAAATTGGTAGAGGGGAAGTATATTGGGATAGAAACCCTTGTATTAGTAGGAATTTACCATCTCCAAATGCATTTATACAATGGGATGGATCCATTTCGGATTGTTTGGCCATTTCAAGTGTTGTGGGGCTGGATTGCAGCACATTGTTCTTCAAAAAAAGCGCTGAATTCAGTCAGAGTTCCCAATGGTCGATTCACCACATTTTTGCAGAATGTTTCTGGTATTATGCCTCTAATTTTCTGACCTAACAAGTTGTTGACGGTATTGTATGTCTCAGGATAATTCAGCTTCTTTCCTTTTGGTAATGCACTATTTTGAACAATTATTGATGATGGTAATGAAAAGAATTATGAGCTGGGATATTAGATGATGTCATTCAGGGATGGAATATTATCAACTAGGATTGATGGTGTAATTATTTTTGAGTCTTATGTCCCCTGTAAGTTTTCTCGTCAATTCAGAAGCCTAAAACAATCAAATACTTTTCCACCCACGCATGTCAGACAGGAGAAACACCCAATGGTAGCGTGCCAATTATGGATTTTAATGGCTTTATAGGTATCCAAATTGACCATTACGCTACCTCCACCGGATACATCGATTGTATTGGAGGTTGGGTATTCGAAAGCTTGGGCCTCTCCATATCTTTAAAGGGATGTGATGAGAGAAATATATCAAGTGCTGACTATAACGACTATTTCTCCAAGAAATCATGGTAAAAAGTCCAAGACCAGAGATGATACAGATGTTTTTGTGGTTTTAAAGCCCTCAAAATGTCTTCGCAAGAGGTATACCACAAAGACTAGGTCTAGAGAAGGAAAACCTCCAATGCCAAGGCGATCCATTCACCGCCATCAAACAGAGATTTCTATTCCATCTGTTGAACTATCTGAAGAAAGGAGGCCTGAATAAATTCTCCAATCAGATGGATTGAATATCCTCCACAGTCAACCATACCAAGAATGGATTATGTGCGACCTTCGTCCATTTATCATTGGGAGGGTATAACCCGTGATCGTAGGAATGTCTGGGCATTGCAAAATTATGGAATTCAAATACCAGATATTGGTGACTTCGAGGAACCATCTGATTGAAATCCAGAAAATAACTTGGCTGAAGTACATATGTATATTGCAGAGCTATAGGAACAAATCCGATCCTCTAAAAGAGTATCTCTTATGTTGTACATAGCATTCCGAGATGTGGTAATTATCATCTCCAAGGAGGAGTGGGATATTTATGTTAATATTGAGAATGTATTTCACTTTTTCTTTTGTCTCAACACTGCTTTACCATTTATCATCATTAATCATGAAGAAAATATATATATGCCACTTGAATGTCATGAAGGAAGATCCAGAACAATTCACAATTGACCTTAGTATGGTCATGTAGGCTCCCTTATCGATGTAGAAAATGATCGTCCCAGGTTTCCAGAACATTCTCCAGGGGAAAGAATCGGGACTATGGAAATGGTGATAGATAATCCTCAACCATTACCTCAAGATACTGCTACTAAAAAGAGTGTTTCAATCTCTCCCCATGCTTTTGAGAAATAACGCAAGAGAGCAATGAGATTGATTCGAAGCGTTTTCCGAAAAAGTAAGTATTTATACGATCCTTAGGGAATAAAACTAGCTCAATATATTCTGGTAACCATGTTTTACCCTCTTTTAGGATCTATGTTTTTCTCCTCCTTCAAGGGATTAAGAGTTGATTCTTTAAGACCAGAAAAAGAAGCCCCAGGGGAAACCCAGGTTCATGCGGGCGAATCTGCAATTTTAGTAGATAAATCGTCAAAAGATTCCACTATACATGCTCCTTGCTCAACTGAGAGAGAAGAATGTCTTATTAAGATTAAATACATTCATCAGTTGATTTTGTCAAAGGATCCAGAAATAATCAACACTGATATTCCTATTGCTTTATAAAAAAGTAATGTAGATCCAAGGTAATCTATGACCAATGTTGATGTTGACACAAAGCTAGAAAGGCCTTATGATGGCATACCAACTGAAGAGCCAACCTAAATTTTTTTTTCAGTGGATCCAATTTAGGCATCAACCTATGTTTGTTGGATACCTTAAATGGTGGGGATGATTTAGAATTTCAAGTCGTATAAACTGAAATGATGGACACCCTTAATCCAAATATTGATATTCTACGTTCCATCAAAGAGTTTGGAGATTTTCATGATGAATTCCAAGGACATAAGCCTATATTCTTGTATTTTATTATACATAATTTCACTTCGACTTGATTCATGACATCAAAATTCACCTTATGCAGCTTTATCTATAGGAAATGTTGCAAAGCCACTTCTAGAATAGGGTGTTCCACTTTATCCTTCTGATGGGGCTGGAGAAATATCTACCAAGGATCCTTCATCAAGAGATATTCTAGAGCCTTAAAATGTCATAACTAATAAAATTCAAGGAAATGACCCTTCTCAAGAAACATGTACTCAAAACGGGGAGGCTGAGAATATGGGGAATGAATCTAATCATGTAGATGAATTATTATTTGGTAAATATAGTCATTTGTTTTGAATGATATTTGTTTCCTCCATTTGAAACTAATAATAAACTTGATTTTATCATTTATTTGTATCAGTTCCTAGATCATAAGGTTAAGCTTCTACTGTCCCAAGAGTAGTAGAACAAGGCAGCTCTTTAAGTGACCTATTTCTAGAGTATATTTTACCTCATGGTAGTGACTTAGATTCAGACATAGAGATGCAATATGATCTTTCTATGGCATGTAAGAAGACATGGCGGCATATATAGAGAATAATTGCTGAAAATACTTTAGATGAATTGTTGTACCATTTTTTCAAAACTCCCAGCATTATTCTACGTATTGTGATTTTGTGAATTTAATTATTGGCCAATCTATGATGCCATGAAAGATAATATTCACCAACGGGAGTATGAGCATAAGCTTTGAAAAGATTTTAAAGAGGCTAAACGACACATCAATATAGAGGGCTTTCAAGCTGCAGTAATTGAGGCAGAGGAAAATCATAATAAAAACACTCGAGATTAGACAAGAAATCAATGAAACCACGAATGAGTTTTTATATCTTCAACTGCAACTAGATACTGTTCATAACAAGATTGAGTAGATGAATCAGACATTAGGAGAAACCCAATTAGATGGGATAACTGCCATTCCAACTACTAAGGAAGCACTACATGAGGAAGAAGAGGCTAGATTTTCTCAACTATCTTAACATCAATAGGCATCTGGTAGTTCTTATGAAGCGGTCCAACAAATGAAAAGACATGTTGAGATTTTATTCTAAAACATGAAAGAGAGGCTCTATTTTTTGGATAGCCCTATATTTTCATATGAATGAACGAATTTTTTTTTGCAATCATAAAAAATCTTCATTTCTGTTTTTCAAGATTGCGATATGGAAGTAAAAGTTGATAATGATTCCTTTATGATAAACATTCATTATTATAATAATAATAATGAAGTGCCCAAATTTTCTTTATTAAGACAAGGGACTTGATGAGCATAATTTGACTATTTTTTGGGTTATATGGATAACCCCATAAATTTTGTATCTTTTGACCTCTTTCTTTTATTGCTTAATATTACCTAAATCAAACAAAAAATTATGTTTAGTGTGATGGGACTTGAATTTTGTTTAGAGTTCCCTTTGTAGGTTCTCAATCTAATGAGTACCAAGACTTTTGTTACTAGCTGTTTAGAGTCATGCATGTTGGACTGTAAAGGGAAAATATTTATGGTCGAATAGCTTTGACCAAAAATTTTGAATTAGATTCCAAACAAGAATCAGTGGCTATTAATTGTTTTAATATTATTTAATCAATTCCAATGGGAATATTGAGTCATGATTTTTTATGGTCCCCAAATCTAAAACATTTATCAACATAAGGGGTTTATTTTTAAGGAACAACGTTACCATTATTTAACAAACCTATTATGGGGTCCATGTTATGCAGGGCCAACTGGGGAATATGCTGCAGAGACAAATAGTGGTATTTATTGACTGACATGCCTGTTATGTAGGTATCTTATGCAAGGATGCCTAAGGTAATGTTCAACATAGCCATTCAAAAGATATCTATAGGAATTTCACATTTTTGGCCAATAGATTGAGGGAAATATGATTTGGATGACTTAAGACCACAATAGTTAGTTTTTCCAAGGAAATGAATTTTTAGAATGAAAAAGTGGTATTTTAGACCAATATAAGTCATGGATAGGAAACCCATTTTTATCAAATTATGTGTATGAGTAAGGAATAAAATTTTATCAGAAATGGGCATATTTCTGCTATTGTATTGTCCAGTTTTAAGTCATGTATTGAGGACATTTGTACTGTGTAGTTTTATGTCCTGGAGTAAGGATATTGGTACTGTCCTGTTTTCAGTCATTCACTGAGGGAATTGTGTGGATTTAATTTAATGTATTTATCTCTAATAAAAGGTATGAGAAAACTCTTTTAATTTCTTGATAATTTGATTGGAAACATATTATCATATTCAGGTATGGAAGGGAAAATTGTAAACATTGATTTAGGAATTTCTGGAACCGAGGAATGATATGGGAAAAGTGTTAAATGCATTAGAAGAAAAAAAATTTAATAACGAAGTTCCATTATTTGACAAAATTGTAATGGGGCTGTATTATGCAGGGCCAATTGGGGCATATGCTACATAGCCAAATAATAGCATCTTTTTACTGACATGCCTATTATATAGGAATATTATGTAAGGCCGCCTAAGGGAACATGCTGAATAGTCAGGATACAGAGTTCTAGGAAGTTTGACATTCTATTCCTAAAAGTCAAAGAGAGTTTATGGGGATTCATATTTTCTAAATCATAGAGTTTGGTTTAGGGGAAAAGGTGCCTTAATAGGGAAATTATATTTCTAATCAAAATATTCAAATAATTGGAGGAATTGGACTTTTACGAAGGTCTGAACCAAAGGTAAGAGATATGGTGTCTGTATTTTTAGGTTATACAACTGGGACCAGAAATAGAAACAATATATAACATGCGGCCAAGTGATATCAATGTTATTCCCTAGTGTATCGAACACTTGGTGAAGGAAATCTATAAACCATGTTTTTGAAGATTTTAAAATTTTGAGAAAGATAATTGGACAAATATACTTGGATGGCTGCTTAAAAATACAGATTCTTGTATATTGTCATCAAAAATTAAAGGGGAAAAAGATACTATAACTAGGAACGAAGTTACCATTACTTGAAAAACCTATTTTGGGGGTTGAATTATTCACAGACAACTGGTTCATATGCTGCATTGAAAAATAATGGAATCTATTGACTGACAGGCCTGTTATGTAGGCAACTTATGCTAGACCACCTAAGGGAACATGCTGCATAGTGAGGCAAAAGAGATCTCTGGTATTAGAAACCCTCTCACCAGAAGCCGTTAGAAAGATTATGATGATATAAAAATATTCATGATTAAGATTTTGAAATATGGACGCGGGTTTATGTTCAATGTTTATGAGAAATATTTGTATCAAAATTGACCATGAGTTTGATGTCCATTACATAGATCTGACTCATATGTAAAATGGTGACTTTCTTAGTTTCCATTAAATGAATATGATGATGCACAGTTTTAAGTCATGCATTGAGGACATTATACTATATAGTTTTGAGTCATGCAGTGAGGACATTGGTAACCCCATAAAAAATTAAAATACCTTATATAAAGAATCCATTTACCCAATTCCCAAGCCGAGATGATCATTGATCAGTGTGAGAAACAAGGAGCAGTAAGGGTTTGTTTTATAATGAAAAGGTGATGCAAATGAAGAATAGGGTTATTAGATTTCCATGTAGCATAAGGTCATGTGGTAAGGAGGACAATGAACCGATATAAAAGGAAAGACATATTGTAACTAAATTAAGGGATAAAACCCAAGTGTCACTATATGTCTTGTTGGGGAAATAATCAAGTCATAGATCGTTCATAAAACATTCCCTATGCGAATTTTATTTTTATACATGAAATAAAGTGCTTTTTTTATCGCACGGTTGGGCCCAAGATTGGTGATCTAGGTGTCTCTACTTATCTCATTGAAAATTAGAATCAAGCTACACGTAGTTCTTGAAACAATCGTTCCTCATTCTAATGGAGTTTGACATGAAGAATGGTGGGTTTTTTACAGGTTTTGAGAGAATAGTAAATCATAAAATATAAAATCATATAAGGACCAAATCATTTGTATGAAGGAAAAATTCTGTTATGATCTGATTCATATACATGAGGAGAAATAAAATAAGATGATTTTGGGATTGTGGTTGGGCCTAGAATTGGAGATTCAGTCCTCTCTACGTATCTCATTGAAAATGAGAATCAAACCATATGTAGTTCTTGAAACATGGTCTCTATGAAGATCTGACTCTGACATAGGAAAGAGAATAACTCATGTACTGCTAAAGATAAGTGATGACGTCAATAGTTTTTACTTATGGAAACTTCTTGCATTTTATAGTGAAAATGTTAGTTGTACAAATGATGTCAAGTAGTTTAACATCATTCGACAAGGAAGAAGATACTACGCACTTTAATATCATGCAGCATGGATGCTTATGGTTGTTATGCAGTTTAATGTCCTGTAACTAGGTCATGGGTGTTGTGCAGTTTTATGTCTTATAGTGACGACTGCAAGGATATATAATTATACAAAGTATTTCTCCAAGAATCTCACATTGTTTGGAGTTTTAATAAGCTGTCCATCCATTGAGATTAAAGCATATGCTCCACTTGAATAGACCTTGTATATTGAATAAGGTCCTTCCCATTTCGATTCATGTTTTAGAGGTTTCTTTCCTGTTATAATTGGAGTCCTAAGGACCAATTCCAATCCTCCTTGAAGGAATGAATGCAGTAAAACATTCTTATTAAAATATCGCACTATTCTATTCTGATAGACGTCAATATGATGCAATGTATGTTGTCTTTTCTCATCAAATCATTCCAACTCATTGAACTGTTTCTGAGATCTTTCTTATATAGGAAACTAATCACATATTTCAACTCTAAGTGGAGGCAATTGTATTTAAATTGGGAAAACTACTTTAGTTCCATATACCATGTAATAAAGAGTTGCTTGGGTAGTAGTATGAGTAAGTGTACAATAATCCCAAAAAGAATTAAAAATATTATTTGGCAATGATTTCATATCTTTATCCACCATCATTTAGAGTATATTTGATAGTCTTATTAAAGGCATCTATCTATCCATTGGCCACCGCGTGATAGTGAGATGAATGGTTGGATTTGATAATAGGTTCCTTATACAACCTTTTCACTTCATCAGAACAAAAATTAGTGTCGTTGTCCATCAAAATAGTATGATGAACGCCAAATCTAGTAATCATATTAGTTTTTACAAAACAAACAATGATTTTTGCTCCGACTTACTTGAGAGGTATTTCCTTAGACCATTTATAGAAGAAGTTAGTAGTACTGAGAATGTACTTGAACTGCTAAGTCGTGGGTGGCGAATAAGGTCCTATTACATCTATTCTCCATGTGGAAAATGGCCAGGAGTATTTAGCTGTATGTAGAAAATCTGAGGGTTGATGAATGAAGTTGGCATGCACCTAACATGGATGCCATTATTTAGTGATATATATACAATCATGTGTCATTGAAGGCCAAAAGTATCCAGGCCTTCAGATCTGATCATAGATTCTGTGCCCAGATTGATGGGCACTAAAATCTCATGAATGTACTTCTTTAACGACAGTTGTGGTCTCTTATCCATCAATACATCTGAAGATAATTCCACCAAATCCTATCTTTTAAATGAGATTTTGGTGGTCTGGACTGTCATAAATAGTAAAATTGGTTGCGCGTTGCGGGATATGTTCTTTCACAGCCTTGTCAGGTGGAAATACCCCATTTTGAAGATATTTTATGATGGATGTTATCCATCATGTGGTATGACCACATGGTTTAGAAATATGGAAAATTTCATTAATTTCCCCCATTATGGTTTAAAAAAAAGGTAATACCACATGACGATGGGTTATGCTGATAACTGTCTCATTCTGATTTGGATCTTCCGGGGCTGTAGCTACATTAGCCAGTGCATCTACTTGAGAATTTTGTGATCACAGGACATAAGACAATGTTGGCTCTGAGAGAAATTTATCCATTAACCCTCTAACATAATCCCACAAATGTATTATCTTTTATTTTATGATATAATATTCCCCGTTGATTTGTTTGATTACAAATTCTGAATCACCTTTTACCATTAAATGATCCATTATCACCTGAAGGTCCAATTCCAAAACAGTGATGAGAGATTGATATTCTGCTTCATTGTTGGTACCACTTTCTGATTATAGGAAGGAATGGGGAAATACTGCCTTTTCTGGGGATATATGGACAATTCCTAATATAACCTTATTGAGTTTAGGATTTTCCAGTCTCTTTCCTGTTGGACTTCTGGTCACACAATCAAAATACATTTCCCATGTTTGGGAATTATTTTTAATATAGAAGACCCCTTCATCAATAAGTTTAGTATCAAACTATGTGTCTTCCGCATATGGGTGCTCAACAAGGAAATCAGCAAGAGCTTGGCCTTTTATTTATTTTTGAGGCACAAACTGGATATCATACTATTGCAAAATAACCACCCACAATGCCAGATGTCCTGTAAACATAGGGATACTGAGGATAAAATTGAGTGGATTATTACAAGACACAAGTTGGACCTCATCATTTTGTAGGCAGTGTCTTAATTTCTAAACTACAAATATTAATGCGAGGCATTACTTCTCAATAATCGAATACTGAGTTTCTGCATCATGCATAGTTTGACTGAGATAGTAAAGGTTGTTTTCATTCCCAACGTCATTATATTGGGTGAAGAAGGCACCTAGTGATCTCTATAAAGATATCACATAGGGAATAAGTTTATTTCATTCAACATGTGTCATAAATACTAGTGGACTCAAGAGATATTTCTTTAGTATATCAAATTATTCTTGTCAATCTTCTGCCCATTGGTAAGTGACTCCCTTCTTCATTAATCTAGTGATGGGTAAACATTTTCCTGCCAAATTGGGGTAAAGAGCCGAATATAGGCAAAGTGTCCATAAAGTCCTCTTAATTCATTCAAATTTAAATGAGGTGAAAAACAAAGGATTGAATTTGTTTTATTGGGATCGACTTCGATACCATGATGGAATACAACGAATCCAAACAAAAATTATTGTGGTTACCCTGAAAGCACTTTTTAAGGGGTTCTTCATTCTCTTATGTTGCCGAATTTTGTGAAATATGGTTTCCAAAATAGCCAAGTGATTAGAATTTTGATTGGATTTGACTACCAAATCATCCACATAACATTCAACAAATTTTATTAAGGAGGGTTTGAGGATATGGTGCATGGATGGTATGTTGCACCTACATTATTTAAGCCAAATGGAATTACCCTATATAAAAACACACCTTGAGGAGCTCTAAAGGATTTAGATTCTTCATCCTCCGCAGCCATTAGAATTTGATTATACCCGTAGTAACCACCTATAATGGAAAGTGATTCATTACTATTCGTTGCATCAATTAGAAGTTCTGTAATCGGGATAGGAAAATCATCTTTAAGACAATGCCAGTTAAGATATCTAAAATCAATTGTAGACACTAATTTAACCATTATTCTTTTTCACTATGATAGTATTGGCCAGCCATTTGGGATATTGAACTTCCCTGAAAATGTTAGCCTTTATAAGCTTATCAACTTCATCTTAAATTTTAGAAGCATGAGATGGGTGTGTTCTCTTTATTGCTTGCTTAAATCCATGATGTTCTTCTGGAAAACCAAAATTATGGTTGGATATATCAACATTTTTTCCTGGTATTTTTGTATAATTACAAGCCAATTTATCTGTAAGAACCCGTTTTTTTTCGGACTGTAGTTTTGAGTTGAAATTTGAATTTTTGTTGTTGGATGCTCATTGAGGGGTGAAATGGTCATTTTACACTACCATCTGATATCATATAATTTTTCTAACTATCCTGTCGGTCCCGGAATAAGGAGTTTACCCTAGGACATGTGTTTGGGGAAATATGAGCTATTCGAATTTTGGCGGAATATTTAATATTTAATATTATTATATTAAATATTAAATAATTCGTGTCAGTTTGGAAATAAATTTAAAAGGAGTGTCATATTGAGATTCTGTCTTCGTCATTGAGTCCATAATGGGGATTTTAGCCTAGGTAAGGCATAAAATCATGTCGGGTGTCAGGACCAGCCCGGTCCCCTATTTATTCTTTTCCTTTTATTTTATTTTCTTCCTTCCCTTCATTCCTCCTCCCCCTTCCAAACATCTCATTCGTCCCCTCTATGGATGTGACCTATGTTAGAATTGGATTTTGAGGAAGAGAGAGTGTTGGAATCAAATAGGGGTACCGATTCGAAGCTATCGACATGCTGAGTCAGTGTGCGGCAACTGTGAGCCTTGAAATCAACCGAAGCTTCAACGGTTTCCACTAGAGAGTAGGGAAATTTATTTTTTTGCCATATATACTCTTTAGAAATATTTTTTTAAGTCTTTAAAGCCTTTTATATCTTTCTTGTAGTCCCATAGGGCTCGATGTGTTGTTTCGGGGGCGGAAATGGCCGTTTCGGGTGTTTTCAGGGATTTCCCATCGGAAAACCATGAATACACAACATGTATTCCAGGTGTACATGTTGTGTGTTATTCCCATTTAGGGAAGAGGATGTTTTCCTAAATACATTCCGTTTCTCTTGATTACACGTTGTGTAGTCGGTGGTCATGTGGCTGGCCGTGTGAAATAGAACACAGAATAGTGGTTTTTAGCGAGTACACACCGGGTACTTTGAGTACACGCCGTGTAGTGGTACTCGGGCTTTTGATTTAGTGTAAAAAACACTGGGTGACTTTTTGAGAATATTAAACACCGTGTACATTAATGTACACACCGTGTACTATTACACAGGTAGGCCCAATGTGCTCTGGCCATGTGCTCGGGCCATGTACTACTTCAGTTTTGTAATATTGGGATATCTTTTGCTCTAGAAGTCGTAATTGGGCATGTGAGTAGTCAATTATGATCATTTTATCGCATATATTGCAATGGTGTAATCCTTTTCAAATTTAAAGGTCATATAAAGGAGTTTTTTGGGGTTTCTATCTAAATGGGGGTGTTCTTCCTCCAGTTATCGAGATCAGTTGTCACCTGAGAGTGAGACTTGGCGTGGATGATAGGTTGGGTGTTAGGACCAACCTAGTTGAGATCTTTAATCGAAGATGAGCTATGAGCTATCTCTCATAAAATATGCTTCAGAGGACATTCCCCTTATGAGATGTTACCCTCTGGCCTATGATTCTATGAGACCAGATACATCTAATGATCCCCTGAGGGATTCCTTTGCTTGTGTGTTGACCTAGGGAGTCCCTTGTAAGATATCACTATTGTTCTTCCTTTTATTGGACCATGTAAGGGAATTATTATGTGGCCCTTACTTTGAGGATACCGTGTAGGATTCCTCCCTTACTCTTTTCTAAGGTTCCCGCGTAGGATGTCTTCGCTCATTTTTACCTAGAGAATCCCGAGTATGATGCTTTCTCAGTGTTTGACTTGAGGGACCAAGTGGGTGCTCATTGTTTGACCGACCCTGAGTGGTTATGTCATGTTTGGGTATATGTGGTGATCGGGTGTCACCTAGGACTCGTTCTAAACTGTTAATCCCTTGGGGATATGGATGTATTGTTGGGTTGGGCGTTCGGGCCACCCAGACTGTTGGTTTATATCTTACTTGGTTTGCTAATGTTGTAGTGTTTATCAGAGGTGCTCCCTGGTTAGTGACTGTTGAGCCTGCTAGGATGCATATTTCTTGTTTTTTGGGATGTATATTATTCCTTTTGTTCCTGAGAAGATGTGGTTTGATTGTAAATAGTTTATTTTACTTCTCTGTGGATGTGTTTTCTCAGGTTGCTTGATTTTGACCATTTGGTCTTTCTTTGCCTATTAGGCTGCCTTTTTTCCATTCCTAGTTTGTTAGGATGGGGTGGTTTTATTTATGACAAGTTTTTATGTTGTAGAATGTTATCCAAGTAGTTCTTGTCGTTTACTTGGGCCGATAGGTGATGCTATACTTGCTTGACTTACACAGGGTCATGAGAACCTGGTGTACTAGACCATTGAGAGAAAGGACTTAAGGGATTCTCCATAGTGTCTTTATAATTATACGATGCCATACCATAGGGGGAATCGATGTTGAGTGCTTCCCCAGAGTATCTATAGTTCTTAGATGTGGGCCATAGGTGGAATTGACGTTGAGTGCTTCCCCAGAGCACCTTTAGTACGATATGAGACTATCGGGGGAATTGACGATGATTGCTTCCCTAGAGCATATGTGCTTTAGCTAAACCAGAGGGGTTAGACTATGTGTTCTTCCCATAGGGTCGCTTGTGTTTCAAGGTAGGACCAGAGGGGATAGGCTGTGAGTACTACTTAGTGGGATACCTGTTGTGTTATCTCTTGATTGTGTTTGTTTGGTTGAACAAGTGGGGACAGATTGTGAGTACTTCCTAGAGGGTTACCTGTTGTTTTATCTACTTTCTTGTGTTTGTTTGGTTGAACCAGAGGGTATAGGCTATGAGTACTTCCCAGAGGGTTACCTATTTATTTTTATCTTTTTAGAGACATAATTCTAGCGTTGGCCGAAACAGGTACATGTTGATGGGATTACGGACCCAGAGATCGACTTAATGATACACGGCTTTAGTCGAATGATGTCCAGATCAATTCTCTTGCACAAGATGTCTAGGAGATCAAGGTTATGGTCCCAAGGATCAACTGCTGATGTTATTTCTGGTTATTTGAATCACTTAATCATGAATATTCATATTTATGTATAGTTGTATATGTATGAGACTATACATGTGTACATATATAGATATGGACATCCATGGTGGAACCTGCCCAGTTGATAGGGATTACATACCCTATGTTCAACTATGGTTTCATGTTAGGTTTACTTCCTTTTGTTGTGTTCCAGCTAGGCTGAGCACATTTCTTTTTCATACACTTTTAGAAGTACAGTTATTGTCTGCTTGTCCGGGTGCCCTACTGAGATTATTTCTCACCCCTTGACGTGAAGCTCGGTTTACATGTAGATTTTATGTATTCTTTTCAATTTGATCACTTGTTTCATGGTGGATAGGGCTCAGGGTCGGTGTTTCATGTTCGAGCAGAGCTGGTCGAGTGGTTCTACTGATCGGGCTACTGTAATTCGGCATTATCTGGATATCAGTTACATGTATTGGATCAGAGTTTGTAGTATAGCCATATAATTTTACTTTCAGTTTCTTTTATACTTGTATCTGTGTGGTTGGCTGGTGGGTGACCAGTGTTGTATTGTATTGGATAGATGTTTGAGACTTTACATCATTTTACTATTAATACTTGTTATATTTCAGTTGTTTATTATTTCCACACTATGTTTACTTTCCGTTGTGTATGATAAATAGTTGTTACCACAGTATTCTTACTCTGGTATGAGGTCATAGTCTCACCACTATCACACCCTAGGCCCTCGCTGTTATTCGGTAGCCTCTGGAATATGGGGAGGCACGCTTCAGGCCTTGTGGAGAACCGGCTCAGAGCACCAGTTTAGTGGCTTCCAGGTCGGGACGTTACCTAGTGGTATCAGAGGAGTTTTCTTTCCGGGTTTTTACTATTTCAGATATGGTAGATAGGAGTATTAGGAATGTGTCGGAACCGGTGATGGAAATCAGGCGGGTGTGTCGAGATCACTTGTTCCAGCAAGAAGTCCTGGTTTCTAGGGTTTGGGATTTCAATTCGGATTCTACGATGTTACATTTGTATATTATTTTCTCCTTCAACGACGCACATGTTGTGTGGTGTTTGGATTTACAATGGATCTCTGGCTCTTCGCCATTGGTGTGATTCAAGGGTTGGATTTCGACTCTTCGACTGCATAGGCAAGAGGTGTCTCATGCATCATACTAGGCACGCAAGATTCACATCATATAGGCATGCTAGTGTGTGTTTTTACTGATGAAAAAGTCCTTTTCTTCTTCTTAGACGAACTTTTTACTCTGATGGAAGGTTATGTGGATCTATGTTGAGGCATTTTTGTGGAGTATGATGACTCATTTCTTGTGAACAGGTGGTACAGTGACCCCAGTTGGTCTTTGTGGCACATGATGCCTTTCTATTCAACCCTTATTGGGTGTTGTTTCTCATGTCTCTGGTTATCTAGTCAGATCGTTGAGAACGATGTCTATAGAGACCAAGGATTTTCTTGTGAACCAGACCACCTTGTGGCATTTCAATATAAAGATACCTGATGAGCATCAGTTCAGTTTCTCTTCTGCTTGTGTTGTGAACTCTAGGGAGTAGTTCCTTCTGAGGATGCTCGGAGAGGATCAGGGCCCTTGTAGTTTGTGTATTGGTTTTGTATTCCTTTGTTCATTGTGATCTTTATTGTCTTCTGAGAGTTTTTAGATCTTTTGGGCTAGGTGGTTAGACCTTGTGACCCAGTTGTGAGGCCTTTTTGTAGGGATATGTGGAATGTAACACCCCGACCCTAGTTACCTAGAGTCGGTGAATTATTTTAATACATTTTCATGATTACAAGGAATAAAGTCTCGAAAGACCGATGATTTTAGCAGTCTTAGAAAACAGATTACATACCTGAATGTTACATTACACTTCATAACATACAAAACAACATAAACAATCCTTTATGAATGCCATTATTCCCTTGTCTTAACCCTTCTTATCAATCACAATATACTTCTTGGAATCCTGGGAAAAATAAAACATAGAAATGGGTGAGCTCAAATGCTCCGTAAGGGTAAGCAATACAGCGGAAACATTCACAAATAAGCATAAACATTTAAGGCAATGTATAACTAAAACAAAATCCTTTTAAACTTGAACTTCAACATAGTATGGAAAAAATAAAATGAAATAATTCCATTTACTTATTCACATGGATATTCTACTAATCTAATAATCACATGCAATATCAATAACCACTTTCATAATGATGGAATGCATAATGCCAGACTATCATAACCACATAGCCAAGGCCTCGTGCCAAGACTACAATTAAGATTTTTCCAAGTCCTTGTGCCAAGACACTAGTTTGTCTCATGAGACCTACTGATGCATCGAGGAGCTATAGCGGGCTCCACCCGTCACTTACTAAGTCCAATGCATTCCCATATGAAAATGTTTAAACCTATCATAAACATTCGTATTAAAACTAGCATACGAAATGTCAATACTTTCTCCATAAACCATGAATGGTATAAAAATAACACATCCACAGTAAAACATATCACAAAATCTTCAATATAATACAAAAGTTTTGCATCGTAATAAATAAACTTCATATAATATTAAAATCCATCAAAGGAAGTTGACATATATGCAAATCAAAACTATTTGAGAGAAATATCTCTTTTCTCGAAATCATTGAAAAGTCACACATTTATAAAGGAAGTAATTTAAAAGAGATTTCTGAATTAAAGTGTCCCATAACACTTTGAAACTTTTGAAAAGAAATATCATTTCAAAACATTCATGTCCATATATATAAATCCTTAAAATCATTTTGAAAACATGGACATTAATTAAAAAGATTTAGAAAGGTAAATCTTTAAAACATTAAAAATTATGATCTTGATAAAGAGTACCTTTCACAAATTCTTAAAATATTCATTTTGAAATCATTTAAAAGTCACATAATTATAAAATAAAACATTTACTTTAAAAATATTCTTATAATCTTTTAAGGGAAGCTTTGACAATTTTATAACGGCGGTAAATAGACGTACCCGCCGTAGAAGTTAAAAAAAGACATTCTTACCTTAAATTTGTCGAAAAGGTTAAAAGTGCCTTGTTTGGAAAACAACGGAAAGATTCCTTTCAAAACACAGAAGGGTATAAATGACTTTAACCCATTGTCTAGTAAATAGTAAAAATGTTTTTAAATACATTTTTAAGGAACATGGATGTGGATGATAAAGAGATCCTAGTAGATAATTGCGTATAAACAACCTCGGATAATGAAGAGATTGTAAAATAAACCCTTAACTTGTACTTTTCCTTGGTTGGGGGTAGGTTAAACTATTTTATAATAGTGAAATAATTGTTATTAAATTATACAAGAATCATATACATTAATTTGATATCATATATGATCTTTTAACATTGATTTGTTAATATTATCTTAGTATTATCGTTGTTTCGGGTGTTAACTTACTCGTTTTCTTTAATAAGTTTTGTTACGCAAGACATGTTTTCCATGGATAGGTTTTATCTTATTCATATCCAGAATCATATCAAGTCATTAATAACTATTATAAATCATAAAGTGAGATTTATACTTGAATGGATACGATGGAGAATGAATCTCATCGTGTTCGTGGAGACGGTAGTCCGTACATACGCACGAGTGACAATATCATTCTTTTGTTATTAAAATAATATATAATTGGATGGTATATAATATATACAGAATAATTATCATGTTATATTTATTATTTACATGAATTACACATCATTATTATACCAATCCAAATAATAATTTATTGAATAACAATTACACCACGACGTGGAGACCACAAGCCTTACGTACGCACGTATGGTGACATGTTATTCAAAGGGTGGATAGAATACTGAATATGGTTGTACCATATTTATAATAATATTACAGTATATAGGAGATACTGGATTCATTATTTAATAATGGGAAAAACAAATAAAGAAGAAGTTGAAGAAGAAATGAATTTGAAAAAGGGTGGTGAAAACATTACCTCTTCTTCGGGTACTTCCTTTTGATTTGATCAAAAAGGATCCATACTTTGACTTTCTGATCAAACTAAGGCCTCTAGGATGTAGATATGGAAGTTGAGAGAGTATTTGGGCAGGTGTTAGCCGAACCAAAATGCTATGAAGGTGTGAAGTAATGAGAAGGGGGAGTTCCCTTTTAGAAGAGGGGTGAGGGGAACCTTTGAAAAAAGATAGAAATATTAATTTATAATAAATTAATATTCGGTTTCTAATGGCTAAAAAGTTTATTATTAAAAGTTAAAGGTGGGGATAGGTCGAAAAAAATTCAAAAAATATAATTTATACAGGTTTGGGTTACTATATTAATCTTATCTTTCAATTTTAACTCTTAGTTAATTAGTTTGACATTTACCATGTCACTTTGTATTTTTATATTATATAGTTAATAAACGCACTATATACATCCAAGCGGCCCCCATGTGGTCCATTAATGATACATCTATCATGATATAAGTCTCTTGGCCGAAAATTACATTTTTAGGAATTTAATATCAATTAATAATATAATATATGTTTTAAAAACTCTTTTTTGTCAATTTTGACACTATTCAATAGTTGATTTTTTTGAAACTCATAACAGAATTATTACTTCGAAAAAATTCAATTAAATCAATCCTAATATTTCATATTATCTTAGAAAATTATTTTAATTCATTAAAATTATAAAATTATATTTATTTGGGTATTTATAATATCATTTATTTTAATTGTTCACTATTATGGTGATTACTGCATCATCATTGTGGTATAAATAAATTAAATTATTTAATGTCTAAAAATTATAAATAAAATATCATTATGTATGAAATATTATTATATTTCTAATGAATATTTACAATCGAATTTATCTTATGTATAACCCTATATTAAAATTTTTTAGTAAATAAACATTGATTTTAACTCTTTTAACTCTTCATTGAATTAAATAATAATAAATGTTCTAATCGAATCCAAGTGGACATAAATGATAATATTTTATTCCTAAGGTTGATTTTTGTCGATATACACTTGTCCAATAGAATTAGGACATGTGTTAGGTAATATTAATATCAATTTTACCCTTAAATACCCTATTTACTTTTAACCGTGGTAAATAAAAGTAAAAAGTTACTATTCACCAAAAAAAAATCATCTCATTCAACCACATTTTACTTCTTGATATTAACCTTGTCTCTCTAATTTTTGAAATTCCAATCACAGAAGCAGTAAAAATAAGTTTTATGAAAAATTCAGTTTTTTAACAACCACTAATTAGTTTCACTATTCATCAAAAATTGAAGTTTTTCAGAACAATGCCAAAATTTCACCCTAAGCTATAATTGATATTCCGAATTCAAAAATGATGTCTATTTTACGAAATTCAAAAAAATATAAGTTTCATTAATTAATTTTATAATTAATTCCCAATGTCACAACAAATAGCGTGTTTTTAAGAAACAATATATATCAAAAGATTGACAATTGCTTAGGTCCAATTTCAAAGTGAAATTAATTATAATGAACAAGATTGGATAAAATGGTAAAAATATATTCTAATTATACTTTAAAACCACTCATATTAATAATTTATCACTATTAATTATTTTTATTAAAAAGTTGTTTTTAATTAAAATTGAGTAATTTTCACTATTCATCAAAATATTAAAGTTATCCGAAAAGTACCAAAATTTAACCCTAGGCAAATTTTGATATTCCTAATCCAATAATGAAGTACATTTTGAGAGATAGAATTTATAAAATTTTAAAAAGTATGTATTACTATTCATAACGGCTAGTTTGGTAAGTCATGGTGCGCTTTAACTCGGTGTTGCGTGTAGTGCAAGTTGTTGAATTATTTTGAAGAAATAACACACTATGTAATCTTGGGGTGTTACATTCTCCCCTCCTTCAATAAATTGCATCCTCGCAATTTGAAATTGTTTTTCGAAAATAAAAGGTTGAAAAATAAAAAATATCATTGTGGGAAAACCCACATCGAAAATTGGGTTACTAAAATTTAGTCTTAATATGAGGAAAAAAGAAATGAAAAGGTTACCACCAAATTATGATCTCGATTTGGAGAACATTGGTGGAAAATAGAGTCATATAATTGGAGGAAAACGTAAATATTTATAGGTAGTGATTGAGGTCATCAATCACAAACAAGTTTAAAATTGAGGTCCTTAAATTCATCAATCTATGATGATTTAAAATATAATTGATTCAACAAAACATAAGGTATTAGGATAACACATTTTTGACGACTTCAAAATATCTTAGTTGAAATCCCACATCGAAAAATGAATTAATGAGGCCTCTATTTAAAATAAAGAGTGGAAAGTATGGAGATTACTGAAAATAACACATACTAGGGTTCCGTGTAGGAAAATATGGATATGGAAGAGAAATATAACCATCAATTATCTGATGGAGAGTGGTAGAGAACATGGCTATGAAAAGGACAACAATCCCGAAGCCATAAATTAGTGATGATTTAAGGTACCATCTAGGACAACATTTTTGTTCTAAGTTCCTTTTCTTAATGTTGGGGAATTTATTTATGAGATTGGCTAACATCATAAGGAGATATAAATACTTTATAATTAGAGTTTTATCCATTAATAAATTTCTACCATAAACTCCTCTTTCACTCTAAATGATAATAGAATGTAAAAAAAATTATATTTATACTAATCATATAGGGTTCCAAAATAAACAAATTTATAATTCATCTACAAGATTTTTTTTTAAAAAACTACATTATTTAATCCAGGACATATCGTCGGCCAGTGGTAGGTGATACACCCTTGTCGCCCTTCGGTTGCGGGTTCAAGTCTCGCGGCCTTGCCAGATGCAACGAGTTTCTGCCTGACCTTCGGGTTGTCCTTTTATGGAAATCCAAAATAATCCAAACTAGAACTATTCAAAATACTTCAGTCCAAAATTTATAAGGAAGGTAAACACAATAAAGATCCTTTTTTCCGCGTAATAACATGTGAACACCTTCATCATGTATTCTTTTAAAACATTGCAACATCCGGAATTACCTTAAAACCTTATTGATTACATTCATGATCCCTTATTCCTTAAATAATAATAGATATACTCCTTCAATACAAAAATGTTTTAAACCCCAACAATGATGGAATATACAAATCATTAATCAGTTTCAAGGTAGTCAAGAATATCCAATATAATTTATCCAAATCAATCATGTATTTTTCCAAAATCACTACCTCAGTATCAGAACTATATTATGGTTTATCATTCTCTCAACCATATATTTTCCAAAAATTTATCCTGCTATTGAGTCACTTTTCTATGTTCCACACAATCTCAAGTCCTTAATGAAATAGTACTGTAGTACAATCCCTATATACTCAATAAATATTATAAGAAGTACATTGTTGATACAACACTCAAATGACATAATCAACATAAGAACTCTAATCATTTCTATTCATCTGTGGTAGTATCATAACTTGATTATTATCCAATAGCATCACTTGCAGCATAGTCTGACGACTGGGACATAGGTTCGCGTAGTGTCCAAACTCCTTGAAAATGAAGCATTGTACATTTGAAACCATTTTCTTACCCTTTCAGTGACGTACTTTGTGCCCTTTTCTTCCACACTTATAACAAACTCCCATTCCTTTCAGGCAAGTTCCATGGTGTTTCTTCCCACAGTTATCACATTTGGGAAAATTCTTCTTTTCCCTCCTCCCTTTATCTATATTTCTCTCTTCCATCCTTTTCTTCTCTTTCTTCCCTTCAAAACCATAAGACTAAGTAAACTCTTTACTTATCTTATCAACACATGATATTATTTCTTCATATGATGGTAATACGTGGGAGACTATTTATCTTATAAATTCTGGCTTAAGACCATGAAATATATGATCCTTCTTTCTCTTTGGATCATGTGCATTGCTGGAGTTCTCATTCCTTCTACTGGGCGCCATTTCTAAACAATAACATAAACTAGGTAAGTTTATGAATTGTAATGAATAATTCCAAACTTGTAAAATACCTAATGCAAATTGAACAGTTTATGGATATAATCCCTAATCATGAAAAAAATTTCTTTGAGTAATTATATACTCATGAGCCCATCATAATGGATTGTAAAGAAAATGAGAATTATCTTAAGCATATCCCTCGGGAGTGTCGTAACCAAGAGTGCAGCAAGGCCCATTGGCGTGCACCAATTCTCGTTCGAATCTAGCTCAAAGCGGTGTTTTCGGGTTTTACCCCTAGGTACATCTATGTCAGAGCCACCTCTACCTGCTCGTATCCAGACAGGGATGTACTGCTCAGAAAACTCACAAAATCTCTACAATACCAAAATTCTAGGATGTTCTTCTATACTAATATTCAAAGTCTATATTATGGTTATGTTCTCTATTCAGAGTTTATCTAAATCTAGTTTCCAAGGTTATTACTAAACATCCTCTGATACCAACTGTAACGCCCCGACCCTAGTTACCTAGAGTCGGTGCATTATTTTAATACATTGGCATGATTAAAAGAAATCAAGTCTCGAAAGAGCGATTAGTTTAGCAGTCTTAGAAAATAGATTACATACATGAATGTAACATTACAGTTCATAACATACAAAACAACATAAATAATCCTTTATGAATGCCATTATTCCCTTGTCTTAACCCTTCTTATCAATCACAATATACTTCTTGGAATCCTGCGAAAAATAAAACATAGATAGGTGTGAGCTCAAATGCTCCGTAAGGGTAAGCAATAAAGCAGAAACATTCATAAATAAGCATAAACATTTAAGGCAATGTATAACTAAAACAAAAGCCTCTAAAACTTGAACTTCAACATAGTATGGAAACAATAAAATGAAATAATGACATTTACTTATTCACATGGATATTCTACTAATCGAATAATCACATGCAATATCAATAACCACTTTCATAATGATGGAATGCATAATGCCAGACTATCATAACCACATTTCCAAGGCCTCGTGCCCAGACTACAAATAAGATTTTTCCAATTCCTTGTCCCAAGACACTAGTTTGTCTCATGAGACCTACCGATGCATCGAGGATCTATAGTGGGATCCACACGTCACTTACTAAGTACAATGCATTCCCATATGAAAAGGTTTAAACATAACATAAACATTCGTATTAAAACTAGCATACGAAATGTCAATACTTTCTCCATAAATCATGAATGGTATAAAAATAACACATCCACAGTAAAACATATCACAAAACCTTCAATACAATACAAAAGTCTTGTATCATAATAAATCAACATCATATAAGCTTAAAATCCATCAAAGGATGTTGACATAGATGGAAATCAAAACTATTTGAGAGAAATATCTCTTTTCTTGAAATCATTGAAAAGTCACACATTTATAAAGGAAGTAATTTAAAATAGATTTTTGAATCAAAGTGTCCCATACCTCTTTGAAACTTCTGAAAATAAATATCATTTCAAAACATTCATGTACATATATATAAATCCTTAAAATCATTTTGAAAACATGGACATTAATTAAAAAGATTTAGAAAGATAAATATTTAAAACATTTAAAATTATGATCTTGATAAAGAGTACCTTTCACAAATTCTTAAAATATTCATTTTGAAATCATTTAAAAGTCACATTATTATAAAATAAAACATTTACTTTGAAAATATTCTTATAAGCTTCTAAGATAAGCTTTGGCAATTTTATAACGGCAGTAAATAGCCGTACCCGCCGTATAAGTTAAAAAAAGACATTCTTACCTTAAATTTGTCGAAAAGGTTAAAAGTGGCTTGTTTGGAAAACTATGGAAAGATTCCTTTAAAAACACATAAGGTTATAGATGACTTTAACCCATTGTCTAGTAAATAGTAAAAAAAAATTTAAATACATTTATAAGGAACATGGTTGTGGATGATAAAGAGATCCCAGTAGATAATTGCGTATAAACAACCTCGGATAATGAAAAGATTGTGAAATAAACCCTTACCTTGTACTTTTCCTTGGTTGGGGGTAGGTTAACCTCTTGTATAATGATTAAATAACTGTTATTAAATTATACATAAATCATATACATTAATATGATATCATATATGATCTTTTAACATTGATTTGTTAATATTATCTTAGTATTATCGTTGTTTCGGGTGTTAACTTACTCATTTTCTTTTATATGTTTTGTTACGCAAGCCATTTTTTCATGGATAGGTTGTATCTTATTCATATCCAGAATGATATAAAGTCCTTAGATACTATTATAAATCATTAAATTAGATTTATACTTGAATGGATACAATGGAGAATGAATCTCATCACGTTCGTGGAGACGATAGTCCGTACGTACGCACGAGCGACAATATCATTATTTTGTTATTAAAATAATATATAATTGGATGGTATATCATATATACAGAATAATTATCATTTTATATTTATTATTTACATGAATTACAAATCATTAATATACCAATCCAAATAATAATTTATTGAATAACAATTACACCATGATGTGGAGACGGTAAGCCGTATGTATGCACGTATGGTGACATGTTATTCAAAGGGTGGATAGAATAGTGAATATGGTTGTACCAGATTTATAATAATACTACAGTATATAGGAGATACTGGATTAATTATTTAATAATGGTAAAAACAATGAAAGAAGATGTTGAAGAAGAAATGAATTTGAAAAAGGGTGGTGAAAACATTACCTCTTCTTTGGGTTCTTCCTTTTGATTTGATCAAAAGGGCTCCATAGGATGGCTTTATGATCAAAATAAGGCCTCTAGGATGTAGTGAGGGAAGTTGAGAGAGTATTTGGGTAGGGTTTAGCTGAACCAAATGGCTATTAAGGTGTGAAGTAATGAGAAGGGGGAGTGCCCTTTTATAAGAGGGGTGAGGGGCACCTTTGGAAAAGCTAGAAATATTAATTTAGAATAAATTTATATTCGGTTTCTAATGGCTCCAAAATTTATTATTCAAAGTTCAAGGTGGGTATAGGTCTAAAACCATTCAAAAAATAGAATTTAGACAGGTTGGGGTTACTATATTAACCTTATCTTTTAGTTTTAACTCTTAGTTAATTAGTTTGACATTTACCATGTCACTTTGTATTTTTATATTATATAGATAATAAACTTACTATATATAACTAAGAGACCCCCAAGTGGTCCATTAATGATACACCTATCATTATATAAGTCTCCTGGCTGAGCATTAGATTTTTAGGAATTTAATATCAATTAATAATATAATATTTGTTTTAAAAACTCTTTTATGTCAATTTTGAAACTATTCAATAGTTGATTTTTGTGAAACTCATAACAGGATGATTAATTCAAAAAAAAGTCAATGAAATAAATTTTAATATGTCATTGTATCCTATAAAATTATTTTAATTCATTAAAAGTCTCTAATTATATTTATTTTGGTATTTATAATATCAATTATTTTAATTGTTCACTATTATGGTAATTACTGTATCATCATTGTGTCATAAATAAATTAAATTATTTAATGTCTAAAAATATTAAATAAAATATAATTATGTAGGAAATATTATGAGCTTTCTAAGGAATATTTAAAATCGAATTTATATTATTTATAACCCTATATTAAAAATGTTTTAGTAAATAAACATTGATTTTAAGTCTTTTAACTCTTCTTCGAATTAAATAATAATAAATGTTCTAATCTAATCCAAGTGGACCTAAATGATAATATGTTATTCCTAAGGTTGTTTTTGGTCGAGATACACTTGTCCAATAGAATTAGGACATGTGTTAGGGTAATATTAATATCATTTTTACCCTTAATTACCCTCTTTACTTTTAACCGTGGTAAATAAAAGTAAAAAGTTACTACTCACCCAAAAAATATTTTCAACTCATTGAACCACATATTACTTATTGATATTAACCGTGTCTCTTGGATTTTCGAAATTCCAATCACAGAAGCAGTAAAATTAAGTTTAATGAAAAATTCAGTTTTTTAACTACCACTTAGTAGTTTCACTATTCATCAAAAATTGAAGTTTTTCAGAACAATGGCAACATTTCTCCCTAAGCTATAATTGATATTCCGAAATCAAAATTGATGCATATTTTACAAAATTCCAAACATATAAGTTTCATTAATTAATTTTATAAATAATTCCCGTTGTCACAACAAATAGCGTGTTTTTAAGAAACAATATATATCAAAAGATTGACAATTGTTTACGTCCAATTTCAAAGTGAAATTAATTCTAATGAACACCAGTGGATAAAATGGTAAAAATATATTATAGTTATACTTTAAAACCACTCAAATTCATAATTTATCACTATTAATTATTTTGATTAAAAAAGTTGTTTTTAATTAAAATTTAGTAATTTTCACAATTCATCAAAATATTAAAGTTATCCGAAAAGTACCAAAATTTCACCCTAGGATAATTTTGATATTCTTAATCCAATAATGAAGTCCATTTTGAGAGATAGAATTTATAAAATTTTAAAAAATAGGTATTACTATTCATAACGGCTAGTTTGGTAAGTCATGGTGTGCTTTAACTCGGTGTTGCGTGTAGTACAAGTTATTGAATTACTTTGAAGAAATAACACAACATGTAATATTGGGGTGTTACATGGAAGACCTAGAGAACCTTATTTTTGACACGAACCTTTTTAGTTCAATATCTGTTCCGTTCTAGGGAAACCAATGTAAAAATGGTTAACCCATGCTTGAATCATGGTCAGGTTTTTGCAGGATATTAGTGTGGCTAAGAGGGAGCTAGAAACATATTTGGTGAAATCATATTGTACTTATATAAGAGATGATCATGAGGTATCTTGATTCTTCTTGAGTATGTGGAGAGAGATTCCACCCTACATCGAGCTCCTTTTTATTTCTCAATATTCATCCCTTTTGAGGATAGAACGTGTTCTGGTTGTACTCTCGGAGTGGTGTAATGAAATCCATATGGTGGGGAGTGCACCATTGGCCCTTTGAGAGTGGATTTACATGTTTAGGTAGAACATTAGTCTTTTAAAAAATCTTGTGAGCTCAGAGTTTCACTTAAGGCGACGATAAGGGTATTCCTTTGGTGGGGAGTACCAGCTTTGTCGTAGTTGAATGTCTTCTGTGTAGAAGGTGGTGGTTAATGCGAAAAGGAAGGTCATTAGATGGTCCAGATAGCTTGGTTATGCAGATTCTTGGGTTGGGAGCGTGGTTTCTGGTCCATTTACTGGTCTTCTCAGGGATGAGAAGGTTTATGGTGGGGAGATTGTAAGAACCCATGTTTTTTCATACTGTACTTTTGAGAAAAAATTTGATTTTTTTCTATTGGATGCTCGTGAAGGGTAAAATGGCCATTTTCCCTTCTAGCTGATCCCAGATAATTTTTCTAACAGCTCTATTGGTCCCGGTATAGGGATTTTACCATAGGATATGAGCTTTGAGGAAATCTAAGCTCTTTGAATTTTGGAAGAATATTTAATATTTAGTATTATTAAATAAAATATTAAATTATTCACATAGGTTAGTTTGGAAATAACATTTAAAAGGAGCTTAAAATTGAGATTCCATCTGTGTTGTTGAGTCCGGAATGGGGATTTTAGCCTAGGCAAGGCATAAACTCGTGTTGGGCGTCGGGGCCGGCCCGGTGCCCTTTTTCTTCTTTTCCTTTTCTTTTCTTTTCTTCCTTCTGTTCTTTCCTCCTCTTCCTTGCACATGTATTTTGTGTCTCCTCCATGTCCATGACCTATGGTAGAATTGAATTTTGAAGAAGTGATAAATTTAGAAGCCAATAGGGGTACTGATTCAAATCTCTTGATGCGCTGAGTCGGCGTGCGACAACCGTGAGCTTTGAAATCAACCGAAGATTCGGCAGTTTCCGCCCAAAGGTAGGGTCATTTATGTTTTCACCATATATCCCCATTAAAAATATTGTTTTATGTCTTTAAAGCCTTATATTTCTTTCTTGTAATCTCAAGGGTCTCGATCTGTTGTTTCAGGGGTGAAAACGGGCGTTTCGGGTGTTTTCAAGGATTTCCCTTCGGAAACCCCAGAATACACGACATGTATTTATGGGGTAGATGCCATGTGTTCTTACCGTTTGAGGAAGTAAAGGATTCTTATGTACATTCCGTGTAATTTGAGTACATGCCATGTAGCCGGTGGTCGTGTGGCAGGCTGTGTGAAATAGAACACGGAATAGTGGTTTTTAGCGAGTACAGGCCGTGTAATTTGAGTACACGCCGGGTAGTGGTACTTGGGCACGAGTTTTAGTGGAAAAAAACACGGGGTGACTTTTTTTGAATATTAAACTCTGTTTAAATTAATGTACATGTCCTGTACTATTACACTGGCAGGTCCAATGCGCTCTGGCCATGAACTGCTTCAGTTTAGTAATTTTGGGATATCTTACGCTCTAGAAGTCAAAATTGGGAGTGTGAGTAGTCGATTCTGATCCTTTTTCACTTATATCACAACAGTGGAATCCTTTTGAGATTTATAGGTCATTTAAAAGAGGTTTTGGGGGTTTATATATATATTAAGGGGTTCTTTCTACTGTTATCGATTTCAGTTGTCACCTGAGGGTGAGACTTGGTGTCGATGATAGGTTGGGTGTTCACACCAACATAGATGAGACCTTTAATAGGATATAAGCTATGAGATATCTCTAGTAACCTATTCTTGATACTATGTTCCCTTTGTGAGACATTACCCTCTCGCTAATGAGTCTGTGAGACCAGATACATCTAAGGATCCCCTGAGGGATGCCTTTTCTTGTGTGTTGACCTGGGGAGTCCCTTGTAGGATCTCTCTCTTGTTCTTCCACTGATAGGAACAATGTTAGGGAATTCATATGTTTTCCTTCCATTGAGTATCATGTTTTGGATTCCTCCATTACTCATTACTAAGGATTCCGTGTAGGATTCATTCGCTCCTGTTTACCTAGAGAATCCCGAGTATGATGCTTCCTTAGTGTTTGACTTGAGGGACCCTGTGGGTGCTCGTTGTTTGAGAGACCCTGAGTGGTTATGTCAGTTTTGGGTAGAGATGGTGATTGGGTGTCACCTTGAACCCATTCCAAACTGGTAATCCCTTGGGGTTATGGATGTATTGTTGGGTTGGGCATTCGGGACACCCTCACTGTTGGTATTTATCTAACTTGGATTGCTGATGATGTAGTGTTTACCAGAGGTGCTGTTTGGTTGGTGGTAACTGAGCCTAACGTGATGCATCTTTCATGATTTTCAGGATTCCTACTATTTCTTGTGTTCTTGAGTAGAGGTGTTTTGTTTGTAAATACTGTATTTTACCTTGCTGTGGATGTGTTTGCCCATGTTGCTTGATTTTTTCCATTTGGTCTAACTTTTCTTTTTTAGGTTCCTTTGTTTCCATGCCTAGTTTCGTTAGGATGGGGTGGTTGTATTTATGAAATGTTTTTATGTTGTGGAGTATTATCCAAGTAGTTTTTGAGGTTTACTTGGGCTGATACGCGATACAATTATTGCTTGACTTACATAGGTCTGTGAGAACCTGGTGTAGTTGACCATATGGAGAATGGACATAAGGGATTCTCTAGAGTGTCTTTATAATTATAAGATGTGAGACCACAGTGGGAATTGATGTTGAGTGCTTCCCTAGAGCTCCTTTAGTATGATATGAGACTATAGGGGGAATTGACCTTGAGTTCTTCCCCAAAGAGTTTGTGCTTTAGCTAAAGCAAAGGGGTGAGACTATGTGTGCTGCCCATAGGGTTTCTTGTGTTTCTAGGTAGGACCAGAGGGGATAGGATATGAGTACATCCTAGAGGGTTACCTATTGTGTAATATGATTTCTTGTGATTGTTTGGTAGAACCAAAGGGGATAGGTTGTGAGTACTTCTTAGTGGGTTACCAGTTGTGTTATCTACTTGCCTGTGTTTGTTTGGTTGCACCAGAGGGGATGTGCTATGAGTACGTCCCAGAGGGTTACTTTTTTTTATCTTGTTCAGAGACATAATTCTAGCGTTGGCCAAAGCAGGTACATGGCGATGGGATTACAGACTCAGATATTGACATAATGATACACTGCTTGAGTGGCACGACATCCAGCTCAATGCCCTTGTATAGGATGTCCAGGAGATCGAGCTTATGGTCCCAAGGATCGACTGCTGATATTGTTTCTTTTTATTTGAATCACTTAATCTTGAATATTCATATTTATGTATACGTGTACATGTGTGGTGCGATACAAGTCTATGTATATAGATATGGACATCCATGGTTGAACATACCTAGTTGAAAATGATTACATACCCTGAGTTCAACTATGGTTTCATGTTTGGTTTAGTTCCTTTTGTTGTGTTCTAGCTATGTTGAGCACATTGTTTTTGTATACACTTTTAGCATCACATTTATAGGTTGTTTGTCGGTGTGCCCTACTGAGATTATTTCTCACCCCTGCACATGCACCTCGGTGTACGTGTAGTCCTTATGTCTTCATTCCAGGTTGATCATGATTTTCATGGTGGATATGGTGGATGACTAGTGTTGAATGATTAAGCAGAGTTGCACAAGTGGTTCTGCTGATCGGGCTGATGCAGTTCAACATTGTCTAGAGATCGAGTACGTAGATTGTCTCAAATATAGTAGCAAAGCCCTATACTTTTACATTCAGTTTCTTTTGTACTTTTATCTATATGGTCGGCCAGTGGGTGACCAGTGTTTTATTGTATTTCATAGCTGTTTGGGATTTTACAACATTTTACTATTACTGCTTGTTCTATTTCTATTATTTATTACTTCCACAGTCTGTTTACTTTCTACTATGTATGTTACCTAGTTATTTCCATTTTTTCGTACTCTTTTATGAGGACATATTCTACCCACTATCACTCCCCTAGGCCCTCTCTACTAGTTGGTAGCCTCTGGCATATGGGGAGGCGCGCTTGGGGCCTTGTGGCGCACCGGCTCAGGGCACCGGTTTAGTGGCTTCCAGGCCAGGACGTTACAATATCTCGATGTTTCTTTAGAAAGAATGTATACACCTCTTGCTCTTCAGAGGTCAAGGATGCATTAATTAGAGTGGGGCATGGATCTTCTTCTGTACCAAGATATATTTCTCTGAGTTCATCCATGGTGGTAGAGACACATTCTTGAAATGCTGGAGGAGTATCCATGAGATCTTCCTCTTCTTCCTCGTTATGTATTACCTCTTATGTTTCCACTTGAATAGTATATGATAGGAAATACTCCCAGATTCAGGGGAGGAGTCAGTATTTGAACATCCCGAAGAAGAAGACACCATATCAGACCCTACTTTTGATTAAGGGTCTTCTTAGGGTAAAGAGGGATTGATGGATTGAGAATCAATATTGTTGTCTTCCTCTGACATTGATACAATTTCTTCTATTTTGATTGACAAAGTAGAGGCTCTTTGTAGTTCAGCAGATGAAATAAAAACACCTCCATCCAAGATTCCATCAATTCATGGTGTATCAATAATTTATCTTATGTTATCAGGGTCAATCGCCACAATTGAAATTATGGGAATTACTGGATGAGTGCATGGATTTGGTTTTATCCTTTTAACTTGATTGATGGGTGGCACATAATCTATACTCAAATTCATGTATGGATTTTCTGGATTCTTTTCTAGTCCATTTAGAGTATTAACTCATGTTATTTCCATCATCATGGATTTATTTCTTTTTTTGTGATAAAACTCTACCTCTATGTACTGAGATTCATGTGTTTTGAACGGAGCCTAGTCATCATACAATGTCAAAATTTTACCATTAAAATATTATTTCAGATATTGATGGTATGATGAAGGTGTGGCTGCATGTTGATGCAACCAAGGCCTTCCATGTAGAATATTAAAGGTAGTGTCCTGAAAAAAACCATGAAATATGAATTAGAGACAAGATCTCCAAACATATTACTGAGTGTAATTCCACCTATAGGTTCTTGTTCATATTTTTCATATCCTTGAAACATTAAAGTAGAAGGAGATAAGTTAGATTCATCCCAGACCAATCGAAGAATTGTACGAACGTGAATGAGGATGACCTGGGAGCCATTATAAATGAAGTCTCGTTTGATATATATCTCATTGAACTTTTTTATAAAAATACAAAGGTCTGATATGGCCATGTACCACATGGTCTTCAACTTCATCCATAAAAGATATGACTATATAACATTCTGCAATATCATTCTTTATACGGTAAACCATAGTAGTTGCAACTTCGGTTTAAAATTCTGGAGGACTTGACAAAGCCTCAATGAGTGCCTCTCACTGATATTTTGATAGATTGAAAGAATCCAAAATTGTAAACTTGGCCGGTACATTGGTCAATTATTTCAAAACATCATAATTTTTATCCAAAGGTCTATGTTTCCCAGTATGGAGATGTGGTTTTGCAGGTGCTTTGGAAGTTGATGCTTTTGTTGTAGATGTAATTTGTGTTGAAGTAAGTGTAGGAAATATTGTTGACTTTTGTAAATTAGACTGACTAAGTCAATTCATCTACTGAGAAGAAGATTGTGTCACTTCAAATCAGTCCACTAGAATAATTGTGGAGAACTGGACATGTTTTCCATGGAAGAAACTCCTTGTTCTTGTTGAGCTTGCAAAAGGGCTCTTCGACGATTTTCTTCCGCATATATGGTTTGAGCAAGGGAGAGTTAAAATGGTGGTTTCTAGAATTCCCATGTCTTCCCATGTATCCTTTACCTTGGATAATTCCTCTAGTTCCCCAATTAGGTACAATGTATTTTCGCTCAATACAATCATAATTACCATTGGCATAATAATCTGTTAAATGATAACATTAAAGGAACCAAAGATGAATTTTTCATCTGATGAGGATGATGTCTGACAAGTTACTTCTAGTTTTTCCCTTTGTTGGGGTGGTGCCCATGATTTTGAATCAAATGGCATAAAATATTCTTGGGTTAAGGATAAATTTGTCCTTGACAGAAGCTCATCTAATTATGACTGCTCTTTGTCTTTATCATCACATTGCTTCTTTGAGGAATAGTGTTTTGATCATGATGGTTTTTCTATGGAAGGATTGGTAGAAGACACAATTGGTTGTTTCAACTATGTTTGTAAAATATCAAGAGTCTTATTGATCATTTTCTTGATCATCCAATCATCATATTTTTGCACACTTTTCCTTTTAACCTCTTTCCATTCACCCACTTCCTCACGATCGGTAACAGTAAGACATGCTACTTGAGCTGATGAACTCTTCAATTTCACTTTTCCAGAGTCTACCATGTTTTGTAGAAGTTTTTTTAAAATAATTCGCTCTTGAATGGGGTTTCCCAATATCTGATGAAAGGGACAATAATTCAGACAATCTTCATCTCCGTCTTTTTTTTGGCTTCTTCGGCCTTGGAATCTAAACCAAATTGTTTTCTAAGGTTAATATGAAGTAACCAAGAACATGTTATCTATTAAAAGAATAATCTTTATTTTTTAATTCCTCAAACTATTTATGACTTTGATCTCTTTGATCATTTTTAGGAAACAGTCGTTGCTGTTTATGCTTAGAAGGCAGAGCCCTTCGGTATGATGAAGGTCTTGAAGTAGAAGCACGTACAGGTTACTAATTTATTGTGACTATAGTATCATCTGCCTTTCCTATTCTCCTTCCTAGAAATGATGCAATTACATGAGTTTTTGCCTTAGTTTCTATAATATAATCTTCTATCTACTGATCATTGGAAGTAAGGTCACGGAACCATCCTATGTATTTCACAGGGATCAATGGTGTGTGTAAATAATCCTATAGATTTTCCACACAGATTGGCAGCAATTCTTCACGAGGGATTGATAAACATAAAGAATATTTTAATCTCTTCCACCTAGAAATAAAATCTGATACTCTTTAATTCTACATTTTTTTACAATTGGTATGATAAAAAACTGTCATCTTCGGTAGTGTCGAGCTAAATTCAAGAAGAAATTTCCGATGGAGATCTTCTCACCCTGTAATTGATCGAGATTGAAAACTTGTATACCAGACAAAATCTGGTCCTTGTAATGAATACACAAAACACCTATGATTAACTGTTTCTTGTTTTTGAGATGTTCCCCTCATAGGATCACAACGATAAATAAAATGTGTGATGTCATGTTCCGGATCTGCTGAACCATTAAAAATTGGAAATATAGTATTTATAAAATTTGGTGGGGGATGAATGGCATCCACCCATTTAGGGTAAGATCACTTTTCTGGATGAACCGGTGAACATAATTCCTTCTTAGAATCCAACCAAGTGGTTAATGCCTCAATAGTGTTCATAATAATTTGGGGGAAATCTGGATGAGCTGGATTCTGTACAGGTATAGCAACTGTAGTTTGAGCTGGTGCACCAACTGGTAAGACCACTGATGGTGGTGTTGATATCATCCTGGGATAACCCATAGGAACAGGTCTATCAGGATATATATGATCTTGTCTTTATTGTGTACCCAATGTAGGGAATTCATTATCCATATATGTAGTTACAACAAATCCCCTCTTCTGAGAAGATCTTACAAGATTTGAAAGTTGAGGACTTTCCCAGAGAGTATGTCTAGCAGAAATTCTATTTAAAAGAAACTCTATATTGAGTCTATTCAACTCCTTCATTTCCTATTATTTTTTTGAAAATATTTCTTCATGTGGAATAGATTGACATTATCTAGTGGAAAAGTGAGATGCAATCTGACTTTTTCTTTTCCCCTTGTTAGATGCTTTTCAATGAGGGGGAAGTTGGTTATTTGAAGGCATACCTAGATTTTGGGTAAGCATATGATTTTTGGTACGCACACCTTCTTCATTTTCCATGGTGTGTACCATATTTTGGACCGAAACTTCATCTTATGATTCCTCTGATCTACCCTTATTTTATGGAGGATCTTCTACAATGCTATTGATAACATTCACTGACACATAATACATTGATGTCATTCTTTCAGTGTTTCTGCTAGTTCATCTCCCAATTTATATTTCACAAGACCTCATCCACCTATATGAATAATTCACTAGAAATGTTTGGTTGATAGTAACCTAAAGGGAATCATTGGATAGTTCAGTTTTAGACTCTCATTGTGGCTTCTTCCCTAATCAGGAAAAAACTAACTTCTATTGAGGAGGGGATTGTAGATGTGAAAAATCCCCCAGCCATGCAGGCTGGGGTTGATCTAGTTCTTCTTCTTCAAATATTTGAACATTGATTAATGAATTTGATGTTTTAATTAAATGAGCCCCCAGCTTCGCAAGCTAGGGTGATTCTAGAACTACTATGGCTGAAATTTGTGCAACTAATCTTCTGATTTTCCAGATTTTGGTTCAGATATTTGTTCGGTTCATCATCTGAAAGTCACTCAATTCATCTATTTCATAATATCATTGTGGTATTTTCAGACATTTTCATCCTCCGACGCCTGAAATCCTCTATACGGGATGCCTGCTCAAGATTCTCATAGACATGATGTCAAAGTAGCACAATAACTTCTTTTCTATGGGCCTGATTCTGATGAGAAATGGTTGAGGCCTATTCTTGAGCTTACATTTGATTACAAACAAAACCTATTGATTTTAGCCATCCATGGTCAATAACATTGCATGAAACCAATTTTGGTGGACTTCGCTGATTTTGGAGTGCAGTGAAATGATATACTCCCTATGCACCCCATCCTATAAGGCGAACACTATATGGAGACTTGAAAATTAATTGGCTTAGCCACTTTAGAGTATTGCGACATGCGTGTTGAAGGGTTCTCAGTTGTTTTTGAACCCTTGGATATTGGTAAACTGAAATAGATTCCATGTCAATTTGGTGATGTAACCATTCTATCATCTTTACATGATTTTGATCTTCTAAATATTGTAATACTTTGGTTTTCAAATGACGAAGAGTTTTCCATAAGTTGAGACGAATGCCAGGAATACAATATTCTATCATCAATTCTAGAATATCAAACTGAGAATTTTCCAAACGCCAGAACATGTCTGGTATTTCTCCTTTAGCTAATTTTTTCCTCATGTTTAACATAACTTTTTCATATTTCAATAGAGGTTTCTCCACCTGGTTTGACCAAAGTGGATGCTCTATATTAGAAGATAAATTTACGAAGGGAGGTTCGGAGAATTAATGTTAACTTAAGATGTCTTCTGACTGAGAAACTATTTCACCAGTAAATTAAAAGGCATCAGACATGACTGGCCTTATGTTTGCATGTGCCTCGAGATAGGAGGGATTTATTGTTGCTATATTGTCAATTATAGAATTTTTTTGACAATGAGAGATACTACTACGGAGAGGTCTTTCGCATTGATTGACATCATGGGGAGGATCACCACGGTGGATTACATCATGGGATAAATCTTCTTACTCCTTGGTATTCTAGCCACACTGTGGGTTTTCGTGGATCTCATCTAGAGATAAGAACTCTGGATTGACCGAGTATTTATGAATCAAGCATTCATTATGAAGTGTCTCATGAGAAACATCAGAATTACAACTACCATTCCCAAAATTTGGTAATGAGTGGGTTGATCTTGAGCAGCAATAGATAAATTTATGAGGGCTTCATGAACTACAGTGATAAGAGGAGCTAAATCATAGCTTGACTCTTGATTTTCCAATGGTGTTGGTGAGACATCTTTTTGGATGTTCTCTTATACATAGTTGGGGCCACCTAATGGGAGAAGTGGTTATAATGGGAAAGTGAATGTTCATGTTTTGGAGTTGATACCAGAATGGACCGATTAACTACATTTGGAAGGGGTGCATGTTCCAGATCCTGTTGTCTGTATGATTTGGGGAAAATTCCCCATGAACCTTCTAGACTGGAACACAGGTGTGTATCTGCTATACGATGTCATACTGATGTGTCATCCCATGTGTGGGGATAAATTTTTATATATATTTCCATGATATTGATGAAGTAGTTGTTAAAATATCCTGACATGCTTCTAAAATATGGGAAAGGATATGTGTCTTCCCGTTCAACATTGATAAGATGTATTTGGTGACTTCAATGGATAGAACATGAATATACATCCATTCTGAATCTAGAGTAGGTGTATGTGTCTACTCATATCCTCCTGTTCCTATCAAGGGATATTGACAGTACTGACGCATGGGGGCATAGATTTAGGTCTGCCCCAAATTTTTTTTCATAGCATTCCGACTGACCTCTCTGGGCTCTACCAAACGAGACTTTTGGAAGTCTTGATGAACATTGGCAGGTTTATATGCCTGCTGGCTATTTTCCATCATGTATGTTTGACGGACTTCCTTTAATACTGGCAGATGAGACTGTTGATATAATTGGTTATTGTAAATTGGTGTATGATCATGTTTATCAGTTTCCACCATATTATATTGGCGGGCCTCTTTAAATGTAGTCAGATGAGCCTATTGAATGGCTGATAACTAGTGAGTAGATGAATGTGCCCATTCATGGTACTCCACTGGGTTTATCTGGTATGAATGGTGGGTTTCTATCGGACGAGACTACTGAGAAATAAGATTATGACGTACGGGTGTATGCGCCCACTCGCTGTTTGCTGGCATGTTTGGTCCATGGACTTATCCGGCTCCCTATTGACTGGACGTTGTCTCTGGAGGTTCGTCTTTCGTTCCCATGCCTCAAAGACCTAGGTCGAACATCCTAAGTCAAATCCCTCATCATGTTGGAGGTGCACTACCGTGTTATTCTGACAGGGATTACTGATGGGAGTCCTCAATAAGGACTAATTTATACTTGAATTGAGGCCTTGAGTTACCTCTTGATCCACCGCCCTGTAGTACGGGAGAGACTAGTTACTGTGTTCTTGGGATAAGGACCCAAAACGGTTGAAGAAGGTGGTTTGCACCATCTACTCCTTGATCATTGGTCATCGTTGGCCAGATGATCAAGGATTGTAGTTAACCAGGTGGGCCTAACGAGTATCCTCCAAAGATGGGATTGTACTGTGGTGGTGATATTATTTTACCATCACATTAGAGACCCAGCATTAAAGATGTTGGGTTGTTGATAACATCCTTCCCATGGATGAAGATCCATCTTGATCAGCGATCGGGAAGTTCACAGATGTTGTCTTGGAGAAACCCATTCATTGGTTTGAAGGGAGTTCTATGGAAAACTAATAACACCGACGAACTATATTAAAGAAACATCTTTTCATATGGATACATGCGAGAGTACTTCCTTTTTCTGGCCATACTTTATCAATTGTTAGGGGTCTAACATGTGGGTAACATTATTAACTTGGTTAAGGATTCACGTTAGCTTCACCATTTTTGTTTCTTAGTTCCATGAAAAGTGTCTTCTAGATTTAAGATTCACTATTTCCAAGGGGTTTACATTGGATTTATTCATGGAACTAAAAACATCCAATTGTTCTTTTTCCAAATAGGACCTTCATTCCAAAGGTAGGAGTTCGTTATGTTTTGAACATTACATCACTAATGAACATGCATTGGTCGAGATGAAGGGAGTTTGGACTCATCACACCCTTTAGGGGAGAATTATTGTATACTCGGGGACTCTCTTTGTAAAATTATAATAGTTTCCTGAATCCTTATTAAATCACCATGTATATCATAAGTATACCTTGGAATTTACAACCACTTCTTAATATGTGTAAATTTTAGAATCATCGGTATGCATTCAAGGTTCTTCAGCAATGGAAACATCAGTATGTATTAAATTTTTTCCATCAATGTTATCCTCTATTATACCAATTAGAGATTATTTTAATCATCGTTTTAATGATACTGGTTTTTAATCCACTTAGTGGGGCACTCTGGAATTTATTTTCATCTTGGGAGATAAAGGATTTTTTTATCTTGGGATCGTGACCATAAAATGGGCCACCTACGTATCCTTGTGAAAGGAATAAGAACCCTCATAGTTTGGTGTCTCTTAATAGGACACATCATAGCTTTTAAGATCATGTGATAAGGACCTCTAAGTGGAACGTTCTTAGTCAAAACTTAGTGCGGGGATTATGCTGAAGCAGCCCAAGGAACATGTAAAGGATATGAGTTCCCAAGTAGGATTAGACCCTATTGGGAATATGGACCATGGAGAACATAGCTGATTTGAAGTGTTGGGTTTGACAGTCATATAGGATTCCTACGTATCCCATGTGGATGGGAATAAATGTCCATGTAGTTCAATAAATATAATTGGAGAATATGGTCCTCTCAGAGAGATGATTTTGGGCTTACCTTCTAAAAAGGATTCCATGATAATTTCAGGATTAAATTTATGGCTTATTTCCTAAGGAGGATTCCTAGATTGTGGTATTTTTGGGGTGGATTCTTGAGGAAGATATCCAATGAGGTCGGGCTCAAAAAGAGCTTCCTAAGGTCGGGCTCAAAAAGAGCTTCTTACATATCCTGATTTGAACAGGAATAAGAGTTATTGTAGTTCCTTCCCATGAGTGTTTGTGCACATGTTATAACCATCACGTATCTCAAATCCCACATGAGTCATGCCCGGTGTGATAAATAAGAGGATGTGAAAGATTAAACAAATTCATTCACAGTTTCAAAAATTTTCCTCTATGTTGATGGAAGAGGGAACATCGACCGTGGAAGAGGGCACATCGACCGTGGAAGAGGGCGAGGCGATGAAACTTCCCTCTATTCTATTTACATTAGAAAGGGGTCCAATGTAAGGAAGAAGGGGTGAAGGTGAGGGGATTATACGAGGATGGATACCCTGAAATTAGTTCAGGTAGGTGAGGGAGACTTCTCCAATGCTTTCTTGGAATACAAGTGTGAAGTATACCTTCTCTACCATAGACATGAGGATCTGGGTCACCTCTTTGAGAAGGGCGAGGCCAGCAACCAACTATCCTCTAAACTAGGAACTTCCCATCACTGTCTTTGGGAGAAAGGTCCATGTGACTACGGATATAAAAAACCACAAACATCCCATGAATCCTAACCCCATAGTGAAACAAATGTGGGAAACCTTTGACTATGGAAATAAAAAACCAAATAGAAGACACCATGATGTGCCTTATCCAAAGGATTGAGAAGTAATGTGGTTTTGGTGGAGGGTTCAACTTAGCCCCTTTCGAATAAGGGAGCCATGGAAAGAGATACCCATCCCTAAATGGATTTTAAAAAAGGTAATTTGAGTTAGACATTTAGTTCTCTCACGTAATTATGTCATCTATGTTCCCCACCTAGGTATACAGCCCAGGTGTGGTGCGCAGGTAGCGCCTGCAGGTATGCCGCACAAGAAGGGCATGCAGGTATACCATGCAGGAATGGTGCGTAGGTATATCGGACAGGTATGCCGCACAGGTATACCATGCATGTATGGCTGATGACTAAAGAATGTGAAGAACATCATAACATGCTTATCCCATTTAATTATCTCTTATCGTTTTGTTTAAAGAGTTACATGAGACAATTTGAGGGTTTTAGATGAATGAGCTATGTAATGAGAGCTTCAGAGAGTCATTCACTTTTTTCAGTCTGGAAATGGAGAGCCCAAGGGCTCTATTTATAGGCACAAATGGGCTAGGTCGAAGAAATGTTGCCCGCTCAGGTCTTTTGCACTACTCTGGCACACAGTTGCTCCCCGTAGGGGTACCAAGCATCTTCTTGAGTGGAGTTCTTCTGCGGAGGTAATTTGTACAGCTCCTCCGAGCAGGTGCTTCATGGAGGTGCTTAAAAAATCTTTAGGCACGGAGAACTGCCATGGTGGTCTGCCACTCAGGTTGGCCACACATGTCAGCTACAGAGGTCAGCCATGGAGGTCTCTTCATTCTATTTTTGGTTAATTTCTCAAGAGTGTCAACAACACCACCACAAACTAATCTTGATATGGATGAAATATCAATTTCATGAAATCTATAATCACTATTGGTGCATTTTTTAACTCAAACGGTAATATGGAAAAATCATAAATGTTGTACCTACTCTTTAATGCACTCTTTGGTATATCTGATGTCTAAAAATTCAACTAATGGTACCATGATCTCAATTCAATCATTGAGAACACATATGTACCATTTAACAAGTCAAAAAAATCATCGATACATGGATGAGGATATCCGTTCTTCAATGTTATTTTTTTCGACATTCAGTAATCAACACACAATCATAAACTCTCACCGGCCTTATTTTCAAAAAATATTGGTCATCCCCAAGGGGACGTACATGGACAGATATATCTGTAATCCTACAACTCTTCTAACTATGTCTTGATATCAAGAATTATAGTGTGCTCCATTCTGTATGATGGAATACACACTATCTGAGCCCCTAACATGATCTCAATAGTGAATTCCATATCTCTCTCAGGTGGTATCCCTGATAAGTCTTCTAGAAAGACATCCTAAAATAATAACACTACTGGTGGAAGGAAATATTTTATATCACCCCTATAATCCTTCAATAGGATAACCAAATGGGTTTTTAGATCTCCCATATGCTGAGTAAATGACCCTGATCAGGTCAGCAAGATATCCCACTCTCCATGGTGAATGTAAAGGTAAACCTTAAGAGATTTAAATGCATATCTCATGTGGTAATAGTCAATGTGGGATCGTTATGTGACTAGCTTGTCTATACCCAAAATTAGTTCAAATCCTGTCATATCAAGAATATAGAGATCCCATGAAAATGATATTCTTTGATCTCTAATGAACACCATTTGTATAGAAAAATGTCTCTAGATCGTTTTCCCAATGTCATATCAAAAGTCATTACACCTCTTAGGAACTCCACATCCCAACTAAAACCATTAAAAAGAATTGTAGATATATTGGAATGAGAGGCACCATTATCAAATAAAGAACCAGTTAATGTAGAATCCACTAGAATGGTACCACTCACTATCTACGGCCTAACCTCTCTCTACATATGTGTGTGCGACATTGGCTGCCATTGTCCTACCCATAGTCCCTATGATGTTGTCTGACTCCCCTATGTAGCACCACTCTACAGATAAGGAATCTCTATCCTTGTCACACCATATCCACTACCTCTACTACCATGGCTGGTAGATTTGTAGCTACCATACTGATATGGTGTAGATAACCCCCTCCCTACACTCTAACTCTACTCCCCTACTCCCTAAACATCCAGTTCTCATTGTGATGTGAAGAAATTATGTATGTTTCCCACATTATATTAAGAATGACACTCTAAGGGTTATCGGGAAAGTGACAATGATAGTGTCCCAGCCTATCACACTGATAAAAAATCACCCCAGTAAGGTCCTTTCCAACTGACCCTCATATATGTGGACTTTGTTTCTCAGTAACCTAGCTAATGTTATCTTAACAATGCTTCATTCTATTTGAATTCTCACCACCAAATCATCAAGTAACAACTACTTTTCTAGTACTAAAATCCTCCCTCAGGTTCCCATCATCCATGAGAGCCTAATACAGAATATTAGTAACTTTATTTAATTGAAATATATTTTCTTTGGAAATAATATTGCACATATGTTCATCATAAAAATGTGATATCATAGCTACCTCATCTCCTGCTAATGCTGGAGAAAAGAGTTTCACACTAGTGTATCATCGAGAATAATCAGTCAAAACCATTCTCTATTGAGTCAGATGCATCAAATATATAGCTTTATCTTTTCCCGATGTCTCTGGATAGATGTTCTCAAAGAACATATCTATGAATTCATTGCATAACCTTCCATTAGATTTTTTGGTTTACGCCTGAATTTCCCACTAGTTCTTTTCTGTTCTCTATAGTATAGTAGAAGAAATATTGACCCTCATCTCTACCAGAGTATGTAAATGGTCATTTATTGTTTCAATGGACTCAACTTGAAATGATTTTTACTTTGGCCCACTCTCTTCAGTATAAGTTGAAAGGTTTTTCAATTGAAACTACCTTTTTAACTCAGACGTGCTTTTCACAAACCGTCATGTGTCTCATTCAATGAATTTCCAGAAGTGAGAAATGTTCTCTTGGAACTAATCCCATCCATATTCAGCATTCACCATCGTTTCCACATGTTCCCTTACTGGGAGACCATTCTAAGACATTCCCCTTGGTCATCCCCTAGATAATTATCACAGAAGTATATTCTCTATAATTCCAAACATATTTAATAGGTCTCATAAAAAAATTATATGATTTACATAATAGTATGTAATCACAATAGATCATAACTTGTATTATCCCCCACCTCTATCCACATAGTCAATCTATGGTGATATCACTAACCTTAACAGTCCAACTCCTAGGTTTTGGATAACAAGGGTAAACACACTATCACTGTCATGTTTCTCATTTATTCACATAATAAATCTCATTTTTTCATCATTTTATAGTCTTTTTTCAATTCATGTTAGGAACCATTTTTCATATTAATCTCACAAACAAGTAAAATAGTTCATTTTGACCACTTAACCATAACCCATTTTCATGTGTTTTACTAAAATTATTCTTTTCACAATAACCCTGAGATACTAGAATGATGCATGTGGACTTAACATTTGTTTCATTTTTTCCACAAATCAACACAGAAAAAATTCTCAGAAACAACAATCCCATCAGACCACAAGTGTGTCACCCAAGGTGAAATAATATTTAATTGTAATAGAAATAATTAAATAACAACAATTTCACACTGATTATATGTGTTTTCCCTCCTACATGAATTTTCAACTCCCATGCCTGATCTCATTACCAAGACCAGCCTCTTCATAGTCTCCTAAAATAGTTCAATTGACCACATGATCTCAATAATACCTCTTTGTATTCTTGATGCTCTCGACTAGTAGTGAGAGTCTGGTAAGTCAGTCTTGGGGAGATTATACCCTCTATTTTCAGAGTAAAACACCGCCATAAATAGATAATCCAATATGGAACCATATATAATGATTCCAATATTAATGTAATAAGATAACTACAACATCAAATAAAATATCTAACTTAATGGGAACACATGCTATAAAAATATAAGTGTCAGGGAATTAAAGTCAACATAAAAGGAAGACACTAAGGAGTCCAAAGTGGGTCCTGAATCGTATAAAGTTCTCTCATCAAAGATCTAACCCCTATCATAAATCTAACACATGGTCTTTTCCCTTAGAATGACCTAAAATATTATAGTATATTTGAGAACCAAGCAAGCCACCCAAGTAGGGTGTGACTACAATTTAGTAGGCCACCACCAATAGTGTTTAAAACAAGTCTAGTCAAAATATAGTATATGGAATTCTGTATGGAATATATGACAATAAATAAATAAATAGTTATGACATTATAATTTATTCTTTATTTAATCATATTAACTCTTGGGTTCTTATAGATACCTGTACCGCTATACTAGATTTGTCTCATGCTATTGCCTGAAGTGTTCCCTTAGTAATATCATATCAGAATTCCTTTTTCGAATCTTAACAGATCTCAACGTTTTTGAAGGTTTTAGGATATCTCAGTACTTGAATCGTTTCATACTGGAGTTCAAACTATTATCATGTAATGACACATCTCGAAGTACCATTATTACCATTCGTTAAATTCATATGTAAATTAAAATGATTCTTATAAAAAATTAATAAGTATAATGGCAATGTTCCAATTATTTTATATCAATATAATGACCATGTATCCATTTCATTACTCGTAATTACAATAACTACGTAACCATTTATACTTATCAACTGAATGATCATGTTACCATTCCATTACTCACAAGTATAATTACCATGTTACCATTTATACTTATCAATATAAAATTACCATGTTCCCATTCTTCCACACATAATTAATTAATAATTATTTATCCTCCTCAATTCCATTACCAATTAAACAGTTACTTAAATACAACAATATCCTTAATTAACTCACCATTTAATTAAGTATGAAAATCCTATTAATTAACTCATCATTATTTAATTACTAAAACAATTTATTTCTTATAAATAATTTTCATGAATTAATTATCTCATTTTAAATCTGAACACATCATAATAATCCCAAAATAAATTATATGGATCATAATATCAGGGTATATAATTAATTCAAGATTAATTATCTAAATATTTCCAATTAAATATCTAATAATTAATAAAATTATTAATTGTCTTGATAAGAACCCCTAGCTATCATAATCAATTTCCCCCAATTTATTCTATATAAGGACAATCCATTAATCTCTTGACTAATTGTTTAATTAATAATTTAATTCAATGATGCCTTGATAAATCATATTGTAGACCAAATTAACCTAGTTTTGGAATTAAATTCCTATCAACTGAAATCAATTATAAAATCGTGAATACATGTAATGAATTCATGACTATGGGAATTAAATTTTAGACCACCTACCTCAATTCATTGATGGACGTTTATTCAACAGAAATCCCCAAAATCCGAGTAGCACAACAAATTAAATCTGTGTTCTAGATCTAAATGCCTAAATCAAGATCATGGATATCAAGATATAATAAATCTATATCTATATCTAAAATAATAGATCTAGATCTCACACAAAATTATAATATTTATAGAAATATAGGATCAAAAACACCCAAATATGAATGGAAGAGAGTGGAATAAATGGTACATTCATTGAGATGAGATCCACAAATCTGGAGAAGTGTAGAGCATCGATTCTGGCATTGAATCTTTGATAAAATGAGTTAATAGGTCTTAGAACCCCTCTAGAAAGAACTAGAATATCTCAAAAAACGTTCAGTACTGAGGCAAGTTCAAAATAGAGGGGTTTCAGGGCTTTGGGGATTTTAAAATAATTTTTTGGGTAATTAAAAACCGCATGTACAGTTTTAGGGGAAGGTTTGTACAGTAACCCAGATATGGATGTACAGTTTTATATAATGTGAAAAAATTATACACATCCCCCTTTCCCCATAATTATCTAAAAATTATAACCAAATTCAACTCATGTCTTAAATCTAATCATAGATACTTTAAAACAACAAAAAGTTCCTGAAATCGCACCCCAAGATAACTCTAGAAAAGGTTGGGATCTTACATATCCCGATCCAAAAAAAGAAAATTACAAATGATGTTATCCAAATCATGAAACAAGTATAATGTTGGTTATCCCAAGATTAACTTTTTATGAATAACATTGTGGGTATCCTTGACATAATGTATTCTATTTTTACATGTATTCCACCAATATCTCTCTTATTCTAATGATAAGGTTTCTTGGATCATGTTCATTCATTCATTTAGAATTCATGTCTTATGAACTAATAATATTTATTACATGAATCATTTTTATGATCTATGATATGATGGGTAAATTCTTTAATTTTTTTTCTCATATTATGATACAATAATCCTCATGTTATATTGATATCTCCTTTGTTTATCATAACTGGGAATCATAAATCAACCTATATTATGTTTCCTTTCCTTAGGTTATGATAAAATTTATTAAGTATTATATTTATAATATGGTTGATATATATGAATAAAGAATTGGGAGATGATATAGTTCCCCCATTTACTATGGGATTACGTATCCATGATTCCGAAGGAACTAGATCCATATGATTTTGGTGTGGATCATTATGTTTTATAATGATTATATATGAATTATGTTTGGATAACTTTTATGAGACATGTGGGTCATTACAGTTGGTATAAAACAAATTTGTAGATAACATTAGGAATATATTATGATAAACCCATTGTGAAAACCCTAGGGATAATTTTATGTATTTGAAAATATCCAAGATTATTGGTGATGGATAGATCAGGTGGTTTCTTAGAAATTGAAGCACTATTTCTATACAAAACGTGGGTATGGATCTAGAATAGTTTTACATATGATTGTTGACTCTAAATATGAAGCATTGGGAATTGACTCTATCATCGCCATGTGCATACAAATAGGCCTTGGTGTAAACATAGTATAAAACTCTCAGGGGGTATGTTTATAGAATTAAAAAATTGTATATGAACAATATGAAAGGATATGAATTAAAGAAGACCATGAATGACCAATGATAAACACAATATGTCATAGATATAAAAGAATGTGTCTTGATTTAGACATCATATGAATGATTATTCGTGATTGATCACTCTGATCTATGAAGAATTATTCTCATGGTAAACATTTTTGTTTGACAAAGGGATTTATGATAGATTGATGTGGTTGAGGTGGTAATAGGTATGATAAAATATTTATGTAAACTATTTGATCTTATGAAAATTATTATGGAATGATAATTTATAAACTCATGGATTAGATTTTGAATTAGAAAAAAAATCCCAGAATTTTATTATGATCAGGTTTGAAGTCTATGATTTATATCTAGTTTATATTTATGGGATTGTGCTTCCTGAAAATAACATTATTCTTAATCTAGTTGATTTTGATGTTATCTTAGTAATGTATTATATTTTCTATATAAATTTCCCATCAATTTATGGTGAAGGGAATTCACATTTTATATTCTGAACAAACCTATGATATTTTATCGGGGTGATGATTTATATAAACTTGTAATGTAATTTTCAGCTATTACATGTGTCTAGAATCCTATAAAAAAGGGGTTTTTATGTCATATGGTTTTGGATAAACTCAACATCGATGATATTTATTTTTTACAATATATTGTTAATGAATTTCTAGAATAGTTTTATAGTCTTATACTGAATTGTTATGTTTTGTTATCAATAGAACTCATACCTAGTGACACCCCTATTTCAATGACTTCATATAGAATGCCCAAAATTTATTTTCCACAATTGAATAAGAAGCATAATGAAAATTTGGAGAATGGATTTATTTATCCAAAGGTGTCACCATGGGGTGCACCTATTTTTTTGTAAAGAAGATACGTTGATCGATTATCTATGTACTAATTATATGGAGTTGATCAAGATCACAAACATGAAAAATTATCCTCTAGCCGGTAATGATGAAAAATTTTATAAAATATGAATAAATAAATATTTTTCCATGATTTATATTCATAATAGATATCATCAATTTAGGGTAAATTAGGTGGATATACTCAATACATCATCTCATATAAGGTATGGATGATATGAGTATATAGTGATGCCATTTGTTATTACTAACACCCCTAATATATTAATGAACATAATGAATAGACTCATTAGAGATAACTATGATTGGTTTTTGGTATCCTTTTTAGATTATATTCATATAAATTAAAAATTAATAGATGTGTATGTAGATCATTTTTGAATTGTGTCTAATTCCGTAAACATTAAAAATAAATATAAAAAATTTACCGAGTATGATTTTTTTTCATATAAATGTTCATTTATAGGTCTTATAATCAAAATAGTTGGTATATATATGGTTCAAAAATGAATGAATTTATTGAATATTGGCCAAGATTGAACATGTTGATAGATATTCAGAGTTTTCATTTATTTTATGGATTTTATTGTTCCTTTTTTGGATAATATCACATGACTATCAAATCCAATCCCATGTTATCTCTTTAGGGAGACATGTTCCTTTGGAAATATGATTGTATGGAAAGTTTCATGGAACTAAAGACAATGCTAATCAATGGAACTATGATTTAATTCACCTATAGTGAAGAATGGTTTATAATCTATTTTTAATCACTAATGTGGAGACTATGATGCATTATAATTCCGAATGAATTTTTTATATATTATGCCTCGTGATGATTTATTCATTGTGAGAAGAATTATCCAAATCATGATTTTATATAATATGTTTTAATTTATTCACTAATTATATAGTAGAATTATCAATTTTTATATATGTGTGATATAAATATTAATCATACGAGTCTAAATTATATATTCACATTGAATGAATTTAATATGTTCTAGAGAAGTTGGTTGGGGGGAGATTAAATATTATGACATCTCAATACATTACCACTATGAGAAATAGAATAAGGTGGCTGGTGATTTAATTTTAAAGGATCATTTTAAATAATCTATGATGATGATAAAAAAGATATTATATTTTATTATTTGCATGGGATAAATCTAGAAATCATGATAGAAGGGTTAAAATATTATATTTCTCAAATAACTTTATATTTTTATATACAATTGATTATTAAAGAGAAATGGATGGAATAAACCAAGTTATAGAATATGGTCAAAAATTTCTTGAGTTTAACATTGAATGTGATGAAATGATAAGGTTTAATTACCATATTTGTTTACCATCAATACAAGCTCTGAAGGTGGATAAATTAAGGAGTCTCATTGTACATCATTTTATATTCATTATGGATGAATAAAGATATGAATGAGTATTTCAAGTGGGATAGAATGATGGAAGATATTGTAGATATTGTATCTCATTGATTGGTCTGTCAGAAAGATAAGGTTGAGAGACAAAATGATAAGGGTATGTTAAAACCATTACCCATATATAAATTGAGATGGATGAATATCACAATGGGTCTTATCATTAGAATCCCTAAAATATCAGAGGGAACATTACTATAAGAGTAGTAGTCAGCCACCATACAAAATTTTCAAAATTCATCACTATCATTGATGATTCTCCTCATGATAATATATCCTTAACATATATTAAATATGTGATAATATTGAGTTTAGTGATACATTATATTGTAATTTACTAGGATCTATGGTTTAACTCATTGTTCTAGTGACGTCTCAACTGGGTCATGTAAATAGAGCTATGCATCAACACAACTTGTCATCCTAAGAAATATCAGTAGTATTGGACAAATATTAAAACCGAAGAGGGTATAATGGGATATTGTTCTATGTATTTCAATTTTAGTTGGTTGCAATACATTCTTCAATTTAGGATTTTTTTTTAAAAATATTCTTCACTCGAGCATTAAGATGGAACCTTATGAATTATTCTATAGAGATAGGTGTTGAAATACAACTTGATTGAAAATGTTTTGGAAATTAAATCTATTTGTACCTATGAAAAATTAATAAATATAACTAAATTATAGACCCATTCATCAGCACATAAGGGTAGCACAGAGTCAATTGAAAATTTATACATTTAATTTTCGATGTGAACTGGCACATGATGAGGTGAGAAGGTGTTTCTATGTATTCTCCCAATGAAGGAGGTTATGAGATTTATGAAGAAATGAGATATGGTCCCTATATATCATATACCCTTTAAGATTGTTAATTGAGTAATGATAATGTCTTATCATTTGGTTCTTGCACAAAACCTCTCTCAAGTCCATGATTTGTTTCGTATATATCCAACGATAAAGTAAATAATTGTTCCTTAAAAGATATAGAATGTTGAATTCATACCAATGGATCATGTTCATTTAAATGATGACAAAACATGTGGATATTTTATACCATATACAGATAGTGAAATGATAAAACACTCACTAAAAAATCAAATTCCTTTGTGGTGGTTTATTAGGGGTGGTTTACAAAACCACCGATAATAATTTTTAAAAAAACTATGCGCTGGTTTTTTATAAACCACCACTAAATAATTACGATTTATTAAATAATCGACACTGCCCCAAGCCCCCAACCTCCCCGACCCCACCCCAAAAATCTCAAAATCCCTAGCTTCCCTCTCCCCACCGATCCTTGCCAACCCTCATCAGGACAGCATCATCGCCATCATTTTCCAACACTCACCGCCCCTAGACTCGCCTCACCATTCTCCACCGACCCTCTCTGGCCCTCACCCCACCGTCCCTTGCTGCACCTTACTCCCCAAGGTATTTCAGATGGACATCCAAATCTGGTGGTTTATATTACACATATTTTTATGTGAAAATAATGACTACACCCTCTCCATCTCTCTCCCCTTGAATATATTATATTGTGTGTGAATACATTGGATGGCTGGGATTAACGTATAGTGTATAGAGTCACATGAACTGCAATTTAACATGGTCATGTTTCAGAGATTTCATGATGTAGAGGTTTGGATGAATAATTATGTTTCTTAGATGTTAAGTTAGGGGGTTATCAAAATTAATACACAACATTAACATTATTATGTTTTTGATCAATATATTAATAGTATTTTTAGATCTTGAAGTTTTCAGAAGTTTTTCTATGACCCAATCATGTGATCAGTTTCTCAAAGGGTTTTCTATAGATCAGTTATGTGAAAAAAAAAATTGATCAAAGTCTCATAATTGGGGTCAAATAAATTTATGGATGGGAAATGATTTTATGGCATATATAATATGAAATGGTATATCTAGATTAGGTATCCTCAAAGAGATATATTCCTCGGGTCACATACACAGGCTCTTGCAGGGAGGGTTATGTGTTATCATCCATGTGGAAGAGTTATATGCTTATGGTTACATTTCACCATTGTTTTTAAAATTATATTTCTCAAAAAATGTATTCACAAATACTAGTACTAGAATAGGTCATTATTGGTGAAAACGGTAGTATTTAACATATAAATTCTTTTATTTTCAAAATATTTTAGTGTTCTTTGTCAATGTATAAGATTTCTTTTAGTAATTTATAATTGTTTCAGTTATGCATGACTTCAAATTCATGAATTGGAATTTAATTTTTATTTATTTACATATGTGATTTGTGGAATATCATATAATCTATTGTTAATTATAATTTACAATTATAAGGTAAATGAATCCCGTTTATATTATATCACTTCAATCAAAGTTCATATCCAATGTTCATATCTTATGGTCATTATACATATTCAAAATGTTGAAAATTCCTTTGAAAGGAGAATAAATATAGTCTAATAGATTCGTCTATTCATAAAAGGTCAGCGGTACCATACTTTTACTTAAATATTTGGAGGTTTTATATTTCTTTTTTTTTGTTCCATATTACATACATAACCTTTATTTCTCCTAAAATAGATAATCCCTGAAATTTATTTTTGGAATTCAATTATAGAAATGATTCGATACCAGGATATGTAGTTTGAGGTTGATTAACTCAACCAAAAAACCACATTGGTAAGTTTCACTACATTACTTAATGAATTATCTTTCATTTGTGACCTAATCACCACTAAGTCATTTTTGGATTTTATTTAGCTAGTAAAATTTGATAGACTGAGATAATTAAATGATGTAGTAGAATATATTATATACCATGTCCCCTCATATTATTGAGAAACTATATGGATTAAATGGTTAAATTAAATAAATAATGGATTGAGTGTTATTTTTCATCCTTGACTGTAGTTTGGAAGAGATGTTATTATATAAATAATAACTTATATAATGTGCATTAAATTACTTTTTTTATTAATTTATGGACATGACATTCATTAAATTTCACATGCAATATACCAACATGATGTTATGTATTTCTAATTATAATTCATGTAAATGATACATTATATTATTTATATTGTCTCTATGCATTAAATTCCTCTGTGATATTCATAAGTAATGGTCATGTTGTCCCATATTATCAAAAATTAATTAGTGTACATGATGTTACACATTTTCCTTTATTAATCAACAGGAATTGAATCCACTTAAAACAAAAACTATCACTATGAAAAGGATATACCTGAATTAATATATCCAATAAAGATAAAAAGACTACCCTATATATTTTTTCATCCATGATGAAATGGGGAAATTATGGTTTCCATACATCCCCTTATATATGAAATTTATTTATTTATTTATATAGGAAAACCTTATTTAATATATTCATATTTCTTAACAACCATGTATATGGATTTCTCTTCATATATCCTAATACTTATGTGTTTTAATTTCTTTTAATATTCTATAGGTACATTTTGATATATACGGATAAAAGTTGAATCACATTACCTTATATCACACCTCAATATGCCATGTTTTTTGAGGAGTTCATAGATTTTTCAATTTCCAATCGATCCATTGATGGGAGAGTAAAATTTCTAAGTCCTAAATGTAAATTTAGAGGATTTTTGAATAGAGATGAAGTTTATGAATACTTGATATTGAATGAATTCCATCTTCAATATTTTTGTTGGATTTAGAATGAAAAACTGAACACTACAAAAATGTTGAGCATTGATGGAAATCCAAAAATGTGTTCCCAAATTTTTCGACACTACAAAATGAAATGAAAAACCTTAAAAATAATTAATTAGGAATAAAAAGACACCTACATCAACATAAAAACATACCAGAATGACCAATTGAGGGTGCTACAAATAGCAATGTGACAAGGGATGTTTTTGAGACTGTAAGCCAACCAGATCAAGATCGTAACAAATCATTGGATCCTCCTCTTGATTTTGTGGTGATTAATGTAATATAAATCAACACTGAGAAAAATGTGTTTCATTTTTTAGTTGACAATGAAAATAATGAAATTCATAGTCGATGAATGAAATATTCGAATCATTCTTTTATGATGAAGTTATACCATGTCAAATGCCTATATGGAATTAAAAATAAGGCGACGTCCGTGATATTAGAATTTTTGTGTGATCTATTTCCTGAAGAAATCATCCTTGAGTATTTTTATTATATAATAAATGTTTTTAATTGTCTTATTCTCAATTATAAGAAATTCAGGCTTATCCCAATGATTGTATGCTTCATTGGTGAGAGGATTCAAGCAGACAAAATTGAAAAAATGTACATCTTCTAGGTATGAATCAATGGGTGATGTTGGAAGTCTGAATCAACATAAAATCATGAAGAAGAATAAAATTAAAAAACATTTAAAGGTTTTACATTACATTATTTCAAATCCTCGATTGAAAAGATTATTCATGTCATCAAAAACAGTTGAACACATGAAGTGGAATTATCTAGATAATAAAAATGTTTGGTTAATATGACATCCCTAAGATTCAAAATCATGGAAGTCATTTGATTCATTAAATCCTGATTTCTAATATGATCCATGGAATGATCAATTGGGATCGGATGTTGCTGGATTAAACCCATTTGGGGATTTGAGTTCCAATTATTGCATTTCGCCAGTTGTTTTAATACCATACAATTTTCCTCCAGTGATGTGTATTAAAAAAATGTCATTTATCATTACAAATATTATTCTAGGAAACAATATACCTATAAATGATATTGATATATACTTTCATCCTTTAATTGAATAATTACAGGAGTTATAGAGAAATAGTGTTGAGACATAAGATGGCTCTTAAAAAACAATGTTCAAAATGCAAGCAGCTCTATTGTGGACCATTAGCGACTTCGCTGGACTTGGGAATTCAGATGGTTGGAATACATACATGGGTGTTGATTTTATTATTTTTAAATTTGATTTTGAACTAAAATATAAACCTCATAGTAGAAAATGGTTCTTTTTATGCCATCGAATATTTCTCGATGCATCTCATAGATATCGACTGAACATGTCAAAATTCAATGGTTTCATTGATCGTATACCACCTCCAATGTTGTTAGCTAGTTCTAAAATATTGCCACAACTAGAAAATGTGGAAATATTATTTGTTAAATTGCATCATTTGAATGATAGTGGGAAACGAGTTTGAAGTGCATCGTAATGTGAAATCGAAATGCCACAATGGATGAAAAAAATCGTATTCATAAAACATCCGTATTGGGAATTTAATTTTTCGGGGTATAATCTTGATTTGATGCGTATTGAGATGATTGTTTGTGACAATTTTATGTTATAATTTCTCAATGAGCATGTAAAGTCAAAGGATTATCTCAATTTTCAGAAATACATACAAGCAATGAACCAAAAGCATGATTTCTTTCCATATGATAATTAAAAGCATGCTCCGAACATTTTTGCAATGAAAAATAGAGATAAAGATACATTCCTTAAAATTTTCAAATATGTGAAGGTATCTGATGGATATTCAATTAACATAACCTGGTGTTTGGACTTTAATCATCATAGGTTACATTTACTGAAATGTCACAATTCATATATATTTTTACAGTAGTTACTATCATTGGAATTAGGTGCATTTTAACCTAAAAAGGATATTATTATTGTACTTTAATTCTTATTTTTTTTAGAGAACTATATGAGATATCTGTACAACCATTTAATCTTGAAAACCTTTAGAATATATTTGAATTGACACTTTGTGCAATGGATATAATATTTCCTCCATCCTTTTTTATTGTCCTGATGCATTTAACTGTTCATTTGGTTGAGGAAGATAAATTAGGTGGCCCTATAAATTATCAATGGTAGTATCTAATTGAGATTTACTTTATTTATATGTTTTTAAATTAAGTAAAAAATTTTTGGAACTTAATTAAATACATATTTTTCATATCACAGATACATTGGGAATTTAAAACCATATATGAGAAATAATGCTCAACCCGAAAGATCTATTTATAAAGATTATTTGTAAGGGGAGTATCTTACCTTTTTTCAAGATACATGGATGATATTGATACAATATTTAATCCTTTTGGACATGTTTATGACACATCGATAGAATCTAAAATATATGGGAAATCAAAAATATTACCTGCTATTTGTTGATCAGTTGGTAGGACCTCCATTGTTACACTCACAGATATTGAATTATTATAGGAACATATATATATATCTATATCTATGTGTGTTTATGAATTTTTAAATTGTAGATCCATTTATTTAAGAGTTTAAAATATAGAAAAAGAGGTGACTTAGAGGCCGACCAAAAAATGACAATGTTATAACCAAATCTGTAAATAAAGAGCTTGTATAATGGTTATCATGGCCTGTATGTTCATAAATAATTCAATAAATACGGATATTAGGTTCACACATATATTTTGTAAATAAAATAATGTTTAATTTTTCAGATCATGATTAATTATACTCAATAATAGTTTCCAAAAGATATTATGTTTCTTACTCGAGGTCCACTAAAACAAGCTAGAAATTTTTACTCTTGCATTGTGAATGGATTTAGATTTCATACAGTCGATCAAGAAGAGGGTTTAAAGACACATAATAGTGGTATACCTACATTTATTGAATTTTGGATACTATGAAAAGTTGACTAAAATTATCAAATTAAACTAACATGGGAATATTTTAGTAGTTTTATTCAAATGCAATTGGTTCGATATTAACATTGCTGTTAAGAGTGATTCCATGAAATTTACTACTATGGAATTCACTTTATTGATGGATGTTGGTGACTATGAACTAAATTATCCATGTATATTATCATCACAAGTTAAAATGCTATATTATGTGGAAGATGTTATGGATGAAGTGTGGAGTGTAGTTTCTCATGTAAAACAAATTGATTTGTATGATATAGGTGTTGAAGTGAATGATTTGACCTCTAACAATGAATCTCATCAGTATCAAGAAGCATACTTAGTTTCCTACCATGATGTTGAAAATATTAGTCTTGCAAGGGTGGATGAAGTGGATGGAGTAATGGATCTGAAAACATACATGATTGAAGGGGAAATGATTGTATTTACAGATTTCCATTCCTTTATTAACCAATTATTTCATGTCATCAGTCACTCATTATCATTTTTATCTATATTTTCTTTATTAGTACTGTTCATATGTTATCATTTTTAATTTTATTTTTCCTGCTAATTTTTATGAAATATATTTTCTAAACATAATTCTAATTGATTAAATAACTGAAATTCCAAGTAGGAAGTGTTACATTATTTCATTGACCATATTGATAGATGAAGATCCATCTATCGCCCTATCTACAGCATGTGAGACACCATCCTCTTTCCCCCCTACACCATTTCCCACACCCTCTATGAACTTCCCTTCAATAGAATAGGGGACACCATCCCTTTTAGGAGCCTCAGATGTTATAGAGAGGGGCCCCACTACTGGTTCTCTATAGGGATACTCGAGGGCGACAGTTATAGGTAAAAATTTTAAAATGAATAAATTTATTGCAGTTTTTTTATACTAACAGTTTGGTTTGAAAATCTGGAAACAATTAATGATTGAAGAAAAAATGAAATTTTTAGAAGCGGGGAATCTAACCGGAGAGAATCTAGTAGTCCCATTAGATTCATATGGGGTCCATATGGATTACATTGTTGGAATGCATGGCCAAATTATGGGCCAGCTGGCCGTGGAACTGGTTTCCCTTCCTATTACTTATGATGATTGGAGGTATATTCCATAAACATGTAAAATTGATGATTTTTAATCCCAAATAAAGGTAATTATAATACATTATGGTGTAATTTAATATCATTAAGTTATTAAATTATAAAAACTTTAAAATGAATTTCTCTGTACAGATGTTTTTCCACATTAAGGTTTCTGATGTGCTCAGAGAAAAGAGAACATTGAAAAGTCTAGGAAAGAAATAAAAATACATTAAATAGAGATTGGGGGAAATTTCAACAATACTTCATTGAGTTACCAATAGATGTATAGAAAGGTACCCAATGGGGTACCTCAAGGGAAATGAAACATTCTTTTTGAAAAACATTGAATTTATAAGATGATGGTATTTAAATATATATTATTATTTTAATTACATTTTACATTTATACATGTATATTAAAAGAAGGTGAGTTTTCATAAATTACTATTAAATTACATTTTATTTATTTTGGGATCTTTCTAGGAAAAATTCATTATGAAAGTCTATAAAAATCATCCTTCACTCTTTGGTGTCAAAGAGTTTTTGTAGAAGTCGATAGAATATGGTAATATTTTCATTAGTTTAAATATTTATAATAAAAAATTAACTATTTAATATATTAAAATTTTTGATTTATCTATTTTAATGCAGTCACGAAGTTTAGGGCACCCAGTATCCTAAATAAAATTGTGGTTGGACATTTTTAAAAACTCTAATGAAATTTTTGTTAATGAGTCTTCCAAAGGAGTTGGTGTATGAATTCATTTTTCATTATAATAGATTATTTTCATTTGTCACTATGTTAATATATATTTCTTATAATGTGAATGATATTTGATTTAAAGGTAAAAAATTTAAAAATTATGGGATGTCAATATCATGCAGTCCCAGTCAGCCTCCCAGACTGACCCAGTTGGTAATGTGATTGTGAAGGAGCATCATGATAGAGTGTGTGAGATGGGTTTGGGACCCAAACCATCTAAGGAAATTGGAAGACCAATGGGTATGGACGTTTACCAACTAATGGTTGTAGTCACTCTTATGTTGAGATGCTCAAAGTGATTTTGTTTCAATGAAAAACAACATTGAGGAACAAGGGACTCAGATGTCTGTATTTTAGAATGCATGGATTCATTTATATTAGAAGACGACCGGATCTGTCCCTAGTGATATTGCATCATTGAAGGGTGTTGGTGAATAGGTAAATCACAAAAAAATCAAAATTATTTTGTTTTAAAACATTTATTGGTTTAATGTTTAAATATATATATATATATATTAGTATTTAATTTTCAATATAATTGTCTTACAAGTGCTAGTAGAAGGAATTAGAGATGGAGGTGGAGAGGGGGAGGATTTTTTTTCATCATAATATTGGGATTAGTGGATTTGTTAATATATTAGACAAATTTGTAAATTGTTTGTTTTTTATGTATAATGTGGGGAAAAGAGTTCTCACCAAGAATATTTAATTTATGTATCATGTGTGACTAAGATTCTTCAAAAAACATATTTTTATTTTAGTTATGTTAGAAAGGGTATATTAGTATTTTATATGGTTGATTACTAAATAGTATTATAAGATTTAGATTATTTTGTTATATAAACATTGAACAATGTTTTTTTAGGGTATTGGTACTAGGGCGGTAGAATTATCCATAGTTTTTGATTTGTAAATCTACATTGAGCGGTGGTATAAACCGCCCCTATATAAATGGCTCATATATAACGGCGGTTTATACCGCTGCTAAAATGTGGTAGCATATTATTTTTGGCAGTTAAACCCACTACTAAATTATATAGTGCATATATATTAGCGATGGTTCTATAGTTTTAGTGGTTGTTTCTGCAGGGAATGTTTATTTATAAGTGGTTAAAACCACCTCAAAATACACACAAACCCACCACTAAAAAAGATTCCATCACACTTAATAAAAAATGCCACTGGATTGAAGAAACCGCCGCACATCGGTTGTCAAAACCAATTTTAGAAGCGGTTTGATGAATGTGTCTCCGTATGAAAAAAACTCGCCGCTATGCGGTGATTTTATTTTAATGAATACTCACCTGGTCAATGCTAATTCGAAGAAACTAATTGGGAACTTATGGATATGGTTAGGTGGAAGTATCCTCATTGGTTTTTATTAATGTGAATAATTTAATGGGATAAATTCATATTAGTTGTATGATAATATAACACTCCAATGTTTTATTAAATCTTTTATCCAAATAAATTAAATATATATGATAGCATGTGCTACACATAGCATTGTTTTTGAGAAACCATGATATAAAATATATTGTTTTATTTAAAAATTAATGTTTCATCTAAGATTTTAAATTTGTAATTTAAATATAAATAACCAAATTTTTAAATTTTTTAAAATTTTTAGCTAAACAAAATATATTTATAAATTATTTATTAATTTGTAATGAACAAAAATATTTTTTTCTCAAAAAAATGTTTTTTATATATTTTTTTGTGAAAAAATATTGTATTTAATTTTTAGAGCTTTTATAAAATATATTTGAAATTATTAACTTCAATTTTTTTGAATATAAATTCAAAAAATTATCTTAGGATGGATTTGTGATATTTTTTTTAAAAGCCAAAATATTTGATGAACAGTTTAAAATAATTATTTTTATAAAAAAATTCATTTTTGTTTAAAACATTTAAAATGATCCATATTTTAAAAAAAATATCAAAGTAAAATTGTTTCGATTTTGTATCAAACCAATTTTGGTTCTTAGAATAAATAACATATTGAAATTTTATAATAAAAATTTTAATGCATATGGAAATTTTTAATTTGAATACCAACATTTTTGTCTCATTTGAAAAATTAATTTTGAATTGAAAATTTAAAATACTATAAATGAAATATTAAAAAATAAATTCCCTCTTTGGATTATAAATAATTAATATAATATAACAACTTCATTTTATCTTTTGGTAAAAATGAATAGTAAAAGCAATTGAAATTATTTATCGTGATATGTTTTAAACCTATTTAATGGGGGTGAAACTAAAAGGATTAGGGGTAAAATGATCTAAAAAATATCCAAATATTTTTTTATATCCTTATTTTTCCATTATATCATCTATGGATTGATAATAATCTATTTTGAATTCTTTTGGAAAGTTTAAATGATTAGTGTACCTTTTATCCATTAAAAAAATCCAAAGTTCCCTTTCTCCCACTTTTAATTGGGAATCCATTATTTTCTCCTATACAAACATAAATTAGTGTTTTTTCATCCAATTGACACCATACAACTTTAATTACTTAAAATACCAAATATTATAGGATTTATTTTGACTAGTAAACCCTTATAAAAATGATTGAGGTGTAAACCTAAAGGGGGTTTTCGAACAAGATGTATAGAACATAATCAGGAATTTTCATTTTATATATTCCCTTAACTCCTTGAAATATTCATAAACCATTAATATATAATAAAATAATTACCTCCCATTTACTGTTATTCTATTTTGTTAATTTCATTTCCTACAACCATCTCATCTTCCATCATGTGGTAAATGAAATTGTCGATCATGTTTGCAGTGAACTAACACATTACAAACAGATATAATTTGTTTTCCATCACCACCACTCGTTGTTGAATAAAATGATGCATTTAATGTTTTTATATGATATTTGTGGCCCTATTATTCTTATTAAATTATAATTTCACATAAAAATTATTAGTTTACATTCTTCTGGGAATACAATATTAACACTTGTGTGTACCGGGGACTACTGCCTAGTAATGCGATGTGATTCATTTTCCCATAAAATGTACAAGAAAAGTAATAATAATAAATTTAATGAGTATATTTAATATATATATGAAATTATAATCACTATTTATTGGTGATATATTATTTATCATTTATTTAATCCATCAATAAAATGAAAATAACATACATGTGTACGTACGTCATACCGTATCAATGAATGATGAAATTAATTTTCTATATATGTAATTAATGAATTTATATAAATACATAAATAATGAATAAATTTCATATTTATTTCATTGTCATAATTTTGGAGATTATGGAAGCATGATCAATGTAAAATGACTGAAAATACCAAACATACATATATATGAAAAACAATGCAATTCTAACCAAATATGTGATTTTAATGGTAAATTGTTAATAAAAGGGTTGTAAATTGTAATAAGTAAATCATATATGGTATGATATATATATTTATAGATATATAATTGATACATAATGAAACTATATTTATTAATATGATGTTAAAATGTGTATAAAGGATGTCACGACTTGAGGTAAGGGATTTTCGTCACAAATTATCTTCTTTGGGAAAAAATTATGTTATCTGGATATCATATTGTATGAGGTGTAAATAAATCCCCTTTGTCAATCCAAATCACAATTCTTCAATCATTTTTATATTTAATGTTCAATTTAATGTCATTCTTCCATGAGGTTATGATTAAAAAATCACCAAAGCGGAATGGGATTTTCGTCTCACATTTATTTCCATGAGACAAATGCCTTATTCACCGCATGTTTCTTTTTTGGCGATGTATATACATTCTATAAACGATTTTTAAGATTATTATAATTAAAATATTTTATATAAATATCCATATAATGTTCTTTATTTCAAAGGGGTTTTTGATTCATACGTTATTAATCTCATATGGGTTTTATGATACAATCTCAGTGTTTATTAGGATTGTTAATGTTTAGGATTGTGATAGAGGAATATTTTGATATATATCTCTTGAAACTCTTAATTTTTATTGTATTATTCTTATTTCATTATGATACACATTTGGCCTTAATTTTCCTCTAATTATGCACTCAGAGGTCTAAAATAACATTCTAATGTAACTGACTTTATTTCAATATATGGTTCAAAAAACCTTTTCTTTTATATTCATATATAAAAATATTTTCAATAAAGATTTTAATATTCTCAATTTATCTTTTCATTTAACTTTTAGCTTTGTTATAATTTTTACACAACTTTTTGGAATTAATCTTCTTTTAATTTCTGGGTATGTAATTTGTGACTTTTGACAGAAAATATAAATGGGATATTTTTTAAAGATGTATAGAATGTATAGAATTTCTCACTATTGTAATACCTCAATGATTTAAATCATCCCATATAATATTTCATGGTTAATTTAAAGGAAAACATTTTCTTTTATATTAGAGAAATAATTATATTTTTTTGATAAAATTTTAAAATGGGGAAGATATTTTCCTTGATAATTTTTTAATTATACTTTTCATTGAATCATTATTCATCAATAAGATTTACCTTTGGGGTTACTTTTTTTTTTTGGGATGTTATCCAATTGAACCGAACTTATTCTTTCTCTGTATTTTTATTTATTATGATTAATGTATTTTAATGAAACCTGTTTATTACCCATATGTTACTCTTTGGTAGATAGATTAGAATTTTATCAACCCATTTCATTTATATGGGTGATGCTATGTTGAATTTTTTATGAAACCCATTTCTTCTATAAGGGTTATGATATGATGATTTTTTGTGATCTTTTAGCACATCAATGAATGTATTATGTGATGGGAGGGACAAATATATCTCTCTATTTCATTGAGTAATGGTTAATGTTCTGTGAGATAAAATGAAACATGGGAGGTTAATCTAAGCCCAATAAAGGGTACACATGAGGTTATCTTATTGTCAAGAAATATAATAAATAAAAGGTTACTTTAATACTAATGTAGGTACATTTGTGGTTAGCCCAAGGCAATCAATTTATTAATTTCTTGATTTTTATCCATGACATAATGATTCTTATTCTTAAATTTTTGCCAAAAATATTAGTATTATGATAAGGTGTTCATATAATGGCTCATGTTCATTGATTATATTATTTTTCAGGACTCACTAAATTCAATGATTTATTCAAAGAATAATTGTTATGATCTATAATTTGAAATGTAGGTTTCAAAAAGGTTTTTCCTGATATTATATTATACTTATGGTCATGTTTTGTTAACATCATCCTTGATTACCCAAGATGAGATTCTGATCTCACACATTCTTATGTTTTCTATAAAGAGGTTATGAAAAATATAATTCTATATTATACATCTAAGAAGGGTTATTATTTGTGAAATCCTACATCGGAGACAATTTTGAACAATAATGAAACAATTTTTTATTCATTCAATATTCCTTTGGAATTTTTTGGATATTATTCTTGTTTGGACCAATATTCTATGTAATGAATATTCATCGGATAAGGTATGATATCTATTTATGATATAGGGGGTGTTTGTAGACAGTATGAGATTATGTTTTATTTATCCTTTAAAAACAATGAAGATAAGAATATAGTGATATCCACAATGAAATGTCTATGTATTAGAAAATATTTCATACTTATAGTGAATGATAGAGAGAGTGGATTCAATGAAATTACATCCATATCTAAACAATAAAGGTGGATAAAGATTTGGAACAATTGTACCTTAGGGTAATAACTTCGAAAAGGGTGTATTAGTCATTGAATCAATTATCACCCGGTGTATGAAAATGTGCTTTACTGGACACCTCACATGACACTCCAAGATGATATATTTTTGTGATTCACAAGCTCTTTATCAAAAATCATAAATGATTGGAAATTTTTATCATGAAATAACTATGTTAAAACTAATATTATATTATATAAAAATAAGGTTTCATTATTTAAATGTCATGTGAATGATTTTTCATGAATGATCACTCTGTTTAAAGTTGTATATTAGTCAAGATAACCATTTTTATTTTATAAAGGAATGAAATATAGAGTGCTAGAGTCGAGGTTTTAATATGTACAATCAATTACTTATGTACCCTGTTTTTTCATATAAAAATACTTAAAAAATTATATGTTATATAAGAAATTATTATATGTTGAATTATTAATAAATATTTCCAATGGTATTATTATCTGATCTCAAGTCTATAATCATTCTCTAGTTATGGTTGTTGGGAATGTGAATCCATAAAATTATATTATTATTCTTCTTGATGAACTTGATTATATACTAGTAATTGATTGGATTTTTCTATATAAATATATCATTAGCCACTAGTGAAGGGAAATCAAATTTCATATTCAGAGCCACAAAATGATCATATGTCGATGTGATAATAAATATGAACCTGCAATGGAAATTGTAAAAATTTTATGGGTCATAATTCATATTCAAAAGGGGTTTTTATCTCTATAGTTGGCATGAAACTCAACATTGTCTTCTCAATAAAACACATAGATTGTGTTACATCCATTCAAATGTCACTCTATAAAATTTTCCTACTATAGTTTAAAAAATTGATTTTTTAGGAGAATCCTGATAAGGGATATATTAATCAAAAAGTGTCTCCTTAGGGTGAACCTATTATTTTTGTTAGGAATAATGATGTATCAATGTGTCCCTATATTGATAATTCTGATATGATCATGCTCAGAATCAAGAATAATTATCCACTTTCCCATAATGATGAAATTTTTTATAAACAACATGGTGATCAATGTATTTAAAAAATTTACACTTATTGTGGGTATCATGAATTGAGGGTTATGAAGGAAGATATATGCTTGGAAACAATTCATACATTGTTTGGAAACTATGATTGTATAGTGATTCTATGTTTTCTTACTATTTTATTACTATATTCACAGAATTAATGAATTGAGTCTTTATATATTAGAATGTTCTATTTTTGGTTCACTTTAATGATTATATTATTAAATATTTAGTGATAATAGAATTAAATTGAGATCACTTGATTATTATGGTGAAGACATTATAGAAGTATATATTGTATAAAATTATTACTTTATATGAAATTTGTATATAAAATGTTTCATTTTAAGGTCATATATTCTCAAGATAGGGTATTTCTATAGATCCATCAAAGAGGTGTGTTATTGAACATTGGCCCAAACAAACCATAGTGATTCTGATTTTTAGTTTTCATGCTTTGAATGGATATTATCGATGGAATCCAAAACATTTAACAAGAAAATCTAATTTTGTCACCAATTTAACTCATAAGGGAGCCATGTTCCTTTATACAGATGAGTGTGAAGAGAATATCATAGAAATAAAGAAAAATTTAGTCAATCCAATGATTCATACATTAATTTAAATTGGAAAATGGGTCTTAATATATTTGGAGGCATAAAAAATTGATTAAGATGAATTATCATGTATAATGACTTGGTTTTTTATTATGACACATGAGAAGTGAAGGTTTGTGAGATAAATTACCCTAATCATGATATAGATTTACTTGTGTTCTGTAATATAAAGTGGATGGGAATGTGTTTAAATAAATTTCACCCCAGAAGGAGGTTATTATATTCTGGAAGAATTGAATGTTAATCCCCATGTATCATTGAAACATTGAGATTATTGACCAAGTAGGAATACTAGCTTATCACTTAGTGCTTTCACTGAACCACTCTCATGTCGAAGATAATTATTATATATCTATAATAAGGAAGTTCATACATGATTTTTATTATTTAATGAACTCAGAATTCATAGCACTGAATAATGATAATTTTTATAAATGACTACTTGCAGAGATTCTAGATTAGAGAGAGAATGTGTTATGATAAAAGACCAATCATTTGGTCAATTTTTTTTAGTGAAACTACCAATTTGAAGAATATACAAGGGAAGCATAGAATATAATGAAAAATAAGTATGCTCATTTATTTGTATTTTAATGATTAAATTTGAGGGTGAAATTAAATTAAATGGGATTATAATATAACAAGACAATAGTTTATGAATTTTTTTCAATGAAATTTAATTTCTTTGAATTCATGTGTCACACAAAAAACGGAGATTGAAATAAATGTGATATAGAATTAATATTATTAATTAAACATGAATATTAGAACCATGAAGTTGCATTTTTCATTCTAAAAAGAAATACTGACGTTTTGAAATTTATTTATCATGGTTTTAGATAATGAAAATATATTTTTCAATAAGTAATTTATTTTTATTAAAGTATTTATATGTAAGAAAAATTATTTTAAAAAAAATGGCTTTTATTTCATATTTATTAAATCCTAATAAAGTTATTTTTTAAAAAATATGAAAAAAAAATTATATTAAAATTTCAACTACATTTTTGTAATCAAAATATCATATATATCATAGGGTGCATTTTTTTATAAGTTTCTAAAATGAATAAAATTTCAGTGAAAAATAATGAAATTTTTTGTATAAAAATTAATATTTTTTTCAAGATTATTCAAGGGTTCATATTGTTTGAATTTTTTTTAAAGTAACATTAGTTTAGTCCTTTTATTAAACAAATATATCTCATTATAACCAATTTTATATTTTATTTTCATCTTAAAACGTTATTTTTTGATAAAAAATTTATTATTGGATAACTATATTTTCAACATGTCGATAGGTTTTATTTTATATTAAAAATTTAAATTTTAGGTGAATAAAATTTAGAAATATGAATTCCATATTTAAAATATATATAATTATTGTTATACATTAATTTCAATTTTATTTTTTTCAAAAAAAAATTTAAAAATAAAAAAATTATTTATGGCGATTTTTGTTAAACCGAGTTTTGTGATAGTCTAAACCAGAATGATGAGATGAATAATGGCATAGAAACATTTATAAGTTCTATTTTATTTTAATATTTTCTCATCATATCATATAATATTAATGATTTATCCATTTTTAAACCCTATGGTATGGTTAAAACTTGGTTACACCTATATCTGTTCAAAGAATGAATGCAAGTCATTTCCCCATCTATAAAATAGATTTCCTTCAACTCTATAGAAAAACATCACTAACACTATAGTTCATCTAATCAGCACCAAAATGAGTTCATTAAATCCGACCCAATATCCTAGGTTCCTTATTTTTTATTACAAAACCCTACATAAGAAGGCCTTACATGTAAAGCAAAACGGGTTCTGCAAAGATGTGGTATTATTTTTAACAATGATTTTTTATTTTTTTATTCCTCTAACTCATTAAAATATTCATAAGACATTATAATATAATAACATTATTAGTTACCATATTTTTAATTTTTGTTATGATAATGGAATGACCTTCATATGTATCCTCTTCCATCAAGTGAGAAACAAGACTGACGATCATGTACATAGAGGACTACCTCCTCATGAACTGATTTGATTCGTTTTGCAGCATTGCTTCAGAAATCTAGAGACAATGATTAATATAATGTTTATATATAATATTCATGAAATTATTATTCTTCTATAATTATAATTCCACATATGACACCATACTTTCCTTTTCATTAGAATATTATAATTTCTCTTGTGTGTATCTAAAACTACCACCTCATGAAGCGATGTTATTCGTTTTTTTACATAACCAATAAATGAATGTTAATAATGATAAAATTTTGAAAAAAATTATATATATTTAAATTTTAATAACTATTTTATGTTGATATATAATTTATAATCCTTTTTTCAACCATCATTAAAATTTAAACAGTATTCATGCATACATACAACGTACCATCTCCATGAACAGTGTAATTCATTTTATATCTCTAAAATTCACGGTTTAGTATAAATTCATATAAAATTTATATATATGTTATTTATATTTCTATTAAAATTATGTATATGGTTTAACTATGGTCAATATAAAAGTACTGAAAATGAAAAACATAAACTGACCTAAAAATGAAATAAGTATTACCCAAAACATAATTTTAACATGGAATTATTAATAAAGTGATTATGAAAAGAAATAAGTAAGTAATATATAATATTATACCTATAATTATTGTTTTTAATATATTTATTATAAAATAATATATAATTTACTGTTGGTTCATATGTTTATAAAGGAAGTCAGTACATAATTTAATTGGTTTTTGTCTCAAATTGTATTCTTTAAAAAATATGTTATGTTATGAAACAATTTTTTTATGAGGTGTAAATACAACACATATTTAAATGTTTGAACATGAATTTTTTTCCATCATTATATTTAATTATTCATTTTAGGTAACTCTTCCATTATTTTTATGATTGAAAATGTACAAATAGTGTAAGGGATTTATATCTAAATTTTAATTACATAAGATACATTCCATATTAAGCATTTTTTTCTTCTATGTGGTGTATATAAACCCCATGATTTAATTTTATTATTATTCTCGTGAATTTATGTGATATATAGATCCATTTTTTCGAATTTCATTAATGGGATATAAAATTCCAATTTTACCAATATGGAAATGTTTTACGATAGAATCTCATTTTATAGGGATTGTTTATGATCATGATTTTGATGATTAGATTTTATGACTTATATCCCAAGAAAAAAATTAATTTTATTATTCTGTGGTTTTTATGAAATAAATGGTTTCACTACATTTTACTATATTTAGGTACTCATGGGATAAAAATAATAATATTTTGGTAATATGTTTTTTTAATTTTTTAATTCAAAATACGTTTTCTTCTATGCACTTGTTTTCTAGAACTATTTTATTAATAATTTTAAATATTATAAAATGATTTTTAAAAATAATTTTTTCCCATGTTTAAATTTTTTAATGATGTTTTTAAAGTAACATTGTTTATTTTTTTTGTAAAATTAACTTTTAACTTTTAACTGAAAATGGGAAAAGAATATTTTTTTACATGTATGACATGAACACAATTTATCACCATCAATAATGCTCATCGAATTATTTATTCCCTGATAAGTTTCCAGTTTAATTTTTATGAATTTATTTCCATTAATACATGATAAATTTAATTATTTTAAATACTTATTACCCTAATGAAATGTATATTTTTAATAAAAATTTCCTTATCTTTATCTAAAATAACTTTTCTTGAATGATGAATAACATTAGTGTTTCTTCTGTTCTTATAAGTATATGATCTGATTGCGCAATCCTTATTCTTTACATGGATGGTTTTTGATTGTGGTGATGATATTCTTATAATACATCTTCTTTTTTAATGAGAAATGTGTGATGAATTGATGAAATTATTATGAATCCAATTTAATTTATATGTGTTATTCTATAATTAAATATCTATGAAAGCCTTTTACAATATATGGGTTGTGATATGATGATTGTTTTTTGATACATTGTAAAATAAATGCATGGATTATGTGAATTGGTGGATTTATATCTCCCACTAATGTTTTGGGTAATTATGAATCTTCTATGATCTTCGATGGTTTAAGTGATGTTTTCCCATGACTAAAAAATTGAGTAGACAATAGGTTATCCTGAGCCAAAAAATGAAAATACATGGGAGGTTATCGTAAAACTGAAGTAGGTTCAGTTGTGGTAATCCCAATCCTAACATGTTTTTAATATCTTGGTGGGTAGCATTGATATAAGGTTTTATATAAATATATTTATTCCATAAAATCAATATCTTATACCAATTTTATAATCTCATGGATCAGGGTCTTTGATTACATTATGATCCATATATTAATTTTCATTATGATATATTGCATGAATCATGTTTATGATGTATGATATATACTGTAAGGGTTTCAAAGGTCATTCTCTTATTCTCATATTATCAATTTCATGTTATTTTATATCTCCCTTGTTTACCCTTACTGTGAATCTGATATCAACCTCTCCTATATTTCAATTCCCCAGGTTGTGAAAAAATGTGTTATGTTTGATAAGTATGAGAACAGTTATAGTTATGATGATCTATGTTTGAGATTATGTAGTTCACTTATCAACTACTAATTTATGTATTGTTTTTTCCTAAGTCACTAGACCCACATAATTATGGCCTGGCATGTTAGGTTATATGATGAATTTTAATCTATTATGATATTATATATATTTATGATAACTTTATATCTTTATACATCCTCTATGTAAATAATATAAATAAGGACCCCTACAAATTCCACTTCCTAATGGAATTATATTAATAAAACTTCAAAATTAAATCATTAACACCACTTCATAATGAAACACTATGATGACCACTTTTTAAAGGCCTCCCATCAAACCTAGATCATTATGTAGTCCCACTAATTTCCATTATCAATATAATATCATGAATATCACTTCATTAATTACTCACATGAAGTCAACTTTCTAATGTAATGATTTGAAAATTAATTTGATAAGGAATCTGTGAAAGCCTAATCTATGATGGAAAACTCTAAAGACTATTTGTAGTGGTCCCTTGTTTAAAACAATTCATCAGCCACATTTAACCAATTATTTACACAAACCCTTACATCATTAGATAAAAATGTAAGTGAATTTTTTTTGAGTTATTAAGGTACATTTGGGTCTCCATAAAATTTTATTAGGTTGGAAATCATTTGGCTCATCGATTTATTCTTTGCGAAGAATCCAAATTATAGAGAATTGAGCATATCTCATGTCTTTCCTTTCACAATAGTCATCTAACATAGATAATTAAATTAAATGATATTAATTGATCCCATTCTGTAGTTCAAAACCCCCAAAATTAAAATTCCAAAAAAAAATAGCTCCTCGTATAATTTGTATGCCAAAAATTCTACATTAATAATAGGCACCAACTATGTCTGGAGTCCCCATAATGAATATGAACATGCGCAAAATGTATCAATACTTAACTCTGGAAAAGACTATGTCCTCCAACTGGGAGTAGGCCCAAACCATTCTATTTTTCCTTCCCCATATAGATTCTAATATACAGTGAGGTAAAGAATCACATACAATCCTCCAATTATCTGTGAGACATATCCTTTCAAGTATTAACTTTTCATCTAGGTATGACCAGATGGTTGGTATACAACCATATATGGCCCTTAAACTATATTTAATACCTAAAAATATCACCCACTTTCTATTAATAATATATATAATGAATTAAAAAAAGGATACACATGTATAAGCAACAATTAATGTCTTGTCATCGCCCCTTTGAGGACACAATTTTACATACTGTGGGATTTCAACTAGCTTGGGTTGGTTCAATCACATGACCTAAAAATTGCGTAACATATATTAGATGGGTTTCAAACCCAGCTCTAAAATGAATGGATGAATTCATGTTGGATGTTAAATTCCAACATCTCAACACATTATCATCTAATATGTCTTTTGACAACAGAATCACACAAAAAAGCCTCTTATAGACTCTAAATAATGACTTATTACCATCCATGAAATAAACCTATATAATTCTGTTTGTGACATCATAGAGGAATCAACCTTTTAATACATGATTAAAATTAAAATATCATGTGATGGTCATGGGATAATCCTAACCATTCTTAGGTGGCGATCCATAAGTGATCATTATCAAAACTATATTGTGGGACAAGTTTAGTATGTCTCTAGTAAAAAGATAAGACAATATTATAATGATCCAAAAAAGCCTCTAATAATTTTTTGAAGATTCATTTAGTGATAATCTATTAATAATTCTGATATGTTGATAAAGATACCATTGGTGATAATCCATGAGCGCTTTTAGTGATGATCCATATATACTTTTTATGATGAGAATAAGATGACAAATGTGATGTGTATATGATGACTAATTCGTCCTTATGTATCATGATTAAAAATTCCCTATAATTTTATGTGTGGAAGATTAATGTACCTCGTAATATGTGTAACGTCAAACCATATTGTTTTCTATTTCATTACTAATAAATATGAGGAATCTAAAAGTTATTTTCCTACAGAATACCCTTTAAAAAGACTCACATAACCTTATTTTCTACTCCATATGATATTACACTACATGCAAATTAACATAGATTAATGATCCCAAAAGTATATTCACATGGGGAAGGTTGAACATCCATAAATAGAACCATTGAGGACTTCATTAAATGACTATAAAAGGTATGTTATGTCTTGGATTGAGATAACCAACTTCGAGGGTTATGATTACCTTCAAAGGTATATGTTGGAAGACAATTTTATAGACCAAATACTAACTCCACAACACCTCATGAAACCTTTCACATGAGCTTAATGCCCCGTTGAATCGTGATAATTTCCAGAGTGAAAACCTATATGGAATCAAACTATAGAGTGACGAAATATATGGATTCAAATAAGTAACAACATAATTCCAATGTTTACTAACCTATAAAATGCATGTTGTATGTCAATTATTTTTCAAAGGGAAACTGGTAACATTTCATTGAAGTATTTTCTAATATTTCATATATAATTAAGAGAGTCCCGTAGTAGGAAAAAATTCCCTTGAGAATGGGGAGATGTGTCTTACCTCCCATCCTCTTCACAAATGTGTAATCCAAATAATCCTTAGTAATGTTTAAATGACCAATTTCCATATAAAGGAAATTCTGAACAGATTTTAAACAAATTTTGGCACATTACACATCAAAATAGTATATATTTTTGTATATGTATAGATGTATGTGCATGTATGTGTGTTTATATGAATGTATATGTATGTGTATTAATGGTCATAAAATTAAGTAGACAGAATATTATAATGACATATATATATTAATATTAATATAAAAAAATAAACATGTGTATGTAATATAAATTTTTTTATAGTTATAATTAAAATATAAAAATGTTGAATAGTGAATTTTATGAAATACAGATAATCATGAATTAAATATTTCTGTTTGACAAAGTAAATTTTTTTGAAAACAATTTATATTTGAATAAAATAATTTTATTACATTTAAGAATATAAATATTTGTTTTTATTTAGTGTTAAAAGTTTAATAATGTATATATTTAATAATATTTTAAATAATATTAGAAATAATAATTATACATAATTTATAATTATTAAAAGAAACTATGCATAATATTATAATTATAAACTATTACATAATTATTAATTAATAACCAACATCCCTCATCCATCCCTCCTCCCATATTGTGGATATAGGGGTGCCCTATGATGATCTATTATCCAGCCTGACGTAGTGGTTCATGATAAGGGTGACAGAATATTAAATTTGGATTCATGTTGTGACATATAATGTTAGTGTTGGCATGATGCGTGAATTGTGACATGAAATGTTGTCGATTGCTCAGTCTAGACCATTGATCCATGTTCAACCTTTGTGTTGATGGTCCTTTGGGCCATTTTGTATTAGGAATATGTTCCTCTTGGCACTCTGGGATATATAGGCTTACCTCTCAACAAATTTTTAAAAAAAAATCATTTTGATAAGTAGGGACCTCAGTCTCAACATGTTAAAAATAGTAATTTTTATTATTTATTTAATAATAATAACTATATATAAATCTATATATAATAAAAAATAAATTTAGCTTATTTTAACAATTAATTAACATAAAATTAATATTATGTTCATTGTATATACATGGATATACACTTGTATTCATTTGGTTCACCTACACACACACACAAGAGCACATGCCCTTGAGGTATTTTTACATGATCACACACATACAGATATATTTATATATAATAAATATAGTCATATATATACATATATAGTTGAAGGAAATTAAACCTAAAAACATGAAATGAATTTATAATTATTATTTTAGAAATTTTATATTGAAAAAAATATATATTTTTAAAAGTAAAAATATTAATAAATATTAATATTTATGTCATTTATATATTTTAATTCTTTTTGTGTGCATTCAAATAATTTTTTATTAATATATTTTAAAATTTTATAATTAATTATATATATTTTTAAAAAACATTTATCTATACAGTAATATATATTAATTTAATTAATAATTATTAATACATATAGTTAATATTACTCAAATTTATACGATTCATAATTTATCATATTTATTTTTCATTTAATTTTAATTATATATATATATATATATTTTTAATTTTAATATGTATTCAATTTAAATCTTTTTTAAATATAAATAAATAATATTATTTTTTATCTTTCAAAAAAATTATTTATTAATTATTATTCACTTTAAATAATTATTATTTTATTTTTCATTATGAAATTTTTATAACTGATAAATTTTATAAAAATCATTGGATAAATTTTTTACCTCGTTTTACTTTTTTTATATTTATTCATTTTTCATTTTTATTTATAAACATTTTTTATTAATTTTTAACATTTTAAATATGTTCATAATTTTTATAATTAAATTTATTCATATTTATTTTAATATATTTTATTAAAATCTTTAAAAAAATTTGTTTTTCATTGTTAATATGTAATTTCAAGTAAATCATTAAATTTAAATGAAATTTAATTTAGTTATACTTTTTATTTTAATACTCACTCATTTTTAATATTTTTCAATCTTTTATATAATATCCTTGATTTATTTTGTATATTGATTAATTGAATATTATTTATTCTTTTTTAATATTTACTTATTTAATTTAATTAGTGTTTAATATGTTTTATTTTTTTATTTTTGTTTGAGGGAAAAACCATAGGTATCTATGAAAAACCATATACATTTATTAAATTTCATTCAATGATTATGTGTATCTATGATAACTTTTGATATGATAATGTCTACCATTATCTGTAACAAATTTAGTGTAAAGAACAATAGATTTAATATTGATAACTATTTTATCATGATTAAAGGATACATATACTATTGTTTTTATAAATAATAAAACTCATTCCATCTTTCTAAACGAACCTAAACTGCAACACTACTCCGCATAGTTCATACTCATATGGAACTAAAAATTTATTGTAGCCACTTCTAAACTATTGGAAAAATAATCCCTCATTTCCCAATTAATTCTATTTTTAACTACTTTTATGCATTTTTTAGATCTTGTATGAGGTTTTAACAATTTTTTTATTTTTACTACCCTAACATATCATTTGTAAAATATCACCTTAATAATCTATATCACTTAAAACCACAATATACTCATCACAAATAAAATTATCTTTTCTAATTTCATAAATTTAATGAAATTCAATTTTCCATGAAATATTTGAATAAGGAAATTACATCTTTTTTCATGAGTATTTTTATATTAAATATTGGGAAGAATACAAGAATTTATTATGAACCAATTTTATCATTTTCCCAATATGTATTAACATTTTAAATTAATACCTTCTTATTCTGGGGTTGATGAATTAAATTTAAATAAAGAGTTATCATTATTCTAAAATTAGTCATATACTATGGAAATTAATTTTAAAACACATCAAATAATTTTTTATAATACTTACATTGTGACAACCCAAAATTCTAAAGTAAGAACGCTGTATTTTATATCATGTTTATCACGCAACACCATGCACATTAGGGAATGTAATATCCTGAGTATTTACAATATAATAAATATTCTAATTAAAATTTATATATTCTATATAGTGAAATTCACACAGAAATTAAGTAATCATATCTTATACACAAGAATGACTATATTTGATAGCTTGCATTACACTTAAGTCCGCGTTTTAACTGGCAAGAACACATTATTAAAATATTATTATTTAACATAATTCCACATAATATAACTGTTAAATTATCGATTACAAATAGTATTAACTAACTTGAGGAAATATATTGTTTCTATAAATAAAAAACGATTTCTGAAGTTACAAATTTATTAGAAATGAATATAATAACAAATTGAACATAATTGAATTTTTTTCTGAAAAAACCTATGTTTATGCACCCATAGAATATTTACCCTAATAAGTTTAATTAATTAATATTATTGGATGAAGTAGTTGATATATATATATAATAATCAATAAAATATATTTTTGTTATTCATCCAATAGATTTTATAGAAATAAGATAAGAAACCCATTTTTCCTAATAAAAATAATATTTTTATAACAGATGTTTTAGTATATATTAATGGAGATTCAATTTCAAATAAATTTGTCTTTTATAAAATATATACTTCAATATAAACTTCATCTTATTAAGAGAAATGTAAAAATTACATTATGGTAATTTATTGGTATTTTATTTTGATGTTTCACTTTTTATTGAATTTTGAAAAATAATGAATTTTAATTCAAATATATTTTACATATAATTTATTTACAATGATAAATTAAATTTTTAATCAGTTTTAAGAATTAATCAAAATATATTTTTTTAATTATTCTAGTGTATGTCGTTGGAATAAATTTCACTTCAAAATTAAAAATAAAAGCATAGAAAACTTTTTTGACGTATTTTCTTTAAAAACAGGCAATGACTTCAAATCTATGGGATTAATATTAAATTAATTTATGGATTTATATGATTTTAATTTTTAAAAAATTTATTCAAAATTCATAATAATTATAATTTATAATTTATAATAATTTAAACCTAGTTTTATACCATAACTATTAGTGAATGTAATAAAAAAAATTTATAACCTTTATGGTTAAATTTTGCTTAACAAGCAACAAAACCAAAATCTTAAGGGACCAAATGACATAGAAATTCGTTAAAAATCCATTTTATAGACATATTTATAACATATCCTCCCATTTTTTTTAATTTTTACCATTATTGTGTCCACATTGAATCGAAAAATTTGTGTGGACATCATTTAACAACATTTATAATAATGCCACTCCTCCTCAAATATAAAAAGGCCTCGTCTCCTTCCACTACCTCACACAAATAAAACCAATTTTGATTGACATAGATATAACCAAATATTTCTTCAAAATCTTTCCCTTATTCATAGAATCATATCCTTCGATAGACATACATCCATTGAACCTCTTTGGTGGAAACCAAAATGAGTTACCCAAAGAAGAGGTAACATCATTCCTTATACTCTTTAGTTTTATTTCCATTCTCAAACCCTAACATCTTATTACTCAATGATTACATAAAAATAATTTTCCTCAATATACTAGGATTTTTTATGTTATGTGATATATCTGAACTCACATACACAACCATATAATGTGTAATGAACAAAAGGATTATGTCTATGGTGAACTACTACCACACAAAACCAAGATTTTTAGTTTTCATTTTCCACATTTTAGGGTTGGGATTTCTGATAGGAAAAATGTTTATATATGTTATTTATTATTTATTTAATGTTATTTTAATATTTTATAACATTTACCCATAATCGTTCCATTTTGTGTAAATATGATAATATCGTATGTGGAAGTGTGGACTACTACCTCCTCAAAGTGATGTCATTCATTCACACAATAAATTGAACATATAAATGATGGTTTAAATTAAACATATGTGAAATAAAATAATTATATGATATTAAATAAATAATTAAATTTCACTATATAAAATATATCATTTTTACATTTTTCACACATTAAAAATAGATAATATCGGTCGTGGACGTGTAGTCTACCGCCTCCTCAACAAGACGTGATTCATTTTAAAACACCAGAATACTATATATAACTATATATTGTTAAATAAAAAGGTATTTATGGTTTAATAATCATTATATAATGATATATTGTAACTTACATTCTCTCCAAAGTGATCACTAAAAAAATCCAACGTTACTCTTGCGTATGTACGACCAACCGTCTCAATGATAATATATTTTTTAATTTTTCCTAAACATCAATAATGATGTGATTGTAAATCATAATTGATGTATAAATATTATTATTATTTCATGATTATTATTCTAGGATTTTTTTATAATGTACTCTTTTACCATAGTCGATCAACCGAAGTCATTTCTGACACATAAATCGAATATGGTTTAAACACCTTTTGTAAACATAGTTGTTTATGTAAATTTAAAAAAAATGTCATAATTGAAGTAAAATTATTTAATAACATGAAATAGTTACTCAGGAAAATAAATAATTTACAGGATTTTATAATTAATGAATATAAATATACACGTCAAAAGTTAGAATGAATGTATGGGATTTCATCTGTATTTACATTCCACTAGGAATTATTTGTTGTTATGAACCGATTCACTTTTATATGGTGTATATACTACTCTTTGACATGATATTTCATTAATATCATTATTCTATTTATAACATACATTTCATTTAATGTTATTACTTCATGGGGTTTATGATTCAAATATTTTGATCGGGTATGAGAAACATTGAAATATTTAAATATTATTCTACTAAATAGTTTTTTAATGATATTTAAATTTAATTTACCTTAATCATCAGAAAAACCACTTTTTACTTATCCTCCATTGGGGAAATTAATAGTAAATTTGTATCTCTTATTCAATAATGATATTTTGTTTCAAAAAATACAGTTTATTAATTAAATTGATTATTCAATATATGTATGTAATGTATTCAACTTGAAAATATGAGGGATTCCCAATTATGTAAATCCCCTTGATGGATTGGTATTTACATGAGGCCAATCACTTTTCAAAATCCTTATAGTTTAAATCATTATTTGAATATATCTTCATGGTATAGTGTTTTACGTATTAGGTACATGACATCTAATATTAAATAATTTCGTTCATTTCAGTTATCAATTTTCCCATGATATTTTACACCTACATATCTATATATACATTTCATTTTATGTTCATTTGTTATATGAAATTTTATTTTAGTTTATTTTAATTACTTATTGATATTTTCTTAGGTATTTATTTGATTTGAATTTGTAATTAATTATTTAAATTTCCATGTCTAGTTACTCTCACTAATTTATTATTGCATCCTCTTTAAATAAACTTAATAAGCATTTGAACTCACCCTTATTATATTTGCATGCACTATCTTATGAAGAATATATATTTGAATATGTTTTCAATGATTAATTTACTTTCATTTTCTTTTCATAAGGTTTTATTTTTATTTCCCAATATAATATATGTACCATAAATATAATCATGTTTCTCAAAACATATCAAATATTCGGTGCCCTGTTAGTTGAATCTAGTATCTATGACAATGTAATAAAGTAATGCACCGACTTTATATTTTTGGGCTTGGGGAATTATACTTGGTTTCAATTTATATTTACCAGAAACCTTGGAAACTATATTTGGAATATATATATTAGAGAACTTGCCCCTAATATAGAATTTGAGGACACAAATTTAATGTAATCCTTGAATGTTGGTATGGTATTGATTGTGGGGGTATTCATAAAAATAAATCACTATCTGGATACTACATGTGGTCATGGATTTGGAACATATTTTCCTAGGAGTAATAACTCTTGCATGGTAATTTTTTCCTGACTCCTTATAACCAAGTATATGGAAATGATACTTACTTAAAACATGTTTGGAAACTCTTGGGGGTTATACATTTGATAAATCCATTTTTTATTACAATATATTATAATGGATTTGAAAATTATGTTTATACCCAATGAAAAACTTTTTTATGATTATGAGATTAGCTATGCATAAAATTTCCAAATTATGCCAATTAATAAGATGGATTTAGAATTATAAAATTATTTTATTTTATGAGATAATCCATCATATTCCACTTTTTATAAATGGTGCATGGAAGGACGAATGGTATTAATACTCATGGAGAATGTAGATATTTCCATATAGAGTAAGCCAATTCCTCTGGTATTGACACTGAAAATATTATGGAAATATTATGGAACTATAACAGGGTTAATCAAAATAACCTTTCCAGAATGGATAAACCAATCACATTGAGAGAATATACTATATTGGATCACTTGATGTGACAGAGGACCCCATCATTTAGTAGGACTCCAGATCCAATGGATGTTGAGAAACGGATTATATATTCCGAGAAGATATTTACGACATTAGGATGTGGTGAAAGAGAATATGTTACACTTGTGGTGTATTATATCCATTTTTATTCTGATCTAGGTTTTTATTTGATCCATAATACTATGGAGGAAAAAGATATATGACTACTCAAATAGAGGATTTCTAAGGAGAAATTCATTAATAAATACTACCTTCATGATAAAAAAACATACAATAAGGTAAAGTATCCAAGGTTATAATAAAAATAAATTTTTTTTTGAATAATTAGAATCATCCATTATAAGGTTAGAAATAAAAACTATATATTTCATACGCATTTAAGAATGGGAGATCATTCATTTATTTGATGGTCCTATGCCAAATCTACAAAGGGCCCAGGTCTCTAAATATTTTTCTTTATATGATGAAATATTTTTATATTACATTAGAATGGAGATTTAATTTTCTATAATCAATATATTAAAGGGATACCAATACAAGTATAGGTCATATGATGACAATGAAAAAGTGAATAAATCAAAGAATAATTGAAATAAGGAATTTCTCTCATGTGATAACTATGAAAAGAATCAATCTGGTAAATTATTGAAGAGAATGGTAGTTTTTACTATGGGTGGTGATAAGGGTCTCCATACTAAAGAATGTAAATAGAAAATAATATTCTACTTTTCAGTTAAGATTTATTAAAAATGTAGCTCATTCTCTCCATGATAGAGTTTAAATCATTTTCATTTTTAAATAATATATTCAATAATGTCTATTATATTTAGGGAATAAGAATTATTTTGTATTTCAATATGGTTTTATAGTAGTTCATGTTTTTACCATTTTTAAATATTTGTTATGTAACAATTAAGTTCCACTTCATGTTATTTTATAAGAATATTTTGAAATTCTGTGACCATAACTTTAAAGTGTATAATAATAATCTTTTGTAATAGTTAACCATTTTTTAAATGGTTTATGTAGATCATTGGATGATGTTTTAGAAGTTAATTTATTACATCACCAAATGATGGAACCATTCTTATGGAATGATGTATAAATAGTTCAAGGCATGATTAAAGAATAATATTGTTCTAATAGGAATGTGACATGTATATTTGTTATCATTAATTCATAGATAGTGAAATAATTCCTCAACACTGTGATAAACGATCTAAAACAAAAAACGTTTTCCAAGTACATTAATTTATGATAAATCAAATAACCCCTTAAATCATCATTTATTCAGGGATTAGTGATTAATGAAATTATACTAACCATTTTATTTATCACCTTCCATTAGAACATGATTGTTATATTTTAATTTTTTATCCATCCATCCATTTCACACCTATTCTCTCCTACTAGGGAACATAGTTATGTAATAATTATACATTCCTTTCTCTCATATTAGAAATTATTGAGTTTAAAACTATTTATAATGAGAGTTTTTAAATAATATTTTAATTTCATATATCAATACCTTGATTGTAGATATCATGTTTAAAATGTGAGGATTTAATTTAATTATGGAGGGGAGAATTTAACACCCCCAAATTCAAAAGTAAGAACATCAAATTGATGAAATATATTCCATATCATGCAATGCATAAAAATCACAATTTATATTTTCTTATATACAAGGAAAACCCTGTTTGATATCCTTCATCACATGCAAAACAAGGTTTTAACCGAAAAATAATTTATTATTAAAATACATTTATTTTATATAATATTATGAAAACTAGTAATAAAATTAGATGTTAAAAATATTACTGAATAAATTTTAAAAAACTATTGTTTATAAAAATATAAAATTAATTAATTAGTTTCAAATTGAATAGAAATGAATAAAATAACGAATTGAATATAATGGAAATATTTTTCAAAAAAACAAATTTTTATTTACCCAAAGGTGATTTACCTTAATAAATTATGTTAATTATTTTTAAGGGAATATTTTATTGAAATAGATATATATTATATATATTTAATACAATATATTTTTTATTCATCCAATATATTTTGCATGAATAAGATATGAATAAACCTAATTTTATACATAAAAACCAGTATTATTTTCAATTCAATTTTACAATATTTTAATGGTGGAAATTTTTTTAATAATTTTTTTTTTCAATTTTATATAATATATATGTCATAATAAAGATCATAACTAACATAGAAACATATAAAAAATAGGGGGAATTTTGGGAATTTTCTGTGAAGTTTATCTTTTAATTAAATAGTGAAAAATAATAAATTTAAATTCAAGACTACATTTTCATTTAATTTAATTATTAGGAGAAAATATATTTTATATCATGTTTTAATGTTTAATTATTTTCATTTTTTAAATTAATAAAAATTTATAGCATTTTACGAATTTTTACTTTTAAATTGTGTATAATAACTTAGAACACATTTGGATTTTTTACATTAAAGACTAAGATTTTAGTATTATCTGTGAGATTGAATTTAAATTAATTTCTACTACTTATGTGATTGTAATTTGACAAAATTTGTTCAATATTTAGAATAGGAAAATTTTAAAAAGTCCAATATGTTCAATAAGGTTTTTTTATCAAACAAATTAGTGAATGTAATTAATATTATTTACAATGAGTAAGGTGAAATTAATCTAACTATGGGACTAAACCATAATCCTAGGGGGGAGGGGGGAAGACCTAGAAATATTACCAAAAACCATTTGATTCTAATATATCGATATTATCTTCACTTTTATAAAATTTGAACCATAATTGGATCCACTATCAATGAAAAAAACATATGTTGAATTCATTATCTATAATTTACAAGAGTGTCACTCCTCCCCTAATAAAAAATGCCACCTCTCCTCCCACTCTATCACACCACTCAATGAACATTCTCTCCAATATGATCTACCAAAATAACTCCTAAAAATAAATCCCATAATACTAGAAGACTCCCTTTTGGAATAAGTCCATCTAAGGAATCCCTTTTCTTCCTACCAAAAGGAGTTACCCAAAGATGCTGTAATATATTACATTAAGATATTTAGTTTTATTTATTTCATCCACCCCCTAAAATAATCTTATTCCATGATTATATTACAAAAAAATATCCAATATATAATAATATATTTTCATGATAAGGGATTGAACAACACACTCACACACATCCATCTAATGGGTAACGAACATACTGTATATGTGGACGGAGATGTATCGCCTCACAAAGAAATGACTATTGGATATAATTTACTTCATATTATGGATGAAAAATTGGAGGGGAAATATGTCTATATATGTTAAATATGATATTTATTATATCATTATTCTTAAATAATTCTTTTTTAACACATAACCTTATATTTTCCATTTTGTGTATATATGATAACATCATTTGTTGATTTATGGACAATCACCTCTTCCATGATATGTGATTCATTCAAACTATACATGGGACATATAAATTATGTGTTTAAATAAATATATTTAACATTAATGGTATATATATGATAGTAAATAAATAATATTCTTTCTTTAAATATAATATATAATTTTCTTTTTACCATTTTTAGATAGTAAAAAGTGGTAACGTTAGTTGTGTATTTGTTGAATACCACCTCCTTAACTTGATGTGATTCATTTTGTAAGAAAGGATTCATATATTTTAGTATATATGATTTAATAATATGTTATTTATGATATTATTATCATTATATAAAGTTATAGTGTAAGTTACCTTCTTTCAATAACAATCACTGAAAAATGGGAACATTACTCATGTGTACGTACCACCTACTATCTCCATGAGTGTATTATTTGGTTAATTTTTCATAAACATATTTAATGATAGGTTTTAAAACTGTTAATGATATATAAATATTATAATTATGTTTTGAGTATTGTTCTGAGATGTTCATATTATGAACCCACTAACCATATCTGATCTACCAATGTCCTTTTTCACACATATATTGAATGTGGTAAAAAAAACACATTGTAAATTTTGTTATTTTAAATATTGTAATAAATAATGTAAACTTATTAATAAATATAAAGTAATTTGAAGAATGGAAATTATTAACATTTTTTATTATTTTTTAATATGGAGACACATTTGACAAGTCAAACTCAAGATAAAGGATTTTGTCTCAATTTAAATTCCACTGAGACTTATTTGTTATTATAAACCATTTGACATTTATATTATGTATATAATTCCCATTAACATGTTATATTATTAATCTTCGTATTTAAATGATATTATATGTTTCATTTAATGTTATTTCTACATAGGTATTATGATTAAAATGTTTAAAAGTGTAATGGGACACATTGGAATGTTTAATGATTATTATCCTCTTGGATGTTTTAATGATCTTTTGAAGGTATTTCTATTTATGAACATCAACATCCCCTATAGTTACATATCACCCAATGGGAAAATAATTGATAAATAGATATCCCTTATTCCATACTAATATTTTGTTATAATTCAAACTATTTATACATTAAATTGAATATTTGATATGTGAGGAATGTTGTGAAAAAGAAGATATGGGTGGTGTATAGTTATCGATATACCCTCAATATATTGGTAGTCTCTTGAGATGAATTAGTTGGATATATAATAATATTTTAAAATATCGTGAGAATATATCTTGAAAATATAGTGGGTCTTGTTCCAGATACATGATATCCAATATTAAATCATTTCAATCATTTCAGTTATCATTTTTTCCAAGATATTTTTCATCGATATATCTATGGGTGAATTTCAATATCAGTGAATTGATTAAATGGACAATTTTTTCCGTTTCATACCTTTCCATTTTGATATTTACTTTTTTAGTTATTTTTATAGAATGTGTTATCATTTATTTACCTTTCCATGTACATTTAATCTCATCAATTCATTTTTTCTTCCACTTTACTTAACCATAATCCAAATTTGATATCACTCTTATTATGATTCATTTCCCAATGTTATAAAGTCAAAAAATTGAGTTTGGTTTCAAGGATGTAGTTGATTTCATTTTGTTATGTATAATGTTTTGTTTTCAATATCCAAATTTATTATGTGTATAATTTATGTAATCTTATTGTCCAAACCTGGTAAATATTTTGGTCTCTTTGGATTTGAATCTTGTATCTATGAAAATGTAATCAATTAAGGCACTGCATATGAGTTTCTAGGGTTGGGGTGTTACTTGATCACCCCTATCATCATGTAAGTAATCATTTTTTAAGTTTGTAAAGTATATGGGTTATATTTAGAAATGTTTGTGGATATTTTGGAATGTTTTTGGTGATTTTCTATGGGTACATGGTTTGAGAATGTTTTGGTAACCAATGAAACTCCCATAATAAATTGATCATCATGGGATAGAGGCAATGGAAAATGTGCACGGGTTGCCAACCTTTTTCCCAAACTGTGAATTAGACTAGGAAAAGCACTGCAACTTGAGACAATGGGGTTTGGCATGGTTTGTGCATTGTTTGGAAACTGTGCATTCCAACCATGTGAGTTTCAACCCTTCATATAGTAGCATGTGCAAAATTTTCTCATAGTTTTTCTAAATATTTGACTAACCATGCATGATATAAAAATTAGATCCTAATATTGTCTATATCACTCAGTTTTCCCTCAAACTCCATTGTTCTTTCTCCAAGACAATATCAAATACGGAATTTCTCACTCAATGTTTGGTAAAACTCTCCCCATCAAATTGGAAGTGATTATGAGTCATTCCTTAGTGCGTTTAAGTTTGATTCTCATAGTAATTCATCGTTCTTTGGGATTTTGGTTTTTTTCTTTTGATCTACTTATCCCCCTCATATGGTTTTGTATATTTACTTCTAATGTGGCCAGATCTATGGTTTTGGATGCCAAATATGTTAATATTTTGTCATGTTGTTTATAGGGGAATATATCTATGGTATGTTAATGGATATTTAACCACATATCATGGGCTTTAATGTTTTTTTCTTCTTTTTCATCATAATACCCTTAAGTAGGTGGCTTCACTTATGACTCATATATTTAAAACATCAAGGCTTAGATTCAAATTGAATAAATTTATTGAAATTTATTGTGAATTTTTTTCAAATAATGGTATTGAACTAATGTTGTGATGGTTTATTTATTTGTGTGAAATTGTGTAATTATTCTTCTAATTGATTTGATGAATGATTTTAAAATTATGGTTTTAAAATAGTTTCATCATTAGGTTAATGGAATAAAGATTTAACTAAAATATTTCATTTAAGGAAATGGTTTTGGCATGATTATATTTACATGGTTGTTAGGAACACTTGGTTTGTATATTCATATTACATTACCAGGCTTTGTCGAAATATGTCCATGTTCTCAGTATCCATGATGTAAAGTAACATTTGATTTAATTACCTTTTGATAACATACTACATCGATGAGAAACTTCTTAGGATTATGGGACTTTAATAATGAATAATTATTGTCTAGATTTTAAAATGAATGAATTGGAATGGGGTATTCAAAATTGGAATTTATGAATATTTTTTGAAACGTTGTTTTTTTTATTTCCTTGGAAATTAATTTTTTTTGAGAAAAATATTTTTCATTAGATGTTTTTTATATTTTGATCTAAACTATTTTACAAATTTTTTATTATAAATTGTTTAATATAATTGGTATAACATGTACTATCATAGAGGCATTAGTTTGGATGTAATTTGGTAAAATTTACTGAGTTTTATTACTCACACCTTCATTGGTACATTGGTACTTTTTCAAATGTTTTTTTGAGACATGGTCAAAAGGTAAGTATCAAACAACTTTAGTAGTATTTCATGAAACTTGGATTTTGGGGAGTATGATCCTGAAGCATGTTTGGATCATGGAGTTTTCATTGTAATCATTGATTTTGGTATTTTATTGTTTTATATGATATTTTAGTCTTCTACTGTGGAACTTGTTTTTAGTTTGATTTTCATAAATTAAATGATGAGATGCATTTAATTGTTACCGTGCATCATATGATGGTTGTTTTGATATGGATTTTTTGGTTAGTTATTTTATTCTAAATGGTAAAATAATCCCCAACTCTCATCGAAACCCTATGACCATTATTCCCTGTATTTTTCATCGTGGGAATGTCTCCAAAGGTCATTTAATTTTCCTCCCCCTTCAAAATAAAATTATATGGGATGGATGTTACAAGTGGTATTAGTTTCATTTAGTCCAATATCTTTTTGAAACTAGTGTTTTATGTATTAGTTGTACTTTGACATTTTATTTATTATTGGTAATGGAGATGAATTCATTCTGGTCAATTCATTAAGTTGGGATTGTATAAAGGAGTAGGATTGTCAAGACATGACATGTAGATCATAAAAATATGTATCAAACCTTTAATGTTGAACTTACAGTTACCAATAAGTTGGGTATAGTAGTGTTTTAGATACACCTATAGGATTTTGTATCTCGTTGTCATGGGATTCGATAATGAGATGAGCATGAAATGAATTAAGGGGATGAATTCCCACTAAGATTTAATATTTCATTTTTTTAATGATATATGATTTTGTAAAAATGCATTGATTTTTTGGAAAATGTTGAAATTGTTTTCAAATTTGATATTTTAAAAGAGTGCATGGTTGTGTTATTTTGAAAGTGGTACTATTTCTAAAATCAAGTAGAGATTTTTTTAAAATGGTTAATATTCGAAAAAAATGTGATAGTTGGATGTGATAGAATTTGAAATTATTAAACCTACAGTTAATAGTGAGTTAGAATTATGATGTAGTTCTGTTTCTAGAAAATGTCACCAAGAATGTATCTTTAGAACCAATGGGGAGAATATGTGGAGAATGTGGTGACACCTAATCCAAATTTGAACCAACAATTTGGTTTGGGTGTTATAAAATCATTTTAGGTTGCGGATATTGGGAAAACAAGGGATAATACAGGGAAAGTGAATCATTCTGTTTAATTTCATTAACAGAATCTAACCAATTTTTGTGGTGATTATTAACTTGAGAAGGTATAGGTGTGGCTAAACAGGATAAATAATATCATTAATTTTATAAACACACCAGTCGAGTTGAAATTCTAGCTAGTGACTTATGTGTAGGATGATCATGCACACTAGTGGTGAGATTAAGAAGTTTAAAAAAAATTACACTGACAACATTCATGGGAGGATTTTCAAGAGTTTAATAAAAAATAATATTCTCACATGCTTAGAATTAAATTAATAATGGAATCATTCAACCTTAATAAGGGATTTTTTTTTCAAATTCAACGCCGATAAAGTCAGGAATTTAATGTTATTTTAACATGAGGTTATTGTTAGTGGGTCCTTGAAGGAATTCATTTTATGAATTGGGGCTTAGAAAGGATATTAGCTAAATGATTTCAATGATATGTATTATGGATTATACAATTATATTCAATCTAGAAATGGTTGCTGAAATGGACATCTCATGAGATATTTTAGGAGGAAGTATGTTATCACCCATGGAAAATGGTGGGTACTCTAATGTTGGGAACCAACGGCTGAGGGACACCAATTTCCATGGGGGCATGAATCAGAATCACATTTATGGATCAGTAAATCTTCCTTCCAAACAAAAGATCCCTACTGGATGATTTGAATGTGGTTTGTTTGACTACATGTAGAGAAAGTATAATAAACATCCAACATTATGCCACAATTAAAATTATATGGGGCATGATAAGTTCTATTGTTGTAGTGTTGTGAGGTCAGTTGCTAGAGAAACTTCTTAGGTAGTTCAAGCATCATATTATTCCATGGGGCGAGGTAAAAAGATTTTATATCATCATCACAATAGATCTAGCCATGGTGATTCATGCAATACCAGGACTCCTCAACCAGTATAATCTCAATAGGGAAAAAAATTTCAAAGTGTTTCTATTATGAAATTATATGGATTAGAATAGGTTATTGGAGATGATCAACCATGCCCATATACAGTGAAAGTTATGATTAATATGAATTCTACCCTCACGAAAATTTTGTTTGAAATGGTTATGTCCCATTCCATTATTTCTTCTCATGATATTAATTTGTTGAGATTAAAAAACTAGATCATTACTTATATGATAAAATAAACAAATTTATCGTTCGTCAAAGAGTGTGTCACACCTTTTTTTATAGAATTTTCTTTTACCATTGATGGATCTGGGAAAAATAGGATTTATTTATGATTGAGATGAACTTAATTGATATAATATTTCATATAGAGTGGTCAAAAACATTCAAGGATAAAATCTATTATTATACCATAATTTTAAGTTTCATAAATGAAGATGGCATCAAGCATATCTCTTAAGGAGACCATAATAAAAAAATATGGTTCAATTAGCTTGTTGGAACCAATATATTTAATGGTCTCTTTCTTATTGGTATAGTTGCATTTATAATAAATAAATGAGATCAAGAGGAACAATATTCCAGTAGTGTTCGATCACTTTCATGATGTGTTTCCTGTTAATTTTATAGGGATACCCCAGATATGAGAAGTGGATCTAACGATTGATCTCCTTTTAGGGACCAGCCCAATTTCCCTTCCATAATACCATATGTCTCCAATAGAGTTATGGTAATAGAAGTTATAGTTGAGAGAGATATATATAAAATAATTATTTCAACATGCATGTCCATGTGGGTAGATGCAATCCGGTTCGGTAAAAATACTAATGGGACTCTACGACTATGTTTGGATTATCATAATATTAACCAAGTTATGATAAAGAATCAATATCCACATCCATGAATTTGTGATCTATTTGATCAATTTTTGGGAGCTCAGTAGTTCTATAAGATTCACTTGTGATTAGGATATCACCATTTTTGGATTAAAAAAGTGGATATTTTATGAAGAGATTTCCAAAGAATATATGGCCATTATAAATTTGTTGTTATGTGTTTTTTCTTACAAATTCACCATTTGAAATTATGAAATTAGTGAATTAAATATATCAGTGGTATCTAGATTATTTTTTTGGTGTTTGTGCATGACGTATTGGTGTATTCATGGACATGTTCTGATCTTGATAAACACTTGGTGATAATGCTGGAAATCTTGAGTGAACACCATTTGTATGAAAAATTTTCAACGTTTAATTATTGGATAAAATATGTACACATTCATGGAAATTTAATTTATGAATAAGGTGTTTCTATTGATCTTTAAAAGATTGATGTTATGATATCTTGGAAGCTGAAAAAGAATATCTTTTAGATGCATAGTTTTCTTGGATGGGCTGGTTATTATCGATACTTTTTGTGTGATTTTTCCTGACTAGTTTAACCTAATACATATTTGAAAAATAAAAAGCTTCCATTCCAATGGGATTAGGAATTAGATATGTCATTCCTAGAGAAATTAATTCTTATTACATCAGCACCAATCATGATTTTTACAGAATCTAGATAAGGGAACATAGTGAATTGGAATGATTCGAGATTAGGGTAGGGTGCGTTATCATGCAATGAGACCCTGCAGTTTCCTATGGATCAAGGTAGTTAAGATTGCATTGGAATAACTTCCAAGCGCATGGTTTTGAGTTATTTGTAGTAGTCCATGCATTAAATACATGACATCATTAACTGTTCAGTGAGAAATATATTGTGTTTATGAATCATAAGTGCAAGATGCATATTTTCTCACAATGGGATTTTAACCTGATATAAAGAAGATAGACTGATTATCTCAGAAAAAAAATTCACTTACTTGATTTATACACCATGTAAAATAAATTCCATGGAGGATGCATTAATAAAAAATTTATACTCACGGTTTCTAAAAGAGTATTCTAACCATTAGTACTTGATGACAATGATATCAAAAAATATCTTAGAATGAGAAGTTAGATATGTTTTTTCGGTGTTTTTTCCATTTTAATTAGTTATTGATCTAGAAAATATGTTGAAATAGGAACAGACATTTGATGCAGAATTCCTAGTGATGATGTCAAAACACAATGGTGGGGTACTATTAAGTGCTGGAAAGATGATGGGAGTTCTATTTTGTGTTTCATAAATCATAAGTTCAAACATATGAATTTTCTAGAACAACTAAATCATCATTCCACCATTCAATATGGTTTATTCATCCATGAATATAGAAGATATATAAATAATTTAAAGAACAACATTTTGGGATAGTAGGAAAAGAAAGGGGAAGAGTTTGTTTCATGATGATTAACATTTCAGTAAGTTAACTGAAAGAATTAGCAACCAGAAGGTATGTTAAATTGTTTACCTATACCTATTTGTAAGTGGGATAGATAAAAATGTATTTTATAACAGGTATACCCAGAATGTTTTGGAAAAAAACCCAAATGGGTGATAATAGATCAGCTCAAAAATTTAACTCATTTCATTTCAATTAATGAAAATCATATGGTCTATGAATTTCCAAAAATATATATTTGAGAACTGGTAAAGAGGATCAGTGTACTTGTTTTCATTGTTCTATAAAGATTATTGGGGTTTACCTCTCATTTCTGGAAAGCCTTAAAGAAAGCCCTTAGGAATCATTTAACTATGAGTACAGTATAACATCCCCAGACAGATGTGAAATCCGAATGGATGATAAAGGCATTTGACAACATGTTTAGGCCTCTATAATGGATTTTTGTGTATTGTTGAAAGATCATGTGTCATTAGTAGAGTTATTTTATAATAATAGTTGTCAAAAGTTGATAAAAATGGATCCATTTAAATCATTGTATGGGTTTCCTCTTCATTCTCCACTTTGTTGGTTGGAAAGCTATGAGACTTCACTAGTTGGGATAATAATTTTCTAAGAGACAATGGAGGAAATTCAGTTCATCATAATGAGATGTAGAGAGGAGAGTGTCATTAGAAATCATATACAGATCATCGTTAAAATCCATTGTATTTTTCAGTGAGTGATCATTTGTCCTTGATGGTATTTTTGATGTTTGTATATCCTTATTTTGTGAAGTTGTTCATGTTATCTTCTAGATACATAAGCCCTTTTGAGATACTATATTGATTTGGTGAGGTATCATATAAGTTGATAGTAACACCAAGGTTTAGTGTGGAGCATATTGGGTTCCATGTTTCTTAGTAGAAAATGAATTAGATTGATCCAGGCCTTGTGGTTTTATGGGATCACATTGACTTAGATCTAGAATCTTTTTTGGTACATATCCTAGTACAGATTTTGGATAGGCAATAGAATGTCTTGCATGAAAAAAATCTTTTTTCTAGTGTGGCCTTTGTTAAAACATGTGAAACATTAAGAAGAGAATTAGGAACATGAGAATGAAATGAAAGAAGAATATCCAAAAATATTTTAAGGAAATTATAGTTTTTTTTTGTTCAGGGGAAAGATTGGAAAATGGTGGGGGTAATGTAGCACCCCCTGATTGCATGTAAATAACCATTTATTTTTGTTTTTTTATGTATATAAATTATATTGGATATTTTTTGGACGATTTGGGGACCTTCAGGAAATATTTTTTGGATTTCTGATTGGTGAATGGTTTGAGCACGGTTAGGGTAAACTGTGAAATTTCTAGAGGAAACCTTACACAGTGAGACACAGGTAATGGGTAAGGCACATGGGATGTTCACAGTTTTAGTAAACGTTAAGAAACCATAGGAGAAACCATGCTACTCTAGACGGTGAGATTATAAATTTTCGGAACATTGTTTCAAAATATTATTACCTAGTCGTGCAAGGTTCAAACCGTGAAGAAGTATCTTGCACATGGTTACCACAATGATTTCATAACCATGTGACAAACAGTGAATGATAAATTAAGACCCCCTAATTGTGGATGTCACTCATTTTCCCAAAATATGTCAAACATTTATACCACAAAACAACCCTAAATCAGGATGATAATCACTCAATGGTTTGGGAACCTCAATCTATAAAATTGGTAGTGATCGGTAGCTGTTCCTCGGTGTGTTGGATCTCAATTATTCTATTATTTCATTGTTTGGGGGGGGGGTTTGGTAGTTTCCTTCTATATACATCTCCCTCCCTCACAATTACATAGATCTACACCTGATGTGGGTAGATCTATGGTTTTGGATGAAAAATATTTTCATATTTGGTCTTTTTTTATAGTGGAATATATCTATGGTGGGTTCAGTGATATTTAACCCTTTTTCATGGGATTTTAAATGTTTTTATTTATTTTCATCATAAAATCCATGTTATGTGGCCTCACTCTCAAATCCACTTTTTATAACATGACGGCTTAGTATCTAATTGATTGAATTGATAAAAATTGATTTTCAATATTTTTTTCAAAGCAAAGTTTAATCCATATTTAGTGATAATTTTTGGATTTGTGTTAAATCATGGAATTATTGTAAAGGTTTATTTGATAAATGATTCTAAAATTATGATTTTAAAATAGTATCATTATTCTTATTATGGAAAAAAATCAACAAAAAGGTTGTTTTATTGAAATGGTTTTTGCATTATTACAGTTGGAAGGTTTTTGGGTATACATGGTGTGTGTGTTCATATTTCTTTATAAGTCATTGTTGAATTAATACATTGTGCTCGATGCCAAATGTTTAATGGAACATAGGATTTAATTACATTATGATGAAATTATAGATTGAGGAGAAACCACTCATGATAATGAATCTTTCATAACAATGATATAATTTTTAGATGTATATATGTGTGGAAGTGTAGATTATAATGGGGTATGACAAAGTGGAATTACAAAAATTGGTTTGGAACATTGATTTGTTTCATTAAATTGAAATTTGTGTTGTTTGAGAAAATTGTTTTACATCTTCACCAGATAAATTTATTATATAAACTACTTTATAAATTTGTATATATAAAATGTTGTATATAAATGGGATAACATGTTATATCCTAGTGGAATGAGTAGGGAATTCACTTGGGAAAATCTACTACGTTTTATTACTCACCCCTTCTTTAGAAATTTGTTATTTTTATAGATGTTTTTTATCAAGGCATGGGAACAGGTAAAGTTTCACACATCATTAGAAGTACTTTTTCATTCATGGGATTTTGTGGAGTTGGAGCATGGAGAATTTTTGGAATCGTGGAGTTGTTATTGGAGACTTTGAGTTTTGCGTTTCAATTATTAGTTTGATATTATTGTATTCAAATATGGTACATGGTTCTTTTTTATAAATAAAAGTATGCTTTTAAATTAATTGTAATCTTACATCATATAGTGTTTGTTTTTATTAATGTCTGTTTGAATACTTGTTTAATTCATAATTGGGAAATCATCCAGCACATGCATTAAATCCCTCCAACAATTATTTTCATCCATTGGAATCTTGGAGATGTCACATAAGGCAATGTAATGTTCATCCACATTCTCAAGATAATGAGGATGGGATGGATGTTACAATTACACACAAAAATTATATAGTGATACATTTTATAAATTTTAGTTCAAATAAGAAATAAATATATGGTTAATATTGATGAATCACAAATTTTAAAAAGTAAAAAACATATACTATACTCCAAATGTTTTATTAATATAAACAATTTATATTAGAATTTTATTTTATTAGGTCTTGGTAATGAAGAGCCAGATGTCAGCCTTTTTTTAAAAAAATTACATAGAGGATGTTTTACAATTAATGGTATAAAATTTAACTATTCATGAAATATATAAATAAAAAATGAATAATCGTTATCATTATAATGAACTATTTTTTGGCGATAATAAATTTCATTTTCTCCGTTGATGAATCTAATACAAAAATTGAGTCATTTATGATATGTGTCTTCAAGAGAAAAAAACATCGTTTTATACTTTTTATTCATATAATCATTCATCTTTTTAAATTTTAAAAATATCTAGATAAAATAAAAATTTATATCAAATTTTATTACAATGGAATTTATAATGTGATTAAATTTTGAAAAGGAAGAAGTTATTTCTCTAAATAGATAGTACAATTCATATTAATCTAAAATATATGGAATATATATATTAAATATTTTTATGTTTATTAATTTATTTTTTGATAAATATGTATATTCTAGAGCCACATTTCATAAATATGAATTGAAAATGGATTGAGGTCAATCATTTTACAAAACACTATTACTATTGGATTAAATAAAATTATAATTTTTTCAATTGGGAAAGAAAACCGAAATTCTCAAATCATGTTTATATGATTACATTTTTGTAATTATAATGACCCAATATTTTTTCAATGGAAATTTCTTTCTTATAAATATGTCATAATCACAAGAAATCAAAAAATAATGAACAAATATGTGTTATGTGACCTATAAACATAAGTTTTTCACTTCTGTTATGTGAATTTTGAAATTCAGACCTACATGGTTGTGATAAGTAAGTTGTTTTGAGTCTGATAAGAATAAATTAATTTTTGGTGAAAAGTAAACTTCCCTTATGAATAGTAACATACCATTATGATTAATGATATACCCTAATGAATATTAACATTACCTATGATAGTATATATATAATAATTACTTTTAAGTATGATATAACTATATTTTGGAATAAGTATGTAAATGTTTTAAACCTGTTTTTAGATTAAATTATGATTTTAGTTAAATATTAAATTAATCATATTTAAAAAATTATATTGGGAAATTGGATTCATTTTTTGGATTCTACACGTCAAAATATATCTAGGTTGATGTTTTGGTATTTTTCTGAAATACACTAATTTTTTATGAATACAGAAATATGGTAAAATGTTGTATATACAAATTATCAGTTAAATACAATATTTATGACATCATAAGTGATTTTAGACCACTTGTTTTGAACTCAAATGAATTTATTATTATTATTGGTCATGGAATCATCACTATTTCTGGTCATGGGGAAAATTAATAAACTGATGATTAAAAAGTAATTAAAAACCTCCATGTAAATACCTGAAAATTTAAAGGAAATTTTTTTTTCATAAATTCTTTGGAATTTTACGAGTCTGTAGTTTCTGACGACACCTGATTTCGAGGCCAGGTGTGCCCGGAATCAATTTCTGATGTTTTGTTCGGGTATCTTCAGTAAACGTACGTGCGGGTTTTTCTATCATTTGAACTGGTGCTCGAAATTGAAATTTGAGGACACCGTGGAACTCGAAATGATGGTATTCGTATAAGGAGCCCTATACCGTAGTTGCATTTGGTCGAGAGTAGACATTATAATTTTCTGTTTCATAGTAAATTAAATAAAATTGTTGTGTTACACAATTTAATTTTTATGTGGTGTATATTTCTTCCAAATGGAAGTTGGAGGTGGGGCCCACACACAATATAACTTCCCTTGGGAGGATATAACTATGGGTAGGGCCCACCGGAGCTCAAATCCCTCAACATACCCTTAAACTCCCCATTAACTCCCCTTAATAAATTTCACACCTCTCCTCTTTAATTTGAAACTCTCCACATTCCACCCACCCTCATTAAGATGCCAATACGCTCCCAATTAATGAACAATTAATTAATTGGGTCATCCTTTAGCATTAATTTGGTATTCATGTTAAGGATAACATAATGGCGTAAGCTATTATTTTTGGGGTTGGCACATGTTGTGTTGGTGGAGCCTTAGAAAATATAGAAGGCCTTCTTACCATAGAGAACATTTACCCTCTCCAACGAAGAACACAAGGCCTAGATCGTCTTCTTCTTTTATCTTCTTCATCTGCGTCAAGGGAGAAGAAACCGCCTGCGAGGAATATCGCCAATGACAGCGACTCTTCCTCCGATGTTGTCAGAAAGAAACCGTCTTCTGCGAATCCGTTTTTCGCATCTATGACAAACGAACCTTGAATCGAGGTATGGGGTTATGATCACTTTTAATTGAGTAAAATTGTACCTCATTCTTCGTTGAAAACCATAGATTGTCTTCGTCCTTTTGTTATCACCTAACGTGGAGGGCGTGGGCTGAAAGAACATGGCCCGACGATCATCTTTTGATTCTTGAATATTTTGGCGGTGGTGACTGGATGCGGGAGTGACCGGAGGTGGCGTCGACCTGAGGCGGCATCCCCGCACCGGCCACATGGTGGAAATAGTGGCATGTATCCTCGGGCCGCTTGAAAGAACAGAACTGACCGGCTATAGCCTACCAGGATGGTGAACCACGGCACCCGCAGGTGCCGTGGTGCAGAGGAGGTGCGGCCTGCATTCGCAGGGTGCCTGCTGGACGAACCGTCGATCTAAGGCCAGACGGGAAGGAGACCGCGGTGCCTCATGGTGCCCCAATGCGGGAAGACCGCAGCCGGTGCTGGGCGGGCCGCTTCGGCGGGCGAACCAGTTAGGCTGAAGGGAACCACGTTGCATATTGGTGCCGCGTGCGGAAGAACCGGGGCCCGCAATTGCGGGCCGCTCGCCCCGGACAACACCGGTCGGGCTGCAAAAAGGGCAGCACCTCTCGGCGCCGCCAGGCGGGCCGAACCGGCACGGGACATGGGTCGGGTCCGCGGGAGGGTCGCGCCCCACCGGGTCGGGCCGACCCTCTACCAGGGTCGGACCCACAGGGTCGGGTCCCTGGGTGGGTCACGCTACACTGGGTCGGGCCAACCCCCAGCCAGGTCGGACACGCCAAACCGAGTCATGCCATCCCGCCACCCCACTGGGCTTGACGGGCCCGACCCGTTTCGCTTAAAAGTGAATATCTTCTAGACCGCACGTCTGATTGATGCACCATCTATGGCACTGGGATCCTCGTGAAGATACGGTCCTTTTTCAATACTCTAGGTGAGTTTTGGAAGACTTTATAAAATGGCAGGGTTTGCAACGACCACAATTCCAACCAGGCCCTAGGAACGAAAATGATAATAACTCTCAGACCGGGCGTCCAATTGACGCGTCGTCTATCGTGTTGGGTACCTTTTGATGAGACATAACTACGGGATACATCTACTCAGGACTTTGGGATAGTTGATGTATCGACACATGGCTCGAGAAGTGGACCCTTCCAGAATCGAGTGTACTGTGTGCGGGAACGCTATAAATGGATGCGACTGCAATGACTACTATACTAGGATCCTCCATGGGTTCGACAAAGATGACTTATATACTAGGATCCTCCGTGGGTTTCACGACGATGACTTCTGTACTAGGACCCTTCATGGGTTTGACAGAAATGACTTCTGTACTGGGATCCTATTTGGGTTGGACAGTGATGACCTTTGTTCTAGGATCCTACAAGGGTTTGAAAGAGGAGATGATTCAAAAGATACATCTAATAATATCGACCCCTCTTCGTGAGTCGTATACTTGTGTCAGCTGAGTCCTGACATTCAATAATTTTTCACCAATGTGATTGACCTTACTTCCTGTGTGGACTGATTTGTGCTTGGGATCATGATTTGGAGTCGGACTAAGACTGGTAACTTAGCTATATATATGGGCATATACCAAAGAAGGTTTGGTTGATAATTTGTGGTTGTATCATTATTCTTTTACTTTTCCATGGTGAATATTGAGAGACCTTGCGGGTATCGGGGTCCCTACTGAGTAACGTTATACTCACCCCTGCATGGGCTATGCCCTCACCTTGTTGTGTTGGATGCAGATGATGGACAGTTCTGACGGAGGTCGAGAGCGCCACGACTGGACGGTACCTGGAGGTGGACCTTGCGACGAGTCGGCCCACGGTGAAGTCTGACGGACATGGGTGCTAAGGTAGCCATCTGTACCTACCCTTCAGGTAGGAATCCCCGAATGACGATCCAGGATCTGCTCTTACATTCAGCTATTTTTCCTTGTACTTGTACTTGTTGTTCAGTGGGGGTTGTATTCTAGCCCATTTACTTTCCATCACACTTTTTTAGTATTCAGTTTAACATAGTGTTTACTTCCTGTTGCGTACTCTTTTGTGATTGTTTACTTTCATAAATGAAATGCCTTCCCAGCTTAGGGATTTCCGATTTTGGTGCATGTCGCCAGCCCCTAGCCTATGGAAGGTGGGCTTGGGGTAGTCACGGCATGGGCACCGAGGACGGGTCGTGACAAATTGGTATCAGAGGAGTCGGTTCTACCGCAGAACCTAGACTCTGATTATTTTCTGTGAAGAAATTATGTTATGAGTATTGAGTGTTGTTTCCAGTCCAAGGAGTCCAGTGTTGGTGTGGCGGCCGACGTATCCATACATTAGGACCTTGACCTATGATTTCGGACTCAGTGCACAAAAACACTAATTGCGTGTGTGATTGCTTTGAAAAAGTTTTCTTCGTGATTACATTGTGTCAGCTCACTAGGTATACTGTTTTATTCGTGGGACACCTATTTCTTTTCAGGATGTCCCCACGAAGGCAGTCAGCTAGTGTTCCGAGTTTCGTATGAGATGGTAGCCCACCGAGCGACGAGGCCTCGGTGCAGGGACCCATCATAGTTGATGCACCAACGGTAACACTACACACTGGGCCACTGATACCACTAGCCCTAGTAGCAGAGCATGCACGCCTCCTTAGTGCGTTTCATGAGTTTCAGTGATAGAGGCCTCCTAGGTTCCCCAGAGAGACGGACCCACAGGCAGCTGAGGATTGGATGGAAGCGGTCGTGAGCGTCTTCAGATTGGTAGGTACCCCAGCCTACCTTATGGGGATCCTTGTCGCGAGTCTCCTGCATGTAGCAGTAGGCAGATGGTGGAGCCTAATGCTCCAACTGCATGACGAGGCATCTTTACTCTGGACGGACTTCGAGAGTATCTTCTGCTCGGAGATTGTTTCATCCACCGTACATGCGGTGCGGATTCAGGAGTTACTTCATCTGCACTGGAGAAGCATGACAGTAGCTCAGTACTCAGCGAGGTTCATTGACATCTCACTATACTCCGTGGATATGGTACGGGGCCCGTTCCTCAGGGCCCGGACCTTCGAGCAGGGAATCAAGAAAGAGATCAGGGCTTTGACGATTCCCCTCAGCATCCCGACGCAGGTAGGGGTGCTGGAGTGGGCCCTTCTTGTGGAGAGTTTTCTCAATGAGCAGTCACCAGTAGTGATACCCACCATAGAACGACACGTAGTGGATTATTCTGCAGTCGGTAGTAGACAGTTGATGTAGAGGTCCATGCAGACTAGGCCATCAGGAGGGTGACCTCAGGATACTGGTTCGAATGTGCGGGGCACACAAAATATAGCCATCCATACGAGGATAATAAAGTTTTATGCATGAGGTGGGCAGGGTCACATGGCTCGAGACTGCCAGACCCTCCATGCAGATAAGCAGCCGACCATTGAGGGACTTCTCAGGCAGAGGCAGAGGTTTGACCGTGGTGGTCCGTTGGGAGCAGGTGGATGTGGCAGAGGAGCTGTCTGAGCAGTGGGTGGTGGACGACGTTTTGAGGCACTACCACCACCACCACCAAGAGGTCCACCCCGACCAGAGGGTGCTGGCGGACAAAGGTGGGCACAGCTCCAGGAAGTCGAGGCCAACGACGACGGCACACCTGATATGATTCGATGTACTATATGTGTCTACTCCACCCTTGATATAGTAATCTTAGATACAGGTGTGAGTCACTATTTTATTTCCACTGCAATTTTTCGGAGCTCGGAGATTCCGACGGAGCCGTTGGCTCGATCCTTACAGCTAGAGACTTCTACGAGAGAAGACTCGACGATTAAGCACTGGTTTCAGCATTGTGATCTTACTCTAGGAGGCAAGAGCTTCGGCTGGGATCTTCTTGTAGTGGTTTCGAGGCCTTACAATGTCATCTTGGGTATGGAATGGTTATCTATAGTCCATTCTTAGATCAACTATATTAGGCGCAATGTGTGTATTGTCCGCACGGATGGGACCAGGTTCACCTTCACAGGCGAGAAGGGAGCCTTTGCAGTGCAGGATGGACTTACGCAGAGGAGGGGGCAGCCAATCACACATCAGTTGGCTAGTGTCATCCTTGGATCCATTGATGTGCGGAGTCTGAGTTTTCCTATTGTGGTGGATCAGTAGATGTTTTCCCTAACGATGTTCTAGGAATACCTCCTCATAGAGAGGTAGACTTCAATATTTATCTGTACCCTAGGACATCACCGATATCTACTCCATCATATCATATGGCTCCCACCGAGCTTCATGAGCTGTAGGTACAACTGGAGGACTTATAGGGGAAGGGATTTATCTGACCCAGTGTTTCACCCTGGGTGTATCTGATTTTGTTCACTAAGAAGGAGGATGGATTCTTGCGACTGGGTGTCAACTACCGTCGCCTGAATCAAGTGAATGTGAAAAACAATTTACCACTCCCGAGGATAGACGACCTCTTTGATCAGCTCAAGGTAGCATGATGGTTCTCGAAGATAGACCTCAGATCAGGCTATCACCATCTCAGAGTTCGAGAAGATTATGTGTAGAAGACGGCCTTTAGGTGTCGGTATGGCCACTATGAGTTCTTGGATATTCCCTTCGGCGTATCCAATGCTCCAGTAGTGTTCATGAGTCTCATGAACAAGATATTCCAGCCTTACCTCGATCCTTTTGTCATAGTCTTAATCGACGACATACTGGTTTACTCGACTACTGAGGAGGAGAACGCCTAATATTTTTTGGTGGTACCGGATACACTCTGAGAGCACCGGCTTTATGGTAATCTCTCGAAGTTCCAGTTCTATATTCGAGAGGTTAATTTCTTGGGAGACGTCATCTCAGAGGCTGGAATTGCAGTGGATCCAGCGAAGATCGAGGAATTACTTCATTGGGAGCCACCCAGGAGTGTGACGGAGGTTTGGAGTTTCTTGGGTCTGGCTGGGTACTATCATAGATTTGTTCCAGACTTCTCCAGAGTTTCAGCACCGATTCCATCTTTGATAAATAAGGGGAAACCAATCGTGTGGTCAGATAGATGCCAATAGAGCTTTCAAGAGCTCTGGAAGAGGTTGACCAGTGCACCCATATTGAGGCTATCGGAGGAGGGTGTAGGGTACGTAGTTTACTGCGATGCATCGGGGACTGAAATTGGGTGTGTCCGAATGTAGGAGTGAGTACTGATCGTGTATGGTTCACGACAGTAGAGATAGAACGAGAAGAACTACACTTCCCATGACCTGGAGTTTTCAGTAGAGGTCTCCGCCTTGAAGTTGTGGTGGCACTATCTAATGAGCGTGTGTTTTACAGTCTATTCTGACCACCAGAGTCTCAGGTACATCTTCTCACAGAAGGACCTGAACCTGAGATAGCGGAGATGGATCGAGTTAATTCAGGACTATGAATTCGAGATAGTCTTTACTCCTGGAAAATAGAATGTTATAGAAGATGATCTCAGAATGAGATCAGGCATTCAGTTTCTAGGAGAGGCAACGGAGAAGCTGGCCACGTTGTAGATATCCTTTTCGATAGAGATGGAGCTTCCTTTCTATAGTCTCTCACAGTCACTCCTCCACTCCTTCAGCGAGTCAGAGAGGCACAGCATTGGGACGTTGACTATGAGACGCGACATGCTCAGATATCCTTAGGGAAGGCACCTTATGGATTTTTTGAAGGTGGGGATCACATAATCCTCTTCAGAGGACGTACCATGGTACCAGTTGCACTACAGGAGGAGTTGTTGAGGGAGTTACACACTTCACCACTAGCGGTACGTCCAGGAGTGGTGAAGATGTATCAGGACCTCAGACAACAACACTGGTGTCCAGGTATAAATAAGTCAATAGCAGAGGTTGTCCTGCGATGCCTCACTTGTCAGCATGTGAAGGCGGAGAACCACATTCCAGCAGGCTTGGTTTATCCCTTAGAGGTTCTAGAGTGGAAGTGGGACGGGATATCCATGAATTTTGTGATGGGACATCCACATACATCTAGAGGACATGACTCTATCTGGGTGATTGTTGACTGACTCACCATGTCGGCCCACTTCCTACTGATCTGAGAGAAGGGATTAGAAGAGAGCTTGGTATTCCTCTATATACATGTGATCGTACAGGTTCATGGTGTGCCATCTATGATCGTCTCTGATCGGGATGCTCGTTTCACTTCCCAGCTATGCAAAGGGTTACCGGAGGCTTTTGGCACACATCTTCGCTTGAGCACCACCTTCAATCCTCAGACGGACGGTTAGACTAAGAGAACCATTCAGACTCTTGAGGAAATGCTCCGTGCATGTGTCCTTGACTTTTGTCGCAACTGGGAGGATCACATACCCTTAGTAGAGTTTGCATACAACAACAGCTAACACTCCACCATTGGTATGGCCCCTTACGAGGCACTATATGAACGACCTTGTAGATCACCTCTGTGTTGGACTTACCCAGAGAAGTCAGCACTTGTATGACCAGAGATGGTGAAGGCTATGACATAGAAGGTTCAAATCATCCAGGAGTGGATTAGACTGCATGGAGCAGACAGATGTTATAGGCTGATAGTAGAGGGAGACCACAGGAGTTCGAGGATGGCGATCACGTCTTCATATGGGTATCACCTCAATGAGGTCTACAGTGATTTGGATGCGGGGACAAGTTATCTCCGCATTACATCGGACCATTCCAGGTAATCTGGAGAGTAGGAAAGGTGGCTTACCACCTAACCCTTCCACCTCAGTTGCATCGGGTGCACAACATCTTTCATGTATCCCAACCGAGGAGATACGTGCAAGACCTGTCCCACATCATCAACCATGGGGAACTGGACATAGATGACGGGGCGACATTCACAGAGGTCGCAGTGGAGATTGAGGATCAACATGAGCGGGTACTACATGGATGGTCAATTCCTCTATTGCGCATTTTCTAATAGCATGATAACCTCTAGGAGATCACATGGGAGGGGGAGGCTCTGATGCATTATCAGTACCCTCGTTTATTTCCCTAGTGTGTGTTGTAGCTTTACGGGGACATAAATCCCAGAGGTGGGGGTAATGTAAAGACCCAGAAATTTCAAGGAAATTTTTTTCATAAATTCTTTGTAATTTTACGAGTCCGCAGTTTCTGACAGTGCTTGATTCCGAAGAACGGTGTGCCCGGAATCCATTTCTGAAGTTTTGTTCAGGTACATTCAGTAAATGTATGTGCAGGTTTTTCTATATTTTGAACCGGTGCTCGGAATTGAAATCTGAGGACACCGATTAAATTGCAGCGCTGGTATTCTCTTAAGGATACCTTTAATGTAGTTGTGTTTTGTCGAGATTAGAAGTTACAATTTGGGGTTTCATAGTAAATTAAATAAAATTGTTGTGTTACACAATTTTTTTTAATCGGTGGTTATTTCCTCCAAATGGAAGTTGGAGGTGGGTCCCACACCCCACATAACTTCCCTTGGGGGGATATAAAAAAGTATGGGGCCCACACGAGGTCAAATCCTTCATCTTCCCCTTAAACTCCCCATTAAGTCCCCTTAATAAAATTGACACCTCTCCTCTTTAATTTTAATCTCTCCACATTCCACCGTCCCTCATTAAGATGCCAACACGTTCCCAATTAATGAACAATTAATTAATTGGATCAACCTTTTGAATTAATTTGAAATTCATATTAAGGATAAAATAATATCCTAATCTATTATTTTTGGGGTTGGAACATGTTGTGTTTGTGGAGCCTTAGAGAATAGAGAAGGCCTTCTTCCCATGAAGAACGTTTACCCTCTCCAATGAAGAACACAAGGCCTAGATCGTCTTCTTCTTCATTATTAGTCCTCTATGTCAAGTGAGAAGACACCACCCGTGAGGAACATCACCAACGACAACGTCTCTTCCTTCGAAATTGTCGGAACGACACAGTCTTCTGTGACGCCGTTTTCCTTGTGTACGACGAACAAACCATGGGAGGTAGGAAGTTATGATCAATTTAAATTGAATAAAATTGTACCTCATTCTTCGTTGAAAACCATGCATTGTGTTTGGCCATTTTTTATCACCTAGAACGGAGGGCACAGGGAGAACAAACACGGACCAATGATCCTCCGTTGGTTCATGAATAATTTTGCGGTGGTGACTGGAGGCGGTGGCGACCAGAGGCGGCGGCTGCACACTGTCCACGTGGTGGAAACCACGACCCGCATCCATGGGCCGCTCGGATGAACCGAACCGACCTACCGTAGCTAGTTGGGCTGGTGAACCGCGGCTCCCGCAGGTTCCATGCTACAGAGGAGGTACGGCCCGCATCCGCGGGCAGCTTGCTAGATGAACCGGGTGGCTATGGCTGGCCGTGCAGGAGACCACGATGCCTCTTGGCGCCGCACTGTAGGAAGATCGCGGCCCGTTCTGGGCGGGCCGTTTCGGCGGGCGAACCGGTTGGCCGCCTTCCAGCCGGGCTAAAGGGAACCACGATGCCTATCGGTGTCGTGTGCGGAGGAACCACATCCCGCAACTGCGGGCTTCTCGTGCCAGACAAGAACGAATGGCTTCGGCTAACCGGGCAGTAAAAAGGGTGGCACCGCTCGGTGCCGCCGGGCGATCCGAACCGGCCCGCGACCTGTGCCGGTTCTGCGGGTGGGTCACGCCCCACCGGACCGGGCCAACCCTTTAACTAGGTCAGACCCGCCGGGCTAGGTCCCTGGGCGGGCAGCGCTCCACTGGGCCGGGCTGACCCCCAGCTAGGTCAAACCTACCAAACCGGGTCGGTCCGACCTGCCAGCCCACTGGGCTTGACGGGCTGGGCTTGTTTCTCTTAAACACAGATATCTTCTAGACCGCACGTCTGATTGACACTCCGTCTACGGCACTGAGATCCTCTAGATGAGTCGGTCATTTTGTGATACTCTATGTGAATTCTGAAAATCTTTGGAAAACGGCTGGGTTTGGAATGAGTGCAATTCCAACTGGTCCCCTGGAACGAAAATGCTAGAAACTCTCAGACCGGGTGTCCTATTGATGTGTCGTCTGCCACGTTGGGTTCCTTATGATGATACAAAACTATGAGATACATCAACTCAGGACTTCATGATAGTTGATGTATCAACACATGGCTCGAGGAGCGGGCCCTCACAGAATCGAGCGTGCGATGTGCGGGAACCCTAGAGTTGGCTACGACTGCGACGACTACTGTACTTTGATCCTCCGTGGGTTCGACAGTGATGAATTCTGTACTAGGATCCTCCATGGGTTTAACTGCGAAGACTTTTGTACTAGAATTTTCCTTGGTTTTTATAGCGATGACTTCTGTACTGGGATCCTTTGTGGGTTTGACAAAGATGACCTTTGTTCTGTGATCCTATGTGGGTTCAACAGAGGAGATGATTCAGAGGCTACATCTAATCATCTCCACCCCTCTTCGTGAGTTGTATACCTGTGTGAGCTGAGTCTTGAATTTCAATAATTTTTTACCAATGTGATTGACTTTACCTTCTGTGTGGACTGATTTGTTCTTGGGCTCGTGATTTGGAGTCGGACTGAGACTGGTGACCTAGGTATATGTATGGGAATATACCTAAGTAGGCTTGGTTGATACATTGTGGTTGTATCTTTCTTCTTTTTCTTTACCATGGTGGATATTGAGAGACCTCGCGGGTCTTGGGGTACCTACTGAGTAACGTTATACTCACCCCTGAATGGGCTATGCCTGCACCTCGTTGTGTTAGATGAAGACGACAGACAGTGCTGACAGAGGCTGAGAGCGCCATGACTGGATGGTACCCAGAGGTGTACCTTGCGACGAGTTGGCACACGGTGAAGACTGAAAGACGTGGGTGTTGTGGTGTTCATATGTACCTACCCTTTAGGTAGAAATCCTGGGAGGATGAACTAGGATACGCTCTTTACTTTCTATTGTTTCTCCCTTTACTTGTACTTGTTGTTCAGTTTTGTTTGTATACTAGGCCATTTACTTTCTAGAACACTTTTTTTGTATTCAGTTTTACATAGTGTTTACTTCCTGTTGCGTACTCGATTATGATTTTTTTCATTCATAAAGGAAATGACTTCCTAGCTTAGGGATTTATGCCTTTGGTTCTAGTCAGCAGCCCATGGCCTATGGAATGCGGGTTTGGGGTAGTCACAACACGGGCCCCGAGGACGGGTCGTGACACTCCTCTACTCCACTATAAAAACCCTCTCACTCCCTCTTTTCTTCACTCCTCTAAGCCGTTAAGATCCTCAATGTTTTTCCCAAATACCATTACAAAATAACTATCCACTTCCAAGAATCTCCTGGTGTATCCAAAATACTAAAATACCTTCCCTTACAAAGTTTCCCCAGGAGGTTATTTCAAGAGGTAAATCACCTTTTTTCAGCTAGTTTCATTTCAATTTATCATATTTTGTCATCCTCTCTTCACCTCCTCTATATAAATTACCATGATAGATCCAGTATCATCTATATACCATAATTATATCTTGGGAATTGAAAACACATCATCAATATTCTTACTCTCTACCTTTAATTTTATAAATGAAATCAATGTCCATGTGCTTCTAATTTATAACCTTCATCGACGAAGAAGATTCATTCTTCATTACTGGTCCTAAAATTATTTTGATGCATGAAAAAGACTATAATATATGTATTATAAAATAATTAATATTCAGTAACTAGTATATATACATATTATTAAATCATGTGTCTAAACTAGTCCCTAATAATCAAAATACCACTAAAATAAACTAAGTGATTGTCATTTATATTTTATTTATGATTCATCATATTTCCTTGTAACCAAATGATATAAATGGCCATTAAAACATTTAGATGTTCAATAATAATATTTAATTTCAATTCTGTACATTTACATCCATTCCACATGAATTAATTACTTAAGAACTACTGAACCAATTATGAAATTTAGGAAAATTAACATTCCGGAATGACGAAATTCAATATAATAACATATCAATAAGGGAGTAAGTGAAATAAAAATAATTATGATAAATTAAATACATGTCTAATTGGTTATGAAATAAGTTATTTATAAGTCTATTTTCGTATTCCAGGACCTTATGTTCAGTAACAGAATGCATTTGGACTTAAGTTAAGGGTTTTCCCGCCCAAACCTCCTTTTTCATTAGGGTTGCATTTATTATCTAATTGCCACAATGAAATCCATATGTATTATTATATACTACTAATAAGTTATGTGTGAGTTGTATATATATTTTCACCAACCATAATACTTCCTCATTTTATGGATTGTTACAGATTTTAGAAGGAACAATCAAAATTGCTTCTGAAATACATGCCCAATTCAAGGGAATTTCTAAAAATTTTACCTGTTTTCAAGGTCACTATAAAATCTATTTTTGGAAACCATTATCATTATAAAATAAAAAAAATATTATTAAAATAAAATCTTACTTCAGTTCTTGTTTTATAAAATTACTTTTCCAAAAGAACACTTCTTTTCCAAGGAAATGTGCATTAATCTCAAGAATTACTCTAAGATGTTATTAGAGTATCTTCATCCATATTGACACTCTTGAAGATTATTATATATTATTGGGAATAATATTTCATGTTATCATATACCATATTAATTTTAATGTTTTAATTTTATTTTGGTTGTGTATTTTATTTCTTAAAACCATTCACCAAATTACACAGAATAGTTAGTGTTTACGCTTACTGTTCGGGGAGAGTTATTTATATTTCATATATATGTTTCAATATGATTGTTTATGCTATTTATATTTATCCCTGTTCATATGAGGAATTAATTGGAAACAGAATGTGTCAATTGGGGCCCAATATATCCCCATGGTGCATTAGTAGTTCTCATCGGACAAACACCAGTCTTGGAACAAGGCCTTGAAAAAATGATTATTTATGGTCTTGGAATGAGTCTTAGACGGTATGGTGACGATGTCCCACATTATGCATTCCCTAATTATGAAAATATTATTTATGGATCATTTGGATATTCTACTAGTAAAATGCACATTATTATTTTTTATTATTGCATTACTTACTCATCTCTTATTCATTCCATAATGTGTTCATGTTTTTGTTAAAGGCATATTTTTTTAGTTATTCGACTTGAAAAATATTTATATATCATATTCTGTATTGGTTACCTTTAATGAGAGTTTCATCCCACCCATTTTTTATATTTCATTTTCTCCTGACATGAATAATTTTTTAATGATTGAAATGCACAAGTAACCTAGGAATTATGAATGTTGTCTAAGGAAGTTATATGATGTATTTCATTTCATTTTGTAATGTTGAACTTATGTATGTATCTTGTTTCGAATAATACTAAACTACTTCGTCCTTTGGGAGGAATATACCTTTTTTAAATAGAAATGTAATCAAATAAGTTAGCAGCTATGGGCAACTAGGTTCGTGTCCTTACATTTATTGTATCTTAATTTGTTCAAATGAGTTTGATGAAGGATAGATTTTACATCGAATGAATAGACGACATAAATAATTAAATAAACATGAATAAGAGACAATTAATTCATATAACTATCATAATAATATGTTCTTTGGATATCTTTAAATGAATATAAAAATAAAAATTGATAATGATTGAATTTATTAATTTAAAAATATTGGTTCATGACACCCTTCACAATTCTTCAATTTTTTTAGAATATAAATAGCTTTGAAAAGATTCCATTGTTTTCTAGGTTCATTTAATTTAACAATTTTTCAAATATATGAAGATATATAATTTAAATATAAAAATTGATATAGTGACAGAATCTTTATAGGATTACTTTATCTAATTATTAAAATGTTGCTAGATGATAACGAGCATCTTTTTCGAACAAATGATGTGAAATGAATGTTATTTTCAATGGGTATGATCTTTGGAAGTATATATTCATTTATTAATGATTTTATGTTTTTTCATATGAACCATAAATCACTTAAATTTTTTTTAAGATTTATGTGTATCTAAAATAGAAAGATTAATGAAGTCCTTCATTGGTTGTATGGTAGTTTTCAATCATTTCATGGTAGTGAAAAATTTATGAAAGTGAGTATATGACATGTTAAATTAAATGTATCCTTGATAAATGAATTCTTTATGGGAGACTTAATCACATTGAAGACACTACATAATTAAATAAAATTGATCATGGCATTTCAAAATTTAGAAATGAGAAGTGAAACCCTCATCTTGCACAGTCTATAAATAGAATGATTCACAATATGGTCTACTTGGTTAACATGTTGTGACTATGTTGTCACACATATTATTTATGGACATTCCCCATTGAGGGATATATAAATATTTTGAAATTGTACATCAAAATATAATTCAATCCAAAGTTTGTATTTCATAATGGTAAAATATCGAGGTCGAAGTTAACATATAGTCTAGTGAATTTTTGATGTGGATAACATTGGTCTCCCAAAAACTAATCATAGTGGGTGCCTTGGGGGTGAATGAATTTTTGGAAGATAAAATTTCAGAATTACCAATATAAAGTGGTTTCACACTTCTCATTCAATTTTATATATATGTATAGAATTTTTACTATATATTGAAAGTCATGAAGTAATTAATTGAATTATAAATCCATATAGGACTAAAATATGGATATCATATAGAGATGACAAATAATATATAAGATAGCTTCAAGACTATATTTTTAGAAGATATCTACAATCTTAATTGAAATTTAAAATGGATCTAGTGGATATATAGAGGACCAACAATGAATGTGTTATCTTTAAAAGGTTACAAAGTTAATAGGTATACATTCTATATAACAAATCAGGATTGATGAAATGCAATTCCAAATAATAGAGTTATTATTATTATTGATGTGATGAAATTATTTCATACCCTAGATTGAATAATAATTTTATATAATATGTTAAAAAAAATTTATCATAGAAAAAATTTGGGATTCATACTATAAATAATTCATTTGGTGATTTTTATATACAAATGTGTTAAAAACAGGAAGGTAGTAAAAATTTAGAATTGTGATTCATGAATTTAAATTTAATTATGTGTCATAAATGTAAAATTACCATATTCCAATGGCTTTGAAACATTGGTATAAAATAGAGAATCATAGGTATAGCATATACCAACAATTATATGAATATTGGGGATTGTCAGTCGTAACAAAATTGATTTTAGGCATGAATCCTTAATATTTTATAAAAATATTTATATAATACCTTTTTATAATTTTTATGTGTTCATTAATGTTTTAAGGATGTCTAAAGATTTTTTGGGGCACCGAACCATGATTAGTGGAAAAATTCCCTAGGTCACATGGTCAGTACAAACCATGTGATCCAATCCCCATTATTTACCATAATCATTTGTGGCAGATCAGAGGGTAAATAAATAATCCTAGATTACCCTAATCATGGTATAGGGTTAAAAAAACCATGTGGTTGTCTATAGTTTTTATAAAATCAATATATCATGGATGGAACTATGTTTCTCAGACTATGTAGCCAAACTACGTGGGGTCCCTCCATAGGTAGTGGGAGGTGCATAGTTGTTGCACATATTGGACAGCCATGCGGCCAAACCATGAAACCCAAATATTTTGGGTGTAATTACTATATTTACCATAAATATATCTAAATTCACTCTCCTAAATATATCACATATTTCCTATATGTAGTGGGTTTTCTTCTCATGTTGTGCTCCATTGATGTTCCCACTAATGGCCTGTATATATCATTCATTCAACGTATGATAGAGATTTTGTTTGTATCCATAGATCTATTCATGTATTTTATTCGAGTACCTATCACCTTAAATTATTTCTATTTATCTGCAAGTATTTATCTATTTGGAGGCACATATTCCATATTTTGAGGGTGTTCATTTTTTCATCCAATTTATCTCAATATAGTCCGGATGAGGGGTTGATATTGGATGATGAGTGTTCTATGATCTTGAAGACGGTGTTATAATATTTATCAATTAATCTATTGATGTTTTACAATATGAAATATTTTTCACATGGTGGTTTATCCATGTGAATCTCCTAATTTTAATCTTTAATATATTTATTGCCATTGTTGGAACATAATTACTTATTATAACCAAATTCATATCGATATCGCCCTCCTTTGAATAATCCATTCTTTTTTGTGATACCTCTTAATTATCTAATTAGATTTCATAGTAAGAAATATAAGTCACATATTAGTGTTCTTGGAATTACTTTTAAATGAAAATATCATATTGATAGTAAATTAATGTAGTATTTTGGAATGGGAGACAACCTTATAAATTATAATAAGTTTATCTAAATGTGAGGGGTAAGACCATGTCACATTATTAAACTGAACAATTTCCATTCCATTTAAATTATTAAATGATATGTAATTTTTAATTACCATTGGATTTTATTAAATCCATTTATTATTATCACTATTGATGTATGGGAATGATGATCCTATTTCTATTTATTGGGCATGGTGACCCTTGTGGATGTTATTTCTATACAATCATGGTGTCCCATCATATATATGTGATATCATCAGGAAGACCCTCTATATATTTAATAATATTAAAATATAAATTAACAACTACATGTTATATCAGGAATGACGAAGATTATTGTAATATAAATGAATTGAGACCCCTACTATGATATAGTGAATGGATTCCATATAATTTGATACTAGGGAATGCATCCCTATACTGTGATACATTGAATGACATCCCATATTTCGTTGTTACTGGGGATTACATTCCTTGACAATTTTTTAGAGATATTAGACATGATCCAATGCAGATAGAGTCAACCTAGTTTTCTTTATGAAACTAGTACTGACCCATTTACATTTATCATTCCTGATTTTCATTATTATATGTTCACAATTCCGTGTTATACACATGGAATTGATATATATATATTTAATTGGTGGTGGAAGATATTGTTTATCTCAAACCCTATATGGGCAATTGAAGTATATAGTAAGACTACATGCTTGCATGTGTGTATACGGGGAAACATCCTCTTATGAATCTGTTACTTATCGATTGACTTGTGATGGGTGATTGGTAGTAGATGACCAGGATGGATCTTGTAACACCCCGAGATTTTATGAGAATAATTCTTTTTAATTTCATTGATGTCTTTTGTTGTACGCTACACCAAGATTATCATACACTATACGCGACACTGTATTAGCTTGTAGTATACCCAACACTATTCATGGATTGCGTTACACGGAAGAGAATCCTTCCTCGATAGCTTCTGTTGTACGCAATACCGAGTTTCACTAAACAACGATATGTAATTAAAATATTATATAAACTATCCATTATGAATAGTAATACCCACTTTTTGAAATTTTATAAATTTTATCTTTCAAAATGGACTTTATTTTGGATTTGTAATATCGAAATTTTCCTCGGTTGTAATTTTGGTTATTTTCTGAAAACATTCAATTTTTGAATAATAGTGAAAACACTGAGTTACTGGTTAAAATCGACTATTTCATAATTTATTTTATTTAAATTTATTTTTGGTAAAAATAGATACATAATACCTATATATGTTCAATGTAATTTATTGGAGTCATTTTATAATAATTTTAGATATATAAAATTTTCATTGAACTTTTTACCGTCTTTTACCAAAATCCTAGGAGCATTTGAAAATTTACATAAAACATAGTTTTACCGTTTCTGTGAGTTGAATTTTGAAAATATGAGAGACTCAGTTAATATCAAGGGGTAAAATGTGGTTCAATAAGAGAAAAATAATTTTTGGTGAATATAAACTGTTTACTTTTATTTACCACGGTTAAAAGTAAATAGGGTAATTAAGGGTAAAAATGATATTATTATTACCATAACACATGTCCTAATTCTATTGGATAAATTTAATTCGACCAAAAACCACCTTATAAATCAAAAATTACCCATTAGGACTACTTGGATTAGATTAGGACAGTTATTATAATTTTATTTAAAGAAAAGTTAAAATAGTTAAAATCAAAGTTTAATAACTAATCATTTTTAATATATGGTTATGTATAAGATAAATTCAACTATAAATATTCATTAAAATGATAAAAAGTTTTTTTACATAATATTATTTTATTTATATTTTTTAGACATTAAATAATTTAATTCATTTATGACACAATGATGATGTAGTAATTACCTTATTAATGAAATATTAACATAATTGATATTATAAATACCTAGATAAATGTAATTTGATACTTTTTATGAATTAAAATAATTTTATAGGTTAATATAAAATATTAGGGTTGGTTAAAAGGATTTATTTCTATGTAATAATACTGTTATGAATTTAGAAAAAAAATAAAATACCAAATACTATCAAAATTGACATAAATGTGTTTTTAAAACAAATATTATATTATTTATTGATTTAATGGTCTTAAACAGCTATGGTTCGGCCAAAATACATATATAATAATACATATGACAATAATGAACTAATTGGGGTTTGATTGGCAGTTTACAGTATGTTTAATAACCATATAGTGTAAGAATACAAGAATACACGGTAAAAGTTAAATTATTTAACTTAAAATAAAATCTAAATATTAAGGTTAAATGGTAACCTAAACTTTTCTAAAACCTATTTTTTGACTGTATTTCTACCCATCCCCACCCAATATTTGAAATAAGTCACTTTGGAGCCATTATAAACCGAATATGAAATTACTATAAAATAATATTTTAAGTTTTTTCTAAGTTTCCCCTGACCCCTCTAATAAAAGGGGACTCCACCTTCTCTCACATTCACTCCTCCCAATACATTTGGCTCGGCCAACCCCTTCCCACATACCCCATAAAATATCATCCTTTCATTCTAGAGGCCTTCCTTTAGTCAAAAAGCCATCCTAAGGAGCCCTTTTGATTAAATCAAAAGGAATAACCCAAAGAAGAGGTAAATATCTCTCAACCTATTTCAAGTTCCTTTCTTCTTCCACTTCCTCCATCATTGTTGTTTCCATTCTAAAATAATAAATACGGTTTCTTATATATAATATGATGTTATTATAGAAATGGTACAACCATATTAGTTATTTTATCAGTCCTATTAATGAAAAAGTCACCACACGTGCATACGTATGACTTACCGTCTCCCCGTCGTCGTGATGTTTGTTATTCAAACATTTCATCATTTGGTTGGGTATAATAATGACTATAAATGATATAAATAATAAATATAGAATTTTTATGATTATCTATATATGATATACCATCCAATTATATACAATTTTAATATCAAAAGAACGATATTATCCCTCGTGCGTACATACGGACTACCATCTCCATGATGCGATGAGATTCATTCTCTGTGTTAACCATCCAAGAATGATGATAAAGTATATATAAAAAGTAATCATGAAAAATATGACATAAAATTCTACTAGGTTTTTGTATATATGTATGTCATTTACTTCCATTCAATTTAATAAATAAATGAATAAAGCATTCATGCGTACGTACGGCCTACTGTCTCCATGAACGATGTATTTCGTTCAATTAAGAAATCTATTATATATATTTATATTATGAATATATATTATATATAAATAATGTTTTACATTATGGAAGTAATTAATCATGATCTATGTAATCATATGAATAATTACAAGTCAAAACACGTATGACAAATGAAATGATTTTACCCAAAACGATGCATTAATATAGAATTGGAAAATGAACATGTAATATAAAGTCGTAAGTGAATCATATATGATATCACAAATAATATTATGGTTCTGATACATGTTAATAATATTTATAAACCTACTATACATGAGTCTCAGACACATATAGAAGAAATTGGACATAAGGTAAGGGATAATTTCGGAATCTCATTTTTATCCGAGATTGCTTATACGTAAGTATTTAATAGGGTTATATTTTCCATCCAAGTCCATATAAATGTTTTTCATAAAGTGTTTAATATTATTCCATGAATTTATAAAGTCATAATTACACCTATTTTACTTTTAATTAGTGTTATGGTATGAAACATTCTTTTTTTTACCATACGTGGTACTTATTGACTTTTTCGTTAAAAGTACGCGGATAATGTTTTTTTAACTTATACGACATGAATGGATTTTTATGATTTCATAGCACCTAATTTTCATGAATATTCCTCTACATTATTTCATGATTATTTTCAAAAAAACATTTTCTTTTAACAATGAATAGAATTTTGTGAAATGAAAAAAAAGTAAGATGAAAGGATATTTTCTTCAACAATTCATTTCAACTATTTTATCAAAACTATTTTCCATATAAGATGAAATTATTCAGAATGTTTATGTTTCAAGTATAATGTCTCTATTATTTACATGGTTTTATTTTTATTATTATGAAATGATATTCATTGGTTTTATATGGATTATTTCATGATGGGATGATGTTTATGAAACCCATTTTATTCTTTGGGTAATGATGAATGATTGATGATTGTTTTGTGGCACACATAAGAATGATTTCCATATGATATGGGTGGGACCTATATCTACCTCCAATGAATTGGGTAAATATTAATATCTCATGAGATAGACATCGCTATAACAGAAAGTAAATCTACTATAGTAATACAGGGCTGGAATGACAGGTAAACCTGATTCAATAATATAAGTTATCCACTATGATTGTCTTGGAAACAATTCCTTGGCTAATATGGAAATAATAACATGTTTTTAATGGATTTCCTAAATTACATGTTTTATTCTCGTGATATTTTATCATGATTGAAGTTCCTTTATGATCTATGCCTTACGTACTGCCACGATTTATTTCGGAACTCATGATTTTGATGTTTAAACTTTATGTTCATGTTTTTTAAGTTCAAATGTATATGATTTGTTTTATTTTCTCCATGTTTACCCTTACTGAGCATTTGAGCTCACCATTTATATTTTTTCCCCAGGATATAAAGAAAGGTTTTAGGTAAGAGAGAAAAAGGGAATATATTTGTGGGAGATGCTGAAGATCTTTCACATCGATTAGAATATTATGTTCTGAGTTTCCAAAGACACTAAACTATTACAGTCCTTGGATGTCAGTTTTTCTTATATATTAGTTATTCTGTAAAAGTAATGCATTTTCCATGCATTTCATTATTGGGTCTTTATAGTTGGTATCATAGGAAAGGTTTATTTAACCTTTGGAAACAAGGATGTGAAAACTTAAATGAGATCCCTAGAGATATTTCTAAGTTATGTCTATGGATATACCTAAGGTTAAGTATAAGTATAGTTTATAGTCCTAGAATTATGGGTATGATATTAGAATTAAACCTAAGATGTTGGATATTTAAGGTACTCCCCCTTTGTTATCTTGTTTTCCCTAGCATTGTTTTTTCCTCTCACACTATTCTTTTTAGGTTTTAGATGATGGCTGGATGTCCTAATGGTTATGTATAAGTATAGGTTACCATCCTACAATTATGGTAACAATATTAGAATTAAACCAATGATGTTATATATTTAAGGTACTCCCACTTTATTATGTTGTTTTACCTAGCATGATTTTTGCCTCTCACACTATTCTTTTTGAGTTTTAGACGATGGCTGGAACCCGAAGGAACCATGATGATCAATGTAATGGAAAGTGAAATGATTTTCCTTCTGAACAAAACAATTTTATGGGAGATGGAGTGAAAAAAAAATTCTATACTTACACAAGATATGAATCATTCTGGACTTCCAAATGAGTATATAGCGGAACAATATTCTATTTTGTCCTTTATGAGGAAACGTCCACCTTCTTTCGGTGGGTCTTCTAATCTAATTATTTCGGAACAATGGATTAGTAACATTGAAAAGATATTATCCATACATCATTGTTCATAACATGAAAAAGTCATTCTGGTTGTTTACCATTTAGAAGGTGAAGCAGACTAGTGGTGGACTCTAATTAAGAATACAAGGCCCCATGATGAAATTGAATCAATGGAATGGGACAAGTTCAAGAACTTGTTTTTCAATATTTACTTCCCTCGTATTCTTTGAACAAAGATAGAAAAGGAGTTCCTTGATCTTAAGAAAAAGGATGATGAATCTATTGGTATATATGAATCGAATTTTACAAGGCTTTCAAGGTATGCATCTGGCTTTATCATCCATCATGAATGTAAAGTTTACTGATTCTTCAGTGGCTTAAAACCAAGTCTTCAAAGGGCATTAGCTATAAGAGACTTCAGTAGTTATGAAGAAACTGTGTTTTCTCCTATGAAGGTATAAATGGATGTTGCTGTTACATATCCATCTCATGGTTTTGACAAGAAACGAAATATGGAGTTCACAGAGAAATCTCAGAACAATGGTGAAAAGAATATGAATGTTTCTTTATGATCAATGTGTGGAAAGAAGCATGGTGGAGATTGTCTAAAAAGTAATAGAAAATGTTTTAAGTGTTGAAAAGAATGTCATCAGAAAATTTAGTGTCTATGTAATGTTAAAAAGGTAGCTAATGATGTGAATAGAGAAAAGACTATAACGAATGCTCCACCAACTCTTCAATGCTTCACATGAAAGGAAATGGGGCATTATACTAATCAATGACCTAATCGAAGGGTTAATGATGATAGACGTGAGAAACCTCTTAAAAAAGGATAAACGGAAGTCACATGCAATAACTATTTGTGATGTTGAGTATGACAATGATGTTGTGGAATGATTAAGTGTTTATGTAATGGGATTCCAAAAAAGTATCATTGAATCACATTTATGGTATCGTGGAATTTTAGAATATCTATGTATTGGTTTTCATTAATTATATGGTACTGGTAACCCTGAAAAGTGATTGAAATATTTTTGGAAAGAAGATGATATGTGAATAATGAAGGGATAAATAGAAAATGAAATGAGCTCATAACTGATATAAGGAAAAAGTTATATCATGGATTGAGTATATAGAAATTTTGGGATTTTCGTATGTGGAAAGAGTTAACTTTTGACAGCATTCATGTTTTTATTAAGGTTCAATGGGTATTAATTTTTCAGATAATACATGATTAAGGTATTCACATGTTTGTAATGTGACCAACAATATATATCTTATGATATATGGGGGGATAAATGATGGTATTCACATGCTCGGTAGATGAAATTTTGAGTAATTGATTTCTTTATACTATGAGTATGGACAGAAGCATTTTGGATAAGCCTAAAGATTGGAATGGATTATATTGTAAATAAGTTATTATTGTTTAAGGCTTGAATTTTTTTCGATATTATTGATGGAATGGTATAATAATGTAGTTTTAGATAAAGGACAACCTGTAGGACGGGTGACAACCCGTCGAGTCGGACAAGGCTGTGGGAATCGACCACACAACCGAAGTGAAATAGGCCTTTATCACCTACCAATGGCCTACAAGAAGTCCCTAGTTAGTAGAAACTAGTTTTATTTTTTTAATCGGTATGATAGATGAAGTATAAGACAATTTTAGGAACCATATGTGGTTAATCTCACTATATATAGACTTATGTATATTTAATAACTTTTTCTAACCTTTTGTTAGAGACAGATGGAAAGTCCAACCATTCTGTTGTATGATCTACTAACAACTCAAGAATAAAACATTCCACTTCATTTATTTAATAGATGAAGTAGAAAATGTTCAAGGAACAAACAACCGTGAGATTGTACCAAAATAAAGTAAGTATTTCTTCTAATTCAAATTCGTCAACATTAGGGAAATGATATTGAAAACCAAAAAAGTTGTCTTAGTACTCTCATATCCGATGAATCAGATGGTACCTTAGATCATCAAAAATTTATGGCTTTGTGATTGTTGGCTTTTTCATAGCCATGTTATATACGACTCTCTATCAGAACATGATGGTTATATTTCTCTTCCATATTCATATTTTTAACTATATTCTCCAATATGGAAACCCAGTGATGAGTTACTTTGGGTATCCGTTATGTTTCTAATGTTCCTGTTTAAAATGATGTTTTAGTACTCCTTTTTACGATGTGGGTTTCTATGAAAGAAACTTTCAAGTAGAAAACCATTTATAACCCCGATGAATTTTGAGGGTGAAATTCATATTAAGGGGGGCATAATGTAACACCCAGAAATTTTATGAGAATTATTCTTTTTAATTTCATTGATATCTTTTGTTGTACACTACACCAAGATTATCTTGTGCTATATGAAACACCGTATTAGATTATAGTATATGCAACACTATTCTTGTCTTTCATTACATGCAAGAGCGACCTTCCTCGATCGCTTGCGTTGTACGCAATACCGAGTTTCACTAAACAACGATATGTTATTAAAATATTATAAAAACCAGTTTTTATGAATAGTAATTCCCACTTTTTGAAATTTTATAAATTCTATCATTCAAAATGGACTTCATTTTTGGATTTGGAATATAAAAATTTTCCTAGGATGATATTTTGGTATTTTTCTGAAATGTTTCAATTTTGATGAATAGTGAAAGCACTAACTTATTGGTTGAAACCGACTTTTTTTCATTTATTTTATATAAATTTATTTTACGTCAAAATAGATAGATAATACCTATATAAGTTCAATGTAATTCAGTGGAGTCATTTTATAATAATTTTAGATATATAAAAATTTTATTGAACTTTTTACCGTCTTTTATCCACCTCCTAGGAGCATTTAAAAAATTACATAAAACATAATTTTACCTCTTTTGTGTGTTGAATTTCAAAAATCTGAGAGAAAAAATGAATATCAAGGAGTATAATGTGGTTCAATAAGACAAAAATAATTTTTGGTGAATAGTAACTTTTTACTTTTATTTACCACAGTTAAATGTAAATAGGGTAATTAAGGGTAAAAATGATATTATTATTACCCTAAAACATGTCCTAATTATATTGGATAAGTGTAATTCGACCAAAAACATCCTTAGGAATAAAATATGACCCTTTAGGTACACTTGGATAAGATTTGGACATTTATTATTATTTTATTTAAAGAAGAGTTAAAATAGTTAAAATCAATGTTTAATAACTAAAACATTTTTAATATAAGGTTATACATAAGCTAAATTATACTATAAATATTCATTATGAATATAAAATGATGTAACAAATAATTTTATTTTATTTATATTTTTTAGACATTAAATAATTAAATTTTTTTATGACACAATGATGATGCAGTAATTATCTTATTAATAAAATATTAACATAACTGATATTATAAATACCCAAATAAATGTAATTTGAAATTATTTATGCATTAAAATAATTTTATAGGTTAATATAACATATTATGGTTGGTTATAATAATTTTGTTCGAAGTAATAATGATGTTATGAATTTAGAGAAAATAAAATACCAAATAGTGTCAAAATTGACATAAAAGAGTTTTTAAAACGAATATTATATTATTAATTGATATAATGGTCCTAAAATATATTTTTTGGCCAAAAGGATTATATAATAATATATATGACATTAATGAACCAATTGGGGTTCTATTGGATGTTTATAGTCTTTTTAATAACCATATAGTGTAAGAATAGAAGAAGACATGGTAAAAGTTAAATTATTTAACTTAAAGTAAAATCTCAATGATAAGGTTAAAATGGAAACCTAAACTTGTCTAAAACCAATAGGTTGAAAGGATTTATACCCATCCCCACCCTAGCCTTGAAATAAGTCACTTTAGAGACATTATAAACTAAATATGAATTTATTATAAAATAATATTTTAAGTTTTTTCTAAGGTTCCCCTCACCCCTCTTATAAAAGGGAACTCCACCTTCTCTCACATTCACTCCTCCAAAGCCATTTGTCTCGGCCAACCCATACCCAAATACCCTCTAAAATATCCTTCCTTGATTATATATTTCATCCTTTAGTCATAAATCCATCCTAAGGATCCCCTTTGATCAAATCAAAAGGAAGAACCCGAAGAAGTGGTAAATATCTCACCACCAATTTCAAGCTCCATTCTTCTTCCACTTCCTCCTTCTTTGTTGTTTCCATTCTAAAATAATAAATCCAGTATATTCTATATAATGTGATTTTGTTATTGAAATTTTACAACAATATTTGTTATTTTATCCATCTTATGAATGAAAAAGTCACCACACGTTCATATATACGACTTACCGTCTCCACGTCGTCGTGTAGTTTGTTATTCGAACATTTCATCATTTGGATGGGTATAATAATGAGTATAAATTCTATAAATAAAAAATATAACATTATTATGATTCTTTATATATGATATACCATCCAATTATATACGATTTTAATATCAAAAGAATGATATTATCGCTCGTGTATACGTTCGAACTACTATCTCCACGATGCGATGAGATTCATTCTCCATGTTAACCATCCAAGAATGATTATAATGTATATATAATAAGTAATAATGAAACATATGAAATAATAATTCTACTATATTTATTTATATATTTATATATGTAATTTACTTCCATTCAATTTAATAAGGAAATGAAAACAGCGTTCATGCGTACGACCGGTCTACTGTCTCCATGAACCGTGTATTTCGTTCCATTTATCGATCTATTATATATATATTTATATTATGAATATATATTATATATAAATAATGTTTTAAACTTTGTAAGTATGTAATAATGATCTAAGTAATCATATATATAATTAGATGTCAAAACACGTATGACAAATGAAATGATTTTACCCAAAACTATGCATTAACATGGAATTGACAAATGAACGGGTAATATAAAGTCATAAGTGAATCATATATGATATAATAAATATTATTATGGTTCTGTTAAAAGTTAAAAATATTTCTAATCCTACTATATTGGAGTCTCGGACACATACAAGACAAATTGGACATAAGGTAAGGGATAATTTTCCAATCTCATTTTTATCCGAGATTGCTTATACATAAGTATTTAGTCAGGTTATAATTTTCATCCATTACCATGAAAATGTTTTTCATAAAGTGTTTAATATTCTTTCGTGTATGTTTTAAGTCGTCTTTACCCCTCTTTTACTTCTAATTTGTGTTATGTATTGAATCTTTCTTTTGTTTACCACATGTGGTACTTTTTGACTTTTTTGTTAAAAGTACGATGAGAATGTTTTATTAACTTATAAGACATGAATAGATTTTTACGATTTCATAAAGCCTAATTTTAATGAAGATTCCTCTACAATATTTAATGATTATTCTTAGAAAATTATTTATTTAACAGTGAATGGCATTTTGTGAAATAAAAATTATTTTTGAAGTAGAAAGGATATTTTCCTCAAGAATTAATTTCAAGTGTTTTATCAAAATTATTTTCCATATAAGGTGACATTATTCAGAATGTTTATGTTTCATGTATAATGTCTCTTTTATTTACATGGTTTTATTTTTATTATGATAAAATAATTTTCAGTTGTTTTATATGGATTATGTCATGATGGGATGATTTTTATGAAATCCATTTTATTCTTTGGGTAATGATGAATGGTTTATGATTGTTTTGTGGCACACATAAGAATGATTTCAATATAAGATGGGTGGGACCTATATCCCCCTCCAATTATTTGGATAAATATTTATATCTCATGATATAGACATGGCTGTAATAGCAAGTAAATCTGGTACTGTAATACAGGGCTGGAACGGCAGGTAAACCCGATTTAGTAATTGACTTTGTCCACTATGATGGTATTGGATACAATACCTTGCCTACTATGGAAATCATAACATGTGATTAATGGTTTTCCACAATTACATTTTTTATTAACATGCTATTTTATCATGATTTATGTTCCTTTATGATATATGTCTGACATATTTCCATGATTTTTTTCAAAACTCATGATTTTGATGTTTAAATTTTATGTTCATGTTTTTTTAAGTTCAAATTTATATGATTTGTTTTATTTTATCCATGCATACCCTTAATGAGAATTTGATCTCACCCACTATATTTTTTCCACAGGATATAAAGAATGGTTTTATGTAAGAAAGAAAGGGAAGATCTTTAATAGAGATGTTGAAGATATTTGACATTGATTAGAAGATTATGTTCAGAGTTTCTAAAGACACTAAATTGTTAAGGTCCTTGGATGTTAGTTTTTGTTATGTATTAAGTATTTTGAAAAATTAATTTAGTTTCCATGTACGTCAAGTTTGGGTCTTTATATATCTCATGCAACTTGTATTGAAATGTATAATTTTTTTACATTTTTATATCATGTTGTGCATTGACTTCCTACATCAATTCATTCATTAATTCCATATTTTTTAGATACATGACATTATCATCTATTGTATATGATTCATTTTACTTCATTTGGACATTATTCTGTTCTTGTATGTTTATTTATTCCTCATCTTTGGATTATTACTCATCTATTTGTTATATTTTCTTCTTCCACTATGTCGTTTGTTTACATATTCTTTCACTATTTAGTTTTTGTTACATATATGATGTGCTTCATTCTGGTAATGAGTGCTTATTGTCCCAAATGACACACAGTAGTTGATCTCTACTTGTAAAAATCCTATAGAGTATGAGTACATGTAATTGAGGCCATATAGACCCCGAGATTGGGGTACTTATGAGTGGAACCTATGTCCTGGATGTCACAATGGAGTCAGTAAATGGCTATACCAATGGATTCATTTCAAGCCATTTGTATAGCTCACTAAATAATTTTAATACCCATGGTTTGAATTAAACAATATGTATATATCTATACTGATGGATTAGGAAACTATTGGTATATAGTCATGTCCAATAGGTACGTATGCCAATGGTTCCCATAACCTTTCGTATAACGTCCTATCCACACTGCATAGCATCACCATCCAACACCACATTCCGAAACAATAAATTAATTACAAAACACAATTCACATTTATTGTTGTGAAACTATTATATATATATATCATTTAGAAATATAATTATCAATAGTTTGAAAACCATATTTATTATTATAAAATTAATATAAAATCCAAATATTTAATCATATTTATTCATTAAACATCATCTACACATGTCTCATTATAATAAAGTCAAAAAATGAAGGGGATCAATATGTTCCTCAACACCAATAGTTCCATCATAGAAATTAATATCATCCTTATCCTCATTGTATCATGTAGCACCAGTATTTTCATCTTCATCACAATCATCACCATGATTATAACCACTTCAACCTCCAATGAGACTGTCATTTAAATAAATTGGGAATCATATAATGATCACATTCTTACCAAACAAGAATAAATAACATCATCAACCTATTATGGATGTGTTGGAAATATTAATGTGATATCTTCTATGAACTATCAGGTGACCAATTTACCTCTTTCACGCTATGGTAGATCATTTCTTCCATCAGATTCTTCTTCACAATAATTTTAAAGATCGAGGATGTGTGATCATTGAGAGTCACTCGATGGTGTTCAATACCTAGTGGGAGTGATTCTTTTCTCAGGTCGACATCTAACTCTCCCCTAGTTCTCCTAACATAATACGATTATTAAATTATTATATGGCCTAATTTCACATGATTAAAATGTAATTGATTATAATAATAGAATATTATCGAATAATATGAAATTGAGAAACAAAAAAAAATTGATTATGATGATATGTGACATTAAAAATCAACTCCCAACAAGTTAAAACATTCTAATACTAGATTAAATTATAGTGAAGAGTCACTATGTGGTATTAAAATCAATTGTCACATTATGTTAATATTAATTGGAATGAATATACTCGTGATTAATTGAAATTACTGATCTAATGGGAAACATGGCTAATGAGTAATCTATATTACATTAATACTATAGTGAGAATCTTTTTTTAAAGTAAAAAATTTATTAAAAATAATAGTTTAACACAAAAACAAATGAATTTAAATTTTAGAAACATAATAAAACCAAATAATAAAGATGCATAAAACTATATCTTATTCTATAAATAAAATATAAAAACCATATTTATTAACTACATGGTTTCTAAACATCGGGTTTTCTAATTATAAACTATCTAGATCATATTATATAATTCTTAGAAGAACTTCATATCAGTAAAATCCATGGTCTTAATAAATCAATATTCATAATAGTGTTCAATTGTATACTATTATATAAATATTATAGGTCATTTTTTTTATTTCTACTCATTCTTTTAATTCCAGTTCACTTTTTAACAATTTAATATATAAATTATATAATATTATGACATTGCCTAGTTGTATAGTTTAAACTTGTTATAATACATAACCCAATAGTCTTTTTAATAGTTTAATTTGTTATAAAAAACACTTTTTATCAATATGATTCCCTAATTCAGGATTTTTAAACCTTTTAAACACCTAAAGCTCCGCCTCCAAAAAAAATTATGTCTTCAAAATGATAATTAACTTATTCTAATAAGATAGATGATTAGTTGTCCTTTTAAATATGGTACCATGAAATGTAGGAAGTATAAATTTCATTTCTGCACCTATATATAAATGGATGAACTCTTATGATGGACTATATATATTAAAATGAGAAATTAATTAGAGGTTGTTTGTGTTAAATGAATACAACACACTTACATAGATATAGTGTACTCATTATGTTTTCTCATGAAATTATAACATAATCTATCCCACATATAACTCTAGTATGATACATCACGAATTTCTTTATGATAACTACATGATTTGACTAATATAGAAAGACTTATTCACTTCTAATATTTAAATATTTTTTTATTTTTCAAATGCTTGATCCATTTTCTACTCCCTTCATTGATAGAAGTGGTCATATCTCCCACTCAATTTTCTACTCATACATCATTAAAAAAGTGATAAAATTTGTAATTAATGTACCATTTTGTTTGTTACATCTTTTTTAATATAAAATATAATTATTATTATATTTTCGTTCATTATAAAAAAATATTCATGATCATGGAGGCCAACATTATATAATCCGGAACTTCTAGTTGACGTATTTCCACCACCATTTTCTAAAAACCCAAAAATGATGTGGCTTAGGTTTTACATATGAATCCATTAGAAAAATATATTATCTAATGTTTGTCTTTTCGATGGGGAAAATATAGAAAATACATTAAACCTTATTAATTATACCAAATAACTATATCATAAATCCAACATTCAGAAACATAACATTCTACAGAAATTAATCATATAATTTTCTTTCATCACTGTAAAAATTTGATGTCATGTATTTTAAGGTATATTTAAGAATATCTGATGTAAAAATGTTTTTTTGAACTCCTTACCAAAAAATTTTAATTTTTTTTAGAATGTATTCAAATATAACCACATGTAGTAAGGAATTTGTTTTAGGATATAAGAGGAAAACATTGAATAAAAAATTAACCAACTCTGTATATTTAGAAATATTTCTATTATAATATAATTTCATTACAAGTTTTATAGAAACTCTTTTACAGAATTTATTTATCAATATACCCATTAAAACATATCCTTTAGCTATATGTTCATATATTGGCACCCTTTCTTTAAAATCCATGATGAAAATACAAAATTATTATGATATATGTGGATTTTATTATACTAACATGAACATAAAACATTCAAAACATTTTTCTTTGTTGGAATTTCTAAAACATTGTGATTCATCGACCTGGGTTCCGCACACCCTGATTTAGTTCCTTACATGACCCCAAGAACACCTCCCCATATTCCATAAATTTGCAACTATTAGTGTTAGTCTATTTTGTAATGTGGGGAGACCATACCCTCGTAATTAAAGTATAAAATCTATTGAAATCAATAAAATTTACCCAATGACAATGAATAAGAATAGAGATAACATAGTAATCAATCATTATCCAATATCACCTAATGTATCCAATATAAGAAAAAATTTTCATAAAAATGTAGTATATATTTCATGAAATATAAGTGTGTTGTGTCAAATGAAACATCAGAATGAAGACTCAATAAGGACCCCCTTGAGGGTCCTAAACTTATTTATATTTCTCTTATCCATTCTCCATCATGAATCCCATCTCAGCCATCTAACATAGTTGTATAGATCATATCATAACCTACAATCCTGAAATATATTTATGTACTAATCCTAACAATTGAGTAGGGTGTGATAATAACTTATTATTATGCCACCAATTATTTTTGAAGAATTACCCTATCTATAAATGTGTATGTAATTTTATAACAGATAATTATCAAAAGATAGATTGAAAAGGTTAAATTTTATTATTCTGCAGTCAACCACACCATACCTACTTCGGAATGTACAATAGTCTAAATAAAATAACATATGAAAAACATTATACATTCATTTTTGGTCTTTCATTAATCATTTAATCCAAATATTAATTTTCATACCATAGAGAACCAATGAATGTACTAATATCTCATGCACATTGAGCATTAGTCCAACTCCAATATATTCGGGGCCTAGAGCAACAGTCTGACACCCTTTGGGTTTTTGAGTATCATAACCTCTATCACACCATATGTGTATTAAAACCATTCATACATGTCATATTCCATAATGATCACATTAATTTATTCGGGTCCTATTCAATCAAAATGGAACCCCATGAGTATTTGGAGAATCAGTCCCTAACTCACACCTAATTTATCAATTGATCACGAATATAATATATACAACATTCATATCAATGTCATATATTATTAAAATTTTATTCAATAATTCTAATCATGTTGATCCATTTAAATTTTTAATCATCCAACCAAATTTATATTTTTATTAAGCCATTTTAAGGACTAATGGGTTACCATAGTTCATAGACAAGAAACAAAAACATGATAAAATAACACCAAAAAAGATTAAACCTAAGGATAAGATTATGTGAATAATATATTCTACATAGTTACTATTGTAGTAGCCTAACATGGATTTCAGGATCTACTCTGATATGCTCTTTATGGTGAGTAAAAATCATTTCCATTGTCTGAATGAATTCCACTAAGTTGATGATGTTTTGATTGAAGACCTGGGCTTGTATTAGATCTTTTTTCTCTATCCACATACCTTTATACCCATTGGAATCAACTTGAAACCTTCTCTAATAAATAATTTTTATTTTTATTTTGAGACATTGGTACGAATAGGTTTTTCTAGCATTTCTTCCTTGCAGTGAGGGATAAGTCTCATGCACTCCCTATCCTATTCTTCAATATCACTTGTACTCTTTCTTGATTCATCACATTCCCTATTAGGTAGGGCTTTTATTTATTTGTTTATTTCCTTATTGGCTGACCTAATCTCTATCATTTTTGGAAAGTGTGAGTAATCATTGCATGCCTTCAGCAATCCCCTTGGACCACAATACATTTTCCTGAGTCTTGAATTCCTTTTTTCACTTTATTCCTTATTGAACTATGATGAGATTTTCCTTGAATGCAGTCAGTGCAATCCACTAAAAGATTACTAGATTTTTCTTCACTTGAAGTATCCTCCTATTGAGTCAACGGTTGTTCAGGAACATCCAGACACCCAAATCAATTCCATAGATTGATATTTGAGCCCTCTATGAGAGACTTATGCCTACAAGGTGACACCCCCTTTCCTAAATTATTCCCTAAGACATTTTCTTCCCCCAATTCCCCGACATACGATAGATTTATTAGTTGTAACCATGGGTGTTTGGGTCTAAGGGCCCCAATACATTCCCTTCTTCCAGCCTCTCTTGTCCACGAAGAGACTATGTTGTAGCCAGTAAGAAAGAATTCACCTGAACCAAGTCTGACCCTATCGGATTCTCATATCAATGCCCCATAATCTGTGGGTTCCTTTAGTGTTCTCCCATCCTTGAACAACACATAGTCCCTTGACAACATTAACAAACAATTCCTCCAAACCATTCTCAAAAGTGATTGTTATAACCGGTAGTTTAGATGGGCATTCCAATTCTCGCGGTTCCTCCTCCTTAGACTTCAAACTCTTCCATGTACCTCCATTTTCATCCAATTAGACATTTCCAAAGTCAGATATCAGAACCCCACTGTGAGATGCCTCTTTAATATTACTGATAGAATATTCCTATAAAAAAAAGCACGAACCACCTTCAAGCTTTCAGGATCCAGAGGAACACCATCTATGCGGCCACCTAGTTCCTTCTCAAACTGCCTGAAGATATCAGAAACCGGAGTATTTTCCCCATGAGACTCATGGTGATCAAACATATAATTATTTAGGATAGAAGCGGCCAATTCAATCAGTACTTCACCACCAACCAGCTCTTAGCCATTTCTTTTATCTGTTGAAACCTCATTCAACTATTGATAAGTGGCCCAGTTTCCTACATGAAGAGTAATAGTTGACCGATGATTCCAAAAAAAACAGCCTTCTTGTGTCGATATTATTCATCCAATGTAACCAGATGAACCCGGTTGGCAACTTCAGGACATCAACTTCCCCACAGATGCAAGGAGAAACAGGATGTGAAATTGTCCTAGTCCTACTATCCGAGTATAAATATCGACCAATAAGGTAACCAGGAATGCGTGTAATTTATGGATCCTGAAAAGGTAAAGGTATAATGGTAAAACTAACCCAAATATCCATCGTAGGGATGTCTTACTTCAAATTAAATAAATAGGTACACCTGAAGAGGTAGAACCTGAATTTATTGAATCTATGAGGGGAAACAGACCAGGCCCTTACCAGATTGTCCTCCGAAGAGAACCAGATAATGAAGTGTCACTTATACAGAAAGACTACCATTTCTTAATCTTGAAATTTTAAAAACTAGAAAATAAATATGTTGAAGGATTTGACCGAGGGTCAGTGCTACTTAAAACATGTAATCAAGGTGAGATTCAGAAGATTCGAGGCCGCATTGAACTCCGATGTCAAGACCGAAAGCTTTGATAAACCCTTGAATACAAAAATTCACTATTAATCAATTTTATCATTAACTAACCACATCTCATTAACTAAAAAAAATTAATCCATGAAACCCATTAAATCACATTATCAAATTTTAAATAAGTATAAGGTTCAATTCCATTTATCCATTATTCCCCTTTTCAAAATTCAAAAATTATAATTTTTGGTATATTGGAACACCCCATAGGTTTCCATAATACCCCAATATCAAATATTCAATGGGAACAATTGGACCAGTTAATGTTCTCACAATCAAAATGGAAAATAAATTATTTATTTCAATTTAATTTTTTATCCCAACATGTAAATGAAATCCCACAATTACATATAGAGAATTATAAAAAAGAAAATTTGAATTAGAAATTAGAATACTTATCTCAAGATGATTGATAAACACTCTCAAAACTGCAACTCCCTATTTTAAAGAAATTGTTCAATTTCACAATGGTGAGGAAGGTCTAGGATTGAATACAAGGATCAAGACATAATGGAAAAATGAACCATTAAATCCATTTTCTAAACTATCAATAATGGTGGAAAATCATTCCTGTTAAGGCCGAAAGAAAGGTGTGAGATTAAAGAATATTAAAGAGATAATACCAAAAATTGGACAGATACATATTTCTATCACTAGAACTTCAATTCACACCAAAGATGTTTTAGGGGCCTATGAATCCTCTTGGTAGACTCCAGGATAAATTAAAAAAATTAGGTCATTATAGGGTTCTTAGAGATACAAACAAGGGGTTTATAATAATAATAATGATATTAAGGGTTTAAAAACTCCACACATGGTATCCTAGTTTGGGAACATCATCTAACAAATTATGTTCGCTAACTGTGTACGCCTACTCATTGGGTTCATGATTTCTCCCAGGTGGGTTCATGGTTCAAAAAACCATTCGACAACTATGAAAACCCACTGTCTCTAATTATGTATTGATTTTTGATGCATGCTTCATGGTTTGGTCAAACCATGTGACAACTCTAATGACTTCAAAAAGGGACTCCAAGCTTCTAAGGTAAAACTGTATAGTTTTCCCTAAAAAACTTTCATGCATAAAGATCCCATAGTCATCAAAATTCTTCTAGATTCACCCAAAACCCCTAATGAAATACCCAAACAAAGTATGATTTAAATTGATGATATAATAAAAAACGGGTACTAAAAGACTCCAAAAATGTAAGGATCTTAAATTCAACCCACATTAGAACAGATCATCCTCAAGCTATACACCCAATAATCACAAATATTCTAAGAAAAAATGTGTTTCCATAAAGCCTACATAACTTCATCCCTATCCCATGTCACCTCCAAAACCTAGATATATTTCCACAACACTCAGACCAAATGCACCCTCTTTTCCTGCAACACTTTTTCGCTGTGACCCAAAAAAGAAATCAGATGCTCCTCAAAGGATGCATCAGCTTTAATACCAACCACATCAATATTTAACACATGATAAGGGTTAGTGGGACACTACATAACCTATGAAACATGAAAACCATTTTTCATATAACTATACATATATGAAAGAGGGAATATGTACCCCATTATCCAAATTCTCTCCACAATAACAAATTTTCCACAGACCTGAGCGCTGACATTACCCACCTCTGAATCCTTCAGTGATACAAAATTGGGGACCCCTAAAGGGACACATGATATACCACTATATGTAATAGGGGTCAACAACATCAATTAACATGTGACTTATTCCCACTCTTAGTTATATCCATATATTTAAAAATCAACTGTACCTATTTTGACATATCCTACATGATACTCAACACCAACAACGAAAACTCTACCACCTCCACACATCATAGTGTTTATCTACATGGCCTATTATAAATTAACACTAATGGATCCCTATAAATAACCCTCTCACAACTATTAGATTAGGAAAAATAAATGAGAACAAATTCCCTTTCCCATAACCACCCAAAAATATTATATGCTTGTTCATAGTTATCCCTTATGCACTAGTATAGTATGTTATTACTTACCATCTTCTTTTGGGTGGAAATCTATTCATTGAAATACCTTGATTCCAAATTCCATCTAAAAAACATTCCTTAATTCGGATGTTATGAGAGATTCATTTTATGAAACTATACAATATGTAACCCCATGTAAATGGACTATCTCTCAAACATACATATCCCCCAACATATCAACATTTACTATCACCAAGAGAGCAACAGAAAGGACTAACATAAAAAATTAGTCCATAATCACATGTGTAATGTCATTATTTTGAGTTTTTTGAATATTTACCACTATAACTTCCATGTAAACATCATTCCACTTCCATTAAGAAATTGGAAATGTATTTGATACACCAACAGGTCATTGATTCCCAACCTCCACCTACTAAAAGTTGTAGTATCATGTCATGAAACCTGCAATATTCATTTTCATGACCTTCTACCAATACTATCGATGTAGGAAATGATAATTTTTTTTCAAACCTTCATGTACTGAAAAATTTGAGGCATGAAACTCGCACATAATCTCTTGATGAATACACATAGGCAAGAAAAAAATTCACGAAATACATGATTTTTCCCTTGTCTATGGTTTAATATGAAGGCGACACCCCACAATTATAGCTTTACCAAATGAAAAAATATCTATATACTCATACATCTTTTACCTGATCCATCTTAGGACTAAGAACTCAAATGATAAGGATATGACAATAATCATATCCTATACCTATTGAACCTAATTATGTATCTCAACTAGTAAGGTCTTAAACATCAACTGAGAACTGGACTCCATGATAGCTCAAGTCTATGTATTCTTACATAAATCATAAGTAACACTATTTCACTTCTCTATTGTTTAGGCTAGCTTGAAGATGAATGACTACAGAAAATCAACCCATCTCTGCTTTTGGATATTCATATCTTGCTATGATATGATATAAATTAATTCATTAGGAACTATAATAATAATAAACATTTCTTCTAACATGTAATACATCCATCTGATTAAATCATAATCCAATGAAGCTATCTTAAGGTTATTTGTATAACAATCCCATTTGTGTGGCCTCATCTTTCGTGACCTATATATCATTAATTGATCACTCTACATCAACACTACCCCATGAATGACTTTGGATTCATCAAAAAACATGGTATACTCCTCACCTGGAATGGTTATGATCAATATTGGTGCAGTAGTCATCCATTTCGTCAAACCCTAAAATTAGTTATCACAAACTCCAAACCATTGAAATTTTATAAACTTATTAGTAATGCTTGAAGTTTGTGCTTCAAAATAGTAAATGTATTGAAATAATATCTTATAATGACCCTAAAAATGTAGAAATATTTGGTTATCAAAAACATTTTAGGATTCTCATAAATAAAAAATTCTTAATATATCTCTATGTCTATTAACACACATTTCTTATTGATGATGTGACATATATAATATACCCTATTATCCAAAAATTGACATATATATAGCTTTGTGTATATCCAATGATCTCTCAATGTACTCAAGATGATGTTAATATATTGGGAATGATCATCATGAGTCTTAGAGGACACCAAAATTGCATCTGAAAAAACAACTAGAAACCGATCATGTTACAGGTGGAAGATTTGGTTCTTCAAAGCCATAACAATAGTTTAAGCAATCATTATCCTAAAAGGAATCGTGATGAACTTGTATAAGATATATGTTGTTCTGAAAGAAGTTTTTGGTATTTCAAAACATATAAATCTCGATAGATGATACCCTAATATCAATTCAATATTAGATAATACAAAGGATCCTCGCATCTAGTCAAATATATCCTTGATATTTGGAAGAGGACACTGATTCAACTCTATCATCTGGTTTATATTTTCGTAATCAACATAATAATCTTATTTCATATCTGATGTAATAGAGAAAAACCTATGCTCCCTAGGGAAATGTAATTGGATGGATAAATCCCTTATCTTTGACCGCTTTTAGCAGATTATTATGCTCTTGATTCATTGTTGGTGACATCTGGTTAGGTAAAATGGATACTATTTCAACCACTGACATAAGCTCAATCGTAAACTCAATGTCACTCTCTTGTGGAATCCCTTATATGTTTTCATGAAACACATCCTGAAATTGGTCTATATTTGGTGTAATGAAGTTATTATTTGTATCTCATACATCAAATAGATTATAAGAAACCTTGGTTGTGATCTTCCCCATTTTACAATGAGCTAGCACTACACAACCTTCCTAGTTTTCCCATTCTCCATGATTTACATAACTATTTCCCACATGAGAAGTAATGTTTACTCTCCTGTGTTAATAATTCACGTGGTATTGGTATGATAAAAATTAATCCAATAACAAAATAAAATCAGAACCTCAAATATCTTGTTCAGATGTTCCAGTATGAAACTATACTGACCAACATTAAGTGAACATCACCTGCATAAAAATATGTCCCTTAACCATACACCTATTGGTGTGATGATCGTCATAACCATTACCAAAAACAAAAAAAATCATACTCAATCCATTAAAAGGAAGGGAATATGTAAGTGAATGTGAGGATCATCTATCAAATTAAATTCCATAAAGTTTATAATGTACAATAATTGTACCTCTGGTGGTTTATGGTCCATTCATTTGATCCATAGGTGTTGGTTGAACTACATTCAACTAAGTTGTCCATATTCTCTATGATTTGGTCTATGATCCTTGTGGCACACTACTCTATTGATATAATAACTCTTTCCATGAACTACAACATCTAGTTCCACAACACCCATACATAGTATTACTACCACTTACATGCTAGTATGTTATAGAATACCCCCTTCTCATACTCTAGTTTAGTCTAGATCATCCCCCACTACCCATCAATCGTAGGTTCCAACAATACCATTTTATTTGTCCCATCATGCATATATCTGGAAACACTACTAGTGGTTGGGGAAAGAATTTTTTATAATGACCCAAATTACCACATAAATGGGAATTTTCTCGATTATTACCCTAGGTAACTGACCCATCTCCCTAGAAACCATGTTTTCCTCATCCCTAGTAAGTTTTATCATGGAAATACCTTATACCCATGGAATATGTACATACAATCCATCCATAAGAAACAAAGTTTTCTCCATTAGAAAACTCATCCATTTTCCCCCTGTAAATGTGATCTTGATTCATCCTCAGAGTGAACTACATTATCTAAAAAAATACTCAAATGGGACTCAATATTGCATTTAATTCCATTCAGAAATCATCTCACTATATACACCTCATCTCCTTTTAATTCAGGAATAAAGTAAAATAAATCAGTGAAGAAAACTACAATATCCATCATTAACATAATCCAATCAGTCTAATGCATAATTTATGCTTCTATATCATTTTTGATGTTTTATAACATAAATTAATCCAAGAACATATCCTAGAAGTCCTCTATACTATTCTCTAAAATGGATCATCCTAATCCTAGAATTCCAAAAAAATTCTTCAATGATCCTCACAATATGTATAAATCCCACTTGAAAACTTTTTAATAGGAGTCTCTAAACAGTCATTGATTTCAAGATATACTTATTTTTGAACTCTGTAATATCTGATCCACCAACTCCAGTTAAGGTTAAAGGGATCTAGAATAGTATCTCCTATGAAATATCAGACATATTCCACATTGGTTTCCATGGTTAGGTTTCCATGAACTATGTAAAATGATTAAATATATCATGAACATCTCTCTCACTCCTTCACCCAAAATTATCAGAACCTCTTGTCCCTCTACTAGAGGAACATTTCTAACCATGTACTTTGGTCATCCAATCAATAAATATCCCCATGGGGGAATGTCTATATTATGCCAAAATATGTATTATTACACATCTCACATCATTATCACTTTTTAACAAGTGGGATTCATATAAACCCATAAAATGTTATCCCACATATTCCAACACACTTTCAAATCCCTAGAACAATCACAACCCACAACAATCAATCAATATGGTCATGGAAAACATATTGTAATACACATTAATTGATCAAGTATTCTCTTTAGTAACCCATTTTATCCATTTCTAAATAATAAATTGTACATTATGTATAGTTAGAAATTTCTCATCAGGAAATAATTCATTTTCAATATTTATTGTAAAGAAAAGTATTGATATTTCAAAGACTAACCAAAAACCTAATTTCCCATGTATTCCTAAAAATTTTATTATCACATAAAATCATATGTTCCTAAAATGATGCATGTGTACTCAACTCCCATTTCATACTAGGCTATGAGTGAAATATCTGAAAATAATAACACCATACCACAAGGGAATCACCCAGGTTGAAATAATATTAAATTATAACACTAAAAATTGTAAACGTCAATCCTACAATAGGTATATTGGTTTTACCCTGCACATGGGTTAGCCTCTTCAATTCATGAGCTCACGAACAAGGATCAACTCATCCTTATGTCATATCTGTCATTTCTAAATAATAAGACTAATTAAATAAAATAAAACCTCTTTTGATATACATTTGTGGTGTCTCATCCCAAGAAACCACACATAGGGGACCAGATCTAGTCTGTTACATGAATTCAGGCATGAATCACCATATTCCAATGGTTTTCAACTAGCATCAAGGGTATAATATGTTACATTGGTAGAATGTACCTACTTTTTCAATGTATCACAACAATAAAAATCATTAAGTGATTGGAAAATGATAATAAAATGAAACAATTACAATACCTTAATCATCAGACATATATCATCACATGATGCATATAAAATATATAACAATGACTATTAACCAAAGAAGTAGATTTATCCTTCCATATAAGATTCAATTTTCAAATGAAATCCTCAAATTATGACTCACTAAAAACTCCCTTGAAGGTCCTGATATAATGTTATATTCCCTCGTCCATGCTCGATCCTGAATCCAAAATTAGCCATCTAACATAGGGTTTTTACCATATCCTATCCTGGATAAATGAATCCTATTTTGCTAAAAATTAGTGAGGCTTTGTAAGGTGTGATTACAATTCGTTTGGCCACCACCAATGGTGTCTAATGAAATATCCATTCTATAACATCGTATGTGATTGTATAATGAATAATGATCAAAATATAGTATAAATAGGTTACAAGTTTATTATTTTTTATCATCCAAATCATACCTTCTTCTTCCAATGTTGTAGTCTGAACCGCATATCATTAGAATTTAACAATTCATTATTTCATTGGATTTCATTATTTATTTAGCTCAAATTTCATTTCTGGTACCTAATTGAAACAATCCAAGTACCAATATCTTAAGGACATTGAACATTATTCCACCGCATGTATCATGGGGGAATCAAAGCATCAATCTATCACCATTTGGGTATTTGGACCATATATCATGTTCCCATGATTGATTGTTCCTTTTCATTCATCAGAGGCCCAAAACATTAGATCGACACCCCCATCAATATTTGGAGCTTCAGTTCCTGACCCACATCTCATTTACCAATCAATAAATAATATAGCTTATATCACATTCATATCAAGGAACTATATCCTTAAACATTTATTAAATTATTCTCATCACGGTTCCCCATATCAATTATCAGTCACAACCATGCATCCTTACTTAATAAAATGGACTGATATGAACAATTCACCATGTATACATATGTAATAAACCATCCACAAATCATTACCTCATCAATGATAAGAGAAAATTCCAATTAAATTCCAATATCAAACATGAAATTTGGTTTTAGTTCAATTTCATTATATCATTATTCCTTTCTTTACATTTTACATATCATCATATCAATGTATGGGAACATGTAATGGGTATCCATCAAACCCATCCCCAAATCTCCAATGGGTACAAAGGGATCTGTGATGGGTCTCATAATCAAAAAGGAAATTAATTCATTTATTCAATTTAAATTAAATTTACAAAAAAGGAAACACAATATCAAAATTACATAAAAACCAATTATAATCTAAAAACATGAATTATAAATTATAAAACATAGCTCAAGATCATTGATAAAATGTCTCAAAACCATAAAACAAAATTTGAATTAGATTAGTCAAATACACAATAGTGAGGAACATCTAGGATCAAAACCTAGGATCCAATCCAATGAAATAAGATCATTCATCATTTATATCTAAACCATTGCAAATGGAAGAAAAAATAATTCTTATTAAATGGTAGAAAATAAAGGAAGATATGGTAATCTAAATGATAAGAGATTAATTATTGGATAGGTGCATATTTCTTTAATAGGATCATCAATTTTCACCAAAAGAGGTTTGATGGGATTACTAGTCCTATTGAGAGCATCCAAGATCAATAAAAATCTAATTTGGTATCTATATATATATAATTTATATAAATTGGGAGATTTAAAATTCTAAAATAATAGACCATGGAATTAAAAACCAAAGAGAATTTTTTTTTGTCTGGGGCACACAATTTTCCAAACCATACACCTTAACCATACACCCCCTCTCATAGAGTTCATAGTTTCTCCTAGGTGGGTGAATGTTTGTAATAACATTGCATGAACCATGAAAACCACCTCTAATTAGGGTGCACATTTTGTGATGGGAGGCCACACCATTTGGTTAGACCATGAACTACCTCATGTGGATCCAAACAGTATCACATGGTTTCATAAGGAAAACCGCATGGGTTTCCCCAGTTGTGCACTAACTATGAATACCCCATGGGTTTCCCAATTTCTCCATATTCACTGTAAAAAATACCAAAAAATCAAAAAACAATTATACCCAAAACAAGGGTAATATTATTTTTAAAAAAAAAATATGATAGGCTTCAAAAAATCTCAAGATATTGCAAAAATGTTTTGTTTGGTTGTCTCTATTCTTTCCTAATTATATAAAATATAAATTAATTCATCAATATACTCAAAAAAATTTGTGATCATACAATATTTAAGGTAACCATCTATATTTAATTGATGGAATAAATTGAATCAAATTTCATTAATCAACCATCTATTGTACATACTCTCCAAACAAATAATTCTTCTCATTTTGACTCAACATCAAAGGAATATAAATTATTTCTTTATAAAAAATGGTTTTAATTGTACAGTTGTTCAATAATTCATGAAAAAATATTTTTTAGACTCTAATGTTTGATATTTCTAACTTTTTGGAAATATTTCACAATGAATCATATTGAATAATTAAACCCACTTGATAGATATGGCCTGCAGTTGATTGTAGTTTTGTAAATTTATTTATATTTAAAATACATAAAGAAAAAAATTATTTTTAACATAACTATTACACATGAATTTAGTCAATTGTATCGTATTAAAACAATTTTCGTTATAAAAAAAATGGCGCATATCTTGGCCTTACATTATAGTGAGTTTAAAAGTGTTCATATACATCATACTGTACATGTTCATTCTGTTTAATTTTGATAAATACTACAATAAAAAAATCAATAAAATTAATAAGAATTATATTCTCAATAACAACCATTAATGATTAATCATACCTAAATATCATTACTCCTTCCATTATGTGATCATTTGATTTTATTTTGTTGTTGCATGGTCAAAAGATATTTGTACACCCTCTAACACATAGGTGAATATACTCTTTCAATAAACAAATATATTATCCATATATAATCACAAACCCCCCCATCTTCCATCAACTATGTCGTCTTAGTAGCTAGAAGGTCTTGAAATATAAAATGATACTACTAAAACCATATTAATTCATATAAATAAAACAATGATATTGATATCAATTTATAAAATTTTGATACCCATATATCCACCCAAGAATTATTCTTGATTTCATTTTTGATATCCTTTTATGAGGTGGGTTTCTATATAATAAAAATGATCCCAAGTCAGATTTTAAATTATCCCACTAAATAATATAAAACTATAAAAGTATAATTAATTCATTAAACAAATAGAAAAAAAAAACAATTTCAAATATCTTGAATCACATATAGAAAATATAGACCGCGAAAGATCAATATGATCTAATGGATCTGTGGGATATCATATATAGTTAGCCTCTAAAGGATGTTACAGTTCCAATGCATGAACTGGAGCATCTAAATATATAGATTTCAATGATTTAGTATAATCATCAGATCCAAGATGAGTAATAGGAATTGGAGGTGGTGTAGTATTGTTATCATACATATAAAATCTCTAAGGATACATCATAGTTCATATATATATATATGGTATAAGTTTCAACATCCAAGGAAAATGTATAGACATGATATAGTAAGTAGACCCTATATAATATGATGATGTAGGAAAGGGTGGAAACGTGCTTGCAGGCTCAAGCGGAGGAGGAAAAAATAAGGTATATTGGATGAATTTGGGAGGGTCATGGTTTAAATGGGTACAATAGGTGCTCTTTGCAGCTCTCTAAGCACCAAAATCAGAACTATACAAGTATTCTAATGATAGATAAACTATATTTTAGAAGAATTTCCCTAAATATTTTGTTTAAAAAAAGTTCATGATTGTTAAATTAGTCAAAATTAAAATTATTAACTGTATTATAATCACTAAGGGAACTATTGGATTGTTACCTAGTTCGCATTATAATATTTCACTATCAAAATGGATCTTTCTTTTTATTTCCTCAATATCTTTCGTAAAATACATAAGAATGACATTGATTTTAAAGAAACAATTTTTTTATTTTTTTCATACACATTAAAATTAAAATATGACATAAACAATATCATGAAATTTTGAAAGAACTATAATTTAAAACCATGTTATATGTGATTTTATATCCCATTTTAAAACACTTTTTTAAAAATGGTGTTATGAATTCAAATAAATATAATTCAATGAAATGATAACAAAAAATACTAAAACAAACATATCATTCCAAACTGAATCTTAATTAGTGTTATTATAGATATTACGACCAAAGAATCCAATTTCATGGTGAACTGAATGAACTTTTAACATATACGGTTTCTTCTATATATTATCCAACACGATGTCAAGTTCAACATATATTCATATAATTTAATAATTTGGGTCAAAAAACAAAATATTTCCACCTAAACCACTGTGGGGATCAATTGTATAAATTTAATCCCCAAAAACATGGAAAACATAACAAGGGGTTACTTAAATAATGACACCGTAATCAAGTCTTGAATGATCTTTCACTTAAAAATGTGGTTTTTTCTAATGATTCCAAAATATTTGGTTTATTAGTAGCTAGGAAGAAGTTCATGTAAAAAAATATGAATCTATAGTCATCAATAAATATATCATGCCATGTCATTGAATGGTACCATTTAAATTATGTCACAGTGACTCGAACATGAGAGTAGTAATTCAAAACCAATATTTCTCAAAAATTCCATAATAAGAAACATTTAATATCATGGAATATTGTTTGATGGACAAGAATAAAATATAATCATTTCAATTACATAAATCCATCAGGATGTTTTCACATATTCACTAATTGATTAGTCATAAAAAATTTATACCTATTGATTATTAAATATTTTTATTCCCAAACCAAAGAATTGGAACCAAAATCTAATGATCATAATTCCTGATAGGATGAGTCAATGGTAAAATTAATACCTGAAATATATTATGAATAATAAAATTAAATTAATATATATATATATAAATTTATGTATATTAATTTTCATACATTTTATTTCAATCAAATTGAATACTCTTTGTTATACATAGTCTCTTTCCTTATCAATGGAAAATATCAATAATTATGCATATAATTAGTTTTTCATCACTATATTAAATGATATTAAAAATTTATTGAATTGATGAAATGATATTTTATGAGATTAAAAATAAATATTCAAACTAATAACTGGGTATATAAATAAAAAATCCCTTTTAAAATAAGACTACGTGATCTTCCATATCCTTCTCATGAAGGATCAATATGGCCAATGTGGATTTATTTTAATTTGGGGAAGAGATGGAAATTGGGGATTAATTTCCCCATACATAATATTCATTTCTCATTAGAAAGTGGAATCTTCTTCATAAATCAGAGAAATGCTACAACACCCTATGATTTTAAAAGAATTGTTTTCTGATAGTTTAAATGACAGAGAATACTGAATTTAGAAGATAATGTAACACCCTAGGTTTTTAAAAGAAGGATTTTATTATATCATAACGGAATCATAAAATTATAAATAAAACGAATTTTACACCTTGAGGCATTACAATACAATTCATTTTAATGAAATTTAATCTCAACAATAGCTTTCGATACATGAAACCCTAATATTTTTATGTTCGACAGTGTATTCAAAATGCTGCACCAAACATTAATAATACATGATACATTTTATAGTTATAACATTGTGGTTAAATCAAAGCATATGAATAGTATTAACTAATTTATGAAATAAGTAAATATTTATTTTTGTTACAAAATATAAATTATTTAAAAATGTTTATTTAAAAATAATACATTTTTAGTAAACTATTTTTATTATTAAAAAATAGTTTTTATTCATAAATGATTACATAATTATTTTCATGAAATAAATATCATAATATTTTATTTGGATATTGAATATTTTTTAAAAAAATTTAGCTATATTTCCCAAATCATAATATCATAATTTAACATTTTTGATATTTATGATTTTTTTACAAATAATGAGTTTTTATTGAATAGTGAAAATTTTTAATATTTGTAAAAGTGTCATTTACATTTAATAAATTAAATTACCAGTTATGTTTTGATTTAACAATATTATTATTTATTTACATTTATAACACTTAATTTTGGTCATAAAATATATATTGTATTTTAATATTCTTTTATTTTTTGCTCTAAAAATGGTGTTTTTCAGAAAAATAGTCTAAATCGCATAATGCTTAAAAAATTTAATTAATTAAAATTATCCACTATTAGTAATGTTTCAAGTGGATTTATATATTATGTATACTTAAATTTTAATTAGTAAACAAAAAATGATTATTTTGATAAACAATATTAATTTAAAATATTATTATTCTTAAAAAATACACATCACAAAAACTTACAACTTCCTCACGTATATGAGGGATTTTTAATTTTTTTAGATTTTTTAAAAATATTTAACCAAATAAAAATAATTTTGGAGATCTTCTTGTGATATTTATCTTCGAGTGAATTTTTTATAATTTTCTAAAATAATTAATTTTTTTAGAAATAGTAAAAACTACTAAATCTGAAATTAAAATTGAACTTTCATTTAAATTGATTATTAAGAAATAGTACAGTTATATTGATTTTAAAATTTATGTAGTTAAATAATATTTTCATCAATCCAATTTAGGTTAGTAGAATAATTTTTTTATTGAATTGTGATTAAAACAATGAAAATGTTTGAGAATTTTCTCTATAAAATCCCGATTTCTTATCACTTATGGGGGGGTTAATTATAATATAATATGTTCCACTTATGTAATTAGAATTTTGATAAATGGATTCCATGTTTAGAATCAGAATAATTAATTTTACCTAAAATTTTTAACTAATGTTTTTTCCAAAATGAATTGGGAATCTAGAAAACATTAATTACTATGGTTAAAGTAAAAAAATGGGTTTTCGGAGGGGGGGAAACTATAAATATAGGTGTAAAAATAATCTATACACATGTCTAAACACTATTTTTTGCCATATTTAGACCATTATAACAATATAGTTCGATAATGGTAGCTTTTTTACGATTTTGATTTATCAAAACGTCATAGAACTCATTTCATTTAAAAATACCAAGTGTGTATTCTCCAACTCTTATAAAAGGTCACCATATTTCCTCGATTATTAATATCTTCAAAACTCATGGGATAAGACAATCACTGACCAAATCACGTGAAAAATCACATTTTATCTTCCCAGATGCACTATTTGTTTAAATAAATTCAACACATGATAGTCTTTCATGTAAACCTATGGAAGACAACCTTACAAAAGGTAATGGTCTTCAATAAAACATTTTTTTATTTTTAAACCTATTTTAGTTATCCTTAAACCGTTCTTATAGAATAACCAAAATATATTAAATATAATTATATTTTATTAGGTTTAATTATTAATAAAAATAATTTCCCTCTTCCAAAAAATGTGTTAGTAAATCATCATTCTTGTGTACGATGGACTATCGCCACATCAAATGATACCATTAATTTTTCTATTATCACCTCACACAGTTGTGGGTATTAATGCATATAACTCTTATATGTGATATTAAAAAAAACAAATTTAGAGTACTTATTTCATTTATAAATTTTTATGGTCCATACTATATGGGATATGATAATTTTACTTGTGTCTACGATGGACTACAACCTCATGTAGCGATGCGATTAATTTTTCAGTAAAGTGTTAATTAGAAGGTTATATGGTTAAAAATAATGATTATATTTGAGGTAAATTATATTATTATTATATTCATGTAATATTTTATTATTATTGAAATGTAATATTTCCTTTTATTTCATACCTTTTCAATCATAGAAAATGTGATCACGTCGTACATGGACATGTGGAAACCACCTCCTCATAGCGAAGTGTTTCCATTTTATATCACCACATCAAAAGAATGGTATAAATAAGTATATGTAATTTAATATTATGGTATTTATGATATAATTATAAATCTAGAATTATAATTTATTAAATTCCTTCCTTCCATAATGATCACTGAAAATTGGAAACGTTACCCACACATTCATATAGAATATGGTCTTTATGATCATGACATTAGTTATTTTTTCATTACCATATTTCATGAAATATTTTAAAAGAATCATTTATGTACAGATATTGCAATTATTTCAGGTTTATTATTAAAAATATGTATATATAATGACCTCATTAACAATATTAATCTTAACAAAGTCATTATTGTTACATAAGAAAAATATAGACAAAACTTCCAATGCAAACTTATTCTATTTAGTAATCAAATATTACATTGTTATAAGTGAAATAAAAGGAATATTAAACAACAAAATTATTATCAATTAAAAAATTAATTAACAGAATATTTTTATTCATCATTATATAAAACATATTTTATGAATTTAAGACAATGTAAGGTTTTTCTCATGTAACATTTATTTCTGGTTAATATATGACATACTCACGACTTATTTTTTGTTCCACGGTGTATATACTTACCATGAATGAGACTTATGATTCATGCACATAAATATATGGGGATTTAAATATCTATTTTATGATCAATCTATCATTATGTTTATGGTTTTAATGTTACCATTGTGGATATGAATTTTTGTCCCAATTTTCCTTCTTTGATACTTATGTAATGTTATACACCTATCCTATATTATTATGTATGTATACCTATAAATTAAAATGTTATATCAGAATAATCTTTATTTTGACTATAATATATGTTTAATTTAGTTATATTATATCATGGGGATTATGGTAAAATGTTACAAAATTTTTAAGAGTCTTATATTACAACTTCATCCATTATCGGGATTGTTTAGGATTATGCATCCAATGATGAGGCCTTATGATAAATCCATCAGGAATCTCATGGATTTCTTTAAACATTAGTTATTAATTATACATTCCTGTAAAATAAAATATTCTTCCACTCATTGATACACTTAATAGTTGAGGTAATGTTTTTATGAAAATAAGACATCATTTTTCTCTTCGGGGGGAAATCACTTCTTTATAAAAACCATTTATTCTTGAAATTATTAAAAAAATATTTTTATCCATTTTAGAATTGTTTATTATATAAATATTTAACCGATTTTATATTTTCAAAAATTATTTTTAACGGAAATTTTATTTCATTTCCAAAGAAATGAACATTTGGATTTTACCAAAAATGTGAATGGATTTTTTAATGTGTATGACAAGAAATGAGTTTTCTCATGTCATGAACAATATTTTATTTTATGATTCTTTTTTAAGTGTTGAAAAATATTTTTTTTATATATTTTATCAAATTATTTAAAATGTGTTTCTAAAATGAAAAGGTTTTTTTAATCAAGAAATGTTATAAATTTGTTCTTAAGATTACCTTTATATGTTATGATAGTTGATTTCAAATAAAATAATTTTCACAATATTTTCTGAATTTAATGTTCAACAAATATTATTTTCAAGACGTAATATCCTAGACCTCTCTGGTCCATTACTTTGTGAAAATATGGTCTTTGAGGTGTTTCAGGAGGTTAAGGTGACATATCCCCAATACTTTGCCCAATTTCCAATTTTGTGAACAGTTCCATTGGTGAAAAGATCTATCAGTAATCTATAAATGTAGGTGAACAGTATTCTATCACTGAGGTTTAGTGAACAATGTTCTATGAGTGAGGATTTAGTGAATAGTGTTCTATCGGTGAGGATTTACATAACAGTGCTCTATCAGTAAGGATATAGTGAAGAGTGTTCTATCAGTGAGGTTTAGTGAACAGTGTTCTATCAGTGAGTATTTAGTGAATAGTGTTCTATCAGTGAGGATTTAGTGAACAGTGTTTTATTAGTAGGGATTTAGTGAACACTGTTTTATTAGTGAGGATTTAGTAAACAGTGTTCTATCAGTGAGAATTTAGTGAACAATGTTCTATCAGTAAGGTTTTAGTGAACAGTGTTATATCAGTGAGGATTTGGTGAACAGTGTTTCCAGTACAGTGATCTTCTAACAGCGGACTTCTAATAGTAGACTTCTAACAACTGACATCTAAAAGTAGACTTCTAACATTGGAATTCTAATAGCTGACTTCTAACAGCGGACTTCTAACATCATACTTCTAATAGCGGACATCAAACAGTGGACTTTAAACTGTGTTTCTATCTTCAGATAGTTTCACCCCGTTGGTGTTTCCTTTGACGTAAAATACATTTAAAGCATTATATTAAGGACTCTTATGGCCGAATCAAAGACCATAAATCCAATATTAATTATTCTTATTTCTCGGGATGTTTTTACTTGGTCAAACCACATGGGATAATGCGATCCACATTTAATGGGGAATTAAGCCTATATAAAACTGTCACCCCATTAAATATTTAAAAGGGAAAATATATCATCCTCCCTTATTCTTCCACTTTGTTCTCGGCTATGAGATTCTAGAACCTCTCAATACTTCCCGTAGGAGTTTCACAATCAAAATTTAATCCTCATATTGGTTCTGCTCTATTTTGATGAAACCAAGCTATATCTGTCATTCTTTGATATATGGTATGTTTTATAGTCATTACTTTGGGGATCATCTCATCATATTTCTCCTTCCATGTTATAGCATGTAATCTCCATGCTTCTAATAGGGTTTTTCTTGAGGTTTCGTTGGTGTTATCGTACTATTGCATCCTCGGGTGGATGATGTTGTCGCGGGCGGAGGATCGTGACCCATTGTGTGGATAATGAATGTGTGGAACTGTTTGAGGTAGGGGATTTGTTTCTTATCTTTCTTTTACATGCAACTGTATTGTCACGAACCAAGATGGGTCGCCATCTGACCCGGTGCCCGACTCGGTCTGTGATATGACCCGAAGGGCGGTCCCGATCCCCATAGGCTGGCAACCAGTACTGGGCATCAAAACAACCTTTTGGGAATGGTTTAACCCATTAAATAAAATACATATAAATATTAATGAACATAATAAGACAGGTAAAAAATTGCAGCGGAAAATAAAATTAGAGATAATCAACTAGACATACCTCCAAGTGACCCCACGGTTCACCATCGACATAGAACAATGCTTGCCTAAAAGAAACTCAAGTATAAAACATGAAACTAAAAGTAAATTAAGCGTGAGTACCGAGGTGGTTAGTAGGAAAGTCAGAAAAAAATTCAACAACCTCTCATGCCCCTGCCTTTAATATGAAATCCATTGATGCGAGTTTGAAAATAAGACCTATTAAAATAATGTTTTTCACTCCATTAAAAATTTAATTAACAGGTTTCACTTTCAAGGAAAACATTTCATTTCCAATATATTTATAGAAAAAATGGAATAAAGCATGCATTAACCTTTTGAAATTAATAGAGTGCAATTTATAATATAATTTTGTTTTTTTTCAGAAATGATGCATTGGATATGGAACAATTAAAATGTAAATCACACCACAAGTAACATGTCATAGAAGAGCACCATGGGAAATCCCTAAAGATAACTTGTACAAGTGGGACCCTAGAGACCTCGTACCTCAGTGAAAAGTTACCATAACATTTATATGTTCTCGTGCACAAGACCCTAGACCGGGCAACACTTCCATAACCTAGAAGTCCCCAACAACATCACATGTTTAGTTAGTGTTGTCGCATCAATCCTTATAAATTGAACCAGGATAAAAGCATGTCGTGTCATCTAGTGTACTAGTCCTAGTCTTCCCACCTAGATACCAGGGGTTTCCCCTGTGCGCTATTCCAAAAAGATGGTGAGTTTTTATCAAGGAAAAGAAATGAACATCAAAGTTTTTTCATCCTAAAAACTCACTAACCCGCTCACCAGCATTCTCCCTCCTTAAGAGAATTCCCTTAATTCACATTACATAATGCATAAGACTCAACATTGGGAACATATTCATACACTCAACATACAAGTCATTTTCTAAAACCAAGGGGGTTTGCCTTAAGAGGGGTTTTACAATTTTACAAACCATTTCAAGGGGAAAAAGGATTCATTGTTTTATAAATAATATTTTTCATTTTTGAACATATAAACATAAAAACTCTTTGCAAATCCTTTTAAAATCCCAATTAAAAAATCTACATGTAACTTAAAAAAACAAGCTTGAACTCTTTCTTAAAATGATGCAAATAATTTATGAGAGTTAAAATGGGAATTAGTAATACATTACATTTTTTTTCAAAACAAATTCATAACCATTATTAGCGAATGCACCCAGCTTTCATTGCATGTAAACATTGCATATATATTTATATAACATATTTTCAAAGAAAGCAAGCAATTATAAAATTCAAACTAAAGGCATATGTATAGGAGACCTACCGCAAACATTTCTTTTTTTGTCGATGACCACCCGAACCGATCCTTGGCACATATACACACATGCATGTATACATATATATATACACCCCTATATGTATTGCACATATTCCCTGCGCCATGAGGGAATATGCACAATGAGGGAATATCTATATACATGACTTACCATATGCATGTACATGCAGGGATCCTCAATACCCACGACCCATAACCATCATAGTGAAGTCCAACACATTACATATATACTTTAATATAACAATTCAAACACTTAAAAATCTATAAAACATTTAAAAATAACACATCAAGGGCTCGTGCCAATGACACACTCAACATAATGTTGGGAATCCACATTGAAACCAAATTTACAACAGATAGACATTAAAACATACCTTACATAATTTTAAATAATTTACAATACATATTGAGGAATGCACAACAAGACCCACACAAACCCCAATTCCATTTAAAAAAAGACGCATAATAAAAACCTTTGAAAACTCCATCTAAATCACCCACACAATTAAAATAACCAGATGTATAATTAAAATGACCATTTTCATGATTAAAAAAACTTCTGGTAAATTTATTAAATAGTTTCCAAAATGCATAGAATGTCTCAAAATGAAAAAGTCTTAATCAAAAATTATTTTATGACTACACGCACACAGACGCTACACTAAAACATCAACTTCACCCTTTACACATACTAACAAACTAACTGCACAATTTATAAAGCACTATTAAACAGTTCAACATGGGTTTTCATAGCAGCAAATACTCATATCATATAAACATACCACTAAACTCATGAACACATCAAAAAATATATAATAAACCTCAAGTAAAATTGAAGTCACATCAAACAAAAAAGTTAATAAACATGCTAAATTAATTAAATTCATGAATAAATTTATCAAGAATAATTTTATGAGGGACTTTACCTCAGTGTGGACCAACTTCACAATTTTGATGTGAAACTCCTACCATACAACAATTGTGCCACAAAAAACAGAATTAATCCTTATAATCAAAAAATTAGATCAATCACACCGAAACAAACCAAATGAAAAAAATAAAACCCCATTGAGGACCCTATGCAAGTTTGGAAGGAATTACCGGAGGGAGGTGCATGCACTAGAGGGGGTCAGAATGCCGGTGAGGAGGTCCAGCCATCGAAAGGAGGCGTGCGGCGATCTCTAATCGGAAGGGAGGATGCCGGACATCGGGATCACCGGAGGGAAGCAAGGAGCTGGCTGGGGTATGAGGGTGGGTGGAGGTGCAGTTTGGTTTGAGGAAGGCGATTTTGTGTGTTGCGGCTCGTCATAGAGAATGGAGGGCGGGTGACCAGAAAGAGCAATAGGAAGCGGGGAGGCGTGCCGATTTAAGGGGAGCAGCACGCTCCCATCCGGCCGGAGGGGGAGAGGTTGTTTTCGGTGAGTTGGGCATGGAGAGGGGAGGACGACGAGTTGGGTGAGACGAGGGGAGGTCGCCGCCGGAGCGCAGGGGCCAGGTCGGGAGGCCGTGCCGCACAGGGAGCCAGGGGCTTGCGGCTTGGGTAGGGTTAGGAGGGGAGGGGGGTCCGCACAGGGAGGGTGGAGCGCAAGTGAGGGAGAAAAAAAAGAGTGAAAAAAATAGGGAGAAAAAAAAGAGAGGAGGGAGAGGGAAAAGGAGAGAAAAAAAGTAATAATAATAATAAGTGAAACTAAATAATAAAATAAAATAAATTACCAATAACATAATGCAACAAAATTATAATTAATAAAAAACAAATTTTAATGCCAGATTAACACTAAAAATAAAAAAGTAATAATAAAAAAATGACCAAATTAAAGTATCAACTAAAAAAATATTAACAATTATAACCTAATTGAAGCACTAACTAAAATAATCATTATATTAATCATAAAACTGAAATAACAGAACCAATCAGAAAATAATTGCTTTAATTGTCGAGTCTGGACACTACAGAGAGATATATGAACAGACACGCTTATAGTCGCGCACGCATATAAGATCCCAACTCCATTAAAAAACGGTTCAAATCGCATATCAAAGGTGAGACCCAAAAATAATTAAAATAAAATAAAGCATGGTTGGGGCGCATATCGCTTTAGCGAAGCGATGCTACTTCGACCGAGCCATGCCTGTGTGTTGACCGCGGCTAATTCAAACATTTATTTATCAGAAAAACCCAAAATCTCTCGCCTTTCCTGACATGCACCTAGAAAAAAAATTAATCAAATAAAATTATCAGATAAAGGTAAAAAATAAAATCAGCACCGATGTGAAAAGTCGGGGTGTGACAATTCTCCCCACCATGACACTTTCTGTCCTCAGAAAGTCCCAAAAGACTGTCAACCAATGGATCCAAGTGAGTCCACGAAGACACTTAAAACAAAACCAAAATCGCCAGAAGGCGCAGTATTCAGAATGCCCATGACCTGAAACATCAATGATCTCTAAACCAGAATCACAAAAAAAAAAAAAACCAGCAACGAGGAATTCACTTCAAACATAAATACAACATGGAACACCCCATCCCCTAACTTATGGATCACCAAAGCCGCTCGAGATCTCCAAGAAGGCTTCTCAAGTGACCCACTACCCAAGCTAACAAGTTAGCATGGTCGAGGTCGGGCGGAGCAGAAGTAAGGGTTTTCTCTGCCCAGCGCACTTTGAAAACAGATTCTTCAACAAGAACATCCTATGGTGGTCTCTCCACCATATTAGGGTTCTCGTCAAACATAGTTTCTTCACACCAAAACAACTAAAACCTCATAAAAACCACTAACACTGGCTTGACCATCAATGCTCCCTATGTTTAACCAACCAACAGAAGAGGGGAGGACGGTGAGACCCTAGGTGGGTCTCACCGCCATTTTAAAATTTCCCAACCCCATGGAACCCATGTGGGAATTCTCAGTTTACTTTGAGAGGGACTGGATGCTTCATCACAAACCCACCGACACAGTTTGACGTGCACGAAAAATTTCCATAGTGGACCAAACTCATCCACATAAGATGGTGTTGATAGAAGAAACCCCAAAAACATCGCAGAAAACTTGAGGGGTGTGTGTCAATTCCATAAGACGAGAGCATCACCAAAACGAGTACAATTTCAACTGCTAAGAAACCCACAAGATGGTTTACAGAGCCCGCCTGCTGGCTTTACAAGAATGTGTATTATCCAAACCAAGCCAAGTCGCCATCCGTCATTGCAAACTTAAGTCGGACCAAACTCATACCACGTCTGACGAGTTCTCACTGGATGCAAGCTTCACCCCGAGACCTATGGCTGGGGCCCTGATGTCTGAAGCATCTACTGCTTCGCAGTCATAAGCTGACCACCTCTGACTAGAACTTCCTCCGCTGGAAAATCAACCTGTATACTTCTCCTCATGTCCCTAATGGAAACTCCGTGAACATACCAAATGAGAGTTGTGGCGAACAACTTAGAGTGCCCGACTGACCACACTAGAGATAAGAAATTGAACATTCTATCAAACGTGTGGTGTAAACTGATGACAGGGGCACTCCATGAATAGATCCCTTTAGTTTACACTCTTCATTAGATGAGGAACCCGCACTTACCCCAGTATGAACAGGACCAAAAATTATTACGAGCTTTGAACTGATTGTTTGACACAACCTCTGGAGAACATGAAACTAGTTCATCAGAATGGTCAACCCACCCCTTTGCTGCCTATTGACTGGTCGAGCACCTACGAGTTCAACCACTTCCCCTCTCCTTCGCTTCATTAGGTGAAACCTCAAGATGGATATTGTCTCAAGGATTGCTCAAGAAATCCTCATTCATAGCAAACGAGATGATCGTCATTTACATATCTACTCTCGCTCCTCCAAACAGACTCTAGACGACTTACACCCACACAACATTCAGAGTTACTCAAAAACTGAAGACACTCCCAACATCGCCAAGCATTCAAATGTACTCCTTCGACGTCAAAATATAAAAAAATCTAACACAACTGAGCAGAACCCAACTCTATCACTCCACTGAGAGTCTGGGTCAGGCCAAGAACTAAGAGAGACTTGCAGGAACCCATGGGACATTTCTAGGGGCATATCTGAAACAAGAAACAAAAAATATCCTTCCACAAATCCAAACACATCACAAATAAAACATCCATATATTGGACACAAATTAAAAAATTTCAATTTAAAACATCAATTCATCCGTAAATAAAAACACCCGCTTGAAAAACCAAACACGGTACAACAAAACCCAACAACTCTTTTGATTTCATCACTTTCACTCAGGACTCAAAACCATTACCCAATTACGAAACCATTTAAACACAAATACCCATTTGAGAGAAAACCCCACTTTTCAGGAAACAAGATGCAACTTTTAAAATCAATTACTCACCGCTGATATTCCTGGATGCCTCGCAGATTTTCATTTTCGTGCCACCCAGGCACCCATCCAAACAATCCACCAACTATCCATTAATCACTTTCACATTCACATGCGAGAACCCATAGGAATACCACTAGATGAAACAAGGATCTTTCACATTCAAAACAAAACATTTCCAATATTCCTAAAATATCTTTTTCCAAACCATTTCAAAAATTCAAGACATATTTTAAAAATGATTTCCATTTATAAAACAAGCCACGTCAATTTCAAAAGACCCAAGACATTATTCTAGAATTCAATTTCAACAAATCAAATTCCAAATTCTTAAACCTAGGTCAAAGAGAAATGTACACCAAAATCATGTCAAGAACACACCAAAATAAAATAAGATAACCACGAAAGTCTGCCTCACTTTTTAAAGGAAAAATCTTATGCGCCAATCCAAAAACTGAAGAAAAACATCGCAAACATTAAAGCACCTAGTCGAATGACTAGTTGTCATGTCTAACCTGGCTACATGATTTAGCAGACCATGCCCTAGGCAAGCACCAACCACTAAGAGTGTCGAACCATACTCTCAGGCATCACATGGGTCACTACTCCATGTGAGACTGTGCACAGTACCGATTTACTTCTATTTTCATCCCCCATCCACACTGTGAAAATCCAAAAACATAAATCCCGAACTACCCCTGGTTACTCGAGGATCAGAATGAGTAAGAGTTCGTGATGCTCTTCTCACACCTATCCCTCGAGTACCGACAACCCAATATCCAATCTACCTGACATCCCGAATAACAAGTGAAAAAACCTGACCACCTCTGATATGATTTTTTTTCACGAACCAAGCTAGGTCTCCATCCAACCCGGCGCCCGACTCGGTCTGCGGCATGACCCGAAGGGTGTACCCGATCCCCATAGGCTACCAACTAGTATCGGGCATCAAAGCAAGCAGTTGGGAACATTTTAGTCCATAATATAAAATAAAGATAAACAAGAATGAACACAATAAGACCTATAAACAATTGAAGTAGAAAATAAAATTAGATATAATCAACTAGACATACCTCCATGTGACCCCATGGGTCACCAACGACATAGAACCACGCTTTCCTGAAAGAAAATCAGGTCTAAAACCAGAAACTGAAAGTAAAGTAGGCGTGAGCACCGAGGTGCTTGGTAGGAAAGCCAGAAAAAAAAATTTCAACAACCTCTTATGCCCCTTCCATTAATAAGAAATCCAATCATGGATGTTTGAAAATAAGACATTTTCAAATAATGTTTTCCACTCCATTAATAATTTATGTAATAGGTTTAACATTTAAGGAAAACATTTCATTTCCAATATGTTTAAAGAAAAAAATGGAATCAAGCTTGCATTAACCTTTTGAAATGAAAAGAGAGTAGTTTATAAACAAATGTGGTTTTTTTTCACAAATGAAGCATTAGATATGAAACAATTAATATGGAAATTACAACACAAGTAACATCTCACAGATGAGCACCATGGGAAATCCCTAAATGTAACTAGTACAAGTATGACCCTAGAGACCTCGTACCTTATTGAAAAGTAACCATAACATTTATCTGTTCTCGTGCACGAGCCACTATATAGGGCAACACATCCATAACCTAGTGGTCCCCAACATCATCACATGTTTAGTTAGTGTTGTTGCGTCAATCCCGCTAGACTGAACCGGGACGAAACCCTACCATGTCATCTAGCGTAATGGTCCTAGTCCTCCCACCAGGATACCAGGCGTATCCCATGTGCTCTATTCTAAAAAGGTGGCGAGTTTTAATCAATGAACAGAAATGAACATCACACTTTCTTCATCCTAAAAACTCACTAAACTACTCACCACCATTCTCCCTCTTTAATAGCATTCCACTCATTCACATTACATAATGCATAAGCCTCAACATTGGGTGCATATTCATACACTCAACATACAAGTCTTTTTCTAAAACCAAGGGGGTCTACCTTAAGAGGGGTTTTCCAATTTTACAAACCATTTCAATCTACCAAAAAGGCTTTATTGTATTAGAAATAATAGTTTTCATTTTTGAACATATAATCATCTAAACTCTTTGAAAAAACATTTAAAATCCCAATTAAACAATCTACATGTTACATAAAAAAACAATCTTGAACTCTTTCTTAAAATGATGCAATTCATTTTTGAGAGTCCAAATGGGAATTGGTAATACATTATTTTTTTTCAAAACAAATGCATAACCATTATTAGCGAATGAACCCAGATTTCATAGCTTGTAAACATAGCATATATATATATATAACATATTTTCAATGAAATAGAGCAATTATAAAATTCAATCTAAAGGTATATGAATACGAGACCTACCTCAAACATGTCGTTGTTTGTCGATGACCACCCAAACCATTCCTTGGGACATAAACACACATGCATGTATACATATATATATATATATATATACACCTCAAGATGAATTGCACATATTCCCTGCGCCATGAGGGAATATGCACAATGAGGGAATATCTATATACATGCCTTACCATATGAATGTACATGAAGGGATCCTCAACACCCGTGACGCAAAACCATTGCAGCGAAGTCCAACACACTACATATATAATTTAATAAGACAATTAAAAAACTTAAAAAATCTACAAAACATTTCAAAATAACACATCAAGGGATTGCGCTAATGACACACCCAACTTCAAGTTGGGAAGCCACTTTGAAACCAAATTTATAGCAAATAGACATTAAAACATAACATACAAAATTTAAAATAATTTACAATACATATCGAGGAATGCAAAACAAGACACACACAAACCCCAATTCCATTTCAAAAAAAGACGCACAATAAAAACCTTTGAAAACTCCATTTCCATCACCCACACAATTAAAATAACCAACTGTATAATTAAAATGACCATTTTCTTGATTTAAAAAACCGCTGGGAAATTTATTAAATAGTTTTCAAAATGCATAGAATGACTCAAAATGTCAAAGGATTAATCAAAAATTATTTTATGACTACACGCACACAGACGTGACACTAAAACATCAACTTCAACCTTTTCACATACTAAAAAATTAACTGTCAAATTTATAAAGAACTATTAAATAGTTCAATATAGGTTTTCATAGAAAAAAATACTCATATGATATAAAAATACCACTAAACTCATGAACACATCAAACAATATATAGTAAACCTCAAGTAAAATCAAAATCGCATCAAACAAAAAAGTTAATAAACATTCTAAATTAATTAAATTCATCAATCAATTTATCAACAATAATTTAATGAGGGACCGCCTACCTCGGTGTAGACCAACTTCAGAAATTTGAGGCGAAACTCCTACCTCACAACAATCGTGCCACAAACAACACAATTATTCCTTATAATCAAACAATCGGATCAATAACACCACAACAAAACAAATGAAAAAACTAAAACCCCATTGAGGACCCTATGCAAGGTGGGAAGGAATTACCGGAGTGAGGTGTGTACACTGGAGGTGGTCGGGATGCTGGCGAGGAGGTCCGGCCATCGAAGGGAGGCGTGTGGCGGTCTCGAACTAGAGGGGAGGACGCCGGACAGCAGGATCGCCGGAGGGAAGCAAGGAGCCGGTAAGGGTTTGAGGGTGGGGGTAGTGCATTTCAGTTTGAGGAAGGCGGTCTAATGTGTCGTGACTCTTCGGAGAGAATGGAGTGCGACCGGATGGAAAGGAGCAAGAGGATGCGGGGCATCGTGCCGGTTTAAGGGGGGCAGCGTGCTGGCATCCGACCGAACGGGGGAGGGCGTTTCTGGTGATTCAGGCATGGAAAGGGGAGGTCGATGAGTCGGGTGTGATGTGGGGAGGTCACCGCCGAAGTACAGGGGCCTGTTCGGGAGATCGTGCAGCATAGCGAGCAATGGGGCTTGTGGCTTGGGTAGGGTTAGGAGGGGAGGGAGGGTCCGCGTGGGGAGGGTGGAGTGAAAGTGAGGGAGAAAAAAAATAGATAGAAAAGAAAAGAGGGTGAAAAAAAGAAAGGTGGGAGATATAGAAGGAGAGAAAAATAATAAAAATAATAATAATAAGAGAAAAAATAATGAAACAAAATTATAATTAATAAAAAAACAAATTTTAATGATAGATTAAAACTAAAAATAATAAAACCAAAATAATAAAAAAGAATTAACAAATTAAAGTGTCAACAAAAATAATAATAATAATTCTAACCTAATTGAATAACTAACTAATATAATCGTAATATTAATCATAAAACTGAAATAATAGAACCAATCACAATATAATTGAGTTAATTGTCAAGTCTGGACACTACGCATAGATGCATGAACAGACGTGCTTATAGTTGCGCACACATATAAGATCCCAACTCCTTGTAAAAAACTGATCAAATCTCATTACAAAGGTGAGACCCAAAAATTATTAAAATAAAATAAAGCATGGTTGGGGCACTTATCGCTTTAGCGAAGCGATGCTACTTCAATCGAGCCATGCCCATGTGTCGACCGCTGCTATGTCAAATGTTCATTTTTCAGCAACACGAAAAAATTCTCGTCGTGCCCGACATGCACCTAGAAAAATAAAATTAAATCAAATAAAATTAAAGATAATGGTAAAAATTAAAATCATTACAGAGGTGCAAATTCGGGGTGTGATATGTATTATTATAATGTTTAATCCCACTGGATGACAATGGAATTGATATAATAAATATTTTAACCATATAAATAAATTGATAATGATCATATGTTATTGCCTCTTGTTTTTATAGATAGAGTGATATCTATGCTTGCTCTGCATAGTTTTTTGTTCTTGAGGGAAATCGATAATGAACGTAAACTGGGGTTAATTGAAAATTGTTTGCTAAAGATAAAGAGGCATGAAAACGAATCTGGTTCTTGTTGTAATTTGATGTTATTCAAATTTTTTCAGTAAGTATGTCTATTTATTTTTAATAAAATACTGTTTAGGTTTATCGAATTTGGAACCAACTAATAATAAATCGGTTAACCCAAGATGGATTAAAGAACTGGTGGTTGTTAAAAGATAATTTCTTGTAGGGTTCTAAGTTACCCTCTTGTTTGTTTAAGGGACAAGAGCCCAATTGTGAAGATGTTTGTTTTACTGCTGCTTGTGTTTTAATGTGAGCCTGGATGGTTGTCGTAATATGTGGAGGCATAAATGCCCATTTGGTTGTGGCATCAGATGATTCCTAGAGTGGCGTGATGCATTAGTTTGTGCATGTGGGTGTCGGGGAGGACATCAGGGATGATAGAATGGTATGAATGTGATTGTTGGATGTCTGGTAATATTGTTTGGTTGTTTATCTTATTTACTTTTCCCACTACTCAAGGCAGCTGGTCTTACATATCATTTTTCTGAAAGAGGTGAAGAAACACGGGGTATGCCACATGCTTTCTGTGTTTAGCTTCTCAAGAAAGTGTGGGTATTTTCTCTTACAATAAGCTGCAAAGACTCGACGGGTAGTACATATACTCACCGTGTTGAGCCCCCTTGTGTTTAGTAGCATATAATGTTTTTCTCGAATTCTTGGGAATGTGGGTAAGTATTTATATGATTAATCAATGAATAAATGGTGTAAACCCATGGGGATGGAGATGCTGGAACATAATGATGAGGATGTAATTTTTAAAGGAACACTTGACTTTGGGTTTGATGTTAATGAAATTTAATGTTGGATTTTTCATGGTTAATTAATGTTTAAAGAATTAATTAACATATAGTGGAACTGATAAAAAGGGAATGAAGTAATCTAATAAAGCTCTTTAAATGGTTGTGTGCTTATAGGATACATAGTCTTAGAAGTAGCATCCCGGAGTCTGAGATACGTTAGCTGCAGTTGTGTCAAAGACTATGTAATGCCCACAGTGTGGTTGTGAGGTATATTATATCCTATGCTTTTTGTGTTTCTATATGCGACTCCACCCTGTCAGTAAGTGAAACTGACCCTGGGGATTCTGAGCCCTGGGGGGTGTTTTCCCCAACATTCTGGTGGGAGGAGGGATGGCTTACTACCCCCTTTGGACCCACTCTCTTCTCTTGATATTTATTGGTGTAGGCAGGCACATTGGTTAGCTTTCCCCATTTATGTTTGTATAGGGCAGTAATGGCTTGTGGTTATTCACACACATATATTCTGGATATAGTTTTCTATGTACTACTATAGGTGTAACGTGCATAGGCTGTGAAGTCTTAAGGATCTTTACTCCATGCATGGGCTGTAATAGATTGAGGTATAATACCCGATGTATGATGCACATTATGCGGGGTGTGGTGGATTTTATGAACTACCTGGTTAATTTGGTGAGTGGATGTGGTGGTTTTGTTGCACGAGGTGCATATTTTGTTGCTTCACCAGGGGTCTGCGAGCAAGCCTTTTTGGAGGGAGATTCATAGGATGTGCGAAGTTTGGGGAAAAGTGGCAAACCAGTGGGGAAGTACTAGTGGGGTACCCTTGATATTCATTATTATATGATATATTCTTGTATGCATTACTTGGTGAGAGTATCCATGGTGAGGTTGAGAACTTAGTATACCTATTTAGGTGATAAGTTAGTTTCACTTCTTGTTCACTGTGCTTTAGAAAGATATTTTACTTTTGCACGTGAGGAATCATGGAGGATCCTATTGAGTATACTATTATAATCACCCTATGTATAGATAAACTATTTTTCAGGTCACTTGGAGCAGGTTGGAGATCAAGCTGGATTCTACTAGCTTGGGGTTGCAGGAGCTGTTTGAGCTTGTGGTTGCTGCTATTTTTACTTTCTTTTGGGTACATGCAGTTTTTCCCCATTCAGTTGTAGTACTTTTGCATGGCATTACATATGTGCACTTGGGTTACTTTTATATTTCAGTTCTTGAGTTGGAGTTGGTTTATGTCTATCTTATCTCTCTCTTCCGCATGTGTTATCTTAGAGGGTATTTCCTCCCATTTGTGAGTTTATTATACCCATGGTGTTAGTCGCCCACCCAGGGCCTACTAGAGGTAGGACTCGGGGGGTCATTATCTCCATTTTCACATTGCCGACTTAAGAGGGGTACACATTGTGGGGAGGGTGTCATGACAGAGTGATATCAGAGGTCTGGTTGAGGGATAGGATGGAGTTTGGATTTAGGAACAGGTGAGGCTGCATGGGTTGGTTGGGAAACAGTGTAATTCAAGCTTAGCAAGTGAGGAAAACACTGGATACCAGCTGAGACATAGTCTTTTAGGGCCCCCTATGATCTGTTGTACGAAGCTTTAAGTTTACAATGGATACTAAACAAGGTGATACTAGTTGAAGGGTAGAGACCTAGGAAAGGATCATGCATCATTATTCTTTGTGAGTGTGTTTGAATGGGTAGACCTTGGTATAGGTTAACCTAAAATGAATAAAAGAAAATAATTAATTAATTAATGTTGAGTCTTCCATATTATAGGTTTAGGATCTCTAACGGTTGTTATTTTACAGTTTTGACTCCAGGACGACGTCCTCGTCAGGTTTGCACAGAAAATGTCTTCCAGGCTGTTCTAGAAGTTCGTCGCAGGGTAGAGGTTGACGACGATGACATTTGAAGGAAGACACTCCGAGAGATTCATCTCCAGAGTCTGCAGAAGTATGAGGGATCTGTTTCAGATGCAGTCATGGAAGACAAGTTAGAAGATGTCGAGATCAGTCTTAGTTCGATTCATGCTTGTAAGGAGCACTAGGTGTCCTTGGTTGTGATGATGTTGCGTGGAGTAGTGAGGCAGTGATGGTTCTTGTTCCTCGGGGATCCTGAGGAGTCACCGATCTCATGGGAGGAGTACTGAGACAGGTTTAGAGTCGAGTTTCTTTCATCGACTACGAAGATGCCCAGTCGCCAGGAGCTTCTTTGCCCTTCGAAAGTAGAGATCTAGTGTTCAAGTGTTTGTAATGATTTTCAAGAACCTTTTACGATATGCTTTAGACTACTGCCAGCTGAGGAGGCCAGGGTGAGGCATTTTGAGGTGGCTTTGCATCTAGAGATCTAGCACCAGGTCACCAAATTTATACTGAAAACATATCTTGAGGTACTGGCGAGGGCAAGTGTTTTCAAGTGGACTTTGACCTGAACCGGATCATCATTATTGGGGAATCATAATGATTCCTAACAAAGTAAATATGTGGTCTAGGGTTCCTAGTTTTCAGGGAAGAAGTGATTCCGTTCAGCCCGGTGTAGGTCCCATCCCTTCACATCTCATTTCTCCAGAGGCAGCAACTCTTAGGCCTACCTCAAGGGATCATGCGCTTGTTTTTCTTATGGTGGTCGTGGTCATATGTAGTGGGAGTGCCCGACCTTTCAGAGCGGTCATCGTGTATCCGGCACTAAACTCTAGGTTCCTCTGTTGAGACAGTTCCAGCCGAGGTATCAGCAGCCGATTGCACTAGCTTTAGATCAACAGATGGTAGATGGGGAAGGTAGAGGACAACACCATGATGCTCCCTGTTCTCAAAGTGCAGAGTGCGACCATGGTGGTGGTCGTCATCAGGTTCCGAGAGGTAGTGGAGGAGGTTAGGGCCAGCTTCATTCTCTAGCATTGCCAGCTCCAGGTGATCCAGACGTTGTTCAAGGTACCCATTTCTTGTTTTTTTCGTTGGTGTATGACTTGTTTGATTCAGGGGCCACAAATTCCTTCATATCACCTACCCTTGTCCATGCTTTGGGACTTGAGGTTGAGATTCGTCCAGTTCCCTTGGCGTTGACTATGCCAGTTGGATGTCGAGCTGACTTTCTTGAAGTATGAAGAGACTGTGAGCTATGGTTGTGGAAACAACGCTCTTGTGGATATTTCCTATGACTACGAATACAACCATATGATGACATGCTAGACATGGATTGGTTGTATTCAGTGTAGGCTATCGTGTATTTCATCAAGAAAAAGTTTGTCTTCATTGGTGTGTATGAAGAGAAAGTGGTGTTTGTTGGTGAGTGAGACCCTCAGATGGGTCATAGGCGCGTTCCATCCTTATCATCCATGATGGCTGAGTTGATGTTGAGTTCTCTAGAGGTTCAGCAGTTGTAATTTCCTAGGGTCGTAGAGGAGTACCCTGATGTCTTTCCATAAGAGGTTGTAGCATTACCCCCTCTACGAGAGATTGGGTTTGGGATCGATCTATAGCCAGGGGTGTCTCCTATATCTATTTCTACATATAGGATGGCCCCATCAGAGTTACGAGAGCTACGCATACAACTTTATGGTTTGTTATAGTGCGGTTTTGTTTGTCATAGTTTGTCACCATGGGGTGCACTAGTTTTGTTCGTGAAGATGGCCGACAACCGTTTTCGGTTTCGGGTTGATTATCGTCGCTTAAAAAAGTGAAAATAAAGAATTGTTATCCCCTTCCATGAATTGATGATTTATTCGATCAACTGAATGGTGCAAGTTGGTTCTCAAATATCGACTTGCGGTCGGGATATCATCAGATGTGTGTGAAGGATAAGGATATCCAAAAGACTGATTTCCATTGTCATCATGGGAATTATGAGTTCGTTGTAATTCCCTCGGGCATGACGAATGCTCCAGCTTTATTCTTGGGATTGGTGAATTTTGTGTTACATGAGTTCCTATAAAAGTTCGTGGTAGTTTCCATAGATGAAATCCTTATGTACACCACATCTAAATAGGAGCATGCTGAGAATCTACAAGCCATTTTGGGAGTTGTTCACCAACATCAGCTATTTGGGAAGTTGTTGAAGTGTGATATTTGGGATCAAGAAGTCCGTTTCATGGGGCATGTTGGGTATCGAAAGTGAGTAGTTGTGGATCAATCGAATATAGTAGTAGTTTTGTATTGGGAATCCCCCAAGACAGTGTCAAAGGTGAAAAGTTTCCTTGGTCTGACAGGCTACTACAGAAGGTTCATATCCAATTTCTCACGAGTTGCGACTTCACTGACAGCTTTGACATGGAATGATCAGGCATTCATATGTACTGATCAGTGCCAGGCATCATTCGAGTATCTAAAGGAGAAGTTAGTAAGTGCTCCAGTCTATTTTCTTCCACCTGAGGGAGTCCAGTTTGATGTTTTCTACGATGCTTCACATCTGGGGTTTGGATATGTTCTCATACAGAATAGGTCAGTTGTTTCTTACGGGTCATGGCTGTTGCGTCCCCCTGAATGCAACTATGGAACCCATGATCTTGAGTTGGCAGCCGTGGTGTTTTCTCTAATGTTGTGGAGAAATTACCTCAATGGTGAGTGCTATGTGGTTTTCACTGATCATAAGAGTTTGAGGTATGTTTTCCCCAAGCATGACTTGAACTTACAACAGCGTCGATGGATGGAGTTCTTGCAGGAATACGACATCGAAATATTGTATACAGCTTGAAAATGGAATGTTGTAGCTGTTGTGCTGAGTCGAAAGTCACATAGTGATGTTGTGCGTGAATATGGTGATTCCTAGAGAGTAATGGAAGAACTGTCAGCATTGCATCTTCATATGGAAGATGATGGGGGTATTGGTTGTATTTTTCAGATGATGGTATAGTCATCCCTAGTTGAGAAGTTGAAAGAGTCCCAGTTGGGGGATCATTAGGTGGAGGTCTGGAGAAACCTAGTTATTTGTGCTGAGGCCCCTGATGGTTGGTTGGAGGATGAACAACACCGAGTGTTGTATCTTGGAAGGCTTTTTTCCCTTGATGATGCATGAGACAGTTCTCAAAGTGTTCCAAAGATCACATTTATCAGAACATCATGGCGTGAAAAATATGTACCGATCCTTAAGGAGTCAGTTTTGGTGGCCTGTGTTGAAGCATGCGGTTGTGGAGTTTGTGTCTCGATGATTAGTCTCCTAGAAGGTGAAGGCAGAACATCGTCTTCCAGGTGGTCTTCTCTAGCCATTAGAGATTCCTTAGTGGAAGTGGGAGGAGATCTCAATGGAATCTCTTTCTGGTTTACCTCGAGTTCCGAGAGGATATGATTCTATTTGGGTGGTAGTGGATCTTTTAATAAAAATTGTCCCACTTTATAGAAATCAAGGAGTCAGGCTCATTGGATGTTTTGTCGAGGCACTATCTTGAGGAGGTGGTGAGACTTCATGGAGTCCCAAGTACAATCATTTCTGATGGAGATCTTCATTTTACATCCAGGGTGTGGAGAGGCCTCCTACATGCTTTTGGTTCTCAAATATGCCTTAGCACTACTTTTCATCCTCAAATTGATGGTCAGATAGGGTGAACCATCCATAATCTTGAAGAAATTTTACGCTCTTGTGTTCATGATTTTCGAGGTTCATTGATGAGGCACTTATCCTTGGAGTAGTTAGCTTACAATAATAGTTTTCACTCCTCCATTGGTATGGTTCCATTTGATGCCCTGTATAGACGACCTTTCCATTCTCTGTTGTACTGTACTAGGGTCGGAGAATCGGCAATTCTCGGACCGGAACTAGAGAAAAATACAACAGAGATGGTCCAAGTGATTCGTGAGAGGATGAATACAGTGCATGATCGTCAGAAATCATATTCTGCACAAAGAAGGAGGTCCTTAGAGTTAAATGTTGGGGATCATGTGTTTCTGAATGTGACTCCCCATCATGGGTAGTGAAGGTTAGGCTGTGGAAGCTAACTTTCTCCCCGGTTTGTTTGGACTTCCTAGGTTTTAGCTCATGTTGGAGTTGTGGCATATCGAGTAGCACTCTCCCACATATTAGTCAGATACATTATGTTTTCAATGTATCATAGCTCAGTTGTTATCTTTATGATGACTCTAACATCAACAATTGGGGAGAGATCGATGTTGATGATGATGCAACCTTCGAGGAGCGGCCTGCGGAGATCCAAGACCGCAAGTAAAAGGTGTTTCATGGGTGTTTTATCCCTTTAGTTCATGTGTTGTGGCGACATGGTGGAATAGAGGAGAGTACCTAGGAACGTGAGTCAAAGATACGTTCTCAGTACCCAGAGTTTTTTTATGGTTAATTCCATTCATGTAATAATGTTCCCTTTGTGGTTGGAACATTCATGTTTTATTTATGAATTTCTTTTGTTGCTTTTGTGGATTGCTCTCTTTTGAGAGGTATCTCGAGGGGTGGTTTTTTGGACCCCATTTCTTTTTTTTTCTCTTTTGGTCGGTTTTGATTTCTCAAGGATGATAATGTTTTGAAAGTTATCTGATGTAATGGCCATGACCTCTATGGTCTATTACATTGTGAAAATATGGTGTTAGAGGTGTTCCGGGAGGTCAAGGTGACATATCCCCAACACTTTACCAAATTTCAAATTCTATGAACAATTCCATCGGTGAACAGTTCTATCAGTAATATATAACAGTAGGTGAATAGTATTCTATCAGTGAGGTTTAGTGAACAATGTTCTATCAGTGAGGATTTAGTGAACAATGTTCTATCAGTGACGATTTACTGAACAATGTTCTATCAGTGAGGATTTAGTGAACAATGTTCTATCAGTGAGGTTTAGTGAACAGTGTTCTATCAGTGAGGATTTAGTGAACAGTGTTCTATCAGTGAGGATTTAGTGAACGGTGTTCTATTAGTGAGGATTTAGTGAACATTGTTATATCAGTGAGGATTTATTGAAAATTGTTCTATCAGTGAGGATTTAGTGAACAATGTTCTATTAGTGAGGATTTAGTGAACAATGTTTTATCAGTGAGGATTTGGTGAAAAGTGTTTCCATACCAGTGAGCTTCTAAAAGTATACTTCTAAGAGAGTACTTCTATCAATGGACTTCTAACAGCAGACTTCTAATAGCAGACATCTAACATCAGACTGCTAACATCGGACTTCTAACAGCGGACTTCAAACAGCGGACATCTAACAGCGGACTTCTGAAAGCAGACTTCTGACAGCAAACTTCTAACAGCGGACTTCTCACAGCTGACTTCTAACAGCAGACTTCTAACAGTGGACTTCTAACAGCAGACTTCTAATAGTGGACATTGAACAGTGTTTCCAGCTTCCTATAGTTTCATCGCTTTGACGTTTCCTTTGACGTAAAATTCATTTTAAGCCTTATTTTAAGGACTTATAAGGATGATTTAAAGACAATAAATCCTATATTAATTATTCCTTTGGCTTGGGATGTTTTTACTTGGTCAAACCACGTGGGATAATGTGATCTACTTTTAATGTGGAATTTAGTGTATCTTAAACTGTCGCCGCACTAAATCTTCAAAAGGGAAAAGATATCATCCTATATAGTTTTTTCTCTTTGTTCTTGCTTACGATATGCTAGAACCTTTTAATCTCTCTCATAGGAGTTTCAAAATCAAACTTTACTCCTCGGATTGGTTCTGCTCTATTTTGATGCAACCGAACTATATCAGTCAATCATTGATATAAGGTATGTTTTATAGTTGTTCCTTTGGGGATCATTTCCTCATGTTTCTCCTTTCCATGTTATTTAATGTAAGCTCCAAGTCTCTAATGGGGTATTTCTTGGGGTTTAGTTGGTGTTGTTTTACCGTGGCATCCTCTGGTGGATGCAATTATCGCGAGAGGAGGATCGTGACCTGTTTGGTGGATAAAAAACGTGAGGAACTGTTTGAGGTAGGGTATTCGTTTCATCTCTTTATTTTACGTGCAACTATATTGTTATCATGTTTAATCCCACTGTATGACAATGGAATTAACATAATAAATATTTTAAACAGATAAATAAATTGATATCGATCATATGTTATTGCCTCGTATTTTTCAAAATACTGTGATATCTATTCATGCTTTTCATAACTATTTGTTCTTGATGGAAATCAGTAAAGAACTTAAACCAGGATTAAATGATAATTGTTGGATAAAGATAAAGAGGCTTGAAAATGAATCTGGTTCTTTTTGTAATTTGATGTTAATAAAATTAGTCCAGTATGCATGTTTATTTATTTTTGATAAAATTCTGGGTAGATTTCGCAAATTTGGAACTAATGAATAATTAATCGGTTAACCCAAGATGAATTAAAGAACTGGTGGTTATTAAAAGATAATTGCTTGTAGGGTTCTGAGTTACCCTATTGTTTGTTTAATGGCCAAGATCCCAATTGTGAAGATGTCTGTTTTACTTCTTCTTGTGTTTTAATGTGAGTGTGGATGGTTGTGCTTATATGTAGAGGCATAGAGGCCCTTTTGTTTGTGGTAGCATATGATGCCTAGAGTGGAGAAATGCATCGGTTTATTCAGTTGGGTGTCCGGGAGGACACCAGGGATGATGGAATGGGATGGATGTGATTGTTGGATGCTGGGTAATTTTGTTTAGTTGTTTATCTACTTTTTTTTCCCCAATGCTCAAGGCAGCTGGTCATACATACCATTCTTCTGAAAGAGGCGAAGACATACGGGCTATGCCACGTGCTTTCTATGTTTAGCTTCTCAATTAAGGATAGGTATATTCTCTTGATATAAGAGGCAAAGAGTGGACTAGTAGTACATATACTCATTGTGTTGATCCCCCTTGTGTTTAGTAGCATATAATGTTTTAATAGAATGCCTGGGAATGTGGTAAAGTATTTATATAATGAATAATTGAATAAATAGTATTAACCCATGGGGATGGAGATGTTGGAACATAATGATGAGGTTGTAATTTTTGAAGGAATTGTTGACTTTGGGTGTGATGCTAATGAAATTTAATTTTGGATTGTTCATGGCTAATTAATGTTTAAAGAATTAATTAACGTGCAATGGAACTAATAAAAAGAGAATGAAGTAATCTAATAAATCTCTTTAAATGGTTTTGTGCTTATAGGACACCTAGTCTTAGATGTAGCAGCCTGAAGTCTGAATGACGTTAGCTGCAGTTGTGTATAAGACTAGGTAATTCCCATATTGTGGTAGTGAGATATAATATATCATGTACTTTTTGTGTTTCTATAAGATAATACACCCTGTCAGTAAGGGAAACTGACACGCTGGGGATTCTGAGCATTGGGGGTTGTTTTCCCCAACATTCCGCTGGGAGGATGGAGGGTTGACTACCCCCTTTGGCCCCACTCTCTTCTATTTGTAGTTACTGGTGCTGGAAGGCACATTGGTTAGTTTTCCCCATATATGTGTGTAGAGGGTTGTAATGGCTTGTCGTTATTCACACACACATATTTTGGATATAGTTTTCTATGTAATACTATTGGTGTAACGTGTATAGGCTGTGATGGATTGAGGATCCTTAATCGGTGTATGGGCTGTAATGGCATGACGTATAATACCCGACGTATGATACGTGTTATGTGAGCTGTGGTGGCTCCCAGAACTACTTGGTTAATTTGGTGTCTGGACGTGGTGGTTTTGTTGCCTGAGGTGCATATTGTGGTGCATCACCCAGGTGTCTGCAGGCAAGACTTTTTGGAGAGAGATGCTTAGGACGTGTGATGTTGGGGAAAAGTGACAAACCAGTGGGGATGTAGTAGCGGGGTATCCTTGATATCCGTTATTATATGATATATTCTTGTATGCGTTGCGGGGTGAGAGTTGCCATGGTGAGGTTGGGAACATAGTAAACCTATTTAGGTGACGGGTTAGTTTCACTTGTTGTTCAATGTGCCTTATCATGCTTCTTTAATTTTTCAAGAGAGGCTTCGGGGAGGATCCTACGGAGTATACTGTTATACTCACCCTATGTATATATAAGCTATTTTTCAGGTCACTTGGTGATGGTTGGAGATCAAGCTGGTTTCTTCTAGCTTGGGGTTTCAGGAGCTGTTCAGGATTGTGGTTGCTTCTATTTTTACTTTCTTTTGGGTACTTGCTGTTTTTTCCCATTAAGTTGTAGTACATTTTCATGGAATTACATATGTGCACTTGGGTTTCTTTTATATTTCAGTTCTGAGTTGGAGTTAGTTGGTGTCTATCTTATCTCTCTCTTCCGCATGTGTTCTCTTAAAGGGAAAGGCCTCCCATTTGTGTGTTAATTATACCGTCGGTGCTAGTCGTCAACCCGGGGCATACTGGAGGCGGGACTCGGGGGGTCATTATCTCCCTTTTCACATTGTCGACCCAGGAGGGTTACACTTTGTGGGGAGGGGGTCGTGACACAAAATGAAAATTTTATTTTCCTAAAAGTAATTTTAAATTTTTATTAATGGTTTTTATACTCATCAAAATCATAAACCCTTTCTGTTACTAATTCTCCAGTGGGAATAGTTTTTAATCCATCATCATTCATTATAATGATGGGTTAATATTATTTAAATTAGATTGTTAAGAAACCCATTTCTTTTCACAGTCCAATCTTGTTTCAAATAGATTGTTATAAAACCTTTTTTATCAAGTTATGAGATGAATAAAAATTATTCTCATGAGTTTTATGATTAAATTAAATATATTTGATCCTTAATCATTTTGTACTTGTTGAAAGTTACATATATGATCGGGTATCCTATATAGAACTAGGTGATTCTATTACAGCTTATATATTGGGATGGTCTAGATTGCTTGTTGTGATAACCTAAAGTCATATACAGTTGTGTGTCCAAGATAGCATTGAGTGATCTTGTTATAGATTACATGATGGGTGTTCCTAGTTATACCTCTAATGCATTGGTTAAGGATTATGTTCTCCAGAGTATTATATTAGAATTTATCTATATGTTTTTTCTAGTTTTAAATATTTTTAAGTGGTTTTGTAAGTGTTATTTGAAGATTATGTTTTAAGAAACCATTTTTTTATTTGTTCTATAGAATTATGTTGTTTCATTTGACTGAATTTGGAATCACATGGATCGTCATAATTTATTCTTATTACTATATAATTTTTTTAAATAATTATTCCATGTTTTAATGTTTAGTGGTCTATGAATTTTTTTATATTAATATTCAAACGTATACTCATATACATTGGTTATAGCATCACACCCTTATACACGGTTTATGCTCATGGATAACATTCATTAGTTAAGGCCTATATTTTCCCTTAATGTTCATTTGATTATACCCTTAATATGTTTCCCTTTTATCTAGGTAATGTAGAAATATGTTAAATTAATTATGTCAATAAGGTATTTCATAATGATCATGATGATTAATTATTGTTAAATAAAAAAAGTTATGATGCATGGGTGAAAGTAATCATTTGAAAATTTATACTTTTTTTATGTTGGTGATTTTCTGAATTCAAAAAACCAATAAAATAAATAGTGCTATAAAATGTAAGTGATCCAATTATACCTATTTATTATGCAAGGATTGAATGGAAAAAATGGTTCATAGATATCAAAATCCAATCATGAAAAGTAATGTTTAGGATTTCATCTCTAGATCTGCGATTGTAGGTTATGTTCCATTATAATTGGTATAAAATAAATGATTCAGATGATTATTGATATTGGGATGCTTTCATGTGAGGTTATATTAAGATATATGGATACTGTCATAGACTTATAAACTTATGGTTTATCATAGTATCAATGTTTTAAACCACACTTTTAGGTTTTAAATGATGAGATCATAATGTGACTAATGACATTTTAGAAGATATTTTAAAATATAGAAGTATTTTTAATGATATCATTTCACATGATAAATACATTTAAATTTATTGGAATGGATATTAAATGTAATGATAACCTTTAGGGTCTATATGATATTGGACATTCAGATTGCATGTGTTTACTTGAAAATAACCACATGATTGAAATGTTATCTTATGACAAAGTGATTAATGTTAATTCATAAGAATATCACCATATTTTTAATAATATAAAATGAAAGGTACGAGATAGACTTCTAGGTTAAAATAGTATAAAAAGTTTTCTGTTATTTTGGATATTTTGGAAATTTGACGTCCCATACCTGGATGCCATATAATAGGTTCCCTGAGCCCGTTTGTCCACATGGACTAAATCATATCTCCCCTGACACCCGAGGATACCGACTAGCAGTTATGGCCTTGGGTTAATTTGTCACATGAGACATATCCAACACTGACTTCACCTAGTGATATTTTAAATAGTGATGATTCCAATTTTTAACAAGGTAACCATTATTGATAACTAAATAGGAAGTGGTTCAAATGTAATCACAAAGAAAACCTATACCAGAGGGGCCAACATATTAGTATTAACTGAGTATAAATAATTAGTTAAAAGAGTAGTCAAATTAGAATCATCCAAGGAATTATCACAATAATATTTCCAACTGAGTGCATGAAATACATCCATTGTAAAACGAGAGATAAGTAGTGGTTGGGGGAAATGATGGACCCATGGTCCCTCAAGTCATGATGGATCCAATGAGTGTATCTGAGGTAATATCTTATAAAAATGATGGGATCATGTGGTGTCATAATGAGTGTATGAAGATATAAGGTTATTGAATTCTCCAGTAGGTCTCAGCCATGGAAACCAGCATCCTTGAATCGAAGTGACATCATAGATTACGCAAGGAATTCTCTCAGATATCCAATATCTAACATGATTAAATCCTTTATACAAATATGTTAATGTCCAAGTTTATAAAGAGTCACGTTAAATTTAATTCAATGAAATTATTTTGGTCCTAAGATAACTATGACATTAACCAATTCAATTGGTTCAAGACAAGCATTTCATTTGTTTGAAAAGACCTTGTATCATGAAACCTTTTAATTAAAACCATATAAGTAATGTTCAATTAACAAGGTTCACTCTGATAAGTTCCATGAACATTTCATGGTGTTCTATGAACATGCCACAAAAAACAATTTATATTTAACAAGACCTTTTAATATACTTATGTATGATTTTCATTTCAACGTTTGAAATAATTACATACATTTAGGTACATACCTTAGGTGGGTCAAGTGGATGTGATAAGGTTAAATCTATTCAAAACATCATTATTGAATAGGTAATTAATGTAAGGAGGCTTACCATTAGTTTGTCCAATCACAGGACACCTAAATGGTGGATTAAATGTGTCTAAACACTAAAAAACTAATTATGGAATATTACCCTACATGGGTTGTTGTGTGTCATTACAATAACCACAATTAACTAATCACATTTACAAAAAGAGCATAAATGTATAGTTTTAATGAATATAATAATGGAATATAAATTCAATAAATGACACCAAATTAAATAGGTGGGACCCACATGCCAAACCCAAAATAAATAAACTTGGGGGATGAGTTCTAGACCACCCACCTAGAACTCTTATGACTCTACACTTCTAGTATAGGCCTCAAATTTGTCTTGGATGGAAGTATATTAGAAAATTATGTATAATGAATAATACATTGATAAGTGGGTCGAAAGAAAGAGAAATGAATAATGGTTTACGAAGACTAGATTACATACTATTTTGAAACCAACATGACAAACAGAATCTTGATTTGATCACAAATTAATGAGATCTCTCAATACCAAATTAATCATTCAAAGAGATCCAAAATGACTGGGAAGGGTGTTTAGTCTATTTGAACTCTAAAAAGGGAAGATATGTTTAGATATTTAGATCATTAAGGGATAATGGAAAATCTTCCCAGAAAATAGCTCGTGCATAGTTTGACCACATGTTTTTTCAAACAATGTTACAACCATGAATGGGAACCTAGATAAGAGGGGAACCTAAATTGTTAGTATGTATGACTAGTGAACTGTGCGCTAACATATTGAATGGTGCTGCCCAAAAATGAAAGCCATCTATACAGTTTAGAATAACCATGTGTCCTCCCCATACTATTCACTATAAACATGATATTGTGCCATTTTTTTCCAAAAATTTGTATTATAGTCTCAAAATGATACCTCGACACACCTGATACCTTTTCAAACTCGTTAGGTATCATCTTTTGGTCTATAAAAGTGAATTAGACCAATATTTATTTGATCTATACTAGAGTCATAAAAACATGTACATATAGGATATGGGGTTATGGAATTATTTATATTCAAATTTCAAAATTAATAATAAATTATGATTGTTATTTTTTTATATGATATTTTATTCATTTTTAGAATTATCATACCATGTGATAACTATTTTTTATTTGGATAATGTTTACAGATATGTGTAATATCTTTTTATCCATTTTACGATTATTTGGTATTTAGAATTTAAATTTAGTGCTTTAGAAATTAATAATTCGTCTGGAAGACACATATTTTGCTAAAAAAGATGAGATTATGGGGAATATTGACTAAAGGATTTAGTTATATTCATCAAGGACGTATATTTCAATAGTTTACCGAATATTGAAATAGTTGCAATTTTTCTAATACTGTCATTTATTTTTAATATGTTATGTGATTTAACTTCCCTATTTTGTTTTAAATTAATATAAATTTTTCTGTTATATTTATCTTACCTAATATATTTTTAATCAATTGATTATTGGATTTTATTATATAGTTATTTGTGGTGTTAAAAATGTATTTTCTAAATTTTGTTTTAAAGAACATAAGGCTTCTCAATTTTAATTAATTTAAATAATATCTATTGAAGAATTATTCAATTTATATTTTTATATTATATATCAATAAATATTAATTATATTTATAGAATTATGATTATAACACATAGGATTAAAATGAAATCAACGTTTTCTTAAATAATACACATATAAAAACCCTACTTTTCAATTATGCCTATGGGTTTTCCGAAACATTTAATTTTTCCAACTTTTAGAAAATATAAGGACCTGGCCTTAAACATTACTTAATATTGAGTTAAATCATGAATTCATATTTATGATATTTTCATGTTTAGAGTTTTAGAGAATTTGGCTATAACTGTTAAAAATCATCTTGAATATTACAATTAGACACTACTACTTAGAATATTTTTTTGTCATAAAATATAATCTCTTAAAAAGAAAGATGCCCAGTTCCATGTTTTATATATCAATACTTTTCCTTGATCACATCCTTGCCCCTATTCCACTTCACCTCCTGTGGAAAAAATTTCAAAAACATGAGAAGAGGGAAAATCTCATTATTGGATAAACAAATAAGGAAAACAATTAGTTTTCAAAACAACAATAAATCCATTAATACTTAATCATAACTAATACTTTTCAAATTTATGAAGTAGTAAATACTTTTCTCTTAATAAAAGATAATTAGTAGCCATTTTGTAACAAAAATATTACCATAAAACCTATAGAAATAACACATAACATATATAGATAATTTGGGACATAAACATACTTAAATCAAAGTACCATACAGTCGACTTCCACACATATCACTAAATGGAATATTCATACGACCGTCTTCCATACCAAATGAATTGGACGTTATAATATAACCACTTGTCTTGGTTTATCACGGCACTACCCGTCACTTGGTTTATCACGTAACCATCCATACAATGTATGGGTACCATTAGAAACAATAACACATAAAACAATCATGAAGGAAATATAACATTTTCACATTGCAATCACAATATATCATTTCACAATATTGAGGTAATCCATGCTTTACCAAAACCATTTAAAATATTTAACAATGATATTTTTGAATCAAAGTGTCCCATACCACTTTGAAGTTTTGAAAGGAAAAAATGTTTTAAAATATTAATATCTATTAAAATAAATACTAAAAACCATTTTAAAAACATGGAAATTAATGAAAAATATTTATAAGAACAATTAAATAAATCTTTTAAAATGATGTTTTAGTTAAAGAGTCACGTAACACTAGAGAAACACTTGACTAAACATAATTAATGAATAGAATAAAACAAAACTCATAATAACATGAGAATAAATAGATTCATTATATAATATTTCAAATAGTAGTATATACACCATATAAATGTGAATTTTCACATGATAATAATTAAGTCTCATGGGAATGAAAATTGAAATGAAATCCATTATAGGGACAATATCCAAATATTAAGGATAAATCAATTACATAATTATGTGTGAGAAATAATAATACACTCAATATAAGTGGAAATTAAGTGTGAAACAATTAGAGGTCATTCACAAATATTTATAACATGACATAATTAAGAAATATAAGTTTATCCCAAAGAAATAAAATTTGGTTAAGAAGTTCCCTTACAGAAATTCAACAGCATAATGACATCACTTTAAAATTCATAAAATAAATTGATGAGAGAGAAGAGTGTATCTCATCACATGGAAATAAAATTTACATCATTAAGGTTATAGAATAACATATCCTAACAATAGAAGATGGAAATTAAAACACATATCCAAAAGAAATCTTTTAAAAAGATGAGGGATAAAGGTTTCATTAACAATTTGGTAACTTATGAAACATTCACCATATGAAAGATAGATCATAAAAAGAAGATTTAATTACCCATAAATTAAATTATATTATCAATGAATACAATCATGGGCAGTACATACACCACACAAATGGAAATAGTGGAAACATAGCTTGAATCTCATAGAAATAAGAAGTGACATGAAAACCCCTTACCACGTTGTAATCAATCGAGTTGTATGACCAAAAGTTAATAAACACCAAATTTATCACATAATACCATGAATATAAAAATAATCATGATAATATAAATCAAATGTTAGTAAACAATACACCACAATCAAGAAATAAGTGGCGAACAATTGAAATCTCACAGAATTAAAAATGAGATAAGAAACCCCTTGCCTCGTTGTAATCAATCGATTAATATGAAAAAAAGTTAATAACCACCAAATGAATCACAAAATACCATGAATATGAATCTAATCATGATAATATATATCAAATGGCAGTAAAAAATACACCACATTCAATAAATTAGTGCAGAACAATGGAAGTCTCATAGAATTAAAAATGTGATAAGAAACCCCTAACCTTGTGTCTGACTTGACTCACTTGTTCCTTGTTATTATTAAATAATAATCTTAAGTTAATTTTTAATTGATTAAGACCATTTTTTAAGTTTATTATTCCTTTTATATCACTTATTAACTTTATATAATAATTCGTTAATTATTTGAATTCATATTGGACATTTTTTCGATGTTCAAAACTAGAGTAAAAAATGAACTTGTTATAATTACAAGTTGTTCATGTGGTAAAAATTACATTATATCCATAATGATATTAATTACTAATATATCATATATATCATATATATCCCATATATTTATGTATTTATAATATTAGATAACATTTTGAGATAAGAAATGAAATGCACTGATTATGGAGACGGTAAACCGTACGTACGCATGAACGCTACTTTCATTTCTATCACATATTTAATGTAATGTAAACTTAATGATACATAGTTATATTATAATTCCATTATAATTTCATATATAATTTCATTAACTATATCATCTATAAATCTCACATAAGGCATGAACGAGTCATATCACTTTGAGGGGGCAGTAGTCTGTACTTCCTCAAATGAAATTATCACATTTACCCATTATAAAAACCATAAAGGTATGCTATAAAAGAAAAATATAGAAGCATAAAAAAAAATAAACATAATATATATCATATATAAATACATTTCCATCATAATGGCCACGATTAGAGGCAGTTTGAGATATTTTAACATTCATCGTTACGTGAGGCAGTAGTGCATCATCCACAAATACAGTAAATCTGTATCCATTAGATTGAGGTGTGTGTTAGTGTAGTTAAAATCTGTCTCATAAAAAGATTATAGTGTATTAAGTATACTAATTTTTTATAAAATAAATAAATAAAAAGAGTTTAGGGGGTTGGAGATGTTAAATAAAAGAAAAGAACTTAAAAGAAGACGTTACCTTTACATTGGGTATCTCGCTCGGGTTTGAACCAAAAGGTTTTATTGAAGTGCCTTATGACTAAGGTGAGGATTTTATGAAGAGGAGTGGGATGTGGGGAACATATTTAGGCAGAGTTTTAATGAGCCATGGGACTTGAGAGGTGTGAGGAATGAGTTATAATTTGTGTCCTTTTATAGGGGGGGCTCTTTAGGAATTTTTGAAACAATTATTTTATTCTAAACATAACATCAGTTTAAAAGGTCCAAAATTATAAAAGTATAATAAAGGATGAATCATGTTCGAAATAATATCATCTAATAATATATGGATAAGTTTTGGATATGGTTTTAATATTTATAATATTATTTATTTAAATCATTCATTAATGAGGTAAACACTGCCCCATTATTTTGTCTGGGATAATATAATTTATTTGATGTCTAAAAATTATAAAAAAATAACATGATGTAGGAAATATGTCACTACCCGTCCGAGTGGGGCATGCACCATGACTCCCCAAGCCCACCTCCAATAACCCAGGGGATGGTGACTAGCACCATGTAGGCATATTACTAATCATGGGAGGCATTGCCTAAGTACTTGTACACACGCACACATCTCCAATCCCACAAAGGCCGAAATATAAAAAACACTAAGGAACAAAAATTCATGCATACAACTAAACCCAACCAACATAGTATGAAAAATGGTAATGTATTGAATGTAAATAGGGCCAGAATACAAGCCCACCAAAACAAAAGTATGAAAACTGCAAAGTCCGACCTGTAAACACAAAAGGTACTGGGACTGCTTGTCATAGCCATATGAACGTCTTAGCTTGTAGGGAACTTGGAAAGCTTGGTCAGTTCCTCTTCTTCACTGGACTCTGTCAAAATTTTGTTCTTCTACACAAGATGCGACATGTGCTGGAAAAGCCTGTGTAGGGGTCAGTATAACAATACTCAGTAGAGGACCCCAAAAGCCACAAATCTATACACAAAGTAAAGGTACAGTAAGTTATGCACATTATATGTCTACTGAACATATATCACAAACCAGATATACTCAAATCCAAGACCCTTATTCTAGATAAAAGTCACACAACAGCATACCCCTAGCTAGGGGTTCAGTTTGAAGATTCTACAAAGCACTCGTTCTAGGAGAACACGCTCCACGAGTCTTATAGCTCTGATGACATCCATCCAAGAAGTATCGTTCATCAGGAAATGTCACGAGAGGTAGTTACACTCATTAAGGTAGAAACACTCTTGAGTGGGAAGATTACGATACACAGATGAGGATCACTTCCAGGGACATGGCGGATATCGCGACTCATCCGGAATTCACCAGCTAAGTAGAGGATCGACGCCTGGTGGAGGTGGTCACGTCAATGCTGGACTCTACCTAGGATCAATAAAGGATAGAGGATCTCGATCCATACCTCTTAGATGGATGTCCGACTCCATCAAAGAAATTCCTACTAAAGGGATCATACTCCTGTAAATGGAAGCGATGCCTGGCCTTCAGGGGAACGAGAATAAGGGGAACTATCCCAAACGAAAGATGTCCATGATACTGTGAATAAGAAGACCATGCCGTTTTCCAAAAAGTACACGGTAGGTAGAAAAGTTACATGATGTGTTGTCTGGCCCCGGGTACTGACCATGTACAACAACTCGTGTCGTAAGGATAGTTGTGTAGAAAAACTGAGTACACGGTGTGTAGTACGGTTTACACATCATGTCTGAGTGACTGGGGTTAGCTCTGTGTACGCTGGCCATGTGCCTGTACACATTCATCAGCTCGTGTACTCTAACACATGTAATCGGTACATGGGGTGACTCGCGTTACTGGCCTCACCTGGCCATGTGATGGATTACACAGTCATGTACTCCATCCCTTGTTCATGTACCTCCTGGATACATGGAGAGTTCCACATAGCCTCCTCTTCCATGCGGTACACGTCGTGTTACTTAAATCCGTGTAGTCCAACCTGTGTCTGTGTACTTCCCCAAATACACGCCGAGCTTTGGGGAAAGCCTAAAACGTCGTGTGACTAGGGTCACACTCTATGTTATTCCACTCTGAACCCCTAAACTATAGCCACCACTTCCAGTAAGACATGGTGTGTTCTTCGGATGTACATGCCGTGTATTCTGTAAATTTCCAGAAACGTGGACCTCCGCTGTCGCGCCTCCAGTGATGTTCCATTCATCAATCCGGTCATCCGATTTCCACAAAACACCTAGGTTTTGGTCTCCCCAACACCAGAAATCTGATTCCATTGTTTTCAGACCTCCGATTGGCTCCAAAAACATGCAATGATCCATCGTCATGAAGAACGCTCGAAGAACGACCCTTCCCGATCCAGTTTGATTCGTCATCCGCTATCGTCGTCGCACCTCCACAAGGTCATTGGGGTGTCGATTCATCAATTTGATATCGTTTCATCATAGAAATGATGCACAATGATCTGTTTTTTATTTCCCCGTGATGAACTCGAAGAACGCATGAGATGAAAATGGGGGAAGGAAAACCAATCAAACAAAAAGAGGAACGAACCTCCACCGTCATTCGTCACGGCATTGATCAGCTCCCATTAATAGGATTAAATGGAGCAGAAAATCAACAACAAAAATCAACATGGATTAATTCCCCCATAATCATCTAAAAGAAAACCCTCCCATAAGAAAGTACAAATCTGTGGATCAACTTGTTCGTGGTTGATCAGTGTTTGTCGTTTAAATAAATGCGGGGATAAGAAAATTAAATAACAAAACCCTACCTCAAAAAGTGATTGATCGCTGACAAAGAGGTCATGCTACAGTCATCGTCGAGATCCCCCAACCTTGTGGGAGCAGCGATTCGTAGATTTGATCCATCGTCATTCGTCGCTGAGAGTTTTCTCCACCGTTTCTCTCAGTCTTTCACCAATGATCGATGTTCTATTATCCCAATAAAAATAGAAACATATTTGACATTCAAAAAAATACGTTGCGGTATTAATGAGTTTAACTTTCCATTATTGAGTCAATATGATGTTCCATTTAATTATGAAAAAAGATTCCATGTTTGCACATTGTTGCGGATGATTCCATAAAATAAATCAAACAAACTTTCGAATTTATTTTATTTTATTTTAATTAAATTTTTAAAAAATTAACTTTTTTCCTCAACCCGCGCCGGTCGAGGTTAGGCACATTCTTAGTTAATGTTGTCTCTCCACACACAACGGTGCCCGTAGATTTTTAATCCGAGCATCTGTTTGGAAACTGCCACAACCGCGCACAAGTGCCGACTCACTTAACATAAAAAAAGTTCAAACCACTATTTCAGGCTCACTAGGCCTCGGAATGATTTGTTGTTTTCATGCCCGGTTTTGAAATAATTCCATATAAAATTTAAAAATAATACATGGAAAATCAAATACATCACATTCTCCCCACCTTGGGGATTTACGTCCCCAAAAAGCCAAAACATAGGCTATTCAAAAATATGTGGGTACTGGGCATGGATCTAGACCTCCCGCTACCACCTGCTCTCATGAAGATTCCCGTGCTACCACCAGATGCGCACCAAATGAATCAATCACCCACGAAGGATCCTCTCTTGTCGATCCTCGATCTCCACCGGGTACTATGAAAAGGTCACACCATCCTAGATGTCCATATCGCCCCAGTCGATAATGTGTGATGTGTCATGCAGATACCTCCTCAACTGCGACACGTGGAAGACATCGTGTACCCGATGCAACTGTGGCGGTAGAGCCTGGAGGTACGCCACCTCTCCAACTCTGCACATTATCTAGAAATATCCAATGAACCTCGGAGATAGCTTGCCGCCTCGACCAAATCTTTGTAACCCTCGTCGAGGGGAGACCCGAAGAAAGATGTGGTCTCCCTCTTCGAAGTATAGAGGTATACTTAATCTTTCAGCATAAGACTTCTGCCAGTTCGGTTCAGTCTTCATCTGCTCTTGGATGACCTGCACCTTCTCGGTGGTAGCTCACACCAACTATGGACACATGAGTGCTGATTCTCCAGGGTCGGTCCAGCAAAGAGGTGACCGGAAGGGTCTCCCATTCAAGGCCTCGAACGGAGCCATATCAATGGTGGAGTGATAGCTATTGTTGTATGAAAACTCCACCAATGGTAGGTGGTCTTCCCAAATACGACCAATGTCCAAGACATAGGATCACAACATATCATATAGAACCTGAATGGTCCTCTCTGTCTGACCATCAGTCTGGGGATGAAACGTTGTGCTCAAGTGTAGCTGAGTCCCAAAATTCTCCTGAAATCCCTTCCATAACCGGGTTGTGAAACGGGTCTCTCGGTCTGAGACTATTTTCAAGGGGACTCCAAGAATCCGAAATATCTCATGCACATAGAGGCTCCCCATGCTCTCTACGGTACTCTTCTCTCTGATAGATAGGAAGTGGGCTGACTTGGTGAGTCGGTCAAAGGTCACCCAGATGGAATTGTGCCCCTAGGACATTTGTGGTAAGCCTGTCGTGAAGTCCATCGATATTCCATCCAACTTCCACTCTGGAACATCCTGGGCTGAGCTAATCCCACTGGAACCTGGTTCTCAGCATTCACCTGCTCGCATGTAAGACATCGAGAAACGAACTCCTCTACTGCCTTCTTCACGCCTGACCACCAGAACTGTCATCAGAGGTCCTAGTACATCTTTTTTACACCAGGATGTACCGCCAAAGGGGATATATTAAACACCCTCCGGACCTCCTCCTACAATGCCACTGGTACAACAGTGCGTCCTCTGAAAAGAAGTGCATTCTCCCCACCTTGCGAATATCCATCAGTAATATGTCATGTGGATAACTGAGCACGTATGGACACACAATCGACATCACCTAGCTGCGCCTCCCTAACTAGTTGCACGATAGGAGGGGAGAAAAAAATAAACTGTAGGTAAGGTGTACCCTCTACATCCATGAAGGACAACTGCAATGCGGCTAATTGCTCTGTCACCGCACTCAAAAGCTGTGAGCTATACCTTCTACTAAGAGCAACCACCACCTTGTTCCCCTTCCCAGGAGTATAGATGATCTTGAAATCATAATCCTGGAGGAACTCTAGAAATTTCCTCTGCCTCAGATTCATATCATTCTGTGAGAAGATGTACTTGAGGCTCTTATGGTCAGAGTTGATGATAATTCGATCGTCTATAAGGTAGTGTCACCACATATTCAATGCGAAGACTACCACTACCTACTCGAGATCATGGGTCGCATAGTTTTGCTCATGTGGCCTAAGCTGGTGTGAACCATAAGCAATCATCTCCAGCCCTTGCATCAGGATATAACCAATCCCGGTCCCTGATGTGTTGCAGAAAACTATGTACTTGACACCCTCCTCCGGAAATCTCAAGACCGAGGCGCTCGTCCAACTCTGTCTCAACCGCACAAAATCCTTTTGGCACATCTCCGTCCACACAATGGTTTTCCCCTTCCTAGTCAAGGTTGTCATCGGTGCTAATATTCGGGAGAAATCAGGAATGAATCTCAGGTAATATCCTCCCAACCCAAGGAAGATGTGCACCTCTATCACACTCTGAGGTGGCTCCCATGCTAACACAACCTCCACCTTGGCAGGTCCTATAGCTACTCCATCTGCCAAGATGACATGTCCCAGAAAGTGGACCTCCTAAATCAGGAACTGGCACTTTGAGAGTTTCCCATAAAGATATTGCTTTCGAAGTACGTCTAGTACCAATAGTAGGTGTCTCGTGTGCTCCTCCATTGACGCCGAGTACACAATGATGTCATTGATGAAGACCACTATGAACTAGTCCATGTAAGACCAGAAGATCCGGGTCATCAGTCCCATGAACACTTCAGGGGTGTTCGTCACGCCTAAAGGCATCACCTAGTACTCATAGTGACTATAACGACATCTGAATTTTGTCTTCGGTATATCCTCGTCCCGTACTCATAACGGGTGATATCATGATCGAAGGTCAACCTTCGGGAACCACTGTTCCCCTATTAGATGATCGAAGAGGTCATCAATCCTTGGAAGTGGATATTAGTTCGTCACCGCCACCCAGTTCAGGTGACGGTAATCCACGCACAACCACAGACTCCTATCTGCCTTATTGGAAAAGAAGACTGGGGATGACCAAGGTGAAATGATGGGTCTCACAAAACCGTTGCTTTGAAAATCCTCCAACTTCACCCTCATCTTGCGAAGCTCTACGAGATCCATCTAATATGTTGATGAGGAAATCGGTGTCGTCCCAGGGTGTAGGTCGATACAGAAGTCGATTTCCCGGCAGGGAGGTAATCTTAGTACGTCTTCGAGAAAGACATCCTCGTACTCCGCCACTACTGCGGGGAATTGGGATCTCACAACATCCACAACTCTGAGGTCTAGGATATTCAACTCATGAGCGATTGGATACAACCTCCTATGCATAATCCCATTTAGCACTACCTGGGTTTCCCTTTCTCTGACAAAGGAAAACCTCGTTCCATCATGGTAGACACACCCTAGTCTTCGCCTAAAACAGTCAATCTGGGCATTGAACGAAGATAACAAATCCATATCTAGAATGGAGTCGTAAGTCCTCGATGCTACCACAAAGAGGATTCAACCAAAACTCTCACCTCCAAGGGTAAGATAACATTGTCTACAAAGGTGTGTGATAGTTGAGTCTCCTCCCGTAGGTGTCTCCAAGCGTAAGGATCAAGTCAACGGTTCTACCAGAATCTTGAGGTTTCGTACCAGACATGTGGCTATGAAGGAATGACTTCCACCTGTGTCTATAAGTACGACAGATAAGGTAGAAAAGAAACGGATTGTACATCGAATCATCCCTGGAGCCCCTGGGTCTTATGCTTTGACCGCATGCAGTTGTCCCCTCCCCGGTCCCCAAGCTCCCTGAGCTTCGTTCGGACCTCCTGGAGGTGGTGGTGGAAGTATGTCAAAGCGTATGCCACCACCCATAGATCTCCATGATCCTCTGCCAAGTCCACCTCATGTCGGGTCTGTCTACTCCACTCTCTGCCTCTGCCTCGGTAGTCCATCCACCACTACCTTGTCAGCAGCTTGACGAGTCAGACAATCTCTAGCGAGATGTCCTCTACTGTCGCATGCATAACATCGCTTCTATCTAGGATGACTATATCTAGCCTGAGATACTTGTATTTTAAATCCTATGTCATGGTTCCTCTTATGATGTTTCCTATGTCATGATCCCTGATCCTGACGTCGGCTCCCTGCTGCTGGGGTCTCCACACCAGTCTGCCTGCTGCTGACGGTCGTCGGCTATCTCTACCTCACCAAGAATCTCTCGATCACCAAGGTTCGCTCGAGCACTATAGCATAAGTCAAAATGAATAGAGACATGACACTAGGTTGGATGTCTCATCGTAGACCTCGCTCTAAGGTCTGATATCTGAAGTACAGATCCCTGACCATATCCATCAAGTACCGGGTGAGGTTGTTGAACCTCGAAGAATTTTCAGCTACTGTCATATTGCCCTGCTGATGCTGAAGAAGATCCTAGATGCGTACATCTCTTAGGGTAACTGGAGAAAACTCATCCCTGATGAGTCGCTTAGATTCCTTCCACAAAAGAGTCTCCTCGTCGTGAGTCTGTGTGGTTAGACTCCACCATCATCCCGCTGAACCCTGAAGAAGGCTCTCTCCTAGGATCACCATCTGGTCTGCTGGTGTCCTCATTAGACGGAAAACTATGGTCACTACCTCAAGACATTCCTCAACCGCCTGAGTATCGGGCTCGCCTCATAACCTAAGGAGCCACTGTCTCTAGAACTCATGGAGCACGCTCAGCCTGCGCTCCTTGTCGGTCGGTACAACATGTACCACGGGCTTCTCTAGTGGTGGCGGCATAACTGGGGAAAAACCTGGTGGCAATGCATGGGGAATTGGTCCCTGTATCCATTCCTCATCACTGAGGGGGTCATCCTTGTGATTGTGCTGCTGAATCCTAGTAGGGATGCGTCGTGGAGGCATCCTGTAAGGAAACAACATTTACCATGGTCAATGAGTATATCCGGATAGCTGACACAAAGGGCATCGAAAACACAACCCAATCCTATATGATGCATGGTCCATTCTTTTACTTCCCCGAAACTAGTGTTTTCATGTACCGAGTCGAAAACCAGGTTATCAGAGTCATGGTGTATGGATACGTCATCCTCTGCACCAACACTAGAGTCTCTGAACAGAAGTCTGAACTCGAAACAGATAACATCATTTCCCCAAACCAATCTCACAGACTCTTGGTCCTAAGGTATAACTAACCACCTCTGATACCACTCTATCACAACCCATCCCAGTGGGGCCCGCACCGTGACTCCCCAAGCCCACCTCCAATAGGCCAGGTACTAGTGACTAGCACCGAGTATGCATATTACTAATCATGGGAGGGATTGCCTATGTACCTATATACACGCACACATCTCCAAGCCCACAAATACTGAAATGTAAGAAAACACTATGCAACAAAAATATATGCATACAACTAAAACCAACCAATAGAGTATGATGGAAGGTAAATTATTGAATGTAAACTGGGCTAGAATTCAATCCCACCAAAAAAAAGTCTGCAAACTGCAAAGTCCAACCTGTAAACAGAAAAGGTAATGGGACTTCTACTCATAGTCGTAGGAACGCCTCATCCAGTAGGGTACTCTGAAAGCTCTGTCCTGTCCTGGTCCACCCTAGACACCGTCAAAAGGCTACTCGTCTACACAAGACACGACATGTGCATGATAATCCCGTGCAGGGGTGAGTATAACAATACTCAGTAGAAGACCCCGAAAACAACAATGTTTTACACAATGTAAAGGTACAGTCATCTATTCATAGTATACGCCTATAGAACATATAGCAAAAACCGGATATACTCAAACCCAGACCCGTAGTCATGAGACAAGTCTCACAACTGCATACCCCTAGATAGGGGTTCAGTTCATAGATTCCAAAAATCACTTGTTCTGGGAGAACACACTCCACATGTCTTATAGTTATGATGACGTTCGTCTGAGAAGTACCGTTCATCGGGAAACGTGACAAGAGGTAGTTAGACTCATTACGGGAGACACACTCTTGAGTGGGAAGATTATGATACACAGATGAGGATCACTTCCAGGGCCATGGCATATACCGTGACTCATCTATAATTCACCTTCTAGGTAGAGGATCGACACCCAGTGGATTTAGTCACATCGATGATAGACTCTAACTAGGGTCATGAATGTATAGACGATCTCAATCTGGGCCTCTCAGATGGATGTTTGACTCTATCACAGAAATTCCTACTAAATGGATCATATTAATGTGAATGGAAATGATGCCTGACCATCCGGGGAATGAGAAGAAGGGGCACTAACCCAAACAAAATATGTGAAAGATACGGTGAACAAGAGGACCACACCGTTTTCCAAATAGTACATGGCGTGTTGAAAAGTTACACGCCGTGGTGTCTGACCCCGGGTACAGCCCGTGTACAACGGCCCATGTAGTAAGGATGGTCGTGTAGAAAAACAGAGTACATGGCATGTAGTACGGTGTACACGCCGTGTCCGAGTGACTGGGGTTGGCTCTATGTATGCTGGTCATGGGCCCGTAAATATTTATCAACACGTGTACTCTAACCCGTGTAATCGGTACACGGGGCGACCCACGTTACTAGCCTTGCCTGGCTATGTGATGGAGTACATGGTCATGTACTCCATCATATTTCTGTGTACCCCCTAGATACACACCGAGATTCATGTAGCCACCTCTACCATGTTATACAGGTCGTTTCGCCCGATGCCGTGTAGTCCAACCCGTGTCCGTGTACTTCCCAAAATACTTGTTCAGCATCGGAGAAAGCCTAAAAAGATGGTTCACCAGAGTCACACACCGCGTGATTCCTCTCTGACCCTAGAAACCCATGCTGGCACTGCCAGTACTACACGGCGTGTTCTTCATAAGTACACCCCGTGTATTCTGGAAATTTCTAGAAATGCGGACCTCCACCGTCGCGCCTCCTGTGATGTTCTGTTCGTCGATCCGGTCGTCTGATTGCCACAAAACACCCTGGTTTTGGTTTCCCGACACCAGAAAGATGATTCTATTTTTTCGAACCTCCAATCGGCTCCCAAAACAAGCAACGATCCATCTGCGTGAAGAAATCTTGAGGAATGGCCCATCCCGATCCGGTCCGATTAGTCGTCCGCTATCATCGTCGCACCACCGCAAGGTCGTTAGGGTGTCTATTATTCAATTTGGAATCGTTGTGTCATAGAATGGATGTGAAATGATCCATTGTTCACCACACCACAAAAAACGCAAAGAACACATGAGAAGAAAATGGGGGAAGGAAACCCAATCAAACAAAAATAGGAACAAACCTCTGCCGTTGTTCGTCACGGAGTTGATCGTCTCCCATTAATAGGCTTAAACGGAGCAAGAAATCATCATAAAATCAACATGGATTAATTCCCCCATAATCATCCCAAAGAAAACCATCCAGCAAGAACCTACGAATCTGTGGATCAACTTGTTCTTGGGTGATCTGCATTCATCGTTTAAATCAAATTGGGGAAAATAAAATTAAATAACAAACCCCTACCTCAAGAAGAGATCGATCGCCGACAAAGAGGCCATGCTACCATCATCGTCGAGATCACACAGCCATGTTGGCGCAGTGATTCACAACTTCGATTTATCTTCGTTCATTCTTGAGAGTCTTCTCCAGCGTTTATCTCAATCATGCGCCAACGATCGACATTCGATTATCCCAATAAAAAGGTAAACGTATTAGACATCAGAAAAAATATGTTGCAGTATTAATGAGTCTAACTTTCCATTATTAGGTCATTATGACATGCCATTTAGTTAAGGAAATAGCTTCCTCGTTGTCGCACTACAACAGATGATTCCATAAAAGAAATAAAATAAACATGCGAATTAATTTTATTTTATTTTTCATAAAACATTCAAAAATTAACTATTTCCCTCGACCCGCACCAGTCGAGGTTATGCTCGTTCTTAGGTAAATTCATCGCCCCAAACACAACGATGACCTCATGTTTTTAATACGGGCATCCGTTTGGTAACTCCCACAGCTGCACAAAAGTGTCGACCCACATAACTTAAAAAAAGTACAAACCACCATTCCAGGCTCACTGGCCCTCAGAATGATGTATCTTCTTCGTGCCTGGTCTCGAAATAATTCCAAATAATATATAAAAATAATACACAGAAAATTAGATACATTACAAAATATTTTTAGATTTCTTAATAATATTTATAGTTGAATAGATTACTTATATAACCCCAAGTGAAAATTGATTTAATAATAGATATTTGTTTATATCATTTTTGTCTTTAATTTAAAATAATTAATATAATGTGTTATTATCACTTTTAAGTTGCTCCATGGGGACCTAAAATTGACCCAAAGGGTCCATCAGTAATAAATATATTAACTAATAGGATTAGGACACATGCTAGGGTAATTTTATATTATTATAATAATATTTTGTTACCCTTATTTACCAGATTTATCCTCGGATGGTAGATAAATATTTTTTTTGGAATTAAATATTCACATTGTCTAAAAATAAAAGATACCTATACGAAAAAATTGGATATATGGAATCAAAATTTAGAATCAATTTTTCCAAATTCAAATCATATAACTTGACTAAAATAATTTAAAATTAATTCTCACAGTCAAAACAAAAAATTTGTTTTTATGAAATAATAACTATAAAAATATTGACACTTGTTTATGTCCACTTTCAAAATAAAAATTACTTCCAATGACCAAAATTGGAATAAATGGTAAAAATATAATCTAATTACCCTTTTAACCCAATTAAAAAGATAATCATACCATATAAATAAATTAGATTAAAATTCATTTTTGAAATAAATTATAGTGTTTTTCACTAATTCATTAATCAAAGAATTTTGTCCAAAAAATACTTAAAATTTACCCATAGTAAATTTTTATGTCGCAATTCTAAAGAAGATTTATGTTTTGTTAAATAGAATATATAAAAGTGAACAAATCTATATTTAAAGATGGTTCTTCATCAAAAGGTGGTAAATTGACCATTTAATGAATATTACAGTATTTATGCTTAAAATAAGAATATTTCTTATTTTATGCCCCTATAAATTATTGGATAAATATAAAAACATTTAACAAAAATATATATTCTTATTATAGTAATTTATTTTTCATTCTCACTAATAAAATTTCTAGGCATTAACTTTCATTTAAAATAATATTATATTCTTATTTTTCAGTATGACCCAATGTTGTGTGCAACATAAGATTTCAAGGAAAATCACTGTTGTGTATCAGGTAGGCTATCGAACATAGAATCCCTTTTAAAATAAAATTAATATTTATATAAAAAATATTAATAAATATGAAAATATCATATTCTTTATTTTCCTGGGATTTTATGTCCTTTTCCCCTTTTGAATATTGTTTCCCCGCAATTATAAAAATTGGCTTATAATGTTCATTAAAAGTACCACATTGTAAAAAGAGTCGATAAAACTATCACATTAAAATATAGAAATAGAAGTACAAAGGTCACTTGAGACAAAAGATACTAGGATTCCTGAAAACATGGATATGGAGGAGAAAACAAAACATTATGTTTTGATGGATAGTGATAGAAAACATGATTAGGAGAAAGTTAACCACTAGAAAATCACAAACGTGTGATGGGTTAAATGGTCCTTGATTCCCCAGTAGTAATAGTTAACATGAAATGTTTCTTTATGTTACTTTTAATAAATTTGAGTAATTTATTTATCAGCTTAACTAAAAGCACAAGAAAGAATACTTACTTTTCATGATGACATTCATTCTTTAGTAAAATTCTGCCACAAACTCATCTTATCTCCAAATGATGAGTATTCAAACGGACATGGTCAGATTAAAAGAACTAGAAACAACATCTATAGTATTACATAATCCACAAATTATGAACTATATATTTCCCCAATAATTAGACATCATTCAAAACCAAATTGGTTTGTACGAGATCAGATAATTCCAAAATAGATAGGCCTTTTCAAAAGAAAAACTAATCTTAATTTCCAAAATTCAACAAAAGTATCCAATTTTTAAGAAAGACCATTCAATATAAAATTTTCCTTATATTTATTTAAAATAATTCGAACTAATATTTAAACCCAAAACTCGTAAGTATTTAACCACATAGTCAACCGTGATAAAACATAACATTTATCTATAAATAAAAACAACTACTCTTAATGTCTCATACTAAAGTGTAATTAACGTAATCAAATATTCTCTATAATAGGTAAATAGTTTTCATAGATAAACCAAAATGAAATTATTCTTGATTCTTAAATTTATCTAAATACAATGAATTAGTCATACTAACCATGGACTTCACGTAGTCCAGTGGTAGGCGATAAATCCTAACCATACATTGGTTGTGGGTTAGATTAATGCAGCTTGGTCCAACGTGATGGGATGTCACATAGTCATCCTATTTTCCTTTTTTGAAAACTATAAAAATTTATAACATTCCCAAAAATGAGATAAATTCATCAAAAATATCAATAACATATCTTAACCACAATGGTTATCTATTAACTTTTATTTTGTATCACAAAATGTAATAACCTATAATTTCATCATCTTCAAGGATCATATAAACCCAAATGCTTCATTATAAATATATCCACAAATGAAAATACAATTATTCTCTGAATAAAATTTTCACATATCAATCTTTAGGGTAACACATAATAGAAAACGCTTCAAAACTAATCCCATCATTTATACATTCAAATATATCATTATCCATAACACTACAATTCCATAAATGTAGACATCTTAACCATAGATATTCCTTTCTGATTTTTTACCCATGTTTTTACATCTTATTCTTTCCTACAAACAATGTCATGCATAATGTTCTATGATTTTATTAATTTAAAAGATGAGCTATGAAATAATCCATACCTTTCAGTGGTCATTTTTTGTTCCCTCAACATCAATTGGAATGGCATCAGGAATCGGTAAACGTATATTTGTATGATACTACTGATCACTTTCCCAAAACTTCATTGTAGGATATCTATTTGCATAGTAAGCATTAACACCACATCTAAAACATTCAATTAACCCCTCAAAAAGAACTTCTTTCCATTTCTGAGAGTCAGCGAGATGCTTCCTATTTCAATGTTAGGTTCTTGCTTCCTGACCTTCATTACCACATCTAATACATCTTCACATCCCTTTTATGAATTTTCCTAAGTGTTTCTTTCCAAGTCCTAAAGATATATGTTTTCTAATAAACATACCTTTATGATTATTACCTGAACTTCCATAGGGATTTTTTTTCTTGCATATAAAATGCCTTATAAAAATTACCAATGTTCAAGTGGTCAATCACGACTCTAGATAGTTGTTAGAGAATAAAAAAATATTTATCAATGTGTCTCCCAATTCTTTCTATTGCTCATTCAGATAACTGTAACAATTTTTGTCATATCCATCGTTACATTGGTGCATGCTAGATCCATCCATTTACTAAAACCAAATAGGTCAGTGTGCGTATATCAATAAAATCATCATATAATATCTTATGAGGAGTAAGTACTAAGATATATGTATTCATTTTATCTTAATCTCATTCAATTTATCTAAAATAACATTGTCTCTTTATAATATTATAACAATTACGGTTATGTCACTTATGCTTAATTAACAACCTATCCTCTAATGTTTTCTAAACTGACCTCTGATACCAACTATAAGGACCCAGCCTTAAATATTACTTAATCTTGTACTAAATCATGAATTCAAATTGAGGATCTTTTAGGTTTAATATTTTTGAGAATTAGGCCATAACTATTAGGAATCATCTTGAATATTACTAGTAGACACTACAACTCAGTATCTATTTTTTTATAAAATTTAAACTTTTAAAGAGAAGCACATCCAGTTCAATGTTTTAGACCTCATGACTTTTCCTTGATCACATCCTTGTCAATATTACACTTCATGTCCTATTAAAAACATTTCAAAATCCTGGGATGAGAAAAAACCTCAACAATGGGTACACAAAGAAGGAAAACTATTAGTTTTTCAGAACAACAAGTAAACCATGAATATTTTATCATAGGTAATACTTTTCACCTTTATGAAATAGTAAATAATCTTATCTGAATAAAAGATCATTGCTTACCGTTATGTAACCAAAATATTACCATAAAACAAATAGAAATCACACACAACATATATAGATAACATATGACATAAAAATAAATAAATTTAATAACTATACGGTCGGCATCCACATATATCACTAAATGGAATATCCATACAGCCTACTTCCATAACCAATGCATTGGAGGTTATAACGTAACCACCCGCAATGGATTATCACTGCACCACCTGTCATTTTGTGTATGAAGTAACCACTTATCAAATGTCCAAGTATCTTTATAAGTTATAACACATAAAACAAACATGAAGGAATGATGACATTTCCACATTTCAATCACAATATATCATTTCAAGATATTGATGTAATCAATGATTTACCAAAACCATTTTAAAAAACATTTAAAACATTTAGTAAAAGTGATTTTTGAATCAAAGTGTCTCATACCACTTTGTAGATTTTAAAGGAATTAATATTTTAAAACGTTAATGTCCATATAAATAAAAAATAAAAACTATTTTGAAAATATAAACATTAATGAGAAATTGTTTTAATAATAAATTTTTAATGCTTTTAAAATGATTTTTTAGCTAAAGAGTCTCGTAACACTGGAGAAACACATGACTATACATAATTGAAGAATAGAATAAAAAAAACTTATAATATAATGTGAATAAGGATATTAATGATATAATATTTCAAAGGAATGTATATACACCATGTAAAATTTAATTGGTTCATAAAAACAATGAAGTCTCAAGGGAATGTAAATTAAAACAAAATCCCTTATAAAGTTAGTATCCTTAGATTAAAGATAAATATATTAGATAATTATGTGAGGAAAATAAAAGTACACTTAATATAAGAGGATATTAAGTGAGAAAAAATAATAGGTCATTCACACATATTTATTACAAGGCATAATCATGAAGTATAAGTTGAACCCAAAGAACTGAAATTGGGTTAAGAAGTTCCCCTATAGAAATTCAACAGCCTAACGACGTCATATTGAAATTCAGAAAATAATTTGATGAGAGAAAAAATGGAGTCTAATTACTTAGAAATAAAATTTACATCATTAAGGATATCAAATAACATACCCCAATAATGGAAGTTTTAAATTAAAAGACAAATAAAAAAGAATTATTTTAAATAGAGGAGGGTGAAAGGTTCCCTTAACGATTTTGTAACTTCTGAAACATTCACAATATGAAAGAAGGATAAAAAATGAATATTTAATTACCAATAAATTAAATTTTATTACACAATGAATAAAATAATGGGTAGTACATACACCACAAAAAGGAAATAGTGGCAATGTAGCAAGAATCTCACGGGAATAAGAAGTGAGATGAAAACCCCTTACCACATTGTAATCAATCGAGTCATGTGAACAAAAGTTAATAACCACTAAATGAATCACAGAATACAATTAATATAAATAGAATCATGATAATATACATGAAATTGTAGTAAAAAATACACCACATGCATGAAATAAGTGGCGAATAATGGAAATCCCATAGAATTAAAAGTGAGATAAGAAACCCCTTACCTTATTGTAATCAATCGAGTCATATGACCAAAATATAATAACCTCAAAATGAATACCAAGATTTGATGAATATAAATAGAATTAGGAAAATATATTTCAAATGGAATTAATCAATACACCACATGCAATTAATTAGTGGCGAACAATGGAAATCTCATTGAATTAAAAATGAGATAAGAAACCCCTTACCACGTGTCCGATGTGACTCATTTGTTCCTTGTTCTTCCTGAATAATAAAAATAAGTAAATTTATACTTGATTAATTAAATTTTTCATGTTTATTATTCCTTTTATATCACTTATTACATTGCTATAACAATTAGTTACTTATCTGAGTTCATATTAGACATTTTTTCGATGTTCGTAACATGAGTTAAAAATGAACTTGTTATAATTACAAGTTGTTCATGTGGTTAAAATTTCTTTATCTCCAGAATGATATTAATAATTTATATATAACATATATCATATATATCTAGTATGTTTCGGTATTTATAATATTACGTTACATTTGGAGATAAGAAATGAAATGCACCATTCATGGAGACGGTAAGCTGTATGCACGCATGAACGCTACTTTCATTTCTGTATCAAATTTAATGGAATGAAAACATAATTATACATAGTTATATTATAATTACAGTATAATATAATATATAATTTCATTAAATTCATCCTTTATACATCCCACAAAAGTCATTAATGCGTCATATCACTTTGAGGGGGCGGTAGTCCACACTTCCTCAAATTAAATTATCGCATTTACCCATTATGGAAACCATAAAGTTATGCTATAAATTAAAAATAATGTACCATAGAAAACATTATATATATCATCTATAAATATATTTTAATCATAATGGGAACCATGAGAGGAATTTGCAGATATTTGAACAATAAATGTTTCGTGAGGCAGTAGTTCACCGTCCATAGAAATAGTATGTTTGTATCCATTTGATGGAGGTTCGTGTAAGTGTAGTTAAAATACTCCATAAAATAATTTCTTATATTTAGGATACTATTTTGGTTATAAATTATATGAATAAATATAGTTTATGGGATTAGAGAAGTAAAATAAAATAAAACAATATAAAATAATATGTTACCTTTACATCGGGTATCTCCCTTTCAATTGAAACAGAAGTTTTACTTGAAGTGCTTATGCCTACGGTATGGATTCTTGAAGGAGGAGAGGGATGTGGTGAGATTTTTTTGGCAGAGGTTGGATGAGCCATGGGGCTTGGGTGGTGTGAAGAATGAGTTAGAAGTGATGTCCTTTTATAAGGGGGAGGAGGGGCTCTTTAGGAATGTTTGAAACAATTATTTTATTATAAACCTATATTAAGTTTCAAAAGTTTCAATAATAATTAATGTCGAATATAAGATGACTAGTTTTCGAAATAAAATCATCCAATATGAATATGATAGGTTATGGATATTTTATAGTATTTATAATTTTATTTATTCAAATAATTCTGTAATGAGGTAAACACTACAACATTATTGTGTAAAAAATATTTTTATTTATTGGATGTCTAAAAATTCTACAAAAGTACCATGACGCTGGAAATATTTTTTATATTTTAAATTAATATATATAGTCGATGATATAACTTATATAACCCGATGTAAAAATTAATTTACTAAAAGATATTTTTTTATATCATTTTTGTCTTTACTTTAAAATAATTAATATCAAGTGTCATTATCACTCCTAAGTGGCTCTATTGGGTTCCAAAATCGACTCAAGTATTCCCATGGTTGGAAATGTATTAACCAATAAGATTAAAACACATTTATGGTAATTTTATATTATTATATTACTATTTTGTTACCCTTATTTACTAGATTTAGTTTTTAACCATGGTAAATAAAATTTTTAAGTAAGTATTCATACTACCTAAAAATAAAAGTTACCTATTTAAAAAATTTGGACCTCCAAATTTCAAATATGGAATAAATTTTTTCAGATTTAAAACAGAAAAGTTGCAGAAATTAATTTAAAATTATTTCCCGTTGTCAAAACAAAAAGCATGTTTTTAATAAATAACAACTATCAAAAGATTGACAGTTGTTTATTTCCAATTTCAGTGTGAAATTACTTCCAATGAACAAAATTGGATTAAATAGTAAAACTATAATCTAATTACACTTTAAAATCAATTAAAAAGATAACATAACCATATGAATAAATTATTTTAAAAGACATTTTTTAATTAAAATCCAGTATTTTTATCTTATTTGTTAAAAAATGAATTTTATCAGAAAAATACTAAAAATTTACCCAAAGTAAATTTTGGTGTCCTGATTATATAGGATAATTATATTTTTTTCAAATATAATATATTAAATTGACCAAAACAAGATATAAATTGGGTTCACCATTAAAAGGTGGTAAATCATCCTTTTAATTAATATTAGAGTATTTATGCTTAAAATCAGATTCTTTATTATTTTAATCCTCTAAAATTTATTGGATAAATGTAAAAACATTTAACAAACATATATATTCATATTTTAGTTAGTTATTTTCATTCCCACCAATACAACAGCTAGGTGTTAACTACCATTTAAAATAATACTATATTATTACTTTTTATTAGGACTCAACGTTGTGTGCAATGTACGATTTCAATGAAACCCATTGTTTGGTATCAGGTACACTATCAATCATAGCATCCCTTTTAAAATAAAATTAATATTTAATTCACAAATATTAATAAATATTAAAATTTGAAATTCTTTATTTTCCTAGGATGTTTCAGAAAATTTATTTGAGAAAATAGAAGGATGCATTGAAACAATAATTTAAAAATAATATTATGTTTATTTTTTTATTTTCTAAAATGAATATTTTTTGATGAAAATAGAAAAATACTGAATTTTAATTTAAAAATGTAATTTTATTTAAATTAATTATAAAGCTAAATTATACTTTATTTTTTAAAAAATAGTAAATTGTTTAAAATATACATCCATTGTTCTACTTTAGTACATTTTTTTCAATTTATTATTGAATTACGATATAAAAACATTTATAACTTGTGAAAAGATTCTCCATCAAACCAACCTTGTCATCACGGATGAGGGGGAATTTTTAAATTAAAAATATTAAGTTATATTATTTCAATTAAGAGAAATGTATTAAATATTTTTAATCAGAATAATTTATATTATGTAATAATTTTAACATCTTTTATGACCTAAATGTATTTTTAATCATGTAAAAATTATTAAATATGATTAAGGTGAAAATTGGTTTTCCTAGTGGTTAATCTAAAATTATGAGGGAAAAATAACCTAAAAACATTCCAAAAAACATCATTCTTGGCATACTTATATCCTAAAAACTCTCAGGTTTGTGAATGGTCAATATTGGAAAACTTCAATAATGAAAGATGTTTGATGACTCATTAATTTTTAAAAACACCATGTGTTCCTACTCCCCAACTTATAAAAGGTCACCCCCTCTCCTCTCTTTTTTAAACATTCAAACCTATTGGTTTTGGACAAGACCATCCAAAATAAAATCCCATATGGCATCCCTAAATTATATAGTTATTTTTTTGGGAACAAATAAAACATAGGATGGCCTTTGGTGGAATATTAAGGAGAAAACCCACAGAAGATGTAACATTCTTCAAAGATGATTTTAATTTTATTTATTTCTACACATATTTATATTCATATTAAACTGTTATTATATAATCAAATATTATATTAAATATAATTATATATTAGTAAATTAATTTCATAATCTTAATATTCATGTTTTTCAATAAAATGGGTTATGAAATCATTATTCGTGTGTACAGTGGACTACGACAACACAAATCGATGTCATTCATTTTTCCATTACCACCTCTCCTAGTTAGATATGATGTTGGATAAAAAATTTAAGTATGATATTCTTAAAATAATTATTCATCTTGATTAATTATTTCATATATAAATTCTAACATTTCAGGATTTATGATATAAGATAATGTCCGTCATGTGTACAGCGGACTACCACCTCATGAAGTGATAAGGTTCATTTTTACCTTTATTATTAAATAAAAGTAAATAAGTGAAATGATAATGAATATATATTTATATAAACGAAGTATTTATTATATTAGTTATGTATTTATCTATTTTAAAAAAATCTTATATCATTTTATTTCTTAACGTTTCTCTCACTGAAAAAGATATAATGTCATTCATAGACATGCGGATTATTGCTTCCTCAAAGCAATGCCATTCATTTTTGTCATCACCACATCAAAATAATTTTATATAGAAGTATATATAATTAAATAAAATGTTACTTATGATAAAAATAACATTCTAGATAGAGGAAATATTACACACCTTCTATCTGTAATGATTATTTAATATTTGAAACGTTACTCATGCGTACAAGTAGCCTATCATCTACATGATCATAATGTTAGTTCATTTTTTGTCACAATATTAAAGATTGAATTTAAATTTATAAATTATGGGTAAATATGATAATCATTTCATTATTATTATCTTTTATATTCTTATATATTGTCCACTTTGAATATTGACATCTTATCGAATAATTTTTCACACATAATCCAAATTTGGTCAAAACATCGCATGTTAAGAGAATTGATTATGTAAACACATATAACATAGAAATAAGTGTAAAATGTTTTTTAGAAGATAAAATTTTTATTTAAAAATTAAATAATTAATATATATTTATTATCTTAGAAGATAAATAACAATCTTAATGGATCGAACTCAAGGAAGATTTTTCTCATCTATCTTTTCTTTCTATTTGATATATGCCATATTCCCCAACTTTTTATGGGGTGTATAAATTTACATTGAATTTATTATATTATAAATACCCATAAATTTATAGATATTTATAAATCCATTTTAGGATCTATCTTTCATGGGTACATGGTTTGAATGTTTCTAAGCGGTGAGTTTTTTGTCTCAATTTTCCTTATTTGAGATGTATGTTATATTATACACCTATATTTTTATGATGTGTATATAATTCCACATTGACATGTTATTTCATGAATAACTATTTTTTTCATAATAATTTCCATTTCATTTAATTATCTTAATTCATGGAGATAATGAATCTATTTTACCAAAGTGGAACGATTTGTATGATACAATCACATTGTTTATAGGGATTGTTTATAATAATGCTTCCAATATTTTAAACTTGTGATTAATTTTTAAACAAACTAATTAATTTTATTCTCCTCTAGTTTTTTATTATATTCTCAAGTAATAAGACCATTTATCCACATTTTGATAATTATAATAATTAAGAATTATTATTTTAGTTTTCTTGACTTCATTTTTCTATTCATTCAGAAATATGTTTTACATAAAAAACCAATTTTTCATGATATGTTTTCATTTTTCTACATTTTAAAAATTTATTATTTGTGAAATTTTTAACAATTTTTTTAAATTTTTTTCAACATAATAATTAATTTGTTTTTCAAAAATAATTCATGTTTTTTATTTATCCATAAATGTGAAAATAATTGTGGGTTTAATACGTTTGGCATGAATATTATTTTTTGATTTCATGACCATTCTTTGAATTGATGAATAAATTATATTTTTCATGGTTATTTTCTAAGAAAATGATTTTATTTTTTAAAAAACCTTTTTTAAAAATGGAATTTATATTTTTTGGAAGAAATGTGTTAAATTATTTTTTAAAATATCCATTTATATTGAATCCAAGGTTTTTTTAAAAAGAAAATAATTTTTACAATATTTGGTTAATTTTTAGGATTATCATTAGTAATTTTCAAAACAATAAGGTTATTTTTCCTAAATTTTTTTAGGGATATCTTAATGGTATCTCCATTCATAACTGTCAACAAAATGTTTAGTTAACTACACTCTTGTGTATATATTTTTATATTGATACCATCTTCGTTCTTTCTCTAGATGGATTAATATTATTTCAATGAGATCATTATGGAAACTATTTTTTCATTTTCTAGTCATATTTCAATGTTATTTTCATAAAACTCATTTCATCTCCATTTTTTATCATGTTTCAAATAAATTGAGATGAAATCTATTTATTTTCCATGGGAAAATCATGTTATGAAAATAATAATAGTTTTTAAAGCATTTTATAATGAAATGAAATATCTTAGTAATATATTAATGTTGTGGTTATTGAACATAAATTATATAATGGGGTGGACTTAATAGAACTAGGTGATCATATTATATATCATACAATGGGGAGGCCCATATAATTTCTGGTGAGCCTGTTATAGCTTATATGATGGGGTATCCTAGATTTCATCGAGTGATCCCACTATGGAAAATATTATGGGCACACCAAGATAATACTCCAATTTATTATGTAATGAATATTTTTTAGGAGAATAATATTAGAAGGCTTTTACATTGATATTCTAATTTTATAGGTTCTATAATGGTTTTGTATGTGTTATATAAAGATGATGCTCAAATATACCACAATTTTTTTATCTATGCTTGATTTTGGTATATGATGTTTCATTTGATCAATACTTGTATCATATAAATCATGACTATTTATTCTTATGACTCAGTTGATTGTTAAATCCTTATTCCATGATTGGATGGTTTATTTTTCATGTATTAATGATTTTGAATAATCTTTTGTTATAATCATTCACTTTTATTATTTCATCAGACCCCTTTGATATTCATATTCTCACTTGTGGTACTCATTTTATAATGCTTACATTTTACTATACTGATCATTTGATCCCACCATTATTATTTTCTTATTTACCTATGATATAGAGAATAAGGTTAGATGAATTATGTCATGGATGGATTTAATATGGATGATGATGATTACATAATGTTAAACAATAAATAAAGGGTTATGTGAGAGAAATTATCATTTCCTTACATGGGTATTTCTTTTTTATAAGATTTCCATAATAATATAATAATCTTAAACTAAGAGGTCATCAAGAATGTTATTGATCCAATTTTTTATTTTAATGTTGTATGTTTTTATGGAAAAAATGGTCATAATTTTTAGCTTTATAGAAAAAAATGTAAGGTTTACAATTTCAGAAATGAATTAGAAAGTATGAGTTTTGGTCTGTTACAAATATATTGACAAAAAAATATAGACATCGACGAGATATAAAACAATTCATAATGTAAAATTATTCATTATTCATATTTTTTATAGAAGACTCAATGTGAATATATTTATTTTGGTAGGATACATCCACTAAAAATAGATTGGCCCCTCAATAAGTGTTATGGATGGAAGAAGAACTATTAAATGTATCATGCAAGTGAAAATTGGTAGCGGGAGAATTTTATCCAACTCACTAAATATTAATGGTTCCACCCACTCAATTATTATCAAGAAATAATTAGATACATTTTTATCATAATTGTCTCTATAAAAATTAAAAACAAGAATAATTTGTCACCCTTACATAATTTAATCGTAAATATTGGATTGCTACTAGAGTGAATTAATATTGATTCATGTGATAATAATGATTTATTATGAATTTTAGTTTCATCATGATTCAAGTGACTATTTTAGATATATTAAATGAATAGTCGTTAGGAACATTGATATTCTCTAATACATCCAGAATTTTTTTCTCTATAAGTGGAATCACATAAGAAATCTATGCAGAATTACATTTACATTCACCGATTAGTATAGGATGGACTTCTACTTGAATACCACATTCTAGAAAGTCACAAAGATGTCATAAGTCATCTTTTTTTTCTTCCACATGATATTTTGAAGAATTGAAAGCCCTATTACACATATATTTAATATAATATTAATTATGTGTAAATAAGGTTGTAACAAATTGGTTAACCAATATTGAAACTAAAATAGGATACATTTATTTTTCCATTTTTAGGTTGATTTAGTGTCAACATTATTCTTATTTTCAGACTTAATTTGACCTTACACTAAGGAAAAATTAACTTTTTGAAATTCATTCACATCATTAGTTCCTACTTTACCATTAGTTTGATATTCAGTGTTAATGGTACTATCAAACCGGTAATTATTATTCATTAATTGACGATTCATTTGAATGAATCCTCAATTCCTCGTGAATCTGAAACTAAAATGATTTAAAATTATTCTAGATCATGAATTATTCATAAAAGTAGGACATGACAGTTTTCCCTTTATCCTTTAAAAAGACATCAGTACATAATTAATTCTATGATAATTCATCATTTCATAATCAGGGATATTATTTTTTGTACATAGATGTGAAGCATGCATATGAAATATATTTTTAATGTAGTATGGAATTTACACAAACCCATATCCCAATATTTCTTGAACTATATTATTATATATTTCTATTATATATACTTATCATTTCTAGGACCAGAAGGCCCGTATATTAGTTAACTTAAAAATGTGAACGGATTTATTATACACATCCATAGAGGAATATTATAAATGAGAATATAAACTTTCAATGTGCTTTGATAAGCAAGTGTCTAACCAAACATATTAATACCATATCAAGATAGATCCATCCAATCATTGCATACCTTAGTTAAAAAATATGGATATCGCACATCAAATTTCTTCCTAGAAAATCCATTGGTAGGATGAATCATCTCATCATTATGTTTAATTCTCTCATTATTCTATCATCATATATTGATTGAGATTTCATACGTAATGAATATTTATTTAATACTGGGAATTAATAAAATGTGTAACTTAATTATCTATGTCACCTGAGTTGGTGTCCAATAAACATTTTCCTTCCATCAAGATATAAAACATTCTTTACAGTGATTAAAAAAATTTCTATCATCCAAAAATAGACTACATCCTTTCAAACAAGGATGGATTTTCATATTAGAAAACCCATGTTGATTAATTACATTCACTCCATATGATGAATTGATGTAATATCTACACCATTATAAATAATTTAATATAAAATGTAATAATATGATCAATGGATGTACAATAAATTTCATACATTTTTTTCTACACTATACCATTATTAAAAATTCAAACATATATATTTTAGTGTATCCCTGATATACCGAAGTTCTAGAATCATCCATTAATTTTTTAACTCTCTAAACATCATCATATTCATTCGTTTCCTTATGTGTATTGATTTCATTATTTTTGTATAATTACATATTTTCATTCTCGTCATGAAACCCAAATAAAAATCAATCAAATATCAAATTCTCTATACTAGTTCACTCTTTCAGTTCAGAAATAATCCTTTTTTGTTCAAACCATTAAGATACTAGGCATGATAGTTTTATTAAAATAAGTAATGTGTTATATGGTATCTAACATATCCATTATTTAAAAAATTTCTTCCAATAAAATTATGATATTGAAAACATATAATACCTCTACTTGAATATTAGTTAGATTAAAAATAAAAAAAACTCGATTATTTCTTAAATTAGATAAAATTTGATCGGTATGATGCTTCCATAATCTATCCATTTTATTACAGGGAAAAAATTTATTTTGAAATCCACAATGTGATCAATAATTGGAAAATTAATTGAAACCAATTTTAGTATGAAATCCATAAAATCAAATTAGTATCTAGGCTGAAAAAATAATAATAGAAATAACATATTGAATAAGTGATTCCTACAAATCACAAACCAAAAAAAATTAAAATACATGGAATTGAAGAAAACTATTATACATTCTAATGATATACAAATATTTATGAAACAAATTTTTTATAAAATACATGTTTTCATTGTGAAATTAATCCAATTAAATATTGTTATTTTATGAAGGGAAACATTTACTCAAAATAACAACAATGTGCTACCCAATATCAAGACCACAAAGTAAGGTTTAATAAGATCATATAAATTATTCCATAATTTATATAAATATAAATATTCATCCTATCCTAATATCATTAAAAATTATATTTATAAAACAAAAAAAATATCCCTAAAATTTCATAAAGGAGATTGAAGCCCAACGTTTTTGGCTATATGAAATGAAATAATAAATATTTATTAAAATTACTCACATATATGTGGAATGAAAAAATAAATAACTTTTCTCCTCTTATAATCCAAAATAATATCCAATGATCATCCATTAACTCACAGATTATCTTTAAACTAGAAACATCACAGTAAATTCAGACTATATACACATATGGTGTTCTTAAATTTATAAAAGCTTATAATTGGATTTCACTAAATACAACATTTTTTACCATTATAATATAATATCTATGTGATATTTTTAAATAATACTATTAGAAATATACTACATTTTTTAATAAATAAAATCAACGAAGGTATTTTTCAACATCTCTTTGAAGACATGCAAGTTATCCACTTTTCAAAAAAAATATGTTATTTTATTTCCAGGTCTTTAATTATAGATAGTCATTTAAAAGAATTGGGATTAATTTATGAGAAGGAAATGTGACATGTAAATAAAATATTAATGATAATTAAGATGTATCAACAGGAAAGGATCAAATTTTCATTCATATAGAAACAACATTGGGATAAATGGAAAATATAATTTTAAATAAAACATCACCATATAGAAATTGAACATGTATTGAAAATGATAAAATACCATTTAAATTGCATTGTATATTTTAATAAAGTGTATATAAAAAATTGAGTAACTAATCACCAAAAATACCATAATGATAAACATATATAAGAAAAAAAATAATGTACAATCTAGTTATGTGAGAAGCATTAGATGAAATAAGGACATATTAAATGAATATGACATAATATAGTTTCTCAACACGCATCATATGTATTTACTAGAAAAGATGATGTTTGTAGACAATAGATATAATTTTTATTGTCTTGTTCTTATTCCATATTCCCATTGGAGAACAATGTATTCATAGTTCATTTTAGAAAGTTTTTTATATCATTAGGGTGTATTTTCAGGGGAACATTATGTCTACATTGTTCAATTTAGATGGAAGAACCACATCCCCAAAATATTTACTACATTAAATCACATATTCTCATAAAAACCCAAATAATAATTTAAATCTTTTCCAACCCAATATGAAAAAGTTTAATAATTATCTATCAAATGTTCCCAGAAAATAATTCAAGTACACTCCCATAAATTATTCTATGTAACCACAAAACATATAATTACCCCTAATATGTTATAAAAAATAAAATTACTAAATTAATTAGTTAAATAATTAGTTAATATATATTAGAAAAAACTTTTATATTATATTTATTAAAAAATATCCTATAAATAAATTAAAATAGAATTTATGTATATATGTATATAACATTTATTTTTGAACACTATATCAAAAAAATATAAACAAAAAGTTCCAAAAATCAAGAAGAATCATGACCTAATAGTACCTTTTTCAGGTCTTGGTATATAGATACAACTGAAAAAATACTCAATAGAAGAGAAGAATGTTTTAGAATTCAACAATCTAATTTCTAAGAGTATTGAAAAATAAAAATCACTTAATAAGGGGAAAATAAATAGTAGAAGAGAAGGTTTTTTCTTTATTGGGTGAATGATATCAAAGGTTGTGTGTGATGAGGGTAGTGGGGAGGCTATGGGAAATGTGAAGAACCAATTCCAATGGGTTTTTAAAAACCATTGGTATAGTGTGTTCCATACAAATGGGTTTTTAAAAATAGTAGTTATAGCCTTATATATACAATCATTTTATATGAGCCATTGGTTCTGATTGAAACTAGGAGATATATTCCAACGATTCTTAGAAACTGTTTGTAAAGCAGAGTGAGGATAGCTCTATTTTCTAGTAGGGTACACATATGAACCATTATTAATGGAATAATATAAATAATTTTTGTTTTATTCCCCTAATCTTTTAAAAAAATGGTCAATTATTATTTTTTAGACTCAAAATCAGTAGGGTCCAATGAAAAATCCATTTCGGTGGACCCTTTCATTGGAATGTCAAAATAATTTCACGATAGTTTTTATATATATGGTGTATTTTATAGAATTAGGGACCAAAAGGAAGGTATTTTGATTCTCAATAGTGGGGCCATATTCCATTATCATTTACATAAAAAATTCGAGTTTAATGGAAAGACTAATTATCTCAAATTTCAAAACAGAGAATGCACTTCCTCATAATATTAAGTGTTCATAATTTTATTTATTTAATATAAAATTAATGACTAACTAAATTTAATAATATTTTTTGTACCTATTAATGCTACCAATATTGTCGAATAAAATTATATTGAAATTGATAAAATGTTAAGCGGTAAAGAAGATATTGTTGAAAAAAGACACAAGTGGTATATAGAAATGTTGTAAGAAAAAAATTTACTTGAGATGTAAATGTATAATATAAATATTGGATAGAATAAACATGGTCGGCCTTTTTTCCACAATAATTCCATATAAATTAGTAACAATAGGGTAAATAATAAAAAAATGCATGACGATTAATTTTGATATGTGGTGAAACATTAGTTCTACATTAAATAAATAAACTGGGAATACATTAGGGTTATACTATGATATAATTTATCTGTATTGTTGAAAAAATAACTAATTTCATGTTTAATTACTATTCAATATCCATTTTATAAAAAATATATTTTTCGAATACTTCCAAAGGAATTTTTTTAATGCACTATATAATTATCATAGATCATTTCATAAGCTTCTCGGATATGTCATCACAGGGATTTTGAGTATAAATTAAACCCAAAAAACTATATATAATCACACATAATAAATAAAGAAATCTGGGATAATTTTATTGGTTATTATGATGAGTAATTATTTATAACACATGGGAATTTGTACTATTTTATTTCACATTACATGTATAAATAACATTGATTCAAAATTATTAAATTATGAAATAAAAAAGGAGTGTAGAAAAAAATAAAATTCATTAAATCCAAAAAACCCCTAAAACAAGGGGAAGATGGGATGACTATTACATAATGAAAAACAAGTATTTATTTATTTACAATATAAATACTATTAAATGATTTAAAATAACAACTTAATTATATTCATTTTTATATACATAAAAATGAATTTGAATATTATCCCACATATATTCTAAGCCATAACTTATGGAAAGTGGCTCAGGAAAATATAAAAGAACATGTAGAAGACAAAAAAAAATATGACAATCTAGTCAATGTGTGATTGAATTAAATTTTTAATGCTTTCAAATAGTGTTACATAACACTGTTTACATATTTTCCCTTTTTAGCGGGTATAGACACAATAATCATCATATCATATGCCGGATGAATAAAAACTTTTATCTTTAGTTAAGTGGAATGAATATTATTTTCATGATAAATGTGTTGATTTTAGAGTTCCACCCTTAGAAAACATTGATTATATAAGAACTTAATGGGATATAATTGAGAAAATTAAAAACTTGACACTATTAATTGATGTTCTAAATAAATATTGTTTTAATGTTAATTGAATTAAAAAATTTGTTAAAAGGGGTAAATGCAAATAAATATAAACCACAACATATAGTGATCAACCCATATTTGAGGCTATCCATTCACCACAATGTTATACAATAGTTATTTTGATCAGTTTTTTATATAATAGTTTTGGCTAAATATAAATTGAAAAAATGTTTAAATTTTCATATAAAAAACTATATATGGGGAAATAAGGTATGATTTATTTCTATTAACATGCTTTTATATCATTATTATGACAGTTATAATGAAAAAAAATCAATGTGATATTAAATAAAATAAATTATTACCAAAAGAACACATGGGAATAAGAATTCACAAATCCCTTAAGTTGACTAGTGAGATATCAGTTCCCCGTAATGATCTTTAGTTTGACATTGTCCAACTAGTTAATAAAATTTTCAATAAAGGGTCGTTTAATCATGAAATGATACAACATTAAACATATTTGTAACCAGTTAAATTTTTTTATCTGAAAATCCAATTATAATTAATGAAAAATTGTATGAAAGGAGGTATGTTATTATATATGGAAAAAAACAAGAAGAAATGATAGATTCAGTAAAAACAATATAAAGGATCAAATAATTGATCAAATGGACCATTTCATAGTAAATATACCCCACCTACTTCCAAATAGCCTTAATTAAAAAATAATGTTCATGTAGTTATAATGCTACAAGATAACTATATAACCTCTATTAATTTCTATGCATAATTTTATGGAGAGTCTATTATTTAAATGATTAGTCTGGTGAATGTAACTAAAATTACTAACCTTAAATTATTTGGATACATTGTTAAAAATGTATTCACATGGTATATTTCTATAATCTATTTACAAGATAATTGATCTAATATATTTATTATAATTTTATAATATTCAAATTTTAATATGTTTTTATGTCACACAATTATAATGGGAAGACCATATGATGTATATTTGTGATTATTTATCTTCATGTCACTTAAACCTAAAACAATTAATAGAACAATAAGAAATTTTAGTAATTGAACATGATGTAGTCAAAATATTTTAAAATAAAAAAATATAGGAAGATCTCTTATTAGCATCTTAAATATAGGTGTAAAAATCTACACCAAACTCATATAAAATTCATTTTAATTTATTTTTCATTTCTTATTCATTGTTGACTATTTGTAATTACTAGATGCACATTTAATTATATTTGGATACCCTAAAGATATATTTGTTACTTAAAAATCATGGAAATCTAAAAAAAGACCTCACAAAAGATACTTTATAAAATTATAATACAATACATTGTAAATTTAAAAAAGAAAATTCAAAAATATGGTTTTTATATCATGTTAGAATTTATATTATTTTATGATAGGGTGGTGTTTATTTATCATAAATTCCATGTGAGGATGAATCCTAATGTCCATAACAATCATTTGGATTTCTGAAACTCTAAATGTACTTGGGTGTATAAAAATGTATTTCACTATTAATAAATTACTAAAAAAAAATAATGATTATATATTATTTGAAACAATTTAATGAAAATTATTGTGGTTATTAAAATTGTAAATTTATTAAATATATCATATTTCAACCATACATTAGAATCCATAATGAGATATTTCTGAATTTAATTATAAAAAATTTAAAAATATTCTGTAACCATTTGTTTATATATATTTTTTATATACTATAATTAATTTAGATAGTCTATACAATAAAATGTGGGATTAATTTTTTTTTGTAATTATTTCTATACTATTATAGAGTTAGAATGTTTAAAATCATCATGAATATGTTATCTCCTATCATGTTTGATTTTTTTTATTTCCTTGGTATCATTATGAGGTGGATAATCAATTGTGTGTCATGTTAATGTAGAATAAAATAAATTCTATATTATTATAAATTAAGTATAACATATGGAGAATTTTTTTAAGAATGGATTGTATATTAATGTTATGGATGTGAGAGTGGGATAAACTATTATTTAAAAGAATGATATTTTTTAATATTTTGGATATTTTCTAAAACTGCTTTAATGAGATAAAAATAATAATCTTAAACATAATAAAAATGAATAAAGAAACAAAAAACATAAATCACTAAGAATGACAATTGAAATATCATATAAAAAATAATGAAACAAATATTAACCATTACCATCATCACAATTTTAAACCATCATCATATGGTTTTTCTAGACATCACCCAAATTTAACTATAAGATATCCCAATAATATGTGTATCGACTATCTACTCAATTAGGAAATGTATGGGTGTGATACAGATTCTCAACATGGTATGGTAGCACCTCATATTAGAAAGGTGTAAGAAGAAATATAACATTAGTTTGATGGAATTTCATTCCTGTATAAATGAGAAAACACCAACCCATTCAAATAGAATTATTATACTTTTGAATACATTGAGGATTCTTCATGAATATTAAAGTACTAAATATTTTATTACAAGTTAATGCATGAATTATTGGTAACATTCGTCCTTTTAATGAAATTACTACATGAATGTATCTTATATACATTTAATCGTACAAAAATATTAATAAATAATAGACATACAAGGAAGTCATTAAAAATTATAATAATTATCATCTAGCTTTAATAATTATAAAATATATTAGAATTATATCAAACATATTGATTTATGAAACAACTAATAGTATAGAAAATTATTTTTTATGGATATTGGTTATTTTTAACATCAGTTAATAAATGACGACAATGTTGGATACCTTATAGAAATACCTTTACGATTTATTAAAATAATCACATAGAAAATCTTTTACATCATTTAGAATATTAACTAACTTTGAAACCCTCTCTAAAGAAAAATTTTAGGGGATTTCCAGGTATGTTATTCTAAAATAAATGCTGAATAACCCCTTTTTCATCGGTAATAAAAAAATAATGATTTTAAAAAAATCATAAAATATTTATTACAAAATAATCTACCAGGAATATTCTCCCAAATTATATAAATATTATGATATCTCAAATCATTCATTTTATAACTGATGTGTAATAATATTTCTTTCATTGTTATTTCATATAATATATTTTAGAATGTTTTTTTATTTATTATTTAAAAACTTATCATATAAATTTTTGTAATTTTGTTTTCATAATTTTAATATTAATATAATACCCTATAATTGAGAAAAAATAAAAAAATATATGAAAAATAAAATGAAAATATAATTAAATTTAAAAATAATTTTATAATAAAAAATTATGATTTTTTTAAAAAAATAAAATAACATTAATTGTTAATATTTGAATTCCAAATTATAAATTAAGAATATAAATAGGTAAACTAAAACTATAGAAATTTTTTAATATAATTAAACACTAATATCCATATCTGACTTATCTCACTTCCATTATTTTATTGAGGTTCATCAAATAAATAAAAATAAAAAAGTAATAATTCAATATTTATTATCAATTTTATTATAAGATCAATAAGAATAAATTCGCAAATAAAATTTATTCTTCTCTAAATTCATAACTATCCTAGATGTAATTATTTTTTATATAACTCTTGAAAAACCACATTTTTACTCTTTGAAAAATAATTTTTTATTTCAAAAAATATATATAAATTAAAAATAACATTTCAATTATCTACAGAAATTTAGTAATTATAAATGAATTCTTCTTTATGCACACATAGTTGGTTATTTTTTACCTTTTTCCTATTCGTCGAATATAGTGCCTCTATTCCCTATTTAAAACTATAATGTATTTAATAATGTCAAAAATTATTATAATATAATAGTTTTAAAATAATGAAACATACATTTATAATACCTTTTAATGTTTTATTATAAATCATCATTTATGTTGTATGAAAACTATGATGTTTTTTTAGGGAAATAAACAAAAAATATTAAATAACCACTAATATAAAAAATATAATAGAGGAGATTAATTTATTAATTGAAATAAAACATTACGAAATATAGGTTTCAAACCCCTTAAGATAAGGAAGAATATAATACTGTTTTACATCATCCTAAAATATATTAGAAATATATTTTGTTTTATGTCCATAATTTAAATTATTCATTATTAGTGATTAAAATTTTAAGTTGAATAATCCATACACTAATGTATTATCACACTGAATGAAATTTGAATAAGGATACCTAATAAAAAACAAGTTTTTCAATTAATATAGGACATTTTTTTCATTTAAATAAATATGATAATATAGGTACATAAAAAATACATGAATCACATGGACTCCTAAAATTACTAGTATTTCAAGAATAAATATATATATCTTAAAAATAATAAAAATATAGAATTCCATATAAAATGATACATTCATTGGAAGCTTATAATCACCCAATAACATAATTGTCAAAAATTATAATTTATGATTATGTTTTTTCAGATTTATTTTAATCAATCTCCTAATTTAGTGGTCAATTCTCCCAATTATTAGTTGGTTTAATAATTATAGGTAAATATTATTTGAAAGAATACATTGTGGGTAAAAATCACATTTTCATTTTTCATATATTTAGAATTATTTTTTAAAATGTATTATTTATTTATTTTTTGTATAAATTGGAACCCTTGTTCTGGACAGACAATGATAATATTCTTTGGCCAAATATTGAAAAAATACATATATGGGACAAATCTTGGCATGTGGTTGATCTAAGCCTATTCAGGTTGATACAGGTTGAATAAATGAAAAAGGGCTAGTAGAAACATAGTTGGAATTAACTCTATCTTAACTCAGAAAATATATTATAAAGAAGTTCTAGATAAAAATACACAGCAATATGAGACTCATATCTCTTGTGGAACAATTCAATTTTAATAAAATTTAATTTTACTACCTCAGTTTTGCATCTCCTAACACAGATACACTTTTAACACATCATTCAACTCATGATCTCAACATATGTTACACATGATCATCTTCCCATAAATTTCACTCCTCAAGCTCTATCTCACCACCAAAATTCACTATAATAGTTGAAACCATTATAAATTTCATGGTTATGATGATACAAATTTATGTATTTCAGTTTTCCATAGAGAGGATAATACCATGTTTCACATGGATTACCAAAACAAAAAATACCAATTAGAATCATATAATAAATCATGAAATCCGTTCAAAATACCTTTGAATGATGGGGGTCTAGATATGACATGCCAATAGATTGTTTCATCATCAGTTGTCTAATATTGAAAATTTGTGGAGGATTCACTAGAATATTTAAATATATAAATTATTTTTATTGAAAAGTAGCCATGGTATCTATAGAATGTTTAAATTGGATGAATTATATCCTGCCTAATTTTTCTTCATTTCACTATATGAGTTTTAATAAAATCCACACAGGAAAAAATAAAACATGTACCTTTATGGAGAATAAATATTGGAGTTTAAAGTTTATAGATGGGGTTAAATAGTTTTCTAATGGAAGATAAGATATATGACCTTTTCATATAAATTATATCCCACTAAAAAAATCAATAGAATTTTTTTGTGGATAAAGGACTTGTAGAGTAACAAATGTAATATTTAGGGGGTGTTCTGTGAATGGTTGTCTTTGATTGATTCAATGTTGGGTTTTTTCATCCATTTTAATTTTTATTAAACTATCCTTTTATAATAGTGCATAAATATTATATGTGATAGTTTGATTTCATTTTTGATGTAATTACTAGTTAAATAGACCTCATAGATGACTATTAGATGAATTTTTGTTACTGTATTTAGAAATGGTTTATGTCACCTCTTCCACTAATTAAAAATTTAAAAGAAAACATGAAAAGAAGTGATATTGAGAGATATAAATAAATAAAATACTAACTAATCCAAAGGGATTATTTAGAGTTTATTATGATAAACATTATAAAAAACAATAACATCCATATTAACTAGTGAAAGAACTTTGACACACTATACAATATATGCTATTTTTATTTTTCTCATCTCACTATTTCAATAAAACTGAAATTTAATTTAGTAATTTTCATTAGTTCATCATAATTGTTGGTTATAATTGTAATATTAAATTATTCTCCAACCTAGTCCTTATGGAATCATCCTCATGACTTTCCATAAATATTATTCTCCCAGGTAATTTTTGTGTATTGTACTCCTATGTTTGAAAATTTATAAATTTATTTAGACTCAAGGAAATTAAATACACCCTTCTATTTTAGAAAATTATTTTCATTTCTTTTTATGACAAGGTTATGAGGTAATTTAATTAAATAGGTTAAAATAAATTTTCCTCCTCCACTTTTAATTTTTCATGTTTTACTCTAGGTTTTTATTATTATTCAATAGTTTTAATTTACTGCACTTGTGTACATTTTGTGATCCTAGGTTCAATAAATTATTAGGAAAATGGATCAATGGTTAGAAGTTATAACAAGAAACCACTATTAAAAAATAGATATAATTTATTTTAGATATATAGAATCATGAGGTATTACCCCAATGAACCATCCACAGCCAACACTAACCAACTCTTAGTTGATAACATTTTGATACAAGTCACACAAGTTTGATGGAAAATCATATGTCACATGTGTCACTATATCCACTAAATAATTTTCCAATAATATGGATTAAATGTGGAATCAAATTATAGATAAAACTTCTATAGTGGATAATTATTGAGGGATTTTTTTAACAAATAACCATTAAATATTTTGATGAATAAAAATAAGGGAAAACTTGTATGAATTATCATATGGGAATAGTTAAATATCTTTGTATAACTATTATTATATATATCTAGTGTTCTCATTTTGATGGGGATCCAATATACATACATAAATTAAATGTAATTCAACAAGAAAAATGTAGGTTGAGGTTGAACATAACTCTCATATTCCCCTTCACTATGATAGGGTTTATATCCTATTTAACATAACATTTATTTGATTTCTTAGTGATTGTATTGATAAACTGAACATTTATTAGTAGTAATCCCAAAAAATTTAACCACCATATATATTTTCTATTATGTATTAATATTTATTGCTCCTCAATATTAATCCACCATCCCAAAAATGACTACTCAATCATGATATATCAGTTGTATTTTATGAATTGAATATTGGTTTTAATTGATTAATGATTCCTCATGGAAATATGATAGTAAATGATTTGAAAAAATATAAATATATTCACTCCAGTTTCAATTTTCGTTTTGAGACTAAAAGTAAAAAAACATTGAATTTTATTTTAAACTAAAAGATCCTATCCCAAGGAAAACTATATCATTTATTCTCAATGGATGTTATCCAATTGTCATAATCTTGTTCTCATAGAATTCAATCCTTTTGTTTTATATTTCATATGAATATTTATTATAATACTAGAAGAATATCACCAAAAAAACTTCCTGATTATAGTTCATGGGTAATATTAAAAACTTTGGTCAAGGTTATAATAGACATCTTTATGTATTTTAAAATTAAATTATATTTTGGAATTAAAGTAACTAAATATTATGGAATGTATTTTTTTGAAGTCATATTAATTTTTAAAATGATGTGGAACATTTATTAAAATCCTCGCATTCTGGAAATACATTTGTGACATGGTCTTGTGAATAATTTTAAATTTTCACTCATGAATGAAATTTACCATAAAAAATATAGGCATAAATTTTTCATGTCAGATACATTGAATCTTAAATATAAAATATTCTACTAATTTTATGGTGAAACAATAGTATCAATAGAGTGTACTTACAGTTTATGTCCCACATGAAATATATTTATATATGGTCACCACATAATAACACATATCATGGAAATAACCACCGTTGACAATTGGTAGGTGTCATTGGACCCCTGGTATCACCTTGTGCCACATCGCACTAGTGATGTGATACTCCTACCTCCCCAAAAACCCTAGGTTGATGTTTCTATTAATAATCTTATGTGTCTTACAATGAAAACATTCTAGCATATAAGACGGCTCTCCTACTAGTTTTCTTGGACAATACACCAACCTGGTTGACCATATAGCTTTCTACCTTTGTTTTATGCTATCCCTTTTGGCCCATTTTTTCTAAGTACTAAAGACTACGACATGTACTAATATTCTTTGATGTGAATTAAATTATGATGAATTGATTTACATTTTTTACATAATCAATAACTATTATGATGGTACAAATTAAACTATCTTATATCGTTCTTCATCATGCTTTGCTAACATGATGTGGGTGAGGAGTAGATGGATCATTCTGTACAAAAAAAATCATCATTTCATAATCATATAATTAGATGATACGAGATCCAAATTTATAAAAATTATAAATTAAGAGAACCAATTTGGTCTAAAACACATGAAAATATAAGACTCAAAAGAATATATGAAAGAAAGTTGTAAAACTCCCCCAAATAGTAATATCTTTTTTCCACAAGTTAAAGATTCAACATTGAATCATAATGGATCAAGACTGTTTTAAAAAAAATTGAAAAGTTTTTCCCATTAAAAAGTAATAAAATTAATATTTCTAATTTTGAATGATGTAAAATTAATTCAACATAGAAATTTAAACACATGTCCAATTTATAATTTCCCAACTTAAGGAAAGAATTATATTTAAATTTATATTGTTAATGTTTTATTAACATTCCATTTTATTTAATAATTTACCATGATAGAAAGAAATATTACAACTAATAAAAAAATTGAACTTGATTTTTGTTCATCTCAAGAAATGTCCACTCTATATATAATCTTTCATGTCCTCAAAGTCACCGCATAAGGATTGAAATATTAATATCAATATTTATTTTTCATTAATAATATTATGTCTCTAAGGCACATGGTGTGTTGTTTATGATGTGTAAATAATGTTATGATGGTGTATCATTGGAATGAATTCAAGAAGTGAAGTTCATAATATTCATGTAATATAAAAATTAAAATCATCCTCCATCAAGTCCTTCAAAATAAAATATCACATTCAAAAAACATAATTTATGTCTCAAAAAACCATGAATTAATAAAAAAATTCCTATTCATCTATTTCTTTCTTTTTAGAACGTTTTTATTGAAGCATGTATCCAATACACCCCCCATTTTTTATGGATCATGTTCATTTTTCAGAAAATGGATATTTTTTATATTTTGAGAAGAGAACCCAAATTTGTTAAGATAAGGATGTAATAAATAATAATTAAAAATAAAAAGAACGCTTTCCCAATAAATCTAATTAATAAACCCCAATATTTAATTTCCTTATAAGAATCATTCTATAAATTCATATCTCCCATTCAAATACCAAATGAAATATCATGTATTTATATTCAGAGAAAAAGTGTTGGAATAAAATATTAGCTAGTATATTGCATTATATCAAACCATTTCATGGTATGTATTATTTTACGAAATATTTATGTAATTTTGGTCACAAGGAATAATGGGAAAAATAAATTCATTCAATTACCTAAATTATTTTAATGTGATTCATTTTCATCCTTATTAAATTAGAAAAAAATAAAAATTCTTGAAGTTGTTCACACCATTATTTCTCCCATAAATGAAATAAAAAAAACATTGAAAATTACATATAATTCTCTTATGATAAAGAATTAAAATGTTAGAAAATCACATCATTCCATATAAATTAAAATATATTCTAAAAGACCACTTTTATGAATAATAGTTACAAATTATAATCAATATTATGAATCTTTTTAATAGAATTAAAAAGATTTAAATGGAAATATGTTTTCAGAATTATAACATTAAATTACATTATTTATGAATAGGATGGATCAAAATGTTACCACGTGATAAAATAAATGTCTATGGATATAATGTATCAATGGTTTGATAAAGGGTGTGTAATCACAATGAGTCTATAAGAGGCTTACAAACAACGTAATGGAACATTGTCCCCAAATGTTATTATCTAAAGAGGAAGAAAATATATTAAAAACATCAATGAAGGAAAGTAAAAAACCATTAAAATTGTTCTCCCTAAAATGGTGTGATATAATAAATGATAAAATTCATACAGTATTCAAATATAATTGTAAAATATGGCTTATAAAAAAATATATCACAAAAAAGAAAAAAATGTGACATAGAATATTAATATATAAGGACTTATAGTTTGATTTCAAAAAAGTTCTTCCTAAAAATGGAAAAGTACAATGAAATTAAGATATATAAATCGGAGAATGTGAAATATCTAATAAGTTCTCTTATACATCCCCTATTTTCTTATTTAGTGTCCCATGTGGATAAAATGGAAGGGATGTTGCAAATGTAACAGTAATTTCTAGGTTTTAACTAGGTCCTACAGTAGTTTCTACATCGGTAATCGTAGGCCAAGGTTCATCCTAAATAACATTTGTTGAAATTTAGGTATTTTAGAGTAAAATAAAATTATTACAACTCATGTGAAAAAACAAATTTAAGTGTAATAACTTTTGGAACAATCTCCAGAAGTTAGTGTCAGTCATGTATTTGAATTGTATTTTCCAGAACATCAGTTTGGTTAATGAATCGATACACTATTGTAGTGTCATTTAAAAGTCCCTTTCTATTTTAATGGTATATAATATCTATGATGTGTCACGTTTTTGGTTCATTTAACAAATATGGGAGCTATGTGGTAGAATCTGTATTGATTTTGTGATAGTATGTGTGCTCCATTATTGAAATTGAGGACACCCCTCATGTAACTTGTTTTATGGTTCTAGTTTGGTAAAAATTCTTCTAGGTAAATGGGATTACTATTTATTTCATGGAGGTGGAGTCGATTCTTGAAATGGAGGATACAATGATGGTGATGTGGCACACACAATCCCCAAAAGGTAACAATGTTTCCCCAATATGGTGAAAATAAATGAAAATATTCTCAAAAAAATGATTCACGTCACTTTATAAATTCATCTACCATTATGTGGTAGAGGGTAATGTAGATAATTATACGGATATACATATGGTTGAAGGGTGGAATAATATCTGATGTCCTCACCATATGCAGAACAATATATGGAATACACATCTCCATATTCAAAAGTGGCACCATATTTATAAAAGGGGACATTTTTTATAATAAAGGATGATCAATAAACATAAAAAAAATAATGTAATAAAGGGGAATAAACAGTTAAATACCTTTATGTTATTGTCTATAAATATGAGTAAATATTTACATATAGATATCCTTTTATATTTCTTTTAATGTTCTTCTAAATAATGTGTGACCCAGTTTTTTTATTAATGTTATCTTATTAATATATGTTAAATGGTATAATAATATCATCTTAAATTATTGAAACTTGGGAATCATCCATATCTAGAAAATCATATTTTATGAAATAGTGTAAAATGAGAAGACAAATGGATTTTAGATAAGTAATTGTTTCTCAATCAGCATCATCTAGAATATTAGGGTCTACTTACAAATTATTATACATTTCCTATAAATTATCCAAGATGGGTTCCATAAATAGTGTCTCACAAATTGAAGAAACAAAAAAAATATAAAAAATATATATAATATGTGACAGAAAATGAACTAATCAAGTGAAAATTTCCAATTTTAAATGACCAGCTAAAAGAGAACATTCTTAGGTATGAAATAAGTTGTAGTGATGAACTCTTAAAGAATATCACAGTGATTTTCATACCAAAAATCAAGTGCCTAATAAGAATTGAAAACATATTAGACAAATTTGATGTTTGGTAAAATAATAATCACCTCTATTATTTCAAAATCCAATGTTTTATTAGTCTATATAGCCTTCCTCTACATACCCTATAGCCTTTGTATGAATCCATCATATTTAAAATAAATGAAGGTTTACAAGTATGGAATTTGATTGGGATTAGGTGGAAAAGAGGAAGCTATTGGAGTGGTAGGGTGTGTGGTTGAAGGAAATAAAGGCGATTTTTTAGGTTCTTTCTTTTATTGGGATATAATATTTTTAATTATGGGTGAATATTCATTTTGTACCGAATTATTGGGATTCATTGTTTTGGGTTTGTTGGGTGTGGGGTGTTTAAGAAGATAATATGATGTTTAGCCATTGTTTTACAATGCTTGGGGTGGTAATTTTTCTAATCTAGAAACTAGAGGTTTTGGTGCATGTTTAGATGGAAAATAGAGTGAGGTTTCTTGGGTAGATATATCATGGATGTAGGTGGACTATTCATCTAGGGATGGAAAGGGTGATCATACATGAATCCTTAATACCATCATAGAATATGTATATATTAATACAAAAATGTGGATGTAAATATGTGATTTAAAAGTTTTGTAAGTCTATTGTAGTAACTAAAACACCGATTTCATATAGTGGGTGTAACAGTTTGAGGGAATACTAAAAAGGGGTAGTTGATGAGAACGGAAATGGTGGATGATGACAGTGAAGAGGAATAAATAAAATATGATTGAGTGTTACCATGGTCATATTTGGATAAATAATAGCCACATCCAAATGTCTAGAGTGGAACCATGATAAATGATAAAAAATATTTAATAATAATACACATTAAATTATGATTTTCCCAAAACAAATTAATGGGTTTTACACGTTACAAAATAGAAATTTACATTTCAATGTAGACCATTTCAAATATTGGTTGGAATAAAATATCAATATATTCTCATATGATTTACCATCTATTGTAACCTAAATTTTATCATAGTGGTAGCTCATAATTTTTTAAATGGGATAATAGTTTAAAAAAATTGGTCCCTTGGACCCCATGGTGCAATGGTGGGCTATATGGTAGTAGGCTCAAAATTTCTAGTGATTTTAAATTACATTCTTCTAGGTTCTATGGTGTGGATGGTGTACTATAGAATAAGTAATGTCTCTATATAATAAAAATAAAAAATAATTAGTAGCAAAACATTGGTATTTTAATGTAGTTGTGTGAAGGTGTAGATTTTCCAATTATACCAAAATTAACGATTCATACACTATAGGGTATTTTGTAGAATAAAGATTATAGTTTCTGGGGAATAATTAATTAAATGAAAAATATGGCATAGTGAGGTGGTACATTCCATGAGACAACAATAATTTTAGAAATTCATTAGAGAGATATTAAGCTTGATTGGATACTCATGGGTAGTTTTAGGGTTATACTTCATTGAGTCTTTAGATACCCATAGTATAATAATAACTAAAAAATAAACAATGAAAACATAAAATTACTTTTTTGTTTAAATATAACACATACCTGGGTGGAATACCATTAAACGGTATATTTATAGTCAATATATCAATATAATAAATTCCAATATTAATCAAATTATATGGAAATAATGATTCCCATATAATCCGGATCAATATAAATAGTGAGTCAATTTCTATTGACATTGAAATTTGACTCATCTTTCATTTGAATTTACAAATCTCTATACGGAAAAAATGTACCAAAATTAATGATCCGGACAATCTCGACTTTACATTTCCAATTAAGAAATTAAGCACTGAGTTCAAAAAATCACTTTATTATATGGTTTAATGTTTTTTATTAATTTTATATTTCATGATAATTTTTGTTATATTATTTTGAATGTAATCATTGTCTTTATATCCTCTCAAAATATTCATCACATCATCTATCTTAAAAATTATTTTCTTTCATATGGCATATTAATTCAATTTCACATCCCTGATTTACCAAATTGATCAGCATCCAAGTACTATTTGATGATCAAATTGTAGCTCAATAGCCAATTATAATGGGGGAATTCCAATGGAGTCTCGAATGATTATTGGTAATAACATAAAGAAAAATCAATCATTATTATACAATATTTCATATTTTCATTTCTAAACATCTTCGGAATCTACTTGAGCTTGCAATTTGAATGTTCAACTTATACATTTTTTTTTTGAATATGATTTGGGTAACACGTATTGTATAATACCCTTGGTTTCATTATCAAATCCCCCAATAAATATTTAATTATTTTTTATACTCTTTCACTGATGATAAGATTTTGAAAACCAAAAAATTTAAAATATATACATTTTTAAAAACATGATGACATGTTTTTATGTGTTAGTAGATGTAGCTTCACCCTCAAACCATATAGAAATTTAATTAGTAGAAACCAAAATATATGTATTACCCCTTGAAATAGAGAATGTAAAAAAACAAATTTCCTAAACATTAACTAATTCAACTTCCATAATTATATTTTCGGTAATTGCATCATGTTTTCTAAAGTTCTATGTTATCTGGAAACAATGAAAAAGTATTAAAAAAGCACTTTAATCCTTCAATGACATAGGCTAGAAAACCCAACATTTTAAACAATTTTTAATTTTTCTATCAGGACCAATATTTCCTCCTATTAGTGAGGAGTAAAAAAACAAAAATATAGTCTAAATCTCATTCCCACTCATAAAACATATTAAATTTTTTCCATTAAACATTTTTAAGAGTAATTGACCATCCATAAAATAACATTAATCATCATGAATGAACATATTTTTCTTATAGTATGAATAGTGATAATAAATAAATTGATTGTATATATAGTTATAAATTTCAATATAATGTGTTTTTTCATGATGAATAATTTTATAAGAACCATGGTTAAAAATTATTCATGAATCTCAACTTATGTTTCCCAAGAATGATTATGAAAAAATATCCTATAAATATGACTATACCCCCACAATTTTAATACCCCTTTTAATATAAATTTCAATAAAATATTCTTGAAGAAGTAAAATAAAACTAATCCTCTAAGGGTTGGAATGATTTTTTATAAGAATTTATTTTATCATGGTAAGATCATGAAGTTATATAGCCATTTAAAACACAACTTTTGGTCTTTATTTTTGAAAGAATAGTCTATATCCTATAGTTACTTTTCCACAGTAGGTTGACTAAGAATTTCCTCCATCAATGTTCTACATTCATAATATATTTATAAAAATATTTTATCATTATTCTTCCCTAGAGTCTCTCCCAGTTCACAATCATTGGTATCACACACTAATTAAAATGGTTCCTCAAAGTTAAGAGGATTTATGAGAGGGGTAGTTATTATCATAGTCAATATCTATTTTAGAGCCTATATGAATGTTTTATCAGTGTTTAATTCCACATATTTCCTAAAAATTGAAAGATATTAAGTGTAATATATTAATATAATAAATAAAATGTTGATAAAACCTACCATGAATTATAAATATCATAATTTCCTAAATTATTTTGTCTTCATTCAATTATTTAATCATTCTAATTTTATCAACATCAACATCAAATCCTTATTTAGATATATGGATTCCAAGAAAAATTCCCTTAAAAAACATTATGTTGAATTTCTAATACGTGTGAATAATATTAGTCTCTAAACATTTTTTAAGGACTATGGTGATTTTTCATAATGAAGACATTAAATTCCCATCTATATATCGAGAAATCATCGATGAAATATTCTAGAAACTATTCCCCCACTCGTTGAAAAAGATATCTCATGTACTGCTAAAAAGTGTTAGTTATATTGAACATACCAAATGAAATATGTTTCTAAGTGAGTGATTCATAATTATATGTGAATGATATAACAACATAATTTTTTTAAAGGAAAAAATAGTTTCGATATCATTTGAAACATAAAAAACCAAACTCTGTAAAATAATTATTATTTAAATATGACTATTATATCAAAGATATTATTTTATTGTGTATGAATAGGATTAAATAAATTTTCAAATGTATATAATGTTCCCATTTAATATAAATCTATCTAAATTTATTATTAACTAATCACTCATTTTTAAATAAAATATATTTTATTCATTATGAATGTGGTTTCCTAAAAAAATAATTTTTAATTTCTTTTTATGAGAAAACATTATAATTAGTTTTTGGTACAATTATAAGTTTTATATTATAAAATAAATAACCTTTATTAATCATATTAATTATAATACTTCTGTGTGATTTTTTAGTATTTTTGATGGAACTATTAATTATTTAGTGACTAGTGAAAAATTCTAATTTTTTCTTAAATCATTCGTTCCTTTTAATAAAATAAGAAATTTCAGATTCACATTATTATTTTTATATGGTAATTTTTATTATAATATATTTCATTAAAGAGTTAAATTTTAATCATCTTTATAATAGATATTATAATAACATTATTTTTTGTCTCTAAACCACAATTTTTAAATTTTATTACATATATAATGTATCTCTATATAAAATAAATAAAATAAACCCTAATGTGAAATGATTTTAATGAAATATAAATAATATATAACTATAAAAATGAATTAATTTAATATTAATAAAATTAATTTTCAAATATTTAATATGATATCGTATTATCCTTAAAAAATGCATTTCATGTAAAACTATTTTATGAATAGGTCTACATGTTTGATTTTAAATTAAATTATGCCACTTAGTATATATTAATTTGAAAGAAATGCTTTTTTTATTTTGAATAAATTATATTATCTAATGAGGTCAAATAAAATTATAAACTTAATGGATAGGGAAAATATAAAAAATTACTTATAGTAGTTATGGTGAAAACAAGAATATCATGTGATTGAACTAAACATTTAAGATTTAAAAATGTCCATAAATATTGTCTAATTAAAAATTAATATTAATATTACGAAATAATCTATTCTAATTATAGAATATGTTCCATGTTGTATTTGTTTTTCTTTTGAATAATGTTAATGAAATTCATTTTTATTAATTCCATTTGTGACATATCCCCCACTTATATATGGCAGCCCCATTTCCTATTCACATTAAACTTCCAAAATGAATTGTATTATGCAATACATGAAAACATAAATTCCATAATTTACTCAAATCATAATGTATTCAATTATTTCATTATAAATACAACATATAAAGGAATTTGGTTCGAACTAAATGATGTTGTTTAAAGAAGATGTAACGTCCTCTACCGAGTGTTTTATTTTATTTCTTCTTACACCTCATTAAAATATTATTAAATAATAAATCTATAAAAACATAAAAATTACCCATATACAAAGAAGTTTTCATTTTAATTGAATTCCCTACATCCAAATTATCTTCCCTTAAATGGGAATCAAAATTGTGATTGTATGTATGACAGACTACTGCCTCATAAACAGACATAATTCAATTTCCTTGATTAATTATTTTGATTTTTTATTATGATATATATAATGATTATATATGATATTATTTATATAATTATAAGTATATTATTAAAATACCAAATATAACATCTTAAATATAATTCCTTAAAAAATATGAAAATATCTCCCATGTGTACGATGATCTACCCCTTGCAATGCAATGTGATTAGTTTTTAAATTATGGTTTACATAGAATGTAATAAGGATTAATTTTATTTTTTATATTATAATAATGAAATATTAATGCATATATAAAATAATTATGTTATATACATTCTTATCCTACAATTCATTGAATAATTGTTAATTTCATTCTTGTGTATGGAGGAAAACCACCTCATGATGTGATGTGATTATCATTTATTACTACGTCACATGAATGATATATTTTAATGGATTCAAATAATGAATATGAATTTTATGATATAATTTTCACCCAATAATGGAAAATATAACATATATCTTTTTCTTGTCAAGATCCTTGAAAAGTGGAAATGTTACACACAGATATATATAACCTACCATCTCTATGATTGTATTATAGTTAATTTTTCATTACCATATTTAATTGTTGGATTAAAATTTATAATTTATGAATATAAATGATAATTATATCTGGAATACTTTTCTATATATGCCTCAATAATAATCTCTTTTATCTTGTTCAACTTACCAATGTGATTTTTCACATATGAGCCATTTATTATTATAACATCAGCTGTAAACTTAATTTGTTCGGTAATTAAAGAAAAATGGTTACAAAGTAAAATAAAATGAATAATTTAAAATTTAATTGTTATTAATTAAATAAATAATTAACATTATTTTATAATTTGAAATGTTGCGAAAAGAAAATGATGATTTGGGATAGTGGTTAGTAATATCTTAAAAAAACACATTCCTTAGTGTTTTGTCTATTATCTCTATAACTAGCATTATATATATTTAAAATTTAGTAACAAATATAGATTATATATGTGTGTCTCAAATATACAACTATCCTATTCTCCAATCCTTTTAGGGTGTAATATATTCTTTATGATCATTTTTCATGTTCATTCATTTTTAAATTTCCTATGATTATGATAAGATTCAATATTATAAAATAGTTATTCACTACCATGGAAATTATAATTTTTTTAAATATTATTGATTTCAATTATATAGAAAAAATAGATCATGATCATTTTGTTATGGGTGTTCCTAAATTGTAATCTAGTTCATTTGTTAAAGCGTTAATCATAAAAGGCATATTGAACAATATTATGGAATAAACCTAATCCATTATGGGGATTTTTTGACCATGTGATATTGTATTGGAAGTTATCCATTAATCTAGAATATTTAATATTATATATAGCTTCCAAATTTTCTATGATTTCATTATATAATGATAATTTTTCCATTATTTAATGCTTCCATGGGATTATATATCATTGTTCTCTTCTTGTTATCATGTTATAACATTGTATCACATGATATGTTTTTTATCATGTTAATTTCCATATTGGGATTTTTATCACACCCAACTATTTATGTATTCACAAGTTATCAAAGGAAATTTTAAGATCTCTAATTGATTTTAGGATCTCACTATGTATAATAATGTAAATATTCATTTTTCACCTTTATATGTAATATGAACCATGTCTTCCAAATACACATGGCCTCAAAATCATTGGTGCTTCACTTGTTGTATATTTATATTTTAATATAATGACATAATATATGTAAAAGTATTGGGAATTTATTTTTTGTTTCGGATCAAAATTATAGTCAACCATTTGAAAACATGATGTGAAATATTTATTGAGAAGCCAAGGTAAAACTCTATAAATAATTACAAGTATATAAAAATATCATGGAATATTGATGAATTATATAGTGAGTAGTTTCTAAGAAATTACAAGCATTTTGGTATAATAATAGAAGAAATGGTTTAATCATTGATATATCTATGGGTAATAACCTTTGAAAATGAATTCTTTCTCGTGAATTCAGTATGAACATTAATAAGGAAATGGGACTTTTTACGAACATAGTTTCACACTCTAGAGGGATATTCTTTATATATTCACAATCTTTTTACAACCCATTATTAAGGACTTGAAAAAAAATATGTAAAAAAATCTATTTAGAAACATTACCTTGGATAAAGAATAATAAACCATAGTAGCCCCCATGTTTAGACATACTTATTATTTATAATTTATCTCTTATAATGTTATGAGTTTCCATTTTAATGTTAATAGGTTCACATATTATTCTAAAAATATACTGATTGGAAAGAAATAATAGAATCCTTTCCAACAACCAAAATGATTTGAAATATGAGGAATTTCCCAATGAAATGACTTACCCTATGGGATTGTGATATGAGAACATCATAGTAGTATTATATCAACTAGCACATTTTATGAATAATAAGATTATTCATGTGGAATGAAGTCTTTATTTTAAGAAGGGTCATGTTTCAATCGATCCTATTATGTGAGAAAGTACCCTACCATTAGTTGATATTAGGATCCCCTCATCATAGAAAAATGTATACTCTATATTCGACAGATATTATTTTTCATCCAATTTATAGAGAAATAGTATAATGTGATGGTTGTTTATCGTATTGAGAAACAATTTGTAAGTGATGGACATAGTTTAAGAACACAAAATCCAAGTAATATGTTTATTACATTAAATGGTAAGTCATCTAGAAAATATTTTTTAATAAATATTTTCCACAAAATTACCATAACAAAAAGGATAGAAAGTTCCTCTATATAATGAAAAAGGAAGAATAGTCTATCGAGTTGTATGATAAATAGATAACAAGTCTATTATGGTATGCCTCCAACATTCTTAGAAGAAAATTTTTAAAATATACTTGTTCTATAGTGGATTACTTTCGATTCAATGATAATATTTGGTTCTTCAAGACTTTGATAGTTATGAATAAATTTCCCATTATTCCCAAATAGGTGAGATGAATATTTGTGGAATAAAGTTACTTCATGGTAATTGATTGAAAATATGACAACTGGATTTTTGTTCACTAGTATCAATAGAAAAATCTCATTGAGGAATGTAAAGCAAACATCCATATTTTTAGTGGTGTGGGAGGAATTATCTCTTAAAAATACATTAGATAATTGGAATATGCTTCAGGTTTAGAAAATAGGTACCCCCAGATAATCAGTATCATAATGAAATAAATAATCCCACTAATAAGGAATAAAAAATAAAGTTTTAGATCAACACTCTTCCTATCATACTATATTTTTACTATAACTAAAATGTTCATTTTTTAATATATTTCTCGAATACAATGGTTTTGGTAGTAATTCTAAAAAAACAATTTCTTTGGTAGCAAGTAAGGTCATATTCCTTCACTAATGATCAGGTGAACTCTAACCATGGTATAGTGGGAAGTACCCTAGTTATACATTTATGAATACAAAGAAAAATCCTTTTTCTTGTCCTGTGAATTCCTTAATATCATTCATGTTTAGTATAACTATTCAAACACCCACTCAAAACATGATTGTAGAGCTATCTATGTGAAAAAAATAAAGATATTATTGCATTACCAGTATATGACTCCTCTCTAGTTGATGTTTGATAATTTAATATAATATTAAATTTATTTTTACATATTTTGGGGGATTTTGATTATTTATTGGGATGGATGGGTTGTAATTACATAAATACAACATCAACTATAGTGGGAGGGAGACCACTCTTCACATCCTAATTCATCCGTGGATTCTATACATGTAAAAGGAAGAGGAGGAATTTCCACAGGAATCTTATGTTCAACAATGTATATTATTTCTATATGAGAAATCATATCATGCTCAAATGATCAAAAAGAGTTAGAGAATCAATATTGAAGACATTACTTTTATGATGGATTATATAGATTTATTAAATGAATGATTTCTTTATCATAAACCTAACTAGAAGTATGAGTTCTAAATAAAACATATACCTCATCTCTTCCTAGTTAAATAAATCCAGAAAAAATGTCCACCATTGTGTTTTAATAGTTGAATAATTAGTTAAAACTAAATTTGGTAAAGGGTTTTATATGCCTGACTACTTCACTATGGGATTTGTTGGGTGTCTTCATTGAGAATAAGCATTGGTCAACACTCTTATCCATTGACATTCATGAGCTAATTAAAATAACAATAATTAATAAGAATATCATGTCACTAAAATATTTTTTGTCTGATTAACTATATAGATCAAAATATTTTTCTATGGTGACCCATCAATTTGGATATCACCAATTACCAGTGATGATGAAAGATATTCCTAATATTTTATTTTGAATATTGTATGGACATTATGAGTTCATCGTACATTCTTTTGGAATAATTAATTATATTTAAATATTTATCAAATTAATGAACACATTATTTAGTTATTCCCTAGAAAAAATGTGTTATACTTTATATATGATATTAATATTTACTCCAAAATCATGAAGAATTATTTGAAGCATTTTTATATTTGGAAAAATACCATTTTGAAGGAAATCATATATCCAATTTATAGTAATTTTGATTTATAAATAAAGGATGTATCATTCTTGGGTAAAATTATCCCTAAAAAATGGATATCTATGTATCCTAATCAGATAAAGTAAATAACAGACTATCTTATAACAACATATTTAATGGAAATCCATTGTTTCCATGGACTATCAGGGTATTACAAGTGATTTTTAAGGAAATAGTCAATATTTTAACCTCTCTATCCAAGATAAATCATAATGGACCAATGTATTTTTGGAATAGTGAATCCGAAGATATCATTAAGAGTTGAAAAATACGTGCATCACTATACAATCACTTACACTTCCATCAAGTGGGGAAGAAAATGTAGTTTACAACAAGGCCTGAAATAGGTGTGTATGTTGTATGATATGAAAAATGATAATATGAAAACCTAGGCCACAAGGTAGATAAAAGTTTATGATTAGAACTGTCCCACACATAAATAAGAGTACGATTCATTGATCCTTTCAATGCAGATATGATAAATTAACACTATTGGGAAATGTGTGAAATATATATGGATCAATATCACCCCAAATATAAATTCACACCGATGGATATTAACATGAACAAATGAAGATGGTTAGAACTCATCAAGGTCTATGACTGCCCAATCCATTTCCATCCAGGGGAAGAAAACAAAGTAGAGAATTTTCAAAGTATAAAGGATCTGAAAATTTTATCAATGATGATAATTCAAAAGGATCCATTTTTATAGTCAATGAAATGTATATATTTTTGAATTGTAAAATGATATTCTTCCTACCTTTATTAAATAAATTCTCAACCATCCATTCTTGAGAATATCAATGAGACCCAAAAAATGGATATTGTGCTACAGTAAATGGAATCAAATATTCATTAGTAGAAATATTCTTCATATTTATTTATAATATTCAGAACCTATACATGGGTCCCCTAAAGATAAAATATGAAGAGGATTTTTATATATAATACACAATAATCAGCCTTCTCCATTCCATTGGGAATCACCATGATGTATAGAGATCTGATGAAAAAAATCTACTGGGATATTATCAAGATATAGATGGTGACTTTTTTATATCAATTTTAGGTATTCCAACAGGTAAGTCTTATTAATCTCTTTTTCCATACCATTAAGAATATGAGAAAAAATAACCATGGTTTTTTTAATAATCCGTATGAAACCTAAAGGTAATGAAATCATAAGGGAGGAACTTGATCTCCTCAAAAAATCAACGCATTTAATTTCCATAATGGAATATTTATCTTTTTACCAAATAGCATAGATATATATAATAGAAGTTGTAAGTTTACATGGAGTTCAACTATCTATTGTATATTATCAAGATATGATGTTTACCATGAGATTATACAGATTATATTCGTAATCATTGGATATAAAACTTATTTTCAGTACTGTTTTCACCCTCAAATGGATATTAAGTTATAGGGAACTATCATAATTTTGAAGGATATTCTTAGGTATTATTCAATTGATTTCCAAGGCTCTTGGGATCAAAACCTTCCCATATAAGTGATCACTTATAACATCAGCTTCAATTCTAGAATCTAAAAGGAGGTTTAGGAAGCTCTTTATGGGATGTTGTTTCAAACTATGGCATTTTCAGATAATTATAGATAGCGGAAGATGAATACACATGATCATGCAAAAGAGATGACATACAAGGATCAAACCATTTAGTTTCACATGATATCAATGAAAATTTGAAACCATAGGTATAGAGACAATCATCAATGAGACCAACAGTTTGAGGTTGTATAAAACGTGTTCATTCGAATATCATTATGTAATAATTCCATGATGTTAAATAATATATTATGAATTATCCAAAGATATATCATCCTCTTTTAGATACATGATCTCATTGGAGTTCCGGCCTACTGACTAGTACTCCCACCTAGCCACTCTCAAGTACGTGATATGATCAATGATTCCAACACGAAGAAGTAAATACCAATGTTGGATCAAATGGAGAAGGAAATATTATATGAGGGTTTTAGATTGAATATATTAGATCATAGAGGAACCATTATGCAACATAAAACAACTCACCAAGTAATATTATTGGGGGTGAAACAACAAGTGTAAAGAAGAAAATTTGAACATGAAGTGGAAATGAGGGAAAAGTACCCCCACATAATTTCATAGAATTATTTAATATAAATTTTTAGGAGTTAATTTATTTAAAGGGGAATAATATAACAGCTCATGTTTTTAAGAGGAAAACATTATCTGATAGTGTACATGACATGCAACACGAAACCCAAATGAACCAGGATTTTCAAAAAAAGACCATTATAACCTTATTTTTAAATTGACATATATGAATAGGATTAAGTAATTTATTAAATAAATATAAATTTAATATGAAACATAAATATGTCTATAAATTCTAATCTATTATATATAATGAACTTTTATTCTCCAATGTGACGTGTGGCCTCTACATCCTTCCATGTCTCTCAAAGACATCTCTCCATGAAAAGCTCCTTTATCACCCAGCATTCAGCGTACATCCTTCCCTTGAAATTTCATTCCCCCTTTCTAGGGTTTCAGTTCTCCTACTATTTAGCTTCCCTGATCTCAGTTCTCCGATACCACCTTTGGTACCCTATAATATCATCACCTTGGTTCAGCTACCCATACATCACACTCTTGGATCCTCATATTCTTCTCTACCAGCTCCCCCTCTTCGGCAGTCGCCATCTCCTCATGTTCCCAATTCTCCTCTCCATCATTAGTTCCTCCATCTGATATTTACCACTAAAAATCATTTCCTCCCTCACCATTGATTTTTTTGCTTCATCTTTATCCAAGTATTCTCCTCCATCTACCACTGCTCACAGTTCCTTCCTTTAAACCAAAGTTTTGCGCCACTGCCGTAAGCCCCCTCTCCCCCGACAACAAACCTTAATGCCTTTGGCTTCTTTGCATCCTCCTTTATCTACTACACATCTAGATCCACTACTTCCTCTGATTCTATAGCGGTGACCACGAATTGTAGTAGATTTCAATATTCTTCCAATTGTACACTTATGTTCAGACACTCCATGAAATTATTCATGCATTCTATGCCAGAGCATCGATCCAGCTTGAGTGTTTTACTTCTACAACCATACATGTTTGGTTCAACACATAATCACTTCACCCATTGTACATACCATCACATTATTGTTGTATTTTATCCTTTTTTAAGCTTTAATTATGTAATTCTCTTCATGAATTTTGTTTTTGGATTACATATTTTATTAAGGAATTATTATTTCACACAAATATGCCTTTAGCTCATAACTTTCATACCATACAGTGGTTTCTCATGTTATTTCCAGCGTTCCAATCATTTTTTCATCTATGAAAACCCAAGGAACATGGGAATGGTATCCAAAATTAACTTGTATCATGTGATCTTAGTGAATTTATTTATTTGGAATGAGTTCTATATAAATCATTCATGCATCAATATTCTTCTTCATAGGGTTTTTCTAGGGTTTTGGTTCTCCTACTATCTGGATTCCCCAATCTCAGTTCTCCGGTACCGCCTTTGGAACCTTGTAACCCTGTCACCTCCCTTAGGCTACCCATACTCCACACTCCTATATCCTCATATTCTTCTCTACCAGCTCCCCCTCTCTAGAAGTGGCCATTTATTCCCATTCCCAATTCTTCTCTACATCAATGATTCCTCCTTCCCATATTTACTGCTAAATATCATCTCCTACCCTCGCCTCTAATTTTGGATTCATCTTTGACCAAGTCTCATTATCCATCAACAACTTCTCTTGGTTCCTTAATCTAAACCTAGGTTTCACACCTCAACCGTCGGCCCCATCTACCTCGGCAACAACCCTTAGTTCCTCTGGCTTTTCTGCCTCCTCCATTTTCTTCTCCAAATCCAGATCCTCCGCTTCCTCCGATTCTATAGCGGAAACCATGAATTGTAAGAATTTAAATCTTCATAGATTTGTAAACTTATTTAAAGACACTACATGAATTTATTCTAGCATTCTATGCCTGTGTATCGATCCTGCTTGAATTGTTTACTTCTGAAACCATGCATGCTCGGTTCAACATAGAATCACTTCACCCATGGCACATACCATCACATTATTGTTTAATTTTATCCTTTTTTAGTTTGAATTAGGTAATTCTATTCATTCATATTTTTTGTGGATTACATATTTTCTAAGAGCATTATTTGTTTATACAAATAGGCCTTTAGCTAAAAACATTCATAGCAAATAGTAGTTTCTCATGTATTTGCCAGCGTTTCAATAAGTGTATCATCTATGAAAACCCAAGGCACATGGGAAAGGCATCATAAATGAATATGTATCATTTGACCTTAGGGCTTTTCAATATTTTGAATGCAGTCCATATAAATCATTCATGCATAAATATTCCTCTTTTCAGGGTTTTCCTTTATATACATAGGCATTCTGTTGGGAACCAGTTGTTTTTAGGTGTTGATGTTTTTAGAAGGAACTAATTATAAAGGATGGAAGATGGATTGAGTTTTGTCTTTTGTTGTTTAACATAAAATACATAAAACTATTTTAACACTATTTTTTCTTTTTTTCTTTTAAAAGTTTTTTCTTTTGCTTTAAATGTAATTGTTTCTCTATTAGTCACACATAGATATTTCTAGATTTCTCCATTCATCACTAAAACTATTTCATTCCACATATACTTCTAACATCATGTATGAATCATTTATTATCAGCTAACCACCTACAACTATGGACTATAACCTCTGTTCCATCCCACATCTGCTTTTCAGTTCAGGTTTGTGATTATTTCTTCTCGGCATGCTTACTCCGACTATGCATTGCATATTCTATTCCCTCCCGTATAATCTTCTTAGTTAAAGTATGATATTAATTACAAATTCCAAAACCTAACTCCTTGATTATGCACTTTTCATATCATTTCACATATTACATCATGTTCAATTTTAGTTATCATATTTTTCTTAGTATGTTTGAAAATAAAATACTTATACTATGCTTAATTTTAGGTGTGTGATCATATATTGTCAGCTCACTTCTTGTGTCTCCTATTCACACATCGAGAATGAGATTAACTAACTATTTCAAAACCTAAATCATTTTCTTCTGCATTATGATAATCAAAAATCTAAATGGGTTGATTTTGTGTTTTCTCAACGGGATATTCATGTGAGTGCACATAAATAAATAAAATGGTAATAAAAATCTAATATTTTACTATTTCAAACAATAATATATATTCATTGGTTCCATATTGTGGGAGTATTATATTAATGTTTTAACCATATTAGGTTTCATTATGATAGGTTTATGCATCTTGGTATCATTGTTTCATATGATTATATATTTATTTGGGATGGAGACTTAGGAGTTCATGATTTGGATATAGAAAGCCAATCTTTTCCTAATGATTATAATGTTGGTGCAATAGTTAAAAAGGTCAGTGATATTACCAATGTCATTTTTTAAATATTTTCTACCCATATTGTGTGTATGATTGAAGTCACTTTTCATGTAGTTCCTGTAAAACGTTACAATAATTTTGTTTCATTATGATAATCAGACATCTAAATGAGAGGAGTATCAGTGGTCTTAATGGTTTATTCATGTGAGTGGACATAAACAGATTTTTTCTCTAATGTAAACATATAGTGTTTTTTAGAAGAAAATGATTATGAAGGACGACGAATGGATTGAGTTTTGTCTTTTGTTGTTTAACATAGAAAACCTAACACTATTTTTACACTATTTTGTCTTTTGTTCTTTTCACAGTTTTATATTTTTCATTATATGTAATTGTTTCCCTATTAGTCATACATAGATATTTCTGGATTTCTCCATTCATCACAACCCCTATTTCATAAAACATCTACTTCAAACATCAGGTATGCTTCATTTATTATTGGCACACCACCTCTAATTATGGAGCGTAAACACTATTCCAGCCCACATCTACTTTGTAGTTTAGTTTTGTGATTATTTATTATCAGCTTTCTTACTTCGTCTATGCGTTGAATCTCCTTTTCCCTCCCACATAAGCTTCATAGTTCAGGTGTGAGATTAATTACCTATTCCAAAACAGAAATTCTTGATTATGAATTTTTCATTTCATTTCACATATAACATCTTGTTAAAATTTAGTTTTCTAATTTTTTATGTAATGATAGAAAATAAAAAACTTCTACGCGGATTAATTTTAGGACTGTGATCATATCTTCTTGGCTTGCTTCCTACATCTTCTTTTTACACTTCAGTAATGATATTAACAACCTATCACATTCCACATCTGATTTGCAGTTCAGGTTTGTGATTATTTCTTCTCATCTTTCTTACTTGTCCTATGGGTTTCATCTCTTATTTCCTCCTGTATAAGCTTCGTAGTTCGAGTATGATATTAATTACCTATTCCAAAACAAAACTCCATGATTATGCATTTTTCATATAATTTCACATATCACACATGGTTATAATTTCGTTTTTTTATTTTTCATGTTATGTTTTAAAATTAAAAACTTCCACTGTACTTAATTTTAGGTATGTGATCATATCTTCTCGGCTCGCTTCCTGCATCTCCTATTCACACATCTGGAACGACATTAACTACCTATTCCAAAACCTAAATCCTTTGCTTCTAAATTATGATAACTGAACATCTAAATGTGATGAGTTTGTGTTTTCTCAAAGGGATATTCATGTGAGTGCACTTAAAAAAATAAAATTGTATGAAAATTTTACTATTTTACAATTTCAAATAGTAATATATAATCATTTTTCCAAATTTTGGGTGTTTTAGATAATTTATTTGAACCTTATTAGGTGTAATTACAAGAGGTTTTGGCATCCTATTATCATTTCTCCAAAAGATTATATATTTATTTGGGATGATGGCTTAGAATTTCATGATTTTGATGTAGAAAATCAGGCTTTGACTTATTATTTAAATGTTGATTCAATAGTTAAAAAGGTCAGCGCTATTACCAATGTCATTTTTTACATTTTTTCTACACATATTATATGTATGATTGAAGTTTCTTTTTAATGTAGTTATCATAAACCTTTACAATAATTTTGTTTTATTATGATAATCAAACATATTAATGAGTGGAGTTCGAGTGGACTAAAAGGTTTATTCATGTGAGTGATCATAAATAGACGTTTTCTCTCATGTAAACATACTGTTATTTGTTTATTTTTATGGTTTTCACTGTGTTTCTTCTATTATTTTTAGGATATGGTTTCACCTTGAATAATAGGTTTTTTCTTGGAAATGTGTAAATCTAGATAAAGTTTTTAACCGATTGTGATAGTACTATTACAATTTTCATCGCTTTACTACTACTTTTATGCATAAATGCATACTATATATATTTTTTCATTTATTGTATAATGACAGATTACAGGGATTTGTTCCTTTAAATGGTTTTTGATGGGTAAATTATATTGATTCCTAGATATTGGTTTGCATCGAAGAACGTGTCTTTGCACTGAAAGATAGATGGTTCAGTTGATGTTGGTACCAGACAATCCTAAACTGCATCATATGTAAGCTTATTCAATTTTTCAGAGTTATTATCTGCTTCAGATTTTTATATCTCTAGTTGATGGATATAATAATACTATTTATGTTTGGAAAATTGGGATGGATCTCTACTTAGGTTCTTAAATTCATAATAAGAAATCTTATCCATTTACTATGTTCTTTTCATTATTGGTTGAAGATAACATCATGTTTAACTTTATTTTGACTACTGGATCTATTTGAGTCTTATGGTCTATTAGCATCAAATTTAACTCTACATGGATTTTAATGGATTGAAATCACTTTTTTATAATAATAAAATAGTGATTGTAGTAAACTTTATGATTCCTTCCTGGAATTATTAGGAGAAATTAGAATATCTTTATCTAAAAAACAATTGTTTCCCTCATCGACTATCCGTAGCTATATTGTTTATGCTTACCTACATACATATGTATGTTTTCATGCACGCGTGTATTTATTCCAAGCGTCCATGCCAATATATTTGAATTTTTATTTCATATAGAGAAGTATGAAAAAGAATTTAAGGAATCCAAATTGGATGACTTGGAAGATAAGAACATTGAAAGAATTTCCATTCATAGAAGTACCCACTATAATTCTGTACTCTTTATGGATGAATATTCATCTGATTCAAATGCACCCAAATATTTGGGTTGTTTGGAGTGTTTTTCATTAATCTTAGACAACTACCACTACCACTTTGTCCCATTTATTTGTAACATTCCAGAGTCTTCAATTTTCGATTCTTCTGATATGCACTCATATCGTAGACCTGAAAAAATAGTATTACATCTCATCACTATAAATAAATCAGATATTGGCTTGCATTCTTGGTTTGTGTTAAACCCTATTACCCCTACAACTGTTTAAGTTGAATGAATTCACCAGTTTGACTAGTTAACAATAGATAATGTTCAAGTTCATAAAGCTGTAGAGAGTCATAAGGGATTCACGAATTACTTTTATGGGAACCACATTCCCAGGGTCAACCTAAGTGATACTACTCCACAAAACATTGCATTGGGATTTTAATATAGGAGTCCCATGTTCATTTCCTTTCTCAACCATCTATATATATATTTTCCACAGGTAATTAGATGTAATAGTATGCATTTTTTCCCATTAGTTTATTTTTGTTAAATACAAATCATTGGAGTAAATGGAATGAAAAGTTGAATACACCTTCCTTATATTTGGTCTGTAGTTTTTCTTATTTTCCTCATTTTCCCTTTATCATTTACAACAAAAAAAAGCTATAATTTTCAATTGGTTATGTGTTGTAATATCTTTAGAAACAAATTTAATTTACCTTTCATATTGAATGATATTTTTGAAACGTGACATTACCTGTCACGACCCATCCTCGGGGCCCGTGCCGTGACTACCCCAAGCCCGCCTTCCAAAGGCCAGGGGCTGGTGACTAGCACCAAAGCGTAAATCCAAACAAAATGGAAGGCATTGCCTTTGAAAAATAAACAAACACCACAGAGAAAGAAAGCGGAAAATTAAACACTAAGTACAAACTGTAACAAGCTGTGCTGAAAGTAAAAGGGGTCATAAATACAAGCCCAACTGTAATGTACAACTGAAGGGAAAAACAACAACTGAAAAGAAAAGCCACAGCGTCGAGCCGTCCTTTGGAAGTCCCACCTGAAGGGTGGGTACAGATAGCCTCCTCTGCTCCTTGGGTCCACCTGACCGCTCCGAGTACGTCCTGCCCAGTGGTCCACCTCTAGGTATCGTCCTACTCTGCAAGCCTCCACCACGATCAGCGCTGTCCGTCGTCTGCAACCAACACAACGTAGTGCAGGCGTAGCCCGTGCAGGGGTGAGTATAAGCTACTCTGTGGGGACCCCGATACCCCCGAAGGTCTCCCAAAATCCACAAAGGATAAACCACAAAGGAAAGATACAATCATGAAGTAACATATGACGTGACTTAGGTATATGCCCATACATATACCTAAGTCATCAATTCCCGTTCAACTCCAACGTCCGAGCCCAAGCACAACCCATTCCAAACAGGAAAGCAAACGTATACCCACACAGGATAGCTCAACACAATCCTCAAAGGAGAGTAAACAGTAAATCCACACAGGATAGCTCAACACAATACACAAAGGAGAGTAACTCAAGATTCAGGTCACACATGTATACTTCTTCGGATGACAATAAAGATGATCACTGATCTATCTAAGTCGTCGGACCCACAAAGGATCGATAGGTAACTAACCTCCACAATGACCCACACAGGATCGGGCCCACACAGGACCTGTAGTCGCTAGCTCACACAGAACTGCTGAGTGCTGACCCATACAGGATCGGACCCACACAGGATCGGGCCCACACAGGACCTGTAGCACTGATCCACGTAGGATCGCTGAGTGTTGTAGTCATCGCAGTCCACTGACGATCTCTATACAGTCGTCATCGTAGTCCAATGAGGATCTCTGCACAGTCGTCGCTGCAGTCCACTGAGGATCTCTGCATAGTCTTCGTTGCAGTCCACTATGGATCTTTGCACAGTCGTCACTGTCGAAGTAGTAGTCGCAGCCAGCTCTAGGGTTCTCGCACACAGCAAGCTCGTTCGGGAGGGTCCGCTCCACGAGCCGAGAGGCCGATACATCAACTGTCACAAATTCCGAAGTTGATGTATCCAAAAGTTCCGTATCGTCCATAGGAACTCAACGTCGCAGACGGCGCGTCAATCGGACGCCCTGCCTGAGAGTTATTGGCTTTTTCGTCCAAGGGGCCCTATTGGGTTTTTAAAGCAAAACCAACCCGACCGTACTCCACCTGCGTCCAAACCTCAAGCGGAGTGAGCCAAATAATCCTTCTCACATAGAGGAATTCAACAAAGCTGATGGAACGTCAATCGGACGTCCGTAGCTCAAGAATTGAGCGTTTCTGTCCCAAGGCCCGGTTGGTTTTGTGTATTAATCAACCCGGCCGAACTCAAAGTATTCTAAAACCTTTAGTGCGATATATTGAAACAACCGACTCAATCCAAGGATCGTGTTGCCGCTGACGACAAGTCGTTTGGAGGCACGGAGCTCAAGATACGGGCATTTGACCGAAAATGGTCCGAAGACGGGCGGTCCAGCCCGACCCCCCCCCCCCCCCCGGGGTCGGCCGAACCGGGCCGACCCGACCTGGTCCGACCCGGCCTGGTCCGGCCAGGGCGCGGCCCGGCCGGTCGGACCGGCCTGACTCGGTTCGGCCGAGCGGCCGAGTGACCGAGCGCCGCGGGGCTCTGCCCCCGCGGTCTGGAGATGCCGCGGCTTCAGCCGCGTCCTCTGCGGACGAGCTGGACCCGCGCGGTCGCCGGTCTGTTGGCCGCCGCCGGCGCGGCTTCAGCCGCGGCGGTCTCGTCCGGCAACGCGCTGGGGCGCCGCCGCCTCCGGCCGTAGGGGCGCCGCCTTCCCGGCGACCCGCGCCGCTGGAATCTTCCGCGGGTCACCGGAGTTGCTCCGGTAGTCCGTTTTCCTTCCCGTATGTGCCGGTGTTCCTCCCGGGTTCCATTCTTCACTACGGGATCAACAAATTTCCCTTGCGTCACGTTTTGTCGTCGCCCGCCAAATCCGCACAACCACGAAAAACAGCGGAGGGTTGTCAGGCCGTGTTCGTTTGGCCCACACCCTCCGCGTTAGATAACAACAACGGGAGAAATAATTCAACACATGAAAGTCCTCCAACTGTACCCGCAGCTCTCGAAGCTCAGCGGGGGCCATCCAAAACGCTGGAGTGGATATCAGGGCTATCCCGGGGTACAAATCAATATAAAAGTCTACCTATCTTTGAGGAGGTAGCCCCGGAACGTCGTCGGGGAAGACGTCCTCATACTGATCTACCACTGCAGGAAAACTAAGACTCTGTACGTCAACTTCTCCAAGGATGAGGCTAGCCAACTGATGAGTGATGGAATACCCTCTCCTCTATAAGAGTCCCTCATGTGCTTCAAAGGCTCCCTTCTCACCGATTAAGATGAACCTTGTAACACCCCGAGCTTCCACGATACGCTTCTCATTCAATAATTCAATAGCTTTCATTGTACGCAACTTCGAGTTCTAACGCACCGCGACTAATCAAAGTAGCCGTTATGAATAGTGAAACCACTAAGTGGTAGTTAAATAACTGATATTTCGTTTAAATGAAATATTACCACTTCTGTGATTTGATTTTCAAAAATCCGACATACATGGTTGTCATTAAGAAGTAAAATGTAGTTCAATGAGATTAAAATAATTTTTTGGTGAATAGTAACTTTTAAGTTCTTAATCGCGATTAGAGGTAACTAGTGTAGTTTAAGGTAAAAATAATATTTTAATAATATGAGATGAGCTTGACACTTGTCCTACTCCTATTGGATGAGTCATGGCCCACCATGACAACCCATGGGTCAACTTGGGGACCCCATGGAGCCACTTTAGTTGGAAAATGACATTAATATATATTTATTTAATGTTAAAATTAAATTGACACAAACATGAGTTGTTTTACTAAAACAGTTTTTAAGTGGGGTTACACAAGTCCAAATTTTTACTATAAATATTCATTAGAAAGCTAAAAAGATTTCCGACATCATATTATTTTTTTTATACTTTTTAGACATTGAATAAATTAAATTATTTATGACATCATTATGATGCAGCGATGACCTCATTATTTAACGATTTAAATAAAATGAGAAGATAATGAAAAATCCAAGGCTTACACTTGTCCAAAGCCTATTGGATAAAGAGATTTCGAACCCTTATCACCTTAGCCACGAATTATATAAGTTTGGGACCTTTAGAATCCGAAAAGCATTGTATAATAATGTAACATTTCAATCTTTCCAAAAGAGCCCCTCCTCTCCTCTTATAAAAGGCCCCCACCTCTAACACCTCATTTACACTTTCAAGCCATTGGGATCGGCCAACCTCTGCCCAAATACTCTCCCAACTTCCCCCTCTTACTACTCGAAGCCCCACATTGGGCAGAACTCTTCCCAAGGAAGCCTTTGGCTCAAATCAAAAAGTGTTACCCGATTTTGAGATAATGTCTTCTCTAATGTTGTTTTGTTTTATTTTTCTTCTCCAACCCCCTAAACTCTTTTTATTCATTTATTTTGTAACAACACCAGTATCCTCAATATACTAGGATGTTGTTATAAGAAGTATTCGAGCTACACTTACACACACCTACATCTAATGGTTAAAGAACATACGGTTTCTGTGGATGGAGAATTTCTGCCTCACGAAATGATGATTGTTCAACACTCATATAACACCTTCAGAAGGTGGCCATTAAGATGTCAACATATTTATATATGATATATAATGTGTTTATGTTTTACTTATGCTTCTGTATTTCTCATTTATGGCATACTTTATGATTTCCATTATGGGTAAAACGCGATAATTTCATTTTAGGAAGTGCGGACTACCGCCCCCTCAAAGTGATTTGAATTGTTAATGCCATATGTGGGATGTATAAAGTATGGAGTAAATGGTATTATACACTATATTATACTGGAATTATATTATACATTTATATAAATATGATATCGTTCCATTAAATATGAAATTTAAATGAAAGTAGCGTTCATGCGTACGTACGGCTTACCGTCTCCATGAACGGTGCATTTCATTTCTTACCTATAAATGTTACGTAATATTATAAATGAATGTATATACTGGATATATAAGATATATATGACATCTAAATCATGAATATATTTCTGGAGATAATGGATATTCTACCACATAAACAAATTGTAATTATAAGAAGTTTATTGTTGACTCAAGTACCAAAGATCGACAAAACGACCGTTATTAACTTAAATAATTACATAATGTTCATATCATTGTAATAAGTGATATAATAAGGATAATGAAATTGAAAATGGTTCTTAATAAGGTATATATTTACTCTAGTTTATTATTCAGGAGGTTAAAGAACGGTTGAGTCAAGTCAGACACGAGGTAAGGGAATTTCTTAACCCAACTTCCATTCTTTGGGTTAATCTCCTACTTTCAAATTATGTCATGGTATTATTATGTCCTATATTTTATTTATACTTTCATTATGTGTACATATAGTGAATACACATAGTATATATATTTTATTTAAAAATGATCTTTTAAGGGACTTTTTCTCAATCTCCATTCATTGAGGCATATTTTGTTTTATACACATACTTCTTTTATACGGTGTATAAACCCCTTTTACTTTTACGTATATTCAAAAGGAATCTTTTTTATACGAAGCGTTTACTAAACGACAAAAGGGAATGTTTTTTTCGTACGTATGCGGCGACAACGACTTCTCCACCGCCGTGACCACTATTTGATTTTCGGCTTCCTATACAAGCCATCTTTTTTTTAATGAAAAATAAATACAAAGTTTTAACTTTCTTTTATTTTGGTATTGAAAATGGATTTGAAAGCGTTTTTATTATAACAATGTGTTGTATTGATATCTTGTGATTGAAATGTAGAAATTTTATGTTTCCTTTATGCATGTTTTATGTGATACGATTATGTTATGGTTTATGAGATGTTTAAACCTGTTCATATGAGGAATGTATTGGACTTAATAAGTGACGGGTGGAGCCCGCTATAGCTCCTTGATGCATCTGTATGTCTCATGAGACAACTAGATGTGGAATTGGCTGAGGCCCTTTCCCAATTTGTTTTATGGTTTTGGTCGAGGCCTTAATCATTTTAGATGTCTTGGCCGAGGCCTTGACAAAATGTTTCAGAATGTCTGGCATTATACATTCCCTCATTATGAAAGTGGTTATTGATATTGCATGTGATTATTCGACCAGTAGAATATCTATGTGATGAAGTGAATGGCATTATCTCATTTTACTTTTTCCATATTATGTTGAAGTTCAAGTTTAAAAGGCTTTTGTTTTAGTTACACATTGCCTTAAATGTTAATGTTTATTTATGAAAGCTTCCGCTATATTGATAACCTTACTGAGCATCTGAGCTCACCCCTTTCAATGTTTTAATATTTTCCAGGATGTGAAGAAGTATTTTATGAATGACCTGCAGGGATAGTCTGAAGAGGATAGAAGTGTGGACTATGGAGACTATGTTATTATAGTTTTTCACTTTTTGATGTAATGTAACATTTATGAATGTATCTAGTGTTTCCAAAGCTACTAAACTAATCGGTCTTTCGAGACTTGATCTTTTGTGATCATGCCAATGTTATGTAATAATGCACCGACTCTGGGTAGCTGGGGTCGGGGCATTACAGTTGGTATCAGAGGCAGTTTAGTAGTAACCTTGGAAGCTAGATTTAGATAAACTCTGATTAGAGCACATAGCCCAAAGATAGACTTTGAGGATTAGTAAAGAAGAACTTCCTCGAATTTTGTTATTGTAGAGATTTTGTGAGTTTTCCGAGAAATACATCCCTGTCTGGATACGAGCAGGTAGAGGCGGCTCTGGCACAGATGTACCTAAGGGTCAAACCTGAAAACACCGCTTTGAGCTAGACTCGAACGGGAACTGGTGCACGACAACGGGCCTTGCTGCACTGTTGGTTACGACACTCCCGGGTGATATGCTTAGGATAATTCTCATTTTCTTTACAAACCACTATTAATGGTTATGAGTATATACTTCCTCAAATAAAACCTTTTCATGATTATGGATTATATCCATAAATAGTTCAATTTATGTTAAGTATTTTACAAGTATGGAATTATGTATTTTGATTCATAAACTAATCTAGTTTATGCCATTGTTTAGAAATGGCACTTAGTGGAAGGAATGGAAACCGTATCAATGCACGCACTCTGTGTAGGGATTTCCCTCCTTCTCAAGATAATTATTGTGGATCTGGAGATACAACTGGTGCTGATCAACTTATTACCATACTGGGACAACTCACTCAAGTTATGAATAATAACCTTACTCGTATGGATCACCCTGATCCACAACGTGGAGGATCAATGTTAGACCACTTCATGAGGAAAAAACCACCAACATTTAATGGGGATACAAATCCGTTAGTAGCTGAGCAATGGATAAACTCCATAGAGAAAATATTCCAAGCCTTGGGGAGTAGCGAAAGGGAGAAGGTTGTCATGGCAGTTTACCGCCTCACTGGAGATGCCAATCAGTGGTGGTCGCTGATTCAAAACACAAAGGAAGATGATGACATATCGAATATGGAATGGAGGGAGTTCAAAGAGCTTTTCTTAGAAAAATACTTTCCTCGTGACCATCAAGCAAATATGGAAAGACAATTTCTGAGTCTGAGGCAGAAGGAGGATGAGAATGTCGCAAAGTATGAGGCTAACTTTACAAGGTTAGCGAGGCATGCTGACGATTATATACGTAACCCAAGGACTAAGATTGATCGTTTCTTTGATGGGTTAAAACCATTTCTCCGTCGAGCTTTAGTATCACAATCCTTCTCATCATACGAAGATATTGTCTCGTGTGCTATCAAGACAGAAAAGGAATTCTCTAAGTCTTATGACAACAAAGTAAAGAAAGAGAATAAGAGAACGGTGGAACAAGAGACAGATAAAGGGAAAAAGGGAAAGAAGGATTTTCCATTATGTGATAATTGTGGGAAGAATCACCCTGGTACTTGCCTAAAAGGAATGGGAGTTTGTTATAAATGTGGAGAAAAGGGTCACCAGGCTCGTGATTGTAAGGGAAAGAAAGTGGCTATCAAAGTTGAATGCTACAATTGTAGAGAAATGGGTCATTATGCAAATCAATGTCCTAAGCATCATGGAAACTTACCTCGGAAAAGGCCAAGGGATCAAGGACAATCTTATGTTGTTACTACAGTTGATGCAGAATAATTAATGTATTGGTGCTTTTGGACTCATGGATTATATTCTGGTTATTATAATAATGTGATATATATATAAGGATTGTACTGCAGTACTTGTTGTTTCAGTAAGGTTTTAATATGATGAAGGTAATTATATTTTTAGTATGTGACAATAATAGAAACTTTACTTTGTTTGGGGAATCTGATAAATTGATTTTGGAATTAAGAGACCTTTTAGAGAAAATCTGGACAGAGGTATTTTGGATAACTATAAAGGTTGGAGTGGATTAATTTGATCTTTGGATAGTATTGTTTAAGGTTAAAAATTTATGAAGATTATTTTTTAATATTATAATACTATAGTTTTAGGAAAAGGACAACCTGCAGGGTGGGGCAGAACTCATCGCGTCGGACAAAGCTGTAGGAATCGAACCCACAATCATAGTGCGACAGGCCTTTATTTCCTACCACTAGCTTACAGGAAGTCCCTGGTTATTACAAAATAATTTTACTAATCTAAATGGTATGTGTTAACATTTGGAACCTTATACAATTAGGATAAATAGAATATTTTTGAGTTCCGTTACCATTTGGAGTAAAAGTTGGGTTTGTGGTAAAAATTTATTAACAAATGAAAGTATACATAACAAGTATGTATATTCCCTTAAGTTCTTAGTAAATCTCTTAAATAAATTCCTCAACATTATAAAAGGTAACTTAAAACAAAAATGTTTTCGGTTAACTTTTCCAACTGGGGATTCAATGACCGTTTAACCAATCACAAGTTTGTGATTTTCTTGTTGTTAAAATTCTCTAATCTTGTTTTCTATAACTCTCCATCAGACCTTGATGGTTTGTTTCTCCTCCATATCCATATTTTCATAGAATCCTAGAATAGGCTATATCGGGTGACCTTTGTACTTATCTTGCTTTCTTTTAATGTTATATATTTATTAACCTTATTTCTGAAGTGGGTTTTCCTCAAAGGTATTTTCTCTTTTCAACCTTTTATTTTCAAAGAAAAATTTCAAATTGCGAGGACGCAATTTATTGAAGGAGGGGAGAATGTAACACCCCGAGCTTCCATGATATGCTTCTCATTCAATAATGCAATAGCTTTCATTGTACGCAACTTCGAGTTCTAACGCACCGCGACTAATCAAAGTAGCCGTTATGAATAGTGAAACCACTAAGTGGTAGTTAAATAACTGATTTTTCGTTTAAATGAAATATTACCACTTCTGTGATTTTATTTTCAAAAATCTGACATACAGGGTTGTCATTAAGAAGTAAAATGTGGTTCAATGAGATTAAAATAATTTTTTGGTCAATAGTAACTTTTAAGTTCTTAATCGCGATTAGAGGTAACTAGTGTAGTTTAAGGTAAAAATAATGTTTTAATAATATGATATGAGCTTGACAATTGTCCTACTCCTATTGGATGAGTCATGGCCGACCAAGACAACCCATGGGTCAACTTGGGGACCCCATGGAGCCACTTTAGTTGGAAAATGACATTAATATATATTTATTTAATGTTAAAATTAAATTGACACAAACATGAGTTGTTTTACTAAAATAGTTTTTAAGTGGGGTTACACAAGTCCAAATTTTGACTATAAATATTCATTAGAAATCTAAAAAGATTTCCGACATCATATTATTTTTTGTATAATATTTAGACACAAAATAAATTAAATTATTTATGACATCATTATGATGCAGCGATGACCTCATTATTTAACGATTTAAATAAAATGAGAAGATAATGCAAAATCCAAGGCTTACACTTGTCCAAAGCCTATTGGATGAGGATATTTCGAACCCTTATCACCTTATCCACGAATTATATAAGTTTGGGACCTTTAAAATCTGAAAAGCATTGTATAATAATGTAACATTTCAATCTTTCCAAAAGATCCCCTACTCTCCTCTTATAAAGGGCTCCCACCTCTACCACCTCATTTACACTTTCAAGCCATTTGGCTCGGCCAAACTCTACCCAAATACTCTCCCAACTTCCCCCTATTACTCCTAGAATCCCCACTTTGGGCAGAACTCTTCCCAAGGAAGCCTCTGGCTCAAATCAAAAAGTGTTACCCGATTTTGAGGTAATGTCTTCTCTAATGTTGTTTTGTTTTATTTTTCTTCTCCAACCCCCTAAACTCTTTTTATTAATTGATTTTGTAACAACACCACTATCCTCAATATACTAGGATGTTTTTATAAGAAGGATTCGAGCTACACTTACACACACCTACATCTAATGGTTAAATAACATACGGTTTCTGTGGATGACGAATTTCTGCCTCACGAAATGATGATTGTTCAACACTCATATAACTCCTTAAAAGGTGGACATTAAGATGTCACTATATTTATATATGATATATAATGTGTTTATGTTTTACTTATGCTTCTGTATTTCTCATTTATGGCATACTTTATGATTTCCATTATGGGTAAAACGCGATAATTTCATTTTAGGAAGTGCGGACTACCGCCCCCTCAAAGTGATTTGAATCGTCAATGCCATATGTGGGATGTATAAAGGATGGAGTAAATGGTATTATACACTATATTATACTGGAATTATATTCTACATTTATATCAATATGATTTCATTCCATTAAATATGAAATTGAAATGAAAGTATCGTTCATGCGTACGTACGGCTTACCGTCTCCATGAACGGTGCATTTCATTTCCTACATCTAAATGTTACGTAATATTATAAATGAATGTATATACTGGATATATAAGATATATATGACCTCTAAATCATGAATATAATTCTGGAGATAATGAATATTCTACCACATAAACAACTTGTAATTATAAGAAGTTTATTGTTGACTCAAGTACCAAAGATCGAAAAAACGACCGTTATTAACTTAAATAATTACATAATGTTCATATCATTGTAATAAGTTATATAATAAGGATAATGAAATTGAAAATGGTTCTTAATAAGGTATATATTATCTCTAGTTTATTATTCAGGAGGTTAAAGAATGGTTGAGTCAAGTCAGACACGAGGTAAGGGAATTTCTTAACCCAACTTCCGTTCTTTGGGTTAATCTCCTACTTTCAAATTATGTCATGGTATTATTATGTACTATATTTTATTTATACTTTCATTATGTGTACATATAGTGAATACACATAATATATATATTTTATTTAAAAATGATCATTTATGGGACTTTGTCTCAATCTCCATTCATTGAGGCATATTTTGTTTTATACACATACTTCTTTTATACGGTGTATAAACCCCTTTGACTTTTACGTATATTCAAAAGGAATATTTTTTATACGAAGCGTTTACTAAACTACAAAAGGGAATGTTTTTGTCGTACGTATGCGGCGACAACGACTTCTCCACCGCCGTGACCACTATTTGATTTTCGGATTCCTCTACAAGCCATCTTTTTTTTAATGAAAAATAAATACAAAGTTTTAACTTTCATTTATTTTGGTATTGAAAATGGCTTTGAAAGCGTTTTTATTATAACAATGTGTTGTATTGATATCTTGTGATTGAAATGTGGAAATGTTATGTTTCCTTTATGCATGTTTTATGTGATACGATTATATTATGGTTTATGAGATGTTTAAACCTGTTCATATGAGAAATGTATTGGACTTAATAAGGGACGGGTGGAGCCCGCTATAGATCCTCGATGCATCGGTAGGTCTCATGAGACAACTAGACGTGGAATTGGCCGAGGCCCTTTCCCAATTTGATTTATGGTTTTGGCTGAGGCCTTAATCATTTTAGATGTCTTGGCCGAGGCCTTGACAAAATGTTTCAGAATGTCTGGCATTATACATTCCCTCATTATGAAAGTGGTTATTGATATTGCATGTGATTATTCGACCAGTAGAATATCCATGTGAAGAATTGAATGGCATTATCTCATTTTACATTGGCCATATTATGTTGAAGTTCAAGTTTAAAAGGATTTTGTTTTAGTTATACATTTCCTTAAATGTTAATGTTTATGTATGAAAGCTTCCGCTATATTGTTAACCTTACTGAGCATCTGAGCTCACCCCTTTCAATGTTTTAATATTTTCCAGGATGTGAAGAAGTATTTTATGAATGACCTGCAGGGATAGTCCGAAGAGGATAGAAGTGTGGACTATGGAGACTATTTTATTATAGTTTTTCACTTTGTGATGTAATGTAACATTTATGAATGTATCTAGTGTTTCCAAGGCTACTAAACTAATCGGTCATTCGAGACTTGATCTTTTGTGATCATGCCAATGTTACGAAGTAATGCACCGGCTCTGGGTAGCTAGGGTTGGGGCGTTACAAACCTGCTCTCGTCGGTGCGCACACATCGCACCTTGCGCCTAATGCAGTCAACCTATGCATGGACCATAGATAACCAATCCATTCCCAAGATGACGTCGTAAGGCCTCGACGACGCTAAAAGAAGATCCCAGTCGAAGCTTTCGTCTCCTAAAGTAAGCTCACACTGTCGGCACCTGTGCGTAATCGTCGAGTCTGCTCCCGTAGGGGTCTCTAGCCATAAGGATCAAGACAACGGCTCTGTCGGAATCTCCGAGCTCCGAACAAGGGCAGCAGCTATGAAAAAGTGACTCACTCATGTTTCTATAAGAACTGCATCAAGGGTGGAATAGACACAGATCGTACCTCGAATCATCTCTGGAGCGCTGTGGTCGTAGGCCTCCACTGCCTGGAGCTGTGCCTGTCTCTGCCCGCCAGCTCCCTGTGGTCGGGGCGGACCTCCTGGTGGTGGTGGTGGGAGACCCTCAAAGCGTCGCCCACCACATGCTTCTCGGCCAGCTCCTCTGCCTCGTCGGCCTCCTCCCTGCGGACCACCACGGTCGACCCTCTGCCTCTGCCTGGGTGGCCCCTCCACCGTCTGCTACTCCTTGGTACGGCGGTTCGGGCAGTCACGAGCCATGTGGCCATGCCCGCCGCACACGTAGCACTGCCTGCCTCTCGAAAGACTGGCTCCGCGCTATGTGCCCCACACTGCTGAGCCAGTGTCCCGAGGTCGTCTGCCAGAAGGTCTGGTCTTCCTGGAACCCTGAGTCATCCGTCGTCTACCAGCTACTGAAGACTCTGCTACCTGCTGCCCTGCGGTAGGTCTCGATGTGGACTCAGCCAGAAATCTCTTGATCAGAAAGGCTTGCTCCAACACTCCTTCCTGGGTCGGGATGCTGAGGGAGATCAGCGATGCCCTGATCTCGTGTCTCAAACCCTGCTCAAAGGTCCGGGACCGGATGAAGGGGTCTCGTACCATGTATGTCGAGTAGCGAGAAAGGTCGGTGAACCTTGCCGCGTACTGGGAGACCGTCAAGCTGCCATGCCACAGTTGAAGAAGCTCCTGGATGTGCACCGCACGGAGGGTGGCAGGGACAAACTCTGAGCAGAAGAGGCTCTCGAAGACCGTCCAGATGAGGGAGACCTCATCGTGTACCTGGAGCATCAAGCCCCACCATCGGCCTGCTGCTGCGTGCAGTAGGCTCGCCGCGAGAATCACCATGAGGTCTGATGGTGTCCTCACTAGCCTGAAAACTCGGACGACCGCCTCCAGCCAGTCCTCGGCTGCCTGGGGGTCCGTCTCCCCACGAAACCTGGGTGGTCGCTAGCGCTGGAACTCGTGCAGAGGTCCAAGGCGATGTGCATCTTCAGTGGTTGGTGCTGGAAGCATCAGGGGCTCGGTAGGTAAAGGTACCGCCGGTGCCTCTGCTGTCAACGGGCCCTCCACCGAGGCCTCATCGCTCGGAGGGCTGTCGTCGCGCTCTACTCTCGGAACCGTATCTGGCTACCATCGTGGGGGCATCCTGAAAAGGAAACAAGTGCGCCATGGTCAGAACAGTATACCTGGTGAGCTGACACAAGTAATCACAAAGAAAACATGAAACACACATGCAATTAATGTTTTCTTGAATTATGTTGGAAATCAGAAGTCAGGGTCCTGGTGTACGGATACGTCGGCCGCCACACCGACACTGGACTCCCTAGACTGATAACCACTCTCAATACGCTAAACACTATTGCTTCACATAGAATAAAGATCATAGTCTGCGGTAGAACCGACCACCTATGATACCAATTTGTCACGACCCGTCCTCGGGGCCCATGTCGTGACTACCCCAAGCCCGCCTTCCAAAGGCCAGGGTCTGGCGACTAGCACCAAGGCGTAAATCCCAACAAAAGGGAAGGCATTTCCTTTGATAAGTAAACAAGCACAACAGAGTAAGCGTGCGGAAAAGTAAACACTAAGTAAAAACTATAACAAGCTGTGCTGAAAGTAAAAGGGGCCGTAAATACAAGCACAACTGTAAAGTACAACTGAAGGAAAAAACAGCAACTGAAAAGAAAAGCCGCAGTGTCGAGCCGTCCTCTGGAAGTCCCACCTGAAGGGTGGGTACAGATAGCCTCCACTGCTCCTCGGGTCCACCTGACCGCTCCGAGTACATCCCGCCTAGTGGTCCACCTCCAGGTACCGTCCTGCTCTTCAAGCCTCCACCACGATCAGCGTTGTCCGTCGTCTGTAACCAACACAACGTAGTGCGGGCATAGCCCGTGCAGGGGTGAGTATAAGCTACTCAGTAGGGACCTCGAGACCCCCAATGGTCTCCCGAAATCCACAAAGGATAAACCACAAAGAAAAGATACAATCATGAAGTAACATCTAACACGGCTTAGGTATATGCCCATACATATACCTAAGTCATCAATTCCCGTTCGGCTCCAATGTCCGAGCCCAAGCACAACCCAGTCCACACAGGAAAGAAAACGTATACCCACACAGGATAGCTCAACACAATCCAAAAAGGAGTGTAAATAGTAAATCCACACAGGATAGCTCAACAGAATCCACAAAGGAGAGTAACTCAAGATTCAGCTCACACAGGTATACTTCTTCGGATGATGATAAAGATGATCATTGATCCATCTAAGTCGTCGGACCCACAAAGGATCGATAGGTAACTAACCCCCGCAATGACCCACACAGGATCGGTCCCACACAGGACCTGTAGGCGCTGGCTCACACAGAACCGCTGAGCGCTGACCCACACAGGATCGGACCCACACAGGATCGTGCGGGTGCGTTACTTAGCGGAAAAGAAACGGCGAGGCTCGTGCGGGCGTCACCTCATAAATATCCTACCAATAGGGTAGGATATTTCTGGATAGCATCCTATCCGGATCAACTCAGCTTATACCGCTTTTAAGTGGCTTCAAGTGGCTTCCAAGTGGCTTAAGTGAAATAAAATAAAGTTTGTCGAACAATTATTTTATTTCTTAACTTTAAGCCCGAAAATTAAAAACCACAACCGAGCAAATGCAACTCCGGAAGAGGCGTTTCTAAGAAAATACAGGTACTTCAATTTCATTGGTGCCCTCAGAATTCGATTCCGGGCACCGGTTCAGAAGTTATAAAACCCCGCTCGTCCGTTCACTGAACGTACCCGAGCCAAACTTCGGAAAATGATTCCGGGCACACCGGGTCTCGGAATCAGGTGCCGTCAGAAACTGTGTTCTTGTAAAATTCCAAAGAAAATTAAGAAAAAAAAATTCCTTGAAATTTACGGGTCTTTACATTACCTTAGCAAAAAATTGAATATATTCATATCATTACTATTACATTAAATGAAATTTAAACATTTCATTCCACCCCAAACATTTCAAGGTTATTATAATTGCATTCACTTTAAATTCCATGTTCCCAACAACCATGAAAGAAGTAGTGTAAGTTGATATAATTTGTATAGCATGAAAAGGTTAATTTTTTTGACATAATTTGATATTTCAATAAAATTGTTAGCACTTATATTTTAATTGTGGATTATGTTGGTTGGGTGGGTTGGTTGGGTGGGTGTGTTCATTTACATGTAGTTTTGTTACGTAGTTTCTCCCACCCTAAAATAGTTTTCTGCACAATTTGTTTTCCTTTTGTTTCCTTAATTATAATTTGATAAGAAATTATATTTTGAAGTGTGATCTATACAATTTATTCTAATATCATTAGGATTTTCATGTGAGGTTTTGTTTTTTAAATGTGATCAACACATTTATTTAACTTTAATTTTAGTTTTTAATGTAAATTTTACTAACTACTGTGTTTTGAACAGATTTTCCAAGCCTTGTCAAGGTTGTATTTTTAGAAGATTATTATAGGATTCAACGGGATTTTTCTCTATTATGGGATATTGATCTATGTGGAAAAGTCAATGGAGTTGTTGAAAAGATGAAAAGGTGTAGATCAGTGGGTGATATATAAAATGATTTCAGACATACTTCAATTTTCTCATCTGTGCATCGATAAGATCTTAAATATTGTTCAATTTTCATGAGAATATGGAATGAATGTATTTGATTTACATACATGGAGTAAAAAAATAATCTGTGGAAATATCACATTATTTGAATTTTGATGATTATTTTAATCTGTGGCATGGCTAAAAATACTTTCATTGTATTTTAAAAATAGAATAGTTATAAATATAAATATAACATATTATATAGATAAATTAAATATCACAAAGTAATAGTAAATATGATAATCTAAAGTGATCATATTAACGCCCCCCCCATTAGATGGTAACTCTCGTCTCTATTATGAACTACTCAAAATTATTTGATACATAATCTCCCTAAAATTGTAAAATTTCATACAGAATTCCACTGAAATTATAGTAAAAAATAAACATCTTTGTAGAAAAAGAGTTTTATTTTATTGAAGTTATTTTTTTATGATCATTCATTTTATATCCAGCTACCACAAATAATTATAATATAGTTAAAGTAAAATTCATGAATTCAATGAAGACCATAATTTTGTAATGAATGATCTCAATCCTTCTAAAATGGTAACAGGGTGAGGTCACACTAGTATTTGAAGAAAAAGTGACATGGAATAGGGGAGTAGTTGTGTATTTTGAAATTTTGTATCTTTTTAATTTTTCTTAATTATTAGTTTATTTTAATTTTATTAAATGTTAGTTCAATAATATTTAATTATTTTGTTATTATATCACTTATTCTATTCTCAAAATTTCCTTTGAGTGATATGTGTTATGTGTTTACATTAATATATAATTTTTTTCAATAGAATCATTTATTCTATATTTTTTAATTTACAGTTTCGTTTGGGGGTTTTATATCCTCAAATCCATCATAAAATGTCATAATGATCGGAATTTGAATTATAATTTTGAATGATCATTTCAATCTTGTATTTGAATAAATTATGCTGAAACTAAATTTTTATGCCTCACAAATTAGCTTAATTATTTTCTACTAAATTTATGATGTCCAACAAATTCTTTTACTTCTTTTTCAAAATAAGATACTTCTATTTTGGTTTTCTATTAATTTTTATTTCACTCTACAAACAAATATTTATATGAATTTTATTTCCAATGTAATACATTAATGTAATTCAAATCTCCATCCTTCAAAAAAATATCATTCCTTGAAATTTTTCCTTAATGCTTTCTTCTATATTGACGATGTCTCTATATTTTTTCCACTTTTATTCAATATTTAATTACTTCTAAATATTGATTTAAATATACTCAATATTAATGAACTATACTAAAATTTAAAAAGATTAATCTCTTATTGAATATTATTTTTGAATAATATCACCTTGCGAATGCATGGGTGAGTACTAGTTAACTATAATGTAAATTTTAAATAAAATTCATTTTTTATGTAAAATATGTATCTTCAAAAAATGTCTTTTTATTACTCCTATTCAAAAATTTTATATTTTTTTCTTCTAATTTTAATAGATTATTATTATAAAGTTTAAATAAATAATTTTAGGTCCTCATATCAATATTTATATAAGGTGAAATATTTTGAATGTTCTAAGAATATTAATTTTTCAGTGACAAGTTAAATGTGTTTATTATTGATAAAACTGAAATCTATTTTAATTAATTAATAATATAGTATAATTATTATATTAATATTATATTTTTTTTATATTTAATAAAAATAAATACATTTACATCATCTTTATACTATGTTTTATTATGTTTTAATTTTTTTATCATTAAAAATCATTTAAAAAAAATTAAAGTGCATAGTGTTTCTCTATATTAAATAATTAAAATATAACCTAATAATGATTTATTTAAATGAAACATGTAGATTATATTTCTATAATTAAGAATTTAAATTTACTTAATTTTGATTTATTTTCATATATTTAATATGAAATCATATTTTACTTAATAAATGGATTTCGTGGAAAGCTGCTTTTGACAAGTTTAGATGTTGAATTTTATATTAAATTCAGAAACATATTGGGGAGAATTTTAGAAATTGAATTAAATATTTTTAAACAAAATAACTTATATAATATAATAATATTATATTAATTTTTTATCATAATTAATAGTTAAAACAATAAAAATTATATAACGTAGTTAAAGTTACGATTGGTTTAACGGGGGATAAACTAAAATAATAACATATAAAAATGTACCAAAATATTTCTAATTAATATTTTCATATGATATTTAGACCTAATATATTATATAATTCTAAATTGGTAATTTTTTGTCCATTTTACATGTGAAAAACGTGGGTTCAATTCATTCATTTCAAAAAAAAATCCATGTTTGTAAAATCCCTAACTTATAAAGGCCTACATCTCTCGTCTTCCCTTAACACATACAAAAAAAATTATTTTAGATAATACCTAAAAAATACATATCCCCATCTCAGAAACCTATTCTAGATTATAAATCCCAAATTTTAAGGATTTAGGGTAACACCAAAGAATGTTATCCAAAGAAGAAGTAATGACCTCAATAAGTGTTTTCTTTTATATCTTATTCCACCTCATTCAATTATTATTAAAACATTTGTATATAATATCAAATGATATTCACTACACATAAAATTATTTATGTAAAGTTCACAACCAATAAATACATCCTTCTCTATTAAATGGGAAATGAAAATGTTGATCCTGTGTAAAACAGACGACTACCTCAAAAACAATTGTAATTTTTTTTAATAAAAGCTTGTAAAATAATGATATATTGATTAATATAAAGTTGAAAATTGATATTTGTGATATAATTATAGTTATAATAATCTAATATAACATATAACATCTTTTATTCAATTCTATAGGTATTATAATTGTGTCACGTGTGTGTACGATAGACTAAAGCCTCACATAATGATGTGATTATTATTCAACTAATTATTTCAATGAATGGTTATAAGGATTACATTTGTAGAGACCCGAATCATGATGTACATGGACATTACATTACTTTTTCAGAATACTTAGTACATAACAAAAACACACACACAAGGACCGTAATAGTTTAGTGTCTTTGGAAACTCGGAATATAATCTTCTAATCGTAGTGAAAGATCTTCAACATCTCCCATAAATATCTTCCCTTTTTTTACCTAAAACCTTTCTTTATATCCTGGGGAAAAAACATAAAAGGGTGAGCTCAAAATCTAAGTAAGGGTAAACAAAAAAAATATCAATCACATCATATTCCTAAGAACATAACATTTTGTAAATCTTAACCTGCAAAAGAGAGCATAATTTCATAACATGGGATAAATCATAGTAGTGAAATGAAATCCCAATAATCATAACTTAAAACATGAAACTTTGTGGCATACACACACAATCATAGAAAATCATTTCTTATTATTCAAGACTCATTTCCAAGACTATCTTAGTGGACAAAGTCCATTTCTGAACAGAGTCACCCTCGTTTCAGTCCTGTTTCACTGAACCGATATAACCTACCGTTCCAGCAATGTCTATCTCATGAGATATAAAATCTTTACCCAATCCATTGGAGGGAGATATAGGTCCCACCCATCTTATAATGAAATCATTCTTACATGTGCCACAAAATAAACTTAAAACATTCATCATAACCCAAAGACTAAAATGGTTTTCATAAACATCATCCCATCATCACATAATCCATATAAAAAAATGGATCTGTCATCATAAGAAAAGTGAAACCATGTAAATCATACAGAAATTATACTTGAAACATACTCATATGAAATAATTCCATCTTAGATGGAAAATGGTTGTGATAAAACACATGAAATGAATTCTTGAGGAAAATATCCTTTCTTCTTCAAAATCATTTTCTTTTCACAAAATTCCATTCAATTTTAAAATAAATGGATTTTTTTGAAAATAATAATAAAATCTTGTAGAGGAAGCTTCATGAAAATGAGGTGTTATGAAACCGTAAAAATCCGTTCACGCCGTATGAGTTAAAAATAACATTCTCCTCGTACTTTTGTCGGAAAAGTCAAAAAGTACCTCGTATAGTAAAAAAAGATTCCTTACATACCATATAGTAAAATTAAAATATGGTTAAAAAGGACTTTAAACAAACATGAATACACTTTTATAAAACATGGACATGGATGATAGAAATAACCCCAGTAAATACATACGAATAAGCAATCTCGGATAAAAATGAGATTTGCACAATTATCCCTTACCTTATGTCCGATATGCTTTATACGTATCTGAACCTCCTGTATAATGATTTAAATAATGTCATTAACTTATTAAAGAATCATATTCATTGTTATTATATCATATATGGTTCACTTATAACTATATATTACCCGTTCTTTTGTAAATTCCATGTTAAAGAAGCGTTTTGGGTAAAATCGTTTCATTTATCGTAGGTGTTTGGACTTGTTGTTCTTGACATTATTATTACTTATATCATGATTTACTTACATCCAAAATATAAAACATGATTTATATATCATATATATTCAGTATATATATATATAATAGATAGATAAATGAAATGAAACACACCGTTCATGGAGACGGTAGTCCGTACGTACGCATGAACGCTGTTTTCCTTTCCTTATTGTCTTGAATGGAAGTAAGTAGATGACATACATATATATATATATATACATAAATCCAGTAGTTTTATCATGTCATATATTTCATTATTATTCATTATATATACTTTATAATCATTCATGAATGGTTAATGTGGAGAATGAATCTCATCGCGTTGTGGAGACGGTAGTCCGTACGTACGCACGAGCGATGATATCGTTCCCATGGTCGTGGAATTGTGTTGAAGTGTATTTATACTATTTCAGTATCAATATAAATTTATAATAATCATATATATTTACTCATTACACCATTATACCCTTCCAATTAAGGTGGTGGCGGAAAATAGATTACACCACGGTGTGGAGACGGTATTCCGTACGTACGCACGCGCGGTGATTTCCTTTTTCCGTAGGATTGATAGAAGGTTAATTAGAGTTGTTTCATATTTATAATAACATATCAGTATATAATAAATACTGATGTTATTACTTTATCATAAAACAACTAAAGAATAAGAAGTTTAAGAAGAATGAAATTGAAAAAGATCGGCAATGGATATTACCTCTTTTTGACGCGCCTTCACTTAACCTCCACATAAAGAACTAAGGATGGTCTTTGAAGAAGACCAGGATCTCTAGGATGATACTAGGGAAGTGGAGAAGAGATTTTGGCAGGGGTTGTCTGAGCTTGAATGCTCAAATTGGTGTGAGGAGGAGAGGGAGGAGGTGCCCTTTTATAAGGGAGGAGAGGGGCACCTTAGGAAAATCTCGAAATATTATTTTATATTAAGGTCAAATTCGGTTTATAATGGTTCCAAATGGTGTTATTTCTAAGATAAACTGGTTATGGGTCGAAATACTCTCATCCAATAGGATTTATAAAAGTTTATGTTATTATGTTAACCTTATGAATTAGATTTAACTCTAAGTTAAATAATTTAACTTTTACCGTGTCTTTTTGTTTTCTTACACTATATGGTTAATAAACTTACTATATCAAGCCAAACGAACCCCAAGTTGTTTATTATTAATATATATAATCTTATCTAACTCATTTGGCCGAACCTCAGATTTTTAGGAATAAAATAACAATTAATAATATAATATTTGTTTTAAAAACTAATTTATGTCAATTTTGACACTATTTGGTACATGATATTTATGAAATTCATAACAGAGTGATATGTTCAAACAAAGTTACTTAAATCAACAATAACATGTAATAGTAACCTTTAAAATTAGTTTAAGTCATAAAAAGTCTCAAATTACATTTATTTGGGCATTTATAACATCAATTATGTCAATATTTCATTAATAAGACAATTACTGCATCATCTTTGTGTCATAATAAATGATAATTATTTAATCCCTAAAAATTATAAATAAATTCTTATGATATATATAATTGTATTAGCTTTCTGTATACTATTAATGTTCAAAGTTTCATGATGTTTATCACTAGATTAAAATTATTATACTTATAAGATTTAAGAAAGTGACAAGTTGTCACATTCTTTGGTTTTAATAATAATTAAATTATTTTCATTGACAAAATTTAATTAAATGAATTTAATCCGACCCTTAGATGATATGGGTCGACTTTTAGTCATCCAATAGGATTTTGACATTTTTAGGGTAATTTTAAAATATTATATTTACCCTTAATTACCAGATTTACCTTTAACTATGGTAAATAAAATTTACCGTAGTTACTATTCATAATTCACAAAAATAAAAAGTAGCTTATTAACATAATTTGGATCCACTGATTACAAATATGGAATCCATTTTTCCAAATTCAATACACAAAAGTTGCATAAATTAAATTAAAATTAACCCCGTTGTCGAAAGAAAACAGGTTTTTCTTTAAAACATTGCAAAAGATTGAATTGATTTAACCTACGAATTCAAGGTAAAATCAATGCTAATGACATAAATTATATTAAATGGTAAAAATATATTCTATTTATACTTTAAACCCATTAAATATTATAATTTAACCACATAAGATATTTAAATGAAAAAGTTTTTTTTAATTAAAATAAAGCGTGTTTTACTATTCATTAAAATATGAAAGTTATCGGAAAAATATAAAAACTTTATCTAATGTAAATTTTTATATCCTGATTCAAAAGAAGACTTTTATTTTGTCAAACTAAACTTATAAACATGTCAAAAACTAGATTTAATGTGGGTGCGCCATCAAAAGGCGGCAAAACTGTATTATTTAAAAAATACTTATTTTACCAGAAAATTTTTTTTGTTCTTATACCATGTTCTAGAAATGTGTAAGATGAATAATAATGTTATAAAATTCAAAATTTAGTTAACACTATTCATAACGGCTAGTTCATAACAATATTATAATAATATATCTTTGTTTAGTAAAACCCAGTATTGCGTACAACACACACTATCGAGGAAGGTCGCGATTGCGTGTAATGCAAGCCAAGTCAGGGTTGCGTGTTCCGCAAGAATCCTTCGTTGTTTCGTATAACAGAATCCAACCATATTTCATTTATACATTGAATATATATATATATATACTCAATGTTGCTTAGAATAACTATTATAAAAATTGTGTGTAACACGATCCAAGAATAGTGTTGCGTATACTGCAAGCTAATACGGTGTTGCGTATAGCGCAAGGTAATCTTGGTATAGCACAAGAAATTAATGAAACTAAAAGAATATTTTTCAAAAAATCTCGGGGTGTTACATTCTACCCCCCTTAAAATGAATTTCGCCCTCGAAATTCATCGGGGTTATAAATGGTTTACTACTCGAAAGTTTGTTTAATAGAAACCCACATCGTAAAAAGGAATACCAAAACATGGATTTTGAAAACTAAAGTATGAAATCTAACGATTACCCAAATTAACTCATCACGGGGTTTCCACGTAGGAGAACATAGGTGAAAATATGGACATGGAAGAAAAATCTAACCATCAAGTTCTAATGGAGAGTGGTAGAGAACATGGCTATGAAAAAGCCAAAAATCAAAAAGCTATTGATTTTTGACGGTCTAAGGTACCATCTGATTCATCAGATATAAGAGCACTAGGACAACATTTTTTTTTGGTTTTCAAGATCATTTCCCTAAAGTTGAATATTTTGAATTAGAATAAATACTTAGTTTATTTTAGAATAATCTCACTGTTGTTCGTGCTTTGAACAATTTCCACTTCGTCTCTTAAATAAATGAAGTTGAATTTGTTATTCATGAAGTGTTAATAGATCATGTGATAGAATGATGGGTCATTACATATGTTTCAAAGAAAAGGTTAGCAAAAGTTATCAAATATACATAAGACCATCTATCGTATATCGTTACAAAATGGACATATACTTCATCTATCATACCACTAAATAAAATAAAACTAGTTTATACTAACCAGGGACTTTCTGTAGGCTAGTGGTATGCGATAAAGGCCAGTCGCACTTCGGTTGTGGGTTCGATTCCCACAGCCTTGTCCGACGCGATGGGCTGTCGCCCGTCCTGCAGGTTGTCCTTTTTCTAAAACTATATTACTATAACATCCCATCAATAATATTGAAAAAACTTCTATCCTTAAACAATACTAACTTATGTCCAACATAATCCATTCCAATCTTTAGGCTTATCCATAATACTGCAGTCCACTCTCATAATATAGTGAAAACGATTACCAGAGATTTAATACCATCGTTGATCCCCATATATCGTAAGATATGTCTTGTTGGTCACATTCTAAACATTCAACGGCCTTAATCATGTATTCTATTGAATACCCATTGAACCTTAGTGAAAACATGAATGTAGTTAAAAGTTAACACTTTCCACATAACAAAATCCTCAAAATTATATATAGTCAAACCATGATATCACTTAGTCCTTATATCAATCATGAGCTCATGAATATTGTCAAACATTTCATTTTCTCCTTATCCCTTAATTATGCGCATATCATCTACTTTCCAAAATATTTGAATCACTTTTCATGGTTACCGGTACCTTAAAATTATTGAAAACCACAATAGAACAATACATAAATATTTCAATACACCATAAAAGTACCTCAACAACATTATTCTTGAATACCAATACATAAACACTTCAGTCCATCCACTTCAATGATTATCCTGGAATAAGTCCTTCCTTGATTTAGAAGTAACTTTTTAGGTCAGGGCATTGAGTTGGGTAATGCCCATGTTCTCCACAAATAAGACATTGAACTCCATAACAGTTTGTCACTCTATGACCCTTTTCTCCACACAGATAACATCAGTCCCTCCATTTGAGGTATTCCTCAAGGTTCTTCTTCCCTTCTTTAGAAATATCAATCTTCCTTTCTTTATTCTCCTCAACATGCGAACATGCATAATAGTTTATCTTCCTCTTCTTTGATGAATTAGGCATACCACTAAATTTCACCTTGTTAATCCTATATCGCGATGACTGATTCAGCATAATCTCAATATCTTTCTCTCTAGGAATTACACAATTTTTTTGCTCATAGTCACCAATTTGTCCATTGGATTCAATGTTAACCGAATTCCTTCTGGTTCCCTCCATTAACTAAAACACAAAAAAAAATCTTGTGAGAGGCAAAAATCATGCTAAAGAAAACAATATAGTAAAGGGGAAGTACCCTCAATATCTAACATCTTAGGTTAAATTCTAAGATTGTTAGCGCAATTCTAGGACTATAACCTATACGTATACTTAACCTTAGAGACATCACTAGATATACCATATAAATATCTCTAGGGATATCACTAACGTTTTCGCATCCTAGTTTCCAAAGGTTGACTAAACCTTTCCTCTGATACCAACTGTAGAGACCCAAAGCTTGACGTACATGGACATTATATTACTTTTGCGGAATACTTAGTACATAACAAAAACACACACACAAGGACTGTAATAGTTTAGTGTCTTTGGAAACTCGGAATATAATCTTCTAATCGTGGTGAAAGATCTTCAGCATCTCCCATAAAGATCTTCCCTTTTTTTACCTAAAACCTTTCTTTATATCCTGGGGAAAATAAAACATAAAAGGGTGAGCTCAAATGCTCAGTAAGGGTAAAAAAAATATCAATCACATCATATTCATAAGAACATAACATTTTGGAAATCTTAACCTGCAAAAGAGAGCATAATGCCATAACATGGGATAAATCATAGTAGTGAAATGAAATCCCAATAATCATAACTTAAAACATGAAACTTTGTGGCTTTCACACACAATCATAGAGAATAATTTCTTATTAGTCAAGACTCATTTCCAAGACTATCTTAGTGGACAAAGTCCATTTCTGAACCGAGTCACCCTCGTTTCAGTCCTGTTTCACTGAACCGGTATAACCTACCATTCCAGCAATGTCTATCTCATGAGATATAAAATTTTTACTCAATGCATTGGAGGGAGATATAGGTCCCACCCATCTTATAATGAAATCATTCTTACATGTGCCACAAAATAAACGTAAAACATTCATCATCACCCAAAGAATAAAATGGGTTTCATAAACATCATCCCATCATCACATAATCCATATATTAAAATGGATATGTCATCATATTAAAACTGAAAACATGTAAATCATACATAAATTATACTTGAAACATACTCATATGAAATAATTTCATCTTAGATGGAAAATGGTTTTGATAAAACACTTGAAATTAATTCTTGAGAAAAATATCCTTTCTTCTTCAAAATCATTTTCTTTTCACAAAATTCCATTCAATTTTAAAATAAAAGGATTTTGTTGAAAATAATAATAAAATCTTGTAGAGGAAGCTTCATGAAAATGAGGTGTTCTGAAACCGTAAAAATCCGTTCACGCCGTATGAGTTAAAAATAACATTCTCCTCGTACTTTTGTCAGAAAAGTCAAAAAGTACCTCGTATGGTAAAAAAAAGATTCCTTACATACCATGTAGTAAAATTAAAATATGGTTAAAAAGGAATTTAAACATACATGAATACACTTTTATAATACATGGACATGGATGATAGAAATAACCCCAGTAAATACTTACGAATAAGCAATCTCGGATAAAAATGAGATTTGCACAATTATCCCTTACCTTATGTCTGATATGCTTTGTACGTATCTGAACCTCCTATATAATGATTTAAATAATTTCATTAACTTATTACAGAATCATATTCATTGTTATGATATCATATATGGTTCACTTATGACTTTATATTACCCGTTTTTTGTAAATTCCATGTTAAAGAAGCATTTTGGGTAAAATCATTTCATTTATCGTAGGTGTTTGGACTTGTTGTTCAAGACATTATTATTACTTATATCATGATTTACTTACTTCCAGAATATAAAACATGATTTATATATCATATATATTCAGTATATATATATATATATATATAATAGATAGATAAATGAAATGAAACACACCGTTCATGGAGACGGTAGTCCGTACGTACGCATTACATTGTTTTCCTTTCCTTATTGTCTTGAATGGAAGTAAGTAGATGACATACATATATATATATAAATAAATACCGTAGTTTTAACATGTCATATATTTCACTATTATTCATTATATATACTTTATAATCATTCATCAATGGTTAATGTGGAGAATGAATCTCATCGCGTCGTGAAGACGGTAGTCCGTACGTACGCACGAGCGATGATATCATTCACATAGTCGTGGAATTGTGTTGAAGTGTATGTATACTATTTAAGTATCAATATAACTTTTTAATAATCATATATAGTTACTCATTACACCATTATACCCATCCAATTAAGGTGGTGGCAGAAAATAGATTACACCACGGCGTGGAGACGGTATTCCGTACGTACGCACGCACGGTGATTTCCTTTTTCCGTAGGATGGATAGAAGGTTAATTAGAGTTGATTCATATTTATAATAACATATCAGTATATAATAAATACTGATGTTATTACTTTATCATAAAACAACTAAATAATAAGAAGTTGAAGAAGAAAGAAATTGAAAAAGATCGGTAATAGATATTACCTCTTTTTGACGCGCCTTCACTTAACCTCCACTTAAAGAACTAAGGATGGTCTTTGAAGAATACCAGGACCTATAGGATGATACTAGGGAAGTGGAGAAGATATTTTGGCAGGAGTTGTCCGAGCATGAATGCTCAAATTGGTGTAAGGAGGAGAGGGAGGAGGTGCCCTTTTATAAGGGAGGAGAGGGGCACCTTAGGAAAATCTCAAAATATTATTTTATATTAAGGTCAAATTCGGTTTATAATGGTTCCAAAGGGTCTTATTTCGAAGCTAAACTGGGGATGTGTCGAAATCCTCTCATCCAATAGGATTTATACAAGTTTAGGTTCTTATTTTAACCATATCAACTAGATTTAACTCTAAGTTAAATAATTTAACTTTTACCGTGTCTTTTTTATTTCTTACACTATATGGTTAATAAACTTACTATATCAATCCAAACGAACCCCAAGTTGTTTATTATTAACATATATAATCTTATCTAAGTCATTTGGACGAACCGTATATTTTTAAGAAAAAAATAACAATTAATAATAAAATATTTGTTTTAAAAACTAATTTATGTCAATTTTGACACTATTTGGTACATGATTTTTATGAAATTCATAATAGAGTGATATGTTCGAAACAAGTTACGTAAATCAACAATAACATGTCATAGTAACCTATAAAAATTTTTTAAGTCATAAAAAGTATCAAATTACATTTATTAGGGCATTTATGACATCAATTATGTCAATATTTCATTAATAAGACAATTACTACATCATCTTTGTGTCATAATAAATGATAATTATTTAATCCCTAAAAATTTTAAATAAACTCCTATGATGTATATAATTGTATTATATTTCTGGAGACTATTCATGTTCGAAGTTTAATTAAGTTTATCACTAGATTAAAATTATTATACTTATAAGATTTAAGAAAGTGACATGTTGTCACATTCTTTGGTCTTAATAATAATTAAATTATTTTCATTGAAAAAAATTAATTAAATGAATATAATCTGACACATAGGTGATATGGGTCAACTTTTAGTCATCCAATAGGATTTTGACATTTTTTAGGGTAATTTTAAAATATTATATTTACCCCTAATTACCTGATTTACCTTTAACTATGGTAAATAAAATTTACCGTAGTTACTATTCATAATTCCCAAAAATAAAAAGTAGCTTATTAACATAATTTGGATCCACTGATTCCAAATATGGAATCCATTTTTCCAAATTCAATACACAAAAATTGCAAAAATTAAATTAAAATTAATCCCGTTGTAGAAAGAAAACGGTTTTTTCTTTAAAACATTGCAAAAGATTGAATTGATTTAACCTACGAATTCAAGGTAAAATCAATGCTAATGACATAAATTATATTAAATGGTAAAAATATATTCTATTTATACTTTAAAACCATTCAATATTATAATTTAACCACATAAGATATTACGATGAAAAAATTTGTTTTAATTAAAATATAGCGTGTTTTTACTATTCATTAAAATATGAAAGTTATCGGAAAAATATCAAAACTTTATCTAATGTAAATTTTTATATCCTGATTCAAAAGAAGAATTTTATTTTGTCAAATTAAACTTATAAACATTTCAAAAACTATATTTAAAGTGAGTGCGCCATCAAAAGTCAGCAAAACTACATTTTTTGAAAAATACTTATTTTACCCGAAAAATTTATTTTGTTCTTATACCATGTTCTAGAAATGTGTAAGATGAATAATAATGTTATAAAATTCAAATTTTAGTTAACACAATTCATAAAGGCTAGTTCATAACAATATTATAATAATATATCGTTGTTTAGTAAAACCCAGTATTGCGTACAACACACACTATCGAGGAAGGTCGTGATTGCATGTAATGCAAGCCAAGTAAGGGTTGCGTGTTGTGCAAGAATACTTCGTTGTTTCGTATAATAGAATACAACCATATTTCATTTATAAATTGAATATATATATATACTCAATGTTGCGTAGAATAACTATTATCAAAATTGTGTGTAACACGATCCAAGAATAGTGTTGCGTATACTGCAAGCTAATACGATGTTGCGTATAGCGCAAGGTAATCTTGGTGTAGCACAAGACATTAATGAAATTAAAATAATATTTTTCATAAAATCTCGGGTTGTTACAACATTTAAATTTAGTATTACAGAAAATGCATTTTAATCATTCTATAAATTAAAGATATCATATAATATCTTACCTTACCGTCCATCGAATGAATGATAATCTCATTCATGTGTGTGACAGAATACTGCTTCTTGAAGAGATGAGATTATGTTTTATTACCAGAACAAGTTGATGATATATATAAGGTTGTTTAGAATAATAATATTATATTAATGATGTTATTATAATCCTATAAAGAAAAAATATAATATAAATTCTTTTCGTCCTTATCATTGAAATATATAAATGTTACTTATGTTTATGTCCAACCCACTATCTCCATGATTACTACACAGTTAATTTTCATAACCATGTTTCATGATTTGATAAAAACTTGATTTTAATGTATAAAAATGATAATTATTTAATTATTTTGTTTTTAAATAATATTAAATAATAATTACATTGATCATAGTCCACTTTTCAAAGTGATTTTGTACATATGATCTGTTAATCGTTAAAATGATTGATATCAATTTAATTGGTTATGTATTTTAGTATAATATGGTAAAAAATATAGTAAAATAAATAAAAAACATGAAAAAATTTGTTATAAAAGTAATTAATTATATTACTTTTATTTTTTTGAATATGTGGAATGTATGTGAAGATTCAGGCTCGAGGTAAGGGATATATCAAAACCACTCTTCTATTTGGGTTCTATCCATTCTCTCTCTAACACACATTATATCTATTTTATATAATGTAATAATTTTATGTTATATATATACCTATATCATATAAATATAATTTATTATAACATTTATTTATGGAATGACACATGTCATGTGAAATTGTTTAAAATGGATTCTTTTTGATATTTTATTTTATTTTGACAAGAAGTAATATTATTCCACTCAATATCTTCCCATTTTTAATTATAATGTTAATATTTATGATTTATTTCAATTATGTGGAAAAATAGTTCATCAAAATGTTATGATGGGTGCACCAATATTGTGTAATAATTTATTGGTGAAATTATTTGTCTATAGAGGCATCATTTATGTGATTATGGAGTAAACCTAATCAATTATGAGACATTTTACACTATATGATATTCTCTAAGAAGTTATGTTTAACTTGTATTTTTTTCATGTTACATATTGTTTCCAAATTTCTAAGGATTCCTCGATATTATGATACAATATTATTTGTGTTATTCTACAATTAAATTATTCATGGGAATTCTATTTTGGGATATCTTGTTATACCTTTGAATAACAAGTTATGTTTCCTTATCATGATTATTATCTTATAAGGAATTTTAGCCTTCCCCATTCATTATATATTCCCTTATTTTTCCCATGTAGGTTTTGGTTCTCAAATAGTGATTATGAGGTCATAATGTAGAATAAAAGAAAAATTACAAGTTTGATGTTCCTTTTGATATAATATAAACCTTTTCATCCAATTAAACTAGGCCTAAATATATTTGGGGTTCTACTTGATAGATATTAATGTTTTTAACGTCATGTATTAATATATGTAAAAGATTATATCAAAATTATATTAGTATTATCTTGATAATTCAGTTTCATAAGAGTATTATTGTAGTCAATGTAAAATTCCACAAGGAAATAATAATCATGTCAAGTAATTCAATCCAATATCTAATAAATAATGGAAATGAGAAAATTATTCTTCTGTATCTCATAATTTAATATTCTATAGTCAATAAAGACTCTTAAACACATAACCATACAACCATAAATGAATTCATCATCATTCCAAATCACAGTAACCCCTCCTTCCTTTAGGATGGATTTGCTCACTTATTATCTTTAATAGGGTAAAAAATACCTAGATCTTAAAGCTACAAAATCATTTTCTTTACAAAACCCTTCATTTTTAGAGTTGGTATATATTGGGTTTCTTATATCATTTTATTCATATCTTCTTGTACAACCCTATGAGTTAAAATAGAAGGGATTATTTATAAGATAACATTGATGCTCCAAGAAATTTCCTTCTTCAATTTAATTCAACACCTAAAGTAGTCACTTATAATGTTCATTGAAATGTACAAGATTTATAATAACTTAGAGTTTAACATTTTCCATTATTTTGAAATTATAAGGTCTACATATATTTTTCTTAAACTCAAACCGAGGTTCTCTGAACATTGAGGATATATTTTCTGGAAAAATTTACTGAAAAATACACTCCAAATTCATCCAATTGGACTCAGCCCCAAAATTCTACTAACTTTAAAAATAAATACATTCTATTTATCCATTATAAACTCATATTATTAATTTTGAATAGTTTCAAAGCTAAAAACACATTTATTAGTGGTAATAGAATGAAAATCTATTGTATCATTTTCTAGATTTACGTTTGTAGGGATATCAATATACTCATACTCATCACCAATATGAAGTATTTGATTAAAATCAGTATTAACTTTTACAATAACTCAAAATGGTTAGACATATATGGCATGAGATTCCATTTTCCCCAAATTATTAAATATGAAATTACATGGTAAAAACGATAATTTTACCAAAACCTCTTATAGGTTTCCATAAGTGTATTTCACCAACCTAACTAAAAATTGAATTACAATATATATCTATTTCAAATTTAATGACTAGATCAGATTAAATATATTAAATGTGATGTGATTTATTCTTTACCCCAACTCATAGAATGATTTTATGGACATATAAGATTCAATCGTACATAGTATGTAAAACATTATTGATACATCCAATATAGGAGTGACTTTACTATATACATCCATGGAACATTCCTCAGTCAAATAAATTATATAACTCTTTGATATATTTTTCGAGACTGGGAATTGTATTATCCCCCTCAGTGAATAGAATATTAATGTATAGCTAATTAGAGTATTCATGTAAATTTATGTATTTTTCTTCTAACTAGACATGGGGCATTCTCTCCCAAAAAGGAAGGGGTGAAAAATATTGTATCACATTAGATTTCTAACCTGGTTAATTCCCCTCACATTTTATCTTATCCTCTTCCAAACTACGTCGATACACCATTCATTTTTTTCTTATTAGATTACTGGGGATCAAATCTTCTTTTACTATAACATTTCTAGTTTTTCATATTTCTTATCTAATGATTGTTCATTTTCTCATACCTACGTCTTCATTACAATATAGTTTATATTTCCACAACACAATGTTTCTTGTATATCCAATTTAATTCATTTAGGGGTTTCTCATTAAATTTATGATAATTATGTATTACATTAAACTCCATGTTTTATATAACCACTTCATTTTTTACAAAATAGTTCGAATGATTCTTAACTATCTTCTCCATTATATCCTTCTATTGGTCATTTTAATTGTCATATTGAATCATCAATTCATTAAAATATAATTTTCTATCTAATAGTGTCTAATGATGGAATTGTTGTTGTACTTTTTTTTGGGGTTTTAGAATTGTTTTCTGTTAGGTATTATAAGTAATTATCCTTGAGATGATCTAGTTTCCCTTGATTTATAATGTTATTATGCCCAAAAAATTCCCCATAACCATGATTCTATCAATAAATCCTCATTCCCTACACATATTTGGTCAGATTTTATGTTTGGGGATATCTTTAGTTGTAAAAATATACAACCAAAGTAGTATATAAATCTATAATATATTTGAAATCATAAAATAGGCTTGCATCAAAATATGATTCACAATAAAATATAGTGTCACTCAGAGGAGCATCTAGTATTATGGATAAAAAATGATTCAATTAATTTTTTAATTGATTTTCGATTGTGATTCAACACGACAGACTCTTCATCCATGTTAACTCTTCTCTAAACTATACCTGTTTCTCTATGGAACTATGAAATATTATCAACCGAACCCTCAAAAATAGATTTAGACTCAGTGGGGGCCTTATGAATCAGACCTCCAACTACTTATGAATCAATAAGGTCCCCTGATTTTATTTTATAAAATGAAATATAATGTCTGAATATGCATCAAATATTTCACCCTGTGAAGTGGCCACTATCGCGACATCTACATAATTGATTCACAAATATCATATGTCTATTCCTCAACATATTATAGATTTTTTTAATGTCACTATGATTTTTGTATGTCTTATATAAAAGAAATTAATTATATAAGAATTTTAAGGGGAAACACCTTCTATTCGATGATATATCCTAGTGGTTTTGTTTTCAACCATTCCATAGAACACCTTATTAATGTAAATGGGAAGAATATAAACTAAATTACATCATCTATTAATATATTATTTCCAAACAATTCCCAAATATCTAGTTATTTAAAAATTTGATTTTAAGGATCATCATATTACAAGTCTATAAAATGAAAAACTATTTTTATCATCTGAGAGACTCTTGGTTTGAACTAAATAATTTTATCATGGAGGTTTAGCTCCATAATACATGATGAAACTAATTTAATCTATATAATTTAACAATACAAGAGTATTTACTCTTTTTTATGGTTTTTATCCCCAAAAATATTTTATTTCTCTTCTTGGGAACCAATGTATCCTTAATTCGTCTATATTTCTATTCTCAAATACTAATAAATTGAGCTTCAATTTCTAAATGAAATTATGGCATGTACAAATAAAATTATACTCCTTACCTCTTATTTGGATTATCATTAACGTACCTACAACAATAAATGAGAAAAAATGAAACCCATACCATAGATAGGGAATAAAAAATAAGTAAGAAAAATAAAATATTGGAATTATCGTTCTATATTATGTAATGGATTTGATTCTCCTAGCCAGTTACCTAGAAATGGTTCCAAGAATATGATTTGTTACTAGATTATTTAAATTCATTGGAATGTTGGTTAAATTTTAGAACTAAAACTACAAAACCCATTAATAAAAAAACCCTAAAAACAGTACAAATGAATGGATTCCAAAATTTTATACCAAATTAACCATGAAAAGACAACACTACTCAGATGATATTGATTATTATTATGATAAAAATATAATTAGTTAAATGGGTAAAATAAATTTAATGGATTCATTATACTCAATGAAGAACATGGAAGGAATTTATTTTAAGAGTGGATAGATTTTCATTAAAAATATAGATGATGAAAAATTTTCGGGTGATTATTACTACAAATGATGATTATTTATTCTGATGATCAAAAAATGATAACTAACTGCATGAATTATTAGGGGGTACAAGTTTTACATCACTGTGAAAATATATTTATTGGTATCAATTGATCTCTTTTTTTGAGGTGACGTTAACAGAGCTATGTTCATTAAAATTCAATTATTAAGAAAAATATTGGATGAGTTCAGCCTTTCCTCTCCTATTCCACACTACTATTCATGGGTTCAATTGTTTATCAACATAAATTTCATTAGATAATCAAGTGATTTTATTCATACATTGATAAAATCATAAGAATAATTTGACAAAATTGAATCACCTTCATTTTTCTCATTTAAATAGGAGCAGTCAATCCCACATACTCTTTATCCAATACATATGAAATTTCTACTCACTAATGTTGTATTATTTGAATTTTTGGAAATGAATAGATGATGTAATAGAATGAAGATTAATTATTGGTAGATAATAAAATATTATTAAAAATATTGGTATCAAATTCACTCTAATGTCATTTATCCTCTTGAGACTACATGAAATTGAATTTCCATTCCATTAAAATGAAATAATCTACACCCTTGGTAAATTTCCTCTTTTTTTCTCCTTTTATTTCAATAATAATACAACTATTATGATTAAAAAATAAGCCCTACGTTTTTATGTTGGTTGTATCATTATTTAAATACATCTATAATATCAAGACACATCCTCTTGATTTAGGGAATGTGGAAAAGAAATTCCCATTGGCCGTGGTGGAATTCATAGTTCTGTAGATTAGAAAATTTAATCATAATATAAAGTTGAAATCCATAATTAATTAATACTGGAAGAATAAGAAGGTAAATTTTCATATGGATGGATGTTTAAGGATCTTTGGTTCCTTTCAGCATCGAAATACCTTAGTAACATTGCCTTCTCAGAATTTAAAATTTTCATCACTGTCAGATGCTGACCATACAAGATTTACGAATATGTTTATGGAATTTTCTTATTCAGATCATTAATTTGATTGATTATTCTCTTTATACAATATATTATGACATTCTATGGTGTGTGATCAGTGTTTCTATTCCCCATCAAAATTTTATATACATAGTTTTCTTCTTAATAAGTCATATTAATGTAGAAATTAGAATCAAATTATAGCATGTTAATAAAAACCATATTATCTACCTATATAGTCTTACACTGGTGAAATGATCCTCCTACTATTTCACATACCTAACCCCTATGTATCTATGATTATTTTTTCATGCCTGGTTGTCCTACCAATGTCACCTGCGAATCACATGTCTCTCAAGGATCCTTGGAATGACTTCCCCATTATATGAGGCTATGTGACATGAATAATTGTTTATTTATTATACCATCGTGGGGAATAAATTTTCAAATATGTGAAAAAGGATACTATGTGGTCCAATATTCTATGGTGACGAAAAAATTACTTGGTATTTTTAATTTTTTCCATTATGTGGTCTATGGAATGATGATCCAAATTATGTTGTGGGAAATATATCTTCATGAGAACATGACGTAATTTTGTTCTATAGTGTTGTCGGATCATTTACTAAAAAAACATTAACAATTCATCATCCTCTCATTACATAAAACATGATCTCAATTAATAATAATTATAATAAAGGTAAGGAATTTGGATTAGGAAACATGAAAAAATACACTCAAAAGAAGTTAGAAAATGCACATATCATTATTTTGTATGCGGTAATAGAAGGGACACAAAGAATGATAGAATAATATTCCAACTGAAATAGTCAAATTGGTGATCCATCACATCAAATTGATCAGCTCTAAGAGAATATAGATAGGTAATTTAGTGATACACTACATCCAAAACTAAGTGAATATAAGGATATACAATATGGGTTTACTGTTTTGATCCTGTAGGTGTTGTGAGACTTGAATTATAAAAAAAATTATATTGAGGAATATAAGATGAATTTAACATATAATGATGAAAATGAATAAGATATTATGTTGGAATAAATTCTAACAATGTTCCTAAATTGATATGATGAATAAGATGCCACAAAAAATAAAAAATAAAAGGGGGACATTTAAAGAAATAATAATGTAATAACATCAATCCTTGAAGATCTAAGAATGAATTAAAAATGGGGAACCACCAACTATATAATATAAAATTGGGAAATGAATTTAGAAGAATAAATGAAATAAATTCCAAGATAAGTTTTCCCAATTCTATATAGACCAATAATTATTTCTTATATTTTTATAACTGTACAAATATTAGTTACATATATAAAATTATAGAGAAAAAATTAAGAAGATGAATTGTATTATAAACATGAAGAGATCATAGAATAGTTTTCATAAAATTATATAGACATAATAGTAATGGAATAATATTATCTGTTCTTAAAATTAATGAAATTTATTTCACAATCATTGGGGATTTCCACTACCTAGTTTAATCCTCATGGAAAGTAATAAAATTTCCCAATGAGGAGGAAGAGTGGAGCTACTCTGATGGAAAAAATTAGTCATGGGAAAACCTAAGATGGATTTATCTTTATAGAAATCCAACAATGTGATTCATTGAGGTAAGTTTGACATTAATTTCCTTAATAAAAATTCATTTCAGAGGGAACAAAAATCATTTATTTATTTATATTATTTATCATTTTTTATAAATTAATTTTAATTTATATTAATATGTTTTTGATCCCCCTATTTCTTTTTTATCACTATTTGAAATGGATCTTATGACCTTATTAATATTTCTTAGGTCCACGGTGTGAAGGATCAAATGGAAAATAATAAAATGTAATCACTATAAATTGATAAATGAGAGTGAGCATAAAATTCCATGATATGGATTGGATTTCCAAAAACTATGCATTGAAATATTGAGGGATTAGTTTTAAATATAATTAATCAAAACGGAATATAATTATTTTGAATTAAGATAATTAATTTTTTTTAAATGAAAATTTTATTATATTTTTTAATATTTTAATTTTGAAAAACAATTAATTGGTTTTTCATGAATGTTCATTTCCATGAATGTATATCCCAATATCTTGTTCTCTTTCCCATGTTATTTTTAAAACCTAATATTTTCCATACGTTCATGGTTATATTTCATTTTATAATCTTTAACATTTATTTCTAAAGAACATTATTTCTATCTTTTCAAAATTATGACATTAAAATTAAAATTTAATATTATTTATAAAAAGAGTTATTCCCATTATCCATATTACACCAATATATTTATCTTTCATTAAAACCTTCAAATATGTGAATATGATTCATAGGAAATAGTCATATTACATTCCCCTCATATCATTTCCATTCATACCTATTGTATACTTCATGATAGTAAACAAAATTACTATCGGTGGGAGGTTGTTTGTGGTGAAAATGGGATATGTTTAATTATAAAGACAAATGTGTTGTGATTCAGAGGGTATTGGGATGGTTCATTAAGTTATCATTTAACTCCCATTATTTTTTGTCCCACTTAAAAATTGTAAAAAATATGAAAATGGAAAATGAATAATAAAATTTCTTTCATTAGATGTTAAAAAATAAAAATTTTCTTGATCAATGATCGTGGTACGTGGGGTTGGGACATGGATTCATAATTTTCATAGATTTGTCTTTAAAATAAAAATAATAAATATTATTATTATTATTATTATTATTATTATTATTATTATTATTATTAGAATTATTAATTCAATGTGGTACTCAATAATCTTTCTTTTATGTAATCAGGACTGTGATTTGGGCATTGCGGATGCGGGGAGGATGTAACTATTTAGGAGGGTAATTGAAATAACATTGCATTGTTTACTATCACCCATTGAACTCTAGAATATCCCACTTATTGAGCCAAATTGATTCACATTTAATTCACCTAACCAAACCCTCAAAATCATTTAATCCTTAAAAGAAATACTTTATGATTTTATGTGATACTGGTTTCCAAAAAGCGATGATTCAAAATGGTTTTAAACCCCGGACATGAAGAATATTTTGTGGAGTGTGCTAAAATATATGTATAAATGTATGTTGATTGATCAGTAAAGTGAATTTAAATTCGGGGAAATTTCAATTGAATTTACTATTAATGTTGATTTAAGAATTATGAATATAGGTTAGGAGATGAATTAATCATTAAAAAATGAAATATTAAAATACATTTTTGAATTTATTTTTTATAGAAATTGTGTTATTTATGAAATTTTTACATTCAATGATAGAATATTTAATTCCATATTCACAACCATTTAAGTTTACTAATTTTTTAATTTTAATATTGTGAGGGTAGTTTACTATGTAAATATATTGAGATCTAATCATTCAGTATTTGTTTTATATTAATTATGGCAGATTTTTAAAATAAATTTCATGAATAAATTTATTTTATTTCATTTAAATTATTTTATTAATTAGTTGTTAAATTTAAATAATAATTAATTTTTTTTAATTTTTATTTAAAATAGATTTTCTAAATGTTTTCTTTAATAAAATAATATATTTTTTTATTATATATAAATGAATATTACCAAACATCATTTATTTAAATGAAATGTGCTATCCTTATATAGGTTGGATAATGAGAGAACACGTGTGGACTATGAATTTCCATGTGTGAAATATAAATATTAGTAATAGCATGAAAAAATATATACTCAAGTAATAGATAGGCACATTATATTGGGAATTGTTTTATGGGGTTCCATTGAGTAGTGAGAACCCTAGATATGACTTTTTGGTTTTAAAACACTATCCCACAATATGAAAAAGGTCCCAGTGAAGAAATAAACCAATTTTGGATTCATCGTGTGTGTGACACAATTAAACTATACCGAAACATCATCATATTACCATAGTTTTTCATCACCTGCCCTATAAATGCTTACATCAACCAATGCCTCTCATTAATGCCACTTACAATACAATAGAGCACTAGATAACTTCATTATCATCATTGCATGAGCTCATGATCACCTCTAAAAGTAACAGTGATGTTTGGATCTACTTATTATTTCATTCACTTTCTTGGGCGATTATTCATTGAGTAGAACTATTGATAATAAAGCCCTACATATTCTGGACATGGAAAATAATAGTGTTATTTCATGTGTTTTTAGTCATGTTACATAAGGAATCATAATCATTTAAATTCCCACTAGTATATGATGGGTCATGTATTGAATTTCGTTGAGATCATGAAATGATATAAAGAATTTTTCAATGTCAATGATTTTTTAATCCCATGTTGCCTAGGGATTTTCTAAAATAGAAATAGACTATGAAACACCCATTTTTCTTTATGAAATTCATTTTGATGATTCTATGTTAGCAGGGTCATGGTTTTGTCATGCATATGGGGTGTTAAAACACGGTGATTTAAATGGTTTTCATGTTTAGATAATTAATTAAATGTTTGGAATTCCTAAAGTGCTCATAATTCAATTGTTTCTAGGTATCTCTGAAGGAATTAAAATTATTACATTAACTCTTTGATGAAAATATAAATATTTCAGTCAGCTTATTTGAGGAAAAACCGCATGAAGGATAATACAAAATATATATTTATGGAGTTTGAATTTTAACCTGATGGATATTAAATTTGAAGATAATGAATATTAAAAAGGTAGATAAAATAGAGGATATTTCAATTTAAATTATTACCTACTATTCACATTCAAATAAATATCACAGATGGAAGGAGTAAAAGTAGACTTCTTTTTTTGGAGGCTCGACCTTATTGTCTCTCTTATAATTCATGTCCTATCTTTTTTAAAATTAATTTTTTTCTCTCTTTGTAGAGTATTAAATAGTGTTATCCTTTCCTCTATGAAAAATTTTATGTATAATGGGTGTTCTTTAGTAAATTAATATCTTTCATTTATTCAATCTGGAATTTTTTCCATCTATTTAAATTTTTTCAAAATTCTTTTATGATCATAGTGAATGACAATTATACTAAGAGTAGGAGTTATTTTATGATTCAATTACAAGTATATTTTATTTAATGTGTATCCATATGATCATTTATAGATGATAAATTTAAACATACTTTTAGTTATCCTCTTCCATAAATTATACAAATTAATTGTCTAATTGAAATTGATAATTATAGATAGGTAGAATAGTCACCCAAACAAATAGATTTTTTATGCATTATTTAGATGATGATTATAATAAATCATAGCATACCACATGACTAGTGCATGAATCAATAAACACTATACGTGGTACATTATTTTCATCTCCCTCACTCATTCAATAAAAAGGAAATTCAGTATTGTAATTTTATTTCATTAACTATAGTTTTAGTCTTAATTATTAAATTAAATTATTCAACAACTAAGTACTTTTGAAATAACCCTTAGGAAATTCACAACTTATACTACACTCAATTAGTTTTACTATTTTGTAATCTTATTTTCAAAATGTTTTAAATTGTCTTAGAAAAATTAAAATAAATAAAATCATTCTTGGATATTAAAATTCCTATAATGATAATTTAGAAACTCATTCTGAAAAATTTGTATGTTATGTCGAAGGGGAGTCACCATATTTTTATTTTTATACATCAGGTTTATACCAATTAAAAATTCCTATAATGTATGTATATACAATATTAATATAAAAAAATTTCTACCAATATGAAATAAAATATATAATCTATTCAAATATCAATCATTTTAAGAGAAGTCTATCTGGGAAAAGTAAAATTATTTAAGAAAATCTTCCAACTATAGAAACCAAACCATTAGAGAATTATACTCTAGTTGATGAATCTATAATTTATGTACCATTACCCCATGTTAATCCGTATACATATTCTAGTGATGGAAGGTAACCCCAATATAATTTATTATCTTATAATATACAATATAACTTATAGAATATACAATATATAACTTTTAATTGATAGAAAGTTTTGTAAGAGGGGGTAGAAGATAGGGATCTGTTGCAGGATGATGGAATGGATATACATACAGACAAGTTGGATTGGGATTTACAACACCAAACTATCTCTATATATCAATAAATACAAACTATATAATTTATCATATCTACTATTGCATCATCTCACCCATTTCTTAAACTATAGATTCTAAAGATTCTGTTTTTTCTTTTCATACATCCTCTAAAAAAATTCATAATCGACCATTTTTTTAAAACAATGATACACCTACCTTGTATCTTTATACGCGACCCATGTATTTAGTATTCCCTAATAAAATAGCCCAAAAAATCATCCCAACCTATAATATGAAGTAATCCTATGTTCATTTATCTTCAAGGTCTTTTGATATAAAAAACTTGAATACATAATTCATCAATTACAAAATACAAAGAATTTTAAAATTACATAAATCATATAAAAATTTTATTTAAGGAAAAAATCTTAATATTCTATCAAATATATCCCCACCTTTCTATTTTTATACCCCGATTAATTTCTCATGTCTATAAAGGGGGATGGCTACTCTCAGAAAATAATGAAGACTTGGCTCTGGTTTTTTCATATTTTTCATGCATCATTTCTTCTTATAATAATATATACCCTCCCAAAGATTAATTATTATGTTATAAATTCTACTAGATTGGATATCCAAATGAGATCTCCTCAAATCTTATTATGTAATCTTATAAAACCGTTTTATATGGTCATTTTTAGTGATTATATGAAAATTTCATAAAAAAGAAGTCATTGGATTTATTAAAAACTAATATATACCATTTATTTTCAAAAACAATATTCCACATATATCTATCTATAACACTATATGTATATATAATTAATTTTCATTTTTATTGCTCGAGAAATGAAAATCACTGTTAATGTTGATTTAAAATCCCTAAATATCTTATAATCAATAGATATAAGTCACCCTATGACTTATTTAGTGTTAGGTGAATCATACATCATCTATTAAGAAGAAATAAAAATGAAGACATTAGAACAAGTAGGTGAAGATAAATAATATTGAAATAAATAATCCTATAAGAAATTGTCTCCCATAGCTATGTGACTATAATTTGGTTAACAATTCTCCTATTAGGAATTAAAATTCATAGTTTATATAAATCCTAAATATCCCAAAGACTATTAAATTTTTTAAATTTTAGACCTCTAGGATTATAATTTTTTTGAAAATAGATAAATATCCTCAACTTTAACCTACGAGAAGGATATGAATTTGGAAAACAAGTTTTACCATGTTTACTAACCATCAAAGCCTTCAATTCTCTGTAGAAGTATAAGTATCCAATATAGGAAACTAAGGAGTGTCGTCAATGGATTTATGTTGGGGGCCATCCCTAGAAGATTAAATTGACCCAGTAATTTGATCATACAATATTATCAAAATATAATTAACAAACTAATGTTAAATTTTATAAAAATCAAATTGTTTCAAATAAAAATGAATACAAATGTGAAAATAATACATATTAAATTCAACTAAACTTTGAAAATATTTATTAATTTTTTATTACATATGAACTATCTTGTAAAAAAACTAATAATGTTTTGATAAATGAAATGATATATAAAGTGGAAAAAACTAATGTGAAATAATATATAAATCCAACTATTATATATATAATTTAATAATATTTTTAAATTATACAAACAATATTAAACTAAAAAACGCATAATCATATTTGTTTGATTAGTACAATAAAATTCACTAAAAAATGATAGAATTTATGATTCACTAACTGATATACACATAAGGGAAAACGTAGTAAAATTCATTATTATCTAACAATTATATAAAAAATTAAAAAAATCTATATTAAGCAAATAAAAATAAATTTTTTTAGAAAACTCATTATAATATTATATAGAGTACATAAATACAATGTTACAAAATTCTCATAACAATTGTAACATAGTAAGTGATTTAGGAAGTGGAAAAAATGTTTGTAAAATATTATATAATTCTAATTATTACATAACAAATTTTATAGCAATTGAATGAAAATAAAAAAAAATCTATTTAAATATTACACATTTCCATGTTTTAGAAAAACAATTTATAATTTTTTATAAAATATGCGACTTCAATAAAAAATACAATTATAAAAAAATTATGTCTCTTTTTTTCAAAATTTGAAAAGTTTAGTAGTAAATGAAAATATAGCAACCAAAATATTAAAAGAAAAATAAATGATTTTTACTATATTCATTCTTCATGATCATTCCATATGGACAGACTAGGAAAATGTAGTGGTCATAGATATCCTCAAACATTATCTCCCAATAAGTAGTGAACTCACAAAATTCGTTATCATTACCAAATGTTTTATCACAAAAATATTTATTTTCCTTATAAAAATATTACCATTACCCCTATAATGGAAAAATTATATAGAAAATTAATTCAACATGTGTTTCCATGATAAAATGGTAATATGTGTATTCTAATCTATTTTGATCTATTAGTGTGAGGAAAAAATCATCAGGTATAACAATTTTTTTACTGATGCCCAGTTTACAGTTCAACACCAGAACTCAAAATTTAATATAATCAATCACCCATCTTTTATTAATATCAATATAATATAATGTTTATAATGGAATTTTGTTTCTTATTTCATAATTATAAAATGAATTTCTTCAATGAAAACCCACACATAGTTATTCTAAACATAACATATGTTGTCCTAGTCTTTGGTAAAAGAATTTGTAACCAATAATTGCATAAACAGACTATGTTATCACATATAATAATTTGATTAAATTCCAACCATTTTAATGTTTATTCTATATCAAACATTATATTAAAATACATTAAAATAATAGAGGATACATATTCTCATTCATTACCCTTATATAATTAATCATTAAATAATGTTATTTTTACACATTAATATATGATGTTATAAATGGATGAAATTATTCTATGTTATTCCTGGTGTAAAAATTGTATTGAATTATTTTCTCACCTATCAAGGAAATTATTTTCAACCAATTTATATATTTTTTCCTAACACATATTTATTCGAGGTGAGATGTATGAAGACTTATGTTCTTCACTACAACCAAGTAGTTTATAGATTACTCTTCCACCATCATAGAAATATATTATTCAAAAATAGAGGCTTCTAGTTAATATATATTATTTATAATCCCCCTAAATATGTTAATATATATTTCAAAAGGATTCATCCCGTGAAAATATATAAGACCTGAAAGATTTATTTATTTTAGAAGATGATCAAATAAATGTTCCAATATATATATATATAAGTTGGTTTGACGTAAATTTTCAGTTCAAAATGTGTACTGGAAGAATCATTCTACAAATTTTTTATAGAATTTAATTCCATAATTTTTTTCAAATGGAATAAATAATATAACACACCATGATAATATATATTATGAAACAATTTTGTTTTATTCCATGTTATAAATCAATAATGATATTCCATATCAAAACATGACACTCATGAGTTTTTATACCTCATAATACAAATTCTTTTAGAAATAAAATCATTATGAATTTAATGAATAATTATGAGGAACGTTGATACCAAGGAAGTACAGTAAAAAATTAATTTTATCCTGCTTATATAATATTTAAAAAACTTGTCTTTTATACACATTTTATGTTAGGATTTTGACAAATATGTTAATGTATTCCCATTGAATTTAAGTATAATAATTCTTTCAACTAATTATTAGTCTTTATTTTGTTACATATCAATGTTCTAATAATAATATAAAATTTATTTTTCTCCATATGATTCAAATAAATGTTATGTTTCTTCTCATCATACCTTCAACATAGAAGCATAAAAATATTTATGATTTAATCTATATATTTTGGTTCTTACTTGATCATTATGTCCATTTAATTTTATATTTTTTTCTTTATTTTAATGTACTGATCAATTATCAAATGAATTAGAAAAATATAAATTTGTTCTATTATAATGAATTACTTTTTTATCATCTAAAACTGTAAAAAAATTTCAAAAATCATTAATTACTCATATATGCCAATTTTTAGATTTTATAAATTATAGAGATTATTTCATTGTCCTACATTTTCTGAGAATTATTTATGTTTACACTATATATAAAAAAATATCCATACACTTGAAAGTTACATTTAATGAACATAATCATTGTGTTAAATTGAAAATATTCATTTTTACAAGGAATCATATAGTTTAATATAAAAAACTTATAATAGATCCAAATAAAAAATAAAATGTCAAAATTAAACATCAATATCATTTAAAAGATATTATGGTTTATAAGTCATTAATACAAAAATGATATATGTCGACTACATTAATTGTTATTATTATAAGTAGTAAATTTCAAATAAAATGGGGCACTAACTATGTTTGATACTAATTATTCGAAATTGATTCATTTGAAAAATGTGTATTCCAAGTCTCTGATTTATAATTTTCCTTAAGATATAAAAAAATTAACACCCTATACATTAGTATATATTTCATTCCCAATAAAATTTATCTCTTTGAATGATTTCAATACACAAAACTGAAATTCTAAATGAATCATCTTATGTTATTCCTTTACAAACTAGAAATTAAATTAGAATGTTTCTATATGAATTACTAATTTATAAAGAATATATAGTTTACACTTCATTAAAATTAATTCATCTATTATCAATTCATTAATATTAAAAATAAAAATCATTTTAATGTAAAACAATTTTTTTTTTGAAAAATCAGATTTTATGTGTAAAATGTGTTTTTATGTTATTAAATTAAATTAATCACCATTGATAAATGATTTTAATGAAATTATATTTTATATATTTAATAAAATGATTTATTATTGATCAAATATTTTTTTTCATGGAATGAGATAAGAATAGATATAGTTTTAGGCTTAAAAGATATATTTTTTAAAAAAATATATCAAATCAGTTTTCAAACTTATTTTACAATTGATTTTTATAAAATTTGTAAAATTTATAAGGAAAAAATTAAATTATTTTTTTAATCAAAATTTAATTTTTTTTTTCTTAAATACGATCTTTTTTAATTCATTGGAAAGATAATTTTTCTAATGAATTGTTAAAAATACTAAATTTTATTGAAAATTTTGTTTTCATTTCTAACATATAAAAATATACATTTGACTAAAAAAATCAATTTTAAAATTAGTTCATACTTATTTTAATTAATCCAATTTAGTTTATTGTAATTAATTTCATTTTTAATTTTTATATGTAATATTTATATTATCACGAATGATTTTTCATTGGAGCACATATTTTCATAGCATCTGTGGAGTTAATTTTAAATTATATTCACAAGAATTTGTGAATTAAATTTGTAGAAATGGATGAAATATTTGTTAATGTAATGAATATGATAGAAAAATATCAGATTTTTCTTTTTCATAATGAATTGTTAAAATTGTAAAAATAAATTACCACTTTTACTGTAAAAAAAGATATTATGGTGGGGTTAAAAAAATAATATTATGATTAAAATAACATAAAATTTTGTGTTTTTTTATTTTTTGGATGTATTGAGATGATATTTCATTAAATTTTCAACAATATATCATTTTTGAGCATTTTATATTGTGTAAAACATCTATATAATTTATTCTTTCAAAAAAATCTAAGTGTGTCCTCTCCACCAATGATAAAAGGGAACCCCCTCTCCACTCCTCTTCAAACTCCCAAAGAATTTTGGAATAAAGAATCCCAACCAGAATATCTTCTATATTTTAATACCCAAAACTAAGAGTACTTATTTTGACTATGAATCTCTAATATAAATTCATTTTCTAAAACCGTATAGTGGTTTTCCTAATAAGAGGTATCATTCTTAACTGAGAGTTTATAAATATTTTTTATTCCAACTCCATAAAATATTCAAAAAATTATGATATAATAATATAATAATATAATATTTAGTGATATTTTATTATATTAATTTCATAATATATATCCATATATTCATCCATAAAATGAGAAACAAAACTGTTGATGATGAATACTGCGAACAATAGCCTTGCAGATCGATATAATTCATTTTCCATCACTACCCCGCATAATTGTATATAATTATGTATTTGAAATATACATATAATATTTATGAATTAATTATATTTTTAAATTATAATATCATATCATTGTTATTACCGTCTAATCTGTATAAATATAAAAATGTTTCTCATTTGTACATGTGTATTCACACCTCTATGAAGCGATGTGACACTTTTTCTAATTTAACATGACATAGATGGATATAAGGGTTTGTTTAATGAATATATCTGATATGAAAATTATATTTTTTATGTTTTGAGTATTATTTTTATTTATATAATTACTTTCATCAAATAAATTAAAATAACCTGAATGCATATGTATAACCTACCATATCCATGAATAGTGTAACTCAATTTTTATTTCATACTTTTATAGATTTTATAAATAACTATATAATGAAAAATATCATATTTATATATTATTTTTTATATTTTTTATATTATTTAACCATGTTCTATGTAAAAATACAAAAACTACCAACCCACGTTATACATGAAATATGATGTAATTATTACAGAAAATATGGATAATAACCAAGAAATGTTTATAAACATGTGATAAAAATAAATAAGAAAATAATATATGGTATTATAGAGATGAATTTTGTTCTTTAATAGATTTTCTAAAAATAATTTTTTATTAAATAGCATTTCGGACACATACAAAGAAAATTAGAATTGAGGTAAAATATTTTCATATCACTTTTATTTATGGGAGACACATTATATATTCACTGATGAGATAGTTTTGTGATGTATATAAATTCCACGAATAAATTTTATAAATCAATCCATAAAAATTATCTGATATAAATTTCTATATCATTTTTTTCTTTTATGGGGATTAAGATTCAACAGTTGCCAATTTAGCAAACGGTTTATTTCACACTCTCAGTGTTATTTAATATTATCTATGTTAATGTATCCTCTATATAAATTATTTGACAATTCTATATTAAACTTAATGTATTTCCACCTTCACTATTTATTTATTTAAATTTCCTATTTTCATTTCAATTATATCTCTTTAATAACTGATGTTTCTAGAAAATAAAAATAGAAAATTAGAATCATTTCTCTATTCAGATAAAAATCTATCCTCTTCCATGTTCGTGATTTCAAAAAATATGATAATATATTTTTATAATACTCTATAAATATTTTCAAATTTTATTTTTTCCCATTTTTATACATTTTATGAAATGGTATAAAAGTATTAAACTTGTCATTTTTCAAATGAGTTAATTTTTTGGTTTACTAATAACGAAAATAGGAATATTATTTTTTTAAAAAATTACATGAATATAAATTTATTTCATAATGAACACAAAACTATTTGACGATTCCATTATAATTTAAAATGAATCCTTTTGAATAAATTTTATTAATGATTATATCACCCCATGATCTTGTGAGATATTTTTTTATAATTAATTTAATCATCAGATATTTTTCATTTCATGAAACATTATTAATAGTTTTTTTATATTAAAGAAGAATGTTTGGATTGCATTATAAGAAACACAATTTAATTTTACAATAAACACAAAATAATGTTTAACAGGATCTAAATGAAAGACTAAAGTTAGTGTACATTACATTCATGATTTAATTCTCTCTATGGCATGCATAACACACTAGATCGAGTGTCACAAAACTATAAAATATTACTAAAAATATTATTATTTAATATAAAATGATGTAAATTAGACATTATGATGACTGTTATGAATATGATTAAAAAAATATGAAAATAAATTGTTGAATTCTTTAGTAACAAATGACATAGAAATAAATATATAAACCAACTAAATTTGAAGGGAATGTTTTTATATAAAATTATTTTAATTCTCATAAAATTTTTTATCTAAATAAATCATAATAGTTTAATTTATTCAGTTATATTAATGTAATATATATATTATATATCTAATAAAATATTTTTTGTATTTATCCAATATATTTGATAAACATAGGATACAACAAACCAAATTTCACCCAAAAACACAATTTTTTATTTAGGGACCTTTTTAGTTTTTTATTGGAGAACCAATTTAAAATACATTTTTTGAAATATTTTTAAATATTACATTTCTAAATAAAAATAATATTTTAACTATTATGGTAAAATTTAGGTTATAGTGAATTTTTATATTTTCCTATGTGGTTATATATTTTGATGAATTGTGATAAATACTAAATTATAATTCATAACTACTTTTTTCATATAACTTTTTTATATTGTTAAATTATATTTTTATTTTGTTTTAATATTTAATTAGATTAAATTTTAATCAAATAATCAAATTTTTTAGATTTTATTCAATTTCATATTGGAATTGAATATAAAAACGTAGAAATCTTTTAAACCTTATTACATTAAAACCTTGCTTTGTTGTCTCGTCTATGGGATTAAATTTAACATAATGTATTCAACATATATTTAGAATTTGGAAAATTGGATTTAATATTTGGAATAAGAATAATTTTTAATGTGTAATAAGGTCACAATTGATATTTACCAAAAATATTAGTCAATGAAATTAAAATGAATTACAACGATTAAGGCCAGACTAAGCTAAACTGGGGAATAAACTTGAAACATCAGTGAAAAATTCCCTATGCACTTTTACAATAAACATTTTTATGTGAATTAATCCTCCATGAACCTTAAATTATTTGTTTGGTTTGGTTTTCGATAACTTTTGAAAGGTCAAAAACGTGGGTACACATTACTTGTTTTCTAAAATACCGAGTGAGTTATTTTCCTCTTATGTAAAGGCCACCACTTATCAACCTCTTCAAGCCTCTCAAACCATATAGTTTTGACCATTATAAGCCCAATACAGATCCCAAAATACTTCCCTTACTACTTGATGCATCACTTTGTGAATAAATCAGTCCATGAAAGTCCATTGATAAAAACTAGAAGGTGTTACCCAAAGAATAGGAAACATCCTCCCTTGTGCTCCCTTATCTTATTTTCATTCTCCACCTAACCACTATACTTAATCATTTATTATTAAACAAAACCAATATCTTAAATATTTTGATATTTTTGTAATGTAAGGGTTATATCTACACTTACACACACGTCCATATAATGGGTAACAGACATATTGTTTATGTGTATGGTGAACTATCACCTTAAGAAACGTTGATTGTTTGTTTATCCTTTACAACCTATCATGATGGGAATTATGATGAAAATATGTGCATATATTATATATATGATATTTATAATTCTTATAAGCTTGTATAATTCATTAAAAACATATCCTTATACTTTTATTTTTTTGACAATATTATAATTTAGTTTGAGGATGTGTGGACCACCACCCCTCAAAGCGATGTTATGCATTCACACATTATATGAAATGTGTTAAGGATGGGTTTAATAAAAATATATGATATATATTTTTATTATTATAATTTAATAATTTTATATATAAATATTAATATATATATATATATATATATATATATTTATTTATTTAGTTATGTCATTTACTCTATTTCTTTTAATAGAAAAATAAAACAGAAACCATGTCCTTTTGTACGTACGACCTACCTTCTCCATGAACTGTGTATTACATTTCATAATTATATATTAAATATATTATTATAATACACATATAATAAATATAAATTATATTTACATCCAGATATAAATTATTAAAAAATATATATTATTATAACTACTAAAGATAGAACAAATTAAGACACATGTGAAAAATAAAGAGAATATTACTTGAAGTGATACATAAACATGTAATAATTAATAAGAGTGTAATATAAAAGTAATATTAAAAAAATACTATTATATATAATCATTTTTATCTATTATATATTTATTATGAACTTATATTTATTATACATGTGGTTTGAATGAATAGGATTAGAGTCAAGACACAAGGTAAGAGAATTTCAACTCACTTTTTTATTTCCCTGAGATACATTCCTTATAAGACACTCATTAATTTTGAATGGTATATATTATTCCCTTTAATGTATTATATAAGTATTAATGGTAAATTTATTTGTATTTAAATATCCAATTTATGAACCTTCTATGATTGGGTTTTTGTTTCAAAAGTTTTAAATTTTTTTATGTATTTTGATCTCTAATTGCCTTCTTTAGAACACATGATATGTTATGCACTAATATTATTCAATGAAATGTATATAATATATTTGATATGTTATATCATGAATCTCCTTCTATTTAGGATGTTTTAAAATTCATTTAATTTTATCCTTTAAATTTTGTTATGATTCAATGTTACGAAATGTGTGATGGTTTATAGCTATAACAACACCATTTATCAGGATTGTTTATGATTATCCACCCATTTAATAAATATTATGATAAGTTACTCAATAAATCACATAATTTATATTACCCTACAATTATTAATATTTTATTCATTTAATTTTACCATGTTTTCACTCTTTGGTGCATAATATGATCAATAACATGTCTTTAAGAAAGTCTGACTTTACCCTTCTCTTTAGTCAAAAATAAATATTAATTCACAAACATGTTTTCTAAAAGAATTACAAATAATTATTCTACTATTATAATATGATCATTAAGAGACATTTTTAACCATGTTTTACTTCTAAAACCAAATTTTTTCTAAAAGGGAAACTTAATGTCATTTTCCAATCGAGGCACTTCATTAAATATGTTATGATGAAAAAGTAATGTTTTACATATACGTTTTTACCCACCATTATGATCATCATTTACATGAAGATTCTTTCATAAGAGTAAAAATTTATTTTTATTTCAAAGACATGTTTTCTACATATTATATTAATATTTTGTTTAAAAGTGTTTTTTAAGAAATAAGTTTTCAAAATTATATTCTCTTTATAAATGTTTTTTAAATGATTTTCAAAACACCCAATATATATTTTATAATGAATAGTTTTTAGAGAAAATTATTTGAATGATATAAAATACTATTTTATATGTTTTCAATTAATTTTCTAGGAAAACTAAATTTTCAATTTTTAAATGTATTTTATATGATTTCATTGAAAATGTTTTTCAAAATTTTTAGAAGATTATTTTATAATTTTTAAATGAAAATAGGTTTCAAATGGTTTTATATTCTGAAGATTCATTTCAAAAGGATATTATTTTTACGTCTTTAAATGTTTTAAAAATATTCTTCCAAGTTATTTTCCATTTAAGATAATATTATTTAATGTTACTCATTATCTTATAGGAAAATATTCAAATGTTGCATTCCTATTATTTCTCAAATGATTTATGTTTTAATGGAATGATGCTTATGGAACCCATTTATCTTCAATGAGTTATATGCTTTTCAAACCATGTTATATTCATAGGTTATGAATTGATGAAATGATTACGAAACATATCTAGTTTCACTTGGTTATGATGTGATAGAAAGATAATAGTACCCATTTCACTTCATGGGTTATGATTTGATTTTTATTGAACCCATCACTTTTTATGGTTCATGAAAGGATGAAAATTTTATTATCTTCTAGAACATGTATGAATGATTTTATTATAAAATTGATGGTAAATATGGATGCATTCGTACCTTAGGGAATTGTAAAATAAAATTTATTATCCTCATGAAAAACGGAGGTTGGTCAGGGTTATATCACTTATCTCACATAAAATACTTATTATTTATATTTTCATATTTAATATATAAACACAAATAAAATTATGTGAAAAATAAATTCTAAAATATTAACTAAAATGAAATGATAGAATGAGAATAGTAATGAAATAAATTTTCCTTTGGGGTTTGGATTAGGGATTCCACTATTCTCTATTTTGGTATTTAAATAATGTTTTTTAATTAATTTCTATAATATCATTCATGAAATAATATTATATTGTTTATCAGTTTTTAATATTGAATTCCATTATAAATCTCAATTACATATCCTTTATAATCGAATTCTATTTCCCCTCTAAATAGAGAGTGTGACATCCTTGAACACATGGATCCATCATATTCCATTTCATCCACTGAATGGATCAACCCCATCTTGTAAAGATATTATATCCAGTATATGGTGGGTAGAATATAAAATAAAATAATTAAAAATAGTTTGAAATTTTTTCATGGTGGACGATCTTTGCACTCGTGAACATCACTCTATCTAAAAACAATCTTAAAAAAATAATTTAAGCAAAATATAAATGAATCAATTATATAACTACCCTAGGTCAATCACAGGGAGAAGCTCTAATTTTTTAGGGTGAGATTTTATAGTGTTAAGAAGGGAAATATTATAATAATTAAAGAAATGAGTAAAATTTAAAAGAATGCTAATGGTAAAAGAATAAGAAAAACACACACGGTTGAGATCAAAAAGTAAAAATAGAATAGAATTAGAAAAGAATGATGATAATAATAATGTGAAGAAAAGAGGGTATACCTATGGAAGAAAATAAAATAACAACCATGAATGAGTTATATTTTATTTAAAATAATATCAATTAAAATTTCATTAAAAATTAAACTAAATTATAAATAATAAAAATAAAAACAAAAGAAGAAAAGAAATGGGTTCAGCATCTTCCAGTCCAAAATTTGTCTCCTCAATGATCACTACAGTTTGAAACACAATACCTCTCAATCAGTACAAGGTCCCTTCTAATAGGTTTCTCAAAAATTGAATATCCCTTATGAGAATTGGATTTCACATTAATATAACATTCTTATAAGATGGTGTGGTATTGTTATTTATCATAACTTTTTATATCTGTGATTTCCATAAATCTTCTTTCATTTTTGACCATCAAATATCACCTATATTGAAGGAAAGTCTACATGATCATCAATACTAAAATTATCCTTTGAATTACATTTCAAATAAATCTATAATAATATAAATTTGAGTTTTTATATGATTTATTAATTTTTTACTAATGTGGGGTCCACACAGTCCTCTAGAATGATTTTCCAAATTGATTGATTTTTTTGGGCCTTTACATGCCCAAAATAGATTTTAGTCTAGAAGAAAAAATTTAGAACATAAACCCTGGAATCCTATAAAATTACACCAATTAGATTGATATTCTATTAGTTTTTTTTTCAAAATAATGAAGCTATTATATTTTTTTAAATTTCTAGAATTAATCAATCATCCCATTTTAGCCCAAAATACTACAATAATTTAACATTATTGAAAATATGAGAAAATTGATAAATTTGTTTGTATTAAATCCATGAAAAAATATTTAAAATTATGAAAATATAATATTTCTATAAATTACACCACCCATAAAACATGCTTGTAATCAAATATAAAATCACGACATTGAAAATCAGAGGGCACAAATGTTTCCAATATTCAAATTTCAGTGGAATAATATTAAAAAATTATAAATGATAGTAAAAAAATTTAAATACCCACATAAAATAATAATTAATCTTACCATTTTATAAAAATAATAATCAATTTATGTCTTTACTTTCCTCCTTTTAAAAATGTTGGAACATCTCATTTTATTAATTCAATATCTTTAATTTATTATCCTTAACCATGCCAAATATAAATGTACTTAACTTTTGAATATTTTCCCTCATAACATAAAATGAAATAAAATTATATGTATTATATTATCATTATAAATTGATCATTATCTGTAATCATGTAAAATAAATAATATATTCACTTTGTAAAGGCAAAAGTATCATAAAATCTTGAGGTCTTTCATTAAAGGTTCAAATGACTATGAGGATTATGGTTGGCATGATTTGTTGTTATAAAAAATAAGTCTCAAGGTGGATGTTAATCTATTTTTTACAATTGAAGATATCAAAAAATAAAAGTGTAATAAAATTATCCCCATATAAGTAGAAACTCCCATTTTCCCTTACCTATTTGTAAGGTAATGATCAACCTAACAAAAATGAATTAACATTTCACCTTCTTGAATTTTATTTCAAATTATTTTTTAATTATTTTTATTATTATAATATTATTAAAGAATCAATCCTCATATACCCCACCAAAAAAATATGATAAAATCGTCGATTTATTAAATTTTGATTTTTTTTATTTCCAAAATCACAACCTATTTTTATTTCTTCTTTTATATTTTTTTCATTTTCTGTTTTTTTATTTAGGAGGTGGAAACAATAAATAGTTTAATTAATGGATAAAATGACCTTTCATGTTACCCACGGAAGCATCCCCTCACTTATTCCTTATAATCTATATCATCCCTTCCACCATAACACCCTTATCCACCACACATAAACATTGAAAAAATCATGAAAATACAAAAATAATGATAGAAATTGATAGATAAATTTCTTATTATTATAACGGCCATTCATGGTCTCTATGGGATAAACAAGGATCAATATTAAGGTGATAATTTAAGGATAGTGTATCTTTAAATGTTTCCTCAATCATTTAAATGTGTTTTTTCATAGTCATATCTTTGACAAGTTGAAATACATGTTATCATGGGTGACATATCCCAAGATCACTCGAGAAATATTCTCAATAATAAAATATGATTTATTAGGTTTAAAATTCTTCTCAATAATAAGATATATTATTATGGGAAATCACTAAGGGCATGAATACTATTAATAAATAAATTTCTACATCAATTGCTGAAATTAAAAGTATGAAAAATGATAGAGAAATTTCATTTACATAAGTCAAATTATTCCCTCAAATCATGAGTCCCATTTTCAATATCCATACATCACATTAATGATTAAATTATCGATTTTACTCATTAAATATCCTTACCATTTAAATCTAAAACATGGAATCATATGATTACTATGAAACTCATGTCTCATATATAAGTCAAATAAAGCATGAATTCAGGTGTGGTACATCAATTTATTTTAAAATATCAAATCAGATCCTCCTAAAAAATATATGGATTTTAAAAGATAAAAAATAAAATATAAATCCCATTTTAATTACATCATACTCCTCTTATATAATTATTTTGGTTCTACATTATTCTATAACGAACCTACAAAATTGAATTACGCTATTAAGAATAATGATCATGTGATTTATGCTCAAAATGGTAGGTTGAAATGTGTTGTATACTATACCAATACTGTGAATGAAATTGAAATCTAAATTCCTAGAAATAATGCTAAGATAAATCTTAATATGATCTTAATGTGGTCATGGGCTTCCTTTAATACTTCTAGAAGGGCTATACTACATATTACCCATAATCAGATCATAGGTGGGTCTTCTTGGATATGAACCCCCCCATGTTGTTCTTCTTAGATTGCATTAATTTGTTAATGTTGGGGAGAATTACCTATATGTAGTGCCTCAGATCCTCCCCATCATAATTTGGTTCAATTTCTATAGCGAGAAAATGATGATTTATGGAACCTCCACCCCTTTGGTTGGAATTTGTGAAACATCTTCTTCCCTGTCCAATGTCTTCTCAAGGTATACCTCATCAACATAATATTCAAAAGGAAAGTCAAATTGTAATTCAATTTATATATTATTAATACATTAAGTATCAATATTAAATTATTCTGCATCAATTTTTTCATATTTTGACATGGTTTCCTTATGAAATTAAACTTATATCTCCTCATGAACATCCTCTAATAAATAATCAATTTCTCAAAGGAGATGCATATATTCTTTAATAGTTGTGGGTCCATTTTTTTCAACCTCCTAAATGGAATTGAATTTTTTTTTTGAATATGAAAATTCAAATATGTGGTAATTAGTACTTAATTATTATTCAATAAAATAAAATATAATAGAGTATCATAATAGATAAACTCAAGTATTTAGTTAAAATAATATATATTCTTTGGCTGTGAGTGCCTCTTGGAGTTTATTCTTGGTGTATGGAAGATAGTATTTAGACTCCTCCATTTTCTATTCTATTTCACGGATTATTGGTGAAATATCTTCCAACACTAGCTCATTTAATTATTTTTAATAAGGAGATCAACTTGTACTTCACAATTATACTACAATTCATCCCCATATTATTGATCCTCCATCTGTAGCTCATTATCTAGTTTCTCTTGGGTATCATGTATATATCATATTAACATTCTTATTTTACCCTTTAGTCATAATATTGTATATTTATGTTCATTCATAGAAGCTTTATTGTACTCTAAAACAAATTCTCCTTGTTATTGTTGCATGTATGAGTATTAATTCAATTCAAAGTAACAATAGTATGGATATGTCTTGGAAAAATAATTTCCATAGTTTTTTAAATTTGGAAAAAATTGAAAATATATAAAATGTGATAATAGAAAAATTTATGTAAACAATTGATTATATGACTAGAAACGATGCGAACATTTATGCATGCCTATCATATGATATGTGAAAAGTAAATTTATTTTCCAAATATGGAATAATGTCTAACTAGGGTTTCCTCTCATGAAGATATTTCTCATTCGTTCACATTGATAATCTATCACATCAAAACTACTAATTTTAGTTTTATATTTTATCTATAAATTCAATGAAATTTAAAAGATAAATGAAATTCCAAAACAAATGATATCATTCAATTATAGAATGAGACTAATAAATAATGAACATGTCCATAGTGGTTTGGTCTTTGGGTTCCTTTATTATTCTTATTTGGTCATAAATTAAGTATTACAATTAAATTATAAGATCTCATTAATTAATTAATTTGATTTAATTTAGTGGTCTGTAATCATTGTCCTCATTAGGAATCTCTATTTCATGTCCCCTAATAATCAAATTTGATGTCACACCTTAATCTAGAGTGTGATGTCTTTTATGACCTGAATACATCATACTTCATTTCATCCGTTGAATGAGTCAACTCCATCAAATGATGAAATTGTTTAAAATAGAATACATGGAAAATATTTAATAAAATAATAGAAATAAATGTGATATTATTTTCAAGATGGATGATCTCAACACCTGTACACATCACTCTTTCTTATTACAAACTTAATAAAACATAATAATTATTTAAAAAAAAAAAAAACTGCCACATACCTTCCCTGATCCAATCATCGTGTTATCCCTTCCTTATTTAAGGTAAAATATCATGGTGGTAATATGAAAAATAAGATAAGAATAAAATAAAATAATTAGAATTAAAATAATGAGAATTAGAAATGATGAATAAAAACACCCACATGAAATCAGAAACTAAAAATAAAAGAGAAAAGAATAAGGTGAAATAAGATAGACTATAAAAAATGGATGATCTATGTAAGAATACATAAAAAGAAAAACCATGACTGAATAAATTTATATTCAAAAAAAATATCAAATTAAAATTTTATTGATAGTGAAACTAGTAAAAAACAGTTAAAATAAATATATTATAAGTAATGAAATCAGTGTCATAGCTTCCCCTCCAGAATCTATCACCTGAAAGTTGCCTTGTGTTTGGAACAAAATCTTTTAGAATCACACCATATTACATTCTTATAGGTTTCTCAAAATTTAATTTTATATCTTATATCAAAATATTACATTAATTTGAGATACCTAGAGAAATTTATCTTATTTTTATTGAAAATTTTCTATTTATGTCTGATATTTCCATAAAGATTCTTCAAATGATGAAAATACAATATGCATGTTAAAAAATTATCAATTATAATAGAGAGTCGAATGAGACTTTTAATTATATTTGAAATCCATCCAGAATATTGAAAATTGGTGTTTTTTAGACCGAGTTATTGATGTTTTACTACAGTCGGGCACGTGTGGTCGTCCCGAATGATCATCCAAATTGATTAATATTTTTTTCTCTTAGATAGAAGAGTTATCATTTATTCATCATAAAAAATATAAATAATAAAAACCATGGAATCGTATAAAAATAGTCCTATTATATAGAAAAATAATTTTAGAGTTATGATAAAACTAAATAAGTGATTCCCATGTTTTAAATTTCAAGAATTATGAAATTTTCCAATTTTTTCCAAAATAACACCATAAATAAAAAATTATTGCAAATCATATGATATTGAAAAAAATTTATATATAAAATAATTTAATATAATAATAAAAAATATGAATATATTAAATCTATCAACTATATATCCCTCCATTTAATTGTGTAAATATTTACATCTCCTGAGATAATGATGGGAATCAGGTCAATGGGCTTGATCCATTATAGAAATATGTGGAAACCCGATTCCTGGTAAAAAAGGAGTACAACATCAAATGGAGGTGTGTCCCACCCAATATGTGTAGTCACCATGATGATGGGAGCTGGCGAAACTCAATCCATTATGGTGACATTGTGATGACCCAGACCCCCCTTGGTCCCTTCCTTTGCCAAAAATTAGGTTTCCTTGCGGGGTACCGATCGGTGAGACCGATCGGTGAGACCGATCGGTGAGACCGGCCGACATCGGCCAGCCTTGCCAAGTTGTTCCAGTAACGTTCCTTTTTCGCAAATAGGGTTTTAAACCCTATTCTGCCTTGTTAAAAATGTCTTGGGAATCCGAAACGCGCACAAAGGTTTTAATTAAATGCTTCATTAATTCATGGGTCGGTTAAAACCACCCAGTGCCATTAATGATGAGTCAAGCCACGTGGTCAACCCATGACTCCCTCGTCTTTCGTGGTTTTGTGTTTCATCTCAACCGTCCCCAGCTCTTATAATTAAGGGTTAGGCCGTGGTTTTCCCCCTTCTTCGATCGTGGCTCTTCTGGTGCATCGGGACCGCCGCGTCGTTATCCCTAATGTTCCGCGCCCCCAGCCTAAACGTCGATCATCTATCAACAAGTAGGGAATTTCTCTCGTCTCTCGCTTTTGTGTATCATGCGGGGTGGGCGTTACTTTTGTTCCTATGGAATTGGTTGAACCAAACCCTAATGAAGATAATAAACGAAGTTCTAAAGGAAGAAGGGGAAGGGGTTGTGATCGTTGTTATGCTTTATCTTGTGATCATCCCTTTTGTTGTACTGGTTTATGTTTTCTGAAAATTGAGGCCGTTGGTGGTCGTGTGTGTGCACTTGAATCCCCTCATGATGTTTTAAATGGGTTGCTGAAATTGTGAACTCCTGCTGTGAAATTGGTTAACCACGTATACCTGGATGAATAATTGAAAGCACCAGGATCGGCCCTTCTGTGATAACTCCCGGTTAGAACACACGGAATTTGAAACCATGGAGTGTGTTAAATCGTTTAAATCTGAAAATCCCTGACTTGTGTTGGTAGTGGTTAGTGGTTGTTTTCCCTTCGGGCCGTTTGCTGGAAATGTGGGAGGGGATGGGATCCCCTGTTCTTTTTATACTCTCAGTGGCTGTGTGAATTTGGGGGATGGGATCTCCTGTTGGCATGGTTTCAGTGGTTGTGAGTTTTTATCACAAATTGGGGAGAGATCCTCTGTTGGCAGAACCGGGTGTGAGTGTTTTGGTTGATCTATGCTTTGACGTTTTCCTTGGTTATGCTTATGGTAGTTTCCCAGTAGTGCTTAAAATTAATTGAACATTTTGACTGAACGTGAAACAAGAATGGGACAAATGGTTTTGTGGGAAAGGGTCGTGAATTGTGACTCGGACGTTGTGGTATTGTGTTCTGTAGGTTGGCTAGGAAAACCTAAGTTTTGGGTGAGTGTTTGTTACCTGTATCTATACTTGTAGCTTTGTGTTTCTTATTCACGCCCCACCCAAGTTGAGCACTTAGTGCCGAACACCCCCATTTATGGGGGAAGGGTGTTTTTCCCAACACTATACTTAGTGGCTGGTTATTAGCTCCTTTTCTGCTCCCTTTCCCGGATAGCCCAAGTACCTTCGGGCAGGCTGTGATGGCCTGAAGTCCATTATTAGCCCAAGAACCATCGGGCAGGGTGTTGTGGTGGTTGGCCAGGTGTGTGCGGCAGGTGGTTTCCCAAGTGTCTTCGGGATGAGGCCCAGGTGTTTTCGGGCGTGGCAGTGGATCCTTTAGCCCAGGTGTCTTCGGGCGTAGCGGTGGTTGTTCTGGCCTAGGTGTTTGCAGGCATGGTTACTTGTGACAGTTGAGGCCCAGGTGTGTGCGGGCGGGATTTGGCAGTGGGACTGCGTGTGGTTGTGGCCCAGGTGTGTGCGGGCGGGATTTGGCAGTGGGACTGCGTGTGGTGGTGGCCCAGGTGTGTGCGGGCGGGTGTGGCAGTGGGACTGCGGTGAGAATGGCGGGATTGGTCCGATGCGTAAGATGTATCAATAACCAGTGGGGAAGTGGCGCGGGGTACCCAAACATCGATGTGCTCTTATTATATATATTACTTGACTTGCGTTATTTGGGGAGTGAGCCTTGGTGAGGCCTGGGATGGATAGTTTGCCTTGTTAGTTGTTTGGTTCACTCTTTTCTCACGGGACATTAGTACGTTTCCCCCACTTGTGCACGAGAGTCTTGGTTTTCCCTACTGAGTGTACTTGTATGCTCACCCTACGTTTACTTTCAGGTTTCCAGGAGGGCTACCAGGGCTGCGCGGGACCCTATTAGTCGGACAGTTGGAGTTGTCGCTGTTGTCGTACCTTTTGTTTTCTTTTGGTAATGTACTTGAGAGCTTTCTTTTTCTTTTGTACTTGTACCTTGTTGTAAACTGTTTAAACATGCATGGGGACTTTATTTGGGTTCATTTATATAAACTTGTCTCTTTTCCTTTTTGGGAGGTCGACTTGTCCTTTTTCCCGATCCTAAATAATAAAAAAAAGGGTAATGCCTTCCATTTGCGAAAATTTTCTATACCCTTGGTGCTAGTCGCCACTCCGGGACCTATTGAAGGCGGGTTTCGGGGGTCATTATCTCTCCTTCAACTTAAAGAAGGAAGGGCCTGGAAATCCGCTGACTCTTCCCTCCTTTTGGTGAAGGCGGGTCGTGACAGAATGGTATCAAAGGAGGTTGAGAGATAGGACGGAGTCTGGAGTTAGGCACAGTAAGGATTGCATGGGATGGTAAGGCAACAGCGTTGGGTGACCTTGGTGCGTGAATTAGGCCAGGGAGGACCGGCTAGGACACGGGATTTTAGGGCCCCCCGTGATCCGATGCAAGGACTCTGGACCTACCGAACGACCAAGTGAGGCCACACTGATTGCAGGGTAGAGACCCTAGGAAAGGTACATGCATCATAAATGACTTGTGTTTTTTTGTTTCTGGGATGTCTTGGGAAATTAAGAATAAATTATATCTTAACAAGTTTTGAGAACGGTTTTCTTTGCACTACTGGGCTTAGGCATTCCTTGTTTACCTTGCAGCTATGGCACCTGGAAGGCGACCACGTGTGGTACGGGCGATCGAGACTCCTGAGACTACTTTGGCCAATCGGCAGAGAGCTGATCGGGAGGAAGAGGACGACCAGTGGCAGAAGACTCTTCGAGCCTTTCAGCGACAGGCCCTCGAGAAATATGAGGGCAGCACCTCCGACATGAAGACGGAAGGCTGGCTGGAGGAGCTAGTCATAGCCTTCGGCCTGATTCGGGCCCCGACGGAGTACTGGGTTCCTCTGGCTGTTAGCCAGATGCGAGGAGCGGCACGTCAGTGGTGGATGCTTCACCTGGGGAGTAGGAAGGAGTCTGAGGTTGCTTGGGCGGATTTCGAGAGGGAGTTCCGGGCGGAGTTCCTCTCCTCGACAATGAAGGCGGAGAAGAGGCAGGAGCTACTCTCCCTCTAGCAGGGGAGCATGTCCGTGAGGGAACTTGGAATCAAGTTCAAGGACCTCCTGCGTTTTGCCCCGGACCTCTTTCCCGATGAGGAGTCTCGGGCAAGACGTTTGGAGGAGGCGCTCCGACCCTCCCTCCAGTATGCTGTTACCCCCTTTACCCTTCCGACATACTTAGAGGTTCAGAAGAAGGCCGAAGTGGTGGAAAGGATGCACGCTCTAGGCGGACTGTCACGAGAAGGGATCCAGCTGGGACCATCGAAGGGGAAGGCCGTCAGCACCAGGCCTCCGGCATCGGGACCCTCCAGGTTCCGACCCGCAGGGAGCAGGCCGCAGCAGTTTCAGTTTCGATCCCCTGGCCCACGTTCTTTTCCTTTAGGCTCGGGACCACGGTGCTTCATCTGCGGGAGCCCTGGACATCTTCGGAGTCAGTGCCCCGATCGGGTGCAGTACATCAGTGGCAGTCATCCCCAGTGTCCGCCGCAGCAGCAGTTCCCAGCCAGACCCTTCCAGCAGCAGCAGCAGGGACAGCGAGCTCCCGCTCCTCCGCAGACAGACATAGGAGGGGGAGGCCGACCTCAGGGCGCTCCCCAGGGACCTCGACCAGGGCTTGGTCGGGGAGGTGGCCGACAGCCGAGGGGCAGGGGAGCTGGGCGTGGACAATTACACGCCGCAGAAGCAACAGTTCGAGCAGGGCCAGAGGTTGTTCGAGGTACGATCAGGGTGTTTAGCACTCTTGCTTATGCTTTGTTCGATACCGGAGCTTCGCACTCCTTTGTTACACCCAGTCTAGCCCGCGCCTTGGGTCTAGATGCCGAGAGACTTCCAGTGCCCCTGGTGTTGAGCACACCAGTTGGAGGTCAGACCGACTTGCTGTTCGTTTGTCGGGGATGTAGACTGATGTTGGGGCCACATCAGTCGGTTAAGGATCTCCTTCTGCTACAGATTCGGCCGTACGATGTCATCCTAGGCATCGACTGGCTATTTTCTGTGTGTGCCGTCATCGACTGTTTCCAAGGGAGGGTGGTGTTCTCCGGTTTGTACGGCCAGCGTGTTACTCTCACCGGCGAGCGGAGCTGTCTGAAGGGAAACAGGAGGGAGGAACCTCTCCTCTCCTTGTTGACCGAACTGACGATAGAATCAACAGATGAGGAAATGGTGGAAGTACCAGAGATCGTTTGTGAATTTGTGGACGTCTTTCCTGAGGAGGTGACGACTCTACCCCCTCAACGTGACATCGAGTTCGGGATAGACCTGCAGCCCGGCTCTCGACCAATCTCGATGGCTCCTTACCGGATGGCACCTTCGGAGCTACGGGAGTTGCGGATACAGATTGACGATCTGATGAAGAGGGGTTATGTTCGTCCAAGTGCATCACCGTGGGGTGCCCCAGTCTTGTTCGCAAAGAAGGCAGATGGTGGCCTCATGTTGTGCATCGATTACAGGAGGCTGAATCAGGTAACGATCAAGAACCGCTACCCTCTTCCGAGGATAGATGATCTTTTCGACCAGCTGAAGGGGGCAGGATGGTTCTCTAAGATCGACCTGCGATCCGGGTACCACCAGCTGAGGGTGAAGGATAGCGACGTCCCAAAGACGGCGTTCAGGTGCAGGTATGGGCACTTCGAGTTCGTGGTCATGCCCTTTGGTGTTATGAACGCCCCGGCCGTGTTCATGGGGCTTATGAACTCCATCTTTCGGGAGTACCTGGATCGGTTTGTGGTGGTGTTCATCGACGATATCCTGATCTATTCAAAGTCAGAAGAGGACCATGCAGAGCACCTGAGGACGGTTTTGGAGGCCCTCCGACAGCACCAGCTCTATGGGAAGTTGTCAAAGTGCAAGTTCTGGGCACAAGAAGTGCACTTCCTCGGACATGTAGTGTCTGAGCAGGGAGTAGCAGTGGACCCATCAAATGTTGAGGCAATTGTTTCTTGGGCAGCACCCAAGAATGTGGCGGAAGTTCGGAGTTTCCTCGGACTGGCGGGCTACTACCGGAGATTCGTACCCAACTTCTCCCGGGTAGCAGCCCCTTTGACGGCTTTGACCAAGAAGGACCAGGTTTTCATGTGGAGCGAGCAGTGTGAGTCGTCCTTTAGCTACCTAAAAGAAAAACTGGTTAGTGCCCCAGTGTTGAGATTGCCAGAAGAAGGGATGGCCTATGAGGTATTCTGTGATGCTTCGGGACAGGGCCTGGGGTACGTATTGATGCAGCGACAAGGGGTGATCTCTTACGGGTCCAGGCAGCTACGCCCCCATGAGCGGAACTATGCCACCCATGACCTGGAGCCTGCAGCGGTGGTGTTCGCATTAAAGCTGTGGCGACATTACCTCTTTGGGGAGCGCTTTGTGGTCTTCACCGATCACAAAAGCTTGCGCTATATCTTCTCCCAGCGTGACTTGAACTTGCGACAGCGGAGGTGGGTCGAGTTTCTCCAGGACTACGACTTTGAGATCTCATACACTGAAGGTAAGGGAAACGTTGTGGCTGATGCCCTGAGCAGGAAGCTGCATCAGGAGGTGGTTCGGGAATCTGCTGATGCTTGGAGGGCGATGGGGGAATTGGCTGCCTTGCACTTGGATGCAAGGGTGGAAGGTACTAGAGGCTGTTTGTTTCAGATGACGGTACAGTCCTCTTTGTTGCAGCAAGTGGAAGAGTCTCAGTGGGGAGATCCTGAGTTGGAAGTGTTGCGGGATCGTATCGATCAGGGGAACGCCCCGGAAGGATGGTCGGAGGACAGCCGATGTCGGATGCTCTTTCATCGGAGGTTGTTTGTTCCAGAGGTGATGCGTGATGAAGTCCTTCGTGAGTTCCATAGCTCAGCCTTGGCAGTACATCCGGGCGTTTCGAAAATGTACCAAGGCCTCAGGGGACAGTTTTGGTGTCCTGGGGTGAAACGGGCAGTGGCAGAGTTCGTGGCTAAATGCCTGGTGTGTCAGCAGGTGAAGGCTGAACACCGTGTTCCTGGTGGTCTGTTGCATCCTCTAGATGTTCCCGAGTGGAAGTGGGACGACGTCTCGATGGACTTCGTCACGGGACTACCCAGAGCTCAGGGCGGGCATGATGCTATCTGGGTAGTGGTGGATCGATTGACAAAATCTGCTCACTTCTTGGCTATCAAGGAGTCAGGACCCGTGAGTACCTTAGCACAGAGGTACGTGGATGAGGTGGTGCGTTTGCATGGAGTTCCGAAAACGATCGTCTCAGATCGGGACACTCGATTCACCTCATGAGTCTGGAAGGGGTTACAGCATGCTTTTGGCACCCAACTACGCCTTAGCACTGCTTTTCACCCTCAGACTGATGGGCAGACAGAGTGGACTATCCAGACCTTGGAGGACATGCTGCGAGCATGTGTTCTGGATTTCGGAGGATCATGGGTACGACACTTGCCTTTAGTAGAGTTTGCCTACAACAACAGTTTTCACTCTACTATTGGCATGGCTCCTTTTGAGGCTTTGTATGGAAGACCATGTCGTTCACCCTTATGCTGGGCAGAGGTTGGTGAGACTGGTACTCTTGGACCAGAAGTAGTGCAGAGCACCACGGAGAAAGTCCAGCTAGTGCGGGAGAGGATGAAAGCAGCTCAGGATCGGCAGAAATCTTATGCTGATCGTCGGAGGAGGCCCCTGAAGTTCGAGGTGGGAGATCATGTGTTTTTGAAGGTTTCCCCTCGACGGGGGCAGCGGAGGTTCGGAAAGGGGAGTAAGCTCTCCCCTAGGTTCATCGGACCTTTCGAGGTGCTGAGGCGAGTTGGTGAGGTAGCATATCAGCTGGCCCTACCACCTCAGTTGGAGAGGGTCCATGACGTCTTCCATGTCTCCCAGCTTCGTCAGTACTTACATGATGACTCTCATGTCATCAACTGGGGAGAGCTAGATGTGGGAGGAGACGCGACCTTCGAGGAACGGCCAGTCAGAATCGAGGATCGCAAGGAGAAAGTGCTCTGTGGACGAACCGTCGGCCTGGTTCGTGTGTTGTGGAGACATGGCGGCCTCGAAGAGAGCACGTGGGAGAGGGAAGCACAGATGCGTGCCCAATACCCCGAGTTGTTCTGAGCTTTGAACCTTTGGTGCCTGTTGTGACAGAACGTTTGACCCTTTTTGTCTATGAAATGTGCTAGTTCCTTTCCTCTGTTATGTGTGGAAAGCCCCGGCTAAAGGGAAAGGGAAACCCGACCCCTAATCAGGACGCATTAAGGTGGATGCGATTAAACCCGTGCGGGCGAGTCAGTGCCGCCCAAAGCGGATAATATCTTGACATGGGGGAGGGGAACTCCCCAAACCCACATGACCGGGCGGTTTGGCGTGGTATGTTGCTTGGTTCATGACAGGGAGTGTTTTCAATTAGCGGGGGTCCACTCCTAAGAGGTATCTTCGAAGATGGTTGTTCGGATCCTCTCTTTCCTTCTGGTTTGTTTTGATTCTCGGGGACGAGAATCATTTAAGAGGTATCTGATGTGATGACCCAGACCCCCCTTGGTCCCTTCCTTTGCCAAAAATCCGGTTTCCTTGCGGGGTACCGATCGGTGAGACCGAGCGGTGAGACCGAGCGGTGACACCGATCGGAGAGACCCATCGGTGACACCGATCGGTGAGACCGATCGGTGAGACCGATCGGTGCGACCGATCGGTGAGACCGATCGGTGAGACCGGCCGACGTCGGCCGGCCTTGCCAAGTTGTTCCAGTAACGTTCCTTTTTCGCAAATAGGGTTTTAAACCCTATTCTGCCTTGTTAAAAATGTCTTGGGAATCCGAAACGCGCACAAAGGTTTTAATTAAATGCTTCATTAATTCATGGGTCGGTTAAAACCACCCAGTGCCATTAATGATGAGTCAAGCCACGTGGTCAACCCACGACTCCCTCGTCTTCCGTGGTTTTGTGTTTCATCTCAACCGTCCCCAGCTCTTATAATTAAGGGTTAGGCCGTGGTTTTCCCCCTTCTTCGATCATGGCTCTTCTGGTGCATCGGGACCGCCGCGTTGTTATCCGTAAAGTTCCGCGCCCCCGGCCTAAACGTCGATAATCTATGAACAAGTAGGGAATTTCTCTCGTCTCTCACTTTTGTGTATCATGCGGGGTGGGCGTTACTTTTGTTCCTATGGAATTGGTTGAACCAAACCCTAATGAAGATAATAAATGAAGTTCTAAAGGAAGAAGGGGAAGGGGTTGTGATCGTTGTTATGCTTTATCTTGTGATCATCCCTTTTGTTGTACTGGTTTATGTTTTCTGAAAATTGAGGCCGTTGGTGGTCGTGTGTGTGCACTTGAATCCCCTCATGATGTTTTAAATGGGTTGCTGAAATTGTGAACTCCTGCTGTGAAATTGGTTAACCACGTATACCCGGCTGAATAATTGAAAGCACCAGGATCGGCCCTTCTGTGATAACTCCCGGTTAGAACACACGGAATTTGAAACCATGGAGTGTGTTAAATCGTTTAAATCTGAAAATCCCTGACTTGTGTTGGTAGTGGTTAGTGGTTGTTTTCCCTTCGGGCCGTTTGCTGGAAAAGTGGGAGGGGATGGGATCCCCTGTTCTTTTTATACTCTCGGTGGCTGTGTGAATTTGGGGGATGGTATCTCCTGTTGGCATGGTTTCAGTGGTTGTGAGTTTTTATCACAAATTGGGGAGAGATCCTCTGTTGGCAGAACCGGGTGTGAGTGTTTTGGTTGATCTATGCTTTGACGTTTTCCTTGGTTATGCTTATGGTAGTTGCCCAGTAGTGCTTAAAATTAATTGAACATTTTGACTGAACGTGAAACAAGAATGGGACAAATGGTTTTGTGGGCAAGGTTCGTGAATTGTGACTCGGACGTTGTGGTATTGTGTTCTGTAGGTTGTCTAGGAAAACCTAAGTTTTGGGTGAGTGTTTGTTACCTATATCTATACTTGTAGCTTTGTGTTTCTTATTCGCGCCCCACCCAAGTTGAGCACTTAGTGCCGAACACCCCCATTTATGGGGGAAGGGTGTTTTTCCCAACACTATACTTAGTGGCTGGTTATTAGCTCCTTTTCTGCTCCCTTTCCCGGATAGCCCAAGTACCTTCGGGCAGGCTGTGATGGCCTGAAGTCCATTATTAGACCAAGAACCATCGGGCAGGGTGTTGTGGTGGTTGGCCAGGTGTGTGCGGCAGGTGGTTTCCCAAGTGTCTTCGGGATGAGGCCCAGGTGTTTTCGAGCGTGGCAGTGGATCCTTTAGCCCAGGTGTCTTCGGGCGTAGCGGTGGTTGTTCTGGCCTAGGTGTTTGCAGGCATGGTTACTTGTGACAGTTGAGGCCCATGTGTGTGCGGGCGGGATTTGGCAGTGGGACTGCGTGTGGTTGTGGCCCAGGTGTGTGCGGGCGGGATTTGGCAATGGGACTGCGTGTGGTGGTGGCCCAGGTGTGTGCGGGCGGGTGTGGCAGTGGGACTGCGGTGAGAATGGCGGGATTGGTCCGATGCGTAAGATGTCTCAATAACCAGTGGGGAAGTGGCGCGGGGTACCCAAACATCGATGTGCTCTTATTATATATATTACTTGACTTGCGTTATTTGGGGAGTGAGCCTTGGTGAGGCCTGGGATGGATAGTTTGCCTTGTTAGTAGTTTGGTTCACTCTTTTCTCATGGGACTTTAGTACGTTTCCCCCACTTGTGCACGAGAGTCTTGGTTTTCCCTACTGAGTGTACTTGTATGCTCACCCTACGTTTACTTTCAGGTTTCCAGGAGGACTACCAGGGCTGCGCGGGACCCTATTAGTCGGACAGTTGGAGTTGTCGCTGTTGTCGTACCTTTTGTTTTCTTTTGGTAATGTACTTGAGAGCTTTCTTTTTCTTTTGTACTTGTACCCTGTTGTAAACTGTTTAAACATGCATGGGGACTTTATTTGGGTTCATTTATATAAACTTGTCTCTTTTCCTTTTCGGGAGGTCGACTTGTCCTTTTTCCCGATCCTAAATAATAATAAAAAAGGGTAATGCCTTCCATTTGCGAAAATTTTCTATACCCTTGGTGCTAGTCGCCACTCCGGGACCTATTGAAGGCGGGTTTCGGGGGTCATTATCTCTCCTTCAACTTAAAGAAGGAAGGGCCTGACAATCCGCTGACTCTTCCCTCCTTTTGGTGAAGGCGGGTCGTGACAGACATTGGGAAACCCAATCCCTTACAGGGAAAGAACTATGACGGGGGATGGTGGTGTGTCCCACCTAGAAGATAATGCTCGCATGAGGTTCCCTAATATGTTCTAACTATGTATATTGATATATAATTAATGATATCACATGTTTATGTATTCCAAAATTACATGTCCTATCACAATGATATGTTTTCATTGCATCATTTCATTATTTCCTTATGATTCATATATTCTGATCTTCCAAAATTAATTCCATGATTTCGCTTTCTGATCTTAGGATATGCATGGTAACATATTTAAATGTTATGATCATGTTCTTATACCCATATGTTCATTTTTATTCATAAATATCTCCCTTGTTTACCCTCATTGAACTTCTGAGCTCATCCCTTTTTATGTTTCCTTCCCAGGTATATGATGATATGTATAATATCTGATGTGTATAAGAAGGGTTCTATCAATGAAGAAGCTAGTGAGAGATAATGAATCTCATATATGTAATAGTGTTTATGTTTCCATGTTTCTAAAGGAAATAAACTAATATATTATTTGGGTATATGTTTATGTAATGTTTTATGTATTCCACAAATGTGATGTAATGTATTTGTAAGTTATGACTGGGTCTCTATAGTATTTATTGAAGAAAATGTTTAGATATCATTGGGAAACTATGATGAGAAAACCATAGTGATATCCCAAGTTATATTTCTCGGAATATGTCTAGGGATGACTCTAAGGATAAGTACAAGGATGAGTTAACATTTAAAAAAATGTTCTGTAATTTCTGTAAAGGTTATAGTGAGTGTTTTCGTAGAAATACCTTTGTGTCTAGATACTTTATAAGGATGTGGATCTAGCATAGATATAACAATGGGTAACAAATCTTGAATTTTTTTTCAAGCCTGAATCAGCCTCTCCTGGTACACAACAACGAGCCTTACTACGCACCTGGATTTACACTCTGGGGGTATTCACTTTGAAAATTCACAAAATCTCTATGAACCATCATGAAGGATTTAAATTAATGATTCTAGTGGATGAAATATGATAAAAAATGGGTGTCTTATATTAATGAAGGTATCATGGTTTTGACATATTTTAAGTATTTTTCCACAATTACATGGATTTCATCTATGTTATCTATTTCTCACCCTATACTATTTGGTTTTATTTATTGGAGATAATGAGAAGGAACATGGTTAACTTTTAATGTTTCATAAGTGGAAGGTATGGGAATTGTGAAAATTTATTTCCATGGTGGAAATGTCATAATGGTAATCAGGAAGGTGGTATGTATAACGACCCACACTTTACATACATTGTTAATACTTCAAAATTGAAGCACTCTTATTACAATATATGACAAAACCACAAAGGACCGTATAGGTATAGTGTCTTTAGAAACTGGGGAAACATAAACAACTGGTTCATAAATCTTCTACAGTGTCTCCCATTTATTTCATCATATCTAGGGTCCCTTTTAGCATATTCTACTTAATATCCATCTTCCTGACCTGGGGAAAAGAAAACATAAAAGGGTGAGCTCAAATGCTCAGCAAGGGCAAATAAAGGAAATAAAAATCATATCATATCTTTATGAAAATCAAAACCTGCAAAAGAGATCATAATATCTTAACATGGAATAAATCATAGAAGTGAAAATGAGATCCCCATAATCATAACATAAAACTTGAATCTTTGTGGCATGCACACATAATCATGGAAAATCATTTCTTGTTAGTCATGACTCATTGCCAAGACTATCTTAGTGGACAAAGACCCTTTCTGAACCGAGTTCACTCCTCGTTTCAGTCCTGTATCACTGAACCGAAATAACCTTCCGTTCCAGCCATGTCTATCTCATGAGATATAAAATCATTACCCAATGCATTGGAGGGAGATATAGGTCCCACCCATCTTATAATGAATCCTTTCTTATGTGTGCCACATAATCATAAAACATGCATCATCGCATAACACATGTAACAAAAATGGGATTCTTGAAACATCATGAAATCATAAATCAATTCATATATGATAAAGGAATTCATAAACATAATTCCATCACAACATAGTCAAACCAATGTAAAAATATGGATAGAAACAGAACCCTTTATTATCTTAGATGGAAAATAATTTTGATAAAACACTTGAATTGAATTCTTGAGGAAAATATCCTTTCTTCTTCAAAAACATTTTTCCTTTCATAACATGTCATACAACTTTAAAATAAAAGAAGTTGATTAAGAATAAACTTGAAAACTTGTAAAGGAAGCTTCTTTGAAGTAATGTTTTAAAAATCCATTCATGCCGTATAAGTTAAAAAAAACATTCTTCGTACTTTTGTCGGAAAAGTCAAAAAGTACCTCGTACGGAAAAACGACAAAAGATTCCTTTCATATTCTTTACTAAAAACTCACCTAAGGGTAAAATTGGATTTAAACTATTTCAAGTGGATGGAAACAATATTACATATTGAGGGAACATGGATGTGGATGATAAAATACACCCCAGTAAATACTTACGAATAAACAATCTCGGATAAAAATGAGATTGTGATATTTCCCTTACCTTAGGTCCTATTTGCTTTGTTCGTGTCCGAAGCTCCTGTATAATGGTTTAAATAATGTTATTGACTTATTCCAGAATCATACATATTGATATGAGATCATATATGGTCATATTATTAGCTTCTTGTTAGTAATATTTCATTGTTACTTGTTACTCGGGTCTTTATAACTTTTTGTTCTTATGCGTGTTTTGTCGAATAAATTCTTATTCTTATCTTTAGGTTATAGATAATTCATTTCCAGAATGGTATTAGTGTAGTATATACCATATTCATTCATTCAATTCATTTATACAATCATTATGAAATGAAGATCATGTAGAACGAGTCGCATCACATCGTGGAGACGGTATTCCGTACGTACGCACGAGTGATGATATCGTTCCTATGATCGTGGAATTGTATTGGAGTATATATATATATTATTTCAGTATCAATATTACTTTATAATAATCATATATAGTTACTCATTACACCATTATACCCATCCTTGTAAGGTGATGGTGGAAAATAGATTACACCACGGCGTGGAGATGGTATTCCGTACGTACGCACGCGCGGTGATTTCATTTTTCCGTAGGATGGATAGAAGGTGAATTAGGGTTGTTTCATATTTATAATAACATATCAGTATGTAAGTAATACTGATGTTATTACTTTATCATGAAACAACTAAAGAAGAAGAAGTTGAAGAAGAAAGAAATTGAAAAGATCGGTAATGGATATTACCTCTTCTTTGGAACGCCTTTTTGAATCCTCCACTTAAGAAACTAAGATTGGTCTTTGGAGAAGACCAGGACCTCTAGGATTATTCTAGGGAAGTGGAGAAGGGAAAATGGCAGGGTTTGGACGAGCTTGAGTGCTCAAATTGGTGTGAGGAGGAGGGGGAGGAGGTTCCCTTTTATAAGGGAGGAGAGGGGCACCTTAGGAATATCTCAAAATATTATTTTATATTAAAGTCAAAATCGGTTTATAATGGTTCCAAAGGGTCTTATTTCGAAGCTAAAGTGGGGATGGGTCGAAATCCTATCAACCAATAGAATTTAGACAAGTTTAGGATATTATTTTAACCTTATCAATTAAATTTAACTCTAAGTTAAATAATTTAACTTTTACCATGTCTTTTTGTTTTCTTTCACTATATGGTTAATACACTTACTATAACATGCAAAACGAACCCCAAATTGTTTATTATTAATATATATATCCTTATCTAAGTCATTTGGCCGAACCTTAGATTTTTAGGAATAAAATAACAATTAATAATATAATATTTTATTTAAAAACTATTTTGTGTCAATTTTGACACTATTTGATATATGATTTTTGTCAAAGTCATAACAGAATTATATGTTCGAAACAAGTTAATTAAATCAATACTAATATATCATAGTAAACTAGAAAATTAGTGTAATTAATAAAAAGTCTCAAATTACATTTATTTGGGTATTTATATTATCAATTTTGTCAATATTTCATTAATAAGATAATTACTGCATCATCTTTGTGTCATAAATAAATTAAATTATTTGATGTCTAAAAATTACAAATAAAATACCATCATGTAGGAAATCTTTTTATCTTTCTAATGAATATTTACAATCGAATTTATCTTATGTATAACCCTATATTAAAAATGATTTACTTATTAAACTTTGATTTTAACTATTTTAACCCTTCTTTAAATAAATTAATAATAAATGTCCTAATCTAATCCAAGTGGGCCTAAATGGTCATATTTTATTCCTAAGTTTGTTTTTGGTCGAATTACACTTGTCCAATAGAATTAGGACATGTTTTAGGGTAATATTAATATCATATTTATCTTTAGTTACCCTATTTACTATTAACCGCGGTAAAAATAGTAAAAAGTTACTATTCACCAAAAAATTATTTTCATCTCATTGAACCACATTTTAGTCCTTGATATTAACCGTGTCTCTCGGATTTTTGAAATTCCATTCAAAGAAGCGGTAAAATTAAGTTTTATGCAAAATTCAGTTTTTAACCTACCACTTAGTGGTTTCACTATTCATCAAAAATTGAAAGTTTTCATAAAAATACCAAAATTTCACCCTAGGATAATTTCGATATTCTGAGTCCAAAAATGAAGTCCATTTTGAAAAATAAAATTTATAAAATTTCAAAAAGTGGTTATTACTATTCATAACTGCTAGTTTTAATAGCATATTGTTGTTTAGTGAAACTCGGTATTGCGTACGACGCAAGCTATCGAGGAAGGTCGCGATTGCGTGTAAAGCAAGCCAAGAAAGTGTTGTGTAGAAAAAGATTCCTTTGATGATTTATATAACATAAAAGTCTCGGGTGTTACATTCTACCCCCCTTAAAAAGAATTTCTCCCTCGAAATTCGTCACTTTGCAACAAACAAATGAGGATACTTCTCCCTCATCATATCCTCAAGCTCCCATGTAGCTTCTTCAAGTTGGTGGTTTCTCCATAAAACTTTCACCAAGCGAGTGGTCTTGTTTCGTAGGACTTTTTCGCTACGATCCAGAATCTCTATCGGCTGTTCTTCATAAGAAAGATCTTGCTCCAGCGGTACAACTTCTGAGCTGAGTACATGTGAAGGATCTGGTATGTACTTTCTCAGGAGAGATACATGGAACACATCGTGAACTTGAGAGAGATTCGGTGGAAGCGCCAATCGGTAAGCTACCTTCCCAACACGATCCAATATTTCAAAAGGACCGATATATCTAGGGCTCAACTTCCCCTTCTTTCCAAATCTCATAACCCTCTTCCAGGGAGATATTCGTAAGAACACTTTATCACCCACTTCAAACTCTAGGTCTTTTCTTCGGTTGTCGGCATAACTTTTCTGTCGACTCTAAGCTGCTCTTATGTGTTGTTGAATAGATCTGACCTTTTCTGCCATTTCATCAACGAGATCAGGTCCTAATAGCTTTCTTTCCCCAACTTCATCCCAGCAAGTTGGAGTCCTGCATTTCTTTCCATAGAGAGCTTCATAAGGAGCCATCTGAATACTGGAGTGAAAGCTATTATTATAAGAAAATTCCACCAAAGGTAGGTGTTGATCCCAACCTCCTTTGAAATCCATAGAGCAAGCTCTCAACATATCTTCTAGGGTTTGAATTGTTCTCTCAGACTGACCGTCTGTCTGGGGATGATAAGCAGTGCTGAAACTCAACTCTGTATCCAGAGTATGCTGAAGACTTCGCCAAAACTTCGAGGTAAATCTCGGATCTCGATCAGATATAATAGAAAGTGGTACTCCATGCAATCTTACCACTTCCTTTACATATATCCTGGCAAGCTGATCTAGAGAGAAATCCTCTCTAATAGCAATGAAGTGTGCAGACTTTGTAAGACGATCAACTATGACCCAAATAGCATTATTGCCTTTGGATGTTTTAGGAAGTCCTGTGACAAAGTCCATAGTGATGTTTTCCCATTTCCATTCGGGTATGGGTAATGGTTGTAACATCCCCTTAGACTTCTGTCTCTCAGCTTTAACTTGTTGACAAACCAAGCATCGAGAGACATATTCAGCAACATCTCTTTTCATGCCATCCCACCAGAAGTACTCTTTCTGGTCCCTATACATCTTCGTGCTTCCAGGATGAATAGAGAATGAAGAACTATGAGCCTCATCCAGCAGCTCTTTCTTTAATTCGAGGATGGGAGGAACACAAACCTGATTCCTGAACATTATTATCCCATCACAATCAAGGTTGAATTCAGGAACATTTCTCACCTTCTTTTGTAACTCGACATCTTCTTTCTGTGCCTCTTTAATCTTCACATGTATAGATGGTTGAACATTCATTTGAGAAAGATAAGATTTTTCCCCTTCCATTATAATTCCAAGATCCATCCTTTGTAAATCCATAAATATTGGATCTTTTGTGATCCTCATCGTGGATAAACTAGCATGGTCTTGTCGACTTAATGCATCTGCCACCTTGTTTGCTTTCCCAGGGTGGTAATGGATTGAGCAGTCATAATCCTTAATCAGCTCCAACCATCTTCTTTGGCGCATATTCAACTCCTTTTGTGTGAAAATATACTTTAAACTTTTATGATCAGTATAAATATCACACCTTTCACCATAAAGGTAATGCCTCCAAATCTTTAATGCAAAGATTACCGCAGCCAACTCCAAATCATGTGTTGGGTAATTTTTCTCATGGATTTTCAACTGTCGTGAGGCATAAGCTATCACCATATCATTTTGCATAAGAACACACCCCAATCCCTTCTTGGATGCATCACTGTAGATCACAAACCTTTCTCCACTACAAGGCAGTGTGAGCACAGGTGCACTGGATAACCTTCTTTTCAACTCCTTGAAATTCTCTTCACATTCCTCTGTCCAGAAAAACTTAACTCCTTTCCGAGTCAACTTGGTGAGTGGATTAGATAATCGTGAAAAATCTTTTACAAAACGTCGATAATAACCAGCCAAACCAAGAAAACTTCGGATCTCAGTTACTGTTGTTGGTCTTGACCATCTTTCGATAACCTCTGTTTTTGCTGGATCCACAGATATCCCCTCTTTTGAGATTATATGACCCAAAAATGCAACTTTTTGAAGCCAAAATTCACACTTGGTAAATTTGGCATAAAGCTTCTCTTTTCTCAGGGTCTTCAATATAATTCTCAAGTGATCTTCATGCTATTCCTTGCTCTTTGAATAGACAAGAATATCGTCTATAAAGACTACCACAAATTGATCAAGATAGTCTCTAAAGACTCTATTCATTAGATCCATGAAGATAGCAGGGGCATTAGTAAAACCAAATGGCATCACTATAAATTCATAGTGTCCATACCTTGTACGGAAAGCCGTCTTTGGTATATCCTCCCTTTTGACCCTTAATTTATGATACCCTGAACGAAGATCAATCTTGGAAAAGTATTGAGCTCCGCGTAGTTGGTCAAATAAGTCATCAATGCGTGGGAGAGGATATTTGTTCTTGATAGTGATCTTGTTAAGTTCTCGATAATCAATGTAGAGTCTCATTGATCCATCTTTCTTCTTAACAAATAGAACAGGTGCTCCCCAAGGTGACGCACTAGGGCGTATGAATCCCTTATCAAGATTCTCTTGGAGTTGCTTCTTCAATTCCTGCAACTCAATTGGGGCCATTCTATAAGGTGTCTTTGAAATAGGCAAAGCACCTGGTACGAGTTCTATTGAAAAATCAACTTCACGATTTGGTGGAAGACCCGGCAATTCCTCTGGAAAGACATCATCAAACTCCCGTACAATGGGCATATTCTTAATCGTGAGTTTCTCACCAACCATTTGAGATAAATAACCTTCATTTAGTAGAATCAATACCCATAAGATGGAAGAAATTTCCACTGGAAGGTTATGTTCATCCTTGCATTGATAGACGATCGTAGGTTGATCTGGAATATGAAATGTGACTTCCCTTCTTTGGCAATTGATATGAGCTCCATGTAGAGAAAGCCAATCCATGCCAAGAATCACATCAAATTCCACTAAAGGAAGGATCACAAGATTTGCAGGAAGCACTTTCCCACAAACTTTGATCGGAGAAGAATTATAAACTTCTGATGCGATTGATGTGCCATTAGGTGTTGTCACAGCTAACTCAACATCTAATTGTTGAGGTAATACGGTGATACCCTTAGAAAATTTTTCAGAAATAAAAGAGTGGTTGGATCCAGAATCAAATAAAACATTTGCTACTTTAGAGTGGATGGTAAGTGTACCTTTCACCACATCGTTATCGTACTCCACATCACTGATAGAAATTGCATGTGACTTTCCTTTTTCTTCAGCCTTAAGAGTTTGTTGACGTCGACCATCATCATCAACCCTTGGATTTGGGCATTGATTGGCATAATTCCCCATCTCCTTGCACTTGAAACATTGAAGTGTAGCAGGTTCATTCTGTGTATCCCTTCCTTTGTTTGCATCATTAGACATCTTCTTCCCATTATCACGGCATTCAAATGCCCGATGACCTTCCTTTCCACATTTAAAACATTTACTTGTCCCTTTAAGACAACTCCCTCCATGTTTCTTTCCACACTTTGAGCATAAGGGAATGTTCATCTTCTTTTCCGTGTGCTCTTTAGATTTTTCTTTGAATTCCATCTTCCTCTTCTTATCAAACCCATGTGACTGATGGGTTACTCCAATCTCCATCTCGACTTTGAGAGCACATCGAACGATTTCCTCGTAGCTATTGAAGTCCCTTATGGCTAACGCCCTTCGAAGACTTGGTTTTAAGCCACTAAAGAATCGATCGATCTTACTCTCAGGTTGGATAATAATACCAGAAGCGTACCTTGCAAGTCTTGTAAAATTTGCTTCATAGGTACCAACACATTCATCATCCCTTTGCTTCAGTTCAAGGAACTCTTTCTCCATCTTTGTTCGGAGAATACGAGGGAAGTACTTATTGAAAAATAAGTTCTTGAACTCGTCCCATTCCATAGACTCAATTTCATCCCTTTTCCTTGTATTCTTAACAAGATTCCACCATTGATCAGCATCTCCTTCCAAACGATACACTGCTAGGATGACTTTATCATGCTCAGAACATTGAAGAACTGAAAATATCTTTTCAGTAGTACTAATCCATTGTTCAGCAACTAATGGATCAGTAGACCCGTTGAAAGATGGTGGACGCTGCCTCATGAAGGATTCAACAGAATGTTGCTCCCTCCTTTGTTCGTTTGGAAATACTGCATGATTCATAGCTTGAGAAAGTTGTGTGAGCATGGCTACAAGATTTTGCATTCCAGCTCCCATATCGTTTGGTTGCTCAGGGGGACAATCATTGCATTGCCCATCGCATTCCGCATTAACACGGTTCCTTCGGGTTCCAGCCATTGACTAAAACCAAGAAGAATAGTGTGAGCAACACTAATTATAATAGGAAACCACATAATTCAAGAATAAAATTTTCATGCTTATGGTCTTATCCTAGGTTATTCATGGCCATTTCTAAGATTGTGTTCTATACTTAGACTTATCCTTAGGGTTCTTACTAAGGCTTTCACATCCTAGTTTCCAAAGGTTGACTATACCTTTCCTCTGATACCAACTATAACGACCCACACTTTACATACATTGGTAATACTTCAAAATTGAAGCACTCTTATTACAACATATGACAAAACCACAAAGGACCGTATAGGTATAGTGTCTTTAGAATCTGGGGAAACATAAACAACTGGTTCATAAATCTTCTACAGTGTCTCCCATTTATTTCATCATATCTAGGGTCCCTTTTAGCATATTCTACTTAATATCCATCTTCCTGACCTGGGGAAAAGAAAACATAAAAGGGTGAGCTCAAATGCTCAGCAAGGGCAAATAAAGGAAATAAAAATCATATCATATCTTTATGAAAATCAAAACCTGCAAAAGAGATCATAATATCTTAACATGGAATAAATCATAGAAGTGAAAATGAGATCCCCATAATCATAACATAAAACTTGAATCTTTGTGGCATGCACACATAATCATGGAAAATCATTTCTTGTTAGTCATGACTCATTGCCATGAATATCTTAGTGGACAAAGTCCCTTTCTGAACCGAGTTCACTCCTCGTTTCAGTCCTGTATCACTGAACCGAAATAACCTTCCGTTCCAGCCATGTCTATCTCATGAGATATAAAATCATTACCCAATGCATTGGAGGGAGATATAGGTCCCACCCATCTTATAATGAATCCTTTCTTATGTGTGCCACATAATCATAAAACATGCATCATCGCATAACACATGTAACAAAAATGAGATTCTTGAAACATCATGACATCATAAATCAATTCATATATGATAAAGGAATTCATAAACATAATTCCATCACAACATATTCAAACCAATGTAAAAATATGGATAGAAACAGAACCCTTTATTATCTTAGATGGAAAATAATTTTGATAAAACACTTGAATTGAATTCTTGAGGAAAATATCCTTTCTTCTTCAAAAACATTTTTCCTTTCATAACATGTCATACAACTTTAAAATAAAAGAAGTTGATTAAAAATAAACTTGAAAACTTGTAAAGGAAGCTTCTTTGAACTAATGTTTTAAAAATCCATTCATGCCGTATAAGTTAAAAAAAACATTCTTCGTACTTTTGTCGGAAAAGTCAAAAAGTACCTCGTACGGAAAAACGACAAAAGATTCCTTTCATATTCTTTACTAAAAACTCACCTAAGGGTAAAATTGGATTTAAACTATTTCAAGTGGATGGAAACAATATTACATATTGAGGGAACATGGATGTGGATGATAAAATACACCCCAGTAAATACTTACGAATAAACAATCTCGGATAAAAATGGGATTGTGATATTTCCCTTACCTTAGGTCCTATTTGCTTTGTTCGTGTCCGAAGCTCCTGTATAATGGTTTAAATAATGTTATTGACTTATTTCAGAATCATACATATTGATATGAGATCATATATGGTCATATTATTAGCTTCTTGTTAGTAATATTTCATTGTTACTTGTTACTCGGGTCTTTATAACTTTTTGTTCTTATGCGTGTTTTGTCGAATAAATTCTTATTCTTATCTTTAGGTTATAGATAATTCATTTCCAGAATGGTATTAGTGTAATATATACCGTATTCATTCATTCAATTCATTTATACAATCATTATGAAATGAAGATCATGTAGAACGAGTCGCATCACATCCTGGAGACGGTATTCCGTACGTACGCACGAGTGATGATATCGTTCCTATGATCGTGGAATTGTATTGGAGTATATATATATATATATTATTTCAGTATCAATATTACTTTATAATAATCATATATAGTTACTCATTACACCATTATACCCATCCTTGTAAGGTGATGGTGGAAAATAGATTACACCACGGCGTGGAGACGGTATTCCGTACGTACGCACGCGCGGTGATTTCATTTTTCCGTAGGATGGATAGAAGGTGAATTAGGGTTGTTTCATATTTATAATAACATATCAGTATGTAATTAATACTGATGTTATTACTTTATCATGAAACAACTAAATAAGAAGAAGTTGATGAAGAAAGAAATTGAAAAGATCGGTAATGGATATTACCTCTTCTTTGGAACGCCTTTTTGAATCCTCCACTTAAGGAACTAAGATTGGTCTTTGGAGAAGACCAGGACCTCTAGGATTATTCTAGGGAAGTGGAGAAGGGAAAATGGCAGGGGTTGGCCGAGATTGAGTGCTCAAATTGGTGTGAGGAGGAGGGGGAGGAGGTGCCCTTTTATAAGGGAGGAGAGGGGCACCTTAGGAATATCTCAAAATATTATTTTATATTAAAGTCAAAATCGGTTTATAATGGTTCCAAAGGGTCTTATTTCGAAGCTAAAGTGGGGATGGGTCGAAATCCTATCAACCAATAGAATTTAGACAAGTTTAGGATATTATTTTAACCTTATCAATTAAATTTAACTCTAAGTTAAATAATTTAACTTTTACCATGTCTTTTTGTTTTCATTCACTATATGGTTAATACACTTACAATAACATGCCAAACGAACCCCAAATTGTTTATTATTAATATATATATCCTTATCTAAGTCATTTGGCCGAACCTTAGATTTTTAGGAATAAAATAACAATTAATAATATAATATTTTATTTAAAAACTATTTTGTGTCAATTTTGACACTATTTGATATATGATTTTTGTCAAAGTCATAACAGAATTATATGTTCGAAACAAGTTGATTAAATCAATACTAATATATCATAGTAACCTAGAAAATTAGTGGAATTCATAAAAAGTCTCAAATTACATTTATTTTGGTATTTATATTATCAATTTTGTCAATATTTCATTAATAAGATAATTACTGCATCATCTTTGTGTCATAAATAAATTAAATTATTTGATGTCTAAAAATTACAAATAAAATACCATCATGTAGGAAATCTTTTTAGCTTTCTAATGAATATTTACAATCGAATTTATCTAATGTATAACCCTATATTAAAAATGATTTACTTATTAAACTTTGATTTTAACTATTTTAACCCTTCTTTAAATAAATTAATAATAAATGTCCTAATCTAATCCAAGTGGGCCTAAATGGTCATATTTTATTCCTAAGTTTGTTTTTGGTCGAATTACACTTGTCCAATAGAATTAGGACATGTTTTAGGGTAATATTAATATCATATTTACCCTTAGTTACCCTATTTACTATTAACCGCAGTAAAAATAGTAAAAAGTTACTATTCACCAAAAAATTATTTTCATCTCATTGAACCACATTTTAGTCCTTGATATTAACCGTGTCTCTCGGATTTTTGAAATTCCATTTACAGAAGCGGTAAAATTAAGTTTTATGCAAATTTCAGTTTTTAACCTACCACTTAGTGGTTTCACTATTCATCAAAAATTGAAAGTTTTCATAAAAATACCAAAATTTCACCCTAAGATAATTTCGATATTCTGAGTCCAAAAATGAAGTCCATTTTGAAAAAAAAAAATTATAAAATTTCAAAAAGTGGTTATTACTATTCATAACGGCTAATTTTAATAGCATATTGTTGTTTAGTGAAACTCGGTATTGCGTACGACGCAAGCTATCGAGGAAGGTCGCGATTGCGTGTAAAGCAAGCTAAGAAAGTGTTGTGTAGAAAAAGATTCCTTTGATGATTTATATAACATAAAAGTCTCGGGTGTTACAGTATGAGTATTGTTTATCCTTCTGATGACAAATAGGCTGGAAAAGGAATTTGAAAGGTATGTGATGTTCTTCCAATATTATTCACATTAAATACAATAAGAAAAATTATATTTAGGTTGAGGATACTAAAAGCGTTATTAATGTGGTATTAAGGAATAAGTAGATGAATCCTGAGTAATTTTTTAATATTAAAATTATTTGAATGATGTATTTATGTTTTGAAATTCATAGATTATATTTTATGAATCATTGTATATATATATATAGTATATATTTCATTAAGGATTTAATTTTTTTTAATGGTGATAAATTCATATAAAATTGATATTTTGATGTAGAGAATATAACCCCTAATATGACTAATATGTCGAGAAATTATGTTTATCTTGTATAAAGACATAATTGATTTAGAAAATGTAATGTTTATTGAAATGATTTTCCTGGATCTAATTATTGATTTATTGATAGAGTGGTCTATGTCATCTTAGATTAAGTTTAAAAATTCTTGGATTTAAGGAATATATCTGATAAACTTTTTATTAAGAAATCATTCTTATTTTATAAACGTATTTATGGTAATTCAGTTCATTACAATATTTCAGTAGAATAGTTGATGTAGGTACTCACATGTTTGGAATTTTCTAACCAAGAGATAGATTTTTATATATAGTGAATAATTTCTAAGAATATTTGGATCATTCAGAGTGCTTATATGGTTAACCATTTGCGAATTGATTAAGTTAAACATTAGATGAATCTTGTGAGATTAATGTATTATCTCACCACATGGGGATTTAAGTCTATTGGAGAACGTTCTCATACTACTTGGTGTTGATGATAATTGAAGATATTTTGGATTAATTATCATGGATATGAGGATCTCCTAGTGCTTCAGGAATGAAAAATTCACCTTCCATTTTTGATTTAGTGGTGTAGAGTGAATTGTTCAAGACATGGCCAGTAGGTGAGATTTTACTTAAGAAAGGAAATGAAATCAAGTAATCATAACTTATCTTAATAATTTATTCAAGTTAGAGATCACATCATCATGAATGCATATCCCAAAAACGTTTTTATAAATATCATTACAAAAGAAAAAATGTGGCCTTGTTATATCAAATATTTTTAATTCATGTAAATAATTACAGTTATTTAATACTATTTGGAAATGCCAACAAGTATCTCTAAAGTACATGATGTGTTCCATATATCATTTTTAAGGAGGTATATTATAAAAAAACAAATGTTATCACCTTTAATATAATATAATTTGAGTCTAAACTATCTTTATGTGTTGATCCTATCCACATTCTATAAACTATAGATTAATTGTTATGGTATAGAAGAACTTAGCTGGTGAAAGTATTTTTGGAGAAATCATAAGATAAAGAAGATGATTAATGATCTGGAAGAATTTGTGATGATGGATTAACCAATGATTTCAATTAAGGGAAATCATAGAAATTTACTGGATGAATTTTTTTGAAGGATTTAATGATGGGTTACTCTCGGACAAGACAATATATATTTTTTAAAACAAATTTAATCTCTTCGATAGATTGTGAAACAGAAAACCCCAAGTCTAATTGAAAAATAAAGTAGAATATTGTTGTAAAATACATATTAAATTTGTACTTAAGAAAATTCCTTACTAAAATATAATAATTATACCCTATATGAATTTATTATGTAATGTTTTTGGTTATCAATTTATTATAAATAAACAAAAAAATCAGTTAAAGGTAAATAAATGTTTTCTTAAAAAATGTTTTTATGAGTCTAATGTGTTTTTATCCTAATAAATGAAATTAGTAATTATTAGTGATACAATTTAATTGAATTTATAAATTATATATTAAATAAATTGTTTTTCATTCAACTAATATTTTTTCAAGTGATCATTTAATAATAAACCTAGTTTTATACATAAAATTATATTTTCTTGAAACCCTCTTTCATTATGTTTTGTGCACTTATTTTAAATTTACATTTTACCAACATTATAAAATATATTTTATTTTTTATTATTTTCAAAAATCAAATTTTAAAAATTATCTTATTATCAATTTTTTATAATTTTCTAAACAGATTAATGATACTCTGAATTGTGAAAATTCTTTTTTTTTCGAATAATTTCTTTTAATTTTAAACATTTCAAAAGTTTTAATTTTATTTACAACTATTTTAAAAGTATATTTTCATAAAATAATTTAAATTATTAAAATTTAGTTCATTGGAACCAATTTCATGATGAATATTTTAATAAATACTTTTTATGATTAAAAAACTATAAGAAATTTTTTTTCTTTAACATATTTGGGGGGTTAATTTTAAATTAAATTCTAAAATTTATGAGAATTGAATTAGTAAAACACTGTTAACTATTTTATATAATAAAAATTTCTATTTTACAATACATTTAACTATGTTTTCTTCCTAATCAATATAAGAATCAATAAAAATTAATTACCGTAAATAATGTTAAATTTGTATTACGTGGGTTAAAATAGAAATTTAAGAAATTAAATGACATAGAAACTTCTCTAATATCTATTTGATAGTAATATTTCATCTATATATAATATGTATTTTCTTAATGATATATATTTCATATATCCACCATGTGTAAAAAAGGGAATAATTTATTATTTTCATAATTTCTATATGTGTCATCCCCACCAATTATAAAAGGGAATCCCTTATCCTTTATTATTAACACTCCGGAATACATTTTGATTAGAAAATAACATCCCAAATACCCTAATTAATTACCAAAAAAATTCCTACGATCCTTAATTTTGTTAAGAAACCCTCCCAATAAGGCTTTTGGCTAATAACTAAATACTTTTTCTAAATAAGAATTCTCAATATTAACTTTGAATTTTTTTTTGTAATTTCTTCTTCCACCTCTTTAATATATTTATAATCTATAGTAATATAATAATATAAGTATCAAAAAAATACATACTAATTATATTATTTATTAAATAAACTACATCCAAACCCTCTTCAATCTTATGGGAATCAAAACCATCAATCTTGTGTAAGACGAACTACCACATTTCCAAAATATGTAATTCATTTTCCATCAAATCCTCTCATAGGTGGATATAGTTATGTATTTAAAGGATATATATATATATATATGAAAACTATGAAATAATTATACTTATTTATTTATATTATTTAATCCTTCATCTTACCCTCTAGTCTATTGAAAAGGATATCATCTCTGGTGTGTATGTCTTGACTTCCACCTCCACAAAGCTATGTGACTTGTTTTTCACCTTAATTTGACATGTATGGTAATAAGTGTGTATTTAATGAATATTTATCAATATATAATATATAAAAATTCTGTAAATGTATATTAATAGTTAAAATTAATTTATTCAATTCACCGGAAAATGAAAATGGAACTCATGTGTATGTACGGCCTACGGTCTTCATGAACATTATAACTCATTTTTTCAATCAATAAATTTTTTGGAATACTTTAAAAAATTATATGATGAAGATATATTACAATTATATCTTTTTTAAAGCTATATGGATTTTGGAACCCTGATAAACTTAAAATTAATGAAACTATATAATTAAAACATATATTAAATTAAGAAGCAGTTATTACCCGAAATAATGATTTTAACAAAAAAATGGTAATAAACATGTGATAAAAATGTATATGAAAACCATATAGGGTAGGATATATATGGGTATTATCATTAATATATTTATAATGAATATATATGTATTATAATGTATTTTATAACATATATGATATAAATTGTACCTGAGGTAAGGTATTTTCGTCTCAATTTATTTCTATAGGATGTAAGCCAAATTCACCAATCATTTATTGCGTGAGGTTTATATAATAAAAATAAACTTATTTTAAGACTATTATCATAAATTTTATGGCACATACATATCCATCTAATTTTCTTTATGTCATGGGACATTATATTCAAATAATACTAAAGTGTTAAGAGTTTATTTCACGATCTCATCGTTATTCATGATTATTTATGTTAAAGTATATAGAGGGGAAATTATTACATATTTATAATATAAAAATATATATTTTATTCTCATACTATTAATTTTATAAATTATATGTGTTAATTTCAATTTCACCTATTCCAAAACATAATATAATGAAAGGATACTTTTAAATAAAATTGGATTTATTTATCCTTTTGGTCAAATATCCTTTCTCTTCTATGTTTATTGTTTTCTAAAAAAAGGAAACTATGTATTTTATATTATTAAAATATTTTGAATGTTATATTTTCAAATTTTTTTCATTCTTAATCATGGTTTAAAATTTAAGTTCTTTCTATTATCCAAAAGAGATACTTTTGAATTTTAATTGAATATAAAAATGTTATATCTTTTTAAGTGACATGACATTAATGGAATTTTTAACTGTTATTATCACTAAATTTGTTTAAGTTTCCATTTCATATTTCCATTAATCCTTTAGATGAAATTTTACTTCATAATATTCTAAAAGAATTATTTTTTAGATTTGATTTTTTAAATAGAAAATGGTACTTTCCAAATAAAATTAGAAATTTGTATGGTAATTCTATTCATCAATGATAAAAATAAATCATATTATTTTCTAATAGGGACATCCTATAATTATAACTTACATATATTTTCTCTTCATTGTTTATGATATGTTCTACTTGGGTGTTTATAAACATTCGTATGCTATTTTTCCAATACGAATGATAAGTTAATTATGGTTATTGATTAGGGAAATTATTAAACATTTGTATGATAGTTTTTTAATATTAAGGATGATATATATCATGATTTTACCCTTTAATATGAGGAATTCATTGAACATAGTAATTGATTGACACTCCTTACTATACCACCTCAATGCATCGGTGGGATTCAGAAGATAAACATTCATGGGTATTTTGTTGAGGCCTTTCCCATTTTTATAGGATAGCTTGTCACAAGGCCTTGATAGTATGCTTATGATGTATATTATAATGTGTTACCTCATCATGAGATTAGTTATTTATTTCACATGATTTTTTATTAGTAAATATATATATATATGGATATGTTTCATGTTCATGTGAATATTTATATGCATTATTTGATGATAATTTATTACGGAATATTATTTCTTCATTCTCATGAAGTTGATTGAATAACATGTGTTTTCTGTATTTTACCTTACTATATTGATTGTGTCCTATGTTTTCATGATTTATTCTATTGTAATCATACCCTTAACGAACAACTATGCTCACCGATTTATTGTAATACATTTCCCCATGATTCAAGGAAAAATGTTTTGATTGATATTCAGGGATATTATGAAGAGAATGTTGTTGTTATAAATAAAAATACTATGTTTTATTTTACTTTTTAGATATAAAAGGAAATTCTTGTATATATCCAATTTCAAAGACTACTTAACAATTTGGTTCTTTGGGATGTGATTGCATATTTCTAAAACTAGAGAAATATTATAAACAGTGAATATGGGATACATCAGTAGGAAAATGTAATTTATCTAATAAATAATTTAGTAACTAGGATAGGCATTAATATTCATTAATCATAATCTCATCAGGTATAATTTTTTCACATTGTAATGATAGTATGGAAGATCATATTTTTCTTAATGAATGTATTTAAATAGTTCAAACAACTCTATAAAAATATTTTCACTCCATCTGTTCGTATATTTCATATTAACCAATCATAAGAATATTTCTAAAATTTTTAATTTTCTAAAATTTTGAATAATTATTTTATTAGATAAATATTATAAAAACTTTATTTTTTGTGTTTTATCAATTTCATAAAAATATCGATCATTATTAATTTATTTTATTTGATTAAAATTATCATCTTGAATGTATATATCATTAATACATGTCAAACTATTCAAAATTTCACCATACTAAACCCAAGGACTCTAACTAATATTAAAACAATTTAAATTAAGTTACGTTTTATATAATTCATTACAATATTATCATATATTTGGAAATAATTCGAAGACCAATAATCATATTTTTTTTAGAAAATTTCATTTGTAAAATTCCAAAACAAATTATCAAATCCTAACTCATATTCATCACTTGATATACATGATGTAATCTAATTATGAAACATTATCTCTCATAAAAAATTATAATTTTTTGAACATTAGATATTATATTTTGAAACATAAATTCAAAATTACATTTATAAATAACATAACAAAAGGAATAAAACATAGATAAAAATTTGAAGAACTAAAAAAAGTTCAGAAACTAAAATGTCAAAAAAAAAATAACATATTACAAAAAAAGAACATTGAAATATAAAAATAGAAACAGAATCATACACGCAATTTAAAACCATAAAAAAATATAAAATTTTTAATATTAAGAAAAAATGCCATTTAAAATCATCAAATTACTTCATTATTCACTAAAACTTGTTAAAAAATAATCTTACATGAAAAAAAACCATTTACAATATCACGATTCTTGAGATGTTGTTAAAATATCTCAGTATGATATCCCCTTATCAAAAAATGCCCACAACACATTGTTCCTAGTATTTTAGGTAACAGTTTACATGTATATATTATTCATTATGACTCTAATTAGTAAATAAAACATGAGTAATTTTATAGGCCAAAAATTAATTGTAATTAGTTATTGTACAACATGATAGATGAATATTAGTAATGGTTATGTTTGAAATAACTATATTATATATTATGATAGAGTATTACAATGAAAAAATACATACTAGATGAAATAATCTTAATTATATTATCATATCAGATATTTTCATAAGCTAATGAGAGAAAATAATTCAAAAAAATAGCTACTCTGAATCATTGTCAAGATAATGAATGATATATCATTAGCATAGGGAAAAATAATGTAAAAGAACTAAAATAATAGAAAATAATCTTCTATGTCCCTAGAATACATGAATATATAATAGGATAAGAATGAGAAATTTATAATAAAGTCATGACTGCTAAAGGTTGAGTCTATAGAAATGACTACATTTGTTTGATGATATTAGAGGATGAATGTATATGAAAAGGGAACTTATAGTTTTAGTCAATGGAGAAAATATACATTCAATGATATAAAAAAAATATTGTGACTGGAAATAGATTTTTTTAATAAATATTTTCTACTTTTATTTATATCATAACCGATATAAAATACCAATATTTTATATTAGTTATTAAATAACTAAAATATAAATAAATAATTATACAATGAATATTCAATAATAGGAATAAAAATTCTAAAAAAAATTCATTTTTCGGATATGCATTTGAATAATCATAACATATATATATTCATTATCATAGGAAATAAATTATATTACATATATTTTAAATTTCACAGGATAAAGACTTTTGATATATCCAGTACTATACTATTATATCCCTTAGAAGAGGATTAAAATTTTGACTTATAATATCCCTATATAATAAATTATATTTTATCCATATTTATCAATGTGATTGATATATTAATGAACATGTCTCCTATAGGGTAAAAAAATCATGTTTTCAAATTAAAAGATAATTTTTAGTTCAAAAAATTTATCACAAAAAAATATCAAGAAAATCCTAATATTTTACATGATTATTTTCTAAAATGATTGTATATTAATTCATTAAATGTAATAATTATCCTCACTACAATCTAACACATGGTAAGAACCTTTGTGACTGAAATTTCAGGTTTTCAAAAGTGATATTTTCAATAAAAATATTGTCACCTACTCAAAAATGAGAAAAAATTTATATTATATTATTAATTTATATATTCAATCCATGATTAATTATTAATGTTTATTAATTAATCTCGTGTCAATATGATAAAGGGTGTGGGTAATGTGGCTGAAAGTGTTTGTGAAAAATTTTAATGTGATATTTTAGTTCAAAATGAACACCACGTTCACAAAACTGATAGAACACAGTCATATTTTTAGGTATTTTGAGAAAAAATAATAATTTATTGCTGGAATATATGAATTATCCACATATTAATATTATACATGGTATCTCTAGTATAATTAAAAATGTTTCTTTTTATTTTAAATTGTAATTTTTTTTTTCAAATCCTACATTTTTTATTCTATACTATGAAAACATGAACATATTGTCACAATTATTCAGATGAATTATTTATAATTCATTTTTTACTTATAGAAAGTTACCTCACACCAATCCATCAATTAGTGTTCATAGTTTCATTAATAATGCATGTTATTGTTTAAAAGTGAAACGTTATTTTAACATAAATGTGGCATACTCAAAACTAGGAAAATTTAACTGTATTGTCTGTATAATTTAATAAAAAGAGTTATAATTTATATTTAACATGAATTAATTAATCAAACATCAATCAAACACATGGAGTGGTCTATATGATAAGAATTGTGTGTTTCCATTTTAAATTGATATTTTAGATAAAAAAAATATCAAATACTAAAAACTGACAAAATATTCTCAAATTATCTTAATACATTATAAATGAGATTAAAATGTTATTTTGGTTGTTTTAGAAAACATTTAATATCAATACGACACATGGTGTGGTCGGTACAATTGAAAGTGTGTGTTTTCTTTTGAATGTTTTATTTTGAATCAAAAGATCTATCATATACATAAAAATGGGAAAATTCCATTCTATTTTCATATCCAATGAAGAAATATATCTATGATTCGTTTTTTCTATATAGTAATTCAGTGCACAAAATTTGGAGACTTGATGTTCTTTTCATTACAAAAAAGGGAATGTTTTCATTTAAAAGTGAAATTTAAGATCAAAATGTTATCAATGATGTGTAAAATCACTCGAGTTTCATGATACATTATAAAAATGATTTATTATTCATTTTTTACTTATATTATGTAACCTGACATAAATATAATATTTGTTATTCATGATATAAAAAAAATTCTTTCAAAATAAAAGTGAAATTTTTTTCAAAACATAAATCGCATACTAATAATTAATAAAAAGAAATCATATTATTTTAATAATTTTGGTAAAAAATTTATAGTTTATGTGGTTCTTTTTTTATTGAAGCACATATAAATATGAAAAATAGTGTATACATTATTGATGAAAGTGCATTTTTTCAATTAAAAGGGATATTTAATTTTAAATTTTGATTGTGAAAAAAAACATAATAAATTACCCATATAATTTCTTGATACTTTAATAAAAATATCAACAATTAAACTATGATATGTAGTTATGAACCACATATAAATATTTCATTTGAATATATATATATGAATAATATAATTTCTTTTATTTAAAATTTAATTATTTATTAGTATTGATATCTTTCATGATACATAATTGCAGTGTACTATTTATATTGATTTATTTGTCTATGAAATATTCTGTTATTTATTTATCTATTATATATTATTCAAAAATTCCATTTCTAGTTTTTTATCAATTCCTCGACTAAATTTTATCTATCATCAATCATCTAACCAAATACTTTGACCCCATTATACTATATGTTGTGGTAACATTATTATATAGGTACTAGATAGAAGTGATTTTATACCAATATACCAAATAGTTCTGTAGTCATCATAAAATAGATACAAACATGGTTCCCATATTAAATTCAATGTATAATACCATACCATAAGAAACATTCTTTCAATCTTGATATATTTCATAGTATCATTCTTTAAATCAGGGGGAATAGATAACAAATAAAGAGTGAGTTATGATTCTCAGTATGGATATGCGTACAGTGTAATCTATGTTTTCTAAATAAGATATAATTAATATAGAATGATAAAAATAGAAAACACAAGTAATTTAGTCAATAACATGAGCATAATGATTAATATGGAATAAAAAAGATGATCAAAAAATTATTTATAAATAATCACATGATCTTGAATATTATTCATTGATACTAGAACTATTGAAGTAAAAATATTCACATAAATAAATAATTTCATAATTAAGAAATGAAAAACATAGGATTTCTTATACATAAGGTCGAGCCCTTATACCTAGGCATATACTTAAATTTTTATGGCCTCAACCAAATAAAGAACCAATTTTTTCTAATGAGACATATCAATTCATCAAGGGGCTATGTAAATCAGTGAACCACTCATAACATGTAAGTCAAATGAATTCATCATATAAATATAAACTAAAATATTAACAATATGCTTTTAATATCAATAACTACCCATATTTGTAGAAAAAAACATGGAATTTCCAAAAATTCCTACAAAAAACAATATATATACTCTTTAAGAAATATTTTTCATGGTATAATTAGATTATATATTCAATAAGAAAGAAGATTCATCCCAAAATATTGAAATAGATAAAAATACATTTAAAATATCACTAAAATACTTCTCAAGGAAATTACCCATTCATTTTTATATCACTTATTTAATGACTAAATATTTATAAAATATTATAGAAAAAATTCACTGAAAATAATAAAGTAATATTGTAAATTATTTATTAATTTATTGTTTTTTCATTATAGAATGAAATTTCATTCAATTTTTTTTTAATTTAAGACAAATATAAATTTAAAATTTTGATAAAAAGTAAAAAAGTACCGTGTTCAGAAAATGATAAGAATATTCCTTTAAAAAAAGTAAAATTTAACCATGGGTGAATATTCTGTTTAAATTCACATTATAATGTTAATAACATTCTTGAAATCTTTTTAATGACAATATATTCATGGATGATAAAGATTTCTAACCAAATAGAAAACATATTCAGTTTTCATTAATAACATTCCTTTCATTTCATTAGTACTTCAAACAGGAACATGAAAGAGATAAATAAATTTTAAAAAATATCCATTTTTGAAAAATTAATATTCGGTTTATGATCTAAATATCATATTATTTGCCCAATTGATAACTAGACAAAATCAATCAAAAATAATGATGAGATTTGGGTATAAACCCGAACCACTGTGGTCACATTGGAATCAAACCACCGTTGATAAAATAATTTCTATCATATAAATAAATACTATAAAATAATAGGGATACATTATATTCCAAGTCAAAACGGATATATATACACTTCATACACATAAATAGGAGTATAAAATCAATAATGCCTCAAAAAAACAATATTTAGACCAAGAACCCTTAACTCAGGCTCAACATCCTTTGTATATGTTTGAACCTCTTATATAATGAAAATATATTTGTTATAAATCCAATAATATACTCTAATAATATATATTATACAGAATATTATTTTATTATGACGTTACATCTCCATTCAATTTCAAATTATTTATTTAAATCATTATTCCTAGTGGTAACTATTTCATTTTTCATGTCTATTTTTCTTCATTAGTTTTAACCATTGTGATTTCATCATGGTTACACCCCCTCAATGATTTTAATAATTAGATAAATATCGTATATATTTATTATATAAAGATTTCTAATATTTTATAATATTTTTAGATAAAAAAATAAATTACATCATTCCTAGAGTCAAGAGGTCATACATATGCATGAATATTGTTTTCACTTTTTAATGTATGGAATAAGAAAATTTTATATTATAATTCATCATTAAATAATAATTATTATATAATATATTGAATATATATATATATATTAATTATGAAATTATTAAAATCCATTTAAATAGGAAATAAAAATAATCTCATCACTTTAAGGAGGTGTTAACCCACCTATACACATGAGTGACATTATCATTTTCAAAGGTTTGGATGGTAGGAAGGTAGACATTATATTATAATACAAAAATAATAATTATATCAAAAATATATAATGAAAACATTAAACCCATCATAATAACTATCCATTAATGAAAATTATTAATATTAAATACTATTATTATGTGGATATTGTAGTCCGCATGTATGCAATAGAGATACTTTCACTTCCCATATGATAGAATATGGAGTAGATATTGGGGGTTACATAATCACAATAAATTTTTTGTATATTTTTGATATTGAAGTTATTATTTCATGATTAATACCATTTGTTAAGAATAAGTAAAAAAAGAAGTTAAAATATTAAGTGTTCTTTTATGGACATTACCAATTCAAGGAAATAAATACGTTGTAAATCTGCTTAATGATCCAATGGATCATGTTTTGGAAAGATACCAACCAATATTACTTGTCTAGGGATTATGGGGATTGAGTTTTGTAGGGGTTTTATATCTATATGGTGGAAAGTGTGATTTATAATTTTGATAAAGTGGGGTCCTTTTATAAGAGATGTAAGCAATAAAAATGAAATTTCAAAAAAAACATAAAACATTATTATGTAATTATAAAGTAATATTCGACCATATTCATAAATATTTGAAGAATATTATAATACGGTCAAAATAATCACAACGAATAAACTTAAGAGAGATTTTAGTCCAACATTAAAAGGTATATTGTTTCTTTTTCCCCATTATTAACTATGTTTAATCATAACTATGGAAAAAAAATTCATTCATAAAGTGTTATAATTTTACTTATGACGTAAAAAATGGATCCAAAATGACCTAATTCTAATATTTTAAACTATTTCACATAATAATTATAATATTTAAATATTTTTATTTTCTAAATTAATACAATAAATAAATTTGTAATAAAATAATGTTAATTTCATTCCAAGAACAATTCCAATAATATGATATTGAACACCCCATGAAAGTAATAAAATTTGAATCCAAACATTTCAGATATCTCTATTATGTAATTTTTATATAAAAACAGCACTTAACACAATAATTAATCCACATTGTATTACATTAAACTTTTTTCAAATAATTTATTAAATTTATAAATTAATTTAATAAATACTATATCAATGTTGTCGAATAATACAATCTACTTATTAAACCACCAAAATTAGAAATAAATTATCATGATAAAAATGATTAATTGTTCATTTAAATAAACATTTATAATTGATCTTATTATTTTTATATCTATATGTACATAATTTAGCATAAAGGATACTTTTGGATTGATTTTGAAAAAATTTCCCATTGTTTTAACCTTATATTTCTCAGTTTACATTTACTAAGGTGGGAAATGTTTACAATGGTTATTATTTGTTATCAAAAAACATAAAAGGGGTATTTTTACCAAATTAGAAACTCTAGATTCCAAATATGGATTCCATTTCTAAAAAATCAATTTCTAGAGATGGTATAATTAAAAAATAATATATCTGGGTAATACATCATGAAAACCCATTTTCAGAAGAATGATTTTCTAATAATAAAAAAAAATAAAAAAAAAATATTTATGATGAAAAAGAAATTATTTACATATTTATAAATTAAATGGGTCTAATTTCACATCTATATAAAATCCAAATTATAATATAACATTTAAATTACATGATATAATGAGAGTATTTGAATAATCAGTATTTATCACTATTTAGTGAAAAATAATTCATTCGAAAAACATCCCAAAATTGAATCGTATATTATTTTGTATAATATAATATATGAAATGAATTTTCTTTTTTCAGACATCGTTTCTAAAAGTGTATGAATTTAATTGTATTATTTTCTCATCAAAAGTAAGAAAAAATTATTTTAGATGAAAATGTATTCTAAAAAATAAATATTTTGGTCCAAGTGAGTGTCTCAATAGGGGTAAATTGAGTACATATTAAAATTTATATCAAAAATGAATTTAAATAAAATCAAATAATTATTGAAAATATCCTAATTAAACAAAATATCAAATTGATACATGGTTTTATCTTTTAATAGATTTCTGAAAGATTTATTATGTTCAAGTAAAAACAACCTTGAAAACTACATTAACTTTTAAAATCTATTTACTTAGTAAAAAATTTATATAAAAACTAATTAATACTAACTATTAGAGTATAATTTTTTATAATAGTTTAAATCAAATTTAGTTTTAAAACATAGAAATGAAACAAACAAAAAATAAACAAAGCTCATAGTGGAATAAATATAAGAGGATCAGTCTCAGGCTAAAAAAATTTCCCCCTCACTTATAAATAACCCACTAATAAGATGAATATATAAAATAATCTATGATCCATAACCACAATTGGGTTTACAATATGATACATTTATAGGCCACATAGGGCCTTTTCCACAATACCCATTAGAATAAAAAAAATACATTCCTTGAAGGTGCCTCTTCTAAAACACATGAAAAAACATGTGTAAGGATTGTTAAAGAAGATATCATGTATCTTCTAGATAATGTAAAGGACTTTGTGTGCATGTTTAAATCATAGAGTAAACACACACTACTTATAATGTAATGAAAATAGATATAAAGATAAAATAAAAATATTTAGAAATAATTTTTTTCTCTATCTGATATGATATATATATATATTTTGAATCCTTGAAATTATACTGATTTGAAGCTAGAATCATATTTATTAAAATTATAGAAAAATAGAGTGTTGGGAACTTTTTTGGTTCTGAATGTTTAATATGATTTTATTGATTATTATGTTACACTTTATCACAATCATGTATATTATAGAGTAATCTTGTAAGCTCTCTTTTCTTGTTTTTAAATGTTTCTATCTATATGAATCTTATTGTTATCTTGTATATCTCCATAAACGAGGGCGCGTACTTCCTTATTTAATAGAATTATATTGGTGTATCCATTTATAGAACAATAATTAGAATCTACTCCTTTTAACCATCTCTAACATGATCATTAATGTTATCTACAATTGTGTAATATCTCGGATTTTCCATGTGTCATTTTTTAATATGACCTGGAGTTATTTAAAAACAACGACTTACGATGACGTGTGATTTTGTGGCCCAGGGTGCCCAGAATAAATGTTTTAAATAAATTAAACTATTAAATAGCACACATGAGTGCTTTTTCTGAAAAGGAGAATATCTTTTAAACAAGTGCGTGCATCAGAAATATGAGGGCTCCACTGTGATCAGAGTAGTGACATTACCTTATGTGGGGCCAAACATCGACCACTACGGGTCTACAGATGATGTTAGTTTTTGGAAATTTTAAAGGAAATTAATTAAATTAAAAAATAATTTTATTTTAAACATTTCCTTGATGAATCAACACATTTATTAGTTTTAAATAACTAGTCGTCTTGGGTAGGCTCATACCCCTAGAAATATTCCTTGGATGCTCTAGAGCCTTAGAGAGGAGCCATGCTGGGATGAATCTTAATGGACGACGATGAGAAATGATGTGTGGATCGTTGCACAGTGAGATTGAATCCCGACCAACGACCACTCTCCCTCTTTGTTGATGAACAAGGTAAGGGTTATTGTTATGATTTCATTTTTCCCCATTCATGGATTAAACAATAGACACAGATAAACCTATGAATAGGTTTACCCCTGAATCATTCATTCTTGTGGGAGGGTATTTTATTAGGTTCACATTGGGGAATTAATCCATCTATGATTTGATTAATTTTTTGAATTGTTCTATTTTATCATTTGAACTACATAGGATCAATGCCGTTATAAACGACGGATGGGGTTCATTCCTCCTATTTTCTATTTGGATTTCTTCTCCCTTTATGGCCTTCTGTTCTTAGCGTTCTTCGTGGTGTTATAAAAAATGTATTTCTTTGCATCTATTTCACAATGCACCAATCCCAAATTGAATATCTAACACCATGATGACCCAGTGAAGGATCAATGATGATGGTTGATGAAAATTTTACCAGGATTGGATTAAATTGTTCTTAAACCATTCTCAGTATAGATAATCGAAACACATTTTTTGAGTAGATTGTATTCCCTAAATCAACGGAATCATCCTTTAGGTGATCAAGCAACCGAGAATCTTGAGTTTCATGGAGATCGGATGGCCGGATCGAGAATGAGATCTTCACCTGAAGCAATGGATGAAGAACAATGTTTTCTGAAAAATCATGATGAACACAGCATGTTCTCCAATGATGATAGTGTGTAGGGCTGGCTGTATGGAAGCTATGGTTTCACGATGACACGACTTGTCATAGCAGTCATAGGGAATATGGGTCCTTATATAGGACTCAATGTGTATCTCTGATGATACACAAACACGGGGTGAAGTACATGAAAAGTACTCCACCACACAGCCAGACCATGCCAGTTATGTGGGTTACCCCCATGTACTGGTACATAGAATGGAATACATGGGTTGAATCCATGTATCCACACATTGTCAATGTACAAGGAGCAGACCCTAGATAATCAGACAAGGCATGTGATCTTAACTATATGTCATGTATTCAAATTTTACCCCACATGTCTTCTGACTCGGGCTATGGCATAGGGGCAATACCCAATGTCAATGGACACGATGTGTGACCTTGCTACATGCTATATACTCTCTTCTACATGGCTTGATAACATTTTTCCACATTCCTTGGACACGTTTCATTTTTTTAGTTCCCCTTTTCTTGTTCCCTTGAAGGTAAATTTTAATTTCCATCCATTGGAGTATGATAACTTCAGCAAGATTTTCTAGATATAGTTAGAATCGCTCCGAGAGGACCAGAGCAGGATCCTCTACCCATTTTTGACCCCAGGTGGAGTCAGGTACCGATGTGAATAATCTTATAGGACACTGATACTCTACATAGCAAGTGATTACAAATGAGTCATGGCATATCTGATTTCCCAGGAAATGATCCTCATCTATATAATGTGATCTTTACCCACTGAGGTGTGAGTTCTCCCAGAATTAATGTATTCATTCTCTCTTCAGATCTATTAGTTCCCCGATCTCACTCGTGACACATCTCGACAAACATACTTCTCAGACAAACATCATCAGATATTTCAGACTCATGGAGTGAGTTATCCTTGATGATTACTTCATGGAATCTTCAAAAAGACTCCCTAGAATGGGTATGGGGTCATTGGTACATACCTCTAGAATACGAGTTTGAGTTTCAAGTATATCGGGATATGTTTCTCTTATTATATATCATATAGACATATATTTGGTAGTGATGACGGTACCATTACTTTGTGTATTGCTTTGTTGTTTTAGAGGACCACTACTGAGTATTGTTAAACTCTCCCCTGCAGATTCTTTACCAGCATGTGTCATGTCTTTTGCAGACGAGTGGCCTTTTAACAGATACTAGGGTGGACTAGGACCGAACCGAACATTGGGAGCCTTCTTACATGTTGATGTGTTCATACATCTACGAGAAGCATTCCCAATACCTATTTATTTCTTACATGTTGGATTTTGTAGTTTTCAAATTCTTTCTTTTGGTGGGCTTGTATTCGGTCCCAGTTTACTATCTTCACATTACCTTTTCTTGTACATTGTTGGTTGGGTTTAGTTGTATGCATTTAGTTTTTCTTTGTGTTATTTACATTTCAGCATTTGTTGGCTTTGATATATGTACATACGTACACGTACAAAGGCAATGCCTCTCATGTTAGTGGTATGCCAACTCAGTTCTAGTCACTAGGCCCAATCCTATTGGTGGCGGGTTTTGGGAGTTGGGAGAAGGCGCCATTGGGATAAGTCCTCATAGAGTGATATTAGACATAGTGAGTTCTACCTTACGACCAAGTGTATGAGAGATTGTTTTGGGAAATATTGTTATGTTATTCGAGCATAGATTTCAAGACAGTGACTACACACTACAGGAAAAATAGTTCTTGGCGAGGAGCTAATTTGGATGAGAATTAATCCGGTTGCAAATAGCCGGTTGTAGAGATTATTTACGACGGGGGATTCTGCCCCTCACAAATAATTGGTTATTAGGGACGAGATTTGGGGTCTCGTTGCAAAACATTAGGCGCGGTATGCATGCCAAACTGCTGAGAGATTATTTGTGATAGGAGAATCCCCCTGTCGCATATAGTACATCTGTCAGAGGGTATTTGCGACGGGTCCCGTTGTAAATAACCAGCAGCGGTAAATAGGTTTTTGCGACTGGATGTTGTCATATCGCAAAAAGTGAGTCAGTAGGTACCTTTTGAGACGGGTCACGTCGCAAATTCTCTTTTAACCCCTGACTGTAATTAATGCGGGTGAATGTTTTTGCGACGGGTAACCCATCGCAAATAGTTCTGTCGCAACTAATCTAACCTATATATACCCCCATCCGTTTTTTCAATTCCTCCTTTCAATTCTCACTCTCTCTCTCTGAACACTATTTTGAGAGTGAAAATTTTTGTCACGTAGTTTTGTTTCACAAAAAGGAAGTGAAGCCGTCAACATCAATAGGAGATCATGTTTAAAGGTATTTATATTTTATTTAATTTAGAATTTATTTCATTTTTTATGTCAATTTTAATTATTTTTTATTTTTTATAATTAAATTAGATTTAAATTGTTTTGTTATCAGTATTTATTTGTAATAATAAATTGAACTTATTAGAACCAATTCTTAATAAATTGTAATAAATAGGGAAAATTAGTAATAGATAAGAATAATTATTAATAAATATGAATAATTAGGAATAATTAGAAATAAATAGTAACAATTAGTAATACATAATAATAATTAGTAATAAATATGAATAATTATTAATAAATAACAATAATTAGCAATAAATATGAATAATTAGCAATAAAAAAGAATAATTCGTAATAAATTGGAATAATTTGTAATATATAAATAAAAATGAGTAATAAATAAGAATAATTAGTAATAAATAGGAATAAATAGAAATAATTAGGAATAATTAGTAATAAATATAAATTATTATTAATAAATATGAATAAATAAGAATAAACAGTAATAAATAGGAATAAATAGAAATAAATATGAATAAATAGGAACAAATAATAATAAATAGGAATAAATAGAAAAAATAAAGAATAATTAGTAGTAAATTGTAATAAATATTAATAAATAGTAATAATTAGTAATAATTAGTAATAATTAGTAATAATTTGTAATAATTAGTAATAATTAGTAATAATTAGTAATAAACAGTAATAATTATGAATAATTTGGAATAAATACAAATAAATCGTAATATATAGTAATAAATAAGAATAAATAGGAATAATTGGAAATAATTAGCGAAAATTTGCAATAATTAGCAATAATTTCTTATTATTAGAAATAACTAGAAATAATTAGCAATAATTATAAATAAATATCCATAATTAGTAATAAATAGCAATAATTAGGAATAAATAGCAATAATTAGGAATAATTAGGAATAAATAGCTATAAACAACTATCAATAGAAATAAATAACAACAAATAGGAATAATTAGGAATAATTAGTAATAAATATGAATAATTAGTAATAAATAGGAATAATTAGGAATAATTAGTAATAATTAGGAATCAATCGTAATAATTAGTTATAAAAAGTAATAATTATGAATAAATTGTAATAATCCAGAACAATTATTAATAAATAGTAATAATTAAGAATAAATAGTAATAATTACGAATAAAGAGGAACAAATAAAAATAATTATGAATAAATATGAATAAATAGACACAATTAAGAATAATTCGTAATAATTAGGAATAATTAGTACTAATAAGTAATAATTAGTAATAATTAGTAATAATTAGTAGTAATTAGTAATAATTAGGTATAATTAGAAATAATTCTTAATAATTAGTAATAATTACTAAAAAATAGTAATAATTATTAATAATTAGTAATAAATTGTAATATATAATTATAAATAGTAAAAAATAGTAAAAACTATTAATAAATAGTAATAAATAATAATAAATAGGAATAATTGGAAATAATTAGTAATAAATAAAAAATAGAAATAATTAGTAATAATTACGAATCATTATTAATAATTAGTAATAATTAGAAATGATTAGTAATAATGAGTGATAAATAGTAATAATTAGTAATAATTTGTAATAATTAGTAATAATTAGTAAGAATTAGTTATAATTAGTAATAATTAGTATTAAATAGTAATAAATATGAATAAATATGAATAAATAGTAATAAATACGAATATATAGCAATAATTAGTAAAAATAGAAATAATTAGTAATAATTAGCAATAATTAGTAGTAATTCGCAATAATTATTAATAATTAAGAATAATTAGGAATAATTATCAATTATTAGGAATAAATAGCAATAATTAGGAATAAAGAGTTATAAATTGGAATAAATATCAATAAATATGAATAAATAGCAATAAATAGGAATAAAAAGTAATAAATAGGAATAAATAGAAATAAATAGGAATAAATAAGAAAAAATATGAATAAATTGGAATAAATAGCAATAAATAGAAATCAATAGAAATAAATGAGAATCAATAGCTATAAATAGAAATCAATAGCAATAATTAGTAATAAATAGCAATAATTTGGAATAAATAGAAATAATTAGCAATAATTAGAAATAATTATGAATAAATAGAAATAAATAAAAAAAATTGTAAAAATTAGTATTTATTACTAATAATTGTTAATAATTAGTAATAATTAGGAATAATTAGTTATAATTATTTATAATTAATAATTATGAGTACTAATTAGTAATAATTAGTTACAATTAGTTATAATTAGTTATAATTAGTAATAATTAGAAATAATTAGTAATAATTATTAATAATTAGTAATAATTAGTAATAATTTGTAATAAATTGTAATAATTTGTCATATTTAGTAATAATTATTAATAATTAGTAATAATTAGTAATAAATAGTAATAATTTGTAATAAATAGGAATAATTATGAATAATTAGTAATAAATAGAAATAATTAGTAATAAATAGTAATAATTAATAATAAATATAAATAATTAGTAATAAATATGAATAATGGGGATTAATTAGTAATAAATATGAATAATTAGTGATAATTAATAATAATATCAATTGTAATAAATTGTAATAACTTGTAATAACTTGGAACAATTTCTAGTGGATTGATGGAACTCCTTTTTCTCGATGACACTTCTTCTTTAAACTTTCACCGACTCAAAACATTATGAAAAGTATGCTTCAACCTATGTATATCATATCTATTATGCATGTGTTTGAATTTTCATTAATAGGACCACATTTTTTATAATTTCTTCTAGCATGGATTGTTTCTAGAAGATAATTCATCGATGAAAAGGGGGCTCTTTGGTCTGACAACTCATTTACTCACTTCTTTCTCACACTAAAATCACGATGAAGAATCTTCTTGGAGGTAGGCTTATGCATTCTCATATGCACGAGAAGGAATATGCATACATCCGAGAAGATTATTCATTATAATTATAATAAGTGAAATTTGCGAGTAAATGATCCGTGAGACAAAAGAGTAACCGTTAATCCACTGGAAATTGTGTCTCCCAAAATTTATGGTAATTATTAAGAAGTATTTGTAATTATTTATCATCATTATTAATATACTATTTTTAAAATTTACAATTATTCAAAAACAATGATGATTTTAAATTTTGTTGAAAAATATGAAATAAGGAAATCGACATCAGTCATCATTAGATGATTGTGATGCGATAAATCTACATAGAAATCTAAAAGGTTCTGGTATAAATCTTGTATATATTGGCGGTGTTGAAGATTTTTTGTCATTTGCATCATCAAAACCAGAATATGTTTCATAAGTCCAAATTAAGTGTCCTAGTAAAAAATGTTCTTTGAGAACGTTTGACACATGTGACAAGGTTGGGGGACATCTCTTGTAGTTTTTCTTTCAACCAGATTGTGTTTTTTCGTATCAACATGGTGAACACAGTTCCAGAGAAGATACAAATAACATGATTCTGGATCCATCAAGGTTTAAAAATTTAGTACATGTTGTTGTAAGTCCATCTGTTCAGCAAACTGAAACTCAAGATGATACTTATTTACCTCCTGAGTTGGCACCATCGAAATTTTATGAGTGGTCGAGGTCTGTTGAGGATGCATTATATCCTTGTTGCAAAATAAGAAAATTAGAAGCAGTTGTAAAATTTATGGCTATTAAATCAGATAATGCACTTTCAAACAACTGTTTTGATCAGATATTTTCTTTGGTTAAAAAACTGTTACCTAAAGAAAATGTGTTGCCTGCAAATTACTATGCGAGAAAGAGGTTTTTTCATAATCTGGGCCGTAGTTATCAGAATATTCATGCATGTTAAAATTATTTAATCTTATATTATGGTGAAAATGAGTCAATGAATAGTTTTCCCACATGTGGTTAATTTATGTATAATGAATCTTTGCTAGGAAAGTCTGGATTGATTTTTAGAAAATAGTTGAGATATTTCCCCCTTACACCCAGGCTGCAATGTTTTTTTATGTCTCAGAACACAATGTCAATGATTTCATGGCACAAAACCAATATTTCGACCGATAAAAGCTTGAAGCATCCATCGGATGGTGATTTATGGAAACATTTTAACCATCTGCATCCATCTTTTACTTTAAAATCCTGAAATGTGTGATTGAGTCTTTCTTCTGACGATTATTTGTCCGTTTGGTTCTTATGGTAGTCATTATTCATGTTGGTATGTCTTTATAACTCCATAAAATTTAACTCTATGGATATTGATTAAAGGGCCATATATTGTTTGGACGTTATTAATCGCAGGACATCCGAAAAACAATATTGATGATTATATTAAACCATTGATTGATGAGTTAAATGAATTATGGAGTAATGGTGTTAGTATATACGATGTTTCTACCAAAAAAATCATATTAAAAGCTGCATTGATGTGGAAGATTAGTGAATTTACGATATATGGCATGTTATCTAGCCAGAGTACACATTGTATGAAATCAGGTCCTTACTGTATGAAAGACAACACAGATTTTATGCTCGTAAATGGAAGAAACATTGCTATTTTGACTATCATTGTGGATTTCTTCCAACCGATCAACCTTATCGGAGGAAGAAATATCATTTCAAAAAAGGCACAATTTAAATGTAAGAACCTAGAAAAATGATCTCAGGTAGAGAGTTAAAATAGGCTATATTTGCATTACATCCCATCACATTTGGGCCCATAGTAAAACAACAGAAAATTCATGGCTTTGGGAAAGAACATAATTGGATAAAATAGAGCATTTTTTGGTATCTTCCATATTGTTCTGATTTTTTTGTCCGCTACATGTAGGCTGACATGAAATTTGAGAAGAATGTTTTTGATAATTTATTTCATACAGTTTTGGATACGCCAGGTTAGACCAAAGATACTTTAAAAGCCCAATTATATCTTTTCCAATTTTTTAGGCGACCCAAAGTTGAACTTTTTGAAAATTTCATATCATAGAGGTTAATGAATGAAAAATAATCTTATACATTGTCCAAAGAGAGTTTCTTTTTTAGTGGGTTACTGATTTGAGGCTTCCAGAAGGCTATACTTTCAATTTGGGTAGATGTGTTGAGAATGGACATATTACTAGATTAAAAATTCATGATTTTAATGTTTTAATGGAAAGACTTATGCCGATTGTATTTAGTGGTGTGTTGAATTCTATGATTTGGGATTATATAACAGGCATATCATTTTTTTAGACATTTTTTCAGCAACAACAGACTATGATGCACTAAGAAAACTGAAATAAGATTTTGATGTAATTATATGTAAACAAGAACAAATCTTTTTTCCAAATTTCATTGACCCAATGAAACATCTGATATTAAATTTTCACAAGAAGGTATGTATAAGGGTATAGTAGATTTTTTATTGATGTATCCATTCGAGAGATGCATGCCAAAATTGAAGAAAAAGGTATGTAACAAAGCATCTATTGAAGGCTCAATTACTGAAGCTTATTTGCAAGAGGAACTTTCATTTTTCTTCTCTCGCTATTTTGAATCTGAATGTCCCTCAAAACACAACCACGTGGGATGGAATGAGGGAAATGTTAATGAAAAAATGAACAATAAATTATAAGTTTTCAATCAACTAAATCATGGATTTGGTGGAGTTCATGAACGATAGATTTCAGACAATGAACATCATAGAGCACATACATATGTTCTACACAACTGTGAAAAAATGACATCATTTGTACTGTGAGTGCTTCTATGACTTAATATATAATTTATGTTATAGTATGTAAACATATTTTATTTGTAGGTTATATGATAATCATATTAAGATACAGCTTCCACAAATTATAGCAGCTACTCTAGAAGAATGTAGATAAAAAATCACAATGATTTCAAGAATTGGTAACATAAATTATTGATGTTTTAATATTAATTCAGTTTACTATTTATTATATTGATAATTATTTTAAAAAATTTTAGGTTCTCAACATGCTGATAAAATTAATATGAGACTATTTATACTGAGTAAACCCCAATCCAAAATGGTTAAATCCTATAATTCACATGTGTTGAATGGTTTTAGATTTCATACATGTGTATATGGGGAATCAAAAAAAACAATGAACAGTGGAGTATTTTTGAGAGGATCACATCTGAGATAAACTGAAGTTTACTTTTACAGCATTTTGGATGAAATTATTGAGTTGTGTTATCTAGGTCCAAATTACATAATAGTGTTTAAATGTCGGTGTTTGGATACAGAGAGAGGCATGCGTGATCATCCGACTCATGGAATCGTTTATATTAAAAATAAAAGTCTTCTTGTACTAAATTTACCATTTTTACTAACTCAACAGCCACATAAAATTTATTACGCAAAGTATTGTGCTACTTAAGGAGACCTAAGGGATTGGTGGAGCAGAATAAAAATGAAATCTCGGAAAAATCAGTTTACTCAAACTAAATTTGGTTCTACTGAAGTGGAAGGAATTTAAATTTTTCAAGAGACTACTCAAAATCCATATTTTTCCCAAGGAGACGTGAATATCGATGATGACACCCCACAATTAAGGGTCAACGGTGAAGAAGATGTTAATGATGTTACAAATGAATTTGAAATGATAATAGATGATGAAACTGAAACTCATAAGGATATTGGTGATGCTGAGGTGGAATATGAAGACATTGACATCGTCAGATATAATGATGATGATGAAGGTGAACATTGACGTAGTTAAATGATGGTTATTATAATAACTAATACATATCTATATATAATAGTTATTTTCAACTATCTGCTAAAAATAATCATTTTGTGTTTCACATGGGCCTTGATCTATTTCGTGATTTATAGAAGGTTGAACTACCCTTGGATAAGGTGGATTTGGGATCATCTGACCCTTAGCCTACTGGTAGTTCAGGGGATACGTGGTGGGGGAGTGGTCTTTCATGGTTGATGATTAATGACCCTATCCTCGAGTGAAGTCCACGTATTGGCTTCGATCCATTCACACAGAGGTATAGTAACCTGTATATTTTTGTTATCTTTCATTAATTTATTTATATACATAATAATATTATGATTATTTATTATTTTTTCATAGTTTTTCACATATTAATGTTGGACAAGGGATTGCTATCTTGTGTAATTATTTTTATCTCCCATGGATCACATGGGAACAGATTCCCATTGATGTGCAACATGACATGTTCAATCATTGGCTGGTACATAAATAAATAATATTTATTTTGAAATTTATTTTATTAATTACTTGATATTATAAATTATTTTTAGGGTTTATGGTTTCTGAAAAATGATAGCATGGGTAATGTTATCCACGAAGCAAGGGAGGAGTTTATGCATGACTGTTTCCGTTCATTTTTTCACAATTTGAGAAGGACGACCATTAATAAAGGAGTGAATGATTTTAATGAGTTGTATAGAGCACATTGACTAGAGTACATTTCATCTCAAATTTGGTATGGAGTATTCTTACCCAGGATGGGTGGTGGATTTCAGAGGAGCTCTTCAGTGGGTCAGTAGAACTGGGGGAGACATGAGGTGACACATCGAGCTGGTATTCATAAATTCAGTATGCATAGAGAGCATCTGGTAAGTTTATTTTTAAATATTTTATGCAAATTAAAATAAAAATAGTTAATTTTATATTTTAATAGGCTATCGATCATCCCGATATTATAGTCTACGGTGTTTATCCGAGGATGTACAGTGATCTAGCCACTGGAAAGATTAAAGGTGATCACCAATGTTGGATTGTGGTTAGTATTATTATTTTTTAGTTTGACAACTAACTGCATATAATATTTTTACAATTCTAATTTCATATTGAAATTGAAGGAGTAATATGAGGTTGCGGCCTCTCAGACACAGGCATGGAGTCAGGAAAAGGTGATTGATCAGATGAGTGCCCACCATTTCAATGAGGTGGTGTGGATGCCTGCGACTTAGTATAGCTTTGAGAGGGGCCGATAAGTTGGTATCAACTCTCATGTGACTCCTGGTAAATATTGTGGTAGTGTTGTGATGTCGGCGTCCAACTCGAGAGAAGCTCATGGAGAGGCATCATATTCTACCTCACAGTATCTGGAGCAGTTGCGCACTCAGGCTGATCTTATAGAGAGATTGTATAAGCAACATGAAGAGATGCATCAACAACAGTAGAAACAATAGTAACATCATGATGAGGAGATTTGTCGTTGGTAGCAGCAGCATCACGAGCAGATGGAGTACATTCATCATATGACTCATAGTTTAGGGATATAGTTTCTCCATCATCTCCTACAGCTCCTTCACCAAATCCATAAGATTACCACCTAGAGTTTTTTTACTTTAAAAACATTTTAATTCAATATTTGTTGTAATTTGAACTATTTTGAGTTTTTGTCTTTTATATTGGTGCAAATATTGCATAATTTAATTATTTTTTAAATAATTTATTATTTATTATTACAATTATATTTTTTAATGTTTTTTTTATTTTACTAATACTAATACTAATAATATTTTAGGTTTTTCTATATATTTTTTGTGAATATTGGGAATTCTAATATTTATTATTATTTTGATAATATTAATATTATTTTTCATTAATCATAATTTTATTAAATATATATTTAGTATTATATTTTTTAATGTTTATTTATTTTAATAATAATAATAATAATATTTTATGATTTTTTTTCTTTTTGAGAATATTTATAATTTTAATATATTTTTAGTTTTTTATTATTTTAATAATATTAATAATATTTTTTTAATTAATTATAATTTAATTATATATTTTTTTTAATTTGGTTATTATTTACAAAGGGACCTATTGCGACGGGATCCCATCTCAAATAGTTTAAATATATATTTTTAAATACTATTTGCGAGGGTACCAATGGCCCGTGGCAAATACTATTTACGACGGGCCTGTCGCAAAAAGTTTATTTATATATATTGTATATAATCGGATACTTATTTGTAATGGGCCCGTCGCAGAAAATGGTATTTTTGACACCGTTTTCTGTGATGTGCTATTTGCAATGGGACCTTGTCACTAATTCTTATTTGTGACTGGATCCCATCGCAAATAGCCCATTGCAAATAGAAAAAAATCTAGTTGTGACATTGTTTGAATGGGCGGCTAACCATACACCCGGACATTTATAATATAATTTTAGAATCGGTACATGAGGGTACTTGATGTAGGGAATCAAAACAATGGTGCATGCATCATATAGGAATGGGTTGTGTTTTCCTAGAGTTTTACTATGAGATTACCAAATTTACTCTTTAACCGTGGTACATCTTGTTTCATTATATGATGCCTCTATAACACATACCCTCTAGGGATCGGTATCTTGATCATGAGGATGAACCTCTTAGTAAAATGGCACCAATTGAGGGACCAACTCCCTGTGAATTACTTCAAGGTGGTGCACCTTCTATACCATCATCAATAGAGAAGCACGTGGTACCTACATTACCAGTAGTCAAGTAGCATAGGCTGAGTGTTCTCTATGAGTTTCAGAGACACAGACCCCTCATGTTCTAAGGTGACCCCAACCCATAGGCGGCTAAGGATTGTCTTGAAGTAGTGACCAGATTTTTCCATCTAGTGTGGACACAAGCGTACCATATAGTTATCCTAGGAGTGGGATTTTTTCAGGGTTCGGTGGTACGATGATGGAGTTATTTCATTGAGACTCGTGACGAGGAGACTCTTTCATGGATGGAGTTCGATCATCTTTTTATGGAGGATTTATCTTCTATTATAATAATAGAAGATCACATCCAGGAGATTTATTAACATTATAATGGAAATTTAATGGTGAATGACTATTCATTGAGGTTCACCAACCTCATTGGGTACTTGATGGATATGGTCAGGGATTAGTACAACAGATCTTAGACCATCGAGCGAGGTCAACGATGGGAAATACGAGTTAGTGTCATAACTTTATGCATTTCAATATATGCAAGAGTGCTTGAGAAAACATTGGTGGTCGAGTGATTCTTGGCATACTAGGAAAATCTTGTGGTAGTCAGCAATAGTTAGATAGGTGCAGAGACCTCATCAGCAAGGTTCTGACATTAGGTATAGGGATCGGGACGTGGGAGACGTCATAGGAGGACCCAATATTGGGGATCTATAATTTATATCCCTCATGTTGGATCCATTCAACCTAGGGTATAAGGCCTCAGCCTTTAAACAATACTTAATCTTGATTTCAATAAATAATTCACATTAAGGATCATTTTGGGATTAGAGTTTTACATAATTAGGCCCCAACTTATACATTACATCTCAAATATTACAAAGTATTCACTTATACTCTATCCAATTTTTTTCACCAAATAAATACCCTTAAAGGGAATGGAAATGGTTTAGTTCTATGTTTTAAACATCATGAATTTTCCATGATCCCATCATTTCCCCTATTCCACCTTAATCCATGTGAAAAACATTTCAAAAACATGGGATGTCTATAAAAATCGTATTAAGGGATACATAAATAATGAAAACTGTTAGTTTTTCAAAACTACATGTAAACGATGAATAATTTATCAAATAGTTATTATTTTCACCTTAATGAAGTTGGAAAACACTTCACTAAATATAATCTCATTTTTAACCTTTATTTGTAACATGACTATTACCATATATCCCATAGAAAGTAATATATATAATATAAAAGGTAATCCTGGGACATAATCATGCATAATCGAATAATCATATGGTCTACTTCCACAAATCATTATTACAAATGGAATAGCCATACGCCCGACTTACATACCCAATAAATATGAGGTTATTATGTAACCACCCATCCATGGTTTATCATGGAACCACCCATCATTTGGTTCATCATGTAACCACACATCAAATGTCTAACTACCATTATATAATCATCACACATAAAATATTGAAAATATCATCATTTCTAACATAAAATTTTATTTGCTACCAAAAGAAATAATTTCAAGATATTGAAATAGTAAAACAACTTTCAAAACCATTTTCCATAGAAAAATATATAAAAAAGTTATATGCTATTTATTTTCAATTCAAAAACATCACAGCTTGTTAAAGAATCCAAATATCAAATAATGCTCGCAGTGCTGGAATGTTGATTGTCACCGCATATGATAAAAATAAATATTAACTATTTCTTTTAGTAAAATTATATGGGGAAAAGAGATAATTTTGTAATGAAAGTTAAATTCAATGGGGTTTATTATACACTATTTAAAAACGGAGGTGTATATTATCGAAACATGGCTTAATGAAAAGAGATTGTGAAAAAGTCCCTTACAAAGATCCGTTTGTAAGTAAACTAGTATAATTATGTGTTTCAATATAAGTATAGATAATTCAAGTAAAATTACAAGATATTATATCAAAATTTATTTCTTACATAATCATATCATGACATAATCATGAACAAGAAGTTTAACCCAAAAAATAAAAAATTTGTGATTATGTTCCCTTACCTCGTGTCTGAATTGACTCGTTCATTCTATAATTAATTGAATAATAAACATAAGTTAATTTATACTTTGTTATTATCATTTTAAAATTTAATTATTCCTTTATATCACTTGTTACCTTGTAATAAAAATTAGTTAATTATTTTATTTCAAATCAGACATTTTGTCAATGTTCTGAACTTGAGTAAAAAATGTACTTGTAATAATTATAAATTGTCCATGTCATAAAAATTTCATTTTCCCAAGAATGATATTCATGATTTAGATATCATATATATCATATATATCTATTATATATGTATTTATAATAGTCCTTAAAATTTGGATATACGAAATGAAATGCACTGTTCATGGAGACGGTAAGTCGTACGTATGCATGAATGCTACTTCCATTTCTTTTTCATATTTAATGGAGTGAAAACTAAATGATACCAAGGTATATTGTAAATATTGTATAATTTTTTTTTTACATAAGTTCATTAATTGCATCCTTTATATATTCCATGTAAATCATGAATGAGTCATATCACTTTGAGGGGGCGGTAGTCCGCACTTCCTCAAATGAAATTATCATATTTAAACAACATGGAAAACATAAAGGTATGTTCTAAATATGAATTAAAAAAGAATAGAGATAAGATAAATATCATATATATCATATATTATTACATTTTCATCCTAATGGCCACCATGATAGGTGGTAGTATAATATTGAACTATCATCATTTCGTGAGACAGTAGTTTGTCATATATAGAAATAGTATGTTCTATTCCCATTAGACGGAGGTGTGTGTAATTACAGTTATAATTATTCTCATTAATACATTCTAGTATACTGAATATAATTTTTTTGAAATAATGTAATAAATAGAGTTTAGGGTGTTGGAGAAAGAAAATAAATAGAAGAAGATTGAGAGATGACATTACCTAAAATTGGGTAACTCCTTTTAATTTAAGCTAAAAGGGATTCTTGAATTTCCTTCTTCCCAAGGTAATTATTATAAGAGTAAGAGAGAACTATTTGGAGCTTATTTGAGAAGATATTGGGTTATCCAAGGGGGAATTAGAGGTGTCAGAAAGGGATAGAGGTGGTGGCCTTTTATAAGAGGGAGGAGGGACACTTTAGGAATGTTTAAAAATTTTATTTTATTGTTAATTTATTTTTGAGTTATAATAACATCAAAGCGATATATTTCTAATATGATATGTGGATGGGTATAAATCCTCTAATCCAATAGGATTTAGAAAAGATTAGGTCATAAATGTATCCTTATATTTTAGCTTTAACCATTAGTTAACTTATTTAACTTTTACCATGTCTCCTTGTATATTCATACAATAGAGTTAATATAGTTACTATAAAATTCCAATTCATTTTAGAGTGGTTCATTAATATCCTTTTCAACCTTATCTATGTAATTTTTCCAAATCATATATTTTTAGGACTATAATAACATATAATAAAATATTATTTATTTTAAAAACACATTTATATAAATTTATAAACTATTTATATCATGTCATTAAACAAATCCATAAAAAATTGATTATTTCAAACAACCTCCATTAATTAAAAGATAACAAGTAAAAACCATCCATAAAATTCTTTCATTACATTAAATGTTTCAAAATAAGTTTATATTAATATTTACAATCTAAGTTATTTAAATAATTCATTAATAATGTAATCACTACATCACCGTTTTGTCATTAATAAATTTATTCATTTTATGTCTAAAATTTATAAATAAAATATGAAAATATAATAAATATATTTATATTTCTGATGAAAATTTATAGTCTAATATATTACTTATATATCCCCATTTAAAAATTGTTTTACTAAAAGATATATGTTTATGTTACATTCTCCTTAAAAATAAAATTAATTTTTATAAAATGTCATTTTCAATTACAAGTATGGGGTCTTAAAATTTACCAAAGGAAGCCCATGGTCGGACATGTATCATTAAATTGGGTTAGGACAAGTTTTATGATAATTTAATATTATTATAATATAATTTTTTAACCCTTATTTACCAGATTTACCCTTTAACCATGGTAAATAAAATATTCACTGAAGTTACTATTCATAATGTCTAAAAATAAAAGTTACCAATTTAAAAATTTTGGACCTACTGATTCCAAATGTTGTATACATTTTTAAAAATTCAAAACACATAATTTTTCGAATTTAATGTAAAATAAGTTCTTGCGGTCAAAACCAAAATGAATTTTTAAGATGCAATAACTACCAAAGGATTGGTATGTGTTTATATCAAATTTCAAAGTGAAATGATAAAAATATAATACAACTACACTTTAAAACCAATTAAATGTACAATCTCAGCATATAAATATATTATATAAAAATATGGTTTTCACTAAAATGAAGTATTTTTTTATTTCATTAAAAAATGAACTTTATCCGAAAAATACCGAAAATTTACCCAAAGTAAATTTTGATGTTCCTATAAGATGTTTGTTTTGTTAAATTGAGTATATAAAATTGAATGAAATTTATATAAAAAGGTTTCTCCATCAAAAGGTTTTAAAATTAATTTTTTAAAATATTAGAGTTTATCATGCTAAAAATTGTATTCATTATTATCTTAAGACTCTAAAATTTTTGGGATAGAAGTAAAATAAATAAAAAGCATGTGTAATCATATTGTAGTTAGCTCTGTTCATTCCCAACAATACAATGTCTAGGAATTAACTACAATTTAAAATAATAATATTATTATATTATTTTTCGGTATAACTCAATGTTGTTTGCAACGTATGATTTTAAAGAAACTCGTTATTTCTTGTATAGTAATCTATAATACAATGTGTCCTATTTAACATAAAATTAATATCATATTCATAAATATTAATAGATATGATACAGTATTATTCTATAAATACATGGGTAGTAGCATCCTTCCCCTTTTGGGAAATTGCGTCCTCACCAATTAAAAATTGGAATCTAAAACATCATTGAAAGTCTCACATTGGAAAAAGAGTCAATAAAAAAATAACTTTAAAATAAAGAAAGAGAAGTAAAAAGTTAAGTGAGATAACACATACTTGGATTCAATGTATGAAAACATGGAAAAGGAAGAGAAACTAAGTTTCATGTTCAGATATAGAGTGATTGAAAATATGATTAGGAGAAAGTTAACCTCCTAAAAATCACAAACATGTGATTGGTTAAATGGTCATTGATTCCCCAGTAGGAAAAATAAATGGACAATGTTTTTGTTTTATGTACCTTTTAAAAAAGTGGGGGAATTTATTTATGATCATTAATAAGATCATATGGAAACATACTTACTTGTCATTTAGACTTTCAACCTTTGCAAAATTTCTACCACAAACACATATTTTCTCCAAACAATGAGTATTCAAGATGACTTGGTCACATCAAAAGTCCTATAATAAACTTTTATATAATCACATAATCCCAAAAATATGAACTATATATTAACCAAAACCAAAATGGTTAGTATGAGAGCATATAATCCCCAAATATGATAATAATTTATAAAACAATTACTACTCTTAATCTCCAAAACTCGAAAACAATACCCAATGTTCAACAAATACTATTCAATAAACATTTATCCTTAAAATTCATCAATGTAATTTAATCTATGATTGAAACCCAAAACTCAGAAGGATATAATCACATATTCTTCTACAATAAATATTAACATTTATCTCCAAATAACATCGACTACTCTTAAAGTCTCATACTGAAGTGTAATTATCATAATTAGATAATCTCTGTGATAGGATAATCATTTACATAAATAACCAAAATCACAAAATTTTCACAATAAAAAAATAGATTTTTCCTAAATAAAATTTCGACCATTACTCCACAAATGAGATCCCATAGTATTCTATTTTCATTAAGCATATAGTGTTCCAAAAAGAGGCAATGTCTTCCAAAAAAAACTTTATCACATAATTACCAAATCATTTAACTATACTAAGGAGATCCATTTGATAAATCATAAGTTCTCAAAATACCCATATTATTGGTCTATAAAATTATTTAACTAAAAATAATTAACCATACTAACCACGGACATCACATAGTCGAGTGGTAGGTGATAAATCCTAGTCGCACTTTGGTTGGGGGGGGGTGATTCACAAAGCTTGGTCGGACGTGACGGGTTGTCACATAGTCTCCATGTTGTCCTTTTTAAAAACTATATAATTCTAATCACATTATCAAAATGAGATAAAATCATTAAAAATATCCATAAAATGTTTTATCCTCAATGGTTATTTAATACCTCACATTTTTCATCCTAAAAACAAATAACCCATAATTTCCACAAAACAAAAGATCACATGAACCCATAAGGTTTTCCATTATGTACATACTAGAATATATAATTCTTCATTGAATAACATTAACACATATAAAACATGAGGGTTACACATACTAGAAAAATTATTTCAAATCAACTCAATCATTAATACATCTAAACATATAATCATCTATATATCCCACATAACTCTTCAATTGCTATACTTCTTAACCATCGAACATTCTTCATGATCTTTTTTCCATTTTTTCAAATATTATTATTTTATAATTCTATCCATAAACAAAAATCATGCATAATGTCCTAAGATTTCTGCACATTGAAAACATGAGCTATGAAATAATCCCTTACTTTCATATGTCATTTCTAGTTTCCTCATCTTTAATTGGAATGTTATTAGGAATTATCAATCATATATTTGTACGATACTACTAATCCCATTCCCAAATCTTTTTCATAGGACATATATTTGAATAATGACCATGCACACCACATTTAAAACATTCTATTGATTTTTCGGAATGAAATTCTTTACCTTTATTGGATTCAACTTGATGTTTCATTTCTCTATGGAAAGTTATTACTTTATGGCCTTCATTAACACATCTGAAATATCTTCTCGTCCCATTAAATCATTTTCCTAGGTGTTTATTTCTACATCCTAGAAAAATATGTTTTTGAATATACATGAAATTTTTATTAATAATTAACCTTCCATAGGGATTTGTTTCTCAAATATACTATGCCTTATAAATAATCCACAAGGTTCATGTGGTCAATAATTACTTCAGGGAGTTGGTTGAGAATAACCACAAGAGTTCTTAGGGAAACTCCCATTTCATTCAGTTGATTATTCAGAAAATCATCACAATTTTATTCACATCCATTGGGACATTGGTGCTTGCTAGATCCATCCATTTACCAAAACCAAAATGTTCAGTGTGAGTATATCAGTAAAATCATCATATAATATTTTATGAGGACGGTAAACACAAAGATATACTTATTCATGTTATCTTCTACACATTAAATTATTCTAAAATAACAATGACACTTTCTAATATGATTACCATTATAGTTATGTCACTTCATCTTAAATAACACCCTATCCTATAATGTTATCTAATCCAAACTTTGATGCATACAATAAGGCCCCATCCTTAAATCATTATTTAATATTTTGTTAAATCGATAATTCACATTGAGGATATTTTTTGGTTTAGAGTTTTAAGGAATTATTCCATAACTATTAAATTATATCTCAAATATTACAAAGTAGACACTTCTACTCTATCCAATGTTTTTCACAAAATGAAAACCCTTAAAGGAAAATAAAAATGGATAGCTCTATGTTTTAAAAAACATGACTTTTCCTTGATCCCATACTTGACCCTATTACATATTATATCCTATGATAAACATTTCAAAACTAAAATATTAGCCTAAAAATCTCACAAAGGGATACATAAATAAGTAAAACTATTAGTTTTTCAAAACAACATGAAAACCATGAATACTTTATCATAAAGTAATCCTTTTACATTAAATAAGTAGAAACAAAACATTACCAAATATAATATCATTTCTTAACCATCTTTTGTAACCAAATAATTTCCATAAAACCCATATAATGTAACATATAACATCTAAAAGGTAAAATTAGAACATAATATTACTTAAATGGAATTACCGTACAACCGACATCCAAATATCATTCTTACATCTGGAATAGACATACACCATACTTCCATACGAAATGCATTTGAGGCTATAACATAACCACCCATCCATGTTTTATCACAGAACCACCCATAATTTGGTTTACCACGTAACCACCCATCAAATGTCCAAGTACCACTATATAATCACTACACATAAAAGACTGAAAAAATCAACATTTCAATCATAAAATTTAATTTTCAATCACAAGAAAAAATTTCATGCTATTGAAGTAGTAATTCCACATTCAAAAACATTTTGAATACCAAAGTATTTAAAAAAGGGTATAAGGTATTTATTTTTTGATTTATAAATATCACGGCTTGTTAAGGACGCCAAATATCAAATATTTATCGCAGCTGCAGAAAGGTTGTTGTCACCACGTACATTAAAATGAAACATTCCCTTTGTCTTTTTGTAAAACTATACAAAGGAAAAAGATTACCTTTTAATGAAAATAAATGGAAAATGGTTTTATTATACATCCTATAATAGAAAGAGGTGTATATTATCAAAACACAACTCAATGACATGAGATTGAGACAAATTCCCTGAAAAAGATCATTTTGTAAATATGATAGATCAATTAAGTGTATTCACTATAATTACACATATTTCAAGTAAAAATAATAGATATTATATAAAATGTTATTTGTCACATAATCATAGAATCACATAATCAATAAGTAGATGTTTAAACCAAAGAATGGAAATTGGGTTAAGAAGTTACCTTACCTCGTGTCTTACTTGACTCGTTCATTCTTTAATTTACTAAATATTAGATTTATGTTAATTTATAATATCTTTATAACCTTTTACAAGTTTTTTATTCGTTTTATATCACTTATTACCTTGATATTACAATTAGTTAATTATTTTAGTTCATATCAGACATTTTGTCGATGTTCGGAACATGAGTCCAAAATGAACTTGTTATAATTATAAATTTTCCATGTGGTCAAAACTGAATTTTCTGTAGAATGATATTAATGATTTATAAATCATATATATCCTATATATACATTATATTTATTTATAAAAGTACTTATCATTTGGATATACAAAATGAAATGCATCGTTCATGGAGACGGTAAGCCATACGTACTCATGAACTCTAATTTTATTTCCTTTTTATATTTAATCGAATGAAAACTAAATGATATAAAGGTATATTATAATTACAGTATAATATATATGTTATATATGTTACATAATTTCATTAATTCTATCCTTTATATGTTCCATGTATAGAATGAACGAGTCATATCACTATGAGGGGGCAGTAGTCCGTACTTCCTCAAATGAAATTTTCATATTTACACAATATAAAAATCATAAAGTTATGTTCTAAATGAGAATTAATGAGACAAAGAGATAAAATAAATATGATATATATCATATATAATTATAGTTCTATCATAATTTCCACCATGAGAGTAGGTAGGAGTATGTTGAGCAATAATCGTTTCGTGAGACAGTAGTTTGTTGTCTACAAAAACATTATGTACTATAACCATTAGATGGAGGTGTGTGTGGGTTTTTTTAGAATAATTCGCATAAAAAACCTAGTATTCAAAGGATAATTTTTTTTTGTAATAAAATACTATAATAAAGAGTGTTTATGGGGTTTGTGAGGAAAAATAAATGGGAGAATCTTGAGAGAAGACATTACCTTAAACAGAGTAGCTCTTTTTGATTTAAGATAAAAGGCCTTCTTGAATTTCCTTCTACCCTAGGTAAGGCTTATAATAAGAAAAGATGTTTTTTGGGAGCTTATTTGGGTAGAGGTTGGAAGAGCCAAGGGGGCTTGATAGGTGTGATTAATGGTTAGATGTGGTGTCCTTTTATAAGAGGGAGGAGGGGCACTTTAAAAATGTTTGAAAATATTATTTTATTATTAATTGAATTTTAAATTCTAATTCCAAAAAAGTGATATATTTATAAGATCAGATGACGATGGGTATAAATCCTATCATCTAATGGATTTAAACAATTTTAGCTCATAAAATTAACCATAGCTTTTACCTTTAAACCTTATTTAACTAATTAAACTTTTACCATGTCTTCTTGTATATTCATATTATCTGGTTAATTTAAATACTATGAAATGAAAATCGAATCTCAAGGGGTAAATTAATTAAATTTTGAACCTTATATATGTCATTTGGATGAATCATAGAGTTTCAGGACAATTATATCAATCAATAAAATATTATTTGTTTAAAAACTACTTTATGTTTATTTATACACTATTTATATCGTGACTTTAAAATAATACATAAAAACTTGATTTTATCAAAAAACCATTATTAATTAAAATATAATAAGTATAAACCATCCATAAAATACGTGGATGACCTAAAAAGTTTCACAATAAATTTAATTTAATATTTATAATATTTTTTATTTAAATAATTCATTAATAAGGTAATAACTACTTCACTATTGTGTCATAAATAAATTTATTTATTTTATGAATAAAATTTTAAAATAAAATACCATGATGTAGGAAAATAATTTTAGATTCAGAATTAAAATTTATAGCTCAAAATATTAATTATATAACCCAATATAAATTTTTTTTACTAAAAGATATTTGTTTATGTTACATTTTCCTTAACATTAAAATTAATTTTTATAAAATATCATTTTCACATACTAGTGGCTCCATGACATCCCAAATTCAACTCAAGGAAGCCCATGGTTGGAAATGTATCATCCAATATGGTTAGTACATGTGTTAGGGAATTTAATATTATTATAATATTATTTTTTATCTTTATTTACCATATTTACCCTTTAACCATGGTAAATAAAATATTTACTGTTGTTAGTATTCATAATGTCTAAAAATAAAAGTTACCTGTTTACAAAATTTAGACCTCCTAATACAAAATATGGAATCAATTTTTATAAATTACAATCACAGAAGTTGCAGAAATTAATTTATAATTAATTCCCATTGTCCAAACCAAAAAGTCTGTTTTTAAGAAGTAAAACTACCAAAATATTGACATGTGTTCATGTCCAATTTCATACTGAAATTACTTAAAATTACTGAAATTGGATTAAATGATAAAAATATAATCTAATTACACTTTAAAACCAATTGAATTGCCAATTAATCCATAAGAATAAATTATATGAAAGGATAGTTTTGACTGAAATTGCAGAATTTTTAACTATTCATTAAAAATGAATTTTATCAGAAAAATACAAAAAAATTACCCAAAGTAAATCTTGATTTCCTACTTTTAAATAAGAAGTTTATTTTTTCAAATGGATAATATAAAAGTGAAAAAATATATATATTTAATAAGTATTCTCTATCAAAATATGGTAAAAGTACTTTTTTAAAAATACTAGATTTTTTATGCATAAAATTGGATTCATTCTTATTTTAATCCCCCAATATTTATTAGATAGAAGTAAAAAAATTTAACAAACATGTTTAATAATGTTGTAGTTATTTATATTCATTCCTACTAATACAATGACTTTCCATTAACTACATTTTCAAATAATAATATTGTTATGTTATATTTTGGTATAACCCGAAGTTGTGTACAATGTAAGATTTCAATGGAACCTGTTTTAGTGTGACAAGTATTCTATCATAAAAAGTATCCTTTTAACATAAAATTAATATCTTCTTCATAAATATTAATAGATATGAAAAATTATAATTCTATAAATACTCGGGTCGTTACAGAGGGAGAGGTGATGCTAACTGTGTGATGGTAGGGGACATATCACTAGAGATTTTCCATCACATCAAACTTCTGATAGGGAGGTGGTATAAGGATCACTAAGGCAGAGGCTGATAATGGAGCCTGTAGACCCTCTAGGGACTGGACATGGTATTGAAGTAGGGAGAGCTGTAAAAGTTGGTAGATGTTTTGACCAACATCTACCAACACCCCCCGACGGAGTGCACCAGGCTCAGGAATGTACGGGACTGGGGCAGGGTAAACTACATACAGTCAGGGAATACGACCCAAGGACTCTAAGGATGATCTGAGGTATACTTTAGGTCTTTTATAAATTTTCTTCCATACTTATAGACATATGTTTTAGTCATTCTTTTCTCACCACATGTCTTGTGTGAAACCTTGATATTCTAGTGGAGCCGTTGACTTTACCATTATGCTTGGAGACACCTACGAGAGGATATAGGATGACCAAACATCTTTTTAGAATATGTGATCTTACCATTTTAGGTTAGAGATTTGGTTGGAACCTCTTGGTGGTAGCATAGAGGCCTTATGATGTCATTCTTGGTAGGGATTGGTTATATTTGGTCCATGCCATGATTTATTGCTATAAGCGAAGAGTGTGGTGTGTCTGCAGCGATGGAACCAGGTTTTCCATTATCGGTGAAAAGGAATTCCATGAATCAAAGAACGGTCTCAGACAAAGGAGGGTGCAACTTATCACTCATGAGTTGACTATTTTTACCGTTGGAGTAGCAGATGATGTCAGCCTTCAGTTCCTATTGGTAGTGACAAAGTACAAGAAAATCATTCTAAAAGATGTTCCAAGACTACCTCTCCACTGTGAGATAGAATTTCACCTCAGGACGACACTAATATCCTTACCAACGTATCAGATGGATCTTTTATAGCTTTACGATATGAGGGTGCAATTAAAGTATTTGTAGTGGAAGGGCATCATATGACCCAATGTTTCACCCCAGGCGTCCCCAGTTTTATTTTCCATGAATAAAGATAAGAGTTTGAGGTTGTGTGTGGATTATCAAGTCTTTAATCAGGTAACAATTATGAACTTGTATCCACTACCAAGGATCATCAACTTCTTCAATCAACTGAGAGGGGTGAGATGGTTCTCTAATGTTCACCTTCGATCGAATTACCACCAGTTACAATTACGAGATGAGAATATATATAAGATGACTTTCACATGCCGATATAGTCCCTATGAGTACTTGGAGATTCATTTAGATGTGAGGAATTCCCCTACAATGTTAATATGACTTATGTACTAGATCATTCAACTATACATAGATCGGTTTTAGTGGTATTCATCGATAACATCCTTGTGTACTCAGCGTCTGAGGAGGGGCATGCGAGAAACCTATGGATGTTTATAGACATACTCCAAGAGCACAATTTTTTTGAAAAACTATTAGAGTTTGAGTTCTAGATACAGAAGGATCACATTATGGGACATGATATCTCAGCAGATGGAGTAGTATTAGACCCATCCATGGTTGTGGTGGTGTTATCTTGGGAGCCACCTTGGAGTGTGAAAGAGTTGGAGAGCTTCCTTGGGTTGGATGTATACTACTAAATATTTATCCCTGATTTATCCTGGATATCAGCAAAAATGACAGCTCTGAACCAGATGGGGTATCCATTCCTATGGACGATGATGTTCTATTCAGATTTCATATAGTAGAGGTAGATTTTAACGAGTGCATCGATCTGGAGATTTCCAGAAGGGGGTATCAATTTCGATTTATTCAATGACACATCATGGACCAGGCTTGGTTGTGTCTTGATTTCGAGATAGGTTGTTATATCATATGGGTCACGCTAGCTAATGCCACATATGAAGAACAATGTGAACAATCATCTAATGTTGGAAGCGGTAGTCTTCACTTTGTAGATGTGTAAAGACTACATTATGGGAGAATTATTTATTTCTTACTCAGACCAAAAGATCCACAAGTAAAAATTACCGCAAAAGGATCAGAATCGGAGGTATAGGAGATGGTTGGAGTTCCTCTAGAATTATTTCATTGGGAGAGTCTATACACCTAGAAAGGGGAATGTAGTAACTAATTCTCTTAGTCAGAGATCTAGTTCATAGCTGCAAAGTGAGGTGTCAGATAATTTGGCCTCTCTACAGTTATCCTCTGTAGTAAGGGAGGAAGTATTTTATCTCTAGTCGATGGTTGTTACCCCTCCACTCATGCATCAAGTCAGGGAGGCACATCTAGGGGATATCAACTGTGATACTTTACGTACTCATTTATCCATAGTACAAGCTCCTGATGGATATTTTCACGGTGGGAAAAAATTATCTATTTTAGAGGATGCACATTTTTTCCAGTGGTATTGCAAGAGGAAGTTATAAGGTAGTTTCTTAAATCCCCCTTGGAGGTATATCTTGGATTGGAAAAAATGTTCCAGGACCTCCAAAAACTGTTCTAGTGGACATGAATGATGAAGGTGGTAACAGAGATCATTTCTCAATGCCTTATATTCCAACAGGTGAAGGCTGAGCACTAGGTTGTAGTGGGGATATCTCACCCCTAGAAGTGCCATCGTGGAAGTGGGATGGAATATCAATTGTCTTTGTGATGGTCGTACCACGAACGTCCTAGGGATATGATTCCATCTTGGTGATAATTGACCGAATCACTAAGTCGTCCCACTTCCTAGCTTTTGGGGATATTAGTTTTTTAGAGATATTGGGACTCCTCTATGTGTAAGAGATAGTTCATCTTCAAGGTTCCCCTTTGAAGATAGTATCAGATCATGATGATAGTTTGACATCCTCATTGTGTAAGGAATTACATGAGGCTTTTGGGACTCAACTACACTTGAGCACAATGTTCCATCCCAAGATAGATGGTCAGATTGATAGACTTATTCAGGTTATGGATGATATGTTGCGACCATATATCATGGAATTTGGTCGTAGTTGGGATGACCACCTAACACTGGTGGATTTTTCATACAACAGTTTCTACCACTTCACCATCGGTATAGAACCATTTGAGACATTATTTGAGTGACCATTTCGGTCACCACTTTTCTAGACCGAACTCGGAGAATCAGCACTCATTGATCCAATGTTGGTGAGAACTACTAATATGAAGGTCTAGATCATCCAAAAGTTAATGAATATTATGCATAGACAATAGAAGTATTATTATGATAGATGGGGTACACCTTTAGAATTCTAAGAGGGAGATCATGTCTTCTTTCAGATCTCACCTCGACGAGGGTTGTAGAGATTTGGCTGGGGTGGCAAGCTTCCTATGAGGATCATCAGCCCTTTTTAGATAATACGTAGAGTTGGAGAGGTGGCGTACCACCTAACACTACCATCATAGTTGCACCAGGTAAATGATGTCTTCCACATGTCATAGCTGAGGAGGTACGTGCATGACCCAGCACACGTCATCGACTATGGTGAGCTGGACATCGAGGTTGGAGAAACCTTTGTATAATACCAAGAGTAGATCGACGATCGATTGAAGATGATCCAATATGATTGACCTATTCCATTGGTTCATGTTTGGTGGTAGAAGAAGAATCTTCATGAGAGAACATGGGAGTGGGAGGCTCATATTCATGCCTTATACCCACATATATTTGAGTATCCTTTGTTTTGGCATTTTTGGGGAGGTAAATCCTTAGGATGGGGAGAATGAAATGTCTATGATTTTCTGGGTATTATTTTTAAATATTAGATGAAATTATTTGGATTCCATGATTTACAGTGCGTGTGATTATGTGGCCCAGGGTTCCCAGAATAAATATTTTAAATAAATTAAACTTTAAAATAGTGTGTGCAAGTGGATTTCCTGAATAAGTGGAATAACATTTAAAAAGGTTCTTGAATCAGAAAGCTAATGGAACCGTTGCTTTTAGAGTGTTGAATTTACCTAGTTGGGGCATAACATCGACCGGTGTGGTTCAACATCAGTGGTCAGTTTTTGGAAATTATAAATGGAATAAAATGAATTAAAAATTTATTTTATTTCAAACATTTTCTTGAAGCTCTGACATGTTAATTTGCTTTAAATAACCAAGAGCCCATGGTTTGTCTCATAACCCTAGAAAATTTCCTGGGATGCTTTGGAACCTTAGAAAGGATCCATGATTAGAGGAATCATGATTAATGATGATGAGCAATGATGCATAGATTGTTGCGCAGTGAGATCAAATCCCGACTGATGACCGCTCTCCCTCTTCATCGACGACCGAGGTAGGGGTTTTTTGTTTTGGTTTTCCATATTCTGAGATTAAATAATTAACGCAGATAATCGCAGGAAAAGGTTGACCCAAAAGTCATTTTCTTTTTAGGGATGGTATTTAATGAGTTTTTTTGGGGATTTAATTCTTGTATGATGTGATTCATTTTTTATTTTTTTCATTTTATCTTTCTAACCGGAGAGGATCAACGTTGTGACGAACCGTGGTTGGGGTTCATTCTTGTTTTTTATATTTGTATTTCTTCTCCCTTTTGACCACTAGTTCTTTGAATTCTTCAAAGGGTTATGAACAATGGATCATTTCATGTCCATTTCTTAACACATTGATCAAAAAATTGGAGATCTGACATTATGATGGCCTAGTAGATGTGCGACGATAATGGCGAATGATGAATCGACTTGGATCAGAAGAAATTTTTCTTCGACCATTCATCACGCGAATGACCGAAATGAATATTTAGAGATGATTTAATGACCGAAAGCAATAGAATCAACCTTGTGGGGGATGAAATGACCTAGAATCTTGAGTTTCATGGTGACTAGATGGATGGATTGAGAATCATATATTCACCCGAAGAGCCGGATGGAACCCACATTTTATGGAAAAACACGACCAACACTGTGTGTTCTATAAAGAACACGACTTGTGGGTCCAGCTCTATGGTGGGTAGGGTTTCACGTTGAAGGATGAGATGACACATGGTGTGACCACTATCACATGGAATATGGTTCCTGATGCAGGACATAGTGTGTAGCTCGTATGATACATGAACATTGGGTGGTGTACACGACATGTACTCCACCACATGGCCAGACCAGGAAGATTACGTGGGTTACCCCCATGTATTGGCACATGGGTTGGCATAAACAGGTAAAATACATGTACGAGCACATGTCTAGCATACATAGATCATACCCCTGATAATTTGACATGGCATGTGACTGTAACTACATGTTGTGTATGTTCTTTTTACACGACATGTCTTCTGACTTGGGGTGTTGAACACATGTAGTAACCGAAGTCACGGGACCCTGTATGTTACCTTTCTACACGTCATATAATCTATTCTACAATACGTAATCTCATTTCCACTATTCCTTGGACAAGTTTTTTTGGGTTATTTCCCCCTTTTCTCGTTCCCCCGAAGGTCAGGTATCGTTTCAATCTAGTGGTTTATAATCCCTTAAAAATGAAATTATTTTTAGAGATAGATTCCCTATGAGAGGCCTGGAGAAAGATCCTATACCCATTATTGACACAATATAGAGCCAGATATTGATTTGACTAATCTTACAGGATGTTGGGAAAAATCCCGCAAGGTAATGTTGTATCGTTTTTGGGTTTGATTATGTTTGGTGAAAAAGAGGGTTTCCATGGAGAATTGTCAAGTTCCAAATATGTTGTTGACAGTCCATGCTGACAAAGAACCATGACAAAGTAATGGAAGATCTGAAGGCGGTATAAAACAACAGATACAAGGTGGTGCTATTTTCAAGTGTTTGCCAAATTCTTGGGGTCTAGAATTTAGAGGTTGGTGAGAATCGTGGAAAGTGGATTTCCATGATGATCTCCACAAAATATGAAAAATGTATTAATTTCACAAAGATAGGCCTCATGGTTAGGATTTTTCGAACACTAAAAGAATGGTGATGACGATGCTTCACTATTACATCAATTTTCATGAACGGTAGAGTTGAAGAGCATTGCAGCAGCGAAGAGCATTGCTAGTGGAGCATCGCAGCAAATGCGACATGAAATGCCAGGATTCTCCATGATTACAATGAGCTCCGTGATCTGAAAATTCTCATGGTGATTTGCGATTTTGGGAGAATTTCAGTGGGATCCTTGAAGCTTCAAGATTTTAGATGACGTCGAGTTGACTTATCACGGATGGTTCGAGGGTCGGTGGAATCTCCTATAAATAGACCTCGACCCCCTCGAGAGTAGTAGAGAGATTTTTAGAGAAACTATTTTGCTCTCAGTTCGCGAATGTGGTTTGTGAAGGCAGTGTTCTTCGTGAAAGAAGAGCTTCGCAGTGACTAATCTAGCTCTGCAAAAGACATGGGCTCTATGTTGGCTTAGTGAGCTTCATGAGGGAAGTCACTCTGCGACGACATGAGCTCTGTGACAACCTAAGAATTGTGAAGTTTCGAGATTCGTGAGAGTGCTTCGCAAAAAGTTAGGAGCTTCACAAAGGCCTGTTTGAGCATTTCGAAACTGGGCACCTCGCGAAGTAGGGTTCTTTACTAAGGATTTTCCATTGGAATTTCTCAGAGTTCGGAGGAAAAGGGGTATTCATCAGTAGATGAAATCTGGATTTCAATAGAGCATCTACATACAGTGGAGGATGCATTCATTGTTGGTAATAAAGATACCTACATTTTTATAAACTGTGAGTGGATCCCTTCCAAGTTCAGTATGAAAAGGAAGATGAAGAAGGTTATCCTTACTACCGACAGTGAACCAGAGAGAGTGAAATAGGGAGTGACCCTTGGGAAAACAATGAGCTGACCCTAAACTTTGTAATGGCAGTGATCCTGGTCAAAGAAGTGATCTAGCCCAAATGTTATTCAATGTGAGAATTAGTGGATTTGGTACAACGGCACATCGTTGTTGTATGCTCCTTGGACATAGCCCATTGAGGGTGAAGCAAGTAAAAATCATTGTGTCTGCATGGTTACTTCCCTGCATTGCATCTAAAGCATCGACATTAGATAAAGATAAAAATAAGTGATCAACATAAAGACACCAGAGCAAAAAAAGTGACCCTAATAATAAAGAGTTCAAGATCTTGTGGGCAGGAATAATTTTGAAAACGATTATCCATACCTTGATTCACCCCCCCCCTCAGGGTATCTAGGATCCTAATGGTCCTAACAATTTTTATTAGAGGGAAGGTTTCTTTTATCATATTTGTTTGCTCCGACTTGGTGTAGTTGATTTGTGTGGTTAAATTAGTCTACTCTTATCTTGGTGCCCCATGACAAAGGGAAGAACATCAAAGAAGAAGCAGAAGCCTGGTGAAATTACCCATTGTGGAAGTGTCAATGGAAAGAGTGTGATCTATTTAAAGGAATCTTGTAGTGAATAGAAGAATGGTGTGGATGAATCATACTGTGAAATTACATACACATTCAATGATTGTGATGGAATGAGTGAATAACCTAATATTGCATGTAATGTTGGAACCACTTATGTTGAAGAAACACCAAGAAGTCGAAAAGTGGAAGTTTTCCACAAGGCAAAAGAATTGGATCAGAAATTTGAAGAAGAGATGAAATTTAAAGAAATACAGATCCATGCAATGGAAATTGAGGTTAAAAAGATAAGAGTATTAAATAAATGGATTATAGATTTGGCCATTGATCTAAGGGAGACGAATGATTCTCATGCAGAAGAATTGAAAAAGTTTTATATAAAGAGAGAAAAACACAAAGATTAAGTTAAGAGAAAAAATCTGGACAGAGATGAGATTCAAAATTTGAAATCCATAAATGATGATCTTGATGCACAGCTATCTAAACTAGTTCATAAGATTAAAATGCTACAACAAGAGAATGCATGTTATTTTGATTGTCTTGATGAAGACAAATTGAAAGTGAAGGAGAAAAGTGACATGGAAGAAAATCTAACATGAGAACTGGAAGATGAGTTGAGTAGCGGGAAGAATCACAGAAAAGAACTCCATACCCAACTTGAATCAAGAGATAATAAGATTCAACAATTTGAGGAATATATAGATAAATCCAAGTAAGAAATAGAGATATCAAAAGATAAAGGAAACCCAATGTTGAAGGATGCACTGTACTTACTATTCGATTGTCCTTCGGAATGTGATGATTAAATGAAAAGAAAGTATGAGATTTCTGAGGAGAAAAAACAGAATATTTTCTCAGTTCAAAGACCATACATATTGGAAAACCTGGTATTGGATTTGATGAATCCCCTCCCATGTATAATAGAAAGAGAGACGTGAATAGTTCCACAAATTGTAAAAACCATGTAGGTGCTACAGAAAGACCTAAAAAGGATTTTTCAGGAAGTAATGATAGCATGTGTGATTTTTGTGGGATTCATGGTCATACATCATGCTTCTGTTCAGAGGCTCAGGAAGACATTTCAGGATGTGAAAATAGAAGCATTACAAAATATAAGAATATGATGAGGTGTCATAAGAAATCAAAAAGAAGAGTCTCCTAGAGGAAAGCACTCAGTAGATGATATTACTATGGAAGAATGGGACACACCATGAGTATGTGTCAGGAAGCTAGGGAGCTCAATGTTAGAGGAAGAACTCAAGCTTCATCAATATCTCAACAGATAAATGATTAAATGAGGTATAACTTTAATGGAATATGTTTCATATCGTCTAATCACGGTCATTTGGAAAGATATTTCAGTAAGAAGAATGAGAGAAAGGAAAAGGAGCCCAGAAAGAAATTCTTGACTCCCGTGATGTATAATGTGAAACCTTATATTGCGAGATAAAGTGGTAAGTTGGAGAATAGGCTTAGATCCTCAAGGGAATCACATGAAGTTGAACTAAAGTTGTGTTAGTAACACTCACAACCGCCCTCAAAGAAAGAACAAGAACAAATCGGGAAGAAAAAGGGAGGAAATGTTACAGTAGTGAGTAAGAATAATGAAAGTTTAGGGGAGGACCTACCACCAATGAAAAATATTACGATGACTCAAAAATATGATAAAAGAAAAATAAAAAAATAAGGCATTGAAAAATTTGAAATTCATATTCCACAACAAGAAGTGGAGGAAATAGGAAGATCCCTACAATAGAGGAAGGATCCAGGGAAGATAACAAGAATAGATATTCCTACTCAGAGAAGGAATCAAGGGAAATAGAATTTTGGTGAAACATCAAGGATGAAAATGTGTACCAGTGGGTTTAAAACCCAAGTAGTGAGAAAGGTCAGGCCTATAGAATCTTCATATCAGAAAAATACTCAGATGGATGGTGATGAATGATTAGTCATATGGTCAGAGCAGTTGAAGTTGGATAGGCAGCTAGAAGAAGCATTGAAAGAGTGTTATGCCCTATAAGAAAGAATCAAAGTGTTGAACCATCAATACCAACCACAATCCACATCTTGAGGATTCTAGAAGCACCCCTCTACCAATGTATATAAATGTATTCAAATTATGATTCAAGTGTTTCAGGTTTTAGGTAGATACAATCCATGGGGAAGTGGCATATAAAGATGCAAAGTGGAGAAGTTACATGCTTCAGAGTTTCGATCGACTAAAATCAGGTACCAAAGTTGAATATGAAAGGGAGAAATATAGAAAAATAGGAATTTATTGTGTTATTAACATTGTATCTTGTTTCCAACACCGAGTTCCAACTCAGTAGGCTTAGATATTTTGTTAATGGCTCAATTCCGATTGGAATATGAGAATAAATGATATAGGAGAAGAACAATGTTTACGGATCCAAAATCTAACTTTTTTCAGGATACAAAGAAGCTAAAAGAGAGTATCAACAATGGTTCAACAAGAAGATAAAAAAATTAGTTGAAGGAAATGATGTTATTGGACAATGTCATAGTGACATGTTTTCTGTTGAAAGTGAGGAATTGGTAATTAGACGTTGGAGATTGTTTCGAGGCCAGTAGATAAGAATGTCATCGGGTCTAAATGCGGCCATCACAACAAGATTAATGAATATAGAACATTTATTCAAGATAAATCATGAGTACTATGCAAAGGATACTCCCAAATAGAGGGAATTTATGTCGATAATAAATTTTAAAAGGTTACAAGGATGGAGACCATCAGATTATTCCTAGCCATTAAAGTGCAATGAAAGTTGAAGGTGTTGTAGATGGATGTCAAATCTATGTTCTTGAATGGGATTTTGGAAGGAGTGTATATCTAGCAGCCAGATGGATTTATCATTCCTGAGGATGAGAACAAGGTTTGTAGACTGAAGAAAGCATTGTATGGGCTAAAACAGGCACCAAGAGCATGGAACTCATGGATTGTAATGGCCTGGGTTTTTGGGATCCATTACTTGGTAAAAATATGTTGGTTGGGGTGTTCTGGGTTGTCTATGAGGCCATCCCAGCTTCTCGATGAAGCTTAAGACTCCAAACGGTGGGCTCGTCCTACAGGTATCCTCAGCCAACTGGTAGCTTGGTCTACCGGTAGACCTAGCCTATCGGTGACCTCCACGTGTTTTTCCAGTAGTGCCTCATTTTTGCGCAAATTGTTTTTAAACCATTTTTTGACCCCTTTAAAGCCCATTAATGGTATTTAATTAAATTTTTGGTGAGGTACCCTCCTTAATGGGAAACGTTGTTTTTTGGTCATGCCCTTAACCTCATTTTCAGAAATGCGTCTACCGCATCCTGGGAGGAGTCCTTGGTTAAGGAGGTGTGCATCAGTTTTAACCACCCCGAAGGGCAGGGACCTTTTAAATTAGACGTGTGGGGTGGCCAAACAGCATGGTCAACCCACAACCACACTCCTTCCACAGTTTCGAGTTTTTCTCCATATCATAACCATATCTAGGACGTTGTATATCAGCCTTTATAACCTAAGGGCTTCTATTCTCTCTACGTTTTATTTTACCTATCACCCTATGCTCGAATTACCCTTCCTCCGGACGATTTGTATCTTCGTGATGTTTTCATTGATCGTGTTCCATGGAGTTCCTACTACTCATGTTTCCAGTTTCCACGCGAGGACTTAAATGTCAATCCTTGATCAATCAGGTGGGGATTTTTCTCCTTCGTATCTCTTTTCTGTGTATCATGCGGGGCGGGAATGTTTTTTTTCAATGTGTAAATTGATGAAACAAAACCTAATAAAGATAATGAACAGACCTTTAATGAATTAATGGGGGTGTGATCGATGTTCTGCTATGCTCTTTTATGTTGATATGTGTTGAGAATTGTACGGGCCTATGCTCACTAAAAATCATGGTCGTTGGTGGTCTTTCTCTCCGCACCAATGAACCTCCATGCTCCTGGATGTTTAAATAACTATAACATGGAATTGGTTAATTACGTATATTCGGTTAAATAAATTGAAAGCTACAGGATTAATCCTTTTCTATGATAACCCTGGTTAAAGTACAGTGGAATTGAAACCATATAGTGTGTTAAATATTTTAAATTTGAAAATACCTGCATCAGCCTGCCTGGTGTTGGCGGTAGTGGTTTGGTTACTTTTCTTTCATGGTACGATTGCGGGTGACTTTATGGTTTTCTTGGATGGGGGCTTAGATTGCTGGGGTATTATTAGTGGGGATGGGATCCCCTGTTGTTATAGTTTCTCTAGTTGTGAATCTTAGGTTGTGTGGTTACTCTTCATATATCACGAATTGGGGAGGAATACTCTATTGTTGATAAACCATTGGCTCCTGGATTTTGGGGACATGGGGCTGTGTCTCGGGGTTTGTTTTGTTTCCATTACTTCGAGGGATCTCACTTAATCCCTAGTTTTTGTGACTTCACAAGAGAACTGGGTGTTAGAGATTACCAGATGGTTTTACATTTTGCCTTATGGTTGTTTCATCTATGATTGTGCCTGTTAGTTTCCCATTAGTGAAGGGATTAAATCATACTGAACTCTTATGAAATGATAACATGAATAGGGAAACTGGGAACTTTTTGTTGTGTGCCTGTTTTCTAAGGCAGTAGTGCTTGTGTACCTGCTTGTATCTGTTTTATGAGCCATATGTTGGTGTGTGTGTGTTAAGATATATATATGTGTGAAACTACATGTTTTGTGTTTAGTCGCACCCCACCTGTGTTGGGAACTTAGTGTCAGACACCCCATTTTATGGGGAATGGTGTTTCCCCTAGTTACTCTCCCTCCTGCGCCCTCTTCCCACGGGTGTGATGGCTGGAGGCAACCTTACACCCAAGTTTCTTTTGGTAGGTTTGGTTTGGTGTGTTGTTAGCCCAGGTCTCTTCGGGAAGGTTTTTTTCCCAAGAATATTCGGAATGAGGACCAGGTGTTTCAATAAGGGGTCTTGTTTATGGTTTGTTTTCCCAGGTGTCTTCGGGATGAGGCCCAGGTGTGTGCAGGCAGGGACAGATGGTTGTGAGCCCCATGTGTGTGCGGGTAGGGACGTGTGGTTGTGAGGCCCAGGTCTGTGAGGGTAGGGATGTGGATGGCTGTGAGGCCCAGGTGTGTGCGGGCAGGGACAAATGGTTGTGAGCCCCATGTGTGTGCGGGTAGGGACGTGTGGTTGTGAGGCCCAGTCTGTGAGGGTAGGGATGTGGATGGCTGTGAGGCCCAGGTGTGTGCGGGAAGGAAGAGCATGGAAGCGTCATGACATTTGTCGTTAGGGATGAGCAACAAGCTAGTGAGGGAAATGGTGGTGCGAGGTAACCAAATGTTTTGTTCTTTACTATTACCATACTTCTTGTGTTATTTAGTGAGCGTGGCCGGTGAGGTGGGATTGATAGACTCCGTGATAGATGTTGGTTCTTCGGCTTCTCATGGGACTTTAGTATGTCTCCCCACTTGTGCACAAGAGCTATAAGTTTTTCCTACTGAGTGTACTTTGTATGCTCACCCTACATTTACTTTCAGGTTTTCAGGAGGACTTTGGAGGGCATGCGAGACCTTACTAGTCTGGACGTTGGAGTTTCTATTTGTCGTTTTTGTTTTCTGCTTCACCTTTTATTTTCTTCTTGGTTTGTACTTTGGAGTTCTTGTAATTTGTTCGGTTTTATTATTAAAACGTGGATGTAGTTTGGTTTTCTTTTGAGATTTCTATAATTTGTGGTGTTTGGTGTTGAATCATTTTTTCTCCCAATATTTGTTAACTAAAAAGGTTAATTCCTCCCATATTGTGAAAATATTACACCCTTGGTGCTAGTCGCCACTCCAGGTCCTACTGGAGGCAGGACTCGGGGGGTCATTATCTCGTCTTCGACTTCAAGAAGGAAGGGTGGGGGCCTTTTCTGCCCCTTCCATCATCTTTCCGAAGGCAGGTCGTAACAGAATGGTATCAAAGGAAGAGGTTGAGGGATTGGATAGAGTCTGGAGTTAGGCACGGGTAGGATTGCATTGGATGGTAGGGAAACAGTGTTAGGTGATCTTAGTTTGTGAAATAGGCCAGGGAGTACCGGCTAGGACACGAGATTTTAGGCCCCCCCTGTGATCTGATGCATGGACTCTGAGCCTATCAAACGACCAAGTGAGACTATAATAATTGCAAGGTAGAGACCCTAGGGAAGGTACATGCATCATACTGATTGTGTTTATAATCGATTTGGGGCACCTTGGGGAGAAAATTTTAATAATAATAATAATTCCCTTGCTACTCGGGCTTAGGCATTCTTTGTTTACCTTGAAGCTATAACATCCGGACGTTATCGACGAGTGACTCAGGAGGTTGAGGCCCACCAGATCAAGGAATTTGACCACTAGAGGGTTGGCCGAGATGAGGAGGAGGACTTGTGCCAGAGGACTCTTGGCTCTATCTAGCGACAAACCCTCAAAAAGTATGAGGGCATTGTTTCTGACTCAGTAATGGAGGGATGGCTCGGGGATCTAGCCATCACCTTCTCTTTAATCCTTTCTCAAAGGGAGCACTGGGTTCCATTGGCCATTAGTCAGATGAGAGGTGTGGTGCGTTAATGGTGGACTCTTTTCCTGGGAGAGAAGACAAAGACAGTGGTTTCATGGTCCAGTTTCGAGAAGGAATTTCGTGAGGTGATCCTCTCCTCTATGGCGAAGGCTGAGAAGAGACAAGAGTTTCTCTCCCTTAAGCATGGAAGCATGTTAGCGAGTGATCTGGGGATAAGTTCAAAGATCTCTCGCGCCTTGCCCCAGATCTCTTTTCGGATGAGGATTCTTGGGGAAAATGGTTAGAGGAGGCACTATGTCCTTCTGTTCAGTACGTTGTAACTCCCTTTACTCTTTCAATGTACCTAAATGTATAGAAGAAGGCAGAGATAGTAGAGAGGATGCAATCGAAGGGAGGCACACCATAAGAAGTGAACCAGCTGAGTTCATCAAAGGGGAAGGCGGTCAATAGCAGGTCTCCAGTGACAGGGCCTTCTAGGTTTCAACTAGCGGGGAGTAGGCCTCATCAGTTCCAGTTTTGAGATTCTGGCCCTCACCCCTTTTGCATAGGTCCAGGACCTAAGTGTTTATCTAGAGGAGTTTTCAGGAACATCTAGGGCAGGTGTCCTCCTCGAGCTCTACATAGTGGAGGTGGGCAGTTTCAGCACCCACCTCACCAGTATCTGTTGCCGGTGAGGCCTTTCCAGTAGCAGTAGTAGGCCCCTGGCCTTCCGAGGGACAACCATGTAGGAGGAGACCAACACCAGGGTTATCCTCAAGGACCTCGACTAGAGCGTGGTTGACAACAGTGAGGCAGAGGAGCTGGGCGTGGACAGTTTCATGCCGCAGAGTTAGTATCTTTGACGGGACCAGAGTTCATTCGAGTTATGATCATTTTTTTCTGCACACTTGTTTCTACCTTGTTTGATTCGGTAGCTTTTCACTACTTCATTACGCCCTAATTATCCCATACTCTAGGTCTGGATGCTGAGAGACTTTTTTAGCCCCTAGTGTTGAGAACACCAGTTGGTGGTCAGACTAGCATATATTACTTTTTTCGGGGGTGTAAACTAATGTTGGGACCGCATCTGTCTAGTGGAGGCATTTTTTCATTGCAGATGCAGCAATATGATGTCATTCTAGGAATCGAATGGTCATTCTCCGTGCATTCCATCATCCACTGCTATGAGAGAAGGATTGAATTCTCCAACGAGGATGGACGGCGTGTGGATTTTGTTGGGGAGCGGAGTTATCAGGGGGGTAGTCGACACGTGGAGCCACTCATTTCTATGCTGGACAGGATGTTAGTGGAGTCGGCAGACGCAAGAATAATGGATGTCCCAGAGGTCATAAGATAATTCCATGATGTCTTTCCCAATGAGTTTGTGACTCTACCCCCTTAATGAGGTTGAGTTTGGGATATACTTACAGCCTGGTGCCTGCCCGATCTCGATGGCTCATTATCAAATGGAACCTACTGAGTTGCGGGAGTTGCGGATTCAGATTGACGATCTAATGGAGAAGGGCTTTGTTCGACCCAGCGTGTCTCCATGTGGTGCTTTATTTTTGTTCTTAAAGAAGGAAGATGGTATTCTACGACTGTGCATAGACTACCGAATGTTGAATCATGTGGCGATCAAAAATCGTTACCCCCTCCCAAGGATAGAAGATCTTTTCGACCAGCTGATGGGAGTAGGTTGGTTCTCTAAGATCGATCTGCGGTCTGGATACCACCAGTTGAGAGTGAAAGAAAGTGATATCTCAAATACGGATTTCAGGTGAAGATATGGCCACTGTGATTTCGTGGTCATGTTGTTTGGCATTACAAATGCACCAGCTACGTTCATGAACCTCATGAAATCTGTCTTCTGAGTGTTTCTGGACGAGTTCGTTGTGGTGTTCATCAACGACATCCTTATCAACTCAAGACCAGAGGAAGGAGTGTTGTTTGAAGTGTTTTGTGATACTTTTAGCCTTGGGCTGGGATGTGTGCTGATACAGCAGCTGGAGTGATCTCTTTTGGGTCTAGGTAGTTACATCATCATGAATATAACTATGCCACCCATGATCTGAAGCTTGAGTCCGTGGTGTTCGTATTGAAGTTGTGGCAGCATTATCTCATCGGAGAGCGTGTTGTGGTCTCCTCAGATCACAAGAGCTTGTGGTATGTCTTTTACCAGCGAGATCTGAACTTCCGGCAGTGGATATGGGTTGAGTTCCTCCATGATTACGACTTCAAGATATCTTATACTAAGGACAAGGGAAATGTTGTGGCTGATGCCCTGAACTAAAAATCACAGAAGGATGTAGTTCGGGAATCTACAGATGCTTGGAGAGCGATGGAAGAGTTAGCGGCCTTGCATTTGGATGAATGGGTGGATGGTGGAAGAGGTTGTCTGTTTTATATAATTGTAGTTTCCTCCTTAGTAGCGCAGGTGGAAGAGTCTCATTGGGGGGAATCGGCGGTGGATGTGATGGGGGATCGTGTTTATCAGGGAAATGCTCCCAAGGGATGGTTGGTGGATGGTCAGCATCAGATGCTTTTCCGTGGAAGGCTATTTGTTCCGGTGATGATGCGTAAAGGTGTTCTCTGTGAGTTCCAAGGCTTGGCTTTAGTGGTACTTCCTGGTGTCTCAAAGATGTACCAAGGCCTGAGGGGACAGTTTTGGCGGCCCGATGTAAAGCGGTCAGTGGCCGAGTTTGTGGCTAAGTTCCTTGGGTGTCAGTAAGTAAAGTCTGAACACCATTTTCCTGGAGGGTTGTTACAGCCGTTAGATGTTCCCGAGTGGAAGTGGGATGAAATCTCGATGGACATTGTCACAGGGCTACACAGGGCTCAGAGAGTCTATGATTCCATCTTGGTAGTGGTGGATCGGTTGACGAAAATGGTAAACTTCTTGGAGAGTAAGGAGTCGAACCCGGTGATCACCTTAGCCTAGAGGTATGTTGATGAGGTGGTGCGGTTGCACGAGATTCCAAGATCTATTGTCTCTGATCGAGACACGCGGTTACCTCATGAGTCTGAAGGGGATTACAACATGCATTTGAAAACCAGCTACGCCTTTGTACAACTTTCCACCCACAGACAGATTGGAAAACAGAATGAACGATCCAGACGTTGGAAGACATGATGTGGGCATATGTTCTGGATTTTGGGGGATCATGGGTACGAAACATGCCTCTAGTGGAGTTTTCTTATAATAATAGATTCCACTCCACTATTGGTAAGACACCGTTTTAGGCCTTGTGTAGAAGGCCATGTTGTTCACCCACTTGATTTATAGAGATTAGGGATGTAGCTGTTCTTGGCCCAAAAGTGGTGCACGGAACCACTGAGAAGGTTCGGCTTGTGCGTGAGAGGATGAAGGCAGCCCTGGACCGGCAGAAGTCTTATGTCGATCATAGGAGGAGGGCCTTGGAGTTGGAGTTTGGAATCATGTATTCTTGAAGGTTTCTCCTTGACGTGGGCAGTGAAGGTTTGGGAAGGGGAGTAAGCTATCCCCTAGGTTCATCGGACCTTTAGAGGTGTTGGGATGATTTGTTAAGGTGGCGTATCAGCTGGTGTTGCCACCTCAGTTGGAGAAGGTTCACAACGTCTTACAAGTTTCCCAGCTTCGTTGATATCTACAGGACGACTCCCACGTCATCGATTGGGGAGAGTAAGACGTCAAAGACGATGCGGCCTTCTTAGAACGACCGATAAAGATCAAGGATCGTAAAGATAAAGTGATTCATGGATAAACCATCCCCTTGGATCGTGTGTTGTGTAGGCATGTTGTCCTGGAAGAGAGCACTTGGGAGGGGGAGGCCCAGTTATGCGTTCAGTACCCCTAGCTGTTTTGACTTCCTTGTTGTTTTTATTCAGAGCATTGTTGGGATGTTTTACCTTGTGCTTTAATATATGAAATTCTTGTTTTGATTAGATATTAGATGATATGTTCCATGTTCTCTATGTGATTATGGGAAAACCTGACTACTAATTAGGAGCATTAATGTGGATGTGATTAAACCCGTGCAGGCGAGTCAGTGCCGCCCAAAGAGGATAATATCCTGACATGTAGGAGGGGACTCCCTGACTCATGTGTTGGACAGTGCAATCCTTGTGCTTTTTGTGGATGTTTGGGGTTGATAACTCTTGGGGGAGTATTCTTGGATGTAAGGGGGTTCTATTCCATCTTTCCAACAACTCATGGGTTTTCCCCAGAGAAGTATCTTTAGAGGGTTGTTGTTTAGACCCCTCTGTTCTCCTTTCTGGTTTGTTCTTATATTATCAGGGACGATAATAGTTTGGGAAGTATCTGATGTAATGGTCCGGGGTTTTGGGGTCCAATACTTGGTGAAAATATGATTTGTGGGGTGTTCTGGGCGGTCTGGGAGGCCATCCCAGCTTCTCGGTGAAGCTTAAGACTCCAAACGGTGGCCTTGACCTACCGGTAGCTTCGGCCTACCGGTGGCTCGGCCTACCGGTGGCTCGACCTACCGGTGGCTCGGCCTATCGGTGGCTTGGCCTACCGGTCACTCAGCCTACAGGTGGCATGAACTACCGGTAGCTCGACCTACTGGTCGTTGCGGCCTACCGGTGGCCTCGGCCTTCTGGTTACTCGACCTACCTCTAGCTCGGCCTACCGGTAGCCGCGGCCAACCCGTGGCCCTGGTCTACCAGTAGCTCGGCCTACCGGTATCCCCAACCTACCCGTAGCCTCAGCCAACCAGTAGCTTGACCTACCGGTAGCTCAGCCTACCGGTAGCCTCAGCCAACCGGTAGCTTGGTCTACTGGTATTCCCAGCCTACCATTGACCTCCACGTGTTTTTCCGATAGCGCCTCGTTTTTTCACAAATTGTTTTTTTAAACCATGTTTTCACCCCATTAAATCCCATTAATGGTATTTTATTAAATGATTGGTGAGGTACCCTCCTTAATGGAAAACCTTGCGTTTTGGTCATTCCCTTAACCACGTTTTCATAAACGCCTCTACCACATCCTATGAGGAGTCCTTGTTTAAAGAGGTGTGTGTCGGTATCAACCTCCCCGAAGGGTGGGGATCTTTTAAAGTGGACGTGTGGGGTGGACCAGCTCTGTGTTCAACCCAAAACCCCGCTCCTTCCATGATTTCAAGTTTTTCTCCATATCTTAACCGTCTCAGGGACGATGTATCTTGGCCATTATAACCTAAGGGCTTCTCTTCTCCCTAATTTTCTTTTTTTTTCTATCACCTTTCTCCCATAATACCCTTCCTCTGGATGAGTTTTACCTCTGTGAAGTTTTCCTTGATCGTGGTTCGTGGAGTTCCTGATACTCATGTTTCCAGTTTCCACGCGAGGACTTAAACGTCGATCCTTGATCAATCAGGTTGGGATTTTTCTCCTTCGTCTCTCCTTTCTGTGTATCATGCGTGGCGGGAATTCTTTTTTCTATGTGTAAATTGATGAACCCAAACCTAATGAAGATAATGAACGGACCTTTAAAGAATGAAAAGTGGTGTGATCGATGTTCTACTGTGCTCTTTTAAATAGATATGTGTTTTGAATTGTAAGGGCCTATTATCACTGAAAATCATGGTTGTTGGTGGTCTTTTCTCTGCACACTAATGAACCTTCGTGCTCCTGGATATTTAAATAACCATAACATGGAATTGGTCAATTACGTATACTCGGTTAAATAAATTGAAAGCACCAGGATCAACACTTTTCTGTGATAACCCCAGTTAAAGCACAGTGGAATTGGAACCATAGAGTGTGTTAAATATTTTAAATATTAAAATATGTGCATGGGCCTTCCTGGTGTTGGTGGTAATGGTTTGGTTGTTTTTCCTTCACGGGCCTATTGCGGGTGACATTATGGTTTTCTTGGATGGGGGCTTAGATTGCTGGGGTGATATGGGTGGGGATGGGATCCCCTGTTGTTATACATTCGCTGGTTGTGAATCTGAGGCTGTGTGGTTACCTTGCTTATATCACAAATGGGGGAGGAATCCTCTATTGTTGAGAAACCTTTGGCTCATAGATTTTGGGGACATGGGGCTGTGTCTCAGGATTTGTTTTGTTTCCCGTACTTCGAGGGATATCACTTAATCCCTAGTTGTTGTGACTTCACAAGAGAACCGGGTGTGAATTCTTAGATTTAACGATGGTTTTCATTTCTACCTTATGGTTGTTTCATCTATGATTGTGCCTATTATTTTCCTAGTAGTGAAGGGATTAACTCATACTGAACTATTATGAAATAATAACTTGAACAGGGAAACTTGGAACTATTTGTTGTGTGCCTATTTTCTGAGGCAGCAGTGCTTGTGTACCTACTTGTATCAGTTTGAAGAGCCATAGGTTGTGTTGTGTGTTTATATATATGTGTGAAACTATATCTTTTTTGTTTAGTCTCACCCCACCCGCACTGGGAACTTAGTTTCGGACACCACATTTCATGGGGAAGGGTGTTTCCCCCTAGTTAATCTTCTTCCTGCTCCGTCTTCCCTCAGATGTGATGAATGGTGGCGATCTTACACCGAAAATTCATCGGGTAGGTGTTTTTTGGTGGTTTGTTAGATGAGGACTCTTTGGGAAGGTTGTTTTCCCAAGAATCTTCAGTATGAGGCCCATGTGTTTTTGGACAGGGGTTCTGGTTATGGTTTGTTTTCCCAGGTGTCTTCGGGATGAGGCCCAGGTGTGTACGGGTAGGGGAAGATGGTTTTGAGGCCCAGGTGTGTGCGGGCAGGGCTGTGTGGTTGTGAGGCCCAGGTGTGTGCAGGTAGAGATGTGGATGGTTGTGAGGCCCAGGTGTCTGCGGGCAGGAAGAGCATGGAAGCGTCAGGATGTTTGTCGTTAGGGATGAGCATCTAGCTAGTGAGGGAAATGGTGGTGCGCGGTACCCAAATGTTTTGGTCTTTACTATTACCTTACTGCTTCTGTTATTTGTTGAGAGTGGCCGGTGAGGTGATATGGATAGACTCCTTGATTGATGTCGGTTCTTCTGCTTCTCACAGGACTTTAGTACGTCTCCCCTCTTGTCCACGAGAGCTATAGGTTTTTCCAAGTGAGTATACTTTGTATGCACACCCTACGTTTATTTTCAGGTTGATAGGAGGACTTTGGAAGCCATGCGGAACCTTACTAGTCTGAACGTTGGAGTTTCTGTTGGTCGCTGTTGTTTTCTACTTCGCCTTTTCTTTTCCTGTTGGTTTGTACTATGGATTTCTTGTACTTTGTTCAGTTTTATTATTAAAACATGCATGTAGTTTTGTTTTCTTTTGAGTTTTCTATACTTTGTGGTGTTTGGTGTTGATTCATTCTTTCTTCCAATCTTGGTTAACTAAAAAGGGTAATTCCTCCCATATTGTGAAAATGTTACACCCTTGGTGCTAGTCACCACTCTAGGTCCTACTAGAGGTAGGACTCAGGGGTCATTATCTCGTCATCGACTTGAAGAAGGACGGTCGCGGACCTTTTCCGCCCATTCCATCGTCTTTCCGAAGGAGGGTTGTGACATGGCTTGATCAGTACTTGAAGAAGCTTGGTTTTCAACATGGGGGGTGTTGATTATGATCCTTATTTCAGCAACAAAAGTAATCATAGGATGGTGGTCCTAGTTTATTTCAATGACATAATATTTGGTGGATCAGATGAAACTCAGTGTAGACAGTTTTCTGAAATCATGAAAAGTGAGTTCGAAATTTCAATGATTGGAGAGCTAACATTTTTCCTTGGTCTACAGGTGAGACAAGGAAGGGATGGAACATTTATTTCTCAGTCCAAATATGCGAAGGAGGTTTTGAGAAGAGTTGGAATGGAAAATTCCAAGGAGATGAGGACTCTTTTTGCTACCTGGATGAAATTTTCCAAAGACGATAATGTAAAGACAGTTTATATCATAGAATACAGAAAACTTATTGGAAGTCTATTGTACATAATTGCAACAAGGCCTGACATTGTTTTCGCCACATGCCAAGCAGCAGGATATTAGAGTAATCCCAACAAAAAACACATGATTGTAGTGAATACTATACTTCAATATATCTAGGGAATGGTCGATTTCAGCCTGATATATAGTGACAAATCTCAGTCATAATTATTGGGATATATTGATGCAGATTGGGTCGGTTCCACGGATGACATGAAATCAACGTCAGGAGGTTCAATCTATCTTGGTGGCTTTTTTTTTCTTTGATAAGAAAGAATAAATATTTCATTTCATTGATCACCACAGAAGTAGAGTATATTACTACCACTCAAGCTTGAACACAGCTATTGTGGATGAAGCAGCAGCATGAAGATATGGGCATTGAAGTGAATTCTCCGATCGGAATCCAGTGCGATAACTCAACTGTTATAAATCTCAGCAAAATTCTCATCCATAACTCAAAGACAAATCAAATTGAGATAAAGTATCATTTTATCAAGGAGAAGGTTGATCAAGGAATTGTGAAATTGGATTATGTGCCTATAAAGCTCCAGGTTGCAGATTTTCTGACAAAGGCCTTACCCAAAGAAGCTTTTGAGAGGCATATACGGGCTTTGGGAGCCCGGTCGGTTCCCCGCACCTGAAAAAGTGCGGATATAGGACACCCCTCTCCATGATGTATGGTGCGTTATTCTCTAACAATGCTAATATGTGTTCATTCCAATGTATGAGACCACCAATGAGTGACCTTTGTGTTCGTTGACAAAGGGGGGGAAATAGTGACTCCTCAAGGGGGAGAAAATGTGGCTACTGAAGGGAGAAAATGGGTTTGTCAAAGACACGAAGAGAAGTTGATATGTGGATCAATGAAATAGGGGGTATCAATGAGATAGGGAGAGAGTTTTAAATCTTACAATGCTAGAAGTGATTGATCAAAGAGTAGATATCACAACAGCAGAGGATCGTCATAAAAGAAGAAAAATGATGTTGTAAAGGTGTGAGAAGGTTTCCAGCAATCACCAATTAGTATCAGTGAGGTATCAACAATTGGGTTCAGTTTCGAAATTGGTATCAGTTGGGTGTCAATAGTTGGTGGCCAATATGAATCGATTCATTGATGATCTTTTCATTTACTCGTGTTTCTCACGACGAGCATTTCTCATGTGGGCTTAGAGTATGTGGTGACTGAATCTTTGGTCACTATCTAAATCAGAAGAGGATAAGGATAGTTGACAATGGAAGGACACCCAGTGAGGTATCAACATGCATAAAATCATTCTGAAAAGAGTTTTAAAATAACCCAAAGGTATATATTGTTGGGAAAAAGTCCTTCAAGATAATGTTGCATCATTTTTTGGTTTGATTGTGTTTGTTGAAAAAGTAGATTTTCATGGAGAATTGCTGAGTGGAGATTCGTGGGGAAGGCACGACGGCAATTACATGATGCTCCGTGATTACGACGAGCTTTGCGATCCGAAAATTATCGTGGTGCTTCGCGATTTTGAGCGAATTTCGGCGGGAACATCGGAGCTTTGCAATTTGAGACGGCGTGGCGTTGACTTCATGTGGAAGGTTCGAGGGTCGGTGGAATTGCCTATAAATAGAACCTGACCCCCTTGGGAGTGGTAGAGAGTTTTTCAGAGAAAATATTTTATTCTCGGTTTGTGAAGGTGGTTCGAGAAGGAAGTGTGCTTCCTGAAAGAAGGGCTTCACGGCGACTAATCTTTCTCTGCAAAAGTTGTGTTCTCCACGTTGGCTCAATGAGCTTTGTGAGGGAAGTCACTCTATGATGACTTGAGATCTACGAAGGCCATGGAATTGTGAAGGCTTCAGCTTCACGAGAGTGCATCATGGAAAGGTAGGAGCTTCATGAAGGCCTGTTTGAGCTTTCCGAAATTGGGAGCCTCACGAAGTAGGGTGCTTTGCGAAGGGTTTTCCAAAGGAATTTCCTAGTGTTCTGGGTCAAAGGGGTATTAATCAGTGGATGAAATCTGGATTTCAATAGAGCATATGCATACAATGGAGTATTCATTCTTTAGTGGTAATTAAGAGACCTACAGGTCTATAAACTGTGAAGGGATCCCTTCGAAGATCAATGAGCAATGGAAGATGAATAAGGTTATCCATTCTACTGGCAATGAGATAGAGAGAGAGAGAAATAGTGAGTGACCCTTAATAAATCAGAGATCTAACCCTAAACATTGTAAAGGTAGTGATTCTAGGCATAGAAGTGATCTAGCCCAAACATTATAGGCCGTGAACATTAGTAGATTCGGTACAGCAGCACATCATCGTTTTATGCTCCTTGGACGTATCCCATTGACGATCAACCAGGTAAAAATCTATGTGTCTACCTGGTTGCTTCCATGCATTGCATCAAAATCATCACCATCAGATAAAGATAAAAATAAGTGATCAACATAAACACACACAAGAAAACAAAGTGACCCTAATAATAAATAGGTTAAGATCCAGTGGGGCGTGAAGAATTTTGAAAATGAATATCCATACCCTGATTTACCCCCCCCCCCCCAGGGTATCTTGGCCCCTATTGATCCTAACAATTGGTATTAGAGGGAATGTTGCTTTTATCATATTTGTTAGCTCTGACATGGTGTAGTCGATTTTTTTGGTTAAATCAGTATGCTCTTTTCTCGGTGCTCCATGACAAAGGGAAGAGCATCAAAGAAGAAGCATAGATCTGGTGAAATTACCCACTGTGGAAGTGTCAATTGAAAGAGTGTGATTTAGTTAAAAGGAATAATGTAGTTAACAGAATGATGGTTTGGATGAATCATACTGTGAAAATATCTACTCATTCAATGATGTTGAAGGAATGAGTGAAGAACTAGATATTCCAAGTGATGTTGGAGCCACTAATGATGAAGAAAATACTAGAAGTCAAAAAGTGTAAGTTTTCCACAAGACAAATGAATTGGATCAAAAATTGGATGAAGAGATGAAATATAAAGAAATCTGGATCCAAGAAGTGGGAATTGAGGTTAAAAACCTAAGAGTATTAAATCAAATGCTTATTTATGTGACCACTGATCTAAGGGAGAAGAATGATTCTCAAGACGAAGAACTACAAAAGCTGTCTATAAATAGAGAAAATCTCAAATTTGATGTTAAGGGAAAGAATATGGACACATATGAGATTCAAAATATGAAATCCAGAAATAATGTTCTTGATGAACAACTATCTGAACTAGTTCAGGTGAATAAAAGGCTAAAATAAGATAATTCATGTTTTTCTGATTCTATTGAAGAAGAAAAATTGAAAGTGAAGGAGAAAACTGTCATGGTAGAAAAGATCACATGAGAACTGGAAGATGAGTTGAGTAGTAGGAAGAATCTCAGAAAAGAACCCCATGATCAAATTGAATCAATAGATAATATGATTCAACAATTGGAGGAAGATATAGATAATTCTAAGCAGGAAACGGAGATATCAAAATACAAAGGAAAACCAAAGAGGAAGGATGCACTACACTTACAATTAGATTGTCCTTCGGACGGTGATGATAAAATGAAAAGAAAGTATGAGATTTATGAGGAGAAACAACAAAATATTCTCTCACCTCAAAGTCCATACTATTTTGGAAAAACTGTAATTGGATTTGATGAATCCCCTCCCATGCATGATAGAAAGAGAGCCGTGAATAGTTCCAGAAATGGTAAAACCCATTTAGGTGCTAGAGAAAGACCTAAAAATGATTTTACAGGAAGTAATGATAGCATGTGATATTTTGTGGGATTTATGGTCATACATCAGGCTTCTGTTCAAAGGCATAGGAATACATTTCGGGCTCTAAAAATAGAAACATTAAAAAATATGAGAATAAGATGAGGTGTCATGAGAAATCATAAAAAATAGTCTCTCGAAGGAAAGTATTTGGTAGATGCTATTACTGTGGAAGAATGGTACACACCATGAGTATGTGTCGGGAATCTAAGAAGCTCAATGTCAGAGGAAGAACTCAAGCTGAATCAATATCTCGAAAGAGAAATAATGAATTGAGGTATGCCTTTAATGGAAGATTCTTCATATGTTCTAATCATGGGAATTTGGAAAGATATTGCAGTAAGAAGAATACGAGAAAGGAAAAAGAGACCATAAATAGATTCTTGAATCATGTGATGTATAATGAGTAATCTTATATTGGGAGAAAAAGTGGTAAGTTGGAGAATAGGCTTAGATCCTTAGGGGAATCAATTGATGCTGAACGAAAGTTGTATCAGTCACACTCACAAACACCCTCTAATAAAGAACATGAAAAAATTTGGAAGAAAAGGGAGGTAAGGCTACAGTTGTGACTAAGAATAATGAATGTTCAGGGGGACCTACCACCAATGAAAAATAGTGTGGTGACTCAGAAATATGATAAAAGTAAAATAAAAAAATAATGCATTGAAAATTTTGCAATTCGTTTTCCACAAAAAGAAGTGGATAAAAGAGGAAGATCCCTACAATGGAGGATGGATCCAGCGAATATGACAAGAAGAGATATTCGCACTCAGAGAATTAATCAAGGGAAATGGAATTTTGGTGAAACATCAAAGACGAAAATGTGTACTAGTGGATTTAAACCCAAAGTGGTGAGAAAGTCCAGGTTTGATGAATCTTCATATCAGAAAAAGACTCAGCATGCAGGTGATGAATGCTTAGTCATATGGCCAGAGCATATTAAGTTGGCTAGGCAGCTAGAAGATGCAAGGAAGGAGTGTGATGCCTTGAAAGAACGAATCAAAGGGTTGACCCATCAGTACCAACCACAATCCTCATCTTGAGAATTCCAGAAGCACCCCTCTCTCTATGTATATAAATGTTGTTAACTTATTATTCAAGTGTTTCATGTTTTAGGGAGATACGATCCAAGAACAAGTGTCATCTAAATATGAAAAGTGGAGATGTGTTATGCTTCAGATTTTCAATTGACACAAATTAGGTACGAAAGTTAAAGAAGAAATGGGAAAATAGAGAACAATATGAATTTATTGTGTTATTATCTTTTTCTCTTGTTTCCTACACCGAGTTCCAACTCAGTAGGCTTAGAAATTTTGTTAATGGATCAATTCCAAGTGGAATATGAGAATAAATGATGTAGGAGAGGAAGAATGTTTATGGATATAAATGCTATTTATTTTCAGGACACCAAGAAGCTAAGAGAGAGGATCAAAAATGGTTTGACAAGAAGACCAAAAAATTAGTTAAAAGAAATGACATAATTGGACAATGACACAGTGATATGTTTTCTATTGAAATTGTGGAATTGGTAATTAGACGTTGGAGATTGTTTCGAGGCCAGAAGATAAGAATATCATCAAGACTAAATGGGTTCATTGCAACAAGATGAATGAATATTTCATAGTTATTCGAAACAAATTATGACTAGTGTGAAAAGGATACTCCCAGATAGAGGGAATTGATGTCGATAAGAGATTTTAATAGGTTTCAAGGTTGGAGACCATCCGATTATTCCTAGCCATTACAGTGCAACAAAAGTTCAAGGTGTTCCAAATAGATGTCAAATCTATGTTTTTGAATGGGATTCTAAAGGAAGAAGTGTATATCGGGAAGCCAGATGGCTTTCTCATTCATGAGAATGAGAACTAGGGTTGCATACTAAAGAAGGTATTGTATGGGCTAAAATAAACACCATGAGAATAGTACTCAAGGCTTGATCAGTACTTTAAGAAGCATGATTTTCAGTGTTGGGGTGTTGATTAAGATCTCTATTTTCAATTCCCCACTTATCCTCATTGTCTTGAGTGTACAACGAGTTATTACTATTCCTTAAGTGACATCCCCAAGGCGCCAAAGGCTGGAAATAAATGCCAAAGGGTTTCGAAACAAGTGGGGGATGATTTACCCTTTTAGAACATACAACAGAACCAAAAACCATAACCAAACTAATCAACTAAATGATGCATGATAAAAGCTAAGACAAATCAACCAATTATTTAATCATAAACCAACCAAAAGTACCACAGTGGAAGCCGACACTAAATCAGACTAAACAGCGGAAAGGCATACTAAAAGCCTACAAGACGGCAACCCAACTCTATGCACCACAAGCTCCAAGCTCCAACATCACGATCCAGCCCAAGAATCATGAAGTAGCTCTATAAACATGTGACAATTTTCCTTTACCAACATCCCAATATATTACATCTACAAAAGCACCAACTTGCCACGGTTGGGGGTGAGTAATGAAACTCAGTAGGTAATCCCCGATGAATTCCCCACCAATGCCTCTAGGATAAAACATGTTAGCACATTTATATAAAACAATTTATATAAAAAAATTCCTAATCAGTTAAAAAATATAACAAGTTCCATGTCAAAACCATTTTCCAAAAAACCATATTTCTCAAGAAAAGAAACCTAGAAAAGTTTCCAATCAAATTCTCATTTCCATTTTGGCACAATCATTCGATTCCACAAATCCACAAAACCAACCATGCATGAAACTTGGACCTCCCTATACTCGCGAGTGGTGAGTTATCCTTCCACTAAGCCATCACTTAGTGGACTACCTTGACGGTGGTACTTCACGCCCCTATTCATCCATTTTGATGGGGGTTCTTCTCGCCCTTATCCATCCCAATGCATATGAACACACACCATAACCCATGAAAATCCATGCCAAAACCATGTGTGTTCAAAACCATTCAATAAATAATCAACCCTTGTATAGAAAACCATTTCTTTCATGAATCAAAACCAACACCACTTTAAAATCACCATGTTAAACTCACATCGACAAACATTTCCCAAAAACACACAATACCCATCACCAATTAAAAAAATGGGGTTTAAACCAATCTTTCACACCAGATAAACAAACCATTTCTATCAAGGAAAACAATTTTAAAGCTAAGCCTACAAGGTCTAAGAAAGAGGAATTGATATTGATGCCACCTACCTCAACAAATTAGGTGAAACCAACCAATGGATGAAGAACGCCAACAAAACCGAGTCAACTACTCCCCGAAACCTCCTTAGATTCCTTCCCCAAGTACCAAAAAAACCATTTTCTGACATAAAATCCATCCACTACCTTAGATCTATCCACCTTGGGCATAGATCTAAGGATCCATCAAGAGGGAAGAAATAGATCTAATGAAACTAAAGGAAACGAGACTTACCTTGATCAACCGGTCTCTAAACACCAAGGAAATCCTCCGGATCGCTTACAAAATTCCTGGTAAGTTTTCTCCCACCCTCACAAGAGATAAATCCCAAGTTAGGGCCATATAGGAGAAAATATGAGTGGGTTTAAAGATTAAATAGATTAGATCTTTAATAATAAGATCTACGTTGACCCCGTGTACGGTTAGTCCGCACAGTTAGTCAAATCACGCGCTAATTGTGCGGTAGTCACGGATTGGAAGGGGTGCTCTGCACGTCCACCTCACATGGTTTTCCCAATCCGTGTGCACACCGTGCATTATCCACTGTCCAAAGTTACCACCACCTGCATGGCTTCCACATGGTTTGGGCAACACGTACGAAGCCTGTGCATCACCACTTTTTTCCTTTAAACACTTTAAAAGTCTCCAAACTTTCCAAAAAATTTCTCATATGCTTCATTTACATAAAAATCATAAAACAAGGGTTAAATACCAGAAAATGGGGGTACTAAATTCTCCCTACCATTGGCCTTTCCATCCCCAGAATGCAGAAAACCATTTCTTGCCTAAAAGAGTTCTGGCTACTACTCTTTAATTTCTTTCTCGTGTTCCCAAGACTCTTTCTGAATCTGACCATGTTTCCACAAAACTCGCACTAGAATGGTGATTTTTCCACGCAATAGTTTATCCTACCTATCCACAATCCGAACTAGAATATATACCAATGAAGAATCCGGCTCTAGGTCAACTTGATCCATTCTGATCACATGGTCAGGATCGGGCTGATACTTCTTCAACTGAGATACATGGAAAACATTATGCACTGCACTGAACCATGGTGGTAATGCCAACCGATACGCCACCTTTCCAACCTATTCCAGTATCTCAAAAGGGCCTATATATCGAGGAGATAATTTTCCCTACTCTCCAAAATGACAATGTCCAAGCCTTGGAGAGATTCTCATAATGACATGATCACTCACCGCAAACGACAACGATCTTCAGTGATGATCTGCATAAGATTTCTGACGACTCTCTACCGTCTCCATCCACTTTTTTATCAATCGAAACTTCTCCATTGTTTCTTGTACAAGGCTCTGCCTAAGTAGTGAAGTCTCACCTGTTTCCACCCAACAAAGTGGAGAATGACAAGGAAGCCCATAGAATGCTTCAGAAGGAGCCATGCGTATCAAGGCATGATAGCTGTTATTGTATGAGAACTCCATTAAGGGTATATGATCCTCCCATGAGCCCCCAAAATCCATTAAACAAGACCGTAACATGTCTTCCAAAGTTTTTTTCATCCACTCTGATTTCCCATCCATCTGAGGATGATATGCCATTCTCATAGTCAAGTGAGTCCCAATGGATTCCCATAATGATTTCTATAAATGAGATGCGAACCTCGGATCTCTATTTGAGATGATAGACACTGATACACCATGCCTCTTTACTAGTTCTTGGATATAGATTTTTGAAAGATCTTCCATTGTATGAGATTCACGAATAGGGATGAAATGGGCCGGCTTGGTTAGATGATGCACTATCACCCCAATGAAAGCGTCTTTCTGAACCATTCATGGAAGACCTATAACAAAATCCATTACTATCTGATCCCATTTCAACACTAGGATAGGTAAAGATTGTAACATACTAGCTGCTCTCTAATGGTATGCTTTAACCTACTGACAAGTTAAGCACCATGAGATGAACTCAGCCACCTTCCTTTTCGTGCCACTCCACCAAAAATGAACCTTCAACGCATTATACATCTCTTGTGTACCTGGGTGTACAAGAATTCATGAATGGTGGTAAGCATGAAGGAGTTGTTCCAGGGCTGTTAAAGGTAAAACCGTCTGATCTCGAAACGACAAAACTGAGCTCACATCTAGCTTCCATCCCTTAATTGTCTCCCCACCATTAAATTTTGAACTCATTGCAACACAGTCTTCATCAGATGCATGTTCCTCCTTTACTATGTCCACCAAATCGGGAAAAACCGCAACTAGAAAGAAAACCAGAACATCATCTCGGTCTTCACATTACATACGCATGTCGGCTATGACCGACATCAACTGCCACTCATCGGAAGCTTCTTTCTCCAACTGAGCATACGACTTTCTACTTAATGCATCTTCCACTAAATTTCCCTTACCCAGTGTATATATCAAGTCAATTTAGAAAATTTAATGATACTCCATCCATCTCATATGCCTCAGATTTAAATATCGTTGTAAGAAAATATTCTTCAAACTCTTATGATCTGTAAAGATAGTGAATTTCTCACCAAAGAGATAATGACACCATGTCTTCATGGTATGGAAAACTACAACTAACTCGAAATCATGTGTTGGGTAGTTCTTTTCATGCACTCTCAACTGTCTTGAGCCATAAGCAACAACATAGTCTCCTTGCATGAGAACACAACTCAAACCTATTTCGAAAGCATCACAATACACCACATAGCCTTGTCCTGATTCTGGAAAGATCAAGATAGGTGCAGATGTAAGATGAACATCTAGTTAATGAAAGGATTTCTGAGATTCTTCTGTTCATTGAAATGGAGCATTATTCTTTGTCAGATCTATCATTGGTGACCCTAGTCATGAGAAATCATGCACAAAGCGTCGGTAGTAACCAGCTAGTCTAAGAAAACTGCTTATTTCAAAGACATTCTTTGGCAGTTTCAAAGAAAGAACAACTTATATCTTTTCTGGATCCACTGAAACACCTTTCTCAGAAAAAAACATGGCCCAGAAAGCGTACCTCTTGTATCCAAAAATCGCACATTGATAATTTGGCATATAATTTATGGTCTCTAAATATTTCTAGCACTATCTCCATGTGTTGCTCATGCTTATCCCTTTTTCTTGAATACACCAATATTTCATCCACCAAAACCACTAAAAAATCCAGATATCACTGGAATATCCAATTCATAATTTCCATATAGACTTCGGGTGCATTCATAAGACCAAAAGGCATGACTACATATTCGTAGTGGCCATATCTGCTTCTGAAGGCTCTGTTTGGAATATCCTCCTTCAGAACTCGCAATTGGTGATATCCTGACCGTAATTCAATTTTAGAGAACAACTGAGCTCCCCTCAATTTATCAAACAGTTCATCAATGCGTGCAAGTGGATATCTATTCTTTATCTTAACTTGGTTAAGTTTACAATAATCCACACATAGCCTCAACGTTCCATCTACATTCTTTACACAAAAAACTGGTGATGCCCACAGAGACACACTTGGCTGAATAAAACCTTTGTTTTCTAGTTCTTCCAACTGCACTTTCAATTCCTTTAACTCCATTGGTTCCGTTCTATAAGATGGAAGTGAGATAGGACTGGTCCCCGGAAGGAAATCAATCATAAACTCCACTTCTCTTACAGGTGGTAACCCTAAGAAGTTTTCAGGAAAAACATCAAAAAATTGATCCGCGACTACTAGAAAATTGGTATTGATGATCTTTTCAATTGATTCCAAGTATAACATAGCCAACTAGTAAGATATTGTTTCCACTACTAGTCCCAACAACCCCGTTTCACCTACCTTCACCACTCTTTCTTCTCTATAGAGATTCTCGACGCCATCCTCAATCGCAAAACGGCTTGTTCCGCTATAACAGTCGATGTGAGCCATGAAACCTGTCAACCAATCCATACCCAGGATTATATCATAGACATCCATCTCCAGCATATTAAAATCCAATTTCAGCTCATCTCCATCAATAGATATAGAAGATTCTCTACACACGAAGGCTCAACATTATTTTTCACAGAGAGGAGTTTAATGTTTTATCATAGAGGGAATCATTTCTAGTTTTATGTTAAGAAAATCAGCAATTCTAGAAGAAATAAAATAATTAGATTCTATAGTATCAAAGAAAACTTGCATGAGGGTAGACTTCGAAATAATCGTACCTCTCACCGTAGACGGTCCAGACTGGTCATCGACAATTTCCTGTTATGCTCCATACAATTTCTTTGCTGCTGCACTTTTCTCCTTATTGCCTTATTGATATTTCACTACCTGAGGAGTCATGGTATTCCTAGAATCACTGGAGCATGCTATATTTGGATGGGAAGACTAATTTTTCTATCCTCACCCTGTCAAAGCATAAGATGCTTGCGACATCAGAGAAGTGTCACGACACCCTACCGTGGAGCACTACAACAATATCACTGAAGATTCCCCATCTTGTTGCAATAGTGGCATGCTATCGGTGGTGTTTTACATTCTCATTTTATGTGATCAATTGAGCCACATTGAAAACACCCATCTTTTATCATGGGTCGTGGAAGAAGATTCACCGATCCAGTCATCTGATTCTGATTCTCACTATCACATTGGAAGTAGGTGTCCCTCTTCCGCTTTTTCCCAGCATTAGAGTTCCCACCCATTCCCAAGGGTATCATCATACTTCCTCCTCCCAAAACACATAAGATATCTATTTTAGCTACTGTTGCTCTATTTACCATCTTCGTATAATCTGTAATACAGAGCACAACTAAATTTGAGCGAATATCCTCTCACTAACCTGATTTAATGATGTGTTCCTTAAGCGACGCACTTGCAGCAACTTCCGGTGAAAAGTGTACTAAATTCAAGAATTTAGCCGCATACTCCCTGAAAGAGAAATTCCACTACTTCAGGATGAAAAAGTATGTCATCCTCTGTATCTTGAACGTGTGAGGATAGAATTTTTTACTGAACAATTCCGCAAATTCCTCCCATCCCAGGCCCTGATCCACCTTAGCCTGCACCACTAGTTCCAACCACTGTCATGCAAGATCCTCGATCATATACATCGCCAACTTTACATTTATTTCTGCTGGTGTGCCAATGAAATTGAAGATACGATTCATCCTACTCACCCACACCTTCGCCCTTTATGGTTTATAATTTCACTAAAATATGGGTGGACTCCACATCAGGAACTGGACGGAATGGTTTACATTCCTTGACTCATCCCTCTGATTCCCCGTGTCCAAAGCCTGAAATGCTTGAACTATACTTTGGACATGCTACTGGTTCACCTGTGGCTCATGTGCGACCACATTCTCCGCAGCCTCTTCCATTTGGTTTCTACGATGCCTAACGGGTGCCATTTTCTATACAAACAATGCATGCTGTTAGTCTCACTTCATAGCAACTGAAGGCTTGGAATTTCAATTTCTATCACATCACTATCACAACATTGATTTCCAACCATCATGCTTTTCCATATATACCCATTTCTAAAAAGAAATATTTTCTTTCTTTTGAAAATCAATATATTTTCAAAATACATCAACCATTCTCTTTTCAAAATCATTCATTTGAAAAAAAGTTTAAATTTTTAGAAATCACACTTTTGCATCAAACCATAATCCATTTTTTAAAATGATATATGCACTCATATTGGGAAGTCATTACTCTAATGCCTGTCATTCTCATCTCATTGTCTAAGCCCATGACAATGAGATTTGTTATCCTATAAGTGTCTCCAAAAGACTTATGTACCCAAATCCCTTATAAATTGAAGTTCAGCTTAAAAAGGATTCCTACGCCTTTTTATGCTTAACATTCCACATTCCGACAATCCTAATCCTTCCTAAGATGACGACCCAAGTAATTGACATGTAAAAATTCAACTCTATGACCAACAAAACCCGATGACTACATATTCCACAAAGAAAGGAACAAGATGATTTCATTTAAACCCCACGGACCGAACAAACTTATTCCATTTGTAATGGCCCGCTAATCCTCATTGGCTTGAGAGTACAACGAGTCATTACTAGGAATTAAGAGACATCCCTGAGGAACCAAAGGCTGGCAATAAATTTCGAAGGGTTTCAAAACAAGTGGGGGATCATATACCCTTTTAGAACATACCACAAAACCAACAACCATAACCAAACTAATCAACTAAATGATGCATGATAAAAGATAAGACAACTCCGCTAATTATTTAATCATAAACCAACCAAAATCACCACATTAGAAACCAACACTAAATCAGAGTAAATAGTGGAAAGACAAAGTAAAAGAATACAAGACGGCAGCCCAAACCCATGCACCACAAGCTCCAAGCTCCAACATCATGAACCATCCCCTGTATCATGAAGTGGTGCTATAAACATGTGACAGTTTTCTTTTTCCTACATCCCAGTATATGACATCAGCAAAAGCACCAACATGCCAAGGAAGGGGGTGAGTAATGAAACTCATTAGGTTTTTTCCGATGACATCCCAACCCATGCCTCTAGGATAAAACATGATAGCACATTTATATAAAAATATTTATATAAAAAAATTCCAAAATATTTCACTATATAACAAGTTCCATGTCAAAACCAATTTCCAACAAAACCATCTTTCTCAAGAAAAGAAACTGTGAAAATTTTCCAATCAAATTCCAATTTCTATTTTGGCACATTATTTCAATTTCACAAATCCACACAACCAACCATGCATGCTACCTGTACCCCACTATACTCACAAGTGGTGAGTTATCCTTTCACTATGCCATCACTTAGTGGACTACCTTGATGGGGGTACTTCGTGGCCTTATTCGTCCCTTTTTATGGGGGTACTTCTCACCCTTATCCATCCCATCCATTTTATGGGGGTACTTCTCACCCTTATTCATCCCAATGCATATGAACACACAACACAACCGATGTAAATCCATTCCAAAACCAAGTGTGTTCAAAACCATTCAATAAAGAATAATCCCTTCATTGAAAACCATTTCATTCAAGCAGAAAAACCAAAACCAGTTTAAAATCACCATTTTAAACTCACTTCAACAAACAAATCACAAAAAAAACACAATTCCCATCAACAGTTCCTAAAAAGGGGTGTGAACCATTCTTTCACAGTAGATAAACAAACCGTTTCAATCTAGGAAAACAATTTGAAACTAAGCCTTCAAGTTCTATGAAAGCGGAATCGAGAGTGAAGCCACCTGCCTCAACCAATTAGGTGAAACCAACCAACGGACGAATAACACCAACAAAAACGAGTCAACTACTCCCTGAAAACTCCTTAGATTCATTCCCCTTTACCAAAAAAACCAAAAACCAACGTAAAAGTCATCCAATACTTTAGATCTACCCACCATGGGCTTAGATCTAAGGATCCATCAAGAGGGAAGAATGAGATCTAAGAAAACTAAAGGAAATGAGACTTACCTAGATCAACCGGCCTCTAAACGCCAAGGTAAACCTCCGGATCGCTTCCAAAATTCCTGGTAAGTGTTCTCCTACCTTCACTAGAGATAAATCCCATGTTAGGGTCGTCATGGAGCAAAAATGAATGGGTTTAATGATAAAACGGATTAGATCCTTAAAAATTGGATCTATGTTGACCCTGTGCACGGTTAGCCTGCACGGTTAGTCAAATCGTGCGCTAACCCTGTGGTAGTCACTACTTGGAAGGGGCACTCCGCACGACATCCTCACATGGTTTTCCCAAACTATGCACACACCATGTGGTCTCCTCTGTCCTAAGTAACCACCACCTACATGGCTTTCGCATGGTTTGGGAAACCCGTGCGAAGCCCGTGCATCACCACTTTTTTCCCTTTAACACTTTAAAAGTCTCCAAACATTCCCAACCATTTCTCATATTCTTCATGTACTTAAAAAGAATAAAACAAGGGTTACATACCAGAAACCGGGGGTACTACACTATTTCAGCAACAAAAGTAATCCATGGATGATGGTACTGGTTCATGTCGATGACATAATATTTGGCAGATTAGATAAAGCACGGTGCAGACGTTTTTCCAAATTCAAGAAAATTTAGTTCTAAATGTCAATGATTGGGGAACTATAATTTTTCCTTGGTCTATAGGTGACACAAGGAAGGTATGGAATATTTATTTCTCTGTCCAAATATTCCAAGGAGGTTTTGAGAATATTTGGAATGGAAAATTCCAAGGAGATGAAGACTTTGGTTTCTACTCGGATGAAATGTTCTAAATATGAGGATGGAAAGGTAGTTAATATAACATAATACAGGAAAATTATTGGAATTCTATTGTACTTAACTGCAACAAGGCCTGAAATTGTTTTTGCCACATGCCCAATAGCAAGTTTTTAGAGTAATCCCTAGGAAAGCCACATGATTGCAATGAAAAGAGTACTTCAGTATATCAAGGGCACGATAGATTTCAGCCTGACATATTGTGTTAAATATCAGTCAGAATTCTTGGGATATTCTGATGCAGATTGGGCCAGTTTAGTGGATGATAGTAAATCAACGTCAGGAGGATGATTCTATCTTGGTTGTTTGTGTGTTTCTTGGAAAAGAAAGAAGAAAGATTGAATTTCATTGAGCACCGAAGAATCAAATTATATTACTTCACTCAAGCTTGCACACATTTATTATGGATGAAGTAGCAGCTTGAAGATATGGGCATTTAAGTGAACTCTTCGATCGGAATCCATTACGATAACACAAGTGCTATAAATCTAAGCAAAAATCTCTTAAATCACTCAAGGAAAAAGCACATTGAGATAAAGTATAATTTTATCAAGGAGAAGGTTGAGAAAGGAATTGTGAAATTGGAGTATGTGCCTACGGAGCTCCCGGTTGTAGACATTCTTAAAAAGCCTTACCCAAAGAACCTTTTGAGAGGCATCAGCTGGATCGGGGAGTTCAGTCAGTTCCCCGAACATGAAAATGTGTGGATATGGGACCCCCACTCCTCGAGGTATGGGGTGTCATTATCTAACTATGCTAATATGTGTTCTTTACAATGTCTCAGGCCACAAATAAGTGACCTTTGGGTTCGTTGATAAAGGGGGAGAAATAGTGACTCCCCAAGGGGGAGAAAATGTGGCTACTAAAGATAGAAAATGTCTTTGTCAAAGTCACTCAGAAAAATTGATAGGTGGAGCAGCGAGATTGGGGAGAGAAATGAGATAGAGGGAGTTTTAAATCTGACAATGCTAGAAGTGATCGATCAGGGAGTAGATATCATGACAGCAGAGGATCGTGATAAAAACAAAACATTGATTTTGGAAAGGTGTGAGATGGTTTACAGCAATCACCAATTGGTATCAGTGAGGTATCAACAATTGGGATCAGTTTGGAAATTGGTATCATATGGTTTTAAATAGTTGGTAGCCGAAATGAAGTGATTCGTTGATGATCATTTCATATACTCTTATTTATCATGAAGAACATTGCTCATGTGGGCTTAGCATATGTGGTGAGTGAATGTTTGGTCTCTATCTGAATCGCAAGAGCCGAAGGATGGTTATTGATGGAAGGAGACTCAGTGAGGTATCAACATGCAGAAAATCATTCTGAGAAGAGTTGTCAACAAACCCCAAGGTGGAGATTGTTGGGAAAAAATCCCTCAAGGTAATATTGCATTATTATTGGGATTGACTGTGTTTGTTGACAAAGTAGGTTTCCATGGAGAATTGTCGAGTTCTAGAGATGTTTTTGACAATACATGTTGGCAATGAACCATGACAAAGGAATAGATGATTTGGATTTCGCAAATACTAGAATAATGTTGACGGTGATGCTTCGAGATTATGTCAAGCTTCGCGAATGGAAATGTTGAAGAGCACTACGGCGGCGAAGAGCATTGTGAGTGGAGCTTCATGGTGAAGGTGCAGATGGAATTACGGGATGCTCTGTGATTATGAAGAGCTCTGTGATCTGACAATTGCAGTGGTTCTTCGCAATTTTGAGAGAATTTCAGCGGGAACTTCATAGATTCGCGATTTGAGATGATGTGGTGTTGAATTCGCGTGGAAGGTTCGAGGGTTGTTGGAATCACCTATAAATAGTCCTCGACCCCCTTGGGAGTAGTAGAGAGTTTTTCAGAGAAACTATTTTTCTCTCGGTTCGCGAAGGCAGTGTGCTTCGCGGAAGAAGAGCTTTGTGGAAGCTTATCTATCTCTGTGAAAGTCGTGTGCTCCGCGTTGGCTCAGTGAGCTTCGCAAGGGAAGTCACTCTACGACTACTTGAGCTCTGTGATGGCCTAATAATTGCTAAGTCTTGACCTTCGCGAGAGTGAATTGCGAAAAGTCAGCAGCTTCTCGATGGCATGTTTGAGCTTTGCGAAATTGGGAGCATCGTGAAGTAGGGTGCTGTGTAAAGGTTTTTCAAAGGAATAGACCAGTGTTTTGGGGAAAAGGGGTATTAATCAGTGGTTGAAATCTGGATTTATATAGATCATCTACATACAATGGAGGATAAATTCATTAGTGGTAATGAAGAGACCTGCAGGTCTCTAAATTGTGAGTGGATCCCTTCCATGTTCAGTGAGAAAAGGAAGATGAAGAAGGTTGTCCTTTCTACCGGCAGTGAGCCAAAAAGAGAGAAATAGGGAGTGACCCTTGGGAAAGCAGTGAGATGACCCTAATCATTGTAAAGGAAGTGAGACTAGGAATAGAAGTGATCTAGCCTGAACATTATTGGCAGTGAGAATTAGTGGAATTGGTACAGTGGCACATCGTCGTTGTATGCCCCTTGGACGTAGCGCATTGAGGGTGAACCAAGTAAAAATATATGTGTCTACCTGGTTGCTTCCCTGCATTGCATCTAAAGCATCACCATTAGATAATGATAAAAATAAGTGATCAACATAAACAAACAAGAGCATACAAAGTGACCCTAATAATAAAGAGTTCATGATCCAGTGGGGCGGGATGAATTTTGAAAATGAAAATCCATACACTGATTCACCCCCCCCCCCTCTCAGGGTATCTAGGCCCCTATTGGTCCTAACAATTGCTACTAGAGGAAAGGTTGATTTTATAATATTTTTTTTCTTCGGCTTGGTGTAATAAATTTTTTTGGTCAAATCAGTGTGCTCGTATCTCGGTGCACCATGACAAAGGGTAGAACTTCAATGAAGAATCATAAGTCTGGTGAAATTACCCACTATGGAAGTGACAATGGAAAGATTGCGATTTAGTTAAAGAAATCATGTAGTGAACAGAAGAATGGTTTGGATGAATCATACCGTGAAAACACTTACTCATTCAATGATGCTGAAGGAATTAGTGAAGAACCTGATATTCCAAGTTATTTTGGAACCACTGATGATGAAGAAACACCAAGAATTAGGAAAGTGGAAGTTTTCCTCAAGGAAAAAGGAATTGGATCAGAAATTGGATGAAGAGATGAAATCTAAATAAATATGGATCCACACAATAGAAATTGAGGTTAACAAGATAGTAGGATTAAATCATAAGCTTATTATTGTGGTCACTGATCTAAGGGATAAGAATTATTCTCAAACCGAAGATCATCAAAATCTCTCTATAAAGTGAGAGAAACTCAAAGATGATGTTAAGGGAAAGAATATGGACATAGTTGAGATTCAAAATTTAAAATAAAGAAATGATGATCTTGATGAACAAATATCTGAACTAGTTCAGAATAATAAAAGGCTACAATAAGAGAATTCATGTAGTTATGATTCTATTGAAGAAGAGAAATTGAAAGTGAATAAGAAAATTGACATGGTAGAAAAGCTCACACAATAACTAGGAGATGAGTTGTGCAGCGGGATGAATCTCAGAAAAGAAAATCTTGGTCAACTTGAATCAAGAGATTTTAAGATTCAACAATTAGAGGATGATATAGAAAAATACAAGAAAGAAATTGAGATATCAAAAGAAAAAGGAAAACCTAGGTTGATGGATGCACTGCACTTACTATGCAATTGTCCTTTGGAAGGTGATGATAAAACAAAAACAATGTATGAGATTTATGAGGAGAAAAAACAAAATATATTCTCAGCTCAAAGATCATACAGTTCTGGAAAAACTGTTATTGGATTTGATGAATCCCTTCCCATGAATGATAGAAAGAGATACATGAATTGTTCCAGAAATTGTAAAAACAATGTAGGTGGTAGGGGAAGACCTAAAAAGACTTTATAGGAAGTAATGATAGCATGTTCTATTTTTTTGGGATTCATGGTCATACGTCAAGATTCTGTTCAGAGGCTTAGGAATACATTTCAGGATATGAAAATTGAAAAAATACAAAATCTATGAATAAGAAGAGGTGTCATGAGAAATTAGAAAGAATAGTCTCTCTGAGGAAATCATCCAGTAAATTCTATTGTTGTGGAAGAATGGGACACACCATGAGTTTGTTTTACGAAGCTAGAGAGATCAATGTCAGAGGAATAACTGAAGCTGCATCAATATCTTGACAGAGATATTATCAAATGAGTTATGCCTTTAATGGAAGATGTTTCATATGTTCTAATCACGGGCATTTGGAAAGATATTGCAGTATGAAGAATGAGAGAAAGGAAAAGGTTCCCAAAAAGTGATTCTTTACTCCAGTGAGGTATAATGAGAAATATTACATTGGGAGAAAAAGTGGTAAGTTAGAGAATATGCTTAGATCTAGAGGGGAATCACATGAAGCTGAAAGAAAGTTGTATCAGTCACACTCAAAACCACCCTTAAAGAAAAAACTTGAACAAATCTAGATGAAAAAGGGAGGAAGCACTATAATTGTGACTAAGAAGAATGAACATTCAGGGGAGGACCTACCACCAATGAAAAATAGTGTGGTGACTCAAAAATATGATAAAATAAAAATAAAAAAAGAATTCATTGAAAAAATTGCATGTCGTGTGCCACAACAAGAAGTGGAGTAAAGGGGAAGATCCCTACAATGGAGGAAGGATCCAGTGAAGATGAAAAGAATAGATATTCCTGCTCAAAGAAGGAATCAAGGGAAATTGAATTTTGGTAAAACATGAAATAAAATAATGTGTACAAGTGGGTTTAAACCCCAAGTGGTGAGAAATTCTAGGCCTGTAGAATCATAATATTAGAAAAAGACTCAGCATGCTGGTGCGGAATGCTTAGACATATAGAAAGAGCAGTTGAATTTGGCAAGCCAGCTAGAAGAAGCAAGGAAAGAGTGTGATTCTCTACAAGAATGAATCAAAGGTTTGACCCATTAGGACCAACCAAAATCCTCATCTTAAGGATTCCAGAAGCACCTCTCTCCCTATGTTTATAGATTTTGTTAACCGATGATTCAAGTGTTTTAGGTTTTAGGGAGATACGATCCAAGGGGAAGTGGAATCTAATGATTAAAATTGGAGAATTGATATGCTTTAGAGTTTTGATTGACTCAAATCAGGTAACAAAGTTTGAGAAGAATGAGAGGAACATAGAATAAAAGGGAGTGATTGTGTCATTAAATTTTTCTCTTTCTTCCTACACCGAGTTCCAACTCAGTAGGCATAGAAATTTTGTTAATGGATTAATTCTGAGTGGAATATGAGAATAAATAATGTCGGCGAAGAAGAATGTTTATGGATATAAAAGCTAAATATTTTCATGATACAAAGAAGCTGTGAGAGAGTATCAAAAATGGTTCAACAAGATGATAAAAAAATTAGTTGAAAGAAATGGAATCATTGGACAATGACACAGTGACATGTTTTCTGTTGAATGTGAGGAATTGGTAATTAGTCGTTGGATATTGTTTCGAGGCCAGCATATAAGAATTTCGTTGGGTATAAATGGGTCCATCGCAATAAGATGAATGAATATGGAAGAGTGATTCGAAACAAATCTCGACTAGTGTTCAAGGGATACTCCCAAATAGATGGAATTGATTTCGATAATAGATTTGAACAAATTTCAAGGTTGAGGACCATCGGATTAATCCTAGCCATTACAGTGCAACAAAAGTTCAAAGTGTTCTAGATGGATGTCAAATCTATGTTCATGAATGGGATTCTAAAGTAAGAAGTGTATATCGAGTAGCCATATTGATTTCTCATTCATGAGGATGAGAACTAGGTTTGAAGAATGAATAAGGGATTGTATGTGCTGAAACAATCACCAAGACCATTGTTCTCAAGGCTTGATTAGTACTTAAAAAATCACGGTTTTCAGTCTGGGGGAGTTGATTATGATCTCCATTTTAGTAGTAAAAGTATTCAAAGGATGATGGTCTTAGTTTATGTCGACGACATAATATTTGGCGGATCAGATGAAGCTTGGTGCAGACAGTTTTATGAATTCAGGAAAAGTGAGTTCGAAATGTCAATGATTAGAGAGCTAACGTTTTTCCTTAGTCTACAGGTGAAATAAGGAAGGGATGGAACATTTATTTCTCAGTCCAAATATGATAACGTGGTCTTGAGATGATTTGGAATGGAAAATTCCAAGGAGATAAAGACTCCATTTTCTACCCGGATGAAATTCTCCAAAGATGATGAGGGCAAGGCAGTTAATATCATAAAATAAAAGCAAATTATTGGAACTCTATTGTACATAACTAAAAAAGGTCTGACATTTTTTTCCACATATTAATAACCATGATATCAGAGTAATCCCAAGGAAACCCACTTGATTGTAGTGAAAAGATTACTTTGGTATCTCAAGGGCATGGTGGATTTCGGCCTTATATATAGTGACAAATCCCTGTTAGAATTATTGGGATATACTGACGCAGATTTGGCTGGTTCAGCGGATGACAGGAAATCAACCTCAGGAGGTGCATTCTATCTTGGTGGCTTATGTGTAAATTGTCTATGAAAGAAGAAAGATTGAATTTCCTTGAGCACCACAGAAGCAAAGTATATTTCTTCCACTCATTCTTGCTCACAGTTATTGTGGATGATGTAGTGGCTTAAAAATATGCGCATTGAAGTGAACTCTTCGATCGGAATATAGTGCAATAAATCAAGTGCTATAAATATCAGCAAAAATACCATACATATCTCAAGGAAAAATCACATTGAGATATAGTATCATTTTATCAAGGAGAAGGTTGAGCAAAGAATTGGGAAATTGGAGAGTGTGCCTTCAGAGCTCCAGGTTTCTGACATTCTGACAAAGGCCTTACCCAAAGAAGCTTTTGAGAGGCATCGGTTGGCTCTGTGAGTCCGGTCGGTTCCCCGTAGCAGAAAAAGTGTGGATATTCCCCCCCTTCTTGAGTTGTGGTGTGTTATTTACTAACTATACTAATATGTGTTCTTTTCAATGTCTCAGACAACAAAGGAGTGTCCTTTAGGTTCGTTGACAAATGGGGATAAATAGTGTCTCCTTAAGGGGGAGAAAATATGGATACTGAATATAGAAAATGTCTTTGTAAAATAAACAAGTAGAAGGTGATAGGTTGATCAACAAGATAGTGGGAGAGCAATGATATAGGGGGGTTTAAATCTGACGATGCTACAAATGATCGATCAAAGAGTAGATATCACGAAAGCTGAGGATCATGACAAAAGCAGAACAGTGATGTTGGAAAGGTGTGATAAGGTTTCTATCAATCACCAATTGGTATCAGTGAGGTATCAGTAATGGAGATCCATTTGGAAATTGGTATCAGGTGGGTTACAACAGTTGGTGGCTGAAATGAAGTGATTTTTTGATGATCTTTTCATTTACTCTTGTTTCTCACGACGATAATTTCTCATGTGGGCATAGAGTATGTGGTGAGTGAATGTTTGGTCATTATTTGAATCATAAGAGGCGAAGGATTGTTGTTGATGGAAGGAGACTCAGTGAGGTATCAACATGCCGAAAGTCATTCTGAGAAGAGTTTTCAACAAACCCAAAGGTGGAGATTGTTGGGGAAAATTCCCTCAAGGTAATGTTGCATCATTTTTGGGTTTGATTTGGTTTGTTGACAAAGAATGTTTCCATGGAGAATTTTCGAGTTTCAGATATGTTGTGGACAATACATGTTGACAAATAACCATGTCAAAGTAATGGAAGATCTGGAGGCGGTATAGAAGAATAGATAGATGGTGGCACTGTTTTCCAGTGTTTTCCAAATTTTTGGGGTACAAAATTTGGAGGTTGGTGATCATCGCGAAAAGTGGATATCCTTGAAGATCTCAACAAAATATGGAAACAACAAGAATTTTGTGAAGATAGGCCTCATGATTTGGATTTCATGAAAACTAGAAAAATTTTGACGGTGATGCTTCGCGATTATGTCATGCTTCGCGAATGGTAGAGTTGAAGAGCATTACGGTGGTGTAGATAATTAAGAGTGGCGCTTCATAGCGAAGGTGAGAAGGAAATGACGGGTTTCTCTGTGATGAAGAGGAGCTCCACGATCCGAAAATTGTTGTGGTGCTTCGCGATTTTGAGAGTATTTCGGCAGGATCTTCAGAGCTTTGGTGTTTGAGATGACGTGGTGTTGATTTCGCGCAGACGGTTTGAGGGTCGGTGGAATCACCTATAAATAGTCCTCGACCCCATAAATAGTATTAGATAGTTTTATCGAGAAAATATATTTTCTCTCTATTCGTGAAAGTGGTTCACGAAGGTAGTGTGCTTCGCGAAAGTTGAGCTTTTTGGCGACTAATCTAGCTCCGCAAAAGTCATGTGCTCCACGTTGGCTCAACGAGCTTTGTGAGGGAAGTCACTCTTTGACGACTTGAGCTCCGCGACAACCTATTCATTTCAAAGGATTGATCTTCGTGAGAGTGTTTCACGAAAATGCAGGAGCTTCGCGAAGGCCTATGTGAGCATTACGAAATTGGGAGCCTCGCGAAGTAGGGTTCTTTGCAAAGGTTTTTCAAAAATAATTTCCCAGAGTTTAGGGGGAAAGGTGTATTCATCAGTGGATGAAATATGGATTTAAATAGAGAATTTAAACATAGTGGAGAATGCATTCATTACTGTTAATGAAAAGACCTATAGGTCTATAAACTATGAGTGGACCCCTTCCATGTTCAGTGAGCAGTGGATGATGAAGAAGGTTATCCTTTATACTGGTAGTGATCCAGAGAGAGAGAAATATGGAGTGACCCTTGGTAAAGTAGTGATATGACCCTAAACATTGTAAAGGAAGTGAGACAGGTCATAGAAGTGATCTTGCCGAAACATTATTTGCAGTGAGAATTATTGGATTTGGTACAGTGGTACATCATCATTGCATGCTCCTTGGACGTAGCCCATTGAGGGTGAACCATGTAAAAATCTATGTGTCTGCCTGGTTGCTTCCCTGAATTGCATCTAAAGAATCACCATCAGATAAATATAAGAATATGTGATCAACATAAACACACAATAGAAAACAAAGTGACCCTAATAATAATGAGGTCAAGATCCAGTGGGGCAGGAAGAATTTGGGAAACTAATATCTATATCTTGATTCACCCCCCCCCCTTTCAAGGTATCTATCCCCATGTTGATCCTAACATAGGAAATTGATCCTCTACTTAGTAGGTTAATATGGATGAGTTGTGGTATATGCCAAGGCCCTAGTAGTGATCCTCATCTGCATATCATGATCTTTCCCCACTCAAGTGTGAGTTATCCTAGAATGAGTGTATCCATTATCTCTTCAGATTTATCAGTATGCCTATATCTCTCGTGACACTTCCCAACAGACGTAAATCTAGGATGAACATCATCAGAGGTATCAGACTCATGGAGGGTGTCCTCCTAGATGATTTATTTGTGGGATCTATGAACTGAATCCCTAGCGTGTTTATGTGGTCTTCCTAACAAACCTATTGACTATGGGTCTGGGATTCAAGTATATATGGATGTGTTTCTCTTGTTATATGTTCTATAGAAATATACTATATAAATATTACTATACCATTACTTTTTTATTCCTTTTTTGTTTTTTGGGTGATTTAATAACTGTTGTTATACTCACCCTTACATGGGATTTTCCCACACATGTCATTTCCTACGCAGACGAGAAGCATTTTGATGGATTCCAAGGCGGGCCAGGACTGGGCCATGATTTATGAGATTCCATATAGAGCATGGTGTTCCTACAGCTATGAACAACAATCTCAGTAGAAATTTATTACTTATAGGTTCGACATTGATTTTGTAAACTCTTTCATTTGATGGGATTTTATTCTCGACTAGTTTAATTTCCATAGTTTACCTTTTGTTGTAATCTGTTGGAAGGGTTTAGTTATATGCATGGATTTTGTTCTTTTGTGGTTTTCAAATTTCATCATTCATGGTTTTGGATGTGTGTGTGTGTGTGTGTGTGTACAGGTACATATGAAATACCTCCCATGTTAGTGACATGTCTACTCAGTGCTAGCCACCAGCCCCTGGGCTATAGGAGGTGGGATTGCAGAGTCACAAAATGGGCCCCACTAGGATGGGTCATGACAAAGTAGTTACGAAACAATGATTAAAATAAAATATCACATTTAATTCAAATAATAGTTGGTCGAAATATTTAATACAAAATAAAAAGAATAGTGGTGGTGACACTTTTGATTTGGTGAGACAATATATAGTGGAGACATAGGCTCACATTATTATAGGTTGGTTTTATGTCAAGATAGCAATGACTCGTCTTGGGGGTAGGACATTCCAACATTTTTAAAAATCTTCATTCTGGTGTTATGTCAACACCAATAGTGAATCTTCTCTATAGTAGTTTTTTTCAACACTTTGTCAAATATTTGGATCATCAATGAGTTATCAATTGAGGGCGAGTCATTCACATAAATTTCCAAATTATTCATTCCATGGTGACACATAGCTGATGGTAGGTGTTCCCAGAACTTTCCAAATCTTTCTTTCCAATAGAGATTCAGCCCATGTAGTGACTCATCTACAACGTTGAGAGTTTCCCAGACAATACCAAAATATTCCGAATCTATCTAATATTGTAAAATTCATACATAACACTATAAATAAAAAAAAGAAACATGATTTTGTGATCATTAAAACAAGTGATCCAAAAATATCCCACTTTATTATGGTTAAAAATCATATAATTTTATAAACCACGACCTCAAAGGTAATATTCAATAGTAAACAAGATACAAACATTATTATTGGTAATTAGATTCAAAATAGTTAAAAAAGGAATACTACTATATTAGTTAATTCCATATAGTATTATTCCCATTTTTCTAATATCATAAAGAATGAATAAATAGGAAATGGAAAGGAAAATGACTATTATTAAGAGAATTTATATTATACTTGGATAAAACTCGAACAAAAAAAGAGATATAAAAAGATCCTCATCAAATAAAAAAGAGTCCAATGTCATTACTTCACAGGCCGTGTAGAAGGAATAAAGGGTGGTTTTTCATTCCCTTTTTTCAAATAAGAAGGCACAACATGTGAATTTAATTTTATAGTACGGGTAGTCGTAGGAACATCAATAAAAGCAGGATCATCTTTAATGATGATTTTCCATAGGTGATGAATGACTTCCCTAGGAGGGCAATAAAAAAGTATAAAAAATGAGATGATATAAGATAATTTGAGTCTCTGATTATACTCAGTCATAATAATTCAAGATTAGTAGATGTAGGTGTTAGATGAGTAGTAACAAGAACAGTATTTGGAGCCCAAACACCAGTTCCAAAAACATGCTGAAATGGATTCATCATATTTATAAAATCCATAATGATTTTTCACCTCTCTCTATTTCACTTCAAAAATAATTAAACCCTTACATAAAAACTATAATCATCAGAGTCATATCATGTAACTAACCCATTTTTTCATGAAAAGGTTGGGTAAAAGGTGGCACCCTTTGATTTACATCCAAGAACATTAAATGAGAATTTTTCTCATGTATATAATATATCAAAGTTAGATAATAATTTGTGTCTTTTGTTATAGTTTATCTATCATCCTGCATGTTTTTCATGTTTCAATGGTCATCATATGGTCATGATCATTTTTATTCCCAAATTTTATCAAAATCTCATGATATATGGAAGAAAAAATATTCGAAACACCCAAATGTTCTTCTCTCATAACATATTTTCTCAAGTAAGCATCAGTAGGAGGAAGAGGATGTGCACTTCATGAACTAGCCAGGGATGTAAGATTTTACACCTTCTCTAGAATGCCTATTATTGAATATTTAAAAGAAGACCACATATCCTCTAATATATATCTAAGAGAATCCATATCACAATCAAACATTCTATATTCCATTGTTACATCATGAATATGGAGCATCTTCTTTGGATGAATGTGATTAATCACAAGCCCAAGAAAAATACATTCTTGTTTATCAATTAGTTTGGTAAACAAAGAAGGATGATTATAGACAAAAAACTAAAATATGAGAGAATATTTTCTAAGATGAAATCCAAGTCACCAATAGTGGAATGATCAACCAGTAGTGAAGGAAGACAAAGGACATATAAGGGAGCAGTGGGATATGACATGGTATTTCCATCAAATGGAAATATCTCTAACTGTACTATGACATCAATCTATTCAGCCAATGAACCTTAAGATCCCTCAAATCTCTAATGGGAGGATCTCCCTTCTTTTATAGACTTCCATCCTTATGAGATAACTAACCTCATTACACTAGCATTTCTTCTTACCAACCAATAGAAGAAATACCATGAGAATTTATAACATGAGGACTAGCAACTGCGGATACAACCATAGTTGGCACAACACTAAACTACACAACAAAAATATACTCAACATTAATCTTTACACTAACTAACTTATCCTCAATATTGAGCATAATATAATTATTATCACAATCAGTAGGGAAAGAAAAACATCCACCATCAATAGGGTTACTATACATAAATGGGGATTTCTCTACCTCAAATGATGATTCCATCACTTTCCAAGTTTTTATATCGACATCTTCAACATGTGTGGTACTATTTTCAAGTCAATAGAAAGAACAATGTGGGTAATAGATTAGTGCCTAAAGAATCTCAACATCCTCATATCTAATGAGTTCACAAGGACTATAATAACCTCTATCACTTCTATCTTAATATCCATTTTCATTTCCCTTTCAATATTTATATTGTCCTCCTACTTCTTATACATCTTCATAGTGTTCTTCACTGTAACCATCATTCTCATTCTATTCATATTATTTTCAAGAACTATTGAAATGTGGCATTCTTTATATTTCAATTTACTCTTCTCCAATCCCTTTTTTCATAGTTTTTATCTAATAGGGAGGGAACTTGGTGGACTCGATGCAGAAAAAGACATAGATAGAGAGTTAGGAGGAAAATTTTGTTCACAACCTTAATTAATAGAAAATTCCTTTTCCATTTAACTAGAGATAATAATTTATTCATAAAATATATAGTATTATTCAAAAAACATTATATGGATCTATGTTAGGATCCACATGGTCCTTTGGTCTAGAAGGATCATCAACTGGATTGAAGTCATAATATATCCTTACACTAGAATCAACCCACAATTTTCTCCAATGATTCTAACTTTTTTTCACCCTTTTTAAATAAACCAGATAATAAAAAAGACTCCATAATACAATAATATTTCTTTACCTTCATTGAATAATGACTTGGCCTCCAGAAAACCTATAGAAATGTAGGATGCATTGGGGAATTGGATATATAATTTGGATTTCATATATCCATCATGTTAATACTTATGCATCTACATAGGTTAATTATTTCTACTCATTTAATTAGACTTAAAAGATAAACCTTAGGATACCTCATCATGGAAAATTCACCATTCCTTGTACATTGAATACACTTGACAAAAATTGAATAGTAATTGGCATTCTCTATTAATCTTAGAGGCAACATTCCTTCTTCAGATTCCATCTCCAGTTAATTTGGAAAAAGAATCCTCGTAAATAAAATTTTCACCATCATATAGAATAATTCCATTATATTATTTTGAAAACCCTTCATGAGAAACTCAATATCATCTAGATCACTGACTTGATGAAATGATGAATATACATCCACTTATCCTACTTCTTAACCAATATTGATTTTCCTCAAAACTATGCATAACAAACTAATAAAACTCCTGCACCGACATGGGATATAAAAGTCTATCATTCTTAGGGAATCATTACACTCATTGATGTTCTAGAAAAAAATTGAAAAAAATGATTTAATTGATTAAAACCACTATTCTTGGATTATTTTTCCAATACTACAACATTATTCATATGATCAGGATTCACCAGCTCTAAAGAAATTCCACAGCTATATGAAACATTCCATTTCATAGAAGAACACCATTCATCTATAAAACAAGCTAAATGTTAATTCACTCTAACCATGGTGAAAAAATAATAAGGATTTGTATAAGGTGATATAAGGTCACTAGTCAAGAGGGAAAGGGTTATAATATTTCTCAAAAAAATTGTTTGAGGGACGTTTCCATTGGAACTAGAAAATTATTTCATTTATATAATTTGGTATTTGTAAAATCAAAGTCGAAACATGGATTAAAATATGAATCTAATAAAGAACAAAATTTGTAAATAAAGAGAAAAAAATAAAATTTTAAGAGCGAAATAATCACAAACAACAAAAAAAAGACTGAATTTATTTTACAGCGGAGTGTAAATATCAACGATGAGTATGAAAAAAATGGTGAATAAAAAAACAATAATGGGAAAATCCATCACTATAAAAATCATATAGTGATAAAATCCCATACTGAGAAAATCCAACAGTGAGAAAATGCAACATTGAGTATTGACTCAACATTTTGTAAATCAATAGTGGGTACATGAATTGGTGCATAAAATCAATGGTGAGTAAACTAAAAGGTTGTAAAAATAATATATATTCCTATAAAAATATTCGAAACAAAAAAATTTCATTCTGAGTTCCTGATTGATGATGTTGATTCTCTCATAATTATAGAGATTAGTGAAAATACCAGTAACCTAATGGTAAGAACTAATTTATTCAAGAGTGATATCTTTTTTTTGAAAAAGTTCCCTCAAAATGTGATGTCTTGCATCAATTTTCTTTGTTATAGAAGGAGATATGGGATAAATTGAAATTTTTTTATAACCTGTATTGTCACAATTCATAGAGACATGTTCATATTCTTATTTATAGTCTAGTAATGTCTGTTTCAACCACAATGTCTGAGTAAAAAAACTACCTACAACTGTGTATTCAGAATTAGTAATATATAGTGCAAAACAATTTATTTCTTACTACACCAATAAGATAGAGACTTTCAGAAAAGATGATATGTGTCAAAGATGTTTTTTTCTATATCATGTGATACCACAAAAACCATCATCTGAATAAATAACTAGGTGAAATGGTATTCCTATCAGATAAAATAATACTAAATTGATAGTAAACTTGAGGTATATAAAAATTATTTTTACAGAAAATAATCACGAATCTGTTGTATTTTCGTGAAAATGAGAACACATACACACACTATACATAATACATGGTTTATTTGTAGTTATATTCAGTATAATTAAAATAATAAATCTATGACTAGTTTGATCCACTGATTTAAGTACTTCATCAATATCCAACATACATTTAATACTCATTGGATTATCACCACAATTGGTGATATAAAAACAAAATAGTTTTAAAATATATTTTTATATTTAATTTGATTTTAAATAATTATTGTTCATTTGAAAATTTTGATATCCAAGAATTATTTTCAGTTCACCCATTAATCACATTTCGAACGCACTTTTCATCATTTATAAAAATATAGTACATAATGATTTATTAGAATAACTAAAAATAATATCATCTATATTAATTTGATCACTTAAAACATGTTTTGAAATTAATTTTATAAAATATGTATGACCAATATACATTTTTATAATCCCTATAAAATAAGAAAGGTGTTGACCCTTTCATACCAAGCTCTATTAGTGTATTTTAAACCAAAAAAATCTTTTATTAATGTGAATACTTGATTTGGTAAATTAATATTTTAAAATACAGGGGTTTTTCTACATAAAAACCCCAACTATATACCCATTTAAGAATAAATTTTTGACATCCATTTGATATAGTTTGAAATCTTGATTAGTTTCATATGAAATAAAAATTATAATGGCTTCTTGTCTAGATATAGGTGCAATGGTATCATAATAGTCGATACCATATTATTGACTATAACATTGCACAACTATTCTAGCCTTGTTCCATACTATATTGCCTGATTTTTAATCCTTATTTCTAAACAACCATTTAGTTCTACTAGTCAATGTGTCTTTTTCCCTATAAACATGTTCCAAAAATTTATTTCATTAAAATTTGTTAAGTTATTCTTGCATATCAATTACACATAATTCATCATTAGAAACTTCATTTATGTTCTTGTGTTCATGTTGGGAAAAGAAATATTTATGTTCAACCACTTAGCTTAGAGAAACTCTAGTTTTTTAGCTCTCTCTAAGTATCCAACAACATCATATAGATTGCAGTATTTAAGATTCCTAATAGATCTATAAAAAAGTATGGTCACTTAAATTTCTTATATAGGATGATGTTCAGTCATTTAATTATCCTCATAACTAGATGGGTTTGGTGCTTAATTTATAGCAGAATCAGAGGTTTGGCATTTATGTTCATGGTAGAAAAACAATCCTCATGTTTTTTTAATTTTTAGGCTTATGTGAATATTTCTCCTTAAAAAAGACATGAACGTACTCATCCATAGTCTTTCTTAGTTTGTTAAAAACGCAATAAGACATACTAGAGGTCAAATAACCAAGGAAAATTACTTCATTTCATTTAAAGGAAAAAATTTTAAGATTATAATTAGTATTCAAAATAAATAATTTGCGACCAAAATTTATAATGTAGTTTAACTTTGTATTTATATTATTTAAAATTAAATAATGGGTTTTTTTCAATTTAGGTCTAATGAAAACTCTATTTATAATGTAATAGGTTTTATTCACAACCTCTTAATAAAAGTAGTATTCTAAGTCGTATTCATATAGCATAGTCTATGATATCTGTTGAAGTATTCTATATTCTATTTTATTAAATCCATTCTGTTTAGAGTTCATAGGAGCAGTGAAGTTATTATTATAGCCATTTTTTGAAAAAAAAGATTGAAATTCATGATTTTCAAACTCATGACCACTTTCACATCGTTTGGGATTAATTTTATATCCACATAGGTTTCTTACATATTTATAAGACACAGTAAAATAAGAAAAACCTTATGTTTTTCAAGATAAAAAGAATACCCATGTATACCAAGAAAACTCATCTACCAGTACATAAAATTTGTGCTTCCAATTTAAACATGAAACTCTAAAATTTCCAAAAACATCCATGTGAACCAACTAAATTGGACGATAATTTGAAACTTAATTCATTAATTTAAAATAAATATTATGTTGTTTTCCTTTTTGTGGATACATACTTTATTATTTGCGAACTCACATTTGGGATGAACCAGACTAACCCCTTCCTCGTATGCTTCTTATGTGATTAAATATTACAGTGGCCATGTCTCTCATGCCAAATCCATGATTCCATTATGACTGAAAAATAAAAAAGACCAAATCTAAGGAATCCGAGAATCAGTATTAATAGTATAAACATTTTCATTTCTTAAGGTAGTAAATATTAATGGATTTTTGGGATTAAAAACATTATAAGAATAAATTACAAACATCACATGAATACTATGTTTCCAAAATTGTGAAATTCTACAAAAATTTTATTTTTAACATAAAAAAATATAATTTAGAAATTAAAACAAAGTTAGTGTTACCAATTTGGCCTAGTCTAATAATTTTTTCATTTAGATTTGTCACCAAAGGTGGAATGACCACTGATTACCTCTATGAGATTCTTGAAACTTGGGTAGTCTTCTATCATATGTTTGGAGTAAAAGTTTTCCATGTACCCTAGATTTCTACAGGATCTCTCCAAAAAGATTACCTACAAAACAATGTTATTAACATAAATGAATTTGGTACCCATATTTTCTTAGCTCCGTATATTTAGTGGTTAGGGTTTTATGAACCCACATTTTATTAATTGGTTTTTTAATAAGACAATAAAATATTTTAAATAAACTATATATTAGGGATATTTGGAAAATAACTAGTAGAGGAATTTTCAGATTTAGACATAGGATAAAATGTTCTTTTAATAACTCATCTTTGTTCATGTTGGTAGCCTAGACTAGAAATGTTCTTAAGATAAGTTTTTTCCAAAAATACTATTTATAGTTTATCATCCATTTGAACCATTAAAAATATTTCTTTAGTTTCAAATATTAAATTTTTAGTTTATTATTATTCTTTATTAATTGATCATTCATTTATTTCTCCATAGTGATATAATATTTATCATTAATAGATAAAAAATGTTGTCTCTCCAGAACATTGTATTTATATTTGAGTTCATTTAAAGTATAATTATGCATGTTTTAGTACTCAAATATTTTTCTGGAAATATTTTCGTCATTTACATAATCATAGAGATCAAAATTAAATATAGTAAACACACCAGGTACCTTAGATTTCATTATCATGAATCACATGTCAGCTCCATCCATCTTTTCATCCTGAGTAAAATCTAAGTCACTAGATCTGTTATCATAGGTGTTCCATGTGGAAATCATGGATTTAATATATTTTCTATATTTTTACTCAAACTTATTATTATATTTTATCTTGGGATAATAATACTTATCATGGAATTTTCACTTATATTCATAATAGGAGATATATTTTTAGTTGTCATATAGTTTCCAATCCTTTTTACAACTTCATCAATCACCATATGTTTATTTTATGTTTTGTTACTAGAGGAATTTGTTTTTCCTATAAACCATATTAAACCATATTTCCAAATAGGATTTTTCTACATCACTATATGCTGGTGATTCTTCATCATTGTAGCTTTCATCTTATACTTTTTCATTGATTTTCATTTCTATGTAGATGAGATATATTTTCTCTTTGGCTAATCATCATCATCATGGTTGAATTTGATATATTCTTCATAAATCATAAAATTTCCAACCAATTCCATGAGAGTTAATTTACTACTGTGATAGGATTCTCATATTAACACAATTTTCCCTCTTTGCTTCTCAGAAAGACATCTCAACAATTCCATGATTTGTTCTTCATCTGACATTAGAGTTCCTAATGTGCTCAAAACATTGACTTTATCATTGAACTTGGGATACATATTAGAAATTAGCTCATCCAGTGGCATAGAAATAGTTTTATATTAAATTTTATAATTTTTCAGTATAATTTCATTAATAATTTTAGTTCCTTAATGTGAAATAGGTAATGTATCCCAAATTTCATAGGTAGTTTTACAAGAAGATATTCTATTGAATTAGTCATATCGTATGGAAAAGTAAAGTGAATTAATGGGGTTGAAATTTTTATAATAATAATTATTAGTATAATCAGCCCATGTAGCTATAGGGGTATGTGGTAACTCATACTTATCCTCTTCAGTATACCATATTTTAAAACTCACACTCTCAATGAATTTTTTAATATTTATTTTCTAGTGATCATATTTATTCAATTAAATGGGGAGCTATGTTAGTATTGGAACCTTTGTTCTACTATACATTTATAGAAATAAATTTTTAAATGATATAAATTTAAGACCATTATAATAATAATAAAATCACAGTTTATTATTTTGAGATAGATCTGATACCAAATATTGGTCCTATTGTGTATCTCATTAGTAGTACCCAAAAAAAATTCTATCAAAACAGGTTTTAAAAAATCCCCCAATTAATTAAAATATTCCAGTTAATCAACATAAAATTTAGGTATATGTTTTAATCATTTAACATATTTCTCAAATATTTAATACAACTATGATAGAAAAATAAAAAACTACATTACCTTTTGAAATGTATTTACTTAATTAAAACCTTGTAATAAAACAAATTGAGACATACTATCGGGGTATTAGTTTTTTTATAGTTAAAAACATATTCAATTTAAAATTTTATAAACAAAACAAAACAAAACAAAATGAACAATGGAATAAATACAATATGTTCAGTCTCAAGAATAGACACAATCCTATCCACATGAAAATAATCATCTTCAAAGAAATTTTTATAAAATAATCTAGGATAAAAAACCTGGATTGGGTGTACAACATCAATGTTTTCTAGGCCACAAAGGACCTTATCCATAATAGTCATGGGAATAACATAAATACCTGCAACACAAGGACCTATTCCACCAAAAGTGGTTAAATATGTGTAAAGAGAGTTAAATAAGAAATCATATTTATTATAGGTAAAGCATAATTGATAGTGTGCATGTTCAAAATATAGATTAAAAATACAGGTCATAATGTAATGAAACTAGACATAAAGATATAAAAATTATATGAAGAAATATTGTGTTTCTATTTATGATATTTTTAGTAACTTGTGACTCCTTGAAAATATTTTTATGTGATTCTTGATTCAAGGTTCAAAATATTACAACAAATAGTGGATTCTGAACTATTTTTTTTGAATGTATGGGAGGATCTGAGTGATCTTCAAGCCCCACATTCTAATAGTCATATGTAGGATAGATGTAGTGTGTAATCTGTCTTTTTTTCTCTATGTGTGTATCCCCATGATTCTAAATTTCATCATGTATATACCCATGCATGAGTGAGTCTTATTATTTACCGAATGTTATAATATTGGTATAATTTTTTTTGAAAAACTATCATCAGGATGTACGCCTCCTACTGATCATTTTTATGATCATTAATGATCTCTACAAGTATTAAAAGAACAATGATTATATCAAAAAATCAAATTAAATATCATAAAATATCTATTAGAAATATTTAATTCAAAAATAAATAGAATAGTGGAGGTGACTCTTTTGATTTGGTGATTTATCCTCTAGTAGTGATATAAGCTGGCGGTGATTCATTCCTATGATGACTCATCTTAGTAGTGGGTCAATCAAATAATTTTTCGAATTTTTATTCTGGAAGTAAACCAACTAAAATGGTGACTATTCTTTGGTGGTAGGTGTTTTCAACAATTTGTCAAATATTTTTCTAAATAGTGAGACATACACTATTTATGGGTCATTCCCATAGTTTTCAAACTATTTTTTAGTAGTGAAACAATGTTCACGGTAGGTTTTTCTATTACTTCAGTTTTTCATTCCAATAGTGAGTCAGCCCTAGTGGTGACTCTTCTACAATGGTGAGTCTTTCCCATACATAACCCTGAAAATTTCGAATCTATATTATTTCATAAAATTCTACCACAACACATAAAACTCCTTAATAGCATAATGAATGTGATATAGTGATAATAAAAACATGGGTTCCAGCTAAAATGTATTCTAAAAATTGAGTGCTTATTTCTAAATTAGTAATTAATACATTTGTATTGAGTAAGCCTGATTAAATTATTTCATAATTTAGTTAATAAAATTCAAAACCTCCAACTCAATTTCATCAATAAATTGGTTATATTTATATAACAACATTTCATGGTTTGTTTAAGCTGTGTGTTGAATGTTGTATGCACTATCAAAAATTTTATTTTTTAAATATCAATGGAATGAAGGTTCCTACATCCCCTCATAAAAAATTATTCCTTCATAATTTGATCTAATTATTTGTGATAAATGGCATGACATTCCAAAAATCATTTCTAAAAAACCACATATTAAAAATGGTAAATAATACATCCTCTTAAAAAAGGAAATTGAAATGTGAAGGTCATCTAGAATAACACATAACTAGGTTCTAAAAATATGGAAAATTATTTGGAAGTTAAAATTTTGTAATGGAGGAAAATAAATTTGTTAACAATTATGTACAAGGACAAATATAGTTGATAAAAATAATTTGAATTATTGTGAGAATGTACTCAACCACAAAACCAAAAATCAATAAGCTGTGAAAAAGTCAATAAATTCATTAGGAAATAATGTAACAGGACAACATTTTTTTCATGTTTCTTTTCCTATAGTTGAGTAATTCATTTTCCATATATCTTTAAAACATATGGAAATATACATACTTGACATGAATAATTATAACCCTTAAACAATTTCCAAAAGAATCTCACCATTCTCTCCAAATGATGATTATTCAAGATGAATTTTTCATGAATGACGTTCTAAAATCTACATATAATGAATATATAGTCCTAAATGGTATGAAATTATATTCGTCCTATAATAAAATACTAATGAAAACTAAAATAGTAATAATCATTTAAGATGATATCCGAAATGTATAATCTGTATAGAGGGAAATAATACATTTTACATAAAAATTTCTATAGTAACACCAATTGTTCCACATATATTATTGCATAATTAAATAAACATACATATAAATTAACCTCAATAACCTCAACATTACATAATGATATAAACTCATATGTGTTCCCATATCTGTTAACATATATCATGAAAAATTTATTTCCATTCTTCCCAAATGACATTTCTTGTCAAACCTCATGTTAAATATAATTCACAAAAAAATTTGAACCCAGTTGAGAATCCAAAAAACTAATATTAATAACCATGATAAGGCACTATATAAAATTATAATATAGTGAACATCACATAAAAAGTATCTGAAATAAAATATAGATACTAACTTGAATGGTCATCTTTTACATGATAATAAATATCTCTAAAAATGTCACCTTGTCAATGAATCATTTTTATCCATAGAAAATATCTACATCCCTAATCCAATAGGATATAATTAACAGGGAATCATTAATATATTAAACTATTATTTATTTAAACCCCAATACAGTATTGATCATTTAAAAAAGTTAAAGTTTGAAACAACATAAAAATACCTTCACATCAAACCTCAAGAGGGTTTTCCATTGTTATAATCATATATTCATACTTCAACATATAAACACATGATGGTGTCTATAAATATTAAGTTATATGAACTAGATGGAGGTCATCATGGCCCTAAAAATTACATTTTTTTAACCTAAACTATTATAGTAGTGCAGGGTTGATCCACAGAGAAGGCAGGTGAGTGAATTATAAGGATTTATTCAAAGATGAACTCCATTGTTTTCAATAGTGGAGGAAGTGAACATTTTTTTAACTTTTTATTAAAAAGTTTAAGTGGAAACAGTAGGATGAAACAAGTATTTTTACATTGAAACTAAAATTTACACTAAGTATGATAAATTATAGAAATACAATATACTAGTATTAAGAAGCAAGAAAACGAAGCTAGATCAACAAAGTACTCAGGAATTTTAAAATACTCGTACAAATGAATGTTCTCTCCATATCTTACAATTGAATCACATATCAAGAAATACTGGAGAATTTTCCTCTCTAGGAAACTCAATAGGAAGAGGATTAAGTCTTGGAGTTCACCACACCAAAACATAATTGAACTGTGATAAGTTTTTAAAAGATAACATTTGAAAAATAACTCGCCATAAATTTCCAATGTTTAAGTTGTTAAAGATTTGAAAAATGCACTCAATTTCAACCTTATAAGTTGATACTGAAGTTTGAAATTGAAAACATTGATGTGTGGATGATCAAAAGATTAGAAACAGAATAAGTCTAGCCAACTGATTCTAATTTCATAAAAATATAAGAAACTGAATATTTAAAGATCATAACCAGAAGGTTTTAAAATTTTTGAGCTGAGAAAGTTCAACCTATGATCATATTGTTTAATCTAGTGGAAAACATCCAAAAATAGAGTTCGAAGATAAAGGGAAGAGGGAAGAAAAATTCCCCAAGTGAAGCTCTGTCTTTAGGCTCCATAGCCTGCAGCACATCTCAACTTTTTCTCCCAAGTATCCGCTCTCGAGTCTAGTGTGTTCATGGAATGAAATAACCTCCCTTAATTCTGATACTGCTCTACTTTATATATCAACTATCATCTGCCACATGTCACCAAACATCTTCCACCAACTTTGAAAGCCCTTCACATGTGCACCACACATGTGCATTTTTTCATGACTGGCACGTCACACTAGTTCATCCCTCGTAACATACTTCTGCTGAGTTAGTTTAATGCACCTGGACGTTTTACCTTTTCTCGAATGAACCTACAATTTAAGAATAGAAAAATAAATAAACAAAATCACAATGAATAAAAAATAGATATTTTTATAAGATTAAAGTTATATTTCTTATTAAAATGTATAATTAAAATTAATTATTAATTAAATGATAATTAGCATTACATATTAATTAATTATTAGTATTATAGTTTTTAATTTATTATTTAATCTTTAATGAAGTTATTATGTTTTTATTTTATTATTATTCATTATTTTATTTTATTAATATAAATAATATTAATAATTAGTAAACATAACATAATCATATTTCTGAGATAGGAAAATATTTATTAATTATTTTATTTAGTTTACAAATAAAAAATGTTTATAAAGTTAATTTATATTAATTCACTATTATTTTTTTGTTAGTATAATTAATGTTTTAAGTAGTATTTAATGAATTGATTTTTTCATCTTAGTTTTGTTTTATGATTAATTATTAATTAATAAAATTATATTATATTATATTTCATATTGATTTATTAATGATAGTATTTATTATTTGATTTTTTTTATTTTTTTATTTGGGTTTATCTCTTCCCCCACCCCAAATCAGCACAACATGGGTGGGGGAAGAGGGTTTCAAGACTTCTTCTAGAGGAAGGCTCTACCGGCGGCTCCTCTCTTTTCATAGCAGCGCATAGAAGGGTGAGGTGCACCCCTCCCTACTCTGTCTTCTCCATCAGTGGAAACGCCCTTCCAGTGGTGCACTGGCCTCCTGCTCATAGCCTCCTCCTCTGCTCAACTCTGGCAGGCTACCCGTGTGTGGCAACAGGATCCAGCGATGCAGCTTCAACTTTCACCCAGTTGACACCTCCAGCAGCGATGACATCTGGTTCGGCTCCTCCAGGATGTGACTTCCGAAGATCCGCAAACAGTGTGGATTCAACTTCAAACTCACCTCATGCATGGTGGTCTTCATCAAGAGCTGTGACAAACTGGTTCATCTCCTTTACCCTAGAACATTATGATCTATTCGCAACATCGATGGGATGTTGGTTTTTAATTTGGTTGTAGATTGGTTTCATATTTGTAAAAGGGTAAATAAATATTCTATTTTTTTTTGTTGATTGATTGAGAATAGAATATGTTCTTTAGGACACAACGATGTCGATGCGTCAAAGTAGAAGAAGGACCGGTGAAGCTCAGACGGACAAAAAGACGAGGCTGGTGGTTCTTGTTCAGGGAGGAAAAACCGGTGGTGAAGTAGAAGATCAGGCAATCACGGCACATCAGCTTCTTTCTTGGACCTAGTGGTGATGTGGAAACGATGGAAAAATGGGTAGTGAGGTGTGAGGTAGAATGAAGAGACTGATTCATGGGGAGGAAAATGGAAGTTATAGGTGAGGCCTTCGGTTTGACACGATACACTGATAGTTTTATCAGAAGCCACAGATGATCGGTGTGAGTGGATTGTAGGGGATAGGTGCCACAAGACATCGGTAGCATCGATAGTTAAAAAAATATCGGTGAGTGTGTGAGTCACTGATAAAAGAAGAAACAGAATGGTGCATCGCGACAAATTATAAGACACCAATAGAAGAATAAAAAAACGAGTCACCAAAAATAAAAATCAATTGGCACGATGAGAAACCGATGGTGACGTAGAATATCGGTGAGTCAGTGACTCATCGATAATTGAAAATAAAATCCGAACTCACTGATAGAATGAATTAAATGGTTCCAAATGATGACGCCAAAAAACAAGGGTGTGTCTTCACAAACTGTTAGATAAAATTAAAAAAATATCCGTATGTAACACACAAATGAAGGAAATAAGAGAATCATAGAACGTTTAAAAATAGAGACTAAAACCGATGGAGGTATCGGCGCATTGCTACATCAGTGCGTCGCCAAAGACCGATGGTGTTTCAAAGTAATTGGTGCGTCACGACTCACCGATAAAATAAAAAAGTTCGTTGTCTCAGAAGATTGGTGTGACGCGGCATCAGTGCGTCAACACACCGATAGAACAAATTGAGATTTAGCCAATAAAAATTAATTTAAATCAAATAATAAAATTAAGAAAACATTAATTAATAAAAATAAAAGTCAAAATAGCTAAATTAGAAAATACTAATTTATTAACTGTAACTAAAATCTAATTATGTTATTCAACAAACTATAAATAAAAGTGACTAAATTATTAACTAAGACTATAAAAATTAATATTAAATAAATTTCTTACTAAATGAAAAACACATACAATGAAATATCTGCAGACATGAAATTTAAAAACAGTTAAATATATTAAACCACATAGTTAATTAATTAACTAACTAAATGAAAACATAAAATTAAGATCACGTATGTTTATAAAATTTAATTTCTAAACATTTTTACTGAGAAGAATAATTGAACTGGTTAATATGTAAAGATAATTTATTTAATTAAATAATACTTAAAGGGTAAAATTTTAAATAAAAAACTATATTAGGTTAATTCAAATAACAATGAACAATTAATTAAATAATAACATTTTAAATTATTAAATCATTATCAAATTACGATTATTAATCTAAAAAATATGTTAATAAATTTGGAATAATTAGAAAGACTATATAAAAGGACTAAAAACACATATTAAATTATAAAAAATGATTAATTAAAAAATGTAGTTATAAAATTACAAAAGTGCCATTATTTATTAAAAAGTGTCAAAATAATTAATTAAATTGATAAAAATTAAATAAAATGTGTGAAAAAACTATGTAAAAATAGAGCCACATCAAATTCCCCCACACTTAAGAATTTTTTTCCCTCAAACAATCTCATGTCTTATTTTCATTGAAAAACAATGAAGTGTATTTATGATTAAGATCACACTGTAACATGTCCAGCACTCAAAAATAGAGAACCAAACATAACAACAGTCTTTTTGAAGATGAATTACTCATATGAATCTTTACTATAACAAACACTCAAGAGTAATTAAGAAAGATATAAATCATCAAGAAATGAATATTTCATGCCTCATATTTGAAACTACTTAACGATTCACTTCAACCCAAGAACATGTTATAAATTCAAAATTGACCAGATGAAAAATATCAATGGATGTATGAACTTAACCGAGGAACTTGGTACTTTTATTTTTCACCTAGTTTGCAAAAATACATATTTTTTGAATCACCTTATTTATATGACCTAAATAATTTCCAAATAAAACAATTGTCCCCTACTTCATTTGGAGTTCATCATTACCCTCACCATAATGAAATCATTATTGACCCTAGACACTTTATTTTATTTTTTCCAAGCCATGTATCATTGTGCTAAGCACTATGAAATGCACTTATTCAGAGTGTACAGAGGGATTATATTAAACAGAAATTCACCCTGCATCTAGGGTCTCAGAGACTCACCATGGGATCCCAAATTCCTAAATTACTCCAGTTTCAAAAGATTTTTATAGAAACCGTTTACATTGGCTCATTAAAGCAATTACATTAATAAATAAAATGAAATGAATCCACTAGGATCAATTTAATCTTCCAGTTCCAGAGGTTATGATCATAATTCAATAACTTGTAACCCAAATCACTTTCAAAGATATCCCTTAACCCAAATTTCCATAAATACACGAAGTAAATATCACTCAAAAATCAACCCTTATAATAAATCTCAGGTTCAAAGCAGTTCTTAACTACCATAATAGAACATGTCCTCAGGAAAAAACCCAATTGAGAAGAGTGTAAATCCTAAAACTTTGCATGAATTTTGAAAAAAAATTAACCATTATTTTCTTTTTTTTATCATAAATTTTATGTTGCAGTGGGAATTGATGGGCTTTCATTAAAATGCAGTTTAGCATAGTTAATAATTAACACCCTTCCCCCACACTTAGAACCCAATTTCTTCCACAAATTTGACTCTATAAGTGGTGAAGAACCATTAATCAATTAATGTTCAAAATAGAATTTCAATTTACCAGATTAATGACATGTATAAAGTGTCTCAATGATGTTAAAAAATATATATTGTTTTTCATAGTGAATAAATAATCGGCAGGTTCATTAGCAAGTAAAAACATTATCATTTATGTCTAGTGACAAAGATTTTAAATACAGCTCTAAAGTAAATGTGACGTGTATGTTCAAAATTAATTGGGTGTAAGCATTTTTACAATGTATGATTGAAATAGATGTTCAATACAGCAGAAAGATGCATGCTAAACACCATATAGAATAATCGGTTCCCATGAAAAATAAAAGAACTAGCAAACATGTACCCCCACCCCCACACTTAATTTCCTATAGTGAGATATTAATTTATTATTTATCAATGAATTCGAATTTCCAGCAAGAGGCGCATGCAGAATTTTATATACTAGCAGAATATTTAGTTCAGTAGTTACACAAGCAGCAGAATTTTATTAGAAAAAACAGAAGCTGAAATAGATGCAAAAGATGAAGTGCGTCTCTGACTAGGTTCATGTCTAGAAATAATCATGGCAATTCCACTCCTTTATTACAAAACATAAGTATCCTAAATACACAAATCATGAAAACCAGGAACAAAAATCTAGCAGAGATATAGAATCTATGAGACAACAGAGCAACACTTTATTCAGTACAAAATAGTACAAAAATGAAAACAAATAAGGATCATGGGTTGACTCCCATTAAGCACTTATTTTAAAGTCATCAGTTCGACTTTATTTAATCACAATTTTTTATTGACTAACATAAAAAACACCATGGGTTGCCTTCCATGCAACAATAGGTTTAATGATCCCTACTGGACTCAACTAGAAACTAACCGTAATCACTATGTAGATTTGGTTTCCTTAATAGGAACCACAAAATGTGTTTGGACCAATTATTTCTAATAGAAAGATGATATTTGTTGGGAACAAGACTCAACACATCAATAACTGAATTATCATAGCCTAAAATAACCCCTATGTAGAACCCTTTAACAGTTGTGGGCATAGTGCTTCCCACTTCCATAATATGTTCATACATTTCAAGATTTGAATACTCATGTAAGGAAAACATAAAACTAGGTACTTCAAAGGGTGTGGCATTTTTATCATGGCCAACTCTCTCTCTTTCATCATTAACAAATTTAAATTCAATGTTTCTCATGGGAGAGTTCTGATTAGTAGACTCATAAGGGAGTTCAATTATGTGCTGAATTGAATCATGTACAATGGAATACAAGTATGATTCCCCATTTGGACTACTATCAGTATCAGGAAAAGGCTCAACACCCATCATAGTTGAGGTTTCCAAAGTGAAAATCATACAAGAGAATTTATTTTAACATCAAATGATTCAGGTCTAACAATATTGTAAATCACTTCCAAAAGATCCTCATCTATTAACTCACATTGAACATATACTACTTCTATCAAATCAATTCTACAACCATCATCTAGTGTGTGTTCAACCTATTTCTCATGTTCAATTTCAAAAGGGTCAAATTCTAAAACCATGTTAATTGAGTGTTGCAATTCAATTTCAAGAGAAGAATTGTAAAATTCAGTTTCAATTAATTCAGTTTCAAGAATTTTAAAATTAAGACAATTCTACTCAAGTTGGAGGATAATGATTACCATTTCATTGCACAATGATTCAAAAAAAGTGATTACTATGAGAATAGGGAAATGAAAACTGATCACTTAGTATTGCATCAAATATCATTCCCTCATCCTCATCATCCAACAATATTTCAGAAATTATTGGGTTTACAGATTTAAAAAAAAGAAGAGTGGTGTTCCATTCAAGTTTATAAATTTCAGATTGTATATTCTCTAGCTTAAGGCTCTCTTCCAAAGTGTTCCCAATATTTAGATCAAACTCATTATTCACAAATTCAGAAAAGTTGGGTGAAGATTTTTTAATATTCAAATTTTCATTTTCTAGTATATCTTCAACCCGAGTGACTTCATTCTCCAAATTTCTAAAATAGTGATTTTTCTGAAAAAAAGGAATAATGAAAAAAACTAGGCAATCTTTTTCAATCAATTTTCATTAATCTACCGAAATGTCCAAATCAACACCATTAAAGCTATTTTTGGGATTTTTAATGTTATTATCTTGACATAGTGAGTAGGTTATTTGCATATTTAGTGCAACAGAATCATATTTTTCAAATAGAATGGTTTCTTGTCTAGTTTCACAGTCACTCTCGTCTTCAATTTGATTTTTAAATCTTCTGTAAACATTTTATTTTTCATTTTCTTCAAATTATTCTTGTTCTTTAACACTTTATTGTAATTTCGAAAGCATGTTTTCTAATATTTTCATTATTTTATATTGCTCTTGAGAATCTCTAATTTGAATTTCAAGGGTTTGGTTAAACCAGGTGTTCCAATTATTCTTCCTAGTATCCAGTTTGGTTTCAATTAAATCATGTTTAGCTAAGAATTCAGGATTAGATTCAAAATTTTCATCTTCTTCAATGTAAACATCATGTTGTGGCTGGTTATCGACACACTGTTAGGCAGTGTGCCCATAACTGGCACAACACACATAATGAGGCCCCAATTGATTCTAGTACTAGTGATGTTCCATTTTTTAAAAATAAAATCAAATGAGTTTAAACACAAAAAGTTTCATAGTTGAGCAGAGTTTTTCAAAAATAGCACATGAAACAGATACAATTCAATGCAGTTTTTTTAATCAGATTTTTATATGAATTTTTTTAATTTTATTTAAAAAAAATTATAAACCATATAACACTCAGTGCGTTCCTTCCCCAGAAAAGGCACCAAATTTTGAACTAGCCGGAGGTCATCACGACCCTCAAAATTACATTTATTAACCTACACTAGCAAAGTGGCGCATGGTCGATCTACATAGAAGGCAGGTGAGTGAATTCAATGGTTTTATTCAAAGATAAACTCCACTGTTGTCAAGAGTGGAGGAAGTGAACATTTATTTTACTTTTTATATTTATTAAATTATAAAGTGGAAAAAGGATGATGAATCAAGTACTTTTACATAGAAACTAAAATTTATACTAAGTATGATAAACTAGGGAAATACAGTATACTAGTATTAAGCAGCAAGACAAAGAAGAGAGATCAACAACGTACTCAGGAAATTTAAACTATTGGTATTAATGAATGTTTTCTCCATATCTTACTATTGAATCACACATCAAGAGAGACTGAAGAATTTTACCTCTCCAAGAAAATCAATAGGGGGAGGATTAAGTCTTGGAGTTCACCACACCAAAACATAATTGAACTGCTAGATGATTTTCAAATATAACATTTGGAAAAGAACTCGCCATAAATTTCTAAAGATTATGTTGTTAAATATTTGAAAAATAAATTACAGATTTACCTCTCCAGTTGATATTGAAGTTTGAAATTGAAAACATTTAAGTGTGAACGATCAAAAGATTAGAAACAGAATCAGTCTGGCCAACTGATTCTAATTTCATAAAAAGATAATAAAATGATGATTTAAAGATCATAACCAGATGTTTTTAAAATTTGGTAGATAAAAATGTTCAATGTATAATCATATTGTTTAGAATAGTTGAAAACATTCAAAATTAGAGTACAAAGATAAAGGATAGAGGGAAGAAAAACTCCCCAAGTGAATCTCTGCCTACGGGCTCCTTGGCCTCCATCTCGTCTCCTGTGTTGCTCCCAAGTATCTTCTTTCGAGTCTGGTGTGTTCGTGGAATGAATGAAACTCAATTAATTTTGATGTTGCTCTATTTTATATATCAACTATCATCTACCGCATGTCACAGAACATTTTCCACCAACTTTGAAAGCCCTTCACTTGTGCACCGTACATGTGCGTTTTTTCGTGACCGACACATCACACTAGTTTTTCCCTCGTAACTAACTTCCGCTGAGTTAGTTGAATGCACTTGGATGTTTTCCCATCTCATGATTGAACCTATAAAGTTAGAACATAAAAATAAATAAAAAAAGTGAAATGAACGAAAAATAGTTATTTTCTAATATTTAAAGTTATATTTCTAATTAAAAAGTTTACTTAAAGTTAATTAATAATTAAATTAAAATTATTATTACATATTAATTAATTATTATTATTATAGTTATTAATTTATTATTTAATATTTAATAATTTTATTATGTATTTAATTTATTATTATTCGTCAGTTTATTTTATTAATATAAATATTATTATTAATTTGTTAACATAACATAAAGCTATTTTTGAGTTAGAAAAATATTTATTAATTATTGTAATTAGTTTACAAATAAAAAATGTTAAAAGGTTAAATTTAATTAATTAACTATTATTTGAAAGTTAATGTTATTTTTGTTTTACGTTAGAACTATTTAATAAATTGATTATTTTCATCTTAGTTTAGTTTTATGAATAATTATTCATTAAAATAATTATTTTATATTATATTTATTATTGATTTATTAATGTTAGTATTTATTATTTGTATTTATTTATTTATTTATTTATTTGGGTTTATCTCCTCTCCCCCCCAAATCGGTGCAACAGGGGCAAGGGTAGAGGGTCTCGTGATTTCTACAAAAGGCTCTACCAACGGCTCCTCTCTTCGCATAGCAATGGATGCAAGGGTGAAGCGCGACCCACCCTGCTCTGTCTTCCTCCATCAGTGGCAGTGCCCTTCCTGTAGTAGTTCATTTCCAGTGGTGTGGTGGCCTCCTGCTCATAGCCTCCTCCACTGCTCCACTCTGGCGGGCTACCCGGGGGATAATTTTTTTATCTGGGTTTTTAAATAATTAAAATTTGATAAAAGGGTATAGGGTTAGAATATTTTTAAAAATGGGTCGGGGATGCGTGAACGGCGTTCACGCATCCCGGACCCGGGCGTGATGCGTGAACGCCGTTCACGGATCTTCCCGAGAGAAGAGATGCGTGAACGGCGTTCACGCATCTCACAGAATACCTAAATGATTCATTTTTTCTAACCTAGATCATATGGAAAGGTATTTCACTTAGAGGAAAACATGCAAGGGTAAATAATCTATGTGGAGAAACTCTACTCATATGACTTACAAGGAATTTTTGTATCCTGAAAGAAGTCATATTAAGATAGAAAATAAGTTCAATGTTTTTAAAGATAAAAACGAGTATCAAAAAATGGTGTTTAAAGAACCAAAATCAAATCCCTCGTAATAATAATCTTGGAAGAGAAGATGAAAAATTTGGAAGAAAAATAATGAGGTTGTACCAGCTGTGGAGGAGGGGGAAAATGTATTCCAAATAAAGAGGAAATTCATGGGAAGGAAATATGTGCATAATCCATGAAGCATGTAATAAGAAAAAAATCACATCCCATGCTTGGCTTAGAAATAAGAAGAAATAAAGGATGAGAGAAAACTCTCACATTGAATGTTTCCTCTATAGAATACAAGAGGTTCCTCCTTATTCCTTATTATTTTATGTGTTATGAGTTTACTTGAATGGAATTGAAGGAGAAGTATTGTTCATCATGGAGTACATAAATTCCCATGATGAAGAATGAGTTCATCTCTTAAGGAGGATCTTATAAGAGATTTGAGGTATTCCAATCACATTATCTTACATTTTTTCTTAATTATATTCATTAAGGTTGAGTACTTATTTAATGAAAAAATGAGAAAAGGGGGATTTGTTCTTGCACTTGAACTTTCTAATGTGTTTTTTGAAGTGTGTGCAGGATCATGTATTTCTTATCTTAAAATTACTCATCCTGATAATTGGGAATATCTAATTTTAGTATCACATATGAGTATGTGTTATAGGTAGATTATATTATATTGGTTATTTAATTATTTCTTTCTACACTAGGATGGATCATATAGATATAGTGTTTATTAACTAAAGGCTTTGTTCCAAGTATCATGTCATATCATCCCCTTAATTAAAATATATGTGATGATTATTTTGAGAAGAAATATGAGTTTAAAATTGTCCAATTATCCTTTTCATTTTATTTTAAATAAGGGGGAGAATAATTGATGTTACCATATATTAACTTTTATGATATGAATGGATATTAACAACAGAAGATAAAGGGGGAGATTGTTGGAAAAAATGGTTGTATGTTTTATCAATATGTCAATAAGTATTCGGGTGATTAGAAGATCATATTTTGATGAATCCACGTGAATCAGATTCTTACATGAGTTGTAACATTTATGTGAAGAATGGAGAAGACTCGAGCATTGGGTATTTTTGATGAGTTTTTGTATTTTATTATGTAATTAAATATGAGTTACATGTATGAATATAGATAATGATTCATAGAGATAGACACCACATTAAGAAGAAATAGGGGAACCTTAATCCTTCTAGTATTCTTTATGAGTTGCATGAAACAAAATACCCACAGAAATTAATGGGGCATTCAATATGAGGAAAATATGATACCACTACTGATGAGTATTCATATATAAATGTGTAATTAAATGTGTTATTACTAAACAAATTTAAATAAGGATTTAAATGATTGATTTTAAATCATGTAATAATGATATATTACCCATGAACAATTATTGTTTGTTTTGTGAATAATGTGTGTATGAAGGTGATGAAGACTCTGTGTTGAATTGAAATATTATTTCTGATAACTCGATACAATAATGTATCAGGTAAATACAGAAAGATGAATTGATGAGTTCTTGAGTATTTGAATATTGAGGAGAATCTAGATTGCACAAAATCTGAAAAGAGTCTTAATATAATAATTTCTAAAATTATTGATAAAGTACACAAGGTAGGAGTGACTAGATTTCTTATAGAGTAAGTCTATTTGAAGAAGAACTTCTTCCTAAATTTGGAAGTAGATGTATCTTTTGGATTATAGAGTAGAATGAATCTCCAATGTATTATGGAGAAAGAGAGTGTATAGTGGATTATTTTTTGTTATAGAGAGGAAAAATGGATTATATGTCATTGTATTAACTTGTTGAGATAGTGAATAATACATGTTGGGGGGTATAACCAATATAGAAATGAGTAGTATTTTCAAAATAACCCTGTAAATAATATTTGATAAAGTCACATAGTGACCCTCAAGGCTATGGAATGTGCATTCTAAGAATTCCCCATATTTCCACAAAAATAATATTTGATAAACGGTTTATTCATGTGCATCACTAATACACCACTCATTATTCCTTAAGATCACTAAATATTCTGATTCTAATTCATACCAAAATAAATCTTTATCCACATAACAGGCTCTTGTGTTCTAACACCAATCATTACTGCTTTCTGTTTATGAACAATAACCATACCATTTGTGGCATTACGATGTATCATTTTCTTCCCTAAACATTTTTTAACTATTTTTTGGACCTATGAACCATAATTTCCCTTTTTTCCATCACTTGTGTGACCTAATTTCCTAATATCATATTAGGAGTCAAGAGTTTCTCTTGATCCTATATTTAATTGTAGGCCAACAAAATCCTCTTAAAGTTCTTCAATACATTTTACTTGGTCTTTTAATATGTTATTCATAAAATAAATAGCCTTGGATTATTATTTAACCTTTATCTTGAACTTATTGAATTTATATGAGTATTATGGAATTTCTAATCATATTATTTATTATACACACACACATATATATATACATTGGTAGATAATTTGATAACAGTAAGACACTTATTAAAGGTATAATAGAAGTCTAGATAACAGTAATACACATACAAAACGTATCATAAATCAAATGTCAACCTAATCTACGCCTCCGGTGTGGATGCTCCTCTGTCCCACAGTCAGGCGTATACTGGATGCGTCCACGCCGTGTCTGTCTACGTCTGTGCTCTGGCGTACGCTGCGCATCCTCATCGACAGCCACCTCCACATCCTCCTGTGTGACAGACGGTGGATGTACAGTCTCACCGCCTGTACCCTGGCCTGCATCTAAGGATAGTGGAAGCTGGCTGGAACTCTCACCAATATAGGAAGTAGATGGCTGCTCTGCTACGGATGACTGCAATAAAACATAGAACTCAATCCAGTCAGCGTCTGTAAGTACCTGTGGCTGTGCCTGAGAAGCTGGAGGAGCATATGACTGGTCATGCTGAACACCCTCCTCCAGTGGAATAATATCATGTGGTTGAGCAAGCTGAGCAGCCTCATCCTGTGGAACAACAACAGGCTCCGCGGCCTACGCAGCAGGCTCCGCGGCCTCCGCATGCCAAGAACCAGCTCCAGCATTCAAAATTTTCTTTTTCAACAACAGCAAAAGCAAGTGGCAGAGGAGCGCGATTACCATCCTGTGTGGCAGCAACGAGTAGAACACCTGTATACTTTCCATAAAGGAATGTGCCATCTACCTGAATAAATTGTTTACAAAAGGGAAATGCAGCAATGCACGGTCTGAATGCCCAAAAAATCCTCTTGAACTTCACCTTTGACCGATCAACTAGATGATTTTGGGATACATACTCAACAGTGTCCAACTGATAAACAATCTGATTATTGAGAGACAAAAATTCCATAAGTTGTGGCAACAACGCATAAGACTCATCCCAATCACCATACACTTTTACAATGGCTTTCTGTTTTGCATTCCAAGCTTTGTTGTATGATACCTTATAGTTATACAACTGTTGAATTCTTTCCTGAATAAGGGCAACAGGAACATCCTGACTTGTTCGTATCATCTCACAAATAACAGTAGATATAAACTCTGCATCAAGAGAAGAGTGATCTTGTGCCAAGCTGGGATGCAGACAAGTGTGTGGGCCTTCTAATTTGGTTATCTTCCAACATCCATAACATTTATCAAATACTGCTCTTAATCGAAATTTACATTCTGACCCATATTTTTCACAACGAATGAGATATTTGGTCTTCTTTGACTCATAAACCACAAATGTGAAATGCCGCTCAATGTGGTATTGCTTTATCACATTTTTCATGACCTGTTTACTTTCGAACTCCTGCCCAACATATATGGCATTATCATTTGATGCAGGAATATTCCCTATAATGCCAGGGAATTCAGAAGCTGGTGTAATGACATCCCAATCAAGAAGTTGTTCACGAGACATTCCTCCAACTAAGGAACTCAAAACTGAAGGCTGATTACCACTAACTGGTGGATGTAGTGGATATTTGTCTCTCAAAGGAACCTCAGAAGGTTCACTTCTAACCACATCATCTCCTGCTGACTCCCCGGATTCTTCTTCCTCAGATAAACTTTCTTGCACTATATCAGCACAGAAAGGGATGTCATCTACATTTCCTTCCAAATTTTGATGATCTTCCTCATTACATTCTTCCACAGGAGTCGTATGAGAAGGAGGCAATAAAGAAGACTGTTGTGAAGGACCGACTTCTATAGAGTTCACAAAGCATGGTTCTGTAGTAATCGATTGCACCACATCAATATCAGAAATGACAATAAATAATTCCATCAAACCATTAATACACTGTTGCCTGAATAACTGAGAAGCCTCCATCCAATCCTCATCATCGACTATAGGGTAGTCGCTGTGCCACATACGCTCAGGATATTGAAGATGTCGGTATCTAATTGAAGTGATTGCTTGTCCTGCACTCAATTTTAACCGACTATGAATCTTATTACGAACTGCATCCAATGTCATACAACCATGGAGATTTACCACTTTGACAGGTGGCACACTGTAGCTAAAACCCTGCTCGGTACAAATTACCTCACCGTTGCAATATATTTGAGCAGACATAATTACCTATTAAAAAAAAATTTAAAAATATTATACACTACATTAAAATTTTAAATTATTTAATTTGGTTTTGAATAATTGATTATCTTGAGACTTTTTTATGTATTGATTTATCACTGTTAAGGTATAGTGATTGTGATTTTAGCACAAAATCAAATTTAATATAATGTTTCATAAAATTTGATTACTTATGAATATATAATCATGACTTGATCTTGAGACTTGCGATTAGTTTATCATTATCTGATAAACTAACCACAATTGATATGATTAATCTCCTGTCTCTATTATCAAATATTGCAGCAACCGCCAATCTCCTGTCAAATAGCAACGCCTCCTCTCGAACGAGTTCTCAAATGCCTCTTCGTCGACACCTCTTCGGGGATGCCTCTTCGTCGCCACCTCTTTGGGGTGTCAGTCTTTTAATTACAAATTTACTCACATGCATGTGAGAGGGTCTAGGGGTATGAAATACATAAATTAATTTAAACGGACACGCAGGTCCTTACACATACTGAGAGATGACTCGCAGGTCATCAATACCGAAAAAATGCAATTATTACAAATTGAATAACAACATACACAAAATAAAACATGCAATTTCAATTATGCATGGTCGGTCATCTCAAGATCAGTCATCACTCATACCGTGTTTTTTGGTATATTTATTATATTATCTGTATTATATAAAATCTATATTAAATACTACACCTCTTTTACAAAAATTTAACTTCATGTGTATATATATATATATATATTTATTAAAAACATTAAATAAATTTTATTATAACTGATCTAATTGAGATTTACATAATAAACACTTTTGTTATTTTAAATTTTATGAAATTGTAATGTTTTTTGGGCATTCTTCTACTTTTCAAAATATAAGTAAATATATTTTATACTTTATTGATTAAAAATATTATTACTAGTAAATAAAAGTAATTCAATTTACATTTACATCAAAACCATCCATTAAAATAAATTTCTCCAACATAAATTACTTTTTCTAAACATTAAAAATTTTAGACATAACATAAAACATTCAATATTTAGACAACAGACATTCAAAAAATTAAATCATACGAACATTCAACATCAAGAAAATTAAATCATACAAAACATTTCATGCATAACATATGAAATAAATAAATCATACACACAATTAAACATACAAATGAAATAAATAAATACAATTAAACATACAAATGAAATAAATAAATACAATTAAACATAAAAATGAAATAAATAAACACAAATAAACAATTAAATTATTAAATAGAAATTTTACCTCAATAAAAGCAGCAAATATTTGTTGAGAAAGAATTTCTGCAGAGCTTCGCAACGAAAATCAGAGGAGAACAATGGGTATTGGGGGGGGGGGACCCCTCCTTTTATAATTTTTCTCGGCCGGATGCGTGAACGCCGTTCACGCATCCTTCAGCTCGTCCGCGAAGGATGCGTGAACGGCGTTCACGCTTCCTTTAGCTGGTCAGCAAAGGACGCGTCAACGCCGTTCACGCATTACCGTCGGGGTCCGGGATGCGTGAACGGCGTTCACGCATCCTTCCGCGGCGAAGGATGCGTGAACGCCGTTCACGCATCACCGACCCATTTTTAAAAATATTCGAACCCTATACCCTTTTATCAAATTTTAATTTTTTAAAAACCCAGATAAACAAATTACTCTTACCCGGGTGCAGTAATAGGATCCAGCGATGCGGCTTCAACTTTCACCCAACGGACAACTCCAGCGGCGATGACATCAGGTTTGGATCCTCCATGATTTGACATCCCCAGATCCACAAACAGTGTGGATTCAACGTCAAACTTTCCTGATATGTGGTTATCTTCATCAGGAGCTGTGACAAACTGGTTCATCTCCTTTAGCCTAGAATAGTATGAGTTGTTCGTATTAGTGATGGGATGTTGGTTTTTATTTTGGTTGCAGATTTGTTTTTGATTTGTAAAAGGGTAACTCAATATTCTATTGTTGGTGATTATTGATTGATAATATAATATTTTTTTAGGACACATAGATGTTGATGCGTCAATGTAGAAGAAAGAGAAGAGAAGCTCAGACGGATAGAAAGACGAGGTTGTTTGTTCGTGTTCAGGGCGGAAAAACTGGTGGTGAAGCTGGAGTTCAAGAAATCGCGGTGCATAGGCTTCTTTCTTGGACCCAATGGTGAAGCGAGGAGGATGGAAAAAGAGGTTGCGTGGTGTGAGATAAAAGAAGATACCGGTTCGTGCGGAGGAAGATGAAAATTTCATGGGAGGTCTTCGGTTTGACACGATACACATATAGTTTTATCTGTAGTAGCAGATGATTGGTGTGAGAGGATTGTAGGGGATAGGTTCCACAAGACATCGGTATCAGCGATAGTTAATAAAAATATTGTTGAGTGCGTGAGACACTGATAACATAATAAAAATAATGGCGTGTCGTGACAAATAATATAACACCGATAGAAGAATAAAAAAACAAGTCACCGAAAATAAAAAGAAATAGGCACGACGAGAAACAGATGGTGACATAGAATATCAGTGAGTCAGTGACTCACAGATAATTGAAAATTAAATCTGAACTCACTGATAGAAGGAATTAAACCGTGCCAAATGACAGTTCCAAATAATAGTAGTGTCTCATGACAAACAGTTCGTTAAAATAAGAACAAATATCATTGTGTGGCACACTGATGAAAGAAAAAAATGAATCAACGAAAGTTTAAAAAGAGATACCGAAACCGATGGAAGGATCGGCACGTCGCAACATCAATGTGTCACAAAATACTGCTTCTGTTTCAAAGTAATCTCTGAGTCACAACTCACTGGTAAAATAAAAAAGTTCGGTGTCTCAAAAGATTGGTGTGACGCGGCATCGATGCGTCAACTCATCGATAGAACAAAATGAGATTTATCTAATACAAATTAATTTAATGAAAATAATAAATTAAAGAAAACACTAATTAATTAAAACAAAAGTAAAAATAACTAAATTATTAAAAGGCTAATTAATTGAATGTAACTAAAATCTAATTAATTTATTCAACAAACTATAAATAAAAGTGACTAAATTATTAACTAAGGATATAAAAATTAAAATTAATTAAATTTCTATCTAAATGAAAAACACATACAAAGAACAATCTACAAACATGATATTTAAAAATAATTTAAGATATTAAACAACAGAGTTAATTAATTAACTGACAAAATTAAAACTTGAAATTAAGATCATGTTGTTTTATTAAATTTTATTTCTAAACATATTTACTTAACAGAATAATTAAACCGGTTAATAAGTAAAGATAAATTATTTAATTAAATCATAATTAAAGGGTAATGTTTTAAATAAAAAACTATATTAGGTTAATGCAAATAATAATGATAAATTAATTAAATAATAAAATTTTAAATTATTAAATCATTATCAAATTAAGATTATTAACCTAAAAAGTAAGTTAATAAATTTGGATTAATTAGAAAGACTATATAAAAGGACTAAAAACATATTTAATTAAAAAAAATGATTAATTAAAAAATGTAGTGATAAAGTTACAAAAGTCCCATTATTTATTAAAAAGTATAAAAATAATTAATTAAATTGATAAAAATTAAATAAATGATGAGGAAAAACTATGTAAAAATAGAGTCACATCATTAGCCTCATGTGAACAAATTTATTCATTTAAAAATTAAACTAATCCTTATTTATAAAAAAATCATAGACTATTTAAAACAACAAAAAAATTCAATAATCTTCATCAATGTTCACTTAATAAATTTTTCATCAAATCACCAACAAATTACATAGTCCCCAATATTAACCCATTATCTTTATCAATTTAAATCATCTCTTTATCCCATATAATCATTATAACATTAACACGAAATCAAATTTATTTTTCATTAGTACCTCTTACATGTGCTTCTAAATCCATAAATAAAATAAACAATGGAACTACCATAGATGCATTGTGGTTATTATTTCCATAATATCATTGATATTATACTTTAACAACATCATTATAAAATCCAAAGTAATAAATACTTCAATCCTTGCACTTTAATGATTAGCATAGTATAACTACTTCCTTCATATAAGATTTTACCAATTGATATGTGAATTGACATTGATAATTCCCATATTCCCCACACAAAATACATTGAACTATAAATGGTACTTTATGATGAACATTATATTCCTCCATTTAACTATTAATTATTTCATTACAATTTTTTGATATATCCCTTTAATTGAAAACAGAACACATTTCCCAATTCCTCTGATACATTCACTTTAGTTTCTCATTCCATATTTCCAACCTGATTAATTTTTTTATTTCATTCCTCTATGGTCTAATCCACGTTAGATCTCAAAAATCACTACTCTTCTCATACATGACGAGTTTGAGTGTTATTTTTAGTTTACATTTTTAAACATTTATCTTCATAAATTAAAATATACAATGAAACTATCTCTGACTCCAATCATCGTCTAATATGGTTTCTCGTAATCACAAAATTTTTCATGACATTTAGTATCAATAGGATTTCTATTTTTTCTAGCCACTGACTGAAACAATAAAATTATATATGACTCACAATCATCATAATGGCAAAAAAAAAATAATTATGAAAATCAATCACATTAAGTTTCAACCATGAAACCTTATTTTTAAAAAAATAAACCATTGTTTTTACCGGGGAAATTGATGGTCATCACCTTTTAAGGTACATCATAATGGTTTATAAGAAAAATTGAAATTAACCCAATCATGTCCCCTAGGTAACGAACCAATTGTGCGGTGAGGGAACCATCACTATACACTAGAATGATTGTTGAGATAAATTCAACCCACTTTTTTGAGTTATTACCCCTAGATGTATCGGTTCTAAAGCCACATCCCACTACTGGAAATACACTATTTCCCAACGGTTCAGAACTGTTGGGAAAGCCCCTGAAACCGTTGGGAAAGATTTTCCCAACGGTTCTTAGAACCGTTGGGAAGTAAGCCGTTGGGAAAACTTTTCCCAACGGTTTACTGGCAACCGTTGCAATAGAGCCATAAAATTTACCCTACCCCAACGGTTTGGGTGAACCGTTGGGATATTTTTTCCCAACGGTTCTCCCAAACCGTTGGGAAAACCAAATACCATGGAACATTTTCCCAACGGTTCCAACCATTGGGAATTGGTGAAGTCTTTCCCAACGGTTTAAAACCGTTGGGAAAGACATGCTAAAAACTTATATGCCAACGGTTTGAAACCGTTGGCATACCTATGCTGCAAATTGCAGCACCCTGCAATTTGCACAGCCCCTGTCCCCTGTCCATCACCACCGGTCATCAGGCCTCATTTTCACCTCATTTTCACCTCATTTTCAACTCATTTTCACCTCATTTTCGATCCAACTATTGTACCAGTAATAAAATAAAACATACATATTCAATTACGAACAAATTCATACACATTTAACATATAATGGATCCTAAAACTATAAAAATCCATAATTAAATTACAATTCATAAACATACATAATTCATATAGAATTCAATTTAAAATTTAGATGACAATTATACGTGGAATCTGAAATTCAATTCATAATATGATCGGTTTTTTCTATACCATATATTTTTACCTCAAATGATGTCCATTTTAAACAAAATACATACACCTAAAGTGATACCGGCCACACCGCACCTCAGATTGAGGCGGGGTTAACTCGTACACGTCACATTTGACTCATGGATCGTTGTGCTAAAGTATCGACAGAATCCTAATGCGTTTGGTCGGTTTTCCGTATGCCAGTTGATGTTTTTCACTTAAAATGGCGTCCTTTTGAAACAAAAGATGGACACTATGAGTGGTGCCGACCACACCGCGTCTCCAATTGAGGCGGGGTTGATTCGTACACGTCACATATGACTCATGGATCGTTCTCCTAAAGTTTAAATGGAAACCGAATGCGTTTGGTCGGTTTTCCGTATGTACTTAAAATGTTGTCCATTTTAAACAAAAGAGTGACACTTAGACTCATCCCGACCACACCGCGACTCAGATTCATCCCGGGTTGGCTCGTACATGTCACATATGACCCATGGATCATTGTGATAAATTATAAAAAGATTCCGAATGCGTTTGGTCGGTTTTGCGTATGCCAGTTGTTCTTTTCATTTATAATCATGTCCATTTTAAACAAAAGAGACATAGTTAGAGCGGTGTCGGCCACACCACATCTCAGATTAAGACGGGGTTGACTTGTACACGTCACATATGACCCATGGATCGTTGTGCTAAAGTATCGATAGAATCCGAATGCGTTTGGTCGGTCTTCCGTATGTCAGTTGATGTTTTTCACTTAAAATGACGTCCTTTTGAAACAAAAGACGGACACTTTGAGTGGTGTCAGCCGCACCGCATGTCGGATTGAGGCGGGATGATTCGTACACGTCACATAGGACCCATGGATCGTTCTCCTAAAGTTACAATGGAAACCGAATGCGTTTGGTCGGTTTTCTGTATGTACTTAAAATGGTGTACATTTTAAACAAAAGAGAGCCATTTAGACTGATCCCGGTCACACCGCGACTCGGATTGACCCGGGTTGGCTCGTACACGTCACATATGACCCATGGATCGTTGTGATAAATTATCAAAAGATTCTGAATGCGTTTGGTCGGTTTTGCGTATGCCAGTTGTTCTTTTCACTTATAATCCTGTCCATTTTAAACAAAACAGACACAGTTAGAGCGGTGTCGGCCACACCGCGGCTCGAATTGAGGCGGGGATGATTCGTACACGTCACATATGACTCATGGATCGTTCTCCTAAAGTTTCAATGGAAACCGAAGGCGTTTGGTCGGTTTTCCGTATGTACTTAAAATGGTGTCCATTTTATACAAAAGAGAGCCACTTAGACAGATCTCGGCCACACCGCGACTCGGATTGAACCCGGGTTGCCTCGTACAGGTCACATATGACCCATGGATTGTTGTGATAAATGATCAAAAGATTCGGAATGCGTTTGGTCGGTTTTGCGTATGCCAGTTGTTCTTTTTCACTTATAATCATGCCCATTTTAAACAGAAGAGACATAGTTAGAGCGGTGTCGGCCACACCGCGTCTCGGATTGAGACGGGGATGATTGGTACACGTCACATATGACCCATGGATCGTTCTCCTAAAGTTTCAATGGAAACCGAATGCGTTTGGTCGGTTTTGCGTATGCCAGTTCTTTTCACTTATAATCCTACCCATTTTAAACAAAACAGACACAGTTAGAGCAGTGTTGACCACACCGCGCCTCGGATTGTGGCGGGGATGATTCGTACACCTCGCATATGACCCATGAATCGTTCTCCTAAAGTTTCAATGGAAACCGAATGCGTTTGGTCGGTTTTCCGTATGTACTTAAAATGATGTCCATTTTAAACAAAACAGAGCCACTTAGACTGATCCCGGCCACACCGCGACTCGGATTGAGCCCGAGTGGGCTCGTACATGTCACATATGACTGATGGATGTTGGGTCGGAGTTGATGGCAAGAGGGGGGGTGAATTGACTTTTTAAAATTAATTAACAATTTAAAACAAATTTAAATGCAGCGGAAAGTAAAATGGCAAGACACAATTGATAACGGAGTTCGGCTTTAAACTCAAGCCTACGTCTCCGCTCCCAACTCAACCGTTAGGAGATTTATACGACCGCTTGCTTTTTAATGGTTATAGCAAGAAACCCACTAGCCGTTTTAAGGTAGGCTAGATCACCTTCTTACAGCTTGCTTTTTTATTATGGTTGTAGCAAGAAACCCAAATTGAAAGAAGGAAGAAAAAAGGTGGGTTGTTTTAATACAAACCCAATTAAGAACTAAACAATTGAAGTAAATAATTTAGAACAAACTAGAGGAAGCCTTGAGCGCCAAGAGGTGAGTGTAGTTGATGTAGAGGCAGCCCAAGCTTCAAGGATGGCAATTGGATCTCAAGTAGCCTTTGAGAATTGTCGTAGGAGCCTCAAATGATTAAAATAGATTTGGTATGCTTCGGTATATGATCGGTAGTGTTCCCGGAATCCATGGACGTCTATTTATAGGAGAAATGCTCCCAAATACTTCAAAATAGCCGTTGGAGGGCTTTCGGAGCCGTTGGGGATCAAGTGGGCCAGCCTGGTCAGTTTGACTGAGAACACCGGCTGGCCGGTGCTGATCCACCGGCTGGCCGGTGCACCAGACAGTAGCAAGGGATTTCTGTCTGGCTCCACTGGCTGACCGGTGCTGAGCCACCGGCTGGCCGGTGGTCTGGACAGAAGCATTCTATTCTGTCTGGGTTCCACCGGCTGGCCGGTGGTCAGGCACCGGCTGGCCGGTGGCCTGGACAGAAGGTATGCCATTCTGTCTGGGCCCACCGGTTGGCCGGTGGCCAGACACCGGCTGACCGGTGGCACCTGGCAGAGGGCAAGGCCTTCTGCCTGGTCCACCGGCCGACCGATGGGCTGGATCCGGCTGGCCGGTGACCTTACCGGCTGGCCGGTGGTCTCACACCGGCTGGCCGGTGGACTTAAACAGTCCATTTTGAATTCTTCTTGGGCCAGCTTCTAGGCACCCTATTTCCTATCATCAAAAACACTTGAAAACAAGTTAGAATACAATTAGAGTGATTGTGATCATTAAAATCCAAGAGAGAGGGGTGCAACAATGGATCGTTGTGATAAATTATTAACAGATTCAGAATGCGTTTGGTCGGTTTTGCGTTTGGTCGGTTTTGCGTATCCTGTCCATTTTAAACAAAAGATAGACAGTTAGAACGGTGTCGGTCAGACCGCACCTCGGATTGAGGCAGGATTGACTCGTACACGTCACATACGACCCATGGATCCTTGTGCTAAAGTGTCGACACAGTCCGAATGCCTTTGGTCGGTTTTTCCTTTGTCAGTTGATGATTTTCACTTAAAATGACGTCTTTTTGAAACAAAAGACCGACACTTTTTGAGTGGTGTCGGCCACACCGCGTCTCCGGATTGAGCTGAAACCACCATGAAACATTCTAATTATTATTCGTGACGTGTACGCGCAGACGGCACGTCAATCGGACGTGCGGTTTGCGCGGTACGGCTCAATATTAGTGTTTTAAGTGATGCGCGCGCTTCGTAAACGCGTGTGAGGGGGGTCCAAACGGGCCAAACGATGTCGAAATGGCCTGAAATCAGACGACAAATACGAGTGAGTGATTTCTGAAGTGGTCGAGCAAACGGCACGTCAATCGGACTTGTCGTGTGCCCGCGGTGACCGACAACGCAGTTATGGTGTCATAAACGGCCAGAACGGGCGTCCAAGAATGAGGGGGGTTGTCCAGGGAGTTGTCAAACACACAACCACTAAAAGACAACAACATCCATAAAAACAGACAATATATAAAAATAATTCAACTCCAATACTATACTACGAGTCTAGATAAAACCAACAACTAGAATAGATTAAACATCAAATCTCAAGTCAAAAATGTAACGGATCAATATGTCCCACATCAGCATCACCATCTCCATCATCATCATCATCACCGCCCTCGTCATCGTCCTCCTCATCGTCATCACCCTCCACAACGCCTTCCTCCTCGCCTTCGCCCTCCTCCTCGCCCTCCTCATCTCCCTCCTCTTCCGCATCAGACTGCTCGCCATCATCATCTTCAAGCTCGACATTGGCCTGACCACCACTGGAACTGCCACCTGGTGCACCATATATAGAATGTATCGACGAAATGTATTCATCAATCGCTGGGCTGGCCTTTGCTGGAAGTGTTGGACATAGAACTTCAATAAATTTCATAAATGCACTGTTTGCCCTTGCAGACTGTTCTGCCGTCTCTGTGGCCCTTTTCCCAGCCTGTTCTGCCTGTGCCCTAACTTGCTGCAGCTCGGTGGCACTACAACTCGTACCTGAGGCAGGCCAATACCTCGTTGGGGCTATCCTAGGTCGGCAGCGTACTCTGCCAGAATGATCATCTCCCAACACCTGATGTAAGTGATCAGATGGCCCAAAATTGTCTGCTTCTTGGGCATCGAGGGCCTCTAAAGCATCCTGTTACAAATATAAATATATTGTTAAGTTACGAAATAGATATTAAAATATAAAATCAACAGATTAAAACTTACAATCTGCTGCTGAGTCGCTTCGTTGACAGCACGTCCATCCTTTTTTCGTCTACTCGAGCAAAACAGTTTTGCTCGAGGCACACGTCCTTCAATATTTTGTACTTGCCTCTACAATGACATTGAAAACAAAATTTATATAAAGACTTCAACAAATAAATAAATAATTGAGGAAAAAAAAGAAAATGTAAGTCGTAAAGAAAACTTATAAACCATTGTCATACCTGCTGCCTCTCATGATCCGGCATCGTCGTGCGTCCTAGTGTATGGAGGTATTTTTTTGCATCAATGTTTTCTTTATTTTTTCCAGATGATTCCTAAATAAAATTCGATAATGAAAAGGATAATATTAATGCAAAACTTGAAAGTTATTATTTAAATACCTCAAATGTAATTCATACCTTAAACTGGGTACTCGTCCAATGAGTAATCATCTGACGATACTGCTCTATAGGACAATCATCCACGACTGGTACCGCCTCTAACTCAGTGCCAACTCTAGCACGCCAGCCAATATACAGCTCATGCTTGTAGGATCTCTAAAGCTCGCCTAAATCCTTTAGACGTTCCATTCGTGCACCCTCACCATCAGGAAAATTAAATCGAAGCTGAAATGAAAATATTAATTTATATGAATACAAAAAAAATTCATGGCATTAAATACAACAGATTTTTTTACCCATATCTCTGCCCAAGCTCTATCTTTGACCTCATGTGGAAAATGTCTCCACGACAGCGGGCTGACGGGAATGATGTCGGAGTATTTGGAAAGCGTCGCCATAAAACTCCGACATTGCTGCCCTGTTTTCTCAACCATCTGATTGTCTTCATTATATTCCACCATAACCTGTGTGCGACGGTTCCACACCGAACGCATGCGTGTACGGCCCCACCCCCGCCTCCTTTCAGTAGATGTATCTGTCGTGAAAGAAAAAAAAATATTTTATCAAAACATGTTATAATGAAAATAAATATTACTATAAAAATTTGATAGGGTTTTATAAATATACCCGTGCTAGTCTGATCAATGAGTGGCGCCGGATCCACAGAACCTGATGGAACACCCTCTGGTGGAACAGGAGTCGAAGACGATGGAATATAAAAGCTCGGAGAGACAGAAGTAGAAGGAAAAGAAGATGGAACAACTGTATGACCTGATGCTGACTGGGGAGTGGGAATCATCATGGGATGTGAAAATGATGGGGCAGAAGATGCAGAAGGTAGCGAAAACATGGGAGGTCTAAATATCCCGTGTGTCCCTAACGACACACCGGGATCAGAATGTGGGAAGGCTGAAATGTCAGTGGGAGGGGCATGGTCTAGTCGGGCACACGCAACTCTATGTCCACCTCTGGTACGAACCCTCCTCGTACCACCGGCCTGAGTACTCGGACCAGTACTAGGCTCCTCGTCGAATAACTGTCGACGTAATGGTGGATCCTACAAAAAAGTTTACCAAAAAAATTAATCACATGACATTATATATTCTGTAAATATATATATATATATATTTGAAATAAAGTACTCACTGTAGGCACTAATGGTGGAATGCCCATCTCCTCCATCCGACGATTGTTCTCCGCCATTTTTTTTCTTCGTCTCTCTTCAATTGGCTTCATTTCCAGCATTGGAAAACAAATATGTAATTAATTAGAAAAAGAAAATTAATGTGTAAACCAAAAAACTAAATATATGAGGGAATGAGGGGATTCATTGGTAATTTAGCTATCAATTGTTTTAGAAGAGCTTGAATGAATTTAATAAAACATACAAGTTGTAATGTTCACCAAGTTAGAAATATTGTTTGATTTGGTTTGAATACAGTTCAATTCCAAATTAGAAAATGCAATTCAAATAAAACAGCAACCAATAAACATTGAAAATTCACATAACGGTCAAGTCAGCTAAAACATATTTGTGATCAATACTAAATAAATATGAATATTACCAACCTTAACAACCCAACTCGAGGTAAACCAAAAGAATTGAGAACATGGATGAATGATTCTATATATTTCCAACCACAACTTAAGGTTCACAATCAACTCTGACAATTGAGCTATTGGAGTCATCAAAAGAAATAAATGGATTGGTTCCAATGGCAATAGGGACAGTGTCAATTCCATCATCAGCATCATCAAAAATATGTCTTGGAATTACTTCAACTACGACACCAAATTCAGGTTGAAGTTGATCTTTGACATAAAAAACTTGTTTAGCCATTGATGCCAACACATATGGTTCTTCGGTTGCAAGAGTGCGGGTCATATTAATTACTCGAAATCCACAATCATCAATAAATGTGCCATGTCTCGTCATCGAATCAAACCAATGGAATTTCATCATTGTGACTCGTCCATGAGAGTAATAATCCAATATTATTATTTTCTCAACGACTCCATAATAACCCACATTTTCAAGTCGCGGTCTACTATCTGATGCGCTGGCATAACAATCTGTTGTGGCAGTAACCATAATACCATCATGTTGTGTTCTCATGTTTTTGGCTCGTTCAGTGACAATAAATCTGTACCCATTGATAACAATTGATTTACAGTCACGAACCACGGTATTAGGACCAAAAGCCAAAGCTCTTATTTCCTCAGAGACAGAGTCAGCAGACAAACTCAATACCTGCAATATAAATGACAGTTAAACTTAAGTAAATATTGAAATAATTAATTTAAACAGTAATATTTTTACCTTCAATTTTAACCAAGCAGAAAACTCTTTGCTATGCAAAGTCTCTCTCCTTCTCAAAGATAAAGAACGATGCTTCCTATTTATCATTGTTTTATGTTCCCTGTAGATAAAAAAATATGAATAGTTTAACAGATATATATGTAAGATATACATATTCAATTTTGTTACCTGATATAGTCATCGAACAAATCACAGTTGAACAAAACTGTGCGATGTGCCATCTCCCGCTCTTCATGGCTTAATGTCTTCAATGTATATGATCCAGGAATTCCTCCTGTTTGAGGAAGTGATGGAAAACTGGGTTCAATTTGCTCATATTGTTCTTCTTCATTTCTCATTGGTCTGTTCATTCTTGTAGTAAGATCAGACAAATACATTGAACAGAAATCCATACATTCTTGAGCTAAGTAACCGTTCACGATAGAACCTTCGGGATGATTCTTGTTTCGAACATAAGACTTTAATGTGAACATATTTCTTTCAGTTGGATACATCCAACGAAAAGAAACAGGTCCTCCGAGAAGTATTTCAGTTGGAATATGGACAGTCAGATGCAGCATGCATGTGAAAAATGATGGGGGAAATATTTTCTCCAACTCACACAAAATTAATGGGGCATCTGTCAACATTTTTTGCAAGAAAGACTTGGACAACTTCTTAGCACAAAGATCTATAAACAAATGGCACAACCGAATAACACCCACCCTTACATTATTGGACAAAAGATGACGGATTGCTATTGGAAGCAACTCATGCAGTAGAACGTGATAATCATGAGTCTTCAAAGATTTTAGCTTCAACTCTCTTCTGTTGACCCGTTTAGATATGTTGCTTGAATAGCCATCAGGAACTCTAATAGTCTCTAATACTTCCAAAAATTGTTTTTTTTTCAGTAGGTGTCATCACATAAGAAGCACATGGAAGTTGCCATTTATTTTCACTGGTACGCACAGGATGCAATTCTGGTCTGATGCCCCAATCCACCAAGTCACGTCGAGATCGTAAATCATCTTTTGTCTTCCCCTTGACATTTAGAAGAACTGAAAGCAACATTTCACATATATTCTTTTCAATATGCATTACGTCTAAGCAATGACGTAGCAAATTGGTTGACCAATAAGGCAAATCAAAAAAGATACTCCTCTTCCTCCAATTGTAACAGGTTTCTGTGGAAACATTCTTTCTCTTTCCAGATTTCATTTGACCCTTCCCGAATGAAAAACTGAAATCTTTCAATTCATTAAGCACATCAGTTCCAGACATACGCTGAGGTGGATCATCGGTCTCTATAGTATTATCAAATCTTCGACGATTCATTCTATATGGATGATCCTTTGGAAAAAATCGTCGATGTCCCATAAAACTGAAACTAAAACGATGTTTCAGTCTTCTGGATCGTGTATTCTTCATACAAACTGGACATGACAGTTTCCCCTTCGTGCTCCATCCAGACATCATTGCATAAGCCGGAAAATCATTGATTGTCCACATAAGCGCAGCACGCATCTGAAATATGTCTTTCGAACATGCATCGTATGTGCGCACACCCACATCCCAAAGAAGCTTCAACTCTTTTATTAAAGGTTGCATGTATACATCAATATCAATGCCGGGATCAGAAGGACCAGATATGAGTATACTCATGAAAGTGAATGATTTTTTCATACACAACCATGGGGGAAGATTATAAATGTGCATAAAAACGGGCCATGTGCTGTGCGAAGTAAGCATCTGCCCAAACGGATTAAAACCGTCGCATGAAAGACCCAGCCTCACATTACGCACGTCAGCTGCAAAATCAGGATGTCGAGCATCAAATCTCTTCCATGCAAATCCATCTGCAGGATGAACCAACTCATCATCATTCTTCTTTCTCTCGGTATCATGCCATCTCATTTTTATTGATATGTCATCAGACATAAAAAGATTCTGGAGTCTGGGGATCAATGGAAAGTGCCACATTACTTTCTGTGGAACGCGGGATGGTGTTCCATCAGATTTTGACTTCCAGCGGGACGTGCCACATTTTATACATTCATTTCGTTCAGCGGTTTCCTCCCAGAATAAACTGCAATCTTTCGGGCAAGCATGAATTTTGTTTCTTGAAAACCCAAGTTCCTCAACTAACTTCCATGCCATATAGTGGTTTGAGGGAATATCTGCATCATCTGGAAGTAAATCCTTCAAGAGGGTAAGAATGTAATCGATTGCTGTATTAGAAATCCCATACATAGTTTTCCCATGAAATAATCGGATTAAAAATTCCAGCTTTTTCATTTTATCGCATTGTCGATATACTGGAGTCGTGGCAGCATCATTCAATTTTTTCACCCTATCAATATCATCATTTTTACTAGATGCATCAGCTGTCCTCATATCGAAGTCTTCTTGAGTCGAAATCCATTCTTTTTCATGATGACGAATAAACGGAAACCGATCATCTAACAAATTCTCCATTCCAGTCTTTTCATTTCGATCATCACCAATTTGAGATTTCGTTTTCTCCCCATTGTGATACCACAGAAAGTAGTTTGCTTGAAACCCATTTTTGGTTATGTGGTAGCTGACTTCTTCACGGCTCAACCAAGGTCTACCAACACAATTGGAACATGGGCAGTGTATGCGACCACTATCTGAAGCATTGTGAAATGCAAAATCTATAAAGCTCTCCAAATTGTTTTGAAAATCGTCTGAGATCCCATCGGTTTCATACATCCAACTTCTGTCCATACTGTAAAAAGAATTTATATAAGTCATTTTGTCATAAACAATTCAATAGGCATTAACTATAAAAGAAAATACATTTAAGTAAACGATAAAGGAAGAAAATAATCAAGGTATCAACTACACATGTCAAAAAAACATACAAATGTGTTATTGAAAAAATGTAAAACCAACAAGAACTTAATGTATTATATCACATAACAGCATGACTCGTCCCATAACCATATTATTAGGGTATCATGAACATGAATAACTTCAACCTTGTGCCATCCTCCTACCCTACATGACCCCAACCACATGCCACATCTTATTATAGCCTTATCACATCACACCTCACCGAAAAACACTAGGGAAATCATAGTACATCTCACCTGAAGACACATGGACAATCACATCGCATCTTGCCTAAAAACACATGGTCAATATCTTTTTAAGGAAGAGTAGGGAAGACATGGTAGCTATCCAAACATATAACCACCATCCTAGATATTAGAAAAAATACCCATAACTCAAAACCTCTGATCGTTGGTAAGTTTATCCAACTCTGGTTGGGAATGTGTAGAAATAACATAAAAATACATGATATATAGATAGCACAAAATACTCAACCTATGGGTTCACATTTACTACATAATCACACACTTCACTACTACCATAAAACACATAAACCACACCACCACCACACAAGACGCATATCATAGGAATATAATTCTACATTCAATAAGTCTATCTATGAAATTATCATAAGAATCCATGTATCAATTGGAATATAATTCTACATTCAATAAGTCTATCTATGGAATCCCTCCCTTGGATCCATGTATCACCAATGGCTTAATCAATATTCAAAGAAATGAGTCTATCTGTGGAATTCCACTGTGAATCCATTTATCACATAAAGCATATAAGTTAATAGAAACAAGATTATATACCTGACATCCTAATAGAATCCATGTATCACTATTTACTATTAATCATTTAATGAATTTCATTTCATTTAAACAATTCATTAAACATACCAAGGTCAAAAACAAAGGTATTTAATACAACTCACCTCAAAATGGCGACTCAATCAAATAAAATTCAAGCACTCACATGGGAATTTTTAATATAACACTCCTAACAATACTATAAAGATATCACATGCATTAGTTATAATATATCTAACATGGTAACATAAAATATAAGTGTTAAAGGGGAATGCAAACCATAAAATACCCTTAATTAATTTAATTTACAATTCAATTCATAAATCGAACAATCAATTCGATTTATATAACCTTTCACAAATGACATCCCATGTTCAAAGGGTAAAATCCAAAAAGGAATTTTCAAGAAAACTCACCCTTAGGCGCCGACAGTAGCTCCAAAATCGTCTAAACTGAAGGGAAAAATAAAAATAAGTTTCAATACTATCCAAACATTTTAATACCTTTTGAGATAAAGAAGAAGAATAACCTGAAGAAGAGCTTCAAGGTCCGGCCGGCAGTACTCCAAAATCGCCTGCTGCTGCTCCCGTTAGGGCTCTGTAACGCGAATGGGGGAGAGAACGGGCTGCTGGTGATTTGGGGAAAACCTTTGCCAACGGTTTTTTAAAACCGTTGGCATATCTCCCCCGAAACAAGGCCTATCCCAACGGTTCCATAGAACCGTTGGGAAACACTCCCAAAACAAGGTTTTTCCCAACGGTTCCTTAGAACCGTTGAGAAAAACTCCCCAAAAGAAGGCCTACCCCAACGGTTCTAAGGAACCGTTGGGAAAAACTCCTCAAAACTAGGCCTATCCCAACGGTTCCCTAGAACCGTTGGGAAAAACTCCCCAAAACCAATCTACCCCAACGGTTCTAAGAAACCGTTGGGAAAAAACTCTATTTTTATCATTTACCAACGGTTTGATAGAACCGTTGGTATGTAACCGTGGGGAAAAACCCACATTCCAGTAGTGTCCACATATATTATCATTATAGGGATTTATTTCTAGGAAAACGAAAAAAGATTCTTACTTACTAATATATTACAATGTTATCTAATACTTAGACATATTCTCAATGTCAATCATAATATTTTTACCCAAATAAATGCTTTCCTAGACCAAGTTTCCAAGGATTTGACAAAGATTTATCTGATACAAACTATGAAGACCATTACAATACTAGATAAGAACAAGTGGTTACAATATTAAATTGGTACTAGATATAGGTGATCTCATCACAATGGAAAAAATAGTTTACTATTCATGATAATGTTGTTACAAACATTATTTCTAAATTAAGATAGCAATTTATAAAAATAATATAATAAACATTATTTCAATGGTGAAATCTTTCTTAATATCCTTATTTATATCCTATGGAAAGGAAAACAAATAATTGGTTAGATATGATACTCAGTAATGGTATGCATACAATAGAAAATGCCTTGATTAAATAAGAGACAATCAATATGAAAAGGTAAATACCTGAAATTGAATTCTATTTAATAAAAAAATACTTTAAGAATAATAAGACTGGAATAAATTATGAGAAAATATATCCATAAAATAAATGAATGAACATGAAATTTTTTCATGTACATCACAACTATTCAAATAATGACATGGAAATTAATAAATAATTTCATAATGATGGACTAAATAATGGCATACATCTTAAACATACAATCATGGATTTATTCCAAGAAACATATATAAATGGGTAGGGTCTAAGAAGAATACCAGAACAATTTTTCCCATGAGACATGCAATTCATCAGGGTAAATGAAATTCTATCCCCCAATTACCTCTTAATATTTCCAATGCATTGATCATAAGAATCTAAAATACATCTTAATCGACATGACTTAAAAAGAAAACTATATCTATTGGTAGAAATATATATATATAATTTAAATACATTCCCCAAATAAAACTAAATATAAAACAACATAGAAATATATTAGGTGGTATCAATATATTATAACCTTAGTAGATCATATGATTTATCAATTGATGTTTAAATAAATGGAAAAAATTTCAAATATCATTGGAATAATTCTTCAAGAAAATAAGCATTTCATTTTGAATTCAAATATATAATTAAAATAAATTTATAATATATAATCAAAAAAAAACTATTAGAAAAAATTGTAAAATTGTAAATTTATCATTGAATTATAGGCCTATAATGATGGTGGGACATTCTATTGATCAATTTTTTGTCAAAACAATTAATCTCATTAGGTTTATTGGTAAAATTAAAATGTAACTCTATTGAAAAATTAAAAAATATTTCATTTAAATAAATTTTTTGAAATAAAAAACATAGGTAAAAATTTATTAAAATCATCATAGTAGAATATAAAAAAGGACAAGAATTTATTTTTATTGAAAATATGGTCATGGAAGAAAAATATTCCCGACTGAATATAAAAAATTAGGTTTATTATAAAAACGTTTTTTTAGTATATTATGTTTTTAATTGTGTAAAATGAAATGAGAAATAATAATTTTTATAAATAAATAGTTAATAATAAAATATTTTGAATATAATATAGAATTATTATTTAATTTTGTAAGGGGATACATGAACATAATCATTCCAGAATAATGTTGAGATTGTAAAATAAACCCCAAAAAATTTGGAATATTTTAAAAACAAACCTAATTGCTGAATTAATATTAGTTTTAACATTAAATATTAGATATTAAGAATTATACATGGTATAAAATTTCTATGTTATATAATATACACCTCATAAAAATAAATAGGTACATTTCATCAAACATATCTCAATGAACCATTATTGAGATGAAGAGACCTTACCTCAAGTCAGACATCCATCCTATGAGTTATAGATTCCTATTTAATATACATATTTTTAAATTATAAATATATTAAATAATAATAGTAATATATAAAATTCTATATATTATTTACTTATGAACATTTTCCACCCATTTTTTAATAATTATTTATTAAAATCAATGTTCTCTATGATAAACGTTTTGTTTCTCATGTGTTTTTTGGTTATGTTGTTTTGTAACTTATATTTAGATCATTGTTAAATTATATTTATAACCATTTTAACATTTATAATATCATATATCATTCCATTATAACATTTCAACACCAACTTATTAATAATTATTTTCTAAAATCATTGTTTCTTAGTGTTAACTATTTTATTTTTCATGAGAATTTTGATTTGGTGGTCCTATTATTTGTACTTTGATCATAGTACCATATTATCAATAATTTTTATTGTATCATCCCATCCAAAACTACCATATAATATAGGGAATTTAATATGACCTCATACACACCTTCTCATATGAAAGAGGTTTCAAAATAGTAGTGAGGGTTTTGAGTGATACCTTGGGGAGACTATACCCTGAGTATCAGGACATTGGATTGGTAACAATTAATATAACATATAATAAATAATTAGAGTAAATTAATAAATAAAATAATGAGATACATATAATATTTCTCAATGTAGTAAACATATCAATTAATTTTTGTTATGGAATGTAGATTGTATCACTCTGTAGAGGCGATAGTCCATACATACCCACAAGGTATATTTTCACTTCGCTAATGATGGAATTGAAGAAGGATATAATTTTTTTATTATAATAATAAAAGATAATTATATTTATGTTACTAATTTTATTATATCAATATTAAAAACTCGAATTTTTAGGAGGTATTAAAACATGTAAAAAATTGATTGTTTAATGAAATTACCTCTACAATAAAAGAATTCCTTTATGTATTTTTTTAAGGACCTAGTTATTTGTCATTACAGAAGACCAAAACCACTAGATCATGTCAAGGTATTATGATATGAATGTATTTAGCGGTTGGTAGATCTATATGGCTGAATTTTTTGTAATTGATTAAGTTAAGTTGGTTTCCTTTTATATGTTAGGGAAAGAACACTCCTGGAATTTCTAAAAATAATAATATGCAATTATATCAATCAAAAGATATTTATTCCAATTAAAAATATATTAGAAAAGAAAATATGGTCTATATATACTGATTAAATTAAATTTATATTGGTTTTGTTAAAATATTAAACCATATCTCTTGGTATAATCCCATAGTTGAAATATATTAATATTTTCCACAATAATAAATTGTTGAATATTAAAGAGTTATATTATTACTTATAATGTAAAAATGGATCATGAGTTAACATGGAATGAAATGTTTTACCATATTTAATAATACTCTTCCAATTAATATTTTAAAATTTTTAAATAATTTATTAAAATATTTTCATCATATAATAATATTAATCTTGTTTTAATAACTATTACCAAAAATATAACATAGAAAACCACATAACACCAATGTAATCAAAAAACCTATTAAACAAATCAAATATGTTAATTTTACCTTCAAAATAATCGTTATACAATAATTGAACCAAATTTTATTACTTTTAATGTTTTTAAAATAATGTATTTTATTTTTCATTTAATTGAACAAATAATATATCAGAATTATGTAATAGATTCATGTAATTTTTTAATTGTTAAAAAAAATATACCAGGCTAAAAAAATCAATTTTTCTTTCAAAAAAAATTAGAATTGTTATTTTCCACTTTTTATAATTTTTTAAAAAAATTATAGATTTTATATTCCATAGATATGGATTTTATTTTTATTCATCCCTCATATAATATAATGGTCATAATCAAAGTAAAATGGATCCAAGTGCTTACATAATTTGGAATTATTTGTTAATGGAGAAAATAAAAACATATAATATGATGAATTTATGTTCCAATTTTATTTTGACATCTAATTTGTTTTAATCTTATATACCCATTTTACCCATAACTATGTGACAAAAATTATCATGGTTAATATTCATTATGGGAAAAAATTAAGGGCATTATTTACCATATATATAACTAATAATCCAAAAATTTACCCATTTCACAAGATTCAATTACCAAAAGTTACAGTAATCCAATTTTAAAATAATCATGAAAAACTAAATGAAAACATATTTAGATAAATACATTTTAAAAAAACTAACTTAAATTAAAATAATGGAAATTTCTATTTTAAATGGAAATAATTATATTATTATAAATAAAATGGTTCATATTAAACTTCATGTTATAATATAAAATATAATTTTACTTTTATATTTGTTAATGTGATGATAATTTTTGAAATATATTTTTCCCTATTCACTAAAAAATATCCCATTTATGAAAAATGTTTAAATTTAAGCATATGTTGACATTGATATAATGAAAAAAACTTGTGTTTTTTTATTAATTACAATTTATAAAAAATAAAAAAGTAATTATATTATTTTTTCAAAAATCAAATAACGTCAGTTTTTAACAAAACGAATTTAAAAAGTAAAATTTCATTACTAAAAATTGAGCTTCTATTTTATATGCATCAGTGAATACATCTAAATTTATTATCTTTTATATATATAATAATTTGTAAAATCTTATTCATAACCATAAATTCAATGTCTATTTTATAAATGTCATTTTAAATTAATATTATTTCATGGTTCATCTTTACTCAGTGTTGTATATTGTATACACTATTGAACATAGTGTTCATTTAAAATATCAGGGTGCCACATAATTTATTGTGTAGTTCTAAGTATACCATTTTTTAATTATTCATGTATTTCAATTTTTTTCTTTGGGTAATTAAATCCATGTTTTCCATCAATGGAATATTTTTAATATCCAAGAATCTTATGGTCTATTTCATGGTTGTAACTACAAAATGCCTATTTTGATTCACTCCATTCATGTATAATTCATATTTCATATCATCAAAACTCTCACGGGTTCACCAGATGTTATTATTCTTTATGTATTTCATATGGTTGATCCATGGTTGGTTAATTTGAGTGCATACCTTCCATAGAAAACATTTAGTATTGTGTATCAAAATTAGTGCTTAAGAGACAATCAGAGGAGAGGCCTATATCAAAGGAACTGATATTATACTACTGACTAAAATCATTCTAATGCTTATTTACCTTTTTATTGTTAAATTTTGGTGGAGATTAATGGTCAAATTTTGTAGATGGCATTGTGATAGTTATTCTGGTAAATGATTCATATGCCTTAGTTATGCATTCTTTATGATACTAGATCTTGGAATTGTTTAAATGAACTATTATATGTTTTCTAGATTAAATTCTAATTTTTTAGTTTCATTGTAATGTAAATTTTTATGATTCATTGTCAAGAATTAATTGGTCTAGGAATTTGAGATGTTAACTCAATGTGACAGGTTTTAAGAAAACCAACTACTTTATATTGGGATCATTTTCTTAGATAAATTGTGTGGTTCCTTGTTTCATTTTGTGTCTTCATATTTTCAACTTTCATTTTTACTAAAAAATATATTGGAAAAGGTGTTCTCACAGTGTTTGTAGGTTTCAAAAAAATAAGATGACATTATATAAATGATTCCAATATTATATCTACATTATTATTTAAACCATTCTCATATTAATCTCCCATATCCATGTATATTTATATATTTTAATAAAATTATTTGTTTAAAATAATCTATAAACATCTCTATAAAGTAGTGTCTCCTAGCAGTTAAATCGGGTCTTTAATTATAATATAACCCCAAAAATTTGTATTATAGATAAAAATTTATAATAATTGTATCTATATGGATTAAAATAGATAAATATAGAATGAGAAATTATTTTAATCTATAGAGGATTATATTTAGTGTGAATCATTTAGATATTAATATTTATGATACATTGTGTGTTATGAAAAATAAATTTACCACTATATATTTTGATGGATAAATGACTCAACTAAAGTTAATCTCTTTAATGATTATGTTTCAAAACACACAGTGTCGTGCTGTTGTCCATAAAAGTTATGGTTCATTAAGAGGTTTCTTATGTATCAGATGATATTCAGATATATACAAAAAATTATGATCTTTATATGAAGGAATTATTCTTTATTATATTACATAATAAAATAAAATAGTAGGAAATGAATATGCTCCCTAGAACTATAGTCAGGATTCAAATTAAATATTTTAATAAAAAATTGATTTTAATTAAATAAATGTTGATATTAATAATGAAAATTTTCAATAGTTATATTATAATCCTTATATAACTCTTTTAATTATTCTAAATATTTTATGATGTATAGAAGAGATATTTTAGTGCTTGAATATGATAAATCATCTTTATTTTATAAAGATATCAAAACAATTCTCAGTTAAACAAGATGTTGAGTGACATAATCAGAGAGGTAGATTTAAATGGAGATGTAATAAAAAGAATCACATTAAGCATAAATGGTTTTGTCTATGTTCATATATATATTAGTGACATGTTATACATAAATAGAGTCTGGTAATATTAAGTGAAATTTTTTCTGAGAATAAATTTTATTTGGGTAATAATGTTCATTCCTTTTTAGTGAAATAACATTTTTGACACCACATATGTAATGAATTATTTTATAAGTAAAATGTATAAATATTTTTCCCTAAATTCTAGATACTCTTTTAGTATGTGTCCATATAAGGAATACACTTTTAATTTGAGTGCAGTAAATTTTAATGAAGTGTACCTATGGAATAATCAGATATATTTTGTCAATAGTATATGTTTTTTAGGTAATCATGAATGGATCATTGAAAATGTAAATTAGTATAGGTTTGTATCAAAATTGAAATTAAACCACATTTACCTAGGTTTGTTGTACTAGAAGGGTGGTAACATTATGTCTAATTATAGAACTATTCAGATTGTTATAGGACTTCTCACAATTTTGGAAGGAACTCATGTTAAGGGTAATATATTTTAATTGTTAAAAATTATTTATTGTAGTTGAATACCAACCATGTTATAGTGTCTCATAACACTATTATCATGCATATATGAATTGGGAATGTATGATCCAAGGGAATAACTGAAATTAGTAAGAATGGGTTTTTGAGAGATATAACAATGAATGAAATCTACTTTAGATAGGAATTTATGTTTTGAAAATCCAAACATGTGAGTTTTAAGAAATAAATATAAAATATTAGGACTCCCATGAATATTTATATTTAGATATATATATATTTTATATTTTTTCCTCATATGGTGGGGGAATTTAATTTAGAAATTTATATGTTATTACTCATGGAAATATTGGATCTATATGCTGAAATTTTAACCTACTATATTTGAATACTTCTAGACGTGGAAACCCGTTTTAAAAAATACTATAAGAAGGAAACTGAAGAGTCTTACATCTCAAAATCTATTAGATAATTTATCAAAAAATATTGTCTAATTATGAAACATTGATGGTTTCTTTAGATTCTAGAAATTTATGAAAACCCTATAATAGAACTATATGTTTAGGGGAAAGAACATGAATATCCTTGAGAGTGGGAAGTATTCTAACCCACTATTGTTTGAAGTCGTCCATAGTAATTGAAGATTTTACTATTTTTTATGTTTTCAATTGTTTTCCCTCTAGTGTTACTGATTTTAAAACACTTAAAGTTACATAGATAAGTGTTCCCCAAGTTTTTAACTCCTTAGTGTCATTAGTTTTACCACATATTCTCATAATTTAATTAATAATCTAGAATCTAGTGTGGTAATGTGGGTTTATGGGGGATATTATTAGGGTGTCAAGGGTTACATATTGTTTAATGAAAATTCTAATTTCAAAACCTTCATTATATGTAATTATACTATACATTTTGAGTATTTTGTGCCAATATAAAATCATGTAGTGTCTAAGGATTTTGGTAAAACTAAAACTATTTGTGTTTTGAATCATTGAGGGGAGAAGTAGTCTATACCTAATAAAATATCCAATATACTCTACAAATCTCTCTAAGTGAATCAGATTCGAAATTCATGATAGAATTAGAGGAAGAGAGTGTCCTTAGGGACAAGAAAATGATGTTGGGTGGGTTTAGTATAACCCATATACCCCATTCCTATTTCATCGACACAAATATGGATCTCATAATCTCATAATTACCCTATATATAGACCATGAATAACCAAAACCACATAAAAAGAAATATAATCTAATGAATCTAATCACTTGTTTTTTTTCATAAATTATAAAGTGGAATATTTTCTTAATTATGTAACCATGAGGAATATCAATTTTGTTTAATTTCAAGTGGATTTTTAACAATTAGGATAACAAAATTAGGGAGAATAAAATTAAATATATTTATTGTCTAGTTTCTTAAGGGTTTATTCAATGAAAACGAATTCACTATAGTTAAATTTGTATCCATGTTGTTAAAAAATAATCTATTTGGGTTTTTCAGTCTTTTGGTTCTCATAATGATTCTCATATATAATATTTTTTTTGTAAAAACATTTGTTACAATGATTTATGGATGTAATACTTTTAATAAAACATATGGAAACTTTTTTGAAAAATTTCGTATTATACAAGTTTCTGTTAATCACAAATAGTTTAGTAGACTTAGATAATCATTGAGGTAGTGGTACAAATAGTTTTATTCTATTGTTATTGGAAAATATTTCAATAGTTTCAATTATTATGCCTATGTTTATTTTAAAAATATTATGCATTATATTACATACATTATGTTATATTTTATTGATGTGATTCTTATTATTAAGAACATATGGTTTATAAATAATTTAATGATTCAACATAGAAAATCAATTGAAATAATATATTTTGAAAATTCATAGAAAATATAAGGCATGGAAATAATTAGAAATAAGGAAACAAATGTTTAATAATATTCCCAATTTTCCTATGTGAAAATGGTGTGAAAGCAATATCTGTTTAAGTAACATAAAGATATTAATGATCCATGGATCCAATGATTTAATTTTTTTAACCCCCAGTTACCAAATTATAAATCATATGGGATATTTATAAATAAAATTTCATATTATGATATAGTAGGTAACCTTATGTATTCTATTGTTTTTTTCTAACAAAACATTTTTCTTCTTTTTTTTCACTTAAGATGGTTTCTAGTCAACCCAAGGAAACCCCATAGGCATGAATTGAAATATTTATTGAGTTATGTTTCTCTATATTATGTCTTATGTATGTTTCTCGAAATAATAGAAATTTTTATATTGATATATAAAATATATTTATTATTTCAATGTTAATAACAGAGATATAGAGAAATATATTATGTGTTATTTTTTACTACATGTGAAAATTAATATCCCAAAATTTTCTAGATATCTCTCAAATACATTTATAGGAAATATTTTTCTTTTTTCGAGTACATTTTTTTCTGAGATTGAAAATGGTATTGTTTGGGTGAAAATTAGAGAATATAGCGAGGACATGCTATGCATGGTTGGCACAATGTTTTCAAAAACATTACACCTATCCAAGAAAATATTCAGAACCCAGAGAGAGGGTATTTAGATGGAATTTAAAACTGTGTCCCCACTTATGGGTAATTGTGAACCCCCTCCTCCCATTAGTATAAGTTTATAGTTTAGGTGTACAGTTTGAAAAACCGTGGGTGTAATTTTAATTATCCCAATGATTAGATTAAAAAAAAACTAGCCCTGAATTTATAAACATAAACCCACTAACTCTTCCAAATTCATTTTCAATTGTTTTTTAGGGATCTTGGGAAGATATAAATCCTTTATTACTTACTTTATTGACTAATGTCTTCCCATATTGATGATCTACTACATTCACAGTAAGAGATTATTATTGTATGTGGTTTCCTCCCTATTTCTCTTTATTCTCACATACATTGAAGTCATGTTTCCCCTCTTGGTTTTATATCTTGATATAGGATTGATGGACTATGATACATTTGATCTTTTTTCTTGTATTTTATTCAATATCTCTATATTCATAATGGGTATGAGCATTCCATTTCAATTTTGATAATTTCCATTAGGCGATCACTCATCAATGACATCAGGTGGGTTGTATAAATTCAATTCTTGTAGATTTGATATTAATTTCAGGAATGCATTGTTATATTTCAATTGGAATGTATGGAAATTGAATCTTGTCTTTAATAAATTATTTGATTAATTAATTTATGGAAACATGAAATTGGAGTAATTAATTATTGAATTAATTAATGGGATACTAGGATTGTGAAATATTATTAAGAAACTAATTAATTAAAAAATATGATATTGTAATTATGTAATTATATTTATTAATTGTTGAAATAATTAATAGATTATTGTGATTATATAATGGGTTGATTTGGAATAATTAATTAGTGAATTAATTAATTGATTGTTATGAAAGTGAAATTGATTTAACTCATTAGATAATTAATTGGTATAATATAATGATTCTATTATTTGGATTAAATATTTGTTAAATTTATTAATGGATTGTGGGATTGGGATATTTATTTGTTTACAAAATAATTGAAAATTTGAATTAGGAGATGGTATGATTGACCTTGATGTTAAGAAATTGTGATATGAGTGTTATTTTTTATAAAAATTTATTGATGTGATATATATGATATTCTGATATATGTGATATATGTGTGTGGGACATGTTATGATACATCACAATCCCATGATGATAAATTTATATATTTGTGTTGGATATGGTATCCTGCACTGAAATCCCTTAGTGATAAATGAGTGTGGGACATAGACCACTACTTCCAAAAGAAATGTTTTTTATTTCTTGATAAATTAGTATGGGTCATTTTCTTCTACAACAAAATCCCACATTTGTGTTTGTTTGATAAATGAGTTGTCGATCACAAATGGTTTCTTCAAAAACCCACAGTGACCTAGGCAGGGAGATCTAGGCCCAAAATGTCCGAAATGAACAATGGTTTCAAGTTCCTGTGGTATTAATTGAAAACATTATATAATGTAATCCTATGTGTGATAAAGAATTATAAATTGAAAATGTGATATGGTTCAAAATCGAGCAAGGGATGAATCATATATTGTTGGTAATAGTTTCCTCAGGAACTCATGGTTTTATGTTGAAAAATTTAGAATAATTGAATAAATGTTAATGACATACTTTACTAATTTTATATTATTCTTTATAAAACTGAAAACACAATTATTTACTATTTATTTTTTAGACACTGCTTTTGGTGGATTACAAAGTTATACACATACCTTACTAGGGATGTATGATTATTACTCTAATAGGCATCATGTTTTTGGCAAAAGAAAAGAGAAATGTCCATATATTATATGGTTGGATTGAGATGCTCTATGGATGAGGGAACCAAATGATATTTTGCACCAGGCTAGAAGTTTTTATTATATTTAATTATCATAAGTTTTTCATATAAAATCTTGACATGTATATGGAATGATTTTTCTAATTTTCATTTTTTGGATTTAAATTCTAGTTTTGATCAGCATGTGATACTATATTATTATAGTTATGGTAATATCTTTTGGTAATATTTATTTATTTTGGTTGGTGTATTAAATTGATACAGAGAGTATATTATCTCAATGTTCAATATTATACTATCACTATTAGTCATCATCCTCTGGTATATGAGGAGGCATACCTAAGTTCATGTGATCAAGTGTCTCAGGGAATCAGTTTGTGGTTTCCCTGTCAGGACATTACAAAGTGGTATTGAATCCATTTTCATTTCTTTTCTTTTCTTATATTTTACCTTACTATATGGTAATGTTTCAAAGGAGAATCATATGAGTTCATACTTGTTTAAGATCTTACACATGAGTGTTTGTAACCCATGTATGAGGGTAAAACTAGAAACTAGGGTGGAATTATTATTATTGATGAGTGTTGTAACTAATCTATTCTATATCACCCAGAGTGATGCACTATTTTTGTGATGTTATTGATTTTGATATTTTCTATTATTTGACTCATGGAATGGATTAGTACAATAGTTGATTATTACTACATTTTTCATGGAACTTTGGATAATTATGTGACATGCATCACTTAATTCTTGCATTGGAAAATAGGTTTTGGGTATGTTGTTGAAATTCAAATGTTATTCATTGCTTGTATAATTGAAATGGAAAAATTCTTAATTTAATATTGAAATTTTCAAAATTAGTTACGATGTGAAAACATGTTTGTACAATGTGAAACATTAATAATGATAATGAGTTTACCATTTTTTAACGATGACTAAAATGTAGTATGGTTAAGTGTAGTTATAGAGACTTGGTTTTGACTATGTGGCGGGGGAAATAGGGGAATGAATTGCTATGGATTCTTTTAAATCACTCTTGGTAAACATGTTAATGTTGTGTTATGTGTATGAATATGTGTGTATGGAATTGTAGAGATAGTCTACTATAATGACTATTTGTGGGAGGAAGACAATATATTATTTCATGAAATGTTCCTCTATTAGTGGAGCCCTAGACACCCTTAGTTCCGGGTGAGGATGCTAGAGAAATTTTATGAGAGATATTTTATGAGAGAATTTTTATTGGTAAATGCAATTTATATAATGATACCTAAAGTGTTTTTTGAATATCATGTATGATATTACATCGGGGTTCCAATTACATCACCCAACAACTTTCACAAGAGAGGGTGGACTTGAAGTAATTGAGTTCTGGATAGAGTCTATCTAGACTATACTTGACCACATAGATACTCCTTCTAAAAATATAATAATATTATATTATATCATATAACATGGTGAAAAAACTCATTAGTGGGACATCCAGACATGGGATGTATAGATAGGAAATATGGTGTGGAAGGACATTTGGGAGAAGTTCATGGAACACTTTTACATGGAGATGCTAAGATGGGAGAGAGAATCTGAGTTGATGATGATGACTCAAGTGAATATGTCCAAGATAAATTATGTTGGATGCTTTATAGATTTTCAAAACTTTTTTCAAATGTTTTATGGACATGAGGATACATTAGCTAAATAGATTCAATATGTCATTAAATGTGAAATTAAGCAAAAGATAAAAATATTCTAGCTGAAGATGTTTTCAAAAGTGGTAAATTATGATATCATTTTTGAGGGGAACATGAAAGAGTATTATAGTGGATGATAGGTAGTTTCTATTTTATGTTCATGAGGAATGAAATTTTATAGAAGGAAGCATCATTATGATAATTTCATCTAGAGATGTGGAAAAAATAATTCTTTGTGAAGGGTTAGTTACATAGTACATTGATCATGTGATTTTTCATTAGTGTAATAGGTTGGACCACTTTTTGTATATAGTCCCCCCCAACAATCGGTAGAGTGCCCAACCAACGGGAGGATGATCCATCTAAGATGGTTCTATAGGAACCCATGAACGATTTCTGTTAATCAAGAAGCATGGAAAACCTGATTATGGGAAGGGTATCTTCCACATCATATTAGTCTGGAAGCTAGAGTTATAATTGATGTGGTGGTAGAAGCAGTGGATTTGGTTCTTCCATGAAATAATTATCATATCAATAGATTGGTGCATCTCATAGGATATAGACTACATCACATGGAATAAGCTTATGGGAGTTTCATATCTCTCTTATTACACACAAGGATAGTTAGGCTTTTCAATCAATAGTTAGATCTAATATAAATTTATCTTCTATAATTTCTAGTGACTTATTTAATACTGGTGCCTCTCATTTTATAATATCTGCACAAAATTTTAATGGTTTGATCCTAAAGGTTGACTTATTTAGTGAGGGTATGATGATAGATACACTATTGGGAGTATTATCTTGATAAATATGTTTGTGAAAGGGTTGTTTTCTTGAGGTTGTGGAGTATCATTTTAGTTGGACCTTTACTTACTTGAAAATGTAAGGATTAAAACTACTTATGGGTATGGAATATTTAGTATGATACCAATCCAATATAGATTGATACTGTAGGATAGTGATGTTTACATTTCCTAAGGGTGAAAAATATATTCACCATGGGGAGTGGGGTTTACAGACAAGCCAAGAAGGGCTAGTACATAAGTAACTGGGGAAGCTCACCACCTTGGTTTTTTGTAATTTATAGAATGAATATGGTTTTTGTGAGGATTTATTTCCACCTATACTGTATAAATTTCAGGATGTATTTCTTGATGAATTCTCTGGGATGAAACCTAAAAGCGATGTGGAATTTACTATTGATCTCATGCTAGGGGATGACCAAGTTTCTCTTCCACCATACATAACAGAACCAATAGAGCTTCAAGATATCAAGACTCAATAGGAAGAGATGATGGATAAGGATTTTATCTTTCCTCAAATTTCACATCATGGTTCTATAGTTTATCATTCTAATAAGGATAATGAGACTTTATTATTATTTTTTTGAAAACCATATGTTGAAATGGATGGATTTGAAGAAAAAAATCCTCTTCCACATATCAATGATCATATTGGCCTACTGATGGGAACTTCTATTTTCTAAATGAATTAATTGATATCAAGGTATAATTAGATTATTTTTTGACCTTCTAATATACCATAGACTGATTTTAGAAGAAATTATGTCCTTTCTGAATTATTCACAATTCCGTTTGGCTGGTAACATCTCTAAATGTGTTTCTTTCCTTGATGAACTAAATCATACATCCATATATGGATTAGTTTTTTATATTTTTATGGATAAAATATTGATTTACATGAATAATCATAATGATCATTATCAAAATAATGATTTTTTTGAGTATACAAGGATAAATTCAGATATATTAATAGTTATCCATGTTATAGTTTTTGATAGATCAGATACACTTATTGAGTCACATCATCTTGGAGGAAGGAGTGTCAGTTGAAGTAGAATATTTTTGGGCATTTTTTTCTTGGGAGAATCCTATGAAAATTGGTAGTATATTTAGTTTTCTAGGGATTCTTGATAATTTTCAATGGTTCACTAAGATATCTTTACAATTGAAACATCTTATTTGGGATTTTCCAAAGAAGGATGTAATTGTTGAATGGTCTAGAGAATGAGACAATTATTTCTAGAACCCAAAGAAGAATTTTAAAATAGATACAATCTAGATCCAACCTGACCTAGGTGAGGAATATATGTTATTTTTTATGCTTCTTGGATAGATATTAGAGAAGTGTTTATGAAGGGATATTTATTTGTAGCATATGGGTCTTCATGGTTGAGGCCACATGAATGGAACTACAATACGCATGACCAAAAATTACCTATAGTGGTTTATGATTTGAAGTGTTGGAGGCAGTAACTGTTGGGATAAAAGAATAACGTATATACATATCATAAGAGAATAATGTACATATTTTATCAATGATATTTTAATACCAATGAGTGATGGTGGGAGAAGTTTAAGAATTCATAATATTATGAGATATCATATTTTCCTAAGAATGGAATGAGTGTTGCAGCTTTTGTACTTAAGAAAATGTAGATTGGGGTAGTTCATGAGACTATTATTGAGTGGAATATGATGAATTTGATGGATGAGATTAATGTTGCGGATCTAATGATTTATGAGTAAATTACCCTTATATTAGTTTCAAAAGAGTCTACACTCTACAGATGGATCCGGGACATGAAATATGACATTCCAGGGTGTTTTTCATTAAGGGTATGCCTTGATGTTGGGGATTTACCTTCTGATTGGACCACAGATTAGGATGAAATCATAAATGATTAAAACAGGTTTTATTACCTGCATGAATGTGAGAGTATATGATGCATGATTTTCATAAATCAAATTGGGTGGTGTGTCAAGGTCTGACTGAAATGAAATATGATGTATGGAGAATTATTTGGTGGAAGGGCGTGAATAAATGATACCATGGATTATTACATGATTTCACACCTTTTAGTAAGTGATTTCATAGCATAAATGAAATATATGTTTTCTAAATTAAGTTACCATTCTAGAATGGACGTGGGACATGTTTACCACATAATTTTTGGTGGGTCTCCCAAAGGTGTCTTAGAATAATGAAATTATATGGGTGGTTGTGGACTTACTGATGAAGTTATTTCTTGCTAGTATATATGACTTTATCATTAGAACCATTTGGATACATGGCGATTTGATGAATGTTCTATCATCATGAAGTTCCTTATAAAATTATTTTTGAATGTGACTCCTACTTTACATCATGCTTTTAGAATGTCTTGTAGAATGAACGTGGTACACTGGTTTTACTAAGTATGGAATTCCACCCATAAAAAGATGAGAATTCGGATAATACTATATAGGTGTTTGAGGATATGTTTTGGTAATGTGTCAATGACATTGGTGGGTCATGGAAGAGTCACCAAGATTTAGTGGTGTTGTCCTACTACAACATTTGTCAGGAAAGTATACATATTGAATTATATGTGGATACTTATGGAAAACCATGAAGATTACATCTATGCTGGTTAGAGGTAGGCGATTCTTGAGTTGTTAGTAGTGAGCCTCATGCAGGATATGCCATAATAGGTTGAGTTGATTCAGAATCATATGTTTATGGATTAGATAAGATAGAATCATACGATGAAAGATATCAATGACCCCTAGAGTTGTTAGAGGATGATTGGGTATACCTTTAGGTGTTGCCTACATTGTGTCACTATATGATATAGAGATATGGAATGGTAGGGACCCGGGTTTTTGGACTGTTAAAGGTTGTGGAGAGAATTTGGTTGGTGGTGTACCAATTGGCTCTTCCACATAGGTGTTGTGTTATGCATTACAATTTTCACGTGTCAAAACATTGGAGGTATCACCCTATCCCTTCTCTTGTGATCGATGTATTTTATTTAGAGACTGATATAAATGATTTCTTTAAAGAGAAACTATTATATTTTTTGGATCATAGAAAGAAACTATTATGGGGAAATTATTTGTTTATGGTTCATTTATTGTGGAAAACATGGAATGTGTAGTAAAAAATCTTGGTGGATAGAATCATAAATATGGTCTTAGTGCCCCATTATTTTTTACTCAGAATCATAGAGGTTCATTGGACTGTTACTCAAGGATAAGATGTTATAATCTAGGGAGATTGTATGAACCAAACCATTTCTAGATATGTCTATGGTGCTTTTATAGGTAATCTTTTTCTTTTTTTGAGTACCTATTGTTTGAGATTTAACTTGGGTGGGTCGGGTGAAACTTGGGAAAAATTCAAGGAGAAGGGGTTGTGCACTATTGGTGAATTGTTTTCCAAAACTATGCACCCATCCCAGAAAACCCAATGAACCCAATCATATGGGATTCATACAGTTGGAACACATATTCTCAAACTGTGTTCCCTATTTTATGTAACTATGAACCCACTAAAAGTGGCCCACAGTTTAGACAGACTATTTTCTAAACCGTGTGACCAGTTTCAATTACCTTGAAAATTAGATTTCAACTTTTAAGAACCCCAATATTATATTCCTTAACCTTCAAACATGTCCCAAATCATTTTCTCTCATTTTTATGGCTCCCTAATGGATTGAAATCTCTTACTACATCCATTTATGATTGTTTAAAGACTAGTGTGAAGATATGCACCTATCGGGAGAAGTGAATATTATCCCGTGTGGTTTTCTCCTTCATTCCCATTGTTCTCCCATCCATTGATCATTTCCCCCTATTTTTATCATATATAGACATTGGTCTGATAGATAATGAGATATTTCATCTTTTTAATACGATTTGATTTAAGATCTCATTCTTCTTCATGGGCTTCACCATTCTATTTTGATTTAGTGAATTTCTATTTGGCGGGCTTTCATCAAGGACATGAGGTAGGTGTTTTAAATTTAATTCCCATCGTCATCATATTAATTATGTAAATGGAATATTATATTTCAATTATAATCATTGAAAATTTAATCTTGTTTTGAATACAATAATTTATTATTTAAATTATGGTAACATGCAATTAGAGTAACTAATTATTTAATTAATTAATTTTATATTGGGATTGTGATGTATGATATGGTAAGAATTCAATTAATTAATGAGATATTGTTAATGTGTAATTAGATTAATTAATTGTTGAAATAATTAATATATTGTTGTGATTATGAAATTAGCTAAGTTAGATTAATTATATATTTAATAAATTAATTAATTATTTTGAATTTTTAGTTTAATTAATATATTGTTTGATTAATTGGGGGAATGTAATCATTTTCTAACTTGTATTATCAAATTGGTTAATTAATTAATGGATTTTGTGATTGTTCAGTTGATGGGTTCAAATAATAATTGATAATTGGAATTCTAGATTGTTGGGTTAACCATGATGTTATAATATTGGGAAATTGGGGTTAATGTTGATTAACCATGATTGATGTAATGTATGTGATATTGTAATATATGTGATATATGTGTGTGGGACATGGTCGAATGCATAAAAAGACAAAATTGATAACTTGATATTCATGTGTGGGACATGGTATGCTGTATCAAAACTCCATAGTGATAAAAGTTTGTTGAACATAGAATACTAATTCAAAAGCCCACTGGTATGATTGATTGATAAATGAGTGTGGGAAATGTTCTACATCGTGAAAATACCAATTGTGTGATCATTTCATAAATGTATTTTGGGTCATGTACTACTTTTTCGAATACCCAGAGGGTCCTAGGCATGGCTATCTAGGAAAAAAATGTTGGCATTGTACTACGGTTCCAATTTTTTATGATATTAATAGATATAAATGGATACTGAAAGCCGGTGTGTTATAATAATTTTTCAATTAAAAATGTGACGTGATTTCATCTAAGGAATGCGCCAAAGCTGGTATAGACAGTTTGGGTGTCTGTTGGAACCCAAGGGTTTATGTGGTTAAATAATGAATGATTGAATAAAGATAAACTATTTAATTTCCTTCTTATATATTTTTCTATACACAACTGGATACACTATTTCTGGAATATATATTTTTTTAGAAGAATTTTATGTTGTCTGAGTGAGTTGTACTCACACCATATTCGAGTATCCAGATTAGTACCCAAATAGTGTCCATGTTTACAAGATTGGATAAGGGAAATGACCCTATGTTAAATGGATTATTTGGGGTGAAACATGGGTGGAGGAATATGACATTTCCCAAGACCCACTTTGAGGTTGTGAGTATCTTTATTTATTATGGGGTTTTACTTTTGATACAAGACATGTATTTGGAATGACATGTCTACTTTTCCATTTATGATATATTATTTCTGTTTTGATCAGCATGTGATTCTGATATTATTCTGGTTATGGCCAAAAAAAAATTTCTATAATTTATTTATTTCTTTTAGTTTATTATTCTAATAAATATGTTATAGTCTCCCCATGATAAATATTAGACCCTTGAGGCTAGGCATTTGTCTCTATCATACATGGAGGCTCACCTAATGTAATATGACCAACCAGCGTAGGGAACTACTGTGTGGAACTCAGGTTAGGACATTATATGAACATCTTATTTCCAATAATTTTAAAAATCAATCAATTTAATATGATTTCCCATTGATTCATAACACATTTACATAATTGAATCTATTAAAGTTCTTATTTGGTTAAAGGGTCTTATAAATGAAATGTATTTATCTTCTTGTAATATTGATGTGTGTTTTTATACTTAGTGAATTCTACACATATCTAAAAACCATGGTTCCCCGTGGTAGGGTAATGAATATCTATATATGGTCTCAATTTATATAGTGATTATTGAGACTAGATATTTTGTGTTTATAATATGCACACATCTAATTAACTAACCGGAAGTGTGACTATGGTCATTCCATTATCAAATTTTATGCATTTTTTGGTTTAATTAACATATTCCTATTACAATAATTTATTTTGAAAAACCATTATTCCAATTAATTATTTTTATCATAACATTTTGGAATTTTTAATTTTTATTCGAAGTAGTTACTTTAGTTTATGTTGGGATTATATTTTTTTATTAGTGTTTTTTGAATATGTATTACTCATATATTGTTTGGTATTAATATTGATGCATTCAATCATAAAATATTCATTTTATTATTTAACCACATTATATTTTTAAGGAATTATTTATTACTTATTATAGCAGTGCGATTCTATATTTTAACCCCCATCAATTTTTGTGATCATGTAGTTGTGAATATGATCTTTTCTATTTCTTTATTTTTATTTAACATCTATCACAATGTATATCAATTATTGTTTTACATTGATGGACTATGTAGTATAATAATGTATCTTGTGAACTTTTGCATGGTTATAAAACTTAATAATTAGTTTTAATTTTCACAATCCATATTTCCTATATCTTATGTTCCACGGTCTCTCTCATCCCTATTTCTACCGTGGTGATTATCCAAAAAATTCATAAACTTATATAATTAATGGATAATTTATGTGATTCCAATGTAGATATAACATATGATTTTTTCATAAAGAGTTATTTCCCAAGAGGGTGGTAGAGAAAAGTCTTGGACGTACAACCCTGATGTTCCATCGTTGATCAAACACATACAGATCCATGTTCTAGTTTCAATTTTTTTAATTTATATAATCATATTTTTTTAATTTAGAGTGTAATTTTCATATATTCTAAGGATTTATATTCTTTATATCATCATTATTATCATTTCCAATTCAATGTATTGAGACCTAAAATGATATTAATTTTTCAGGATTTCTTTCTTGTTTCATTAATCGTTTTCTCATTTATAATTTTAATGATTGGGTGTATAGAATTCATATATCAATGAGGATAAGACATTAAATCCAATTTAAAGTATTGAGGATCACAATCTGGTTTAACTAGGTATCATCTTTACTTTCTATTTTCCAAACAAAAAAATTTATCTAAAATAATCATTAAATAATATTTATATCTTAGAAACTCATTTCTAATAAATATGAATTTTAATGATTATATACCCCCTAACACAACACAGGGTGTGGTTTCCATAATGAAAACATCATGTTTTCAATTAAAAGTGAATTATTGTTTAAAAATCAATTCAGAAACTCAAAACATAAAAAATACACATATATTATCAATATTCACTATAAATAATATCATAATTCTATTTTAGAGATTTTGGAATTATCCTCAACTAATTCTTATGCATGGTTTGAATTGTATAAAATATGTGTGCCTTTTCATTTAAAATTTTTGTACAAATCAAGTGTCATAGACTAAAAATTGATCAGACACAATAAGAATATCATGTTATATTAAAATAATGGAATATTTTTTTTCAAATTAGAGGGAGTAACCTCATTCGACTAAAATTCAAAATTTTCATGGATCATAAAAAATTAAATTTATTTTATGTTTTTTATATACTCTTAATAAAATATCATTTCATTTTATTATGAGAACATGATGCTTTGGTCATAATATAGGTTAATCATTGAAGAAGGACTAATATGATATTTTTTGGGATTGGTCATAACTATATTTTTGTAGGTGAAGTTTATATTAACTTAATTGTATTAAAAAAGTTGTTTAATATATATTTGAATTAAAATAATAGTTAAATGTAAATTTATTTAATATTATATAGTAGTATTAAATTGCTACATTTTAAATGATTTTATATGTTTTTAGCATCTATAAAGTGTTATTTATAAAGCTACTAGAACTATACTATAGCTAATAATGGGCTTCATTATTTCTAAAGATGGTGATCAAAATAAAACTTATCAACACTAATGATATTATTAATAATATTTGAATTTATTTTTGTTTTTTAAATATTTATAAAATCACATTTATTTTATCAAAAATCAGAAAATAATAATTTTTAGAACTATTAAGAGTTTTTTATAAATGTTTTTAATGTTCTTATATATACTTTTGGTCCATTAATTTTTTTTAATTTTTATGATAACATGTTACTATATATGTAATGATCCTGAAATTTTTATTATGAATGTGGAGATATATTTTTCTAAAAATATTTGTTGAAAATGCATTTGTATAATGATACTCCATATATATATGGATTAAATGCTTCTTGTAGATTAAATCCAATCACAGTTGTTTTTTCTTCTTCATTTTATACTAATTCATATATTGATTAATATTATATTACATGTGTTTGAGAGATGTTTTTGGACTATTCTTGTTTAATTTTTATCAAATTAAAAATGGAATCAATCTATCTATGTTGAAATTTCAGATACAATTGTGAATGTAATGTAGTATGCATGAGGTTTATAGGTATAATCGATGTCTGAAGTCACATTTGTGTTATCTTGATTCAATGTTATGTTGATTTCATCCCTTGGGGGGTAAATTTTTGGTATTTTTAATTATTGAATTCCCATAATTATGGATCATAATTCTCTTTTGTTAGATAGACATATCACCATGTTCTGTCAATTTTGGACTATTTTAGAATTTGTTTTCTCTTAATATTGTGTGGAATACAATTTCATCACTTTAAAATATGTGATATTAATATGAAAAAAATATTTTATTGACTTATAAACTAACTGTACAATTTTTTATTTTTTAGTAAATGGTTTTTAATGCAATATATAAAATATAGGTTGATCCTTAAAGATGTTATATCGGGTACTTAAGAGTTATGATTGCTCGGTTTAGAATGTCATTATAGTTGACTCATCATTAAGATGGTTTTGAACTAATGAATTATATTCACATTGATGAAGGATTATCCTCATAGATTAGTATTGTTATAAAATATTGTTGGGTACCTCAAAGGGTTGAATTGAAATGGTGTACTAGTATTTCACAATTATGTTACCCGATAGTGTCAAAATTTATAAATCTCATGGGTATTATAAAGGAGATTTATGGACATGGAAAATTTTGTATGGTTGAATTTTATATATTATTTCATGAATCTATGTCGTGATTACAGTGGGGGGTTACTAGTCAGTCTAAGATTTAAATTTACATGAGGTGTTGTAATCATAAAGGATGTATGATTATGTGATGTGTGTGATTAGAAAATATTATTGTAATTTTGTATACAAACTATATTAAATTTTTTTTGGGTATAAACAAAAATTATTTCATGATTACTTCGTACTGTTCTTTAGTGGTGTAGGTATGCGTTGATCCATTAATTCCGTAATCTTGGACAGGGGGTCCATCAACAACTCTACCATGTGTTTCTTCATAGGTTAGATTTCTTCCATGAATTATTATTACTATACATTAAAAAGAATAATATATGTTATATATATTGACTACAAGTGTCTTCCACCCATTGGGATAGAATAAGAGATTTTTAAAAGTAGAGTAAAATGTAGCAGACACTGGTGATTTACTGATGAAACTATTTGTATTTTTGTTTAACATATATTATTCTCTCATCAAATAACATTTATTATAGGAAAATTATATATAATTTGTTATATACCTATTAAATAATAAGGAATTTTCTTCCTTCCGCATTGATATTTGTCTTGATACTAAACCATGAAAATCAAAATTGTGTCTTTATTTATTCCTTATATATGTGCATGAGTTTGATCAAGTGACATAGAAACTAAAAATGGTATAATAAAAATTTTCATTCCAAAAGAATGAAGTATTAAATATCCTTAAAATTTTGGTTTATCTAACCTCCCTTTATGATTTCTTAAAACTGATGTTCAACATTTTAATTATTGAATAATTGACTACCATCATCTAAAATTTGGTGCAAAGGTCACAAATCATCCATTCCACCTATGATTGAATCTAATGGTGTAAGCCTATCTTATTTCCTCTCTACCTTCATCTCTATTTTGTTTTCTATACAACCCAAAACAATAAGGAATTAGAAAAGGAATGGTGTTTCCAATTGATGATTTTCTCATGGCCATTCCAAACTTACAAAAATTGAATACAAAAAAATAGTATATGTTTTCTTAACTGAAAATATAAAAATTGTAAATGGCCACACTGAGAAGAATCAAATAAATGGGGAACATTTATTGTGAGAGTTCATTACTAATAAAATAATTGTATTCATTTAACAAATATATAACAATTACGAACCATGTGTTCATCAAATTTTTGAATATAAAAATATCGGGATATTAAGGGATTCATATGAGGGAAAGATTAAAAAGTGGGATCTCACCATATTAAAATGTTTTATTTTTTTAATAAAAGAAATTGGGAAAATAATAAAACATAATTTTAGGATCATTTGATGTGATGAAATAGTAAATTATAATAATTAATATAATTCCACATCAATTTTGAGATTTATATCTAAATTAAATAATTTTATAACATTACAGATAATCCCTAATAAAAAGTAGCACAACGCAACCTAGGGAGACAATTCTTGGACATAACATTATCGAAAGAACTTCAAGATCGAGAATTATATTGTTGAAGTAAAAATTATATATGGATAAATTTGATTGGAATAAATAAATCATATATGCGAAAATGTAATGTTTAAGATGTGATAACTAAACTGGGGATATGAATTACATTGGAATAAAATCTTACTAACATATCTGATGGTTATTGTAGGAGACTCAAATCTCGTTTTTGTGGAATGTTCATAATTATATTAGTAAAATTTTAGAAATATAATGGTATCAAAGAGAATACATTGAAGATTATTTGGATAATTTTAGAGAATAAGTGCATAGAAAAAATATTCAAAACCAATATTTTCATAAAAAATTACTTATTTGAATTTCAGTACACGAATGGCTTGTATAAGATTTATCACATAGATAGTTTTAAAAATATTGGAAAAAATTAAAATTTAGAGAAGTAATGATCATATATAAAGAGAGGGATATGTTTTTTTGTACTCTATATGAGAGTATTATAATCACATTACCATAAAATTTCATTATTGTATGGATTTTGTAAAAAAATTTGATGTATCAAATTCTTTGATTAATATAGAGTACATTTCGTCAGAGGAATATGAGCACAAATATATTTCATTAGAGGATGTGGTGGATAATAAAATAAATCACATATAATTATTCTTGGACGTTTTAAAATAGGATAAATATCATTAATATCAGTGGGTGATTCTATATATTTGGGACCATAAAAAGATAGGTGTACATATTAACACAAAAAATGGAATTGGATGAAGGATTTATAAATATTGGTAAATGAGTGGAGAATATTATATAAAAATCATGTATGGTTAATATTTATCTTTCCATACATACATGACGGTCAACCATTGAGATTGATGGATCCTTGATTGAGTGTGTTCATTATAAATGTCAATGAATATAAATAGTTTTCATGCATTATGGATTTTAATGAAGGTGTGGTTCATATGATTAATAAATATCATTATAAAACAAGATTTATTATAATTACATAGTTGAGGATACATGATGGAATAACTTAATGACTTAATGATTTTAGATACATTAAAAAAATGGGGAATAACCTCATATTTTTTAGATTAATTGATATATATGGATTCTTGATAATCATTAATGATAGAGTCATGATAATAATGTGTAGTTAATTCCTTGTGATTAAAGGTAATCAAAAATTTATTATTTTTTATTTGAATGTAGGAACTATTACAAGTGATAATTCTTTGTCATAAGGGATAAGACTAGTCACTTATAGATTATGTAAAATAAAAATTATGCATAAAAGAGGGAATGGATTGTATATATTAGTGAAGAAGGTTTTATTAAATGGTTCCAAGATATGGAAACTCAAATTATATTAGAATAATTTGATTAATAATAAAACTAGATATAGTTTCTAAATTTTATCCCATCGCATTAAGAGAAAAAGGAAAAACATTAATAGAGATGTCAGGGATCATCAATGAATGAATTATTGGTATGCAATCAATATTTTTTTACATTTATAAATGATGACTATTTTTGTATATTCTAAGAATAATTGGGAAGAAGTGTTACAATTAATACTCAAATAAAATAAAATAATTTAAAATCAAACAGTAATGGAGATAAATTGATTGATATAATATAATGGGAGAATCTACACATCATGTCCAATCTAGAAGGATTATCAATAATAAGGGTTTCTGAGTCACTTTTTATTTTCTGGATCTCCGCTAAAAATTAACAAATTAAAAAATTAATCATATGCTAATTGAAAATATATGGTGTATGTTATGATAGATAAGTTTAATAAATATTTTCGGAGTACAATCATAGATATATGAAAATCACATTCAAAATTGATTACCAACATCCTTTATTAATGTTAAAATTCATATAGAGGTTTTTTCTGGAGATAATTTTTTATTATTACAAACTAAATATCCTTTATTGCTGATTATTTTCATGAAATAGACTAAATGACATAACCTTTAGGAAATAATTTTTTTTATTTAATTTAGTGATGTAATGAAGTCTTTTTGACTAAGGGATTACAAAGAAATGATGATTTTTCATATTATTGTTGTCACTTTTAATGAATCAACCATTGTAATGATTAATGTCTTAAGAAAAGTGTGGATAAATTAGATAAATTTATAATTAATGTGTAGAAATGTCCATCATTAAGTAGTAAGTTTTAATTATATATTTAATATAGTGATCATGTTAATATTTTTAATGAAAAATGAAGATTCATAATAGTAGGATAATCTATGTCATGTGATTATCACCACCAGTATATAAAATTTTAAAAATATAGAAACCTTCCATGTTTGGTGGGATGGACAATAAAAAAAGTGGTATGATAAGATCACGTTTTATAACTATATTGAGATGTTTTAGATATAAAATAGAGAGACTATTAGAATTTAGCTATAGAATATGAAATTAGTACACTTCATTTGAATTAGACATGGGATCTTATTTTTTCCTCGAAGTAAAAGTTAAATGTTTTGTATAAATGGTTTATTATAAAAATGGTAATTTACTATAGCAATAACAACATGATATTAAAGGATATTCGATTTTATATGTTACATTTATATGTAAATGGAAATATCACACGTAGTTATTATTACATATTTTTTAGGATGAACCTATTATATATATATTTTGGAATTAGTTGCCTAGTTTTATCTATACATAGGTCAACATGATTACAAGAAAACATTTCATCATATATCATTATAGTAACATTTTCATACGAATACCCCTAATGGGTTTCAAGTACCAAGACATGATAATTTAGTTTCTCGATTGAAAATATTATTTTAAGGCCTAAAAATCACTATGATACCGATACAAAGGATTTATTAATATTGTGTGAAATTTTAAATATGTTCATAGTGAATTTTATAATTTTTTGTACTTATGAAAACACGATGATGGTATATTGATCTAAATAATTTTAAATTATTATGATAAATGGATTTAATTTAAAGGTGTGGTTAATATTTCAATATTAAAATATCCACTCAATATAGTGTTTGAGAAGAAGTATTTCGTAGATTCTGTAGAACATCATCAGATGGATATAGGATGTGGAAAAGATAAGGGTGAAATTATCATCCTCTATATGAAATATTTGATGAAATTTATAAATTATTTTGACACTGATGACAACCCAAAACCAATCATAGGCCTAGTAACATATCCCTTGAAACTTAATAAATCATTATTTATAAAGAAAAATGTATAGAGGAAAAAAGATTAATTTTTTCAATATATATGTGGGGTAGGATTCTTGTTGCATTTTATAGTGTTTATAAAATGTTATATTCCAGAAGATGTAATCCTAATAAGTAGGTAACTATATTATTTTGATAACAGTCATTGTAATCTAATTAAATAAATTAAATGATATATAAAAATTACTATAGAATATGGTTTAAATTTTACAACAGATAAAAATATTATAATATTTCAAGTCATATGTGTTCATTCTAATTGGAGAAGTGAAATGTAAGGATGAAAATACACTATTGGAAATTTTTTTATCATAGGAAAGAGGTATATTTGTATAAATAAAGACGCTATAGTCAATAGTTTTCTTTAATACTGTAAAAGATGTGTATATTAAGGTGGATGAAAATTTAAAAGAATAAATCTCATTACATAGTCTATTAAGAGTCCTTGTTCTCAACAAAGTTGATTAAAAAATTAATATTTATTACCATTTCATCCGAGAGATTATCATTGAGTGTCTTATCTCACATTTGAATATCATAAAAATTCAAATCAATTGAACCTATAATGAATATGATTACATGGATAATGTTCTAATATTGTTTAGACGTGATCGATATCTCACTTAGTTTATAGAAACGCATTGATCATGAAATTAGCTGGAAGTACTATTTTTTAAGTTTCACTTTGTGATATTTATTTTCAAGGTGTATATTCTTGAATATTTATGATGAAATTAACTTCACAGATGGTGGGTGATAGACAAAAAAACCTATACCAAGGAGTAAGTTCTTTTAAAGAAACTGTAGTAGGGGTTGGAGAACGCCCAATGAAAAATTTAGGGTGTTGTTTTATTTGATAATATGTTATTATACTATAAATATGACCATGGTAATTATCACTATAATAGGTGGTATCCATATTTCATAATAAGAAATTAATTTCCTTCCTCGTGGATGTGGGTCTTCTGGCAGGGCATGCATGTTTTTCAAAGCAAATTCCTTCTTCCCATAATGTGTGTGTCAGTTCGATCAACAGAAATACACACAAATTTATAATAGTAAATTAAAATCAATTTATTGCGCATAGTTATTTGAAATTAATATATTCCTAATTAAAATTGGGTATAATTTAAATTAAAATTTTATAATTAGGAATTATTCTAATAAATTTAATTTCAAAAGTTTGTGATTCAAATATACAGTATACTTATTTTATTATTTACTTAATAATACATAATAAATAATAAATATATAATTGATAACATATAATGAGGTTATTATTAACAATTTTATTAATTTAAATGATTCTTTGTTACATTTTTTACCGTACAAATATACAAATATAATATGTAAAATTATCTAAATTAAATTACTAAAGGAATATTATAGTTTCTATACTCACTTAAATAAAATTACAAATAATTTATAAATAATTATATAAATATTTAAATGGAATTAAAAATATTAATATTTTATATAGATATACATTAAATATATTCTTCATTTACTAATTAAACAATATTTAGTCTATTATTGAAATAAAAATATAAAATTATGTTAGTGAATAATCTATATGTTAAATAAATTTAATATTTTGTAAATATATATATCATATATAATAAGATGAATAATTGAATTAAAAACCCAACATTACTTTGAGAAAATAAATAAAAATGAAAATAATTTATAAAAAATGTTGATATAGAATAGATAATTATATACAGCCATATAATTTTATAATATATATATAAATATATATAAGAATTTTTAGAACATTATTTACAAGTCATAACAAATTCATCACCAAAAATTTATATGTTCAATTGTTAAAATATATTTGGATAACATATTTGTTAATTATATCAAGAAAGTTACTACAAATATGAATTTAAGTACATGTTTTCAAAATTATGTTTGTAAAACCCAAAAATATTGGAATATAAAGAAATAATTCGATTATTGGATTGAAATCACATAGAAAAAATCAAAACATTATTGGAAAATTATGATAAAAACAAAACATTATAAAAAATGATGAAACATTAATGAATAATAATTTTATTATTGTCTAATATAATACACCTTCTAACTCGGGTGATTTATTTCAATAAATGGATGGTGATTTTTCAAGTAGAACATAATGAAGATGATCTCAAGGGTGATAAGGATTATTTAGAGGGTGTTTTGGGAATTTAATATACCATGTTTTTTATCAATGAAAGCAATAAATAAAGGTAAAACCTAAAATATTTTCATGAGATGAGAACAATTACACCCTTGGATCATTGATTTTGAACATTGAAGCTAATGAAATTTTGAAATTATAATTTTGTATATGAGTGGGAATGTGGGATATCCAATATTGATTACAAATATTGGGATGTACGATTAGATTTTTATGGGACCCTAAAGGACTAATTCGGTAATTAGTATTACTTTGGATTAGTGTTATTATATGAGATGGGGTTTTAAAACATTTTCTCTAATTTTCACATTATGATTAATCATTATCAAATACTAGAAAGGAAAATGTGTATAATATTTACCCTAAATATCATCATGATGTATTTTATATAATTAGATTTGTGATTATGGTTGTTTGATTGAAATGAGGATCACACATGTTCATGTGACATCACTAAAAAGATGATCCTTGGGGAATCCCGTCATGCAGTTAAATGAACATGTTTATCAATATAATGATGAGTGAAATATTGACATGAAATTAAATGTTATGAAATTAGACCTAATGAGTATATTATATTTATGATACTAATGGAAATTTTTATCCACCAAGAATGGTGTAACCACATTAGGATGGGGGTGGATGAGTGTGGAAAACATTTACCTAATTAATCATTTTTTTACCTTTGCCTCTATTAATAAAATGTATTTGTTTGTTTTATTCTCTCACCATGTTTCCATACCCTAAATCACATAACCAAGATCCAATGGTTATAATTCTATATTAGAATATGTTAGAAGGGTTCACATTCCAATGGATTGAATATCTTAGCAGTCTTTGGAGGAAGATACATACATATTTCTCAGAATACACATTAAAATGTGAAATATAACTAAAATATTTGGTGAAAACATTATTATTTATAATACTATATCTTGGAAATCATTCATATATCCCATCATTATATCCTATAGAAAAAAAAACAAAAAACCGGTGGGATCAAATTCTCCGTAATGGAAACCATCCAATAGATGCTATCACCATGCATGAATAATATGAAAATGGAAAACAATTAAAAATTATCCCATGAAAATAACAACAAAAGGTAAATATATCCATATACGGAATAAGAAATTAAATAATCACATTGGTATCAATAACATGTTTTATAATTATTTCATTCATATGAAATACATCATAATCTGACTATCATTGATTCATCTCAAGACAACATACATAAATAGGTATAGAATATTCCAAACTCTTAAACTAGTCAGTATCATGATTCCTAATGATTAATCTAGAGCTATAGTGGCCAACAGATGTCTCTTACTATGAAAATTTTATTCATTAAATTAGTTTAAATAAAAAAATTCCATACAAAAATAAAAAAATATCTATATCAAAAAACTAACATATGAAATGTGAATATTTTCCCTAGTCAATAAAAATAGACATATTATCATAATATGTCCAATGTAACATTATTGATATTTTGATTATATTATACACCCATTAATATATAATATTCATCGATAGATGTAGCTATAGATGATAATACATTTAAAATATTACAAGACTATTTCTTGAGGAAAATACCATTCGTATTTTTAAATTTCTTATATTAAAATTAATGAATTTTAGAAATATTAAGAATTTCATTTTCATTGAAAATAAAAGTTGAAAATTTAATGGATGCTTCAACAAAAACAATAACCATGATAGTGGTAAATTTCATTCACGTTTTAATAATAAAAAAAATATTATATTCACACTATTTCAAAAATAATTTCATTTAGAAAATGATATGAATATTCTAAATAAATATTTTAAAAAAAACAAAAACATTGGAAAAAATTTATTTAGTCAATGATTTTTGAAAATAAAAGACATTCATGAAATAATTTTAATGAAAAATGAAAATGGATGTAAAATATTTACAATATAATAGAAAAAATAGTGTCACATTTTACATAAACCATTATTTTGAACTACAGATTATATAGAGAGTGAAAAATAAAATTAAAACAATTAATTTAAAGAAATATCTAGGGTAGTAAAAAATAAATGGGGTTTAGGATATACTAATTATATAATTTTTTATTGACTCACGTTTGGACATGTAATACATTGGAATATTTCTAAAAATATTTCAATTGTTACTAACTATATAGGTATGGGGTTTTAGGGCATGAAGAACCTTGGCATGGTTATATTAAAAAGATAAAAATATTTTATTAAATGCGTGATGATTCTTTTGAAACATGGAATAACTCTTGAGAGGAGTCATTAATCGGAATTCAGAAAAAACTGTTGACATTTGAACGTCATGTTAACCCTAGTTGTGACATATAATTTATCAGTGTTTGGTGTTGGGTCGACGGTGATACATGGTGGGAAAGTTAAATTAGTGTTATTGATTAAATAAAATAAAATCAATAAACCTTCTCTCCAATGGAGTTCATTACAAGAGGTTATAAATCCCCTATCCACACCCTTTGGAGTGATAGATGGCCCATGGACTGAACTGAGGAAGCAAAGTATCACCGATCTATAATCCTAATGGTATTCTCCCTCAGATCGTGGTGAAATTTATTCGGAGTGTTGATTGAAAACAGATTCATTTTCATTTCTCTACAATTTAGGTTATTTTGAGTTCTAATACTCGATCCCCTTTGTTATACTTATTTTTAATATTTTCTATTAATTAAATTATTTTTAGTGACCACTTGAGGGCCAATCTATGTGTTTAGAGGAACATAGTGGCGACTTATTCTACTCATAAATAAATTATAAAAGGAATTCGCATATAAAAAGTGTGTACTCTAGTGGAGTAAGGCATGATTTCTTTATATTCTAGTAAAACAATTGGGCACTACATAGTATGTATCCAGGTTACACGACATGTAGTGACATTTGGTCCTGTTGTCATGGGTAATGGACAGGAAAACTATGTATATGAAAATAGTCATGTGTATGTACATATACGATTTACACGGACATTCAGTTATGGGAAAGGGAACAAGTTGCACACATGACCAAGTGGCTTGTAGACCAAGACATTCCATGTATCATAGGGCACATGCTATTTGTGACCTGGTTTTTTAGGCATTGTAGAATAAGTATATAGTCTAGTTCTCAGGTAAGGTGAGACATTCTATGTGCTAATGATACAAACCATGTATTCTAACATTACTAGAAATGTTGTCCAATTAGAGGACCTGATCATGTGTTTATATGGGTTGACACATCATGTGATACCCCTTACACATCACACAGAACTATTTTAGGAGACTTCACCCATTCGTATCACCTTCCTTAGGGATCAGATTTAGGCTTGTGATTTTTCTATCCTTTTTAGTTTTACTTATAGATTTTGATGGTGGAAACGTTTGGGTCCTAGGAGATACTATGTGAGGCGATGTTATGATTCCCTTGTGTTATCAACGATGTACAAGAAGTTGTTGAGTGATTTCCCTTGGTCAATCCCTGTGAAGTCAATTGTGGCATTAATGTTCGTATTGTACTATTGTGATCCCCTTTATGGGATAATATTGGATAAATACAGAGTATCCCTCTATAGTGGGAAGGGTGGGACCCTTTATCTTATGGTAAGAGTTTTTTCATCCCTTTGGAGATACTGGGATGAGATCCTCTAGCATGTAATTTCCCTACATCTGTTTCTCAAATTATTTGTGATCCACACTACACAGCCATTGATCAACTTTCTAGAAGGTTATCCTAACAGGATATGTTGAATCATAATATATATGATCCCCTATATAGTGGTATGGTTTATTACTGTTTGTGGGGTCATCAGTTATATGATCCACTACATAGAAGACAATTTATGTAGGGTTTCCATATAATTGTCCATATGATCCCAACAACACATGTTATACTAGATGGGGATTATTTTAATCATTTTTACCAACACTAAACTGGAGGCAACCCTCAATCAATGTGATATGTTCTCCATGATGATTTATTGGATCGTGGTTTCCCCAACAGATCTTGGAAGTGGTCCCCAATCTGACTAAGATCTTTTGGTTACCAGATTGGGTTTATGGTATCCACTAACTTACTTAGGAGTGATCTATTACCCAACGATATATGTTTTATGATTTTCTTGACTCAATTTATAGTTTCCACAAATATTTCCTTAATAGGATCCCATATTTAGGGTTGATACCTTCCATGTTTCTAGTTGGATTTGCACCATCCCCTATTTGGGATTATTGAGATCTCCTATCTGAGTATCTATATATGCTAGGTTCCATCATGAAATTCTTAGTTGTGAGATTAGATGAGTATGTTCAATCATATTTGCACCATTTGAGATGGATGTGTTTTTTCATCATCTTTTAGATACCTAATTGAGTGGTATCTCTTGGATCTGCCATCAGTGTTGGGTGCATTGTTCTTAGTGGAGTATATCTCTAAGAAGAGTGTCATCTGGGATGACAGAACATGTAATTTTTGTGCTCTTGGTCAATTATTACCTTTATATCCTTGGATAGAACTAGTATCTATCTACGATGTTGGTTCCTCACGAGACATGGAGATTGGGACGAGTTTAGATGGGATTGTTTTTTAGAGTCCTTACAGTGTGGTCACATGTATAGGATTACTCCCCTTGTGGACTTAATGACTAGTCATGTGGGGATGAGGATGGTATGATATGGAGTTTCACTACCAATTGGATTACCTCTAGCTAGGTCGAGAGAAATGTTGCCTTTCAGTTTTTTCCTTTTCTTTTTGGTTTTTTGAGAGACTTATGAGTATTGTATAACATCCCACTAAAAGAATATTTTTATTACATGTTGTTTCTTTTTAAATTAATAACCCTTTCAATGGATTCCCAGAAGGACCCAAGTGGTAAGAGACTAGTGAGGTAGACGGAATGGGGTGTTTATTAGAGCTTGGACGAGTAGCTTTTTGGCTGGTTCATTTGACATTGATCCCCACCGTCAGATCAGGATGGGCACTTTTGAAGTCTTATTTTGGTGGCTATGTATTTTATAATTTATTCATTCTATATGATGGTTTGAGATATTTTTAGACCTTCTTATATTTTAATTTTATGTATCCTTGCACGGTTTCCTGGAGATTTATGTTGTTGACTACGTACAAGTACCTTAGGCTAATGCATCCCATATATGTTTTATTACTACTCGACGATATAATCCAGCCCCTATATTATGAAGGTGGTCTTAGGTAGTCATGGATCAAGCTCTTTCCGGTCGGGTCCTGACATAGTTGTGTCAATGCATGTTCCAAATTTAGGATATAATGTCATGTTCTTGGTTTGGGTTTCATAGAGAGAGGGTAAGAGTGTTTTGAGTTTGGATTTCAGCAAGGGAATCCAGTGATGGTGAAACAGCTGACATATCCATTCATGAGGACTTTGATTACTATCTTTTTCGACTAACAACATTTAGACATTGGACATAGTGAAATCATGGTACATGCATTATATAGTACTAGTTTTTGTGTTTTCCCTTATCATTTTTGGGTCATATCCTTGGATATACTATTTTTCCATGGTGAGTTTTTATTATATTTCAAGTTTCATATACCATGATATCTATATAGGGTTCTATGGAGGGATTGATATGGTGTTCCTACACTTGATGAGGCTTCAGGACATGGAACTGCATTAGATGTCGGACCTCAGAGTGGTTTTCCTGTTGAGCCCCCACCCATTGAGCGTCAGGTTCTATTAGGAGTTCTAGATGACGATTCACGCATAATGACTGCATTGTAAGAGTTTCAGAGTTAGTGACCACTAAGGAATCCAAGTGATCTAGAATCATTGGAATCTGATGACTGGATTGAGGAATTCACACATGTTTTTACCTTGATATGATATGTCCCAATCATATGGATTTTCTTGTAGTGATCCTTTTACCGGGTTCATCAAGGATATGGTTGAGTATAGTGATGAAAACCAATTATGAGGTGGTGATCTCTTAGGAATATTTTTAGTGCCAGTTTTGGAAAGGGTTCTATCTGGCCACACTAAGGTCGATGCATAACTGGGAGCTTTTGTAGCTTCAGCAGGATAACATGTCCAGGGAAGAGTTCAAGATGAGGTTCACAGACCTATCATGATACTTCCTGAATATGGTTTTAGATCCTCTTTAACATCATAAACATTTTAGAAGGATTTTATATGAGATATTAGTGCATCAATCATGATTTAGTACATCCCCGCGTATGATATTGCGCTTAAGAAATCATTAGTGGTGAAGAGCATTCTCGGAAGGCAGACTTTGGATGGTAGTGTGAGGCACACATGAGTTGAGAAATCGATAGCTTGTGGATTATGTTGGGATCATGGATCTATTTCTACATTATGCTTTAAGAGGTGATCCTAGGACAATGGTTCTGAGTCTTAGGGATTTAAGACTGGATTTATTCAGCCTCAAGAGTGGTAGAGTTACACATTCAATGAATGAGGACAACATTATTGATATTATTTCACCCATCTGGATAGTGAGAGAATTTTGTTCCATATAACTCTTGGAAGTGGAATTGTTTCGACTATGGTGTTCCACAGGCTGGAAAACCTGAAAGGGAATAAGTTAGGGAATCAGGAGGTAATATACATTGTGTGTTAACTCCACTTCTAGCAGGTAGTCCATGATCGGATTTGGTAGTTGTAGGAAAAGGGTGGGGACATTTAGTAGCCATTGATTCCTTTGACTTAGAGAATTTGAGGGCTGATGGAGGTTTTCTCTATGTCCTATATACTTTTTGGGGTAATATTTTTTTACACTGTTTTGAGGTAATGTTTTCTTTCTTCTTCAATCCTAATGGTTTCCTAGGGTGACCCAGGGTGTTTGTAAGACCCTATGTGGGTGTCTTTAGACATAGCGTTGATTGAATTAGGAAGAGGTATCCTTCTACCATCAAAATGTATTTTTTACAAGATAAAACCCATGTAGGGGAGTTAGTTCTACCCAAAGAGGATGTTTTATAGGTGTGGTGGGCGAATCTATCAAATTTGTTTTGTTTGTTATGGGGAAGTGTGTTGGAGGTTTGTGCGGGGGCCTGGTAAGAACCATTTTTTTTAACATTTCCATCACTGGTCTATTATTTGTAACCATATCATGTTAGGCATGAATTGTTAACGTGAGTTTCTTGAGGAGGGAGTGGATGGTTGTTTTTGTAGCTTCAAACTCGTATGAATTAGGATGATTTTCCCACAAAGAATCATTCTTGAGATGGGATACAAAATCATTAATGTGTGTCAGTGCTTCCTAATGTGGATAGTATCTTATTGTGATGGACATGCTCATTTTACTTGTTTGGTATAAGTACCATTTTTTGATCATTTTATCATGTTTCAAGGTGGTGTACCGCTATACCGTATAACTACAGATGGCTCGGGTGCTTGGTGTTTTCCATCAATCATAGCTGGGGATACATGTGCCTATTTATCTACACTATTAACCTATTTGATATGAGTGAGGGTGGATTGACCTTTTGGTTCCACTGAGTTCATGTTTATTAGAAATATAATAACACTTAGTGGCCTTTGGGGTGGTCTTGGTGACCTCACTTGAATGTGAGTCCCATTTGAGAGTTCAGTTAATTTCCCTATAGCAAAGGATATTTCTTTTCGGAGAAGAAACTAATTATGGTATAGAGGATAGGTTGACACTTGATTTGAACTATTAGTCTTGGAAATATTTCTATATATCTTTTTGAGGCTAGGAGGGAGGTGACGTGGGGTTCTAGGGTCAAAAAATTCTTGGCGCGTTGATATTAAAAATATTAAATTTAGTTTATCACATGTGTTCATTTTCTTATCAAATCTGTTATAAATCCGGGTCAAAGTCTCAGATAAATTTTTTTAGACCATGGATGATTTAAAATATCATGTTTACCCTATGCACAAAATTAAACTTTTCATCAACGGGTTCCAGTTCAATGGTGAGTCATGGGTGGAGTGTTAAATTGGAGTATTTGATTTAATAAAATTAAATCAATAACCCTTCTCCCTGCCACCTCATGGAATGGATGATAGGAGGATGTGAAGCCCCAATTTTCTCTCTTTGGAGAAATGGATGATGACCCATGGACAAAATCAAGGAATCTTAGTGTCACTGATCTCTGATGATGATGGAAATCACTCCTGAATCATGGTGTTGTGCCATTAGACTGAGGATCTCACCCCGAAGGTTCATTGTTTCTCCATAAGGTAGCTAGTATTGATTTTAGAGTCTGCATAATATATTTTGTGAATCATTTTATGATTATATATTACTCATATTATTTCTAGGGACCCCATGTGGGTCGATATGGGTTTTTTATATAAAATGAAGGTGAATCATACTTCTTGTATGGAAATTACTGAATAAATACTCATCTAAATGTCATGTAGTGTAGTAGAAAACGCCTTTTTTCATCCCATTAGGGGATGATATGTATTGGGGACTACACACTGTCTATTTTGGTTACATGCCATGTAGTAATCCTGGGTCATGTGGTCATGTTAGGGAAGTTTTGTGAAAAAATATGGTTATGTGAAAGTACACAACCAATGTACCCGAACAAGTGGTGTAGAACATGGGCACATAAAAATGATAAATACAAGTGGATGGAAGACCGAAACATGTTCTGTAGTATATGGTGAAATCTATGTTTGAAGAAAAATTTGGACCGGAAGTGTGCTTGTACTACACATTCAAGGGATCGAGTAAGGGGAGACATACCATGTTCTACTGGTACACACAATGTATGATTACATGACCATACATATCATGCAATAAAAGGACATTTTTGGGTGTGAAAATGGGGTCATAATTACTGTGAATCGTATTACACACTGTTTAATCCTTTTTTAGAGACTTTTTTCATTCGCATCTCATTCTCTAGGGCTCAGATTTAGGCATGAGAGCACCCTTTCATGGAATGTTTTTTTCACATAAAATACGATAGTTTCCATTTTTTAGTCCTAGGAGATTTGAGGTTGGGAGGGGATGTTTTCGGTCTCGTAGTATAGCGACGTTGGACCAGGAGTGGCGAAGTGAGTTCCATTGGACTATCCTAATGAGGGTAAACATAGAATTTTATCCTCATTACATTTTTGTGATCCCATTTACAATAAGAGAATTGATAGAGTTATATAATCCCTAAAAAGACAATGGGGGTGGTATCTCCAATCATATGTTTATATTTTTTTCATCCCTCAAAAGAGATCGATATTTTAACCTCTAGTATATTGTTTCCCAAGATTGGGTTTGGAGAATCATCATGACTTTCACTAATGTTTGGTGATCCCCTATCTAGAGAGTTATCACAGTAGGGTTATGGAATCTTCAAATATATGATCCCCTTTATAGCATGCATGTTTAGTATGGTGAGTGGAATTGTTTGTTATATGATCCCCTACTCATCCTAAAAATTATGTTGGTTTTGGAGAAATTTGATATATGATCCCCTACCTCATAAGAAATACCAGATCAATTTTTGGAATTTTTGTGACGAATGCTACATGGGTGGTGATCCTCTATCTGAGTGATATGATCTCTAGGATGTCATATTGGGTTGTGGTGTCCTCTATTTAATCCTGGGAGTGATCCCAAATAAAAGTGGGATCTTTATATTACTAGGTTGGGTTTGTGGTTTATAGTAGTGAAACCTAGTTGTGATCCTTTATTTGAGGAGGTATTATTTATAATTTTTTATATTTGTTTCATAGTGCCCCTATAGATCCTAGGATGGAACACCTCTCTGGGTCTTGATACAATTCATGGTATAAGTATGGTTATTAGCATCCCTCATTATGTATGGGTGAGAACCCAATCTAATTATCAAGATTTTTTGGGTTCCAGTGTGAATTTATTAATAAAATGATCTAATGAGCTTGTTATATAAGATATAAGACCTTTTGGATGGCATTGTTGTGTGATTATATTTATGGTACCTAATTGAGTTGTACCTCTCGGATATGCCACTAGGTTTGGATGGTTTGTTCCCAATTGAATTTATATCTAGGAATAATGTCATTTAGAATAATAGATGTCATGTAGTGTGTTCTCACAGTCTAGTGGTACCTTTAGATACTTGAATAGAACTTGTAGCTGGCTATGAGGTTGGAACCTTGTGAGACTTGGAGTCTGAGATGAGTATATTTGATTTTGTTTCATAGATTCCTTGTGGTATTTTCAAAAATATTGGTTGAAAAACCTATTTCACTTATCTTTTTAGTCATGTATATTATAGGATGGATTGAGATTTATTTTTCCACTTGTTTTTCTTCCCTTTTCCTAAGTCAGGTGGGCTATTTTCTTTCAGTTTCTCAATTTTCTTTTGGGTTTTTAGTTGACTTAATGTATATTGTTATACTCACACATATATGAGTCTTTCCCACCCATCTTATGACTTGTGATTTCCATATTCAATTCAAAAGATTCCTAGGATTACCAGGAGAAGGTTGAGCTTAGTGAGCTTTACCGATAGGGGTGTTTACAAGATAATGGACGAGAATCTTTCTAATGAATGTGTTTGATATTGATCCCCACATTTAGTGTTAGATGGGGACTTTTATAATTTTCTTTTAGTGGGAAAATTTATTTTCCCTTTTTAACTTCTATATTCTAGATTAGGATATATGTATGCATGCTTTTGTTTTTAGTTTATATATATTTTCACTATTTCATGGAAGAGTATGTGGGTTCATGCCTGTAGGTACCTTCTACTAAGGTTTTTCCATGATTGTGTTATGCCTACTGAACACTACACTCCAGCCCATGGCTAGTGGAAGAGGGCTTCAGGAGTTGCGACTTGAAACTCATTGGGTCGAGTCATGAAACATTTTTCTAATATATACGTGTACATAATCAATCATAAATGTGTGTGATTTAGTGAAATAGACCCTAATAACTTTATGGTATATTTTATCATAACCACCATGAAAGAAATAAAACTCAATTAAAAAATAGAATTTCATTATTATAAAAGCATTCATGATATAATTTATCAAATTGGGGTTTTATATACAATATTTAAAAGAAAAAAGTGGTAAATATAGAAAATTTATCATAGAAACAAATGTGTGACAAGAAACCCTTACCACTTTGGTAACATTTGAATCAAATCCCCATGGATGAAATAATTTGGGTTATAACATTAAATAAAGTAAATTGGGAATTATACATGATATATCATGTCCAAATTGTAGTATATATCCCTCATGAATATAAATAAATCAATAAAATCAAGCATATATCAATTAAATAGTATTGAGATGAAGAGCCCTTACCACATGTCTCACATGCCTTTTAAGTGCATTTAACATCCAATATAATAAATATAATGTCATTAAAATTATCTTCTAGATTAATATTCAAACATAAATATCCTTGTATCATATAATCATTCATTTATTAATATTAATTTATTAAATTCATTACTACTGGTGGTAATTTTTTAATTTTCATTCATGTTTCAGTGTGACATTTATGGTCCTTTCATCTTGATCATGATTAAAAAATAAATCTAATGTTATTCATGATATAAATATCATATATATTAATTATATATTAATAATCATCCATAAAATTACAGCATTAAAGCTAAATGGCTTCACTTCGTAGAGGTGGAAGTCCCCATGTACATTAAAGGGACGTTCTCATTTCTTTACATGTCGATGTTCAATATGGAAAAAGATATATTTTGTTGATATAATAATAAATATGAATTCAATATAGTTTATATGGACTTGTCCCATATTGTTGACCATCCATTTAGAGTGGTTATTGAAACAAATTACACTACAACATATAGATGGTAGATCTTACATATTCATGAGAAATGTTTTCATTTTCCATAGGGGAAATGGGCTGGAAAGATTTTTCTCCCATAACAATGAAAGCTTAATATTTTATTTTTTATTTTGGATTATCTATTTTTTGATGGTTAAAAAAATTACACAATGTAGAATAATAAATAAATATTGACAATGTTGGTGAATATATTTATAACTTCCTATAGAGACCTCCTTTAGATTACACCTTAAGTCACCGTACGATTGTATTATGAGAATAAAATAAAATAAAAATGAATTTAAAGTAGATATAAAGTTATTATAATAAGTAATGGTTGATTTATAGTGCTTCATATTTGTGAGTAAATGAGAAGATTTGGCTTCCATTTATATGTGATGGAAATGATAAACTTGGAATTAATTAAAATATTTAATATAATATATATCATAATCATATAAAGTTTATCAAAATGGAAATAATTTTAAACATTGGTTATGAAATTCTAAAAATACATTCAAATAAAAAAATTTATACCTATTTATGATTTATTTTAATTCTTATCTTTTGGTTAAATGCCCTTATTAACCCATAATAACAATAACCTTGATAAAACATGTTTTAGACAGTAAGGATTGGGAATTAACTTTAACGGTGAAATATACCTCAAAAATAGTCCATGGAATATATATCAAAACATTTCACATTCTACTTTCTTTGAATCAATAGTTTTTCTATTTTTATATCATTTATTAAAATATTGTTTCTCACAAAATTTTTTATATTCATTTCTGTGACTATTCATTTAATTTAACTTCACAGACATTAAGAATGAATTGGATTCCAGATAAAAGAACCTTTGACATTAAATATTATTTAAAATTATATACAAAATTCTTGTAATATGACAATTAATCCAAAACATATAATTTTTATAATTTTTAAATACATTATAATTTGTTTTTATACTACTTAAGAAAACATTGTATCAGAATTTCATAAGTATTTAATATTAATATTCCACCAATAAAAAATTAAATATACGATTATCATAACAATAATATATTAATATTATAAACAACCATTTATTACTAATATAATCCTCTTTTTTCTCTATGATAATAGGTTAGAGAAATTGAAAGTTAATAGTTTTTTGTTTTATTCTTTACTTAAATTAATATATTATACATTAAAAAATAAAAATCGATAATATATTATATACCACTGAATATAGTATATTAATAGTTTAAATACACTTCAACAATAGAAACAGGTATTGTGTTAGATATATTTATAAAACCTTGTCACATTTTTTTAACCATAGTTACCTGATTTAATATTTCCCATAGTAAAACATATTTACCATGGGTACAATTAATAATGAAAAAAATGAAATTATAAATATTACTGAATTTAAATTTTTTTATCTGAAATATGAAATCCAATTATAAGGATTCAGCCATTAGAGATTCATGAAATTAAATGTAATATTAGTTTATAAAACTATTGAAATCAATTTTTCAATAAATGAGCTTTTAATATCTAAAATAAAAATTTACCAAAATGCATAATAATATTTATTTATAAGACACTAATTTGATTTCCATTAGTAAAATTTATGTAATTAAACATTAAAATTTACTCCAAAACATAATGAAACGACTAAATTTCTTTGTCAATTAAAAAAATTGAATGTTTTCTAAAAACAATTTACAATTTTCTTTATCCAGTCTAAAATAATTCTTCTCATAAAAATAAAAAAATCACTAAAATATATTATTGAAATAAAGGTGAAATATATTATATTAATTGATTATCAGAAAATTTATAAAATAAAAAATAAATTAATTATAATTTTCATGAACCAAGTTCCATAAAATTCATTTTTGATAAAAATTTATTTTTGAAGCATAATATATATTTACTAAAAAATGGGTACATGTTATTTTGAATTATTCAATATATTTCCATTATAGAAAATCATGATAATCATTTTTCATAATATATTTATTCTTATTGGTAACTCTAAATAAATTTCTAGGATATAATGATCAAGTTTAAATAATAATCTTTTCATATCTTATCGTAGTTAATGTAATGCCTTGTGTTTCATGTTAAGAATGTTGCTAAATTATTATACTTATAACGAATATTTATAAGGTGTTACATTCTCTTTCCAATAATTAAATTATTTCCATGTCATTTTTTCAGTAATCGTGTGTTTAACATTTGGAAATACCATTGTTTAAAACTAACACTATAAAAAGGGATAATAAAACCCCCATTAAAAATGTAATGTTTGATAAATAAATATTAATAAAAATACCACATATTTGGGTTTCAATATAAGGAAAAAATTAATTGTATATAAAGATATTGACATGGAGATTATAGATAATATCTAAATAAAAATATATTGTGACATTCAACTTGTTCAAGAAAATTTAATTTTCAAAAACTAGTAATATGTAAGGGATAATAAAAACCATAAATTTATTGGAAATGAAGGAATGATGATAACATTTTTATTTCAAAATCATTTTCCTATACATAAGGAATTATTTTAACCTCATGATAGGGAAATAATAAAATTTAATTACATGATATATATCATTTTCATTGAAACAATTTCATAATTTTCTTGTGCTTCGATCAATTCCAACATCTATCCTATATCATACTCATAGAAATGAATTTTGAAGAATACTTTTTCAAGACTAAACTACTAAAATTTAAATTAAGTAAATTATAATATCTAATAGTGGTTAACAGGTTCTTCCACCCATCTCTATAATAAAATGAATCACTATCACAAGTTGAGATAATATCCAATACGGGTAAAAATATATATTGATAAATAGTATATTAATCTCCAAAGCCTAAATAATAACACCCAAATATTATCTTAAATAATTCAATAAAACACAATAAAATATTCCATAAAAATTGAAACACAATAATTTGAATGATTTGATCACATATTATTCCAATATCAACATTACATTAGTCACAAAAATATATTAATCATACACACATACCAAAAATGTATATTATTTAATCATAAAATATATAAAATATTCTAATATTTTCCAAAAATATACTAAATAAGAAATAATACATAATTTAATCATATATTTTTATAAATTATAATGACCTGAAAAAATCCTTTTAATTTTTAAAATTGTTTTGGATTTCGATGAGTCTGTGAAAATTGGCAGCGCCTGATACAGAGGTCCCATGTGCCTGAAATAAATTTTTGAACTTTTTTAAGGTATATTCAGTAAATGTACGGGTGGCATTTTGTTTCTTGTGAACTGGTGTTTGGATTAAAAATCCTAGGGCATCGTTGAATCCATAGTGCCAGGATTACCTTAAAGGAGGTTTCACTTCGATCACAGTTTCTCAGGTGAAAAAGTTTGTTTTTAGACTTCTAAAGAAAATTACAATAAAATGAAATTATTATTTCATTTCATTTTTCTCCAACAAATGAGTGGTGATGGAGAGAATGGTGACTCTTCAAGACAATAAATAGCTTGAAACATCAACCGTGTAACTCCACCATTGAGAATTAAAAGTGGTTCATTAATTCATTTAATGAAACTCACTAATTCCTCAATGTGTTACTCACCTTTCCCCTTCCTATTTAAATGGAGTCTGTGGTGGGTTTTTGGGAAAACTTCATCAAGAGTGAAAACTATAGAGGTGTTCTGCAGCAACATCTACTGACGGACTGGGATCATTGAACGCTGATGACTCCATTCAAAGTGGACGCTCCTCCCGCCACAACCGTGGCACCTCAAACGGATCTCAAGGTAGAGTTTTTATGTTTGGTTTTTGTTTAACATGATTGAAATAAGTTTATTTAATATTTAATGTTAGATAAATATTCCATCACTTTTTATCATGTTAATGCGAAAGGGGTGGGCATAACGAACAAGGACCGGACCCTCTGCTGCTTCAATCATGTTACGTCCTTCATGAGCATCTTTCCTCAATTTTGATGGAAACGAGAAAGGGACTCCCAATGAGGGAAGAAGTCTGGGAGAATCGTAGGTTCAAACATCACCATGAATGGACCACCGGAGCATGTCTGATGGCCTATGGAAATAACCATTGACACACCATACCGGCGGCAGCCAGCGGTGGCCGGAGGAGACCCGTGGAAACCAGCCAGTGGCTGTTGGAAAGCGGCACATCATCGCCTGTTGCGGTTGATAGAGGTGGCCTCCCAAGCTAGTTGTGTGGGGGAAGGGAAGTGCCTCCAGGCGTCGCCAATTGTAGCAGTCTTGTCCAGTGGGCAGCAGTAGGAGGAGGTGGCATTGCCTTGTGCTACGCCACATCGGTTGGACCGGTTGGCCATCTGGCAGACCGGTACACAAGGTGGGGCAACACCCCTCCAACCTAATGAAACAGCCCAGCGTCCACGGGGCCAGCTGGGGAAACTGCCCGCCATCAGGCGGACCTGGACAAATGCAGGTCGACCAAACAAATAGAACCTGCCTCACGGTCCGGGCGGGACACTCGGCACTGTTGGCTAGCACGGGTGGGACGAGCCCCATCTGGTGGGCCGGGCCAAACTTGACCAGGGACCATGAACCAGTCGGGCCAACCCAACATGACAGACCAAGTGTACAGGGCTTCCCCTTAAAGGACAGGACTCGAGGGAGGTCTAGTAGATACTAGAACCCGTTGTGTCATCCCAGACTGACCGAGTCTGATCTAGCCTAGACCCAACCGGCTCCCGAACAAAGTAACACATGTAAATGAAGAACCAGGTGTCTGTTTGACGCGACGTCAGAGGCATTAGGACCCGTATTTGGAAGCGTTCACTTTGTCATATTCCAACGGGCCTAACCGAGTCGGGCTGGAATGAGATGTGATCACCCCCATTTCACAGAAAAATGTATAACAAATAGATCGGGCGTCCGATCGATGCCTCGTCTATGGCATAAGGACCCTTATAAAAATTAGGTACAATATAGATACTCTAAGTTAGTTTTTTTAGAAGATTTATATTTGAATTGGGTTGGAGAAGACATGATTCCAACATGTCCCTTCTTACAAAAGTGCCCATATGTCACAGACTGGGAATCCGATTGACGTGTCGTTTGTCGCATTTGGACCACTATGACGGGGTGGTCCCATTGGTTTAATTTTTGTGAGACTTTGAACTAGTAGAAATATGACTGATGGCTTGAGAGGCAGAGTCTTAAGTAGATCATGTGTGCTTCATGCGGGAATTCCATGGCTGGATATTACATGAAGAAGAAGAGCGACCAAAACAAGTCAGCATCAGAAACTCCAGAGTGAGATTATCTACCTTTACGACTAATCATCCCAACTTCTGTACTAGGAACAAATGTTGGTAAGCACCAGTGACCAATATGGGTCATCATCTAGCGACCAATACAAGTCAGCATACATTGACCTATATTTGTCAGCAATTGAGTTAATACGAATATGATGATATTGTATTACGAATAGTCATCCCTATCGCAGTAACATTGAAATTATAACATTAGATTGAGCTATCTCTTTTGATTTGTGCATAATGATTAAGATCATTCCTAAGATAATACCTTTGGTTTATTTCTTATGATGTATTCATTTGGGGATTATTGAGAGACCTTTGGGGGTCTTGAGGACCCCTACTGAGTTTTTATACTCACCCCTGCACATTCTATACCCGTAAATGTTTGTTTGGTGCAGACTACTGACATTACGAGACATAATTTGGAGGTTTGGGACTTGGTGGAGCTTGGGGTGATGGGAGCATTCGAGATCCTCTTCTTCTACTTCAGACATACAGCTGCAACCTCCCATGTAGAGCTCCAGAGTAGATGTGACAGCTATTTACTTGATTTCTTTTTCTATGGCTTGTATTCTAGCCCAATATTTTCCGTTTCTAGTAATACTTGTGGTTCTACTTCACTCTTGTGGTTGTATTTTACTTTTTTGGTTTTTTAGATCAGTTTCCAATTTCTAGTGAGTATAGATCACTAAAGCAATGATTTCCCTGTTCCGGAAAATCTTTCATGTGATAGTCACTAACCACTAGCCTATGGAAGGCGGGATTGTGGTAGTCACGTCCGAGCCCCGTAGGATGGGCCGTGACAATGTGGCATCATAGGTCGGTCGGTTCTACCAAAATAAATAAGAGTCTACTTTTAATGAGGTAATGGGGAAAAGTGTCTTGAGTTCAGTTTTTGGTACATGGAGTCTAGTGTTGGTGAGGTGGATGGAATATCCATACACTAGGGCCCTAAATTCTATTTTCCGACTCGGTAGATCAGAAAACCATTTCCTAGTGTTTTCAAATGTTTTCTTGATCTTCTTTAGTCATCCCACTAGGTAAAAAATTTTGACCATGCAATATCTATTTCTTACAGGTTGCCTCCATGAAGAAATCCATCCATGATTCCAATTAGAGATCTTGATAGTGCCCCACTGAGCGACAAGGTGTCAGTACAAAGAGAACACATACTGATGTCACCCTCGGGTGTGGTACCAGAAGTACCGCCACCCATTGAGTAGCTGATTCTACCAGTGGATCATGCACGCCGATTGAGCATGTTTCATCAGTTCCAAAGATAGAGGCTTCCAATGTTTCAAGGAGAGACGGGCCCCTAGGTAGAAGAGGGTTTGCTTGAGGTGGTTTTTTAGGTCTTTCTCTTAGTAGAGACACCCACTGCGCAGATGGTGACTTTTTCTACTAGTCCTCTTTAGGGCTCGACAGGATGATGGTGGAGCTGGATGCTGGAGGTGAATGAGAAGACGACCGTCACCTAGCCGGTCTTTTAAATCATTTTCAGGGATAATTTCATGCCAGTGAAACTATGATATGTGTGTATTCAAGAGCTACTACATCTATAGAAGGGAAGCCAGATTGTGGCTGAGTATTTTTTGATATTTACTGAACTGTCCTAATACCTCACCGGCATGGTACGAGACCCTTACTGAAAGGATTGGAACTTTGAACAGGGGATCCAATGAGAGATCAGAGAAGTGAAATTTTCTCTCAACATCCTGATCCATGATGGGGTGCTAGAGTGAGCTTTGATGGTGGATAGCTTTTATGCTGAGTAGGCACCGGTTGTGAGATCCCATACCAGATGATAGGTAGCAGATTCATATGCATCTGGTAGTAGACATACGACATAGAAGCCCAAGAGTGCTAGAATTTTCGTAGGGTGACTCGAGGATGCAGGTTTAGAGGTGTGAGGCTCGAGAGGCCAACAGAGCCACTAGCGAGGTATGATCTTCTTCTTTTGTGGGGGAAAGTGTCACAGAGCTCATGACTGTTCGACTCCCCACCCGGATGATTGGTAGATAGTGGTGGCTCCATCAAGGCAGTAATAGTGGTAAGAGTATGAGCTTCAGCCAGGCGGTGGATGAGGCAGGGGAGCAGGACATGCAACAGGAGGTGTCCGGGGTCACCAGGAACTACATCCACCTCCCCCAGGGGGGAAACCATGAGCTCAAAGAGCATGTGGATGGGGACATGGCCAACTACAGGAATTAGATTCTCATGATCCTGACATCCCTAAGATGATACGAGGTATGATATGTATCTTCTCAACATTAGCAGTAGTGCTTATCAACACATGTGCAAGCCATTATTTCTTTTCCAAAGACTTAGTTCGGGACTCTGAGATTCCGACTGAGTTTTAGCTCGACCTTTTCATTTAGGTACTGTTATGGGGGGAGATTCAGTGGTCACTCACTGGTGCTGATAGTGTGATCATGCTCTTAGAGGAGAGAGTTTTAGATGGGATCTTCTAGTAGAGAGGCAGAGTTACACATTTACTTGTACCCCAGAACAACACCGATATCTACACCAGAATATTGTATGGACCCTGGGGAGCTCCATGAGATAAGGGTACAGTTGGAGGACATACAGAGGAAGTGATTCATAAGGCCCAATGTTTCTCTATGGGCATCCCCGGTGTTGTTTTCCAAGAAGGAAGATAGAAGTTTGAGGCTATGCGTGGACATCCGTCACCTAAACCAGTTGACCGTGAATAACAAGTATCCCTTGCTGAGGATAGAAGATCTGTTTGATCAGTGTAAAGAAGAAAAATGGTTCTCAATGATAGACATATGATCAGGATATCACCATATTTATGTGTGGGATTAGGATGTACCAAAGACAGCCTTTATATGTTGGTACAACAATTACGAGTTCTTAGTGATGCCTTTCGGTGTGACCAACTCTCCAACAGTATTCATGGGACTCATGAACAGGATCTTACAGCTATACCTCGATTGCTTCGTGGTGGAATTCATCGATGACATCTTAGTGTTCTCAGAATATGAGGAAGAGCACACTGTACACATGAGGATTGTTCTAAACACACACCGGGAGCACCAGTTATATGGGATGCTCTCGAAGTGTGAGTTCTGGATATGGAAGGTAAACATATTGGAAACATCATCTCAGAGGATAGAGTTTCATTGGTTCTAGAGAATATCAAGTCAGTGGATTCTTGGGAGCCACCCATGAGTGTTACCGAGGTTTGGGGCTTCCTTGGATTTGCATGATACAATCAGAAGTTAATACCCGATTTCCCAAGAGTAGCAGCACATATGACTGCCTTGATGAAGAAGGTGAAACCCTTACATTAGTTAGAGACATGACAGAAGAGCTTTCAACAGCTCAGGAATAGCTTGCCCAGTGCTCCCATACTACGTTTTTCGGGTGAGGGCACTGACTTCGTGGTTTACTATGATGCATCAGGGACCAGACTCGGTTGCATCATGATGCCAGGTGATGCAGTAATTGCTTATGGCTCATGGAAGCTGAGGCCTCATGAGCCGAATTATGAAACTCATGACATGGAGTTAGAAGTAGTAGTCTTCTCACTGAAGATGTGGTGACAATACTTGATCGGTGGGTAGTTCATTATTCACTCAGACCACAAGAGTCTCAGATATATCTTCACATAGACTGATCTGAATATGATACAGTGATGTTGGCTAGAGTTTCTCCAGGAATATGACTTTGATATATTCTATACACATAGAGACGAGAAAGTTGTGGTAGATGCACTTAGCCGAAGATCGAGTTCACAACTACTAAATGAGGCTTCAGAGCAGTTAGCCACTCTTCAGATATCCTACGTTGATAGAGATGAGATAGTCTTCCTCCTGTCAATAGCAGTTTCCCCTATAATCCATGAGTGAGTTTGTGAGGCACAACTCAGAGACAAAAGCTTCAATACTACATGTTCTCAGATATCCTCAAGCCATGCACCTGACAGATATTCTGAAGGTGGGGATCACACTATACTTTTCATTGGACTTATAGTTGTACCTTTGGAACTAAGAGAGTAGGTGCTGAGGGATTTCCATACATCCCCCTTGGCAGTACATCCAAGCATGATAAAGATGTATCGAGTCCTCTAGCATCAGTACTAGTGGCCAAGGATGAAGAATGTTGTGGTGGAGTGTGTTTCCATTTGCCTCACTTTCCACCGACTGAAGGTCGAGCACTGAGTTCCAACAGGATTGACCCAACCCCTTGAGATACCAGAGTGGAAGTGGGAATGGATATTGATGGACTTTGTTATGGGGTAACCACATATGTCTAGAGGGTATGATACCATATGGGAGATCATTGACCGACTCACCAAGTCATCCCACAACCTTGATATTCGATAAAAGTATTTTTTAGAGGGTTTGGGATGTCTCTATGTTTAGGAGATCATGCGATTTTACAGTGTTCATTCGATGATAGTCTCAGACCGTGACATAAGCTTCACATCCCGGTTTTGGAAAGGATTTCAGGCAACTTTTGGGACTCATCTTCTCTTGAGCATATCTTTTCACCCACAGAAAGATGGAAATATTGAGCGGACCATCCAGACCATGGAGGATATGATTTGTGCATGTGTCCTAGAATTTTGTCAAAGTTGGGAGGACCACTAACCCTTGGTGGATTTCTCATTAAAAAATTGCTTTCACACCACCGTTGGTATGTCCTCTTTTAAGGCATTGTATTGACGACTATGCAGATCACCCTTGTGCTTGGCTGATCCAAGAGAGCCAACACTCGTGGGCCCAGAGATGGTACATGCTATGACTGAGAAGGTGTATGCCATCAGAGAGTAGATGAAGACTACATAGAGTCGATATAAGTCCTATACAGATATGCGACCGAGACCACTTGATTTTCAGGAGGGGGCCACATATTAATGCAAGTCTTCCCTCGACGAGGACTACGATGATTTGGACAAGGCAACAAACTCTCTCCAAGATTTATCCAGCCATTCAAGATACTTCAAGGGATTGGAAAGGTGTCATAAATCTTGGCACTGCCACCATAGTTTGAGATGGTGTACAACATCTTCAATGTGCCCTGAGTAAAGAGATGCGTGCCTGTCCCATCTCACTTCATCAACCATGGTGAGCTGGAGATTGAAGACGGGGAATCTTTTGCGGAGTACCAGGTGGAGATAGAGGATCGAAAGGAGTGGATCCTTTGTGGGTATTCGATACCTTTGGTGCACATTTTGTAGAAGCACATGAATCTCAAGGAGAGAACATGGGAGAGAGAGGCTCATATGCATGCCCAGTACCCTGCTTTGTTTGTGTAGCCCTGTTTGTCTTTCAAGGATGTAAAGACCCACAGTTTAGAGAATTTAAAGACAAGGAAAATTCCATTTAATTTTTTTTAATTATTTCAGATTACTAAGAGTCTGTGAAATTAAAGGTGCATGATTCTGAGAAATGGTGTTCCCAGAATAAATTTTTTAACTTATTTTAATTTACATAATGTAAACACACGGGCCGCATTTTATATCGTTTGAACTTGTGCTTGAATTAAAAATCTGAAGGGACCATTGAATATATAGTGTCTGGATTCTCTTATAGGATTTTTTACTCCGACCATAGTAGGTTGGGTGAAAATGTTAATTTTTGGAAATTTTGAAGGAAATTAAAATGAAATGTAATTGTTATTTTATTTTATATTTCTACAACAGTTGAGCGGAGGTGGCAGGACTGATGAATTTTCAAGCCAATTAATTGATTGAATCATCAACTACATAATTCCACCGTTGTGAATTAAAAGAGGTTCATTAATTCATTTAATTAACCTCAATAATTCCTAAATGTGTTACTCACTGTTCCCCCTACTATTTAAATAGAGATCGGGGTGGGGTTTTGAAATGGATACTTCATGCGAGAAAACACTGGCGGAGTTTTGAGGTAACATCCACTAACAGAGGATTAAATCTCAGGTGGCAACGTTCCAGGACCGACGAATTCTGACGACTCTTTCCAACGTGGACGCTCCTCCCGCCGCAACCATGACACCTCCAATAGATTTTGAGGTACGAGGTTTAGGTTTAACATGATTGGAATTATTTTATTTAATCTTTAATGTTATATAAATATTCTCTTGCATGCTATCATGTTAACATAGAGGGCATGTGGGGCGAACGAACAAGGCCTAGACTCTCTGCCGCTTCATTCATGTTGAGTTCTTCAGGGATGTATTTTCTTAATATTGATGGGAATGTGAGAAAGAGGGTAATTTTGGGATGAAGTTAGTCTATGAGACTCATAGGCATTGAATCCACCAAGAACGGACCACCAGAGCACGTCCGGTGGCCCATAGAAAGAACAGTGGGTGTGCCATGTCGGTGGTAGCTGGAGGAGACCCGAGGCAACCGGCCGTGGGTGGTGGGAAGGAGTTTTTCTGTCATGCGCTATTGTGTCCAGAGGCGTCCGACCATCTTCGAGTGTGTGGGAGAATGGTGCCACTCACACGTGCCTCCAGCAACAACAGCCACAACTACTGGGAAGCGGCTTAAGGGGCGGTGCGGCCCCGCGCCGCATGGCGTCGACTGGACCGATCGACCATCTGGATGACCGTTGCATACGGTGGGGTAGTTCCCCATCGATTAGACAAAATGGATCCATGTATGCGTGGCCAGTTGGAGAAACTATCCACAATCAGGCGGACCGAGCCGGAAGCGGGCTGGCCGAATGGGGTGAACCCGCAGCCCGACGAGACAGCGCGGGGGGGGGGGGGGGGCAACCCCTAAATCGTAGGCGAGCCCAACCACGACCCGGGAACACGAACCATCCGCGCAGACCCTAACAGGCCTGGCCTAGTGATCTGGGCTGACCTATAATGGTCCAGACCCAGGTGAGGTCAGGTCGACCCTAGGACCCGTTGCGTCGGGCCGACCTGACCGAGTCGGATCGAGCCCATTCCCAACTTGCCCTCGAGTAAAGGAACACCTGTAACTAAAGAACCATGTGTCTATTTGACATGCCATCAGTGGCTTTGGGACCCCTTTTGGAAAGCCGTTCCAGACTGAGGTGTGATCACCCCTATTTCCTAGAAAGGGTTGTAACTAATCGACCTTGCATCCGATCGAAGTGTCATCTGTGGCATTAGGACCCTTGTGACAAGGTGGTCCTTTTGAGGTAATCTAACTGAGTATTGAAAGAGTTTAACGTGAAACCTAAGTTGGATCACAATTGAATCCAAATAGGCCCTTTTATGAAAGTTCCAATGTCTCTCAGATCAGGCATCTAACTGACGTGTCATCTATCACATTGGGAAACCCTTGATGGGGAGGTCCCTTAGGTTTAATTTTTGAGGTTCTTCATACTGTTTGAAATATGATGGATGGATTGAGGAGATGAGTCTTCTGGGGACCAGGCGTGCTTCGGGTGGGAATCCAGTGGTTGGGTGTGACATGAAGAAGAAAAATGACAAATATAGGCTAGTATCGAAATATCTAGAGTGAAATGATATAGATATACGACTAATCATCCCTACCAATGTACCAACGACCAATATGGGTCAGCATCAGTGACCAATATGGGCTAGCACCAGTGACCAATACTGTTCAGCACTAGCGACCCATAAGGGTCAGCACTAGCGACCAATAAGGGTAACCATATAGCGACCAATACAAACAACATACAATGACCTATACAGGTCAATAGTAGAGTTACTATGGATTGGGTGATCTCGCATTATGACTAGTCATCCCTATCTTATAAACCTTGAAGTTATACTGTTAGGGTGACCTGTCTATTTTTAGTTGTGCTTCATGATTTAGATCATGCGTGTGATATTACATTTGTTTAATTTTTTATGATGTTTTCTTTTGTGGATTACTGAGAGACATTTGTGGGTCTTGAGGTCCCCAACTGAGTTGTTATACTCACCCATGCATAGGCTCCACCAGAACGTGTGTGTCTGGTGAAGTCTACTAATGTTCTGAGGAAGAATTTGAAGGATTGGGGCTTAGTAGAGCTTGATGCGATGTGAGAAGTCGAGATACTCTTCTTCAACATCAGACTTACAACTACTACTCTCATGGTAGAGCTCTTGAGTAGATGTGATAACTCTTTACATTATTTTCAGTTTCATGGGATTGTATTCTAGTGCACTGTTTTTAGTTTCTAGTTATACTTGTGGTAGTACTTTACTCTCGTGGTTATATTTTACTTTTGATGGTTGTTTACTTTAGTTTCCCATTTTGAGTGATTAATGATTTCTAAGGAAATTCCTTCCCTATTCGAGAAAAGCCTTCTGGTGATAGTCACCAACCCCTGGTCTATGGAAGTTGGGTTTCTGGTATTCACATTCGATCCTCGTAGGTCGGGTCATGACATAAATAATAATTTACCATTTAATCCACAAATATTCATCCATATTATGTAACAATATTTACATTTAACATAATCATATATTCTTGTAAGTATATTGATCTTCATAAAGAATAAAATTAATCCCAAAATCACCAAATCACTTCTTTATCCCATTTTTTTCAATAAGATAAAACATATGTCCCAAAAAAGTAATAACCCTTTTATCTCACATGAACATATTAACATCCAATATCATGTTAAACCTAAATGTTTGATACAAATTTAATTGTTTTAAAACCAAATATAAATAATTATTCCTAAAATATAATTTTCACTAAAATAAAAATTAAACAAAAGGATTTAATTTCATAAATATCTCTAAAATAGCTTTAATCATCTTAAAATATAATCAAATTATAGTTAAAAAAGGCTATTTATACCTTTAAACTTATGATAAATCGAAGAATTGTTGACTCACAAAACTGAATGTTTAGAACATATCACCATAAACTATCAGTGGTTTTTAATGTTATATCCATTCATTAATCATAATGGTTGAAAAATAAAATATGAATTAACCAACTCAAATCCTCGGGTAGTGTCTATCCAGGCGATTACATATAGGGCCACATATATTGAACCATGATGATTGAGTTGATTCCGAATCTAAACCTTTCAGATTTGTTACTCCTTATTGAATTTCAACTACTTTCGTATCCAGTTTATAGTATCCAAATATGGATGTATTTTCATGAAAAATTACACAATATAAACTTTACCGAGTCTTCATTATATTTCCATATATATATATATATATAATTTTCCTTGTATTTTTTCATAGGGTACTATTATATAATATTTTCATTCCTAAATCTACTTCCCAAGGGTCATAATATACATCCATTAAAACAAAAAATAACCCCTATCTCCTTTTTTCTATATCTTATAGTTATATTAATAAATTTCAAAAGTTACAACAAATCACATCCTAATGGAATAAATAATTTATAAAAAATATGAGAATATATATATACATGAAATTGACATTATATTTCAAATATGAAATAAAATATAAAATTCTTGATAGAACATAATTATTTTCATGGAACCATTCATAAATTCCTTCATAGTATCATGGGTCATGGAAAACATAAAATAGTGTTAGATCGGATTCTCATTAATGGAAAGCATACAGCAGAATCTATCATAATTTATGAATAATATAGAAGATATAAATAGTAAACTAATATCCATGTATGAAATACCATAATTATTTAATATATATAAGGATGAAATAAATCATAAATGATCATATGGATATCTATAAATAGTTTTATAATCATATAATTCAAAACATGGACTTCACAATATTGATATTATGGATTACATTCAATAAAAAATAAAAAAACAATTATCAAATGCACCAAATATCCATGCTATTAGGTTTCATGAGACCAATAAATGCATCAAGGTACTATAGAAAGACCCTCCCATCACATTCTATGTTCAATTAATTCCTAATTTGAGGTAAATATATACTAATGTAAAAAAGTAATAAATATAAACATTCATAGTGAAAAACAAGAATGTGAAATATTAATATTTTTCACAAAAATAATTTAAAAAAATCATTATCTAACTCGAGTAATCTGGTGGATGGTTATATTAGAGTATATCACTAGTAAATCAAATCACCAATCAAATAATGTTCACATAAATTATAATAATTTGAAAATATCACATGATTATTTCCTCAGGAAAATAATATTTTCCATTTCAACTCACAATAATTAAAATAAAAATATATTAAAATATTAGGAAAGCATTATATTCCAATTGAACTTGCTAATATTTTAATCTTGTCTTTAAGAAAAATAATATCCCTGATTAATTTAAAACTAATTATTTAGGTGGGTGTTAAATGAAATATTTTGTTCACACCAATAAAAAATTTTGCTTCATTTATATAATAAAAAGAATATTCTTTTGAAGACATTTTATTAAAATAAAACATGTTTAAAATGAATTTAGTCAATCATAGTAGAATTAAAAAAACATTATTCAAAAAAAAATTATTGAATATATTAACATTGAAGGATAATATTCATGACTGAAAATTGAAACAATGTTGGTTTTCCTAAAAAAACATTATTTCATACATTCAACTACATATTGGGAAATAAATGAAATAGAAACAAGTACTTTATATAAATAAAAATTAGAGAATAAAATATAACTATTTTCAAATTGATTTATTATATAATTCTTCCAAAAAAATTGAATTTAAATAATCTCTACTAAAAATGTTGTTGTGAAATAACCCATTAACACTTTGATAACATTTGTATCATATACACCATGAAAGATATAAATTAAAATAAAACCTTAAAAAAAGAAAATATAAATAAATTCAGAATTTAAATATCTAATGAGTAATTATATATAAAATATGAAAGAAAAAACATTTGAATATTTCATATGTCTCTTATAGTCAATTGTGTGAGGAGAACCCCCTAAAAGATTAGAAACATACGAATAAATACCATTGGAAGAAAGATTTATAATTATAAAGTTAAATAACATAAATTCAGAAGGAATAATTATATAACATGTAAAGTGGGTACAATAATTGCATCATAAAAAAATTATTTTCCAATCATCAAACATGTTTTTTATAAAAGAATACAGAGGAGAAGAATGCATTACTAAAGTCTGGATTTCCCTACAGGTAAAATTAAAATTCAATAAGATCAAAATAAATTTATTATACTAATTATAAATAACATAATATTATTTATAATTTCATATTTGATCCACTTATAACATATTATCATCCAATTATTAATAATTCTTCCATAAAATCACTATTTAGGTGGTAATTAGTTTCTTTTTCTTGTATGTTTCGATTCATCATTTATGGTCCTTCCATCATGTTACATGATCTCCAAAAATTTTATAATGATATAAATATCATATATATTCATAATATAGATATTTATAATCATCCAATACTGGATTGCATGAATAATGAATCACTTCACTTCATGAAGGTTATAAACCACTTATACGATTGAGCGATGTAATCATTTTTTATGGGTGTAAGGGTAAGAAGTAAAATGAAATTATTTAAATGTAAAATCATAATTATTTCATAAATATGATACATATTTATTTATTCTAAATTTATAATTATTCGTATAAATTGGTGCATAAAAATGAAGTACACTGTGATGTGGATACTATAGGTCATAAGCACGCGTGAGCGATGCTTTCATTTTTCATACGAATGAATGGAGGTTGGAAACTTTTATCTAAAAAAATTAAAATATATGATTATTTATAGTATCATATTAATTATATTTTTTCGGTGAATATTTTTATTGGAATTATGAGATGAAAAAACATTAATGATGTGTGTAAATATGATTATGTTTTCTCTGAGAGACCTACATTGGTTTACACTTTTGAACCTAATAGGATGGTTTTTTGATAATACCAGATGTTCAATAACTAATGTAGGGAATATAAAAAGGAATTATAGTATGTATTATCCAAGTAATAGTTCCTAAAAAATTAATATAGAAGAATATGTGGTGCACTCTGATATGTGATGGAAAGGATTGACATAGAATTACATAAATGGTTTAAATATTATATTTATCATAATCATTTAAATTGGGAGAAAATTTAAATAATTTAAAATGTAGGATATGAGATGATTGAAATACCCTAACCTAATTAAATCTATGAATGTTTATTTTATATTTTAACCTTCATCATTCAGTTTATCTTGCTTATTGACCTTTTTCAATAACCATGGCAACCCATTTTTCTAATTTAAGGGTCATAAATTTACCTCTTTGGGGAAAAGTTTCCCCCGAATAGACAATGTATGGAATTTTAGACAATTTCCCCAAACAATATTGTAATTTCATCATTTATTATATATTTAACCATTTAATAAGATATTATTAACTAAAACCCTTTTTAAAAAAATATATAACTAATTTCATTTTCAATAGTATTAATTTAATTTAAATTCAAATACCTAATGATAATAATGGAATTTGAATATAGAAACCGTGAAAATTAGAATATAGAAATAATAATAATTTAAATACACTATTATATTCATTTATTACAAAATTTACCAGAAACATATTATTTTATAATTAATAATATCATTTACCTTGATTTTTCGAATTCTTTCACAAGCGCTCTATCGATATTACTTTAGGGTTTTATGTAATTATAAAATCAATAAAAATTTAACCCATATTAATATCATAAAAACATTTAATATTATAAATGCCCATTTATAACTGATCTCAACATCCTTTTCTCCCTATGAAATTATGTTTTGGAAATTAAAAAAGAAAAATTATGTCATTTTTTATTTATTCTTTACACTAAATAATATATAGGTTATTGTTAAGGAACAATAGAACCAATATTCCATTTCATTTAATATGTGATTATTAGTGTAAAAAAGATCATCAATTATAAATAATTCCATTTTTTGTTGATTTTTTAAATCCTTGTCATATTATATTTTCCCTCAATTAACTTTTTTACCCGGTAGCACGTTGAAAAATATTTATCAAGTTTATTATACATAATGACAAAAAATGAAATTTTCCTTATGTATAGAATATCAAAATATGAGTATAAAATATAAATCCAATTTATCAAAATTCAATTTTTTTAAATAGAAAAAAAAATAAATTAATTTATGTGTGTAAAATACTTCAAAAATGTTTTAAGGAAAATGTGTTTTATAAATGAAACTAAATTTAAAAAAAATAAAATTTAATATTGATTCGTATAGAATTAAATGGATTATTTTTATTCAAATATATATTTTTCTACATTAACAGAAATAAAATATTGTATTTATCTTTATAATTACTATATTTAAATAAACTAAATGATGGTAATACGAAAATCAGTAAATTTCATTATTCACAAAAATCATCCTTCTATGAAAAATCCAAAAAACTAACCCCAAGATAATAATGACATACTGATTTCAAAAATTATATTCATTTACATAAATATATTTTATAAGACATTGTAGATATTTATTAAAATGTCCATGAACAAATTTTAATAAAATCTATTTTTGAAGTATAAATAGACATTACTGACAAACGAGTTCATATTTATCAAATATTAATCAATAATTTTTCATTACGTTAAATATTTTTATATATTTATTAAACTGTGGTTATTCTAATTCATACCTCCAATTTATTGGTTAGGCTATAATGGTCATATTTATGAAAATTATTAATATATATCATAGTTATCTTAATGTATAGTGTTAGTGTGTGATGAATGATATTCAACTAATTAATATTCTAAACAAAAATTTCAGAGCCTTACATGGTTTTCAAGAATTTTGTGATAAATAGAAATGAGAAAAACAGTACACAAAATGATTTATGGGTATCAATAGAATTTTTTGTGATAGTCTATTGTGTATGGTTGTAACATCCTTAGATGATCTCACTGTATAATAAACACACCGTATAACTATGTAACCTCAAACATGCCTTTCCATATTCCAAAGGCTATTGGAATGTATTTTGGGTATAAGTTAAAACTATGTGAGTTTATTACATCATATTAAAGTAATGTAATTACAATACAAATACTTATAATAATAATAATCAACCAGATAAATAAGTGGAAACAATTATCACGAGAGGTGAAAATAAAAAAAATACAACCAATCCTATTTAAAAATAGATATTTTACATGTCAATAAAATATAATCAAGATACCCTTGGAATGAAAAATATATATAAATTTAATGAAATACCATGATTAAACAATATTGTGAATGTTTAGAAAGAAACTCATGTGTCCTATCTGGAACGTATCTCCCATCGTTCATCCTAACTGGCCAGATCAACCCTAAATTCTATAGTCTTAAACCTTATCCTATCATATATAATATTATACTTCTCTGGTACATATAGTATCCTTTTTACAGAGTTAGTATAACTCAGTAATCCATCACCAATAGTGTCGCATAATATATCATGTTTGAAAAAAATTAATCCTGATGTTTTCATAATAAATAAAAAATGATGAAAAAATAAATCATCAATGATCCAAATATTATATAGTGACACTATAGGTCAACTATACAAGGTTTGGACTATATTGTATATCTTTATATAATATTAAAACATAAAACAATTATGGGGAATGTAATCCTACCATTAAACTACATAACTTCCACATTATGGAGAATAGACCCCATCTTTAGAATCATCCAATTATAAAACATTAGGTTGTAATGGTTCCCATTCCTACTCCATCTCACAATATATCATCTGTAATTTCCCAGTTCTGGATGCCACCCAGTGGCGCCCCGTACCCAGTTGGTCACATGGCTTCAAACAAATTTCCCCGAACACTAGAGGCAACCGAGTAGCTGCGAGGGCCTTGGGTGTTATATTGGGGAAATTATGCCCTCATTGGCAGAGTAACACAGTGGAAACAAAACAGATATAAATAGTAAAAATATTAGTAATACCATAACAAATTTAAATATCCGAAGAATGAAATAATAATCAACTAGAGCACCCACCCCCCCCCCCCCACACATATATATATATATATATATCTCCATGTGTGTGTGTGTGTGATGAATGATACATATGTCAAAGAAATCATCCAAACAATTCACAATGATGGAATACAATACTAAATCAAAGTACAATAGAAAACAGATAAAATTTCCCACAACATCGCAAGCCTCGGTTTGGTCCCACGCACCCCACCTCTGCAACAATCAAGTAGCTGAAGTATAGGGGTGCTTGTTCCTATCTTTACCTACAGTAATATAATCTGTTTGGGACCAAAATCATGACCCAAATAGGGTGTGAGACTATATCCTAGTAGAAAAACACCCAATGGTCTGTTCCTAATAGTCAATGAATATATATGGGAGGCTATATTCAAAATGAAGCAGTAAAAAAGGAAGTACTCAAATGTAAACTATCCTACAGTTTCAAATGCATTCAATTATCAGATATCAAGTAAGCAGTTTTTCATAAGCAGGGTACCCTCTGGGAAGTACTCACAGCCTAAACCCTCTTGTCAAAAATCAAAAAAAAGTAACCCTCTAGGATTTACACACAGTATAACCCCTCTAGTTAATCTTTTGCACAGACTCTCTAAGAAATCACTCACAGTCAATTCCCCCTATAGTCTAATATTAGTAAGTAAAAGGCACTCTAGGGAAACACTCAATGTCTAATTCCCCAGGTGGTCCACATCAAGGAACTAAAATCTCTCTGAGAAAGCACTTATGTCCATTCCCCCTATGTTCATGTATCGTAACAGTATACAGACACTATAGAGATGCCCCCAACATCCATTCTCTCTATGGTCTTCTACACCAGGTTTTCACGGCCATGTGTAATTTAATCGAGTAGAGAGATATATGGCAGCCAAATTATTCCCCATGAACTACTTGTCTAAATATTCTATAGCATAACAACATGGAAGATAAATAAATCACTCCATTCTATCAGCACAAGGAATAGAAAGAAAGCAGCCTAACAAGCTAAGCATAAGCTAACTTTCATAAACAATACAGGCATGAGAAACACATCAAAAGAATAGGAATTAACCGTATTCACTTTCAATGGAACTCTACATAAGAATATAAATCATAACAGGAAATAATAGAGTTAAAAATATAAACACACAATACCCTGTTCTTGGGTATTGGGCACTTTTTCACATAAATTAAATGACTAACTACGGAAAGGAATCAACCACCTACCATGGCATTTTATGATAGATATACTCTAGTGTCGGCCCTTGGATTGACCTAGAACATGGTCGATCTACAAAAAGTACTAAATCTTTCAACTAAGGATAACTCACAAGAGAAGAGAAATAACAAAACAGGGTTCAATTAGAAATTAGAACTCACCAATGCGATACCAATGCAACTGAAAATGTTCGATTCGGAAAATGAATCCTCAGTCGGGGGCTCAGGGAATGATCGACGTCGTACGGATACTCCCAATCGATGAAGGTGAATATAAATAGAATTCTTCCAATTATAAGTGACCCTAGTTCATTTAATGAAAAGAAATAATGTACATGACATGTATATTCGAAGTACACTGTGTGTACCTTACCTTACTGGCCCCCATATTTGGCGGTCTCCAGGTCATCACACATGGCTGTGTGCTCGGCCGTTACGTGGCCAGAAAAAGGCTATTTTCCGTAAAACAGTACATGGATTATACATATAAGTACATGTCATGTACATTAAAAATATCAAGAAACTCCTCTTTTTATCAAAAACACCTGAGAAGAGAAAAACATACCTGAAAAGAAGATATGGGATCTTACAAACTTCCCCCCTTAAAGAAATTTTTCCCCAAATTTCCCTAACAAGGTGGTGTAGATGAAAAATCCTAAAAATGCTATGGCCACTATGATCATACATTGAACTCCCTCTCCAAAGTCTCATCCTATACTTTACCATGCTGCCATAGCACTCGTACCAGAGGAACAAACCGACCAAAGAGAAATTTCGTACATTGATCAACAATCCGAATTGGATGCTCCTCAAATGAGGCGTCCACCTATAACTCAACCTCCTTGGGTTGAAAAACATGATATAGGTATGAGAAGTAATGTATAACCTGAGAAATGTAGAAGTTTTCATGAATATCCCGATACTATTGAGGTAACTACAACCAAGAGGAAATTGGCCCAACTCTCTCAAACACCTCAAATAGTCTGACATACCTCGGTGGAAGCTTACCATGCCTCCTAATTCACTAGTGTCTTAACCTCAGTGTGACACATAGGAAAACTTAATCCCTGACATAGAACTCTCGAGGTCGTCTCCGTCGATCAGCATAATACATCTATCGAGACTGTACAGTAATGATCCTCTTCTGAATCAGCATTATCTTCATTGTGGTCTCATGTACAAGACATGGTCCCATCATTGCTTCCTCTCCTTCTATTAGCTAGCATAAGGGTGATTGACATGGCCTAATTTACAAATTATCATTACGTTCCATATGAATAGTTTCTAGAAAACTATTATTCTAAGAAAACTCCACAAGAGGTATGTGCTTCTCCCATGATCCTACAAAATCTTGGACGCTTGCTCGAAGCATGTTCTCAAGAACTTGAATCAGACGCTCGGACTGGCCATGTTTCTAGGGATAGTAACTTGTACTCAAAAGTACCTATGTTACCAAAGCCTTATAATGTCCCCACCATACTAGAGGAGTAAAATGCGCATCCCTATCTGAAACAATGGAGTGTGGAACCACATGTTGACATACAATCACTCGGATATAAAACCAACCCAACTCATCAAAACTAATGGTCTCTTTAATCAGCAAGAATTGAGCCACCTTCAAGAGTCTATCAATGACATCCCAAACTGCATCATTGCCATGAGTCGACCTCGATAAACCCATCACGAAGTCCATAACGATACTATTACATTTTCACTCAGGAATTGGTAACTACTGAAAAATCCTGGCTGGTCGCTGATACTCGGGATTCACCAACTAACAGGTTGAACATCTCATGAAAAAACCCAGAAAAATCTCTCTTCATACCTGGCCACCAATACTAATGGTGTAGATCACAATACATCTTTGTGAAACTAGGTTGAATTTCCCAAAATAAGGAATTAAAGCCCTGCATTAGCTTCATAAGTATGTCTGCTGGCACCCACACGCATCCATGAAAATTCAGTATCTCGTCCTCTCCTACTATACATCCAGAAAAAAGGTCCCCTTGAGAAACACTCTCTCATAGAACTAGGCCTTTAGAAACTGATAGCTTCTTGGTTCACACTTAATCAAGTAGAGTAGAGGAAACAACCATAGAAGAATGGAACATCTTCCGCTGACTACGGTGCACCTCCATATGCATATCATAAAATAGATCCATAAGCTTCCAGTCACTGTTGGCCTCCTAAACTGCGTGTATCTGAGTCCTCCAACTCAATGAATCAGCCACAACGTTTCCCTTTCCAGGAATGTAGGAAAGCTCAATGTCAAAGGACTAAAGGTACTCAACCCACCTACGCTATCTCAAATTCTGGTCACGTTGAGTGAAGATATACTTAAGACATTTGTGGTTGGTGAAAACCACAAAATGCTCTCCCAACAGGTTGTGTCTCCAATAGTGTAAAGCATGAACAACTACAGCCAGCTCAAGATCATGCATCAGGTAGTTCCTCTCATGGGGCCTCGACTGTCGAGACACGTATGCAACAACCCCTTCTCCCTATATAAAAACTGCTCCCAGCCCGATAACTAATGCATCACAGTACAAAGTATAGATCATTCCTGACTCAATAAATACTAGTATCGGTGCTGATGTCAACCTCTATTTTAGCATTTGAAAGGATGATTCTCATGATTCTGACCACAAGTACTTCACAACCTTTATAGTGAGGTCCATCTGTGGTGCTGCTAAGCATGAAAAGTCATGTATGATACATCTGTAGTAACCTAGAAGCCCTAGAATACTCCATACCTCAAATATGTTTTTTAGCTGCTCCCACGAAACTACTGCACTAACATTCTTGGGGTCTACTGATAATCCTTCCTATGAGATAACAAGACCGAAGAAGTAAATTTGGTCCTTCCAAAAGTAGAATTTAAAGATATTATCATATAACTGATGCTCTCTCAGTGTACTCAAAGTGATCTCAAGATGTGTGACATGGTCTTGTCGGCTGTGAGAGTGCACCATGATATCATCCACGAAGAACCCATGAAAAAATTCAAATAAGGATGGAAAACTCAGTTCATCAGTGCCCTGAAGACAGCAGGCGCGTTTGTGAGACCGAACGGCATAACCACTAACTCGTATAGATTATACCTGATCCGAAAGGCTGTAAGAGTTATATTAGATGGTCTAATGCGCAACTAATAGTAAATGGATCTCAAGTCAGTCTTATAAAACACCCTAGCTCCTTGAATCTGACCAAATAGATCATCAATCCTCAGAAAGGTATATCAGTTCTTTTTGTTAATCTACACAATGTCTGAGGGTACCCTCCACCTTCTACAGAAACAGGACGAGCAAACCCCAAGGGGAAGTACTAGGTCGGATGAACCCCTTAGCCGGAAACTCCTCCAACAACTTTTTGATCTCGTGTAACACTGTTGTAGCCATCCTATAAGGAGGAATGGACATTAGTGCCACTCCTCGCAGAAGCTCAATAGAAAAGTCCACGTCTCGCTCTGAAAGAAAAACTGAAAATTCCTCTGGAAATACATCCTTGAATCTATCCACCACTAGAGGAAAGTCCATATGTGAAGTCCCCTAGTCATACAGATATAGACTAGCGATCAAGGCTGTAACTCCTCCCAACCCATATTGGCCGAGTCCCGCTCTGCTCTCCTGGACATCCCATTCGCCCTAATGATGTAACAATCCACCCTCTCATGATGTGAAACTCACCCTACGATGATAGTAATTGACAACTGCCTGGAATGGAACTAACCAGTCCATTCTGAGAATGAAATCATAGCCTTTTTCTATAGGACATAAAGGTCCCATAAGAAGTGACGCCCAATAAACTCTAGAGGGCAATCCTTGCACCGATGTATGCTAGTCGTTTTAGTCCCCAATGGCGTGTCTAGAATCATGATATAAGTAGAAGAAAAGATACAGATCCTAAGGAACTCTATAATAGCAAGAGATATAAACCTATGGGAACCCCCTATATCAAAAAGATCAGAAGATAAAACTGGGGAAACAAGGATCTTACCACACATTGTTGAGGGTCTGGGATCCTGCTCCTACTGGGTTAGATCTATCACAAAAGTTTGACCTACACCATGGACCTGTGACCCTGCCTAACCACTATGAGTTGATCCACCATGTGGTCTCTGAAGGCCTGACGATAGGATACCATGACAATGACCTCCACCTCAGCCTGAACGGCCAGAAGAACTCTAGTTCCCTGCCTGATGAGAAACTGGTGATGCTACTCCCGAACAAGGAGACATAGAAGAACCTCTATCACCAGTTCCTGGTGAGAAAAACTAAACAAATTACAGAAGATGACCCGTTTTTATGCATGATTGGCACTCCACTATGTCTCTCAGGCAATGTGGACTCATATTCCCACTCATCCCACACTCATAACACACCACCTAGCTACCAGAAGAAGTGTCCTGCCTCCTAGAATCCCCATGCGTAGTCTCCCCAGGATGCTTCTTGCTATCAGTAGGAGGGATACTAGCTCTGTATGTCTAACTACATTGGCTCACCACTCCAAAATCCCTCAGGTTGCGCTCAGTTATTAGTGCCTGGTAGACTATATATGTGATGGAATTCAACCTGAAAATGTTCACATGATATCAGATGTCGTGCCCGAAACCATCATCAAACATTATTGCCAGAAAAAAATCATCACAACCTGGAATAGGTGTGAAGTGATACAACTTTGTGAAGGGAGAAGAATACTCCATAACAGAAAGATTACCCTGCTCCAGACTCATAAACTCTCATGATCGATCGGCGCACAAAGTATTCAGGTAGAAGTAGTCATCAAAGGCACGATGGAACTCATCCCACGCCATAACCTAGTAGTGTCCCGCCTGTGAGAACACACCCCACCATCTCTTGGCATAGTCCTAAAGATTATATGTAGCGAGCTTCACCTTCATCTATGGAGGAATCTCCATATGCTCTATGATAGAAAAAATGGATTCACCCCACGATTTTGCACCCTTAAGTCCTCCTTCCCCTATGAATGTGGGACGATACTGCTGCTGAAATACCCACATCAGTTATTCAATGGAGGGGGAAGGATGCAATACTCCTCAGAAATTCTGCATACACCTCATAAATCACTCTTGGAAATGTGTTTCAGCACCTATGTCTGGAATGATGGCTGGTGCCAAGACTGGAACAACTGGAGGATCTGTTGGTAGTCATTGATCATCCATATCTGGTGTCTAATCACTGCCTTGTTACTGGAGGAAAACCAAAGGACGTCTTGAGTGCATGACTCTGCAAGGTAAAGTGCACCAATTCGATTATGATTAATAGGGGATGCAAATTAATAGTGTGAGAATGGAACAAGAGAAAGAATGAATTCATGTTTTTCAGAACCTGGATAATGGTGTGTATAATGACTACATGACGTGTTCCCTTAATCCTTCACCTGGGTGTGTACTTTTTCCAACCCAGATTTTGTATCACCCCAAACACACGACATTTTGTGCTAACACATGGTGTGTACTTGAATCATCTTTCCCTACTCGAGCATTTCAACATGGCTAAGCTACACGGTTATCCCAGAATAAGACTACATGGCGTGTTAGTGCTAGACACAGCGTGTACTAGATGAACCCCATCAACCTGTGTTGTTAGTTACATAGCCAGATACAAAAGTTTACACTACATGGCATGTTCAATATTGACACAAAATTCACTCCTTATGTTTTCATCTATCTGTGTTGTTAGTCACACGAGTGGACACATGGTCTATGCAATATGACGTGTACATATAGTACAGGGAATGTCCCTCCAAATATTTCTCAACCCCATATCTCTGTCCACAGATTCAGTTACACAGTTAGAGACTACATGGCGTGTACATATAGTACACAACGTGTACTCAAGAAAAATAGTTCCTTCCCAAATATAAGGACACATAGAGTGTATTCATCATTACACGGTGTGTATTCTGGGTTCTTCCAGATAGTAAGCCTCATAAACAACTCTGGAACCCAAAAAACCCTGAAACAAACAATAAAGTGCCATATTATGATCTTTGTGGGTTCATACTCGCTGCAAATAAAATCTTGGAATCTTATACATGTCATATTTCAACATTATTGAGCAATGATCCAGCAAATTATAGTCCATGAGGGCCCATAACACCTCAAGAACCAATTATTGGAATTCATTCAAAGGAAGCCTAACATAATTCAATACCCTATAAAAAGTAGGTATTCTATCAAATCATTTCTCTCAATAGCATGCATATCTAGCACAACAACTATCACAACAACATGCAATTACTAATGCACCCTAAATGGAATGGCAGAAATGCATGACATGTGATTTATAATATGTGCTTGTTTGATACAGAAGATGGAAAACCCTCATCTCATTAGGCTTCAATAGAAATTAAACCTAAATAACATCAACAATAATAGAACAAAACATCTGAATCACCCTAAGGTGAAATAAAATCTACTGGAAAAGTGCAAAATTGGAAAATTTCAATAATAAGGTAAATTGGATTTTCCTTGTACACGAGTTAGCTACTCTCGAGCACATCTTATTACCAAGTATGTATTTTCCTTCTTATCCCTATCTATAGGATCAAAATAGTAAGTCAATTAGAAAATAATTCCTCTGATACCACTTTCTAATGTCCCAGTTTCAGAAGACACCCAGAGGCCCCCCGTACCCGGTTGGTAACATGGCCTCAAGTGCATTTCCTCGAATGCCAGAGGTTTCCGACTAGCTACGAGGGCCATGGTTGTGATAGTGGGGAAACTATGACTTCATTGGGAGAGTAAAAAATTGGAAACAAAACAGATAGCAATAACAAAAACTGTAATAATACAATACCAAAAGTAAACTATGGATGACTGAAATAAGAATCAACTCGAGAACACACACACACACACACAGATATATATATGATGCAAGATACATATGTCTAAGAAATAATCATAACGAATTAAAATGCTGTAATATAATACTAAACCAAAGTACAACAGAAAACAGATAAAATTCTCCATAGCATTGCGAGCCTCAGCTTGGCTCCATGCTCCCCAGCACCGCAACAATTTAGTACCTGATGTAGATGGGAACTTGCACTTATCTATACCTGCCGAAATATAATCTTTTTGGGCCCAAAATCATGACCCAAATAAAGTGTTAGACTAAATCCTAGTTGGAAACCACCCAAATATCTGTGCCTGACAATCAGTGAATATATATCTCATGCTATAATCAAAATGAAGTAGTAAACAAGGAATTACTCAAATGTAAACTATCCTATAGTTTCAAATGCATTAAATTACCAAATATCAAGTAATCCACTAATAATAAGAAGGGAACCATCTGGGAAGTACTCACAACCTAACCCCTCTGGTCCAACAAAAACAAAAACAAGTAACCCTCTGGGATGTACACACAGTCTAACCCCTCTGGTTCAGCTTTTTCATAGACTTTTTGAAGAATCACTCACCCTCAATTCCCCTTATAGTCTCGTATCGGTAACTAAAAGTAACTTTGGGGAAGTACACAATGTCCAATTCTCCCTATGGCCTAAATCAAGGAACTACAGACACTTTGAGGAATCACTTATATCCATTCCTCCTATGGTCTTGCAACATAACTGTAAACAAACACTCTAGGTAATCCCTCAATGTCCATTCGCCCTATAGTCTAATACACTAGGTTCTCACGGCCCTGTGTATGTCAATCGAGCCCATCAATATATGGAAGCCATAGTATACCTGAAGAACTACTTGGATAAACAGTATAAAACATAACAACATGTCAGATTATTAAATCACTTCATTCTATCAGCATTGGGAATGGAACGCAAGTAGCCTAACAGGGTAAGCAAGATCAAACGGTCATAAACAATACAAGCATGGGAAACACTTATAAATCATAGCAATAAACCCTATTAACATTCAATTGACCTATAATCAAGCATATAAATCTTAGAAGGCAATAACAGGGTTAAAACTATAAACACACAATTCCCCTTTCCTGGTTATTGTGAACTTTTTCATATAAAATTCAAAGACTAACTATGGAAAGGCACAAACCACCAAAACCAGCATTGTATGATCGATAAAATAAGACATTGTCCCTTGGATCGACCTAGAATGCAGTAGATCTACAAAATTTTTTCAAACATTCAACCGAGGATAACTCACTAGAGAAGAGAAACTAGGAAACATGGTTCAAGAAGAAGAGAAAAATCCCCGATGTGATTCCAACACAACCGAAGGAGTTTGATTCGGAGAACGGATGCCCAATCAGAGGATCAAGGAAGGATTTATGTTGTATAGATTCTCTCAGTCGATGAAGGTGATGAAGAAGACACTTCATTCAATTATACATGACCCTGGTCCATTTAATGAAAAAAAGAAAGTACACAGCGTGTACATTCACTTACCAACCCCGACATTAGGCTATTACCAAGTCACCACACATGGATGTGTGCTCAACCATTACACGGCTAACACAGGTCTACATGTGGAAAAAGAGTACCTGACATATACATATGAGTACACGATGTGTACTTCAAAAATTTCCAGAAACTCTTCCTTTTTAGAAAAACACCAAAAAATAAACAAACACATACCTGAAAATAAGATCCGGGTTCTTACATCAATGTAGGTCAATAAAGCCCCACTTTTCACCATCTCATAATAAATTATTCAGTAGAGAAGCACCCTTACCTAGAATCATTTCATTCACATTTTTATATTTTAACTAGATATCAAAATTTTTGAAGAGTATTTAAATTGACCATGATTCCAATCCTTGGAATTATATTATGGAATCTATATTATATCTCCCAAGTTATCAATTTAAAGTTACCCCATGGGTATCATTATGAATTCCCATGTTTATCCAAAATAATTTATCCTATACATGGTGTTTCAAGGATGAGATTTATCCTTAATTATTGGCCATGTCTTTCTAAAATGAATGGATTTTCTTATTATATGGAAGTTTAAATTATTTATCTATTTTTTTGGTAATGTGTGTCATAGATCAGTGTGGTCAGATGTTACAAAAAAAATAAAAAAATAAAATTGATTTTTGGATATCATAGAGGCCTCTTACCATATACATTAAGATGGATATTCATTTAATGTTAGTAATAAATAATAGCTCAAATTGATGGAATCCAATAATATTACAGACCCCTGAAATAGGGAATAAACAATCATAACTTATATAAGTATATGAAAAAATATGAGAAAATAAAATGAAATAAATACATTGTTGTAGATTTTACATTAGTTATCACCTAGAACAGTAGTGACTTGATTTTTTTAAAGATCAAGGGAGATATCACATTGAAAAGGGAATGGTATGGATTACACTTTTCTGAGTGTTTTTCAATTATGGTGCATGAAAATACCTTAATTACTATTTAATATTTATTTCTAATTTTTTTATTATTTTTATAAAATCATGATAAAATTACACATATTAAAATATTTGAAAAACACTAAAATACCTATAAATATATAATATACAGCTTCCCCTTTGATCTCAGACATAAAATATATAAAAACATCAGAATTATAGAAGAACAAAAAAATTCCCAACATCCCCTCATTCATATATAAAATATTGAAACAAAAAATAATGTTTTTTATTTCCTGTGCATGTTTTTTCCATACCATTAAATAGATATATAAAAGGTTACTCTCCATGTAATGTTTTTTCTTTAATAAAAATATCATTTGTGATATATTACTTCATACACTATATATTTATAAGACTAAATGATATTTAGTTTTTTATACATAATGTATTTCACTTTAAAAAAAACATATACTAAAAATAATTACTAATACATAAATTTTTTATAAATAATATATTCATTCTCAATATAATAATTTTTTCTTAAAACATACTATACTATTACCTTATATAAGGGTTTTCAATTAAATAAAAGATTTATGTTGTATAAATTTTCTACACATAATATTTTTTCATCACAATATAATAATTATATTTTCTACTAGAAGTATTTAAGGATTCATAAAATGAAACACAATTCTAGCATAAGGTTTTACACATAGGTAATTTTAAAATGATCAGTTAAAACTCATATATACCAAAAAATCACTCTACCTACCCTCATTCAAAACCAACACATATTAGCCTCCTCCGTACACAGAAAACAATAAACAACATAGAAATTTATTTCCTTATACATGTAAAAATATATATACTCAATCTATAAACTATTTTGACACTCAAAAAAACTCTATAGGGTTTCAATACGCTTAGTCAACCCAAGGATAAACTTGAAACAACATTTATAGTCATATATCCTTAAACAAAGCCCTAAAACATTTAATAAAAAATTTATAAAAAATTAAAAAATATAATTGGGTTTACATTTTTGGATAAAAAATAATATAAATACCATATCAACTGATATATGAAGTTACAACCTCCCATCCATATAGTTTTTCTTCTCCAAGTTGTGTTTGAAAACATCATCAGACCGCCTTCGTGAATAAAACCAATCACTACACACATATGTCAGACACTGTTTATCATATATCTTATTAGATATAGTTAAGATTTCAAAATATTCATATTAGATGGGCCCTCTTCCCATATAGTTTATTCTATTTGGTAGAAAATGGGATAAATCCTTATCCTTGTTCTTCTTTCAAACTCATGATGAATAGACCCCCATATCAATATTTTTAACCATATCTTAAAACATCATGTCATCCACCATATCTTTATTACTCAGTAGAATTCCAACTATAGGTAGTTTGAGTATTTTCCAACCTTCTTTTGAATATTTATCAACACTGGATCCCATTCAACTTTCTACATATTCATAATCATTTCAATTACATTGCTTGTGACCCATTTTACTATTTGATGGAAAACCAATTGGATATCAACTTCACAAATTACTAGGTAAATAATTATAATACACTAATAACATTACATGAATATTATATCCTATGGTTGTTGAAATATTACACTACTAAAGCTAAAAAGTTCACAAATTCTCTGATATGTTCTATCCAATCAATGCTTACTACTTTCTAATGATCCCCCATCAATACCCTCAATAAAAGTATTTCACCTTAAGACTTTTTCTTAATTAGAGTTTCTCATTGTGATTATATATTCATTTTAATACTCTTTAAAGGGTTTTAGGAGTAACATATTAACTAATACACATATCTCTGGTCAATGATTTTCCTCAAAATATATCACTCTGGCTATATCATGCCTATGTAACATTGGGGAAAAGAAATAAAAATATATAATGTTCACCATATAGTCAATGAATGATATCCTTCCTTGATTCATATGTGTAATCTTTCAGGAATGATTTTCACTTATATTTCTTGGGAAGAGGTGAACAAAAATCGCATATGGATGTCCCTCTAAGATAACCTAACAAGCAGGTCAATCCAAACAAAAATCTCACAATAATTCCTCATAGACCCTCTTAGAATTTAAAAATCCAAATTCTCCCTTAACTCTAGGGGTGTCTCACGGTGGTAAAACATACCAAAATAGACTCCACCCATATCTTAACTATTGGGAGACACCCTCACCAATTAATAACAGTGGATTCTTCACTTAAAATTCTCATGATAGCTCCAATAAGGAAGTTGTATCATGTTGGGTTTCCCCTCCATATATTACTTTACACATAGAAATATCTCTTATATATGATCATCCATTATCAATCTTGTTGAAACAAGAGGCTCTAGCATAGCTTCTAGTGGAGTATAAGCATCATTTCGGTCTATAAAATCTATAATACGTCATCATGGAGTTAAATCAATATAATGTGAAACAAAATTCTGAGAGAAAATTTATATTAAAATAATAAATATGAAAAATTTATAGAATGTGATAATAAGAATAGATTCATTCAACTCTGTATATGTTATATTATAAAAGTCTCTATGAATTGGGTTCACTCTATAGGCTTGTCTACATATATTTTGGATCGTCATTAAATGCATGTAATATCCATAATGTCAAATTAACATTTTTTTATTTCTCACCTTTATCAAGGATATCAAATTTGTGGTATCATTAAATAATATACTTTTTCAAAATGTATAAGGGATAAAACTTTAACAGTTTCAATTAAAATTTTATAATAAATACAACTGAAAAAAACGTTATTAGGTGACTGAATCTATTCAAAAATATTATAGCAACATGTTATATGGGTAAAATATATTTTATTATATAGTATTTAAATAACAAAACATTGTATTATAGAGAATGTATAGAGTCATATGTAATAACACAAGTGGCATGTCAATCCCATGTTATGATATGATGCATGAATGTGCACCATCATTCCATTCTAAAGAATATAAAAATCTCATAAATCACAAATCCAAAACCATTGCAAACCACACTATGTGACTTGGAATTCCCATGAATGTGTTTTATTTTTCCAAATCATAAATTGAACCCCGTATTTGGAAAAATTATATTAAAACACATGAATTTAGAAGAAAAGTATGTTAGGTTTTGTATAAACCATGAAACAGTGAGTTTAAATCTATTACGTTAAACTATTAAAATATTATTTTATAGCCATAAAAATGGTGTGCATGAACAGGATTAACAACATTATAGTATCTTTAAAAGTTCTTAATTAATATAAATTTATAAATAAATTACTAATAAATAATTATCCAAATTCAAATAAAGTAATTATATTCTATGAAAAAAATATGATTCCATAAATAATAATATTTATTTCATTTAATGAAATTGATATTATAAAAAGTTTATGGATAATTTAAAAAAAATTATAAAATAAAATAATTTTTTAAAATAACTGTATGAAAATTAACATAGGATGAAATATTTTATTTTTTCTAAAATTATTGAACTTTTATTGAATTGTTAAAATTATTGATTTTTCAAATACTATCATCTATTTCAATAAAATCACGTAATTTAAGACTCCAAATATATTTTTTATTTGTTTTTAATGTGAAATATGAACCATTTTATTTATAATATTATAATTAATATCATTTGAACTATCAATTTATATGATTTTGGTATAAGTGTTTTTTATTTAAAAGATGCAATTTTCAGCAAACTATTCTTAAGTGCACAATGATTAAGAATTTTAATTAATTTAAATAACAAATATTAGAGAAATATTGTTATAAAATTAATCGATTATATATCTATTTATATTAATTTCAATTCATAAATTCATATTTTCTTATCATATAATTAATAAAAATCATCGAATTCCCAAAAATTGCATTCTATGAAATCTATTTTTTAATGCATTTTAACAGAGTTGATTCAAATTTAATTATTATAGTTTATTATTTTAATCAGATAATTTTTAATATATATTTTTATGAAGAGTATTTAATTTTCATTAATAGGTTTGGAAAATGATTTTGGAATATGATTTGTACAGTAAATAAATTAGTTACAATGGTGAAAAACTAAACTGTTCAAAGTTTGTGAACATAGAGGTAAATGGAATAACATGATTAAAAATGAGTATTTGAGAATGGTGGAGGTTTTTGATCATCCATATCAGTCCATCACTTAATAAATTTTATATTTTTAATTCCCCTTCCTTGATAGTGAATTATCTTTATTAAATAGTTTTGGGTATTTACAACAATGTCACCAACTCTCAAATATAAAAGAGAACCTCCTCTCTTTTACATTCTATACTAATTTTTTTTTCCGGTTTGGCCAATACTAACCTCAATAACATTTATTATTCCCTCCCAATTTTATTTATTTATTTTCATTAATCATAAATCCCATCAACTACGACATTAGAAAATAATCCTAAAAATTGGGTCCGAAGAAGATGTATCTTTCTTAACAAAATATTTTATTTTTGTTTCAACATTCACCACATTAAACAATTATTAAAACATTATGATATAATAACATAATTATATACCATATAGTGGTATTTATTATGTTTATTTCATAACTTACATCTATACCCACTTTTATCAAATTGAAATATAATCCATTTCTCATGTGTACGATGGACTACCACCTCACAGACTGATGTAGTTATCTTTCAATCACCAAATCTCATTGTTGTTCATAATTATATATTAAAAGTTAATATATGATATAACAGACTTATAAATCATTATTCATAATTAATATATCATATATTCTATTACCATTCCATCCGTGGAAAATCACATCGTTGTTCGTGTGTATGGTGGACTACCGCCTGGTGAAGTGATTTGATGTTTTTATGATCGCGTCACATGGAAGGTATATTTAAGTGTATTTTATGAAATAATATTATACATATGATATAATTATAATTATATAATGTTAAAATAACACTTAATATATGTGATTTGTTATTGTTGGAAATTTGAAATGTTACATAAGCCCACATATGGCCTACAGGATCCATGATTGTAACATAGTTGGTTTTCCATAACCGTTATTCATGATTATTTTTGATGTTATTATTTATCTATGAAAATGAAAATTATTTTTTGATTAATATTATTTATAATGTGTAATAATGACCCCTATTCCCATAATGAACACACTGATGATGTTTGGAATTTATAAAATGAATGTCCTCAAAACCCCTAAGACGAACATCATTGATTAGGTAATTAAATATATCATTAAAATTGATGATGTAAATCGATTTAGTATAAAGGATTAAATTTTAAAAAGATAATTAATAAAAAAATATTGAAATAATTTTATTATAAAATGATATAAAGGACATATAAACCATGTCTCAACTCATGGTAATAGATTTCATGTCTCACTTTTATTTCTATTTGACTTTTCCATATCCTTCACTTCTTATTTTGTGTGGTGAATATAAATAACATAGACATGTAATTTCATTAACCTTATTATTTTAATTATATTTAAATTTTAACGTTATTTAACAATTTCATGGGGTTTTACAGTTCAAAAGTTATGAATGGGTTAATAAGATTTCATTAAAAAACCCCTCTTTTCATGTTTCCCTTAAAATATATTCTGAGTTTCAATGATATACTAAATGTTTCGTGAAAATTATTATTTATGCTTAAAATTTTAAAGAGTTTTTTTAAAATTAGTTAAAATGTTTCTAAAATTAATATCTCTATTTTTTTCATAATGCATACATTACGTTAAAATATTGCTTAAAATGATTTATTGATTTATATTATAAATAATTTTTCACTATCTCCATATTTCTAAAATTATTCTATGGATACATTTAAATAGAAATCAGTGAATTAGAAGGGATATTTTATGTAATAGTTTTATTTTGTTAAATGGTTTTCAAATAATTTTTCTATATATTTTTTTGTGTAACATTTTGATTTTAATTAAAAAATACAATTGTAATGTTATATTTTAACACATAAGTTTACAATGAATTTTCCAACCACTATAGAAGTTATTGGATTCAAGAAATTAATTATTATATTACATGTTTTTTTCTTTAAAAATGCATCATTCCCTTTTTTATTTATTACATTCAAAAAGGGTATTAAATGGTATGGATACTTGTTATCAATAAATTGTCTTCTTAAGGGTGTAAGACATCTCCTTAAACTACCATTTTCTTCAATTTATTACTATTCTATCTCTAACTGACATTATATCACTATTTAAGGCAATGGAATGATTTTCAAATATTTATATGCATCTCAAACATATATATATATATATAGCTTATTCTCCTTCCATTTGATGGGGTAATATATTACATATGATCATTTCTAAAATTCCATCATTATAAAATTTCCATTGACTATGATATGAGGCAATATTGGGTAACACATGTTCTTTATATGGATAATTATGTTATTCACTATGATTTTTCCTTTATTATATCACATGAATCATTAACATGATATTATGGATTCACCTATATAGTGTTCAAATGCATTGTGTAAAGCATTGGTATTTTGAGAGATCATGTATGGGATAAGACAGTAAACACAATCCATTGTGGATAATTTTTGACCATGTGATATTGTCTAGGTTGTTATACTTGAATCATTTCTATTTATTGTTATAATTTTTTCAATATTCGTTTGTTTACATGATTATATCATACCATGATCATTATGTTATTAATCCATGTTATTATTAATGATCCTTCCCTTTTATGATAATGGTTTTTCCCTTAAACCCAAACATTATACCTCCTTGAAAATTATATAACCTTACTGTGATTCATCGGTCATCCCTTTTTTATTTATTCCTTAGGTAATCATATGTAGTTTTAGGACCTAAAAAATAATCTGAGGAAAAATAAGGAGTAATAAATAATAACCTGTTATGTTTACATTATTTTTATGTTTCATACCATATCCATTAAATAAATCGGGCCCTATGATCTTTCAGTTGTATTTAATAGATGTTAAAATTATGATACAAGTAATTATATGTTTAAAAGGCAAGGGTCTCTAAAGCTGGTATTAAAGAATAGTCTGGCTAATTTTTCAGATTATTTATAAAAAAATTTAGTGAGAAATGTGTGTAAATTATAAGGATATGACAATGAATATGTAAATATCATGGAATTTTTGAGAATTGAGGAGAAAGTGGGTACTATGAAATTACACCCTTTCCCAGATACTATAATTGGATGTGGATTTAGTCCCATTTTTTCTCGGGGTAGTAAAAATGGGAAGGGTATATTTTTTTAAATCATCCATCACCTAGTACATGAAAATAATCCTTATTGCACATTTGGTTTTACACTCTCAGGGGATATGTTTTCAAAACCCATAAACTCGTTGTGATGAATTATAAAGGAATTAAATAAATATTTAAAATAGAAAATGTAATAGAAAATGTTACCATGGATATTATAGATTGAATCATAGAGACACCTAAGTTAGGATATACTAATAATTTATAATTTATTCCATATAGTATGAAATGTATCCCTTTTTTAATTTGAATGTATTCTCATGTTGTTTATTTTTATTATTTTCAGTTAATTATGAGAAATTGGAGAAATAATGACAATAACAAATATAATGGGATATTTAATGATTTAACTATTCAGATTCCTAACAAGATGGTAATTGAATTTACACATCATGTGATAATTTTAAATGAGGTATCTTGAATTATGAATAAAAACTAAAACATAGTGGGATTTCCAAAAAAATAAAAGAAGAAAAGGATGGCATCTCATGGGGGTACAAGTATTAATGGGGATAAAGAAAATAGGATTTAATTTCAATCATGTAAAAAATGTGGGAATTGGTACCATGGAAAATGTATTAAAATAACTATAAGATAATTTTTGTGTGGAAATAAATGGAATAATGTAGATAATTATTCATGGAAAATAAAAGGTTTTGTTAACAAGATGAAAGAAAATAAAGTTTATCATAATGCCCCAATAATATTTTAATATCATATATATGGGGACCTTGGTCGTTATCCAAGTCAATTCCATACATTGGGAAATATTTTCTCCGGGTATATGTTTTTAAAATCATTAAGGGTAAATTATTGATATTTTATGTGTTGGAACATAAGAATCATTTTGTGGAAGTATTTTACTATCAATGGTATTTTTTTAGAGGAATCATCAAACATCGAATGATTTTACCACAATAGTTTTTATTTAATAATTTTAAAGAATATATTTAATGGAACTAATGAAATATAAAGATGACTAAATGTCATGGTAACATTTTATGGAAAAATACATGATTCATGAAAATATATTTTTTAATATCTTATTTAGTAGAATTAATTAGAGTTAGTTATTATTATTTGATATTATGGAAAATAATGAGATTGATAAAAAACATTAATGTTACAATACAGTTGATTTTATAAATAATGTTATTTATTATTATTTTCGTCATATTCTAGAGAACATTATTGGTTAAAGGTGAAATATAAATAAAACTATCACATATGTTTTTTGATTTTTTAGAAAAAGAACTACTTACATGGCGATTGATAACTAGTATTATTCAAAAATATTTGGGCTTGAACTAACAATCGAAGGTTGATAAGGTTTATATGCATGCCACAAGCCTATATTACGTCATGGTTAGTATGAATTTTTTTTAACCTAACAAATCAATGGATAAATATTAATTTCGTTTTGGGAAAACTATTTTTAGATCAAATATTTGGATTTATTTTTGATTTTAGGGTTATTCATTGTATTTTCATAAATTATTCTGTGGGTTGAGGTATATATAACCCTTAGGTCCTACATGTCATTTAACATGAAATATTATTTTGGATAAAAAGAATTAAATCCATGAATGTTGATGTTATTTGGTTTTTATGGTTATTTAGTGATCAATTTATTTAATATGAAAATTATATTGGTATATTAATTTGAAGGTATATTCATTTTGGGAATTATCATACATTATACTAACCATTTTTTAATTTTTAATTATTAAATACTAGAGGAATATATGTATATAGTAAGTTGAATCATGTGATACATTATATATTAATTATAGTGCATTGAGTATAAAAATTTTATCTGGAATACCCATTATTTGGATAAAAAATGAGATTGTGGGGATAAATGATTAAAGGATAAAATTTTAATTTTCATGTAAGTATATTTCCTTTTGTTATTAATATATATTGTAAAAGGATACCCACATATATGAAAATAACCTTGGAAAAAGGGAATTATTCTTTTGATAATATGATCATCACAACTCTCATAAAAAAATTATAACATTATCTCCATGAACAGTCTTCTTTAAAAATATATATTTTCACTTCCCACCAATATTCTCCTTATGTGTAAACCCATTACTTTCATATGAAAATTGTACTTCCATATCAACATTCTTTTGAGTTAGGTTTACTATCCCTTTCTAGGATGTGGTATTTTTACAAAGAAATGTTAGACTATCAGGCACTTGATTACTGAACATGAATTCGATTTTATGGGATAAACTTTTTTATGGGAGGTTGGATCTAACACTATTAAATTTTAAAATATTACTATGTTGGAAAATGTATACAATATGGAACACATAGTTTTAAAAAATCAGGGAAAACTAATATAGTATTATTGGAAATTAATAAAATTGGTGGGTATGAAATTTTTTAATAGATAGATGAAATGTTTATAGAGTTACTTATAAATATATATTTATTGACAAATTATTATGAAATAAGTACTCAATTTTTTATAATAACATTTAATTCATCAAAACAATAATCATCTTAAAAAATGATGTTTAATTTTTTGAAAAAGAAAATTATAATTAAATTATAAAACATATAAAAATAATATTTTATAAAATGAAAATAATTATTGAAATCATTATATCAAAATTTACACAGGGTGAAATTTTGGGATTTTTCTAAAATGATTTTTTATTCAGTGAATGGTGGAAATATAAGATTTTTCCTATACTAAAATTTCTTTTAATTAAATTATATTACTTAAAAGACCCATTATATTTTGGATTCATATTAATGTAAAATATGAAATAGTTGATTAATAATAGTATAATTAATTCCATTTTTGTCATCAATTATTATGATTATGTTATATGCTTATTTTATGGTTAAAATGCAATTCTAAACAATATGTTTTTCTCTGAAAAAAGTTTTTCAAGAATAATTAATTAAAATAGAAAACACTAAATAAATATTTAAATGAAATGAATATATTATATATCTATTTATATGAATTTATATTATTATATTAGAGATTTCTATTCATTGATTTGGTAACAACACAACATTTATAAATGGTATTTTCCTATTGAACTAAAAGTGTGTTATTATATAATATATATTAGAATACATTAATGAAACTGAATATAATCTATTTAAATAATAAATACTATTAGATAAATAATAAATGAAACAAATTTAAATTCAAAATAGTACCGTTGGATAAAAAATATAAAATAGAAAATATAAAATTGGAATATATAGATCGCCCATATATGCTAGAATCATTTCCCCCAAAATTATTAGCATAAAAAGGTATAAAGTATAAATAAACAAATAAAAATCATACAAAATTGAACTATAAAATATTGCAATAAAATGATTCTAATTTTTTGTCAATTAATTTCGTCTTTTTATTCGAGGTAAGGTGATCATTGGAATATTATAGTGATTTCTGTAATAATAACAGAACCATTGGGAATAGTAACATGACTATAGAGAAGAGTATCCTGATAGTTTGAGTAGTAATTTGAATTAAAAATAAGAAAATTTAATATAAATAATATAAATCAGGATTAATATACATATTTATAAAGATTATCCTTCCCAAAAATAAATTCCCTGAATAAACAATTTATTGAAAATAAATGAACATTTTTAATAAACTATATTTTAAGTTATTTCTTAGAAAAATTACATTAAAATTATATATTTCATCTTTTATAAATTTATATTGATAAAATGAATATCATTTTTGAATTTATCCTATCGAATGTTTCCAAGTGTTGGTTTTCTTTAATATCTTGAAATACTTCAATTTTAGAGAGGATTGTGAAAACATTGGTTTCACATAACTAGTGTATCATAAAATAAATAATTCATTACATAATAATGAACTCATAATTTTTCTAAATATATTTTCTTTCTTTATGTATTTAATTTCATAATGGATTCATTAAAATACAATAAATATAATTCTGATACCCAAAATCACTTTCCAAAAGCTAAATTCAAAAGTGATTCCATAAAATAAACGTTTTCCTTTTTATCCCGCATTAATTTATAATAAATTAATTAAATTGAATTAAAAAAATTTAAATTCATAAGAACCATTATATTAAATTTAGATATGATATATATTTAAAACAATTCATGATTACATATTTACCATTGATATATTATTTTATTTGATATATTATTATAAAAATATACCTTACCCCAAGTATTAGTACCCCCACTCTATCCCATTTAAAAACTACTAAGCCACAACTTTCAAAAGCCTAATCTCTTAAAAAATCCCTCCCCTCATGTCCCTTAGAATCCTCATGTACATTCTATGGTAATGTAACTCTAAACATTATTGGATACTTAGTTTCATAAACGAGGTGTTAAATCGATATTTAAGTATGTTTTGACTAACTCTATTATTTTTTGTTCCTCTATTTTTTCATCACACCCTTTTAAATATAACATTATAAAATTAATTAGGAAGTCATTTAACATTATATTAATAATGGTAAACTATTTTACATACAATATTTTCAATATATATAAATTTCAAAATTTTATTCCCTCCCTTTCTAAAATATCAAGTAAAAGGCATGTTAACCACCTATGGGGACATTTACAAGTTATTTCATAAAATAACCTTCATATATGAATATTATAAATTATTTATAATATAGAAACGTGTAATTAAATGTATTATATTCTTCTATATTTATTTATAATTAAGTGTTAATGGTATTGAATGAAAATACTAAAATTGAAACAAAATAAAAACATTTAGTGAAGACATTATATAAAAAATTAATGTTTACAAAAGTGTTAAAAATATAATCCCATAATTATAGTGGAAAAGGTAGAAAAAATTAACATAATTTAATTCTTTAACTATTTTTTAAAAATCTTATGTTTATTGTTAAAAAGGGATAAAATTTCAATATAATGCAGGATAAAAGGTAAGGGGAATTGAGAAACTAATCCCTTTCTATATGTTTTATTCTCCTCAATAGTAAAGATGTTTATATTATTTCCTTCATGTTTCAATTCCCTTTTCCTTATGGTATCTACATTTTTATACAATATGGTAAATATTTCATTGAATTTATTTCAACGTGACATCAATTTAAAAAACATTGTATTTTACCCTTCTGGAAATGATTCTTGTATATTAAAGAATAATGATGTTATATGTCTAATTATAGTTACCCTGATCTATTTTGAAAACAAAATGTTTATACATGAAATTATGATTTATAAAATTCTTATTCACCCATCGGTATACTAATTATTATTTCATGATTATGATTATAATAAGTTCTCTATAGAATTCATGATTAAGTAAATATTATGATGTGATGGATGGGGTCAGAAATATATTACCCTCCAATGTGTTGGTTAATGCAATGTATATTATGAGGTAATTTGTGTTATGTAAGAATATGATTGTAGATTTTTTCAAGATTTTGATTTTATGATTATGAAAATATGTTATATGTCATGATGACACTATCTTTTTTACAAATTTGTATGGTATTTTACCACAATGAAATAATGAATAATTTTAATGAATTTCTTCATTATAAGAAATTTTCAAATGTATCCCTCATTATTATTATGATGATCATATTTATAACATATCAATATAGTTATTATGTTCACCCATGTTTTATAGATTATTTTACCTTATTCATACTCTTACTATGATATTATCTCTCCATGTTCTTCAATTTATATCCCCTAGTGAAAACATGAACTAAAGAGATATTTTTATTTTATAAGGATAATGAAAATGTATGTAAATAAATTTTTATTTTCTATTATTTATAATTGAGTAATGATCCTAATTTTCCAAATAAACTAATGTATTAGTTCATTTATTGTAATTCTTTTAGGTTGTTTGTCTTAAAAATGATGTAACATTCATGAATGAAAAATTATGGTCCCTATAATTTTTCATATATAACTATTTATTTAATTTGGTAATTAGGATTATATAATGTTGGTGAAACCCCTTAGAATAAGTCTATAGCTATGAAAACATAGAATAATCATTTTTTGGAAAAATGATTTACATTGGGATCCCATAAGATATTTCATTAGTGTTAATTTCATGAAGGAAAAAATTATTTATTACAAATATTTTGACTTATATTTATTTCAATCCTTTTATATTATAGAGAATATAGGGATCCTTGAGAAACAAAACCAACAAAATTTGTGGTGGAAAATGAAATTATTTCTTGAATGAAATCCCATTTTACATGTTATGTGGTTTTCAAAGAATGGTGGATATACATACCTAGTTGTTATTGACTGTGAATAATAACATGAACCATGTGAAATTTTCACCTTCACTAAATAAGTATCAATAAGCCACATATTCTGTAATATAGAATTAAAAATTAATGTTTATTGGATATTTTAATTGACTTATCATGAAATTGTGGGTTAATATTATATATTATTTATTTTCTATACCCTACTATTATAAGAAGTTGAAGTTTTCTCCATACATATACTATTTACGTAGATATGCCAATCAATTGTGGGTGTTGATAAAGAACACCAAGATTAAGGATGAAATGGAATATACTTTTTTTGAAGAAATAATTAAAATATTTTTCAACTAATATATCCCTCAAATTATTTGAACAATGATAGTGAGATAATTCATATAGATAAAGAAAAATGAAGGAGAATCATTCATGGAATTAGAGGAAAACATCATAAGGATATAAAGATAAGCCTTTGTTATTATTATCATTATTGATATCAAAATATATTGATTCATAAGTTGTTTATAAACAAACCTTAGAAAATGCTCTAGAAATTCAATACTTTTGGAGTTATGGATGTGTTTTTATATGTTCTATCATAGTAGAGACAGAGTTTGGTGATTGGTTATTTTGACATGGGGATTAGAAGAGAATAATGATTATTCATGCGAGTGGGTTAAATGGAAATCGAGGAATGTTATTTCAACTACCCACATGTGAGAAATGTGGGATGAAACATTAAGGGATCTTCCTACAAGGAATAGAGAAATGATATATGTGTGGGAAATGAGTCCACTAAGCTCATTAATGTCGAAGAAGTAGGATGAAGCTGGACAACATTATATAGGAAGGGAAGGAACCTAAAAATGCACCAATACTGGTTAAATGATTTGACTATATTGTAAAAGGGAACTATTAAATCAAGTTTATAAAAACATGGGTCATTATGGGAAATTATAAAAAATAACCACAAGAGCTTAAGGAGTAGGGGATAGCTTATAATATAATCACAACTGGTGTGGAGTATAAAAATGACGTCAAACGATGATAACTTCCTAGTTACTCAATAATTGATGGAGTTTTATTTCATTTTTTTCCTATGTATTCCTGTATATACTACATATTTTTTATAACTATTTGATCATAACCTCCATTCGTTAAATTAGAGATATCGCTAAAATCACCTAGTGTTGGGATTGATGAATCTCAGGTGTCGAACTCTACCCCTATTAGTGACTATGAAATGATTTATCTGATGAATATTATAATCCATACCAAGGTTGAATTTAAAATTATATTGGTTATAGATTGGATCTCAATATATATTTCCCATTAACCTTTTAAAAAAATCAATATCTTTTAAATTCAAGACCATATGATGTTCCTGTACAAATTAAAGGAAGACAAGGAATCTCCTTTGGAATGTATCTCAAAGCTGTAGGTGTAGATACCATGTGAAGAAGAATACCATTCCCAAATTGTTGAGTCAATGGAAGGTATTATCCTCTTAGTAATTTATATTGTGAAGGAATACACATATGTATTTCTCTAATATTTACCCATACTTACCAATGACTGTGTGGTAGAGATCTTGGTAAAACATAAACATAGTGGAACTCCGATCTATAAATTACCCAATAGCGCATGAGTTTAATTGGAGGAGTAAAATAATTGACTGAAAGAGTATTTGGAAAAATGGTTCATATTCCCTAGTGAATCACCTAGGGGTGTTGTAGTTCCAATTGTGAAGAAAAATAATGGATTAATGTGGTTGTGTATTGATTAAAGGGAGCTCAACAAGGTCACTATAAAGAACCAGTATCCTCTAACAAGGAATGATGACTAGTTTTACCAACTATGAGGAGTATTGTACATATCAAAGGTAGATCCTCATTTTGGATATCATCAACTAAAGGAGAACATGTAATATATTCATAACTCTAATTTTTGTACAATGTATGGTCACTAGGAGTTCCTAGGGATTCCCTCTGAACATTCTAATTCCCCTAAAATCATTACAAATTTCATGAATAGATTAATTATTTACTACCATGAAAATTTAGTGGTTGTCCTTATTGATGATATTTTAATTTACTCTTTATAGAAATAGTAACATAAATAAAATATACAAATTGTGTTGGAGACATTAAAAAAAGTGAAAATGTATGTTATGTTCAGAATGTGTGGTTTTTTGGAAGCATCAAGACAAATTTTAAGGCTTTTGATAATAATGGTTGTAATTTCACTGGACCTTCCATGAAAATAAAAAATTGAGGAATTGACTATACCTATTAGTGTAATATAAATCTATAGTATTCATGGCTTATCATGGCACTACCCATATTTTTTTGAAAATTTATGATAATTTTATTTCTTGTTAACTTTGATAACAAGGAAATGGGTAAATTATGTTAGGATGGAATAATGTGAGGATATATTTAGGATATCAAGAAGTGATTAATCAATATTCATGTATTTTAACATCAAATCGGTGGAAAAGGCTTTGTGATATACTGTAATTAGTCAAATAAAGGCTTGGTATTCATGATCATACAGAATGATAATGTGATATCCTATTCCTAAAAAATGTTGAATATATGTGATAAAAACTATCCAACACATGATATGGTTCTAGCAGTTATGATCATTGATATAATGATTTTATGGAATTACCTCTCTTGGGTCCATTGGTTGAATGTTCTGAAAGCCTCTGCCGAAGGCGAGGTGGTCCAAATGTTTTCTATCCATCGGGTTGGTTTTGGGGTATGGATTTCAACTCCTATTTTGTTTCTCACATGTTAAATTTGTGGATTTTGTGTTTATGAGTCCCATTTTTGTTTCTTTTAGTGCATTAATCATTCCCATGTGGCTTGGATTCGTTTTGATTCATCGCCGATGTGGACCGCTTGGTTCCACCTTGAGGTAGGGTCCCTTTCTAAGTCCTCAATCTTTATGAATACATTAATTAAGTTTCTTAAAGAACTTTGGATTTAAGTAAATTCACTCAATGAAGTATTATTTCTAATTCTTGTGAATTGTGAATTTTATCTTGTTCATGATATGAATTCTAAATGTATTAAAGTGTTTGTTGATTTACAATATCATGTTTTTATAATAAAACCCCTCCAATGGAGGTGCTCTTCCTTCAAGATAAAAAGTAGTGGTTAGACCTCAATTGATTGACTTGTTGTAATTGTAATTCTTATTCCTTGATTTCATGTTAAAATATTGCATTCATAAGACATGGCCTTTATGACATTAGAAACACTGAGTTTCTTTTTTTAAAACGATTAAAGGACCGAAGAATCCTCTATGTGTTTGGACCAGTTTTGGATTGGAATTACCCATTTAGGTAGTTGCCCTTTTTATGGATAAAGGGAGTCCTATAAATGAAACAGAAATGTTTTGGTAAATGGAATGTATTGAGTTAAATAAATGGTTAATGATTAATTATTGACCCTCATAACAAGTTACCAAATTGTTTTCAAATGATTTTAATGTCAATAAAACGTTGGGTGACTTGTGGGTTCCCCAGTAGGTATGACATGATGAGAAAAATGGGTTTTCATTTTCATAGGTTGGGAGAAACATGGATTCCATTATAAAAATTCCAAGGATGGACCCGGGATCATGATACAATGATTGGATCCATGTTCGTGGAAACCCTTTCCATGCTAAGGGAAGGTAGCAGAGTGGAACTTGCATTTTTAAAATGACTTAATGGTTTTCACTAAATGGCTACAATGCTACTTGACCATTTCAAACTTATAAAAGGGAAGGCTTGAACCAATAATTATTTGTTTCTACTCTACACGACCTATCCAAACTAATGGAAGGCAAGACTTGAACCAGTAATATTTGGTTTCAATGCTACATGACCTATCCAAACTAATGGAAGGTAAAAATTAAACCAGATGAATCATTACATGACTTCTTTATCAAATAGTAATGGACTAAAGCGAGCTTGCCGTGGATTCTGAGAGGATAATACCTTAGTTATTGGGAACCCCGTTCTGATTCAAGGATATGGGTTTCTTAGATTGATACCCTCCTAGGCTCCATTTCTTGTCTATTTCATGGATGCCCTGTATACTACCATTAGATCCCTTATTCTTACAGGATACCTCAGATACAGTCCTTGGATCCAACATTGACTAGTAGTTTCCATGGTTGAAGCACATCAGACCCTTTCTTTTCTTATCCCTATTTTACCTTGGTTGATCACCTTGGACTTGGTAGGCGACTTATTGTGAAATTCCTTGGATTACACTATTACCCCTATGCTAGACTCAGATTCTACTAATTTAGCTTTCCACGAGTTTACATTACCTGGGTATTTTCTTGGAACTCCCTCACTAGATATCTTTTCTAGGATTCCTTGTTACGTCTTGGAACCTTCACTATATATACTATCATATGATCCCTTGCATACATTCATTGGATCCAACATTGAAAAGTAATTTCCATGGTTAAAGAACATCGGTCTCGGTCATTTCTTAGCCCCGTTTAACCATGGATAAATCTCCTTGGACTCGGTAGGCGACTTACTCACATGTGACTTATAAATAAAATGTTACTACTCAATTAATGAACTGGTCAGATGTTAAGACACCAGCCAAGGGAAAAATCAGGCACTTGGGTATTTAGTTACATTGTACTTCTTACTTTTTTTATGCATGCTTGCACCCAGTGTAATTTATATTACACTATCGGGATTGGGTTAGACACCGGTGGTGGCGAACTACTTAGATTTATATCTCACACACTACTGAGGCTTCCATTACACTGGGATACTCGAGTAGACCTTTCTTGTTCATAGGTCCCTGGTCCTTTTTTGTTATTGTTGCTTTTACCTGGGAGTTAAGAGCGAAGGACTGAGCTAGAGCTAAGGATTCTTGTGGATATTTCCTTGGGGATTTTAGATATTTCTTTACTTGAGTCATATATTTTATTGTATTTAAAAGAATGTTGTACTATTTACTTCTTTCTATAATGTATCAATACCATTTCATGGATTTATAAATTTTATAAAATGGTGTTGGCCACTTTTGTTCAATTCTATGAAATCTATCTTCCAATGCTTTGTTAATTCTATTAACAGATTCCACTGTTGAGTGATATTCATTATGTTATACAACTGTGAAATTCTAATAACAGGGTATAGTCTCCCCACTAACTATCTTTACACCCTCGCAGCTAGTCGGCAGCCTCTAGTGTATGGGGAGGCGTGCCTGGGGTCATCTGGAAACCGGTCCGGCCACCATCTTAGTGGTGAGCCGGGTACGGATGTTACAAAGTGGTATCGAAGGTAGTTTTTCATTTTTTTTCATACTATTTTGGGTTGGTAGATAGGAGACTACAAAAGTGTCGGTGCTTGTTTAATAGCCGTAATTGGGATTTATGACCCCACATATGGGGAATGACCAAGTTACTAGGGATGGGATTGCTATTTATGTAGTTCTTTGTTACAACTGATATGATTCCACCTGAGTGATTGGTGAAAATTCTACTGCTTATGATTTATGAAATTATGAACACTGCCCTTGGCCTGTGATGATAAGGATGAAACATATATGCATCATATTAGGCACTTATAAATACACATGATAGGAATATATGTCAGGCCAGGTAGTTGCATTAGTAGGATTCTTGTTGAGTATGATTCAATGCCTTATTAATATTCCAGGCTTATATTTATACCTATTTAGGTAATACACTATCATGAATTTTGTGTTTACTTCTTGTTATAGAATGCCCGTGTTATTAATATACCATGCCTCTATGATTTAAGATTGTTTCTCTGTGTTAGATTCTTATAATGACATGACATGATAGATTACATTGATATATGTACATGATTCCATTGGCTAATCTTACTTATTGTAGTTATAATAGGATCTAATTTGTAGTTATAAAGTGTATGGGCACCTAATTGTTGGAAAAAGGTAACTCATGTAATTTAACCTTTATAAAAATTATGGTAAATTCTATTGTTATGTGATGTTGGTTTTGACTAAAGGGATCCAAATGCTAAACTGTAAAGTGTATGGGATCTTTATAGGTAAGTAGATGGCACCCATAAAATTTGGACCGTTATGTTTGACCATGTTAAAATTTTAATTGAGATTAGAGTTGATCAGTAGGATCCAACATTCAATCCATGAAGTGTATGAGTGCTTCATGAATTGGGAAATGGAAACACATATCAAAAGATATGAAAATATGCCTTGTAAAATTCTCATAAATGTAAAAGAGGTGTGACATTGATCTGAAATCAAATGGCTATATTTAAAATTGAAACTGGACCCATGTAAGTGAGTGGGGGAAAATTTTTATAAGATGACCCATTTGGGTGTTTAATTTCTTTTTTAATAATTGTGTGTTTTCTATTGGGTAGCTATATAGAGAAACAAGGTTGGTTAAAATAGGACTCTCATAGGTTTCCTTATCTACTTAAAAAGATTTTATTTTGAAATGTTTCTTGAAAATGACGGGATTTCAACTAATGTAAAATGTTTTTCCCAAGGAATTTTTATAATACATGCCTATTTTTTCATTGGGGCGTTGGTTAAAATCAAGTACCTTTTATTGTTTTGAAAATGGTACTTTGATGTTGTGATTAAATATTTTGTTGATGAAAGAAGAAATGTGATTAATGTAAGAGGCATTGGTATGGATCTAGTAGTGGTTTCCACTGTTTAAAACCCTCGTGTAAGGGTGGTTTGAACTTATATTTTAGTTTCGTTGGAATAGAAGCATGAGTACTCTCCATAGGCATTATTTTCCATCTCAATGGTGTTATAATCGACTTTTTAGCCTGGTGAATTTTTTTTACTGTGACCCAGTATTAGGGATGAAACTCATTCTTTGAAAGGGCTGACCTGATGTATTTAGTGCCCTCAGAACATAAATGTCTTTCTAGTGCTGTGACTTTTCTCACTCTTGGTGTTGTTTGGGTGTCGTTTTCCAAAGCAGGACATTCAATTATAAAGTAACATTCTTGTTCATATGGTTGGTCAAGTCCTTCAAGACCTAGTTATGAGTTTGAGCATCTAGTAATGCTCATTTTAAGCTGTTTAGACGTGCCTTGGGCATGGTCGACAGCTTCATTGGTTGTTTGAAACCTTATTCTTCATAGTGATGGATGACTAGTTATGGTGTCGTCCAGGAACATGGTAGTATGAAGCAATATGACTCCTAAATAAAGTGTCTTGTACTTTTGAGTAAAAACGTAGTTTATCTCCATTTAGTGTGCCTTGAGCATTAAAATTCGGTATCATTCCAATACTTGGACTTGTTTTTGAATGAATCAAGTGTTTTTACATATCAGTCTGATTGTTATAATATGACATGCTTCAGAGTGGCTAGTTATCTACCCTTTAAACTAGGACAATCCTATGGTGGGTAGTGTCTTTTTGAGTCTTTTAACATGCCCTTTCAAGAAGAAGGAATGCCATAGAGGACCATTGGTAAATGGTTGGTTATTAGTTGAATTAACATGAGTATTGAAAATCTTAAATCATGTCAGTTCTTGGTGGGTAGCACAACATTGATCAGGTTCAACTATTTTATATTCCATTTTCTAGAAGTGCTTACTAGAAAACCTTTCATAAATCCACCTAGTGTACTCTTGATAAGAGGAAAGAATGTATCCTCTTTTGACATCGTCCTCAATGCACTAAGAGAGCTTCTCTCTTACACAGCGCTAAATCGTTAAAAGTTGTTGAGCATATTGGATGATCTCTGCAGGTGTTGCACAATAGAGCATGGTTCACATCGAGGCTTGGTAAGTATTGAGTGATTCCTATGTTCCCATGTTGGAATGCCTTGTTTGGATTCATGGACTCCAGCCATTTATTTTGAATCACTTTGGCCGCTTAAGAAATAATTCTATGAGATATGTCTGCCAAGTGGCTCAAATCATTCTCCCTTCCTTTAGTTCAATGTTTACGGTTGTACGAGGTCATTTTAAAGAAATATTCCAGGTGAAAGAAAGTGTAGTATCAAGGTTGGTAGTGTTTTCTGAGAGAGTTTTCTCGACCATTTTCTGTTAGGTCGATCGGGATTCGACCGTTCTTTTTTACAAATAAATGTGAGGGGTTTCATAAGAACACTCATTATTGTGACTTGTACAAAACATTATAATTATTGAGGTACCATGGCTTGAAATTGATCTCTTCCTTATGTTAATACCTATGGTGGTAAGCATCATTGGTCAAGTGTTATAGAGACATTGAAATGTTTGTTTCTCTGTCAAAATGGTGTCATTTAAGCTCTGTTTCTGTGTTTGTGTTGAAATTTGAGAATGGTTCAGGTTATGAAGGCTGAAGGGAAGAGTGTGTAAGAAATTCATAGGGTTCATTGGGCATTGGTAACACAATGAAATCATTTTGAATGAAACTTCATGACCCTTGTAGTTTGGGTGGTGTTTATGTTGTTCCCAAAGTTTTCTCATGAAGGAGATGTTTTTATGGTGGGTATAATGTATAATCTCGTGGATAGCCCTCCAACCCCTTGGACACCCCCTACCACTAGATATCCCCCATCCCTAGGGATAGCCCTCCCACCCCCCTATATTCCCCCTCCCCCTAGAAAAACCCCCCCTCCCAATGGACATCCCGCCCACCCCCTTGACTCCCCTACCCACCTGGACAACCCCCACCCCATAGACAGTCCACCAACCCCCTAGACACCCCCACCCCCATGGACTACCCACCCGGCCCCTAGACAACCCTACCCACCTGAACATCCCAACCAGCCTCGTGGACAACCAACATACCCCCTGGAAACCCAATACACCCCTAGACACCCCCACCCCTGTAGATAGCCCACCCACCCTTGGACACTCAGTACCCCCTAGAGAGCCTCACCACCCCCGTGGACACCCCCAGCCCCACCCTAATGGACACCCCCACCCTATGGCCACCGTGCCACCCCCCGGACACCCCCTCATAGGCAACCCCACCTTCATGGAATGCCCCCCCCCCCAACATCCCCGTGGGTAGCCTGCCCACCCCCATGACAACCCCTACCCCCCAGGAGAGTCGTGCCACCCCCAGACACCACATACCCCCTAGACTTCCCCCACCTCATGGACAGCCCACCCACCCCTCTAGACACCATTACCCCTGGAAACCCCCACCCCATTGAAAAACCACCGACCCCCATAGAAACCCCTGACCCCCTAGACAACCCCGCTACCCCCGTGGATAGCCCACCCATCCCCCTGGACACCCTGTACCCTCCTGCACAGCCCTTCCAACCCCAAACACATCCCCCACCCCTGGAAACCTCGTACCCCCCTAAGATAGATCCAACCCCTATGGACAGCCCTCCCAACCCTGGAAACCCTCACCCACCGCGGACACCACCTTGGACAGCCCGACCCCCTTGAAAATCCCCTTAAAGACCTGGAGAGCCCCCAATCCTCCCGTCCCTATGGACAACCTGTCACCCCCTGGACACCACCTACCTCCCTGGATCGCTCCCCACCATTTTAGACAGCCCGACCACCCACCTGGACACCCCTACCCCCTGGATAGCCCCACCACCCTTGTGGACATCACACCTATCCCCATGGACACCCCTGTACTCATGGGTATCCCCCACCCCACCACCATGGATAGCCCAAAAACCCATGTGGACAGCCTGCCCACCCCCTAGACACCTAATACCCCCCGAAACAACCCCGTCACCCTTGTGGATAGCCCTCCCACCCCATGGACACCCCAACCCCACTGGACAACCTCTACCCCTGTGGAGATCTTATCCACCCTCTAGACACCCCACCTCCCTAGACATCCCTGCCACCCCTACAGATTGTCATCCCACCCCATGAACACCCCCGTACCCTCTAGACATTCTCGACACCCCCGTGGAAATCCCGCCCACCCCTAGACACCACATACCCCTAGAAATCCCCCCACTCCTGTGGACAGCCGCCCGCCCCCGTGGACAGCCCGCCCACCCCCGTGGACACCCCCACCCCTTGGACGCCATGTATCCCCACAAACACCCCCACTCCTAGACACCACAACCCCTTGTACAGCCTCCAACCCTTGGAACCCAACCCCCATGGACACCCCAACCCTTGTGGACATCCCACCAACTCCCATGGACACCCCCTACCCCCGGGATAGACCCCACCCCCGTGGACACCCCGCCCACCCCCTGAACACCCCATACCCCTCTAGACAGCCACACCACCCCTGTCGACAGCCTGCCCAGCCCCCTGGACACCTCTACAACCATAGACAGTCCCCCACCCCTATGGATAGCCTTCCCACCCCTGGAAAAACCCACCACCATGGACAACCCCTCATCACCTAGATAGCCCCCCAACACCATGGACGACACCCTCATCCCCTTTGGAAACCACCCCAACACTGGGACATCCCCCCACCCCCTGGACACCCCCACCCCCTTGGACAACCCCCACCCCCTGGACACCCCCCACCACCTGGACACCCCCCATTGTCAGATGCTCAAAATTTAACTCTAACTATCCTAGGCTCTCAGAAATATGAGTGTCCTCTAACCATTATGATATGTCTACACCAAAGAAATTGAAATGGGTTAGTTGGAAGAGTGGTTTTCATGTGAAGATTAAAATGTGGAAAAATATGTTGTGGTATATGTCATGGTTGGAATAGTCTACTATTTTTATGTGATATTGTATGTTTTTTAATGTTTTAAGTGTTTTTTGCAGGTGTGTTTGTTTTTACGCTATTTTAAGTGTTGTTTTCTGGTGTGTTTTTAGGTATATGAAAAGAAGGGGATGGGTGGATTCTATTCTGTTTTACGAAAATAAACTATACCAACGGTTTAAAACTGTTGGTAAAGTGTATTTTGAGAATAGATTTAATAACAGTTTGAATAAATAGTTGGTAATACACTATACCAATGGTTCAAAACCATTGGTAAAGTGTATTTCCATAATATTTTTACCAACGGTTCTAAAGAAGAATTGGTAATAATATATACCAATGGTTTATAAACTGTTGGTAAACTATATGTAAACTATATATCCCAAAAGTTTATTAACTATTGGTATAAATATATATTAACGGTTTCTGTGAAATTGTTGGCATACTAAAACATACACTACCATATACCAACGGTTTGAGAATAACTGTTGGTATAAGCCTTTCCCATTGCCTAAATAACCAACGGTTTAAAAAATGATTGGTATATAGTATACCAATGGTTTTAATGCCTATAATGACAGTTTAAAACCGTTGGTATATGTTGTATTTCGAGTAATGATCTGGACTGTACGTGTCCCTACTAGGCGAAAAACCCACATAACTGCCACCAGCCAATCCTCAGCTGCCTGAGGATCTGTCTCACCTCAAAGCCTCATAGGCCTCTATCACTAGAACTCATGTAGTATGTTCAGCCGGTGTGCACTATCCACTAGTAGTGATAGTACCAACTATTTCACTCTAGGTGGGTGTGTTGATGGTAAACTGCCTGAAGGTGCTATCACAATATGTGGTCTCTACACCGACACCTCATTTTTTGGTGGGCCATCATCGTGATCCCTCACTGGAATCCTAGATGGATATCTTCATGAAGGCATCCTATAGGGAAATAGTTGTGGCACAATCAATAAGATATACCTTGTGAGCTGACATAAAAGATATCAGGCGAAAAACATTTCCAAAACACATGCAACTATTGTTTTCGTGTACTGAGTCAGAAAATATATTTCAGGGTCCTGGTTTATGGATATTTCGGCTATCACAGTAACACTAGACTCTTTGGATGGAAATCCAATCTCTATACACTTATCACTATTCCTCCCCATTGAAAAACTCAGACTCCTAGTTCTTATGGTAGAACTGATTTCCCTCTTAGACCACTTTTTCATGAACCATCCCCAGAGGCTCGTGCAGTGACTACCCAAAGATCACCTTCCATAGGAAAGGCACTGGTGACTTTCACCAGAAAGGAATATCATAGAAATGGTAAGTCATTGCCTTTAAACCCGCATACACACAGACATGGAATACTGCATAAGGAAAACCCCAAAGGCAAAAAATAACACTACCACCAAAAAGTACCAACAATAAGAGTGAAAGATGTAAACTAAATTTAAAGGGGCAAGAATACAAGCCCAACTAAATGAAATGAATAGAAAATAAAATACAAGCTCCAGATGTCATCTTCCAAGGATCCCACCTGAAGGGTATGTACAACACACTGTGGGATGGAACTACAACACACCACATCTATCGATCCACCTCTGAGCACCATGTATCCAAGGATTCCCAAAGTCCTAGTCAAATATTAATTTTTCCTGCACAAGACACAAAAGGTGAGGGAGAATCCCATGCCGGGGTGAGTATAACAATACATAGAAGGGACCTCGAGTCCCCCGAAAGACTCTCAGAAATTCTCAAAGTAAGATCTCAACGTAAAACAAAATTATAAAGACACAGCTCACACCAGGTATAACTTAAGTAGAAAATTGAGATGATTAGTTGTTAAGATAGATTATATTATTCTATTGAGAGCCTCTGCTACTGATCCACACAGTTTCTCTAGATGATGATCCACACAGGGTCGCTTGGTGCGGACCCACACAGGGTCTCTAGGTGCAGACCCACACAGGGTCGCTAGGTGGTGACCCGCACATGGTCGTTAGGTGATGACACACACATGGACACAATGTGATGAACCACACATGGTCTCTAGGTGGTAACCCACACAGGGTCTCTAGGTGGTGACCCACAAAGTGTTTCTAGGATCTGATCCACACAGGGTCACTAGGATCTGATCCACATAGGGTCTATTTATTCTTCACGTCACAGCCAGCCACTGGATTCCCACACAAAGCACTCTTGATTACGAGAGAATCTACTCCACAATACATCAGTTGTAACAAAACCGAAATGATATCCCACATAGTGTAACCAAAAGGAAATCCTTATCTTAAGGTCCCCAACTCAACTAATGGTGCAAAAAAAGGACTCCCAGTCTGTATGATATGAGAATTTTTGTAAAAGGGTTTGGTAGGATTCAAGTCCAATCCAACCTATCTATTTTCCAAACTCCTCCAAAACTCTAGTAGAGTATCAAAAAAGGACCACCTCATAGTAAGTGTCCCAACGCCTCTGACGTTGCATCAATCAGACTGTTGGTTTGAGATATACAGGGGTTTTAGTGAAACTGGGGTTGGTGGGGTCTGGGTCCGGGTCCAGTCCGGCCCAAACCGGATCCGGACAGGCTTGGTCTTGGTCCCCATGGGTGGGTCCATCCTAATGGTACTTCCTGCACCCTTCTCGGTTCTCCAAGGGGGACCAGTTTGACCACCTGGTCGGGATGCATACAGAGGCCTAGCTGGGATGCAACTAGATGCCTGGTCAGGATGCGGCCAGATGCCTGGCCAAGATGCGGCTGGGTGCACAATCTCTACCGTCCACCTATATGTTCGGCAGCTCTATTGTCCCATCGTTTGGAATGCTTTTGGGGAACCTATGTGCCATCACAACCAGCATAGCGGTATGAACTTCTATGGACCACCGGACCCCCTCCGGTGGTCCGTTTTTCATGCCACATGCACCAATGACCTCTGGGGGGATGTCCTTTTCATTGCGATGGCCTTGCATGTGCCTTCCCACCACATATGATAATTGGTCATGAAGAACACAAAAGAGGATGAACTTTGGCCTTATTCATGTGGCCTGACGCCCTTTGTGTTAATGTTTTAAATCATTGAAAGGTCCAGGGATTGTAGTTCAATAAAAACAAGTGAAAAAATAACCGAGAATAGAGAATTCTCCAAAGAAGACACCCTCCCACAAGAATGCACAATCCACGGATCAACCTATTCATTGGTTGATCTGCATTCATCGTTTTCAGAAAAATAAAATGGGAATAATTTAAATAGCTCGAACCCCTACCTCATTGATGTTTGTTGCCATATCATTCCATCCTTGAGGGTTCAATAGTTTGACGTCATTCATTGCTTCCAGGATTTGTTCTTTAAGGTATGTAGAATTTGATGATGTTTCACTGGTCTTGGTTGTTCTTCATTAGAGAGGAAACGTGACAGATATTTTTCAGAGAATTACCCGTGGTTTAATTCCCCCTCACCAATGTGTTAGCTAATAAAAAGGGTAGACATTGTAGTGTTTCTGTTACTCTATGACGTTGCGTCATTACACAGTTTCATTCATAAAAAAATGTAACTGTTACACTGTGACATAATAAGACATTAAGGGGGTTCCTTTAATGTGCCTCATCATTTCCTCATCAACACACCATAGCATTGTCGTCCACCTCTCAACGGTTGATTAATAAAATATAATATCTTCTAAATGATATGTCATTATTTTCTGAAATGTTAGAAAAAAACTATTACATCCAACCATTATCGGTCATAGATAATTATTTTCTAGGCGAATCATGGTGATATAAATTCAACGGTGCCCTTAAATTTCCAATCCGGTCACGAGTGAAAATGTTAGAAAAATCCGAACGTATGTTTACTGAACGTACATGACTAAAAGTTCAAAAATACATTCTAGGCCCTCCGAGTCTCGAAATCACAAGTCGTCAAAGCGTGCAGTCTCAAAATAATTCCATATAATTAAAAACAATTACACAGAGATTCTGAGACATTACACTAGATCTATTCATTTAAACTAACATTAAGTTATTCTATTTAATTTTTAACTGTGGTAATAAATATTTAAACATTAAATTGGTAAAATATTTACTTCTTTTATGTGAATGATACCATAAATATATACCCTACCAAATTTTAGACAACATAATAATTATTATATATTTTTTAAAAATGTTTTATCATTTTTAAATAATTTATTAAGAAATTATTTTAATAAAAAATTATTAGTGTAAATTTTGACACTATTCTATTCATTGATTTTTAAAAATATTAGGATAAAATGTTAGCTTCTAATGAACTATTTCATTATATTCCTAAGAGGTAAATGTCGTACATATAATTCATTAGACATATTAATTATCTAAAATTTTATTTTTTTAATATTTTTAATAAAATTTATTTTTATTCTCTCTTAATAAGATAATTATTACATCAATTTTGTGGAATTATTTAATATATATATTTAATAAATAAAAAGATACAATATAATACTATGATTAATATTGATCAAATATATTTCAGAATAATATTATTAGAATAATTTATCTTATCAAAAATCCAAAATTTAAAATGTTATAATTATAAAATTATGAATGTGAAAACATTATCATCACTTCAAATAAAATATTATAACTCTCACAGTCTATTCTTTATGGCTCCAAATGGTCACTAAATCGGCCAATTGATGGTTACGGTTGAAATATTATTTCCCATTAATATATGATCAAAATATTTGTAATTTTTTTTGTTATTATTATTTTAATAAAAAAATTCTTATTAGTTTGTCATTAATTAATTAATTTTTACATCATCAAATTATATGTCATTAAGGTATTTATTTATTTTATAAAAATTAAAAATAAATTAAAATAATAATGAAAAACATATTAGATTTAAAATGAGTATTTATAATTGAATTTATATTATGTATAAACATCTATAAAAACGACATATTTATTAAAATTTGAGTGAGATATTTATCTTTTCTTTAAATAAAAAAATAAATCCCCTATTCTCATCCAAATATCTTACGAAGAACTCCATTTCCACCCATGGACGTTTTAGGTCAAAAATCAATCATCTAATTATATTAAGACTAGTTTTAGGTTAATTTTATAACAGTACTCTTACTCTTAATTACCTCATTTACTCATTTATCATATTAATAAAAATTACCGAAGATAATATTAATAATGCCAAAAAAATTAAATAAAGAAATTTAAATAATTTGGTAATACTGATTCTAAATATGGAATCTGTTTTTCAAAAATCAAAACACATAAGTTTCATTATTTAGATTAAAATTATTCCCATTTTCAGAAAGATAGAATTGGTTTTAAAAGTTAAAACATTACATAAGATTGAAATGCTTTTACATTGGAATTCATTGTAAAATTAATGGTAATGAAATAATTTATATATAATTATAAAAATATATTCTATTAATTCTTTGAAACTATTAAATATTATAATTTAACAATATTTTTTTTGATGAAAAACTTTTCTTTCAATTAAAATTTAGTGTATTTTTACTATTCATAAAAATTTTCCAAAAAAATATTAAAAATTTATCCAAAGTAAATTTTTATCTTCTACATCCAAAGAAAATGATTATTCTTTCAAAGATAAATTATCAATGTTTCAAAATGTTATTTTAAAAGTGGGTTTCCATTAAAAAGTAGAAAATTACACTTTTGAATAAATATTTGTTTTTATATATCAAATAGAGTTTATACATACCCTATGAGAAAAATATATATTGGATGAATATAAAAAATGTTTCACTAAATATATAACATATATATTTCATCAATTACATTTACTAATAATAATTCACTCAATTTATTAATACAAATATTCAAATATATAATTGATTTAAATTTTTCAAAAATAATAGGAAACGAATAACTTCATCAAACATTTTCACAAGTCAGTTATAATTATCCCTATAACCTAAAGGATAAGATAAAATAGTAATTTTATACTAAAGGAATCTCATGGTTCTTTTAAACTCATGATTTCCTACAATTAATCTGGTTGAAGAATTAAAATTATTTTGAGAAAATCTTTCATAAAAACATACATGTGTTACATTCTACCCTACCTAAACTAAATTTTTCTATTGAAATTAAACACATCGATACAAATACATAAGGATATATCTCCATCATTGTATCCTCAGGTTCCCACGTAGTATTCTATAATTGGTGGTTCTACAAAAAAACATTAACCTAGTGAGTTTTCTTGTTTTTCAGAACATTTTCAATACGATCCAGCATCTATATTGGTTTTTCACCATAATAACTATCTTTATCCAATGATTTGACTTCTATGTTTAGTAAATATGAAGGATCTGTTATGTATTTTATCAAGAGAGATAGACAGACCACATCATGAATATAAGATAGATTCAGTGGAATCTCTAATATTTAAGCTACCTTCCCAATACGATCCATAATTTCAAAATGACCAATATACTGAGTGCTCATCTTTCCCTTCTTTCTAAATCTCATCAATCTATTCTAAGGGGATATTCATAGAAACACCTTGTTAACTACTTCAATCTATCAGTGTTTTCTTCAGTTGTTAGTATAACATTCTTTTCAACTATGATATTCTTTTACATGTTGTTGAATAGATCTATCCTTTTCTACCATTTCTTCAATAAGATCATGTCATAATAGCTTTCTTTCCAAAACATCATCCCAACAAGTTGGAGTTATTCACTTATTTCGATAGAGGGACTCATAAAAATCCATCTAAATACTAGACTGAAAGATATTTTTGTAAGAAAATATAATAAATATAGGTGTCAATCACATTATCCATTGAAATTCATAGATAAATCTATCAACCTATCTTCTAGAGTTTGAATTTTCCTCTCATATTGATCATCTTCCTGTGGAAGATATGCAGTGCCGAAACGCAACATGGTCTCCAGATCCTATTTAGGATTCACAAAAATCTCAATGTAAACCATGGGTCTTTAATAGATATATTTTAAAGTGGAACTCTAATAAATCATACAACTTCCTTTACATATTTCCATGAAAGATGATCAAGAGAGAAATCATCTCTAATAGTAATGAAGTGCACCGACATCGCATGGTGATCAACTATAACCAATATTGAATTAGGGCCTTTAGATGTTTTGGTAAGTCCAATTACAAGTTCCATATTGATTTTTTCCCATTATCATTCTAGTATGAGTAATGGTTGTTACATCCCCATTGACTTCTATCATTGATCTTGAACAAAATAAAACCATGAATTGAGTGATATATTCCAAAACATCTATTTCCATTCCACCCCACCAGAAATACTCTATTTTGACTCTATACATATTTTTGTTTCCACAAGGAATAAAGAATGAAGAACTATGAGTTTCATCTAATATCTCCTTCATTAATTTATGTATTAGATGAATAAAAACACAAATCTTGGACCTTATTATTCCATCACAATCAATTTTTAATTACAAAATGATTCTCACCTTATTTTGTAGCTCTACATCTCCTTCTATGCCTCTTTAATATACACTTGTATAGGTAGTTGAGCATTAAATAGAGAAAGATAAGATTTCTCCCCTTCCTAAAAAATTAACAGATACAACATTTGAAAATCTATAAATATTAGATATTTTGTGATCTTCATCATAGATAAACAAGAATAGCCCCTTCAACTCAAAGCATATACCACTTTGTTCGCATTCATAGTGTGGTAATGTATTGATCATTCGTAATATTTAATCAACTCCAACAATCATCTTTGGTGCATATTTATCTCATTTTTTGTAAAAATATACATTAAACATTTATGATTAGTATAAATATCACACCTTTCACCATAAATAAAATCCCTGCATATCATTAATGAAAACATTAATGTATATAACTCCAAATCCTGAGTTGTGTAAAATTTTTCATCGATTTCCAATTGCTATGAGGCATAAGATATCAAAATATCATTTTTCGTGAGAAAACATCCCGACCCCTTTTTTGATGCATCACTGTAGATGAAAAACATTTTCCACTGCATGTTAGTGTGAGCATAGGTGGACCGGCTCACCTTTGTTTTAGCTCTTTCAAAAAACTTTACATTTCTCTATACACACAAAGATAACTCAATTTCGAGTTAACATGGTGATTAGATTATATAAACCTGAAAAATATTTCACAAAACATCGATAATATCCATCCAATCCAAGAAAACCTTGGATCTCAATTTCTATTTTGGGTCTCGACCATCTTGTAATAACATATATTTTTTTGGATCTATAGATATCCACTATTTTGAGATTATTCGACCCATAAATAGAACATTATAATTCAAAAATTCACCTTTGGTAAATTTTTAATAAAGCTTCTTCTTTATTAGGGTCTTTATTACAATCCCCATGTGATTTTATTTTCATACATTTTCTTCTAATAGACAATAATATCGTGTATAAATAGAACTATAAACTGATCAAGATAGCCTCTAAAGACTCTATTATTTAGATCCTTGAAGATAGCAGGGGTGCTTGTAAGACCAAAATGCATCACTGTAAATTCATTGTGTCCATACCTTGTACGGAATACCATCATTTTTATATACTCATTTTGGACCATTAACTGATGATATCCTAAAATAATATCAATCATGGAAAAGTGTTTAGGCCAGTATAGTTCATAGAGTAATTCATCAGTGTAGGAAGGAGGGTATTTTTTGATAGGGAACTTGTTAAATTCTCGATAATGAATGTAGATTATCATTGACCAATATTTATTATTAAAAAATAGAGCAGGTGTTCCCTCAGGTGATGCACTATGGTATATGAATCCCTTTTTAATATTCTATTGGTGTTGGTTTATCAATTACCATAACTCAGGTGGGGCCATTCTATATGGTGTATTTGAAATAGGAATAACACCTAGTATGGGTTTTATTGAGAACATAACTTCTTGATTTAGTGGAAGACCCAGTAAGTCATCCAAAAAGGCATTAAAAAACTCTAATAAAATGGTTTTATAATTAATTTTTTTCTTCTCCCCAACAATTTGAGATAGATAACCATCATTTATAGGGATCAAGACCCATAATATGGATGAAATTTTAACCAGATGGTCATATTCATCTTTTCATCAATAGATGATCATAGATTGAAATAGAATAGGAAATTTTACTTCCTGTCCTTCACAATTTATATAAGCTCCATTTAGAGAAATAAAATTCATGGTAAGCATCACATTAAACTCTACTATAGGAAGGATCATATGATTTTCATGAAACACATTCACACAAAATTCAACATTATAATAATTATAAACTTTTGATGTGATTCTTATGCCATTAGAAGTTATCAACGCTAACTCAACATCTATCCAATGAGGTAATATAGTGATACCCATAGAAAAATCTTCATAAATAAAAGATTGGGTGGATCACGTATCAAATAAAACATTCACTAATTTAGAGTGGTTGGTATGTTTTCCTTTCACCATGTCATTATCAAACTCCACATGTCCAATAATGATCTCATTTTACCTTCCTTTATCTTCATCCTTAAGAGTTTATTGATGTCGATCATAATAAATAACCCATGGATTTCGGTATTGATTGGAATAATTCCTCATTTCATTGAATTTGTAACATTGAAGTGTAGGAGGTGAATTCTGTGTTTCCTTTTCTCTATTCACATCATTAAGAATATTTTTTGAATCACTTTGGCATTCAACTACCCAATGAACTTCTTATACATGTTTTAAAAAATTACTAGTCCCTTTAAAGAAATTTCCTACATGTTTTATTCAAGACATTCAATATAAGGTAAAACTCATCTTCTTTTCATTCTTCTCTTTATATTTTCCATTGAATTTCATTTTTCTCTTCATATAAATCCCCCAGGACTAATGGTTTACCCAAATCATTATCTCAAACTTGATACCACATCGAACAATATCTGCATAGCTATTAAAGTCCCTTATGACTAATTGCCTTCAGAGACATGGTTTTATGCCAGTAAATAATTGATCAATTTTTCTCTTAGTTTGGATAATAATTCTATAAGCATACCTTAAATGTATTGTAAAATTTTATTTGAAGGTACGAAAGGTTTCATCATCTGTTTTTTATGTTCAAGGATCTCCTTCTCCAAATTTTTTCGATGAATTTGAGCAATGTACATATTGAAAAATATGTTATTGAACTCATCCCATTCCATGGATTCAATTTAATCAATTTTTCTCATATTATTGATAAGGTTCAACCATTTATATGATTCACCTTCCAAAAGATAAGCTTTTAAGATGACATTATCATGTTCTGGGAAATGGAGAACTGAAAATTTCCTTTTAGTGGTACTGATCTATTGTTCAGCCATTAGTGGAATGGAATACCTTCTGAAAGAAGTTCTATTATGCCTCATGAAGGACTCAACATAATGTTGTTCCCTCATTTTCTCATTTGGAAGTCTTACAGGGTTCCTAGATTAAGAAAGTTGTGTGAGCATGGCAACATGATTTTTCATTCCATCACCCATAACATCTAGTTGCTCACGAGGACAATCATTTCATATCCTGTCACATTCAACATCAATGAAATTCCTTCGGGTTCCAAACATTGTCTAAAACTAAGAGGCATATTGTGAGAAACACAAAACATAGTGGGAAGACCACATAATCAAGAATAAAATTTAAATTTATAACACATTAGGTTTTATATGATGCTATTTATGTTAATTACTAGAACACTGGTATAGAAACCTATACTTCTAGATATCCTTTGTGTTCTTACTATGGTTTTATCCTCCTAGTTTCCAAAGGTTAACTAACCTTTCCCCTAATACAAACTATAATTAAAAATACATTTCAGAAATTGATATTACTTCAATTTAGAATAATATTCAAAAAAAAATATAACAAACACATTACGTGAACATATAGGTATAGTTTCATTTGTAACATGGAAACATAAAGAACTTGTTTATAAGACATATTCATTGTCTCCAACTTATTTCATAATAACTAGACCCCTTTTGACATATCTTACTAGATACACATCTTCATGACCTAGGGAAAAGAATCATATAAAAGTGTAGGATTAGATGCTTAGTAAGGGTAAACAAAGGAGATATCTATCAGATCATAATCATAATACATAAGAACATAACATTTCAAAATCATATCCGGCATATGAAGGATTGTTATATCATTCCATCGGATAAATAATGAAATTTTTTATAAATCAATGAACATAATCCCAAATTTCATAACACAAGACATGAAGTTTTCTGGAAGACACATTAGCATATAAAATCAATTTTCATTAGACATTGATTATTACCAAGACTATCATAGTAGATAAAGTCCATTACTAAACCGATTTAACTCCTCCTTCCATCCCTATATTACTAAACCGAAAACATTTCCCTTTCCATCCATATTTATCTCGTGAGATATAAATCTTTACCCAATGAATTTTAGGGATATATTGGTCTCACTAATCTAATAATTAAATCATTTATATGTGTGCCACAATAACATAAATCATTCTCCATAACCCAAGGAATAAGATGGTTTTCTTTAATCATCTTTCCACCATAATACAATATATGTAAAGAAATGGATTTAATAAATTAAATTCCAAAATAAACACATAAAAGTAATAGTAACAACATGGATATTATTTTTTAAACATAACTATATAAAATAATTCAATATAAGATGGAAATTAATATTGATATAACACTTTAAATTAATTCTGGAAAAAAATACCCTTTCTTCTTAAAAAATATTCTTTTCACAAAATTCCATGAAATTTTAAAAGAAAATAATTTATTTGAAAATTAAATTAAATAGTGTAGAGGAATATTCATTGAAATAAGTTATTATGAAGATATAAAAATCTGTTCATACCATATAAGTTAAAAAAAATTCTCATTGTACTTTTTTCCGGAAAGTCAAATGTATCTTGTATTGAATAACAACAAAAAATTACATTCATACCGTTTAATAAAAACTCACCAATGGGTAAAAATGACTTGAAGGATTTATAGAAGAATAGAAATTATAATGTATATTTAGGAAACAAGTATATGGATGATAAATATACCCTGGTATATACTTATTTATATAAAATCTCAGAGAATATTGGGATTGTGAAATTATCTGTTACCTTTTATATAATATTTCATTTATATTTATTCAGAAATACTGTATAATGATTAAAATAATTTCATTGAATAACTTCTGAATTATATTCATTTTATAGTATCATATATGATCATATTATCATCTATTTGTTAATAACATTTAATTATTCATTGTTATTAAGGTATTAACTTATTCATTTTCTTAATCATGTTTTGTAAAATATGTCTCAGTTATCTTTCTTATATAATATTTATTTCTTTAATAAATGAAATGAAATTTATATATATCATATTTATTCATCATATACTTTTATATAATCATTCATTAATGAATATCTTGTAGAATGAATCACATCGAATCGTGGAGACGATAGACAGAATGTATGAAGGAGCAACGATATCATTCCTATAATTGTGTAATGGTATTGAAATGAATGTTGTGTAATTTTTAACAATAATTATCATGTTATAATAATAATAATATACAGTTTTTATTTCCATATTTATATCCATCCAAGTACGTTGGTGGTGAAAAAAAAATTGCCCCAGGATGTGAAGACAGTAAGTAGTACTTACGCATGCGTAGTTATTTCAGTTTTTATAGGATAGAAAGAAAGTGCAATATTGTTCTTCCATATTAATAATTAAATTTCAATATATAATTGATACCATATTTCTTACTTTGTAATGTAACGACTCATGAATATGAATTAGAATAAGAGTGATCTTTGAATGAATCAGAAGAGGAGATTATCCCTTTCGGGACGTGCTTCCACAAAATCTTCTCTTAGAGCACTAGTTGTTATTTCACAAAGGCCATTACCCATATAATGAAACTGGAGAAGTTAATAATGGAAAATTGTAAGGTATATCGAATATGGATGCCTCAATGTGAAGTGAAGAGGTGAGGGAGTAGGTGCCATTTTGTAAATGAGGTGAGGGTAACTTTATGGATCTCCAAATATAAAAATTTATAATAAAATAAAAATGAAAATAAAAACATAAAAAATTCCCCAATTTCAAAGAAGAGATGACATATGGTAGTAATATCATCAGAAAATATATTTTAGATTCGTTTTTCCATCACTTTATACGTTATCATTTTAATTAATACTTTGTTATTCTATTTAATTTTGATTGGGAAAATAAATATTTCCACACTAAATGGGTGAATATTTACTTATTTGATGTTAATGACATGATACATAAATACCTTAGAATATTTTAGAATAACTAATAATTATTACTTATTTTTAAAAAATGTTATTTTATTTTTAAATCAATTTATATTTCATTATTTTTACAAAAAATCAATAGTGTCAATTAAACAATATTCAATTCATTTTTTCCACATATTTTAAGATAAGAAGTAAACATCAAGAAAACTATTTTATTATATTCTTAAGAGTAAAATGTAATTTATAAAATGAAATTAATATATTAATTAAGAAATAATTTATTTATTTTAATATTTTTAGTAAGATTAATTTGTTATCTAAATTAATAAAATAATTATTACATCAATATTGTATAATTATTTAATATATAAATTTTTGGAATAAAATTTATAAATAAAATACTATGATCAAGAAAAATATACTATATTTTAGAATAATATTTATAGTTTAATTTATCTTCTATAAAATCCAACATTAAAATTGTTATACTCATTATATTCTGAATGGGACAACATTAACATCACTTTATATAAAATTATATATCTGTCAAAATATCTTTTATATGGCTCCAAATGGTCACTAACTCGACCATTAGATGTTTATGGTCGATATATACTCAATAAATAAGCTTTGGTCAAATGTTTGTGTCTTTTTATGGTTATTTGTATTTTAATACAAATTTTTTTATTGATTTCTCATCAATTAATTAATTTTGAAATCATCAAAGTATAAGTCATTACAGTCATTATTTATTTCCTAAAAATAAAAAATAAATTACCATGATAAATAAAAACTATTGATTTAAAATGATTATGTATAATTTAATCTATATTTTATATAACCATATATTAAAAAAATAATTTAGCTACTAAAATTTGAGTGAATCATATTTAACATTTCATTAAATAAAATAAATTAAATGTCCAAATCTCATCAAAGTGGCTTACAAAGGAAACCATTTAAACCCATAGATTCTTTAGGTTGAAATACACTTTTCTAATTATATTAAGACAAGTGTTAGGATAATTTTATAATATTATTCTTACCCTTAATTACAAGATTTATCGTTTTACAGGATTAATAAAAATTACAGCAGTTACAATTTATAATTCACAATAAAATAAATATATTTACATAATTTGGACATACTGATTCTAAATATGGAATAAATTTTCCATAAAAAACATATAATTTTGAGTAAATAATTTAAAATTAATCACGTTTTCGAAAAAAGAGAACGATTTTTAAAATTTAAAATATTGCAAAGGATTGAAATGTTCGTACACCTTAATTGAATGAAAAATTATTTATAAGGAAATATATTATGATAAATGATAAAAAATATATTTTATTTATAATTTAAAGCCATTAACTATTATAATTTTTCTATATAAATTGTTTCGATGATTTTTTTAATTAAAATTTAGTGAATTTTTACTAGTGATCATAAAATTACTAAAAATTCATCCAAAGAAAATTATTATATCACTCTTCTAAATAAAAATTTTATTCTATCCTATAAATATTATTAGTGTGTAAAAATATTAATTTAAAAGTGGTTCTCCATTAAAAGGTGGAAAATTATCCTTTTGAAAAAATAAACATTTTTATACATCAAAAATGGATTATTCATATCCTAAGAAAAAAAAATATATTGGTTGAATATTAAAAATATTTTAGTAATTATATAACATATATTTTTAATTAATTTCATTTAATAAAAGTAATTCAATTAATTTATTAATAAAATATACAAATATGTAAATGATTTATATTTTTTTTAAATAATTAATAGCTAATGACTCCACCATAAATTTTCATAAGATTGTTATATTTATTCATGGTAACCTAATGGATATGTTAAAATGCTCATATTATACTAAGGGTATCTCATTGTTCATTTAAATTCATGATTACGTGTGATACAAGCTATTGAGGAAATTAGAATTTTTTAGAGAAAATATTTCACCAAAAATTCAGGGTGTTGCATAGTATAACCAAAAAATGAATCTCAAAAAAAGATAAGTTAGTGAATATCATGTATCATAGAAAAAAGATTATATATAACAAGAAAACTCACATTGTTAATTTATTGTATAGGAATCATAAGTTTAAAGAGGTTACATAGTATTCAGAAGAAATAATGAAACAAAAGTACCCTCACTAATTGTAATCTAAGAATATGGGAATAAATTTCATGGTTGAGAATTTTATAGGGGGAAGAATATAATAACCCATAGTTTATAAATTTTATTTTTCTATTGAAATAAATGTGTGTTATAATATATAATATATTAGTATAAATATAAAGGAAGAAAATTATTTCATTGATAAAAACTATTACATTAATAAAAAAATGTACACCCTTAAAATTCCAAACATTTCAATTAAAAAAATATATATAATAGAAAATCTAAAATGGGAAAATATGGAATTCCCCAATCCGCTAGAACCATTAGCACCACTACACAAACTATAGGATATAAAAAAATATGGTAAACCAATCAATATTTTAGTAAATGAAAATATAATACCTTCAGAATAATTATGTTGACTATTGAGTGGATTCATGAAGTTATATTTATATGAGTTAAGGTGACCATTGAAATAGTAATGTGATCATTGGAATAGTAACCTCGCCATTAGGAATAGTAAACTGACCATTGTTAATAGTAAACAAAATTTTAAAATAGTAATTTGACATCAAAATAATAAAATGAAATATAAATAATATTTATAATGGTTAATATAGGTAAATATTAATATTATAAAAAAAAAATAATTCCATAATTAATTAAATAAATAAAAATATATGACACTTTTAATAAACTCTTTCATAATGTATTTTATAAAAATAATAACTTTTATATTAAAAAATAAAATTACCTATGATAGAAATTTAATTTAATAAAATGAATATTGTTTTTTAAATAATCAGGTTTAAAATATTCAAATTATATTTTTTGGTAATTTTCTAAAATATTTCAATTTTCATCTGAATAGAAAAAAATCAGTTTCTCACATGACTTGTGTATTATAAATTAACTCATTCATTATTTAATATTTAAATAATAATTACCATAACATGCGTCTTTTCAATGATATTTTTAATTTTTTAAATGAATCACTTAAATACAATAAACATTATTTTCAGGCCTAAAATTCACTTTCAAAAATCATATTCAAAAGATATCCCTTAGAATAAAAAATTTCCTTTTTCCAATTTCTAATAAAAATTAAAATTAATTAAAATTATAAATGAAATTAATTTAATAAAAACCATTACATTAAATCTATATATGTTTTATATATTAAAAGATCATTGTTATACATTTACCATTGATATAGTATTTTAATTTATTTTCCATTCTCAAAATACTCATCTCCTAAAGTATAAGTAATCACACTCCCTCTTAATGAAATTCCACTCATCCCCCACTTTCCAATGGCTAACATATACTAAAATAGTTATCATAAAGTCCATTTGAATCCATAGGGGCATTATTGAGAAATCCAACTCTAAACGTTAAGAGAGTTTTATTGTCTTATAAGAGAAGCTAAATTTGGAATTAAGTAATTATCCACTAACTTTTTTTTTTATTTTTCTATTTATTTTGTCCTATTTAAAAAATAGAAAATATAATATTAATTTGGTATTATATAAACTTTTTATTAATAATGTTTAATTTATTTATGTATAATAATTAATAGATATATTAATTTGAAAACCATATTTCCACTCTTTTGAAAATAACCAATCAATGGTTGGTTAACCAATTATGGATACAATTCTATGTAAATTCTTATAACAATTTTTATCTATATAAATTATGAATTATATATAATATAAAAATATTTATTTTCTTGTCTTATTATGTTTTGGAGTTATTTAAAATTATTTTTAATAGACTATGAATGAGAATTATTAAATTAAAATAAAATGGGAAAATTTATGGAAAATATGATATCAAAAAAGTTCTCAATTGAAAAATAGTGTTATAACATAAAATGAAAAAAAAAACTTAATGGTAAAATGAAGAAATAAAATAATCATATTTCACTTTTCAACTATGTTTTAATAATCATATGTTCAATATTCTGGATGTGGAAACGAAAAAATAATAATGTGGGATTTAATGTAAGGTGATTCTCAATCCCAATTCATTTATTTGGGTTCTCTTCTCTTCTATATTAGTAATGTTAATGTGATTTCATTAAAATTTATTTTACCATTTCTTTAAGGGATATACATGTACCAATAAAAACATAAAGTTTTTTAGGATTTTTTTTCCAAGTGACTTAAATTTCTAAAACATTATATTTTACTCCCCTTGAAATTATTCATGTCCATTCAATAATAATGATGTTTTATTTTTTACTATAATTTCACATATTTATTTGTGAACTAATTTTTTTTTTGAAAGTATGATTTATGAAATCATGATGAAACTTATTCACTACCTTGGGTTTATTTAATCACTATTACTGTTATACATTATATGTGGCACGAATGATTATATAAATATTATGATATGATGGTTGGAAACATAATTATATATCCTCAAATTATTTGTGTAGTGTGATTTATCTCATGAGATAATGTGTATTATTTATTAACATAATTCTATACTTGTTTAAAAATACAATGTTATGACTATGAACATATGTTATGCGTGAACATGATGATAAATTTGTTCATAACTATGTGTGGTATTTAAAAACTATGGAACTATTTTTCATTTTTATGCATTTACACATTTCTATGACTTTATCAAATGCTTCACATATGATTATGATGATGACAATATACTTACGAGATCATGATGATGACTATGTTATCCCATGTTATATTAATTCATTTCCCTTATTATTCCTCATAATTGGATTTTATATCACCCATTTTTTTAATTCATGTCCTCATTTTACAAGATGTACCATGTAGTCCATGAGATTCTAAAATGGTAAATATGAGGCATTAAATAAATATTTTCATTTTATTATGTATTAGTGATATATGCTCCCAATTTCTCCATGATATTAAACCATTGGATCCATGATTTTTACAATTTTATGTTGTTTTTCATAAACAATTACTGGTTTTAATGTATGAAAAATATCAGGTCACTATATAGATAATATATTAACATCTATTACATCATAAATGAATTTCATGAAAATAAAATTTTGACATGCTTTGTGGGATTAGTTTTTAATTGAATTCAACCACTTATGTTATTTTAATCGTATAAAAATGAGTATATTATTTTAATAATAATAATAATTAATATTAGGTAATAAGTTAAATATAATTGGTTTCAATAATAATTAGTGAAAAAATTAAAAATCCAGTTACTATAGTCAAAAATGAAAATTCTAAAAGTGAATAACATTAAAGTTAAATGGAGTAACCTGTTTAAAATATCTTTTTTTTTTGAATTTTAGAGTATTAGACCAATAATATAAAACCTTAAATACAATATCTATCAACTTGGGTGGCTCATGACATGAGAGTTCTGTACCATTACTAAAATTTTGTGGGTATTTACAAAAATTACACCTATATAAAAAAATGGAACCTCTTCTCTTATAAATTCATAACTTCACAATTATAATAGATCAGAAAATACATATCAAAATACAATTCATACTTCCCTAAAAAATCTTAGAGGAATTTATTTTATCATAATCTTTATCTATTTAGGCATTAGGTATAATACTAAAGAGGTTTTCATAAAATTAAATTCCATTCTTCACAAAGGATTTTATATTTTTTCTTACTCTAACCACATAAAATACAATTACCTCATTGTTACATAATAAAAATAGTATCTCTTATATAATAAAATGTTATTATTTTATTTTCATGACCTTCTTCCATCACCTATTTCATCAAATAGGATTAAAAACCATAATTCATTTGTACAATGGACTAGAGAATCACAAATTGAAGTAAATAGTTTTCCATTATCGCCTCTATTGGATAATATCATCTCTTACCATCAATTTAATAATGATAACTTGGTTATTTTTCATAGTGGACTACTATATTGTAGATTTATGAGGTTATTTTTTTTATGAATCTGTCAGATGGATGGAATATATATATATATATATTTGAAGAATTGGCATGATATCTATGATATAAATATCATTATAGAATGATAAAATAACACTTACCTTCTCTCCATAATGATCACTGATAGTTGTAAGAGTTACATTTTCTAGTGTATGTCCTACCATCTCTGGGACCTTACGTAGTTAATTTTTTATATAAATAAAACAAATTAATTTTTAAAATTATTATTTCAGTATAAAAATGTTAATTATTATATGATTTTTATTCATGAGAAGATGTAAAAATTACCTGTTTGACCATAGTCAAAACACTAATTTCCTTTGGAATTTATATTCTAAACGCCCTCAAAACACATTATGTGGACATAATTGATTGATTAATTATTTATTTCATTAAAATAATTTATTCTAATGTTTTTTTATAAGTTATTAACCATATATACGTTTTTATGAAAAAATATAATTTATATAATCCAATCATACATGAGATAAAGTACACACATGAAAAGTCAAAACATAAGGTAATCTATTTCTAGTATCTATTTTATTTCTGGAACACTTATAGCATATTCAATCCTTGTTCTTTTGTGTGGGGAATATATCACACATTTAACATTTTATATCATGAATCTACTTATTTTCATAATATTAGAGTTTTATTTAATGGTACTCTTTCATAGATATTACGATTCAAATGTTATCAAAGTAGTAGAAGACATTCATTATTAGATTCAATTTTTTCTTCAATGAAAACACCTATATATATTTTTCAAATAATTTTAAAAATAGTTTTCAATAGTGTGGATACTATGATATGAGAAATCATTTCCCTTATTAGTGTAACGTATCCCTAAAAACCATCATTTTCTTATATTTATGACCATTATCTATGTAACTCACTTTTTATATCTCCTTACTTTTTTGGAATTATTCAATATTATGTATATATGTCCCACACATTTATACATATCATATTCAATATTAAACTTATTTGGTATTATATGTATTACTTTCTTATATCAAATTCCATCAGTATGAAATTACGTTTGATTATTATATGTGTTAAGATTATCCAACCCCTATTATTTCCTAGGATGATTTTTACATTATTCCTTAAGATTGATTTCCTTTTTTGGAATACATATATAATGACCATGATATGATATGGGTGACCAAATAGCTCACCAATGAATTGGGTAAGGATTTAGTCTCATTAATCATTATGTATGGGATTTGGAAGTAAACTTAATCCATTATTAGACTTTTCCCACCCTTTGATATTATCTAGGATGTTATATTTGATTCATGTTTATGTCATATTATATTTTCCATCCACATTTTCAATATTACCATGATCTTAAAATACAATGTTTTATATGTTAGCCTTCAATTGTATTTCTCATTTTTCTTTTATTTTATGATATCATATTTCCCCTTTAACACCCCTGTTGTATTTACTTTTCATATTTATTACCTTATTAGTCATTATAGATCATCACATTATATTATTTATTCTCTAGGCTATCATTTTAAATTTTGGGATCTCAATGCGATTTAATAGATCAATTAGGCGAAAAAATGATATCATATTATCTTTCAGTTTCTTTTGATATTTTTTACTCAGTCTTCCAAGAACATAATTCATCATGATATTTGGGTTGTAATTAATGTATGTTTATTTTAACATTTGATTATTAATATGTGTAAAAGTTACTGATACCTATAACATCATATATAATTTATAAAATAATTAATATTAAAGCATGAAAATGGAAATAATTATCTTATACAGCTTCAAAATGTCACATATATAATGTCTTTCCTCTCTGTATTGGTTGGTGAAGTGATGAGTGTGCTACAAGGACTTTTTTGATATCCCCAATACATTATCGGAAGGAAATAAATGAAAAGGGAATTAAGATTTTTTTTTGATAATATTCACTTTTAAAGATAAAACATACGAACAATATAAATAATAACAAACCAGACATCTAAATTACACATTAGTATAAACTAAATCAAAAAACATAACCAAACAAATAAACCATATAAGAGAACATTTTGAAATAAAAATACATATTTAAAGATAACAAAAAGATCACAAAACCTAAAAAACCCCCAAGTGAAATTAACTAGAAACACCAAACCCACCCCAAACTTCAACACCACATTTAATTCCAATAGAATCAATAATCATCACTAATAAATTGAGATATTATTCCATTACCTATGTCTCATAGATGTCATCAAAAAGTGCACAACAATCCCCAAGTAGTGGGTGAGTATAAACTCATTAGTATTTCTCCAATAACTTCTAAACACATTCCACTAGGAGAAAACATGTGATCATAATTTATATAAAATAACATTAACCAAAAAAATAGTTCATAATGAAGCCATAAACAACATTACCTAGAATGAGATTAATGAAAAATAAAACCATTTTACAATCATTTTTCATAACCACAACCATTTACCCAAAGGCACCATACATTTCCATGTGATTGTTCTCTATAAATGATGTGTATGCCTATAATCAACTATGTCATCAAAAGCTAACTAATACCAAGTTCCCCATTGGACCAGTCCCATTCTTTAGGGTCTCGTCTAATCAAAATGAACTCACACCAACCAGGAATTCCAAAATCAAGGTAAAAACAATCAAAAACCCATTATTTCATTCAATACTTTTCGAAAATTTCTTTTTATAAAAATATAAACATTATTTTAAATTCAACATTCCCAAATTATAAACCAAATTGGGTTTTAAAAATCCAAAAGTTTTTCCAAAAAATTCCAAAGAAATTTCCAATCTGTATCTCCACCAAGAATCACACAAGGATTTCAGAATAATTTAAATCAATTAATTTAATTAAAACTAATTTTTCATGTTTCAAACCGTGTGGAGATAATATTAAATCCTCTTACCTCAAAACTGTTGTTTAAATTATGAACAACTCTACAAAATTTCAATACATGATCAAAACCCATGATCCATTCACAAGATCTAACCATATTAAATAAAAAACTCATAACTTGTATATATTTCAATAAAATACTAGGTATATGGTTTCAAGGGATGTAGATAGTTTCTAAAATTGGATCTAAGAATAATAAGGAATTATGGGTACATACCAAAAAATATGAACATTCCGCATCTTTAATTCACCTAATAATAACTTCTCAATCAAAAGGAAATGTTTCTTAATCCCATGAAGGAAAATGAATTTGTGTTATAGATGGATTAGGACTCTAAATGAGATTTTGGAACCTAATTTATATTATATTCTCATTTTTAGGGGTTCTAAATGAAATCCCTACATTTAGTCTTCACAGTTTGAAAAATCTGGCGCCAAATATACATTTCTTCTGTCTTAAGGCCATACATAACATAGTTGGCTCACATAGATAGAAAACCCATTGGCCAAATATTATTTTCAATCTATTCCAAGAAGCATATTTTCATATGGTCAGTCAAATTTTTTCCCAATTATGCACCGACCATAAACATGTCCATATCCACTTTCATCGCAGGTGTAAATTTTTAGAGACAGTGCACATATTGTACTGGCAGTACACAAATTTTTCACCTACAGAAAATCCTCCAAATCATTCCAAAAGCACTTATAACCTCTTGGAACATAACATAAAAACATGTTTACTAAAAAACATTAGTATGGTTCAATGTACCAAAAATGGGGTTCTACAATCTCTCCACCATTGGCTTTTCCATCCCTAAAAATTTGAAAATATCTATTATCCTAGAAGACTTTATGAAACTACTCTCCCATTTCATTGTAATTCTCCAATATTTATTATTAAATATAACAATGTTTCCATAAATCCTAAACAAGTAATATTATTTTCCTAAGAAATATATTAATTTTTATATCCAAAATCCATGCTGGCACATGAATCTAATAATAATTTGACTATAGGTAAATGTGATCCCATCTAATAACATGATTAAGATCAGAATGATACCTTTTCAACTACAATAAGAGAAATAAATTGTACACTAAAATATACCTTGGTTGAAAGTACAAATAATATTCTGTGTCACTAACTCATTCATTTATTTCCAAAAGTCTTATATATCAAATTTATAGCATTCCCAACACACTAAAATAGAGATTCCTTAACCATGGATTGATTGTCAAAAAATGATGATAAATCCTTTCAAATGAAACAGTCATCAAAAATGATAATCATGTCATTTCTGATGACTCAATGTCATCTAATTCCTCATTATAATAAAATGAATCTTCACTTTTGTCTATTTCATTATTTTGGGACTAATTAGTAATGTATTACTTGTTTCTTCCAAACTAAGTGGTGAAATATAAGGACACCCATAAGAAGCGTCAAAGGAATCCTTATATATCAACAACTAATAACATTTATTGTATATGAAATATACTAAAAGTATATTCTCCCCCAAAGTTCCTAATAAATCTATCACACAATCCTTAACCATGTCCCCCAACATTTTGATTTTCTGTTAAAAGTATACATCTATTTTAGGAAGATAAGACATGCTCAAAAAAAACTATGTTACTAAGGATTTATGCAAGTGTTTTTATAAATGATACATAATCCCCTGGTCTTGATCCAATAAAAATATAACTAAAATTCCATGAATCATTATAATTTCTAAAATATAGAGTTTTAACAAGTCTTACACAATACTTTTCATAATTAGGGGTGAAATGAGAAAACATTGTTAGGTAATAAAAAATCACACATATAGAATAATGTTTCCAAACAATCTTTGGTAGACCTGTAAAAAATCCATGAATATATTCTTCCACTTCTACACAAGGATAGGTAAAGACTAAAACATACAATGGCATTGTTAATGATCTTCTAGGGACCTACTGACAGGTGAGGCGACATGATACATGCTCCTCTATAGCTCTTTTAATGAAAACCTGCATAAATTGTTCTTTTTGTTATTTATATATTTTCTAAATCCTAAGTTGATAATCCCATGTAAAATGGAGGAAGGTACTTAGAAGATATTATAGATAAACCTAATGTACAACCATATTATCATTAAACTGCAAAACTAATCTACTATCTAGCTTTCAACCCTTATTAGTCCTCCCAATATTGTGTTTTTACCACATAGTAACACATTCAGAATCATATATTTGTGACTTTAAAATAATCGCAACAAAATACATTATAATAGAAACATGTATGAAAATATCCACATAACTATAGTCAGAGAAATAAAATCTTACATATTTTAAAAATATAATTGTATTCATATTATTTGAATCTTATTTATCGAACTACACATATAACTTATTGATAAATGCATCTTACAGAGAGAACCATTTACCTAATGTATACATTATTTCAAAATCATACATCTTTAAATAATTCCCCCATCTGGGCTATATTAAGTTCAAATATATTTTTGATATAATGTGTTTCGAACTCTTACTATCCATAAACACAATGAATTTATCACCAAATAGATAATGATTCAATGTATTTAAATCGTGGGCCATAGTAGCCAGTTATAAAAATATGTATTGGGTAGTTATTCTCATGAAACCATAATTTTAATGAACAATAAGAAACAACCTGATCTCCACGTAGGTGAATACATCACAACCCAAATCCCGATGCACAAAAAAACACTAAATAGTGAAATCCAAACTCTAAAAACATCATTATAGTTTCTTAATTAAGTCTAAACATATATTCATGAATGGATTTATGACATTTATTGTTCTACTTTAACGGAACTCCTTTCATTTTCTATGTTTCAATCGGTGATTCCAAACATCTAAAACCACATATATAAATTTTTATATCCTATTTACCCATAGAAACTAGATGTCACAAAGACATTCTTGGATGGTTTCCAGTAATCAAAATCATATGTACTTTTAGAATCCATAGAAATACATTTTAGAATTGAAATGGCCATGGAAACACACCACTTCTATCATGAAATCGTACTTTGACAAAATGTTATCTTAATAATGCTCTCATAATATACCCAACACTATAGACAACTGTTTTTGAAGATATGATTTCATCATAGATTACAAAAATTACATAATAAAAAATTACCACAAAAGAATCTATATTCCACTATGAAATCAGTAAATATATACCATAAATACTAATAGTGAAATAATAAGACTAATAGGAATAAAACCATACTCATAATTGCTATATATTATTCTAAAAGAAATATATTTTATATCAAGACTTCAAAATCAAAATTGAGGATACCCTAAATTTATGTTTTTTATAGAGAACCAATGGTCTCCAATCAGTTAAAAAAATAATACATAAAATCATGTAAGAGGATAATAATTATTTGTCATAATTTTTTTGAATTCTGATAATCTACAAAAACTATAAGAGTTCCATATGCCTTCTTTACAGGAACATGTGCTACACACAATGATGTATTTGGTCGAGTGAACCCTTTTTCATTAAAATTCATTCAAATAAAAAGTTAATTCCATCGATTCTATTTACTCCAACCTATAATAAGGATGTAAGTTTGGATTTGTACAGGGATGGAGTTCAATCCTTAAATCTACTTTTTTATTTGGTGCAATCCCTAATATATATTTTGGGAAAATGACTGGAAACTTGTAAAAAAAGTTGTAAAATCTCTATTCCCAATATTTTTCATGGATGAAAAGGCATGAAAATCCAAATGATTTGATATTATTCTGACGAGTAGTCCCTGATTCCCTTCTCTACATGAATTTACATCCAAATCTCATCATAAGTGATGATTGATGCCATCAATAAATGTAAGATAATCTTATGATTATAACTATTGATGTGTACCTTGAATAACATCATCCAATCCATAGACAAAATTATGTCACATACATCTATCTCCTATAGATATAAATCCCAAATAAACTCAACCCCATAAATAATCATAGAACAATCAATACATAAAAATGAAGAATATTCTCTGCGTACAGGAGAAGTTTTATGTTTCAATACATAAGGAATGGCATCAATATATAATCCCATTGATAAATAACATAATAGGAAATAAACAAGTGAGACTTTACCAAATCAAAAAAATTATAGCATAAGGTATAAATTCAAAATAATCATACCTTTAACCACTAAAGGACCAATTGATCATCCATGGTCACTTTCTTGGATCTATAAAATTTATTAATCATTGAACTTTTATATTTATTAACCTATTTTGATTTCACTAGTTGATGAGTCATGGTGTTCCTAGAATCAACTGGGATAACTTGGTTCGGATGATTTGAATTATTCTATTTTACTCATCCTATTAAAAAATATTTTTTTTTGAGAACTATGAAAGGTTTCCCCAGAACCCGACCATAAAAATTGTGGAAATAACACTCAATATGTCCCACATGCAGATAATTGTGACAAGATGAAGGTGGTGTTGTAAAATATTACTTCATATGGTCAAAATAACGACATTGAAAACATGTAGAAATACTTTATAGTAGGTGATGACTATTTAGTATTCCCATGGTATGATTCTAAGGTGCACCAACAATATGGAATTAGGTGTACCAATTTCTCATATTTCAATATTTATAGTTCCAACCACATCCAATAGGATTATACATGCTCCTGTAGTAGTACTTCCTATGATATAATTTTCTACTACACTCACTATATTGACTATTTTAGTATAATAATTTAAACTACGAAAAAATACATTATTGAATATCTAGACTCTTCACCAACCAAAAAATTTGATCCATAATGGTTAAATTTGATGTTAATTCTTGGTAAAATATGACTAAATCATTAATCTATCCTCACACAATGTCATATAGAGATTCTCTTTCTTCAAGATGGCGAAGTCCATTATTATTGAAATCTAAATTGTGTGATGATAGTATTACTAGTTAAAAATTATTATAATTATTACCAAATCATGAATTATTACAATTTATCATAAAATATATATTAATATCATTTTTTTAGAAAATCCTCTAAAATATAGATTTCCAAAATTACATTTTACTTTGTATGTCTTCTAAGAAAAATCAATGATTTGATTTATCAGATTCAACTAGACTTATAATTTTTCTAACATGGAATCCACCCAAAGAAGGGTGGATTCTACTTTTGTAACAAGCCTGAATGTTCCAATTTATATGTGTCATAATTATTCTTAACCTTATCTATAGTATGAAAATTGTGGAAAATTATTTGGTCAATCTGTTGGTTCACATATTGCTATTGTGTAACCACATTTTCTATGTCCTTGTCTGGTTGATTTCTATGATTCCTACCTAAGGCTATTTACTATGACTAGATAAAGAAATATATTTAGGCTCACAAATTCATTATTACGGTCTCAAAAATTCAAATATACCACACCAACTCATGGAACAAAATTTTGTTTCACAATTCATCCATTATCATCATTTCAAACTTTTTTGAAAATAATACTACCATGATTTTCAAAACTAACATTTCCACTATTTTAAAAATAATTACATTTTTAATATTATAAACCATTAACATATAAATGAATAATGTATTATTAGTGAGATTTATCTCATCCTATGGATTTCATTTAACTCTCATCGATTATACTTGTGATCATGATGTGAGATTACACCCAGAAGTGCCACCCAACACTTATGTACCCAAACACCATGATAACATGAATTTCATCACATAAACTCATGATATGTATTTCAATTATATAAATCTCATTTTCTATGGACTTATCCAGTTTATACTAACCCAACTCATAGGATTACCAAGAATGATTCCATTTTTTCGAATAAGTGAAATGAAATATAAATAAATGATACCATTTCAAAACTAAATGATTGATTAAATTTGATACCACTTGTAACATCCCACCTATACTCAGTGACTTGAGAAGTTAAAGGTTCTCTACTATTTCTTAAATTACAACAGCAAATCCAAAAGGCTAAAAATAATATCCATTTTCTTCAAAACAATGGGGGATTATTGTTCCATAAAATACAAAACATCCAAACTAAATAATCCTTAACAAACCAAACCCCTATACGATGCATGAGTACAAAATATAACTCAAAACACCAAAAAACATAAATCCATATCAGAGTATAAGAGGAAACCAAAATTATTACTATAATAGAACCAAAAAACTAGACACACACAAGGTACATAAACTAGAAACAACTGACCTACTCCAAACTCAAACTCCACATGTAATACCAACAGTATTAAGAAGCATCACTAGAGAATTGAGACACCATTAATTTACTAATTTCTCTATTGATGACATCAGTAAACATACTATAGTTTCCATTAAGATGGTGAGTCTTAATATTGTAATATTTTCTCAAAGAATTTCCAACAAAAATCACTATGAGAAAACATGTTATCATAATTTATAGGTAATATCTTTAATAATGAAAAATATTTTATAAAAAATAGATCTAAATATTAATATATAAAGTGATAAAAGAATCATAAAAAATTTTATAATGATTATAAATACCCATAAAGATATATCTACACACCCCATGCATTCCCAAGTGACAGTTCTACACTCAAGAATAGTCTCACATCTATCCACCATGTCATAATATGTGGACCAATACTAAGTTCTCTAATAGAAAACTCCCCTTAGAAAAGGTCAAGTTTAATGTTAAAGAAAAACTATCAAATATGCCTTCTTATATCCATGTAAACCCAATTAAAAACCCATTATTTATTTAAGTCATTCCAAAAATAATTCCAGGCACAAAGGCCATAATTGTTAAATTTACATTTTTAATCATTAACCAAAGGTATTTTTTGAAATCCAACAAATTTTCACATAATTTTCCAAATCCATTACCAATTAGGATTTCCAATAAGAATCATATATGTTTGTCACCAAAATTTCAATAAAAATGTAATTAAAACTAAAAATTCATGTTTTAAATAAATTTAATATAAGATTGAATCCACCAACAAAAGAATGGTTTGTGAAAATGAAGAAAACAACAATAAAAAATCATGATCCAATCTGAACCCATGATCAATTAATTAGATCCAATAATATTTCATCATAAACCAATTCATAACACATAAATCCATAAAAAACATATTATATATTTATATATATTATTTGGATAGATAAATACCTTGGTTCAATGAAAAATGAGTAAAATGGTCACTTACTGGTGAATCCCTACCTCAAACAAACTTTTATTGTCTAAATAAAAAATTCTGAATCAAAAGGAAAAGTCTCAGAAGAATTGAGAGAATAGTATATTCATGTTATAGAGTGATTATATGATAAATGGAGGTTTTGGAACTCAATTTGGATTAGATCCACATTTTTAGGAGCGCCATCCGTATACTATATGGTTAGGACACATGGTTTGGAAAATTGTGTACCAATTGTGTGGTTCAAATACCTTAAGGCCATACCTCACACAGTTGTCTCATTATATTTTACAAACTATACACCAACAATTCTTTTACCTTAGTGTCATGATGAATGATTTCTACAACACACTCAGATGTTTTGGCCAAACCACATTCCAACCATGTTCTTACCATGTACCCACTATCTTCTAATGTTTGGTTTCCAGAATATATTGAACGATTTATAATAAACATCAAAAAATTGAACTCTTAAAAAGCCTCCAAAACATGCCAATGAACCTCTATATAGTGAGAAAGTATTAATATACCAAGATATTAAATCAATTTAGATTAATATTCAATAAATTAAGAAAGTACATTATTAAAGAATGTAATAATTTAGTGTGTTTTGGATCCATGAAACAAAATATTCAAACTTTTTTACCTATATTCAATATTTCTCCCAAATATCTTCCCCATCAGTTCTTCTACATAAAACTTTTATTCATGTCCAGGGGAAAGAAAACATAACAAAGGTTGATATTAAATGCTCAGTAAGGGTAAATAAAGGATATACATAAGTATATCATGAGCATAAGGGATTGATAACATGAGAGTAATAGTTTAATATAATACCCTACATATCAAAGATAAAATAATGGGTCATGGAATATTTACTTTAATTTAATAAGACATTAATCATAGTAGAATCAAGATCACTCTACATGAGAGCATAAAACTGGAATAAGACCTAGAATTTGCAGTATACATGCCATCTTATAGCATTGTGGACATGTTTTAATAGAAATAGGTTATCTCATTAGTTTTAGGACATGAAAATATGCCCCCACATAAAATTATGGAAATGTAACCAGGTCCACAGATATCATTGGGAACATGTAATTAGGTTTTCACATAACAATTTGAACATGTAATCATATTCATGCATAACATTTTTATCATGTAATCAAGTTCATTCATAAGCTTATGGGAATGTAACCAGGTCCACACATAACATTGTGAACATGTATTCTTGTTTATGCATAACATTTTGAACAAGTAATCATGTTTATACATAAATATATGGAAATTCAACCTGTTCCCTGCATAACATTGTGAACCTGTCAATAGGTCCACACACATCATTTTGAACACATACGAAGTTTCACTAAAAACATTGTTAACATGTAATATGTTCCATTAATGACATTTTTATTATCTAATTATCTTCAAGAAAAAAATATATACTCATGAGTCATCCAGCGTTACCCAATGAATTGGAGGAAGATATTTTTCCGACACATCACATTATGAAATCATATATATGTGTGCCAAAATATCATAATAATTCATAATAATATAACCCATGAAATGAAATGGGTATTATAAATAATTCATCATATCATTACCAATGGAAAAGAGACAAGTTTCTTAAAAATTTAATTATAGATTAACCAGTGAAATGAAGTGAATTTCATAATAATTTTATTATGGTATATCTCATTGAAAAACATGGGTTTCAAAAGAAAATTACATCATAAATAAAAACCACGCAAAGAAATAATAATAACGGTTTCATTGTATTATATCCCTATTAAATAATAAACTATGACAAAGTACATCATCCTAGATGAAGATAATTTTTGAAAGATCACATGGATAATTTCTTATGAGAAATAACTGTTCCTTAAATATATATTTTTACAACATAAAATATTTTTAAAATCCATTCCTTTTAAAACAACTTTATAAAATTATAAATTAATATTTCAAAATCATTTAAAATATTTCTCGAAGACAATATTCTTTTCACTTTGAATAATTCTTATGAAAACATAAAATATCTTTAAATCGTTTATATTTGAAAATAACATAAATAAATTATAAAATAATCATGGAAAATAATTGATGTCATTTTAATTAGAAATGATCATAAAATATCAATTTAAACTATTTTTTAACACTTTTTTGGAAAAATGGTTATTGAATTAAACAAATTTTGGACCAAAGAAAAATAATGTTGGGTTTTTATAAAAACAAATTTTTAGTTAAATTAAGTATTAAAGAGTATAAAATGGTACCATTAAATGAAGATATCATGAATATAATGTTTAGGGGAAAATTAATGAGTGTACTTGTGATATGGATCATAATATTTCCTCAATACAAGAAAGATCATAAACGATCCTAATAAATGAATACATTGTATCATTACACTATTACCACTTTGTAATCATTTAGTCATTATCCACATGGAAGAATAACATTAAATGAAGCATAAAATATCATGAAAATAATAATATTAATTATATAAAATTTCAACTGGAAGTATATACACCTCATTGAATAATGTAGTTTCATTACATCGAACGTATCTCAAGGAAGTGCAGTTGATACAAAATTACATACAAATTTGGTGTCTTTTGAATAGTATAAACCATGAAAGAGAGATCATAAAATGGATATTTAAATTCCAAAAAAATAGGATAATAATAATATAATATGTTTATATAAATTATAAATACCACATAAAATAAACGAGTAGTGAATCAGACATATGTATCTCCTAAATTAAAGTTATACTAGAAATTACCTTACTACTTGAGAGTAACTATAAATTCATTATAAACAAAAAATAATAACATAAATTTGTACTATGTGTATCATGAACTAAATAAATTTCTTTATATGAAATTTAATAGGTAATTATATACACTAAATAATGAAATTATGTACGGAATATAGTTTATATCTCATAAAAAAAAGTGTGACGAGAAAACCCTTACCTTAATTATTGACTTTCTTGTTAGATGATAAATACTTATGTATAATACATATATGTTTATTATAAATAAGCTATAGCCCCATATTATTATATATTATACTCTATATTATTTAATTATATCTTTATACTACCGTTTTATAAACAATTCCATGTTAATGTTATGTTTTGGGTAATAAATACTTCATTTTATTATGTGTTTTGAATTATTATTCTTGATCCTATTATATATATCATGATTTTATTTTTTAAATAATTAAAAATTCAATATGAATAAAATAAATATTCAGTGTAAAATAATATATAATAATATATAATATCTATAAATATGAAATGGAATATTCTATTTGTGGAGATGGTAGGACATACTAACACATGAGCATTGTTTATGTTTCCTAATCGTATTGAATGATAGAAATTTAAAAAAATTATATATATATATATTATCATTATATTATAATTAATATTTAAAAAATATTATATTTATTTACAAAACCCAACCCTAATAAATTTCATGTAGAGTGTGACCGAATCAAATTGCTTTGAGGAGGCGGGGGGCCCACACGTCAAAAACGAAGTTATCATATTTCCGCGAAATTTAAAGCATGAAAGTATGTGTTATATAATAAATTAATAATATTATATACATCCTAAATTTCATATATATCATATAAAAATAATTTCAATTTATTTTCCAACCATTAGAGGTGTTAAAGAAAAAATGGACGACATCAATTTTTTTGTTGGTAGTCTTCGGTACCCACGAACAGTAAGTTCTTTAAAAATTTTATGGAAGTGTGTGTAGGTTTTTCCAGAACCCTTATAATAAAAATTCTTCAATATAAATATGATACTTATGATATTATATAATCACCTAATAATAATAATTGAATTGGTGGGTAATGAAATAAAATTGAAATTCATGTTGTAGAAAGTTATCTCTTTTTGGTAACTCCTTTTGGTTTGCACTCGAGGGATTCCCTGTTCAACTTTATAACCAAATACTAGCATCTAGGATTAGAGAAGTTATGTTTTGAGATTATTTTTTCATTGTATTTTTATCCTAATTTCTTTGTTGGCATGATGATGTGAGGCAGGTGAGTGCGCTTTTATAGTGTAGAAGTGGCATTCTTTTGAATATAAAAAGGTAAACACTATTAAGAGGTATCCATTAAATCACATGTCTCCAATAATGGTTAATTTACCTTAAAAAAGATTATATGGACAATATTAATCCATACTATGTTATTTAGTCATTTATCAAGGTTATTTGGCCCATTAGGTTAATGTTTAACGACTAAGTAGACTCATTTTTACCATAATTGCTATAATTAATTTTAATTATGGTACTAATAATTTTAGTCAAAAAATAAATTGAACATTTTATAAATTATTAATTATTATGAATCCAAATTAGTAATACATTTTTTAAAATTATAATTATATATGTGTCATAGTTTTATTTAAAAATATTATCACAGATAGGTCAAAAAACAAGCTTCTAATGTGAGAATGTTCAAATGATTCCATTGTATATCTATTCAATTTCAAATTGAAATTTATTCCAATAACACAAACGTGATTAATTATTTATATTATATATTAATATATTTTAAACCCAATTTCATATAAAAATTATATATTTAAATAAATTACATGAAAATAGTATTTAGTTTAAATAATATTTTTTTTGCATTATTCATCTAAATATGATTCTTCACTAAAAATTATAAACAATTCCACAAAATTAAATTTTGATATCCCACTATAAAAAATTATGTTTATACATTCATGTGAACATTATAAAAGTATTAAAAATTATATTTAATATGGGATCACCATTAAAAGGTGGTAATATTACCTTTTAAAAAAATACTTATCATTATGCATAAGAAATTATTCTTATATTCTATCTAGAAATAAAATAATATGAATGTTAAATAATTTACTAAATAATATATATATATATATCATTAAAATAATTTATCAAAATTTGTTTATTTAATTTATTGGGGCCAAATATGTTTGATTACATAAATATAGTTCTCCAGTAATAGATTTCTTATATTTTCAAAGGGTTTTATTTTCATCTCTAGTTAATTGGTAACCAAATAATTCTTCACATATAAATTAGTAAAAAAATATTATAATAATTTAATTAAAATTACTCAAAACCACCATAATAATAGATAGGTGATACATATAATATTATTTTAATAATATTAATAATATTACAATGGAGTTTGGAGAAACTGTGTCTCCTGTGTAACACAAGTAATTGATGGGACTCATAATTTTCTGTAACACAATCAAAACATGTAGTTGTTTGTACTGAATGTTTATCTCTATTTTTTAAATAGTGAATTCTTGACATGGTGTTCTATACAAAGATTGAATGACTTGGTGGTTTCATATAAGACAATAAATATTTAGTGTTTCATGAAATAATGAATATTGAAATGACAAAAATAAAATTGGAAAAAAATATTAAAAAAATATTGGTGTGTTACATTCTTTCCCTCTTAAAATGAATTTATACATTTAAATTCATCAAGGTTATCAAAGGTTTAATACTTGATAGTTTATTTCATAGAAACCCATATCATAAAAATGAATACTAAGTCTTATTTAAAAAAAGTAATGATGGAACCATAATGGTTACCTAGTGTCACTCCAAACTATGTTTCCACATAGGATAAAATATGTGGCGAGTGAAAACATGGAAATGTAAGAAAAATATAACAATCATGTTCTTATGAAGTTTTATATAGTACATGGTCTAAATAATGACAGTAATCAAATTTTTATAAACTAAATAGGCATGAAAAAGTTCATTAATATCACAAATATTATGATAGCATACCAACATTTTAAACCATGTTTCTTTCCCTAATATTGAAGGATTTTTTACTAGATGATACACTTACATAATTTCATTCCATTTCATATACATAATATCACCCTTTGTTTTTGCCATGATCAATTTCAACTTCATATCTAATTCCATGAAATGATGGCGAATTTTTCATTCTAAAATAATTATTAGATTTTGGGATCCATACATATAATTGTTGGTATTTCTATCAATAATTTTCATAGAAAAAATATTATTATAAATTATCCACTATTTTTAAATCCTCATATAGAGTGATATTCTATTAATCTATAAAAACTCATCTGAATTATAATTTAATCAATTTTAGAAATGGTTAATCTAATAACCCTTAAAAAATAAAATTCATCATTTAATCGTTAAATAATATATTTTTATATAGCAAGAAAATTCATTGGAAACTATGTCCAACAATGTACTAATAGAATATCACATGTGATTTTATTAAACTATATTCTTGGAAGAGGGAGATGATCACATAAAATTTCACTAAAGGATGTACAATAATAATTTTAAATGGATTATTCAAAAAAAATTAAGAATTAAATTCATAATAAAAGTGTGTCGGTTATGTGATTCCTAATTATTACAATTCGATTCATCCACTTTGATTGAATATTTTTTTCATTTTTTCCATTCATTATAAAGGTTTTTGTGGCCATTCTTCAATATTATCCCTTAGATTGGGTAATTGATTCACAAAATGCCCAAACTCCATGCACCTAAAAAATTGAAGAGTGGGTGGTTCATTATATTGTGATATTAATCTATCTATTTCATTATTTATCCTCTTCACATAACTTCAAAATTAATTTACACGATTTCCAGGCATCCTACACTTGAAACATTTTCTTGTTACTTTTAGGTATTCTCCTATGTTCTCTTTCCCACTTTTTGTAATGTAAGGGTTTGAAATTATTTATTCTCTCTTAAAATTTCATTGGTGTTACCATGGAAATCCATTTTTATTTTATTATCCCTAGATCTTTGTGGGTTTTCAACTTCTATTTACACTTTTACTAAACATAGAATGATTTATTCATAGTAATCAATGTACCTTATGGCTAACCCATTTAAGATATTTATTTTTTGGACATAGATGAATTGGCCAACCTTATTTTTTGTATGAATTATAATACCCAAATGGTGTCTTGCACATATTGTAATATTTTATCCATGGTAAAAAATATATTCATCATCCATCTTCTTGTGTTCTAGGAATTTATTCCTCATTTTTTATTAAAGAATATGATGAATGAAATTGTTGAAAAATAATATTTTAAACTTATCCAACATGATGGAGTCAATTTAATCTTATTTAATCATATTCATAATAGATTCCACTATTTATATCCCTCGCCTTCTAAATGGTTTAGAGCCAGAGATATTTTTTCATGATCTGAACACTTTGGAATGGAAAATTTCGTTTTAGTGGTACTTATCAATTTCATTGAAATTAACAGGTATACAGAATCTATGAATGAAGGTGGTTGTTTACTCCAGATGTATTCAATATAATGTTGTTACATCCATTTATCATTTTTATGTTCACCCTGATTAATAGATTGATTAATTTTTGTAACCATAGAAAAGAGGTTTTTCCCCATATACCATAACATTTGGAAACTCATGAGGACAGTCATTGCATTGTAAAATGCACTATTAATTAACATGGTTACATTAGGTTCTAGCCAGTGACTAAATCAAAATAAATATTCTGTTCAACACTAACCATGGTGGGGAGAAATTAATTATAAAAACTAACATATAATATGTATAAATAATTACACCTTCTTTAATCCTCAACAACATAGAATTATCCTAGGTTATTCATAGTAACATTAAATTTAAATCCTTCATAGTGGTTCATAAAGTGTTTTTTTTAATTCAAAAATCATGTCTATTGGTGTGTTAGATCAGGTGTCTAGCAATGACCACTATCGTTTACTAGTTCCTGATTGAGTTTAGCTCAATATGGGGTTTTGGGTTTTCTACACCTATATATATCTATCACACATCCAAATCCACTTGTTGTTTTCAAACATGGATGTACTTCCAGGAAACCACATTCTCTATCCTTTAACAAAATTCCTGGATAGTTTCATAAACATTGACACATCCATAGACATATCATTAGATACATCACTGGACATATCCTTAGAAATAACCCTAGGAATCTCAATAAATATTTCTCATCCTTGTTTAAAAAGAACTTTTAAACTATTCCTAATATAGAAAATATAGATACCTTGGTTTGGAATATATTGATATTACATCAATTTAGATGAATATTCATCCTATTAAAAAATTACATGGATAAGGACCATAATATTTTAGAGTATTTGGAATCATAGAACAAAATTATTTGACGTTGTTAAATATCTTCAATGTTTCCCACTATGATATTCCCCTTTAGTATTTACACATAAAAACGTTCTTCACATCCTAGGGAAGGGAAACATAAGAATGGGTGAGCTAAAATGACCAGGGACTGTAAATAAAGTAGATAATTCAGCATGATAAAATAATAAGGGAATTAGAACATGAAAACAATATTTGATGATCATACCCTCCATAAAAAATAATATATACATTAGTCCAGGTATAAAGATTTTAAATTCATAATACATGAATCATAGGGGGATCAAAATTATAAACCATTTGTAAACAACATAGGAATAAAACACTGATTTTTTGGAATACTTATAACATTATAAACATGTGTAAATAGAAACATGTTTACTCAATATATTCAGGACATTAAATCTGTCCATCACAAAAACTTTTGAAGATACAACTAGGTCCATGAAATACATCATGAACATGTAATCATGTTCATGCATAATATTTTAACCATATAATCATTTCAAAACATAAAATTGTGAACATGTATTTATTTCACACATAAGTGAGTGTACATGAAGCCAATTACACACATACCATTGGGAACATGTAATGAATATCACGTATAAAATTTTGAACATGTAATCATGTTCATGCATAAACATTTAGACACGCAACCAGGTACATGCCTAACCTTGTGAATATTTAATTTGGTTCACAGATTATATTATTAACTCATAATAAGGTTCAATCATATAATTGTGAACATATAATGAAGTCAACACATAACATTGTGAACATGTAATTAGGATTAAACTTAACATATATACTTTTGATTAATTTTTATTTACCCAATGATTTAGAGAGGGATATAGTTCCCACCCATTACATAATTAAATAATATATAAGTGTGACAAAACATAATAAACATTCATAATATGATGATCCATGAAATTTAATAGGTATTATAAATACTTAAACCTATCAATATTTGTGGAAGATATATATTTTTATAATCACATAATTATTTAACAACCCATGTAAGGAAGTTAGTTTCATTAGAGTTCTTTCATGGTATAACCCTTGGAAGATAAACTAGATTCATAAGAATTTCTTTTACTAAACATAAGTCATTAAATAAAATAATAGTAATAGTTTACACTGATCATGTCCTCCATAAAGCATAAACTATATGAAAATTTGTCATCTCATGTGGAAGGAGGATATTGAAAGAGTGGTTGGATTATTTCTTAAGGGAAATAATATTTCCATAAAAAATAAAATTTTAAAACATAAAATATATTTAATATATATTCCTTTTAAATCCTAATGAATAACTTATAAATTAGTATTAATAAATTATTTAAAACTTTTTATGGGGAAAACACACATTACAATTGGAAAAATAATTTTTAAAACATCAAACTTTTGGGAAAACGTTTTCTTTGAAAATTATCCTGAAATTTTTTTAAGGAATATCTAGAAATATTTTAACACATTTTCCTTTAAAATCAAAATAAAATATCCTTTAAACCAATTTTTGAAAACACTTTTTGAAAACATGGCTTTTGAATAAAACAAATTTATGACCTAAGATAAATTATATCATATTTATCTTAAAAACACTTTCTTAATCATATTATGTACCAATGAGTCGAAAATGGTATCATTACATGAATGTGAAATTAATAATTAGATAATATAAAAATTTATTTGATTAATTTAAATATGGATATTAATATTTCATTAATGGAATAAAAATCATAATCAATCATGATAAAAAATAATATTATACCCATTAAAATTTACCACTTTTGTATCTTTGAATCATAATAACCAAGGAAGAATAAAATTAAATGAAAACTATATTATAATTAAAATAATTTTATTCATGATATATCATTTCTAGGGGAAGTATATAAATATCATTCAAGAATAAAGGGGCATAACATGGATTGTTTCTCAAAGAAGTAATATTGAGACAAAATTGCAATACCAATTTGGTAAATTTGGAACCATATACCCCATGAGTGGGAGATCATAATATGGGTAAGTAACTACTCACAAAATTATTTAGAAGTATAATAGAAGGAAATCATGGTCATTTTTTAAACTTCACAAATGAAACGAGTGGTGAATAAGGTGTAAGTCTCTCATAATAAAAGTAACACTATAATTCCCCTTAGTGCTTCAGTAACTTTTGAATTATGATCCATGTGAAATAAGAACATCAATTAGAACATTCCAAAATAGTAAATAAAGAAAATAAATGATTTAAAAATTAATAGCTAAGTGTAAACTCGACACAATAAAAAAGCATTTAATATATCATATATCTTACAAAAATAAAAGTGAGATGATAAAACTCATTCCTTAAAATCTTGATTATTTTCATACACATTCAAACTACTTGTATAATATATATAACATTATTATAAATATGACCAAAATATTAAACTACTTTATAATATACAAAAAATTCACCCAAATAAAATTCTTATATCCCACTTTTAGAAATGATGTTTATTTTCTCAAAAGAAATTTATAAAATTTTTACAAATTATTTTTAATATGGCTTCTCCATTAAAATGATGTAAATTTTTTTATAGAAAATATATATATTTGGGTGAAAAAATAGTTGTAATCATATCTATTGCATAGAATAAAAATAAAACGAATGTTAATTATTTTACTGAATATAATATATATATATATATATATCATGAAATTTATTTATCAAAATAAGTTTAGTTAATTTATTCATGTAAATTGTGTTTGATTGCATAAATATTATTTTACCAATAAAAAGTTCTTATATTTTCACAAGTATTTTATTTTTATTTCTAGTTGTTTTTCACCAAATATTTCTTATTATTTATGTCTGTAAACCCTATTATCAAAATTTGATTAATCTTATTCATAACCACCCTTTCAATGAATAGGTTAAATCTATGATAATATATTAATAATATTATTTAAATTACATTGTATTTTTTTAAATCAAGGACTAGAATGTAACACATGCTATTAACATGACTTTGCATTGTGAAAAAATAGAAGACAAACATAATGTTTCATGCATCTCCAGTTAATCTAAGTGTTGTGTATATTAAATGATCAACATGGTGTTGTGTAAAAAGAAATAATAACCCAGTGTTTTCATGAAACAAAATTTATATTCATTGTTGTGTAAAATGTAGAAAATAAAAAGGATTTAATTAAATAAAATACTAAAATTCACAAAATATAATGGTGTTACACTTAGAACCTCCTAAAATACAACCTGATCAAAATATAGACTCCAAATACATGAAAAAGATTCGTGCACCCGAAAAATGGGGTGTTACACCAAGCCTGGATCACATTATGTTTACTGTAATATAGCTCAAAATGGCCTTAGGGGAACCTCCCTAGATGAACTATTCCATAGACTAATGTTTAGGGTCTATTTCAAAATTAAGGGGTTATAATACCCTCATACTTCAGTAAAATAACTACATTGGAAATAGTGAAAATAATAAAAAACATCTCACTAAATAATATTTAATATTAATCATGATATTTTCTAATAAACCGTAAATACATCTGATAATATATCAAAATTAATATTGCACCACTCATATAATTCATACGTACCATTCATGTTTCCCAATAGATTTAATAATTACATTAAAACCAAAAAACATTATCAAGAATATAACAACTAAAAATGGAAGAACATTTATCATGGGACCTACTCCATGTCATTATACCATTATCTATCAAATATGGATGCATAAACCATCAATCTTATGTATATTAACCTTATCCTATAATGCTTCCCTAAAAACAACATATGTGCCCATTTTATTTGAATGAGCATATGATTAAACCATAATAGGCCACCAATAAAGGTGTCAATAAACATATACAATCTCAAATAATTTCTTGGTAATTTTTCATAACATCTATATCAAAGCATGAATAAATAAGTCATTTCCTCATATTCTATATTGATGTTGAGGATAACCTATACCCACTTTAACCAACATCGGTGGTATGTGAAAAACACAAATATATATATATTGACCACTTGGAATGTCTCCCCACCTATAAACCACATCATAACCACATTAGAGGTGAATGGTACCTCACTTGAGAATTATACCATCATAATATATTATGGGGTAATGACGCCCCTCCCTTCTCCAACTCACCAAATAACATTAGTTTGAATGCTTCCCCACTATATTTCAACTCAACGTATAACTTCTTATGGGAATGTAACCACACCCATGAATAACCTCATTCACATGTTTACATTTTGACTAGCTAAAACATTATAAAAAAATGATTTAAACTAACTATGATTCACATCATATGAATCAACGTTAGTCATTTATAATCAATTTACTGATTTACCATTTCCTTTAAGAAACCCCTCATTTTTATTCCTCAATTCCTATTTTTCAAAAAAAAAACTCAAAACTTATATAGTGGTGGAAAAATTCAATTTACTAACACTCATGTGAAATATGTGGCCGAAATAACTTGAAATTAACATTAAATTTTAACATATACTATTTAACTACATTTTTTAAGCACACCATGGGTTGATGTTACCACAAATCATAGAGACATAAAGATAATAAAATTATAATGAATAAGACATTTCATACATTATTATTGCATCGTTATAATGATAAAAAATATAATATTATTATACAATGAGGATCTATAGGTTTAGTGTCTTGGGAAAACTAGGACCATACAATACATTGAAAACATCAAACACAAACATTTATTTAATTCCTTCTTCAGTAGAATCTTATTGTAACTTGACATCTCCTTAGTAAATGTAGTCACCTGAGGATATACATCTAAATGGGGTGAGATAAAATCCCAGTAATATGATATATAATAACAATATAGCATGGGGTGATAATTAACATAACATCATCATCAAAATCATGAGATGAAACATTAATAAAAGGCTTTAAAAGTGTCAATGCATAAAAATGAAACATAATGTCTCAGTGGTTAACTACCACACATATTTGTGAAAAATTATAGCATTAGTTTCATGCATCATTTCGATTTTACTCATGATATTCATCACTTCACCCATTGAATTGGATCACTGTATATTTCAGGGCACACCCGTCACATGATATCATTCATTTTTCACTATATAATTCTGGGTGAACCTATCACATCATAACATAATAATTATGATGCATGCCATATATAACCTAAATGAACATAAATAATCCATGGTAATAATTGGGTTTTGTCTCATAATAACACATTCATAATCTTTTTGTTCCCAAATGAAAGTTGGAATAACATACGTGCTTCAAGAACCGTCAACCTTAGGTGAGAAGTAAAATGTATGTTTTTAAAAGAAGGGTTATTTTGAAAAACATTTGTTAGATATGAACTCTAGTTGAGAACATATATATACTATAAAAAGTAATATAATGTTGAAAAAATTATTTTTAAGGAGTCACCATACAAAAAATGGAGTGGAAGATGGAGGAGCTGAAGAATGAATATTGGGTTGGAGAATTTCCTCTTAACTTGTATTAGAATGATTTATTCAATTTAATGTCCTATATAAAGACATTATATTCATTAATTAGAAATTTTATAACATTATATACATGAAAATGGTATACTATGGTTTTATTATGTGCTTTTATGGTAACTTGGATGAGTTATTTAGCTTAAATTCATTCCTCTGGAGTGTTAATTTTCAGAGCTTTTATGAAAGGTTCAATTATATTCATGAACGACTGTTCGTTTGAAATGTGGTAAAAAAACCATAATTGAAGATATATATTATTAGTAAAATTAATGTGATATATATGATATTATAATGAATTTAGTTATGTACCATGAGGATGAATCATTAGATAAAATTTAATGATGATCATTAATGGTTAATTTTAGTGCTCTTTTTATCACAATGAACATGTTTTATTTTATCACTTAGTTTCATGTAAATAAGATAGTTCCAAAACATAAAAGGGGATAATAAATACTCTTCTAAATATTGTTTCAACCACTTTATGGTTTTATTGGCATCATAAAATGATTTGAAAGAAAAAGGAAGTGCATCGCCCATGATTTATATAAATTAACACAACATGGGAAACAATTTCATTTTATTAAAAAAGAGAGGGAGGGAGTAGTATAATGAGTAATATTCCATTAACATGATATAATACCAGTATATAAATAATACTAGAGTTATATTGAAATTTGTATCAGACACATTTAGGATAATAGAATAAAAGAAATGAAATTTGAAAGGAAAAAAGAATGAAAAATGAGACAGGAATTACCTCTTTAATCCTCCTCTTGAGATCCTCCTTATGATACCTAGACATGGTCTTTTGATGATACTAGATGCTCTTGGACATGGGTTAGGGGCTTGGGATGTTTCCTGGGAAGATTTTAGAGAAGTCTAGAATCCTGAGAGGTGTGAGGAAATGGGGGTGTCGAGGGGGTATTTATAGTGAATGGGATATGGGTTTTCTCAATAAAATATTCATTAATTTATTATTTTCCCATAATAGGAGTAATAGTGAGTCATAAATGATTGTTTATAGTAATGTAATCATGTTAATATCATCCAATATATCTTACATCACCAGGATATCATATGTGACACTATAATTAGTGTATTTTTCTTATTTTGTAAATTATGGTATTTCACTATTCATAAAAAATTCATGTATTTAAGAAAAATCCCAAAATTCAGACTAACAATTTTTTGACAAGAAAAATACAAAAATGAATCCTATTTTTGAAAAATAATTTTCTTATTATGATAAATATAATTTTGAATTAAAATAATAATTTACTTGAAAAATACAGTTTTTAAAACATTTATTTACTTATATAAAAGATATGTACATCATGCTTTCACATAAATCCTACATATATACTATAATAGGAGAGGTTACTTTTCAAAAGTTTATATCACTATTCATAAGCGTAACATTACTATTTATAAGGGTATGTTACTATTCAGAAAAAAATTATAATTGTTCTATTAGACTCCAAAAATCACCCTGATCATAAATGTGAATGTTAGATTTTTGAAATTCAAACCATAGAAGTGGAAAAATTATGTTTAATGGTCACATAATATTTAGTATCATTATATCTTATTTTTCTCTGTTATGTGATTATACTATAAGGAATAATTATAATAAAGAAATTCCAATGATTAATCATCGGGTCATTACATTCTTTCCCCCTTATAAAATTTCTCCCTCAAAATTTTGTTTTACACAAAAAGGTGAGGGTACATATCCTTCATCGCCTCCTCCAGTTCCCAAGTAGCTTCATCAAACTTATGGTTCCCCCAAAACACATTGAATATGAGGGTTGCCCTATTACATTGAACATTATCTATCTTTTCTAGACTCTTTAATGGATGCTCCTCATAGCAGAGATCACCTTCCATCTGTACCACCTCTGAGTTCAGTACATGTGAGGGATTTGTTATGTACCTCCTCCTGATTAATACATGAAACACATTATGAACGTGGGCTATATTCGGTAGAAGTGAAAGACGATAGGCCACGACTCCTATGGGTTCAAGGATCTCAAAGGTGCCATTGTTCGTTGGGTTTAGCTTCCCTTTCTTTCCAAAATGCATGAATCTATTCCATGGTGATATTCAAATGAAGACATTGTCTCCAAAGTCGCAATCTGAGTCCCTTCGATGGTTGTCAACATACCACTTATTCTATCTCTGAGGTGCATTGATTTATTTCTGGATGACCTAAACCTTCTCTATCATATATTATACAATATCAGGTCGAAGTAGATTTCTTTATCCAACTTCATCCCAACATCTTGGAGTTGTACATCACATTCCATTCAAAGCTTCATATTGATATATCTGAATACTCGAGTGGAATATCTTGTTGTATGAGAACTCAACCGATGGGAGATGCTTATCCCATCCAACTTATAATTCTAAAGAGTAGGATCTTACCATGTTTTCAAGAATCAGAATAGTCTTTTTAGATTGGCCATCAGTTGGTGGGTGATAGGCCTTGTTGAAATTTAGTTCAGTACTCAAAGCATGTTGAAGGCTCATCCAGAATTTAGATGTGAACCTTGGATCACAGTTAGAGACAATTGAGATTGAAACACCATGTAATCTCAACACATCTTTCACATATATCTCTGTATGTTGTTCAATCAAGAGATCTTCCCAAATAGTGATAAAATGGGAAGTCTTTGTGAGTTGACCAACCATAACCCATATCGTATTATTTCCATTCAACATATTCGGGAGACCCGTGACAAATTCTATAGTGACATTCTCCCATATACATATGGGGATATGAAATGGTTACATCATCCCTTTGGACTTTTTTCACTCTGCATTAACATAATGACATAACAAAAACCTTGAGATATATTTTAAATTATGCTTCTTCATGTTATCCCAAAATAAGTTTTCTTACAAATATTGGTACATTTGGGTGCTACAAGGATGGATAGATATTGTTGATCTATGTGAATTTTCCAATAGCTTCTTATTTATCCCTAGTGATGAAGGCACACAAATACGCGTTCCCAACCAAATCACACCGTCATCATCGATATGGATATCATGAGGCTTCCCTTCCTTTACAACATTCAAATTCTTCTTTAACTCTTGATCATCACTTTTTTATGGCTTAATTATCTCATGGATTGATGGGGTTTCAATAATTTTGGAAAGGTAGGATGTATATTTTTCCCTTAGGATTTACAAATCCATCCTTTACATATCCATGAAGATAGGGTATTTCTCAATCCATAGCATGAATATAGTAGTAGGTTCTTTTCTGCTTAGAGAATCAGCTACATTGTTCACCTTTATAGGATGACATTGAATAGAGAAATCGTAATCCTTGGTTAGCCATAACCATATACTTTGAAGCATGTTATGTTTCTTTTGTGTGAATATATACTTTAGGCTTTTTTCAGTCGGCGTATATGTCAGACTTCTCACCATAAAGGTAGTGCCACCACATTTTCAAAGAAAAATCACGGCTGCCATCTCTAGATCAGGCGTTGAGTAGTTCTGCTCATGGATATTCAACTGTCGTGAGGCATAGGATATCACATAATCATTTTTTATGAGTACACAACCCAAGCCATTCTTTGAAGCATCACTGTATATCAATAAAATTTCTCTACTTTTTGGTAATGTGTGTACCTTTGTAGTGATCTGCGTTCTCTTTAGCTCTTTGAAGCTTCCCTCACGTCCTTCCTTATTGTCATATGTTTCCCATTTCCTTGTTAAATTATTTTGTGAGCTTGAAAATAGTGAGAAATTTTCCAAAAACGTTAGTAGTACCCAACTAATCCAAGAAAACAACAGATTTTTGTGACACTAGAGGTCCTATGCCATTCTTCAATCAGCTTTGTTTTTGATGGGTCCATAAAAAATCCATCACTTTTGATCACATGTCCCAAGAACGTGACTTGTTTCATCCAAAAGTCTCACTTTCTGAACTTAGAGTACTAATTCTCCTTTCTCAATGTCACCAGCAAAAGTCTTAGATATTCTTCATGTCCCTCCTTGATCATGGAGTACATGAAAATATCATCGGTAAACACTACCACAAATTTGTTGAGATAATGTCTAAAGACTCTATTAATCAAATCCATGAAGATTTTAAGTGAATTAGTAAGTCTGATGGGAATCACCATAAACTCATAGTGCCAATACCTTATACGAAAGGCAGTCTTCTGAATATCTTCCTTCATCACCTTTAGCTGGTGATATCCAGAATGAATATCCACCTTTGAGAATTTGTGATCACTTCTTAACTATAAAAACAAGTCATCTCTATTTAGAAGAGGATACTTGTTCTTTATGGTGATCTTTTTGTGTTCCCGATAATCGATACACAAACACATTGTTCCATCCTTCTTCATAAAGAAGACTGGTTCACCACAAGGGGTTGCAGTAGGGAATATGAACCCTTTGTCCAAATGCACTTGTAGCTACTTCTTTAAATCCTCTAGTTTTGTAGGAGGCATCCTATAGTGACACAATGAGATAGGAGTAGCTCTAGGAATGGGTTATATAGAGAACTCTACCTAATAATCTGTGGGATGTCTGGGTAACTTTTTCGGAAATACATCAATGTATTCCCTCATGATGGGCATTTCTTCATGGATGTCACTTTCCTTTGACTCGACAATTTGGGAGAGGCATGCTTCTTTATAGGGGATCAACACCCACACCATTAAAGGATTTTTCAAAAAAGATTCATAATCATCTTTACAATTGAATATGGGAATGGGATGGTTTTGAATATGAAAAGATATTTCCATTTCCTGATAATTGATATGTTCTCTATATAACGAGAGCCAATCCATTCCCTTTATAGCATTGAATTCCAACAAGGGAAGTATTATGAAATTTTCTGGAAGAATCTTCCCACATAAGCCAACAAAATAAGAGTGAAACTCTTGAGTTTCAATGATTTCACCACATGGTGTTTTTACAGATTTCCTTACATGAAGGTTTCAGGGCTTCAATCATATAGTTATATCAACTTTAAATATATAAAAGAATGAATGGAACCGTAACAAATATGACCTTTTCCATTCTAGAGTTAGTAGGAAGTGTTCCTTGTACAACTTCATTATCTTGATCTTATTCCACTGTAGTGATGTCCAAATCCTTCTCTTGTTCCTTTGGATTTTGTGGATGCTGACACAAATTACCCTCAAGAACTCAAATTTTAGTGCACTTTCATGCATAGTTCCCTTGATTCCTATAGTTCTAGCACTGAACCATGGGTTGTTCTCTCCTTTCATCCACTATATTCTCTTTCCATTTCATGTATTTTTGACACTCTTGAGAATGGTGTCCTTCTTTCCAACACTGGAAGAATTTCCCCATCCAGTTAAGGTAGTTCCCATGATGCAACTTCACACATTTTTAGCTTCTAGGTCGTTGAGTTTTCTTCTCACCTTTTTCATTATATCCTCCATCTTGAAACTCCATGTTTCATTTCTTATCTCTATAGCCAAGGGACCATTCTCCAAAATCCATATCCACTTTGATAACAGAACAAAAAACTTCTTCATAACTACTAATGTCATGAATTTCAAGAGCCTTTCAAATGTGTGGTTTTAATTCAATCACGAATATATCAGTTTTCTATCACTGTTGAGAAAAAAACATTGACCATACATTTCAAGACATGTAAAATTCCCTTCATAGGTTGTGAAAAATTCTACTTATTTTTTTTCATAATCTATATTAATTCTCTCTCCATTTTTGTATGAATATTTCATGGGAAATACTTGTTAAAAAACATGATCTTAAAGTCTTCTCATTCCATCCCTTCAATTTCCTCCCTTGGCAAGGTGTTCTTAATCAAAGCCCAACTTTGATTGACCTCTCTATCAAAGCGATAAACAACCAGTGTCACCTTCTCTGTCTCAAAATAGTAGAGCACAAAAAAGATCATCTCCATGGATTTGACCAATTGTTCCACCACTAGTGGATCAAACGATCCACTAAACGTCGGTGGTCCTTGCCACATAAAACACTCGATAGCCATTTTCAACCTATTTGGTGAAGGAGGATGTTCCTCATTATTAAGAATATTATTCATAACCTGATATAGTTGGGTAAAAATTACCATGATGTTTTTAACTCCACCTCCCTATGCATTGCAGATGTCATTTGGGAAATCATTACATTTTCCCTCACACGAGTTGTTGGCCTGGTTTCCCCTGGTTCCCACTATTTTCTAGAAAAATAGAAAATGTTATAGGAAAACATAAGTTATAATGACATTAATAAATAATATAATAATTTGTACAATTTTCACTAATATAATAGCTTATGGGGTCCCAATATAAACCTTCATGTGTGAATATTTGTACTTAGTCTCATACTAGAGGTTTTCACTACGGATCAAAAATCCTAATTTCTAAATTAATTGAACCTTTCCTCTGATACAAACTTTAATTACCCGACCTTTTATTACATTACTATTACATCATTATAAAGATAAAATAATTGTATTACTCCATGAGGATCCACTGGATTTGTGTCTTGGAAAAACTAGGACCATGCATAACATTTACAATGTCAAAAATAAACATTTATTTAATTCATTCCACTCAAGATTCATATTGGAACTTGACCTCCCCTTAGTACCTGTAGTCACATGAGGATATACACTAAAAATTGGGTGAGCTAAAAGCCCAATAAAAGGATAGATAATAACAATATAGAACGGGGTGAGCATAAACATAACATCATCATCAAAATCATTAGGGGAAACATTAATAAATGACTTGAAAAGTGGCAATTCATAAAAATGAAACATCATGTGTTAGTGGTTAACTACTACACCTAGGTGTGAAAAATAATATCATCATGCTCACACGAAATTTCATTTTTACTCCTGAGATTCATCACTTTACCCAATGCATTGGAGTGCTGTATAATTCAGGGTGCACCTGTCAAATGATAACATTCATTTTGCACTGTATAATTTCGGGTGCACCTGTCACGTCATAACATTATGTAAACCATGCATTCCACATATATATAAAATGAAAATAAATAACCAAGGGAAATGTATTTTTTTCATATAATAACTAAACTTTAATAAAATTTTGGTTCCCAAAATAAAGTGGGAATATAATACCTACTACAACAACCATGAAACATGGGTGAGAAGTAAAAGGTGTGTTTTTTAAAGAAGATTTATTTTAGATTTTTTTTGAAATATTCTCTATTGGAGAGGATTTATATCCAAGAAATGGTAATATAATGACGAAAAAATTATTTTTAAGGAATGAACATACCAAATATTGAGTGGAAGAGGGAGAACCCGAAGAGAGATGGTTGGGTTCATGAATTTCCCCTTACCTTGTATTTGAATGCTTTCATTATTTTAATGTCCTATATAATGACATTATATTCATTTATTAGAAATTCCAGAACCTTTTATAGATGAACACGTTTTAATATGGTTTCATTAATTTCTTTTATAGTCCTTTGGATGAGTTATAGATTTTAAATTAATTGTTTGGGAGTGTTTATTTTAATATATTTTATGAACGGTTCACTGGTATTCATGAACGAATGTTCGTTTGAAATGAGGATGAACATAAAAAATTGATAATACATATTATTAGTGATATTCCCGAGATAATAATGAACTTATAATGAATTTGGTTAGTATCATGAAGATGAATCATTAGATAAAATTTAATGATGATCATTTTTTGTTAATTTGGGTGGTTTTTTATCACAAAGAACTTTTTTTATTTTATCACTTAGTTTCATGAAAATAAGGTAGTTCCAGAACATAAAAAGAGATAGGAAATTTAATTTATAATCTGTTTTCAACCATTTTATGGTTTTATTGGTATCCTTTATGGACTTGAAGGATATAGTATGTGCATCGCCCAGGATTTAAGTAAATTAACACATCTTGGGGAACAATTTCATTTTATTAACAAAGATAGGGAGGGAGGAGTATAATGAGTAATATTCAATTAACATGATAGAATTATATTATATCAATAATGTTGTGTTAACATTAAAATTGGATAATAAATGTTGAGGATAATATAATAAAAGAAAAAGAAATTTGAAAAGAAAAAAGAAAGAAAAAAGAGAGAGAGGAATTACCTCCTGAATCCTCCTATTGAGATCCACCTTAAGGAACCAAGGCTTGGTCTTTTGATCATACCAGAAGCTCTAGGACGTGGGAGATGGGATATGGAAGATTATTTGGTAGATTTTAGGCATGTTTTGAGTCTTGAGAGTTGTGAGGAAATGAGTGTGTGAAGGGAGGTATTTATAGTGGAGGGGAGATGAGTTTTCTGAATATAATATTCACTAATTTTTTATATCACCATAATTAAGGTAATAGTGAATCTTTCATGACTAAATATAGTAATTTTATCATGAGAATCAGAACCAATTGGACTTATATCAATAGAACATCATACATGACTGTATAATTATTGTATTTAGCTTATTTTGTAAATTATGGTACTTCACTATTCATCAAAAATTATAGTATTTCAGAAAATCCCAAAAAGTCACAATAAGTATTTTTTGACATTCATAATCAAAAATTAAATTCCATTATTCAAAAATAATTTTCCATATATGATTAATTTAATTTTTAATTAAAATGATAATTTATCTAAAAAATACACTTTTTAAAACATTTGTTTACTTATTCCAAATCATAAGTACATCATGATTTTACGTAAATCCAACATATATACTATCATAGGCACGGTTAATTTTTATAAGGCTGTATCACTATTCATAAGGGTAACATTACTATTCATAAGGGTATGTTACTATTCACAAAAAAATTATGTTTGTTCTATTCGACTCCAAAAATAACTCTTAACACATCCGCGTATGACAGATTTTTGAAATTCAAACCATAAAAGTGGAAAAATTATGTTTAATGGTCACATATAATTTGACATCATTATATTTCATTGTTCTTTGTAATGTGATTATAGTATAAGGTATTATTTTAATAATGGATTTCCATTGATAAAACTTTGGTTCATAACACTAATACTTTAGATATGCCTTAGGATCCACCACCCTAATTCCTGAAAGAATGTACACATTGAATATCTATAGCTCATTGGATATCAAATGGTTCAAATTAAATAATCTTAGATACACATTGAAATAGGGAATACACATTGAAAAAATGTATAAGGATATAAAATATCATGGGAAACTAAGATGGAATTAATTTAGAGTGATATACTGACCTTTCATTATCACACAGAATAGGTACTTGAATGGGTCGGTAGAGATCATACATTAAAAAAGAAAGGTTTTGAAGAAAACATCTTTGATTAATTTTCTAGTATTCCAGTATAAAATACCTTAAGAATGGTCTAATATATATTTTAAAACTTAATCAATGTTATGGGATGTATTCTAAAAAAATTATTGAATTCATGAATATAAAATACACTAGAACCACTAAAAATATATTTTATGCGTTTCCATTTATGAGACCATATGTAAGATATATAAAAACTTATATATCCTAAGACTTTATAAAAATTACTACCCCCTTTACTAAGTATATATAAACTGTATATGGGGGTTTACAATCATTTTTAATGGTTTTTGATTAACATAAAAAAGATAAACAATATGTTGTTATTTTTGAGTGGTTCTCCCATTTGAAAAATCCCATTCATGAAATATTTCATCATACATAATATATTTATATAGGGTTATAAAAATTTAAATTTATTATTTAAGGTTTTAACCTTTTTGAAAAAAAAGTAATGTATTTTTTTTTTAAATAAACTTTTATATGTAATATATGTTTTCCATTGGTAATATGTTTTTAATTAATATGTAATATATTATTAACATACATAATATTTTTTTTCTTTGTGAAGTATTCTTTCACGAGGTTTTAAACATTTATAGTTTTTCAAAAATAAATATAAAATTCAAAAATACCAATAAAATCAAAAAACAACTATCCAATTCTTCAACAAAATATATAGACCACCTATTAACAAACCCAAATCTAGAGTTAGTTTCAACAACTTTATCAATCCCATCCAAGTATTGAGACTCAGTTTCTATCCTTTTTGACAGTTTTGATCCCTTTACTGGGTCCAAGTACACATTGTCAATCCATGGTTCAACCAAATATTTCCTTCTTAAACATGTAGATATAGATAAATAAAATAAAATAAAAGAAATATATATTTCAATTATGATATCATATTTAAGATAATAATTATAAAGGTTCTTGTTTTTGAAAAAAAATTAAAAAAACACACCTTAAAAAGTCCTTAATGATAAAATGGTTGTTATTATCCCACTAAAAATTGATTATCATTTGTTAGCAATAATTAACTAGGGTTATGTAACGTCCTGGATTAGGGTGCCACTCAACGGGTGTACTGAACCCGATTGGTCACATGACCCTAAGCACATTTCCCCAAATGCCAGAGGCTACCGAGTAGCAGCGAGGGCCCAGGTCTGATAGTGGGGAAACTTTGCCCTCATTTGTCAAAGTGTAGCACAATGGAATACAAGACAAAACGTACAAAAACTGTGGAAAAAATAAACCATACAAATTTAAAATAAACAACTGCAGTAAAAGCAAACCAACAGTTATATATATAATGAGGCAACATGTCTCATGTTCTATGAAAATATCCAGAACTTGTTACACAGTAGTAAAATAAAATACAGAGTACAACAAAGTAAAATAAAACAGCCGGCAGCATCGCGAGCTTAAGATCGGTCCCATGCTCCCCTACTCCTCATCAACAATCATGTACCTGTATAGGGACCCTTTCCCTTATCCACACTTGTAGAGGCTTAATCTGTTTGGACCAAAGACGTGACCCAACACAGGGTGTGAGAAATAAATCCCAGTAGGCACCCACTAAAGGCACGTGCTCAACTGTGTTTAAACAAACAACTACAGTGTGCAAAATTAAATGCAATAAACTAAGAAGTACTCAAAAGTAACTAACTTTACCAGTTATATTCCTATATTAATATTAATTTAATTATTTATTATTAATAAAACACAATAGTGAATTTGTATATAAATAGTCAGTGTCTTCAGACACGCAAACCCTTACCCTCAGGTATTCAGAATATCACCCTCAGGCAATCAGAATCTGACCCTCAGGAATAACAGATATTGGCCTCAGGCCTACAAAGTGTCGCCCTCAGGCACAGATGTCACTGCCCTCAGGAATACGAAAATTTTCCCTTAGGAGAAATAGAATGTTGCCCTCAGGTTAAGAAGTGCCTTTCCATCAGGCTAAACAAGAAATTCCCTCAAGATAACAAGAACACTACCCTCAGGCGCAAGTAACCAGGCCATGCCCAACATGTAAATAAGAAAATCACATACAATTACTCTCAATGAAATTTAACAAACATTATTACAATGGAATACCCTCGGATATCCTGGCCAAATGGTTAAACAAAGGAACGCACCCCCAGGGTGGTCCTGCATCCAAGTAGCCATCCCAAACAATAGTTTATTATCACATTTAATTACCTTTACAAATCTAGGTATTTAAAATAGATAATTCTTCATCCCCACGACTCCCCAACATGGGTTTGTGGAAAAAATATTCACACAAATGCACCATAGTTGGAAATTAAACACCAAGACACCTACCTTAAATTCCCCTGACAATTATAATCGAATGATGATCCAAAAATCGTCCAAGAACGAGGTAGATCTGAGGTGAAAGAAAACTGTGCTAAAACTAAAATAACATCCCCTAGAGGAAGAATTGTAAAGAACTACGCATGGAGAAGGGAGGGATTACCTGTGCGGTTCCAACGTGATCGACGGAAGTAGGATCAGATTATCGGTGCTCGATCGATTGATCCACAATGATTCGGTCATCCTCTAGAGATCCCCTTTGGTTCTATGCCAATCATATGAACAGGGTTGGCTACTACCCATTTTAAGCGAAAAAAAACTACACGTCATGTACTATTGACTACATGGCGTGTAATTTTCATTTTTTTAACTATTTTTTCGGTGGCTTCTCACCAGTGTGGAATTGTTCATATGTCAACATGACTACACGACGTGTCTTCATGAGTACACGGCATTTACTATCACCCAGCTAGCCACCGCCTTACAGTTCGCCTTCCGACTGACTACACGGCATGTAAAGGACCACTAAACGATGTGTGGTCAGTTTTTACACCGTTAGCCCCTGACATGGCTACACACCCTATGTACTCATCCCACATGGCCAAAGTACATGGTGTGTGGAATAGTACACGGCGTATAGTCCTGAAATTTAGGATTTTTCCGTATTTTCCTTATTTTATCAAAAACATAGAATGAAAAGAGGAAAGAATAAACTCGTACCTAAAAATAAGAACCGGGTTTTTACAAACTTCCCCCTTAAAGAAATTCGTCCCAGAATTTCCCTTCCAAGGGTGGCGAAGATAAAGCTCCGAACAGCTATGGCCACTAAGTACATACGTTGGTCTCCCACTCCCATGTTTCTTCATGCACTCGGCCATGCTGCCATAGCACCCATTCGAGAGGAACTGACCGGCCTTGGAGAACCTTCGTGCTCCTATCAATGGTACGAATCGTATGCTCCTCAAAGGAAGTATAAACCCGAATCTCAACCTCCTCTTGCTGAAAGACGTGAGCCAGTTATGAATGATAGAAATGCAACTGAGACACATGGAAGACATCGTGCATGGCTTGGTACCTATGCTGTAACTACAACCGATTGGAAAACAGTCCAACTCTCTCCAGAATCTCAAATGGCCCCACATACCTCGGTGAAATTTTACCCTGTCTTCTAATATGATTGTGTCCCATCCTCTGCGAAACATGCAAGAAAACTTGATCCCCGACCACGAACTCCAACGGTCATCTGCGGGGATAAACATAAGATTTATGATGAGACTGTTCAGTAGCCATCTGCTTCTGAATCATCTGGACCTACTCATAAGTCTCCTGCAAGATATGTGGTCCCATTAAAGCTACTTCACCTACCTCTAACCAGTACAAAGGTGATCGGCATGACCTACCATATAAAGCCTCGTATGGTGTCATCTCAAAAGTTTCCTGAAAAATGTTATTGTAGGAAAACTCAACTAGGGGTATATGCTTCTCCCAATATCCCCGAAAGTCTGGGATGCATGCCCATAACATGTCCTCTAGCACCTGTATCATACGCTCTAACTGGCCATCGGTCTGATCGTTGTATGCTGTTATCAGAAGCACCTGTGTATCCAGTTCCCTCTGAAAACTTTTCCAAGAACATGACGTAAAATGGGCATTCGTACCTGAAACGATAGAACGAGGGACCCCATGAAGAAGTATGAACTCTCAGATATAAAACTTCCTGAGCTCTTCAACACTGAAAGGCTCCTTGATCGTCAAAAAGTGAGCTACATTCATGAGTCTGTCCACGATAACCCTCACGTCATCAATGCCTCTTGGTGACCTCAGTAACCCTGTCACAAAGTCCATCGCGATATCATCCCATTTCTACTCTGGGATGGGTAACTGTTGTAACAGTCTGGCTGGCCTCTGATGCTCCGCCTTCATCTACTGATAAGTGGAACATCTCGTAACAAAACCAGCTATCTCTCTCTTCATACCCGACCACCAATACTGACGTCTAAAGTCTCGGTACATCTTGGTTACCCCGTGATGAACTGCCGAAGATGAAGCATGGAACACCTGCACCAACTCCTCAATTATATCCCATGGAACCCACACTCGTCCATGAAAACACAGAATATCATCACCGCCTATTGTCCCACAAGGAGGAGGGTGCTCACTTGCCACCGAATCTCGTAGAACCAGGGCTTCTGGATCAGATAGATGTCTCATCCTCACTCTCTCCAGGAGGTTAGAATTCACCGCTAAAGATGAAAGATAGGTCTTCCCATGAATATCATGAACCTCAAAATGCATCTTAGAGAAAAAATCCATAAGCTTCCACTCATCACTGGACTCCTTCACATCCTGTATCTGAGTCTTCCTGCTCAGTGCATCAGCTACTGCATTACCTTTACCAGGTGTATAGGAAAGCTCAAAGTCGAAGGACTATAGGTATTCAACCCACCTTTTCTGCCTCAGATTCAAGTCACACTGAGTAAAAATATACTTAAGACTTTTCTGGTCTATGAAAACCACAAAAAGATCTCCCAATAGATAATGTCTCCAGCAGCGCAACACATGAATAGTTTCCGCCAACTCGAGGTCATGCATCGGGTAATTCCTCTCATGTAGCCTCAACTAACGATAACCGTAAGCAACAACTCGATCTCCCTGCATCAACACTGCTCCCAGTCCAATACCTGATGCATCACAGTAAACTGTATATCTCCTTCCCTACTCTGGGAGTATCAAGATTGGTGCTGATGTCAACCATCCTTTCAGGTCCTGAAAGGCTGTCTCGCAAGCATCTGACCAAACGAACTTCACACCCTTCTTAGTCAACCTCATCAATGGTGCTAATAAGAGGGAGAAGTACTATATAAAGCATATGTAGTAACCATCCAGCCATAAGAAACTGCATATCTCAAACACGTTCTTAGGATGCTCCCCAGAAACCACTACTCTCACTTCCTCTGGGTATACTGCTACTCCTGCCACTGAGATGATATGACCCAGGAAGTGAATATGGTCCATCCAAAAGTGGCACATTGAGATCTTAGAATATAGTTGTTTCTCTCTCAGTGTACTCAAAATGATCTCAAGATGGGTATCATGGTCGTGTAATGTGTGAGAGTACACCAAGATGTCATCCACGAATATTACCACAAAAGAATCCATGTAAGGATGGAAAACACGATTCATCCGAGCCATGAAAACCGTTGGCGCGTTCGTGAGTCCGAACAGCATAACCAAGTACTCATAGAGACCGTATCTGCTCCGAAAAGCTATAAGCAGTATATCTAATGGTCTCACACGCAGCTGATGATATCCGGATCTGAATTCAATCATCGAGAACACTTGTGCTCCACGAATTTAGTCAACAAGATCATAAATCCTCGACAAGGGATATTGGTTCTTAACCATCAACTGGTTCAGCTTCCAATAATCCACACAGACTCTGAGGGTACCGTCCGCCTTCTTCGCAAAGAGGACCGGTTAACCCCAAGGGGAAGTACTAGGTTGGATGAATCCCTTTTCCTGTAACTCCTCTAATTTCTTCTTGAGCTCTTGCAACTCTGGTGTAGCCATCCTATAAGGAGGAATGGACACTGGTGTTGCTCCTGGCACAAGATCAATAGATAAATACAACTCTCGCTTCAGAGGTAGACCCAAAAAGTCGTCTGGGAAGACATCCGTGAAACAATCAACCACTAGAGATAAATCCATCTAACAAGTCCCCTGATCATCTAGATATAAACATGAAATCTGGGTTGTGACTCCACCTCTCCCATGATGGTCTGGTCTAGCTTGACTCGCCTGAACATCCCATTCACCATTGTATATAAACTCTCCGCCTTCTGGTGATGTGAAACTCACCCTGCGAAGATAGCAATCTACAATGGCTCAGAAGGGAACCAACCAGTCCATCCCAAGAATGATGTTAAAAGATGTTATCTCTAAGGCATAGAGGTCTCAAAGAATGTGACACCCTCTAACCTCAAGGGGGCACTCCTTGCACTAACACACACCAGCCGTTCTACTTCCCAACGGAGTGTCTAGCATTATAATAGCTGAAGAAGAAGAAGAAACACATATCCCAAGTATCTCCAGAATGGGTACCGATATGAAACTTTGCGTAGCACCCATATCGAAAAGTACAGAAGATAAAATAGAAGCTACTAGAATAGTACCTCTAACAGTAGAAGGTATGGGATCCTGCTCTTGTTAGGTCTGATGCACTGCATATGTCTTCCTAGTGTTGCGGCCCTGCGACACAGCCTGGCTACCCTGAGCTATCCTGTCCTGCTGCCTCTAAGATCCTGGTGTCTGCCTACAATGGCCACGACCACCATCTCTGCCTGCACGCCATGACGTATTCCAGTTTCTTGACTGGTAAGAAGATACTGGTCCTTCTCCCACACGCGGAGCCTTCACATAACCCCTCTAACTCACCACTGGTGGAAACGCCCAGCAAAATCGCTGTAGATGACCCATCTTTCCACAAGATCGTCACTCCAATGGGTCACGTGGAAACTGTGGTATCTCGTGCCCCTCTCTACTGCACTGATAGCAAAAGACCGGGCCACCTGAAGAAACTGACTTGCTAGTACTGCCACTGTGAGAGAAACTCATATGTCACTTCTTCTTACCGACAGAAATAGTACCAGAAACTAGTGCTGAACCACCCTGGCCTACACCACTAGCCTCTTGAAGGTTCATCTCTATAATCAGAACCTAGTTCAAAATAGCATGTACTAAAGGAAACTTGAAAACATTCACTAGTGCTCGGATGTCATATTGAAGACCATCCCCAAAGCGTCTGGCTCTTAAAGTCTCATCACCCACCAGAACGGGTGAAAAACTCTGATGCTCGGTGAAACGAGAAGAATAGTCCATAACTAACATAGCACCCTTATGCAGATTCATTAACTCTCAAGCTCAATAAGCCCTCAGCATATCTGGGAAGAAGATGTCATAGAAGGCTGTCTGAAAATATTCTTACCCCATGACTCTGTGATGCTCTGACTGGGTGGTAACATTCCACCACCTCTTGGCAGAATCACATAGAATATATATTGTGAGCTTGACCCTCCACTCTAGAGACTTCTCCAGATGCTCAAAAATAGTCTGCATAGAATCCAGCCAATATTCCGCAGCCTGTGGGAAGAAATCCCCTGTAAACGTAGGCAGATGCTACTGCTAGAATATACGTGTCAGCTCTGCCATAGATGTGGAAACCTATGGTGCTCCATGAAAGGTCTGCATGAACCGCAAAAAGCCTTCACTGAACTTCCCCTCCACGCCTATGTCCGGTATAACGGCTGGCGCCACATCTGGCTATGCTGAAGGATCCACTGGTAGCCCATGGTCCACCATCTATGATGTATAATCATTTCCGCTCTCCTATAAAACAACGCATGGTCGTCTCGGGGCATGACACCTCAATGTCAAATGCACACCATAGATCTAGATTATCAAAGACTTAAAATTAAGGGACAAAAAGGGGAATAGGAGGAAGAAAGGATTTCAAGATTTGAAAAACAAGACTACATGGTGTGTATACTCACTACACGGCGTGTACCTGACTTATCTTCCCCTACCCAGGTCCTTCTACACAGCTAAGATACATGGCTCCTGAAGAACAAAACTACATGGCGTGTATATAATCTACACGGCGTGTATGGTGTAATTTTTCATCTACCTGTGTCATATATGACACGGCCGACTACTCGGCTAACACTACACAGCGTGTTATGCATGCACACGGCGTGTACACCACCCCGTTTCCCCAGCCACATGGCTAAGTCCACGCAATCTCTCACCGGTCAATACTACACTGTGTGTACCACAGGTATACAGCATGTTCAAGTAGATTTGACACCGACCCATGTTTATTAGTTACATGGATGAGTCCTCTGGCCAGACTACACGACATGTTCCATAGTGGACACGACGTGTATGTATTATGGTCTCTTCCATCCATGTTGTTTGTTACACGCGAAGACTCTAGGTCAACAGTACACGACGTGTACATCTGGTACACATCGTGTTTTTCCCAAGCATTCCCTTCCCCGTGTCCCTGCCCACACGGTCTATTACACAGAAAGAGACTACACGGCGTGTACTGAGAGTACACTGCGTGTACTCAAAAGGTTTTTTTTTCTTCCCAAACAGAAGAACAGACGACGTGTGTCTGAGGAACTACATAGCGTGTATCCAGTGTTTCTAGATAGTAAGCCTCAGTAACTACTCCGGAACACAAAAAATACGTAAAAACAACACCTGAGTGCCAAATTTCGATCTTTGAGGGGCCATACTCCACGCGAATCATTGTTTGTCAACTTATCTATGTTATTCAAAATAAATAGTCAATGATCCACCAAATTCCATTCAATGAGAGCCCATACTCCCCAAAAAAAAGTTTGGAATCCATTCTATCAACAGATTCGTACAAAAATACCCTATCACATAGTAGTTATTTATCAATGCAGTTATCACAACAACTTGATTTTCTATCAGAACAACTATCACAACAACTTGCAATTTCTAATGCACCTACATGGCAGGGAACTATACATGGAATGTGATTCTTGCATTTTCCAAAATGATGCATGAGATGGCATACCCTCATCTCATCGGGTTTCTACTAAATAGAACCCATGGATAAAATATAATCAACTCAATTACAAGTGTGTCACCAAATGGTAAAAAAAAATCAACTGTAAAATTTTCAATATCAGAAGAATGGAATAAATACGAGGAAGACTGGATTTTCCCCATTCACGGGTTAGCTACACCCAGGAACAGCTTATTACCAACTACTGTTCCAATCATATCCCTGACTAAGTTTCCAAATATTAAGTAAAAGAAATGAACTCCTCTGATACCACATTGTAGCATCCCGGATCTAGGTGCCACTCAAAGGGTGCCCCAAACCAGGTTGGTCACATAATCTCAAGCTCATTTCCCCAAACGCCAGAGGCTGCCAACTAGCAGTGAGGGAACAGGTCCGATAGTGGGGAAACTATGCCCTTATTTATCAAAGTGTAACACAGCGGGATACAAGACAAAACATACAACAATAGTGGGAGCAATAAACGATACACATTTAAAATAAACAACTGCAGTAAAATATAACCAACAGTTATATAGATAATAATGCAACATGTCTCAAGTTCTATGAAAATAGCCAGAACATGTTACACAACAGTAAAATACAATACAGAGTACAACAACAAAAAATAAAACAGCCAGCAACTACGTGACCCTAAGCTCGGTCACATGCTCCCCTACTCCTCAGAAACAATCATGTACCTATATAGGGACCCTTTCCCTTATCCACACCTGTAGAAACGTAATCTGTTTTGCCAAAGATATGACCCAAACAGGGTGTGAGAAATAAATCCCAATAGGAACCCACCAAAGGCTTGTGCTCAACTGTGTGTAAACATGTAACAACAGTGTGAAAAAGTAAATGAAATAAACTAAGAAGTACTAAATAATAACTAACTTTACCAGTTATATTTCCATTTTTATATTCATTTTATTATTAATTATTAAGAAACCACCATAGTGAATTTCTTTGTAATCAATCAGTGTCTTCAGACACATAAACCCTTACCCTCAAGTAATCAGAATCTCACCCTCAGGCAATCAGAATCTCACCCTCAGGAATAACAGATATTTCCTTCAGGCATACAAAGTGTCGCCATCAGTCACAGAAGTCAATTCCACCAAGCATAAGAAAATTTTCCCTTAGGAAAAATAGAACGTTGCCCCCAGGTTAAGCACTACCTTTCCCTCAGGCTAAACAAACACTTCCCTCATGCTAACAAGAACACTTCCCTCAGACGCAAGTAACCGGGTCATACCCAACATGTAAATAATCAATTCATATACAATTTCTATCAAGGAAATTTAACAAACATTATTACAACGGCATACCCTCGGGTATCCTGTCCAAACGGCTAAATAGAGGAACGACCCCTGGGGTGGCCTGGATCCATGCAGTGATCCCAAACAATAGTTTATAATCACATTTAATTACCCTTACAAATCTTGGAATTTAAAACATCAAAGGGACCTGCCACATGACACCCCAACATGGGTTCGTGGCACAACGATTCAGAAAAATGCACCACAATTAGAAATTAAACACCAAGACACCTACCTTAAATGCCCCTGATCAGTATACTAGAATGACGATCCATGAATCATCCAAGAACAAGGTACATCTGGGGTGAATGAAAAATTCACTCAAAATCAAATAAATTCTTATAGAGGAAGAATTGGAAAGAACTACGCAAGGAGAAGGGAGGGATAACCCATGAGGTTCCAATGTGATCGACAGATGTAGGATCAGATTCCTGGTTCTCGATCGATTAATCCACAAAGATTTGGTCGTCCTCTCGATCTACCCTCCGGTTCTAAGAAATTCCTGTGAACAGGATTGGCTACTGCCCATTTTAAGTGAAAAAAACTACACGGCATGTACTATTGACTACACGGCGTGTAATTTTCATTTTTTAACTGTTCTTTCGGTAGATTCTCACCAGCGTGGCACTATTCATATGTCGATAGGACTATACGGCTTGTCTTCAAGAGTACATGGTGTGTACTGTCGCCGAGCTGACCACCGCCTTACTATTCGCCTTTCGACTGACTACACAGTGTGTAAAGGACCACTACACGGCGTGTAGTCAGTTTTTACACCCTTCGTCGCCGACATGGCTACGCACCCTGTGTACTAAGCCCACATGGAAAAATTACATGGCGTGTGGAATAGTACACAGCGTGTAGTCCTGAAATTTAGGATTTTCCCCCATTTTCCTTATTTTCTCAAAAACACTTAAGGAAAATTGAAAAGAAGAAACATGTACCTCAAAATGAGAACCGGGATTTTATACGATAAGGGGATGTACTTGCATCATTTCTTTCAGTAAATTATATGGTAACATGATGAAAACAAATTTATCTCTTTATCGAATCCTACAACCAAAAGTATTATCTTGAATTATAGGTTTGTGTTTCTTCTATTTATGTTTAATTAGTTGGAATACTCAAGTCGCCCCTTGACTTAATTTCTAGATATCCTTACACAAGTATGTAGTAATCTTCATGGTTACTTATTCAGTATAAAAATTACATTTAAAGTCTGACTTATTTTCTAATCCTTGTGCTATATATAATTTATAGGATGATCTTCTCATTATTATTTAATGTTTGTGATTATCAGTAGAAAAAAATGAGGCCAATATCAATATTTTCACCCTACATCAAATCTCATGGATGAACATTCACAATAGTGTTGGACTTGTCCTTTTTCTTCAACTCATATGATATTTATAATAACATTAGAAACAGATCTCTCTATTTCCCCCCATTACATTAAATATTTGAATTATACTATTTTATTTTATATTAATTACATGAAAAATATTTCCATAGTTTTAATAATAAAAATTCATGATATGAATCAATATAATCTCCCTAATTTTATTAAATAACTTTTCAAATGATTCATTCTTATTTTCTCCCCAAGATCCCTGAATATTTATTTTCTTCAAAAAACATGTCTCAATAGATATTCCAGAAATATAAATATTCACATTTTAATTTATTAAAATATCAATCCTAATAAATCATCAGGATTTAATATTTACAAATGATTTCAATCCATCATACATTAAATTATAGAATTATTATTTGAAGATACAATAAATATTACTCACATTTACATCCCTACATGGATTCTCCTACTTTGAATTTCTATTTTTATTTCTAATAGTAATCCCTTTTCATTGTGACCTTCTTTTGTAATGGCCCAAAATTTTATAAATGAAATTCACTTTTGAATGAATAATTTCATAATTAAGTAGTATTGTTATTTAAAATGCATGAAGTCCTTTGGTTACACTCGACCAATTATAAAATATAACCTTTCATTTTTTAAATAATATTTATCATATTAGATAATATAAAAATTATATAGTCATTGTTAAAATTAATATACAATAAGGGTTATGATAATCTAAAATTGACATTGGTGAAATAATATACGGCCCACACTAGCAAGATAATACACTATGAACCCAATTTCTGAGTGATTCCAAGGGATATGGAATCCATAGGATATACCTTCAACCAATCCCATGCTGAAATTCCACAACTAAATCATAAGAGAACCCATTTATACGAGAAGTTCAATATTATCAGGATCACAGCTCGAACCAAGTTCACTATAGAATTCTAAGAAAGCACCACCATTTCACAAAATAACCTTCAGGTGTTTGTGGGGATAATAATAGAATATGTATCCAAAACCTATTAATAAGAATATTTTTATTTTCAATATTATTATATTTATTTCATTATATTAATATATTACAATTTATTAGATAATGTTTTTGTTAACAATTATATTTCTATATGAAGAAACAAATTGTATTTTGGGAAAATAAATTCTCTAAATTATGAAACAGTTTTATAATTTCAATTTTTTTAATTAAATAGAAATTTAATAAAACATTATATATATTTATATTTAGTCAAATTTAAATTATAATATAAGATAATTATTTTCAATATAATTTCAATAATGGCCGGAAAGTGGTTATTACTGTGAAAAATGTTATTTTACAAAAAAATATTCATTTAAAAATATAAAATCTCATATACATAATTTTTTTTTGTTAAATTAAATATCATTTTTGAAATCATAATTTCTAAATTTACAAATCTTGTTTTTTTCATAATTTTTTTAGGTAATAGGATTTTGTAGAAATAATTAATAAGGTAAAAATGTGCATTATATATGATGACATCATAATATCCCAAAAGATATATAATAAATTATAAAAAGGTAATCCATAAAGAAATATATGGTTTATCTTTATAATAATATTTTTTATGATATTTTATTAAATTATATATATTTCTATGAATCATTCAAAACATATATTTTATTTTAGGGTTTTAAAGTCAATTCTTACTAAAAAAGACTCTATACTAGATAACCAATGGTATTTTTTTAATATTCATTTGAGTTACTTATAAAATATAGATAATTTAATCCTTATTGCATAAAACCATGGTCAATTACCATGGTAAGTCTTGTTGTTTTGATTAATTTAACATAAATAGTCTATAACCACTATTTAGAAGTTAATAAATAAATACCCTCTTTTTTTATAAATAACTACCCATCCTCCAACTCATCTTCCATTAAAACCATTTAAGAATGATTTAATTTTCTATATCCTTATATTAATTCCTAAAATAGTGTTCCCATACTCTTAATAATGAGAATCCAATCTTTTATAAGTGCCTTATCACGGTAATTGATTCTCTCATCATTTTTTTCAGGCACAATATCTGTATTTTGGAATTTTAATTTCAATTAATCTCAATGGACATTATTTATACAGATCTATTTTACTATAATTTTTATGTTCAATTAATGAGATACAGTATTTAAATCTCATTAAAAACTTCTATAATTTGATATGTACACTTGTCATAATTTCAAAATATCATGTTATTTTTTCCAATTCCAAATATCTGTATAGTGAATACCCATACCCATTTCTACCAAAGGGTATTCCCTAATAGGTAATTATAAATCATTGATTCAGTATATCCATTTATTTAAACCATACACCTTAATCAGGTGATTAAAAATTGATGAAATACATTATTATGATTGATAATCTATATAGCACACTAACACATGTACATGATATGAATGTGCCTGGTGGGACCAAAATTATACATCCCTCCAATGAAATGATATTTCTTTATCTCATGAGTTATAAATAATACCTCATGGGAGGATATCCTAATATCACTTTTTTAATGATGTTTCAGACATTATCCTTGAATAATTATTATGAAGTAATTTTTTTGTAGCCATATTCGTATGTTTCCTTGATGTTACCATCTTATATTAGTATTTGATTCACTTTATTATCATTTTAATCCAATTTATAAAAACTTTATATGCCTCTTGACAATCATTTTTTACTTTCATCATGTTCACATTTTATTATTCCCTTAGTAGGCTTTATAGTTGACCAATATCTTCTGTAAGTCCCCCCAGCATTCCTATGCAATATAAAAATATCAATATAAGTTTTAGATCATGTTAATGAGTTTTAAATGATATCATTGTTCCCCTATTTCATGTTATTATATGATGTATCTAATTAATCAAATACACCAGTCCCATCAATATTTTTTGATATTATTCTGAATGACTTTATGTAATAAATCATGTATTAATTTTTCTTAATTATATGGGTTTTAATAGTTGGTATGAGAGTATGGTCTAGTTACTTTTTGGGATTTTGATTTAAAAAATTGTATTGAAATCCTTAGGGATATGATTAAAAAATCTAAAAATCACTTAGATTTTGGAAAATTATAGATTAAATGACTTTCAGAAAATAATCTTTGCGAGGATACAAGTCGATTTTTCTCTTTTACAATCATACCATGGGGAAATAACCACAAAAATGGTTCATTAGAAATTGACTCGATTGTAACCTAGTGCATGAAAAAGAGTGACCCCTACACACCTGGTTTTATACTCTTAGGGTATATGCCTTAATAAATTCAAATTCACTTTATGAACCTTTGTAATGGGAAAAATAAAGACTGTAAAATATTATTTTAGAAACTAGAAAATAAATAACACATATTTAAATAAATAAATCTATAACATAAGTAATGTATTTCATTTATGAGTAATACCTTTATTTTTTAGAGTTTCACTTTTATTGGTTTAATAATTCTTATCAATAATTATCCATTTATTTTAGTCAATGGATGGAAATAAGAGGATCTGAGTCAACAACCCATGTGATTGGAAATTCCCAAATGATTTATCTTGAAAAAATGGGATTATAACTATTAAAAATATTGATAATAAAAACTCAGTAAACCCTTGGTTTGAAAAAAAATGTATCAATGGGTTACCCTATATAATCATAAGAAATATTACTTTTTATTTGAGAACATTATGTGATAATGTAATCTAACTTTAAGTGTAAATTTTTGTCCGTTAATCATAGAAAAATAGATCAAATCCATTGAAAAGATCTTATCCAACTGTTAATGATTTGAAAAAGAGATGGTCATGCTTATTGTTTATCGTATATATGGGAAATATGATCAATGGTGGATTTTGATAAAAACTAATAACCCTAATATATTTAACAAATTTAATGTTTTGAAATAAAATTAAATAATATTTTTCAATTAAAAATATCCTCATACAGTATTTAATAAATATATATGGAGTTCCTTGGACTTATGAAAATGGAAGAATAATCAGTCAGTGCATATAATAAAAACATCACACGACATTTTTGATATGAAACTATATTTTTATTTGACCCTAAATGTAGAATTTTCCTCTTCCTTAGCGGGATAAAAAATATATTTGAAGATATTTGGTGATTCAATATTTAACATAAATTGTGAAATTTTAAATGTCCCACCAAAGTCAAAAAACAGGTCAATGAATCACAACAGTTATAATTTAGGAAGTGTAAAATGGATTTAAATTCAATATATTTTTGTACAAAATTTAGTGTGATATGAAATCCAAATATCCCATTTATAAAAAATAATGGAATGAGAATCCCATAAATTTTCTAAAGGGGAAAAAGTAAATTTTATGTGTGGAAATGAGGGGCACCATGAATGAGAATGAAAAGAGGTTAAAATAACTAATGTCAATGAATGAATTAATGATACATTCAAACATCACCCTATCATATTATTTTTAAACTATAATAAAAAAAGAAATTATTCAAAATAATTACCAATTTCATGTTTTTTTGATGATGACTAACATTAACATCCTCTGAGGCCCATCATGAAAGGGAGAGCTTATTCCATCACAACTAATGATGTGGATCCCTAGAACTATGTGTTAAAAATAATTATAGTTTTTTATTCATGTATAATTAATATAACATTTCATTGTATTTCTATATATTATTTTATATCACACAATTTTAATAAAACTATCGAAACTACATAATAAAATATTAAAGTTGTGTTATCTTTGAAAATGGAAATTGGGGAAATAGTTTCATCCCATTTATTTAACTTATCCCATATTCGTATTTATGGGTTGAAGTTCCTATATAACCTTGTCATACTCAATTTTTTTAAATTAAATACTAATATGGATATGGAAAATATTTCCTTATATAGGTAAAAAATAATTTTTTTCGAGAATAATATTTCCCTCATTATCGTGAACCACACTCCAATTACATACTTGTGTAAGGAGGATGATGAATCCACAGTAGTGTCATAATCTCAATAATTTATTTTATTTCTTTTTGACAAAAAATATCTATCTTAATTTTTTGATACTAAAGAAAATTTTAACCTTGATTGAATTCCTCTTGTGAGGGAATATGTAGATGTGTTTCCCAAAAAATTCCATGTTCTTCATCCAAGCTGTCAGATTTAGTAATAAATCTATAAAATTACAAAATATTTCTTAATATCCATGAATCCATATGTTAAAGATAATTTTAAACATGGGTTTATGAATATGAAACTATAAGATAATCTAGATAATGGGTTTACACCCCTAAGTGCATCGACATGAGGTGCGTCGATCCACTTCATCAAGAATAAGGATGGGTCAATGTGACTCTATATTTATTATCATGATCTCAAAATGATCAAGATAAATAAAATGCCTCATTTCCATGAATTTATTACATTTTTTATTATCTATATATATCCTTGTGCTTTTCGAATTAGGATATTCAGTAATTATATCATCAGGTAAATTTAATGAAGAATGATATCAACAAGACATATTTTTATACAATGTATGGGTAATATGTGTTCATTTTTATTTCCTTTGGAATCACTAATTATCTATCTATCTTCTATAAATGATTAATAGAGTATTATGTATTACGCCAATAAATTTGATGAAGTCTTTATAGATTATATTTTTATCTAATGTAAAAGCGAGGTGAAAAATGAGGAGATTTTAATTTTTATACTGAAGAGTTTTTTAAAGGAAAATTTATATGTGAAGATATGTAAATAAGAGTTTTAGATGGATATAGTGATATTAAGTGAAAATTGTATCTCCATTAAATGTGTATTTTTTAATCCTTCAAAGATAAATCCAATAGAAGGATGTCCTATAATAACATATGTGTCAATGATCTATAGTTCTTTTAGACTATTTGAGTACTGTCTTCGAGCCTATGAAAAAAATCATGAATATCAACCCCACAAACCATGAAAAATAATAAGTGATTTACTATTGTCTATAATTATTGATGTGAGGAGTGATTTTAAGAGTTAATGAAGAGGATAATCACTGTACATGTTCTCAATTTTCCCACTAGTGGTGATATATTAGTGACCGACATTGATGCATCCTAAAAGTGATTGGGTTTTGTACTCATGCAAGATGAAAATGTGATAGCATACACAACCATCCATTTAAATTTCTCTTAGAAGAACATCCCAATGAATGATATGGAATTGGATGAAATGATATTCGGGTTGAATATTTTGTGACATTATCTCTATCGGGAGAACTGAATCATATAAACGATTCAAAAATAATTCATGTATATATTCACACAAAAGGATCTCAATATATACAAAAAATGTGGTTATAACTGATCAAGAATTATGATTGTTCATTATATTATGAGCCTCAAAAGTTAAATAATGTGGATAATACTCTATGTATAAAGGAACCTACAACCTTATCCATGCATTGGTTTTAATGGGGTATAATATTCTTAGACCTAAGTCTAATATAAATAAAAATAATAAAAGCATCATCATCCCAAATTTTTGAATTAACTACTAAAAAATTCAATAATGAGAGGATCTTGGAGGCCCGAATTGATCTTGAGGAGATACATAGAATTGTACAAATTATTTTGGACAATGACATTCTTAAATATGGAGATATAAGGTTTTGAAACTTGATTGTGTACCACAAAAAACATAACTAAAAAAGGAACTTCTGGATGATGCGTGTAAGATCCCATACTTCATAGATGTATTCTCTAGTTTAAAATTTTAAATAAATCCCATAAATATGGTAAATGGAATTTTTATTGATGGTATGAGGAGTCTTAGGGTGTCTTGGTTGTTTTGGTAATAGAAATAGAGGATATTGTCCATCCTATTCATGTTTCATAGTTGGTGCCTGGTTAGAAGTAAATGTACTCCAAAATTAATTATTCTTAATGAGAGGTGCATGGATATGTAAACTGTTTAAGGGGGAAAATCCAAACCATTTGGTTTTGGATAGTGTCATCCCACATGGTTGACACTTGGTTTGTTAAATCTGGCATAATCCGTAGGTAACGTATTGACATGGACCCCTCTAGGATTGTAGAAGGTGAATGGATGGTGCACAGTTTGGAAAATCGTCCAGCCAAAATGCTCTCCACCATAATGTGGGTTTTTAATAAATTATCTCTCTCTGGTTTTTAGGTTTTCCACCTGATTTTCCACCCCATTATACATCCTCCATCCCTAATGATGATCCAATAGATCAATTATTCCCAAGAGTTGATCCCCTTCGATTCTAGGCTATTGGGAGTGTCTTTCTATGAAGATCAATGCTCCATGAATGACTATTGATTTTTTATTCTGTTTTTAGTATTAGGTGATGTGGTTTCATTTTTATTCTTCTTAATACATAAAATCGTGTCCTTCTAGTGGATCTTAGGTTGGTTCATCAATGGCAGCATGAATCTAGATCTACGTCTAAGGTCAAGCAAGCATTCATCTACAGATTCGAGGTAGGTGGTCTACAAGTTATATCCCATAGTCATGAATTTTATTTGTGCATGTGTGGTTGGGTTAATGGTTTTCCATTTTGGGTATTTTATACATTTTAATGGATTTTTCAAAATGGTTACATAGTTGATGAATTGAACCCCTCATTATCCTCGTGGGATGCATTGAGGTTGAGTAAACTGCTTTAAGGCCATCCATGGGGTGTGACAACATTAACAAACATGGGAATATTGTAATTTTCTACATTCAATAAGCTTGTGACAATATAGACAACATGATGAACATGATGATATGTTAGATTAGCTAAAATGCAATATTCATATTTGTTTAAACTTTGATAATAGGATGAGGAATTGTTTAGATTATTATAGAATGTGTTGGATTGAATGTAGTGATTGTGCATAATAGCTTTTGAATTGTACTTAAATTGAATAAGTGGCTTAATTCATATGAAATGATAAACATGTTAAATTGGTAAATACTTGAAAAATGGTTAATGTGTTAAATAAGGAAAATTTAAGTGAATTTTTGAATATTTTAGATGGTATAATCCATGTGAATAATAATTATGCTAAATAGGTTATGGGATAAAAATTATAATGGGAGAAATAAACCCTGCTATGTAAATGATATATGTGCTAATGGGTTAATGATTAAGGATGATTCATATATTTTATGAAATCTGCATTGTTTATGTTGTGTGTATTTTTTGTTTATGGTTTTTGATATGGTATATGTGAAAAATGGATAAATATGTTTGTGCACATGGATTGGTAGATATGAGGTATTGTACCTGAGGATCTACACCCATGGGTCGAGTTAGACAGGGGTTCTAAAATCCAACCCTTTAATTCATGAATCCAGGTAGGGAACTAAGGATCCCTGATGCTAACAATTTCATTTGATGGTACAACCAAGATCAGGGCACCAAGGTAAGTGTAATGTAATGGTTTTAGAAATATTTTTCCCTAGTGATATAGGGAACTTGACATAATAACTTATTTTAGTAATTTACCAGCATTGGATATTGTGTAAATGATGCAAATTCCTATCCCATGGAATAAGTGTAAAATATTAATTAAGTGGTTAGAATGGTTAAATTGAATATTTTTATCAAATGGAACCCATGATTTTTTTCCTAAATTACCATTTATTTATATATTTTCATGAATTTCGTATTTATAATGGATATTTTTTAGTCACCGTTTATAGTGGTCTATTGAGTTATACTCAAAATCTATTGGGGCTTCCATTGTCTACCTGAGTAGATTTATTAGGTGTAGATCAGGAAATGGAAAAAAGTCCCTATGTTTTGGAGTTCAGTTAGTTTGTGGTTGTGTATGGATGATGATATGGACATAGTGTTAGGACATATTTTGGGGATTTAGTTCTTTGTTTGATTTTGGATTTTCATCACAATTGGAACTGTTACCATGATATGCTATAATTACTGTTGGTTGTTTTCTTTTCCCTATTTGGGAATGTTTAGTAATGAATGTTCTAGTTTGTGTTTTTTTTCATTTATTTCATATGATATTTGATATGGATTACTGTAGTAAAAATGGTATAGTGTCACTGCATATTGCATTTGACCGTCATTGTTATTCATTACCCTCTGGTGCACAAGGATGCATGCTGGAGGTCATGTGGTTGCACGACATTGGGAACCATATTAGTGGACTCTTGGTTGGTGATGTTATAAAGGGGTATCAGAGGATTATTTGTTATGACTCTCTATTTCATGATGGTAGATAAGATATTAGGATGTGTAGGGCCTTTGAAATTATCTCGTGTATGAGATTAGCAAACCCATGTATGAGTGAAACCCCAGGTTTCCAAGGTTGTGAAATTAGTTCTTAATATGTGTTGTTACAATTCAATGATATTTTACCACTAGGGAATTCACTTGTTGTGTGATGTGAATGTATTGTGATATTTTTTCATGGATAAGGCATGATTTTTTATATTCATTCATCATTGTAGGCACATAAGGTTATAGGTTTCATGTATTGTGACAGGCACACATAGGATTGGGGTGTGGGATATGAACATTATGATGCATTTTACATTCATGAAAAAATGACTAAAATGGTGTCTATTAAAGATGATGTAAATGGATAAATAGAAAAAATGTTAAGGAATGGCGAAATATTTATGCTAAATGAAATCTTAATAATAAGGTAAAATACTAGTTTTAATAATTTTTCAAATGGAAATTGAACCAAAATGTGGAAGATTTATATTGTGTTGGTAAAATGGTAAAAAAAGTGTCTGATGAAGGTCATGATTCTGCATTAGATGGTTTACCCCATGTTGACCATGACCCACATTAGGGATGGAAGACGGTAGTGTTCTAGGTGTGACAGTATCCATTGGGATAGTGTATTTAAAATTTGTAGTTTATGGATATTAGATATCCTTCAATTGTGTACATTGTGAAAACATTGTGTTATGTATTCTAAGACATGTGTTTGGAATTATAGAGGAATTACACCAAAATTACATGTTCTTCTTGGGAGGTAATACGAGGTCACATAGAATGATCATCCAAAAAAGGATAAGGGTAACCAACTGATCCAGTGTAACTTAGTAGAGGAGTAGATCCATGAGAACATTTCTCATTTTATCCAAATGATGGAATGGGACCCAGTATGGGTCATGCCTTGTTTGTTTGATCTGACTAGAGGGATTTTGTTGCAATATAATCCATTATTTTTTGGAGTGGGTGGTCCCAATGATATAGAGTTTTTGATAGATTCCATCTATAAAATATTAGATCACTTGGAGAATCCTTTATATTATAGATCCCAGTTGGAAACATATATGTTACAGTGACCATCGAGATGTTAGTGGGATATCTTGGTTTAGAATCGGTAGGATGAAGCTATGATATGGATTGTAATTAAGGAAATTTTTCCAAAAAACATATTTCCATAGATTATGAAAATGGATAAGTATTTAGAGGTAATTAGGTTGACATTTGGAACTATGTCAGTGATGGATGAGAATGTCCACTTCACATAATTTCATTGATCTGAACCACCATTTTCCTGGGAAGAGACTGCAATGGAAATTCATTATTAGGAATGATATATACATAATATTATGTCCTATGTGACCATATTTTGTTTAAAGTATTTCTTATAAGTGTTGTATAGGGCCCTTAATTTACAAGGGGACATAAGGGAGGCTTCAAGAAGCATGTTTCTTGTTCGATTTTCATGAAGTAGTAGTGAAACATCTAAAAGAAGGAAGTGTTGTTTTGAGAATATTCCCTGTGATGGAAGTGTGAAGGGTATCCAAAAGAGAGGATTTACCTCTCATGGTGTTGAATAAGTGTTTTTCTATCAATGTGTAAGGCTATAATACTTGTGTGGATAGTTCCCTAGATCATCGGTTGAGTTTGGAACGTGCAGAATAATGAGGCATGGGGAAAGGTCATGTATGAAACCTCAACATTAGGGTATATACATATGATCTAGGATGACACCAAGTGTAGGTAAGGGGTTATTTACCCAATACCATGTGGGTAGTTGGATCTCTACTAGTCATATCTGTAGAGGTGGTAGATTTGGTACTATGAGATGGGAGTGTTGATATGAGTAAGTTAGTGCAGTATTAGGAACACAGTTCGGGGCCAAGGTTAGAGGGCTAGGTCAGGTTCATGTAGCTAAGTCGACAAATGGTGGTGATGAGAAAGGGCCATTGACTTTATGAGGTACAATTCATGGGTCATCAAGGGTTTCTAGTGCTTTATTTTTTACAATTTCCATGAAATATCATATATCTACTGAGCATGAGGTTTTTATTGGAACCAAGGCAGTTCTTGGCTGGAAAAGGATCTTGTATTATGTTTGTTGTCAATCCTCTCATGGATGATTGGGGATATTGCATGGAAATGGGTCATACAGTTAATGTCGAATGTAGTTCTGAAGGTGATGTCCTTTCCCATTGTTTGAGAAATTTTCTAGGAAAACATTTGAGAATAGAAAACATTGTGAAATTTGGTTTTTCTTAGAGGTATTATGAAAATATGGAAAAGGTATTATTTTCACAAAGATGGGTCTCTTGATTTTTGTTTCACAAAGAATTAATGAACTGAGACTGTGTGCTCTACAATTACAAGAGTTTGATCTTAGAGCCATAGAGAAGGTATTATTCTAGAGTCAAAATTTCATTTATATGGAAAATGTATGGTATTATTAAAGACCAGAATGTGTATTTTAGAGAAATGAAGAATTGTAATTTGAGATAGGGATACTTTTCACTTATGACGAGTTCTGTGACCTATAAATTTTAGCAGAACTTTTCAAGATAGAGGAAGCATTGTAGAGACATTTTAACCTATTTGGATTTTGTTCTTGAAGAAGCGGAGCTCCACATTTGACTGTGCCTATATATAAAAGTCCACCCATATTCATTTCTCTTGTTTGGAAGATAGAAAACCTGGGATCACTTTGACTTCATGAAGAAAGGGGTGCACCGTGAAGAAGATTGTTCTATGTGAGCTCGAAATTTGCAGTGTGACTTTTATAGTATTGAATGATTCCAATGCTTTAAAGTCACGAGAGATTCGTGAATAAGGGTTGTTCCATGTTGGCTTACTGAGATTTGTGAATTAGGTTTCTCTATAAGGCATTGAGCTCCACCAAGGGATGTGATATGTGAGGAAGAGAGCTCTGTGAAGGGTAGAGCTTAGAAAAGTGGTGTTCCTTATGAAGTGTTGAGATTTTTTAAGGGGCGTTGGGAATGATTTTTTTTGAGTATTAGTGTTGAGTGGTAATGGATTTTAGTTATAATTTACATAGGTATATAATGAAATAATTGTCTCATGCTTGATATAGAGAAAGTCCTCTATGACAATATATTGAAGAGACATTCAAGTCAATAAACTGAGATAGAAAAATCTCATAGCAGTGAGCGTGGGGGAGTTTACAGAAGTGTTATGAGGGAAGTGGTGAGACATCACATAAACATTTTAAGTGATGTGTTCCTAGAATGGAGTTACTGTGAAAAAAAACTTATATTCCACAACTAGTGAAGATTAGTGGATTTAGGTATAGCGAACACACTGTCGGTATATGCTACTTTGAAGAAACCCTTTGCGATGAACCATGAAAAATTGTTGTTTCATTTCTACGATTTCTTTTGACTGATAGATTTACCAAGTTGCTACCAATGTGGGAATAATATCCACATATTTAAAAATAAAAATTTGACACCCTGATTTACCCCTCCCCTCTCAAGGTGTTCTGGGGACCCTCTTTGTTTGGGTCTTGTAGTTAATCATATGTTTGAGTTCATGTCATTTGATACACTATTAGGGTCAAAACAGGAAATATCAAGCAATTTAAGTGGTGTGCACTCGAGTTTGGTGTGTTTTGTATCCTATGGAAATTACTTATGATTGAGATTTTGGGTTGTGATCTGAATTTGGGTATGGAGTAGATAGAGTTATATCCATCCCATATTGATTGTTACCATCACAGGGTGATGTTCACGTCTCTTAAGGGTGACATGTATCTTAATCATGGTGGATGGGATGTTAGTACTGGCCATGAAAGGACAGTTTATAAATAGTTAGTGGAATCCATGGCCCATGTATCTTGTCTCATGCATGATTATTTTGGATTGAAGTAGTTTTTCATACCTTATGTGCTAGATGAGTTCAAATATGGGTTTTCTGAGGACATAATGGGGTTCCCACCTGAAACAGATGTTTTGTTCATGATAGAGTTATTGTCAAGAGTATAACCAACTTTTATTCCTCCATATGGAATTGAATTAGTAGATCTCGAGGAACATAAGACATCATTGGAGGAACTGAACAACACAAGGTTTATTCATCCAAGAAAATCTCCATCGGGATATCTTGTGTTGTTTACTATGAAAGATGAGATATCATTACCACTGTGAGTCGAGTTTTGGGAGATAAATATGAATATCATTAATAATTTATACCCTATACCTTATATTTATGATCATTTTGAATAGAATATAGTTGAGGAAATGTCTTAAAATATTTATTTTAGATCAGGGTATCAATAGTAAAGGGTGGTACCTTCTGATATACTAAAGACTGCCTTCATAAGTAGTTATGGGTTTTATGAGTTTTTTATTTATTTCAGGTTAACCATTGTTCCAAAAAAATTTATAGGTCTAATGACCTAAAATCATCACATGTCCCTCGAACAGTTTGTAGATTTCCTTGTGGATGACATCATACTATTCTACAAAACTCATGATGATCATATAAAACATCATGGCATCAACCTGAGTACACAGAGAGAACATAGTTTATATGAAAATATATCTATATTTTATTTCATTATTTACAAGGTTTATTTGATGGGAAACATCATCTTAGAAGAAGGTCAATCCATAGACCCAAATAAAGTGCTGGAAGTTGTGTCTTATGAGAATCCCAATACTATTTATGAGGTGCAATGATTTATGGGTTTGTCCAGAAATTGTCAAAGGTTCATTTAAGTCTTTTCTAATTTCTAATCACCACGTTCATACATGAACATGAAGTAAATCATATTTTAGTGGTTTGGGGAATGTGATAAATCATTTTAGAAATTAATGAGGTGGTTCACAACCACACAAATTATAGTCTTTCCTAATCTAGTTATGAATTATACTTTGTTTTATGACGTGTATGGTGTTGTTGTTGGGGTGGTGTTGACGATGAATGGTCGGTTTTTAGCGTATGGGTCATGAAAATTGAGGCCACATGAATGAAATTACCCTACACATGATATTTAGTTGGCCAGGGTGGTTCATGACTTAAAATGTTGATTTCATTACTTGTTCTGGATGGTTTATGATGTATTTTGATATGTAAAACCTTAATTACAACTTCTCTCAACATTATTTTTAGCTTCATTATAGAAGAAAGGTTGAAGACATGTAATTTTTTATATTTTCCTTGTTTACACACAAAGAAAGGGAAACAGTTTCATAGATGCTTTGAGTTGGACAACTCAAAATTAGGTGGTTCAGGATTCATGTTCAGAGTGGAAGATGATAGAGTTTTTTTTATTGAGATGCATCTAGAGTTGTAGGATGTCCAAGGGTAGATAACCCTTTCACCCTTGATAGTTTATTCCATTCTTCTAAACCGGATTAAGGAATAACAATAGGAGGATATGGATTTTTTTGGGGAGTTTTCAAAGGTGGGGAGTCACCTTCTAGTTGGACTATTAGAGATTATGGTATCAGTAATTTTCATCGATGTGTGGTTGAGCCAATTTGTATATGAGAAGATTTAATGTGAGATATTAATGCATCGAAGTAGGAAGTACATCCTGTTTTGAGAAAAATGTATTCGGATATTCATAGGTAGTTTTTTTAGATTGGGATGAAGAATGGGGTTATACGTTTCAAGTCATGATGGATTGCCTACCAGAAAGTAAAGGCTACTCATCAGCAACTGGGAGGTTTGTAGAAGGAATATCTTATTTTAGATTTGAAATGTGATGACATTATAATATATTTTGTGGATGATATTTTGAGTATTCCTTATAAGAATGATGTAATCTAGGTGGATGTGGATCAATTGGTAAAGGGGAATCATTTTTGTATCACCCCGAACCTAGAATCCTAGAGTTAGTGAATTATTACGTATCGTTGGCATTATCACAAAAGATTAAGTCTCAAAAGACCGATTAGAATAGTAGCGTTGGAAGTACTAGATACATTCATAAGGTTTTCATTACATCATAAAATGGAAAACTACAACAACATTGATTCCATAGACAACACTGAGATCCCTTAGACTATCCATATAGATCCGTCATACTATACTTCTTTGCATCCTGGGAAAAATAAAACCTAGTAAGGGGTTATCTTAGATGCTCAGTAAGGATAACAATATAGGGAAAAATTTCTTAAATAAGCATAAAAATTAAAGGCAAAGTATATAACTAAAAAAAATCATTAAAATCTTGAACTTAAACATAATATGGAAAAGAGAAAATCAAATAATACCATTTACTTATTCACATGAATATTCTAGTTGTTGAATAATCACATGCAATACTAATAGCCACTTTCATAAGTATGGAATGCATAATGCCAGATTTTCATAACCACATAGTCAAGGCTTTTTTCCAAGACTACAAATAAGATTTTTTCAAGGACTTATGCCATGACAATAGTTTGTATCATGAGACCTACTGATGCATCGAGGAGATATATCGGTCTCCACTCGTCACTTATTAATTTTGATGAATTACACATATGAAAAGTTTGAAACATTGCATAAACATTTGTATTAAAACATTCATACAAAATCTCAATACTTTATCCACAAACCATGAATGGTATAAAAATAAAACATCCACATTCATACATAACTCATTCAGTACAATATGGAAGATTTTATTGTAACAGATTAACCTCAATCAAGAATAATGAAGGATATTGACATATATGGAAATAATCATCAAAACTATTTGAGAGAAATATCCCCCTTTTTCTTGAAATCATTTAAAAGTCACACTATATTTTGAGAATCCGTTTAATAAAATATTTTTGAATCAAAGTGTCCCATTAAAATTTGAAACATTTAAAAGTAGTTTAAATTTTAAAACCTCAATTTCCATATAAATAAATCCTTAAACCCATTGTTAAAACATGGTCATTGATGAGAATGATTTAAAAGAATAAAATTTTAAAACATTTAAAATGATATTTTAGATAGAGTTCCTAACCAAATGATAGATGCTTGAATAAAAATAATTGGGGTAAAAAAACATTATAATATATTGAGAATAAATTATTTCATGATATACTATGTCTAAGGATAGTATATACACCATATAAAAGTGTATTGGTGCATAACAACAAAGAAGTATCAACGGAATGTAAACTGAGATGAAATCCATTATAAAGAAAATATCCTTAGGTAAAGGATAAATCAATGACGTAATTATGTGTAAAAAATATATATACACTCAATATATTTGGACATTCCATGAAAATCAGTCATAGTACATTCACACATATTTTTTTTAAAAACAACACCAATGACTTGGATGTTTAACTCAATGAATTGAAATTGAGTTAAGATCAAGTTTATATCAATGACTTGAGAAATTATCAATGGAGATATTATGTGTATCAAACATATATCAACCCAAAGGGGAGTGAAAATTACTAAATAAATAATAAATAGTGATTCCACACATAATCCTGGAGTAAAATAATCAATGAAGTATGCGTAAAGCCCATTGAGTGGAAATTGAAATTTGAAATTCCCTTACCGATTTGGGAACTTATGAAACATAAAACCCATGAAAGAAGGATCATACAATAATGATGTAAATACCCATAAATTGAAGTATATTTCACCATTCATATAATCATGGAAAATAAATATGCCACAAAAAAGAAAATAATGCCCAATATAGCAAGAATCTCATGTGAATAAAAAGTGAGTTGAAAAACCCTTAATTCATTGTAATCAATCGAGTCATATGAAAAAATTTTGATAACCACAAAATGTATAACAGAATAACTTAAATACAAAGATAATCATGATAATATATATCAAATGGCAGTACACAATACACCACATCAAATAAATAAGTGGCAAACAATGGAAATCTCACAGAATTAAAAGTGATATAAGAAACCCCTTACTTCATTGTAATCAATCGAGTCGTATGATGAAAAGATAATAACCACCAAATGAATCAAAAAATATCATAAATATAAAAATAATCATGATAATATATATAAAATTTCATTACAAAATACACCACATCCGATAAATAAGTGGCGAACAAATGTAAATCTCACAGAATTAAAAGTGAGATAAGAAACCCCTTACTTCATTGTAATCAATCGAGTCGTATGAAAAAAAGTTAATAAACACCAAATGAATCCCAAAATACCATGAATATAAAGAGAATCATTATAATATATATCAAATGGCAGTACACAATACACCACATCCAATAAATAAGCAGCGAATAATTAAAATCTCACTGAATTAAAAGTCAGATAAGAAACCCCTTACTTTGTACTTTTCCTTGGTCAAGGGTAGGTTATCCTCCTGTGTAATGGTGATATAATTGTTATTAAATTATACAAGAATAATATACATTAATATGATAGCATATATTATCTTTTAATATTTCTTTGTTAATATTATTTTAGAATTATTGTTGTTTCAGGTGTTAACTGATTCGTTTTCTTTTATATGATTTGTTTCATAAGTACTATTTGTTATGAATAGGATGTATCTTATTCATATTCATAATTATATTACGTCTTGAAACATTATTTTTAATAATCTAATGAAAATTATTCTTCAATGGCTTACGATGGGGAATGAATCTCATCGCATTCGTGGAGATGGTAATCCGTACGTACGCATGAGTGAAAATATCATTATCTTGATATTAAAATAATATATAATTGGATGTTATATCATATATACAGAATAATTATCATTTTATATTTATTATTTACATAAATTACACATCATTATTATACACATCCAAATAATAATGTATTGAATAACAATTACTCCACGAGGTGGAGATGGTAAGCTGTACGTACGCACGTATGATGACATGTCATTCAAAAGATGTATAGAATAATGAATATGGTTGTACCATATTTATAATAATATCACAGTATATATATGATACTGTATTTATTATTTTATAATTGAAACAACAAATAAATATAAAGTGGAAGAAGAAAGGAACTTGAAAGAGGTGATGAAATATTTACCTCTTCTAAGGGTTCTTCCTTTTGATTTTATCAAAAGGGATCCTTAGGTTGGGTTTATGACTAAAGGAAGGCCTCTAGTATGAAGGGAGGATATTTGAGAGGGTATTTGAGCAAATTTAGGTCAAGCCAAATGGCTTTGAAGGTGTGAATTTGAGGGAAGGGGGAGTGTCCTTTTATAAGAGGGGTGAGGGGAACCTTAGGAAAATCTAGAAATATTATTTTATAATAAAATTATTTTCGGATTCTAATGACTCAAAAATGAATTAAATAAAGGATAAGGTGGTTATGTGTCGAAAACCACTCAACCAATAGGTTTTTCACAAGTTGGGTCACTATATTTACTTTATCATTTAGATTTAACTCTTAGTTAAATAGTTTTACATTTACCATGTTTCATTGTATTTTTATATTTTATGGTTAATAAACGTACTATAAACTTCCAATAAAACCCCAAGTGGTTCATTAATGATAAACCTATCATTATACATTCTTTTGGACGAACCTTTGTTTTTTAGGTATAGAATATCAATTAATAATATAGTAATTGTTTTAAAAACTTATTTATGTCAATTTTGACACTATTTTGTATCTTGTTTTTTTCAAAATTCATAAAAACATTATTACTTCAAAAAAAATTCATATAACAAATCCTAACATGTCATATTAACATATAAAATTATTGGAATTCATAAAAATTCTCAAATAACTTTTATTTGGATATTTATAATATCAATTATTTTAATCATTCATTAATATTGTAATTACTGCATCATCATTGTGTCATGAATAAATTTAATTATTTATTATATAAAACATTTAATAAAAATACCATTATGTAGTAAATAATTTTATATTTCCAATTAATATTTATATTAGAATTTATTTTATGTGTAACCCTATATTAAAAATGATTTAGTTATTAAATTTTGAATTTAACACTCTTCAGTATTCTTTGAATTAAATAATAATAGACGTCCTAAACTAATCCATGTGGACCTAACGGATCATATTTTATTGATATGGTTGTTTTTGGTCGAATTAAACTTATCCAATAGAATTATGACATGTTTTAGGGTAATAATAATATCATTTTTACCCTTAATTACCCTATTTACTTTAACCGTGATAAATAAATGTCAAAATTTACTATTCACCAAAAATTATTTTTATCTTATTGAACAAAATTTTATATACTGCTATCAATGCTGTCTCTCGGATTTTTGAAATTCTATACAAAGAAGCGGTAAAATAAAGTTTTATTCAAATTTTCAAATGCTCCTTGGATGTGGGTAAAAGACGGTTAAAAGTTCAATAAATTTTTTTATATATCTACAATTATTATTAACTGACTCCAATGAATTAAATTGAACTTATATAGTTATTATGTATCTATTTTGACCTAAAATAAATTTAAATAAAATAAATAATTATTTAAATAAAAAATCTGGTTTAAAACTATAACTCAGTGTTTTTCAATATTCATCAAAAATTGAAAGTTTTCAGAAAAATACCAAAAAATCACCCTAATCTAATTTCTATATTAGTAATCCAAAATTGAAGTCTATTTTGAATGATAAAATTAATAAAATTTCAAAAAGTGGGTATTACTATTCATAATGGATAGATTGATTGGTCGCCGTGCGTTAGAATCTCGAAGTTGCATACAACGAAAGCGATTACATTATTCAAAGGGAAACGTATTGTGGAATCTTGGGGTGTTACATTATACCCCCCTTTTGGAAATTTGGTCCTCACAATTTAAACAATTGGGCTTGGGAACATAATTGAAAGTCCGACATTGGAAAAAGAGTCAATAAAACTATCAGATTAAAAGAATGAAAGAAAATTACAAAGGTCACCCAAGATAACCCATACTAGGATTCCATGTAGAAAAACATGAATATGGACGATAAACTAAGTGTAAAGTTATAATGGAGAGGGATAGAAAACAATATCATGAGAAACTGAACAAAATAAAACCATACACTTGTGATGGGAAAACGATCATCAGTTTCCCAGTACAAAAAGTAAACAGACATCAATTTTTTTTGTTTTAAGTTTCATTTCCTAAATATGAGGAATTTATTTATGATATTGACTATGAAAAAATGGAGATATACGTACACTTTAAGTAGAGTTTCATTCATTAATGAATTTCTACCACTAACTCATTTTTTTTCAAACGATGAGTATTCAAGATGACTTAGTCCCACCAGAAGAGATAGAATCAACTTCCATAGAATTACATGATCCACAAAGGATAAACTATATACTTAACATTTCCTTAAAGATTAATAAAAACCAAAACGGTTAGTACAATATTAGATGATCCCCTAAAAGGATATTACTTTAGAGAATGAAACACTAAACTTAATTTCTAAAATTAAACCAAAAATACCCCAATGTTAAATAAATACCATTCAATAATCAAATTTCCTCAAAATCATTCAATATAATCCGAAATAATATTAAAACCCAAAACATAGATGAATTTAGTAATGTATTCTTACACGTTAAATTGTATCTCCAAATGACACAGACTACTCTTAAAGTAACATACTTAAAAGTAATTAACCTAATCACATTTTCTCTATATTAGGTTAATAATTTCCTTAAATAACCCAAATAACTATATATTGACAATAAAAATATAGATAAAAAAACCACCATTACTCTTTAAATTAAATCCCATAGTATTCTATTTTCCTTAGGTGTATAGTGTTCCCAACAGTGCGAACCTCATCCAAAATAACATTTATCACACAATCACCAAATCATTTTCCTATACTAAGGGTATTCCTTGGATAAGACATAAGATCCCAAATCAACTTATTATTTATCAGTAAAATCATTTAACTAAAAGTCATTAGTCAAAATAACAAGGGACTTCACGTAGTCCATTTGTAAGTGATAAATCCCAATCTCACTCTAGTTGTGGGTTCGATTCCCACATCTTTGTCTGACATGATGGGTTGTCACACAGTCCGTGTGTTTTCCTTTTTCAAAAACTATACTTTATAACATTACTAAAATTATATAAATTCATAAAAATTACCATAACATAAATTAACCACAAATGTTATCTCATTCCTTGCACTTTAATCCCAAAATATAATAACTTGTAATTTCCTCAAACCCAATGATCACATAGAACCAAATGGTTATTTATAAATATACCCACAAGAGTAGAGATAATTCTTCCTCAAATGTAATTTTTCCATGACAGATTTCAAGGTTACAAATAGAAGAGAAAATTATTCCAAAGTAATCCCATCAATAAGGAGCACTAATCCGTTTAAACATTTCTCCAACCATTTATTTCCACATAGCTTCTTCATTAACCAAGAAAATATCCTATAGAATAGATAATTCACTTGGGTAATGGCCAGGTCCCCTACATTTACTGTAAATAACTGTAAATGGATTCTTGGGACCATTTTTATTTTCTTCCATAGTACTCTCTATTTTTCCTCGGTAATTATTTACTTTTTGTCATTATTTCCCACACGTACAGAATTTATTTGTTCCACTGAGACACTTTCCTTGGTGTCTCCTTCCACATTTCCTCCATGATAAGATCTGTGGATTCATTTCTCCATGGTCTCCACTACTGGTTCTCTTATCATTCATAACCATTCTCTTCATTGTTGAGTCTAGGAGTTGGTTAATATATATGTTGTTGGTCATATTTTAGGAAAACTGATTTGGCATGAACATTATTTCTTTTACGCCTATCAACATTACATTTTGTAGCTCATTTCCACCACCATTCCCACCTTTTACATCACTCTCAAATTTACTATGACTTCCTTGGAATCCATCCATTGACTAAAACTAGAAAGCATTGTGTGAGTAACAGTAGTCATAAAATCATTTAGAGAATATCATGACACCATATTATCAATTTGAAATACCATAGGATTAACCAAGGTCAATTATTCACATATTAAATTAAAATCATTCAAATCAGTTTGTAAATAAAATTTAAATTATACTAAGAATATCCCCCAGGAGTGTTATAACCAAGAGTTCATCAAGGCCCATTGTCGTGCACAAGTTCTCATTCAAGTCTAGCTCAAAGGGGTGTTTTCGGGGTTTCCCCTAGGTACATCTGTGCCAGAGACACCTCTACCTGCTCGTATCCAGACATGGATGTATTTCATGGAAAACACACAAAATCTATACAATTCAAAAATTTTAGGAAGTTCTTCTATACTATTTCTCAATGGCTATCTTAGGGCTATGTGCTCCAATCGGAGTTTATCTAAATATATTTTCCAAGGACTGTACTAAACATTCTCTTATACCAACGGTAACTCCACGACCCCAGAAGCCTAGAGTTGGTGCATTATTAAATTTCATTGGAATGATCATAAAATCTCATGTCTCGAAAGACTAATTAGTACAGTAGCCTTAGAATTACTAGATACATTCATAAGGTTTACATTACATCATAAAATGGAAAACTACAATAACATTGTTTCCAAAGACAATACTGATATCCCTTAGACAATCCCTGCAGGTCAGTCATAATATACTTCTTCACATCCTGGGAAAAATTAAACATAGAAGGCGTTGCGCCCAGATGCTCGATAAGGATAACAATATAGTCAAATATTTAATAAATAATCATAAACATTTAATTCAATGTATAAAAATGAAACAAATGCATTTTAAACTTGAACATCAGCATAATATGGCATAGATAAAATCCAATAATGTCATTTACTTATTCACATGAATATTCTACTTGTTGAATAATTACATGCAATATAATGACCCATACATTACATTTTATTACATAAGAATTGAACCATACTTATTACAACATATAATGAAACCATGATAGGAATGTATAGGTATAGTGTCATTAGAGACTGGGAAACATAAACAACTGGTTCATAAATCATCTACATTCTCTCCTGCTTATTTCATCATATCTAGTGTCCCTTTTTTCATATACTACTTAGTACCCTTCTTCCTGACCTGGGAAAAATAAAACATACAAAAGGGTGAGCTCAAATGCTCAGTAAGGTTTAACAAAGTCAATATCAATCATATCATATTCATAAGAACATAAAATTTTGAAAATCATAACCAGAAAAAGATATCATAATATCATGACATGTGATAAATCATAGTAGTGAAATGTAATTCAAATAATCATAAAATAAAACATGAAACTTTGTGGAATATACACATAATCATAGAAAAGCATTTCGTATTAGTCATGACTCATTTCCAAGACCATCATAGCAGACAAAGTCCATTACGGAACCGAGTTCACCCCTCGTTCTAGTCCTCCATCACTAAACCGGATTAACTTCCCGTTATATCCATGTCTATCTAATGAGATATAAATCTTTACACAATTCAGTGGAGGGATATATAGGTCCCACCAATCTCATAATGAAACCATTCTTATGTGTGCCATAAAATCATAAATCATATATCATAGAATAACCGATGTAATAAAAATGGGATTTTTAAACGTCATTCCATCATAACATAATCCATATACAATAAAAGACTTCATAAAAATAATTCCATTATAACATAATCAAATAAATGTTATAATAAGGGTAGAAACAAAACCCTATATTATCATAGATTGAATTTTTTTTGATAAAACACTTGAACTCCATTCTTGAGTAAAATATCCCCTTTTTCTTCAAAATCATTTTTCCTTTCTAAACAAGTCATTTAATTTTAAACAAAAAGAAGTTAATTAAAATTATACTTGAAAAAATTTAAAGGATGCTTCATGAAAATAATTGTCTATGAAATCATAACAATCCATTCATGTCGTATAAGTTAAAAAACACATTCTTCTAATACTTTTGTTCGAAAAGTTAAAAAGTATCCCGTATTGAAAACTAAAAAAGATTCCTATCATATCATTTACTAAAAATTAACCAACAGGTAAAATTGGATTTAAATTTTTTTAGGAGGATAGAAATAATATTACATATTGAGGAAACATTGATGTGGATGATAAATATTTCCCAATAAATTTTGAAGTATAAACAAAAACGGATAAAAACGAGATTGTGATATTTTCTCTTACCTTAGGTTCGATATGCTCTATAAATTTATGGACCAACTATATTTTGATTTAAATAACGTAATTGACTTATTCCAGAATCTTATTCATCTTTATGATATCATATATGTTCATATTCTTATCTTCTTATTAGTAATTTTCATTGTTACTTGTTTTTCGGGTGTTCATTGCTTTATGTTCTTATGCGTGTTTTGTCTAATAAATTATTGTTCACATTTTTAGGTTACAGCTACATAATTTAAGGAATGGTATTAGTATAATATATATCATATTTATTCATTCAATTCGTTTATATAATCATGCTTTAATAAAGATCATGTAGAACGAATCGCATCTCACCGTGGAGACGGTAAACTATACGTCTTCACGAGCGACGATATCATTCCCATAATTGTGGAACGGTGTTGGAGTGGATGATATAATATCTAAGAATTATTATCATGTTATAATAATCATATATAGTTATTATTTACACCATTATACCCATCCAAGTAAGGTGGTGGTGGGAAACAGATTAAGCCACATCGTGGAGATGGTATTCCGTACGTACGCACGTGCGATGATTTCATTTTCCATAGGATGGATAGAAGGTGAAATATGGTTGTTTCATATTTATAATAATATATAAGTATATTATTTATACTGATGTTATTAATTTATGAGGAAAAAAAAGAAGAAGAAGTAGAAGAAGAAATAAATTTGAAAGGATCGGTAAAGGATATTACCTCTTCTTCGACGCGTCTCTTCTAAACCTCCTCTTAGGGAACTAAATATGGTATTTGAAGAAAACCAGGACCTATAGAATGTTTCTAGGGAAGTGGAGAAGAGAAATTTTCATGGGTTGTCCAAGATTTAATGCTCAAAATGTTGTGAGGAGGAGAGGGAGGACGTGCCGTTTTATAAGGGAGGAGAGGGGCACCTTTGGAAACATAAAAAAATATAAATTTATAATAAATTCAAACCACACATAAAAACCTCCAAAAAAATAACTCATATAGAATATGAGACGAGATATGGTTGTAATATCATCAAACAATAAAATTTAGACATGTTGGGAATTTATTTTAAACTTTATCAAATTGATTTTTCCTTATTTGATCTATTTAATTTTATTTTTGTTAACAATAATCAAAGTTTCAAATTGTTATAAATAATTACTTATGTGTTTTGATTTTTCCATAATTGGATCATTTATGACATTTTAGATAATATAAATTTTAATTTATAAATTTTAAATATTTTTGTGATTTTTAAAAAATTTTCTATTATGTTATTTTTATAAAATAAGAATAGTGTGAATTTTGATACTATTCATTTATTTGCATCCAAATAAAATACACACAAAGAAAATATTCAAACAAAAATATTTAATAGATTCCTAAAATGTCATATTCATCAATAAAATTCTTGGATCACATTAAATAGTTCATATAATATTTATTTTAATATTTTTAAAACAATTTATTTGATATTTCAATCAATAAAATAATTTCAACATCACTATTGTGTCATCATTAATGATAATTATTTAATACCTAAAAAATCTAAATAAATACACATGATTTATATAATTTAATTAAAATTTTGGAGACTATTAATTTTTTATGTTTTATAATGTTTATCACTAAATTAAAATTATTACACTTATAAGATATAATAGAGTGACATGTTGTTAATTTCTTTGGTTTTAATTATAATTATATCATTTTCATGGTCAATAGTTCATGAAAAGAATCTATTCCGACCCTGAGGTGATATGGTTGGACCTTTATTCATCCAATAGAATTTTGGAAGGTGGTAGGGTAATTTTATAATCTTATTTTTACCCTTAATTACCCGATTTACCTTTAATTATAGTAAATAAAAATAACCGTATTTACTATTCATAATGTAAAAAAAATAAAGGTAAACTATTGACATAATTTGGACCCAATTAATCCAAACATGGAATCCACTTTTCAAATTTCAAAACACATAATTTGCATTAATTAATTTAAAATTAATCCCATGGTTAAGAATACAGGTTTTAAAAGTTAAAACATTGTCACAGATTGAAATGTTTGTACCTATGCATTCAATTTAAAATTATTGGAAATTTCATACATTATATTAAATGGTAACAATATATTCTATTTATAATTTAAATCCCATTAAATTTTATCATTTATTCATATAAATTATCTTGATGAAAAAATATTTGTTTAAGAAAAATTTAGCGTATTTTTACTATTCATCAAAATATAAAAGTTATCAAAAAAGCATCAAATATTTATCCAATGTAAATTTTTATATCATGATTCTAAAGAATAAGTTTATTTTTTAAAATTGAACTTATAAAGTTGAAAAATTTATATTTGAAATGGGTGCGCCATCAAAAGGCGGTAAAACTGCATGTTTTTGAAAAATACTTCTTTTATCCGAAAAATTGATTTTTTTTCATATATCATTGTAGAAATTGTGAAAGATGATTTATAATATTATAAAATAAAAATTTCACTTAATACTATTCATAACAGCTAGTTCATGATATTATTATAATATATCATTGTTTAGTGAAACTAGGTATTGCGTACAACGCAAGCTATCGAGGAAGGTTTCTCTTGCATGTAACGCAACCCAAGCCAGTGTTGTGTGTAGTGAAAGATTCCTCTTGTGTTGCATATAACATAATACATTAAAAAATTTCTCATAAAATCTCAGGGTGTTACATTCTACCCCCCTTAAAAAGTATTCTGCCCTCGAAATTCATCACTTCTTAGCAAACAGATGAGGATACCTCTCCATCATCATATCCCCAAGTTCCCATGTAGCTTCTTCTAATTGGTGGTTCCTCCATAAAACATTAACCAAGCAAGTGGTCTTGTTTCGTAGAATTTTTTCGCTACGATCCAAAATCTATATGAGATGTTCTTCATAAGAAAGATCTTGCTTCAGGGGTACAACATTTGAGCTTTGCACATGTGAAGGATCAGGAATGTACTTTCTCAGGAGAGATACATGGAACACATCATGAACTTTAGAAAGATTCGTTGTAAGAACCAATAGGTAAGCTACTTTCTGAACAAGATCTGATATTTTTAAAGGACTGATATACCTAGGGCTCAGCATTCCCTTCTTTCCAAATCTCATTACTCTATTCCAGGGAGATATTCGTAAGAAAACTTTGTCACCCACTTCAAACTCTAGGTCTTTTCTTTAGTCGTCGGCATAAATTTTTGTCGACTCTTAGCTACTCTTATGTGTTGTTGGATACATCTGACCTTTTCTTCCATCTCATCAACAAGATCAGGGCCCAATAGCTTTCTTTTCCCAACTTCATCATAGCATGTTGGAGTTCTTCATTTCATTCCATAGAGAGCTTCATAAAGAGCCATCTAAATACGAGAGTGAAAGATATTGTTATAAGAAAATTCAACCAAAGGTAGGTGTTGATCCCAACCAACTATGAAATCCATAGATCATGCTCTCAACATGTCTTCTAATGTTTGAATTTTCCTCTCAGACTGACCTTCTGTCTGAGGATGATAAGTAGTGCTAAAACTCAAATCTGTATCTAGAGTATGCTGAAGACTTCACCAAAACTTCAAGGTAAACCTCGGATCCCAATCAGATATAATGGAAATTGGTACTCCATGAAATCTTACCACTTCCTTTACATATATCATGGCAAGATGATCATGAGAGAAATCGTCTCTAATAGAAATGAAGTGTGCCGACAGCGTAAGGAAATCAACTATAACCCAGAGAGCATTATTTCCTTTGGATGTTTTAGGAAATCCAGTGACAAAGTCCATAGAGATGGTTTCCCATTTCCATTATAGTATGGGTAATGGTTGTAACATCCCCTTAGACTTCTATCTCTCGGCTTTAACTTGATGACAAACCAATCATTGAGAGACATTTTCAGCAACATCTCTTTTCATGCCATCCCAGAAGAAGTACTCTTTCAGGTCCATATACATCTTCATGCTTCTAGGGTGAATATAGAATGAAGAACTATGAGTTTCATCCAATATTTCAATCTTTAATTCTGGGATGGGAGGAACACAAACCTGATTCCTGAACCTTATTATTTCATAAAAATCAATGTGGAATTCAGGAAAATTTCTCACCTTCTTTTGTAACTCTACATTTTCTTTCTATGCCACATTAATCTTCACATGTATAGATGGTTGAACATTCATTTGAGAAAGATAATATTTTTACCCTTCCATTATAATTCCAAGATCCATCCTTTGTAAATCCATAAATATTGGATCTTATGTGATCCTTATCATGGATAATCTATCATGGTCTTGTCGACTTAATGCGTCTTCCACCTTGTTTTCTTTCCTATAATGATAATGAATTGAACAGTTGTAATCTTTAATCAGATCTAACCATCTTCTTTGGGTCATATTCTGCTCCTTTGGTGTGAAAATATACTTTAAACTTTTATGGTCAGTATAAATATCACACCATTCACCCTAATGATAATGCCTCCAAATCTTCAATGAAAATATTACCACAGCTAACTCCAAATCATGAGTTGGGTAAATATACTAATTGATTTTCAACTGTCGTGAGGCATAATCTATCACCATATCATTTTTCATGAGAACACACCCCAATCCCTTCATGGACGCATCACTGTAGATCACAAACCTTTCTCCACTACAAGGAAGTGTGAGGACAGGTGCACTAGATAACCATTTTTTTAACTCCTTGAAATTCTCTTCACACTCCTCTGTCCAAATGAACATAAATCCTTTTCGAGTCAACCTGGCGAGGGGATTAGATAATCGGTAAAAATATTTCACAAAATGTTGATAATATCCAGCCAAACCAAGAAAACTTTGGATCTCAGTTACTGTTGTTGGTATCGACCATCTTTCGATGACCTCTTCTTTTGCTGGATCCAAAGATGTCCCATCTTTATAGATTATGTGACCCAGAAATGAATCTTTTTGAAACCAAAAATCACACTTGGTAAATTTGGCATAAAGGTTCTCCTTTCTCAGGGTCTTCAATATGATTATTAAGTGATATTCATGTTCTTACTTGCATTTTGAATAGACAAGAATATCTTCTATAAAGACTACCACAAACTGATCAAGATAGTCCTTAAAGACTCTATTCATTAGATCCATGAAGAGAGAAATAAAATTAGTAAAACCAAATGGCATCACTATAAATTCATATTGTCCATACCTAGTAGGGAAAGTCATCGTTGGTATATCCTCCATTTTGACCCTTAATTGATGATACTCAGAACGAAGATCAATTTTGGAAAAGTATTGATCTCGGCGTAGTTGGTCAAATAAGTCATCAATGCGTGGGAGAGGATAGTTGTTCGTGATAGTGATCTTGTAATGTTCTAGATAATCAATGCAGAGTCTCATTGATCCATCTTTCTTCTTAACAAATAGAATAGGTTCTCCACAAGGTGATAAACTAGGGTGTATTAATCCCTTATCAAGATTCTCTTGGAGTTGCTTCTTCAATTCTTGTAACTCAAGTGGTGACATTCTATAAGGTTTCTTTGAAATGGGAATAGCACCCGGTATGAGTTCTATTGAATACTCAACTTCACGGTTTGGTGGAAGACCTAGAAATTCCTCAGTAAAGACATCATCAAACTCCCGTACAATTGGAATATTATTAATCGTGAGTTTCTCTCTAACCATTTGAGATAAATAACCTTCATTTATTGGAATCAAGACCAATAATATGGAAGAAATTTCCACCAGAAGGTTATATTCATCCTTGCATCGATAGATGATCATAGATTGATCAGGAATATAAAATGTGACTTTCCTTATTTGGAAATTGAAATGAGCTCCATATAAAGAATTACAATCCATTCCAGGATTCTCATCAAAATCCACTATAGGAAGGATCACAAGATTTGCAGGAAGCACTTTCCCACAAAATTCAATCGGAGAAGAATTGTAAACATTTGAAGTGACTGTTGTGCCATTAGGAGTTGTCACAGCTAACTCAATAGATAATTATTGGGGTAGTACATCAATACCCTTAGAAAATTTTTCAGAAATAAAATAGTGGGTAGATCCAGAATCAAATAAAACATTCTCTACTTTAGAGTGGATGGTAAGTGTACCTTTCACCACTTCATTATCGTACTCCACATCGCCGATAGAAATTTCATGTGACTTTCCTTTTTTTGGCCTTTAGAGTTTGTTGATGTCGATCATAATAAAAAACCCTTATATTAGGGCATTTATTGGTATAATTCCCCATTTCCTTGCACTTGTAACATTGAAGTGTAGGAGGTGCATTCTGTGTAGCCTTTTCTTTGACCACATCACTAGAAATCTTTTTCCCATCACTGTGGAATTCAATTGCCCGATTACCTTCTTTTCCACACTTAAAACATTTACTTGTCCCTTTAAGATAATTCCCTCCATGTTTCTTTCCACACATTGAGCATAAGGGAAAACTTATCTTCTTTTTAGTGTGGTCTTTAGATTTTCTGTTGAATTCCATTTTCATATTCTTATCAAACCCATATGGCTTATGGGTTACTCCAATATCCATATCAACCTTGAGAGCACATTGAAAAATTTCCTCATAGATATTTAAGTCCCTTATATCTAATTCTTTTCAGAGACTTGGTTTTAAGACACTAAAGAATCGATCGATATTACTCTCAGGTTGGGTAATAATCCCAGAAGCGTTCCTTGAGTGTCTTGTAAAATTTTCTTCATAGGTACCAACAGATTCTTCATCCTTTTTCTTTAGTTCAAGAAAATCCTTATCCATCTTTGTTCGAATAATACGAGGGAAGTACATATTGAAAAATAAGTTCATGAACTCATCCCATTCCATGGACTCAATTTCATCCCTTTTCCTTGTATTCATGACAAGATTCCACAATTTATCAGCTTTAGCTTCCAAAATATATACTACTAAGATGAATTTATCATGTTCAGAACATTGTAGAACTGAAAATATATTTTTCATGGTACTGATCCATTGTTCAGTGACTAATGGATAAAAATAACCTCTGAATGAAGGTGGATTCTACCTCATGAAGGATTCAACAGAATGATTCTCCCTCGTTTTCTCGTGTGGATGTATTGTATGATTCATAGCTTGAGAAAGTTGTGTGAGCATGGCTATAAGAAATTACATTCCAACTCCCATAACATTTGGTTGCTCAGGGGGGACAATCAATGAATTTCTTGATGCATTCAGCATTAACATGGTTTCTTTGGGTTCCAGCCATTGACTAAAACCAAGAATTTTAGTGTGAGAAACACTAATCATAATAGGAAAACCACATAATCAAGAATAAAATTTCACACTTTATGTCATATCATAGGTTATTCATGGCCATTTCTAAAACACTAATATTGTGTTCTATTCTTTGACATATCCTTTCGGTTCTTACTAATCCTTCACATCCTAATTTCCAAAGGTTGACTATACCCTTCCTCTGATACCAGCTATAACAAACCATACATTACACAAATTGTTATTACTTCAGAGTTGAATCACACTTATTTAAACATATAACAAAACCATGATAGGACCATATAAGTATAGTGTATTTAGAAACTGATAAATGTAAACAACTGGTTCATAAATCATCTACATTGTATCCCGCTTATTTCATCATATCTAGAGTCCCTTTTGGCTTATCATACTTAGTACCCTTCTTCCTGACCTGGGGAAAACAAAACATACTAATGTGTGAGCTCAAATGATCAGTAAGGGTAAACAAATAAATATCAATCATATCATATTCATAAGAACATAACATTTGGATAATCTTAAACTGCAAAAGAGATCATAATATCATGACATGGGATAAATCATAGTAGTGAAATGTAATCCAAATAATCATAAAATAAAACATGAAACTTTGGGGAATACACACATAATCATAGAAAATAATTTCATATTATTCAAGACTCATTTCCAAGACCATCATAGTAGAAAAAGTCCATTACTGAATCGAGTTCACTTCTCGTTCTAGTCCTGTATCACTGAACCAGATTAACTTGTCGTTCCAACCATGTCTATCTCATGAGATATAAATTTTTACCAAATGCATTGGAGGGATATATAGGTCCCACCCATCTCATAATGAAACCATTCGAATGTGTGCCAAAAAATCACAAATCACAAATCATAGCATAACCCATGTAATAAAAATGGGATTCTTAAACATCAAGCCATCATAACATTATCCATATACGATAAAACACTTCATAAAAATAACTACATCATAACATAATCAAATAAATGTAATAAATGGAAAAAATAGAACTCTATATTATCTTAGATGGAAAATCATTTTGATAAAACACTTGAACTCCATTCTTGAGGAAAATATCCCTTTTTACTTCAAAAACATTTTCACTTTATCAACATGTCATACTATTTTAAACAAAAAGAAGTTAATTGAAAATAAACTTGAAAACATGTAAAGGATGATTCATGGAAATAATGTTCTAGGAAATCATAACAATCCATTCATGATGTATAAGTTAAAAAACATTCTTCTCGAACTTTGGTCGATAAAATCAAAGAGTATCTCGTACTGAAAACGACAAAAGATTCCATTCATATCATTTACAAAAAATTCACCTATAGGTAAAATTGGATTTAAAGAATTTTAGGAGGATAGAAATAATATTACATATTGACGAAACATGGATGTTGATGATAACTAATCCCCAGTAAATTCTGAAATATAAACAATCTCGGATAAAAATGAGATTGCAAGATTTTGCCTTACTTTAGGTCTGATATGCTCTGTACGTTTCCTAACCTCCTGTATAATAATTTAAATAATTTTATTGACTTATTCCAGAATCATATTCATTTTTATGATATCATATATGGTCATATTCATATCTTCTTGTTAGTAATATTTCATTGCTAACTGTTATTCGGGTGTTTATTGCTTTTTGTTCTTATACGTGTTTTGTGGAATAAATTCTCCTTCCCCTTTTTAGGTAATAGCTACATAAATTATGGAATAGTATTAGTATAATATATATCATATTTCTTAAATCAATTAGTTTATATAATAATGGTTTAAGGAAGATCATGTAGAATGAATAACATCGCACCGTGGAGATGGTAAGCCATACGTACGTACGAGCGACGATATTGTTCCCATAATTATAGAATGGTGTTGGAGTAGATGATAGAATATCTCAGAATTAGTATAATGTTATAATAATCATATATAGTTATTCTTTACACCATTATACCCATCCAAGTAAGGTGGTGGTGGAAAACAGATTACACCACGGCGTGGAGATGGTATTCCGTACGTACACACGCGCGATTATTTCATTTTCCATAGGATGGATAGAAGGTAAAAGATGGTTGTTTCATATTTATAATATCATATAAGTAAATGTATGATAATAATGATATTAATTTAAGAATAAACAAATAATGATGAATAATGATAAGAAGGAATAAATTTGAAAGGATCGTTAAAGGATATTACCTCTTCTTCGACACGCCTCTTCTAAACCTCTTCTTAGGGAACTAAAGTATGTCTTTGAAGAAGACCAATAGAAATATTATGTTTCCAGGGAAGTGGAGAAGAGAAATTGGTAGGGTTTGGCTGAGCTTTAAGCCTCAAAATTTTGTGAGGAGGAGAGGGTGGAGGTTCCCTTTTATAAGGGAGGAGAGGGGAACCTTTGGAAACATAAGAAATATTAATTTATAATAAATTCAAAAACCACATAAAAACCACAAAAATGACTCAATTCGAATATGAGATGCGATATGGTTGTAATATCACAACCAAATAAATTCATACATTTTTGGAATTTATTTTAAACCTTTTCAAATTGATTTATCCTTATTTAATCTATTTAATTTTATTTGTGGTAATAATATTCTAAATTTTAAATTGTTATAAATAATTACTTATGTGTTTTAATTTGTCCATAATTGGATCACATATGATATTTTAGACCATATAAATTTCAATGTATAATTTATAAATATTTTTGTTATTTTCAAACAATTTTATAATATGTAATTTTTATAAAATAACAATAGTGTAAATTTTAACAATATTCATTTATTTTCATTTAAATAAAATCCACACATAGAACATATTCAAAGAAAAATATATAACAGATTTTTAACATGCCATATTCATCAATAAAATTCTTGGATAACATTAAATAGTTTTTATAATATATATTTTATTATTTTTAAAACCATTTATTTGATATTTCAATCAATAAAATAATATCAACATCACTATTGTGTCGTCATTTATAATAAATTTTTAATCCCTAAAAATTCTAAATAAATTCAGATGGTGTAGATAATGTTTTTTATCTTTCTAGAGATGATTCATGTTCAATTTTTTATATTTTTTATCAGTAAAATTAAAATTATTACACTAGTAACATATTAGAGAGTTACATGTTGTCACTTTCTTTGGTTTTAATTATAATTATATAAATTTCATGGTAAATTGTCCATGAAACGAATATATTCCAACCTTTAGGTGATATGGGTCGACCTTTATTCATCCAATAGAAATTTTTCGGGTGTTAGGGTAATTTTATAATCTTATTTTTACCCTTAATTACCTGATTTACCTTTAACTGTAGTAAATAAAAATTACTATAGTTACTATTAATAATGTCAAAAAAATAAAAGTAACCTATTAACATAATTTTTGGACCCACTGAATCCAAATATAGAATCAATTTTCCAAAATTAAAAACACAGACGTTTCAGTAATTAATTTAAAATTTATCTTGTTGTTATGAAAATTGGTTGTAAAAGTTAAAACATTGTCAAAGATTGAAATGTTTTTACCTATAAAATTCAATGTAAAATTAATTGAAATGACATAAATTATATTAAATGGTATAAATATATTATATTTATACATTAAAACCATTAAATTTTATCATTTAACCATAGAAATTATCTTGATTAAAAAATTTGTCTTTAAGAACAATTTAGCATATTTTTACTATTAATCAAAATATGAAAGTTATCAGAAAAGTATCAAAAATTTATCCAATGTCAATTATTATATCCTGATTCAAAAGAAGAATCTTATTTTGTAAAATTTAACTTATAAAATTTTCATAATTTATATTTAAAATTGGTGCACCATCAAAATGCAGTAAAACTACATTTTTTTGAAAAATATTTCTTTTATCGGAAAAAATTGATTTTGGTTTCATAACTCATTATAGAAAATGTGTCAGATGAATTATAATGTAATAAAATTCAAAATTCTTTTAATTCTATTAATAATGGCTAGTTCATGATATTATAATAATATATCGTTGTTTAGTGAAACACAGTATTGCGTACAACGCAAGCTATAAAGGAAGGTTGTTCTTGGGTGTAACGCCAGTGAATCCAGTGTTATGTTTAGTGAAAGTTTCCATTGCTATTGCGTATAACATAAGACAGTAAAAAAATTATCATAAAATCTCAAGGTGTTACATTGAATATCAATAGACACTTTTATAATGATGGAATTCACAATGACAGACTTTCATAACCAAATAGTCAAGGCCTTGTGCCAAGACTACAAATAAAATTTTGTGAAGGCCCTGTGCCAGGACTACAAATAAGATTTTGTCAAGGCCTTGTTCCAAGACACTACTTTGTCTCATGAGACCTACCAATGCATCAAGGAGCTATAGCAGGCTCCACCCGTCACTTACTAAGTCCATTGCATTCCTCATATGAAAATTTTGAAACATAACATAAACACTCATATTAAAACTTGAATAAAAAATGTCAATAATTTATCCACAAACCATGAATGGTATAAAAATAGCACAACTATAGTAAAACATAACTCATTCAATAAAATATAGAATATTTTATTGTAATATATTAACCTCAATCGAGAATAATGAAGGATATTGATATAGATGGAAATAATCATCATAACTATTTGAGAGAAATATCCCCCTTTTTCTTGAAATCATTTAAATGTCACACTATTTTTCATGAAGCCGTTAAAAATTATATTTTTGAATAAAAGTGTCCCATACCACATTGAAACATTAAATAGGAACATTCTTTTTAAAACATTACTGTTAATATGAATAAATCCTTAAAACCATTTTTAAAATGTGGACATTAATAAGATAAATTTAAAAGAATAAAATGTTAAAACATTTAAAATGATATTTTAATTAGATTTCCTAACCAAATGAAAGATGATTTAATACAAATAATTGAAGTAATAAAAACTATATAATATCTTGAGAATAAAGGATTTCATGATATACTATGTCAAAGGATACTATATACACCATATAAAAGTGAATTGATACATAACAACAAAGAAGTCTCTAAGTAATGTAAATTCAGATGAAATCCCTTATAAAGAAACTATCCTTAGGTAAAGGATAATAAATGACATAATTATGTGTGAACAATATAAATACATTCAATATTATTGGACATTAAGTGGAAATAAATCATAGGACATTCACACATATTCTTGAAAAAACAACACCCACGACATGGATGTTTAACTCAATGAATGGAAATTGAGTTAAGATCCTCTTGATATCAATGACTTGAGAAATTATCAATGGAGTGATTATTTGTGTCAAATATATATCCACAAAAAGGGGAGTGTAAATTACTACCCAAATAATAAATAGTGATTCCACACATAATCTTGGAGTAAAATAATCAATGAAGTAAGTGTAAAGCCCATTGACTAGAAGTTGAAATTTGAAATTCCCTTACCAATTTGGAAACTTATGATACATAAAACCCATGAAAGAAGGATCATACAATGAATATGTAAATAAACATAATTTAAATTATATCACACCAAGAATACAATCATGGAAAATACATAAACCACACAAAAGGAAATAGTGGCCAATATAGCATGAATCTCATGTGAATAAAAAGTGAGATAAAAAACCCTTACTTTGTTGTAATAAATCAAGTCGTATGACCAAAAGTTTATAACCACCCAATTAATCACATAATACCATGAATATAAAGATAATAATTATAATATATATCAAATTTCAATACACAATATGCCACATCCAATAAATAAGTCACAAAAAATGGAAATCTCAAAGAATTAAAAGTGAGATAAGAAACCCCTTACTTCATTGTAATCAATCGAGTCATTTGACCTAAAGTTAATAACCAGAAAATAAATCATACAATAACATTAATATAAATAGAATCATGATAATATATATCAAATGGATGTACATAATACACCACATCCAAAAAATATGTGGCGAATGGAAATCTCATAGAATTAAAAGTGAGATATGAAACCACTTACTTTGTTGTAATCAATCGAATCATATGACAAAAAGTTAATAAAAACCAAATTAATCACATAATACCATGAATTTAAAGAGAATAGTGATAATATATATCAAATTTAAGTACACAATACACCACATCCAACAAAAAAGTGGCGAACAATGGAAATCTCACAGAATTAAAAGTGAGATAAGAAACCCCATACATTGTACTTTTCCTTGGTCAAGGGTAGGATATCATCCTGTATAATGGTAAAATAATTGATATTAAATTATAAAAGAATCATATATAATAATATGATATCATATATGATCTTTTAATACTGCTTTGTTAATAATATTTAAGTATTATCGTCGTTTCAGGTGTTAACTGATTCATTTTCCATTATATGATTTGTTTCGTAAGTAGTGTTTATTATGAACATGATGTATCATATTCATATTAATAATGATATTATTTTTTTAAAAATTATTTTTTATAATCTAATGAAAATTAGTCTTGATCAGATTAAATGGGGAATGAATCTCATCGTGTTCGTGGAGACGTTAATCTGTACGTACGCACGAGCGACAATATCATTATTTTGATATTAAAATAATATTTAATTGGATGGTATATAATATATAAAGAATAATTATCATGATATATTTATTATTTACATCAATTACACATCATTATTATACCCATCCAAATAATAACTTATTGAATAAAAATTACACCACGATGTGGAGACGGTAAGCCGTACGTACGCATGTATGGTGAAATGTAAATAAAAAGATGTATAGAATAATGAATATGGTTGTAACATATTAATAATTACATCATAGTATATAGAAAATAATGGAGTTATTATTTTATAATGGAAAACAACAAAATAAATAGGAAGTTGATGAAGAAAGGAACTTGAATGAGGTGATGAAATATTTATCTCTTCTTCAGTTTCTTCCTTTTGATTTGATCAAAAGAGATCCATAAGTTGGATTTATGACTAAAGAAAAGCCACTAAGATGAATGGAGGATAGTTGAGAGGGTATTTGGGTAGTGTTTGGCAGAGCCAAATGGTTTTGATGTTGTGAATTTGAGGGATGTGCGAGTTCCCTTTTATAAGAGGGGTGAGGGGTACCTTAGAAAAATCTAGAAATATTATTTTATAATAAAATAATTTTTGGTATCAAATGGCTAAAAATTGAATTATTTAAAGGATAAGGTGGGGATGGGTCTAAAAACACTCGACCAATAGGTTTTAGACAAGTTTGGGTCACTATATTAACTTTATTATTTAGATTTAACTCTTAGTTAAATGGTTTGACATTTACCAAGTTTCTTGGTATTTTTATATTTTATGGTAAATAAACATACTATAAACATCTAAGAGAACCCCAAGTGGTTCATTAATGATAAAAATATCATTATATAAGTATTTTGGATGAAACTTATATTTTTTAGGAATAGAATATCAATTAATAATATAATATTTGTTTTAAAACTCTTTTATGTCAATTTTGACACTATTTGTTATTTTTTTGCTAAATTCATAACAACATTATTACATTGAAAAAAATAATCTAACAAACCTTAACATGTAATATTAACCTATAAAATTAATTGAAATCATGAAAAGTCTCAAATTACATTTCTTTGGATTTTTATAATATAAATTATTTTATTCTTTCCTTAATATGGTAATTACTGCAACATCATTGTTTCATAAATAAATTTAATTATTTAATTTATAAAAAATATAAATAAAATACCATTATTTAGGGAATATTTTTAGATTTCCAATGAATATTTATAGTTGAATTTATCTTATGAGTAACCCTATATTAAAAATGTTTTAGTTATTATACTCTGAATTTAACACTTTTAACTCTTCTTTGAATTAAATAATAATAAATGTCCTTATCTAATACAAGTGGACCTAAAGGGTCATATTTTAGTCCTATGTTTGTTTTTGGTCGAATTAAATTTATCCAATAGATTTAGGACATGTTTTAGTGTAATAATTATAATATCATTTTTACCCTTAATTACCCTATTTACTTTTAACTGTGGTAAATAAATGTCAAAAGTCACTATTCACCAAACCAATTGTCTTATTGAAAAAAATTTTACTCACTAATATCAACCGTGTCTCTAAGATTTTTGAAAATCAATTCACAAAAGCGGTAAAATTATGTTTTATTCAAATTTTCAAATGTTCCTATGAGGGGGGTAATGGACGGTTAAAAGTTTAATAAAATTATGATATATATAAAATTATTATAAACTGAATCCAATGAATTAAATTGAACACATATATGTAATATGTATATATTTTGACATAAAATAAATTTAAATAAAATAAATAATTATTTAAATAAAAAATCCGGTTTTAAACTATAACTCCGTGTTTTTCACTATTCATCAAAAATTGAATCTTTTCAGAAAAATACCTAAAAGCCACCCTAAGTTAATTTTGATATTCTGAATCCAAAAATGAATTCCATATTGTAAGATAAAATTTATAAAATTTCAAACAGTGGGTATTACTATTCATAACAGCTAGTTTGATTGGTCGTGGTGTGTTAGAATCTCAAAGTTGTATACAACGCAAGATATTACATTATTCAAAGGGAAACCGACTATGGAAGCTTAGGGTGTTATATTATTACCCCCTTTTGGAAATTTCATCCTCTCAATTTTAAAATTTTGGCTTGGGAACATAATTGAAAGTCCCATATCAGAAAAAGAGTCAATAAAACTATCACTTTAAAAGAAAGAAAGAGAAGTACAAATGTCACCCGAGGTAATCCATATTAGGATTCCATGTATAAAATCATGGATATTGATGATAAACTAAGTGTCAAGTTCTGATGGAGAGGGATAGAAAAAATGATCAGGAGAATGTGAACAATAAGAAAACAATAAACTTGTGGTGGGACAAACGGTCATTAGTTTCCCAGTAGGAAAAATAAACGGACAATGTTTTTTGTTTTGTTTTAAGATTCATTTCATAAAGACGAGGAATTTATTTATGGGATTGACTAATAAAATAAAGAGATATACCTACTTTTTCAGTAGAGTTTCATTATTTAATAAATTTATACCACTAACTCGATTTTTTTCAAACGATGAGTATTCAAGATGACTTGGTCACATCCGAAGATATAGAATCAACTTCTAGAGAATAACATGATCTACAAAGGATAAAATATATATTTACCTTGCCTTTTATGATTAATCAAAACCAAAACGGTTATTAAAAGATCAGATGATGCCCCAAAAGGATATTCCATTAGAGAGAGAGACATTAATCTTTATTACTAAAATTAAACCAAAAAAACCCCAAAGTTAAACAAATACCATTCAATAAACAATTTTCATTGAAATCCATCAATTTAATCCAAAATAATATTGACACCCAAAACGTAGAAGAATTTTTTTATGTAGTCTTCCAGGGTAAATTGTATCTCCAAATGAAAAAGGCTACTTTGAAAGTAACATACTTAAAAGTAATTAACGTAATCACATTTTCTCTATTATAGGTTAATCATTTCAAAAAATAACCCAAATCATTATAAATACACAATAATAAAATAGATAAAAATCCACCATTACTCCTCAAATGAAATCCCATAGTATTCTATTTTTATTATCCATATAGTGTTCCCAACAGAGTGAACGACTTCCAAAATAACATTTATCACGTAATCACCAAATCATTTTCCTATACTAACGGTATTCATTAGATAAGACATAAGATCCCAAATCGACATATTATTGATCAGTAAAATCATTTTAATAAAAATCATTAGTATCATTAACCAGTGACTTCACATAGTCAAGTGGTAAGTGATAAATCCCAATCACACTCTGGTTGTGGGTTCTATTATCACATATTTGTCCGACGTGACGGGTTGTCACATGGTCTGCGTGTTGTCCTTTTTCAAAAACTCTATTTTACAACATTACCAAAATGAGATAAATTCATCAAAATAACCATAACATAATTTAAACACAAATTTTATCTCATACCTTGCATTTTCATCCCAAAATATAATAACTTGTAATTTCCTCAAACCCAATGATCATCTGGAACCAAATGGTTATTTATACCTATATCCACAAGAGAAAGGATAATTCATCCACAAATATCATTAACCCATGAAACACTATAGGGTTACAAATACAAGGGAAAATTATTCCAATGTAATCACATCAACAAGGAGCACTAATACTTTTAAACATTTCTCCTACCATTTATTTCCACATAGCTTCTTCTTTGACCATGAAAACATCCTATAGAATAGGGAATTCACTCGGGTAATGGCCAGGTCCCATACATTTATGGCAAATGACTGTAATGGATTCTTGGGAATATTTTTATTTTCTTCCATATCACTCTACATTTTTTCTTGGAAATTATTTACTTTATGTCCTACTTTCCCACACGTAAAGCATTTCTTTGTTCCATTGAGACACTTTCTGGGGTGTATCCTTCCACATTTCCTCAATGATGGAAATTTAGGATTCTTTTCTCCAAGGTATCCACTATTGGAGCTCTTATCATTCATCACCTTTCTCTTCATTTTTGGAACCGGGAGTTGGTTAATATATATGTTGTAGATCATATTTTTGGAAAACTAATTTGGAATGAACACGATATGTTTTATTTCTATCAATAATCCATTTTTTTCTCATTTACACCACCATTACCACCTTGTACATCATGCTCAAAGTTACTATGACTTCCTTGGAATCTGGCCATTGACTAAAACTAGAAAGTATTGTGTGAGTAACAGTAGTCATAAAATCATTTAGAGAATATCATTACACAATATTTTCAATTTTAAACACCTTAGTATTAACCAAGGTTATGTATTCTCATCTTATATTAAAATCATTCAAATTGTTTTGTAATAAAATGTAAATTATCCTAACCATATCCCCCGGTAGTGTCGTAACCAAGAGTGCAACAAGGCTCGTTGTCGTAAACTAGTTCTCGTTCGAGTCTAGATAAAAGCGATGTTTTCGGGTTTTACCCCTAGGTAAATTATTTTCTGAGATGCCTCTACCTACTCATATCCAGATAGAGATGTATTGCTTGGAAAAATCACAAAATCACTTCAAAATAAAATAGTGGCCAATATAGAATGAATCACATGTGAATAAAAAGTGAGATGAAAACCCATACTTCGTTGTAATCAATCGAGCCGTATGACCGTAATTTAGTAACCACCAAATGAATAATAGTATACCAAGAATATAAAAATAATCATGATAATATATATCAAATGGTTGTATAAAATACACCACATCCAATAAATAATTGGCGAACAATGGAAATCTCACAGAATTAAAAGTGAGATAAGAAACCCCTTACTTCGTTGTAATCAGTCGAGTCGTATGAAGAAAAGTTAATAACCACCGAATGAATCATAGGATACCATGAATATAAATAGAATAATGATAATATATATCAAATAGAAGTATACAATACACCACATCCACTAAATATGTGGAGTACAATGGAAATCTCACAAAATTTAAAGTGAGATAAGACACCCCTTACTTCGTTGTAATCAATCGAGTTGTGTGACCAAAAGTTAATAACCACAAAATTAATCATATAATTACATGAATATAAAGAGAATCGTGATAATATATATCAAATGGAAGTACAAAATACACCACATCCAATAAATAAGTGGCCAATAATGGTAATCCCACATAATTAAAAGTGAGATGAGAAGCCCCTTACTTTGTACATTTCCTTGGTCGAGGGTAGGTTATCATCATGTATGATGGTGAAATAATTGTTATTAAATTATACAATAATCTTATACATTATTATGATATCACATGTGATCTTTTAATATTGCTTTGTTAATAATATTTTAGTATTATTGTCGTTTCGGGTGTTAACTGATTTGTTTTCCATTATATGCTTTGTTTTGTAAGTAATCTTTGTTATGAATAGTATATATCTTATTAATATTCAGAATTATATTAAATATTTAAGCATTATTTTTAATAATCTAATTAAAATTAGTCATGAATTCATTACGAGGGGGAATGAATCTCATCGCGTTCGTGGAGACGGTAATCTGTACGTAAGCACGAGTGACAATATCATTATTTAGATATTAAAATAATATATAATTGGATGGAATATCATATATAAAGAATAATTATCATGTTATATTTATTATTTACATCAATTACACATCATTACTATATCCATCCAAATAATAATGTATTTAATAACAATTACACCATGACATGGAGACTATAAGCCGTACGTATGCACATATGGGGACATGTCATTAAAAAGATGTATAGATCAATGAATATGGTTGTACCATATTAATAATAACATCACAGTATATAAAAGATTCTGGATTTATTATTTTATAATGGAAACAACAAAGAAATAGGAATTGTAAGAAGAAAGGAACTTGAATGAGGTGATGAAATATTTACCTCTTCTTCAGGTTCATGCATTTGATTTGATCAAAATGGTTATATAGGTTGGATTTCTGACTAAAGGAAGGCCTCTAGGATTAAGGGAGAATAGTTGAGAGGGTATTTGGGAAGAGTTCGGCTGAGCCAAATGGCTCTGATGGTGTGATTTTGGGGGAAGGTGGACTGCTCTTTTCTAATAGGGGTGAGGGGTACCTTATGAAAAGCAAGAAATATTATTTTATAATAAATTCATTTTCGGTTTATAATGGCTCAAAAATGAATTATTTAAATTCTATGGTGGTGAAAGGTCAAAAATCACTCAACCAATAGGTTTTTGATAAGTTTGGGTCACTATATTAACTTTATCTTTTAGATTTTACTCTTAGTTAATTAGTTTGACATTTACCATGTTTCTTTGTATTTTTATATTTTATGGTTAAAAATCTTACTATAAACATCCAAGAGAACCCCAAGTGGTTAATTAATGGTAAAACTATCGTTATATAAGTCTTTTTGTAGAACCTTAGATTTATAGGAATAGAATATCAATTAATAATATAAAATTTGTTTTAAAAACTCTTTTACGTCAATTTTGACACAATTTGGTATTATTTTCTAAATTCATAACAGTATTATTACTTCAAAAAAAATCATCTAACCTACCCTAACAAGTCATATTTACCTATAAAATTAGTGTAATTCATAAGAAGTCTGAAATTACATTTATTTGGATATTTATAACATAAATTATTTTAATCATTCATTAATATGGTAATTACTGCATCATCATTGTGTCATAAATAAATTTTATTATTTAATGTATAAAAAAATTCATTATGTATGAAATATTTTTATCATTCCAATGAATATTTATAGTAGAATTTATCATATGTGTAACACAATATTAATAATGGTTTAGTTATTAAACATTGAATTTAACACTTTTAAATCTTCTTTGAATTAAATAATAATAAAAGTCCTAATCTAATCCAGGTGGAACTAAAGGATCATATTTTATTTCTATGGTTGTTTTTGGTCGAATTAAACTTATACAATATAATTAGGACATGTTTTGGGGTAATAATAATATCATTTTTACCCTTAATTACCCTATTTACTTTTAACCGTGGAAAATTAAAGTCAAAAGTTACTATTCAAAAAAATTATTTTTATCTTATTGAACCACATTTTACTTACTGATATCAACGGTGTCTCTCGGATTTTTGAAATTTAATTTACAGAAGCGGAAAAATTATTTTTTATTCAAATTTGTATATGCTCCTAAGAGGTGGGTAAAATACGGTTAAAAGATCAAAAAATTATTATATATCTAAAATTATTATAAACTGACTCCAATGAATTACATTGAACATATATAGGTATTATGTATCTATTTTGGCCTAAAATAAATTTAAAAAAAATAAATAATTATTTAAATAAAAAATTCGCTTTTAAACTATAACTCAGTGTTTTTCACAATTCATCAAAAATTCAAAGTTTTGAGAAAAATACAAACAATTCACCCTAAGCTACTTTAGATATTTTAAATCCAAAAATGAATTCCATTTTGAATGATAATTTGTTTAAAATTTCAAAAAGTGGGTATTACTATTCATAACTGCTAGTTTGAATGGTGGCGGTGTGTTAGAAAATTGAAGTTGCGTGCATTTAAATCTATTACATTATTCAAAGGGAAATGTACCATGGAATCTTGGGGTGTTACATTCTTCCCCCATTTTTTAATTTATATCCTCGTAATTTTAAAAATTGTGCTTGGGAACATAATTGAAAGTCCCACATCAGAAAAAGAGTCAATAAAACTATCACTTTAAAAGAAAGAAATAGAAGTACAAAGGTCACCTGAGATAACCCATACTAGGATTCCATGTAGAAAAACATGGATATGGGCGATAAAATAAGTGTAATGTTCTGATGGAGAGGGATACAAGACATGATCAGGAGAAAGTGAACAAAAACAAAACCGTAAACTTGTGATGGAAAAAACAGTCATCAGTTTCCTAGTAGGAAAATTAAATGGACAACATTTCTTCTTAGTTTCATTTCATAAAGATGAGGAATTTATTTATGGGATTGACTAAGAAAATAAAGAGGTATACTTACTTTTTATGAAGAGTTTCATTATTTAATAATTTTTTACCACTAACTCATGTTTTTCAAATGATGAGTATTCAAGATGACTTGGTCACACCAGAAGAGCTAGAATAAACATCAAGAGAATCACATGATCCACAAAATATAAACTATATATTTACCTTGTATTTAGATATTAATAAAAATAAAAATGATTAGTACAAAATCAGATGATCCCCCAAAAGGATATTCTTATAGAGAGAGAAACACTAATCTTAATTTCTAAAATTAATCCAATAATACCCCAAAGTTAAATAAATACCAATCAATAAACAATTTTCCTTAAAATCCTTCAATACAATCCAATCTAATATTGAATCCCAACATAGAAGAAAATGGTTATGTAGTCTTCCAAATTAAATTGTATCTCCAAATTACATAGGGTACTCTTAAAGTCACATATTTAAAAGTAATTAACCACATCCCATTTTCTCTATTATTGGTTAATCATTTCCATAAATAACCCAAATCAATATAAATCCACAATAAAAACATAGATAAAAATCCAACATTACTCCTCAAATAAATTCCCATAGTATTCTATTTTCCTTAGGCATATAGTGTTCCCAATAGAGCGAACGTCTTTCAAAATAACAATTATCACTTAATCCCAAAATCATTTTTCTATAATAAGGTTATTCATTAGATATGACATAAGACCCTAAATAAAATAATTATTGATCAATAAAATAATTTATCTAAAAATCATTAGTCATGCTAACTAGGGACTTCATGTAGTCCATTGGTAGGTGATAAATCCTAATCACACTCTTGTTGTGGGTTCGATTCCCACATCTTTGTCCGACGCGACGGGTTGTCACACGGACTTCGTGCTGTCTTTCTTCAAAAACTATATTTTATAACATTTCCAAAATCAGATAAATTCCTCAAAATAACCATAACATAACTTAAACACAAATTTTATCTCATACCTTTCATTTTCATCCCAAAATATATTAACTTGTAATTTCCTTGAACCCAATGATCATATAGAACCAAATGGTTATTTATAACTATATACACAAGAGAAAAAATAATTATTCCTCAAATATATTTTTCACATGACAAACTACATGGTTATAAATACAGGATAAAATTATTCCAATGTAATCCCATCAATAAGAATCACTAATACTTTTAAACATTCTCTTAACAATTTATTTCCACATTTCATCTTCTTTGACCAAGAAAATATCCTATAGAATAGGGAATTAACTCCGGTAATGGCCTGGACCGTTAAATTTATTGGAAATGACTGTAAAAGGATTCTTGAGACCATTTTTATTTTCTTCCATAGTACTCTTCATTTTCCCTCCGCAATTCTTTACTTTATGTCCTTCTTTCCCACACATAAAGCATTTATTTGTTCCATTGAGACACTTTCCTGGGTGTCTCCTTCCACATTTCCTCCATGATAGAAATTGAGGATTCTATTCTCCATGGTCTCCACTGCTGGAGATCTAATCATTCATCACCTTTCTCTTCTATATTGAGTCTGGGAGTGGGCTAATATATATGTTGTTGATCATAATTTTGGAAAACTGATTTATCATGAACACAATATCTTTTATGCCTATCAACATTCGATTTTTTTCTCATTTCCACCGTCGTTCCCACCGTGTACAAAATGCTCAAGGTTACAATGGATTCCTTGGAATCTATCCATTGAATAAAACTAGAAAGTATTGAGTGAGTAACAGTAGTCAAATTGTTTTTAGAGAATATCATGACAACATATTTTAAATTTTAAACACCTTAGTATTAACCAAAGTCATTTATTCTCATCATATATTAAAATCCTTCAAATAAATTTTAAAATAAAATGTAAATTATCCTAAGAATATCCCCCGGGAGTGTCATTACTAAGAGTATAGCAAGGTCCGTAGTCATTCACCAGTTCCTGTTCGAGTCTATATCAAAGCATTGTTTTTGGGTTTTACCCCTAGGTGCATCTGTTTCAGAGCTTCCTCTACTTTCTTGTATCCAGATAGGGATATATTTCTTGGAAAACTGAAAAAATCTCTACAATTACAAAATATTATGAAGTTTTTCTATACTAATCCTCAAAGTCTATATTAAGGATATGTGCTCTAGTAAGAGTTTATGTAAATCTAGTTTCCAAGGTTTTTACTATACATCCACTGACACCAACTGTATCGCCCTGACCCCAGAATCCTAAATTCGGTGCATTATTACCTATCCCTGGCATGAACACAAAAGATCAAGTCTCAAAAGACTGATTAGTTTAGTAGCCTTGGAAGTACTACATACATTCATAAGGTTTAAATTACATCATTAAAATGAAAAATACAACAACATTTTTTCCATAGACAACAATGAGATCCCTTAGAATATCCCTGCAGGTCAGTCATAATATACTTATTCACATCCAAGGAAAAATTAAACATAGAAAGGGGTGAGCTCAGATTCCCAGGAAGGATAACAATATTGTAGAAACATTCATAAATAAGCATAAACCTTTAAGGCAATGTATAAAACTGAAACAAAAGCTATTTAAACATTAACATCAGTATAATATTGCAAAGATAAAATCGAATAATTATATTAACTTATTCAAATGAATATTCTACTAGTTTAATAATCACACGCAATATCAATAGCCACATTCCTAATAATGGAATTCATAATGCCAGACTTTCATAACCACACAGTCAAGGCCTTGTGCCAAGACAACAAATAAGATTTTGCCAAGGCCTTGTTCCATGACACTTGTTTGTCTCATGAGACCTACCGATGAAGTGAGGAGTAATAGCGGGCTCCACCTGTCACTTACTAAGTCCGATTTATTCCTCATATGAAATGTTTGAAACATAACATAATCATTCATATTAAAACTTACATACAAAATGTCAGTACATTATCCAAAAACCCTGAATATAATAAAAATAGCACATAAACAGTCTAACATAAATCATTCAATACAATATGGAAGATTTTATTGTAACAGATTAACCTCAATCAATAATAATGAAGGATATTGACATAGATGAAAACAATCATCAAAACAATTTGAGATAAATATCCCCCTTTTTCTAGAAATCATTTAAAAGTCACAGTCTTTTTCAAGAATCCGTTTAAAAATATATTTTTCAATCAAAGTTTCCCATAACACTTTGAAACATTTAAAAGGAATTTTAATTTTAAAACATTAATGTCCATATAAATAAATCCTTAAATCCATTTTTATAACAAGGACATTAATCAGAATGATTTAGAAGAATAAAATTTTAAAACATTTAATATGATATTTTAGTTAGAGTTCCTATCCAAATAAGGGACGATTGAATACAAATAATTGTGGTAATAAAAACTTTATAATATCTTGAGAATAAATTATTTCATGATATACTATATCAAAGGACATTATATACAGTATATAAAAGTAAATATGTGTATAACAACAAATAAGGCTCAAAGGAATGTAAATTGAGATGAAATCCCTTATAAAGACATTATCCTTAGGTAAAAGGTAAATCAATGACTTAATTATGTTTGAAAAATATAAATACACTCAGTTCTATTGGGAATTCAGTGTAAATCAAATAGATGACATTCACACATATTGTTGTAAAAACAACACCAATGACTTGGATGTTTAACTCAATGAATTGAAATAGATTTAAAATCATGTCTATATTAATGACTTGAGAAACTATCAATGGATTGATTATGTGTGTAAAACTTATATCCACACAAAGGGGAGTGGAAATTACTACATAAATAATAAATAGTGATTCCACACATAATTTGGTAGTAAAATAATCAATAAAGTACGTGTAAATCCCAATGAGTGGAAATTGAAATTTGTAATTCCCTTACGGATTTGGTAACTTATGAAACATAAAACCCCTGATAAAGGGATCAAAAAATGAAGATGTAAATACCCATAAATTAAAGTGTATTACACCCAGAATAAAATCATGGACAATACATACCCCCCACAAAAAGAAATACTGGCCAATATAGCATGATTCTCATGGGAATAAAAGTGAGATGAAAAACCCTTACTTCGTTGCAATCAATGGAGTTGTATGACCCAAAGTAAATAAAAAACAAATTAATCATAGAATACCATGAATATAAAGAGAATAATTAAAATATATATCAAATGGAAATACACAATACACTACATCCAATAAATAAGTGGCGAACAATGGAAATATCACAAAATTAAAAGTGAGATAAGAAACCCCTTACTTCGTTGTAATCAATCGAGTCGTATGACCAAAAGTTAATTACCAACAAATAAATAATTGGATTCCATGAATATAAATATAATCATGATAATATATATCAAATTCTAGTACACAATACACCACATCCAATAAATAAGTGGTGGGCAATGGAAATCTCAAAGAATTAAAAGTGAGATAAGAAACCCCTTACATTGTAATTTTCCTTGGTAGAGGGTTTTTAATCCTCATGTATAATGGTGAAATAATTGTTATTAAATTATACAAGAATCATATAAATTAATATGATATCATATATGATATTTTAATATTGATTTGTTAAAAATATTTTAGTATTATCATCGTTTCGGGTGTTAAATGATTCGTTTTCCTTTATATGATTTGTTTCATAAGTTATGTTTGTCATGAATAAAGAGTATCATATTCCTGTTCAGAATGATATTATGTCTTTAAAAATTATTTTAAATAATCTAATGAAAATTAGTCTTGAATGGATTATGATGGAGAATGAATCTCATCTTGTTCTTGGAGACGGTAATCCGTACGTACGCACGAGCGACAATGTCATTCTTTTGATATTAAAATAATATATAATTGGATGGTATAACATATATGCAGAATAATTATCATGTTAAATTTTTTATTTACATCAATTACACAACATTATTATACCCATCCAAATAATAATGTATTGAATAACAATTACACCACGACGTGGAGACGGTAAGCCATACATACGCATGTATGGTGACATGGCATTCAAAGGATGTATAATATAATGAATATGGTTAAACAATTTTTATAATAACATCAAATTATATAGAAGATATTGGATTTATTATTTTATAATGGAAAAAACAATGAAATAGTAAGTGTAATAAGAAAGGAACTCGAAAGAGGTAATGAAATATTTACAACTTCTTCGGGTTCTTCCATTTGATTTGATCAAAAGGGCTCCATAGGTTGGCCTTCTGACTAAAGGAAGGCCTCTAGGATTAAGGGAGGACTTATGAGAGGGTATTTGGGAAGTGTTTGTCAGAGGGAAATGGGTTTGAAGGTGTGAATTTGAGGGAAGGGTGAGTGCCCTTTTATAAGAGGGGTGAGGAGGACCTTCTGAAAAGCTAAAAATATTATTTTATAATAAAATAATTTTCAACCACTAATGGCTCAAAAATTAATTATTTAAAGGATAATGTGGGTATGGGTCCAAAAAACTCAACCAATATTTTATCTACTGATTTGGGTCACTAAATTAACTTTATTTTTTATATTTAACTCTTAGTTAAATAGTTTTACATTTACCATGTTTCTTTGTATTTTTATACTTTATGGTTAATAAACATACTAGAAACTTCCAACAGAACCCCAAGTTGTTCTATAATTGTACAAATATCTTTATACAAGTCTTTTGGCTGAACCGTAGATTTTTAGGAATAGAATATCAATTAATAATATAATATTGTTTTAAAAAAACTATTTAATGTCAATTTTGAAACTATTTGGTATTTTGTTTTTTATAAATTCATAGCAGAATTATTATTTCAAAAACAATTCATCTAACCAACCCTATAATTTCATAATAAACATGAAAATTTGTGGAATTCATAAAAAGTCTCAAATAAAATTTATTTGGATATTTATAATATCAACTATTTTAATCGTTCATTAATATTGTAATTATTGCATCATCATTGTGTCATAAATAAATATAATTTTTTAATGTCTAAAAATATAAATAAAATACAATAATGTAAGAAATATTTTTATCTTTACAATTAATATTTATAGTAGAACTTATCTAATGTTTAACCCTATATTAAAAATGGTTTAGTTATTAAACACTGTATTTAACACTTTAAACTCTTCTTTGAATTAAATAATAATAAATGTTCTAATCTAATCCAACTAGACCTAAACGATCATATTTTATTCCTAATGATGTTATTTGTTGAATTAAACTTATCCAATAGAATTATAACTTGTGTTAGGGTAATTATAATATCATTTTTACCCTTAATTACCCTATTTATTTTTAACTCTGGTCAATAAATGTCAAAAGTTACTATTCACCAAAAATTATTTCTATCTTATTGAACAAAACATTACTTATTGTTATCAAACATGTGTCTCATATTTTAGAAATTCAATTCAAAGAATTTGTAAAATTATGTTTTATCCAAATTTGTAAATGCTCCAAGGTGGTGGGTAAAACCCGGTTAAAAGATAAATAAAATTATTATATATCTATAATTATTTTAAAATGACTCTAATGAATTTCATTGAACTTATATACGTATAATGTATATATTTCGAGTTAAAATAAATTTAAATAAAATAAAAAATTATTTAAAAAAAATTGGTTTTAAACTATAACTCAATGTTTTTCACTATTCATCAAAAATTGAATGTTTTCAGAAAAATACAAAAAACTCACCCTAAGCTAATTTCGATATTTTGAATCCAAAAATGAAGTCCATTTTGAATGTTAAAATTTATAAAATTTCAAAAATTATGTATTACTATTCATAACGGATAGTTTGATTGGTCGTGGTGTGTTAGAATCTCGAAGTTGCGTACAATGCAAGCTATTACATTATTCAAAGGGAAATCTACCGTGGAAGCTTGGGGTGTTAAAATTTCATTCCAAATTCATATACATTCATCATATATTATTTGGGTGAGTTATATATTCAATAGGTTGTGCGTTTCATTGGGTACCATGTACTATACTTTTGGATCATGATCAGTACTTCATGTAACCCTTTTGGAAGTGATTAATTAGGGACCTTAGTAACTAGGTATTTTTGATTACGTCCATTCACCTATATATGGATGGGAAATAAAATAATACTTTTCAGGTAGTTGAGGAAATTTTGAGGGATTGTGTCTTCGAATTTGGTGGGTCATGTGAAAATCAATTCAAACTTGTTGAGTATTTCTACAATAATAGTTAGCATGCTAAGATTCAAGTGGAATCATTTGATGCAGTCTAGGGTAGACCTTATCGACCTATATTGTATTGGATGTAAGGTGGGGAATAGAAATTTTTGGGACTGAGTCTCATGCTAGAGATGTGAAAATGAGTTCAGTTAATTCTGAATCATATGTAAATGGCTGGAATAAGGCAGAAACATTATACTGATCAGTGTTGTATACCTCTTGACATTATAGTGGGTTATTGTTTGTTTCTTCTAGTGCCTCCATGGTTGGTTAACCATCAAATTTAGGAATAAGAAAAGATCTCACCTATGTATGTGGATACATTTGGGGCTGTGGAGGGGACCTAACCAGTGGCATGCCGATTGGATCTTCCAAATTGGTATAGTAGTATTCAGGATGTTTTTCATGTGTCACAACATTGTTTGTATCACCCTATCCTATATCATGATATTTATTTTGATAATGTTGAACATAAATCTGATTCATCATTTGAAAAACATATGATTAATATTGTTGGTCATATTAAGAGATTCTTGAAATTAAATTTTATACCCTTGGTTACAGATTTTTCTCTACATGGTAATTTTCATGAAGGGAAATAAGATAGGGAGTTGGATATACATGCTCAGTGAACCAATATCATTACTTGGTATGCTCATTTCATCTAGGATGTGAGACGTGATGAGATATTGTTATAAGTTGGGGAGGTTATGACATCCTAGACATCATGGATGTATGTCCCTATTTAAATTTTTACATAATTCCATAAAATTTTGTTAATGGAATGTTAACTAATTGTATGAGGATGATTGGGGCTTACAAAGGATTTGGGACACACAAAAAATGTGAATATTTCCATTTTTTTAGTTTCATTGTTTGAATTCTCTTAGAAGTAACCATGCGCCAAAATCATTCTACCTAGGGGGAGGGGTGCACGATTATGTAAATCATGCATGTGGGAGAAACAAACCATGTAATATTAGAAATAGTCATTCATTGTGGTTGGCGCATAGTTTTGAAAACTGTATAGAATCCATAGGTAACCGTTTGATATGGACCCCTCTTGGAAGAAGGATTGTGCACAGTTAGCATATTGTTTGGGAAACCATGTTTCCAAACTGTGTTTCCCATTAAAAGTGTTTTGTTTACCATTTTCCCTATCAAGATTTTAAATTTTTCAATATATTTTCCTCCCCATTATTCTTCCTATGGCCATAGAGAATATCTGAAACTAAAAAAGGCTTCCCAATAGTTTATCTCCTTTGATTCTAGGATATTTGGAGCATATTTTGGTGAAAATCGAATCTATGTGTATGTATAACACATCTATTTTTTCTCATGGATAGTTTAGGTCTTCTGGTTTCATTCTTTTTCTTCTAAATCCTAAAAACACTATTTTTTAGTGGATCATAGGTTGGGGCTTAAAATAGTGCTCGCATCCAGATCCAAGGCTATGTTTAAGCAATCACTCTTATATGCATTCGAGGTAATTGCTCTAAAAGTTATATCCAATAGTATTGAAGATTATTTGTTCATGTATTGTTGGGTTAATGGTCCTATCTTATTATTATTTTGAGGAATTAAAATGGAATTGGTAAAAGGGTGGTCTTAATGTGGAATTCAACCCTACATGATCCTTTTTTGTTGCATTGAGGTTTACTATACCTTTTTAGGGACAACCATGGGGTGTTCCAACATTCCTGAACATGAAAAAAATATAATGTCAAGCATATAATTGAATTGTGATAAACTACAACCCATTTTGAACATGTTCATATGTTAGTTGATCTAAAATAGAAATATAGTTATTTTTTATAGACCTTAATAATAGACTAAATAATTGCTTGGATTATTATGGAATGGGTTTGAGGAAATTTAGTGAATATGAAAAATGACTCGTGAATGTGAATTGAATTACATATGTGTATTAATGCATAGGAAATGATAAACATGTTAAAGTGTTTAATACTTTTAAATTTTTGAATGAATAAAATGGGATAATGCACGTGAAATAATGAATATGTCAAATGGTCCAATGCATGGGAATTATTAATTATAATAAATGGGCGAAGGTATAAAATGGAAAATGGGTTATGTGGACCTTGAATAGTATATATTATATGTTATAATAGGTTATGTATTGATGATGATTCATATGTTGTATGAAATTTGATTTATATATGTTATGTGTATTGGTTGGGCATGGTTTGTGATATGGTAAATGTGGTAAATGGATGAACAGGAAAGCGCACATGGAGTGGTAGTTGTGGGGTATTTTTTATGAGGATCTATACCCACATGTCAGGATAGACTGAGGCTCCAAAACAAAAACCTATAATTCATGAATTTTGGATGGGGACTCAGGACCAATTCCCCTAAGGGTTTCTTTGATGAGACTACCTGGACTAAGTATCCAGGGTAATTTTAATGTAATGTTATGTGAAAAATATATCCCTTGTGAGATAGGGAACTTTATATAATCCCTTTTTCATATAAATTGAAAATCATTGGTTTTTGTGTAAATAAATTAAATGCCTAATAAATGGGACAAGTGTATAATAAGGATTAAGTGATTAAAAAGTTTGAATTTAATATTGTTAACTAGTGGAAATCAATTTATATTTTTTTTACATTGTAATATATTTATTCATTTTATAGATAAACTTTTCAGATTATATATTTTCTTTTCATCATTGGTGGTGGCCAATTAAGTTGTAGTAACACCCTGATCGGGCTACCATTTGGAACCCAAGAATATTTCTTGGTCATAGTTTAAGAAAAGGGAAGCTTCCATATTATAGGCTCTTGAGTTGGTCTCTAGTTGTGCATTGATGAGGATTTATAAAGGGATTCATATACTATTTTAGGATTAAACCGTTTCACTTATTTACGATCTTATTTGAATTTGGAACTATTATCATGACTTGGTATAATTATTCTTGTTTTATGTTTTGAACACTTTTTGGTAATGAAAGGTATTGAATGTTCTCATTTATTTACATTATTTCTGTTATTTTTATGACATCTATTAGGTATTACTCAAATAAATTGGGTATAGACATCCCACTTATTTAGTTAGATCATCGGTGTTATTCGGCAGCCTCTAGTGTATAGGGAGGCACACCTTATGATGTGTGTAGATGATACATGGGGAACCATTTTAGTGGCCTCTGGTATAGGGATGTTACAATGAAAATATATCATCCTTATCTAATCATCTAGGAATAACTATGATGTATATTGATCTAAATAAAAATATCCAATTGGTTAACATGAAGATGGATATTGCATAATTTCTATCTTGATGGTCAAAAGAAAAAAAAATTCAATGTTAATTGATATAAGAATAAAGTCATGACGCACCCATTTCACTCCCCATTTGGAAAATTGGAAAAAATAATAATGGAATTAATCATAGGACACCCCATGATATATAAAGTAAATAATTTTCTTTTGGGTGGTATTATATTTGTGAAAAAATTAATCACATATCATTTCTATGAAGGAATGATTCTCTCTTAACTAACTCGTAATGATATACATAAGAAATTATGTAAGACTGCATAGAGTGCCTCTCTCCTTATATTTAATAGAGATCATAGTTTTACTTTGGGGTTCTAGATAATCCCTTATCCGGAACATGATATATAGTTTAGTATTAATACTTCTTATTTCCTTCATATGGATATAAAGTTTTAGAGAACCATTCAAACTCATGAGGATATTAAAATATTATGATAGATAATTTTCCAAGTATTTTGGGATCAGTATATTTCCTTATATGAGTTATTATATAAAAAATGATTTCATTCTATAATTCAAATAGTACATTATCAGGCTCTGTATGGGAAGAGGTGTTAAACTCCAACATGTTGGGAAGAATTTGGAGAGTTGATGATTATGGGACATGACCTTATCCAAAAGATTAAAAATAAGGTTCATACTGGTCAACACAATATGGAATTCACAAAAAATTGATAGAAAATATATGTATAAAATCAACATTGTGACCATGATTTTGAGGTTTGAGATAAGATGTTTCTTTATATATCACCATGGAAAAAAATCATGAGTTTTGGGAATAAGGGTGTGATTTTTCCTAGATACATAATCTGATTCAATATCCTTGATCATATCATTGTGGTATTCTATCGACTAGCACTCTCACATGTAATATCTCAAGTATGTGTTGTTTCCCCTATATCACTATTGAAGAAGAACAAAACAAACCTGCCACATGTACTATATCCAAATCTAGTACACATGGAGAATGATATTTTTTATAAGAAGAAAGTGATGGAGATCTTAGATCGTAAAAATCTGTTATTCCAAACAAGACAAATCACCTGGTAAATGTGTGTGGTTGAACCAAAATTTTAAAGAAGAAACTTTGGAATAAGAAGAGGAAATGAAATAGAAGTACCCACATCTATTTAATTGTATTAAATTACTATTTAGAAGTTTAATTTTTGAAGATTGTATGAATATAATTACGCAATATTTTTTAAATTAAATTCCATTTTTAAAGATTAAATTCATTATTGAAAAAAATACTTAAAAAAACTCATACACTAATATTTTTGTTTGGAACACTTATAAAATATAGCCTCTAGTATTTGAAAGTCCATTAGTTATCATTACTATTGATAATAAATTCATTGTTCTTTGAAAATTAATATTATTATATAATTAGAGTTATGATAAAGTCAATTGACAGAGATGGAATTACTGATGGAATCAAATAATTGGATTATACCATATGTAGCCATAAATTAGAGAATACCGAAGATATGAGAGCAATATAATCTAACCCCTATGAATTCAATGTTTATATTCAATGATTAAAACATTATTGAAACCATTATTGAAAGAATTTAAATCATGTCGAGATCACTGCCAGACACATGTTCATCGAACCAGCCCAATAAAGAATCATCATCACACTCCTTCTCTTTAGGGTGTACAATAGTGTAATATGGGGATAAGTATCTATAACCAATTAATATGCTTTTTCATATTTTCCAATTTAAAAAATTAATGAATTTATTTATTCATTTTTATTAATAATTTATATATTATTATATTATGAGTTTAATAAAAAATAGATTTTGAAATGAAAAAATCAAAATGGAATTTATTGGAAATATATACTCTCAAATAAGAATATTTTTTGAAAATTTAAATAATTTTCTCAATATAATATTTTATAATAATATATTTATACTAAATACTTTATTTTAAATATAAATGATAACATAATAAAATATAGTCCAATGTTATTTTTATAAGGTTAGAAAACTGGTTTGTATGGTAAAATTTTAATTTATCATATTTATAAAAAAAATGGTGAAATTACTATAATTTTTTAGTTAACAGGTCAAAATAATCTAATGATCCTTTTAATAGTCTATTCTGAGACAACAAATAATTTTGGAAAAAACTCAATATGGTATAAATATACATTATGTATTATGAAAACATAATATCATAAAAGAGATATAATAAATGATATGAAGTTTATCCCCTACTATATATATTTTTACACATTATAATAACGTGTTTTTGATGTTATTTAAATATTTTACAATCCATTATTGAATGACCCTAAACAAATATTATATTTTAGAGTTTCAAAATAAATTCATTATGAACACAACTGACTTCCATAGAAGCAAGTTTATTATCATTCTATTTTGTGTTAATATAGTTAATAAATATTTTAAACCACTATTATTTGTTACAAACCATTGGTGAAATATTTGTAATGATTTTGGTAATGATTATTTTATTATATTCATTTCAAAACCTATATTTAATAACTAAAAACGAAATACCCTTTATTTTACAATAAATACCAACGCAACCTCACAATCCTCTGGAATCAAACACCATTGATCATGAACTTAATAACCCTATCCCTAACTAAATCCATATAAATTTGTTCTCATTCACTTAATAAGATCCTCCCAGGAATTAAGAAGCGTAATATCAAGGTAAGTAATTCCCCCTCCTCATAATTCATGTACATTCTTCTATTTTATGCCCATTGACTATCAATTTTTTATGTTGGAATATATTCTTAAACATTCGTTTTTATCCTTATTATGTTCATGTAATTATTATCTAACATTCACTATGATTAAAACCATTCATTATTATATTTATATACACCTTTTATTCTCTAGAAATTATCCTATCATTTTCTCAGTGAAAAATATTTTTAAAGTAAAAAAGAAATCACCATCTAAACCCAAGGGTCATCACAAAGATGTACCAATGAATTATTTATTTTTTATTTCCATGTATTTAACTCACACACATTAAATGTGAAATTAAATGTAATGAAATGTGTGATGTGATTGATTTATTGTTTTCTTATGTAACTGAACATGATCTTCCACACAACCTCAATAGCACCTCTCATATGCCAGAGTCTACATTCTATTAGTGAGGGTATATGATATAATTATTGTGATTTTATACCATCATTATTAGAGTAAATCGTATTAATATAATAATTATATAAAAATTGTATGTCAAATAAATAAACTATAGGGGAATAATTAAAACATCCAACTATGATAAATATAAAGGTACAGACCATTTAAACTATCCAATAAAAAAATATGCTCATGTCATTGTGATATTCCAAAAGGGTTAGTACAAGCGAAATATAAAAATAAAAGTCTACATAATTCTATACAAAAACATTTAAATAGATAAAATATTTATACACTACCATATTGATAATAAGATCAGTCATTTTATCTTATTCCCCATCCAACCATGAGAAATCGTGAGACGAAAATTGGAAGCATCCCTCGGGTCTGACATGCAATCATGATTTCTCTCTGAGTATGAATTGGGAGACTAAATAGGGTGTGAGACACACTCAGTAGGAAAACACCAATGATGTTTATATAAAATCTAGTCCATTAACATAATTTGTAATAGTGTAAATATATATCAGGAATAAAGTGGAAAAATAATAGAAGCAATCAATTTTTTTTTCACATTCTATAAAAAATATACATTATGTGATGAATAACTGTAAAATTGATTAAGGAATTAACTACAACCAATTCTAGAATGTCACCTATCAAGCGGGTATGACCTAGGTATAATAATCATGTTTTAGACCTATGAGGGCTAGTACCATAGGCCAATGACAAAGTAGTTATCTTCATGTTAATGGAGATTATCCCTAGAAAACATTGTATAATATTAAATTATATGGGGCAGGGGTCCTGGACCATGTATGAAGGATTTATCTTATAGTATATGGTTGTATTTCATTGAAAATCATAGAAGTTTTTTTGGAGACCAAGGATCATTCCCATGGTGGTCCAGATAATCCATATCCAAGGTAACCTGCCAGGGAATCCAATATGAAATGTGTAAGTGGGTCATTGGTTCCATACCTAGATACCTCACCTGCGTGTCATACCATGTAATCCATTATATTCATAATTTCATAAATGATTCCAACGACCATGTACATGTCCATTACCCTTATAAACTGATTTTTTCATAATTATTTCACATATAAGTGATAAGGAATGTAAATATATTACATTAAATTCCATTAGTCCCTTCAAATCATTGAATTATATATGGGATCAAGGGGCTATGCTAGTGTCCATGAATTTTTACCTGTTATGTTTTCCACATTCAACTCTCTAAACATTTGAAATACATTCGATAAGGAGGGTCTTGTTAGTGTCCATGCTACTTCACTAATAATTTATATGGTAATCCATAATCCAAGAGATAATAAATTTCATTCCTCAACACAAATTTATCCCATTTAATTTCTTTTTAAATGATAATGTACAACGAATGGTAATCAACTTTTATTAATTTATTTAATTTATAGATGGATCACCTTAATAAATTATGAGAAATATTAAACACATGGGTGGTGTAAATATGATTAATAAAATGAACCCACCTCAGGGGTGTTTTGGGTTGAGGTTGAGAACCTAGAACCATGTATGAAGGTTTAATAACACAATTAAGTTATGGTATAAACATCCAGTTAAAGGTTATATTAATATGAGGATTAATTTTCATAACATCGTGTGTGAAGACCTATGGAGAAACCTATAAATAGATATACATAAAGGGAAAATGTACATAACACCTATCTTATATAAGAAGTATTTTTCTTATATACTTACAGACATCAATGCATGATATCAAAATACAAATCAATGAAATGGATGAACATCCTGAACCGATGTAAAATAAATCAAATGGATTTATCATTGCATGTATAAAGATAATATATTGAATGAAGAAACTGTATTTAAATTCTTCATAATACGTGTCCATCGTGAAAAATAGAATTTTATTCCAAGAGAAAATAAATTATCTATCAATATTAAGAGGATAAGAGTAGTTGGGAGCCCTAACACATGAGATACTACAAAAAATATAAGGATAAAATAGGGTTTTATTCATAGATATCTCATGGTGAAATAAATATTTCCCCCCTTTTAAAGGGGATCATGGTTTGGCCTAACTTTTTGAACAAACCGTGTTCCAACCATGTTCACCCACTACCTATGTGAAACTATGTGTGAAGGAAAGTCACATGCCTTGGGGAAACCATTTTTATCCTTTTTACCCCTCTAAAGACCCTCTATAGAACCCCAATTGGTTTAACCAAACGCTGTGTCATTAGGTTCATAGTTTAAACAAATCGTGCACTAGATCTGTTTCCTCAAAATATCTGTGATCTGGGCTCTTAAGGTTCCCATGATTCTTATGAAAACTCTTATAACCTATTAAGAATATCTACATGGATACAAATAGTGGTTTCAAACAAAATTTAAGGGATCCTTTCTTCCAAATATGTTATGTATTCTTATAATATCCCCTCTTTTATCCAACTTCTCCTCATGTTTCAGTTTCTATGGAGGCAGAACATCATATGAGAATATATATTTCCATTGAGTACATAAATCATCCACTCTCTCTTTTTTATAATCATGTACAGGGTCAGGGTGACATAAATGCAATAATATAGTAACTGAACTTACTTAGGGACCCTTCATTCTATTATCAAATATACATGTAAGATGATTCTCAAAGGAAACATGTAGCTCTAAATCAGCCTTTTTAGGCTGAAGAATATAACATGGATCTAAATAGTAATAGTGAAGCTGAGATATATAGAAGATTTCATGTTGATCATAGTATATCTACTGTAACTACAGTAGATTGGCTCCCAAACTTACTCTAAAAAATCTGAAAAGGCCCAACAGAACTAGGTGATAGATTTCCCAGTCATTAGATCGTTCTCTACTCTAGTCTTATAAAAACATGTCAGAATACATTATCCCAAACCTTTAACTCTAGTGGTCAATGGAATAAATCATCATATTTATTCTTCCTAGATAGAGTTTTCTCTATATACTTCATAATAATATTTACCTATATTAATTTCCATAATAAATTTTTTTTCCTAGTAGCACTTCCACTTATACACCAAAGTAGCACATTGTTTAATTGCACAACCTTTTATATATTACCTCATAAGGATCCATTTGTTTGGTAATATTAAATATGTAATTGTATGAAGACTTTGTATAGGGTATGTATTTATTTAAAACCCCATTAAAATCAAGGAAACAAGTCCAGATCATACCAATTAACACCAGTAACATATTCTTCAACCAACCATCAGTATTTTAATGATAGGTTTTACATACGAGTAACTGTGAAACAAATTCCCAAGAAAACCCCTTCCAGAACCACAATACAAAATAATTGTCTCTATAACTCAATGATATTTTATGATCTCTTGGAAATATAGACTTCTTATATTTTCCACTAAGAATATGTATCAAAGATATTGTAAATTTGCGACATTTTTCTAGATGTATACGATCACACAATATGCATCACATTCTTGAGATAACATAGGAAATCTATTAATGAAATAGATAGTGATATCATCACATTTTCATTGAATAACAGGAAATAGATATAAAATCATTGTTGTCCAATTGTGTGCCACAATCCCTAGCTGAAATGTGAGACATAGAGTAAAATACCTACCATCTCCATTTTCATACCAGGCTAACAATACCAGTGACATAAATCCCAGTTCATCTTTATAAGGCCATGATGTAACACCCAAGAAATGACATGATACACTTCCATCAATTCATCTAAGATATCTAAAAAAACATCAGCATGCCCTTGAATGTGAAATACCTCATCCCCATCAACTATCCTACCTTAAAGTGGGTCCTCACATGAAATGTTCTCATATAAAACCAAGCCCTCATGATCTAAAAATCGTCCCATCATCACTCAATCAAGAAGTGAAGAGGTCACTAAAAAGGATGCAATTAAAAACTATACACAAGGGACATGTACCTCCATGTTTATCTTTCAATATAGGGACATCAAAAACCACTCCCCAATGTCCTCTTAAACTACAACTGTCTATGTATTCAAGCTCAGAGGATTAATAATGATATTTCCATTACAATGAATATAAGAAATATCAATGTATAATAACTATTGGTATTCATCCAATCATAATTTTTTGAGATTAATGTCACACTGTCTGGATATATACTAGATGATTTGTTAGGTTATTGTACAACAAAAACCCTCTCTGATTTTTTAATTCCCCCAACAACACAAGTCATGAACCACATATGCTGACTCCAGATCGTGTGTTAGGTAATTGTGCTCTTATGGCCTCAATTTTCGAGAATCATACAATATTAATCTATCTATTTACATAAAAAATGATCTCATCACAATGAATGCTTCATTATAACAAATCATGAGGCCTTTAATATGATTAGTCATATTCAGCATTTTTGCTGAAGTCAATTACCATTTTAGCTCCAGAACGGTTTTATCACATTTCTTTATACCATGTAAACTTGAATCCCTTCTTGGTCAAGCCTAAATGTGTTTATTAAAGATGTTATAAATCCTTAATATATTGACTATATTATCCATCCAACCATGATAATAAATTTATATATAATATGTTCTTTGTTTTATCCTAGGTAACAACGTTGTCACCTTTTATTGGTAAACTAATGTAACATCCCGACCCGGATTACCATCAAACTAGTGGTTGGACTGGTCTCCTCATAGCCTTAAGGGAATATCTCTATATGCTGAAGGATACCGAATAGTAGAGAGGGTGTCAAGGTAGTTCAATTGAGAGAGTATACACTCACAATCAGAGTTCACAGTGGTAAATATGGATTAATGGGTAAGAAGTAGTAGATGCCATTTAATTCAATGATAAAATAGTGGTTAAAAAATTTAATATCAACAAAACATAAGTTATTGAAAATTCCAGTTTATACAAGTATTCATTCTTGATGAGAATACATAATCTTAAATAGTAACAAATAACATGATTTAAATTTCAATACAAAAATAATGAAACAGCAGAAAACCCTTAAGGGGAATATCTTTGAGTGTCCTAAGCTCCAGCTCAGTCCATTGATCCTAACTCCCATGTACAAGAAAACAACATATGAATAGGCCCATAGACATGCAAACAATAAGGAAAACTTTGGTTCCAATGGTACTTGAGTAAGGTTTTAGATAACATCTTAGTTTGTCGACATCCACGGTATCAAGCCAAATCCAATTTTTTCAAATGTAAATAAGGATGTGTGTAGGTAAATAGTAAGTAATAAAAATAGTGATGATGCACTTGTAATGTAAACTGCAAACATAGTGATACTAAAATAGTCCCTCAAGGCTCCCTGCAAAGAATATTCAATCTCATGTACAAGTTATATACAAATAATTTACAAATATACAACACTAGATTACTGTTCATCCAAACATGTTAAATTACTATGACATTTCTATATACACCATGTTCTATATCAGTCATGACCTTTCCATAAATCCCAAATATTCAGAACATTTATGGTTAAGCCGTATAATTACACATGTCACAATTTAGCACATCTAAGATGTAAAGAAAAATTTATCATATACTTCATGACCGTGTCATATTTCCAAGACTAATACCACAAAGGGCTAGGTCTAAGGTGTTGAAGACCTGGGCATCCTCATCATGTCCCATGAGAATCTTGATGGTAACTTAGTTAGGCTCTGGTTGGAGTCATAGAAGCATGACACATAGGATATGTCCAACGTGATTCTATGCATGCTAAATCCAACTGGTAACAAGTCCCAAGTAATCACATAGAATCAAGACCCAAGGGTCATAATAAAACCAAGGCATCTACTACCATGTTCAAGATCCATTTGGAGCCATCCATGGAACCCATAAAACATTCAGATCATATTATACCATTAAATTTCCAACATTGTATTTGTCTACCAACTCATATATATCCATTTACATTCAAATCACAAAATGAGTATACCCACTCATTAATCCATTTTCATAACCAAATATATTTCATGAGTATACCAACTCATTTGTCCCAATTCATAACCATAGAAACCAATGAGTATACCCACTTGTGGTTAAAATTCACATTAAAAATATACATATAACATGAGTTTACCCACTCACATTTCTTTTGTTGTTTAATCAACAATATAAATAATTCAAATTAAACAAATGAGTATTCCCCCACATTTAACCAATTACACTCAAACATGCCACATTCATATAACCACCAATTTATTACCACTTATGATTATTCATATCATATGGGTATACCCACCCATTTATTATAATTCAGATTTCTTTATCTAACATGGTTATACTAACTAATTTATTACCATTCCCATTTCCTCATCTCACATGGGTATACCCACCCATTTATTATCAATAAAGATCAATAGTCCAATTTAACCCATGAACATAAACATTAAAGGGGGGAAATACGTCTCCTAATTAAGAAATACATATCCCTTTAGTTTTAACAAAGATTCCTCAATTTATGAAAGGATAATAAAAACTTCAAAGCATAAAGAATTGCATGTATTCAACAAATAAGCAATATTTGTTTCCATAGAAGATAGTTCACCTCCGTTCGATGGGTTTTTATATAAAATTATTACATTCTATTTATCATGAAAATCATTTATCCCCATTAATCAGTTCATTATAGAATTTAAATTCAAATAATCAAGAATCATTACATTGGAAACTATTTAATTCATAAATTAATGGGAAAGGCTGGGGAATCTATCTCAACTAGTAGACCATGCCGACACTCAATAGTAGTCTGGTTTAGTAGAAACCACTTAAAACCACCCCACACTCACACACACATACATTCTTATACATATATACATATATATATATATATATATATTAATCCAAATCAGGTATTCCCCAATCAATGAATGAATACTAACAAGGTAGATATATATATATATATATATATATACCTAATTATGTGTGTGTGCACCATCATAGATTATCCAAACTCCCCAAAATTCAATCTTGAGACTTAATACATTTTAATACCATAAATTAATGGTCGAGAAAAAACCCAGTGGATGAAAACCTTACCTCGAAGTGACGACCTGAAGTCAAATCCACCCAATCCAATTCACCATTGGAGGAAGATGTCGGAGTTTGTATAAATTCAACCCAAGGATCATATTTCATGCCATAACATCAAAAGAATAATTCAAAATCCATGTTAACCATATCCTAGGTGTTTGGTCGAATCATGAGGGGTGATGAGGAGACCTAATCTTGGCCATAAATTGAAGGAAATAAGGTATAGGTTTCTACAATTGTGATTTGAGTGAGAAACCATGATATATTTTGATGTATTGATGATCGAGGGGGAGGAAATGGAGAACCTTACACATGTCCAAGGAGAGAAGGAGATTTTTGTGCATCACCCAACCATGGTGAGGAAAAAGGTGTTTTGGATTAATTTTTTGTTTAATATTACTAATATTAATTAGTTTTTTTAAAATTGGGTCACCAAAAATAGTGTAGGCCACATAGTTTAGCAAATAGTGCCCCAACTGTGTTCCATCTACTGAGAATATAGGCACCCCTCATGGATTTTCCCACATTGTTTTGAAACCCTGCACCAACCATGTGGTGAATAGAGTTTATGTACTTCCAAATTCCACTAACTATGTGGTCTAGGGTCTTGGCAAGGAAAACTGGGCACAAATCCTGGGATATTGTTTGTCCACCTTCATAAGCCAACATGATTTCCGGCTATGGGATACATGGTTATAGACAAACTATGGGCCATGTGTATATACCTTTAAAACAATATTTATAGGTCTGAAGCACCCTAAATTCCTCAGGAAACCTGGAAAACTTCTTGGGTATTCACCCAAGTCCACATTACTTAAACCACCATAGGTATTCTTGTTCATTCGTGCTTTACTACCAAAAATATTCCCAGATAAATGGAGATTCTGAAGGGTTTTTGATACCGCCATCCTTAAATAAGTCATGATTCTAAAAAGTCACTGACCCTTACATGAAAAATATATTTGATTATCCCCAACATCCTAGTCATATAAAAGATGGTAAGGCCAGCCACTCACAAGAGCAGTACTTCATCAACAGCTCAAATGCATGTGTTTCGTTTCACAAAACATGATCACCATGTAAAAACAACTAGCATAAAAAATGAAATCAAACTGACAGTGATGTAAAAACACTTGAGTTCTAGAATGACCTCTAAACATAGTGGGATAAATTTATTTTCTTAAAGACAAGGTTATTCTACTACTGAGATGACCAAATAAGGTACTCAACGGCACATGGATCTACCACATGACTGAACTCAAACAATTCGTTACAATATTTAACAATCTACTGGTACCATGTATTCTAATAGTTACTACCCAAAGTTTTCAATGGAAACAATCACATCCTGAGTACTATTCACAGTTTTCCACTCTTTGTAGTCATGTGTCAGATGACTCATGTTGAAACTAGATGAAATGAACATCATATCATATAACTGTTAACTTATATGACAATGTACCAAGTTATCCATTAGTAAAGACGATAGAGGTTCACATGACCTCTTATGTAACTGACCTTTCTCACGACATGTCTAACCTGCTTAACGGATCATAATATGATGCTCATTTCCATTTCAAGGGTTGAGATGCAATGACCACCCATATGAACATGGTTTTATTTTTTAAAACCAAACCTTCTACTAAGAACAATGTCCCTCAATCCGCATAACATGACCCAAATGGAAATTAAATTACTTTTGAGGAATACATAATACATTACACACACATATGCCCAAAAAACATATTAGATTAGTACCTTTGGAACATAGAGGCATAAGCAATTAGTTTATTAAATAACTACATTGTCTCCTCCATATACCTTTATAACTAAAACCCCTTTTGACACATCTAGCTTAATAACTTTCTTCATATTACGAGGAAAAAAATAATAAAAAGGGTTGAGCGCAAATGATCCTTAAGTTTAAACATAGTAAATATCAAACATAACATAAACATAAGAATGTAAAAACACGAACATAACTTTTTTAAATCATATGAAGTATTACAAATATCAAAATCTCTAGTCATGAAATAAATCTTGGTAGTTTATAAGGAAAAAGCCTTAACGGAATAGAATCCCTAAAAAATAATTGGAAAAAACATTGAATTATGAAAAAAAAACATAAGAATAGAAAATCATTTCCACATTAGAAAAGGTTCATTTCCAAGAACACCATACGTTAAAAAGTAAATTAATTAGTGAGTTTTTCATTCCATTCATGTCTTGTATTATTGAACCAAATTTACATGTCGTTCAGCCATATATTACTGAACAAGATTTAATTTTCGTTCCAACCCTACATTACCGAACCAAATTTACTTTACATTACATTCATTCCTCTCTCATGAGATATAAATATTTTCCAAATGAATTATATAGAGTTATAGTTTCCACCCATATCAAAATTAAATCAATATTATGTGCGACAGAAAAAAAAAATTAATACATATCCCAATGAATAAAATGAGATTCATTAAACATTATTCCACCATAAAATAATACATGTAAAACCAATGGATTTAATAAATACAATTCCATCATAATCACAATGAAACGATATGAATTATATGGTTTTTATATAAGTAGCATAACCCTATTAAACAATTCCATCATATATGGACAATAATTTTGATATAACAGTTGAATTGAATTCTTGAGGAAAATATAATTTATTCTTAAAAAATAGTTCATTTTATCAAAATTCTACTCAATTTTAAAAGAAAAGAATTTATTTGAAAATAAAATTGATATCTTGTAAAGAAATATTCAAGGAAATATGGGGTTAATAAAAAGAAAAAACCAATCATGTTTTTCAAGTTAAAAGAAAACATTCCTCTCATACTTTTATCGGATAAGTCAAAAATGTATCTCATATTGAATAATGAAGAAATATTTCATTCATATAGTATTATAAAAATTCAAAAATGGGTAAAATTGTATTTAATATGTCTTATAATATTAGAAAAAATATTACATATTTTGGAAACACAGTCATGGATGATAAATATACTCCAGTAAATTGTTGCGTATAAACAATCTCGGGAAATAATGAGATAGTTGAATTTTCCCTTACCATAGGTCCTCTATCCTTTTAATGTATCTGATCCTATCATATAATGATTTAAATTATTTCATTGAATTTGTATATAATCAAAGTAATAATATACGATCATGTTAGCATCCGTTCATTAGTAACATCATTACTCGTCCATCATGTATTATCTTCTTAATCATCATACTCATGTTTTGTCGGATAAGTTTTTCTTCTTAGTTTATAGTTATATCATCTAAAGAATAATATTAGTATAATAAATATATATATCATATTTATTCATTAATGTTATATGTATATTCATGCTTTAATTAATATCAAGTATAACGAATCACATCACATCATGGAGATGGTAGGCCGTACATACCAACGTGCGACAATATCAATACCACAATTGTGAAATGGTATGGAAGTGGATGGAATATATTTTGTTACATAATACATATCATTTTATATTTATCATATTTAGTAATTATTACCATCATTATACCCAACCAAATAAATATTTTGTGAAAAATAGTTTACACCACAACGTGGAGATGGTAAGTTATACGTACGTACGCGTGGTGATTTAATTTTTATTATGATGGATTTAAGGTTGAATAAGGTTGTTTCATTAACATAATAACATATCAGTGTATAGATAATAATATATTTATTTATTAATAATATAAAAAACAAATTTAGAGGAATTAGAGAAAGAAATAACTTTGAAATAATTGGTAGAGAAAATTGCCTCTTCTTCGACTAGAACACTATAAATCTCCTCTTAAGGCAAATAGTGATTGTATTTGGAGAATACCAAAACCTCTATAATTTATATAGGGATGTTGATAAGGAAAAAGGGTAGGTTATGACAAAACATGAAGGCTCAATGTCATGTAAAGTAGTGAGGGAGGATGTTCCTTTTTATAATTGAGGTTGGGGAACCATTGAAAATTCCAAAAATATTTATTTATAATAAATTCAAAACACATCCAAAAATATAAAAAATGTATTAGATTAGAATATTTAATTAGATAATGTCATTATATATCAAACCAATAATTTTAAGACATGTTTTTATATCCATTAAAACCTTACCTTTTTAATTTGTCACTTAGTTATTCTATTTTATTTTAAATGGGGCAACACATATTTCAAAATTAAAAGGTTAAAATATTTACTTATTTTATGTTAATTGAATCTAAAATAAATAATTTATTACATTTTATATTGTACCATATGTATTATATATTATATAAAAATTATTATTTTAAAATAATTTAATGAAAATTATCTTTACAAAACTACAATAGTGTCAATTTTGATAACAATCAATTCTTGGATTTAAGAAATATCATGATTAGATGTTATCCGTGAACATGATGTTTTATTATGTCCCTATGGGGTCAAGGTAATATATAATATTCATTGGATATTTTAATTATCATAAATTATATTTATTTTAATATTTTTAGTAAAATTAATTTCATATTCCCTTTAATAAAATAATTTCAACATCAGTTTTGTGTAGTTATTTAATACATTTATCTATTGAATACAAATAAAAACTAATTAATATGATAAAGATAAATATACTATATTTCAGAAAAAATAACTGTAGTCGAATATAACCTCTGTAAAATCCATCATAAAAAATATTATACTTATTAAAACATGAATGGGACAAGTTTGACCTCACTTTAAATAAAATAACATAAGTGCCGTAATCTTTTCTTCAAGGCATAAATGGTCAAAAAATCATCCCTTGTATGATTATGGTCAATATATAATATATTAATAATATCTTTTCATGTTTTTTTCTGTTAATTTTTGTCATTATATTAATAAAAATTATATTATTGATTCTTTATCAATTAAATAATTTTTACATCATCAATATATAAACAATTAATCTAATTATTTATTTCCAAAAATTTAGAATTAAATAATGATGAAAAATAAAAACATTTAAGTTTTAAAATGTGTATTATTAGAAGAATTTATCTTCTATGTATCATTATATTAAAAAGTTTTAATTATTCGAATTTTTGTAAGACATATTTAACTTTTGTTTAAGTAAAATTTATTAAATGTCATAATCTTATCCAGGTGTCCTCAAAAGGGAATCATTTCAACCAAATGATGGTTTAGGTCAAAAATTACTCATCCAATACCATTATGAACAGTGATTATATAATATTATAATATTATATTTACCCATAGTTATTTGATTTACCTTTCAACTATATTAATAAAATTTATAATGGTTACTATTCATAATTCCCAAAAATAAAAGAATTATAATTACATAATTTGGTCCTACTGACTCAAAATATGGAATCAATTTTTAAAAATAAAAAACACAGAATATTTTGAAATTAATTTAAAATTAATCTCTTTGTCGGAATGAGAAACTGGTTTTTAAAAGTTAAAACATTGCAAAAGATTGAAATGTTTTTACTTAAAAATTCAGGGTAAAATTAATTCCAATGAATAAAAAATATTAACTGATAAAAATATATTCTATTTTTTTACTTTAATACCATTACATATTATAATTTATTCACATAAATTATTTTTTGGAATTTTTTTATCAATTAAAATTTAGTATATTTTTACAATTCATCAAAATGTAAAAATTATCCAAAAAAAATAAAAAATTCATCAAAAGTAAATTTTTATATCCAACTTGAAAATAAGAATTATATTATGTTATATAGAATTTATAAAAGTGTGAAAACAATATTTTAAATGGGTGGGCCAGTAGAAGGTGGAAAAAGCGCATTTTTTGAAAATTACTTCTTTTATCCAAAAAAATTATTTTAGTCTTATATCAAGCATTGAAAACATATAAGATTAATTTTAAACATTATATTGAATATATTAATAAAACACATCAAGGGTGCTTTTATTATTTTATAAACTCTCTTATTTTCATTTAAATAGTTTTCCTGGAGAAAATTTATATTGTTAATACACACCATTATAATTAATAGGTTATAATGTAACATAATTATATTTAGTTGTTCACTTAAACTCAGACTTTCAAGAAATGAATTATAACAGAATAACAATAAATTGTGTATAAAACAAGGTTGGTGTAGTATTGAGTATACCATAGGCTAAGAAAATATTTTGTATTGCCCAAGATTATCTTGGTTTAGTGTACAACACAAGACAACAAAGAAATTAAAAAAAATATATCTCATAAAAAATTTGTCGGTTGTACATTTTACGCCACATAAAACTAATTTCTCGAATGAAAATATTCTGGGTTATAAAAGGAGTAATACTAGAAAGTATCTTTCACTGAAACCCACATTGTGTAATAGAAATATAAATCTCTATTTTAAAAAAAATAGTTGGAAAAATAATAGTTTACAATAGTAAATCATAACTAGGTATCTACATAAGAGACCATAGGTAATGATTTGGTCATGTTGGACCAACACAAATAATCATATAGATTGATATACATCATTGATCAGAAGAATTTTTGGGGTCTAGTGAAAGTTAAAAATCAAGAACCCATAAACTAATGAAGCATAAAGAGGTAATTGATATCAAAAAAATTAATGATAACAAGTCAAACTTTTACATCCAGATCCATTTTTCTTAATGTTGAATAATTTTCATGATAAGATACACATAGTTGTTTTCAGTATAATCTCACCATTGGTTATGCCTTGAACAATATCTAATTCATCTCTTATTCAATGAAATGAATATTATTTTTTAATTCCATAAGCGTTAGGAGATCTTGTGATCCATAAATATAATGAATGTTCATTATATTTTTCTTTATAGTAATAAAAAATGTTAGAACCAATATTAATATATCTACTTATAGGTAGATAGTAAATTAATCTAACAACCTTTATCTGAGGATTAACTTATAATATCCATAAATGGATAACCATATAATCCACCTGAAAGATGAGAATACAAAAAATTAGGAAGTGGTGAACTTAATTAGATTAACATTTATCTCCCTTATATCACAAGGTATCTCTTAATTGTCACATTATAAACCTATGAACACCTTCATCATGTATTCTCTCGAGTCATGGTAATAACTTGAATTACTGTATATGCTTATAAAAACATGAATTCTTCCTTAATCCAAAAAAAATTGATATATTTCTTATTCCCCAAATAGTTTTATACTTTATCCATGATATAATAACCCTATTGACAAAAAATCCATAATTAGTTCCTGTAAAAATATTATAATAAAATTTACTTATTCATATCCAATTAGCCTTTATCCAAACATCATTATCTTCAAATTAAAGACATATTTAAGTTTATCATTCCCTTAATCATTTGATATTCAAATATATCATATTACTCATAAATAAATTTTCTAGTACATTAAAACTATTAAACATATTTTTGAAAATACTTAGCGAAAAACATAAAACAAATACTATGTATATAATTCATCATTTATAATTCTTGGATCCAAATAAATAAATAGTTCAATCCTTCCAATTTTACAGTTGTCATGGAATAGTAATTTCCTTGGTTTAGAATTATATTCTTATGTCTGGCCATTGATTTGGGTAATTTACATGATTCCCATAGATGATACAATGATCTACATAATAATTGGTTACTTTATGACTCTTCATCCCATTGAGATAACATCTTCCCCTCCATTTGAAGTATTACTCAAGGTTATTCTTCCCTTATTCTTTACATCAAGGAAGACACATCTTATTTTCTATATGCTTCTAAAAATATTAAAAATTATGAACGTTCATCTACCTATTATTTTATGAGTATGGAAATTAACCAATGTTCACATTGTTAATCATATATCATGATAACTGCTTTAGCATAATCACAATATATTTCACTCCAATAATTATCCAAATTCTTTGCCTATAATCAGTATATTATCATTCAAAATCAATTTTAATAAAATTACTTTTGGCTTCCTCAATTAACAAAATCCTAAAAAATGGGGTGAGAAAAACATATATTAGAAGAAAACCATATAATACAGAGAAATTACTTTCAATCTATAACATCTTAGATTTAATCATATGTTATCAATGATCATTACCAAAAATCATGGAAAATTACCTATAATTAGATAGATCCAAAGGACATCTCTAGATGTACCTTAGAACTATCACGAGGGTTCTAACTAAAGTTTTCTCAACATAGTATCCAAAGATTAACTAAATCTTCACTTTGATACCAAATGTAAAAACACAAAGATTTATGTTCATGGGAATTACATTACTTTTGAGGAATACTAAATACATGACACAAGTAAATACTCAAAGACGGTTTTAGTTTAGTGTCATTGGAAAGTGGGGAACATAATCAATTGGTTCATAAATCATCTATATAATATCTTTTTTTCCATTATATATATAACCCCTTTTGACACATCTTACTTAACACCCTTATTCTTAAAATAGGTAAAAGAAACATAAGAAGGGGAGAGATCAAATGCTCAGTAAGGGTAAATATGGAAAATATCAAATATAACATAATGAAAATAATGAAAAAATCTTGAACATTACTTCTGAAAACTATACCATGTATAAAAGTGTCAAAATAATGATTCATAAAATAAATTGTACTATTTAATAAGACATAATTCATAATGGAACATGAGATATGATAAAATAGAATTGGTATAAAAAATAGAATTGTGGAAAACAAATATGTATTGAAAATAATTTTCATATTAGCTAACGTTCATTTACAAGACCATCATTGTGGACAATGTCCATTACTGAACTAATTTTAATTGTCATGCAAGCATTGTGTTACTGAACAATATTTACTTGTAATTCCAGCCCTATATTACTGAACCATATTTACTTATCATTGCTGCCCTACAATACTGAACCTTGTTTTTTTTCAATTCCACTCATGTCTGTCTCTTCAGATATAAATCTTTACCTAATGCATTGGTGGGAGATATAGGTTCCACCCATCTAAAAGAAAATCATTTTTATGTGTGCTATAAAAATATAAATCATAGCAAACCCCAAGGAATAAAATGTGTTTCTTTAAACATTATTCCACTATTAAAAAATCCATGTAAAAATTGAATTTCATAAATAGAATTCTATCATAATCACAATCAACCCATAGTAACAATATTTAAATTATACAGGAAACAAAACCCTATTAAATATTTCCATTATATATGTAAAATAATTTTGATATAACACTTGAAATCAATTATTGAGGAAAATATCCTTTATTCCTCAATAACAGTTCCTTTTCTCAAAATGACACACAATTTTAAAAGAAAATAATTTATTTGAAAATAACCTTGAAATATTTTAAATGAATATTCATGGAAATATGTTGTTATGAAATTTAAATACATGTTATTCCATATAAGTTAGAAGAAAACAATCTTCTTATACAATTGTCAAATAAGTCAAAAAGCACATCGTCTCAAAAAATGAAAAAGATTACTTTTATACTAGTTAATAAAAATTTACCAAGGGAAAAAATTATTTGAAACAATTATTGAAGAATTGAAATAATATTACCTATTTAGGAAACATTGACTTGGTTGATAAATATACTCTAGTAAATAGTTTTGGATAAACAATCTCAGATAATAATTAGATTTTGAAATTATCCATCACCTTGAGTCTGATGTCCTTTTAATGTATCAAAAACTAATGTATTATGATTTAAATGTTGTAATTGACTTCTTCTAGAATCATATTTATCATATATGATCATATGATCATTATTTATTTTATAACATTATTACTCGTCCATCGGGTATTAACTTGTTTATCTTCGTACGCATGTTTTTCAGATAACTTTCCCTTTATAGGTTATAGTTATATCATTTATAGAATAATATTATTATAATATATATATATATATATAATATTTATCTATTCTATTAATTTATATAATCATTCTTTAATGAAGATCTTATAGAATGAATTTCAACCCATCGTGGTCACTGTAAGTCGTATATATGCACGAGCAATGATATAATTTCCATAATTGTGAAATGATCTGGAAGTTCATGGTATATACATTGTTATGGAATAAATATCATTTTATAATGATCTTATATAGTTTTTTTCCCATCATTATACCAATAAAAGTAATGTAGTTTTGAAAAAAAATTACACCATAGTGTGGAGATGGTAAGTCATACGTACGCACAGGTGGTGATTTTTTTCATAGGATGGATATAAGGTGGAATAAGCTTGTTCTATAAACATAATAAAATATTATTAAATATTTTAAACTGTATTTATACTCTTTAAAAATTGTAACAATAATGTAATAATTTGTTGTTGAAGAAAGTAGTTTTAATGGATTAGTAATGAAGAATACCTCTTCTTCGATGAGCACCCTCTAGATATCCTCTTAAGGGAATTAGTGTTTGTATTTGGAGAATAAAATAACACCTAGAAAGTGTCTAGGGATGTTGATAAGGTAAAGGTTTAGGGTATGTTTGATATTGAAGTCTCAATGTGCAGTGATGTTTTGAGGGAGGATGTGCCCTTTTAAAATTAATGTTGGGGGCTCCTTTGAAATTTCAAAAAATATTAATTTATTATAAACAGAAAACTCATACAAAAACCTCCAAAATGTATTATATTTGAATATGAGATGACATGATGTAGTAATATAATCATCCAATAATTTTTATATAGGTGTTTCTTTCCATTTAGACCTTGTAATTTTAATTTATCACATAGTTATTCTATTTCTTTTTAACTAGGGAAACACATATTTCAATATTAAAAGGATAAAAAATTTACTTATTTGGTGTAAATTAAAATATAAATACATAATTTAGAACATTATAGAATATATGATATTTATTATAAATTTTTAATAATGTTTTTTTAATTTTAAATAATTTATTGAAATATTGTTTTGAAAAAAAAACAATAGTTTCAATTTTGATAATTTGAAATTCTTGGATTTTAAAAATATCAAGATTAGATGTTACCCTAGAACAAAATACTTTATTATATCACTATGGGGTCTATAAAATATATTAAGTTAATTGGATATATTAATTATCCCAAAATATATTTTTTTAATATTTTTAATAACATTAATTTGATATTTTCATTAATAACATATTTTTAATATGAGTTTTCTGAGATTATTTAATACAATTATTTTCTGAATAAAAAAAAACTATGATCAATATAAATAAAATATATTCTAGAATAATACCTTTATTTGAATATATATTCTTGAAAATCCATTATTAATAATCTTATAATTATTAAAAAATGAATGTTACAAGTTTTACACCACTTTTAAAAAATCATAATCTATTCTATATGGAACAAAATTGTAAATATATTTAGGCTTGGATGATTATGATCGATATATAGTCAACCAATAATATTTTTTAGATGTGTTTTTCTCTTTTAGTGGTTATTATTATTTTAATAAAAATTTGTTTGTGGATTTTTCATCAATTAAATAATTTATGCTCCACCAATATATAAACCCTTAATATAATTATTTATTTCCTAAAAACTACAAATAAATTACCATGGAAAATAAAAATATTATAGATTTAAAATTAAATTCATAATTGAATTTATCTTTTTTATAACCTTATTTTGAAAATGATTTAATTATTAAAATTTGAGTTAGACATATTTAACTTTTTTTTAATTAAAATCTATTAAATGTACTAATATCATCCAAGTGGCTTCCAAAGGATATAATTTCAGTGAAAGGATGGTTGAGATAAACAATAACTCATAAATTCACATTATTACAAGTGTAATGGTAATTTTATAATATTATATTTACCTTTAGTTACCTGATTTATCTTTTCAACGTATTTATAAAAATTATTGATGTTAGTTTTCATAATTCCCAAAATCAGAAGATTGATATTTACATAATTTGTACCTACTAATTCCAAATATGGAGTAAATATTTACATTTAAAACACATATGATTCAGTAATTAATTTAAAATGAATCTTATATTTGGAATGAAACACTGGTTTTTTGAAACATTAAACTTTGAAAAAGATTGAAGTGTTCTTACATAAAAATAAATGGTAAAATTAATGCCAATTTAGAAAATTATATTAAATGATAAAAATAATTTCCATTTTTACATTAAAAACATTCAATAATATAATTTATCCACATTAATTATTTCGAATAAAAAAGTTTTTTTAATTAAAATTTAGTATATTTTTTCAATTCATCAAAAGATAAAACTTGTTAAAAAATATAACAAATTCATCAAATGTAAATTTTTATATCTTTATTCCGAGGAAGAAATTTATATTTATATATATAATATATAAAAGTTTAAAATAAAAATATTTAAAATTTGAGGGACATCCAAATGCATAAAGAATTGCATTTTTTTAAAATTATTTCTTTAATCTTAAAAATTTAATTCGTTCTTATATCATTTCTAGAAGTCATATAAGATGAATTTTAAATAATAAAATTAATATATTACTAAAATCTAACAAGATTTATTTTATTATTTTATAAACTCACTTATTTTCATTTAAATTGGTTTTTTAAAATAAAGATATTATTATTTATACCTGCCATTATAATTACTAGGTTATATGGTAACCTAAGAATATTTAATTGTTCAGTTAAACTCAGTCTTGTGAGAAATTAAATATGTCAAAATAACATGAAATTATGTGTTACAGAGGCCATTCATAGTGTTGTGAGTACCACATGCCATGGTGGTGTTGCACATCGAGCAAGCTTATCTTATTGTACAGTACAACACAAGACAGTAAATAAATTTAAAAAAATAAATCTCATAAAAATATTAGGGTGTTACACCTTCCTTGCGCTATCCCCATACAAATCATTTTTATAACCCCGTACCTAGGATGCATAATTCATTTTACAAGTCTTAAGTGACTCTTTCATTCAATCTAGTGATCAAAATAATCATACAACAAATACACGTTCACATCTACATTCCTAGTAATATCACACGAAACAATAAAAAAATCCATCCAAAAGGGTTTAAAAAGTACACCACATCAGGAACCATCTAAAAATTATTACATTAATTTTGATAAATATTTCAATTCATGAAATAAATTTAAACAAAACCTAAGATCGGTTTTGAAAACATGTAACCTGGTTAAACCAACGTCCCAAGATAAATAAATTGAATGTTATATCAAAATTATTCTTTAAACATTTATCATTCATTAACATTTCGTTATAAATAGACATTTTATCATCTAAATTACTTTTTACTAACATGTAAATCTCAAAGGGTCATATTAAACCAATTAGGGTTCTTAATAATGAATTCATAATAGTAATTTTTTAACATAGAGAGAATAATCACCCATAAAAATTCATCTCACTAAAACATACCCCAACAGACCTTCTTGGTTCAAGTTGATATTTTTGAAAGGTAACCAATACACATATGTTCAAAACAAAACAAAAATCATATTTATATCTATATCATGAAGTACTGTGGTTATATAATACCTCAGATATACGTGTTTCCATCTACTGATTCACAAAGCTCTCATACACTCTATAGGATGAATTTGTATCCTCTTTAATCAAAATAAATATCTTCTATAATTTTAAATATAATTTCCCATCTCAATGGTTCAAACACACAAGTTACCTTATCCAAGTTATAATCCACCCATGCATCTTTTAAATGAAAACTAGATCTTTTCGTAAACAAAATTAAAATAAAATTTAGCACCTGAAACCATTTACACATAAAAACATATCTTGCATGTTATCACAAGAAGTAACACATAAGCATGGTATAAGAAAGAAGCATGGAATTTTAGTAAAGAATGCAGAAAATAGAGGAATAATAGAATATAATCATCTAATAATGTTTTAAATGAATTCAAGATAAATGATACTTTATAGAAAAAACTAAGAATGGTATAACACCCAAGAAGACAACGAAAATTATCAAGAAAACTACTAATTAAACTACAAGGCTTGGAATATGCATGGAATGATAATTTTTATTTTCCTATTATGATGATTGTAAAGCATCATTCATTCCATACTAGGCTAAGTGGGAAATACCATAAATAATATAAATCAATCAGTAGTAGAAAACACACTAGTCACTCAATGTGAAATAATAATCAACTATAATACTAAATAGTGTTAACAACAATTCCCATCCCTGGCCCCATGGTCAATTCTCATACTTGGGGTGACTAGTCCCTAGAATTATTATGTACCAAGAACCGAAATGTATCTATTCTCTTATATATCATCCAAAAATTGTAATCCCAATGAAGAATAAATCTTATGATTCCACTTTGTAACATATCTACCTAGCTTACCATCAAAATTGTTGCGGGACAGATCGCCAGATGAAATTAAGCACGTTTCCCTAGATCCCAGTGATTTTCAACTAGCAGTGAGGGTGTCAAGTATTTTCAGTGGGAAGAATATGCCCATATACTTAGAGTGGACCTCAACCAAAATATAGTATTTAGAAAAAAAATAGATCCAATTTAAATTAATGTTAAAAAAATTGAAGACAGTAATCCCAAATAAATATAAATAATGGCTAATTATAGTTTAAACAAGTTTCCATGATTGATGATAATGCATAATCTAAATGAGTAATATGAAGAATTATTTATATATATTTACAAGGATAAAGAAACAAAATAAAATCCCCATGTGTGATATCTATAAGAATACCGAGCTACATCTTGATCCTATTCTCCACAATACGTGGTAAAAGAAAACAGCAGAGACAAAGGTCCATAGCCCTTAAAAATTATGGTCTACTAAATAAAAAATGATATATGAGTAGGGCGTGAAATAACATATCATTATGCTAACACCCACGGTGTCAAACCCAATAAATTTCGTGCAATAAGTAAATAATGTTTTCTGAAGGTGAAAATTTATGCAGTAAATAAAAGTGATGATTCCCATGGAATGTAAACTGCTAACACAGTGATACTAAAATAGCCCCTCAAGGAACCCTATACAAAATAGTCAATCTCTTATACAAAGAATCAACAAAATAATTATCAAATAAACAACAAGGACTTTTTTTCATCCAGAAATGTAAAACCAAAACATACTTTTCGTATACCCCACATTCTATATCAATCATGGACTCCCTGCACAACCTGAAGAGTGATAATATTCACAGTTAAGACATATAATTACACATCTCACAATTTACCAATACCAAGTGATAAAACTGAATGAATCGTATACCACACGGTAATTTCATATGTCAATGATTCATAACATGATGCGACAGATCCTTATCATCAAATAATAGGTCATCCTCTTTGATTCCAATAAGTATCTCGATGGAAACTCGATTAGGGACCGGTCAGAGTCCAAGGATCATTTCATACTAGAAATGTCCTATGAGAGAACATGAAAATCATATCCAATGGTTAGAAAGGCCCAAGGAATTTCATGAAATGAGGACCCAAGGGTCATACACAACCTAAGGAATCCACTACCACATTCACGATCCATGGAGGGAGATCCATTGAACCTATAAAAATATTTTCTTCATTTTATACCATTCAATGTTCAACGCTTTATGATTATACCCACTCATATGTAACCATTAAAATTAAAATCACACAATGAGTATACCCACTCACTAATCCCCTTTCATAACCAAATAAATATCAAGAGTAAACCCACTCATGTATCCTGATTGGTGACAAAAATAACCAAGGTGAACACAAACGCGTTGTTACAATTCACAATCAAAATAAAAATATAAAATGAGTTTATCCACTCACATTTCCATTGTTTTTTAATTAAAAATTTATACAATTAAAAACAATCAAATGACTATTCCCACTCATTTAACCAATTACACTAAACCATTCCCCATGGGTATACCCACCGATTTATTTACACTAAAAAATATTCATATCACTTGGGTATACCAACCCATTTATTACCATTCACATTTATTAATCTCACATAAGTATACAGACCCATTTATTAACATTAAAATTTATTCATCTCCAATGGGTATACCTGGCCATTTATTACCATTCATGTCCAATTGAACCATTGAACCCAATACCATCAACATTCAAGGGGAAATACATATTGCACTTTAGGAACCCATTTCCGTCTAGTTATAATTAAGCATCCTTTAACTGGGAATGGATAGTAAAAACTGAAAATAAAAAAAATCCAAGAATGTATTAAAATACTAATCAATAATTTTTATCTTCAAATATATTGAACCTCTGTTGGTGGGGTTTTACTATAAAATCTTGGAATTGTTTCTCAAACAAATCACATATCCCAATTAAGTAGTTCATTCTTGAATAGAAATTCAAAATATCATGAATAATTAAGTATGAAACTATTTCATTTTTAAATAAAAGGTAATGGTTAGAGACACTATATCTAGTAATAGACCACGATGACACTTAGCACTTGTCATATTTGAAAACCCACACTAGAAAACAAACCGAACTCTCACACACATGCATGATTATACATATATATATCCTTCAATCCATGTTAGTTATTCCCATATTTACAGGGGAATACATGCGAGTATGATATATATATATATACCTATGAATGTGTGTTCACGTTATCGATGATCATTAGTACTCCCTATAATACAATCTAGAGACTACAAAAACCATATGACTATAAATTAATGGTTGTTAAACAAAACATGGGAAGAAAATGTTATCTCAATGTGGTGATGGTATGTCAAATTTCTCCAATACACATATCCATTGGTGAAGGATGTTGCAATACACATTAATCTGACCCAAGGATCCCATTTAATGCCCTAATATAAAAAGAAGAAAAAATATCTGGGTTAATCTTATCCTACGGGGTTGTCTGAATCCTGAGGGGTGATGGGGGGACCTAATATTGGCTAGAAAAAGAAAGAGACAAGGCTGAGGGTCTTACCATATAGATTTGTGTTAGAATCCATGAGAAATCAAAACAGATTAATGATCAAAGGGGTTAACCTAGAGGATCCTTTCGCGCAGCCATGTATCATAGGAGAGGTGTGTGCATCACACAACCCAGTTGGGGGAAAGGGTTCATAGGAATCGTTTTGTTTTTAATTAATGTTAAATAAACTCATTAAATTTTTTAGAAACATGTCACTGAGCATGGTTAGGGACACACAGTTTGGAAAACAATGCACTAACCATGCTCCCTTATCTGGTCACCTAAGAACTATGCTTGTATTGTCCCGTGTTGTTTATAAACTATGCAACAACCATGAACCATCTATGAGGTGAATGGTATTTAGGTACATCCCAATACCTGAAACCATGTGGGATTGGGAATAGATTGAAAAACTATTCACAACCTATGTGATGAACTCAATCCACTTATATAAGGCTACAAGGTTTCCTACTATGGGCCACTTGTTTTTAAAAAAATAGTGGGCCCTATACAGACCAATTTAAAACTATATTTCGTGGTCTGACGCTCCTAAAACTCTTCAGGACACCTGTAAAACTTTTTGGGTCATCCCCCAATTCCAAAAACATAAATTCAAATGGTTCCAACTCTCAAAACATTATTCTGAGAATCATTATTATATTAGGCCAATCCAATAATTTTCAAAAACTCAAATTCCCTTGGAAAACCACCCAGTCCAAAACATTGGATTTGACAATTTATACTCATTTCTCTAAGATAATATGACTTAGTAAGTAGAACATATTGATCTAAAATTGTAATTTGGTGAGCTTAGCATAATATTTGTGCCCTCTCAGTATTCTCGAAATGATATCACGATGTTTGAAATGTATTGTAGAGTATTTTATAACACCAATATTTCATCCATGAACACTACAATTAATGAATCAAGATATGGGTGGAAAACACAATTAATCAATTCTATGAATTCTTATATATAATTTGATAGGTTTAATGACATGTCCAAAAACTCATATAAGACAAATATATTATGGAATATTATATAAAGTATGCTTGATGGTCAATCATGCACATGATGGTAGCCTGACCTCAAGTAGATTTGTAAGAAACCCTCCCTCCATAGATCTGTTCAAACTGGTCTTCTATACATGTATGTGGATGCCGTTTTTAACCATATGTTATTTAAATTGATGGTAATCCCCTCAAATCATTATGATACCTTTGAATTATTGATTAAAATGGTCTTCTAACCCTAGGTTGGAGTACTAGTCCATTTAAAACTATTATCTCCCAATTCCAATAACCACTTATTGATCTCCTACAACTCAGTATTATCTACCTTGTATAAATAAATTGATATTGGTGATTATATTGGAACTAGAACAATACTAAAATGTACCTCTATCTCAATGGGTAGTCCAAAAAATTATCTAGGGAATAAATACCTAAAACTATCTAATACAGGGTGGAAATTACCCTAATGTGATCCCTGATCATCTATATAAGGGATAAATATCCTGGTTGCCATATTACCTATCCTGTGATGCATGGGTCCATCATGACTCATGTAGACATCTCATTTACCCATGAGAATATATGAGTAATCCCATATTGAGGTGAAGGATAACCTTCGGTGATAGTAATTGAATTAATCTTGATAATAAAATAACCATACTATACCATGAAATATTTTAAAGTCTTTCATATCGAGTATAATGTTCTTACCTATAAAATGATATCAGCCCATCTCAAGGGGGAATCCTTTAACTAGAATAAATTATTAAATTGAATTCCCAATAGATTATCTATTATCATAATTCCATATAAATACTTTATATTAGGGTCTAGAATCTCTATAGACTCCAATGTAATTAATGACTGAGAAGCTCTTTAAAAAAATAGAGACGAAACTATATTTTGGGACACTAAATTCATACATACTACCGTATATGGAATGGAACTCTACCCCTAAGGAATATTTTGAAATACATATATATGGCATGATCTATGAACCTAAGATACAACCTAACTACCAAAGTTAGGCTCACTCTGATGGCACTATAAATATGGTTCCTAGATTCAACAACATGAACAACATGTATTGATCATGCTCCCAATCTTACATAGAGCTACCAATCCTTCTTGTAAAGGTAGATTCAATATGGATCCTTTTTTAGTATACATGGGTGGATCTATCCAAAAGAATCCTATCCATATTAACTACCCTATACTTGGCTCTAAACTCAATTAGATATCTTTCTCACTAAGGATTCATATGAACCATCTTACCTCATCGATTACATATCACATGGATACCCATGTGATTTTTCTAACAAATCTTTCTAACTAAATAAAACTCAACGTGATGAATCCTGTAAATAATTGAACTAGTTTTTGAGTCTAGGAGCCAAACATACCTGGATCACACCAAGAGTCTCTCTCTACTTACACTCAGAAATCAGTTAATGGGGAATTATCATAGTGATTGTGGTCAAATGAAATGGTTTCATTTAAAATACTATGCCATGCCTGAGACCATACATGAATCACTTACCCCAAGATAACTAATCACCTAGATGGATCAGTGTAAAATATCAAAGATACATGGAATAATTAGGGTAGTACATAACTAACAAAACATTATTCTCTAGGTTTATAAACACTCTAACTCAACCAACCCTTGGTGTATCTAAAAAATATAATCTTATAAGGATATCTTAAAATAACTGATGAACATATCTTAACACTGATTGGCCTAGGTCAACACATCCTATTATCTCTTTGGTCAATCACATAGTATTAATGTTTCGACCATAACACTCCTCTTAGGTACATATCAACTTGCACTAAAATAGATATTGTGGCCTCCATCCATGAATCAATATCCTATAGAATACCTTCTACTAAAAACATGGGTGGATTCTATTGCTAAAATGGTCATGTCAACTATTCCTGTAGTTGGTGAAGGTAACGAGACTCCCTATATCATCTGTGTGGGGAATAAGAATCCCTATCATTATTGGGCCTCATATCCTCAGTCATGGATTGTCATAGATTCCTCATGTGGCACTATTTTATGTAATATTAATGGATTAGGGTCTACCAACTCTAGTGCATATCCATCACAACCCTCTTTCCACATGACTCACTAATGTTATATTGGTATAGCTCTACAATTCCATGTTCATGAATTATAAATTTTATAAATCATTATAGATATTAGATATAATAATTGGTCAGGTTCATTCCATCTTATATACCATTCACATCCCTATACATATTCCTAATTCCATTTTTGTGCTATACATAAGATCATAACGGATGGGTTATACATTCATTACTACCCACTATTATGGTTTCATTATTGTTATTTTCGCTCTATTATGTTTTAGGTTCTAGAGTATAGATTTTAAATTACATTTTATAGATAAAAACCATTTAATTTGATATTTTAATCCTCATTTGATTGAAAAATTATCATTTTGTTTAAAAATAAAAAACATTTCAAATGTGGGTTTCTCATGTTTTCATTAGGACACACATATGAATTTATTTGAATGTACACACTAGCTTATTGTTTCCTAGAATTCATGCTATACATATGAGGTAGGATTTCATCATAATCATTAGGGATGTATTCTCCATGGTCAAAACATGATGATGGGATGTTGGTTCCTCATTCCATGTATTCCCCTAGGGATCTTGTTTCTTATTCTGGGTATCCCACATATATATATTCCATATTCATATAACTCATTATTAGTTACAAATATATGAGTATTCTTGTAAAATAATGTTATTCTTTCTTGATAAGGGAATAACCATTGGTCAAGTTAGTAGTCACATGGGGAATTGATGGTCATGTCTGGTCCTTGGGAACATTAATCACCCTTATTTTTCCTCTTGCGATGGAATCACATATGAGGCATCTTAGGAGAAAAACCTACCACATCTTGTCTCAATAATGAGGTAACTAATTAAATTATAGTATGTATTCCAAGTATTTTTACCTCATGCATCCCACACACATTCATAGGGTAGTCATTTTGTGTTAAATTATATGTTTTACATCATATAGTTACAGATCAAGACATTTTTGTAACATATATTAGGGAGCATGTTAGAGACAAAATATTGATAGGAATGGTTAATTTGAACTCCCCATGGAGGATGATAGAGGAGGTGTATAACTAAGAGGAAACACCTGGATTGTTTACCATTGGTTGGGATCAAACCCCTTGTGAGGTAGATCAAGAAGGTCTGTCCTTAGGAGGGATGATGTCACACCTGAGTTTACCATTGTGGATTGAATTCCATGTGTGGAAGATCCCTAAGATATGTACCTAGGAGGTTACACATGAATACTTTACCACTGGGGATCTATTACCTTGTGAGGTGGATCTACATTATCCATCCCATGGAGGGAATATGTCTCAACTAGTTTTACCATTTGGGAGTGAATTTCCTATGAGGTGGATCCATAAGTTGTTCCCTTAGGAAGGAATATTTCACTCCGGAATAGAGTACCAATTTTTTGATTGATCCTTAGGGAGGTATCCTCTATACCATTTGTAAGTTATAGTGGTAAAAACCCATGTAGCTTGATGTTGCAGTATAAGGTCATGTGACCGCACTGACCCTTGTAGTGTAACATTATGTAGAAAGGTTTCTTGTGTTGCGAAAAAATGTTTCAATTATAGATAGTGTGAGGCATACATTTAAAATCTACCAGTAATCTGAGTACTGTTCCCCAAAATTGGAGGGTTATTCCCTATGGTAGGAGAGGTTGGAATCCCACGATAAGTATACATTGGGAAACCCCTGCTTCTGACACAAGGCAACACTAATGTTTCATGTCATGTGATTATGAAGTTGTCATGAAGATTAACATCATACAACTAATACATGAAACTATGATGTTTTATATTATTCTTCTTGTATGTGGGAAGTCTCACTCCAAACTCGTAGGTAATATGTGACCATCACCCACGTTCTATTGGCTGGGTCATGTGGTTGGAACATTCTTCGATGAGTGTTAAATCATGAAGTCTATTTTATAGTGCCGATTATTCGATAAAAACATGCTATATTACAATTTTATAGAGTAATCATTTTGTTGGATGGATTGAGACACACTTGTAGTGAAGTGGGAAGACACCAGAGTGGGTGGAACTGGTCACATGGGGACTCAAAATGCAACTAAACATGTCTTGGATAGTTTTGGGGACTTGACCATCACAAAGGGGTATCAGCAGATGGGAGGATCCTTGGATGGACATATGAGAGGTAATTCACAATGATTTGGGGGTCACAATTGAGGTACTGACAAAGAATATGTCCCTTGTAGAGGTCAGGGGACTTGTGATAAAATATAGTTCATGAAACGGAGTGTCCATTTGAGAAAGTGTCATCCTAATTCAAAGGGGGAGTGCTTCATCTGGCCTAAATTATTCATGAATCCTCAAGGGACCCGAATGGACTTCTTCCTCTATAATGGGAATAGACATTTTGGGAAAGCATCTCCACATAGGTAGAGTCTCTCAAGAACACAAGGGAGGACGTTTTCTAAATCATGGATACCATGGGTGATCTATTATCTATTCGGATCATGAAGAGTAGGATGTTTTTGAAAAGAGAGAAATTTCAAAAGTTAAAAAGGGATTATCTTCCATAAAAATATCATAATTAAGGGGAAATTTAAGGGAATGAGACTTCTCTGTGAATAATGGTGTTTTTCGAACGTCATGGGTTTTGTTAATGTGTTTGGCTCCGTGAGTCTGAATATCATACTCATGGAGCTACCATTAACCCTTTGTGTATTTTTGAATCACTATATGAATAATAGTGTCATTATTTGGGGGTAACGTAATACATTCATGATATCATAAAGAATCCTCTTATGGAGGGAGCTTTGTGATCTCCAAATGTTCTTCACAATATGAGATTCACGAGAAATACAACCTAAAGGGATTTTAGGATAATTTAGATCATATTTCATAAAAACCAACAATGACATCCTCAAAAATTCTAATGGAATACATATTTTGGCGAAAAATCCCCTACGAGAATGGGATCTGAAGGGGAAAATGAGAGTCATTTTTTGAGGTGAATTAATAAAATTCAGCAATCAACTTCCTTTCGTAAAGCTCACTCTCAACTTTTCTTCAAGATGGTATCTCTACAATGACCATCATGAATCTTGGGGCCATCTATATGCCTATAAATAGTAGATGGGAATGTAGAAAGATGAATAGACTGTCATGATAAGAATGAAATTTTCTCTATTTTTATGAATCTTGAATCCATTGTTAGAACTTTTTAATTTCAATCCCAACTTCTCATGAATCTCACCTTCTCGTGATACTGCCTCCATAGACAATACCTTTGAAAAATAATCTCCAACATCCATAAATTTTTAATTCAGCTCCCCAAACCAAATAAATTTGAATATTTCATTGAAAACAGGATCCAAAAAACTCAAATTTCTCAGAAAAATGTTGAATATAAGATCTAACATTTATGCTTCTCATAGAGAGGAAATAGAAGGGAACTTCATGATCATGGTGACTGTTTGGAGCAATTCAGATCACGAATCACTCATTGCACTACTGATAGAAGATCAAAATTAGTACACAATTTCCAATAGGATTATTCCTTAAGGATTTAGGCCAAGAGATGATGGTTTGGACCCAGAGGTCACCAGTTACGAATCATCCTACTAGTTTTGGAGTGAACATGAACTATACTAGTCACAAATGGATGTTGTTTGACATATCTATAATGATAGTTTATCAATCCTGGAAAGTTATATTTTGAATCAAGTTAATAATATTGATGTGGAGATGTTAGAGTATGAGACCCCCCGGTATGATATGATCATTAAGTCATCTTTGGTGGATTCTCGCAATGGATGGAATGAAAACTGGGACCTTTTCCAGGGAGGAAACATTATTGATGATTGGTCTTGGGTCTTTTGGGAATGTTCATTGTGTCATGGATTCAAGTATGGACTGATGTTAGTTGGGATATATAATGTATCATGATCCTTGTAGATTGATGTTTACCTCTTTTAGGAAATTATACTGGAGTTGCTGAGAAGATGGTTTCTAGGGACCAACATGTTCCTTCTACACCACGGTGAGGTCAGTGTCATCCTATGGTACCATCACCAAATAAATAGGATCCTGATCATGGGGGAGATGTATGATGAGTTCCCCCCACATAGAATGTGTGGGTGGGCCTAGTGATGATTTCTGAACAAGTGAAGGTATTGTTTGATCATGTGTAGGAAACTAGCAATGAGAATTCATGGATGAGGGATATATCATTCATGTAATGGTTTAGGTATTTACATAACGATCTATGGATGGATCTAATAAAGGGAGATGATCTAATAGATATGATTACTGGGGGGCTTCATATATGTGATGGGGATTACTATTAGGGAATGTATCACTCACACTAGATGATCTTGGAGGAAATCCAGTGAATGATATGTGGATAAAAAATAAATCTTGAAGCTCCTCCTACAATCAGGATAGAAGGGTTCATTGTCCCCAATTATCTATGTCTACATTCTCACAGTGAGGGATTAACACATGGGGGGAGAAACCAAGAACCTTTATTATGGTGTAGATATTGGTGTCATATAATCATGGGAATTTGGATATCCTAGTACTAGCAAAGCTATACAAGGTGCTTCACCACATTAGTGAAATAAAGAATATTCAATGTGGGTGAAGGACTATCATTTTCCTAAAATGTTGGTTGTCCTCACAGATGGGGGGATATGAGTCTAGAAACCCCATTTCACTTCTAATCACAATCATTGGACATTTAATTATGAACATCACTAAGGGAAATAGATGGAGTCAATGTCATTATAGATGAACCAAAAAATTGTTCCAGCAACTGAGGTGATTGGGGAAGCTAGATTGGATGTGCTTACCCAAAAAGTTCCACTGGTGGTGGCTATGGGAATTGAGGCAAATATGGTGTCATCAGAAAAATATTCTGAGGGATATAGGGTCATTTCATCCACATCAAAAGAGACACTATGGGTATTATAGGCTTCCTTTGTAGGTTTATAGGATAAATACGATTTGTTTTTTAGAGTGGTTATTTATTTAATCATGCTTAAAAAAAGCACCTAAACGATCTAGAAAACAGTGTATTGGAAATATTACCTCCTTGTGAGCATTAATGACATAAGGATTTTGAGGATTATGGCACATATTTCCACCAATAATGACCAGATTATTTTTTCCATATTGTGGAGGTATGTGCAGAACATCATCCCCTATAACATGATATGTTGCATATTAAATGGAATGATGTTCCTGTTATACTATCTAGTCTGTTAGGGTACCATTGGGGTGGACTCTATTATCCTTAACTCATTTTCTTGGTATATCTTTATTGAGAGAGTGACTTTGATTTTCTAGGAAATTTACATTCCTATAAGAAAAAAAGATTGAGGCCTAAAAAGAACTTATTGATGTTAAAGGACATATCAGCAGCATGGTAGGGCAGGTGATGGAGAATGAAGTAGTAATTGCTACCCAGACTGAGGCCATTAATAGTCTGAAGACCAAATAAGTTGTGTCTGATGATAGGGTTGTGGAGGCAATGTCCTTGGTGGCTATGTTCAAAGATGAGAAAAATTTATAGCAAATCAGAGAAGAAGAAAATATGTGATCCAAGGATGGAAAAGATAAATAAGACATGGTAATGTAGAATTATTCCATAGAGGACACTCTCCATGGATGGATGGTCTCAAGAACATGATCAATCATATGAATCATTGAATTACATTTTAAAAGGATAGGATCAATTTTGTAGATAACCTTATAAAACATTATATTATTTGATTTAAACCCCTTCATGCATGAACACATTTCTTTTGATCATATATCAGTCATATTCAAAAGATAACTGATGAACACTACTTTAGTTAATGTGATCCATTCTCAGTGTGAGAAATAAGGGATAATCATGTGGTTTATAATTTATATAAGAGTTCTAGAAAATAATTGGGCTCTCGTGTTCTACTATTGCTGACTAACCACTGGAAGTTCTTAGGCTTAGAGGGGATTAGGATAGAGAACATGGCTCTGTGGAAAACCAAAATGATTTTCTAACGTGCTCTTGTGTATAAATGGATTAATTCTAATGGTATTTAATTCTACCCAAACAAATATGAATGGGAAATTTTAATAGTGATGGAAAAAATAAATAACATAATAGAAGTGGTGTTAAGATATAGGATATCTATTATCCAAGTTTGAAATATGAAATTTGTACCACTTAACAAGGTATGGGGGAAAACAAATGTGGGTCGACCACTGACCATGTTTGAAGCACTAACACTATCTCAAAATGTCATCCAATGTCTTCAAAGGTGTTGGACGAAGATGGTTGGTGATCCATTTTGCAATAAAACCATTTTTTTCTAGGGGATCTTTAGTTGTGGTGGAGGATTAGGTTCCAAATGAGAGGCATGAGGAGGATATATATGATGTTATGGAATGTTCAAATATATTCTATAACTCCTAGATATATGCCACTATGGATTATAGCACATTGTTTTGGGAATATCACTCTGAACAAAGGTCAATCATTCCTTCGTGGGAGAAATATCTCGAACGTTAAATGATGATCAAAGTATATGAATGATGAAATAGGTGAACAACTCTATAGAAAATGGATTCTTAGTAAAGGTCCTAGCATCACTCACAACTTTACATAACATAAAGGGATAATGAACATGAATTTTAATGCCACACGATAAGGAATTTGACGATGGATTTTAACATCCTACAATAAGGATGATGTATCTCACAGTTTGATGTCATATTTTTTGGATGTAGTATGCACAACTCATTCACTGAGCTTCCCATTATTTATTCCTCATCTCATGTCAAGAGGGAATTCCATGTCTATAGCAATTGGTAAGGTTATAGTTTAACACCATGTGAAAGGATGCATGAACATGAATTCATTGGGAGCATATAATTCTTTTCCATAAAGAACATATTAAAGAAACCTTTCATGCACATAGTATCATGGTTTATATTCTTGGACCATTATTGATTATGGAACATATTCCCCTTGTTTATGGTCATCTAGTTCTGACTCTAGGGTTCTTCCTACATATATGTGTAGTGTGCAGAGTTAAAAAAAAGTATTGAATTATCCACAGGGTCCTTGATTCCACACAACACATTTATAAAGAGACAGACACACATTTTAAGGATATAAATCAAATACATTGGTTTCATGTTTAATGTCATAGGGTTAAGACCAAGTAAATCATTGGTTTATGGTCAAAGAGCTTCAACCTGAAAAAGAAGGGAGAGGAGAGTCCCCATGATGAGTCGATGAAGGGGTTCGAACAATGATAAAATATATGGGCATGAAAATGTGTCCAATACGTATGGGGATCAAGACACACATATTTATGAAGAATTATGTGGTAATATACTAATGCATTTAGGCAACTACCCTCTAAAATGAGGATATTGAATCTTCTAATAGGAACATTTGACACATCCCAAATTAATACAGGGTTAGGTTATAGTTTAGCATTATGTACTAAGGATGTTAGAGTTTGTTCAACCCATGTTTGTTCCATGGAGCATCTTAATTTGATTTGAGTTAAAATCATTTTTCATTAAGAGGAATCTATGTTTTACATTATATATGAAGGTTGTAAAATGTAATTTTTGAGATCATATGTGAAGCGATTATGCAATAATATGGCTTCCTTTATCTTCTCCATTTTAGGATTAGAAGGAATGTTTTACCATTAATGGTTCAAGGTATATGAAATGGGATTACAGATAAATTTTAAACCCATGGGAGTATTTCTTATTGATACCACTATGGGTAACAAAGATTTTTATGTTGAATATGTTGTTGGGCGAGGAGGGGTAATGTCATTTAATTGCTTCATATCTCATGAGGATGGGAATCATGTGACAAGTAGTTCTAGAATGTGCATGGATGCATAGACTTCCACAAGGATAAATAGAACTATCTAAATTAAAGGTGAAGACACATAGTTTAGGGTCATAATACTTAAACAATGAAGAGTATTTGAGGACATTCTAATGGTAAAATGGAAAATTCATGATAGGATTGTAGTCAAGGAGGCCCTAATCAATGTGAATCATTACCAAATTTTTTTACACACACATCTTAAGAATATAAGATATGGGTGATTTGAAATAGATTAATTTTATGTTCCTTGGAAAATGGGGGTCGTTTCTCTGAGAATATGTGTGTGAATTGAATGAAGGAAAACCCAAAATGAATGGAGACAAAGAGGTTATCACACAACATAAGTACCATGAATGAAATTACAAAATGTTTAAATGTCATATTTCTCATATCATTATTTATGATAAGGATTTAAAATATTTATTAAATTTTAGTTATTCATATTGATGAGATGTATGATAATCTCTTTGTATCTCAAAAGGATGATAATTAATAGATATTTAGTTTTATAGCATGGTGTAGAATGTGACCAACGTTGGTAGGGTAGATCCACTTTAGAATGAAAATTGAGTCATCCTATGGTTATTACAAGGCATATAATGTTCGGGATATAGGGTAATTCTTGTTGATTATCCCATAATTTTTAGGTAAGGCATATTGGTTTCATACTTGGTAAAGATCATCCCTTATTTAGAGGCATCTATATTTTATATGGGTTATGAATTTTGTATAACACCGTGCATTGTGGATGTCAATATTTGAAATTTAATATCATACAAATCATACTATATGGTTTTCAAATATTATAAGGACACAATACATGGACATGTAATTATGTTTAAGGATGTATTGCATCAATCATAAGGTAGATATTTGACTATGTTCTTAATTATCAGATCATGGGATCATTTATTAAGTTCATACAGTTTGGACCATGGGATCTTAGTGTATGTTTAAACAGTTTAGACCATAAGGGTTAACTATATTGGACGGATATGTGTTGTTTGGCGAAGTGACAATAATGAAGTGAATAAGGTCTGAGGATTCCCACCACTTCCAAACACATTCCTAGAAATACTCAGACATGGTTCATAGTTTTGATTCTTAGATTCAGACTCCTATTTTAGGGCCATATATTTTTGACCTATTTCGAGAAATGTATTGTTGTGTCACATGGAATATGGGGTGGTAATTAGATTAAGGTCTTGAATCTAGGACCATGGGTTCTTAGTTTATGTTTTTTTGACTTTCAACAATTATTAATTTAATTCAAGTTCATATTGCTCAGAACATGGGGTTTGAGTATCCCAAATGGATATGTGTAGATCAGTAGAATGATAATTCTAACGTGAATGAGGGCCATGGAATCCCACCACCAATTAAAAAATTCATTGGAATATTTTCATATAGATTAGAGCATTGGTTTTTAGACATGTAATCCTAGTTTATGTTAATATAGTTTTTTACATTTCCATCATCATGTGATGTACTACTTCAGAAACATCTCATTGATAATAGGTGTGATGTGTTCCCCATCCATGGTAGCCAAATTGGATGCTCAACTGGTATAGAACTTATTAATCATGTAAGGCCCTAATCACTTGTGATCCAATATTGGTGGATTCTTATAAGGTACCACTGGAATTATAGGGGCTAGTATGGTGTCACCCAAGAGAAAGGTGATGAGGTGGACCTTGTTTTTTAACAATCTTGTTATCTCTTTGTAGTGTCTCTATGATTTTTCAAGGCATGGATGATATTCTCTTCAAGGATCCCTAACATAGGTAGAAGGAATCCTTCCATTTATTCTGTTGTATTAATTCCATAGATTGTGATTTGGGGAGGCGGAAAATGAACATCAATGTGATAGACCTCCTATGTTCTATACACTGGGGTGTATGGTAACACTTATATGGATTTTCGAGTAGTCTTTTAATAGGAACAGAGAAAATTGTGGAGATTATCTAGCTGAATCTTCTTCTTCTGTCCCACCTTTTTTTAAAGAATGTTATTGATTCTCTTGTTGAATGCCTCAATCTGTACATTTTTCTATGCATGGTAGTGAGAAGTATGGTTGGACCAAATTTTGTATCTGGTGTACAACCTCTTTAGCAAACAGGCTCAGAAGACAGTTACTTAGTTAGCCAGAATAGCAATAAAGAATCCAAATTTGTGGGTGATGTGGGAGATAAAAAAATTCTCATAGATCAGGACTTGAATTGCATTATAGGAATTTTATATTCCTATTGGGGAAGAAATCTATCATAGTTAGGAATAACCTCACTAAAGAACTATTATAAGTGGATATGGCTCAATAACATCAAGTACCCATACTCCAAAGGGCCATGAATACTTGGTTGTATAGAGGTATTTTGGTTGTGGATGCGTGAAGATGGAATGGATCAGTATTCCATGATGCCTCTTGGAAAACATGAATCCTTTAAGGACAAAGTTGTACAAAAGTTACCTAGCCCTCAAATATGGTTGGTGATCTGTAATAATGACTTATAGACACTGTAGGACCCAGTGTGGAATTTCTACATAACTTGGAGAAACTCATATCCTTGGATTAAAATGAGGATAATTCCATCAATCCCACTTCTATAGAGAATTTTCTCAAAGTTGGGCACACTATCGATCATGTACTATGTTGTGTGATAAAGGATTTGTTCTCGCTCATCCTAGCATGGTGGGAGAGTGTCATGATAGAGATATTCAATGAATGAAGTTTTATAGTTGGGAATTTATCTACTATTTGGAAACCCAAGGGACATGATGTAGAAGAATATCCATCTTGGAGGATCACTTGGTTTCTATCATTATAATCAAAAATGATGGAAGTGATGACCCTCTGAAGCACCATATAAATAAATAGTTTATCTATGTCAGGATTTTTAAGATATATGGCTAAAATATCTAGAAATTATAACTAAACATTCTTGGACAGAGGGAATATATTCACATATGGGTAATAATTAAAATGATTCATTAACATAAGATAATTCTCTTGTAGGGGAACAAGATATATATTTATAAAAATTTAAAAGCATTAATCTATTTTATGATTCTCTAAGAGTCACCTTTTACATGAATGTGGGGGAAATAAAACTCTAGGGCTAGCTCGAAACCTTTAATGTGAGTCTGATACTGTACCTCATTTTCAATTCAACATTATGACAATAGGAATGAGTATGGAATAACAACATGTGATGTAGTGATAATGATGATCCCCAATCCCACTCTGTTGAGTTGGGGATCCTTGCTCTTTCTAGCGGTCAGTCATTAGTGGTTACCATCAAAATGAATCAGCTAAATATAAATTGTTTGATACATAGATATGATGTCCTCTTCAATGATTTCAATTTCAAGGGGTAATTATTCCAGGGCGGGATGGGTGGCCAAGAAGTCTACTGATTCATGTCCTTTAATGGCATTCAACAGTAGGATCTTGATGTTGCACTAATGAAGGATCACTATCTTTCCTAAAAACCATCCCATCAGCATGGTCCAATTCATGATATACTTTAAGACTTCCACACCCGAAACCACCTATATCTCAGGATGTTATAGATAATGATGCAGTTTTTTCACAGCAAAAAACAGCATGAGGTAACTCTTCTCAATGGTGGAGCATCTAGTGTCTGTGTAGAGGATTATGAACCAGTGATAGTATAAGAATTATTCTCTCCACTAATAATTCCTATAGATTATAAGAGTACCAATGGACTATTATAAGGTAGTTGGGTAGAGAACTATGGGATTCTTAGAGATGGATGAAATCAGAAGTGTAGGTTGTAGTAGATACTTCTTAATCTACTCAAATATGATCTGTAATTCGTTATCCCATTGGAAGATATTTAATTTCAAAATGAGTCCTGAAATGGGATGACAAATTATTTCTATATTCATGATGAACCACTGTATATTTTCTATGTGGCCTTAGGGACCCGAAATCTCCTGTAGGTTTCTTGGGGGAACACTTGGAGTATTACCTTTGTCTCATCCGAGTCATTCTAAACTCCTCTATATCATATGAAGGAGATGAGATACCTCCTAGAGGTAACCCTGAATACACACTTCAATGGGTTCATCTAAAAAATCATAGAGAGAAGTAATTAAAACAATTTCTTATGGTCTCTCATATGGTCCTAAAACTGGAGGGATTCAACTACAAAGAAATCCATATCAAATTCCACCAACATTCCAGGAATCTGGGTGATGATATAGTTAATGGATTTTTGATAAATAAATATTTAATTATTCATACTAATGGGAATTACATGGTAAAAATTGGCCCCTTTTTTCAAAAAACATGGTAGAATAATAATACCCAGTGGCTATCTATATCTAGTTTTACCCAAATTATCCATCTATAAGGAAGAGGTCCTAGAACCCATCTGTATCACTGATCAACAACTCTATCACTTGATGGGGGAAATCCTCCTTCATGAAATGGTTGTTCAGTTTTATAAATTCAATACAGACTATGATCTTATCATTCCTCTTCTTGACTTGGACTATTCTATCTAGTCATTTTGGGTACAATATTTCCATGAAAATGATGACTTGGATAATATTTTCAATGATGACCTTGACCATTGCACCATGAGAGGAGTTAATCATTCTGGTAGGATCCTTAACAACATGATAGTTCACTAGGAGGCCTATATGGTGTATAGAAAACTGAGCGTCCAATCCCATCATCTCATCATGAATCCATGAAAGTGTATCATGATGCTGTTTTAGGGAAGACACATACTACTTTTACTTCTCTTGAGACATGTCATCATTGATTAGCATTGGCCTCGTGTATTCCTAATCACCAAGGTTCACCTGAATTAACTCATTAATGGTGGGGGAGACACACAAATAAAATACTTGGGGAGAGACTACCAAATCCTCTTCATCATCTTAGGATAGAGAACAATTAGGGGAGATGAAGCATCGAAGCCAAATAAGTTGGGTGGATCCCTGTTCCCTTCTTGAGAAGATACATAATACTCACCAAGGAGTTCATACTCTATAAAAACCATATCCACAAAATATTTCAATCCAATCCCACTTGGCCTTCGGCCGGGTGGCCCTTTCATATTATCAATGAAGTGGTACATAATTATTTTTCATCAATTAAAAACTGCTCTTTCAATCATGTGGAAATTTCATGATATAAGGGCCTTAGGGAGAACCTCTTGATAATTTATATGGGTGGGGGATTCGGGTAACACCTATCCCTATCACATGTAATATTACTATGTAATCTAATAACATTTATTTATTTAGGTACGGAAAAACATTTTTATTGTGGTTGAAAAGGAAAATTCCTATTTTTCAGGTTATGATATCTAAAATATGGATTAAGAGAGTAAATGAATCATTCAATTATTCACATGGAATGGTTTCACTGGTCGTGCGATAATTAGTGACATCATCTTTTTCACGAACCAGGCTGACCCGGCGCCCGACCCGGTCCGCGACATGGCACGTAGGGCATTCCCGATCCCCACGGGCTGGCACAAGTGCCCGGGCATCAAAAATAAACTTGGGAACGATTTACCCGGATGAATAAATATAAAACAGACAACAAGATGATTAAATTGAAAATAGAAACTGACAACCAAACAGACCCTTATACCAAGTTTAGATTTAATGTTTACAACTTGAACCAAAAACCCAAAAGAAACTACATCAAAGGAAACCAAAACTCCAACACAAACCTATGTGCGACATGAGAAGTCACATTCCTAAGACACCGTCATCAAACTAACATGATGATTCCGCTGACAACCCGAAACACCAAAGCTAAGCCCGATGCCTCAACCTGGAATGAAAAAGAAATAGAATTTACATACACCCAAAGGTGCATGTAGGGTGTGAGCTAAAATCCCAGTAAGATTCTACTGAGAAATGTTTCCACGATCAATTATTAAATGACAAATACATTTTCAATTTTAATTAAAGAAAAGAAATAAAATCTTGAACAACATTATAGAAAATAGGTTTTGATAAAGCAGTTTAAAAAAATCCAACTTAAATTAAAACACACGTACACACACACCTACTTACTTTTAAAATAACCAAGTTTCACACCGATGAGTGTAATGTAACCAATGATCACTAATATGGGAGGGGTCACATGGGTGTTAGCTAGGTTGGGTCCCTAGATCTTTGTGTCTGGGTGAAACATGGATTAGAAGGCCACGACCCTCAGAAAACGTGTCCTAGATGGCCCCGACCCTCAGAAAACATGGTTTAGAAGACCACGACCCTCAGAATAGCACATGGTTAGTTAGTGTTGCAATCGTCAGTCCTGCTTGTGAAACCGGGTTGATTCACCTCCAGAACACTATCCCACTAGTCTAGTCTACCCTCCTAGCTACCCGGGATTCCCAGTTTGTCCTCAAACAAATTTCAAGTTCATGTCACATGTCATATTTATGTACCAAAATAAAACAAGGCACCACACCTGCCAAAAACCACTACTCTCACTCAGAAATACCATTTGGAAGAATATACACAGTAAAAATATTTCGAAAATAAATTTGCACTACTTACACGACTAATAAAAAAATAGTGTGGTCGAAGAAAACCCTTTCAAAGTCAAACAAACCATCACAAGAATTTATTAAACAATTTCCACCTATGTCGCACGACTTTGAACACCGAAAACCTTTACACCATGCAGTCAAAACAAATTATTTTTTTTATCTTTAATAATTATTTAATAAAACAATCCAAATATTCATAAATAAATTTTTAAAGAGAAAAACCACTACTTTACACACATAGTCGACCCAAACCCCCTTATATGACGATACACACACAACGTCACCTCAGGAACACAAACTGCATTACACATGCAATTAAATAAGCCGCATACACAGTTGAAAATACCATCACTACAGTTAAATAACCCACCAAAAAACCTTTCCAGCCTTTCTTAAAATACGCCGCATGTCTAAAACACAAAAACCCCCACTCATATACTCATTTATGTCCAAAAACATACCGATGCTACACCAAAATAACAATTACACCCTTTGCACTTCAAAAAAAAGAGACTAACAATTAACCAGAGATGAGATTTCAGCATCAAGTACACGTATTATAACGACACCCTACTAAACAATTCAAGGCATGTCCAACTTAAATGAAAATCAACTTCGCACCAAAACATAAATGAATATAAACTTTGCACCACACACATTAATTAAGTAACACCCTAAACAAATCAACCTTGAAAATTAATTAATAAAATAATAATTGGACGTGAAACCACTTACCTCAATGTAGACCAACTTCGCAAATTTGGTGCGCAATGTCCACTGCACTTTAATCGCACCTCAGATAAACTCATTTTTACCCTAGTTCAAGAATTTAGAACAATTATATCCCTATTTGACCCTACAAACAAAACATGAGGCCATTTATACTGAAAATTAAACCAAAGAAACACAAAAAATCCCTATGGAGATCGGATGGAGACTTACAAGCGTGATCAGAACTGGGGAGAAAAGAGGGCGGGTTTTGAAGGCACGCCGCGTCACGAAACAGGGCGGTGCATGGCTGTGCGAAGTGGGAAAATGGGCAATGAGGATACTGGTCTCCGGTGCGTGGTGGTTTTACGGTGCAAGGTGGCTGAGGAGAGTCTATTTGCGAGGGTGAGGAGCACGGAGAGGCACCTCCTTATAGGAGAAGGAGGGGCGTGGCTCATCATGAGGGTTTGTTGGGAGGTCCGGAAAAGAGGGAGGCGGCGCAAGGGAAGTCGTGCGCATGGTGAGGTGGTCGGCTTGGCTGAGGTGCACCGGTCCGAAGGGATGGCGTCGAATGGGAGCGGCAGCACCCTAGGGTTTCCGGGGCCTGCTCAGTGTGACAGGCCGAAGGGAGGTGGTAAAGAAAACGTGATGGGAAGGTAGAGCAAGGGAGGGAGAGAAGAAAGAAAAAAAAAGACAAAAAGGGGGGGGGGGGAATGGAGTTGGGGGAAATATAAAATAAAAGGAAAAAAATATGGAAATAAAAATATATATAAATTAAAGCCCAAAAAAACTCTAAATTGACATAAAATAATAGCAATATTAGTGTGGGATAAAATGTTAAAATTTCCATAATGATAACATGAAAATAATTATAACCAAATTAAAATCTTAACGAAATTATTAATTGTAATAAAATTAAAATTAACATGCTGATAATTTTATAACCATTATAATAATTTAATATCATCTAACTAATAAAAATATTAACTGAAAGAATAACATAAGATAAATAATCCCAATATTATTATTATTATTATTATTATTATTATTGAATAACTCTGGTATTATTTATTCATATTTATTATTTCATTTTTTATGCTTAAATTATTATTCAACTTGTTAGATAATTAATTACCTATGTGTTGGGAAGGCCGCATGTTGATCAGGCGAGCCCCATGGCTTCTTCTGTGTCGTTAGCGTGCGCAAACATTACGATGTCAAAATGCTCGTTTATCAGCAAAATGCAAAAGCAACCGTCGAGTCCGAACACCGCGCATTGACCTGTACATGGTTGCAACATAGTCGCACACCAGTGAAATAATATATTTAATAATCATAAAACGTTTTCTCATTAAAGTTTAGCACCACACTCAGTCGTGCGCACGGTCACACACCCGTATAAGATCCAAACTTTCTTTTTAAAAAGGAACTAGTTCAAATGAAAACTCAAAAGTAAGACCCAAGAATAACTAAGTTAAAATGAAGTGTCGGTCGGGGTGTGACAATTCTCCCCACCATGACACTTTCTGTGCCCATAAAGTCCCAAAAGACCTAACCAAGCGAAGATTCCAAGCAAGGCCGTGAAGATACCCCCCCCCCCCCCAAAACTCAACCACGTGAAGATCGGGCATTCAAAACACCCATGAATTAAAACTCCAAATATCTAAAAACCGTTATCACCAAGAAAACAACAAATAGAAAATAATTCACCTCAAAACACAACAATAACATGGAACACCCCGACTCCTAACTTAGGGATCACTAGGGTCATTCGAGATCCCCAAGAATGCTTGTCAAGAAACCCATTACCCAAGCTAACCAGTTACCATGGTCAAGGTCGGGTGGAGCGAAAGTAAGGGGGGTTTCCCTGCCAACCGCACTCTCAGAGCAGAGTTTTTTTCCCGAGTTCTTCCTATGGTGGTCTCCCCACCGTATTAAGATTTTTTTCTTTTGTCCAACATTGGTTCTCCAAACCAAAACGACTCACAAGCCTAGTCAAGCCTTTGTCACTTGCTTGACCCTCCAAGATCCCTATGTTAAACCGAACGAGCACAGGAGGAGGCGCTGGTGAGACCCGCACTGGGTCTCCCAACCATTTTAAAATTTCCTAACACCATAGAACTCGTGCGGGCATTCCCAATTTACCTTATTCAAAACTAACTGAACCCTTCATCGTGAACCCACCACACCGTCCGACCTGGACTGATTATCCCTAAAGTGGACAACACTCTGCCACATGAGATAACTTTGATAGCAGAAACCCCTAACCAGGAGGCGAACCAGACAGGTGCACAACAATTTCACAAGACATGAGCATCTCCAGCCACAAGGAGGATCATGGAGCACGCCTACTTTCTTTAAGGAATATGGATTTTCTGAACCTCTTTAAGGCCCAAGAGGAACTCCCATAAAATAAGACCATGACAAGTAGAAAATGGATTCATTCCCCTCACAACAAGAATGACACCTTCGAAGAGGGTATCGCAATAGGGAAATTTAAGTTTTCCATGTCCAAACATTGCAGACTAAAGTCGGACCAAGCCCGTCCCACGTTCGACGAGTTTTGACTGCATGCAAGCTTCAGCCCGAGACCTATGGCTGGGGCACTGATGTCTGAAGCATCTCCAGCCTTGCTGTCACAAGCTGACCACATCAAACTGGAACTTCCTCCACTGGAAAAGTAGCCTGCATACTTCTCCTCATGTCTCGCACGACCACTCTATTAACATACCAACTTTTAATTGCAGTGAACGACCTAGAGTGTCTAACTGACCACACAAGAGATAGGATATTGAGTGGTCAGTTAAACGCGCGACACAAACTGACAAGAGGGGAACTCCAAGAGCATGTCCCTTTGGTTCACACTCTTCATTGGCCGAATATCATTCATTTACCCTAGTATAAATGGGAACAACAACCATTACGAGCTTTAAACTGATTGTTACACATAACCTCTGTGAAACAAGAAACTAGCTCCTCACAAAGGTCAACATACCTCCTTCACCCTCTGTTGACTGGTCAAGCACCTACGAGATCCACCACTTTCCTTCGCCTTCACATAGGTACAACTGTGGAATGAGACTAGTCTTGAGGGTTGCTCATGACGTCGTTATTCTCAACGAAAATGGAACTATCATAGTTTGCTAGTTTAGTCTCGATCCTCCAAACATACTCGAGACAACTTATGCAGACACAACACCTAGAATTCCTCCAAAACTAGAGACACATCAAACATTCCCAAAGCACTCAACGACATCCAACTGACCTTAACGTCTGCGAACAATCGACACAACCGAGTAGAACACAACTCTGCCACGCCACTGGGTGTTTGGGTCGGGCCAAGAACTGCGAGAGACCTGCTAGAACCCACGAGACATTTCTAGGGGGAATATCCCAAACAGGAAACATGAAACAGCCTTCCACAAATCCAAACACATCACAAGATAAACATCAACATTCCAGAAACAAATCCAATAATTCCAATTTAAAACATCAACTCATTTTCAAAGAAAAACACTCACTTGAAAAACCAAGCACTCCACAACAAGCCCAAAAGAAATTTTGAAAATCCATCTTTAATCAAAATGCAATGACATTTTTTTCGTTTTCAAAACCATTTGTGCACAAAAACCCATTTAAGAAAAAGGCCCACTTTCTAGGAAACAAGAAGCATCCTTAGAAATCAATCAACCACCACTAATATTCCATGGTGCCTCGAAAATATGCATTTTTGTGCCACTCAGGCACCCATCCACACGATTCGCCAACTAGCCATTAATCAAGACCACACACACATGCGAGAACCCATAGGAATACCACTGGAAAGAAATAAGGTTACTCTGCTTTTAAAACAAAACATTCTCAATATCCGAAAATACCCTTTTTTTTCAAACCGTTTCAAAAATTCAAGACATTTTAGAAATGCTTCCCACTTCAAAAATAACTCACTTCAATTTCAAATAACTCAAAACGTTCTTTTAGAAATTCAACTTCGACAAATCAAATCCAAATTTCAAAAACAAGGTCCAAGAGAAACACACCCCAAAATAAAATAAGAGCAGTAGCAAGGTATGCTTCCCTTTTTAAAGGAAAACAATTTCACATCAACCCAAAATTGAAGCGAGATATCACAAACATTAAAGTACCTAGTTGGAGGACTAGTGGTCGTGTCTAACCCAACTAAATGGTTTTAGAAGACTATGCCTTAGGCAAGCACCAGCCACTAGGAGTGTCGAACCGTACTCTCAGGTATCACATGGGTCGCTACTCCATGTGAGACCGCCTGCATTACCGGTTTACTCCTATTGTCATCCCCCATCCACAAAGACCAAAGACAAAACATAGATCCCAGACTACCCCTGGTTACTCGAGGATCAGAACGAGCAAGAGTTCGCGACGCTCTTCCCGCACCTACCACTTGAGTACCGACAATACTATCTCCGATCTACCTGATTCCCCAAATAACAAGAACAAAACCTGGCTCTGATATCATTTTTTCATGAACCAAGCCGACCTGGCGCCCGACCCGGTCCGCGACATGTCCCGAAGGGCGTTCCCGATCCCCACGGGCTAGCACAAGTCCCCGGGTATCAAAAATAAACTTGGGAATGATTTAACTGGATGAATAAATATAAAACTGACAAAAATCTGATTAAATTGAAACTAGAAACTGACAACCAAATAGACCCTTATACCAAGTTCAGATTTACATTTTACAACTTGAACCAAAAACATAAAAGAAACTACATCAAAGGAAACCAAAACTCCAACACAAACCTCTGTGCGACATGAGGAGTCACATTCCCAAGACACCATCATCAAACCAACATGATGATGCCACTGACATCCCGAACCACCAAAGCTAAGCCTGATGCCTTAACCTGGAATGAAAAAGAAACAGAATCTACATACACCCAATGGTGTATTTAGGGTGTGAGCTAAAAGCCTAGTAAGATGCCACTGAGAAAAGGTTCCACGGACAATTATTAAATGAAAAATACATTTGCAATTTTAATTAAAGAAAAGAACTAAAAGCTTCAACAAATTTATAGAAAACAGGTTTAGATAAAGTAGTTTAACAAAATCCAACTTAAGTTAAAACACATGCACACACACACACACTTACTTTTAAAATAACCAAGTTTCACACTGATGAGTGTAAAGTAACCAATGAGCACTAATATGGGAGGGGCCGCATGGGTGATAGCTAGCTTGGGTCCCTAGATCTTCGTGTCTCGGTGAAACGTGGCTTAGAAGGACATGAACCTCAGAAAGCAAGGCTTAGATGGCCATGACCCTCAGAAAATGTGGTTTAGAAGACCACGACCCTTAGAATAGCACATGTTTAGTTATTGTTACAATCGTCAGTCCTGTTAGTGAAACTGGGTCAAGTCACCTCTAGAACACTAGCCCACTAGTCTAGTCTACCCTCCTAGCTACCCGGGCTTACCAGTTTGTGCTCAAACCAATTTCAAGTTCATGTCACATGTCATATTTATGCACCTAGAAAAAACAAGACACTGCACCTGCCAAAAACCACTACTCTCACTCAGATATACCATTTCGAAGAATATACACACTAAAAATATTTTGAAAATAAATTTTCACTACTTATACGACTAATAAAAAAACAGTGTGGTCAAAGAAAACCCTTTAAAAGTCAAAAAAACCATCACAAGAATTTATTAAACAATTTCCACCTATGTCGCATGACTTTGAACACCGAAAACCGTTACACCATGCAGTCAAAACAATTTTTTTATCTTTAATAATTATTTAATAAAACAATCCAAATTTTCATAAATAAATTTTTAAAGAGAAAAACCACTACTCTACACACCTAGCCGACCCAAACCCCCTTACATGACGATACACAGACAACGTCACCTCAGGAACAAAAACTAAATTACGCACGCAATTAACAAAGCCGCATACACAGTTGAAAAGACCATCACTACAGTTAAATAACCCACCAGAAAACCTTTCCAGCCTTTCATAAAATACTCCGCACGACTAAAACACCAAAACCCCACTCATATACTCACTTAAGACCAAACACATACCGATGCTACACCAAAATACCAATTACACCCTTTGCACTTCAAAAAAAGAGACTAACAATTAACCAGAGATGAGATTTCAGTATCAAGTACACGTATTATAACGACACCCTACTAAACAATTCAAGGCATGTCCAACTTAAATGAAAATCAACTTCACACCAAAACATAAATAAAAATAAACTTTTCACCACACGCATTAATTAAATAACACCCTAAACAAATCAACCTTGAAAATTAATTAATCAAATAATAATTGGACGTGAAACCACTTACCTCAACGTAGACCATGTTCGAAAATTTGGTGCATAATGTTCGCTACACTTTAATCGCACCTCAAATAAACTCATTTTTACCCCAATTCAAGAATTTAGAAAAATTATATCCCTATTTGACCCTACAAACAAAACATGAGACAATTTATACTGAAAATTGAACCAAAGAAACAAAAAAAACCCTATGGAGATCGGATGAAGACTTACCAGCGCGAGCAGAACATGGGAGAAAAGAGGTCGGGTTTCCGATGGCACGCCGCGTCAGGAAACAGGGTGGTGCGTGGCTGTGCGAAGTGGGAAAATGGGCAGCGAGGATGCTGGTCTCCGGTGTGTGGTGGTTGTACGGTGCAAGGTGGCTGAGGGGAGTCCGTTCGCGAGGGTGAGGAGCACGGAGAGGCACCGCCAGACAGGAGAAGGAGGGGCATGGCTCATCAGTAGGGTTCGTTGGGCGGTCTGGAAATGAGGTAGATGGAGCAAGGGAAGTCGCGCGCGTGGTGAGGAGGTTAGCTTGGCTGAGGTGCGCTACTCCGAATGGATGACGTCGAATGGGAGTGGCAGCACCCTAGGGTTTTTGGGGCCTGCTCAGAACGATGGGCCAAAGGGAGGTGGGAAAGAAAATGTGACGGGAAGGGAGAGCAGAAAGAAAAAAAGAGAAAGGGGGGGGGGGGGATGGGGTGGGGGGAAATATAAAATAAAAGTAAAAAAACCAAAATGAAAAAAATATAGTTTAATTAATGCCTAAAAAACTCTAAATTGACATAAAATAATAGCAATATTAGTGGGGGAGAAAATGCTAAAATTTCCATAATGAGAACATGAAAATAATTGTAACCAAATTAAAATCTTAACGAAATTAATAATTGTAATAAAATAAAAATTAACATGCTGATAATTTTATAACCATTATAATAATTTAATATCATCTAAATAATTAAAATATTAACTGAAAGAATGACATTAGATAAATAATACCAATATTATTATTACTATTATTTTTTAATAACTCTTGAATTATTTAATAATATTTATTATTTCATTTTTTTGTGCTTAAATTATTATTCAACTTGTTAGTTAATTAATTACATACGCATCGGGCAGGCCGCATGTTGATCAGGCGAAGCCCCATGGCTTCATCTGTGTCGTTCGCGTGCACGAACATTACGATGCCAAAATGCTCGTTTATCAGCAAAATGGAAAAGCAATCGTCGAGTCCGAACACCGCGCACTGACGTGTACATGGTTGCAACATAGTCGCGCACCAGTGTAATAATAGATTTAATTATCATAAAACGTTTTCTCATTAATGTTAAGCACCACACTCAATCGTGTGCATGGTCACGCACCCGTATAAGATCCCAACATTCTTTTTAAAAAAGAACCAGTTCAAACCACAACTCAAAAGTAAGACCCAAGAATAATTAAATTAAAATGAATTGTCGGTCGGGGTGTGATAATTCTCCCCACCATGACACTTTCTGCCCCAAGAAAGTCCCAAAAGACCTAACCAAGCGAAGATTCCAAGCAAGGCCGTGAAGATACCCCCCCCCCCAAAAAAAAACTCAACCACGTGAAGATCGGGTATTCAAAACACCCATGACCTAAAACTCCAAATATCTAAAAACCATTTTCACCAAGAGAACAACCAATAAGAAATAATTCACCTGAAAACACAACAATAACATGGAACACCCAGACTCCTAACTTAGAGATCACTAGGGTCATTCGAGATCCCCAAGAATGCTTGTCAAGCGACCCATTACCCAACCTAACCAGTTACCATGGTCAAGGTCGGGTGGAGCAAAAGTAAGGGGGGTTTCCCTGCCAAGCACACTCTCAAAACAGAGTTTTTTTCCCAAGTTCTTCCTATGGTGGTCTCCCCACCATATTAGGATTTTTTTTCTTTTGTCCAACATTGGTTCTCCAAACCAAAACGACTCACAAGCCCAATCAAACCTTTAACACTTACTTGACCCTGCAAGATCCCTAAGTTAAACCGAACCAACACAGGAGGAGGTGCCGGTGAGACCTGCACTGGGTCTCCCCACCATTATAAAATTTCCTAAAACTATAAAACCTGCACGGGCATTCCCAGTTTACCTTATTCAAAACTAACTGAACCCTTGATCCTGAACCCACCACACCGTCCGACCTACACTGATTATCCCTACAATGGACAACACTCTGCCACATGAGATAGATTTGATAGCAGAAACCCCTAACCAGGAGTCGAACCAGACAGGTGCACAACAATCTCACAAGACATGATCATTTCCGGCCACATGGAGGTTCACGGAGCACGCCTACTGGCTTTAAGGAATACGGATTTTCTGAACCTCTTTAAGGCCCAAGAGGAACTCCCATAAAATAAGACCATGACAAGTAGAAAATGGCTTCATTCCCCTCACAAAAAGAATGACGCCTTCAAAGAGGGTATCACAATAGGGAAATTTAAGTTTCCCCGTCCAGACATTGCGGACTAATATCGGACCAAGCTCGTCCCACGTCTGATGAGTTTTGACTGTGTGCAAGCTTCACCCCGAGACCTATGGCTGGGGCACTGATGTCTGAAGCATCTCCAGCCTCGCAGTCACAATCTGACCACATCAAACTGGAACTTCCTCCACTGAAAAAGCAGCCTGCATACTTCTCCTCAAGTCTCGCGCGACCACTCTATTAACACACCCACTTTGAATTGCAGCGAACGGCCTATAGTGTCTAACTGACCACACTATAGATAGGAGATTGAGCGGTCAGTTAAATGCGCGACACAAACTGAATAGAGGGGCACTCCAAGAGCAAGTCCCTTTGGTTCACACTCTTCATCAGACAAAGAACATTCATTTACCACAGTATAAACGGGACCAACAACGATTACGAGATTTAAACTGATTGTTACACACAACCTCTGTGAAACAAGAAACTAGCTCCTCAGAAAGGTCAACATACCTCCTTCACCCTCTGTTGACTGGTCAAGCACCTATGAGATCCACCACTATCCGTCACCTTCACTTAGGTATAACCGCAGAATGAGACTAGTCTTGAGGGTTGCTCACGGCGTCGTTATTCGCAACGAAAATGGAACTATCATAGTTTTCCGGTTTAGTCTCGCTCCTCCAAACATACTCGAGGAAACTTACACAGACACAACACCTAGAATTCCTCCAAATCCAGAGACACTTCAAACTTTCCCTATGCACTCAACGACATCCAACTGTCCTTGATGTCTGCGAACAATCGACACCACCGAGCAGAACTCAACTCTGCCACACCACTGGGTGTTTGGGTCGGGCCAAGAACTATGACAAACCTGCTAGAAACCATGAGACATTTCTAGAGGGAATATCCCAATGAAGAAACACAAAACAGACTTCCAGAAATCCAAACACATCACAATATTAAAATAAACATTCCAGAAAAAAATATAATAATTCTAATTTAAAACATCAACTCATTTTCAAAAAGAAAAAAACTCACTTGAAAAACCAAGCACTGCAAAACAAGCCCAAAATCTATTTTGAAAATCCATCTTTACTCAAAACTCAATGTCATTTTTTTCGTTTTCAAAACCATTTGTGCACAAAAACCCATTTAAGAAAAAGGCCCACTTTCTAGGAAACAAGAAGCAACCTTAGAAATCAATCAACCACCACTAATATTCCATGGTGCCTCGCAAATATGCATTTTTGTGCCACTCAGGGCCCCATCCACACGATTCTCCAACTAGCCATTAATCAAGTCCACACGCACATGCGAGAACCCATAGGAATACCACTGGAAAGAAACAAGGTTACTCTGCTTTCAAAACAAAACATTCTCAATATCCGAAAATACACTTTTTTTCAAACCGTTTCAAAAATTCATGACATTTTAAAAATGCTTCCCATTTCAAAAATAACTCACTTCAATTTCAAATAACTCAAAATGTTCTTTTAGAAATTCAACTTCGAGAAATCAAATCCAAATTTCAAAAACAAGGTCCAAGAGAAACACACCCCAAAATAACATAAGAGCAGCAGCAAGGTCCGCTTCCCTTTTTAAAGGAAAACAATTTCACAACAACCCAAAATTGAAGCGAGATATCACAAACATTAAAGTACCTGGTTGGAGGACTAGTGGTCGTGTCTAACCCAACTATATGGTTTAGAAGACCATGCCTTAGGCAAGCACCAGCCACCAGGAGTGTCGAACCGTACTCTCAGGTATCACATGGGTTGCTACTCCATGTGAGACAGCCCGCATTACCGGTTTTCTCCTATTGTCATCCCCCATCCACAAAGACCAAAGCCAAAACTTAGATCCCAGACTACCCCTGGTTACTCAAGGATCGGAACGAGCAAGAGTTCGTGACGCTCTTCCCGCACCTACCACTTGAGTACCGACAATACTATCTCCGATCTACCTGACGCCCCAAATAACAAGAACAAAACCTGGCTCTGATATCATTTTTTCATAAACCAGGCCGACCCGGCGCCCGACCCGGTCCGCGACATGTCCCAAAGGGCGTTCCAGATCCCCACGGGCTAGCACAAGTCCCCGGGTATCAAAAATAAACTTGGGAATGGTTTAACTGGATGAATAAATATAAAACAGACAACAATCTGATTAAATTGAAACTAGAAACTGACAACCAAATAGACCCTTATACCAAGTTCAGATTTACATTTTGCAACTTGAACCAAAAACTTAAAAGAAACTACATCAAAGGAAACCAAAACTCCAACACAAACCTCTGTGCGACATGAGGAGTCACATTCCCAAGACACCGTCATCAAACCAACACGATGATGCCACTGACAACACGAACCACCAAAGCTAAGCCCGATGCCTCAACCTGGAAAGAAAAAGAAACAGAATCTACATACACCCAAAGGTGTATGTAGGGTGTGAGCTAAAATCCTAGTAAGATGCCACCAAGAAAAGGTTCCACGGACAATTACTAAATGACAAATACATTTTCAATTTTAATTAAAGAAAAGAACTAATATCTTGAACAACTTTATAGAAAACAGGTTTAGATAAAGTAGTTTAACAAAATCCAACTTAAGTTAAAACACATGCACACACACACACATACTTTTAAAATAACCATGTTTCACACTGATGAGTGTAATGTAACCAATGAGCACTAATATGGGAGGGGCCGCATGGGTGATAGCTATCTTGGGTCCCTAGATCTTCGTGTCTCGGGGAAACGTGGCTTAGAAGGCCATGACCCTCAAAAAGCAAGGCTTAGATGGCCACGACCCTCAAAAAATGTGGTTTATAAGACCACAACCCTCAGAGTAGCACATGTTTAGTTAGTGTTGCAATCGTCAGTCCTATTAGTGAAACTGGGTCAAGTCACCTCTAGAACACTAGCCCACTAATCTAGTCTGCCCTCCTAGCTACCTGGGCTTCCCATTTTGTGCTCAATCCAATTTCAAGTTCATGTCACATGTCATATTTATGCACCCAAATAAAACAAGACACCGCACCTGCCAAAAACCACTACTCTCACTCAGAAACACCATTTCGAAGAATATACACACTAAAAATATTTTGAAAATAAATTTGCACTACTTATACAACTAATAAAAAACAGTTTGGTCGAAGAAAACCCTTTCAAAGTCAAACAAACCATCACAAGAATTTATTAAACAATTTCCACCTATGTCGCATGACTTTGAACACCGAAAACCTTTATACCATGCAATCAAAACAATTTTTTTTATATTTAATAATTATTTAATAAAACAATCCAAATTTTCATAAATAAATTTTCAAAGAGAAAAACCACTACTTTACACACCTAGCCGACCCAAACCCCCTTACATGACGATAAACAGACAATGTCACCTCAGGAACAAAAACTAAATTACGTACGCAATTAACGAAGCCGCATACACAGTTGAAAAGACCATCACTACAGTTAAATAACCCACCAGAAAACCTTTCCAGCCTTTCTTAAAATATGCCGCACGACTAAAACACCAAAAACCCACTCATATACCCATTTAAGACCAAACACATACCGACGCTACACCAAATTACCAATTACACCCTTTGCACATCAAAAAAATAGACTAACAATTAACCAGAGATGAGATTTCAGCATCAAGTACACGTATTATAACGACACCCTACTAAACAATTCAAGGCATGTCCAACTTAAATGAAAATCAACTTCGCACCAAAACATAAATGAAAATAAACATTGCACCACACGCATTAATTAAATAACACCCTAAACAAATCAACCTTGAAAATTAATTAATCAAATAATAATTGGACGTGAAACCACTTACCTCAACATAGACCAACTTCGTAAATTTGGTGCGCAATGTCCGCTACACTTTAATCGCACCTCAAATAAACTCATTTTTACCCTAAATCAAGAATTTAGAAAAATTATATCCCTATTTGACCCTACAAAAAAAACATGAGAAAATTTATACTGAAAATTGAACCAAAGAAACACAAAAAAACCCTATGGAGATCGGATGAAGACTTACCAGCACGAGCAGAACTTGGGAGAAAAGAGGGCGGGTTTCCGATGGCACGCCGCGTCAGGAAACAGGGCGGTGGGTGGCTGTGCAAAGTGGGAAAATGGGCAGCGAGGATGCTGGTCTCCGGTGTGTGGTGGTTGTATGGTGCAAGGTGGCTGAGGGGAGTCTGTTCGCAGGGGTTAGGAGCACGGAGAGGCACCGCTGGACATGAGAAGGAGGGGCGTGGCTCATCGGTAGGGTTTGTTGGGCGGTCTGGAAATGAGGTAGATGGCGCAAGGGAAGTCGTGCGCGTGGTGAGGAGGTTGGCTTGGCTGAGGTGCGCTCGTCCGAAGGGATGGCGTCGAATGGGAGCGGCAGCACCCTAGGGTTTTTGGGGCCTGCTCAGCGCGACGGGCCAAAGGGAGGTGGGAAAGAAAACGTGACGGGAAGGGAGAGATGAAAGAAAAAAAAGAGAAAGCGGGGGGGAATGGAGTGGGGGGAAATATAAAATAAAAGTAAAAAAACCAAAATGGAAAAAAATATAGATAAATTAATGCCTAAAAAACTCTAAATTGAAATAAAATAATAGCAATATTAGTGGGGGAGAAAATGTTAAAATTTCCATAATGAGAACATGAAAATAATTGTAACCAAATTAAAATCCTAACGAAATTAATAATTGTAATAAAATTAAAATTAACATGCTGATAATTTTATAACCATTATAATAATTTAATATCATCTAACTAATTAAAATATTAACTGTAATAATAACATTAGATAAATAATACCAATATTATTATTATTATTATTATTATTTAATAACTATTGAATTATTTAATCATATTTATTATTTCATTTTTTTGTGCTTAAATTATTATTCAACTTGTTAGTTAATTAATTACCTACGCATCGGGCAGGCCGCATGTTGATCAGGCGAAGCCCCATGGCTTCATCTGTGTTGTTCACGTGCACGAACATTACGATGCCAAAACGCTCGTTTATCAGCAAAACGGAAAAGAAATCGTCGAGTCCGAACACCGCGCACTGACGTGTACATGGTTGCAACATAGTCGCGCACCAGTGAAATAATAGATTTAATGATCATAAAACGTTTTCTCATTAATGTTTAGAACCACACGCAGTCGCGCGCATGGTCACACACCCGTATAAGATCCCAACATTCTTTTTAAAAAAGAACCAGTTCAAACCACAACTCAAAAGTAAGACCCAAGAATAATTAAATTAAAATGAATTGTCGGTCGGGGTGTGACAATTCTCCCCACCATGACACTTTCTTCCCCCATAAAGTCCCAAAAGACCTAACCAAGCGAAGATTCCAAGCAAGGCCGTGAAGATACCCCCCCCCCAAACACAACCACGTGAAGATCGGGCATTCAAAACACCCATGACCTAAAACTCCAAATATCTAAAAACCATTATCACCAAGAAAACAACCAATAAGAAATAATTCACCTCAAAACACAACAATAACATGGAACACCCAGACTCCTAACTTAGAGATCACTAGGGTCATTCGAGATCCCCAAGCATTCTTGTCAAGCGACCCATTACCCAACCTAACCAGTTACCATGGTCAAGGTCGGGTGGAGCGAAAGTAAGGGGGGTTTCCCCGCCAAGTGCACTCTCAAAACAGAGTTTTTTTCCCAAGTTCTTCCTATGGTGGTCTCCCCACCATATTAGGATTTTTTTCTTTTGTCCAACATTGGTTCTCCAAACCAAAACGACTCACAAGCCCAGTCAAAAATTTAACACTTTCTTGACCCTACTTGATCCCTAAGTTAATCCGAACCAACACAGGAAGAGGCGCTGGTGAGACCTGCACTGGGTCTCCCCACCATTTTAATATTTCCTAACACCATAAAACCCGCACGGGCATTCCCAGTTTACCTTATTCAAAACTAACTGAACACTTCATCATGAACCCACCACACCGTCCAACCTACACTGATTATCCCTACAGTGGACAACACTCTGCCACATGAGATATCTTTGATAGCAGAAACCCCTAACCAGGAGTCGAACCAGACAGGTGCACAAAAATCTCACAAGACATGATCATCTCCGGCCACATTGAGGTTCACGGAGCACGCCTACTGGCTTTATGGAATACGGATTTTCTGAACCTCTTTAAGGCCCAAGAGGAACTCCCATAAAATAAGACCATGAAAAGTAGAAAATGGCTTCATTCCCCTCACAACAAGAATGACTCCTTCGAAAAGGGTATCACAATAGGTAAATTTAAGTTGTCCCCGTCTAGACATTGCGGACTAATGTCGGACCAAGCCCGTCCCACGTCTGACGAGTTTTGACTGCGTGCAAGCTTCACCCCGAGACCTATGGTTGGGGCACTGATGTCTGAAGCATCTCCAGCCTCGCAGTCACAAGCTGACCACATCAAACTGGAACTTCATCCACTAGAAAAGCAGCCTGCATACTTCTCCTCATGTCTCGCTCGACCACTCTATTAACACACCCACTTTGAATTGCAGCGAACGACCTAGAGTATCTAACTGACCACACTATAGATAGGAGATTGAGCGGTCAGTTAAATGCGCGACACAAACTGAATAGAGGGGCACTCCAAGAGAAAGTCCCTTTGGTTCACACTCATAATCGGACAAAGAACATTCATTTACCACAGTATAAACGGGACCAACAACTATTACGAGATTTAAACTGATTGTTACACACAACCTCTGTGAAACAAGAAACTAACTCCTCAGAAAGGTCAACATACCTCCTTCACCCTCTGTTGACTGGTCAAGCACCTACGAGATCCACCACTTTCCGTCACCTTCACTTAGGTATAACTGCGGAATGATACTAGTCTTGAGGGTTGCTCACGGCGTCGCTATTCGCAACAAAAATGGAACTATCAAAGTTTTCCGGTTTAGTCTCGCTCCTCCAAACATACTCGAGGCAACTTACGCAGACACAACCCCTAGAATTCCTCCAAAACCAGAGACACTTCAAACTTTCCCAAAGCACTCAACGACATCCAACTGTCCTTGATGTCTACGAACAATCGACACCACCGAGCAGAACTCATCTCTGCCACACCACTGGGTGTTTGGGTCGGGTTAAGAACTGTGATAGACCTGCTAGAACCCATGAGACATTTCCAGAGGGAATATCCCAATGAAGAAACATGAAACAGACTTCCACAAATCCAAACACATCACAATATAAACATAAACATTCCAGAAACAAATCTAATAATTCTAATTTAAAACATCAACTCATTTTCAAAGAAAAACACTCACTTGAAAAACCAAGCACTGCAAAACAAGCCCAAAATCTATTTCGAAAATCCATCATTACTCAAAACGCAGTGTCATTTTTTTTGTTTTCAAAACAATTTGTGCACAAAAACCCATTTAAGAAAAAGTCCCACTTTCTAGGAAACAAGAAGCAACCTTAGAAATCAATCAACCACCATTGATATTCCATGGTGCCTCACAAAATATGAATTTTTGTGCCACTTAGGCACCCATCCACATGATTCACCAACTAGCCATTAATCAAGCTCACACGCACATGCGAGCACCCATAGGAATACCATTGGAAAGAAACAAGGTTACTCTTCTTTCAAAACCAAACATTCTCAATATCTGAAAATACCGATTTTTACAAACCGTTTCTAAAATTCGAGACATTTAGAAAATGCTTCCCATTTCAAAAATAACTCATTTCAATTTCAAATAACTCAAAACATTCTTTTAGAAAATCACCTTCGACAAATCAAAGACAAATTTCAAAAACAAGGTCCAAGAGAAACGCACCCCAAAATAAAATAAGAGCAGCAGCAAGGTCCGCTTCCATTTTTAAATGAAAAAAATTTCACGTCAACCCAAAATTGAAGCAAGATATCACAAACATTAATGTTCCTGGGTGGAGGAAAAGTGGTCGTGTCTAACCCGGCTACATGGTTTAGCAGACCATGCCTTAGGCAAGCACCATCCACCAGGAGTGTCGAACCGTACTCTCGGGTATGACATGGGTCGCTACTCCATGTGAGACCGCGCACAGTACCGATTTACTCCTATTGTCATCCCCCATCCACAAAGACCAAATCCAAAAATTAGATCTCGGACTACCCCTGGTTACTTGAGGATCGGAACAAGCAAGTGTTCGTGACGCTCTTCCCGCACCTACCAATCGAGTACCGACAATCCAATCTCCGATCTACCTGATACCCCAAATAACAAGAACAAAACCTAGCTCTGATACCATTTTTTCACGAACCAGGCCGACCCGGCGCCCGACCCAGTCCGCGACATGGCCCGAAGGGCTTTCCCGATCCCCACAGGCTGACACAAGTGCTCGGGTATCAAAAATAAACTTGGTAACTATTTACCCGAATGAATAAATATAAAACAGAAAACAAGATGATTATATTGAAACTAGAAACTGACAACCAAACATACCCTTATACCAAGTTCAGATTTAAAGTTTAAAACTTGAACCAACAACCCAAAAGAAACTACATCAAAGGAAACCAAAACTCCAACACAAACCTCTGTACGACATGAGGAGTCACATTTCCAAGACACTGTCATCAATCCAACACGATGATGCCACTTACAACCCGAACCACCATAGCTAAGCCCGATGCCTCAACCTGGAAAGAAAAAGAAAAAGAATCTACATACACCCAAAGGTGTATGTATGGTGTGAGCTAAATGTCCAGTAAGATGCCACCGAGAAAAGTTTCCATGGACAATTATTAAATGAGAAATACATTTGCAATTTTAATTAAAGAAAATAACTAAAATCTTGAACAACTATATAGAAAACAGGTTTAGATAAACCAGTTTAAAAAAAACCAACTTAAATTAAAACACACGCACACACACACAAACACTTACTTTTAAAATAGCCAAGTTTCACACCGATGAGCATAAAGTAACCAATGAGCACTAATATGGGAGGGGCCGCATGGGTGTTATCTAGCATGGGTCCCTAGATCTTCGTGTCTCAGTGAAACGTGGCTTAGAAGGCCCCGAACCTCAGAAAACATGGCTTAGATGGCCACGACCCTCAAAAAAACGGGGTTTAGAAGACCACGACCCTCAGAATAGCACATTTTTAGTTAGTGTTGCAATCTTCAGTCCTACTAGTGAAACCGGGTCGAGTCACCTCCAGAACACTAGCCCACTAGTCTAGTCTACCCTCCTAGCTACTCGGGCTTCCTAGTTTGTGCTCAAACCAATTTCAAGTTCACGTCACGCGTCATATTTATGCACTCAAATAAAACAAGACACCGCACCTTCCAAAAACCACTACTCTCACTCAAAAATACCATTTGGAAGAATATACACACTAAAATATTTCGAAAATAAATTTGCACTACTTATACGACTAATAAAAAAACAGTGTGGTTGATGAAAACCCTTTCAAATTCATACAAACCATCACAAGAATTTATTAAACAATTTCCACCAATGTCACATGACTTTGAACACCAAAAACCATTACACCATGCAATCACGAATTTTTTTTATCTTTAATAATTATTTAATAAAACAATCCAAATTTTCATAAATAAATTTTTAAAGAGAAAAACCACTACTTTACACACCCAGCCGACCCAAACCCCCTTACATGACGATACACACACAACGTCACCTCAGGAACACAAACTTCATTACACGTGCAATTAATGAAGCCACATAAATAGTTGAAAAGACAATCACTACAGTTAAATAACCCACCAGAAAACCATTCCAGCCTTTCTTAAAATACGCCTCACGACTAAAACACCAAAACTCCACTCATTTACTCATTTAAGACCAAAAACATAGCGACGCTACACCAAAATACCAATTAACCCCTTTTCACATAAAAAAAGAGACTAACAATTAACCAAAGATGAGATTTCAGCATCAAGTACATGTATTATAACGACACCCTACTAAACAATTCAAGGCATGTCCAACTTAAATGAAAATCAATGTCGCACCAAAACATAAATGAAAATAAACTTTTCACCACACGCATTAATTAAATACCACCCTAAACAAATCAACCTTGAAAATTAATTAATCAAATAATAATTGGACGTGAAACCACTTACCTCAACATAGACCAACTTCGCAAATTTGGTGCGCAATGTCTACTGCACTTTATTCACACCTCAAATAAACTCAGTTTTACCCTAATTCAAGAATTTAGAAAAATTATATCCCTATTTGACCCTACAAACAAAACATGAGACCATTTATACTGAAAATTGAACCAAAGAAACACAAAAAAACGCTATAGAGATCGGATGAAGACTTACTAGCTCAAGAAAAACTAGAGAGAAAAGAGGGCGGGTTTCCGAAGGCGCGCCGCGTCAGGAAACAGGGCGGTGCGTGGCTGTGTGAAGTGGGAAAATGGGCAGCGAGGATGCTGGTCTCCGGTGCGTGGTGGTTGTACAGTGCAAGGTGGATGAGGGGAGTCCATTCGCGAGGATGAGGAGCACGGAGAGGCACTTCCGGACAGGAGCAGGAGGGGCGTGGCTCATCAGGAGGTTTTGTTGGGCGGTCCGGAAAAGAGGGAGGCGGCGCAAGGGAAGTCGTGCACGTGGTGAAGAGGTCGGCTTGGCTGAGGTGTGCCGGTCCGAAGGAATGGCGTCGAATGGGAGCTGCAGGACCCTAGGGTTTCGGGGGCCTGCTCAGCGCGACGGGCCGAAGGGAGGTGGGAAAGAGAACATGACGGGAAGGGAGAGCAAGGGAGGGAGAGAAGAAAGAAAAAAAGAGAAAAAAGGGGGCGAAAATGGAATGGGGGGAAATATAAAATAAATTAAAAAAAACAAAATGTAAATAAAAATATAGATAAATTAAAGCCTAAAAAACAGTAAATTAACATAAAATAATAGCAATATTAGTGGGGGAGAAAATGTTAAAATTTCCATAATGATAACATGAAAATTATTATAACCAAATTAAAATCTTAACGAAATTAATAACTGTAATAAAATTAATATTAACATGCTGATAATTTTATAACCATTATAATAATTTAATATTGTCTAACTAATTAAAATATTAACTGAAAGAATAACATTAGATAAATAAGACCAATATTATTATTATTATTATTTAATAACTCTTGAATTATTTAATCATATTTATTATTTCATTTTTTTGTGCTTAAATTATTATTCAACTTGTTAGTTAATTAATTACCTACGCGTCGGGCAGGCCGCATGTTGATCAGGAGAAGCCCCATGGCTTCATCTGTGTCGTTCGCGTGTGCGAACATTACGATGCCAAAACGCTCGTTTATCAGCAAAACGCAAAAGAAATCATCGAGTCCGAACACCGCGCACTGACGTGTACGTGGTTTCAACATAGTCGCGCACCAGTGAAATAATAGATTTAATAATCATAAAATGTTTTCTCATTAAATTTTATCACCACAATCAGTCGCGCGCACGGTCAGACACCTGTATAAGATCCCAATTGACTTTTTAAAAAGGAACCAGTTCAAACCACAACTCAAAAGTAAGACCCAAGAATAATTAAATTAATATGAAGTGTCGGTTGGGGTGTGACAATCTTGATATGATTGAACCTACTTTCCTTCCCTCATGTAGTAGTTAGCTTCTTGATAAGGGGGTTCATCGTAATTTATAGGATATGCATCTCCCAAAATTACCCCTACTCAACTATCGAGAGAGTACATGAGGTATTGGTGATATGATCAGGGCATTGGTGCAAGAAAATGAAGTGAGGTCCCACTCAGCAGTGGGATGTAGGTGGTATCATGTGAGTCTATCATGAATTTATCACCTGATATCATGAAACTAAAACTCTTCTTCAATCAAATCCTTTAAAAAAAATTGGTCCTGTCATTACCCAAAAATTTCATGTAGAAGGTACTCAGGTCAGCTTCAATTATCCCCAACATGTGGAGCATCTGGGTCAGGATTAGGTTAATCCTAGAACATGTTTCTACCATGAGGTTGTGGATCTCCATTACATTGATCTCTCTAGTAATGTAAAATATCCATATGTGTGATTACATGAAGGTTCTCTCATATTCAAAAGATAATGAGATAATGGAATGATATTCCTTTCTCTTGACCTCCTCGGTACTATTGGCCTCTGTGGTAGCTACATCATCATAGAACTATAGAGGGATCTAAAGGATTCTACATAGGGCCTCACAAAAATTTTTCAATAGGAGGAGGACCTCGAGGATAGAGATAATTGTTGGTATATTAGATAGGCAATTCATCATGCCATACATCCATAACAAATGCATTTTTCTTCTCAGAGGGGAACTCCAAGGTAAGGGGAAAAACTGATGTTATTGGAAGAACCAGTATGTTCTTGATGGTACTGAAAATATCATGATGTATAACCCATTCTAAACCACTTCCCACTTACTATTGTCTGGTTGATGCCTAGTTCATGCTGGATGTGACTGATCATGGTTCGATCATGGATTATTTTATCATTCAACCAAAACTGTCATCTATGAAGTCATGTTTGATGTAGTGCACTGATAGAATAGTGTCGGTTGAGCTCTATAAATCATATACATCGTAGACTCAATATCATGCATGACTTTGACTAGGGAAGTAGTCTTAGCATTCGGGTATCATGTATGTCTTCATCAATTGCTTTGGTGACGTCATCTAGAGGCACATGGTGTTTTTTTCTGGTACTACACACTATTGGGAACCGTGAAATGTTATACCATCTCGATGGACATTATAAATTCATAATCCCACTCATCATTATATGTGTCTTCCAATTAAGGGAGCACCCGATGTGAATTTCCCAAAAAAAGGTGTCTGAATTCACTGATGAGGTGATATCGCTTTGGTATTATTTGAGGAATATGGTCTTTATTGAGATGTTGGCACCTTAACCTATGTGACAAGTAAGGGTATGCTGGAGATGTTGAAGCAACAACTAGAGTAGGCACGACAATAATAATAGGTTCTCCCCTTCCTAAAAGATCCTACTATTACTCCTTGAGAATTATAAAATTCTCTAAAAGCCAACCAATACTAAATCTTTTGAGTTCCACTACTAGAAGTGTGGAACTATTCACTGAAGCCCTCACAATTGATGATGAGGTTGGCATATATGTGAATAACATATGGTTCAACCACACAAACCATGGGCAAGACTCGATCGACATGGTCATGGTTCCAATCATTGAACATATATTATTTGTGGATGTAATGTATGAGGATCTTCTAGTAGGATAAATGGTTGGGGTTTTCAGTCGGTACAACTTCCAGGGGCTTCATTTTCTCTTGAAGCTTCAAAATACCCTTATAAAGGGAACATGTGAAATTTTTTAGGACATATTCTTCATTGGTAGAATATTATTTTTTCCTTTATCATCTAACGGTAACTATGGGATCATATCCTTAACCTGGGGGTAAAGCCACATTTTCTCTTCATGTTGGTTGCACATCAGCCTGATGGTTCTGTGCGAGGAAAGGTTGCACCTGATAAGGTTCCACTCAGTGCGGCTCCTCTAGAAAAGGGTAGAAAAACACTACCATCTCAAGGGACTCTACCTATAATGTAGTGAAAATATCTTCTTTGGAAGACCTCCTCTTAAGAGATATGATAGGCAACAAGCATGCTCCCTTAGTCTTATGCACCGATTTTTCCATGTGATGGGCCTTATCAGAAAACTCTTGAAACCCCCTTGAAAAGTATAAGTGAATAGGGTAAAGAACATATCAGTGTTTAAATTATAAAACCACATCATTAAATGGTACACTCGAGTCAGTGGAATAAAGAGTTAATATGTGGGGCCATTCCACCAGGTGATAGAGTCTGCGACTCACTCAACATTCCTTTTCATGCAATTGACGTGGAAGGAAATATTTGTCTTATGCATGGTGGTCATGAACTAGAATAGGAATTTACTATAAAGGTATTAAAAAAAATTGGACACTGTAGGAATCCGGTTGTACCATTTTAACATTGGTCCTTTGATCATCTGATCTAAACAATGAAGATTGTAAGCCTCCTACAATTATCGGGTTTCCTACATGGATCCAATCTTTATGATGATGTTGGAAAAGTTCTAAAATAGGTTTCTCATCCAATAAAAGGGGAAAATCTTGTATTACCAAAATCCATTGGTGCTTATGTGTTGTCCACTCACATTGGTTATGGATATCAGTTAGGTAGGATCACCACAAGTTTCTTCTTTAGGGTCTCGAGGTGATATGTTATAGTTTCTATCAATTCATCTTAGTTATGTTTTATATATTTATGAGGATTCTTGACGAAAAAAATAATTTAAATTATAACAAAATAATTTATTAGGCACAGCGATTTTTGGAGTAGCGTGAACTACATACTGGGGAAGATTATTACTGTACTTAGGTTGGTTAGGAAAATCAAACCATGGTCTCTTTCCATATACTCCTACAATTTCTCAATCTGTATGTGTGGTATTTTTGGGCATGACTAGGTTTATTTATTCTTGAATGAATTTATTCCTTTCCATATAATAAATGGTATCCCATCACAAAATTTAACTATCATTTCACCAATCATCCATATGTTCGATGATGAAACATACTTACTCATTGTGCAGGTTGATTATTTATACCACCTTCGAATCTACCTCTATTTTTAACAAATAATTGAAGGTATTGGAGAAAACAACATGCTTCATACCCTTATTGAATGGTAATATGGGATGCATTATCTCATTGTAGGGTTCTTTGACTCTATCTGCAAGTATCTATTTGAAATTAAGGGAACATTTCTGAGGGTCTGTTGGGTACAGTGTCACCCCATGGGGTGCGTTTTCCCTATCAATTCCTATGATAGAGCCCCTAGAATTAGGTAGCTCTAGAGAAATCATGTCTATCATTGTAGTATATGAATATTTACTTTCATAATCAGTTTGTAAGTTTGGCTCTCACAAGCTAGGGAGGAAGTATAGTGCACCGTACTATCCCTAACTTATAATGCATGCATACTATGATGTATGTTCCATAACCTAGTGGAAAATGTGAGGATATTCACATATTTTTTATGAATCATTTAATTTTAATGTAGTGAAGCAGGGTGCTAATCCATAATGAGTTTCATAATTTCAATACCATGACAATCTTGGTGAATGTGGTAAATGAGTTAATGGATTCTTCAGATAGGCCAAATGATGATCCCAGAGGAGGTGAATAATTTCCTATATTATATGGAGAAAAAAAGACATGGACCTCAATGAGGGACTCTGGGATGTCAATGTATGGAGTTATAGGTTTCTATAACACCACTGATAGTAGGTTGGAAACCATAACGTCCCACATTCCCTATTTCTCAGGGCCCTATTCTTGGTCAGCCAAAGATCCGATCAACATTGGACAAGTGATAGGTGGCAAAATTGATGTGAATTTATTCTACAGAAGTTTTATCACTATAGGATTCACTTTATGAGTCAATTTCTCACAACACATTTGAGCATCACTTGGTGGCAGCACTAACTGCATCATCATGTCGTTGTATGTCTAGTTTCTCACCACAGCCTCATACATAAGGGAATTGTAACTCATATACAGCTCATCAAAGTTCTCGTCATCTAAAGTATCCAATAGTGATATCAACATCTCTATTATGAATATTTTTATAGGTTTATAAGAATTTCACTAGTGGTGATATAGAAAGATTCACCATTACCCCTGGAAGAGAGAAAAAACATCCTCCACCTGCAAGTCCCTCTGGAGTGATCTAGGGATCCTATGGATATCAAATTCTATCATAGAAATTTTTGGGTATCATAATCCATTACAAGACTCGGCCGACTACATTTTGGGTTGCATCATCAATTTTTATGTCCCCTAAAATCAGACAGTTCCATGAGTACATTTCCCACAATGTATTTTCCTGGTTTTTTCCTTTGACGGTGACTGTTTAGCGTTCTCCCCCCATGATGGTTCTTTAGTGTAGGGTACATATTTGATATATGGAGAACCTCCCACTTGATATGTTGGTACATGGTTAGGGACTCTATATCTTATATTATTGGAGTGGGGTGGACCACATCATTGAAAGAAGATAAATTTGGGAGGATCATCACTCTGGTTGGTGATGACACAATTAGGGCCACCAATTTGAGATTAAAGAGTACATGAAGTACCTATATACTATTTATTGAATAATTGGGGAGAACCTTCAATCTAAATTTCAACAAAGTGGGTAGGACTTCCACTCTGGTAGGTGATGGAGTGGGGAGGACCACTTCTTTGTCTATTACCTTCAAGTGGAGTACCACCATAATAATTGTTGAACAACTAGGGAGGACCTCTTCTTAGAATTATGATGGAGTTTGGAGGTCATCTTCACCATGGATCATCATTATATTTTGTAATATAATATATTATAGTGATAAAAACCATTATATGAGTCAACCTAACTTGCCTATGATGTAGTTGAGGCCTCGATCCCAATTTTTTTATGACATATACTTGTTTTCCTATCACATAGATCAAGTGTAATATTGTAAATCTGAATTGGACCAGTAGAGAAATATAAGATTCCACATATTAGGAATTATATTGATCTTTCCCATGATGTTGGTATCAGATGGTTCAAACTATGACCAACAAAGTAGGGGGAAGTCCACATATTATTCATCTTGAGGAACAGTTCATTACTCATGTTTACATGGCCTAGTGGAAACCATCCTTAGAGGATCATGGGATGTAGTCTCTATTGGTGTAATTTTAATGACCCCACCTTCTTATCATAGGGGAGTATGTCGTATGATCACTTAGGGAATTGTATCCTGTTGTAGTTTTTGTTAGAACATGGGTTGGATTCTCTCCGCATGGCCCTTCGGGGAGGTGGTGTCGATGAGGAATTAATTCTTCCTGAGCCTGGGGGACCGTGTTCCTTTTATATACCACACCATTCTTCCTATACCATTACAGGAGGATGTCGATCAAACTCCGATGTATGATCTCATAGGGTGAGTTGGTCCATGGGCGCTTGGTTGTCAAATTCGTGGAGGATGTCAGGGTGAGAGCATGGTATTGTGGGATTGTCGCATTAAAATTTGTCCTTCCATAGTGCTGACGATTTCTGGGGTGCTTATTTACTATATTTAGGGTTCTCTAAAGTAGGTGGATTCAGTTTTAAGTTAAATTACAAGGAAAGATATTCCCAATTCCCAAAAATTGTCCAATATTTTAAAGGCATATATGGATACACACCTAAAAAGTCAGGGAATATGAATTCTCAATGATAATAATACCAATTAGGTCTTGAGTCCCATGATGGTCCCACAATTTTCTTAGTGGGAACTGGAACCAAAAGTTGGAATCCCGTGACAAGTTATTCCACTTATGTATAAAACCATATGTGTCCTGATATCCTGTAGAATCTTTTCACATCAGGTTCCCCATTTATTTTATTGACACTTGCTCCACGACTTTCCTGCACATCAATATGAATGTGCATGATGTATTTATAGTGCACCTCATTCCTACTATACAAATTAGATATACTATCACCACATTCATTAGTGATGTATTCTCCTTCAGCAAAAAGTGATGATTGGATGTCAATTCCTCTATCCATAGATTTATCCATGGAGCCTGTTTCATAGTATGGATCACCCTCATATATTAAATTATTGTTCTTTGAAATAATTCATTGCTCCATTTTTACATGGGGCCCATTTAATAGCACTACTTTTTATCATGATATCACATCATTATTTAGTAAGGAAAAGATACATGTCGGGCATCATTGGAATGTTGATACACTGCACACATTGGTAACTTATATTCTTGTTTTTTGTAAGATATCTAATATGTAGAATCCTATTATTGGAGATTATGTTATCACATTTCTATCATGAGGGTAATTAAATCAAGGGTTTTAATTATTCCAAGTATTGTTACCTAAAGAATCACACACTTAGACATAGTGTATGAATTTTGGGACAGGTCACTAGTTCTATTCGTATGGAGAAGAATCAGGACATCTTAGTAACATATATTTGGGGACAAGTTTTACATCTTTTTGAGAACATATTATTTGATCAAAATTCCATGATGATGTGGACCAGTGAGGAGTATCCAAATTTTGAAACACATGTATATTTTATCATTCGTTGTGATCGAAATCCCTATGATGAGGATCCTGGTGGTGTGTCCCTAAGAGGGAATATTTCATATTGTTGTTCACCATTGTGGATTTAATAACCTATTAGGAGGGTCTATATGTTGTGTCCCTGAGACTGAATAGTTGATTAGTTTATGATTTGGGATAGAATTACCTGTGTAGAGGATCCGAATGGTGAATCCTTAAGAGGGAGGATGTCACGCATAATTGGGATTTAACACCCTGTAAGGTAGATCCATAAGGTGACTCCCTTAGAGAGGAGATGTCACAAATGAATAGAGTTCAATTTTAAGGATCTGAGATCAGTGACTTGTTCGATATACCCTATGTTAGGGAGATGGATAAAAATCATGTAATTATAATCCACAATCTAAGGTCAAGATACATGACCGATTCAGGTGGTTTAATAGCATGTGGTAAGGTCTCTCATGTCACGAAAAATACTGTGAAGATTGATGGTGTTTGGATTACACATATAAGATTATTAGAATGGGAGGATTCTTCCGAGAAATGGGAGGATTTTCCCCCATATGTTGATATTATGGAATCACATGATGAGATGACTTGGGAAATCATAGGCTGATTGCACAAGGTACACCATCATTTTCACATCAGGAGATGGGGATGTTTTTTTTCCAGTTAAATGTCATAGGAATAAGATGTGGAACTGGGGAGTTTCATGTCATGCATCTCAAACATGGTAATGCTCACTCCTTTCACTTAGGGCTTATGTTACCACCAGAAATGCACCATTGGCTGGTGCATGGAGTTCGAACTTCCATGGAGGACTGGCCAATCACGAGGTCATTGTTATAGTCATATAATTATAAGAAAAAGCGTTTACAATACCTATAAATAGATGTAAAAGGATATTTGGCTGCTTGATCCACACTTGGGGTGAAGTGGGTAGACATGGGATGAGATAAAACTAGTCCTGCATGGACTCTTGGTGAAAATGAATAGGTCTTAGATAGGAATGAGGGTTCTGTAAAGTCAACCATCACCAAGGGGATTCATTAGAAGGGAGGGAAAATGGGGGGACCCCAGAGAGGTTATTAGAAAATATTGGGGGCTCTTGAAGGAGGTACATTCATGTATTGGGGCCCTCACAATGTTCTTGGACATCATGAAAGAATGTGCTTCATGAAATAGGGTGCATCTACCACAGAGTGTCGTTCCGATTCATTGAGTGAGTTCTTCATGATGGTTGAATGCTTCACAAAGCCACAAGGGTTTCATAGGGTCCTCTTCCACCATGATGGTGGTTTTACATCATAAAAGACATCATTAATTTAGGTTAAGTCTCTGAAGAACACACAGTATGAGGTTTTATATTGTTTGAATACATTGGGTGATCAATTTTATATTTTTATCACAAATCCTTGAGGGTTCACAAAAAGGGAGTGATTTTTGAAGTCAAAAGGTTTCTAATACAAATCTAAAATGTTGTACTAAGGTGTATTTATATGGAAATTGGTTTCATGATGAATGGATGTGTTTAAGAAATATGATAGGATTCATGAATGAGCACGGCTCTGTGAGTGTAAATGTCATACTCACAGAGCTACTGTCGACCCTTTATGTATTCGTGAAGCACTCTACATCTCTAAATTTCATAGCACATAGTTACAATCAATTCATTATATGTTTGTAAAGGAAAAATCTAGATATGGGGATTTTTGGGCTCTTTCGTTCATGAAATATATGTGAATAGTGAAAAAGACCCCTTAGAGGAATTTTTAGATGTTTTGGCTTCTATTTTCAACAAAAAATTCCTACAATCCTGAACTATTCTGATGGAACATGATTTTCAGCACTATTGATGGTTATTATATACATATATTTATCATCTTCCATGTAGATGATTTACAACTGCCTTTTTATACATTAGTTTCATTATAAATAGAAATAGGCAAGTACAATTACTAGAACCATACCCTCTAATAGTTAAGTTAGATGGATCATCATTCCAAATTTAAATAGTAACACACTCTCTATAAAAATATAATGCAATCAATTTAATCACAACCAACTAACACTACAGCTTAGGTGACCAATGATCTATGTCTCATGATGTACATAATTGATTTATTAATATGCCTCCATCAAGATATTCCGGAAAACCCCATTTAGGGTGATGAAGACACATTAGTTAACCAATTAGTTATCTCAGACAATTTATATAAATGATAGTAAGAAATAAATACTAAAACCCAATAACTAAAACTTATTTTAAACAATAAATGCAGTAAAATATATATGACATGGCATATGCATGACATGAAAATCCTAGGGTGTGTATAATTGTGAATGAGATAACACCTCTTTCCTCATTGTTATGAGGATAAATGAAAACAAATTATTATAATAAATTCCAAAATTCAGGTTCATCACACAATGTAGAAATCAATATGACTATAATAATTATAATCCAAATCAATAATTCACTTACTAGGTAATTTATATTTACCTTGTACAAGGGTTAGATACTCCCAGGAACATGCTCATTAGAAAATCCAAACCCATACCTAGTCTCCAGTATATTATTTTTAATAGTATGAAAACAAGGGAAAGATCATGGAGACCACATTATAATGTCTTCATGCCATGTTCACTTATATTTAACTTGAACTGGTTTTCACCATGGCCTCAAATGTGCATATCCATATTCTAGAGGATGCTGACTAGCAACAAAGATTTATGATAGTATGGTGTAGAGATGATACCATCACAATCAGAGAAAAAAGTCATGGTATACTAATAAGATAAAAGGGGAAGTAAAATAAATAAGCATCAATGGAATAAGATAATCATCCAACAATGAAAAATAAATTGGAAGAAACCATTTTCACTATCAAATATAACATTATAGCCATATAATGGTGATACAAAAAAAGGATGGTGCATGAGAAATAGTGAAATTTTTGGTTTTCCGAAGTTTCTTAAATGGATAAACATACAAGTGGGATTGTAATTGTAGATTTATAATATTAAACTAATCATAACAAAAAAATACTCGTAAATTAATATTATCAGTTCCACAGATCGTTTAATGATTATATTGGAATAACTGTACTAACATTTCATCTGATTATATCCTTGTTTGTTTTTATGATAATCATAGTAACATAGATAAAGGAAATATTACATAAATATAAGTATAGAAAATATATTTATATTACATGCATAGTAGAATATAATTGTATAAACAAAAAATACAATATAAAGTAAAGGTACGAATGAATTATAATATACATTAAAATAAAACACTATTTTAATGTCAATAGTAATGGTAGTAAATGTCATTAACTAAAAGTATCCTCAATTTTATACATAAACTAATGTATATCTTTCATAATTAGGAAATTACATGATAGAATTTTCGAAATGGAATCTATATTTATATCCTTAGAATCCCACAATATGATGATGGACATTCATCTTCCTATCCATAGAATCAAATGATTTGACAGATCAGATTCACCATCTTATAATCACTGGATGTTCTCAGTCGTAATAATTATCAGACGCAATTTTAGAAAATTTCTTTATAATGGAAAAAACCATGACAAGGATTCACTATAATGTCAAAACTATAAAGTATTTCAAATACTTTTGAATGAGATGTTCATTCCATAAAAATATTAGACATATTCATTTTCCAATGTGATCTACTCCAAACTCTACAAATGATTGACTATTTTTAGCTAAATAACCAATGGTCATATTTCTGAGTCAGTTGAAATGGACTCAAATAGTAGTCTATTTTCTAGATGACAATTCTTCGGCATCACTGAATGTCTAATGTCATTTTGTTTTATAACTATTATAATTATAATATAATTCATTATTATATAAAAAATTCTGAGATACACCATTTATAAACATTTTATATTCCAATGGAATTCCATACAATTTTTCAATATGGTAATCCGATTGAGGGTCAGTTTATGTTATAAATTCCATAATAAGTCTGATAGTCATGAATTGTTTCAGTACAATTGACAAGGAAAATTTCTAACTACGAGTAACAATAAAGGTAAGTCTAATTAATGGGATGCAAACTCAATATAATGTATTTTATTGAATAATTTAATATTAATATACATAATACATTAGAAATATTTATATTTATGGATAAAATCGTTTTTTTCTACAAAAACAAACTAAAACTCCCAAGATATAGAAATTTCAATAAACGTATTTTTAATATATTTTTTGTGATTTTCAAAACTAATGTAATGGAAATATAAGAAGTAAACCATATAATTCAATAGTTTCCCCTTTTTGGGAATTACAAAACACAGTAGATAAATAAAAAATAATTACTTGAAAAACATACGATCCTTTTTTTCATATTTTGACCATTAAAGACAATATTTTTCTCCTAACTCCTCTTAAGTTCATAACTACTTTAGAATATGATGAAAAATATTAGAAAAAATACCACATAAAAAACTCTCCTAAGAAAAAAAAATATATTTTTTATTAAAACATATCCACATTTTTAAAATATTATCTCCATTTGTGATTTCCAAAATGAAATGGTAATGAATCCAATGTTTCCTGAAATTTTACAAAATATAACATGTGAGAAAATAAATTTAACTTACTAATCATCCAAGAATAAAATTAATGAGGATATATCCAATTATAATATGAAAACATTCAACCACCAAGAATATGGATGATAAATATTTCATAATAAACATCCCTTAAAGTTTCTTTGAAAAAATACATCAATAGTTCAAATGAAATGTTTAATATTTATCTATAAGCATCTTCATGATTTCCTTCATCTTTTTTAACTCAAGTTGATGATTTTCAGGCTTTGTGATCTATCCTCCCATAGTGGACTAAATTAGAACATTAGCTTCTACATATTATTCTTCTTGTACTTCTAAATCTATATATTCTTCTTCAAATTATTCTTTTTCTTCTTCTACAACATCTTTCTCAATCTATGACTATAATTTTCATTTTGTTCAAAATGTTCCAATTCTGTTAGATTTAGATACTGATTCTTTCTTAGGAAATATCGAAATAGATTCTTAAATATATATTTTTACATTAACCTTATTAGATATTGAAGGTATATCAACAGGAACAAATAATTTTTCATAAAAAATGGGACTAGATTCCAGAATAATGTGATCTTTATGAGATGTTAGATGAAATTTATTATTAAAATATTTTTCAACATAATTCAAAAAGATTTATTATATTTTGGAATCTTGTATCATATTCTTTGATTTCATTATTTTTATATATTCTAACTCTTCTTCAGTCAAAATTGTTAATGATTTTGTCTCAGATGTATCAAAATCAAACTCTAGATCTATTATATTTTTTTGAGCATTATTTAACATCAACATTACGAAATCATCATAAAAAAATATCTTTGTAATCATTGTGTTTTATAGGTGGGGAAGTTTCACCCTTTATCTTCTTTTTAACTTCATCAACTTTTTTTGATGGTTGTGCCTAATAAGTTTCTCAATCAATCTTTCAAAAAAATCCATTAAGAATAAAAAAAATCATTTCAGAAATTGTGTCTTCAGCTATGAATAAAATATTCTCTCGGACTCGGTATGACTTTTTCTAATCATTGAAAGTCATCATACAATTCTCAATAAAAATTCTAATTAAAGTAGGAAATATATTAATCTTTGAAATTATGGATGTGCTTTTGATATTATCAATCATAATGACTATTAACTTTACCAATTTTATTTTACTCATGTTAATCAAGTATTCATTTAAGAGCATATGAAACTCTAAATGTATCCCTGTCACATTAACATTAGACAACATAACCCAGCATCCATGATGAAAATAATTAGTTTTCCATAGTCATATATAAATATATTGTTACTTTTTCATGGAATGAGAACAAAAAATTTCTATCTTTATTCCTATTAAACATTCCAAACCATTTTGATAACTTTTGTGTGGTTAAATATTCTTCTCCATCTTAAAGATAACCAACAAGATATGAAACTCTTTTAAATGAAATATTATATCTATTTTAAAAAATGATATGGGAATCATCATACTTACTATATTCTTTATCAAACTAAACTCATGTATAATACTCTCCAAATATCTCAAGATAATAAATATCAAAAATATTTACATGGATTTTCTACAGAAATAGTTTCTCATAATTGAAAGGAAATAAAACTTTTGAGGGTTTCATCGAACATATGAACACAAGACCTTTCAATAATTCATTACCTGAAAACTTATCATTTTTTATAGTCTTATTTGGTTGATATCATAGTGGGAAATGAGTCATGTGATTGGATGAAATAAAAAATAATTGGAATAATGATTTGAAGGGTGGAAAATATTATTATATAAAACTCATAAAACTAATGTGGGACAATTGGGTCACCCACAATTATATAGGCATTAATGTAAATGATTCATCTTCCCTAATGAAATCAATGATTAATATTGAAACCCTTTCTGATCTAACAATTGATATTTAATTAAAGAATGTTTTTATTGTTTATTTGAAATATAATGGTTTTAAAACATTTATATGATGGATAATCCTTCTCATTATGGAATTTTTTTTATTTTTTAAATAAATAATTTTTTATTAAAACAAAACGTTTAACCACACAAAAAAATATATAAAAAAGTAATGAAATTTTGTAAAAAAACTAAAATTATTGAAGATTACATTTCACAGTGGAATGATTCATCAATATGATTATCATATTACTCTTCGTTTTCATCAAATAAATGGATTACAATAGTTTTATAATAAATTCTCCTTATGACAGTTTAAAAAAATATTATAATAGTTTTATTAATAAAACACATTATTATAGTTTTAAATGGAACACTGAATATGATAGTTTGAAAAATGTTTGAAATAGATTTTGAGTCTGGAAAATTTAAACAATTTCTGAGTTTAAAATTCTATTTGAGACTTTCGAATCTGATAATTTTTAAAAATATGTAGTCTATAACAATCATTATCATAATACATTTATATAAATACATAAAATATAGATTATTAAAAAAATTATAATTTTATGAAATGAAAAAGAAATCTACACCCCCTCTAAAAGGTGTACATTTATATAAGGATATTGGGAAATAATAATTTGATAAAAATTTTCACTTTAATTTGATCATTCCGAGATTATTTTCAATTTATTTTAATAAATTACAACTAAGGTGTATTGAAAAAATACCCCCAACTTTCTCTTGTTTTCCAATGAATTTTTAAATTTACTCTCCTTTATTTGTGTGATTCATAATGAAATAGTGTCTTATATATATATATATATTTAAATTTATATATATATATAAGTATATATATATATCTCTGTGTGTGTCTAACATGACTAGTGTGTTGGGTTTTTACTTATTTTAATGAAACTTATATTGTCAAAATGTATTTTTGTTTTAGTAAAACCCATTACACATTGTGTGTGTGTGTGTTGCATCTACAACACTTGAGAACAAAAACTTACATCTTCCAAATATTTGGATTAAGTAGTGGAAAGTGACATATAGTGTAATTTCATAAATGAAAAATAAAATATTGAATATCCCAAGAAATTGAATTTTCCATGTGTAATGTTTCTATCCATTCTACATCCACCAAATTCTTCATCTGAAAATATTTTCAGATCAAAAAAATTTATAGACGAATAGAATAAGTCTAAACCCATTATTTCTATGGATAATGAAAAAATAATTTCACATCTTTAATATGGGATTATTTTGGATTGTTCATATATATTTCACATAAGCACACTGAAAACATTAAATCTGGAAAACCAGCTTTTATTTAAAGTATGCTTCCAATCATACGACTAAAAGTATTTTCATCAACTAGTTTTCCAACTACATCAAGATATAAAATATTAGAGGTACCAATTGAAGTAATAATAAATTTAGTATTATCCTATCCAAATTTTCTTAAGTGAATATTTTATATACATATTTGAGATATAAAAATACCTTCTAGTTTTTTGGGATTTTGAAAACCCCAAAAATATCTAACACACCCATAATAGTCATTTCAAACACAGATATCATAAGATCAAAAAAGGAATTTGTAAACTGTTTTGGATTTGAAAAAAATAAAATGTATTAAACATAAATTTTTACAATAATAATGTTTTTATTAACTATGTTTATAATAATATATAGATATAGAGCTCACTTAATATTTTTTTGTAATCGAAATCTAGTTTAGCTATCATACCATGCTTTATGTGCTTGTTTAAGACCATAATGTTTCTTGGTATGTTTGGGAACATCTTGTGGATATCATTAATTTTAAAAAATGGGGGATTGTTATATAAAATATTCATCCTAAACATATCCATTAAAAAATCATACTGCAAATATATTTTAATTAGTTTAAAATTTAATAATTCTTTCAAGGTTATAAGTACTTGAATAGCTTCAAGTCTTCCTACGAGAGCATAAATTTCTTCATAATATATCCCATATTGTTTTCTATATTCCCCCCAAAAAAGTATAGATTTATTTCTATTTATTATCCCATTTTCAACACATTTACTATATAATACCAATTTTCCTCCAATTATAATAGTTTCAATATGTTTTCTGACTAAATATAAGACATTATTCCTTTCAAAATCATTGAATTCATATTGTATTACCATGATCCAATATTCATTACCTAATAAGTCATAGGTATTTTTAGGTCCAAATTTGGATATGAATGATAGATGTTCAATTTGATTTCTGAATAGAGTTATTTTCCTAACAGGTTTATCTATATCACCATTGATACAATCACTGTGATGATTCCTATTAAGAAACTAAATTCTAGGGTTCTCAAAAATACTCTAATCAATAATAGGTAGAAAATAATTTTATGGAATAACATAAGAAACTAATTCTTGAGTTAATTCCTAATGAGAAAAACATTATGAAATTTTTTGAAAATAAGTTTTATTAATAACATATAAGTATGTGCATTGGGGCTATTTAAAAATAAAGGGATCAATTTTATCAAACGTATGATTTACTATTTCTTTAAATGTACATGTATTTTTATTCAAAACTCTATAATATATTAGGGTTATGGAATAACATAACAATATTACATCATCATATTTTTGTGATTACTTATATAGTTTAACATTACTATTTAAAATGAATAATTTAAACCATATAATTTGTATTAAGAAACATCTTATTTTATTTACATTCATAACACATAAGGTGTTTTATTATGAAAATGTATAATTATTTATTTATTTTCTGAATAGAATGAAATAAAAAAATAATCATTTTAAAAAATATTATAAAAGGAGTATTCAGTTTTCATAGTTCCAGTAGTCTCCTAAATAATTCTATTTCTTCTTTCAACAACAAAATATTGTGGTGGGGTTCTAGGTGATGAAGAGTTATGTTCAATGCCATTATTTTAAGAAAATTTCTCCATATCAAAATTTAAAATTCCTCATCATGAATACTATGAATAGTATTCAAATGATATCTTTTTATCATTTTAAACTCTACCTAAAAAATTTTAATATTAACTAAAGGCTTCATATTTCATGGTAAGAAAATAGACCCAATTATATCTAGTGTAATCATCCATTAAAAAATATACATATTAGTTTCCACCAATTATTTTATTTTATAATGAAGAAACTAATTCCATGTGAACTAACTATACATAATTAGAAGTTGAGGGTTCATAAATATATTTAAAACATGACTTTTATTTATTATCATATTGATATGGGTCACCGACTATTGATGTAGCAATCCTATGTTCCAATAGATCCTTAATAAGTCCTTTCCTTTTCAACAAATCTATGTTTATAAGGTTAAAATTTCCTAATCATTTATTCCATATCCAGGATTGATCAACCCTTACTCTAATGTAATGTATTTCTTGGATCCTAATGTATTCAATGTTTAGAAGGTAAATATTCTCTTGAGGATTGATAAAAAATGAATTCATCCATGTAAAAATGTTAAGAACATTTATCATTCCAAAAGTTCATAAAGAAACATTAAAAAAATAATTGAATTGTTCTTATAAGGTTTTTCTTATGTTATACAACAACAAAAAAAATTTAAATAAAATCTTTTAAAATAAGGGTAATGTTAAATCTTTAGATAATATCTCATTGAGAATTATCCTTGAAATATTATTTTTCACCATTCATATTTATTATCTTCTAAATAAAGTATTTATTTCTAGTCTTGTTCTTGGAATATCCAATATCCCTGAACCATTTTTTTGGTACATTCTTTATTTCTCAGAAAACAAAAAGATTAGTTTTTCAAAACCCAATCTTTCATGGATATATTTTTTTTCTTCAGGAAATTGAATTTTGGGTAACCATATTTTTCAACCTTTGTAATTATGGAAAAATGATATATTTTTTATGAAAATAATCACAATGATATCATAAATATTTTATTCTATTTAATGAATATATTTTTTCCTCTAGTATCCATAAAATTGGAACATAGTAAAAAAGTTTCAATTTTAGGAACAAAATAATTGTTCTTAAGAATAAATTTTTTTATATACTAACCATTTCAATATTATCACTATAAGGTATAAATTTATTATACATTTTATAAGTTTTTTCATTTATAGTGTAATCATTTATAAAAGTATCTTTATACTAGAAATTTTGTATTTTAGTTTTAAAAATAAATTATTACCATCATTACTAATAGTATTGAAACTAGGTTTATAAAAATATTTTGGTAATGATATTATATAATAGATAGTTTCTTCATGATAATTTGAAATAATATCCTTTCAGAATTAATATTATAAATATCTATATAATGGTATAATATCTCCTTATATAAAAGAGCTATTCTGGATTGTTCTTTAGATATTTTATCTTCAACATTATAATGTTTTTTTAAAAATCATACAAATTTCATTATCAAATATTTTTTCAAATCTATAAAACTCATTATAACTAGCTAAAGTAATATCTTTTTCTGAGAATGATTCTTCATTTGAATTCTTATAATTTTTCTCATCAAGTTAGTTTTCAATTAAAGATATATAATTTATGGAATAAATTGTGTGTAACTTTTCATATTAGAAATTGATTTACCATACATAATATTGTAAAAATACCAATGTTTCTTTATTGGAAACATTCATACTCAAAATTATCACCACCTATAAGAATCCATGTGTCATAACCATTCCTAGCCTTCATTCATTTTGACATATAATATATTTTCGAATTTCATTCTAAATTCTATTCCTTTTTTCATTTCCTTTTCAATGTCAGATAATTAGATCTAACATGTCCTACATTCAAAAATTCAAAACAAGTGAGCTCAAAACCCTTTTTTTCACATTTATCCATATGTCTCATATTATATCTATATTGAATGAAATTGTTTCCTGTGATATTTTTCATCAATATTGCAAGATTTTCTAACTCATTTTTTGATTATGGTGATAAAAATGATTCAGGTATATCCACAACATTATTCATTCATAAATATTTCACTAATTTTTCTACTGAAAATACCTTTGAAGTTACATTCTAGATTGTAATAAAAAAAATCCACAGTTTTTATTTTGATTTATTTCTTTGTAATTTATTTTTAATATGCGCTTATACAATATTAATGTACCAATCAGATAACCTAATTTAAGATTACTAATATTTATTGAATCATCCCCAATACTTGTTTTAGATTCCATATTAGTTGTAATTTTGTTTATAATCATTTTGAATAAAAATTAATCAACCAGACCTTATAACACAAGAGACATTAAACTATTTATAATAGTAATAAATCGTTTGTGAATCTTGGTAATTATCCCCCCAAGTGTAAAATCAATGGCTTGGAAATCAGCTCTATGAATATCTTTTCTTGTTTCCATATATTTGATTTACAAAAATGTGTTAATTAACATTTTCCCCTAATATTATTTTCGGATTCACAAGTTGAAATATGAGTGTTGTTATACTTCAACATAAACACAATAAAGAATTTCTGACTTTGTAGTTCATCTAATATTCTATATTCCTTGAACTTGTAAATATTGAAACATTATTATCAAGAATTAGGTGTTTTACATAAATAATTAAGAAATTATCAACTCCAGTGTTGATAAAAAAGGTTATATTCTATCTCTTTAATTATCATGGTAATTCTCATCATATATAAGTTGTATAATAAGGTTATGATTATCAAGGGATCTAATATTCACACCTTCTATCTTAAAAAATAGAAAAACTTTTCAAAAAATATATTTTAGTGTAACAATGTTTTATAAACATATTTTTTATATCAAAACATAATCAATTTAATGTACGTAAAGAATATAAAACCAATAAAAAGAATGTAATTAGTAGAAACCATCTTTGGTACCAATTTTCATAATATAGGTGTATCTTATTTGTCTAAAAATAAAATATGGGATTGAATTGTACTTTAAAAATTTTGGACTATTCAAAACACAAAACCTCATAATGTAACAATATCAGACTAATAGATTATTCGATGATCGGAGTGAATGAATCAGAACCGTAGTTGATATGATTATATCAAACAATTTATTTTTTAAATCATAGTTAAATAGATAAAATAAATAGTATAGAAAGACAAGTATAAAGGGTAACATTCTATGAAAATCATAGTAAAAATTATTTTAAAACTAATAAATTGAATTGATAGTAATAGTAATAATTTCTTACAAGACATACTAAAAGAATACACTTTTTAACCTTAAGAGTAATGGTAGTAATTAACCTTGAATAATGGTATCCACAGTTTTATATTTAATGTGATGTCAGTATTTCATTTTTAGTAAACCCTTGATATGATGATCAGAATAGGATATGAATTATTATACTAGGAAGACAATGATACAATTATCAACATCTGCCTCCCTGGCCTTATAATCCCTTGATGTGATTGATTAGAATCACCGTCTTCTAATCCTTGAAATCTCTCTATTGTAGAAATGATATGACATGATTAAAAAATCTGTTTCATTTGAAAGGTAAAAACCATAAAAATATTTCATAGTACTAAAAATCACTTATTTGTTTCAAAGAAATTGGAATAAGATGTTCAAAAAGGCCAATCTTTAAAAATATTTAGCTTCCAATTTGATTATCCCCAAAATCGTCAAACATACATCTATTTATAGAAGAAGCTCCAATAGTAAAATTTTTGAGTAAGTTAGAATGACCTTAGATTGCTGTCTCTTTGATGGAGAACAGTGTTATGGAATTACTGAATATCATACATCATTTTTACCACAATTACAATGATAAATGTATTTATTATGATTGAAGAAATTTCTATATACTATGATTATAATCATTGGAATGTTAGATTGAAATTATTATTATTCAAAATGGTAATAATTATAGGGGTAATTTTGATATATCAGTAATAGATTTAGTCTAATATTCATTATTTCTTTCAGTATGATAGATAATAAAAAATTATGACTACTTTTCTGAAAAAGGATAGTTTAATTAATCAAATGCATACTCAATCTGATGGATCATGTTGGAGAATGTAACATTTATATTTTTAATGTATTAGAAACATTTATATGTATGTTAAAAAGTAAATTTTTCTAAAAAAACATACTTAAACACTTGTTAAATTGAATTTTGAGTAAACAAGGTTTTAAGAGAATTTTTTTTTCTAAATCTAAATGAATAGAAAAGTAAAAATTTAAAACCTCAGACTCAATAGAAGAATGAATAGGAATCGTACTATAAAAAAAATTAAAAAAGACCCAAAAACTATCAAAACTCTCATATTGAGCATATGATTGGACCATTTCTCACAAACACCATCCTATAATAAGAAAACAAAAAATGAATAAATGGACCCTTCCCTTCATCCATAGCTACAATCACGAATCATATCCAGGTACCAATCAGTGGTCTAAATAGAGTGTGAAATACACTGAGTAGGCCACCACTAATGATTTATTTAACAAAAACCAGTATGATCTTGTAATATATAAAGATGTGTATATATAATAGTAATAAACTAGAAATATAATTGATGTGATCACAAATTTTAACAACATCAAAAACAAGAAGTATTGAAATAATGAATAATTGTACAATAAAGAATGGATTCAACTATATCATATGTCAGCATGTCTAGTTTTAATAAGGTATGGCATATGGAAGATAAACATGTATAAAAACTATTAAATCAAATACCTAGGACCAATGATCATGGAATTATATTAAAATCCACATAAGTCAAAGATATAAAAATCATTACAATAATGACCTATAAAAACCGAGACCTAGGGCCAATGGGAGAAGGAATCCCCTTTGAGGCCACAAAGATCATCTATCGAAAACAAAGTATAGTCTTGTGTGGATTCCAAGGGTCATTTTCAAGGCATTCCAAGAAATATAGATCCAAGGTAACTATAAAAAGAATCTAGTATTATTTTTTCAAGTGGGTCATTGGCATAATACCAAGATACATCACACTAGGGAAATATCATTCCATCTATTATCAGCATAATTTATTAAAGTATTAAACAAGACATATTATTTTATATTCCCCTTATCAACCAATTTTATCATAATCATTTCAAATAAAAGTGATTCGTAATGGGACAATGATAGTATTTTGGAATTTAGTCAATTCTATTCAACAAATTATACATAGGAAAAAGGAGTTGTCATAATGTATGCGACCATAAAAAAATTGAATTAATTACACTCAAATATATATATAAATTAAATATAAGTGATTATAATGATGTCCATGTTAGTTTCCATTCCAAATAACTAATAGATTAAATAGTTATGAATATGCTAAGGGATTTTCCATTATATTCAATGACTCCTAATTATCCCAAATTATAACTACATACATTTATAAATGAAAATTTTATAAATAAGTTACTCTTAATATTCCAATTAATATATTTTTTAGATTTTTCCCATTAATGAATGGAATTATACATCCATCCCATGGGTTGTTTTAACATTATTAGTAAACCAACCCACCTCATTGGTGGTTCAGGTTGAATTTGACAACCTTAGACATTGTATGTGGCTACAATAACATGATTAAAAGATGGTTTAAACATCCAATTTAAAGGTATATTAATTTATAGAGAAACGCCTATAAATTATAGTATACCACACTATGGTGCATGTTATTATACACTAATACCAAAAGGGAAAATGTATAGACCACTTAATTAGATGGGTAGTACTCTCCTCATCTGTTTATGGCCATTAATTCCATCTATAATTGGATAAATTGATGAAATGGAATAAAACCATAAAAATAGTTGAAAATATCTCAGATTTATTTATCCTTCAATATAGAACGATAATTAAATAAATGGAGGAAATAAGATTAAGTATATTATTGGCAAAGATCTAACGTGGAAGCTAGCCTTAATTCCAAACAAAAACGAAGGAGTTATAAAAAATATAATGAGTAGAAGAAATAATTTCTCCAACATGAAAGTTTTTTGAAAAATTTAAGGAGAATATAGTGTTTAATTCATAAATTTAATTGGGTAAAAATTGACATTTCAACAATTTTTAAAGTGGTGTAGAGTTTGTCCAAACCATATGACATCCATGCTCACCCGCTACCTATGTGTACTTATTTGTGTTATCTAGGCACCCAATTTTAAGAAACAATATTCAACTAGTGTAGCACTAAATTGATGCTTTGATGTTCCCTTTACAAATGACCCAAACCATGTAACACCCGAGACTTTTATGTTATATAAATCATCAAAGGAATCTTTTTCTACACAACACTTGCTTGGCTTGCTTTACACGCAATCGCGACCTTCCTCGATAGCTTGCGTCGTATGCAATACCGAGTTTCACTAAACAACAATATGCTATTAAAACTAGCCGTTATGAATAGTAATAACCACTTTTTGAAATTTTATAAATTTTATTTTTCAAAATGGACTTCATTTTTGGACTCAGAATATCGAAATTAGCCTAGGGTGAAATTTTGGTATTTTTCTGAAAACTTTCAATTTTTGATGAATAGTGAAACCACTAAGTGGTAGGTTAAAAACTGAATTTTGCATAAAACTTAATTTTACCGCTTCTGTGAATGGAATTTCGAAAATCCGACACACACGGTTGATATCAGTAAGTAAAATGTGGTTCAATGAGATAAAAATAATTTTTTGGTGAATAGTAACTTTTTACTTTTTTTACCGTGGTTAATAGTAAATAGGGTAACTAAGGGTAAATATGATATTAATATTACCCTAACACATGTCCTAAAACTATTGGAAAAGTGTAATTCAACCTTAGGAATAAAATATGACCATTTAGGCCCACTTGGATTAGATTAGGACATTTATTATTAATTTATTTAAAGAAGGGTTAAAATAGTTAAAATCAAATAAATCATTTTTAATATGGGGTTATACATAAGATAAATTCAATTGTAAATATTAATTAGAAAGCTAAAAAGATTTCCTACATGATGATATTTTATTTGTAATTTTTAGACATCAAATAATTTAATTTATTTATGACACAAAGATGATGCAGTAATTATCTTATTAATGAAATATTGACAAAATTGATAATATAAATACCAAAATAAATGTAATTTAAGACTTTTTATGAATTACACTAATTTTATAGGTTACTATGATATATTAATGTTGATTTAATAAACTTGGTTCGAACATATAATTCCGTTATGACTTTCACAAAAATCATATATCAAATAGTGTCAAAATTGACACAAAATAGTTTTTAAATCAAATATTATATTATTAATTGTTATTTTATTCCTAAAAATCTAAGGTTCGGCCAAATGACTTAGATAAGGATATATATATTAATAATAAACAATTTGGGGTTCGTTTGGCATGTTATAGTAAGTGTATTAACCATATAGTGAAAGAAAACAAAAAGACACGGTAAAAGTTAAATTAATTAACTTAGAGTTAAATCTAATTGATAAGGTTAAAATAATACCCTAAACTTGTCTAAATCCTATTGGTTGATAGGATTTCGACCCATCCCCACTTTAGCTTCGAAATAAGACCCTTTGGAACCATTATAAACCGATTTTGACTTTAATATAAAATAATATTTTGAGATATTCCTAAGGTGCCCCTCTCCTCCCTTATAAAAGGGCACCTCCTCCCCCTCCTCCTCACACCAATTTGAGCACTCAAGCTCGGCCAACCCCTGCCATTTTCTCCTCTCCACTTCCCTATAATAATCCTAGAGGTCCTGGTCTTCTCCAAAGACCAATCTTAGTTCCTTAAGTGGAGGATTCAAAGAGGCGTTCCAAAGAAGAGGTAATATCCATTACTGATCTTTTCAATTTCTTTCTTCTTCAACTTCATCTTCTTTAGTTGTTTCAAGATAAAGTAATAACATCAGTATTACTTACATACTGATATGTTATTATAAATATGAAACAACCCTAATTCACCTTCTATCCATCCTACGGAAAAATGAAATCACCACGCGTGCGTACGTACGGAATACCGTCTCCACGCCGTGGTGTAATCTATTTTTCCACCATCACCTTACAAGGATGGTTATAATGGTGTAATAAGTAACTATATATGATTATTATGAATTAATATTGATACTGAAATAATATATATATATTCTCCGATACAATTCCACGATCATAGGAACGATATCATCACTCGTGCGTACGTACGGAATACCGTCTCCACGATGTGATGCGACTCGTTCTACATGATCTTCATTTCATAATGATTATATAAATGAATTGAATGAATGAATATGGTATATACTACACTAATACCATTCTGTAAATGAATTATCTATAACCTAAAGATAAGAATAAGAATTTATTCGACAAAACACGCATAAGAACAAAAAGTTATAAAGACCCGAGTAACAAGTAACAATGAAATATTACTAACAAGAAGCTAATAATATGACCATATATGATATCATATCAATATGTATGATTCTGGAATAAGTCAATAACATTATTTAAACCATTATACAGGAGCTTCGGACACGAACAAAGCAAATCGGACCTAAGGTAAGGGAAATATCACAATCTCATTTTTATCCGAGATTGTTTATTCGTAAGTATTTACTGGGGTGTATTTTATCATCCAAATCCATGTTTCATCAATATGTAATATTATTTCCATCCACCTACAATTGTTTAAATCCATTTTTACCCTTCGGTGAGTTTTTAGTAATATGTATGAAAGGAATCTTTTGTCGTTTTTCGTACGAGGTACTTTTGACTTTTCCGACAAAAGTACGAAGAATGTTTTTTTTAACTTATACGGCATGAATGGATTTTTAAAACATTATTTCCAAGAAACTTCCTTTACAAGTTTTCAAGTTTATTTTTAATCAAATTATTTTATTTTAAAGTCGTATGACATGTTATGAAAGGAAAAATGTTTTTGAAGTAGAAAGGATATTTTCCTCAAGAATGGAGTTCAAGTATTTTATCAAAATTATTTTCCATATAAGATAATAAAAGGGTTCTGTTTTTATCCCTATTATTACATTGGTTTGATTATGTTGTGATGGAAATATTTTTATGAATTCATTTATCTTATATGAATTGTTTTATGATGTCATGTTGTTTAAGAATCCCATTTTTATTACATGGGTTACGCTATGATGTATGGTTTATGATTATGTGGCACACATAAGAAAGGATTCATTATAAGATGGGTGGGACCTATATCTCCCTCCAATGAATTGGGTAAAGATTTATATCTCATGAGATAGACATGGCTGGAACAGAAGGTTATTTCGGTTCAGTGAAACAGGACTGAAACGAGGAGTGAACTCGGTTCAGAAAGGGACTTTGTCCACTAAGATAGTCTTGGCAATGAGTCATGACTAACAAGAAATGATTTTCCATGATTATGTGTGCATGCCACAAAGTTTCAAGTTTTATGTTATGATTATGGGGATCTCATTTTCACTTCTATGATTTATTCCATGTTAAGATATTATGATCTCTTTTGCAGGTTTTGATTTTCATAAAGATATGATATTATTTTTATTTCCTTTATTTGCCCTTGATGAGCATTTGAGCTCACCCTTTTATGTTTTCTTTTCCCCAGGTCAGGAAGATGGATATTAAGTTGAATATGCTAAAAGGGACCCTAGATATGATGAAATAAATGGGAGACACTGTAGAAGATTTATGAACCAGTTGTTTATGTTTCCCAGTTTCTAAAGACACTATACCTATACGGTCCTTTGTGGTTTTGTCATATGTTGTAATAAGTGTGCTTCAATTTCGAAGTATTAACAATGTATGTAAAGTATGGGTCGTTATAGTTGGTATCAGAGGAAAGGTATAGTCAACCTTTGGAAACTAGGATGTGAAAGCCTTAGTAAGAACCCTAAGGATAAGTCTAAGCATAGAACACAATCTTAGAAATGGCCATGAATAACCTGGGATAAGACCATAAGCATGAAAATTTTATTCTTGAATTATGTGGTTTCCTATTATAATTAGTGCTGCTCACACTATTCTTCTTGGTTTTAGTCAATGGCTGGAACCCGAAGGAACCGTGTTAATGCGGAATGCGATGGGCAATGCAATGATTGTCCCCCTGAGCAACCAAACGATATGGGAGCTAGAATGCAAAATCATGTAGTCATGCTCACACAACTTTCTCAAGCTATGAATCATGCAGGATTTCCAAACGAGCAAAGGAGGGAGCAACATTCTGTTGAATCCTTCATGAGGCAGCGTCCACCTTCTTTCAGCGGGTCTACTGATCCATTAGTTGCTGAACAATGGATTAGTACTACTGAAAAGATATTTTCAGTTCTTCAATGTTCTGAACATGATAAAGTCATCCTAGCAGTGTATCGTTTGGAAGGAGATGCTGATCAATGGTGGAATCTTGTTAAGAATACGAGGCAAAGGGATGAAATTGAGTCTATGGAATGGGACGAGTTCAATAACTTATTTTTCAATAAGTACTTCCCTCGTATTCTCCGAACAAAGATGGAGAAAGAGTTTCTTGAACTGAAGCAAAGGGATGATGAATCTGTTGGTACCTATGAAGCAAATTTTACAAGACTTGCAAGGTACGCTTCTGGTATTATTATCCAACCTGAGAGTAAGATCGATCGATTCTTTAGTGGCTTAAAACCAAGTCTTCGAAGGGCGTTAGCCATAAGGGACTTCAATAGCTACGAGGAAATCGTTCGATGTGCTCTCAAAGTCGAGATGGATATTGGAGTAACCCATCAGTCACATGGGTTTGATAAGAAGAGGAAGATGGAATTCAAAGGAAACTCTAAAGAGCACACTGAAAATAAGATGAACTTTCCCTTATGCTCAAAGTGTGGAAAGAAACATGGAGGGAGTTGTCTTAAAGGGACAAGTAAATGTTTTAAATGTGGAAAAGAAGGTCATCGGGCATTTGAATGCCGTGATAATGGGAAGAAGATGTCTAATGACGCAAACAAAGGAAGGGATACACAAAATGAACCTACTACACTTCAATGTTTCAAGTGCAAGGAGATGGGGCATTATGCCAATCAATGCCAAAATCCAAGGGTTGATGATGATGGTCGACGTCAACAAACTCTTAAGGCTAAAGACAAAGGAAAGTCACATGCAATTTCTATCAGCGATGTGGAGTACGATAACGATGTGGTGAAAGGTACACTTACCATCCACTCTAAAGTAGCAAATGTTTTATTTGATTCTGGATCCACCCACTCTTTTATTTCTGAAGACTTTTCTAAGGGTATCACCGTATTACCTCAACAATTAGATGTTGAGTTAGCTGTAACAACACCTAATGGCACATCAATCGCATCAAAAGTTTATAATTCTTCTCCGATCGAAGTTTGTGGGAATGTGCTTCCTGCAAATCTTGTGATCCTTCCTTTAGTGGAATTTGATGTGATTCTTCGCATGGATTGGCTTTCTCTACATGGAGCTCATATCAATTGCCAAAGAAGGGAAGTCACATTTCATATTCCAGATCAATCTACGATCGTCTATCAATGCAAGGATGAACATAACCTTCCAGTGGAAATTTCTTCCATCTTATGGGTATTGATTCCACTAAATGAAGGTTATTTATCTCAAATGGTTGGTGAGAAACTCACGATTATGAATATGCCCATTGTACGGGAGTTTGATGATGTCTTTCCGGAGGAATTGCCGGGTCTTCCACCAAATCGTGAAGTTGAGTTTTCAATAGAACTCGTACCGGGTGCTTTTCCTATTTCAAAGACACCTTATAGAATGGCCCCAATTGAGTTGCAGGAATTGAAGAAGCAACTCCAAGAGAATCTTGATAAGGGATTCATACGCCCTAGTGCGTCACCTTGGGGAGCACCTGTTCTATTTGTTAAGAAGAAAGATGGATCAATGAGACTCTGCATTGATTATCGAGAACTTAACAAGATCACTATCAAGAACAAATATCCTCTCCCACGCATTGATGACTTATTTGACCAACTACGCGAAGCTCAATACTTTTCCAAGATTGATCTTCGTTCAGGGTATCATCAATTAAGGGTCAAAAGGGAGGATATACCAAAGACGGCTTTCCGTACAAGGTATGGACACTATGAATTTATAGTGATGCCATTTGGTCTTACTAATGCCCCTGCTATCTCCATGGATCTAATGAATAGAGTCTTTAGAGACTATCTTGATCAATTTGTGGTAGTCTTTATAGACGATATTCTTGTCTATTCAAAGAGAAAGGAAGAGCATGAAGATCACTTGAGAATTATATTGAAGACCCTGATAAAGGAGAAGCTTTATGCCAAATTTACCAAGTGTGAATTTTGGCTTCAAAAAGTTGCATTTTAGGGTCATATAATCTCAAAAGAGGGGATATCTGTGGATCCAGCAAAAACAGAGGTTATCGAAAGATGGTCAAGACCAACAACAGTAACTGAGATCCGAAGTTTTCTTGGTTTGGCTGGATATTATCGACGTTTTGTAAAAGATTTTTCACGATTATCTAATCCAATCACCAAGTTGACTCGGAAGGGAGTTAAGTTTGTCTGGACAGAGGAATGTGAAGAGAATTTCAAGGAGTTGAAAAGAAGGTTATCCAGTGCACCTGTGCTCACACTACCTTGTAGTGGAGAAAGGTTTGTGATCTACAGTGATGCATACAAGAAGGGATTGGGGTGTGTTCTTATGCAAAATGATATGGTGATAGCTTATGCATCACGACAGTTGAAAATCCATGAGCAAAATTACCCAACACATGATTTGGAGTTGGCTGCAGTAATCTTTGCATTAAAGATTTGGAGGCATTACCTTTATGGTGAAAGGTGTGATATTTATACTGATCATAAAAGTTTAAAGTATATTTTCACACAAAAGGAGTTGAATATGCGTCAAAGAAGATGGTTGGAGCTGATTAAAGATTATGACTGCTCAATCCATTACCACCCTGGGAAAGCAAACAAGGTGGAAGATGCATTAAGTCGACAAGACCATGCTAGTTTATCCATGATGAGGATCACAAAAGATCCAATATTTATGGATTTACAAAGGATGGATCTTGGAATTATAATGGAAGGGGAAAAATCTTATCTTTCTCAAATGAATGTTCAACCATCTATACATGTGAAGATTAAAGAGGCACAGAAAGAAGATGTCGAGTTACAAAAGAAGGTGAGAAATGTTCCTGAATTCAACCTTGATTGTGATGGGATAATAATGTTCAGGAATCGGGTTTGTGTTCCTTCCATCCCCGAATTAAAGAAGGAGCTGCTGGATGAGGCTCATAGTTCTCCATTCTCTATTCATCCTGGAAGCACGAAGATGTATAGGGACCTGAAAGAGTACTTCTGGTGGGATGGCATGAAAAGAGATGTTGCTAAATATGTATCTCGATGCTTGGTTTGTCAACAAGTTAAAGTTGAAAGACAGAAGTCTAAGGGGATGTTACAACCATTACCCATACCCGAATGGAAATGGGAAAACATCACTATGGACTTTTTCACAGGACTTCCTAAAACATCCAAAGTCAATAATGCTATTTGGGTCATAGTTGATCGTCTTACAAAGTCTGCACACTTCATTGCTATTAGAGAGGATTTCTCTCTAGATCAGCTTGCCAAGATATATGTAAAGGAAGTGGTAAGATTGCATGGAGTACCACTTTCTATTATATCTGATCGAGATCCGAGATTTACCTCGAAGTTCCGGCAAAGTCTTCAGCATACTCTGGATACAGAGTTGAGTTTCAGCACTGCTTATCATCCCCAGACAGACGGTCAGTCTCAGAGAACAATTCAAACCCTAGAGGATATGTTGAGAGCTTTCTCTATGGATTTCAAAGGAGGTTGGGATCAACACCTACCTTTGGTGGAATTTTCTTATAATAATAGCTTTCACTCCAGTATTCAGATGGATCCTTATGAAGCTCTCTATGGAAAGAAATGTAGGACTCCAACTTGCTGGGATGAAGTTGGGGAAAGAAAGCTATTAGGACCTGATCTCGTTGATGAAATGGCAGAAAAGGTCAGATCTATTCAACAACACATAAGAGCAGCTCAGAGTCGACAGAAAAGTTATGCCGACAACCGAAGAAAAGACCTAGAGTTTGAAGTGGGCGATAAAATGTTCTTACGAATATCTCCCTGGAAGAGGGTTATGAGATTTGGAAAGAAGGGGAAGTTGAGCCCTAGATATATCGGTCCTTTTGAAATACTGGATCATGTTGGGAAGGTAGCCTACCGATTGGCGCTTCCACCGAATCTCTCTCAAGTTCACGATGTGTTCCATGTATCTCTCCTGAGAAAGTACATACCAGATCCTTCACATGTACTCAGCTCAGAAGTTGTACCGATGGAACAAGATCTTTCTTATGAAGAACAGCCGATAGAGATTCTGGATCGTAGCGAAAAAGTCCTACGAAACAAGACCACTCGCTTGGTGAAAGTTTTATGGAGAAACCGCCAACTTGAAGAAGCTACATGGGAGCTTGAGGATATGATGAGGGAGAAGTATCCTCATCTGTTTGTTGCAAAGTGACGAATTTCGAGGGCGAAATTATTTTTAAGGGGGGTAGAATGTAACACCCGAGACTTTTATGTTATATAAATCATCAAAGGAATCTTTTTCTACACAACACTTGCTCTGCTTGCTTTACACGCAATCGCGACCTTCCTCGATAGCTTGCGTCGTACGCAATACCGAGTTTCACTAAACAACAATATGCAATTAAAACTAGCCGTTATGAATAGTAATAACCACTTTTTGAAATTTTATAAATTTTATTTTTCAAAATGGACTTCATTTTTGGACTCAGAATATCGAAATTAGCCTAGGGTGAAATTTGGTATTTTTCTGAAAACTTTCAATTTTTGATGAATAGTGAAACCACTAAGTGGTAGGTTAAAAACTGAATTTTGCATAAAACTTAATTTTACCGCTTCTGTGAATGGAATTTCGAAAATCCGACAGACACGGTTGATATTAGTAAGTAAAATGTGGTTCAATGAGATAAAAATATTTTTTTGGTGAATAGTAACTTTTTACTTTTTTTACCGCGGTTAATAGTAAATAGGGTAACTAAGGGTAAATATGATATTAATATTACCCTAACACATGTCCTAATTCTATTGGACAAGTGTAATTCGACCTTAGGAATAAAATATGACCATTTAGGCCCACTTGGATTAGATTAGGACATTTATTATTAATTTATTTAAAGAAGGGTTAAAATAGTTAAAATCAAATAAATCATTTTTAATATGGGGTTATACATAAGATAAATTCAATTTTAAATATTCATTAGAAATATAAAAATATTTCCTACATGATGATATATTATTTGTAATTTTTAGACATCAAATAATTTAATTTATTTATGACACAAAGATGATGCAGTAATTATCTTATTAATGAAATATTGACAAAATTGATAATATAAATACCAAAATAAATGTAATTTAAGACTTTTTATGAATTCCACTAATTTTCTAGGTTACTATGATATATTAATGTTGATTTAATCAACTTGGTTCGAACATATAATTCTGTTATGACTTTCACAAAAATCATATATCAAATAGTGTCAAAATTGACACAAAATTGTTTTAAAATCAAATATTATATTATTAATTGTTATTTTATTCCTAAAAATCTAAGGTTCGGCCAAATGACTTAGGTAAGGATATATATATTAATAATAAACAATTTGGGGTTCGTTTGGCATGTTATAGTAAGTGTATTAACCATATAGTGAAAGAAAACAAAAAGACACGGTAAAAGTTAAATTAATTAACTTAGAGTTAAATCTAATTGATAAGGTTACAATAATACCCTAAACTTGTCTAAATCCTATTTTTTGATAGGATTTTTACCCATACCCACTTTAGCTTCGAAATAAGACCCTTTGGAACCATTATAAACCGATTTTGACTTTAATATAAAATAATATTTTGAGATATTCCTAAGGTGCCCCTCTCCTCCCTTATAAAAGGGCACCTCCTCCCCCTCCTCCTCACACCAATTTGAGCACTCAATATCGTCCAACCCCTTCCATTTTCTCCTCTCCACTTCCCTAGAATAATCCTAGAGGTCCTGGTCTTCTCCAAATACCAATCTTAGTTCCTTAAGTGGAGGATTCAAAGAGGCGTTCCAAAGAAGAGGTAATAATCATTACAGATCTTTTCAATTTCTTTCTTCTTCAACTTATTCTTCTTTAGTTGTTTCATGATAAAGTAATAACATCGGTATTACTTACATACTGATATGTTATTATAAATATGAAACAACCCTAATTCACCTTCTATCCATCCTACGGAAAAATGAAATCACCGCGCGTGCGTACGTACGGAATACCGTCTCCACGCCGTGGTGTAATCTATTTTTCCACCATCACCTTACAAGGATGGTTATAATGGTGTAATAAGTAACTATATATGATTATTATGAAGTAATATTGATACTGAAATAATATATATATATACTCCGATACAATTCCACGATCATAGGAACGATATCATCACTCGTGCGTACGTACGGAATACCGTCTCCACGATGTGATGCGACTCGTTCTACATGATCTTCATTTCATAATGATTATATAAATGAATTGAATGAATGAATATGGTATATACTACACTAATACCATTCTGTAAATGAATTATCTATAACCTAAAGATAAGAATAAGAATTTATTCGACAAAACACGCATAAGAACAAAAAGTTATAAAGACCCGAGTAACAAGTAACAATGAAATATTACTAACAAGAAGCTAATAATATGACCATATATGATATCATATCAATATGTATGATTCTGGAATAAGTCAATAACATTATTTAAACCATTATACAGGAGCTTCGGACACGAACAAAGCAAATCGGACCTAAGGTAAGGGAAATATCACAATCTCATTTTTATCTGAGATTGTTTATTCGTAAGTATTTACTGGGGTGTATTTTATCATCCACATCCATGTTTCATCAATATGTAATATTATTTCCATCCACCTACAATTTTTTAAATCCATTTTTACCCTTCGGTGAGTTTTTAGTAATATGTATGAAAGGAATCTTTTGTCGTTTTTCGTACGAGGTACTTTTGACTTTTCCGACAAAAGTACGAAGAATGTTTTTTTTAAATTATACGGCATGAATGGATTTTTAAAACATTATTTCCAAGAAACTTCCTTTACAAGTTTTCAAGTTTATTTTTAATCAAATTCTTTTATTTTAAAGTCGTATGACATGTTATGAAAGGAAAAATGTTTTTGAAGTAGAAAGGATATTTTCCTCAAGAATGGAGTTCAAGTATTTTATCAAAATTATTTTCCATATAAGATAATAAAAGGGTTCTGTTTTTATCCCTATTATTACATTGGTTTGATAATGTTGTGATGGAAATATTTTTATTAATTCATTTATCTTATATGAATTGTTTTATGATGTCATGTTGTTTAAGAATCCCATTTTTATTACATGGGTTACGCTATGATGTATGGTTTATGATTATGTGGCACACATAAGAAAGGATTCATTATAAGATGGGTGGGACCTATATCTCCCTCCAATGCATTGGGTAAAGATTTATATCTCATGAGATAGACATGGCTGGAACGGAAGGTTATTTCGGTTCAGTGAAACAGGACTGAAACGAGGAGTGAACTCGGTTCAGAAAGGGACTTTGTCCACTAAGATAGTCTTGGCAATGAGTCATGACTAACAAGAAATGATTTTCCATGATTATGTGTGCATGACACAAAGTTTCAAGTTTTATGTTATGATTATGGGGATCTCATTTTCACTTCTATGATTTATTCCATGTTAAGATATTATGATCTCTTTTGCAGGTTTTGATTTTTATAAAGATATGATATGATTTTTATTTCCTTTATTTTCCCTTGCTGAGCATTTGAGCTCACCCTTTTATGTTTTCTTTTCCCCAGGTCAGGAAGATGGATATTAAGTAGAATATGATAAAAGGGACCCTAGATATGAAGAAATAAATGGGAGACACTATAGAAGATTTATGAACCAGTTGTCTATGTTTCCCAGTTTCTAAAGACATTATACCTATACGGTCCTTTGTGGTTTTGTCATATGTTGTAATAAGTGTGCTTCAATTTAGAAGTATTAACAATGTATGTAAGGTATGGGTCGTTATAAACCATGTAGCCTCATGTGCATATTTTAAACAAACTGAGTGCCTGGTCTATTTCCTCCAAATCATGGAGATATGAGCTATGAAAAATCATTGGACACTTATGAAAAGGCAGATAACATCTTAATAACATCCAAAAGGAACAAAAAATGGTTTAAACCAAAATTTATATGATCCTTACATAAAATGAAATTTTAGGTTATTATAAAAGGAATTATTATGTTTAATGACCTACATAAAACACTAAAAAAGAACATTATTTAAATGTGATAGGTTTGAGTATAATTATATAGCCCTTGAATAAATTGGATAATTTTTTTATTTGTTGGGATACCATGGGTGGTGCATTTGAGAGAATCCTATGAACACCATGTATAAGGCCCCAGCCTTAAGCCTTACTTAATCTTGAGTTATTAAAAGATTACACATTGAGGATCTTTTCAGGTTTAGAGTTTTAGAGAATTAGATCACGAAACTTGCATTACATTCCACATTTAAACAATGTGGTTACATAAAAGACTGTATTCATTCTTCCCATCAATGGAAACATATTTAAAATAAAACATGGATTCTTTCTTGACACATCCTTGACACTATCATCACATCATGTACCCTTCCCTTGACCTGTGAAAAACATTTCAAAAACTTGGGATGAGCATAAAAAAGCTCAATAAGGGATATAAAAATATGGAAAGGAAACATGAGTACATGTATACATAAGAATGAAATCATACTTTACCCATAAAACATAGGCATATCAAATCATGAATAAATCATAGAAATCATAAGACATAAAAGGTAACTTGAGGCATTCATAACATTCTTACGTAGGGAGTAACCCTCTTGGTTACGTTTTGGAATACCCATCACATTATATTCCCTAAATCTCTTTGGAGAAACCTCAATGTTTCACTCCTTCGCGTTACCCAATGCATTGGAGAGCTATATCGGGCTCACCCACCCTTAGTTTATCATGGAACCACACATTTTCATAACAATGCCCAAGAACCATAACATAAATGTATCACATAAAACATGCATAAAGGAAACATAACATTTCCACATTTCAATCACAATATAACATTTTAGTATATTGAAATAATGAATCCATTCAAAAAGAAACCATTTCCAAAACCATTTAAAACATTTAATAAAGAGATTTTTGAATCGAAGTGTCCCATACCACCTTGAAGCTTAAAATTTTAAACCATTAATATCCATATAAATAAATGCTTAAAACCATTTTGAAAACATGGATATTAATAAGAACAAATAATAAAAACATTCAAAACGATATTTTGGTTAAAGGGGTTTTACCAAAATTAGAGACACTTGAATACAATAATTGAGGAATAACATTTAGTCAGAACATTATAATATCATGAGAATAAATGGATTCATGATATAATACTCCAAAGGATAGTATATACACCATATAAGAGTGAATTGGTTCATAACAACAATTAACCCTCAATAGAAAAGTAAAATGTGATGAAATCCTTTATAAAGAAGGTATCCTTAAATTAAGGACAAATCAATCTCAAAAATATGTGTGACAAATATAAATACACCCAAAATAAGTGGATATTAATTTTAAAACAATAAAAGGTCACTCACACATATTCAATGGATGACATATTCAATGACTACATGTTGAACCCAAAGAAATCGAAATTGGGTTAAAAAGTTCCCTTGACAGCCTAACGGCATCACATCAAAATGAGTTGATGAGAGATAAAAAGTGTATCTCATCACTTGGACATAAAATTTACATCAATAAGGATATATGAGAACATATCCCAACATAACAATATGTAAATTAAAAGACCCAACAAAAGAAGTCTTTTAAAAAGAGGAGGGTGAAAGGTTCCCTTACCGACTTGGGTATCTTTCAAAACATACACCCTATGAAAGAAGGACAATAGATCATTGATGTAAATAATCATAAACGAAAGTATATTACACAAAGAGTAGAATAATGGGCAGTACATACACCACTCAATGGAATTTGTGGAAAATGTAGCATAAATCTCACGGGAATAAAAGTGAGATGAAAAATCCCTTACGAAAACGCGGCAGCCTAACGGCGCCACATAAAACTTCCGAATATGGATTGATGAGATCAAATAGGGTATCTCATCACATTACAATAAAATTTAAAGCAAGAGAAATATAAAAGAACATCCCCCAACATTACAAATAGGAGCTTAAAAGAAGTGACATAAAGGAGAGTACTTAAAAAGAAAGAGAGAGGTTAGATCTCTTACGAATGTTCGGCAGCCTAACGGTGCCACTCAAAACATCCAAAATGGATTGATGAGAGAGAATAGAGTATCTCATCACATGAACATAAAAATTACAGTAAGTGTAATATAAAAGATCATCCCAATAACAAGAAATATGAGCTTTAAAAGGAATGACATAAAAGAGTGTACTAAAAAAAGAGAGGTGTAGGAACCCTTACCTCGGGTCCGACTTGACTCGATCGTTCTTTAATCTCCTGAATAATAAACTTGAGTTAATTTATACTTCATTAATAACCATTTTCAAGTTCATTATTCCTTTTATATCACTTATTACCATGTCATAAACATTATGTAATCATTTAAGTTAATAATATTTGTTTTACCGATATTTTGTTCTTAAGTCGAAAGTGTACTTCTTACAATTACAAGTTGTTCGTGTGGCCGAATGTTTATTATATCCAGAATTGTATTTATGATATAGATGTCATATATTTCATATATATCCAGTACATGCATGCATTTATAACATTATATAATCATTTAGAGGTAAGAAATGAAATGCACCGTTCATGGAGATGGTAAGCCGTACGTACGCATGAAAGCTACTTTCATTTCTATTTTGTATTTTATAGAATGGAATCATAATGATATAAAGGTATATTATAATTCCAATATCATATATAATATCCTAGTTCCATCCTTTATACGTCCCACATATGGTATTTAATGAATCAAATCACTTTGAGGGGGCGGTAGTCCGCACTTCCTTAAATGAAGATGTCGCGTTTACCCATAATGGAAACCATAAAGGTATGACCAAAATGAAAAAAACCAGAAGCTTAAGGAAAACATAAACATATAATATATCATATATAGAATTAGTGACATCATAATGGCCACCTTTGAAGGTGTTAAATGAGTATTGAACAATCATCGTTTTGGGAGGCAGAATTTCGCCATCCACGGAAACCGTATGTTCTTTAACCATTTGATGTAGTTGTGTGAGAGTGTAGCTCGAATAAATCTTATAACAACATCCTAGTATATTTAAGATACTGGTTTTTTTACAAAATAAGTATATAAAAAGAGTTTAGGGGGTTGGAGAAGCAAAATAAAACAAATGAACATGAGAGAATGAATTACCTTTAAAAGAGTAACTCCATTTGATTTGAGCCTAAAGGCTTCCTTTGAAAGGATTCTTCTCAAAGGGAATCCTCTAGGATGAGGAGAGGGATGTGGAGAGAGTAAATGGGCAGAGGTTGGCCGAGCCAAAGGCCTGAGGAGTGTGTGAAATGAGGTATAGGTGGGGGCCTTTTATAAGAGGAGAGGAGGGGTACTTTTGGAAAGTAAGAAATATTACTTTATTTGAAAATGTGTTTCGGTTTTAAAAGGTCCCACATTAATATAATTCGTGGATAAGGTGATAAGGGTTCGAAAGCCACCCATCCAATAAGTTTTTGACATGTGTAGGTCATAGAGTTTACATTATCTTCTCATTTTATTTAAATCGTCCGATAATGATGTCATCGCTACATCATTATGATGTCATAAATAATTTAATTTATTTAATGTCTAAAAATTATAAAAAAATTAATATGATGTGGGAAATATTTTTATCTTTCCAATGACTATTTATAATAAAACATCTGATTTGTATAAACCCACTTAAAAATTGTTTTAGTAAAACATATCATGTTTGTGTCCCTTTTACTTTTACATTAAATAAAAAAGTTATTTATGTCATTTCCCATCCAAAGTGGATCCATGGGGTCCCCAAGTTGACCCATGGCTTGTATTGGTCTGAAATTACACATCCAATGAGGTTAGGACATGTGTCAAGTTAATTTCATTTTATTAAAGCATTATTTTTACCTTAAACTACACTAATTACCACTAATCGCGATTAAAAACTTAATAAGTTACTATTCACCAAAAAATTATTTTTATCCCATTGAACCACATTTTACTTCTTAATGACAACCATGTATGTCGGATTTTTGAAATTCAAAACACATAAGTGGTAAAATTTCATTTAAACAAAAAATCAGCTTTTATAAGTACCACTTAGTGGTTTCACTATTCAGCAAAAATTGAAGTTTTTCAGAAAAATCCCAAAAATTCACCCTAAGCTATATTTGATATTCCGAATTCAAAAATGATGTCCGTTTTACAAAATTCAAAACAGATTAGTCACATTAATTAATTTAATTATTAATTCCCGCTGTCAGAGCAAATAGCGTGTTTTTATAAAACAATAAGTATCAAAAGATTGACACTAGTTTAAGTCTGATTTCAAAGTAAAATTAATTCCAACGACCACTATTGGATTTACTGGTAAAAATATTTTCTAATTTCACTTTAAAAACAATTCAAAATATTACCTATCATATAAATAAATTAGATTAAAAAGAGGTTATGAATTAAAACACAACATTCTACACTATTCATTAAAAAATAAACTTTATCGGAAAAATACCAAAAAATTACAAAGTAAAATTTGATGTCCCGATTCTTAATAAGAGTTTTATTTGGTCCAAAAGAATGTATAAGAGTGATCAAAACTATATTTAATGACAGTTCTCCATTAAAAGGTGATAAGTGAACCTTTAGTGAAAACTAGGGCATATACACCTAAAATTTAATTCTTTCCGTATTTTAAGCTTTTAGCTTTTATTGGATAAATGTAAAAACATTAAAAAACATATATAATAATATTTTAGTTATTTCTATCCATTCCCGCCAATACAACGGCTACATGTTAACTACCATTTGAAATAATATTATTTTATTATTCGAGTGCAACATAAGATTCCCAAGAAACTCGTTGTTGCGTGTTGGGTACGCCATCGAGCATAGAGTCCCCTTTAAAGTCATATTAATATTTTATTCACAAATATGGATAAATATGAAAATTTCATATTCTTTATTTACCTGGGGTGTTACATCCTTCCCCCCTTTTGGGAATTGCGTCCTCGTAATTTTAAAATTGAGCTTGGAAACATCCTTGAAAGTCCCACGTCGGAACAAGAGTCGGTAAAACAATCACTTTAAAATAAAGGAAGATAAGTACAGAGGTCACCCGAGTTAACCCATACTTGGATTCCATGTAGGAAAACATGGACATGGAGGAGAAAACATAGGGTCGTGTTCTGATGTAGAGTGATAGAAAACATGTTTAGGAGAAAGTTAACCACAAGAAAATCACAAACTTGTGATGGGTTAAACGGTATTAGATTCCCCAGTAGGAAAAGTTAATAGACAACATTTCTGTTTTAAGTTACTTTTTATTGAGGAATTTATTCATAAGGAAACATAATCACTTATCATGTTGACTCTCAACTTTTACTAGATTCCTTAATCAAACTCAAATTTTTTTCCAAAAGAAGAGTATTTAGGGAGACTTGTTCATATTAAGAGTACTATAATCAACTTCTAGAGAATCACCTAATCCACCAAATAGAACTATATACATCCCATGTATTTCGGCCTTAAACAAAACCAAAACCAAAAAGGTTAGTACAAGGTCAGATAATCCAGAAAAGGATAACCCTTTATAAAAATAAAATCTATTCTTAACCTCCAAAATTTGTCCAACAAAACCCAAAGTTCAACGAGGACCATTCTATAATCAATTTGTCTATAAAATTCTTCAAATTAAACCAATATAAGATTGAAACCCAAATATTTGAAGGATTTAGTCACATAGTCTTATAAGTTAAATCGTAACATTTATCTCCAAACAACATCAGTTGATCCTAAAGTCTCGTGTTGAAAAGTAATTAACCTAATCACATATCCTCTATGATAGGTTAATCATTTTCGTAAATAACCCAAAATCAACTTACTCTTAAAAAAAGAATCAGTCAAACTAACCAGGGACTTCACGTAGTCCAGTGGTAGGCGTTAAATACCAGTTTCACTTTGATTGTGGGTTCGATTCCCGCAGCTTTGTCCGACGCGACGGGTAGTAACATGGTCTATGTGTTGTCCTTTTTCCAAAACTATATAATTCTCAAATCATTCCCCAAAAAGGGATAAATTCATCAAAAATAACCATAACATAATTTAACCTCAATTTTATCTCATGCCTTTCACTTCAATCATAAAATATAGTAACCCATAATTACCTCAAAAGTATGGATCATATAAACCCAAATGGTTCTTTATAACTATGTCCACAAAAGAAAAGATAACTATTACTTGAATAAAATTTGCCTATATTAAACATCAGGGTTACACATAATATAAAAAGTCTTCTAATGTAACCCCATCATCAAAAGAGACTTAACACTCTTAAGAATTTCACCATAACTCTTGAAGCCCTTATATGTTGACATCTTACTCATTCAACATTCTTCATGATCCATTATCCATTCCTTTCGAACTTATTCCGAAATACCTCTTTCCTACAAACAAAATCATGAATCATATCCTAAGATTCCAAAATAGTAAAACAATAGTCATGAAATAGTACATACCTTTGATTGGTCATTGTCCGTTTCTTCATCCTCAATCGGAATGGAGTTAGGTATTGGTAAATGAATATTGGTACGCTCTTGGTGACCCCATTCACGAAACTTCTTCATAGTACATGTGTTTGCATAATGACCATGCACACCACATTTAAAACATTCAATTGATCCCTCAGAAAGAACTTCTTTCCCTTTCCTCGAGTCAACTGGATGCTTCCTTTTTCCATGGCAGGTTCTTGCTTTATGACCTTCATTTCCACATCTATAGCATATTTCTGTCCCTTTGAAACATTTTCCTAGGTGTTTCTTTCCACATCATTGACACAGGTTTTTGAACACACTTACCTTTATGATTATTACATGTACTTCCGTAGGGATTTGTTTCTAGCATATATGATGCCTTAGAGAAATCTCCAAGGTTTAGGTGGTCAATCATGACTCCAGATAGTTGGTTGAGGATAATCAGAAGAGTTCTCATTGCAGCTCCCATATCATTCAGTTGCTTGCTCAAAAAACTATCACAGTTTCCTTCACATCCACTGTTACTTTGGTGCCAGCTAGATCCAGCCATTTACTAAAACCAAAAAGGTCAGTGTGAGTATATCAACAAAACCATCATGTACTAATGAGTGAGATAAACACTAAGATATACTTACTCATTCACTTTATCTAAAACTAGGACTCTTTCTGAAATCCTAACCATTATAGTAATGTCACTTATGCTTAAAGAATACCCTAACCTCTAAAGTTATCTAAACTGACCCTTTGATACCAACTATAAGGCCCCAGCCTTAAACCTTACTTAATCTTGAGTTATTACAAGATTACACATTGAGGATCTTTTCAGGTTTAGAGTTTTAGAGAATTAGATCATGAAACTCGCATTACATTCCACATTTAAACAATGTGGTTACATAAAGGACTGTATTCATTATTCCCATCAACGGAAACATATTTAAAATAAAACATGGATTCTTTCTTGACACATCCTTGACACTATCATCACATCATGTAACCTTCCCTTGACCTGTGAAAAAAATTTCAAAAACTTGGGATGAGCATAAAAAGCTCAATAAGGTATATAAAAATATGGAAAGGAAACATGAGTACATGTATACATAAGAATGAAATCATACTTTACCCATAAAACATAGGCATATCAAATCATGAATAAATCATAGAAATCATAAGACATAAAAGGTAACTTGAGGCATTCATAACATTCTTACATAGGGAGTAACCCTCTTGGTTACATTTTAGAATACCCATCACAGTATATTCCCTAAATCTCTCTGGAGAAACCTCAATGTTTCACTCCTTCACGTTACCCAATGCTTTAGAGAGCTATATCGGGCTCACCCGCCCTTAGTTTATCACGGAACCACCCGTTTTCATAACAATTCCCAAGAACCATAACATAAATGTATCACATAAAACATGCATAAAGGAAACATAACATTTCCACATTTCAATCACAATATAACATTTTAGTATATTGAAATAATGAATCCATTCAAAAAGAAACCATTTCCAAAACCATTTAAAACATTTAATAAAGATATTTTTGAATCAAAGTGTCTCATTCCACCTTGAAGCTTAAAATTTTAAACCATTAATATCCATATAAATAAATCCTTAAAAACATTTTGAAAACATGGATATTAATAAGAACAAATAATTAAAACATTCAAAACGATATTTTGGTTAAAGGGGTTTTACCAAAATTAGAGACACTTGAATACAATAATTGAGGAATAACATTTAGTCAGAAATTTATAATATCATGAGAATAAATGGATTCATGATATAATACTCCAAAGGACAGTATATACAACATATAAGAGTGAATTGGTGCATAACAACAATTAACCCTCAATAGAAATGTCAAATGTGATGAAATCCCTTATAAAGAAGGTATCCTTAAATTAAGGACAAATCAATCTCAAAAATATGTGTGAAAAATATATATACACCCAATATAAGTGGATATTAATTGTAAAACAATAAATGGTCACTCACACATATTCAATGGATGAAATATTCAATGACTACATGTTGAACCCAAAGAAATCGAAATTGGGTTAAAAAAATTCCCTTCACAGCCTAACGGCATCACATCAAAATGAGTTGATGAGAGATAAAAAGTGTATCTCATCACATGGACATAAAATTTACATCAATAAGGATATATGAGAACATATCCCAACATAACAATATATAAATTAAAAGACCCAACAAAATATGTCTTTTAAAAAGAGAAGGGTGAAAGGTTCCCTTACCGACTTGGGTATCTTTCAAAACATACACCCTATGAAAGAAGGACAATAGATCATTGATGTAAATACTCATAAACGAAAGTATATTACACAAAGAGTAGAATAATGGGCAGTACATACACCACTCAATGGAATTTGTGGCAAATGTAGCATAAATCTCACGGGAATAAAAGTGAGATGAAAAATCCCTTACGAAAACTCGGCAGCCTAACGTCGCCACATAAAACTTCCGAATATGGATTGATGAGATCAAATAGGGTATCTCATCACATTACAATAAAATGTACAGCAATAGAAATATAAAAGAACATCCCCCAACATTACAAATAGGAGCTTAAAAGAAGTTACATAAAGGAGAGTACTTAAAAAGAAAGAGAGAGGTTAGATCTCTTACGAATGTTCGGCAGCCTAACGGTGCCACTCAAAACATCCAAAATGGATTGATGAGAGAGAATAGGGTATCTCATCACATGAACATAAAACTTAAAGTAAGTTTAATATAAAATATCATCCAAATAACAAGAAATATGAGCCTTAAAAGGAATGACATAAAAGAGTGTACTAAAAAAAAGAGAGGTGTAGGATCCCTTACCTCGGGTCCGACTTGACTCGATCATTCTTTAATCTCCTGAATAATAAACTTGAGTTAATTTATACTTCCTTAATAACAATTTTCAAGTTCATTATTCCTTTTATATCACTTATTACCAGGTCATAAACATTATGTAATCATTTAAGTTAATAATATTTGTTTTGCCGATATTTTGTTCTTAAGTCGAAAGTGGACTTCTTACAATTACATGTTGTTCGTGTGGCCGAATGTTTATTATATCCAGAATTGTATTTATGATATAGATATCATATATTTAATATATATCCAGTACATGCATGCATTTATAACATTACATAATCATTTAGAGGTAAGAAATGAAATGCACCGTTCATGGAGACGGTAAGCCGTACGTACGCATGAACGCTACTTTCATTTCTATTTCGTATTTTATAGAATGGAATCATAATGATATAAAGGTATATTATAATTCCAATATCATATATAATATCATAGTTCCATCCTTTATATGTCCCACATATGGTATTTAACGAATCAAATCACTTTGAGGGGGCGGTAGTCCGCACTTCCTTAAATGAAGATGTCGCGTTTACCCATAATGGAAACCATAAAGGTATGACCAAAAGGAAAAAAACAGAAGCTTAAGGAAAACATAAACATATTATATATCATATATAGAAATAGTGACATCATAATGGCCACCTTTGAAGGTGTTAAATGAGTATTGAACAATCATCGTTTCGGGAGGCAGAATTTCGCCATCCACGGAAACCGTATGTTCTTTAACCATTTGATGTAGTTGTGTGAGAGTGTAGCTCGAATAAATATTATAACAACATCCTAGTATATGGAAGATACTGGTGTTGTTACAAAAGAAGTAAATAAAAAGAGTTTAGGGGGTTGGAGAAGCAAAATAAAACAAATGAACATGAGAGAATGAGTTACCTTTAAAAGTGTAACTCCTTTTGATTTGAGCCTAAAGGCTTCCTTTGAAAGGATTCTGCCCAAAGGGAATCCTCTAGGATGAGTAGAGGGATGTGGAGAGAGTAAATGGGCAGGGGTTGGCCGAGCCAAAGGCTTGAGGAGTGTGTGAAATGAGGTAGAGGTGGGGGCCTTATAGTTGGTATCAAAGGCCCCAGCCTTAAACCTTACTTAATCTTGAGTTATTACAAGATTACACATTGAGGATCTTTTCAGGTTTAGAGTTTTAGAGAATTAGATCATGAAACTTGCATTACATTCCACATTTAAACAAAGTGGTTACATAAAAGACTGTATTCATTCTTCCCATCAACGGAAACATATTTAAAATAAAACATGGATTCTTTCTTGACACATCCTTGACACTATCATCATATCATGTACCCTTCCCTTGACCTCTGAAAAACATTTCAAAAACATGGGATGAGCATAAAAATCTCAATAAGGGATATAAAAATATGGAAAGGAAACATTAGTACATGTATACATAAGAATGAAATCATACTTTACCCATAAAACATAGGCATATCAAATCATGAATAAATCATAGAAATCATAAGACATAAAAGGTAACTTGAGGCATTCATAACATTCTTACGTAGGGAGTAACCCTCTTGGTTACGTTTTGGAATACCCATCACAGTATATTCCCTAAATCTCTTCGGAGAAACCTCAATGTTTCACTCCTTCGCGTTACCCGATGCATTGGAGAGCTATATCGGGCTCACCCGCCCTTAGTTTATCACGGAACCACCCGTTTTCATAACAATTCCCAAGAACCATAACATAAATGTATCACATAAAACATGCATAAAGGAAACATAACATTTCCACATTTCAATCACATTATAACATTTTAGTATATTGAAATAATGAATCCATTCAAAAAGAAACCATTTCCAAAACCATTTAAAACATTTAATAAAGAGATTTTTGAATCAAAGTGTCTCATACCACCTTGAAGCATAAAATTTTAAACCACTAATATCCATATAAATAAATCCTTAAAACCATTTTGAAAACATGGATATTAATAAGAACAAATAATTAAAACATTCAAAACGATATTTTTGTTAAAGGGGTTTTACCAAAATTAGAGACACTTGAATACAATAATTGATGAATAACATTTAGTCAGAACTTTATAATATCATGAGAATAAATGGATTCATGATATAATACTCCAAAGGACAGTATATACACCATATAAGAGTGAATTGGTGCATAACAACAATTAACCCTCAATAGAAATGTCAGTTGTGATGAAATCCCATATAAAGAAGGTATCCTTAAATTAAGGGCAAATCAATCTCAAAAATATGTGTGAAAAATATAAATACACCCAATATAAGTGTATATTAATTGTAAAACAATAAAAGGTCACTCACACATATTCAATGGATGACATATTCAATGACTACATGTTGAACCCAAAGAAATCGAAATTGGGTTAAAAAGTTCCCTTGACAGCCTAACGACATCACATCAAAATGAGTTGATGAGAGATAAAAAGTGTATCTCATCACATGGACATAAAATTTACATCAATAAGAATATATGAGAACATATCCCAACATAAAAATATGTAAATTAAAATACCCAACAAAAGAAGTCTTTTAAAAAGAGGAGGGTGAAAGGTTCCATTACCAACTTGGGTATCTTTCAAAACATACACCCTATAAAAGAAGGAAAATAGATCATTTATGTAAATACTCATAAACGAAAGTATATTACACAAAGAGTAGAATAATGGGCAGTACATACACCACTCAATGGAATTTGTGGCAAATGTAGCATAAATCTCATGGGAATAAAAGTGAGATGAAAAATCCCTTACGAAAACTCGGCAGCCTAACAGCGCCACATAAAACTTCCGAATATGGATTGATGAGATCAAACAGGGTATCTCATCAAATTAAAATAAAATGTACAGCAAGAGAAATATAAAAGAACATCCCCCAACATTAAAAATAGGAGCTTAAAAGAAGTGACATAAAGGAGAGTACTTAAAAAGAAAGAGAGTGGTTAGATCTCTTACGAATGTTCGGCAGCCTAACGGTGCCACTCAAAACTTCCAAAATGGATTGATGAGAGAGAATAGGGTCTCTAATCACATGAAAATAAAAATTACAGTAAGTGTAATATAAAAGATCATCCCAATAACAAGAAATATGAGCTTTAAAAGGAATGACATAAAAGAGTGTACTAAAAAAGAGAGAGGTGTAGGATCCCTTACCTCGGGTCCGACTTGACTCGATCGTTCTTTAATCACCTGAATAATAAACGTGAGTTAATTTATACTTCCTTAATAACAATTTTCAAGTTCATTATTCCTTTTATATCACTTATTACCATGTCATAAACATTATGTAATCATTTAAGTTAATAATATTTGTTTTGCCGATATTTTGTTTTTAAGTCGAAAGTGGACTTCTTACAATTACATGTTGTTCATGTGGCCGAATGTTTATTATATGCAGAATTGTATTTATGATACAGATGTCATATATGTCATATATATCCAGTACATGCATGCATTTATAACATTACATAATCATTTAGAGGTAAGAAATGAAATGCACCGTTCATGGAGACGGTAAGCCGTACGTACGCATGAATGCTACTTTCATTTCTATTTCGTATTTTATAGAATGGAATCATAATGATATAAAGGTATATTATAATTACAATATCATATATAATATCATAGTTCCATACTTTATACGTCCCACATATGGTATTTAACGTATCAAATCACTTTGAGGGGGCGGTAGTCCGCACTTCCTTAAATGAAGATGTCGTGTTTACCCATAATGGAAACCATAAAGGTATGACCAAAATGAAAAAACAGAAGCTTAAGGAAACCATAAACATATTATATATCATATATAGAAATAGTGACATCATAATGGCCACCTTTGAAGTTGTTAAATGAGTATTGAACAATCATCATTTCGGGAGGCAGAATTTCGCCATCCCAGGAAACCGTATGTTCTTTTACCATTTGATTTAGTTGTGTGAGAGTGTAGCTCGAATAAATCTTATAAAAATATCCTAGTATATTTAAGATACTGGTGTTGTTACAAAAGAAGTAAATAAAAAGATTTTAGGGGGTTGGAGAATCAAAATAAAACAAATGAACATGAGAGAATGAATTACCTTTAAAAGTGTAACTCCTTTTTATTTGAGCCTAAAGGCTTCCTTTGAAAGGATTATGCCCAAAGGGAATCCTCTAGGATGAGGAGAGGGATGTGGAGAGAGTAAATGGGAAGGGGTTGGCCGAGACAATGGTTTGAAGAGTGTGTGAAATGAGGTAGAGGTGTGGGCCTTTTATAAGAGGAGAGGAGGGGTACTTTTGGAAAGTAAGAAATATTACTTTATTTGAAAATGTGTTTCGGTTTTAAAAGGTCCCACATTGATATAATTCGTGGATAAGGTGATAAGGGTTCGAAATCCACCCATAAAATAAGTTTTTGACATATTTAGGTCATAGAGTTTACATTATCTTCTCATTTTATTTAAATCGTCAGATAATGATGTCATCGCTGCATCATTATGATGTCATAAATAATTTAATTTATTTAATGTCTAAAAATAATAAACAAATTACTATGATGTAGGAAATCTTTTTATCTTTCCAATGACTATTTATAATAAAACATCTGACTTTTATAACCCCACTTAAAAATTGTTTTAGTAAAACATATCATGTTTGTGTCATTTTTACTTTTACATTAAATAAAAAGGTTATTTATGTCATTTCCCAACCAAAGTGGATCCATGGGGTCCCCAAGTTGTCCCATGGCTTTTCTTGGTCGGCCATTACACATCCAATGAGGTTAGGACATGTTTCAAGTTCATTTCATTTTATTAAAGCATTATTTTTACCTTAAACTACACTAATTACCACTAATCGCGATTAAAAACCTAATAAGTTACTATTCACCAAAAAATTATTTTTATCCCATTGAACCACATTTTACTTAATAATGACAACCATATATGTCGAATTTTTGAAATTCAAAACACATAAGTGGTAAAATTTCATTTAAACAAAAAATCAACTTTTATAAGTACCACTTAGTGGTTTCACTATTCATCAAAAATTGAAGTTTTTCAGAAAAATCCCAAAAATTCACCCTGAGCTATATTTGATATTCCAAATTCGAAAATGAATTCCGTTTTAAAAAATTCAAAACATATTAGTCACATTAATTAATTTAATTATTAATTCCCGCTGTCAGAGCAAATAGCGTGTTTTTATAAAACAATAAGTATCAAAAGATTGACACTAGTTTAAGTCTGATTTCAAAGTGAAATTAATTCCAACGACCACTATTGGATTTAATGGTAAAAATATTTTCTAATTTCACTTTAAAACCAATTCAAAATATTACCTATCATATAAATAAATTATATTAAAAAGAGGTTTTGAATTAAAACACAACATTCTACACTATTCATTAAAAAATGAACTTTATCGGAAAAATACCAAAAAATTACACAAAGTAAAATTTGATGTCCCGATTCTTAATAAGAGTTTTATTTTGTCCAAAAGAATGTATAAGAGTGATCAAAACTATATTTAATGACAGTTCTCCATTAAAAGGCGATAAGTGAACCTTTAGTGAAAACTAGGGCATATACACCTAAAATTTAATTCTTTCCGTATTTTAAGCCTTTAGATTTTATTGGATAAATGTAAAAACATTAAAAAACATATATAATCATATTTTAGTTATTTCGATCCATTCCCGCCAATACAACGGCTACATGTTAACTAATATTTGAAATAATATTATTTTATTATTAGAGTACAACGTAAGATTCCCAAGAAACTCGTTGTTGCGTGTTGGGTATGCCATCGAGCATAGAGTCCCCTTTAAAGTCATATTAATATTTTATTCACAAATATGGATAAATATGAAAATGTCATATTCTTTATTTAACTGGGGTGTTACACCATGTCAAGATTTTTTGATATTTATCCTTTACCTATTGTTAACATATCATGTTTTTTGTTGTTTCCACATTCTTATGTTACTCTATTATCATTATCTTATATCATTACTTGATGTTCATTTTTTATCATTTTCATCTTTATTAAGTCACATTGATATGGTTTTTTTCTAATATGTTTTACTTTAATCATGTTGTTATGTGATTATTCTCTTGCCGTGATCAATAGTTCGCCCCCTTCCTATATGTTTCCCTTGGTTATCCCCTAGAGTATTAGAATTTTGATAAAATTTTAAGACCATGTTAAGAATTTTGAAGTAATATTTGTGTATCACTATTTTATGTTATTATGTTATGTATCTAATTACATAGAGAAATTGGTCTTTTTTATCTTATGTGATTTTAAATTTCTTTTCAATATATAATAAATCAGGAATTATGGTGTACAAAATATATGTATTATCATAACATTTCCATAATACACAACACATATTCCCAAAACTCTTCTTGAATAATGATTTAATCTTCAAAATCATGATATTTATATCATAAATAATTATCTCAATACAATCATTATCTAATTTAAGATTTATTTCCTCCAAGAAGTGTTCATTTTATAAAATGTTGAACCTTATATAGAATTTAATTTCATATTATGTATACTCTAGAAACTCAAATTTTAACTACAAAATGTTTTTTAAATCCATAATTTTGAGTTATAATTCTCTCTTCATCTTTTAAATAATACTAAATTTCAATAATGAGATTTTATGTATCCTTTATATGGTTATAGAAAATCATACCTTCCATAAAAATTATTTTATCTTTCATGGGAAAATATTCTCTTTTGAATTTATTTTCACTCTGGAAATCTATTGGAAATTTCATTCCTCAGATCTACACTTCTAAATACAGTTCCATAAGTACATACTTTTCATACATTCTTTGATACCGTCTATAAAAATCTAGATGTAGCCATCTAAAATTAAAAAATCTATAATGAATATTTTATCTCTTATATATTATGGAGAATTTCAAGTTTCAGTATTTAAATAATTATGAAACAACATAACTTAAAAACATCCATGTTATTTTTATAATTTCATTTTTTTCCAATTATCTAGGAAACTACACAATTTGTGAAATTTCATTAATATCTCCCATAAAATCATTCAAATATATTAAAATTATTAACATGTAATGTGAATTAATTATCAATATTATATGGTTTAATGGATATATAAGAAGGGGAAAAATTAAATGATTATTAGGGGAAACATATAACTAAATTAATAATTGAATAAATATGGAAAAAAATAAAATCACTAGAATTGGTAAAAATCATGGATATCATTTCATCTTGATAATGGTAGTATTTTATACAAATGGAAACAAACAAAAACATTGATATGAACAATACTAATATCATATTTTCGTAAAATATTATTTTGAAAATAGAAAACATATATTTAAGGCCTTGTTCCCAGAAATATTCTACTTTATGAGAAAATAGTGAATATATTATACAGAATTAAGTAGGAAAACACTAAATAACAAATTTTTTATCTCACAAGACCTATTTATGCATCGATGAACTTTATAATTGTGGGCAACATGTATCACATGATAAATTCCCTTACACTCATCATATGGGTCATCATGAAAATTCATACAATTCCTTGAAGAAACTCATAGTAGATAAAACTTGGATATCCAGATAAAATGTAATATGTCAATCAATACATAATCAACCTACATTCTTAGTCAATAATCGTCAATATTGTGAATTATTTTCCCCATATTAATAAAATGGAAAACATTATCATACCAAATCCTTAAGAGTAAATATTATATTAAACTAATAAAAATATTACATAACAATAATCATATTTTCTACAAAAATAATTTGTGGTACAACATTATTTTTCCCCATTCCCCTGAACTGGAAAATATAATCACAAATCAATTAGGGAACGAAGGTGGACTGCCAAATATTATACTATCAAAAATACATTAATTTTTCATAATGGAATAATAGTATATATATAAATAATAATTTCACCCATGACCGTATAATAACATTCTTTTTAGGTAAACATCCTCAAATCTAAATTATGTATAATGTGATGTTCACACAATATCGAAAATTTAGTATACCAATAATTCAACACATGTATAACATTATTATAATACATTCATAAGAATATTGGGGATGGTTTAAAAATAATATATCCCTTGTTTAATAAAGTAATCCATTGAAGATGTTTACATAAATGATAAAAATCCTTGAAAAACACTATATGAACAATTTTACCAAATAAAGGGAATACGAATTGGATTCTTTGGTATAATTATTTCATTTCCACAATATATATTAGAGTATATGTATTGAAACATAATATCTATTAGTGCTGATCAATTCAAATATGAAAATGAAAAAGGAAGTGAAATCGTAAAATCTTATTTATTAATCATTTTTAAAATTATTATAATAGTTGATGTTATGAGTCACATCCAATTTTTTCGAATGGTGGACTGAAAACTCGTTATAAAAATTAATTTTTAAGTAATCATCAATAATATGGCCTTAAAATGAAATAAATTTCTATATATAACATGTTGATCAAAGAAATTTTATTATTAAAGGGATATTTTTATTACTTGTAATAACCTTAGATGGAAAACAAAAACAAAAAAAGTGTAATAAATCATTCTTTGTATTTAAAAATAATTATACCAAAAAGAATTATAAAATAAAATGTAATAAAAATATTATGGTGGGGGAACCCATGAATGTGTGATGTATTTTTAAGATATAAACTTATAACTCAATGAATGAGAATGAAGTTGAGAATTTAATTTATGAGAAACATATCTCAATGAGTCAGAAATAACATTTCATGGGTTTATGAGGATAGAATGTATTTCCCAAATGAAAACTATGATAATACAAAATTATACAATCAATTTTTATAATGTACTCAGCTTATATTAATTAACATCAAGGGAGTGTTTATAACTCCTTAAATGAAAAAGGAGTTATTAGAATGAATAACTATATAAAAAACAAAATCAATAGTCACCAGAATAAGGGATTTTGATTTCACTAGTAAATCCAATGACATTAAATGATACTTATAAAAATTTATCAATGTGTGGTAAACAAACCATTCAAATAAAATATGATGCACAAAATGTATTCTGTCACAAAGAATCAGAATTGAGGCTAAGAAAACCATTGGGGTTTGGGTAACACAATAATAAAAACTTCCTAAGAGATATAGATTATACTGGAACTTCAAAAATCATGATTAAAATCTAATTCATGATATTATAAATCCTATATGTATTATGTATTCCTAATAACGAAATTCGGTGCATAATAAAAAAGGTTTATTAAATAGATGAATTTGTGATGAAAACCATTAACATTTTTCTTGAATTTCAAGAAATTAAATAAATCTCTCATATAGAAAATAGATATCTTACTCTAATTATTAGAGGACTCACACTTATAAATATTCATTTACAAAATTAATAAATGGTTATTCTCTATATGAATTTTATCTATTTTCCACAATCATTGTTTGAAGTTAAATTCTTCATAACACGTTTTTAATAATGATGTCCATGTTTATTATTATTTAAAATTTCATCATTAATAGATCATTAAAATTACTATTTTTATCACTTTTAAATATATATATTTTCTAAATTCATTTTATGAGAGTTTAAATATTTATACTTAAAGTTGAAATTTATAACACATGTGTATCAGTGATTCATGATGATCATATTTCATTTTCTTAATTTCTGAATAAAAAATTGGAGTATCAGCAGTAAGAATACATTTCAAAGATTTTCATTACATATTACACTAGTAAATATGTTCCCACAGTCATTAAGTAAATTAATTCATAATATTTTTCAATTAGGCAGTTAAAATGAATGAGACGTAAGCATGCCTTGATTAAATAACTTATTATAAATTGGGTTTTCTATAATAAAATGACAAAAGAAGCATAATGTTCATTTTTTAATTTAATTAGTGTTATATATAACAATTTTTATGTATTATAAGGGTAAATAATTATTATAAAAACATTAATCAATTTGAATAAAATATTATCTTTTTTGTAGACTATTAAAAATGATTAAATTATTGACGATCATTTGTGGATCATAACATTAAAATTTTCCCAAATTTACAATAACTAAACCCCTATGATACCCCAGAAATCATATATATATGTTTTAATACCTTCCTAATATTGATATTTGTATGGATGTGATGAAAAATGAAACTTGTTACATCATGTAGGTTATGTTCTTCATAACGTATTATCACAGTGTAGTTTTCATGATTGTTTGGGTATATAAAAAATAATGATAATTGCCTAAATATAGTAAAAATAATATAAAAATTTTCATAATATCACTATATTATTCTGGATAGAATAAATATTAAATAATATAATTATAAATAATTGTATGTACTTGATAATACTCACGTTCAGATTTAAAGTTTCAATGTACGCCACTAGAATTTGAAGGGATTATGATAACTTTAAGTGACCATGATAATATTTTCAGTAGATAGGGTATTATTGAGAGTAAACTAGTAAAATTTAATTGAGATAATATATGTTTATTGTTTTTCTTTTATTAGTGTAATTTCAATGTTTTTATTAGTGAATATAATTTCACTTTTGGAGAAAGTCAATCATTTTTCAATAATGAATTTTCCATTTAATTTGTCGATGTATCAAAAAAAGGAAAAAGTATTTGGAAGACATGTCTTGTCTAATATAAATTACAACTATTCAGTTAAAGGAATGTTTTTAAAAAATTTATTACTTTTACATTAGGTTAATCACAATTTACCCCATTCACTTTTGTCAGAGTAATTAATTTTTAACCAAATTAATTAATTTTAATGGAAGAATTTAACATTTATTGTATTAAATAATATTAATATTCATGTTTTGGTTTTTAAACCATTTTACAAAATAAAATTTATATGGGTAGGAAAATTTAATTTTCAAATAAAAAAATTGAACAAGAAATAGTTTTTTTGAAATATAACATTCTTATGATTTAATATATATATATATATATATGTTTTATATAATTATTATTATTTTTTATTTTAAAACCATATATTTATTAATTTTAAATTTAATAAACTTTTAGAGTTATCTATATTAAATTAAAACCAATACGCATCTTGAAAATACTTAAATTAAATAGAAATCCAAAAACACTTTATATATTTATGTTTCATTTCACTTCAGTTCAAAACATTTCTGTAAAGGTTTTCAATTTAAAAATAATATTTAAAGATGAGTAATTATATTAATTAATTTAAAATTTTATTACATTAATTATTTATAAATATTGTATGTTATACTTAAAAAGTGATAAAATCATGAGAATTATAAGTTTCGTAGATCTTCTATTTTTTGAAAAAAAAAACAGTTTACAAAAATGCACCAAAAATTTAGACTACATAAATTTTGATATAAGGAGTTAAAAATGAAAAAAAAAATTATTAATTGAAAATAAATATATTTTTAAAATTCATTTTTTAATAAATTTATAAAATATTATAAATTTTAATTTTTATTGGAAAAAGATTGTTTGGAATACAAATTCGTATTATTATTAATTTATATTTATTTCCATCTATATTTATTGTAATAAATAAATTATTTAAAAATTAATTTATCATTAATCAAATTTTTATAGAAAAATAAATTCATGTTAGGTAAATATAGAATTTTCTAGAAAAAAACATTCCTAAAAAATAATGATTTTATTAGTTATTTTTGAAAACTAATTGAATTTCATTCTTATTAAAATTACTATTTATTTTACTTAAAAATAAATCTCATAATAATGTTACCCATGTTAGTTGTCACTAATTCAATTGAAATATTTAAATGGTCATACATAAACATTTATATTTTATCTAAATATATCATTATTTCATTTGTGTTTGGTGTTATGTGTGGAGAATGATAACAAATTATTGACTTATTTAATGGTAATAATATATTATAATCATATTATGTTACACACGCCCCCATAAATAAATTACATCCATGAATATGTAGTTATCACTTAATAATAAAATTATTCAAGGGTATCTATAACATAAATATAACTAATTACATATTTTTCAATGATGTCTTTCACTAAATATAATTTTAATGAAATGAAAAAATATTTTTTATGAATCTATTATACTGATTGTTTAGATTCTCAATTTCCACCATTTACTTACATAAATCATCTACAAATTCATTGAATACATTTCTCTAGGTTCTTCTTCCCATATTTTTTTCATGATGGATATTGAATCATATTTCCTTTATCATCATAGTTACTATAATTCCTATGAGATTACATCTTTCTATTTATTGGTGAGTTTGGGGTTTAAAAATTATTCTTGTTACTGATAATAATTATTGATAGCTAGTTTGGTTTAATTATAAGGATTGTCACTCTAAACCTTATCTCGTTAGATTTTTTATTGGGGTAATTCTCTTATTTTCCATTACATACATTATTATCATTGTTCCTTTGGTATTCTTCCACAAATAATGCCAATAGAGTTTACAAGAGTGATGATCACTATAAAATAGTTATCTAAAATAACCAGTGAATGATTTAACCACTTCACAAACTAGCATGGATACCCCAGTACTCTGATACCAATGATGACACTGACATAACCAGAAGGGTATTCCCAATCCCCATGAGTTGGAGACCATCACCTGGGTTCAAACAAGATAAAACTATGAATAAATATTATACTAACATTTATGAAGATAAAAAAATTGTTCAGAACTACAAATATTGAAATAGTACATGAAATCAAATAGTTATATTAAAATCCAATGATTACATCATGAAATAAAAAAATCTAACAATATAAAACCCAAATATCTCTAAGGAATCAACACTCCAAGGACAATGGTAAAAAATATGAACATCCTCCCTAAGGATCTTTCCCTTTACTCGAACCTTAAAGAATGAATAATATTCACCACAGAAGGTAAAGTTAGTGTGTAGAGACCCAATTCTTGAATTACATATACATTACATTACTTTTTCAGAAAACTTAATACATGGAAAAAATACTCCCAAAGACCGTATTAGTTTAGCATCTTATGAAACTCAGAGCACAATCTTCAAATCATGGTGAAAGATCTTCAACATCTCCCACAATGATATTATACTTTTTTTCTTACCTTAAACCTTTATTTATATCCTGGGGAAATGAAATCATAAAAAGTGTGAGCTCAAATTCATATTAATGGTAAACATAGAGAATATAAAAACAATCCATAAACATTTGAACGTAAAAACAAGAACATAAAACATACAAATATTATAAATTTCATCAATCTTTGTTGTACATAAGGCATAGATCATAAAGGAACATTAATCATGATAAAACAGCATGGGAATAAAATATATAATTCTGGAAAACCATTAAGCACATGATATGATTTCCACAGTAGCCAAGACATTGCTGCCAGGACAATCATAGTGGAAAAAGTCCATTACTGAACTGGGATTACCTGCCATTCCAGCCCTATATTACTGAACCAAATTTACTTTTAATTCTAGAAATGTCTATCTAATGAAATATAAATCTTTACCCAATGAATTTGAGGTAGATATAGGTCCCACCCATCTCATAATGATATCATTATTTCATGTGCCACAAAATAAACAGAAATCATTCATAATTACCCAACGAATAAAATGGGTTTCATAAACATCATCCCATCATAAAAAAATCCATATAGAATAAATTTATATCATTTAATTATAAGAAAAATGATACCATGTAAATAATAAAGACATTATACTTGAAACATAAACATATTAAATAATTTTATCTTAGATGGAAAATGGTTTTCATAAAACACTTGAAATGAATTCTTGAGGAATATATTCTTTCTTCTCCAAATAATTATTTTTCTTAAAATGCAATGAAATTTTAAAAGAAAAGGAATTTTTAAAAAATAATAATGAAATCATGCAAATAAAGCTTCATGTAAATAAGTCGTTATTAAACCGTAAAAAAAATTTCATGCTGTATAAGTTAAAAAACATTTTCCTGGTACTTTTAACAGAAAAGTCAAAAAGTACCACATATGGTAAACAAAAAAAGATTCCTTCAATAACGCAAAGTAAAAGTCAAATAGTGGTAAACATGACTTTAAACATACATGTATGAATATTAAACACAATATGAAATACATTTTTAATGACAGGGATGAAAAATAAAACCCCGGTAAACACTTACGTATAAGCAATCCCGGTTAAAAATGAGATTGTAAAATTATCCCTTACCTTAGGTCAAATTTCATCTGTACGTGTCCAGAACTCCTGTATAGTGGTGTTAATCCTATTATTAACTTCTAACAGAACCATAATAATATTTATGATATCGTATATGATTCACTATTGACTTTATATTATCTGTTCTTTTGTCAATTTCATGTTAAAGCAGCGTTTTGGGTAAAATCATTTCATTTGTCGTACGCGTTTGGGCTTGTTGTTCATGATATTATTACTTATATCCTGACTTACATAATTTCAGAATGAAAAATATGATTTATATAAAATATATTTTCAGAATATAAATATATATGATAGATCGATAAAGAGAATGAAATACACCGTTCATGGAGATGGTAGGTCGTACTTACGCATGAACGTTGTTTTCATTTCCTTATTGAATTGAATGAAATTAATTAAATGAAACATATATGTACATAAATACCATATAATTATTATGTAATATATTTCTTAATTATTTATTATTTATAGATTATAATCATTCTTGAATGGTTTACATGGAGAATTAATCTCATCGCGTCGTGGAGACGGTAAATCGTACGTACGCACGAGTGATGATATCATTTACATAATTATTTAATGGAATTGGAGTGGATGACATAATATCTCATAATTAGTATTATGTTATAATAATCATATATAGTTTTTATTTACAACATTATACTCATCCATATAAGGTGGTGGTGGAAAAAATATTACACCATGGTGTGGTGACAGTATTTCGTACACACACACACGCAGTGATTTAGTTTTCCATAGGATGGATAGAAGGTGAAATGGGGTTGTTTCATATTTATAATATCATATCAGTATATTAGTGACAATTATTTTATTACTTTAAAATGAAAAGAAAATAAAGAAGATCAAGTAGAATAAGAAATAAATTTGAAAGAATCGGTAAAGGATATTACCAGTTATTTGACGCGCCTCTTCTAATCCTCCTCTTAGGGAACTAAATTTGGTCTTTAAAGAAGAACATGACCCCTAGTATGTTTCTAGGGAAGTGGAGAAGAGGAATGGATAGGTTTTGGCAGATCATGAAGGCTCAAAATGTTGTGAAGAGGAGAGGAAGGAGGTGCCCTTTTATAAGGGAGGAGAGGTGCACTTTTGGAAACCTCTAAAATATTAATATATAATAAATCCAAAACCCACATAAAAACTTCTAAAATGACTCAAATTCAAAAATGAGATGAGATAGGGTTGTAATCACATCATCCAATAAAATTTAGACATGTTGGGAATTTGTTTTAACCCTTATGAACTTGATATATCCTTATTTAATCTATTTAATTTTATTTGTGGTAATAATATTCTAAATTTTACATTGATATATATAATTAATTATGTGTTGTGAATTTTCAATATTTAGATACATTATTACATTTTAGACCATATAATTTTTTATTTTTATATTTTAAATATTCTTTGTGATTTTTAATCAATTTAATAATATGTTATTTTTATAAAATATCAATAATGTCAATGTTGACAGTATTGAATTATTTGAATTTTAGTTAAATCCAAAAAGAATATATATTCGATCAAAATATAAAATATATTCCAAACATGTCATATGCATCTGAAAAATTCATGGAGAACATTAATTTTTACATATAACATTTATTTTAATAATTTTAAAATCATTTATTTGATATTTCCATTAATAAAATAATTACTACAACATTTTTGTATTATTATTTAATAAATTTATTTCTTGCATAAAAATTAAATATAAAATACTATGATGCATATAACTCTAATAACGTCCTTAATAATACTTTAACTCAGATTTACCATCTAAAAATCACAACATTTAAATGGTTATATTTATTAAATCATGAAGGTGACAACTTTGACATCATTTAAAATAAAACAATATAAGTGTCATAATCGCTTTTATAATGTTCCAAATGGTCGAAAATTTGAGTTTTGGATGGTTATGATTTATATGTAAACGACCAATATGTTTTGTTCAGGGTTTTGTGCCTTTTATGGGTATTATTAGTTTAATATAAACTATATTATTGATTTTTTACTAAATAAATAATTTCTGCATCATTAATGTATATGCTATTAAAGTAATTATATATTTCTTAAAAATTAAAAATAAATTACCATGATAAATAAAAACATTTTAGATTTAAAATGAGTATTTATAACCGAATTTATATTCTGTATAACCTTATATTAAAAACAATTTAATTATTAAAGTATGAGTGAGACATATTTCACTTTCATTTAAATAAAATAAATTAAAGGTTTAATCACCTACAGATGGATTCTAATAGATACCATTTCGACCCAAGTATATATTTGGACGAAATATAATCATCCAATTATATTAAGACAACTGTTAGGGTAATTTTATAATATTATTTTTACCCTTAATTACCTAATTTACCTTTAACTGTGGTAAATAAAATTTACCATAGTTTCTATTCATAATCCCACAAATTTAAAAAGTAGCCTATTTTCATTATTTAGACCAACTAATTCCAAATATAGAATCCATTTTTCTAAATTCAAGACACAGAAGTTGAGGTAATTAATTTAAAATTAATCTCGTTGAATAAAAAAATCTGTTTTTATTTAAAACATTGCAAAAGATTGAATTGATTTTACCTACAAATTCAATGTAAAATTTATGATAATTAAATAAATTATATTAAATGGTAAAAATATATTCTATTTATACTTTAATACAATTTACAATTATAATTTAACCATATAAATTATCTCGATGAAAAAATTTGTTTTTAAGTAAAATTTAGAGTATTTTTACGATTCATCAAAATAAGAACATTGTTAGAAAAATATCAAAACATTATCCAATGTAAATTTTTTATCCTGATTCAAAAGAAGAAGTTTATTTTTTACAATTGAACTTATAAGCTTGATAAAAAAATTAGATTGAAAATGGGTGCACCATCAAAAGGCGGTAAAACTTCATTTTTTTGGAAAAATTCTTCTTTTATCCAAAAAATTGATTTTGTTCTCATACATTATTATAGAAAATGTGTAAAATGAGTTATAATGTTATAAAATAAAAAATGTTTTTAATACTATTCATAACGGCTATTTCATAAGAATTTTATAACAATATATCATTGTTTAGTGAAACTCAGTATTGCTTACAACACACACTATTGAGGAAGGCCGCTCTTGCGTGTAATGAAATCCAAGTCAGGGTTGTGTGTAGGGAAAGATTCATTTGGTGTTGCGTATAACATACTCAAAATATAGTTCAGTTATACATTGATCAAAATATATACTTGGTGTTGTGTAAAATGAATTTTATTCTCGAGAACTTGAAATTGTGGGCATCACAAGCCAAGAATAGTGTTGCGTATACTACGAGATAATACGGTGTAGCATATAGTGCAATATAATATTGGGGAAGCATTCAAAAAAAGACATCAAATAAATTAAAAAGAATATTTCTCATAAAATATTAGGGTGTTACATTCTTCCACCCTTAAAATGAATTTCGACCTCGAAATTCATGGGGGTTATAAATTGTTTAAGACATGAATATTTCATTCATAGAAACCCACATCGTAAAAAAGAAGTACTAAAACTTAATTTTAAAAAATAAATATGAAATGTAATGGTTACTCAAATTAACTCATCACTAGGTTTGCAAATAAAAGAACATAGGTGAAAATATGGATATGGAGGACAAGTCTAACAATCATGTTCTGATGGAGAGTGGTAGAGAACCTAGCTATGAAAAAGAAAAAAATCACAATCCATAAATTTGTGATGATCTAAGGTACCATCTAATTCATCGGATACGAGGGTACGATGACAACATTTTTGGTTTTCACGATCATTTCACTAAATATGAAGAATTTGAATTTGAAGAAATACATACTTGATTTTTGTAAAATCCCACCGTTGTTTGTTCCTTGAACAATTTCTACTACATATCTTAAAGAAATGAAGTTGAATTTTTTATTCGTGAAGTGTTAGCAGATCATGTGATAGAATGATGGATCATTCCATCTATCTCAAACAAATGGTTAGCAAAAGTTATTAAATATACATAAGTTCATATATGGTGATATTAATCGTTTATGGTTCCAAAAATGGACTTATACTTCATATATCATACCACTTAATAAAATAAAACTAATTTCTACCAACCATGGACTTCATGTTGGACAGTGGTAGGTGATAAAGGCATTTCCCACTTCGGTTGTGGGTTAGATTCCTGCATCCCTATCCGACGCGATGAGTTGTCTCCCATCCTATGGGTTGTCATTTTTCTAAAACAATACTGTTATAACATTCCCAAAATAATTTCATAAAGTTCAATCCTTAAAAAGTACTATCTGATGTTTAACATAATCCATTCACTAGGATTATCCAAAATAATTCTGTCCAATATCATAGTATAAAGAAAAATATTACCAGAGAGGTCATCTACCAAGCATGTAGAAACCATCATTGATCCCCCATATATCATAAGATATATCTTGTTGGTCACATTACAAACATGTGAATACCTTAATCATGAATTCTATTGAAATATGAATTACCATAGAATCTTAGTGAAAACATGAATGTTTTCAAAAGATAACTCTTTCCACATACCAAAATCCCAAAATTTCTATATACTCAAATCATGATATAACTTTTTCCTTATATCAGTAATGAGATCATTAATACTATCAAACATTTCATTTTCTCCTTATCCCTTCATTATGTGCATATCATCTGCTTTTCAAAAATATTTCAATCAATTTCATGGTTATCGGTACCATAAAATTATTGAAAACCAATACATAGATATTCCAAAATTCAACGATACTATAAATGAGATTCCCAAACACTATTATGGAATTTCATTACATAAACACTTAATCATTTCACACATTCCTTGTCATACTCAACATCACTATTAGTGATAGGATGTGACTTCCCTTTGTCCTTTTCCTTAAGAGGTTTTTATTGTCGATCATCATTAACCCTTGTATTTGGACATTGGTTAGCAAAATTCCCTATTTCCTTGTACTTGTTGCACTGAATTGTTGGTGGTATATTCTCTATAGTCCTTTCACTATTATAATCATTAGCTACCATTTTCCCATTATTTCAATACTCGGCTGCTCGATGACCTTCTTTTCAACACTTAAAACAAATTCTAGTCCCTTTAATACAATCTCCACTATGCTTCTTTCAACACTTTGAGCAGAAAAAAACATTCGTCTTGTTTTCACCACTGTTCTGAGATTTTTCATTGAACTCCATCTTTTGTTTCTTATCAAAACTATGAGATGGATATGTAACACCAAATTCTAGTTCTACCTTGATATCGCAACACACAATTTCTTCATAGCTACTGATGTCTCTTATAGCTAATACCCTTCGAAAACATGGTTTTAAGCCACTGAAGAGTCGATCTACATTACATTCCGGTTGGATGATAAAGCCAGATGCACTCTTTGTAAGCCTTGTAATATTCACCTAATATATACCAACAGATTCATCGTCATTTCTCACTAACTCAAGAAATTCCTTTTACAACTTTGTTCGAAGAATATGAGGGTTGTACTTATTGAAAAACAAGTTCTTGAACTCGTCAGATTCCATGGATTCAATTTCATCTTGGGGCCTTGTATACTTAATTAGAGTCCACCACTGTTCTTCTTCACTTTCTAAATAGTAAAATGCCAAAATTACATTTTCATTTTCTGAACCGTGAAGTATAGAAAATATATTTTTAATGGTACTGATCCATTTTTCAGAAAAAAGTGGATCAGAAGACCCACTGAAAGAAGGTGGATGTTGTCTCATGAAGGACTCAATAGAATATTGTTCCCTTCTATGCTGATTTGGAAGTGCAGAATGATTCATTGCTTGTGTAAGTATAGAAATAAGATTTTTCACTCTATTTCCCATAACATTTGGTTGTTCAAGAGTAAAATCATTGCATTTTCTAGTTCATTGATCATTAACACGGTTCCTTCAGGTTCCGGCCATTATCTGAAACCCAAAAAGAATAGTGTGAGATGCAAAATCATACTAGGAAACCAACATAATCAAGGGGATTTCGTTATATTTATAACATATTAGGATTAATTAAAGGTTATTCATGATCGTTATCATAATTACAGGACTGTATACTATATTATTACTTGACCTTAGGGACATCCCTAGACATACCTTAGAAATATCTCTAGGGATCTCATTGATGCATTACCATCCTTGTTTCCAAAGGATAAATAATCCTTCACTCTAATACCAACTATAGAGACCTAAAGCATGACGTACATAGAAATTACATTACTTTTGTAGAATACATAGTATATGAAAAAAACAGACGCCCAAATATCGTATTATTTTAGTGTCTTTGGAAACTCAGAACAGAATCTTCTGATCATGGTGAAAGATCTTCACCATCTCCCATAAATATCTTCCACTATTTTTTTCTTACCTAAAAACATTCTTTATATCCTGGGGAAAAGAAAATGTAAAAAGGGTGTGTTCAAATTCTCATTAAGGGTAAAAATAGAGAACATAAAAACAATCCATAAAAATTGGAACGCAAAAACATGAATATAAAATATTAAAATACCAATCAATGACAAAAAACATGGCAGTATATAAGTCATAGATCATAAAGGAAAATTTATCAGGGTAAAACGGCATGGGAATAAAACATGTAATTGTGGAAAACCATTAAGCACATGATATGATTTCCATAGTATCCTTGTCATTTCTTCCAAGACCATCATAGTGGACAAAGTCCTTTACTGAACCGGGATTACCTACCGTTCTAGCCCTGTATTACTGAACTGGATTTACTTGTCGTTCCAGCATTGTCTATCTCATGAGAGATAAATATTTAACAAATGAATTGGAGTTTGGTATACATGTCACCCATCTCATAATTAATTAATTCTATCGTGTGCCACAAAATAAACATAAATCATTCATCCTAACCCAATGAATAAAATGAGATTCATAAACATCATCCCATCATAACATAATCCATATAGAATAAATGGATATCATTTCATCATAAAAAAAAAGAAAACATGTAAATAATAGAGACATTATACTTGAAACATAATCATATTAAATAATGTCCTCTTATATGGAAAATGGTTTTGATAAAACACTTGAAATTATTTCTTGAAGAAAATATCGTTTCTTCTTTAAAATCATTTTTTTCTCAATATGCCATGAAATTTTAAAAGAAACTGATTTTATTTAGAATAATCATGAAATAATTTAGGGAAATATTAATGTAAATAAGTCGTTATGAAACCATATAAATTTTTTCATGCAGTATAAGTTGAAAAACATTCTTCTCGTTGTTTTAAAAGAAAAATAAAAAAGTTTCATGTATGGTAAACAAAAGAACGATTCCTTCCATAACACAAAGTAAAAGTCAAATAGGGGCAAAAATGACTTTAATCATACATGGAATAATATTAAACAATTTATGAAAAACATTTTTATGGATAAGGATGAAAAATTTATCCCCAGTCAACACTTACTTATAAGCAATCCCAAATAAAAATGAAATTGCAAAATTATCCCATAACTTAGGTCCAATTTCTTCTATACGTGTCCAAAACATTTGTATAGTGGGTTTAAAGAAATTATTAACATGTAACAGAACCATAATAATATTTACGATATCATACATGATTCACTTATGACTTTATATTACCCGTTCTTTTGTCAATTCCATGTTAAAGCAGTGTTTTTGTAAAATCGTTTCATTTATCATATGTGTTTAGACTTATTTTTCTTGATATTATTACTTATATCCGGATTTACTTAATTAAATAATGAAAAATATTATTTATATATAATATATATTCAGCATATAAATATATATTATAGATCGATAAATGGAATGAAATACACCGATCATGGAGATGATAGGTCGTACGTATGCATGAACGTTGTTTTCATTTCCTTATTGAATTGAATGGAATTAAGTAAATGAAACATATATGTACATAAATACAGTATCATTATTATTTCATATATTTCATTATTATTTATTATGTACACTTTATAATCATTTTTGAATGGTTAACATGGAGAATGAATCTCATCGCGTCGTGGAGACGGTAATCCGTACGTACGCAGAAGTGATGATATCGTTCTTATAATTATTTAATGAAATTTGAGTGGATGATATAATATCTCCAAATCATTGTGATGTTATAATAGTAATATATAGTTATTATTTACACAATTATACTCATCCACGTATGGTGGTGGTGGAAAACATATTACACCACGGTGTGGAGACGGTATTCCGTACGTATGCAAACGTGGTGATTTCATTTTCCGTAGGATGGATAGAAGGTGAAATGGGGTTGTTACATATTTATAATAACATATAATTATATTGGTGATAATGATTTAATTACATTATATTGAAATAAATAAATAATAGGAAATAGAATAAAAAATAAATTTGAAAGAATCAGTAACAGATATTACGTATTCTATGACTCGCCTCTTCTAATCCTCCTCTTAGGGAACTAAATATGGTCTTTGAATAAGACCAAGACCTCTAGTATGTTTATAGGGAAGTTTATAAGAGGAATGGGCAGGGTATTTTCAAGCATGAAGGCTCAAAATGTTGTGCAGAGGAGAGGGAGGAGGTTCCCATTTATAAGGGAGGAGAGGGGCACTTTTGGAAACCTCTAAAATATTAATTTATAATAAATCCAAAACCGACATAAAAACTTCATAAATGACTCAAACTAGAATATGAGATGACATAGGTTTGTAATATCATCATACAATACAATTTAGGCATCTTGGAAATTTTTTTTAAGCCTTATCAACTTGATTTATCCTTATTTAATCTATTTAATTTTATTTGTGGTAATAATATTCTAAATTTTACATTGTTATAGATAATGAATTATGTGTTATGAATTTTCCATAAGTAGATAAATTATTACATTTTAGATAATATAAATTTTAATTTTTAATTTTTAAATATTTTTTTGATTTTTAAACAATTTAATAATATGTTATTTTTATAAAATATCAATAGTGTCAATTTTAAAGCTATTCAATTATTTTAATTTAAATTTAATCCAAAAAAAGATATCTTTAGACCAAAATAATTAATTGATTCATAACATGTCATATTCATCTAAAAAATTCATGGAGAACATTAATTTTTTCATTTAACATTTATTTTAATATTTTAGAAATCATTTATTTGATATTTCCCTTAATAAAATAATTACTACAACATTTTTTATAATTATTTAATATACTTATTTTTGCCTAAAAATTTAAAATAAATTACTTGAATGCATATAAATCTAGTATCTTACATAATAATACTTTTACTAGAATTTATCATCTTAAAATCATAACATTTAACTAGTTATATTTATTAAATCATGAAGGTCAATACTTTGACATAATTTTAAATAAAATAATATAAGTGTCATAATTACTTTTATAAGGCTAAAAATTGTTATAAATCAGTCCTTTGGATGATTATGGTTTATATGTACACTACCAATAAGATTTGGTCAGGTTTTTGGTCATTTTATGGATGTTATTAGTTTAATAAAAACTATATTATTGTTTTTTCACAAAAAAAAATAATTTCTGCATCATTAATGGATAAGCTATTAAGGTAATTATATATTTCTTAAAAATTACAAATAAATTACCATGATAAATAAAAACATTTTATCTTTAAAATGAGTATTTATAACCGAATTTATTTTCTTTATATCCTTATATTAAAAAAATTTAATTGTTAAAGTTTGAGTGAGACATATTTCATTTTCATTTAAATAAAATAAATTATAGGTCTTAATCCCATACAAATGGGTTCTTGTAGATACCATTTCGATACAAGTATATTAAAGGATGAAATATAATCATTCATTTATATTTAGACAATTGGTAGGATAATTTTATAATATTGCTTTTACCCTTAATTATCTAATTTACCTTTCACTGTGGTAAATACAATTTACCGTAGTTACTATTCATATTGCCAAAAAAATTAAAAGTAGCTTATTAACATAATTTGGACCTACTGATTCCAAATATGGAATCCTTATTTCCAAATTCCAAACACAGAAGTTCCAGTAATTAATTTAAAATTAATCTCGTTGTAGAAAAAAATGGGGTTTTGTTTAAAACATTGCAAAAGATTGAATTGATTTTACCTACGAATTCAATGTAAACTTATTGATAATGACATAAATTATATTAAATGGTAAAAATATATTATATTTATACTTTAAAACAATTTAAAATTATATTTTAACTATATAAATTATTTTCATGAAAAAAAATTTTTATGTAAAATTTAGCGTGTTTTTACTATTCATACAAAATAAGAACGTTGTCAGAAAAATATCAAAACATTATCCATTGTAAATTTTTATATCCTAATTTAAAATAAGAAGTTTATTTTGTAAAATTGAACTTTTAAACTTGTCAAAAGTTATATTTAAAATGGGTGCCCCATCAAAAGGCTGCAAAACAACATTTTTTTAAAATACTTCTTTTATCCAAAAAATTGATTTTGTTCTCACACCTCATTCTAGAAAATGTGTCAGATGAATTATAATGTTATAAAACAAAAAATTCTATTCATACTATTCATAACAGCTAGTTAATAAAAATATTATAACAATATATCATTGTTTAGTGAAACTTGTTATTGCGTACAACACACGCTATTGAGGAAGGTCACTCTTACGTGTAATGAAAGACAAGTAAGGGTTGTGTGTAGGGAAAGCTTCCATTGGTGTTTCGTATAACGTACTAAAAATATATTTTAGTTATAAATTGATCAAAATCTATACTTTTTGTTGTGTAAAATGAATTTTATTCAAAAGAACATAAAATTGTGTGCATCAAAAGCAAATAATAGTGTTGCGTATACTACAAGCTAATACGGTGTTGCGTATAGTTCAAGCTAATCTTGGTGAAGCAGACCTCAAAATACATCAATGAAATTAAAAATAATAGTTCTCATAAAATCTCAGGGCGTTATATATTGTATGATCTAAAATCTGAGTAAGGTCTCACCTAGTGTTCTAGAGTAATACTTCATAATAAATATAACAAATCTTGCTTTAAATTTTTAACAAAATGTAATGGTTGTACAATTACATAGTAAAATCAAAACATTAATTTCTTTTCAAAATATGAAATAATTTCCAAAAAATAAAAATAAAAAATTTATTAAAAAAACATCATATAAATAATCTGGGCATGAGTAAAACAACTTCACAATCAAGGAAATACATATCATTGTAATAAAAACAATCCATATCACCCCCACTCAAGTGATAGTTAAATCCTCTCCCAGTTATGGTAAAATTACAAAAAATCATAGCTAAGGTAAAATTAAATCCACTCCAACTAATGGTAAAATTACATCCTCCACTATATAAGGGAAAATTAAATAAAAAATAATGACAATAAATAATTTTTTAAACACTTTAAAATTTATTTTTCTAAATGACAATTATAATATGAAAATAAATTTCAAAAACAAATCATGAATTTTTCATCATTCCAATCCCATTAAAAAGAAAACCAATAATAGGTTTGAAAAAAATAAATATACTTTATTTTTCGAAAGTAAATTCTAAAATGAATTTATAATTTCCACCAATTTTGAAAAATCCCAAAAAATACCGATTACATTAGAATTGGATATTTTCCCCTTCATTCAATTAGAATCCCAATTCAAATTGATTTGGCTTTTCATAATTCAATTATAATCACTATAATTTAAATTATGAAAATAAATGGATTATTTTATAGAAAAACTTAATGGAACCACCTACCATTATCATGAATATCACATATCACAACACTTGTAATGAGATTTTCCTATAAAGAATGTCAGCAACAGAGATCGAGAAATTAAATAGAGATTAAAGATCCAAGACAATCATGTTTAGATCCATAAAAAATTACAATAATCAACCAAATACTATGGATGATAGTAGGAGAGTGTTGGAGATAAGGGGTGCGAAAAGATCACTTACTAGAGAGGGATAAAATGAGTTTCACCATGCTTCGATCTGACTAGGAAGGTGTTTAGAGGAGACAAAAACGGTTTTTAATATCTCCAACCGGCTATTATTTCAACTAATTCAACGTTAGATTGGGTAGGAGGAAAAAGGGTGTTTGATATATTTTACATTAATTTTTCTAAATAAATTTTCATGCACTCGGGGTTATTTGGGCATGGGCTTAATGTTTCCCAAACCATTCATCCAAACTATTATCCCATTTAGCGGGGTTCATGGTTTCTACTATGTTGGTGAATGATTTTTGAAAATGTGTTCCAACCATGGATTCCCCACTATCTAAGGGGTGCACATATTACACCAGTGGGGGACCGGTTTGGAAAAACCATGCGCCAACGGTTCAGAGCCTGGAATATTCCTAATTTTTCAACATTCCACCTCAAATAATTTAACTCCAACCCCAACAAGAGTATGAAAAAAGGAGGGTTATGGACAGCCTGAAATTTAGTATCATGATGTTAAAACCTCCCAACTCTAAAAATCCTATATCCCTATAAATCATATAATAAACTACAATATCTATAAGATTATTCCATTACTCTATAATCAATTCATCTCTCACAAACATATAATGTGTATCAGAATCATGATGATATTTCATTCAAACCAAGTTGTTTTCCTTCCATGCAGTATAATTGTCTCATAATCAACTACCCTGACGTGATGCTAAGCCATTCATAATTCAGGATCAACGTCAAGATCTATCCAGCTCAAAACATGAGATGGTTCTATCATGATCTGTCACTGATGGGGCCATTCCATGACTACCCCATGACAACAACCAATATTCCATAGGATGGTGACGAACACAGTGTAGGCATATCCCATAAATGGGATTCATTAGCCTAAAGTACATATATGCATGCACCCATCTCCAAGAAAAAAATACTAAAATGTAAAAACACTGAGTAAAAAATTCATGGGAACCACTATATCCTTGAACCATAGTAAAATAGCCAAAGTACTAGAAAGCTAATAGGGATAGATACATGCCCACCAAAAAGAGTCTAAAATCACAAGTCCATCCTATAAAAAAGAGGCACTAGGACTGTTGTTTGAACCACAGGAACAAAAATATTATTTTTGAATTCCCTAAGAATCACCTAATTCTAATCCACCTAGGAATCTATAAAAGGGTTGGTCATATTCACAACAAACAAAACATGTGGAAAAAGCCCATGCATGGGTGAGTAAAAAATAATCGTTAGGACACCCAAAAACCACAATGGAAATTAAAATAAGGAAATTCCAAAAATTAAAAACAACCAAAGAAATTCCACCAATGAAATACAAGTCAAATCCCCATAGGTATATTCCAACAACACATATAACAATAACTATCCATATATTCTAATGAAAAAAACCCTTTCATCGGGTGATCCTAACCAACTATAATCCATAAGATCCAGCTCGAATCATGCTCATTATGGGAGGTCTCACTCCTCGATCCATGATATCATCGGAGACACTCACGAATAGTTCAAACTCATTTGATCCCTAATCAAAGGAGAATGTATTGGTCAAGAAATATTTTTATACCACGAGAGGGGATCCAACCTAGAGAATACGATTAACCTAATCTAGATCAATCACAAATGTTGGGGATCCTACCTAGTGAGTACTAATAATCCTACCGATGTAGCTCATAACGTGGGAGATGTTTTCAATAGAATACCACTAACCATACAGATAATGCCAGCTAGATGGAGGAAAAACTCCCTACTCACTGAGGTTACCTCAATTTCACAGAAAATATACTATGGGAGATTGATTATTAATTTAGTCCCAAGATGGGATCCCCTTACTCGATATAGGAATCAACCTATAGAGGGCACTACAATCATGTAATGTGTATGTAGTTTTATACTTAACCCACAACAAAATGACCAAGGGAATGCTCATATCCTATACTGGTCTGAACTAAAAAAAAAGATCCAAAATTACTCTTGATGGGGGAACATGGCGTATCTAAAGGGAGAATCAATGTTCCCATCAATCCCATGTCTTTCCTTTGTGAAAGAGCATCACACAACATGTAATATCAATATACACAGTGTTTAGAAGGTTACACAATGCATGTAGAGACACAAAGTATCATGTTTATATATCATGTCTCTGTCTGTGTGGGAGTACATGGTGTGGCTCAATTATTCTTGTGTTTTATGTTTCTGGGTCTCGCAAAAGACTGATGAACACATATGGATCCTCAATTTCATGAAGGGATAAAATCTATTTCCACTGATATTCCCCTTCAAATGGGCACATACTTCCAAAATAATCACACAATTATGATCCTTTCAGAAAAAATGATTAAAATAGTATACTCATATTCTCCAAACAGACACCCGGGGAAGAAGACACATTTCACCATATAAACCATGAATGGTAATTCAAGGAGCCCATGTATCGATCCTAAAATTAAATATAGGGATAATGAAGTTGTGATCCTAATGAAAAAATGCACATGATCAACTATTCATTTGTCCAAATTGAACATGTAATGAAAAGGTCTTATTTCACAAAATTATGCTCGAAAGTATTCTTGTGGGCCAGATCCGTGAGTCCAAATTAAATATATATCCTTAGTCTTGAATTGAAAATATCAAAAAAATTGTTTTATTACCACTGATAGATCTCAATTCTGTCATCATATAAAGAAATTTCATCAGAACCATTAAATCAAAATAATCATAATATTAACAATAATAATACTATTATTTAATTTAATATATTAATTGAGGAGATGACTCTCTCTCCAATCACCATTTTAAGACACCCTCATGAACAACACATCTAGTGCACCCAAACTCAATTTCATTATTATTTTCCATTTCATTTTCACTCTATATCATATTATTATTATTTAAAAAAATATTATAAAATAATTGGATCCAAGGGACCCAACTTTTTCACCCCATATGGGGCACCAAAATATCGTATTTTGTTTTTTAACATTTTCCATTTCATTCATTCATTATTATTATTATTAACTATAAAATGTAACTTCTCTAACCCTCTGTCGTGTCAAACACTTGGGGTCTAAAATCACGACTAGGTTGTAGGAAACTCAAGCCTCATGATAGAGATTCAATGATCGTTGGCCATCACTTGGATTGGATATCTTTGTATGAAAAAATGATGAACACAAACCCCCAATAAATATTTTTATCTACCTTAATTTTATATTGCATCTGTATCAGTGGTCTCCATCACAAAACCTATTATAGTGATCCATAGCAACAAGGACTATATGTGCAATTATCATTCCTCGAGTATGCTTTGAATTATAGGAAAAATAAATACTCAATGAAGAACACACATAGAATGGGGAGATAAAACCATAATAAATATGGGGAATGAACATAGTCTGATGTTCATGTCAACCTGATTCCATTTATAGTAGAAATATAACAATGAGGAATTAAAATAAATTTAATGATAGTACCGTAGATAATATCCCATCATGAAACAAAAATCAAACCACAGATAAATATAATTTTTCAAATGACCTGAATTCATCATGGAAATAACTAATATAGTGAAATTACAAAAATAATAACCACCCTACCTCGATTCGGATCAGACGCTAACGAAGTATGATTGTTGCGTCAATGGTGAGGTTCCTTTGAATTGATTTTGCATCAATCATTGATTCATGAATCATCATTGTTTGTTCAGTAGAGTTCTTCCTGGTATCACCCTTGAGCTTATCCACCTTTCCTAGGGTCATGTGGATAAACTTGGGATTTCTACATAAGGATACATTTCATGTAAATGGTGTTGTTTCAACAGAAATAATTTTTACTTTAATTATTTAATAAATATTACAGTCATTTTGAGTTTCTCCACTAAAGACCCATGCTGAGTAATGTTAATTCAATCCTAAGGGAAAAACGAAATTACGTACTCGAAGGTGTTCTTTGATTTCAAATATGATTCATCATTCAAGAGTTATTGGGATTTTAAAAATAAAATATTTTTTTAATAATTTTATTTTTGGTAACGTCTGTGGTGACTTTTTCTACAAATCACCCGCACCGACCAAATTTAGGTCATTCCTATGGTAAATTTGCCATTTTTAGTGCAATGGTGCCCTCATATTTCTGATTTGAGCACCCATTTACGAGTTATTTTACTTTTTCAGTAAATCCACACACGTGTGATACTAAAAGATTATTATTTTTCAAAAAATTGTTATTGGGACATCAACCGTTGGAATAAAACATATTCTCAGGGCCTGGTTATGAAATCATTCCCTATAATTTCTAAAAATAATAGATGGAAAATAAAATATGTTACATTATATACAAGTTTGGTATTTACATCCCCAAAATCCAAAATAAGGGCTAGACAAATAGATGTGGTACTCAATTTGAATTTGAGGACCAACTCCCTTGTGCTCTTTTAGAGATTATGGTACTTCAACTAAATGTGCACTACATGAATCAATTTCCACAAAAGTATACTCCAAACTCTATCCCAAATCAACCAACAAAATACTAGAATTTATTCCAAAACATGAATCTTCTATGTAGTATGGTCGTTTGTTTGTGGGTGAAATATTGCGATCAAGTGTAACTAAGCCCCAAAAACCTCCATGAATTCCGTCCACAATTGTGATATCAAATGAGAATCATGATATCAAACTATCATTAATGGAACTATTGGGAGTAAAACTATATCTTACACATAAATGTGTCCCAAGAACTATACTGAACTCTTATCTTGGATAGCTAAGAAGTGGGTCGAATTGGTGTTTCGATCAATGATAACCCATATGGAATTGTGTACCCTATAAATACATGGTAAACCCATCACTAAATCCATATATATATATATCCCATCCCAATTTAATTATAGCACCTCAAGTTGTTGAGATAAACCCACTGGAATATGGTACTCCACCTTCAATTGGTGAAAAGTGGGGTATCGAGATACAAACTCAACAAATCCCTTCTTTATTCCTGGAAAACAAACTGAAATCAGAGGTCCTAAAATATAATTTCCACACTAGGATGTACATACAAAAGTGGATATTGGAAACTCCCTAAAAACCTCCTCCTACAAGGCTAATATTATAGATATGAACCCTCTGAAAATAACAACATTCTCCCTACCTTTTGAATATCCATAAAGAGAATTACCTATTGAAAAATGAGCATGTAGGGTCTCCCAGACAGAATCCTCATGTTGTGCCTCCCAAAATTGTTTTAAGATTGGATGGTGATAACCATTGAACAGAGGTAATATACTACATCACTATCCACAAATGATATCTATAATGAGACCAACTACCCCTCATTCAGCAATGGAATGCCAGATCTCATACTGAGAGAATCTTCCACCACATTCCCATTCAAATAAGTATAGACAATCTCAATTTCATAGATGAGGAGGAAATTTAGCCATACCATCTGAATAATTCCAAGATCATTTTAGTGTAAGATATACTTGATATTCCTTTCATCTTAGTATATGATAAATCAATCACTCATCAGGTAGTGTCACCAAATAATCAACACAAAGACAACTACTGCAAACTCAAGGTCATGGGTCGCATAGTGCTTCCCCTATGATATCTACTGGCATGAACCATAGGCAATCAATTTTTTCCTCTATATCATGTCACAACAAAGCTCTGTTCCTGATGAATCATACAACACATACATACTCAACACCTTTCTCATGTAATCTCAAGATGGGAGCACCCTTCAATATCTTCCTCAACTACTCGAAACATTCCCGGAACCATTCCCTCTATCTGAAAGCATGCCCTATTCACATCAACCCATTCAAGTGTGATGCTAATATGGAGAAGTCGAGGACACTATTTTGATAGTACCATTCTAATACAAGGAAACTCTTCACCTCAGTAACACTATTAGGTGGCTCTTTAGAAAGCACCACCTTAACCATCACTGAATCCACTAGAAATCATTGATTGATGCAAAAAAACTGAGGACTGATGACATCTACTGCCCTGAGGGTCAGGCAATCCAACTGATGAGAAATCGGTTGCACCATCTTATGGAAGAGTTTACTCTATGCTTGCAGGATATCCTTGTCCCTAACACAAGAAAAAGGTGGTCCATCACTACTGACACACTGAACTCTTCAACTAAAATAATCAGTCTATGTATTATCTATGGATAACCATTCCATACCAATAATGACAATGTAAGGCCTCGATAGAATTACTGAGATATCCCAATTAAAACTCTCACCTCTAAGAGTCAAGTCACACTACCTATACGATTGTGTGATAATTGGTTCTCCTCCAGTGTGAGCCTCTATGTGTGAGGGTCGAGTTAAGGGTTAAACTAGAATCTTCATGTCTCAAACAAGATTAGTGGAAAAAAAGAATGACAAGCACTTATGCCTATCAATATTGAAGATAAAGTATAATAGACACAAATCATACCCCATATCATTCATGGAGACCTTGGTTAATATGCCTTGACCGCATGCAGTTGTCCCCTCACCTATCCTCCAGCTCCCTGAGCAGGGTGTGGAGCACTAGGGGTGGTGGTGGTAATATGTTGAAATATAAATCACCATATTCTACTCTACCAGATCCTCAACCACTTCATCTAACATTAATATATATCTTATCCTGTCACATTATGTACCCCATTTTTCTATCTATAGTCTCCCTATCAACAATACAATGTGTACAAAAATCTCAGATGAGATTCCCCCTACCATCACATGAATTGAACCACCTCTCTATAGGTTGAATAGACCCACCCTGTGAGACCTAGACTAGATATCCTTTGTCCTGGGACCTCCTCATGAAATTTCATTCTTGTCCATGTATTTCAAACTCACATTACCTTCCTACCATTGAGGTCTCTACACAGTCATTCCCACTGCTGACTACCACCGGGTAACCCTTCCCCTCCTAGGAACTGTCAACCATAAAAGTTTTCTCTAGAGCCCTTGTATCAGTAGGAATGCACATAGGGATAAAATTGTCTGAAATGTCCCTATGTAGACCTTGTTCAAATTTCAGATACCTAAATCACTGGTCGTGTATCAAATCCATCGATAACCTAGAATGGTTGGTATGCCTCTATGTATACTCAAAAACATACATGTCTTCCTACTAGAGCAGTATAATTGTCTGTAAATGGATAGACCTTATCTTATATGGTGAGAACTCATCTCTAAAATGATTCTCAAAATATTCCCACTGAAGAATATCCTTATTGTAAAATAGGGTAACCAAAACCCACCATCTCCCTGTTGAGTCGAGTAGTAGGATTGCTGCCTGGAGAATCATCTGATCTTTAGGTGTCTTTACTAGATGGAAAACATTGGTTACCTACTCAATCCATTACGTAGACACATGTGTGTTGGGATCACCTTGGATCCTGATGGGTCTTCATTACTAAAACACATGAAACTCACTCCCCCTATACTCCTCATCCATTTGTACTCCAGGTGTAATATGCTACTCAATAAATGGTGGTGTATCTAGTGTGCCACATAGTGGTGTTATCTTTTATAAAAATCATTGTACCAATGCCTCTTTACCCGATGGATCATCCTTGTGATCATGTAGTGGAATATTGGAATACTGTCTACATGGAGGCATCTTGATGTAAAACCAGTTGTACCATAGTCAATATAGTATATCTAGAGAGATGACTCAATAGGTACATGGAAGATACAAAGATTCCTATATGATTCATGTACAAATATTTTTTCCCTGCAACCAGGGTTTTCAGGTACCAAGTCAAAAACAAGGAAACCTTAGTCCTTGTGTATGGATACATCGACCTCCACACTAACACTAGATTCCTGGTCCGGAAATCCAGACTCGAAGTAATTAACAATGTTTCCCCAAAACAATCTCACAAACACCAAGTCTTAAAATAGAAATGTCACGCTTTGATACGTCTCTATCATGACCCATTCCTAAGGGGTCCATATCGTGAATACATGAATCCAACCTCTAGTAGGCCAAGTGATGGTGATTAGAACTGATTAACTATATCTTACATATGGGAGGCATTAGCCTAAATTACCTATACACATGCAAATGTATCCGAGCTACAAATTCTATAATGTAAAAACACTAAGTAAAGAAAGGAATGCAAACCACTATAACCCACAACCAGAGTACAAGGATGAATGTACTGTAAAGTAAACAAGGCCAAATAGAAGCCCACAAAAAAGTGTTTTAAATCATAAGTTTAACCTATAAGAAAAAAGATACTAGGAATAGTTTTTGGACTATATGATCACAACTCATCTATCTAGCCGCACTATGCACAACCTGGTCTTGGTCCACCAAGGAATCCATCAATGGGTCGATCATCTACACTAGACACAACACATGTGGACAAAGACCATATTGGAGTGAGTACAAAAATACTTAGTAGAACACCCCAAAACCATAAAGGAAATTCCCAAAAGAAAATACGATGATGGAAATACTACCATGGTAATACCACAAAAGAAATACTATTCAGTTAGACAAAATTATATTCCAACAAAAAATATAACAAGAATTATCAATATATACTCATGAGAAATTCCCCACCATCGGGCGTTCTTAACCTACTATCACACATATGATTCTTCAAGAAGAAAGATCATTCTGAGATATTTCACTCCACGGTCCATGATATCTTCAAAGACACTCATGAAGAGGTCGATATTATTTGTATAACGACCCACACTTTACATACATTGTTAATACTTCAAAATTGAAGCACTCTTATTACAACATATGACAAAACCACAAAGGACCGTATAGGTATAGTGTCTTTAGAAACTGGGGAAACATAAACAACTGGTTCATAAATCTTCTACAGTGTCTCCCATTTATTTCATCATATCTAGGGTCCCTTTTAGCATATTCTACTTAATATCCATCTTCCTGACCTGGGGAAAAGAAAACATAAAAGGGTGAGCTCAAATGCTCAGTAAGGGAAAATAAAGGAAATAAAAATCATATCATATCTTTATGAAAATCAAAACCTGCAAAAGAGATCATAATATCTTAACATGGAATAAATCATAGAAGTGAAAATGAGATCCCCATAATCATAACATAAAACTTGAATCTTTGTGGCATGTACACATAATCATGGAAAATCATTTCTTGTTAGTCATGACTCATTGCCAAGACTATCTTAGTGGACAAAGTCCCTTTCTGAACCGAGTTCACTCCTCGTTTCAGTCCTGTATCACTGAACCGAAATAACCTTCCGTTCCAGCCATGTCTATCTCATGAGATATAAAATCATTACCCAATGCATTGGAGGGAGATATAGGTCCCACCCATCTTATAATGAATCCTTTCTTATGTGTGCCACATAATCATAAAACATACATAATCGCATAACACATGTAACAAAAATGGGATTCTTGAAACATCATGACATCATAAATCAAATCATATAAGATAAAGGAATTCATAAACATAATTCCATCACAACATAGTCAAATCAATGTAAAAATATGGATAGAAACAGAACTCTTTATTATCTTAGATGGAAAATAATTTTGATAAAACACTTGAATTGAATTCTTGAGGAAAATATCCTTTCTTCTTCAAAATCAATTTCTTTTCACAAAACATCATGCAATTTTAAAAGAAAGAGATTTTATTGAAAATAGTCATGAAATCTTTTAGAGGAAGCTTTATGAAAATAAGGCTTTATAAAACAGTAGAAATCCGTTCGTGCCGTATAAGTTAAAAAAAACATTCTTCGTACTTTTGTCGGAAAAGTCAAAAAGTACCTCGTACGAAAAACGACAAAAGATTCCTTTCATACGTATTACTAAAAACTCACCGAAGGGTAAAAATGGATTTAAACAATTTTAGGTGGATGGAAATAATATTACATATTGATAAAACATAGATGTGGATGATAAAATACACCCCAGTAAATACTTACGAATAAACAATCTCGGATAAAAATGAGATTGTGATATTTCCCTTACCTTAGGTCCGATTTGCTTTGTTCGTGTCCGAAGCTTGTATAATGGTTTAAATACTGTTATTGACTTATTCCAGAATCATACATATTTATATGAGATCATATATGGTCATATTATTAGCTTCTTTTTATTAATATTTCATTGTTACTTGTTACTCGGGTCTTTATAACTTTTTGTTCTTATGCGTGTTTTGTCGAATAAATTCTTATTCTTATCTTTAGGTTATAGATAATTCATTTCCAGAATGGTATTAGTGTAGTATATACCATATTCATTCATTCAATTCATTTATATAATCATTATGAAATGAAGATCATGTAGAACGAGTCGCATCACATCGTGGAGACGGTATTCCGTACGTACGCACGAGTGATGATATCGTTCCTATGATCGTGGAATTGTATTGGAGTATATATATATATTATTTCAGTATCAATATTACTTAATAATAATCATATATAGTTACTGATTACACCATTATACCCATCCTTGTAAGGTGATGGTGGAAAATAGATTACACCACGGCGTGGAGACGGTATTCCGTACGTACGCACGCGCGGTGATTTCATTTTTCCGTAGGATGGATAGAAGGTGAATTAGGGTTGTTTCATATTTATAATAACATATCAGTATGTAAGTAATACTGATGTTATTACTTTATCATGAAACAACTAAAGAAGAATAAGTTGAAGAAGAAAGAAATTGAAAAGATCGGTAATGGATATTACCTCTTCTTTGGAACGCCTTTTTGAATCCTCCACTTAAGGAACTAAGACTGGTCTTTGGAGAAGACCAGGACCTCTAGGATTATTATAGGGAAGTGGATAATGGAAAATGGCAGGGGTTGGCCGAGCTTGAGTGCTCAAATTGGTGTGAGGAGGAGGGGGAGGAGGTGCCCTTTTATAAGGGATGAGAGGGGCACCTTAGGAATATCTCAAAATATTATTTTATATTAAAGTCAAAATCGGTTTATAATGGTTCCAAAGGGTCTTATTTCGAAGATAAAGTGGGGATGGGTCGAAATCCTATCAACCAATAGAATTTAGACAAGTTTAGGATATTATTTTAACCTTATCATTTTAAATTTAACTCTAAGTTAAATAATTTAACTTTTACCATGTCTTTTTGTTTTCTTTCACTATATGGTTAATACACTTACTATAACATGCCAAACGAACCCCAAATTGTTTATTATTAATATATATATCCTTATCTAAGTCATGTGGCCGAACCTTAGATTTTTAGGAATAAAATAACAATTAATAATATAATATTTTATTTAAAAACTATTTTGTGTAAATTTTGACACTATTTGATATATGATTTTTGTCAAAGTCATAACAGAATTATATGTTCGAACCAAGTTGATTAAATCAATACTAATATATCATAGTAACCTAGAAAATTAGTGGAATTCATAAAAAGTCTCAAATTACATTTATTTTGGTATTTATATTATCAATTTTGTCAATATTTCATTAATAAGATAATTACTGCATCATCTTTGTGTCATAAATAAATTAAATTATTTGATGTCTAAAAATTACAAATAAAATACCATCATGTAGGAAATCGTTTTAGCTTTCTAATGAATATTTACAATCGAATTTATCTTATGTATAACCCTATATTAAAAATGATTTACTTATTAAACTTTGATTTTAACTATTTTAACCCTTCTTTAAATAAATTAATAATAAATGTCCTAATCTAATCCAAGTGGGCCTAAATGGTCATATTTTATTCCTAAGTTTGTTTTTGGTCGAATTACACTTGTCCCATAGAATTAGGACATGTGTTAGGGTAATATTGATATCATATTTACCCATAGTTACCCTATTTACTATTAACCGCGGTAAAAAAAGTAAAAAGTTACTATTCACCAAAAAATTATTTTCATCTCATTGAACCACATTTTAGTCCTTGATATTAACCGTGTCTCTAGGATTTTTGAAATTCCATTCACAGAAGCGGTAAAATTAAGTTTTATGCAAAATTCAGTTTTTAACCTACCACTTAGTGGTTTCACTATTCATCAAAAATTGAAAGTTTTCATAAAAATACCAAAATTTCACCCTAGGATAATTTCGATATTCTGAGTCCAAAAATGAAGTCCATTTTGAAAAATAAAATTTATAAAATTTCAAAAAGTGGTTATTACTATTCATAACGGCTAGTTTTAATAGCATATTGTTGTTTAGTGAAACTCGGTATTGCGTACGACGCAAGCTATCGAGGAAGGTCGCGATTGCGTGTAAAGCAAGCCAAGAAAGTGTTGTGTAGAAAAAGATTCCTTTGATGATTTATATAACATAAAAGTCTCGGGTGTTACATTCTACCCCCCTTAAAAAGAATTTCGCCCTCGAAATTCGTCACTTTGCAACAAACAAATGAGGATACTTCTCCCTCGTCATATCCTCAAGCTCCCATGTAGCTTCTTCAAGTTGGTGGTTTCTCCATAAAACATTCACCAAGCGAGTGGTCTTGTTTCGTAGGACTTTTTCGCTACGATCCAGAATCTTTATCGGCTGTTCTTCATAAGAAAGATCTTGCTCCAACGGTACAACTTCTGAGCTGAGTACATGTGAAGGATCTGGTATGTACTTTCTCAGGAGAGATACATGGAACACATCGTGAACTTGAGAGAGATTCGGTGGAAGCGCCAATCGGTAAGCTACCTTCCCAACACGATCCAGTATTTCAAAAGGACCGATATATCTAGGGCTCAACTTCCCCTTCTTTCCAAATCTCATAACCCTCTTCCAGGGAGATATTCGTAAGAACACTTTATCACCCACTTCAAACTCTAGGTCTTTTCTTCGGTTGTCGGCATAACTTTTCTGTCGACTCTGAGCTTCTCTTATGTGTTGTTGAATAGATCTGACCTTTTCTGCCATTTCATCAACGAGATCAGGTCCTAATAGCTTTCTTTCCCCAACTTCATCCCAGCAAGTTGGAGTCCTGCATTTCTTTCCATAGAGAGCTTCATAAGGAGCCATCTGAATACTGGAGTGAAAGCTATTATTATAAGAAAATTCCACCAAAGGTAGGTGTTGATCCCAACCTCCTTTGAAATCCATAGAGCAAGCTCTCAACATATCTTCTAGGGTTTGAATTGTTCTCTCAGACTGACCGTCTGTCTGGGGATGATAAGCAGTGCTGAAACTCAACTCTGTATCCAGAGTATGCTGAAGACTTCGCCAAAACTTCGAGGTAAATCTCGGATCTCGATCAGATATAATAGAAAGTGGTACTCCATGCAATCTTACCACTTCCTTTACATATATCCTGGCAAGCTGATCTAGAGAGAAATCCTCTCTAATAGCAATGAAGTGTGCAGACTTTGTAAGACGATCAACTATGACCCAGATAGCATTATTGCCTTTGGATGTTTTAGGAAGTCCTGTGACAAAGTCCATAGTGATGTTTTCCCATTTCCATTCGGGTATAGGGAATGGTTGTAACATCCCCTTAGACTTCTGTCTCTCAGCTTTAACTTGTTGACAAACCAAGCATCGAGAGACATATTCAGCAACATCTCTTTTCATGCCATCCCACCAGAAGTACTCTTTCAGGTCCCTATACATCTTCGTGCTTCCAGGATGAATAGAGAATGAAGAACTATGAGCCTCATCCAGCAGCTCTTTCTTTAATTCGGGGATGGGAGGAACACAAACCCGATTCCTGAACTTTATTATCCCATCACAATCAAGGTTGAATTCAGGAACATTTCTCACCTTCTTTTGTAACTCGACATCTTCTTTCTGTGCCTCTTTAATCTTCACATGTATAGATGGTTGAACATTCATTTGAGAAAGATAAGATTTTTCCCCTTCCATTATAATTCCAAGATCCATCCTTTGTAAATCCATAAATATTGGATCTTTTGTGATCCTCATCATGGATAAACTAGCATGGTCTTGTCGACTTAATGCATCTGCCACCTTGTTTGCTTTCCCAGGGTGGTAATGGATTGAGCAGTCATAATCCTTAATCAGCTCCAACCATCTCTTTGGCGCATATTCAAATCCTTTTGTGTGAAAATATACTTTAAACTTTTATGATCAGTATAAATATCACACCTTTCACCATAAAGGTAATTCCTCCAAATCTTTAATGCAAAGATTACCGCAGCCAACTCCAAATCATGTGTTGGGTAATTTTTCTCATGGATTTTCAACTGTCGTGAGGCATAAGCTATCACCATATCATTTTGCATAAGAACACACCCCAATCCCTTCTTGGATGCATCACTGTAGATCACAAACCTTTCTCCACTACAAGGCAGTGTGAGCACAGGTGCACTGGATAACCTTCTTTTCAACTCCTTGAAATTCTCTTCACATTCCTCTCTCCAGACAAACTTAACTCCTTTCCGAGTCAACTTGGTGAGTGGATTAGATAATCGTGAAAAATCTTTTACAAAACGTCGATAATATCCAGCCAAACCAAGAAAACTTCGGATCTCAGTTACTGTTGTTGGTCTTGACCATCTTTCGATAACCTCTGTTTTTGCTGGATCCACAGATATCCCCTCTTTTGAGATTATATGACCCAAAAATGCAACTTTTTGAAGCCAAAATTCACACTTGGTAAATTTGGCATAAAGCTTCTCCTTTCTCAGGGTCTTCAATATAATTCTCAAGTGATCTTCATGCTCTTCCTTGCTCTTTGAATAGACAAGAATATCGTCTATAAAGACTACCACAAATTGATCAAGATAGTATCTAAAGACTCTATTCATTAGATCCATGAAGATAGCAGGGGCATTAGTAAGACCAAATGGCATCACTATAAATTCATAGTGTCCATACCTTGTACGGAAATTCGTCTTTGGTATATCCTCCCTTTTGACCCTTAATTGATGATACCCTGAACGAAGATCAATCTTGGAAAAGTATTGAGCTCCGCGTAGTTGGTCAAATAAGTCATCAATGCGTGGGAGAGGATATTTGTTCTTGATAGTGATCTTGTTAAGTTCTCTATAATCAATGCAGAGTCTCATTGATCCATCTTTCTTCTTAACAAATAGAACAGGTGCTCCCCAAGGTGACGCACTAGGGCGTATGAATCCCTTATCAAGATTATCTTGGAGTTGCTTCTTCAATTCCTGCAACTCAATTGGGGCCATTCTATAAGGTGTCTTTGAAATAGGCAAAGCACCCGGTACGAGTTCTATTGAAAACTCAACTTCACGATTTGGTGGAAGACCCGGCAATTCCTCCGGAAAGACATCATCAAACTCCAGTACAATGGGCATATTCTTAATCGTGAGTTTCTCACCAACCATTTGAGATAAATAACCTTCATTTAGTGGAATCAATACCCATAAGATGGAAGAAATTTCCACTGGAAGGTTATGTTCATCCTTGCATTGATAGACGATCGTAGGTTGATCTGGAATATGAAATGTGACTTCCCTTCTTTGGCAATTGATATGAGCTCCATGTAGAGAAAGCCAATCCATGCCAAGAATCACATCAAATTCCACTAAAGGAAGGATCACAAGATTTGCAGGAAGCACTTTCCCACAAACTTCGATCGGAGAAGAATTATAAACTTCTGATGCGATTGATGTGCCATTAGGTGTTGTCACAGCTAACTCAACATCTAATTGTTGAGGTAATACGGTGATACCCTTAGAAAATTTTTCAGAAATAAAAGAGTGGGTGGATCCAGAATCAAATAAAACATTTGCTACTTTAGAGTGGATGGTAAGTGTACCTTTCACCACGTCGTTATCGTACTCCACATCGCTGATAGAAATTGCATGTGACTTTCCTTTTTCTTTAGCCTTAAGAGTTTGTTGACGTCGACCATCATCATCAACCCTTGGATTTGGGCATTGATTGGCATAATGCCCCATCTCCTTGCACTTCAAACATTGAAGTGTAGCAGGTTCATTCTGTGTATCCCTTCCTTTGTTTGCATCATTAGACATCTTCTTCCCATTATCACGGCATTCAAATGCCCGATGACCTTCCTTTCCCCATTTAAAACATTTACTTGTCCCTTTAAGACAACTCCCTCCATGTTTCTTTCCACACTTTGAGCATAAGGGAAAGTTCATCTTCTTTTCCGTGTGCTCTTTAGATTTTTCTTTGAATTCCATATTCCTCTTCTTATCAAACCCATGTGACTGATGGGTTACTCCAATCTCCATCTCGACTTTGAGAGCACATCGAACGATTTCCTCGTAGCTATTGAAGTCCCTTATGGCTAACTCCCTTCGAAGACTTGGTTTTAAGCCACTAAAGAATCGATCGATCTTACTCTCAGGTTGGATAATAATACCAGAAGCGTACCTTGCAAGTCTTGTAAAATTTGCTTCATAGGTACCAACAGATTCATCATCCCTTTGCTTCAGTTCAAGGAACTCTTTCTCCATCTTTGTTCGGAGAATACGAGGGAAGTACTTATTGAAAAATAAGTTCTTGAACTCGTCCCATTCCATAGACTCAATTTTATCCCTTTGCCTTGTATTCTTAACAAGATTCCACCATTGATCAGCATCTCCTTCCAAACGATACACTGCTAGGATGACTTTATCATGCTCAGAACATTGAAGAACTGAAAATATCTTTTCAGTAGTACTAATCCATTGTTCAGCAACTAATGGATCAGTAGACCCGCTGAAAGATGGTGGACGCTGCCTCATGAAGGATTCAACAGAATGTTGCTCCCTCCTTTGTTCGTTTGGAAATCCTGCATGATTCATAGCTTGAGAAAGTTGTGTGAGCATGGCTACAAGATTTTTCATTCCAGCTCCCATATCGTTTGGTTGCTTAGGGGGACAATCATTGCATTTCCCATCACATTCCGCATTAACACGGTTCCTTCGGGTTCCAGCCATTGACTAAAACCAAGAAGAATAGTGTGAGCAACACTAATTATAATAGGAAACCACATAATTCAAGAATAAAATTTTCATGCTTATGGTCTTATCCTAGGTTATTCATGGCCATTTCTAAGATTGTGTTCTATGCTTAGACTTATCCTTAGGGTTCTTACTAAGGCTTTCACATCCTAGTTTCCAAAGGTTGACTATACCTTTCCTCTGATACCAACTATAACGACCCACACTTTACATACATTGTTAATACTTCAAAATTGAAGCACTCTTATTACAACATATGACAAAACCACAAAGGACCGTATAGGTATAGTGTCTTTAGAAACTGGGGAAACATAAACAACTGGTTCATAAATCTTCTACAGTGTCTCCCATTTATTTCATCATATCTAGGGTCCCTTTTAGCATATTCTACTTAATATCCATCTTCCTGACCTGGGGAAAAGAAAACATAAAAGGGTGAGCTCAAATGCTCAGTAAGGGCAAATAAAGGAAATAAAAATCATATCATATCTTTATGAAAATCAAAACCTGCAAAAGAGATCATAATATCTTAACATGGAATAAATCATAGAAGTGAAAATGAGATCCCCATAATCATAACATAAAACTTGAATCTTTGTGGCATGTACACATAATCATGGAAAATCATTTCTTGTTAGTCATGACTCATTGCCAAGACTATCTTAGTGGACAAAGTCCCTTTCTGAACCGAGTTCACTCCTCGTTTCAGTCCTGTATCACTGAACCGAAATAACCTTCCGTTCCAGCCATGTCTATCTCATGAGATATAAAATCATTACCCAATGCATTGGAGGGAGATATAGGTCCCACCCATCTTATAATGAATCCTTTCTTATGTGTTCCACATAATCATAAAACATACATAATCGCATAACACATGTAACAAAAATGGGATTCTTGAAACATCATGACATCATAAATCAATTCATATAAGATAAAGGAATTCATAAACATAATTCCATCACAACATAGTCAAATCAATGTAAAAATATGGATAGAAACAGAACTCTTTATTATCTTAGATGGAAAATAATTTTGATAAAACACTTGAATTGAATTCTTGAGGAAAATATCCTTTCTTCTTCAAAATCAATTTCTTTTCACAAAACATCATGCAATTTTAAAAGAAAGAGATTTTATTGAAAATAGTCATGAAATCTTTTAGAGGAAGCTTCATGAAAATAAGGCTTTATAAAACAGTAGAAATCCGTTCGTGCCGTATAAGTTAAAAAAACATTCTTCGTACTTTTGTCGGAAAAGTCAAAAAGTACCTCGTACGAAAAACGACAAAAGATTCCTTTCATACGTATTACTAAAAACTCACCGAAGGGTAAAAATGGATTTAAACAATTTTAGGTGGATGGAAATAATATTACATATTGATAAAACATAGATGTGGATGATAAAATACACCCCAGTAAATACTTACGAATAAACAATCTCGGATAAAAATGAGATTGTGATATTTCCCTTACCTTAGGTCCGATTTGCTTTGTTCGTGTCCGAAGCTCCTGTATAATGGTTTAAATACTGTTATTGACTTATTCCAGAATCATACATATTTATATGAGATCATATATGGTCATATTATTAGCTTCTTTTTAGTAATATTTCATTGTTACTTGTTACCCGGGTCTTTATAACTTTTTGTTCTTATGCGTGTTTTGTCGAATAAATTCTTATTCTTATCTTTAGGTTATAGATAATTCATTTCCAGAATGGTATTAGTGTAGTATATACCATATTCATTCATTCAATTCATTTATATAATCATTATGAAATGAAGATCATGTAGAACGAGTCGCATCACATCGTGGAGACGGTATTCCGTACGTACGCACGAGTGATGATATCGTTCCTATGATCGTGGAATTGTATTGGAGTATATATATATATTATTTCAGTATCAATATTACTTAATAATAATCATATATAGTTACTGATTACACCATTATACCCATCCTTGTAAGGTGATGGTGGAAAATAGATTACACCACGACGTGGAGACGGTATTCCGTACGTACGCACGCGCGGTGATTTCATTTTTCCGTAGGATGGATAGAAGGTGAATTAGGGTTGTTTCATATTTATAATAACATATCAGTATGTAAGTAATACTGATGTTATTACTTTATCATGAAACAACTAAAGAAGAAGAAGTTGAAGAAGAAAGAAATTGAAAAGATCGGTAATGGATATTACCTCTTCTTTGGAACGCCTTTTTGAATCCTCCACTTAAGGAACTAAGATTGGTCTTTGGAGAAGACCAGGACCTCTAGGATTATTCTAGGGAAGTGGAGAAGGGAAAATGGCAGGGGTTGGCCGAGCTTGAGTGGTCAAATTGGTGTGAGGAGGAGGGGGAGGAGGTGCCCTTTTATAAGGGAGGAGAGGGGCACCTTAGGAATATCTCAAAATATTATTTTATATTAAAGTCAAAATCGGTTTATAATGGTTCCAAAGGGTCTTATTTCGAAGCTAAAGTGGGGATGGGTCGACATCCTATCAATCAATATAATTTAGACAAGTTTAGGATATTATTTTAACCTTATCAATTAAATTTAACTCTAAGTTAAATAATTTAACTTTTACCATGTCTTTTTGTTTTCTTTCACTATATGGTTAATACACTTACTATAACATGCCAAACGAACCCCAAATTGTTTATTATTAATATATATATCCTTATCTAAGTCATTTGGCCGAACCTTAGATTTTTAGGAATAAAATAACAATTAATAATATAATATTTGATTTAAAAACTATTTTGTGTCAATTTTGACACTATTTGATATATGATTTTTGTCAAAGTCATAACAGAATTATATGTTCGAACCAAGTTGATTAAATCAATACTAATATATCATAGTAACCTAGAAAATTAGTGGAATTCATAAAAAGTCTCAAATTACATTTATTTTGGTATTTATATTATCAATTTTGTCAATATTTCATTAATAAGATAATTACTGCATCATCTTTGTGTCATAAATAAATTAAATTATTTGATGTCTAAAAATTACAAATAAAATACCATCATGTAGGAAATCTTTTTAGATTTCTAATGAATATTTACAATCGAATTTATCTTATGTATAACCCTATATTAAAAATGATTTACTTATTAAAATGTGATTTTAACTATTTTAACCCTTCTTTAAATAAATTAATAATAAATGTCCTAATCTAATCCATGTGGTCCTAAATGGTCATATTTTATTCCTAAGTTTGTTTTTGGTCGAATTACACTTGTCCAATAGAATTAGGATATGTGTTAGGGTAATATTGATATCATATTTACCCATAGTTACCCTATTTACTATTAACCGCGGTAAAAAAAGTAAAAAGTTACTATTCACCAAAAAAATATTTTCATCTCATTGAACCACATTTTAGTCCTTGATATTAACCGTGTCTCTCAGATTTTTGAAATTCCATTCACAGAAGCGGTAGAATTATGTTTTTTGCAAAATTCAGTTTTTAACCTACCACTTAGTGGTTTCACTATTCATCAAAAATTGAAAGTTTTCATAAAAATACCAAAATTTCACCCTAGGATAATTTCGATATTCTGAGTCCAAAAATGAAGTCCATTTTGAAAAATAAAATTTATAAAATTTCAAAAAGTGGTTATTACTATTCATAACGGCTAGTTTTAATAGCATATTGTTGTTTAGTGAAACTCGGTATTGCGTACGACGCAAGCTATCGAGGAAGGTCGCGATTGCGTGTAAAGCAAGCCAAGAAAGTGTTGTGTAGAAAAAGATTCCTTTGATGATTTATATAACATAAAAGTCTCGGGTGTTACAATTTGGGTCCTACCCAAGTGAGAAAATATTGATCAAGGAAGATTATGATGCCATATTGAGCGGATCTAGCCTATAAAATACCACTAACCCAATCTATGTCAGTCCATAATGTAGGGGATCTTTCCTAAATAAAACAACTAAACATACCGATGGGGATCACAACATAGGGGATCCATCCCAAGGACTGCCATGAACCCTAATGATATAGCCTACTTGATGGAGGTCCAATTAACTACACATAGAGGGTATTTCATTTCAAAAAAACACCACTAGGGGTGATAGAGGATCCCTCCAATCCCAAAGAGGGATACCATACCTATATCTTGGAATTGGCCTATAGAGGGGACTAAAATCCAATAATTTTGATTTATGTTTTACAGAACCCTGGAGGAAAGGACCCTTGGAATGCTCGAAACTTTTAGTGGTCCAATCTAAAAACAAAGAGCCTCAAGAACTCTTGATAGGACTATTTGCGTGCCCCAAATGTACAACCGGTGAAAATTAAAATTTCACCATATAATGCATGAATGGTAATTTTTTGGGACCACATGTAGGTCCAAAAATAAATTATATAGATCGAACTATTGAGATACACATCGAAAAATACACTGGATCGACTATTAATTTGTCCAAATGGAACACCATATGAAAAAGACATGTTTAACCGCATTATAATCGGATGGTGTCTCATAGGCCTGACCCATGAGTCAAAATTATGTATAGATCATTGGTCTTGTATTAAACATATATATATATCACAATTGTGTTCCCACTTATGGATCTCTATTCCGATGTCATACGAAGGAATTACATCATAAACAATGTATAAGAATAATAATAATATTAACAATAAAAATAATGATTTAGAATTTATTATATGATTTGAGGAGAGGAAAATCTATCCAATATCTATATTAATCCACTCTTGTGCAAAACACATCCAGTGCTTCCCACCTCAATTTCTCTTCTATTTTAATTTTCCTTTTGTCTTTATATCATTTATTATAATTTCAGAAATAATATTATAACATAACTGGATCTTGGGGACCCAACGTCTTCACCCCCTATGGTGTGCCAACATCTCGTGTTTCCTTGAAATTTTTTATTTCATTCATTATTATTAATAATGATAATGAAAAAAATGCGACACCTCCCACTCTCTTTTATCTCAGATGCATGGAAGGCTCAAATAATTTATAGGTTGTGGGAACCTCACACATCATGTTTTAGATTTGAGGACCATCATCTTCCTCTTGAATCTGATGTTATCACACACAATAACTATGAACACAAACTCCCAATCCATCCAAATATCTACTACCATTATAGTATACCACAACTGTATCTTTAGATATTAATTCACAAACCCTCAATACTGATTTTTTGGCCTAGGATCGAATGTGCGACGATCATTCACTGGGTATTGGTTGAATTATAGTCTAACAAAATTTACAATGGAGAAAAAAATTGTAGAATAGAGAGAGAGAAAACCAGAAAACAAAAACATGGGGAATGAACCTCATCCAATTTTCATGTGGACCTACATTTATATTCATTAGAAGGATAACTATGATGAATTAAAATAAATTTCTCAATAGCCATGCAGATAATATCTCATCTAGCAACAATGATTGAACTGTGGATCAATATATTTCTTGATTGACTTGTGTTCATCATGTACATTATGAATGGGAAAAATCATTGACAACCAGCTTACCATGATTCTAATTAGTCTTTTTTGAAGTATGATCATTGTATCGTTGGTGGAGGAAGTGAGTTTCTGGAGAATCTAATGCATGTTGATCATTGATTAATGATATGCCATAATTTATTCAAGAGATTATATCCAATGATCTCCCAAGTGACGCTCCTGCATTCCCTAGGTTATGTGGCTAACCAAGGTATTTTTTTAAGGATACATTTCAATGAATATTCACTGCATAATAAGAATAATTTTTATTTAAATTATTTAATGAGGATTAGGGATTTGTTGTGTTTTTCAATAAAATACCGATGATGATTAAGGATAAGTAATTCTTAGGAAAAAACCCACAATATGAAATCAATGGTAGTCTCTGCTTTCCATTATGAGTAACTATTTTTCAGTTACTAGGATTTAAAAAAAACATAATCTTATTTAATAATTTTATTTATATTTACATCGTTGGTGACTTTTTCTATAGATGAACCATGCTGACCGAAGTTATGTTATGCTTTGGGTGAAGCTTCTATTCTGAGATCACCAGTGACCTATGATTTCTGATCTAGACTCCTATTTAAAAGTTATTCACATTTTATAGAAAATCATGTGTGCATGCTATTAAAAGTTTAATATTTTTTGAAAAACTTTTTGTGGGAACACTGGGCCTCACAATCACATACCGTCTTAGCATCATTCTTAAAAACATTCAGTATAATTTATTAAAATAATACTAGTAAAACTGAGACATCAGAGGTTCATAAAAATGTTTTCATAGTTATTCTACATGGAATAAATTATGTTTTAATTTCAACTATATAGGACTTGATAAATCTTGATCTGCTTTCCCCACCTTCTCAAAAATATCAAAATGTACCAAAAATACTGAAAACTCAAACATTGCCTCTCAATCTCTTGATTACACAAATGAGGCAAAGCATTCAAAAAATCTTGATCACCAACTAAAAATTCCAGCAGTTAATGAAGAAGATCAACATAAGATATATACCAGCTCTATGCAGTCAACATTCACTACTAGATAAACTCAAATTTTTTATCTCTTGTGAAATGATCGGTCCATCCAAGGAACAATCCCTCTTATCCAACCAGCATCACCGAGAATTATTAGGTTATCCATACAAGTCCAAAACAATAGAAATTTAGATCATAGAATGGTAACTATTTGTATTAGAGAACTCAACCTATCCCAAATGGCCATCCCATGCTCCACTAAAATTGAGGACCCAAGCACAAAGCACGACTAAATAAATTTATATAGCTCTCTCTATCTAGCAATCAATTTATGGATAATATGTTTCACATAAACAAATACGAGATTCCAGTATATTCTTTAGGCCTCTGTAAAAGTAATAATTGATACAAGGATCCCTATCAAAGAGTATAGTAGATGGAACTCCATAAAAATTAACAAGATATCTCACCAAGTGATTTACCAGTACCTCAAATGTCATAGTAGCATGAATGGGTATTAAGTGAGCCAGTATTTTTAGCCTATCGACCATAGCCCATATTTCATTTTTTTTCTTTACATACATAGAAAAAACGCAAAAAAACCATAGAGATCTCATCCCACTTCTTAGTTTGATCAAGATGTAGTAGAAGAAAAATCAAGTTCCTTGATTTATGTTCATTGAAATGATTTAATATATGATAATGAGAGAAAAAATCACCTATTCCACATCTCAAACCTTGAAAACAGGATTGATGATGCCTATAATAAAACTTATTATTGGTTTCTAGGTGAAATATTCACTAAGAATTATGGAAATCCCCTATCACATCTTTATTCATTGATAATGAAACAATAAACTAATTTTGAAATCATAGAATACCCTCTATGGATATGGAACAGTCATCAACAAACTCACCAGAATAATGAGAGTGTCTAATTATACATAAATCATTTTAATGTTTTTTTTCATAAAGAATCATCTCATGAAGAGTGTAGGTCACCTTAGAAATGGAAAAGGAAACCTCATCCCATGTTTCATAAACTCAAATATTATGTTGGGAAGTAAATGATATCATGATCCGCACATTCCATGATTCTTTCAAGTCTTTGGTAAAATGATTTCCACTAAAAGTATATACTATAAAATTACCTTTCCCAAGGATATAGTAAATATCAAAATCATAATATTGAATGTTTTCTACAAAATGATTCCATTGGAGATTAAAATAATTGTTATATAATATATATCTAAAGATATTGTGTACAGAAAACATGGTATACCATTATCCAAAAAAGTAATGTCCCTAAATCATTCATTGACACATCACATATACATGTTCATGGTAATGTGTCATAAATTTATTCTCTTGTGGCAATGATACAGAGATCCATCAGCAATGATGTGATAAACTTATTGAAGAAAAAATCTCATACTCAAACTTGGTACATCATAAAATACCACATAACACTTCTCGAACACTTTAATAAGGCTCGGGCGTTAAACATTACTTAATATTGAATTAAATGAATAATTCACATTGAGGATCTTTTCAGGTTTAGAGTTTTAGATAATTAGGACATAACTGTTACATCTCAAAATATTACAAAGTAGATACTTCTAATAAGTTTCCATAGAATAAAAAACACTTAAAAAGAAACATGTCTAGTTCCATGTTTTATATAGCATGATTTTCCCTTGATCCCATCCTTGACCCTATTCCACATTATGTCCTGTGAAAAACATTTCAAAAAAAAAACATGGGGTGAGCATAAAAATCTCAGAAAGGGATACACAAAGAATGAAAACTGTTAGTTTTTCAAACATCAAGTAAACCATGTATACTTTATCAAAGTAATACCTTCACCTTCATGAAGTAGTAAAAACTCTTCAATGAAAAAAATATCATCACTTACCCTTTTGTAACCAAAGGATTACCATAAAACCCATATAAAGAACACATAACATATAAAGGTAACTTGGGACATAAACATAATTAACTGGAAAACCATACGGTTGACTTCCACACATATCACTTAATAGAATAGCCATACGACCAACTTCCATACATACTAAATGGAATACCCATACGGACGAATTACATACCCAATGCATTGGAGGTTATAATTTAACCACCCGTCCTGGTATTCGCGGCACCACCCATCACATGGTTTATCACGTAACCACTCGTCAAATGTCCAAGTACCATTATAAAAATAATAAGACATAAAACAAATATAACAGAAAGAAATAATTTCCACACTTTGATCACAATATATCTCTTAAATATATTGACATAACAAATCCATTATAAAAACATTTTTCAATACCAAAATACATAAAATAGTATATGGTATTTATTTCATTTTAAAAAAACATTACGACTAGTTCAGGAAGCCAAAGACCAAATAATACTCGCGGCGGCGGAAAAGGTCGTTGTCACCGCGTACGTTAAAAGAAAAATTCCTTTTTGTCGTTTTGTAAAAGGCTTCGTAGAAAAATATTCGTTTTGTATAAATGTAAAATTCATAGGGTTTTGTACACAGTATAAAAGAAAGTTGTTTATAAAAAAAAATATGCCTCAATGAAAGGAGATTGAGACGAAGTCCCTTACAAAGAAATTTTTTTAAATAAAATAGATCTATTATGTGTATTCACTATAAGTACACATAAAGAAAGTAAAAAATACAATATAGGACATAATAATATCATGACATAATTTTAATGTAGGAGATTAACCCAATGAATGGAAATTGGGTTAAAAAGTTCCCTTACCTCGGGTCCGACTTGACTCGATCATTCTTTAACGTCCTGAATAATAAACATGAGTTAATTTCTACTTGATTAAGAACCTTTTTCAAGTACATTATTCATTTTATAACACTTATTAACATGTTATAAACATTATGTAATCATTATGTTAATAATGTTTGTCTTGTCGATATTTGGTTCTTAAGTCGAAAGTGGACTTCTTACAATTACATGTTGTTCCTGTGGTCAAAGGTTCATTATATCCATAATGATATACATGATTTGGATATCATATATATCATATATATCCAGAATATACATGTATTTATAATATTACATAATCATTTAGAGGTAAGAAATGAAATGCACCGTTCATGGAGACGGTAAGCCGTACATACGCATGAACGCTACTTTCATTTCTTTATCATATTAATGGAATTGAAACTAAATGAGAGGTCTGTATATTTTAATTACATAATTATATTAATAATTGATATGTAACATACATCATATATATCCATTATATATATGTACTTATAATAGTACATTACATTTGGGGATAAGAAATGAAATGCACCGTTCATGGAGATGGCAAGCCGTACGTACCCATGAACGCTACTTTCATTTATATCTCATACATTAATGGAAAGAAATAATAATGATATAGAGTTATATTATAATTATAGTATAACATCATATATAATAACTTTAAATCCATCCTTTATACGTACCACATATGGCATTAACGAAACACATGACTTTGAGGGGGCGGTAGTCCGCACTTCCTAAAATGAAGATATCGCGTATACCCATAATGGAAGCCATAAAGGTATTCCATAAATAAAAAAAATACAGAAGCTTAAGAAAAACATAAACATATTATATATCATATATAAATATAGTGAAATCTTAATGGCCACCATTGAAGGTGTTATATGAGTGTTGAACAATCATCGTTTCGTGATGCCGAAATTCGCCATCCACAGAAACAGTATGTTCTTTAACCATTAGATGTAGATGTGTGTAAGTGTATCTCGAAAGCTTATTATAACAAAATCCTAGTATATTGAAGAAACTGGAGTTTTTTACTAAATAAAAGTATAAAAAGTGTTTAGGGGGTCGGAGAAGCAAAAGAAAAAAAAAGAACACAAGTGAAGACATCACCTTAAAATTAGGTACCTCTCTTATATTTGAGCTCAATGGCTTCCTTGGGAAGACGTCTTCCCAATGTGAGGCTTCAAGGAGTAAGAGAGGGATGTGGAGAGAAAATATGGGCAGGGTTTGGCCGAGCCAAAGGCTTTGGAAGTGTGGGTAATGTGGTAGAGGTGGGGACCTTTTATAAGAGGAGAGGAGGGGCACTCTTGGAAAGTAAGGAAATGTTACATTATTTTAGAATGAGTTTCTTATTTTAATGGTACCACATTGATGTTTTTCGAGGATAAGGTGATAAGGGTTCGAAATCCACCCATCCAATAGGTTTTTGACATGTGTAGGTCTTAGATTTTACATAATCTTTCCATTTTATTTAAATCGTTAAATAATGAGGTAATCGCTTCATCATCATGGTGTCATAAATAATTTAATTTAAAAAATTATAAAAAAATACTATGATATAGGAAATCGTCTTAACTTTCCAATGAATATTTATAGTCAAAAATAATATTTTTATAACCCCATGAAAAAAAATTTTTAGTCAAACAACTCATGTTTGTGACATTTTTATTTTAACTTTAAATAAAAAGATATTAATGTCATTTTCCAACCAAAGTGGCTTCATGGGGTCCCAAAGTTGACCCATGGATTGTATTGGTCGGTCATGACACATCAAGTAAGGTTAGGAAATGTTTCAAGTTCATTTCATATTATTACAAGATTATTTTTACCTTAAATTACACTAATTACCTCTAATCGCGATTAAAAACTTAATAAGTTACTATTCACCAAAAAATTATTTTAATCCCATTGAACCAAATTTTACTTCCTAATGACAACCATGTATGGAGGATTTTTTAAATTCAAAACACAGAGGTGGTAAATTTTCATTTAAACGAAAAATCATTTTTTTAAGTACCACTTAGTGGTTTCACTATTCATCAAAAATTGAAGTTTTTCAGAAAAATACCAAAACATAACCCTAAGCTATATTTGATATTCCGAATTAAAAAATGAAGTCCATTTTAAAAAATTCAAAACATATAGGTTTCATTAATTAATTTAATAATTAATTCCCACTGTCATAGTAAATAACGTGTTTTTGTGAAACAATAAGTATCAAAAGATTGACACTAGTTTAAGTCTGATTTAAAAGTGAAATTAATTCTAACGACCACTATTGGATTAAATGGTAAAAATATATTCTAATTACACTTTAAAACCAATTCAAATTTTAATCTAATCATTTAAATAAATTATATTAAAAAGTGGGTTTTAATTAAAATACAACATTTTTCACTATTCATTAAAAAACGAACTTTATCGGAAAAATACCAAAAATTTACACAAAGTAAATTTTGATGTCCCGATTCTAAAGAAGAATATTATTTGGTCCAATAGATTGTATAAGAGTGACCAAAACTATATTTAATGACAGTTTTCCATCAAAAGGCGATAAGTGAACCTTTAGTGAAAATCATGGTATATATGCCTAAAATTGAATTCTTTCCGTATTTTAAGCCTTTATCTTTTATTGAAAAAATGTAAAAACTTTTCAAAAACATATATAATCATATTTTAGTTATTTCTATACATTCCCGCAAATACAATGACTATGTGTTAACTTCTACTTAAAATAATATTATTTTATTATTAGTGTGCTACGTAAAATTTCAAAGAAACTCTTTGTTGCGTATCAGGTACGCTATCGAACATAGAAATCCCTTTAAAGTAAAATTAATATTTAATTCGTAAATATTAATAAATATGAAAATTTATTATTCTTTATTTACTTGGGATGTTACATCCTTCCCCCTTTTGGGAATTGCATACTCGCAATTTTATTCACTTATCAAAATAAGTGGGGGTATTTATCCCTCATAGAATTTTCAGATTCCCACGTTGCCTCTTCAACCATATGGTTTTTCCACAAGCCTTTACCTGGTGAATTACCTTATTTCGCAACACTTGATCTCTTCGTTCAAGAATCTGGACTGGTTGTTCTTCATAAGATATGTTCTCTTCCAGCTGAATAACCTCTGGACTCAAAACATGAGATGGATCTGGCATATACTTCCCCAACATAGAAACATGAAAAACAATGTGTACCTGAGATAAACTCTGAGGTAATGTCACTCTGTATGCAACTGATCCAATTCTCTCCAGAATTTCATATGGTCCAATGAACCTTGTACTCATCTTTCCTTTCTTACCAAATCGCATCACACCTTTCCATGGAGAAACCTTGAGAAAAACATGATCACCAACCTCAAAAGATAGATCCTTCCTTCGGTTATCCGCATAACTTTTCTGTATGCTCTGAGCTGTTTTCATGTGTTTCTGAATCAAGTGAACTTTTTATGTCATCTCTTCTACCAATTCTGGTCCCATCAGCTTCCTTTCACCCACTTCATCCCAAAAGCTGGAGTTCGACACCGCTTCCCATATGATTCCTCAAACGGTGCCATCTGTATAATAGAATGAAAACTGTTATTATATGAAAACTCAACCAAAGAATTATGTTGATCCCACCTTCCCTGATAATCCATAGAACATTCTCATAGCATATCCTCCAAGTTCTGAATTGTTTGTCCTGACTGCCCATCTGATTGCGGATGAAAGGCGGTACTAAAATTTAATTCAGTACCCAACAACTTCTGAAGGCCTTTAAAAAAGATAGAAGTAAACCTCGAGATGTCCTCGGTAATCCCACAACAAAGTCCATGGATATATTTTCCCATTTCCACTCAGGCACTGGTAATGGCTGAAGCATCCCTTTCGATAACTACCTCTCTACTTTAACCTATTGTCAAGTCAAACACTTCATAGTAAAATCAGCAATATCTCTTTTCATTCAATCCCTCCAGTAATACTCCCACAGATCTCTGTACATCTTAGTACAGCCAGGATGAACTTAAAACAGGGAACTATGAGCCTCACATAACAACTCATTATTCAACTGCGAATCATCAGGCACACATAATCTCTTCTCAAACCTCAAAACACAATCATTATAAATGTTGAATTCAGGCAACTTACCCTTCTGAACGAGCTCTACATTTTTCTGCAACTCACTGTCTTCCCTCTGTGCTTGCTTAATTTTGTCTAATAGGGATGATCTCACTGATACCTGATACAAAAAAGGAGAACTTCTTACACCTACAACTTCTATGAAAAAGTTCATCACATCAAAAACCAAAGGATCTCGTTCCAAACGTAGCATGGTTAATGAAGCATTACTTTTTCGACTCAAAGAATCAGCCACTTTATTTGCTTTTCCCGGATGGTAATGATTTTTACAATCATAATCCTTGATTAATTCCAGATATCTCCTCTGTCTCATGTTCAATTCTTTCTGAGTGAATATATACTTTAAACTTTTGTGATCAGTATATATTCTACACTTTACTCCATACAAATGATGCCTCCAAATTTTTAGAGCAAAAACAACAGCAGCTAATTCCAAATCATATGTAGGGTAATTAACTCATGAGTTTTCAACTGACGTGAAGCATATGCAATTACCTGATCATTCTGCATTAAGACGCAACCAAGTCCTTTTAATGAATCATCATTGTAGATAACAAACTCCCCATTCCTGGAAGGTAGTGCCAAAACTGGATCATTCACCAATCTTTTTTTCAGTTCCTGAAAACAATCATCTCATTCTTTTGTCCAGATAAACCTAACACCCTTCCGAGTTAGCTTAGTCATTGGACTAGATAACCGTGAAAATTTTCTAACAAACCTGCGGTAATAGCCTGCCAAACCAAGGAAGCTACGAATCTCAGTTACATTTGTGGGTCTTGGCCATTCTTTAACAACCTTTTTTCTGCAGGATCCACAGTTATTCCATCTTTAGAAACAATATGACCAAGGAACGAATTTTTTTGCAACTAAAACTCACCCTTGCTGAATTTCCCATACAATTTCTTTTCTTTTAGGGTTTACAAAATAACCCTTAAATGACTTTAATTCTCCACTTTACTTTTAGAAAAGACCAAAATATCATCAATAAAAACAACCAACATTTTTTACCTGAGTTAACTGAGCCATCACTGCAACAAACTATTCAGTTCCAATTCTGACCATCTCAGGATACTGATTTGAATGGTTATTCTCCTATGTATGCCTTCCCAGAAAAGTTGTTTTGTTTCCTCTATGAAAAACCATTCTTAACACAGAAATATCTTAGGTGACGCAACATGGTAATCTTTATATGCTATATCATTTCAATTTGACCACAAAAAATATTTTTGGATAATCATTTAATAGAATTCTAACCCCTAAAGTTATCTAAACCGATCTCTGATACCAACTATATAGCCCCAGCTGTAAACATTAATTAATATTGAATTAAATGAATAATTTACATTGAGGATCTTTTGAAGTTTATAGTTTTAGAGCATTAGGACATAACTGTTACATCTCAAAAGATTACAAAGTAGATACTTCTACTAAGTTTCTATAGAATAAAAAACTCTTAAAAAGAATCATGTCTAGTTCCATGTTTTATATATCATGACATTCCCTTGATCTCATACTTGACCCTATTCCACATTAATTCCTATGAAAAAAATTTCAAAAAAACATGGGGTGAGCATAAAAAGCTCAGTAAGGGATACACAAAGAATGAAAACTGTTAGTTTTTCAAACATCAAGTAAACCATTTATAATTTATCAAAGTAATAACTTCACCTTCATGAAGTAGTAAAAACTCTTCACTAAATAAAATATCATTACCTACCCTTTTGTAACCAATATATTACCATAAAACCCATATAAAGAACACATAACATATAAAGGTATCTTGGGACATAAACACAGTTAAGTGGAATAACCATACGGTCGACTTCCACACATATCACTTAATGAAATAGCCATACGGCCAACATCCATACATACTTAATGGAATAGCCATACGAATGACTTCCATACCCAATGCATTGGAGGTTATAACGTAACCACCCGTCCTGGTATTCACGGAACCACCCGTCATATGGTTTATCACGTAACCACCCGTCAAATGTCCAAGTACCATTATAAAAATCATAAGACATAAAACAAATATAATGGAAAGAAAACATTTCCACACTTTGATCAAAATATATCACATAAGTATATTGACATAACAAATCCATTATAAAAACCATTTTCAATACCAAAATAGATAAAAGAGTATATGGTATTTATTTCATTTAAAAAAACATTACGGCTTGTTCAGGAAGCCAAAGACCAAATAATACTCGCGGTGGCGGAAAAGGTCGTTGTCACCACGTACGTTAAAATAAACATTCCTTTTTGTCGTTTTGTAAAACTCTTCATAGAAAAAGATTCATTTTTTATAAAAGTAAAAGTCAAAGGGGTTTATAAACAATATAAAATAAAGTTGTGTATAAAACGAAATATGCCTCAATGAAAGGAGATTGAGACGAAGTCCCTTACAAAGATCATTTTTTAAATAAAATAGATCTATTATGTGTATTCACTATAATTACACATAAAGAATGTAAAAATTCAAGATAGGACATAATAATATCATGACATAATTTGAAATTAAGAGATTATCCCAAAGAATGGAAATTGGGTTAAGAAGTTCCCTTACCTCAGGTCCGACTTGACTCGATCGTTCTTTAAAGTCCTGAATAATAAACTTGAGTTAATTTATACTTGATTAAGAACCTTTTTCAAGTTCATTATTCCTTTTATATCACTTATTACCATGTTATAAACATTATATAATCATTAAGTTAATAATGTTTGTTTTGTCGATATTTGGTTCTAAAGTCGAAAGTGGACTTCTTACAATTACATGCTGTTCGTGTGGTCAGAGGTTATTTATATCTAGAATGATATTCATGATTTGGATATCATATATATCATATATATGCAGAATATACATGTATTTATAATATTACATAATCATTTAGAGGTAAGAAATTAAATGCACCGTTCATGGAGACGGTAAGCCGTACGTACGCATGAACGCTACTTTCATTTCTTTATCATATTAATGGAATTAAAACTAAATGAAAAGTATGTATATTTTAATTCCAGAATAATATTAATCATTTATATGTAACATAAATCATATATATCCATTATATATATGTACTTATAATAGTACATTAAATTTGGGGATAAGAAATGAAATGCACAGTTCATGGAGACGGTAAGCCGTACGTACGCATGAACCCTACTTTCATTTCTATCTCATACATTAATAGAAAGAAATAATAATGATATAGAGGTATATTATAATTCAAGTATAACATCATATATAATAACTTTAAATCCATACTTTATGCATCCCACATATGGAATTAATGAATCACATCACTTTGAGGGGGCGGTAGTCCGCACATCCTAAAATGAAGATATCGCGTATACACATAATGGAAGCCATAATGGTATTCCATAAATAAAAAAATACATAAGCTTAATGAAAACATTAACATATTATATATCATATATAAATATAGTGACATATTAATGGCCACCTTTGAAGGTGTTATATGAGTGTTGAACAATCATGGTTTCGTGAGGCAGAAATTTGCCATCCAGAGAAACAATATGTTCATTAACCATTAGATGTAGATGTGTGTAAGTGTAGCTCGAAAGATTCTTATAACAACATCATAGTATATTTAAGATACTGGAGTTTGTTACAAAAGAAATTAATAAAAAGAGTTTAGGGGGTTGGAGAAGCAAAATAAAACAAAAGAACACAAGTGAAGACATCACCTTAAAATCGGGTAACTCTCTTAGATTTGAGATCAAAGGCTTCCTTGGGAAGACTTCTGCCCAAAGTGAGGCTTCAAGGAGTAATAGAGGTGTGTGGGGAGACAAAATGGTCAGGGTTTGGCCAAGACAAAGGCTTTGGAAGTGTGGGTATGGTGGTAAAGGTGGGGGCCTTTTATAAGAGGAGAGGAGGGGCACTCTTAGAATGTAAGGAAATGTTACTTTATTTTAGAATGAGTTTCTTATTTTAATGGTCCCACATTGATGTGTTTCGAGGATAAGTTGATAAGGGTTCTAAATCCTCCCATACAATAGGTTTTTGACATGTGTAGGTCTTAGAGTTTACATTATCTTTCCATTTTATTTAAATCGTTAAATAATGAGGTAATCACTGCATCATCATGGTGTCATAAATAATTTAATTTAAAAAATTATAAAAAAATACTATGATGTTGGAAATCTTTTTACCTTTCCAATTAATTTTTATAGTCAAAAATATGATTTGTATAACCCCATTTAAAAATTTTTCTAGTAATACAACTCATGTTTGTGAGATTTTTATTTTAACTTTAAATAAAAAGTTATTAATGTCATTTTCAATCCAAAGTGGCTTCATGGGGTCCCCAAGTTGACCCATGGATTGTCTTGGTCGTCCATGACACATACAATTATGTTAGGACATGTGTAAAGTTCATTTCATATTATTACAATATTATTTTTACCTTAAATTACACTAATTACCTCTAATTGCGATAAAAAACTTAATAAGTTACTATTCACCAAAAATTGAAATTTTTCAGAAAAATACCAAAATGTCACACTAAGCTATATTTGATATTCCTAATTCAAAAATGAAGTAAATTTTATGAAATTCAAAACATATAAGTTGCATTAATTAATTTAATAATTAATTCCCGCTGTCAGAGCAAATAGTGTGTCTTTATGAAACAATAAGTATCAAAAGATTGACACCAGTTTAAGTCCGATTTCAAAGTGAAATTAATTACAACGACCACTATTGGATTAAATAGTAAAAATATATTCTAATTGCACTTTTAAACCAATTCAAAATATAATCTAATCATATAAATAAATTAGATTAAAAAGAGCTTTTTAATTAAAATACAACATTTTTCACTATTCATTAAAAAATGGACTTTATCGGAAAAATACCAAAAATTTACACAAAGTAAATTTTGATGTCCCGATTCTAAAGAAGAATTTTATTTGGTCCAATAGAATTTATAAGAGAGACCAAAACTATATTTAATTATGGTTTGCCATCAAAAGGCCATAAGTGAACCTTTAGTGAAAATTATGGTATATATGCCTAAAATTGAATTATTTCCATATTTTAAGCCTTTATATTTTATTGTATAAATGTAAAAACATTTAAAAAACATATATAATCATATTTTAGTTATTTCTAACCATTCCCGCCAATACAACGACTATGTGTTAAGTACTATTTAAAATAATATTATTTTATTATTAGTGTGTAAAGTAAAATTTCAAAGAAACTATTGGTTGCGTATCGGGTACGCTATCGAACATAGAAACCCCTTTAAAGTAAAATTAATATTTAATTCGTAAATATTAATAAATATGAAAATTTATTATTCTTTATTTACCTGGGATGTTACAACTGTACGAGTCAACAATTGTGAAAAAGTCAAAATACATTTATGCACAACAAAATAAATCTGAAATTTTCCATCACATGTAAACATTAACCTCTTCTGAGTTAGTGATATCATCAGATAATCCAACTTCAAGAAATCCTTTATGAACTGATAAAATTATCTAGATAAACTCAAGAATCTATAAATACCAATTACATTATGTTTTTCCCATGTCATAAAATTTTTTACCTTCTCAAAAGCAACTGAGATCCCATGTTCTAAAACTATGTTTCCCAATAACTTCACTTCTTGAATCTAGATATAAAATTACTATATCTTGGAATAATGCTAGTTATTTAGCAACAATTTCATATCTGTTTAAATTGACACACATGATCCTACCTAGATTTAGTGTAAACCAGTATGTCATCCACAAATACCACTATAAAATTATAAATATATTCATGAATTATATTTTTCATCAAATCCATAAACAATTTTGGATCATGTTTAGACCAAATGGAATTATATGATACTCATAACGACCATACAAATTCTAGAGTGATGTTTTCTAAATTTTGGATTATTTTATTCTCAACTAGTGATTTCCATGTCTAAGATCAATATTAGAAAACAACTTCAAACCATTCAACAAGTGAAAAATATCATCAATAATTGGAAATGAGTAGTTTTCTATTACAATAACATGATTTCTTTATGGGTAAGAAACACATAGGTGAATTTTCTGATAAATATTTGTAGAAAACAGAACAAAAAATCCTATGGTGACACACTCGAGCATAAAAAAACATAACCTAAAAGATTATCCAATTGAATCTTCTTGCACTTTCATATCAGCTAATTACATAGTGTGTTAAGGTAAAGACAGTAGTTTACAACCATGCACTAAATTATTTGATAAATATTCCTCTCTTTAAAATATAAAACCATATAAGGTGGAAGGAAAAACAGATGGAAACTAAATGAAAACTAGAGGGAGATCATAAAAAAATATTCATTATCTGGATCAAATAATTATATAAATATATATTCCCCCAACTTTGGATTAGTCAATATTGATCTACTAAACCCTGGGTCCCATTATCCTTAAATGATACAACACACCCCATTATTAGAATATAAGGATACCCATTGATGATGATAATGATAAATTTCTCATTATTAGAAATGAGCCAATCCATCCTAAAATTGACATCATGAGTTTTCAAGTGTAGAACTGGAGAAAACCATTTATGATCATACAATGATAATTAGATGACATAAGAATGACAATGTAAACCCTACTATTTCTTTATTCCAAGTGGCATAGTAATACCCCTAAAATTTGATAAAACTCTATAGGAATATTTATAATAGTTACAATTTGAGAAAATATGAATTAAAAAATTTACTAGGATCAAATAAAGTAGTCCCTAATGATGAATCTATAGTGATGGTACCTCTCTTGGTCATTATACCTATATCTGCATCCCCTTGACACTCTTATGCATTATTAATAATCATTGTTCCAGATTCATATGTATGGAACCCCATATATCGTAAAGCATTTGATTTCACTCCAATAATTATTGGTTCTAATGGTCTTGTTCCTAAATATAAAGCATAATAGATATGAGATAACTTATGCAACTTTAATGAGCATATTTCGGATCCACATATCTTGGGTGCCTCACTTCAATCCTGTTTTTAGTGCCTAGGAATTACTCATTGGAAAATTTAAAATGGCCTTTTCCAAGAACTACAAGAGGTCTTCAAGAACCCTAATATTGTGACACTCAATGAGACTCCTCATTCTCTCTATTCCCATTATGGAAACTCATAGAACTTCTACTAAGTGAAAAAGTAACTCTCATCATCCTTGACATACCATAAAATAAAAACTAACCATAATAACCCAACAAAAAACCTAGGAATGAATATCATATTGATGTCCAATATAAAACCACCGAGTGTTCATATTCTCATTCGATGCATTGTAAGGTGGAAATTGTGAAATTTATGGGAACAATGGAAGTGAGAAAATGTAGGAGATGTGTTAAAAACATTAATAATTATTTCTCAAAACCAAGACTGAGGATCTTTCACATGAAATTTAAAATTAATTGATTTAATAATTGAATCAATAAATACTTGGGATTAAGAAATTTATTCATCATGGACTGTTGATTGTCCATAAATAGCCTTTTGGATAACCGTAATTGTACTGTGAGGATAAAATGATAAAATACCTTCATTAGTGATCTATATGTACTCCTATGATCGCCGAGTAACACCACACTATCTTCGAGTGCTAGCAAGGAATTTCCATTGTGTAGGGTTTTTCTTTCTTGATCGTACATTCATCAGTCTTGAAGAAATATCCCTTGCACTTCTAATTTTTTGTGGGGAGAGAGAGAAGGAGGAGTTGGGTAATAATTCATTGTAAATGATAATAATATATTCTCAATTATGGAATCTCTACACAATATGAATAACCACACATTTATTAACATTTCATTTATGTGAAAAAAAATTTGGTTGCTTACCGGACATTAAATAACATTTATTACCTTTACTGAATATCATGATTCATAATGAAAATTATATAAATATTATTTTATGGTGTGTGGAATCATTCACAATAACAAATAATATACAATGGTCTTATAAATTAATATTTTTCACTACACTCGGTTATGGTCCCTTTAAATTCCTCTATAATTTATTTTAAAAAATTAATATTTTATTCATAAATAAATATTTCACTCACAATCTAGTAAACAAATATTTAGTATAATATTCATAAAATAAAATAATTATTTCATTCAAAATACAGTGAATAAAAATTTATTTAATTTACATGGTCAATATAACATTATGTTGGGAAAAATCCCCAAAGGATTCCTCTCTGTATGTTTTGGGTTTTATTTGATTTGTTAACAAAGCCAGATTACCATGAATGAGTATGGTTGGTGTTGGACGAAAGCATATTTTTAAGGATGCATAGTTTCCTCGTGTGACAAATTATTGTGCCTCAAAATTGGGAATTTGTGTTTGGAAAAGATGGTTTCCATCATAGGAGTGAATGAGATGAAGAACAGAAAATTAAATCCACTAAATAGGGGAACTATGTACCTCCGAACATGGACCGTGTACCATGTCCTGGAATGGCTTACGACTACGTACCGAGTAGTGGGAATGGTACACAGGAAGGTATGCGGTGAAGGTATTTAAGTATTGTAAGGCTTGGAGGTTTACTAAATGGTGTTTCACATAGTAAGAGATTTAGTACATTGAGGGTGGGGGAAATATGATACTCTAATGGTTTGTGGTTCATGGTAGGAATATCTGTATTCAGTGGAGGCTGTACCGAGTTAATGATATGGTAAATCATGAATCTGTGGATTTTTAGGATATCTCATGCAATATTAAGAACAGTAATCCCACCAATTAGAGGATAGAAAAAAAATAATTATAGAACATCTCTCTTCTCTATGAATTTAAATAATTCCAAAGGTAGATTGTGCAGAAGAACTTTTGGTGAAGGTTCTTGCACGGTACTGAATTCTGCAAAGGGAGAGTTTTTTGTATGGACGATTCCATGAAGGGAAGTGGTTCGCATTGAATGTTTTCTCAGGGCATTGTAGTCCACAATGGATGAACATATGTTTATGAAGATCATGGTACCAAAAGGGGGAGCTTTGGTATGTGGAAGAGAATGCAGTCCATGAACATAGAACAGATCGCAGACAAATGATGATTCATAGAAGCCAGACCAGTATGCCGGTGTAGTATGCAGAGGTAGTTCACAGAGGTGGAAGGTGAGAGTAGTATGCAGATAGAGGTTCTTCCCAAAATAGGCTGTGAAACGTAGAAGATGTGGTCCGTATTGAAATCCCACTACATAGTATACCGGAGGAGTATGTGGTTCATAGAACACTCAAGGAAGCTTGAGAAAGCTTCAAATCAGTTTGAAAATGTACTATCTTGTATCTAATAGTACAAGATAATTTAGACATCATCTGTGGGAGAAAAAAGGACTTCAATAGAGAATATACCTAAGGTTGAGGTTGCAATAATGCATGCAACTAAAGGGACCCGAATGTCTATAAACAATGTTGGAACGATGACTATATAAACTATGAGGGTATTATTTTCTAAGAGGAGTGATCAAAAGAAGTGGTAGACTGTACCCTTTTCCACCGATAGTGATCCAATGTAATAGGCATAGTTAGTTTTCCTTGAGATTGCACTGAGAAGACCCTAAACCTTATAAAGGCAGTGATCTTGGGCATAAAAGGACTATCCCGACCCATGTAATCATTATTGGTAGTGAGCCTTAGTGAATTTTGTACAAAAACACATCTCCTGTTGTATTCTCCTTGTATGTAGACCAGTGAGGGTGAACTAAGTACAAATCATTGTTTCGTGGGAATGATTTCATTTACGTTCATAAATTGCTATGAGACAAAGAGTGAAGTGTTTTTTTACAACAAAACAAGATCTGAAGGGGAGGAAGTTTTAATCTTCTATACCCTAATTCACCCCCTCAGGATATTCGACCTATTGGACTAAACAATTTGCATTAGAGGGAAAGGTTTAAATTCATTGGTTCTCTCTTATTATAATAAATGGAGGTGGTCAATCACAAAGAAATTCCAATCTTCAATGGAAATAATTTTCCACTATTGAAAAATCATATGATGCACTACTTCTGATCATTAGGAATGGATGTCTTCACAGAATTTATGTGTGGAATATCATCTGATATCAATAGTGGGGACTTATCAAAATATAAAAGAAGGTAATTGGATTTTGATGTTAAAAGAATAAATAATTTATCGGATCCATATCAAATTAAATTTATATGAAGGTGGTATCATTTAAATATCAGATGCTATGTTGATAAATTTTTTGAATATCTAGAGGGATACTCAACGGAAAAAGAAGCAAAGATGCAAGTTATATGGAACAAGTATGATTATCTCATAATGATCCCCAATGAGTCTTTTGATACATTATTTGATAGGGTAAATTACATTGTGGTAGACATGCATGGTCTAGGAGAAGTAATCATATATTTAAAAATTGTCATGTGTATCTTGATAAAACATCCACCTCAATTCAATTCAAAGGATTCATTTTTGGAAGATAAATAATTGAAAGAGCAGACACTGGATAACTTGCACAGTACCCTTGTAGAATATAAAATGATAAATGACGATAATGATTTTTTGAAAAAGGGTAAATCCCAAGGGGTGACATTCATGGCCATGAAGAATCTATCCATTGATGTTGGAAAACAAGAATAAGATACATGTGAGGTAATGTCATTATTTTCAAACAATCTTCATAGAGGAAAAGAGAAGTTTAAAGAGAAACATCCCCTTGAATGATTTCGATGTGGATAGATAGGACATCTTGCAGAAATGTTCCAAAATTAGTGTTAGGAAGATGATATACATCATGTTGAAATTACTACGAATAAATCATCGTCCTGCATGAATGGGAAGAAAAAATTAAATAAAAGGTTATTCAAAAAGAATAATATTCTGTCAATAGAAGATGATAGTTCAGAAGAATCATTCATAGAACAATTGGAGGACTATACGGACCATAGAGCTGATACAATGGTAGCTGTTGTTAGAAATTCATCAACAAAATATGAACAAAACAATGAAGAACAAGAACAGGAAGTAACAAGTCACATTTAGGTCTATATTGAAGCTCCACTTGAAGAAACATAAGTTTGGAGATATTAAACATGGAATTCAACAAAAGTGGTTCATGATGCCTAACTATACATGTAGCAACACGAAGAAGAGAAGTCTAATATAAAAGAATAAATAAAAAAACATAATTCTTCAATGCCATAAAATTAAAATTATTTTGATGGGTACAAGATCAAAATTGAGGAACAGAAAATAAAAATATATAGTTTGATTGAAACTGGAAAATATAAAATCAAATGTATCAAAAGACATGAAGATGGAGTTATCATTTTGTGACGAAGAGTTAAGGGTCAAGAAAAACATTTTACTCTCAGTGCGACATTAGGAAATCCGATCATACAGGAAATAGAGATGATTATTGATGATCACAATGACCCAGAAGATCAAAATTCATTGTCAAATCCGAATGATAAATAAATAGTGGGATTTTTTGAAACAAAAGACATTAATGGTCGAAGTCAGACCACATGAACCAACATCGAGATTGAATATTGACATGGGTACTAAGCTGAATCAAAATATTTAGAGAACTTAAGGGGTGGTCTGTAGTGTAGCAGCGACACACATGAATATAACTCACTTAAGATGATACTTTTATGGAAATATGGGACATTCAAAAAATTATTGTTCCATAGAAAAGAGGTAATGAAGGGAAAAACACAAACAACAATAGTCACACAAAGCTCAAAATTCAATTTCATCATTTGATGGTCACTCTTTCAGATGTGGGGGACTCAAACATTTGGAATGATATTTCTCGTCAACAATACAAAATAATGTTTAGAATATTGCATAATGTGGAAATAAGATGCAACTAAAATAAATTTTAGATGATCAGAAAATTAAAAAAAAAATTACATCTCTAATAGATGAATTTGTCCCATCATATACTGAAGATGATCAGGATTATCATTCGATTTTGGATATGAATTCACAAACATGGGTTAAAACGAAAATATTTGAACATGCGCTGGTTGCCGAAATTATGTTCAAAGAATCTGATCACACTGGGATATAGATTATTGATAGTGGATGCACATCCCATATGATGAGAAATAAGGATATAGTGAATAGAATCATGTATGGTAAAAAATATATCACAAGATTTTGTATTGATGAGGGCCACAAAATTAATTGTTCAAGAAAATCTATGTTTGGAGGAAGAGATATGAGACGAGCAGATGTCTTGGTTATTGAAAATCTTAGTCACAACTTTCTTAGTGTTAGTCAATTGTGTGAATCATGTAATTCCATAATCTTTTCCAAGAAATTATTTTTCATCAAGGAAAAATAGGGTACTATTGTATTGTCGGGAAAGCGTAAAAAAGGAAATCTCTACCTTGTGAGTGGATAAAAAGTTATGTGTTTTTTGTCCAAATAAGAAGAAAAAATGTTGGGGTATATTTTCTTGGACACATAAGACAAACGTCTTTGGATGATCTATTAAAATATGATTCTTCTCAAAAACTCCATAGATTATCACGTGATTATAACCATACTTGTGATGCCTTACAATCGGGGAATATCATTTGGGAGATATATAATCCAATGGTGAAAATGTCAAAAATATTACTTGAGTTTGTGAATAATGATGTGTGTGGACCAATTTAGCCAAGTTATGTTGATAGGAGGAGATATTATGGTCTTTTCGTCAATTATTATAGCGGAATGGCCTGGGTTTCAATCATCACCCACAAATATGAAGTGTTCAATTACAATAAAAAAATATCAACGAGAATGTGAAAATATTCTTGGTTAGAGAATCTGGATGATTCGAACAGATAATGGAGTAGAGTTCACAAAAATCTAAGTGGATGATTCTCTCAAGAAACATTGTGTAACAAATATAGTTTAAGCGGTAATAATTCTAAAGTAGAATGAAGTAGTTGAGAGAAGAAAAAAGATTTTCAACAACATGGTCAGAACAATGCCCATTGGGAAATACCTTCCATAGAAATTTTTGAAATAAGATGTGATGAATGTATTATACAGTTCAAATAAGGCTTTAATTTTTCTGAAAAATGAGAAAACCCTATAATAAGTATGGTATGGAAAGAATCCTTCATTAAATTACTTTAATGTCTTCAGAATAAATTGTTAAATTATACATTAGGATAAACACATGAAGATTGAATTTTTTTGGGGATGAAGTGATACTTTTTTTCCACTCAAAGAATATATAAAACATAATTTTTTTTCCATAAGTTGGTAGTAAAGATAGTTAAAAGTCATGGATATAGTGGAGAATGAAAAGAATCCTCAAAAATTACATGATCAGACTCACAAGGGTAGTAATGAAAAGATGAGTTGTTCTAGAGATGATCTATCTGCCTTGGATGACTTATAAGAAGACTTATATGATGATAATAAATCAGTGTCTACCTAGAGACTAGCGAGAAGAGATGAAACAGATAGGCATGGAATAATTTTTTATTATAAAACACCAGTGAAGAAAATGAGAATGAGGAATCTATAATAAGAATCATACTTATCACATGTGGTTCCTAAATGTTTTTATGAATCAGAAATATATGAGAACATGGATCAATATATGAATGATGATTTTGATAAAATTTAAAATAATCATAGATGGAAGATTGTTTGAAGACCAGCAGATAGGAATTTCAGCGTCAAAAATGGTTCTTTCCTACTAAAATGAATGAACATGGTGTTGTGATTCGAAACAAATTACAACCTATGTGAAAAGGGTACTCCCAGATAGAGGGTATTTATGTTGATGAGAAATTTTCACCCATTTCAAGGTTAGATACAATCAGATTATTCTTGGCATTAGAAATTCAAAGACAGTTCATGGTTTTCCAGATAGATGTTAAGTTGGCATTTATAAATGGAGTTTGGGAAGAAGACCTCTATATCGATAAACCCAACAGTTTTATCATTCATAATCATTATAATATAGTATCTAATTTGAAGAAGGGGTTATATGGGTTGAATAATGAAACAAGAGCATATTATTCAAGACTAAATCAGTATTTGAAGAAGCATGGCTATTAGTGTGGTGGAGTTGATTACACTCACTATCCCAATAAAAATATTAATAAACGGGTGATGGCGCCGGTTTTTGTCGATGACATAATATTTTTAGGATCAGATGAAACACAATGCAAATAGATTTATAAATTCAGGAAAAGTGAGATTGAAATGTTAATGATTGATGATATTTTTTCTTTCCTTGGATTATAGGCAAAGCAAGGAATGAATGCCACCTTTGTTTCACAATATAAAAATTCCAAGGATGTTTTGAGAATATTTGGAATGGAAAATTCCAAGGAGATTCAGACTTTGGATGAAACCTAGATGAAATTATCAAATCATGATGATGGGAATGAAATTAATATCATATAATATAGGCAAATTATTATTTGTTTACTATATCTTATAGTGACGTAACCTTATATATTTTTTCTACATGACAATAACCGTGATATCAAAGAAATATCAAATAAACCCACATGCTTGTAGTGAATTTAATACATTATTTTGTCAAAAGTAATATCTATTTAAGTTTGATGTATAATGACCAATCTCATTAAGAGTTATTGGGATATACAGATGCAGATTGGGCCAGTTTGACAGATGATAGGAAATCAACGTCTGTAGGTTCTTTCTATCGTGGTGAGTTGTATATTTCTTTTTTGAGATTGAAAAAATATTTTAATTCATTTAGCATTGTATAATCTGAGTATATTTTGGCTACTCAAACATGCACACAATTATTGTGGATGAATTCATAGCTTGAGGATATGGGAGTTTTAATGAAATCAATGATCGAAATTCATTGTGATAATTTAAGTTCTCTAAATATTTCAAAAAAATCAAGTCCATCACTCAAGGATAAATCACATTGAATTAAAATATCATTTTATCAAATAGAATGTAGAGTAAGGGGTTGTGATGTTGTATTATGTGCCAATAGAAAAACTAGTTGCAGATAAACTTATGAAGGCCTTACCCAAAGAAGTTTTTTAAAGGAATTGACTGGCTCTGGGAATCTAGTCATCTACCCATATTTTAAAATGTTTGGATGTGGGACCCCCTCTCTGAGAGGTATGGTGTGTTTTTACCTAATGTACATATATGTGTTCTTTACCATGTTGTAGAAAACCATGAAGTGCTCTTTAGGTTCATTGAAAAAGGGGGAGAAAGTGTGACTATTCAAGGGGGAGACATTGTGGATGAAATAAAAAATGTATTGTTCAAGACATGGGGAGAATCTGTTTGGGGGAGCAGTGAGATAGGCGGAGTTGAAGCAGAGATGAATCTATTTAGAAGAACTGTGTTGTAGGGGGAGTATTAAATATGAATATCCTAGAATGGATCGATCAAAGATAACCTATCGTGATTGATGATGTTTGTAATAAAATATATTGTTTGGTTTCAGGTTTTGGTGAGTTGAATGAAGTGATTCATTGATTAAATTTTCATACTACTCTTGTTTCCCATGCTAAGCATGGCTTATGTGGGTTTAAATTATCTATTGAGTAAATCATTGATCACTTTCTTAATGACTAGAAGTGAATGATGGTGGATGACTGAAGAAACCTTAACGATGTAGGAAATTTTAAGAATGGGTAAGAATTTTTTTTTAAAAAAACCAGTGGAGATATTGTTGGGAAAAAAATCCACCAAGATTTCTTCTTGATATTTTTGGGGTGATTGTGTTTGTTAATAAATCCAGATGACTGAAAATGTGTATGGTTGGTGTTTTCCTATATCAAGTGTCTGAGGTTGCACAATTTTGTGGTTATTACCAAATTTTTGGGCCTCAAAATCAATAATTTTTTTATTCAATGAAATTTTATATCATAAGAGTTAATGGTATGATAACTTTGGAGAAAATAATCAAAATAAGGGAATTGTGTACCCCGTAACATGAACTGTGTAACATGTGTGTGAATAGTTCACAGCCACGTACAAATTAGTAGGAAAAATACATGGAATTATTCTCAATGAATGGGTCATGGTATGTGGAAGGCATGGATGTTTTTTCAGATGGTGTTCCTCTTAAGAAGAGATGAAGTATGAATATGGTGGTGAAAAATTGGTATGTGAAAGGGTTGCAATTTGCGGAAGGAGGATCGTTTTCTGATAGAGGATGTACTGAATCAATTATTTTGAAAATCTTGAATTAGAATATATTGATGGTATCCTTTCTTATATAAGGATCACCAATCCCACTGATTATAGGATATAAAGAATATAATTAGACAACATATCTTCGCTTATGGAATTCAAGTCTGAATGTAGTTTGTGCAGAAGCAATTCTGGTGAAGGTTCTTCTGAAGTACTGAAGCTTACAATGGGAAAAGTGGTTCATGAGGATAATTCTGTGAAGTGAAGTGGTTTGCGTGGATGGAATTTTTCCAAAGGTTTTGGTGGGGCATTGCAGTCCACAAAGGATGAAAATATGAAGAACAAGAATGTGGTATGTAGGGGGGGAGCTTCGGTACATGGAAGCATAGGCTTTCTTTGAACATAGAGTAGATCATAGATAGAGGGTGATTCATAGAATTAGATCTGATATGATGATTTGATATGTGGAAGTAGTATGTAGAGGTAGTTCACAGAGGCAGAACACATGGGAAATATGCGGACAGAGTTGGTTCACGAAATATGTAGTGGTACGTGGAGGAGGCGATCCGTGTAGCAAACCTGCTACATAGTACACGGGAAGAGCATGGGGTTTGGAAAATCCTCAGGGAATCTTGAGAAAGCTTAAAATTAGTTTTTGAAAGTATTTTCTAGTATCTAACATTACCAGGTAGTGTGGACATAATCTGTAGGTGAAAAATGGACTTCAATCGATCATCTACCAAAAGACGAGGATGCAAGAATTTATGTAAATGAGGGGGCGACATATACATAATTTTTTTGGCATATAATTCTATAAACTCTGAGTAGATTCCCTTCCAAGAGAAGTGTGATAAGAAATTTGAAGACGAATACCCATTCCAATGGAAGTGATATAATGACTGAGGCATAGGGAGTGTCCCTTGGGAATGCAGTGAGAAGACCCTAAACCATGTAAAGGCATGAGCCTGGCCATAAACAATCTATCCCAAACTATGGAATCATTATTATTAGTGATCCATATTGAATTTGGTGTACCAGAACATCACCAGTTGTATGCTCCTTGAATATATCCCATTGATAGTGAACTAAGTAAAAATCATCTTGTCCAGTGAATGGTTTCAATTTTTTTCATATATTTCTACAAGAGAAAGAGAGAAGTGTGTTTTGTTTAAAAATGAAACTATCTAAAGTGGAATATGTTTTAATTTGTCATACCTAGATTCACCCCTCCCCCCTATCAGGGTATTCAACCTAGTGGACCAAACCGATAAAAAATTATACCTCAAATATTAATCTTATATTTATTCCAATAATTAAACTCAAATATATTTTATTTGATATCAATATAAACACTTAGTGTGATACCCTCTATGATCCATTATAATTAGAATTAGGTGGGATTTCCTAATTTCTAAGATTAATATCTTATAAAGGGTCAAGGAACTGGATTGAAAGAATGTAAATATCACAAATTCAAGAACCACATATGAATGATCACTAGGTAAAATAATATCTTTTCCGAATATCTCATCAAATAGATTTCACATCCGTGTCGCCAACCTATATTATCCATTTGTATTTGTTTGCCTATCAGAAATAAACAAATCATTTCACTATGAAAATGGAATTTTATGTGATGGTTATATTCCAATCAAATTTGTGAGATATCAGATACTGTAAATATGGAAGGGAAAAATCGATTCTTGACTTATTCATTAATGAAATGTCGCTCATGATGCTTCCAATGTATCCAACTTCTCCATGAAAATTTATCGTCATTGATTAAGAAATATATCTATGTATGTGATTGAAAACCTGTATTAATAATATTGAAAAATATAAGATCCATCACACATGCTCAAAAATAGGAAAATATGATGACACCAAACCAAGCACAATTCCAACTGGTGGGTATGTTCTCATAATCTCCCATCTTGAAGATTTCCAAGTGAAACCATTATGAGAAGAATCCCCATCATCATGTATGTGATCACCCCAAATATTCTATGTACTATGTGTCCCATCATAGTAAGTTATCTAACTATGGAACATTATATTAGAATATCATCATAATGCATCAAGGTTCTCATCATAGAGGGGAACTTCTTTGACCTTATCAATGTGATGTATACATTATTAAATAATTACATTAGAGTAATGTTTTAAAAAAACAATATGTAATAAGAAAATTTAGTAATGTTCAATACATCAAATATATATTATTAAAGTAAAAATTGTTTCTCCTAGGGAACCTACTCCAAAAAAACTCCCACGTGACTAGAACCAATTGCCTACAAACTTCAGTATGCTAGAAATTACATTATATTAACTTTTCTACTAATTCCAGGATTTAGTCCCTGGTTCTTCCATGTTTTCTTCCTTGGAAACACTACTCACTGCAACTTCACCTCTCAAAAAATCAACCAAGATATGATACTTATGAATATTGTTCTTCATATATTGATGTGACCTTGCCTCTTTTTCAATATCCACCACTATAGTATTATCACAATAGAGTGTGATAAGACCTTTACTACAAGAGACCACATCAATCCTTTGGATGACATTCTATATCATACATCTTTTTTAGCTACCTCATAAGCCACAATACTCTCATAATCTGCTGTAGAATCTAAAATACAACCTGCTTCAAGCTCTTCTAGTTCACAAGACCTCCATAAAATATGAAGATGCATCTATTTTTATACTTCACGCCATCTTGATCGGGTTGGAAACTAGTATATAATATCTTATAATGACTAGTTTCTCATTCCCTCCATAAACCAGAATCATATCCTTTATATGCCTCTAATACTAATGGATGATCTTGACTTCTATCCAATGGAGGTAACTTGGATTGGAATAATATCTTCATATTGCAATTAATGCATAGGAGGCATCTAGAGTAGTATATATCATAGAATTAATGTCTTACCAAATCATTTATGTGTACGGAATCCATATCATTCTGATTCTTTACCAATGTGTCCAAGGAACCATATTCCTATGATGATGAATTCCACATTATGTTGGAAACAATACAAATTTTATTTTTCCATACTGTGTCCCTTTATTATATTTTCAATGTATTTACATTGACATAGGGTGAGAAACCACACAGATATATCATGATAGATCATGATACCAATAATATGTGATTCTTCGTTAAACTCCTTAATAGATAATCATTTATTCAACACCACTATAATAGACTTTAATAATGTTATTACATTTCCAATGATTAATATTTCATCAACATATTTCTGTAAGAAAGTGACTACACTCCCTCTAAATCATTCATATATGCATGGATAAGATTCAATATTTATGAAACCAAATTTTATTATAGACTCATAAAAATGAATGTTCCATGACTCGGATTATTTCTTTAATCAATTAACTAATCATTGAAACTTCCATGCCTTGTTGACATCCTTTAGAATCACAACCCTTTTAGGTGGTATCATATAGAGATGTTCCTGATGGTATCTATAAATGAAATCTTTTTTATATCCATTCTCGAAATCTCATAATCATGGATAGCCATAATGGAAAGTATAATTTTTATGGGTTTCGACATCGAAACTGGTGAAATGTTTTTATCATATTCATGGCCTTGATGTTGTTTAAAACCTTTTTTAACTAGTCACACATCATATGTAATGACTATTCATTACATTACCATTATATTCTTGACTACCCATTTGCAACCAAAGTGTTTAACATCTACTAGAGGGTATTCCAAAATCTAGAAATGGTTTAGGTACATGGAATCAATTTCAAAATTCATGGATTCTGTCCACTTGAGAACATGTTTGCTTTTTACTACTTTGTTTTAGGACAAAGTATCATTATTATAAAAAAATAAAGGGTATCCATCCTCAACAACAATAAAACCATTCTATTTTTGTTCTCTAACCACTATAGTACTCCTATGTATTAAATTTTTCTTTGGAACAATTTATTCATCCATAGGGATTTATGTAATTTGATCATGTTCCAACTAATGTGTATCTTGAGCTTGGAATTCATCAAATTCCATCTCGCCCACACTATCTATTTTAGGGACAAAAATACTCCTTTGAAAATTTGGGATGCCTATCAACCACAACCTATTTGATTGAAGGATTGTATGGTTGTATCCCATTATTTCTTTGGGATATCCTATAAAGATGCACACTGTTACTTAGGGACAAATCTTGTTACCTGAATATTCCTTAACAAATATATCCCTACACATGTATGTAAGACAAAACAAGTCTCATTCCAATCTATAATTATTATGGTATTTCATCAACTGAATTAATTTTAACTTATTTTAGTATGTTTTCTTTTGTCTCTAACGCATACAGAAAAAAGGATAACGAAAGACTCGCATGACTCATCATTGATCTCACCATTTCCAAAAAAACCAGTTCCTCGTTTCAATTACACCATTGTATTGTTGTATACATGGAGGAGTAATTTGAGATATAATTCCACACTATCCTAAATAATCAGTGAAGTGTTCATTAAGATATTTCCACCATGATCGGAGTCATGTTTCTTAATATTCAAATCAAGGTTGTTCTCAAATTCCTTCTGGAGTTACATGATTTTATCAAAATATTTGGGATTATTCCTCATTTAGCAGACATATTCATATCTACTCTAGTCATCAGTAAAAGATATAAATTATGAGTTCCTATAAATTATTCAACAGTAAATGGTCGACACAGATCGATATGAACTGAAACCATAATCTCAATACCCCATTCACCTTTCCATGTAAATGGTGTTTTGGTGAGGCTTCACTGTCATCCCTTTTTACATACACGTAGTGGTTTTAGTTAAAAATATTATAAATATAAATCCTAATATAATTTATCTAATATATTTTCATTTACATGACCTATCTTTTGATTCCATAGTTCGTTGTGGTGTGGGTCATGTGAAATATGTTCATTCTTAATTTCAATTATTTGGTTCGGGTAATCTAAAACATTAATACCATTATTTTAATGTTCCTTACCATAAAATGGTGTTTTTTTAAATAATCCAAATATATTCTAATATTTTAAAATAAATCCATCCCTATAAAGTCTGGGTATAGAAATAATGTTTCTGGAAATGAAAGTTACGTAATAAAAACCCTTTAGAATCATGATCATTCCAATTGGAAACGTGAGGTGGTATTCCCGGAAAGGTACAACAATAATTTCAGATCTATTTTTTTCTTGAAGATCTACCAATACATGGTTAATATTTTTGAGTATACTTATATTTTTTATTTGAATACATATGTGAGAACCATGATCTATATCAACTCCCAAATTTTTTGAAATAGATAAATTTCACTTGATAAAAAACAACCTAAATCATACACTTGATTCTTTGGATTAGTGTAGTTATTCTTGTAGTGGCCCTTCTTTCCATGTGAGAGACAAACAAAATCTTGTAGTCAAGATTTACCTTTTATCTTCCTCTTCTTGCAAAGGGTTGGAAAAATATTTGGGCTTAATTAACTGTTTTTTCCTTTACGTTTGTTCATTTTAAGTATGGAAGGTTTCTCATGCTTTGTATCCTTATCTACTCGGATAAGAAGAGTCAGAAGATATCAAAGAGACATCTAAATGTTGTTCATATTAAAATTCAAATAAGTGTTGGAGAATCTATGAGGGAGTGATGCAAAAATGAGTTCAGTGCCCTGTTATTTAGGATTTATAAACCCAAGAACCTATAAGTCCTGAATGTATCCAATGATCATGACTTTGTAAGGCCCAACTGGGGAGCCATGTCTAATCCTTCTCTAAAAGAGATCTTTTGAAAACTCAAATTGTTTCTGTCTATATATATTCTAGTAAATACAATAGAAGTTATAATTCTTTCTATACACATCCATTTTTTCTTCATACATAATTAGTTATTTATAAATTTATTAAATCATCAAAAATTGACCATTGATTGCATCGCTCAAATGTATTTCATCCACAAGGAACTCTTCCCCACTCACCTATTTAGCAAGAAATCTAGAATTGAGGATTCTAGAATATAATATTTCCATTCATGGCATAACACAACATGAAGGTATCTAAACCACTTATATACGTTACTACAAGTTATCAGGTTATTATTCCCTAATATTTATTGTACTGATAGTGAGGATTATGAACTTCTTTTTTATTCTAAATTTAAAATTTTCATCTTATTAGTACTCTTCTTGATTAAAAAATATGAAAGATATAAAAATTAAATTTTATTATTATTTATTTATTAAATATATTAGTATTTTATCAAGTCTCAGTATCTCTCACTATTAAACTCATAATATCCAATTGCATTAAAATTATTGTGGAAAGGAACCCCATTAATTTTTTTAATTACCCCTACTTTTTCCATGATATCATAGTATAGTAATCAGGTAGGTGATATTTACAACTTTTGACTTATAGCTCCATTATTTGTTGAGTGGATTCCCCTATCCTGAAATCCTTAATTTCATTTCCTCATCACTTGCCTCCAAATTATTATTGAACGAACATTGGATATTAAACTCAATTCAACTTCAATTAAGTCAACAAAAATATCTCATGAGAACTCCCCGATAGAATTCATTTTCTTTACATTATCCATGTGCTACACAGAGTTCTATGATTTCATTATCAATTATGTAATGGAAGGATTAATCCAAAGTAATATTTAATTTATGGGTTTTAATTTATTATTCATTGTTTTTTTATTCTTTAAGAATCTTATCAATATAAAGTGGATATTACTTAATTAATTAACTTGGTTGGATAAAATATTTATGCACAATTCATTTATTTCAATTATATCTTTTCATAGTAACTAATTTATTTATATGATCATGGACATGCATCCATAAAATAAATAAATACATAGAAAAAAATAACTAATCAATTAAATGACATATTCATAAGATTAAACTAACTATTTACTTAATGTGTGAATATTAAATCAAGCATTTACATAAGGGAAATTACAAAAATTGATAGTCTCTTCATGAGTTACATCATTCTAGTTATTCACAAGTATAGAACCTATCATGGTCCAATATAGTTTTGTCTTAATACACCTCCACACTCCATGGTATGATCTAGTATTTACAAATATCAATTACTCACATACTGGTGAGGGGAACCAAAGGATTGGTTATAGGGGATTTTAAAAATATCATTGGACATTCATCACCTACATAACAATGAAGGGATAGATGACTCGTATTCCATAATTTAATTTAATATTAAATAATTTAAATATCAATGAATAAATCTAATTTAAAAACCAACACATACACAGATCTTGATTATGCTCGTAAATGATCATACATGAAACAAATACACAAAACTAAATGGATTATATTCATTTATTTATTATTTTTATTATTACTTAAGATAAACACGAATACATTAATTAATTAATTAATTAATAAATTAATAAATTAATAATTTAATTAATTCTCATTCATATTTAATTATCATTCGGTCTTATTTAGAGATACTCATCATTAATGACATTTATGGAAAATAAATTGTAGAACCAATAATAAAATATTAATTATAATAAATTAATTAATAACTATGAATTATTTAAACACATTATTAAATTTTTAAACACACAATGATGATCCAATTTAAAAAATAAGGCCTAAATGATGAAAATTTCAAATTTCATTTAATTTTATTTTTAAACATTAATGGGATATAACAAGATGTAAACATGAAGATACACACCTTGTACCTAGGTTTTTGTGTATCCAAGTCACATGGATGGGGCTTGGGCATGTTAAATTGACCGGAAAACACACTCCTTACATTCCAACTACACACCTTGTATCTGCTTTTCATGTGCCATGAAGGCTCGGTAAACATGTGGTGTGAAATAAAATCACCACGTGTAATTAATTTCACAGTGCATCTAGAAACAAGGCACATGGATATATTGTTTGTGCTCTAACTTCACGTCGTGTAACCCAATTTTACTTACCAAATATTTGGAACATCCCATTGGAATCTCCTATTATTCTTCAAATTTTCTGAAACCATTATGAATATGATTCACTGAATAAGAATGAATAATATTCCATTAACAAGATATTTCAAATTAAAATAAATAATTAATAACATGAAATGAAAATCTATCCACAATTGTGCATAATTCAAAAATAAAAAAAATTATAAATTTAAATATGAATGATATAATATAACATGATGGTTCTATGTGTAATTTAATTGTTCAGAGGTGGGAGATATATTAAAATTTATTTTAAAAATTATTTCCCAAAACCAAGAGTAATGATATTGAAAATCAATTTTAATATTTGAATAAATAAATACCTGAGCATAGGAACCTTCATTATTACTGAAAATTGATTGTCCAAACAGACTCTTTTGGATTTCTTTAATTATGTTCTGAGGATCCAAGGATATATTCTATCTAGCAGTGATCCATGTCTTCACATTGGATCTTTGAGAAACACTACTCAGTCTCTCAGTGCTATACCGAAATGTTGAATGAGTAGGACTGTTCATTCTTGAAAAATCATTCTTCAGTCTTGAATAATTATTTCATTCACTTCTTTTACTTGAGAGGGAGAGATAATGAGGAGTTGAGAGAGAATTTATTGTGTGAAAAAATTCTGTATTCTCAATTTTTAGTTCTTTACAAAAGAGACATAGGTATCTATTTATAGAGTTGGAATTTAAGATAAAATATTATTTAATTATAAAATCTCCCTTAAATAACATCCATTACATTTAATAAATCACATTTTGTTTCAAAATAATTATATAATTATTATTTTGTGTCATGTTACATCATATGTTATAATAAATATTATATAATAGTATTTTTAATTAATATTTTCTACTAGACATAGTCATCGTATGTTCGAACTCCTCTAGAATGTATTTAACAACTGAATAAATATTTCATTAATATTTATATTTTTTAAATCCAGTGAATAAATATTTTTCAAAATATCCAATAAAAAATAAATATTCTATTCACCATCTGATGAAAACGTATTTATTAAATTTATATGATCAATGTTACTAGATTAAAATTATTCCTCAAACTTCATAATTGTATTAATTACATTAATTAAACTAAAATAGAATTTAAATGATATCCATAGAAACACTTATTGTGAAAATATATAATTCTATATCATTTCAATAAAGTGGAATTTCCCAAATACCAAGATTGATATCTATGAACTGGTCAAGAAACAAAAGAGAATGACACTAATTTCACAACATTGAAAACTACATACAAACACTAACTATGTTATATAATACCATTTTCAAAATATCTCATAAACAAGGATGGACATCAATGTCACCAACTAATATGGTTGATAGGTGTTTCTTTTAAAATTTGATATAAATACATAATTACACCCGGACCCTGAAATATAATGCACTAATACAATTCCATTAAAAGTTTTGTGATATCAACTTACATAAAGATGGAAGGGACAAATAGTTTGTCAAATACATTCATTAATAGAATCTCACTCGGGATACACTTAACATATCCAACATGTCCATACACAGTAATTTTCATGGTTTATGAAATACATATATGTACACAATTTGTAAAATGTATTAATTATAATCCTAATGCTAAAATACCATCACACATGCCCGAGTATACTTGTAATCAATGTACAAACATTTGGAACTAGGACACCAAATCCAATGAATTGTAGATGTTCTATGAGTCAGTTCTCATATTATGCCATGTTCGTTTCGTCCTTCTTGAGTTTGAAATACTCCATAGCCATATCCATCACCATATACTCTGGATAGAACTGGTTGGATAAAATATCATCAAATATTTTCCACTATAATCCCTCATGCTAATTGATTGTCACCATTGATTCCCACCATCTTATACTAGGTACCTATGTCTTAAAGGTGTAACAATTTACCATGATCACATAAGGCATCCTCAAGAACTCAAAAAAGGTCAATCCTTCTCTATAAATCCTCACTTGAAGCCTATACAGTAAAGGGTGAAGGTTCCTATCTAAAATCAAGGACATTACACACAATAACCTTAACTAAATTTTGGTCCACTAGAGGATTTACTTATTGTAGTTCTTCAGTAGTTTCCTCTTCGATCTTAATCAAATGTTACCTTGAAGGCATGATTTTTACAACATCATTAAAAATTATTGAAGACATTATAATATTACCCAGATCATCAATTAAATATTTGAAAGAATGGAAATTAATATTGTTATATTGATAAACATTATTTGGATTTCAGTATATATAAATAAAAATGAGGAAACCGACTATAACTAATACTGAAGAAAACTTTACCAAACCACCCCCAATTATGTAAGGCACATTATGATGAGAGTTGGTCATGATGTAACTCTTAACTAACACATATCTCCTAAAAATGTCACTTTACTACATACTAAAATCCCAAAAAATTGAAAAACATTTCTTTGATACATCATTTCTACGAATCATCCCTGAAACCCTAAAACAATGATACCTAAGCCATCACATACATATCCAAAAGGGAATTTTCGATCCCTATTATTTGGAGAATAACATCTAGAAACCTACAAGATTAATGTGGGATCAAATTTTGTACAAACAAATTTGAGGAAAAAAAATCAATATTCTCATAACTCCAATAGAGGAAATATTACATTAAATAAAAGAGGTATGTCAAAAAAGGTATACATCATCATATTCAAAAATTCTTACAAGATAAAACTTAAAAATATCGAATGTATCAACACTCAAAGGAAAATGGTCAAGAACATCCATCCTTTCCAAGATTCTTCTTCGCTTTACTCCAAACAAGTAGAAGGAAATAAGAAAACTCATTAAGGAATAGGTAGGGTGAGATCAAAACTCATAGCAGGGAATCACCTTGTTTTCCCTAATAATATTCTATAATATGTAGCCAAAATCAAGCCTTTAATTTTGAAAAATAGGCATGTATGTACAATTTGATATTTAAATGAAAACACACATTTCATTTTAAAAGATGTAAACATTTCAAATAATGTCCCAAAAAATTTGAACAAAAAACAGTATATATATATATTTGTTTGGAATTAGGAAAATAGATTAAAAATCAATGGAAAATATATCAAATAATCACAAAAATTTATATCACCCCAACATATGGTAAATTTACATCAACTCCAACATAAGAGAAAATTAAATCGACTCCCTTGTAATGGAAAATTAAATCTCCTCCAATTTAATGGAAAATTACATCCAGTCCCAAATAATGAAAAATTACAACAATCAAACATGAAATAAATCATTTATGAACACTTTGATCTTTAATTATGAAATTTAAATTACAATATTCCAGTAAATTTAAAAAAAAATCACTGATTTTTCATCATTTAATGATCTTTCAAAATAAAACATATTAGAAGGTGAAAACAAATCATTTAAAGACATTTTTCGTAAGTAAATTCTCATGTCAATTTATTATTTCTATAAATTTATTAAGTACACCACAATATCCATATCCATTAAAATTAAGTTTATTACTAAAAATCAATCGTAAATATATTCCAATTCTAGTTTACATCAAATTGGAATTTCATAATTGAATTTATTCCAATTTAATTTAAATCCTAAAAATTAAGGTTTTATTTACCGGAAGACCTCACTGGAACCTCCTAGCTTTTTCATGAAGGTCATGTATCCCAATAATCGCAATGAATTTTTAACATAATGTATGATTGGAATAAAGGTAAAGGAATCAAACCTATATTGATGATCCAAAACAATGGAATCCTGACCCGTCAAACACATGAGGATAAAAAATCCAATAATAAAAATAAGGATATATTGAGAGGTAAGGAATGGGATAAGATCATTTACTAGAGAGGGATTCAATGAGTTTTTTAAATCATAGATCAACCTATAATGGGGTTTCTAAGAGGAAAAAATGATTCTTGATAGCACCAAGGACCTAGGATTCTGAGTATTCTCAAGTTAGGGTCATGAGGGATGTAAAAAGGGGTTCAAGAAATTTTTAATGAATATTCAAAAATATAATTTCATGTAAGAACAATTTGATTTTCATGGATACAAGATATCCTAAATAGTGCATCATAACTATGTGCCAATCTAATGGGGTGTACAATTTCTACTTGGTGGGAATAGAGTTTGAGAAATCATGGAACAATTGTTCATTCCCCACAGTCTAGGGGTGTATGGTTTGTACTCGTGGTGTGCATTGTTTGGGAAAATCATGCTCGAACCATTAATATCCCAGAATATTCTAAATTTTTCAACCATCCACCAATAACACCAGAGACCAAACCTAACCAATGAATGAAAAAAAAGAGGGTCTTCGAGTACCGAAAAAGGTAACAATATGATACAAACCCAAATATTCTCACTTTATTCCATAATCATGTTAACCTATTGTTCTTATATTTAAACCTATATTAGACTTTGTTCTATCTGTATCACTCTCAGTTTAACATGTATAATTCTTCTATTAACTATGATTACTTTGAGTTATATAGTATCATAATTATTAACATAATCCTTAAAATAAATACCATAAACTTTTTTAGTCTATTATATACTTGATAATCATTAAAATATATACTCTAAAAATCCAACTTATCCTTTACCAAGATAAATTAATCATTCCTAAGTCCTATATCCAATTATGAGTATTGCCTATTCATATACTCTCAACAACACAAATTTCAAATAATGAATTTTAATATCAAAGACATTTTTCAATAATGAAATTAAATATTTCTCTGAAACTGAGATACATATCTAACCCTAAAAAGGTATTTACCACTTGTTTATAAGGACAAAAACTAGATATTATATATCATAATCCTAAAATAGTGATAAATATATCTAAATATATCCTAGATCAGTTATAAATATCCTAGTTACCATTTAATATTTGTCATACTTATTCAAAATAAAACAACCCAATATTATTTCATCATCATGTCTACATTAAAAATAATAGTTACTCAAACCTCTAACCTATGCTCTAGTATTTTTATCCAAGAAAATATATCCTTATCATAAAATGAATATACAATTTATTAATATAATTTAATATATATCACTATAAAACTAAATTAAAATTACTGAACAATATTCCTTATATTTTTCACATAATACTCATATATTTTACAATAAACTAGAATATCATTGATAAATATCACCCAATAATGAAAAAAGATAATAGTTTCAATAAAATGAAATTTTCTTTACCTGAGATAAAACTAGTATTCTGACAATTTTTTCATAAAAAAATATAATAATATTCCCATCCATTTTTGTAAGGTCACTTATTTAGTTATACTACATATTAGTTTCCAGATATATTCCTTTATTAGATTTATTTATGAGATCATATTTCATTAAATGAAAAAAACATATATATATATATATATAAAATATCATTCTGAAAAATTTAATATGATTATGTATTCTATTATGAAACCTTAAGTTTTTATAAGAGATATTTAGTTTGTCCTATTCCTCACTTTATTCAATTCTTAGTTATCCATGGATATTTTCATATTATATTATTAAACCTAATTAGTCACTATAATTTTTAAACACTTCATAATTTTTTTTAAAAATAATCTAATTAACCAAATAATATCCCCCCAAAGTATCTTTTATTTGTTCTTTATTAGGCTCACTCATCATGTATCAGAGTGATGATAGAGTACATTCTCAACCATTCCTTTTTCGAGAGATTACCATTAGGTGATCAATACCAAATATATATCTATATATTTATATCATAACCAGGATAAATTTATAGGACACCAAATAATCATTACATTACCTAAACAATACGATATTATCAAATACAAAGAATTATTCATTGGGATTTCATTAATTTTCGCTCACCCTCATCAACAAATGAAATGTTAATTATTACCTTAACAATGAATCATATACATATCCCAAATGGTAATCCATACTTTTGAAAAAATAACCACCCTTAAATTATCGACCATTAACTTATCCTAGATATACATCCTAATCTCAATAGTTATCTAAACATTTCCATCCATTATAATTTTTATTCCCTGACCATTATTCTATGAATTGGATCCAAAAAAAATACATTACATACTTTATTTAATAAAAGATGTAAAATTATATATATAATCATCCATAATTAAAAATATATAATGATTATATCGTCTCATTCATTAGAGGAATCTTTTAAGGTGTATGTTTTAAGAGAATTAGAACACAATATAGTCTAATATTTCCAGTGTTATTTCTATGAAAGGAATATTTACATATTATGTAAGAAACTACTTATTTAATGGAATTTTTCAATGACTCCATAAAAATATTTCACACGTGTTACCTTTTAAAAAGTACACATGTACTAATTATCTCCAAAAACATGGGAGATGGGGAAAAAATAAGGGGTGATCTAAAATGCCTAGTAAGGGAAACATATAAGTAAAACAATCATTTCATAAACATGGCCTAATTATTATGGAATGAATAGGTAAACATATATATCCATTTTAACATGAAAATGTTAGCATGGTATATCCATTAAAATAAATAAAAACATGTATATCAATAATATTATTCTCATATTTAAGGAATGAATAATATAGAAAATAAAAAACCTATTATAAAGGCCATGTGCTAAGATATTTACTTGACATTGAGACTCCAATGAATGTATATTGATGAATTGTGTATGTATAAAAAATATTCATTTTTTTCTCATGATACCATTTCATAAATTGAGGGGATATATAATTTTAGGCTGCACCAATTACCTCATTATGTCCAATTCATTCATCATTGGTGTTATCAAGACCTTCCAATCATTCACCTAAGTAACCACTTAATGAAAAAAACCTGGATATCATTATAATTAAAAATGTATAAATCAATACATAATAAACCTACATTCATTGTCAATAACCACTGATAATTCCAATACATTTTTATAGCTCACGAAACTGGATATTTAGATCATAAAACATCATGAATAAGAAGATGTATGGTCAAAAAAATGTAGTAATCATGGGAATAATCATCTATAATGAAATAATAATTTAATGTAAGTCAATATAGTCCCCATGTTAATAATATGGATTACATGATTAAAACCCATCTGACTAAATAAGTTATACACCCAAATAATTAATGTACAATTTTCTAATAACCATTTGTGTTGGAATAAAAATTTATATTCAGACAATATATTCCCCCATGTGTTTATAATATCATTCTTTTTAGGTTAACATCATAAAATATGAATAATGAAAAACATTATGTAAACATCATATGTATTAATGACTATATAAGTTAATTCTATAATAAAATGATAATAATCTATCTATATGATGTTTTTGGATAGTTTTAAAATTACATAACCCTTGAATAACAATGTAAACCTTAGAAGAAATTGACATAGATGGAAAGTATCTTTTAAAAATAATTCATGAATGATACAACCCATGAAAGGAACATGAATTAAATTGTTTAGTTTCATGAGTTCATTCCCCCAGAAGATATTAGAGAATAAATATTAAAAAATAAACCCTATTATGGTAATTCATTTTAATTATGAAAAGGTAAATATATGTAAAAAGTTAACAAATATTTTTTAGAACATTCTTAAAATTGATAAAAAAGAAGTTTGAATTCACATCATAAATAATTATTAAAAATTTTTAAGTGAAACCCCATTTATAATGTAAACTTTCAAAAGAATATTCAATAATAGATCATGGAAAATGGAATAAACTTTTATTTTTTTGAATCGGGATCCAAAACATTTGATCATGAGAAGGATATTTTTAATAATTTCATTTACCTTCATTGAAAATTATAAAAGTAAAATTATAATAAAATATACCATATATTAAAGATTTATTTTCTAAATTAGTTTTATAAAATAACATGTAATGAAATATTAGGAATGGATAACCCAATAATGAGAGAATAGTGTTAAATATAAAACATTATAACTCATATAACGAGATTTGAGATACCATTATACTTTACAAGAACCAAATTACAAGAAGTGAGAAATACTTTCCAATGGTTTATGTTGTATGAATGTACATCCCCATAAATATTGAGATAATACCAAAAAATAACATAAATGGTAGAATATATAAAAATTATATGAAATAATTTCTATATTATGACATAATGAATGAAAATTGAGTCACCAAACACTCTTATAATTGGGGAAAACCGAAATAATAGCTACAGGAATAAGGAAACACAGTTTGGATGTTAAATCCCATGAAATAAAAGGTTTTTGTAATAATTTAACTATGTTGTGTTAATAAAAAATTCAAGTAAAACATGGTGCACAAAAATTATTATGTCTCAGAGAATCAAAATTGAGACTAAGAAAACACATGTGGCTTGAGTTAAACATTAATAATATCCACTTGAAATATAGGGATTGTAATGGAACATCATAAAACATTATTGAAATATAATTAATGATTTCAAATTTTTATGGGAAATATATACAATACAAAAATAAAATTACCTGAATAATATCATACATATCTCAATGATATAAATTTTAGAAAAAATTTCCGACACATTTTCTAGACTTCCCAAAAAAACATTAATGTTATATATAAAAAACATAGATATCATATTCACATTATTAATAATATTTCACATATTCATATCATTCATAAACTTCAAAAATACTGATTATCTATATGAATTGTTCTTATTTTCTAGATCACATGTTTATAGATATTATTTTTTTACTACATTCATAAAACAAGGTCAATGTTATTTTCAAATGGTTTGGGTAAAATTATTATTTATTATTAAATTAAAGAAAATACCTTTTTAACAGGGTGGTGGGAGACCCATTACATATCCCGAAGGCCTAGAGGTAATTTATCCCATTACATGGCCAGTATGCCAAATTTTTTGGCCCAAGGCCCATTCTGTGAATAGTACTACTACATTACTTGCCTTCTACAGTACCACAGAGTACACACTGCCACTATAGTACACTGTCGACGCTACCATGACATGTCTCCACTATAGTGCCCACCATTGCTACAGTGGTGCTGCTGCTACAGTCGCTACAGTACTGCTATAGTACCTGCACCAAATGGGTTTTGGACCCCCATTTTTTATGTAGGATTACGGGGTGCTTACCCCTAAGCCGAACCCCAACTACATGTCCATGTTAATTATTCATGAAATGTTCATCATTAATAAACCTCAAAAATTATGGTTAGTGTTTATTTTTAATTATTTTTAATTTTTTCAATTCCATTGCTTATATTTTTCTTTATCCTTTAGTATGAGATCAATAACAAGCGTGTCTCAGTGGTTTTTGATAATGGATGTGTGTTTTCCTAATTAATGAATAAAAAAAATGACATAACATCAACTTAATATAAACTATTATTCAGATAAATATACCATATTAGCCCATTAATTACAGTCTCATAGTTATTTATGATATAAATTCAGTGTATTGTTTAATAAAGTGGTTAATTCGACCAAAACAAGAACAAGATACATTTAATTGAATGAGATTATGTGGTTTTGTTATAATATCATAATATCTGAGAAATAATGATATTTTTAGTGTTTATTAATGTGATATATTATAAATTTAAAATATTATGATAACAAGTAATGATTCTGAATGAATTAGATAATTTTAATAAAATATTTTCCTTTTTGTATGCTTATTTTAAATGATTAAATTAATGATAATAGTTTTTAGTCATATAAACATCGGATTCTATTATTTTATATACATGAACATTCATGATATAAAAAAAGGTACTATTTAATACCATCGTTATATCTAACCTTTTAAGGGGGCTAATGAAAATGAAAAATATTATTGTATATTATTTTTATATAAATAACTCACAATATAAAATCCTATTAAAATTTGAGGTTCTTTTATTGTCTGTGGTTTTAAGGAAAAAGGACTGATTTTACAAATCATCAATGTTTAAATAATAATTCAAAGAGAAGCTATTTGACATTTGTAATGTTAGCTCTTAATGGAATAAAATATCATTGAAAATTATAAGGGATCCTAAAAACACTTTATAAAACTTTGGTTCAGCCTAATTTCCCATTAAGCGGTTTTTAGAAAATCTATTGAAAAAAAATTTTGTAACTACTTTTTAGATCTCATTAAAAAACAATTATCATTTTATACCAAAATATATATTTGATATATATATAATTTGAAAATATAATTTTAGAGTTTTCAAAATATATCTTCATAAAAAAACATTAAAAATCAATCGAAAATACTTATAATTTATCAAACATATTTTTGAAAGCACGTTTACAAAATATAATAACATCAAAAGTACATTACAAAATCCTTTGAAAAAATGATTTTTAAAATGCATTTAAAAATAATTACACATTGATAATATTATAATAAATTTGAAAATAATTACACATTGAAAATTCTATAATACCCTTGAAAAAATATTAAACATTGAAAATTAAATAATACTTTTTAAAATTCTTACACATAAAAAATGATATCCTTAATAAAATAATACAGTTATTTTTCATTGATTAATATGCAATCTATGAAAAATAAAACCATGGGGCCACTTGAAATATTGATGGATTTCTAGTCCTACCAACTTATATAAGGTTGGGTTTACTCCCATATTCACTACCATGTTTACAATGATTAAGTGAAAAATTTTATATAAATATCTTTTCCTGCCTTACATATATATATATATATATATAACAATCGATATTCTATCATAAAAAACATGACAATGCATATACAGACATATATATTTTTATGTATATGAACATTCATAGGAAATCAATTTTTGTATTTTTTACAACCAAATCTCAGGAAAACTATCTTTTTCACACATGAATGTTATGTTAACGAGTAAATGATTAACCTCCATGTATTTGAAATTTCACTCATGAGATAAATTAATTAATGTTGTTACTAATATGGAATAATTTATTCAATTAACATTCTTAAATATATATATAAATACATATTTATGTATGAAATTTCCGGAATAATCGATAACATGTGGCCATAATAATGAGTATAAATGACTTGTAAATAAAATAATAGCATCAAATAATATGATTCTATTACATGATATAATGAGATTTCTATACATTTTTTCTAATGTAAATAATCATTTAAAGACATTAAATTCCACCTTTATAAAATTTCATAAAAAATTTCATTTTATAAACGTGAACATAATAGATTCTCTTTGTAGATAAAATATAAAATCATGATAACGTACCATAAAATTATACTTTTAAATTAGTATACTTATTTTCTATAAATGCAATATATGTTTGAAATGATATTACACCCACACATAAATATTATTTTGAACTTCATCTTCTAAACCAAAATAAATACATTGTAAAAAAATATTTATATATAGGCTTAATGAAATTCAAATTGAAAATGATAAATACATATAATTATATGGCCTTACATAAAGATAATTATGATAATGCTTAAAAAATTATAAGTTTTCAATTAAATATTCATGGTGTTTGAAAATAATAAATATTTATATGTTGGGAATTATTGACATTAATTTTCAGAATAATTTGAAAATATATATTGATATATTTAATGAAATTCCATTATATAATTATAAGCTTTAAAAACTACTCCTTGATAACAATAGTTATTTTTTAATAGAAAATAATACAAGAATATAAGATTGAATAATATGAACATGTGTTTTCAAAATAACATAACTTGAAATATAATACACGCGTACCAACTAAAATAGAAACTGACACTAATAGGCTTCTGCCACCTTTGTGTACTCAAACAAAGGTAAGAGAGAGAGAGAGAGAGAGGAATCTTGGACGATATGTGAAAGGAGTGAAGTGTGTATATCCCAATGAGTATACAATTATATACAATTATATACAGGTTCATAATATATTCATGTTATCTTCTAAGAGAATATGATATATTTTTTTACAACACTAAAATGTGAATTTAACCTATGAGTCTTATTTTACATGTTTAAACTTATTGTTCATGAACTGTTAAGTAGATGAATCACAGATTTATAAATTTGAAATGTTTTTATTATTGTTTTGAAAAAAAATGATTTCAATTTTTTAAGGTATTTATGTGTTCTTTCTTTATTAATTTTTTGAAATTGAAGAATGGTCAATAGTGAATGAGGGATACAATGGGTAGAGATATTTAAAATAGTTTGACGTTGAAGAAAAATTAAACTTTTATAATACTTTATAAGGTCTCTTCATTATATTTTTTATTTTAGTAGATGGTGGAGAAGAATACAACTCGATATGGGAAACAAGGATGATAGTGACTTTGGTTGCTCTAACTGGTCTTGTATACCTTGTTAGATAATCTATTAAAATTTGGGGGAGACTGATATCACAAGAACGTAGATGAATCGATAGAATATTTGGATGGATAAGGTGATTTTGTCTAATGGTCATGATATAAGATAAGTTTTTAAATGGTGAACAGTAAAAATAATTAATGATCCCAAATCAAAATGGATCGTGGTTTCCCGCTCTAAAAACCAAATCATTTTTAAAATTACATTTTAGTTGTTAAAAAATATTTTTTCACATATTACACCATGCAATTCAAAATAATGAGAAACGAACAAAATTTTATCAACCTAACAATTGTCATTACATTATTCAGTGGAGAAACCAATTAAAATGGAAAACATTGTAACTAGAAAAAAGAATATTAAATATAATAAATGAAATGGAAAAATAAGGATCACCCCAATATACTAGAATCATTTCTCCCATTGAAAACACCATAAAACGAAAAATAATTATTAGTAAACCAGTCAACATTTTATGAAATAGAAATATAATCATAGGGATAATTAGTGGTAATTTTTAGTAGAAGAAAGAAGCGTAATTTATTGGGTATTAAGGGGAAATGTGACAATGGGGATTTGGCCGTTATTATGACTATTGGTCAAATTGGTCATTGGTCAATGTGAAAATTGGAAACTATACCCTTGGATTATATTTTAATCATTTTAATTAGTATTTATAAGTAGTAATGATAATCAATAGTTTATACATAAAGAATAATTGATGACCTCAACCGATAGAGTCGTGTAATTTTAATCCCATTTTCCCAAAAATTGGTGGGAGGTAACATCCCTATATTTTTTAATTGACCATCAACAATAAAATATTCAGTAGGTGAACCTTTTAAGTTGTATCAAATGAAATTATTTAAATTTTTTGGATATTTCCAGTCAATTGATGTTATCCAATCCTCCCCCATAAAACTGTCACCATCACACACCCAACCCTTAGGGAATATGGGGGAGTAATAAGGGGTTATGGATCTAGAATATAGTTATAGAATGTGTAAATTCCTTCATATAAATAAAATATTTGTTATAAAAATTCCTCTAATGATTTGTTCTTCTTAATTAAATATCGATTAGTAGGGGTGAATTTGATAATTTTATTTTTGGTGGAAAATAAAACATAATTGTTTTTTAAAGAATATATAAACACTTTTATAATAAACTCACATATTCTAAATAGTATTTTTTTAATCATATTTTCTTTTAAAACACACATATCAAAATATATATGATAAAATTATTTTATAACGGCCTAGGATATTTTTATATGTGTTGGAAGTTTGAATGTGCCCTGAAAACATGTATTTTTATATAAAAGGGGATTTTTTAATGTTATAATTATCATATTTATAAAATTGGTATAATGAAATAATAATTATATTTTTAATCATCATGTAAAAAATGGGGTTAGGGTGAATTTTTGATATTTTTCTAAAATACATTAATTTTTATGAATAGTAAATATATAGACTTTAGTATTTGGTATATATTATGACCTCAAATTTATTAAATAATAATGTAATAATTAATTAAACACACTAAATGTCCTGAATGATGCTTTTTTATTAATATTTATTATTTTAATATATTTTAATCCATTTCTAAAACTATAATTGTCATTCTAATGTCTGAAAATTTTGATTTTTGAAAACATTACTCTGTGATATCTTCATCTTTCCATGCCAAAATAAGTATTAAAAAAACCTTAGTTATAGTATATTAAAATAACATAAAATGTGACCCAAATTTCCAAAACCAATAATAAACCCCATGGTTAATCCAATGGTTTTTCATTTTCAATAACCTTGTTTTCTAAGACCTATATTTGCAAATTATTAACCAATTCCTCCAATTTTTCTACAAATACCCATATATATATATATATATTTACATTTACTCTAAGTACATCCTCCATTAATTTATAGTGATGTTTCCTCCCAAATATTCCCTTCAAGTTTTCCTCAATCTCCCACTGTTCCACACCTCATTATCTAGAAGTAACTCTTCACGGTAAGGGAAATCTACACTTATGTTTTCCATTAAAGTTTTATTTTTATGTGATATGTCTTCTAATTTCAAAAATAAATTGTTTTATCTAAAATCTATAATGCCATTATTATAATAATAGTCTTTTATTAATGGTTTACCATTATCCCCTATAAATTTATCCTTTTCTAAAACCATTTTTTATACCCACAAGGTAGCCAAATTAACTTCTCCAATTTATAACTTTTACATATCAAATAATCTTTTCTATTTTATTTGAAAACCCAAGAAAATATTATTTTCAATGGTTATTCATAATAATTTAAAAATTAATTTTTTATTTGGGTATTGACATATTTGAAACTAGCATTTCTTTTGGTGGGTTATAAATGACGTAATGATCATGTCATTAAAATATTTTGTAAGAAATGATTTTTTTTATAATAACTATATTATTTATTCCTAACTAGTTATTGCTAAAATGATTTATTTTATCTCTGTGGATCCCATGAAATTAAAATGTATGAATATCGGGACCTTATAGAACTAAAATCCAATGGGTGAACAATTTATTCTCTAGATATGAGATGTTTTACAAATTCTTAGTGAATGAACTTGGTAATTTTCATTTATGACACCATTGTAAACAACCACGATGGTATGCTTACAAATATATCATTGAAATGTTGTATCAACATATATATGTTAGGTTTCATGTTAATTTTTAGTTTATTTTTTATTATCTCTTTTTCATGAAATATTTTTAGGCCTCATGTTCATATTGATATTCCTCAAGATCACATGCAAAATGATTCCCCACCTCATTCCCGTGTTGAGCCTCAAGATCATCCCTTAATTATTTATGGTTGTTCCTAGGTTATGTTATGCATAAAATCTAACTTAGGGTGGACCCTTGAATATTTCCTTCAAGTGGATATTGAAAAAAAATTATGTTTTCATGTAATATGTACATAGATTCTATGAAAATTAATATTAAATATCCTATATTTGTACCATGTATTGAAAAAGTATCCAATAAAATGTCGTAATGTCATGGTTGGTATCAAAATATGGTTGATTAATTTTTGGAAATTAGGACTTGAAAAATTTGGGAATAACCTTAGTGAAAAGTATAAATATAGGAAGGCATAATTTTATCTTTGTAAGTATTGAGCATGTGGTTTCTAAAATAATACCTCCATGTACGGATACTAAAAGTGGAAGTGGTTTTGAAAAACATATTCCTTGGGTAACAACTAAAAACATGGCCTTAAGCTATAATCTAATTTGATGAACTGAATAAAAATGTTCCTTGTTACACACATGGTTTTAAACTCTCAGGGGATATGTTTAGTTAACACAAATATTTTTATGATCCTTTATAAATAATATATATAAAATATAATTTTTGATAGAAGATGTAAACAAAATATTTTATCATGATATATGAATACATAAAATCCATTTATAATTATAGGATTCCTAAAAATAACATGTTTCTATATTTGGAATTCTTCTTCAAAAATGGAGGGAAATAGGTGGAATAACGTATATGATGAGTGGAATAGATGATTCAGAGATGGATTTCTAGTAGAAGCTGGACTGGAAAACATTATTAGGATTATGACTCAACTAACTTAAGTTATGAAAAATAAAATTAATCATGTAAATTGATTGGATTCACCTAGAAAGCAATGACATTATATTGGGTCCTTCATATATCCACACCCATATTATTTTAGTGGATCTATTGACCCGTTTATTACTGATCAATGGATAATCTCTATAGAAAATATATTTTTGTAACTATGTTGTTCAAGATAAGTGATTTTCACCCTGACTATATATTTCATATAATGATGAGATGATTGGTGTTGGAAATTTATTAAAAAAAAAGAAGCTAAGAAGGGATTTGTATTTCATGTAATATGATGAGTTCAGGGGAATCATTTTCAATATAAATTTCCCTCAATGGATTTGAATAAAAATGGATAAGGGATTCGTAGAACTAAAGAAGACATAAAATTAATCTATGGGATGTTACAATACAAACATTAAAAGAATTTATCAATAGACATCTATCTTATTTTTAGATCATATTGGAAAGGTTGATAGATTCATTGGTGGAGTGAGACCCCCTCTTCAGAGGAAAATATGAAATCAAGAACAGGAATTCTATGATTAGATAGTATGAAGTTCAATAATGGTTGAATTATATTTTATAGAGATGAAATAATATAATATTTTAAATTAGAAGAAGAGATAAATTGATCCAAATTCAGAGTATGACATTCATCATGGAAGAGGAATAAAGAAACTTCAACCTCCCACAAGAAAATAATTGTGGGAAGAAAAATTTTGGGAACCTTATACCTATGAGTGGAATGAGATACATGTGGAAAAGAGAAGGCCACATAGTTAGTAACAATATGGGTTAGGTGGGCCTCAACTCAACAACACTAATGTGAAAAATAATAAGGTGAAGGACTATCAACATGTTTAATGATTCATGTGCGGATAAATTGGAAACTTTTCCAATCCATGTACAAATAAGAATATAATGGAGGGAAACCACCATAATTATCAACATAGGTTAGGAACAAAATATCATGCATTCTCTATCACGATGGATGAAATTGAGACTCTAAATGATGTTGTGATAGGTGAACGTTTTGTGATCTCTAATATTTTTGGTACATTGAATATGGTTCAATGTATTTCTTTATTTCATAAATATTTGAAAATAATATATAATTAATCGCTGAATTGATCGAATTATAGTTATTATTCAAGTCACCTGTAAGAATTATACTATCATAAAAAATGTATAGAAACTCTAGTATCAACATTGGTGAGTAAAATATCATCGTAAATATAGTTGTCATTCATATAGTGTAATTCAATACTATACTAGGGATGAACATGCTCTCATAGTATAATTCTAGGATCAAGTGTAGAAGAAAGGTAATTTACATTATATTGAATGAACAACCTATATTCATTTTCAAAGGGGATTTATCTTAGACATAGATTTTTCAACAAGAATCCCCCATATCCTTCTTTATGGAAATTATCAGTGAAAAGGGAGAAGGAAATCAATTTATAAAGAAACAAAACATCCCCATCATTCAAGAATACATCGAAATATTTCATGAATAGTTTCCCAGATATCCCCTAAAAAGAGAGGTAGAGTTCTCCATTGAACTCATACATGGATCCACACTAATATAAAATACCCATATATAATGGAAAATGTGAACATAGATAAATTAAATGAAAAATATTAAGACCTTCGTGAGAAAGGGATTTTTCCAAACATGAGGGTCTCCATGGGGAGAACATATTACCTTTTGGAAGAATATGGATGGATAATGTAGGCTATGCTTTTATTATATATAATTTAATTGGATAAAAGTGAATATAAAATATCATATCCCAAGGATTGATGATTTTCTTGACCAGCATCAGGTTGATCGATTGTTCTCCAAGATTGAACTCTGATCTTGGTATCATCTGTTTTGGGTAAAGAATGATGATTTTACAAAAAAATAGTTTTGAAAAGGATATATTAATTATATGTTTTATTATTATTCCCTTGGATGTTACTAGTTTTCCTTTTATATTTATTTATTTGATGAATAGAGTATTTAAAGACTACCTTGATAAATTCCTAGTAGTTTTTGTATATGATATTTTGATATATTACACATGTTTCAAGTAGCATGAGGATCATCTAATGTTCATATTAGAAACTCTGAGGATGGATAATCTGTTGGCAAAATTTAAAAATTGTGAATTTTGGTTATAACGATATTCATTACTAGGGAACATTGTAACCAATGAAGGAATATTAGTTTAACCAATGAAGACAAAGGCAATAGAGGAGTGGCCTCATAATGTAATGGTAACTAATGTTCGTAGTTTATTTGGTTTTTCAATATATTATAGGAGGGTTGTGAAAACAATTCCATAAATTTGAATGCACTAACCATGTTATCCTCAAAAAGGGATATGTTCATATTGAAAAAAAAGTGTGAAAATCTTACCAAGATCTAAAAAAAGATTGGTCACTACACTAGTGTAAACTCTACCCTCTTTCAAATAACAATTCATTATTTATATTAATTCAACTATAAAATATGTTGGGTGCATCCTCGTGAAAAATAATATTGTGATTGTATGTGTATCCCAATAGTTAAATCCTCATGAGAATAATTTTCCTACACCGAACATGTAGTTAGGTGTTGTTTTTATTTGTTCTAAAAATTTATGGGTATTATCTTTTTGGGGAGAAATGTGATCTATACATAGGCCCAAAAAGATTAAATCATATTCTCACACAAAAGGATTATAACATGAGACTATGTAGATGGTTGTAACTTCTTATAGACTATGACTATTCAATTCATTATAACATGAGACGATAAAAACATTCATTAATGCATTACATAGGAAAGAACCTATTGTTATGGAAAAGTTGTTGATTCATGAAGAGACATTAATCAAAGACCTAGTGAAGTTAGAAATGGGAATCATAAGGGATTGTACATCATCAACCCTATCTATAATGATTTCTCAACTTTTATTAATATATAAGGTCAATAAAATATCAATGTAAATATCATTTATTATAAATGAATATAAAAGATATGAAGAATGTAATGTATCCCTAGTATAATAATGATAGATAACGTGTATTAATATTTCATACAAGGCATGGTGTCCCACTTTTCCTGGAGATAAAGAATGAGGCCATGGATGAATCTCATTTCTCTATATTCTTTATAGATCATGGATTCCCTAAAATTTATTCGAACATTCGTGATCATTATTAGTGGGACAAAATAAGAAGGGATGTTTATGACTACAATAAAGGGTTCTTGGTATGTCAGTAAGTGAAGGTGAAGTGACATTTTTGTAAAGTTATACAGCAAAAACTTCACATACTAACATGGTAGTTGGACAACATCATTTTGGTCTTCATAACTTTTCTCCCAATAACATCCAAATTTAATAATGTTATATGGGTTATACTGTATTGACTCACCAACACTGCCCATTTCATTACTATTATGGAAGATTTATCTCTTGACTAAAATTCCATGATATAGGTAATGGAAGTGGTGGGGTTTCATGTGGTTCCACTTTAAATCAATTCTAGTAGTGATTCAAGGTTCGCATTTATATTCTTGAAATTTCATCAATATAATCTAAATACAAAATTTTATTTTAGTACAGTATATCAACACTTTACATATTTCTATTATAAATTGAATATTTATACATGTTAGGATATATCGAGAACATGGTCAATTGAATTTTAAGGTGGAGGGGATCAACACCTCTTAGTAGTTGAGATCTCATAGAGAAAAATCATATACTTGAGTATTCATATGAAAGCATATGAAGTTCTATAATGGAATCGAAGTATAACTCCAACTTATTTGGATGATGTTAGTGAGATAAAATTACTTGGTCACAATCTTGTGGAAGATATGACATGAAAGGCTTGGTCCATCTAAAATCAAATAAAGCATGCTCAGATTCTACATAAGAGATATGCTGACAACCATCAAAGGGACCTGGATATTGATGTTGGGGATAACGTTTTCCATCTAAAATCACAATGGAAGTGAGTCATTATGTAATTCCCCAATCTTGATGAACTTGAATAATATTATATTTCACCTTGTATTCCCTTTTTTTTGATATGGTTTATTTACAGTGCAAGTAAAAGAGTTCAAATTATGTTAATGAGAAAACAAAAAGGATAAATAAGGTCTTTCACTCAATAAAATATTACAACAGATAAAACCATACAAAGAAATGAGAGATCACAACTAACCTAAAATACCCACCAACAACCCTATTAAGATTACTGGGAGACTTTGCAAAACAACTAGAACCCCAAGTAAAAGATATGGGTCTTTAGAATCCGCCATAACAAACATAAGAACGGCCAATGCCACTGCAGCCACACTGAGCACCAAAGGTATGACGCACACCATCTTCTTCTCCTCCTTGTCCTTCAGTCACCATGGGTTTCAGACACCCCGAGACCAGGTTTTATATGGCACCAATATTACCATTACCTTGTATAACCGTTGGAAACTCAACGGCTAAAATTATAGTTGTTAGCCATATTGTGTTTAATTAAAGAACAATTAAGTACTCATCGCCGTGGTAATTTAATAATAATAAGTGAGTATTTTATATATGTAATTGTTTTATGTTATGAATTAATATCATTATAGAAATATGATTAGATTATTTAGTTATAAAATTATTAATAAAAATAATGTTACTATAAAATCAGAATATAATGTCATTTTGAAATTATTTAGTGAAATGCCTAATTTTTGTAGAAAATGAGTAATTATAATGGGTATTGTACATTTTAAAAAAAATGACATATATATATATATGAAATTATAATGATTGTTTTTGGATTAAGGTTTTATAAATTATTAATAATACGTATTTTGTTGTTACAAGTCAATTTAACAAACATTGTTATAAAAATAGATTCTTATTTGTTTTATAAATTTTAAATTTATATGATATAATATATATTGGATAAATTATTATTATAAATATTATTACATTATAAATAATTAATAATAATTTTAAATAATGATATTAATATGTAAATATTTTATAATTAATAATAAATACATGTTGGTTTCAAATTAATTGGAATGTTATTTATTAAGATATATAATATTTATTAATAATATATATTTAATTTATAAATTTAAATATAAATATATATATATATATATATAATTTGTCACTTTTTAATAAAATTATTTATGTTATGATTTTTATAAAAATATTCATGTTTATTTATAAGCTTAATTAAAATTCGTTTATTTATATTGTGATATATGTTTATAATAATTAAGGTATTAATAAACATTATTTTTCTAAAGTAATGTTAAAATAAAATTAACTTTTGACTTCATAATTTATATAAAATTATTATGATATAATCATAATGTTAGAAAATATAATAATTGATATAATATAATAAATACAAAATAAAATATAATAATCGGGAAGAGAAAGTTGTTGGATTGATTGAAGGAACGAAATCCCGTATGGGATTTGGGGAGGGGGGGAACTCGGTTTGGGTAGCCGCCAAGCAGACCAAAAACAAAAGGGTAAAATAAATAATAATAAATAAAAATAAAATCGTACAAAAGAAAGTTAAAAAAAATAAAACTGGAAGGAGATCAACCTCCCTCCTCACGTAGCAAGCCGGCCTAACAGCGACACCACCGACGATGCCACCGACGTCATCTCCTCGCCATTGGCCACCCGAGTACCACCGCCTCAGCACCACGCCACCCTTGCCGTCACCTCGCCATCGACCTTCATGACCACCTCCCCGACCTCCGGTGTTGTGTCCCTGCATGACCGAACTAGTAGGTCGTCACCCTCATCCTGCTCCCTCTCTACTACACCCAACACTCGTGACCCTTGGAGGGTCCCTTTGTCTTCACCTTTCCACGAACCTACCCCACTTGTCCACCTGATTCAAGCTCCTCAGATAAGTTTATATGGAATATATATATATTTATATTTTTTCATTATTGTTTACCCAACTCAAAACTCTACCCCCATCGTTGGTAGTCATGTAGTAGGACCCTCGTGGGGAGTGATCTGAGGCTTGCCAAGCAACCCCCGACTTATAAATTCTCAACCATGCGGGTGAAACCCTATGGGTGATAACCTCTCCACCTTTCCCTTGAGCTCCCGAAGACCCCCCCCCCCCCGCCTAGTACGCCTCTTCCAACCAACTCTTCCTCCTCGGTCTAGGTAAGAGTGGTTTTTAATTATAGTTTACATTGAACTAGTATTATATAAGTTTATAAGATTATAAAGATTATATATATACAGGCGTACAGCCCTGTTTGCATTTTTTAAAACCCTAAAAACCAACTCCACACCCTCTACATTTAATATTTCATTCTTTTCAAACGATAGTTGTAATTATTTGGTGTGAAAATGAGTTTTTAAATAAGTAAATATATGTTTATACATTTTATATATTTAAGTATATAAACATTTTGATCCATGTTGAAAACCCTGAAATTCCGTCCTTATATACGGTTTTGAGGATCTTAGGTTTGGTTTAGGATGTTTGTAGTTTTTATTCCTCATCCAAATCAATGTTTACATTTATGTTTATATATATATATACAAACATATATAAATATATATAGGTTATAGTACATGCCATGCATGAACTTGTTGGGACAGTATCCCCTTCCATTTTTCCAGGGAGATGGTTCATGGTTTGTAAACTCAAGTAGTTTACGTATATTTAGTTGTGAAAAGCTTCTATAATATATCTTATAAATACACATATATATTTTCAGTTGTATACACACACATATATATATTCTCCATTCATATCAATTTTTAAGGTTTCCAAATAATCGAGTATGATATACTATTAATTATAAAGGTTGTTTTTTGAGTCTAATTTTAATATGAAAAATCCCTTTTTGAAATCATTATATATATATATATGCATGTGTATAATTATATAATCACATATATATGTTTTCCAATACAATTCAATTATGATTTTTAAGAGTTAAATACTAATCTTAAAATAATATTTTAGATGCGAACTAGGTTTTTGGTATAAATGTAATTATGTTTATAGTACAAAAACCTTAGTTTTTATATATTTATGTCCATATGGTTACTTATATAATAGACCTTATATGGGTTTGGTTTTCAGTCAAGTAATTAATTAATGGTTAGAAATATTTAGATCTTAAGGAATATAATGGACTTTGATTAAATTGTGTAAAATCCCATATATACAGTTTGCGTATATATGGTTATGTAAAATGTATTTATAGGTTTACTTTCCAAAACCCTATTTTCAATTAATTATTATCAGGACATAGTTTATAATATGTTACATGTATGATTTTAGTAATTTGGTTGGCTACTAAGCCAATATGTATGTTGCACTATTGAGCTTGTTTAATTTACTTCAACCCTTGTTGTGCTCATATACAGTCTTATTACTTAATAAAACCCCTTTAGATATGGTCATTGGTTAATCACATTGTGATTTGGTCTAAATGAATGCTCACTAGAACTTTTATAAGCACATGAGTAATTAAATGTGCATGAAATAACGACTTTAAACTAAGAAGTTAGCATTTCATGTGGCAAACCCCATTCATTCATCATTTTATGTACTTTTATTATTATTATATGTGAAAAAGATATTTCAATTATCCTTGCCTGCCATGGGAAATGGTTATCATCAAACATTATATGTTCATTTTCATATCATGTATTTATAACATAAATGTACAATAATTTCATTATCCATTTTATTTATTGTTATATTTGATAATGCATGCACATGAAAAATATTGAGAACTGAAATTAAATTACCAAATGTAGTATGGGACACCTTGGGGAATATCTAATAAAATTAAATTAAATATATCAACGTGGTATGTGATCTTTGATTTATGAGTTATAAGGAATGCATTGGACTTATTATGTGACGGGTGGGGCATGCTATATCACCTAGATGCATCGGTAGGTCTTTTGAGACAAGACTGTGTCACGACACAAGGCCTGACAATAGTTACGGTTCAGGTGGAATTCATGGACATAGATGGTTCATGTGAAATTTTTGGACATAGACAGTTCAGGTGAAATTCCTGGTCATAGATGATTATGTTCTTGGCATGAGGCCTTAACACAGTCTGTTAAATGCATTTTCCTCATTATGACTATGTAATTTAATTATCGAAAAAAATATTTGATTAGAAAAATATTGGTTAAAGAGCTTATGGAATGAGGTAGAGGCCTTAATCAATAGATTTCTTGGCCGAGGCCTCGACAATATGTTTATAGAAGGATCTGCATTAAAATCCCTCATTTTGTGTATGTTAATCAAGAACGATTACTTATGAGTATGAGTTTATGTGCATATGAAATATAATGCATCATCAGTTTTCCTTTCCAGATTATTAATGAAAATACTAGCATTACATTTATTATGTCATCATGTGCATTTAAATAAGTTGAAGTGAGATTAATTATGCGAAACTCTGATAATATTATTGTATAGTAGTATTATCACACCATTCATGCTTTTTTGTTCTTACTTAGTATTTTTTATGTACCACCATGCAAGCATGCTTATTTTGATAGTTCAATAACTTTCGGTGGTATTTTCAAATACTTGTGTATGTCTTGCTTTAAATGTTTTATAGCTACCATTGAGGTGTTGTGATGTTTTCTTAAAAGTAATTATTTTAGGTATGCGAAAGTATTTTCCAAGGGTAGTTCTCATAAACTGTATTAAGTATTTTCAAAACCCCTTACAGTGTATTTCAATTCTCACCATACGTTTGGTATTAGAAAATTTCATGTTACAATTTTTAACAGATGGAAATTTTCAGAATGCAGATGGTTTTCCCAGAACCTGAACCTCATGAGCCTCTGTAATTTTGGTACATGATGTATTATTTGTAAATGGTTGAAATGAAATTTTGATACAACATGCCTCATGGGCACTAACTCCGGGCACTCGGAAGTCAGGTCCTTACAGTTGGTATAAGAGGATAGGTTCAAATAACTCTGGAAAATAGGGTAATATAAATATATGACTGAGCAACACTAAGTAGTTATGTTGTAAATTTGAGATGGATGGTCAAGAAAACATCTCATCTCTACCTGATGAGATAGTAGAGGATATTTTAATCAGAAAAAGCACTGTGGACTATTCATATTTTCTCTACCTTCGAGGATCTTGTCAAAGCCTATTGGACTTTTTGAAAAGCCCTGAAATCCTTCAATCATGTCAGGGGAATGACCATGTACTCCATATCATTGCCACTTCCCAACTCCCCTGTTATAGGCGATGGGGGAGATACTACGAAGGCCTTTTTCAATGTTTTACTCTAGCGCAAAACTTTTCTACCATTGCATGCTTCCTTATAGCTGCCCAAATGGCCACCTCCGGGATGACTTTATGTTCTAGATCATAAATCATAGTCTATTAAATCACATCATCCCCCTTTATTATCTTGAGTGTGATGTAGTCCGGTGGGTCATCGGGGATTTTTTCCACTTGGAAATTTCTGAGCATTTAACCACGCAAGCCTCCCAATAGAAGCATGTGTGTAGAACACATGAGAAGGGGTTAAATACATACAGCTCAAGGTGTATCTGGGCTAGTGAAGCAGAAGAGCTAAGTACTAACCTGGGTATCCCATTAACTGTGCCAAATCTCCCATTTTCGTGATGCTGGTCGTCTGGGTGATTTTTTTTATGAATGGAATTGCGAGGACGCAATTATTTGTAGTGGTGAATAATGTAACGCCCCATGTTTGATGAATGTGAATAATATTATATTTCACCTTGTATTCCCATGTTTTAAGATGTTTTATTTAAATTGAGATTAAAAGAGTTCAAATTACGTGAATGAGAAAATAGAAAGGATAAAGAAGGTCTTGAACTAATTAAAATATTACAACAAATAAAACCTTAAAATGAAATGAGAGATCACAACTAACCTAAAATACCAACCAAAAACTCTATTAAGATTACTGGGAGACCGCTCAAAACAACGAGAAGCTCGAGTAAATGATAGTGGTCTTTAGCATTCGTCGTAACAAACATAAGAACGGCCAAGACCAAAGAGGCCACACTAAGCACCAAAGGCATGACGTGCACCATCTTCTCCTCCTCCTTCTCCTTCAATCACCTTGGGTTTAAGACACCCCGAGACCAGGTTTAATATGGCACCATTCTAACTGTTACCTCGTCTAACCGTTGGAAACTGAACATCTTTAATTATAGCCATTAGCCATATGGTGTTTAATTAAAGAACAATTAAGTACTCATCGACGTGGTAAAATTTATAATAATAAGGGAGTATTTTATATATGTAATTGTTTTAAGTTTTGAATGAATATCGTTATAAAAATATGATTATATTATTTAGTTATAAAATTATTTATAAAACTAATGTTACTATAAAATCAGAATACAATGTCATTTTAGAATTATTTAGTGAAATTCATAATTTATGCAAACAAATGAGTAATTATTATGGGTATTGTACATTTTCAAAAAAATGAAATATATATATATATATATTATAATGATTGTTTTTTATTAACGTTTTATAAATTATTTATAATATGTATTTTGTTGTAGCAATTTAATTTAACCAACTTTGTTAAAAAAATATATTCTTATTTGTTTTATAACTTTTAAATTTAGATGAAATAATATATATTGGATAAATTATTATTATAAAGATTATTAGTTTATAAATAATTAATAATAATTTTAAATAATGAAATTAATGATAGTAATATTTAAATATTTTATAATTAAAAATAAATACACGTTGGTTTCAAATTAATTGGAATGTTATTTATTAAGATTTAGAATATGAATTATAAATATATATATAATTTATAAATGTAAATATATATATATATATAATGTCCCCTTTTTAATAAAATTATTTACGTTATGATTTATATAAAAATATACATAATAATTTATAAGCTTAATTAAAATTCATTTATTTATATTGTGATATATGTTTACAATAATTAAGGTAATAAGTAAACATTAATTTTCTAAAGAAATGTTTAAATAAAATTAACTTTTGACTTTATAATTTATATTAAATGAAAAATATATAATCATAAAGTTAGATAATATAATAATTGATATAATATAATAAATAAAATTTAAAATATAACAATAGGGAAGAGAAAGTCATGGGATTTGAAGAAGGAACCAAATCCCGTATAGGATTTGGGGGAGGGACCCCGTATGGGTAGCCGCCAAGTGGACAGAAAACAAAAGAGTAAAATAAATAAATAAATAAAGATAAAATAGGGCAAAAGAAAGTTTATAAAAAAAATATAGGAAGGATGTCCACCTCCCTCCTCGCACAGTAAGCCAGCTCGATAGAGGCACCACCGGCGATGCCATCGATGTCGTCGCATAGCCATCGGCCGCCCAAGCGCTGCCGCCTCAGCACCCTGCGACCCTTGTCGTCGCCTCACCATCGACCTTCATGAGCACCTCCCTGACTTCCAATTTTTTCTCCCCGCATGACCGAACCAGTAGGCCATCACCCTCACCCCGCTCCCTCTCCACTACAGCCGACGCCTGTGACCCTTAAAGGGTACCTTTTTCCTCACCTTTCCACGAACATACCCCACTTTTCCACCTAATTTAGGCTCCTTAGATAAGTTTATATGGAATATATTTATATTTATATTTTTGCATTATTGTTTACCCAACTCAAAAAACTGTCCTCGTCGTTGGTATTCATGCTGTTGGACCCTCGGGGGGAGTGAGATGAGGCCTGCCAAGCATCCCCAAACCTTTTAAATTTTCACTGATGCGGGTGAAACCCTACGGGTGATAACCTTTCCAACTTTCTCTTAACCTCCCGAAGACCCCTAGAAAGCCTCTTCCAACCCAAATCTTCCTCCTTAGTCTTGGTAAGGGTAGTTTTTTTAAAAGATGGGGCTGAAGCCTCATTTGTTATTAAAGAAAAGTAAAAACCTATTTAACTAGGTAGAGGGAGACCCATTACATAGCTCGAAGGCCCAGTGGGAATTTAGCCCATTACATGGCCCGTAGGCCCATTATTTTGGCCCAAGACCCATTCTGTGAATAATACTTTTACAATACCCATGCTACTACAGTACTGCACAGTACCCGCCGCTGCTACAGTTCCCTGTCGCCGCTACAATGCCCGCCATTACTATAGTTCCACCACTTCTACAGTACGCTACAATACTGCTACAGTACCTGTGCCCGATGGGTTTTGAACCCCCATTTTACATGTAGATTTAAGGGTGGTATTTCATTCTAGTTTACATTTAAATAGTCTTATATAAGTTTATAAAATTATACTGCTTATATATATACGGGCGTACAACCTTGTTTTTTGTTTTCAAAACCCTAAAAACCCTCCACACACCCTCTACATTTAAGGTTTCAAGCTTTTCAAAGGAGAGTTCTAATTATTTGGAGTGCAAATGAGTTTTTACATAAGTATATATATGTTTATACTGTTTATATATATATATATATACATTTTTATCCATGTTGAAACCCCTGAAATTCCTTTCTTATATACGTTTTTGAGGATCTTAGGTTTGGTTTAGGATGTTTTCAGTTTTTATTCCTCATGGAAATCAAAGTTTACATTTATGTTTATATATATATATATATGTTATTGTACGGTCCATGCATGAACTTGTTGGGACAGTATCACCTTCCATTTTTCTAGGGAGATTGTTCATGATTTGTAAACTCAGGTAGTTTATGTATATTTAGTTATGAAATGCTTCTATCATATATCTTATAAATACACATATATATTTTCGGGTGTATACACATATATACATAATCTCAATCCATATCAATTTTTAAGGTTTCCAAATAATCCAGTAAGATATACTAAGAATTATAAAGGTTGTTTTTGAGTCTAATTTTAATATGAAAAATCTCTTTTTGAAAACATTGTATATATATATATATGTATAATTATATAATCATATATATATATATATGTTTTCCAATACAATGCAGTTATAATTTTTAAGAGATAAATACTAATCTTAAAATAATATTTTAAATGCGAACTAGGTTTTTGGTTTAAATGTAATTATGTTTATAGTACAAAAACCTTAGTTATTTTATATTTCTGTACATATGGTAACTTATATAGTTGAACTTATATGGGTTTGGTTTTCAGTCAAGTAATTAATTAATGGTTAGAAATATTTAGATCTTAAGGAATTTAATGGACTTTGATTAAATTGTGTAAAACCCTATATATAAACTTTTCGTATATATGGTTATGTAAAATGTATTTATAGGTTTACTTTCCAAAACCATATTTTCAATTAATAATTATCAGGACTTAGTTTATACATCGATACATGTAAGATTTTTGTAATGTTGGTGGCTATTATGACAATATATATGTTTCACTAATGAGCTTGTTTAATTGAGTTTCACCCATGTTGTTCCCATCTATAGTCTTATTACTTAATAATACCCCTACATATATGGTCATTGGTTAATCATGTTGTGATTTGGTCTAAATGTATGCTCACTAGAACTTTTATCAGCATGCACGTAATTAAATTTGCATGAAATATGGACTTTAAACTCAGAAGTTATCATTTCATGTGGAAAACCCCATTCATTCATCATTTTATGTACTTTTATTATTATTACATGTGCAAAAGATATTTCACTTATCCATGCCTGCCTTGGGAAATGGTTATCATCAAACTTTATATGTTCATTGTCATATCATGTATTTCTACCGTAAATCTACAATAGTTTCATTATCCATTTTATTTATTGTTATATTCGATAATTCATGCATATGAAAAATAATAAAAAATTAAATTAAATTACCCAAAGTAGTATGGGACACCTTGGGTAATATCTAATAAAATTAAATTAAATAAATCAAAGTGGTATGTGCACTTTGATTTATGAGGTATGAGGAATGAATTGGACTTATTATGTGATGGGTGAGGCCTGCTATATCCCCTCGATGCATCGATAGGTCTCTTCAGAAAAAACAGTGTCATGGCACAAGGCCTGACAATACTTACTATTCAAGTGAAATTCCTGGACATAGACGGTTTAGGTGAAATTCCTGGACATAGACGATTTAGGTGAACTTCCTGGAAATAGATGATTATGGTCTTCGCACAAGGCCTTGACACAGTCTGACATATGCATTTTCCTCATTTTGACTATGTAATTTATTTAACCAGAATAATATTTTATTTGTAGAATATTGGTTAAAGAGCTTATGGAATAAGGATGAGGCCTTAATCAATTGATGTCTTGGCCAAGGCCTCGACAATATGTTTACAGAAGGTTCTGTATTAAAATTCCTCATTATGTGTATGTTAATCAAGAACCATTACTTATGAGTATGAATTTATGTGCATATGACATATAATGCATCATCAGATTTTTTTTCCAGATTATTAATGAAAATGCTAGCACTACATTTATTATGTCATCATGTGCATTTAAATAAGATGGAGTGATATTAATTATGAACAACTCTGATAATATTATTGTCTAGTAGTATTAGAACACCATGCATTCTATGTTGTTCTTACTTAGTAGTTTTTATGTATCTTCAGGAAAGCATAATTATATTGATAGTTCAGTAACTTTTAGTGGTATGTTCAAATACTTGTTCATCTCTTGCTTTAAATGTTTTATAGATACCATTGAGTTGTTGTGATCTTTTCTGAAAAGGAATTATTTTATATCTGTGAAAGTATTTTACAAGGGTTGTTTTTATAAACGGTATTAAGTATTTTCGAAACCCCATACTGAGTATTTCAATGCTCACCCTACATTTTTGATTAAATTATTTCAGGTTACAGTTTTAAGAGATGGAGCATTTCATAATGCAGTTGGTTTTCCCAAAACATGAACATCATGAGCCTCTGTAATTTTGGGACATGATGTATTATTTGTAAATGGTTGAAATGAAATTTTGATACATCATACCTCATGGGCACTGGCTCCGGGCACTCGGAGGTCGGGTCCTTACACATTAATTTTTTAATCAAGTGGAATCATATACCTAGGCACATTGGCCACTTTAAAATCCTTGATTATAAGGGAGTAATGGTTTATCAGCTAGCACTACCTCCAAATCTGGCTCGATATCATTAATTATTCAACATATATCTCCTAGGGAAGTACTTACCAAATCCATCATATCAACTGAATCAAGAGTATTAAAAACTAAAAAATGACCTATCATAGGTGAAAAAATCTATGTAGATCTTGAACTATAGATAAAAGGTTCTACAGAACAATACAATAAACGAGATCAACGTTTTTAAGAGGAACCATTTATTTGAAGATGTCGATTGGGGACCAAAGGATCCAATGAGGCATAAATACCTTCACCTTATCTCAATTATGAAAATGAGTTTTAATTTCATTGATGTAATTTCCTAAGGGGGTGAATGTAAAGAGAAATCATTTTTTAAAATAATATTGGTTTCTTGAATATGTGTGTGTTACATATTATATCATAAATGAAGAATATCAAGGGAAACCAAAAAAAATTATATTCCTAATAGTGGTCATTTCATTAGTTTTCTGTAAAACCAATCATCTAAAATCATTAACCCCAATGTAAATATTATATAAAGAAAACAAAATATTAGTAAACCAATCAACATATTAAGAAATAAAAATATAACCTTAGGGATATTTTTTTAGATTTTTGACTGAAATAATGAAGTTGAATTTTTAAGGTATAAATGGGAAATGTGACCATTGAAATTAAATTTTTATATAACCATTTTTTAAATATGACCATTGGAACCTATACCCTTGGTTGATTATTTTACCATAATAATTATTTTCTTTAAGTAGTTGTGAAAAATGATAACTGATACATAGAGAAGAATTCATTTCCTCAACTAGAAGAGTCATTCAGTTTGAAGCACATTTGTCTGAATGTTGGAGGGAGGTATCATCACTGTGGTTTTCCCATTAATGAGACCAATCTAACATCTGTAACTCAATATTGAATTAAATCACCCATTTTTTATGTGTATGTTTTTTAGATTACCACTTAATCAATTTTAGATGATCTATCCCAAAAAACCACCACCATCATAAAACATTCCCATAAGGTGTATGCAGGGGAAATAAGGGGTGACATGTCTAGACATTAGTTAAATAATTTCTAAATAATTTCATATAAATACAATTTTTATTACATAAATTCACCTTATGAATTATTTCTCATATTAAAATATAGTTTTTATTGAGTAGATTTTTTAAATTTTATTTTTGGATGAAAATAAAACATAATTATATTTGTACAGAAAATATATAAACATCTATAATAGACTCAAGTTTTCTAAATAATATTCATATAAATTATATGTCCCTTTAGAACACATTATCAAGATAAAAATGATAATATAATTTTATAATGTCCTAGGAATTTTGTATATGTATCTAAAATTTGACTTTTCCATAATAAAATAATACTTTTAAATAAATAAATATTTGTATATATAAGTGTTAAAATTATAATATTTATATAACATTATTGAATAAATTAAAAATTTTAAATCATCATTCAAAATTTATTTTAGTTTAAAATTATATAGTTTTTTTTAAATAATTTATTTTACCATTACATGTAGAAATACAGTTTTGGGTTTTCGATATCTTTTATGAGATCATATTTCTTTTATAATGATGTAACAATTAATGAAACCCAATTCACCGCCTATAACATTTTATTTTATTTATATTTTTAGATTTAATATATTTTAATCAATTTCTACACTTATTATTGACTTTCCAAATCCTAAAAAAGAAAATATGATTTAAAAAAAATTATTTTGTAAAATCTTCACTATTCCCTCCCAAAATAAGTATTCAAATATGAAATTAATTTCTAGTGGATTAAAATAACTAAAACTTTGACCCATATTTCTCAAACCATGAAGAAAAAACCATGGGTAAGCCAATGTTTTTTTCATTTTCCATAACCTAGTTCTCGGTTAACTGTATTCAGAAATTATGAAACAATTTTACTATTTTATCTACAAATTCCCTCTAATTTATCATTTTCCATTCATCCTAATACATCCTACACAATTTTATTTTCATCCCCCCAAAGGAGTCCTCCCACTGTTTCCACATGTTCCCATGGTTTCATACCTCATGATCTAGGATTAACTCTTTAAGGTAAGGGAAATATTTTGTTCTCTTTTCCATTCAAGTTACTTTTTCATGTCGTAGGTCATCTAACATACAAATAAAGTTCTTTTGTCTACATTATATTATCTAATTAATAAAATAATAGTATTTTATGAATTGTATACCCTTGTCCCCTCTAATTTTAAACTTTTTTAAAACCATATTTTGTACCTACCATGTGACTAAATTTTCATCAAAAATTTCACTCTTTTATTTGATAAATAATCATTTTCCTTTTTATTAAAACACAAATAGATCTCTTATTTTAATTTAATTTTTAAAAAGATGTAAATGTAGTTTTTTACTTGTATTTTTATTTACATTTATGAAATTCAAATTTATTTTCTACGGTTAGAATGGATATTATGACCATGTCTCTAAGCAATTTTGTTCGTAATGAACTTTTATTAGTAACTAATGGTTTATTTCCCATGGTTTATTAATGAAATGATTTATTATAATATATGTGGATCATATGAAATTAAGACATATAAATGATTCACCCTGATATATCTCCAATGCGTTGGGAAAATAATTTAATCTCTAAAGATTACTTCTTTTCTAATAACGTAGTGAATAACATCGGTAAATTTCATTTATGACACCACGGTGACAACCCATGGTGAAATAATTTTGAATATATAATTTAAATGATATGGGCACATTTCCATGTAATGATTCACATTCATTTTATTATGATACGACTCATGATCTATTGTTAAATCTATATTATTATGACATATGTAATTATTGTTATTCCTTATTATCACATGCTAAATATTTCCCTTCCTTATTCCCTTATTGGGCCCCATGCTCACCCATTTCATTTTTTGGATGTACGTAGGTTATGTGATATAAAAAATTCAACATTGTGTTAACCTATGAATATGTATTTCAATTATATTATAATAATGCGTTATTTTCTCATGTATTATGTAACTTATTTCCAAGAAACTAAACATTAAAAGAACTTATATTTGTACCATGTAATAAAAAGTAATGTAATAAAAATAATGGATTCCATATCTTCTGTCATATAAACCAATCAGGGAATTCAGCCTTCCAGAAACATCTAATGGGGTGCTCCCCTCATGAAAATTATATGCAGTCCCATACAAGGTCTATGATTAACCTAAAAATCACTTAGTCTCACTGAGCGCACTGTACCCAACATTGCCTCCATAATGAGGCACTAGTATTCTCCCTACCGCTATCTTGGATGGTCCTCGCTAGAAATCCCCATGGGTTGAGATTTCTTTCCAAAGTGGGTCGAGGGTATGGAAAAGCCACAACGATTGTCTCGCCATTTTTTTGTTACAAAAAAACTAAAATAAATCACATCTCATTTATAAAATAAAATATATAAGTTATATATTATATTCTCTTATATATATATAATATCATAAAATTATTATATTCTTTTATTTTTTACATCAAATTATCTTTTCCAAATGTCAATTATTTTAACATTTTATAACAAGGCTTTAAATAATTACTATTAGATATAATTACATAAATAATCACATTTTTTTGAATTCTCATAAGATTTTTTCAATTAGTTAAATCTTACAATATAAATTATTTAATTTTTTTTAAATACTCAATTTTTGTTAAAATAATTATAATTTGAAAAATATATATTAATAATAATCTTAATTATAACTATGTTTCTTTTTATTAACAGAATGATATATTTTAAAAACAGATCATTATAAATTATTATTCTAAAAAAATTTATAATTAAATTTATTAAAATGACCTCTAATTTATTTAATAACATTTAAAGGTATCCTTGGGATATTTAATATTTAACATTAAAAATAAAAATTGAAATTATAAATACATTAATTTAATAAATTTTAATATGTATTCATTAAAATCATTTTGAATAAACTACTATATATTGTTTTAATAATTAAAATCATCGAATTTCATAAAATAGATTCCTAAATAATTTCTTATTCAGATTTAAATTTTAAAATATCAATTTTTAGACCTTATTTTTAAAGGAAAATACTCAAATTCCCTATATGATACATTATACCACCATAAAAATTATTTTATACTTGATATTTTTTAGTCATACTAAAGGAAAATTTCGAAATTCCATTTCATAATTTGGAAATTAGATTCACAATAATTATATATTCGTAAAGGTCACATAATTTCTTATAATTGAAAAATAAAAAATCTAACTCTATGATTTTTTCTCAATCTAAAAATATCTAAATTACATGTTTTACTAAAATAATATACATCAAAACATAATTTATTTTTAACCAGAAATCCTAATAGCTGAAGTTAGCAAGATGTTTCAATTTTACCATTTGTAATCCCCCATGATCTACACTTTCAGATCATGTAAAAATTATTAGGAAAAATTTTGTAATATAAATAACTGAAAATATACAATCCATTGTAAATTTTAGGGTTGTTTCTGGTTTAGGAATTGGAGGAAAAGGACCAGTAATAAAAATTATCATGGTTAAAGTAACTAATAATAAGGAATCTATTTCCCTTTTCTCATGTTATACCTTTATCAATTCTAATCTCCTTGAATATTCTAAATGATCATAAATAATTTTTATGAAACATACGGTGAGAAAAGATATTTAATATATGGTTTTTACCAAACTAATAAAATACGTTTGGAAAATGTAATTGAATATTCATTTAATTTTTTTTCATTTTATACCAAAATATATATTTGATATATAAGTTTTCTAAAAATATAATTCTAGGGTTTTCAAAATATTTCATTCAAAAACAAATTAAAAATCCTTTGAAACAACTTATAATTTTGAATACATTTTATTGAAAACACTTTTTCAAAATATAATAACATTTAATGACATTTCTATAAAATGATATCTTGAAATGATATAATTACATTACCTGAAATAATAGAATATATAGCCATTATTACTCACATAAAATTTTTTATGGAATATATTGGATTCAGCCTGTATAAAAAATAATAAATAACTAATTTTTATAATAATAAATTCATTTACATAATAGAAAACTTGAAATTATTTGTTTCTTTTTTTACATAAAATATTAGATCATAAAGACAATACCTAAAATTGAAATTTGAAATTATTATAATATTTTTTTATACATACATGAAATGATTCAAAAGATTATTGAACCCTTTTATAAATATTAATTTGATAAAAATGTAGTAATTATAATGAATCCATTGTAATAATATATATATATATGGTTGAAGAACATGAAATTTAAAATGATATATATATATATATATATATCTTATGATAAACGCAAGAATGAAAATTCCTAAACAATTAGATGTTTTGAAGTAAATAATCATGGATTTTCAGAAAAATAAATATTTTTATATTAGTAAGTATATACATTAATTTTTTTAATAATTTTTATATATACAGATATAAAATGAAATCCCCTTATATAATTATTTTCATTAAAAACTCCTTCATAATTAGAATACATAAATTAGGATTGAAACTAATACAAATATACGTATTCATAATGAATATGAACATGATTTTTCCAAATAATATATACATAAATATAATGCTCCCTAAAAATAAAATTGGATACCAAAAATGTGGGGATTCTACCTCCTTGGAGTACTCAGACCAAGTTAAATGAGAGAGTGGGAAAGCATGGTTGGATTGTGACATGAGTGAAGATGACTTCTCCATATGAGTAGACACTTATATATAAATATTTTTTTGGAAAACGTGAATTTTTTATTCTTAGATGAATTGGGTTTTTTATTGACAGTTTTACAATGTGGTTATATCCTATGTGTCTCATTTAAGGGGTTTAAATATATGGTTCATGTACTGTTAAAATGATAAATTGAGGGTATAAAAATGGAAATAATATTATTTGGAATCACTAAAACATTATTTCAATTTTTTAGAAGGTATTTATATATGATTTATTGAATACTTATTTCAGATGAAGAAATTCCTCCCTCGTGAATCTGTGTTTCTATGGGTATATATCCTAAAAATAGTTTGAGGATAATGAAAAATTGACCAGTTCATCATATTGTATATGAGATATTTGTACTATAATTTACATAAAATGGAAGGTGGAGAATAAGACAACATGAAATAGGATTTAATGATGACAGTGAATTTGGATGCTTTAGTTGGTCTAGGTAGAATCTGGGAGATGTTGTGAATCATTGAGGGAGAGAGGTCTCGTGAGGAAGGAGATGAATCAGAACAAATATCGGACGACTACTATAATTTGATCCAATGGTCATGATATAATAAATGTTTTTAAATGGTGAACAATAACTATTATATGCATTCCCCCATCAAAAGAGAATTTGGTTATTCACTACCATATAAACCAATTGGTGAATTTACCCTTCCAAAAATTACTATTGGGGTGCACCCCCAACATGCCATATACACAGGCCCATATAGATGCTAAGCCTAACATATACATGAATCAATCCCTTTATGCATTATGTGTCTAATATATGCCTCCATAGTGAGGCACTGGTCTTTCCCCAACCACTATCCTCAATAATCTTTACCGAATCTCCCATTGGGATGAGCTTTCTACTATATATATATTTTTTAAACTCATTGAATTCTTATTTTATATTATTTATAATATCCAAAAAACAATCCCACATGTTAATTATTTTAACATTTTATATATGGGATTTTTAATTATAATTATATATTATTACTATGATAATCACATTTTTTCAATTGAAAAAATTTGACAAATACATAAAAAATAAAATTAACATGGGTTAATAATAAAATGTTATTTAATAGTAATTATAAGTTAAAATAAGAATATTTTAAAAATAATAAATTCATAGTCATCTTAATTTTAATTTTTATTATTTTTTAAATAAGGTGATATAATTTAAAAATATAGTATTATTAAATATTCTTCTAAATAATTTAATAATTACTCACCTTAAAATGACTTCTAATATGTTTAATAACATTAAAATGCCTCCCTAAAAAATTTAATAATTTACATTGAAGATACCAACATAATGTATAAATACATTCCTTTAATGAAAAGTAATATATATGCATTAAAATATTTTACAATAAAAACTATATCTTATTTTATGATGAAAAAACATTTAAATTCACAAAAGGGAGATTAAATCATTTCATAGGTTGTTTAAAATTATTAAATCGTTAAGGCATTACACTTTTATTTTATAAGAAAATGACCAATTTCTTGAAATGATACAATAATGGATGGGGTATATGTAAATCCCATAACCCAAAAATCCCAGAGTTGGGGGTTACATTATTACATTGAAATAAGATACAATTGATCACTTCCCAATAGACATAATAGTTATGTGGAATTGGTAAACTAGATACATACTTGAGTCTCGTATTACATTTGAAATCATAAATGAAATCTTGGGGAAAGTAAATATTTTACATACTTAAACTAATTTAATGATTCCTTCTTCTTATCCCCAAGACTGGAAACCATAACACTGGAGTGCTAAAATGCTCAATAAGGGTTACATATAGTGGAAGATGTAATGATTCAACAATATATAAACAATAAGGAAATGAAATTAATGGAACTCCCATTCTATTTAATCAGTAACATTAGTAGAAAGAGTATCATGGAAGGAATAAATAATGATAAAATAATTCTATATAAGTAATCACATTATCTTGATGCTAATCTATCAATAATTTCAACACAGTAATATCATATATAATAAAAAATTTAATTCATAATAAAGGAAATACTTAATATTGGACTTCATTATCTCAGAAATCATGATATCTATATTTTCAATACCTTATACCGTGATTGTTTAACTATGGGTATGCATGCACCAAAAAACCATTTAATGATAAATTTTGGTTTTCTCTCGTGACACCTATCAATATGTTGAGGGTCTATATAATTCCAGACCCACTCCATACTAGTAAATACAAATCATTCATTATATATTAAATTATTTATTTACTTCACCATCAATATGCATTGTAAATAAATAGTTGAGACGTTAGGATCAGACCCACCTTGATCTTAGACCTTTAAGAATAATAAAATGTGTATTTTTTGAATAATGAAAAAATATATTTCTATATTTACCCATTAAATCAATCAAATTTTACCAAAATATCATATTCAGAAATGATATATAGTTTGAGAAATAGGTTTATTCTTGTTATAGATTATGGATATTTGATGGAAATTTATTTTCCAATGATCATATGAAAATGAATGTTTCATGGGAAGGATAATGGATAAGAAATAAATCGATAAAATTAATGTTAATAAATTGAATCATAAAAATTATCATAAACCATGTCATGACCCAACCTATTGGTTATCAAGCCACATCTATCTCAATCTGGAATCCATAGGATGGGGACTGTTGACAAGTGTCGTAAGGCATAACTAGTGTGGGTGGCCTTTGCTTAATGTACATGTACGAAAACCCCCAAACATCTCCATCCAACAGTGTAGAGAAATAATAATAAAAAATTAATTAATATTTTATAAACCATGAATTAAAAACATATAGTGTGTACATGAGGATTACTATGAAAATAGAAATTAAAAGGGAAAAAATACACACCCAACCAAAAAGATGTCAAAGCTGACAAAAAATGGAAAGTAAAATGATGAAACATCCTTGCTAAAAATCTCCAAGATCTGACCACCATATGTGGTCCAATTTGCCATCATACCCCATGATCTTCTATAGTCAATGTTTACTCGTTCTTCATATCCATAAGACACAACATGTGTGTGAAAATCCTCTACGAGCGTGTGTATATACATACCCAGTAAGATTCCCCAAAAACTATAGGGAGTGAAAAAGTGAAATGGTAGGAATAAATAGAAAGACATATCATACAAAATTAAATTGAGTAAATAGATTATAATAATAAGGATATAGATATATATATTCCTAACCCAACAAATCCCAAAACAGAGAGAAGGGGATCTCAATCTCATAACCTTTCCCAGTAAAAGAGTTTCAACAGTTCTAAATGTCGCTCAACAATGCCCAAAATCTCATGTGACTTATGAATAGAAAACATCAAAATCAATCCAAAGCTCTCCAAATTGCTAAAAAGTCGTGGTGAAATGATATATATGTTTTGTACCCATACCATGGTACAAAATTAGTGTTCCCCTATAGTATTCAGTGGAGGACACATGCACAGTTTCTACAGGAGGGTACAACTCTAATAGTTGGTAGAGGAAATGTAACCTAGCTCAGTAAGTGGGTTCCACTATAGCAGTCAGTAGATGAACCATTACCATCCCAACATGAGGGTTCCACTCAAATAGTAGATAGAGGACCTATTCCCAGCCTTGGTGGAGGGTTACACTCTCATAGTTGAGGACCAATTCTCCTGCTCTATATACGGCTTCCACTTGAGGGATATGTATAGGACCCATTCCCTATCCTAGAATGAGGTTCCACTTCATGTATAGATAGCAGACCCATGACCTTTGCTAAAAAATTGTGACACTCTATAGCTAGGGAGAGGACTCATGCCCTGCCAGTTAGAGGGTTCCAGTCTAAACCTAATGGTGATCCTTTCTAATCACTTTCATCTACATGTCTCACATAAATAAGATTCATGCCCATAATATATCATATCATATCTCCTTGAAAATTTTGAATTCCAAAATCACCTTCTATATGATAGAACACTTGATATTGGGTACTGATGGGCCAAAAATTTGATTCCAAATGAAATAGTAAAATTAAATTGAAGTTTCCTCACAAAGGAAGAAGGGGTAAATTGCATGTAATGGGACCAAAAAAATGTGTGCTCCCACTGCATCATATGGAATTGTCTATACCAGTATATTTTATACTTCCCATGTAAGGATATATTGAGTGAAGATTTTCTATATGGTATATCTTATCCACTCAGTGCCATACCTTTGATCCTGATTGTGTCTATGTATCCATTTCACATTTGTGTACTTCGTCCTATGGAATGTTCCTAATTGTTCTTATTCCCATGTACTCCTAAAATACATTTTGGTTAACCAGAACAATGTAACACGACATTTGGGGGTTTTATATGTCATGATATACTTATAGTCTTGTGGATCCCTATCCATTGTATTTAAGGTCCTAAAACTTCTATTTAATTCAGACTACACACTATATATTTTGTATTTTTATAGAGAGTTAGATTTTCTATCTATGCCCCACATCCAAAAATATCTTCCTTTGAATCCATTTTTTCCACCACAATATGGGTTAATCTTCCTCCTTCTATCATTTATGGCCCCTGAATGGCCAAAGAATCATTATTTTATTGAATCTTATAAAGGCTTCCTGAACCACCTCGCAACATAGTGCCTCTTATTGGCTCTCATTGCCTCACTTTTAATACAATTAATGGTGGAATCACTTATAAAATGGGATCTATCCATATACATCCTCAATTTATCGATCTATCCCTCACACGCATATCTGTTGATAATCTGGCAGGCTGATTGCGCTCGGTTCTGCCTAATAAGGTCGAATTGTAACCCCAAACGCCAATCAGTGATGAACATAATAAAGAGGGGTGAAACACCAAAAATAGGAGTGAAAAAAGAATTTCTCAAGAAATATTGAATAGAAAAATTAATTTGGGATATTTGGGTTAAAAATCATTGAATAATAAATTAAAAGCATTTTCACAAGAATAAGAAATGTCTAATATTTTGAAGATCAAATATGAAATGTTATCATGCTCTATATATTTAATCCAATGAGATAGAATCCACAATTAACAAGTCCTACCTATATATTGGATCGTTATTAATTAAAGAATGTGATCACCATCATTTTAATGAAGAAATTTAATTTTTTTTATCTTGAATCTACCATGATCTGGAGTCTCATCGTTTCCTTAATCTGATTCGACAATGAAGGGGAGAAAGAATGTCTCCTGATTCTACAATGGTTTATGAGGATAAAACAATGAATCAATATAATGGAATACTTATATTTGATTAATGAATTAGTTCAATTAATTATATAATTATATTTATTTATATAACAAAATGTACATTTCAATTGATGCTTTAATAAGAACACCCACACTGAAATATTCTATTCCCCGCCTAGGGTAAATATAGAATTTCAGACTCAATCAGGATCTGGGATATATGATATGATATTCCATTTATGGTTTATATTATTTTATTTAATAAACAAGGTGTGCGTAATATATAATATATTAACTTTTTTTGCAAAATTAATTAGGGACACACTAAGCCTCAAAATCACACTTCCTCACAAGACTTGGCTCCAAAAATATATGTTGAAATATTTAAACATCTTACAAGAGAAAAAAAGGTCTCTATATAAATCGTTCATACTATATTATTGAACAAAAAATAAAAAACTAGACAAATAAAACATGATATTATGAAATCCTCAATATATACCTCTCCCAAGACCTCTTATGCACAATCATGTGCTTCCTTATCACGTGACCAAAGGGGGTGGTCCATCGATGCAGTGTCCTCTCATGTGGATCCTCGGTCTCTAATGGGTGATCCATAAAAGTGGCTTCCTCCTCATATTCTAGTTTACCCCAGTCAATGTCATGTGAGTGGTCATGCACATATATCACTATCAAAAATTTTTGGAAGATGTCAGGCACCCAGTCTAACTATAGGGGTAGGTAAATGCAGTAAGAAACACCGCCAACCTTATGCATTATCTCAAATGGCCTGATGAACCTTGGGTATATCTTACCTCCCAGGATGAATCTATGCAGTACTATTTGTGGGGAGACTATTAGGAAAATGTGGCCTCTTTCTGAAAATGGAAGGTAATAGGGCAACAATTAGGGTAATATTTATTCTTTCATTTGGTCTTCCTCGTCTGCTCATGGATGACCTTGACCATCTCTTTTGTCGCCCGCACCATCTTTGGACCCATAAGGGATACATATTTGAAATATATTAAACAAAATACTGATCTGGGGGTATCCTTTATGTGGAATTATTAGAATAATGGTTTATAGTAGTGTGGTAGATATTGTTGCACAAAAACTATACCATGTTAAAATAACCCCCTACTCTGGCTAAAGTCTGACATGCAAGCCTTGGGCATATCCTACAAAATGCGGATAGTTCACACACTTTACCCATCTATCATGGGGTTAAATGCTATACTCATCCCTATATGGGTCTATAATTCTTCTTGAATTCATCTCCATAGTAGTGACATGAACCGTGGATCATGATCAGATACTATTTCTGGGGACACAACTTAGTGGTGAATAGTCTCTCATACATACAACTTCTCAAACTCTCTACTAAATTGTACACCATGATTTCTATAAAGTGTGTCAACATCATGAGTTTGTAAACTATCAACCATTTTGTGTTTTTATAATTCTATTTCCATGTAGTCCCAATAAAAAGTACATAGATATGTAAACCATTTCCACTTTTGGGTCTTAAGGGGATGCAACAAACCAGCTAGAACATAGTGATCAGCCTTCACCAGCATACAGGTGACACACTATAAATTGAACTCAGTTACACTCCATATCATTCCATCCAACAAAAAAATATCAATTATGGTCTCTATACATCTCCCCCAAACCTATATGTAAAGATAAAGTATAAATGTTTTACTATCACATCACCTCCCCCAAATCGTGATCAAGACCACCATATAACCCTGTATAAGGATGGAATGATTCAATCCTTTAGATAATCAACCAGGAAAATCTATTGATGATATATGGTCACAAAAGGCCTCATACTCAATGAATCACAACTGTGACTCTCTCATATGCTGAAGGAGTATAGGATTCAACACAATCAATTGAAGAAAATTTTCACCCTCCTCGTCCACTAGGGCCATCTGTATGGAATCCAACTACAAATAATCCCCTACAGAAAGAAAAGTTAAAAATTCCTACTTAGGTCACATACTACCATGTTTACCTTCCTCTAAGTACTGAATATATCAATTTCATAGTTGGGAAGAAACTCAAACCAACACTGTTAAAATGGGTTCATGTCTCTCTATATGAAGGCATACATGAGGCACAAATTATCTGGGTAAACAATGATGTGCTATCCAAGAATATAGTTCAACACTATCATTAGACTGAAAACTACTGCTTCCATCTTTATGTCTTGAGTAGTATAATTCTTTTCATGGGGAATTAGATTTCATGATCTGTATGTGATAAATTCCTTCCAAATCATCCAAATGAAACTAAGCCCAGCTCTCGATGCATTGTAATACACTACATACTCCTTTCCCTCCACCATTTTCCCCCAAATAAGTGAACTCTTCAACCTCATAATAAACTCCTAAAAGGAAATCTTACACTACTTTTTCTAAGTAAAAGGTTTCCCTAACCGCATCATGGTAGTCAATGTGGATGTAATCCTATATAAGTATACCAGAAACCTGATGTAGTATATTTTCAAGCCATGAACACTTTTCAGGTCTCACACATACTTGGTTGAATCCCAAGAACAAATTTATCTATCATAACTAGGTCAATAGGTTATCCATGATCCTAAATAAAATTCCCCTAGAGTAAACCACCCAAATATATAACTGGAATCTAATGATAATTCTTGTAAACTAGTGATCTTGAGGAAAATCTAGGACAATAATCATTTGATAAGAATGATACTCCTCTGAAGCAATGTATATGCGTATGCATTTAATCGAGATAACAAAAAACTGTTCCATTTATGGATGGAAGATCCGATTCATCACATACATAAAACATTTTGGGGAATTCATCACACAAATGGTAATCACTAGAAACCCATAGTGTACATAGAGACATTGGAATTAAAACATTATAATATCACCCCTACGAACTTTCAATAATTATTATCTAGACTGGTGATCGACCTTCGAGAACAAACTCACACCTCATAACTAGTTAAAATGACATCAATTCTCATAACGGGGGACTAATTCTAAATTTTTTCCTAGTTCATAAAATGATAACCCATGTGAAGTCCCAATCTCCCATCCACCATTTTACCAAACATCACTAGATATTCCTTTGGGGAAATGTTGGGACTACGCAATTTTTTTTGAATGGTCCTGAAAATAAAACTGAAACTTCCTATTCTTAGTAGGGTCCATATTATATGGAAAAGAACATCTCAAATTAGTCTTAGGATGTAGGTAGATACAAAAGTCTATCTCCCACCTCAAAAAAAATCTCAAAATTCAGTAGGGGAAGAAAACCATAAAATCCTCTATGACTGAAGGAATATAGATGCATGAAAAGACTACTGCATCATGTGATACACTCATCGACTAACAGTTGATTGGATACAGACTCCTACTCATAAAACATGTTCATCCTTCCAAATATATATCTCCCCCATAATGTATAATATCATCCAAATAATGAAAATGAATCTTAATCATCTGTTCTGATAATAAATTTCGGATCAAACTATGGGAAACACATCCATACACAATGCGATTTCATAGGGTTATGTCGTCATGGAAAAAGGTCACATATAGACCAATATCCAAAAATGTATATCTTGTATTTATGGATGATAAATGATACAGAATAACCATTCTTTATAAGAACCTCAAGACAACGTTGTTAATCTGTTTACTAATTTGCGAGCACCAACACTATCACAATGAGTTAATGGATGAAGGAATGAATCATACCTTTTTCTGATAATACTATAGAATGTGTATCATAAACAAATATCATACAACTACTCATCACATGTTCCATTGTGTCATTAGACACCACATCTATTGGTTATTTATATCCCCATCCACTAGTTCCAAAAGATTCACATGGGATGCATAGTGGTGGTGACTGAAGGATCCCATAGCATTATCCACCACCAAAAGATCCTCCCCCCGGATCCCCACCTACTAATCTTAAATCTCCTCCTTCCTGGGGGTACCCAAACCTATTCATCTAGATATTTGATCATGTAACTCTATCTTCGTTGGATGTTTATCCACTATTTTCCTTCACTCCTCGGCATGTGTAGTTGGATGCCTCACACCATGTGAACTCGCCTTTCAAAAGAATATAATATCTCCGCTTTGAGATAGCATGGACCTTTTGGTTCCCCTAACAACTATCCTGATCATGAAAAATAGATGAACTCCTACTCTAAAATGATTTCAACTAGCATCTACAAGCTACTACATATATATTATCCCTATCACACTCAGTTCTTTCTTAATCATCCTGGCATCCGTGTGACTTGAAACTCTCCATAACCTGGGCCTGCTCCAAAACATACACATTGGTGAGAATTAATAGGGGCACTCCACTGGAAAAAATATCTATATTAATTCCTTTCTCATACATAATTTCTCAGAATTAGCCATCTTGATTCATATCAATAGAGTATCATTTATACTTTGTGAACCACACTGCATACTAAGACACTATCATCCCTCCCTTTTTATTCATCATAAGATCCAAAATCTAAATCAAGTGCAAGTAGAATGGGTAGAACTCCTCAACAAAAATCTTCTAGTACTAGAACCATGGGAGTGTCAACCCATCATGAATTTGTGTTTCATAACTCCACCTGCAACCAACTACTCCATGGAAATGGATCACTGCCAGAGAAACCACCTAATCCTTTAGTGTCTCAATAATACTGAATATATGCACTTTCAAAAATTTCCAATCCTCCACTGCCTAGGGATCGGGTTCACCACCAAAAATCAATATTCTCTAGTACTAGAACTAATGAAATTCACAAATCCTATTAACATCCTCAACCAATCATGCTAGTATGATCAACTTCATAATTGGGTGAGGGTTGCTTCTACATGTGGACCCAGAGGAAGGATCTCATGGGATAGACCATTAAATGAGGCATTATAACTCATTGTATCATTTTTACAATTTAAAATTGGAAACCGACCCGACTATCATTATATAGGCATCCAAAATATTTAATCATGATGTAAAATGGTCAGATGAGAAATATATGTATATATATACACATAGTGGGGAGATAACTCAAGAAGGATAGTAAAAGTCTCAATATTATATCATTAATTTACCATTGGTCTCTACGACCATTTTTTCTCTATTCTATACCAATTATAAGGTAGTCAAGGTCATATTGAATGGATATGTCATCTTCTACACAAATAATGGATTCTATATCCTGAAAGCTACACTCATGATTCCCTAAATCTGAAAAAAAATTCCTCATAAGGGTCCTATTCTAAACATCATCCTAGGGAAAAAACAGCTCAGATACCATTCATTCAGAACCCAACCCAATCAGGCTCTAGTTTCAACTACCCTTAACCTGCATTCATAGGCTAGGTGCTAGCGACAAGCACTAAATTGAATTAATAGTATGAGACACCTTTGCCTAATTTACCAATGTATATAAAATCATCTATATTAATCTATAGGTTAGAGGAATAATAATGAAATGGTAAAAAATATTGAATATAAACAATGAAATAAAAACCTTTATTGTGTACAAGAGTACAAAAATGAAAAATGAAATTTAAACAGTAAAAATAGACACCCAACAATAAATATTCCCCAAACTAAAATAAGTAGAAATTAAAATTCATAGAGAGAATAACTCTTGATCTCCCATGTTCAACCACCATATGTTGGATAATGATCCACGTATTCCAATGCTCCCCTATTGTCACCATAAACATGTATTTTGTCTCCATAATACATGACATGTTCAGGAAAATCCTATATAGGGATGGATATATACATACCTGGTTGGACTCCCCAAAATATAAATGGAGAGAAGTAAGAGACACGGTAGAAAGGGATAAAAAGATAGCTCAAAAAAAGACAATAAACAGAATCCAACAACATGGATTCAAGTGTAAAAATTCCCAAATCAAATAATCCCAAATGAGAAAGAAGGGGATCTCCATCTCATAGGCCAGTCAAGGAAAAAAGTTCCCTCACATCCAGCAGTCTATCAATGATGCACAACATCTTACACAGTAACCAAGAAGAAATCATTCGAGTAAAGGAACACCTTTTCACTTTTCAAGACAAGTGGTGGTAAATAATCTCTAGGTTGAGGACCCATACCATATTACAGTAGGGGTCCCACTCAAGTAGTTCATAAAGGACCCATTCCTAGTCCTAGATAAAGGGTGCAACTCTTATTGTTTATTGATGATCTATACCTTACTCAACAAGAGGGTACCACTATAGTAGTCAGTATAGTATACATACTGAGACCAACTGGATGGTACCACTCGTATAGTAGATAAAGGAATCATTCCAAGCCCACCTAGAGGGTTCCAATTTCATAGTTGGGGACCCATACCCTGACTATGTAGGATGGTTTCACACAATGGGCAGGTAGAAGACTGATTCCCTGTCCCAGTAATAGGATACCACTCCCAAAAATCAGAGAGCACCAATGACTTGACCCTTGGGGGTTCCACTCAATATCTAGGTAGAGGACCCATGCATAGACCAACTTACGAGTGACACTCTAAATACCCTGGGGATCATGTCTAATCACTTCCATCCTGAAAAATTATATAATGAAGTTTAACACATGGTATATTAATACAACATGGAATGTGGTCCCACTTAATCACCATGTCATGTTCTTTTTGGAAAATAGATATCTTCTTATGTAGGTCTACACATCACATAGATGGTCGACACTTCCCATTCGAGCCCCTTAAGGTCCTACTAGTGCTCTTGATCGTCCCTATATAACCCACACCCATATGCATTGTTCGGAAGATGGAATGTTCTTATTCAGGGTTGTACATGTGAACTCACATAGTATATACTTGGTCTCCATCACAATTTAATATGGTTTTGGGGGGCCCAACATGGTATGTGAAACATATAATCACATAGACACATATTTTTCACAGAAAAATCCCCAAACACCATTTGTTCTTCAGAATACATGATGTGTAGTCGGGATTTTTTCGGAAAGATAGATTGTTTCTCTATGTTCGAGATATGGGATCAACACCAGAAATTCCATTAATTCACTAACCATCAAATGGTATATTCTTCCTTTGGACATAATTTCGGGGCCACTTGTTGTTGGAAATCATTCTTCCACATATTCACATAAAGGTATCAAAAACTACCTCGCATAGTCGTGCCTCTAATCATCTCCTATCACCTCACAAAAAATCTAATAATCAGTGGAATCTCCCAAAACTCGTGATCCATCCAAATACAACTCTGTTATTTCAATAACTTCCACACATTTGTATGTGACATGAATCTGGGGGTCTGATCGGGCTCTTTACGACCAGGAAAATTTAAATCATGACTTCGTAATCTAATTAGTGAATAATGCAGTGAATGGATATGAAATTAAAAAAAATATTTAAATAGTATTTTAACAAGAAAATGAAAAGGCTCAAATTATTTAAAAAATTGAATTGGGGATATTTTTGTGATAATTCAATTTAATAATCAATTTAAAATCATTGCACAGGAAAATGAAATGGCTAAAATAGTGAAAATAAAATTAGCATTGTGATCATGAAAAACATATTTAATCAAATGAATAAGAATACATAATTTAGGAGTCCTATCAAAATATCTGATCATTATTCTTTAAATAACATGATCACACAATATTGAACGTTGTTTTTTCATTCACTAGGTCTCGATCACCCTCTAATCAGAGTCTCATCGTCATTTGAATCTGATTCACCAATGAAGGAGAGGAATAAAATCTAATGATTCTCACAATGTTTATTCATCTAATCCTATAAAATCATTATAATTTTGTACTTATAGAAAATTTATGAATTACGTCAATTTTTGAAATAAATAATCATTTTCATTTATTTTACTAAATGCCCCCAGCCACAACATCTTTTATAAGAACACCCTACATCGACATATTTTATGTCGTGCCTATGGTAAATAAAAAATTTCAGATTCATCTATTGTCTTATATATGTTTTATTTTATATTATGATTAAAATTTGATCAATCTTATTTATGAAATTGTTCATGCATAAAAGAAAATATATTTAACATTTTTTAAAAATATATGTGTACACAGAGAGCCTCAGAAGTGCATGTCGTCTATGTAACTTGCTCTGAAATATATTTAGAAATATTTCAAAGAATTAAAAGTAAACAATTTCTCTATAAAAACTATCTTGATAATTGATAATGGTGATATATGTAAAATATATCTATAGTGAGGCATAATTAAAATAAAGGGTTTTTGTCATTGTTGAACATAAATTCCATAAAAATATCATTAAAAACAGTATTGATGAAAAATATTATTTTCCAATGATTTTAAAAATAATAAAAAAGAGAATATGGGAAAGAAAAAATTTAATATATTATTATAATATTGTGATGGAGTATTTATGACAATAAGTATTCATGGGGCTGGGACATTCTAATTATGGAGAGTCTTTTGAAACATATTTTCTAATAAAATTTCAAAAATAATTTTTTTTGAAAATTATAGGATGATACCATTTAAATTATTTCACAAACAATCAATAATTGGAAATAATTACATTAAAAATCATAGGAAAATATTAAAATTATTCATGAAAATATTTTCTTTAAACATGGTTTTTGGAAGAAAAATGATTTTGACTGAAGAGTTAAATAATGACGGATTTTATTGAAACAATTAACAAACTAATTGTAAGTAATATAGTGAAAAAATGGTATTATTACATTATAATTTGATGAATTACAAGGAAATAATATAATTAAATGGTCTTATTAGATATTGATAAAATAATACCCTTCGATGGAAATTTAATCATAAACAATCTCGAATAAAATGCGATTGAAGATTGAACCCTTACCACTTTAGTAACATTTGAATCATAACCCCCATGAAATAAATTACATGAGATGAAATATATCATTCCATGAATATGAATATATTAATGATATAAAATATCAGAGGGGTAGTAGATACACACTAAAAAAATAGGTGGATAATTCAAAAATGTCTCTATATATTAAGAATTTAGATGAATCATCTTACAAACAACATACCGTTCAAGTGAAGATTAATATATGAATTGATTATATATATATAATATAAATACATAAAAATAAATTGGAAATAAGACATAAAATAATCAAAATAAATTATACATATAACTTTATAATATTAAAAACAATCAAGTGGTAATATAACCAATTTAAAAGAAATTATGTTATAAAATTCTATTCATCTTGGTATATTATACGTCAAATACACATGGATGAAATAAACAAAATTAAAAAATATAATACCCTGATTTATTAATTATTAATTATATTAAATGTAAAAGTTGTTTTATATACACTACACAAAAGAAACTAGGTCATTACATTAAAATATTCTTCAATGATGGGAAATTGAGAGGGAATGACTTACTTCACATTGAACATTACATAAATAATCATTAAAATAATTTTTAATGATTTTAAATGTGTAATAAATTTATAATATAACCATATTGATTTTTATAATATAATATATGATCTTCTTATAACATCTTACCACTCGTTACTTATTAATATTTCACTATTAACGTTCTTTAGAGTGTTAACATCGTTGCTTTCTATAACATGTTTTTAGTTATCATGCATATGATATAGTTAAATCATATCAATAATGACTTTAAATTAATAATTATTACATTTATTCACTATATAACTATATAAAACCATTCTCTAATGTTTAACATAGAAAATTAATTGCATCGCTTCAAGGAGATGGAAGGTAGTACAAATGAACGGGTGACGGTATCAGTCCCTTAACAGTGAAACTTTAGATAAGTGGATAATATATTAATATTCAAAAATTAATATAATTTAATATGTCTCATATATAATAATATTTCTCATAATTATTACTATACATGCAATTTATGTGTGGATAACAAATTACATATATTTGTGATGTGGTAGAATGACACACACATGAGAAATGGCTTATTTCCCAATTGAAGGAGATTGGGATACTGAATGAATTTTTTTGATATAATAATAATAACATATAATCATTTTGGATACACTAATATTTTTATATTTTTATTTTAATGAAATAATTGATGGTTTTAATATAATAAGTAAAAAAATAAAGATCAAAGTGAAGACAATTACCTTCATATAGATAAACCACATTTGGATATCTTACTACGGATTATAGGTTTTGTCTTTGTGAATGAATTAATGTTATGGAATGATTCTATTTATTTTGATGATATATTTTGAAATTTGTCTAGATAATATGAATGTATAAATATGTGTGAAAAAAGTGAGGTGGGGTGTTCCCATTTATAATTGAGACGGGCTAACATTTTTGTTAACACTCAAAACTATTTAGTAATTGGAAGTAACTCTCAACCAAGGTGCCTCCAAAAATGATAAATAATGGTTTTAAGGAATTTAGTGTTAAGAAAATCCTACACCATAAAAATAAACGTGGTTTATTCATGTTATTACCATATCATCTATATTTAATTAATATTCCCATTTTATTTTTCACAAAAGTAATTAGTTCTATTATTTTACAAAGTAATTTATTCTTAAGTAATAAAATTAAAAAAGAGTTAATATATAATTTGGTCCCACTAATTTTAAATATTATTCTCATTTCATCTAATAATAAAAATATGTGTTTTTTATAATTAATTTTTTCAAAAATGCATCTAACGCACAAAACCCCGTTGTAACCTTAACTTCGACAATTAATTATTACTATATTTACTATTCATTGTGACTAAAAATTAGGTTTCTATTATTACATAGTATTAAATATTATCATATAAAATATTAAATCTATTTCATTAAATTCAATTAATCTTAGTTTCATAATTTAATATAAAATTAAACCCACAAGCAAGATGAAAATGTAGTTTTGCAATGAAACATTTTCTTTAGTATAAAAAGATTTTATATCCAATTTCGACATGGAATTTATTCCAATGACCTAGTTTGGATTAATAATAATATAATTTAAATATGTTTTATTTAAAAACTCTTATTAAAAAAATGGTACTTTATAAATTTTTTAAATGAAAATAAAATTTAAAATAATAATCCGTATTTTTCACTATTCATTGAAAAATTAATCTTTTCTAAAAATTATCAAAAATTCAATATAGGATGTTATTTACTTGTTTATCTCTAAAAATATGTTTATTTTAAAAATTAAATATTCCAAAATTGGTAAATTTATAAATAAATTAATTGTACAAGACATGATGAAACTGTTTTCGAAAAAATACAGTTTTAAGTTTAAAACTGGATTTATTCTTATCCCATACATAGGAAAAATATTATATAGATAATGTAAAATTTCCTTGAGTATATGATATATAAAATCCATAAAAATGTGTTTTTAATGGTTATTAATTTAATTTACTAATATACATTTCATGCATAAAAATAGTTTTTTGTCCAATATTTCTTTTACTTTCAAATAAATTATTTTTTCATTTCTATTCTATTGGTATCCAATGATTGAATTTTATACATGTGTAAAAAATTAAATTTTCATAATTTAATTATTAATATTCATACCCACCAATATAATGTCTATGTTATCACTGTTATGTTAAATAATAATATTATAATAGCATATCATGTTTTGTTTATACATGGGCCTCTATAACGTGAGATATTAACGAAATAAATATTATTTAATATGGAATATATTATATAATCTCAGGGTGTTACATTATACCTCCTTCAACAAATTGATCCCACTAAATTATATTTTTGTCATTAACGGTCTAAACATTTTTGAAAAAATACAACATAAAAGGGGTAAAGAAAAAATTATCATAAGAGTAGAGTAAGGGAAGCATGACGGTATTCTATAATGACACATATCTTAGATTACAAATAAGAAAACCTTACTGGGAAAAAATATTCATTTAAATAATTATGGACATTGATAATGAGTATTGTTAGTATAACATTAAAAACCACAATACTATAAATCTATAATGGTGTAAAATGCCATAGATTCTTCAGATATGAATTTAATAGGAAAACGTTTTTTCAACTTCATTTTTATAGAGTTTTTGGATTCATTTAATATTAAGATTGTGATAACTAAAAAACTTCTTTAATTGATATCATTTTATTTCATAATAATTGTTTAATCCTTTGGTTGTGCATTGAATGATTTCCATTTTATTTCTTATTCTAATAAATGAATATCGATTATGGCTACTTTTTCTCCTAATGAACTAAAATTATCTTCTAATAGATTATAAGATCTATAAAATATCGAAATGTTTTTTATATATTTAAATATTTTACTAAACCAAAGTTGTTCAATTAGCTTATACAATATAATAAGGTAACCTCTAAACGTCAATAGTGAGAACCAATGATAAAAATAATATTTACCCATCATGTAATTTAATAATAAATAATTTCATATTAACCTAGAAATAAAGTAGGTTAGTGGTAGGAAATGTACCCTTGTAGGCCTTTTGTTATGGGTTCATCATTAGAAGCCTTTTTAGAGGAAACATTTTATCACCTGAAACAAAAGTTGTCCATTTTTTAAAACAATATTAAAATAAACCCTGTAACATTGAAAAAAATTAAAATAATTTATAATAATAGTAATCCTCAAATAACATTAATTTACAACGGTATTCAAAACAGATTATTTATTCACAAAATTAAACAACATAATTATCTATTATTACCATTACATAAATTTTGATATTAATATTATATTTTATCAATACATTTATTTATATAAAAAGTTAATTCTTTCTCAAATAATACATCACGTTGAACCTAAGGGTTATATATATCTCATCCTAATAAAGTGTCTCCCTAAATGTTTGTAATAACCATAAAATCACATCACATAAAACACAAAAGGTGTTGTATATGATTTTGAAAATATGATCAACATTAAACACATAAACTCATGATAGTTTTTATAAACCATCAAATAATCTTAAATGAATACGTATATGCTTCTGAAAATTATCACATTATTAATATGCTATGGGATTATTATAACAAGAATAATACACAAAAAAACTTCTAAAACATAATTCTTAAATCTTGATACATTAATACTTAAACAATTCTACTTGATTTATTGCTATAGCATGTGTCCCTCTTTAGTCAAGGAGATATCCTTTAAAAGAGATAAATTACATGATCAATGTTGTGGTTTTTATAATTTAAGACAATGAAATATAAATGGATACCTATGATGATATATAGTTCTCTCTATTGAACTATTTATTATTCTTCTATAATTTGTTTCCATATTAAATTATTTTCCATAAAAAATACATGTTTTATTCTATTGATACATTCCCTTCATTGTCTATTTCAATATTTCTGAAAAGAAGAAAATTGTGCCATCATTCCTATATAGTCACCACCACTAGATCTCTTAGAATAATCCATATTTTATCTTATTTGGTGAATCAAATAGTTGGTAAAGATATAGGTTTTTAATCATATATTTCGATAAAATGTTGAGAATAATCACAATATCTTTCACATCATTTTATCCCATTTGCTTTCTAAAAATCCTCATGTTATCTATCACATTTAGTGTTATCATCATTACTCTTACTCACATCCATTGAATAAAACCAAAAATAATCGTATTAGTAATAATAATCATAGTGGGAAACCACATAATCATTTTTGGGAACTCTAAATCATGGTACAATCCTTTCAGTCTGAGACAACATTTGATTAACATCGTTCATTCATATGAATTATCTATTCAAATATTTCATAAAAGTTCATGAAGGTAAATTGAATTAACCCAAACACATCCCATGGTAGTGTCAAACCAGGTGTTCATACATGCCCATTATTGTGAGTTAATTGAAAATCAAGTCGAAGCTCAATGATCTTTATCAGAGTTATTTCTCATATGTATAATTATTCCCTATTGACATCCACATGTACTATCAATAAAATGGTGTATTTCTAGGAAATCCACATAATATCTGCATGCTAAAACATTAATATGTTATTATATACTTATAAATATACTCAAAGTTATTCATAAGGTTATGTACTTAAATTTATGTTTTCCTAAATCTAATTCCCAAGGATTCTACTAAAAATCATTTATAGAAACTACAACGACCTCGACCCTAGTAACCTAGAGGTGATTGTTACATTATTAAATTGTTAAAATATATATGATGTAACAACCTTGAGAATTTAAATGATATTTGTCTCTTGAAATTAATTGGTGTTATAATATAGTAATATATATATAAAGAAACTAAAAATAATTTATTTCATTAGTAAATATTATTAAATTAATAATCAATATAATTAAATTGAAAATCTAAAATTTTAAAATATTAATCACCCCAATATGCCAGAATCATTTACACCATTACAAACACTATAGAAAAGAAAAATATATTATTAAACCTATAATTATATGATAAAATGGAAATATAGAACTGTGAGAGGAATTGAGATGAATATTTTATGAATTAATGAAGTGGTATTTATAGGTGGTTTGGTGACTATTGGGATAGTCATGTGACCAATAGAATAGTGACACAATTGTTGGGAATAGTAACCTCACCATTAGAAAAAGTTACATAACTATTTGAATAGTAATTTGACCTAAAATATTAAAATTTAATATAAATATTATTTTAAATGACAAATATAAGTAAACATAAAAATAATGTCCAAAAAATAAATTCCATTATTAAAAAACACAATGAAAACATAGAAACCTTTTTGATAATCTGTATTTTAATGTATTGCATAAAAATCATACTTTTTAAATTAAAAATTATAATTACCTCTTATAGAAATTTATATTATTAAAATTAACATTATTTCTTAAATCAGCACATTGAAATTTTCTACGGGAGATATTTTGATAATTTTATGAAATTCATCAATTTTCAGTTGAATAGTAAAAATATAGTTTCTCACATAACCTATGAATCTTAAATAACATCACTTTTGATTAATAATTACATAATAATTTATATACCTTGAGTTTCATCCATCATATATTTTATTTCAAAAACGAGTCTTTAAATTAAAATTAACATCGTTTCCAATCCTAATAATCTCTTTCTAAATCCTAAAGTGAGAAGTGATCTCTTAAAAGAACAATTTTTTCCACTTTCCTTTATAATAAAAGTATTAAATATGATTATAAATTTATTTAATATCTTAAAAACCATTAATTTATATTTATATATTATTTATAATGTAAACAATTCACTATTAAAAGGTTTACCATTGATATATTTTTTTATTTAATATTTTATTCTAAAAAAAACTCCTCCCCTCAAGCATAAATAACCCCTCTCTCACCCCTTGAAAAACTGATCCTCCCTCACTTTGAAAAGCTAAATCTTTTCAAGGTGTAAGAACCTGGACCTTCCTTCCAGGTATGTTTTTTATTTCTGGTCATTTTTTGAGAAAATAGAAATTTTTGGAAATTACCTAAGTACACGTTGTGTACTTTAGGAGTACACGTTGTTTCCATTATTGCTGCAGCTGGCCGTCTGCTGGCCATGTAGTAGGCGAACACATGGCCATGTGGGAGTGGCATGGAGGCCGCTTTATAAGGAGTATATAAAAGCCAAGTATACATTTTATACTTCAAAATTACAGGTCGTGTACTTTATTTTTTTCATTAAAGGCATCGAGGTCGCGTCTGACGAACAAAACTCACTTCTTTTAGGTTTCGTTCATCATAGAGCACCGAGCAGCCACAACTCTTCAATGAGCCCTTGAGCCTCCATCTGTCCTTCGATTCGAACATGGTTGATTGTGTTGGAACCGCATCGCTGAGTTCACTCTTATTTGTTGATCCTTGTTTTCCAATTCCTCTTCATTTCCATGATATCATGGGTTAAACGTTTTGGACGTTTTTATAGATCTATGACATTCCAAGGAGATTCATTCTTCATGGTTCAAGTATATTGATCTCCTAAACCCAAGGAAGGTGGTTTGTTCCTTTTAGTTGAAATTATTTGAGTTTTATGTGCACCTTCCACCAGTACCCTTGAACAGGGTATTACGTGTTTACCGTTTGACCCTTTTGTTTCTTTTCCATGATGGTATGCCTGAGTAGATTATTATTGTTTGAGAATAGAGTGAATTTTTGTTCTTTTAATGTATGGCCCATGCATTTTTTTCCTGTTTTGACATTTGGGCCTTGTTTTCATGTTAGGCTGCTATTTACTTTCCTATGTGTAGTGATGTAGGATGGTGTGATTGTTATACTGTTATCCTATTGTGATGTAGAATTATAGCAAAGTAGTTATTGAGGTTTACTTTGGCCATTACACACTGCTAAACTTTCTTGAATTACATAGGTCTGAGAGAACATGGTGTATAGACCATACATAGAATGGACGATGATGGCTTCTCCAGAGTGTCTTTATAATTTACGATGTGAGACCACAAGGGGAATTGACAATGAGTGCTTTCCTAGATTGTGTATAGTTACTCAACACGGGCCATAGAGGGAATGGGATGTTGAGTGCTTCCCCAGATTGCCTTTAGTACTGATACGAGATTATATGGGGAATTGACAGTGAGTGCTTCCTCAGAGAGTCCATGCTTAAGATGAACTAGAGGGGTTAGACTGTGTGTACTTCTCAGAGGGTTGCTTGTCTTGTTAGGTATGACCAGAGGGGATAGTCTGTGAGTACTTCCCAAAGAGTTACCTTGTGTTTAGATGTTTTCTTGAGTTTCTAGGTATGACAAGAGGGGATAGGTTGTGGGTACATCCCAGAGGGTTACCTTTTGTGTTATCTTCTTGTTTAGATGTTTCATGATGTCTTATAATTTGAATGCTTTAAACTGTGGATTGTCTATTTCTTAGTGCTTTCCTCTTTACAGCTTTCTATACTTTTACCTTCCATATACTCACTGAATGTTAGGCACAAATCTTTGGGTGGTTTTCTACTGCGGTTTAGTCTCACACCATGTTTGGGTCATGCTTTTGGGCCCAAACAGATTATATTGTTGCAGGTATAGATAAGGGCAAGAACCCTTCTACTTCAGGTACCTAACTTTCTGTGAAATAAGAGATTATGGTACCAAGATATGGCTTGCGCTACTGATGAGTTTATCTTCATTATTTTTCACTTTGTTTAGAACAGTTTTATTCCTGCATTGTGACTTGTTTGGCTGTTTTCTTAGACATATGTATCATGCATCATTACATATATATTTGTGCTCCAGTTGTTTAGTATTCCAGTCTACTTCGGTTTAATATTGTTGGATATTTACTACTTCCGCTATTGTATGAGTTCTTTACCTCAATTATGAACTCTTACAATGTAGCCATAGTTTCCCACTATCACACCCAAGACCCTCACGGCTAGTCGACAGCCTCTGGCATTCGTGGAAATGCATTTGAGGCCATGGGACCAACCGGGTACGGGGCGCCTCTGGGTGGCTTCTAGAACCATGACATTACAAAGTGGTATCAGAGGGTTTTCTTTTCTCTTGACTTACTATTTGGAGCCTCTATCCAGGGATAAGAATGAATTGGTACTTGGTGTTAAGCTGTTCCTGGGAGTAGCTAACCCGTGTATAGGGAAAAGACAATCTACCTCATTTAATTGCATTTTTCTGGTTTTGAAATTATTATTGTTGATCTGATTTCACCTTGAGTGATTCACATGATTTGTGGTGTTACTATGGATGTTACTGAGGTTCTATTTCTATTTCAACCCAATGAGATGAGGGTATTCCATCTCATGCATCATATAGATGCTTACTAGAAATCACATGTAATGAATTTTTTTCAATGCCATCTAGGATTCATTAGTGATTTCATGTTGTTGTGATATATGATGTGTAAAATATGAATGTTGTTGTGATCTTTGTCATGATAGAAATACCTGCTGTTTGATAGGGTATGGTTTGTGTAGATATTTTTTTGAATTAACACCAAACGTTGGTTCTTGAGGTGTTATGGGCCCTCAGGGATCGGAATTTGGTGGATCATTTCTTGTTGGCCTTTCTATAATATGTATAAGATACCAAACATTGATTCGCGGGGAGTACAGGCCCTCACAGATCGGAATTTGGAACTTTCAATGCATATTTCAGTGTTTTCTGGGTTCTAGAGTTGTTTTTGAGGCTTACTCTCCAGAAAAACCCCAAATACACGCTTTGTAATATTAATTACACATCATGTGTTCTTCTGTTCGGGAAGAAACTATTTTCTTAAGTACATTTCATGTACCTTATGTACACTCCATGTAGTCTCTAAACCATGTCATAGGCCATGTGGGAAGGGACACGGGATGTGTAATTTCTAGAGTGAACACACTGTGTATCATCTGTACACACTGTGTAGAGTCGACCCCGGGCCCACCCGTGTCATTAACCACATAGGTTGACCAAGTCATGTCTAATACTCACCGTGTGCCGTCTAAATACACCGTGTAGTCTGACCCAGGTACCCGTCTGTGCCATAAACAACATGGGTTGGTGTCACCCATTCTTGTACATGCCGTGTCTATCTTGAACATGCCATGTAGGTTGACCTAGGTACACGACCATGTCATGAACAACACGAGCTGGTGTAATCCTTCCTCATACACGTCATGTTTTTCTGGAACACACCGTGTTGTGTGAGATGTGTGTCAGGCCATGTCACTAACAACACGGGCCAGGTGAATGTTGTCTAGTACACGTTGTGTAGTACCTTTACATTCCATGTAGACTTTCCTTAGGAGAGATCCATGTGGAATAGCTGTGTAGAAGGAATTCGACAGGGAAAGGGGACTCAGGTACATTCCGTGTGTGGGGACAACACGCCTTGTGTCTGGGTGTTACACGATTAGTCTAGACATGAGTACACGCCCATGTGAATGAATTCACTGAACATGTTGGGTAGTAAATGTACATGCCATGTAGTGATGTTTTGTAAATCATGAGTGCTTTATTTCTCTTGTTCATTTCTTAAGCTATAGTTTTTAGTCCTCGATAATCTTGATCTATGATATGTGCTTTACCTTGCAGAATCATGCCACTGATACATCCTACGGTTGTGCGCCAGTTTCCAGACAGCGATCAGACACCGGACATGGAAGATTTGGGAGCACCTGCAGATCATCCCATTGTGCCAGCCTTGGCACCCGCCATTGTACCTGACATAGGTGAGGATGCACATTTCCGGGAGGGAATTCTGAGGATGATGCAAACCCATCAGGGAGTGCCACCTCCTACCCCGTCGATAGCTAATTTAATGCAGGTCTTCAAGCAGCAATATCCTCCCACATTCTCAGGGGAAGTAGGACCTCAGGCTGTAGAGTCATCGCTAAAAGCCATGATGACGATCTTTGAGAATCTGGAGATGCCTCCAGAAGGGAGGGTCAATCTCTCTACCTATATACTTCATGACTCTGCCAAGATGTGGTGGGATGTTATATCATAGGCGGTACGCCACCATTTTATGGCATGGGTCAATTTTCAACGCATATTCTTTAACTACTTCTTCTCGAAGACTCTGAGGTACGATCGTGCTCGGAAGTTTATGAGTCTGGAGCAGGGTAATCGTTCCATTATGGAGTTTTCCTCCAGCTTTACTAAGCTGCAATGCTTCGCACCTGTTTTAGGAGGTGATCAGTTGTTCATGGTAAGGATGTTCGAGGATGGTCTGAGGCACGACATCTGATCACAGGTGAACATATTTCAGTTGTCTATTATCACTTTTATAGTCAACCAGGCGCTGATCATAGAGAACAATATGAGGGATTATGGAGTAGTGAGCCCAGGCGGCTCAACAACTGGGGTTAGTATTCCTCCTTCTGAATGCAGGAAGAATCATAGGGAGTCTTCATGTGGTGATCTGAGGAGGTGAGAAACTTCTTATGGTAGACAGTTTGTATGATTCCAGTGCGGAAGGAGTGGGCATACAAGGCCACATTTCCCAAAAAGATCCAATCGATTGTCGATCATACGGCAAGTGGGGTAACCTTTAGCACGTCTGTCAGATATTCTCTCCAGTATCTGGTTACAGGGGTTCTTCTATGACTCGTCGTTTAGGAGATGCACCCCCAGTTTCTCACCTATTTGGAAACTGGACTTGTTCTAGCCGTTCAGGACGAGGTGGAGGTCATGGACGTGGTAGCCATTCTCCCAGTTTTCAGTGACATCAGGGAGGATCAGCTCAGAGTGGTCATGCAGGGTCGCAGGGCCGCGGTACAGGCCAGTCATTTGAGGTGGATTAAACCGAGCAGGAGCAGGATCATGGACCTTCAACCATTCGTGGTACGATATTAGTAGCCTCAGTTTTAGCTTCATCTCATTTTGATAGAGGGGATTCCTATAGATTTATATATGTTGATGTTGTGGAGATCCTTGGGATCTACATCTTTTCTTCTAATGATATCTTGACGCTACACACTCTGTTGGGGACTAGAACAGCTAGCATATGTCAGTGTAGACAGTGCCCTCTAGAGGATGGTGGATGTCACATTATGTGGGACCTTTATTTCTTAGAGATGACATGCTATGATGTCATTCTTGGGATGGACTGGTTAGTTCTATTCTAGGTAGTCATTGACTGTTACTGCCGTAGGGTGAGTTTCATATCACCAGTGGGTGGATACATTATTCATAAGGGAGAGTGGGATGTCCAGGCGAGCAGAGCTGGTCGAGAGCATCAAGGGTTGGGAGGAGTTACAGCCCATATTGCTAGTCTTTATCTGGATAACTAGGGTACTTCACAGCTGGATATTCCTCCAGTGGTGGATCATTTCAGATATGTCTTTCTAGATGACTTTTTATGTTTTCCTTCGGATCATGAGGTAGACTTCTCGATTGAGATTATGCCAGGAGTGGCACCAGTGTCCATTCCTCCTTATAGGATGGCTACACCAGAGTTACTGTAGCTGATGAAGCTATTGGAGGAGTTGTAGGAAAAGGGTTTATTCTGACCCAGTACATCTCCTTGGGGTTCTCTTGTCCTATTTACGATGAAGGCAGACAGTTACCTCATGCTTTTTGTGGACTATCCTAAGTTTAACCAGTTGATGGTTAAGAACCAATATCCATTATATAGGATCGGTTATCTCTTTGATTAGCTTCGAAGAGCCCAGGTGTTCTTGAATATTAAAATAAGATCCGGTTATCATTAATTGCACGTTAGACCATCATATATACCTCTTATAGACTTCATGAGAAGTTATGGTCTATACATGTACTTATTTATGCCATTCAGTATCAGGAACGCACCTGCAGTTTTCATGGAAGTGATGAAACAAGTGTTCCATACATACTTGGATTCCTTCATGGTGGTCTTCATGGATGGTATCTTGGTGTACTCTCACACTCGACATGACCACGCTATCTATATTGAGATCATTTAGAGTACACTAAGGGAGCATTAGTTATATTCTATTCTCTCAAAGTGACACTTTTGGATGGATCAGATTCACTTCTTCGGTCATGTTATCTCAGATGTAGGAGTATCAGTAGACCCAGTGAATGTGAGAGTTGTAGTTTCATGGGAACAGCCAAAGAATTTCTTTGATGTGTGGAGTTTTCTAGGGCTGGATGGATACTACATACATTTCATACAGGGCTTTTCATGCTTGGCAGTACCACTGACAGGTTTGACCAAGAAGGGCGAGATGTTCTTATGGTCAGATTCTTGTGATTCATCCTTTCAGGAGCTGAAATAGAGGTTGAATTCAGCACCGATATTATTCTTTCCAGAGCCAGGAAATATTTGTACTGATTTCTGTGATGTGTCAGGTATTGGTCTGGGAGCTATGCTTATGCAGGGAGATGGAGTCGTTGCGTACGAGTCTCGGGTGTTGAAGCCACCAGAGAGGAATTACCTAACACATGATCTTGAGTTGGAAACTGTTATTTATACCTTATTCGATTAGAGATATTGTCTTCTGAGAGATCACATTGTGGGTTTCACCGACCACAAGAGTCTGAAGTACATATTCACTCAGTGTGATTTGAATTCGAGGCAGCAGAGGTGGGTTGAGTATCTACAGTCCTCTGACATTGAGATTGCCTATACGCCTAGGAAAGGAAATTCAATGGCTAATGTGTTGAGCAGGAGGACTCAGATACATGTAGTTCAGGACGCCAGTAGTGAGTGTCAGCTTATGGACCTTTTTTCTGAGATGCATTTGGAGTTGCACAATAGACATACGTAGATTTTTCTTTATTCTATAGTTGTTACCTCTACTCTTCTTAATCAATATTGAATGAGGAAGCTATCAAATTCAAGATGCCTAGTCCTATGAGAAAGTGTGTCAGGAGAGGACCCTATTCCTAGATGGACCGTAGGTGAGGATGAGATCTGCTGTTTCTAGGGGAGTGTATGGGTGTTATCAGACATATGCGAGAAGAATATGTGGTATTTTCATTCCTTGATTTGGGCATTTCATCCTGGAATCACCAAGATGTATTGTGATCTACACCGTCTGTATTGGTGGCAAGGTATGAAGGTGAACGTTGCTGATTTTCTCAGGAGGTGTTCTACTTGTCAGCAGGTGAATGCAGATCATTATCGACTAGCAAGGATTTTGCAGTAGTTACCCATTCCTGAGTGGAAGTGGAATGATGTTGCGATGGACTTCGTGACCGGTTTACCGAGGTCGCCTCGAGGGAATGATGCGGTTTGGGTTATCATTCACATGCACACGAAGGTTTCTTGTTTCTTACCGATCAAGGAGACCTTCAGTGTTGATGAGTTGAGACGGTTGTACATTCGAGATATTGTACGTCTACATGGATTTCCACACTCCATTGTTTCAGATAAGGATGCATGTTTTAATTATCAGTTTTAGCAGGGGCTTCAAAAGTCTTTGGGTACATAGGTACTTTTGAGTACATCTTACCACCCCCAGACAGATGGCCAGTCCGAGTGTACAATTCAGGTTCTAGAGAATATTCTCTAAGCATGCATTCTTGGATTTTGGAGGTTCGTGGGAGAATCATATACCACTTGTGGAGTTTTCCTACAATAATCATTTTTAGGAAACTATTCAGATTCCACCTTATGAGGCTTTGTACGGTAGGCCATGTCGATCACCATTATGTTGGATAGAGGTAAGAGAGACAGCTTTTCTGGGACCTCATCTTATTCCGGAGACCACAGAGTATATAGAGTTGATTCAAAATAGGATGTCTACTGCACACTCTTGACAAAAATATTATGCGAATCAGCGGAGACGACCTCTGGAGTTCGAGGTCGGGGATCTGGTTTTTCTACGTGTCACACCGAGGTTGGGACACAAGAGGATACGGAGGCTGGTGAAGCTTTAAACGAGGTACTTCAGACCATTTGAGGTGTTAGAGAGGGCAAGACTGGTTGTCTATCAGTTGTAGTTACCTCAGAGTTATCGATCTATACACGATGTCTTCCACGTTATTCAGCTCCGATGTTAGTTTTTAGACCCGTCTCATTTCATTCAACCCAATGTGGTTGAGCTTGAAGTGAATGCATCATTTGAAGATCATCCTATCTATATTGTGGATCATAGTAAAAATATTCTTCGTGGCTATTCTGTTCCTCTTGTACGAGTTCTATGGCAGCATTGGCAGGTGCGGGATGAGGCTTGGGAGAGGGAGGTCGATGTACGAGAATAGTGGCCGGAACTGTTTGTGGTTTCTTCTTCTACAAAGCTCTTGGGAAGTTCAAGGATGAATTTATTTAAGGGGGAAAGTTTTTAAGAACTAGAAACTTCCTTTCATATAAGTTTTTTCTTTTGTGTTCATTTTTGGAGAAAAGTGGATTTAAAGGAAATATCCTAAGTACACGTTGTGTACTTTAGGATTACATGCCGTGTACTTTCTTGCTGTAGCAGGCTGTGTGTTGGCCATGTAGTAGCCGCACACATGGCCATGTGGGTGTGACTTTGAGGCTTCTTAATGAGGAGTACGAAAAATCTGAGTACACGCCGTGTATTTCAAAAGTACACGTTGTGTACATTTTTTTTCATTAAAGGCACTGGGGTTGCGTCTGAGAAACAGAACTCACTTCTTTTAGGTTCCATTCATCCGAGAGCACCGAGCAGCCAAAGATCTTCAAAGAGCCCCCAAGACTCCATCCATCCTCCTATTGAAACACTGTTTATTGCGTTGGAATTGCATCAGTGAGTTCTTTCTTCTTCTTAAGCCTTGTTTTCCAATTCCTCTTCTTTTCCGTGTTATTGTGGGTTAAAATTTTTGGACGTTTTCATAGATCTACGACGTTCCAAGGAGATTCAGGCTTTGTAGTTCATGTATATTTATCTCCTAAACCTGAGGTTGGTGGTTTGTGCCTTTTATTTGAGACTCATTATGTTTTATGTGAAAATTCCACCCATACCCTTGAAGGGGTATTGCGTGTTTACCGTTTTGAACCTGTTGTTTCTCCGCTATGCTGGTATACCTGAGTAGATGATTATTTATAGAGAATATGCTGAGTTTTTGTGCTTTGGATGTATTTCCCAGTCATGTTTTTCTTGTTTTGACATTTGGGCCTTGATTTCCTGTTAGGCTACTGTTTACTTTTCCATGCATTGTGTTGAAGGATTGTGTTACTATTATATTATTATCCTCTTGTGCTGTAGAATTCTAGCCAAGTATTTCTTGAGGTTTACTTTGGTCGTTACTCCCTAATACACTTGCTTGACTTACACAGGGCCGAGAGAACCGGGTGTATAGACCATTGGGATAATGGACGATGAGGGATTCCCCAGAGTGTCTATATAATTTACGATGCGATACCACATGGTGAATTGACGATGAGTGCTTCCCTAGAGTGTCTATAGTTCCTCGATGCGGGCCACAGGGGGAATGAGAAATTGAGTGCTTCCCTAAAGCGCCTTTAGTATCGATACATGACTATGGGGGGAATTAAGGATGAGTGCTTCCTCAAAGAGTCTATTCTTAAGATGAACCAGAGGTGTTAGACTGAGTGTACTAGACAGAGGGTTGTTTGTGTTGTTAGGTTGGACCAGAGGGGATAGGCTGTGAGTGCATCATATATGGTTACCTTGTGTTTAGCTGCGTGATTGAGTGGCTAGGTAAGACCAGAGGGGAGATGTTATGGGTACATCCCATAGGGTTACCTGTTTTGTTATCTGCTCATTTAGATTTTTCATGTTGTGTCGTAATTTGAATGATTTAAAGATTGAATTGTTTATTGATTAGTAATTTCCTCTTTACTTCATTCTGTTCGTTTACCTTCCATATACTCACTAACTGTTAGGAACTGATCTTCTGTTGGTTGCCTACTAGGATTTAGTTTCACACCATGTTTGGGTCATGCTTTTGGGGCCAAATAGATTATATTGTTGTAGGTATAGATAATGGTAAGAGCCTTTCTACTTCAGGTACCTGACATGTTGTGAAGCAGGAGAGCATGAGACCAAGCTATGTCTAAAGATGCTGAAGAGTTTATCTGAATTATTTCGCAATTTGGTTAATCACAGTTTCATTCCATCATTGTGACTTGTTTGGATATTCTTCATAGACATATCTATCAAGAATCATTTCATATATATCTGTGCTTCAGTTGTTTAGTATTTCAGTCTTCTTCTGTTTACTATTGTGGGATATTTAATGCTTCCACTGGTGTATGTGTTTTTTACCTCCATTGTGTACTCTTCCAATGAAGGCATAGTTTCCCCACTATCACACCCAAGGCCCTCACTGCAAGTCGGTAGCCTCTGGACTTCGGGTAAATGCGCTTGAGGCCATGTGACCAAGCGGGTAAGTTGCGCCTCTGGTTGGCTTCCAGAACTGGGAAATTACACCAGGGTCATCCCTATAAATTCAATTATAATACTTAGGGATTTATTAGATTAATCCATCTCCATTAATAAATGTATATTTTGGGTCGTACAAGAGAAGCTACACCAAGGATTATGTAAGTTTTGATCCACTCATCTCCTTATTTTCTTCTTCTCATTATTTTTTTCACTACTCATTTTAATACCAAACCTTATAATATTAACTATGAAGTGAGTTAACAATATATTTATTATTTTAAACGACTATAAGTATCATATTTATGATATATATAAATTAAAAAAATTCCTTTTCCTCTGTTTCGATAATGTCCCATCAAAGGTCATATACAACCTATAAAGACATTTCTATGTAAAAACTCATAACCATCATAATTAATGTATAAAATGAATTATATATAACGTAAAAACATGTAATTAATTTCTTTTATAATCTATTATAATTAAACTGCTATTGTATGATGACTTTGAATAAAATTATCAAAATCGAAAAAAATTGGAAAATTTAATGAAAACACTATATTAAAAAATCTCATTTAACAAAGAGAGTTATCAAATAGAATCCAATTATTATAATGTATATTGTAATAGATTAACAATATTAACTTATTTAAATAAATTTTAATATTTCAATGTTTATTATTCAAGAGAAGAAAAAGTGACAAAATAAAGTCAGACTTAAGGTAAGGGGATTATCATACCAAACTTATTTTCTTTCAGTTATCCCAATATTATGACATATTCAGCATATATATTCCTATATTGTTACTAAAATATGATTTAATTAATATACTTTTTTTGGGTAAATACTTGTTTCCACCTGTTTTTTATGCCAAATACAATGGTTTCATAAAAATACAATTACATCCAAAACAAATCTTTGGCTCATCATGTATTGTCTCTTATCCAAAAAAGTGATATTTTACTCCAAAGTATGATATCACGTTTTCATTTGGGAACTCTAAATTTTATTAAAGGATATATTTTTTATAAAATCCTTATGAAATTCATTTCTTTACCTAGGTTAATTCAAAAATACTAGTGGAATATGTTCTCTATGGCATGCATGATTTTGTTAATATTGTCAATTAATGGGTCGACCCGAAATTATATAGGCATCTAATGCATTAGGTAATATGATGTATCTCATGAGATAATTTTTATTATGTGTGATCATGATGATATATTTCTTCATAAAAACAAAGTTATGATTATGCACATATGTTATGCGTGAACATGAGGCTAGATTTATTCACAACTATTTGTGGTATTAGACCACTATGACATGTTGTTTCATTTTAATGCCTTTAAAAATTCCATTACATTATATAATGTTTACATTATAATTATGATGATTATCACATTATTATGATATAATTATGATCTTTTTACTCACCCATATTATATCGACTCATTTTGTTACTTCCTCCTCTTACGAGTCTTTTATCTCACCCCATTAATTGGTGTATATCCTCATGTGACTATATGTAATAAAGAGAACCGGATAATTTATATTGATAAAGATGGAGTCTTTAAATAAATTTTTATGTTTTTTTGTATAATTTATGTATGCTCATAATTTTAACTAGACCCTAATCCTTTGGATACTATACAGTAACACTTTTATGTTGTTTATCATAAAAATGAATTAATATTCATGTATGAAAAATAAGGGCTGCTATAGTTCGTATAGGAGCTATTGTTTAGTTAAATATGGGATTTTGATCAAAAAACATTATTGAAAACTATTATTATAATTATATATATTCAAAAATATCCAACGAAAATAATTTAGAAAAATGATAAATATAGGGAACCCATAAGATATACGTTTAGTGTTAATTTTGAAAAATAATAAATTATTAGTTCATTATTTGATGAAATATGTTTCATTCAATCTTTTTTTTAGAAACTGGTGTGAACCTTGAGAAACTAGACTTATAACCTATATTGGATAAAATGAAATAATTTCCCAAATGAAATCTCCAATTCCATGAGAGGTGGAGATCATAATTTCATGGGGATTCTTACCCAGTTGTATTAGGCAATGAATAAGAACATGATCTATGTGAGGAATCTTCCGTCAACCAAAATTGATCAATTATACAATGATAATTTCATTAATAAATGACCATCAATTTTCATGTTGATCTTCTGATCTACTCATCATAGAATAGTGGGGTAACATAATGGAAAATATCTTTCATATTTACCACTATTTTAATAAGGTTAATGTGACTCTAGTACACTATTGTTTAGATAGATATGTTGATCAATAGTGGGGGTTGATAAATAATACAAAGCTGAATGTTGAAATTTATGATGTGGAGTGGGTAGAAATTAAAAAATATTTATTCACAATAATTTCCCTTAAGATCTTTAAATATATATGGTGAGATAATTCACAGTGTTTATTAAAAATTAAGGTGAATGGGTCATGGATTACAAATCAAACTTAAGTAGGATTTCAATATACACCTCAGGTTTTTTATCAACGATAATAAAAAAATAGATAGATTATTTTTTAGATTATAACCACACTTTCAAAAGGATTTTTCTATCTATGTCTTCAAGATTAATGATGGAGTGGTTTTATAAGCTCTCAATATAGAGATAGATTTTGAAGATTGTACCTTTTTTATGTGGATAAGAATAGAATAATAAAGATTCTAACTGGTGGTTCAAATGAAAAAGGTGGAATGTGGATCCAACTTACCACATATCATAAATTTCGGGAAAATAATTTCAATTATCTCAAAATAATGGTCAAATGGTTCAGGTTTGGTGGAGAAGGCCTCCATACTCCTCAATTTGAGTATACATGACGAATCTGACAAATGTGACTGGGGAAATAAGGGAACTTCCAAATTTAGCACCGATGGTTCAATGCTTCAACTATAGTGAGAAATGGAAAAATGAAATCCAGTGTACTAAACCATGGTTAATTGAGGGTAATCATAATTAGAAACCATAGAATCCAAATGATAAATGGAAATCTTATGTCATAGAAACATATAATGTTGATAATGAAAATGAAGTCCTATAAGGTACACTTCGTATTATCTCAAGAATGGGAAATGTATTATTTGATCAAGTTTTATGCATTCCATGATATCCTAAAATTTTTATCGAATTGTTCAATCTATGTCTCGATACCTTTAATTAGATGTATCTTTATAAAAAACTAGTGGATACATCATTACTACCTAATTGTTGAGATCTTCTCATGTCAGTATCTATGAAAAGATCCTTTTGAAAAACCTCATAACTCATCCCCTGCTAGATTTTTTTGATTTACTGGGCATGGATCGTAAATATTTATATATAAAACACATGAAAATTATTGAAAAATAATATATTTATATATTCCAAACCATCCCATGCTCCAGTAAAAATGAAAAAAAATCATGAATCTAGCACACCTCGAATCTCTAATGTATGAATATTATATTTGATAGCATGTATGAAACAAATTCACAAGAGTTGAAGAGAATGAAAAATACCAAGACATTATTAAATATTGAAAAATTTAAAATAATTTAACCTATATTATATCCTTTAATTCATTAAATAGTAAGCTATCTTATTACTAAACACCAATGAGTTCCTTTGATAGCTTGTGTTTCATGGAAGACTGATTTTTACCATACACTATTAATATTTTAACATTAAATTAAAATTGTCACATCTATGTATAATTAATATTTTTAAATAGGATTACATAAATAAAGAAAATATATATAAAATATCTAATTACCATGTTATTAGAAATGAAAATAAAAATAAATTAAATATAAAGAAGTTGTTCTTATAAAAAAATATTTTATGTTAATAAATGAAAATTTACAAAATAAACTAAATTAATTAATATTATTAAATGAAAATAAAATAAATTTATATATTATATATTCATTTATGTTTTTCTAGTACTTATCCTAATAGATTTTATAGGTATAATATATGAACAATTGGAATTTCATGCTTAAAAAGTTATATTTTTTAATGGTAGGTTTTCTGCCTTTTAAGGGATAACTTGTTTTAAAACAAAATTTTGATACATTCATGAATTAAATTTTATTAAATAAACTTAATTTCTAAAATACTAGTTTCAAAATTATATTATAGTGATTTTTTTTATTTTTCTATCAACTTTAATTTTAGATGAAAAGTGAAAAATATTGAATTTTACATCAAATCTAACTTTTAGTCTATATAATTTAAAATGATAAATTATATTTTTAGTTGGATAATGTAAAATTAAATGAATTATAAATATATTAATAAAATTTAGGTAATTGGAAAAAAAATTATACTAAATGTAATTATTAGAACTTAGTGAATTCTTGAATATTTTCACATTAAAAACGCAATTTCTCATCCCATTAATGGGGTTAATTTTAATTTATTATCTTTCAAATATTTGATTTTAATTTGGAAAATTTATTAAATGTTAGGAATAATAATAATTTATAATTTATATAATTTTAAACTTATTTTTTGACCAAAAATATTCATGAATGATATTAAAATTTATTACAATGATTATGGTATAAATGTGTTTACATAGTGGTAAAACAATAATCTTAAGTGACCAGATAGCCTATAAAAAATAAAAAACGTTTTATGTACATATATAGAACATATTACCTATTATATCTTAAATGTACCACTATTTTAGGCACATGATGTAAGGGTGACCTCCAAATTGTATTTACTTTTTTACATTGACAAGATTGCCGCTCCTCTGCCCTAATAAAATGGCATTCACTCCCCCCTCTTATATATATCTTCAAAACAATTTGGATCATCGAAAACCTACCCACTTCACTCCCAGACATCTCTAAACATATCTTAGAATATTGTTTTGAATATAAATCTATGAAATTAAGTCTTTTTATGAATCAAAAGGAGTTACCCGAATAAGAGGAAATGTTTTTCAACAACCACCTTTGTTTTATTATTTTTAAAAACCCCTCAAATTATTTTAATATAAATAATATAAAATAAAATAAGAATTTAATATATATTTATATTTTTTTTATAAGGTTATAACCTATGAATTCAGACCCTTCCATCCAATTGGATGCACAATTATCGATCGTGTGTATATCGGACTACCACCTCGTAGACCATTGTTTCTCATTATTCCAACACTACCTTTCAAGGATGGTGATAATTACATATTTATAGTTTATATAATATGTATATATATATATATGTGTGTGTGTGTGTGATATTTATAATATTTTTATTCTTATGGAATTATTAAATCCCACGCAACTTCCTATTTTTTTTGTGGGAATATAATAATGTTGTTCGTGTATAGAGAAGACTAACACATTAGAAGGAAATGTTATTCTTCAAGCTTTACATGGAATATATTAAAGGAATGTTTAGTAAACTTACGTGAAATATATGAAAAAATAACTATATTTTAATTATAATATATTCATATATCTCTTAATTTTTATTCTTCTAATTCGACAAAAAAATGGAATAAATGTTCATGCATACGTATGATCTACCATCTCAATGAACGGTTTATTTCATTCATGTCATTAAATTTTAGATATTATTATAAACACTAATATAATAAATATGTATGATATTTAGGTTATGTTTTCAATTATGAATAGGATTAAGTCATGGTCAAAGTATTTTGAACAATAATAACAAGTTAATACATTCTTGAAAAATAAGGCAATTGACACCTGAAAAAATGATTATAATGAATGGTTATTGACAGACATGTTATAATTCGTAATAAAAGGATTATATATGATATCATAAAAATTCATATGTCTCTATTATTAGATAATAACATGTTTAAACCCACATTAATTTTGGTTAAATAAATTACAAGCAAAATTAAATTATGAGGTCAGGGATTTCACCGCAAGTTACATTCCATTGCTAATTATTCATTCTTATAATCAAATTCACATTAATTTGGTGTATACAATCCCCATTTGACATTTAAAATCATATATACTTCATAATTAATTGAATTTTGTGTTATAAATTGATAATTTTCATCTAAGGAGATTCGAAAATATAGTTAGAAAGTGGTAAAGAAATTTCATAAATCAATTACTTTACATAAAGTTATATTATATCCTCCATGTTGTTAATATTATATGAATTTGTGTAAAATCAATTTTTAATATTTATTCTTCTATTTATAATGATTTTAAATGAATTTATATTTATAAACATAATATATTTGTTGATTTATTATCACTAAAATGTTATGATAATTTTACGAGTTTTTTTTAAAATCTCATTCCAATAAATATAGTTCATTATCAAATATCAGTTGAAGGGAAGCAGTTAATAACCATATAATAACCCCTTTAATTTTCCTCTTTTATGGTTAATAATGATATTTTACAATTTATGTTAATATTTTCAACTCTTTTGTACATAAATTTTTTTATAAAATGTTTATAAGAAATACAAACATCATTTCACCATTTGGTTAGAAATTTTTTTCCCTCTATCACGACCCATCCTGCGGGGCCCATGTCATGACAACGCCAAGCCCGCATTTCATAGGCCAAGGGCTAGTGACTAGAACTGAAAAGGTGTATCCCTAAAATGGGGAGGCACTGCCTTTAAACCTGTATAAGCACACAGAGTAGAATGGAACATGATATAACCATGAAGTGAACAACTATATTAAAAAGAGTGCTGAAAGTAAAGGGTCTGGAATACAATCCCAACTGTAAAAGTACAAGTACAAATGAAAAACGGAAAATAACAACTATTTCATCCTCTGAGGATCCTAACTATAGGGTAGGTATAGATCTCATCCACAACACACCACGTCTGCCCGTCTCCTCCGTGTACCAACTTATCCCTACTCCCTCAAATATCATCCCAGCTACTCGTCATCTACATAAGACACAATAAGGTGCAGGTGAGGCCCGTGCATGGGTGTGTATAACAATGCCCAATAAGGACCACGAGACCCTTGATGATATATTATAATTCCACAAGGAAAAACAAAAATCATGATCTCAATCACGATGCACGATGAAATAGACCCAGCTCAATTAGAGTCTCATCTCAAACTAGGTTTTAAGTGAAGTATAGAATTATAGATGAATAGTAATGAAGAAATATCAACTTACACTGTCAAGAGGCACTACTACTGACCATACGGAGTTTTACACACACATGATCGATAGGTAATAACCCCCGAAATGACCCACACATGATCTGATCCGCCCAGGATTGATAGGTAACTAACCCCCGCAATGACCCACACAGGATCTGATCCACCCTGAATCTATAAGAAACTGACCCCTGAAATGACCCACATAAGATCTAATCCACCCAAGATCGATAGATAACTAACCCCCGCAATGACCAACCCTTGATCTGACCCACACAGGATTATTATGTGATGACTCACACAGGATCACTGAGCGGTGACCCATACAGGATCTTACCCACACTTGATCGGTATGCGCTGATGCACACAAGATCAGTGAGATCTTTCCCATACAGGATCTAACCTACGCAGGATTGTTTCTTACCCCCATAATATCGGTCGATACTAACCTCTGTATGATCTGTCTCCAACCATCGCCTCACATCCAGCCATTAGATTCTCGCTCATACTATGCTTGATTTTGGAAGAAACACTCCTCAATCCATCTGCCATGATTCAACTATCACCAAGTATAATGAAGAAGTAACCTAATGATTTGTCTCTTCATAAGGGTTCCAATTCATTAGAAGACACATTAACAGAATGCTCGGTCTGTAAGTAATAAGAATTTTCATGGGCGACCCAACTGGGCCATACTCCAACTCTCCTAAAAAGTCATGTAGAGTATCTCAAAATGGATTCCTTGTCATAAGGGTCTTTATTCTATAGACATCCCATAAATTGGACACCTGTTCTCTTAGTTACACCCCTTTCTGTGAAATGGGGGTGATCGCACCCTAGTGTAACCAAATTTGGACGGTCCCACCAGAATATTTCAAAGGGACTACTTCCCAAAAGGGGTCCCAACACAACTAACAGTGTGTCTAACAGACACCTGGTTTGTCAGTTACGTATGTATTTTTATTCGGGGAATGGTTGGGTCTTGGCACGGTCTGACTCTGTCAGACTGGCCCAATGCAATAGGTCCTGGTGTCCACCTTACCACGCTCGAGTCCAATGCACCTATGGTCAGCCTGATTTACAGGGTTCGGCCCGTTGGGGTTGGCCTTGTTCAGTTCTCAGGCCCATGCCACGATTGGCTAGGCCGGTCGAGTGGGGCTCGGCCCACCCACGTTGGTCCACCGTGTCGCAGGTTATGCCCAGTTCGGTTCGTTGGACCATGGTGGGCTCGGCCAGCAATGCCGAGGTCCAGCTCAGCTTGCAACGGGTGGCCCGTAAGGGGGTGGCCCATCCCACAAGGTGTATCCTGCTGGGAGTGCGACCCATAGAGTCTTTCTCTTGGAGGCACGGGGGAGAGGCTCCCCCAATTTCCTAAATGGCCCGAAGGCCGTTCGGCTCCTCCGTAGTGGCAGCACCACGTGGCGCCCCAAGGTGGCTTGTGGAACCCAATATAGCGGGTCATGTCGATCTGATGCGGCCAGCCGATGTGCCAATAGTCTTCTCCAGCGGTGCGCACTAGTGCAGTGGTCCGCCACCCACAACCATCCAGTGTGTCGGTCACCGCATCTGATATGCTTTGGGCACCTTTCCTCACCGGCGATGCCCGAAAGCGCATTGAAACCCCTCCGCAACTGGACGATGTCGATCTCTCTAATGACCACTGCGGATTTGTGCCATTGCCTCTTCATGTGTCATGCATCGATACACTTCCTTATACGTATCCTCTCTCTACCGTTGCGCCGACAGTCTTCCACAGAGGTGCAATGATAGCAAGATAGCGGAGGGTTTGTTTTGTGTTCGTTAGGCATGTGCCCTCCTCATTAGCTCGTAATCAAAAGGGATTATTTAAGGGTTCAAGAAAAAAATGTTCACTTGAAATGAACAGGAATCAATCCTCTACCTCAAGAATGATAGTGAGTGATCATTTTTGGAAGTGGGTCGGTGTTCTCCATCCTCCACAACTAGCTTCCAACAGAACCTCTCATACATCGAGCTTCGGTTCATGGTTCGGTGTCTCCCGTCACCTCCCGTTGGAACCGGATCCATCCTATAAGGGTTTGGCATCTCGACAGTTTACAAGCACTACCCTGCTTGGTGAAGCTGTGTCGATTCCTCTCCCCAAGCTCCATATAAATAGGAGAGTGGGAGGGTATGTAATGATGTGAGTCATTAATGGGGGATTATTAATTAGGAACCTTCTTAATTCCCTAATGATGTCGTTACTTATGATTGAAAGGTCAAACCACTTATTGGATTGACACATCGTGGGTCCCACACTCCACAAGTTCGTTGGTGGAGAAGAATGAAAAATAAAATAATAAAATAATTTCATTGCATTTCTTTTAAAAAGTCCCAAAATATAACTCTATCTCAAGTCCTTCTATAGTCAAATTAGCGTCTCCTTTAAGAGAATCCTGGCATTGTGGATTCAATGGTGCCCTCATATTTTTAATCCGAGCATCATTTCGAATGTTATAAAATGTCGCTCGCGCGTTTACTGAAGGTACCAAAAAATGTTCAATAAATTATTAATGTTCACCCTCAACTCGTGCCAATCGAGGTTAGGCTCTGCCTAAGGGGAACACACCCCCAAATAACTCAACGGTACTCTCAGATTTTCAATCTGAGTTACCGTTTTGATGTAATGGGTTTTTAACAATTAAATAATTGTCAGATAATTATTTTATTTACGGCCAGAAACTAACATCTATTGTTTTCCCACACCAACGAATCTTAGTATCATCCTAAGGAAAGCATACCCTCATGAGCTCGGCAGTGGTCTCATATTTTTAATCTTTGTCCCCATTCAGAAGTTATAAGCATTTGAAAAATAAAATAACTTTATTTAATTATTTTATTTACGGTTATGCAATTTTCGGGTTTTCCCACAGGAGGTTTGTGTAGACTATTCTTAAGTCACGGTTAGGGAAAACCTACAATCCTGAATGCTATAGTGCTCGCATATTTCTAATCCAGGCAACTATTTAAGAGTTATTCCACTTTTTCAGGAAAATCGGTTACACATGCTAATTAAATCTTAACAAAACTTTGACAGATCATTTCGGGCACTCCGGGCATTGGAATCACGCCCCGTCAAATTTTTTGGACTCCAAATAATTCCATATAATAAAAATGTTATATAGGAATTCCAAGAAATTATATCTTCAAAATCTATTTTATCCAAAAAAATTTACAAAAATTATTTTAACCTTTTAAATATTATTTTTTAAATGAATTTTCACCCTCTAAAATATATTATGTTTTTAAAGTGTTTTTAAGAGATTTAGTTTTAAAAAATTTTTAATTAAAGGATATATTCCTAATAAATGTTTTTAAAGAACTTATTTTATTCTTTTAAAATTAGGAAAAAAAATTTCTTATCCTAATCGGTATAAATTTTATTAATAATACCCTTAATATTCCCTATATGAATTATGATTATTTTGACAAGGAATATTACTGAGATTAACTTCCATAAATTATTTCTATAGTCATTAACTTATTTAAATTTTTTCATATTACAAAGATCCTTAAAATTTAAATTTCCCCTAAATATCCATATTATTTTTCATGTATATGATTATTTCTTAAACAATGTTTTATTTTTACAAATGGTGTTTTATTTGAATTTTATTGATTAAATTGGGAAATTTTGATAAATCTGTATCATTTTTCTCAATATGGATATCAGATAATTCACATTGGATTTATATTTAATAGATCATTTGATATATGAGGAATGATTTGGATATGCAAGATAGAAGTTAGGGACTAGTTAATACAACCACCTTAATGCAGCAGTTGTCTCATGGGATGAAATTTGTTATAAAAAACCTATGAATTTGTAACTTTTATGTTGTAATCAGTATTGAGGATAAATATTGACAATGGAGATAAGGATTAGTCCAAAACGAATCGGTTTATACCGTTTATATTTTAAACTATCATGAGGATATATTTTTATGGAAAATTTATGATATTCCAGGGAAACAAGATGTCTAATATATATGTATTTCCATTACTCAAATTCATTTATTATTATCTGTGATATTTTTACAATGAACAAATCTATGGAAGAATTTAATTCTTTTTATATTGATTAAATGGATTCTATTTTTAAAAATATATATGTCCATATTATTTAAACATTTAATTCTTGGTATTTATTATGTATCATGTGTTCTCAGTTATTTAACATTCCATATTTATTATTCTCATTGAGTCATTATTTCATTTATTGTACTTAGACATTAATGAAAATTTTGTGCTCACCCTTATTTTCATTCCATTTCCCAAGATTCCATGAACTATACTAAGAAATATATATTGGGACATGCTATATGGAATAACGATTTTATAGAAAAATATGTTTTAATTTTTGTATTCAGATGAAATTCTCGACTCATGTATGTATCTGATTTTCAATACTACAATCCTATTCAGTCATTTGGGATGTTATTTTCATGTATCTTAAGCCAATATAACTATAGTAGGCATTGGATCTAGGCTGTTGGGTTTAGGGTTGCTATAGTTGGTATCAGATCAAGTTTAGTTGAAAGTTTAAGAACAATATTTAGCAAAACATGGATTAAAAAACACAACCCTATGATTAGAATTGTAGATAATCATAAAAGGATATACCTAATAATCCATGTTTATTATTATGAAATAGGATACACATAAATTTTTAAATTTATGCTATTTATATCACTACATTTGGAATTATACATTAATTTTTATAAAGAAATGATCTAATCTAGTTTATTCCCTTACTTATAAATAGATCATGGAAGGAAAAATGGTATTAATAATTGTTTCCATTGTATAGATTTCACTACTAATAAATCCAATATAGCTAGAATTATAATTGATTAAAATATTGTTATTTAAGGAAAAATTAATATTGTTATGATATGTAAACATTCATATATAGAGAAACCTCTTCTATATCGAAATTCTCCAATTTCGGATAACTTTATGTGATAGAATCCCTTATAATTGTGTGGGTATAATAATCTAGTGGTTACCATGTGGTGGATTAAGTATTTAGAGTTGATATTTATGTAATTTGGATGTGGTGAAAAAGAAAATGTTACACATTCTGTGTATTCTATCAAAGGAGATATTTATCAATAGTGTCCTTTGAACTAGAGTACTGGGGAATAAGAGGAAATATAAATCATGAAATGGACATACTTTAAATATAAATTCTTCAAAAAATATTTCACTTATGATCAAAAAATGTGATGAAGAGGAAGTCACTTTTCATAATTAAAATGTAAGAAGAAAGTGTTGTGGAGAATGAAGCTTCATTTATAAGGATATATAGGTATACTATGTATTACATATGAAGCACATAATGAAAGACTAAAAATTTCTTTTATAGTATTAAGAGATATATTTGAAGGGAACTGATCTCTGAAACATTTTTACTGTATGGTGAAATATTATTATGTGATATAATGATGAATAAATAATTATCTAAGTATAATGGATTACAAGGAAATCTTAAGAAGAGGAAAATAATTGAGTAAAAAATAAATGACAGGAAGAATAGTAAAAGGCTTTTCCCAATTGTGATAATTGTGGAATGAAACTCCATGATACATGTTTAAAAGAGATGGATGTTTGTTATAAATTAAAAGAGAAGTGTAAATTGTAAATAATGTGAAATTAGAAGAATGAAAAATTGATATTCGGAATTTTAACTATAGTGATATGGGGAACAATGAAAATAAATTCCCCAAACCTAAAGGGGATCTAAGGGACCAAGGTTGAGTTTATGAAATTGAGACAAAATAAGTGGAATGAATAATCTGGTTATTTATTTAGATCTATGGAATATGATTTTAACATATTTTACTTGTGATGTTATCCACATATGAATAATGATATGTGTAAGGATTTTATTAGAGCAGTATATCATTATGTATTTGAGGGAACATGTTGAATAATTCCACTATACAAGAAAAATTATTTCTTTTAAAGATTAACTTCTTGAAAAAACACATGATTGAAGGAAATATAATCCTTAATAACTTCTTTATATTGAGATAAAGATATTAGGATAAATAGATGATTGATATGGATAAAGTAAATTTGATAGTACTTACTACCTTGGAACACATTGAGGACTTTTTTATAATGTGTTTTATACCATAATTAAGGAAGTTTACATCATTTTAGATTTATGGAATATATATAATAATATATTTTTTACTTAATTAATAAGGAATAATGAATGTTTTCATTAATTTTTTCAAGTAATCTATGTTATTACCATGTTTCAAGATAAAACAAGATAATTTTATTCACATGTTTTATGGTGTTAATTTAGAGAATCTTTAGGTTGACAGGATTAATGATAAGTTCATTTTTCAAAATTATTAACCATCTAAATATTTTGATTTTGATATTTTGGAAGTAAAATATGGTTAAGTATTTATGAAATGGTTAAATTTGATATTTGGACATGGTTTTAGAGATTAATGTATTACATCATCCTAGGATGGAACCAATGCTAAAATATTATCTAGAAATAGTTCACAGCACAACCTATGATTAATATTTTTTTTATGAATTACAAATGTATCAAGTAAGTATATTTCTATATAATCATAGAGAGTGAAATAATTATTTAACTCTAAGAAATAGGGTCCTTAAAATTAAATTATTGTCCTATTATCATCATTTTTATGATATCAATGACCATTTTCACATCTCTTGTTTATGGATTTCTATTAATTAATTTTATACTGAATATTTTCTCAATCCCTCTCCCTTAGTGTTTAAGAATTACTTAATCCTTCCATGTTTTGATTTTCCTTCATCACATATGTTCTAATATCAAGAACCCTAGTTTTGTAACTATTCCATATAAATTTTCTACTTACGTTTTCAAGTATTAATGGAATATTTTTTTAACAATTTTACAATTTCGGTCAGTCTGATAATTAATTTTATTATATAAAACCGTAGTTTTTTAAGATCAACTTTAAATTTTAATGACACAATATAATTAATGTGGAGAGAATATAAAACCCTAAAATTCTAATGTAAAGAAATTATATTCATGTATATGAATTACACACAACACCAATCATAGAAGAGAATATAACATCCCAATACATTATGATATATATAATTTTTTAAATAAATTTAATATATTTTATATCATTCAATGAATGAAATACTGAGTTAGCTTGTCTCTCACAAAACAAAAAGTTTCATTGATAACATTTTTTACAGTCAAGCCTATTTCTTTTCAAATACTATTAATATTTTTATTTAATATAAAATTATCTCAATGTAATTAAATTATAAGTAATAAATATGATTATCTAACTTATGAAAATTTTAGTGATATCATTTTTTATAAATTAATTTTAAATGAAAATAATAAAAAATTTCAAATATTGAAATGATTTTATAATGAACTATTTTATGCACATTAATGAAATATATAATAAAAAATTAAAAAATTAATATTTTTTAAAAAATAGTACTGAAATTTATATATTATATATTCAATTAATAAATTAAATTAATCAAATATAAATGATATATATAAGATAAGAACAAATCCAACGTTTCTCATAAAAAGACACATTTGTAAGAAAAGAAATTTTAGCAACTTTTAATGGAAAATTGTTTTATAACTATATTTAGAAACTTTTATAAATTACATATGAATGAATAAACTTATTTTTTTTAATTTTACATTAAAATTTATCTTCACATGGTTTATTTTGGTATTTTTTGAGATGATTATGTTTTTGATGAGTAATAAAAAATATTGAACTCAAATTGAAAACTGAATTTTGATTAAAATTATTTATAATTATAAATTATATTCTAATTTTTTTTTAAAGTAAAATGAGATCAATTATTCTTCTTTTAATCCAATTTATTTCATTGGAATCATTTTAATGTTTACTTTGTACCTAAATATTTAGTAAACTTTTGATCATTTTCAGTTTAAAAACCTAAAATCCCATTCTGTTTGTGTGGGTTACATTTAAATTAATTTGCACCTTTTGTGTAATTTGAATTTAAAAAAATGGATTCCATATTTTCAATAATAATATTGAAACAATTTCAGTATGTTCAACATAGTTTTTTTTTTCAAAACTTCTACTAAAAGAAATTAAGATTAATTACAATGAATTAGGTATAAATTAATTTTCATCTGTGGTTAAATTTTATTATTATGGGGGTAAATGACCTATACAATTGTCCAAACCCCATTTTTTGGAGTTATTTTTACCATATATGATATTTTATAAAATATAGTTCCTAATTGGAGGAACATTTCGTAAGGGATACCTCCTAAGATAGATTTCTTTTTCATAATTTCATGAGTTCCACTCCACAACTATTATAAAAGAGCATTCACTCTCCAATATTCTCCACATATCTCGAGATTTTTTCCTCATATCGCACAAAAAAATTCTCCCCCTGAATAATAGATGATTTTAATTGGACTGAAATAAATCCAAGTTTGGGTTTTTCCATAAACTAAATTGAGTAAAATGAAAAAAGAGAAAATGTTCATCAATGAGAAATTTTGATTTATTTCTTCCTGATAACCAATCAATTATTTTTATTCGATATATGATTAATTATTTAGAAATGAAATTAAATGGTTGGGGACCAGATAATTCTATCCCATTGATGAATTAGTAGTCTCATGGAATGAAATTAGTTGGAAAAACCATACGCATTTGTAACCAGTGTGTTTCAAACTATAATAAGGATAGATATTTATAGTATAGATAAAGTTATCCAAATTGAATAAATTTATATGTAGAATTTCTTAAACTATCCTGACGATATATCATCATTTTAAAATATTATTGTTCCTATGAAACATAATATCTAATAATTAATCATTTACTTTACTCATATTTAGTTATTATTATCCATTATATTTTCACTATGACAAAATATATAGATGCATTTCATTGCATCATTATTTATTAAGTGGAAGTTATTTTTATTTATTTATATCTCCACATTATTTTCACATTTCCTTATCATTATTTATTACATGGTATGTGTTCAAATTTATTTTCCATTACATTAATAATATTGTCATTGATTTATTATATCTTATGTTGTACATAACCCTTACTGAGAATTTGAGCTTACCATTATTGTTTACTTTCCCCATGATACTATGAATGGTACTAAAAAAGATATGAAAGGATATTAAATATTTAAAAAATTAGTTTTGAATTAAATGTGTTCTAATTTAGGTATTCCTTTTTAATAGAATAATCGTGTTTTGGCCTATTTTCCCATGAATACTAAACTTTTTGGCCCTTTGGGATGATATTTCCATGTATTTTAGGAAAATGCAATCGTAGTAGGCTCCGCCTAGGAGTTGTTGGAGTCAGTTCAACTAAAAAGACTCTTTCATGAAATACCTCACTTGTGTTGGTGAAGATACTGTATGACGAATCACATCTCTCTCAACTTGTTGAGTTGATATTGAGTACCAACCATGATCAAATTTCCATTAAGATGGAATACACTAATGTATTTTCAAAACAATTAACTAGATATCCCCATAATCATAAAGTAGTTTTCTTAAATATAACATATAATGAGTGCCACTCCAATCTCTAGATTCCCCTACTGTATAGCCACAATAAAACTAGATTTGTTATTAAAGAAACTATAATAGCATTTGGAAAAAGGGATCACACACTATAGTGCATCACCTTGGGATGATAAAATCCTTTTTTTCAAGAATAAATATTTATCAATTTTGTTTTTTATCGATTATTGATAGGTAAACATGATCACCCTAATGAAAAAGTATCCTACACCAAAAATTGGTTACTATTTCTATAACAAATTTTATGCTTATTACTTCTCAATAGTGAATGTTCATTCCGTATATTATCAACTTAAGGAGAATAAGGAATAAATTCTGGAGAATAATTTCAATATGAGGTGTGGGAACTATGATTTCATAGAGATTACCTTACGTGTTTCTAATTACCCCACCATAATGATTTATATGATTAATATAGACTTTTGGGAGTACTTAGAAAAATGTATTGTTGTCTTTACTGATGATATTTTCAATTACTATAAGAGAATAGATGAATATGAAGATTATATAAGGAATCTTCTCATGAAATAATGGAAGGAGAAAATTTCTACTAAGTAAATTATGTGTGGATTATGGATGCAGAAGGTTGTGTTTTTGAGGCATGTGATAACAAGTGAGGGAATATCTATATACCATTTGAAGACAATGGTATTTGAGGAACAGACCAGACCCTCTAGTGTCAAGGAAATATATATCTTTATTATCTTAATAGGGTACTAATGTCATTTTCTAAGAGCTTTATTGTGATGTTCTAGCCTAATTGTAATGTTCCCATGGAAATTGGTAATTTATGTCCAGATAGAAGAATGTAAGGAATGATTTAAGAAGCTCATGAAGAGGATAATTGATACTCATGTACTCAAACTACAAAAATGTGTAGAAGGTTTTGTGATATACTTTGATGATTAAAATAAACTCTTGGGATTTTTACATAGGGATATTGATAAATTTATACCCTATTCTTCATGATCATTTAATATCCATGAGAAAAACTACCCAATGTATGATTTATTGTAAGTAATTGTGATCTTCTTCTTGAGGATTTGACAACAATATATCTCTTGTGATATGTGTGACAAATATACATATCATTGGATTATAAAATATAATTACAAATATAAATATATCAACATGGATAATAAAAGACAGTTAGATATAATCATAGACTAAGAATGCTCAATTCACTACTATATGAGAATGGAAAACAAGGTAGATGAAGATCTTACGAGAATAGAACTCACAACAATGTACATGATGTGAATTCAAAAATACCCTATCTTCAAGGATATACAATGGATTAATCATGAAATCATAATGGTTGGGAACCAAATGATTTTCCAACCATATATATAGTAAATTATCAAAGAGTCTCAAAGGAATGATCTTGAGCTACAAATATGGTGAAAGTAGTAAATGAAGGGAAGCTGCATGAGCTCCATGTCAATGATGATGATGATATTTGTCTCAGAATATGATTTTTTTTCCAATATCAGTGGAGATAAAAAATATCAATTGTAAAATACACATATTTAATCATTATCCAAACATATTAGAAGTACCCAAGTGTGTAGTGATCTTATAGAGTACTTCTAATGGGACATCCTGATGTAGGATATTTCAATGTATATATCAAGGTGTTTGGTATCTCATCATGAAAAAAGAGAGTGAAAAAATCATAAAGTGATGATAAAACAATTGATTGTACCCATGTATAAATAGTAGAATTTCAAAATAAACATTATCAGTGGTCTCCTGAATACATATTAAGGAAATAATATGTTATCGGTTGTGGAGGATCGGTTCACCGTGATTGATAGCTTCTTAGCTATTTGGGAATATTTATTTCTTGAAAAAATTGCTAATATATATTTAATGAATAAGGTGAGGCTACATGGTGTCGAACTTTTGACCATCTCTGGTCATGATCCCAGGATCACATATAAATTATAGTTAATTATTTATCATTATTTGAGTAATAAATTGAATTTAATTACTACATATAACCCCAAACTGATGGACAAATAGAAAATACTATTTATATTCTAATAAAAATGTTATGATCCACCTCAATAGAATTTGAAGAATGATGGGATCAACGTATTCCATTATTTTATCTCCCTTATGACAGTATATTCCACTCATGTATTCAAATGTCTCTACATGATGCATTTTATGAGAAGCAATTTTGAACTCATTCTTGTTGGGATGAAGTTGGGGAATAAAAGCTACTATGATCAAATAATGTATAAGAGGTGATAAATAATATTCAAGCAATAAGAAATCACAAAAAATTTATTAAGAGTTGGAAAATGATATATATTGAAAATAATTGCATACCCTTTTAGTTTGATGTTGGTTAATCTTATTTCATTTAAATATCCCTACTAAAGAGATTCATATGTTTAGGAATGAAATTGAATCATAACACTAGGTACATTGTCCCCTTTGAGATATCATATCTCATAGGACCAGAAACCTATTATTTGTCACTTCCATCAAATATAGGTCATGTTTATGAAGTTTTCCATGAATCTATCATATGAAAGTACTTATTTTATCCCTCACATGTACTTAATACATTTTATGTACAAATATAAAATTACCTCTCATATGAAGTGATGCTAGTGATGATATTGGATCATAGAGACAATTTAATGTGAAACAAGACAACTCACCTTGTTAAACTATTGTGTGGGAAACATAAGTATGAAAATTAGACATGGGAAATAGAGGAAAAAATGAAACCAATGTACTACAACCTATTCCCATCTAATAATATGAGATGAAATTTTTAGGACAATATTTCTATAGGGGTACGAATATAACAACCGAGAGGTTATAAATGATATTTTTCTCTAGAAATTAATTTGTTTTATAATATAATATATAGTATTATACATATAATGAAACAGAAAATAATTTTATTCAATAACGAATACTATTATATTTGTCATTAATGAAACTGAATAAAATTCAAAAAGTTATAATTGGATAAAAAAATTTAAAATGGATAAGCTCAAATGCGGGCACATGGATAACACCTAACTGCAAGAATCATTTCCCCCCACAGAAAACACTATAGAAAATAAAAAAATATTAGTAAACAAATCAACATATTAAAAATTATAAATATATAACCTTGAGAGTAATTGAGTTGAATATTGAGTGAATTAACTATTTTTTATTTATAGGAGGTTAGGTGACCGTTGGAAAAGTAATGTGACCATTGGAGTAGTAGTGTTACTGTTGGAATAATAATTTGACCTCAAAATAATAAAATATAACATAAGTAACATATATCATGATTAATATAAGTAAATATTAATACCATAATGCCAAAAATAAGTAAAATGATTAGAAAACTCAAAGAATATATAGACACTTATTTAATAAACATTATTTTAATGTATTTAATAACAATCAATATTTATATATTAAAAATTAAAATTTCGTATTTTATACATTCATTTAGATAAATAAATAGTATATTTGAAATAATTATTTCAAAATTTTCATGGGGTTATTTTTTGATAATTTTTTGAAATACATCCACTATCATGTGAATAGTAAAACATACAGTTTTCAACATAACATCTATATCTTAAATTACATCATTAATGATGTAATAATGACCTATTAATTTATAGAACATGATATTTTGAAATTATATATTAAATTTCAAAAATTATTTATTAAAAAATAACATAATTTACAATCCTGAAAAGAACATTCTAAAACCTAATGTCAAAAGATATCCCTTAAAATATTTTTTTTCTTTTTCAAATTTCCTTTAAAATAAACTGAATAATTTTAATGGTAAGGAAGATTAATGTCCCAAAAAACTATATTATTTTTATATATGGTTTATAATTTCAATAATTCAATATTATCAAGTTTAACATTGATATATTATTTTTTAAAATATTTTATTTTATAAATACCCCTCTCTTAAAGTATCAATAATCCATCTCCCACTCCCTGGAATACTACTCCTCTCTCAAATTACAAATCCCAATTTCCACCCTGATACCCCCACTCAATCCTCTAAGAATACATAGTGTTTATTTTTAGTAATCTAACTATAATAATCAAATGATTTTTAGGGTCGTATAAGAGAAGCTAAACTGGGGATTAAGTAAGTGTTGATCAACTATTCTCTTCATTTTTTTCTTCTCTTTCTTTTTTCTACACCCTTTTCAATAACAAACCCTATAATATTTATTATTATTTATGTTAAAATTATATTAGTTATATTTCCAAATTTTCAAATCATATTCATGATTTTTTTATATTTTGAAATTTTCATTCCAACTCTTTCAACAATGTCCTATGAGGAGTCGGTTAACCACCCAGAGACCCATTTCTATGTAAATACATATAACCATCATCAATAATTTATTTAATTTATTTTAAGTAATATATAAATATTTAATTACATGTATTATAAGCTTATAGAATTGATTCTAGCCTTGTATTATAACTTTAAAGAAATTTAGCGAAATTGAAATAAAATGGGAAATTTAATGATAACATGATACCCAAACAATTATCATTTCATAAAGGTGATTATAAAATAGAATATAAAAAATTTACTATATAATGGAACAAATGATCATAATTTTCTTCCTTAAATATCTTTTAATAATCCAATTTTTTAACTTGTGGTAGAAAAGATACAAAATAAAACAAGACATACGGTAAAGGGATACTCGAACCAGACACATTTTCATTAGGTTTTCCCAATAACTCGACATATTCATTGTTGATATTTACATAGTTTTACTTAAATATAATATAAACATTCATCCCTTTAATTTTAGTGGATATCCATTTTTCACAATGATTTTGAATCCAAATACATTTATTCTTCAAAAAATTACTTTTCTTTCTAAGAAAAATCATCAAATCCTCATGTGTGTTTATTATCCAAAGAAAATTTATATTTTATTCTACATTATTATCCCCATTTTTCATTTGGGAACCCTAATGTTTATTCAGCATTTGATTATTTGTCTCCTGAGATATTTTTTATTAAAAATTATCATTATCATAGATCTTTTAATAAATATTATGATATGATTATTAACATATGTTATTCATGAACTTTATGCTTGTTTTGTGCACAATTATGTATGGTATTTGACCACTATAACAAGATGTTTCATATTTATGCATTAGCACATTCCATGTATTTATCAAGTGTTCCCTTTATTATTATGACAATGATAATATTATTATGATATGATGATGAATTTCATTATTCTCACCATTTTATATTGATTCATTTCCCATATTCCTCTAGTTACATAGATTTTTTCTTATAGCCTCTTTGATTAATATCCTCATGTTACTAGATTTTCTGAAGAGGAACTACGATTTTATATGGATAAATAATAATTTTTTAAATAATTATTTTTGTTTTATTATTTATAAGTGATGTATTATCGAATTATTCACAAGCCACTAAACCGTTGGATCATAGATTATAACTCTTTTATTTGGTTTGTCTTAAAAATGATGTAATATTCTTTTATGAAATTCCAGGGTCACTATAGTCGTCTTTATGGATATTGTTTTGTTAAATTTGGTATTAGGACTAGAAAAAATTACTAAAAATCCTTATCATAAGTCAAAGTATATTAAAATATCAAGGAAACATTATTTTATAAAAAGGCAATATATAAGGATCCTCTATGATATGAATTTATTGCTAATTTCATAAAACAAAAAAACTTTATTCCTGATTTTTTGACTTATATTTCCTTCAAACCATATTTTTTTATAAAATAGTGGAAACCCATATACACGAGGGAAAAAAATCATGTGAACGATAGTGAAAAAATTTCTCAAATGAAATCCAAAATTCCATGGTGGAGTTCAAAACATCGTGGTGGTGATTATCTAGTTGTGTTGGGATATTAAAAACAACATGAACCATGCTGAAAATCCCCCCTCTCCAAAGAATGATCAATTATCCATTGAGTAATTTATACAACTACAACCACCAATTTTTTTGTGGATATTTTTATACTCCTTTCTAGGAATAGTAGGTCAACTCAATAGAAAATATCCTTTCTTTGTGCCAATATTCAAATAAATAGTATTTCAATCTACATGACTATCATTTAGATAGAGAGTTCAATAAATAGTTCGAGTTGATAAAATGAACAAATTAGAATGATGAAATGGAAGACATTACAATTGAAGACTTTAAGAAAATATTTCATAACAATTATTTCTTTCAAACATTTAAAAAAAGATTGAGAGAGAATTTAAGGAGATGATGCAAAAGGATGGTGAAATGGTTAGAGATTATAATGAAAACTTAAAATCCTCTTCAAGATACACCTCTGGTTTTGTTATCAATGATTATATAAAAATATATAGAAACAATAGTTTTATAAAACCACACTTTTGAGATAATGTATCTATCTGAGACTTCAAGAGTTATGAATAAGTGGTTTGATTTTCTATCTATGTAAATATCTATATTAGATATTGGACACTTGGACATCGTTATTAGAATATAATAATGGTGTTCCAATATTGTGGGACAAATGAAAAATTAGTAAAAAGGATCCAACAACCCACATGTCTAAATATTCTGTATAAAAATCATTGTAATTGACTTAAAAGAATGGGGAAATGCTTCTAGTGTGTTAGAGAATTCCCCCATGCTTGAGAATTTCAAAAAGGACGTCAAGAATCCAACCAACATGATGGAATAAAAGAATAAAACTCCAAACACACCATCCATGGATCAATTCTTAAAATATAGGGAGAAATGGAACTATGCAATCTAGTGCAAGAAACCATTGGACATTGAGGGTGATCTGTGTCAGTAACCACCAAATCTAAAGAAGCAACATAAATCTTATTCTATTAATACTTCTGAAGTGGATCTTGAAATTGAATTCATACAAGGAACACTTCTAATTAACTTAATAATGGAAATGTTTTATTTTATTCTAGTTTTATGCATTGTTTCATATCCTAAAATGTTTTCTTGAACTATTGGATCAAATTTCAAAATCTTTGATTTAGAGGTTTCTATAAAAACACTTATGGGTATGATCTATGACACCAAGTAGTTTTACTCTTCTCATATTAGCATCTAGGGAATGATAATTTTGGTGATTATAAAAATCCTTATCATGGTAAAATTTGATGATGTACTAGTTATGAATTGGATCTATTTATATATAGAATATTTTTTTTCTAAAAATTAGTTTTATTTAATATTTGTAACCATACCATGATTCAATACATATTCATGAAAGATCATGAATCTATAACAGAACAAAATTATAATATAAAAACATTTTATTTGATAGCTTATATAGAATGAAGGGCTTTGAGAATAAGGGAATATAACATCCCATGATATTAGTATATATTTAATATTTTAAAAAATAATATATTCTATATCTTTCATAAAATTCAATATGGATTTATTTTCTGTCACATGAAACAACGAGCTTCTTCGATAACTTGTGTTACAAAAAAACTGAGTTTTACCAAGTACTAATAATATTTTTTCATAAAATGATAACTATCTCATAAAAATTAATTAGGGGTTTTAAATAGGATTCAATAATTTATAGAGATAATTTTTAATTCAATAGTTAGAAATTAAATATAAAATAAAATAAAAACCAACTAAATATAAAGGAAATGTTTTTATAAAAAAGTATTTTATGCCCCCAAAGGTAATTTACCTTAATAAATTTAATTAATTAATATTACTGAATAAATATAAATTAAATTTATGTATTTTAAATTAAATAAAACTTGTTTACATTAATCAAAAAGATTTTTTATGCATACTATAATAACAAATCAAACTTAAACCATAAAAGGTTATATTATACTAAAGAGTTTTTCTACATTTTAATAAAGAAAATTGTTTAAAAAATAAATTTTTAATCTTTTATAAATAAATATTGAGAAAAAATAAAATTCATTTTTGATATTTTAATTTTAAAATTATATTATAGTAAATTTTTGGTATTTTTCCAAGATGATTCATTGTCTGATTTATAGTGAAAAATACGGAATATTAATTGAGAATTGAGTTTTCATCATAATAATTGTTAATAAAAAATTATATTTTGGATTGGTTTTAAAGAAAAATGATATCAAATATACATATATTAATCCAATTTTGGTAATTAAAATCATTTTTGAATTGAGTTTATACATAAAAAAATAGTTTTCATATGAACATTTTCAATTTAAAACCATACATTCTCATTCTATCCATGGTTTTAATTTTTAATTAATTACTAACAATTATATTTTTTTTATTTGAAAAAATAGGTTACATATTTTTAATTCAAACAAATTATAATATATAGTATTTTAAATTTATTTTTTTACCAAAAATAGTGAAAACAATTAAAAATAGTAACAACGAATAATGTAAAAATGAGTTTACTTTGTGGTTAAACATTAATCTAATGATACAAAATGACCTATAAAAATGTAAAACCACATTTTATTAAAATATTATTTCCATATACCCTATTTTATAAAAACATGGTTCATTATTTTTGGCTTAGGTGCTATGTTAAACCTTCCAATAGTATTTACTTTCTAATATTTACAAGAATGTCCCCATCCCATTATAAAAGGGAATTCACTCACACCTATTATGCACACCATTAAAGCCTTTTCACTCATCCAAAAAACATAAAATTCAATTCATAAATTCCCTATACTCATTATATAATATTTTTTTATGTAATAAAAAACAATGAAATATTTTCGTATACACTAGATTGATTTACCTAAATTATAAGTAACGCTCACCAAAAATTATTTTTGTTTTATTTCTTCCTCAAACCGAATAAATTATTTTTAGGTAATGATTATATAATAAAATAAATATATCATGTATATTTATATATTTTTCATAAAATTTTATGACATAAAATTTTAGACACATCCATCAAATAGGATATGAAATCACCATTTATTTGTAATGTGGACTATATCCTCGCAACGAGATCTCATTAATTCTTTCATTATAAGATTTAATGGTTCATAATAATGACGGATATATAATTTATATACAATATATATGATATTTATAATGTTATTAATATTTTGTAATTACATTATCAGAAACACCTTAACACTTTCCATTTTGTGGAAATTCTATAATAGTGTCTGTGTGTACGATGGACTACTGCCTTGCAAGGCAATGTGATTCATTGCCTCTTTACATTGAATGAATTTAGGGTGGCCTACAAAAAAATATGTTACATATATGGAAAAAAGGATTCTATAATTATAATATTCATATATACTATTTACTTTTCATAATTCTAAAATGATAAGAAAATGGATGCAACATTCATGTGTACGTACGACCTACCATATCCATGAATAGTGCATATTATTCCTATCCCTAAATTTTATTGATTACAATAAATATATATATAACAAATATATATGATATTTTGAATTTCTTTTTGAACTCTATAGATGATGAAATCATTATTTATGTAGGAGAAACAAATTTAAAATGTCTAAATATACTTGAAAAAGAGGCAATTAATACCTGAAAAAATGAAATAATGACAGATTATTAACTAAAGGGTTATAATATATTTGAAAATAATTATATATGTTATCATAAATATTAATATTATTCTTTAATAATTTAGTAACATGTTTAAAACCACTATACGTTTTTAAATGAAGTATTACAAAAATTAAACCATGTTGTAAGAGATTTCTTCTCAATTTACATTATAGTGAGTCTATCTATAATAATGAACCAATACTCACTAAATAGGTTTATATATAGACCATTATAACTTCAATATCTTCAACAATTAATATCTCACAGAATTTTTTTATTTTTAATTTGTTCTTCTCAAGGGATTTTTACTTGATGTTACCAAGTGGTAAAGAAATTTTATAACTCAATTCATTTTCATTGGGTAATATTACTTCTTCATTGTCATTAATATTTTATAATTACTAGTATAATTAATTTTTACTATCTATTAATATATTAGAAATTTTTTATGTGGATTTAACATGGATACACAAAATCAATGTATTGATTAGCTCTTACATCAATGTGAAGATCATTTTAATGGTTTTTTTCACAATCATGTTCTAATAATGATTTTATATTATTGAATATCAATTGAAGGAAATGACAAGAAAATTTCATAATAAACAATTTATTTTTTTACCATAGGGTTATTCAATATATTTTTCAATTGATAGTAAAATGACTCTAATATTTGGTAAATAAAATATTTTATAAAACATTTTTATGAAAACCTTACATCATTCCTATTTTCGGATGGAAATCTGTTTCATCCAAAATTGGGTTGTATAAAAATGTTCCATTTTTTTAACATTTCTAAAATGATTTATAAAACTCATTTTTACCCTATAAAAAAATTTATGTCTTTACAATTTATATTCATTGAAAAAAAATTATATATTTTTTCAAAAAAAAGGTTTTTTTTCTCAAAAATGTTTTTGATGATATTATTTTATTTCATTATAAAACATAAACCCTTATTCTTGATCAAATTGGTATATATTCTTTTGATTCTCTAATTGTTCTTACAATAGAAGGATTATGATTAATTCGACCAGGGTTAGTATTGGCATTCACATCCTTGAATCATTTTCATAGTAATTAACTTTTTGATAAGTTATTCGCTTTCCAATGATCACTTAAATTTAAATTTCCTATTAATATCCATATTATTTATTATGTATATGATTATTTCGTAAGACTTATATTGTTTTTATATACTTTTTTTTAAAATTAATTGTCTTTAATTAATTTGAGAAATATGGATAAATTTTTATGGATTAACAAAATAGATATTTTTTAATGAACACTGTTTAAGAATTAAATAGAATATTTGATATATGATAAATTATTTTTAATTTCACTATGTGGATTAGGGATTGGATAATGTAATCCCCTCAATTTATATATATTTTCAATGGATTAAATTTTTTATAAAACCCATATCTGTTTTTAGGTAGTATGTTTTAAACAGTCTTGGGGATAGATCCTGATAGTAGAGATATAGTTGTCCAAATAAAATAAGTTTAAACCCATCATATTTTGAACTATCTTGAGGATAATGCCTATTGGTAAAGGTATCACAAGTTTGGAAAAATGACATCCAAAAATTAAGAATTTCATTTAATCATATTCATTTATTATTAACCATGGTATTTTAACTATAACAAAATCTACGGATGCATTTAATTCATAGCTTATTGATTAAGTGGAATGAGTATTAAGTTATTTACATTACCAATTTATTTACCCATTTACTTATTAGTATTTATTATATATAATGTTCTCTTAGTTATTTAACTTTTTTATTTATTATTCTCATTGATTAATTATTTCTTCCATTATACTTAAAACATAGTGAGGATTTGAGCTCCCCTTATTTTTTTATTTCCCTTGGTTTACATGATGTGTACTCAGAATGATATTAATGGATATTATAGAAAGAATTATATTATTCAAAAAATAAATTATATTGTAATATATATATTAATTTTCAATAAATTACTCATATATGTATTTTGTTTACAAAGACTACTAAACTATTCAGTCATTTGGGACATGATTTCGGTATATCTTATGCCAATGTAATTACTATAGGATCTGAATCTAGGATTATATTGTTATGTTCCATAAATTTGGAATCAAGGTATGTTTAAAATAAAAAATTTGAACTATAATTATAAAATCATAAATAAGAAAACAATACCCTCATGTTTTCCTTCTTGTCTAAATAAATGTGATACTTTATTCCCAAGTATTTACTCACTTATTAATTTAGAATCCCAAATTTTTTTCATGAATATATTCTTCATGAAATCCTTATGAAACCCTTTCCTTTTTATGGGTTATTTATTGATAAATAATGTCATACATTCTATGTTGAATTCATGATTATGTAAATATTACGATGTTACGAGTGGGCCAAGAATTAAATAACACACCAATGCAGTGGATAATGTGATATATCTCATGAACTAATGTGTATAATGCTTGAACATGATAAAATATTTGACCATAAAAATGATGTTATTATTATGAACATATATCATGTGTGAATGTGATACTAGATTTTTTCACAAATATATGTGGTATTTGAAAACTATGACACGATTATTAATTTTTATGAGTGTCTACATTCCATGATTTTAATTAATATTTCCCTTGAGATTATAATAATGAACATATTATTAGGATATGATGAGGAGGATTATACTCCCCCATATTATCTTGATTCATTTTCTTGATTCATCTTCTTATATAGCTTTTAGATCACCACTTTTTTTAATTTATAATGCCCAAGTGACTAAATATGCTAACGAAAATTTGATATTTTAGAATGATAAAGAAGAATTATTTTTATAAATGATTATATTTTATGATTTATAATATTATGATAACACTAATGTTACAAATACACAAATCTATTTTATACTAAATTATAATTCTTTTATGTTTTTATCATAAAAATTATGTAATATCCATATATAAAAAAGTATGTTCACTATAAAAGATATTACACCCAAAGGAATGAATAGTTTAGTATTTTTGTAAACTATATACAAACTTGTGTCTGATATTTCAATATAAAACATAAACTATAACATAGTGAAAGTAAATATTATGAATCTTTTAACTCATTCAATGTTTTGTTCTACATTTCCTATCGAAAGTAAAAAAGTACAGGTGAGCTTAAATTCTTAAATGGGTTGTGTATATTGTAATCTATCTAGACCAAATATGGAATTAACAATATGGGAATGTAAATAACTAAATACACATGTCATTTGTTCAAAAAAATTGATCACGAATTATAATGTGAAATGAATATATGATGATCAAATAATTTAATATAAATAGTCACATGGTTTTGAAGATGATCCATATTTAAAATCAATACAATAATATAATGTATAATAATTACTAAATTATCAAAGAACGAAATGCTTAATATTGGACATCATAATCTCATATATCATAATACTTATATCGTCATGAATTTTCACCAAGAAATAATAATAATGGCATGGTATATACCAAAAATAGATTTAATGAAAGCTTGTTAATTTGTTACATAAGACCCATCAACACAATAAGGGGTATATAATTTTGGGGCCCACTCATCAATGCAAGTATAATGTGTTACTCAAATATTGAATGATTGATTTTATCTATGAACAATATGTATTATGGAAAAATTATGTATTAAATAAAGAATAGGGTATATAAATATTTCAACAGTTATTCTAATAAAAAAACTAAAAACAATATATAAAAATTATAAGTAAATTATGAAAAATGAATTTTATTGAAAAGTAATATGGATATTTAAGTAAATGTATAATAAAATTATCACAAGAAATTAAATATTTCATGTAAACGAAAATCACTATAAGAATAATCTAAAAATTAATTCCCACAATTTCTTAGAACAAACTAATCATAAATCATATAGAGAAAGGAAAATCATAGTATCATTAAAATTTAACTTATATGTTGCCTATAGAAAATACTAGTTTATTTTCATTGATGAATAGAATTATGATAAAAAAATAATTAAATAATTTTATTGATGAAAATATTCTTTTATGTTTAAAAATCACCTTTTGAAATTATAAAATTTCCAATATATTAGGAAAATAACGTTTGTTGGAATTAGTCATATAAAATATTGAATTAATCCTCAAATAAATGAGTCGATATAATGGTGGGAATTTATTTTTTATTCAATACACATTACGACTATGATTCCCATCACATTTTTAAAAAAAAGAAATAAAGTATTTTTTTAAAAAAATGAATATAATATTAAATTTAAAAAATATTCATTAAATATAATCGTGGGGATATATGATTTTAAAAAATAATCTGATAATTTAAAAAACAATATTTTAAAAAAAATTATAAAACATGGATTTTGAAGAAAAAGTATATTCGACCTAAGAGAGAAATAAAGTCTAATATTCTTGAGATAAATTTATAAATCATTTTAAGTAACAAAAACAGGAAAATAGTTATATTAAATAAAAAATCAGGAATAACTATAAATGAATAAATTTAATTTTTTATTATAAAATTATCAAATAATTTTATTCAATGAAAATTCAAGCATAAAAATCCTACGTAAAATGAGATTGAAGAATAAAAGCTTACCACTTGGGTAAATTTTGAATCATAATTCCCATGGAATTGATAACTTCAAGTGAAACATTAAGGAAAATAAATATAATGTAACTCATTATATAATATATTAATGTGTTATAGATAAACCCCAAAAAAATAAATCAATGTATAATATATTATATCTCTCAAAGGAGTGGAAATGGAAAATAAATAACGTATTAAGATCATACTATTGAAGTGAGGATTGATAAATTAATGGGTTTTTTTTAAAGGTAAATATTTATAAAATAAGTGTAAATACAACATATAATAATCCCATTTCATAACATAAGTATTCTTGTAATTTCAAAACCAATGAAAAAATAATATAACCCAATGAAAATAAATTGAGTTGTGAAATTTCTTACAACTTGGTAACTTTTTATAAATACACACTTTGATGAGATAATTCAAATTGAAATACAAAAATAATTTAATTATTAATTATTATTTATATTACATGTAAAATCGGTACAATATAAACCATGTGAAATAAAATAGATTCATTACATTAAAATATACCTCAATAAAGGGAAATTGATATATAATGCCTTACCAAACGTTATCATTTAGTTGAATGTGATTTAACCTCATTAATAATGGTTTAAAACATTTTATATGTTTTTAATAGTACCATATTCATATTTGTTTTATCATATATGATCTTACTATAACATATTTTGAATCATTTGTTTATAATAATTCATTATTACCATTATTTCAGGAGTAAACTACATTGATTTCCCATGTTAGTTTTTTCATAGATGTTATGGTTATTGGGAATATGTTATATTTTCATCATCTATACGATAATGTTAAAGATATAAATTTCCCATTTTTCATTATATTCATTTTTAGAATCATTTCTAAATGTTTGAAATTGAAAATGAATCGCATCGTTCTATAGATATAGTTGGTCGTACGTACGCACAAATGATGATATCATTCCCTTAATGTGTGAATGATATGGGGATTAGATTATATATTAATTTAATATAATTAATACATTTTCACATATATCATATAATTTCATTATTCCCTTCATTATTACTATTCATGTGTGTTAGTGATAAAAAGGTTACATCGATGTGTGAAGCGGTAGTCCCCCATACAAATGAGAAAGGGATTGTTTCACATTTCATCAACAATTATATGGTTAATGATTATCCAATAAATATAATAATATGTAAAAATACTAAAGATAATGTGGTTGTTAGATTTAAATAATTAATATATAATAGATGTTGGTAATATTAAAATTTTGAAAATCAAAGAGCTTGGTGAAGAAATATTCCTTTTCATAGAAGAATCTCAATTAGATTGCTTAATAAGGAACCTATATAATTCCTCAACCCCAAAATACAAAATCTAGTGAATTGGAATTATTATAATGAATAATGTCTAAGAAGTATTGAATAGTTTTACATATTTGGAAAAAACTAGATTACATACATGATACCCAAAATATAATGGGAAATTAATATAATACTTAACATAAGTAAAAGACCAGTATCCTCAAAATCCATTAAAATGATTCCTCTTCCTAAATAGAGGAAGTTAAACGTAATAATTTCGAACTCAAATACCCAATATGGGTAATTATGGTGGCATCATTAATGAATAAATAAGAATTAATAAACATGTAAAGGTAAATAACTAAGAATAAATTCTATTTAAATACATGGATAAGGAATAATCAATATGGAAAGGTAAATAGATGAAACATGTTCCATTTAGAAAATAAAATGGTAATTAAAATCATCTATATATTTTATTATATGAAAAAATCATGGATAATAACAATAATGGTTGAATTATCTATGAATGAAATTCTTAATTACTTGACATCATGTTTTAGGTTCCTAAAAACCTACACCATCAGGCCCTTTAAAAATATAGTTTAAAATTATATGTATAAAACGCATTTATTTTTCCAACTTTTTATCTCAAAAGTGCCTATCAACGCATCATTAGGTTATATAATCTCAAGGACCCAATCATCACTGTATTTCCAAATCATTCATTATATCGAGTAATCAAATTAATTAAAAAACAATATTCCTTAATAAATATTCGTATTAAATATAGAATATAGATTTATCAATATTTTTCTATAAAATAAATTAAATATCAAAGTAAACATCATATGTAATAGATGTGTATAATTACAAAAAAAATTATACCCATCACATTATATTATGAATATCTAAAAAAAAATTTTCACAATAGAAAATGGTTATAAGGAAGTGATTGTTTCAAGAGAATTTTAACAATTAAAAGATAATGTGGAAATGAAAAGATAACATTCTCCACACTGTAATATTCAAGTAAAACCCATTTGGAATACATAATTAAAATTTTAAAATTTAAAACCATGAACATAAAAGTATTCATGATATAATATATAAAATGGGTTAGTAGATACAAAACTCAAAATAAGTAATTGAGGAAAATGGTGTATGCCTCATGGAAAGAAAAGTGATACAAAATTACCTTATATTGAATCCTACTTTTCATGTGTGTCTTTATATTCATGAATAATGGAAAAAAATATTATTTAATTTTTTTATAACATTTTTAATGTTTATTATTACTCTTATTTCACTTATCACGATGTTGTATACAACTAATAAATAAATTAAGTTTACATCGGGTGTTCATGACGAAATTAAGTGCATGTGTCCAAAACAACATTAGTAGTATGCCTATAATAAAAGGAGAAATTATATAACCATATAAAAAAATTAATCATGAAAAAATTATAATATTTACACATCAATTATACTTTTAAAACCAATCATGAAATATGGTTGTGAAAAATGATCCAATTATATAATCATGGAGATGATAGGTCATATTTACACATTAGTGATGTTCCCATTTATCTATAATCTTTATGGAAAGAAGTTAAGTAAAATTATATAATTAAATAATGATAATTCTATCATAAATAAAATTTTATTTAATGATATTCTCTTGTATATATAATTCTTGTGATGTAAAAGGAATCGTATCGCATTGAGAAGGTGGAAGCCCACACGAGCACAAATGATGATATCATTTTTTTAGTGCATGAAATGGGTAATAAAGAAAATAGAATATTATATTACCATAAATCTAATTATTTCAATAACATAATATATATTTCATTTATGCCCCATCTTTTAAATTCAACCTATTCTTACTACTTTCTTTGTAATGTGTGACCGTATCACATCGCTTTGCGGAGGCAGTAGTCCACACATCCACAAACAATGTTATCATATTTAAACCAAATGTAATGCATAATGATATGTGTTATATAAAATTTACATAAGTATTAGTTTAACATAAATAATATATATATCATATATGAATAGTATTTCTATCATAATTCCAAACCATAATTGGTGGTAAAGGAAAAATGAACGACATCATTTTGTGAGGCGGTACTTCATCGTACACAAATGTTATTTTCGTTAGCAATTTGATAAAATTGTGTGTAGGTGTTGGTAAAATACATAACATAAAAATATCTTCGTACAATGAGGATAAATATTTTATTATATAATAATATAATAATGATGATTTATTTGGTGGAAGAAGAAATAATACATGAATACATGTTTGAAGAATGTTACCTATTTTTGAGTAACCCCTATTGGTTTGAACCAATGGGCTTCCTTAGTTGTATTTATACCAATTTTAAGGAATATATGTTGAGTTTAGTTTGGTTAGGTGACTATTTCGGATTATTTTGGAGAATAAAAATTGTCTTTATCGGTGTGTGTAACTTAAAGAGTGAATTCCTTTTCATAATATATGGGGAGTGGCATTATTGTATATACCTAAAGGTATACGCTATTGAGAGGTCACCGTTAACTCATGTTCATCCAAACTCGAAATAATTTCTTTAGCAAGAATTATGTTCAAGACATAGTCACACCACACATAATGATAAATAATTTTTATCATTTATTCCTTAGTAATTATGTTTCATTATTTTTAACATTTTATTTTTTATTTAACTAATTTTTTATCCTATTTAATATTACCATTAAGAGTAAATTAAAGTGATATTTATTTAATAATATAGGTAAAATTAATTATAAATAATATAAATAATTTAGAAAAATATAAATCTCATCTTTGTAGGAAATTAATTTTAAAACAAACACATATAACATGAAAATACATTTCTTTAACTCGAGCCATGCTAATAATGTTTTTACCATCTTTGGGACAATATTCACATTATAAAATATCAATTATTAAATAAATGTAACATATTTGATATTTTTTAACACTTTTAATTCAGTTGTTATAATAGAGTACTTTTATTAATTTAAAATCATTTAATAAAATAACATTAATTATAAAATAACCATAATGCCCCTTTTCAAATTATTTAATCAATGTTAATTTAAAAATATAAAATATTTATTGGAATTAAAATATCTTAACATTAAATATATGTAAAATGTTATATACATATAACAAAATAATGGAATGCAATAATTAACTAAATATGTGTTACTTTTAATGTTTTCAGCACCATTTATTTGATATAATTATTATGTAAATAATTTATGTGTTAGTGTTGGTTAATCGATTAATGTAATATTGTCACCTATAAAAATTAAATTTAAATTACCCTAATAATAAAACACATTAACCTTTAATAATAATTTTTATAATCGAAACTATGTAGCTTTTTCCATTCTCTAAACCATTAAAATGCAAAAGGTAAGAATGGTTACTTTTTTCCTTTTTTACTTAACTTATTATAAGGGTCACATTAATGAACTTGTTTCCCAATAATACAAAATATTATAAAAAATAAGGTATATTTTTTACATATAGCTATAGAATGGCTATTGGAAATTTTTCTAGGTCATTTGGGGGATATTAAGGTTTTTTCCCTTGATTAAGCTTAATTTTAACTTAATAATTGTAAATAATTTTAAATAAATACACTAATATTTTTTTCAAAAAAACTATGTTGATATTATTAGACTATAAATATTATAATTATTAGAGTTGTACATTGGAAATTTTTCAAATTTTATTCATAGAGTTGGTATAATCAATTATAAATCTGATATAATAGAGGTGTTGAGAATGAGAGTTTTTAATATGAAATTGTTAACACACTCATTGAGATTTTATATCTAAATTAAATATAAAAACAATTAAAATAACATATATTGTATTAATATATATATATATAATTGATCTATTTTCATTTTGACAAAAAATTTAAAAATAAAATTTAACATTAATAATTATTAAAATGAAAATATTGTTTCCAACTAAAATGCAGTATTTTTAAGTATTCGTCTAAAAATAAAACTTCTTTTAAAAATATAAAAAATTAACCCCAAGATAATTTATACATTCCAAATTCCAAAATGAGATTTATCATGACATATAAAATTTATAAATTTGTCCACATTTAGGATGAATATAGGTGCACTATTAAAACGCCATAAAATTCAATCTTGCATGTGACACGAGCTAACTAAATTTTGTGTGTGTCGTGTAAGCATAACATGGTGTTTCATATAAATAAATCTAGAATAAAATTGTTTTTAATATGGAAATATTTAAATTATTGGGGTATTAAATTCTCCCAAAATTAATTAAATTGTTTCCTCAAAATTTTAACTTGGTATCAGTAATCTAGGGTTGAATATTTTAATATAATATTGATGGAAAAAATACACATAAAAATAAGGTTAACAAAAAAAATTAAATAAGAGGGAGTGGGAAATTTTATGGTCACCAAAAAACAAGGATTTCATAAAGTATAACATTTGTGAAAACAATGATATGGAAGAGAAATATAATTATCAAGTTCTAATGGAGACTGATAGAGTACATGTTCTAGGGAAAGTTATTGACCTCTAAGTCACTACCCAGAGGCATGATTAAAGGTAATTGATATCATAAAAAATAATAAAATAAGAAAAAAATTAATACCCTTTTCTTTTATTTTATATAATATATCACTCTCTAAATATATAAGTAAATATATGTTTCAATAAACACAATATTTTCCACTTGATTTGGCCTTAAACAATAAATATTCTATCTCTTAGCATAAGTTTTATCATAGGTATATCAACCTATAAAAAACATCAAAATTTAAACATAACCAATTTCCTAAATAGATTACCTTTCCAAAATATTATGATCTATCACTTTATAAACGTGATAAGAGAGTATCTAAAATGAACCTGTCATTAACCTTTCAACAACATGAAGCATGTCTTATTTGTCAAATTATAAACATGTGAATAACTTCATCGTGAATTTACCTGGAACATGATAATAATTTTAATTTTCATAAAGTGTTATTATAAACAATAATTATTATTTATTCCTTATGTAAAACGAATGTTCTTGGATTTATATATTAAATCCAAAAGTGTTGTATACTCCATCAATGGTTGAATAGACCACTATGTCGATAAATTATTAATAAATTCCAATGTAGTCAGACCTTATCTAACTTTAATTATCCAAATCATTACTTTTTTATCAAAATGTCATTACCATAACATTTGTAACATATTAAGGCATATCATTCCCTCAACAACGTGTTTTCCAAAAATATCAACTTGCTACTGAATCAATTTTCTTTGTACCATTTACCATATAATCTATAATCCTTAGTGAAATAGTACCATGATAATATATTTATATATTTCACAATTAATTAAAAAAATTACATTTAAAAAATATTTCATAGATCCAAATATAGAATTAAATTAATCATTCCACTTTGGTTTTGTTATTAATATATTTCGGACCACGACCCCTTGCCTTTTATTCATGAATATTCCCATGAAGCATGGGGTATTCATTTTCAATGTGACCCGTCTCTTTGCAGTTGTAACACTAAATTGATGTGATTTCATTCTTCCCTTTACAATATTTTTTCTATTAACCCTTTTCAATATTCTTATAAAAAACTCATGATCCATTCAATCATTTACCAGGGTGATTTTTTCACAACATTCACATGAGGTAAAATCTGGCTTTCCCTTCTCCTATTTATCTATTATTTTATCTTCATTTCTATTCTTCTCTTTCTCCCATTAAAATAAATAACACATGGAGAATTATTTCTCTATCTTGATATCACATAATTTTTTTCATCATATGATGAAATTGTTTAGGACATGACTAACATTTGAGACTTGACTTAATCCCTTCAAAAAAATAATCAATCTTGCACTATGTATTGTGTATATAATTTGTATCATACCTAGATAGACTTATCAAGATATATTATTAATCTAAATTATTATCTTCATCCTTTGTCATTATGCTAAGGACCATTCTCTTCATCTCAATTTGTTGATCATGAGGGAAGATTTATCAAAGATTATATCCTTAAAAATTCAATATTCCATTAGGTATATTTCTCTGTCCACTTTATAATTATAGATCAATGAGAACCATTTACCTATACCACCATTGATATAATACAATAAAAGTTTAACCTTTTTCTTTTCTACACATCCTAATTTTTTAATTATTTTCTCCAAATACTTAATCTACTTATCATATTCTTGGGGATCAATAGTCTTAGTAAATTATGTGGGTCTTTATCACATAAAGTGATCTGACATAGGAGACACATTCTATAGAATATATTTCTCTATTAATGAAATCTTATTTATCATAACCTGGCTAATTTTACCTAATATATACATAAATTTCATAGTTCCATCAAAAACTACATTGACTTATTCTGTAAGCCACCCTCTAAATTGTTCACGAGTGATAATACTTGTATTCCTTCAAGGTTCCATTTATAAATAATGGAATATACTCGATTAGATCATAAAATTATGTGACATAATGTTTAACCCCCAAACTAGTGAAAAACGTATTATAAATTGAATATATTATCCTTAACGAATCTCATAATATTCAACATGGATTATTTTGGGATATATTTACTTTAAAATACTTCATAATGGTTTGTAATGAAATTATGAATCCTAAGAATATCCCCTTGGAGTGACAAAATAGTTATCAAATAATGCTCATTTTCACGTAGCAAGTTATTCTTGAGTCATGCCCGATGCACCTTTTCAGAGTTGTTACCACCAGGTATATGTGTACCATAACCATGTCCTCTTGTAGTCTCTAGATAGGGATATATTGAGTGTAATACCAACATAATATATTCCTTACCCAGATTATAGGAGGTTCATATACAATTATCCTAGAAGAATATCTTAGGGTTAAATTAATTAATCTATGATTTTTAAATATTGTTTCTAAGGTTGTTTTTAAACCTCCATTTAATACCAACTATAATGTCTGGACCCAATAATCCTGATGAAACTACAGTAAATTATTACATTGGCATGATTACCAAAAATAAGATCTCAAAGGACCAAAAAACTTATAAATTTGTTAAAAACCCATATTAGATACATGATAATAATAATATATTAGGAAAAGAACAAAACATATGTAAATTATCAGCATCCTTTAAACACATTCAATGGATTCCTCTTCATATCCTTTGGAAGGAACACATAATACATGTGATCTCAAATGATTAGTAAGTTTTATTATTGAGGAATAAATAATGAATCAATAATAATAAATCAAAATAGAAAACTAAATAACTATGGCCACATTCCATTTAAATAACAGGCAAAGTCAAAATCAATATGGAAAGGTAAATAGTTGATAAAACATTTTATTTACTCAATAAATTGAGAATTAAATACATCCTAGGATTTTATAATATATAAATATCTTGTATGATAACAATAATAACTGAATTAAATATGAAGGAAATGCTTAATCATTGAATGTTTTGTCTAAAGTACATCAAATTATATTCCTTCAAGACCTATCATAAGATTGCTTCAAAGGAAATGTAGAAACCAATTTAATTTGGAAGACTTAGTTTTCTGATGAGAACATGTCGTTGAATGGATGGGCTATGTAAATTTTATCCCATCGTGTCACTACAAGTCAAAAAAAATCCCCATAGCATGTAATATATATAATTAATAAACAATTTTTCTTATCATATTTTTTTATTTAATACAGAAAATGGATTTATAAATATTTCTATACATAATAAAATAAAATTCAAAGTAAACACCATATGTAATATTGGTATATGGTATAGGAAATATTTATACCCATTAAATTTATATTATTTATATCTATAATAAGTTTTATTTACAATAGAAAGTTTTCATAGGTAAGTGATTTTTTCAAGAGAATGTTAACAATCACACAATAAAGTGAGATTGCAAATATAACTTTTACCACTCATAAATTTTCAATTCAAAACCATTTGGAACAGATAATTCAATGTGAAAATTAAACTACCATGAATATTAAATGATTGATTCTATAATATAAAAAATGTGTTGTAGATACAACACTGAAAATACGCAAGTGGTGAAAATCATGTACTCTTCTCAAAAAGAAATGTGAGACAAGAATCCCTTACCAGGAGTTGGACTTGTCAAGTGGGTATTTATCATCCTGAATAATATAAATTTGTTAACTATTTAACTATATTAGAACCATTTTAAATTTTATTATTAATTTTATTTGAGTTATCCAAATTTTGTATACAAATACTTAATCAAAATGTTTACTTCAGGGGTTTTGATGAAAATCGGTTTAGGTTTTGAAAACTCTAATAGTACGTTGGTTATGATCAATGGGGTAATTATATAATAATATCTAGAATAATAATAATGAAATAATTATAATTTTTATTTATCTTTTATAATTTAGAAGGCAATAATTATATATGGTTATGAAAAATGAGTCAACATTACAATCATGGAGATGGTTGGTCGTACGTATGCATGTGTAACACACCCATTTTTCAATTATAATTATGAAAAAAAATGAAAAGTAACATTATATCATTCCATGTTGATCATTATATCATAAATAACTTATTATTTAATAATATATACTTATATATATAATTCTAGTTATGTAAAATCAATCAAAATGTGTCGAAGAGGAAGTAGTCCACTCATCCTGGAATGACCCTATAACATTTTTCGTGTGTGAAAAGGATAATAAAGAAAAGGGTATATTTTATTTAAAAAAGGAGATTGTGTCATGAATATCATATATATTTCCTTTATGCTATTTTTTAATAAAATTCATCTTTAATACATTACATGTAATGTGTGAACGTGTCACATCGCATTGAGCAGGCGATATCCCCCAAGTCTATAAATGATGTTATCATATAACCCTCAAATACAACACATAATTGTATGTGTTATATAACAAATAAATAAGTATTTAGAAAAAAATAACATATATATTATATAAAAACCGGGTTTCACTCATAATTCTCAACCATGGGAGGTGGTAAAGGAAAAAAAATGACGTTATTTCGTGAGGTGGTAGTTCGCCGTACACAAATAGTAATTTTGTTATGTGGAAGTGTGTGTCGGTGTAGATAAAACCCTTAATGTAAATACATATCTGTATGTTTAGAATAATATCTTTACTATATACTCATAGAATAAGAATAATTAATTTGTGGATAATTAAATGAAACATAAATTCACATTTAATTAATATTGCCACTTTTCAGGGAACTCTTTTTTGATTGAACCAAAGGGATTACATGGTTAGATTTTATACGATATTTAAGACTCTCAAATGAAGGAATGGAATTTTGGATACTATTTTTGAAGATTTATGATGATCCAAAGTTTCTTTAGAGGTTTCTAGATATGGATTAAATGGTTAGATTTTGTACCAAATTTTAGACTCTCAAATGAGGGGAGGGAATTTTGGATACTATGTTTGAAGATTTAAAATGATCCAAAGATTGTTTAGAGTGAATCTTTTGTATAATGTAGGGGGGTTATATTCATGTAAATAACAAATTGTATACACTATTGGGATGTATCCATTACCTCATGTTCTCCCTAAATGGTTTTTAGGGTCGAGAAAAACTCACACCATAAAAAATCATTTTTATCATTATGTTCCATTCTCATTAAGATTCATTATTTTTATCATTTTTGTTTTTATTAAGGTAACTAGTTATCTATCCAATATAATTTGACCATTAAGAATAAGATAAAGTAAAATTTATAATAAAATATATGACATATTAATTACAAATATTATATATAATTTTAAAAAATAGAAATATCATGTGTTTTGGAAATAAATTTTAAAACATGTGCATGTATCACGCAAGAACAATTCTTTAACCATAACCATGCTAACAATGTTTTTAATATCTCTGGGTCTATATTTTTGTTTTAAAAGATTGATTTTTCATTTAATGGGCCATATATTATATTTATTAACACATAAAATTAACATGTAAGAATATATGTCATTTATTAATGTTAAATCATTAAATAAAATATCAGGTATTATTAAATTACACTAATGTCAATTTTGAGATTATTTATTTTGTTTTAATTTAAAAACACCAAAACATTTTCAGAATTAAAATATATTAAGTTTTAATCTATGAAAAATGATATATATATATATATATAAATAATAGAAAAAAACAATTCCTTAAATTTACAAAACTTTTAATGTTTTAGAATCATTTATTTTATTTTATTATTAAGAAAATAGTCAATGCGTTATCATTTTTTTTGATTTTAATAAAATTTTACATCTATAAAAATTTATTTTAAATTACCATTATAAGAAAAATCATTTTACATTATAAATAATGTTCATAATAGAAACTATGTATCTTCTTCCATACACTAAAACATTAAAATTTTAAAAGGTAAGGAATGTTGCTTTTTTGTCTTTTCATTTACCGAACTCATTATATGGTTCATGTTCATTAACATGTGTCCCAATACCTCATAAATCATAAAAACTATGGGATATTTTTAAAATATGGGTATCCAATTTCTTTTAGAATGGAATCTATGTCATTTTTAACTTAATTTTAAGGTTTTTTTCATAATTTAAACTAATTTTAACCCTAATCATTGTAATTAAATTTATTTACATTCACTAATATTTTCTGGAAAAAACAAAGTTGTTGTCATTAAAATATAAATATTATTATGATTACAACCATTCATGAACATTTTTTAAAATTTAATTCATTGAAGATTAAAATATAATTATTAAACTAATCCCACAGACATGGCGAGAATGAGAATTTTAAGGTGGAAATGATCAACATATCAATAAGTCTGTGTATCTAAATTAAGGAAAAAAATGATCCCAATTACCAATATTGCATAAATAGATATATAATTTATCTATAGTGAACTTAAAAAATTGAAAAAACAACATAAAATTATTAATTATTTAAATGAAAATGAATTTTTCAACAAAAATTAATTATTTTTACTATTTATCTATTATAGAATTGTGTCAAAAAAACAATTAATTCACTATACGATAATTTTTGACTTTCCAAATTCAAAACTAAATTTTATTTTGGAATAAATTTTTTCTAAATGATTCAAAATATATTTTGAAAAAATTTGCACCATTAAAACGTAGTAAAACTTAGTCTTTCATGTAGTGCAAGCTCACACAGTGTTTTGTGTGGCATAAGCTTAACACAATATTACATATAATGTAATAATCCAGAAAAAAAAATTTATTCTAAAATGAATATATGAAAAATCCATGGGGGTTTACACTATTGTGTATGTCTTTTGAAAATAAAATAATCTATAGAATTTGTCTAAGGATATATTAGACATATTTTGGTTGGGTTTAATTGAGTTATATATCATGATAGATGAGAATAAGTGAGGGGAGCAGAGCTCTTCTATAATTGAGGGGTGGGAATTTTTTAAATAATAAAAAATATTTAATAATCGGAAATCAATCTCCACCGATGTGCCTCAAAATTGGGAAATAATTTATTTTTCGGAAGTTTAGGTCAATATAAATCTCTAAAATAATGAACATGTTTTGAACACATTATTATATTATCCACTATGTTTACTAATCTAGTTTTCACCATAGTAATTAGTATTATATTTACTATGGTAATTTATACTTTAGAATTAATAAAACTTATCCCTCTTAGATATTCCAAACCTCAATATTTTAAATATGAAATCCACTTTATCCAATAAAAATCTTGAGTGTGGTGAAAATTAATTTGAGCATAAGCGCATGTAACCTGCAAAACACCTTTCTAACTTTAACAACATTATTTTACTCTTAGTTTACTTCCAATTAATTTGGGATAAAACTTTTATTAAACCTATTTCATAATATTAAATATTATTATTAAAAATATGTAATACATTTAATAAAATTCAATTCATATAGGTGGAAAATTTGAATTTTAAATATAACTATAAGTGTGTGTAAAATACAACTTTCCATGGAAATGTTTTCTTTAGTATAAGAAGTTTATATTATCAATGTAAATTTTTAATTGATTCTAATGATATAGATTTTTATTGAAAATATTACTATTTTAAAAAAAAATATTTTAAATAAAATTAAAAAAATAAGACTTTTCAAATTTTTTAAATTAAAATGCAGTTTTGAATAAAAATCATTATTTTTTACTATTCATTGAGAAATTTAGAGGTTCAAACAAATATCAAAAAATAAATCTATCATAATTATGACATATATTTATTAGAAATTAATTTAATTTCTTAGACAAATTACATAGAAGAGTTAATATATATTTAAAATAACCACACAAAGCTCGATGAAATTCATTTTATTGAAATTGTGTTTTCATACATAAAATTTGATTTATTCTAATAATATGCATAAAAAATATTTTATGAATGATAAAAAAAATTATTGAATATATAGAAAATAAATTTAATTAAAATAATTCTTCAATAATTAATAATAAATTAATTGAAATGAATTTTGTCCATAAAATATTTTTTAACAATATCAATTATTTTACATTCAAATGATTTTTATTTTCAATTCAAAACAATTGATAACCCATAATTGTATTTTTTTTAATGTGAAAATTTTATAATTTCATAATTTAGTTATTCCTATTCAAACCCACGAATTTAATGGCTAGGTTATAATGTAAACATTAAATAATAATATATTCATAGTATATCACAGTTTTTTAAACAGGGTCTCGCAAATAACACATGCTATTGATAAAATAAAATTTATTTAAAGGGGAATATAATATAAAATATCATGGTATTATAGTATATGAATAAATAGTGACAATACTGGAAATTTAAGCATATACATTATTATAATATCAGTATATTCGTGTGGATATAAAATATTGCAAAGAAGATAATCAAGATGTTAACTAAGTAGTTGATAACATTCATTTGGGGACTTGACTTATCAATTGAATTCACCTCAAATTTCAAGGGATTTGTATAAATATGATTTTCTAAGGGATTTTAATATTAAAATATTGTTTTAGGGGGTGTAAAAGTATAGTTTTTAAGGAGGAATTTGAATTTAAATTGTATATTTAAATGGTTGAAGTTGTATGTTTTTATAAGTGAACGTGAGGGTTATTTTTAGAAACATTTTCATTTTTCAATAAATCAATGTCCTTTTGAAGGTCCCTATGCTCCAAAGATTAAAAAATTGGTTTTGAAACATGTCTATATTGATCCAATGATCATCCATTCAATTCATTCCATTATTTTTAAAATGTTTATGGAACATTACACAAGTTTCACCTATTTTTCCAATTTTACATTTACCGTGATGATTAATTTTTTGTGTTTACATTTAATTTAAATGGTAAAAATTAAAAATTTACCCATTTCTTAATTATAATCTTTTATTTTCAATTTATAATAAAATTATATGAAATAAAATTTTATAGATCTGAAAAGATAATTTTAAATTAAAATAATTTAAACATGTAAATTATATTATGAAAATAATAATATTATTCTTTAAAATTTATAGGTAAAATAAAATTAATATGGTTACTGATTTATATTACACTAAATATATTATTATAAATTAATAAAAGTTAAAATAAATCATTGGTAAATTATCTTTCAAAATACATAATGTTATTAATTTACTTATTATTTGATAATTTTAATGGGTTGGGATTCTTATATGACATACTTATATAGTGATCAAATCCCCGAAATTATAATTTTCATAAACAATACATTTATTGTCCAAAAAACACATAAAAATTAAAAACATATACTAAGAAATTTTTTATATGATGAATTCAAAAAAAACCTTAAACTTATTAATAAAAGATAAAATATTTATAAATTTATTTTTCTGAATAAATTCATAAAATGTTGTCAAAATTTTTTATTATTCAAAAATAATATTTTATGATATTATCATCAATTATTTTTCTTTAATATTATTTACAAACTATTTTCCTGTTACCAAATTAATATTATTAAATATAATTTATCATTAATAATACTATTCTTGAAATAGAAATTTATGTCGCATAAAAAGAAACTTTTTAAAAAAATACCTTATTTAAAAATAAATGAAATTATTGGTCACATTAGTTAAAATAATTAAATTTCATTCAAAAAAATATTCTTTTACTTGTATATATATCATAAATCATTTATTAATATTCATTATTTCAAATTAAATGGTTAGGATTTTACAATCATACACATACTATTGTAATTTATCTAAATATATAACATTTTCATTTAGTGTTTGTGACACTTATTGAAAAATGTATCAAAAAGATATTAAATTTTATATTTGTAATCATATAATAATATTTTATAGTGTTATTAGTAAACCTTACATATAATTAAAATATATGTTATATATAATTTTGGTTCATTTTCCTTTGTACTGTCTCAATACTATATGAGATATTTTGTTTCTAAAGCAATCCTTATATTACACTTATAATATGATATACATCATAGTAAAAATACCCAGTATTTTTTTAACTCTAAACAAAGTCAATAATATTACTTTTGAAATTAATTTTAAATATTATTAAAATTTGAATCTCAAAACATTCCAAATTTAATATCCTACTGTATCTAATACAATTCAATTAAGCCCATTGACATTATTCTTTTTTAAAATGCTTTCTATAATTACAATTGATTGCATGGAAATAATAAAATTCATCAAGAAGATCTCAAAGACTACAAATTACTTCAGAATAAAATAAAATATTATACAATAATTACGATAACAATTGCATCTCCTGGAAGCACATATAAGTGCTTCATATTCATTTATATAGTTATTTGTTTTCTTTTTTCCAAATGTATTCTCCTTGTTTCTGCCTTAATTGATTTCAATAAATCTATCACCATTATCAGCTCAATTCTTAACTCAAATAATCATTAAAAAGATATATCTGAATGATATAATTTACTTCTTTATTAATAATTACAATAATAGAACTCATAGAATCCATCATCAACCTAACAACCTTTGACAGAAGTTAATGGATGACTAGTGAAATATAATATGGAATTGTATTATTATAAATCTACATTCCTATAAAAGAAAAATAATCCCATCAGATTATTAATTCCTCATCTAGAATATTATTTTCTACCACGATATTAAAAAAATGAGGGATCTTTTAAAAATCAACCTTTAAAGGGTTTTTCTATATTTATAAAAAATACATAGGAAAACATATTTAAAAAACATACATGTGTTTTTTCTCATCAGATTCTCATCAAATGTTCTTGTGTACTCCAAATTCCTCCCAGGATTTTATTTTCATAACATGTAACTTCATGACTTTAAAAAAAAAATTAAACACTTCACCAAATGGTTAATATAACAGCCCATGATTTTTGTATTCCAATATTGAAAATATATATTAATATATTTTTCGTCAATATTATTTTCACTATCCCAATTATTGAAAATAAATAAAAAAAACATGATATTAAATTTTTAATCCATTATTTAATAAACTCAATATCTATATGACACATGCTCGATTTAGAAAAAAATGAGCAACTAATAAATTTATCAGCACCTGTAATTTACATCAAGGTATTTCTAAAAAATATATCATTTTACAAGACATTGATAATTATGATTTACTTTTCATAAAATATATACTGATTAGTTAAAAAAATGAATGACAGAATATAATAAACATACATATTTTTTATTTCATTAAATACTTTATTGAAAATTCCTGATCTATACGAAATTATATATTTTTGAAACTTCTCAAACTTCTCCCTCTTTATAGGTTAATTCAAAAAACATAATCATCAAGTATTATCCATTTAGTCTAGTAATAAAATTTTTAGATATAAATTTCTATTATCACTTTCATGATGGTTACATATAATCTATAATCCAAAATTAATAGTGCACTCATCTCATCAGTTCACCCATAGGAAATATACATTATCTTATTTCCTTGAAAAGATATGTTATGTCTGAATTACGTGGGATCTCGATAACTCCTTTGAGAGAGTAAAAAGGTTGTGAGTTTCTAGTAAACCAAGTAAATATTTCTATTTTATCTATATTATTTAGGATTCTATTCATTCTTTATTTCATGTTATTTACATTAGTAAACTATATGGGTAGTATAAGCTCTATAATTCATTTAGAAATTTTATTTTTTGGAATGTAATACATTATATCATCCAAAAAAGTCACATGATTATCTTGATTCTAATATCATTTTCTTTATAATTTTCACTTATGATTATAGCATGATAAAAAAATATTCAGAAGTTTTTCTATCCTTGTTAAACCATTTCCACATCTTCTCTAGAACTATTTAGCTATCATATTTTTTAAAAAAATCTAATGAAATTATATTTTTTTAATAATTTGGAATACATTATGTCACTAAAGAACAAGAAATATATTATATTCCTAGAAAATTTATTTCTATTTTCAAATATGTTAAAAAAATACCATGCATTAATTAAGAACATTTTCAGTTTACTTGTATATTTAACGTGGTTTAAAAGAAATTTATTCAACAAAATTAATCCCTTTTTTTCTTCATTAGTACGAGTTTCTATTTTGAATTATCATTATTCCAAGAAATATAACATCCATGTCTTATTGGAAAATTATATGGTGTTTTATTTCCCACTCTAATAAAAGCATATCATTCCCCATGATAGAGAGTCCTGCATTATCTTCTTGGTTTTTTTAAAATAAAAATTCTCTTACTTCATATGTTGATCTCACATTTATTATTCACATTCATTTTCATTAGTATTTGTGGTTTTCTCTCTTCCAAAACACATGACACACTTTTATTTTTGTTTTTTAGCAGCATTCATTATCCCTATAAAAAAATTATTATAACATTAATATATTTTTTTGATAAATTAAAATCAATTAGAGTAAAATATATTCTTATCATTATTTAAAATATTTTTCCCCACCACAATGATGGTACAAATTAATGTAGGCCTTACTAAAATTCCCGAGATTAAATAGTTATGCTAATAAATAATAGATTCTAGATCGAATCATTTTCAACACTAGTATAATTAAAAAACATTGATTATTTTATTTTAAATCCATTAAATCTTGAAGGAATATTTTATTGTTATTTTGTAGAAACAACATTATATTGGTTGTTTTCATGTAACCATTTATCTTTCTCTTTCAAAAATCAAACAATGATGTAGTAGTGGGTTTCTTGTGATTTTTCTCAACCCATATTTTTTCATTATTTCAATTAAAAACCAAATTATTCAACAATAAAGAATTATTATAAGTATTATTCTTTTAATAATGTCTACATTTTTCATTGATATTGAATGATATTTAATATTTAATAATCCCATAATCATATTTTGATAAGATAGATGTATTTTAAGAAAAATTCCCTCAAAAAAATGATTGGTATATTTCTTATCCTAGAGTGTTCTTAATACCCAAAATGTTTTAATAAAATTTTTTTTAGTTTGACTTCAGGATGAATACACTTTAGATATAGAGAGTTTCTCTAATATTTCAGTCTCTTCACCATTTCATCATGTTTTATTCATATTTCCGTAACATTATCCTTACGAGTTTTATTCTTATCATAAAAATTGGTTACGAATCACAGTCTTAATTTTATTGATATCCATTAAAGAATTTTTGACAACATGGATTCCTCTTTTATTTTCATTGAACAAATGGAACATTCTTTATAGATATTTTAGGTATTTATAATTCATATTTATTATATTAATTTAATCATTCATAACTTTGGGGAACATTAATTCATGATCCAAATACATTATACATACGATATATATTTGTTTTTGGTATTTTTGAAAACCAATTATCTTTAATCCATGTCCTTATAATTCATATTATATTCTTCCTCATCATAGAAGATCATCACCTACAATTCTTTAGAATAAAAAATCACAGCTATATATTTAGATAACTCTTATAGGGATTCCTCTATGTATTCACTTAAATCATTATATTAATTTTGATATAATTCTTATAATATTTCATATTTCTTACTTATACATGGTAATTTAAGATTAAAACATTTAAAATAGATTATAGTTTCCACATATTTACACAAAAAATTGAATAACCTGAGGATAAATTATTCTCTATATCCTTAATCATTGACTTAACAACTAGATCTTCTTAGTCTGTTCAAGGTATTATGTCTTATTTTTATTTATTTCTAATTAATAGGGATTATTTTTTCATTATTTTTACTCATTATAATTTATTTTCCTTATATTGTTTGGAGACATATATTTTTAATCTGTAATAGATAAATTTTCTCTAAGTCTGTTGTTCATTATTACATTGTAACGGAAATTGAAAACATAAAAAATCAAATAATTAGATTATTATGAATATAATAAAATGTGGAATGGTATCCATGATAATATTTATTTTTCTAACAACATTGTTGAAAATATATTGAGAATGGGGGAATTAGTGAGGACATGTTTTACCTAATTAAAATTTTCATTTTACCTCTTCTCTTGTCTAGTTAATATATTTCCTTTTATTCTTCTCTCAATTGGTTCACAATAATGAAATTATCTATAGAAATGTTGAAAATATTCTAGATGAATATTTATCATGTTCACTCCCAATGTGTGAGATTATCCCTAGTATATATTTTTTGTTATCCCATCCAAACTTAGAGCATATTTTTTATCAATAATCACCAAATGGAATGGGGATGATCCTAACCACTTTTTGTATGAATTAAAAAGCTAAATGAAAGAATCCACATTCTCTATTCAAAACGTCTATAACTAACTAGCCCTCTTAGAGTACTAGATTTGGGTTACTTTTCCTAAACTGTGACTTCTAAGAATTCATGAGTCTTGGCATCATTGAAGGAGTCAGGTCTCATTATTCTAGCTTTTAGAAAATATCCAGATTGTCACTTGTAAATAGAATTTAAAAGGGTTGTCCTACTTCTTCTTCTGTGTTAATGATATATAGATATCGAACTCGAATATTCTTATAGTTCATTAATTATTATGAGGATCTGTTGTAATAACATTGACCCCACCCCCCTCAATATTTTTTTAATCTCTATGATAATATTGAAGAAGATAATTTTATATAACCTTTTCATTTTATCATCATGATATTTAGAATTGTAAAAGATTTGTTTATCTATATTTCTTACTAGTATACTTAGTTAATGTAAATATAGTTTATTTTTTAATAGTCAACATAATATTATTTAGATACCTCAACTACATATAAATCAATGATATTCAATATTCTATGATTCTTAATATTCTATTTAAACTTTTTAACTAAATCATGTTTTTATTCCCCTTATAACATGATAATATGACTTTTTATTTAAAATATTATCTCATGTAATATTCTATAAATACCCATTCTCCAATTTAAACTGGTCAAAATATTTCTCTGAATAAAACCTCATGTTTTTTGTTTCCATAAGTGATTTCAAATATTAATGTTTTAAATAATATACTTATCATGAAAATGTCATCTCAATGTTATTTTTATTTATTTATCAATCTTACTTTTGTTCTTATCCATTTAATTTCTAGTTCTATCAAAATAAATAATCCCATTTTTTCATTATAGTATTCTCTCTGATGCATTATACATCTTCTCAAAACTCTTCTTCAATCGTGATTTTTTTCATCATCCCAATACTTAAATCATTGAATACTTTATAAAAATATAAATCATCATATTTGAACTTTTGTTTTTACCTATAATAGTTCATTTAAAAAACTATTGAATATATTATAGCTTTAAAATTCATCTTATATATTAAATGGAAACTCATTATATATCTTCTATATATTTCGAAAAGAATATGAATGACAAGAAATAACATTTAAATCTTCTAGAGAATATTATATATATACAACATGATATGTCATATGTAACACCCCAGGTAAATAAATAATATTAATTTTTCATAATTATTAATATTTGTGAAGAGAATATTAATATTAATTTAAAGGGTATGCTATGTTCGATGGCGTACCTAATACGTAACAACGAGTTTCTTTGAAATCTTACGATGCACACTAATAACATAATAATATTATTATAAATGGTAGTAAACTCCTAGTCGATGTAATGGCGAGAATGAATAGAAATAACTAAAAAAATGATTACATATGTTTGTTAAATATTTTTACATTTATCCAATAAATTTTAGTGGCTTAAAATTCAAATGAATCCAATTTTAAGAATAAATACTCTAATATTTTTAAAAGATTGTTTTGCTACCTTTTGATGGCGAAATTTTTTTAAATCCAAATTTTGACAAATTTATAAGATCTATTTGACAAAATAAACTTATTCCTTAGAATTGGGATATTGAAATTTACATTGGGTGTATTTTTGGTATATTTCTGAAAAATGTTCATTTTTTAATGAATAGTGAAAAATACTGCATTTTACTTCAAAACTGCTTTTTCATATAATTTAGTTATATGGATAGATTATCTTATTTAATTGTTTTAAAGTGTAATTAGAATATATTTTTACAATTTAATTCAGTGGTGTTCATTATAATTAATTTCACTTTGAAAATAGACATAAACAAGTGTCAATCTTTTGATAGATATTATTTCTTAAAAACACGCTATTTGGTTTGACATCGGGAATTAACTATATGATTTATTATTGAAACTTATATGTTTTTAATTTGGTAAAATATAAATCATTTCTGAATTTGGAATATCAAATATATCTTACAGTTAATATTTGGTATTTTTCTGATAATGCCTTTTTTTAATGAATAGTGAAAAATACAGCTTTTTAATTCAAAACTGCCTTTTCATCCAATTTATTTATATATTTAGATTGTAATTTTAATTGTTTTTAAAGTATAATTGAATTATGTTTTTATCACTTAATACAATTTTGTTCATTGGAAGTAATTTCACTTTTCAATTATATGTAAAAACAAGTCAATATTTTGATAAAACTTACTTCTTAAAAACTCGTCTTTTGTTTTGACAATGGGATTTACTTTTAAATTAATTACTACAAATAATGTGTTTTGAATTTGATAAAATGGATTCCATATTTTTAATCATAAGGTCCAAATTATATAATTAAGACTCTTTTGTTTTTTGTACATTATGAACAGTAACGATGGTAATTATCTTTAATTATCATGATTAATTAGTAATCAGGTAGTTAAGAGTAATAAAATAATATCATAATAATAAAAAATCAACCAAAATGTGTCCTAATACTCTGGGTTATTTTATGGCTGACCATGGGATTCCTTGTGCTAAACATGGAGACCCCATGGAATCACTTTTGGGGTGATAGTGACACTTTTTAATTTTATGTTTTTAAAAGGAAAGTATAACCAAAGTATGTATCACCCAAGTAAAACAATTTTAGTTTTGTCTGTGTAAATGATATCTTGGACTAGAAATAGTAATTGGAAAGCTAAAAATATTTCCTACATCATAGTTTTTTTATAATTTGTAGACATTATATAAATTAATTTATTTATGACACCATTATGATGCAACGATTACCTCATTAATAAACGATTTAAATAAAATGAAAAGATAATGTAAAATCTATGACATAAATTTTACTAAAACCTATTGGATGAGTATATTTAGAACCCTTACCACCTTATACTCAACATATATCAATGTGGGACATTAAAAATACGAATCGCATTTTGATATAAAGTAACATTTCTTTACTTTCCAAGAGTTCCCATCCTCCCTCTTATAAAAGGCATCCACCTCTACCTCCTTAATAACTCCTATCGAGCCATTGGTTCGACCAAAATCTGCTCATTTTACCTCTCCACATAACTATTTTCATCCTATAAGCCTTACCTTAGGCAGAAATCTCTTCAAAAAACCCTTTGGGTTCAAACAAAAAGGAGTTACCCGATTTAAAGGTAATGTCCTCTCTTATGTTCTTTTGTTTTATTTTCCTTATACAACCCCCTAAAATAATTTTATTCCTTTATGTTATAACAACACCGGTATCGTAAATATAATAGGATGTTGTTATGATAAGTATTAGAGCTACACATAAGCACACCTCCGTTAAATAGTTAAAGAACATACTGTTTCCTTGGATGGAGAATTACTACCTCACAAAACAATGATTTTTCAATAATCTCTTAACACCTTTCATGGTGGAAATTATGATGTCACTGTATTTTATATATGATATATATGGTATTTATGTTTTCTATATGCTTATGTATTTTATATTTAAAACATACCTTTATGCTTTTCATGTTGTGAAAATGCGATAATTTCATACGAGTAAGTGTGGACTACCGCCCCCTCAAGTGATGTGACTAATTCATGCAATACATGGAATGTATAAAGAATGAAATTAATTAACATATGTGACATATATAACATATATATTATACTGGAATTATAATATCTATATCTCTCATTTATTTTTAATTCCATTAATATGACAAAGAAATGAAAGTAGCGTTCATGCGTACGTTCGGCCTACCGCCTCCATGAACGGTGCATTTCATTTCTTTTTACCTCTAAATGTCATGAAATAGTATAAAATGAATATTTACTGGATATAAATTATATTTAAATCATTATTACTATTTTTGATATGATTTACTTACAACTACATTGATAATTCTTGTCAAACAAGATCATTTTTGACTCATGTACCGAACATCGACAAAACGTACGATATGAACTCACATAATTAAAAAATTATTATAACATGATAATATATTAAATTAATTGAATAATAAACTTTAAAGTTTGTCCTTATCAAATTATAAATTGACTAAAGCTTATTATTCAGGAATATAAAGAAATGAACAAGACAATTCGGACTTGAGGTAAGGGATCTAACGTCTCTCTTTCTTTTTATGTACTCTCTTTTATGTCTTTTCTTTTAAGCTCATATTTCTTATGTTTGGGGATGTTATTTTATATTCCTAATTATTTATATTTTATGTTCATATTATGAGGGACCCTATTTCATCTCATAAATCCATTTTTTGGTGTTTTAAGTGGCGCTGTTAGGCTGCCAAGTTTTCATAAGGGGTTTTTCATCTCACTTTTATTCAAGTGAGATTTATGCTACATTTGCCAGAATTTCCTTTGAGTGGAATATGTACTTCCCATTATCCTCTTCTTTTTGTAATATATTTTCGTTTATGATTATTTACATCAATGTTGTATAGTCCTTCTTTCATGGGGTGTACGTTTCGAATGTTACCCATGTTGGTATGGGAACCTTTCACCCTGATATTTTTTTAAAAGACTTATTTGTCTTTTGTATTTTAAATTACATCATCTTATGTTGGGATATGTTCTTATATATACTTATTAATGTAAATTTTATATGCAATTGATGAGATCCTGTTTATCTCTCTCATCAAATCTTTTTCTAAAATTTGATGTCACGCCATTAGGCTATCGAATTTTTTAGGGAACTTCTTAACTCAATTCCAATTCATTGGGTTAAACCTCTACTTATTGAATATATCGTGCTAAGAATATGTGTGGATAAAATATGATTGTTTTACACTTAGTATCTAATTATATTTGGTGTATTTATATTTTTCACACCAAATTATGTCATTTCTTTATCCTTGCTCTAATGGCATGATCCTTGATTTGGATTACATCTCAATTTCTTCTCATTGAGACATTTCTTAATGATGTGCACTTTTATTCTTTTATAAAGTGTATATACAGCCCCTTTGACATTCCATATCCATATAATGTCTATACTAAATTCATTTTAATTATTTGAAAATTTCCTACTTTCATGTGGCTTATAATTTAAATTTTCAGAATGGAAAAGGACTCTTTTATTAAAACATTGTTTTAAATGGCTTTAAAGATTTATTCTTTTAAAAATTTATCATCCATGTCCATATTTTAGAAATGGGTTTGAGGATTTATTTATATGGACATGAATGTTTTAAAACCCATTCAAAAGTTTCGAAGTGGTATGGGACACTTTGATTCTAAAATCTCTTTTAAAATGTCTTCTTTTTATATTTTCAAAGTATAAAGGGACATTTACCTCATAGAGTTTGAATGATTTTATTAGATGTTTTTATAATATCATTATATGATCTCTTGTGATTTAAATTTGGAAATTTTATGTTTCTTTTATTCATGTTTTATGTGTTATGATTATGTTATGGTTCTTGGGCAATGTTTATCAAATCGGGTGGTTTCGTGATAAACTAAGGGCGGGTGAGCCTGATATAGCTCTCCAATGCATTGGGTAACGCGAAGGAGTTAAATGATAAGGTTTCTCCAAAGAGATTTAGGGAATATACTTTGATGGGTATTCCAAACATAACCACGAGGGTTACTCCCTACGTAAGAATGTTATGAATGCCTCAAGTTACCTTTATGTCTTATGATTTCTATGAGTTATTCCTAAATCTTATGATGTGTTGAGGTATGTTATAGTGCATATGTTTTATGAGTAAAGTATGATTTCATTGATTCTTATGTATACATGGACTAATGTTTTCTTTCCATATTTTTATAACCCCTACTGATATTTTTATTCTCATCCCATCTTTCGGAAATGTTTTCCACATGACTTAAGGTGGAATAAAGTCAAGGATGGGATCAAGGAAATGTCATGATGTCTAAAACATGGATCTAGACATGACTGTTTTGTTAAAGAGTTTATATTTTCTGAAAAAAAATGGAATCTGAGTAGATGTGTTTACCTTTTAATCTTTGAGATGTAATAGTTATGTCCTAATTCTCTAAAACTCTAAACCTGAAAAGATCCTCAATGTGAATTATTAATTTAATTCATGATTATGTAATGTTATAAGGCCGAGTCCTTATACCATATCCTTTGTAAGAATGGATAAATTCATCAGAATCATCATACATACCATATATATATATATATATATATATCTTGGTGTATTCTTTCCTTACCTATATCATTTCTATTTCGTTATATCTCATAAAACTAAATGTATCATTAAAAAAATTATTATCTATTACAAGAAATTTTCATTCGAATCATCTCAGTAATCTATAGGATATTTTATATCTGTATGTAACCCTTGAAAACAATTAGAAATATGTTATGTATCTCAATGAAAAAAAATCCCATTATATTCTTTATTCTCAAAAAAATCTATAATATAATCTATAAAATAAAATTCAAATTTTCCAAAAATTTGTAACTGAAAATTTTCCATTATAAATATCTATCCTAATTAATTAAAATTCAATCATTCTATGTCACTTGGATCATTTTAAAAATTCAAAAAAAATTATAATAAATTCCAAGACATTCAAGATATTCATCCACAAGATCTCAAACACTTAAAATTACATAAAATTAAATTCAAATAATCTTCAATCATTACAATAATTACTCTAAATAATATAAGAATATTTAAAATATTGATATATATTTCTACAATAATTCATCATCTCTTTTCAAGAATTATTTTCAATTAATGAGCATTAATTATTTCTAAAGTGGTGTTTTCGGGTTTTACCCCTAGGTACATCTGTGCCAAAGCCGCCTCTACCTGCTCGTATCCTGACAGGGATGTATTTCTTAGAAAACTCACAAAATCCTTACAATACTAAAATTCTAAGATGTTATTTTATACTAATGCTCAAAGTTCATCTTAGGTTTATGTGCTCTAATCAGTTTTTATCTAAATAAAGCTTCCAAGGTTTGAACTAAACTTTCTCTGATACCAACTGTAACACCCCAACCCCAGTTATCCAGAGTCGGTGCATTATTACATAACTTTGTCATGATCAAAAGAAAGATCAAGTCTCAAAAGGCCGATTAGTTTAGTATCCTTGGAAACACTAGATACATTCATAAGTCTTACATTTTATCGTAAGGTAAAAACTACAACAACATCTTGTCTTGATATCACCTCATACTATCCCTGTAGTTCATTCATAAATTACTTCTTCACATCCTGGGAAAAAATAAAACATTGAAAGGGGTGAGCTCAGATTTTCAGTATGGATAAAAATATAGAGAAAACTTTTGTAAATAAACATAAACATTTAAGGTAATGTATAACTAAAAAAAATCCTTTTAAACTAAAACATCAGCATAATATGTAAATGATAAAATAAAATAATTCCATTTACTTATTCAAATGGATATTCTACTAGTTGATTAATACCATGCAATATCAATAACCACTTTCATAGTTATCGAATTCATAATGATAGACTATCATAACCATATAGTCAAGGCCTTGTTCCATGACTACAAATAAGATTTTATCAAGGCCTTATGCCAAGACACTAGTTTGTCTCATGAGACCTACCGATGCATTGAGGAGCTATAGCGGGCTCCACCCGTCACATACTAAGTCCAATGAATTCCTCATATGAATAGGTTTAAACATAACATAAACATTAATATTAAAAATAGCATATGAAATGTCAATATTTTCTCCATAAACCATGTATGGAATTAACATTAACACATCCACAGTCAAACATATCACAAAACCTTCAATACAATATGGAAGTTTTGTATCATAATAAATCAACTTCAAATAAGCTTGAAATCTATCAAAGGATGTTGACATAGATGAAATCAAAACTATTTGAGTGAAATATCTCTTTTATTGAAATCATTTAAACGTCACATTATTAAAAAAGAAAACATTTACTTTGAAAATATTTTTATAAGATTATAAGGGAAAATTTGAAGATTTTATAATGGGGGAAAATAGCCGCACCCGCTGTATAATTTAAAAAAAGACATTCTTACCTTAATTTTGTTGAAAAGTCAAAAAAGGACCTTGACAGAATGATTCCTTTATAAACATAATATAAAAATTCAAAAAGGGTAAAAATGACTTTAACCCATAGTCTATAAAATATTAATAATGATTTGAAATACTTTTTTAAGAGACATGGATGTGGATGATAAAGAGGTCCCAGTAGATAATTACGTATAAACAACCTCGGATAATGAAGATATTGTGAAATAAACCCTTACCTTGTACTTTAACTTGGTTGAGGGTAGGTTAACCTCCTATATAATGGTGAAATAATTGTTATTAAATTATAAAAGAATCATATACATTAATATGATATCATATATTATCTTTTAACATTGATTTGTTAATAATATCTTAGTATTATCATCGTTTCGAGTGTTAACTTACTCGTTTTAATTTATATGTTTTGTTACATAAGTCATGTTTTTTATCGATAGGTTGTATCTTATTAATATATAGAATGAAATCAAGTCCATAAGCATTATTTTTAATCATCAGATGAGAATTATTCTAGAATGGATACGATGGGGAATGGATCTCATCGCGTTCGTGGAGATGGTAGTCCGTACATATGCACGGGTGACAATATCATTCCTTTGATATTAAAATAATATATAATTGGATGATATATCTTATATAAAGAATCATTATCATGTTTTATTTATTATTTACATCAATTACACATCATTATCATACCCATCCAAATAATAATGTTTTGAATAACAATTACACCACGACGTGGAGACGGTAAGCCGTACGTATGCCCGTATGGTGACATGTCATTCAAAGGATGGATAGAATACTGAATATGGTTTTACCATATTTATAATAAAATCAAAGTATATAGAAGATAATGGAGTTATTATTTTAGAATGGAAATAACAATGGGAGAAGAAGTCGAAGAAGAAATGAACATGAAAGAGGGTAGTGAAAACATTACCTCTTCTTCGGGTTTTTCCTTTTGATTTGATCAAAAGGGCTCCATAGAATGGCTTTATGATCAAAATAAGTCTTCTAGGATGAATTGAGAGAAGTTAAGAAAAATATTTGGGCAGGGTTTGGACGAGCCAAAAGGCTTTGAAGGTGTGAATTTGAGGGAAGGAAAAGTGCCCTTTTATAAAAGGGGTGAGGGGCACCTTAGGAAAAGCTAGAAATATTATTTTAGAATAAATTTATTTTCGGTTTATAATGGCTCAAAAGTGGATTATTTAATTTCTAAGTTTTTTATAGGTCAAAAAAAACTCAAAAAATATGTTTTAGACAGGTTTGGGTCACTTTATTAACTATATCTTTTAGTTTTAACTCTTAGTTAATTAGTTTGACATTTACCATGTCACTTTGTATTTTTATATTATATGGTTATTAAACATAATATATACTTCAAAGTGACCCCCATGTGGTCCATTAATAATACACCCATCATTATATAAGTCCTTTGGCCGAACTCTATATTTTAAAGAATAGAATATCAATTAATAATATAATATTTGTTTTTAAAAACACCTTTATGTCAATTTTGACAATATTTGGAATTTTGTTTTTTCTAAATTTATAACAGCATTATTACATGGAAACTAATTCATTTAATAAACCCTAAAATGTCATATTAACCTATAAAATTCTTTTAATTCATTAAAAGTCCCAAATTAGATTTATTTGGGTATTTTTTATATCAATTATTTTAATATTTCACTAGTAAGTTAATTACAATATCACCATTGTGTTATAAATAAATTAAACAATTTAATTTATAAAAATTATAAATAAAATACCATTATGTATGAAATCTTTTTATATTTCTAATTAATATTTATATTCAAAAATATAACATATATAAACCTATGTAAAAATTGTTTTGCTAAAAGATATATGCTTATTCCATTTTTCAATTTACTTTAACTTAATTAAAATAAAGTGTTAATATCACTTACAAGTGGATAAATGAGGACCCAAAACAAACCCAAATATGCCCATGTTCGGACATGTATCAAAAAATAGGTTTAGTACATGTTTTAGGTTAAATTATTATTATTATAATATTATTTTTTACCCTTATTTACCGGATTTACCCTTTACCCATGGTAAATAAAATATTTACCGAAATAATTATTCAAAATGTATAAAAATTAGAGTTGCCTAATTACACAATTTGGACATCCTGATTACAAATATGTAATCTATTTAACCAAATTAAAAACACATAAGTGGTAGAAATTAATTTAAAATTAATTTCCGATGTCAAAACAAAAAAGCATGTCTTTAAGAAATAATAAGTATCAAAAGATTGACACATGGTTATGTCCAGTTTAAATGTGGGATTATATCCAATGACAAACATTGGATTAAATGTAAAAAATATTACTCTAATTATACTTTAAAATCCATAAAATTCATAAATTATCACTATTAATTATTTTGATTAGAAAAGTTGTTTTAAATTAAAATTTAGTAATTTTCACTATTCATCAAAATATGAATGTTTTTAAAAAATTACCAAAAATTCACCCTATGCTAATTTCGATATTCCGAATCCAAAAATAAATTCCATTTTGAATGATAAAATTTATAAAATTGCCTAAAATGGGTATTACAATTCATAACGGCTAGTTTGATTAGTTGTGGTGTGTGTTAGAACTCGAAGTTGCGTACAACATACGCTACTGTATTATTCAAAGAGTAGTGTACCGTGGAAGCCTGGGGTTTTAAATTTATACCTAGGAATAAAATAAAATATGTAGGCATCACTATGTATCCGATATTTATCGAAATCACTCCACATGTAGTTCTCATGGGGGGGGCACGTGTTAAGTTAATCATAATATTATGGAATGAAAATGTAATATTTTTCATAAATCATTAAACCAAATATAATTACAACATAGATCAAGGCCTCATATGAGGGGAAAATATACCATTTGAGATCACATATATTATACCCTTTTAAATTGTTTTTATTGATGTGGTATGGATCATTCATAAATCTATTTTAGATCATGTTATAAGAAACACATGTCATGCAGTTTTTTGAATTATTTCAAGGAACATAAGCCCTATATTTTAGAATCATGTAGTAAAATCTTCATTCATTAAAAATTGTTTATCGGCCATGACACATATCTAATGGAGTGAGAATGAATCACATAAAGTTTTTATATATATATGGACTATTCAACTCTTTTCTAACATAATATATTCACTTTTGGATACGATCCTTAAAGAAAAATCAATCAAGAGTTGTATTTACCAATGATAGATAGTACGTGAAATAATTTGGATGATTTTTTATTATTTCCTCAAAGGATCTATTTATTCTTGTAAACTTAATAAATTTATGCTTTATGGAATAGATGATGTATGTATCCAAATTTTTATTGAAAAATAAATATACCTTGTTCAATAAATCATTGAGAAACATATGTTTATAAATAATTTGTACACAATCTATGTTCTACATAAGGTGTTCACAAGGCTGAATTGAAGGTTTCAATGTTAGGGGAAACATTATCCTCTTATCCATCTTCTTTTAAAAAAAATCTATAATGATAAATCACATCTTCATTGTATTGCATAAAATTAAATAAATATGATAGTGATCGGCATAGTCACTCAAATATTCTACCCCATGTTATGTAATCCTTTGGAAATAAATTGAATTAATATCTATGAAATGGGTGAGATAGTCAAAACCATACTCATATTTCATAAAATGAAATTAATATCTTATGACACCATTATGTTGGAAACATTGTCTCTAATGTGTAAAATATATTCCTTGATCAACATGATCACATGATTGATTTAAAAATATATTTGGGGGTTCTATAATCTTAATAAATTAACTGGATGGAATCTAAGATAATGATAATATAGACATTAAAGATGCAGATCCTATAATGTATAACATCTACTATCTCAGGGATATTTTGTGATTCTATAGGAAAACAATTGTTTTAAATTAACCCTATGAGGGGGTGAATAATATAAAAATTCCATCATCCCTATGTAATGGATTACTTTACTGAAAGGAAGACAATTGTTGCATGATACTAGTATTTAATTATTTTTCAAACAAACCTGATGACCCATTATGGTGATACTCCTTTCATGGGAAGGATATCTTTGGTTATAACCATTTAATTGGGGAATTTGGCTCCAAAATCATCATGAAGGGATGTTATTTCTTTTAGAAACTTTTTAATTTTATTATATATATTTTATTTATTCTTCACAACCAAGTGACCAATTCATTACTATATATGTCTTTGAAAGAATATAGTTTTTGATATGTAAAAACATGAAAAATCCCTTCACATTCCCAATGGAATGCAATACAGATGATGACAATAATCATGGTTAGGACCAGAGTGATTTTATCATCCATTTATATTATTCACACTCTTCATCTTCATGAACTATAGTATGAATGATGTTTTTCATATGATCCTCTTAAATATATGACATATTTTGAGCAACAAATTTGGATGCATTGGTTTTGGTGGAAGAAACCTTTTTGGATCTATGTGGTTATTTCTATGATCCTTCATCTTTAATATCACGTGGATGGAAATAGAAGATAATATTTCATGAAACACTTCTGGAATAGTGAAATTTTAAATTAATTATATCACATTCACAAATTCAAACTTGTGATCCTCATCAGAAGAGGATTTTGTTTGGTTGGAAAGTGAATGGGGTCACATTTAGGGTGCTAGTTCCCATGGAATCATTTTTTTGGATAGTGTCCATAGTCTCATTTGGTGGTGTGGTTCCTATTGTCTTGTTATCTAGAATGGTTCCCTTGTTCTAATTTTTTTTATGGTTCCCATCCTATAATTAATGGCTGTAGATGAGTCTATATTTGTGTAAAAATATTTGGGGACCTCTATTTGTATTTTTCATTCATGTATTTATTATATCATATCATGGGAGAATGACATTTTGAAGTTTTTTTAGTCAAATTTACAATGTTATGTGTGGTGATGAGTAGCTAACTCGGTTGTTCTTGGATGTTTTCATTCAAAGGATTTACTAACGCCCAGGATATCCATTTATCAAATTTATCCATTGTCTAATAAAATTATTTTCCCCCTATAATTCTTATTTCAAGAGAATGGTTGACACATATGTCACATGTTCCATAGGATGGTCTAATGATTTTCACCACCATTAATCATCCTCTATTGTAACACTTTAACAATAATGATTTCTGGGATCATGTAACCTAATATACGATGGAAAGGATTGTAATTTGGAAAATCATTCTAGCATGATTATTCAATATTTATTGAATTATTTAAATTTTATCAGATTTTTCTCTTAATATGTTATTAATTACTCTAGGACTTGATAATTATGGAAGGAAGTAACTTTGTTCATTCCTATATTTGATGTCTCATCACCCCAAATTTACTTCCTTGATTGTGATCGTAGGTTTTTCTTATTTACATGACTCTCTAATTTGTGATGGTTATTCTTGATGGACTCATTCATTGGTTTTTTGAATAGAATTGTCTAAAAAATAAGAAACATTAACAATCTATCAGTACCCACATGGGTACTTCTAGGCGATGAGCATTGTTTAAAACAGATCATTTTGGTTCTCTAAATAGATCTCCAAAAATTTCATAGGTGGAAGTTGTTTTTTGAAAAATTAGGTCAACTATTGTTTCTTACAATGAAATAATCGACTCTACCATTCTCTCAAATTTTAAAATTATAGAAGCTATGAATATTAGTTCTCCTTAACATAGAGTTAAGTTAGTAATGTAATTGTGGATGAATATATTCTATAATTGTAAAATAAAAAGTTATAATTTTATTATTTTAGAACAATGTGGGACATAATAATGAGTACATGACAAAAGTAACTCCATATGCCTCTTTCAATTCTAGGGTTCCTAGAATTTGGCTATAATCGAATGAAAAATTGGTGAGATGATGCTTTGGATCTCCTATTTCATTGACTGTTGAGAAGTTTGGATTCATGAAGTTTGTCATAAGAGGAGTCAAATGTACCCACTAAGGATATATCATTCTCTCAAGTTGTATTGATAAATTTTAACCATCTATAGACACACTTTTAGTGTTAAGGGGATCCTTTAATTCTGAAAATATTTCCACCAATGCTTACATTTGAGTCATAATATCTTCATTGTCTTGTTATATTTATCCTAATTATATTGATGATCTATAACTCATTTATTTTATCATTTGATGACATTAATTTAGTAGGGTATGATGTTTTCCCATTAAATATAACTCTTAATAATCAGTCCACAATGTAGTTATATATTATTGGTGAAATAATACCAAGTTAATGAGGTGGATTTATAATACCATTATGGGTAATGAAATATCCTCTAATTTAAGAGGTTCATCAGGGGTATGGACTTGTAAAAACGTCATACCCATTGGGTATATTTCGTATAGTAATTTCGAATAGTACTACTCCATATTATGCATTCTAGACTTAAACTACGAAATATTCTCTTCCCCTAAGATAATGAAACTATCTTTCGGTTTTGGGTGGGAAGTGTATGTGGACACTCCATTTCGTCTTTCATATCCACTATATTATTTAGTGTTCGGTAGTGTAATATTGGAATGGGATCCTGAATCTTGTGATTTACTTTGATCATGATTACGTATTACTTAATATCATACCAATGTGTGATTGGTATTCTCTTCTAATTAAATATCTTTTATAGGTTCTTCAACAATATCACATTCTAACAAATGAGTCGGGTCAAATGTGATGACATTAACTGATGTGAAACATGTGGTAGGAAATATGGCTTTCCTTGTAGGTGGTATATCCATAGTCTAGGTTTATTTATTCCCATTATATGATACTATATATGATTATGTTGCTAAAAATGCCCCATATTTCTGTGGTATAGGGCTTCCCCTGGTATATTGTAGCGCCAGTTATGGTTTTCCTTACTTCAAAACCACATATTCTTACTAGTGTTGAATATGGTGGGATACAATTATGTGGACATCCATACATGTAAATGAAATTATTAATTCTTGAGTGGTCTATTGAATATGTCACTAAGTACTGTTTGAGGAATTGTAAGGAATTAGGGTAATTTCTATATATAATTATCCTTGAACAATTATCTCGTTAGTCCAACTGGGCATAGGGATGTACGAATGTTTTGGGATGTTGAGCTTCTTTTGTGTTTCATTGGTTTCTTTCTCCCACGGGGCTCTCCATATACAATCCATAGTCTAGATTATGATTTTTATAACATCTTCCTATAATATATCTATTGAATTTAAGTTCATCACATGAGCCTCAACCCGTTTAGTGAGGACTCAAAACGTGAATCCAAGATTCTTGATATCAAAATCTGATGGGGACATATTTCTGAGTTATTATAGTAGTAATGTATCTTGTACAATAGTTAGTGATATTCAGCACTATAGAAACAATAAATATTCACCTGTTGGGGATTTCAGGGCAACCGGTTTGGTCCTCGAGTCCTTCAAGGCCTTCGGGCCACTAAATTCCTTCCAGCCGGCAAGGCTTTTGGGCCACCACAATGCCTTAAAGCCACCTTAAGGACTTCAGGACAACTAAAGGCCTTTGGGCCACCTGAATTTGATCCATATAGAACTTGAATAATCTAAAAATAGTATGATTTAGATAAGATAGATTCTAATAACACTCACCATAGCATAAGATATTGGATTTGAAAGAATGAGAGTGTACAATACTTTCATTCATGAACAACCTATGTTTAATGGTAAGCATATTCAAATAATCATGGGAAGGTGGAGATCTATCATTATGATGAAGACACTGGGGAGGGGATATTCCATGTAGATATAGTCTGGATGAATTCCTCTAAGACCATCATGTCATTTAATGTCATGAAATCTACGGTCAATGTAAGGGTTCCCTTCAACCCTTAAAAAGGGGATTGTAAGAAAATGAATAAAAAAATAACTCCTTTAGGGAATTTGGGTGAAATTAAGGTCGTGTAGTGATGATGACAACATCCCTGATTGGTATAATCCCTCCTATGCAGATCTATCGTAACTATATGTACATACATAACTTACACCAAAGCCTATTATGGTCAGGGATGTTACGAATTGTATCACTGAAGAGAGATACTCCTAATATGATTTGATAATGATATTGGGGTGTCCTTATCATGAATCATTTGTTTTCATGGACATAACCATATTGGATTGAAATTCTTAAAATTATCAAGATTTTTTCCCATGTAATGAACTATCCTAACATGGTGGTACCGTTACACCACTTAATTCAAAATTTTTCACTATATTTATTGGTCATGTGACAAAATATATGGGTTCCTTGGTTTCGACGAATTTTTAGTTATGTCTAAGGCATAAAAGTAATGATTCATCATCAATCATTTCAAGGGAAGCCTCCTTTTAAATATATTTCAACTATAATGATTTGGAATCCAAGTACTTCATATCATTTTTATCATAGATTTTATTTTGATTCTAGAGGAGAAAAAAATCTCATATATATAGAATAAATAATAAAAATATAACATCAAGTTCATATGTAAAGGAATTCATGTGATGTTCTCCATTCTGTTTTAGATATATTCCTTTATTGTGAGGATATTTTTTTATATCATGTCTCACATAACTCCCCCAGATTTCAAAATATATGAAACATTCTTTCTCTGAGGAGTGGTGATAATGTTAATTTTTATAAAATGATAGGATTTTAGGTTGATTAAACCCTAGATGGATCTGGTTTCCTAATCAATTAATCTATTATATATTTAAAATATATTCATTAAATCATTAATTGTAACAATACTATTTACCCTTATGGTGAAAATGATTGTCTAACAACATGAATTTGAGGGGAAACTATGCATGTGGATAATACTGTCTCCGATTTTAATATATATTTTTATACTCTATAATTTTAAAGACATATTAAAGACCACACTTGAATTTATCACCATCCAAGGAATCATTGGGATATCATGAATGGTTGAGGGATTTTTTTTGGAGTTTGGATCAGACTATTCATAGCAGAATCCTATCATTCCCTTGAAGAAAATTTTAACTCATATACTTTTCTTCCATTTAATGAGGAAGATATACATTATAATCTTACTTTACATGGACTAAATTGGTGTCTTTTAATGACATGTATTCATGAAAATTTAAATTAAATTTAATGTCATGTGGAGTGGTCTATTTGGGTGAATGACACATAGAAATTTTTTATTGTAGGACTTATGTGGATCAATTCCAGTTGGTTTAAACATGAAATATAAATTTGGGGAAAGAATTATTTTCGAGAAATAGAAAAATATCAACAAAATGTATTTAATGAAATCATGAGGGGGACTACGACTTGAGATATATAAGGAAACTTAGTGGAGACTCTCATAACATTATATTTAGGGAAACCAAGAAGATAATCAAAACATAGGGAATTTGATAAATATAGGTGGTGTATATCAGATCAATGTATTACAAGAAACTAGTATGAGTATCTACTCTTGATTTATTGATGGAAACAAACTATATAATCTCAACTCATGGTATTTTGGGGAAACCGATAAGAAAATATCTAATCCAACTATTTTTGGAATGTATGTGGATAATCATGACTCGATTCACATAAAGAACCCAAGAGGAATATTATGACTCAAGGTGTTTTGTGAAAAAATGGGACAACCTTAACATAAAGTATATACTAGAATAATGGATCTAGGTATAGGTATTGAAACAAAAAACTTGTTTCAATTAGCTTAAAATTTAATTTTAGGAAATGGTTGGGTTTTCATGGGGTTTAGTGGTGGAAATTAAGGAACTAATTTTATGTATTGAGTCTATATTTGATCACTAATCCCAACAATGGATGTATGGGTGGACCCCAATGATGCATGCCAATGATCGTCTAGGTATGTGAATTTGGTTACTAGGTTCCCAGTTGACATGGGTGATTGGGCACCAATGTAAATCCTCGAGGGATAGGGGTGGCTCCAATTGGATTGTCTAGGTAAATGAGAACATTTTGGCAAGTATCTAGGTGATATATAAGTTAGTTTGGAGTACCAACACATAGGTGATTTGGTGCCCAGGTGGTCTATGCATAGGTGTTTGGTTCCTATCGGGTTGATGCCCAATCAATCTATCACCCATTGTGTGGATCCAATTATCAGTGTTTCTATGAAAAATTATATATCACTTCCCCTTTATATTCATTTCAAAAATCACCTAAAAATGATTCTATGTACTCAAGTGATTTAGTGATCATTCCTCTGTGGTTCTATATCTATGCTTGGTCCACAATTCATATCAACAATGGGTAATCATTGGGGGATTTTATAAACAATCCCAACATGGGTACCCAATATTGTGAATAAACTACTTAAGAACCTAGGAACTATTGATGGAGGTTAATATGTGACATCCATAGGGTGAACATGAGGATGTAAATAGTGGATTCATGTCTAGAAGGGATATTTTAATGGGTTCATGAAAAAGGATCAAAATTGAAAAACATGCATGGAATAGTGAAAAGTATTTGGTATGTAGAGAGGGTTTTGAGTGGACAACAACACTTGGGATTATAAAAATGGATGGCAATACATAGAAAGGCATACATATATGGGAAATAATGTCTTAGGATGTTTCAATCTTAGTGTGGAAATAAACTAGAAAAAAACTCTGTCATGAAATTTCATTTACAAATGGTCCAAAATTTGATATGTTTTTTTAGATCTATGGACACCCCAATCAAATATTGTTAAAAAAATAATTTACTAGATGTAGATATTATACACAGTAAGGTTTTTATATGCTTCAAATAAGAATATAATTTAATATGAATATTAGAAAAATATTTTTTCTCTAATTTATTAAATCTAAGGCCTACATCTAATGTGATATTCTCACCACCACATCATTTTTATGTGAAATTTTATTGAAGTCTCTCCACCCCTATGTGTGTGAGAGGTAATGTTTCACATCAATATCCCACTAATTTATTCTTCATCTGGTGTGACACTGCACCATCTTTAAATAAATTAAATACATTTAATTTTGGTGAGTGTCATATAAATATCAGCATAAATAAGTGCACAGATCCATTTTCGACACTAATATATATCATGAATTACTGACAAGTACAACACTTCACTAAAGGGTTTGAAAGATATTGAATATAATTATAACTCAGTTTCAACTAGGGATATGATTTCTCACTGAATAATATAATTATAAATTAATATAAATAATTAGGTTTACCAAAAAAAAATTAATTAGGGTTATGATGATGATTATGACAATTACATCGATAATGATATGGATGATTATGTTTATATAATGATTATGTAGATTAAGATGTAATATGATTAGTGAATTGGTTGATGAAATTTTAAACTCTATTATACATTATTTTTATAATATATTAAACTATTCTTATCAATATACATTCATGGGATTTATTATGAATATGCAGTTTCCCAGGATGGTTTTTCATAGGTGGAGGTTTGTATGACAACATAGGATCCCTCTTGAATTGATTTTCTTAGGAGTTGTTATACACAAATTTTTGGGTTTCAATTATGGTATACATTTAGTCATGTGGAAGTTCCACAGATTATTTTAGAGTTATTTCCACTTAGATTCTAATGATACTATAGTAATATTTCTATTATTTCATTCCATTATGTGGGATTACCAAACGTGATGTTGATGGATGATGCAACAAGGGTATACTCATACCACATCAAGACTACCTCCTTCTGACCATATGATCAGGGAGTACCATATCAGATGATAGTGGGAGTACTACTGAAGTGTAGGGTTGACCTTGATGTGATATGTTTTACTGAGTACTTGTATTTTTTATTATACCATATAACATTGGTAACGATATATGGGAAACACCACCTAACGGTGGTTTTCTTGTGCATGTCCAAAAAAATTCTAATTATGTGGCTAGTGTGTCACCCAAATAGGAGACATAGTTTTCTTCCAACCACTATACATAGATTTATTTTGATATAACATTACATGTATTGAAATAGGGTGACATAATTTATTATTTTGATATGGGATGTTTTTATAAAAGAAAAGTGGGTCGACTCAGGATGATAGATGTTAAAAAATTGGATACTATGTTTTTTGGAGTGGTTTGTAAGGTCCATTTGTATAATTTTTGGTGTCCAAATGATTTTTAATTGTGTTAATTGATTATTTTATTTTAGAGAATGTGATGTCCGGTGATATGGGAGATCAATATCTGGTGTGTCATTAAGAGGCTTCTCCACATATTATTAGGATATCCAGATTCATTTGTGGGTGGAAAATGTAGTATAATGGGATCAGAATGACATTTCAACAATTTTCACTATTTGATTATTTTTAATACATGTTATTTCGTGAGTTTCTCGTTCATTTTTGGGAATACCTATTTAGTAAAGGAAATAATCACATAAAACCTTCAATATGTGTTGGAATGTTTTAATAAATGATCTTTCTGGATATATATTATCACTGAAAAATATTTATAGTGGGATATTTGTGTGTTTGGATCATTTCATAGATGATATATGTATACATATTGTTTTATATAGTTTTAGTATTGGGGTATATTACTTTATTTTTAATAATGTTAGATTTTTTTCATTTTGAATGTATTGAAAGAAATCATGCATTATATATTATTATGAATTAAATTTATTTTGGATACCTTATGTTTTATGTATTATTGGTTTTAACTTTAATTTACCATATTCCTTTACGTTATAAAGAGTTTGATTCCAACAACATGATAAATTTATTCATTTTATTCTTCTCACCAACATGTGGCCTACTGGGGGTAGGATTCATGGATTAAATGTGTTACTATCTATAATAGTATATTCCTGACACATACTTTGAATTTATATTAAATGTTACTATTGTAATAAATATAAATGAATTTTTTTTTAATTTTACTAAAACATTAGTAGATAATACCTTGTAAAATCACTATCTATATTTTCAATCTATATACTCTCCTTTAACACATCATTTTTTAATATCTAAAATAAGATTAGAAAATATTTAATTATTTAAAAGGTCTATATATTTTTGTTAACATTTTTTTTGATTCAATCTAATATGTTTAAATCATATCTAAAGTTATTCATTCAATTATACATAGAGAATGATTGAGAAAACAACTAATAAATTTCCATACTTTTTTAAACACTATAATAATGTACAAATGAATATATTAGTAGAAATTATATATGTTGTGATAAATAAAAACATAGTATTTTAAGGTTATTATTTTAATATACATCAAAAAATGAGAATTATTAATGTTATATTCACATAATGGATGTGAAAAAAAATTGTATTGAATTCATGGTTCCTTTGTCTAAATAACATGAGAATTATTAGATGGTAATATTTTTAAAATAATGTTCAAAACATTATATTGAATATAATTTGTTTATTTTAGACATTAAAGAATGTAAAAATAGTGAATCCAAGACACAATATAAGTAAACTCGTGTATTGAATGCCTCTCGAGCTCCTACACCCTCATTATTTTAGCATGATGAGAAACATTTAAATAAATATTGTAAATGACTCCATAGAATTTAGTGTTGAATTTTATGATGTTAACAAAATTTAAATTAAAATCCTTCAAAATATATAATATGTATAGCAGGATGGATCAAAAATAAATTTTTTATTCAAAAAAACATTTTAGACTGTCAATGATACGAAGTGCAAAAATAAAGTGTTTGTGAAACATCTTGTTATTCATGGTATTATATATGTAGTTAATTCTACAGAAGTGTCAAAAAATTATTTTTTCAAATGAATGAATCTAATCTTCATAGACATGGTAAGGAACACACTGACCAAATATGAATAATCATATTATTTTCAGAAAGTTCAATATCAATGATGATTATTTTGAAAATTCATTTACTCATATGACTCATAATTGATACGACACATTATAAAATGATGTATATGAAGAAGATAATTTTTGAAAATTTTCATTTATTATTTAACCATGGTTTTACCAATATAAAGGTAGACTATATTGGAAAATTTTAAGAGTTTTTGGAAATTGATATATTCCTTGGATATACGCAAATTGAAAAATGTTTTTAGTTATTCATAAAAATATAGGAGTTATTTTTGAATTTTTTTACATCATATCTCTATAATATTGCTCATAATATAGAAATATACCTGATATAAATAGTGGGGTTGAATATTTTCCCACTATATTTTTTGGAAATATTAGTAAATATTAAGAAACTAGTGATTTAATCGGATATAAAAATACTGATTATTCTTCAAAAACAGGTGTAGATAGTGTGGGAAAACAAACAAGGAACATTAAATTCATAAAAACTTAAGGAGGTCAATAATATAATTAGATATAATTATGATGCAGTGAAAACCCAAATAACATTATGTAAAATAAAACATAATAGTTTTCTTCTTCACGTTTATATAAATTATATTGAAAGAATGTTTGATAATAATGATTTTTATTAATTACATGAATGAATATCTTGGTCAAATTTTGAAAAAGGTAATATGATATCATACCATTTCCAAAAAAAAATATTACTAGTATAGAGTTGTTTTTCTATGATAAAATTAATGAAAAAAGTGATTATGTGTGAAAAAAAATCATGACTTTTTTGTAACACGTAGTCTCTGATGAAATAAAGATATTCCAAGGATACATTCACATAAATTTAAGAAATGATAATTAAAAAAAATATTCCATTATGTAGTTACCAGACATAGGTATAAATTTTCTGAAATATACATTAATTCTATATTTCAATGTTAATCATGATGTGGAAGTCTACATTGAGCTACAAAATTGTTTTTTCTACTATAGATGAAAATATCATTTTTTAATTTCAAAGGAAATATTAATATTTAATTAATCCATTATATTGTTATCATATTCTTGACACATCCATGATGTGTTTATAATTCAAAAATTTAATACTGGACAATGACAAGAATGTGAAGTAAGATAAAAAAACATCACTCATAATTATTGCATACATCAATGATATTATATTCCCCAAATATGATTTTCTAGTATGTGAGGTATTTAATGACAATATAAGGATGTTTTTTGAGATGTATAATCTTGTTATGATAATTTCATAGGTTTTTACAATACTTGAGTCTTATTAATTGTATTTATTTAAATACCATGACCATGCTATCCATGATTCAGCGTTTACTTTATTAAATTGGAATAAGATGCCAAGAATAACTTCCCAAAGGATTAAATAGTTTAGTAGTTTTGGTAATATAGATACATACATTAATATCAAATATATTTTAAAAAATATAAAAAAAATGTATTTTCTTTGATATCAACTTTATTTTCTCTATAATAAACCTATATATCAATAAAAATACTATCCATGTCATACTAGGGAAAGAAACACAACAATGGGGTGAGATCAAATGCTCTCTAAGGGTATCGATACAATGAAAGATACAAATAAATAAATAATAATAAATATGGTTCATAAAAGTAACTAAAACACATGTCATTTAATCTATAACATGAGCATAATATAGTAGGGACAAATAATGATTAAATAAATACATATATATAAACACATGACCTTAAAACATTTCAATGGATGTTCTAACTAGTCGAATAATCTCCTTGAAATAAATGAAAAAACACCATATGAGGGGATTGAAAATTCCACACATCATAAGAGTACCATCAAGGCCTCATTCATAGAGATCATACATAAATGGCTAAATTCTCGAAGAAAAATCCAAGCATGTTTCTCTAATTAGTCCTAATAATTCTTCAAGGGTATATAGATAGACATGCGTGTCACATAATAAGTACAATTAATTTTTCATATGAAATGGTTGAATCATAATCCACATAAAAAGTCATGTTGAAATACTATCATACGAAAGTTTGATTCCATTTCCAATCAGCAAACATAATCATAAATAAGTCATAGTAATATTGAGAATAGGATCAATGTAGTATATCCCTTGTCAGACTGATCATAAAACATATGTAGAAATAGTAAGGATAAAATCATTACAACATATTCCTAGTATAACATACATAATATAAATGTTTAATATAATTGATGTATATAAATATCGTAAAAGTTTCACTAAAAGTTTTCTTGAAGAGAATATATTTTACACATAAAAAATATTTTAAAAAAACTAAAAAAGTATTTTGATCATTATTTTTTAAAAACAATATTTGAAATATATAAGGTAATAATTAAAACATATATTTTTCATTATGGAGGTAAATTGTGTACATTACCTATATGTTAAAACAAATATTTCATTCACATTTTCATTAAAATCCAAAATATACTTTTTTAGAAAATGACATTAATATTCCATTCAAAATATTATGTAAAAAATTCAGAAATGAGTATATATTTCATTAATAAATAATTTTTAGAATGTTAAAAAAATGTAAACATTTTTACAAAACATGGAATTGAAATAAAAATTATTTTCGAGTGAAGAGAGAATCAAAGAAAAATTTTCATAAATACATTTTCTTTATCATTTTGTGTACCAAAGATATGAAAATTGTAATACAAGAATAAATGTTAATTAGTAAAAATAGGATACGAGAATTCATGAGTTTATTTAGTGATATAACATAGTATTTTATTATCATAAATTCCATTGAAACAATATTGATAAATGGTGTGATTATAAAATAAACCATCATTAGTTTTGTGACATTAGAATAGTTAGCCCCTTGAAAGAAAAAAATTAAAAATAAACATTAAATACCATGAATATAAATGAATTGAAGATATAAAATATCATAGTGGTAGTATATGTCCAAAAAATAATTAATTCGTGAATATAGCACAAGCCTTAGAAAAGTGATAGTGAGATGAGAAACCCTTACCCCAGGTTTCAATTCAATCATATGTGTCTGAACCCCATGTATAATAATTATATGTTTATTATAAATATACTAAAAAGCATAATCATATATCTCAAAAAAAATATTATTTACTTGATGTCTTTTATCACTTGTTTATAATCAATTCGTTATTAAAATCACAATGTGGGGTGATAATTCATGCATTATTCGTGTCTATTTTGGTTCAATAGTCTTGGACCTATTAATTTGATCATGTTTCCCTCATCTAGTTCACATAAAAAATTATATTAATATCATATACATTTTTAATAAATTTATTTACAACAATCAATAAAATATATATATATGCGAAATTGATTACATAGTACATGGAGATAGTATGTCATTTGTATGCATGAATACAATATTTATTTTCTAAAAGGAATCAAATAAAGGAAAATAAATATTAATAAAAAATTCCAAAATCATTATTATTCTATATGTATCCTTTATATTAATGAAACTTATCCTTATTATTGTCGATGTAAAAATAAAAATAAAATCATTTCACAACGCTACATGGAGAGAGTTGTCCACACATACACACTAGTGACGTTATTGTTTTCCAAATATATTAGAAGATAAAAAATAATATATTTTATTATATTGACATAATTGTTTTTTTTTCTTGCATATATCATATATTTATAAAATTTACCCTTAATACCTTCCTTATAAATCGTATGTGAAAAACATATTACATAGATTCATGAATCGATACCCCACCATACACACGAGTGACATTATCGTATCTACCATAGAAGGTAAAGTGTCAAGGTATATTTTATTTCATGATTAAAAAGTAAAATAATTTCATAAATATAATATAAATATGTTAAATGTAACATTATACCCATCCTTTAATGATGGTTATGGAAAATGAATTATATCAGTTTGTGGGGTGATAATCCTTCTTACACATGATCGACAGTTTCATTTCCCATTTGATGGATATGAAGATAGATATAGGTAATTAACTAAACATAAAAACAAATATGTATATAATAGATACTATTTTTATTACATTATTATAGATTAATAATTTATTAATGATATATAAGAAGAAGTAAATTGAAAGGGTATGGTTAAAAAAATTTCCTCTTCTTTGGGAAACTTCTTTTGGATGATTCTAAAGAAACCCTAGTTATGAATTATTATAGATAAAATACATATACGATGTGGGGAGGGGTGTAAAGAATATATTTGGGTAGTTATTTTCAAAACCAAATGGTTTTGGATTTCTCAATAGGGTTTCAGAGTGGGTGGATTTTTAAAAAGTTGGGGTAGGGGACAGACACTGATTTTTTAGAACATAAATTGATGCCCATGTTAATATCATTATTAATGACTCTAAAATTTTTCATTACCAAACCTCAGGGGTTATAAGGTTTAAATATTTCAATATATTTGTTTTGTAAAAGTTAAATTTTCATTTTAACGATTATCTTTTAGGTTTAATTCCCAGGTAATTCAGTTTACACCTTAACCACAGTAATTATTTTTTTCATCATTAAATATTCATTACAGTCAAGAATTAAGTTTACCATATTAGATAATATTTATTATTAATATTTAAAAACTCAAATACAGTTTTGAAAATTCCATTCTCATATGTGTAATAATTTAATATAAAATTAATCTGACAGACAAGAAGAAAATGAGGTCATCAAGAAAGGTATTTTTGAGAGAAACTATGATCTGATAATTAGTCTGTGAATAAAAATAATCATTATGTTAATTTGTAGTTAAAAAATGGAATTATAATCTATAAATTTCACTTAAATAGTTCTTAATTGTGGTTTATTTTGATTAATTGAAATGGAGAATCAATATCCAGACTAAATCATGTATATGAAAAATGTGTTTGTAATCCCAAATAATGAACTTATTCTTAAATATATTATAAAGGTGATTAAGATGTAATTAATTGAATTAAATATAAAAAATAATTAAAAATTTTACTTAAATAAAATTAGAATCATAATATTAATCTTCCTTTACTTAATATATTGAAAGGAAATGATGGTTTTACAGAAAATGACATTTTTCAATATTCATGGAATAATCAATATTTTGTTAAAAATAAAATTTATTTAAAAGAAAGTAAATTTTTATATTATGTTTTCAAAAATAAATTTTATTTTTAAAAATAATTTTTTTACAATGGTAAAAATTAATTTTAAATTACTTGTACAAAGTATGAGAAAATCGGATTTTAGAAAAAAAATAGTTTTTAAGAAAATATTCATTTTTCTTGTAAATGATTATTATTTTACTTTTAATCAATATATAACCATTGAAGTGGTTTTATCCACGTAAAAACCACATAATTATTACAATTTTTTCATTATTATTCATACCCACCAACATAATGGCTAAATTAAATGGCTTTGTCTTAAATATAATATGTTAATAGAGTATCACATTTCGTTTAAACCAGGCATTGTGTTAATTGTAAGATATCAATGATAATGAATTTATTAAAAAATAAATACATCATAAAATATCATTTTTTTGTTATCTTCTAATCATGATGTTTCATTTCATATACACTATAAAAGATGATTTTCCTCTTTTAGGGACATGGGGAATTACATTCTACCCCCTTAAATAAATTTTTTCAATAAAATTAAATTTTTATTTTAAAAATTGAGGTTTTGGCATTTGAAAATATATTTTTTAGAAATCCAAATAATTAGAAAGTGTTGATATAAAATCATCTTGAAAAGGGTGAAAGGGAAGTACATTGTTCATCTGAAATAACATATAACTAGTATTCTATTTAGGATTACATTATTGAGGTCTATATATACAAACATTAAAGAAAAGAAGAAATAATTATAGTGAGTGATAGAGATCATTGACCACAAGAAAGTAAATGATCAATAGAAAGTTAAAGAATAGAATATATTAAATATATAGTGATTTAAATGATCATTTAATTCATACAATATAAAGTTGATATAATAAAATTTCTATTTTAATATATTTTTGTCAAAGTTAAGGAATTGTATTACGATATAAGAATTTAAGAAAACTTATATAGTCGATATCATTCTATTTCATAAGATTGATTTAATCCTTTGGTTGTGAATCAATCTATTTCTGCTTCATATATTACTTTATGAAACGAATACCCAAAATAAAACATTATTCCTAAAGAACATAAATTTAATTTTAACATATTGTAATATCCCAAAAAGAGTGAAAAGAATTTCTACATACCAATAGATATATAAAAAATTAATATAGATACCATTGGATACCAAATATAATACATTAATCTGTAGACCATAATAGTAAAAGTAATTACATATTAAACAAAAAGGGTGTTTATTCCAATGGTAGGAATATCACCCTTGTCACACTTCAATTATGGGTTCAAGCCTATGTCCTTATTGGATGTGATGGGTCCTAACCTAGCATGCGGGTTTTCATTATTCCAAAACATTATTAATATAATTGTAATAATATTCTCATTTTCTAATAACCCATAATTACCTCAACCATAAAGCTAATATAAAATTTAAAGGATAATAATACCTTCATAAAAACCTAGTTATCCATATTATCTCAATACGAGGAAATCATATGGTTAATCCTCCCAAAATCAATTGTTTTCTACAAATTTGAACGTTGACCTAAACCAATTTTCTTGATCATAGATATCATTCAACTTATAAACTAAAATACCTAATAAATTACCATATTATAATCCTTATACATTTCATAATTCGTATGAAAAAGAATATTCCCTTCATTCTTCGAGAATTAATTTATAAAGTTCCACAAGTCCTTACTTATGGAAAAGTAGACGTTAGATTCTTCTTTCATGCACTTTAATTCATGTACCTTATAGACTCTCTCTCCACACTTAAAGAAAAATCTCATTCCCCTTTCGTAAGTGCCCACGTGTTTCATTCTACAAATATTACATGTGGAAAATACTTATTTCACTTCTTCCATTTATATGTTTTTTCATTACCGTCCTCATTTTATATTACTTCACTTTAAACCCATAATATGTATAGTATTATTTCTCTAGTTTGATAGTTCATGAAACTATTTCATTATATGATGATAACATTTTAGGCTCTAGATTTCATTGAATAACTAGCTTTAACCCCCCAAATAAAAAATAAATATTTCTCACTGGATTTCATGTATAGTCCATAAAAATCATTACCAACCTTATAATATTGGATTCATAATTAGAAATATATTCCTCTTCCTTTTATACCAAGATTATTAATTTTCCTTCCATATTCAATTCATGCTTCTGAGTGAAATATTTCTCCAAGAAAAGATATACATAATCCTTCCAATCCATGTTCCTCATTTTTTCCAAAAAACTATTATTTGGAATAAACAAACACAGTTGATCAATATCCATTTAGAGAAGATAAAATTCCCTGAAAACCTTCTCCCACACATTTCCTCCAAAATAGGTAAATATTTTCTCCAAGGAAGTTTTCTTTTTATCAATTAATAATGCATTAATAGTCCCATTGAATGATGGAGGATGATTCAATATGAAGTTTTTTAACATTTATACAAAAAAAGACGGATCAATAGGTTTCTACATATGGGAAATATTATTTTCCATAAATGAGTCAGTTTCCCTTATATGGTTAGAGTTTTACCTATTCTAACTCTAGCTTAATTATCTTTCCTAGTAGGGTAATCTCTATATGGGGTACGTGCACAAATATATTTCACATTCCTTCCTCTAGGCATCGTTTATAAATAATATAATGAACTATATTAGATCATTACATTTGAAAAAAATGTATAATCCCTAAAATCATGATAAAAATAGAAAAAATTGAAAAATTTATGCATGGATAATATAATAGTCAAAAATAATTTTTTATGAATCCTTTAAAACCATAAAAATACTTTCAATTTTTTTAAATTATTTAAAAAGAGAATTTTTTGTATACCAATCCTATACACTATGATTGTAAAACCATTTTTATAGTATAGCATGTTTTCATCTACTAGGTAACACTCAATTCATTCTTGACATGACATTTTTAATTTTATTACATATGGTACAACTATTTTACACCGACATCTCCCGGTATTATCCAAACATGGATGTACTTCAAGCAAAACCACATCATATCACCATTATAAAATACTTATGTTGTTATCATTTTTATATAATCAACCATATATTAATTCAATGTTTTATATTCTCTAATATATGATTCCCTAAATTTAGTTACCAAGGTTTATACTAAAATTAATATCATATAATCCCTAAATACCCCATCCCCAGTAGCCCAAAGTGAGTTGTAACTTTATTACACTGGAATAAGACAAAATTAATTGCATCCCAGAGGACTAAATAGTCTATTATTTTTGGTAAACTAGATCCATATATTAATTTAAAATAAATACATGAATTTTAAATGTATTTCAAAATATAAAATACAAAAAAAATATATATTCTTTGAGATCAACTTTCTTTCGTCTAACATAACCAAGTATATCAATCATAATACCCATCATGGAATCCTGGTCGAAGAAACCTCAGAACAAGGTGATCTAAAATGATCGATGATGGTATGAGTGTGGTAGGATATCTGAATAATTATATAATAATCAGTATTTCATTGTAAAAAACTAAAACACATACCATTTAATCAATAACATGATCATAATAAGGTGTGAATAAATAATGATCAAATAATCTCATGTACGTAATCACATCAATATCAATCATTTCCCTGAATATTATAACTAATAGAAAAATCACATGGAGAAAATGAATAATATAATAATTATGGAATTAATTGTATTGTAAATCATATCTATACATACTTCTCTTCATTCCAAGACATCTGGAAAAACATGATATCGCCTCAGCCAAAATACCTAGACAGTTTATCTCATGATACCTACTGATTCATAAAAAGTATATTGAAGGACCCCCCCATAAAAAACTAAGTTTAATCTATTTATAATATCATATAATTTTAACATAATAAAAATACACATTTTTAATGAAAAACTAGTATATAAAATGTCAATACTTCCCCAAAAAATAAACACAATCATAAACCCCTTAGAGTAACATGGTGAATGGTATCAAAGTAACACATCCACAGTCAAAATAATAAAAAATAATATATTGTAATAATATAAATGGTACCATTTAAACATATATCCTACGAATCATATGTAATTTAAATGGTTGATGTTGTTTATAAATATACGTACCCTAAAATTTCAGTAAAATTTTAATCAGGAAAATAACTGTGAGACATTATTTTTTAAAATCTCCCAAAATATTTTCAAAATAATATTCATATAAAATAACATATGAAATGTATAGTTTATTACATAATAGAATTATTTGTTATTATTAAAGTAAATTACATAAATTTCTTATATTTTAAACAAAATATTATTGTAACATATTTGGTAAAAGCCAAACAGACCTCGTTTCAAAAACAACATGAAATTTACTTTCAATTTTTTTAAACAACTGCAACATGGTTATTAATTTAATTAATTAATTATTTTTATATTTTTTAAAACATTACTGAAAACATTTTTATAAAAAATGGTTTTGGAAGAAAAATAATTCTTGAATGAAGATATAACTAAGGTTGGATTTATATAAAACCATTTTCAAAAAAAATTTAACTACCAAAGAAAGTAATATTTTTATTACTTTAATAGTATATCTATAACCATATTATAATAAAATTAATTAGTTTATTGAGTGATATATCATAATATTTATTCATATTAAATTTAATAATAAACAATCTCGATAAACGATAATATTTTACACTAAACAATTTCTAATTTCTGTAACTTTTGAGTTGTGAGACCCATGAAAGAAATAGATTTGAAAGAAACATTAAATACCATGAAAATAAATGGTTTTATGGTATTACTTATCAAATTTTATTTATATATACCTCATAAAATAACTAATTCATTGATATGGAATGGGCCTTAAGGAAGTAAAAGTGCGACGAGAAGGACATACCATATGTTAAACACCCATAGACTATGATAGAACCTCATACATAGTAAATATATGTTTATTATAAGTATGATACAAAACCATAATCATATATCTATTACCTTAGGTCATTTACATGTATCCATTTATCACCAATTTGTTAAAAATTTATTGTTTAGTCAATCTTTCCAGTCAAAATTGAATCCTTTTTCATGTATGTTTTCATTTGGTAATTTCGTACCTTTTACTTTTATTATGGTTCCATAATATATATAATTTATTCGCAATTATAATTTTCATAAATAATCATTATAAATGAACTTATATTATTCTATAAAATCTTATGATAGGAAATGGATTTCCATATTAATGGAGATGATAGGTTTTACTTAAGCCTGAATGCTTTTTACATTTTCTAGAAGGATAGAATGAATAAAAAATAAATATAAATTAAAAATTCTGGAATAACTAATATTATATTTATATATAAAATTTATATTAATATAACACATCCTTATTAAACTCCATGATAAAAATTAAAAACATTTCACATCACTATTTGTGGGTGGTAGTCGACACATACACACGTGCAGCGCTATTGTTTTCCCCAAAGATTGGAACTGTAGAAGTTTGATATGATATTAAATTTATAGAAGTAATTTTAGGCCATACAAATCAAATATATTAATTATATTTATATTTAGTACCTTCCAAGTATACCTTAAGAGAAAAACAAGTGACATTTTTTCATGAGTTGGTAGTCTACTGTACATACGAGCGACGTTACCGTATCCCCCACAGAATAGAATGTTAGAAGGTATAAGTGATATAATAAATATAGTAGTATAATAATTTCAAAAGGATAATATAAATATGATAAATAAACAATTATATCCTTCCATTAATGGTTATGATGGAAAATGAAATATATCAGTTCGTGAGGGGGTTATCTTCTATAAACAGGATAGACGGTTTTGTTTCCAACTTGTTGGAAGATGATAAGGATATAGATAATTACCTTATCAAAATAAATAATCAGTATTTTCTATATATTATTATTATTAAATCATATTACATTAATAAAAATATAATTATTAATAATAAGAAGTAAAATGAAAACACATAGTCAATAAAATTAGTTCTTCTTTGGGAATCCTCATTAGGATTAACCTTAAGACCACCATTATTGGATTTATTAAGAAATCATGGACAGTAAGATGTGTGGGGGATTTATGTAATTGATTATTTCATGTATTGGATCAACCAAATGGTTTAGGATGTGTGAATATGGGATGAGGGGTGGCATTTTATATGTGGGAGAGGACACACATGGCACGTTTGCAAATATATAATGTGATACCAATGTTTTTCTCACCCAAAATTCTTCTAGAATTGGTCATAAAAATGTAGGTAATATTCTTAAAATATATCCAAATAATGGGTTTTCTACGTGTTGAAAATTCATTTTAACCCATATCTTTTTAGTTTACCACCCTGGTAACTCAATTTTTACCTTAACTGCTGAAATTAATTTTTATGGTTTTTAATATTCATTTTGGTCAAAAAATTATTTGAACTTGTTATATAAAAATAATTATTTTTATTAAAAATAAATATTTAATTTTTCCAAATAAAATTCAATGATGAGGTATCATTTAATATTAATTCAATCCCGGATATGGGACAAAAAATTAGTTTACAAGAAAAGTATTTTCATGGAAAAGGTATTATGATATTAATTATATGAATACAAATCATAATTAAATTAATTTTAACATAAAATTTATATGTATAATATATAAATATAATTTAAATAATTCCTTATAAAGGGTTATTTTGATTAATTTAATGGGGAAACATTGTCCAATTTTAAACGTCTTTACAAAAAAATGTACTTTCAAAATGAAAAATAAATTTATACTAAAATACTATATAATTGTGATCCAAATATAATTAATTGAATTAAATATATAAAATAATACCTATGAAACGTTAAATTAAATTAAAATAATAATTGACCTTTTAAATTAGTATATTTAATGTTTATAAATTATTGTTTTACAGAATTTGGTATTTTCCAGTATTCACTAAAAAAACATTTACTGAAAAATATATTCCTAATTAAATTTGATAGGTTATTTTAATTAATGAAGTTAATTTTTCAAAATAATTTTTTTGAAATTGATAAAAATTATTATTAAATAATTTTCACAAAGAGTGGATAAAATACCTTTAGAAAAAAATACAATTTTTAAGAAAACATATCTTTTCAAAATGATTTTTATTTTTTATAATTACCAGATAACCACTGAATTTATTTTATATATTTTTAAACCATATAATTTAATAATTCTATTATTTTTATTCACACTAAAAAAGTTAACATCAATGTTATATTGGGAATTTTTAATTAATAATTTTTTTAATAGAGTATTATGTTTCTTTTAAGCCTGATGTTGCGTGCATCATAAGATATCAAATCGATTTAATTTATTTAAAAATAAATATATTATATAGTATCATTTTATTTCATTATATTTTATTTCTGTTTTTTGGTGTCATATGATTTATCAAAGATGACGTCCCTATTTTAAAATATGAGGGCGTTATAAATTATCGTATAAGAAAAAGTATTATATGAACATCAAAAGTGTTTCAATTTTTAGAATACAAAGGATGTTTCAGATATGATATTTATTAGAAAGAAACTATCAAATTATGATCAAGTGAGATGTGTAAATTTCATGGAGTATAGTAAATTAATTAGGAGCTTAATTTCTTTGATAGTTTTTTGACATGATCTTTTTTTCATTTATGATATGAATATGAAACCAAAACCAATTAATGGTTTCAAATTTAATAGTATAATAATGAAATATATAGTATTTTGATGTCACAGATGACTATTGGGGTCATTCTGTCCAAATATCTAATTCTCAGTAGTAAAAATTAAATTGTAACAGAATATAATAGTGATTATAAAATAAGTATGGGTTTGATCGCACGGGGAACCTAGAGTATTTTAATATGTGAATCCGAATTTTATTACTCAAAAAAATATTTCTTGATAAAAATAATGATTCAAAATGAACCAATTCCAAATCCCCTGAAATGATATTTTCACCAAAAATTATAGTGCGGTAAAAACTATATTCTAGTTTTTATCTTAAAAAGAGAACATGTTAATTAGAATTGGAAGATATCCTAAAAATTATGTTTATTATGTGTATTTGAGTCTTCCTTAAAAAACTTACCACATGGATTCATAGTATACATAATTTCTATGGGTTATTGGATTATGACATTTTATCATTTTTGGTCTACTGAAGAATTTTTCAAAACATTATTAAAACCAACCCCTTGGTGATGATTAATTAATACTATTCTCAAGGATTAATTCTTCATAATTACCATTGAGATTTCCAAATATTTTTTCCCTTTTCTAGTAAAAAATAATTTGTGAATTGATGAACATTATCTTATAGAAATTTGTAAAAAAAATATGAATAAAAAACATAGCAAGTATAAATTAATTCCATTAATATCCCCCCATAATAACCCACAAAACCAAAAAAAAGGTTGAAAATAATTAATAATAGTGGAGATAGAAACAAATATTCATGATATATAGAAATTATCCACGGTTGTATGAAGTAGAGGAAAAAATATAAATATAAATACCAGATTTTTATTTCTTCGATGGAATTTATGATCCCTCTTATGCTAAGATCCTCCTCCCAAATTACCCACCCCATAAAAATAATTAAAATCCACCAAATTACCTAGCCAACATTTTCCAATAGTGGTCACGAGCCTTATTAATGGGTCAAGGGATGGTAGGGGTTTATGGTGAGAAGTATGTGGATAATTAATCCAGCGTGTATAGTTATGTCACATGGTTAGGTAAACTGTGCACCAACAATGAAGTCCATTATATATATCTTATTTCATGGTTCATGGTTGGTATGCATAGTTGTAACATCTTTAAACAGACAATGCGTTTGAAATTAGATATATTTTATCAAAGTGTATGGTTGTCATGTGGTATGATATACCATGTGGAAACTGTGAATTTGTTTCTCTCTCTTGGAAACTCACCCCATGTGGAACCCAGGATCAGGTGAATGGTTCCTAGGTTTTATTAAAAACCATGGAACTTATAAAAAGATCCTAACTACCACCAATTTTCTATAATAACACATGATTCATTCCAATATCAATAAATTATTTAATGTATCTCATTTTTCACTTATAAAAAACATTTAACATACCAATTCATGAATCCAAATTGTATTACCCATTTTCATGTTTAAATCAATTGTACAAATAGAATATTCACAATATTAAATCAAACGTCACTATACATCATCAATTATTTTCACCGAGAAATTACGTAGATAGTCATTCCAATAAATCAAAAAAATAAATAAGTATAAATTTCATAGATTATTTTTATTATAAAACACATTATTGATTAAATAATCATTGAAACAAATATATTGACCATTTAACTCCAACAATACCTCAATGAAAGCATGAAAAGATGAAATAAGTTTAATTTCTCAATTTACCAAACCAAAATCATTGTTTATTAGAATTTTAAATTTCACTAATTCATTTAAAGAAAATTATTTATATCTATTTCAATCTATTCATAAAATCAGGTATGTTGAATAAATATTTGGTTGACATAAAGTGGTGGGAAATAATTTTTATAGGTCACACAATCTTATTGACTCACTATGTTGAATCATAAAAGATTCTAATCGTTATTGTTTTTGTTTTATTTTCAATATGTCTATTTTTTATTGAGTTGATATATTAGTATTGAAACTATATACCCATTTTTTTAATGACTTTATATGATTAATTTAAAATTTAATCATGTTATCCTGAAATTAAGAGTATATAATAACCACATATGTAGTGTCAAAATTTTTATATCCTAACTTCCCCATATTGAATAAATCAACATTCATTTTAATAGTTTATATCATTTAAATTATCTATAAAAATGAAGTTAAATACATTGTTTTGATATGAAAATTTAAATAACTGTACATGAATTTTTCAAATATAACTCACAAAAATGACAAGTTTATTTATCCAAGAATTTTTGAAATCTCAAAATAATTCACGAAAATCCATTACAATTTAACTAATATTAATATGTGATATTTATATCACCCCTTAAATAATATTTATTAAAAAAAGGAATCCTTTTAACTTTTGAAGAATTCAACAAATGGGTTACTCAACGTAGGTTCCCTCGAACACAATTACTTCCAATAAAAGTCCCCAGTAATCTTTTTAAGGTTAAAATAGATGAGGATTTATAGCCATGAAATTTGAGTAGGTAATTAAATAAATAATGGGGGTATTTGGGACATACAAATAGTTGGCCCCTAGATTAAAGGTGAATTAAATTAATGAGCTATGTGTGTGAGGTACTATCAAGTAGAATAGTATTCTCTTGAAAATTCCATTAGATTCATCTGATTTATTAACTAAAAAATATTGAAAAATGATGTAATTTGATAATCATAATATTAGGTAAAAGTAAAAAATACAATTGAGTGGAACCACTATGAATATGTCACAAAAACAACATTAGTGAATGTCAAGCTAAAATTCAATAAAATATATAAAGCATCCACTAATAAAATATATTGCATTATAGTTAGGGAAATGGGGATAATGGAATACATATGTGGAAAAAATGATTATCCTAGTTAATAATGTTCTAGATAGGAATTAATAAAATAATTCATGTTTATAGGATAGAACCTAATAATATCTAATAGCTTTATAATCATCATCATTTTCATCATCCATTGCATCCTCGTACGACCGTGTTTTCGCCCTTAAAGAATTTCTCTGACTATTTTCATATAGTTAAAACATGATAACAAAAAATATTTATGGTTGTGGATGTGAGGGGAGTAGGAAGAAAAGTGTTGGGGGAGATAAATTATGTAGTTTTACAATATCCATAATACCTCATATCCTCTACACCTTCCATTCTAGAATAATATAGTAGTATTGTGGAAGCATTTTTTTGATGTCTGGATTTTCGAAGGAAAATCCATATATTTTCGGGTGAGTAGGTTAAGGGTACTATTTGTGAAGAGTAATTTAATGTGTTGGTTTAATTGGGTGGGTAGTTGTGTGATAAGTTGTAGTGTAGTTTTATTAATTTAATCTCTTATTTTTGGGTAATCACTATGTTGTGGTTGAAATTAATCATCCTCTACCTATATTTCATCACTGCCTCCATTGAATTGGTTATAAAATAAAAAAAATCATAATTTAAATGCTTAATTTCAAGGTAAGATAAAAAAGTAATAGATTTTTATAACTCATTGAAGGCCTTTATATCAAAATCAATTCCCATGTTCACTGAAAATAATGTAATATAAAGTGCTTAAAAATACCACTATTTTTAATTTCTGAACAACTAAATATTTTATTGGGTGTGATCTTATAGTATTATATAGTTCCTTATCACCCTAATGTAGAATAAAGAAAATCACCACTAATAAAAAGTATCATCTATGTCTACACATGTTATATAAATTGTGGTCAGAACTCGATGAAGGACTCATTGTGTTATGTTAATAATATTGGAGGCTTTGGTAGTTTAGGAGTTGTAAATGGGCTTACATTGGGTGACATTAAACCTAAATTACAGGGTAGTAATAGGATCCCAAGAAAATATATATTGGGTATTGGTGGTGGTTTCAATGTATTTCTTAGCATAAAACTTGATAAAGATGCCAAGTTTTGAGACCGAGAGATTTCAATGTCTGTTGAGGATGAAAAATGTGGTGTTACCCTTTTTTCCAGGATATCACCATCCTTACATAGTGTATGAAAAGCATTAAAATTTAATTTTATTTCAAATTAACGGATAAATTCTTTATAAGTTGGGTTTGAAACTAAAATAGCATAAGTTAGGTGGACCAATTAATTATTTTTCAGATATTTATCCACAATTTTAAGTGAAAACAATTTGGTCCCAATGAAATAGAGGGGAGAAACTGATCACATGTTTATAAGATGATATAATTTTTTCTATTACTTTTTACAAAAACATTGGTGAGAGGATTATGGGTTTTAGAATAAGAATCATGGGCTCATTTAGAGGGGGATTTTTAATGTTGCGGTTGGGTATGTGGGGAAGGGTTCCTATTCAAATCAATATAAAAAATATCATAAAAAATATAATATAAAACATCTATAGATAATTAAATAATGTAATCAAACAAGACTATTTCATGTAAACTCTAAATTAATGTAATCTTTTGAGGGAAAATTGAAATTTTTATTCTGAATTAATTGTGAGAACATAGAGATTTGGAAAAAACTGGAAACTCTAGTAAGAAAAATTTGAAAATAAATTTAAACATAAGTTAAAGAAGAGGGGAGATAAAGGGTTAGACTAGAATATAATAGGAATAAAATGAAAATAATGAAGACTAAGAACTCACTTAGGGTTATCCACCTAGTAGAAAAAAACATTATGGGGTGAGAAAGGGTGGAGAAGAGCGGGATAGAAGATAGAAGAATATGGATATAAATGTGTCGGATCATTTATCACACTTATAACATGGTTATTGGTGTTAAAATATAACTTTTTAAAAAACAATTCTAAATTAAGGTCTTTTTTAAATATCATATGGTTGAACAACAATGTTTGTTCAACAATATTGTATTTATGTAGTTATTTTTTAATGTGTTCACCCTCATTAACCAGTCTACTACATGGTTTATAGAGTTATCCATAATTCGTATATTCCATTGATTCTTTTTATATTATTATTTTTTTAGGAAAATTGTTTACTAGATTATACACCACCCATATAGGATTAATTACTTCAGGTATGATTAAAGTGTATAATGAGATAAAAATGTTCTATTTTTGTAATTGGTTATTCAAAATAAATTATCTCCCTTTATAATTAGAGTACAAGTTTTGTTTAACAATGGGAAAAATATGTTGTCACGACCCACCATCACCAAAAGGAGGGAAGGGTCAACAAGTTTCCAGGCCCTTCCTTATTTAAGTTGAAGGAGAGACAATGACCCCCGAAACCCGCCCTCAATAGGTCCCGGAGTGGCGACTAGCACCAAGGGTATAGAAACACACACTAAATGGAAGGCATTACCCTTTTTGTTTTATAGGATCAGGAGATAAGATGGTAAATCCCAACAACACGAAAAGGGGAAAGTAAATTAAATCCAAGGTCTATTCCCAATGCATGTTACAAAAGTAAAAACCACAAAGTACAAAGTGACTACAGGGGTATAATACCAAGAAGGAAAAACAGCAACTGGAACTGCGCCAATGGTCCGAGCTAGTATGGTCCTGCATGATTCCCGATGTCCTCCTGGAAACCTAAAAGAAGTTTTATATACGTAGGCTGAGTATACAAGTAAACTTAGTAGGGAAAACAAAAGATTGTCGTGCACAATTGGTCGAACGTATTAAAGTTCTGTGAGTAAAGAAATAAACCAAACACCTAACAGGGTAAAATATAAACTCAAGCCTCACCAAGGCACACTCCCCAAATAACGCATGTCAAGTAATGTATAGTAATAGCACATCGATGTTTGGGTACCTCGCGCCACTTTCCCACTGGTTATTGAAGACATCCTACGCATCAAACCAATCCCACCATTCTCACCACAGTCCCGCTGCCACACCCCTCCCAAACACATCTGGGCCACAACCTCACGCAGTCCCACTACCAAACCCCACCAACAAACACCTTGGCCACAATAGTCACACGTAACTACACCTTTAAACACCTAGGCCAGAACAACCACCGCCACGCCTGAAGACACCTGGGCTAGAAGACCCACTACCATGCCCAAAGACACCATGGCCTCATCCCGAGGATACTTGGCCTATCGGGGAAAGGGAGCAGAAAAGAAGCTAATAACTGGCCACAAATAACAGTGTTGGGAAAAACACACTCTCCCATGAAATGGGGGTGTTCGGCACTAAGTTATCAACATGGGTGGGGTGTGAAAAAGAAACATAAAACTACAAGTATATATGTAGGTAACAAGCACTCTCCCAAGTTTAGGTTTTTCCAGCCACCCTAAGTAACACAAATAACACTCAATTCCGAGTCACAACTCTCGCCAAAAAACCCATTTATCCCATTAGTTTTCATGTTTAGTAGTGATGTTTAATTATGTTCTGCACCAACTTGGGAAACTAGTAAGCATAGGCACAAGTCCAGGAAAGCAAACAATCAAGCATTAATTACAACATCCACACCCGGTTCTCTCGTAAATCAACAACAACCAAAGAAAACCCCAAGATAAAGCCCCATGTCAAACATCTAGGAGCCAAAAGGGTTTCTCAACAATAGAGAATCCCACCCCAATTCGTGATATAAACAATGGAACCACCCGGTCGTAAAATTCACAACCACTGAATCCATGACAACAGGGGATCCCATCCCCACCCACATCACCCAGAAAAAGGTCCGTGAACAATCAAACCACCACCACTAAACAGGCCCATGCTGGTATTTTCAAATTTATAAGATTTACCACACTTCATGATATCAATTTTCGTGTGCTTTAACCAGGGTTATCACATAAGGATTGATCCTGGTTCCTCAATTTGTTTAGACGGATATACATGATTAACCAATTTCCTTTTCACAGTAGTAGTTCACAACTATGAAACAAGCCATTTAAAACATCACCATGGGTTCATTAGTGCACAGAAAAAGACCACCAACAGCCATGATTTACAGAAGGTGTAAGCCCGCACAATTCAGGAATCATAAATCATGGAAGATCACAAACCAAGCATCATCGATCACACCCCTCCCCCTTCATTTTTTAGAGTCGGTTTACTATCATCATTAAGGTTTGGTCCATCCAATTCTACAAAATCAAAAGCATTCCCACCCCTAATGATATACAAAAGGGAGAGATGAATGATAAATTATCTACCTGTTGATCAGCGCTGAGAACTATCGACGCTGATCTTAGGTGCGGAATTCCACGGATAGCGATGCGGCTCGCCTAAATGAAAAGTGGTTCCATTAAACGAAGGGCTAGCACGCACAGGGTGATTTAGAAAAGAAGAAACCCACGGCGAACCCTTTAGTTTATAAGGGTTGGGGATGGTCGAGATAACAATGTGGAACCGTGTAAGGAGCGGTGGTCGTGGGTTGACCACACGGCCCCACACATTATTAAAGGTTCGAGATTTTAAACCGATGCTTAATTCATTAAATATTTAATTAAGCGTCATGGGCATTACTGGGCTTTAAAACAATCTTAAAGGGGTCAAAATAGGGTTTAAAACCCCATTCGTGCAAAAAGGAGAACTACTGGAAAGACCCTGTGGGGGTAAGCAAGAGCCACTGGTAGATGAGAGATACCGGTAGGATGCAGCCACTGGTAGACCGAGTTACCGGTAGGCTACGGCTACTGGTAGACTGAGCTACGGGTAGGCTGCAGCTACCGGTAGACCGAGCTACTGGTAGACAGAGCTACCGGTAGGCTACGGCTATCGGTAGACTGAGATACCGGTAGGCCTGCTACTAGTAGACTAAGGCTACCAGTAGGCCTAACGTTGGCCAAACTTCACCGAGATTCCCAGATCAGAAAACCCAACTTGAGATTTTAACAAAGTAATGGACCCCAAAAACCTGGACCATTACATCAGATTTCTCTTAAACGATTCTCGTCCTCGAGAATCAAAATAACCCTGAAGGAAAGAGAGAGTCTGAACAACCACCTCGAAAGATACTTCTAAGGACTGAACCTCATTGTTAACTAAGAACTCCTTTCTATCAAGGACCAAGAGACATACCGTATAAAATTGCCCAGCCATGTGGGTTGGTGAGTCTCCATCCCCGTGTCAAGATACTATCTGCTTTGGTTGGCACTGACTTGCTCACACGGGTTTAATCGTATCCACCTTAATGCGTCTTGATTAGGTTTCGAGTCCTCCTCTCCCCATAGGCAGGACATTTCAAACACATTCAGAGGAATGAAAACCAGTATTTCATATCCAACAAGGTAAAACATTCTACCACTCAACAGCTATAAACCGAACATTAAAAAACTCAAAACATCTATGGGTACTAGGAACGCATATGTGCTTCCCTCTCCCACGTACTCTCCTCAAGCCCACCATGTCTCCATAAAACACGAATCAAGGGGATGGTTCACCCATGGAGCACCTTCTCCTCACGATCCTCGATCATCACTGGCCTTTCCACAAAATTCATGTCATCCTCGATGTCTAGCTCTCCCCAATCAAGGACGTGTGAATCGTCGTGCAGGTAACAACGAAGCAGGGACACATGGAATACATCATGTATCCTCATATGCGGCGGTGGTAGAGCTAGCTGATAGGCCACTTCACCAACCCGCCACAACACATCGAAGGGTCCGATGAACCTCGGAGAAAGCTTACTCCCTTTGTCGAACCTCCAATGTCCACGCCAAGGGGAGACCTTCAAGAACACGTGATCTCCAACCTCAAACTCCCAAGGACTCTACCTGGTATTCGCATACGACTTCTGTCGGTCCTGGGCCGCCTTCATCCTTTCCCATATGAGCTGAACCTTCTCTGTCAGGCTCTGCACCACCTCCGGGCCAAGGATGCCTACCTCTCCTACTTCAGTCCAACACACAGGTGAACGCCATGGCCTCCCATACAAGACTTCAAACGGGGCCATGCCAATGGTAGAGTGATGGCTATTATTGTAAGCGAACTCTACTAGAGGCAAGTGTCGCACCCATGATCCTCCTGAGTCAAGAACACATGACCGCAGCATATCCTCCAATGTCAAGATAGTGCACTCTATCTGTCCATCTATTTGGGGATGGAAAGGAGTGCTAAGATGCAACTGGGTCCCAAAAGCATTCTACAATCCTCTCCAGACTCGTGAGGTAAACTGTCCATCCCTGTCCAAAACTATAGACCTCAGAACTCTATATAATCGCACCACCTCATCCACATACCTTCGTGCCAAAGAATCCACTACACTCGACACCCAGATCGCCAGAAAGTGATCCTATTTCATCAACTGGTGCACTGCCACCCAGATGGCGTCGTATCCCCCTTCCCTGATGTGTAGGAAACCTCGAAGTCGTAATCCTGGAGGAACTCCATCCACCTCCACTACCACAAGTTTAGGTCCCGCTGGGATAAGATATACCTCAAGATTTTGTGATCTCTGAAGACCACAAAGCGTTCTCCGATGAGGTAGTGCCTCCATAACATAATTGAAAAAACAACCACTTCAAGCTCCAGGTCGTGGGTGGCATAATTATGCTCATGAGGGCATAGCTGCCTAGACCCATAAGAGATCACCCCTTGTCGTTACATCAACACACATCCCAGGCCCTGTCCTGAAGTGTCAGAGAACACCTCATAGTCCGCCCCTTCTTCTGATAGCCTTAGCACTGGGGCACTAACCAACTTCTCCTCAGATAGTTGAAGGATGCCTCGTACTGTTCACTCCACACGAATACCTGGTCATTCTTGGTCAGGGCTGTCAAAGGGGCTGCAACTCAGTATAAGTTGGTTACGAACCTTCGATAGAAACCCGCCTACCCGAGGAAACTACGGACCTCTGCCACATTCTTGTGTGTTGCCTAAGAAAAAACTGCCTCAACCTTTGATGGGTCCACCGCTAATCCCCGCTTGGACACCACGTGCCCGAGGAAGTGCACTTCTCGTGTCCAAAACATGCATTTTGAAAACATCCCATAGAGCTGATGTTGTTAGAGGACTTCCAAAACCATCCTCAGGTGCCCCTCATGGTCCTCCTCTGATCTCGAATAAATCAGGATGTCATCGATTAACACAACTACAAACCGATCCAGGTACTCCAGGAAGATGGAGCTCATAAGCCCCATGAATATAGCTGGGGAGTTTGTAACATCGAAAGTCATGAAAATAAACTCTAAGTGTCCATATCTGCACCTGAAATCCGTCTTCGGGATGTCTCCCTCCTTCACTCTCAAATGGTGGTACCCAGACCACAGGTCGACCTTCTAGAACCACCCTTCCCCTTTCATCTGGTCGAAAAGATTGTATATCCTCAGAAGAGGGTAGCGATTCTTGATCATCACCTGATTCAGTCTTCTATAGTCTATGCACAACCTGAGACCACCATCTTCCTTCTTTGCAAACAAGACTGGAGCACCCCACGGTGAAGCACTTTTTCGAACATAACCCCTCTTCATCAGATTTCCAATCTAAATCCGCAACTATCATAGATCTGAAGGTTCCATTCGGTAAGGAGCCATCGAGATCAGACGAGCACCAGGCTGCAAGTCTATCCCAAAATCGATATCCCATCGAGGGGGTAGAGTCGTCACCTCCTCATGAAAGACGTCCATAAACTCACGGATGATCTCTGGCACCTCTACCATTTCAGCATCTACTGACTCTACTAACAGATCATCTAACAAGGAGCAAAGGGGTTCCTATCACCTTCTTCCCTTCTAACAACTCCGCTCGCTGGTGAATGTAACATTTCAGCCATCCAAGTCTGAGAACACAACCCTTCCTCGGAAGCATTCAATGCCTAGGATGACATCGTATGGTTGTATCTGTAGCAGAAGAAGATCCCTAACCGACTGATGTGGACCAATCATCAGTCTGCATCCTCAACAAACAAATAAAAAGTCAGCCTGACCTCCGAATAGTGTGCTCAGCACCAAGGGAACTGGAAGTCTCTTGGCATATAGACCCATGGAACGGGCTAGACTGGGTGCAACAAATGAGTTCGAAGCTCTAGTATTAAACAAGGAATAAGCAATGGTACTGAACAAACTGATCGTACCACAAAAAACCTACGGCCCTGCTGGAACTGCTTCCTCTGCGGCGTGTAAATGTCCACGCCCAGCTATTCTACCCCTAGGTTGTCGAACACCTCCCTGACCACGCCCTAGTTGAGGTCCCTGAGGTGCGCCCTGAGGTTGGCCTCCTCCTGCAACGTCTGCCCTCAGAGGAGCAGGAGCCCGCTGCCCCTACTACTGCTGCTGGAAAGGCCTAGGTGGAAGCTGCTGCTGGGGCGGGTGCTAGGGCTGTCCACCACCGTCGTACTGTACCCGATCCGGGTACTGACTCTAGAGATGTCCATGGCTCCCAAAGATGAAGCATCGCTGTCCCGGGCCCGAAGGAAAAGGGCGAGGACCTGGGGACCAGAACTGGAACTACTGCGGCATGCTCCCTGCAGGTCGGAACCTAGATGGTCCTTACACTGGAGGCCACGTGCTGACGGCCTTTCCGTTCGATGTTCCTAGATGGATCCCCTCTCATGACATACCTCCTAGAGTGTGCATCCTCTCCACCACTTCGGCCTTCTTCTGGACCTCCAAGTACGTCGGCAGGGTAAAGGGGGTAACAACATACTGGAGGGAGGGTCGGAGCGCCTCCTCTAAATGTCTTGCCCGATACTCCTCGTCGGGAAAGAGGTCCGGAGCAAAATGTAAGAGGTCTTTGAACTTGATTCCTAGCCCCCTCACTGACCTACTACCCTGGTGGAGGGAGAGTAGCTCTTGTCACTTTTCTGCCTTCATCATCGAAGAGAGGAATTTCGCCCGGAAATCCCTCTCAAAATCAGCCCAAGCCACCTCAACCTCTCTCCTCTCCCCCAGGTAATGTGTCCACCACTGAGGCACCCCTCCCCGCATCCGGCTGACAGCCAGAGGAACCCAGTACTCGGCCGGATCCCGGATCAAGTTGAAGGATATCACTAGCTCCTCTAGTCAGCCCTCCGTCTTCATATCAGAGCTGCTGCCCCCATACATCTAGAGGGTCTGTCGCTAGAAGGCCTGAAGTGTCTTCTACTACTGGTCATCATCCTCCTCTCGATCAGCTCTCTGTCGATCGGCCAAGGTAGTTTCTGGGGCCTCGATCGCTTGTACCACACGTGGTATCCTTCCAGGTGCCATAGCAGCATGGTAAACAAGGAATGCCTAAGCCCAAGTAGTGCAGAATATTTCTGTTAAACTTCTTAAACTTTTTATTTATTCTTAATTTCCAAGACACCCTAGAAACACGAGAACACAAGTCATTATGATGCATGTACCTTTCCTAGGGTCTCTACCCTGTAATCAGCGTGGCCTCACTTGGTCGTTCGGTTGGTCCAGAGTCCTTGCATCAGATCATGGGGGTGGGAGGGGGGCTAAAATCCCATGTCCTAGGAGGTCTTCCCTAGACTAATTCATGCACCAATGTCACCCAACACTATTACCCTACCATCCCATGTGATTCTCACTGTGCCTGACTCCATAATCCATCCTACCTCTCAACCTCACCTCTGATACCATTCTGTCATGACCTACCTTCACCAAAAAGAGGGAAGGGTCAGCAGATTGCCAGGACCTTCCTTCTTTTAGTTGAAGGAGAGACAATGACCCTTGAAACCCAACCTCAATAGGCCATGGAGTGGCGACTAGTACCATGGGTATAGAAACACACACTAAATGGAAGGTATTACCCTTTCTGTTTTATAGGATCGGGAGATAAGATGGTAAATCCCAACAACACCCAACAAAAAAAAGTAAAGTAAAGACAAGTACCATTCCCAATGCATGTTACAAAAGTAAAAACCACAAAGTACAGAGTGACTATAAGGGTACTGTACCAAGAAGGAAAAACAAAAACTGCAAATGCCCCAAAGGTCCGAGCTAGTATGGTCCCACGCGATCCCTGAAGACCTCCTAGAAACCTGAAAGCGGTTATATATACGTAGGGTGAGTATACAAGTATACTTAGTAGGGAAAACCAAAGACTCCCATGCACAAGTGGGGGAATGTACTAAAGTCTCGTGATAAAAGAGTAAACCAAACACCTAACAAGGTAATCTATCCACACAAGCCTCACCAAGGCACACTCCCTAAATAACTCAAGTCATGTAATGTATAGTAATAGCACATCGATGTTTTGGTACCCTGCGCCACTTTCCCACGGGTTATTAAAGAAATCTTATGCATCGAACCAATCCCACCATTCTCACCATAGTCCCATAGCCACACCCCGCCCACACACACCTAGGCCACAACCTCACGTAGTCCCACTGCCAAACCCCACCCGCACGAACCTGAGCCACAACTGTCACACGTAACTATGCCTGCAAACACCTAGGCTAGAGAAACCACCGCCATGGCCAAAGACACCTGGGCTAGAAGATCCACTACCACACCTGAAGACACATGGGCCTCATCCCGAAGATACTTGGGCTATCCGGGAAAGGGAGCAGAAAAGGATCTAATAACTAACCACTAATAACAGTGTTGGGAAAACACCCTCCCCCATGAAATGGGGGTGTTCGAAACTAAGTGCTCAACTTGGGTGGGGCACGAAAAAGAAACACAAAACTACAAGTATATATATAGGCAACAAGCACTCTCCCAAGTTTAGGTTTTTCCAGCCAGCCTAAGGAACACAAACAAAACTCAATTCCGAGTCACAACTCTCACCAACAAAACCCATTTGTCCCATTCATTTTCATGTTCAGTAGTAATGTTTAATTATGTTTTGCACCAACTTGGGAAACTAGTAAGCATAGGCACAAGTCCAGGAAAGCAAAAAGTCAAGAATTAATTATAGCATCCACACCCGGTTCTCTCATAAATCCACAACAACCAAAGAAAACCCCAAGTTACAGCCCCATGTCCAACATCCAGGAGCCAAAAATGCTTTCTCAACAATAGAGGATCCCACCCCAATTCGTGATATAAACAATGCAACCACCCGGTCTTAAAATTCACAACCACTAAATCCATGACAACGGGGGATCACATACCCACCCACATCACCCAGCAAAAGGTCCGTGAACAATCAAACCACCACCACTAAACAGGCCCATGGCAGAATTTTCAGATTTATTAGATTTAACACACTCCATGATTTCAATTTCTGTGTGCTTTAACCTAGGTCATCACAGAAGGATTTATCCTCGTGCCTCAATTTATTTATCCGGATATACGTGATTACCCAATTTTCTTTTCACAATAGGAGTTCACAACTACAAAACAAGCCATTTAAAACATCACTAAGAGTTCATTAGTGCACAGACAAAGACCACCAACGTCCATGATTTTCAGAAGGCGTAAGCCCGCACAATTCAGGAATCATAAATCATGGAAGTTCACAAATCAAGAATCATCAATCACACCCCTCTCCCTTCTTTCGTTAGAGTCGGTTTATTATCTTCATTATGGTTTGGTCCATCCAATTCTATAGAATCCAAAGCATGACCACCCCACATGATACACAAAAGGGAGAGACTAATGAGAAATTCCCTACCTATTGATCGGCACTGAGAATGATCGATGCTGCTCCTGGGCGCCGAATTCCACAGATAGCGATGCAGGTCACCTGAATGAAAAGTGGTCTGTCTGAACGAAGGGCTTGCACGCACAGGGTGATCGAGAAAATAAGAATCCCACGGCAAACCCTTTAGTTTATAAGGGTCAGGGACGGTTGAGATAACAACATGGAACCGCGTAAAGAGCAGGGGTCGTGGGTTGACCATGCGGCCCCACACGTTATTAAAGGGTCAGGCTGTGTAAACTGATGCTTAATTCATTAAATATTTAATTAAGCGTGTTTGGCATTACTGGGCTTTAAAACAAGCTTAAAGGGGTCAAATGGGGTTTAAAACCAAATTAGCACAAAAAGGAGCGCTACTGGAAAGACCCCATGGGGGTAGGCGAGAGCCACCGGTAGCTGAGAGCTACCGGCGGCTGACAGCGACCGGTAGCCGAGAGCTACCGGTGGATAACAACAACCGGTAGAACGAGATACCAGTAGGCTGCAGCCACTATTAGACCGAGCTACTGGTAGGCTGTAGTGACTGGTAGACCGAGCTATAGGTAGGCTGCAGCTACCAGTAGACTGAGCTACCGGTAGACAGAGCTACCAATAGCTGCAGCTACCGGTAGACCAAGCTACACTTAGATAGAGCTACCGGTAGGCTGCGGCTACCGGTAGACCGAGCTACTGGTAGGCCTGCTACCGGTAGGCTAAGGCTACCAGTAGGCCTAGCATTGGCCAAACTTCAACGAGATTCCCAGACCAGAAAACCCAACTTGAGATTTTTACAAAGTAATGGACCCCAAAAACTCGGTCCATTACATATGTGGTGTTTATATAGTTTTCTCTAGAATTCAAATTTTGTTTCAAACTTAGTTTTCAAATAATATACTGTCTCGTGAATAAAAATTTCAGTTCTCAAGTGGTTTATGTAATATAATGTTATTTCCATAAGGATTTTCTTAATACATACACAGTAAAATTCAATTGTAGCTCATTTATCTCATATGAAGAAAAATGATTGAGATATATGGAAAACAATACAATGAGGATTCTTACAGAAAATACAACACACAAAATTATATAAATTTTTATAAATTTTTATAACAAATCATATTACTACATTATGAGGGATATATTAATTTTTGAAAGTGATAGGTATTCAGTACACTTTATAACTAAATTGTATTGTGGAAATCATTCCCACCTTGTTATATACATGTAAATTTAAATCTAAGATCTTATCATTGAAATTTTAATTTTCCCATCATATCCTAATATATCCACTACACCATGGTGGAATACAATAATCACCATATAGGTCCCAAACTATCGATACGTCAATGTTCCTAGGTATAGTATCAACCATGTGTTAAAGAGTATTCATTTTTCCCTGGTTTGATATGAATTATGAGTAGTTATGTGATGATAAAATTATTTTGTGTGGTCCTTAATAATTTGGGTTTATATATATATATATATATATATATATATCCTTCAAAATTTCATTTAACTTGGTTAGCAACCACTTGTGTGTCTCTGTAGTGGTTCATGATCAGAATTGAGTTCCTTGACCTCCAAATAAACCTTTATTTCGAGTTTAACTAAAATAAGTAATTACTTCTCAAAACCCAATCAGAAAGGAATCATTCATAGGGTAGTCTTATACATTTTTCTATATAACCATATGAACTCATCACGACTATTTCCCCAAAAACTTCTCAACACACCCACAATATTTTCTATGATTTTCTTAATGGGGATTTTATTAATCTACTTAACTATGGGTTTGGGGGTGATAAGGTGTACCCCTATGATACATGCACCCACATTTTATAAAAACATTTCTAAACATTGATTAATCAAGATGGGTACCATTATCCTAGATTATTACCCTTTTAACTCTAAACCGGGTGAAGATATTTTTGTTATGGAATAAAATGATGACCCAATCAAAGTTATCTGTGGTTCCTATGGCCTTCACCAACTTCAAGGTGTAGTGAAAACACCATATAATGGATGTGTTGTTACAATATTGTGAACATGTTCCAATAATATCAATACCCCAAATCTCACAGATCTATACATCCAAAATTTGGTTGTGCATCATTTCTATTTTAATCCTAATGTTTCTAATATACTGGAATCAGTCACACACTCAGATGATGATCCATGCATCCTTATTAATTATGGGATAAAATAGAATATATAATAAAATAATTTCAATGCATCAATTTTTCCATGATGTCCCCTCGATGGGAAAGATTAATATCACTCTAAATTACCATGAACCTCAACATATGCAACAAAACGTTGGATAATACCATCTTCAAATGATTGAAATAAGAGCGGGTCTTACCATATATAATGTTTCACTTCCAAAAATAATTTGAATATTTATTTGGAATTAGAGATATTTGTGGTGAATCCGCATGTCCATTTAATTAGTGATATTAATAAACCATGGTTGAGGTGTGTACGAAACCAAAAATATTTCATCATCTGATAAACCCTTAAGAATAAATATATCCCATTCCACGTCATGGTGATTAAACACTAAGAATGATAATTTATTGGATATTATGTTCCTTACACCCTTCTTATACAATATTTCTAATTAGAAAATATTGATTTAGGGTCACACATCAAATAAAATACGAATTTTCCTCTTTATTTTTCAAGATGTACATAAGGGTTGTGTGGTTTGTGTAGATAATCCACATTTAAAGCATTACATATAATTGAAATATATCGAATTCAATTAACACTACATATATTTCTTTCTCTTTGGTGGTGTAATTTATTTGGGTATCCATTAATGTAAGGATAAAATAATAGAAAATGAAATACATATTTTCGGTAGGATACCTAAACTTTCACTCCCATGGTATAACCACATGAATTACATATGAGATCAAATGGATTTTTCAAATATAGGGTGATCATGGTGAGTACTTCTACTATAATTTTATTTATCAACAAAAAAAAATTCGACACACTCCTAATCAAATTCATATATGGAGTAATTTTATAAATTTTTTTAAAATAGTGGAATGGTTTTTTTAGAAATACCTCAAAACCATTAGAATAAGTTTAAATGACCAAAAAACATCAAAAAACAATAGACCAAAGTTTTTATGGATATGTTAGTGATAAACATAATATATTTTGAGTTTACATCAATTACTTTTTTTAAATATTGTAGCCAAAATCTATCCCATGTTTCACAATAAAGTGCCTCTCTTCCTATTAACGTGTTGAGTTATTCTACTCCAATAATTTCAAAAATAGCATAATATTAATTAACAAAGAATTGAATGATCAAAAATACATTTAAAATCATCAATTAAAACTTATAATATTTTTTCATCCATGTCATGGAATATATCCATCATATTATTTTGGATTATCTTAAGAGATCTTCAAATGTTAAATGAAATTCAGTGGTAAAAAAATATTACATAAGGTATTTTAAAGGTAATCTTCTCCTATTATTTGAAGGAAATAGTGATTTGGTTACAGATAAATTAACCACAAAAAAAATTATAATAATTAATGATTAAAAAAATATTATAATTGTACATTTATAATGGGAAGTAGAAAACAGGTTTTAGGATGCTTTATTTGACTTTTCATTATATTCACATAGCAGACATCACATTATTATCCCTAGAGGAATTATTTCATTCTCCACATTAAATATTATCGTAATTTGGAAACATTGTTTTAAATTATATTGGGATCTAACATAAGATAACTGAGATTGGATATAATATTATTATATCTAGTAATTTAATTACAAATTTCTTTACAACATTATTCATGGTTGTGTTCATCCATTTCCATGGTTTCCTAGATAGATTAACTATTTCCACTTAAAAAATAAATTAGGCTAATTTTTTTTATCCCTTTATGATCATAAGAGATATGTCTCATAGTTTATTACCTTATTTTAAGATCATAAAATATCGCATCTTCTTTATCACCTATGAAAGCTGATTTGGTTATCATTGACTGTGTTTAATTCTCTTCCAAGTATACAAACATTAGTAATTATAGAAGGGACTTGATTTCTAATTTAGTTTCCTTTATGATTGAAGGAACAAAGGCTTCTGTATTCTCTCACTCTAACTTACCTAGAATTTCATTACACTCCCAATAACGAGTGCCCTAGATGGGTAAAACCCACTCTTGTTCATTCTCTTTAACATGGTAGAATTCATCATCAAAATTTTCTTTTGATGATTTGTGACATCCCATGATACAATCCATCATATTAATAAATAATTTTCCTAAATTAAAAAAATATGGGTGTACGTTCTCTTTAATTCAACAATAAATTAAAATGAATTGCAGCATTACATTAAAAAATTACTAAATATTATCATTCTATAATAGCCTCTAAATTAATGGAAATCCCAATAAGTACCCATATTATAAAAAATATATAAAAATAGTGATAATAAATTATAAGTTATTTTATTATTTGAAGATATCAATTTCCTAAAAATTCTTCATTTTTCTAAATTATAATAAATTAATATTTAACACATTTAGAATTTAAATCGGATAAAGTGATTTTTATATTTTTAATTAACATGATCAAATAAATTAATGTTTTTAATCAATTTTTTGGAAATTTATTATTTTTCAATGTTAAATACTTCTTCATATGGTAAAACGGTAATTTCATAATGAATGATACCTTCTAATTTATTATGTATTTTTATTAAATTAAATTAATTGATTTTATATTAAGAGGTTAATATTATGGTTAAACATATATAAAATTTAACTAAAACTCATCAAATTATTAATCAATGTAAAATACGATTTAGAAAAACTAATAAATAAATAAATAAATTTTTACAAAATGAATTTTTCAACATATTATATATTTTATATTAAATTTATGTTTTCTACTTTTTATAAATTTAATTGTGTTAATTAGATCCCAAATTTGGACTCGATACTTTTAAATTTTGTAATATGGATAGTCTTCTTTTTTTGTAATGAAATAATTAAAATGATTTATTTTTAGAAGATATTAAGAAGGGAAAGTGGTTGAATAATATATCTATAACTTTTTATATTTAAAACCTCAATTAAACTTTATTGAATTAGTTTTTCGGTATTAAAGTCATTACCACTTGTCTCACCAATAATGTATTCACGTAAATCACTTATTTCACCAAACCGACCTAATAACCATGTGATTTCAGTATTATCCCTTACATAGCATTAGAATCCATGAAAAAACACCTCATTTTCAAAAATAAAAGTAGCACACTCGACCTGATTCCCTGGTAACTGTAAACGAAAAATGTTGTGATCATGATGTTACCATCCATATCCATCTATAAATCTACTATACTTGGTTTAGAAGGTTGTAAAAAGTATTCCCAAGCATTATAATTCTAAATATCATGGTAAGGGTTCTCCTAATCCTATTTTTCCTCAATTATTATTGGTAAAACTTTGTGTATAAGTTCTATTTGTTGTCAACAAGTGTCAATAGTTGTCAAAATGATGAAGGAATGCGAAAGTGAATGGAGATTGATTGAAGTGAAGATGTATGGATAATTGTTATGGATTCATAGTAATAGATTCCATGATTTGGAAATTCTCCTTATTGATGAAATAAAACAATTTATTCACTAATCATGAAATATTGAAGAACTTGTATCATGTTTGATAAAACATTTACAACATTGAAGTTACATCCTTTTAAAGATGATTAAACTACTTTGGATTTGATAATCCAAAAATGAAAAGAGGAAAAAGTATTTTGAAAAATAGGTTAGGAATTTAAGGTGTAATTCATGAGGTTGGTTTTTGATTAATTATGGCCATGAATTTTTCTTTATACATGGTTTATGCTATGTATTGTTATGTTTATTTCTTAAAAATTGGGGCTGGCCCATGAGCTAGCTACCCCAGCCTCAACCCAAGGCACATGCAAGACAACAAGGGTCATCCACACCCATGGGGAATCCAAGGAAGAGACAGCCAACAATAGGCACAGGGGGACATGTATATTCCCTGAGGGTGTGCATAGTGGATTCTAGGTGCACGCGCCCGAGGAGGTATATTGGGCACTAAGAGTGTGCCTGCAGAGAAATTGTGTGGGGCGGCACCAGACGGATTAGAGGAGAATTATGAGCAGTTGGTTGGGGGATTTGATTGATAGGTCATGAAAAGCCCATATCTCTAATCATATAGGGGATGTGGTTAAAAACACAGATGAAATCTCCACCATCCATCTCATCTTGCATCTCGGTCGACTGTCCGATCAGCCGTGGAATTTGATCATTCAAATCTCCACTACTCATCTAATCTCATTCCCAGCACATTTGAGTTAATGTTATTTGAACCTACTATGGTATTTGAATAAGAACACTATCTTCTTCATCCTCCTATGATCTGTGGTGCCACAACATCTCTCCGGAGCTAATGGATGATCATGATCAAACAACCATGCCTTATTATTTTGACACCATGAGGAACTTCTGATTGAACCGAGACCATGCATGAAATCAATGACTTACATGCATGTGATATATTAAATAATAAGGATCTATCGAGGAAAAAATATTTCCCATGGTCATGTGGATTTGAGTGTTAAGATAAAATTAGATACTCATGATCTTAAATGAACATGATCTATTTGAAGGGAGGAGGCCCCACATTCAGAAAAAAGAAACACACCACAAGTCTAAGAATATATTCCCCTACAAGTTTGAATATTTCAAAACACTTTAAATCTTGATCATTCAATTCTACAATCTCCACGATATATCTTGATGATTTAGAATGCAGAAAATATCCTATACTCACCTATAAAATAAGCCACACCCTTACCGAGAGATGTTTCTACTCCCACATTCACAAGAGCTCGTTTTTCCAAAAAAAAAAGATCATCCCTCTACACATCACATCCTAAATAGAAAGAATATCACCTCGAGTCTTCAAGGATCTGAAAAGAACAGATCCTATAAGCCTTCGATAGGTGCTATGTTCCCTCAAATAACATTGTAAAGAACTAGTTCCTGAGAACACGTGATTGGTTCCTCAATCCTTTGTTGTGCTTTGTGATGGCCGAATAATTGTGATCCATTTATTGAGCCATATCCTCCTACTATGGTTCCTGAATCCCAACACTCTCTATGTGATGAAAAACATGCATTCTTTGTGTGAAGGAGAATACCTGTGTCCATCCAGGTTTTACCAATAAAGGGTACTACGTATTGCATGAACCCATGTGCATGGTTTGATGAAAGCATGAGGTCATGAGTCTTTGGTTGATGAAGAAGATCACACACAAAAATTGATCAAACTCTTTCAGGTTTGAAGAAACATATACATATACACATAAAGAAACACCCTAACCATGTGCAAGAGAAAGAATGAAAATAAAGAATAGGAAAAAGATAAGTGGTTGTGTGTGTACTAAAAAAATCACACTCATTAGGATTCACACACAATGATTGGAGTTAGAGAGTGAATTCTTGAATGAATGCACATGGATATGTGAAATAACTTAAACAATGAAAAAAAACATGTGTGGGCACGTGTGTAAAAAAAGAACAGTGAAATGAAAGAAAGGATCAACCTAATGTGTTATGCATGATCACATGCATTCATGAACAAATGAGAATAATATGACTCTTATGAAGCCATGATATTAAATCCTTATTACATAAAATTCATATAGTCATATGTGATTAAATCCAATAAAGAATAAGAAGAGTAAATTTGGTTATTTCACTAAAAAAGAGGTAGTGCAGTCAGTTGTTTCACTAATAAAAAAGAAGAGTAATTTTAGGGAATTTTGTTCGACAATAAAGAAAAAGAGAGAATAAGTGGATAGTTTCTTTCCTAATGATTTGAAAGAAACCATATGAAGAGAACATATGAAGATCAAGAGAATAATATACCTTTTTAATAAAGAAGAAGACTCTCTTCATAGAAAGTATAAAGAACCAGAAAGGAAGATGAATGTTGGGATATGCTATCACAAGTCTAGGGAAGAGGAATGTTTCCTACCCCCTACAAGGAGTATGGACCCAAACTAACTAGAGGAATATTTTCATAGTCGATCCACTATAATAGAATATCACAGTTTAGTGTATAATTCATGCACTGGTCAGTCCCATGCATGAGAATGACATGGCTGTTATTATTGAGTGGTGAACCTTGTAAAACTATTGTGTGCATACTTTTAATTCTTTCTATTATTGCATGTGAAAGGTAAAAGAGAATAATAGAATTGAGATCCTAATAGGTCAAGAGGTATAGGGACAAAAATGGATGTTTTTTAAAATGACCCTAACACACAGATTCTCCCACCCACCCCTATTGTTAGTTATATACCAAACTGGTCCACTCAATTGGTATTAGAGGGGAAATTTCACCTCTGTTAGATTCTCTACAATGATGTTATTATCTTATAAAGATTTTATTTTCTTTCATGAGTTATCAATGAAGTGTAATTTCAGTGAATATTCAGTTATCTCTGAGCAGAAGTCTATCTCCACCGAGACCATGATGAACGTGAAAAATAAGTAAAATGGAAAGTTAAATAAGAAGTATCTCTTATCTAATGAAGGGGAAGAATCTTTTTCTCAATAGCTAGCTGACATTGAAGACACACTATATATGGAAATTAATGAGAATATGGATGAAGACTACACAAAGAATATGGAAAACCATCATACCTCAACTAATCAAGAGGCATGTACTAGTACATTTGTAAATTATTCTCATGATGGAAATTCTACCACAAGTGTTGAAGATAAATCTAAAAAATCTCAATAAATATCAGTTGATAGAATAAGAATGATTATGCATGGTATTATTAAAGAAATTGCATCCATGGTTTGTGGAGTATTTCAATGCATGCATGAAATTATCACTCAGTTGGAAGAAGATACTGGTATTTTGGAGAAAGTCTTACAATAAAAAATTGTTGAATGTTTAAATCTCTCTAGACAGGTTGGATCCATTGAAGAAAAAAAGAGGGGAATTGAAGTAAGTTCTTCCATTTGTCTCAAATATATTTATGAAAATGTGGGATTAAACAATTCTCTATAATAGATTATCCATGCACTTGAATATGAGCTAAAAAATAGAAACATAATCAAGGAATTATATTTGGAAAATGACTCCAAGAAGATTAATGAAATTGACACTTTGTTACCAAACAAAGTAAATACGCATGAAGATGAAATTGAAATATTGAAGATGTATTGTGAAGAGAATATGACTATGATTGAAGACCAGGAAGTCATCTTCAATATGTGATGTCTAGAATTGGAAGTTGAATTGACCAATCTTTTGAGGTCAAATATCGAGTCTCCATAAAATAAAGAAAAAGTTTCTTCCAGTACTAAATTCTCACTTGAGGATTATATATTCAAAAGACCTTTAACTTGTGATAAGATTATCATGGCTTCACTAATTGATCTATCCCATGTAGGTGAGAAAGTGAAGGTACCATCCATACAAACATTTACTAATGTTTCTAAATATTTTTCTACTAAAAGTAAAGGTTGGGAGAAAAATTATGAACTAGTATGGATGAAGAAAAATGAAAAGGTATTTATCCCAATGGCTAGGGTGAATAGGTGTATTATTGTAGAATATTGATCCCCATAGAAAGCACAACATATCAAGAAGAAGAATCATCAGACTTATTGATAAGATGGAAGGACGTCTATTCTTTTTGGTCAATGTTGGTGTTGTAATAGATTTGGGCATTATGAACTAGACTGTTGGTACAATTCCTTGAATGTAAAATAAGAGTGAAATCTAATCTCAAAGGGGAGAAAGCTAGTTAATAAGAATTTACAACCACAGATTCATAAGTATCTGTATACTACAAACAGATTTGGAATTCTAGAAAACAACTATGATGTATACAATAATAGTGGTCACATTAATGGTGCATGTTCATTTCAATTGGTACCCAAAGATGACAAGAAAATAAGATCACAGAAGCTGTCCAAAAATGGACAAGCTGAGAAGTCCTTGGATTTTAGGTCTAATAAGGTGATGGGTGGTGCATCCAAAAGAACTACTAAGAAGGATACCACTCAGAAGAAGCGATGCAGAAGATCCAATCTTGATGCCACAGTTCCTAATGACATATTTGTGGATTGGCCAAATGATTTTTAAGGAATGACGAAAATGGAAGATTTATAAAATAAGGATATTTCTAAAAAAATTAAGATTTTACTTGAAGACAAATATTTTTTATGTGTAAGGTGCAACAATTATGGTCAGACTATTAGAAGATGCTTTGAATTTACTCCATCCCAATAAGAATTCCTCATGAAGATGAAGTTACACCAGGAGATTAAAGTGCTTTGAAAGATCTTAGAGGGATAAGACACACACACACAATGAAATGGAATATGTACTGAGATCCAAAAAATAATAGTAATCATTGCGGAACAATTGTGAATGTTTGAATAATGGAGCATATGGGTTGAGAAAATCAGCTCAATATTGTTGTTAACATTAATGAAGCGAGGAGGATCCACCTTATTCACATAAATATTTGTATATTGTATTTGTTCTAATCATGATGGTAATTTAAGGTCAAGTAATATATCATGGTGATAAACAGATATTCAGGGATAATAAGTATTCCCTTGAGGTGGATACACAAGAAGAAGCTTCCAAAGTCATTATCTCTATCAGTATCAGCATCAGTTGGTGTAAAATTATATTACTCTGAAGATTTTCTGAAGATAATTTCATTGTAAATGGTATGTTGTTTCTAAATATCCCATCCTTGGATTCTCAAAATAAATATAATTCAACAAAGGGGAGTAAAAAATTTAATCAGTGACATGAGAATACTGAATGTGCCCCAGGGTCACTTATCTTTCCAATTGCACTTGAATGTTTTTTATCCTTTTGTTGGAGAGAGTGTAGGAGTTTTACGTTGATAATTTCCTATCACACTTATTATCCTAAGTATGTAATTCTAGTTGAAATCCCATGAAGACAAGTACATGAGTTCTCATCTCATGTGGTGACATATTTAGTGCTTTGATGTCTAAATAAAAACCTCTTGTTTTCTACACTGAGAATTTCTCATTTACACATAGAGTAAAATGATTTATTGAACATTACTTTAGTATGAAATGATATCATTTCTACTGTGAAATTTTTATTTCTTGTCAATATGGGGGGATAAGTGAAATTAAAGTATATGGGAAATAAATAAGGGGAGAGAGAATTTTCTCATTTTGACATTGACACATTCAATTCCAATGAATTTTTATGGTATTGACAACAAAATTCAAAGTGGCATATTTTTTGGACCACTTTGTGTATAGGTTGTATTTATTTTCATCAATTGTCAGTATTTCTCAAAATTATTTTGGAACTCCAAAGTGAATGGATCTTGATTGAAGTGAATATACCTGGAGACTTGTTATGGATTCATAGCATTAGATGCCACACTTGGGAAATTCTCCATATTGATGAAATTAAATGATTGATTCATTGATATTGAATGTTCATATCAATTTTATCATATGTGATACAACTTTTATAATATTGATTTAGAAACCTTTTAAGGATTACTGAAGTACTCTGGATTAGATAATCCAAAAAGGAAAAGAGAAAATGTAGGTTGAAAAAGAGGCTTTGAAATTACGGTGGCCATGCATGAGTTTGTATTAAATTAGTTATGGGCATGCATTTTTGTGCATACTCAGTTTTATACAATTTATATTTATTTGGCTTACATAAAAAATGGGGCTGGCCCACGAGCTTGCTTCCCTAGCCTCAATATGAGTCATATTCAAGACAACAAGGGTTGATCGTTCCCATGGGGAATCTAAGGTAGATCTAGCAAGAAAGAGGTGTATGGGGGCCATATATAATCCCCAAGGGTGTGCATAGTAGGTTTTAGGTGTGCAAACCCACAGATAAAAAGTGGGAGCTAAGAGTGTGCCCATAGAGAACCGGTGCAGGGCGGCACCGGAGGGGGGGGAGGAGAATTCTGAGTGGTTGGTGGGGGGAGTTTATTGATAAACCTCATGAAACCTGTGTGTCCAATTCGATGTGGGATGCATTTTAAAAATTCATATGTAATCTATACCTTCTATATCATATCACATCTTGGAAGACTGTTCGATCAGCTGTGGAATTTGATCATTAAAATATCTATTGCTCACCTGATATCGCGCCCTATGCATTTGAGTTAAATTCATTTGATCATCGTATGATATCTTAAGAACTACATCATCGTCTTCAACCTCTTATAATCTCCAAGGCCACTACATCTTGTTAGAGCTAATGGGTTATCATGTATGAACCACCATGACTTATAATTTTGACATCATGTGGATCATCTGATCGAATAATGTCTTTTTATGAAATCTACGTCATTCATTCATGTGATATATCAAAGAAGATGGATCAGATGAGGAAAACGGAGTTGTTGAGGCCATGTAGATTTGAGTGTGGAGATAAAATGAGATACTCACAATCTTAAACTCATATGTTCTATTTGTTGGGAGAAGGCCCCATGTTTTGAAAAAGAAAACACGCTATAAATCTTATCATATCATCACCATCAGGTTTGAAGCTATAAAAACACCAGAAATCACAAGTATTCATAGTCATGATCTCCACGGAATATCATGATGATTTAGAACATGGAAAAGATTCTCTATTTTCCAATAAAAGAAACTACACCCAAGCAGAGAGATGTTCTTACTCCTACATTCCCGAGAGCTCATGTTTTTGAAAAATATACTATCTCTCTATGAATAACTTTGTGAAGTTCAAGAATTGCACCACGAGTCTTCGAGGCTTTACGAAGTAGACACCCGACAAGCCTTCGAAAGGTTCTATGCACCCTACAATAGTTTCCCAAATATCCAGTTCCCACAAACAATATATTGGTTTCTAAAACCATTGTTGTGCTTTGCAATGTCTGAATAAACATAATCCAATGGTTGAGTCTTAGCCTCCCACTGTGCTTCATGAATTCTAGAACACTCTATGAAAAGAAAACCCACACATTCTCTGCATAAAGGAGAAGACATGTGGTCATCCTGGTTTTATGAAGAAAGGGAAGTACATGTTGCATGCACCCTTGTTCATGGTTTGAGGAAACCCTGAGGCGTTGAGTGGTTGGTTGAAGAAGACGCTCACCCAAAGAAAGGGTTTTACTAAATGTAGTTTGAAGAAACATATACATATAAATATAAAGAAATACCCTAACCAAGTGCAAGAGAAATAAATAAAAGAAAGAATAATAAAAGGAGAAGAGTTTGTGTGTTTTCTCAAAGAACCACACCGATTAGGGTTCTTACATAAAGAGAGGAAGAAGAGAGTGCATACTTTCACGCATGCACATGCATACCTGAAATCACTTAAACAAAGAACCAAAATGAGTGTGTGCATGTGTATAAACAAAAAGGAAAAATAAATGGAAGAAAGGTTCAACCTAAATGTCTTATGCATGATCACATTCATTCATGAACAAAGTAGAAGAAGATGACTCAAATGATTCCAATTGAAACAATACTTATTATATAACATTCACATAGTTGTATGTGATTCAAGCCAAGAAAGAAGAAGAAGAGTTAATTTGGTTATTTCACTGAAGAAGAGGTAGTTCGGTCAGTTGTAGCAGTAAAGAAAAATAATAATATATATTTTAGAGCTGGTATTGCACTATAGAAGAAGAGAGAATAATAGGAGAGTTGTGTTCCAATTAATTTTCAATTAACCATGTGAAGAGCACAAAATAAGATCAAGAGTATGAACTACCTATTGAAGAAGGGCGAATACTGTCTCTGTAGGATGTATTAAGAACTAGAAAGGAATCTTAATGTTGGGTTTGGCTATCACCATTATTGGGAAAAGTATTGTTTCTCACCCCCCCTCTAAAGTGTAGGGACCCACACAAACTATATGATTTTTTATCCTGGTTGATCCAATTTAACAACATGTCACATTATAGTGAAGAATCCATGCACTGTTGATTCCCAGGCATGGAAAGGATATAGACTCTCTTATTGAGTGGCGAGCCTTTTAAAAATATCTTTTGCATATTTTTAGTTCATTCTATTATTCCATGAGATAGGGAAAACAGAATAAGAGAATCAAGATCCTAATAGGTCAAGAGGTATAGGGATAAAAAGTTAGAATTGGTTTCAAAAGTCTCCAACACTAAATCACCCCCTCTCAACATTAGGTATATCCCAAACTAGTCCTCTCAAGTACATATTTTATCATATTCTAATTGAGATTCAAAAAAATATTCTTTCAAATGTTCATGATCAACCCAATACTATCATAATGATTATGATAGATTATCTTTCTCTCCCATCAATCCTTTCTATAGTCAATTTTTCTATATTCATCATGAATCCATAATTATTCCTTGATTATCTATCTTCATGTTGTGAATTCTACTCTATAATATCAATCAATGGAAAACATATAAATTAAACTCATAAAAATATATGGGTATTAAAAATTTAGGAAATATTAAACTAACTGACTTTTGTTTCTTATATAGGATGTTATACTACAATCAATTAAGTGATAATTTATGGCGATGGTTTCATTGAATCAATTTCAGATACATTAGGTTATATCCATTCTTACAATAATATATTTTACAGTTTCTAATTAATATTATTCCCCAATTTTCTTTTATACTTCATTTCTTCTCTCTCGAACCAACTTCTCATAATAAATGACCCATATGTTGACATATTTTTTCCCAATTTATGAGTGTGTCATTTGTAAGAATAACTCTCATTCTTACTAATGGATTTCCCATCCATATATATATATATATATTTCAACTCCTATTTTACTCACTTTTTGGGAAATTTAATAGTTATTATTATTAATGAGTACAATAATTAATTTTACCCATATGAAATTGTATCATTTAATACTCTTTTTACAATGTGGGTTTCCAAACATTGGTATTTTAAAATATTAAATAAATTTGATTCCAATCGATTCACAATCAAATTTTTTATATTCCAGTGCACATTTTATGAAAATATTTAATTTCATATCAAGGATATTTTATTTAAAACTATTCATAATAATGTTTTAAAAATTTAGACTTAACATTCAAAAAAATATATTTTAAAAAAAAAATTAGACATTATATTTTATACAAATGTTTATATATTTTTGTGAAAACATTTCCATTTTGTCTTCTATACTTCTGATAAGGTTTATCTATGAATTGATGTTTCCATTCTCATACATATGTTATTATGTGAATAATAATTTTCGTAAAACTCTATTTTTGATATCCTATGATCTTTTAAGATTATATTTTTTGAAGTTTTTTGAATGTTTAAGAAACCCATTAATTTTATGTGGGTTAATTAAGATATGTCTTCGATTGATTTTAAGTGTCACACATTTGTACATATGATGATTATTGGAGTCTAATATTTTCTTCGAATCTATTTGTTTAATTTTTTTAACTCAAGAGATAGTAAAACATGGATATAATTTCTTTATTTACACATGCATTGGAATGGTGGTTTTTCTTGAATTTTGAAGAATGTTTAAAATGAATTTGTACACATATGTGTGATAATTATGAGTTTCTTCATGTTGTTTTTCTTATACTTATCGTTGTTCCACATTTCCATTTTGTTAATCATGTTGTATCCATTTTTCAAGATTCATTTCAATTTGGTCAAATTTCTTGTTTTTAATAATATGGTATTTTATGTATTCCACAATTTTGTTTCATGTTCAAATGTTGTACTTTTTTCATTTTCTGATTCCGTAATGATAATTTTATAGTCTTATGTTTCCCTAAAAAAATTCATAATCATTTATTGTATTATAATCTTTTAAAAATATAGATTTCTCATCCTCGTAAACTCAATTATGTTTATGGTCGAATACATTATTATATTTTTTCCCTTACTAAGTGTTTGTGACACCTCTTTCCAATGAATTTAATCCTTGAGTAATGATGTGGATTATATTATACAAGATATTGAGTAAATTATCTAAAGGATCAGGTTTATGGAGGAATTCTTTCATGTGTTATAAGATAATATATTTATGTGTCTAATATCTAAAATCTAATCCTTTTTTTCTTAAGTTGTCTGATGGATTATGATATTTATTATAAAAATGACAATATTAATTTATTATTTATGTGTTGTTTACCATGGAAAAAATAATTGTTTATCGGAGTAGGGTGTAGTTATTTTTTGACATAATTTATGAAAATTTAAGAAAACCCCCTTGGAAAAGTATAAGGGAGAATTTTATGTATAGGATAACATAGTGATGTTTTAGAATATTAGTTATTATATGTTTCTCATAGAAATAAAATTTTTGGTGGGATGCTACAAGTGGATACCAGATCTGGCACATATGTACCTCAAAGAAATAAACCTAAAGGGATAATTTTGGGAATTAACTCTACTAAGACCTGGTGGATGAAAAGGGGTTTTAACTACACACCTAGTTTGAAACTCTAAGATGATATGATTTGGATAACCATAATATTTTTGTAAATGATTATAAATTATTCACATCAATTATGAGTTATTTCAAAAAAAATTATTGTTTAAAATTATTAAATATACTAATATAATCCCTCAATCATTCTTTTATATCAAACAAGTTTTCATTGAATATGAATTCCCTACCCCAAGAAATGGATAATTAACTATTAGCGAAAACCCCTGGTGGTATAATTATCTTATCTATGATTTAAAAATCTTCTCTGATTGAGATTTTTGGTATGATACATCCTACATATCTAATAATTCATACTTTGGTTGAATTATAAATAATAGTGGTTATATATAATATTTCACTGTACAAGTAATATATCATCTATCTGGATATGGATGCATCATCACATTTCCCTAATCATAATATTATCAAGTATCAATTCAAGGATGATTATGAAAACACTATTGAAAAGATTATATAATACGGGATATGATACCCAACAATGAGGGTGTATTTACTCAAATGATTTGGGAGGAATCAAATATTATTTACATAACTATTGTATGGAAATATACTAATAAATTTATAGATGAACTTTCTAGACTTCTCTTAGATCATGTGGTAGATTTTTCAAACACACTTCTACCTAGATCCATGCATACCTCAAAAATTCTATATAGGATACCTCTAATTAAATTAGATAAATTAAATAAGAAATTTTAAGGAAATTTGGACAAGATTTTAATATGCCCCAGTCCTTTACTATACGGTGTACCTGTCCTCATTTTCCAAATAAGGATGAATCAATAAGTCATTAAATTAATTATATTGATCATAAAAAAATAATGTTGAATAAAAAAGGTCTAATACCCCATATTGAAAATGAATTAAATAAACATAGAGTATTTTGATTCTTCGCAAAGATTTACCATAGATATGTATATTATCAAATAATGTATAAAAAGGAATATGTTTCAATGACAACATTTTTTATGATGTATTAATAATATGAATTTTTGGTGCTTCCCTCCAGACATATGAATTATCTATCTATCGTCATCGATCTAATGAGTAGATTCATTAGTGGAAACCATGGTAAATCTTCTTTTTTATTTATATATTATATTCTTATATATTCAATGAGGAAGGAAGAGAATCATGATAATTTACTTATTGGGTTAAAGACCATGATAAAGGAGAATCTATATAAAAACCTATCTTGAGTGAATTTTGGATACAAAAAGTTTCATTCTTAGGTCATGTAATCCAAAAAATTGGCATACTAGTAGATCCATCAAATATGGATGTAATTGAGAAATTGTTGGATCCAACCACAATGACTTAGATCCATAGTATTTCGTAAGATAATGATATTACTAAAACATTGTGAGAAATGTCTCCTGGACATAAATAAAGTTACGAAGGTAACAGAAAGAGAGTAATGTCCCTATTGAAAAAGTAACGAGAATAAAGTTTGAAGGAATATAAGAATTGGTCGGTCACTACTATGGTAATTACATTACCTTATAGTGGGTAAGGGTTTGTAATATATTGTGACTCTTTGATAGAGCATTCATGTTGTTCTCATGAATAATTTGAAGTTAATTTATAATTCATCAGTCCAACTAAATACTCATGATACAAATCACCCAACACATGATTTAGATATGAAAATAGTGGAATTTCATTAAATATTGGTTTTCATTATCACTATAAAAATTTATTTATATTTTTTATCACTAGATATTCTCATATATATTCACATATAATGAATTAATTTTTCCCAAAAATAGATGTTTGGAATTGATAAAATATTATGACTCTCTAATAAATTACTACTCCGGGAATGATAGTTAGGGGTATGATGCTTTTAGAATGAAATGTCATGGTAAATTATCCTTTATAAGGGTTTAATGTGACCCAATATTCATATATATGTGAATTATGAATTTTAAAGTCATATGGGATTGTGATAAATCCTATATTTCCTTGGTGACCTCTCAACCATCGATTTCTGTGATTATCAAAGAATCCCATTAAGATAATGTAGAGATACAAAATATGTAAAATAATATTCCAATGATAAAATTTGATAAAGATGGAATTATATGTTTTGGAATGTGGATATGTTTCCCATTAAAACTAGACCAAGAGAAGAAACTTTTGGATGTTTCTCAAAGACCATCAACCTCTATACATCATTGAAGAACAATGTTGTATTGATATATAATGAAAAACGACTACTGGGATATCATAAATATGGAAATAATGTGGTAAATAATGGCATCTTGATACGATAACCAATACTAGTATGCAAATTGGAAAGCATCACCTTGAATTTCATCGAATTACTTCCCGAATTTTCTATAGTCCAAAATTATATATTGGTTTTATTCTGTGTTCTTACTGATTCGGTGCATGTAATTACCATTAAATATTATTTCTCACATGAACAAGTCATCATGATATATATATATTTATTTATGGGACTTTTTTGAGTCTATATAGAGTACCACTATAAATTTTATCTGAAAAGGATCCAAGGTTTAAAATGTTTTTCATAAGAAACCTTTATAAGGAATTAGAGATTGAGATGAGATTTAAAAATACATACCATCCTTATATAGATGGTTATTATAATATGATTATAAAAACTGGAGAGGATATGTTGTGATCTCATTTGATGGATTTATAAGGATTTTAGGATAAAAAAATCCCCCATGTAGAGTTGTCATAAAAAACAGTTTCCATTATAGAATCCATATGGAACCATATGATGCTCTATATGTGAATAGATTACGCAATTACACATATAGGGATGATATTGGGAGATGAATTTGATAGGTCCTGTATTATTTTAAGAAATTATGGGTATGTTTTAAACCATTTAGCAGCATATGAAATTATAGTAAATTTGTAATGTGATTTAAGTAGATAATAATTGATAAGATCAATAGTTTTTTTGTTTTTGATAAGGCGTTACTTAAAATATCTTTATATAATAAAGTGATTGATTATGAGAAGACTGTTAATATGATCCCCTGATATATTGTTCCCTTTGAGATCTTTGATTAAGTCAGGGTTATAGTATATCTCTTTCCACCCCTTCTAAACCACTCTCAAGAATAAGATGTTTTCCAGGTATCAAATTTGAGAAAATATATACTAAATATATCCCATGCAATGATACCAAATGTTGTAAAAATAAAACATGGAATTTTATATTAGGATCTACATGTATGAATATTACTGTGAAGAGACAATGTTCTAAGGAACAAGACCACCCATCTAGTCAATGTTTTGTGGGAGTATCATAATTTTTAGAATCCTACATAGAAACCTATGTATGGGATGAGAGTGAAATACCCAAACTTTTTTTGCTTATAATATAACTTCTAGGAGGAAATTATTTTCTAGGGTTGTAGAATGGAATTTACCATGATTTTATTCATTACTTTTCATTAACTAAATTCCATGCAAGTAGCTTGTCTTACATAGAACACATAAAAAATGAAAAATTGTATAAAGTTAATAAAAATTTTATGTATTAACATTATATAATAGCTATTAAATTAGTGAGTATATTTAAAACTATCCACATTATAATAACTTCCTAGAAATGGTGACATAAAAAATTTCCATTTTATTATTAGAAGATATATGTTTCTCAAAATAATATTTTAAATATTATACATGATTATTTTAAAATTGAATTTCCCTACATTTAGAGTCTCAATCACTTAATTTTTTTTATATTTTTAATTATCATGACAAAAATTATTTAATCCACTCAATATGTTTTTAGGAATAATATAATGATTCAATGGTAAAAATTTTTGACCGTAGTAAAACAGTTATTTTTCATTAACTGATACATTTATAAAAATTTTGATTCAAATTTAATTAAATTGAAAATATTTTTAAATAAATCTCTAATATGATGTTTAAGAATTTTTAAAAATATATTAAAATTTCTATAATTGGTATTCAATGTAAAATAAAAAAACACATAATAGTAAAAATAAAATATTTCTACACAAACATTTTTTCAATACTCTATATATTTTATTTTAAAATTTATTATTATCCTATTTATAAATTTAATTAGGTTTAAAATAACACTAATTTAAATTTATCATTTCAAAAAATTTAATATAATGAAGATTATATCTTTTCATATCATAAAATAATTACCAAGATTAATTTTATATCAATATAACTAATTGAAAAAATGAGTGAATAATGTATCTCCAATTTTGATAATTAAATGGACACTTACACATTATATAATTCCTTTTTTAGGTGTTATATTAATTCCCACATATCTCATATTCAATTTTAAACTAATTTAACTAAATCACCAAACCCACCAAACAACCATATAATTCCATTTTTACCTTTTACCTAACTTTAGATTCAATTGAAAATACTCTATTTTTTAACTATAAAAGAAGCTCACTCCCCCTCCCATTATATAATCCCTCCCTAACTCATATAAATTGATAAAAAGTTTACTTTCCCTATACCTCTATAAATTTCACCCAAGTATTTATTATTGTTCTACGGAGCCTCCTCATATTCAAAATTCTTCTAGGAAATACACATGTTATCCTCCTCCAATTCATGATTTAAGAAATTATTTTATGATAAACCATTTGAATTTTAATTAATTAACCTTTCATATTTACATGAATAATACTTTACTATCATAATAATTTTATATTTATGATATGATTTCCTTATCTCTTATTAATTAATTTCATAATCCCTTTTATACAGTCATCATGCAGTAAAATTAATTCCATGATTCTCCAACATCATGTTGGGCACACTCAACTCTAATATCATTCTGGTGTATTCATATAAATGAAGTTCATAAAAGGATATGGATATGAAAAAAGTTCATGAAATAGGTGAATAATATATTTTTTTATGTTGGAAGTTAGAGTGTAACCAATTAAGTGAAAATCTAGGGTAAGGGTTTCATCAACTCGATATCAGATTAAATAGAACATTTCCTTTTTTACATGAATATAATTTTCAAGATATATTTGATAATTATATTTCCCCTTTTTTAATAGATAATTATTTTTCCCTATAAAAATTACTTCTTATCATTAATTACCAATTCATTGTTAAATTATTTTATGAAAAAAAAAGTTTTGTTGGTGAGAATAGCAGTCATTAATACCATTGAATAATTCCTTCACTTCCCATTGTTTCCATCCCAAAAATGTTCCATACTCATCCGGTAATATATAATACGGATTATTTTCAATTATTTTTACCCCAATATAAAATTAATGTTTATTACCTTTTTTACAATGTGGTTTTTCGATCAATGACATTTCAAACTAATAAAGAAAATGGTGTTCAATCCTTTCAATATCAAATATGTTATCTTCCTATCCATTTCTTTTGGATAACATTTAGGTATTTTGAGGACATTTTATTTCTGAAATTTAAAATAATAATTAATTTTTTTCTCTAATTCACATCTTAAAAATATATTTTTTTGAATGTAATATAAACTTTACCTTTTATAATAACATCTAAATGTTTTTTTTCACTAATTTTATATTGTCCCTTCTATTTTTCCTTGAAGGATTATCTATGATAATGATATCATTTGATCTATCCCTATTGGTTATAATGTTATGAATGCTTCTGGAAAATGAGATTTGGATAAGCTATGATATTTTATGTTTGTGATTCCTTATTTTTTAAAATATCTTAAAAACTAAATATTTTTTAATGGTACAAAATGATATGTTTATTATTGATTTTAAGTGGAAGTCATATTTATATAGGATAATGTTTGGGGTCATATATCTCCATATAATGAATTGGTTTATATTTATATCTCATGATATAATAATGTGTGGACCTAATGATTTTGTTCACAAAGGAATATTATAATGACCCATATCTTTCATAAAAAATTATCATATCTCATTATACCAATATTAATTAGATAACATTATTATTCCCTCAAAAACCCCATAAGATTAGTTTCTTTGGAGAAATATATACAGGAAAAATTGTTTAATAAAATTACTAAGTCATCTACCACTTAGCTCTTCACAACTATCACCCTTCTTAAACACTCCATATTTAAAAAATTTCTTCATTTATTAGGGATAAGAAAACATAAAAAAGGGTGGTATTAGATACCCATTAATGGTATAAAAGGGATATAACAATGACTATTTGAACATAACATGGGAATTTAAGTTTATGATAACATGATTCTACCCTTTCACAATCATTCCATATAGTTATTATATGATAAAACTGATTCATGGAAAAAAATATTGGTAGTCCATAACATATGAATCATAATGTGGTAAAAGAGTGTGATCCAGGAAAACATAACATTGGAATAATATCATTTTGTAAACGCACTGGGTCATAATTATAATAATGAAATTATTATTTCACGAATTGTCAAAAATTTAGTAATAATATGTTAGAATTTTCCTATCCACCTATGTGTATTTTCTGAGATTAGGATAACCTCTCATGTAAAGTCTTTCAGGATTTGGATAACCTATCATGTACCCTATTTTTTTCTTCAAAAAACCACTTTTTACCCTTTAAATTCATTCAACATTAATCACTACCCAGTTCGTTATATGGATATAAAATTTTAAGCCCACCCAAAACATAATCGTAAATCCATTCATATGTATGCCAAAATATGATAAAATCTTTCATCATTATATAAATCATGGGAATGAATATACTTTTTATTGATATTTTATCATAATAAAAATAAACCATATAGATGAAGAGTAAATATGAAATTGTAAGATAATATCACTATTAAATTCTGAGACAAATAAAATGATGATATTATTATTGAAAAATTCATATAAAATATCACAATAACAATTATTAAAGAAAAAAACATTTTTATTTGCAATAACATATTTAAAATATAAAAATATCCCAAATATTAAGGAAAATATTTTCTTTAAAAATTATAATGGAAACATTTAAAGGAAACAACAATGCTTTAAGCAATAATGAAATAAGGAATTATTTTTTAGGTTATGTGCATTAAATTAATGATTTATTTCACATTTTTCACAAAAACTCAAAAGTATCTCATTTAAAAGACTAACATAATATTCAGTATAAAAATTACTATTAGAAAAGAAGATAAAAATTACATTAAATAATAATTTTAGAATATTTAAAACTTTTTTGAAAATGTTTTTTTAAACGTGGATATAGAGGAAAAAATATTTTCAATAAAAGAGAAACATAATGTTAGGATTCTTAAAAAATTACATCATGACTACATAAAATATGAAAAATTAAAGGAAACAAATTTAATCTCTAGAAATATTTAGAGAAGAATAAAATTCATGATATTATTGAGAGATATATCATGAACATTCATCACAAAAAAAACATTATCATAATCAATCCAGATAAAAATTTAGATTTTAACATAAACCCCTTACCACTTCGGTATCTTTTGAATCAAAAACTCCATGAAATAATAAAATCATCAGAAATATTAAATTTCATGATCATATGTATAATAAATATATAACATGTAAAAAAATTATATAAACATCGTAAAGGAATATAGGTGCATAAAATAAAAAATGTCTGGAAGATTCTAATTTGACATGATAAACCATTTATTCAAGTTTGACAGCCTTTGAATTCACTATAAAAATCTACATAAAAATTGGAATTTATTATAAATCAACAAAATAGTAATTTACTTAATTATTATTATATATATGATCTATTTAACAATTTCTTTTTTTATGATAATATTTGTCTATTGTTACGTTAATTTTAATTTTATCATTTTTCTATCATATCCACAATAATAATAATGATATAAATAAAACATATATTCATTAATTATATATTTATATTCATATAAAAAATTTAAATATAGAAAAATTAATTACACCGGTCATGGAGATGGTATGTCATACATATACATGAAAAATGCTCTTATTTCTTAATGGATGGAACTAAATAATTGTAGATAATAATTCAGATTTAAATAATAATTATAAAATAATATAATCATCAATAATAATTAAATAAATCATTATTACAGTCCATTAAAATAAGAAATTAAAAATGAATCACATCACCACATGGAGGTGGTGGTCCGCACGTATACACGCGCGACATTATCACATTCTAACAAATTAGGATATAAGAGAGTCAAAATGGTATTATAATTAAAAATATATAATTATTTAGTAAATATAATATATATTAGCCACTTATTCCCCTTTACAAACCAAATAATGTTTTTATGAAAACATAAATTCTATGACTACATGAAGATGGTTGGTCGTAAGTTATCACATGTGATGTTTTTGTATTTTTATGGTTGAAAAAGATAAGGAATATTGTTTTTAATTATCCATAATAACATATTAGAATATTAAATGAAATTTTTTATTATTTTTTAATGGTTAGAATATAGTTATATAAATAATAATATGAAATAAATTTCAATGCATCGGTAAAGATTAATACAACTTCTTTGGTAGAATTTTTTTATATCCCTTATTGATGACCACTAAAATGGTCTTTTAAGAATAAGAGACCTCTAATTCAGGGATAGATAGATTGGGATGTTAATTTAGGAACATATTATTAAATATATAAGGGTCAAAGGGAGTGATCAAGAGAGGATAATAGGTTCCATTTTTTATGTAATGAGAGGACACTCTTGCAATTTATTAAATAATAAAATTAATGTAAAGTTATATTAATTAAAAATTGATATCTTTATAAGATACTAAGAGTTTTAGTATTAATTTTCATATAAAATATAATTTTTATAATTTTAGGTGAAATTTTCACCCTTATTTCTTTGTTTTAACCCCTAGTTACCCCTTCTAACAATTTCAACAATATAAAATCATTCTACTATTATTGGGTCAAGAATATTCCCATAAAAATAAATGTTTACTATAAATGTATCATAGTTGATATATTGAAACATATCTATTTTAACTGGATAAATATAGGATTTCTTTTATTTTAAAGTCATTAATAAAATCTATTTTAATATAAACTATCATTAATGTTATTTTTTGGAAATACATGAAATATTATTAAATAATATCTATATAACACATTTAAAATTCTTCCAAAAATATTTTTCAATATAAAAAGGTTATCATCATAATATTATAATACAATTATATCTTTATAGGTTTTCAAATTATTTTAGACCATATATTTTCTATTCACTCTTTTATTAACCAATTTTAACATTTTCTGTGATAATGGATTTTTCAATATCAAAGGGTTATAATTTTAATTATAATGTGATAGTTGGCTCATAAATGAATAATTTATGACCTTTTATACAGTTTATAAATCTAATTTTACACTATTATGATTGTAATTTTGTTTAAATAATTTAATATTCATTATTTAAGGTAAAATTCTATTAATTTCATTTGACGAACAATTCTAAAAATTTTAATTTGAAAACAAAATTATTGAAATATAATTGTAATATAATAACTAAAAATAACTCTGATAAGATATATATATATCTTTAAAAATTGTGGGACACATTAAATAAAACATGAATTATTACTTCTATAGTTTTTTAATATATTTTACTTAATTATTCTAAAACATTCACAACTACTGAGTGGGAATTTTGTATGCATTTATAGTATTTATTACATATCTAAATATTAAAAATAAATTACCATTATAAAATTAAATCACTTATTACTTAAAGAACCATTTATATCCAAAAATAAGTTTTTTTTATCCCTATAATGAAATATTATAGATTTTAAAATGAATAAAGTGAAATTTTTATCTTCATATTTAAATTAAATTATATATATATCATTTTCAAAGAAAAATAGAAAACAATTTCATTAAATTAAAATTATAGAAGAGGATGGTCTGTCTATAATCTTATAATAGATTAAATATATAAAGACCCAAAAATTCCTTGGAAACGTTTTTCTTAAATTCATGAGATTTTTATGAGTCTGCGATAATTTATGGCGTTTGATTCTGATGCCCAGTGTGGCCAGAATCAATTTCAGAAGTTCTATTTGGGTACGTTCAGTAAATGTGAGAGGGAAATTTTATAACTATTGAATTGATGCTCGGAATTGAAATCTGAGTGCACCGTTGATCTCGCAACATCGGTATTCGATTAAGAAGACTTTCACTTTGATGGCAGTTGTTTGAGAATGGAATATAGTATTTGGGTTTTTAATTTAACTGAATAAAAATAATGTGTTAAATTTAATTTTATTTGTGGTGTTTAAAACCTCCATGAAGAGGTTAGGGGTGGGGGCCACCACACCATAACCTCCCATAAGAAGTTATGGTGGTGGGTCCCACCAGACGTTTAGACACCTCTTGTTAATTAGTGAGGTGAGGACCACCCAATGATGAAACCCTTGGACTCCCCATTGATGGAGCCACCACCCATGAAACCTCTTGAACTCCCTTAATTATAATTGTCCTACACACAAGAATTAATTAAGTGGAGCCCCCCTAATTAATTCCCAATTTGAATTCTTTATACCAACAATATAATAAGATGTGATATTTTATTATTTTGGGGGTTGGCATAATCTTTTGGTGGATCTTGGGGAGGAGAATAACATTCCAACGAAGAACGTGAAGAACGCCATCTTTGACTTCGTTACCTCCGGACGCTCATCCTCCAATGACGAAACCCTTGGACTCCCCATTTATGGATCCACCACCCATGAAACCACATGAACTCCCTTTATTAAAATTGTGCCTACACACAAAAATTAATTAAAGGGATCCCCCATTAGTTAATTCCCTATTTGAATTCTTTATGCCAACAATTTAATGAGATGGGATATTTTATTATATTTGGGGTTTGAATAATCTTTTGGAGGATCGTGGGGAGGAGAAGGACTCTCTAACAAAGAACGCGAAGAACTCCATCTTTTACTTCTTCGACTCTGGACACTCATTCGCCACCGATGGAAATCCTCTTCTTTTTCTGACATTGACGAATCGATGCTCGCGTTTTCGAGACTTTGTCAATGATCAACAAATACGAGGTAAGGGATTTTATGTTTGAAATTGCTTTCGTCCTTCAATGCACAAATCGTGGATTTTGATTTTACAATTGATATCGCCATAACGTGGAAGGCTCAAGCCGCACGAATAGGGCCCGACCCTCCCCCTTTGTTTCTCTTCAGTTGATGACGACCGCGGTGTAGAGCGGTGGCGGGCGTTGGGCCGGCCATGAAGGAAACCAGTAGTGCAAGGCCGACGGGTCATAGGAAGGGGAGCGACGCCGTCACACCACGCGGAGTAGGAGTGGGCCGCGGCCCAGGCGGGCTACGACAGAAGGGCGATGAGTCGTCGCACCGCGTGGAGGACAGCAGGGAACCATAGCCAGGTCGAGCTGTGGCAGAAGAGAAGAGTCGGACGGACGGTCCGACCGTCGGTGGAGCGCGAGCGGCTGGCCGCTCGGCGAGCCGGGAGAAGCGGGACCCCACTGGGTACCGCGTGAGCTGAACCGGCGCCACCTGGCACCGATTTGGTTCCACCCGAATGGTTCAACCGTTTGGGATTCCAGGGGCCGCGTGCCTCATCCTAGAAGCGGCAAGGGCGGGCCCCGTTGGGCACCGCCAGCCGGGCCACGCGGGCCGCCAGCCAGCCGGGCCACACCGAGCGCCAGCCAGCAAGGCCACGCGAGCCACCCTCAGGCCGGGCTGCCCCCTCAGGCCAGGCATCCCTCGGGCTGGGTTGAACCCGTGGACCGGGTCGAACTCACGGTCCGAGTCGTTTTGACTGGGTCAGACTGGACCGGGACCCGCTGTGACCTGTTTACACCTTTACACCAAAAACATGGGTTGTGGGTGTCTGATCGATGAATCATCTGTGGCGACAGAAAGCATAGAGAGAGATGGTTCATTTGGCTTACCCCACATGAGGTTTGGACACAGTTGGTAAATAGTCAAGTTGCATTGAACATAAAAAACCAACCGATCCCCTGAAATAGAAATGCCAATAAACCCCAAATAGGGAGCCCGATTGACGCACCGTCTATTGCATTGAGACCCCTATGACGAGGTTGACCATTGAGATACTTCTACTTGGGACTTCTGGAAAATTGTAGTATCAACCAGTAGCTCATGGATCGGATCCTCCTAGAGACGATAAAGTGGAGTTTGGAGACCTAGTAGTTGGCTGATACCTGAGGACTACAGACCTTTCGACTCGGAGTATTTCGATTAGCCCAGTGGGAAGTGCTTCTATGTGACGCGGTAGACCCATAGTGGGAGCGCCTCTGAGTGACGTGGTAGATCCACGGTAATCGATAGGAGGATTATCTCAGTAGGGTATGAGGGGGATCACCTCTGTGTGACGTGATAGACCCATAGTGGGGAGCGCCTCTGTGTGAAGCAGCAGACCCACGGTACTCGAATGGAGGAGTACCACAGTAGTCCAGGATAGTGGGAAGCACCTCTGTGTGATGGGGCAGGCCCACAGTACTCTATAAAGGAAGAGTACACCAGCAACCGAGGTTTCAAAAATTTTTCTGGGAGTGTTACATATTACTACCCCGAGAATAAAATCCTGGTTTTGAGCTGAGTCAATGACACTAGTGTTTTCCTCACGATTTAGATGGGTTACTAGATGACATAGGTATATGTATGGGAATATACCTATGTAATGGTTATCTATTGATTTCATGCCTTTTGGTTTATCCTTGTTGGATTTTGTGAGACGATGAGGGTTTCGGGGTCCCTACTGGGTATCATTATACTCACCCCTCGACGGGATATGCCCGCACCAGGTTGTGTTGGTTGCAGACAACAGACAACGCTGACTGAGGCTAAGAGTATTAGGACTGGATGGTACCCGGAGGTAGACCACTCGGCGAGATGGTACACGGAGCGGACAGACGGACATGGAGTGATGAGGAGGCCATATGTACCCACCCTTCAGGTAGGAACCCCGGGGGATAAACCAATGGCTTCTTTACTTTTCTTCGTTCAGTTTTACTTGTATTTTTTCGTTTCCTTGCACTTTAGTACTGGGCTTCTTTTTCGGACCCCCTTTACATTCAGCACTCTCTATTGTATATAGTTTTTCATATTGTATTACTTCCAGTTAAGTACTCTATTGTGTGTGTTCAGTTTATAAATTCAATGCCTTCCCAGTTTAGGGATTTACACATTTGGTGCTAGTCTCCATCCCCAGGCCTGTGGAAGGAAGGCTTGTGGTAGTCAAGATATAGGCCCCGGGGGACGGGTCATGAAAAAATATAACTATTGTAAATATTTATGGTCTTTATCATGTTATTATTAACATTAATTACCCAATTTACCCTTTCCAAGGTGATTATAATTATAATTATTTCTCTTCATAATGAAAAAAAAATAAAACTATAAAGTTTATAATGTTTAAACCTCTCTATTAAAAATATTGAATAAATTTTTCATTATTCAATTTCAATAAGTTTAAGAAATAAATTTTATTATAAATTCATAAAACGCAATGGAAAATATTTGTTAGACACCCCAAAATTAACATTTACCAAAATCAGGTATAATGAAAATTTATAAATAATTAATTAGATGGTATCTAATAAAATTATATTTTTATTACATTAATTTAAATTAAAAAAATAATGATACTTTTAAAATAAACTAAATTATAGTTTTATAATTATTAATATTCTTCTTTATTCATTAAAAAATTAATCTTTTTATAATAATATGAAAATTCCAACATAATTCAATATTCAATTAATGGTTTTTATATATGGAGTTTATTTTTTAAAATAATATTTCTTAAATTGGAAGACGTAAACTCTAATTTCTATCCAAAAAATCCAAAAAAAATATCCTTTTTGAAGAAAAATGCATTTTTGATTCACAAAAATGAATTCTGTAATAATTGATTGATTATTTCTTAATAATTATTATATGAATTTGAATGGGGTATTAAAACTGTACATATATTTTATAATAAATTCATTCATATTCATACACATAAATTCAATAAATTAGTAAAATTAATATAACAAAATTTCTGTAATACACCTCAATTTATATAATTTTCAATGTTGTGTCTTATGAATGTTTTAGAGTTTATTATCATTTTAAATTATTTTTTCCATTAAATTCTTTCACAGTTAAAAAAATTATATCCTATAAATTTTATCATGATCTCAGTAATCATGGGTTTGGAATTTTATGATACCTATATTTCAATCCCATATTATAATAATGTTTCATAAAAATTCTTCTTAAAATGGGGGAAATAATGATATAATGGTCACCAGAATAACACAAAACTTGGTTTCAAAATTATTGAACTTTGGTGGGAGGTGAGAATATAGATATGAAGGGGTATTTAATTTCCAAATAATGATAGAGAGTGATATATAACATGGAAATAATAAATTTTATGACTACATATATATAAATTAGTGAGGAGGTAAATTACCATCAATTCATCAAACTTTTAGGTAAAGGTATAATATTTTTATTTCTAGATCATTTTTTTAATGTTGAAATATTAATTTACTATCATGATATAAAACATGAGAACATGTATGTATCTCATTTAATTTAATATCATAAAAACAATTTCATATTTTGTTTTCACATCAATTAATTTCAAATTCATCTCTTATTCCAAGATGAAGTTTTTATTATTGAAGCACTAAAATTAGCGTTTAACCGATAATAACATCCATAAAATAATGTTAAACCATTCATTTTCACTAAATATTTAAGGGTGTATATTTATAAGACATATTATTAAATTTAATAAATTAATAAATAAATACTTAAAAATATCCCATATTGTTCAACGTATATCATTACATAGATACTTAACCTTAAGACTCCTCCAAAATTATCCTGACCAAATTCAAAACCCCAAAATTTGAATGAATTCATTTATAAAAATAAATCAACTATAATATTTATCTCTAGACAACATAATGTAACTTAAAATTTAATATACCAATCATGTAAATCAAATGACCATATATTTTTTAAAACATATTAAAAACCTAAATCCCTGTAAAACATTATTAAAAACATATATCTTTCAAAAAAATATCATAATTATTATTTATCAAATAGAATCATTGGAAATTTGGTATATTTAGTAAATCTAAAAATAAATTACACTACATAAAATATTAATAAAATTACTTTCCCATCAAATAAAAATCCAATTTCAAGGTCCCCAATAATATCCCATTTTCTTCATCAACATAAATCAAATATTAATCTAAACTAATAATTATTATATTAACATATTTTAACATATAAAGGGTTATCTTTTCATCAATAATGATTTTCCAGAAAAATATCTTTAACACTAAATAATTTTTCTAGGTCATCTGTAGCCTTCAATATATTCTGGAAAATCAATAATTAAAAACTATTAAAAACAATACTTATGTTTTAAATGATTCTTATATAAAAAATACCCTAGATAAAAATAAATTAACAACATAATTATTGTATCTAAATACATATATAATTTAATCCTTTCTGTTTATTGATTTGAATTTTAGAGTTTATCCCATGGTTTATAAGTTGACCTTTGAAATAGGGATTTTACATAGATATTTCTCATGGATCACTACATTTAAGACAACACACATTAAATTGATCGCTATGAAGAAATTAAATTCCCTTCCATTTAACTCCTCATTTTCCTCACCAAATGATTTAAATATGCCATTATTTTCAATACCAAAAACAATTTTTTTTACGTTAAAATATTCGTAGGGGTATATATTCCCACTTTTATAATACAAAATCAATTTAAACTTCTTTCATCTATGTTCTCCCCCACTCGAGTTGTTATCATACTCCATTATTCTCATATTTGGTTAATCTGGGAGTTGGTTAGGGTATATTTTATTCATCATATATCATAATTAATGATTAGTCATAAACATATTATAATTCACTCTAGTCATCATCCCAATTGGTTTCGTAGAATCACTACATTTTCCATCATATTCATAATTAACATGATTCCTCTAAGTTCAATACATTGACTATAACAAAAAATCCTTATTTGGGAAACAGTTATGATGACCATGAAAAATCATGTATTTAATGACTAATTCAAGAAAAATTCTTTTTATTACATGAAATATTTGGTTTAACCTATTTAATCCATGATCATAATATATTTAGATCCTTTATGATGTTTCAAAATTAAAATGTGAATTGTCCTAAGAATATCTCCTAGGAGTATAAAATCAGGTCTACAATAAGGGAACACTCACCATTCACTTGAATTATAGTAGATATACACTCAAATAACAAATTTTATTAATAGTACCTCAAGATTCATATTTCTAGAAGTACATTAAATATTTGAATCTATAAATGGATGTATTGTTATGAAGACAACATAATATTTATCTTACCAAAAATTTAGGATTTAATCCTATACTTATGCTTATTCCAAAGGTTTTCACTATAATTTTCTTAATCCTAATCTACAATTATTGCCTAAATTTTCCTCAAATACCAACTACAAATAACCATACTTATCATTTATAAATATCACATATTATTATAGGAATATTTTATACATAACATTGTGATCCAAGACAAAACCATGAAGGTTTAGCATTTCTACCAAGATGGACAAATAAAAAAATAGTTAAATAAATATCTACATCTTCTCCCACTTAGTTATTCATAACAATAACCCTTCTAATACATACAGTATGTAATAATATATTTCCAATCATGGGGAAAATAAAACAAAATTATCTGTGAGCTACAATTGTCAAAAAGAGTAAACAAGGGAGATATAAATAACCAATTAAACAAGAAATTATTATAAATGATATGATGACATAATATATTATACTGTTAAGACCATACCTAATAGTTCTTAGACTATAAACATGAGTCACTTCATAAATCTGAAAATATTATAATGCGTATATCAGAAAGGGATCAAAGAAATTACTCCATGAGAACCTAAAATTAGAATAGGATCATGTCATAAAGGAGTGTCATAAATTTTTGAATAATAATATTCATATAAATATTATCTCAATTATACCCCAAAATATATTCACAATATTTTATTCTTGTTTTGATCACCCATATAATTGCTTCAACATTGGGAAAACCTCATATTTAGCCCTTTTGGACAGGGTATAACATCTCATGTAACCTATTTTTGGGATTGTGATAACCTCACATGTAGCATTTCATCTCATAGAAAATTATTATTTACCCAATACATCATATGGATATATAATTATGGAATTACCAATAATATAATCATAAATCCATTCATATGTATTCAATAAGATCATAAAAACATTCATCATAACATAACCTATGGAAGAGAAAATGGTTTTAATTGATATTTACTCATCATAACAACAAACCATATAGAGTATTAATGATGGTGTTATTAATTGATAATATACCCATAATATCCATAGTAACATCAAATGATGTTATCATAGATAAAATAATCCTTCAAACTATCTTAGGAACATTCTTTATGGAAATTAAACTTTTCACTATAGAATCACTTATTTTAAAACTAAAAAGGCTACAAATATTAAAGAATAGACTTTATTTAAAATATCTTCTTTATGTGTAAGATAATATTAAAATCATCAATTAGTCATGATGATAGAAAATTATATTAATTCCATATATATTAATATAATGATTCCTTTCACATTTTTGGTAAAACATCAAAAAATCATGTTTGGAAGAAGATTCAAATATTCCTCTAAAAAAACTTTGTAAAATTAATATATGGGTAAAAATAAATTTATTTGATCATATTATAATAGTAAACATATTATTGAATAAAATAGTAAACATTGATATAAAGGAAAATGTATTTTCAACTGAATATAGAATTGAAGTTCGATTTTCCTAAAAATATCCTCTTTTATAATTAAATTGAAGAAAATGAAAGGAAAACAATGAATACCAAGAAAAATATATAGGATAAAAAATCATGATATTATTGTGAGATATACCATAAAATTTCCTCTTTAAAATCTTAATCACAAACAATGATGATAAACAATGAGAACATAACTGAAATAACATACCCCAATGTTATCATATGAATCATAATCCCCATGAAAAAAAGTACATCAAATGAAATGTTAAATGTAATTAACATGATTGTATACATGTTAAAACATTTTAAAATGTTTCTATATACACCTCATATGACAAAACAGAAGCATAAAAAACTTATGTCTTAAAGAAGGAAAATTTAGACGATAAACCCTTACCTCAAGATCAAATTTATAGGGATGAATTATAAAATCAAACAAAGTAAATTTAAATTTTTAATAATTATATAAAATAATAATCTAATTAATTATAATATATAATATAGTCTAATTATTATAGTTCAACAACCGCTTATTCTTAATTCATTATTAAAATCATCCTTTCTTGGTGTTGATTGTTTCATTTATCATAATAATTTTGGATTAGCGGTTCTGATCCTTATACTTTGATAATGGTTCCTTCAAATCAGTAATTTTAATAAGGATATAAATATAATTTAAAATAATATTTATATATTTATATTCATAAATAAATGTTGAATATTGAAAAAATGAATTACATTGTTCATCAAGATGGTGGGTCATGCATTGGAGTGATTGTTATTTTTTTTGATGGATGTCAAGAAAGAAAGTTAAATAATAATTAATAATTAAAGAATCAGTATTATATAAAAATATATTAATTGAAAATTAAATTCCTTGTAAATTAAACATTAAGAATAGATTTGATTGATTTGTGGAGTTGGTAATTCACACATGAGCAGGAGTGTTGTAATTTCTCTCCTAAAGCCTGGAAGGAAAGAAGATAGATATTAGATTATAAATCCATAATAGTAATTATGTCCTAAATATAATATATAATAATTATTTCTATGTTTATTTATATTTAAACCAAGTGGCGATGAAAAATTATTTCTTCCACTATGAGAAGACATTAATTCATACATACGCATGAGCAATGTTTTCAATTTTCAAAGGATGAAAGAAATATATAAAATGGTTTTTTCATAATAATTAAAACATATCCATATATTAATGATATTTTTTTATTCTTTTAGGATGGTTTCAATATATTTATTTTAAGTGGAAGTAGAAATAAATTTGAAAGGGTCCGCAAAGTTGATGTCCACTTATTGAGAAGACTTAAATTATATCCCTTCATGATGACCCTTGGAATAGTTTTTTATGAATAGAAGAATACCTAATTTTCAAATAGAGATATTGATAAGAGAATTGGGGATGTTTTGGTTGAGATATGTGGCCCAATGGTTATGAGTAAGAGAGGAGAAAAGGTTCCCCCTTATAATTGAGTAGAGGGGAACAAATGGAATTTCTTATAGAATTAAATAAATATAAGTTAATTTTTAGGTTAAATCGTATCATACATGATGTATTTTGAATATATTTCAATTGTTAGTATGAATCTTCTCATTCATAAAAATACTTGTTTAGTTGATTATTTCACCCATATCTCATTATTTTAACCCCTCATAACCCATTTTTATAATTACTACAATATAATAATTTTTTACTCTTTGTTGTTCAATAAATTTACTATTAAAAATTAAATTTACCAATAAATTGATAATGGTAGATATTTTTAACCATATCATGTGAACATGGAAAATTATAAGATCTTTATAAATTTTAAAACATTTTAAAAATATTGTTTATATAAAAATATCATTAATTTCATTCTTACAAATACATGAATTATTATAATAAATATGTTTCTATCATATATCAAATGGTTCAAAAATGAAATGGTCTCTAACATAGGGAGTTTTGGTATTAGTATAATTACATAATAAAATATTAATAAGTTTTGATATCATTTTAGACCTTATATTTTGTATTCAACCATTGGTTAACAAATTTTATGATTAACTATGGTAATGAATTTTTTAATATTAAATGATTATAATTTTAATTATAAGGTAAAAATTGGATCATAAATGGAAAAGGGATGAAATTTTCAACTTTTTATCATTATAAATGAATTCGTTTTAGATTTTTATTATTTTTATTAAATTTAATAAAATGTTATTTAAAAAATAATACTATTAATTTTACTTTAGGAACTATTCACATAATCGGACTTTCAAAACAAAATGAATGGAATATAATTCAAATATAAACCTTTCACAAATTTTTAATATATTATATTTATGTACCAGATTTTTTTTAGTTAACACTCCAAAAAATACTACTTTTGTGATTTTAAAATTATTTACATGATTTTTCGACTACATTCACAAGTATTAAGTCGACATTGTATAAGACATTAAGGTAATTATTTGATAATTAAAAAATTACAAAGCAATTACTGTGATATAAAAATAATTAGTCATTTAAACAAGAATTTTCAATAAAACATATGTAGTTATTGTCAACAGATTTTGTATTAGAATGTTTTCTCTCTTTTATGATATCGAGTTTATTCACTAGGTTTTAAGGGAATCTTAAATGTTTTTTAGTTTTTTTTTGAAAATATTTTATTGGGAACTACATATGGGGAACATATACAATCTAAATGGTTAATTTGTGGTTTAAATGTGTTATAGGAAATAATCAATGGAAATGGTTTTTTTATGTCATTTTACACTGTAAACCCAGTTTCAACATTGTAAAATAGATGCTCATGATTCTTAACCTGAGGTTATGTGTTTTTCAGCATATGTGGATTGTGGGATGTTTTTCCATAAATCCTTTTTCATGATGGAAATACACTATTACCGGTAGGTTGTATCTAATTCATTTGGTACTCCCTCTTCTTTATAATCTTTCCACAGTAGGTCTCGAGACCTAGGCTCTATTAAAGGATTTTAGGTGTCTCTGCCTTTTTAGAACTGCTTCATTCGGTGTTTAATCTCTAGATCGGTTGCATTACTTCTATATAGAATTTTTAATTTTCGTTTATTTGTTTCTAAATTTTAGTATAAGATTTTATATATTTTTTTATTTTCCAACCTTGTTTTCATGAACCAAAATAATCTGGGGCTCGAGCCACAACTAATCTAATCTCTCCTTCATAGGATAGAGGGTGGCGATAAGCATTGACGGAACGTGGAACAAAGGGAGGCCTTTTCGTGAGAACATATATATACAAACACAACCAACTTAATGAAAATGTGTAGAGGTAAATTAGAAAAGATGAAAAATTATATAAAGATAGTCAAACATGAATGAAAATTTATGAGGTACGAAGTAACTATAGTGTTAAGTAAATGTAAAGGAAAAAAAACATCCAAACAAAAATATATCCTGACTAGAAAAAATGGAATATGAGTAAATAATAGAGAGAGTCCATCTCCTCTACCACAAGAATTGACCATTGTAGATAGCCCAAGAATCCAGTACCTCTAATCTTCTATGAAGTCACAGTCGAGTTCTCTGTCATCTGCAAAGGAAACAACACATGTGGGTGACTCCCAGGTTTGGGTGACTACAATAATACCCAATATAACACCCCTAAATGGTGAAGGGGAAGTAGTAAGAGATGAAATAGTATAGGAAAGCAGTATATATAATAAGTTATAGTGAAAAAGTACAGCTCAACCCAACTAATAGTGAAAGTATGTTCATCCAATACCATAGGGATAAAGACGATTAGTAGATGAACAACCTTTTGAGAATTTACAACATATATAGAGAGATTATACTCATCCAACCTCAAGAATATAGACACAAAAATCATGTGTCATACCTTTTTCATATTCACCACTCCTGGAAAGAGAGTATCCTAATCCGATGAATGTATCCATCAAAAAGAATATATCTATATATTTATATTTGTTTTTCTGTGGGTATTCATAGTCAAATAATAAAAAAAAGAGTATGGGAATCTCAATATCACAGCTCACCCCGAAAAAAAGTATCCAATGGTTTTAAATGTATTTAAAAAATTAAAATTATCTTGCACATTTGTCCTGAACACATTAGTCTAAGGAAATCAATCCTCACACCTCGATATTATCCTCTTTTGGGTGGAACTGAATAACTCTCGTGGTTTTAAGTCATGTCACAAGGATTCTTATTGGGAGGGAAAGTGTTTCTCTTCCTCATGTGTCAAATGATATGTTAAAGAACATCTCCTCATCGAGTCACATTGTCGAGAAACCAAATCTCATATAGTCGCAAAGGAACTCCACTGCTAATCCCAATTTGAGGGAAATTCCCAAAAGAATACAACATTATGGAACTCCATTGGCCATCCCTTCTGGTGGGTAACACCTGAAATGTTTAGGAACTGCACTAACAAGTCCCATTGGATTGTAACTCAGAGAGGTCATCGAGGAACTCCACTACCCAACCCTAGTTGAGGAAAACTTGGAAATATCATCATGTAACTCCAATGTCCATCCTTACTAGAGCTAAATTCCCAGAACATCAAGGCACTACACTACAATACCATACTGGAGGGTAACTCGAATAGATCATTAGAAAACCCCATGGATCATCCCTACAAGAAGTGTAACACCCATAATTTCAATGTGATTCTTCAGGATCTATATTATCATTGGATCTCGCCTCTGCTTATTCCCAGCCCGGAATATTTCATATCATATCTCAAAAGATATTTCCTAAGAAACAATCACATTCTAAATGAAAAATTTATTCAAATAGGCACCTCAGGGGCCATAATCTGAGTTCAAAAGAACGAGATACAATCATTATAAGTCTCCTAAGAAGATATTAAGTCGAAAACAATGTGTTAGGGGACGGACAAAGAATGTAGCCCCACTTCACCACTTTCATGCGTATTTGGCTATTACATAACTCCTATATATGTAGGGGTACACATCATGTAGTCAGACTACAATGTGTGTTCAACCAATTTGGGGTATGGACCATGCAGGTTGGCAGTGTCTGTGTACTCAGACCTAATTTCATTGCACTACGGTACGTGGTTTGTGTGTCCACACTGAATTTTTTCCCTATGGCCAAACTATGTATGTGTAATTCTACATGGTCAGTCAATTTTTTTAACCCATCATATGGAATATCCAATTGGGTAAGGGGTTCATAGAGTGAAAGGGTGTAATATATTTCATGTTGCACTTTTTTTCCCCAACCCATAGTAATGATGTTGAGGGAGGCTACACACAATGTAATATATATTATACATTGTGTGTAGTCTGGATTTTTTCAGAAACTCTAAATTTGTAGATCTAGTATTGACACTTAAAATGTGGCCTCTTTTCCATGGATTATTCCTCAAATATTCTCCTAAAAACATGGATCTTGCCGCATATATCATATATCACCAATTTCACTCTACAAATTTTCTTTGATTATCAATGTCGGTTTTGTAGCATGTTCCCCATGATATGGAAGCTTCAACACTTGATGATTTGGACCCAAATAATTATATTGAAAACCCTTTCTTCAAAATTATTCCATATATATTCTTCCCTTTCCATTACGTTGTTGTTTCATCGATTCATCATAAATTTCGGGTACCCGATTGAGCTTGTATTTCTTGGAAACTATCAAACTGGGAACCATGGGTATTTTATCGATGAAGAACATAAAGAATAGGAGAGAAAATAAGAAAAAACATTTTATAGAATCACAATCCAAGATTTTTTGGAAAACTATCAAGATCATTCCTCTAGGGATAGATAATATATTTGAAACAATATTGATTTCAATACACATTCTCATGTCAATGCCACAGGTAGCGAAGATCCAAGTACAATAGTAGATCCACTCAATAATTTAATCTAGAGGCATAAAAACACAAAAATATAATTCCTACCACTATTTGGATTGATATGTTTTGAATAACATGCTCATGTGATGACTGGAAGAAGCTGATTTGTTTGTTGCGATTCGATCGGCCTTGATCCAGAGGATTTTCATCGCTCGATTATGATTCTTCAAAGGAAAGGGAAAATAATTTAGAAAATGGTGGGATAATTATTATCCAACCCTATCCAAATTAATTTTGTGATATATATAACATAAATTTAGGTTTGGTATTAATTATTTAATTAATTAATTTAATTAATTAATCCACTTAAAATCAACTCCAATTAGTGAGTGGTCTGAACATCCTACACAGATTCATTTTATTCAATCCTAGGAAAAACATTGTGTTCCAAACCAAACCGTGGTATTATATTTCAAATAATATCATCTACTTAATATTTATCCTATTTTATTTAATTAGTTTCATGTAGTAATTATAATATATATTTATTGTTTTTATTAAATAAATTTTGTGCTCATTGGGCCTTAGGATCGCATGTTGTTTATGTGCATTTCCCTAATATATATATATATATATATATATATATATATATATATATATCAAAGTCTTGAATGGAAAAAATTGGCAATCTACATCATTCCCTCCATTAATCGTTTTCCTTAAAAATATAAACTATGATAAAAAAAACATAAAATATGGAGCCCTCAAATGGCTCTACTGCACCGTATAACTCTCTAACATGTTTCCATTCATCCATATCACATGAACCAAAGGGATGTTCCATCCTCCTATGGTCCCCTATTTCCAATAATTGATCTCTACTGAGTGCTCCACAAATATGGATCAATCATCATTGTTAATCCCACCCTAGTCGATTACTTGTGTAGGGTCATGCATGTATCCCCTCAACTGTGACATATGTAAGACATTGTGAAACCACACTATAAGTGGGGATAGGGTGAGGTGTTATGAATCCATGTCAACCTACTTCTTGATCCCGAATATCCCCGATAAACCTCATGGATAAATTTCCTCCCTGGACGGACCTACAAATTCCTCACTATGGGGTGGATATCAAGATGATATAGTTTCCCCAATAGAACATCAAGGGCATGTGATAGTGGTATGTGTATGATTTTATTCTAGTCTGATCTATCCTCATCGATTCATGGATGACCTTCACTTTCAATGTTTTCTCCTCCAATAACTCTAGGCCCATAAGAGATGTCTCACCGATTTCTGTCCAACATAATAGTCACCTACAAGGTATCCTAAAAAATGCCTCAAAGGGTTCCATGTTGATTGTAGAGTGATAGTTGTTTTTGTACGCAAGCTCTACCATGTTTAAGTGATCCTCCTTGCCTCGGATAAAGTACAACATGAAATCCCTCAACATATCCTCAAGCACAAGGATAGGGGACTCTGTTTATCCATTAGTATAGGGGTGGAAGGCTATACTCATCTGCATTTGGGGCCCAAAATCCTCTTGCATGCCTCTCCACAACTGTGAAACAAACTACCATTAACGATTATAGACAATTGTTGAGGGTACACTATGAAGGGGAACAATCTCCTGAACATACAACTGTCTCAAACTCTCCACTGAAATCCGCTCCCTTCTATAAAAGAAGTGTGTTGACATCGTATGTTGATCAACTACCACCCAGATGGAATCATGGACCTTCACTATACATGGAAGTATTATGATGAAGTCTGTGGAGGTAGAATGGAAATAAAAATGATCGATAAAGAATGTTACATCTTTTTGGAATATCCTCTTTAGTTTTGCAGCAAAAGAATTCTTGGAATATACCCAAACCCAGTATTTTAGGATGATATGAGGGATTTTGGGAAGTGTTTTTGGAATCTATTTTGGAATAATAATTATTTTTGGTGTATGTATGTGAGGATAAAGGGTTATCTTTTATAAGTGATATGAGGGGAACACATTAATGTTTTTGAATGAAATAATTCCACCCATGTTTTTTCATGTCACAAGGCTCCAATAAAGGACTATAATGGAGGATAAAAGAAATAATATTTAAATATGGCCATAAAATGGGTGTTAGTAGAATTTTGAGTTATTTTTAACACTTATATTCTTAGTTTAACCTTCCCTTATCACATGGTAAATGCGTTTTTATAATAGCTATGGTATTTTTCTACAATTTTTTCTATTCATTTTGGAAAATAAATTGTTAAAAAATTTCGATAATATAAATATTTTTGATTATAAATATGGAACCCATTTTTTCAAATTCAATTCACATAAGTGGGAAAAATAATTTTAAACTAATCTCACAAATGTGACGAGAAAGGGGGTTTTTAAAGGGAAAATGTTCAAATGATTACAGTGTTTTTATAATAGAATTAAATATAAAATTGACTCAAGTTACTTAAATTAAAATATTGGGTGTATAATAGATCTAATTTAACTTTAAAATCAATTTAATACGTACATAAAATTTATAAATATATTAATGAAAAAAGGTTTTTTCCAATTAAAATTCAATATTTTTCACTATCCACAAAAAATGAATCTTTTCAGTAAAATAAATAATATTCACCATTATAAAATTTTCGTATAAAAATATCAGAAATGAAGATTATTGTTTCAAAATAATTTTTTAAAAATGGTAAAAGTTAAATTCAAACAAAAATTCGCATATGTAATGGAAAAGCATGTGTGAAGAAGTGTATTTTTCAAGCACAAAATGATTTTACATTAATTATAGATATAATAATGATAATTTCAGGGATATGAATTAAAATTTATTTATATATATAACATAAAATTCATTTAAAAATATTTATTTTATTTATTTTATTTATTTAAAATGGAGAAACATTATGCACTTTAAAACAGTTTTACAAATCCCTTTTATGACCCTAAAAAACTTGTACTAAAATCCAGTATAATGTTGATTCAAATATAATAAAATGTATTAAATATAAATAAATAACAAATATATTAATTAAAAATATAATTCAAAATATATAGAACATAATTTATCAAAAATAAATTATAGTTTTGTAAAAATCGTTATTTTCAATATTCACTGAAACATCAATATTTTCATAAAAATTCCAAAATTTCACAAAGAGATAAATTAAATATATTTATTTCAAAAATGAATTTATATTTTTAAAATTTTGTTCCTAAAATATCCAAAAATTTATTCAAATGTATTGTCATAAAAATCAATAAAATCATTTTTTATGAAAACATATTTTTGTTGAATATAATTACAATTCTAATAATTTATTGATTATTTCCTTAGTGTTAATAATTAAATTTTTTTTATACATATATTCCATTAATTATTTAATACTATCCATACCCATATATTTAATTCCTAGTTTATAATAGTCATATTTAATGTAATATCATTTAATGGTTTGTTTAGCTCAGTGCTGTGTGGCATGAAAATTATCAGAGAAACTCATTGTTGTGTATAAAAAAATATAAACTCATTGTTCTGTATAAAAAATTATATAGAAAAAATAAATTAATTTTAAAAAATATATTTCTTAAAATCTCATGATGTTGCATTCTATCCCCTTAAAATGAATCTCTCCCTTGAAATTCATCTCGTTCATCAATGTATTTAAATTTGAACATTCGTTCAAAGAAAACCACATCATAAAAGTGGTTAATAAAAACCCTCTGGAAAAAGAGAACCTGATGCATGAATATCATATTGAATTACACAGACTAGGTTTCAATAGAGAATAACATATGTGGGAATTGAAAACATAAAGACAAAAGAGAAAACAATCACAAAAATACTGATGGGGTGTGATAGAGAGCATGGTTAGGATAATGTTAATGACCAAAAACTATAAAAAAGAGGCCTGGAAAATGTCACTAATATCATAAAAAATAATGATAACAAGAAAACCTTCTATTTCAATATCCTTTTCTTAATTTTGAATAAATTTTAAAATAAGATATATTTACTTGATTTCATTCTATTTTATAAGCACAATACCACCCATTTTGTGTTCCTTGATCAACTAACACTTTATCTCTAACTCATGAAATTAATGAGACTTTGTTATTCCTAAATAATTGATTGATCATAATATATATAAATAGAATGATGATTCATTCCCCATGCCTTTAGTTATCATCTTAACTAAATGGGTATCACATGTTATCTAATATGGATAAGTCTTTATATGGTGTGGTAATACATTAATATCTAAAGAATCATAAAGGATTCATCTAAATAATTTCAAAAATGGTTTTCTTTATGTCCCTTATAGAGCATTAGAATCTAAATCTTTATAAATGAGTTCACTATATTTCCAAAATAGACATAAAATTACTTCCAAAATTATAATAACTAGTCTCTTGATTTTCACATACCAAATATGTGAATACTTTCTCATATATGTTTAAGATCATTATAATAATATAATATCCATAATACCCAAATGTAATCACACATACATCCACATTTATTAAATAAAACCACATATTATTAAAAATATTCTATAAATATAATAATGTAATCAACTCTATCAATGATAACATAACCCCATTTTTTACTTAGATCACTAATTATTTGTAAGTTCTTGAATACAATCTAATATAATTTATCCTAATTAATCACCTACTTATCAAAAATAAAAACTATTTTCCCAACAATAGGAACATATTAAGGTTTATCTTTCTATATTAAAAATATCACATTGCTATTAATGTTTTCCTCTAGTTTATAAAACCCATTTAATATATATTTTCAAATCCTTGATAAAAAAATTTACTAAATGATCCTTATATATTTCATTATTCATAATCCTTGACTTTACAATACATAAATATATCAATCATCCCAATTAAAATTCCAACCATTAAATATGATTGTTTGTATTTTTCCTTAATACTTATTTCATTTGATATAACATTTGTAGTCTCTTCATCATCAATAATATAACCATTACACAAAAAACCGTTATGGTTCTCTTCATGAACTTATTATTTCATAATTCATTTGAATAATTCTCTACATTGAAAATATAAAACATTCCTCCATTAATAACACCATAGGGAAACCAATATTCACATCCATTGTGTTAACTAGGATTCTAGTTTTTTCTAAAAAATTGATTACATTATTCTATTCTTCTCCACACATAAAATAACATCTTATTCTATTAATATGTTCACTGGATTACTTTATCGCACATTCTCAACATACTGAAAACATAATATTAATTCATCTATGTGTATTACCATATAAACATTCATAAAAGTATGTATTCCTCTTGTTTGATGCTTCAAGAGTATCAATGAAGTTCACTTTGTAATATATTATGATATATTCTTAGGAAAAACAAAAATATCAATATTTACCATCAATATATAATTAGGTTTCTCATAGTCATCAAATTCTCCATTATAATTTGGTTTTACATGATTTTGTTTGGTTCCATCTATTGACTAAAACCAAAAATCATAGTGTGAGTAAAAATTTTCATCATGAAAAATCATTTATTGGATTTCTTAATATTGGAACATTATTATTATTGAAAAAAACAACAGTATTATACTAGTACATTCAAAATCATCATCTATTTAAATCCCCAATTATGGTTCATAAAGAGTTTTGGAATTTCCAAAGAATATCCCTTGGGATTTTCAAACCAGGATTGTTGTAAGGCCTATTTTTATTCTTCTACTGATGATAGGGTCCAGAAAAAATACTCCCTTTTTTGAGTTTTTACCCCAAGGTACCTCTATTCCAGAGCCACATTGACTTTTAGTATCTTGATATGGATGTAATTTTATGGAAACCACTTTCTAGACCCTTTACCCAAAATATATTACATTAACCAATACATGAACTTAGCCTTACACTTATCCCTAGACATATCCCAAGACAAATCCTTAGATATATCCCAAGGTATTTCACTAATTATTTTTCATCCTAGTTTACAAATAGTAATTATTCCTTTCCATTAATACAAACTATAGTATCCCATGCTTCATATACCTGGATATTACATATTTTTATAGGAATATTCCTTACATTACATAAACACAATCCTAAAGACCATAGTAGTTGGGTGCCTTTGGAAACATAGAATGAAATCATATTAATTCTTGAGGTATCTTCAACATATCCGATGAATATATTTCCCATTAGTACTCTTCAAAACATACCCTACTCAAAAAATTTCTTCATAACCTGGAGAAATGAAACATAACAAAGGGTGATATTAGATGCTCAGTAAAGGTAAAAAAGGTTCATTTTTAAGATTAACATAAACATGCAGTATGATATTTCATGAACTAAAATATCATCATTTAATTTTTCTTTCTTCTAATAATGTCATGTAGTATAAAGAACATATATAACATTGAGGACATAATGAAAACATTATCTTCATAAATGAATACTGACACATTATTTAGAAAAGAAACCAATAATAGGGACAAATATTATACCAGGACAACAAATAGAAAATAAAATAATAAGAATAAGAAAATTTGGATTTTCTCGATCAACATGAATGACAGCGCTCAAGAAAAAATATATTGAAATAAAAAGTAATTTTCATAATAAAATATTAATTTAAAATATGAAATTTTATTTAACCATGGGAGGAAATACAAGTGATTGATGAAGGGAATAAGATGTATTTACAGGAAGTAGTAAACCATTATGTTCATTTTAAATCTAGGAATCAGAATAATAACCTAACCATTGGAATTGTAATGTGACTGTTAGGAATATTAATCTTGTGGTTTGAATTGTTACCTTTCCAATGAAAGTATATATTAAATTTAGGTTCCTTATAAATAAAAATGTGAAATATTCATATTATAGAATATGTAAATATATGTTTTCAAAATGGTAGATTAAGCATACCTATTTTTATAGAACGTATATGTTTTTTTAGAATTTTATAATTAATATAATTATTTAAAAGGTAATTAAATTCTATTAAATAGATTCATAAATTAATATTTTGTTTTATTATAATTTTAAGACAATTTCATGAGATCTTAATTAATTTTTCAAATTGTCAAAAAATCGGTTATCATATTAAAATTGATATTTTTTCAATAAATGATAATTCCAATTTAAAATAATTTTTAAATGTTTAGAGTAATGATTTTCAAAAAAATAGATCCCATTTTTGATTTCTACCTATCTAAAAGTGTTTCGGTGATTTTTTGGGATTTTTCTAAAATAGATGAATTTTTTTGAGAAGTGAAATATGGTAATTTATGGTATTTAACATTATAAGTAAATAAATGATATTATGATTAATTATTGATTCATTGATGTTTTTTGTTCCCATTAACATTAACTCACATTCTCTAGTAACTGTATATATTTAGGGGAATCATCACTATTGGGAGTCTTGAGAAAATATAATACAAAAATGAATAAAATAATCAAAAACACTTCTCTCCTACCCTATAAATACCACCAACACAACCCCATATCCATAAACGTTTCAAAAATAAAATATTTTATAAATTATATATAATTTCATTCCAAATACTATTCCCCATGTCCAAGAGATATTGGTCTTAAAAAAAGACCAAACTAATGTTTCTTATCTAGGTTCTCTAGGTGATGATATTCAATAGGTAAAATCATCCTTATTTATCATTTAAATTATTTTCTTCTTCTAATTTATCCCCATATACCCAATAAAAATAATATTTATAACTATATTACAATAAATATATTTTATGTTTATAATTTTAATGTAATATAAATTATAAAATCTCTTCTCTTCCAATTTTCCCTTAAAATGAAAACATTATCTTTGATATGTTGATTCACCCCTTCAAGGATGAAGATTTTTTGTATTTTTTTACCACATTAATAGATTTTAATAAATCCATAAGGATGGTTAAAACTTATTTCAAAATTTATATTAATACTTTTTCTTGTTCGAGAAATAATATATATATATATAATATTAAATAATAAAACAAAACTAGTTCATACTGATTGAAAACATGCCAAAATAAACTAAATTTTTATCATTAACAATTTGTCAAGTGAATCACCATATTATAAGGAAAAAAGTTATTAATGGGACCATTTAAAATTTTGGAAGTATATTAATATCATTTAATTCCACTTCTATAGTATTCCTTCCATTTTACATGAAACCCCATAATTAAACTCAATGAGACCCACCATAAGACCATGAAACAAATGCTCCCAAAATGATGAAATTAAACATTATAACTCATTACAATACCCATAAATGAACTTAATTAATGAATAATAAAACGAATATATGATTAATAGGATCTGAGTAAAATTATTAGTAAATATGATTTGATTATACCATAAATTAAGCGCAAGTTCAGATGATATTTGGACATAGCGTAAGGGGCCTATCCGACCCCCAAAATGACATTTGGGTTACAATCTCTATCTATTTAAACAAATTTATTTCTTCATTATTATTTTTATATAAATCTTATAAATTCAGTGTGTATGGTCCAAAATTAAGTATCCAGGTCAATTAACCCATATTTTATGGGGAATACATGCTTGAAAAGTTCTTCTCTCTATTTATCCTAATAAACTAGACTATTTAAACGGAAGTTCCCAAAATTTTTAACAATTTTCAGGTACACTAAAAAATATTTTAATAAAAAATATTTTTCTAAAATTACTAATTTTATCATGAAAAATTTTACATGTTCATTTTTAGTTTTATAAAAATAATTATTTCATTGTTATCATTCATGAAACATTAATATTTTCCCTTAAACCAACTCAAGTAGTTCATTTATAATGTCTCTTAATCACTCTATTTACATAGTTTCAATTTATTTATAAATCACTTATCATGGTAAATTTCTATCTTTTGTTACAAATGTCCATGTATTATTTATAACAATTCTTTCATGAACATCATTATGATATTCGCTTTGATTATGCCTTATGACATGGTAATGATACCCATTACCTTCCTTGGGTAACCTTTATTTGTATCCTAATGCATGATTATTTATGTGGAACACATATGGATGGATAATATATGTTTGGTGTTCCCATATGTCACTCCAATTAAATCATTAATGTTTAGTTTCATAAGATTTCATGCATGGGATTAGGGAGTAAACATGATCCATTATGGGAATTTGTACACCATGTGATATAGATATAGTAGTTATCCTGAACTCATGTTTATGTCAAGATATATGATGGTCCAATAGTCATATGATTCCGTGATCATGTGATCCCATGATCTATATCTTATGGGTTCATATGTTTATTCATGTGACATTCCTTTTTATGAAATCATGTTATTCCATCTAATCTGTGTTCTATGGTTTACTCTTATGTTTATTCTCTTACATAGCTTTTTAGATCATCACTATTGTCTATGTATTCCCAATGTTATCCTATGTTGCTTATGGATATCAAATGAATTTTTGAGGTCATTATATTATATCAATATAATGTGGTTTATATTATACTTCCATGCATTCAAATTTATATACCTGGTATTCCATAGACACTAGATGTTATGATCCTTCGATTGTATTTAATGGATAATTATATTTAAAAAAAGAAATATTATCTGTAAAAGTCTATGGTTACTATAGTTGGTATTAGAGACAATTCTAGTTATTTTTGGCGATTAGTACTAGAAAAATTACATAAGAAAAAAATGTGTAATTCTATCACCATTGATAACATAGATTGAAACATAGAAAATCACATGTTGGGATATACTTTTCATTTACATGTTTATCATTATATGTTCAAATATTCATTTTTATTGCCATTTTAGATAATTATTCAATCCCCCTAAATATATTTTCTTTATCATAGTTAATGTTTTAAAATAGTGGCACTCATTCCAACAATCATTGTGAAAGTAAATGGGATGATTTCCCTAAAGAATTTCCAAATTATACAATAAGGGATAGTAAAAACATTTTTATTGTACTAGCACAACTAACTCATGTTTTGAATAATAACTTGAATCATGTGGAACCCCCTCTGTCTTATAAGATATAGTATGTTGCATTCAAACCCTTTATGTGACAAAGGCCTCCTATACAATAATTGTATCTTCAAATATCTTCATCACAGAATAATAGATTAACTCTAGGGGAAGATATTATATGTCCTCATATTCTCTAAAGAAGATAATGTCATGCTGGACACTTATCATTTTTTGGGCGAATAGTATAAGTGGTGGAAACTGATAAAGAACACAATTTCTAAATCAGAAATAGATTCCATGGAATGGGATTAATTCCTAAAAATAATTTTCTATAAATATTTTCCCTAAAATCTCAATATTAAAATGGAGAAGTACTTATTTAGTATTAAAAAATAATAATGATTCAATAAAACCATATTAGGAAAACATCACATGGAAATCACGGAATGATTCTTGCCTTGTAATCAAAAATTAATGTAAGGTGGACAGATTCCTTTGATGGTGGAAACTAAGTATATGAAAAGACTTATATGTAAATGACATAGATAGTTTTCTAGTTATCATTAATTGGACCCTTAATTTGGAGTTGAAGACTTGTGATTATCAGTGATCTTACAGGTTTGAAGAATATGGAATTCCCTTTATTATGTCCAATAGAAAAAAACATGGTTGAAATAAAATCCAACATCCCACTCGTTAAAAGAGTGGGAAGAACCACTATGGAACCTCACTATGGGGATCAATAATGTGACTCATCTGTGGAGAATATGTTCACAAAGATAATCAATTCCAAACTAAAATGAACAAATACACTAATGATTATGTGGAAAATAATGTTCATATGAACAAAATTCTATTTATGTAGTGCTTTAAATGTAAATAACATGATAATTATGTATTCCAAATTCTTAACCCTTGGGTTGTTAGAGGGAATCAACAAAAACAACCTCAAAGGTAGCAAGAAGGGCATAATATATCACTATTATAGTGGTGGAACCCAAAAATGACGTGGTTATAGGTATGTTGTTTACTCATTCAAGAATATAAAACATACTATTTGATTCTAGTTCTATGAATTCTTTTATATCATATAAGTTTAGTATAACTATTCGAACATCACCATAGATATAGAGGTTGAGTTAACTGTAAGAATATAAAATGGTGAAATTATTATATCAAAAATATATAAATCCTCCCTGGTTAATGTTTTTGTAATGAACCACTTAGAAAATAACACTTTAATTAATATAGTGGATTTTTATACAATATTGGGAAAGGATTATCTCTCTTTATATAAAGACAACATCAACTATTTGGAAAGGGATTGCACATTTTATATAATAAAGAAATCCTCTAATTTAGAAAGAGTTTAAGGAGTAGGAATCACCCTCAGAATCATCATCTCCACTTTTTGATTATTTTTATTTGTGATCAAGAATATCTATAACAAATTATGGACACAAAAGAGACAATCTTTCTTGGAGACATGCCCATTTTAAGGGACTTCACTAATGTATTCCACAAATTATTTTTTGGTGTTTCTCCGAAATGAGTGTATGTGTTATAAATTGAACTTATACCCAGATGTATACCTATATCAATGACTCCTTAAAGGATGGACACCATTGATTTGTGAGAACTGAAGAAGAAATTATAATACAATCTGGGAAAGGGTTTTATATTCTTGAGTTAATCACTGTGGGGTTTCCTAGTCCTCTTCATCATGGATAAGGTAATATCAATACACTCTATATTGATTATTATGAGATCAATACAATTTGGATAAATAAGAAGTATCCAATTCCACATATACATGACATGTTCGATCAACTATATGGGAAAAAGTAGTTCTTTAAGATGGACCTTCAGTTGGGATATCTTTAGTTATTGGTTGGGTAGGATGATATTCCAATGAATTCCTTTCAAATGAGGTATATATATTATGAGTTTATAGTGATTCTGAATCCACTCACTAACTCTCAAGATATATTCATGTACTTGAGGAATAGAAACTTTAGAGAATCCCTCAAAAAATTATTGATAGTATTTTTCAATGATATTATGATATACTACTAGAGAAAATGGAAACATGAGGATCATTTGAATACAATAAAAATGAATTTGAGGCTTGATAAATATATGAAAAGTATAGAAAATGTGATTTAGTATGAAGTAATTATCATTCCTGTGGCATTTTATCACCAATAATGTGATATTTTTAGACCCTTCTAAAATAATGGAAATTGAGGAGTGTCCATACCAGCATCTATAATAAAGATCTATAGTTTAATTTTTCAAGTAGGGTATTAATAACAATTCATAAATACCTTATAATAATTTTCAAACCCACTAATCATGATGAATTGGAAGGGAGTAATGTATTTTTGGATCAGTTAATGTTAAGACTTCTTTAAAGAGTTAAAAAAAGTGTCTTATCACTTCCCATGTACTCACACAAGTTATAATTTGGGAACACTTTGTGGTGTTTAGTGATGCTTAAAAAAAATGAATTTGAAATTTACTTATACAAAATGATAAATTGATATCATACACATCACAAGAGCTATAAGTTCATGACAGAAACTATTCCACACAAGATCTGGAGTGTGGGGATGTATCATTGCATTGATAATCTAGAAGCATTATTTCGATGGGGACAATTGTGAGATATATACTAATCATAAGAGGCTAAAATATATATTGACATAGAAGGATCGTAATATGCACCAAAAAAGATGGTTTGAGATCATCAAGGATTATGAATTCTTAATTGACTACCATCCAAGTAAAGCACATAATGAGGAGGATGATCTATGTTTATAGGATCATGTAACATTATCAATGTTGAAATTTTTTAAGGAATCAATATTCATAAACATATAATGTATAGATGTGGTAAATATTAACTAAGTAACAACATCAATTCTTTCTCCAATGATTTCTCAATAATACCTTTTATAGAAGATAAAGGATGCTTGAAGAGATGATGTATAAATTTAGAAGAAGGTTGAAACTATCAGAAAATAAAAATCCACAGAGTTTAAAATTAATGAGGAAGGAGTAGTAAGATTTTGGACAGGACTATGTGAACCATCCAATCAAGATATAAAGAAATATCTTCTAAATGATGCACATTCCTCAACCTTCTCTATTCTCTTAGGGAGTGTAAAAATGTATTGATATCTCTGAGAGAACTATTTGCGGGACAATTTCAATAAGGAGATCATTTAATATACATAAAAGTTCATGTTATTCCATAAAATTAATTATGAAAGAAAAAGTTATAAGGTTATTATGTAACCATTAACCAAAAAACATGGAAATAGAAAAAATCTTAATGAACTTTGTCAGTGAACTTCAAAATACATCCAAATAAATAATTCAATATGGGTTGTTTTAGATCATCTTACAAAGACATCACACTTTATCACAATCCAAGAGGAATAATAAATTTACCATATTTCACGGATATACATCAGAGGAGTTGTGAGGCTACATGGAGTATCATTGTTTATTGTATCTGATTTAGATCAATAATTTAACTATATGTTTTGAAAAACTCTCCAACATGATCTAACCATTTAGTTGAACATAGGTGGTTTTTATTACCCTCAAACTGATGTCCAATCTAAGTATACAATTTTAACACTAGGAAACATGTTAAGAGAATGTTCATTATACTTAAAAAGAGTATGGGCCCAACATCTACCTCTAGTCAAGTTCCATTAAAACTATATCTTCCAATCAAGTATCCAAATGGCTCTATATTAATATATTTATGGTAAAAATGGAGAACACATACATGTTGGGATGAATTTGGTGAAGATATACTACCGGGACCGTAAATGGTCGAAGAAATGGTAAAAAAGGTAAAACCCTTTTAGTAGAACGTCAGCACTGCCTAGAGAAGACAGATGATCTTTGGAGATAATCATCAATGGGAATTAGTGTTGAAGGTTTGTAGTTAATTATTCCTCCATATATCTCTATAGAATAAATTAATGGTATTTGAGAATAATGGAAAGATAATACAAAGGTACATCTTGGCCTTTGAGATTTGTGGTCATATCGTTGTTGTGGACAATCAACTAGAACATCCAACAACGATGTCTCAAGTACATGATGTATTCAATGTATCCCTCCTAGGGAATTACATACTATATCCCTCCCATGTTCCAAAATCATATGTGGTATAACTAGAAAAGTATCTCTCTTATAAGGAGTAATAGGTGAAAATCATGGATCATAGTGATAATTTTTTATGCAACAGGACTACTTACCTTGTCAAAGTATTATACAGGAACCAAAAATAGGATGTGAAAACATGGGAACTCAAGGAAGCAATGAAGGATATGTACCCTAACATTTGTTTTACCTTAGTACATAAAATTAAATTTTTTGGGAGAAATTTCATAAGAGGTAATAATTTTATGACCCATAGAGTTATCAATGATATTTTACATTAAATAATAATTTCATGAAGTATAAATCACATATATCACTTAGATAACTATGTAAAACCATAATCCTTATAAATTAATAATGATACATTATTTAGTAAACAAACTAATAATAATTCCAAATATAACATTAAGAAAATAAATAGAATATATGATAATAAGGATAAGAAAATTAGGGTCTCGTTGATCCACTAGATTGACCGCATTCACGCAAAAATATATACAAATAAAACATAATGTTAATAATAAAATATTAATTTTAAATATGAATGATTATTTAACCATAATATAAAATATAAGGGACAAACTAATGTAATAATATGTGTTTATAGGAACTTGTAAACATTTAGGACTGTTCGAAATATGACCATTGGAATAATAACCTAACCATTTTAATAGTAACGTTACCATTAATAATAGTAATCGAGAAATTAAAATAGTCACCTTATCATATGTATTATAAATAAAATTTTAGTATCACATAAATGAAAGTATGGTATATTTATATTATGGAATATGTAAAAAAAATTTAAAAATGATAAATTAAGTTTTGTCATTTATATGAAACATTAATATTTATGTGTAACGTAATATTTATTAAAATATTTAGATGAAGAATTATTTTCATTGAATATATTCATAAATTCATATTTTATTTTATTATAATTATAATATGATTTTAGAAGAACATAATTCATTATTTAAAGTGTCATAAAACCGGTTATGATATGAAAATTGATATTTTTTAAAACAATAATGACTCGAATTAAAAATTATCTTTTCATATTAAAAATATAATTTCATAAAATTAATCCCATTTTTGAAATCTACATGTTAAAAAAATTTGGGTGAATTTTTTATATTTTTCTAATATAGTTGATTTTTTTGAATAATGAAATACCACAATTTACAGAATTATACATTATAACTAAATAAATAAAACATTAATTAATTATTGATATATATATGATTTAATTTCCTATTATAATGAAAAAATATGATCTATTTTACATATTTATTCATGTTAATCGATAAAATTTATATACTTGTGTGAAAAAATAAACAAATGAATAAAATAATCGAAAACACCCCTCTCCCCCCTATAAATACAACCACTCAAGAACACTCCTCATCACACATCCTAATTGTAGTAGCATGTATATAATATTCCCAATTCAATTCCCAAGAAACTTCCCCATTTCTAAGTGCTTATTATCGGAACAAAAAACCAAACCCATGTACCTTAATGAGGTTTTCAAGGAGATGAATTCAAGAGGTAAAACCATATTTCTTTATCAATTAAATTTTTTATTTCCTCTACATTACCCTCACCATCCCTATGCAAAACAACAAGATTACTCTAGTATAATATATATACTAAAATATTATTTTTGATAATGAAATATCCATCATTAAATCTCTTCTCTTCCCCCTTTATCTTGAAAACAAAAACATTTGTTCATGATTTTTCAATTCGCCGCCTTTGTGGATGAAGAATTTTTGTTTTGAATATATTCCTTCAAAGATGGTCTTAATATAATTATAATAATTAAAATAGATTTGAAAATTTTTATTATAATTTATTTCATGTTCTAGAAATAATATATATACATAATAATAAATAAAAAAAAACTATAATGTAATGATTTAAAAATCCCAAAAAATAAACTAAACATTAATCATTAACATTTTATCTCGTGAATCATCCACATATCTAAAATAATTAATATATGGGAGAATTTAAAATTATGGATATTTATTAATATCATCTCATTCCACTTTTATTTTTTACTTCTATTTGACAAGAACACTCATAACTAATCTCAAGGGAACCGACCATAAAAACATGAAATAAATGCTACTAGAATAATGAAATTAAACATTATAAATCATCAGAATGGACATAAATTAACATAATAATATTATTATGAATCCCATTTATTTTAAATCGGTTTTTATTTAAATTATTAACTAATCTAATTTGTATATTTATGATATTAATTGGATGTTAAGAACACATTTAGATATAAGGTAAGGGATCTCTCCAAACCTCAAAAATTAACTTTAAGTTATGTTTTTTCTCTATTTAAACCAATGTATTTATTATTTTTTCATATAAAATTATTATAAATTATGTTTATATGTCAAAATATTATGTATATAAATTAATTAATCCTTTTGTATGGTAAATACATGTTTATAATGGTTCCCTTATCAATTCTTCTTGATACGAAAGCACGATGAAAGTGAACTTCCGCAATATCGTACCAATTATCTGGTACAAAACAGAAAATATTTTTATCCTTTAATATTATTATAAAATCCCTCATTTTATACTGAGAATTTACTTAGTTTGTTTCTAGTTATTTACAAACAATTATTCCTTTTTCCCCTTTAAGGACCCTTTAATATTTCCCTTAAACAGTACTAAAGTAGCTCATTTCTAATGTTTATTAAAGAAAATTTTTAAATGTATTAACTTTAGTTTGGAATCATTTATCATTATCCATGTAGATTATTCCTTATAAAAGTTCAATTATGAGTTAAACCCATTATTTCATGAACACCATTATGAAATTCCTTTTTCTTAGGCCTAATGATATGATTATGATACACATTTTTTTCTATTGGTAACCTTTATGTGAATTCCATATGTTTGATTATTTATGAGAAAAACGTATGTATGAACATGTTATAATGCATGTTACCTGATGGACCTCTATTGAAAATAGTAATTTTTACTCTAATGACACAACATTTGTTGTACTAATGAGTAATCCAAATATATTATGTGACTTTTCTCACCATATGATATAGTTCGGATAGTTAGCCTCAACTCATGTATATGTCATATTAATTTATACTACCACATTCCAAAATTTCCATGATCACATGATCCCATGTTCTATATTTTTTCTCTTATATGATTTTTTATGTTCCATTATTTTTTTTGACAACATTTTAGGCCTTCTAACCCATGTGATATGATTTATTCCTATATTTATTCACTTTCTATGATTGTTATATCATCCCATTTATCTATGCATTCCCCAATTTATCTAATGATGTTTTGGATATGAAATATTTTTAACAGGTCATTATGGAAGGTAAATATAATGACGTTTTATTATACATACATACATTCAATGTAATGTACCTAGTCTTCTAAAGACACTAGACTCTATGATACTTGGTTTGTATTTGATTAATAATTATTCTTAAATTCATGTAATAATTTACGTAAAATACTTGGGTAACTATAGTTGGTATCATAGAACAATCTATCTATTTATTATGATTTTGATTATAAAATGTTATTATGAACCTTGTGTATAATTCTTTAACCATGGATAACCATGATTGAATATTTTGGAATCACATGTTAGGATACACAATTCATTTACAATTTCATCTTTCCATGTTAAAATATTACTTTTTATACATTTATTATCTATGTATACAAGCCCCTTAATTTTATTTTTATTTTATTAGGTAACAAAAGGAAAATTTGCTAACTCATTCCAAAAATAAATTTGATTTAAATGATAATTATTTCCCAACTAAAATTCCAACTCTAATGAAATTATATCTCAAAATTCAATGACACTACAATCACCACTGGATCTAGTTTTAAATAATAGCTTGAATTAACTGGAATTCCCTCCTCAAAATAAATAGAATGTTTTGGTTATATAATTTATGTGACAAATACATCTTATATTTATTTGATATTATGATAACCTCATCATATGACAATTTATTAACTCCATTGAGAATATAAGATCGGCCCTCTAATTCTTAGAAAAAGATAAAGTCATACTTGTGGTATATCATCTTGATGGGAAGCCGATTATTTGTAGAGAGTGATGAAAAAGAAAAAGTCTAAAGAATAAATGTATTCCAAGGAATTGGATGAATTCAAGAAATGTTTTCCCTAAACTCTTTATCTTAATTTAAAGAGAGAGAGAGATCCTCTATCTAAAGAAAAATGAGGAAAATTATATCAGAACATATGAGGAAAACCTCAAAAGGATTGTGCGGTATGCTTCTACTTTTATCCTTAGAACTCAATTTTAGGTGTAATGATTTTTTAGTCAGTTGAAAATGATTCTATGAAAATCCATAGCAGCTCAGGGCTTTTATGGTTACAAAGATATTTTTTATTGTGCACATAATGTTTCAATGGGGATTGGTGATTCTTATTGGTCCCATTATACCAGAGACCAAAAACCTAATATAATAATCTCTTTGGGAGGTCCAATAAGAAAATATTATAGTGGAATGAAAAATAAGCATCCCACTTTCCAAAAGTATGGGAAAAAGAATTCTGGAAACTCAAAAAGAGGGGCCAGAAGGGGCTTATTGTGTGGAAAATAAGGCCACCAAGCTATTCAATACTGAAGTTAAATGAAGAGTACCACTAATTATATTGTGAAAAAGATGTTTTAGAAAATTAGTATTCCTATTGTTAAATGAATTATCTACAAAGGACATGGGCATTATGAGATCCAATACCCTAATCCAAGGGTTTTCAGAGGAAATCAACAACAATAACGTCTATGGTTTCAAGGAATGGAATCTTCCATCCCTACTAATGATTTGGTTTTCGAAAATGATGTTGTGGTATGTATGTTGATAATTTATTCAATAATAGTTAATGTACTATTTGATTCATGTTCTATGAATTCATTGATATCATATAATTTTAGTAGAACTATTTAAATATCACCTCAAAATATTGAGGTTGATTTATCCATAAGAAAAAATAGGGATATTTATTAATCTAAAGCATATATGTCATACCCAATTAATGTTTGCGGAATTAAACTGCCAAAAAATCACTTTACACATCCATTAGTGAATTTTGATGCTATATTTGGTAAGGATAATATATTTATATATTAGGACAATATAAATTTTCTACAAAGGTAGATCACTTTTCACATCCCAAAGCATCCTCCAGTTCTGTACTACTGTGGGGAGTAGGATTAATATTTTTCAGAATCATAATCTAAATTGTGACTATGATTACCTTATGAGAAAGCATTTTATCTCAAATGATTGTGAAAAAGGAGGGGATTACTCTCAAATAAATACTTTTTTTGGATTAAACTTATGTGCTACCAAAATAATTTCGAGGCCTTCCTCCTGACTAAAATGTTGAGTTCTTAATTGATCTTTTACTTGGATCTCTACCTGTATCGAGGAATCCTTATAGGATAGACACCACATAGTTGGAGAAACAATAGAAGAATTCAAAGCAAAATATGGAAAAGGTCTTGATATGATCAAGTGCTTCACCATGGGGTACTAATGTCCTCTTTTTCATAAAGAATCATGGAACAATTTCTCTCTATATATATTATCATGAGCTCAAAAAACTCATGATAAAGAACAAGTATCCCCTACCTTTGATAGTTTACCTATTTAGTCCACTATTTGGGTCTATGTTTTCATCTAATTTTGGCCTTTAGATGGAATAACTTCAATTAATGGTGACTAAAGAAGATATTCTTAGGACATATTTTCGAAAGAGGTATGTACATTATCATTACCTAGTGATTCCCATTAGACTCGCTAATTCTCCATCAATATTCACAGACATTATTGAATAAATTCTTTAGATATTACCTAAACAAATTTGTGGTAGTAATTTTCAATGATATTTAAATACACTATATGTCATTGAATAACATGAGGAGTTTTTGAGTATTGTGCTGAAGATCTTGTGGAGGGAGAAATGATAGGAAAATTATAGTAAATGTCAGGTTTGAATGATAGAAGTTTCATTCATGGGGTATTTTATGACCATAAATGTAATATTATTCGGCCTTTCACAATCGAAGTAAATGGGGGATTGTCCTAGACCATCATATGTAAAAAATATCCACAGTTTCATTGTTCTAGATTGGTATTACTGATGATTTTATTAATAACTTCTCCTGATTTTCAGACCAACTACCCAGAAGACATAAAAGGGAGTAAAATATTTTTGGACTCGTGAATGTGAAGACATACTCAAAGAGTTGAAAATTAGGTTTACTAATACATTAGTACTCACACTATTGATAAATAGGGAACTCTTTATGTTATATTTTTATGCTTCAAATAAGGTATTTGTCTTTATACATTTGAAAAATGATAAAGTGATAGTACATGACTTTGGGAACTTGAGTCTTTAAGAGTAAATTTATCCCAAGCATGATCTTGATTTTGTGGAAGTTATCTTTGAACTAAAAATATAGGGACATTAAAAATATGGGAATAAGTTTTAGATATATATTAATCATAAGAGACACAGATACATATTCAAAAATAATGTGCTTAATATACGGCATATAAGATATTTACAGCTCATCAAGGATTATGACTACTCGATCCACTACCATACTGATAATGCAATTAATGTAGAAGATACTCTAAGTAAAAAGGATCTTGTTACATTATAAATGATGATAATTTAAAAGTTTTAAATATTAATTAACTTGCAAAGGATGGACATGATAATCATTAAGAAAGGAACATCATCAATGCATTATCAAATTACTCCCCAACCATCCAATTAATAGATGATAAAGGATTTCCAAAGAGTTTATTAATAAATTTAGAATAAGGTGGAAAATATATGAATAGAGGATCCTCAATTTTTAAAATTTATGAGTTTGATGTTTTAAGATTTGGGTTATGACTATGTGTATCATCCAATATGAAGATTATGAAAGATATTCAGAATGATTCACATAGATCATCCTTTTCTACTCACCTAGGGAGTACAAAGATGTATCGAGATCTCGAAGAACACTATTGGTGGGTGAATATGAATAATGATATCATTTAATATAAATCAAATTTCTAGGAATGTTAATAAGTGAAGGATGAAAGAAAAACTATTAAGGGGTTGATGAAACCATTATCCATACCAACATGGAAATGGGAAATAAATCACTATAGACTTTTTCAATGTAATTTGAAAGACATCCAGAGGTAGTAATTCTATATAGATTATTATATATATTCTTATAAAGGTAGAACACATTGTATCAATTCAGGTGGAATTATCACATGATCATCCTTCAAGGATATACATCTGAGAAGTTGTGAGGATACATGGAGTACCATTATTGATGCTATCTGATATAGATCCAAGATTTACCTCTAATTTCTAGAAAAGAATCCATCATTCCCTAGACACTGAATTGGACATAAATATAGATTATCATCCTTAAAATGTTTTCCAATGTGAGAAGACAATTCTAACACAATAAGATATTTAGATAACATGTTCTATAGACAATAAAGAATTATAGGCCCAAAATATATCCCTAGTTGAGTTCTCTTACAACAATAGTTTCCATTGAAGAATCTAAATGGATCCAAATGAAGTCATTTATGGGATAATGTAGAACACCTTCATGCTGGAATGAATTTGGTGAAATTATGATTTTAGAACCTAAAATTATTGATGAAATGGTAGAAATTTTAAAAAACATTCAGTAGAATATTAGTTTAGTCCAAATATAATAGAAGAGTTCCGTAGATAATTGTATATAGGACATATAGTTTGTGGTCAATTATGTGGATGTCCTCTATATATCTCTATGAAAAATATTCATGAGATTTAGGAATAATAGAAATATAAGTCTTAAGTACATCGTCCCTTGCAATATTTTTTATCTTGTCGAAGCAATGGCCTATCGACTAGAATTTCTACAGGTCATGTGTCAAGTACCTTATGTAGTCCATGTCTCTCTACTAGAGAAGTAAATATGAAATCCCTCACATTTACCGAACACGGGGGTGGTACAACTAGTAAATGATCTCTCTTATTAAGAGCATCTGGTGATGATCTTCAACCATATGGATAATGTTATACGCAACAAGACCACTCACCGGGTTAAAGTATTATAGAGGAACTATAAATACGAGGAGTAAAACATGGGAACTATAAGATATGATGAAAGAGAAGTACTCCCAACATTTTTCACCATAGTATATAAAATTAAAATTTGAGGGAGGAATTTCATAGGGTGGAAGAATGTAACAACCCAGAGATTTATCCCTGAAATTTCCCTTCTTATAATTTTTTAATGTAGTATAAAGCATGTATTTCGTGAGGATAATTAAATAAAAAAATATCATAAAAAATGAATAATAATAAATTGTTCATTAATAAAACCAATAATAATTTTAAATATTACATTGTAAAATAAATTGAAAATAATATGATAATAATTGAAAATTTTGGATCTACATGATCCACTAGAATGATTGCACTCACAAAAAATAAGTATAAATAAAACGTATTGTCAATAATAAAATATTCACCTATAATATGAATGTATAGTGAATCTTTTAAGAAAATATACGTGACTTATGAATTGAATAATTTGTATCTGTAGGTTATAATAAACCCTTATGACTATTATAAATATAACTGTTGGAATAGTAACCTGGCCATTGGAATAGTAATGTGACTATTTGGAGTAGTAATCAAGCTGTGAGAATAAAAACCTTACCAATGAAAGTATAAATAAAATTTATATATTTATAAAATGAATGAATGATATATTTTTATCATGGAATATGTAAATAAATGTTCTGAAAATGATAAATTTTGTGCTGCTATTTTTGTGAAATTTAAATGTTAATTTAAAATGTTATAATTAATATTTTTTATAAAAAAAATATTTTCCCAAAATAAGTTTCATAAATAAATATATAATTTTATTAAAATTATAATTTTATTTTATTAGTCATTAATTCATTTTTCAAAGTTTCAGAAATTCAGTTACAATTCAAAAATCAGCACTTTTTGATTAAATGATTATTCAAATTAGAATTTAATTTCCCCTATTTTAATTTTTTTTCCTAAAATGGATTAATTATTTTATATCTACAAATAAAAAAATTACGGTGATTTTTAGGTTTTTTTCAAAAATATTTAACTTTTTATTGAATAGTAAAGTACAGTATTTACGTTATTTAAAATTATATGTAAAGAAATGAAATTTTGAGTCATTTTTTAGTCAAGGATGATATATGCACCCATTATCATGAACTCACAATATCTATTTACTATATTATTTCATGGGAATATAAATTCTTCATAGTTTTGATCCAAAATAATAGACAATTGTATAAAATAATCAAAAACACCCATCTCCTCCCTCTATAAATGCCAGCCCCCACCACCCCTTCTCATCACATTTTTTAATTACTATATCCTATCTAGATTCTTCCCAATTACCTTCTTAACACTCTTCCCCATGGAAAATATCTTATGGTATAAACAAAATACCAAACCTAAGTTCCCTAAAAGGTTCTCTTGGAGATGATATTCAAGAGGTAAAATCCTTATTCTTTCTATTTCAAATTTATTCTTTCTTCTACCTTATCCTCATCTCCCCAATACAAAATTGCAATATAACTCAATCATCATATACATACACTAATCATATTGTATTAATTTAATATCAACCATGAAATATTTTCTCTTCCCCTTTTATCTTAAAAATAACAACTTCATCTATGATATTTCGATTCACCACCTTTATGGATGAGAATTGTTTTTCAATTACTACCTTCAAGGAAAGTAATAAAATCATTATAATAGTAAAAAAAGATTTTAAATTTTAAATTATTTCATTTTCTATTACTATTATATATTCATAATAATAATATTTTATACAAAACTAGTTTGGGTAAATGGAAAACCCTCCAAAATAAACTAATGGTTTTTCATTAATATTTTACCAAGTCAATCTTCCTGATACCAAAAATCAAAATGATATATGGGACCATTTAAAATTATGGAATTATATTAGAATAATTTCTTTCTAATTTTGGTGTTTTTACGATTGAAAGGAACTCTCTTAATTAAACTCAAGTGAACTGACCAAAAAACCATGAAAAAAACACTCCTGAAACAAAAAAATACAACATTCTAACTCATCAAAATTGATTAAATGAACTTAATATAATTATAATAAATAAAATATATATTTTATAGTTTTTGAGTTAATGGTTTAATGAATCTAATTAGAACATCTAGGATATTAATTGAATATGAAGAACCTATTCAAATATATGGTAAGGGATCTCTTTGAACCTCCAAATTACCTTTAGGTTACAGTTTCTCTATCTCCACACAAATTTATTTCTCCATTCCTATTATATAAATTTTATAAATATTTATTTATATTTTCCAAATTTATTTACCCAGATAAATGCATCATTATTTGATGGTAAATTCTTATTTAAAAATGTTTCCTTCTATATTCTTTGTTATAAGAAAGACTGATTAAAGAGAACATTTCCAATTTCTAACACATTTTCAAGTACACACCCTAAGTTTTTTCAATCCAAAAAATATTTTTCTAGGAAAACTAATTTTATCTAGAAAAATTATCTTATTTTATTGTTGGTTTTATATAAACTATTATTCCTTTGTACGCTTTAATGACTCTATAATATTTTACCTTAAACTACACTAATGTTTTTGTTTTTAAATATTATTAAACACTATCTTTATAGGTTTTCACTTTATTTTAACATAATTTATCATGATATATTCCTATTTTACATCATTAATTTCCATTTATGATTTAAATTAATTCTTTTATGAACACCATTAAGATATTTCATTTGTTATGCCTTATGACATGAATCTGAATGCCATTTCATTCCATGGGTAACCCATATATGTATTCCTAATATTTGATTATTTATGTGGAACACATATGAATGAACAGGTTTTTATTTGTGAAACCAAATATCACTCTCATCCTTTGGGAAATTTATAGTCTTATGAGATGTCAAACATGGGATTAAGAAGTAAACCTAATCCATTATGATACTTTTACCACCATGTGATATTGTATTGAATGTTAGCATCAAATTTTATTTATGTCATTTTATATATTGTTGTCACATTCCTATGTTTTCATGTTCACATGATCCACTGTTATATATGATTTTCTTCTTTAGTTTTATTTATGTTCCAGGTATTTTTATGAAATCATGTTATACTTTCTAACCGATGTTTTCTTGTTTATTCTTATATTTATTCCCTTAGTGAGATTTTTTACTTTTCTATTTTGTCTATGTATTCCCTAGGATATATAATGAAAATATAGGATGTCAACATAAGTTACGATAGTATTATGGAATATTAATATAGTGATGTTTTATTATATTTCCATGCTTTAAATTTCATATACCTAGTCATCAAAAGACATAAGAATTTTCATTTATATGTTTTTATTTGATGGATAATTATTCATATAATCATTTAATAATATTTTTAAATGGTTATAGTAACTATATGATAGGAATATAATAAAAATTTAAAATTTTACCCTGCATATCAAAAATCATAGTCATGAGTCATATCATAAGGATTGGTATTTCATAAGACATGAATCACAAGGGTATTAAATAATATGATCCATGATAGAATAATAATATCACAAGACATAAAATTATATCATATACATAATAATGTAAAATATTTTTTCAAAGATACCCACAAATAAATTCATAACATGTTAAGCTTATGTTCATAACCTCTATACCTATTTCAATCTTGGACTAACCATATATGCACCCTCCTTTTTTGATTGGGATAACCACTTGTGTATCCTATAATATCATATCACATTTATCATTACAAAATTAATTAGAGGGGGATATAGGTCCCACCCAACACATAATGAAAATCAAACACGTGTTTTCCATAAGATCATAAAATATTAATCATATAAAACCACTTTAAATGAAATGGGTATCATAAACATTTCAACTTACCATAACCTCTGAAAAAGAGACAATTTTTATAATCATATCATTAATTCATTATTGTATACACCATGGATAAATGAGTGGGATTCATAATATTTGTATCATGGTATAACCATTGAAAGAAAAATGGGTTTTATCAATATCCATTCATCTTAAACATAAACCATTCAGACAATGAATAAGAATGATATCATGGTATTATAACCCTAGTAAAGCATAAGTAACATAAAATGATGTCACATTAGAAGGAAAATTATTTTGATATTTTAATTGGAAAATTTTTATGATTAAAATAACATTTCTTTGTAAATAATTTTATAAAACATGAAATATAATAGAAATAATTTTCATTGAAATGAAACATCAAAAATTAATGTTGAATCTTTAAAGCCATTAAAAACATTTCTTGAAGAAAATATACTTTCAAATTTTTAAAAAAATAAAAGAGAAAACATTAAAAATTTACTTTTTAAAATTTAATCCTAAAAATTTAAAAGTAAGATTAAGATAAACTAATGTTTATAATGAAGATAATTTTTTTTAGACCATAAACTTTAGAACGAATATTCTTTTAAAAATTTTAGTCAAATCCCAATAATTATTATTTTTTAAATGACATGAATATTACATTTATAATATTTGAAATTAATGAAATTGGTATAATTTAGTTAATATTTATTTTTTTAGTGGTAAAAAACATTTCTAATAACCCTTTGGAAAAATTAATTTGGATGAAATTTTTTTTCAAAATGAGAAATATATGAACAACTTTTTATTAAAAATATTTTCTCAATTATTTTAAGTACCAAAAAGTGTAAAAACAATACTATTACCTAGAGAAAATATTGAATTAATATAGTATGACAATATTAATGATAATTACTGAGAGTTATATCATAATATTTTACAATTTGAGACTTAATCATAAATATTTTCGATAAATGATGAGAATGTAACATCCACCTCCTCCCACATTGGTATGTCAAAATCATATTATGAAATAAAATAATGAAATTAAATTAAAATATTAATAACCTAAAATAATTTATTACTGATATAGTATGTAAATGGGGAATTATATACACCTTATAGAATTAGTTAGGTGTATAATAGAACACTTGTCTCAGAGAAGGAAAATTATGGAAAAAATATCTTACTGCTTTGGAAACATTTGAACTATAACCCCCATGAAAGAGAGATATTCCTATGGTTATAAAATCATAATAATATTTAGTATATTAGTAATAATATAAATTCATTGGATGTATACGCATATTTAATAATAAATATCTGGTGAATTTGTATATGTCTCCCAGAAGTAAATGACAGACTAGAAATCCCTTACCGCTTTGGTAATCATTTGAACTAGAATCCCCAATAAATCATAAAATCTATTGATACATAAAATATCATTATAAATATGAGATTAATGATATAACATGTCTAAAGGGTAGTATATACATTATATAAAGGAAACAATTGGTGATTTTTCATATGTCTCCCAAACAAAAGAGACTACAAATCTCGTACCGCTTTAGTAATCTTTTGAATAGTAATACCCAATATATAATAACCTAAAATGAAACGTTAAATAACCTTAAAATTATTATATATATGATATAACCTATTAATTAGGTAGTATATAACCCACACATTGTAAATTAGTGGTGAATTTTCACATGTCTCCATGAAATGAAAGAGAGAATTGAAATCCATTAACAATTTAACAATTATTGAATCATAAGACCCAAGAAATAATTACATGAAAATAAAACATTATGTATCATAAAAATGAGTTCAATAATGATATAACATTTAAAATGTTTAGCATATACACCAAATAACAGAAATGAGTGGTGAATTTTCATATGTCTCCTAGAAATAAAAAAGAGACTAGAAATCCCTTTCCGCTTTAGAAATACTTTTAATCATAATCCTGAATAAATAATAAAATCAAATGAAACATTAAATACACATAAAATAAGTAGATTCATCATATAAAATTTCATTTGATAATTTTATACACAACATAAAATATAATAGAAGTGAGTTTTAAAATTCCTCCCAGAAATAAAGAAGAGACTACAAATACCTTACCCCATTAGTAATATTTTAAATCATAAAACCCAATAAATAATAACATAAAATGAATCTTTTAAGATAATTAAATGGTGGATTTTAATTGTATAACATGTCAAAGGGGAAGTATATACACCATAAAAAATAAATTAGTTGTGAATATAAATATGTCTTCATGAAATAAAAGAGACACTAGAAATCCCATACAGCTATATTAATTTTATGAATCATAAGCCCCAATAAATAATAAGAAAATATGTAACCATAAATATCATGAAAATGATAATATTCTTGATATGACATTTCAATGGTATGGTATATACCTCACACAAAAGAAATGAGTGGTGAATTTTTATATATCCTAGAAATAAAAGAGAGACTATGAATCCCTTACAACTTTCATAATCATTTGAATTATATTTACAAATAAAGAATATAATAAAATTTAAATTTAAATATCATTTGAAAATATAGATTCATGATACAATATATAAATTTTGAAGTATATATACATCACAAAAAATGTAACATCCAAGGTATTTATAGAATAACACCATTTCATATCTATTAATATTTATGAATAAGATATTAATTTTACATTAAATATTAAACTTTGTCTAATAGAATACTCAATGTGTAGAAATGGTTTTCTCTGAAATCTTACATTGTGCACAAAATTGAGTTATACCAAAAAAATAATATAATAATATTATTATTATTATTAATAGTAGTTAACACCTTGTTGTTGTATTGGAAAGAGTGAATAGAACTAACTACTATATGATTACACATTTTAATTAAATGTTTTTACATTTATCCAATAAATTTTAGAAGCTTAAAATGAGAATGAGTCCAATTTTATGTAAAAAATACTCTAATATTTTTAAAAGCACGTTTTACCTCCTTTTGATAGAGAACCATTTTAATACTCGTTTTTGAATATTTTACATGTTATATTGGAAAAAATAACTTCTTGTTTTAAATAATAACATTTAATATAACTTTGGTTGAAATTTTGTTATTTTTCTGATAAAATTCATATTTTAATGAATAGTGAAATATACAAAAAAATTATTCAACACCGCCTTTTAGTCTAATATATTTACATAGTTAGATTATATTTTTAATTTATTTTAATGTGTAATTTGATTTTTTTATCATTTAATCCAATTATTTTCATTGTAAGATATTTCTAATTTAAATTCGATATAGACACATGTTAATATTTTTTGTAGTTTTTACTTCTTAAAACACGACTTTCTATTTTTAACTACATGAATTAATTTTAAATTAATTTATACCAATTATATATTTTGAATTTGGAGAAATAGATTTCATTTTTGGAATCATAAGTTCCAAATAATGTAAATTGGTCCCCTTTACTTTTTTTGAAATTTTGAATAGTGACCTCATTTATTTTTTATGTACCATGGTTAAATGTTAAATCAAGAAAATATGTGTAAAAATAATATTATAATGATATAAAACTACACTAACACATGTCTGAATCCTATTAGATGAGATACAGATGACCATTGGTATCCTTGGGACGATTTTAGGGCCCCATGGAGCCACTTGGGTATGATAATTGCATGTTATAATAATTAATTTAAAGTAAATAAAAATACAACACAAACATGTATCTTCTTGACTAAAACAAATTTTTGGTGGGGGTATATAATTGATCTCTTTGTGTTTAAATAGTCATTATAAAGATAAAAATATTTCTTACATCATGGAATTTTATTTATACTTTTTTTACATTAAATAAATTAATTTATTTATGAAACAATGATGATGAAGTGATTACCTTATTAATGAAAGATTCAAATAAATGATATTATAAATATTAAACTTAATGTAATTTGAACATTTTTTTCGATACAATAATTTTTTTCATGATTAGGACCTATTATATTTTAGTTAATTTATTTTTATTGAATTTTTCATGTTGTTATAAATTAACAAAAATAATTTATTGAATTGTGTCAAAATTAACATAAATAATGTTTTACAACAAATATTTTTTTATTAAATGAAATAACAGTAATAAAAATATATGATTCCATAAACTGACTTATATAATGTTAAAAAATCATTAATTATGAACCTTAATTTCACTTGAATTTTATAGTAACTATATTAACCATATAGTGTTAAAATTCAAGAAGACATGGTAAGAGTAAATTTATTTAACTAATGGTTAAAGCCAAAACATAAGGATATATTTGTAACATAAACTTATCTAAAACCTATTGGTTGAGAGATTTTAGACCTATAATCACCTTATACTCTAAATATATCACTTTTAATCTATTATAATTCGAATATTAATTTATAATAATATAATATTTTATGACATTGCAAAAGTGGTCCTCCTTCCTCTCATAAAAGGCCATCACCTCTACCCACTTACTCGCACCTTTCAAGCCCATGGAATCATCCAAATTCAACTCAAAAAAGCTCCCAACATACAAAATTTTCTCATATATTCCTTACCTTTGGATGAATGAAAATCAAGGAAGCCTTTTGGCTCAAATCCGTAGGAGTTTTTTGTGTAGAGGTAACGTTTTCCCTCATGCTCCTTTCATTAATTCTATTTCTCCAACTCCCTAACCACTATTTATTCCATTATTTTATAACAAAAAAAGTATCCTAAATATAATATAATATTTTTATTCTTTGTGTTCTACATAAAAATATACACAACTCCATCTAATGGACATAGAACAAATTTTTTATGTGTACAGTGAACTACTCCCTCACAAAATGTTGATTGTTCAGTTTTCTCCTACAACCTATCATGGTGGAAATTATGATAAAAATGTATTTATATATGATATATATTATTATTATATTGTCTCTATTCTATATTAATTTTCATTTACAATATAAATTTGTGCTTTCCATAATGTATAAATATGATAATTTCATTTGAGGAAGTGTGGACTACCACGCCCTCAAAGTGATATGACTTGTTCATGCTATACATGGAATGTATAAAGGATGTTTTTATTAAACCTATGATACATACTTGAAATTAATATTTTACTAGTATTATAATATACACTTATATCATTTTACTATTATTCTATTAATATGACAAAGAAATTAAAGTAGCATTCATGCGTACATACGGCATATCGTCTCCATGAACGACACATTTCATTTCTTATCTCCAAATATTAGGGATATTATGAATACATATAATATATATATATATATGATATTTAAATCTTAAATAATATTTTTTTGATGATTTACTATTGACTACGCGGACAATTTTCATCAAAACAAGTTCATTTTTGACTCAAGTACCGAAGATCAACAAAACAATTGATATGAACATAAATAATTATGTAATTTTAATAACATGATAATAAATTATATAAAAGGAAAATATAACATAACAAGGTTCTTAAGAAATTATAAACTAACTTATGTATATTATTCTGGAACATAACGATTGTATATGACGAGAAGGACTCAAGTTAATGGACTTCATATCAATCTCAATTTATTGAGGCATATTTTGATTATATACACCTCTCTCTATTATATGAGGTATAATTATACCCTTTTTATTTTATTATAATTCAATGGTTTTCAAAAGTAATATTTTTCTATGATATGTTTTACTAAATGTAAAAAAGGAATGTTTCTAACATATGTGATGACAATGACTCCTTCACCACTGTAATCATTATTTGATATTTGGATTCCTCTATAAGCCTTACTTTTTTTAAATGGAAAGGAAATAACTTATTCATTTTGGGGTGTTTTTGTATTGAAAATGGGTTTTAATATGGATTTACTATTTCAATATCATTAAATTATTTCATGTGATTATAAATGAAATTTTATGAGTAAAATGATCACTACTGGAAAATAGGTCTATACCCACGGTTTTGCAAAAAACAGTGGGTATCAGGATAGTAGGTGACCCTATACCCACTATTTTGGAAAACCGTGGGTATAAGCCACCTATACCCACGGTTGTACCAAAAACCATGGGTATAGTTTTCTTTTAAGACCTATACCCATGGTTTTGGAGAAAACCGTGGGTATTGGGTATTTTCGAAAGACCTATACCAACGGTTCTTGAAGAAATTAGGTATTGCTATTTTTTTGAAGACATATACACACGATTCTCCAGAACTGTGGGTATAGATTTCCCGTGTTATGGTGGGGAAAATAATTATGCGGGACATTGGAAAAATTTGGCGGGAAGACATTTTTTCACGGTTTTGATAAATATATTTTTATACATATAAATATATGATTTCAAAAATGAATTAGCTCGGTTGGTCCATCGGTTAGGCGCGGTCATGAGGTTCTATGCGAGGTGTGGGTTCGAAATCCCACGGGAACTTTTTTTTGAATTTCAATACCAAATATTAATATATATAATCATATATATATTTATACTATAGATATAATTTTCAGCTCGGTTAGTGGCAGGGTTGCGTGTCTTAGCTCTAGTCCTAGGTTCGAAACCCACTGGCTCTTTTTTTGAATTTAAATATCTAATATTTATAAATATAAGAAGATATATGTACATATAACAGATAAAAATACCAGCTTGGTTGGTGGCCTTGGTTATGAGGGTTAGCGCCAGTTCCTGGTTCGAAAACTACTGGGAGAGTTTTTTGAATTTAAATACCCCGCAGTTTGAAAACTGTGGGGTCTGTTGTGTGCCATGCTGGGACAGCCCGTGTGCCGCATGTGACGCCCCTATACCAATGGTTTGGAGAGAACTATGGGTATAGGCTGATACCCCTATACCGATGCCATTCCAGCCCACGGTTCCCAAAACCGTGGGTATAGGTCATTTTTCCAGTAGCGGTTGATAACAGAAATCATTTATGTTTTATTATTATATAAAGGTACTTGGACATTTGATAGGTGGTTACATTAAAAACCAATGATAGGAGGTTACATGATAAACCAAGGATCAGTGGTTCCAGGATAAACCAAGGATGGGTGGTTAGGTTATATCCTCTAATTCATTGGGTATCAAAATCGGTCATATGGCTATTCTATTTAGTGATATGTGTGGAAGTTGACCGTATGGTTAATCCATTTAAGTATGTTTATGTAATAAGTTACCTTTATATTGTATATTTTGATTTCTATGTTATTTATGGTAATATTTTTATTACAAAATGGTATGAATTTATCTCATCATTAGTGAAGTATATATACTACTTCTTAAAGGTGAAGTGTATTACATTATGATAATGTAGTCATGGTTTTCATTTTTTTTCCCCAGACTAATTGATTTCTTTTGTTCTGTATCCATTACATATATTTTCATGCCCATCCCATTTTTTGAAATGTTATTCAAAATAAATAATGAATTATATAGTCAAGGATGGGATCAAGGAAAAATTATGTTGTTAAAACATGAAATGATACCCTGTTTATTTTTAAACAGTTTTTGTTTTATTAAAATAATATATTGTGAGTATAAGTGTGTAATTATAGTATTAATGTTTTTGTGTATGAGTTATAACATAATTCTATAAATATTGTGTGCTGAAAATATCCTCAATGTGAATTAAATTTAATTTCTGACTTATCTCAACATTAAGTAATGTTTAAGGATGGGGCCTTATAGTTGGTAATAAAGGGAGGTTTACATTAATTTAAGGGTTAGGATATGGTTAATAGAATATCCATAAAATATATTTTACTTTATTATCAAATTGAAATAGAATTTTAGGATTATTATGTTTCTTCATATATGATACTTCCATTTAGAATGTTTTTCCATCGATTAAATAGGGAATATGTGCTAAGATGACATCCATAAGAAAAAAACCTTCCAACTCAGCAACTTGATATGGTTAGAATTAGAACTGAATAGTTTTTTATAGTGATGGCTCAGTTGACTCAGGTGATAAATGGTGGTTCTATTTATTGTTTATATTTTTGTTTATTCTAAAAGTCATAAAGAGTATGAAATTCTCATAAGGATTTTTTTTCAAACCAAAAATGAAAATAAACAATATGGAAAGTTAATAAAGTGTGAGTGTTGGTCATAAAAAATTTCATTACATGGTCACATTGTTTCTAAATATGGAATAACTATTGATCCTGCTAAAACGAATGTTGTTAAATAATGTCCAAGTCCCAAAAATAAAACCATGATTCATATTTTTATTGGTTTAGCATTTTATAACTAGAGGGTTGTTGAAGATTATTCGTGGATATCTATCCCACTGACTAAGTTAACTTGAAAAGGTGTTATGTTCATTTGGACAAAACAATCTGATGACTGTTTCTAATAATTGAAAAGGAGATTGGTAAATGCTCCAATTTTGGACCTACCTCCCAAGAATGGTAAATTTGTTATCTATAGTGACGAATCATTAAAACGACATGGTTGTGTCTTAATGAATAATGATCAAGTTATTACTTATCCTTCAAGTCAGTTAAAACCTCGGGAGTTAAATTATTATACACATGATTATGAATTAGCGGCTTTTGTTTTTTCATTAAAAATTTGGAGGAATCATTTGTATAGCGTAAATTGTGAAATATGTACTGATCACAAAATTGTGAAGTATATATTGAATAAAGAAGAATTAAGCATGAGGCATAGGTGCGGGTTGGAATTAATCAAGGATTATGATTTCTTGATTCATTTCCATATAGAAAGAAAAAAAAGTGGCCTACGCTTTGAGTCAAAAGAGTAATGCTACATTAACCATGCCTCATTTGGAATCAGATACTTTGGTTTTTGATTTAAAGAAATTTTGATTGGAAATTTTTGGTGTAGGTAATTCCTCTATTTTGTTTTTGGGGGAAGTGGAATCATAGAGATCATATTGAAAGAAAGCATAGAAAGAAGATAGTGAGTTTTATAAAAAGGTATAATTGGTTAAGAAGGGTATGTTACTTGAATTTAACTTTATTTAAGACTCTGTTTTTAGGTTTGGAAAGAGATTATGTGTTCCTTTTCATTCTGAGTTGATGAAAGAGTTGTTATGCACATATAATTGTTATCCATTTTTAGTTCATCTAGGAAGTACTAAGTTGTACATAGATTTTTAGGAGTATTACTAGTGGGATGGAATGAAAATAGATATCTATAACATTACCCTAAGATGTTTGATTTTTCAACAGGTTATAGAAGATCGGTAGTTACCAAAATGGATGCTTCGGCATTTTTTAGTGCTAAAGTGGAAATGGGAAAAAATTTCCATGGATTTCATAGTGGGATTAATAAATATTTATTGAGGTAATAATGCAATCTAGGTTATATTTTATAGATTGAATAAATCATCTTATTTTCAACCTATTCGATATACTCTGTCTCTAGATAAACCTTCTTGATTATATATTAAAGAGGTAGTATGATTACATGGAGTTCCCATCTCCATTATATATGATCGTGATCTCAAGTTCACTTCTAACTTATAGAAAGGCCTTAAAAAGACATTTGGGACTGAATTAAATTTTAGTAGATCTTTTCACCCTCAATCAGATGGGTGGTTATAATTAACAATTCAGACTATAAAGGATATGTTATGTTCTTGTTCAATAGATTAATAGTGATGTTGGGATCAACATAAATCTTTGGTTGAGTTTTCATATAATAATAGTTTTTATTCAATTATACAGATGGAACCATATGAAGTGTATGGAATTCAATGTTGAACTATAGATTTTTTGGATGAAGTAGATGAAAGGAAGTTGATGGGACCAGAATTAGTTGAAGAAATGGATGAAAAAGTTTAGTTGATTCAGAAGTACATGAGGACAACATAGAGAAGGAAGAAAAGTTATGTGGAAAACCAGAGGAAGGATCTTACTTTCATGGTAGGTAATCATGTCTTTCTCAATGTGTCTCTATGGAAAAGTGTGATATATTTTGGTAAGAAGGGATAGTTGAGTCTGTGGTTCATTGGATCCTATGAAATCCTACAGAAAGTTGCATCAATTTCCTAATGGTTGGATTTACCTCCTTGTTTATCCCAAGTACACAATATTTTTTTATATTTCAATGTTAAAAAAGTATATGTTGGATGTTTCTCATGTTCTGAGTCCTTAGGTAGTTTAGGTTGAAATAATATTTCATATAAGGAACAACCAGTATAGATTCTTGACCGTAGAGAGAATGTGTTATGGATTAAAGTGATTCATGAGGTAATGGTTTTGTGACAAAATCATATTGTTGAAGAGGTAACATGGGAATCTGAAAATTCTATGCGAGATAAATACCCCCACATATTTGATGAGTAAATAAAATTGTGGGGACACAATTTCAAAAGGAGGGGAAGGATGTAACATCCTAGGTATTTATAAAATAATAATTTTTCATAACTATTTATATTTTTGATTAATATATTAAATTTATTTTAAATAGGAAAATTTTTCTAATAGAATACTTGACACGCAACATCAGGTTTCTCCGAAATCATATGTTTCACACAACATAGAGTTATACAGAAAAATAATATATTATTATTATTATTATTTTAAATGGTAATCAATGTGTAGTCGTTGTATTGGAAGAAATTAACACAACTTCCCAAAATATTACTAATTTTTTTTTAAAAATGTTTCTATAGTTATCCAATAAATTTTGGAGGCTTAAAATGATAATCAATCCAATTATATAAATAAAATACACTAATATTTTAAAAAACTCATTTTATCGGCTTTTGATGGAGAATCCTTTTTAAATCTTGTTTTTTATACATTTATATATTCTCTTTAAAAAAAATAAACTTTTTATTTAATATAATATCATTAAAATTTACTTTGTTTGATATTTTGTTATTTTCTCATAAAATTCATATTTTAATGAATAGTGAAAATACTGAATTTTAATTGAAAACTGCCTTTTCGTCTAATTTAATAATATAGTTAAATTTTCTTTTTAATTAGTTTTAAAAATTAATTGGATCATGTTTTTATAATTTAAACAATTTTGGTCATGGAAAGTAATTTCACATTGAAATTTGATAAAACCCATGTCAATCTTTTGATAGTTATTTTCTTCTTAAAAACACGCTTTCTGGTTTTTACAACGAGAATAAATATTAAATTTATTTCAATTTTCTTTTGTTTTGAATATGGAAAAATGTATAAAATATCTGGAATCAGAAGGAAAAAATAATGTAATTAGGTCCCATTTATTTTTTGGACATTATGAATAGTAACTCCTGTAATTATTTTTATTTAATAATGTTAAAGGGTAAATCAGGTAAATAAGGGTATAAAATAATATTATAATAATATAAAACTATCCTAACACGCGTCATAATCCTATTTTATGATATATTTCTGATAATGGGATTCCTTGGGCCTATTTTAGGACCCCCATAGTGCCACATGGGAGTGATAATGGCATGTTATAATAATTAATTTAATGTAAAGTGAAATATAACACAAAAATGTATCTTTTTACTAAAACACATTTAATGTGGGAATATATAATTGATATATTTCACTATAAATAGTCATTATAAACCTAAAAATATTTCCTACATCATGTTATTTTATTAATAATTTTTTAATATTAAATAAATAAATGTATTTATGATATAATGGTGATACAATGATTACCTTATTGATGAAAGATTTCAAATAAATGATATTATAAATATTAGAATAAATATAATTTGAAAATTTTGATGGAATCGTAGAATTTTATGTATTATTATAAAATTTTATATTTGATTTAATGTAGTTTTTTTGAAGTAATTAAGTATTTATGACCTCAACAAAAAAATAATTTCTAAAAAGTGTCAAAATTGACAAAATTTGTTTCTAAAACAAATACTATTTTATTAAATTGTATAATAATTTTAAAAATATTGGATTCTTCGAAATGAATTGGATATTGTGAAAATTTTCATTATTTATCCACTAGAGGATTTCTTTTCATGTTATAGGAATTATATTAACCATATAGTTTAAAAATACAAGAAGACATGGTAAGAGTTAATTTATTTAATTAAGCGTTAATGTCAAAAGATAAGAACGAATTTGAGACATAATCTTATAAAAACCTATTTTATCAGATTATTTAAACCCATATTCAACTTATACTCTAAATATGTAACTTTGGAGCTATTATAATTATAAAATAAATTTATAATTAAATAATATTTCAATACATTCATAAAGTGATCGTCCTCTTTCTTAAAAAAGGCCACCACCTCTACCCACTTATTGACACCTCTCAAGCCCCTTAGATCTTCCAAAATATAATAAATTAGATCCTAACAACCGTAATTTCCTTATAGAATAAGTACCTGGTGAATAAGAAAACTCAATGAATCTGTTTGGCTCAAATCAAAATGAGTTACCCGATTTAGTGGTAGCATCATCTCTCAAACTCCTTTCATTTATTTTCATTCTCCAACCCCTAACCACTATTTATTAAATTATTTCATAAAAACAATATCCTAAATATACTAAGATTTTTTTATTCTATGATTTCAACGAAAACATACAAACACCACCATCTAATGGATATAGAACATATTTTTTCTTTGTATGGTGAACCAATGCCCCCACGAAACGATGATTTTTCAATTTTCTCATTCCCCCTCTCATGGTGGACAACATGATAGATCTATATTTATAGATGATATATATAATGTTTATATTGTATCTATGTTTTGTAATTTTTATTAAAAATATAACTGTACGTTTTCCATAATGGGTAAATACAATAATTTCAATTGAGGAAGTGTGGACTACCGCCCAATCAAAGTTATATGACCCGTTCATGAAATACATCAAAAATATAAATGATGGATTTATTAAACCTATGATAAATACATGAAATTAATATAATACTAGTTTTATAATATATATTTATATTTTTTTATTATTAATAATTAATATGATAATGAAATGAAAGTAGCGTTCAAGCGTACGTACGGCCTACCATCTCCAAGAATGGTGCATTTCATTTATTATATCCAAATATTATGGATATTATAAATACATATATACTAGATATATGTGATATTTTAATGATGAATAATATTCTAGATATGATTTACTTTTGACTACATGGACAATTTAAATCAAAGCCTTTTCATTTTTAACTCAAGTAACGAATATCAAAAAAACGACCGATATGAACTTATGTAATTATGTAATTTAAATAACAAGCTGATAAATGATAAAAAACGAAAAATAAACCTGAAAAAGTTTCTCAATAAATTATAAATTAACCTACATTTATTATTTATGGATATAACGATTTCACATGATGATTCATACTCAACGTAAGGGACTTTATCTCAATCTCATTTCATTAAGGAATATTTTGATAATATACATCTCTTTATTTTATATGGTGTATAATTATAACCATTTTATTTTAATTTAATTAATATTTTTTCAAAAGAATAATTTTTCCATGAAGAGTTTTACTAAATGAAAACAAATGTTTTCTGTGTATGAGGCAACAACGAATCCTCCACCGTTGTAACCATTATTTGATATTTATATTCATCTTTAAGTTTTAATTTTTTAAAGGAAAGGAAATAAATTATTCCCTTTAGGTGTTTTGGTATTGAAAATGGATTTGAAAGTGGATTTACTATTTAAATATCTTAAAATGGGATTTTGTAATTTCAAGCGATATTTAATGAGTGAAATGCTGATAATTTCAGTCATTTAGGTTCTATAATTATATATTGGTACTTCTACATTTGACGGGTGGTTACGTGAGAAACTAATGATGGATGGTTACATGATAAACCAAAAATGGGTAGTTCCATGATAAACCAAGGATGTTGGGATATGTTATAACCTCCTATGCATTGGGTATGGAAGTCAGTTGTATGCTTATTCTATTTAGTGATATGTGTGGAAGTCAAATATATGGTTATTCTATTTAAGTATGTTTATGTCCGAAGTTACCTTTATATGTTATATGTTTTTTTCAATGGGATTTTTGGTACTAGTTTTGTTAAAAAAGTGTAAGAAATGTGCTTATAATTAGTGAAGTATATTTACAAATTTTTAAAGGTGAAATGTATTACTTTAGGATAAAGTATTCATGGTTTTCATGTTTTCCCAAGACGAACGATTTTGCTTATTTTTGTATCCATTACTAAGTTTGTTTTATGCTCATTCCATGATTTGAAATATGTTTCACATGAATTAAATTAAAATTGGGTCAAGGATGTGATCAAGGAAAAGTTATGTTCTTAAAAAATAAAATGATTCCATATTTATTTTTAAAGAGTTTTTTTTAGGAAAAAATAGATAGTGAGTAAAAGTGTCTACTTGTGATATTTAAGTTGAAATGTATGAGTTATGAAATAATTCTAAAATATCTAAATAATAAAATATCCTTGAAGTTAATTAAATTCCAATGTTGAATTATCACATGATTAAGTAATGTTTAATTTCAAGAATTATACAAAAGGAACAAGTGGTGAATTTTTATATGTCTCTCGGAAATAAAGTGGAGACTACAACCCTCTTACCACTTTAGTAATATTTTCCTTCATAAATACCAATATATCATAAAAAATGAAACATTAATTACATTAAATGGATTATATTCATGATATAACAATACAATAGGTTATAACATAACCCACACCAAACAAATGCGTGGTGAATTTTCATGTCTCCCATAAATAAAAGAGGGGCAAGAAATCGCATACCTTAACTCATGACTTCAATCATAAACATCCAATGAACATGTTTAATAAATATATGTTTATTATAAATATATTAAAGAAAAATATTTATATATATAATACCATAAATGATTTTCTTCTAACATTGTATTTTTTATTTTTTATCAATTCAATGTTAAATTAACATTTCGAGTAATAACTGCTTTGTCTTACATATATGATGGGATTTTTTATTCTTGATCATGTTACATTGATCTTATTTCCATAATATATAATTTTTTAACCATGAAATAAATATTATATTTATTAAGTATATATATTTTTAAATTATTTTATAATATATAAAAATATAAAATAAAATACAGTGTTCATTGAGTCAATTGGTCGTACGTACGCATGAACATTGATTCCTTTTTCATATAATATTAAAATTAACTATGTTAAATGACATATTATCATTAAAAATGGTTTATATATCATATATATCACATATTTCTATTATAATCATGCTTATTACCTTCAATTTAAATTTTTAATTAATCGCATCGCTTCACGCAGTGGTAGTCAGCTATACACATGAGTAACATTATCATATGCCCACAAAATGGAAATAATAAAGTTATGTGTAAAATAATAAATATAAAAGAATAATAATATCATAAATATCATATATAAATAATAAATCCATCATTATATCTAATCATGAGGGGTTGTAGTGGAAAAACATGACATACATTCATGAGGAAGTAATCCTCCGTACACATGAATGGTGATTCCATAACACAATTAATGGGCATGGAGACGGTTGTAGGTCATTCCCATAACATAAAAACATATAATTATATCTATTATATCTATATTAATATATAATAATATTTAAATAATAATTTAATGTGGTTATCGATGTAATAAAACAAAATCATTTATTGCAGAATGTTGCATCATCTTCAGGTATCCTCCTCAATATTGCACAAAAATCCTTCCAAGGTTCAGTTTCAGCCCACAATAATACATCTAGGATGATAGGAGGAAGTTAGAATATGATTTTGGAAGCTATTTTCTATAAAAAAAATTAAGGTTTTAATAGAAATAGAGAATGGGTGACCGTTGATAAGGCAGGTGAGTTGTACACTTGTAATTTATTGAAAGAAAGAATTTCACCAATATTTTTTCATGTCCCCACACTCCAATAATAGACCATTATAGTTCCTAGAAGTTATAATATTTATATATTTCCATAAAATTCGTTTTTTATATGCATTAAGTTATTTATAATTCTTATCTTTTTAATTTAACCCCATTGTACCCCCTCTAAATACAGCAATTTATACCTTAGCATCTGTAAAACAAATCTTACATTTTTTATAATTAATTATGGGAAAAATTCAATTTCACTTTATTAGATAATATAAATTATTCTAAGTAAAAAAATGGAATCATTTTTTCCATATTCCATTCAAATAATAGGAAAATCTAAATTTAAAATTTCGTATATGCATTGAGAATTTAAATTTTTAAAGAAAAAATGTTTCATAGTTTATAAATATTTTACCAAAAAATTAAAAATGAAATTTATTCCAATGAAAAAAAAATTATTGTAGATTTTATAATTGAAGTAATTTTACTTTATCATAAATTTAAAACATATTTTAAATTTATAAATCAATTAACTGAATATGTAGTGTTCATTTAAAAGTCAGTATTTCAACAATTCATCAAAAAAATGATTTGTTTAGAAAAATATAAAAATATTAAAATAACATTTGTTTTAATTAAAAATTTTAAAATAATTTTAATTTTTTAAAATAAATATTAAAAAAGTGTAAAAATTTAAATTTAAAACAAAATCTGCAAACGCGATTAAAAATTGAGTTTTTAGAGTAATTTTAATGTAAAAGATAATTTTTTATTGACTCAATGAATAATAATAATGAATATATGAATATCAATTAAAATATATTTATGTGTAATATATACATTACATTTAAAAAATTACCAGTTAGGGATTATTTTAATTAATTAAAATGGATAATCATTATTCACATTAAAACGGTTTCCTAAAAAACAATTATTACATTTGAATGAACTTATACTAAAATTAAATATAAAGTAGATTAAAAATTAATAATGTTGATAAAATATAAATTAATAATACTTATGTCACATTATAACTTAATGGGTAATTTAAATTACAAAATATATTGAAAATAATGATAGATTTACAGAAATCTATATTTTCACTTTTCAATGAAAAAATCAACATTTTCTAAATAAATACAAAATATAACAATGAGATAATTTTGGTATAATGTTTTAAAATATTAAGTCGATTTTATCAAATTAATTTTCTAAAATCACTAGCAATTTATTATTATTTTTTATCATAAAAATCAATGAAATCATTTTTGAAGAAGACAATTTTTTTATGAATATAATTAATTTACTAAATATTAATTGATTATTTACTTTGTGTTTATAAATATATTTAAATATATACACAATAAAAAAAATAATACTATTCATATCTACCCACTTAATGGATATTCTATAATGTTCATATATAAAATAATATTATTTCATTTTTTATTGAAGCTCGGTATTGTCTGTCATGCACGCTATCAAAAAAATAATTTTTTTCATGTAACAAAGGATAAAATTATTATTTTGTATAAAAAATATATCTAAAAATTTAAATAAATTTGAAAATGAAATTTTTTTTAAAAAATTAGGAAGTATATTTAGAAATATAAATTACCTTGAAAAATACACCATGAATAAATACATTTTGATGTCTCATGGTGGGAAAGTTGTAATTTGTACAGGTTTATGGTTGTAAATTCATTTTCAATGTATGAGCATAAAGAAAGATTAAAATTCTCTTGAGTGAATAGTGAAATGTATTCAATGCTTGGAAGGTAGTGATTGGGTGATGTACTGATAATTGGATTTAAATTAATTTAGATGTTAAAATAAAAAAAAGATATAATATTTTCATAAATGAGAAATGTTAAAATTTTATTTTGAAAAATATATTAGACAATTATCTTTTAATTAGCTTATATTTTTTTAAGGGTATATTATTATTTTCTTGGAGTTAAATAGTAATTATTTTTGATATTAAAGAGCATAATATTTCCTTAATTTTTCATTGTAATTAAATGAATTAACACCAATGAATTTCAAAAATAATGGAAATTATCACATATTAATTTTATAAGTTTAACTAGAGGATTATAGTGAAAATAAATAAAGATAATCAATTTAATTTAATTTATTAATATTCAACATTTTATCATCATGCTCATATTTTAAATAAGATGTTTTTTGGTGAGTAAAATCAGGAAAAGTGTGGATAAAATGGGTTTGACACGAAAAAATATACAATTAAATCAAAATTATTCTAGACTAGTAATAGTAACAACAACAATGGATTTCAAAAATTAATGAAGATATAATATTAGGAAATATTATATTTTTTGGATGTTGTAACCCTTGATGTGTAATATTAACTCTAGTGTGAAACTGATTCATATGAATAACTCAAGAGGCTCCCAAATATATATAATATTCATTTCCAATTTTCATAATATTAATCATGAATCACAAGGGATATAAAAGTATAAATTCAGTAGAAAGTTTATTATATATGAATAAATATGGGATATTTAAAAATAAATTGTCTTGATATTTATTTACAGTAGAATAAAACTCTATTATAGATGATTAAATGAAGGTTTGATAATAATCTTTCAATGTTTCAGAGTTTACATATGATTAAATAAAATCACATAGAATAAGATATCCAGCAACAAGCCAAAATGAATGATTAATTTATAATTACAAAATAATTTTTTCCCATTCAGAGAATCCCAATACACCATAAAAAATTTGTGAATCACCTCATAAGGATTATAAATGTTCATGAATGTAATTTTTGAAATTGTAAGATCCATCATTTGTTTTCATGGAATACATTCAATGATCCTTTTCTAAAAAATATATCCCTACATATTTTTTATGGATAAATTGGTAAATATTAAAATGTTTATGATATATCACTCATCTAAGGAAATAAAATATATTGATAATCATGGTAATATTTTATGGAATTCCAAATCAAGAACCTGGAAAACAACAATGTAGAAGAATAATCTTATATAAACCATTCCCAAAAAGATCCTTCCCAATGAACAATAAATAACACTAGAAAATATTATTTTTATGTCAAAATATTGAATCCCAAAATTTATAAATTATTTTTCATCTTAGGATTATAATAAGACTCACTATTCATTATCTTCATTCATAGTAAATTTTTTTTCAAATTCATTATATAATGTAGTTTTTCATTCTATATTTCGCTTATCATTCATTTTTTTGTCAACCATTCTTTTCAAAAATCTATGATAGTTCATTAAATTAATAGGGGAGTGATCTAAAATAGGTTTTCATAGTAATCTTGAATCCCCATTTATGGTTTTATTAATTTAATAATTTTTTCATGAAAAGATAGTGGGAGTGTTATTTATTAACGAAATGATTGTACATCATTCATTAGAATCATACAATATATTGTCACATTCTACACCCAATCAAATATTCATATCTTCCCTCATTATACTATTTATATAATATTGTTTGGTTGGTCAAGGGATAAAATATTATATTATGGATTTGAGCCTTCTATAGAATCACATACTATATTAAGGTATGTTTATCATCTTTGATAATTATAGATTGGGGAACTTAGTGTAAATAGGATATATTGAGAAGTACACTATGAATTATAATTTTATTAGGGGAATGTGTTCCATGAATGATATACAGTGGATTGTGAAATGAAATAAAAAATTGAAAAAAATTGAAAAATAACCCATGTTTCTAGATGTAAAACCAAAATCATTCTATTATAATAATAGTTTAAATTTCCATTGTTATTTTTATTCCAATCTTTTTAAAGACCACATCCTAAGTAGCCCAAAGTCGGTGCCATATATTAATACATTGGTATTGATAGAAGACTTGAATCTCAAATCACTAATCTGTATAGTTGTTTTAGAATCCATGTTACATATATTGACATTACATTACAAAATTTAAGGTAAAAACAACATAGAAACACTATTTTTGACACCCAAAAACACTTAGATATTCCCTGTAAATCATTCATAATATTCATCTTCATATCCAGGGAAAAAATAATATATAAGAAAGTAGTGATCATAGATTCTCTATAACGGTATGTAATATAGTGGAAGGTAATATAAAAAATAATGCATGGTCAATGACAAAGAAACACATGCCATTAAACAAAATCATGAACATGATATGAAAAGAATAAAAGCTTTATAAATAATACTATATAAATAATCACATGAGAAAGAAGCTTAACCATGGATATTCTACTAGTATAAAACTCACATGGATAATCAATTACTAATATCATTATGATGGAAGGGATATTATAAGAATCTAAAACATTTCATCAATGCCTCAACAAGACATCTGAAAATGATCAAGGCCTCGACCAAAACCATATCTGATAATGGGAAAGGCCTCATCTAAATCCATATCTATTTTATCTCATTAGACCTACCAATGCATCAAGGGGCTATAGAGGTCCCCACACATCACATTATAATTCCTAATAATTCCATATATGAATGGGGATAAATATAAATAACATATTCATATGAAATTTAAAAAACTTTTCCTAATCAATAAACATAATAACTAACCATTCTGAGTAACATAGTGAATGGTATGAAGATATCACACCAACAATCAAACTAATAATAAACCATTAAATAAAATTTGGTATATGATAATAATAGGTGATAAATCTCAATAAAACATAAAATTAAATACAGGTTTTTAAATAGATGAAAATACTCTAATTAAATCATTATGAAATTCTTGAGTGAATACCCATTTTAATTTACAAAGAAGAGTTATTTTGGAAAAAAAATAATTTTTAATTGTCATAATTGTCTTTATAGAACCAGAAATTAAAAAATATATTATTTCAAGACAGAATTACTATTTTTATAAAAACAATGGTGTCTTAATAGAACTTATGGTTGACATAAGAAATTGGGTAGGAAATTGAAATGTTTCATTTAATCAGGTCAGGGAACAATTGAGAAGGGAACATTATGAAACATGTATTTCTCCATAAATTAAAGTTAAAATGATATGAATATTTGATTTTGGAACATATAAACATAATATATAAGAATTAATCAAAAATAAAGAAGAATTATATATGGGTAAATATAGTGAAATAATAACCCAAAGGAAAAAATGTATGTTCGCTTAAAAACCCTCCCCTCTTGTCCAAAAGTTTTCTCCATTTTTACATAACATCATGGATAATGAAATTCGATTAATTAAAAAAATAATTAAGAACCAATCAAACATTATATGGATTTATTATCTTTTTCTTATGATCCTTTATGGTCTTGTTGAGGAGTTATAATATTAAATTTCATTGTTCAAGATTGTTCTTTTCCTTGGTTTTCATGGTCAATTTAATTTTACAAGTACATGGAAGATCATGTAAAATGGAAATAATTCTTTGGAAATGAAATAATATGATATTAATAAAAATAAATAATATTTAATGGTATTATATATTATTTTTTTCTAGATATGTGGATGTTTTGTTAGATAGAACCTTAATGATAACTGTTTAGATCATTTTAGTGGTTTTCCCATCAGAATGAAATAGTATTGTTTTATTAATTAATTTCATTTATATATATGATTTATAGAATAATAAATATGTTATAAAATGTATTATAAAACATTTTTTATCCATAATTATGGATTTATGACCATCCTTGAAGGAAGTGATGGAAAATTAAAATGCATCATCCATGATGTTCGTAAATTGACATATCACGAGCGATATTTTCATTTATATAATAAAGGAGAGAGAAAATGTGTATAAAGATAGATCACCCATTAGCATGATATGATTAAATTATATAAATAATACTACATTTATCAATGATATTTTTATAGGGGAGGTGAGGGAAGGATAAAAAAATAAGATATTGAAAAAAAATGAAGAAAAATAGATTTTACCACTTGAATTATCATCCTTGAGAACCTCCTTAAGGGGATTATTGTTGGTATTTTGTTGAGAACAGTGGATAATGGACTTGGGTGAGGGTCTAGTGAAGTGTACTTGGATAATTTTTACAAGTGTAAAATATTAGATGGGGTGAGGAGGAGAGGTGCTGAGGGGTGGGAATTATAGTGGAGGATAGTGGTATTTTGTGAATATTTTATTCATTTGTTTCTTATTTCGGCTCAATGTTATGAATAATTTGAGAATTATCACAAAAAAAATATTAACCTTATTACAGAATGTTACAGATTATGTTTCTTTCATAATTTATGACATAAGTAATAGTTTATTCATCTTATAATGTATATATACCGTAAATTACAATATTTCACTATTCACCAAAAAATCAACTATTTTAGACAATTTCCCAAAACAATTAGCCTAATAATTTTTTGATATTTATTTTTTAAAAATGAATTATATTTCTCAAAAATAATTTTATAAATTTAATAAATTTAATTTTTATATAAAAAGATCATCTATTAGAAAAATTCCAATTTCAATAAAATAACTAAGTTTATAAAACATTCAAAAATTAAATATGGTCCCATAAAATTATCCTATAATCATTAGAAAACAATATTAATATATGAATCTATTTTATGAAAATAAATTTTCTTTTAAATATTTATATATATTTTAAAATTGCATTAAATATTTATTAGTTAAGAAATACCAACATTTCATTATAAATTTTTAAAATGTTATTTACATATAATATGATATAATTATATCATACAATAATTTATAAGATTCCTAAATTTTATTTATAATTTCATAGGTGATGTTACTATTCATAATTCACATATAACTATTCTTATGTTAAAGTAACTATTTAATCCGTATAGGCTGCTTAACTTCTATAAATACCTCATATTTCATTAATTATTCATATATAAAGTTTTTATTGTGTTCTCTATATGATTTTATGTGATTTATAATATTTTAAATAATAATAATAGGGAGAATTTTATTGATAAAGTTTAGGGTCCATACATTATCCTCACCTACAAAAATCTGCATCCTAAAAATTTCTAGAATTTCAACTTTTAAAAAGATTTGGGAAGTTCTTCATCATAATTTTTTCAAGTTCCATGTCACCTATATAATTTTATGATTTTTTCAAATTACCTTTATAACATGAGTCATCTGATTCCTCCAAAATTGTTCTTTGGTGTACAAAATCTAGATAGGCTCTTCCTAGTAAGATGTATTAGGTTCCAAATCTATTTTTTTAGATGTGAGGAAATATATGGGGCCGGGTATAAAATCTCATAACAAAGAGACGTGGAACACATTTTACATTTTAGAAAGGCTGGTTTCATTGCTAAACAAAAATATAAAGCTTCACCTCACTCCATTATTTCCAAATGGCCAATATACATAGGGCTTGGTTTCTTTTTCATCCAAAATCATATAACACCCTTACAAAGAGTTTCTTTCAATAATCCATGATCTAACACTTAAAATTCCAAATCCTTTATAGGATTATCAGAATGGATCTTTTTTCTAAATTAAGCTATTTTGATATGTTTCTTAGTATTTATCACTTTTTTTGTTGTTTCCATTATATGATCTTGTCTTACAACCTTCCTTTATCCAACTTCATCATAAAATGTTGGTGTACGACCTATATTTCCATAGAATGCTACGTATGGTTCAATTTGAATAGTTTAGTGGAATCTATTATTGAATGAAAACTCTACAAAAGGTAAATACTAGTCCCAAATACCTTCAAATTCATGTTATCATGATCTCAACTAGTATTCTAATGTTTGAATGGTTATTTCAAAATTATTATATGTTTGAGTGTGATAAGTTGTGTTCAAATGAAGCTGATCATCCAAATATTTTTGAAAAATTTCCTAGATTTTTTTTCTAAAGCGTGGATCAAAATTAGACGCAATTGAAAGAGGTTCCCCATAAAGTCTTAAAGATTCTTTAATATATAGTCGTGAAAGTTTTTCCAGTGGAAAATCCTCTCTTATAAAGATGAAATGTGTAGATTTGTTTTGTAGATCAAAAAATACCAATGTTGTGTCATTATTTCTTTTGGTTTTAGGTAATAAACTGGAAAATTCTATAGTGATTTCATACTATTTATATGTATGAATAGGCATATTCGGCATGACCCCTCTAGGAAATTGTCTTCCATCCTTCACATCCTATTAGTGTAAACATCTTTTAAAATAATCCAAAATTTTATGTTCATATTATCCCACAAGAAATGTTCCTTCAAATCCATATGCATCTTATTTTTACTATGGTGTATTGAGAAATTTTAGCTATGGGAATTATCCAATAACTCCCTATTCTGATCGGTTAAAGTGGGAACAGAAAGCCACTTCGGAAATTTCATAATCTTATCCTCAAAAAAATATTCTTCTAACATCCGATCATTCACATCTTTAACTATCTTTTAAATATTCTCATCATAAAATTGAGAAATTTTAATCACCATCAACAAATATGGTTTGGAAACCATTTGAAAAATTAATGATGTTTTACGTTCCTTGATAATTTCCATAATCATATTTTTGTAATCCATGTACTCAAAATACTTGTCAATTCTCTTCTTTCTATAGCTATATTATCCTACCTAAAGAATTCATTTTATAATTTATTTTCCTTCCTTGGGTGGGAGTGTACTAAAATTTCATAATCCTTGAGTAGCTTGAGTGATCACCTCTGCCACATGTTGAGTTCTTTCTGAGATGAGATATATTTTAAACTCTTGTGATTTCTATATATCTCATATCATTCACTATAGATATAGTGTAACCACATATTCAAGAAAATATTATGGATTATTACTAAAGATCATGATTTTTATAGTTCTTTTGATTATTTTTTTATTTCCCGTAATACATAAGAAAAAGCTCCATCATTCTATGTAAGGACATAGACATGTCCTTCCTTAGAAGCATCAAAATAAATCCCAAATCCACCATTTCTTGATGGTAGAGTCTAGATCAGGGAATTCACTAATATCTTATTCAATTCATCAAAATGTTCATCTCATTATTTTTTCCACACAAAATTATCCCCTTTATGAGAAATCTTGGTTAACTGGTTTGCTAATCGGGAAAATTATGAATGAACTGTCAATAGTTTCATGCTAAACCCCTGAAACTACATACCTTTGTTATGTTTTTTAGTGTAGGACATTCCAAAACATTATTTTTCTTCATATTATCAAACCAGATTCCATCCTTACAAAGAAATATGTCCCAAAAAAATAGATTGAATCCAAAATTCACACTTTCTAAACTTCCCATATAATTCATTTCTTCAAAGATCCTCATAACAATTCGCAAGTGATTCTTAGGGTTATCATATATTTTTTAGTATACCAAGATATAATCAATAAATACAATAGAAAAATTGTCAACATATTCCTTGAAAACTCTATTCTTTAGATCCATGAAGACATAGGGTGCATTAGTTAGTCCAAATAGCATTACTGTAAACTAATTATGTCAATACCTAGTTCGAGATTTTATCATGGATATCGCTTCCCTCCCCGCATGTAGTTAATGATATACATATTGAAGTTTAATCTTTAAAAAATATTGAGCTCCATGATTTTGATCGAATAAATCATCAATGTGAGGCAGGGTATACTTATTCATTATTATAATAGAATTAATTTCTCTATAGTCAATGCAAAACATCATGGATCTATCTTTCTTCCTGATAAAGATAAAAAGGGCTCCCAATGGGAAAAATAGGGAAAATAAATCTCTTATCACTCAAACCCTATATTTATTTCATTAGATCCACAAATTTTACAGTGATTATTCTATAAGGAGTATTTGATACAGGTCTTTCAATATAATTTAAATCAATAGAGAACTCATCTTCCCGCTATAGAGGATTTCCTGGTAAATCATCTTGAAATACAAGAATATATTCTTTCACAGTAGATTCATCTTAAATTTTATGATTTAATTCCTTATAAAAAGTAGACGTTTTCTCTTCCTCCAAAAGAATTTCATTTAGAAGAGATATTGTACGTAGATCCAGATATGACTCAGATGATGATGTTTATGCTCTAAATATAAGGGATTCAAACTCTTCTTCACCAATAATAATTTCCTTCTTTTTGAAATATATTTTTATACCATGTTTTTAAATCCAATTCATTCCTATTATTTTATAAAATTAAATCATAGGTATAATGAAAAGTTTATCTACTAAATAATGTTTATGAGTCATAAATGGGAATGAACGACAGAAATTTTTTTCTAGGATACTTATGTTATGTGTTAGTTCTGAAAACTACATTATTAAATAAAATGGTAATGGTTTTATTTTTTTGAAAAACTAGGAAGATATTAAATAATTTGATGATAAAATATCAAATAAATCATTGGATAAGTTTTAGGAAATGATTAAATTTCATTCCACCATATCATTAGGAACTTTAACATAATCTATTCTGATCGCATAATCTTGGAACTCCTCCCTTTGGAATTTTTGTGAAAAGTTTCCTTGACAATTAGAGAAATTATTTTCAGAATGGTCTATATCATTACAATTATAGAATTTAAATTTGGTAGCTTCAATCATTCCCATTAAATCATTAGCATGATTTACTTTCTCACTGCACTTTTAGAAAACTCCTTTTTCATTTATGTTGGAACGAGGATGTTTTCAACCACAATTAGTGTATGTTGTAAAATTCCATTTATCAATTATTTTCTCTACCACCCTCTTCTTCTATTTTTTACCCTTAACATCAGAATTCATAGAGAATTACTTATCTAACTCGATATCACATGAGACTATATCTTTATTATATAATATATTTTTTGAGAACAACACTATTTAGAGGAATGGGTTTTAAAAATTAAAAATTCAATCAATTTTTCTCCTTAAATTAATTATGTAGTCTGAAACATGTCTTTGAAGCCTTTTAATGTTGGATTCATACTTCATAACATTTTCATCCTCTTTCTCCACTTATTTTTCTCAATGGAAATATTTTTCTAGTAAAATTTCCATAAAATCCCTCCATTCCATATTTTCTGTTTTTCCTCCTACTTTGTGTTCTGAATCAAGAAACACGATTGATCAATATTTCATAGGACATGACACACTACCATGATAACCTTCTCCATTTCATTACTTCCCAAAGAGATAAATATCTTTTCTAAGGGACTTGTTTTCTTCTATAATACAAATGGGTATGTGGTCCCATTGAATGATGGATGTTGTTATTGGATAAAGTGGTCTAATGTTTCTCCTCCACATTATGGATCATGGTTCTCCATATAGGTAACTTTATTGTTCATATCCTTATGAATTTTCTCAAGTATAGTTAATGTTTCTTGTCACCAATCAAAGATCTAATACCAACATCATTATCCGAAATATGAGGGAAATCCATACATGGGATATGTGCGTTGATGCAATTTCCACCACTTACACATGGACACATTTATAAATAACATAATACAACTTGTTAAAATATAGGTCATAATGAATAATTTTGAAATAGAAAAAACACAGAGTATAAATTGAATGTTTCTGCATTACTAATCTCATAAAAATAAACATAGTTTCTTTAGGGAAACATTTACCTTTAAATCTATTATAATGATTTTTAATAAAATGTGAATTATCCAAAGTATATACCTCATAAGGTTCACACCATTTGTGTAATAAGGATCATTTTTTTGTACCAGGTTACCGCATGTCAAGTCTAGGGTGCCTTTTAATATTTTTTACTCTTAGATACATTTATGTCAGAACCACGTCTACTTGTAGTATCAATGTAGGGATTTATTGTTAGAAAGACCCACATAATCTCTATATTACCAAAATTCTAGGAATTTATTCAATGATTATCCTAAAAGTATATATTAATGTTATTTTTCCAAATATATATTTTTAAAATCTAGTTTTCAAGGTTTCTACTGAACTTCATCTAATACCAACTCCAAATACCTTGACCCTAGTAACCTAGAGTCAATGGTATATATTAATAAATTAGAATACATACAATAATAAATTCAAAAGGGACCAATCATTTTATTATTTTTGGAATATTAATCCCATATTCAAACTTTACTTTACAACATGAAAGCAAAAAATAACATAAAAATGCCATTAGTAACACCCAAAAACACTTATATTAACCCTATAATTCATTCCTAATATTAATATTCATATCCTTGGGAAAAATGAAACATAATAATGGGGTGATATCAGATACTGAGTAAGATATTGTAATTCATAGGAATCTAAAAAATTCATGGTGATATCAGATACTGAGTAAGATATTGACAATAATTCATGGTGAATGACTAAAAAATCTTGCATTAGAATATAATCATGAACATGATATGTCATTATTAGAAGCTAAATAAATAATGTCACATAAATAATCATTGGAAAAATAAGTTTAGTCATAGATATTCTACAACTAAAATATTCATATGGATAATAAATTAATAATATCATTATGAGGTAATTAATATGCTGGAAATATGAAACATACCATCATGTCCTCATCAAAAATTTATGAAAATGAAAGGCCTCATCCAAAACCAAATCTTAAAATAGGAAAGGCCTGAACCAAGTCCATATTTTTTTTGTCTCATGAGACCTACTGATGCAGATAAGAGGTATAGAGGGCCCCACCCATTACTTGATAAGTCTAATTCATTCCTTATATGAATGGTGGTAAACATAAAAAACATATACATATGAAATGTAAATAGTATTCCCAAATCTCTAAACATAATCACTAACCATTCTAAGTAACATATTGAATGGTATCAAGATAGAATATCCAGAGTTAGACTAATCATAAAAATTTTAATAAAATATATTATATTATAATCATAGGATAAAATTATTGATAAAAAATAAAATTAAATATACATTTTGAAATAGATGAAAATACTCTAACAAAATAATCGAGGAATTTTTTAGAGAAATATGCCCTTTTACATTACAAATAATATTTCTTTTTGAAAAATAATTTTAATTTTTCCTTATTGTTTGTATAAAACCAGAACAAAAAAATATAGTACTTCATGAAAAAAAAGTAGTTTTTTTGGAAAAAATAGTGGCATATTAATACAAATTATGGTTGGTACAAGAATATGGGTAGGAATTTTAGATGTTCCCTTTAATCGGGATTGGAAATAATTGAAAAGGGGACATTGTAAAACATGTATTCCCCATAAAAAAGAAAAAATGGTATAGATATATGTGTTATTTAAATATAAATAGTAAGTAGAATAATTAATCAAAATGAAAGAATCATTATGTTAGGGTAATGATAGTGAAAGAATAACCTGAACGGAAAAATTATTTTTCATGGAGAAACCCTAACCATATGTTCGAAAGTGTTCTAAATATACACTTAACATCATGGATAATGAAATTTGATTTATTAATAATTTAACACATAAACTATTCAACATTTATTTGATGTTGTATAGTATTATTAAGTTCATTTATGGAATTTTTTAAGAGTTATAAGATGAAATTATATTTTTCCATAACATTTTTATCCGCGGTTTTCATTATCAGATTGCTTTTACACTTATATGGAAGATCATGTAAAATAGAAAAAATTATCCAGAATATAAATAATATGATATGATTTAAAATTAATATGATTTAAAGGTATTATATATATATATATTTTCTATATATGAGGTTGATTCAATCTATTTTTCTTTAAGGATAATTTTTTAGATCATTTTGGCGGTTTTTCATTTGGAGAAAAATAGTTTTGTCTTATTAATTAATATTATGTATATGTACTAGTTCTGGAATACTAAATAACCTATAATATGTATAATAATTTTTTAAATCCTAATTATGGTTTTCTGATTAGCCTTGATAGAGTTAATAGAAAATAAAATTGTCTTGTCACTAATATTGGTATATTGGCACATCATGTGTGTTTTTTTCATTTAAAGAATAAAAGACAGGGAAAAGGTATGTTGATGATATATCCCATTGTGTCATGACCAGAATTCGCATTAAATTTTGTTTTTAATTTTAATTTTTATCTCATGATTTTATCTGTCCCTTTTTAATAATTGTTTTGTTGGAATATGGGTTGAGCTTGACATTAGTGGTGCATTATTTCACAGATAAATGAACGTTGTCTTGGCAATGCTTGATGCGCGAGTAGGACATGGGCGAAGCTGAGTAGTCTTCCAGGTGTGAAGGTGGAAATTTTGATTATTAACATTTTAAGAAAATAATATTTATATTATTAACATTATTAGTATTCTTTTTATTATTATTATTGATCCATTTATTAATTTATATTATTAAAATCATATGTCATTTTTATTTTAGAATGGTTTATTTTTTAATGTTCCTATTCAACCCTTACCTTTTTTATTTTTTTACTTTTTTATTTTTATTATTATTCATTTATATTTTTTATCCCATCCTTTCTATTTCTCTTTTTTCTTTTTTTTTCTTTTATTTCTCCTCCCTCATTTTCTCTATCCCCATGGCACACATGGTTCATTCAATTTTTTTTCTCCCACCTATTGTTGTGCGCAGACTAACTCCCCCACCCTATAACCCTAAACACTATGCTCCTCCTCCACGACGAGCCGCCCACCTCCCTCCTCCAGACTGTTTTTCCACACCTCCTCCCTTCTCTGGACAGCCGCACTATGTCTCACATCCTCTTACTCTAGAAGTTCATGCCACGCTGCACCATCCTCTATCCTCCCAACAATTGTGTTTCACCACCTCCCTCCTACAAAGTGCCTCGCCACACCTCCTCTTTTCTCCAGACATCCAGGCAACATTTTACCCTTATCCTTATTATAGACAACCATGCCACACCCCCTCCCTCCTTCAGACAGTTGGGTTGCACTGCCTCACATTGTGCCTGCCCTATCTTTCTGGTCGGATTTTTCTGGTTCAACACATTTCTGGCACACCCATCTTTCTCGGTATCCCCTTCCATTTCCTCATTGTCAGTGCATTCACCATCTTTTAGTTGTTTCTTTAATTTTGGGGGTTTTAATGTTGGGGTTTTAGGTTGCGGTAGGTTTGATTCTTATGAAAAATGGGTTGATGCATTGTTTTTATGGTATATTTGATTTTGTTTGAGCTACGTTGGCTTGTGTTGGTCTTTGTGCACCTGTTTTTTGAACCTTGTGACACTCCGATAAGTGATTCCACATAAAAATATTAATAAATGATCATTCACTATATTATTTAATTAATTTATCCCCTTTGTCAATTAGTTTTCATGATGAAAAATTATTTTTGACTATGTTCTATTGTGAATTTAATTTTTTAGAAGTATGTTTAAGTGATGTTTGACCATTTTTATTGTGAAAACTCACTTCTAACTTTTTATCATTTTTTTGTAAACTATGCAGTGTGTGACATAGTAATTGCTGAAGATGCGGTTTATGATTTTGTGTGGGGTTAGAATATTTTTTTCTTTGAAAATGGATTTGAGTAAATTTTTTCCTTATAAAATTTTACAACATGTTGGGAAAAATTTTAATAATTTTTCATAGAGAATTTCTTAATTATAAAAAGTGTTTTTATAAAACAATGCAGCTAGTTTAATTTAATGTGTAAGCGGTGCAGGTTAGGTTCTAAAAAATTTTGTTGTGTGTTTGGTTTTAAAAGAGGGCGTCAGTGTGTGAATGGAGTGTTTTTGTGTGCAATCACCTTATTTGTTTCTTAAGTGTTAATGTGACATGTGATGTGAACTTGGAATTTAGATGAGCACAAAGAGGGGATCTTGGTGTATTAAGTGGGGGGACTATAACTTGTGGGATAGTGTTCCGGAGGTGCCTTGTCCTAGTTCACTAGAGGGATTGATGATTACAACACTTACTAAAAATATTAATGACTGAGGTTCATGGTTTCAAAGACCCATTTTCTACGGGGCATGGCTTCTAAGTCACAGTTTTTGAGAGTCTAGAAAAATATCCCACATTTCATCGAGACATGATGTTCTAGGGCCCCACTTGTTACTAGTACCTGTAGGTCATATCCCATATTTTGGGGCTCACAGTTACTTTTCTCACTCCAATGATATGTTATATGTCACATGAGTTACTATACAAACATGTGTTTTATTGAAACTGTTGTTCTTTATGTTTGTTTCATGAAAACTATTTTCATTACATTTCTTCAAGAATTTCATTCCTTCTATTATTTTATCATTTAAAAAGCATTTTTCTATTAATGCTTGTGCGTGGAATATTTTCTTGGTGGAATCCTACTAAGATATTGCTCACACCATACATACACCTTTGGGTGTGAGTAGAATTTTTTATGTCTGATACAAGTATGGGTCCATCTTTTGGGAGTGGTGGTTAAGGTTGTTAGTGGACTACTTGTCTTGAAATTGTGGAGTTGGCTTCAGAGTGGTGTCATCTCTCTAGGAGGGGGGGTTTTGTATTGGTTTTTAGTCACCCTACAAAGTGGTATCTCTTGTTTGGTTTTCAGTTTCAAACATGAAACTCAAATTTAGGTTTTTGGTTAAAGGTATGTTTAGTTGGGAATTTAATATTTGGCCTATTTTATATTTTTTGTTGATTTATTTACATTTTTTATTCAGGTAAATTGTTACCATGTTTTATATTGGTACTGGGGAACATGTTTCATCTCATAGGTATCGATAATTCCCTTTAGGCCTTGCCATGAACTGGGTCGGGTGTTAGATCTGATGGTGACCCAACTTGTTTCTTGAAAAATTGTTAACAGAGGTAGGTTTTTCTGTTTGAGTTATTTTATTTGGGATGAGTCTGGTTATATATGATATAGGGCTGCCAGGGCTCGGAATTTTGGTTTTGACTAGGGTTCCTGGCCATCACACCACATGACAGACCCTGAGTCACCATGGGGTGTCATGTTTCTTGTTTGAATTCTCTCCCAGGTGAAACATGTAGGCCGCATACTATGCGTGGACAATGGATGGAGGGGAAGCGATTGGGATATGATGTTGATTTTCACATTTGAATTACTGATGATTGATATCCTTGTTGAAAATTTTATTTTTCGTTAGATATGATATATTAATGAGGATGTTTTATGACTGTTTCTCCATGCAACAATATGCCTCCCCTGAGAGCTTACACACATTCATGCGAGGAAGATGGAGAGAGTTCTCCTTCACCATTTGATAAGAGGTTGGTGAAATTTTTAGTATGAGCTATTCCGGATTTAGGAGAAGGGTGACTACAGCTCCAGATCCTATTCCAGCTAGAGGAGGCGATTCTGGCTCCAAGAAGAATAATGCATAGGAGTTTCTGAAGAATAAACCTCGTTCATTCCATGGTAGTTCAGAACCTCAAGATTCATAGGAATGGATTGAAAAGATAGAATGTTTGTTCGAGTTCCATAACATTCCCCAGGAAGCCAGGTTAAAGTGTGCCTCATTTCAGCTAGAGGGTCTCGGTCAAAAGTAGTGGGAATCAACGCTTCAGGTTGGGAAGCATGATCATATGATATGAAAGGATTACAAGGCTATATTTAATGAGAAGTACTATCCTGAGTTCTTGTCCTATGCCAGATCCCAAGAGTTCATGGATCATTCACATGGGGATCAGATAGTGATGGACTATGAAAACCAATTTGCTGAGCTAGTGCGATACATTCCTTGGATTGTTTCAAATGAATCTTGGAAAGCTCAGAAGTTCAATAAGTTCCTTCAACTAGAAAATTACTCTTAGGTTTTCCTTTTCAAGTGGGGAACTTATACTAAGGTGGATGATAGTGCATGAATAGTCAAAATAAATCTGAGATGATTATAGGGGTTTCTGGGAGTAGTGTGAGTTTTTAGTAGTGGTAGTTCATCCGAGAAGAATAGAAAATGTGATGAGAAAGGTAAGAAGGCAGGTGGAAGCTCAGGCCATCTTTTTAGGTAGACCTAATCTATTTTTTCTGATATGAGGTTTGTTGTGTTCCATCAATGCGGAAGGGTAGGTCACATCCAACCTACATGTCCATACCCTCCCTCGCCTTGCCATAGGTGTGGAGTTGTGGGACTTCTACAGTTCTTTTGAAGGACTTTACACCCTTACTAGAGTGGGACTGGATTTGTAGAATCCAGTGGGGTATCAGTTCTTTCAGAACCGACCAAGATGACAAGATCTTGATTTGGTGGCCATGGTTGTATGACCTGATCATCTTAATGGAAGATCCAGATTATGGAAGAGACTCAAGAGATAGGTTTTTCCTGGCCATGGTCAAGGCATCTACTTGTTGTTGATCAGGAACCAGTGGGATCTGATGCAGGACCTTCAACTTTTCAATGTATCATTATGATTTCATCTTCTATAGCTGCAGTTTTATTTGATACTAGTGTTTTAGTTTCTTTTATATCTACCCATCTTGTGAACCTGTTGAGCCTACCAATCAAACAATTATCTATTTTACATGTAGTGGGTAACACCATTAGGAAAAAAGATGCAACAAGGCCTTAGGAGTTCGTAGTTCATGCTCTCAGTGTCAGGAGTTGAGATGGAGTGGGATTTATTGGTCCAGGATAAGTACCTGTTTGATGTGATCCTCATAATGGACAAGATGGTGCATTTTCAGGTGCATTTTGACTACTATCTGTAACGTGTTAGTTTTTTGTAACCTGGTGGGAGTCCCCAGGTATTTCATGGGGAATGGAATCCTCAGTTGGGTCACACAAGACCACAAGTTCCTGAGTTGGGGAATATTTCTTATTTTTTATCATCGCTCACACTGGACGATGATAGTAGCGCTTCTTATAGTGGGTTACCTCTTGTAGTGGATGTGTTTATAGAGGTATTTCTAGATGATTTTTAGGATTACCCCCAGAGTGGGAACTAATGTTATCGATTGAGTTGGAAATGGGAAAACAACATATATCTCTTCCCTCATATCGCATAGTCCCCACCGAATTGATGGAATTAAATATATATCTAGACGATTTTGTATCCAAAGGATTCATTCACCCAAGCATCTCTCCTTGGGTTCGTCCAAATTTTATTCACAAATAAGGTCTATAGAAATTTCTGGTTGTGCATTCATTACCAGAAATTGAATAAGGTGACCATCAAGAATAAATAACATTTTCCTCATATTGCTGATTTTTTTCGACTAACTGATGGAGGAAATGTGGTTCTACAAAATTGACTTGCGATCGAGTAATCATCAGCTCAGGGTGTGAGAGGTAGACATTCCAAAGATAGCTTTCCATAGCATGTATGGTCCCTTGAAGTATATACCCATGCCTTTCATATTGAAAAATTCTCTAGCGGTTTTCATGGTACTCAGGAATAGGGTTTTCCACCAATATATGAACTCCCTTTTCATGGTATTTGTGGATACCGTCCTGGTTTATTCTGGATCTAAGGAGGAATAGGATAATCACTTGCGGATCATTTTGGTCACTTTTCGGAATCACTACTTCTACAAAAAAAAATATTGAAGTGCACATTCTGGATTAGGGAAGTGATGTTTTTGGGGGCATGTATTCTTAGAAAAATGGGTTTTAGTGGATCCTGAGAAGATCACTACGGGTAGGTCGTGGGAACAGCTGAAGAATGTGTTTGAGATCGTGAGTTTTCTAGGCCGGGCTGGTTATTATAGGCGTTTTTTGGGGATTTCTCATGGGTTGCCTCATCCATGACCACAATAACCTAGAAAGGGGTGATTTATTAATAGATCCCTTAGTTACAAGAATCCTTCGAGCAGTTGAAGAGTCAGTTGACCACCACACCTATGTTGATTTTACCAGAGTTTGGGAAGGTATATGTGGTATACTATGATGCTTCAGGTACAGTCCTTGGGTGTGTAATCATGTCGGATAATCATGTGGTGGCCTATGGTTGTCGCTAGCTCTACCCACATGAGAGGAATTACCCGATTCATGACTTGGAGTTGGCAGCGATGATGCACGCCTTGAAGACATGGCATAAAGACCTCTCTATGAAGAATTTTTTTTTTTATTCTGACCATAAGATCCTTGCCAACATTTTCTATCAGAACGATCTCAATCTCTGGCACATCCGTTGGATTAGGTATCTGCAGTGATTTGACATTGACATTGTCTATACCCTAGGAATGGGTAATTTGTTCAATGAATCTTTGAGAAGGAAGGTACTAGTACAGGCATTGAGCATGTCCAGCAATGAGTAGACTTTGATAGGTATCCTCACCCATATGCACTTGGAGACCCAAGAGCATATTGGAGGTTCATTATTGGCCAGTATTCAGTTGAATCCTTCCATTATGGAAATGATTCAGTGAGAGTAGCCCAGTGATGAGATATTCCAGTGCTTTATGCAGTTTCTTCATGCTATGGGGACTGTTCTAGAGTAGTATTTGTCTCCTGAAGGGATTTTATGCTTCAGGGGTCATGCAGTGGTGTCGTTATCCCTATGAAATGTGATGATGCAGGATAGCCACCAGTCTAAGTGGTTCGTCTATCCTGGTACTACCAAGATGTATTATGATGTTCATTGATAGCTTTGATGGTCAGGTATGATATGGGACATAACTGACTTTGTATCGAGATGTGACACATTCTAGTAAGAGCAAGAAGAGCATCAGAAACCATCAATCCAGCTTCATCCATTACCCATTACTACCTAGAAGTGGGATAAGGTCACCAAGTACTTCATTGTTGGCTTTCCTCGTACACCTCTGGGTAGGAATGCTCTTTGGGTAGTGATTTATCATTTGACCAATTCATCTCACTTTCTCCCGATTAGAGATACAACAATGGTGGATGAGCGGGGTCGTTTGTATATTTAGGAGGTTTTCAGACGTAATTGTGTGACATCGGCGGTCTTTTCTAATAGGGACCCCAACTTTTCCTCTTAGTTCTGAAAAGTTCTACAGAAGTCTTTGGGTCATAGTTTAAGAAGACCATGTCATACAATTTTTTGACCAATGGCCAGACGGAGTGGGAAAATGCTATTTTGGAGGACATTCTTTGCGCAAGTGTGTTGGAATTTAGAGGTTCATGGGATATTCATTTGGGATTTTTTGATTTTTCTTATAATAATTATTACCAATCCTATATTAGAATGGAATCCTTTGAGTCGTTGTATGGTTGGCCTTGTCGGTCTCTTTTATGTTGGGATGACGTAGGTGAGACCTCACTTTTGGGACCGATTGTTGTGTAGGAGAAGTCTAAGAAAGTCAAGTTTATCAGAAAGTAGTTATTGATAGCTCCAATTCCCCACAAATATTATGATGATCAGAGGTGATAGGATCTTGAGTATTATGTGGGTGACCTCGTGTTCAGGAAGGGGGCCCATCGCTTGGGTCATCACTACTGGGAAAGTAGGGGAAGCTGATGCTGAGGTATGTTGGGGATTTCGAGATTACTGAGTGGATTAGAAAGGTGGCATAAAAGGTAGATTTTCCTTCTCTATTGACATCAATTCGTGATGTATTCCATGTTTTCTAATTGAAAAAGTACAGTCCTGATCTGTCACATGTGTTGAATTGGGAGGAGTTGGAGATAGAGAACAACTTATCAGTTTTTGACCGTCCAGTGCAGATAATAGATTATCAGGAAAAGGTTCTTCATGGGAAGTCCATTCCCTCAGTTCGGATTCTTTGGAAACATGGAATTGATGATCATGAGACTTGGGATTTGAAGTCATGGGTTGAGCAGGAGTACCCATTTCTTTTCTCTGATCATGCTTCGAATTGACTTTCTGAGGGTGGAAAGTTTCTAAGGTGGGCATATTTGTTACACCCAGACTTCGCATTGAGTTATGCTTTTAATTTTAATTATTATATCATGATTTTATCATCCCCTTTTAATATTTTTTTCTGGGAATGTGAGATGAGCCTGGTGATTATTGGGCACTTTTTCACTGATAAATGAAAGTTTTCTTTACAATTCCCAAGGCACGGGAGAGGCCAAGCGTCCTTCCTAGTGTGTGGGTGGACCGTTATATTATTAAAATTTTATGAAAATAATTTTTATTATTTTTAACATCATTAGTATTATTATTAATATAGATTCCTTTATTAATTTATATTATTAAATTCATATGTCATTTTTTGTATTTTATTTTTTTAATAGGTTCTTATTCCACCCTTCCATTTTTTCATATTTTTATTCTTATTCTTTTCTCTTTTCGTCCCTTCCATTATATTTATCTTTTTTCCTTTTTTTTTCTTTTTTTTCTTCTCCATAAATTTCTCTCTTCCCACGGCACACACTTTTCACTCAATTTTGCTTATCCCCCACACTTCTCACGTGCGGACTACCTCCCCCCCCTCTAACCCTAATTTCTTTCCTCCTCTATGCTGCGCCACCCTCCTTCTGATAGTTGTGTCGCACCTCCTCCCTTCTCCGTGTAGCCGGGATACACCACACCTCCTCCCTTCTCTGAAGAGTTCCACCATGCCACACACTCCTCCCTCTTTCGGACAGCCTCTCTACACCCCCTCCCTCCTCTGGATAGTTGTGTCGCACCTCCTCCCTTATCAAAATAGTCATGTCACACCTCACCCTTCTCCCACCTTCAAAAATCCATGCCGCACCCCCTCCCTCCTTCAGAAATTCATGCCACACCCTCCTCCCTCTCGCCACACTGCCACCCCTCATGTTTTCCCTCTCATTCCAGTCAGATTTTTCATATGCAAATGATCTCTAACAAATCCCTCTTGCTCGATTTCCCCATCTATTTCCTCTCCGTTGGTGCGTTCACTCTCTTTCGGTCATTTCCATGATTTTGGGGGTTGTCAGTTTGGGGTTTTAGGTTGTGGTCGATTTGATTCTGATTCAAATAGGTTGATGCATTGTTTTTAGGGTTTCTTTGAGTTTCTTTGAGCTTATTTGGTATGTGGTGGTATTTTCACACAAATTTTGTGAAGCTTACGATCCACTGGTTGGTTATTCAACACAAAAATATTAATTTATGATCATTCACTAGTTTTTTTAATTAATTTATCCCATTTTTAATTTATTTCTCATGCTAAAAAAGTAATTTTTACTATGTTCTATTGTGCATTATATTTTTTAGAAGTATGTTAAAGTAATGTTAGTACATTTTTATTGTGAAACCCCACTTTTAACTATTTATTATTGTTTTTTAAACTATAAATTGTGTGAGATAGGAAGTACAGATGACGTGGTTTATGGTTTTTCATGGTGTCAGAATACTTTTTTCTTTGAAAAGGGTTTTGAGTGACTTTTTACCTTTAAAAAATTTTCAACATGTTTGGAAACTGTATAATAATTTTTCGTGGAGGATTGCATAATTATAAAAAAGTATATTTATAATACTATGATGTTGGATTAATTTAATTTGTATGTCGAACAAATTATTTTCTGAAAATTTTCCAGTGTGCATATGGTTTTAAAAGAGGGTATCGGTGTGCGAATGTCATGTTTTTGTGTCTAAGAACCTTGTTTTGATTTTAAGTGTTAATGTGATCTCTGATGTGAACATATATATATTATGAGCACAAAGAGGAAGGCCTGGGGTATTAGGTGGAGGGACTAGGAATAGTGGGCTAGTGATTCGGAGGTGGCTTGGTCTAGTTTCACTGGCATGAATGATGATTGGAACACTAACTAAACATAGGAATGACTGAGGGTCATAGGTTTTAAGACACGTTTTCTGAGAGTCATGGTTTCTATGTCATGGTTTATGAGGATTGTGGTTTCTAAGCCAAGTTTCGCTGAGACATTACATTCTAGGGTCCCATTTGTTACTTGTACCCATAGGGCCTCTCCCATATTTTGGTGCTTTCAGTAACATTTCACACACCGATGATACATGATATGTCACTTGAGTTACTAAACAAACATGTGTTTTCTATAAACTTATTTTCTTTATTGTTGTTTCATGAAAATTGTTTTCATTAATTTTGATCAAGAATTTCATTCTATACTTAATTTTATCATTGAAAATGTATTTTCCTTTTAATGATTGTGTGTGGAATATTTTCTTTATGGCTTCCAATAGGGAGATTTCTCACACCCTACATACACTTTTAGGTGTAAGTAGATATGTTTATTTATGATATAGGTAATGATATAAATTTTGGGACTGGTGTTTCTATGTTGTAACCGAACTTCCTGTTGTGGCGTTGTGAAGATGGATTGATGGTGGTGTCCTCTCTCTAGGTGGAGATTTTGGTATTGGTTTTTGGTCACCCTAATGAGTGAAATATCTTGTTTTTTTTCAGTTTTAAACATGAAACTGATGTTTTGGTTTTTGGTTAAAGGCATGTTTGGTTGTGACTTTAAGGTTTGGTCTATTTTATATTGTTGGTTGATTTATTTACATTTTTTTATTCAGATAAATTGTTACCATGTTTTATTTGGGTACCCATGCACTTGTACCAACCCGTGGAGATTGGGAACACCCTTTGGGCTTTACAGCGGACTGGGTCGGGTGTCAGTTTGGATGGAGTCCCAACTTAGTTCATGAAATATTGTACAGGGGAGTTGAGGGATTCATAAGAAAATAAATATATTGAAAACAAAATTATTAAAATAAAGAGGATTTTTACCTCTTGATTTCTCTACATTGAGAACCTCCTAAAGAGGATTGTTTTTAGTATTTTGTTGATACCAAATGATCCTAGAAATTGGGTAGGGTATTCGAAAGAGTATTTGGATGAAATTATTCAAGCCTCAAATCTAGGAAGGTGTGAGGAGAATAGGTTGTATGTGGATGTATTTTTAGTGGAGGATATGGGTGTTTTTTTAATATGTTTATTTATTTATTTACTATTTTGGCTCAAGACTATGAATAGTTTTAGAATTATCACAAAAAATATGAAAATAAATAAGGTAAGTTCAATATTATGATTCTTTCATCATTCAAGACTCAAGGAATAGTGCATTTATCTTAAGACTTATATATACCATAAATTACTATATTTCAATATTCACAAAAAAACCAACTATTTTAGAAAAATCCCAAAAATTCACCCTAAACATTTTTCGATGTTTATAAATCAAAAATGAACACAACTTTTTGAAAATAATTATCAATATATGAGAAATTTAATTATTAATTAATAACATCATTCATTCAAAAAATTCTAATTTTAATATTATAACCAATTTTATGACAATTTCATTAATTGAATAATACCTCGTAAAATTATCTCATATTAATAAAAAAAATATTATATGAATCTATATTATGAAAAATAAAATATTTTTAATCAATATAATAATTATAAAATTAAAATTAAATATTTATGAATAATAAAAAATACCAACACTTAATTAATAATATATAAAATATTTTTTTTACTATGATATAATTATATCATACTTTCATTTATAATATCTATAAATTTTATTTATAATATCATGGGTGATGTTAATATTCATAAGGTTCATATTACTAATCATATGCTCATGTTACTATTTTATCGATAAAGGTTCTTAAGCTTCTAGAAATTTCTTATATTTAATTCATTCTTGAATTATAATGTTTTTATTCTATTCTATATGTGATTTTATATGAATTATACTATATTAAATAAGAATAATAAGGATAATTTCATTGATATAATTTTGGTTCATTATATTCTTGTTCACACAACCAAAAAACAACCATTTTTTTCATTTGTGAAAAAATAGCTATAAATAATGATAAGTGATTCAATAAACAAATCCTTAAGAGGAGACCCTGAGATCACCTACTATGTTAAACTCTTAAGAGAAATTAAATGTTTTTTTCACAACCTATGATTGGTGTTTTAAATAATTCAATTCATTTTTCAAACCATTTAAAAAATTAAATTAATGTAGGAAATGATATTACTTCTAAAAAAAATTTCTTGATTGATTATATAATATAGAATTTACAAAAAATGGTTAACTAAATGTCAATATGGGAATATTATATTTGTTTTTAATTTTTTAATTTTTTTCTAATTTGATATAAACATATATATAATAAATTAAAGGCATGTAATGGTTTTCAGAAGAAATATGTATTTAATGAAACATATTAACCCAGAAGATCATGTCAGATATTTTCATGTTCATGCAATATTTTCTAGAATAACGTATAGAAAATATATAAATTAAATTCATTGTATTTTTTACATAATAATTACTATTTTAAAATTTATCATATTTTAATAAATATTCATTACAACACCTTTATCTAGTTATTAAATGGTTTATTCTTCCATGAAAAATTAGTATTTCTCAAATCAGAATAATGTATGGGGAGGGATGTCTCCACACAATATTAGTGCCAAAAAATATTCTCATAAAGGATGTGGATATCCTCCTTGACTTCCCCAAATGATATAAATGGAACAACGACATTCAATATAATGAAACACACAACATCTCTAAACATCCCAGTCTTTGGAATACCTACTATGTAAAAAAATAAAACATATGTAAAATAATATAAAAAATACTAAAAAAAATACAAAAAAGTAATTTAATGATTAAATTTGTGTATATTAAATTTAATAATTTCTAGTAATTGAATTAATATTTATTCAATTAAAATAAAAACAAAAAAATATTATAAATTTATAAGTTTCTAATAACTAGAATACCATTATAATTTTTTAATTAAAGAAATTAACCTCAAGGAATAGTATATATAATTATTACAGGTCATCACATTCACATTCATCGATTTAAAAAAATAAATTACAATGATAAAATAACATTCATATAATCATAATTCATCTTAATCATTCATATTTTTATCATCCTGCATCATAATAATTACTTCATTTTCTTCTTCTATACCCACCCTTTTAAGATTATCAATTTGAATGTTATTGGGGATAATAAATTCTAAGTGTAGTCTTTAGGGGATTCATTGACATCAACAAATTCTAATTCATAACCAATATCATATATTTCTCTTGGATTCGTTAATACAATATCATATCATCCTTCATCTACTATATAATCTACATAAAATATAATTTTTTACTCTATAATCAATGATATATATATTATGTTTTTCACACACACAAGTATTTATCATCTAAGAGAAGTTGGTACTGGTAAATTATAATGAATATTTCTATAAACCACTATTAATATTTAGCAACATGAATTCGAATAACGCAAGGGATAATTTCTCATTGTAATTTTACATGATATTATTTATCGAAATTCTATTGTATCCCAAATCTGAAATTATATATTAACTATTTATTATGCTTTAAAAACAACTTTTTGATCAACTATAAGAAACCCAGTTCCCTAAATATTTTACCAATTGAATATTTTTTCATACTTAAATAGACTATTACCCCAATACATACACTCTTATAATATTTTGTCTTCATTGTAAACATAAATTATCAATAAAAAATGATATAAAATATATTTAATTAATTTATATAATTATAAATTTATTACAAATGTGTATTATATTATGAACATACATGATGAAAAAAATATTAATAAATTTTTTGATTATATTTCTCATCTCTGCCACATTTTGAGTTCAACTATTAATATGTATCTTTGTTTTTATCATTAACTCTTTAATATATGGTTCAAATATATCATTATTTAAAAAAAACTCTTTAAAATTTTCAAATGAAGATAATATTTATTATATTACATGGAATTGGTTGTATTATCATCCATATGTTCAACTAAATCAATTCATTTCTCAATCAAATCCAAATATTAGGAAAATTGGTTATACATTCATTATAAATGTAACCAATAGTATTATACCCTTTTGATTGAACATTTTTCACATAAGACATCAAATAAACTAGGATACAATTAATTATTGGTATGAAATTAACCTGATGAATATTTTAATTATGAAAAAGATAATTATAAGTCATTAAAAATAAGAAAAAAATACCACTATTTGGGATACATTTTCCAATGATAAAAAGGTCCTCTATCTTTAGATTCCTCTGAAAAAAAGGGTCGTAAAAAAATCACCATCGTAAAAAATAGCTAAGAAAATTTCATCTCCATATGAAGACACATCCCTATAATAAATTCCTAAAAATTTTCAAGAACAATATAATTGAGGGGTTTCTAACAAATTTTTCTAAATAGTATATAATATTTAACTAAAATTTTAGTTTTATTGTCAAGTAAAATATTATTCATTCACAAACATAGTATTTTATCCACAAATATATGTGATTCATGAGTTTCCAATCCGTATAATGGGTGACATTTTAGGTCTATCATAAAATATTGTTAATTGCATATCCATCATGTATTTTAGCATTCTTCTACATTTATAAGAAAATATATTATTCCATATTTCACAATGAAAATATTATTATTAGATACTTTTTAATATCATTTTATCATAAATATCACTTAATATTCACTAATTGTATGTATTTTAAATATTTTAGAAGATATTTGGATATTCCTTTCTCATTAAGATATGTCAAAAACAAATTTTCACATGGTTTTTTTTCAACGATCTTGGAATTAATATTATGATGAAAAAAAGAAATTTCTATTATATATGTTCAAATAATATGGTTTTTTAAATTTTTGAGTTCCAATTACATCTAATGGGGTACAAATCTATACCCACCAATGCTTAAAGGAATATATTTTTAAAACTCGTTATCAACATCTTATAATTATGAAAATATTTTTTATTGTGAAATTAGATTTATGGAGAGTCCTTAAATATATTGATCCCTTTAACCCTAACATATTAACTAAAAGAAATTAATTTTTTTTAATAAATCTATAACACCAAAAGATTTTATTACATGTTACTATTTACATAAATTTAATTTCTTTTATAGTTTTCTTTTCACAAAACCCCATGTTAAAATGAACTGTGATGTACTATTGAAACATTATTATTTTAAAATGTTAGTTATCTCATAGATAGTGGATTATTGGTTTTGAATATAAGTAAATAAGTTATGAAAAATTATTTTTACACACGAATAAATTAATTAATTTGTTATAAATTGAATATAAATAAAAATAAAAACATTCTAATATAAAAGATATGTTTTTCAAAAAAAACTATTTTCATGCATGATATATCTAAATAAATTAAATTAATAACTATTAATGAATTATGTTATTGATATTGATATATTATATATAATAAGGTTAAAAGTTCATCTAATTGAGTTAACTAGGCTTGTTATAATAATAAATATAGTTTTATTCTTAAAATAAAATTTTCTAGGAAAACTAATTTCATTTCATTTTTTGCACTTGATATAAAATGGGTTTATTCCACTTATAGATAATTAATATGATAATTTGATTCTATATTTAGATTCATGAGGTTCACATTTTCAAAATATATCTCATTTTATTTTTTTAGTATGAAGAGTAAATGTGGTAAATATTTTTCACCTTGGAAAGGGTGTATCAAGTAATTATAGAAACAACAATGTGATAAGGATTTAAAAATACAAATAAAAATTTAATTATGTCAACTTGATGAGTTTATATTGACCATACTTATTAAATATTTAAATATATAAATATTTTGTTCTATTATTTTTTACAATGACCATAATATAATTTTATAAAAAGAATAAATCCAAAATGACACTCAATTTGTTTTAATAACTCTGATATTCTTTCATATGGATATAAAGGGTTTATTTGGGGTATAATTTGTTATTTTAAATATGAATAAATTTATTTATCATGTAAATTTATTTTTAAACCTATAGTGACAAAATAACTATCTTAAATTTCGATGTAGCACTGATAGAATACATGTTCGTGTAATAGAAAAATAAAAAATATAATTTCAAACATATTAGATGTATTAAAATGTTGATAAACTGTTGTGTTATATCTATTTTTCAGATAAATATAACATTTTTTTTAAAGTTAAGTGTCAAATTTCATTTCTGTCTTGTTATCATAAATGTTAATCCATGTTAATTGTCCCTAAAATGACATTAATTATATCAAAAATTATATAATATTTATTAAATGATTTAAAATTCCTAAAAAAATTTATATTTGGAAATTTAATTCAATATAGTCTATAATATCAACTATTTACTAGTAATGGGTCACTTTTCCTTTTATTATTGCTTTAATGGCAACTAAATAGTTAAAATGATGATATTTTGGTAATCGTCCAAGAGGTTAGTGGGGTTAAAAATAAGATATAAGGGATTTTAACAACACATCAACTAGTCAAAATTTAATTAAATGAAAAAAATTCAAATAATATTAATCTTACATTGAATATATGTCAATTTTTGGGCCACATGAATATAAAATTAAATTTATATTAATTTAATACTTTATGTAATTCTAATGGTACCCCTCTCCGCAAAATAAAAATTCACCTCAAATTATAACTTCTTCACAATGTTTGGGACTCTTATACCATCAAATATATACCCTAATACTATACTGGATTCATTTCCTATCATCCTGGAGCATCATGTGTTCCCAAAATATCATCATGTCAAGGATAAAGGTCGAATCCCAAGGTTGTTTTACAAAGAATATGTACAATTGTTAACTATGTATGTTCAATTTTGTTACTTTTTATATTTACTCGAAATATATGGTATCCATTATAAAATTTTTAAATCAATATCTTTAATACATTTAATTTTTATTATGATTATGGAAAACACATTATCAATCACCCTTCCATCAAATGTAAAATTGAAAATAGTACTCAAGTGTATATGTAGACTACCTCTACGTAGCGATGTATTTCATTTTTTCTCACCGCTCCATTTTGATGGTTATAATATTATACTAAAAAAAGATTACATTTATAATATTAATATATATTTTTAATGGATTATTATTTTTTTACTTTTGTTTCACTCAATCTATTGAAAAATTGAAAATAATTAATTCTTATGTACAAACTACCGTCTTCACGAATGTGATGTAATTCATTTTTCAACATAACTTTTGTTGAATATCTATAAAATTATATATAATCATAACATATAATATTCATGAAATGATTAATATTATGAGGATTTTTTTCCAAGTGGATGACTGAAGATGGGTGGAATTGTGTCTCTAATTAAAATAATATATTCGAAATTATTTTAAACCTTAAATTCCCCGATTTTGAAAATATTCCATCAAAAATAAAAATATAGGATTATATAATATTATATATCCAACGAATTTTACTTGGTTTCATCAAGACTTAGTTTGTTACAAGTTTTCAACCTACTTAAAAGTTTAAATACAATTTTACTTGAGTGGAACAACATATATAATGAACAATTTATTTCTAACTATAAATGTAACATTGTGATAAGAGTTTATAAAATAGATGTATATATTTTTTTAAACCAGAAATAAAAAATATAATAAACACATAAAGGAATATCTAATGGTTTTAGTCCCAATCCTATACATAATCCCATTCACTTTCAAATCGCCAACTTCTATAAATTTTATAGTAAAATAAACTAATACATAATCTGGATTGTGTTTTATAAAAGGTCACAAGGTTTTCTAGGATTCATATTGACTCTTACATAGTTCAATGTGGGAGAAATTAATGAAAAGATTTGTGTTTAGGTAGTGAAATATGAACAACGTCTTCCATAGTACTACAAGATATAAAAGATATAAAATGAGATATCATTTATTACACTCTCCATTTCTAGATAAGTGATGGTGATTAAATATAAGCAGAGTTTAGTGCACACACAACTCAAAAGTAAATAAAACTTGGTAAGAGAGGGTAAAGGGTTTTGGTAATTATAGTATGTTTTTTTTTCTGTTGTTAGTTCTCCTCTTCTGATAGTAGTATTCTTATTTTGAGTATGATTTTTAAGACATGCTTATGTTCTCTAGACATATCATCCATGGTTTAGAGAGAATGGGATGACACGTCAGTTTGAAATGAAGTATATGATCTCCGTTTTCACTAAGGAAAAACAATGTTTTTTCTTTGTAATATATATTTTTTTTTCAAATAAAACCCAAAACATCTTTTTATATCTTTTTTATTATTTCATTAAAATAATTTTCTATCCAAAAATCTTCTTGAAGACCCTCGTAATTTTTTAGAAAATATAGGTTTGATAAATGGTTATAAAAACTATCAATTCTGTACCGAAAAGTGGTTAGATTAATATTTAATAATATATTAATAAAACGAAAACCTTTGTACATGGTCCATTTAAAATTTCCATGTTAGTATCAATATTATATTCTATAATTTTCTAATTATTTGATATTTTGTATGGTTGATCACTTTATCTTATGGTAGATCCACTTATACTGGTGGCTGATCACCTTGTCTTTTCGGTTAGTCCAATGATTTGCCATTTTTTAGGCTTCTGACTAGGATATATTTATTTCATCTTATGGTAAATCCAATACTTTATTGAGATCATTTTTTTAAAAATAGTTACTTCATTTTTTATTACAACCTATAATTAAGTAAAACCAACTAGGCTTATCGTCGCTCTATCACATGTGTATATGATATGTCCCTTTAAGAAAAAACATACATTTCTTTATTAGATTAGAATGTATGGAAACATGATTTCTTATTATAGTCACTCATTTTTATCTTATGGTTTCTTTGTTCCTATTCCATAAACATGTCGTGGTTGATCAGGTGGGTGTGTAGTATATTACATGACATCATGCTATCAATTCCTGACAAAACAAAATTTTCCTTTTTTTCATAGAAATTAATTTACTAATATAATACATAAAATGGAAAATAAATCACATACAAATTATTTTTTTATATAAAAAATATATAATAATCCTATAATCTCTCCCTTTTTAAGTAAATAAATTCTTATATAAATAACAAATCAAAAAACAAATATTATACCTTAAAAATTATTATATGAAGTGGAGATAAATTTATAATAATTATTAAAAATATATTTCAGTTTTAAAAAACCATTATTTTCACATTATATTATATATTATAGGTTTGTGTATGCCTTTTACTCCCCCTTTAATGTTATCAAAAATAAGTCATATACAGTTACGACAGTAAGGAGGAAATAAGAAGATTAAAAAATGTACATAAAAAAGAATACAAAGATATTTCAATGATTGTTAATAAATATTACATAGGCCCAATAAAAGTATAATATGAATAAAAATAATCAGGATTAGTAGGGGTAGAAATTTTTATTCCTTTTCGATCGAGAGGAGAAGGAGCATGAGCTTAATGAATGGTAGTAGTTGTTGGAATGAATATATCCATTTGAAACTAAAAGCATGTGGAAAATGTATTGTTAAATAATTAGTCCAATTAATATTGTAGGATTTAAAAGTGAGGTATAGGGTGGAATAAATTAAGAGGAAGAGGATAAAGCTAAGTTAGAGGTTTGGGAAGGAGAGGATGAGGTGAGAGTTAAACGAAAATCAGTTGGTGCTAACACAATGGTATTAGCAATATACAGGTAATGATTTATTATCCTTGTGATGTCAAACACAGATCATGTATATAGTTACATAACATGAATAAGCTAATATTTCTCAATCATAAATTAATTCAACTGATGATTCAGCACTAATAAATTCTCTACAATATCTTTCAATGTTGCAGTTAAAGGTGGCATCTTCAAATATATTTCTAAAGACCGGAAATGAATCTTATGTTATGATTTAGGGTAAAAAAAATTAACAGAAGATTTTATCACACCCTATATTAAATTTTTATACATATAATTATAAAATGATTTAACCTTATTCGATTATAATTTCTATTCACCATTAATATCAATGTATTTTTGATCATCATTTCTCGCATCCATTACATTTTCTTGGACAATCTAAATATCTTCATCGATTATCCATTGAATTATTTTATCGTCAAAAAGAACTAAAATATAAAGTGTTTATAATGAGGATTTAAAATGTATAAAAAGAATTTTCACCACTTATGTAACACAAAATTTTTTTAATGAATAACATTATGCCTGATAGTGTATATGACAATCAACATTGAGCCTAAACGAACTGAGATATACTATTTTATTGTGATTAATATAAAACAGCAATTATAATTAGTGGTATGAATAGGAATAAAAAAAATTAAACATTTTTTATATATATTTTAGATGAAATAAATATATTGGTCAGTAAGAATTCAATTTTTAGTAAATAATATAAATGCTTCAAAAATATATTTTTCTTCAAAAATAATTTTTATCTATATTTAAGAGGAAATTATATAATTAATTTATGTCAATTTTATAAAAATTATTTGATAAGGTAAAAATAATATTGGATATCATCATATAAAAATTAACGTGAGGTATTATTTTGATATTTATTAAATTGGTTGATTTTTTTGTGAATATTGGAAATTGTTGATTTTTCAAAATAATATCATTTGTTATCATTAAATCTTGTCATTTAAAGGCACGCATATTTTTTGTATTAAATATTAAAGATAACAAAATAAACTATGTTATTTATAATAATCTAATTAGTTCCATTTCAATCATTAATTTTCATTATTTTGGCATAAGTTTATTTTTATGCATGAAAATACGATTTTCTAAAGAAAACCAATTATGTGAATAAAGTTTCCCAATATAAAATAAATAAATCACAAAAAAATTATGTCATATTTAAATTAAATTTACATATTATAAATCTATTTACATGAAGATAAATTCATATAATTATTATTTCTAGTAATATACTTAATATAATCTCATCTATTTCTTGAAAAATGAATTTTCCTAAAAAACCACTTTTCATTATGCATTGAAAAATTTAAAAAAATATACTAATTATAGATATTTTATTTATTAAAGTGTATTATATATTTTTAATCAAAATAATTTTTATAATTTAACATTTAAAAAATATTTATTGGTTATTATGCATAGTAAAAATATTAAAAAATGTGTCATCATGCTGAAATAGTTAATCTGGTTATCCTAGGTTAAAATTAAGGTATACGAAAAACAATTTTCATCTTAATTATTATTGGAGTAATTTATTTATACCCTTTTTCACATTCTACAATTAATGAAATTATAAATGGTACACTTTTCCTTGAATTTTTCCTATATAACAATTTAATTAAAGAAAAAGGCAAAATATCGCTCTCTTTCCTTTAAATATCTCTTATATGTTTGTGTTGGGACAAAAAAAAGTGGTCATTAAATATTAATTGTTATTTTAGGTATAATAAAATTATTTTCATAATTTTAATATATCTATAATTTTTATTAATTATATTATTAACTTAAACGCTTATACAATGCTGACATAACACTTGTGAAAATAGTGGAAAGCTCAAGGTTAATAATATTAAAAACATTAATATTAATTTATTATGGATTATTTATAGTTCAAAAAGAATTTTATGGTTACTAATTATGTATTATTTAAGATTAAATGGTATATAATCTAAAATCATTAGAATGTTCATATCTTTAAAGTCAAATTAAATGAATAGTCAGAAATGGCTTGAATGATATATTATGTTAAATAATATATTATTACATTATATAAAAATCGTAAAATACATGAAATATGAAAATTAGGATGGTAAATAATCCCTAATTTCAATCTTTTACATTTATAATAAATAAGTCTAATAAGTAAAATTGTAACCCGTTCAGCAAGAATTTGGTTTACCACAGATATAGATAAAACAAAATTTTTAAGGGTCAAACAAAGTGATAGTCACTATTTTTCTAGTTAAACGTTCCTAAATCCTATTTTATAGGCATATATATACCTTTTATAATCCCAAATTCTAATCCATGTCAATTATTATGTTAATTAATTTAATAGAACCTTATTATGATTTAATATTTTCTAAAATTCCAATAGATACCCTCCCCTCACTTATAAAAGGTCACTTGCTACCATCTTTTCTTAATAGATAAATAACTATTTGGTTTAGATAATCATGGACAAAATACCTTACATACTTCCCTCCCCACAACTTATTGGCTTGTTTTTATTATAAAACCTCCCTACGAAGGCTTTTGGGGTAACCCAAAAAAGGTTGTTTGAATAAGATGTGCTCATCGAAGTAGATCACTCAAGAGGGGGGGGGGGTGAATTGAGTATCTATAAAAATTTCTATTTAAAGAAACATTCTGATAAGGTTTTACCAATAAATTTAAATAGAGACTAGTTAATCAAAGTAATATGGTTATAAAAGTTTGACTCTTTAAATAACTACTTAGAATATTGATTAATTCTCAGTAATGTTAATAGTATTTATTAATATTACATTTGAAGCTATTCTAATAAGGAAAAATAATTATAACTTCTTTCCAAGATTAACTATCAAAGTGAATTTAGTGAATTCTAAAATAAATAGTAAAATTGATAAAACTAAATTTAAAAAGCACAGCGGATATAAAATAAGTGGTTCAATCTCAATATTAGATCTTATCCAATCAAATTGGTGATCACCTTCCACAAAGTAGTTTATATAAATAAACTTGATCCATACCCTAGATCGGGGTTAACAATCGTACACAAGACTGTCCAGTTCATACAACCTCTTCCACAGTTCTACGTGGGTACAAACTACCAGGACACACAAGGACCTCTTCCATAATTATCTGTGGGTATACACAAGTGTAAAAAGATGTTTGGGAAAGGATATCTTATATCCTTCAGTTTAATATAAGAGAAAGAGTGTGTTGTTATACAGATACATACATTGCTTGAAAGCTAATAATTATATACACAACAGAGAAGAAATTGTTAGATAAGTTTTGTAGTGCTCTAAGTGGTTGTCTATGCACCTATGGACTTCTAGGATAAAGCAGATATAGAAATCAAGTCCTCGTATGGAAAATAAGGTATCACAAGTTAGCTATATTGGCGGGAGTTCTTAGTGGTGAAGATGTCTTCTACTCTGGGATTTGAGTATGCTTCATGTGTTCTTCAGTAGTGTCGAGTTTAATGTTACAATTGTCACATAAAAAATGATCTAAGTGTTTTATTCGTTATCCTGCTCACACAATTACTTCAAGTTATTCCACTTTCATGTCCATACATTTTCTAGGCCACAATCCCTTTTTATCTTGGAGTGCATGTGTTTGAGCCAATAGGTTGCATGTATTCTACACCACATACCATGTACCGTTAGGTGACATGTCTACAATGAAACATTAATTATGTCAGTGCATTTAAAATCATAAAATATGATCGTTATAGATTAAATTGAAAAATGACAATACTCACAGTTTGTCTGCAAATGGTTCCTCTATCAACCGATGTCTCCTTGAAATGGTGTCTGGATTGGTCACAGTGTCTGGATTGTCACGGTGTCTGGTTGCGGTGTCTCATTCACAGTGTCTGGTTCATGGTTTCTGGTTAACGATGTCTGGGTCATGGTGTATGGTTCATGATGTCTGGGTCATAGTGTCTAGTTCACGGTGCCTGGTTCACGGTGTCTGGTTCACGATGGCTGGGTCACGGTGTCTGGTTCTCAGTGTTTGGGTCATGGTGTCTCATTCTCGGTGTCTGGGTCATAGTATTTGGGTCCTTTTCCTAAAAAATATAACCAGTGGCAGACTCACAGGGTCTCAGACTTAGACAAATATCTGTATTTAGACATAAGCAGAGATATTCATAAAACGGATTAGACTTAATCATTTATCAAAGAAATAATTATAAAGTAAATCAATGATATTGTACAGTAATCAAACTCAATGTATAGCACTTAAGATCATTGGATTTCTCTACTAAACAAATGCACATTTTATGTAAGATATATTACACAGGATTAACAAGGTTTGTAGACTGAATAGGATTTTTGATCATTAAAATATTATTAATACATTAGGAGTCGAACAATCTCCCATTTTTAATGATCACAAATCATGTGTATTTAGATAGTATATTTTTTCAAACTACATATTTCCAATGTGCATATAATGTATATATATTTCTCCTCCTTTTGGGATTATCAAAAAGAGGGAATAGGAAAAGAGAAGAAAAGTTCACAATGCATTAGAGAAAAATAGTTTCAATACAAACTATAGACAGAAAAAATTGAAACACCATTACTTTCAAAAGAGAGTAGTCACTATTATTCATCATTGGATGGTCTTTTATTTTCCCTTAATAGTAGTATTAGAAGAATGTGATATAAAAGTAGCGGTTGAGGTAGAAGAAGGGAGTGAGCTGGTTGACAGAGAAGGTAAAGGAAGACCTTCAAAGACAGAAGGGGCCAATTTAGGTGCCGTAAAAGGTAGGGGAACCTATCGATCAAGGATTAAAGTCCTGATCTAACTCAAGGCCTAACTGACTAGCATTGAAGTGGAAGCTAGGGTATAGGTTAAGGTAGGAAAACTAGATCTCAGAGGTGCATCCACAAGAGCAACTATGGCAGTACTCTATACATGATGATAGGGCCTCAGAAGCTTGATAAAATCAGGAATGATCTCACCACCATACTTCATGGCTTTTTCAATGTCATCCTTGTTTCCTATACACTTATCCAACATATGGGAGAACTCTGTGATATTTTTAACTTTAGTCTTGAAGGCTTGAGTAATAGGAGGAATCCTCATATATTACACAAGGTACATGAAATGATTGGTCATATCAGTCTTAGAGAAAATCCAGTTGTAATAGAAGTCCATTTTTTTTGGAAATATCTTACTATACAACATTAGAAATATTATAATGTATTTTCACAAAATCAAGAACTCTGTCACTGTTCTTGATAACTTCAGATGGAGATTATTTATAAAAACTACTAAGAACTTCCTGAATCTCCTCTTTCACCGTTGTTCGAAATTGATCACTGTCCAAAAAATGCTGAGAAGATTTACCAAAGGCATTTAAAGTAGTGAAATCTCAGGTAAGGGATTTTAATTGATTGGGAACTTTTTTAAGGAACCCCTTATACTCATCTGTGAGTATGTTAGTACCAACATGAATCTGACACATTACTTTTACTATTTTTTTTGTTTCTATCAGCTATATTTTCATCTAATGATGCTAAATAGGGTTAAATCCTAGAGGCAATATCCTTTGGGTTTTGAGGTACAATAGTCTCAACAGGATGAGAAGCAAGCTCTGATCTCGAATTCAGCACTTTCTGCATTTCTTCAATGATACCTCTTTGTGTTTGTACTTCATCACTAAGATTTTTTTCTCAACTCTAACTTATTGAATCTCATGATGAATTTTGGGTTGAATCTTTCAAATAACATTTTCCAATAACAGTGAAGCATCTCTATCAGTTAGATTTTTTATAGGAGCTGGTTGGGTATTCACGAGTTTCTCAACCCCACTCAAAAGGGTTTCTCCAAATTCATTCAGATCATAATTATTCACCAAGGTTGGAGGTTTTGGTAAAGGAATAGAGATAGAAGATGAGATGGGCTCAGGTTATTTGGAAGAGATATCTTTAAGAGAAGATTTAATTTTCAACTAAAATGTATTATAAAGGTCAAGACCGATGACCGAGACTTATTATGATCTATTCACATCAAAATAACTGGGGAATTTATACCATGTTTCCACTGAGCTTGGATCAATCAGATTTGTAACTACAACAGATTCCAGATTGGGGGGCTACTCCCCCTCAACAGGTGTAGCCTTCTCAGGACTCAAAGACCTAGGACCTTGATTTATTTCCACGAATGCATCCCTTATTTCCTCAATCATTCCATTTCAATCCAATTGAACAAATTTCTCTATTTTCCCTTTTGATGAAAGAATGACATTAGGAATAACTTGTTCCTCTGGGAGTTCCTCAAGGAAATCTTCTTGCATAACATGATGATCTTCTCTTATATGCTCTTCTACAACATCCATTTCTATTTCAATAGCAATATATTCTTCCTCCACATCGGGTTGTTCTTCTAAATCATCAACATCTTTAGGAACATGTATTTCCCTCTCAATTATTACTTTAGGAGTAAGAGTATTTTCTTCTTTAACAAGAAATATTTATCTGAGAGGCACATCGTTCTCTTTTTCTTCATATTCTTCATAATACTCAACAACTTCATTTGGATCCAAACCAGGATTAGAAATACCTTTTGGTCTTGAAGGATGTTCCACTAGATTGAACTTTCCATGGATCCTATCATTGTCTTCCACGCATGCCTTTTTCCAAGGATTCAAATTGATTTTCATCCTCTTTATAATAACATTTGAAAGTCACAACTCATAATACATGATAACTTCTTCATTTTTTCTAACCAATACCTTGGAATGAAGCATGGCTGAGATAAGCCGAGAATATAATAGAGAGGTTGACGTGTATGTGGTCTTGATCAATTCACACAAATGGTGTATGAAATAAATAAAAAGATTGATCTTATGTCTATTTTTCATGAGATGAATCAAAAATATACCCTGAAATTTAATTATAGCAAAATCACCTTTTCTAGGGATAATCATGTTCTGAATAAACTTAAACAAGAGTCTAGATTCTACATCCAGTTTAGCAGTGATGGCTCCCCTCTTGGTTTAATTTCTAGTTAAACTTTTCAAGGTATCTTCCAAAACAAGGAATTCACATGGAGGTGGAGGACCTCTCTGGTAATCTTCATAAATACCTTCACGAGTTTTCCTAAGGCATGCATCCCATAAAATCTAAGAAAACGTGAATCTCAAGCTATCTATCAAACTTCTTACAAAATAGATTCATTCTAAATCAAAAAAAATTGTACATAATTTAAAATTGTGCACCAAGCTTCAAGTAGATAGGTCTATCTTATTTTTCGAACCAATCTTACCAACTTTTATCTTTCAACACATTAAAAACCATAGACATACTCAATAGATGCCACTTAGGGAATATCTCTATTTTAGGTACTACTATTCAGTTAACCAGATTTGGATTTAGAGGACCCTCACTTGATAACTTAGGCGCGATCTTCTTCTTCTTTGAACTGTGTTTCTCAGGAGTTGACGATGAAGGACATTTCATCCTAGGCATTCACCAGAAGTTAGAGAGAGAGAATGGTTGATGGGTTGAATAAGGGTTATAGTTTGAGAGAATAGAAGGGTGCTCGAGTTAGGAATGAGTGAAACATTTTTTATTTTATCGTTTAGGAATACCAATCATCGTAAAAACAAAAGCATGGGAATGAAAATGGGTAAAATTAGTAATCACCGCAATATGGGTTCTAATTTATAAATAAAATAACAAAGCATTCTTCATGTGAGACAGAAACTGACTCTCACTATGAGAGAGTAACAGGTGTTCATGGTGAGATATTAACAATTGTTTATGGTGAGACTGTAACAAGTGTGATTTCAAGACCGTGCTTCCATATTTTTAGAGAGAGTAAGTGTCAAAAAGTAACAAAGAAATACTAACTGTGAGGCCATAAACATGAAATAGTAAGTCTTAAGATAGTAGTATGTGAAGTAGTAATATATAAAACTATAAGATATTTACTTAAGGATTATCATACCTAATTTAGGTATGATTTATTCAATTCGTTCATAATTTTATGGTTTAGAGAATATATCAGCAGGATGATATTCAGTTCTAATGAATTCAAAATTGATATCACCCTTTTGATAATAATCTCTCAAAAGTGTATGTCTTACATCAATGTGATTTGTCCTAGAGAGTGAAACATGATTTTTTGAGATATGAATAGCACTTTTGTTGTTAGAATTTATAGGTACATTCCAGAATAGATATCCATAATCTAGTAATCTGTGTTTCATCCACAAAATTTGTTCACAACAACTACCAACAGCTATGTATTCAGCTTCTGCAGTAGATAATGCATTAGAATTTTGTTTCTTACAAAACCATGATACTAGTGACTTTCCTAAAAAGTGACATCTTCTAGAGGTTCTTTTTCTAAATAACTTATAACCACCGAAGTCAGCATCAAAATAACTAACTAGTTCAAATGATTTTCCTTTAGGATTGAACACCCCTAGATTGGTTATATGATTGTGGTATTTAAAAATTATCCTTACATAATTTAAATGAGATGCCTACATGTTTTCATAAAATCGAGCACACATAAACACACTAAACATAATGTCTTTTCGACTAGCAGTTAGGTAGAGTAAACTTACAATCATTCCTCTATAAGTGGTTTTATCAACAGATTTTCCATCTACATCAACATCTATCTAACCATTGGTACTCATTGGAGTGACACTGCCTTTAGTGTTATCCAATCCAAAACGTTTTATAAGATATCTAGTGTATTTTCTTTGATTTAAAATAATAACATCATTATTTTGAAATATTTTAAATAAAAAAAGAATTTTATTTCACCCATTAAACTCATTTAAAATTCGTTTTGCATCATTTTATAAAAATATATACATAAAGAATTTCTTGAAGATTCAAAGATAATGTCATCTAAATAAATTTGAACTACTAAAACATTACTAGAAATTCTATTTATAAAAAAGGGTTGGATCAACTATTCCTATTGTTAAACCATTGTAAATAAGAAAAGTACTCATCATATTATACAAAGCTCTTGGAGCTTGTTTTAAAAAATATAATGTTTTTTATAATTTAAAAATATGATTTGGAAAATAAGGATTTGTAAATCCTAGAGGTTTCTCAACAAATACATCCTCATCTAAATACCCATTTAGAAATTCACTCTTAACATCCATTTGATATAGGTTGAAATTAAGATTTGCAACATAAGCAAGAAAAATCCGGATTTCTTCATGTCTAGATACCGTTAAAAAGGCCTCTTCATATTCAATTTCTTCTTCTTCACTATTTCCTTGTGTAACCAATCTAGCCTTATTTCTAACTATGTTACCAACTTCATATACCTTATTTCAAAACACCAATTTAGTGCCTATGGTGAATGTGTCCTTGGGTCTTTAAATATTTTTCCAAACATTGTTCCTTTCAAACTGATTAAGTTATTCTTGCATAGAAAACACCCAAAATTCATCATTGATATCATCATTAATGTTTTTAGGTTCATGTTGTGACAAGAAGACTTTTTGTTCAACCTGATTTCTAAGAGACGATGTAGTTTGAGTATCTTTCTCTAATTCTCCTACAACAACATCTAAGGGATGGTTCTTAAGAGTTTTAACAGCTCTAGAAAGGGAAGGAATAGTGAAATCAGGTTCAACAATAGGTTCATGTTCATTGTGACTTGAGTCTAATGAATTTCTAGAACATGAGGTTTTCACAGATTCCTTCACAATATGGTTTGAGGATATTGAATTAATGTCCAGATTTGATACATCATCCTATAGGTTCTCTAGAATGGTTTTTCACTCATGTGAATTTGTTTCATCAAATTTGACATAGAAATATTCTTCCACACATTTAGTTACTTTATTGAACACTCTATAAGCTTTACTAGAAATTGAATATCCAAAAAATATTCCTTCATCACTCTTGGATGAAAACTGGTCAAGATTATCCCTAGTATTAAAGATATAGACTTTGCATCAAAAAACATTGATGTTTCTAATTTTGATTTTTTGATTCTTCCATAACGCATGTGTACTTTTAAGAATGGGTATAATCAATACTCTATTGATTAATTAGCATGCTGAATTCTTAGCTTCAACCAAAAAATAAATAGGTAAGTACTATTCACGAAGCATTGTTTTAGAAATCTCTTGTCGGGTTCTATTTCTTCTGTCTACAACTCCATTTTGTTGAGGTGTTCTAGGGGTAGAGAAATTGTGACTAGAGCCATTTGTGAGCAAAAAGATTCAAACTCAGGATTTTCAAACTCACGGCCATGATCACTTCTCAAGGATTTAATTTTAAGTCCACTATGATTTTCTAAAGACATGGCATATTTGGTAAAGTTAGTGTAGGATTCATTTTTTTGAGCCAAAAAGATGGTCCATATATATCTAGAGAATTCAGCTACAAGAACATAAACATAGTGCTTCCCATTTAAACCAGACACTCTATATGGTCCAAATAAATCCATGTGAACTAGTTTGAGAGGTTGGTAAGTTGGAACTTCTTTCTTTGGGATGAAAAAAATTTTGTGTTGTTTTCCCTTTTGATAGGGATTACACACTTTGTCATATAGAAACTCAAGTTTGGGTAGGTCTTTGACTAAGCTGTTTCAAGTTATCTTTCTATGGAGTGAATATTATAGTTTCTTAGTCTCCTATGCCTAATCCAAGACTCTTTATGAAATAAATTTAAACATGATGTATTTTGAGAAACTAAAGACTCTATGTTAACAGATAAAACATTTTCATTTCTCAATGCTGAAAACACTAATTCTTCATTGAAATTAAAAAAATTATAAGCATCATATTCAAATCTAACATGAAATCCTTCATCACATAATTTTGAAATATTAAGAAAATTATATTTCAATACATCAAAATATAGTACTTTATAAATCAAAAATGAGTTAGAGTTATCAATTTGGACAAGGCCAATGATTTTTCCTTGGCCATTGTTTCTAAATATGGCATGTCCTCCATCAATTTTTATTAGATTCTTGAAGCATGAGTAGTATCCCATCATGTGTCTTGAACACCCACTGTCCATGTACCATAAACCTTTACATAAACTCTTTATGAAGATTTCCTCCAATGTATCTGTCATAAAACACATATTGGCTTTGTTAGCCTGTTCATCATGTAATGTTACAAAGTCACATGAAATGTCCTTAGAAGCACTCCAGGTTGCTTTCATTTCCTTTTTATACTTTTTGTCATTGTCCTCATATTTAGTTTTGTACTTGAGATTTTTACAGTCACCCGTGACTTTTTATTTGAACTTACATTCATACCAGACAATCTCATCTGTCTTTTCACTTCTTTTCCAACATTTCTTCCAACATCCTTTTTGATCATATCATCCCCTGAAGGCAGGCTTTCTGAAAAAGTTATTCTTCTTGTAAAATCTTTTGAATCTTCTGCTAATTTAGCAATCTCCTCATCACTGTTAGTTGATGATTGTTCATTAATATAATTCTCTACTAAAGCTTCCAATTTCCCATGGTATTTGTGTTTAGAGGTGGCGGTCATGAATTCCACAAATTTTCTTTTCAGTTCACCCTCTTCTTCATTGTTGAAATTCTTCTTCTATTTATATATCATCAGTTTCACTATCAGTCCTTTATAGGTATCTTACTGATGTCGCATGATTCTCTAATAGAGAAAGTGGTTCCTCTCCATCTGTTAGGTAGACATATGAGAATTCTCATTATCTGTTCCTTGGTAGTGACTTATCTTCCAAGAGAAATCATTGTGTTGACAATTTCATTGAACTTATGATAGATGTCAGAAATAGGCTCAATAGGTTTTATTTTAAAGATTCCATATTTAATATTATAATTATTGTGTCTCATTTCATTTACAGTAGATGTTACTTCTTGTGAAATAGACAAGGTATCCCATATTTCATGGGTAGTTTTACAAGAATATATTCTATTAAATTCCTCAACTCCTAAGGATTTATATAAAGCATTCATAGCATTGAAATTGTTATTGTAGGTAGTTTTGGTAGGTTCATCCCAATAGGTTCTATCAATATAAAGAATCTTATATTCATCTATAATTGAAGAAAAAATTTCAAACCCCATACTTTCTAAATGTATTTTCATTTCAATTTTCTATTAAGAATAAATGGTTCCATTAATGGATTGTGGTCTGTTGGTTGCAGAACCTTCTAATCTATTATCCATAATAATGAAATACTTATAAAGGTCTAAAAATTTATAATAAATTGAAATTTATAGATCTTTAAAATAAAACAACAATCACAGTTGAATAAAGTTAAAAAGAGAGTCTTAATAAACAGCCTCTAATACCAAATGTTGGTTAGAGTAGATCACTCAAGAGGGGGTGTGTTGAATTAGGTATCTATAAAAAATTTCATTTTAAAGAAATATTCCTATAAGGTTTCACCAAAAAAAATTAAATACAGACCAGTTAATCAAAGTAATATGGTAATGAATGTTTGACTGTTTAAATTACTTCTTAAGAAGATTTATTAATTCTCAGTAATGTTAAGAGTAGTTATTAGTATAACATTTGAAGCTATTATAATAAATCAAAAAAATTATAAATTCTTTCCAAGATTAAATATCAATGTGAATTTATTGAATTCTAAATTAAACATTAAAATAGATAAAACTAAATTTAAACAGCACAGCAGATATAAAACAAGTGGTTTAGTCTCAAGAAGAGTCCTAATCCACTCAACTTGGTGATCACCTACCACCAAGAAGTTTATATAAATAAACATGATCCACACCATGGATAAGGGTTAACAATAGTACACAAGACTGTCCAGGTCACACAACCTCTTCCACAGTTCTATGTGGGTACAAACTACCTGGCCATACAAGGACCTCTTCCATACTTATCTGTGGGTATACACATGTGTAAAAAGATGTTTGAGAAATGATATCTTGTATCCTTTAGTTTAATTTAGGAGACAGAGTGTGTTGTTATTCATATACACACACTGATCAAAAGCTAATAAAATGACACACAACTGAGAAGAAATGGTGAGATAAGTTTGGAAATGCTCTGAGTGGTTATACATGAAAATATGGACTTCTCGGATGAAGCAGATATAGAAATCAAGTCCTCATATAGAAAATATAGTATCATGAGTCAGTTATATTGGCATGTGTTCTTTGTGGGAAAGATTCCATCAACTCTGTGATTTGAGTATGCTTTGGGTGTTCTTTAGAAGTGTCGAGTTCTATGAGACAATTTTCACTTCAAAAATTCTTTAATTTTTTTTCCATTTTTGTTATCACACACTTTCTTCACGTTATTCCACTATCATGTCCATACTATTTCTGGGCTGCACTACTCTTTTATCCTGGAGCACATGTGTTGGAGCCAACAAGTTGCATGTATTCTACACCTCGTAACTCATACAGTCAGGTGATGGGTCTATAAAGAAACATTAATTATGTCATTGCATTTAAAATATTTAAATATTCCCGTTAGATATTAAATTGAAAAATGACAAAAGAGATTAAGAAACAGTGTCACAATTTGTCTTTAAATGGTGTCTCTGTGAACCGTTGTCTCCTTGAAACAATGTCTAGATTTGTCACGGTGTCTCATTTGTCACGGTGTCTGGTCACAGTGTCTGGTTCATAGGGTCTAGTACACGTTGTTTGGTTAATGGTGTTTGGTTCATGGGGTCTGGTTCACGGTGTCTGGGTCACAGTGTCTGGTTCAGGGTTCTGGGTCACAGTGTCTGGTTCACGGTGTCTGGTTCACGGTGTCTGGGTCGTGGTGTCTAGTTCACGGTGTCTGGTTCATGGTTAAGTCAGGGTGTCTTGGTCATTTTCCAAAAAAACATAATTAGTGGAAGACTCGTGGTGTCTCAGAATTAGCCAAATATCTTTATTCAGACTTAAGCAGTGATATTCATAAAATGGATTAGACTTAATCATTTATCAAAGAAATAATTATAAAGTAAATCCAAGATAATGTACAATAATCAAATTGAATGTATAGCACTTAAGATCTTTGGATAGCTTTAATAAACCACTGTACATTTGATGTCAGATAGATTACATGGGATTAACAAGGATTATAGACTGAATATTGGTTTTCATCATTAAAACATGATTAATACATGAGGAGTCCAACAAGGTGTATCATTCTTAAACAACCATTTTTTATCTATTCTTTCACCTCATTCAATTATTATTAAACCCTGATAATATAATAACGTAAATTTCTCCCTTGTATTGAGATGTTTTTATGTCTATATAATCACAATATCTATCTCCTCTTCTATTAAAAGGGAAATGAAACCACATTTTGTGTGTATGGCGGACTACCGTCTAGTGAACTGAGGAAATTATATTTCTATAAAAACACAACATGAATGATATATATAATTACGTTTTAATAATATATATGTTATTAATTATTTTATTTTTATTATTTAAAGTTAAAATAAGATTTACCTTCTTTACATAATGATCGTTGAAAAATGATGATGTTACTCATGCATATGTACGACCTAATGTCTCATAGATTATAGTGTAGTCTGTTTCCCATAATAATAATTCGTGGTTTCTATAAAAATTATAATATATGTATAAAAATGGTAATTATTTCATGATTATTATTCTATATAATATGTAATAATTACATATTTTACCATTTTTAACCTACCAATGTCATTTTGGACATGTGAACCGAATATCGTCAAAACATTTGATGTAGACTCAACTGATTATGTAAATAAGTGTAACATGATAATAAATATAAAAAAGAAATAATACGGCTGTAAATTTTTCTTTATAATGAAAATAAAAAATAGAGGTTTATTATCCAGGAATATAAAGAATATGTGTGATGATTTAGACCTGAGGTAACGATCTTTATCTTAATTTCCTTCACTGAAAAGTATATTAATTTTATGCACATAATTTATTTTTACTGCTATATGAACTTCCCATTTAAAAATTATATCATCAATATATTTATATTTATGGTACTTTATTTTTCCCTTAATATTATTTATTTCAGGGTATTTATGATTCTAAAGATACAAAATTGGAAGGGGTTTGTGCTTTAATTTCATTTTAACCGAGATCTTTTATGCTTGAAATTTCTATGGAATGAAATTATTTGATTATTATCAAATAAAAACCATTCATTCACATGCCTTTTATTTACTCGTTATTTTTTCAGGTAATGTTACAATTTTCTTCTCTATAATAATTAATATTATTAGCCAAATTTTTTCAAGAAAATCTTACATATATTTTATTTTCTTTCAAAAATGTTTTCTCATCCATATCCATGTTTTTAACAATATTTTCAATAATTTTTTTAATATTATACTATAAAATTTTAATGATATTTTACACATGTATATATTTTTAAAAAATGGATTAAAAGGAATCTTTATTCCATTTTTTGAACAAGGTACTTTTTACCGTTATTCAAATAATATATAAAAGTAATTCTTTTTATAACCTACTCATAATGAATAGAATTTACCAAACATTATGACCATTCATTACATTGATATTCTTTTATAATTTTTAAAGGTTCTTTTTATGGAAAATTTTCTTTAATATTCTGGATTTCATTATTTTAGCAGATATTTTCAAAGTTAAAAGTGTTTTCTCTCCTAAATGGTGTTAATTATATTTTTATGGTATTTTTATTCATCAATAAAAACCGTTTATTTTAATTATAATCAACATGTTATTTGATTAAAAGATATTATCCTTACTTTTTTTCTAGATGGTTCTGATAAATTTGAATAGAGAAAGTATTGAAATTCACATTGTTATGATCATTGGACATTACATTTCTATTAAATATAAGAATTATATAATTCATGGAGATGAATACAACCTAAACCATATATTATTTACACCTAATATTTATTAATATGAAAATTATATAATTTACTTGAGAAATATTAATATTTTGTATTATATTATCATTATGAACATTTTTTGATGAGGAATAAAATTTATGAATGGAATTGATCATTTGATATATAATGAATAGACTGGAAATGTAGTGAAGGATATGTCCTAAAATTATATGGCTCCTTGATTCATCTATATATATCATTTGATAAATAAGTAAACAAGAATTGAATAGGATTTTGGTGTATAACTCATCAATTAAAATACCTTGGCATGAGGATTTGAAAGTATTGATATAATGTTCTCTGAAATCATGACATATGATATTATGAATTACCTCTATTAAAGATCTAGATATTATTATCAATGAGACTAATTAATTAATATTATCTATGGATTAATTTTCATGATAATTTTATTTATTAAATAGAAATTTTTTTTTCAGTTAATTACATTTTCATATTAATTATTTCATATCTATTAAATATATATTTAATTTTATGTATCCGTTATTGGTCTTTAAATTTCATATAAAATAAGGTTTATTATAAGCCTTGGTAACTCTATTAACAAAAAATATATATTAGGGAAAAAACCCCAATGATAGACCTTGAGGGAATTCACCTTAGAAAAAAAAATTATGGTCTAGATGATGGTAGTTTATGATTTTTTAGTATAATAATGGGTTAAAAGGTATAACTATGATTATTTGGTTAAATGAACTGATACCCCTTATGAGGGTTAATGTGATGTAATTCCTTAGAGACATTTATTATGTTTTAATAAATGTTTGAGGTATATGTAAACCGTCTGTATAACTTTTATTTTTGTTAGAACTTTATTAAAGGAATAATTATATTATAAATTTAGACATAATATTAATTTTATTGTTATCCTCTAGGGTAAAAATGATCATTGATGTTAGGTAATATTAGTCAATTTGTGTTATTTGTATTTTTGAATAAAAATAAGTTGTCTAAATAATTGTGGTGAAAAAGTTAATGATATCGATGTTATGTTTGAGAATTTTTGTCAATGTTTTCCAAACCATATATGAATCATATAAATATAGTTTTAGAAAAACATAAAATCACTTTTTAGGAGAAAATTCATCACATCAGGAAATTCCACTAGGTATGAACAGACATTCAAACAGCACAAGGGTGCAGTTCCAACCACTATCCTAAATGGTGTATGGTTAGTACGGAATTGTTTCTACGTAAATAGTTTGATAGTTAAATATTATTTTGAATTTTTGAAACATATTATAGGATTTAATATTTTTTATTTTGATGTTATTAGTATTATTTATAGACAATATTTATTTGGTTAAGGTATATATAACTATTAGGTTTTATGTAATGGATTGTATTTTAATAATGCGTTAACATTTTTAAGCATTAATATTAAAAGTTATGATATTATCTTAGAGGATAAACATTATTTAATGATATGAATTTTGATTTTAATTGGGATGTAGGTTTATTTATTTGTGAAATAATGTATGTAGAATTGTTTATGTAAATTTTAATGTAAAATGTCTTATTTCTTCATATGATGGTTTGTACAATTTGTTATTATCATACCTTATGGAAACCATTTGAATTTTTGTTTATATTTAATACGTAAATAATATATTTTTATTCTTTTATAGATATTATATTAAAATTTTATTTTATTTCTTCATAAATAAAAAAATTCATCATTGATATTCATTTCATAGAGTAAGAAATGAATTGGGAATTTATCAAAGAACAACCAAGGGATGAAATTGTTTGTATGAAATATAAAAAATAAATTAAGTAAGTATATTTACTTATGTTATTAGTCTATATTGTGATTTATGTCCTCATCTCTTTGAAAAAGATCCTGAAAGAAAAAAATCATCTTATTACAATCATTCCCAATGAATTGATGATCCTTTCACCCATTGCATTTTAATTGTTTGGTGTTTTCTATCATTGTATATGAAAATATTATTAATCACTCTATAATAGTATTTGGGGATTATTTTAGTCTTCATTTACTATATTTTCACTTAAAATTAGTAAACACATGTTTTATAACAGGGTTTCTAGTTATTCTAGAAGACCCTTGTATATACGTTTCCATCTTTTTAAGAGGAGGTTTTATGAACACTTTTTTGATATGAGTTTTCCTTAAAAAGTTAAATATACAACCATGGATTTATTTGTGTAAGTTAAAATTATGGGGATAAAATTTATTAATTTTAGGGATAATTTAATTTCCAAATATTTAAAAATAATAATATCATTTTTGATAGTGTATATGGAATGCAATATCGAACCTAAATGAATAGTCATATAGTATATCAATGTGATCATAATAAGATAGCTATTAAAATTGTTAATATAACTAAGAATAATTTTTATTTAAAAAAATTTATAGATGACTTTTATGAAGAAAATATATTGGTAAATAGGGAACTAATTTTTAGTAAATACTTTACATGCTTCAATAATATATTTTTCATTAAAAAATGATTTTTATAAAATATATTGATAAATAATTAAATATAATTTATCAAAAATAAATAAAATTTATTTTAAATTAAAAAAATTATTTTTCAATTAAAAATATAAAAATTAACTTTGGGTAAAATTTTGGTATTTTTTTGAAAGGATTTATCTTTTAGTGAATAATGAATAGAACAGATTTTTCAAATATCATCATTTATTTTCATTAAATAATGTGACTAAAATCAAAATTATATTTAAAATTAAGTCTTAGAGTGAAAAATGAAAAATTATATTTAGAATAATATAATTAATTTAATTTTTATCGACAATTTTTATTATTTTGGTTGAAGATTATTTTTATGCTAAAAATTGTAGTTTTCTGAAAACTATTTTTTATGTGAATAATTTTTTTCCACATAAGTTAATTCAAATTATCCCTAATATGTAAAAAAAATTAATTTATATATTATATATCTATTTATAAAAAATTAAATTTATATAATGATGATTCCTAATCATAGAGTTAATATAAGATCATCAATTTCTTGAAAAATACATTTTCCTAAAAACCCGCTTTTCATCGTGCTTTGAGGGATTATTATAAACAAATTTATGCCACCTATAGAAATTTTATTTGGTAAATTTTGTTTCATATTTTGAATCAATATATTTTATATTTTTTAATAATTCTAACTTAATGTTTTCTTACAATGAATTATAAAAATAGTAAAAAATGTATCCCCACGTTAGAAGGGTAAATCTAGTTAACCTATGTTTAAACTAAGTGATAAGGATAACATTTTTATATTAATTATTATCATATGAATTTATTTATACCATTATAACCTTATTATATATACATTCAATTAATTATGGTGTAACACTTGGATGTTTTTATGAAGTATTTCGATTAAATAATTTAAACTCAACAATAGCTTACACTACACGGAATCGTCAGTTTAAACGAACTGTGACAAGCCAATGGAATAAAATTTCAATTATATCCTAGATATTAAGTTACTGGGAATAAATATAACTACCTTATGAAAATACATGGTAAACTCATAGGCTTCTAATTATTTATGAAAAATATAAACCATTTAAATGTAAAGCAAATATTTGTATTTTTTGTATTAAAAAATTAATTTAATAAATATTATTAATTGAAATTAATGAAAAATATATGTTATATAAAATATTATTGATATTCATACAATATATATTTTAGTCATAGTATATGGATAAATAGTATTTTTTGTATAAATACTTATATTTTTTAAAAGGGTAATTTTACAACCTTTTAATGGAGAATCCATTTTCAATTAAAATTTTGAAATATTAACGAATATTACTTAAATAAAACTTATTATTTAGAATTGGGATATAAAAAATTTCTTTGTATGATTTTTTGATTTTTTGATAACTTATATGTTTTAATGAATAGTAAAACAATACATAATTTTAACATAATTTTTTTTCTCATCAAAGTAATTAATATGGTTAAATTATATTATTGAGTGGCTTCAAAGTATAAATAGATTATATTTTTATCACTTTATATAATTTAAATCATTTTCATTAATTTTACATTGAATATAGATGTTAAAAAAATTCAATCTTTTGCAAAGTTTTAACTTTTAAAACTCGTTTTCTTGTTCTGAAAACGAGATTAATTTTTAATCAACTGCTGGAACTTTTATTTTTTGAATTTTAAGAAATATATTCCATATTTGGAATTATTATTTTCAAATTATGTAAATATATTTATTTTTCTTTGGACATCATGAATAATAACTTTGATAAGTTTTATTTAAATGGTGAAAGAGTAAATCGGGTAACTAAGGCTTAAAAAAATTATAAACATAAACTAAAACTTTTACTAATATCATTGGATGCCTTTATATACACCTAAATAATAATTTGGATGAAATGGTATCATTTGGAAGCCACTTGGATGAGATTATGACATTTTGTTTATTTTATTTAAAGAGAAGTTAAATGTGTCTTACTCAATATTAATAACTATATAATTTTTTCTATATGTTAATGGAGAATAAAAATTCAACTATAAATAATTATTTGAAATCTAAAATACATTTCTTTATTAGGGTAATTTATTTTTAATTTTTATGAAATAAATAATTTTCTTGAAGAGTTTTACGTTGATGATGTAGAAATTATTTAATTGGTCAAAAATCAATAAAATATATTTTACCAAAATAATAATAGTCAGTAAAAGACCCAAAATTGACCAAATATTATTGGTTGAATATATCTAGACCATAATATTAAAATGGTCTAGTTTTATGACCACCTTCACCCATAATTTTTCAAATCCATACTAGATGCTGACGAGCAGGAGGTGTTCGACTCTGTTGTCATGAGATTGGAGCTGGACCGGTGGATCTTCACCCCCTCCAACTCGGGTAAGTTCAATTCAAAGGATTTTTTCAAGATAAGCACTCCTCGAGAACTGAATGGAGGTTGGTATGATATGTATTGGTGTAATTGGATCCCTAATAAATTAAATTTCCACACAGGGAGGATAAAAAACCATGCTCTACCTACCGATGATAATATTAAAAGACTTGGCATCAGCATGGACTCTTGTTGTCATTGTTGTGTGAACAAATGCGAAAACAGTATGTTCCATATCTTCTTTGAAGGGGAGTTTGTTCTCCAGGTTGGGATCTTCTTCGGGGAGTTTACAGAGTAATCCTCTAACGTGACAAGTCTCGAAAACTTCATTGATTGTTGGTTATAGGGGATAGATGGTTCAGAGATGGAAAGAGTGGTGAAATCTATTATCTTCAATACTGGAAGTAGGCTCCCTCCATTCATAATTTGTGTGCACCTCATGTCACGGCCCATCAGTCAGGTACTAGGAAATAGGGGAAATGGGTTTGGTGGAGTCCTCCTGATGTTGGCCTAATACATAATACAAATGGATCTTGTATACTGAGTGAAATTTGTAATGAATGAATGGTACAGTATTCAAGGGACATTGTGGCTTTGGCCTTCATAGTGCATTATTGATGTGGAAATTCTTTGCAGGTGGAGGCTAAGGTGGTTCTTATATGTATCACCATCTACAGAAAGGGGGAGCTTTACATCTCCCAAGTGGAGAGTCATTCCATGATTATTCATTATGCCCTACATGGTAAAGGTAACATAGCCTAGTCTATATTATAAATCCTTTGGAAATGCAAAGCCCTCCTTGATAGTAACACTAGTGTCACCCACACTTTGTGACAGGGTAACAGGATAGAGGATTACATGGCCTCTCTTGTGACCCCTGGAAACCATGACAATTGTCTTTTTTCATGTTTATTAATTTAATCCTATGGGGGTGAACTTGATTCGGGGAAATTCTCTTAGCCGCCATTATATCAAACCCCCTAGGCCTTGGTTTTCACCTTCTTCATATTCATTATTTTTGAAAAAAATAGTAATGTTGATGATTAAAACAAGATTTTCCTAAACATATATTCTACTGTAAGTATTATTTTTAAATATAGAGCGTTTATATTCTTCATAGTATTTTATTTTTATTTTTTACTCAAAAAATATGTATATTAAATTAGTACACAAAATTGATGTAATAATTAAATTATTAGTGGAGATGATAAATAAATATATTTAAAAATATTAGAATAAATATAATTTGGGATAATTAATATAGACAATGAATTTTCTAGATGAAATTTACATATTATGAATAGATTAAATATTTGGTTTGAAGTTAACCAGTTATGTATTTTTAAAAAATTATGAATTGAATAGTGTCAAAATAGACACTATTGATTGTTAATAAAAATATGGTACTATTATATTACATAAAAATCATAAAAGTTTATTAAATTTTTTTATAATTATGATATGGTCAAAAAATGTTATAAATTATTCATTTATTTTTTAATTTATTTCAAATAAGTAAAAAATTTACCCGTTTAATATTAAAATATTTTTTACCTTAAATTAAATTTAAATCGAAAAGTGTTAATTAAAATGAAAATGTTTAAATTGGAAGAATCAAGTTGTCTAAAATTTATTGGTTGACAAATTAAAATTTTATCTCATATCATCATAAAAAATATGAAATTTTAGGCCATTTATAGTTGTTTATTTTTTTTTATAAATTAATATATCTGGTGTTTTCAAAAGTACCCCTCGCATCAATTATAAAAGGGATCATCCTCCCTCATTTCATCAAAACTCATTGAGACTTCACTATACAATATACCCAACCATTTTATATTATATAATTCTCTAGATACATTCTAGATTTTATGGTCTTCTTCAAATACTAAATATAGTGCTTTCAGATGAGATTTAGAGGGAGCACGTCGAAGAAGTGGTAATATCCTCAGTCGATTTTTTAAAAAATATATCATCTTCTACTTACTCTTCATTAATTGCTTAAATTATAAAGTAATATATATTATTTGACTTATATAATGAGATTTTATTGTAATTTTATAAAACTTTCATGCCACCTTTCTATGCATCTTTCGATAAATGAAGTCACCACGTGAGCGTACATACGGCTTACCGTCTCTACACTATGGTGTAATCTATTTTTCACCATCACCTCACTTTTATTTGTATAATTATAGAAATAATAATTATATATTGTTATTATAAATTATTGGGATTGTGGAATAAAATATATACCATCCATATCCATACCATTTATCAATTATGGGAATGATATCATCGTTCGTACGTACGTATGACCAACCGTCTACACAATGCGAGGTGATTCATTCTTCATAATATCCATTAAAGTATTATTATATAAATGTATAGAATAATATATATGATATATATTATTCCAAACTAATTTTTTAATGCTTTAAATATAAACTAATAAGGAGAACCAGAACTTACACCACAAAACATGCATAAGAAAGTGATGTAGTTAGTAACTGAATTATTAGTAATAATGAAATGTAATTAAAAATAGATGATAGTAGGATTATATAAGATCTCATAAAAATGAATATTATTCTGAAATAATTCATTTAAATTATTAAAATAATTATACAGGTGGTTCAGATATGTAAAAAGGATATGAGACCCAAGGTAAGGGATAATTTCGCGATCTCATTATTATAAGAGATTGTTCATACATAAGTATTTACTGGGGTATATTTATCATCCATATCCATGTTTTATAAATATTAATTCCAAAATATTCATTAAATTATTATACAATTAATTAATGTCATTTTTCCCCACGGGTGAATTTTTATTAAATGTTATTAAACGAATCTATTGTCATTTCTGTTATAGTGTACTTTTTAATTCCAACAAAATTATGAGAATAATGCTTTCTTTTAACTTGTACAACATAAATAGATTTTTACATTCTCACAACACCTTATTTTGATGAAGATTCATTTACAATATTTCATTTTTATATTAAGATAATTTCTCTTCTTTCAAAATTTTAGGGTATTTTGAGAAAAGAAAATGTTTATGCAGAAGAAAGAATATCTGCCTCAAAAATTAATTTCAAGTTTTCTAAAAAAATTATTTTTCATCTAAGATTACATTCTTTAATAGGGTTACATTTTATGTATATTGTCAATATTATTCCAATGGTTTTTTATATTTTTTAAGGAATTCTATATATGAAATCCAATTTTTTAAATGATTTATGTTATGATGGAATGATGATTAAGAATACTATTTCATTCCTTAGGTTATGTTATGATTACTGATTTATGATTTTATGGAACATTTTATAATGATTACAATATTTTATGGGAGGTAACTATATCACCCCCATTACATTGGTTAATGATTTATATCTAATAAGATAGACACGTCTAGAATGGGAAATGATCACAGTTTAGTAATACAGAGCTGAACGAGGAGTAAACTCAGTTCAGTAATGGAATCTCTCAAAAATGATGGTCTTGGAAATGAGCCTTGACTAATATGAAAATATTTTCTATTCATATGTGTATTCCATAAAATATCATGTCTTATGTTTTGACTTTTGGGATTATATTCATTGATTATTTTGAACTTCTATGATTTATCCCATGGTATAATATCATAATCTTTTAAATATAGGGTAATATTTTCAAATTTTAGGTTCATATGTCTTATGATTATGATACGATTGATATCTTCCTTGTTTACCATTAATAAGTATCTGAGCTCACAATTTCAAATTTATCTTTTCCCCATGTCTTGAAGAAGGTTATTAAGTAAGATATGTCAAAATGGGTATAGTTATGAAGAAATAATATGGTGAAAATGTAGATTTCCTATGAACCAATTGTTTATGTTTCCCAATTTCTATAGACACTAAACCAATATTTTCCTAGCATGGTTTTGTTTTTTTTCTTAATGAACTTTATACAATTTTGAAGTAATATATTTTTTTTAAAATATTGGTTCCTTATATGTGGTAAAATTTTTAATAAAAGTTTCACATATAATGCTTTAATGAAATAAAGAGAAAACATTTCACTCTCTTTCCTCCAAATATCTTTTATATGTTCACATAGGAATTAAAATTGTTGTTGAATAAATATTAAATTATATTTTCAGTATAATGAAATTATATTCATGATTTTAATTTGTTTAAATTTTTTAGTGATTATATTGTTAACATAAACACTTTAAGAAAACTAACACATCGCTTGTGAAAATAGTGAAAAAATCAAATTAAAAAATTTTCAAAATAATAAAAGTATTGTATTTTGGGTGAGTTAGAGTAAAAATAATTTTCTAGTCAATAATTATGTGTTATTGATGGTAAAATTATTTATATTCTAAAATCATTAATATCTTATTGTACTTAATTTCATATTAATTTATTATTTTCACAAATTAAATTAAAAAAAATTATATATAATAATATTTATTTTATTTATTTTAAAATAATTAATATAATATAAGAGAATATTTTGGATGATAAATGGTCTAAAATGAAAAACATTTTCCATTGATGGTCAATATTTTATATTATAAGTAAAATTATAACCATTTCAATTTGAAAATGTTTTTAACGCGGTTAAGGTTAAAACGAGTTTACTAAGGGTTAAACTAAGAGATTAGGGTTATTTTTCATATTAAACTCATAAAAAAATTATATCGATATTTAAAATTTACCTTATAAAAAATCTAATATATGTCTATTTTAAAGTAATTTAATTGAATATTACCTTATTATGAATTAATATTTTATGAAATTTCAAATGTGCCCCTCCCCTCGCTTAAAAAAGGGCACATCCTGTCTTTTTTTGCAATTTAGGAAAAATTTATTTAATAAATTCCCTACCTAAACGCATTCCTAAAATCCCTATCCATTTTGTAATGGACTTTTTTTTATTACAAAACTATCCTAGGAAGGCTTTTGTCGTATACCAAAAAATTGTTGTCGGAGGAATAGTTATCATTCATAACCATGCATTTCTATTTTATTTATTATTCCACCAAATTAAAATATTATTAAACCATTATAATATAATAATAAAATAATATAACTTATACTTAATTTTTTTTAAGTTACTTTAATACCATATATCCATACCGTCCTCCATTAAATGTCAAATGAAACCATCATTCATGTGTGTGACAGACTAACGCCTTATTTTATTACCATTTCCCATGATATGATGAAGGAATCATTAAATGAGTTAAATGATATAGAATACTTTCATTGATTATGTTGTAATTTAGGTTTTCAAATTTGATGTAATATTTATGTATGTATCTAATCTACTAATCCTACTAGACTATTTTTTCTTTTGGAAAATGATAACTTGTGTCCTATGCCAAATTAATGATGTAGACAATTACTATGGGCTACTAGGGTCATGGAAATTAAAACTGAAAGATATCAAGTACTCATAGTAGCCAACATATAAAATATATCTTGTTACAAGTCTCCTATTTTACTTTAATAATGATCATTTTTTTAAAATATCTAGTCTTTTGGTGAATATGATTTATTTTCGTAAATATCTTTGGCTGGATATTTTCAATAACACATTTAATCATTTATAAAATGCCTTATTCCAAGTCATGAGTAATATCCAAATTGATATTTAAAAATAATCTTCTAATATTTTCAAATGTTAATTTTTAAATTGATTGATGTTGATAGATTTTATTATAGAGGGTGGAGAAGAAGAGGGTATAGCTTCTTGAGGTATTACAGATTGAGGTTGAGAAGGGGAATATTTAGTAGGGAAATAATCTATTAGATCAAATTAATGGTAACTCACTTCAGAAGTATATCTCCATTATTCTTCATTTAGTGATAAGACAATAGGTGGTCTCATTACATCCTTTAAATAGGCCCCATATTCTTCACTAGAAGCATCCATGGCCATAACATCAATTCATGATGAAGAGTCATAGACAATAACTTCTTGAGAAGGGTTCAGAGTAAGAGTTCCAAGAGAAGGTGTAGTTGTCGATAGTTTCACAAAATATTTAGTATAGTCAGTCCTTACTGGTCTCTCTAAACTATGTTTATAATGAAAATATGGCACAACTAGCCATGAAACCTCTTCCCTAAAAACAAAAAGAATAATAATTTCATATGGAATATATGGGTTATAATCAGTGTGATTATTTTCATTCCCATTAGCATTATCATCCTTATTAGCTTTATTAGGTTCTATATCATCCTTACCATTCTTCTTGTCAATAACATTATTAATTGATACACCCATATCAAAGAGAAAGGGTTATATGGAATTATTTCTTCATTGGAAGGTGATGGATCATAAATGGGTGCTCCGCATATCACAAACATAGGTGGACTCTATATAAAAATAAGATCTATATTATTATCACTTTCCGAATCTATAAGATCTTGTCCAAATAGCATAGACCTGTGAACTCTATCCCACTCAACTGGTGAAAATTATCTAATTTTTTCGTCTAACAAATGTTTCTCAAGGTCTCTGATGGCTTCATTTTAAACTATAGGAATCCTTTAAACTTCATTAACATAAGTAACCATATTTCTCATTGATTATGACTCAATTAAAGTAACATAAATCGGATTTTGTTCTATGTTCTCCTCAATATTTATTCAAGATTCTTCATCCAAATCCATATCCTGGGGTCAATCCCCATTATATGATTAATCAGTAATGACAATTTCATATGGTTCTAATGTAGGATAAGTTATACCTTTTGGCCTATAGGTTAAGGGACATGATTAAATTTCTTAGACAACATCTCCTCATCAGCTATCAACATTTTCTTCCATGGATTCTTACTGATCATCATTCTCTTATAAGTATTTTAATTAAAACAGACACCACTCTAGATTATAGTCCCATAAACTCATATTATAACCAAATATTTTCATTCCATCAAGGTAGAAATGAAATTAGAATTATGAAGAGTTTTCAAATGAGATAACAGCTTGTTCAACTATTTTATATATCTCATTAAAAACTATGTAAATCTTATAATAATTCCATGTACCTTTATCTATAGAAATAAAAATTATTGATAACTAACAAAAAAACCTACCTTTCATGGAGAAATCAAGTGGGGAATGAACACCATCATAAGCTTACAACTTTCAATTATACCTTTTTCAACTGGTCTTTTTCCTGATCAATCATCCATTAGTTCCTCCATGTCATTTACATTGTTGAAATATGTGTAGTGACCAATAATTTATATATATAGATATTTCATCTTAATAAAATAAAATTCATTACATAACATTTCGAAACACACCAGAATCATATTGGTCTATTTTCACTATAAAATAAGATACGTAAACAACTTGTTCATTAAATATCCATAACATCTCCCATATATTTCTTCTTAATTACAATGCTTCATAAACATATATTACTTAATAGCTATCTTCATAACCTGAAAAAATGAATCATAATAAATGGTGTTCTTTGATGCTCAATAAGGGTAAATAGGGGATATGTAATGATCATTAATGTAAAATATAATAATACTAGTATGAGAACATGAAATTAACATTTGAAAAGCACAACCCGCATATCATAGATCATTTTCATAAGTCATTACAAAATTATTGGAAAATCATGAGACATGAATCATAAAGGAATTAAATAACATGATCCATAAAATCATAACATTGGTATAATAAAAAAAATTAGAGAAAAAATAAGAATAGAAAATCATTTCAATTGTAGTCAAGGATCTTTTCCAAGAATATCATATTGAAAAGTGTTTACTTACCAAACCATCATAGTAATCACAGTTTACTCCCAAAACTATCATAGTGGAAAATTCCTCTAAATGAACATGGATCACACCCCATTCTAGTCCCATTTATCTCATGAGATACACTTATTTACCTGATACATTGGTGGGAGATATTGGTACTACCCTTAAAATGATTAAAAAATTACTTATGTGTTCCATAAGAACAAGAAACATTTATCCTATTATAACAGTTGAAAAAAATGGGTTTCATAAACATTTAACCTTAGCATAACCAATGTCGATGAAATGGTTTCACAAACAACATTTCATAATAAACATAAAACATAGAAATAAATAACAATAATGGTGTCCTTGGATCATATCCTCATTAAATATTCAGTAACATAAAATAATTTCATCATAAATGGAAAAATATTTTGAAAGAACACGTGGAATAATTTTTTAGGAAAATAACCTTTCCATTTTGAAATCACTTATATTATCAAAAAGTTGTTCACATATAAAGGAAAACATATTTTTTGAAAATAACCATGTAAAAATATAAAGTAACATTCAAATAAAATATTTTTCATGAAAGTGGGAAAATCATTTCATTATTTATAAGCTAAATAGAATCTTTTCTTATTTTTGTCAAAATAGTCAAAATGTAACCTGTTACAAAAATGAAAACAATATTAATTGCAAATTTTTTTAAAAAAAAGTTAAATTTGGGTAAAATTACATTAAAACTAAAAATATAATTTTAAAAAAGTTATAAATTTTATATATATCATATATAATAGTGTTAAATATTCCATAAAGGATGAATAATTATATGTAATTGCAAATATTGATGAGATTGTAAAATAAAACCCTTACCTCATGAGCATATTTTTTGAAAGCATAGAAAATACTATATAATAAATTTCAATTCTTTATAATTATATATAAGATTAATTTTCATACTTAAAAAGTCTTATATGATCCCTTTATAACAATTCAACAACCCCTTTTTAAAATAATTTCTTATTAAAATGATTATTTCTGGGTATTAACGGTTTTGTTTCTCAAGAGTATATCAGTTCAGTAGTTATGATACTAGATAAATTTATCGTGGTTACACGATATACATTATATTTTTTATGATAAAAATATAATATATATTCCTTATAAACATATTTATTTTCATCTACTAATGTTATAGATAGAAAAATTAATTACACAGTTCATGGAGATAGTCGGTTGTACATACGCAAGAACATTGTTTTCATTTTTAAATGAATGGATTGAATGAAAGGTAAATATTAATTAAACATTATTAGATAATTATTATATCATATATTTCATATGTATTCATAAAATGCATCATTATTTCTATCCATGTAAAATATTAATGAAAAAATCACATCGCTTCATGGATGTGGTGGTCCACATGTATGCACGGTCGACATTATCATTTCTTAATGGATTAGATGGGAAGAAGGTCGAAATGATATAATTAATAAATAATTATAATACTTAAAATAATATAATATATAAATATTAAATCTACAATATTAATAATCCATAAAATATGGTGATGAAAAATGTATTTTTTCGCTACGTCGGTATGTTAAGACGTGTGTACACACGAGTGATACCTTGACATCTAATTTGGTTGGGAAGAGGGTTTATAATGTTGTTTTCATAATCAAAACAAACATTAATCATATTTAAGATACGAAATTTATTATTTGAATTATACATACCAGGGGTAAATAAGAGTAGAAAAGAAGGTGATCGGTTAAGGTGATTACCAATTCTTATAAACGACTCCATTATATTTCCTCTAAAGAGCCATAGTTTTGTTCTTCTGATAATATGAGATTCATTATAATGTGTATAAGGAATTTTATAAGTGAAATTATAAGATTTTCGTGTTGATATAAGACACAATGTGTCGTAAGGATGTTTTGGAGGCGGTCTGTTTTTATAATTTTTTTTAGGGAAACTTTTTGAATTTCTCAAAAGATTTAAATATAATAATTTCATTCTCATGAAAAATGCCTCCAAATCTTCTTGAATTAGAATAAAATATTTTTTAGGTTTATAATACCATCAACAAATAGAATTTATAAATATTTTCGAGTCAATTAAAAGCTTATCATTTAGATAAATCCTTAGTTATCCAATTTTCATTTTAACTATGGTAACACCTTTTCAATATTAAAGGGGTATAATTTATAATTATGAGGTCAAATGGAAAATAAAAGGATTATTTAAAATATTTTAGACCATATCATAATAATATTTTTTTTATTTTTTGTTTTATATTGTTTATAAATAATTTTATAAAATATTATTTTTATAAAGTATCATATATTGCCAATTTTGAATCTATTCATTTAAGTTAATTTTAAAAACATCATGAAAAATATATAATATGAATATAATGATTTACCACCTCCATAATATTTCATATAGACCTATAAAATTCATGGGTCACATTAATGAATTCAAATTTTATTAATCTTAATATTTTTAAAATCATTTATTATAATTTATATTAAAATGAGAGAGACTGCATCAGTGTTTCATAAGAAATTATTATCATTATATCAATTGAAAAAACTAAAATACTAATTTATAAAATGTATAAAGTTTTTTTAATATCAATATATAAACATATATTCTTTCTTAAATTTATTTTTTTATCTATGTTGACATATAAAATATATTAAAAACATAGAGAGTGTTATTTTGCTACTTTTTATAACTTAAATTATATGTAACTAATTCTCAAGGGAAAATATCCATAAAACAAATAAAATTTGAGTATAAGGCTCTAGGTTTTGAATTAATTTTATCAGAAATAATTCGGATGAATAATAAGGGCCTTGTGACTTATTTTTAATCTAGACTAAACAAAATTACCCTTTATCGAGGTGATACATTTTACCATAGTGACTATTCATATTGACCAAAAATTAAATGGGAATATTTACCAAATTTTAACCTCTTTATTCTAAATATGTAATCCATTTTATCTAATTCATTATCTATAAATGGAAGAAATTCATTTAAAACAATGTCTAAAAAAATTGGAAAAAATTGCATTATCTAAAAAAATAAATTTTAAGCATAGAATGAGATTTCTTATGATTGTATGCCTATAAATTTTTTTGCTGATGTTTAAAAAGTTTTATCAAGTGAATATTATAAAATTTTGATTAAAATAGTACAAAAATAGGGATTACATTACTTTGTTAAGATAAATATTCATTACGTGCCTAAAAATTATTTTTCATAAAAATATTTCGTTCTCTTTAGAATACTTTATATTTTAATTTATAATAAATTTATACCAACGGAATTAATTTGATACCTAAATTAAAAATTTTATCATCATTTAGTTAGTCTTATTGGTACCCTCTGATCAAATTACATGATGATAAATTTAATTTTTAGGAATAACATTTTAAGTGAATATTGCAGTTCATTTAAACTCTGTGTTGCGTGTAGCGCAAGTTATTGAATAAAAAAATTATTTAAATATAAATACTTCATAAAAATCTCAGTGTGTCAAATTATACCCCAATTAAAATCCATATCACCCCTAAAATTCATCACTCTAACAAAAATAGATGACAATGTCTCTGCCTCGTCACATCCTAAGGTTCCCATTTAACTTCAACAAATAAATGGTTCCACCATAAAACATTGACAAGTTGAGTGGTCATGTATTATAGTAAATTCACTATAAAATCTACAAAATATGTTATTTTATTGTTCATAATAATGAAATTACTCTAGGGGTATGGCCTCTATGTTCAATTCATGTGAATTATTAGTTATTTACATCCATAGGGGAGATAAAAAAACACATCATAAACATGAGATATATTTAATAGAAGGTCAAATTGATAATCTACCATATCGATATGATCAAAAATTTGAAAATGAATGATATAAAAAGTTCCTATAATTATCTTCTTCCCAAATCTCATCACCCTCTTCCATGGATATATTCATTAAAATACCTTCTCACTAACTTCAAACTCTAGATCTTTCAGACAATTGTCTCCAAAAAAATTTCAACTCTGAGATGATCTTATGTAATTTTTAATGGATCTAACCTTCACTATCATTTCCTTGTCTAAATCATCTCCCAATATCATTCATTCATGAACATCATAACAATATTTTAGTTTTCTTTCCTTCATACTATAGAATGCTTCATAAAGAGTCATCTAAATACTGGGGACAAAGATAATTTTGTAATAAAATTATCTTAAAAGATGTTATTAATCCCAAAAACCATTGAAATTCACATATAAATATCTCAATATTTATTCTAGAGTTTGAAGGGTCCTCTCAAACTGATCATCTATATGAGGATGATTACTAGGGTTGAAACTTAACTCAATATCAAGATACTATTGATTAATTCACCAAAAATATGGTGTAAACCTAATATCCAGATCATATGAAATTGATAGTGGTACACCGTGTAATTTTACCACTCCATTAAAGTATAACATAGTAATTTGACCAATTGTGAAATATTATATTATTTTAATGATGTGTGCCGACTTCTTCAGGTGACCAACTATAATCCATATAGAATTATTCCCTTTATATGTTTTTGGGAGTCCGAATAAATAATACATGGCGATATTTTCCCATTTCTATTCTAGTATTATTAATGGTTTAAACATACACTTAAACTTCTATCTCTCAACCCTATCCTATAGATATATCAAGCACCAGTAAAAGTACTCTCAAATAACACTCTTCACGCCATCCCTTTAGAAATAATCATTGAAATTCTATATATATTCATTCTTCTAGGTTAAATATATAATGATGAAATATGACATTTATCCCAAAACTCATTCTTAAAATTTGGTACCAAAGGTACACATAAAAATTTCAGGAACATTATTATTCCATCACACTCAATGTTTAAAACAAGAACATTTCTCACCTTTATTTTCAGCTCTGCATCTTCTTTCGGTGCCTCTTTAATATTCATTTTGATATTGGATGAACTCTAATTTTAGAAAGATAATATTTCTTCCTTAAATAAATATTTCAAGATACATTCATTAAAATTAAATAAATATTAGTTCTTTTACAATAATCATCATAGATATGCAAGCATGATCTTATCAACTCATATCATCTTACATTATGTTCTCCATCCCAAGGGGGTAATGTATTGAGTAGTCATAATATTTAATCATCACCATACATATTATCTAGTGGATGTTCATATATTTTATATAGTAAATATAAAATAAAATATTTTTATAGGTATATGTGTAATACTTCTCTCCAAAGAGATAATGATGCTATATATTTAATTCAAAAATCACCACAGCTAACTACAAATCATGAGTTGGGGAATTTTTCTAATGAAGATAAAATTGTAATTAAGAATAAGATATAATCATTTGTTTCTACATGATGACACATACAAATCCTTTCTTTGATGCATGACTATAAATTACAAATGCTTCTCCACTATAGGGAAGTGTAAGGAGAAGTGTTTTTAGTAGAATTATCATAAGTTCCTTAAAACAATCGTCACTATTAGGAATCAGCCTTAAACATTTCATAATATTTAATTAAATGAATAATTCACATTGAGGATATTTTTAGGTTTAGAGTTTTAGAGAATTAGGACATAACTATTACATCTCAAAAGATTAAAAAGTAGACACTTCTACTCAGTTTCCATTTTTTTCATAAAATAAAAACTCTTGAAAAAAGAGTCTTGTCTAGTTCCATGTTTTAGACAGCAAGACGTTTCCTTGATCCCATCCTTAACCCTATTCATCTTTATGTTATGTGAAAACAATTCAAAACATGGGATGAGCAGAAAAAAGCACAGTAAGGGTTATAAAACAAAGAAATAAAACATTTGTTCATAAATACATAAAAAACATAAACTCTTTTACATACCTCATGAAAACAAAATATTTATGAATAACACATAGTGATCAAAAATCATAAAAATTCTTGTGGTATTCATATCATACTTACATTGTAGCCATCACAACTTCATAAGGAGTAACATCGGAAACCCATCTCAGTATATTCCCTAAATCTCTTAGGAGAAACATTCACGTTTACCTCGGTCACGTTACCCAATGCATTGGAGAGCTATCTCGGGCTCACCTGCCAAAGGTTTATCACAGAACCACCCGTATATGTAAAAAATTCCCAAGAACCATAACATATTCATAACACGTAAAACAAACATAAAGGAAAGATAAAATTTACACATTTCAATCATAATATATCATATAAATATATTGACATAAAAAATCAATTATAAAAACCATTTTTAATACCAAAATAAGTAAAAAGTATTTGATATTTATTTTCCTTTAAAAACACTATAGCTTGTTAAGGAAGCCAAAGATAGAATAATACTCGTGGTGGCAGAAAAAGGTCATTGTCACCGATTACATTAAAAAACATTCCTTTTTTCGTTTAGTAAAACACTTCATATAAAAATATTCCCTTTGTAATGAAATGAATATTCAAAGGTTTTTATACAGCGTATAAAATAAAGTCGTGTATTAGATCAAAATATGCCTCACTGAACGGAAATTGAGACGAAGTCCCTTACCTCATGTATGAATTGACCCATTCGTTCTTTAATCTCCTGAATAATAAAGTAAAGTTAATTTATACTTGATTAATAACCTTTTTCATGTTTTTTATTCCTTTTATATCACTTATTACCATGTTATAAACATTATTTCATAATTTACATTAATAACATTCTTTTTGTCGATATTTGGTACTTGAGTCAAAAATGAACACCTTATATTTACAATTTGTCCATGCTGTCAATAGTTCATTATATCCAGAATGATATTAATTATTTAGATATCATATATATCATATATATCCATTATATATATATATATATTTATAATAGTACATATAATTTGGATATAATAAATGAAATGCACCATCCATTGAGACGGTAAGTCGTACGTACGCATGAACACTAATTTAATTTCTATTTCTTTTTTTAATCAAATTAAAACATAATGATACATAAGAATATTATACTTTCAGTATAATATCATATATAATATCATTAACTAAATCCTTTATATTTCCCCCATATGGCATTAAAGAGTCATATCACTTTGAGGGGGTGGTAGTCTGCACTTCCCTAAATGAAGTTATTATGTTTACCCATAATGGAAACCATAATGGTATGATATAAAAGAAAAATAAATAATCATAAAGAAAACATAAACATAAAATATATCATATATAAATATAGTGTCACCTTAATGGAAACCATGATAGGAGGTAAGAGATAATCAAACAATCATCGTCTCGTGAGGCGTTAGTTTCCATCCACAGAAATAGTATGTTCTTCACCCATTAGATGGAGGTGTGTATAAGTGTATTTCGAAAACATCTCATAAAAACATAATAGTATATTGGAGATACTTGTGTTTTTATAACATAAAGGAATAAAAAGAGTTAAGGGTTGGAGAAGTAAAATAAAATAAAAGAAGTTAAGAGAAATTGTTGCCTTTAATTTGGGTAACATCCTTTGGTTTGAGACAAAAGGACTTCTTGAAGTGCCATATGCCTAAGGTAAGGCTTCTAAGTGGATGATAGGGATGTAGGGAGATTAATTATGTAGAGTTTGAACTTTCCAAAAGTCTTGAGAGGTGTGAGTAATTGGTTAGAATTGAGGGATTTTTATAAGGGGGAGGAGGGGATCTTTAGGAAAGTGTGATAATATTATTTTATTATATAATGATATTTGGTTTCTAAAGGTCCAAAACTAATTGAAGTATATCATAGGATTACTCATGACAGAAATAAAATCATTAAATAATAATTTTATAGGTTTTAGATATTTGTTTCATATTTATAATCTTATTTATTTAAATCTTTTATTAATGAGGTAAATACTTCATCATTATTGTGTCATAAATAATTTAATTTATTTGAGATCTAAAATTTTCAAAACAAACACCATTATGTAGGAAATCATTTTATCTTTAAAATGAATATTTATAGTCAAAAAGATAATTTATATAACCCATTGTAAAAATTAATTTACTAAAAGATATTTTTTTTGTCATTTTTGCCTTCACTTTAAGTTAATTAATCTAAAGTGTCATTATCATTCTCAAGTGGCTCAATAGGGTCCCAAAATAGACCCAAAGATTCCAATGGTCATAAATTAATCAACCAATTATATTTGAAAAAATTTTAAAGTAATTTTGAAATATTATAATATTCTTTTTACCTTGAATTACCCTATTTACCTTTAATCGTTGTAACGAAAAGTCAAAAGATACTATTCCCCAAAATTACATTCATCTTATTAAACCACATTTTACTTAATAATAAAAACCATGTATGTTTTATTTTCAAAATTAAATTCACAGAAGTTGTAAAATTTCATTTAAATGAAAAAGTTAGTTTTTTTAACTACTACTAAGTGCTTTCACTATTCAACAAAAATTGTTGTTTTTTAGTAAACTACCAAAAATTCAGCATAGGATATATTTGATATTTTGAATTTAAAAATGAAGTCAATTTTGAAAAATTAATAACATAGAAGTGCTATTAATTAATTTAAAATTAATTCACATTCTTAAAACAAATAGAGTGTTTTTAGAAACAATAACTATCAAAAGATTGACACTTGTTTATGTCCAATTTCAAAGTGAAATTAATTCCAATGACCAACATTGTATTAAATGGTAAAAATATATTCTAATTATACTTTAAATCCATTTTAAAACAAAATCTAACCAAATAAATAAATTAGATTAAAACACATTTTTGAATTAAAATACAATATTTTTCCCTATTCATTAAAAGATGAACTTTATCAGAAAAATTTCAAAAATTTACACAATGTAAATTTTGATTTACCCATTATACAGAAGGATTTTATTTGAAAAAATAGAATGTATTAAAGTGACAAAATATAGATATAAAGAGGGATCTCCATTAATAGGTGGTAAATCTACCTTATAATGTAAATTATGCTTAAAATTAGATTCATTCACATTTTAAGCCTCTAACTTTTTTTGGATAAATGTTAATACATTAAACAAACATGTATAATCATATTTTAGTTAGTTTTTTTCATTCCCTCCAATAAAACATCAAGTAGTTAACTACCATTTATAATAATATTATTATATTATTAGTGTGTAACATAAGATTTCAAAGAAACCTGTTGTTGCGTATCATGTTCTCTATCAAACATAGAAATCCCTTTAAAGTAAAATTAATATTTAATTCACAAATTTTAATAAATATGAAATATGGATTAATATTTATTTACCTGGGATGTTACATCCTTCCCCCATTTTGGGAATTGTGTCCTCGCAATTTTACTTATCAAAATAAATGGGGGTATTTATCCCTCATAGAATTTTCAGATTCCCACGTAGCCTCTTCAACTATATAGTTTTTCCACCAAACCTTTACCTGGTTAATAACCTTATTCCGCAACACTTCCTCTCTTTGGTCAAGAATCTGGACTAGTTGTTCCTCATAAGAGAGATTCTTTTCCAAATGAACTACCTCTGGGCTCAAAACAAGAGATGGATCTTGAATATACTTTCTCAACATCAAAACATGAAAAAAATTATGTAAATGGGATAACATGGAGGTAAATCTAATCGGCACGCAAATGATCCAAATTTCTCCAGGATTTCATTAGTTTCAATGATCCTCATACTCAACTATACCTTCTCTCCAAATTGCATCACACTTTTCCATGGAGACACTTTGAGAAAGACATGATCACCTACCTCAAATGAAAGTTCCTTCCTCCTGTTATCTACATAAATTTTCTGTCTGCTAGGAGCTGTTCTCATGTGCTTTTCAATCAAATAAACATTATCTACCATCTCTTCTACCAATTCTATTCTAATCATCTTCCTTTCACCTACTTCATCCCAAAAAGCTAGAGTTCGACAATGCAATCCATATAAGGCCTCAAATGGAGCCATTTGTATAATGGAATGAAAACTGTTATTATATGAAAATTCAACAAAACAAAGATATTGGTACCAAATTCTCTGATAATCCATTGATCAAGAACTTAACATATCCTCTCATGTCTAAATTGTTCGTTCTGATTACCCAAATGATTGAGGCTGAAAAGCTATACTAAAATTTAATTCAGTACCCAGCGACTTCTGAAGGCCTTTCCAAAAGTTAGAAGTAAAACTGGGATCACGGTCAAATATAATGGAGAGGGTAACTCCCTGAAACTAAACTATCTCATTAACATACAACTGAGAATGTTGATCTAGAGACAAATTATCTCGAATAGAAAGGAAATTATTAGATTCAGTCAATCGATCAACTATAACCCAGATTGCATTATTACCTTGAGATGTCTTTGGTAATCCCATAATGAAGTCCATTGATATATTTTCACATTTCCACTTTGGCACTGGTAAAGGATGAATTATCCCTTTCGGTAACTTCCTCTCTCCTTTAACCTTTTGACAAGTCAAACACATCATAGTAAAATCAGAAATATCTCTTTTCATTCCATCCCACCAATAATACTCCCAGAGATCTCTATACATATTAGTAATCCCAGGATGAAATGAAAATGGGGAACTATAAGCTTCACATAACAACTCATTCTTCAACTATGATTCACAAGGCACACATAATATCTTTCCAAATCGTAAACAAAATCATTATCAATGTTAAATTCAGGAAACTTACCCTTCGGAACCAACTCTACCTTTTTCTGTAACTCACTATCTTCCTTCTATGATTTCTTAAATATGTAAAATAGAGATGATATCACTGACACCTGATACAAAATAGAATAATTTTCTACAAAAAAAACTTCTATTCCAATGTTTATCGAATCAAAAACCAAAGGATCTTATTCCAAACATAACATGGTTAATGAAGCATTACTTTTTCGACTCAAAGCATCAGCCACTTTATTTTCTTTTCCCAGATGGTAATGGACCATGCAATCAATATCCTTGATTAATTCCAACCATCTCTTTTGTCTCATGTTAAATTATTCTTGAGTGAATATATTCTTTAAACTTTTGTGATCAGTATATATTTCACATTTTACTCCATACAAATTATGCCTCCAAATTTTTAAATAAAAAACAACAACAGCTAATTCCAAATCATGTGTAGGGTAATTTAAGTCATGTGGTTTCAACTTACATGAAGCATAAGAAATTACCTGATCATTCTACCTTATGACACAACCAAGTCCTTTCAATGAAGCATCACTGTAAATAACAAACTCACCATTTATAGATAGTAGTGCTAAAATAGGATCATTCACCAATATTATTTTCAATTCCTGAAAACAATCATCACATTATTTTTTCCATATAAACTTAACACCTTTTCAAGTTAACAGAGTCAATAGACTAGATAATCATGAAAAATTTTCAACAAACCTCTGGTAATAACCTTCCAAAATAAGGAAAATACAAATATAGGTTATATTTGTGGGTCTTGGCCATTCTTCAACAACTTTTGTTTTAGCAAGATCATTCGTTATGCCATTTTTTGAAACAATGTGACCATGGAATCAAATTTGTTGCAACCAAAAATCACACTTTTTGAATTTTCCATACAGTTTATTTACTTTTAAGGTTTGCAAGACAACCCATAAATGAATTTCATGTTTCTCTTTACTTTTGGAATAAACCAAAATATCATCAATGAACACAACCAAAAACTTATCCAAGAACACATGGAATATTTTATTCATAATATCCATCTATACAGTAGGTACATTGGTTAAACCAAAAGGCATAACTAAAAATTCACAATTGCCATATCTAGTATGAAATTTGGTCTTTGGAATGTCTACTACCTTTACTTTCAACTGATGGTACCCTGACCTCAAATAAATCTTCGAAAAATACTGAGCTCCCTGGAGCTGAACAAACAAATCATAGATCTAAGGGAAAGGATACTTGTTCTTAACAGTGATGTTATTCAATGCACTATAATCAATGAAAAGTATCATTGAAGCATCTTTATTTTTAAAAAATAAGATAGGAGGGCCCCATATTGATGTGCTAGGTCGAATGGAACCTTTATCTAATAACTCCTGCAATTGCTTCTTTAACTCTAAAAGTTCAATTTGAGCCATTCGATAAGGGGGTTTTAAAATTGGATTAGCATCAGGAACTAAGTCAATAGTAAATTCAACTTCCCAATCAAGTATAATACCAGGAAACTCATTAAAAAAACATCAAGGTACACATTTACCACTGGAACATCATTAATATGAATAGTTCCATTGTTTTCAACAAGATGTGCAAGGTAACATTCATTTCCATATTTTATTAGTTTCTCGGCTTCCTGATATGTTATCAAAAGAAAGGGTTCAATCTTGTACACAAAATGAAAATCATTCTGAAAATAAACATCTTTATTTCTATATTCAATCATAGCATGATAAATAAAAATCCAATCCATACCCAAAATAACACCAAACTCTACTAGAGGAAAAAAAATTAAGGTTTCCAGGTAGATTCATTCCACACACAAGGGTAGATATGTTCTTATGTTTTCTTCTGATATCAACATTTCCTCCACGTGTTTTTACCATAAGTTCTGTATTCATTTCTATAGATGGAATTCCCAATTTACTAGAAAAATTCTCAGATATAAAAGGGTGCGTAGACCCCGAATAAAACAAAACATTGCATAATCTGAACAAAAAAACAGTGTACCTGACAATACTTCATTTGATGGCCCAACATCAGCTGAAGTAGTTTCAAAGGATTTCACTACCCCTTTTTTCTAGTAGTTGAGATTCTCTCCCTCAGTTGAGTTCTTTGTTGGACACTCATTTTAATAATGACCCATTTCATTTCACTTAAAAAAATTTACTCACTATAAATCAGATCTTATATTACCCTTACCGTAATCTTTTTTAGTGCAATTATGAGCCTTATGTCCCATTTTACCACATCGGTAGAACGTACTAGAATTCAAAAGGTATTCCCCAGCATGCTTTTTACCACAATTTTCACAAATTGTAAACTTAAGTCTCTTACCATCAGACTTTTTTGAAGCGTTCTTCCATTTCACATACCACCTCGACCTCTTATTCTCTTGTTTTTCAAAGAACAGATGATCATCGGAAGACTCCATTTACACATTCTCCGCATAATGAACAAATTTTTCATAACTTTTGAACTCAGAATAAGCTAAAGACCTTCGATAAATTGGCTTTAATCTGGATTAAAAATGGTTGATTTTACTATCAAGATCGTGTATGAAATTTTCAGCATACCGTGCCAGTCAAGTGAATTTTTCTTGATAAGCGGACACTGAGTCATCCTCTATCCATAATTCCATAAACTTTTATCCATTCTAGGATGAACCGCCTTAGGAAAATATTTCTCAAGGAACATACCATTGAATTTATCCAAATCGAGGGCATAAATCTCCTCATTATCCCTGATATTTTTCACCATCAACCACCACTGATCAGCTTCACCTTCAAAACGGTAAATAGAAAGACTATGATTTTGATGTTCTGAACAACCCATGACATCAAAAATCTTTTCCAGTTCTTTAATCCACCCTTCTGCTAGCACCAGGTCAAATGATCCTCTAAATGATGGGGGATGTTGCCTCACGAAATGCCCCACTACTGACATGTTCCATTGTTGTTGATCTGGATGATCTCGTACATAGATACCACTATCATTTATAACCTGAATCAACTATGCCATCATTGCAACAATCTATTCAGTTCCTATTACAACCATATCAGGTTGCTGATTTGGAAGGTTTCCTTCCTCCAGATGTCATCCCAACATATCTTCCATGTTTCCTCTGCAGAAACCCATTCTGAACACATAAATATCTTATGCAAAGCAACATGGTAATATGTAAATTCTATATTATTTCAATATTAACATAAATTACTTTATGGATATTAATTTTACAATACCGTAACTTCTAATGTTATCTAAACCGAACTCTGATACCAACTATATGGACCCAGACTTAAAATTTTCATAATATTGAATGAAATGAATAATTCACATTGAGGATCTTTTCAACATTAGAGTTTTAGAGAATTAGAGAATAACTATTACATCTCAAAAAATTACAATGTAGACACTTCTACTCAGTTTCCATTTTTCATAAAATAAAAACACTTGAAAAATAGAATCATGTCTAGTTCCATGTTTTAGACATCATGACTATTCCATGATCCCATCCTTGACATTATTCATCATTATGACCTACGAAAACATTTCAAAACATGTTATGAGCATAAAGAGCTCAGTAAGGGTTATAAAACAAAGAAGGAAAACATTAGTTGATAAATACATACAAAACATAAACACTTTTACTTACCTCATGAAAACATAATATTGTTGAAACCATGGTCGTCTATGCATGTATTGGAGTATGTTTTTTGTTTCTTTTAATCCTCAGTGGATGTTCAGAATGTGTTCTAGAAAAGTGATCAGACAGTTCAAGCAGATAACAAGTATTGAAGGTGGCATCGTTTTCTAGTGATTTCCAAATTTCTGGACCTCAAAATTGACAAATGAAGAATACTGTTTTTGGCAAAGGAACTTGCATGCCAATGACATAGAGGCTTGGAAACTTGCACTCAATATTTTTTTCAAGATCAGATCATCAAAATATGTAAATGGAAGTAGGGGCTCCCAAGTTTTGGGTTTGGTCGTGCAAGTGAATAGCGCGGCCAAGAGACTAGGGTGGCTAGACTTGCACGCCGAGAAGAGACTTGTGCACCGTCGCGTAGGGTGTCCAGAATGCCTATAAATAGAGGACCAACCCTCCTCATTTTTAACAAATGTTTGAGACTTGGATAATTTTAGTACTCCCATCGCGCAGGTGTATTGGTCGCACATGTAGTTGTGTGGTCGCGCAAGTAGATGTTGCGTGACAGTTGTTTGTTGCGCGTCCAAGGTGGTTTGGGCGAGAAAGGGTGTGAATAGCCCAGATTTGGAGTTGGTGAAGGAGGTGTCACATAGGTGGTTTGGTGACACATTCCTTCCAGGATTTGAAGAAGTGTGACAGTTTATAGTTGTGCTCCAAAATCCGTTTGGGCGTAAAAGGGTGTGAGTCGCGCAAGTTTGAAGTTGAAGAGCTAAGTGTCGCGCAAGTGGGAGAGGTGAACCTACGCGCCGTCTTGAAACATTCATGCCACCTTGGAGAAGTGTTCCAGGTGTGGTTGAAGCATTCCAATATTTTGGGAGATGCACAATGGCTGGAAGTTTTCCCGATACCTTTGGTGTAAAGTGAGATTAGTCTACGGGTGGAAGTTGGACTTCAACATAGCATTTTCATACAACAGAGGGTGTATTCATTAGAGATGGTGAAGATACCTTCATGTCTATAAACTGAGTGGGACATTACCAAAGGAAGTGATCTAGGTGGAGTCAACGAGTGTGACCTGAGGGACGCAGTAGGGTATCCCTAAACAGTTGTAAAGGCAGTGAGCCTGAGACAGAGTGACTATTACCAATCCTTTGTAATCCACAATGAGTACAGAATATTGGAATTTGGTATGACTGACAACCTATCAACGAATGCCCCTTTGACATAGCCCTTAGAGGTGAACCATGTAAAAAGTGTTGTGTCATCTATTTGCATGTGAATGTTTTATTTATTATCATATCCATAATACATGTTAAACTAGTTTCTACCAACGTGGGAACAAGATCGGTCAGTTTAAAAGATAAATTTGATACTCTGATTCACCCCTCCCCACTCAGGGTGTCCCAGGGTCCTTCAAGTGGTATCAGATGGATGTTGCTAGTCTTTGATCTGTTTTATACCACCATGAAAAATTCAGCCAGTGTTAAGGGAGTTCCCCTCTTTGATGGAAGTAATTTTCAGATTTGGAAGAACGAAATGAGATCTCATCTAAGATCCCTTGTAATGTATGTTCTTTTTTCCACTATACAAGGTATACATGTTACTGATCCAACAGGTCTAGCTATGACTGATGCAGATAGGGAAATTCTTGATGCTAATGCTAAAGCACATAATTCTCTCACCGTAGCACTTTCTGATCATATATATCTAAAAGTGATGAGTTTCACCTCAGCCAAGTCCATGTGGGATAAAAATGAAAATATTTATGAAGGAGATAGAAAACTGAAGGAGGAGAAACTAATAGTCCTGCACAATAGGTTCGATGATCTGAGGATTCATCCTGATTAGAATGCAGATTCCTTCTTCAATCAAATTACTAAAGTTGTTGGAGCAATTTTAGTGTCCAGGTGAAGAGATCAAAGACGTAGACATTGTCAAGAAAATATTAAGAATAATTCCTCACCTTTACAATTCAATGGTTTTAGACCTTGGGGAATGAAATCTGTCCAAACTTTCTCTGGACGATCTATTAATCATCCTGGTGGCATATTAAATGAGGGTCAATCTAGAAGATGCTACGACTCAAGTGAGCAAGGAAATGGAATTCAAAGCCATTGAGAAACTAAAAATATCAAATGATATTAGTGGTGAAGATGATGAGGAAAAATAAATTCATTCTCTCATTGCAAAGAATTTCTAGAATAGAATATATAAATTCAAAGGAAATTTACCTTTATCTTGCTTTCGTTGTGGAAAAGATGGTCACATTTCCTCTCAGTGTTCATGAAAGATCGATGATGAGAATATTGATTCTGAATTAATTGAGAATCCTCAAAAAAGGTTTTTCTAAAGGGGAGACTTCATATCAATAATGAAATTACCAAATAAGTGTTTGGTCTGGGAAGAGGAAGAATATGATAATAAATTCGGTGATGAAGAAGAACCATAATTTAAAATTGGGAACCATGATTCCATTATGGCCACTGTTGAAAAATCAGATGATACTGGTGGAGAAAATTAGTTGAAAACTAATGCAGATCCCAAGTTGAAACTTAAGGATGCTATTAGTATGATTAATATTAAATGTAAGATTTGAAATAAGTGGAAATCAATTGTAGAAGAATCAATAGAATATGTTGATCAACTTGAAGCTAAAATTGAACGACTGGAAGAATTAGTGTAAGTAAAGTCTAAAATACTTTAAATCAATGATGATGTAGTGGATATGAAGATGAGAATTGAAGAGCAGGAAATGGTCATCAATGATCTCACCTCCAGACTAGAGAAAAAGTCTATGACTGTTGAGCTTCTTGAAGAGGAATTTCTTACTATTAGGAGTAAACATGAAAATGATTCAGTTTCAAAATAATCAAGGAAGAAAATACAGTTTGGAAGGTTCTCAGATGCTGAGCTATTGGAGAGAGAAAAACGTGGGTCTAATGTAGTTAAAATATTTTAAATGATCAAAGACCTGCCTGCATGGGAAATAGTTGAATTTTTTGTGAGGAAGAATTGTCAAATGATGAAAATAAAGGTGAAAAAAATTAAAGGCAAGCTGAAAGTGGGTGATGTGGGAAAGTCTTATGAAGTGATGAAACAAAAACCCCCAATTCAATATGAATGAAGAAAAGAAGATTATCCTTGAGCCTCGTGGAAAAAAGAGCCATCATACTTTAATCCCACAGATGAAGGAATGAGGATAAATAAAAGTTAGAAGACATTTCCTCTCATGAAGTGTCAGTTCTGTAGATATTTGGTCCATACCATGTCATATTGAGAAGAGACAAGAATCAATCTGAATAGAGAAGGTATATGGGTACAACATAGTAGAACAAATTCATATCCCAATTATTTTAGAAGAAAAATTTCTATGAATATTTTTTTCATTGTTCTAACATTAGTCATATGGCTGTCAGTTACAGGCAGTGAAGGGACATGGACACCTCATACCGAATCTCGAGACAAGTCAAGTCTCTTCAGTAAGACAGTGTTTCTCTTTCAAACAGGTTTTCTCCTCTCAAAAAAGATTTTGACTATGAAGAAACTAGGTACATGGAAGATATAATTGAAAGTCCATCATTTCTCTATACTCAATATGATGTCTCATGGATGGAAAGGAAGAAAATTGATAAATCCAACCTTGCATAGGTGGCCCTCAAAGCTACAAAAAGAAATTTTACATGGATTCTAGATAGCTTTTTTCTACTCATATGATAGCTAATGTTGTCCTGTTGATGGATATAAAAAGAAAGGTTGATGGTACAATACGATTTGGTAATGATGGAGCTCTGAAAATCAAAGGCATTGGAAGTACTGAATTAGCTAATAGAGAGCTAAAGAAGACTTATGTACTTTATGTATATGGCCTGCATCATAATCTAATCAGCATGAGTCAACTTTGTGACTTGGGACATATAGATACTTTTAATCAGAAAGGCTACACTATCAAGGGAAAGATCTGCAATTCACTTATGAAGGGACTTAGAGTAGATGACAACTTGTATCGGGTTGATAGTAAAGAAAATGTTTGTTACATATCGGCCAAAGAAGAAAAGGGCATCCCATCTTCTTGACCTAATTCATACATATGAATGCGGGCCGATAAATGTTTCTGGAACTCATGTAGAAAGGTACTTTGTCCTTTTCATAGATGATTGCAGTAGAATGGCATGTGTAATGGTCATTCACAGAAAACATCTAGTGCTTGACTGCATGAAAACATATCGGTGACTTGTCGAGAATGATACTGGACGAACAATCAAAGTGTCGCGATCTGAAAATGGAGGGGAATACACGTCCATTTAATTTGAAAATTACATGGAGAAGCATGGGATAAAACATGAGGTAGCTGCTATGAGAATTCCACAACAAAATGGAGTTGTTGAATGTAGGAATCGACAGGTGAACAACATGGCACAAACTATGCTGATTGACAGTCATATTCCATGACATTAATGGAAATCGGTTGTTCAAGCTATAATATATATTCAAAATTGAATAGGACTTTATATGGGTGATACGAAGACACCATATGAATTGTGGCATGGAAGGAAACCCTCTTTGAAATACTTTCATGTTTTTGGAAGTAAATGATTCATTATGAACAAAGAAGGAAATCAAGGGAAGTATGGTGACAATGCAGATGACGGAATTTTCCATTAATACTCAATGAACTAGCAAAGACTACAAGTTTTTCAACAAGCGATTAATAAGGATTGTGGAAAGAAGTGATGTTAAGATAATTAAAGAGAAACCCAAAAATGCTTCAAGGATGTCATATGCTGATGTGATAGAAAGTGAGGATGAAATTGAACATGGAGAAAATACAAATACAGAAATAGAGGAAGCTGTACAAAACACTCAGTAGTCACATCGTGATGTTGACTCAGAAGAAGAATATGATGAAGAAACTATGGATGGATAGAATGCAACTAAAATGCACAGAAGATATCGTAAAGATGATACTGATCCATCTAAAATAATTGGGGACAAGAGTGCACCCACTCAAACAAGGAGGATGAAGAATAACACGCAATCTGTATTTCTGTTAGTTGTGTAGCCATCCTCATTTGAAGAAGTTACAAAGGATGAATCATGGGTGAAATCAATGAATGAAGAGTTAGATCATATTGACAAGAATCAGACATGGGATCTTGTCCAGAGACCCGAAGGTCACAATGTGATTGGTACAAAATGGATCTTCAAGAACAAGTTTGATGAGAATGGAAGTGTTTTTAAAAACAATGCACGACTGGTATGTAAAGGATACTCCCAGATTGAAGGCGTTGATGTTGAATAAACCTTGATCCAGTGACTAGAATAGAGTCAATCAAGCTTTTCATTTCCATGGAACTCTAAAAGGGATATAAAGTATATCAAATGGATGTCAAGATAGAATTCTTTAATGGTGTACTCAATGAAGAACTCTACATAAAGCAACCAGTTGGTGTTGTTCTTGGTACTGGTGAAACAAAGGTTTGCAAACTGAACAAAGCTCTCTATGGTTTGAAGCAGGAACCACGAGCATGGTATTCCTGGCAGGAATCATATCTCAAGAGGCTAGAATTAAAAAGAGGAGGAGTAGACCACATTCAATATGTAAAGAATTATCCAAAATATCAGTTCATGGTTCTAGTCTACATTGATGATATTATATTTTGTGGCAGCAAGCAAGAATCAATGGATGAATTTTCCAATCACATGAAATTAGAATTTAAAATTTCTATGAATGCGGAGCTCACATATTTCTTGATGTTGTAGGTGATTCAAAAGCAAGATTACACTTGCATTTCTCAAGAAAATTATACAAGAGAGGTGCATAAGAAGTTTAATATGCAAGACTCCAAACCAATATCAACTTCAATTGTAGTTGGAACCAAACTTGGAAATCATGAGGGTCATACATCTGTAGACCCCACGATTTAATGGAGGATAATTGGGATCCTACTGTACTTGATAGTGACACGGCCAGATATTGTCTTTGCAAACTGTCTAGTGGCCCGATTTTAGAGTAATCCAAAGGAGGAACATATGATAGTAGTAAAAATAATCATGAGGTATATTCAAGGTACTCACAATTATAGACTATTCTTTGTTGTAGGAAGAGATAGTGAATTATCAGGATTTTCTGATGCTAACTGGGCTGGCGATGTAGTGGATAGAATGTCCACCAGTGGTGGAGCATTATATATTGGGAATAAATGTGTTGGCTAGTAGAGCAAGAAACAAGAAAGTATTTATCTTAGTACTGCTGAAGCTGAGTATATCTCTGCCCAAAAGGCATGCACTCAACTGCTATGGATGAAGAAACAACTAACAGATATTGGTGATGATCTGAAGCAACCAATGGTAATTTACAGTGATAACAAGAGCACAATTGATCTTATGAAGAATCCTATTTATCATTATCATACAAAACATATTGAAATCAGGTATCACTTTATCATAGAAAAAGTTGAACAAGGCGTGATTAGAATGGATCATGTGGGAACAGATGAGAAAGTGGTTGATATCCTGACCAAGCCACTGTCAGCGGCTGTGTTTGAGAAGCATCGATTGATCCTCGGTGTTCAGCCACCTCCCAGTGCATAAGGGGGTTACACAATACCCTTATCCCTAGTAATTTTAATTGTTTTCAATCTTTTTATGGATGCGATGCAGGATTGTGTGGGTGATACTATCCAGGGGGAGTGTGGTTTGAGCTCAAAAATGAAAAATTATTGGTCTTTGGGTTTGTTTTCAATGGGGGATAAAGGACTAAATTGAGGCATGTAATGCTTTTGTGACACATTGATAATCCAGTTTCAGTGAAAGGATAGGAAGGAATACATTGGACATGTAATGCTTCTGTAACACTGTAAGATAATTTCTTAGCCGTCTTTGAGAATTCCAAAACATGGGAACCCAATTCAAGCTTCATCTCTTGTTTTCTACAAAGAACATTGCTCACGTAGACATAGAGTGTTGGCTCTGTGGATTCTTGCATTTTTTGTTTGCATGTGGCTGGTACTTTATTGAATTTATTTACTGATTCCCAACAAACCCAAAGGGGGAGATTGTTGGATCCATGGTCGTCAATGCATGTATTAGAGTATGTTTTTTGTTTTTTGTCAATACTCAGTGGATGATCAGAATGTGTTCTAGAAAAGTGATCATATAGTTCAATCAGATAACAGTATTGAAGGTGGCATCGTTTTCCAGTGATTGCCAAATTTCTGGACCTCAAAATTGACAAATGAATAAAAGTGTTTTTGGAAAAGGGACTTGCGCGCCGATGACTTGGAGGCTTGGAAACTTGTGCGCCATATTTTTTTCAAGATCATATCATCAAAATATGGAAAAGTAAATATGGGCACCCAAGTATTGGGTTTGGTCACGCAAGTGACTAGCGCGGCCAAGAGACTAGGGCGGCTGGACTTGTGCGCCGAGAGGAGACTTGTGCGCCGTCGCGTAGGGTGTCCAGAATGCCTATAAATAAAGGACCACCCCTCCTCATTTCTAACAAAAGTTTGATACATATAGAAATTCTGTACTCCCATCGAGCAGGTGTAGTGGTCGTGCAAGTGGTTTTGCGGTCACGCAAGTAAAAGTTGTGTGACAGTTGTTTGTTGTGCTTCTAGGGCGATTTGGGCGAGAAAGGGTTTGAGTCGCCCAAGATTGGAGTCGGTGAAGGAGGTGTCACACAGGTGGATTAGTGACACTTGTTCCCTAGGATTTGATGAAGCGCGATAGCTGATAGTTCCACGCCAAAATCAGTTTGGTCGTAAAAGTGCATGAGTCACGCAAGTTTGACGTTGAAGAAGTGAGTGTCGCGCAAGTGGGAGAGGTGAACTTGCATGCCACCATGAAACTTTTGTGTCAGCTTGGTGAAGCGCGCTAGGTGTGGTTGAAGTACACCAGTATTTTTGGAGCTGCACAGAAGCTAGAAGTTTTCCTGATACCTTTGGTGTAAAGTGATATTAGTCTATGGGTGGAAGTTGGACTTCAACAGAGCATCTAAATACAACAGAGAATGTATTCATTAGTGATGATTAAGAGAACTTCACATCTATAAACTGAGTGGGACTTCACCAAAGGCGGTGAGTGAGGGGGTCAATGGGAGGGACCCGAGGGACGCATTAGGATATCCCTGAACAATTGTAAAGGTAGTGAGCCTGGGACAGAGTGACTGTTCCCAAACCATTGTAATCCACAATAAGTAAATAATAGTGGAATTTGGTATGACTGAAAACCTTTTAGCGTATGCTCCTTGGATGTTTCCCTTAGTAGTGAACCAAGTAAAAAGCCTTGTGTCATCTCTTTTCATGTGAATTTTTTATTTATTCACATATCCATCATACTTGTTAAACTAGTTTCTACCAACTTGGGAATAAGATCCGACAATTTAGAAGAAAAAGTTGACATATAGATTCACCCCTCCCCTCTCAGTGTGTCCCAGGGTCCTTCAATGATTTATAGACAACACATAGTAATCACAAATCATAACAATACTTATGACATTCATATCATACTTACACTGTCGCTATCACAGCTATATAGGGAGTTGTGTTGGAATACCCATCTCAGTATATTCCCTAAATCTCCTTGGAGAAACAGTCATGTTTACCACCGTCACATTACCCAATGCATTGGAGAGCTATCTCAGGCTCACTTACCCTAGTTTTATCGTGGAACCACCCATATATGTAAACAATTCCCAAGAACCATAACATATTAATAACACATAAAACAAACATAATGGAAAGATAACATTTCCATATTTCAATCACAATATATCATTTAAATATATTGACATAAGAAATACAATATAAAAACCATTATTAATACCAAAATACGTAAAAATTATATGGTATTTAGTTTCCTTTAAGAAAACACTATGGCTTGTTAATGAAGCCAAAGATCGAATAATACTCACAGCGGTGAAAAAAGGGCGTTGTCACCGCTACGTTAAAAAAAATATTTTTTTAGTTTAGTAAAACACATCGTATAGAAATATTCCCTTTGAGTTTAATGAAAATTAAAAGGTTTTTTTACAACATATAAAAAAAAGTTGTTTTTTAGAACAAAATATGCCTCAATAAAAGAAGATTGAGATGACGTCCCTTACCTTGTGTCTGACTTGACCCATTCGTTATTTAATCTCCTTAATAATAATAAAAAGTAAATTTATACTTGCTTAAGAACATTTTTCAAGTTTATTATTCCTTTTATATCACTTATTACCATGATATAGACATTATGTCATCATTTAAGTTAATAACGTTCGTTTTGTCGATATTTAGTACTTGAGTAAAAAATGAACACCTTATATTTACATGTTGTCCATGCGGTCAACATTCCATTATATACAGAATGATATTCATTATTAAGATATCATATATATCATATATATCTAGTATATATCATATATATATTTATTTATAACAGTACATATCATTTGGATATAAGAAATGAAATGCACCCTTCATGGAGACGGTAAGTTGTACATACGCAAGAACGCTACTTTCATTTATATTTCTTATTTTAATGAAATTAATTCATAATGATACATAGGTATATTATACTTCCAGTATAATATCATATATAATATCATTAATTTCATCCTTTATACGTCCCGCATATGGCATTAACAATTCATATCACTTTGAGGGGGTGGTAGTCCGCACTTCCTCAAATGAAATTATAGTTCTTACCCATAATGGATACTAGAAAGGTATGATATAAAAGAAAAATATATAAGAATAAATGAACATAAACATAACATATATAATATATAAATATAGTTTCATCTTGATGGACACCATCATAGGGGGTATGAGATAATCAAACAATCATTGTCTCGTGAGGAGTTAGTTTTCCATCCACAGAAACAGTATATTTTTTACCCATTAAATGGAGGTGTCTGTTAGTTTAGTTATAATACTTCTCATAACAAATCCTATTGTATTGATGATTCCGCTGTTTTCAAAAAATAAAGGAATAAAAAGAGTTTAGGGGTTAGAGAAGTAAAATAAAATAAAAGAAGTTAAGAGAAATTTTTGCCTTTAGTTTGGGTAACTTCTTTTGGTTTGAGCCAAAATGACTTCTTGAAGTTCCTTCTACCTAAGGTAAGGCTTATTGGGAAAAGGATAGGGATTTAGAGAGATTAATTTTTTAGAGGTTAGATGATCCAAAAGGCTTGAGATGTGTGAGTAATTATTCAGAAGTGAGAGATTTTTATAAGGGGAAGGAGGGCTCTTTAATAAAGTGTGAAAATATTATTTTATTATATGTTGACATTCAGTTTCTAAATGTCAAAAACTAATTAAATTCAAAGATAGGATGACTCATGGTCGAAATAAAATCATCTAACAAGAATTAGACAGAGTTTTTATATTGTTTTAATATTTATATTCTTATTTATTTAAATCTTTTATTAATGAGGTAAATATTGAATCATTATTATGTCATAAATAATTTAATTTATTTGATGTCTAAATTTTTTAAAAAAATACCGTGATGTAGGAAATATTTTTATCATTGCATTGAATATTTATAGTCAAAAAAATAATTTACATAAACCCTTGTAAAAATTAATTTACTAAAACATATTTGTTTTTTTTCATTTTTGCCTTTACTTTACGTTAATTAATCTAAAGTGTCATTATCACTCCCAAGTGACTCAATGGGGTCCCAAAATCGACCCAAATATTCCCATGGTCGTAAATTTCTCAAAAAAATAAGGTTTGGACAGGTTTTAAGGTAATTTTGAATTATTATAATATACTTATTACATTGAATTACCTTATATACCTTTAACCTCTATAATTAAAAGTCAACAGTTACTATTCACCAAAAATTATTTTCATCTTATTGAACCACATTTTACTTATTAAAAACAACCATGTATGTCAGATTTTTGAAATTTAATTCACAAAAGTGGTAAAATTTCATTTGAATAAAAACGTCTGTTTTTTTAACTAGTACTAAGTGGTTTCACTATTCAACAAAAATTAATTTTTTTCATAAAACTTCCAAAAATTAAGCCTAATTTGTTGATTCAATAAGGCTTTATTTATAACTTTTCCATTCCTTCTTGTTTTTTAAATCAAAAACACCTTATCCTTAAGCAAATATGTTTCTACCCCTGTTTTACTCCCATAAGGAAAATTTCCTTCACAAAGGAAATTTATCCTTACATTGTTTTCATTTTTCAAACATTTTTTCTTATGTTTAAAATTCTGATTGTAACTAAAAACCTCGGAATCGTATAATACATAGACATGAATCATTCTGTTTAAAACTCCAAATTCTAAACTTAAACTTCTATTAGTTCGACTCCGAACTTCTATGAGTTCGACTCCGAACATCGATTAGTTTGACTTTGATCTTCTAAAAGTTCTAATCCAAACTTCTATTTGTTCAACTCCGAACTTCTAGGAGTTTGACTCCGAACTTCTACGAGTTCGACCTTGAACGTCTATGAGTTTGACTCCAAAATTCTACTAGTTAGACTCTGAACTTCTATGAGTAAGACTCTAAACTTCTACTTGCTCGACTCTGAGATTCTACTAGTTGGAATACGAAATTCTATGAGTTTGACTCAGAACTTCTTCTAGTTCGACTTCGAATGTCTACTAGTTTTACTCTGAAGGTCTACTAGTTTGATTCCAAACTTCTACTAGTTTGACTCCAAACTTCTACGAATTCAACTCCGAACTTCTACGAGTTCAACTCTGAACACTGTAAGTTTAGGTTTTAAATTATTTTGAATCTAGACTCCAAATTTCCTTGAAATTCAAACTCCAGAATTCTATAGAATTCAGGTTCCGAATTCCTACAAAACAGAATCTGAATATCTCTTTATTATAGATTCTGAATTCTATTAGACTCCAAAATTTTATTTACTTTCATTCCGAACATAAGTTTTACTTATGCTTACACTTGTTCTAATATAAAATGATGTCGTGCCGACAGTTATCAACTAACCATTGGTTGAGTGACACGTGTATAGGTCCCAATTAAATTCAATGTGAAATATGATCGTTGGAGGAGGGAGCCGATCATTGGAGCTTCACCTATAAAGAGGATCTCATTTGAAAGTATTTTTAACTTTTGGAATTTTGGTGATCATAACTTCCTAAAGTGATTTTTAGAGAGAGAGGCTCTTATCATCTATCAAAGCTACATGCAGAAAGTTTTAACAGATTGTTCAAACGTTGCCTTCTGCAGGATTGCTTCGTGCAACTCCAATTTTTGCTGATTACAATCGAGGGCTTCTGGGGATAGGAAGACAATGGTTCCAACACCTTTAAGTTGAGGGATTTCTTGCTGAGGAAGACAATGGTGCCGACTATCTGATAGTTTAGGGCTTGCGGAGATCGCAAGACAGAATCAGATCTTCGTATTGAGCGATTACCCTGGTGTGGGTAAGACAGACTTTTTGAAAGTATAAATCAAGGGACCTCTTATCCAGGGTTTTTGGATACCCTTCTATTTGGGTTAAAAGAGTTATTGTTTTTTACTTGTAGTTTTTACTACTTTTTTTCCACTGCATTTTCTATTGTTAAGGAAAGTATAACCTTATTATACTTCTTTAATTATACTCTGATTTATTTAGATTTTATATGCTTTAAGGTAGAATCTTAGTTGGTGTAAACTTTTTTTAAGTTACATTTCCAGAATCACTTTTCCATAATCAAGCAAGTCATTAGAACATTGAGGTGTTGTGAATTTTGGTTATGCAAAATTTACTTAGGGATTTTTTAAAGTACAGTTCACCCCCCCCCCTCTTGTATTTGAGTATCTCATACTTATATATTCGATCCTAAATTTGGTATTATAGAGTATATAATACTCACATACGATCTAACAATTGGTATCAGAGCATTGGTTCAGTATGAATTAATCTAACGATTTGATTCATAATATTTTTTTAATATAACATTTTGAATTGAAAATTCAGATTCATATTTCCCGATTCATACTTTTCGGAATCTATTTTTTTGGACTCATACTTCAGATTCACTTTTTTCTTAGAGATACAATATCTAAATAATTACTTAGGATATTTCCTTTTGTTTACAGACTCATACTACTAACAAGTTTGTGTTCCATAGTTTTCTTAAGGATGGTTGGTTTAAATGTTGGTTATATTGATAATATAAATCCAACTAGACCACCAATTTTTTATGGTAATGATTTCGAATATTGGAGAGATCGCATGAAGACTTTCATTATCAACACTAGGGTAGATAAGTTTTTCATGATTACTGGAGGATATAAAATTCCCGACAAGGACGTTAGTGCCTTTAGTAATCTTGGAATGCATGAATACCAAGTCAACTATAAGGTACACAATACTTTTCTTTGTTCAATGACTTGGAACATATATTTCCAAATTTATTCTTGTGAAATAGATAACTGTATATGGAAAAAAATTTATGTTACACATTTTGGTACATCTAACGTGATTGAGACAAGAAGAACCATGCTCATAGCTGAGTATCATGGTTTTATTTTTCCTATATATAACCAATTTGTAAGGTGCAACAGAGATTCATGACTATTGTGAATATATTACAATCTATGAGAGAAAAAGGATTAGATGATGAATCCCTTGTTGAAAAGATCATTGATATTATGCCCAATGAATGGGAATCAAAGAGAACTGCTATCGATGAAAATAGAAAGGTTACTAAAATTTCTCTTGATGAACTATTTGGAAGTCTTCTTTAACATGAGACTAGAATGAAGAGAGATACTGAAAACATAAAGAAGATGTATGGGAATGGTAGTTTTCCTTTTACTACAACTTCAAATCACATGAAAGTTAAAACTCCTGAGAGAGTTACTAGATCCAAATCTAAGAAGTATGTTATCCAATCCAAATCTAGTGAGAGTGAAGTCTCAGAAAATGAGTTAGAAAATCTTGCTCGAAGGATGAACAAGATAGTTGGACATAGAAATTTCCAATCCAGGTATAAGAAGTATTGAAGGAAAGATAATAAAGATTCAAAGGTCACATTTTATGAATACAAGAGAGATGGACACATAAGACCGGATTGCCCTGTGCTCAAGAGAAAATAAGGAAAAGAGAGGAATTCTGAAAGTAACATAAAGAAGTTTTACAAAGCTAAAGCTTAGAAAGTTTTGAAATCTAATGACACCTCGAGTGCCAGTGGTAGAGACTTTTCAAAACAATCATCAGATTATGAATCTTCATGATAGAAAAATATTGTTCTAATAGCCAGACTACCAATTGAAAATCATTGCTTTATGGATAAGGTACACAATGCTGAATCCATGAACAATGTTTCACTAAATGTCAATGATAGTAAATATTATAACTCTTCTGATGAAGAATCATCTTTTGATGAAGAAAATACTTAACCTACCTAAGAAGAAGTTTCTAGGTTTGCTGAATTTCATGAGGTTGAGAACTCAAAACTCATGAAAAATCATGATAATGAAAACTATAGGAATACTATTCTTACTAAGGAAATATCATATCTTTCTAAAGATCTTGACCATAAAAATGTTGATTTTGAAAGTATTCCAAAAAATATTTAGGAAGTAAGTTCTGAGAAGAATAAACTTTTTAAAGATCTAGAATATGTAATTTATAAGAAAAATGTTTTCGAACCTAACTCTAGCTCAAAATAAAATGTTTTTTATCATAAGAACATAGTTATCAAACTCAAATCTGAAATATTTTCCTTGAGGAAGTGTTTCTCAAATTTTACCCTAGGAATTTTTTTTTGACAAAATGTATTCACAAATCTGACCTCGAAAGAATACTACTGGTTTTGGTTACACTAGTTCTAAACCGATTTTTACTAACAATTAGTTTGTTCCTCAAAGTGCCCCATTTTTTACTGAATGCCAGTGTGGTGGTCACTGGGCAATGAATTGTTCTTCAAACAAAACCCAATCTTTAGGATTTCACAAGGCTTATTTTTCTAAGAAGATGTGGGTACCCAAAATTTTACTTTCTGAGATTTCCGGATCCAAGAAAGTCTGGATTCTGAAAACATAACTTTTTCTTATTTTTAAGAAAATAGAGAAAGTACCAACAAAAATACTTGGTACATGGATATTGGATGTTCCCAGTATATGACTAGTAACCAAAACTATTTTGAAAAGATTATCATGATGAAAGGAGGAAGAGTAATTTTCGGAGATAATGCTCAGGGAGAAATTATTGTATATGTAACATTGTTCTTCTTGAAAAAACATTGATTTCAAATGTTTTATTTGTTAAGGGTCTTAAGAACAACCTCATTAGAATATGACAATTATGTGATGAAGGTTACCTTATGAATTTTAGGAATGATAAGTGCTTAGTACAGAATTACAAGGAAGAATTTATTCTTTCTTCCAATAGGAAAGATAATGTTTCCACACTAAACATAGAAGACCTTAGGTGCCAAGATCTACCTTTCCTTATTTCAATGGAAGATAATTCTGGGTTGTCGCATATAAGGTTATGACATTGTAACCTTAAGAATTTATAAAAACTCTCTAAGATAGGTTTAGTTAAGGAATTATCAGAGCTTAGATTTGATTCTTCAAAAATTTGTGACCCATGTCAATATGGAAAGCAACATAAATCAATTTTTAAATCAGTCGGTGATGTCTCAACCACTGATTCATTATAGCTACTGCATATGGATATTTTTGGTCCAACACAAACTGGAAGCATTGGAGGTAAATATTATGTATTTTTTTGGTTGATGAATACACTAGATTTAAATGGGTCTATTTTCTATAAAAGAAGTCTGAAGCTTTTTCTTATTTCAAAAGTTTTATATCCCAATTAAAAAATGATAAAAACCTTCCATTGAAAACTATTCATAGTGATCATGGAGGAGAATTTCAAAATTCTGATTTTGAAACTTTTTTTAGTACAAAAGGTATTACTCACAACTATTCAGCACCAAGAACACCTCAACAGAATAGAGTTGTTAAAAGAGGAAATATAATTCATCAAGAAATAACTATAACCATGTTGAGTGAGTATTCTATTGCCAATAGTTTTTGGGCTGAAGATGTAAGTACTTCTTGTTATACTATAAATCGAGTTTTGATTAGACATTTTATTAATAAAACTCCTTTTGAGTTATCGAATGGTAGAAAACCTAGACTTTCTAACCTTAAGGTTTTTGGTTTCAAAGTATTCACTCTGAATACTAAAGATAACTTACGCGGATTCACACCAAAATCTGATGAAATAATTTTCTTAGGCTACTCCACAACTTCTAAGGCATATAGAGTTTTTAACAAAAACACTTGAACTTTTGAAGAGAAAGTACAAGTTAAATTTGATGAAACTAATCCCTTTGTTTTCAAACAACCCCAACCTACATATTCAGAAGTATTTTCAAAAACAGATTATCAACCTATGATAGAAAATCCTTTTGATAAGGAAAATGTTCAAGAAGATGCTTCTGAAACATTTACCCTAGAAGATTTCCTACCCAATGCTGATGAATAGGTTCTTCAGAACCCAAATCAGTCATTTTTTAAGAATAATCCTACTGATAGTATCATTGGTGATGTCAATCAATCGGTAAGGACTATAAGTTCCTTAAGAAATGAAGTAGAACATCTATCATTTCATTCCCAATTGAAACCAAAAAGCATCGATGAATCAGTAGGTGATGATGATTAGATTAAATCCATGCAAGATGGACTAAATGAATTTGAAAGGAATAAAGTTTGGACCTTGGTTGAAATACTTAAGGAAACTTACATTATTGGATTAAAATTGGTCTTCAGAAATTAGTGTGATTAAAATGGAATCATCGTAAGAAATAAAGCTAGATTAGTTGTTAAAGACAATAATCAGCAAGAGGGAATATACTATAAAGAAACCTATGCTCTAGTAGATAGACTTGAATCTATTCATATTTTACTTTCCTTTGCTACATTATTCAATTAAAATCTTTTTCAAATGGATGTGAAATGTCCTTTCCTTAATGGTTATGTTCAAGAGGATGTTTTTGTTGAACAACCTCCCTGATTTGAAGACACAAAATATCATGATCATGTTTTTAGACTTACCAATGATTTGTATGGCCTTAAACAAGCCCCTCGAGCTTGGTATGATAGACTCACCGGATTTTTTCTTCAAAATAACTATGTTAATGGAAATGCAGATCCAACCCTTTTTATATATAAATAAAATAAAAATGTTTTATTGTTCAAATTTATGTTGATGAAATTATTTTTGGTTCAACTCAAAAATCTTTAATTGATTCCTTTGTGGATCAAATGAAATCTGAGTATGAAATGAGTATGATGGGTGAGTTAACATTTTTCCTTGGTTTTCAAATATCTCAAAAACTAGAAGGAACATTTATATCTCAACAAAAGTATATTAATGATCTTCTTAAAAAGTATGGATATGAAAACACTAAAAGTATCAGTACTCCCATTGGTACCTCAAAAACACTTGATCTTCATGATGCTGGGAAACCAGTAGATCAAACATATTTTAGAGGTATGATAGGAAGCTTACTGTACTTGACAGCTAGTCATCCGGACATGATGTTTTCAGTATGCTTATTTCCAAGATATCAATCCAATCCCAAGGAATCTCATTTAAAGGCATTGAAAATAATTTTTTTCTACATAAAGGGAACCATGGATCTATGACTATTTTATACTTATGGAAATGATTTTATCTTAAAAAAGTCAGATGCTGACTTTGGTGGGTGTAGAAGGGATAGAAAGAGTACATCTGGAACTTGTCATTTCATATGAGATTCATTAGGATCTTGGTCATGCAAGAAGAAACACTCTGTAGCACTATCCACTGCTGAAGCTGAATATATAGCAGATGGAAGTTGTTGTGGTCAAGTTTTGTGGATATAACACACAATCACAGACTATGGCTTGAGTTTTACTAAGACTCAAATTTTTTTGATAACACTAGTCACATTGCCCTTAGTAAAAACCCAGCACATCACTCTCAGGAAAAGCAGATAAATATTAGGCATCACTTTCTTAGGGATCACACACTAAAAGGAGATATTATTCTTCATTTTATCGAAACTCAAGAACAACTTGCTGAAATTTTCAAAAAATCTTTACCCTTTGATAGATTTGAATACATTAAATAGAAGTTAGGAATGATAACTGTGAAGTAATATTTTCCCATTAAGTACTTATTGAACCATTCTCTTTACAGTAATAAACTCTTTTTCATAGGGGGAGTACATCTCATATTGATGTTTTTCAAATTTTTCATAATGAAAATTTTCGAAGTTGTTATTTAAAAATTTTCATAGTGAACATTTTCATAGTTTTTTACTCTTTCAAATATTATTTGTAATGGAAATTTTTATAAAGGAATTTTTCATAAGGAAATCTTTTGTAAAGAAAATTTTCTTAATGAAAATTTTCGTAATGGAAATTTTTTTAATGGAAATTTTTATAAGGGAAATTTTCGAACTGGAAATTTTCGTACTCATAATTTTCATAATCACGTTTTGGCACTCAATATTTTTGCAATAAATTTTTTTCATATGTTTTTCGTAGTGAGTTTTTCATAGTGAGTTTTTCATAGTCAAATTTCCTTCAAGAAGAATGTCACCTACTATGAATAAACATTCTAGCCAATCTGAAAGGTATAACTTCCTTACTTTTGTTTTCGTAGTCATCTTTACTTGCGGGTAATTTTTTTAATTTTTTGTATTCGTTTTTTCTTAAATCCGAATTTTTTTAAACCTCAAAAGATCGGATTCATGATTTCCTTCTGGGTATGTTTTCAACCGTCAGATTAGATTAGGGAGTCTTTCAACTATTAGATTTGTTTTGGAAGGTGAAATGTCACCATCATCGCCTATATAAAGGGGACCCCTAATGCTGTCCCACATTGATTTCAAGCTCTCGCGTCTCGAAGCTCTACCTCAGTTCTTAAATCCCGTTCTGAATCTCTAAGAGTTCCTCGAATCCGAATGTCTGTAGAATCCACTTCCCATGAAATGTCTACCATGAATCCAATCTCAAAATAGAAAGTATACAGGGAAAGGATGGTCCATCAAAACTTTTTCAAGTACGATTCTATCATATCTAAGAATGTTAAGTTGAATGGTTGGGAAGATGTATGCATATCTAAGACCAGTGTTCAAGATATGGTGTATCCGAAATTACATATAGAGTTCTATAAATCATCTTGTTTCTTTGAGGCGGAGGGAAAAGAAATATTTTCTTCCATGTATTATGGGAAGACCTACAAATTTACTTACACTAAGTATACAAGCTTGGTGGGACTCTCATATGATGGAGAAGCTTAATTTTGCACACAAAAACTCTCGGATGTTCAAGTTAGTTTTGTTAAGGTAAAGGCCTTGCAATGTCTTGGACTTTCTGATGTCAAGACAGCAAAAATTTCTCAAATATCTTCTAAAAACAGGATCCTTCAGCTATGGGTACAAGGTTTTTTAGTACCAAGAAAATGTGACAAAGATACCCTAAAAAAGTGATATATATTTCGTAGACATTCGGGTAAATCTAACGAAAATCAATTTGATGAGGCATGAACTTGTTACAATCAAGAACATCAAGGATAGAAATATTAGAGTCCAAATTATCATGTTTCCTTCCTTACTTTAAATGATTATAGTTTGGTGTCTTGAATCATTTAATATTTCATGATAATCCAAGTATCGGAATTGCAAAATTATGTTTGTTAGCGATGAAACTCTGAAAAGAATGAATATGGCTTATTCCATTGAGAAAAAAGAGTTTTATGATATGTCAGAGGAAGAGGCAGAAGACAATCTGGAAATTCTTGAAAAAGTTGTGCCATCAAAGAAGGTTGGAAAGAAAAGGAAGATGAAGGAAGTGGAGGAGACAGAAAAAACTCTTAATGCTAAGGAATCTCAATCCACACCTCCCAAACCGAAGAAACAAAAAGCATATCCAGATGAGATGGTTGCAAAATAGAGGGAGGTTAAGGAAAAGAGGAATGAAGGGGAACCTTAGTTTGGATTGGACCCTGCTGAAGCTAAGTATTTAAGGGAAAAGACTGCTGAATATTTTGATAAGAAAGAAAAGGAGAATAAGACGGAGAAGAAAATGTCTAAGAATGAAGTTGTACAATCTCTTTTGAAAGCTATAGAAGTAGCTTTCGAAAATATTCAAGAACCGGAATCTTTCCTTGTCAAGCCATTACCTGAGACCCCTAGGAAGAATTTCTTCACTCCTGAAAAATCTAAAGATAAATAAGTTGTTGAAGAAATAGAAGAAGAAGTTATTGAATAAGTAGAAGAAGAAGTGGAAGTATAAGAAGAATAAGAAGTAGAAGAAGAAAGTGGTGATTTAGATGATCTGATTTAACAAGTAGAAGAATATCATGATAAGGCAAATCCTTTAAGAAATTTACCACTCTGAACATCTGAGGCCAAATCATCAAATCTTGTCACTCTGGGAAAGGAAAAAATAAAATATGGAAAGAAAGATGAAGACAGGGAAGAATAAAAAGAGAATGAATTATCTGAGGAAGAAAGCTATGAAATGAAATTTGTTGAGGAAGGAGCAGAGAAGGAGAAACCTGATGAGGACAAGGTTGTTCAACTATCTGAAAGTGAGGAAGAATCTCTTGATGAGGAAGCCATTCTAAAAGTTGATAAGGGTAAGAAAGAGCTTATGGACACCCCAAAAAAAGATATAATAGGGAAGAAGGATGTCGGTGGCTCTTCAAGAAGAAAGCTTCTGGAAATTGAAGAAGAACATTCACCTAGAAAGTTATTGTATTTGGAGTCTTCCACATTGGGACATGATTTTGTTGTTGAGTCTATAAAGAAATTGGTGGATACAATTGCGATCTTTCCTAAAATAGACTTTAGATGCTAGATGCTTCAGCACAGCCTAAATCAGAAATCATAATCTGCATCCATGGTGATGGATAAATGTGTAAAGATTGAGGCTGATCATAAAAATTTCCTTATCAATTATGAGGTCCACAAAAAATCATGCAGAAAACCCACTCTATGGTCAAAGAAAGTTGATGATGACTTGGAAGAGCTTGATCAATTTAAGAATGATGTAAAAGAAGCTTTTGATACCGAGGATTCCAAGATGAATAATCTTCATGAAAAGATGACCCTTGATAAAATACCCAGAATCAACAGGTGAAGGATCTGAATGGGAAACTTAACTCGGTTGCTCAAAGCTGGGAAGGGGAAAGAGATCTCTAGATTGAGATCAAAGAGAAGCTTGTAAAGTAGGATAATGTTCTTAAGGCTCAGTCTGAGGCTCTGAAGTCTCAAGATGACATGATTAAAACCTTAGAAAATCAAGATGTGGAGGACCACAAAGAGTTAAAGAAGCTAAAAATCCTTGTAAAGAAGCTAATCCCAAAGGAAAAAAGAAGACAAATAGTCCAATCCGATATTTTGTTGTAATGTCTTTCCTTGTAAAAATCCATTCAATATTAATGAAAACATTGGTTTCTTGTGTTATCTTTACTAATGTTTCAGTTATTTTATTGTTTTTCCACTCCCTCAAATTATTTTTGAAAATCACAAAGGGGGAGAAGGAAAAAGAACTACTCAAAAGGGGGAGAAAGAAAAAATCTAAAAGGGATAAGAAAAATTTATAAGTTATGAAGAACTATATTTAAGTAAGGGGGAGTTCTCATTTTGAATTCTATATTCAAATGAAATATCTCATTCTGGAAATCTATAATACGATCGTTATAGTTTGAAATCCTCTAGGGGAATTAGTCGTATTCACCATTATCCATAAACTAAGGGAGATAAGCATTAATTTCAAAGTCTATAAAATTATTCTAAGTCCTTACATTCTTTTTCGTAAGGATGTTTGTGCTTTCCAAAAAGGGGGTGATTTTTGAGTTAATAAGGTTTTCCTTATGAATTTTCCATTCCTTCTTGTTTTGAAAATCAAAAACACCTTATCCTTAAGAAAATATGTGTTTACCCTTATTTTACTCCCATAAAGAAAATTTCCTTCCCAAAGGAAATTTATCCTTACATTGTTTTCATTGATCAAACATTTTTTTACTAAGTGTGAAATTTGGATTGTAACTAAAAACATCAGAATCGTATAATACATAAAATGAAGCATTCTATTTAAAACTCTGAATTCTGGACTTCGAAATTCTATAAGTTCGACTCCGAACTTCTATGAGTTCGACTCCAAACTTCTATTAGTTCAACTCTGAACATCTATGAGTTCGACTCCAATCTTCTTTTAGTTTGACTCTGAACTTTTATGAGTTAGACTCTGAAATTATACGAGTTCGACTCCGAACTTCTTTGAGTTCGAATCTGAAATTCTACTAGTTTGACTCCAAACTTCTATGAGTTAGACTCCGAACTTCTACTAGTTCAACTCCTAACTTATACTAGTTTGACTCTGAACTTTGACTAGTTAGACTCCGAACTTCTACTAGTTAGACTCCAAACGTATACTAGTTCGACTCCGAACTTCTATGAGTTTGACTCTGAACATCTACGAGTTTAACACCGAACTCTGAAATTTCAGGATCTGAATTCATATGAATCTAGACTCCGAATTTCCTTGAAATTTAGAATCCAAAATTCTAAAGAATTCAGGATTCAAATTCCTACAAAACAGAATCCAAATATCTCTTTCTTATAGACTCTAAATTCTATTAGAATCCAAACATTAATTTACTCTCATTCCAAACATCAGTTTTACTTATGCTTACACTTGTACTAATAGAAAAAGATGCCATGTCTACAGTTATCAACTAACTGTTGGTTGAGTGACATGTGTATAGGTCCCTCCAAAATTCAAGGAGAAATATGATTGTTGGGTGAGGGAGTCGGTCGTTGGAGCTTCACCTATAAATAGGATCTCATTTGAAAGTGTTTGTAACTTCTAGAGTTTTGGTGACCAGAACATCCTGAAGTGATTTCTAGAGAGAGAGGCTCTTATCAACTCTCAAAGCTTCGTGTAGAAAGCTTGAACAACGTGTTCAAACATTTCCTTGTACAGACTTTCTTCGTGCGACTCCGATTTTTGCTGATTACAATCTAGGGCTTTCGAGGATAGGAATACAGAGGTTCCAACACCTTGAAGTTCAGGGCTTCTTTGCTGAGGAAGATAGAGATGCCGACTACTAGATAGTTGAGGGCTTGCGGGGATAGCAAGACAGAATCTGATCATCGTATCGAGGGATTACCCTGGTGTGGGTAAGAGAGACTTTCTTGAATGTATAAATCAAGGGACCTCTTATCCAGGGGAGTTGGATACACTTCTCTTTGGGTAAAAAGAGTTATTGTTTGTTACTTGTAGTTTTTACTACTTTGTTTTTTTGCTGCATTTTGTATAGTTAAGGAATGTATAACTTTCTTATACATCATTTCTTGTACTCTGATTTAGTTAGATTCTATATGCTTTATGGTAGAATCTTAGTTGGTGTAAACTTTTGTTAAGTTTCATTTCTGGAATCACTTTTCTGGAATCAAGAAAGTCTTTAGAACATTGAGGTGTTGTGAATTTTTGTTATGAAAATTATACATAGGGATTTTTTAAAGTACATTTCACCCCCCCCCTATTGTATTTTAGTATCTCATACTTATATATTTGATCCTACATTTGGTATTATAGAGTATATCATACTCACATACCCTCTAACATAAGCTATATTTGATATTATAAATTAAAAAATGAGGTCTATTTTCCCAAATTCAAAACATATAAGTGGAATTAATTAATTTAATATTAATTCCCATTGCTAAAATAAATAGCGTGTTTTTTAGAAACAATAACTATCAAAAGATTGACACTTGTTTATGTCAAATTTCAAAATGAAATTAATTTCAATGACCAAAATTGGATTAAATGGAAAAATATATTCTAATTACACTTTAAAACCAATTAAAATGATAATCTAACCATATAAATAAATTAGATCAAAACACATTCTTGAATTATAATGCAATATTTTTCCCTATTCATTAAAAAATGAACTTTATTGGAAAAATTCCAAAAATTTACACAAAGTAAATTTTGATATCCCCATTATAAAGAATGATTTTATTTGGTCAAATAGAATATATAAAAGTGCCCAAAACTAGATTTAAGGAGGGTTCCCCATTAAAAGGTGGTAAATGGACCTTTTAATGTAAATTATGCTTAAAAATAGATTCATTCACAATTTAAGCCTCTAAATTTTTGTTGGATAAATGTTAATAAATTTAACAAAATTTATAATCATATTGTAGTTAGTTCTGTGTATTCCTACCAATATAACATATAGGAGTCAACTTCCATTTAAAATAATAATATTATATTATTAGTGTGCAACGCAAGATTTCAAAGAAACCCATTGTTGTGTATCAGGTATGCTGTCGAACATAGCAACCCATTTAAAGTAAAATTAATATTTAATACACAAATTTTAATAAATATGAAATATGACTTATTTTTTATTTACCTAGGATGTTACACTCACATTCATATGTTCAAAGGAACAGGGATCCCATTTGAGTTAACATGGTGAGAAGATTACATATCTACGAAAAAATGTCCTCAATGTGCAGATAATATCCAACCAAACCAAGAAATCTAAGGATCATAGTAATAGTGGATGGTCGGGTCCAATGTTCAATATCTTTTATTTTCTATGTGTCTATTGATATACCTTCACTTTAGATTATATTAACCAAGAATGAAACATTATGAATCCAAAATTCACACATGGAAAATTTTATACAAATCATTTCATTCCTTGTTGTCTTCATAATTATTTTTAATTGATATTTCTAATCTACATTACTCATTGAATAAATAAGAATACCATTTATAATTAGTACCACAAACCAATCAGGATAATCTATATTGACTCGATTTATTAATTCTATGAACATAGTGAGTGGATTTACAAGACCGAATGGCATCAATATAAATCCATATTTTCCATACCTTATATAGAATGTTTTAGTGGTTATATCCTCCCTTTTGACCATCTATTAATGATATCTAGAACGAAGATCAATCGTTGAAAAATATTGAGTTATATTAAATTGATATAACATGTCATTATTGTGGGGTGAAAGATAATTTTTTTTGATAGTGATCTATATGATTTATCGATAGTAAATGATGATTCACATTGATCCATCTGTAATATTTACAAACTGAATACATGAATTGAAAGGTGACGTACCTAACTAAATTAATCCCCTGTCAGGAATATCCTAGAGTATCTTATTTAATTTATACAACATAATTAGGGTCACCCAAAATGGGGTCCTTGAAATAGTTTTAACACCAGTTATGAGTTTTATTGGAAATTCAACTGCACGATTCGTTGGATGTCTATGGAACTATTCTAGAAATAAATCAAAAAATACTCACATGATTGGAATATCATCAACATTTAACTTCAACAAAACCATATGAGATGAATTCCACTTTTGAATATGAATAATGACCCATAAAATTGATATAATTTCAATTGAAAGTTTATATTATATATTACACTAATAGATGATCATAGGTTGGTAAGTAATATCAAACATAACATCCCTTCCTTATAAATTAATGTGGTATTTATGTAAATAAATCTAATACATACACAGAATTACATAAAATTAAACTAGAGGATAAATGATCATATTTACAAAAAACACATTCCCAAAAACTATAACTAGAGAATTACCATAGACTTGGGATGTAATCATCATATAATTATTGATTTTACTACTAAATCAACATAAAATTATTAAGGTGGTAATTTGATACCATTAGAAAATCCATTAGATATACAAGTGTCTGTGTGTGTGTGTGTGTCTATATATAAACAAATAAGACATTTGTAGTTCTATAGTGGATTTTAAGTGTACCTTTCACCACATCGTTATCATACCCCTTATCAAAAATAGCGATTTCATGATATTTCCCTTATCCTATAGGCCTAAGTGGTTGTTGATATTGATCATCATCTTTAACCATTCTATTTGTGAACTAGTTAGCATAATAATCATACTCCTTAAATTTAAGATACTAAAGTGTGGTTTTTAAATTCTATAGATGTTTATATATATTCCCCTCATTAGACAACTTGTTCCCGTCACTTCCGTATTTGATTTCATGATGACTTTCTTTATCACACTTTAAAAAATTACTAATTTCTTTAACAAAATTTCTCCCATGTTTCCTTCCTCATAATGATCATAAAAACCCAACATCTTCTCTATATGGTTCCTAAAATTTCCTTTGAATTATTATTTTTTCTTATCAAAACTGTGATATAGATGGGTTATACTATTCACTCTCTCCACCTTTAGGGAAAATCAACCAATATATTCATATCTACTGAATTCCATTATTGTTAATTCCCTTTTGGGACATTTTTTAAGCCATATAATAATCTATCAACCTAATTTGTTTTGGATAATAATACTGAAACTATACTTAACCATACATATAAATTTTTATTCATACATAAAAATGGATTCATCAACCTTATATTTTTAATCTATGATTATTTCACCAATTTCACATGAATAATATGAGTAAAATTCTTGTGTAAAAATAATCTTTTCAATCTATCTAATTCCATGGTGTCAATTTTATAATTTCTCATTTTTTTCTTGATAAGAGTCCAAAATTTATATTTTTTTCCTTCAAAATAGTAAAAATCTAAAATAACTTCTTCATGTTCCAAAAACATGATAACATAAAATATCTTTTCATTGGTATTAATCCATTGCTTAGAAATTAGTGGATTAGAAGACACACTCAAAGAAGGTGGTCATTACCTTATGAAGGACTCAGTAGAATGTTGTTCCCTCCTTTTCATGTTTGGATGCATAACATGATTCATATCTTGTGAAATTCTTGTGATCATAGTATGATTTTTTTATTCAAACTCACATAACATTTGGATGCTCATGATAAAAACAATTGCATTATCCATCGAATTTAGAATTAGCATGATTCTTTAAGGTTCCATGTATTAACTAAAAGAAAAAAACATAGTGTCATAAATAATAATCAGTATAAGAAACCATATAATCCTTAAAAATGATTTATATAATGTATAAATCATTAAACCTTCTTCTATAAAACAACTGCTTAAACATAGGTCATTCAAAAAAACTTCCAAAAAATTATGATTTTATACTATAAATAGACTTATCTCTATGGTACTCATGGATGTATTCTCATCCTTGTTTCCAAATTTGAACTAAACATTAATCTAATACAAACTATACAGACCCATATTATTCATACACCTATATTTCATCTTAAGAGATGAATATTCAATACATAACGCTTTTATCCTTGTTAGAACCATATAGGTACAGTGTATTTAGAATATTGGAATCATAAATAACTAGTTCATAAAATATATACATCATATCTAACTTATATCTTCATAATTATCACCCTTCTAAGACATATCACATTCAAAGCATTCTTCATAACCAGTTTAAAGGAAACATAAGAAAGGGTGATCTTTATTTCTTGGTAAGGTTAAATTAGGGGATATCAATAATAATATAATCATAACATGAGAATAAGGGTGTGATTACATAAAATTTATAATTAAAAACCATACCCTATATTTCATTGATCATAATATTTATTCATGTAAAAATGCTTGGCAGTTCATAATACACAAATCAAAAATGAATTAGAGAACGGGATCCATGGGAGCATAAAATTATCAAAAGACATGGAACTATGTAATACATATAAGAATATAAAATAATTTACATGGTAGTAAATTCTACATTAAGATACTATCAAAATGTAATGGTTTCACCCCTCAACCATCATGCTAGTCAAGGTTCTCTCCCTTGACTATCATTGTGGGAAATTCCCCTTACTAAACATGGTTTACTCCCTATTCTAGTCCTATTTATCTCTTGAGATATCATTATTTACCAAATTAATTGGACGTAGATATAGGTCCCAGACATAAAATAATGAAAATAATATATAAAGGTACCATAATATTATAAATAATTTACCATGTCATAACCTATGGAAATAAATAGGTTTCTTAAACATTTTAGAAAAACATAACCTGTGGAAAATAAACGGGTTTTATAAACACTTTACATAAAAAAAATAAACTATCAAAGCAAAGAAAAAATGGTATCCTTGGATCCTATCCCTAGAAAATATTATATATCATAAAAGGATGTTATCTTGGATGGAAAATTATTTTGAAATATCACTTGGAATAATTCCTTATGAAAATAACATTTCTATTTTGAAATCTTATATTTTAAAAAAAAATGAAACATATAAAGGAAAAAAGTATTTTAAAAGAAACTAATATAAATGTGAATGAATATTCAAAGAAATTATTACTCGTGATTTTCGGAAAATTAGTTCATTCTATATAATTTAGAAGAAACATGTATTTCATATTTTTTCTGAAAAGACACAAAGTACCTTGTTTGGAAAATGAATAGAATATTCATTGAAAATAATTTTTTAAAAGTAAAACATGGGTAATCTGAATTAAAAAAATACATGGATAATGGGAAAATTTATTATAACGTTTTCTGAAAATATGGATATGGAATAGAAATACTACCTAGAAGAGACTTAAATATAAATAATCTAGAATATATATGAGATTTTGAAATAAAATCCTCAACTCAGGTTCACCTTACTTTGAAAGAACTATAATTACATGTATAATAAATTTATATTTATTATAATTATAAAAAAGTCATTTTAATAATTTTAATTTCATTTAGTATCCCTTTTTTACATTTTAGCACTCTATTTTTAAACAATTTCTTATTAATTTTATTATTTTCGAGTGTTAGTTGTATCGTTTATCCTGAGTATATTAGTTCATTAGTTACAGTACCTATATATTTACCTTTGTTAAATAAATTATAGAATATTTTAAATTTTAGAAATATAATATATATTCATTGTATACATATTTATATTCATCCAAAAATATTATAGATAGAAAAATGAATTACTCCATTCATTGAGATGGTATGCCTTATATACGCATGAACATTGTTTTCATTTTTCAATGGATGATACGAAAGAAAGGAAAATATTAATTTTCCAATAAATGATAATTATTATATCATATATATTCATTAAATTCATAAAAATTACCATCCATGTAAAATATAAATGAAAAAAATCACATAACTTCTTGGAGGTCTTATTCCACATGTAAGTACGAGCGATGTTATTGTTTCTCAAAGAATAGAATGGTAAAAAGGTAGAAAATATATTATAATTAAATAAGTATAATTGTGTCATTAATATCATATATAAACATTAATTCCATCATAATACACATCCATAAAAAAATGTGATGAAAACTGAATTGTAATGTTACATGGAGGCAGTATGTTGTATGTACACATCAGCGATACATTCACTTCCCATTTGATGGGGAAGAGGATTTATAATGGTGTTTTAAATATCATAATAATATTTCAGAATATTTAGTATAAAAAATTTATCATTATATGATAAATTACATATATTTATAAGATTTAATGAATAATAGAAAAGGAATTCATCAATTAAGGTGATTACATCTTCTTATAAACGACTCATATGGGTATCCCATAAAGGGAACTATGGTTGGAATTTTGGAAAAAAAACCTACAGAATGTTGATAGAGAATATTAGAAGTTAAATTGGAAGATTTTGGTCAATATATATTTCTTATTTTGGTGTAAATAAGTGAGGGTGAAGGTACCCCATTATAATTGAGTTGAGGATTACTTTTTGGAATTTCTCCAAAGATTAAATTATAATAAATTCATTATAATGAAAAATTCCCAAAATGGATATGTATTTGAATATAAGGTATAATAAGGTTTTAATATAATTGGACATAATAACTTTATATAGGTTCTTGTGTGATTTCAAACCTTGTCATTTTATTAACCCTTAGTCAACAAATTTTAATTTAAACTACGGTAACACCTTTTTCAATATTATAGTGTGTATTTTTTACTTACCTGGTGAAAATTGGAACATAAATATTTGATTAATGATATTATTGACTATATAATTTTCAAGTTTTTTTATTTTATCATTGTTATTATATTTAAATAATTAAGGTAAATTTATTTTGAATAAAAATTATTATTTTCAATTTTGACAGAATTTAATAAATTAAAATTTAAAGACCTAAATAAAAAGGTGGGAGTCTAATATAATGTTTTCAAAAAACCATAATATGTCTTATATATCTATTAAATTCATTGGTCACATTATCTAATTCAAATTATATAACTTTTAATATTATTTAAAAAATTTATTATATTTTTTATTAAATAGAGACATACATCATCAATGTTGCATAATATATTATGGTCATTATTAAATTACTAAAAATGAAAAATAAGTGATTATTATAAAAATAATTTTATTAATATAAAAATAAACACTTATATTTATTCATAAATTACATTTAATATGTGTGTACATATAAGGGATTTTAAAAACAAAGAGAGTGGAGTTTTATAACTCTCTATGATTTAAAAAATCGCTTTCAATAAAAAATTTCTATTAAAAAACTTTATTTTGAGACTATGTTGTTAATTGTAAAATTATTTTCATCCTATAAAATTTTGGTGAATAATTATGGTGTCACCAAAAATTTTTAATCTAGGTTAACCAAATTTACCCTTTACCGAGGTGATCAATTTTACAATGGCTAAAATTCTTATTTAGTAAAAACAAAAGGGGCCTATTTACCAAATTTGAACCTCATGATTATAAATATTTAATATTTTATTCTAATTAAATTCCAATATTGTTTGTAAATTATTGTTAAATTATGTTCACAAAATATGATGAAGAAAAACATCTTTTAGAAAAAACTAAATTTTTAAGAATTAAATTAAATCTTTTTCTAGTAAAATGACTAGAGAAAATATTTGTTTTTTATTTTAAAAAAAATGTCAACAAAAAATATATAAATTTATATTAAAATTTTCACGAATAGTTATTAATGAAATGTATTATGAAAAAAACATTACTCAAAAAACTATTTTTCAAAAAAAATGCCTTCTTCTTCCTAATGTTTTTTATTTTATTTCATAATCTATTAAAAACCAATGAATTAATTTTATACATATATTACCAAAAATTCTTCGTAACTTATTTATTATTATTCAAACCTACCAATCTAATAATAGGTAATCACTATAATTTTATATAAAAATATTTTAATAGTATATCACAGTACATTTAAACTCGGTGTTGTGTTTAATAAAACATATCAAATAAATCAATTTTTTAAAGAGAAATATTTCATTAAAAATATGGGTTGTTGTAATGGGGATATTTTATTGGATATGATCTCTAGTAATCCTCATATGATCAAATATATATAACACTTGTACATTCATACCAAAATGATGAAGTGAACTCACATTTTTATCATCAATGATTGTTTGAATCATATTCTCATACTCACAATATTGAAACACCATTTTTCAATCAACATATCTTACCATGTGTGGATAAAAGTTTTTATTTTCATCTAAAAACAAACATTCCAAGTTCTTATTATTAACCTTTCTCCCTATAAATAAATGACTTGTTCTAAACCATTAAACGTCTACTTCCATTTCAACTACATATTTGAGAGAAAGTTGGTGAAGCATTGAATGATTATAATAATTTATTGACCTTTATTTCCATCTCATGAATTATTTTGGAACTTTATTTTAAAATGATATCTTCATCTCAACTGCAGAGACTGAGAATCCCTTCTCAAGATTGATGTATTCGAATATAGTTTCAAGAAAGAGTGTTTGATAACGTGGGTTTGGTTTTGGTTAGAAATGGTGGGAAAATTAAAATATGATTTGACATATCAATCATTTAGTTATTTTATTTTATTGTAACACATGAGAAATAATAATATACATTTAATATATTCCTAAAAAAATATGGTATATTTTTAAGAGAAATATCTAGATAAAAATAGAATGAATACATCAATAAAAATATTAAAAAGAATATTAAAATTGATAGTAAAATATTTATAAAATTATTTTTAACAATTATAATCATATATAATTTATGTTAGGTATAATTTATTCTACACAATTAAATAGATTTTTAAAGTTTTTGGAAGTATTATTTTCTATGCCAATGAATTTTACATTGATTTATTCTTTTATATTATGATATATCAAAGTGATTCCTTATATCAATATTCTTTTTTCTAGAATGAGATATAATATTTTTTGAAATATTAAATTCACTTGTATGGTTTATAGAATAATCACTAGGTTTGGCATTGATATATTAATTTGAAAGGTTTTCCTTATGGTCCTCTAAATAGGTCTTAGGTTCTTCTAGATATGTTTCATCAAATTTTATAATTAAAAAAATTACAACTATTCTATTCCTTTTATTTAATACCCTATATTATTGACTAGATTTTTAATTTTCAAAGAATATAACTTCATCACTTTGAAATGAAAATCAGATTAATTTATCCTTTATATTAATTATAATGACTTAACAACCCAAAACATTAATCTTATTTCTTTAGGTTTTTCTTTCATTTTATAACTTAAAATGGGGTTTCCTTAAAATTCTCCTAACTAGAACTGTATAGATAATAGAGCAAGCTATATTCACGGTATCTTCCAAAAAATAAATTGCTAAATCATACTCATTGAACATAGAGTGGGAAATATTCTAAATACTTTTGTTTCTTATTAATGCTACACCATTCAACTATGGTATCCTAGGAGTATAAATGTAATGATTTTAGGGATTTTTTTAGCATATAAATTCAATATATTATTTTTAAACTCCATTTTTAGGATCATATCTTAATTTTTTAATGGTATGTTCACTAAGGTTTTCTATAAAATTTTGTTAATTGGAAAAATAATAATAAGGATCAATTTTGGGATATAAAAATAATATCCAAGTGTATCTAAAGAATTCATATATATAAGAACATAAGATTAGTGTTTCCCATTTATGATAGAAAATATAGATAGTCCAACCAAATAAATGTTAACAAACTCTAATGGTTGCGATTTTGAAAATTAATTAATTTCTTAGAAATATATCATATATTGTTTCTATTCTTGACTTAGGAAAAAGCCTTTGTCTATTAAAAATTCTATTGTATGATTATTTTTACTATGACATTTATAACTAGATTCCTATGTGAGTGTGGGTTACAAAGGCCAAGTATCCTATTCCAATTATAATACTCTATATTAAAGGAACTTAAATAAGAAATTTTTTAATACAACCATTCTTTTAAATCATTAGCATGAATATTTTAATTTCGTGGTATAGTGAAAAATAACTTAAGCTTTTAATCAAAAAATTTAGAGTTGTTATTTTAAAACAATACATGATACCGATCATCAAATATCAATGAGATAATAAATATATTATATTTTAATACATTTATAAAAAACATAAATCAAAATAGTACCAGAATTATCAATTTAGTCGTGTTCAATTATTTTTCCTTGGACATTGTCACCAAAAGTGATATGTCTGACATCCAATTTGATAATGTTTTTAAAGATCGATTAGTCCATATTCATGTGTATAGAACATACACTATCCAAATACCCATGTTAACTAGTACTCTTAATGAAAATATCCTATATCAAAGTTAAACTAAAAATGATTTTGGTTCTGATATTTTCTTTGGTACATAATTTTTAGTAATAAAATTATTAGTAATGTAATGTTTTTAACCATTTTTCTATAAAAATAATTTATACTTTCATAAATTAAAACTTATTTAGGTCTATAAGAATGATATTTAGTTACAAAATTATTCTAACTAGAAATATGAATAATATTTTCCTTATAAATCATCTTCTAGCCATGTGGGTAACCAATTTCATTGGTATACATGGGAGTGGTTCTTTCCCAAGAATCCTAGTCATATATTATAAAAAAAATAGAATATTTCTGTACCCTTTTTCAAATTATCATTATATACCATATTTTCATTTCTTACTTTTAATAATTGATTATATTTTTTTCTGAATGAGAAGTTATGCCATGTTGATTATATAATCTTTCATATTTATTTTTGAGGTCATTAAATACATCCTCTAACCTATTTAAGTAATAAAATAAATCACAATTTCTTATGTTTTTTCATTATTTTCATTCTCATTAAAATTTAAAATATGACCAATAGATGAACAAATATTATTTTGTATGTTGGATGTGTTTTTCAAAAAAATCCATTTTAGTCCAATAATTTTTCCCTCTATAGTCAATTCAAGGTAACTTTAACTATCTTATGTGGTTATATATATGTATTTCATAACCTATTCATATCATATTCCTTTTTCTTCATAATTTTTAATACATTTTATCTTTAGACAATCATCATAGATGGGAACTTTTTTTAACTCATAGTATGTTATTTCATTCGGGGAATCTTCCTTTATCCACTCTTTCCTTGAATTTACCCCATTATCATACTAACATATATAATTTTATTTCATGAACAATTTCTTCTTCTTTTATCAATTTTTTAATCATTCATCTAGATGATTCGTTTCTATGTCACTACCTCGAGATGATTTCCCATGACTCGAACTGTTATAGTTAATGTTCTCTTTTATCATTAATTTAGATGTTTTGAAAGCTACTGAATTTTTCATTGGATTATCTTCATTTTCATTACTCAACTATAATTCCTCATAGTTTATAATTAGCTTTCAAATAATATCTTTTACTAAGAACATACCTATGTAATAGGATTCTCATATGGAAACTATAGTGCATCTCTATCTATTAGGTCATCATCTTATAATTCTCATTCCTTGATGTTTTCCTATCATCAGTGGTCTAGGTTTGATCTTGGTGTTTACAAAACCATTTAACCTATGTTACACGTCAGAGATAGATTCATCTGGTTTCATTATTAAATTATCATATTTAATTGTATAAGTATTTAGGTGAATCTCATTAACATTATAAGTTCCTTCGTGATTAATACAGAGAGTATCCCAAATATCATAAGAAGTTATACATGAAGATATTAAATTAATAAAATCTTTTCTTAATGAAAAGAATAAAAAATTTATCATATTTAAATTTGAATCATAGGAATCAATAATAGTAGCATCCAAATATTTTTATTAAATATTGGGTTATTTCATAATTTTCTTCTATAGATCCGCAAATGTCAATATACATACTCTGAAAATGTATTTTAATTTTTATTTTACATTGTGAATAAATTTGTACATTAAAATAAAAATACCTATTTTTTACACAACCTTAAAATATAAATTCATAATTTCTGATTATGAAATAGATAATTAATAGATCTTTCTAATATAATTGGTCTAAAATACTTAGTTTGCAGTGAGAAATTAACTTATGTTTAATACCAAAGGCTGGTCCCGATGAAACACTCAAGATTTGGGAGAATTGAGCCACCAATAAAAACATTTTTTTTAAAAAATTAAATCCAAAATCCCCAAATTTAAAAAATATTCCCAATTAACTAAAATATTATAATTTTATAATTTTATCTCTTAATGATCTTATTTATAGTTTGATAAGAAATCATTTATGAATAAGTTGGAAACCTGTTTAAAACATTTGATACAATTTTACATCTTTTATAAAACATATAGAAAACTTAATTATAGTTAAATATCAAGGAATAGATATGTTATGTTGATTATAAAACATATATAGAATGTTTTTATAGAAGATTAAATAAAACAGATAAAAACACACAATGAAATAGAAAAGAATTATAGTCTTAAGAAAATACTTAATAGAATCCACTTTTAAATAACCCACTTCAAAGAATATTATTATAGATTAAAATGATCCACATACTGGACTGGGTTTTACCACAACACACAAGGTTCTCCACTCTTCACAAAGCCTCTTATAGAGTTCTGTATGGGAGAAATAAGTTATATTAACATCCTGTAGGGAGTCTAGGTTGGATATCATCTCCCATAGTTCTATATGGGAGAAAATATAATTAAATGGGAAAAGTGTGACATTTAATATCGATTTAAGAGCATTATAATGTGCTAAAATAATATCATATTTCATAACACACAAATCACAAAACTAAATAAACACATAGATAGAAATGGTATGTAGTTTAGTGCATCAGAATATGTTCCATTATTTTGTATGTAGTTATTCTCTTCTTGAAGTGATATTCTTTTTTGTAGTAGTCTTCAAAATATGTGAATATGATCTATTTATAGGATACTGATGATCCCCTTAAAACATGATGTCCCATATGTTTAAATCAGAGTATCTAATCATCATTTTGATTTTGAAAAAACAATTATGTATATATTTCATGTGTGGGTGGTATTTCATATGCACCCCCTTCATCTATTTTTGTCTTCATTATTCTTTTATAATAATATAGAACTCTAAAGAAATATATCATTAAAGATATTCATCAATATCCTTATAATTGGGAAGCAAATCTAGTTTCATTAAATGATTCTTACAATATTTTAATTCTTTATTGAAAATTGGTAGGATTAATATTTAATAATATTATAATATTACAATTACCTTTATAAATGGTTGATTTAAATTTTAATATATTCATTGAATTTCACTTCCATAAATAACTTATTATTCGAAAGGTTCTACGGATAATCACTTTGTCTTCCAATTATTCAACATACACAAGTGGTCGTTCTCCTAGTCTTTATAATCAGTCTAATTCATTATCAATTATTTAGAAACTAATTTTATTTATATTATTTTGACTTGTTTTTTATACAATAATTTTTTGATTCTATATCAAAAATATTTTCTTTCATATTTCTTTATGTTCTCTCATACAGTCGAACCAAATTGCCTTGTGTTCTCTCTGTAAGGAATGTGGTCGATATATTCCTATGCGAAAAAATTTGTGTTAGTCAATTAGATTACAATGTATCGTTACTCTATTTTATCATCAAATCATTAAATTATATCTTATAATCTCTAGTTTCCTTTTCTATAAACTCATCATGGATGACCATGTCATTGTATGGATGATTTCATGATATTGTTTTGTCAATTTTACACTCAGTGAGATTTTCATAATTTTCTAAAAAAATGAATTAATTTTCCTAAAACATAAAATGGATTATAAATAACATAAACATAATTTTTTATTTTTTAAGTAATAAATCTCTATCCAAATAAAATAGATATTAAGTAACCATGATCCAATTACAAGGATCAGGACTACCGAATTGAAACATGTGTGACAAATAAAGTGGTGATAAGCATAAATAAGGAATTTAATAGAGAATAGTAAATTAATGGATGATAATTTGTTAAAATAAAATAATATATGGTATGATATATACTAGTATGGTTTTATATTATATATATAATAAATCTACATTTATAATATAAATGGTTCAAATGGGTACAAATAAATATGATACTTGAGGTATGGGATTCTATTAAAATCACAATTCTTTTCGAGATTATACATGCTAAATTATGGTTGGGGAAATTTAATGTCTCTTTTCCTATAAGAACCTACTATATTATTATCCCTTATTTATTCTAGTAACAATCATTTATTATTACTATTTTCTCTTTTTTTTATTTAAATTATTAAAAAATATATTAACGGAAATCCTACTGTATTTCCCATTTGGTTGATTAAAGATTCCTTCGATGTCCATACAATTCAAATTTGTTATGTTACAGTTTTTTATAATACATGGAATTGTTTAAAAAGGTAAATGTCACTAATTTTTAATCTACATACAATGTTTTGAAAAGGAATCTTTCTAAATGGTTTTTGAACAAGTAATTTATGAATTTTTCTAAAAGTTTGAATGGAATTTATTCTTTTAACATATACAGAATAAATGATTATCCCTATATTTGGAACATTATTTTCATTGAAGTTTCCTTTACCTGATTCCATAGTTATTTTCAAATAAAAGGACTTTTTAAATATTCTGTGAATTTTTATTTTTAATTTATTCAATGGAAATGGATATTTTTTTAATGTTTTTAATGAAATGTATACCTGATATTTTAAAGAAATTTTTTATATATTTCTGCATCCTTTATAGATCGTTATGATTTACTAGGGATATGATCTTATCATACTATGCACTTTATTTATATGCATTTTTTATAATGTTAATTTATGGTTTATTATATGAAATTATTTTTTTACATAGTTTATGTTATGATGAGATGATAGAATATTTATGAAACAAATTTTATTTCCATTGGTTATGATATGTTGAATTGATTAATGTTTTAGGATATTTTGGAACACATGTGTATGGTTTTAATTATGTGATGGGTGGATCTGTAATATCACATCAATGAATTGGGAAAATATATATATCTGATGAGTTGATTTTGGGATATCAGTTTGTTTTATCATTACACTATTAGAAACTAGAATGGATACTAAATTTACAATGATATCGGAAACATGTGGTGATGCGCGATCTACAATGATAAGGTAAATAGGTGGTGACACCTATCCAATAGTGATATAAAGAAAAAGTTTTGTTACTCGATCCAATACAATATGATGGACATGGTAGGTATCCTTAACATTTGATAAGGTTCCTTTTCTTATGATGGTCCTAAAATCTTAGTACTTTTCATGATGCTTATTATTTTTACTCATGATTCCTGATTGATTTTTTATGATTCTCCAATCTTGTGACTTGATAATGTTTTATGTCATCACTCATGGTTATGATCTATGTACTATTGGATATGATTATCTATTGATAATAACATTTTTCCATACCGTTATTATCATGATTATATTTTATATGATCATTTATTGATATATAATATATTTACCCTTACTATGAAAATAATATCACCCCATATTTATTTCAATTTTCACCTAGTTATGGAGAAGGTATTATGTATTATAAGACTATAAGGATGTATTATGTTACGATTGATATTAATGATGATAAAGAAAATTATTAAATAACTTGTATATGTATATAGTGTCTAGGTACACTAAACCTTGATAATTATAGGATTTATAATGTTATTCAACATATTTATTATTCATATAAAAGGATTTAAAATTTTTGTATGAAATGATTAGGCCTCCCCAGTTGGTATCAAAGTGGGATTTTTATTAGATTATAATTAGAGAGATTTGGTGAAAACCCAATGGGTATGTCTATGTAAGGATAAGATCATAATATTTTTTTAAGTAGATATTATGTGCTTTCCTAGTGAATACATCCCTATCATGATAATAAAAAGATGATAAAATTGTGGCATATATGAACATAGTGGTAGTAGCTCTAAAAGGAAGTGACTGGGTATTAACATGATTATTATTAGTGCATGATGAGTGAGCCTAATATTGAGCACCTATATAGACACTATCAGTGGATATGTTTTGGCTAATTTACATTCTCTTTATGAACATTTATTATGTGAAAAGATGAAGGCCATGAATGAACTAAGTAAAACTGACGGTGCCATAGATCGGAAATAATTTTCCAAGGTTTAAAATCTAATAAATAATATTACAAGATTTTATGATTTTTGTGTAGTCCCGAACCCAATTTCTAGAAAATAGTTCTCTGAGATCGGTTAGTCGTATGGCCTCAAGCGCATCTCCCCAAATTTCAAAGGCTTCCAACTTGTAGTGAGGGCCTAGTGTGGGTACATGGGGAGACTATTACCTCATTACTAAAGTGTATGATAGAGGATAAGATAGAAAATTATAAATAGTGGAAGCATAAGTAATAATATTATAAAAAAACATACACCAATTACTGGACCGGTAACCCACCACAGAGAAAGCATATATAAATATCCAACCACTGAATAATAATTAAAAGTAGTAAACTGAATCATATATAATAGATGTTGATGTCAGGTATCTACAATATATTGAAAACATGTTTACATGGAATTAGGAAATAAAAATAGTGCATTATATATAAAATGTAAAAAAATTCCCAAAGTCTATCCAAGATTCATCTTGATCCTATGCTACCAAGCTCTCAGCCTAACTCAGGCAAGAAGGCATGTGTCAGTAAGAGTACTTTTCTCTATATCTACACCTATAAGCATATAGTCTACTCGATTTCCATCACCGGCCTAGATAGGGTGTGAGATAACTTAGTATTCCACCACTAACGGTATTCATAAATAACCAGTCTATGTGTATAACATAGAAGTGTGTATATATAATAATGCAATCCAACAAAAACAATTCCAAATGGGTTGGGTATGGTTTCTAAAGGAAAACATTATGACACTACCTGCTTCGACCCAGGATGAAATGTCTCTAAATAAGTAAATAAGGTAAGTAATTCCCATTGTAACAATAATAAGGGATATCATGCCTGGTATAACCATATTAACAGACGCAATGCCAAGTATCACATTATCTGGTCTCTATGCCCAGTAACATAGTATAAAGTTTCCATGACATGTATCACAGGATTGGGGGATTCCATTCCTAGTATCATAGTATATGGGATTTCATACCCAGTATCATAGTATAGGGGATTCCAATCCCAGTATCACTGTACAGAGATTTCGGGATAAGTATCAAAATAGTATGGGATACCATACTGAGTATCCAAGAATATGGGATGCCATTCGTGTATCATTTTTATAGAGGGATTCCATTCTTGTATCAAATTTATATAATTGGTCAACATGGAAATACAGATATCAAAAGATCAAGTGTTTTCATTCCCATTTAGTATTGGATAGAAGGGATGTCATTCCCATTTATAATTAACATGCATAAGGGTCATCACTCCCATATATCATAATTCAAGAGGTTTATTATTCCCACACATTGTTAGAAATAAATATCCATTGGATTTAATACGAGACAAGTTAAAATAAATATCCCATTATCATTTAATATAATCAAGGGAATAACCTTTTTTCTATATTTAAATGGTGATGTGATCGTACCACTCACATTCAATTCAATTCATTATAGTTGATAAGGGTGTTAGTTATGATACACAATTTATGTCATCCACAATCTACATGGTTACATCCTTATGATTAAGGGAAAACAAATCATTATGTGTTATGGGTGTAAAGGATTTAATTCCAATTAAGCATAAGGAGTTCACAACCAAAAGGATTAATCACTCCAAGGATGAAAATATCAAAAAGTATTTACGTTCTAACAAGTCATTTGGATCCAATTGTGGCTACTAATTTGACGGGGATACAAATAGGGTCCATGTGTGGTGAAACTGGGGTGTGGCACATATCACAAATTATAAAATAAAAATACTTAAGAGGATAATTAGTAGACCATATACCTTAATCCTATATAGGATGACTCATCAAGTAATATCCAATTATTTTTTTCCAAATCAAGAGAAAATGGAAAAATAGAAGAATGCCCAAAAAATAGTGTTTTTGAGTATGCCCCTAAATAACAGTCTCAAGAGGATGAAAAATGGTAAAAGGCACCAAGAGAATAGATTAATCGTTGATGGCTATCCAATGCGACCAACAGTTATAGAATAATATTTTTGATGGTTGAGATATTGAATATCCTAGGTTGGGGGGTGTTTCGGAGCTCAAATTTGATGATAATGAGTTATCTTTCTTTCCATTAGAGAAAATATGAGTGAAGGGGGAGGATTTAATTAAATTAAAGATAAATTGGGAAATTTTATGTAAAATATTTGGGTCATATGGTTTGGATGCACAGATGGAAAAATTGTGCACCGACTGTGTGAAGGCCACTACATTAACAGGATACATGCATAGATATGATTCCCTTCTTTAGAAACAATGTTCCAACCATGATATTATCCAATAATAAAAAATATAGATTTTTATAATGTTCTTGTGGCCTAGGGTTCTTGGCTTTCATAAACCATTAATTCTCGTGCTACTCACTGTCAAGCCCTGCACGGTTTGGGGTAATTGTGTAGCCTATCCTCACATGATTTCTCTTAACCATGCAGCCAATATTTTCTAAAAAATTATGGATTTGGACACACACAAAAAATCCCCTGACACACCCATAAACACTCAGGACATATTTAGGAATCCATATTAGGGAAAAAGAGTTAGACCAAAATTAAAACGATTCGTACCATGAATAAAGGATGGGTTCTTACAGTATTCTTTATTAAAGGAATTTAACCCAGAGTTAACCTTCAATGAGTTTAAAAACATCCTCTACAAAACATTATATCCACTAAGCATGTACATTGGCCACCTTCTCCCAAGTCTCATCCTATATCTAGTTATGATGCCATATCACCCATACTAAAGTGAATTACCATCCATAGAGAGCCTCCATGCTCTGATCAGTGATGCTTATAAGAAACACCTCATAATAATATTCATCATCTAATTTATCATCCTCTGGATAAAAAGTATTAGATGGGTCATCAAGATATTGGTGAAGCAATGAAACATCAAACACATCATGCATGGAACGTTACCATTGAGGTAATAAAATTCAATAGGAAACTTTCATAAATATCTCCCAAATCTCAAACATGATCACAAATATTTGTGACATATTTCCTTTCCAATGTATCAATTTATTACCACATATGGTTGATACCCATAAGAAAACTTAATACCTTACCTCGAGCTCTAGAGGTCATCGATGAATATCTGCGTAATATTTATATCTTTATTGGGTGGTAGATATCCTCTTCTTGATCAACCAAAACTATTCAAAGGTATATTGAATAATATGAGGACCCATTAGTACTACTTATCATACCTCTAACCAGCACTTATTTGAATGTAATATCCTTTTTATATGGCCTCATAATGATCCATCTAAATAATTTATTAAAATCAATAATTGTATGATAACTTGATGATAGGGATTTCTTATCCCAATAATTAGAAAAATCTAGTACGCATTCTTGGATAATATCCTCTAACACCCTATAATCCATTCTGACTAGCATTAGTGTGTGGGTTAAATGTTGTTCCCAAAAGAACATGTGTTTCTCTATCCTTTTAAAACCCCTTTCAAGAAATCAATGTGAATTGAGAATCCCTATCTTGAATGATAGTACAAGTGACCTCGTGTAGTCATATAATCTCACAGACATACATTGTCCCCAACTCATCAACTAATAAAGTGTTCTGGGTTGGAAAGAAGTGATATAAATTCATCAATCAATCCATGACTACCCAAACTATATCACTACCTTGAGGTGGCCTTAGTTAGATGATGAAAAAACCCATTGAAACACCATCACATTCAATTTCAAGATTTGTATCGACTGTAACAAGACTGTAGGTTACTTTGGACCCACCATCACTTACTGACAGGTGGAACATGTAGTGATAAAACCTATTATCTGACACTTCATCCTTGGATACCAATAAAATTAGTGCATGTATCGGTATATATTTATGATACATGTGTGAACTACACACAATGAATCATGAGAGTCATGCATCATATTCTATATCATTTCATTGTTAACCCAGATACACTTATGTATAGGTTGGATTTAGTCACCATCAATAGACCAATCAGAAGGTTGGTCCTTTCTTGCAATACTTTCTCATAGGACCAAACACTATGGATATAAAAACATCCACCTCTTCACCTTCTATATATGTGAATATTTCATTGGTAGTGATGAAATTACAATCTATCCATGATGATCCTTGGCCTCTATATAAATTTCATAAATAATCCACCAGATTTCATTCTATCTTGGACTTCTAAATTGAATATGTCTTAGCCCACCAGCTTAGAGAAATGGTAATAGAATTTCCTTTCTAGGAGTATTGGCTAGCTCAAAGTCAAAGAACTGTATATACTCAATCCAGGTTTTATTCATGAAATTAAAATCATGTTGTGTAAAGATATGACAGATTATTTTTCGGTCCATGAATACCATAAAATGATGTCCCATTATGTAATGCCTCCAATAGCGCAAAGCATGTTCAACTACTGGTATCTAGAGGTCGTGAAATGAGTAAATTATTTAATGATTCCTTAGTAACCATAACTCATAGATAATGACCTAATATTCTGGTATAAAAAATTATCCTTTCCCGATAACCAATGTATTATAATATATATTATTATTTTTTTCTGACTCTAGAATAATCAGGATCAGTGCTGAATTGAATATCCCTTTCATCTCTAGAAATGTTCTATTGACTAATTTATACCATATAAAATTAACAACCAACTTAGTAAATCCCATAAGTGGTGATAATAAATATGATAAATCTTTTATAAAATTCATGTAGTAATCATATGTCCCTTGGAAACTCGGTATATCAATGATTTTCTTAGGAATCTCTAAGGTAACCATAGCTCTCACCTTTTTCGGTCAAGGGAAACTCCTTCCTCTAGGATAATATAACCCTGGAAGTGTACCTTATTGATCTAGAAGGGACATTTATTGTTCTTATCATAAATATGGTTCCCTATATGTGTATTTAAAAAGATATTGAAATGATTTTCATTGTCGATTTTCATAAGTAAATACACCAAGACATCATCGACGGAGTCCACCATGAAGGAATCTTGATGGGGATGGAAACAATTATTCAAAAGATCCATGAAGATGGAAGGAATGTTTGTAAAACCAAATATAATCCTGAAATCATTGTAAATTTGATAAAATATATGTAAATCCACATGTAGAATATCTGAATGCCCGACTCAAACCAAATTATAGCCCGATCTTATCTCGATCTTTGAGAATATCCTCCATCCTCTGAGTTAGTGCATAAGATCATCCATTCAGTGTATGGGATACTAGTTTTTTTCATTGTAAGATAATTAAATTTACACTAATCCATGATATTCCCATGGTTTCTATCATTCTTCTTGAATAAATTTACTGGTGAACCCCAAGAATATGTATTGGGTTGTATAAAACCCTTTGCTTCAAAATCCCCTAACTACCTATTGATCCCCTGCAACTCCATTGTACACATGTTGTGATGATGAATGGATAATGGTTTAGACCCATGAACTAGATCAAAAGTAAACTCCACCTCCCTCTAATGATATATTCATGAAAATTAATTATGGAATATATCTCTGTATCAAACGACTATAGAAGAGAACTCAATCCCATGTAATCACTAGTCCTCTGTGCAAAGGCTAGAAAACCGGGTGGTGGCTATAAATTTCCCAACATGATCTAGTCCAAATCTACTAGCCTGGATATCCCACTCACCCTTGTAAAGATATATACTACTCTCTGGTGTTTTTAAAAAAACACTCCAACAATAACAATCCACATAGGCATAATAGGGATCCAACTAGTCCATTCCAAGAATGACATCAAAGCCATGCATCTTGAGTATGAAAATTATCTATAAGAATAAATAATTTTATACCTCAATAGTTCAGTACTTTCACTAGAATATAATCATTGAACATAAATCACAAGGGGTATCAACTCTCATAACACCACTAGAAAAATGAACATCGATCCCAAGGCTCTCCACAACAGGAAAAGTCATGAATGGATATGATTCACCTGTCTTGAATTGGGAAGAGATGATGGTAGGAGCTACTATAATAGTATCTTGAGTAGTATATGGCCAAGAATATAGATACACAGTCATAATATTAACTAAATAAATAATGATTAATCCATGACCATGTGCAATAACCTGACTACCTGGAAGGGGTCCGCTCAGATAGTGTGATATATATGAGTCCTAACTAACATGACCAAAACCTCATCCTCTTCATGTACGGCCAATAGTACTCCAGATAACTACACAAGAAGGTGATATTTATAATCTTCATAAAGGTGGATCTATCACAAATCCTCTTTCACTTGGCATTGTAACACCCTGAGTTTTTATGAATTTGTTTTTTTTAAAAATTATATTTCTTTGAGGGATTGAATTGGATGATACAGTATGGTATGCTTGATTTATATGCAACACAAACATATTATTTCACTACACACAAAACATAGATTAGTTTTCAGTACACACAACACTATTTGGGATATTTTTACACACAATGTTGAGTTCATTTGATAGCTTTTGTTACATGCAAGGCTATATTTTATTGAACTACAATATACTATTAATATTATTATTAAGATATTATTGTAGTTATCACCATGTAGTTTTAATGGAATATGAATGATATTAATTAATTATGAAACTATTGTTTAAACATTTTTATAAAATGAATTATTTTGATATAAGTTAATTATAAATGAAAACTAAAAACATTTGATTATAAAATATGTATTTTTTAAAAAATTTGTTCTTATGCCCACAAAAGAGTTTTAACATAGTAAATTAAATTCATCACTATTAGTGAGATATCATAATTAAATTTATATATTATAAATTCAACCAAATATTTTTACATTCATCCAATAATTTTGAGGGGCATAAAAAAAATTATTCCATTTTAGGCTTTAAATGTTATATTTTTTTAAAAGGTGGTTTTGCAGCCATTTAATGGAAGACTTGTTTTAAAAATAATTTTTGACCCTTTTATAATTTTTATTTCAAAATAAAAACTTTATTTTTTATATACGAATATCCAAATCCACATTAAGTTATTTTTAAAATAATTGAGATGTTTTATTTTATGATGAATTCTAAAAACAACGAATTTTAATTAAAAGATGTATTTTCCTCTAATTTATTTAAATAGTTAAATTATATTATAAATTTGGTCTAATGAATAATTAGTTCAATAATACAAAAATATATCTATTTTAGGTCACTGGAATTAATTTAAAATTTATATTTTGGGTAAAAAAATCAATCTTTTGAACATTATCACTTTAAAAATTTGTTTCTTCGTCCCGTCTGTGGGATTAATATTAAATTAATTTATAACACTTATATTATTAGAATTTTGAAAAATCGATCCCCTTTTTAGATTAAAGATAATTTATAATTTCTATTATGGTAAAATTAGTTTTTGATCAAAAATATTAGTAACGGTAATAAAAATTAATTACTGTGATTATGGTAAAAACGAGTGTACTTAGTGGTTAAAAATTAGTTTAAGTGGCCAAATAACCTAGGAACATGTCCAAAAGACATTTAATACACATATTTAGACCTTATACTACCATGTATGGAATATTTACCATTATTTTATGAACACATTGTATGAAATACATCTTAATAGTGTTTACCTTTTTGTATTAACAAGAATGTGAGTATTCTACTAAAAAAGGGAACTCACCCCCCCCCCCCCACTCAGATATTCACACCACTAAAGATATTTTACACTTAAAATGTCTTCCTAAATAAGATAACATCATCCCTTATATAATCCACGAATATTCACTTTTTTATGAAAACAAACTAATGATGTCCTTGGGTGAAAACCAAAAGGAGTTACCCAATGAAGAGGTAATATTCTTCGACGAGAACTTCTATTTTATTTTATTGTCCTTGAATTCAATTATTTTTATTCCATTATTTTATAATAAAATTAGTTTCCATAATATACTTATATATTATTATGTTATTTTTATGACCAACACTTTCACACACATACCTCTAATAGGATAGGTAATTATTGTTCATGTGTACAATGGACTAACACTTCAGGGACCAATATTATATATTCATCTTCTACCACCTTTCAAGGTTGGGAATAGTGAAAGGCTTGATATTTTTATAATATATTTAAGATTTTTATAATTTATTTTTTCATTATTAATTATTATATAATACATACCTAGATACATTCCATTTTATGGGGATATGATAACTTCGTTTGTGGATGTGTGGTCTACCACCTATTTATAGCGATCAGATTCATTCATATATTACAAGAGATGTGTTAAGGATGGGTTTAGTAAAATTATATGATATATATGAAGTAATAATTATACTATAATGACAATATATATATATAAGCACATATGTTATCTACATTCTTTCTTTCAAAATGAAAATAAAAAGGAAACAACATTCATTCATGCGTATGGACTACCATCTTCATAAACTGTGTATTCCATTTCATATTCCTATATTCTATAAATTATTATAAATAATTATATAATGAATATATATGATATTTAAAAAAAATTAATTCTTTAAATATTTAAGTCATTATCTATGTTATCGGATTGATAATGAGAAGTCATGACATATACCAAAAACAAAGTTGTTTTAACCGAAACATAACATTAAAATAAAATTGTTATTAAATAGGAAATATGAATTAATAATAAAATCATATATGGGATGATATATGAGAATATGGTTCTGTGTTATATTTATAATAAACATATATTTATTATAAAGTAGGTTTGAACATGTACCAAGAAACTCAGAAACTTATGGTAATTGTTTTCTCATCTCATTTTTATATTTGGGAGATATATGTTTTGTTCGCCACTTATTCATGTTGTGTTATGTATATAGTAATATATTACATTTTATATCATGAATTTATTTTATTTAATGATATAAATTTTTCCATTCGATTTTATTCTTTCAAATATCTCACGATTCAAAAGTTACTCAAGTGGTAAGGGAATTTCAGCTCTCACTTATATTTTTACGAGGCCTATGAATAATCACCACTTGTTTATTTTATGTGGTATATATACTGACCATGAATGTATTATATTATTATTAAAATTAAATTTCAGGTTTCTAACATATCTATTTTATGAACTCTCTTTCATTAGATTTTACAGTTCAAAATTTACTAAATCGGTATAGAAATTTGTTCTCAAATTGGCTTCTTTAAGACACATGTTTTGTTATGAAACTATATTCTATTATGATGTGTTTATACTACAATTTTAAAAGTTGTATCCTGAATATATTTATTTTCATGATATTTTAATCTTCTTTTATTTTATTCCCTCATGGGTATTACAATTCAACATTTCCAAAATTGTATGATTTTATTGCTGCAATCTCATCATTTGTCGGGACTGTCTATGATTATGCTTCCATTGGTGATATGTTATGAAATAAATCTCATGTAATATCATGCATCTTCTTATACGATTGATATTCATGATATATTAATGAAATTGTGTCATTTTTCACACTATTTAATTTAAGATAATTAAGAATGTTTTTTAATAAACTTTGAATTAATCTCTCCCATTAGTTAGATATTTGTGTTCGTTCCAAACTAATTTTTCTATAAATTCTATAAAAATTGTCATATTATTATCCTATGATCATTAAATTAATTTTTAACACATTTCTTGTCTTTTTTTAAAAAAAATTAAAAGGATCCTTCATTCGGTTTTGAATTCGAGGAACTTTTAAAAACATGTTACGGTGTAAAAACATTTTTCGACAAGTAAGGATTTATCAACTGTTGTGACTGTAATTTCTATGAATCTTAATTTTCATGTTTACAATATTACCTTTTTATGAAAACAATTCCTAATATTTGGTAAATTTTTTTTTAATTGGTTATGATAAAATTCAAAAAAATTATGTTCAAGATGTATTTTAAATGATTTTAAATAATTATTTTATAAACATTCAATGTTACTCTTAAAAAAACGTTTTTCAACATATTTTTTGATTTAAGAATAATTTTTCAACGGGGAAAAAAACTTTTTATCCATAAATTACTAAAAATATTTTTTTTAATATTATTTCATTAGTTTCCAATGTTTTTTCAATGAAATTGATTTGGAAAATGCTTTTTGTATCAAAAAAATGTTTACAAAAAAAATGTTATTTTCCTTAATAAATGACCTGAGTGATTTTCAAAATCCTTCCCTATCTAAGATTATATCCTTTGATATAGTTTTTGATTTACTAGGGATATGATCTAAGGAAACCATTCTTCTTCTTTCACTTAATGTTTTATATTTAATATGAAATGTTGGTTATGAAACCCGTTTCTCATCCAAAGTTTTTTCCATGATAAAATTCTTATAAAACACATTTATTTTCATGGTTTATTGTGTAATGAAATAATTTTCAACCCTATCACTTTTCTACATGTTATAATTTGATGAAATTTTTATGATACTCCTTTCATTTCATGGGTTATGATATGATTTTTATGAAACCCATATTTTTTTATGGATCATGATATAATAGATGTTTTACTATGTTGTGGAACACATATTTATTAATTCACTATTTGAAGGGTCTTATTTATATATCTATCAAATTAATTGGGTAATGATTTATATATCATCTTATAATGATGGGAAATAAGTATATGGGCATGATCCACAATGGGAAATAGGTGTTTCTTTATCTATAATGGAAAACTGGTGTGTCCTCATCTGAAATATAAATATGTGTATCCTGATCCAAAATGGTAAATATGTGTTTCCTAATCTACAATGGGAAACAATTGTGTCCTGATCCAAAATGGGAAAATGGTGTTTTGTTAACCACAATGGGAAATAGGTGAATCCTAACCTGTTATGGGAAATAGGTATGTCCTGATCCAAATTTTGATGGTCTTAGTAGTTAACCTTGACACATGGAATGGATTTATATATTTATTATGGTTCCACAAATACATGACATAAGATTATTGTTCGTGATTGATTTATAATGATTTATCACCCTTATGACTCTTGTATTAGGAACCGTCAATATTTATGACATGAATCTTGATTACGATCTTTGATATGCATGGTATGATTTTATAAGGTTATGATCATTTCACATACCCTTAGGATGATGTTTTAACACCCCAGGATTCCATAGTACGTTATCACTTTAATGTAATTTAATAGCTTGCACAACACACAACACCGAGTTCGAGCACACCACGACTTAACAAAATGGCTATTCAAAAAGTAGTTATGAATATTATTAACTTCATTTTTAATTTTATATACTCCATGAAATTTTAACATCCATATTATGACATAATATATGAACAAATTCAATTTATCATATAAAAGATGTATTTTTCAAAAAATGTTATTTTCCACCTTCTAATGGGGAACCATTTTTAAATCCAATATTTGAGACTTTTATATATTCAATTTAAAAAAATAAAAATATTATTTAGAACAGGGACATAAAAATTTAGTTTGTATAAATTTTAATTTTTTTTCTGATAAATTTCATATTTTGATGAATAGTGTAAAATACTAAATTTTAATTGAAAACAAATTTTTTAATCAAAATAATTTATACTGTTAAATTATAAATTTGAAAGGTTTTTAAGTATAATTAGATTATATTTGTATCATTTAATCCAATTTTGGTAATTGGAATTAATTTCATATTTAAATTGGATATAAACACATATCAATCTATTGATAGTTTTTACTTCTCAATAACCCGCTTTCTGGTTTTGAAAAAAGGAATTAATTTTAAATTAATTAATACAAATTATATGATTTTAATTTTATAAAATATAATTAATTTTTAAATTTGGAATATTAAAATTATCTTTGGGTGATTTTTTGGTATTTTTCTAAAAACATTCAATTTTTTGATGAATAGTGAAAACACTACGTTGTAGATAAAAATAGACTTTTTCATTTACGTGACTATTTTTAATTAAAAATTTATATTAATGAAAAAATATATAAATAATACATATATTAGTCCAATGTAATTCATTAGAGTCATTTTATAACAAGATTAGACATATGAAATTTTATTGGACCTTTTTAATATCTTTTCCCCACCTTCTAGGCACATTTACAAATTTGCATAAAACATAATTTTACCACTTCTGTGAATTGAATTTCAAAAATTTTAGAGACACAAGTTTACATTAGTAAGTAAAATTTGGTTCAATAGGATAAAAATACTTTTTGGTGAATAGTAACTTTTAAATTTTATTTACCATGGTAAAAAGTAAATAAGGTAATTAAAGGTAAATATAATATTAAAATTAACGCAACAAATGTCATAATTCTATTGGATAAGTGTATTTATAAAAACATAAAACTTAGGATAAAATAATTTCCTTTTGATCTATTTGGGTTATATTAGGACATTTAGTATATTATTTTTAAAGAAGCGTTAAAAGTGTTAAATTCAAAGTTTTTTAAGTTACCATTTTTAAAATAGAGTTATACATATGATCAATTCGACTATAAGTATTCATAATAAAGATAAAAAAAATTACTACATAATTTTATTTTATTTATAATTTTATTACATTTAATTATAAAATTTGTTTATGACATAATGATGATGCAGAAATTATCTTATTAATGAATGATTAAAATAATTGATATTATAAATATCTAAATAATTTTAAATTGAGACTTTTGATTCCATCGAGGAATTTTATAGGTGAAAATTACATTTTATGGATGATTGAATGTATTTTCTTCGAAAAAATAATGTTCTTATTACATTAAGAAAAATCAATTACTAAATTGTGTCAAAATTGACATAAATGAGTTTTTAATATAAATACTATTTTATTAAATAATATAAAAAACCTAAAAATATATAGTTCTCTCAAATGACATATATAATGTTATATATGTTATTAATGAACCACATTAGGTTTTCTTCTCATTTTATAGTATGTTTATTAACCATGTAATATTAAAATACATTAAAACATGGTTAATGTTATCCTATTTAATGAATAGTTAAATCTAAAAGATAAGGTTAATATGGTGACCTAAAAATGTTTAAAACCAATTGGTTTAGAGGATTTTGACCTATCCCCACCTTATCTTTAAAATAAATCCATTTTGAGAAATTTAAAACTGAAAATTATTTTATAATAATTTAATCTTTTAAACTATTCCAAAACAGCCTCTCGCCTCCCTTATAAAAGGTTACTTCCCCTTCTCTTATCTTTACACCTCCAAAGACATTTGACTCAGACAACGCCTTCTCAAATATCCTCCCAACTACCCTAACTTCAACATAGAGGCCTCAATTTTATCATAAATCTATATTGAGGAGCCCTTTTGTTCAAATCAAAAGGAATAACCCAAAGAATAGGTAATTATTTCATCACCTCATTCAAAGTTCTTGTCTTCTTTCACTCCCTCTTTCTTTTTTTTCCATATAAAAATAATAAATATAGCTCCTTATACACACTGAGAATTTATTACAAATATGGTACAACCATATTCATTATTCGATCCATCCTATGAATGACAAAGTCACCATATGTGCGTATGTATGGCTTACTGTCTCCACATCGTGGTGTAGTTTGTTATTCAACACATCATTATTTGGATGAGTATAATTGATGTAAATAATAAATATAACAAATTAATGATTCTTAATATATAATATATCATACCATTACAAACTATTTCACCATCAATAGAATGATATCATCATTCATGCGTACGTACAGACTACCGTCTCCACGAACAGTGTTTCCATTTCATATATCTATCTATTATAAAAATTTATATTCTGAATGTATATGATATATAAATCATGTTTTATATTCTGTATGTATTTAAATCATTATCTATGTGATATGATCAAGAATAATAATTTGAAAAAATACGATAAAGAAAGCGATTATTACCTGAAATGTTACTTTAACATTGAAATTATTATTAAATGGGTAGCATAAAGTAATAAATTAATCATTTATGATATCATAAATATTAATATGGTTCCGGAATAATATAATAACATGATAGGGTCATTATACAAGTGGTTAAATGTACCCTCGACTAAAGTAAAGTACAAGGTAAGGGTTAATTCCTCAATCTCATTATTATCTGAGATTGTTTATGTGAATGTTTTTATTGAAACATATTTATTATCCATGTCCATGTTTTTTAAAAGTGTTATCAAAAGGATTATTTTTAAGGGAATATTTAACTAAAACATCATTTTAAATGGGTTAAATAATTATTATTCTAAATCATTCTCATTAATTTCCATGTTTTCCAAAAGATTTTTAGGATTTATTTATATGGACATGAACTTTTAAAAAAAATATTCCATTCAAAAGATTCAATGTTTTATGAGACACTTTGATTTAAAAATATCTTTTAAATTTCTTCCTTTCTAAATTCTGATACTTTTAAATGATTTCATGAAAAAGGTATATTTATCTCAAAGAGTTTTACTGATCATTTTCAACTATGTCAACATCCTTTATTGGATATTATTCATGATTGAATTTTATTTATTGTTATACAATATTCTACATTGTATTTAATGAATTATGATATGTTTGATTATGGATGTGATTCTTTTATACAATTTATGGTTTATGGTTGAAGTATTGAAATTTTTTATGCTATTTTTAATACAAATGTTTTTTATGTTCTACCCTTTTCATATGATAAATGAATTGGACTTAGTAAGTTATGGGTGAGGCCCTCTATAGCCCCTCAATGCATCGGTAGGTATAATGAGAAAAATTTGTGTCATGGCCCAAGGATTTTACCATATTTTTATTTGTAGTCTTGGCACGAGTTCTTGAGTATGTGGTTATGAAGTCTGTTATTATGCATTCCCTCATTATGAAATTAGTTATTAAATGTGATTATTCAAATAGTATAATATCCATGTGCATGTTTATATGGTAACGTTTGATTTGTTTTTTCTATATTGTGATCAAGTGTATTTTTAAAAGGTTGTTGTTTTTATTACACACCTGGCCTTAAAATATTATAGCTTATGTTAAATTATTTACCCTTATTGAGCATTTGATCTCACCCCTTTCATATGTTTTGTTTTCCTAGTATTCCAAGATGTGTATTATGATTGATATGCAGGGTTATGCTAGGGTAATAATGGCGTTCTCAATGGATTATTATTTTTGTGTTTTATGTTTGAGTGTGTGATGTAAAATTCACGTATGTAATCAATTTTCCAGGACGGCTAAAATGATTGGTCCTTCGGGACTTGATTCCTTGTAATCATGCCAATGTATTAAAATAATGCACCAAATCTGGGTAATTTGGGTCAGGCGTTACAGTTGGTATCAGAAGAATATTTTTACACACCATGGAAACTATATTTAAAAAAAATCGGATTATAAAACATTACCCTAAGATAAAATTTGAGGATTAGTATTGAAGAACATCCAAAAAATTTGGTACTGTGAATATTATGTGGGTTTTCTAAGAAAATACAGCCCTGTCTGGATACAAACAGGTAGAGGTGGCTCTGGCACAGATGTACCTAGGAGTGAAAACTATGACAAGGAGTTTTGGTCTAGGGTATCATGGTACATTAAAATGGGACTTGATGCACTTTAGGTATTGACACTCCTATGGGATATTCTTAGGATAATTCACATTTTCTTTACAAATCATTATGAAGGATTTATGAGTAAATACTGCCACAAAAAAAATTATAATTATGGATTATATGAAAAAGCTTTTCAATTTACGTTAGGTATTATAAAAGTTTGTAATTATGAATTAAGATTCATAAACTAACCTAGTGTATGCCATTGTTTAGAAATGGTGCCCATTAGAAGGAATGAGAACTCTAGCAATACGCATGATCCAAAGAGTAAGAAGGATCATATATTCCATGGTCTTAACACCATATTTTGAAGGGAAATACCCTCCCATATATTCTAATCATATGATGAAATAGTATCATGTGTTAATAAGATAAGTAAAGAATTCGTTGTGTCCTATGGCTTTGAGGGGAAGCCAGAGAAGAAGAGTATGGAAGAGGGAAATATGTATAAAGGGAATAAGGGAAAGAAGGATTTTCCCACATGTGATAAATGTGGAAAGAATCACCTTGGTTAATGCTTCAAAGGAATTTGAGTTTATTATAAGTTTGGAGGAAAAGGACACCAAGTTCATGATTGAAAGGGTAAGAAAAAAGTTTCAAATGTACAATGCTTCATCTGCAAGGAGATAGGACACTAAGCAAATCAATGCCCCAATTATCAGAGTATACCTCAAAGGATACTATCGGATAATAATCAAGTTATGATACTACCACAGATAAAGAGGAATGATTAGTGTTCCTAATTTTTTATTAAAGAATTGTTTCATTTTTTTATTGTATTAATGATTTACAAGTTATAAGAATTATTTATTATATAAGGATTATACTGCAGTACTATTTCATTAAGGATTTGAGATAGTGTGGTACCATGAAAAGTGACTCAATAGATGGTCAAAATTTTTGGAAAATATATGGTTGAGATAAAGATAAACATTAATATGGACCTAATACCGAGGTAGTGATTTTGGAATAAGATATTATTTATTTGGATAAATCATATTGGATATTCTTTACTACCTTGATACTGATTAATGATTTTTATATTCAATCACTGTTTGAGTATACAAAATTTATGGATTTAAGGAGTATATCTAGTATTCTATAAGGAATAATGGAGAATGAATATAATCAATAAGGTTTTATATTAATTCAAGGTGTTACCATGTTTTAAGAAATTACATGATGAAGGAATTCAAATGTTATTACATGGAAAAGATATCTTTTAAAATGTTTACCATCCTAATAAATTTTAGATGGAAAGTTTAGATAGAAGTATTTTGGATAAGCCTAAAGGTTAGAATGAATTAATTTGGACTTTGGATTCTATTTTTTATGGTTAAAACATTTCTTAAGATTATTTTTGGATTGTTATTAAAAGGACAACCCGAATGTTGGGCGACAACCCATCACATCCGGCAAGGCCGTTAGACCCGAACCTACAACTGAAGGGTGACAAGGGTACATCACATACCACTGACCTATGTAACATTATATTTTGTATAATTTAGTTTTTTATTGGTATTACAAATGAATTCTAAATTCATTTTTTTTGAAACCCTATACATTTAGTTTTAATAGAATATTTTTGAGTTCTATAATCATTTGGAGAGAATGATGAGTTTTTTGTAGAAATTCGTTATTGGATGGAACTGTACATGTCAAGTATAATTTTTTCCCTTAATATTTATGGAAAGGATCTTAAAACCAAATTTTTTTATCCTAATAGCTTCTATTTTGTTGAACTGTTGATATTTTAAATCATCATCATAGATTTATGGATTTGGGGCACTCAATTTGACATTTATTGATCACTTGTGTGTGATTAATGACATCAACCAATCCCTATAAATATTTACATGTTTTCTCCAAATATGTGTCTATATATACCATCAATTCTCTCCTATTAGAAACCCTAATTTGGTGGTGAATTCTTCATTTCCATTTCCCTCTTTTTAAGACTAAATTTTATTAACTCTTTTTCTGATATGGGTTTTCTTCAAAGATATTTTCTATTTTCAACATTTTATTTTTGAATGAAAAATTTCCAATTGAGATGAAACAATTTATTGAAGGAGGGGAGAATGGAACGCCATAGGATTTCATAGTACATTATCTCTTTAAAATAATTCAATAGCATGCGTCACACGCAACACCGAGTTCATACACACCACGACATACCAAACTAGAGGTTCAAAAAGCAGTTATGAATAGTATTAACTAAATTTTGATTTTTATTTACTCAATTTAATTTTAAAATGTATATTAAGACATAATATAAGAAAAAATTCAATTTTTTAGATAAAATATGTATTTTTCCAAAATTAAAATTTTACCACCTTTTAATGGGAAACCCTTTTTTAATCCGATATTTGATGATTTTATATATTAAATTTGACAAAATATACTTCAAATTTTGAATAGGGGCATACAAAATTTATTTTTTATAAATTTTTTCTATTTCGCAGAAACATTTTATATTTTGATGAATAATGATAAATACTAAATTTTAATTGAAAACAATTTTTTACTCAAAATAATTTATAGTGTTAAATTATACAATTGAGTAGTTTTGAAGTATAATTATATTATATTTTTAACATTTAATCCAAATTTTGTCACTGTAAAAAATTTTACATTTAAATTGGATATAAACACATATCAATCCTTTGATAGTTTTTACTTCTCAAAACCCCACTTTCTTATTTTGACAATGAGAATTAATTTTAAATTAATTAATTCCCCTTATATGATTTTAATTTGGTATAATAGACATCGTTTTTTAATTTCTAATATCAAAATTATCTTTTGGTGAATTTTTGCTATTTTTTTTAAAACAATCAATTTTTGATGAATAGTGAAAAACACTTCATTATAGAAAAAACCGACATTTTCATTTAAATAATTATTTTTAAATAAAAATTTGTCTTAAGTCAAAATAGATACATAATACATATATTAGTCTAGTTTAATTCATTAGATTCATTTTATAATAATATTAGACATATAAAAGTTTATTGAACGTTTTAACGTATTTTACCAACCTTCTAAGAACATTTGAAAATTGGCAGAAGACGTAATTTTAACACATTTGTAAATTGAATATTGAAAATTCGAGAGACATGGGTGATATCAATATGTAATATTTGGTTTAATGGGATGAAAATAGATTTTTGTGAATAGTAACTTTTGAATTTTATTTACAACGGTAAAAAGTAAATAATGTAATTAAAGGTAAAAATAATATTAAAATTACCCCAAAACAAGTACTAATTATATTAGTTAAGTTTATTTAGACCAGAATCAACCTTAAAACTAAAATAAGATCCTTTTTATCCATTTGGTTTACATTAGGACATTGTTTATATTTTATTTAAAGAAAAGTTAAAAGTGTTAAATTCAATGTTTATTAACTAAATTAACATTAATAAAGAGTTATAAAAAAGAGAAATTCTACAATAAATATTCATTAAAAATAAAAAACTATTTCCTACATCATGGTATTTTATTTATATTTTTTATACATTTAATATTTACATTTATTTATGACACAATGACGATGAAGTATTTACTTTATTAATGAAATATTAAAATAATTGATATTATAAATATCAAAATAAATGTAAATTGCGATATTTGATGTCATCCACAAATTTTATAGGTGAATATGACATGTTAGGCATGATTAAATGTATTTTTTTAGAATTTATAAAGTTTTTATGACTTTAATAAAAATCAATTACTAAATTTTGTCAAAATTTACATAAATGAGTTTTTAATACAAATACTATTTTATTAAATAATATATAAATTCTAAAAATCTATAGTTTGGACAAATGACTTAGATAATGTTACATATTTCATTAATGAAACACTTTATGTTCTATTGGAATTTTATAGTATATTTATTAATCATGTAATACAAAAATACAAGAATACATGATAAATGTTGAACTATATAACGAATAGTTTAATATAAAATATAAGCTTAATATGGGGACCTAAACTCATCAAAAAACAATTGTTTGAGAGGATTTAGACCCATAACCACATTATAATAGAAATAAATCCATTTTAATCTATTAGAATCCTAACATGATTTTTTAATAAATCCGTATTTTAAACTTTTCCAAAAGTGCCCTCACCTCCCTTATAAAAGGGTACTTCCGCTTCTTATATCTTCAAACATCCAAAGAAATTTGGATCGTCCAACCCCTGATCAAATCTCCTCCAAAAAACCCTCACTTAAAAAGAATATTCCTTAATTGGATCAAAAATCTACCCTAAGTAGCCCTTTTATTCAAATCAAAAGGAAGAATCTAGAGAAGATGTAATTATTCTATCACCTCATTCAATGTTCTTTTCTTCTTCAACTTCCACTTTTGTTGAAGTTTCCATTCCAAAAAAATAACTCTAGTACCTTCTATATAATGAAATGTTTTATAAAAAAGGTACAACCAAATTTATTATTATATCCATCCTATGAATGACAATGTCACCATACGTGTGTATGTACAGCTTACCGTCTCCACGTCGTGGTGTAGTTTGTTATTCCACAATTAATTATTTGGATGGGTATAATAATTATTATAATGGAATTAAATAAAAAATATAACATTTTAATGATTGTTTATTTATAATATACCATCCAATTACATATAATTTCACCATCAATAGAATTATATCGTCGTTCATGCATACGTACGGACTACAGTCTCCAAGAACGGTGTTTCCATTTCATATATATATCTAATATAAATATTAAAATTCTGAATATATATGATATATAAATAATTTTTAATATTTTTTAAGTATTTAAATCATTGTTTAAGTGATACGATCAAGAATAAAAAGTTAAAACACATGTGATAAAGAAATCGATTAATACCTGAAATGCTACTTTAACATAGAAATTATAATTAAATGGGTAATATAAAGTCATAAATGAATAATATATAATATGATAAATATTAATATGGTTCTAGTACAATTTAATAACATACTATGGCCATTATACCGGAGGATAGATGTACCCTCGACTAAAGGAAATTGTATGTTAAGGGTTAATTCCTCAATCTCATCATTATCTAAGATTGTTTATGTGTATGTTTTTTCTGGGACATATTTATGATCCATTTCCATGTTTCATTTATTAGTTTTAAAAATGGATCTTTTCAAGGGAATCTTTAACTAAAACATCATTTTAAATGTTTTAAATATTTATTCTTCTAAATCATTCTCATTAATGTCCATGTTTTCAAAAGGTTTTAAGGATTTATTTATATGGACATGAAAATTTTAAAATGTAAATTCCTTTAAAAAGTTTTAAGGTTGTATGGAAAACATTGATTCAAAAATTTCTTTTAAATGTATTCATTTCTAAATTGTGTGAATTTCAAATTATTTAATGAATAATGGATATTTCTTTTAAAGATTTTTAGTGATCATTTTCAATTATATCAACATCCTTTACTATATATTATTCATGATTGAGGTTTTTTATTATAATAAAATGTTATATATTGTATTGAATAAATTATGATATATTTGACAATGGATGTGTTGTTTTTATACCATTTATTGTTTAGGATTGAAGTATTGACATTTCATATTCTAGTTTTAATACGAATTTTTAGGTTATGTTTCAACCTTTGTATATGAGGAATGCATTGTACATAGTAAGTGATGGGTGGGGTTTTCTATAGCCCCTCGATTCATCAGAAGGTATCATGAGACAAATTGTTGTCTTCGAGCAAGGCCTTGAGAAAAATTTTATTTGTAGTCTTGGTATGAGGCCCTGACTATGTGGTTAGGATGTCTGGCATTATGCATTCCCTCATTATGAAATTAGTTATTACATGTGATTATTCGACTAGTAGAATATCCATGTGCGTGTTTATATGGTAATGTTTAATTTATATTTTTTATATTATGTTCCATTTTATGTTTAAAATCCTTCTGTTTTTATTACATGCCTTTCCTTAAAAGTTTATAGCTTCTACTAAATTATTTACCCTTACGGAGCATCTGAGCATGCCGTTTTCTTATGTTTTTTTTTCAGGATTCCAATAATTGTATTAGGATTGGTATTCATGGTTAATAAAAGGGAATAATAACATTATCAAATTATTATTTTCGTTGTGTTTTATGTTTGAATCTGTAATGTAATGTTCATGTATGTAATCGATTTTCCAACATTGTTAAACTAATCAGTCCTTTGAGACTTAATTCCTTGTAGTCATGCCAATGTCTTAAAATAATTCACCAACTCTGGGTAAATGGGTTCAAGGCATTAAAATGTTATTCTTACATATCTCTTGGGTTTACCCAAACTGAGCATCTGATCTTACCAAATTCTTATGTTTCCTTTTATGTATGTTTTGAAGAAAGGTTTTAAGAAAGAGTAATAAAGGGGAAGTACTTTAAGGGAGATTTTGAAAATCTTTCTCCAAATTTGAAGAATTTTTTACATGTTTCTAAGGACACTAAACTCTTATAGTTCTCCAGTGTGTTATTTTTTATGTTACAAATATTAATCTAAAATGATGTAATATCCATGTATGTTAGGTCTGTTTCTCTGTAGTTGGTATCAAAGGAAAGGTTTAGTGAGCCTTTGGAAACTCAAATAAAGAAACTATATTGATATTCAAATGGAAATCTCTAAGGATATGTCTAAGGATTTTACTAAAGATATGTCTAAGTTGTAAAAGATTTTAAATAAAGGAGTCATGATTTAGACATATTATATGTATTTTTTCATGATTATGTGTATTTCTTCTATAAAAAGTGTTTATTATTCTATGATTTATGTTTTTAGTCAATGTCATCAACCAATTGGAATTGTGTTAACATTGAATTTTTTAGATTTGGAAAGTATTTTCATTATGAAAATTGATTCCATATATGGAAATTTGATAAAGATAATTAATAAAGTGGTAATATTATTAGTTATACTCTTGAAGATAAAGATAATTTGAATGACATGTGAAATTTATGGGATGTTCTGATAGTATTTTTTATATTAAATAGAAGAATCATGATTAAATTAAGGTTTCAGAACCTTAATATATGGATCATATTTTAAATTCTGGGAATGTTTCATTAAGAAATAATATGATGAATCATATGTACTGGTTTATGAATAATGATGGACTATTGAAGTGTATATATTTTGGAATTGAAGAATTAAGTTGTACGAATCTAGAAGTATATGTTTTCTTTGTGGAATTAAAAAAATAATGATATTGATGACCTAGAAATGGGAGAAAATTGAAGTTTTATATTTTCAATAAGGGAAGGTAACCCTTAATGTGTTCTCTGGTGTTAAGAAAAGTTTGTTCATCCTGCATTAATTGATGATTATGGATAGTAAATTGGAAAAAAATGATTACCATGAAACAAATTACTGATTTTTAAAGTGTTCTAGGTTAATATAGAATAAGATTCAAAAAAAATTTGGAATTATGGAATATATCAAATATTATTTTTAATAAGAAATCATACATGTTTTCAATAAGATTTTATGGTAATTGCAGCTAATACCCTGTTTTAAGAGAAAAAAGGATTAAGGTATTCACATATTTGGTATGTGAAAACTAAGAGAAACATTATGATATAAGGGAGATCAATGCTAATATATTTTGGACAAATTTAGTGACCTCTTTTATATATTTTTTTACTTACATTTTCGGAAGGGTTGTAAGGTAACCCATTTATGGAATGATTTTATTTTAACATAGGATGAGGTTTTAGAGATTATCTTTTTGTCGCACCAAATGAGGATTTGTTCAAATTGGATGACTTGTGAAAACAATTTTTTTGTGATGATAACTAAGGACATATGAAATTATATGTCATTTCATTTATGGTTCTCGTGATTTTTTAGTTATTCATGAATAAAAAATTCACTTTCATTCCTATTGGTAAGAAATTATGTGTAAATTGATCAAGGCACAATAAAGGGTGAGATTCTTCATAAATAAAGTATGTATATCTTCTAATGAAAATTAATTACCATTAGGAAAATATTATTGAAATAAAATGTTGTTTCCTTATTATCATTTTTGATGATATCAATGACCTTTTTCAAGCCTCTATGGATTATGGATTTTTTATCGTTAACTCTCTCCTAGAAATGTTCTCTATCACTCTCCATCAGAACAGGATAGTTGTATTTCTCTTCTATGTCCATGTTTTCACTTTTCACATATATTATACTATGTAGAAACCCAGTTATGAGTCACTTTTGGTAAATTTTATGTTTCAAACTTTTCCTTTTTATGGAAGTTTTTGGACCCATTTTTACAATTTGGATTTGTGTGAAAGGAATGTTAAAGTATTAAAACATTGATAACCGAAGAGAATTATGGGGGAGAAATTCATTTTAAGGGGGGTATAATATATCACCTAAAATTTTATGAAATAATCTTTTTTGAATAAATTAAATTTCATTAATGAATTTCATTGCATGAAACACTAAGTTATGTTTGATTTATACACCACACTAAGATATGATTTCACTACATGTGAGACTTAGATATTCTTATTATACACTCAACACTATGTTTTTATTATGTCACAAACAATTTCAAGTTTCTTCCATATCTTTTATTCCATACAAGACTGAGTTTTACCAAACTACAAAATACTATTTATATAATTAATAAAATATTATTATAGATCTCACATGTCCATTATAATGGTATATATGAATTAGATTAACTAAATTATGAAACTATGGTTTAAAAATGTATATAAAATGTATTATTTGTTTTTTAATTAATTATAAATGAAATAAAAACCAATTGAATATAAAATATGTGTTTCAATGAAAACTTTTTTATACACAAAAAGTTGTTTTAAATTAAAAAATTAAATTAATCACTATTAATGATATATCATACTAAAAATTTTATATTATAAATTATAAAAAAATTAATAACAATCTTATTGTAAGTTTAATTGTAAAAAAAATAAGTACAATTCTAATTTTAGGCATAAAGAGCTATATTTTTCTAAATAGTAGTTTTTTTCACCTTTTAAGGGTAGACAAGTATTTAAATTAATTTTTTCAACATTTATAATTTTTCTTTTATAATGTAAATATAATTTTTGAAATATTAATAACAAAATTTACATTCAGCGAATTTTTTAAATTTTTCTGAGAAGTTTCATTTTTCGATGAATAATGATAATCCCAAAATTTTAATTGACAACTAATATTTCATCTTCTTTATTAATAAAGTGAAATTACATTGTAATTTAGTTTTAAAATATAATTTGTTATATTATACATGAATAAATCTAATTCAGGTTATTCTAATCAATTTCACATTGATATTAGATATAAAAACAATACAAAATTTTGAATTTTTTGCACTTTAAAAACTCATCCTCGTCACATTTATAGTATTAAAATTAAATTAATTTCTATCACATATGGGTTTTAGAGTTATGTAAATAAAGTATATATTTTGAATTGGAATATTTTCTATATTATATAATGTTCAAAAAAATTGTGGCTAAAAATATTAGTTAAAGAAATTAAAATTAATTCGTGCAGTTAAGGTAAAAATGAGCTTACATAGTGGTTAATCTTTAATATAATTGGCCAGATAACCTAGAAACATTTCCAAAATAAATTTTCTAGAAATATTTATATCATATCCTCACTTTTATATAAAAATGGTATATTATTTTACTAACATGATGTAAGGGATACATCTCAATATTGTTTACATTTCTGTATTTACAAGAATGTCACTCCATATCCATTATAAAATGGAACTCGACACCCCCCCCCCCCACTTATTCACAATTCTAAAACCCTTTGTATCATACAAAACCATACTAAATAAGCTCCGATAATCCATTCTCTAAACCTAGAAGCCTCACTTTGGGTATAAAGAAAACCAATAAAGTCCCATACTTCAAACCAAAAAGAGTTACCCAAAGAAGCGGTAACATTCATCAACAATCACTTTGGTTCTATTTATTTATCTTTCCCTTAAATTAATATTATTACATTATTATATGATAACATTAGTATCCTCAAAATATGTAAATATTGTTATTTTAAGGGTATAGGCTACTCTTTTACCGACTTCCATCTAATGTTATACGCAATCATCATTTGTGTGTATGATAAACTACCACCTTGTGAACTGATGTCATTTATTCTTCCATTATCAACATTAAAGGATGTTAATAATAACAGAATTTTTTTATAATATATAAATATATTTTATTTTTGATTTATTTATAGTTTTATAAATATTATAAAAGATATCAATTTTTTGGGAATATGATAACTACATTTGTGGACGTGTAGACAACCCCTCCTCATAATGATATGATTCATTCACATTTTTCAAGGAATGTATAAAGGATCATTTTAGTAAAATTATATGATATATATGACATAATAATTAATCCTAAATGATAATATATATATATATATGTATAGTTCATTCACATTCTTCCTTCCAATACGACGATAAAACAGAAATAGAGTTAATGTGTATGTACGTCCTACTATATCCATGAACGACATATTCCATTTCATGTTCCTATATTTTATTGATTAATATATATACACATATAATAAATATATATTATTTTTAGAACATTTTTACTTTTTTTAAATTAATAAACCTTTATCTAAGTAATAGGATCAATAATAACAAGTAAAAATATTTACAAAAACAAAGTTATTATTATCTCAAATGTAGCTTAACATTAAATTTTCACAAAAAAGGTAATAAAAACTCATAATAATATCATATTTGGTATGATACATAATAATATGGTTTTATGAAAGATTTATAATGAAATTTCATTTTTTGTACACGTAGTCTAAATGTGTATGAAGAAAGTCAAAGACTTAATGAAATGGATTTCACATAAAACTTTTATTTCTTTGAGATATACACCATATTACCTACCTATTATTATTAGGTTATATATATATACTAACATAAGAAAGTTTATATCATTAATTTACATTATTCTATGATATTAAAAATAATTTTTCAGAAGGGGATTTCTAGTCTCACTTTTATTTCTGCGAGACCTATGCCATATTCACTAGTTCTATCTTTTTTATGATGTATATAATACCCATGAATTTATTATTTTATCATTATGATTAAATTTATGAGTTTTTATATATCCATTTTATTTTCTCTTTCTTGGGGTTTTAATTTTCTAAAATTACCAAATAGGTATGGTTATTTTGTCTTAATTTATATTCTTTGAGACACATGTTTTATTATTCATGAATATTATATTAAGAGGAGTATATAATTAACATAGACATTTTTTATCATTAATACTTAATGATATTTAAAAATAAATTTATATATATTCTCTCATAGGGATTATGATTCAAAGATAACCAGGCAGAAAGAGTTTATTTCTATAATAAAATCATTTATAAGGATTGTTTATGATTATGCTTCTATTGATGAAATATTTCATTACATATATCATGTAATCACATTAATTTTATTTTTATATGGTTATTCCTAATATATTCAGGTAATTATACAATTTATCTACTCTTTGGTACTTAATCTAATTAAGAAAGTGTTTCTAAGAAAATATGACTTTATCACTCCCTTCAGTCTGAAATTTGAGTTCTCCCTAAACCATATTTTCTAAAAATGTTTTAAAAAATGTTCTAATATTTTCTTATGATGATTAAAATACATTTTAAAAAAATAATTTATTTTTAAATTTTTTTCGAAATGAATCTTTGTGTCATTTTCAATTTGAGGAACTTTTCTAAACTTTTAATGTTACAGAAGGAATGCTCTATATATACAGATTTACCCACAATCATCAACATCATTTTATTGAATCTTAATATAATAGTTTATAGGATGAAATTTATTATTTAAAAAATATCCTAAATATTCTAGAATTTTTTTTTTAAATTGGTTTTCTAAGAAAACGGTTTTCAAAAAAACTATGTTCAAATTGTGTTTTATATTATTTTCAATAATTCCTTTATAATTTCTAGTTTCTTTTCAAAGATAAACGTTTTAGAAATGTTTTTTTAAATAATTTTACAAAGCGGATAGTTTTTTTCCTTAAAAATTCAATGGTTTTTTAAATCATACTTCATATGTTTTAAAACCAGTTTCAATGAAATTTATTTTGAAAATTTTTTATCCCTTAAAAACATTATTTGTAAATAAAGGTAAATTTTCTTAACAAATTCTACAAGTGATCATAAAAAATATTTCTCCATATAAGATGATATCCTTTGATATATTTTATGATTTATTTATGGTATTATCTAAGGAAAACATTCACATTATTTCTCTATTTTTTTGAGATGTCAAGTTTTTTGTGAAACTCATTTCTCTTACATGGATTATACCATGATAAAATAATTATGAAACTTTTTTTCTTTTTATGGGTTATTCTATGATGAACTTTTTTAAGCCATTCACATTTCCCTAAGTTATATTACGATGAATTTTTTTGAATATATATATTTCATTTCATGTGTTATGATATGATGTTTTACAAACCCGTGTCTTTTTATGCGTCGTGATATATTGAATGTTTTATTATCATGTATCAAACAGGTTTAAGAATTCATTATTTTATTGGTATGAAATATATCTCCCTCCAATGAATTGCATAAATATTTATATATCATGAGATAATTATGGGAAATAATTCCATAGGTTTGATCGAAAATGGGAAACATGTGTGTCTTGAAACATAAACAGAGACAGGTTTTCCTCATCATCAATAGGAAATAGGTGCATCATGATCCACAATGAGAAATATGAGTGTTCTGATCCAAAATGGTAAAAAGGTGTGTCCTGATCCATAATGGTAAAGTGGGATATCTTTTTCCACTATGGGAAAAAAGGTCTATCATAATACACTATATTGATTATCATGGTAGTTTACTGTAACATATGGAATGGTTTTCTATATTTATTATGTTGAAACACTTATATGACATTACTTTATGGTTCATGATTTATTTATAATGATTTATAACCCTTATGAGTCCATTAATTTCAATTATAATTCTTTATTCCATGAATCACGATTATGGTATTTGATATGAATGATACGATCTTCTAATGTTATGATCAGTTTTTCATACCTTTGTGCTCATGTTATTCTTACATATCTCCCTTGTTTACCGATAAAAATAATCTATGTTCACCCATTTCTTATTTTTCCTTTCCTTAGTTTATAAAGAAAATTTTTAATTAGGATTACTAATGGGAATTATATCTATTAGAGATGTTTCAGATATTTCACAAAATTAATAGAATGTGTTTGTAACATCCCAAGTAAATAATGAGTGAGTAATTTTCATATTTATTAATATTTTTGAATTAAATATTAATTTTACTTCAAAGGGTACACTATGATTCGATGGAATACTTGGTACGCAACAACGGGTTTCTTTGAAATCTTTTGATGCACACTAATAATATAATATTATTATTTTAAATAGTAGTTAACATATAACTGTTTTATTAGTGGGAATGGATAGAACGAACTAAAATATGATTATATATGTTTGTTAAATATTTTTAGATTTATTCAATAAAAGTTAGGGGCTTAATATGTGAATGAATCTAATTTTAAGTATAAATACTCCAATATTCTTTAAAAGGTCAATTTACCGCCTTTTATAGAGAACCCTCTTTAAATCTAGTTTTGGTCACTTTTATATTTTATATTTGAAAAAATAAAATTCTTCTTTAGATTCGGATCATTAAATTTTACTTTGGGTAAATTTTTGGTATTTTTCTGATAAAATTCATTTTTTAATGAATAGTGAAAAATAATGTATTTCAATACATAAGTCCTTTTAATATAATTTCTTTATATAGTTATATTATATTTTTAATTGGTTTTAATGTTTAATTAAATTATATTTTTACCGTTTTATCCAATTTTTGTTATTGGAATTAATTTCATTTTAAAATTTGACATAAACAAGTGTCAATCTTTTGATAGTTATTATTTCTTAAAAACATGCTATTGGTTTTGACAAAGGGAATTAATTTTAAATTAATTAAAGGAACTTTTATGTTTTGAATTTTTTAAAATAGATATCATTTTTGAATTCGAAATATCAAATATAGCTTATTCATAATTTTTGGTTGTTTTCAAAAAAACATCAATTTTTGATTAATAGTGAACCCACTTAGTAGTTGTTAAAGAACTAAACTTTCCATTTAAATGAAATTATACCACTTCTGTGAATTTAATTTTTAAAATCAAACATACATGGTTATTATTATTAAGTAAAATTTTGTTCAACAAGATGAAAATAATTTTTGGTGAATAGTAACTTTTGCCTTTTATTTATCACGGTTAAAGATTAATATTGTAAGTCAAGGTAAAAAGAATATTATAATAATAAAAAATTATGTTAAAACTTTTCATAACCTAATTGGATGAGTCATGTCCAACCATGGGCATCCTTGGGTCGATTTTGGGACCCCATGAAGCCACTTCGGAGTGATAATGACACTTTAGATTAATTAATTTAAAGTAAAGACAAAAATGACACGAACATAGATCTTTTAGTAAAGTAATTTTTTCATGGGGTCTTATAAGATATGTTTTCTATTAAAAATATTAATTATAAAGCTAAAAATATTTCATATATCATAGTATTTTTTTATAAATTTTAGACATCAAATAAGTAAAATTATATATAACACAAAAATGATATAGTATTTACCTCATTAATAAATGATTTAAGTAGATAAGATTATAAATATTAAAATAACATCTAGAACCTATACAATTCTTATTGGTTGATTTTATTTATAAAATTAGTCATATTATCTTATACTTTAATGATTTTTTGACCTTTAGAAACAGAATATCATTATATAATAAAATAATATTTTCACACTTTCCTAAAGAGCCTATCCCCCCTTATAAAAACCTCTAACTTCTAACCCATTCCTAACACCTCTCAAGACTGTTGGATCATCCAAACTCATCCCAAATAAACTATAAATATCCATGTATAACTTTTATAAGCTTTACCTTATTCTTAAGGCACTTCAAGTAGTCCTTTTGGTTCAAACCAAAGAAAGTTGCAAAACTAAAGGTAACAGTTTCTCTTAAATTCTTTTGTTTTATTTTGTTTTATTTTACATCTCCCACACATAAACTCTATTTATTCATTTATTTTATAACAACTCCAGTATCCTCAATATACTAGGATGTTTTTATGAGAAATTTTCTAACTACACTTACACACACCTTCATCTAATGGGTGAAGAACATACTGTTTTTGTGGATGGCAAACTAACGCCTCACGAAACAATGATTGTTCAATTATCTCCTACCTCCGATCATGGCAGCCATTAATATGGCACTGCATCTATATGTGATATATATTATGTTTATGTTTTCCTTATGTTTCTGTGTTTTCCATTTATAGCATACCTTTATGGTTTTCATTATGGGTAAACGTGATAATTTCATTTGAGGAAGTGCGGACTACCGCCCCCTAAAAGTGATATGACTCGTTCATGCCTTATGTAGGGTGTATAAATGATGTAGTTACTGAAATTATATATTATATTATACTGTAATTATAATATAAATATTTATCATTCTGTTTTAATTCCATTTAATATGAAATATAAATGAAAGTAGCGTTCATGCGTACGTATGGCTTACCGTCTCCATGAACATTGAATTTCATTTCATAACTATATATGTTATGTAATGTTATAAATAAATATAAATACTTGATATATATTATATCTAAATCAGGAATAAAATTCTGGTGATAATGGACTATTGACTACAAGGACAACTTATAATTATAAGATGTCCATTATTGACTCAAGTACCAAATATCGACCAAACGACCATTATTAACTAAAATGATTACATACTGATTATAACAGAGTATTAAGTAATATTAAAGGAATAATAAACTTTAAAAAGTCTCTTAATCAAGTATAAATTAACTTATGTTTATTATTCAAGAAGAACAATGAACAAACAAGTCAAGACGGACACAAGGTAAGAGATTTCTTATCTCACTTTTAATTCCATGAAATTTCTATTGTTCTCCACTATTTTATTTCGTGTGGTGTATTGTTTACTGCCATTTGATATATATTATCATTATAATCTTTATATTCATCTTATTTTGGGAATCATTTTGTGGTTGTTAACTTTTAGTCATATGACTCGACTGATTACAATGTGGTAAGGGATTTATTATCTCACTTTTAATTCCGTGAGATTTCTATTTTTCACCACAATTTTATTGCATGTGGTGTATTGTGTACTTCCATTTGATACATATTATCATGATAATCATTATATTCCTGTTATTATATGAATAATTTGGTGGTTGTTAACTTCTGGTCATACGACTCAATTGATTACAACGTGGAAAGGGATTTTCATCTCACTTTTTATTCAGAGGAGATTCATGCTATATTGGCCACTATTTCTTATTGTGTGTGGTATTTACATCCCATGAGTGTATTAATTGTGTAATATACATTAATTTATGAGTATTTACATCTTCATTTTATGATCCTTTTTTCATGGGTTGTATGTTTCATAATTTACCATATCGGTAAGGGAACCTTTTAACCCAATTTCCATTCCTTGGGTTAATATTCTAATTATTAATTATGTCATCATTTAATTATGTGTGGAATCACTATTTATTTATTTATGTTGAAATTTCCTCTCCAATTAGGGTGGTTATACTTTTGATAGACATAATCATTACATTGATAAACTTTCAACTCATCAATATGAACATGATAAGAGTAATTCTACCTCAATTTCCATTCATTGAGTTAAACATCCAAGTCATTGGTTTTTTCTTTAAAAGTATAGGTGTGAATTTTCTAGGATTTATTTACACTGAATATCCAATCATATTTAGTTTATTTATATTTTCACACATTATTATAAAATTAATTTATCGTTAATATAAGGATACAGTTTTTATAAGGGATATTGTCTCAATTTACATTTCATTGAGACATCATTTTCTTTATGCAAAAATTAACTTTTATATAGTTTATATAATGTCCTTTGGAATATTATATCATTAATCCAATTATTCTCATGATATTATTATGTTCTTATTAAATTCTATTCCTCAATTATTTCAATTCAAGCATCTCTCATTTTGATCAAAAATATGTTTAAGTAAAATAACATTTTAAATGTTTTAAAGATTTATTCTTCTAAATATATCTCATTAATGTCCATGTTTTCAAAATGGTTTTTATTATTTATTTATATAGACAGTAATTTTTTCAAATGATAATTCAATTAAAACATTCAAAGTGGTATGGGGCACTTTGATTCAAAAATCGTGTTATTAAATGTTTTAAATGATTTTGAAAATGATTTGATAAAGCATTGTTTATTTCAATACCATGATTTGATATATTGTGATTGGAATGTGGAAATGTTATCTATCCTTTATTCTTGTGTTATGTGTTATGAATATGTTATTGTTATTGGGAATTGTTTGTGTATATGGGTGGTTAGGTTATAAACCTAGGACGGGTGAGCTTGAGATAGCTCTATAATGCATTAGGTAACATAACGAAGGTAAATATGAATTCTTCTCATAAGAGATTTAGGGAATATAATATGATGGGTAGTCCAAATGTGACTCCCTATGTAGCTGTGATATCTAAAATTTATATATGATATGGATTCCACAAGTTACCATTATGATTTATGATTTCTATGTGTTATTCATAAATCTTATGATTTATTACAGTATGTTATGATTGAAAAGTATGGTTTCATTTATTTGTATTTATTGATGGGTTAATGTTTCAATTACTTTTTTTATAACCCTTACTGATCTTTTTATGCTCATACCATGTTTTGGAAACGTTTGTCACAGGTTATAAGGAATGGTAAGAGGAATGAAGTATTCAAGAAGATTTATATCAAGAAAATATCTCATGTTTTATTTATGAAGTGTTATTGTTGTGAAAAATAAGTTATATTAGAAGTTTCTAATTTATAATATTCATGTTTATATGTAATAGTTATGGCCTAATTCTCTAAAACTCTAAACCTGAAAAGATCCTCAATCTGATTTCTTGACATAATTCAAGATTATGTAATGTTTTAATGTCGGTTCCTTATAGTGTTATATGTTTCTAAATAAACTAAACTATTATGGTCCTCAGGCATGTACTTTTGTAATGTTCTAAATATGAAAATGACGTAATATCTTTGTATGTTAATACTACACCACTATAGGCATGAATGGGAAGGTCCAACATAAATGTTTTAGATTCCCTAGTCCACCACATCCTTGACACTCCATGGGGTCACTTGGGAACTGGGTATTCCTATTCTCAAGCTTCCCACACTAGTGAAATACCATATAATCATCTGTGCATGTCAACTGGATACCACTGCCCACACAGGTAGTCTCAAAGTGTAACTTCTGATAGTTAGTAGAACCACTACTCTTTGTGGATTTTCAATCACCCTATCTCACACCATCATCTTCTATCAGGTTTTCTCGATTATAAGGTATATGTTCACTATATCATATATTGTAGTAAATTGTGAAAATTTCACATGATAATAAATAGGATTTTAATGGACATCCTCAGATCATCTCACTTTCACTGGATCATTAGTATAAAAGAATGGGAACAAAGTGCTAAACATCTGTAAAAAACATAAATAGTAAATAACTGTCAAATAAGCATGTTATATGTTCATGAATTCACTGGAATGACAAACCATAAAGTTATTAGGAAATAAATAATCAAAGAATATTAACTAGAAATATCTCCATCTAACTTCTTGATACTGGCTGTCATGACCCCCACCCACAAGGTGTAGCCCTCCTTGGCTGACAAAATGAGAAGAGATATAATTACCCCTCGAGTCCTACCTCTAGTAGGCCCTGAGTTGGAGACTAGCACCGAGGGTATAGTAAATACACAAATGGGAGGCATTACCCTCTAAGAGAACACATGTGAAAGATAAAGATAAGATAGACACCAACCAACTCAAACTAAGACTGAAATATAAAAGAAAACCCAAGTGAACATATGTTATGTCATGAAAAACTACTACAACTGAAAGGAAAAACTACAAGTACCAAAGGAAATTAAAAACAGTAGCAACCATAAGCCCGAACAAATCCTATAACACTAAGCTAGTAGAAACCACCTTGATCTCCAACCTACTTCAAGGGAACTAATAAATAGTTTACATATACATATAATGAGTATAACAGTATACTCAGTAAAATCATCCCTAGTGCATCTCATGCAAATCTAAAGAAAGCATGTTAAAGCACAGTGAACAACAAGTGAAACTAACTTTTCACCTAAATAGGTATACAATGTTTCTAGCCTCACCAAGGATACTCTCACCAAGTATTTAATATAAGAGTAGATAATATAATAAAGAATATCAAGGGTACCCCACTACCACTTCCCCACTATTTTTCCACTTTTCCCCAACATCGCATGTCCTACGAATATCTCTCCAAAAAGCCTTGCCCGCGGACACTTGGGTGAAGCACCACAATATGCATCTCATGAAAGAAAACCACAACGTCCACATAAGAAATGTATCCAAGTAGTTTCTCGAAGGCATCACAGCTCGCATAGCGTGTATCATACGTCCTACATTATACCTCAAGCGATTACTGCCCACACACCGAGTAAGGATCCTCAATCCATCATAGACTATACACGTTAAACATATAATAGACCTTATGAAACTATATCTAGAATATGTGTGTGTGAATAATCACAATTCATTACAACCCTCTACACATATATATGGGTAAAACTAATTGATGTTCCTACCAGTACAAGTAACTACCAAGTTAAGAGAGTAGAGGAAAATGGGGTAGTCAGCCATCCATCCTCCCACCATAATGTTGGGGAAAACACCCCATAGGGCTCAGAATACATGGGGTGCCAGGTTACCTAACTGGTAGGGTGGAGTAGCTTATAGAAACAAAAATATTATAGAATATACTATACCTCACAACAACACTATGGGAATAACCTAACCGTAGACTCAACGACAGCTAACGTCTCTCAGACTCCCAACTACTACTTCTAATACTAGGAATCCTATAAACACAAAACCATTTAAAGAGATTGATTACATGCCTTCATTCCTTTTTTATCAGTTGAATTTTACATTCATTAATTCATTAAACATTAATTAACTATTAACAATTTTCACATTATGTTTTTCTATAATCACACCCAAAGTCCACTGTTCCTTTAAATTGAAACATCAGCATTGTGTCCCAGCAAGATCCAACCCCTTTGGCTAACATCATTTATTCAATAATTTGTTAAAAGAATTATTTTCCCATATTAATAATAAATCTAGAAAAAAAATTAAGCTGCTAAACACAAGGGGATCAACACGGTGAAATGGTGAACTACTCATCGAGTAGTTTCCACCTATAGCAAGACCATAGACCCATCCTCCGTTGGGAATCTAAACACAGAACTCATGTGGCATACCCCATGCGTCTTCTCCCCATTTGGAAGGAGGGTAAGAAATCCAACTACCTTGAAGAGTGGGAAAAGTAAAGAATATAAACAACCAAGAAGAATAATCCAACATCCAAACATTCACATACAACCCATTTTGTCATCCCTGAAGTCCTCCTCGACACCCACATCCATGAATCGATGCATCTCGCCACTCTAGGCATTAACTGTTGTCACAACAAATAAGCCTCCCTTACCCCATATATCACAATTGCCTTCTAGAATCATGTCACAACACAGGAAGGAGGATAACAAACATCATATCAATTGGGCCATTGTCCTTTAAACAAGAAAGAGGGTACCTCAAAACCCTATAAGAAATTATCATTTATGAAACAACCAGTTATTTAATCCATCTTGTATTAACTGATTTGTTATTTGTAGGTTCCAACTATGGGAAACCTAAATAGTATGCTATCACAACAAATTAAAGATGATTACTATATCAAATTTTTTAGCATAAAATTACAACAACAACTTGATTCATTTACGTACCGCTTTATCTTTATCCAAACAATTAACAATTAATTTACAACGTTACATTCATTACCAATTTCCTTCAAGAACAAAAATCAAAACAAAGAAAGCATAAATACCACACTATCAATAAAAACAAGAGGTAATAGAATACGATTGATATCAATATTTTTATCATGTTCAAATATATAATATGTCAATTCCATTGTGATAAAATTGGATAAAACATGATAAATCTACATTTGATCGTAAAATAATAGGGAAACAATGAATCCCATACCTCAAATGGTTTTTGAAATTCTTTATACGAGAACAATCCAAACAACGGATTACGACCACCTCCCCGTGACAACTATATCCACCGAAGGATGCAAAGAATCCATCACACCGGTCAACACCCATGAAAATTCCATTAGGAACATGGAGATAGAATTCCATGAAATGGAATGGAGAAACCAAAGGACATTAATCCCAAATAATGATTATAGATCATACCTTATATAAAATATTGACTCATAATACTTGGTTGTATAAAAAAAAGGGTACACTTGCAGCAAGAATAAATTCAAGGGGAACCAATCTTAGGAGGAAGGTTTGATCGCACAACACCTATAGAAATGAATTAAAGGTTAGAGCATCTCACACCCAAGAAAAAGGAAGAAGAAAACGGGAGTAAGATATATTATCCCTTTAGAAGATTTAACGGAGCAGCGGTTTAAGATACATTGGATAACTATTAAAATAGGATCGCATTAAACCACATGGTTTGACCAAGTAAAAGCATCCCGAGCCTTAAGAAAATTAATATTGGAGTAATGGCCCTGGAATCAGCCTAATATTCAATAAAATAAGTCTTTAAATTCATTTTACATAAAAGTAAATGTCTAAGGGGAGAAACTATAGGAAACTAGAAACACCGTACATGAACTCAAAATTTGGAAAATGAAATAGAGGCAACTGTTGGAACCTCACTATTATGGAAACACTATTCACAGAATGTATCACCAATGGAACTGTTCACATCGGCCTCATCGATGGAACTATTCACATCGGCCTCACCGATGGAATTGTTTACATTGGCCTCCCCAGTGGAACTCTTCATATCATCCTCACTGATGGAAGTGTTTACATCAGCCTCACTGATGGTACTGTTCACATCGACCTCACTGATGGAACTGTTCACATCATCCTCACCGATGGAACTGTTCACATCAGCCTCATTGAAGGAACTGTTCACAATGGCCTCACTGATAGAACTCTTCACATTGGCCTCACTGATGGAACTGTTCACATCGGCCTCACCAATGGAACTATTCACATCGGCCTTACTGATGGAACTGTTCACATTAGCCACATCGATGTAACTATTAACATCAGTCTACTGTTCGAACTCTTCACATCGATCTACCTTTGGAACTGTTCACATCGGTCTACCTTTGGAACTGCTCACATCGGTCTACCATTGGAACTGTTCACATCAGTCTAGCGGTGGAACTATTCACATCAGTCTATCATTACAACGATTCATGTTTGTCTACCATTGGAACTGTTCACATTGGTCTACCCTTGGAAATGTTCACATCGGTATATCATTGGAACTATTCACATCAGTCTACCGTTGGAACTGTTCACATCGGACTAACGTTGGAACTTTTCACATCGGTCTACCCTTGGAACTGTTCACATGGGTCTACTGTTGGAACTGTTCAAATTCGTCTACCTTTGGAACTATACACATCGGTCTACCATTGGAACTGTTCACATCTATCTACCATTTGAACTGTTCACATCGATCAACCGGTGGATCAATTCAAATCAGTATACCGTTGGAACTGTTCACATCGGTCTACCAGTGGAACTGTTCACATCGGTCTACTGATGTAATTGTTCACAGTGGTCTCACTAGTAGAACTGTTCACTGAATTGGAAATTTGTAGAAGTGTTAGGGATAAGTCACCTTAGCCTCCTCAAGCACCTCAAGTGCTATATTTCCCCAGAAGAGTGGACCAGAGAGGTCTGGGCCATTACATTGGCCTACCTTGTTTAGAATATCCCACCTGTGTTTGGAGGGTTGTCTCATCATATAAGTAGCGAGTTTAAATCTCATGTCATGAGGTGTTTCTATATTATTTAATATATTCATAATCATATAAAGAAATTACTCTTCAACATACGGTCTTTCATCCCTCGAAAACATTGGTGGATGTTTCTGTGAGAACCCTCGAGTCAACTCTCACAAAGATAGGGTAGAGCGTGGAGATCCCTATAAAGTTTTCATGACCCATAGAAAATATCCTCAAAAATATACATAATCTCACAATTTAGGATCATTAAGGGGTTCCATAGGTGTCTCTACTATAGGTATAATTTTCATCATAGAAACCAGCACCACCGAAGCAAGGTTGTCACCACCCTCATGGAGTATGACCAGAGGACGATGTGGTTTCATTCCTCTACAATTTCTAAAAATAGTCCTCAGGTAAATTTAGAAAACTCATAATCCATGATATAGATCTAAAAGAGGTAAAAATCCATTATATATAATATCCACACCCCTCTTCTAACATAAATATTCAGGTCTGGGTGATAGGGAAATTTTTATAAAACACAAGAGATGTCATCGTCTACCCACTACTAAAGACAAAACTCGGTTAAGCTATGTGTTTTGGAATTTCAATTTCATTTTAAATTCTTAATTATATAATTTTTCTCTTTAATTGGTTGAAAAAAAATTTCCCCACTTATGATAATTATGGGAGCATACACCTTATCAACCAAAGTATGGTGTCCACCTAATCCATATCGTAACACCTTCTAATCCATGGGAGCAATGGTCCACGAATCAATGTTTCATAGTTGAATTCTTACGGTTTCTATTATAGCCTATATAAGAAAACACAATTTATGTTATGGTAGGCACTATCCAATATTGCTTTTCTCAAAATCATTCAATAATAGTTATCTATTCATAAATTGTAATTATAATAGTCAAATAGCTCATGGAAATCCAAGGCAATGCAAACAACGCAATTCTTCTATATGGCATGGAGTATGGATGGAATGAGAATTCCTAAAATTTGCATAAAATTATGTTTGATAAATGATTATTATCCCTCATATCAACAGGATAAGATTAAAATTATACAACAAAAAATAGTAGTAATAATAATTATAATAGCAACACAATTCAAGTGTGTCGCCCAATAGTGGAATCAAATCATCTGTCGGTCAGTTGGAATGGCCCGAAGGCCTTCATTTTTTTTTTATTTTTTGATAATCAACTTTTCCAGAGGTAAGTTGGTACCCATAAAAGGCCCGAAGGCTTAAAGACAATTACATGACCCATATGTCTTTGATAGACTCACCCAAACAAGACAACTTGGAACTGCCCCTCCCCAGCATCTGTCATGATATCAGCACTCCACCTTCGAAGGGCTGGTTGGATAACAATCCTATGCAATGCTTCACAATCCTGGTACCAATGGAAAATCCATACCCTCTCATTCTTCCAAATCTATTTAGCTTGCTCTAGTGAATGTGCCTGCCCTGAATCCTCCTCTGAAGCCATGTTCCTTGTAGTCAAACTGGTACATCTGAATTCAAGAGGACCAAAGGCCTTGGGGTGGCCCTAAGTCCTTAAGGTGGCCTAAAATCATTGATAATAAACTACCTCTAAGGCCTTGGGTGGCCTGAAAGCCTTGAAAAACTCGAGTCCCAAACCAGTGGCCCAAAGGAACAAATGGGTGAACAGTTTTGGCTGCTACAATACTACTACAGTACATTGAAATACGCCACCACCCGGATTTGATCTCGGGTCTCTTGGATGCACCTAATGAGTCCTCACCAACTGATATAAGGCTCATGTGATAATCAAATCATATGTAATAAGTGAAATATAGAAAGAAATTTACATTCATGAAAATTTATATTTTCTCTGCACATGGTTTAGATAATCCCATACACAATAAATTACCAAACTCCAATTCCTTCCATATATCCTAGCTATTTCCTGAATATGTTAATGTAAGATAACAAAACCTACCCTTATACAACATTGTGACATTATGAACATGGTTTCCATTGAACTATGATCCGAGTTCAGTTGGCCACATGGCCTCAAACTCCAACTCCCCAAATACCAGAGGCTACAGACTAGAATTGATTTCCTAGGGTGTGTCTATGGGGATACTATTCACTGCTTTCTAGAGGAGTGTAAAGTGGATAATATAGTAATAGATAAATAGTAGTTGAATAAGTAAGAATTTTTCATAGTGTAAATTGAAACTAAAAATGGGACCAGTGACCCACCATAGTAGAAGAACATATAAATATATAATCATTGAATAGTAATAAAAAATAGTAAGCCGAATCATATTCAATATATGATTATGTCATGTCTCTAAAAAATACGGAGAACATGAGTACATGGATGTTGAAAATCAAAATAGTACGTGGTATACAATAGTTACAAAAAGTTCAAAAGTCCATCCAATCATCCAGTACTCCAACCCAGACATCTACAACCATGCTCCCATTCTAGGTAATCATATAAGTCATGGGTTTCGAAGAGGACATTTTCCTTATCAACACCTGTAATAATATAGTATGTCGAGGTTCCATTGGTAGCCCATATAGGGTGAGAGATAACTCAGTATTCCACCACAAACATGGTATATAGAGGACCAGTATGTGTGTATAACATGGAAATGTACATATATAATAATGTAAAGAAATAATAATAATTGTAAATGGGTTGGATCGAGTTCTTGAAGGAAACCATGATGAAACTACCTACATTGTCCCATGAAGGACTGTCTCTAATCATGTAACCAATGTATGTGATGCCCATTATCACAATAGTAAGGGACACAAAGCCCAGTATTTCATTAGTAGGAGAATCCATGCACCGTATCACATTATAGTGTCTCTATGCCCAATAACATAGTGTAGTGTCACCATTCCTAGTATCACCGGAGTGGGGGATGCTATGGACAGTATTATAGTATACAAGATGTCATGCCTAGTATTACATTATAGGGGACTCCCTGCCAAGTATCATAGTGTAGGGTCACCATTCCCAGTATAACAACATTAGGGTACACAATACACAACATCAATTAATAAGGGATTCCATGCATGTATCATATTTATAGAGAGACACACAGGTCGTATAAAATAAATATAAATGGTATCAATGCTCATATAGATATAAAAAGAGAAAGGTTAGTCATTTTTATTTATTATAAGGTACATAATTCCAATTTATATTTACTATGCATAAGAATCATCAGGACCATTTCATATAATTTATGTTGTTCATCATTCTCACACATCATTATAAATAAAAATCTATTAATATTAATATGATCTAAGGTAATATACATATCTCATTGTCATTTAATATCAATAAGGGTGTAAAAAATTTTACAATTATAATGGGTCACATGATCATACCACTCACATTCAATTTAATTTATAATAATTGATAAGGTTAATGGTCACACTACACCATTTCTATCATCAACTATCAAACATGGTATCATCATTTTTAGTAATTCCAAACACACTATTAAGTGTTTTGGGTTTAAATTATTAAAATCCAATTAGGACTAAACTGGGAACATCCAAAATGATTTCTTATTCCAAGGTTGAAAATCCCAACAATTATTTGGGTTCTAACAAGTCATTTTTGTTCCATTTTTGGAAACCAATTTGAGTCACATACCGATTAAGGGAAAAGTGTGGTGAAACTAGCATGAAAAACATTTCATATATTATAAAACATTAAGACATGAGGGGATAATTATCATACCACTTACCTTTTTCCAATAGAGGATAACTCATCTAATAACAACAATTGATTTGGTCTTGATCGAGATAAAAGTGAAAAAAAAGAACACACTAAAAATATATCATAGGAGCCTACACATAAAAAACAACATAAAGAGAACTAAAATAGGTAAAGGGGTAAAAGGAATATAGTAATCAATAATGAATATCCAAAGATATAGGTGGTGGAAGAATCATAGTTTGGATGACTGAGATAATTAAGATCCTAGATTGAAGGATTTTGGGAGATTAGACTTGAAGAGAAGGAGGTATCCTTCAATACATAGAAGGAGAAATGATAGAAGGAGTAGAATTTAATTATATTGAAGGTAAATTTTGTAATTCTACCCAAAATATATAAGTTCATGGTTCTTATTCGGCATTGGTTATACTATGTGATAAACGTGTGTTGGTCGCTTCCTTAAGGGGATACCGGAACAATTTGGTCGTAAGGTTAGAGAAACCATGATCCAACCATTCCATTATCCTCTAATAAAAAAATTAAGAGTTTTTTCATGGCCTTATTTAACTAGGTGCATGGTTTCTTTAAACCATCCCACCTGCTACTCACTATCATGCCCCACATGGTTTGGGGTAACTTTACTACTAGCCCTACATGGTTTCACCTAACCATACAACCATTTTTTTTCAAAAAAAATGATTTGGGCTCCAAACAAAATGTGATCACTCCCAAAACACATGCGAACTCATTTATAATCTCTATGAGGTCCTAAAAATGATCTATAATGACATTTAAAAGATATTTACAATGAATAAAGGTTGGGTTCTTACAATTTCTCACATTTATTATTGTATCTTGACTCTTGTGTTATTTGGATTTAATCAATGGATAAAGCCATATTAAATCATTCCAATAATAGGTATGATAGAAAATGCAATGATTTTCCTCTTGAGAAACCTAATAATAAGGAGAATGGAATATAGAATCTATTTTTCATTATCACAAAAATATTTTAGGCCAAAAATGATGTTGAGCTTCAAAATGATTAAATGATGGAAAAACATACTATTGTGTATTTTATGAGGAAACATCCTTCTTATTTTAGTGAGTGTTAATTTATACTAGAGGATGATCTATGGATGATTACCACTATGATAATATTTTATATTCTTTGGTACATAGAACATAGAAATTTTATCTTAACCATTTAAAATTTAGAAGGAAAAGTAGATCAATGGTGTAATTTTATTATGAATATGAGGTAACTATAAGAAATTGACTGTGTGGAATGGGTTGGATTTAGGAAGATATTTTTTGAAAGTTATTTCCATGTATTGTCTATGTAAAAATAGAGAAGTAAATCCTTAATCTTAAGTATAATGATGATTAATTCACTTGTACCGATGAGTATAATTTTTTTAGACATTCAACGTATACATTCAATATAGTCATCAACCCTAAAAGAAAAATTGATCAATTAATTGGTGGCGTAAAACCAAATCTCAGTAAGGATTTTCCTATAAGATACTTTGATATCAAGGAAGAAATCATTAAATTTCCCCTCCTAGTATAAATGAAAATTATAAATTCCCATAATCCCTATACTATTGGTAAGAAAAAGAAGATAGAGTCTCCTGAAAACTAGAATAAATCACATAAGGGAAAGAAATTCTTGTAACGTATATTCAAAAAATATGGGAACAATCTTCTAGGTAATTAAAGAATGGAAATTGGGGTGGATTAAATATGGAAGGGAAATTCATGAAGCCTCTGAATGTTGAAAATTGATAATGAGAATGGTTGATACAATGCTGGAACAGAACATTCAAGTTATTTCACTACTATAACACTAATTCTTAAAATTAAATGATTATATGTAAAACAATTTCCTTGGAAAACATCTGTGGTTTATGATGATTATTAGGGTCAATAACCATTTAATCCCAAATACATATGGAAATCTCATCTAATAATAACAATTGAATTGGGTTACAAGAATGATGCGGTGAAAGGTACACATATAATCATCTCTATAACAACAAATTTATTCTTTTATTCAATATCTACCCTATATATTATAAAAATTTAATTTTCTATGGTTATCACCTTACCAACTTATTTATTAGATTTTGGTTAGTTTTGATGACACATAACGGTTTAATTATCACATCTCATGTCTATAATTACTCTTTAATTTAAGTTTATTTAAATTTAATTCCAATAAATTTTTTTATTCTAACTATTGTTGAATTTTATGTTATTTTAAGAATGGATTGGATTTATTTATATTGATCCCAATTCAATTTTCTAGGAATAGAAGTCACATTTCATAAAATAATTTCCTTGTGATCATTTATTGATCCAAGGATGAATACGAACTTCCAATAAAAAATAATTTTATATTTTAGATGTAATGAATGGTGTATAACTTTTATGGTTGGGGATAAAATCAACATTTAAGTTATTCTTATTGTACATGAGTTTTTTTATTCCATTCTAAAAGTGTTTTTTATTATTCCTCTAAAACATGAAGTTGATTTTTCTTTGGAACTCATACATGGTGATACACCTATTTTAAATACGATATATATAATTTCCCTAATTCAGTTTCATGAATTAAAAAAGAAACTCCAATAGAATCTTGATACTATACACCCTAGTGTGTAAATATAGGGTGAACCTATTATTTTTGTTGGAAAGAATTATGTGTCAATGCATCTTTACACGGATTATTGGTAACTTAACTAGATCACTATCAATAAAAAGTGTCATCTACCCCATATCGATGATTTTTTTTGTTCATTATAAGGACCTCAATACTTTTAAAATATTGAAAATTCTTCTTGATATCATAAATTTAGGGTTAAAATGGTGGATATAACCATGAATTCATTTTGTATGAGGTTTGGTCATTATGGATTTTCATGATTCCATTTAGAATTACTGATATTAATGTTTTCATTATATATTTAATGAGTAGAATCTGTAATGATAAACTTGATCAGTTTTTGGTAGCTTTTATATATTATATTATTCTATATTCAAAGGGTAAATAAGAGTATAATGATCATTTTTCAATTTTACTAAATACCCATAGAAAGAATAATTTGTATGATAAATTTAATAATTGTAAATTTTGGATTCATAGAGTTTTATTATTGGTTCATATATTCTCAAGTGAAGGTAATTAGTGGATCCGTCGAAGAAAATTTTTATTGAGAAATAACCAAGAAAAAACCAGTAACAAAGATCCATATTTTTCTTATGTTAAATGGATAATACCAATGATTTTTGAGAATTTTATCATGACTATCGAATTCAATAACCATTTTTAATAAGAAATGAATTATTTTCTTGTGGATCGATGAATTTTAAGGGAATTTAAATGATTTTAAGATAAGATTAGTCAGTACAGCCTTTCTCACAGTATTGTACAATTGATAATTTCTATTGATTTATATTTATACATTAGGTAAGGGGTTTTATATTACCTTATGTATATTTTTATGGTGAGAGTATACAAATCTCTCTAAATGAAAATATATGATAAAATTTACTCAGATCATGATTGGGGGTCGGCAGTGGAAATTTTTTCATTGAGGATGTGAAGGAATTATATTTATGGTGAATGTTTGGACATATATATTGATCATAAAATCTTAAAGTATGTATTCCCATATAAAGTGTTTCATATGTTCCATAGATGATAGTTTGAGCTGATTAATATTTATGATATCTCAATACATTAACACTATGGGAATTTTAACAAGGTGGTTGGTGCTCTGAGTCAAAAGAAACATACTAGTTTATCCATGATTTGGATAAAAGGATATCTAATAAATAGGGATTTTTTGATGATGGAACTTGAAATCCTAATGAAATGGGGTGGTTCTATTCTTTCTTAAATGAATGTTCAACCATCCATCCATGTGAGGATTAAAGAGGCCCTGAAGGAGGATATAGAACTGAAAAATAGTGGGAGAGATTTTCCGGTGTTCAACCATGATTGTGATGGACTGATAAGGTTTAGGAACCCAGTATATGTCCCATCAATATAATATTTTAATAAGGAGCATTAAGATGACGTTGATATGTCATCTATAAGAACCATGGTTTTCATACGAGGCATAGACCCTTCTTATCATGGTTTTAATGTTTAATTAATGATTAATTTGAGAACCAAATTTGATCATAAGTGTTTTAGGGATTATTAGGGATTTTTTGGAGCCCATAATCCATCTTTTGGGTTGAAAAATACGCGACGTGTAGTTATTTGAAGATGTGCCGAGTTGGTTGCATGGTTTGATAAAATGTGTGAGGCCTAGGAAGTGAGTCAATTGAGACCCCACAGAGTGAGGAAATCACGAAAAAGGAGGTGAAAGATTGTGTAGATTGGTCAAAAATTAAATAGAGTAAGTTTTCAAAATTTCATCAGGGTTAGTCAAACCATGTAAGGAAACCATGTGGGATCCCATTCCCAATATCTAAACATATATCCCCTTTATTTTGGATAATTTTAAAATTTTAAATAGAAATAAATTATATTTTAATCCTAAACTCTCGTTTCACTAATGGAAAGAATCCCAAACCCTTAGAATCCCTCCTCTCTGACTATTCAGGGATTTTAGGTAATTCATCCATCTGATCTCTGATTCAAGAAATGCTCGTCTCATTCAATCTCCATTGGTGAGTACTTGATTACATTTAAGTAATTCATTATTATTATTCTTATCGATGATTATATTTAAGTGAAAAATAATTTTCCCTAATTTCAATTTCTTCATCTGTCCTTCATTTTTCTCTCTATCTGGGTTGAATCAGATGCTTATACTAGATGATTAATCTACTACATAGCTACGATAGGTGATATATAACTTTTCCAATGGTTTTGGTTCTTTAGTAGGCTATATTTTATTGTCTCACCTACCATAATTTCTGGAACAGCCCCGAAATTGAAATTATAAATTGAATTAAATGAAATGTTACATGTTTGGGATTCTCGTTGGTTCTTTTTTGATGATTTGGTGGTTGTTTTCCCAGCCAAGGCCACCTTATGAGCAATCCATGTAACATCCAATGCTTGTGCATTTTTAGAACTCCCATAGGGTGTGTTCTTATTATAACCTAGTTAGTGAAATATCTTTTATTATTTAATAATTTTGAATTAGTTTAATACGTGATAGAATACCTTTCTTTCATATTAATTCTTCCAATTAAAGGTTTTGTATAGAAATTGTATTTTTTAAATGGTCTAGTTTGAAATTTTCTAATGATGGGGTATAATCATTTGATTCCGTCAAACGTGAATTATGGATCAGTGAGTGGGTATACTAATTGATTATTTCTTGTTGTGAATGATTGCCTAAGTGGGTAGACTCATGTGGTATGAAAGATAAATTGTATGAAATGAGGAATGATTATTAATATTTATTAGATGATGATCCTTGGATCTTATCACAATAGTAGATGCATTGGATAATGTATACTCCTTAGGACATGATTCTATGGTATAAATTAGGATTTTCTAACCCTTGGATCCTACTTTAATCGAATCGTATTGGACATGTTTGATATGGTATGCTCTTAAGACTCCATCAAGTGCCTAACTGAGTATCTAAAAAGATGCTCCTGGGACGTGAGGATGATTCTGTGGTCTTCTAAACCTTAGATCCATCCCTTCATGTTAAGACACATTGATTATTATGTAATTTTCAAGGGAAATGTGATACTCTTTATTATATAGATCGACTGTGATGTTTTTACACTTTGGGTTATACAAAAAGGTCGTGGATGACATGAAATGTATGGATGAATAAAATGTTTATGTTAGTTATTTATTAATTGTCTATAGATGCTTTCTTAGTGAATCTTGACTATATTTTGTAGGGATAGTTTAGAGATTATTTCTTTCATACCAGTTTAGTATTGACATGTTAGGGTAATCTTTATATTTATTTACTATGTACCTATTTACCAACACACTATTTATATTATTATATTGCACTACCTGTAATTATATAGATCTCTAGGTAGTTTCCTAATGGGATTGTATCTCACACATAGTTAGGGCCACCATTGGACACTCGAATATACTATTTTGATGTAGGTAGAGACAAGGGTAAGAGCCCACAGTTCGAGAGTTAATTTTGTTACATGATTAAGAGTTGGGGGAACAAGATCAAGATGAGGCTCGTGATGGTACATGGAGATATAAATTTTGGTATTTTGGATACATCGATTGTACTATAATACATTGAAATTGGTTTGTTTTATTTTTAGAGACATTTATCATCATTATTTTATATTTTATATTACTTCTGGAAATTTTTATATATTCATGTAGTTTATCTATTTTCAGACAATTACACTACTTCTTCTACTTGTATAGTGTTGTATTTCCCCTAATTTATAATATAGGGAGGGGGGAATATTATCTCCACCAACTCTATATGGTCCTCACTACTAATATGAAGCCTTTGGTGTTTGGGGAGATTATCATTAGACATTATGACCCACTGGGATCAGTGTAATGTTGAGTGGAATCCAAGTGCAGTATGTTACAATGTGTTATCATAGGGATTTTTTTTGTTTCTTTTAATATTTTGTGAATATAGATAGGGATGGGAAGGTATTTCAGTTAGGTAATTAAATATTCATGGGTGTAGCTAACCTACGTATGTAATAAAATGTAAATTCCCTCTAATTAAATTATTTTTTTTGGAATTTGACCATTACAGTTTATTTGATTCCTCCATTGGGTGAGGAATTTGAGTTGTGATGGTATTATTGATATAATTATGGTTTCTTTTGTGTTAAAACCTAGTGAGATGAGGGTATGAAATCTCAGAAATCCTACTATGAACTTTTAATAATTCACATTTCATGCATTATGAAGTGTCGTTTATGATGCATTACTTGTTTCATTTTTTTCTGATAAGTTACATGATAGTTATACTAGCTATTGTGATATATTTTTTTGGAATTTATTGTTGTGTGAATTAGGTGGACTACATGATTTATTTTATACGAAGTATGGTCCCTCATGGATTAGTATTTGGAAAAAACATTTGTATAAACTTTGTAATTATATTTTGATAGAATGGAAATGAATGTAAAATGAAAATGAAATGGATAAGAGAACATGAAAAAAGATACTTGACTTAGACTCAACTTTTGTATGGGAAAGAGGCAGCGTATCTAGTGGTTTTTTGTTGATTTATATTTTTACAGTCCTAGATTTGGGATTAGGTTGTGTGGTATGACGTATTTTTAGGAGGGTTATGACTTTTCTAATGATTTTCATTTCTGAGATTTCCATTTTTTATTTTTTTAGGAATTGTGTTTGGAATTGTAGATGCATTCCACATTTATTACCTCCATTCATATGTCAGGAGGGTGGTAATGACCATGAACTATAGTAGTTGGTCCATGGGATACCAATGGATCCTCTTATAGTTCCATCTGTGACACTAGATTTTGTTCTGGATACTGGTGTTGAGGCACACTCCTGTAAGGGACCCTATTTATTCATGAAGAATTTTTAGGGGGAACTAAAGCCTTCCTTGTCTTTGGATGAGCTATTGTGTGTGTTCTAGATGCGGAATGCTCCCACTATTTTTATGAGAGTGGTCCAAGGTCTGTTTAGTTTCATCTAGAGACTACTCTTGCGATATTTGATCATCTAGAGACCTCCTTACAGGAGAGTGAGGCCCACTGCATATATGTAATGTGGGGATGAAAATCGTAGGTGGGGTCTTTTGATCTAGGTTGATAGGATGAAAGTCATGGTTTGGGTTGATTTCCGAAGAAGCTTTAATGATTACTTTTAGCCCAAGCCTCTGGGGGCATAACAAGATAGTGAGTTCATGTATATGGAGTAGGTTGATATGATGGTTATGGAGTACTCGGCACACTTTACAGAGTCGTGATATTTTGTGTCAATATCCCTTACAGATATTCTATCAAGAGAGAGGCACTTAAATGAAGTTATATTACATTCTATCTGATATCAGGTCAATGTGTTCAGATTGAGCTCAATTACTAAAATTTTGAATCATGTGATGATTGTGGTATGGAACCTGAGGGAAGATGGGGGTCCAGAGTAGGGCAGTACTATCTCTTGAACTAGGGGTTTGACATCAACTGGCAGGAAGGTAAATTTTTTTGGAATCCCATGTGATGAGTACCAGTTAGGCTATGAGTATTTGTAGCTTAGTATTCTATCATCAGTGTGGCAGATGTGGCCACATGAAGAATCAGTGTGACCGTGACCCAGTCAAGTGCTGATCTTGTGGTAGGATGGTCCACATGCAGAATTTTTTATAGGACTTTCTCTCTGACATTTATTGGTATGGTGTCAAATGTAACAATATTATTAAGAGCTTTTTTCCCATCTCTAGGTTATCAGGGAGATGGATCGACGTTTTTCGATCAATACAAGGTAGTGGTGTTCATCATTGAGGTAACCAAGAACTAGTTACACTAAGACATCAGAGTGGGTACTCCATGGAATGAGAATGTGTCACCTGGTTGTGGTTTAGGACATATCTTTTCTCCATACCCTACCCCCAAGGTGTATGGAATTAGTTTGTCTAAGGAGATAGGTACGATATTAGTATCCACTATTGTTTCATATTCACTTCTCAATATAGTTTTATCACATAGTATCATATATGTACATGTAGTACAAATCCAAGGTCTTGTTATACTATCTTTTAAGATTGTTATGATGCTAGATACTCTGTTGGGGATTAGAACGGGGGATTTAAACCAATACATGGAGTCCCCCCCCCCTTTAGTTTGGTGGGTCTAATGTCATCAAGAATCCTTTTTTCCCTAAAATGACTAGGTTTTATGACATACTCCAGATGGACCAGCTAGTAGATTATCGATTTTATATTTACTGACATCAGAAGAGGGTGACCTTAACATCACCAGATGGTGAAGATTATATTCACATGGGTGAATGAGATTTCTATATGAGCGGATATGGACTGCAGTATTGTGGGATGGGTGGGATAACAGTCCAGATTGCTAGTTTTTATCTGCACGACCAGGGAGCGCACTAGGCGGACATCCCTCCAATGGAAAATCATTTTAGGGAAAGAATTCCCAAATCAAATATCTGGTTTACCTCCTGAGATAGAGTTTGTTTCTCTATTGATCTAGTTCTAGGAGATGCAATGATATTCATCCCTCTTTATTGGATGGCTATTATGGAGATTTATATGTTCAATAGGTAGATAGAGGATTTGGAGCCAAAGGGGTGTATCCAACCAATTACTTATTTATGGGGTTCGTTGGTCATTTTTTTAAAAAAAGATAAATTTTACCCTCAATCTATGAATGTATTACCATAAATTGAACCAGTTGAAGTTTAAGAACAGGTATCCTTTTTAATGGATAGATGACGGGTTCGATCAGTTTCAATGTGCTTGAGAGTTCTCAAAAATTGAATTGAGCTCAAAATATCACCGAGTACATGTTTGAACTATAGACATACCTCGCATATATTTTTTAGTAGGTATAGTATATATGGCTATTTGATTATTTTATTTGGTCTCATGAATGCACCAAGGGTTTTCATGGTGATGATTAACGGATTCTTCCATCCTTATATGGATTTTTTTGCGGTAGTTTTCTTGAACGATATCTTATTATATTCTCAAAATTGATATGACTGTTCCAAAAAAGATGAGATTATGTCAGATACATTGAGAGATCATCATTTATATTCTGATATCACAATGTGACACTTCTAGATGGATCGAATTCACTTCTTGGGTCACATTGTCTCAAAGAAAAGAGTATCATTTCACCCATAAAAGGTGAGATCTATAGTTTCCTATGAATAACCCAAAAATGTTTTTTATATAAAGGGATTCTTAGGGAAATCTAGATATTACAATCATTTCATACAATAGTTTTCAAGCTTAGAAGCACCATTGATGATATTTACATGGAAGGTTGTGAAGTTTGTGTGGTTAGATACATATGATACATACTTTTAAGAGATGAAAGGATGATTGAATTCATCTCCAATCTTGATACAAATAGAGTTGGGGATGAGCTACATTGTGTATTATGATTCATCAAGTATTAGTCTAGGAGTATTTCTGATGTAGGGGGATTGATTTTTGGAATACGGGTCTTGTTAGTTAAGAAGACATGAGAGGAATTACCAAAAGCAATATATTTAGTTAGATATAGTTTTTCATGCTTTGAGTTTTTGGAGAAATTTATTACTGGGAGATCATTTTGTGTTGTACACGGAGCAAAAAAGTATCAAGTACATATTTATACAGCATGATCTAAATAAAAGATACTGAAGGTGGGTGGAGTACCTATATTCTTCTGACATCAAGTTTTTTGATATTCTTAGTGAAGGTAATTTAGTAGAAGATTATACGATCATGAGGACTTAGATAAAGGTAGTTCAACCGGATAGTAGAGATTGGTAAATTGTGGATTTATTCTCTATGTTTCACTAAAGGGTGAAAGATAGTCCAAGGAAGACTTATCTATCATCCTTAGCTATGATCTCTACACTACTAGATAGTGTGTTGATGTGACAATTATTAGACTCATAATTCATAGTCTTGTGAGAGGTTGTGGGAGTTGAGAACCCAATTTCTAGTTGGATTGTAGGTGAGGATGAAATTTTGTATATCCATGTTCATTTTTTGGTTGAAGTTGGCATATGTGACGCGATGATGCTATAATTTCATGCCTCATCTTGGTCAGTGAATCCCAAAGTAACTAATATATATCTTGACTTACTCCATTAGTACTGCTGTCTCGGTATAATGTATGATCTAGATTGTTTTGGTATAATTTTATCCACATGTTAGTAAGTGAAGGTGGAACATTAGTGATTAGTCATACTTTTATAGTTGTTACCTATTTTGAAGTGGAAATGGGATAATGTCACAATGTATTTCATGACATTTTTATTTATATATGTTCAATGTGGTGATGTTTTGTGTGTTATTTTCATGAGGTTCAATGAAGTTTCTCAATTATAACTAATCAAGGAGACCTTTAGTGTGAATGATCTTGGGAGTTTGTATTGTTTTTAGATAGTATGACTTCATGGGGTCCCATTGAAAATCATTTTAGATAGGTAAACCTTCTTTATATCACATTTCTATCATAGTTTTTAAACTATGATGGGTTCACAGGATCATCTAAGAATAGTATACCACCCTCATACAAATTCAAAGTCATAGAATAAAATAGAGGTGATTGAGTACATGCTTTGATTATGTGTCTTAGTTTTTGGGGGATCATGGTTGAGGCATATTCCATTTATTGAATTTTCCTACAATAACTGTTATCAGGGGATGATTGAGATGGAAACTTATGAAACATTGTATAGTAGGTCATATCAATCACCCCTATGATAGTAAGAGGTGGGTGAGGTAGCTTTAATGGGACTAAATTTCGTGCAGGATCCTTTTGAGTACGTCTAATTGATTAATAAGTGGATGATTACAACACATTCTTGATAGAAAATATATGTTAGTCACCCTATATGACCTCGGATGTTTGAGGTCTGGGATCCAGTATTTTACATGTTTCACTAAGGCGGGGATATATAAGGATTAGGAGACATTGTTATCTATCAAAATGATATGTTATGATATTCAATATTCAGTGTAGAGTTAGGCGGGTATCCCATCGATTACCGTTACCTTAGAGGTACCGAGCTATGCACAATGTATTCCAAATTTCTCAGTTGTGCCACTATCTCTAAAACCCATCATAGGATTTTGAGCCCAAGGAGGTTGAGTAATCAGTTGATTTATCCTATGAGGAGTATCCAATATGTATATGGGATCATATTATTATGGTTCTATAAGGCCCGATAGTTCTTCTAGTATGGAACCTATGGAAGCATAGTATTTTATAGGATGAGACATGGGAACAAGAGGTCATCGTATTTATTTAGTACTTGGAGTTGTTCTTATAAGAATCTTGATCACCCTTGAATGGGTAATTAAGGATAAATTGCTTTAAGGATGGAAGATTGTATGAACCTAAGTTTTTTATGAGCTATGGATCCTTCTTCTCTTGGCTCCATTGTTTAATTATAGCCTAATGCAAGTACCCAATTTTATCATGGGTGATTTGGGGTTGTCTCAGACTTTTTCGAGCATGAAACCTACATTTTGGGTTAAAAAACACCTAGTTTATGGTTTGTTAAAAACATGGGGGGTAGACCGCATGGTCTGATAAACCGTACGGGGATGGGGAAGAGAGAAGGAGGATCCCACACAGTCTGAGGAAACCATATTAAAGGAGGTGAACAACCATGTGGGTTGGTCTTCAATTTTAATCGAGGATTTTTTCACCATCCCCGCACAATTAGTATAACCATGTTGGTTCCCCTTCTGTATAGTTAACCATGCATAGTGAGCCCATAGTTTTCTAAACCAGGCACCCAAACCATGCAATTACTTTTTTTTAAATTTTATAATTTTAAATAAAATTAAATTCTATTTTAAACCAAAACTCTCATTTCTTAAATGAATAAAAAACCACTTGGAAGGTCTCATTGGTTAATATTCATTGAATTGAGGTAACTCCACTATCTGATCTTTGATTTAAGTGGAGCTCATCTCATTAGTTCTACATCGGTGAGTACTCAATTACTTCATAGTCAATAATCATTATTGTTCTTATTAATGACTCTATTTAGGTGAATGATAATTTTCCCTAATTTCAGTATCAACATATATTATTCATTTTTCATGTGATCTGAGTCAAATCTTGAGTTCATACTGGAAAATAACTCTACTACTAATATATGGTGAGTGATGTACACTTTTCATGTTGGCTTTGGGGATGTACTAGGCTAGTTTAATTGTGTTTCCCATCGTACATTCCAACATAACCCAAAACTAAAATGATAGATTGAATTTAATGAAATATGTTTTGTTAAGGATTCTATTAGGTTCTTTTGGGGTTATTTGGTTTTTGTTTCCCTAAAAAAGTCCATCAAAAGGTTGATCCATGTAATTACCTATGTCTATTCTTTATTAGACCAACCATGGGGTGTGCTTCTATGCTTTCCTAGATATAGGAATCCCTTTTATAATTTAATTTTTTTATATAGTTGAATAGGTGATTGAATACCTCCCTTATGTGTTGATGATTTTGGATAAATGTTTTCTTTGGAAATGGTATTTCTTTCATGGTCTTGTTAACAATTTTATAAATTATTTGGTATACTCATTGACTGCCCTATAATTTAAATTATGGATTATTGACTGGGTATAGTCATTGTTTATTTATGGTTGTGAATTATTAATTGAGTGGGTTGACTCATGTTGTATGAATGGTAAATGTTATGAAATTTGGAATGATTTGTTAGATTTTATGGATGTTGCTCCTTGTATCTTGATGTGGTAGTGGATTCCTTGAATGGAGTATGATCCTTGGGTCTTGATTCCATGGGATGCCTCAGGATTTGTTTCCTCATGGAAATATATTTTGTGCACTCATATAAAAAAAGTTTTTTATGAACTTCTCTGAGGACTCCAACCAGTACCTAATCGAGTTTCCATTAAGATGCTCCTATGACTCGATAAGGATGTCTTGGTCTTCTGCACTTGGGATCTGACCCTTCAAAATATGACTCTTAAATTATTATGTCATGGCCATGGGAAATGTGATACGCTTCATTATACACCTCAGCTGTGATTATTTGAAACATTGGGTTATACTGAATGATTTTAGAAGACATTACATTTTTGATGAATGGATAAGTCATATTATTTATTAATGAATTTCATGTAGATTCTTTGTTTTAGGATCTTGAAAATGTTTTAGAGGGATACCCAAGAGGATATATCAATATTAATGGGTTAGTATTAAAATTCCATAGGAATATTTGCATTTATTTATTACTTACCTATTTACATGTGCATTGTTTAGTACGTTATATTTTATAGCCTCGAATTTTATTGATCTCTTGGTGGTTACCAATTGGGAATCAATCTCACACCATGTTCGGGATACTATTGGGTACCTGAAAAGACAATTTGGATGAAGGTAGAGATAGGGGAAAGAACCAACTATTCGAGAGTTGATATTGTGCCATAGCTAGGTGAAATGGGTGTAGGATCAAGCAGAGGCTCATGATGATATTTGGAGATAGAACTTTTTCCCCTTTTGGTAATTTGGATACATGTATTTTATTATTATTCATTGAACTTTTTTTTAAATTATTTGTAGAAACATGTATCATCGACATTGTATATCCGAGATTACTTATTTTTTTGTTAACTATTCATGTTGTTTATATATTTTCTGATTGTCATACTACTTATTCTAATTTTAAGAAATTTTATTTCTAATGTTCTACACTCTTTTATGAGGTCATAGTCTCCCCGATGACACACCAAGGCCCTCACTTCTAGTCGGCAACCTCTAGTGATTGGGGTGCATGAGGCCTAGTGTACCACCAGGCTCGGGGAACTATTGAGTAGAATTTGGGTCCAGGTCGTTACATCATCATTCAATAGTTATCCTAGAAGTTCAAAAGATCATAAATATTATAAAGTTTATTTAAAGTGGTAAAACATTAAAATTGATAATGAAAAGCATATATCTAGATGCATAGTATATCAGTAATCTAACACTTAGAGATATAATTCAATGGTGATATCTCAATAATGGCCTATACCAAAATGGAAAGGGGAGATTTCTAAGGATTCCATCTTCAAACTCACCAAAACATCCAAATGGAATAATATTATTAGGTTTATAGTTGATCAACTTATGAAATTTCCCCAATTCATTTTAATCAGAGACCATTTATCTCTTTATTAACATTTTGGGATGTACATTATGGAAGTGGTAATTTTGAAGGGACTGCCACAATCTATTATAACTGATCAGTATATGAGGTTTACCTCGATATTCTGATGAAGTCATCTGGAATACATAGAGATAGAGTTGAGTTTATATATAAGATATAATCCTTTGATATATGGTCAGTCTTATATGACCATTCAAACTCTAAAATACATGTTGATATATTACACTATTTATTTCAAATAAGGTTGGGATCAACACCCTCCTTGGTTTTAATTTTTATACAATAGTAGATTTTATTCAATCATTGATATGGCTACTTACGATGCCCTTGGGGGATTTAGGTTCATAACTCCAATGAATTTGGATAAAAATAGAGAAATTAATCTATTTGGAACTGATCTATATGAGGAAATGGTAGGGAATTTTACGATCATTTATCAACACATAAGGTAATATTCGAGTTGAAAAAAAAGGTATACTAATAATTTTTAATGAGATCGAGAGGTAAATGTTGGTGAAAAGTTATTCCAACGAATATCTACTTGGAAGAAGATTATTATATTTGGAAATAAGGGAAAATCTATCCTCAGAAATATCATTTCCATTGAAAATTTTCATCATATTTGGATTTTCTGTTTTCGCTTGGTGCTTATACTGAATTCCCCTCAACATCATGATATGTTCCATGTATCTCTTTTGAGGATGTACCTACCTAATACTTCACTTTTAATAAACTAAAAGTTCAAACCTCTGGAGATATATATCTCTAGCGAGGAATAATCCAAGGATATTATGTATCATAGAGAGAAAGTTCAATGAAACAAGACCACTCACCGTGTAAAAGTTTTTTTTTTTCTGAAACCATAAATTAGAGACAGATAAGTGGGATCCTATGGATGTGATGAGGAAAAATTATCATCAGTTATTTATGTTTAGGTGATGTAATTTTATAGAAAACATTATTGTAAGGGTTGTAGAATGTAACACCCTAATATGTTATGAAATATTTTTTATTAAAATAAATTTGATTCCATTGGTAGTATTCTTTACATGCATCCCCAGGTTTAAACAAAAAATGATATTCTACAAAAATATAATTATTTAAATTTTCTGATTACCACCAAGTTGTTTTATTAGTGTGTATGAAAATGAATAAATAAATTATGAATAATTTTTTTTGGACATTTTTAAAATTAATTCATTGGTTATCAACTAATGACAACTGAAAATAAACCCATTTGAAAGCAAAATAGTTTTTGTTTCTGAAATACTATTTTCATGCATGAAATTTAATCACTAATTTAAATAATAACTAATTAAGAATGTTTTATTTAATTTATTTATTATATGTTCAATAAAATGTTTTAACATACAATTAATGGTTTTTTCTAATATACAGGATAAAATAATTCTATTTCTATGCTTAAAAATGAATTTTATAAAAACAATGTTTTGTTGTATTTTTCATATTTATTTTAAAATGGATCTCTTCCACATATATAACTTTTATCCTAAAAAATGAATAAATATTCTAAATCTAGTGGTTCAACTTTTTTATGTAACCCTCATTTAATTTTTTCATTGTTTATATTAATTGTGGTAAATATTTTTCACATTGACAAGGCTAAATCGATTAACTATAGTTAAAAATAATTTGATAAGTCTTTGAAATTTTATATAACACCGAGGTTATTTAATTTTTAAGAGCTTATTTCTTCCATAATCATCTAATATTATAAGATATGGATACTTAGTGTCGTTATTCATTGATAATGACCTTAATATTATTTTAAGTAAATAATTAATCCAAAATGTTACTATGTTGGTTTTAATAAATGTAATATCTTTTACTGAGGATAAGAAGTTTTTTTCTTGGTTATAAATGGTTTTTTAAAGTATAAATTAATTTATTTTTCACTATACAATATTTTTTACTTTTTTGTGATGGAATAATTACATAAAATGTTTAAACAATTCCTACATAATACTTATTCAAGTAAGAGAATAAATAATTAATTAATTATTAAAATATGAAAAGTATTATAATTTGTATGAATTGTTATGTTAAAAAATCATTGAATATAATTATGACATATTATTCTTGGGGAAAAATTTTGTATTATAATTCAATTCCTAACGTGTTATCTTTAAAGTCAAACTATTTGAATTGTCCTGAAAAAGAATTTATTGGTATCGTATATTAAATAATAATTTAAGGAATGATTAAAAATTAATATGAAATCTTATCATTGTCCAATTTATCATTACATACACTTATGTTTCCCTTTTTATTTTATATTAACAAGTTTTCCATCAAAATTGTAAAAATCATTAATATCATAGTATTCATGAAAAGGGTTAATGTGTGTTCAAAACTATGTGATAAGTGTTAAAACAACAGAAAAACATGTATAAACGTTATTCAATAATAGTTATTATTCTCATATGGTCCTATATTTTAAATATATAAATTGTGGTCCAATTGATGTTTAAAATTAATTTATATTATTTTAATACTTTATTTTATTCCAATTGTACCCCACCCTTTTCTTATAAAAGAGAACCTCCTCTTATCCCTTATTCAAAATGTTTGAGCATTAAATCATAATAATTCCCTATCATAATACTATCCTACCTTACTTACACATTTCCTAGATATTTTTTTATTTCAACAATAACATCCTTTCAAGGCTTAAGGTGTAAAACAAAGTAGGTTTTTCCATGAAGTGGTATAAAACTTAACCGAGTAGTTTAAATTTTATTTCCACATATACCTTCAATAAATAAACTGTATCAATTATAAAATTATTAAATTTGTTTATTATATTAACATAATTATTATTATTATGGTTTGTAAACCATTATCCACCTCCCTTCTATCCTATTGGGAAATAAAACATTGATTAGGCATACAAGTGGACTACCGCCTCCATGAAGTGATTCCTTCTATTTTTCATCATTGCATCACATTGACTATTAAAATGATGTATTTAATGAATATATAACATATTTTTGATATTAATATTGTGTTTTAAGTAGAAATATTTTTTAACCTTCTGTAAATCTATCAACTGAAAATTGGGAATATGAATTATGTGTACGAACATACTAACCTCTCCCTGAAGTGATATAATTTATTTTTCATTACATATTTTTTATAATTTGAAAGAACCCGTGTTTTTTCGGACAGTCGTTTTGAGTAGAAATTTCAGTTTTTGCTGTTGGATGCTCGTGAGGGGTAAAATGTTCGTTTTACCCTACCAGATGATCTCGGATAATTTTTTTTGACCACTCCGTTGGTCCTGGAATAGGGCGTTTACCCTAGGACAGTAGTTTGCTGGAAATCTGAGCTATTCGAATTTTGGAGGAATATTTAATATTTCATATTATTAAATTAAATATTAAATTATTCACACAGTTTCGTTTGGAAATAAATTTTAAACAGAGCATCGGATTGCGATTCTGTATGCGCCGTTTAGTCCGGAATGGGGATTTTAGCCTAGGGAAGGCATAAAATCATGTCGGGCACTGGGGTCGGCCCAGGCCCCTTTTTCTTCCTTTTCATTTCTTCTTTTCTTTTCTTTTCTCTCTCTTCCTTCCTCCTCCTCCTTGCGGATGCTCCATTTGTGCTCTTACTTGGACATGTCCCATGGGGGGAATTGGGATATTGATAAATAGTGAGAGTTGGGTGGAAAGAGGGGTATCGAATCGAATCCCTCGACGCGCTGAGTCGGCGTGCGACATCCGTGGACCGTGAAATCAACTGAGACTTTGGCGGTTTCGGGCCAAAGGTTGGTCCATTTACATTTTCTCCATAGATCCCATTTAAAAAAGTTGTTTTAATTTTTTAATGAATTATTTTGCTTGCTTGTATGCACATGGGGCTCGATCTGTTGTTTCGGGGGCGAAAACGGGCGAATCGAACATTTTTAGGGATTTCCCGTCGAAAAACCCAGTATACACGGTGTGTGTTTCAGGGGAACACGCCATGTGTTCTTCCCATTCGGGGAAGACGAAGTTTTTTTATTTACACGCCGTGTACTTTGAGAACACGCCATGTAGTGGTGGCCGTGTGATCGGCCGTGTGAAATAGAACACAATTTTAGTGGGTTTTTTGAAGTACACATCGTGTACAGTAAAGTACATGTCGTGTAGTGGTACGTGGGCATGTGTTTGGGTGAAAACGGACACGGAGTAACTTTTTGTGGATAGTACATTCCATGTACAGTAAATTACACGCTGTGTACTATTACACAGGCATGCCCAATGGGTTCTCGCCATGTACTACTTCAGTTTGGTAATTTTTGGATATCTTATGCTTTGGAAGTCGGAATTGGGAGTGTGAGTAGACTATTATGAGATTTTTTCCTCATAGATCACAATGGATGACTCATTTTTACATTTATAGGTCATATAAATGGATTTTTGGGGGTTTTATCTAAATGGAGGATTTCTTCCACCTGTTATCGAGCCCAGTCGTCACCTGAGGGTGAGACTTGGAGAGGTTGCTAGGTTGGGTGTTCGGACCAAATTAGTTGAGACATTTAATATGGTATGAGTTGTGAGCTGTCTCCTATAACATTTTCTTTATAGTATGTTCCCCTTGTGAGACGTGCCCTTCTGGCCTAAGAGGCAGTGAGACCGGATGCTTCTAAGAGTCCCCTGAGGGATGCCTTGTTTGTATGCTGAACTAGGGAGTCCTTGTAGAAACTCTATCATGTTTTCATTGAGGGGACCCCTATTATGGGTTTACTCTTTTGTTCTTCATTTGAGGATCCCATGTAGTATTCCTCTTTGCTAAGGATGTCGTGTAGGATGACTCCTTGGTGTTTGACTTGTTGGACCTGGCGGGTGCCCGTTGTTTGACTGACTTGACTTGTTACGTCGGGTTTGGTTAGAGAAGGTGTTTGGGTTTCATCTATAACCCCTTCCAAATAGTAATCATGTGGGGTTATTTTTTAGTGTTGGATTGGGCATTCAGCCACCCTCACTTGTTTCTTTATATCTGACTTGGGTTGTTGATGCAGTAGTGGTTACCAGAGGTTCTTCCTGGTTGGTGGATATTGAGCCTAACATGAGGCATATTTCTTGTATGTTGGGATTCCTACATTGCCTTGTGTTCTTGGGTAGTAGGTGGCTTGGTGTTTAATTTCCAACTGTTGTGCGTTTGTGTGTATTTTTTTCTACGAACCCACATTGGGGTGTCGTGTGGCTGAGGCCTTGGCTGTTTTTAATACCAAGAATTGTATAGGTAATTAAATGTGATATTAAACTATTGTTTGGGATCGCTGCTTGGATCCAGAACCACCCTGGGGGTGCGTTCCTCATTTTAGCCATTTGGCCAGATACTTGAGGTTATGCCATTGTAATAATGTTTATTGAATTGTCTTGAGAGGAATTTTATTTAATTTCTTTTTTGTAAGTTGGGCTCAGCCCGGTTACATGATTTCCTATAGAATTCATTAGGGCTATATTCTGTTTAACCTGAGGGTAGTGTTTTTTAGCTTGAGGGTAACATTTCTTATGCCTGAGGTCAGTGCTTGTTTAGCCTGAGGGCAATGTTGTTTAGACTGAGGGAAACGTTTCTCAAGCTTGAGGGCAGTAGCTTCTGTGCCTGAGGTAAATATTCGGTATTCCTGAGGGAAAGATTCTATACGCATGAGGGCACAATTCATTATTCCAAAGGGAAGTCACCTAAGGGTTTTGTTTCTATTTGCCTGAGGGAAATGATTCGCATGTTTGAGGACATTGGTTACATTTTATATTCACTGTGGTGATTTCTTCTGTTGAACTTTGCCAAGATACATCACGAGCTTGGCATTGTTATTATCCTTGACTTGTTGATATCCTGTTGTGGTTTCTGTTGTGGCTTTGGTATAGGAGATGGTCGGTCATGGCCGAGTCTTAGCGAAACTCGGAATTGAATTATATTGAACCGGTTACTTGTTTTTGGTTTACTTGTTTAGAGACATATTTCTGGCATTGGCCGATGCAGGTATATGTCGATGGTATTACGGACCCACAGATCGACTTAATGATACACGGCTTGAGTGGCACGACGTCCATCCCAATTCCCTTGCACAAGATGTCCAAGAGATCGGACTTAAGGTCCCAAGGATCGACTGTTGATGTGGTTTCTTGTTATTTTAATCACCTAATCATGAATATTCATATTTATGTATACATGTATTGGTATGGGAATATACATGTGTACGTATATAGATATGGACATCCATGGTGGCACTTTCCCAGTTGACAGGGATTACATACCCCAAGTTCGATTGTGGTTGCACGTTTGGTTTACTTCTATTATTGTGTTCCAGCTATGCTGAGCACGTTACAATTGCATACACTTTTAGCGGCATAGTTATAGGTTGCTTGTCGGGGTTCCCTACTGAGATTATTTCTCACCCCTACATGTACATATTTGTGTACGTTTAGATATTATGTCTGCTTTTCAGGTTGAGCATGAGTTGCATGGTGGATAGGGATGAGGCCCAGTGTTGCATGATCGAGCGGAGCTACTCGAGTGGTACTACTGATCGGGCTGCTGCAGTTCAAATGTGTCTGGAGATCGGGTAAGTGGTTTGGCTCGGAGTTAGTAGCAGAGGCTTGTACTTTTACTTTTAGTTTCTTTTGTACTTGTGTCTGTATGATCGACCTAGTGGGTGACCATTGTTGTATTGTATTGCATAGCTATTCAGGAATTTTCAACTTTTTACTATTACAGCTTGTTCTATTTCAGTTGTTTATTACTTCCACACTCTATTTACTTTCCGTTGTGTATGATACTTGTTTATTTCCACTGTTTTCTTACTCTGGTATGTGGGAATAGTCTCCCCACTATCACACCCTAGGCCCTCACTGCTAGTCGGCAGCCTCTAGTATATGGGGAGACGCGCTTGAGGACTTGTAAAGAATTGGCTCGGAGCACCAGTTTAGTGGCTTCCAGGTCGGGATGTTAGAAAGTGGTATCATAGGAGTTTTCTTTCCTGGTCTTTACTATTTGGGATATGGTATACATGAGTATTAGGAATGTGTCAGAACCTGTGATGGATATCGGGCTGCTGCGTCGAGAACACTTGTTCCGGTAAGAAGTCCTGTTTTCTAGGGTTTGGGATTTCTGTTCTGATTTTTTGATGTTACAGTTGTATATGACTTTCTCCTTGAGCAGCACACGTATTGTGTGGTGTTTTGATTTACTGTGGATCTATGGCTCTTGGTCGTTGGTAAGATTCTAGGGATAGATCTTGACTCTTGGCCGGAAAATGCAAGAGGCGTCCCATGCATCATACTAGGCACGTAGGATTCACATCATATAGGCCTGATAGTGTGTGTTTTTAATGACAACTAAGACCTTTTGGTCTTCTTACACATACTTTTTTCTTTGATGGAAGGTTACGTGGATCTACTTTGAGGCGTTTTGTTGAGGCTGAGGACTTAGACCTCATGCACATGGGGTGCAGTGACCCCAGATGGTATAAATGGAATGTGATGCCTTTTTGTTTAACCCATTATTATGTGTTGTTTCTCAGGTCTATGGTAATCTAGTCGAATCGATGAGTATGATGTCAATAGATGCCTAGGCTTTTCTTGTGAACTGGACTTCCTTCTGGTATTTCTGTATACGGATACCCGATGAGTGTCATTTCAGTTTCTCTTCTGCTTGGGTTGTGAACTCCAGGGAGTAGTTCCTTCTGGGGATTCTTGGAGAGGATCAGGGCCCTCGTAGGTTGTATTTTGGTTTTGACTCCATCATTTGTAGGACGATGTCTATTCTATCCTAGGGAAACCTGTGTGAGGATGGTTAACCTGTGTTGGAATCCGAGTCGGGTTATGGCAGGATTCTAGTATTGCTTGGTGGGAGCTAGACATGCCTTCGGTTAAATCTTAGTGTACTCCTATTAGATATGATCATGCGCTATCTTGATTCGTCTTGAGTATGTTGAGATATCTTCAACCCTACTTCGAGCTTTTTTTTCTTTCTCAATGTTCATCCTTGTTGAGGATAGAACATGTTTTGGTTGTGCTCTCAGAGTGGTTTGAGGAAAGTCATATGGTGCAGAGTGCACCATTGGCCGTTTAACAGTGGTTTTCCTCTTTCTGATTAAACTTCGGTGTTTTCATTGAGCTTCTGATCTTGTAGTTTTCTCTTTAAGATGACGATAAGGGTATTCTTATGATGGGGAGTACCAAATAGGTCGTAGTTGAATATCTTCTGTGTAGATGGTGGTGTTTAAAGCTATAAGGCTGATCATTTGACAATCTCGATAGCTTGGTTGTGCAGATGCTCAGGTTATGAGCTTGGTTGTTGGTTCTTTCACTGGGCTTCTCATGGACGAGAAGGTTTATGGTGGGGAGTTTGTAAGAACCCGTGTTTTTTCGGACATTCGTTTTGAGCAGAAAATTAAATTTTTGTTGTTTGATTCCTGTGAGGGGTAAAATGTTCATTTTCCCCTACCAAATGATCTTGGATAATTTTTCTGACCACTCCATTGGTCTTGGAATAGGGTGTTTACCCTAGGACAGAAGTTTGGTGGAAATCTGAGATGTTTGAATTTTGGCAGAATATTTAATATTTAATATTATTAAATTAAATATTAAATTATTCGCGCAGGTTCGTTTGGAAATAAAATTTAAATGGAGTTTTGGATTGTGATTATGTTTGTGCCATTAAGTCTTAAATGGGGAGTTTAGAATAGAGAAGGCATAAACTCATGTCAGGCACTAGGGCCAGCCCAGGTCCCTTTTTCTTCCTTTTCTTTTCTTCTTTTCTTTTCTTTTCCCTCTATTCCTTCCTCCTCCTCCTTGAGCAAGCTCCATCTATGCTCTTCCATGGCCATGTCACATGGGGGGAATTTGGAGATTTAGAAAGACTGAGAGGTGGGTGGCAAGAGGGGTAATGAATCGAAGCCCTCGATGCGATGAGTCGGCGTGCAGCATCCGTGTACAGTGAAATCAACCGAGGCTTCGGAGGTTTCCACCCAAAGGTAGGGTTGTTTACATTTTCTCCATATATCCCCTTTAAACAAGTTGTTTTAAAATTTTAAATCCTTATATTTCTGGCTTGTATGCCCATGGGGCTCGATCTGTTGTTTCGGGGGCGAAAGCGGGCGAATCGGGTGTTTTTAGGGATTTCCCGTCAGAAAACCCAGTAACATGGTGTGTGTTCCAGGGGAACAAGGCGTGTGTTATTCACATTCAGGGAAGGAGATGTTTTTTTAAGTAAATGCCGTGTAATTTTAGTACACGCCGTGTATTGGTGGCCGTGTGACCGGCCGTGTGAAATAGAACATGGTTTTAGTGGATTGTTTGAAGTACATGTTGTGTACAGTAAAGTACACGCCGTGTAGTGGTACATAGGCATGTGTTCCGGTGAAAACAGACACGGAATAACTTTTTTTGAATAGTACACGCCATGTACAGTAAATTACATGTTGTATACTATTACACAGGCAGGCCCAATTGGTTCTGGCCATGTACTCTGCCCATGTACTACTTCATTTTGGAAATTTTGGGATATCTTATGCACTAGAAGACAAAATTGGGCGTGTGAGTAGTCTATTCTGAGTGTTTTTCCACATAGATCTCAATGTTGGACTCGGTTTTACATTTAGATGTCATATAAATGGTGTTTTGGGGGTTTTATCTAAATGGAGGGCTTCTTCCTCCTGTTATCGAGCCCAGTCGTCACCTGAGGGTGAGACTTGGCAAGGTTGCTAGGTTGGGTGTTCAGACCAACATAGTCGAGACCTTTAATATGAGATAATTTGTGATATATCTCTCATAACCTTTTCATTAGAGGACGTTCCCCTTGTGAGATGTTCCCTTCTGGCCTAAGAGGCCGTGAGACCAGATGCTTCTAAGGGTCCCCTGAGGGATGCCTTGCTTGTATGCTAAACTAGGGAGTCCTTGTGGAAACTCTCTCATGTTTTCTTTGAGGGGACCCCTGTTATGGGTTTCCTCTTTTGTTCTTCATTCGAGGATCCCATGTTGGATTCCTCTTTGCTAAGGATCCTGTGTAGGATGACTCCTTGGTGTTTGACTTGTGGGACCTGGCGGGTGCCCGTTGTTTGACCGACCTAAGTTGTTACGTCGGTTTTGGGTAGAGAAGGTGTGCGGGTGTCATCTAGAACCCGTTCCAAACTAGTAATCCCATGGGGTTATGTTTTAGTATTGGTTTGGGAGTTCGTCCACCCTCACTTGTTTGTTTATATCTAACTTGGGTCGTTGATGTTGTAGTGGTTACCAGAGGTGCTTCTTGGTTGGTGGTTGTTGAGCCTCACATGAGGCGTCTTTCTTGTCTGTTGGGATGCCTACTTTTCCTTGTGTTCCAGGGTAGTAGGTGGATTTGTGTTTAATTTCCAACTGTTGTGCGTTTGTGTGTATTTTGTGCTACGAACCCACGTTGGGGTGTCATGTGGCTGAGATCTTGGTTATTTTGAATACCTAGAATTTTATAGGTAATTAAATGTGATATTAAACCATTGTTTGGGGTCGCTTCTTGGATCCAGGACCACCTCGGGGGTGCGTTCCTCTTTTTAGCCGTTTGGCCAGATAACTGTGGGTATGCCATTTTAATAATGTTTATTGAATTTTCTTTAGAGGAATTTTAATTTAAATGCCTTTATGTATGTTGGGATCAGCCTGATTACTTTATTTCCTATAGAATGCCTAAGGGTTGTATTCTGTTTAACCTTAGGGTAGTGTTTGTTAGCTCAAGGGTAACATTTCTTATGCCTGAGGGCAAATCTTGTTTAGCCTGAGGGTAGTGTTGTTTAGCCTGAGGGCAACGTTTCTCATGCCTGAGGGCAGTAGCTTCCGTGCCTGAGGGAAATATTCGGTATGCCTGAGGTCAAGATTACATACGCCAGAGGGAACTATTCGTTTTGCCCGAGGGCTGTCACCTGAGTGTTTTGTTTCCATTTGCCTGAGGGAAAGGATTCGCATGTTTGAGGACAGTGGTTACTTTGTATATTCACTGTGGTGATTTCTTCTGTTGAACCGGACAAGTTACATCACAGTCTTGGAATTGTTATTATATTTGACTTGTTGATAGCCTATTGTGGTTTCTGTTATGGATTTGGTATAGTAGATGGTCGGTCGAGGCCGAGTCTCGGAGAAACTCAGAATTGAATTATATTGAACTGGTTACTAGTTTTTGGTTAACTTGTTCAGAGATATATTTCCAGCATTGGCTGAACCAGGTATATTTTGATGGGATTACGTACCTAGAGATCGACATAATGATACACAGCTTCAGTGGCACGACGTCCAGCTCAATTCCCTTGCACAGGATGTCTAGGAGATCAGGATTAAGGTCCCAAGAATCGACTGTGGATGTGGTTTCTTATTATTTGGATCACCTAATCATGAATATTCATATTTATGTATACGTGTATAGGTATGGGACTATACATGTGTACATATATAGATATGGACATCCACGGTGGCACTTTCTCAGTTGACAGGGATTACATACCCTGAGTTCAACTGTGGTTGCACATTTGGTTTACTTCCTTTTTTGTGTTCCATCTAGGCTGATCACGTTAATATTGCATACAATTTTAGCAGCACAATTATAGGTTGCTTTTTGGGGTTCCCTAATGAGATTATTTCCCTCCCCTGCGCGTACACCTTGGTGTACGTGTAGACCTTATGTCTAATTTTCATGTTGAGCACGAGTTGCATGGTGGATAGGGCTGAGGCCCAATGTTGCATGGTCAAGCAGAGCTTCTCGAGTGGTACTATTGGTCAGGCTACTGCAGTTCGACAGTGTCTGAAGATCGGGTACGTGGTTTGGCTCGAAGTTAGTAGCAGAGCCATGTACTTTTACTTTCAGTTTCTTTTGTACTTGTATCTGAATGGTCGGCCCGGTGGGTGACCAGTTTGTATTGTATTGCAAAGCTGTTCAAGAATTTACAACTATTTACTATTATATCTTGTTCTATTTAAGTTGTTTATTGCTTCCACACTCTGTTTACTTTCCGTTGTGTATGATACTTGTTTATTTCTGTTGTTTTCTTACTCAGGAATGAGGGAATAGTCTCCCCACTATCACACCCTAGGCCCTCGCTGCTTGTCGGCAGCCTCTGGCATACGGGGAGGCATGTTTGAGGCCTTGTGGTGAACTGGCTCGGAGCACTGATTTAGTGGCTTCTTGTTCGGTACATTACAAAGTGGTAATAGAGGAGTTATCTTTCATGGTCTTTACTATTTCGGATAAGGTAGACAAGAGCATTACTACTGTGTCAGAACCTGTGATGGATATCGGGCTAGTGCATCGAGAACACTTGTTCTGGTAAGAAGTCCTAGTTTCCAGGGTTTGGGATTGCAATTCTGATTTTGTGATGTTACAGTTGTATATGATTTTATCCTTGAGAGACGCACATGTTTTGTGGTGTTTTGGTTTACTGTGGATCTATGGCTCTTGGCCATTGGTAAGATGTCAGTGATAGATTTTGACTCTCGGTCGGGAAATGCAAGAGGCATATCATGCATCATACTATGCATGTAGGATTCACATCATATAGTCCTGCTAGTGTGTGTTTTTACTGACGACTAGGACCTTTTGGTTTGCTTACACATACTTTTTACTGTGATGGCAGGTTACGTAGATCTACGTTGAGGTGTTTTGTTGAGGATAATTACTTAAACCTTATGCACAGGGGGGTGTAGTGACCCCAGTTGGACAAAATGGCATGTGATTCATTTTTTCCCCTTATTGGGTGTTGTTTCTCAGGTTTGTGGTCATCTAGTGAAATCGATGAGTATGATGTCGATAGATGGCAAGGATTTTCTTGTGAACTGGACATCCTTGTGGTATTTCTGTATATAAATACCCGATGAGTGTCAATTCAGTTTGTCTTCTACTTGGGTTGTGAATTCTAGGGAGTAGTTCCTTCTGCGGATGCTCAGAGAGGATCAAGGCCCTTGTATGTTGTGTTTTGGTTTTGACTCGAACCATTGTAGGTCGATGTCTATTCTGTTCTAGGGAAACCTATGTGAGGATGGTTGACCCGTGTTGGAATCCTAGTCGGGTTATGGCAGGATGCTAGTGTTGCTCGGAGGAAGCTATACACGCCTTCAGTTAAATCTTAGTGTACTCCTGTTAGAGACGATCATGTGCTATCTTGATTCTTCTTGAGTATGCTGAGAGAGATTTGACCCTACATCGATCTCCTTTTTCTTTCTCAATTTTCATCCATGTTGAGGATGTAACATGTTCTGGTTGTGCTCTCAGAGTGGTTTAAGTAAAGCAATATAGTGGGGACTGCACCATTGGCTATTTGACGGTGGTTTTCCTCTTTCGAATTAAACTTCTGTGTTTTTAGTGAGCTTCTAAGCTCGAAGTTTTCTTTTTAAGACGATGATAAGGGTATTCTTATGGTGGGGAGTACCAAATCAGTCATAGTTGAATATCATCTGTGTAATAGGTGGCGGTTAATGCTATAAGGCTTGTCGTTGGACAGTCTCGATAGATTCATTGTGCAGATTCTCGGGTTATGAGCATGGCTACTGGTTCTTTCACTGGGCTTCTCAAGGACGAGAAGGATTATGGTGGGGAGTTTGTAAGAACCCGTGTTTTTTCGGATAGTCGTTTTGAGCAGAAATTTGAATTTTTGCTGTTGGATGCTCGTGAGGGGTAAAATGGTCATTTTACCATACCATCTAATCTCAGATAATTTTTATGACCACTCTGTTGGTCCTGGAATAGGGTGTTTACCCTAGGACAGGAGTATGGTGGAAATCTGATCTGTTTGAATTTTGGCAGAATATTTAATATTTAATATTATTAAATTTTTCATGCAGGTTTGTTTGGAAATATATTTTAAATGGATCATTGGATTGAGATTTTTTCTGTGTCGTTGAGTCCAGAATGGGGAGTTTATTCTAGAGAATTCATAAACTCATGTTGGGCATCGAGGCAGGCCCGAGCCCCTTTTCTTCCTTTTCTTTTCTTCTTTTCTTTTCTTTTCTCTCTCTTCCTTCCTCCTCCTCCTTGTGCACGCTCCATGTGTGCTCTTCCTTGGTCGTGCCCCATGGGGTGAATTGGGAGATTGATAAAGAGTGAGAGTTGGGTGGCAAGAGGGGTACCGAATCGAAGCCCTCGACGCGCTGAGTCGGCGTGAGACATCCATGGACCGTGAAATCAACTGAGGCTTCGGCAATTTTCACCCAAAGGTAGGTCCGTTTATGTTTTCACCATATATCCCCTTTAAACAAGTTTTTTTAAGTTTTTAAATACTTATATAGCTTTATTTTATTCCCATGGGGCTCGATCTGTTTTTTTGGGGGCGAAAACAGGCGAATCGGGCATTTTTAGGGATTTCCCGTCGGAAAACCCAGTATACACGGCCTGTGTTCTAGGGGAACATTCCATGTGTTATTAATTTTTGTAGAAGATGAATTTTTTTTAAGTACACGCCATGTATTTTGAGTACACACTGTGTAGTGATGCCGTGTGACTGGCCGTGTGAAATAGAACACGGTTTTAGTGGTTTTTTTGATGTACATGTCGTGTACAGTAAAGTACACACCGTGTAGTGGTACATGGGAATGTGTTCGGGTGAAAATGGACACAGAGGAACTTTTTTTGAAAATTACATGCCATGTACAGTAAATTACACGCCATGTACTATTACACAGGCTGACCCAATGGGTTCTGTCCATGTACTCTGGCCATTTACTACTTCAGTTTGGTAATTTTGGGATATCTTATGCTCTGAAAGTCTGAATTTGGTGTGTGAGTAGTTGATTCTGAGTGTTTTTCCATGTAGATCGCAATGGTGGAATATATTTTACATTTGGAGGTCATATAAAAGGTTTTTTTGGGGTTTTATCTAAAGGGATGGGTTCTTCCTCCTGTTATCGAGCCAAGCCGTCACCTGATGGTGAGACATGGCGAGGCTGCTAGGTTGGGTGTTCAGACGAACTTAGTCGAGACATTTAATATGAGATGAGTTGTAATCTACCTCCCATAAACTTTTCCTTATAGGAAGTTCCCCTTATGAGACGTTCCCTTCTGGCCTAAGAGGCCGTGAGACCAGATGCTTCTAAGGGTCCCCTGAGGGATACCTTGCTTGTATGCTGAACTAGGGAGTCCTTGTAGGAACTATCTGATGTTTTCTTTGAGGAGACCCCTGTTATGGGTTGCCTATTTTTTTCTTCATTTGAGGATCCCATGGAGGATTCCTCTTTGCTATGGATCTCGTGTAGGATGACTCCTTGGTTTCTGACTTGGGGGACCAGGCGGGTGCCCGTTGTTTGACCGACCTGAGTTGTTACGTTGGGTTTGGGTAGACATGGTTTTCGGGTGTCACCTAGAACCCGTTCGAAACTAGTAATCCTATGGGGTTATGTTTTAGTGTTGGGATGAGAATTCGGCCACCCTTTCTTGTTTTTTTATATTTGACTTGGGTTGTTGATGTTGTAGTGGTTACCAGAGGTGTTTCCTGGTTAGTGGCTATTGAGCCTGACGTGAGGCAACTTTTTGTCTGTTGGGATGCCTACTTTGCCTTGTGTTCCTAGGTAGTAGGTGGCTTGGTGTTTAATTTCAAACTGTTTTTCATTTGTGTGTATTTTGTGCTACAAAACCACGTTGGGGTGTCATGTGGCTGAGGCCTTGGCTGTTTTGAATACCTAGAATTGTATAGGTAATTAAAAGTGATAGTAAACTGTTGTTTGGGATCACTGCTTGGATCCAGGACCACCCCAAGGGTGCGTTCTTTTTTTTGTTCGTTTGGTCGGATACCTGAGGGTATGTCATTTTAATAATGTTTATTCAATTTCCTTGAGATGAATTTTATTTAAATTCTTGTTTGTATGTTGGGCTCGGCCCAGTTACTTGATTTCCTATAGAATGCCTAAGGGATGTATTCTATTTAACCTAAGGGAAGTGTTTGTTAGCCTAAGGGTAAAATTTCTTATGCCTAATGGTAGTGCTTGTTTAGCCTTAGGGTGGTGTTGTTTAGCCTGAGGGAAACGTTTCTCATGCCTGAGGGCAGTATCTTTCGTGCCTGAGGGCAATACTCGGTATGCCTGAGGGAAGATTCCATACACCTGAGGGCACTATTCATTATTCCTGAAGGCAGTCACCTGAGGGTTTTTTTTCTGTTTTCCTGAGGGAAAGGATTCACATGTTTGAGGACAGTGGTTGCTTTATATATTCATTGTGGTGATTTCTTCTGTTGAACCTACCAAGCTACATCACAGGATTGGCATTGTTATTATCTTTGACTTGTTGATAGCCTGTTGTGGTTTCTGATGTGGCTTTGCTATAGGAGATGGTCAGTCGAGGCCGAGTCTCTAATAAACACATAATTGAATTATATTGAACTACTTAGTTGTTTTTGGTTAAATTGTTCAGAGATATATATATGGCATTAGCCGAAGAAGGTATATGTCGATGGGATTACGGACCCAGAGATCGACTTAATGATACACGGCTTGAGTGGCATGACGTCCAGCTCAATTCCCTTGCACAGGATGTCCACTTGATCGGGCTTAAGGTCCCAAGGATCGACTGTTGATGTGGTTTCTTGTTATTTGAATCACCTAATCATGAATATTCATATTTACATATATCTGTATAGGTATGGGACTATACATGTGTGCGTATATAGATATGTACATCCATGGTGGAACATTCCCAGTTGATAGGGATTACACACCCTGAGTTCAACTATGGTTGCACGTCTGGTTTACTTCTTTTGTTATGTTCCAGCTAGGTTGAGCATGTTACTATTGCAACACTTTTAGCAGCACAGTTATAGGTTGCTTGTCGAGGTGCCCTACTGAGATTATTTCTCACCCCTGCACCTACACCTTAGTGTAATTGTAGACCTTATGTCTTCTTTTCAGGTTGAGAATGAGTTTCATGGTGGATAGGGCTGAGGCCCAGTGTTGCATGATCGAGCGGAGCTGCTCGAGTGGTACTTCTGATTGGGCTGTTGCAGTTCGACAGTGTTTGGAGATCAGGTATGTGGTTTGGATTGGAGTTAGTAGTAGAGCCCTGTACATTTACTTTCAGTTTCTTTTGTACTTGTATATGTATGGTAGTCCCGATGGGTGACCAGTGTTGTATTGTATTGTATAGTTTTTCGGGCATTTACAGCTTTTTAATATTAGAGCTTGTTCTATTTCAGTTGTTTATTGCTTTCACACTCTGTTTACTTTCTGTTGTTTATGATGCTTGTTTATTTCTGTTATTTTATTACTTTGGTATGAGGGCATAGTCTCCCCAATATCACACCCTAGGCCCTCACTACGAGTCAGTAGCCTCTGGTGTACGGGGAGGCATGCTTGAGGCCTTGTGGCGAACTGGCTCAGAGCACCAGTTTAGTGGCTTCTGGGTCGGGACATTACAAAGTGCTATCAGAGGAGTTTTATTTCCTGGTCTTTACTATTTGGGATATGGTAGATAGGTGTATTAGGAATGTGTCAGAACCTGTGGTGGATATCGAGATGGTGCGTCAAGAACACTTATTCCGGTAAGAAGTCCTGGTTTCCAGGGTTTGGGATTGTTGTTCTGATTTTGTGATGTTACAGTTGTATATGATTTTCACCTTGAGCGACACACATGTTGTGTTGTGTTTTGATTTACTATGGATCTCTGGCTCCTGGCCATTGGTAAGATTCTTGGGATAGATTTTGAATCTTGGCCGGAAAATGCAAGAGGTGTCTCATGCATCATACTAGGCACGTAGGATTTACATCATATAGGCCTGCTAGTGTGTGTTTTTACTGACGACTTAGACCTTTTGGTCTGCTTACACATACTTTTTACTCTGATGGCAGGTTACGTGGTTCTACGTTGAGGCATTTTTTTGAGGCTGAGGATGTAGACCTCATGCACAGGGGGTTCAGTGACCCCAGTTGGTCAAAATGGAATGTGATGTATTTTTGTTTAACCCCTTATTGGGTGTTGTTTCTCAGGTCTATGGTTATCTAGTCGAATCGATGAGTGTGATGTCGATAGATGCCAAGTCTTTTATTGTGAACTGGACTTCCTTGTGGTATTTTTGTACATGGATACCCGATAAGTGTCAGTTCAGTTTCTCTTTTACTTGGGTTGTAAACACCAGGGAGTAGTTTTTTCTGGGGATGCTCGGTGAGGATCAGGGTCCTTGTAGGTTCTGTTTTGGTTTTGACTCGAACCTTTTTAGGTTGATGTCTATTCTATTCTAGGGAAACCTGTGTGAGGATGGTTGACCCGTGTTGAAATCCTAGTCGGTTTATGGTAGGATTCTAGTATTTCTCGGAGGGAGCTAGACACGCCTTCGGTTAAATCTTAATGTAGTCCTGTTAGAGACGATCATGCGCTATCTTTATTCTTCTTGAGTACGCTGATAGAGCTTCGACCCTACATCGAGATCCTTTTTCTTTCTCAATGTTCATCCCTATTGAGGATGGAACATGTTCTGGTTGTGCTCTCGGAGTGGTTTAAGGAAATTCATATGGTGGGGAGTGCGCCATTGGTTGTTTGACGGTAGTTTTCCTCTTTCTGATTAAACTTCGGAGTTTTCTGTGAGCTTCTAATCTTGGAGTTTTCTTTTTAAGACGATGATAAGGGTATTCTTATGGTGGGGACTACCAAATCGGTCGTAGTTGAATATATTCTGTGTAGAAGGTGGTGGTTAATGATATAAGCCTGGTCATTGGAGAGTATCGATAGCTTGGTTGTGCAGATGATCGGTTTATGAGCATGGCTGGTGGTTCTTTCACTGGGCTTCTCAGGGACGGTAAGGTTTATGGTGGGGAGTTTGTAAGAACCCGTGATTTTTTTAGACACTCGTCTTGAGCAGAAATTTGATTTTTTGCTGTTGGATGCTCATGAGGGGTAAAATGGTCATTTTCCCCACACAGCTGATCTCAGATTATATTTTTGACGACTCTGTTGGTCCTAGAATACGGTTTTTACCCTAGGACATGAGTTTAGTGGAAATCTGAGATGTTCGAATTTTGGAAGAATATTTAATATTTAATATTATTAAATTAAATATTAAATTATTCGTGTCGGTTTTTTTGGAAATAAGTTTTAAATGGAGCATCGGATTGTGATTTTGTTTCTGCCGTTGAGTCTGGAATGGGGAGTTTAGCCTACAGAAGGCATAAACTCATGTCGGGCATCGGGGCCGGCCCAGGCCCCTTTTTCTTCCTTTTCTTTTCTTCTTTTATTTTCTTTTCTCTCTCTTCCTTCCTCCTCCTCCTTGCGCACACTCAATTTGTTCTCTTCATTGGCTGTGTCCCATGGGGGTAATTGGGAGATTGATAAAGAGTGAGAGTTGGTTGGCAAGAGGGGTACCGAATCGAATCCCTCGACGCGATGAGTGGGCGTGCGGTATCCGTGGACCGTGAAATCAACCGAGGCTTTGGCAGTTTCTGCCCAAAGGAAGGGACATATACATTTTCACCATAGATTCCTTTTAAGAAAGTTGTTTTAATTTTTTGAAGCCTTATATTTCTTCCTTGTATTCCCATGGGGCTCGATCTGTTGTTTCGGGGGTGAAAACGGGCGAATCTGGTGTTTTTAGGGATTTCCCGTCAGAAAACCCAGTATACACGGCGTGTGTTCCAGGGGAACACACCATGTGTTCTTCCTATTCAGGTAAGACGATGTTTTATTAATTACATGCCCTGTACTTTGAGTACACGCCATGCAGTGTTGGCCGTGTGACCGGCCGTGTGAAATAGAACATGGTTTTAGTGGTTTTTTTGAAGTACACGTCGTGTACAGTAAAGTACACATCGTGTAGTTGTACATGGGCATGTGTTCGGGTGAAAACAAACATGTAGTAAATTTTTGTGAACATTACACGCCGTGTAAAGTAAATTACATGTCGTGTACTATTACACAGGCAGGCCCAATGGTTTCTGGCCACGTACTGCTTCAGTTTGGTAATTTTGGGATATCTTATGCTCTAGAAGTCAGAATTGGGCGTGTGAGTAGTCAATTCGGAGCGTTTTTCAGTGTAGATAGAAATGGTGGAATCTGTTTTATATTTATAGGTCATATAAATGGAGTTTGGTGTGTTTTATATAAACTGCGGGGTTCTTCCTCCTATTATCGAGCCAAGTCGTCACCTGAGGGTGAGACTTGGCGAGGTTGCTAAGTTGGGTGTTCGTACCAACATAGTCGAGACCTTTAATATGAGATGCGTTGTGATATATCTCCCGTAACCTTTTCTTTAGAGGACTTTCCCCTTGTGAGACGTTCCCTTCTGGCCTAAGAGTTCGTGAGACTGGATGCTTCTAAGGGTCCCCTGAGGGATGCCTTGCTTGTATGCTGAACTATGGAGTCCTTGTAGGAACTCTTTCATGTTTTCTCTGAGGGGACCTCTGTTATGGGTTGCCTATTTTGTTCTTCATTCGAGGATCCCATGTAGGATTCCTCTTTTCTAAGGATCCCATGTAGGATGAATCCTTAGTGTTTGACTTGTGGGACCCGGCAGGTGCCCGTTGTTTGGCTGACTTCAGTTGTTACGTCGGGTTTCGGTAGAGAAGGTGTTTGGGTGTCATCTAAAACTTATTCCAAACTAGTAATCCTGAGGGGTTATGTTTTAATGTTGGGATGGGCATTCAGACACCCTCACTTGTTTGTTTATATCTGACTTGGGTTGTTGATGTTGTAGTGGTTACCAGAGTTTATTCCTAGTTGGTGGCTATTGAGCCTGACGTGAGGCGTCTTTCTTGCCTGTTAGGATGCCTACTTTTCCTTGTGTTCCTGGGTAGTAGGTGGCTTGGTTTTTGATTTCCATCTTTTGTGTGTTTGTGTGTATTTTGTGCTAAAAACCCACATTGGGGTGTCTTGTGGTTGAGGCCTTGTCTATTTTGAATTCCTAGAATTGTATAGGTAATTAAATATAATATTAAACCGTTGTTTGGGATCGCTGCTTGGATCTAGGACCACCCTGGGGGTGCATTCCTCTTTTTATCCATTTGGCTGGATACCTGAGGGTATGCCATTGTAATAATGTTTATTTAATTGCCTTGAGAGGAGTTTTATTTAAATTCTTCTTTGTATGTTGGGCTCAGCCCGGTTACTTGATTTCCTATAGAATGCCTACGGGTTGTATTCTGTTTAACCTGAGGGCAGTGTTTGTTATCCTGAGGGTAACACTTCTTATGCCTGAGGGCAGTGCTTGTTTATCCTGAGGGCAGTGTTGTTTAGCAGGAGGGAAACGTTTCTCATGCCTGAGGATAGTAGCTTTCGTGCTTGAGGGAAATATTCGGTATTCCTGAGGGCGAGATTCAATATGCCTAAGGGTACTATTTGTTATGCCTGAGGGCAGTCACCTGAGGGTTTTGTTTATGTTTGCCTAAGGGAAAGGATTCGCATGTCTGAGGACAGTGGTTACTTTGTATATTCACTGTGGTGATTTCTTCTATTGAACCTGGAAAGCTACCTCACAGGCTTGGCATTGTTGTTATCTTTGACTTGTTGATAGCCTATTATGATTTCTTCTGTGGCTTTGGTATAAGAGATGTTCGGTCGAGGCTGAGTCTCGAAGAAAATCAGAATTGAATTATATTGAACTGGGTACTTGTTTTCAGTCAACTTTTTCGGAGATATATTTCCAGTGTTGGCCGAAGCAGGTATATGTCGATGGGATTACGGACCCATAGATTGACTTAATGATACACAGATTGAGTGGCATGACGTCTAGCTCAATTACCTTGTACAGGATGTCCAGGAGATCAAGATTAAGGTCCCAGGGATCGACTTTTGATGTGGTTTCTTGTAATTTGAATCACCTAATCATGAATATTCATATTTATGTATACGTTTATAGGTATGGGACTATACATGTGTACATATATAGATACAGACATCCATGGTGGCACTTTCCTAGTTGACAGGGATTACATACCATGAGTTCAAATGTGGTTGCACGTTTGGTTTACTTCCTTTGTTGTGTTCCAGCTAGGCTAAGCATGTTACTGTTGCATACACTTTTAGCAGCACAGTTATTGGTTTCTTTTCGGGGTGCCCTAATGAGATTATTTATCACCCCTGCATGTACACCTTGGTGTATGTGTAGACCTTATGTCTGATTTTCAGGTTGATCATGAGTTACATGGTGGATAGGGGTGAGGCCCAGTGTTGCATGATCGAGCGGAGCTACTCGAGTGGTACTACTGATCGGGCTGCTGCAGTTTGACCATGTCTGGAGATTGGGTACGTGGTTTGGATCTGAGTTAGTATCAGTGCCCTGTAATTTTACTTTCAGTTTCCTTTGTACTTGTATCTAAATGGTCAGCCCAGTGGGTGACCAGTATTGTATTGTATTGCATAGCTGTTCGGGCATTTACAGCTTTTTACTAATACAACATGTTCAATTTCAGTTGTTTATTCCTTTCGCACTCTATTTACTTTCTGTTGTGTATGATACTTGTTTATTCCCGCTGTTTTCTTACTCTGTTATGAGGGCATAGTCTCCCCAATATCACACCCTAGGCCCTCACTGCTAGTCGGCAGCCTCTGGCATATGGGGAGGTGCGCTTGAGGCCTTGTGGCAAACTGGCATGGAGCACCGGTTTAGTGGCTTCCGGGTCAGTACATTACATAAATTGTAATAAAAGTATATATAATGGATATATAATATAATAATTAAATTATTAACATTTTATTTATGATTTAACCATGATCAAATTACATGAATCAGGACTGTTCACATAAAATACTCATGAAAAATAAAGCAGTTATCAACCAGAACGGTGAATTTAATAAAGAATTGATAATTAATAGGTGATAAGATGTTATAATTAAATAATATATGGTATTATATAAATTATTATGGCTATATACTATATTTAAAATAAATATATATTTTTTATATGGGATTTTGGATGCGTATGAAGCATGATGAGACTTTAGGTAAGGGTTTATGTTATAATCTCATTTCTTTTCGAAATTTTCTGTACTAAATATCTGGTGAGAGAAATTTTTATTGATATTATCCTACAAAACCAATAAATTTTATTATCCTTTTGTTATTCCTATAATTCTAATTTAGTTTTATATTTTTTTATCTTAAATAATTTAAATTATTGAGAATCTATATTTAAATAAAAGTCGACCATTTTCGTTTTTTGGCCGATGAAGTTTTTCTTCTATGAAAAATATATAGAAAATTGTTTCTTGAAATGTATTAAATATACTTGGATCATTCAAAAAAAATTATTTTCTCTAAAATTAAATTTCTTTACTGTGGTTTAAAAAGTAACCACTCTTAGCTTTTGCTGAATAAGTCCTTTTTGAATTTTTACCAAAGAGTGATATTAATGTTTTTTAACATATAGGTCATTAATGGATTTTACAAACATTAGAATAATATTTTATTTTAATATTAATTTATGAGTATCCATGGTCCTTTTATAATAAAAATATTTTCTCAAAATTATTTTAAATTTTAGTTAAAATATTGTAAAAGTATAAGGATGCTATTTTATACATTCAAATAAATTATTGAATGAAATATTAATTGAATTTTTCATCTATGTTAGAAAACTGTAAGGATTATTTTTCTTAAATGGGGATATGATATTATTATATCATAAAATTTAATTTTTTTAATAATATATGATGATTTTGAAAATTTAAATATTACCCTACAAAGTGCATTTCTTTACCATGGGTCAATTAAGTTATGATGAAATATTTGTGGGACCTATTTATTTTCCCTGGGTTATGCAATGATGAAATGATAGAATGTTTACAAAACACATTTTTTTACAGGGTTTTTGATTTATTGGATTGATTTTTTCTATCCTATGTCACAAATATGTGTGTTTTTTTATTCCATATATGGGTCCATTATGGCCCTCCAATGCATTGGAAAATCCTTATAAATCATGAGATAATTATGGGAAATGAGTTAATGTGCTCAATGGAATATGGTAATTATGTACGGATTCATGATCCACAATGATATTAGTAATATTTGGTGATACCTAATCCACTATAATAAAGGGAAAATGTAGTGATTCCTAATCCTATATGATAAGAGAAACATGAGTTGTGGTGAGGTCCACTATGATAAGATGGTCTCGACATTTAATCCTGAAATAAGATATAGTTTCTATGACCACTATGGTTCCACCGACATAAAAAATGTTGTTATTATTATGAACTAATGTCATGTACCATGATTTATTTTTTATGATTCCCCAATCTTGTCACATGATTATGTTGTATTCCATTACTTGTGATTACGATCCACGAATTGTTGGGAATGTTAATATATTGATAATAACATATTCTCATGCCCTTATGGTCATAATGTTTTTTTATATTATCATTGATTGATATATCACTTTCTACCATTATTGATAATCTAATATCACCCCTTCTTATATTTTTTTAAAGGTTATGAAGATGCGTACTGATTATGATGAGTCTAAAAGTGTAAATTTTAAAAAAAATGATGTAAATGATGATGAAGATTCTACATAAATAATATTTTTATGTATATAGTCTATGAGTATACTAAACCATTATGTTTTTGGGGTATGTAATGTAATTATATGAGTTCAATATTTATATAAAGTGGTGTAATATTTTTCGATGAAATTCATGGGTCTCCTTGGTTTGTTTAAGAGACGGGTTTAGTTTTTTTTGGAGAACATTATTAGAGAGATTTTTTGAAAACCATGAGGATAATTCTATGAAAAATCCATTAACTTTATGTTTTATAAAGTTGATAATGTGTTTTTTCATATAAAATATATCATTTCCTCAATATTAGAAATTGGATGAGGTTTTGGCACTGATGCACCTAGTGGTACAAAATCTAGGAGAATTGGATTGGTCATTATCTTGATCATCATTGGTTCAAGATGATTAGCCATAAGGCTAATTACCTAGATATACACTCTTAGGGATATTCTTGGCTTAATTCACATTCTATATATAGATTATTAAGAATGATTTGAATATATTGTGACCATTTTTGGCCTACGATAAACCTAAAATGACATACATTGAAAAGAAGGTGTCCTGATTTATAAATCATATGATTGATTTATAATGATTTTATGATTTCCCATTGTAATTATTATTTCTATATTCTTAAATTACGATGTTTTTTGTTTTAGTTAGTGGATGGAACTATAACTAATTTTTATAATAATGAATGTGATGGAAAATGAAATGATTGTCCTTCTTAGCAGCTGAATTATATGGGATCTAAAATGCAGAATTTTGTTCTTATACTTACGCAACTTTCGCATGCCATGAAACATGGTGGTCTTCTAAATTATAGAAGGAGGGGAAAACACACTATTTATTCTTTTATGAGTCAGTATACACCATCTTTTAGTGGTAATTTTTATTCACATGAGAATGAATAATGAATCAATACCACTAAGAAAATATTTTATATTCTCTAGTTCTCATAACATGAAATATATTTTTAGTCGTTTATAATTTAAAATGTGAATGGGATAAATGGTGGGATATTGTTAATAATATGAGGAAATATGAATAAATTGAGTCTATTTAATGGGTTTATTTTAATATGATATTTTTAGAATGTAATTTTCTCATATTCTGTGTATGAAAATGGAGAAGGAATTTCCTGAGAATAGGTAAAAGAATGATGAATCAATTGATGAGTAAGAGGAAATTTTTTTATGTCTGGAAAGGTATGTTTTTTATTTAATTATAGGTCCTAAAATAAAAATTGAGAAATTATTTATTTCTTTAAAAATAATTTCTAAAATTTGTTAGAAATTGGAGATATTAATTGCTTTGAAGAAATGTTTCATGGGATATCAAGGTATATTTAAAAATTAGATATTCCAAACATTCCCATAGTTTAATTAATAAATGGATGAGGAATTACTATGAAAACTCAAATAAATAACATATTGGAAAGAGATTATAGTAACCTACATGCAAAAAATATGTGAATAAATATAAATGTAATTTCTTAAATAGAACCAAGAGTTTCTTTAAATGTGTAAGGTATATTCATAAATCCTATGAATATCGAAAGGAAATAATGTTTCTAGATGATAAAATAGTGGAAAGGAATATTCATAATAATTCGACATCCATACCCCAATGCATCAAATGGAAGATTTATATGAATCACATAAACCAATGGACGAATATTATGGTTGATGATGATGATGATGGATGATGGTAGACTATTAAGCCCGAAGACAAAGGTAAATATCATGCGATCATGACTGTTGAAGTGTGTTATGAGTATGATATGGGGAAATGTACACTTTTTATCCACTCTAAAACAAATAAACCATTATTTGATTCTGGAACTACCCACTCATTTATATTTAAGGTACTTTCTGTATGTATCACAATAAATCCTCAATGATTCGATGTTAACCTATTATCACTACTGGAATGTGGGTTTTTCCCCACGGTTACATACCAACGGTTCTATCAAACCGTTGGTAAATGATAAAAATAGAGTTTTTTCCCAACGGTTTCTTAGAACCATTGGGGTAGATTGGTTTTGGGGAGTTTTTCCCAACGGTTCTAGGGAACCGTTGGGATACGCCTAGTTTTGAGGAGTTTTTCCCAACGGTTCCTTAGAACCGTTGGGGTATGCCTTCTTTTGGGGAGTTTTTCCCAACGGTTCTAAGGAACCGTTGGGAAAAACCTTGTTTTGGGAGTGTTTCCCAACGGTTCTATGGAACCGTTGGGATAGGCCTTGTTTCGGGGGAGATATGCCAACGGTTTTAAAAAACCGTTGGCAAAGGTTTTCCCCAAATCACCAGCAGCCCGTTCTCTCCCCCATTCGCGTTACAGAGCCCTAACGGGAGCAGCAGTAGGCGATTTTGGAGTACTGCCGGCCGGACCTTGAAGCTCTTCTTCAGGTTATTCTTCTTCTTTATCTCAAAAGGTATTCAAATGTTTGGATAGTATTGAAACTTATTTTTATTTTTCCCTTCAGTTTAGACGATTTTGGAGCTACTGCCGGCGCCTAAGGGTGAGTTTTCTTGAAAATTCCTTTTTGGATTTTACCCTTTGAACATGGGATGTCATTTGTGAAAGGTTATATAAATCGAATTGATTGTTCGATTTATGAATTGAATTGTAAATTAAATTAATTAAGGGTATTTTATGGTTTGCATTCCCCTTTAACACTTATATTTTATGTTACCATGTTAGATATATTATAACTAATGCATGTGATATCTTTATATTCTTGTTAGGAGTGTTATATTAAAAATTCCCATGTGAGTGCTTGAATTTTATTTGATTGAGTCGCCATTTTGAGGTGAGTTGTATTAAATACCTTTGTTTTTGACCTTGGTATGTTTAATGAATTGTTTAAATGAAATGAAATTCATTAAATGATTAATAGTAAATAGTGATACATGGATTCTATTAGGATGTCAGGTATATAATCTTGTTTCTATTAACTTATATGCTTTATGTGATAAATGGATTCACAGTGGAATTCCACGGATAGACTCATTTCTTTGAATATTGATTAAGCCATTGGTGATACATGGATCCAAGGGAGGGATTCCATAGATAGACTTATTGAATGTAGAATTATATTCCAATTGATACATGGATTCTTATGATAATTTCATAGATAGACTTATTGAATGTAGAATTATATTCCTATGATATGCGTCTTGTGTGGTGGTGGTGTGGTTTATGTGTTTTATGGTAGTAGTGAAGTGTGTGATTATGTAGTTAATGTGAACCCATAGGTTGAGTATTTTGTGCTATCTATATATCATGTATTTTTATGTTATTTCTACACATTCCCAACCAGAGTTGGATAAACTTACCAACGATCAGAGGTTTTGAGTTATGGGTATTTTTTCTAATATCTAGGATGGTGGTTATATGTTTGGATAGCTACCATGTCTTCCCTACTCTTCCTTAAAAAGTGATTGACCATGTGTTTTTAGGCAAGATGCGATGTGATTGTCCATGTGTCTTCAGGTGAGATGTACTATGATTTCCCTAGTGTTTTTCAGTGAGGTGTGATGTGATAAGGCTATAATAAGATGTGGCATGTGGTTGGGGTCATGTAGGGTAGGAGGATGGCACAAGGTTGATGTTATTCATGTTCATGATACCCTACTAATATGGTTATGGGATGAGTCATGCTGTTATGTGATATAATACATTAAGTTCTTGTTGGTTTTACATTTTTTCAATAACACATTTGTATGTTTTTTTGACATGTGTAGTTGATACCTTGATTATTTTCTTCCTTTATCGTTTACTTAAATGTATTTTCTATTATAGTTAATGCCTATTGAATTGTTTATGACAAAATGACTTATATAAATTCTTTTTACAGAATGGACAGAAGTTGGATGTATGAAACCGATCGGATCTCAGACGATTTTCAAAACAATTTGGAGAGCTTTATAGATTTTGCATTTCACAATGCTTCAGATAGTGGTCGCATACACTGCCCATGTTCCAATTGTGTTGGTAGACCTTGGTTGAGCCGTGAAGAAGTCAGCTACCACATAACCAAAAATGGGTTTCAAGCAAACTACTTGCTGTGGTATCACAATGGGGAGAAAACAAAATCTCAAATTGGTGATGATCGAAATGAAAAGACTGGAATGGAGAATTTGTTAGATGATCGTTTTCCGTTTATTCGTCATCATGAAAAAGAAAGGATTTCGACTCAAGAAGACTTCGATATGAGGACAGCTGATGCATCTAGTGAAAATGATGATATTGATAGGGTGAAAAAATTGAATGATGCTGCCACGACTCCAGTATATCGACAATGCGATAAAATGAAAAAGCTGGAATTTTTAATCCGATTATTTCATGGGAAAACTATGTATGGGATTTCTAATACAGCAATCGATTACATTCTTACCCTCTTGAAGGATTTACTTCCAGATGATGCAGATATTCCCTCAAACCACTATATGGCATGGAAGTTAGTTGAGGAACTTGGATTTTCAAGAAACAAAATTCATGCTTGCCCGAAAGATTAGAGTTTATTCTGGGAGGAAACCGCTGAACGAAATGAATGTATAAAATGTTGCACGTCCCGCTGGAAGTCAAAATCTGATGGAACACCATCCCGCGTTCCACAGAAAGTAATGTGGCACTTTCCATTGATCCCCAGACTCCAGAATCTTTTTATGTCTGATGACATATCAATAAAAATGAGATGGCATGATACCGAGAGAAAGAAGAATGATGATGAGTTGGTTCATCCTGCAGATGGATTTGCATGGAAGAGATTTGATGCTCGACATCCTGATTTTGCAGCTGACGTGCGTAATGTGAGGCTGGGTCTTTCATGCGACGGTTTTAATCCGTTTGGGCAGATGCTTACTTCGCACAGCACATGGCCCGTTTTTATGCACATTTATAATCTTCCCCCATGGTTGTGTATGAAAAAATCTTTCACTTTCATGAGTATACTCATATCTGGTCCTTCTGATCCCGACATTGATATTGATGTATACATGCAACCTTTAATAAAAGAGTTGAAGCTTCTTTTGGATGTGGGTGTGCGCACATACGATGCATGTTCGAAAGACATATTTCAGATGCGCGCTGCGCTTATGTGGACAATCAATGATTTTCCGGCTTATGCAATGATGTCTGGATGGAGCACGAAGGGGAAACTGTCATGTCCAGTTTGTATGAAGAATACACGATCCAGAAGACTGAAACATCGTTGTAGTTTCAGTTTTATGGGACATCGACGATTTTTGCCAAAGGATCATCCATATAGAATGAATCGTCGAAGATTTGATAATACTATAGAGACCGATGATCCACCTCAGCGTATGTCTGGAACTGATGTGCTTAATGAATTGAAAGATTTCAGTTTTTCGTTCGGGAAGGGTCAAATGAAATATGGAAAGAGAAAGAATGTTTCCACAGAAACCTGTTACAATTGGAGGAAGAGGAGTATCTTTTTTGATTTGCCTTATTGGTCAACCAATTTGCTACGTCATTGCTTAGACGTAATGCATATTGAAAAGAATATATGTGAAATGTTGCTTTCAGTTCTTCTAAATGTCAAGGGGAAGACAAAAGATGATTTACGATCTCGACGTGACTTGGTGGATTGGGGCATCAGACCAGAATTGCATCCTATGCGTATCAGTGAAAATAAATGGCAACTTCCATGTGCTTCTTATGTGATGACACCTACTGAAAAAAAACAATTTTTGGAAGTATTAGAGACTATTAGAGTTCCTGATGGCTATTCAAGCAACATATCTAAACGGGTCAACAGAAGAGAGTTGAAGCTAAAATCTTTGAAGACTCATGATTATCACGTTCTACTGCATGAGTTGCTTCCAATAGCAATCCATCATCTTTTGTCCAATAATGTAAGGGTGGGTGTTATTCGGTTGTGCCATTTGTTTAGAGATCTTTGTGCTAAGAAGTTGTCCAAGTCTTTCTTGCAAAAAATGTTGACAGATGCCCCATTAATTTTGTGTGAGTTGGAGAAAATATTTCCCCCATCATTTTTCACATGCATGCTGCATCTGACTGTCCATATTCCAACTGAAATACTTCTCGGAGGACCTGTTTATTTTCGTTGGATGTATCCAACTGAAAGAAATATGTTCACATTAAAGTCTTATGTTCGAAACAAGAATCATCCCGAAGGTTCTATCGTGAACGGTTACTTAGCTCAAGAATGTATGGATTTCTGTTCAATGTATTTGTCTGATCTTACTACAAGAATGAACAGACCAATGAGAAATGAAGAAGAACAATATGAGAAAATTGAACCCAGTTTTCCATCACTTCCTCAAACAGGAGGAATTCCTGGATCATATACATTGAAGACATTAAGCCATGAAGAGCGGGAGATGGCACATCGCACAGTTTTGTTCAACTGTGATTTGTTCGATGACTATATCAGGTAACAAAATTGAATATGTATATCTTACATATATATCTGTTAAACTATTCATATTTTTTTATCTACATGGAACATAAAACAATGATAAATAGGAAGCATCGTTCTTTATCTTTGAGAAAGAGAGAGACTTTGCATAGCAAAGACTTTTCTGCTTGGTTAAAATTGAAGGTAAAAATATTACTGTTTAAATTAATTATTTCAATATTTACTTAAGTTTAACTGTCATTTATATTGCAGGTATTGAGTTTGTCTGCTGACTCTGTCTCTGAGGAAATAAGAGCTTTGGCTTTTGGTCCTAATACCGTGGTTCGTGACTGTAAATCAATTGTTATCAATGGGTACAGATTTATTGTCACTGAACGAGCCAAAAACATGAGAACACAACATGATGGTATTATGGTTACTGCCACAACAGATTGTTATGCCAGCGCATCAGATAGTAGACCGCGACTTGAAAATTTGGGTTATTATGGAGTCGTTGAGAAAATAATAATATTGGATTATTACTCTCATGGACGAGTAACAATGATGAAATGCCATTGGTTTGATTCGATGACGAGACATGGCACATTTATTGATGATTGTGGATTTCGAGTAATTAATATGACCCGCACTCTTGCAACCGAAGAACCATATGTGTTGGCATCAATGGCTAAACAAGTTTTTTATGTCAAAGATCAACTTCAACCTGAATTTGGTGTCGTAGTTGAAGTAATTCCAAGACATATTTTTGATGATGCTGATGATGGAATTGACACTGTCCCTATTGCCATTGGAACCAATCCATTTATTTCTTTTGATGACTCCAATAGCTCAATTGTCAGAGTTGATTGTGAACCTGAAGTTGTGGTTGGAAATATATAGAATCATTCATCCATGTTCTCAATTCTTTTGGTTTACCTCGAGTTGGGTTGTTAAGGTTGGTAATATTCATATTTATTTAGTATTGATCACAAATATGTTTTAGCTGACTTGACCGTTATGTGAATTTTCAATGTTTATTGGTTGCTGTTTTATTTGAATTGCATTTTCTAATTTGGAATTGAACTGTATTCAAACCAAATCAAACAATATTTCTAACTTGGTGAACATTACAACTTGTATGTTTTATTAAATTCATTCAAGCTCTTCTAAAACAATTGATAGCGAAATTACCAATGAATCCCCTCATTCCCTCATATATTTAGTTTTTTGGTTTACACATTAATTTTCTTTTTCTAATTAATTACATATTTGTTTTCCAATGCAGGAAATGAAGCCAATTGAAGAGAGACGAAGAAAAAAAATGGCGGAGAACAATCGTCGGATGGAGGAGATGGGCATTCCACCATTAGTGCCTACAGTGAGTACTTTATTTCAAATATATATATATATATTTACAGAATATATAATGTCATGTGATTAATTTTTTTGGTAAACTTTTTTGTAGGATCCACCATTACGTCGACAGTTATTCGACGAGGAGCCTAGTACTGGTCCGAGTACTCAGGCCGGTGGTACGAGGAGGGTTCGTACCAGAGGTGGACATAGAGCTGCGCGTGCCCGACTAGACCCTGCCCCTCCCACTGACATTTCAGCCTTCCCACATTCTGATCCCGGTGTGTCGTTAGGGACACACGGGATATTTAGACCTCCCATGTTTTCGCTACCTTCTGCATCTTCTGCCCCATCATTTTCACATCCCATGATGATTCCCACTCCCCAGTCAGCATCAGGTCATACAGTTGTTCCATCTTCTTTTCCTTCTTCTTCTGTCTCTCCGAGCTTTTATATTCCATCGTCTTCGACTCCTGTTCCACCAGAGGGTGTTCCATCAGGTTCTGTGGATCCGGCGCCACTCATTGATCAGACTAGCACAGGTATATTTATAAAACCCTATCAAATTTTTATAGTAATATTTATTTTCATTATAACATGTTTTGATAAAATATTTGTTTTTCTTTCATGACAGATACATCTACTGAAAGGAGGCGGGGGTGGGGCCGTACACGCATGCGTTCGGTGTGGAACCGTCGCACACAGGTTATGGTGGAATATAATGAAGACAATCAGATGGTTGAGAAAACAGGGCAGCAATGTCGGAGTTTTATGGCGACGCTTGCCAAATACTCCGACATCATTCCCGTCAGCCCGCTGTCATGGAGACATTTGCCAAATGAGGTCAAATATAGAGCTTGGGCAGAGATATGGGTAAAAAAATCTGTTGTATTTAATGCCATGAATTTTTTTTTGTATTTATATAAATTAATATTTTCATTTCAGCTTCGATTTAATTTTCCTGATGGTGAGGGTGCACGAATGGAACGTCTAAAGGATTTAGGCGAGCTTTGGAGAGCCTACAAGCATGAGCTGTATATTGGCTGGCGTGCTAGAGTTGGCACTGAGTTAGAGGCGGTACCAGTCGTGGATGATTGTCCTATAGAGCAGTATCGTCAGATGATTACTCATTGGACGAGTACCCAGTTTAAGGTATGAATTACATTTGAGGTATTTAAATAATAACTTTCAAGTTTTGCATTAATATTATCCTTTGCATTATCGAATTTTATTTAGGAATCATCTGGAAAAAATAAAAAAAACATTGATGCAAAAAAATACCTCCATACACTAGGACGCACGACGATGCCGGATCATGAGAGGCAGCAGGTATGACAATAGTTTATAAGTTTTCTTTACGACTTACATTTTCTTTTTTTTCCTCAATTATTTAATTATTTGCTGAAGTCTTTATATAAATTTTGTTTTCAATGTCATTGTAGAGGCAAGTACAAAATATTGAAGGACGTGTGCCTCGAGCAAAACTGTTTTGCTCGAGTAGACGAAAAAAGGATGGACGTGCTGTCAACGAAGCGACTCAGCAGCAGATTGTAAGTTTTAATCTGTTGATTTTATATTTTAATATCTATTTCGTAACTTAACAATATATTTATATTTGTAACAGGATGCTTTAGAGGCCCTCGATGCCCAAGAAGCAGACAATTTTGGGCCATCTGATCACTTACATCAGGTGTTGGGAGATGATCATTCTGGCAGAGTACGCTGCCGACCTAGGATAGCCCCGACGAGGTATTGGCCTGCCTCAGGTACGAGTTGTAGTGCCACCGAGCTGCAGCAAGTTAGGGCACAGGCAGAACAGGCTGAGAAAAGGGCCACAGAGACGGCAGAACAGTCTGCAAGGGCAAACAGTGCATTTATGAAATTTATTGAAGTTCTACGTCCAACACTTCCAGCAGAGGCCAGCCCAGCGATTGATGAATACATGTCGTCGATACATTCTATATATGGTGCACCAGGTGGCAGTTCCAGTGGTGGTCAGGCCGATGTCGAGCTTGAAGATGATGATGGCGAGCAGTCTGATGCGGAAGAGGAGGGAGATGAGGAGGGAGAGGAGGAGGGCGAAGGCGAGGAGGAAGGCGTTGTGGAGGGTGATGACGATGAGGAGGACGATGACGAGGGCGATGATGATGATGATGATGGATATGGTGATGCTGATGTGGGACATATTGATCCGTTACATTTTTGACTTGAGATTTGATGTTTAATCTATTCTAGTTGTTGGTTTTATCTAGACTCGTAGTATAGTATTGGAGTTGAATTATTTTTATATATTGTCTGTTTTTATGGATTTTGTTGTCTTTTAGTGGTTGTGTGTTTGAAAACTCCCTGGACAACCCCCCTCATTCTTGGACGTCCGTTCTGGCCGTTTATAACACCATAACTGCGTTGTCGGTCACCGCGGGCACACGACAAGTCCGATTGACGTGCCGTCTGCTCGACCACTTCAGAAATCACTCACCCGTATTTGTCGTCTGATTTCAGGCCATTCCGACATCGTTCGGCCCGTTTGGACCCCCCTCACGCGCGTTTACGAAGCGCGCGCATCACTTAAAACACTAATATTGAGCCGTACCGCGCAAACCGCACGTCCGATTGACGTGCCATCTGCGCGTACACGTCACGAATAATAATTAGAATGTTTCACGGTGGTTTCAGCTCAATCCGGAGACGCGGTGTGGCCTACACCACTCAAAAAGTGTCGGTCTTTTGTTTCAAAAAGACGTCATTTTAAGTGAAAATCATCAAGTGACATAGGAAAAACCGACCAAAGGCATTCGGACTGTGTCGACACTTTAGCACAAGGATCCATGGATCGTATGTGACGTGTACGAGTCAATCCTGCCTCAATCCGAGGTGCGGTGTGACCGACACCGTTCTAACTGTCTATCTTTTGTTTAAAATGGACAGGATACGCAAAACCGACCAAACGCAAAACCGACCAAACGCATTCTGAATCTGTTGATAATTTATCACAACGATCCATTTTTGCACCCCTCTCTCTTGGATTTTAATGATCACAATCACTCTAATTGTATTCTAACTTGTTTTCAAGTGTTTTTGATGATAGGAAATAGGGTGCCTAGAAGTTGGCCCAAGAAGAATTCAAAATGGACTGTTTAAGTCCACCGGCCAGCCGGTGTGAGACCACCGGCCAACCGGTAAGGTCACCGGCCAGCCGGATCCAGCCCATCGGCCGGCCGGTGGACCAGGCAGAAGGCCTTGCCCTCTGCCAGGTGCCACCGGTCAGCCGGTGTCTGGCCACCGGCCAACCGGTGGGCCCAGACAGAATGGCATACCTTCTGTCCAGACCACCGGCCAGACGGTGCCTGACCACCGGCCAGCCGGTGGAACCCAGACAGAATAGCATGCTTCTGTCCAGACCACCGGCCAGCCGGTGGCTCAGCACCGGTCAGCCGGTGGAGCCAAACAGAAATCCCTTGCTACTGTCTGGTGCACCGGCCAGCCGGTGGATCAGCACCGGCCAGCCGGTGTTCTCAGTCAAACTGACCAGGCTGGCCCACTTGATCCCCAACGGCTCCGAAAGCCCTCCAACGGCTATTTTGAAGTATTTGGGAGCATTTCTCCTATAAATAGACGTCCATGGATGCCGGGAACACTACCGATCATATACCGAAGCATACCAAAGCTATTTTAATCATTTGAGTCTCCTACGACAATTCTCAAAGGCTACTTGAGATCCAATTACCATCCTTGAAGCTTGGGCTGCCTCTACATCAACTACACTCACCTCTTGGCACTCAAGGCTTCCTCTAGTTTGTTCTAAATTATTTACTTCAATTGTTTAGTTCTTAATTGGGTTTGTATTAAAACAACCCACCCTTTTTCTTCCTTCTTTCAATTTGGGTTTCTTGCTACAACCATAATAAAAAAGCAAGCTGTAAGAAGGTGATCTAGCCTACCTTAAAACGGCTAGTGGGTTTCTTGCTATAACCATTAAAAAGCAAGCGGTCGTATAAATCTCCTAACGGTTGAGTTGGGAGCGGAGACGTAGGCTTGAGTTTAAAGCCGAACTCCGTTATCAATTGTGTCTTGCCATTTTACTTTCCGCTGCATTTAAATTTGTTTTAAATTGTTAATTAATTTTAAAAAGTCAATTCACCCCCCCTCTTTCCATCAACTCCGACCCAACATCCATCAGTCATATGTGACATGTACGAGCCCACTCGGGCTCAATCCGAGTCGCGGTGTGGCCGGGATCAGTCTAAGTGGCTCTCTTTTGTTTAAAATGGACATCATTTTAAGTACATATGGAAAACCGACCAAACGCATTCGGTTTCCATTGAAACTTTAGGAGAACGATTCATGGGTCATATGTGAGGTGTACGAATCATCCCCGCCACAATCCGAGGCGCGGTGTGGTCAACACTGCTCTAACTGTGTCTGTTTTGTTTAAAATGGGTAGGATTATAAGTGAAAAGAACTGGCATACGCAAAACCGACCAAACGCATTCAGTTTCCATTGAAACTTTAGGAGAACGATCCATGGGTCATATGTGACGTGTACCAATCATCCCCGTCTCAATCCGAGACGCGGTGTGGCCGACACCGCTCTAACTATGTCTCTTCTGTTTAAAATGGGCATGATTATAAGTGAAAAAGAACAACTGGCATACGCAAAACCGACCAAACGCATTCCGAATCTTTTGATCATTTATCACAAAAATCCATGGGTCATATGTGACCTGTACGAGGAAACCCGAGTTCAATTCGAGTCGCGGTGTGGCCGAGATCAGTCTAAGTGGCTCTCTTTTGTTTAAAATGGACACCATTTTAAGTACATACGGAAAACTGACCAAACGCATTCGGTTTCCATTGAAACTTTAGGAGAATGATCCATGAGTCATATTTGACGTGTACGAATCATCCCCGCCTCAATCCGAGCCGCGGTGTGGCCGACACCGCTCTAACTGTGTCTGTTTTGTTTAAAATGGACAGGATTATAAGTGAAAAGAACAACTGGCATACGCAAAACCGACCAAACGCATTCAGAATCTTTTGATAATTTATCACAACGATCCATGGGTCATATGTGACGTGTACGAGCCAACCCGGGTCAATCCGAGTCGCGGTGTGACCGGGATCAGTCTAAATGGCTCTCTTTTGTTTAAAATGTACACCATTTTAATTTCATACGGAAAACCGACCAAACGCATTCGGTTTCCATTGTAACTTTAGGAGAACGATCCATGGGTCCTATGTGATGTGTACGAATAATCCCGCCTCAATCCGACATGCGGTGCGGCTGACACCACTCAAAGTGTCCGTCTTTTGTTTCAAAAGGACGTCATTTTAAGTGAAAAACATCAACTGACATACGGAAGACCGACCAAACGCATTCGGATTCTATCGATACTTTAGCACAACGATCCATGGGTCATATGTGACGTGTACAAGTCAACCCCGTCTTAATCTGAGATGTGGTGTGGCCGACACCGCTCTAACTATGTATCTTTTGTTTAAAATGGACATGATTATAAATGAAAAGAACAACTGGCATACGCAAAACCGAGCAAACGCATTCGGAATCTTTTGATAATTTATCACAATGATCCATGGGTCATATGTGACATGTACGAGCCAACCCGGGATGAATCTGAGTCGCGGTGTGGTCGGGTTGAGTCTAAGTGTCACTCTTTTGTTTAAAATGGACAACATTTTAAGTACATACGGAAAACCGACCAAACGCATTCGGTTTCCATTTAAACTTTAGGAGAACGATCCATGAGTCATATGTGACGTGTACGAATCAACCCCGCCTCAATTGGAGACGCGGTGTGGTCGGCACCACTCATAGTGTCCGTCTTTTGTTTCAAAAGGACGCCATTTTAAGTGAAAAACATCAACTGGCATACGGAAAACCGACCAAACGCATTAGGATTCTGTCGATACTTTAGCACAACGATCCATGAGTCAAATGTGACATGTACGAGTTAACCCCGCCTCAATCTGAGGTGCGGTGTGGCCGGTATCACTTCAGGTGTATGTATTTTGTTTAAAATGGACATCATTTGAGGTAAAAATATATGGTATAGAAAAAACCGATCATATTATGAATTGAATTTCAGATTCCACGTATAATTGTCATCTAAATTTTAAATTGAATTCTATATGAATTATGTATGTTTATGAATTGTAATTTAATTATGGATTTGTATAGTTTCAGGATCCATTATATGTTAAATGTGTATGAATTTGTTCGTAATTGAATATGTATGTTTTATTTTATTACTGGTACAATAGTTGGATCGAAAATGAGGTGAAAATGAGGTGAAAATGAGGTGAAAATGAGGTGAAAATGAGGTGAAAATGAGGCCTGATGACCGGTGGTGATGGACAGGGGACAGGGGCTGTGAAAATTGCAGGGTGCTGCAATTTGCAGCATAGGTATGCCAACGGTTTCAAACCATTGGCATATAAGTTTTTAGCATGTCTTTCCCAACGGTTTTAAACCGTTGGGAAAGACTTCACCAATTCCCAACGGTTGGAACCGTTGGGAAAATGTTCCATGGTATTTGGTTTTCCCAATGGTTTGGGAGAACCGTTGGGAAAAACTATCCCAACGGTTCACCCAAACCGTTGGGGTAGGGTAAATTTTATGGCTCTATTGCAACGGTTGCCAGTAAACCGTTGGGAAAAGTTTTCCCAACGGCTTACTTCCCAACGGTTCTAAGAACCGTTGGGAAAACCTTTCCCAACGGTTTCAGGGGCTTTCCCAACGGTTCTGAACCGTTGGGAAATAGTGTATTTCCAGTAGTGTATTAAAAAATCTAAATGGTATGATTATCACATCTCACGTCTATAGTTCCTCTTTATTTAATGTTTGTTGGAATGCACCTTCTAGAAATATTATGATTCCCCCTATATATGAATTTGATATTATTCTATGATTTAATTGGATCTATTTTTGTATATACCTTATAAATTATAAAGTTTGAGAAGTCACATTTTATATTCTGAGTGAAGATTTTATTGTTTATCATTGTGAACATGAATATGAACATATAATGGAAATTAATCATATCTTGTGTGTCATAGTTCCTATCATTGAAGGGTATTAATCTCACTTTTAGGGTAGAAACTCGACATTTAGGATTTTCTTATTATATATGAGTTTTTTGATATATTCATAGAATAGTATCCTAATATCCTTTTGAATATTGAAGTTAATTATTTTAATAGAAACCAAAACTGCTACTACAACTATTTCAAAATACTTCATATAAAATTCCCCTGATTTAGTTATAGGAATTGACGAAGAAACACTAGGAGAATCAAGATAAGGGATTCATATACCCTAATGCCTCACTTTGAGGTGCACCTATTCTTTTGGTTAGGAAAATAGATGGGTTAGTGAGTCTTTTTTTATTATCCAAACCTTACATGATCGCTAAAAACAACAAGTATAATCAACCACGTATCAATGATTTGTTTGATCAGTTGAATTGATATCAATACATTTCCAATATTTAGGATTTTTTAGATATTATCGATTGAGGGTTAATATAGATTATATAAATAATAAATCCTTACATATGAGTTTTATTGATTATAAATATATAATTATTTCATTAGTAGTTTTTAATTATGAATCAATCTTTATGAATTTAATAAATATTATCTTTAGACGTTACCTTGATGAGTATTCGGTATTATTTAAAGATGATATTATTATATATTCATTGAGTAATAACGATCATGAATATCATTTTATAATCATTATAAATCAGTTATGGAAGGAGAAGTTGTACTCTAAATTTACCAATTTAGAATTTTGGAATTAAACAATATCATTCTTGGGTTATATAATCTCATGTGATGATATATTAGTCGATCCTTAAAATTTACAATTTATTGATTAATGTCATACACCCACCAAGGTAATTGTGATCTACAGTTTTATTAGGTTTGATGGATAGTACCAATGTTTTGTGAGAAATTTCTCCTGACTATCAAATTCACCAGCCATGTTGACTCTAAAGAGAGAAAAGTTATAAGGTAAAGATTAATTTAAAGATAATTCTTGGATTTAAAGAGAAGGTAGGTCAGTATACCTATACTCACAATACCCTATTGTGGATAAGTGTTTGTGATCCATATTGATGTATCAATGAATATAATGGTATTTTTTCCTATACAGAATGATATTGTGATAAATATTATTTAATCCAATAAAAAATACTTGAGGAAAAATAACTAACTATTGATTTAGAGTTGGAAGTGGTGATTTTTTTCATTAAATATATAGAGGAATTGTCTTAATGGAGAATGGTGTAAAAAATATATATATCAGAAAATATTAATTTTTATATCCAAATATAAATAGATAAATATACACCAAAGAATATGGTTGCTGTTGAATTATTATTTTAATTTCACAATCATTACCACACTAGGAAGGAAAAAAAGCTGATGATGCTTTGAAGTGAAAGGACCATGCTAGTTTTGATATGATGGGAATTGAAATTGATAAAAATACATATGGATTTTTAAAACATGGGAATAATAATATTGGGGAAAGGGGACAAATAATTTCCTTTTTATGTAAATCTTCAACCATCCATCCATGTGAAGATTAAAGAAGTTTAGAAGAATAATGAATAATTATATAAGAAGTTGATAAATTTTTATTATTTAAACCACGATTGTGATGGAATAATAAGGTTTGGGAATTAATTATATGTCCCCTCAACAATATACATTTAGGTGTTATTATATGAAGCTCATTTCACATCATTATATACTCATTAGGGAACTAAAAATTTGTATACATATCCAAAAGAGTATTTTTTGTGGAATTACAAGAAAAAAATATTGTAGAGTATGTAACTCCTTTCCTAGTATGATTTCAGGTGAAGGTTGAGAGATATTAGTCTATGTGGTTGTTATAATCATTACCAAAACTAGAAATAAAATTCAAAAAAATGTCATGAATTTGTTCATCAAACATCCTAAAACATGTAAAGGGAGAAATTCTATTTTAATTATATTTTATATCCTCACAAAATTAGAGCATTTTATGTCCACTGGAGAATATTTTTTTCTTGATCATATTTCAATGATATACATCATGAAAATTTTAAGGTTTCATGGATCGCCACATTTAATTCTATATGATCATGATTCGATGATTACCTCAATGTTCTATAGAATTATTTAGCTGGATCTAGATATAGAGTTGAGTTTCAATACTCTTTATCTTCGTTGAAATAATTTTTAGTCTGATAGGACTATTAAAACTCTAGAAGAATTTTTGAGACCTTTCTCTTTGTATTTCCATGGTGTTATGGATAAACTCCTAGCCTTGAAATAATTTTATTACAACAATAGATTTCTCATGAGAAAACATATGGATCCTTATGAAGCCCTATATTGCATGAGGTGAATAACTACAATGTTCTAGGATGAATTTGGAGAAAAATACAATTGGGAACTTATCTAACTAATTAAATTATAAAAAAGGTTATTTCCATTTATCATCATATAAGTGAGGGTCATAGTGGATAAAAAATTAGCCTAACAATTATCGGTGAGATCTAGAGATTGAAGACTGTGAAAATTTATTCCCATAAATACCTCCTTGAATGAAGGTTATGATATTTTGATATAAAGACAACACAAACCATATATATATATATATATCAGTACCTTTAAAATTATTGATCATATTGGGATTGTAGATTATCATTTTTCATTTACACAAAATCTCTCTCGATTTCATGATGTGTTCTGTGTATCTCACCTGAGGAAGTACATATCAGTGCCTTCACATGTACATAAATTAGAGTTCATTCCACTAGTTCAAGATTTTTATTTGGATGAATTTTTTTTGATATTATTGATCATAAAGATAAAGTACTATGAAACAAAAAAACTCAAATTTCTTATGTTTTTATGTGTAACCATAAATTAGTGGAGTTTTGTCGGAACTAGAGGATGTGATGAGGTAAAATTATCCTATGTTTTTTTATTAGAGTCAGAGAATATTAATATAAAAATTATTATTGGAGGGTTGTAATTTAATCCCCTAAAAATTTATGATATATTTCACTTTAAATAAATTTTATTTCTCTGATATCTTTCTTCACATGCAACACTGACACGAATCGTGATAAACTATCAAAATAATATTATGCTAATATGGAATTTATTTTGAGGCTATTAGATTATAGGGTATGAATATGTCAAAATAAATAATGAAAAAGTATTATTAACTCATGTATAAAATTAATTAATTGTTTATCAATTTATTACAAATGAATATAAAAATCATTTGAAAGTCAAAGAGATGTTTTTATAAAAAACAATTATATGTGTAACATAATAATTAATTAAATTTAAAAATATTTATGAATAATTTTAATTAAATTTTAATATTATATATTCATTAAAATATCTTATCATTCAATGAATTTTATTTATAAGGAATCGTAAATAAATAAATAAATATTTTACACAAAAGTTTCATTTCTCTAAAACTATTTTTCATTATGTTTTTTGTGCTTATTTTAAAATTTATTTCTTCTAGTTATAGTAATATAATAATAAAAAATTATTCCATATTTTTAATCACAAGTTTCACATTTTTTAAATATGAATTTTTTATTTTTTTTCATTATAAATAATAACCTTCTTAAATATTTTTCACCTTAGTAAAATAAAATCAGAAAATAATATTTAAAAATAATGTGATAAGACATTAAAAATTTATATGAAACCTCACTTATTTGTATTATACGAGTTTAACATAACCATAATAATCTAATATTTGAGGATATAATATCTTTGTTTCATTTTTCTTTTACAAGGACCTAAATATTATTTTAAGTGTTGAATACATCCAAAATGCCACTTTCTTTTTTTTAATAACTCTAATATTTATTCTTAGGGATGAAATTAATTAATTTAATCAAATAAATATTTATTTTAAATATTAATGAATATTTTTATCATAATAATTTATTTTTTAATTCTTAGTGATGAAATAATTACCTTAAAATCATATGCAATGCGGATGCAGTAATTGTTCAAGTAATTGACTAATCAAATAAATAATTTTAAAAATACTAAAATTATTACAAATTGGATGAGTTTTTGTGTAGAATTAATTTGTTATATTAATATAACATCTATTTTTTGTTAAATTTTTTTATTTAAATTCTATTTGTATCTTGTTATGATTAAAGTAAAACGATGTGAATAGTCCCCAAAATGACTTTAATGGTATTTTATATTATATAGAATTTAATTAATTTTTAAAAGTCATTTAAAATAATTTATTTTTCAAATTTAATGCTATATGTTATATATTATCAACCATTTTCCACTTATGGTTCACTTTTCCTTTTATTGTTACATTCACATCCACAAAAAAGTAAAATACACTAATATTATGGTAATAGTAAAATAGGGTTAATGGGGTAAAACATTGAGATAAGAGTTAAAACCACACCTAAAATTGTATAAATTATATTTGCTGAGAAATTTTTTACTCATATTAATCATTTATTATAAATAGTTCAATATTTGGGAAACTTTAACTTGATATTGAATTTATATAAATTCAATACTTTAGGTAAATGTAAGGGTTCCCCTCCCCTATCTTATAAATGGGAACCTACTCTTATCCCTTTCTCATAAAGTTCAAGCCTTATAGATCAGAAAATAACTTACATCATATCTTCCTAAATTTATTCCCCATTTCCAAGTCCTTTTTCTCTTTCCAAAATATAATCCTTTCATTGAATAATGTGTAAGAAAAAGAGATTTTTCAATGAAGCGATGTAACTGTTACCTGAGTACATTCAATTTTGTTTAATCTTCTTCGTGTTTCTAAATTTATGTTATCTATTCTAAAATAATTAAGTAGGTATTTTCAAAAAATTCTATTTTTATTATGATGATGTAAAATCCATTATCAGCCTCTTTACCATCCTATGATAAAACAAATCATTACTCGTGTGTACATGTGGACTACCACCTCCATGAAGCAATGTCTTTCATTTTTCATCACCAATTCATGTTGATGGTTATAATGATAGATTTAATAGATATAAATCGTAAATATCATTTTAATATAGTTCTTAAAATTGAAAATATTTTTTACTTTTCTTTTCATTTTTTAAATGAAATGTGAAAACATTACTCATGAATTTGTACGAACTAATGTCTCCACAAACTGATGTAATTCATTTTTCGTGAACATTTTTTTTGAATAGTTATAAAATTTTACATAATGATTAAATATGATATATAATACATGAATAAAATTATGGTTGTTATGTAACCATGACCAGAGTATATGTACTAGAAACGTCGAACTAAAACATGCATGAAAAATAAAGTAGTTATCACTCGAAATCATGATTTTAATAAATAATTGTTAATAAATGAGTGATAGGATTTTATAAGTAAATACTATGAGGAATAATATATATGAGTATCATTAATTAATATATTAATAATAAATATATATTTATTATATATTATTTTGGAAAGATTATAAAGAAATATGAGATATTAGGTAAGGGTTTATGTTACAATCTCATTTCTTTCCAAGAATTTCTTTGCTAATTTTTCATTTAGGGAAATTTTATTGATATTATAATATAAATACAACATATTATACTCTCATATGGTTATTAATACAAATTTCATATAATATTAATAAATTATTCCTTCAGTACTTAAAATTATTTGGAGCTTTTTTAATGAAATGTGTACCATATTTCCACTTTGATCAATAATTTTTTTTATTCCATGTCGAATATCTAATTTTTTTTTAAAATTTAATAAATATATATGGAATGTTATGAAAATGAACTTTTAAATAGAATTTAATTTATTTAACAATGTTTAAAAACAAATATTTCTTTTTTTTGAATAATTTATTTTTAGAATTTTACAAAAGTATAAAATGAATATTTTTTTAACAAATATAGAATGAAAAAAAATTCCACCATTAAGACTATTAATTTTTTTTAATATTAATTTATATATTTCCAAGATTATTTTCAATGTAAAATATTTTCTAAATATTATAGTAATTTTTATTTATAATTTCACAAAGGAAAAGTATATTTTCTCTTCTTTTCTAAGAAATGTTTGAATGATCTTTCAAGTAAATTCTTTTATTTTGGTCAGCATCCTTTATGGATTGTTATGATTCAGTAGGGATATGATATTTTTATTCCACTCACACTCTTTTTATGTATTGATTATGATGAGGATTATTTTTATTTTATTATAAAAACAGGTTTCTTTATCGTGGGTAAATTAAGTATTGATATAATCATTATGAAACCCATTCCTTTTCCATGGGTTATTCAATGATGAAATGATAGAATTTTTTTGAAACTATTTTTCTTTCCTTCAATTATGATATGATTAATTTATGAATGTTTTATGATCTTTTGGAACAGATATGTATTCTATTTAGTTATGTTATAGGTCGTTCAATTATATCTCTTCAATTCATTGGGTTAATCCTTATATATCATGAAATAATTATGTGAAACGAGATGATGTGTGTGATTCATCATGATATGGGAAATAGTTGGTGATATTTGATCCACTGTATTATGGTAAAGAGGTTGTAATATATTATCCATTATGTTAATAGAAATAGATTTTGTTTGTATATACACTATTATAAGATTGTCTCAATAGTTAATCTTGACATCTTATATAGATTTTATGTTTATGATTGTGCTACACTCTTATGAAATGTTCTGATGGTAAGGATTTAAACCCAAATCTCATGAATGATTTTTTATGATTCCTAAAACTTTTGACATGCAATCTTTTTATTCCATGACTCATGACTATAATCAATGAATTATTGGGTATGATAATATGATGATAATCACATATTCATATACCCTTATTCTTAAAATATACTATCATATAATTATTTATCGATGTCTCTTATGTTTACCCGTAAAAATCATCTAAGCTAACCCCTTCATATGTTTTAAATTTTTCCTCGATTATGAAGATAGGTAATAAGTAAAATGAGCCTAGAAGGGTACCTTATATAATCAATGATGTTAATTATGATTATTTTTGTAGATAAATAAATTTTTTTATGTATCTAGTCTCTAATTACACTAGACCTTTATGGTTTTGGGGTCTATAGTTTAAATAAATGTATTTATTATTCATATAAAAGGATTTCATACTTTTGTATGACATTAATGTGTAGAAAAAAAAATTAGTGATGACACATGAAACACTAATTTTTATTATTTGTTAGTCAATGAGACTCAAAATCGAAATTACAAATTGGACAATAAAAAATAGTTTGATTGTTCCAACTAGATAATATCATAGTTTGGAAAAGTCAATAATCCTTTACTTTTGGGTAGCTCACATTCATAACATTTTTAGAGTAAAATAATTATATATTACTTCATCATTATATAATACTTCAAAATATATTTTCAAAGGACAAAGGATGGCTTAAATTTAATTTCCATAAATATTTGTTCTAATAATACTTATCTGTATGATGATTTAAATCTTCTACCTACACATATAGGAAGAAAATTATAAATAATTTGAAAACCATTAATGCAGCACCCCAAGATTTCATAATACATTATCTCATTAATGTAATTCAATATATTTCCCGACACGCAACGCCGAGTTTGAGCACACCACAACTTATAAACTAGTCGTTCAAAAAGTAGTTATGAATAGTATTAGCTGTATTTTGAATCTTATATACTCTATATAATTTTGACATTCATATTATGTGTTTCTTAGACATAATATTAGAACAAATTCATTTTTTTCAGACAAAAGAATTATTTTTTAAAAAAATGCAATTTTATAGCCTTTTAATGGTGAACCCTTTTTAAAACCAATATATGACACTTTTTGTAAAGACCCAGAATTTCCATGAATTTTTTTTAAAATAGATGTGAATTTTACGAGTCCGTGGAAATTGGTGGCACATGATTCTGAGGCCTGGTGTGTCTGGAATCAATATTGGAAGTTTTGTTCTGGTTCGTTTAGTGAAAGTCCGAGTAGGTTTCTTTAACATTTGAACCAGTGCTCGAAAATTAAATCTGAGGAAACCGTTGAACTCGCAGCATCGATATTCGCTTAAGAAGACTTTCACCTTGATGGCAGTTGGTCGAGGGTGAAACTTAGTTTTTGGGTTTTACATGGAAATAATAAAATAAAATAAACGTATGTTTTATTTTATTTTATCTATTATAACCACCCATGTGGAAGTTGGAGGTGGGGACCACCACACCTTAACCTCCCATGATAGGTAATGGTGGTGGGGCCAACCCGAACCTAGCCACCCGTGAGAGGTTATGGTGTGGGGACCACCCGGAACTATACCCCCCATTTAATTGATGAAAACCTCTCCACCCCCTCATAAATGAGGGAGAGTCTCTTGACCTCTCTTAACTTAATGGTGCAACCCCCCCCCCCCCCCTCCTCTTTTAATGGTGTCAACCCTCCCCCTTTAATTAATTGATCCATCTCATTTAATTAAATGCTTAAATTTAAATTTTAAACCCACCAAACTAAATAATATATAATATATTATTTGGAGGGGATATCTATTCATTTTTTTGGAAAATGTTGGAAAAGGAGGATTAGAGCTCTTGCGAGAAAACACTCTAATGAAGAACGCTTCCTCCACAAAAAAAGCTCCATCGATAAAGAACATCGACCTCGAATTCGACTTCCTTTTTCAGAGCTTTCTTCGATATAGGACATGTTCGTCTACAACGAATCAACGTCTGCCTTTTTCCAATGACGTCAACCAACTTCAAAAAAGGTAGGGATTTTATTTAAGTATGATATTATTCCCTTGATTTTATTCCTTCTAAAACAAAGAACGCGAACCAAATTATTATCAAGTTGATATGCGAATGTTTTTCCTTGCGGGTTGGGAATATATTTTTAACGATGGATTATTGCAATTGATGTTTTTAAGATATCTTCCATACACATTCTTTTTTTATGTTATTGATTAACCAAATGCTACCACATTAAACGCGGAGGGTGCAGGCCAAACAAACATGGCCCGACCCACCAATAATCTTCCTTTTGGTGTTATTTGAAATGAAAATGTAGGCAACACAGGTGACAAAGGAAATGGCCACAGTACCCATGGTTTCCGCAACCTGCACCGCACCCTGCGACGCTCTGGCACCCCAGCCAAGCTGGCCTCCACACGCCCCAACGAATCCAGCCTCCGCGCGGACCTTGCGGCGCCTTATCCAAACTGTCCCATGCCCTCGCGGTACCCTTTGGGCCGAGGAGTGCCCTTCCAGCACCCTCCGGGTATAACCACCCTTGCGCCGACCCGTGGCCGGTCTGTGCCCTCGCGACCGGTTCACGCCCTTGCGGCCCTCCGTGACCCCTTGCAGCCAGCTGGGCTAGGCTCTGCGAGCTGGGTCAGGCCATACCCAATGGGTCAGGTCGGGTCAACCCAGATCGGTTTGGCCCAGACAAGGTCGGGCCGGGTTGGTCTAACCGAGTCAGACCGAACACGGGCCCACTCCGTCCCTTTACTTTCTTTTTCCCATATCTTTGGCACCAGACGTACATTTTTTAAACCATCAGTAGCGCTAGTAATCTTGGAACATGATGGTCCCTTTGAGTATACCACACTGGAGTTTGGGGTATTGTTGAGAAACAGTCAGGTTGGATCATGCACGAATCTAACCGGGCCCCAGGACTAAAAGGCTAATAACTCACAAACCAGGCCTTCGATTGACGCATCATCTATTGCCTTGAGACCCTTATGACATGGCGGACCTTTGACATACTTCTTTGTGGGAATTCATGACAATTGGAGTATTGAACAGTATCTCTTGGAGCTGATCCTTCTAGTGACGAGCGAGAAGAGTGTAGAGACCTAGTAGCTGGATGAGACCTGACGACTACTGACTGTTTGACTCAGAGAGACTCTAATAGCCCATTGGGGAGAACCTGGTTATGGCGGAAGACCCACGGTGGAGGAGAGCGATCTGTGTGATGTGTCATACCCACAGTACTCAACAAGATGAGTACCTCTACAGGCTATGAGGGGGAGCACCTTTGTGTGGCAGCAGACCCATGGTGGGTAGCACCCGGTTTTGGGTACAGTCCCATGGTACTCGACAGGAGAATTACCTCAGTTGTCTAAGGTTAGTGGGATGCACACTTGGTGTCGTGACATTCCCACTGTACTCGACATAGGAGTTCTCCAGCAGTCGTTGTTTCGTTAATGTGAAAAAAAAATCCTGGTTGAGCTGAGTCAGTACTTTTGTGTTGTTATCATGACTAAGATAGATCACTTGATAACTTAGGTATATGTATGGGCATATACCTATGTAAGGTTATTCTTTGATATCATACATTGTGGTTTATCCCTGTTGGATTTTGTGAGACCTTGAGGGTCTCGGGGTCCCTACTGAGTATTGTTATACTCACCCCTACACGGTCTATGCTCGCACCTTGTTGTGTTGGTTGTAGATTATGGACAACGGTTACTGAGGCTGAGCGTACCAGGACAGGACAGTTCCTAGAGGTGGACCTTACGACAAGTCGGTACGCATAGGAGACTAACGGACGTAGAGTGTTGAGGAGGCTATCTATACCTTCCCTTCAGGTAGGAATCCAAGAGGACGACCCAGTAGTTGTTCTTCTTTTCTTCAGTTGTACTTGTACTTCAAGTTCCTTGTACTTTACAGTTGATCTTGTACTTCTGGACCCTTTTACTTTTCATCACACTTTTGTTATATAGTTTACCTAGAGTTTTCTTTCCAGCTATGTGCTTTGTTGTGTGAATTTATAGGTCATAAATGCAATGTCATCCCTATTTTACGGAATTATGCCTTTGGTGCTAGTCGCTAGCCCCTAGCCTATGGATGGTGGGCTTGGGGTAGTTATGGCACAGGCCCCGGGGGATGGGTAATGACAAATTGGTATCAAAGGATTCAATTATACCAAAAAACATAGGACTCTGGTCTTTCTTTTCTATGAAGCAATAGTGTTAAGTGTAGTGAGTAAGGTTTTCAGTTCAAGGAGTCCAGTGTTGGTGCGGCGATATACGTATCCATACACCAGGACCCTGAATTTTGATTTCTGACTCAGTGCATAGAAACACTGATTGTGTGTATGTTTTCAAAATATTTCTCTATGTAACCTCAACTAGGTCAGCTCACCAGGTATAATCTTTTGACCGTTTTGCATTTATTTCTTTCAGTATGCCTCCACACAGACTGCCGACTAGAGTTCCAAGAGTCGTAGGAACTGATAGCCCACCGAGCGACAAGGCCTCAGCGTAGGGCCCTTTTCCAGAGGAGGCACTAGCGGTACCACTCCCCGTTAGGCCACCGATGCCACTAGCCACATCAGCAGACGGTGCACGCCACTTGAGCGCATTGAATGAGTTCCATCACTAGAGGACACCCTGTTATAGGGGAGAGACAGACCCAAAGGCGGCTGAGGATTTGTTGGAGGCTGTGGTGAGAGTATTCCAACTAGTAGGGACACCAGCAGACCTCATGGTGATTCTTGCTGCCATCCTTCTACAGGCTACATCGAGAAGATGGTGGAGCTTGATGAACCATGTTCATGACAAGGTGACGCTTCTCTAGAAGACTTCGAGAGTCTTTTTCGGGAAGATTTTGTTCCAACTACTCTTCACATAGTGCACATCCAGGAGCTACATCATCAACAGTAGGGCAACATGACTGTAGCTCAGTACATATCGATGTTCACAGACCTCTCATGCTACTCCACTCATATGGTGCAAGACCCATTCTTCAGGGCTCATACCTTCAATCAGGGAATCAGGTGGGAGATCATGGCTTCAGTGATCTCACTCAGCATCCCGACGTAGGCTGGGGTGTTTGATAGAGCCCTCTAAGTAGAGAGTTTCCTTGTTGAGAAGTCTCCAGCAGCGAGATCCTCCACCAGTCAACAAGTAGCAGAGTCTTCTGTAGCTAGTAGTAGAAAGATGTTGCAGAGGTCCAAGAGGACCAAACCTATAGGTGGACAACCATATGACTCAAGATCAGTTTTGTGGGGCACCCGAAGAGGAGACAGACATCCTAGGAGTGGGCAGTGTTACTCATGCGGTGGGCAGGGTCACATGGATCATGACTTTCTGACCCTTCGTACGGATGATCAGCATACAATCGAAGGACCACGCATCCAAAGACGGAGATTAGATCGAGGCGGTCCGTCAGGAGTAAGCAGATGTGGAAGAGGATTTTTCCGTGCAACTGGCGGTGGACAACGATTCAAGGTGTTACTGCCACCACCTCCAGGAGGTCCACCCCGGGCGTAGGGAGCAGGTGGACAGGGGAGAGCTCAACTCCAGGCAGTTTAGGCATACGATCATGGCGCACCGGAGATGATTAGAGGTACGATCTATGTCTACTCCACCATAGCTGTAGTACTTATAGACACAAGTTCCAGTCACTCTTTCATTGCCACTACCCTCGTTCGGAGCTTGGAGATTCTGTAGGAGTCATTGGCTCAATCCTTACGGCATGAGACTCCTACAGAAGAAGATTTGATGATTAAAAACTAGTTCTGGTAGTGTGAGCTTACTATAGGAGGTGAGAAATTCGGCTGGGATCTTCTAGTAGTGGCGTCGAGGCCTTATGATGTCATCTTGGGTATGGACTGGTTATCTACAGTCCATGCTCAAATTGACTGTATTAGGCACAAAGTGCGATGTGTCTGCATGGATGGGACCAGTTTTACCTTCATTGGTGATAAGGGAGCCTTTGCAGCACAAGATGGACTTACTCGGAGGAGAGTGCAGCCAATCACTCGTCATTTGGCTAGCCATACCCTCAGACCAGTTGTTGTGGAGAGTCCGAGAAATCCTATAGTGGTGGACCTGTATGCGGATTTCTTCCCTGATGATGTTCAAGGTCTACCCCCTCATATAGAGGAATACTTTTACATTGACTTGTACCCTGGGAAGGCACCGATATCTACACCAGCATATCAGATGGCTTCTGCAGAGCTTCACGAGCTACAGGTACAGCTAGAGGACTTGCAGGGGAAGGGATTCATCTGGACTAGTGTTTCTCCTTGGGAAGCCCTAATTGTGTTCTCCAAGAAAGAAGATGGAATCTTGAGGCTTTGTGTCGACTACCAGCGTCTGAACCAGGTGACCGTGAAGAACAAGTACCAACTACGAAGGATTAACGATCTCTTTGATCAGCTGAAGGTAGCATGGTGGTTCTCGAAGATAGACCCCAGATCAGGCTATCACCAACTCAGATTTCGAGATTAGGATGTGCAGAAGATGGATCTCAGATGTCGGTATAGCCACTAAGAGTTCTTGGTTATTCCATTTGGTATAACCAATGGTTCAGCAGTGTTCATGGGACTCATGAACATGATCTACCAGCCGTACCTTGATCGATTTTTCGTAGACTTCATCGACGACATTCAGATCAACTCGACAACTAAGGAGGAACATGCCTATCACTTGTGAGTGGTATTGTACAGACTTCGAGAGCACCATCTTTATGGTAAGATATCGGAGTTCATGTTTTGAATATGAGAGGTTCACTTTCTAGGTCATGTCATCTCGGAGACTGGATTTGTAGTGGATCTACAGAATATTGAGGCGGTACATGCTTGGGAGCCACCCAGGAGTGTGACAGAGGAACGAAGTTTCCTGGGTTTGGCTGGATACTATCGGAGATTTGTGACATATTTCTCCATAGTTTCAGAACCACGTTCAGCCTTGACGAAGAAGGGGAAACCCTTTGTATGGCCGGAGAGATGCTAGCAGAGATTTTAGGAGCTGAGGTAGAGGATAACTAGTGCCCCAATTTTGAGGCTTCCAGAGGAGGGTGTAGGGTACGTAGACTACTTCGATGCATCAGGGACTAGACTCAGATGTGTCCTCATGCATGAGAGAGCAGTGATCGAATATGGATCTCTTTAGTTGAGACAGCATGAGTAGAACTATGCTACCCTTACCCTAGAGTTACCAGTAGTGGTCTTCGCCTTGAAGATGTGGTGATGCTATCTGATGGGAAAACATTTTACCGTGTACTCTAATCACAATAGTCTTAGGTATAATTTCTTCAAGAAGGACCTGAACCTGAGACAGGAATGTTGGCTTGAGTTATTACAAGACTATGACTTCAAGAAAGTCTATACTTGTGGGAAGGGTAATGTTGTTGCAGATGCACTCAGTAGGAGGTCTGGTATACAGTTGCAATGCGAGTCAATGGAGAATCTAGATGCTTTACAGATATCTTTTGTTGATAGAGATGGATCTTCCTTCCTTCAGTGTCTTAGAGTCACTCCCCCACTTCTTTAGTGAATTAGGGAGACACAACATGGGGACACTGACTGCAAGACAGCACGTGATTAGATATCCACATAGCAGGAACCTGATAGATTTTCTTAAGGTGGGGTGCACAACATCCTCTTTAGAGAACGTGTCATGGTACCAGTTTCACTTCAAGAGAAATCGTTGAGGGAGTTCCACACATCACCTCTAGCGGTATGTCAAAGAGTGGCGAAGATGTACCAGGATATATGACAACAGAACTAGTGGTCGGAAATGAAGAAAGCAGTTGCAGAGTTTGTCTCGTGATGCCTCACTTGTCAGCAAGTGAAGACGGAGCATCATGAACCAGTAGGCTTTGTTCAGCCTTTAGAGGTTCCAGAGTGGAAGTGGGATGGGATATACATAGACTTCGTGACAGGGCTTCCACGTTTTATCTAGGGGACATGACTCGATTTGGGTGATCATTGACCGACTCACCAAGTCGTCCCACTCCCTACTGATCAGAGAGCAGGGTTCATTAGAGAGATTGGGAGGCCTCTATGTGCACAAGATTGTGCGGCTACATGGAGTACCCTTGATGATTGTCTCTGATCGTGATAAAAGTTTTACTTCTGGGATATACAAGGGGTTGCAGGAGGCTTTTGAAACGCATCTTCGTTTCAGCACCTCCTTCCATCCTCAAATTGATGGCCAGACTGAGCGGACGATTCAGACCCTCAAGGACATTCATCACCTTGTGTCCTCGACTTTGGTCGCAGTTGGGAGGATCACTTTCCTTTGGCGGAGTTTGTGTACAACAATAGCTATCACTCCACCATTGGGATGGCACCTTTTGAGGAATTTTATGGGAGACCTTGTTGTTTACCTTTGTGCTGGACTGACCCACTGGAGTTAGCACTAGTGGGACTAGAGATGGTACGAGCTACCATAGAGAAGGTGCAGATCATCCAGGAGCGGATGAAGTCTACACAGAGCAGGCAGAAGTCGTATGCTGATAGGAGACGGAGATCTCTGGAGTTTGAGGATGGTGACCATGTCTTTCTATTGGTCTCACCCCGACAAGGTTTATGAAGATATGGACGAAGCGGAAAGTTAACCCCAAGATTCATCGGACCATTTCTGGTCCTCAGTAGAGTCAACAAGGTGGCATACCACATAGCTCTTCCACCTCAGTAGCACCGGGTGCATGACGTCTTCCACGTATCCTAACTGAGGAGATATGTGCATGATCCTTCTCAAATCATCAACCATGGAGAGTTGGACATAAATGATGGGGAGACTTTTACAGAGGTTCCAATAGAGATTGAGGATCGACAGGAGTGGGTCCTTCATGGATGTTTGATACCTCTGGTGCACATTCATTGGCAGCACAGAAACCTCCAGGAGAGCCCATGGGAGATGGGGGCTCAGTTATGTGCTCAGTACCCCCACTTGTTCCATTAGTATGAGTTTTGGCTTATGGGGACGTAGATCCCTAAGGTGTGGAGAATTTAAAGACCTAGAATTTCCAGGTAATTTTTTTTAAAATATATGGGAATTTTATGAGTCTGAAAAAATTTACGATGCATGATTTCAAGGCCCGGCGTGTCTGAAATCAATTTTTGAATTTTTTTTGGGTACGTTCAGTGAAAGTCCAAGTAGGTTTTTATAACTTTTAAACCGGTGCTCGGAATGGAAATATGAGGAAACTGTTGAGTTCACAGTGCTGGAATTCATTTAAGAAGACTTTCACCTTGACGATAGTTGGTCGAGGGTGAAAGTTAGTTTTTGGGTTTTTCATGGCAATAATAAAAAAAATGCATGTTTTATTTTATTTTATCTATTATAACCACCCATGTGGAAGTTTGAGGTGGGGACCACCACACCTAAACTCCCATTAGAGGTTATGGTGGTGGGGACCACCTGAACCTAACCTTCCATGAGAGGTTACGGTGTGGGGACCTCACAGGAATAAACCCCCCCCCCCCCCCCATTTAATTGAGGAAAACCTCTAAACTCCCTCATAAATGAGGGAGAGTCTCTTTTCCTCCCTTAACTTAATAATTCCACCACCCCCTCTTATAATGGGGTCATCCCTATCCCTTTAATTAATTGAGCCACCTCATTTAATTAAATGCATCAATTTGAATTTTAATCCCACCTAACTAAATAATAGATAATATATTATTTGGAGGGGCTATATATTCATTTGATGGGAAAAGGATGGAAAATGAGGGTTAGATCTCTTGGGAGGAAACTCTCTAAAGAAGAATGCATCCTCCACGAAGAACGCTCCACCGACGAAGAATGTCGACCTCGACTTTAACTTCCTTTCTCGGAGCTTTCTTCGATGTAGGACGTGTTCGTCTACAACGAATTGATGCCCGCCTTCTTGTGCCAACATCAACAAACTTTGAACAAGGTAGGGATTTTATTTATGTATGATATTATTCCCTTTATTTTTTTCCTTCTAAAACAAAGAACGCGTACCCACATATTATCAAGTTGATCCACAAATGTATTTTCTTGAGGGTTGGGAATATATTGTTAATGAGGGATTATGGGAATTGATGTTTTTAAGATATCTTCTATGCACGTTCTTTGTTTATGTTCTAGATGACCCGATTGATACCCCCCTAAACGTGGAGTGTGCAGGCTAAACAAACATGGCCTGACCCCCCACTGATCTTCTTTCTAGTGTTATTCGAAACAACGATGTAGGCGATGTAGGCGACGAAGGAGACATAGCCGACAAAGGCAACGGTCGTGCTACCCACGGCCTCCACAATATGCACCACCCCAGCGACAGATTGGCACCCCGGACAACTCGGCCTCCGTGCGTCCTCAGGATTCTCCTACCGATCCGGATTCTGCGCGCCCCTCACGGCACCCCGGCCAAACCGGTCAATGCCCTTGTGGCACCCTCCGTGCTGAACCACCATTGCACCGACCTATGGCCAGTCTGTGCCCTCGCGACCGGTTTGCGCCCTCGCGGCCCTCTAGAACCCCTTGCGGCCTGTTGGGAGGCACCTAGTGGGCTGGGCTGAACCTGACGGGCTGGCCCACCCAACGGGTCAGGCCAGACCCAACGGGTCATGACGGGTCAACCCTAATTGGGTTGGGCCGAGTCGGTCCAACCAGGTCAGACCAGAATCGGGCCTACTAAGCCCCTTTACTTTCTTTTGGCCATATAATTGGCATCAGACGTCTGTTAGATGAACATTCAGTTGCGTTGGTTATCTTGGAACATGATGGTATCTTTGAGTATACCCTATTGGAGTTTGGGGTATAGTTGAGATACGGTCAGGTTGGATCGGGCACGAATCCAACCGGGCCCCCGTGACTAATAGGTTAATAAATCATAGACCGACATCCAATTTATGTGTCGTCTACTGCACTGATAACCCAATGACGTGGAGGACCTTTGAGATACTTCTTTTTGGGACTTCATTACAGTTGGAGTATCAACCAGTAGCTCATGGAGTGGATCCTTCCAGTGAAGAGGGAGCAGAGTGCAGAGTCCTAGTAGCTGGCTGAGACCAGACGACTACTAACCATTAGACTCGGAGATACTCTACTAGCCTAGTAAGGAGTGCCTGGTTGTGGTGGCAGATCCATAGTGGATGAGTACGATCTGTGTGATGTGTCAGACCCATGGTACTCCACATGAGGTGTACCTCTACAGGCTACGAGGGGGAGCGCCTGGGTGTGGCGGCAGACCCGTGGTGGGGAGTTCCTGGTTGTGGCAGCATACCCACGGTACTTGACAAGAGGAGTACCTCAGCAGTCCAAGGTTAGTGGGAAGTGCACTTGGTGTCATGGAAGGCCCACTGTACTCAACAGAGGAAAATTTCTCTAGAATCCATGGTTTTTTTAATGTGAATAAAAATCCTAGTTGAGCTGTGTCAGTACATTTGTATTTTCCTCATGACTGAGATAGATCACTTGATAACTTGGGTATATGTATGGGAATATACCTAAGTAAGGTTATTCGTTGATTTGATACTTTGTGGTTTATCCATGTGGTATTTTGTGAGACCTTGAGGGTCTCAGGTTCCCTACTAAGTATCGTTATACTCACCCATGCACGGGATATACCCGCGCCTTGTTGTGTTGGTTACAGATGACAGACAGTGCTGACTGAGGCTGAGAGTAGTAGGACTGGACAGTACCCGGAGGTGGACCTTATGATGAGTCGGTACCCAGAAGAGACTGAAAGATGTGGAGTGCTGAGGAGGCTATCTGTACCTACCCTTCAGGTATGAATCCCATAGGATGACCAGACAACTGTTTTTCCTCTCTTCAGTTGTACTTGTACATCCAGTTCCTTGTACTTTACAGTTAGGCTTGTATTTTCGTCCCCTATTACTTTTCAACACTCAATTGTTATAAATTTTACTTTTTGTTTTTTTAAGTCGTGTGCGTTGTTTTTTGTATTTACAGGTCATAAAGGCAATGCCTCCCCTGTTTTAGGTAATAACTCCTTTGGTGCTAGTCGCATGCCCATGGCCTATGGAAGGCGGGCTTGGGGTAGTTAGGGAACGGGCCCCAGGGGATGGGTCATGAAACATTATATATTCAATTTAATGAAATTAAATTATTCTTTCAATGTGGGAAATAAAAATTTAGTTTGGAAAATTTTTGGTACTTTTCTGATAACTTTCATATTTTGATGAATAGTGAAAAATACTATGTTCTAATTGAAAACAAGTTTTTAATCGAAATAATTTTAGTGATAATTTATAATTTCAAAAGGGTTTCTAGTATAATTAGATTATATTTTTATCATTTAATACAATCTAAGTCATTATATGTAACTTCACATTTAAATTTGACATAAAAGCATGTCAATCTTTTAATAGTTTTTACTTTTTTTAAACCCGTTTTTTGGTTTTGACAATAGGAATTAATTTTAAATTAATAAATGAAACTTCTACGTTTTTAATTTGGTAAAATAGACGTCATTTTTAAATTTGGAATATCAAAACTATCTTTGAGTGAATTTTTGGTATTTTTCTGAAAACCTTCAAATTTTGATGAATAATGAAAAACACTATGTCATTATTTAAAACCAAATTTTTATTTAAATAACAATTTATTTTATTTAAATTTATTTTAAGTCAAAATAGATAATTAATACCTATATAAGTTCAATTTAATTTATTTTTTCATTTTATAATAAAATTAGATATATAAAATTTTATTGAACTTTTTATCCTCTTTTACCCACCTTCTTGGAGCATTTGCAAATTTGCATAAAACATAATTTTACCACTTCTATGAGTTGAATTTAAAAAATAAAAAAGACACTGTTATATCAGTATATAAAATTTGTTTCAATAAGATGAAAATAATTTTTGGTGGATAGTAACTTTTGACTTTAATTTACCGCGGTTAAAAGTAAGTAGTGTTATTAATGGTAAAAATGATATCATAATTACCCTAACACATGTCCTAATTCTATTGGATAAGTTTAATTAGACCCAAAAAAACCTAAGGAATAAAATATGATCCTCTTTGGTCAACATATATTATATTAGAACATTTATTATTATTTTATTTAAAGAAGAGTTAAAATAGTTAAATTCTATGTTTAAAAACTAAACCATATTTAATATAGGGTTATGCATAAGATAAATTGAACTATAAATATTCATTATAAATATAAAAATATTTCCTACATAATGGTGTTTTATTTAAAATTTTTATACATTAAATAATTTAATTTATTTATGACACAATGATGATGTAGTAATTACCTTATTAATGAAAGAATCAAATAAATGGTATTATAAATATTAAAATAAATATAATTTCAAAGTTTTTATGACTTCCACGAATTTTATAGGAGAATATTACATGTTAGGGTTGACTCAATTTACCTTTTTTGAAGTAATCAAGTTTTGATTACTTTCACAAAAACCAAATACCAAATTATATCAAAATTGACATAAATTAATTTTTAAAACAAATACTATATTATTAGTAGATATAATATTCATAAAAATATAAGGTTCATCCAAAAGACTTATATAATATTATGAGGTTAAGAAAAAGGACTTAAATAATATTATATATGTCATTAATTAACCACTTGATTTTCTCTTATAAGTTTAGAGTAATTTTATTAACCATATAGTGTAAGAATACAAGAAGACACAGTAAAAGGTAAAATATTTAACTAAGAGTTAAATATAAAAGATAAGGTTAATATGGTGACCTAAACCTATCTAAAACATACTGGTTGAGTTTTCTAGGAACCATCCTTGCCTTATCCTAGAAATAAATCATTTATGATCCATTAGAAACCGAAAATTATTTTATTATAAAATAATATTTCAGGCTTTTCATAAAGTGGCCATCACCTCTCTTATAAATGGGTACTTCCCCTACTCTCAAAATCATACCTCCAAAGCCCTTTGGCTCAGCCAACCCTACCCAAATATCCTCCAAACTTCCATCACATAAACCAAGTGTACTTAATTTAATCTGAAATCCAACCCAAGGAGCCCTTTTGATCAACTCAAAAAGAAAACACCCGAATAAGAGATAATAATTTCACCACACTCTTTCAAGTTATTTTCACCTTCCAATTCCTTTTTCTTTGTCGTTTCCATTCCAAAATAATAAATCTCGTACCTCCTACATAATTTTATGTTATTATAAATATTTTACAACCATATTCATTATTCTATCCATCCTCTAAATGACAGAGTCACCATACGTGCTTACGTATGGCTTGCCGTCTCCATATCGTGGTGTAGTTTGTTATTCAAACACTTCATTATTTGGATGGATATAATAATGAGTATATCTGATATAAATAATAAAAATAACATGTTAATTATTAAGTACATATGATATACTATCCAATTAAATACTATTTCACCATCAATATAATGATATTTTCGCCTGTGCATACATACGGATAATCGTCTCCACGACGTGATGAGATTTATTCCCATGTTCACCATTCAATGATGATTATAAAAATATAAATTATTAATAAGTATGTAATATATGAAATAATAATGCTACTAGATATATATATCTATATGTATGTACTTAAAGATATATTCTTCACTTACTTCCATCCAATAATATATAAAAAAGGAAACAACGTTTCTGCGTACGTACAGCCCACTGTCTCCATAAATGGTTCCCTACATTTCATATTTCTATCTATTATAAATATTTATATTCTAAATATATATGATATTTAAATCTTGTTTCAGATTCTGGAATTATTTAAATCATGATCTAAATGATACGATAGGAATAACAAGTTAAAACATGTACAATAAAGAAAGATATTATTAACCAAAATGTTAATTTAGCATAAAAAGAATTATTATATGGGTAGTATAATGTAATAAATAAATGATGTATGATATAATAAATATGAATATGGTTCATGTATAATTTAATAACATATTGTGGTCATTATACAAAAGGTTAAATGTACCCTTGACCAATGGAAAGTGCAAGGTAAGGGTTAATTTCAAAATCTCTTTATTATCCAGATTTTTTTACGTAAGTATCCACTTGGACATATTTATTATCCATGTCAATGTTTCATAAAAGTGTATTCAAATGTATTATTTTAATGGAATTTTTACTAAAACATTATTTTAAATGTTTTAAAGATTTTTTCTTCTAAACCTTTGTCATTAATTTCCATGTTTTCAAAATGGTTTTAAGGATTTATTTATGTGGACATGAATATTTTAAATTGATAATTCCTTTAAAAAGTTTCAAAGTGTTAGGGGACACTTTGATTCAAAACTATATTTTAAATTACATTCTTTATATTACTTTTAAATTATTTCATGAAAAAGAGATATTTCTCTCAAATATTTTTATTGATCATTTTCAACAATGTCAACATCCTTTATGGGATATTATTCTTGATCGTGGTTGATTTATTATGATAAAAATCTCCCATACTGAATTTAAGGTTTTATGATATGTTTGACTTTGGATGTGTTCTTTTTATAACATTAATGGTTTATGGATAAAGTATTGACATTTCATATGATAGTTTTAATACGAATGTTTATGTTATGTTTAAACTTTTTCTTATGAGGAATGCATTGGACATAGTAAGTGATGGATGGAGCGCCCAATTACTCCTCGATGCATTGGTAGGTCTCATTAGACAAACTAGTGTCTTGGCATAAGGCCTTGAGAAAATCTTATTTGTAGTCTTGGAACAAGGACTTGACTATGTGGTTATGAAGTCTTGCATTATGCATTCCATCATTAGGAAATTAGCTATTGATATTACATGTGATTATTATACTAGTAAAATATTCATGTGAATAAGTAAATGAAATTATTTGATTTATCATTGCCATATTATTCTGATGTTTATGTTTAAAAGGATTTTGTTTTAGTTTTATACATTGCCTTAAATATTGATGCTTATATATGAATGTTTTCACTATATTTTTATCTTTACTGAGCATCTGAGATCACCCCTTTCTATGTTTTATTTTCCCCAGGATGCGAAAAAGTATATTATGACTGGCCTATAGGGATAGTATAAGGGATATGAATGTGGTCAATGGAGACAATGTTATTGATGTTTTTCATTTTATAATGTAATGTAACATTCATGTATGTAATCTATTTTCCAAGACTACTAAACTGATCGGTCCTTTGGGACTTGATTCATTGTAATCATACCAATATATTAAAATAATGCACCGACTCTGGGTAACTGGGGTCTGGGCATTACAGTTGGTATCAGAAAAATTTTAGCAACAACATTGGAGATAGATTTGGATATACTATGATTAGATAACATTACCGTAAGATAGAATTTGAGGATTAGTATAGAATAAATTCGTAGAATTTTGGTAATGTAGAGATTTTGTGAATTTTCCAAGCAATACATCCATGTCTGGATACGAGCAGGTAGAGATGGATATGGAATAGATGTACCTAGGAGTGAAAACTCTAATGAGGTGTTTCAGGCATGAGGCAGGGTATCCTAGTACACGACAAAGGGCCTTGCTACACTCTTGGTTATGACACTCCCAGGGTATATGCTTAGGTTAATTCAAATTTTCATTACAAGCCATTATGAATGATTTAGGAGTAAATACTTCCTCAAAGAAAAAATTTTATGATTATCGATTATATGCATAATCTTTTCAATTTACATGAGGTATTTTACAAGTTTGGAATTATGAATTGTGATTCATAAACTAACCTAGTGTATGTCAATATTTAGAAATGGAACCTAGTAGAAGGAATCAAAATTCCAGCAATACGCATGATCGAAAGATTAAGAAGGATCATAACTTTCATGGTATTAAGCCAACATTTAAAAGGGAAATAATCCCCCACGTATTCTCGTCATATGAAGAAATAGTATCATGTTTTAATAATACAAGTAATTAATTCTCTGATACCAATGGCTTTGAAGGGAAGCGGTAGAAGAAAATGATGGAAGATAGAAAGATGGATAAAGGGAAGAGGAGAAAGAATGATTTCTCCACATGTGATAACTGTGGAAAGAATCACCTTGGTAAATTCTTGAAGGGAATGGGAGTTTGTTATAAGTGTAGAGAACAGGGACACCAATTATTTGATTTCAAGTGTAAGAAAAAGGTGTCAAATGTACAATGCTTCATCTGTAAGGATTTGGGACACTACACGAATCAATGTCGAAATCATCAGAGTATGCCCCAAATGATGCTATAGGATAAAAATAATGTAATGATACTACTAAAGATGAAGAGTAATGACTACTGTTATTATTTTGTTTATTAAATAATTATTTCATTTGAGTGTTGTATCAATGATGTACTGGTTATATGAATTATGGAAATAAATAAGGATTATACTGCAATACTATTTCATTAAAGATTTAAGATTGTACGGTACCAAATAATGTGAAAAAATTTCAGGTTAAACGTTTTGGAAAATACAAGTTAGTTGGAAAGGTAAACCATAATATGGTCCTAATACTGAGGTAGTGATTTTGGAATAATATATGGTTTATTTGGATAAATTATATTGGATATTCTTGACTACCTTGGAACTGATTAATGATTTGTTTATTCCATAATCGTTGGAATATTCAAAATTTTTGCATATAAGGAGTATATCTAGTATTCTATAATAAATAATCAGGCATGAATGTAATAAATAATGTTTTATTGTAATTTAGGGTGTTACCATAATTTAAATGAATGCATGATTAAGGTATTCATATGTTATTATGTGGAAAAAGAGATCTTCATTTTGTTTACCTTCCTTATAAATTTTGGACTGTGAGTTTGGACCGAAGTATTTTGGATAACTCTAAAGGTTGGAATGGATTAAGTTAAACATTTGATACTATTGTTTAAGGTTTAAAAAATCATAATATTAATTTTTCAGATTATTATACAAAGGACAACTCAGAGGTCGGGCGACAACTCGTCGCGTCCAGCAAGGCCACGAGACATGAACCCACAACCAAACGGAGACAAGGGTAGATCACCTACCACTGGCATATGTGATATCCTTGTTTGGATAATGTCGTTTTTTTAAATAGTATGAAAAATGAATTATAAATTCATTATTTTTGGAACCCTATATGATTAGGATAAATAGAATGTTTTTGAATTCTATTATCTTTTAGAGTGAAAGATGAGTTGGTTGTAGGAATTAGTTGAAGGATGAAACTCTACTTGTCATGTATACTTTTTTTATCTTATTATATGAATAAATTAATTCTTAAACTTTATGGAAGGGATCTTAAAACCCAAAATGTGTTATCCTAATACCTTAGGTTTTTTTTGAACTAACACTATTTTAAATCATCATACATTGATGGCATTGAGGCCCTAAATTTTACACTTTTTTGTGACTGATGACCTCAACCAATCCCTATAAATATTTACGTTTTCCCTCCAATTATGTGTATCTTATTTAAACCGATGTTCTCTTAATCGAGATCTTAATTTGGTGGTATCTTTTTTAATCCCTTTCCCTCTTATTAAGACTAAATTTTATTTACCCAATTTCCGATGTGGGTTTTCCACAAAGGTTTTTTTCTTATTTTTAACCATTTATTTTTGATAAAAAAAATTATAATTGAGAGGATTCAATTTATTGTAGTAAGGTAGAATGTAAGACCTCAATATTTCATATTACATTGTCTCATTAATGTAATTCAATAGATTTCACTACACACAACATTGAGTTTGAGCACACCACAACTTACAAACTAGCCATTCAAAAAGAATTTATAAATAGTATTAAATACATTTTGAATCTTATATACTCTACATAATTTAACATCCATATTATATATTTCTAAAACATTATATTAGAACAAATTCATTCTTTTCAGATAAAAGAAGTATTTTTTAAAAAATGAAATTTTATCTCCTTTTAATGTAGAACCCTTTTTAAAACCAATATTTGACACATTTATATATTCAATTTAATGAAATTCAATTCTTATTTAGAATTGGGACATAAATAATTTAGTATGGATAAATTTTTGGTAATTTTCTGATAACTTTCATATTTTGACGAATAGTGAAAAATAATATGTTTTAATTGAAAAAAAACCTTTTTAATCAAAATATATTATAGTTTTAAATTATGAATTTGAAAGTTTTTTCAGTATAATTAGATTATATTTTTTTCATTTAACATAATTTAAGTCATTATAAGTAATTTCACATTTAAATTTTACGTAAACACATGTCGATCTTTTGATAGTTTAATACTTTTTTAAACCCCGTTTTTTGGTTTTGACAACGGGAATTAATTTTAAATTAATAAATGAAACTTCTATATTGAGAATTTGGTAAAATAGACTTCATTTTTGAATTCAGAATATCAAAATTATCTTTGGGTGAATTTTTGGTATTTTCTGAAAACCTTCAATTTTTATGAATAGTGAAAAACACTGCATTATTATTTAAAACCGAGTATTTATTTAAATAATTATTTATTTTATTTAAATTTATTTTAAATAAAAATAGATATATAATACCTATATAAGTTCAATTTAATTCATTGGAGTCATTTTATAATAAAATTAGATGTATAAAACTTTGTTGAACTTTTTAACCTCATTTACCCACCTTCAAGGAGTATTTGCAAATTTGCATAAAACATAATTTTACCACTTTGGTGAGTTGAATTTAAAATATCCAAGAGACATGGTTGATATAAATATGTAAAATTTGGTTCAATAAGATTAAAATATTTTTTGTAGAATAGTATCTTCTGAATTTTATTTACCCCAGTTAAAAGTAAATATGGTAATTATGTGTAAAAATGATATCATAATTACCCTAACACAGGTCGTAATTCCATTTTTTAAGTGGAATTAGACCAAAAACACCCTTATGAATAAAATATGATCTCATTTCTTCCATTTGGATTAGATTAGGTCATTTATTATTATTTTATTTATAGAATAGTTAAAAGAGTTAAAATCAAAATTTAATAACTAATAAAATTTTAATATATGGTTATACATACGATAAATTGAACTATAAATAATCATTATAAATATAAAAAGCTTCCCTACATAATTTTATTTTATTTATAATTTTTATTCATTAAATAAAATAATTTATTTATGACACAACGATGAGGCAGTAATTACGTTATTAATGAAGGAATCAAATAAATGGTATTATAAATATTAAAATAAAAATAATTTCATAGTTTTTATGACATCCAAGAATTTATTAGGTGCATATGACATGTTAGGGTTGATTCAATGAATATTATTTTAATTAATAAATTTTTGATGACTTTCACAAAAACAAAATACCAAATAATATCAAAATTGACATAAATTAATTTTTAAAACAAATACAATATTATTAGTTGATATATTATTCCAAAAAAATATAAGGTTAGAAAAAAGGGATTAAATAATATTATATAGTTCATTAATGAACCACTTGAGGTTCTATTGTATTTTTAGAGTAAGTTTATTAATCATATAGTGTAATAATACAAGAAAACATGGTAAAGGTTAAAATATTTAACTAAGAGTTAAATCTAAAATATAAGGTTAATATGGTTACCTAAACCTATCTAAAACCTATTTGTTGAGTTTTTTTAGATATATACCCACCTTATAATAGAAATAAATCATTTTGGAGCCATTATAAATCGAAAATTATTTTAATATAAAATAATATTTCAAGCTTTTCCGAAAGTGACCCTCACCTATCTAATAAAAGGGTACTTCCCCATCTCTCAAAATCACAAATCCAAAGCCATTTGGGTTAGCCAAAACCTTCCCAAATATCCTCCCAACTTCCATAAAATAGACCTAGATACCTTAATTTGATCATAAATCCAACCTAAGGATCCATTTAGGTCAACTCAAAAGGAAACTCCCGAAGAAGAGGTAATAATTTCACCAACCTGTTTCACGTTCTTTTCATCTTCCACTTCCACTTTATTTGTCGTTTCCATTCAAAAATAATCATTCTAGTATGTCCTACATACTGTGATGTTATTATATGTATGGTACAATAATTTTCATTATTCTATCCTTCCTCTAAATGATAAAGTCACCATATGTGTGTACATACAGCTCACCGTCTCCATGTCGTGGTGTGGTTTGTTATTCAAACAATACATTATTTGGATGGGTACAATAATTAGTATAACTGATGTAAATAAAAAATATAACATGTTAATGATTCTATAAATATTGTATATTATCCAATTACATACGATTTTACCACCAAAATAATGATATTGTCGCTCGTGTGTACGTACAAATTACCGTTTCCACAACGCGATGAGATTCATTCCCACGTTCACCATTCAACGATGATTATAAGAATATATATTATTAATAAGTGTGTAATATATGATATAACAATGCTACTATAGATATATATATATATATGTACTTAAATATATCTTATTCAATTACTTCTGTTTAATATGATATGAAAAAAGAAATAATTTTTATGCCTACGTACGGCCTACTGTCTCCACAAACAGTGTAACACCCCAAGATTTCATAGGACGTTATTTCTTCAATGTAATACAATAAATTTTACTACACGCAACACCCAGTTCAAGCGCACCATGACTTACCAAACTAGCCGTTCAAAAGAGGTTATGAATAGTATTAAATAAAATTTTAACTTTATATAATCTTTATAATTTTTGAATCCATATTATGAGTTTCCTAGACTTGATGAAAAAACAAATTCTTTTTTTTCCGATAAAAGAAGTATTTTTTTAAAATGTAATTTTACCTCCTTTTAATGGAAAACCCTTTTTTAATCCAATATTTGAAACTTTTATATATTCAATTTGACAAAATAAACTTCTTCTTTAGAATCAGGACATAAGAATTTAGTTTCAATAAATTTTTGGTGTTTTTCTGATAAGTTTCATATTTGGGTGAATAGTGAAAAGTACTATATTTTAACGAAAAACAACTTTTTTAATCAAAATAATTTGTAGTGTTAAATTATACATTTGAATGGTCTGGAAGGATAAATAGATTATATTTTTACCATTTAATCGAATGTTATTTTTTGGAAATAATTTCAATTTGAAATTGAACATAAACAAGTATCAATCTTTTGTTAGTTATTATTTCGTAAAAACACACTTTTTGGTTTTGACAATGGGAATTAATTTTAAATTAATAAGTGAAACTTCTATGTGTTTAATTTTTTAAAATAGGCTTAATTTTTGAATTCATAATATAAAAATTATCTTAGGGTGATACTTTGGTATTTTTCTGAAAACTTTCAATTTTTGATGAAAAGTGAAAAACACTAAGTTATTGGTTAAAATCGACTTTTTATTTAAACAATTATTTATTTTATTTAATTTTATTTTAGGTGAAAATAGATACATAATACCTATATAATTTCAATATAATTTATTGCTGTCATTTTATAATAAGTTTAGATATATAAAAAGATTATTGAACTTTTTACCGTCTTTTACCCACCTCCTTGAAGCATTTACAAATTTGCATAAAACATAATTTTACCGCTTATATGAGTCGAATTTCAAAAATATGAGAAACACGGTTAATATTAGTAAGTAAAATGTGGTTCAATAAGATGAAAATAATTTTTGGTGTGTAGTAACTTTTTACTTTTATTTTCCGCGGTTAAAAGTAAATAGGGTAAATAAGGGTAAAAATGATATTATTATTACCCTAACACATGTCCTAATTCAATTGGATAAGTGTAATTCAGACAAAAAACAACCATAGGAATAAAATATTATCCTCTAGGTCTACATGGATTAGATTATGACATTTATTATTCTTTAATTAAAAGATGAGTTAAAAGTGTTAAATTCAAAGTTTAATAACTAAAAAAAATTAATATAGGGTTAAACCTAGGTTAAATTCGAATATAAATATTAATTAGAAATATAAAATTATTTCCTACATAATGGTATTTAATTTATAATGTTGAGAAGTTAAAAAATTTAATTTATTTATGATACAATGATGATGTAGTAATTACTTTATTTGTGAAATATTAAAATAATTGATATTATAAATACCCAAATAAATGTAATTTGAGACTTTTTATGAATTCCACTAATTTTTTTGGTTAATATTACATATTAGGGTAGATTAAATGAATTTTTGTTGAAGTAATAATGTTGTTATAAATTTAGAAAAAACAAAATACCAAATAGTGTCAAAATTGACATAAAAGTATTTTTAAAACAAATATTATATTATTAAATGGTATTATATTCCTAAAAATATAAGGTTCATCCAAAGAGCTTAAATACTATTATATATGTCATTAATTAACCACTTTGGGTTCTCTTGGTAGTTTATATTTTGTTTATAAAACATATAATATAGAAATACAAAGAGACATGGAAAATGTCAAACTATTTAACTAAGAGTTAAATCTAAAATATAAGGTTAATATAGTGACCCAAACCTATCTAAAACCTATTGGATGAGTGGATGTGGACCCCTCCACACCTTAGAATTTAAATAATTCATTTTGGAGCCATTAGAAACCGAAAATGAATTTATTATAAAATAATATTTTATGTTTTTCCTAAGATTCCCCTCACCCCTCTTATAAAAGGGCACTTCCCCTTCTCTCAAATTCACACCTCCAAAGCCATTTGGATCGGCCAAACCCGGACCAAATATCCTCCCAAAATTCCTTCCTTAATCCTAGAGGCCTTACATTGGTCATAAATCCAACATAATGAGCCCTTATGAACAAATCAAAAAGAAGAACCCGAAAAATAGGTAAATATTTCATCACATCATTCAAGTTCCCTCCTTCTTCCACTTCCTCTTTCTTTGTTTTTTGCATTGTAAAAAAATAACTCCAGTATGTTATATATATTGTTATGTTATTATATAAATGTTACCACCATATTCCTTATTCTATCTATCCTATAAATGAAAGAGTCACCATACGTTCGTACGTATGCATTACCGTCTCCACGTCGTGGTTTAGTTTGTTATTCAAACACTTCATTATTTGGATGGGTATAATAATGAGTATAACTGTTGTAAATAATAAATATAACATTTGAATGATTCTGTATGTATTATATACCATCCAATTACATACGATTTCACCATCAATATAATGATATTGTCGCTCGTGCATACGTACGGATTGCCGTCTCCACGACGAGATGAGATTCATTTACGTGTTCACCATTTAATAATGATTATAAAATTTATATCATTAATAATTATGTAAGACATGACACAATAATTCTATTGGAGATATATATATATATTTACTTACATATATTTTATTCACTTAGTTCTGTTCAATATGATATTAAAATGAAAAGAGCGTTTATGCGTACGCACGGACTACAGTCTCCATAAATGGTGTTTTCCATTTCATATATATGTCTATTATACATATTTATATTCTAGATATATATGATATATAAATAATGTTTCATTTTATGGAATTATTTAAATCATGATCTAAGTGATACAATCCAGAGTAACAAGTTAAAACACGTACGATAATGAAATCGATTTTGACACAAAATGTCAATTTTACATGGAAATTATTATTAAATGGGTAGTATAATGTAATAAATGAATCATGTACGATATCATAAATATTAACATGGTTCTGGTATAGTTTAATAACATACTATAGTATTCATATATTAGGTTAAACGTACCCTTGACTAAAGGAAAGTGCAAGGTAAGAGTTAATTTCACAATCTCTTTATTATCCGAGGTTGTTTTTACGTTAGTATCTACTAGGAAAAATTTATTATCCATGTCCATGTTTCATGAAAGCGTTTTCAAAGGGATTATTTTAAGGGACTTTATTTTTACAAAAACATCATTTTAAATGTTTTAAACATTTATTCCTCTAAATCATTTTCATTAATGTCCATGTTTTCAAAATGGTTTTTAAGGATTTATCTATATGGACATGAATGTTTTTAAAATGTTAATTCCTTTCAAAAGCTTCAAAATGGTATAGGAAAATTTGATTCAAAAATTTCTTTAAATTTATTCCTTTTTAAATTTTGTGAATTTTAAATGTTTTCATGAAAAATGGATATTTCTCTCAAAGATTTTTACAAATCATTTTCATCTACGTCAACATCCTTTGATGGATTTTAAACTTGTTTGAAGATGATTTATTATGATACAAATCTTCCATATTTTATTGATGGTTTTGTGATATGTTTGACTATGGATTTTTTACTTTTATACAATTCATGGTTTATGGGTAAAGTATTGACATTTCATGTGCTAGTTTTAATACGAATGTTTATGTTATGTTTAAAACTTTTCATTTGAGGAATGCATTGGACTTAGTATGTGAAGGGTGGAGCCCGCTATAGCTCCTCGATGCATCAGTAGGTCTCATGAGACAAAAAAGTGTCTTCGCACAAGGCCTTGAAAAAATATTATTTTTAGTCTTCGCATAAGGGCTTGACTATGTGGTTATGAAATTCTGGCATTATGCATTCCATCATTATAAAAGTGTCTATTGATATGGCATGTGATTATTCGACTAGTAGAGTATCCATGTGAGTAATTAAATGGAATTATTGTGATTTATATTTTCTATATTATGATGATGTTTATGTTTAAAAGACTTTTGTTTTATTTTTATACATTGCCTTAAATATTTGTGCTTATTTATGAATGTTTCCGCTATATTATTATCCTTACTAAGCATCTGAGGTCACCCCTTTCTATGTTTTATTTTTTCCAGGATTCCAAGAAGTGCATTGTGATTGATATACAGGGTTAAGCTAAGGAAATAATGGAATTAATAATGGATTATTTATATTTTGTTGTATTTTATAATATGTAACTTAACATTAATATATGTAATCTATTTTCCAAGACAGCTAATCCGATCGGTACTTCGGGACTTGATTCCTTGTAATTTTACCAATGTATTAAAATAATGCACCGACTCCGGGTAACTGGGGTCGGGGCGTTATAGTTGGCATCAGAGGAATTTTAGAAATAACCTTGGAAATGAGATTTAGTTAAACTCTGATTAGCGCACATTACCCTAATATAGACATTGAAGATTAGTATAGAAGAACAACCTAGAATTTTGGTACTGTAGAGATTTTTTGTGTTTTCCAAACAATACATCCCTGTCTAGATACGAGCAGGTAGAGGCGGCTGTGGCACAGATGTACCTAGGGGTAAAACCTGAAAACATAGCTTTGATCTAGACTCGAATGGGAACTAGTGCATGACAATGTGCCTTGCTGTACACATGGTTATGACACTCTCGAGGGATATGCTTAGGATAATTCTCGTTTTTTGTACAAACCACTATGAAGGGTTTATGAGTATATACCTCCTCAATGAAAACATTTTTGTGATTATGGATTATATCCATAAACTATTCAATTTACATTAGGTATTTTACTTGTTTGGAATTCTGAATTTTGATTCATAAACTGACCTAGTGTATGACATTGATTAGAAATGATGCCCAACAGAAGGAATGAGAAATCCTACAATACGTATGATCCGAAGAGTAATAAGGGTCATATCATTCATGGTATTAAGCCAACATTTAGAAGGTAAATAGTCTCCCATGTATTCTCAACATATGAAGACATAATATCTTGTGATAATAAGATAATTAAATAATTATTTGAGTCTTATGGATTTGAAGGGAAGCAAGAGAAGAAAAGGAATGTAGAGAGAAAGAGGGATAAAGGGATGAGGGGAAAGAAAGTTTTTTCCATATGTGATAAATGTGGAAATAATCACCTTGGTAAATGATTGATGAGAATGATATTTTGTTATAAGTGTGGACACCAAGTACGTGAATTCAAGGGTAAAAAAAAGTTTTCAAAAGTAAAATGCTCCATCTGCAAGGTGTTGATACACTACATGAATCAATGTCTTAATCATAACAGTATACCGCAAATGATGTTATTGGATAATAATCATGTTACGATACTACCTCAGATGAAGAGGAATGACTACTGCTCCAATGTTTTTATTATAGAATTATTTCATTTGAGTGTTGTATCAACAGTATACTAGTTATATGAATTATGGAGATAAATAAGGATTGTACTGCAGTACTATTTTATTGAGGATTTGAGATTATATGGTTCTAAGAAACGTGGATTAATAGTAAGATAAAATTTTTGTAAAATAAATGGTTGAAGAAATGGTAATCCTTAATATGGTCCTGATAATGAGGAAGTGATTTTGAAATAAGATATGGTTGATTTGGATAAATTATATTGGATATTATTGACTACCTTGAAACATATTAATGATTTGTATATTCCATCATTGTTGGAGTTTACAACATTTTTGTATGGAATGATTATATCCAGTATTCTATAAGGAATAAGGGAGCATTAATGTAATCAATAAGGTTTTAAGGTAATTCAGGGTGTTTTAGTGTTTTAAAAGAATACATGATGAAGGCTTTCACATGTTATTACCTGAAAAAAAGGATCATCATTATGTTTAACTTCCTTATAAATTCTGGACTGAGAGTCTGGATAGAAGTATTTTGGATATCTCTAAAGGTTGGAATGGATTAAGTTTGAGATTGGATACTATTGTTAAGGTTTTTTTGGATTATTACAAAAATGACAACTCAGATGTCGGGTGACAACTAGTCGCGTCTGGCCAGGCCGTGAGACTTGAACCCACAACCAAAGAGTGACAAGGGTGCATCACCTATAACTGGACTACGTGATGTTCTGGTTTGTATAATTTAGTTTTTTTAAATAGTCTGAAAAATAAATTATAAATTCATTATTTTTGGAACCCTATACAATTAGGATAAACAGAATATTTTTTTTGAATCTTTTGGAGTGAAATTTGAGTTTTCGGTCGGAAATAGTAGAAGGATGAAACTCTACTTTTCAAGAATAAATAAATATATATATATATATATACATAGTTTGTTTTCCTCTTATTAAGACTAAATTTTATTAACCCAATTTTTGATCTGGGTTTCCCACAAAGGTTTTTTCTATTTTCAACCTTTTATTTTTTAAAAACAATTTCAAATTGTGATAACACAATTTATTGAAGGAGTGAATAATTTAATCCCCCAGGATTTCATAGTACATTATTTCTTCAAAGTAATTCAATAACATTCACTACACACAACATCGCGTACCACGACTTACCAAACTAGCCGTTCAAAAGAGGTTATGAATAGTATTGACTAGATTTTGAACATTATATAATTGTTATAATTTTTGAAATTATATTATGAGTTTCTTATACATAATGAAGAAACAAATTCTTTTTTACCGATAAAATAATTAGTTTTTTTAAAATGCAATTTTACCGCCTTTTAATGGAGAATCCTTTTTCAATCCAATATTGTAAACTTTTATATATTCAATTTGAAAAAATAAACTTCTTCTTTATATTTGTGACAAAATAATTTAGTTTCAATAAATTTTTTGTGTTTTTTTTGACAAATTTTATATTTGGGTGAATAGTAAATAATACTATATTTTAACCGAAAACAACTTTTTTAATCAAAATAATTTGTACTGTTAAATTTTACATTTTAACGATTTGTAAGTATAAATAGATTATATTTTTACCATTCAATCCAATGTTATTAGTTGTAGATAATTTCACTTTGAAATTGAACAAAAACAAGTATCAATATTTTGTTTGTTATTATTTCATTAAAACACGCTTTTTGGTATTGAAAATGGGAATTCATTTTAAATTAATAAATGAAACTTATATGTTTTGAATTTGGTAAAATAGAATTAATTTTTTAATTCATAATATCAAAATTATCATAGGGTGGAATTTTGGTATTTTTCTAAAAACATCCATTTTTGATGAATAGTAAAAAACTAAGTTATTGGTTAAAACCAACTTTCTATTTAAATAAATATTTATTACATTAAAATTAATTTTATGTCAAAATAGATACATAATACCTATATAACTTCAATATAATTCATTGGAGTCATTTTATAATAAGTTTAGATATATAAAAATTTTGTTGAAATTTTTACCGCCTTTTACCTAACTCCTAGGAGCGTTTCTAAATTAGCTTAAAACATAATTTTACCACATCTGTGAGTCGAATTTCAAAAATCCTAGAAACATAGTTAATAACATTAAGTAAAATTTGGTTCAATAAGATGAAAAGGATTTTTGGTGAATAGTAACTTTTCACTTTTATTTGACGCGGTTAAAAGTAAATAGGGTAATTAAGTGTAAAAATGTTATTATTATTACCCTAAAACATCTTCTAATTCTATTGGATAAGTGAAATTTGACTAAAAACAACCTTATAAATAATATATGATCCTTTATATCCACTTGTATTAGATTATGACTTATATTATTATTTAATTCAAATAAGAGTTAAAAGTGCTAAATTCAATGTTTAATAACTAAACCATTTTTAATATAGGGTTACAAAGAGGATAAATATGACTATAAATATTCATTAGAAATATAAAAGGATTTAATAAATAATTTTATTTTTTTTATAATTTTTATACATTAAATATTTTAATTTATTTATGACACATTGATGATGCAGTAATTACCTAATTAATGAAATATTAAAATATTTGATATTATAAATACCCAAATAAATGTCATTTTAGACATTTAATGATATAAAATAATTTTCTAGGTTAATATGACATATTATGGTGGATGAAATGAATTTTTTCCGAAGTAATAATGCTGTTATGAATTTAGAAATACCAAAATACCAAATAGTGTCAAAATTGACATAAAAGGGTTTTTAAAACAAATATTATATTATTAATTGGTATTCTATTCCTAAAAATCTAAGGTTCGGGAAAAGGGCTTAAATACTATTATATATGTCATTATTGAACCACTTAGGGTTCTCTTGGAAGTTTATAGTTTGTTTATTAACCATATAATATAAAACTACAATGAGACATGGTAAATGTCAAACTATTTATCAAAGAGGTAAATCTAAAAGATAAGGTTAATATAGTGACCCAAACCTGCCTAAAACCTATTGGTTGAGTTTTTTTCGACTCATCCCCACCTTATCATTTAAATAATTTATTTTTGAGACATTATAAAGAGAAAATGAATTTATTATAAAATAATATTTTAAGTTTTTCCTCAGATGCCCCTCACCCCTCTTATAAAAGGGAACTTCCCCTTCTCTCAAATTCACACCTCCAAAGACATTTGGCTCGGCCAACCCCTACCCTAATATCATCCAAAATTCCTCCCTTAATCCTAGAGGCCTTACATTGGTTATAAATCCATCGTAAGAAGCCCTTTTGATCAAATAAAAGGAATAACCCGAAAATGAGGTAAATATTTCATCACATCTTTCAAGTTCTTTCCTTCTTCCTCTTCCTATTTCTTTGTTGTTTAAATTATAAAATAATAACTCCAGTATCATCTATATTATGTGATGTTATTATATAAATGTTATAACCATATTAATTATTCTATCTATCCTATAAATGACAAAGTCACCATACATGTGTACGTACGGATTGTCGTCTCCACGTCATGGAGTAGTTTGTTATTCAAACACTTCATTATTTGGATGGGTATAATAATGAGTATAAATAATGTAAATAATATATATAACATTTTAATTATTATTTTTATAGGATATAACATCCAATTACATATGATTTTTCCATCAATATAATGATATTTTCGCTCGTGCATACGTACGGATTACCATCTCCACGACGTGATGAGATTCATTTCCATGTTCACCATTCAATGAGGATTATAAAATATATATCATTAATAATTATGTAATATATGACATAATAATTATTCTGTAGAGATATATATGTGTGTGTGTGTGTGTGTGTGTGTGTGTTTATGTGTGTACTTACATAAATCTTACTCACTTAGTTCTGTTCAATACGATATGAAAACGGAAACAGCGTTTATGCGTACGCACGGACAACGGTATCCATAAATGGTGTTTTCCATTTCATATATATGTCTATTATAATTATTTATATTCTATATAAATGATATATAAATCATTTTTTATATTTTGGAAGTATTTAAATTTTGATCTAAGTAATACAATCAAGAGTAACAAGTTAAAACATGTACGATAAAGAAAACACGATTATTACACGAAATGTTAATTTAACATGGAAATTATTAATAAATGGGTAGTATAAAGTCATATATGAATCATGTATGTTATCATAAATATTAATATGGTTCTGTTATAATTTAATAACATACTACAGTCTTCATACAAGAGGTTAAACATACCCTCGACCAAAGGAAAGTGCAAGGTAAGGGTTAATTTCACAATCTCTTTGTTATTCGAGGTTGTTTTTACGTAAGTATCTACTAGGACATATTTATTATCCATGTCCATTTTTCATGAATAAGTTTTCAAAGGGATTATTTTAAGGGACTTGTTTTTACCAAAACATCAATTTATATGTTTTAAATATTTATTCCTCTAAATCATTCTCATTAATGTCCATGTTTTCAAAATGAGTTTAAAGGATTTATCTATACATAAATTAATGTTTTTAAAATGTTGATTCCTTTCAAAAGTTTCAACATGGTATGGGACACTTTGATTCAAAAATATCTTGAAAAGTATTCCTTTCTAAATTTTGTGACTTTTAAATGTTTTCATGAAAAATATAAATTTCTCTCAGAGAGTTTTACAAATTATTTTCATCTACGTCAACATCCTTTGATGGATTTTAACTTGTTTGAAGATGATTTATTATGATAAAAATATTCCATACTGTATTGAAGGTTTTCGGATATTTTTGACTATGGATGTTTTATTTTTATAAAATTCATGGTTTATGGATAAATTATTGACATTTTGTATGCTAGTTCTAATACTAATTATTATGTTATGTTTAAACCTTTTCATATGAGGAATTCATTGGAATTAGTATGTGATGGGTGGATCCCTCTATAGTTTCTTGATGCATCGGTAGGTCTCATGAGACAAACTAGTGTCTTGGCACAAAGCCTTGAAAAAATCTTATTTTTAGTATTGGCACAAGGCCTTCACTATGTGGTTATGAAAGTCTGGCATTATGCATTTCATCATTATGAAAGTGGCTATTGATATTGCATGTGATTATTCGACTAGTAGATTATCCATGTGAGTAAGTAAATGGAATTATTGTGATTTTTATTTTCCATATTATGATGTAGTTTAGGTTGAAAAGGCATTTGTTTTAGTTTTATACATGGCCTTTAATGTTTATTCTTATTTATGAAAGTTTCTGCTGAATTTTTATCCTTACTGAGCATCTGAGCTCACCCCTTTCTATGATTTATTTTTCCCAGGATTCCAAGAAGTGCATTGTTATTGATATGTAGGGTTATGCTAAGGGAATAATGGAATTCATAATCGATTATTTATGTTGTGTTGTATGTTATAATGTGTAATATAACATTCATATATGTAATCTATTTTCCAAGATTGCTAAACCGGTCGGTCCTTCAGGACTTGATTCCTTGTAATCATACCAATGTATTAAAATAATTCACCGACTCTGGGTAACTATTATTGGGGCGTTACAGTTGGTATCAGAGAAAGTTTAGAAATAACCTCGAAAACTAGATTTAGATAAACTCTGATTAGATCACATTACCCTAACATAGACTTTGAGGATTAGTATATATGAAATTCATATAATTTTGTTTCTATAGAGACTTTTAATGTTTTCAAATCAATATATCCATGTCTAGATACGAGTAGGTAGAGGAGGCTCTGGCACAGATGTACCTAGGGGTAAAACCCAAAAACATCGCTTTAAGCTAGACTCGAATGGGAACGAGTGCACGACAATGGGCCTTGCTGCACTCTTGATTATGAAACTTCTGGGGGATATGCTTAAGATAATTCTCATTTTCATTACAACCCACTATGAAGGGTTTATGAGTATATAGATCCTCAATGAAAAAGTTTTTGTGATTATGGAATATATCTATAAACTGATCAATTTACCTTAGGTATTTTACATGTTTGGAATTCTGAATTGTGATTCATAAAGTCACCTAGTGTATTCCATTGTTTCGAAATGGCACCCAATAGAATGAATGAGAACTCCAGCAATACATATGATCCAAAGAGTAAGAATGTTCATATCATTCAGGGTATTAAGAAAGAATTTATAAGGGAAATAGTATCCCATGTATTCTCAACATATGAAGAAATAATATCATGTGTTAGTAAGATAAGTAAATGATTCGTTGAATCCTATGGCTTTGAAGGGATGTAAGAGAAGAAAAGGATGGTAGAGAGAAAGAAAGATAATGGGATGAGGGAAAAAAAGGATTCTCCCATATGTGATAAATGTGGAAATGATAACCTTGGTAAATTCTTGATGGGAATGGGAGTTTGTTATAAGTGTGGACACCATGTAAGTTATTTCAAGGGTAAGAAAAAGTTTTCAAATGTAAAATGATTCATCTTCAAGGAATTGAGACACTACACGAATCAATTTCCCAGTCATAAATCTATACCACAAATGATGTTATTGGATAATAATCAAGTTATGATACTACCTCAGATGAAGAGGAATGACTCGTGTTCTTATGTTGTTATTATAGAATTATTTCATTTGAGTGTTGTATAAATAGTATAATATTTATATGAATTATGGAGATAAATAAGGATTATACTGAAGTAATATTTTATTGAGGATTTGAGATTATATGGTTCTAAGAAACTGGCTTAACAGAAAGACACACTTTTTGGAAAAAGCATGGTTGAAGGAAATGTAATCCTTAATATGGTCCTGATAATGAGGGAGTGATTTTGGAATAAGAGATGGTTTATTTGGATAAATTATATTGGATATTCATGACTACCTTGAAACAGATTAATGATTTGTATATTCCATCATTTATGGAGTTTACAAAATTTTTGGATAGAATGAGTATATCCAGTATTCTATAAAGAATAAGGGATCATGAATGTAATCAATAAGGTTTTAAGGTAATTCAGGATGTTGTAGTGTTTTAAAAGAATATATTATGAAGGCATTCACATGTTATTACCTGAAAAAAATGATCTTCATTGTGTTTAACTTCTTTATAAATTTTGGACAAAGAGTTTGGATAGAATTATTTTGGATATGTCTAAAGGTTGAAATGGATTAATTTTGATATTGGATACTATTGTTAAGTTTATTTTTGGATTGTTATAAAAAAGACAGCCCGGAGGTCGGGCGACAACTAGTCGCATCCAACAAGGCCGCGAGACATGAACCTGCAATTGAAGAGTGACAAGGGTGCATCACCTACGACTGGACTACGTGATGTACTGGTTTATATAATTTATTTTTTTTAAATAGTCCGAAAAATGAATTATAAATTCATTATTTTTGAAACTCTTTACGATTAGGATAAATAAATTCTTTTTTTGAAATATTTTTGAGTGAATGTTGTGTTTTTCGGTAGGAATTAGTTTAAGTATGAAACTCCACTTGTCAACTATATATATATATATAATTTTTTTCTTTTATTAAGACTAAATTTTATTAACCCAATTTCCGATGTGGGTTTTCCCACAAAGGTATTTTCTATTTCAACCTTTTATTTTTTATAAACAAATTCAAATTTTTAGGACGCAATTTATTTAAGGAAGGAAGAATGTAACACCCCATGATTTCATAGTATATTTTTTCTTCAAAGTAATTCAATAAATAGCACTACACGCAACACCGAGTTCAAGCGCACCATGACTTACCAAACTAGCCGTTCAAAAGTGGTTATGAATAGTATTTACGAGATTTTGAACATTATATAATATTTATAATTTTAGAATTCATATTATGATTATCTTAGGCATAATGAAAAAATAAATTCTTTTTTTAGATAAAAGAAGTAATTTTTTTAAAATGCAATTTTACCGCCTTTTAATGGTGAATCCTTTTTAAATAAAATATCTTAATCTTTTATATATTCAATTTGAAAAAATAAAAATCTTCTTTAGAATCGAGACATAATAATTTAGTTTCAATAAATTTTTGGTGTTTTTCTGATAACTTTTATATCTAGATGAATAATGAAAAATACTATATTTTAACTGAGAACAACTTTTTTATCAAAACAATTTGTAATGATAAATTATAAATTTTAATGATTTGGAAGTATAAATAGATTATATTTTTACCATTTAATCCAATTTTATTCATTGGAAATAATTCCACTTTGAAATTGAACATAAACAAGTATCAATCTTTTGTTTGTTATTATTTCTTAAAAACACACCTTTTGGTTTTGACAATGGGAATTAATTTTAAATTAATAAATGAAACTTCTATGTTTTCAATTTTATAAAATAGACTTAATTTTTGAATTCATAGTATCAAAATTATCTTACAGTAAAATTTTTGAATTTTTCTGAAAACTTTCCATTTTTGATGAATAGTGAAAAACACTAAGTTGTTGGTTAAAACCGACATTTATTTAAATAATTATTTATTTTATTTAAATTTATTTTCTGTCAAAATAGATACATAATACCTATATAATTTCTATATAATTCATTGGATTCATTTTATAATAAGTTTAGATATATAAAAATTTTATTGAACTTTTTACCGTCTTTTACCCACCTCCTATGAGCATTTGAAAATTTTCATAAAACATAATTTAACCACTTCTATGAGTCTAATTTCAAAAATTTGTGGAAAAAGGTTAATATCAGTATGTTAAATTTGGTTCAATAAGTTGAAAATAATATTTGGTGAATAGTAACTTTTTACTTTTATTTACCGCGGTTAAAAGTAAATAGGGTAATTTGGGGTAAAAATGATAAAATTATTACCCTACCACATGTCCTAATTCTATTGGATATGTGTAATTCCACAAAAAATAACCATAGGAATAAAATATGATCCTTTAGTTCCACTTGTATTAGATTATGACATTTATTATTACTTAATTCAAAGAAGAGTTAAAAATGATAAATTCAATGTTTAATAACAAAACAATTTTTAATATGGTGTTTTACATAGGATAAATTTGACTATAAATATTCATTAGAAAGATAAAACTAGTTCCTACATAATGGTATTTTATTTATAATTTTTAGACATTAAATAATTTAATTTATTTATGACACAATGATGATGCTTTAGTTACCTTATTAATCAAATATTAAAATAGATGATATTATAAATACCATAATAAATATAATTTTTTGACTTTTTATGAATTAAACTAAAATTATAGGTTAATATGAAATAATAGGTTTGAATAAAAGAATTTTTTTCGAATTAAAAATGCTTCTATGAATTTAGAAAAAACAAAATACCAAATAGTGTATAATTTGACATAAAAGTGTTTTTAAAACAAATATTACAGTATTAATAGGTATTCTATTCCCAAAAATATAAAGTTCAAAAAAAGGGCTTAAATACTATTATATATGTAATTAATTATCCACTTGGGGTTCTCTTGGAAGTTTATAGTACGTTTATTAACCATATAATATTAAAATACAAAGGGAAATGGTAAATCTCAAACTATTTAACTAAGAGTTAAATCTAAAAGATAAGGTTAATATAGTGACCCAAACAAGTCTAAAACCTATATTTTGAGTTTTTATAGACCCATAACCACCGTATGATTTAAATAATTTATTTTCTAGAAATTATAAACCGAAAGTAAATTTATTATAAAATAATATTTTAATTTTTACATAAGATATACCTCACCCCATTTATGAAAGGGAACTTCACCTTCTCTCATATTCACACATCCAAAGCCATTTTTCTCAGCCAAACCCTGCCCATATATCCTCCCAACATTACTCCCTTCATCCTAGAGGCCATAAATTGGTTATAAATCCAACCTAAGTAGCCCTTTCGATCAAATCAAATGGAAGAACCCGAAAAAAAGGTTAATATTACATCCCATCTTTCAAGTTCTTTCCATCTTCCACTTCTTCTTTCTTTTTTGTTTCCATTATAAAATAATAAATCAATTATATAATATACAATTTGATGTTATTATAAAAATGGTACAACCATATTCATTATTCTATACATCCTATAAATGAAAAAGTCACCATACGTGCGTACGTACAGATTACCGTCTCCACGTCGTGTTTTAGTTTGTTATTCAAACACATAATTATTTGGATGGGTATAATAATGAGTATAAATAATGTAAATAATAAATATAACATGTTAATTATAATTTATATATGATATACCATCCAATTACATAATATTTCTCCATCAATTTAATGATATTGTCACTCCTGCATACGTACGGATTTTTGTCTCCATGACGTGATGAGATTCATTTCCACGTTCACCATTCAATGATGATTATAAAATATATATCATTAATAATTATGTAATGTATGACATGATAATTATACTGTAGATATATATATATATATATATATATACTTACATATATCTTATTCACTTAGTTCCGTTCAATATGATATGAAAACAGAAATAGCGTTTATGCGTATGTACGGACTACGGTCTCCATAAACTGTGTTTTCCCTTTTATATATATGTCTATTATACATATTTATATTCTAAATTTATATGATATATAAATAATTTTTTATATACTGGAATAATTTAAATATTGATCTAAGTGATACAATCAAGAGTAACAAGTTAAAACATGTACGATAAAGAAAGCGATTATTACACGAAATGTTAATTTAACATGGAAATTATTATTAAATGGGTAGTATATTGTCCTAAATGAATCATGTATGATATCATAGATATTAATATGGTTCTTTTATAGTTTTATATCATACTATGGTCTTCATATATGAGGTTAAATGTACCCTCGAGTAAAGTAAAGTGCAAGGTAAGGGTTAATTTCACAATCTATTTATTATCCGTGGTTGTTTTTACGTACGTATCTACTAGGACATATTTATTATCCATGTCTACTTTTCATGAATGTGATTTCAAAGAGATTATATTGAGGAAATTTTTTTTACTAAAACATATTTTTAAATGTTTTAAATATTTATTCCTCTTAAACATTCAAATTAACTTCCATGTTTTCAAAATAGATTTTAAGGATTTATCTATATGGACATGAATGTTTTTAAAATGTTAATTCCTTTAAAAATTATCAAAGTGGTATGGGAAAATATGATTAAAAAATTTATTTAAATGTCTTCCTTTCTAAATTGTGTGAATTTTAAATGTTTTCCTGAAAAAGGGATATTTCTCTGAAATAGTTTTACAAATCATTTTCATCTACGTCAACATCCTTTGATGGATTTTAAACTTGTTTGAAGATGAATTATTATGATACAAATCTTCCATATTGTATTGAATGTTTTGTGATATGTTTTACTATCGATGTGTTATTTTTATACCATTCATGTTTTATGGATAAAGTATTGACATTTCATATGCAAGTTGTAATACAAATGTGTATGTTATGTTTAAACATTTTCATATGAGGAATGCATCGGAGTAAGTAAGTGATGGGTGGAGCCCGCTATAGCTCCTTGATGCATCAGTTGGTCTCACGAGAGAAACAAGTGTCTTGGAATAATGCATTGACAAAATCTTATTTGTAGTCTTGGAACAAGGCCTTGACTATGTGGTTATGAAAGTTTGGCATTATGCATTCCATCATTATGAAAGTGGCTATTGATATTCCATGTGATTAGTCGACTAGTAGAGTATCCATATGAGTAAGTAAATAGCATTATTTTGATTTTTATTTTCCTTATAATGTTGAAGTTTATGTTACAAAGTATTTTGTTTTAGTTTTATACATTTTCTAAAATGTTTATGCTTATTTATGAAAATTTCTGCTGAATTTTTATCCTTACTGAGCATCTAAGCTCACCCCTTTCTATGTTTTATTTTTCCGAGGATTCCAAGATGTGCATTGTGATTGATATGTTGGGTTAAGCTAAGGGAATAATAGAATTCATAATTGATTATTTATGTTGTGTTGTATTTTATAAAGTGTAATGTAACATTCGTATATGTAATCTATTTTCCAAGACTGCTAAATTGATCGGTCCTTCGGGACTTGATTCCTTTTAAGCATACCAATGTATTAAAATAATGCACTGACTCTGGGTAACTACGATCGGGGCGTTACAAATGTTTCCTTAAATTTCATATTTCTATATAATATAAAAATTTATATTCTAATTATATATGATATATAAATCAAGGTTAACATTCTGGAATTATTTAAATCATGATCTAAATGATACGATCAAGAATAACAATTTAAAACACATACGGTAAAGAAAGCGATTCTTACCCAAAATATTAATTTATCATGGAAGTTAATATTAAATGGGTAGTATAAATTCATAATTGAATCATGTATTATATAATAAATATGAATGTGGTTTTGGTATAATTTAATAACATACTATGATCATATACAGCAGGTTAAAGTTCCCTCGACCAAAGGAAAGTACAAGGTGAGGGTTAATTTCACAATATCTTTATTATACGAGGTTGTTTTTACATAAGTATCTACCGGGACATATTTATTATCCATGTCCATGTTTCATAAAATTTTGTTCAAAGTTATTATTTTATGGAACTTTTTACTAAAACATCATTTTAAATGTTTTAAATATTTATTCTTCTAAACATTTATCATTAATGTCTATGTTTTCAAAATGGTTTTAAGGATTTAATTATATAGATGTGAATTTTTTAAAGTGTTCATTCCTTTATAAAGTTTCAAAGTGGTATGGGACACTTTGATTCAAAAATACCTTTTAAATGAACTCCCTTATATGACTTTTAAATGATTTCATGAAAAAGAGATATTTCTCTCAAAGATTTTTATTAATCATTTTAAACTATGTCAACATCCTTTATAGGATATTATTCTTGATCGAGGTTGATTTATTATAATAAAAAGCTTCCATATTGTATTAAATTTTTTGTGATATGTTGGACTATAAATGTGTTATTTTTATACCATTCATGTTTTATGGATAAAGTATTGACATTTCGTATGCTAGTTTTAATACGAATGTTTATGTTATGTTTAAACCTCTTCATACGAGGAATGCATTGGACTTAGTAAGTGATGGGTGGAGCCCGCTATAACTCGATGCATCGGTAGGTCTCCTAAGAAAAACTAGTTTCTAGGGATAATGCTTTGAAAAAATCTTATTTTTATTCTTGGAATAAGTACTTGACTATGTGGTTATGATTTCTGGCGTTATGCAGTCCATCATTATGAAATTAGCTATTGATATTACATGTGATTATTCTACTATTAGAATATCCATGTGAATAATTAAATGGAATTATGTGATTTATCTTAGCCATATTATGCTGAATTTTAAGTTTAAAAGGATTTTTTTAGTTTTATACATTGCCTTAAATATTTATGCTTATTTTTGAACGTTTTCACTATATTGTTATCCTTGATGAGCATCTGAGCTCCCCCTTTCCATGTTTTATATTTCATAGGATGCGAAGAAGTGTGTTTTGATAGACCTACATGGACAGTATATGGGATATGAATGTGGTCAATGGAGACAATGTTGTTGTTTTTCTTTATTTTATAATGTAATGTAACGTTCATATATGTAATCTATTTTCCAAGACTGCTAAACTGATCGATCCTTCAGGACATGATTCCATGTAATCATGCCAATCTATAAAAATAATAGTCTAACTCTGGGTAACTGGGGTTGGGGAATTTCTGTTAATTTTGTATAATTTATACATAAAGTAGCAAAATTATAGAATCCATTATATCTTAATACAATTATTGTATTTTTACTATTTGAAGAAAAAATTTAATTTATTGATGTCAGAATCATAATGGACTCTTCCCAACACTGAGAAGGTATTGAATGAGTGTTAGTAAACATTTTGAACTAATTTAAACTTTCTTCCCTTATCACCTATGCACTTGTTTAATAAATTGATTAATTTATTTATTTTATATGTCTTTTTTAATGGTATATATATATATAGAAGATAAGTATCACAACAGGAACACCCGGAATTCTTGATGAGGTTCACATCCTCAAAATGACTACTTACCCAGTGACACATGGTTATTATCCCACATTCATAACTTCCTTCTTATTATCTAATAAATCATTATCAATTCTATGGACTTGATCTTTTTTATGTTGGAACTAACCATTTAAATTGAGCATTGTATTTTTTTAATTATAATTTTTATTGAATACAGTAGTTGTCATGAACCATGTAAATTAGATCATCAATGAAAATTATGTGCGCCTATTGAATATCACAAGTGATCTTCTTCTTCATCTTCTATATGCAATTAGGCTACCTCAAGATATTTAAACTTATAGTACCGGTTTTGTAGTATTTTTTTCCTAAAACTTTTTTCAAAATATGACTGGCATTAAACAATACTGGATTCCCCTCTCCTTCTTCTTCTTCTTCTTCATCTTATTCTTCAGTATGTAAGGGATAAATTCCTTAGGAAGTACTAGAGTACCTTCTTCTACCATCGACTTCAAAAAATTAGTAGTTACAAAACAATTCAAATATCTATATCTCACTCTTAGACTTATAGAATATTAATCATCCCGAGGTTCAAAAAATTCTTTATTCTAATTATATTCATATTAATATTCACTATATTTGAATATTATTTTCAATAATTGAAACTTGACTATCCAAAAATATCAACTATTAAAAACTCCTCAAATATAGCTTCTTCAATTCCCCTACTAAATCTCTCTCTATATCAAAATATTTTAATCCTCAAATCTTTCCCAAATGTAGAATCCCTGTTTTATTTTTTTAGAATTTTTTTCTATAAGTTTCAGTATTTAGAAACATTCTAAATTCATGCACATTCATAACTCTCATAGACTGTAGACATTTTTATTGAGTATACTTCATGGTATCATTCTTATAGACTCAAAATTTAATCTTTAATAAATAACTTCATGATCCTTGGTATCTTCTTCTTCATAATCATTCTATAATAAATGGAAATATCACCTGATTATAGATTACATGGATGCATGAGTTTCATGAAATGATACTATAGCACTTTATTTTATATTATGGATTTACCCTGTCACAAACTAACCTGGGTCGACCCCAAACCGGTCACCTGAGTTGATCCATGGAATGGCTAGAAAGGTGTTTCCAATCCTCACTGGATAGAAAATATTGTTGGGCATCATCAAAGTAACTAAGGTAATGATTTAGCACAATATTAATAAAAATATAAAACTATAGAACAATAAATAGAGTAACCCTAATATATATAAATTAAACCAAACAGTATATCACTTATACAATAATCTAAAAAAAAATACAATGAAACTGAACAACAAATAAAACTGAACCGGACAACCACAACACCTCCATGTTACGCTGAAGGTCACTCTCTGACACCATAACCCACCATCACCCTTGGTGATCTAAAGCAAGAAGAATCCTCCATCATAATCTAGAGGCAAGAAAGAAATATTGGCATGAGTATTAAAAATAAATGGGAATGCCCAAACAATCTAATCCCAATGCATTTCCTTTAAATATATAAACACAGACATCATGTTTGAAATAAAATATATAAAAGTACTCTTCTCCAAAAAAATTATTTAAAAACAAACATGGTCTATTTCCCCTTTTCAATCCAAATCCAGGTTCCATTCAAGAAATAAACATTTCCTTTTTTAAAGTGGAAAATGATGCTTTCATTTCAAAATAAGCACAATAGAGTATAAAACATTTTCACTTTAAATTTTTTTTTCTACAAGCCTTTGAATGCAAACCCATCACATTCCTAAGAAACACACCACATATGGGAGTACCACAATGGTCACATAATAAGGTAAATGGAAATAGGTACACAAGGATAACCAAACAACATGTATCTCAATCATACACAATAGAAAACTATGTTCCAATAGATATGGGAGAAACCTAGGAGCTCATGAATATTACAGAACTTACTATACATATTAACTCATCTAGGAAACCATGCATCACTCAAGGATATCAAATGTCTACCACACAAGCTAGATCACACCTCAAATGGTGTGACCAAGGGAAACTATCCCATAGAATCAATACCAAAAAATATCCCCCTATTAGGGGACACTATCAAAATCAAAATCCTAATCTAGTACACCAATCGTTCAAAGAAATAATTTATCGATGCCATGTCTCCAATTCATGATTATAAAGGGGGTGAGACAACTGATGCTAACCGAGTACCCAACCACATGAACACATATCATATATAAATTCACATGACAGGCATCACCTTGAGCCACCCCAAGGATCATTCTCTTTCCATATAACAAATATATCTCAATTGAGTCCACACTGAGGATCTCCCATTCTTCTCAAAGTAAATGGGTCACGAGGAGTATAGAAATAGGACGTCCCACCCATTCAAATAATGATGAATTATTATTCCATAGTGAGTAAATCCCATCCTGTAAATATAAACAAGGTATGAATATTATCAAAGGAGGGTTTTCATAATGAAATTTTTTACCATTTTTTCAAAAATGTCAAACAATCCTCAATAATCATTTCACAAAAACATTATTTCACAGAAATCCAAATCCTTGTTTCAAAAAGGGGTCGAAACACACCAGTTTACATTTCAAAATAATTTCATAAATCCCATTCATGTTCTCACACCACATGTGGAAACCAATCCCATTTTCAGAAAAGTTCCAATTGGGCCACACATCATTATCACATTCTAAAACATTTTCCAAATACAAATAAAACATTCTTCTAATTCAAACCCACATGGAAAAATAAGTCATTAAACCCAAACCAACATTTAGTATGACATTACACATTTAAAAATCCAAACCATTCCCTACATACCAAAAAATACTCACAAAATCCCATCAGTCATTTCATCGAACACTTGGCCTGCAATTTTTAAAAAAACAATTCTGATTATCAAAAAACAAGGAATAAATCATCACATTAAAACAAAATTTTCAATTATCACATATAAATATTTAACATGTAAGTTATGTTATAAGACCATGAAACTATGAATTCTTTAATTTAAAGGCATGTGAAAAGGAAAATCTACCTCAAACTCACATCGCTTGAATAACGAAAACCCAAAACAACCTCGCCAAGGTTCAAAGATTCATGAAAACAAATATGAACCCTAAACACACAAATCCCCCAACATAATATAATGTAAACAATAAAACTAGATCCCCATGACCATGGTGTAAGAATATCTCGAGATAAAAATGGAGAATGAGGAAGAAGGAGATAATAATAGAGGGTTTCCTTGAGATATCTATCCAAAAACCATAATGAATTACATAGCTCTACACCGATGGATGAAGGAGGAGGCTTGAAGATAAAATTATATCCTCACCTAGGGTTGTATGAACCAATAAGAGGAAGGAATGGGTATATTGGAACCAAAAATACTTAGTGGGTAGAATAGATATTTAATAATTTTAATGATTTAGGAACTATGCACGTTTTGGCCTCACGGTTTACCAAACTGTGTGCCAATAGTGCTCCACTAAATGAATGATAAAGGAACCCCATAGGGTTTGGTCGACAAACCATGCACCAAAAATGAAAAAAAATACAAAGAGGTAAAGGCTTCCCATTCTTCCTACATGGTTATGTAAACCATGTGTTGGTTGTGCTCCTTCAACCATAAAACCCCCAAGTCTTGCATAGTTTTCTAGGTTAGGCAACACGATTTCCCCTAACTGTGCTCCAATTGTGTTCCACCAACAACCAAGCCCAAGAACTCACCTTTTCAACAAAAACTCCCATAAGGGACATAGGAGTAACCTCATGGAAAAATTTAAACAAAATATTATCTCAAAATATAAACCCATCACACCCATAAATCAAGAGAAAAAATTAGATCCAAAAATCAATCAAAATAAAGGGTTAAAATAAAATCGTAGGTTTGACAATTATCCCCATCATAATGCTTTCTATCCCTATAAATCCATCACGTTTTCCAATTGATCATTCAAATAAAAAATATTTCCCTGAATTCCTGAGTCAACCCCTCCAATCAAGAACTCCTTAACCACCAAAAGGAACTCAACCCTATTATCCATAATAATCAAAGACCACTTCCTGAAGCATAACGGAAGGATCAAAACATATTTCTACAAAAGTTCAACATTCCATCCAAATAGAGAGGAACCCAATGTCAGATAATTTCGATCAAAGCCATGAATTTCTATTACAACACCAGAGCTAAGTTGAATTCTCAACATGGGAGGCCAGAACGGACTACCACAATTAGTAATCAACTAAAACTGATCAAAACTAAATGAAACCTCAACAAGACCTGCATTGGTTCTCCCCAACATTAATAATCAACCTACTTACACTGACATGGAAAACCTGACGCGATCCAAAATGGAAACTCCACCCCACATTGATCAAAAAAACCCCACAACAATGGGGAAAATAAGAGCTACAAGAGGAGAACCTAAACATTCTCCATTCTAGAACTGAAGAAAAAATAAAGAGTTTGGTCTCACACACCACTAGGTTTCCATTATATATTCTAGATTCACACTGAGGCCTATGTAAGAGCCTTGATATTTTAAACATCTCATTCCATGTAGTCGGGAGCTGAAGATCCCAAATCAAAACTCCTTCTTTACACCCAAATAGGGATTCATAAGATACACTATCATCCCCTTTTATCTAAAACAAGAATCAATGGGGATAAAATACCCATGGAACACACCTCTATTAAATATAGAAATAATTCCAAACATTTAAAAAATAGACATGCTTCCACTGAAATAGAAATTTTCAAGAGACTCACAAAATCTACTTTTACAATTTACAGAGAATGAAAAACCAAAACAATCACCATACACAAGCATTAAAACAAGATAAGAGCACCTAAAAAGGGACTTTGAATTGAGCCCAGAGCAGCACACTACTCCTGTTGAATTCCCCACATTGCTTCCTAGAAACACTCTGACGAAAATGTTTCAAATGACCTAGGATTCCACAAGCATGACTAGTCATCATATCACCTGAACATGATTACTTTTGATGATCTGGCTTTCCACACTGATGAAAATACATGATCCTATACATAGAATAATATGAATAAAAATTGTGAGGTCTTTTAATTCCATGACCAGCACCAACTACTTCATGATTCTTTCTTATTTCCTTACTATAATTCCATTCACTTTTTCTATATATCAGAAGAAAACTATCTACCTCAATCACTCTATTTAACATAGACTCAACACAAACATATTTCTACACCACCTCAAAAAAAGAGGTTAAACTAAACTCTGACATGTTAGACTGTAGTTCATGATGATTCCCATTCTCAAAATGTTAAGCATTCAAGGAGTCGTATGTGTCATACTATAGTATATAAGAAACAAGATCCATAAAATTATGTATATAATCCAACATTGATCCATCAACATACTACAAATATCACATATACATCCCCTTCCCTCCTTCACTATCTCAAAGAAATACCGGTTGATGATTAAAGCCTTAAAGAACTCCAATGATATATCTTCCCAAGGATTGTTGAGAGAGATTTAATTCCACTACATAAAGGTCAATCAATCAAGAATTAAGGTTTATAAATTCACCATTAAAGACTCAGGAAAGTCAAGAATAATTAAAATCCTTTCGATTCTCCACATCCACCGTTCCACTTCAAGATTATATGTTTGACTATAAAAGAGGGGTGGATTTAACTTTCAAAACATGGGAAAATAATTCCTTAGGTTGATCAAATTGGGGGGTCTAACATTGGTTTACCACCCACGACTACACTTTAAATATCCATCAAATCATTATAGAGGAAGAAATAAAAAACAGGAAAACCCAGACCACAATAAAAAACAACTAATAAATAAAAGTTATCAAGCTCAAACGCAGCTCAAGAAACAAACCCAAAACATGGTGAAAATGGTATAGATAACCATTATCTATCAATACACCAAAATATTCATCTAAAAACACTTTTGAAATGAAAACAAACTTGATGGGTAGAATAATCACAAATGGTACTCCACTAAGCCTCACATGGGCACGTTTATGTGACACTCGTGGCACTCATCAACTCATGCCAATTTTAGAACTCATCTACCAACTTATCCACACATATTATGTACCACCCCAAGATTCTATGATATGCTTCTCTTTGAATAATACAGTAGTGTGTATTGTACGCAACTTCGAAATTCTAACACGCCGCGACGAATCAAAGTAGTCGTTATGAATAGTAATACCCACTTTTAGAAATTTTATAGATTTTACCTTTCAAAATGGACTTCATTTTTGGATTAATAATATCTAAATTATCCTAGGATTAAATTTTGGTACTTTTTGAATAACTTTTATATTTTGATGAATAGTGAAAATTACTAAATTTTTATTAAAAACAACTTTTTTAATCGAAATAATAAACAGGGATAAATTATGAATTTCAGTGGTTTTAAAGGATATTTAGAATATATTTTTAACATTTAATAAAATTTTGGTCATTGGACATAATTTCACATTTAAACCGGACATAAACAAATGTCAATCGTTTGATAGTTATTATCTTTTAAAAAAACCGCTTTTTGTTTTGACAGCGGGAATTAATTTTAAATTAATTTCTACCAATTCTGTGTTTTGAATTTGGAAAAATGGACTCCATATTTAGAATCAGGATTTCCAAATTGTGTAAATATGTAACTTTTATTTTTAGACATTTTGAATAATTTCTTCGGTAAATATTTTATTTACCATGGTTAAAGGGTAAATCCGATATATAAGGGTAAAAAAATAACATAATAATAATAACAATAATAAATTACCCTAAACATGTATTAACCCTATTGGTTGATACATGTCCGACCATGGGAATATTTGGGTCAATTTTGGGACCCCATAGATCCACTTGTAAGTGATAATGACACTTTATATTAATTAATATAAAGTAAATACAAAAATGACATGAGCCTATATCTTTTAGAAAAACAATTTTTACATAAGGTTATATATGTTATATTTTCAACTATAAATTTTCATTATAAATATAAAACGATTTCCTATATATTGGTATTTTATTTATTATTTTTAGACATTAAATAATATAATTTATTTATGACAGAATGATGATGCATTAATTACCTTATTAGTGAAATATTAAAATAATTGATTTTATAAATACCCAAATAAATATACTTTGAGACTTTTAATGAATTATACGAATTTTATAGGTTAATATGACATGTTAGGAGTCATTTAGTTAACTTTTTTCGAAGTAATCATGTTGTTATGATTTTCACAAAAATAAAATACCAAATAGTGTCAAAAGTGACATAAATGAGTTTTTAAAAAAATATTATATTATTAATTGATATTAAATTCCTAAAAATCTGATGTTCGGAAAAATGACTTTTATCATGATAGGTGTATCATTAATGGACCACATGGGGGTCTCTTCGACATATATAGTATGTTTATTAACTATATAATATAAAAATACAAAGTGACATGGTAAGTGTCAAACTAATTAACCATGAGTTAATACTAAAAGATAAGGTTTAAATAATGACCCAAACCTATCTAAAATCTATTTGTTGAAAGGATTTTGACCCATCCCCACCTTAGTCTTTGAATAATTCACTCTAGAGCCATTAGAAACTGAATATTAATTTTTTATAAAATAATACTTTATGTTTTTCGTAAAGAGCCCCTCATTCCCCTTATAAAAGGACACCACTTCTAACCAATTCTTCACATCTTCAAAGCCATTTGGATCGTCCAAAACCTTCCCAAATATTTTTTCAACTTCCCTACCTTCAACCTAGAGGCCTTAGTTTGATCCGAAAGCCAACCTAAAGAGCCCTTTTGATCAAATCAAAAGGAAGAACCCGAAGAAGAGGTAATGCTTTCACCACCTTTTTTCATGTTCCTTTCTTCTTCAACTTCTTCTTTATTTGTCATTTCCCTTCTAAATTAATAACTCAAGTAACTTCTATATACTGTGATGTTATTATAAATATGTTACAACCATATTCATTATTTTACCCATACTTTGAATGACATTTCACCATACGTGCGTACGTACGACTTACCGTCTCCACGTCGTGGTGTAATTGTTATTCAAAACATTATTATTTTGATGGGTATAACAATGATGTGTAATTCATGTAAATAATAAATATAACATGATAATGATTCTGTATATATGATATAATTTCCAATTATAGATTATTTTAATATCGAAAGAGTGATATTGTCGCTCGTGCGTACGTATGGACTACCGTCTCCACGAACGTGATGAGATTCATTCCCCATCGTATCCATGAAATTATAATTCTCATTTGATGATTAAAAATAATGTTTAAGGACTTGATATCATTCTGGATATTAATAATATACAACCTATCCATAACAAACATGGCTTATTTAACAAAAAATATAAAGGAAAACAAATTCTTTAACACCCGAAACAATGATAATACTAAGATATTATTAACAAATCAATGTTAAAAGATCATATCACTACTGAAAAATAGGTCTATACCCACAGTTTTACAAAAAACCGTGGGTATAGGGGTATTATGTGAACCTATACCCACGTTTTTTCAAAACCGTGGGTATAGTTTTCTTTTAAGACCTATACCCACGGTTTTGGAGAAAAATGTGGGTATAGGGTATTTTCTGAAGATCTATACCGACAGTTCTTCATAATCGTGGGTATTGGTGGGTTTTTTTCAAGACCTATACCCACGGTTCTCCAGAACTGTGGGTATAGCTTTCCCGCATTATGCCGGGGAAATAAAATTATGTGGGACACAAAAAAAACTTGGTGGGGGACATTTTTTCTCAGTTTATATTAATATATTTACCATAATATAAATAAATTCTTCCGAAAATTCCACAGCTCGGTTGGTAATCCTTTATATGTCGGATTTGTAGGTCACGTGTTCAATATCCACTGTTATCATTTTTTGAAACATGGATAATATTAATTTATATTTATAAATATATATATGTATAACAAATTAAATCTATAGCTCGGTTGGTCGTTTGTTGAGGCGCTGAAGTCTCTCCCTTGCAAGATGCGGGTTCGAATCACCCTGCATGTGCCTTTTTGTAATTTAATTAACGGATGTGGCTAATGTTAATATATATATATATATATAAATACCTGCATATATGACAGGTAAAAAATGTGGCTTGGTTGGTCGATGGGTTCGGCGCGCCGTTGAGGCTTCTCGCGTGAGGTGGGGTTCGAATCCTCCCCCATATGCTTTATTTTGGTAAAATAAAAACCCCACGGTTTGAAAACTATGGGGTCTATTGTGTGCCATTCTGGAAAAGTGGTGTGGCACACTTTGACTCCCCTATACCCATGGTTCTCCAAAACCGTGGGTATAGGTTGATACCCCTATGCCGACACCATTCCAGCCCACGGTTCCCATAACCGTGGGTATAGGCTATACCCACGGTTTTGGGGGCTATACCCACGGTTTTGAACTGTGGGTATAAGTAGTTTTTACAGTAGTGTATATAATATCCTATTAATGTATATGATTCTATTATAATTTAATAACAATTATTTCATCATTATACAGGAGGTTAACCTACCCTCATCCAAGGAAAAGTACATGGTAAGGGGATTTCATCTCACTCCTTATTCCGGTGAGATTCATGCCATATTGCCACTATTACATTCTGTGTGGTTTATGTACTGCCCATAATTGTATTATTTGTGTAATACACTATAATTTATGTGTATTTACATATTCATTTTATGATACCTCTTTCATGGGGTATATGTTTCATAATTTACCAAATTGGTAAGGGTTTATTTCACAATCTCTTCATTATCTGAGGTTGTTTAAACGTAATTACCTTTGGGGACTCTTTATCATCCGCATCCATGTTTCTTAAAAATGTATTTCAAAACATTCTTACTATATTACAGAATATGGGTTGAAGTCATTTATACCCTTGTTTGACATTTTATAAGAATTTTATAAAGGAATCATTCTGTCGTTTACCAAACAAGGTCCTTTTTAACCTTTTCAGCATAATTAAGCTATGAATGTCTTTTTTTAACATATACGGTGGGTGTGGCTATTTTCCACCCTTATAAAATCTTTGAAGCTTCCCTTACAAGCATATAAGAATATTTTCAAGGTAAATGTTTTCTTTTATAATTATGTGATTTTTAAATGATTTAAAAAAAAGAGATATTTCTCTCAAATAGTTTTGATTTCATCTATGTCAAAATCCTTTGATAAATTTTACACTTGTTTGAAGTTGATTTATTATGATACAAATCTTCCATATTGTATTTAAGGTTTTGTGATATGTTTGACTATGGATGAGTTATTTTTAGGCCATTAATGGTTTATGATTAATTTTTTGGCATTTCATATGCTAGTTTTAATACGAAGGTTTATGTTATATTTCATCCTCTTCTTAAGATTAATGTGTTGGACTAGTATGTTCTGGGTTGGGGACCAGTAAAAGTAAGCCCTCCGGGTTGGGGTCCGGTTACAACAAACCCTCCGGTTTGGTTTCCGGTTATTAGAGGCACTTCGGGTTGGTGTAAAGTTATTAGAGGCACTCTGGGTTGGATTCCGGTTACAGAGGCTCTCCAGGATGGTGTCCGGTTACAGAGGCTCTCCATGTTGGGTTTCAGTTACAGTTATCCCTTAGGTCTTGGAATGAAGCCTTGACACAGAAATTAAAGTTCGGTATTATGCATTTCTTCATTATGAAAGTGGTTATTGATATTTCATGTGATTATTCGACTAGTAGAATATCCATGTGAATAAGTAAATGGCATTATTTAATTTTATCTTTGCCATATTATTCTGAAGTTCATGTTTAAAAAGGAGTTTGTTTTAGTTATACATTGCCTTAAATGTTTCTGCTTATCTATGAATGCTTCCACTATATTGTTATCCTTACTGTGCATCTAAGCTCACCCCTTTCAATGTTTTATTTTTTCCCAGGATGTGAAGAAGTAATTTATGAATGACCTGCAGGGATAGTATGAGGTGATATGAAGACAAGATGTTGTTTTAGTTTTTTTACCTTGCGATGTAATATAATACTTATGAATGTATCTACTGTTTCCAAGGCTACTAAACTAATCGGCCATTCAAGACTTGATCTTTCTTCTGATCATTCCAATGTTATGTAATAATGCACCGACTCTGGATAACTAGGGTTGGGGTGTTACAGTTTGTATCAGAGGAAGTTTAGTACAAACCTTGGATGATAGATTTAGATAAACTCTGATTAGAGCACATAGACCTAAGATGGACTTTGAGGATTAGTATAGAATAACTTATTAGAATTTTGGTATTGTAATGATTTTGTGAGTTTTCTGAGAAATATATCCTTGTCTGGATACGAGCAGATAGAGGCGGCTCTGGCACAGATGTACCTAGGGGTAAAACCCAAAAAACTGCTTTGAGATAGACTTGAATGGGAACTGGTGCATGACAACGGGCCTTGCTGTACTCTTAGTTATGACACTCCCGGAGGATATTCTTAGGATAATTTTCATTTTCTTTAAAAACCATTATGAAGGGTTTATGAGTATATATTTCCTCAAAGAAAACATTTTTATGATTATGGATTATATCTATAAATAGTTCAATTTATGTTAAGTGTTTTACAAGTATGGAATTATGTATTATGATTCCTAAACTGATCTAGTTTATGCCACAGTTTAGAAATGGCTCCTAGTGGAAGAAATGAAAACTGTATCAATGAACGCACTCGATGTAGGGATTGCTTTCCTGCTCAAGATAATTATAGTGGAGCTAGTGATGCAACTGGGGCTGATCAACTTATCACCATACTGGGAAAACTCACTCATGTTATGAATAATAACCTTACCCATATGGAGCACCCTAATCTACAGCATGGAGGATCAATGTTAGATCGCTTCATGAGGCAACAACCACCAACATTCAATGGGAGTACAAATCCATTGATAGCTGAGCAATGGATAAGTTCCCTAGAGAAAATATTTCTGGATTTGGGGAGTAGTGAAATGGAAAATGTTATCATGGAAATTTACTGCCTCACTGGAGATACTGATCAATGGTCGTCATTGATTCAAAACATGAAGGAAGATGATGAAGTATAAAATATGGAATGGAGGGAGTTCAGAGATCTATTTTTAGAAAAATACTTTCCTTGTGACCATCGAGGAGATATGGAAAGGCAATTTCTGAGTCTGATACAAAAGGAGGATGAGAATGTCGCATAGTATGAGGTTAACATTACAAGGTTAGCAAGGTATGATGGAGATAATATATGTAACCCAAGAAGTAAGATTAATCATTTCTTTGATGGGTTAAAACCATTTCTTCGTCAAGCATTAGTCTCACAATATTTCTCAACGTACAAAGATATAGTCTCATGTGCTATCAAGACAGAAAAGTAATTCTCTGAATCTTATGATAATAAAGTAAAGCAAAATAAGAAGATAATGATGGAGAAAGAGACAGATAAAGGTAAAAAGGGAAAGAAGGATTTTCCATTATGTGAAAATTGTGGAAATAAACACCCTGATACTTTCCTAAAAGGAATGGGACACTACCACAAAACAGGGCAAGGGAAGTGATTCCCTTTATCAGCGTTAAACTGAAAGCATTGATAAAGGCGTATTCCTTTATCAGCGTAATCTAAAAGTGCTGATAAATTCTACATTTATGAGTGCTAAAATAAGCTCTGATAAAGGGTTCCCCTTTTTCAGTTCTTTTTTTATCACTGATAAAAGGAAAATATTATCAGGGCTTTTTTTAGCGCTGATAAAGGTAGCTCTTTATCAGCACTAAAAAAGCACTGATAAATGAATGTTTTTCAGAACTTTTATTTTAGTGTTGATAAAACATACCTTCATCAGCTCTTTTAACGAGCGCCGATAAATTTTTTGTCAGTTTTTATTTAACAACCCTAACAGGCCATCCTCGCTTGCACACAGTCAAGCTCTCGCGGAAGCTGAACCAGGCCCCTCGCCGTCGCGACCTCGTCCTCTTCCTCCTCGTCCTCCTCCTCCTTGTCCTCCTCCTCCTCATCCTGCTCGTCCTCCTCCTTCCTCCTCTTTCCTCCCCCTTGTACTCCTCCTCCTCGTCCTCCTCCTCCTCATCCTCCTCATCCTCTTCCTTCCTCCTCTTTCCTCCTCCTCATCCTCCTCCTTCTCCGCCGCCGCCACTGCCTCCGCCCCCACTCCCGCTACAGCGACCACCGCTGCCTCTGCAGCCTCCACCCTCGCTGCCGCGACCGCCGCCGCCTCTACCACCACTGCTGCCTCAACTTCTTCCGCCGCCTCATCTTTTCCACCACCGCCGCCTCTGCCTCCGGCACTGCCTCCACCACCACCGCTACCATTATTGATATTCATTTTCCGGCAAATTTTGTTTCGACCGCTTGAATTGAACATGTGAAATCCTGACATAATGTGTTATTGCAAGATTCAATGGATTATTGATATTATTGAGTTATTTATTTAATACTTGCACCTCAATAAACACTTATTGAATCTTGTTTTATGGGTTAGATGTTCTTGAACTCTTTTATGGACCTTGACTGTGCCATGTAAAATTATCCCTTTAATGTCAAATTATTAACTGCCTTGAACACCTATTTAGCTTATGTCAAAGATTTTAAATGAGGTTTCCCTTGATACAAGGGTATTTAAATGGAATTGAAGACACATTATAGGTGTTTGTCCTAGATTATTAATGTAATTTACCATGTAGGAAATTTCCATGTTGATTATGGCCCATTTTGAAGACCCTTTGAGCCTTATTAGTGAATTTTCCATTCTTGGTAAAATTGAATGTGTAATAATAATGAGGATTGAATTTTACATGATAGATTTATTTTAATTTAATTAATTAATTAAATGAATTAAAATGATCTATAATGGGTTGAAAGGGAACACCATATACTGCATGTTATATATAATGATAATTGTGTATTTCATTTCATTGAATGAAATTATACATGGATAATGGGACATATGAGATGTTTTTCTTCATGTTTTGTAATATAAAAATGAATGTGAATAATGCCTTACTTATGGAAATGGTCCTAATTGAATTGATGGACGGGAGGTAATTCCCCATTCTAGTTAAAATTAAAATACACCTTTATAGAGGATAACATAAGATGGTAAGGTAATTGTTGAGAATATAGGAAAATCACACTCCCTTACATCGGGTGTTGAGTATAACATATCGCACCACAAATACTAATAGGATGTTGGGATTTTTTCACCGCACCAATTTCTTAGAGTTATTACATGATGGCTTACTCCCCATCCCGTGTTCCATCTAGTTCACATTGTTCTATGCTTGATCACTATTATGGTTGGATTTCTTTTCTCGAGGTATGTGATACTTATGATTCCTATTTGGATTTGTTTGCACCTATGGTTTGAATAAAAATTAGTGATCAGATAATGATTTCTATCAATAAATTTAAATTTAATTGCATGCATTGTCTTTTGGGGTTTGTGGGATGTGGTAAATGGTGTACTCAGTTTTAGATTATTTTATTCTCATGGGTTTCCCCTATTTAATGTTTTCTTTTCAGTTGGAGATCTCCTCTACTGTGCGCCTCTCCTCTGCCACATACACACCTCTGTCGTGTGCTTAACGACACCTTCGCAGTGATTTTTCTCTTGTTACTCATTGGTTTCCTCTTGTTCACATGTTATTACTGTTTGATATTGATGGTTATAATGTGAAATGTACGGGCTAAACGCCACGCTGAAAATCGTGGCTGTTGGTGGTCCTTGTTTGCGCACAAAATGAATTGAATGTTGGTTGGTTCTTTTTGAACACTGGAATATATAAATTGTTAATATACGTATACTTGACTTATGAATGAACACCCCAGGATGATAAAACTTTAGTGATAACCCTTGAATTTACAAAAAAAATTGAACAAGGGATTCTTTGTAAAATCTAAAATTTTGATTGTTTGGTTTGTATGGTGTTGCGATTGAGGCGTCATGCTTATAAAATATTCGTCCACCTAATGTGGTTTTCTAGGGTCATGCATCAATAAAGCCTTTATAGGGGAACATGAATGGAACTAGTGATTGAGAAGGACTCAAACACTCCTCTAATAATAGGTAGCTAGAGTCACATTGGAAGTTTTGGTCAAGGAAGGGGATGTTGTACCACCATGCAGGAATGGCAGTATAAGGAAGAGTATATATCATATAGGGAGTATGGCTCCAGCCTAGGGTTTAGGGGCTGGTCATATGCCTGTTGTGTAGTCTACTATGGCTATTGTGGATTCTTGATCATCTACTGTCAATGGTACAATTCCTATATCATCTACCCAATATTTTATTTTTTATTACAGAGAATTAGATTCCATTTTTCACTCTTTTTCTAAATGTTTTAGGCTTGGAGGTGTGAATATTGGATAATGTTATCACCATCAACGCACTATTGGTATTATAGTCCAAAAATATAGCATGTTGCAAGGAATGATCTCTAGATATTGGTGGTTATCATTTATTTTATGAACCACACATGCTTTATATGATAATAATTTATTTTAGTTTTGTTATGGATTAGTTTGTTTTATAACAATCCAAAATCATTTGTTCCCATATGAGAGATTCCTTTTTATCTCCAAAATTGACAGAGTTATTTTCACTTGGATGAGAGGAATCTTCTATATGGTCATGTAGAACCAATTCAATCTATATTGTATTTTTTTCATGGCTCAAATAGTCAAGCATATTGTAGATGTTTCTAGAATGCTGTAGGATTCATTTTCCCCAATGGTAGTACATTTTTAGGATGTTTTCACTAATGAGGTATAAAATGTACTTCTTAATAAAGAGATAAACTTTATAATCTAGTTAGTTTTGGGAGAAAATTTAGTTTCTATCACCATTTCTAAAATAACACCAAAAGATCATAAATTGTTTGAATTAAAATTTGATGATATAGAATATAATGGTTTCATATGGCAAAGTACTTTGCCATGGGGGTTTATAGTTCTCTAAAATAGATGGTTGATTGGTATTTTTTCTTTTGTTGGACTATTTGAGATTGAACCTGATGAGAGCCATGAATATGTATCCTCATCCACGCATTGATAGTCACATTGATCATCTATGAGGTTCTATGATCTTCTCAAAGATATATTTGACATTAGGACACCATCAGATGAGTTGGACATCGATGGACCTACCATGGACTGCTTTTGGAGTATTTATGACCTGTATGAATTTTTAGAGATGAGTTTTGGTTTAACTAATGCATTGGTTATATTGAGGGACTTGATGAATAGGATATTTCATCCTTTTCTCGATCAGTTTTTAGTAGTTTTTTCAATTAAATATTAGTGTACTCCAAACCCATAGTTGATCTTGACCAACATCTTATCATCACCTTGAGTACATTGAGATAGCATCATATATATTACTATTTTCTCCTGTTACTCATTGGTTTCCTCTTGTTCTCCTATTATTACTGTTTGATATTTATAGTTATAATGTGAAATGTACGGGCTAAATGCCCCGCTGAAAGTCGTGGTCATTGGTGGTCCTTGTTTTCCACTAAATGAATTGAATGTTGGTTGGTTCTTATTGAACATTGGAATATATAAATTGGTAATTTAGGTATACTTGACTTATGAATGAACACCCCAGGATGACATGTGTTTTACTTCACTCACACCATGTATAGATACCATAGAGACTTGATGTGTATAGATTATACACCCCTAGTGGTCATGTAAGGACTACACACTGTGTATTCCACAAAAATGTGATGCATAGCTCATGAGGTGACTCAATATGTATCTGAAGTACATGGCTTTAGCTCAAGTTGTTCTAAATGTCACGTATTTTCTAAGGCATCATTCAGTCTTTGTAAGACTAACTTGGAATAAATTTGATATATGTCAGATTAAATCAGGTATCTTATACATACACGATGTTCACCCTACTGGACACACCATGTATATGGATTTCACATGTGTTTAAAGGAATTTGTACCATGATTTGTTTTTATAAAACCCAAAAAATGCTACCTGATTAATTAAAACATAATATTAGGCAAGTTCTCGAGATTGAACCCATAAAGATAATGAATTGGAATAATGAATGGATGAATGCAAATCATTTGAAAAAAGAGTATGAAGATGGAGTGAGAGAGTTTATCAAGTTTGGATAAGATCATGCATGTGACCCTTCTCAAATCCTTTGTCCGTGTTTACGTTATTGTTATTCAAGACAAATTAGTCCAGAGGAGTTGGGAGAACACCTGATCTGTCATGGAATAGATCAAAGTTATATATGTTGGAATAAACATGGGGAAAAACCAATGTAGTTAGTGACTCAGAGAACACGACATTTTATAGATCATCTGATATGATTAGAAGCGTGAACAGTGAAGACGATCGTATGGAGGGTGTGATTATATATGTAAACGATGATGAAGATCGTATTAAAGAAATGACAAGGATAGTTGAAGATGAACTTCATGATTTCCCAAAATTGTTTGAGAAGTTAAAGAGTTGTGAAAAAACACCATTGTATGCTGGTTGCACTAAATATACTGCATTGTCATCCATATTGAAGCTGTATAATTTGAAGGCAGGCAATGGGTGGAGTGACGCTAGTTTTACGGAACTACTTGCTCTCCTGAATGACATGCTCCTAGAAGATAATGAACTCCCAAGACGAACAAATGATGCTAAACGATTGTTACGATCGATGGGTATGATCTTTGAAATAATACATGCTTTCCCGAATGACTGTATATTGTTTCTCAAGGACCAAAAATCACTTAAAGAATGCCCAAAGTGTGGTGCTTCCCGATACAAGAAATTTGATTCTAGTCCAACGAAATTTGTATGCTACGTTCCAATCATTCCTAGGTTTAGACGCCTATATGGATGTGAGGAGACTCCAGGACAATTTACATGGCATGAAGATACAATAATTAAAGATGGGAAACTATGTCACCCTGTAGACTCTCCTCAGTGGAAGATAATTGATCACGAGTATCCTGAATTTGTGAATGATCCGAGAAACCTTCGTCTGTCATTATCTACAGATGGGGTGAATCGTTTTGGTTTTCAAAGCAGCAGTCAAAGTACATGGCCGGTTATGTTGGTAAATTATAATTTACCACCATGGTTATGCATGAAACGAACATACATCATGTTATCTATGCTTATATCAGGACCAAAATAATCGGGTAATGATATTGATGTTTATTTGGCCCCATTGATCGAGGATTTGAAAATATTATGGGATTCAGGTGTTACGATGTATGATGCTTACAAAAATGAATAGTTCACTTTGAAAGCCATGTTGTATGGGACGATATATGACTTTCATGCTTATGGAAAATTTTCAGGATATAGCATTAAAGGAACTCAAGGGTATCCCATTTTCGAACAAGGTACATAGTCAATTAGGTTGAAACATTCATCAAAAACCATGTTTCTAGGACATCATAGATTTCTACCCCAACGACATAAGTAACGATCTTGGATGACATCATTAGACGGAAGTTCAGAGGAACGTACAACACCGTCTCCACTAACAGGTGATCTATTGTTTGAGAAATTAAAATATTTGGACACTACTTTTGGTAAACCGTTTTCGATAAACCTTAAAAAACTGGTTGGAAAAAGAGACCAGTTTTTTTAATTACCATACTGGAATTGTCTGTATGTCAGACATTTTCATGATGTTACGCATGTTGAAAAAAAATGTATGTGATAGTGTCATCGGGACGTTGCTAAATGCACCCGGCAAAACAAAGGATGGAATTACGGCTAGATTGGACATGGTTGAGATGGGAATACGAGAAGAGTTGGCACCAGAGATGGGTGAAAAATGAACATTTCTTCCTCCTGCTGCATACACTCATTCCAGGCAGGAGAGATATCAGTTTTGAAACTTCTTGAATAACGTAAAGGTTCAGGAGGGGTATTCATCAAATATCAAGAACATCGTGTCAATGAGAGATTTAAAATTAATGGGTCTGAAATCACATGACTGCCATATTTTGATGCGAGATATAATTCCTATAGCTTTACATTTCATTTTTCCCAAGAATGTTGGCCATACATTAACGAAGCTTTGTGTCTTCTTCAAAGTTATATGCAGCAAAGTTATAGACTCGGATAAATTTCCAACTATGGAAAGAGAAATTGCTGTCATATTATGTGAATTGGAAATGTTCTTCCTGCCGACATTTTTCGATATGATGGTTCATTTGATGGTTCATTTGGTGAGAGAGATTCAACTATGTGGTCTTGTACATTATAGATGGATGTACCCCGTTGAAATGTATATGAAGATTTTGAAAGGGTATGTCAAAAACCAAAGTCGGCCAGAGGGTTGTATTGCGGAGAAATATATTGTTGAGGAAGCTGTTGAATTTTGTATCGAATACCTGTTTGGTGTGGAAATCGTTGGCCTACTGAAATATCGTCACACTGAGCGGCTTGAGGGTGATGGAATTTCTGGAAGAGTGGTTTTCAAAATCAATATTACAGATCGGGAGCAGGCCCACCTTTACGTTTTGTATAATAGTTTCGACGTTGACCCATATGTCCAAACCCACAAAGAAATTATTAGGTGTTTGAATCCTTCTAGGGCTGAAAAAATTGATATCAGATACACATAATAGATAGTTTATAGGATGGTTTCGAGAACATATTTTTAAGCAGTTAGATGAAAATCTAGACTCAATTTCAGAACGATTTTGATGGCTGGCTGGAGGAGCAAGTGTGTATGTATTATCTTACAATGCTTATGCAGTTAACGGTTATACATTCTATACTAATGAACATGATGAAGACAGTACCATGCAAAATAGTGGGGTTATACTTTTGGCTGAGGCGATGCATGTTTCCGGTGCTAAGGACAAAAATCCAATTTATGCGAATATGTCATACTTTGGCATCATCAAACGAATATGGGAGTTGGATTATACGAAATTCAATGTGCCGATTTTTCAATGCAAGTGGGTTGATAAAATGGGTGCTGTTAAAATCGATGAATTAAGATTCATGAAAGTTGATTTCATTAAGTAAGTGGAGAAAGAAGAACCATTTATAATGGCATCACAGGAAGTACAATTATTTTATGTTCCGGACCTCGCAAACCGAAATTGGTCAATTGTTCTGTTATCGACCAAAACAACTGAAGGGTCAGATGAAAGTTCATCGGAGGTTGACCCTTTTATAAGGACTTCACAATCATTTTACAACGGTCCAAATGTAGACGGCGTTTTGTATGTCAGAGGAGACCACAATGAAGGAATTTACATAGTTGATAGAGGAGTTAAATCTCTTCAGCCTTTAAAGAAAAAAAAGAGAGTACAATAATCAGGTTATTTGTTTATTATAACATACATTGTGTTACGTTATGCTATTATCTGTTCGCTGCTGTTTTTATGTAATCCTAATTGAATATTAATCCACTTCTGCAGATAATGACTTATGCACATGCTGATGCGCCCAATCCCGAGGCACAAAAGGTCTCTCAACCAGCAGCTGGTGGTCCCACTACAGAGCAATAACAGGTTTCTCAACCAGAAGCTGGTGGTCCCAGTGCAGAGCAACAATAGGTTTCTCAACCTGTTGTTGCTGGTCCTAGTGCTGACGTACAATAGGTTTCTTAACCTATTGTTACTGTTCCCATTTCCGATGCTAGCGCTCCGGTGGAAGATATTGATGCTACTTCTCAGGAAATGGTAGGAAATGAAACCCTGAAAGTGCGAAAAAAACAAGAGCATCGTAGTTTGATAGTGTTAGCCAAAATCCTTAAGGCAAAAGCAAAAGGCATCAAATTTTAGGTGGGATGGAATAAGTGAGGCCAAAATGTTAACCCCAACAGAGCCATCTTTAGTAGCTACATTGGAATCGTCACTCGGAAACGCGTGCCGATTGACGTACTGTCGTGGAAACATGTTGTCACCAGGCTGAAGAAACTAATGTAGGAAGAGATTACAGTAACATTATGATATCATTTTTTAATTTATTAAAATAAAATAAAACACCAAAACATTGACTTACTATTCATCATCCATTGCATAGATCATTTATAGTATATGTCTTGCACAAGGAATATGTATTAAGAGTTGCAGGAAGGATTCATAGAGGTTTCATCACAATTTTAATGAAATATCATCTTAAAGATGCCAAATGGAAAATCAAGCCGCACCCACCTCCCCTTTACGCACACTTGATATACCAAGGAGCGTGGGATGCGTTTAGCAACCGTCATGGGGAGCATACTGTTCAGGTACATTGTGTGGGGTAAGACGTTGTTTGACGTTTGCTTGTATTCATCACTCTGATTGACAGTTTTTTTATGAAACAGCTACTGAGTTCTGAAAATAAAAAATTCACAACAGAACCAGAGTACCCTTACCGTAAATCAAGGATGGGGTACGCTGAACTTGATAAAAAATTGGTAGGTCTTTTAAATCTACCCTACTACTAGTATGTGACATGAAACAACACCATAACCATGTTTCTCTGTTTATATGCAGATTGATGAATCGAAATCAAAATCCATATCCATCCCACGCCATGTGCTATGGAAGGAGGCTCGTGTAAATAAAGTGGGGATATTGATAGATGAAAACACACAAAAAGTGTGGGAAACATGTGTAAGTATGACATAATATAAATTTGAGTTGATTTAAATCGCTATTACATTACAATAACTACTTATTTTTCTATATTTTCTATCTGAAATAGTCACAAGAATCCACAACAACCACACCAGATGCAGAAACACTTTCATCAGCCTTGAAGAAACCAGAAAAGTATAGCCGCGTCAGAGGTGCGTGTTTTGGGGTGACACCCCAAACATATTTTCAAAAACAAAACCAAGCGGGGGATAAAAATGAAAAAATGGGAAATTTGCAAGAACAATTATCTATTTTTCAAGAAGAATTAAAATACTAGAGAAAGATGATAGCAAAATTGATGTGGGAGAGGAAAATAGAAGAAACAACTCAATAACAACCCATGCGTGACGATCTCGCCCCACCCCCCACCAGCTTTGAGGCGATCCATTCCCCTAAAAAACCTGACTTAGATGAGGTAATCAATGTTTTAATAATTGTTTCTGTGAAATGTGATTTACATAGACACTGATACCTTTCCTGTACTAATATTACATAGGGTGAAAATGACTGTGATTTATATTTATGAACTCCCACCTATCACCTTTTAGCGAGGGCTACGGTGTTCAATACACAAAACGACATGCTACACAACAGACAGCTTCCAAAAGATCATCTTAGAGTGTCAATTAACGTAGCTATTGAGCCAAGTGCCGAGATACCTATTCCAAATGATGATGACGTCATTTATATGGTTGAACAAGCTGTTGGAACATTCATCGCATGGCCGACAGTTCTTGTAAAAAAACATGTCGACAAAAAGGTATTCATTTCTAATTTATTTTTCAAGCTGGGCCTTTAACATTTAATGAAAAAAGTTCAGAACCGATGACTGTTATTACAGAATGACAATGACTGTGGGGTGAAATGAAATATCAGCTCCAAAATATCTCAAGGATCAACCAACCGATTGAAACGGTCTGCTGAGAGCACCTTTACCCCGCCCGTTCTATATCCATAGTTAATATCATTGCAGGCTCATGTGGATACAAATTTTAAAGATGACAGTACTCACATAGTTTATTTTAAAAAAGATATGTATGGAGAGGAGATATCAGATTTCATTAGTGCTGAAAATGTCAATGAACTCTTCAAGTATGAATGGATAGGCGACTCAGTTGTAAATGTATACATGAGGTAGGTTGTCATGATTTGATTCTACAAAAGCTGATATACTCTGATAATTTTGACTAAATACATTTTATATTTGTCGCAGACGTATATATGAAAAAAATTGAAGGGATTTCCCCACGAACAAAAATTTGGACTTGTTATTCCACACACCACATCTTCAAAAGATGAAATAGATTCTGATAAAGAGGCTGCAATAATGTCATCCCTGCTCAAATCGTTTGAAAACAAAATTATGGATGACAGAATCTTTTCAATACCAATGATGCAGGGGTAAAACTCTACAATTTAATCATATCAACTATATTTTCATTTTATTCTTTACTTATTCCTTTTTTTAGGGAGCATTGGATGCTTATTTCAGTCAATTTGGATACTCCAAAGATTTACATTCTAGATTCAACGCATGGATATCCAACAAACCGACCATGCATGATGGCGTTTGTTAATTTGTAATACACTAGATCCAACATTTTAAAACTAAACATCTAGTTATATAATTTATGTTATCTTTTAATGAGTATTCTGTTATGATAGGGCGGTGCATCAATATCGTCTAATGCATGGAATGAATCCAAGGCATAAGGATGAGAACACCTACAAGATCTACAACTTGAAAAGTATCTGGGTATATATAATAACATTGTACTATCCTAACACATATCAAAACAAATTAATTATTGTTGTAGATGTTTATGTAGTGTTCAAAACAAACAAACGGAAAAGACTATGGTCATTATGTTTGTAAATATATGAAAGAGACCGTATTTTATCAGCAAAATAGCATCCCTGCTGAGGTATTTTCGAAAATAATTACAAGTTCATTTAAAATATTTATTAATCCTTTGTGTATTTATATTTTTTCAGTACTACCATAACTGTCGCAAAAACTCATATTCAGAAGATGATATACATGTGTTTAGAAACGAATGGGCAACATACCTAATGGAAGATTGTACAAAAATAGGATGAAGGTGAATTCCTACCACTTATGTTATCTATATATGATCATTGATTATCCTACAACCTTCTTTGGTGAATTGAGAATGCTCTGATGTATTGAAATCTTAATTTATTACTCAATGTTTTCTATCCTCGGATTCATATTATTGATATTTGAACAAATCAATATTGAAGTAAGGCATGATGGTGTGTAGTGCATATGGGGTGAACGACGAAACCATCGAGGATAAAAAAAAAATCCATTTTCTGTATCTCATTTGTTTGAACTTTTATTTGAGCACATGTGTTGTTGTTTGACTTGCAGAATTATTTCTAGGAAGATGTATGAGATAATCAGGATCGTTGATGGATTTTTTGGAAAGAAAATATGTGTCCCAGGATAATTCATGTAAGGGAAATGCTGGTTGAGATGAAATCCAAGCTCAAATGACTAGTACATCATCAAAATAATCAACCCTGTGATCCACCATCATGTAGAATCTGGTCCTTGTGATGTTTTGAGGTGTTTATGGAAGGTATGGGGAGTCTGATGAGCCCCATGGCCACCATAAATAATGTTTACAGATAGATCCACATGTTTTTTGTGCCTCATGCCCCTTTACAAGGATCATGCCATTCACATGTTCCATCTTAGCACGTATCTCCCATTCATCCCATTGCTACTCTTGGAAGAACCAGAGAATCTGACAATGCATAATCCCCACAAAACCCATACTCATCAAACCAATAGTATTCCTAGTGTGAAGGGAAGCTAACCATGGTTAATACCCACAACATTCCTCTTTTAAATATATGGGTTTTGATCCTTGTATTCTAAAGAGGGTACGTAGGAAGCCTCCATGAGGTTAAATCCCAACCAATGGAAATCCATGGTGACCCCCTCACTGGGTACACCTTTTCTTATTTTCCCTCTTGTATTTCCCTTAGTGGCATCCGAATAAGTCCTCAAAATGAGAAACCTTACCTTTATGGGATGAACCACACTTGGGTCAGACCTCATTGGGCGTTTTGATCTATCTATTAGGTAAACATTCCAGGTGCTCCCTCCTAGAGATGTGCCTACCTGATCCACCTTTATAAGTGTTTTGATCCACCCAGGCCTTACATCTCTATAAGACATTAAATCATGACCCTCTATCTTTGTGGGATGTTAAACTCATGGAATACCACAAGTTAAACATGTGTTTCCATTAATATATTCAATATTAATGTTTAACAAGTCCTTATTAAGGTATTGTGGAGGTGTGGTTTTATGTTTTCCAGTATATTTCATAAGATTCCATGCATTATGTAAGTGATACCATGATTTTACATTATATGATGATTTTATTATGCTATATTTGCTTGCTAAGTGTACTATATGAAATGTTTGTGTGGTTAAAAATGTGTTATCAAAGGAATTTGGGGTGTGTATATATTTGAAAGTTATTTTTAACATGAATCCAATTGTATTTCTTGTGGATTTTCATGCTTATGTCCTTTAAATGTTTTTGAAGAAATGAGAAAGTTTTGTGATGGGTGTTTTCAAATGGATTTAATGTGTTTTTGAATTTTAAAGAGGGTTTTCTTATGATATGTAGAGAGTCTATATATGTGTATTTACATTGAATGAAATTAAATGAGAATGTTTTGATATATATGATGTGTATAATGTAAATTGAGCACAATTTCCATATAAGGTATTTTCCTTATGATGTGCAGGGGATAGGGTGAGAGGGCATGGGTGGTTTTCTGGGGGAGGGGGAAGGGGGAAAAGTTATAGGGAGAAGGGGTAGGGGGTGTGCTGGGTTCTTTTGAAATATGTATTGGGTGGGAAGGGGTTGTGCAATGGGCATGGGGGAAGTGCAGTGGGCAGGGGTGTGCTGGGGAAGGGGGCAGGGGGTGTTCACGGGGCAGGGACTATGTAGGGGTAGGGGGTGTGCTCGGGGGTGGGCAGTGTGTAGGGGGTGTGCTGGGGAAGGGGGCAGGGGTGCTTCTTTCTTATGGAATGGGGGTACATATAGCCATGTTATTAAATCGTGGTTATACGTATATAGCCAAGGTTTAATGTCATTGCAAAAGGCCATCATTGGTATCCAATAGAGGAGGATAATAGAGTTGAGATATTACACCACTCTTTTAATGTAATTGATAATATTTGATTTATCTCAAAAGTAAGGGAGATATCCCATGGGGGAAGGGATAAGAAGGAGAGTACGTGTAAAGGATTTTGTTGAGTGGAATGAGGGATATAAGAGGGCAACCCTATTTAATGGTTGATAGTGAAAATTTGTTAATTCCAATCATTAATTAGGTGAATTATTAGGCCTAAGGGTAAAATAAATCATTTTCCAACAATGTGGGAATCAATGTACACACACTTCTAATCCGTATAGTTTCATTGAGTGGCTTACAATACATTATTCAACCATATAGAGATACTTCCCCAAAAACTCATACCTTACACAAGTTCATCACATTATTTGAAAAACCATTAACCATAAATGTGAGACCATCATATCCTTCGAACCAAACTGTAGGTTTATCTATTCCCTCTCGAATCATTAAATAGCCCATATTCTACTAAACATTTGTCCATTTGATTATTATAGATGATTAGCCCTAACCATGCACCAATTTCGTTAATTGGTTATTTTATGTTTTGTGCCTCACTAGTATAATTCCATTTAGCAACCCCATTATTTATTTCATTACTTTATTACTAACATAATATTTGTTTTATTATATAGGTGAAATATTTTTCCTCAGTTAGAATGCTTTGTTTGGAAACCGCCGCCATGGACGACAATTTTTTAGAGCACATGGATGCAAAAAGGATGGAACATCATTGTGTTTTAACTGTTTGTTGGATAAATGTAATTGTAACCAAATTAAACATTTTTTGAAATGTATATAGAAGTGTGTTTATTTTTATTCATGATTTCAAGTAAATTTATGTATCATTTTTGTTCTTCTGTGCTTTGTGTGTGGGTGTTGTGGGTGCTGTGTGCCGGTGTTGTTTGGACTCTGTGCAGGTGTTGTAATGTGTGCAAGTGCTGGGCAGGTTCTATGCAGGTTCTGGTTTTGGACAGGATCTTTGGCCTTTATCAGTACTAGTTAAGCGCTGATAAATGGATAATATATCAGCGCTATTTTGAGCGCTGATAAAGGTAGTTTTTATCAGTGCTCAAAATAGCGATCATATATTATACATTTATCAGCGCTGAAAATAGCGCTGATAAATACTACCTTTATCAGCGCTTGCTTAGTGATGATAAAGGGGACCCCCCTTTATCTTTTCCAAGATTAACAGCGTTTTTTAGCGCTGTTAAAGGCAGTTTTTAGCGCTATTATATGCCATATTTGTAGTAGTGGGAGTTTGTTACAAATGTGGGGAAAAAGGTCACCAGACTCGTGATTGCAAGGGAAAGAAGGAGGCTATCAATGTTGAATGCTACAATTGTAGGGAAATGGGGCATTATGTGAATGAATGTACTAAGTGTTAGGGAAACTTACTTCAGAAAAGGCCAAGGGATTAAGGCCAAGCTTATGTTGTTACTACAGTTGAAGAAGAATAATTAATGTATTTGTGTTTTTGGACTCGAGGATTATATTCTGGTTATGAGGATAACGTGATATATATAAGGATTGTACTACAGTAATTTTTGTTTTCATTAAGGGTTTAATATGACTAAGGTAATCAGATTTTCAGTATTTGACAATAAGAGAAACTTTAGTCTATTTGGAGAATCTGACGTTGCGATTGATTTTGAAATTTATATACCTTTTACAGAGAGTCTGGAAAGAGGTACTTTGGATAACTATAATGTTTTGGAATGGATTAAGTTGAGCTTTGGATAGTATTATTCAAGGTTAAAACATTTATTATGATTATTTTTGGAATATTATGATACTATAGTTTTTGGAAAAGGAAAACCTGTAGGTCGGGCGATAACCCATCGCGTCGGACAAAGCTCTAGGAATCGAACAGACAACCATAGTGTGACAAGACTTTATTACCTTCCACTAGCCTACATGAAGTCCCTGGTTATTACAAAATATTTTTTTTCATTATAATGGTATGTCTTAATGATTGGAACCTTATAATATTAGGATAAATATAATATTTTTGAGGTCTATTATCTTTTAGAGTGAAAGATGAGTTTGTGGTAGAAATTAGTTGAAGGATGAAAACTCCACTTGTCAAGATGTATATATATATCTATCTATCTTATTCTATGAAGAAAATAATTCATGAACTTTATGGTAGGGATATTAAGACCAAACTTTTTTTATCCTAATACCTTATGTTTTGTTGAACTGATGATATTTTAAATCATCATAGATTGATGGCTTTGAGGCCCTCAATTCTACACTTGTTTGTGATTGATGACATCAATCACTCCCTATAAATATTTATTTTTTCCTCTAATTACATATCTATAATTTCCACCAATGTTCTCCTAGTCAAAACCATAATTATGTGGTGACCTTATCATTTACCTTTCCCTCTTATTAAAACTAAATTTTGTTAACCTTATTTTCGATATGGGTTTTCCACAATGGTATTCCCTATTTTCAAAATTTTATTTTCAAAGAAAAATTTCCAATTGTTAGGATGCAATTATTTGAAGGAGGTGAGAATGTGAAACCCCAAGCTTCCACGGTACGCTTATCTTTGAATAATACGGTAGCTTGTGTTGTACTCAACTTCGAGATTCTAACACGTCACGACCAATCAAAGTAGCTGTTATGAATAGTAATACCCACTTTTTGAAATTTTATACATTGTATCTTTCAAAATGGCCTTCATTTTTGGATTTGGAATATCTAAATTATCCTAGGATAAAATTTTGGTACTTTTCGGATAACTTTTATATTTTGATGAATAGTGAAAATTATTAAATTTTTATTAAAAATAACTTTTTTAATAGAAATAATTAATACTGAAAAATTATAAATTTGAGTGGTTTTAAAGTATATTTAGAATATATTTTTTACTATTTAATTCAATTTTGGTCATTGGACATAATTTCACATTTAAACCGGACATGAAAAGTGTCAATCTTTTGATAGTTACTATCTCTTAAAAACACGCTTTTTGTTTTGACAGCGGGAATTAATTTTAAATTAATTTATACCACTTCTGGGTATTGAATTTGAAGAAATGGAATTAATATTTGGAATTAGGATGTCCAAATTGTGTAAATAGGTAACTTTTATATTTAGACATTTTGAATAATTATTTCGGTAAATATTTTATTTACCATGGTTAAAGGGTAAATCAGGTAAATAAGTTTAAAAAATAATATTATAAAAATAATAAATTACCCTAAAACATGTCTTAACCCTATTGGTTGATATATTTCCGACCATGGGCATCTTTGGGTCAATTTTGGGACCTCATGGATCCATTTGTAAGTGATAATGACACTTTATATTAATTAAGTTAAAGTAAATACAAAAATGACATAAGCCTATATCTTTTAGCAAATTAGTTTTTACATAGGGTTATATATGTTATATTTTCGACTATGAATATTCATTAAAAAGATAAAAATATTCCTACATAATGGTATTTTATTTATAATTTTTATACATTAAATAATTTAATTTATTTATGACACAATGATGATGCAGTAATTACCTTATTAGCGAAATATTAAAATAATTGATATTATAAATACCTAAATATTTATAATTTTAGACTTTTAATGAATTAAACTAATTTTATAGGTTAATATGACATATTAGTATATATTTAATTAACTTTTTTTGAAGTAATCATGCTGTTATGATTTTCAAAAAAAATCAAATACCAAATAGTGTCAAAATTGAAATAAAAGAGTTTTAAAACAAATATTATATTATTAATTGATATTAAATTTCAAAAAAATATAAGGTTCGGCCAAAGGACTTGTATAATGATAGTTGTATCATTAATGGACCACCTTGGGGGTCTATTGGAGGTATATAGTATGTTTATTAACTATATAATATAAAAATACAAAGTAACATGGTAAGTGTCAAACTAATTAACCAAGAGTTAATACTAAATGATAAGGTTAATATAATGACCCAAACCTGTCTAAAATCTACTGGTTGAAATAATTTTGACCCATCCCCACTTTAGTCTTTGAATAATACACTCTGTACCCATTATAAACCGAATATTAATTTATTATAAAATAATACTTTATGTTTTTTCTAAAGAGCCCCTTATCCCCCTTATAAAAGGACATCACTTCTAACCAATTCTTCACACCTTCAAAGCCCTTTGGCTCGGCCAACCACTGCCCAAATATTCTCTCAACTTCCCTACCTTCGACCTAGAGGCCTTAGTTTGATATGAAATCCAACCTAAGGAGCCCTTTTGATCAAATAAAAAGGAAGAACCCTAAGAAGAGGTAATGTTTTCACCACCTTTTTTCAAGTTCCTTTCTTCTTCAACTTCTTCTTTCATTGTTATTTCTTGTCTAAAATAATAACTCGAGTATCTTATATATATTTTAATGTTATTATAAATATGTTACAACCATATTCAGAATTTTATCCATCCTTTGAATGAAATTTCACCATATGTGTGTGCGTACGGCTTACCGTCGCCACATCGTGGTGTAATTTTTATTCAAAACATTATTATTTAAATGGGTATAATAATGATATGTAATTCATGTAAATAACAAATTTAACATTATAATGATTATTTATATATGATATAATTTCCAATTATATATTATTTTAATATCAAAAGGGTGATATTGTCGCTCATGTGTACGTACAGACTACCGTCTCCACGAACATGATGAGATTCATTCTCCATCGTATCCATGCAATTATAATTATTATTTTACAATTAAGAATAATGTTTAAGGACTTTATATAATTCTAGATATTAATAAGATACAACCTATCCATAACAAACACGTCTTATGCAACAAAATATATAAAGGAAAATGAATTCGTTAACACCTGAAATAATGATAATACTAAGATATTATTAACAAATCAATGTTAAAAGATCATATATAATATCAAATTAATGTATATGATTCTTGAATAATTTAATAACAATTATTTCACCATTATAAAGGATGTTAACCTACCCCCAACCAAGGAAAAGTACATGGAAAGGGGTTTTCATCTCACTCCTTATTCGAGTGAGATTCATGCCATATTTCCACTATTACCTTCTGTGTGGTGTATGTACTACCAATAATTGTATTCTTCATGAAATACACTTTAATTTATGTGTATTTACATAATCATTGTATGATACCTCTTTTATGGGGTGTATGTTTCATAAGTTACCAAATTGGTAGGGGTTTATTTCACAATCTCTTCATTATCTGAGGTTGTTTAAACGTAATTATCTACTGGGACCTCTTTATCGTCCACATCCATGTTTCTTAAAAATGTATTAAAAAACAGTCTTACTATTTTATAGAATATGGGTTAAATTCATTTATACCCTTGTTTGACTTTTTATAATAAGTTTACAAAGGAATCTTTCCGTCGTTTACCAAATAAGGTCCTTTTAACCTTTTCGACAGAATTAAGGTAAGAATGTCTTTTTATAACTTATACGACGGGTGCGGCTATTTTCCACCGTCATAAAATCTTTGAAGCTTCCCTTAAAATATTATTATAATATTTTTAATTTAAATTTTTTCTTTTATAATTATGTTACTTTTAAATGATATCAAAAAAAGATATATTTCTCTCAAATAGTTTTGATGTCATATATTTCAACATCCTTTGATAAATTTTACACTTGTTTGAAGTTGATTTATTATGATACAAATATTCCATATTGTATTTAAGGTTTTGTTATATGTTTGACTATGGATGATTTATTTTTATTCCATTAATGGTTTATGATTAATGTTTTGGCATTTCTTATGCTAGTTCTAATACGAATGTTTACATTATATTTCATCCTCTTATTAAGATGAATGTGTTGGACTAGTATGTTCCGGGTTGGGGACTGGTAAAAGTAAGCCCTCTGGGTTGGGGTCCGGTTTCAACAGACCCTCCGGGTTGGTGTCCGATTTTTGGAGGCAATCCAGGTTGGTTTCCGGTTATTATAGGCACTCTGGGTTGGATTCCGGTTACAGAGGATCTCTAGGATGGAGTCCGTTTACAGAGGTTCTCTGGGTTGGGTTCTAGTTACAGTTATCCCTTAGGTCTTGGCAGGAGTCCTTGACATAGAAATTAATGTTCAGCATTATGAATTTCTTCATTATAAAAGTGGTTATTGATATTGCATGTGATTATTCGACTAGTATAATATACATGTGAATAAGTAAATGGAATTATTTCATTTTATCTTTTCCATATTATGTTGAAGTTCAAGTTTAAAAAGCCTTTTGTTTTAGTTATACATTGCCTTAAATGTTTCTTCTTATCTATGAAAGCTTCCGCTATATTTTTATCCTTACTGAGCATCTGAGCTCACCCCTTTGAATGTTTTATTTTTTATCAGGATGTGAAGAAGTAATTTATGAATGACCTGCATGGATAGTATGAGGGGATATGAAGACAAGATGTTGTTGTAGTTGTTTTTACCTTACGATGTAATGTAAGACTTATGAATGTATCTAGTGTTTCTAAGTCTACTAAACTAATCGGTCTATCGAGACTTGATTTTTCTTGTGATCATTCCAATGTTATGTAATAATGAACCGACTCTGGATATCTAGGGTCGGGGCGTTATATATTATGCATGTGACCATATATGAAAATAATCAAGGTAGAAACAAAACATTCACATTTTACAAAACAAACATTCCACCCATGTTGTCACACTTTCAATCCACTTTCCATTTCAAATTTCACAAATCTTTCCCAAATTCATTGTCCACTAATAAAAACCCATTTTTAAACTCTACATATTAATAGACTTTATTCCATTCAAAATCGCAATTCATACCATTAAAAACATTTTTCAATATCTTGAAATAAATCATACCATTAAAAATATTGGATTAAAAACTCATTTCTTCTCATTTAAAATAATTTACAAAAGAATCATCCTTTATTCAATCAATTTCAATAAACCCCATGTTTATATTACCAACCCCCAATCATGGTAAATCACTTCCCACTTTAACAATAAAACATCTCACAAAAATACATTTTCAAATGCTTCCTTCAAAATGATTCTCAAAACCCATTTTCCATCTTACCAAAACAAATCCATTATCACTAAAATTCTATTTTTACAATTTCAAAACAAGAGTTTTCTAAGTATTTTTTAAAATCAATAAAGACCAAAAATAACTCTTAATGGGAAACTAGTGGTGATGGGTGACTTGACCATATGGTTGGTGGCCATATTCAAGTCACACAACTGTCACAAAGAGTATTCTTCGCTCATATCCATAGCTCTAGATCTTTTTCTTGGCCCAGTGAGCTCACTGAGACATTTTTACCAACTCCCTTTTTGTATCACAAATAAAATTAACAAAAAAACCAGAGGGACCACATAAAATCAAAATTCCCATGGAAACTCAACGTTCGGTCTAGAAAGTGTTGGACAATCACTCCCCTAGTCTAGCACCCTGAGTTCATACAATAATACTCCATCTACCTTCATTCCAAATAACATATAGTGGTCGTAATGGTAGGAACTATATAGAAAAATCCTCAATTTAAAACATTATGTCACAATCCAATCTAGGTTGACTCAGAACTAGTCACCTAAGACGATACATGGAACCGCTTTAAGGGCATCCCCGATACCCACGTGATAGTGACTAGTTTTGGGCATCATCATAGTACCCAACGAAATTATTTCACCCAATATAAATAAATAAATGAAATATTGAAAATGAAAAATAAATCATCCTAAATATATATAAATGAATCCAAACTGAATATCTCTTATACAAGAACATGAAAAAAAATACAATTAAAATGAATAGAAAATCCAACTAAACCTGACAACCAGAACATTTCCATGTGACCCCAATGGTCTCTCTCTGAAACCATAACCAAACTTCTCCCAAGGTGATCAAAACCAAGAATAAAGCTTCATCACAAGAATAAAACAAGAAATAACTATAGTCATGAGTATTAAAACTCAGTAGGAATGTCATAACAATCTATTCCCAATGCACATTATTTTAATAATAAACAATAACTTTAATTTTTAAATATAATATATAAATGTAATCATTTCAACACATTTTCTGATTTAAACCCAAAGACCACCCATTTCCCTTTTTGATCCTGAATTCAGGGTTTTTTCAATAAATAAACATTAACATTTTTCAATGAGAAAGATATTTTTCATTTCAAAATATACACAGAAGAGTATAAAACATTATCACTTTAAAACATTTCTTCCACAAACCATTGAAAGCCAAACCATAACTTCCCAAAGATACAAACCACATGTGAGAGTACCACAATAGTCATATAATAAAATAAATATAAAAAATTACAAAAGGGTACCCATCCAAAAAGTATCTTTATCATATGTTGTAAACAACGTAGTGAAAATAAATTTGGGAGAAGACTAGGATCTCTTGAATACTCAAGAACATATTATACATCTTGACTCATCTCAAAAAAGCATTCCTCAATCAATGAAATAAAATTTCATCCCAGAACACTTGATCTCACGCAAAATGGTTTGAATGAGGGACCCTATCACATATAAACAGTAACAAAATATATCCCCCTTATATGGGCCACTAGCCAAAGTGTTATCCTAATATATTACAGAAACAATTCATATAAAATTCACTATATATGTAGGTATCCATTGTAATACTATAATGAGGGTGAGATAACTAGTTCCAACTGGGCATCCAAATATATTTCCACATGTCATATATAAATTCACACAACATGAATCACCCAGATCCACCCTGAGGATCAATCTCTTTCCATAGTATAAATACACCTCAAAGGATTCCCCAGAGAGGATATCCTAATTTTTTCAATGTAAATGGGTCATGATGAGTCCACAGTGAGGAAATCCCCCATATTCACGTAATGGATCATAAGGACTCCATAGTGATGGGATTCCATCAACTAAATATATATAACTCCAGATGATTTTCCAAGGAGGGTTTTTATAATTAACATTCACTTTTACAAAAATCCCAAATAGGCCTCAAGAATCCTTTCACTAAACCATCATTTCTCTTAAATCCAAATTCATATTTCCAATAGTGGTGAAAAAATACCATTTTCCATTTCAAAATCAATTTAAAAATCCCATTTAAGTTCTCACACCACATGTGAAAACCAAAATCATTTTCATCAAAGCACTAATCAGACCACACGTCATTATGACATGCTAAATAGTTTTCCAAATACAAATACAACTTCCTTCCAATTAAAACGACTTCAAAACATCATTCAATAAACCCAAACAAACATTTCATATCCCACAACACATTTAAAATTCCAAACTTTTCTTTACATACCAAAAATTACTCACAAAATTCAATCGGGAATTTTATAGAACACTTGGTCTGCAATATTTAACAAAACAATCCCATTTATCACAAAACAAGGAATAAATCACAACTGTACACATCAAAAAAAATATTCCTAGGATAACACATAAGTATTTGACATATAATGTATGTTATAAAATGTATCAAACCAGTGATTCGTATATTTAAATGTAATGTGAGAAGAGAAATTGACCTCAAACTCACAATGCATCAACAATGCACACCAGAAATAACCTATCTACAGTGCAAAAATCCAGGAAAAACAAAGAGAAACCATAAACACACAAAACAACTCAATATAAACAAAATCAAATAAGAACCCTATATCAACATGACTATGTTAAAATGAGATGTCAAGGGATAGATCGATAATGATGAATACCGAGGGATAATATAGGGTTACCTTGATAAATCTAACCCAAAACCTTGAATGATAAAATTGAACTACACCAAGTGAGGAAGAATGTAGATTGAATAATAAACGAGATCCTTTCCTAGGGAGGTATGAACCAGGAGGAGGATGGACTGGGAAAAGTAGGGGAAAAATATTGATAGGGTTGAATAGACATTTCATTATGTTAATGATATAAAAACTATGCATGGTTTGGATTCATGGTTTACCAAATAAAGTGCCCCAAATTAGACACACAAGCCACCATACATGGTTTAGCCACATTATTTGATAAACCATATGCCAACCATGAAAATGGTTTTTCTAAGAGGCATAGGATTCTGGCACTTTCTTCAAGGTTCCATTAATCGTGCACGGTATGTGTGCCTTTAACCTAAAGAACCCCAGGGTTTTCACGGTTTCATGTTCTAAGATGCCCAATTTCCTTAATCGTCCACCAACTGTGAATCACCAGCTTCATAACCTAAAAAATAATTTTTTCAGACAAAAATATTTGAGGGAACTAAAAAATAACCTAGGGGTGAAAGATAAAAAAATATCAACTCAAATTTAAAATTTCCACACTCAGAACACAAGATAAGAAATGCGATTCAAAAATAAACTATAATAAAGTGTTAAAATAAAAAAATTTGCGACAAAATTCATCACACCATAATGATTTCTTCCCCATGAAAGCCACAAAAGTTTCCTGTTGATCCATCAAAGATAAAATATTTCCCTGAATGCATGACCTGACCTCTCATACCAAGAATAAATCAACTGCTAAATGGAACTCAAAACTCTAATCCATAAGAATATAATACCACTTCACAAAACAGGATGGATGTATCAAACCACATTTCTATAAAATCTCAATGCTCTCCCAAAATGTATAGGAACTTTATGTTATATAACTTCAAAAAATCCATGTATTTCCAATACAACACTCAAAACTATATTGGATTACCAACACGGGAGGCCGGAATATACTCCACACCATCAGTAATCAACTAAAAATCGTCAAAACTATAAGAATCCCCAATGAGACCCATTGTGGGTCTCACCCCCATTATTAATCGACACACTTGAGCAACATGGGAAACCCAAAATGAGACAACATAGACCCCCCCCCCCCCCCCCCGATGACCAAACTCCCACCACAAGGTGGGAAAAAAGAGCTCTAACAGGGAACCTTATACTTTATCCATTCCCATAATGAATACCAAATCTAAAACAATGTTCCACACACCCCTAGGATTCCTGACTATGAATCGTATTCACTTTGGGCCTATAGCTAGATCCTTGATGTTTGAAGAATATCATGCCTGAATGTTATAAACTGAAGATCCCCGATCAGAACTCCATATTTCCACCAAAATAGGAATTCAAAAGATACACAATCATCCTATTTTTTTCCCAAACTATAAAAATGGGGGGAAATACCCACGTAACACACCTCCACTTAATACAGAAATAATTTTGTAATTTTGAAGGAAAAAACCAATTCCATTAAAATATATGTTCTTAAGAGACACACAACAAACACCATTACAAGTTAAATAAAATGAAACATCAAAAAAACAAGCATGCACAACCATTACAATAAGATAAACACACATAAAAAGGGACTATAAATGAATACCAAAGCAGAAAACTACTCCTACAAATTAGCTCCACATTGATTCTTGGAAACACCCTGACAAAATTGTTGCAAGTGACTTAGGAATCCACAATCATTAAAAGTATTCATATAACTCAAACATGAAACATTATTATAATATATATTTTCACATTGATGACGAACCATTTCCCTACACTTAGAATAATATAAACAAATATCATGAGTTCATTTAATTATATGACAAACACCATCAGCTTTAGGACGCTTCCCCATCTCCTTCCTAGAACTCCCTTCACTGCTTCCAGAGATTGAAGGAAAACTATCTGCCTCAAGCACTCCATCTAACATACCCTCAACATGAACATATTTCCTCACCACATCAGCCAAAAGTGTTAAACCAAAATCTAATACCTTCGATTACATTTTAGTATGAACAACTCTCTCAAAACGTCGAGCCCTCAAGGATACTTTTTTGTACCACCCTATCGAATAACAAAAAGATCCAAAAAATGAAAAAATTACCCCAACACTCATCTATAACCTTACTATAAATAGAACATCTCGGTCTCCTTTGTCACCTTCATTGTCTCAGTGAAATACTAGTGGATGAACAAAGACAAAAAGAACTCCAAATAAATAACTTCTAAAGGATTGTTTCAAGAAATCAATTCTGCCACTATCAGGTTGGTCCTCCAATCATGAAGATAGAAAACATCACTATCAATGACTCATGAAACACAAGAAGACTAAAAATACTTTCAATTATATGCATCCACTCTTCCACTTTGAGATGACCTGATTGACCATAAAATAGAGGTGGATTTAACTTTTGAAACTCAAGAAGTATGTCATTAGGTGGATCTTCTCGAGGGTCTTCTAATGGGGAACCACCCATGGCCAAAATTCAAATATTTATGGGGGATAACCCTAACCAACAAGAAAACCATGATCTAATTAATAAAAAACTCATCAATAAGATTTTTTATGCTCGAAAATAGAATTAGAAATATACCTAAAACATGGGTAAAACATGATAAAAACAATTAGCTATCAATACATTGAAAAAATTATCTTAAAAAACTATTGAAAATAAAAAAAACATGGTGTGTAGAACACTCAACAATGGTACTCCATGGATCCTTAAACATGCATATTCTCATTCCACCTAGGGAACTCCTCAACTCATGAAAATATAGGCTCTCATCCACCAACATACCAACATGTATCATGCATGTGATCACCAATGAAAATACCAAAGTTCAAAACAAAGCATTCCAATTTTCTAAAAAAAATCCACCCATGTTTTCAAATGTTCAATCCACTTTCCATTTCAAATTTCACAAATATTTTCAAAATATAATTAAACACTAATAAAAACCCATTTTCAAACTCTAAAATTTGATACACTTTATTAATTCCAAATATCAATTCATAACATGAAAACATTTTTTAAAATCATGAAAAATATTATACCATCCAAAAATAATTTTATTAAAACTCATTTCTCCTCCTTTAAAATAATTTCCAAAACAAAATTCATATTTCATTCAACAAATTTAAATAAAACCCATGTTCTTATTACAAACATATATTTATGGTAAATCACTTCCCTTTTCATCCATAAACAATCATACGAAAATCGATTTTATAAATCTTCCTTCAAAATTATTCTAAAAACTCATTTTTTTTATTTACAAAAAAACCATTATCCCTAAAAACACCCTCTTAAAAATTCCAAATTAAGTGTTTTCTAAGAAAAATATAAAATCAATGAACACCCAAAATAACTCACTGGGGGAAGCTGGGGGTGATTGTGACATGGACATATGGTTGGTAGTCGTATGAAAATCACAGTACTGTTATTGAGAGTATTATAGGGCCATTTCCCTAGATCTACATGGCTTTCTAGGCCCTATGAGATCACTAAGACCTTTCTCCCAACTCTCTTTTTATATCCCAAACATAAATCAAACAAAAAACCAGAGGAACAAAATAAAACCCAAATTCCAATAGAAATATAAGGTTTATTCTAGAAAGTGTTCACAATATGCTTCCACAAACATTCAACCAATTCTTCAATAATACTACTCATCTACCTTGACGTACCATTAATATAATTAAATTTTATAACTAAGTCCTATACAGAACCATCCTCCTTCGATACCATTTTTTTAGGAACCAATTTGGGTCATTCCGGAACCGGTCACCTGAGTTGATCCATGGTAAGGCCCGAAGGGTGTTCCAAATCCCAACGGGGTGGAAACTAGTGTCAGGCATCATTAGAGTAACCAAGGGAATGATTTTTTCCAATATAAATAAATAAATGAAATAGTTGAATGATTAATACGAAATCCCTAATATATATATATAAATAAAACTAAACTAAACATATCTTATATAAGAATATGAAAAAAATACAACAAAACTGAACAAAAAACCCAACTAAATGTGACAACCATAACATCTCCATGTGACCCCCAGGGTCACTCTCAGACACCATAACCCACTGCCACCCATGATGATTGAAACTAATATGAATCCTTTATTACAAGATAAAAAATAAGAAATAACTATAGACTTGAGTATTAAACCTCAATAGGAAAACCGGAACAATCTATTCCTAATTCACTTCATTTAAATAAAGAAAAACAACATCAAGTTTGAAATACAATATTTAAAAGTACGATTTTCCAGACATTTTATTCTCTAAAACCAAACACTTTCAATTACCTATTTTTTCGCAAAATCTAGGTTTTTTTAAAGAAACAAAAATTAAAAAAAAATTCATGGGTAATGAAATTATTTCATTTTTGAATATGTACAAGGGAGTATAAATCATTTTCAATTTAAAAAATCCAGAAATCTTGGAATTCCAACCCTTAATTTTTCAAAGAAACATACCACATGTGAGAGTAACACAATAGTCACATGATAAGGGAAATGGGAATAATTACATGAGGATAACCAAACAAAAAATATTGCAATCATTCACAGCATAAAACTAAGTTCCAATATACATGGGAGAAACCTAGGAGCTTGGAAATAGTCTAAAACACAATATATATCTTGAGTCATCTCTAAAATCATTCCTTACTGTTTGAAATCAAATTTCTTCCAAACACACTCAATCACACCCAAAATGGCTTGACTGAGGAGCATTATCCCATAGAAAAAATATTTATATATAACCCCTGCTATGGACCACAATCCAGAGTGTAATCCTAATATACTGTGAAATAATTCTTGGAAATTTTTCTAGTTATGCTTGGTCTCCATGTCAAGAGTATTAATTGGGTGAGCCAACCAATGAAAATTGAGCATTCCATCACATTAAAACATTTCATATATAAATTAACAAAATAGGCATCACCTGGAGCCACCCCAATAATCGATCTCTTTCCATAATACAAATAGATATCAATGAAGTCCACATTGATGATCTCTTATACTTCTCAAAGTATATGGGTCATGAGGATTCCACAATGAGGACATCCCACCCATTCACATAATAGATCATAATGATTCCACTGTGAGGAAAACCCAACCGTTAAATATAAATAAGGAATGAATATTATCCAAAAACTTTATTCATGATCAACATTTTCACTACTTTTATAAAAATATAAAACATGCCTCAAGAATCTTTTCACAAAACCATCATTTCGTGTAAATTGAAATCCATATTTCAAAAAGGGGTAAAAGGACACCATTTTCTATTTCAAAATCATTTTACAAATCCCAATAATGTTCTCACACCACATGGGAAACCCCATACCATTTTTAGCTAAGATCCAATCAGGATACACATCATTATCACATGCTAAACCATTTTTAAAATCTTGATATAACATCCTTATAATTCAAAAACACTAGGAAAACTCATTCTGGAAAACCAAACCATTATTTCATATGACACTACACATTTACAAATCCAAACTATAGTTTATATTCCAAAAATTTCGCATAAAATTCAACGAGGAAATTCATCAAACACTTGGAGTGCAATATTTAATAAAAAAATCCATTTATTACAAATAATTAAAAAATACACACATTTCACACCAAGAAAATCGAAGGATAAAAAATAAATATTTAATATATAAGGCAGGTTATAAAATACAGAAACCAATGATTATTAAATTTAAGGGTAAGTGAAAAGGGAAACCTACCTCAACCTTATGTCCCTTTAATAACAAACACCCAAAACAACCTCTCCCAGGTTCCAAGATCCAAAAACAACCAAGAGGAACCCTAAACACAACAAAATCAAATCCTGCCACCTCAAACACCTTTATAAAAACATCAAATAAACTCATTGCCTTATTAAACTCTATTTAAAAATCAATTAATTAATATTACCCACATGATAAGAAATAATTCTTAATTAGGAATCCATGAATTGGTTACTCGCTTCAAGATAGCTTCCTCCCTAATTAAATAGAAGATTATCAATCTCTCTATTTTTCTAGAAACATTCAAATTTATCTATAAAATTTTGTATAAATTACTAGTATACTCTCTTCAGTATCATGTTTTTTTTCATTAGGATCATCTTTCAAATAATCACATTTAAATTCTTTATCCTATAGAAATATTATATTTAATTTCCTCACTCCATTAAAATCAGTTTCCTCATGAACACTATTCCCCTTATTAATGATCTTGGGAATGTAAAAACTACTTCCAATATATTCATAATCAAATTATTTATTATCATATTGACATCATATTAACACTTCCTTAATATTGAAAACAAATTGAACACAATCAAATAAAATAAAGGTCCTCTATAATTTTGAATCTATTGGATGTCTCTTGAACGCATAATTGTTGTTATCTATGGCGTGCCACTATATATGATCAGCAGTCTTAAAGTACATACATAATCCTTATCAATGTATATTTAATGGAAGGTATTGAAATATATTCATAGGTTATTTATTTTTAGATTTCTTAGTTTTAGTATATTGATTAAAATTTTCATCATTGACTATTGACTTCCAACTGGAACCAAAACAACTATTGTTCTCTTATCTATCTAATCATTATCCAATGTATAGCATAAAATAATTGGGATATGATTCTATTGGACCCTTGTAGATGGTCATTAACTAAACATAGATCACAACAAAGTTATTAATTTATATTGCACTTAAATCTCACTAACTACAAGGTGTAGAATATTTATAGTAGGGGATAAATCCCATGAAGATCAGGGAATCATAGTGACATATTTCCAAAGAATTATAGGAAATACAATTTTTTTTAATTGAATAAGAATTTTAATTATGAAAAATAAAATAAATAAATGTAGATAGAAAAATAGAAGATATGGGAACCAGTTTCTAGGGTTGGTTTTTCTAAAATAAATAAATTCCAGTTCACTTGTGAAATAGTCATATTAAAATTATTCAATCAGTATTTGAGTTTAAAAGTATTTTGGTCAATTATTATTGAAACTGCCCTAGTATCTTAACTCTCTTTATTTGAAATGAAAAAATAATAGGAATTCATTTGGTTGAATATATTACAAAATAATAATCATATCTTTTTATCATCGACTCATTTTCTAGGTTGTGTTGGGGTTCATTTTTCATTAAAATATTTTTTAATGATCTAATAACAAAACTTTAGATGTTAGTCCCAATGAAACACTTATAAAATTAGGTTATACATGAATTGAATATAAAATAAAATCATGTGTTTTACAACCCTTTCAACCAGATATTCTCTCCCCTTTTGGTTTATCAACCCATCCTCATGTGATTTCCTATGATTAATAAACCAAAATTCGATGTGGAGAGAAGATAAATGAGATATTGGAGGAGATAAATTGTATTTAAAGAAAATTATAATTAGAAATATAATGAAAAAATTGAATTTTTTTAATTACATACACAAGGGGAGTTGAGAAAAAAAAACCAAACTATGGTCAATGACCCCCTCGTCAGAATTATAGTGGAATCCTCCCAATGGTTAAACTCCTCCTTCAAGATGACATGATTTTTTTCCATGTGTAAAATACTCTATCTAAGGGTTTAAAAGTACCCCATAGGGTTTTTAAGTCAAAACCAAATTAAAACAGCTATGAATGGGAAAAAATGATGTCATATAAATCCTAACATAGAACATTCATGGTTCGAATGAACATTTCACAACCTGAATGCACTGGTGGTTGAAAATTGATTTTTTTTTCAAAGAAAAATAATTTTAAAGATGTCAATTATTATTAACCCAATAAATTCCTCGATGTATAGACGTATCTCACATTTATAATGTTTAAATACCTTAGGACTCTATTTTTCGGCTTGGGTGATGCTTTGTAGCATTCAATTTCATATTTCTTAACTCTATTTGTGGTATGAATAGTTTTTCATTTTGTGAAACACATTTGGGATCAATTATTTCATATTATTTTCATCATCATAATTATAGTTTCATTTCATGATGTTTGTTCTTAAATCTCCATGTTTTACTCAAAATTATTCCTTATTTCATATACGTGTTTTCTTTTCCATAAAAACATAGATAATAATAAAATTTGGCACCCATACTCAATTTGATAATCAATATCCAATTAAAACACATGATAAATATTATGAAAATATATATATATAATTTAGAAATATTGTGTGTATTTTTATAACTATGTTTAAACATATTGATAACATTTTTCATCTCATAAAATGCTTTATTGATCTTAACCTCAGAAAAATCAATTATATCACATGAATGATGATACATAATAAGAGGGTGTGAATCAGAGTGTATAGAATTTCAACCCCTTTTAACACTCAATATTGTTCAACAACTTTATCTCATGATACACAATGATTCCAAAAAGAAACGGGCACAACGGATTTATTAATATGCTTCATATAATTTTAGGATGACTACAACTATAGTGTTTTGGTGTTATTATCCCACAAAAACAATTCCCTTGTTATTATCTAAGGGAACTTGATAAAGGGTATGACCTTGAACTTGGGATAATGGGTGGCCTGAATGAGTCAAAATTTCACATAAATAGAATATAATTATTTTCCTTGATAAATGGTCACTAATGAAGACTCAAGCCTTTACATAAACTCCACAAATTATGATATTCTTCATCTTCTATTCATTGTAGGATTTTACTACTAAACTCAATACTTATTAAAATTTACAACACCATAAATGTATAAATTATAAATCACCATTCTTTTTTAAAATTTCTATAATATATTCACTTTATATTTTGGTAATATAAATTCTATTTAAAATTTTAGAGGAAAAAATGGATTGGTGTTAGTAATTTTTCTTATTTAAATTATCAATAAATATTCGACTAAATGTCTTCATTAAATATTCCTTAAGACCCCATTATTTAGAAACTAGATGATATTTGAATATCATGATCTTTAAATCTACAAGGATATTTTAGTTTTTAATTTATTTCATAACTTCTTCATCATGTGCTGAAATTCATGTACCATGAACTAGAATATTTCCCTCGAAGTCTTGGAATCCTCCTTATTATACTTATACAATATCAACTTTTATTTAATGAATTATTCTAAGAATGAATCACAATGAGTAAAAATATCAATGTGATATTATGTAAACTATAAAATATATTTTCATCGTATGAGTTAACTGAAATATAAATAATGAATCGGTTTTTAATTTATTCAACTTGTTCCACATGGATTGTTTTAATAGGGTGAAGGAATACTGATACGGAGATAGAACAACGTGGGTTTCAATAATAGATGAGCCTTATGAATTATGGTCGTAAAAATTTTGATATATTCTATCAACCTTATGTTGACCTAATCAAAACCATATTCCCAAATATATTAACCTTTAAATAATCTTTTTCTAGACATATGAAGACTATCATTAACCTTATGTGAATATATAGAAATTTTCTTGACCTTATGATGCCTTATTTAATCTTTACATCATTAGTTATCACAACCATAAAACACGCTATCTGAAATGTACATCGATTGTCTTCTCAACTTTAATAATATATTTTTTCAATATTATTAAGTATAGATCCATTCCATTAATTAGATAATCTTATTCAAGCCTCATCCAATTTATTTAATAATTATCTTACCATGCATGATATCTACCACCATATCGTCCCTTTTTCTACTCTAATCATCATACAATGCTTCATGGATTGATCATATTTACTTTAGATTAATATTTAAAATAAGAAAAATTAATTTATCAAGCTCTTCACTAGTTAAAAACATTCAACATCCCTTAAATGGTGTCAATAGAACTTTTCCATTATGTAATTTTCTAAGACATTAATACCATCTCACTTTTATATATTTCAATAATTTATAGCTAATAAATCCCCAAACCTCAAAGAAGTTCAATAGTACCCCCATATGGATTTGTTCTCAATAAAAATAATGCATCCCCCCTTATTGATAATAAATCCAATGTGAACAAACGATAGGTTCCCCCTCAAATTTTATAAAGTAAAGAGTCCTGAATAAATCATCTATAAGTATATGTGAGAAAGATTTAGGTATAAAACAGGACTGATCAAGCCAGACATTATTTTTTTTTCAAAAAATAACTCATCTTATTAATTCTTATTTTTTATGATTACACAAATAGACAAACAATAAAATATTTTACCGATCTTTCCTTTCTAACTTGAAACACATATTAAAAAAAGGTCACAATCTTGGAGGGAATGTTTTTCCTCTAGAAGATGACATCTCCTCATGGATTTAATCATGAAATATTATAGAAGCTAGCTCAAATATTTTCATATATGAGTTTTTATGGTTTGAGTTTCATACCCATTTACTGCCTGAACTTCTCACATAACATAGTTTGGGGTGTTTTGTTATGAATTTAAGTAATAATTTGTTTTTATGGAAGAAAATATTGTTTCAACATGTTTTATGATACTTTATTTTTTATAAAATAAAACATTTTAGCCACATGTTTAGACATGGAATACTATATAATATTTTTGTATTAATTCATGTATCTATGATTATAACATCCTAAATACACAAATTTAAAACTCAATTCAAGTGGTTCTGTATTCATCAACATAATTTTTATAACATCCTAAAATATTTTAATTGCCTATCATCTACAGGTCCTACACAATCAACATTAGTAAATAAACATATATTCATCTCACCTCTCTAATTTTACATCATCCCATAATTGAAAGTGTTTATGGCGTGTCCCAAAAAACATATTTGATATAAAAAGATTTTTCTTCACGGGATTAGATTATATTGGGAAAAATGAGTGATAGAATATATAATGTCAAGCCAATATATTTTAATTTATATAAGACTCCCAATTAGAAACTTAAATTGATTCTCAATAAAAAAATTCCCTATATAATTATTACATTGTTTTTTATTAAATAAATAAGTGTAGATACACCTCCATCATTCTGCATGTCAAACTTATCACAACCTGACCCAGAGGGGCTCAGTCTAAAACTCCTCAATCCAACCTCCAATATGCCATGGGTTAAAGACAAACATCGATTTATTATATCACACAAATGGGAGCCCTTTCCCTAATGTAATTGTACACAAGCACCCACAAACTCCACCAGGAATTAGTGCACATATATAAAATATGGAAACTAAAATCCAGGAAAACATTCATCCCAAACTAGAGTACAATACAAGTACTAAAATCAAAAAAAGGTAAAATCACATTCCCACCAAAAACATTAAAAGAATCCAACCTTTTCAGAATGAGGGGATCTCTATCAAATGAAACTTCCAGAAATATCCTTAGCCCCGCTCTGGTAAACATGTTTGTCGGTCAATCTCACTAAGACCCAACTACTAGAGGTTTTTTTGGGACTCTTCTAAAAGCATTGTGGTCTTCATAAGACACAACACATGTGGTAAAATCATGTATAAGGGTGAGTATAACAATAATCAATAGGAACCCCAAATCCCCAAAATAAATGGGAGAAACTAAAAGGCATAAATCATCTCAACCTAGTCACCAAGAACCTAATCAAGGGAGAAACATCATCTCGAACCCTCCTCAACTATAAATGACTAGACATGTTATTAAATAAATTGGTTTCAACCCGAACATGTGGAAACACCATAAGGAATCCCAGAATCAGCTAGATGTACTCATCTCAAACTCCTATTATCAAAAGGTCCTGACTTCATGTCCAGTTATAGGACTCTACTCGATGCTCTAAAGGTAACATAAAAACCAAGAGACACACTCCACCATCTCATTCATCCCAAATGAAACCTATCTGAGAGATATACTTCATCAGGTAAAACTCACTAGGTCAAAATCTAATGCACAACCACATAGGTCATTCCCTCCTTCCCCCTACACAAGGTTGTGATAACCCATATAGAGTGGACCACCACTCAGCACTACACACAATTCTATAATCGCATCTCCCAAATATAAACAACATGCACCCTCTATAACGAGGGAGAACATAGGGACCGACGCCATTCCACTTCCCTATAGTCGATGGGGTTATTTATCCTACCCATCATGAAAAACCATTTTTCTCCTTTATAGAGTATCCCGTACCTCAATCCCTCAAGGGATCACTCACTCCTAACCATGTAATTAATGTAACTAGTGGGGGTCTTCTTTCCCATAACTATACTCAATAACTAAGGGGGATCCAACTACCATGGATTTCCCACTCCCTACTACTACTCAAATACAGGGGATAGCTACTCCTTAGATGAGGACTCGCACCTGGATACAATAGGGGAGAACCATTAAAATGAAAGATGAACCACATCCTGATACGACATGGGATTACCAATCTACCACCAGGACCACTATAGGGGACCCAAACCATGAAATTATATGAGAGTACTGACCCCAGGCAATAGGACCCACGCCTTATTATGATAAGGGAGTACAAACTCTTCCTTATTAACACATATGGTTGACCCACACCCAAGAACAAAAGGTGAGTTCCAACTCTAGGGATGAAAGACCTGCACCCTAACATGAAAAGGAATTAATCACTCTCTCTATATGTCATGTATGGGGGAACATCAACCTAGAACATCAATGGAGTACCAATACATGGATAGAGGACCAACTCCCTGGTGCAACAGGGGAGTACCTACTCTATCTGTTCACTAAATTTGGAGGTCCCACACCATAGAATGGAATAGTTTCTCAATCTCTAACTATATGAAAAATATGGGGAACGTACACCCAAATCTATTAGGGGATTAACACTACCAAAAACCCTCTCTCTAAGAGCCGCACCAATCTATCTCATCAGTCAATTGTCGTTGAAAGGAGACTCACACTTATCATACCTCACACTATAACACTACCATGGGTAGGGGAACCTCACCCATTACAATATGGTAGAACCACTCTAACATCCTAAAGAGTCTAGGGGACCCACATCCAAAGGTGATAGGGAGTGATATTGGCAGTGACATCAACCTAGTGATCCACCCAAATCACTACCAAAGGTTAATCACTACTACAACATTGTTGTGGTCAAACTCACACCACATAATATCTTGTAGGATGAAACAGATACCATCATCACATACTACATAGAAACTGATCAGGGTAGTCTACTAGAAACCCTAATTCTATGTTCCAAAGAAGGAGATATTCAAGGTGGAATATCTTAAAAATATCTACAAGATAGTACACAACCTGCACTCGATCCCACAGGGTGTGTGAACTCTCCTGTGAACTTGTACATGTTTCCAACTCAGATGCCTTGGACGGACATGTAGTTGTACACATCTTGTACATATCATACATGGTATGTCCCACTTAACCTAGACCCAGGCCATGTGGTTCCTCCTCATGGCTTGTCTATCTATGCCCCATGCACGGTGTGTACCACCGAGTACATGGCGTGTCCAGGAAAAAAAGAAACTTGTCCATGTAGCTTTCCCATTCATTTTTTCAAAACCCCATGTCCAGTAACTTTTATAGTGTATTTTTACTAGTCCATGTACGATCACAAGTGAGACTAGGCCATGTTTTCTAGCCACATGACACAGGGTCACTACATGACTTGTAAACCCAGTACACAACATTTATTCTTGAAAAGTCTTCTTTCCCAAATGAAAATAACACACCTCATATATCACTGGTCTACTTTCTTTGTAGATGGTAATTCTGACATGAATTACCTTGAGAGTCCCCCGATACACCCTAATATTCCTCGAAACAAGAAGATCTACCTAGGATAGATCATTACCATTAATAATAGGGCAATAAAAACCATAAAATAATGAATAAAAATGATTCATAATAAGAACTTATATCCACTTAACTCAAATCATAATTGAAAATGATTTGGGTGTAGAGTGAGGTCTGGTTTGTGTTTTTCCTTGATCTGATGATGATCGGTACCAAGAACAAAGATTGAAAGCACCTCATCAATTTGATTTGTCTCGGTTTCTGCCTGTCGGCCAAAGGGTGATAGGATGAGAGCCTCTTCTATTTTACTTTCACACCAAGTGGCGGGGGTTGTTTTATGATAGAATTTTATTAATTAAATTTTCATTCAATTAATATTCCCACCATGAAATTCCCCCACCAACTCACCCCCACTTGTGCATTTGGTGTGGAAAACTATATGGCGTACCTAGGGTAAACACTACATTCTGAACTCAACTGTGTTCTTATAATTTTGATCGGAAACCCCTCCCATTATTTATTCCATGTTTTAAGAGAAAATTCTTGGGAAAGAAAAATTATATTTAATATATTTAATATAAACACACTGAGGTTCTTCCTTCCCTGGAATCCAGTACCGACTCAATGCCAAGATTGAGAAATATTATTAGAAATAATCAAAATTATTATAGGTCAAAACTCGAGTCATTACATTATCCAAAAATTAAGGAATTATATCCCCAAAAATTGAAAGCCTAGGCAAAAGGAAAAGAATCTAAGCTATCCATTGGGACTCCAATGCCAAAAATATCACCAAGGGTTCTCGTGCTACTTATAATAATGCACTTAGGGGAACCACTAAGGCCAACCCACAACCACATACATCTCCAAAGAGCTCAACATCATGTAATAATTAGTACATGCTTCATCAACTATGATAGGTGGAAAAACCCAAGAAAATGGTCCATCTACAGTTATAGGGTATAGTTGTACACCACCTCGCTAACCTGACAGAGATACATATGAAATCTAGTAGTTCACAATGACCCTTAGGTGAATTGCATTGTGACCTTGTCAATTTTCTGGTGTTTAATGTTTATACTGAGCTAGTGAGGGAACAAATGATCAAAATAGGGATGCCCATGTGTAAGCATTGGGTCTTACCAGTCCCTTCATCTGCAATTCTCTAACTATAACATAGCTCGCCAATCCATAAAAACTACCTCACCCACCAGTGGCATATCAGCTAAGTATTGATGGTAGGAAACCAATCCATACAAAAAAACATTGTAGGGTCTAATTATACTACTATAGAATGGTTCTATGTAAGGATCTCCCTCTACCAGGGATTCAAAGTATAAGGTCCAACAAGAATAACTCCAATTTAAAATCCAAGATATAATCTGATACTCTATCTCACATCTTCATCGTGAACACACAAGTAAATTGTTCCCTTCCACAACATCTCGACACTATCCTTTTTAGGCTGTACTGAATTTCCAACACAGCATTGATGACATCCCAAAAATGAATCTCGGTGGGGAAAATTCCATATTCCTTGTGAACCAAAATATATAAAAAAAATTATGTCACTTACTCATTGAGAATTTCATATTCAAAGATGACACCAATTTCACAAGTTTGTTAGAAAACAAACTTTTTTTGAACATATTAAAGTATTGGGTCTTACTAGGCCATATTTCTGAAAACTATCGACGTGTCACCAAGCTCCTAACACACTAGTAAAGGCGAATCATCCACCAAACCATGATATTATCCTTCTTGGGAGGAACTGACTCAACTTCACAGTTTTACACACATCTTGAAAACATTTCTCAGTGTGGTAAGGATCCTAATTCCTTATTCATTTTAAGGTAAATCTAAAAAACATCAAATTGTTCTACCGATACCCTACACTACCTCGGTTAATCCTCAATAAAGAAGTGTAATAAAAATAATATCCCATTATAGTGTCTAACAACTACTAAAATACAAAGTATAAAGAACATCAGGCATACCTCTATTCATCCTTAGAACTACAAGGGAAATGGCCTATACCACTTATAGTTTTCCTCACCCACGTCCACCAGCTCCTCGAGCCTAGCGTGGACTACCTAGAAGTGGTGGTGGAAACACCTCGAACTACCTTCCGCCTCCTATTTGTCTCCCAAATCGTCTTCCAAGTCCTCCATCATATAAAAATACTTTCTCCAAATGTTCCCTCCTCCTAGGAGGTTTGTTGAACAGATCCCTCTCAACAGCACGGTGGGTCGTACCGCATTCACCATATGACAACCCTTCTTGTTATTACACAATTAAACATAATTTATTACATAAACTTCATTTGATGAAACATAGAATTTAGAGATTTCTAGTGTTTTGCGGGCTTAGGATCATTACATAACAACTTAAAACATGAAAAACTACATCTTTATTGAAAAATCCTTTACATGAACAATATATTCCCTCTTACTTAGCATTGCATGGGATAACCTGAGGACATGCATAAGAAAAGGGTGATCTATAAAGCCCGGTAAGGGAATAAACAAGGAGTAACATGAGAAATACAATAAATCTTAGAAAATAGGCATATTATTAGAGAACAATAGAAGCATAAACATAAAGGCATGATAAATCATGATAATAATAACATGGAAATGTGGCAACAACACTTAACATGAAATTAGCATGAGTTAGGGATCATTACACATGAAGCACAAGTAAAACCCCATTGCACTTTAATTATAAAGAGTAAACACCCATTCCTCATGAATTATCATGATACTACTCTTAACCCAATGCATTGGAGCGCTATAAGGGCGCACCCTTCTTAAATATTTCATTTCATGCATATTTATGCCACATGGATCATATAACACAGATTCATAAAAAGTAATCATTTATTCCATGATAAAAGAATGTAGAATTTAAACATGAATATTTATAATATATAAGTAAATTTTAATAAAGGTGAATACCTTTGATAGATAAAGGGGCATGGTATTCACTACACAATGACAATAGCTTGGAAAATCGGTGCAATTTCGGCAGCGTAATGGCGTGATGTAGGAATTCATAAAAATGATTGATGAGAGAGAAAGGGGTATCTCATAATGTGTACATGAAATGGATAGTAAGTGGGTCATATAGATACATGTCCCATCAATTTTAATGGAATTTAGTGTCATGATACAAAAGAATTGCTTAAATGTAAAAGAGGAGAGAGAAATTCCTTTCAGAATTGTGGCATAGTAACGGGTGTACATGAGAGGAATTTAGTGAGAGAGAAAGGGGTATCCCATCATTAAAATAAAAATAGAAAAGTATAGGGGTGTGAGAAACCATACCCCAACATTTATAATTGAAATTAAAAGGCATAAAAATTTAAAGAAAGTTGGAAAATATGAGAAAGGAAGAAAAAACCCTTACTTGGAAGTGTACTTCCAAAGGCTTGAGAAAGGATTGAGAGAGGCTTATTGGGAGACTGGGGAATCATGGGAGGATTCTATACAGAGTAGGGTAGAGGTTGGATGAAATCTAAAGGCTTTGAGTTAGGAGGAAGTGTGATCTTGGGTTGTTTTATATAGGAAAGGTGAGGTAATTCATTATTATTTAGGTTTGGGACACCTCACATTAAACTAATACAAACCACAAACCAGCCCATGGTTTTTGCCCATGGTTTTCTGAAAACGGAAGTGGAAAGAAATATTTTATAAGGCCAAAGTTCTAACTTCTTAAAGTAATTGGGTTGCTTATGTGGAGGTGAGTCACACTCCCAAGGAAATCAATTAAAAAGACAAGATGTTTAATAAGCCTTCAAGAGTCCATTAATGCTTTGTAAAATAAGTCAAAAAACCCAAATTTACATTATTTTAATGGTAAAACATATATTGGACGAATATAAGGCCAATATTATTTTATTACATCACTATTTGGTCATTATGTTGTCATAAAACACATTATATATTTGAACGGTATTTAATTTTTACCAAAAAAATTGAATGTCTCAAAAAATTATGAAAAATTCATCATTGGATAATTTCAACATCCTGATTCTAGAAATAATATTTATGTTATCTAAATAGTTTTCTAAAGATGTTAATTTTCACTTTTAAAAAATCGACATTTATCAAAAATTCACGGGTTTTAACAAAAATGACTTTTAAACCATAATAAAAATTACGATTGCATTCATAAAATTATACAATAATTTATATTTAATAAAATTTAATTTAATAATAATAATAATTTATTAAAATATTATTTAATTCAAAATTCCATTAATTCATCAAAATATATTTCTTAGTTGAATATTAACTAAAAATACTATTTGTGCTTTAAAACCCATCTACAAGGTAACAATAATAAAATGAAGGTTTATTCATTATTATATACAAAAATAATGTACATGGCCATAGTGATAATGTATTGTTACATAACCCATTATAACACCCACATAAGACTAAAGGGTAAGGTGTGTGATGGTGACCGACTCTTGTGGTGTCTCAGATAACATTGCTCGGGTGGTAATCTCTATCAACTTCCACTTCTCTCGTAGGCGGTTCCGATCGAGCTTAACATATTCAAGCTTGGCTTGGGCTTGGTCAAGAGTAAATCCCAAAGATGTAACCTCCTTTCCGAGCTCTGACAAATGGGCTTCATATGAGGCACATTTACTGGATGAGGTCATCGCTTCCTTTGTCTAAGTAAATTGGATTTTTTAAAGCCCTATATTTATACTAATCATGTTATCACTGTTCAATGGCTATATTAACAATGGTCATAATTCATAATAGTATCTTAAAATCCAAAAACATAAAACCTAATAAGTTGACATTTTAGACAAAAATTTTACATAAAGAGACATTTTATTTGATCAAGTGGTATTTCCATTAATAAAAGTTTGGGTCGTTACAACCTCCCCCCATAAAAATATTTTCCCTCAAAATTTTCTTTTTTTACACTAAAACAGATGTGGTTAACTCTACTTCATCATTTCCTTCGATTCCCACATTGCTTCTTCAAACTTGTGGTTTCTCCACAACACCTTGATGAGGGGAATTGTCTTATTTTGTAGAACTTTTTCTCTACGATCTAAGATCTTCACTGGTTTCTCCTCAAAAGAAAGATTATCCTCTAACTATACCACCTATAAATAGAGTACATGTGAAGGTTCTTGTATGTATTTTATTTTATAGGGATACATGAAAGGAATCATGTACTTTGTTTATCGTAGGTGGAAGTGCTAGTCAATAGGCCACAGTCCCTACACGATCAGGAATCTAAAAGGGGTCGATGTACCTTGTATTTAACATCCATTTATTTCCAAATATCATGACCTTATTCCATAGAGATATGCGTAGAAATACCATGTCTCAAACACTAAACTCAAGGTCTCATCAATGGTTATCTGCATAACTCTTCTGTTGACGCTGGGTTGCCTTGATATGCTGCTGAATGGTTTTCACCTTCTCCACCATTTATTCGACTATTTCGGGTCCATGTAGCTTACGCTCACTGACCTCATCCCAACACGCCGGTGTTCTACACCTTTTCATATAAAGGGCTTCATATAGTGCCATTTCTATTCTCGAGTGAAACAGTTATTATAAGAGAACTCAAACAGAGGAAGTTGTTGATCCCATCATCCTTTAATGTCCATTAAGCACACTCTCAACATGTCCTCATGTGTTTGGATAGTCCGCTCAGATTGTCCGTTAGTGTGAGGATGATAGGCCGTACTGAAGTTCAGTTTAGTATTAAGAGCATGTTGAAGACTCTTCCAAAACATAGAGGTGAATCTTGGATCCTTATCAGACATAATAGATAATGGTACTCCATATAGCCTTACCACTTCCCCGATATATATATTTGTTCCAGTTGATTCAATGAGAAATCCTCCCGAATTGAAATGAAATGTGTAGCCTTTGTAAGATGATCCACAACAACCCAGATTGCATTATTGCATTTGGATGTCTTCGAATGTCTGGTGACAAAGTCCATGGTGATGTTCTACCATTTCAATTCTTAGTATGGGAAATGGTTGCATCATCCCCTTAGACTTCTGCCTCTCTTCCTTCACTTACTGACACACCAGGAACTTTGATGTATATTCAATGATATCCTTCTTCATATTATCCCACCAATAATTCTCTTGAATATCTGGATACATCTTTGTGTTTCCTGGGTGAATAGGGAAATTTGAACTATGTGCATCATCAAAAAGTTCCTTCTTCACATCCAGACTTGATGAAACACATAGTCTTTTCCCAAATCTCACAATTCCTTCTTCATTAACATTAAACTCCGATGATTTACCTTTTCCGATAGCTTCCACTTTTTCTTGAATTCCCACATCATCTTTTTGAGTATCATTTAACCTTTCCAAAAGTGACAGTTGAACAATAATTTGTGAAAGGATTGATGATGTTCCCTTCCTTATGATTCCCATTTCCATCTTCACCAAAGCTAATAAGATTGGATCCTTTTCATTTATCATCAATGATAGAATCGCTGGGTCATTTCTATATAGGACATCTTCCACCATGTTCTCTTTACGAGGGTTGTAATGGACTGAGCAGTAATAGTCATTGATCAGCTATAACCATCTTCATTGGCACTTTTTCAACTATTTCTGTGTGAATATATACTTGAGGCTTTTTTGGTCTATATATATTTCACACCTCTCCCCAACGAGATAATGTCGCAATATTTTCAAAGTGATGATCACAGCAGCCAACTCGAGGTCATGGGTTGGATAGTTCTATTCATGAACTTTCAATTTCCATAAAACATAGGAAATGACTTTTTCAATTTGAATCAACACACATCCTAGGCCCTTCTTTAAAGGACCACTGGATACAACAAAAATTTCTCCACTTGTGGGTAAAGTGAGCACGGGCGTAGTGATAAGACTCCTTTTCAACTCCTTTAGATTTCTTCGTATTCATCACTCCAAGAAAACTTTACCCCCTTACGAGTTATCTTAGTAAAATGGTTGGACAGTCCTGATAAATTTCTCACAAATCTTCGATAATATCCAGCTAACCCCAAGAAGATATAGATATCCATTACAGATGCTAGCCTCAGCCATCCCTCAATTGCATCTAATTTGGAGGGATCCACAGATATCTTATTGCTTGTGATGATATTGGCCAAGAATGAGACATCCATCAACCAGAACTCACATTTGTTCTACTTTTTATATAGCTTCTCTTTCCACAAGGTCTCTAGTATTGTTCTTAGATTCTCCTCATGATCCTCCTTGGTTTTGGAGTATATCATAATATCATCTGTAAAGATTACCAAAAACATGTCGAGGTAATCACTAATGACTCTATTCATAAATTACATGAACATTGATAGAGAATTAGTGAGTCTGAAAGGCATTATTATGTATTCATAGTGCCTGTATCTGGTACAAAAAGAAGTCTTGGGGATATCATCCTTCTTCACACTTACTTGATAATATCCCCTCCGCAAATCCACCTTGGAGAAGTATTGTGCTCCGTGTAGCTAATCAAACAATTCATCTATTCGTGGGAGAGGATACTTGTTCCTTATCATGATTTTGTTAAGCTCATGATAATCAATGCTAAGGCGCATTGACCCATCTTTCTTCTTGACGAAGAGGACTGGTGCACCCCATAGTGAAGCACTTGGGCATATAAACCATTTATCCAGATTCTCCTATAGTTGTTTCTTCAGATACTCAATATCCACAACAACCATTCTATATGGAGTCTTGGATATTTTCAATTCCCCAGGTATAAGTTCAATTGAGAATTCAACATCTCTTCAAGGAGGAAGACCATCCAATTCCTCGGGAAACACTTCAGTGAATTCCCTCACAATAGGCATGTCTTCTAAGATGGTTTCCTCCTTATACTAAATCATCTGAGTCAGATACACTTTCTCATAAAGAAATAATATCCACACTTGAGATGATGGAGCTAAATAAGATTTATCTTCCTCCTTGCACTTGTATTGAATCAGGGGTCGATTCTCCACATGGAGAGTGATTTTCCTCTCGTGAAAATTTATGTTGGCTCTATATAAGGAAATCCAATCCCTGCCAAGAATTTCATCAAATTACACTAGAGGGAGTATGACGAGGTTCTTCGGGAAGATAAATCCATATATTATGCCAGGGGAGGAGTTATATTCATGGGATGCAATGGTTGCCCCATTTTCCATACTCACAGACATCTTCACTTCCATTATTTTTGGTGGTGCTGGGATTGTTCAACTAAACTTTTGAGATATAAAATAATGTGTAGAACTTGAATAAAAAAATATGTTCTCTATTCTTGAATGAATAACTAGCATACCTATCACCACTTCATTGTCAAGGTCCACTTCGGCAGTAATGATGGTAAAAGCTCGACCTTGCTGCCTTGGAGGTTGTTGGTTGCCTCCGAAAACACTTGTCTTAGGGCACTGATTTTCAAGATGTCGTGGTTCTTTGCAGGTGCATAAATGAAAAATGTGTTGAGGTTCGAACAGAGTGTTCCTATCCTCTGTTGCAACCACAATTTTTTCTTGTCGGCGGTTAATAGCTAGGTTCCCTTCTCTTGCATACCTAAATCATTTCTTCATCCCCTTCATGAAATTTTTGGGGTGCTTCTTTCCACACCTTTGGCAAGTGGGGTGTTTGATCTAATTATCATAGTTGGATTTATCCATCGGACTTCTATCATTGAATTCCATCTTACTCTTATTATCCCCATGATAACCCTAAGATTTTTCGATCGTTATTTCCACCTTGAGGGCAGATTTGAAAATTTCATCATAGTTGTCGAAGTCACGGAGTTCAACCACTTTCCATAGGATAGGTTTCAGCCCACCAAAGAAGTGGTCAACCTTTCATTCGGGGGTAACGACAAAGACAGAAGCATATCGTGCAAGCCTTGGGAAGTATTCCTCGTACGCTCCAATAGATTCAATTTATTTTTTCTTGAGGGAAAGGAAGTCTCTTTCTATCATAAGATGGAGGGTGGATGAAAAATATTTATCGAAAAACATCTTCTGGAAATCCTACCATTCCAATAGCTTGATATCCTCCTCAGGCTTCGTATTTTTGATCAACGTTTCCCATTGATAAGAATCACCCTCCATACGATAAGCATCCAGGAAAACCTTCTCTTGTTCAGAACATTGAATGATGGAGAGGATCTTTTCAATGGAGTTGATTCATTGTTCATCAATTGAGGGATCAGATGATCCATTAAAAGTAGGAGGCCTTTGCCTCATGAATCTCTCAATAGTGACTTATTCATTCTTACGGGGGGTTGAACATTGCTATTTAGTCATGTTTCTGTTAAAATCTTGACTTATCTAAGAGAGAATCGTGACAATGTTCATGATTACCGCTCCCATTGGATTGGGTATCTCATTAGTATAGATATCACATTGATCTTCACATTTATTGTTTGCCTGATTCCTCTTATTACTGGCCATTTTCTTGAATAAAAGGAAAGTTATGGGTAACACATAATTGTAATACAAGGAAAAAACTAATGACTTATAAATAACTCTTATTTCCTTAACATATTAATCTATTAGCTTTAGTCTACATTATCCATGATATACTTTCTAACATATATTCTTAGGGAATTTTTTCCCTTAATAATGGTTCATAATAAGCTTGTGAATTGACCAAAGCATATCCCCCAGGAGTTTTATAACCAAGAGTTCAGCAAGGCCTATTTTCATGCCCTAGTTCCCATTCGATTCTAGCTAAAAGCGCTGTTTTTGGGTTTTACCCCTTGGATACATCTGTGCCCGAGCCGCCTCTACCTGCTCGTATCCAGACAGGGATGTATTTTCTTGATAAACCACTTACTCAATACTCACAAAAACTTAGGGATATTTTTATTATACTTAGTCTTGTATCTAAGGCTTCACTATTGATTTCTAATCCTAATACCAAAAATAACGAAACATATCCTTTGATACCAACTTTGACAACCCTTCTTTTTATTACACAATTAAACATAATTTATTACGTAAACTTCATTTGTTACAACATTGAAGATCGATAGGTATAGTGTATTTGGGGATTAGGATCATTACATAACATCTTAAAACATGAAAAACAACATATTTATTGAAAACATCCTTTACATGACCACTACATTCCCTCGTACATAGAATTGAATGGGATAACCTGAGGACATGCATAAGAAAAGGGTGAGCTATAAAGCCTGGTAAGGGAATAAACATGGAGTAGCATGAGAAATAAAATAAATGTTAGTTAGTAGGAATATAATTAGAACACAATAGAATCATAATCATAATGTCATGATAAATCATGACAATCATAACATGGAAATGTGGCAACAACACTTATCATGAAATTAGCATGAGCCAAGGCTCATTATAGATGGAGCATGAGTAAATCCTAATTGCACATGAAGCCTGGGTAAAAACTCATTACACTTGAATTTGAATGAGTAAAAACCCATTTCACATGACGTATCATGATACTATTCTTAACCCAATCCATTGGAGCGATATAAGGGCGCACCCTTCTTAAACATTTCATTTCATGCATAAGTGTGCCACATGGATCGAATAACATGGATTAATTAAACATAATCATTTATTACATGATAAAGGAATATGGAATTAAAAAATGAAACTGTATAATCAATAACGAAATGTTCATAAGGGTGAATACCCTTAATAGAGAAATGTGCATGGTATTCACTACACAATGACATCGGCCTGGAAAATCGGTGCAATTTCGGCAGCGTAACAGCGTGACATAAGAATTCATACAAATGGTTGATGAGAGATAAAGGGTTGTCTCATAATATTTACATGAAATTTACATTAAGGGGGTCATGTAGATACATTTCCCAACAATTGTAATGGAATTTATATTCTTGATACAAAATAATTTCTTGAATGTAAAAGAGGAGATCGAAATTCTTTTTGGAATTTCGGTATAATAACGAGGGTACATGGGAGGCATTTAGTGAGAGAGAAAGGGCTCTCCCATTATTCAAACATTAATAGGGACGTATCAGTGAGGTGAAAAACCACACCCCGAAATTTATAATTGAATTTAAAAGGTATAACAATTTAATGAAAATTGGACAAAATGAGAAAGGAAGAAAAAACCCTTAATTGGAAGTGTGCTTCCAAAGGCTTGAGAGAGGTTTGAGAGAGGCTTCGTGGGAGATTGGGGAACCTTTGGAGGATTATAGAGAGTAGGGAATATATTGGACTAACTCCAAAGGCTTTGAGTGTGGAGGAAGTGGGGGATTGGGTGAGTTTATGTAGGAAAGGTGGGGGAATTCTTTATTATTTAGGTTTGGGACACCTCACATTAAACTAATCCAAACCACCAACCAGAAAATAGTTTTTGCCCATGGTTTTTTGAAATTGGAAGTGGAAGATAATATTTTATAATTCCAAAGTCAGATCATCTTAAAATAATAGGGTTTATTATGTGGAGGAGAGTCACACTCCCAAGGAAATCAATTAAAAAGACAAGATGTTTAATAAGATTTAAAGGGTCTACTAATGCTTTGTAAAATAAGTCAAAAAAACCCAAAATCACATTATTTTAATTTTAAAACAGATATTGGGTGAACATAAGGCTTATAGTATTTTATTACATCACTATTGGGTCATTATGATGTCATAAAACACATTATATATTTAAGTGGTATTTAATTTTTACCCAAAAATTTGACTGTCTCATTAAATTATGAAAAAATTATTGATGGATAATTTTGACATCCTGATTCCATAAATAATGTATATTTTATCTAAATAATTTTCTAAATATGTTAATTTTTACTTTTAATATAAAAATCGATATTTATCGAAAATTCACGGGTTTTGACAAAAATGGCTTTCAAACCTTAATAAAAATTACGATTGCATTCATAAAATTATAAAATCATTTATATTTAATAAAAATTAATTTAATAATAATAATAATATTTCATTAAAATATTATTCAATTCAAAAATCCATTAATTCATCAAAATATATTTCTTAGTTGAATATTAACTAAAAATACTATTTGCGATTTAAAACCCATCTACAAGGTAACAATAAAAAAATAAAGCTATATTCATTATTATATAAAAAAATAATGTACATGACCATAGTTATAATGTATTGCTACATAACCCCTTATAACACCAACATAAGACCGAAGGGTAAGGTGTGCGATGGTGACCGACTCTTGGGGTAGCTCAGATAACATTGCTCGAGTGGTAATCTCTATCATCTCCCACTTCTCTCGTAGGAGGTTCCGCTCGAGCTTAACATATTCAATCTCATCATGGGCTTGGTCAGGAGAAAAGCCCAAAGAAGAAACCTCCTTACCAAGCTCTGAAAAATGGGCTTCGTATGGGGCACATCTACTAGATGAGGCAATCTCTTCCTTCGTCTGAGTAAATTGGATTTGTTAAAGCCCTATATTTATACTAATCATGTGATCACTGTTCAATGGATATATTAACAAGGGTCAAAATTCTTAATAGTATTTTGAAATCCAAAAACCTAAAACAAAATAATTTGACATTTTATATAATAATTTTACATAAGGAGACATTTTATTTGATCAAGAGGGATTTCCATTAATGAATGTTTGGGTCGTTAAACACCATGATTCCCCCAGCTGTCATAAACATAACATCACCTATATTGTGGATAAATTTATTCCCATAGTGTCCCACATGCCTAATACTAGGCATGGGTATACCTCTAAAATAATAATCTTATCATCTATTATATTTCATATCCTATAGATTCCTCAGCATCTTTACCACCATTGTAGACCACATCCTCCCAAACCTCCAACATGAATCTCTCCACTATAAGAGCTCACTCTATTACCCCCAAATAAGAAAGAAGACATAAGGAGACCTGAAATGCTCAGATGTTTCAACAAAGTACTTACTCAAAGGTCAATATCTAAATAATAGATCTTGAAATATATCAATGGATTATCATGAAAGGTGTGTAGACCTTTCTAGGTACTCTTTTATGGTTGTGATACCCTGCCATTCTTGTAGAATCTTCTCAACATGCAGTGGTCTAAATGTATTTGGGTATAAAACATCCATGAAGAGTCACTCAAACTCTACCCAAGTGAGCATCACCTTATCGTGTGTCTCTATCACTTTACTCCACCATTTCCAGTCTTAACCATATAGAAGGATTGTTACTAGGATCACCATATATTCACGAGGTTTCCTCAGAAGGTGGAAAACACATGTGACTGCCTCATGATGGTCATCATCTATCTAGGGGGTTAGAATCTCCCTGATACTTCAAAATTTTTTTCCTCTATAACTCGTACTCTGTAATCACCCAGTGCGCCTACTTGGAATAAACTTCTGGAACCACCATCTTCTCAGTGTAGGGTGGCTTAACTTGGGTACCACCCTATGGTAGTGAAACAAAACTAGTTCCTGACATGGAAGCCTTTTCATGGGGTGTATATTCATCAAAATCCCACTAATGATCCCTATCTGGTAGTAATAATAGTGGCATCTTAGAATAGAGTCATTATGTGCTACAGTAAAAGAGTATACAAGGGGAGCCGACTCTAGAAAAACAAGGAACCCACAACCTAGTCATATATGATTCATGTACCATTATTTCCCTTCGACCAATTTCCTAATATACTGAGTTTAAAATCAGGTTATCAATGTCATTGTGAATGGATACATTGTCTTTAACACTAACACAAGAACCTCTTCCCTGAGAGTCTAAATAAAAACAACCTAACACTATCTCTATTAAACCCAATCCAAACTCATGACACTCTCATATCAATGTGGAACCCTCTTTGATACCACTCTATCACAACACATTCCAATATATTCCCATATGAAACTCCCCAAGCCCATCTCTAATAGTTCATGGGATAGAGGCTAGTGCTGAAAAGACCTATCACATAGATAGGAGGCCTTTTATTAAGGTACATGTATTCACGAGCCCACAAATATTGTAGAGATATAAAATATTGAAATTAAAATTCATGAAAAAAATTATCCCAATTTAGAGTACAAAAGGAGTACTAAAATCCTAAAAAGGTCAAATCAAACAACCACTAAAAACTCTAAAAGAATACAAATTTCTTTGAATAAGGGGATCACTGTCAAATTAAAATGATGGAAATACCATCAACCCTACACCAGTAAACACCTCATTCAGCCGAGCTAACTAATCTCTACCAGCCTCAAGTCTTCTGGAGACCTCAACGAAAGGCTTTTCATATACACAAGACACAACATGGGCATCTAAAGCCCATGCATAGGTGAGCATAAAAATACTCATTAGGAACCCCCAATAACCCAAAAGAAAATGGATAAAATTAAGGTAATTGGTCTTCTTATCTTAAGAAGAGGGAACCCAATCAAGAGATAAACACCATATCCAACCATCCACAGCTATACATGACTTTTAATCTCAGTCTATAAGGGGTTTCAACCAAGACACATAACAATATTTCAAGGACTCCCAGAATCACCAAAATATACTTTTCAAAAAATCCATGTCTCATGAGGTTCTAACCTCATATCCAGCAATATAATTCTATTCAAGGCTATAATGGTAACACAAAAACTCGGTGAACACACTCCAAAAGCTCAATCATCAGAGATGGAAATCATTTGAGAAATATACTCTTTTGGGTATAACTCACTTGGTCAGGACTAGTGCTCAAAATTAGATTTCTTTCCATCACTAACTTGTGCACTGTGCAAGGTCATGAGAACCCAAGTGAAGAGGATCTCCCCTCACCACTTCAAACAATTTAGGGAGAACATATAAAGACTACGCGCCATGTTCACCCTCTCTAATGAGAGATAATGGAGGGACACACACATCATCACTGCCCTGTAGTTGAGAGATTTTTATCTTTTAACCATCTTGACAAAACCTTTTTCACTCCTAAATGGAGTGGCCCTCAACTCAATCCCTAAAGGGATCACTAGCTCTTAACTAGGTGTCACATGTAACTAGTGTAGGGTCCCACTCCTCATATTAGTACTCAACAACCATGGGAGCTCCAACATCCATGGATGACCTGCTCCCCACTCGAACTCTAAGATAAGAGTCTATTACTCTATATATGAGGACCTGGACCCTGGTATAATAAGGTACTTCCACTCAAAGGAGAGAGGACCAACACCCTTATAAAATAGGGGAGTACCACTTTACCAACTTGATAACTATCAGGGACCCACACCCTAAAACAATAGTGGAGTAAAAACCCCAGGCTAGAGGGATAGATTCCTAGTATGACAAGGGTGTACCAACTCTTCCAAATTAACATGTATGGAGGACCTGTACCCTAAAATGACTTGGTCGTTTGAACTCGAAGGATATAGGAACATATCCCAAACATTAAAATGGAGTACACACTCTATCTATACATCACATATTGTTGACACACACCCTAGCATGGAAGGTATGTCATGAATCCACAAATAGAGGACCCTCTCCCTTGTCTAATATAGGAGTACCTACTCTATCTAGAAAATGAGTATCAAGGTCCGACACCCTAGAAAGAAAGGGAAGATCTGTCTCTAGTGATATGAATGATACATGGAACCCACACCCTAATCCATCAGGCGAGTTCTAGTCCCACAATCTCTCTAAGAACCACATTGATCTACCTCGTCGGCCTAGTGACATAGGAAGGACCATCACACTTATCATGCCTCACGTCATAAAACTACCATGGGTAGGGGGCCAATGGTTTATTATAGGAGGGGGAACCACTATAGAAACCTAAATAGTCCAGAGTACCCATATCATAAGTTGATAGGGATGTTTACTAACCCCGACATCAACCTAGTGATCCACCCCTATCGTTTCCCATGGTTAAGCACCACTGCAATAGCATTTTTCTCAAACTCATGCCACATCATATATCATAGGACAATATTGGTGACACCATTGCATTCTACATGAAAAAAATCTAAGGATAGGCTACTCAAAAGCCTTAATCAGATTCCCATAAAAGGATATACCTAAGGCAAAACAAATCCAGATGATCCCCAACAGGATACACAGTTTTTACTACATCCAACATGGTGTGTGAACCATCTTGTGCACATAGTCATGTCTCCTGATCCCATGGATTAGATGGCCATGTATGTGTATATTGAATTTATGTCCTATACAGTTTATTTCCTATATCACCTAGTCTTGGGCCATTTGTTTCTTCTACATGACCCGATCATCTGTTCTCAACACACGACATGTACCACTCAATACATAGTGTGTCCATCCCAAATGACCACTTGGACATGTAGCTTTAATGTGCCCATGTCTAGAAACCCGTGTTAATCATAATAAAAAAACATTTCACCAAGAATTTATATTTCAAATATTTCTTTCACGTTCCTTAAGAACTCCTCATATAATATTTCCATCTTACTTGAAAAGATAAGCATTTAAATTTACACAATCACTAAGAGGGATGTGTTTTTGGTTCTATTTATATAAAAATAATTTTCTTACTGCCCTTTCATGAGTTTTATGCTTTGAAGATACTTATCAAGTTTAAAATACCAAGGTCTAGGAGCTTATTTCAAACCACAGAGAACCTTATTTAGATTACACACCTAGATGTTTTCTAAAATTAACAAGAATACCACATATTTTTCAATATAAAATTATTTATTAATATTTACATTCAGAAATGATGATTTAATATCCATTTGGAACACTTTAAATAATCCTTGAGATTAAATATCGAAAAAAATATCTTGATTGATTCGACTCTATAAATTACTGTATAGGTTTCATTAAATACATAATCTTAAATTTTTAAATACCCTATGAAAACTAGCCTATATTTATTTCTAGGCAGTTCACCTTTTTCATCCAACATTTTCTTAAACCCCCATTTTCCCTAAATAATGATTTTCTCCATGGATATTGGGACAATCACCCATTTTTTTATTCTTTTCAACATAGTTTATCCCTTTATTCATATCATTAAACCATTCCATGGGTTCAAATGCTTGCTCAAAATTATATGGTTTAATATATGATCTAAAACTTATATGGATGGTTTCAATAATATTAATTTTAGTATAAACTTGTTGATTATGGTTTCTCATGATATTTTCAATATCTATATGTTTCCAAAACCTAAAATATTATACTTTAATATTATTACCTAATGTTCATAACTATAATATGTAGAATCTTGATCATATATTAGAATATATGTGCTTTAATCATGTTTCAATCTAATAACATCATCCTCCAAATCTATAATGATAGTTACATTTATTTCTTCTTTATTTTCAGTAAATATAAAATAATATTTTTCAATAATTATTTTATAATTCTTTATATATCATATGTAATAAATTATATTCAGTGTATAACCGAGGAATTACCCATATTTAGTATTTTTTAAAATCCTCCTATACTTTTTTTATATTAACCCTAACAAGATTAACCACTAAGAGTGGGGTGAATATGTATTTTACATTTAAAAAATAATAATTTGAATTCAACCTCTTGAAAATGGTAAGGACCCCGATCAACTCAATGATATCTCATAGTCTAACTTTCTATTAAAAAATAATAAAAGAGATCATGGAACCTGATATTTACAATGTTCTATAGAAAGACCAACTCATTTCGATGTTGGTTATTCCCCTGAATATAAATTCTCCACTATAATATTATCATCTCTTATAATGGTTGTATCTGGTAATACACCCTAGTTGAAAATCATCCAATTGATCCTAGTTGTACCCCCTAATAATCCAACTCTTATACCATGTTTGGTTATAACCCTCAACTTTCATCTCTTCTCTTTGAGCCTCTTCAGGGACTAATTATATACCCCATTCCCAAGAACCTTCTTCTCCTATGTTTTGATCAACTATATGGTGATATATTGATCCTACCATTCATGCTTATTGAATCACACTTTATTATGTACACTTTAAGTACCATCAATAAAAACTGATGGAGTTAATCAGTCTTGCCCAATAATTCTGATCAACTGTGTGTGATCAGTTTACTCAGTTAAACACTACTCGAGACGTTATTTCTTTTGTTGATGTAGACACTTCCTTGATTGATGTGTGAAAATGGAACACATGAGTTCTTTAATATTTTATTCAAGAAAGATCTTGTATAGTATCAACTCAATGTTCCTTCTTGAATTCTCAACATTATTCATGCAAGACTGTAATAGTGAATAGTATATTAAAAATTCACATAGCCATTTATCATTATCATTATTTTATGTACATTTCCAATTCAGTTATTTAATAAAAAAATATTTAAAGAATACTTTTTAATATTCTTCTAGGATTTTCCTTCTAAACATTTAATGTTATTCAATAGTGGTATGTAGGGTTCATGGAATGAATGGATTGGATGAAAATATTATATTCTTCCTTCTTCATGTATTCAAATTGGGTTTATATGATGTGTCTTCACTACCATCTCGTAAGTGAAGTAAGTCTTGTAGGTTCTTTTCCTTCCTTTTAGAGACGATATTAGAAGATGGTTGTGTGTTCTCAATGAAAGGACTTTTCATGAGTAAGGCACTATCTGTGGGTTCCTTTGTGTGATCATATATGTCCCACGATAATTCATGTGACAATAGGTGTTCCCATGGATTCCTTCTAAAAATTATTTATGTATTAAGGGAATTCTTTTTGTGATCACCTTTGTGTGATTGTATCATGTGAGCTCTTATCCTTCACATGAATGAATCACACTAATTCCTTCTATTAATTTGTTGGTCTAGTCACATGCATACTCTATATTAAGTAGAAATTAGATATATCCATCGAGTCTCAAAGAAAAGCAACCCTTTCCCCATAAATCAATTTATATAGGAAGATATCCACCACCAACCTCCAATAAAAGTTGTGTGTCCTATAAAATGTGTGATTTATAGATGATATCAAACTCCCTATATTTGGGTGTTTCTTTAAATGTAGAAACTATAATATTCTTAAAAATTATGCAATTGTAAAGTGATCACATGATCTATGTGATTGTTTTGCATGATTGTTTCACTAATCATGATATTCCTCAATAGAAATATGCTAATTACTCAAAATAATTCCTGAAATATAGGCTATAAAAGATGAAAACATTAGGTAATGGAATGTTATTTTATTTTTTATGTGACAACATATCAGGATCCCTTGGGTTTCATAAAATTATTTTAGTCATTGCTTGCTTGCCTTGCTTGATTATTTCCATTTGATCATGTGATCCATAGATTATAAAATTATGGATTAAGGTGATGAAATCATGTGACTATAATCTTTCATCCCAATTAAGTTAATAGAATGATCTCATACATGAAATACTTTCATAGCACGTATGGATTTGATTTTATTGGCCATATCACACTCCTTTAGTTTCATTAGCGTGGACGATCATCATATGATGAAGTCGAGATCAGTGATTACTGGTTGTCAGAAGGATGCATAGAAAACCATTAAGAGATGAAGGTTGAATATGATTTATGGATGACACGGATCATTTGGATTAGATGAAACTTGTTCTATCCATATATTTTTAAATTAGATTAACTATGTCTTATTCTCCACAACCCATATAAAATATATAGTTTTTCAACCATTGTTTTTTAATAATCATGTTTTGTTATACCTTTGAGATGAAAGTGTGGGATCAGCACCCACAACACACACACTACATGCCTCATGTGTCTTGTTAACCCACGCTAGCCTACATATAAGATTCCAAACCCATGCATTTTTGGGAATGTACTCTTGTGGTCCTATATGTTTCCCACACTCATACCTCCATGCGGGCCTGTGATCTATCTCTCATTCATTGTGGTGGTCATCTTCCCATAGTGAAAGGTTGAGATGGATCCTAGATCAATAGTTAGCTTATTTTTTACATAAGGTCTATAAGATGTATACTTGGATTAAGTATAAATTTTACAAAAAAAATTAATATTCTTCTTCAATTATTCTTCACAAAAATTTTCATATATTTTTCATAGCATTATTTTAAATTGACTGAAAATTATTTTTATTTCATTATCAAATAACTTTTAAGGAGAAAGTGAGAAACCACCATATTCATCAAAAAGCCAAATAAAAAGAAAAGAAAAACCAAATCAAAATACCAGTTCTACCTCTCCCCAGCAGCTATAACAAGTGAAGGCCCTCCACAAAATCATGATCACTCGTCATACAAACCCGTGCAAAGATTCATGGGCATAGAACCAATGTCCAAGCCATACCCTCTCAGTCTTCCACTCCAAGTGACATGCTGAAGTGACAGCCTCATGCGTTGAGCCCCATCTGAGGTGGAACCTGAAAACTAGGTAGAACCAAACACCCAAAAACATCTCTAAACACATAATGATTATGAAATACCCACTTTCAAATGATTAAAGAAAAGGGAAACCAAGAATTAGTCAAAAATTTCAATGGCAGAATCATTGATGAAAAAATTAATTCTGCCGAAAACCGTATCTCTAAACAACATCCAGGATATAGCATTTACCTGGATGTGCTGCTCTCCGCTTAACAGGTCTTCAAATGCAGAAGATAGTTTATCCGAAACCTGTATATACTCATATTATCCTTCATCCAAATATTATATGAAAATGTGTTAAAATATTGTTTATTCCATAAAAAAATTCTTTAATCATTGGAGACCAGTTTAATAATTTTTAGAGTTAACATGGAGAATTTCTAGAGCATGAAATCCAATGCCATAAAATGAATCCATAACAATTTTTTAAGCATCACCAATTCTTCTGACCACACATATTAACTTATTGACATGGATAATTATCCAATAATGAAATAAAATTACATTAAATAAATACTAAAAAAAGTATCCAATCATAATCACTTCATCAAAATTCCAATCGGCATGTCATTATAAAAAATAAAACACTTAGGTTCAATAACCCCCCCCCCCCTTTATATTTTTTTCAATATCAAAACATATCACAATGGATAGTATGTGTGAAACATCCCCCTATTCAAAATAAAATCCTATGTGGGAGTGAAATTTTTTTATCACATATTTCTTATCAAAAACATGTTCCCCTCCCTTGCATGTTTATTTCTAGATCACTTTTGGGAGAAGGTTGATATCACATGATTTACTTAGAAATGAGCCATTAGTTTATCAACTCTATGTCTACTTGAGCTAACCTAATGTTATAAAATAGACAAAAAATCATGGTTTCCTATGTTTTACATATACTACCATGCTTTTGAAATCATCCACAGTGTGTCTTGATTTTTTTAAGGGTTTGTATGAAATCATATTTATCAATGAAATGATAAATCCTAAAAACACTTAAACAATTTAATAATAATGTTAAAGTGAAAATGTTAAAAATTTTCTTTTATTTCATCTTTTCATCAACCAAGAACTACACATTAATTGATATGACTAATAAAATCAATTATACGGGATGAGAGTGTGATTTCCATAAATCTTCTTCCTATTTTACATTCATGTTCAGAAGGTTCAAATCCATTTAACAAATTTATCTCATAAATTATACCCCTCATGGTATGCATAAAAATACTTCAATTATATACATATTAGTAAAAATACATACATATATATATATATATATATTTGAATAAGGAGGGGCATTATTTTTTTCAAGGGTAACATTCAGGATGAGAACTCTCTCTCAACCCGGGACATTCTTTTTCCCAAATATTAATCAACTACTCGTCAACTTTGATTGGGGTATCTTTATCTTCCTTTGTTTGGTGTAGAAACTTTATTTCATTTATATTTAAAAAAATTGATGAAACTATAATTTATTGAAAAATTTCAGTATATTTGGACAAACAACATGGAATTATTTCTTGAAAATATCTATGTTCACAAAATATTCACATGTCTTACCACTATGTTTTTTTAAATATAAACCTTTTAAAAACATATAGAATATCTCCACAAAGTATTTTTATTAATTTTTTGTTTATGTTACCATTTTGATTACATCTACAAGAAATTTATTTTATGCTTTCACATCAGCTTTATCTAGGAATCTTGGATAAATTTCTAGCCAAAACATTCTTCCTATAAGAAAATTTTCTCATATTTTTACCATGAATTCCCCTTGATTCATTAAAATTTCCTCTAAATGATTTTTTAACTAGAAATATTCTGATTTCTTCTCCTAACATTCACATCACCAGCAAAAACCACTAAAACAAAATCTTCTACATTAATATGCATTCCCCCATACATTTTTTGTTACTTCACTTTTACTACTTGTGCCTTATTTTTTCAAAGGGGTATATATTTTATTAAAATATTAATATCTTCCATGGAAATAGTATATTAACTCTCATGTTGATTCATTTTGATTGTTTTTTACAATATTTTTATTTTCTTCACATCCCAAGACTGAGTTGTCACCTTTTTTTCTTACCTTCCTTCCTTTTTGTTATGGTTTTCTCTTCTCTTCATCTTTTATCCCCCTCAATTTAGGCCTTATGTTATTTTAATAAATTTCCATGTTATGTAAATTTTATATGAATTTGGTATAGAACATGTACTATATTTTGAAATATCGTTAATACATAAAATATTTTCTGGGTTATGGTATACATACTTCATGTAGGATTTTTAAAATTTTGTTAGAGGTTTGTCTCATGATATACATGGATTATTGATACTTAATGAATAACTTTTAGGAATCATATCATTTTATTTAAATTTGGTAAGTTCATGATTTTAATGATTCTTTTTTTTTCAATCTCTCCTCCAACTATAAGAACTTCAAGGTGATGATGTACTTCTCATCCTCAACTGATCTTATATTTTCTTCAAAGTATTTATTAAAGTTATTAATTTATTCGTAATTATTTTATCTATATTATTGTAGAGAATTTTCATGACCCATTACCCAACTTACATTATCCTCTAGTTATTCATCATTGACAATCATAAAAACACTTTAAAACTGTTCAAGGGTATGGAAAGCTTCTAAAAATACAATCTCAAAAACGTTTTTCTAACAATCATTTTTTTAAAATTCTACAACAAACTTCAACATATCATTCGTTGAAAATATAAATTTTTCTTCCTTTTATTTTATAAGTTTAGTAAGATTTTAGGATATGCCAAACCTTTAGACAATGACACTTCATAACATTACTCTCTTCTTATATATATAATTTCCAATTCTAAAGATACTTTAAACCATCCGCAATATATTTACAACTTATTTTTGACCTTTCTTCATATATTATTTGATTTCAAAAAGAATATCACTAGTTGATCCATCATTATTCCAATCTGAATAGGTTTCATTAGAATAAGAATAAATAAAAAAATTCTAACATATATCACTTTTATTACCTTCAATAATTGGTTTCTCAACTATTACTATAATATTATTCTTTATATTCCTTATAATTATTTACTTTTTATCCTTCTGAGTCTTAGAATAAATTTCTATATTAGTATCCTCTAGAGAAACCACATATTTCTTCATATGAGGTAGCTCACTTATTTTATAAAATAATCACTTCATAAAATCTATATTGAATCCCAAATGGAGACCTTTCCACTAATACCAATTGTAGTTCCCAATAAAATATTTACCACTAAGAGGGTTGTGAATTAGTTGTTTAATTTTTACAAATTCTTTCTTTTAAATTCAACATATAGAACTTGTTAAGGTTCTTTGTAACACCTAGTGTTTTTAAAATATGAACATACTATTGGATAGCATGTATGATACACAACACAAAGAGTGGAATGATGAATAAAATACCTAGTCTTTTATATATATATATATTTTCATAAATTCAATATCTTCAATAGAATTCAATACACTAAACACTAGTTTATAATAAAATGTGATACTATATTAAAATATTATTATTCAAACATTACCATTATAAAATGGTCGTTAAAATGTAGGGTATGAACAATACAATAAATTTATAAAAAAATATATGTTTTAAATATGTATAAAATAGAAAATATGGATATATATAATTTAAAGATAAAACTATAACATTTTAAAAGAAAATGAATTATTTTCTAAAAAACATTATTTTTCAAAAAGATGGTTTAGTCGCTCTTTTAACATATATTTTATAATTAATTTTTACAAAATTTAGAAAATTTATTTGAAAAAACATTAATTTTTTTAAATAATAATATATAAATTATATTTGGGTGTGTTTTTGGTATTTTTCTTATATGTTTTATATTTCAATGAATTGTAAAAAATACAAAATTTTAATTGAAAATTTCCTATTAATTTTAAAAATTCATAAAGTTAAATTATACTTAATATTGTTTTCTTGTGTAAAATTATTTAAATTATATATCTATTAATAATTTTAGGTTTATTTGAATCATTTTCATATTTAATTTTGATATTAAGTCTTATTAAACCTTTGAACATTTTTCTCTTTCAAAAGTGGATTTCTTATCGCGTTTGGGGGATTAATTTTAAAATAAAATTTTTCACTTCTATAAATGTAATTTTGAAAAATGATTTTAATATTTTGAATCAAAATAGTTTATAAAATATAAAGAGTTCACATTAATTTTTTAACATAATAAATACTAAAAAATAAATTAAACTTATCGTGGTTAAGGAGAAAATGGATTTACCATGGGTTAAACTAAAATGATACGGGTTAACATGGTATATAAACTATTCAAAAACATATTTTATGGAACTATTTCAACTTTATCATCAATAATTCATTCCAATAATCCATTTTGTACCCTTTCAGAATGTGAAAACATAGATACACCATTTTATTATCCTAAATTCCAAGTGTGCAACCCACCTCACCTATAAAAGGACACCCCTTTCTCTATTAATCCACATGTCGAATCCTTATGGTTCATACAATACCTTCCCAAAACCCATCCCAAGATACATCCTCTCATTATAGGATACAAATTTTTACAATAAATATAACCAAGGAATTCTTTTGGTGCAAACAAAAGAAGTATACTCAAAGCAATGCGATTCATTTTCACTAATGCTTTACATGGAAGGTGATAAGGATAAATTGCATGCATATATGTGATATAAATATCATAATTATGATATTAATGATATATTAATCATTATTATAACCTAATATATCATTTTACTTCTTACATTCTCACTCACATAAATATGATAACATCATTTGTGTGTGTGTGGACTATTGCCTTCATGAAGAGATGTGACTATATTCGAACCACCACACCACATGGATGATATATATATTGTATATTTAATGAAATATTTTATTATCTATTCTGTTATATATATTTTATAAATAAAAAATATCACTTAAATTATTTACATAATGATAATTGAAATATGGAAATTCTACAAATGTGTATGTACGGCCAACCAACCATGGTCATTTTTGACACATAAAAAAATATCATCAAATAATCTGACATAAAATTAATAGATGAAGTAATCATATATAACATAGTAACACGTGAAATAATGGGAATAATAAAATTGAAAAAATACCTTATGAATGTAAATAATTAACACAAGTTGATTATATAGGAAGAAAAATAATGTATATGACGAGTCAGACTAAAGGTATGGGTTTATTGTCTAGCTTTTACTTTGTTAAGACACACTCCATATTTACCACATATTTATTTAGTGTGGTTTATATATTTATTCTTTTGTATGTTATATCATGAATTAATTTATATTTATGGTATTAAATGATTCATATAAACCTATTTCATTCATGCGGTTTATCATTCAAAAGATACCAAAGTGGTCAGGGTTTAATTGAAAATCACATCATTATTCAGGATTGTTCATGTTTATATCTCCGTTGGAGTAATTATTTGGTATTTATATATTCAAATAAATATATATTTTTCACCTCTAGTTATTCATGAACTTCTTTGGAAGTAGTAATATTTTTCTACTCTTTGGTTCATAGAATTATGGAGAAAATATTATTTAACATGAACAAAATTTTACACCATCATGACCGAAAAATGTTTTATTTTGAAAGCATTCAAGGGTATTTTCCCAGAATATTATTTTCAAAACAAATTGAACTTTTTATTTTCAAATTTTATTTTAAAAATGAAAAGGTTATTTTCCTAAAGTATTTTTTAAGGATATTTTATAGTAATTCTATTTAACAACGACAGTAACCTTTTACTGTACATATGATTAAATAGGGGTATGTTATATTGATTTGACCCTTATTATTTCATGGTATGGTTTATGATCATTTTGAAAGGGTATATACTATATTGATACCATTCATATTACATTGGATGGTTTAGGATGATATTTACTGGTTGTGCTAATTGTTAACATTTTATTTTCTAGTTTTTCAATATTATAGTTTTTATAATTATGTTTCACTTCTTTCTTATGAGGAATGTATTGGACATTGTAGGTGATTGGAAGGGCATAGTATAGCCCCTAGATAAATTGGTAGGACTCATGAGAAAAACAATATTTGGTTTTTGATAATTCCTTACCATTTATATAGAGGTCTTGTCACAATTCCTTGACATTATTAGATATCTCGGAACAAGGCCTCAACTATATGTTTTAAATGTCCATCATTAAGCATTCAATCATTATGAATTTAGTTATTGATATTCCCAGTGATTATTTAATTAGTAGGAATATCTATGGTTAATTTTTCAAGATCATGTGATTATTTATAATGAATTATTTGATCATAATTAATTCTTGTCATAATATTCACATTTTTTTGATTTAATGAATGTGTTTCAGTTATTTTCCTTTTCATATTGATTATTCCTTACTTATTCATAGACTAGGTTGAATGATTACCCTTACCAAGAATTGTGCTCACCCATTTCTTTTGTTTTATTTACCTAGGATATGAAGTAGCATTTTTTAATTGATATGTAGGGATACGCTAAGGGGAATAATGGGATTATCAAAGAAAATTATTTTTTCATTTTATGTTTTAAAATATAATCTAAATTTAATATATCTATCAATTTTACCAATAATTATAAACTATTTGGTCCTAAAGGATGTGATTTCTTGTATCTTATGTCAATGTAACAAAGTACACCCTAACTCATGGCTAATGGGGTGGGGGTTCTATAGTTGATATGATAGAGAAGTTTATTAAATACCATAGGAATTATATTTAAGAAAATATATTTTATGGAACAAAACTCTATAAATAATTTGAGGATAATTATATAAGAACATACTAAATTTTTGTGGAGGAATAGATTATGTTGTTTTTTCTAGAAAATATATCATTTTATTGAATCTACAAGTAGAAGTGGTTCTGAAATAGATGTAGCTAGAAGTTATATCTCTGAAAATAACACATTAGGCTTGAGCTGATCATCACATGGTGCTTGAAAATGGACCTTACTATTCACCTCATTTGACACTCCCATTGGGTATGATTAGGATAATTCATAATTTATTTTAAACCCACTATGAATGATTTAAAAATAAATATATTTCCAAAGAAACCATGTTTATGATTGTGAGGTTATGCATGTATAAATTTTCCAATTTATGTCAAGTTCTTCACTAGTTTTGCGATTATACATTATATTTCAAAATGTTATGATCTAATATTTTGTGTTCTTTTATTAAGATATGGTTCCTTTTAGGAGGAATGGGAACTACATAAGTGAACATAATCCAAAGAGTAATAATGATCATTTATTTAATGGGATTAAGCCAATATTTCCAAGGGAACTGTTCACCAATACATTCTCATCATATTAGGACATAATATCTTGTTATAATAAGACAAGGAATGAATTATCTAAGTCTTATGTCTTCAAAGGGAGGAAAGGAAAAAAGAGGACAACAAAGAAAAATATGGATAAAGGGGAAAGGGGAAAATGCTTTTACCACAAGTGATAATTGAGGAATGAAACACCCTATAACTTTTTTAATGAAAATTGGAGTTTTATATAAGTGTGGAGAAAATATGCATGTTGCTCAAGATTGAAAGGTAAAGAAATTTTTTTTTGGTGTTTAATGCTTCAAGTGTAAGGATATGTGTTACTATGAAAATTAATTCCCCAAAAATAAAAGGAATATACCTGAAATATAGCTAATAAGTTATGGTTAAGATAATACAATTATTATATATTAAGTTGAATTATTAATTTTTTTGTGATTGGATTCATTAATGATTTCATTTGAGTATTTTATCAATGATATCCTGGTTATATGAATTCTTAAATGTAAAATGATTGCAATGCATTACATTTTCATTGAGTATTTGAAAACATATGTTGAACGGTACCAATAACCAAGAAAATTGATTCAGTTCAAGTTTAAGTTCTTGGAAACCACATGATTGGCGGAAATATAACACATAATATGTTCCGGATATTGATATAATAATGTCAGTAAAAAAGATGAGTGATATTTATAATGTAAATTTGATTGTATAGAATACTATGGACTAATGAATGATTTGTTGAAAAATTAGACCATGCTATCATTGATAGTGTTAAAAAAATTATTTAAGGAATATATCTAATAATCAATTTTTTATTTATGTAATAAATAATTATACATGATTACAACAACATGTTATGGTGATTCAGTTTATTAAAATTTTTCAAAATAATACATGATGAAAGAATTCACATGTTTAGTATGTGGCGATTAAGTGATACTTTGAGTTATTTAGGGGATTAATGATGAGTTAATTATGAAAATTTAGTGATATTATTTATGAATTTTTTGATATTAAAATTTTAAAAGTCTAAAAAGGTTAACCATTTATGAAATATTTTATGTTTAACATTGGATGAGGCTTTATATATTGAGTTATTATGCCTAATATGAATATTTATTAATTTTGGATAATATGTACAATTCATTTTATTATAATTATAACTACATGTCGTTGGAATGAATTATCATTATATTATTGATCCTACGAACAATTTAAAGTGTATTTGTTTTATTTTTCATAAAATCAACTTGGATATTCATTTCCTATGGTGAGAAATTGTAACATCTCTACTTGGGTGCCATGTACTGGTTCTCTATGCTAGATTGTTACAAGGACTCAACTGTGCCACCGTATATACCAGAGGCTCCCAACTAGAACTAGGGGTCCAATAAGTCACTTGGCTAGACTATACTCATTTTACCAAAGTAACACATCAATGGAAATCAATATAAAAATAACCAAGATAATACAATAATCAAATAATACCAAGAATCTCATGAAGAATCCTACAAACAAGGTAAAATGACCTTTAACTAAAGAAGTAACTATACCATGCCAAATATGTGTTAAGGGTTAAATGAAAAAACAAGATAAATACACATTGAAAACTCTCAATAAGGCCATGATATCATGTATGGTTACCTCAACCATATACCATATGAATCCAAACTCATCCATCCAACATTAGGCTCTTTTCATTTTCAAATCTTGAAAACATGATATCTATTTGGGTACCAAGAAGGAGGACCAAATAGGGTGTGAGTACATCTCAGTAGGCCACTAAAAATGGTTTCTAAAGAAATATCTATTATATAATTGTGTATTAAGTTGTATAAACAATAAAGATAAAATGAAAAAAGTAAACTATCTTCACATTTACTATTTTTTAGTCAACCACATCATATATACTTTAGCCTATGTCAGAGTCTAAACCATACATAATAGTGATTAACAATTCACTCATCCATGTTATTTAATTATTCATTTCATTTAAATTACATTTGGTAACCTGGGGAGTTAGTTTGGATACTACTATCACATACATGCATCAAGGGCCTAGGGAATCAGTCTGGAACCCCATGGGTACACGAAGCATTAGTCCATCACCCAAAAATCATTTTCCACATTCTCATATAAATATTATTCATGATTTGGGGGACTATAGAATCACAATGACATCACATGGGTACTTTTAGAATTGTTCCATCACCCAAAACTCAGATATCACATTCTCATATTAATATTATTCATGAATTGGGGGCCTAAAGAATTATTTTGGAACCCCATGGGTTCTCAGAGCATCATCCCATCACTAAATAATCATTTTTCAAATTTTCATAAAACATTTCTTACAAGGGGACCATTTAATTTATCAACATATCCATGGTCATTTTATTTTATAATAATGAAAAACATGAAAATTATCCCCGTTAATCCATTTATCATAATTTTATTACATAATTCATTAACCCTTCCAGGTTAACCCAACCGACCCTTTAATTCATATTACCAAACATGAAACAAATATTTTATTCAATTCCAATAACCCATTATTACAATTATTTCATTTCATAATTCATTATTTTAATTATATTGGCACACCCCAGGGGTTTCCATCAATTCTAGTCTCATAATCTAAAACAGGCCTAATGGTATCAGAAAAGGGTCGCACAATTACATGGGAATCAAATAATTTTTCTAATTTAAAATTAATTTCACAATGTAAAAATGTACCATTACATCTACAAAAATGGTATGATGAGAAATAATATGGGAATAAAAAAATATATTACCTACTTTAGGATTTTTGATGAACACTCGCCAAACCTTAGACCTTAATTTGATGTAAAATAGTAAAAATCAAAATTGTGGGGAAGATCTAGGATAAAAAACTAGGATCAAGATATAAAAATATAAGATCCATTATAACCTATATCTAAACCATAAAAATAGAAATATTCAACCCTCCGTAATGGGATATAAATAAGAGAGATATATGAATATAAATTGTGAATAAATTACCTAATGTATAGGGTTTTATTTCATCCACTGGATCTTTTATTTTAACTAGAATAGGTTCATGGAGCCAAGGAATATTCTCGGGAGCCTCTAAGTGAATAGAATTTATCTTATGTTGAGTTGGGTAATTAGGGATAAAACATGGTGTTCTAGATTTTTTATTTAAAGTTTTTGTGGTTTAAAATCCTTCATTCATTGTTTTTTGGACAAGCGGCATGTTCTGACAAATTGAGTACCCTAACTGTAGAACCCTTCTATATAGGGAGAAAAATTACTCCTTGAAGGGAACACAGTTTTCCAAACCATTTGCCAACTATGCAAACCTTTTTTTCCAAGGGTGCATGGTTTGGGGAGGGTGATTGAATTGTTTGGTCAAAATTTGCACCCCTACCTATAAATCAAAATCGGGTTCATGTTTTTCTATCTCAAACCACATAGTTTTATAGGGAAAACCAAAATATATTCCTTAACTATGTTTCAACCATAAACAGCTCCATAGGATTCAAAAATTGCTAAAATTATACCAAAATGAACATGATGAAAGACCCATCCAATATCTAATAAATAAGGTAAAATAATACCAAAAAACAAGAACCTAAAGCCTCTAGAAGGTTTGGGTTCTTACAATCTCTCCTCCATATAATAACTCATCCTTGAGATGTACTCCCAAACATACTAGAAGGTTAATAAACCATTCCACTAATCCCAAATATCCATTTCTCTATCCCATGTTTCCTCTTAAACATGTCCATGCCACCACAACACTCCAACCAATAGCACAATCCTTCCCCAAAATATTTCCTCTCTTTGATCCACAAAACATGTCAAATTCTTCTCAAAGGATGCATCAACCTCAAGATCAACATCATAAAAATCAATCACATGAGAAGGTTTGAGTTGATACTGCCGAAACTATGACACATGAAGACATCATTCATATAACTATACTTATGTGAAAGAGCCAATCCAGGCACCACTGGTCTGATCATCATCACAATCTCAAATGGTCTGATAAACATGGGTCCCACTTCTCCCTACCTATGAATCCTTTGGTAACCCAATCTCGGTGAAACATGATGGAATACGCGGTCCCCCACTTTAAACTAAGAGGCAAATTATTTTTATTAGAATAAAAATTATAAATAATCTACATTGTTTCTATAAATTTGTAAATCAACTAAACATACTCCAATGTCTCATGGATGAGACTCTGTCCCAATAACTCTTACTCACCTGCCACCATCCAACATAAAGTAAATATGTATCTACTACCATGAATATCCTCTTATGGTTCCATATGAATAGTCTCATGATGAATGTTTTTATAGGAAAATTAAACTAGATCTAATTTAATATCTCATGATCCATCAAAGTCTAGGAGGCATGATCACATCGTTTCCTCAAGTACCTGAATAGTACATTCTGATTTCACATCATTATGGGGGAGAAAATTTGTACTTAGAAACACCAGGGTACCCAAATCCTTTTGTAAGACTTTACATAATCATATTGTAAATCAAAAATCATGTTGTGAAACTACACTCAATGGAACTTTGTGCAAATTGAATATATCTCAAAAATACATATCCCACAACTGATTAACTATGAAAGTTTCCATAATAGGTAAGAAATTGGCCACTTACATCAACCGGTACACAATCACCCATATTGTGTCATTCTTTGAAGGGCTCCAAGGAAGAACCTCCACAAAATCCATGCTAATCTCACCCCACTACCATTCTGAAATATACAATAGTTTTAATAGACCATCAGGTCATTGATTCTCAGCATTCACCTTCTAATAGGTGTAGCATCATGTCACAAAACCTGCAATCACTTTCTTCATTCTTGGCAACCAATAATTTTTTTAAAGGTCAAATTACATTATAGTCAAACCAGGGTGTACTTACCACATAGATGCACTAATCTCATGAATCAACTAATCCCATATACACGTAAGAAAAAAACACAACCCAAACATAGATGATATCATCTTAAATTATCATCCAATATGATGGTGACTCCCCGCCTTCAATGATTTTCCTTAAATAAAGACACTCTATATCATCAAAATACCCCTAGATCAATCTCAATTTTTTTGACTCAATTGATAAGGATAGAAGATTCATATTCCCTTGAACCTTCTAAACATATATATTCAACTCCTTGAAAAAATTCAACATCTTTCAGAGAGAACTCATCTCTTATATTATCTGAGTCCATGTCATTTATCTCAAAGCATAAAAAACTATGTTTCCATTCCCTACCATATAGGATGGATCAAAATAAAGTTACATCATATAATCAACTTACCTCCACTACTAAAGATTCAATTCTCATTTTGAAAATTTAAACTATATTATTTGTTTGTCAGTATACACAATAAAACAATCACCCAACATGTAATCTCACCAACATTTTATGTTATAAACCACCATGGATAACTCAATATTGTGTTGAGAATAATTCCATTCATGTGACCTTAACTATCATGATCCATATTCCACATCTATATTTCTCTAAAACAACACTAATCTAAGTCCAATTCTAAATGCATCCCAAAACAATCTATATTCCTCACCCTGATCCGATAGGATCAAAATTGGTGTGATATTAAAATGCTTCTTCAACTCCTAGAAAGATTTATCACATGATCTAGAACATTGTCACTTGATAGACTTCTTGGTCAAACAAGATAATGGTGATTGAAAATTGGAAAATTCCTAGATAAATCTTCTATAATACCTTTCCAAACCGATAAAACATTATGTATCAAAAAAATTCTTGGGATGATACTAATTAAAAATTGCCTTAACCTTTTCTGGGTCCACAAAAAAACATTCCTATGAGATGATCTGTTCCAAGAAATTTATGCTAACAATCCGAAAACTACACTTTAGTAGCTTAGTGCATATCATATGTTCTCTTAGAGAACTAAATATAATGTCAATATATTGGGAATAATCTTCATGAGTCTTCAGGTATACAAAGATAATATCTAAAAAACAACCAAAAACTAATAAATGTATAGGTGTAATATTTGGTTCATCATATCTTTCAAAACAATCAGAGCATTACTCTTCCAGAATGACATCACGAATATCATGTATAGGTTATACCTACATCTAAAAGAAGTCTGTACTATATCATATGTTCTATTTCTCAATTGATGATACCCCAATATCAATTCAATAATAAAGAAATCAAAAGATCCTCTAACCTATTCAAATAGTTCATCAATACATGAAAGAGGGCCCTAGGTCTCGTCTGTCCTCTAGTTCAACTTCTAGTATTCAAAAAATAAACGCAATTTTCTCTAAGACTTTTTAGTAAAAAAACTGGGAACAGTAAGGTGAAATAATCGAATGGATAAATAACTTATGCATCAGTTCTTCCATATGATTCTTAAGCTCCCCAATTTTCATTGGTTCTATTATATATAGTGTGACAAAAACTATCTCAAATCTAGGAATTAGATCGATTTTAAACACAACATCTCTCATAGGTGGTTTCCTGAAGAAGTATTCAAGAAAAATATCCTAAATTTGATATTATATGGGAGGAAATAAACTATTTTTTATACAACCATCATCCAATAAAATCCTTGAAACCTGGGTGGTGAGATCCCCTATATGTTGATGAAAGAGCCATGTGTGACCTTCCAAGATATCCCATTCTCCATAATGAACATAACTATTACCCATAGGAGATTTAATGGTTACTCTTATATGGTAAAAATTGATGTGGTATTGGTATGACACCAACTAATTAAAATCCAATACAAATTCAAAACCAAAAATTTGAAGTCCATTCATATCCCAAATGAATAGATACTTTCCAAACCTGATGAAACACCCCTTGAATAGACATATTTCTTTCGATTGTATATCTAGTAAAGTGTCGATCATCCTGACCCCACTTATCAAATCCATCATCAAAATCAAACCATTCACAAGATTGGAAGATATAAAACAATGTGAAGATACTTTATCAAATAAATCACTAAAAATCATAGAATCTACAAGAAGAGTATCTATGGCAATTGATGGCCCATCATTGCTATCAAAAAGTGAAGGATAAATTGAACATACCTATCCTATAGATATTCTATGTACTATAGTATAAGTCCCCAATTTAACACATCTCTGGTAATATGGGTTCTCTGTTTCTGATGTACTATGCCCACTACCTCGACTACGGCCAGTAGTACACCAACTACTGGACTAGTATGATGTAGAAGTCCCCCTTCTCATACTATTGTTTGGTCTATATCCTCAATCACTACCCATTTTTTTTTTGCATTCTAGTAGAACTATTATAAATTCCTTATCATTCTATAATCTTGAACCTCTACTGGTGGTCTGGGACACTGGCTATAAAAGTGACACGGCCTATCGCACAACAGTAAAAGCACTTGATTACTGTCAAGAGTAATTAATCCTCTCCCAAGATAATATATTTTTCACTTCCATATTTAACATTCTCACATAGAATATTCCCACTCTTAAAAGATACACCCTTAGTTGTTTATTATAAAAAACATTCCCTTCACTGGAAAACTCCTTCGGGTTCCCCTCACAAATGAGGGTGTGATTCACCACCTCATCAGAACTCTTTAATCAAAAGATGTTAACCTATGACTTAATCTATATTTTAGTCCCATTATAAAAAATGTATCATTGAACGTGCCTCACCTCCAACTAGTTCTAGGAAAAAGTAGTTCAAGTTAATGAAGTGACCCGTATAATCTATCACTGAAATGCTTCCATGGGTCAAATGCATGAACTCTAATGCCCCCTCCTTCCTCAGTGTCTTTGAATAAAATTCTATTGGAACATCTCTTGGAATTCCTTCCATACCATACCCTCCAATAGATCATCCCGATCTCGAATATCCCATATGTTATTAGCTGATTCACCTAGAAAGTAAGAATACATCATGATATTTTATCAGTAAGGGTCTCTATAAGGTTGTGAATTGTACAGATAGACATTATCTAGATCTTAGTTACCTTAGGTCCACCCTCTATAGTGAGTGTTGGAGGATACAAAAACATGAAATCCCCTGTAAAATCATAAATATTTTTCATATCCCTCCCTGAGTCTCTTTCCATGAACTACATAAAGTGACCAAATTTCTCATAGAACTGATCTCCGACCCCTTCATCGAAAACTATAGGGGATTCATATCCCCTGTGGGTGGTTAATTTCTATCAATTTCCTCCAATCATCCAACCAAACAAATTCATACAAGTAGAATTTATCTACAGTTAATAAAAAATATAAAGAAACATAACACATCATTATCACATTTATAGAAAATAGATTCATATAAGTCTATAATAAGTCATTAAACATACAATTCCTTGTAGTAAAAACAAATATCACTTGCACTACCCTTAACCATCCATAACAAGCACAATGGCTAACACAGGGTAATAAATCTACATTATTATAATCTTACCATTAAACACCCCATCTTAATGATTAAAAATTACCATAATTAACATATTTTAACCACTATTGTTTTATTATTAGGAAAAAATTTTATAAAAAAACTCAAATTAAAAAAACTCCAAACCCAAATAACAACTTTCTTTTCTATACATGTCTAAAATGAGTCATGTCACATAAATTCCTGAGTACATGTATTGATTTGTTCACATACTCAAATCTCGTTCCATACTTGTACATGAGTAAAATCCCATAAAATAATAGCAACACACATAATATAAATCACTCGAGGATAAATAACTTTCAACTATAACATCAAACATCAAGAACAAAAATCTAACCCTAAAAAGGATGGGTTTCCACCAAATAGGGGTTAGCTACTTCTAAAAATAATCTCATGAACAAGACACAACTCATTCTAGTATCTTTTCTATGTATCAAAAATATTGATAGAACCTAATAGAAATAAACAACCTATGATAACAATTTATAACATCCCCACCAGGGTTCCACATATCGATTTACTAATCTGGTTCGTTATCAGACCTCAAGCATGCCTCCCCATACGACTGAGGTTTTAGAATTGTAGTTAGTGTCTAATATGCAGTGCTGGGAGACAATACCCTCTTTATCAAAGTAAAAAATATGATAAATTAATATAAAAATAACCGTGATAATAAAATAGTCAAATAGGACCAAGCATCACATGAAGAATCCAAGAATATAGGAAAATGACTATAAACTAAGGCAGTAAATATGTCATTCCAAAAACGTGACAATTATCAAATGAAAACCCAAAATAATAACACATAGAAAACTCACAATAAGGTCTAAAAAACATGATGAATTACCTCATCCATTCTCTATCTGAATGGTAACTCAGCTATCTATCATAGGGCTCTTTCCCTTATCTGGTCTATTAAAAAAAGGCATATTCATGTACTAAGTAGGAAGCCCTAGTAGGGTGTGATTACAGCTCAGTAAGCCGCCACCAATGAAATATTAAGCAGTATACAATATATAACAGTGTTTTTACTTATATAAAAAAGAAACATCAAATGAAAAAATTATACAGGTTTCCAATATTTTATTCTTTAATCAATCACATCAAAACTTCCTCAACCCATGCGAGAATCTGACCCATAAATCATATTCATTTCACAATTCATTCAATAATGGGATTTCATTATTCATTTTAGTTTAATTACATTAGGTACCATATAGTGTTAGTCTAGGAACTGTAATCACAGGCATTTATTGGGATCCTAGACCATCATTATAGTACCCAAGGGGTACTCAAAACATCATTTCATCTCCCACAACTCATTTTCCACATTCTCATATAAATATTATCCATGCATCTAGATTCTAGATCATGATTATCTCATCCTATTTTGATGTAGATCATTATTCCATCACCCACAACATTGTTTTCACATTCTCATATAAATATTATGCATGAATTTAGGGCCTAGAGTATCATTCTAGCACCCCATGGGTACTTGGAGAATCACCCTATCACCCAAAACTCATTTTTTATATTCTCATAAAACATTCACAACATGGTGAACCATTTAATTTGTCAAAATAACCATGGATGTTTAATTTTGATACAATGAAAAATAAGAACAATTTTCCCAATAATCCATTTATCAATAGTTAATTACACAATTCACTATCCTTTAAGGTTAATCCACCCAACCATTTAATTCTCTTCATCATACATGCAACTAGAATTTAATTAAATTCAAATATCTCATTATTCAAAATTTAAAATTTCTTAGTTTTCTATTTCAATTAAAATATCAAACCCCATTGGTATGCATTGTTTATAGACTCATAATCTCTTTTGGGTCCAAATGGATCTGTGAAGGGTCTCATAATTACATGGTAATCAAATCATTTTTCTAACATTAAATCAATTGAACAGCCTAGAAAAACAAAAGTATTACTAAAAACACAATATCATGATCAATAATATGTAAATTATAAATTATACCACCTACCTTATGAGCTTTTATGAACGCTTTCTAAACCATAACCTTCAATTTGATGTAGAATGGTCAAAATCACAGTGGAATGGATGATCTAGGATGAAAAACTAGGATCAAGATCCACCAAAATAAGATCCATTAAAGCCAAGATATAAACAATAAATAGTGTGTGGATTCATCCCTCTATAAAGGATATGGGAGAGGGTGGAATCAAAATGATAAAGAAATTATACAGTATATAGGGGTCAATTTTTTCACCTGATATTAGATTCACAACATAAGAGATTCAAAGAACCTTGGAATCCTATAAGGAGCCTATAAGAGAAAAGTAAATTTTTTAGGTAAAGTAGTGGTGAGAAGGGATATAAATCAGGGTTTTGGGAATTTTTAATTATGTTTTTAGGGGCTCAAAATCCCTTGTGTACGGCTTCCTAAATGGGCTGCATGGTTTCACAAATTGTGCACCCTAAACATGTGCCCCAACTATCTAGGGTTAATGGTTACCCCTAGGTGGGACATTGTTTTCCAAACCATATTCCAACCATGAAAACCACCTCTCTATATGGTTTCATGGTTTGGGGAGGGTGTACACACAATTTGGTCAAACCGTTAACCCCTTCCTATTCCTCAAAATGGGCCGCATGATTTTCTAGGAAAAACCGCACAGTTTTCCCAAACCATAAACAAACCATGCATAACCCCATAGGATTATAAAATTCACCAAATTCAACTAAAACATCCCCAACTAAATACCCATCCATGGAATGATCAAAACAAAGGTAAAAGAATACATTAAAAACCCATAAAAGCCTCTAGAATGTTCAAGATCTTATAAAAAAGAAGCAGAAAATGATGGAATTATAAAAAAACATGAAATTATTACAATGAAATAAATATATTTAATATAAGTATATGTTCATATATAATCAGTATAGATAGTAAAGGAATTTCTCATCACTTGGAAAATTATATTGAAAAAAGGAATATCATAATACTTTCATTTATATTAAACCAATAACGATTTCAATATTCACATATTAATGGTTTTTAGGTCCTTCATATTCCATTGGTCATTCACTTTTTCATTTTCTATGATCTTTATAACTCTCTATAATTATTTACACTTTTTCTCCATGTCTATATCTTCACTTCCCACCATTGTTCTCTAACCTAGAAACCTACTTATATGTTATTACATGTGACCCTTGTATTTTCTTTCTCTTTTATAAAGAGGGTGTTTTATTAATCCTTACCATGATTTGAGATTTCAAGAAGGTTGTTTTCAAATGAAAAAAACCCTTAAGTTCCAAAATCAAGATTAAATTTTTAGGATGAAATTTATTTCAAAGGAGTAGAATGTAATAGACCAAGATTTTAAAATTTTAAAATTATTTTTGATAGAGTGTATGACATGAAATAAAAAGAATATATTGGAATATAACATACTAATAAATTATGGTATATTTATTTTTAAATAAAATTAATCACATTGATAGCTTTCAATGCACGCAACACTAGGTTTGAACAAAGTGTGATACTCTATTAAAATATTATTATTTGGATAATACCATCATAATATAGATGTTAGATTGATGGGTATGAATTCTAATAACTAAATTATGGAACTGTTATGGTTTAAACATATTTTAAATAGATAAAATGTATATATATATATTAGAGAAAATATTAGAACCTTTTTAAAGAAAAAGAAATGTTTTCTTAAAAAATATATCTTCTAAAAGGGAGGTTTAGTCATGCCTTGTACACATAATTTATAATACATTTTTCACACATTTAGAAAATTAAATTTAAAAAATAAACTTAATTTTTTAAATCATTATATGAAAATTATCTTTGGGTGAATTTTTTTTATTTTTCCAAAATGTCTCTTTGTTTTACGAATAGTAAAAAATACTAAATTTAAATTAAAAAGTGCAATTTCACTTAGAATATTTATAAACTAAAATTATATATTAAATTTGATTTAAAGTAAAATTTAAAAAAAATTATATATATATTAATCCAATTGAAGTTATTTTAATCATTTTAAATTTGAATTTTCATATAAAAACATTGTAAAAATTTGAATATTTTCTCTTTAAAACCCTACTTTATCTTTGCGTATGTGAGATTAATTTAAATAAAATCTTGAAAATCATATTAATAAATAATTTAAAATGGATTAAATATTTTTAATAATCATTTTTTGTATTATTTTATAATTTGAAATTAATTTTTTACCAAAACTAAAATTAAAAATGTTAAAAAATTATTTATCACTGTTAAGATAAAAATGGATTTACTGGGTATTAAAATAAAAAGATAAGGGTAAAAATTACTTAAAAACTTCTATAAGACCAATTTTATGGAATTATTTAGACCTTATAATTTATATTTATTCATAATACTCAATGTTTTAAACTTTATCATGTCAAAAACATGGGTACACCTTTTTATTTTAAAATATTTCAAGTGTGCCACCCACCTCACCTATAATAGGACACACACTCTCCTATGTCATTCACACAGTCAAACCCTTTTGGTTCAGAAAAAACCTACAAAAAACCCTAAAACTTTACCACTTATAATCCAAAAAACCTAATTTTGGGCATAAATCCAACCGAGGAAGGCTTTTGATGCAAACCAAATAAGGATACCTGAAAAAGGGGTAAAGTTATTACTTGGCCGTTATTATTTTATTTCTTCCTCCTCCTCCTTAAAATATTATTGAACTATGATTTTATAATAAAAATAGTATATGACATGTTATAATATGTTTCTATTTTATTTTCGTTACCTAAAACCATACAACTTCCATGAAATGAGTTATGAAATCATTATTCATGTGTATGGGGGCTATCGCCTTGGGAACCGATGTCAGGCATTTTTCTGATACCACCTCTCATGGTTGGGGATGATAATTTTTATAATGTATATATATATGATATATATAACTTAATTATAACTTTAGATTCATTATATCAGATATAAATTTTTATTTTACATTCCATAAGGGATACAATAACATTGTTCCTTTATATGGTGGACTACCACCTCATTAAGCAATGTGATTCGTTGTTCAGTAATGCATTACATGAAAAATGATAATGAAAACATAATTAATATATGTGATTTATATGACATAATAATGATATTAATGGAATATTTATCATTATGAAAAGGTAATTTATAATTTTCATTCTTATGTTTTCACACACTTAAAGATGACAACATTGTTTATGTATCTGTGGACTATCACATTAATGAAGCGATGTGACTCTATTTTCATCACAACATCACAAGGATGATATATATATATGTATATCTAAAGAAATAATATGGTACATATTTTATTATGACCATTTTATAGAGATTAAATTTTACTTAAATTTTTTCCATACCGATCATTAAAAAATGGAAACGTTTCTCATGAGTACGTATAACCTATAGTCTCCGTGATTGAAAAAAATCATTTTTCATAACATTATTTCATTATTTGTTTTAAAATTATAATTTATATTTAAATATGATTTTTATTTCATGATTATTATATTTATATTTTTAAATAATGGCCTCTTTGACCATAGTCAACTAACCAAAGACATTTTTGATACATATGTAAAATATCATAAAAATATCTAATGTAAACTAAACTGATATAATAATAGTGTAAAACATAGAAATGAGTGAAATAAGAGGAATAATAAAATTGATAAAAAATTACAAATTAAATAATTAATATAATTTTATTATTAAAGAAGATACAGAATGTATGGGATGATTCAAACTCAAGGTAAGGGTTTCTCATCTGACTTCTACTTCTGCAATACATACATCATATTAACCATTATTTATTTTTTATGGTGTATATATTACCCTTTTTTATGTTATATAATTAATTTAGTTATATTTATGGTATTTAATGTTTAATTTAAATGTATTTCTTTTATGGGGATTATAATTCCAAATTTACCAAATTGGTAATGTTTTACTTCACAATATCATCATTATACAGGAATATTTAGGTTTACATATCATTTGGAGGAATTATTTAATATTTTTATATTAAAATAAAACCATTTTCTTATACAATGGTTATCTATGAAATTTTTAGGAAATATTACCATTTTCCAACACTTTGGTATGTAAAATAATTGGGAAAATGTTTTTATGAATATTTGAATTTATTTAACTTTTCATGTGGCATCCTTTTTCCTCGAAACCCATGTTTTATAGAGAAATATTTTAAAAAAATGGAAAATATTTATTAAAATAATTTTTATCTATTTTTAGTTTTTGTAAAAAAAATTTAAAATAATATAATGTATTTTTTAAAATAATTCCCATTGGGATTTCACCTAAAATGTGAAAGAAATATTTTCATTAAAATGCCCAGCATGAACAAAAAAAATTTCCATCATTACAACTAAATTTTTTAAAAATTATTTTACAACATTTAAAGGTTATTTTAAGATAAAATTCTTTTCAAAATGTATTTTGGTCTTTTTATTTAAAAATGTAATTTTTAAAATGAAATTGTTATTTTCCTCCAAAATATTTTTAAGGATCTTTTTTGGTATTTCTATACATGAATAAAAATAGTTTTTAATTGAACTTATGATCCATTAAGTATTTATTATATTAATTACATAATTATTATTTCATTTTATAGTTTATGATTAGTTTCACTGAGGATTTACCAATATGATATCATTAAAGTTACTCTGGATAGTTTATGATTATTTTTATTGATTATGGTAACTGTTACCATTTTTTGTGCTGTTTTTCTAATATGAATGTTTATGTTGTTAATATTTCAACCATTTTATATGAGGAATGAATTGGACTTAGTATATGAGGGGTGTTGCCTACTATATCCCCTTGATTTGTTGGTAGGTCTCATTAAACAAACTAGATTGTGTTTTGGCCAAGGACATACCCATTTTTTAGATGTCTTGGTAGATGTCCTTGATAGTATTAGATGTCTCAACATAAGGCCTCAAAGGTATATTTTGGATATCTATAATTATGCATTCCATCATTATAAATTCAGTTATTGAAATATAATTTGATAATTTGATTAATTAGAATATCAATGGTAAGAAAATGTGATTTTTTATGGGATTATTTCATCACCATTTATTCTTGTCAAGGTATTCTCGAGTTATTGATTAAATGGAATGTGTTTTAATTATTTTCTTTTCCATATTGATGATGAATTATTTATTCACAGCTTCTTCCTTACGATTACCCTTACTAAGAATCTAAGATCACCACTACCTTATATTTTATTTCCCCAGGATAAGAGGAAGTGTTTTCTGATTGATATGCAGGGATACACAAAGTAGAATAATGGAATTCTAAAATAAAACTCTTTTTTTGTATTTTATGTTTTAAAATGTAATATAAATTTCAAAAATTCATATAGTTTACCAACAATATTAAATTATTCTGTCCTTTGGGATTTGATTCATTTTATCTTATGTCAATGTAACAAATTAGACATTATCTCTTGGATACTGGGGTCAGGGTGCTATATTTGGAATCAAAGGAATATTTAACAGAATCCTTTTTAACTATATTTAGAAACAAATGATTACAGAATATAATACTATGATATAATTTGAGGATAAGTGTAGAATAAAATCCTAACCTTTTGTTAAGGAAGAGATTATTATTATTTTTCCTATAAAATAAATATTTATATGGATATTACAAGTGGTTGTTTTTATAGAACATATGCTCTTAGGGGTAATAAATCTAAAATAGGTGCTTTGGGCTTCACCCCATCGTCGCCTAGTGCACACAAAAAGGTATTTATAGACACTTGGTTTTACACTCCTATGGGATATGCATAGGATAATTCATCTTTTATTTACAAACCATTATAATAGTTTTAAAAAAAATATCTCTAAAAAAACTAATTCTATGATTATAGGAATATATATACATTAAATATTCAATTTAGGAAAAATGTTTCACTAGTTTTTTGGATTATACATTATGTTTCATAATGATATGATTTCATCTTGTTTATTCTATCATTTAGAAATGGTTCCAATTAGAATAAAATATAAATTCCTCAATTCACATAATAAAAAGTGTAAGAATAATCATTTCATTGATGGTAATAAGTCAATATTTCGAATGTAACTAGTCTCTAAAAAATTTGAATCGTATGAGGACATAGTATCTTTTTTATAACAATATTGTCAAGGAATTATCCATGTATTCATAATCCTAAGGGAATAAATAAAATAAGGAGATGGTAGAGTTAAATATGGATAATAAGAAAAAGGTAAAGATGTATTTCCCCACACGTGATAACTGTATATTGAAAAAATATGGTATTTTATTAAAAGGAATGGTATTTTTCTACAAACTTGGAGAGAAATTAAATCATGCTATTGATTTTAAGGGAAAGAAAAAGGTTTTAAATATTTAATGATTCAACTATAATTAGATTGGTTAATACATAAACGAATTCCCCAAGTGTAAAATGACTAAACTTCATGATTAGATAATGGAAGAAGTTCAATATTATTCTATTACCACATATGATATTGATATGATTGTGTTTTCTTCAGTAATTATTTAATTTTGGTATTTAATTAATGATATCATAGTTATAAGAATTATTAAATTTATAAGGATGGTAATATAGTACTCATTCATTAAGGAATTGAAAAAGTATGTTGAATCGTACTGATGAATAAGAAAAATGATTCAGCAGCAATTTGAAATTATTGGGATACACATTATTGTGTGAAGGATAACCCTTAATATGTTGTTGATTATAACATAACAATCTAGGGATAAAGAGGTCATTTTTGTAGATTATTTAAATTGGATAGTAATGACTACCTAGGAATTTATTAATTATTTTTTTAGAAGGGGTTTTATACTATCATTGATAAAACTAATATAATCTTTTATTTAAGGAATATATCAAAAAATCTATTTTTTGTTTTGTAATAAGGAATAATGCATGTTTTTTAAAAAGGTTTGTATAAATTATGGTAATTACCAAGTATCAAAAGAAAACATGATGATGGAATTTACTTGTTTTTTTGTGGAGGGAAAGATATCCCTCGTGTTTTTTATGGGATTAATGAATAGTTCATTTTGTAAATTAGTAACTTTTTTTGGATCTTAATATTTGAGAAGGTTAGAAATATTAACCATTTAAGAAATTTTTTATGTTGAAATTTGGATGATTTTTAAGATATTAATGTATTATATCACCATATAAAGATTTATTCATATTGGATAACCTTGACTAAATTTTTTATAACAATTACTATATATATTAATAAGGGATAATCATTCTATTATGGATATTATGATCCATTAAAAGTGAATTTTATTACTTCATACATAAAAAATAATATTGGATATTAATTTCATATAGAAATAATAGAAGTGGAAAATGATAAAAGAGAAACAAAAATATGAAATTGGTCTTATCAAATAGACATATATCATGTAAGTATATTTTTATATAGACTCAATCTAGATGGTAAATTAATTACTCATCTCTTGGAAAAAAATATTGAAACAATATGATATCCTAATACCGTTATTTATATTAAACCGATGGTATTTAAATTCATCACATGTTTTTGGTTTTGAGTTCCTTGAATTTCAATTTATAATTAACTATTGGGGGATTAATGACCTTAAACAGTCTATATAATTATTTACTCTTGTATCCATGTCTATATCTTCACATTCCACTAATGTTATGCTACTCTGAAGCCAATATATCTATTATTCTATATGATTTTTGTATTCCCCTTATCTATTATAAAGATGATTTTTTATTAACCCTTATCGTGATGTGGTATTTCAAGTAGGGTATATTTAAATTACTAACCAGTGATTTACAATATGAAGAATAAATTTGTAGGAAGTAATTTATTCAAGGGGTTAAATGTAACACCTTGAGATTTTAAAATATGAACATCATATTCGATAGAATGTATGACACATAACACCATGTATATAACAGAATACAACCTCCAAATACTTTATGATATATTTGTTTTTAAATATATTCAATCTCTTCGATGGGTTGGAATTCACACAACATTTAGTTTGATCAAAACAAGATACTATATTAAAATATTATTATTTAAATATTATCTTTATAACATTGTTAATAAATTAAAAGGTATTAATAATACTAAATATATTATGAAAATAATTTGGTTTAAACATGTATAAAATAGATAAAATGGATATATATTTATTAGATATAAAATTAAATCCATTTTCAAGTAAACTGATTCTTTAAACTATATTTCTTTAAAAGCCAGTTTAGTCGTTCTTTGTGCACATAATTTAAAATGATTTTTTACCTGTTTTAGACAATTTATTTGAAAAAATAAAATTAATTTTTTAAATCAAATTATAAAAATTATATTAGGGTTAATATTTTTTATTTTTCAAAAATATTTCATATTTGTATGAATAGTGAAAAATATTGAATTTTAAATGAACAATTCTTTTTCATTTAAATTATTTATCAAGCTATATTATATCTTAAATTGGTATTCAACTAAACTAGTTAAATTATATATATATATCCAATTTGGGTAATTATAATGATTTTCATATTGAATTTTGATATAAAGGAATCATAAACTTTTGAACATTTATTCTCTAAAAAATATGCATTTTCATTACATCTATGGGATTATTTTTAAATTAAAATTTTCTAATTATTTGAATTGAATTTATAAAATTTATTTAATATATTTTTAATAATAATTATTTTTATTATCTAAAAATATCAAAATAATTTTTTACCATGATGAATTATAAAAAAACTGCGGTTAAGGTAAAAATGAATTTTCTAGTTTTTAAACTAAAAAACTATAAATTAAAATAAACTAAAAGATGTATAAATCCAATTTTATGGAAATATTTATACATTATAATTTCTTATTATTTCTAGTGCACCATTTTATACCCTTGAGTAATTTAAAAAATGTGGTTATAACTTTTTCTTCTCAAATATTGTAAGTGTTCCACTCAAATCACAAATAAAATTCCATCACTATCCTCTCTTATTGACACCATTAAACAACTTTTTTCAGAAAATAAATTTCCTAAATCATTAAAAAAAATTCATCTTATAATCCTATAATCCTTATTTTGGGTATAAATCCATGCTAGGATGGATTTTGGAGAAAACCTAAGGAGGATATCTATAGAATATGTAAAATTCTTCAGTGATAATTTTTATTCAATTTCTTCATCCACATCCATTAATTATTATTAAATCATTATGAAATAATAACCATATTAGCCTATAAATACTTCTATATTTTTATTTTATGTTCATGAAATAAATTAACACACTCATGCAAAGAGGGATGTGGAATCTCAATGACATGGGTGACAATGATGCAGATGCTAGGATCTAAGAACCTAGCTGCTCTGGTGGATGGTTGCCAGAAGCAAGGATGTGGTGTTGGCTGGGAAAAAGGCCAATGATAAGAACAATGCTCAAGAGCTCAGGTATTGGGAAGTGAGCTAGTCGGGTCTATAACTGATAGCTATAGACAGGGTGTGATTACCAGTGATTATTGGGGATACCTTCAGGTAGGGTTGGTGATAGGGATGATGATGATTTGTATGTGTTTATAGGGTGTTTTTGGGTTTGGGATTTTTAACGGGATGTGTGGCGTGACCTCAGACCATGGATATCTGTGACCTTTTATACTGGGTGAAATGGGACCTCGGGATGGATGTATTCACATGGGATGTTGACAACGTCAAGTTGGTTGTTTTGGCATTGACTGGGTTGGGGTATTTTTATTTGGGATTTTTCTAGTTTGGATATTTTAGTGTCTTATTGACATGGGTATTGCTTTGGGTGGTGTTATTCTTCTGTGTGTGTTCTCGGTGTTGGCATGTACCACATGACTTTATGTTTGTATTTACTTTTATTTTAATTAATGAACTTTAGGACCGAGTACGCTTTGATCCTGAACATTCTTAGTAAAACAAAACCCACTTCCATTAAATGGGTTATGAGATTATCATTTATGTGTATGGTGTACTGACACCTCATGAACTCATGTCATTCATTTTTCAGTTACCACCTCACATGGTTGCATATGATGATTGATATAAATTATATTTATAATATAACTGTACCTATGAATTCATTATAACATATATAAATTTTTAATTTTCATTCTGTAGTGTGTATGATGATGTCACTCATGAGTATAGTGGAATACTGCCTCAGAAGGCGATGTGATTCGTTTTTCACTAAATCTTTATATGGATGGTCATAAAAAAAATTATTGAATATATGGGATATAAATAAAATATTTAATATATTAATGTTCTATTCATCATCCTTAAAGTATAATATTTCTTTTTCTTTCTTACATTATGACTCACTTAAAGATGATAACATAATTTGTGTACGTGTGGATTACAGCCTTCATGAAGCGATGTGACTCTATATTAATCACCACACACCATGGATGATATATATAAGTATATTTGAATAAATAATTTATCATTTATAATATTATGATCATTCTGTAAGGATAAATTATTACTTAACGTCTTTCCATAATGATTATTGAATAATGAATAAGTTACACATGTGTACATATATTCTACCATCTCAATGACTATAACATAGTTAATTTTCCATAACCATATTTAATTATAGGTTTTGAAAGTATAATTTATGTATAAATATGATTATTATTTTGCGATTATTATATGGGTGTTTAAATAATATTATTTTTTTACTATGTTCAACTTACCAAAGTCATTTTTTACAAATAAGAAAAATATCACCAGAACAAATCACATAAAGTTAATTGATTATGTAATCATATATAAATTGGTAATGATAAAAATTTAAAGTAATAAAAAACTTAAAAAATTATTATTCAATGAAAAAATAACATAGTTTTATTAATTATGAATATAACTAATGTATCTTACAAGTATGTCTCAAGGTAAGAGTTTCTTGACTCACTTTTACTTCTGTAAGTCATACTCTATATTTAAAACTTATTTATTTTTTATGTTGTATATAAAGTACATTCTGTATTTTACATAATTAATTAATTTTCCTTTATTTTATTAAAATTTTTATTTAAATTTATTTCTTTAAGGGGACTTATAATTCGAAATTTACCAAAGTTGTAGGGGTTTAGGTTCACAATCTCATCGTTATCCATGATATTTTATGTCTACATCAACTTTGGGGGAATTATTTGATATGTATATCTAGAAATAAATATATTTTTCGTATCCTTAGGTTATTCATAAACTTTTTAAAAAATATTATCTTTTTTCTACTCTTTGGTACATAAAATGATTGAGAAAATGTTTTTTATAAAATATAACTTTATTTCTCTATTCAATAATATATATTTTTTCATAAAACCACATGTTTTGTAAAAAAAATATAAAAATGATTATAACATTTTAAAAATTATTTAATAAATAAATTTTTACCCATTTTGACTCTTTACCAAAAAATTGAAAGTATTCTTCATGTTGTTTTCAAAACAATTCCCATTAGGATTTTATCTAAAATGTGAAAGGAAATTCTTATTTAATGTATAACGTGTGAATGTAATTTTATGCCATCATGAACACTAAGTGTTTTAAAACTTATTTTAAAATCAATCATTATTATTTTCAAAGAAAATTATATTCCAAATGTTTTGTGAACTTTTTCTAAATGGTAATTTTCATAATTTAATGGATATTTTACACAAAAAATATTTTTAATTATCTTTTCTGATATTTCGATTCATCAACGACATAAAACATTCATTTAACATATGATCAAATAGGGATATGTTATATTTATTTATTAATTATTCTTTTATTTGATGTTTTTTTATTAATTTTTCTTGGTATGTACTAGTTTGATACCATTCTTATTACTCTATATAGTTTATGATTGCGTTTATTTATTGGGGTAATTTTAAACATTTTTTATGCAAGTTTTTCAATATGAATGTTTATGTTGATTATTTTTTACCCCTTTCATATGAAAAATACATTAGACTTAATATGTGATGGGTGGGGCCCTATTATAGCCCCTCGATGTATCGGTGCATCTCATGAGACAAACTAGATGTGGTTTTGGCCAATGCCTTCCCATTTATATAGATGTCTCGTTATAAGGACTCAATGGTATTAGATGTCATAGAACAAGTCTTATATGGTATTTTCAGATGTTTAGAATTTTTAATTACACCATTATGAATTTAGAAATTGATAGTCCATGTGAAAATTTGATTAATTTGAATATCTATGGTAAATTATTCATGATCATGTGATTATTTATATATAATTATTTGATCATCATTTATTCTTTCCGTATTATTAACAAGTTGTTGATTAAATGGAATTTTTTTCATTTATTTACCATGTAATATTTATTATTCTCTTTTTATGAATATATTCCATAGTACTCTTACCCATACTAATCATCTGATACCACCCATTTCGTATGTTTTATTTTCTCAAGATATGAGGAAGTTTTTTTGTGATTAATATGTAAAGATATGATAAGGGGAATAATGTAATTCTAAATTACAATTCCTTGTGTATCTGATGTTTTAATGTATAATTTGGATTTTAATTATGTAACTATTTTACTAATACTATTAAATTATTTGGTCCTTCGGGATGTGATTCCTTGAATATTATTATAATGTAACAAAGTAGACACCAGCTCAGGGTCACTAGGGTTGGGTAACTACATTCTTTATCAACTTAGTAATATCTTATAGTCTAACTTAATATGCCTAAATAATAATGGAGAGTATATCACAGTATATTTATAAGGTTTTGTATAAAGACATATTCTTCTCTATATTGGTTTTCCTCTACCCCCAACATGGATTCTCCACTATAATATTATCATCAATTATATTGATTTAGGGAGAAAATGGAAATACACCACAGTAGTTGATCCTACAATTGATCTTGGTTATACCCTCCATAAATAAAACTAAACTACCTCAGTTGGTTATACCCCCCCCCCCCTCGAACCGTTTTCCCTTCTCCTCATGCCTCTTGAGAAACTGGTTATATGTCTTAGTCACAAGCTCATTCTTATTCTCTATCTTAATCCACTCTAGATTTATATATTAATATTTATCCACAATATTTCTGGATAAAAATTTCTTGTGTAAATAAAAAATACCCTGAATGGCCACTAATAGAGTCTTTTGATGTTTTTCTATAATTTTAATCACCTATAGAAGATCATTTTCTCTAATGAAACACTTTTCAGGCTGTTCTTACTTTTGTTGATGAACATCCATACTCAATTGATGTGTGAAAATGGTACTCATACATTCTTTAATATTATATGTAAGAAATATCTTTCACAATTAGAACATAATTTCCCTTCTGGAATTCTCAACTTTATTCAATCAGGTTTTCAATTATGTATAGTACATGAAAAATGCACATAAACCTTTACTATTCTCAATATTTTATTTGAATTCTCAATTAAAATATGTAATCCTAAAATATTTTGATCGCATATTTTAATATTATTTTTTATTTTCCATCCAAACACTTGATTTTTTTTTCAATAGTGGTACATAGGGTACCTAGAATGACTATATTGCATCAAATTATTGTCTTCTTCCTCCTTTGAATGACCAACTAGGTTTCACATGATCTATATTCACAGACATAATTTTATCCATGTAAGACTTGTGGTGCATCCTCATTCCTTATTATGAAGATATCATAAAATGATCAAGTGTTATTCATTAATGTTAGCTGCATGATAAAGGAATTTTCCACAAGTTTCTTTGAAATACAAGGGTTTTTCCATAGGATCCTTCGTATGACAAGATTTGTGTCTATGGGTACCTTCTCAAAAAAAATACTTAAGTAGGAGGATCCTATGGAGATATCATTCACATGATTGGATCAAATGAACTCTTCACCATCGCGTGAATGAAACATGTGGTTTTCTTTTTTTCTTTACATGATCAAGTCCCACACATTCTCTATTTATAGTATAAACAATATCTCTCTATGAATAATTAAACAAAATCCACCCCTCCACTTGAATCTATTAAAATATAAATATTTACACTACTTACCTTTGAAAAAGTTGTCGTGTCCAATAAAATCCATAATCCGTATATGATATCAGACGCTGAAAGATTTTATCATGCCTTTGAATTATGAAACTCATGGATTTTTGAACCTCATATGAGGTTGAAGGGATCACTTGATTCATATGATATCTTTGAAAGATTGATTCACTGATCATAAAATTCTTGATGGAAATATTCTTAAAAATACAATAATTCATGTGATAATGGTAGTAAAAGATGGGTCCTTCATGCTATAGAAAGTTATGGTCTTTTTCAAGCAACCACATCTGAAAGTTTCTTGGTGTTCATGTGATTTCGCGGTTGATTGTTTGCATGCCTTAGTTTATTTTCTCTATTTGATCCCATGATACATATATCATAAGGTGATGGTTCGATGTGACGAGATTAAGTGATTATAATCATTCAAATGAATCAATTTCTTTCAGTGATATCATATATTAACAACTTCGATTCTATGATTGGCTTTATTTTAGTCAACTATATATCACTCCTTCATTTTGATGAAAAGAGATTTTTTCTTGTAATAAAATCAGGATCATTGATCATCGATTGTAAAGAAAATTCGCATAAATCCTTATAGTGCTGAAGGTTGAGGATGATGAGAGGATGTCATAGATCTTCTAGATTAGACTACACTTCTTATACCCATATATTTTTAAATAGTATGACTAGTGTTTGGTTACATATATCCCACATAAAATATAAATTTCTTCGGCCATTGATTTATTAATAATCTTATGAAAATATCTCTTTGATATGAATGTGAGGGTTAGCACCCAAAACACGTGAACCACATGCCTCAGGGGTGACGTTGACTCATGTTGTTCCACCATCTATAGCACAAACCCTTGTCTATTTATGAAAGCACCCCAATGGGACTATACATGTACCAAACACTTTCCTCCATGTGAGACTATGAGATGATTCCCACGCATGGTTGTGGTCCTCCTCCCATTGTTTGGGGTTCAACTGGATCCCAGATCTATGGATGACCTATTTTTAAAGTAAGTCCTAGAAGATATATACATTGAATAGATATAATATTTCCATCCAATGTAATGTTCTTCTTGAAAAACTCTTTATAAAAATGTTATATGTTTTTTCATAACCTTCTTTCAAATTATATAAAAGATAATTTATCATAAAAATGATTGTTTTCATTGTATTATTATATTCTCCTTCATCCATATAAGGAATAGTCACTTGTTGTAACATCGTTCACTCATAAGAACATGTCATTTATCATTGAATATCAGTTGAAAGACCATCATATTTAACCTATAAAATTGATTGACCATCACATCCAATTCCGTCAAGGGAATCCAAAACTATTTTTCATGGATCCTGACTTCTCCCACTGGAATATATTAACATATAGACAATGATAATTATCTAATAATGAAATATGAGGCCCTTAAATAAATCCATAAAAGTTATCTAAGAAATAAAACTTCATCTGATTTCTTATTGACACATCATTTCTAATAAAATACTACACTTCGTCTAAAAAAATTACTTATTCCAGGAATCTAAAAAAACCTAAAGTACTTAAAACATATATATTTTTTATCTAGATTCTATAGTGTGTGAGATCTAAAACTTTTCTTAAGAGACCCCAGTTCTAAATTATTCTAACAATTGTGATGGCATGTAACTAGTAAAATGTTAATGTTTTATGTTCCTCCAGTATTGTTCTGTCCATATCAAATAAACACATATTACTACTTTCAACGACTTAATTATATTATTGAGTATATAGATTGTTAAAATAATTTCTAATTCCATGCTGATCATTTTATTCAGTGATTTTTTTGGTATAATCACCCACATTATCCATCTCAAACTCTTTAAAAATAGACCTATTTTTTGTAACTCTTCTATAGCTTTGGAATCTATTCAAGAATTTTCATTTGTTTGATATGCACATGATTATTTTAATTATTGTGATTTCATAAATTAAATTGATAAATAATATTTTTCTACTTGCTAAAATATTATTGTAATTCTACACACATGAAATCATATTAGATTAAAAGGTTTTATTATTCAGATCTCTCCACCCTTTTTTTCTGTTCTCTATTTTCCCATTTTATATGAATTAAAAACATAATAAGTATCTTATTTAAGAAATATAATATTAATTATAGACTATCCTATGATAATATTAATTATTTTATACTTTCCAAGGTGTTATGGAATTCTATTCTATAACATATTCCTAGAATTCTGAATCAAATAACATCTTATACCTCCTTCTACTACCTGAAAGAAATTATTTGTTCTTCTTAATCCTATTGCTACTACAACTCCATCATTCAATCCCTTGACAATGAACCGATTTCTCTAGAATATAACTTCCTTTCCATCATCATACATTTGTGATACACTCAATAAATTATGATTTAGTCCATTATAAAATATTACATTATTCGTAATGATTTCCTTTTTACCAATATTTTTTCCAAATCTTATGATCTTTTAGAGACCTTCAATTTGAAAATTTAACATCTCCTCCTTCATAATTCCCAAAAAATCAAGTTATATTTATAACTGGTAAAATTTGAGGGAAACAATTATCCTTGATACATGGTTTTAATGATATTAGTTCGTTAAATGATACATCAATTACATCTTTTTTCATGTTATAAACATAATTCTTAGTATTTCAAAACCATTAAAATATATCCAAATTTTCTAGAATAAATAATAAATATAAATAAGAGGTGTTTCCTTCTTGATCACACCTTCCACCTAATTATTGTAAGATTCCAACATGGTTTCTCATTTAAACTTCCCTCTCATGTTGTTGATAACTATACAATGTTCCCAGCTATGGTTTTTGTCCCTACCTCGATTCATACATTATACTTAGTATAGGTAAAGATATGTTGTACCAATATTTACAATACATGTAACCAAACACACCACAACAGTTAAATTACCTATGGAATATTAATTTTTGATAAATATTCTTCCATTTAATAAATTTTTTCCTTGTTCCATTTTTATCCTATATATGATTATACACCACAATTAATTTTTTGAATATTTCTAGAAAAAATGGGATTGGAAAAGATCCATTTAAATCTTACTCGTCTTCATTTTTTCATTCTTTAATGGCATTAATGGTAATTTTTTCCCTTTTATTAACTTTTTTAGCTACTCCCCTTCTCGCCTCAAAATTGATGATAGTGTTGTGAATTTAATCAATTGTGTATTAATCAATGTATCTATCTTAATGTGTAAACATATCAGTATCAAATGTTTCTGGGAAATTTAACATGAGATTTTTCACCACTATGAAATCTTTAATAGTTTCTCCAAACCCTTTAATAGTGTTGATAATAAAACTAATAGTCGTAAAAAAATCATCAATGGTATATTCATATTGAATACTTATATATTAAAACTATTGTGTTCTAATCTTCAATTTGGGTTCTTTTACCTTTGTCTATTTATAGATACTATTAACAATTTTATAAATAATGAAAGATGTTTTTTATCTTAATTTTTGTCAACTTTTTCTCAGATAGAGAATATAATAATGCATTACTAGATTTTATATTATTTTGAGTCTTATTTATTTCAATTATAGACCACATTGAAATCTCTAATGAAATTATATAACCATATTGGACTGATTAGAGCACATCAAACCCAAGAGAGAGAGAAGGTTGGGTAGTATTCACTCTTTCTAAGTATGAAATAATTTACCATCGAATGTTCCTATTACTATGATATTTATATAGTTTTATTGATCTTTATAAAATGATTTAGAGAAACATATGAGAGTATACTGAATCTAATACTAGTTTTTTATTACATGAATGGTGATACATGCTAAGAGGGGCCTAAATCAATGTGTATTTATTTTCAATGACTTTATACTATTATTCTTATTGAACACATTTCTCTTAATATATTCTATGATTCCAAAAATAAATATACACAACACATTTGTTAATAAGTCTTATATAGTTTACAGAATACTACATGCCCAGTGTGTCATGGTTATTATCTCACACAGATAGCTCTATTTTTTTATTAAATGGAAGTTGAGAAAGGGAGTGAACATGAACTTGTAAAAATGGGCAGCATTTACCAGTTATAATCATATCTCAAACTTATTGTGCCTTATCTGAACCTTATATCAGGGGTTTTATTAAACAATAAAATCCCCATTTAAACCATTCATTATTTTTTGTCTCAACTATATAAAGACATTGTTTCTTCCAAACAATGTATAGACCGATTTGATTCCTTGGACTGATATCTTTAAGCCTCATCCATTTTCATTACCAGCTATCTTATCAAGCATGAAATCCAGTTCCATTCATCCTTTGTTCAAATCTTACCATCATATAATGATTCATGGATTGATCCTCTTTTCATTATCTAGGCCTTTCTTCTAAGTCCAAGAAATTCATTAAATTTTTTCTAGCTAAAAAAAATTTAACTACTATAAAAATTTTTAGATGACACTTCCAAATTCAGTAAATTTCTTGTAATTTAGGTAAAGTTCACCTACCAATGCATGTAATAAGTAATGAAGACAAATAAAAAACCAATCCTCAATAGGGTTCTAAAAAATGATTCTATAAAAATTATAATATCATTAGGGTTTCATTATTTCTTATTCCACATAGGTACATGATATTCTATAAAATTATCATAAAAATAACAGTTAATACATTCCATAATGAATATATAGTTTTTTATTCTCATATAATGATAATTCAAAAATGAATTTTTTTCATAAGATTGTTTTTAATTTTTATTTTTTTCCATAAAAATTAAATGTAGTGAAATCAACAAAAGAAACCCCAATCCATTATCATCCATGCAAGAAATCGAACTCATGTGTACTATAAATAAATAAAATTTCATAATTCTCACAAAGGATGGTCACTAAATTTTTCATCATTTTATGTGATTGATAAGGATAACATGAGAGTATTGTGAATGGAATCCCACCTTATGAGGTTTCCATGGTTTTAGTTGAATCAATCATCATGAATGTGGGATTCTTCCACCTTCCAAATCATGTTAGTGCCTCATAGTGTAGAGGATAAAGGATAATAAAGGTATGATCAGGTGATATTAAACCAAGCCTTTAGAATGCTTTCTAGGATTACTAAAATCCCCTTTATAACTCCCTAGAGGATTATACTTAAGTAAAAATGGATTAATTCATGTGATATGATTTAATGCATGCATCAACTGTAACTCTCATCTATGATATCTCTATGATAAGTTTAATCTTATGAAACAACTAATAATTGATATATTACATGTAGAAGATGTGACTTTTAAATCATTAACACTCAATTTTCATTAGTGAATTACATTAGTTCCAATGGAATTGTTCCATATATGACATGAAATTGTGATTCCATGTGTCACATAATATGACTATCTCATGAAGTATATATATGATATCCTTATATTATAAAATTTCATATACCCCCAAATACTTATAATTATATTTATTCTAAGTTTAAATTATACTCTATGACATGTCATACCATACTAGATGATATCACATGGATTTAGGGCATATTCCCTTCAATCTCCCACTTGAAGTCAAGATTGAAATACTTACATGTCATTTCAACTTATATAATATCATATATGATAACTTTTCATATATTATCAAAAAAACAATCTTCTGGATATCATCCAAAAGACTTTTTGAATGCTATCTTCAACTTCACAATGTATCAAATTATATGAAATACCTTTTGAACCACCATTAAAAACATTTTTTTGAAAACTCTAAAAAACTTTTAAATCACCCCTCTAATTCAAAATCAATTTTTATTTAGTCAATAAAAAGGTGTGGGCCCATTATTGTTTGTAGAATTAAAAATAAATATGAATCACATGATTCATAAATATATAAAAAGATTATCCTCTTGTAAAGAATCAGTGTTAATCAAGTTATGAAGGGTTTTAGAATGATCTCTATGAAATGTATTTATTGATATACTTGTATCCACCAGTTTTATCATATAAAAGCATGCATTGTCATATGATATATTTTTTAAAGACATCAAGTGATTGAAATATACATAGTATGTAAATTTCATATAGAAAACTCATATATTATTGATTATATGAGTATGCATTGACCAGGTGGTGATTAAATTTCACATAATTTTCTTTTATGGATGAGACCATTTGATGTCCCTCCCCCGAATAGATAAGAACATCATATGTAATATCTTGGGGTGCATGCACACTTTCTCTATATATATCAATTGATTTCCTAGATATCATACTCATAATATTATGGAACAAAACTCATCTTATTTAAGCTCTAACAGACAGTGTGATAACATACACCCCAACCACCCCTGATTAGTTGTTCCACAAGGCTTGTATATGAAAGGAATCGATGCGTGAATGTTTTAATGTTATTTATCTCCCAATACTCAGGTACCACGGACTCCAAAAATGATCCTTGTGCCCTTAATATAGAAAATATATAGTTTATAATATACTATGTTGTATTCTTTAAAGGATATCAAACAGAAAAAACCTTTTTTTGGGCATCATGGTCATATTTTATATCTAAATACCTGAATCATACATGAAATAACCTCAAATTTTTTACATAACCTATAATAATATATATATAACCTTAGTTATAGATAACTCAAAGTCATATTTTGAGAGTTTAATTTTCATTATCCTTCCAGAAATGTATATTAATATATTCATGAATTTATCCAACATGAATGAAGGATAAATTATATATTTATTTTTTATAACATGATACATGTTATATTCTACAAAAACATTATGAATGTTTAAAAACCCATATATAATTTCCTATAAAATACATCATATAAGATATAATGTAATAATATACATGTTTTTATTCACTTTTATGGGTTTTTTTAGTCATTACATATCTATGAAATTAGCATCATATGTCTATACGATTACCTGATAAAAACCTCCCACAAAACTCTTAATTGAGTAACATATATATAGAAACCCATTTTGAATAATATATTCATTTACGAATCATATTTATAATTTAAACATCATGAACAAATACAAAATCCTTAACTCAACAATATAAAATTTTGTGATGATTTTTTTTAGGTATACATAGAATTCTTTCTTAGTACATCATCATCATTTTTAGGACTCATTTTATTAAACTAATACTTGAATTCTATTGGTAAAAAAAATAACCATTTTCATCATTTATTCACCAAAATATCCTAAAATAATTTAAAATAAAGTGACATTCACTTTATTATATTAACTATATGAAACTATTTAAATTTATATTTACCTCAATACCCTAAACTCTTTTAGGATATTAAGTGAAACTCGCCTTAATTTTTTATTACCAATAATCATTTGTTTATTAAATTTTAACTTCTCTAAGTTAAATCATTCTCTTAATAGCCTCTTAGACACTATATTCTTCTCAAAATATCATGATACCTTATAAAAACTCTTCTGTGTTGGAAAGTACTACTTATTTTCTTTTGGTTGTAATAGTTAAAAAATAATATATTGGGTATATATGATATATAGTATTTTATGTTCTTGGAAAATTTTATTGAAAATTATTCTTTAAAATATTCCACTAATGGGTACTTGGATTATATTTGTCATATTTTAATAAATATATATATATAAACTCCATTATCTGTAATAAATTTTTTTTATCCTTATCTTATTCTTAAAACATGTTATAAAAAATGAATGAAAACCCATCAGTATTATTTATCTCATATTTTTTATAACAAAAGTCGGTTAATATTAAAATCTTATTATATTAAAATAAACTACACACATTATTTAAATAGATCTATCTGAGCTTGATAAACTAATTCACATTCAAATATTTGATTAATAAACTCTATTTTCCATCACTTGAATTCAATCTAAAAACTCAACTAATTAATCCATTGATTTTGAAATCTTGTATATTTAAAACACTTTAATTGTATACATTTGGTATATATACCGTTAAAAATAAAAGAATTTATTTATCAAACACTAATACCTACAATAGAAATTACAATGATTTTACTAAACTCCATCAGGTATTCCAAAACATTCCATCATATGGATGATCATTCATCCTTCATAGTAACTTTTTTATGTATAAATGAACTTTTATGGAAACATGATTGATCATTGTTAAACTCTCCTACTAAATTTTCTTATTTTGATTCATATTTTTACCCACTCATACTATAAATGTATTTCTAGAACATAGATATCATATACAAATTTTATCAATCCCAAAAACGTTAAGAGTGTTATGTAAACTTTTTCTAATCCTATTATAATTATCAAAACATTTTCATCAATGAAAATAGTATGAATTACTTTATGATGAAATTCCTTAAAGAAACCTATCACCTCACCAAGTCATAAAAATATCTAATCATATTTTTTATTTGGATGCATAATAAAATTACTTAGATATTTTTTCATATAATTCCTTTAAAAAATTATTTGAATCAAGTTATGATTCTCAAAATCATCTGGATTCACCCATTAAAAACTTGAACACTTTGTAACACATGAAGGGATTTCTTAATCACATATAATTTTTCTACCCTTGAGAAATTTTCATTACTTACCAGTATTACATATATTTTACATTGAGATCACCCATTATCTAGTGATGATATAAAAGTAGTGTTTGAACATGATGATGATTATAGAAATTATATAAAATGAAATATTTTATCACATGATTATTATTATTTTTTATAATTTTTTTATAATAATTTTAATTAAATGAGACCCCCAAAAAAATGATGACCCATTTATAGATTTCCAATATTAATTATTTGAATAAGCTCTATATTTCAAAAATAAAATGATTCTATTTTTGTTTGAAATTCATATAATAGTTATTTTGGTAGAAATCATCTTAATAATATCATATATGACTCTTGGATGGTTGATCAAACAATAATTTTCCCAATTTAGCATATGTATAAACACTACTTTATTTCATAGATATCCTAGACCTTGGGGATCCCCAAATATGAGTAATGTGAATCTAATAGTGATATTTGGTTACTTAATATATAGTTTTATCTATTTCCACCATGTCTTACACAAGATAATTCATCGGCACACAACTTTGGAATGAACCTAGCAGGTTGGATGATTGAGTTCTTGAAATGTGTTTTTTTAAAGGAATATAAAACAAAAAGAAATTATTAGGGGGTCTAATCCCTATATATTATATCATTTTATTCTATTTATATATGAATTATTTCAATGATATAGTTTTTGAATCATATTTTATCTACCAAACTAGTATGTTCAAACTATATTGATGTATAACTCTTTAAATAACTCAAAACTTATGTCACCAACCGAAATCAAAATCCATCTATATTCACATATATCTATACACATTATATGAATAAAATATATTAAAATAATTAATATAAATCCACAAAATAATATAAAATTAATAATCTCTAAATGTGTATGCCTGAATCCATAAATAGTAAACTCCCACCTTTTTAGATCCTAATTATTCCAAATATGGGATAATTTTTTTAAAATATTAATTTACTTGAAGTTGGGTGTTTTATTTAAAATTATACACACACAAAATGATGAAAGTAGTTTTTCATATCCTTGAGATTAACACCGTCCAAAAAAATTCCAACCACAAACCAAATGAAATAACTACCAAAAATCTAACACACCCTGATCTTGCTCGAAAAATCATTACCGCTAGAGCCTCTATAAGTAAACTTCAATCATCAAAATCATCATCTAACACCAAAAACAATTACACAAGGGACCTCAAAATTCCAATAAAATAGAAAATCTAGATATAAAACATTCAGAATGAAAAGAAAGAAACAATTTTCCATCACCAAATAAAAAAATAAATCAAAAACAGTGCACATCATACACAAATAAACTACATAGATAGTCCAAAAACCCATGACAACACAAATAATTACCCAAATATTAAGAAAATATATTTTAATTGAAATTGGATTGGGTGTAAGTATGGATTTAATATGAATCTGATAGAAAATTGAAGAAAAAATGGGAAAGCAACAAGGACACAACATGCAAAGGATCATCGTTGGTTAGTCTATCATCACAGTATCAAAATTCTATAATATAATGTCATTCACAATTAAAATAAGGTCCTTAAAAATGTTTTGGAAATTAAGGGATGAATATATATTAGAGACGTATATAAAACTATAAAGGGAAATAAAAAAACAAGGAACATAAAACCCCAAAGGGGAAATCACAAGGTGCAACCACTAACACGTTCCAAGTTTACAAGAGAAACACATAGTAAAATTAAATATTGTTTCCAGTCACAAGAGTTCCAATATGAAGATCAATGGTGATATGAGAGAGGAAACATATCATATGGAGACCACAACATCAATACTACATAGAATCATATGAAATAAATCTAGGAGAAAACTAGATAAGTAAAAAAGTACTAGAATAGAAGAAAGAAATGGAAAAGATATAAATATGAAGGTGGAGGAGGAAGTCAGGTGAAGAGGCGAGGAGCAGCCGCACCCATGGAGAGATCAAAAGAAATTCTAGGAAGTTTATGGTCTATATCGAGAGAAAATGGAGGATTTAATAATGAACGAAACCATCCCTATATGCATTTATGATAGTATCTACATGTAGTTTAACCATTTAAGCTCAAGCATACTGCCATTAATAACATAAAAAATTTATAAATATAAATAAACAAGAAGATAAATTTTAAAACAATGAATAGTCCATAAATTTATATATGAGATAAACATTTATGAACAATTCATAAATAAATAAATTAGAAACACTTTATAATTTAGTTATTCATTATGGAAGTTCCATAATCATTAATATAAACACTCTATTTTCATTCCAAAATAAAATATTTTATATTAATCATTATTTTGAATTTTAATTTAAATACACAATATTACATGAAATATAACATTTTATATTTCAATTTTATTATTCAAACAATTTTATATTTTCCAAATATCACATATCTTTACTTAAATATTGGTTAAATCAATCATAAAACATATTTTTATGTCGATTAAATAATTTCCCATGTCAGATCTTAATTTCAGAAATCCAAATTGTGTATTATTAATAATTCATAAATTTATATATATAACCAATTTTTCTATTTTTATAATTTGTAAACACTTTATAAATTACACTTGTAATTTTTAAATAACAATTTTCGGTCTAAATTATAAGTAATACCATATAATTTAAAATGTGTTGTATATAAACATTTAATATTGAAGAATATTTATTGTAAAATTTTTTAAAAATAATTAATTAATTAATTATAAAAACATTCTATTTATTTAATTTATAAACCCTTATATAATTTAACAAATTTTCTATAATAATTTTTATTATAATTTTTAAACAATATAAAAATTATATAATTTAATTCATAGTTTAATTTTACAAAAAACCATTTTTTATTAAAAATATATTAGTTGATTTCAAAGGAATCATATAATATGATTTATATGTTGTGGGACGTAAACATTTAAATTGTTATTAGTCATATTTTATAGTTAATAGTCTAAGAACCACATATGATAATGTGCATGCATAATATTTTTTACCATATTTGAAAATGGAAAGAAATTACATATATATGGTGGAAGTGGTATACCATTTACATATTAAAGAAAAAAACATACATATAAATCATATTTGATGATGAAAATATATATCACTAAGAAGATAAAATTAACATTTTTAAAACTACATCCCAGCACTTTCATTGAAGATGATATCTCGATGTCATGTTCCATAACTTATTCAAAACATTTAGATGTGTACTAAGTCATTTGATTTGATATCCTGTTTCATAGGTTATGACTCAATCGGGAATAAAAAAACTCAATCGTATTTAATGATAGATAATTTAAAATTAATTAAGAATTAAAAAACAACCCTTTCAATAATATTTCACAAATCCAAAATCATGGTAAGGTTTTGATACCACGGTTGGGTTTCATAGAATCTAGAGATACTCAAAAAATATGGTGAAATTAAAAATAATTAAACTAAATCCAATATTGTCTAATAATGAAACTAAAATCATGTACGTTAAAAATAAAAAAACTTGTGTGCCATTTACCAAGGATGGTCACTGTATTTTCCTTCATCTCATGTGTTTGATGAAGATCGCCTGAGAAGAAACCGAATGACATTACCCATATGAAGGCATTATTATTCCAAACCCATGATCCTTATTTAGTTATTATATTCATTATTTTATTAATTTTATTTTTCTCCATCCTTTCTAGGTATTTTTTACAAATAACGGTGATGATTTGGAAAACAGGAGTTGCCTTATTATTGGCGCATAGTTAGGGGAAACCGTCAGATAACGAAGAAGAGAGTATATATATTTTATTATATTGGCATTCACATGATTAGAGAATGTTTTACCAATCCAAGAAAGGTTATCAAGCAATATCCCAAGTGATAGGGGTGTGGAAAACGTTTTTGGTGCATGGTTGGGAAAACTATGTAGTGATACCATGATACCTCCCTATAAATTAAAAATGATGAAAATTATGTCTTATCTTCACTAAAATTTGATCCCTATATCTCTTATTCTCACCCCAAACAACCTACAACCAATCTCAGTAATGGAAGACAATCCAACCCTTCTATAGGCTTGGATTCGATGGGTTTCTTTCAAGTATACTCAAGGTAGTCACTTAATTAACTCCTCATATCCTTTTATTTGATTTTAATCTTCAATCTTTAGTGGTTTTCAAATATCATAGAATCCATAGAGTCATAGGGTTCTACTGAAATGATTTTATAGCTTTTAGTTTTGGTTTTTGGTTGTTTTCTTTCCAATTAAAGATCCCTCTTGACACCCCATGTGAATTTTCATCATAGGCAGAAGATTTTGCTTGGTTAAAGGTAGGTGGTTATGTGTTGTCTCCTTTTTAAGCTTGAATATTTACTCTATACACTCTTAAATGTATTTCTAAATTTTTATTATGGAAATATATATTATTTTTCAAATGGATTAGTGGACCCCTTATGATTAAAGTTATTCTATTATACTCTAGTGATGAAAAAATGTATGTTTTAGATAGAAAATAGAATTTATTATGAAATAGTTGATGCAAAGTAATGTTAAAAAATAATGTTTCATTTTAAAAAACTCATGGGAACTTAAGGTACATAGGTAGGTGAACTTTGATGAGATGATGTTCACCCACCACTTTTTTTTAGTAGAGTAGAAGTGTTAGCCCACTGGTTTGTGATGTGATACTAGACACATTGTACTAAATAATGGAGTGATCTGAGATATTTATATATTATCGAATATTTTTCCTGTCTATGGTAACTATAGAGTTTCATCCCATGATATTATTTAGAATCTTCACCTTGAAAACCTCCTCTTACATTACATATCATCTTTAGAATAATTTATCTTGTTAATTATTTTTTATCAAAAAGGATCTATGTTACTTTTATTTATTATGTTTAAACAATCATTTCTAGTTTTTATAACATGTGATTGATATGAAACACCTGCTGGGATCCTATTGATCTCATTTTTCACACCCTGCATACACCCCCACGTGTATGTAGACCTTCTTTTGCCTAATGTAGGAAAGGGTAAGGCGCCACTTAGAGGTGATGAGTTCTAATTCTAGACATATCTGGGTATATGGTGGTGGCATGGTTATGGGTAGTGTAACGACCCAAAATTTCATTAATGAAAATTAATCTTGATCTAATTAAATGTATTATTATGTAAAATGGTAATGTAACATATGCACTTCATTTTTTTATGTTTCTATATTTCAAAATTCCATTAAGAATTGTGATCATTGCTAATATAGCCATTAAAAAGTGATCACATGATTAGTATAAAAATATGGCTTTAACAAATTCAACTTACTCACACAATGAAATTGATGGCCTCATCGAATAGATTTGCCTTATAAGAAGCCCATTTTTTGGAGTTCAGAAAGGAGGTGGCATCATTGGGCTTCGCTCTTGACCAAGCCCAAGCTGAGCTTCAACATGTTAAGCTCGAACATAACCACCTATTAGAGAAGTGAAAGTTGATATAGATTACCACCCGAACAATGTTATTTGAGCCACCCCAAGAGTCTATCACCATCTCACACCATACCCTTTGGTCTTATGTGGGTTTTATAAGGGGTTATGTAACAAGACCGTAGCACTATGATTATGTGCATTATTTTTGTATATAATAATGAATGTACATTTATTTTATTATTGTTACTTTGTAAATAGTTTTTTAGAGCGCAAATATTATTTGTTTTCAATATTCAACTAAGGAATTTATTTTGATGAATTAAAGGATTTTTTAATTAAATAATATTTTAATAAAATATTATTATTATTAAATTATTTTTTATCAAATATAAATGATCGTATAATTTTATAAATGCAATTGTAATTTTTAATATGGTTTGAAATTCGTTTTTGTCAAAACCTGTGAATTTTAGATAAATATCAGTTTTTATTTTAAAATTGGAAATTCAAATATTTATAAAATTATTTAGATAAAATGAATATTTTTTTTTGGAATCAGAACGTCAAAATTATCCAACGGTGAATTGTTTCATAATTTTATGAGATAGTCGAATTTTTGGGTAATAAATAAATATTTTTTAAATATATAATGTGTTTTATGACATCATAATGACCCAAAAGTGATGACATAAAAAAATAAATGATATGTTTGGAAAATATATGTTTTACCATTAAAATAATGTGATTTTAGGTTTGTTTGATTTATTTGACAAAAATTTAGTGGACCCTCCAAGAGTTATCAAACATTTTCACTTTTTAATGAATTTCCTTGAGATTGTGACTCACCTTCTCATAAGTAACCATATTATTTAAAGAATTTAGGAAATTGTCCTTATAAAATATTTTTTCCACTCCCCTTTGACTAAAATCATGGTAAAAAACCCTGGGCTTGTTTTTTGGTATTGATTATCTTAATGTGTGGTGACCCAAACCTAAATAATAAATAATTCCCTCTCCATTCGAATATAAACCCACCCTGGATCCCACTTCCTCTTCACTCAAAGCCATTGGAGTTAGTAAAAACTCTAAAATCATATCTATATAATCCTCCCAAGGTTTCCCAAGCTCCCAAGAAGCCTCTAATAAGCCTCTCCCAAGCCTTTGGGATCACACTTCCAAGTAAGGGATTTCTTCCTTTCTCATTTCATCCAATTATTTTTAAGTTCTTATTCCATTGTTTCACTTAAAAATGTTGGAGTATGATTTTGAATAACCTCCCCCATACTTACCTTTTTATGTTTGGATGATGGGATACCCCTTTCTCTCTCATTAATTCCACCCTTGTAAGCTCGTTACCATACTGAAATTCTGTGACACATTTCTCCCTCCACTTTTACATCCAAGTAATTCTTTTGTATTATACAGCTAAATTCCATTACGTTTTTTGTGAAATGTATCTATATGACCCCCTTACTTTATATTTCATGTAAATATGATGATAAACCCTTTCTCTTGCATCAACCTTTTTTTATGAGTTCTTATTTCACGATGTTATGCTGCTGAAACTGCACTATGATTATCTAATCCAATGTCATTGTGTAGTGAATACCATTCCCATTTCACTATCAAGGATATTCACCTTTATGAACTTTTATATATTGATTATAAATATTAATGTTTGTATTCCAAATCAATTTACCATGGAATAAATGATGATTTTTGATTCTATGTTGTACGATCCATGTGTCACACTTATGCCTTAAATGAAATGTTTAAGTAGGGTGTGCCCTGATAACCCCCCAATGCCTTAGGTAAAGATTAGTGTCATGATATGTCAAGTGAAATGAGGGATTTCTCATGATAATTCATGTTCAATGATGATTTAATAATTCTCCATGTTCAATGAGCCTTGGCTCATGCTAAAATCATGTTAAATGTTGTTGTCGCATTTCATTGTTCTGTTAATCATGTTATATCATGACTTTATGTTCATGTTTATCTTATTCTCCATTGATATGCCTATTTCTTTAAATGTATTTAATCTTTCATGTAATGCCTCATTAACTCCCTTACTAGGCTTTATATCTCACCCTTTTCTTATGCATGTCCTCATGTTATCCCATGCAATGCAAAGTACGAGGGAATGTAGTGGTCATGTAAAGGATGTTTTCAATAAGAAGTTGTGTCCTATGTTTTAAGTTGTTATGTAATGTTCCTAATCCCCAAATACACTAGAATTATTGATCTTTTATGTTGTATAAAGTGATGTTTTCTATGTAGTAAATCATTTCTAAGCATGCAATAAAAATAAGGGTTGTTATAGTTTGTATAAGAGGATAGGTTTTGTTATTTTTGGGACAAGGATTAGAAAACACTAACAATGAATTTGAGACAAGAATATGTATAATAAAACATCCCTAATTCTTGGTGGTTATTGAGTAAGTGTTTTATCAATAAAATACATCCATGTCTGGATACGAACTAGTAGAGGAGGCTCTAGCACAGATGTACTAAGGGGTGAAAACCCCGGCAAGGAGCTTCGTGCTTGACCCGTGGTATCCTAGTACACAACAATGGGCCTTTCTGCAGTACTGGTTACAACAATCCTGGGGGATATGCATTGGTAAATCCACAAGGTAAGTATAAACCATTATTAAGGGAATTCCCCAAAGAATATACATTATAAAGTGGATCATGGATAAAATATATTGAAGCCTATGGATTCATAAGTTAAAGAAATAAATGTTATTTATAAGTCATCATTTTTGTCCTTGGATTTTCCTTTATGTGTTACCCCTATCTTTCCTTTTATTTCATCCAATGGCAAGTAATAGGAGGACTCGGGCTAACAACTGATGTGAAGATCAATGTGATGATTTTTCTAATGAGATGCCCAATCTGATGGGAGTGGGAATCACGAACATTGTTACCCTTCACTCTTAGATAACTCAAGCATTGAATAGAAACATAGGTATAGAGTAATGTTCAACTCCCCCTAAGAAATAAAAGGTCGTCATCGAGAGATTCAGGATACAAAGGCCTCCTACTTTTAATGGATCATCTGATCCCTCAATCATCGAACAATGGATCAACTCCATTGAAAATATCTTCTCCATCCTTCAATGTTCTTAACAAGAGAAGTTTCTCCTAGATATTTATCATATGGAGGGTGAATCTAATCAATGGTGGAAATTTATCATAAATAAAATTACTAAGGAGGATATCGAGGCATTGGAATGGAAGGATTTCTGGAAGATGTTTTTTTATAAATATTTTCTGTGTACCCTTGGGTATAAGAGAGAATGGGACCGCCTTGGCCTCAAGTAAAAAAGTCAAAGAATCTATAGGAGAATGAGAGGAAAAATACACAAGGATCACATGATACACCTATGGATTTTTTGTTACCCAAAACGAAAGTTTGATCACTTCTTTGGTGGGATGAAACCTAGCATGTAGAAAGCGCTAGTGATCTATGACTTCGAAAGATATGAAGAAATTGTCTAATGTGCCCTCAACGTCAAAATGGAGATCAGAGAATCTCAGGGGTATCATGGGTATAAATAGAATAAGTTGGAATTCAATTCTAGCAGTCTAATGGATAAATCCAATGGTTTTAAGAAAATCATGTACCACACTTTCCAAAGCTGTGGAAAGAAGCACCCTGAAAATTGTGTGAAGGGGACGAGGAAATGCTTTAAGTGTGGAAGAAAAGGGCACCTGGCTATTAACTATTGGAAAGAAAACCCCATAACTGCAAAAAAGGATAGGAACGCTTCGCTCAACCCTTAATGTGTTGTTCATTGATTTAACTACAAAGAATTAGGGCACTTTGCTAACCAGTTTCCTAAGCCAACGGTTTTCAGAGGAAACCAACAGCCTCCAAGGCTGCAAGGGAGATTTTTTCTATAACTACCACCGAAGATAACCCTGACAATGAAGTGGTGATATGTACACTAATTATTCATTCAATAATAGTGAACATATGTTTTGATTATAGTACTATGCATTCTTTTATATCTCGAATGTTTAGTAGAATAATCCCAACACCACCAAAAATCATGAAAGTTAAGATGTCAGTGAGTATGACAAATGGATAAATCATTGCATCCCCTGAATAAAACTCCTCCCCTATCATAATTTGTGGAGTTAACTTCCCAAAAATCCTCATCATACTCTCTCTGGTGGAATTCTATGCAATTCTCGTCATGTACTGGCTTTGATTATATAGATCCAATTTAAATTTCCGTTAGAGGGAAATCACTATCTATATAGAGAATCTACCCCCGATTCTATAAAAGTGAAAGGAAGAAGATGAATCTTTTTTAGCTCCATCATCTCATGCAAGGATATTACTGCCCTATAAGCACGCGTATATGGATCAGATGACTAATTCTAAGGAAGAAACCATCCTTGAAGACATGCCTATAGTGATGGAATTCACTAAAGTGTTTCTCGAGGAATTTTCTGGTCTTCCTCCTAGAAGAGATGTTTAATTTTCAATTAATCTTATACCTGGGGTGTTTCCAATATCTGATAATCTGTATAGAATTTCTATTGTAGATCTTGAGGAACTGAAGAAACAATTATAGGAGAATTTTGATAAAGGATTTATATTCCTAAGTGCTTCACCATGGGGTGCACCAGTACTCTTTTTCGAGGAGGAGGATGGGACAATGCACCTTTGCATCGATTATTGTGAGCTTATAAAAATCGTAATAAAGAACAAGTATCCTCTCCCATGAATTGGTGACTTGTTCGATCAGCTACGTGGGGTACAATACTTCTCCAATGTGGATTTTTATTCAGGATATTATCATGTATGGGTGAAAAAGGAGGATATCCCCAACACTACTTTTCGTACTAGATACGTGCACTATGAATTCATTGAAATGCCTTTCAGACTCACTAATAATTCTAAAATCTTCATGGGATTATTAAATAGAGTCTTTAGAGATTAACTCAAACAATTAGTGGTAGTATTTATTGATGATATTCTAATATAATCCAAAACTAAGGAGGATCATGAAAAGCATCTAAGAACTGTACTTGAGAACTTGAGGAAGGAGAAGATCTATGAAAAGTACAACAAGTATGAGTTCTGATAGAATGTGGTCTCATTCTTAGGCCATATCATCAAAAGAAATGGGATATATGTGTATCCCTCCAAGACAACTGCAATTGAGGGATGGCTAAGGCCAACATCGGTAATGGATATTCGTAGCTTCTTGGGGTTAGTTGGATATTATCAGAGATTTCTGAGAAAGTTCTCATGATTTTCCAACACTCTTACCAAGCTAACTCAGAGGGGGGTAATGTTTTCATGGAGTGATGAATGCAAAGAAAGCTTCAAGGAATAGAAAATGAGGCTTATCACTATGCTCATGCTCACTTTACCCAAAAGTGGAGAACTTTTTGTTGTATTTATTGATGCTTCGAAGAAGGTACTGGGTTGTGTGTTGATGCAAATTGACAAAGTCATTGCACATGCTTCAAGGTAATTGAAAGTTCATCATTAGATTATCCAACACATGATCTAGAGTTCTCTATAGTGATCTTCACTTTAAAAATTTGGAGGTATTATCTCTTTGGGGAGAAGTGTGAAATTTATATGGATCACAAAAGCCTCAAGTATATATTCACACAGAAAGAGTTGAACATGTTCCAACAAATATGGTTAGAGTTGATCAAAGACTATGACTACTCAATCCATTACCACCCTAATAAAGAGAAAAATTTGGCATATTCTCTAAGTAGAAGGGACCATGAAATTCTATAATTGATGATAATTGTGGAGGATCCAATCTTTTAAGATTTGATGAATATGGAAATGGGAATCATAAAGAAGGGAATATCGGCAATCCTTTCTCAAATGATTGCTCAATTGTCTCTTTTGGAAAGGTTAAAGGATGATAAAAAGGATGATGTGGGAATTCAAAAGAAAGCGGAAGATATCAGAAGTAGGGATATCCTTGGAGTTCAATGATAATGATGTCAAAATTGTGAGATTTTGGAAAAGACTATATCTTCCATCTGGTCCAGATATGAAGAAGGAATTTTTGGATGATGCACACAGTTCAAATTTCTCTATTCACATAGGAAACACAAAGATATATTGAGATCTATGAGAGAATTATTGGTGGGATAATATGAACAATGAGATAATTGAGTATACAACAAAGTTCCTAGTGTGTCAGTAGGTGAAGGCAGATTGGCAGAAGTCAAAGAGGATGATGCAACCATTTCCTATACGATCATGGAAATGGGATAACATCACCATGGACTTTGTCACCGAACATCTGAAGACATCCAAAGGAAACAATGAAATCTAGGTTGTTTTGGATCCTCTTACAAAGTATGAACACATTATTTCAATTTAGGAGGATTTCTCATTGGATCAACCAGAACAGATATATATCCGGGGAGTGGTAAGTCAGCATGGAGTACCACTATCTATTGTATCTGATTGAGATCCAATATTCACCTATATGTTTTGGAAGAGTCTGCAATATGCTTTTGATACTAAAATAAACTTTTTATGGCCTATTATCCTCAAACTAATGGTAAATCTTAGAAAACTATTCAGACACTAGAAGATATGTTATGATCATGTTCCATGGTCTTTAAAGGAGGATGGGATCAACATCCTCCTCTGGATGAATTCTCCTATAATAATAGTTTCCACTAGAGCATCTAAATGGAACCTTATGAATCCTTCTATGGAAATAGGTGAAGAACACTAGCATGTTGGGAAGAATTCAGTGAGCTTAAGATGCTAGGAGCATAAATGGTCGAAGAAATGGTGGAGAAGATGAAAACCATTCAGCATCATATCAAGGCAGCCCAAATTTGGCAGAAGAGTTAGGATGATAACCATTTACGAGACCTCGAGTTTAATTTTGGAGACATTGTATTCCTATGCAATCTCTCTATAAGAAGGTCATGAGGTTTGGAATGAAAGGGATTTTAAGTCCTAGGTACATCGGCCCCTTTGAGATTCTTGAACGTGTCGGGGCTGTGGCATATCGACTAGCACTCCCACTTACCATGGACAAAGTACATGATGTCTTTCATGTATCCCTCTTAATGATGTACATACGAGACCCTTCACACGTACTCTCTTTATAGGTATTACAATTAGAGTATGATCATTCTTACGATGAGCAACCAGTGAAGATCATAGATCGTAGGGAAAAAGTATTACGAAATAAGACAATGCACATCCTGAAGTTGTTGTGGAGAAACCACATTTTTGAAGAAGAGATTTGGGAATCAGATTATCTAATGAAGCAGATTGACCCTCATTTTTTAGTGTGGGAAAAAAATTCGAGGGAGAAATTTCTTAAGGGGGGAAGATTGTAACTACCCAAACTTTCACCAATTAAAATTCCTCTTGATCTAATTAAATATATTATTATGTAAAATGGTTATGTAACATATGAACTTCAATTGTATTATGTTTTTATATTTTAAAATATCATTAAGAATTTTGACCATTTCATATATAGTCTTTGAACAGTGATCACATGATTTGTATAAATATAGGGCTATGACAAATCCAATTTACTGAGACAAAGGATGTGATGGCCTCATCTAGTAGACTTTCCCCGTACGAAGCCCATTTGTCGAAGCTCGGAAAGGAGGTGGAATCATTGGGATTCTCAGTTAACCAATACCAATCTGAGCTTCAAATCATTAAGCTTGAATAGAACTTCCTACAAGATAAGTGGAAGTTGATAGAGATTGCCACCTGAGCAATGTTATCCAAGCCACCCCAAGAGTATGTCACCATCACACACATTACCCTTCCATCTTATGCGAGTGTTATAAGGGGTTATGTAATAATACATTAGGACTATGATTATGTGCATTATTTTTGTATATAAGAATGAATATAAATTCATTTTATTATTGTTACTTTTTTAATAGTTTTTTAAAGCGCAAATAGTATTTTTAGTTAATATTATACTAAGAAATCTATTTTGATTCATTAAACGATTTTTGAATTTAAAAATATTTTAATAAAATATTTTTATTAATAAATTAATTTTTATTAAATATAAATGATTGTATCATTTTATGAATGTAATTGTAATTTTTATTATTGTTTGAAAGCCATTTTTATCAAAACATAGGAATTTTTTATAAATGTCGTTTATTATTTTAAAAGTAAAAATTAAAATATTTAGAAAATTATATATATAAAATGAATATTATTTTTGGAATCAGGACACCAAAATTATCCAATTTTTAATTTTTTCCTAATTTTCTGAGAGTCAAACTTTTGGGTAAAAAAATAAATACTATTTAAATATATAATATGTTTATGACATCATAATGACCCTATAGAGATGTAATAAAATACTATAATTGATTTGTTTATAAAATATATGTTTTACCATTAAAATAATGTGATCTTAGGTTTTTTTGATTTATTTTACAAAACTTTAGTGGACCCTCCAAGAGTTATAAAACATTTTCACTTTTTCAATGAATTTCTTTGATAGTGTGACTCACCTCAACCTAACCAACCATATTATTTTAAGAAGTTCAGAAATTGGCCTTATAAAATACTTTTTCCACTCCCCTCATTAAATAACAAAGGGCAAAAATCTTGGGCTGGTTTGTGGTATTGATTAGCTTAATGTGTGGTGACCTAAACCTAAATAATAAAGAATTTACTCTCCTTTCCTATATAAACTCACCCAAGATCCCACTTACTCTACACTCAAAGCCTTTGGAGTTCATACAAAATCTTACCTCCTCTCTTTATAATCCCCTCAAGGTGCCCCAAGCTCCCATGAAGCCTCTCTCAAGCCTCTCACAAGCCTTTGGGATCACACTTCCAAGTAAGGGATTTCTTCCTTTCTCATTTTTTGTCCAATTTTCTTTAAGTTGTTATGCCCTTTTGTTTTCAATTAAAAATGTTCAGGTATGATTTATCACTTCCCTAATACATCCCTATTTATGTTTTGATGATCGGAGACCCTTTTCGCTTTCATTAATACCTCCCATGTACACCTGTTACCATGCGGAAATTCTGTGAAGGATTTCTTTCTCATCTTTTACATCCATGTAATTCTTTTGTATTATGAAACTAAATTGAATTATGTTTGTTGGGACATGTATATATATGACCCCCTTACTTTCCATTTCATGTTAATATGATGATACACCATTTCTCTCTCATAAAACATTTTTATGAGTTCTTATTTAATGTCCTTATGCTACAGAAATTGCACTACGATTTTCCAAGACAATGTCATTGTGCAGTGAATACCATGCCCATTTCTCTTTCAATGGTATTCACCTTTATGGAAATTTACTTATTGATTATAAATCTTCATGTATTTATTCCACATCCCTTTACCATGGAATAAATGATGATGATTGATTCTATGTTGTATGATCCATGTGGCACACTTATGCATGAAATGAAATTTTTAAGAAGGGTGTGCCCTGATAGCGCTCCAAAGCATTGGGTAAAGATAAGTATCATGATACGTCAAGTGAAATGATGGTTTATTCATGCTAACTCAAGTTCCGTGAGGATTTACTCATCCTCCATGTGCAATGATACTTATCTCATGCTAAAATATTGTTAAATGTTGTTGCCACATTTGCATGTTATGTTAATCATGTTATATCATGCCTTTGTGTTCATGATTATCTTATGCTCCATTGATAATACAATTGCCTAACATGTATTGTATCTTTCATGTTATGCCTTGTTAACTCTCTTAATACGTTTTATAGATCACCCTTTTCTTATGCATGTCCTCAGGTTATCCCAAGCAATGCTAAGTACGAGGGAATGTAGTGGTCATGTAAAGAAAGTTTTCAATAAGATATTGTGTTCTATGTTTTAATTTGTTATGTAATGTTCCTAAACCCCAAACACACTAGACCTCTTAATCTTATATGTTGTATCAAGTGATGTTTTCTATGTAATAAATCATATATAATCCTGTAATAAATTGAAGTGTTGTTATAGGTAGGTTCCCCATTTCAAGAATATTTGGATTGGAGTAACTTTTTTATTTTTTATATATATTTTAAATTGTTAGAATGTGACATATATCACCATTCCAGTCTCCCATAATGTTTTATTTGTTTTCTATATTCCAGTTGTAATCATATCCTGATAAGTTTTTCAATATTACGAGATTTTATTTACGTTTATTGTTTTCCATTGTATATGCTTTGGGTGATATTTCTTCTGGACAAATGAAGGAATGGCACAAAAATATATGGATATTTTATTTAGGGGTTTTGTTCTAAACTCCTTTTTTATTTATCCTTTAGTAAATTCATTACCAAATGGTTCTTCCTTAATTGCCCAAAAACTTTTTTCTAGTCCATGGGGATCGAGAATTCCATTAGAGCAATGTTGTGGACCAACATAGGTTCACAAGATAGGGGGTCCTAGGTTGGTTAATGAAAAAATGGTATCAAAATAGTAGTTTTGGATATGTGTTATTTGTAATTTCCAAATAAACCATAGCTAGGATTCTATGTACTCAAGGTTGGTCAATGTGAAGAAGTGTATGGAAAACACTATTAGTTTCAAACCATGAGTTCTTAGTGGATTTAAGGGATGATATTTTTATTCTATATTTGTTTTGTTCATCCACTTAAGTCAAATTTGTTGGTTGGAGAGCATGAAAATGGTCCATATCTATGGAACAATATGGATTGTTGTATCCTTTTTTTATAATTTAAAAGATTTTTTAAATAATTTTTTTTGGTTTTGATTTATGATTTGGTTATCTATTTTAAAGATATACCATAATTTTAATTTTTAGTATCATGCATCTATAAAAAACCCCTAAACCATGGGTGGGATCTGTATATAACATTATATAATAAAATCCTCATGTTGATTAAAACTTTATAGAAGCAGTTGTGAAGATGTTTCGGGACATGGACCTTGGAGCACGTCTTGGTGTCACTCAAGATAAATAAGAAGGCATGATCCTAGTTCTAGATCAGAATTTGGAGTTCCTTTGGCATGAGACTCCTTATATTTTAGGATGAAAAATTCTTCAAGTTGTAAATTATTGGATAGAACAGGTCAAAAAATCGTTGTGTTTTTTTATATATAACCCTTTTAATGTAAAATATGTTACCTTTATTCATGAGGGACATAGTAGGATTTAGTAGTACTTAATTTTAAAATCTAAGAACAATGATAATAAATAATTCAAGGACATAAAAGTATACCTTTCCTAGAAGTTTAATCCTATAATTATGGATTTGGAAATATTCATCAAGTTCATAATCATCCAATACTTGGATCAAATAATCATGGAATATTCTAACAAATTATTTTACCTCAACTAAATCTATAAAAATATAGTTTGTAATGATAAGATAAAATATTAGAGGTTGTAAATTTTCCTTAAACCTAATATATGTTTGTAGTTTTTACTTCACATGCTTCAAACATACTCAGGTGTGGTGGAATTATCCCTCATAGTTGAAATTGATGAAGCTAGTATGTGAGGACTTGTGGGTATTTCTTCCATACTAAGTTGCAGTGATGCTGGATTTTCAAAAAAGAAGGTGAAAATGATGATTAAAGTATATAGAGTATTGTGTTTGTATATCTATATATTACCTACTCTCTTCTACTTCCCCCAATATTAGGAAACCCATCTATAATTATTATGGTGGGGAAGGTACTATTAAGACTTTATTCTCAAATATTTCAAAGGCTCTCTATAGATTTCGGAATATAGGATATCTCTAAATTATTTTTTGAGTGAGTCTCTAAAATATAATTTGAGTGGGTTCATCGGATCCTATAGTATTTTAGACTCATTTCAGAGAACCAATGGTAGTTGGATCTCACTCTCAATGTCATATAGGAGGTGAGTTCTCACATGGGATTGTCTAATTATGAGAAGGTCACCAGGACAGTGTCCAAACTCAAGAGTAGGTAGAGATAATTTTTATTCATCTAGAGGAAAAGAACATCACAGAGTTTGAGGTCTGGATATATATAGTGAGAGTTATGGTTCTTATAGTATCATCTATTTATATTTCTTTATTCGATATAAGTTTCTATCACTCATTTATTTCTTCTAAAATATTTTTTTTAAGCCTTCTGTCAGAACATATTCCTTATACCATGGAAATCAAAAATCCTCTAGGAAAGAATAGGGAGAATGGACTTTAGTGTTCCTCTTATGTTGTCTCTTTATATGAAGTAAAAGTGTCCTTGGATTTCCTTATTCTAAAAATAGATCTATTTGAAATTATATTCATGATGGACTGGATGATTAATTTTATGGTCCATATAGAATACTATTATAAAAGGGTTCTTTAATGGAAAATTTTTTTACAATTAGACCCACAAAATATTTTAAATAATATTTTATATTTATTCATGGATTTGGTTTATAATAATATGAATCATATAACCCTAATGTAGGTATATTAAAACTATTATATATATTAACTCACACATGTGAATAATGTTAAAAATAATGTATTTAACATTTATTAGAGTCTCATAAGGGATACATATGTTCATGATTGAATATGAAATTTGGGTTTCACCCTAGGTGTAACATAATTATTTATCACATAGGAACCAGAGAGATGTGCACTCACTAGCAGATAATATATGAAATAAATAAATTAAATTAAATTATTAATTTATAATCATAATAAAATTTATAAACCTAGAAACACTTTGTTATTACCATATCATGGTGAATTCCCCTGGATAAATCCCTCATTTATGCTCCCCAGGTGACCTTTCATTAACCCATACATTATGAGTTAATGTATTCATTGGTTGTATCCCTTGTCTATGTCAACTCTCCCATTCATTTAATATTATCAAACAACTACTAAATGATATATAATGTGTAATAAATCTGATTTTTAACACATTATACATCCACTTCCTTTATTGATTATGCTAATGGAAAAATAATAGTACTTTATATTTCATATCACTATGATTCACCATCTTGTAAAATATTATTTAATCAAATAGTGTGTGTTTAAAATCCATGCATCATAAAATGAAATTTTCCCCCAAGGATTTGAATAATCTTTATTCCATGTGTATGTTATACTCTATGACATAACATATCATACCATTTGATAAAACATGCCTTTAAAGAATATTCTCTTTATTTACTATCCCCATCAATCTGTCTTGAATTTTTTAAAACATCATTTACCAGGATAGTATCTGTGACATCAATAGAAGGATCTAAAAATGGGTTTCCATGTTAATGATGTTTACCTTAAATGATGAAATTGTCATTTAAAAAAATTGTAATATATTTTTTAAAAATTTTGGGGAGTAGATTGTTTATTGAATTTATGGATACAGATTCTCAAACGTTTTATAACATTTGATTCCCTAGGATAGATCCATCACATGTATTGATAATGAACCTATTTTGAAATCAAGTTGTCAAATTATTTATGTCTCATAAAACAAAATTTATGATTAAAATTTTAACATCCCTGATAATTTTAATACAAATACATTTAATTTATTTTCAATATCTATTAATTATATTTTATATAGTTCTATTGTATATAATAATATTTGGAAATTTATCATTCAACAGGAAAAAGTTTTATTTATAACAAAATTGGGTTCTCATGCATTATATGTTTTTTTTAAAAGGATTATTTAAAAATTATAAAATTTAAATTATAAAAGATAAAAAAATTAATACATCATGTCAAAATTATTTTAGGATAATGTTTGGGTAATTTTATGAAAAGTTATATTTTTAAATTAAGAGTGAAAAATAATTCCTTTATGAAACAATTATTTTTCTTTTAAAGTATTTAAAAGTAATAATATATTTTGTATTTTTTCTAAAATTTAATTAATTATTTAATATTTAAAAATTAAAGTATTTTTATTATAATTAATATTATAATTTAATTTGTTATACAATGATTTTTATACTTAAAAATCATTTTTCTGAAAAACAATTTTCATTGTATTTTATGTGTATAATTTAATATAAAATCCCGTTACTTATAATAATTTGATATTTTTAAAACTATCCCATAATAGGAATAATTAATATCTAATTTGATATATATAAAAATTTTATTTTTTTCATTTTTAATAGTAACCATAGAAAATATTTGTCCCCTCGGTGTAGGTAACTTAGGTAAATAAAGATTAAAAATATGTTAAGGAATAAAAATGGGATTAAAAATGTACTAAATTTATATAATAAGTTGATTTTTACCATAATAATCAAATATTATAAGTAATGGAAATTTTTCCATTTTTCATTGATAATGCATTATATATTATTTTTTAAAAATCAAAAAATAAAATATCACTCTCTTGCTTTTAAATTATTATAATGAGTTCACATTTAAATAAAAATAAGATTTGAGTAAATACTAAATCTTATTTTCAAAATAAATATAATATTTTTATTATTTTAATTAATTTATAATTATAGTGATTTTATAATTTCCATAAACTATTATTCAACGGTAACCCAATTCCTGTGAAAGAAGTATAAAATTAAAGTAAATATTTCTAAAAACATAAAAAGTAATATTTTTTGGATAAATTATGATGTAAAATTAATAGTATGGATAATAATAATGTATAATATATGTTTAATTATTTTATATTCAAATTAAATACTTTTATTTATGTTTTTAACGTTAAAATATATGAAAAGTTCTTAAAATGACATTTATGATATTTTAGGTACTATAATATTCTATTACATCATTTAAAAATAATAAAAATATTTTATGAGGATATTTATGAATATAAATTGTCATAAATGTTGTCTCTTTTCTATTTATGATTCAAATCTTAACATTTAAGTAAAATTATAACCCTTTTATACTGAAAAAGTTTTACTGTGGTTAAGGTTAAAATTCGTTAAGGAAAGGGTTAATCAGAATGATAAGGCTGAAAATGATATCTAAGCCTATAAAAAAATTGATTTATTTGATAAATTAAATCCATCACATCATTTTATATTAATAAATAAAAAATTTAAGCATTTTACATGATTTATAAATATATTATATTATAATATTTTATGTATTTTTAAAAGTGTGCATCTCCTCACTTATAAATGGACAACCCATATCCTCTCTTACATATACATTGTCAAAACTCTATATTAACTAGTAAATTCCAAAATACCTTCCTATAATAAATTTACATTTCTTAGAAATATTATTTAGGGTAAAAAATCATCCTTTTATTGATTAAGGTTTAACTTAAAGGAAGTTGTCTGAAGAATAGGTATAGCTTTAAATAGAATTTTTAGTTTTCATTTCTTCTTCATCCTCCTTCAATTCATATTAAACAACACATAAAAAAGTAAATAAGTACCTACCATATAATAAGATTTTATTATATAAATTCAATAACCTATATCCATCTTCTATTCCATCAAATTTGAACTGAAACCATCATTCGTGTGTACGGTGGACTACAGCCTCCTGAACCAATGTAATTCACTTTCCCTCACCACCTATCAAGGCTGGTTGTAATGATGGATTTAATATATATATATATATATATATATTAAATTTTTTAAATAATTATTATTATTTAAAGATAATATATCATCAACTTTATTACCTTTTATCCATTAAAAAATAATATTGTTGTTCATGCGTATGTGTGGATTACAACCTCCACAAAGTGATGTGAATAGTTTTTTTATCACCGCATCATAGGGATGGTATATATACAATATTTAAATATTTGTTATTATATATATAAAATAATTATAATTCTATAAATATAAATAAATACATGTCAACTTTCACTAATGTTTTTTGAAAAATGGAAAGGTTTCAAATGTGTACGTATAACCTACCATCTCCATGATTGTAACGTAATTAATTTTTCATAACTATAATTAACGGTTTATTTTAAATTTATAATTAATATATTAAAAATATAATTATTTCACGGTTATTATTCTTGATATTATGTAATAAATATAACTTTAAACATAGTAAACATACTGAACACTTTTTGAAATTATGAACAAAACATTATCAAAACACTCAATGTTAACTTAGCTGATTAAGTAATAAAATATGTCATTAAATTAAATTAAATAAATTTTTTAAGGTTATATTATTAAACCTCTAAAATTTTATTTATTCATAAAATAATTGATATAAATTTTTTATACATGATTTAAAGGATATACATGGCATACATTAACTCGATTTAAGGGATTTCATATCAATTTCTATTAATTGAGGCATATTTTAATGTTATGCACATAAATTATTTTACATAGTATATAAAATACCCATTTTAAAAATTATATCATGAATCCTTAATAATTAATGTTTTTTATGATTTAATTAAATGTGATTAATCCATAGATATTTGACTTCAAATTTACCATAAGTTAAGGGGTTTCTTTAACTCGATTTTTTTATTGGGTTATATAACTTCATCAATGATATTATAATACCAAGATTTTGTGTAAAATTGTATTTTTATTTTTATTTTTGTTATGATAGTTTTTTTATTTATATTTCCTACAAATAATCATCCCTTATATTAATTCTCAATTTAATGATGTGGTCTTTTAAAATGTTATTCATTTAAAATTATCCTTTATTGGGACTCACGTTTATGTTATGAACCAATATAACATTATGTGGGTTATATAATTTCCATTTGATGTGTTTTTTCATGAATATAATAATTTTTTGGTATTAAAAGTATCATTTGGATTTATTTGTTCATGGGGCTTATGATTCAAAAGATACAAAAGTAGTAAGTGGTTTATGGTTCAATCCTTTTTTAATCAGGATTATTTTGGTTTGAATTTCCATTAAGAAAATTATATTATACTTATTTGATAAAATCATTTTTTGTTCTCTTTGATATTTTTGAAATGTGGATTTTTTAACACCATTTTTATTTATGTTGTACTAAAAATCATTCAGAAAATGATTTTAATAAAATAGAACCTTGTTTCTCCTATTTCGATTGAAAAGACATCTTATTTCATATCCATGTCTTCTAAAATATTTTCAAGAATGTTTTTTCAAAATTATTAAATTATAGTATAAATTAATTATTAACCATGTTTTATATTTAATAAAAAAATAAAAAATATCCTTTTTGTAATTTTATGAACATTGTAATTTTAACACTATTGTCGATAAAATCATTGTTTAACAATTAGAGCGTGAATGATACTTATGACCATTATGACCACTAAATAATTTGAAGATTATTTTCATTTTTTCCATTCTTATTTTGAAAGGAAATGTTTTTCTTGATATTTTAGAAATATATAGTTTTTAAAAGTAACATTCCATGTAAAAAGTTTATTTTACTCATTAATATTTTTAATGATATTTTTGTGATATTTCTATTAGTAAATGATAGTAACCATATATTTTACATACTATACATTGGGGATATGTTTCAAAGATACCATGTTATTTCTCTAGATGAATTATGATTATTTCAAAGAGATTATCATGGAACCCATTTCTTTTCCATAGGTAAATCATGCGGTGAAATATAAATTGTTTTTGTTACGTTGAAAAATGAAAGCATGTATGTATTATGATTATGCTATTGTTCTTGAAAATTATTTATGATTATGGGTGGAACTTATATATCTCATGATTGAAAGTGATCCATATATAGACTGTCAATGCATTGGGTAAAGGGATTGTGCTAACTGGTTTTAGGTTTATCCTAAGATATTATTAGAATTTGTGAGGTTATTCCATTTGTAAGATTGTTTGTAAGAGTGATATGAAAATAATTTTCCAAGATACCAACATTTGTTCCTTATTATTTCATTTTATTCTATTGGATCCTATACATAATGATTAGTTTCACATGGCCCATAATTTTTGAATTATATGTCTATAGTATTATGTTAAAGCTTTATGCTATGTCTTCGGTTTTATGATATAGGTTTTTATATGTAATAATCATCTTAAGTAATGATCATGAAATTTTATAATTCCATCAAAGCCTTATTCTCATCTTATTCTTACTGATTAAATTAAATTTTCAATGCTTATGTTTACACTTACTAATCATTTTAGTTCACCATTTTTATGTTTTACATTTCTATAGGTTTTTAATGATAAATTTAAATGAATAATTTTTATAAATTTTTCATCTGTTAATAATATTTTGGTACATTTGTAATACATAATATTAAATGGGAAAAGCATGGTATAAAGGAAAAATTGTTCACTTTACATCATGGGTGTTTTTATATGATATTTTTTCTTAAATCTCATAAAACTTATAACCTACAATTTCATTGGTCATATAAGTGTTATAATATTTATATTTGATGTTATATATTTTGGATGGATAAAATTGAGTCATGATTATAGATATCAAATATGGAAATGTAAAGATAGTTTTTTTCACTCAATATAGGAGTATGGGTTCGAGGCAATTATAGTTGGCATTAGAGAAATGAATTATATAACATTGTAGATTAGGATATTTCATGTTAGGTTAACTTAAGATTTATAGATACCACCATTGGTATATATCCTTATGGTTGATCATAATTTCAATGGAATAGACATCCGTTTGAGGTTTCATGGGATGATATTTTATATTTATTAATGATATTTGTAAAGATGTTTTATTAGGTTGAGGTGTATATAAAAGTTAGGATTAAATTGAAGGATTATTTTAGAACAATATCTTTACATTTTTGGGGGATGTCAGATTAATGGGATGAGATAACCCTTGATGTTAAACCATTCTTTATGTTTGATATTATTGATGTTATTTGGTATGTAGGTTTATTTATTTATGGAATTATCTATGTCAAACACTTGGTGTTAATGATGAATTTCAAGATTAATAAATTATTTATTCATATGACACTTAATTCATTTTGGGTATTGTTTTAAATTTTGAAAACCATTTTTGTTTTAGTAATAATGGGAAGAAAAAAATGTCATCCTTTTATTTGCATCATGGAAAATCATAGGTTTTATATAGTTCTGAAATAAATAAAAATTTATTCTCATCACTTGGAGTATAAGATGAGATAAATATGGAAATTGATTGAAACATGAAACCAGAAGATGAAATTACATTTATTTATTTAAGAAAATCATGTAATTACATTTTCTTATATTCTTAGAATATATGGAAAATAAATTCCTCAACTATAGTAGATTCATCTTGAAATAAAAATGTTATCCTTTTATATTCATTTTTGATGTATTTATGTAATTTTTAACACCTGATTGAATTATTGTTTTTTTAATTGACTTTATCTTGACCATTAATTTTTTTTATCAATGTTTTTTCCCATTGTTACATTATTTGGACCAAATGTATTTCCACTATAACTGTATTTTCACTTCCCACTAGTGTTCTCATATTTGGAATCCTAGTTATGAGTTCTTCCATATGATCTTCGTGTTTCTCTTTCACTATTTAAAAAATAATGATTTATTATCCCTTTTCATTATGCGGGTTTTAGAAAAATTTATTTTAAAATATTAAAAATTATTTATTTTCATGACTCTAGGTTTTATTATCCACACCTTGGAATAGAATTTCAAAATGTTTTAAACCCTTCCTATCGAGCTTGAGATAAAATTGTGATGATATAGTTTCAAAAAGATTATAACAAATTAAAAATCTAGGTAATGTTAATATAAATAATTATAATTTATTTTTAATATACATTAATTAAATTATATATATATATATATTAATTATAATAACATGAGGTAATTTTTTAATAGAGAAAAATGCATTATTTCAAACCAAATTTGGTTTCAATGCATTATATGATTATAATTAAAATATTTTTTGTAAAAATTATAGATGTTGAATTTAAAAAAAAGATTCATTTCCTTATTCTCCATTTAAAAGTTATATTAGTATGATTGTTTTATAATTTTATTCAATGTATGATTTTTTTAATGAATAGTGAAAAATAATTATTTTTATTGAAAACTTCGTTTTCATTTCAAGGATTTCCAAAGTAACATTCTATTTTAAATATTTTTTAATTTTCATTTGTTAATTTTGAATAAAAATAATCTAATAAATGTAAAAAAATTATTCTTTAATTTGCTATAAAAACATTTTTATACGTAAAAATTATTTTTTTGATAAACTAATTCCATCATATTTTGAGGGTTTAATTTAAAATAAAATTTTTCAACTTATATGAATTTAATCTAGAAAATAATTATACCATATTTGGAATTAGAAGGTTCAAATTTTTATAATAGGTCCCTTTTACTTTTGGTAATTATAAATAGTAACCTTAGTAAATATTTTCTATCATGTAATGGGTAAATTTAATCTTTTAAGTTAAAAATAATATAATAACATCATCAAATGAGACTAAAAATTTATATTAGTATATTTTATTATTATTTTTAACCATCATCATCCAAGATTTTAATTTATGGTAATTGTTTCCATTTTCTCATAAAATGACTTACATATTATATTAGGGAAATAAAAACACAAAAAGTATCTACCTTTTATATTATATGTTATGATAGGGATAAAAAAATATTTTAATTAATATTACATGTTATTTTGAGTATGATGAAATTATTTTTTCTTGTGTAATTAATTTATAATTTTTAGTTATTATATAATTTCTTTAAATGCAGATGCAATGCTAACATTATTCTTGTAGAAGTAGTACAAAAGAAATAAATGATTTTAAAAACATCGTAATTAATATTTTATTGTATTAAATATTGTGTCACATGAATTTTATGTATAAAAATAATGTATAATAACTTTTAAAATATTTTATATTATAATTACATAACTTTTTAAAGGTTTTAGAAATAAAATATTTGAATAGTTTTTAAAATGATATTAATGATATTTAATGTTATAAAATATTTTATTAAATTATTTATAAATCATGAAAATATTTCAAATGGAAAAGTAGGAATATAAATGGTCTACTATTTCAAACCTTTTTTCCATTTATGAGATAATTTTTAACAGATACATAAAACTTATTCCATTATACATTGAAAAAGTTGTTACCACTGTTGTGGTTAAAAACGGTTAACGAAGGGTCAATCCAAAATATAATGTTTAAAATGATATTTGAACCTATATAAATATGATTTTATAAATATATTGAGGCTATATTATCCTTATATTTTAATTAATTTTATTTTAGAACCATTATTCATCAGTTAGAGACATATTATATTATATTATTTCATATATTTACTAATGTACCCCTCCCCTCACCTATAAAAGGTCAGCCCCTCTTCTCTCTTACTCACAAATTTTTAGCACACTATCTTAGAAAATAACTACCAAAATATCATCATTTATACCATCAAAATATATAATAGGCCTTATCATTGGTATAATACCAACCTTATAGGGTTTAATGTATAAATTAAAGAAGTTTGTCCGAAGAATAGGTATAGATTTGAAATGAATGTTTTTGTTTTATTTCTTCTTCTGACTCCTTTAAATATTTTTCAACCATGATGATATAAAAACATAACTATATTCCATATATTTTTATGTTATTATTATAATTAAATAATCTATATCCATCTCGTCTTTTATCAAATAAAAAATTAAAGCATCATTCATGCGGATTGAGGCCTTATAAACTGATGAAAATCTTGTTCCCTCACCAATTCTAAAAAAAACTTCTAATTATAGATTTAATATATTTATATATTACATTAATGAAATAATTATTATTAATTAAATCTAATTTATCATTTATTTTTTCAACTTTACATCCATTGAAAAATGATAACGTCATTCGTGCGTACGTGTGGATTACCACCTCCATGAAGAAATGCTATTTTTTAATCACTACATCACATGGATTTTATATATAAAGTATTTATATATTTAATTTTATATTTATAATAAAATAATAAGTATTTATAGTTAAAATATTACTTACCTCCTTTATCTCATGCTCATTGAAAAACCAAAACATTACTTGTGTGTATTTATGGCCTAATATCTCTATGATTGTAACATAATTAATTTTTCATAACCATGTTTCATTTTTTATTTTAAAAATATAATTAATGAATAAAACTAATAATTATTTAATAAATACCATTATAGATATGATTTAACAAAGATAAATTTGACCACAATCAACTTATCAAATTCATTTTGAGGTTATGAACCGAACATCCTCAAGACACCTGATATTGTCTTCACTAATTAACTAATAAAGTATTTAATTAAAATAAATTAAATAAATGGTTCAAGGATAGGGTATAAAAAATAATAAGGTTATTAATAAATATAATAATTGATAAAAATTTATTATATAGAATTTAAAGGGTATACATGGTATGTTTGGACTCAAGGTAAGGGATTTCATCTCAATTTCCCATCATTGAGGCATATTTGAATATTGTGAAACTCATTTATTTAATATAGTATATACACTATCCATTTACATTTTATATCTTGAATAATTAAAAATTCATGGTATTTTAATTTTTAATTCATATTTTTTCAACGAAGGGGATTTGACTTGAATGTTACGAGGTGTTAACTGTTTTCTTAACTCAATTTTATTTCATTGGGTTATATCATATCTTCATTAATTATATTATTTATAAATTATTAGTGAAATGGAATTTTTTTTATTTTTTTTAATTCCACCGTTTTTATGTATTTACATTTGTTACACAAAATCACTACATTTATTGATTATCAATTCAATGATATGATCTTTATTAGGGTTATTTGTCTCAGAATCTCTTTCATTAGGACATAAATTTATGTTATATTCTTATAATATTTTATGAGGTTCATATATAGCCCCTTTGAAAAGATATATCATGTATATTTTTATTTAAATAGATTTAACATTTCAGTTTATGTTATTCTTTCATGGGGAAGATTATTAAATAGTTACTAAAGTGGTAAGGGGTTTACGATTCAATCCCATGTTAATTGAGATTATGTATGATTGAATTTAAATTAAGGAAATTATGTGATCATTATAAGATAAACACATTTTATTTTTCTTTTATTCTCTATATTTATGGAATTTTTATGTTTTACTAACATTTATCTCTCTTTGGTACTCAAAATGATTCAGAAATTTTTTTATGAAAATTGAACCTCATGTAGCACCCTTGGTTTGTGGTATTTAGACTTTGTTTAGCCCTTTTTATGTGTATAAAGTGCTTGGTATGATTTTGGATGAGTTTGGGAGAGTTTAGAATGATTTTAGAGAAGTTTGGAGGCCTTTTTAAGGGTGTACGGTTTGAGAACGGTTAGGGAAAATCATGCGATAATACCAAGAAAATAGTGAAACTCGAGGTAGTGGGGTCCTATATGGTTTGCACACGGTTTGCACACAGATTTTCTAGACATGCATGTCAGCTGTACGAGTTTCCTTTGAGGTGGTAACATCTGCACGATTTTTTTTGGGATTGTTTTAAAACGGGGTTACTTGGGATTTAACCTAACTCACCCATTCCCCCTTCCATATGAACCCTACACTTTATTACCTATTCTAGATGGAAAGGGGTGCTCTTCTACACATTTTGGAAGGGTTTTAAGGGTTTTCAAGGTGTTTTCTCCCAGGTAAGTCTATTCTCTAGGTTTCTCTTTGGTTTTCTCTAGATCTACTCTTCCCTCTTTCTTGGTTTTCTAGATCTACATCGGTTGCATGAAGATCTAGGGTTTTTGTATCCCAAAGTTATTATTTTAGAGATTTTTAATGATATATAAGATGATCAGGAGCATTTTTTGTGGTGCGTTATCTGAATTTGTAGGGTGGTTTCTTCTGGGTCGATTTCACCAGAACCCCAAGGTAGGTGGATTCTCTCTCGACTCCACTTGGTTAGAACTAGTGACATTGGTTGCAATTATTTTTTTTTTCTTGAATTTAATTGTGAATATGATGTGTGATGCTTATAGGAAACCCATTTTGTTAAGATTTGTATATTTTGGGTAAATGGTTTAATATTGTGAAAATGGGTTTTCTTTTTGGATTTTATATTGTTAATTTTAAAATCGATAGCTTAATTGATTTATGGAAAATGGTTTTTGAAATCTTTTTTTCAATAAAAGAGTCATTTTAATGAAATGTGGTTTGATATGAAAAATGGTTTGAGGTTGTATTCAATAAATGTGTGATTTATTGATGTAACATGACATGTTATTGTTGGAATGTTGTTCGGAATAAATATTTACTTTGGTATTGGAAATTGATGGGTGGTATGATGTATGTGATTGTGGATTAAATTTTTTTTTGGGATTTTGGTAAATATCGACTGTCATGAGTTGGATGGATAGTGTTCAGGAATGTATCACCATTAAGGTAACTTTTATGAATGTACCGTCATCCAAAAGGATGGGTGATGGGTGTGAAGTCCCACACCAGTGATGTGCGTGAAGTCCCACACCATAGAGAAGACATATTGTTCGTGAAGGTAGTACTCTTAAAGCAGCACCATGATTGAGTGAATGGTTTTGGTTGTGTGACATAATGTGTGTAATGTTTTGATATGCATGTGGTCTTGAAAAAGAGAATGATTAATGACTTGTTTTCTTGTTTTCCTTGGTTATTCACTAAATTGGTTAAATTGATTTCGGAAAATATTTGTTTGGATTGTTGTTCATTGTTTCAGTAGTTTATGAACATTATATAATTTTTTTAAATAAATTTGATAATTTTTTTTCCTAGTAGCGTGTGTAGACAAGTCATTTGGAGAAAAACTATTGATCATTAGTACTCACCCCCTACTTTGGCACTTTGGTGCTTTTGTAGATGTTGTTTTCCAGGACACAGGAAAGGGAAAGGTGTCTCATTTTTTCAGCAGTTAAACATAATGCATCAGTGACGTTATGGTGCTTGGAGCATAGAGCTTGGTGTGGATCGATGGATAGTGTTCCAGTTCTTTGGGATCTTTTTGTGTAGTCTTCCACTTGTTACACTGATTTTGGCTTGGTTGTATTTTGAATGTGGGATTGTTATGGATTTTTTTGTTGTCTTTTGGTAATGTATGGGTTTTGTTGTTTTGTTGACAGGAATCATGTAGTTTTTTAGTAATGTATTGTTTGATTAGTTGTTCAATTCAATGGGAAACTCATTACCCAATTATTCATGAAGCCCTCTACATTTATTTCCAGCCTTTGGTGCCCTGGGAACATCTCTTAAGGCCATGTAGCATTCCCCTGCACTCTCAAGACAATGATATGGGGGTGGGATGTTATGTAACATCTCATAATTTCTGTATAATTTTTTTTATTTATATGGAATTATTTTAGACCACGAAATTTAACAGAACGTAATTCTAAGATCCGGAGTGCCCAAAATAGATTTTTGAACTTTTTTAAAGTATGTTTAGTAAATGTGCAAGTGGAATTTTTTTATCTTTTGAACTATTTCTCAGATCAAAAATCTGAGGGAACCATTGAATTCAAAACGTCGAGATTCTTCTACAAATGACTTAACATTGGTCGGCAATGGCTGAGCAGAAAAGTTATTTTTCAGACTTTTTGATAAATATAATAAAATAATTTAAATGAATTATTTTATTTTCTTTCTCACTTTCGAGTGGCGGACGACGATGCCGTGGGGAAGTGACATGGTGGTTACAATACACATCAATGGGGATCATTAATGGGTCGTTAAACTAGAAGCATAATTATGATTTAATGATGTGTAACAACGACGATGTTTCTTAAAAAAAAGTGTAATGAAGCGACATCGCATCATGATGCGAACATTGTGACGTAATCCTATTTATATTTGATGCACTGGGAAAATATGGATTTAATAAATTAGAGGATTTTACGAAGAACATCTGACGGACTTCAACCCCAACAAATAATGAAGAACACCAGTGGAACTTTCTCTTCTTTGTCACACATTTCGAAGATCAGAGCTGAGAAATGACGTAAAGTATTAACCCCTCAAGGATGAACATGTGAAAAATAACATCAAAGAGGTAGGGGTTTTTGATTGGTTTTTATTCCCTATCCATTTTTAAACTACGAACGTAGATTAACCAATGAATAAGTTAATCTGTGGATCGTGCATTATAATGGGAGTTGACTTTTCTTTTGGGATGATTATTTGTAATTAAACCATGGCATGAATGATTGAAAGCAACTCTCCCCAAGCCTCCCCGTAGATAACACCGCTAATTATAAGGACTCGAGCCGACACGAATAAGGCCCCACCTCCACTGCTCGTGTGTTCTTGGTGGATGCATTCTCAAAGCGATGGAAACGCCGATTTAAAGGCTTATTGGTAAAGAAATATTCACCTAGAGACCATTGGTTCAAGAGGTGCATGAAACGAACCACTGGAGTGCATTCGGTGGCTTGTCGAAGATTCTGCCAAAGCGTCGGCACTGGAAAAAGCAGCGGTGGCTGGCTTCACCGGCTGTGGGGAGGTAGCGGCCCACACCGACATGCCGTGTTGACTGGGTGGTCGTGGCATGTCAGCTGTGGCAGCACATAGTAGGATGCACTATCTTGTGGGTGTTGTGTGGAGGGGTGGCCCACGTCTGGGCCACCCAGTACGCCAAAGGCGCCGCAGCCCATTGTCCATGACAAGAGTCGGACGTGGTGTCAGGAGGGAGCCGCGTAGGAGGTGTGTCCCGCCCTTGTAGCCCACGTTCAGAATGGAGGGGATGAAGAAGGCTACCACATCCCAGGGACCCATATAGACTTCACCACATGGTCGGTCCCCTTGTTGGTGAGCCGAGCCCCCAGCGGGTCGGGTTGGTCCCCCTACCCGGTGGGCCAGACCCGTGCCGATGGCCCGGACCCACGCCGGCGGGCTGGGCTGGACAAGGCTCGGTCGGTGGGTGACTTGGTAGGCTAGACCCTCGGCCAACCAAGCTGGGTCTGACGAGGCCTGTTGGGCCTGGCCCACTAGCCAGGTTGGACCAAACCGACCCCAACCCACAACTGGTCAGTTCGGGTCTGTCAGAATGAACCAGGGTATGTGGAACCCCCATGCATGGGTGGTTGGGTCGGTCAGACCAGGTCAGATCGGGCTCCATCGCAATCGGTCCAAAGGTTACTAAAACACATGTATCTTGCAAACCAAGTGTCTGATTGACGATCTGTTTGCAGAGCTAGGACCCCCTCGATGAGGGGGATCTTTTAGCATGCTTTGTGGTGACTTTCATGGAGGTTGAGATGTAACAAATGGTTTGAGGATCATTTCTCCCAAGCGCACTACATATGCAACCATGCAGTTGGCTGAGACATGAGGACTCCTCGAGTATGGACCAGGGGGAAGTGGATCTCTTTGACCCTGTAGGACCATGGTGAGGAGCGGCTCTATGTGACCCAGCAGACCCATGATACTCGACTGGAGGAGTACGTCTATTCGGACAAGGTGGGAAGTGGCTCCGTGTGACCAAGTAGGGCCATGGTGGGGAGAAGCTCTGTGGGACCCAACATACAAACGGTACTAATCTGGGATGAGTACAACATAATTTCAAGGATAGTGGGAATTAGCTCTGTGTGACTTGGTAGGACCACTTTACTCGATATAGGAGTAGTTATCCAATGGCCGAGGAGTTCTACGTTTGTGATTGACGATGATACTGTTACTACCCTAGAATATACCTGGTGTGAGCTGCCCTATGTTCCATGCTTTACTTTAAGGAATTTTTGTGAGTTCTTTATTTTTTATGGGTCCCTCCTCAGTTTTGTGTTACTCACCCTTGCACGGGCTTCACCCGAACATGTTGTGTCTGGTGCAGATGATCGATGCTTCGATAGAGGTACTTTGGGAGACGGGAAGGACGGATGTGACAATAGTGGATTTTGTGGCCTAGGACTAGGCAGGGCCCAGTTGGACCAGGAGGACAAGACGCACTACATAGGAATCTAGTACCTTCACTACTCTAATGACCAAGTGGGATTTACTGTAGATGTCCATCAGATCACATTTTGTACTTTACTGTTTTCAGTACTCTTCCTTGGGTTTTTATTCTAGCCCACTTTCTTTTAGTTGTATTTGCACTCAGTTTATTCTGTGTTTTTTATTTCCCTTTTTTGATTTGGGACTTGGTTGGGCATGTCTGTGTGTACAGGTATTAATGATAATGTCTCCCACATGCTGGTTGACACATTCGACACTAGTCATCAACCTCGAGCATTCGGGAGGCAGGCCGTGGGGTAGTAACGGAACAGGCCCCAGTGGGACGGGTTGTGATAAAGTGGTATCAGAGAGAGGTGGGTTCCCCCTCATAGACCAGGAGTCTGATGTTTTGTTTTGGGGAAACAATGTGAAGTGTTGTGAGTTCTACTTTCAGATTATGGGAGTCTAGTGTTGGTGCAGCGACCGACGTATCCATACACCCGGACCTTGAATTTTTTTCAACGCAATACATGAAAAAATTGGTCCCATAAGTGTCTACTTATTTTGGAATAAGAGCCATCTCACAATTGTATAACCTTATAACTATGGTAAATCTTGATCTATATCACGATGTCTCTATGTGGACAACCATCCAGGATCGTGATTCGAGGTCTGGAGGACAGCCTACCTAGTGATGAGGCATCTGTTGATGGACCAGTTCTAGAGATGGTCCCTACGAGTGGTCCACCAGTTCTACCCTCACCAAATGGTTAGCATCTACTACTAGAGGTTCCGGAATATGACGTTCTTAGGCTCAGTGCCCTACTAGAGTTTCAAAGATATAGACCATCTAGGTTTTGAGGAGAGAAAAATCATCAGGTCGCTAAGAACTGTCTGAGGGCTATAATGCGGGTCATTCGTTTAGTGGGGACACCACCTGACCAAATGATAATCTTGGTAGTGAGTCTTCTACTGGGCTTGGTTGGGATATGCTGGTGTTTGACCATCCAGACTCATGATGAGGTGACCCTCACTTGTTTTGACTTCAAGAGGATTTTATAGGAAGAGTTTTTTCCCACGACCTAGCACTCTGTGCGCATCTAGGAGATGCTTCACATACAGTAGGACATCATGAAGGAGGCGAATTACTCGGTGAGATCACAGATCTTTCTTTCTATTCTAAAAATATGGTTTGAAACTATTCCTCTAGGGATCGATCCTTTGAGAAAGGACTCAGGTGGGAGATCAGGTCTTTGGTGGTGTCCCTCAACATCCCTATCCAGGATAGGGTGTGAGAGCTAGCCCATCTGATGGAGAGTTTCATGGCAGAGCAGGTGCCCGTACCTAGAGCTACCGGTAGACCCCAGGCGGCAGAGTCTTCAGTAGGTAGTAGAAAACAGACTCATGGAACCAAGTGGCCTAGGTCTCTCATAGGATGATCCCAGGACTCAGGGTCGGTGGTACAGGGCTCCCATTCTAGAGGGAGTCGGTATGGATCCAGGCAGTGTTATTCATGAGGCGGAAAGGGACACATGGCACGTGACTGCCCGACCCACAGTACATATGATTAGAAGACGATCGAGGGTTCACTGAGGAAATAGCAGTAGTTTGAGTGAGGAGGTCCGTAGGATGGTGGATGTGTCATGGGAGAAGACCGAGCATGAGGCAGTGGGAGACTGTTTGATATGGTACCGCCACCACCCCCAGCTGGTCCACACCAACCTCGGGAAGTAGGAAGAGAGGGGTGATCTCAGCTCCTGGTGATGCCTTTCAGCATGACCAACTCCCTAGTAGTGTTCATGGGCCTCATGAATAGGATCTTTTAGCCCCACCTCGATCGATTCATCATGGTCTTCATCAATGACATCTTGGGGTATTCAGCGTCGGAGGAGCAACACGCCACACACTTGTGGATAGTCCTAGATACACTTCGAGAGCACCAACTTTATGGTAGGCTCATGAAGTGTCATTTATGGATACTGGAGGTCCACTTTCTAGGACACGTCATCTCGAAGGATAGAGGTGCAGTAGATCCAGAAAAGATAGAGGCGGTACTTGCTTGGGAGCCACCCAGGAGTGTGACTGAGGTGCGGAGCCTCTTGGGTTTGGTTGGTCACTATCGGAGGTTTGTACCCAACTTTTCCAAGGTTGCATCACTCTTATCAGCTTTGATACAGAAGTTAAAAGCCTTGGTGTGGATGGATAAATACCAATAGTGTTTCCAAGAGGTGAGGTGGAGACTAACTAGTGCCCACAACTTGAGATTACCAGAGGAGGCTGTTGGGTATGTAGTTTACTACGACACATCAGGGACAAGACTCGATTGTGCCTTAATTCAAGATCAAGAAATAATCACCTATGGCTCACGATAGTTGAGGAAGCATGAGCAGAACAACGCAACCCATGACCTGGAGTTGGTAGTAGTGGACTTTTCATTGAAAATGTGGTGGCACTACTTGATGGGTGAGCAGTTTACAGTTTACTCTTACCATAAGAGTCTCAGGTATATCTTCTCCCAGAAGGTCCAGAACCTGAGATAACAATGATGGATAGAGTTCCTCCAGGACTATGATTTTTATATAGTCTATACTCTTGGAAAGGTGAATGTGGTTGTAGATTCACTCAGTAGGTGGAACGAGTTGTAGCTTCTGAGTGAGGCGACATAACAGTTAGCCGCGATGCAGGTGTCCCTCATGGATGATGTTGAAGCTTTTTACCTCTAGTCAATGGATGTTACTCCCCTACTCGTACAACGAGTCTGGAAGAGACAATTGGGGGATGTTGATTGTGAGGCCCGAAGTGCTCAGATATCCTCAAGATGGAATCCTGATTGATTTTTGATTGGTGGGGAGCATGTCATCCTTTTAAGAGGGTGCGCCTTAGTACCTGTGGCATTGTGGAAGGAGGTGTTGAGAGAGTTCCATACATCCCCTCTGGTGGTATATCTTGGAGTGGTAATGAGGTACCAGGACCTCCTTCGTTAGTACTGGTGTCTAGGGATGAACAAATAAGTGGCTGATTTCATCTCACAATGCCTCACATGTCAGCAAGTGAATGTTGAGCACCAGGTTCCAGCAAGCTTGACTCGTCCATTTGAGGTATCATAGTGGAAATAGGATACTATCTTGATGGACATCATGATGGGGTTACCACGTATGTCTAGAGGTCATGACTCTAATTGGGTTATCATTGACCAACTCACCAAGTCGGCTCACTTCCTACTCATCCAAGAGTATGGAACGGTAGAGGTCTTTGGACGTATCTATATCCAAGAGATAGTGTGGCTTGATGGGTTTCCTTCGACTATTATCTCAAATCGCAACACCCACTTTACATCCAGGTTGTGGAAGGGATTACGGGAGGCATTTGGGACACAATTGCGCTTGAGCACAGCTTTTCATCCCCATATGGATGGTCTGATGGAGCGGACCATATGGACCTTCAAGAACATGACTTGTGATTGCGTCCTTGACTTTGGATGTGGTTGGGAGGACCACCTAACACTGGAATAGTTTTTATACAACAATATCTATCACACCACCATTAACATGGCACCATTTGAGGCCTTGTATAGGAATCCTTACAGATCACCCATATGATGGATAGACCTAGTGGAGTTAGCATTCATGGGTCTAGAGTGGGTACAGGCTATCACTAAGAAGTTGAAGATCATCTAGGAGTGTATAAGGACTGTACATAGTAGGAAGAAGTCTTATGCTGACTGGAGATGGAGACCATTGGATTTTGATGGGGGAGATCATGTGTTCCTTCAGGTCTCAACCCGACGAAGATTAAAGAGATTTTTCAGGGGTGGTAAGCAATCTCCGAGGTTCATCAGTCCTTTTAAGATCTTGAGATGAGTTGGAAAGGTGGCATACCACATAGCACTTCCCCCACAGATTCATCGTGTGCATTATATTTTCCATGTGTCGGAGATGAAGAGTTACGTGCATGATCCATCACACGTCGTCGACTGGGGTGAGCGGACATTGATGATGGGGTGACATTTGGGGAGTTCCCAGTGGAGATAGATGATCGATAGGAGTGGGTCATATGCAGCTGGTCGATTCCTCTAGTGCACATACAGTGGCAGCACGAGAATCTCTCGAAGAGATCATGGGAGCGGGAGGCTCAGATTTGTGCTCAAAACCCTCATCTTTTTGTTTAGTTGTTGTTTTGGATTTCAAGGATGCAAATACCTATGACGGAGAGAATGTAACGTCTCATAATTTATGTGTAATTTTTTTCTTTATATAGAATTATTTCAAGACTGAAAAATTCAACAGCATGTAATTCGGAGGTCCAAAGTGCCCGGAACAGAATTTTGAAATTTTTTTAAGATACGTTTAGTAAACGTGTGAGCAGGATTTTTTTATCTTTTGAACTATCGCTCAGATAAAAAATCTAAGGTCATCATTGAATTCAGAATACTTGGATTCTCCTAGAAATGACTTAACATCGGCTGACACTGGCCGAGCAGAGAAGTCATTTTTCAGACTTTTTGAGACAAATAATAATATAATTTAAATGAATTATATTATTTTATTTCTCACTTTAGAGTGGTGGATGGTGATGTTATGGGGTAGTGAAATGGCGATGATGATGCGCATCAATGAGGTTCGTTAATGGCTCGTTAATCTTATAGTATAATGATGCTTTTATTACATGTAACAGTGACGCTATTTCCAAAATAAAACAATGTAATGACGCGACATCACATCATAATGGGAACGCTGCGACGCACTCCTTTTTATATTCGACTCACTTGGAAAATATGGATTAAAGAAATTGGAGGATTCTCTGGAAAACCTCTAATGGACTTTTACCCCAGTAAAGAACAAATAACGCCGACAGAACTTCATCTTCTTGTCATGCCTTTCAAAGATCAGAGTTGAGAACCGACGTCAATGTTTTAACCCCCCCAGGATGAACATGCGACATAAAAATTAAAATAGGTAATGGTTATTGATTCATTGTTCTTACCCATCCATTTCTAAAGGATGAATGTGTATTAACCCACGAATAGGTTAATCCATAGATCGTACATTATAACGGGAGGGAGACTTTTATTTTGAGCTGATTATTCGAGATTAAACCATGGCATAAATGATTGAATGCAAACCTCCATGACCCTAACCCTTGTTAAAACCTCTAATGCGGAGGGCCCGAGCCAACACGGACAAGGGCCAAGCATGTATGCTCGTGTGTTCTTGGTGTCAACATTCAAAAAGCAATGGTAAGGCTGGTTTGAAGACTTCACGGTAAAGACATCCTCACTCAGAGACCATTAGAGCAAGCGGAGCAAGGAACAGACCACCGGAGCACATCCGGTGGTCCGTCGAAGATTTTTCTGATGCATCAGCGCTGGTAGCGGTGGCGGCCGGCATCGCTGGTTTCTTGGAGGCGATGGCCCACATCGGTAGGCTACGGTGATCGGGAGGTTGCAGATCATCAACTACGGTAGTGCGTGAGAGGATGCATCACCAAGTGGGCACCGCATAGAGGGGTGGCCCACATTTTGGCCACTCGGCAGGCCAGAGGCACCGTGGACTGTCGGTCATGTTAGGAGTCAGATGCGGTTCCAGGAGGGAGCTACACAGGAGTTGCGGCCCACCCTTACAGGCCACATTTGGACCAGATGGGACGCTGCTGGCTGCCGCATCCCAGGGTCTCACACTAGCCGCACTGCGTGATCATTCCCCTTGCTGGGGCGGGAGCCTCTAGTGGGCCAGGCCAGTCCCACTGCCTGGCGGGACAAACCCGTTCCCTCTTCATGTTGGGTTGGAATAGGTCATGTCACCGACCGACATAGAAAGCTGGACCCTCGGCCAATCAGGTCGGGTCTGAAGAGGCCTATTAGGCCTGGCTCACTAGCCAGGCCAGACCAGACCAACCCCGACCCACACCAAGTCAGGTCAGGTCCATTAGAATGAACCTGGGTATTCGTAACCCACGAGTCGGGTTGGTCGGCCCAGTCTGACCGAGTCAGACTGGGCCTCATCGCTACCGGCCCCCTGGTTACTAAAACCCATGTATCTTGGAAATCATGCATCTGATTGATGGGTTGTTTGCGGTGTTGAGACCCACTGAAGGAGGAGGATATTTCAGAATGATTTTATGGTGACTTTATTAGATTACGAGAAGTAATGAATGTCTTGTGGAGAGGTTATCCCAAATGTGCTATGTACGGAACCTTGCGGTTGGCTTAGACCTAAAGACTTCTCGAGGATGGCTCAGTGGGAAGCATCTTTGTTTGACCCAACAGGCCTTTGGTGCAGAGAGGCTCTATGTGACCTAGAAGACCCTTAGTACTGGACATGAGGAGTACCTCAGTTTGGCCATGGTGGGAAGTGGATCTGTGTGACCCAGTAGGCCCACGGTGGGGAGTGGATCTCTATGACCCAACATACCCATGATACTTATCAGGGATGAGTACCACAATGGTTCAAGGTTAGTAATAAGTGACTCTCTACGACCCGGAAGGCCCACTGTACTCGATAGATGATGATTTCTCCAGTGGCCGAGGATTTTGATGTTGCTGACTAACAATGCTACTGTTAGTACCCAAGAATATTCCAAGTGTAAGCTTCCTTGTGTTTCATGGTTTACTTTGAGGAATTTCTATGTGTTCTTTTTTTAGGTCCCTACTAATTAATGTAATAGTCACACCTAAACGGTCTTCACATGCACATCTTGTGTCTACTACAGACAAATGACGCTTCAATAGGGGTGCTTAGGGATATGGGATGGACAAACGCTATTATTGTGGACTTGGTGGCCTAGGACCAGGCAGACAGGACATACTACGTTGTCTTCCAATAGCTTCACTACTCTGATGATCATATAGGTTTTACTGAAGATGGTCATCAGATCACTTTTTGTACTTTATAGTTTTCAGTACTTTTCCTTGGGTTTGTATTTTGGCCCACTTTCTTTCAGCTATACATGCACTCAGTTTGTTTAGTGTTATGTTGTTTCCTTTTTGTGATTTGAGACTTGGTTAGGCATGTGCATTCATACAAGTATCCAGTCTAATGCCTCTAACTTGAAGGTTTATGCCTTTGGTTCTAGTCACTTGCCCCTGACCTTTGAGAGGCATTCTTGGGGTGGTCACATCACATGCCCTAGGGGGACGGGGCATAACCCGTTACACCTCATTTAACATATTTCGATTAGAAAAATAATTCTTCCGTATTCCGGTTCTATATGATATAAAAAAAATATTTTGACTATTCTTTATGAATTTTTTAGTCATTATTACACATATTTTTTATTTTATAAAATTATTTAAAAACAATCTTCTTTTTGGTTTCAAAATAGGGTACATTTTACTAAGGGTGTGGATAGAATCTATGTTTATAGATTATGGAATAAATGAAATTTCCCATATTCATGACTGCTCAGTGAATTGAAACTTCCTTTCTATATTTTATGGTGGTTTTCAATGATTTTTTTTCAAATATTTTGTATGGTTTTATTTCTAATATTTAATTTTCAAAATAAAAATGGTATTTTCATAAATAATTTCTTTAATGATATTTTTATTTTATTTCTATTCATCAACTAAAAAAAAATTATTTCACATATACTTCAATGGATATATTGGAATAATACCATCTTTATTCTTTCTCTGGAAGGATTATGATTATTTAAAAAATATTGTTATGGAACCCATTTATTTTCCATTGGTAAATCAAGCCATAAAAGAATAATGGTTAATATTATGTTGAAACATGGATTCTATCATGAGTTATAGTTTTTTATGGATATTGAAAACAATTTAAGTTGACGGGTGGGCCCCATATATTTATCATGATAATGGGTGGGATCGATATCACTCTAAAACTCATTGGGTAAAGGGATTCAGATTACTGGCTATAGGTTTCTCATAACAGATTATTAAAATTTACAAATTTGGTCATTCCACTGTTAAGATTTTTATTAAGAGTGATATGAAAATGGTGTTCCAAGTTACAAACATGATATCATTATGCTTTTATCAAGTGATAATGGATCCTTTTTTAAGGATTGTTTTCACATTTCTCATTAATGTTGACTTATATGAACCTTGTCTTATGTTAAAGATTTATAAAATGTCTCTTGTTTTACGATATAGGTTTATATGGATATGACTTTTCTTGTCTCATACTCATTCACTTTAATAATTTCATAATATCTTTAATCTCATCTTATTCTCATTGATGATATTTAATTGTTAATGGTTATGTTTATTGTTACTAAGAAATTGAGATCACCATTATTATGTTTTCCATTTCCCATGTTATTGAAGAAAGAAGTTAAATGAATTATTTATATAAATTAATATTGTGTAAATAATTTTATATATTGTTTTTACGAATTGATGTGGAATAGAAAAAACTAAGTACAGTGGAAAAAATTATCACTGGAGGACATGGGAGTTGTTATATAAGTGTTTTTTAAAATTATCTAAAACTCTGAACATAAAATTTCCATTTTTATGTAAGTGATTTAATATTTACATTTGATTTTTTATGGTTTTGATTTCTAAAATTGGGTCATGATTATCAGTATCAAATCCAAAAATGTAAATATTATGTTTTAAGTACTGAATATGGGATTGAGGGATCAGGGATATTATATTTGGTATCAATGGAAAGGTTTAGATAACCTCGGAAATTGAATTGTTTTCATGTGAGGTTAAATTAAGAGTTTTAAATACCATCAGAGGTCAATAAGTATATGTTTTTCATAGGTTTATAGTCATAGAGACCCCTTTTATGGTTTTAAGTGATTGGATTTAATAGACGTTAATGATACTTTGGGAGATATTTTATTGAGTTTAGTTACATGTTATCATTAGGTTTAATGTGTAATAATATTTGATAAGAATACTATTACATATTTAAATATGTCATATGAAAGGTACGAAATAAACATTGAGGTTAAAAAATTATTTATGGTTTAGCTTATTTAATTTATTTAGAATATGGGGTTATTTATTTATAGAATGAACTATGTTGAACCTTTGATATTATTTTAAAATATTAGATATTAATTAATTATTTATTCATATAAAGGTTTATTAATTCTGGAAATTATCATACCTTGTTATAACCATTTTGGTTTTAATAAATATATGAAGAGAAGATTTTCATCATTTTATATACGTTATATTCAATCATAAGTTGATTATAGTGCATTAGGTAAAAAATATTCATACTCGTCACTTGGATGAAAACTGGAGATAAAGCTGGAAACTGAATAAGAAATGAAACCAAGGTATGAAATTATGTTTTTTAATTTGAATAAAATCATTTAATAATATTTTCTTATAGTAATATGTTTAATGCTGGAACTTTAGAAAACATTGGATATTTCTAGAGCACTATAAAAGGACAAAAATTTCTAGTAGGAGCTGAGGATGAATCAGAGAGTTTTCGAGCTCAATCTGCTATGTCCAAGGAGGGACAAGCTGAATCGAGAGTCGGCACTACAGAAAGAAGGATCAGATTTGAAGTGGAAGATACTGAGGAAGAAAGAAGTCCGGATGGACTTCAATATCAGAGGAAAAGAACTGCGAGTGCAGCACATACTTCCCCTGAATTGACCACAAGACATTTACTCTCTTATAGATTTATCAGAGAAAAGGTTTTTTAACAATCTCAAGAACAGAATGTGGCTGTTACAGACCCTGACCCTGAAATAATTGAATTTTAAAGATCAGAACAATAGGTTGAAGCTGATGTTGAAGTTACACTTCAAAAAGATAAGGAGGCGAATCCCGGTGAGGAAGTGGCCAAACCTCAGGAAACTTCAGAGGATATAATTTTATAAAATCCATTGGATGAACAAATTGATGATGTTTGTGATGAGCATGTTTCTGAATCTCACACAAAAGTACTTCAAGAGGATTTTCTTGTGAAAGAGTCTGAAAAGGACTCGGAGGAAAAATTGGTGGACTAACCTACTCAGGAAAACGAGAAAGACAAGTCTGATGCAGATTTTCTACCTTTATTACTACTGCATCACATTGAACCTGAAAATGAGAATCAAGCAAAGGGTTCCTCTAATTTAGGGAATAAATAATATGGAGAGCTGTACAGAAAGTTATCTCAACTATAATCTAAGAATGATACTCTGAGAAGAGCCTTAGCATCAGAATAGTTGAAATTTCAAAGGCTTAGGGAGAGTACAGTTTCAAGGCAAGAAGTTTAAATTTTTAAGGAGGATATGTTGAATGATGTTTCCAAATTGAAATCTGAAATGGTTATGAAATCAAATTTATCAAATCATAAATTGTTTATGGAGACAAAATTTTCATCAGTTGGGAATAGTGCTGTTATTGGATCAGGTACTTCACCTGATTTAATCAGAAGGTTTCGATCTATCACAGCTGCAATGAGAAACATGAATGACAGTTTGAAATATCTTCAATGCAATAGTGCTCCTTTATCTGTTCTGTTAGACAATCAAGAAGTTTTTGGTTGATTAGTTGACATCCAGTGAGCCAGGAATCAGCTCTGTCTTAAATGAATTCACAGAGAAGTTGTCTTTGTTTATGGAGAAGGAAGAAATAATTCATGAGTTTTTCAGAGTCAATCTCATTGAATACATTCATATGAATCAAGAATCCAAAGACCTTATTATTAAGCTCAGTGATGGATTAATGAAAAGGTTGAGGGAATAGTTAACAGAAATCAAGTCTCCAGTCCAGAGAAGATAAACCTTACATGAACACTGACAAACCTTGATTCCTGTATTTATCATTTTTATAGTTTTTAATGAAAATCTGTTTCATTATGTTTGTTTGTTTTACTGTTCTTATTTAGATATGCCCGTAATCCAGATTACATTATTTCTAAACAGTTAATAATATCATTTACATATGTTCAGTGCTACATTAATCCGTGTTATATTCCATATTCTATCATTCTTTTTTATATCACAAAAGGGGGAGAAATTTGTATAAACACAACATTTTTATATTTATTTTAATTTTATTTTATTGGGGGAGAAATTAAAAAATGGATAAATCAAAGGTAGAAATTAATATTGTATTTATCTTTTCAAAATTCAAAACTATTTGTAATTAATTTTGTAAGTTAATTTTCTTATTTATTTTATGGGTTTTGTGATCATCGAAAAGGGGGAGATTGTTGAGCAAGTGTTGTTTTCAACATTACATAATATTTTTATTTAAAGGGAGAAATTATTGAACTTAATACTCTATCTCTTTATGATAATTTTTATGCTCACAAATATCCTTAATTATTTTATAATGATTTTATTTGTTAAGTATTTTGCAAGAATTTATTATTTTATTTTACTCTTGAAATAATAAGAATTTATTACTAAAGTATTCGTATTTAGCGTGTTCTGGAAACACTATTCATACCCTACTTATTCGGGATCTACTTTAGCGTGTTCTAGAAACACGGTTCATACCCTACTTATTCGGGATCAGCTTTAGCGTGTTCTGGAAACATTTTTCATACTCTACGTGGAGAAACGTAGCATAAGGATGAAAAGCGTGTACTTTTTGAGAAAAGAGAAAAGTATGGTTAATCAACCATACGTTATCGGAAAAGTGTGGAAGAAGAAACCTACATTAGGAAGGAACCCTACGATTAGGATATCAGAAAAGTATGGAAGGAGAACTATACGTAAGTATTAAATGTTACATTTTTTTTCTCAAAATTATGGTTCATCAACCTTTCTTTTGTGAACAACCATACGTTCTTGGAAAAGAATGGATCAAGTAAAAGTATTGATCTTTTTTTATTCGTTTGAATGTTTAAGAGAAAAGTATGGATGGAAAACCCTATGTTTGTAATCAACCATACATTGTCAACCCTATGTTTGAGGACTGCGTCATCAACCTTACATTCAGAGGATGCATTCAGTACAACTAAACCTTACGATTGGCATCGGAGAATTTAAAGTCGATATTTTTATACAACGGTCAGTAAGTTGTTTATTATGCGGATTTCGAGCCGGATTTAAAGATGATTTTAAAATAAAACTTTTACTGATTCAAAGATATTTTATTAATGGTTTAAGGGTCGAATTAAAATTAGATTTTTATGCTGAGTCTTCAGGGAAGTTTCAACTACTCTATAAATTCAAATGTTTTAATATCGCGATTAAAAAGGCGACTTTTGTGGATCATAATTTAATGGACAAGTGCTTATCACTATTTTATATATTGTTGAGAATTTTTTAACAGTATCTAACAATATTATGTGATCTCTCAATTATTTTGAGAAAAGAACAGAAAAACAGAGACAATCAAGAATTCAGATCTGCTGATTCAATAGAGTAACAAAGCTCTGTTTTCTGGAGAAGAAAAATCACGATAGAAGATTCATCTATTCTACATCGAAAATCATTTGTGAATATACTTTTGTCAAATTTTTGAGTTATATTTCTATATTTAGTACAACGGGATCTACTCATAACGATTCTTTTGTGAAGATCATTATTTCTGAAGGTGATGATCTATCTACTGTCGATTGCATGCTATTAAAGTTGTGAAGAACATTTGGAAAGTATTTTCAGAATATAAAAATCTTTATTTTCTATTCTTGAGTGACTGGATTCTCATACTAAGCTATGTAGGTTTTTTGAGTGAACCAGATGTCGTTTCTTTTCCTTAGATTGTAAAGGCGCCAACTGCATGTACTCGGTTGTTGTAAGGTCTACTGAAACGAGGACCAGATAGTGAAAATCACCAAGCTTGGGGAGTAGAGAGTTTGTGGAGTTGACTAGGGGATTTCTGTTCCCTGAACCACTATACATCGTGTGTCTCTGCACTTCATATTTCTGCTGCATTATTTATCTGATTAATGTAAAAAGTAGAACACAATCTCACAAAGATTTCTGAAAAGACACAATTCACACCCCTCTTGTGTATATTTGGTATAATCTGATCTAATAATTTCTTTTCTATAACCACCTCTCTCAACTAGTTATAATGATGGATAATATATATATATATATTGATATATATATTATATTAATTAAACAAATATAATTATTTAAATATTATATATCATCTATTTTCTCACCTTTCCATCAATTGACAAATGATAATGTCCTTCTTGTGTATGTGTGGACTACCACCTCCACAAAGTGATGTGATTCGTTTCTCAGCACAACATTAAATTGATAGTATATTTAAATTATTTAAGGATATAATATGAATTTTTGATACAATATTATTTATGTAAATATAAATTAATTTATACCTTCTTTCTCTCATGTTTTTTAAAAAATGGAAACATTACTCAAGTGTATGTACGACTTGTCTTCTTCAAGACTGTAAAGTAATAAATATTTCAAAATAATATTTTATGGATTATTCTAAAATAATAATTAATTAATAAAAATTATAATTATTTTATGAATATTACTTTCTAGATTATTGGACAATGATACATTTAACTGTGGTCAACATACCAAATTCATCTTGAAGTTTTGAACAGAACATCCCCAAAACACCTTACATAGATTTAAAATTTTAAGTAAGTAAATATATCATTAAAATAATTGAAATAAATGGGTCAAGGATAAATTATTAAATCTATAAAACATTCTTAAGGAAAAATATTGATATATATTTATTATACATGAGTTTAGGGACATACTTAGAAATCATGGAAACAAGTTAAGGTATTTTGTCTCAATTTCCCTTTATTGAGGCATATTTTAATGGTATGAAAATAATTTTTTTATATAGTGTATAAATGGGCCCTTTTACATGTTATATAATGAATCATTCATAATTCATGGTATTTAATTTTAAATTTAGATTTTTTCAACCAAGGGGATATGACTTGAAAGTTACCAGGTGGTAATGGGTTTCATAAATAAAATTTATCTCATTGGGTTATATCATTTATTCGGTGATTAAATTATGTAAATATTATATATAAAAAGGAATTTATTTTATTTATGTTATATTTAAACATTTTTATTTTTATTTACATTTTAACACATAATATCTCAAATAAATAATTCTCAATCCATTGATCTGATCCTTGTAAGTGTTATTCATCTCAAATTCTCTTTTATTGGGACATACAATCATGTTACCCACATATATTCTTTTATAAAGAATTTATATTTTACCATTAACATAGTATATAATTAAAATCCATAATTTCATGATATTTAATGTTTCATTTCATGTTATTCTATATTGGGTCTTACGATTCAAAAAGTTATAAATGTGATCAGGGGTTTAGGTTTGAACCCCATTTCAATTGGGATTGTTTATGATTGAATTTATAATTAGTAAATTATATGATCCTTAGTTGATAAACCCATTTTATATTTCCTCTATACTAAATATTTTTATATTTTTCATTTTTTATTTCTATTTTTCCCTTTTTGGTTCTCCAAACGGTTCAGAAAAGGTTTTTATGAAAAACTGACCTTATTTATCCTCATTTGATCAGAAAACCGTTTTCATCAATATATAATTTTTCCCAAAAAAATCATCAATTTTTTTAAATATGTTTAAATTATTTTTTAAAGTCATTTTTCCCTTTTTAATTTTTTACAAAAAGGTATTAAAAGAATTTTCTATTATTTTTCTGTATAAGGTACTTTTTACTGAGGGTGTAAATAGAATATGTGTTTAATGATTAAAATATTAATGGAGTTTCCCACCATAATGACCACATAATTCATTGAAAATTCCTTTACAAATTTCCATGGTTATTTTAAATGAAATTTTTTCCCTAATATTTTAGAAATTTTTAAAATTTTAATTTACTTTAAAAGTGAAAATGGTATATTTATCAAAAAAAATTAATTATTTTTTATTTTATTTGTATTCAAAAATGATAATAAACATTTGATTTTATTTTTCTCTAGTGGGGATATATTCTAATGATACCATATTTATTCTTTTCCTTGATGGATTATTTTTATTTCAATGATATTTTCATGAAAACCATTTCTCTTCCATGAGTAAATAAAGATATCAAAGAACAATGTTTCATGTTATTTTTAAAAATTAAATATTTCATGTGTTATGATTATTTTTTATTTCTTGGAAAAAATTTATGAAGGTTGAGCCCCATATATCTCTTGATGATGGGGGTTCCCGAACCAGCTCTTTAATGCATTGGTTAAAGGGAAGGAGATAATCAGTTATAGGTTTAACCTAAGAGAATATTTGAATTTACCAAGTAGGTTATTCCATTTGTAAGAGTGGATGTAAGAGTAATATGTAAATTATTTTAAAAGTTACCAACATGATTTATTTATTCTTTCATCAAGTTCTATTGGATCCTTTATGTAGATATTTTTTCACATGGCTCAAAATTGTTGACTTGAATGACTCTTGTCTTATGTAAAATCTTTAATATTTGTATCATGTTTTATGATCTAGGTTTTGTTTGGTATGAATTATATTATTTTATAATCAATCACTTTTATAATTTTTCCATACCCTTATTCTCATCTTATGCTTCTTGATTAAATTCAACTATTAATGCTTATATTTACCCATACCGGGCATTTTATCTCCTACATATTATGTTTTTCACTTCACAAGGTTATGAAGAATAAATTTAATTGAATTATTTCTAAAAAGGTTTAATATATGAAAATTTTTAGGGGGGTTATTAAATACATAATTTGGAATAATAAAAACTTATTATAGTGTAAAAATGACCACTTAAATACATGGGTGTTATTATGTAATATTTTTTAAAAATTCATTAAGACTCTAAACATAATATGTCCTTAGTTATATAAGTGGTCCAATATTTCCATTTGACTTTTTATGTTTTATATAGGTAAAATTGTGTAATAATTGTTGGTATAAAATTAATAATAGAAAAGATTATGTTTTTATCCCTATGTATGGGAATTCGTGTTTAGGGTTGTTATAATAATACATGCATGTAAATTTTATTTTTTCATCAAGAGAACCATTTTCAATTAAAAATTATAATGGCCCGAGCCTCTCTCGTTCATTAATTTGTGAAAATATAGTGTTTGGAGTGCTCTTGGAGGTCATGGTGGCTCATATCAAGAGGTTTCAAAATTTCAGTTTTTTCAACGGTGAGTCAGGATCGGTAGGTGGTCGCAACGGTGACTTGCAGCGATGAATCCGGACTGGTGATTGGTGATGGTATGTTACAATGGTGACTCACTATGGTGAGTCCAGTCCAGTGAGTCAGTACTGATGAGTCGGAATAGTAACTTGAACTGGTGACTCGAAACAGTGAGTCGCTGACGGTAGGTCACGATGCTAGGTCACCACTAGTGAGTCACCCAATGCTGACTCATCTAATGGTAGGTCACCAGCAGTGAGTCACCCAATGGTGACTCATTCACTGGTAGGTTGCCAGCGATGAGTCACCCAATAGTGACTCATCCACCTGTAGCTCGTCCAACAGTGAGTCACCAAATGGTGAATCATCCACCAGTATCTCATCACTAGTAGCTCTCACTGGTGACTCATCCACTAGTGAATATTTTCAAAAAAAATTCAAAATTCTAGTTTTTCCAATTTTCTTAGTTTCACCCATTTGATGTTTTATTTTATGTAAAATGAGTTGAATACCATATTTAAATGGTTTTTAAGACGTTTGAGTTCTATGGATCATATATTTATTTTCCTAAAAGTCATGAAGACCTCTAAACGTCCAAACTGCATGGTCTGGGTCAAGATCTGAATTTAATGGTTTTTAAAACCATTCCTCCCATTGGTATAGGATTTGGATGTTCAAAAGATGAGACTCCTTCTTCTCTATATGTTTACCTTTTTTCTTGATATGATACATTCTCTAGAACCTTTCTTCTTAAGGATTCGTGTGTTTGTGTTGTGGTGTTAAACCGTGTTTCCCCTGATGTTTTTTGACTACATGTACAACCCCTATCTTTGTCCAATATATAGGTACTAATCATTTATTCTTAGAGGTAGGGCTCCCTTGGCCTCTTTAAGTTTTTCATCATTTGAGGTTGGTGTACGAATGTGTCATGGCGAATACAGTTAAATCCAAATTCAATAAAGACAATCGAATCTATTTTAAAAAAATAAATAGTGGTTGGTGAAAGTTACCCATGATTATCCTTTATTGTTATTTTGATCCATGTTTTGAATTTTATGGGATGTATTCCAGATGAAAATCATGGCCACTGGTGTTATTGGTTTTCATACCTAGGTTGGTTTTGAATCCTTATCTTTGATCTTCTGTGGAATTGATTTATATGTGAAATTGATTAACCACATATATTCAGTTAAACAAATGGATGCCCCATGATCAAACTTGTTCTATTATAACACTTGAATTAACAATCAGAACTAAATAAGGGATGTTTTATTAAATCTATAAATTTGAGCCTTGTGTGGTGATCTGAATGATAGCACGACTGTGTCGAGGTGGTTCAGACGGTGTAATGGAATCTCATGTTGAGATATTGTTTGTTAAATTGATTATGGGAAGTATGTGGGGAGTTATATAGTAGGGTTATTTTTGGGTTTTTTGGTTATGTGTTGATGGGTGAAATTTGGTTATTCTGTGGGGCTGCGGATAATGGTTGTGATGAAAGGTATTGTTGGGAGTTGTTGTGAGTTTGCGATTATTTTGGTTTTGTGGCTGGAATGGGAGGGATGAATTTGAAGAAGGATGATGAAATGGCTTAATTTTATAGTGGTTATTCTCCCTCTATATTTCTATTCATGTGTTTATTGACATTTTTTTTGCTTGGTAGTTTCCTGAGTAGGGATGGAATGAATAAACAAATTGTTTAATAAAGAATGAGAACTGATTAAATGAATTGGTTCAGGGTACAAAATGAGTTGTGTCAAGCTGTGTGGTTGCGCATTTAGAGGATGTAGAAAATTTGGAAATATTTTGGGATGGTAGTTCCTTAAGAACCCATAGGTTGGGTTGAGTGTTTGGTATCCATATGCATTACTGATATATTCCTTGTGATTTCTATATGCCCCCACCCCTAGTTGAGAACTATGTGCCAAACGCCTCCATCATCACATGGGAGGGTCGCTTTTTCCAATATCCTAATGGAAGGCTGGATATATGGATACATTATCTTCTAGTATCACTCTTTTTGGCATTAATATCCCAAGAGTCGTTGGGCTGGTTGTGGTGTAGTTTATGAGGCCAAAGTGTCTGCGAACAGGGTGTGCTTTCCCAATTTTTTTTTGAAATGAGATGTGTTATGCTTTCCAAACTGTCTTTCATATGAGGTGTGGTTATGGACTAGGTGTCTGTGGGTGGGATATGATATGGGATATGGCCCAGGTTCCAATGGGCATGATTTGATCAGCTTTATTTTCCTATTTTATAAGACTAGTTGTGGGGCTTGGGTGTATGTGGGTGGGAAGTGATGTGGTGTGTGCGGCCCTAGTGTGTGCGGGCAGATTGTGATGTGGATATTGTGGAAGAGGTAGGAGTGCCAAGACAATTTATTTTCAAGTTTGAGTATCTAATTAGTGTGAAGTGGTGTGTGGTACCCAAATAATTGATGTGATTACTATATTAATATACTTGACTTGCGTTACTTGGTGATTATGCTTTAGTGAGGTTAAGGTGGCTAGTATACCTTGATAAGTGCTGTTGGGTTTTGTAATTTTCTCACAGGGGCATTAGTATGATTCCTCCAAATGTGCATGAGATTCCTTGATATTTTCTACTATGTATATTTGTATGCTCACATTACCTATATAAAACTACTTTTAGGTTTTCAAAAGGACTACAAGGACAATGTTGGGAATTACTAGCTCGGACTTTGGGACTGCTATTGTGTCACTTCTTATATTACTTTTGGAACTTTTTTTGGAGTTTTGTTGTATTTTGATACAATTTTATTTTAAACATGCATATGGGGTGGATTTTGGATTTATTTTAGATATAGTGATTGGAGTTTTTTTGGAATGGATCATTTAATCTCCCGATCATGTTTCCTATAACATGTCCAATGCCTTCTATTTTGTTAGATTCTACACCCTTGGTGTTAGTATCTAACCTAGGACCTACTGAAGTCGGGACTCAGTGGGTCATTATCTTACTTTATTTATCTTGAAGAAGGAGGGTTGCGAGACTTTCTTCCCCTTGTAAAATTAGGGTTGCAACACTTTCTTTATCTTGAAGAAGGGGGGCGTGATGAAAATCCAAAAATATCTCCAAACCCTTAACATATAAAGGTATGTTTAGTGTAATTTAATCATAATTGTATTAATATATAAATGATTCCCTACACTTTTAGATAAAGAATAAATTCATATATAATTATATAGAAATATAAGAATACATTTTTATTAAAAAAAATTAGTTGATCTTATTTTTCTAAATCATAAAAGAAATCATAAATATTTTTTAGTAATAACATTTCTCTTCAAAAATATAAATTCATTTTAAATTTTTTATTTAAAAACACATTGAACATTGTAATAAATTTTAAAACTATATCATTTCTATTAATTCATTAAAAATAATTCACATAAATATTCTATACTTTTATGATAAACTATCTAAAATTATATAATAAATAAATGATAATTCAAAAATAAACAAACTCTTGGATGTAATAAATATAAAACAATTTCTGGAAATAAATCAAATAATTTATAATCATTTTATATTTTATAATTTCAAAATTCATAAGAAAATAAAAATAAAAAAAAATTTACCATAAAATTAACCAATTCCCCATAAATTTAAATAATTAAGAAAACTATTTTACCTTAACCAAACAAGCCCCAAATGAAAATTGAAATTAAACATAAGAAGTTTAGAATTTTGAAACCCCATAGAAATAGATTTTTGAATATTTAATCATTCTTATTTAATCAATCTATAATTCCACAAATGAATCCAAATTATATTATATTTCAAAGAGTTATATTTAATTTCAAAAGTATCATTTAATTTCAAAAATACAACCTTCAATAAGATTATTGTTTTTGAGAAAATTTAATTTTTAAATCATTTCAAACCAAATTCAAATATATTTGAATCCATCATTGAAAAAATATAACTCCCATTTACAAAAAAATAAATTTTAAATTTCATAAAAATTAGTTTTATTTTTTTTAAAATTACATTTTTCTTATTAATATTAATTTTAATAAAATATCATGATGCAGAAAAATTATCTTCTATAAAAATATACATTATTCGTTTAAAATGAACTAATAGATTCTATAAATATTTTACATCAAAACAATAATTTCAAAATATTTTAAATGAAAAACGTTTTTTTTAAATACACAACTAAAATATAACCAACAACTATTAAAAAATTTAAAACTTATATAAAATTCTAAATGATGGAAGAATTTTACATTTATTTCTTTCATATAAATTTGTAAAAACATGTAAAGTAAAACTAATAAATAAATTCATTTTTTGTATAAAATCCCACATATTTAAATCACAACCATCCAGACATGTGTAATGATAGAAGATATTAATAAAAAGATCAAATTATTCATATTGGGATCGTATAATTTGGTATAATGATTGTAAGAGGTAATAGGATCAGTCAAGCCCATGGGAATAAGTTCAGTGTCCATGCTAGATGATCACAATAGGAAATGTCATGTAGGTAGGTGATAGAACCCAAGGGTGATCATTTTCCTTAGAGCGTGTATTCTTTTCATAAGTAGTAAATTTTTATTCCTTTTCAATTGTAGTTAATATATTTTTATTTCATAGTTTTTATTATAGAACAAGATTATTATTTATATTCACAACAATTGAAAAATTGTTATTTATTTTTTTGAAATTATTTTTGTTCATAATTTTATCTTATTATATAAGTAGTTCTTATATTTGAATCATATTATTTTCTTTATTTATAGAAAAATGTTTCTATTTATTACAGATTTATGAAATAAAAGTACAATTATTCATCTATTCATTTTTTATGTTTCTTATATGATCCATAATATATTACAATAAACAAATTATAATTCATTCATGGTGTGTGGACATAATTAATTTATATATTTTTTGAATTTTCACAGTGGTTGGTGAAAACATATTTCACATATTTATTCTTAATTATACTTCATATTTTTGACATAGGTTTATCTTATGTAATGGGTTTTAAATATTTTTTCACTTATAGTTAAATATCAAATATTTATCATTATGTTATATTATAAAATATAAAATTTATACAAATAATTGATATTATGAATAATATTAATGGATTATAATTATTTTGAATATTATTAATGAATTATTTATTTAAATATTAATCTTAATATGATTTGTTGAATGTGACATTGAATTTGTATTATTATAAGATATTTATAAAATAAATGTTATATTTTTATTTATATAGAATATTAAAAATATAAAAATGGATTTATAAATAGTATTAAGTAAATAAAATATATTAATAAAATGTCAGATAATTTTATATATGAAATTTTTCTTATTAATATTCTATGTGTTTTAATCTATTATTTTTTAAATTTTCAACTATATATTGGATATATCAATTTATAATAAACATATATAAATTTTATATTTCAAAATTTATATATTTAATATATATATATATAGTTGCTAAATGATGATTGAAATTATGAAAAGGTATACATGGATTGTATAAATAAGTTTATAAAAATTTCATTATAATATTAATATTATACACTAAATAGAAATATAATATTTCATTAACAAATTCCTTAAAAAATATTTCTAATCTAAATACTATATTGTATTGAACAAACTATATTGATATTTAATTAAATAAATCATTAATATTATTCCTAATTTCACTTATGAATAATACTATGAACTATATTATATACTCTATAAATATAATATCATTATTTAAACTATTTGAATATCCCAATTCATAATTTCAATAATAATTTATCAACCATATAAAGTATATTAACTAATTGTTTTCTGAAAAATTATAATATAACATATGAATATAATTTTTTTTAAATTAATTTCATTCATAAAGAAAATATGAAATTCTCTAAAAATTATCATTGAGGAATATTTTTTTCTTACGAAGAAGCTAGATAAGATAATTATGTTCTTAAATTTCTCACTAGAGTTTAGCAAGGTGACTTTAGATGTTATGATTCATGATCCCTAAAATCATTGGTAACATATAGTTTCAAGAAATTTCATTTTTAGAGTTATTTCAACATCTTTTTTCACTAAATTATGTATTGATTTTTGATTTTGAATCAAGTAAATTTGGAATAATAGCATCATTTGATTAGATTCTTCTCTATGATGTCATATTTTATCATTTAATTTGATCTCTTATAAGTATTTTATATTTTTGAAATTAATTTAATATAATTAATTTAATTTTAAATGTATTATATGTGATTTAATTGATAATTATAACGAAAATTGTATATTTTTTAAAATAATAGTATTTTTTTTAAATAATTCATATATATTTAATGTTTTTAATATTATTTAAATTAAAAAAATTATAAAAATGAATATGTAATGAAAATTATATATCATAGAAAATATAATTTATTTTAAATAAATTGGTACAATGATTATGTAAATTATTTTAATTAATATATCAATTCAGTTGTTTTAGAACAATTTTTTTAAAAAAATTAATTAATGGTATTAATATATTTATTTAATTTAAATGTATATATGTTCTTTTTGATATAAAAATATTAGGTGGAATTTAAAATAAAAATTCTATTTTAAAATCTAGGTAAAAATAATAAAAAATTATTTCTTTTAATAATGGTTATTTGTGTCATTTACTGTAAAAAATATATTTTCATTTTTTAAAAAAAATCACTAAACAAGATAGAGTGTGTACACACATAAATAATGGATTTCCTATTCAATGAAAATTTAAGGGACAAAATGATCAGTGTATTTTTTCTATAAGTAAATTTAACTGTTCATAAAGAAACATGATTATTTAAAAAGGAATCCAAGGCTTTATGGAAGGTTCTTCGCCTTGCAACTTAGAGTGATAATCCTTCATGGACAACTTTGAAATCTGCAACATCCCTACCAAAAAAATTGGTTCGGATCCGAAATGCAATGCGACCTCATATGGGCCTCCCCATATACAAGAGGCTACCGACTAGCAGTGATGGTCGAAATCTAATAGTGGGGAGACTATACCTTAAATATAATGTCATTGAGAATGATAATAAGCAAAGAAATTGTCTGGAAAAAATCTCTCATGATGGTGAGTATGGGATGATTATGTTTGTTGACAAGGTTTGAGGTTGTTGAAAAAGACTGGTTGTTAAAGAATTCATAAAAAGCATGAATGATGAACTGAACTTATGGGTCACAAATGCTAAACTAATCTCATGATGTTGTCACACGTGGAACTCATAGTTTTCTTTCAAACTTATGATGTGTCATGAAAAGCATTGGAATAAAACAACACTTACAATCATAACATTTAATTGTGATATCCTGATGGGATCTTGTGAAGCATGTGATTGTCTTTGAGTCTCGCGATGGGATCTCATTGAGCACTCATGATTGTATTTGGATATCGCGATGGGATATCACACAATGCTCATGATTTTCTTCAAATCTTGCGAAGAGATATTGCAAAGTGCTCATAATTGTCTTTGGAGATCGGGATCGAATATTTAACAAAGAGAAAATAGGACTCGTGAAAAGTATGAATATAGACTAGGGACTCATGAAAAGCACAAATATGGATCGAATACTTGCACAAATCCTAAATTCTGACTCATGGAAGGAACTCACACTCAGTATGAAAGTAGTCATAGAATGAACTCTTGCACACTGTGAAGACAGGTTCAGAGAAGGGAATCACATCAGCGTCTTGCGCTAGGGTCTCACAGCCAACTTCTCACACTAGGGTATTATTCCGGGGTCCCACTCTATGATCTCATAAAATTAGTTAGGGACCAGGCTCTCATGAAAAGGTAGGTTCCAGGATCTCATATGAGGGGATATGTTCTAGGATCTTACACAGGGGTATCACACTAGAATATTTCACAAGGAGATACCCACTTACATTTCCCTATGAATAGTATTGTTTTCACATCTAAATTTTAATAGAGAAGAATCAAATAGAGGACCTATACCATTAAAAAATAATTTCATAAGGAGGTTATTCACTACTACATTAAAATTAATGAAAGAAGGACTTGTAATCACTTGAAGATATTTTTAAAGTGGAGTTAATTAGCATTTATATAGTAAAGAGAAGTTTTTTCTAGTTTTCTGGAAAGTGAAATTGTTATATCCATGTGTTTTCAAAGAAGTGATGGAGAAACATAGAAATATATTCAATAGATCATCTACCAATAATTGAGGATGAATTCATTATTAATAATGATGGTACCTACATGTCTATAAATAGTAAGTGGATCCTTTCTAGATTAATGAGCAAAAGAAGAAGATGAAGTTGATCCTTTCCACTAGCAATGATCCATAAAAAGAGAGTTAGGGAGTATCCCTTGGAAAGAATTGAGTTAAACCTAATCATTTTAAATGAAATGAGCATGGCTATAGAAGTGATCAAGCCCAAACCATATAATTTGGCAGTGAGACATAGGGGATTTGGTACATTGAGAAATCATCGTTGTATACTTCTTTGATGTATCCTTGTGAGGGTGAACCAATTAAACTTTTTGTGTCTCTTTCATGATTTCATTTCTATTCATACACTAATATGGGAAATAGAGAGAAGATTCTTGTGTTTGACCATGAAACAAGATCCAAAGGGGTCGTTGTCTTAATCTATCATACCTTGATTCACCACCCCCACCCTTACCTCAGGGAATTTAAACTTGTTGGGATAATAATTGGTATCCGAGAGAAACTTTGAAACTTAGTGGTTCTATCTCTGAAGAAGTAATGGAGTTTTTTAATCACAATGGGATTCCAATTTTCAATGAAAACTATATTCAATTATGGAATTATCATAAAAATCACTACATTAAATTTTTAAGAATGGATGTCTTTACAGTGGTGAAGAATTCAAATTTGTCTGGTATCAATAGAGATTGTTTATCATAAGATGATCAAATGGAGTTGTATGATGATTCTAAATCCATAAATGATTTAGGGGGAGCCCCATCTAATTATATCTATATAATGGTGATGTTGTGTAAGCCATAAAATTCTTTATTGGAAAAGTTTCTGAATATTTATGAGGGTGACCCAAAAGTTATAGATGCAAAGCTATAGGTTCTACGGAAAAAGTATAAGGATATTAGAATGCACCCTAATGAGTCTATTGATACATTTTTTGATTATGTAAATGTTATTATATAATAAAGTCATGGTCTTGGATAAATTATTGAAGATTTAAAGATTTTCAAGTGTATTTTGAGAATACATCCACCTTAGTTCAATCCAAAGGTTTCTGTACTGGATAATAAAGATAAAAAAGAGATTACACTGGATAGATTTCATAGTACTATTATTACATATGATATGGGAAATGATGATAATGAGACTATGGAAAAGGGGAAGTACAAATAAGTGTCTTTAAAGTCCATGAATAAGTTCACTATTGACTATGGGAAGGAAAAGAAGATATAGATGAAGTCATTTCATTATTTTCATCAAATTTATGAAGAGGGAATGAAAATTTCCATGGGAAAATTCCACTTGCATGCTTTCGATGTGGAAAGGATTTACATTTTGCGGTGAGGCTCCCTAAAAATTTTCAAAATGATGATAATGATAAATTCTAAATTCTCAAGAATAATTATTTATCCTATGTCGAAGGTAAGACAAATTTTTATAAAAATATATTCAAAAAGAATAATTTTCTATCAAAAGAAGATGAAATTTTAGAAGAATACAATGTAGAAGAGATGGAGGAATGTAAGGATCATGATGCAGATTCTATATTGGAAGTTTTCAGATGTTCCTAGAAAAGGGAATAAAGTGACAGTGATGAAGAAGAAGTCGAAGGAAGAGTTGATATACAAACTGAATTAGAAGATGCACTTGAGTAAATATCCATTTATAGATCCAAAACAATGAAATCCAACAAAATTGTTCATGATGACAAACATTATATGTAGTAGCAGAAAGAAGAGAAGTCTAAGATGAATGAATAAATTGAAAAACTAAAGTCTTCACTGCTAGGAATCTTAGAAAAGATCACTGATCACATGATCAAAATAGAATAATGGAAAATATAAATTGATATCGTGACTAGGTTTGGATAAGGTCAAATAAAATGAATCAAATAACATGAAGAGAAAGTCATTAGCCTTCAGGAAATTGTAAAGGATTAAGATAAACTTTTGAATCTCAGTTCAACATCGGAAAAGTGTATCATTTGGGAAATTGAAAATATGCTGGTGGAGCATATTGTTCCATCATAACCAAAGCAACATTTAAATCCAAATGATAAGACTGATATGAGGCTTGATAAAAAATAGAAAGCAGTAATGGTTTAATTAAGTAAATTAACTTTTTCACTGAGATAGATGATTTATTTGGGTATGAATTAGAGCCAAGAATATCAAAGAACCCAAGAGAAACAAATTAGTGTAGTATTTCCACCGAGTAATTCACCATGAATGAGATGTTATTATTTTGGAAATATAATACACTCACAAAATGTCAGTTTCATAAACAAGAGGAACCGAAGGGAGAAAGAATAATAATGGTAGCTATATAAAACTTAATATTCCAGAACATAATTTAAAGGTCTCTATTTGAAGAGTGGAGGATTCATGCACAAGGAAAGATATTGTTCATCAACAATGCATAGAAATGTGTGGAAGAAGACTAAATGTGGACATAAGAAGTAATACAATGTTTCATAAAAAAATGAAAATGAAAAATGGGTGTTCATATCTAAAATAATAAGTTGGTTTGTCATACTCTGAGGAAGATAAATATTATCAATCCATAGTGAGTATGAAGTCAAATAGATAGATCAAAAATAAAAGAGCTAAGCAAACAATGGTTTGAGAGATTTCTTTTAATACATCAGATCGCATGGGAATACATATCATCGATAGTGGATGGACCTATCATATGACAAGAATTAAGGATATTATGAGTGTAATTTGGAATGATATGGAAGGTATCATATGATTTGTTAATGATGAAGGGTGGAATATTTTTTTCTTAGGAAAATCGACGTTTTGGGAGAAAGAAATGAGACGTGAAGATGTTCAGGTTTTTGAAGGTCTATGTCACACCATGCTAAGTGTAAGTCAACCTTTAAACTTGGGACATGCCATAATCGTTATAAATAAATTATGTGTCATCAAGGAAAAATATGTTGTAGTGGTGTTTCAAGTAAATTTTAAAAAAGGGAATCTCTACCTTGTGAGTGGAGAAGAATATTTGTGATTTCTATCCAAGGAAGAAAAAAAAAAGTTATGGCATAAACATCTTGGTCACTATATCTAAGAATCCTTAGAATATATAATGAAATTTGATGATGCTTGATGACTTATTTGATATAATGTGTTTGTAAAAATATGTTTGATGCTTTTCAGTAAGGGAAAATCATTCTGAAGACAAACATTAAAAAAGAGAAAAGTTCAAAAAATTGCTTCAGTTGGTTCATATTGATGTGTGCGGGAATATTTCACTAAGATATTTTGATGGGAGGAGATATTATGTTCTCTTAATTGATTATTTTTAAATAATGGCATGGGTTTCGATCATCACCCGCAAATCTAAGGTGTTCATTTTCATAACAACGCATTGAAGGGATGTTAAAAGATATTAGGCCAAATAATTTGAAATATCTGAATAGATAATGGAATAGAGATCACAAATATCCAAGTAGAGGATTATATTGAGAAATATGGGATAAGGAAACAGGTATCGGTAGTGATAACTCTATAGAAAAATGAAGTAGTTGAGATAATAAATCAAATTATCCATAACAAGTCTAGAACAATTCTCATTGAGAAAAGCCTTCCAAATAATTTTTTGAAAGTAGCAGTGATGAAATTAGTATACACATAAAATAGGGTTTTATTGTGTCTAAAAGAAGAGAATAATACATAAGAGTTATGGTATGGAAATAATCCAACTTTAAATTAATTTTGGGTCTTTGAAAGTAATTGTTTCATTATCAATAAGTAGAAACACAAGAAATTTTAATCCCATGGAGATGAAGGGATATGTATTGGCTACTCAAAGAAAACAAAAGAATATAAATTAATAAATAAGTGACTAGAAAACTTATTTGAAATCCATGATGTAACTATAATATAGAATTAACAGAATATTCAGCAAATACATGATCATCCCCGTGAGGATAGTGATTAAGAGATAAGTAGATCAAGGGATGATCTAGTTCCAAAGTCTAGTTCAGAGAAAGATTCATATAATGAGAATAATTATCACAAACTAGTATATTCATAAATATTGAATAGAAGAGATGAAATTTGTAGATAGAATGTAACTGGTGTTGAGAAAGAACTGGTGTAGATAAGAAGTATGAAGTCACTACAGTAAGAATTGTTCTAATCATAGGTAGAGCCCAAATTTTTTGAGGAATCAGCTTGAGATGAAGACTCAGTCCATGATATAAATTAAGAGCTTGACCTAACTGAGAAGAATCGGACATAGGATAATGTTTTGAGGCCAACAGAAAAGAATTTCATTAGGACTAAATGGGTCTTTCACAACAACATGAATGAAGATGATGTAGTGATTCAAAACAAATCATGACTGTGTGAAAAGATTACACTCGGATAGAGGGTATCGATGTTGATGAAACATTTTCACGTATTTAAAGGCTATAGAAAATCAGATTATTCTTGTCCATAACAATGACAAGAAAGTTAAAATATTTCCATATGGATATCAAGTCTGCATTTCAGAATGGGGTTCTGGAAGAAGAATTTTAAATTGGGAATCCAAATGGTTTTCTCATTAAAAAATATGATAATGGCATTTTTTGGCTAAAAAAGGCGCTATATGTATTGAATTAAGAACCAAGAACATTGAATTCAAGGATAGAATAGTTTTTTATAAAGATTGATTTTCAACATGGTGGAGTTAATTATAATATTTATATCAATAGTGATAATAATTGAAGAATTAGGGTGCTGTTATATGTTGATGGAATAATATTTAGTGGATGAAATGAAGCTTCGTGGACTCATTTTGAAGAACTCAGAGAAGGGAATCACGTCAGCATCTTGCACTAGGGTCTCAAGGCCACAGTCCCACACAAGGGTCTTATTTCAGGGTCTTTCTCTATGATCTCATGCAATTAGTTAGAGACCATGCTCTCATGAAAAGGTGGCTTCTAGTATCTCGTATGAGGGGATACATGCATGGATCTTACATAGGGGTATGACACCATAATATTTCACAAGGAGATACCCACATACATTTCTCTATGAATAGTATTTTTTTCTCATAAAAATTTTAATGGAGAAGAAGAAAATAGAGGACTTACACCATTCAAAAATACTTCTATAAAGAGGTTATTCTCTACTAAATTATAATTATTGAAATAATGACTTGGAATCACTTGAAGATCTTTCCAATGCTGAGTTAATTAGAATTTATATAGGAAAGAAATGGTTTTTCTAGTTTTCTGGAAAGTGAAAGTGTTGCATCCATGTGTTTTTATAAAAGTGAAGGAGAAACAAAGAAAGAGATTCAACAGATCATTTACCTAAAATAGAGGATGAATTCATTAGTAATAATGATTGTACCTCCATGTCTATAAACTGTATGTGGATCCATTCCAAATTAATGACAAATGGAAGAAGAAGGAGATGATCCTTTCCACCGGCAATGATCCATCAAAAGAGAGTTAGGGAGTGGCCCTTGGGAAAGTATTGAGTTGAACCAAATAGTTTTAAATGAAGTGATTCTGGTAATAGATGTGATCCATCCCAAACTATATAATTTAGCAGTGAGACTTAGGGGATTTGGTACATCAGGACATCGCCTTTGTATACTTCTTTGATGTATCCTAGTGAGGGTGAACCAATTAAAAATTTTGTGTATCTTTCATGATTTCATTTATGTTCATACACTACTATGGGAAACAGAGAGAAGATTGATGTGTTTGACCATGAAACAAGATCCAAAGGGTCGGTTTTCTTAATCAATTATACCTTGATTCACCACCCCCTCCCACCTTAGGGAATTTCAACTAGTTGGGATAATAATTGGTATCAAAGAGAAAGTTTGAAACTCATTGGTTCTATATCAGAAGAAGTAATAAAGTTGTTTTAATCACAAATGGATTCCAATATTAAATGAATACTATTTTCAATTATGGAAGAATCATAAAAATCACTAATTTAAATATTTATGAATGGATGTCTTTACAGTAATGATGCATTCAAATTTGGCTAGTATCAAGAGCGGCTCTTTATCATAATCTTGCCAAAGTGAGTTGGATGATGATTATAAATCAATAAATGATTTAAGGAGAGCCCAATCTAATTATATATATATAAATGTGATGTTTTTTAATCCCTGAAATTATTTTTTGGAAAATTTTTTAAATATTTATGAGGGTGACCCAAAAGTTAGAGATGCAAAGCTACAGGTTCTACGGAAAAAGTATAAGGATCTTGGAATGCACCCTAATGAGTCTATTGATACATTATTTGACTGGGTGAATGTTATTGTACAATAAATGAATGGTATTGGATAAATTATTGAAGATTTAAATATTGTAAATTATATCTTGAGAATATTTTCATCTTAGTTCAATCCAGAGGTTTCTGTACTGGAAGATAAAGATACAATGGAGCTGACATGGGATATATTTCTTAGTACTCTTATTGCATATGATATGAGAAATGATGATAACGAGACTATAGAAAAGGTTAATTATAAATAGGTGTCTTTCAAGTCCATGAATAAGTTCACTTTTGAATATGGGAAGGGAAAACAAGATACAGATGAAGTAATGTCATTCCTTTCATCAAATTTATGAATATAGAAAGAAAATTTCCAAGGGAAACATCCACTTGAATTCTTTATATTTGGAAGGGATGTACATCCTGCTGTGAGGTTCCCTAAAAAGTTTTAAAATGATGATAATGATAAATTTGAAATTCTCTAGAAGAATTATTCATCCTCTATGAAAGGTAAGACAAATTTTAATAAAAATGTCTTCAAAAAGAATAACTTTATTTCAAAAGAATAAGAAATTTTAGAAGAATACAATGCTGAAGAGTTGAAATAATGTAAGGATCGTGATGTATATTAAATAGTGGATGTTTTCAGAAGTTCCTAGAAAAGGGAATAATGTGAAAGTGATGTAGAAGAAGTCGAAGGAAGAGTTGATATAAAAATAGAATTAGATGATTCACTTGAGGAAATATCCATTTAGAGAGCCAAAACAAAGAAATCCAACAATGTGGTTCATGATGCCAAACATTATAAGCAGTAGCATAAAGAAGAGAAGTCTAATATGAATGAATAAATTGAAAAACTAAAGTCTTCAATGCCATATAGATTAGAAAAGATCACTTAGTATATGATCAAAATCGAATAATGGAAAATATAAATTGATATTTTTAATAGATTAGGAGAAGATCAATTAAAATGAATTGAATAACATGAACAGGAAGCCTTTGGCCTTCAACAAAGAGCTAAGGATTAAGTTAAAATTTTGAATCTCAGTTTGACAATAGAAAATCATATCATTCAGGAAATAGAAAAGATGTTTGTAGAGAATAGAGGTCCAACATAACCAAAGAAATAGTCAAATCCAAATGATAACACATGTATAAGGCTTGATCAAAAATAGAAAGTGGTAATGGTTGAATTAAGTAAACAAACTTCTGCATAGAAATTGATGATTGATTTGGGTATGAATTAGAACCATAAACTTTAGAGAACCCAAGGGAAACCCATTAGTGCAGTATTTTCACATAGGAATGCCCCATGCATGAGATGTTATTGTTTTGGAAATATAATACACTCACAAAATGTTAGTTCCATAAACAAGACATATCGAAAATAGAATGACTAATAAAGGTATCTATATAGAACTCAATATTCTAGAACATAATTTTATGGTACCTATTTTAGGTGTGGATGATTCATGCATGAGTAAATATATTGTTCATCAACAATGCCAATAAATTTGTGGAAGAAGAGTGAATGTGGACATAAGTAGTAATACAATGTTTCATCAAACAAGATGAAAATGAAAAATAGGTTTGCATCTACACAAGAATAAGTTGGTTCATCACACTCTAAGAAAGATAAATATTATCAATCCATAGTGATTATGAAGTCAAATAGATGTATCAAAAATAAAAGATCTATGAAGCCAATGGTTTTAAAGATTTCTTTTAAAGAATCAGATCTCACTAGAATATATATCATTAATAGTGGATGGACCTATCATATGACAAGAATTAAGGATCTTCTTAGTTGAATGTACAATGATAAGGAAGGTATCATATTATTTTTTACTGATGAAGGCCATAAGATTTTTTTCTTACCAAAATCGATGTTTCGGGGAAAAGAAATGAGACGTGAAGATTTCCAGGTTTTTGAAGTTCCATGACACAACATGCTATGTGTAAGTCAACTATTTAACATGGGGAATTCCATAATCGTTAAAAATAAATTATATTTCATGAAGGAAAAATATTTTCTAGTTGTTTTACAAGTAAATTTTAAAAAAGGTAATCTCTACCTTGTGGGTGGAGAGGAAGATATGTGCTTTCAATCCAAGGAAGAAGAAAACAAGTTATGGAATAAACATCTTGGTCACTAGATCTAAGATTCCTTGGAATATCTAATTAAATTTGATGCTGCTCAAGGACTTCATAGATTATCATGTGATTGTACTAATATGTGTGATGCTTTTCATCAAGGGAAAATCATTCTAAATACAAATAGTGAAAAAGAGAGATGGTCAAAAAAACTGATTCTGATAATGAAATCAATGTCTAATGGTGCATTTTATCTTGTAAGATTGTATATTTCTTGGCTAAGTAAGAAACATGATTTCATTTCATTGTTCACCATAGAAGCATAATATATTGGGGCCACTCATGTTTTTACATAGTTATTGTGGATAAAGCAATAACTTGATGATATGTGAGTTGAATTAATGACTCTGATTAGAATCCATTTTGATAATTCAAGTTCTATAAATATTAACAAAAATTTATTCTATCACTATAGGACAAAGAAAATTGAAATAAAGTATCTTTTTATAAAAGATATGGGCTTGTGAAGTTGGAGTATGTTCGTATAGAACTATTGGTTTGATGCATTTTGGAATAGTCCATACCCAAATGGATCATTGGAATTTCATCGACTGACTCTTTCAATTCAATAAACTCCCCACACTTGAAAATGCGTGGATTCGGGACCCCCTCTCTCCAAGGTATGATGTGTTTTTCCCTGATAACTTGATCTATGTTCTTTACCCTATTTCATAACATAGTAAAGTAACCTTCAGGTTCATTCACAAATGGGGTGAAATTTTGACTATAAAGGGAGAAAATATTTTAATCAAAATTGGGGAGAAGATGATTGGGGTAGTAGAGAAGTATGGGGAGTTTTAAATATGATGATGTTAAAGGTGATCTATCAATGGTTATATATCATGAAAGATGAGGTTCATGATGAATATAGCTGAGTGGATTTTGAATGAAGTGTTTCATTGATGAAATTTTCATGATAATCTTGTTTCCCTTGTCGATCATGGATCATGTGGTCTTAGTGTATGTGTTGAATAAATCTCATATAGCTATTAGAATTGTAAGAAGAAACTTTTTGGAAGACGATTGAAAAATCTTTAATGTGGTTTTAAAATGTAAAGAGTTGTCAAGAAACCCAAAGGTGGGGTTTGTTGGGAAAAAATTCACCATGATGGATATTTTTGGTTGATTTTGTTTATTGATAATATTTGAGGTTTTTTATAAAGGTTGGTTGTCAAAGAACACAGGAAAAGTGTGAATTTTGAATTGAACTTGTGGAGAAAGAGTGATGAATTGATCTCACAATGTGATCACATGCAGCAGTCATGGGTGAATTTGGAACTCGTTGTATTGTCCCTAAATTTTTGAGTATATTTTTTTAAAATTATATGGAATTATTTTTGAGATCGCACGCTTTGACAGCACATGATTCTGAGGCCCGGTGACCCTGGAATGGAATTTTAATCATTTTTAAGGTACATTCTGTAAATATATGCACATGATTTTCTAACTTTTGAACTGGTGCATAGATCAAAAATCTTAGGGAACCATTGAACTCAGAAGACTAGGATTCTCCTTGAAAGGACTTATCTTCAACCAACAAGGGTCGGACAAAAATTTTATTTTTTGGACATTTCAAAAAATAATAAAATAATTTTAAATATGTTATTTTATTTCTTTTCTCAACCATTGAATGACGGGCGGTGGTGCTATGGTGCGGTGATGAGGTTCCGATGAGGCGCAATTAAGGAATTCCCTTAATATCTCATTGTGCAAGTGTAACCACTATGTTGTTTCATAAATGAAACAATATAACGCCGCAATGTCGCAGCATAACATAAACATTGTGACGTGTTCCCTTTTTAATTAGCTAATGTGTTGGAGAGTTGGGAATTAAATCATGGGCAATTCCATGACGAATATCCGGAGAGTTTCCTCTCCAATGAAGAATGACAAACGTCGGTGTAACATCATCAACTTTGATGTGACTCAAAGAAAAAATATGATAAGAAAAGAGTGGCATCATCCTCTTGAACCCTCAAGGATAGGACGCTATTGAAATGAACATCAAACGAGATAGGGGTTTGATTTTGGTTTTATGATTTTTCCTCATTATTATTCTAAAAAATGAATATGGATTAACCCATGAATATGTTAATCCACAGATCATGTGTTCTTACGGGCGGGTTTAATCCTTGTGTTTTCTATTTCGAATTGATTTTATTATTGATATAATTGTAATCACGAGGTGTTATTTCTTTAAACCTCAAATATGGAAGGTGCGGTCCAACACAAACAACGCCTGATAACCTCTACAAGTGCATTCTGGGTGGATGAATTCTTAAAATAGAGGAAAGGTGGTTTAGATCTCTTCAAAGAGAAGGCGGAAGCATTAGGATCCTATAGGCGTAGATAGATCGAGAAACAGACCACCAGAGCAACTCCGATGGCTTGTTGAAGAAACTGATGACGTTCTGGTGTTGGCGGTGGCCACATGTGGAGGGGGGCGGTGCACCCGTCAGCGTGTTGTGGTGGCAGGGGACCAAAGTGTCATGGAGGTGCGGTGCTGACCAATACCCTATGGAGGTGGCGGCCAGCGTCCGGGGTGCCCTCGCGATCGGTGGAGGCTATAACCACAGTGGCCTCGGTGCGGGAGACTCGCAGCGCATCACTAGCACCGCGTTAACCGAGTCAACTAGGGGACATGGTCTACGGGGGAAGAGGAGGGCATGACCAGTTTAACTAGTTGTGTGTTAGGAATACTAGAAGTTGTTGTGCTCTGTCCTTATAGAGGAATTGGCCTGTTACGGCGGGCCAAACCCACATCGTCGGACCAGATCTGTGTAGGGTCGACCCGGACTAGGTTGGCCCAAACTCAGACCCAACCGACCCCTTGTCTCACTAAAATGCATGTGTCTCTCAAACCAGGTTTCTATTTGATGCATCTTCATTTGAATTGGGAGCCTTTCGATGATATTTCCCTTTTGAGATACTCTACATGAGTTTTGGAGGAGGTTGGATTATGACATGGTTGGATCGAACTCGAATCCAATCCGGCCCTTTAAACAAAAAATCCCATATCTTATAGACTGGGCATCCGTTCAATGCACCGTCTATTGCATTGGGAACCTTCCAATGAGATGGTCCTTTTGGTTGCTCTATTTTGTACATAGTGGCAGTTAATATATAACTAATAGCTTGAGGAGCAAATCATCCTAAAATCAAGCATGCTAAGTGTGGGAATCCAGTGGCTAGATGTGATGTGAAGAATGAATAGAGACCCTCTGTGGATCATCTCCTAGAGATCCTATGTGGATGAGCTCCTAGAGACCCTATGTGGGTTATCACCTTGTTACTCCATCTGGGTCAGCACCTAGAAACCATATGTGGGTCAGCACCAAGTGTCCATGTGTGGCTCAGCACCTAGATACCCTGTGTGGCTCAGCACCTAGCGACCATATGTTGATCAAAACCTAGTGAATATATGCATATAAGTGCCTAGAAACCCCATGTGGATCATTAGTAGAGCCTCTCAATAGAATAAGATGATCTATATTTACAACTAATCATCTTTACTTCTGTACTTATGTTATACCTGGTGTGAGATGTGTCTTTTGCTTTGTGTTTTAGGTTGAGATATTTCTTTGTGATATTGCCTTTGTGGATTTCAGAGAAACCTTCGGGGGTATTGTGGTCCCTACTGAGTCTTGTTATACATAACCCTACACGAGCTTCGCCCGAACCTGTTGTATCTTTTTTAGATGATGTAAATCTTTGATTGGGACTTTGGGGATCCAGGGCTAGATGATGCTCAGATGTGGATCGATAGACGTGGTGTGCTGTAGTGACATCTAATAGTGACCTATAGCTACCCTTCTGGTAGGATCCTTAGGGGATGACTTCCAGAGCTATTATTTCTTTGGATTTACTTTCCATTAAGTTGGGATTGTATTCTATCCCCTTCACTTTTAGTTTACATCTTTCACTCTCAATGGTGGTACTTTTGTGATGGTTGTTTTATTTTCATTCCTTTGTGGATATCTTGGTGAAGTATTCCTTGTATGTATGTGTACAGGTTTAAAGGAAATGTTTTCCCGTTTTGGGAAATTTCTTTCCGGTGCTAGTAACTAGCCCCTAGCCTACAGAAGGCGGGCTTGGGGTAATCATGGCATGGGCCCTGGGGGAAAAGTCGTGAAAAAGTGGTATCAATAGGCAGTCAGTTGAACTAAGAGCCTATATTTTTCAGTGGAGGAAATAGTGTTAAGTTTCTAGAGTTTGGATTTCAGTCTGAGGAGTCCAGTGTTGGTGTGGCTACTAATTTATCCATACACCAAGACCCTGAATTCTATTTTCCAACTCAATACATGAAAACACTAGTTTCATGTGTTTTGGAAATATTTTTCTCTTGATGTATTTTGAGTCATCTCAACGGGTATAAATTATTGACCATGTTGTATCTATTTCCCTATAGGATTCCTCCACAAAGATAACCAGACATGATTATAGTGAGAAATCACGATGATGGACCACTGAGTGATGAGGTACCGGTGCGGGGACAACTTACTGTGATAGAACCTTCAGGTGGTGTACCCACAACACCACTACCCAGAGAGCATAAGTTTCTACCAACCCCACTAGTGTATAGTGCACGCTGACTGAGCACACTGAATGAGTTCCAGAATTAGAGGACTCTGAGGTTTTGAGGTGTGATTGATCCTCATGAAGCCGAGTATTGGCTGGAGGTAGTTACATGTGTTTTTCTCCTAGTAGAGACACCTATAGACCAGATGGTGGTCCTAGCCGCTATCCTTTTTCAAGGAACAACAGGAAGATGGTGGAACTTGATGCTCCAAACACCTGAGAAAGCAACCCTGACCTAGAATGGACTTTGAGAGCCTCTTCAAGGTGGAGTTCATACCAGGGACACTACACTCAGTGTGTATTCAAGAGCTATTGTACCTATAACAGGGATGCCTGATAGTGGCCTAGTACTCAATGTGGTTTACCAACCTCTCCTGCTACTCCACCAACATGGTATGAGAACCTTTCTTCAGGGCCCAAACCATTGAGTAGAGACTCTGATGGGAGATCAGGGCGTCGATGATTCCTCTCATTATCCCAAAGCAGGTTAGAGTGCAATAACGAGCTCTGCTGGTGGATAGATTCCTAAATGAGCAGACACCGACAGTGAGAGAAACCACCGGATGACAGGTGTTCGATTCATCTTTAGCAGGTAGTAGGTAGACAATGTAGAGGCCCAAGTAGGCCATACCATCTGGAGGATAACCCTAGGATGTAGGGTTGGAGGTTCAGAGCTTGCGAGTCATAGGAGTTCATCTAAGGGCTAGAGATTGTTACTCTTGCGGCATACACAGAAACATGGCTCATGACTGTCTGAATACCTACATGAATGACCAATAGGTAGTCGAGGGACCACCAAGGTAGAGATAGAGGTTCAAATGGGGAGATCCACAAGGTAGTGGACACGGCAGGGGAGAGGCCGAGCAGCAGGCGGTGGACGACGGTTTGAGGTACAACCATCACCACCTCTAGGTGGTCCACCATAGGCTCAGGGATCCTACAGATAGGGGTAAGAACAGCTTCATAAGATGGAGGCATACAGCCAAAGTGCACTAGAGATGATTAGAGGTATGATTTTTGTCTAATCCACCTTATCTACAATTCTTATAGACACAGATGGCAGTCACTCTTTCTTTTCCATTGACCTCATTCGAGGCTCATAGATTCGAGTGGAGCCGTTGGCTCAATCCTTATTATTAGAGACAGCTACGGGATGGGATTCGATGATTACACACTGGTTCCTATAGTGTGATCCTACTATAGGAGGTGAGATCTTACACTAGGATCTTATAGTAGTAGCGTCGAGGCCTTACGATTTCATCTTGGGTATGAGATGGTTATCTATAGTCCATGCTCAGATCGAATGTTTTAGGCACACAGTGCAGTGTGTCTTCAAGGATGGGACCATGTTTTCCTTCACCAAAGAGAATATAACCTTTGCAGTATAGGATGGACTTTCTCAGAAGAGGGTGTAGATGATCACTCACCAGTTGGCTAGCGTCACCCTTGGTGCGATGGATGAGAGGACTCTGAGCTTTCCTATAGTGGTGGACGAGTATGAGGATGTCTTTCCAGAAGATGTCCCAACACCACATCCTTGAAGAAAGGTAGACTTATTCATTGATTTTTACCTAGTGACGACACCGATATCAACACTATAATATAGGATAGCTCCCATGGAGCATCGTGAGTTGAGGTTACAACTAGAGGACTTTTAGAGGAATGGGTTTGTGAGACCTAGTGTTTCACCATGGGTAGCCCCAGTGTTGTTTTCCAAGAAGTCAGACAGGAGCTTGAGGCTATACATGGACTTCCAGTGCCTGAACCAAGTGATGGTGAAGAAAATTTATACACTACCTTGGATTGATGACCTCTTCAATCAGCTAAAGGGGGTGAGGTGGTTCTCAAAGATCGATCTCAGATCAGGATATCATCAACTTCGGGTACGAGATGAAGACGTACCAACGATAGCCTTTAGATACTGGTACGGTGAATGTGACTTCATGGTTACTCCCTTCATCTTGGCCAATCCCTACAGTGTTCATGGAACTCATGAATAGGATCTTCGAGCCTTACCTCATTTGTTTTGTGGTAGTATTCATTGATGACATCTTGGTGTACTTAGTGTTAGAGGAGGAGCATGCTACACACCTGTGGATAGTTTTGGATACACTCTGAGAGCACCAACATTATGGTAAGCTCTCTAAGTTTTAGTTATGGATTTGGGAGATCCACTTTTTGAGACACATCATCTCAGAGGATGGAGTTGCAGTGGATCCGGAGAAGATAGAGGTTGTGCTTTCTTGGGATCCACCCAGGAGCGTGACTGAGGTATGGAATTTCTTAGGGTAGGCTGGGTACTACTAGATTTTTTTGCCTGAATTTTCCAGAGTAGCAACACCTTCATCATCCTTGACATGGACGGGCCAGCCTTTCGTGTGGATGGAGAAGTGACAAAAGAGTTTCCAGGAGCTAAGGTGGAGACTGACGAGTTCCCCCTTCTTGAGACTATCAGAAGAGGCTGTTGGAAATATAGTCTTATGAAATGAATCAGGTACCGGACTGGGTTGTGTCCTGATGTTGGATTGAGCAGTGATCACCTACGGCTCATAACAGTTGAGGCAGCATTATCAATACTACCTGACCCATGACATGGAGTTAGCAGCAGTGGTCTGTTCCTTAATGATGTGGAGACACTACAAGATGGGTGAGCAGTTTACAGTCTACTACGACCACAGGAGTCTAATGTATATCTTCTCAGATAAGGACATGAAATTGAGACTGTGAAGATGGTGAGAGTTCCTCCAGGACTATGACTTTGAGATATTCTATACTTCTGTGAATGGGAACATGGTGGCAGATGCGATTTGCATGACGTCTAGTTTACAACTACTGACTGAGGCAACAGAGTAGCTAGCCCTGATGTATATATCATTCATGGATGATGATGAAGAATTATACCTCTAGTCTATGACTTCCACTCTTGAACTCCTTTAGTGAGTTAGGGAGGCATAGCATGTGGATGTTGAATGTGAGGCCTAACATGATTAGAAATCCTCAGGACATGCACTAGTGAAGAAAACGTTTTTTATGCCGGTTTTTTTTATTTTTTACATTGGTTTTTATCTGATGTTATTAATGGCAGCATTATAAATATAGTTTTTTACTTTGTTTATTTTAAAAGAGTCGTAAAAAACATAAATTTGAAGAGCTTTTAATGTCATTTATTTAAGAACCAACATGGAAAATACATCAAAGGCTCAATTTATTACATCAATTATTTAATAACCAATACGGTATAAAATTTTTACTTTATTTATTATATAACCGACATAATATATCGCGCCTCTGAAGAGTTTTTCAGATCGTTTGTACAATAACTGATGTGACAAATACTATACGATGTTGATTATTAATTAACTGATGTAAATAACCATTCTACGAGAATTTATTTTATTTTTTATAAAATAACCAACGTCAAAAACAATCCCCCTAGGAATTTATTATGTCAGTTATAAATTAACTGACGTAAAAACCAGCCTATGAAGCGTTTTTCACTTCCGTTACACAATAACTGATGTAAAAAACAATACACGCCGTCAGTTATTTAATAACTGACATAAAATACCTTTATCTAGTGATTTATTACATCGGTTATTAAATTTACCAATATAAAAAACCATTTCCACAAAATTTATTACATTGGTTATAAAATAACTAATGTAAAACCCAATTTTTTTTAATAAAACCATGAAACTATTACTATGATCTACCAAAGTAGACCGGAAACAAGAAAAAACCAGACCTAAACCAGACCAAAACTAGACTAGCATCCATTATAGAAAAGCATTAGAAATAGACTAAAACAAGAAGAACTAGAGAAAAATTAAACAATCAAATTTATAACATTCAAAACATAAAATGTCAACTAAAAAACCAAAATCCAACCAAAACAACTACCAAATAAACAATTAAAATTAAAATATTCAAAATTACATTTTACACTACAAACAAAATAAATCCAATCAAACCTGTAAAATAATTTGTCCATTCCACTTATAAGTGTATGACCTCTTGAGAAATATAGAGTTTAGTTTCATCAAATAGATACAAATTAAAAGTAATGTACTTAACATGTATAATGAATAAATCAAATGAAATATTATGGAAAATTTTTTAAGCAACTATAACCTAGTCAAACTTCGAAATTGTTCTAGTTGTAATTATTTCATTCATAAATTTTAACATATAATATCTGAATTCGATGAATCCTTGTTTTTCGTGAAGATTATGTTTAAATGAGTTTCAATTCAAAATATCATTTTTATGTAATACATTAAAAAGTAAATATTATAAATGGATATTTACCTTTACTTTTACATATTTGATCTTGGCACTCTTTCTCTTTGTGTTTTTTCAAAAGTAGGCCCATCCCCTGTTAGAAAATAATATGAATGGGATAAATTTAAAATTCATTATAATATAAACAACTATTAAGAAATTGAAACTTAATTTTCCAACATATTCTTAAAACTTCCCCACACATCTCCACGGACAAATAAAATCCAATAAAGTGTTTTCTCCCTTGGACAAAAAACACCTAACATCAAATAATAACTGATATAAAAGAAATTTTAAGGTTATTGGTTTTTTATTTTTAAAGATAAAGAATAATTTTCCATATATATGTTTCATACCACTCTCAAAAAGGCATCATACAACACTACGTGAATTTATTCTGTTCAAATATTTTAGTAATATAAAGTGTTCTTTGTTCCTCATTCAATGCATGTGCTTCAGGAGAGATCATATACGGGTCCATGAATCCATATACATCTATCTTCTCATTCTTCTCAAAAATGTTATAAAGATACCTAATAAAAAATAGAAATAAGTATACATTTTTAATAAATATAGCGTAGGTAAATGTGTTAAGTTACATGGAAAAAATATACACCACATTTATGCCCAAATTAACTCCAGTAACAAGCTCCTTGATATCATTTTTTATAATCCTCACATTTATTTCACATCCAAAAACATGAGCTTCCATTGTAAATGAACAATGATCTACCAAAAAATTTGAATATCTTAACAATTTATCAAGACTACTAGAATCTGTAGCTGATGTTCTATCCATTTTTCTTTTTTGTTGTCTATATATTTTTTCTTTACCTTTGATGTATTCCTCTAAATAAATAGAAAAATATATTAGTTTTAAAATTTCAAAAAAACTTTTACAAAAAATAAACTAATAGATATAACATACATATCTCTATGGTAATGAGTCGCAGAAGTCTGGATGGACAAACTAAAAATGGTTGATACTATGTCCAACTATCATCACCTCATGCGTAGGTAATGGTAATCAAGTTGATCTATCTATAATATCCTTTACAGTGACCCAATGATGCTCTACCTCTAACTTTTGAGGATGAACTATATCTCCTATACAATATACCAGCCCATATGAAACTATATGATGGTGAGGATCATCAACATACAACTCATAATAAGTAGGAAACTGTGGAGGAGGAGGATAAAAAATGGGGTCCATAGGCTGAGGTGGGGGAGTGGGAGCTGCTGGAAGAAGTGGAGGATAGATAATGGGGTCTGTCGGGGGAGGTGGTGGAGTGGGAGATGCAATCTAAAATTGTCTATGCATGTCTACAAACATACATTGTACCGAAACTATAATCTTTTCCTCCATCGTTGCATTAATATTATGATCTTCAGTCTCCAAGGATTCTATTTTTTATAAACACCCTCAATGGAAGAAGTTATAAAACATGGAAATGCTTTTCTTACCGATAAACCCATTGGGTATCCTCGTACACGACCGAGGTGTTCGGGCTTTCCCAATACTGTAGATAAAATATTTTGTCTCCCAGTAGCTTTAAGTACCCCATGTGTGCTCTTATCATCAAGATAATCCTGTATTAATTAATTGAATGTTTCTGGGATGATTCAAAGTATATAAATAATAGAATTAACTTAAATAAACAAAATAAATATCTTATAATCCTCTCAGCAATGATTATTGATTCTTCCGAAAGATATTACCTCCTTTTACCCATCTGAACTCTCTTCCATTTTACATGTCTATATGGAGGGGATGGAGGGGAAACCTTTCCAGATCCTGAAGACTCAGCTCTATGTTTTTTTAATTTTTCCGCAATCATTTGTTCTTCCAATAAACTAAACCCTCCTCGAGATAAATTGTTAGGGTATACATTATTATATTGGATCTCTTAATGAGATATCCATGTTTTCTATAAATTTAAAATAATAAATCATTAACAAAACATTAATAAGATCATTTGTATAAGAAATCTTGTAAAATATTACATTAAACATTCCAAAAAATGATTATTTTGTTCTACATTCAAAAAATTATTTCCATGTGTATTCATCTATAAAAGGATATATATGACATGGATTATAATGTTTCCTATGACCAAAAAGGAAATCATATGTGAGGGTAGATTTGAATTCCCTCCATCTTCTAATAGCCATCGATAAACATTTCCTCCTAACTCCTTCAGTGTTTGGAATATCAAATTTCATCTGATAAGAAAAGGTAAAACATATTATACTATAAAAATTTAATGTTTAATCAAAAAATAGAAAAATATCTTATAAAAATTGTCTCCCACAACTGAGATATTATCTTTTTTTCCACACTTCTCTATCAATTATAAAAAATGATTACTTTTCTTTTACCCTGAGTTGATACAAAACTCTTAAAATCTTTTTCATTTGGACCTCTTGGAATATCATTCTCATCAAACTCAATGAGTATCCTCTAGTCCTGGCTATAGGAAAGTGATAATTTTGGTAAATGTGTGTAGCCACATTTACCAACACTTGAACTCTTTTTTATTGGTATGTGAGAACAGGAGGAAGATTGGGGAACATCAAGAGGAGAATGTGAATGTTCCTCCCCAGAGGTATGATGATGATTTTCATCTCCAGAATCATGTGGTTAATCAACTGACTGATCTATCACTATCCTTCAAACAAAAAAAAGTAAAAATTAGTTCACAAATATAAAAATTCAAATATTATAATACTAATGCAAAAAAATGAAAAACTAAACTATGTTACGTAATAGTAAACATAGTAAATATCGTAATAATGTTAAACAATGGTAAATATGGTAAACATGATAGGGTAATTATCATTAAACAAAACCAATAAATCCATAATTTATGTAAAGGTAAACTATATCTAACCTTTTATGAAAATACTAAATGTAAACAAGAAATAAACATATGTTACATGTAATATTAGGAATGTACAAATGGATTGTTTTCCCAAATTCCTTTGTCATGATTGTTTCTTATGGCATAAACCATGTCTTCAACATTCTCATCATTATTTTTTTCTAATCATTCCATGAAATTAGGTATCTCACATAAATCAGCATCTTTATCAAGTTTATCCTCAATAACATGTTGTTTTTTCTTGTAAAACTATAGACCACTGCATATCTGATTGATCAACTATATAGAAAATATTTTTTTATGTGTTTCCATTATAAAATAATATGTTGTGTCTTCAAATCTATTCAGATTAACAATTTTCATTCCAAATTCATTACGTCTGACACTGTTGTTACTAATAAACCATTTTCAGCTAAAAACATGAACATTAATTTTAAAGTAATCAACCTCCCATATTTCGTTAATGACTCCATAATATTCACTTGATGCAGAAATTTGGTTTTTGTCTTCAAAACTCAAAAGATGCATTGCTTCTGCAAACACCAATACACCACTATTCTGAAATACGCCACTTCTATCTAGATATTTCTTATGAAATGTATATCCATTAATGTCATACCCTAATCATGTTATCACATTTAAACTTTCACCACCAACTAATAATCTTAATGTCTCATATACATTTAATCTACCAATTAAGGTCTTTTTAAACCATGGAAAAAATGTTTTGTTGTGCTCGTTCAAAATCCACCATTACTTCTTCTTTGGATGACATTGTTTCAATTCCTTAATATTCAATGTGATATATGTTTGAGAATAATATATGTTATTCAAGATGTATGAAATTACCTTATTCATCTATTCAGCTAACAACGATTTGACTTTCAAGCTATGAATCACCTTTCCCTCGTTATTAACTCATTAATGTCGAGATGGAGGCAAACCTATGTGCTCCACCGTAGCGAAGTATCTCATAAAAAACTCTGTAACCTCCTCATAAATATACGTTTCAATAATGTATGCCTTAGGTCGACATGTATTCTTAACATACCCCCTTTAATATTTTCATATACCATTCAATAGGATACATCCAATAAAGATATATAGGTCCAAAATACTTTATTTATCAAACCAGATAAACTATTAAATGCACCATTACATAAAAAGATGGATAAATATACATTTCCAATTGAAAAGGTATAGAAATTGCATATTTTTCCAAAATGTTCAAAGCATTCACACAACCCCCTTATTACAAATTGAATTGAAAAAATAACACACCTACATTATAGTCTTTTTGTCACGGATGAGAAATATTTCATGCAATGCAACTGGCAGAAGTTTTTGTATCATGATGTGAAAATCATTAGATTTTATACCTATCAACTTCAAATCCTTCACAGAGACAAAATTTTCAATATTTGAAGAATTACCTTGACGAAATTTGATATCATGAAGACACTAAAAAACACTAATTTTCTCCCTCTTGGATAATGTCTGACAAGCCATGGGAAGAAATCTTCACCTTCCATTTGAAGTGGGAGCTAACTCCAAAGGTATTCCCATTTATATTAAGTCTATTCTTGCATTCAGCCCATCTTTATTCTTTCCATTCATATCTACCAATGTTCCAACAAAATTTTCACAAATATACTTCTCCACATCCATGAAATCAATATTATGTTTTAATTCATGATATCATCAATATGGTAGCTCAAAAAATATTCACTTTTTCTTCCAAATATATTTATCATTACCATTTTTATGTGCCTTTCCCAATGTCACATCAAGGTTTTTCACCCTCTCAAAATACACTTCAGGGGATAAAGTTTTTGGAGAAATATCAAATTCTTATAAGCCATTGAATGACTTTTTTAGTCTTCAATAAGATATATACATAGGAAATATCTTTTGATTACCCATGTATATTATTTTCCTCCCATGATGCATTGGAAAATATGGAGTCTGTTGTTTTCAAATTGGACATCCTTTATGCCCCTTATCACTATATCCAGAAAAATTTCCATGCACTCGGAATTCATTTATAGTGAAAATAATAACTTCATTAGGTTTAAAATATTCTATTTTATAAGAATCATACACCCTAATACCATCCTCAAATAAAAGTTTCAAATCATCAATCAATGGTGACAAGAAAGTATCAATATATTTTATGGGTTTCTTTGGACCAAATATCATTATAATAAACATGACATATTTGGGATTCATATAAACATCAAGAGAGAGGTTATAAATTACCAACAAAATAGGCCATGAACTATGTGTACTACTGAGTCTTCCATATAGATTCATTCCATTTGTGCACAACCCAAGTATGAGATTTCTAATTTCATTTTCAAATATAGGATACTGCTCATAAATTTTCTTCCATTGTGGAAAATCAGCTAGATAACATATTTTTCCATAACATATCCTCTCATTTGCATGCATATTAACCTTTTTGAATCATGTGAATTAGAAAATAATTGTTTCAAATGATGAATTATAAGAAGATACCAAAGTAACTTAGAAGGGATCTATGTAATCTCTACATCAACCTGTGATTTTTCTTTCAACTTATACCGCAGTGTCCCATATTTTGGACACTCTAACATAAATTCATATTCCTTCTTATATACCATATAGTCATTCGGACAAGAATGTATTTTCTTGTATCACAATCCCATCAGGTATAATATTTCCTTGGCATTATAATTTGAATATGGAAGTTCATTGTCTTTTGGGAGAATGCATTTCAACAATTGTAGCAGCTCTGTAAAAATTCTATCACTCCATCCATGTTTCTCCTTCAGGTTAATCAATCTTAACACCGCTACCAAAATTGTAAAATCCATACAACCAGGATACAATGGTTTTTTAATAACACCATATATACGTTCAACTGTCGGTTCTATCTCAATTTGTTCTGCTGCAATATCATGAATCATTTCTTCAATTCCATCGGAGTTACCATCTTGAGAATCATCATCATCAAAAGATCTATAATTCTGTCTAGTTTCACCATGCCAAATACAAGGGTTGTAACTCAGATTAAAACCATAAAAAATCAGATTATATTTGATCTCTATACTTTTCATCTTCTTCATATTCCAACATTTCAAGCATGGATAGAAAAAAATCATTTCTTAGAACATTTTGATTAGAAAATTCCAAATAGGCATCAACACCTTCTGCATATTCATTACTCATTCGCTGTGCTGTAATCCAACTTCCACTCATTATTACCTATAAGAAATATCAAAATTATACATCTTATTAATATATTCCAATTTTAGATTTGTATGAAAATTATCATAATTTTAATGTAAAACAATTTTGAAATATAAAACAAATATATGTGTATTTGAAAAATATATACATGAAAATAATTCTAAAATGAAAATATATTTAGATATAATAGGTTTATATTTATATGTAATATTGATATAATTTGAAGGTAATTTTTTTTTGAAAAAAACAATTGGGAATAGATGTGTTAGTAATTAGGGATTGGGGAACATTTAAAGGAAATATTCTACTCGATTTCTATCAATATAAAAAAGTTATTCATATAATAGAAAAGTTTCCAATCAAATTATTATATGATGATAATAAAAAACCCATGAAAAATTGTCAATGGGTCTGAAAGTAAAGTTTAATTTATAATGGATATCCTTTAGAAAGAAGAACATGATTTTGCTTGAAGATATTATCCCAAAATAAGTTGAAGTAGAGGAATTTGAAAACAATAAAGACTTCTAGTAATAATGTATTACTTCTATCAATAAAAAAAACTTTCAAGAAATTAATTATGAAATCACTGATGTTGATTGAAGAGTAAACCTTATTTTTATATTAGAATATTCTCTTGAATGGATCGATGTTTGGAGGGATAATTTGAAAATCATATTAGGATTACATATCTCTATCATATAGATCATGATATAATAGTATAAATTCATCTTGGATCCTTTCTTCTTAAGGTACACAAATATTACATCCTAGTGCAACTGGATACAAAATTCACCCTTCCATAAACATGAAATATGAAGTATAAATATTAAAATATGTATAAAATCACCATCTTGATCCAAAGAAGTAGTTATTCAGGGGTTAACATATCTAGTGAGCTCTCAAAGATCTTGATCAATAAGAATCCTTTTATGTACAATAAGGCAACACACATGTAAATCTTTATATACTTCTTAATGAGTAATTTAAAATCACATAACCCATTCATCCGATGATATTATGAGCTCTTATCCACAAAAAATACATTATTTAAGTCTTTCATTTCTCTAAAATCATATTTGACATGTAAATAGAAGTAAAAAAATAGTTTAGGATAAATTGGGATATCATTATTAGAGAAAAATATACCTATCCTTATCATTGAATGACTACTAACATAAGAAATTTTTACAATCATTCACCTTCAATTTATTTTTCTTCAATAACATCTAGAGACATCAATAGAGGATTACATAGCTCAATATGATGACTATATTCACCACTATATCTCTTGTGTCCAACCAAGTTTAGTTTTAAAGAGAATGATATAGTAAGTTAGTTTAGATTCAAACAATTAATAAATAGTTTTATCATATAAAGAAAAATTAAATATCGAATATAAAAGGAATTTTAATTTGAATATATTACCAAAATTATTAATTAAAGAATGATACAATTATTAATCGTAAAAAAATGTATTGAATAACTTATTTGGTTGTAAGGTTATAGGGAAGAACTTGCACGATAATGATTTCATGGTATCACACACATGGAATTACACACACACATGATAGAACACAAATGGTAGCAAAAACAATTGTAAAAATTGCATGATATCACTCCCATGGTTTACTTTATCAGAAAAGAACATCGCATGGTATAAAATAACACTATGAAACTTACCATTAAAGCAAGAACAATGATAGAAAAATAATATCTCAAAACATAAATTTAGGTCATCGCAAAAAATAATGAATGAAACTAAGGTGTGTGAGGCTTACTTGAGTTTTGTGAGCCAACCTGATAGATCCAGTGATAATAAAGATGATTAATGATTTTGAAAAAATAAGGTTAGAGGGTATGACTTTGAAGAATCATTTTTAGGTTTTCCACATGAGAGAGACAAGTCACAGGTCACCGATCGAAGAAAACAGAATGACAACATATGGGTCTCGATAAATCATTTAAAAGATTTATCACATCATTATTAAATAACTGACATGATAAACTTTTTTTCATGTCATTTATTTAATAACTAACATGATAAACTATTTTTTTATGTTTAACAGGTTGGTTATTTGATAACTGACATGATAAATCATCAAGATTTGATTTATCACATCGATTATTTTATAAAAAACGTGATAAATCACCTATTTTTTTTGCTTTATCACATCTGTTATAAAATAACCGACCTGATAAATCGATTATCTACATTTATGATGTCGGTTAAAAAATAACTAACATGATAAAAAAAATTATAGCTTTTCATGTTGATTGTATATAACTGACATAAAAATGATGACATGGTAAATGTTTTCTACACTAGTGAGGCTTCTAGTAGATTTTTGATAGGTGGGGATAACGACATCCTTTTAAGAGGACACACCATAGTAAAAATGAGATTACGGGAGGAGGTGTTGAGGCTGTTCCATACATCCCATTTGGCAGTACATCTTGGTGTGTCAAAGATGTACTCGGACCTCCTATGTCAGTACTGGTGTCCAAGGATGAAGAAAGTGGTGGTAGAGTTCATTTCAAGATGCCTCACTTGACAGCAAGTGAAGCCCAAGCATCAGGTCCCAGGAGACTTGGCACAACCACTTGAGGTACTAGAGTAGAATTTGGATGGTATCTCCATGGACATCTTGATGGGGTTACCAGGCATAGTCAGGGGCCATGACTCTATCTGGTTGATCATTGACCAACTCACCAGGTCGGCCCACTTCTTACCTATCTGAGAGCAGGGATCGGTAGAGGGTTTGGGCTACCTCTACATTTAGAAGATAGTATGGCTTCACGGGGTGCGTTCAATGATTGTATCAGACTGTGATGCACTCTTTACATCCCGGTTGTGGAAGGGGTTGTAGGGGGCATTCAGGACTCAACTGTTCTTGAGCATAGCTTTTCACCTCCAAACAGATGGTCAGACAGAGTGGACCATACATGTAACTACCCAAACTTTTATTAATGAAAATTATTCTTGATCTAATTAAATGTATTATTATTTAAAATGGTTTTATGACATATGCACTTACTTGGTTTTATGTATTTGTATTTTAAAATATCATTAAGAATTATTACCTTTACTAATATAGTTTTTGAATAGTGACCACAATATTAGTTTAAATATATGCTTTTAACAAATGCAATTTACTTAGAAAAAGGAAGCGATGACCTCATCCAGTAGAATTGCTTCATACGAAGCCAATTTTTTAGAGCTCGTAAATTATGTAGCATCACTAGTATTCAGTCTTGACCAAGACCAATCTGATCATCAACATGTTAAGTTTGAACAGAACTACCTACGGGAGAAGTTGAAGTTAATAGACCGGAGAGATGTTATTTGAGCCTCCCCAAGAGTGTGTCACCATCACACACCTTACCCTTATGTCTTATACATGTGTTTTAAGGGGTTATGTAACAAGACCCCATCACTATGATTATGTGCATTATTTTTATATATAATATGCATTCATTTTATTATTGTTACATTGTAAATAGATTTTTAAGCACAAACAGTATTTTTAGTTAATATTCAATTAAGAAATCAATTTTGAGGAATTACTTGATTTTTGAATTAAATAAGTTTTTAATAAAATATTATTACTAAATTAATTTTTATTAAATATAAATGTTCATATAATTTTTTTATGAATACAATTGCAATTTTTATTAAGGTTTGAATGTAGTTTTTGTCAAAACCCATGAATTTTCAATAAATGCCAGTTTTTACAATAAAAGTAAAAATTCACATATTTAGAAATTTATTTAGATAAAATGAATATTAATTTTGTAATCATGATGTTGAAATTATCCAATGCTTAATTTTTCATAATTTTTTGAGACAGTCGAATATTTGGGTAAAAATTAAATAGAGTTTAAATAAATAATGTGTTTTATGACATCGTAATGACCCTATAGTGATGTAATAAAATACTATAAAAATTATTTTCGGTCAATATATGTTTTACCTTTAAAATAATGTGATTTTATATTTTTTTATTAATTTTATGGTGCCTTAGTGGACCCTAAAATACTTATAAAACATTTTAACTTTTAAAATGATATCCTTGAGAGTGTGACTAACCTTCACATAACCAAGAATAATATTTTTAGAATTTAGGCCATTGGACTTATAAATTAATTTTTTCCAATAGAATTTGTAAAAAATCATGGTTTGGTATGTGTTTTTGATTAGTTTAATGTGTGGTGTCCAAAACCCAAATAATAATGAATTCCCTCTCTTTTCCTATATAAACCCACCAAAGCTCCCAGTTCTATTTACTCAAAACCCTTGGTGCATGTCCCTAATATACCATCCTCTCTCTAGTATCCTCCCAAGGAGCCCCAATTTCTCAAGAGTCATCTCTCGAGCCTCTCCAAAGCCTTTGGATCACACATCCAAGTAAGGAATTTCTTCCTTTCTCATTTGTTTCCAAATATCTTTATGTTGTTATACCCTTTTTCAACTAAAAAATTTTGGGTATGATTTGGAATCTCCCCATAATTCCTTCCTTATGTTTGAATTATGAGATACCACTTTATATCTCCTTACTTCCTCCCATGTACACATGTTACCATGTAGAAATTCTTTAATGGATTTATCTCTCCTCATTTACATTCAAGAAATTATTTTGTATTATGAATCTAAATTCCATTACATATGTTGGGACATGTTTCTGTATTAAATCCTTACTATCTTTTTCATGTAAATATTATTAGGCAACCCTTTTTCTCTCATCAACAATTTTTATAAATTCTTATATCATGCCGTTATGCTGCTGAAATTTCACCGTGATTTTCCCAGCCAAAGTCATTGTGTAGTAAATACAATTCCCATTTAACTGTCAACGGAATTCACCTTTATGCATATTTACTTATTGATTATAGAGTTTCATATACAAATTCCACATTCCTTTCTCATGGAAAAAATTATTGTGCTTAATGAATCCATGTTATATGATTGATATGGCACACATATGCATTAAATGAAATGATTAAGAAGGGTGCACCCTGATAATGTTTCAATGCATTGGGTAAAGATTAGTATCATGATACATCAAGTGAAATTAGGGTTTACTCATTTTAATTCAAGTGAAATGAGGGTTTACTCATGCTCCATTTTCAATGAGTCATGGATCATTCTACTATCATGTAAAATATTGATGTTACATTTCCATGTTTTCATAATCATGCAATATCATGACTTTATGTTCATGTTTCTCTTATTCTCCATTTATATGAATATTGTCCAAAATGTACTGTATTCTTTATGTTATGCCTTCTTTACTCCCTTAATGGGATTTATAGATTACCCTTTTCTGATGCATGTCCTCAGGTTATCCCATGCAATGATAAGTATGAAATAATGTGTGTGGTCATGTAAAAGATGATTTCAATAATATGTGTATTTCATGTTTTAAGTTGTTATGTAATGTTCCTAATCCCAAAAGACACTAGACCTCTCAATCATGTATTTTTTATCAACTGAATATTTTTTGTAATAAATTATGTTTAAGTGTGAAATAAAGTGAAGGGTTCTTATAATACATACTTTGCATGACATGCTTTGTCCCTGTGTCCTAAATTTTGGTCATAATTGGGAGGACCTCCTACCACTGGTGGAGTTTGTGTGAATAAATAGCTATCACTCCACCATTGGCATGGAACCATTTGAGGCCTTGTACGGGCGGCCATGTTGATCCCCTCTATACTACACAGACTTAGGGGAGTCAGCACTCATTGGTCCAGAGTTGGTACGGGCTACAACTGAGAATGTGCAGATCATCCAGGAGTGGATGAGGACTGTATAGAGTAGGTATAAATATAATGTTGACTGGAGGTGGAGACCCCTGGAGTTTGATGTTGGAGACCATGTTTTCTTCGGGTCTCACCCCAATGAGGATTAAAAAGATTTTTATGGGCGTCAAGTAATCTCCGAGGTTCATCGGACCTTTCTAGATTCTAAGAAGAGTTGGAGAGGTGGAGTACCACCTAGCTCTTCCCCCACAGATGCACAGAGTACACGATGTTTTTCAGGTGTCACAGGTGACGAGGCAAGTGCGTGATCCATCATGTGTCATCAACTAGGGCGAGATGGATATTGACAATGGGGTGATGTTTGCAGTGTTCCTGGTAGAGATAGAGAATCGAAAGTAGTGACTCTTCCCCCATAGATGCACATAGTGCATGATGTTTTTCACATGTCATAGCTGAGGATGTAAGTGCATGATCCATCACATGTCATCGACTGGTGTGAGTTGTACATTGACGATGGGGCGATGTTTTTATATTTCTCTATGGAGATAGAGAATTGAAAGTGGTGAGTCCTTCATGGATGTTCGATTCCTCTGGTGCACGTTCAGTGGCAGCATGGGAACCTCCAGGAAGCACATGGGTGCATGAGGCTTAAATTCGTGCTTAGTACTTCCATTTGTTTTATTAGCCTTTTTTTCTTTCAGGGACATAAATCCATATTGTGGAAATAATTTCATGTCCCAAAATTTCTGTGTAATTTTTTTTAAAATTATATGGAATTATTTCAAGACCACATGCTTTAACGTCATGTGATTCCAAGGCCCGGTGACCCCGGAACGGAATTTTGAACTTTTTTAAGGTATGTTCAGTAAACATGAAAGCAGGGATTTCTAACTTTTGAACCTGTGCTCAGATCAAAAATTTGAGGGTACGATTGAACTCGGAATGTCGAGATTCACATAGAATGTAATTAAATTTAACAGGCAAGGGTCGAATAGAAAAGTTATTTTTTGAAATTTTCAAAAAATAATAAAATAACATTAAAAAAGTAATTTTATTTCTTTTCTCAACTATTGAGCTGCGGGCAGCGGCGCTGCGATAGAGTGACAAGGCGGTGATGAGGCACAATTAAGGAAGTCCTTTAAGGCCTCATTGTGAAAACATAACCAATATGCTGTTTCATTTATGAAACAACGAAACGTAACAACGTCGTAGTGTAATAGAAACAATGGGATGTCTTCCCTTTTTAATTAGATAATGCATTGGAGATTTGGGAATTAAATTATAGGAAATTCCCTGATGAACCTCTAGTGAGTTTCCTCTTTAGAGAAGAATGAAAAATTATAGTTGAATGACGTCGACTTCGACGAGATTCGAAGAATTAATTTGGGAAGCAACGAACGACGTCGACCTCTTGAACCATTGAGGATGAGACACTACGACAACAAACATCAAATGAAGTAGAAGTTTGATTTTGGTTTTATGATTTTCCCTATTATTATTCTAAATGATGAACACAGATTAACCCACTAACAGGTTAATCCACGGATCATGCGCTCTTGCGAGAGGGTATCAATCTTTAGTTTTCAATTTGGGATTAATTTTATTATTGATAGAATTGTTGTTCATAGCCTTCAATACGTTAAACCTCTAACGTGGAGGTCGCGGGCCAACACGACCAAGGTCTGAGCCCCTCCGCATGTGCATTATTTGTGGATGAATTCTTGAAATGGTGTCATGGTGGGTTAGAGGTTGTCGTAGTGAAGTTGGAAGCCTCATGATCTCGTAGGCATAGACAGATCGATAAATGGACCACTTGAGAAACATCGGTGGCCCACAGAAGAAACCGCTTGCACACCAGCACCAGTAGTGTTGTGAGTGGAGGGAGGCGTCGTGTAGTTGCATCGCTGAACAGAACCACGTGGAGGCAGTGGCCCATATCCAGACTGCCTACAAAAATGGCGGATGCTGCAGCCATTGAAGCTACGACCTGGGAGACCCTCGACACCACTCTGGTGTCGCGTTGACTGAGTTAACCTGCAGACTCAGTCCGCATGTCAGTTGAAGGGTGAAGCCGATTTCACCACCCGTGTTTGCTGAAGACTAAACATGGCTATGCCACATACCGATAGAGGATTCGTCTCGCACCGATGGGATAGGCCCATCCTTGTGGGCTGGGACCAGGTCGAACCAGATCCGGTTTGGGTCAGGTCGTCAGGGTCAAACCGGACCCAGACCCAATCGGTCCCTGTCTCACTAAGGCACTCATATCTCTCAAACCATGTATCTGATTGATGTTTCATCAGTGGAGTTAAGACCCATGAGATGAGGAGATCTGTATAAGATACTCTAAATTATTTTTGAAGTATTTTTGCATAAATATGGGTTGGATCAGACTCGATTCCAACCAGGTCCTTCTTAAAAAAAGTACCTATATCTTACAGACCGTGTGTCCGTTCGACACACCTTATGTTGTGTTTGGACTCTTACGATGAGATAGTCTTTTGGGTTAATCTATGTAGGACTTCATGGTGGTTGAATTACAATAATTTTCTTGAGGATATGATCCTCCTGGAATGAAGTGTGCTAAGTGTGGGAATCCACTGGTTGGCTGTGATGTGAAGAATGAATAACGACCTTGTGTGGATTAGCTCCTAGTGAACCCTTGTGGATCTGCTCCTAGAAACCATGTGTGGGTTATCACCTAGCCACCCTATCTGGGTTATCACCTTGCGACCCTCTATGGGTCAGCACCTAGGGACCCTTTATGGGTCAGCACCTAGCTACCCTCTATGGGTTAGAACCTAGAAACCCTATGTGGATCAGTACCTAGCTACTCTATTTGGATCAGTACGTAGTGACCCTGTGTGGATCAGTAGCAAAGCCTCTCAACAGAATAAGATGACATAGCTTTACAGCTGATCATCTTATTTTTATAATTATGGTATGCTTGGTGTGAGATATGTCTTTTTCTTTGTGCTTTACAGTGATATCTTTCTTTGGGGTATTTTCTTTTTTGGATTTCTGATAGACCTTTGGGGGTCTTAGGGTTCCTACTAGGAGTTTTTATACTCAATACTAATTGGGCTTCGCATGTACCTATTGTGTATTTTGCAGATGACAGATAGCATTGACTGGGACTTTGGGTAGTCCGGGATAGACGGTGCTCAGAGGTGGATCGATGGATGTGGTGTGCTACAATGACATCTGACAGTGAGTTGTACCTACCATTCATATAGGATCCTTAGTGGAAGACCTTCGGGGATTTTATTCCTTTTTTTGTACTTTCCATTTAGTTAGGCTTGCATTCTACCCACTTTACTTTCAATTTACATATTTCCCACACAGTGGTGGTACTTTTGTGGTGGTTTTACTATTTTCTTTCTTTTGTGGTTTTCTTTGTGTGGTATTCCATGTTTGTGTGTGTACTGATTTGAAGGAAATAACTTTCCTTTTGGGATATTTCTTTCTGTTTCTTATCACCATCCCCTGACCTATGGAAAGTGGGTTTGGGGTTGTCATGATACGGGCCATGCGGGACAATTCGTGACACTCGTGATAGGTCCTGAAAAGAAATGGAAGATAAAAACACTAAAAATATTAATATTGACTTGTGATGTTGTGATGGGATCATAGGAAACCTGTGACTTTCTTTGAGTTTCATGATGGGATCTCGTACAACACTCATGATTGTCTTTGGATCTGGAAATGGGATATCATACAATGCTCATGATTGTTGTTGGATATTGTGAAGGGATCTTGCATAGAGCTCATGATTTTATTTTGATCTCGTGCTTGGATCTTGTGCAAAGGGAAAATAGGACTCACACAAAGTGAGAATGTAGATCAATGACTCATGCAAAGAACGAATATGGACTAGGGACTCCAGCAAAGTACAAACACAAATGAAGACAAGGGTCTCATGAAAAGTGTGAATACAGACCGGGGACTCATAAAAAGTTTGAATATAGATCAAGGACTAACAAAATGCACGAATATGGACTAAGGACTCACGAAAAGTGAGAATATGGACCAAGTAATCATGCAAATAATGAATACAGACTCACACTAGTGTTCGTTCTAGGGGTTCATGCCCGAATGTCACAGAGCATGTGATTCCCATGAGGTGGACAGTTTGCCATTAATTTTGGAGTTAACCTGGTCGATTAATGCCTACAAATACCCCCAAACCCATCCTTAAACATTGACTATGTTATACATAAAAAATTATTCTGCAAAAAAAATTGTGAAGGAGATTAGTGGAGAAGACTTGAAAAAGAGGTTCACAGATAGGAATTATGAAGGAGGATCATATATTGAATATCGTGAAGGAGTATACATGATTTACATCATATAAATGTTGTGCATGATATGAATAGGGTCTTTTGGAAAAGCATGATAGTGGTCTCACACCCCGTACGAAGGCAGACTCATGGAAGGAACTTGTGCTTAGCATGAAAGTATACGCTTAGAAAGAACTCTCACTAAGCATGAAATCAGACACGCACCAGGATCTCATTCTAAGGTCTCGCAACCAAAGTCTCTTACTAGGGTCTCTCACTAGGGTATCACACTAGGATCTCACTAATGGGTAAAATTCTAGGATCTCATGCAAAGGCAGGTGGCAAGATATTAGGCAAGGGGATATGCCCCAGGATCTCTCATAGTGATATCATGAAATAATATTTCTCAAGGAGATATGTGCTTACGTTTTCCAATGAATATTATCATTATCACATCTCAATTATGAAGGAGAAAAAGATAGGGTATCTACACCATTCGACAAAACTTTTAGAAGGAGGTTATTCACTGTTATATTTAATGTAGTGAAAGGAAGACTTGGCATAACTTGAATATATTTCGAAAGTGAAGGTAATAACTTTTTCTATTGTAAAGGGAATTTTATTCAAATTTTCTAGAAAGTGAAAGTGTTGCATCTAGGTGTTTTCATAGAAGTGAAGGAGAAACCCAGAAAGAGGTTCAACAGAGAATCTACCTAAAATTTTTGGTACATTTATTTGTAATATTTAAGGGACCTACATGTCCATAAACTATGTCTGGATCCTTTCCAACCCAGTGAACAAAATAAGAGGAAGAAGGTGATTCTTTTACACAAATAGTGGTCCATCAAAATAGAGTTAAGTATTTACCCAAGGGAAAGTAGTAATTTAACCCAAAACATTATAAGGCAGTGAGCCTTGGCATATAAGTTATCTAGCCTGAAACTTTTAATTTGGAAGGGAGACTTAGTGGATTTGGTACATTGGAACATCATTATTGTATGCTTTTTATAAATAGACATGTGACAGTGAACTGGGAAATTTGATGTGTCCAATGCATGACATAATTTCTTTTCATACACTACTATGGGAAAGATATATAAGAGTGTTTTTTATAATGAAAAAGATTCAAAGGGTTAGTTGTTTTAATCTTTCATACCTGGATTTACCCCCCCCCCCCCCCCCCCGAGGTATTTAACCTAGTTATAATCACAACAATGAATAATCAGAGTAAATGTGAAAAACTAAATACATGACGTAAATTTCCTAAATAAAAGTATCTCTTAAAGTTGTAATCTTATCCAGGGTATACGTGGGAGAAAATAATAGACATTAAATAAAATAAAACAATGACCTCACTTCTATTGTTTTCCCGAGTCTACTCCCTCATCTTGATCTAGTTCTAAACTTTCCTCTATAGGTCCCTTTCCCTTCACCGGATCTCTGGTTATAAAATCTACAAGCACACCAAAATCCTCAAGTAGGGTGTGTTTACAATACATAGTATGACATCACCAGTGTATCATTACCTTAAGTGTAGAATATCTGACTGTGTATATCATGACATAAGTAAATTCTCAATAAATATACAACATTAAAATTTTCAAGTCATAATTTGATTACAAAGACACAACAAACCATAGCCCTTCCAACTTCTACTCATTATCGGTATGGAATTCATGAAGTCTCGTACCATTATCCCAGAAACAAATATCACCACACCCATTAGGTGGTTGTTTCAAGAATGGAACATGTTCTACCTAGTCAAATAGCTCACCCCACACAGTCAGAGGTCATCACTGGAACATTTCACTTTCCATTAGGTTGATCCCCATCCTTTTTACCCTTTAGTCACACATAGTCTAAGATCATAATAATTAATTATCCAAATCTTCTAGTTAGCCACTATGTTTTCCCATATATAGGGTATCCATGCCCTCCTTTAAGGATGTTAGGACAACATCAGGTTAGGTGATCAAGTACTAATGGTTTCACCTATACAAGAGTACTTATTCCCACCATTAAGTATATTAGATTCACATAACACTCAACCTTAAGGTTCCACCAAAATATTTGGGTCTCTATTAGCATAATTACATAGGCTATGACACAAAAAAATAGTACATCTCATATAAAGGAATGATAAGGAACACCAAGATCATAATTAGGAGACACATATAATCCCAATGTTGTAATAAAAAAGCCCACAACCACTCATGCACCCACATGAAACTCATATCAGGAATGGGTCATTATAACCTAAATATAACAACATGATAAACATAATATATACATGGACTAAAATATTATGGAATCTGTTACCTCATGGTTTTCCAATTCAATGTTGACTTTTTCCTGGGTTTTTATCGCCCAACTTACATCTAAACCAACTAGATAAATAATCACATACCAATGACTACAAGAAACTCAAAATCAAAAGATCAATGTGAGGAAAAAACAAGACAAATGAGTACCAAGAACTTACCATGGGTAATTTATTAGAGAAAATCCACAGAATAAGGCTAAAATTTAAGGTATGGTGGGTGTGTTTGATCAATACCATGGTGTAGGGTACTCAGTTATAGCATGGCATGGTTCAAAAAGTAAAACACGTGTTGCAAGTTGGAGGGATATTGAATAGGGTGTAGGAAACCACTAACAAAATTGCACTTGATGGAACATAGGAAATGGATACAAACATAGAACATGGAAACTAGAGTTTATAGGTTAGTTTTTTAGCATAAGAAGGGGGGATTGTGGCATGGATCATGTATGTGGCCTTTGGGAGCCTTTGAAATGGGACTTGAACCCTGGGGGGAAGGAATGTATTTATAGGGGATCATCGGGGGTTCTATCCAAGTGAAGACCCATCATAATAGCCCTCCTAAAACCTAAATAAAATTAATGCATTGAACATAGTAATTCATGAAGACTAAATACTAAATACACACTTCTCAAACTGATGTGGAGTACTCCCTACAATGTGGCCATGGCTTCCATGATACAGCCTCCCTTGAAAATCCATTCCAAGGTGAATCCTTTTTACAATGGTATAACCACTTCCCATCACCTTCATAAATCATAGTCAAGTACCCTTATGGACCAAGTCTCCACTCTTTAGTATGGTCTTATGTTTTGTGGCACAATACCCATTTTTTTGGTAGTAACAATGTGAAAAAACCCACATATGCCTCTAAAAGAATCATGAAATCTTTCAGCCTTTTCCAATAAAAGGTGCAACACAAAAATGTGGGATAAAGTGTATTTTTATTAAGATAAAAATTTTCATGGATTTTAAATTCTCCCCACTAAAAGACTTCTCATCCTCAATAAGAAACACTTGGTTTCTTTCGCAAACAAGTCTGACCACTGAGCTCGAACATCAACCTCTCTCCCCCAAGTCTCCACTTGGATCCACACATTCTTCCACTAAATCCAGACAACTGGTGTAACACCCGAGACTTTTATGTTATATAAATCATCAAAGGAATCTTTTTCTACACAACACTTTCTTGGCTTGCTTTACACGCAATCGCGACCTTCCTCGATAGCTTGCGTCGTACGCAATACCGAGTTTCACTAAACAACAATATGCTATTAAAACTAGCCGTTATGAATAGTAATAACCACTTTTTGAAATTTTATAAATTTTATTTTTCAAAATGGACTTCATTTTTGGACTCAGAATATCGAAATTATCCTAGGGTGAAATTTTGGTATTTTTATGAAAACTTTCAATTTTTGATGAATAGTAAAACCACTAAGTGGTAGGTTAAAAACTGAATTTTGCATAAAACTTAATTTTACCGCTTCTGTGAATGGAATTTCAAAAATCCGAGAGACACGGTTAATATCAAGGACTAAAATGTGGTTCAATGAGATGAAAATAATTTTTTGGTGAATAGTAACTTTTTACTTTTTTTACCGCGGTTAATAGTAAATAGGGTAACTATGGGTAAATATGATATCAATATTACCCTAACACATGTCCTAATTCTATTGGACAAGTGTAATTCGACAAAAAACAAACTTAGGAATAAAATATGACCATTTAGGCCCACTTGGATTAGATTAGGACATTTATTATTAATTTATTTAAAGAAGGGTTAAAATAGTTAAAATCAAAGTTTAATAAGTAAATCATTTTTAATATAGGGTTATACATAATATAAATTCGATTGTAAATATTCATTAGAAATCTAAAAAGATTTCCTACATGATGGTATTTTATTTGTAATTTTTAGACATCAAATAATTTAATTTATTTATGACACAATGATGATGCAGTAATTATCTTATTAATGAAATATTGACAAAATTGATAATATAAATACCAAAATAAATGTAATTTGAGACTTTTTATGAATTCCACTAATTTTCTAGGTTACTATGATATATTAGTATTGATTTAATCAACTTGGTTCGAACATATAATTCTGTTATGACTTTGAAAAAAATCATATATCAAATAGTGTCAAAATTGACACAAAATAGTTTTTAAATCAAATATTATATTATTAATTGTTATTTTATTCCTAAAAATCTAAGGTTCGGCCAAATGACTTAGATAAGGATATATATATTAATAATAAACAATTTGGGGTTCGTTTCGCATGTTATAGTAAGTGTATTAACCATATAGTGAAAGAAAACAAAAAGACATGGTAAAAGTTAAATTATTTAACTTAGAGTTAAATTTAATTGATAAGGTTAAAATAATATCCTAAACTTGTCTAAATTCTATTGGTTGATAGGATTTCGACCCATCCCCACTTTAGCTTCGAAATAAGTCCCTTTGGAACCATTATAAACCGATTTTGACTTTAATATAAAATAATATTTTGAGATATTCCTAAGGTGCCCCTCTCCTCCCTTATAAAAGGGCACCTCCTCCCCCTCCTCCTCACACCAATTTGAGCACTCAAGCTCGGCCAACCCCTGCCATATTCCCTTCTCCACTTCCCTAGAATAATTATAGAGGTCCTGGTCTTCTCCAAAGACCAATATTAGTTCCTTAAGTGGAGGATTCAAAAAGGCGTTCCAAAGAAGAGGTAATATCCATTACCGATCTTTTCAATTTCTTTCTTCTTCAACTTCTTCTTCTTTAGTTGTTTCATGATAAAGTAATAACATCAGTATTACTTACATACTGATATGTTATTATAAATATGAAACAACCCTAATTCACCTTCTATCCATCCTACGGAAAAATGAAATCACCGCGCGTGCGTACGTACGGAATACCGTCTCCACGCCGTGGTGTAATCTATTTTCCACCATCACCTTACAAGGATGGGTATAATGGTGTAATGAGTAACTATATATGATTATTATAAAGTAATATTGATACTGAAATAATATATATATATACTCCAATACAATTCCACGATCATAGGAACGATATCATCACTCGTGCGTACGTACGGAATACCGTCTCTACGATGTGATGCGACTCGTTCTACATGATCTTCATTTCATAATGATTGTATAAATGAATTGAATGAATGAATATGGTATATACTACACTAATACCATTCTGGAAATGAATTATCTATAACCTAAAGATAAGAATAAGAATTTATTCGACAAAACACGCATAAGAACAAAAAGTTATAAAGACCCGAGTAACAAGTAACAATGAAATATTACTAACAAGAAGCTAATAATTTGACCATATATGATCTCATATCAATATGTATGATTCTGGAATAAGTCAATAACATTATTTAAACCATTATACAGGAGCTTCGGACACGAACAAAGCAAATCGGACCTAAGGTAAGGGAAATATCACAATCTCATTTTTATCCGAGATTGTTTATTCGTAAGTATTTACTGGGGTGTATTTTATCATCCACATCCATGTTCCCTCAATATGTAATATTGTTTCCATCCACTTGAAATAGTTTAAATCCAATTTTACCCTTAGGTGAGTTTTTAGTAAAGAATATTAAAGGAATCTTTTGTCGTTTTTCCGTACGAGGTACTTTTTGACTTTTCCGACAAAAGTACGAAGAATGTTTTTTTTTAACTTATACGGCATGAATGGATTTTTAAAACATTACTTCAAAGAAGCTTCCTTTACAAGTTTTCAAGTTTATTTTTAATCAACTTCTTTTATTTTAAAGTTGTATGACATGTTATGAAAGGAAAAATGTTTTTGAAGAAGAAAGGATATTTTCCTCAAGAATTCAATTCAAGTGTTTTATCAAAATTATTTTCCATCTAAGATAATAAAGGGTTCTGTTTCTATCCATATTTTTACATTGGTTTGACTATGTTGTGATGGAATTATGTTTATGAATTCCTTTATCATGTATGAATTGATTTATGATGTCATGATGTTTCAAGAATCCCATTTTTGTTACATGTGTTATGCGATGATGCATGTTTTATGATTATGTGGCACACATAAGAAAGGATTAATTATAAGATGGGTGGGACCTATATCTCCCTCCAATGCATTGGGTAATGATTTTATATCTCATGAGATAGACATGGCTGGAACGGAAGGTTATTTCGGTTCAGTGATACAGGACTGAAATGAGGAGTGAACTCGGTTCAGAAAGGGACTTTGTCCACTAAGATAGTCTTGGCAATGAGTCATGACTAACAAGAAATGATTTTCCATGATTATGTGTGCATGCCACAAAGATTCAAGTTTTATGTTATGATTATGGGGATCTCATTTTCACTTCTATGATTTATTCCATGTTAAGATATTATGATCTCTTTTGCAGGTTTTGATTTTCATAAAGATATGATATGATTTTTATTTCCTTTATTTTCCCTTGCTGAGAATTTGAGCTCACCCTTTTATGTTTTCTTTTGCCCAGGTTAGGAAGATGGATATTAAGTAGAATATGCTAAAAGGGACCCTAGATATGATGAAATAAATGGGAGACACTGTAGAAGATTTATGAACCAGTTGTTTATGTTTCCCCAGTTTCTAAAGACACTATACCTATACGGTCCTTTGTGGTTTTGTCATATGTTGTAATAAGAGTGCTTCAATTTTGAAGTATTAACAATGTATGTAAAGTTTGGGTCGTTATAGTTGGTATCAGAGGCAAAGGAGGTAGGAATGTATCCGATCCTTGGGAACTCTCACATGTGAGCGTTGGACGAAGCATGGCTCTCCGCCCAAGGGATTCATGAGGAAATGGCTGCCACTGGGGATGGTGGTGTGTCCCGCCCAGGGGGTGTAGCCGCCCATGGAGTGCCCTGATAGGTATCAATTATAGTCCACTGGAAGTAATTCCAGACCGCTATAGTTGGTATCAGAGGAAAGGTATAGTCAACCTTTGGAAACTAGGATGTGAAAGCCTTAGTAAGAACCCTAAGGATAAGTCTAAGCATAGAACACAATCTTAGAAATGGCCATGAATAACCTAGGATAAGACCATAAGCATGAAAATTTTATTCTTGAATTATGTGGTTTCCTATTATAATTAGTGTTGTTCACACTATTCTTCTTGGTTTTAGTCAATGGCTGGAACCCGAAGGAACCGTGTTAATGCGGAATGTGATGGGCAATGCAATGATTGTCCCCCTGAGCAACCAAACGATATGGGAGCTGGAATGCAAAATCTTGTAGCCATGCTCACACAACTTTCTCAAGCTATGAATCATGCAGGATTTCCAAACGAACAAAGGAGGGAGCAACATTCTGTTGAATCCTTCATGAGGCAGCGTCCACCATCTTTCAGCGGGTCTACTGATCCATTAGTTGCTGAACAATGGATTAGTACTAATGAAAAGATATTTTCAGTTCTTCAATGTTCTGAGCATGATAAAGTCGTCCTAGCAGTGTATCGTTTGGAAGGAGATGCTGATCAATGGTGGAATCTTGTTAAGAATACAAGGCAAAGGGATGAAATTGAGTCTATGGAATGGGACGAGTTCAAGAACTTATTTTTCAATAAGTACTTCCCTCGTATTCTCCGAACAAAGATGGAGAAAGAGTTCCTTGAACTGAAGCAAAGGGATGATGAATCTGTTGGTACCTATGAAGCAAATTTTACCAGACTTGCAAGGTACGCTTCTGGTATTATTATCCAACCTGAGAGTAAGATCGATCGATTCTTTAGTGGCTTAAAACCAAGTCTTCGAAGGGCGTTAGCCATAAGGGACTTCAATAGCTACGAGGAAATCGTTCGATGTGCTCTCAAAGTCGAGATGGAGATTGGAGTAACCCATCAGTCACATGGGTTTGATAAGAAGAGGAAGATGGAATTCAAAGAAAAATCTAAAGAGCACACGGAAAAGAAGATGAACTTTCCCTTATGCTCAAAGTGTGGAAAGAAACATGGAGGGAGTTGTCTTAAAGGGACAAGTAAATGTTTTAAATGTGGAAAGGAAGGTCATCGGGCATTTGAATGCCGTGATAATGGGAAGAAGATGTCTAATGATGCAAACAAAGGAAGGGATACACAGAATGAACCTGCTACACTTCAATGTTTCAAGTGCAAGGAGATGGGGCATTATGCCAATCAATGCCCAAATCCAAGGGTTGATGATGATGGTCGACGTCAACAAACTCTTAAGGCTAAAGAAAAAGGAAATTCACATGCAATTTCTATCAGCGATGTGGAGTACGATAACGATGTGGTGAAAGGTACACTTACCATCCACTCTAAAGTAGAAAATGTTTTATTTGATTCTGGATCCACCCACTCTTTTATTTCTGAAGACTTTTCTAAGGGTATCACCTTATTACCTCAACAATTAGATGTTGAGTTAGCTGTGACAACACCTAATGGCACATCAATCGCATCAGAAGTTTATAATTCTTCTCCGATCGAAGTTTGTGGGAAAGTGCTTCCTGCAAATCTTGTGATCCTTCCTTTAGTGGAATTTGATGTGATTCTTGGCATGGATTGGCTTTCTCTACATGGAGCTCATATCAATTGCCAAAGAAGGGAAGTCACATTTCATATTCCAGATCAACCTACGATCGTCTATCAATGCAAGGATGAACATAACCTTCCAGTGGAAATTTCTTCCATCTTATGGGTATTGATTCCACTAAATGAAGGTTATTTATCTCAAATGGTTGGTGAGAAACTCACGATTAAGAATATGCCCATTGTACGGGAGTTTGATGATGTCTTTCTGGAGGAATTGTCGGGTCTTCCACCAAATCGTGAAGTTGAGTTTTCAATAGAACTCGTACCGGGTGCTTTGCCTATTTCAAAGACACCTTATAGAATGGCCCAAATTGAGTTGCAGGAATTGAAGAAGCAACTCCAAGAGAATCTTGATAAGGGATTCATACGCCATAGTGCGTCACCTTGGGGAGCACCTGTTCTATTTGTTAAGAAGAAAGATGGATCAATGAGACTCTGCATTGATTATCGAGAACTTAACAAGATCACTATCAAGAACAAATATCCTCTCCCACGCATTGATGACTTATTTGACCAACTACGCGGAGCTCAATACTTTTCCAAGATTGATCTTCGTTCAGGGTATCATCAATTAAGGGTCAAAAGGGAGGATATACCAAAGACGGCTTTCCGTACAAGGTATGGACACTATGAATTTATAGTGATGCCATTTGGTCTTACTAATGCCCCTGCTATCTTCATGGATCTAATGAATAGAGTCTTTAGAGACTATCTTGATCAATTTGTGGTAGTCTTTATAGACGATATTCTTGTCTATTCAAAGAGCAAGGAAGAGCATGAAGATCACTTGAGAATTATATTGAAGACCCTGAGAAAGGAGAAGCTTTATTCCAAATTTACCAAGTGTGAATTTTGGCTTCAAAAAGTTGCATTTTTGGGTCATATAATCTCAAAAGAGGGGATATCTGTGGATCCAGCAAAAACAGAGGTTATCGAAAGATGGTCAAGACCAACAACAGTAACTGAGATCCGAAGTTTTCTTGGTTTGGCTGGATATTATCGACGTTTTGTAAAAGATTTTTCACGATTATCTAATCCACTCACCAAGTTGACTCGGAAAGGAGTTAAGTTTTTCTGGACAGAGGAATGTGAAGAGAATTTCAAGGAGTTGAAAAGAAGGTTATCCAGTGCACCTGTGCTCACACTGCCTTGTAGTGGAGAAAGGTTTGTGATCTACAGTGATGCATCCAAGAAGGGATTGGGGTGTGTTCTTATGAAAAATGATATGGTGATAGCTTATGCCTCACGACAGTTGAAAATCCATGAGCAAAATTACCCAACACATGATTTGGAGTTGGCTGTGGTAATCTTTGCATTAAAGATTTGGAGGCATTACCTTTATGGTGAAAGGTGTGATATTTATACTGATCATAAAAGTTTAAAGTATATTTTCACACAAAAGGAGTTGAATATGCGCCAAAGAAGATGGTTGGAGCTGATTAAGGATTATGATTGCTCAATCCATTACCACCCTGGGAAAGCAAACAAGGTGGCAGATGCATTAAGTCGACAAGACCATGCTAGTTTATCCATGATGAGGATCACAAAAGATCCAATATTTATGGATTTACAAAGAATGGATCTTGGAATTATAATGGAAGGGGAAAAATATTATCTTTCTCAAATGAATGTTCAACCATCTATACATGTGAAGATTAAAGAGGCACAGAAAGAAGATGTCGAGTTACAAAAGAAGGTGAGAAATGTTCCTGAATTCAACCTTGATTGTGATGGGATAATAAAGTTCAGGAATCGGGTTTGTGTTCCTCCCATCCCCGAATTAAAGAAAGAGCTGCTGGATGAGGCTCATAGTTCTTCATTCTCTATTCATCCTGGAAGCACGAAGATGTATAGGGACCTGAAAGAGTACTTCTGGTGGGATGGCATGAAAAGAGATGTTGTTGAATATGTCTCTCGATGCTTGGTTTGTCAACAAGTTAAAGCTGAGAGACAGAAGTCTAAGGGGATGTTACAACCATTACCCATACCCGAATGGAAATGGGAAAACATCACTATGGACTTTGTCACAGGACTTCCTAAAACATCCAAAGGCAATAATGCTATCTGGGTCATAGTTGATCGTCTTACAAAGTCTGCACACTTCATTGCTATTAGAGAGGATTTCTCTCTAGATCAGCTTGCCATGATATATGTAAAGGAAGTGGTAAGATTGCATGGAGTACCAATTTCTATTATATCTGATCGGGATCCGAGATTTACCTTGAAGTTCTGGCGTAGTCTTCAGCATACTCTGGATACAGAGTTGAGTTTCAGCACTGCTTATCATCCCCAGACAGACGGTCAGTCTGAGAGAACAATTCAAACCCTAGAAGATATGTTGAGAGCTTGCTCTATGGATTTCAAAGGAGGTTGGGATCAACACTTACCTTTGGTGGAATTTTCTTATAATAATAGCTTTCACTCCAGTATTCAGATGGCTCCTTATGAAGCTCTCTATGGAAAGAAATGCAGGACTCCAACTTGCTGGGATGAAGTTGGGGAAAGAAAGCTATTAGGACCTGATCTCGTTGATGAAATGGCAGAAAAGGTCAGATCTATTCAACAACACATAAGAGCAGCTCAGAGTCGACAGAAAAGTTATGCCGACAACCGAAGAAAAGACCTAGAGTTTGAAGTGGGTGATAAAGTGTTCTTACGAATATCTCCCTGGAAGAGGGTTATGAGATTTGGAAAGAAGGGGAAGTTGAGCCCTAGATATATCGGTCCTTTTGAAATACTGGATCGTGTTGGGAAGGTAGCTTACCGATTGGCGCTTCCACCGAATCTCTCTCAAGTTCACGATGTGTTCCATGTATCTCTCCTGAGAAAGTACATACCAGATCCTTCACATGTACTCAGCTCAGAAGTTGTACCGCTGGAGCAAGATCTTTCTTATGAAGAACAGCCGATAGAGATTCTGGATCGTAGCGAAAAAGTCCTACGAAACAAGACCACTCGCTTGGTGAAAGTTTTATGGACAAACCACCAACTTGAAGAAGCTACATGGGAGCTTGAGGATATGATGAGGGAGAAGTATCCTCATTTGTTTGTTGCAAAGTGACGAATTTCGAGGGCGAAATTCTTTTTAAGGGGGGTAGAATGTAACACCCGAGACTTTTATGTTATATAAATCATCAAAGGAATCTTTTTTTACACAACACTTTCTTGGCTTGCTTTACACGCAATCGCGACCTTCCTCGATAGCTTGCGTCGTACGCAATACCGAGTTTCACTAAACAACAATATGCTATTAAAACTAGCCGTTATGAATAGTAATAACCACTTTTTGAAATTTTATAAATTTTATTTTTCAAAATGGACTTCATTTTTGGACTCAGAATATCGAAATTATCCTAGGGTGAAATTTTGGTATTTTTATGAAAACTTTCAATTTTTGATGAATAGTGAAACCACTAAGTGGTAGGTTAAAAACTGAATTTTGCATAAAACTTAATTTTACCGCTTCTGTGAATGGAATTTCAAAAATCCGAGAGACACGGTTAATATCAAGGACTAAAATGTGGTTCAATGAGATGAAAATAATTTTTTGGTGAATAGTAACTTTTTACTTTTTTTACCGCGGTTAATAGTAAATAGGGTAACTATGGGTAAATATGATATCAATATTACCCTAACACATGTCTTAATTCTATTGGACAAGTGTAATTCGACCAAAAACAAACTTAGGAATAAAATATGACCATTTAGGCCCACTTGGATTAGATTAGGACATTTATTATTAATTTATTTAAAGAAGGGTTAAAATAGTTAAAATCAAAGTTTAATAAGTAAATCATTTTTAATATAGGGTTGTACATAAGATACATTCGATTGTAAATATTCATTATAAAGATAAAAATATTTCCTACATGATGGTATTTTATTTGTAATTTTTAGACATCAAATAATTTAATTTATTTATGACACAAAGATGATGCAGTAATTATCTTATTAATGAAATATTGACAAAATTGATAATATAAATACCAAAATAAATGTAATTTGAGACTTTTTATGAATTCCACTAATTTTCTAGGTTACTATGATATATTAGTATTGATTTAATCAACTTGTTTCGAACATATAATTCTGTTATGACTTTGACAAAAATCATATATCAAATAGTGTCAAAATTGACACAAAATAGTTTTTAAATCAAATATTATATTATTAATTGTTATTTTATTCCTAAAAATCTAAGGTTCGGCCAAATGACTTAGATAAGGATATATATATTAATAATAAACAATTTGGGGTTCGTTTGGCATGTTATAGTAAGTGTATTAACCATATAGTGAAAGAAAACAAAAAGACATGTTAAAAGTTAAATTATTTAACTTAGAGTTAAATTTAATTGATAAGGTTAAAATAATATCCTAAACTAGTCTAAATTCTATTGGTTGATAGGATTTCGACCCATCCCCACTTTAGCTTCGAAATAAGACCCTTTGGAACCATTATAAACCGATTTTGACTTTAATATAAAATAATATTTTGAGATATTCCTAAGGTGCCCCTCTCCTCCCTTATAAAAGGGCACCTCCTCCCCCTCCTCCTCACACCAATTTGAGCACTCAAGCTCGGCCAACCCCTGCCATTTTCCCTTCTCCACTTCCCTATAATAATCCTAGAGGTTCTGGTCTTCTCCAAAGACCAATCTTAGTTCCTTAAGTGGAGGATTCAAAAAGGCGTTCCAAAGAAGAGGTAATATCCATTACCGATCTTTTCAATTTCTTTCTTCTTCAACTTCTTCTTCTTTAGTTGTTTCATGATAAAGTAATAAAATCAGTATTACTTACATACTGATATGTTATTATAAATATGAAACAACCCTAATTCACCTTCTATCCATCCTACGGAAAAATGAAATCACCGCGCGTGCGTACGTACGGAATACCGTCTCCACGCCGTGGTGTAATCTATTTTCCACCATCACCTTACAAGGATGGGTATAATGGTGTAATGAGTAACTATATATGATTATTATAAAGTAATATTGATACTGAAATAATATATATATATACTCCAATACAATTCCACGATCATAGGAACGATATCATCACTCGTGCGTACGTACGGAATACCGTCTCCAAGATGTGATGTGACTCGTTCTACATGATCTTCATTTCATAATGATTGTATAAATGAATTGAATGAATGAATATGGTATATACTACACTAATACCATTCTGGAAATGAATTATCTATAACCTAAAGATAAGAATAAGAATTTATTCGACAAAACACGCATAAGAACAAAAAGTTATAAAGACCCGAGTAACAAGTAACAATGAAATATTACTAACAAGAAGATAATAATATGACCATATATGATCTCATATCAATATGTATGATTCTGGAATAAGTCAATAACATTATTTAAACCATTATACAGGAGCTTCGGACACGAACAAAGCAAATCGGACCTAAGGTAAGGGAAATATCACAATCTCATTTTTATCCGAGATTGTTTATTCGTAAGTATTTACTGGGGTGTATTTTATCATCCACATCCATGTTCCCTCAATATGTAATATTTTTTCCATCCACTTGAAATAGTTTAAATCCAATTTTACCCTTAGGTGAGTTTTTAGTAAAGAATATGAAAGGAATATTTTGTCGTTTTTCCGTACGAGGTACTTTTTGACTTTTCCGACAAAAGTACGAAGAATGTTTTTTTTTAACTTATACGGCATGAATGGATTTTTAAAACATTACTTCAAAGAAGCTTCCTTTACAAGTTTTCAAGTTTATTTTTAATCAACTTCTTTTATTTTAAAGTTGTATGACATGTTATGAAAGGAAAAATGTTTTTGAAGAAGAAAGGATATTTTCCTCAAGAATTCAATTCAAGTGTTTTATCAAAATTATTTTCCATCTAAGATAATAAAGGGTTCTGTTTCTATCCATATTTTTACATTGGTTTGACTATGTTGTGATGGAATTATGTTTATGAATTCCTTTATCATATATGAATTGATTTATGATGTCATGATGTTTCAAGAATCCCATTTTTGTTACATGTGTTATGCGATGATGCATGTTTTATGATTATGTGGCACACATAAGAAAGGATTCATTATAAGATGGGTGGGACCTATATCTCCCTCCAATGCATTGGGTAATGATTTTATATCTCATGAGATAGACATGGCTGGAACGGAAGGTTATTTCGGTTCAGTGATACAGGACTGAAACGAGGAGTGAACTCGGTTCAGAAAGGGACTTTGTCCACTAAGATAGTCTTGGCAATGAGTCATGACTAACAAGAAATGATTTTCCATGATTATGTGTGCATGCCAAAAAGATTCAAGTTTTATGTTATGATTATGGGGATCTCATTTTCACTTCTATGATTTATTCCATGTTAAGATATTATGATCTCTTTTGCAGGTTTTGATTTTCATAAAGATATGATATGATTTTTATTTCCTTTATTTGCCCTTGCTGAGCATTTGAGCTCACCCTTTTATGTTTTCTTTTCCCCAGGTCAGGAAGATGGATATTAAGTAGAATATGCTAAAAGGGACCCTAGATATGATGAAATAAATGGGAGACACTGTAGAAGATTTATGAACCAGTTGTTTATGTTTCCCCAGTTTCTAAAGACACTATACCTATACGGTCCTTTGTGGTTTTGTCATATGTTGTAATAAGAGTGCTTCAATTTTGAAGTATTAACAATGTATGTAAAGTGTGGGTCGTTATAACTGGTATCATAATCCTTTAGATTAAATTCACACTATGGTATATAATCAAAATCGGATTATCCTCATCTGATTTATCTGATTCCAACTCAATGTCCTCACAGTCTATAATGTGTGCTGGATAGGGCATGTACGTCTAAAACTGAGAAACATGGAACACATCATACATGACTCAGTAATGAAAAGAAATGTCCAAATGGTATGAAACTTCCCATATTCTCCTGATGATCTTAAATGTTCCCACAAAATAATGGGATTTCATTCATTGCATCATCATACATCGATGCCCTAATCGAGGATTCACCCTCAAGAAAACCCGATCACCTAAGATAAACAATAAGGGTCTCCTCATGAAATTGGAATAAGATACTTTTCTATTATAGGGTATGATAAACCACTTTAAAATAATATGTACTCTCTTAGATGTCTCCTAAACCATGATGGGTCCCAAAACTACCACCTTACTCACCTCATTCGAACAGAGTAGTGACCAACACAGCCTCCCATACAAATCCTCATAAGGTACATTATCAATCAAAGTCATGTATATGTTTTAATAAGGAAAATCAACCAATTATATGTGATCATACAAAGATATTTTAAATTCTAAAATGATATCTCAAAGTATTTCCTCAAATATGTGTATAGTTTAATCTGACTCTCCATCTGTCCATGGATGGTATGCCATAATGAATCTTAATTTATTCCCTAGGAAATTCTGAAAGCCCTTCTAAATTTGATACATAAAACATGAATCTATATCTAATAATATACTCAAGGTCACCCTATAAATTAGTACAATATCACATATGTAGATCATCCCCATATTCTCTACCGAGTTAGTCTCTCAGATTAATAAGTACTGAGAAGTCTACGTTAGCAGATCAAAAATCACCCCTATGGTGTCACAACTCCTCTAGATCCTAGGTAACCTCATCACAAAGTCCTTCATGATGTACTATAACTTTCACATGGTAATGGGAAGTAGAATAAGATCAATTATAAGTCTCCAATTCTCAACCTTAACCCTTTGATAGGTAAGGCATCGAGAGATTAAACTAGCACTATCTCCTTTCATTAGTAGCCACTAGAACTGGTGTCTAAAGTCATGATACATATTCATCTCATCAAGATATACTTCCCATATAGAGGTATGGTAATCGCTAAAAATATTATTTTTTATGGGAGAAAGATCCACTATCCTCCCATGTACCAATATCACATCACTTTTGTCCACTGACCATCCAAGTATCGATTCACCACCAACTAGTTTTTCACTCATCGTATAACACTTTGGGGATGAAAATTGTTGTGTCCTAACATGATCCACATGTGAGGATATAAACAAAAAAGGAGTAAAATTAATAATTCTATGATCCTCATAATCTCCCAACCATCAATTGAACATTAGGCTCATAAAATTATACTTCTCTTCAAAATTATTGTCACCAATCTTCTGCTCAGTCTGTATCTTATGGCTAGGAGCATATGTTATGAAGTTACCTTTATTAGGTGAATACAACATCTCAGTGTCTAAATTATATAGATACTCAACCCATAACCTATATCATTGGTTCAAATTCCACTATTTTATGATATATTAAAGGATCTTGCGGTTTGTTAATAATAAATCTCTTACTGAAGAGATAATGTCTATAATATTACTACACATAGACCAAAACCACAAGATCCAAATCATGAGTGTGGTAATTCCTCCCAAGGGGTCGTAGTTTATGATACCCATAGAAAACTACCATCTCTATCTATATTAACACTACTCCTAGACCAACACTAGATGCCTCATGGTGTACATCATTTGAAATCTCATCCATAAAGAGTTTCATTACTAGAGTTTTCATAATCCTTATCTTTACATCAAGGTAAGACTCTTCATGTTGATCTATCTATAGGAGATTCACTTATTTCTTTTCTCGTGATGTCAACGGTGATTATAGTTATTATAAGTCCTAGATAAACCATCGTTAATATCCTACTAACCCTATAAGGCTCCTAATCACAAACACATTTTAATAATCTATCATGGACATGATTATCACAACTTTATTTCGGTAACAATATATACCCATATCAGAAACCACATTTCCTAGTAACATCAACTCTCAAATCAAGAAGTCATGCTATGAAATCATTTAATAAGGTCAGTGTACTAGATTTATATTTAGGATTGTCCCTATGTTCCTAGAATACTGCTCTGGTGCTGGAGATTGGATAAGGATGTCTTCAATAAACAATATGATGAAAAATTACAAGTATGTAGGGATGTAGGATATTTTTCATGACGTATATCAAAACTTCTAGTGTGTTCATCATACTGAATGGAATCATCAATTACTCATACAACCCATTTATTCTCCAAAACACCATCTATGGTATGTACACCAATCTAAATCATTGTAAGCACTATTTTAATTGAAGATATATCTAGTAGAACCATTGGGTTCCCCATAAATGAGAAAAAAGGGCATCAATAAAGGGAAATGGATATTATTTCTTCATCATTACCTAGTTTATCTTCCAAAAATAGATGAAAATCTAAATAGTATCATCCTCCTTCTTACAAAATGAAATGGGTGATCCTCATGGTGAATTACATATCCCGAAAAATCCATTCCACTCCAATTAATCTGAATTTTCCTTGATATCCATTAGTTTATTCATTACCATATGATAATGAGGTATCAAGATAGGTTTCACTCCCGGTATGAGCTCTTGATCAAAGTCGACTCCACTATCATGGGGAAGTCCAGAGAAGTTATCTATAAAGATGACTTGATAGAGATCCATAAATGGATTATAAGATGAGGGTGATTCTATATATCCTATTAAAATAAAAAAGACCTCCATCTATACTATGGTTTTCCTGAGTTGACTCATTTTTTTCCTACTTTACATGATCCCACATCCAAATCTATAGTCATCACAAGGTTCTCCTCCTTTGGTGAAGTGAATAACACATGCCTCCAGTAGTATTCTATTTGGGATCAGAATCTATTCTACTAATCCATGTTGAGTATCACATAGAATGTGTTAAATTCCATTATCATGAACTCTAATATATTTCCATAACCAGAAAAAACTATTGTGAAGTCTGGGAAACAACGGATATAGTCTAATTCCATTCACAAAAGAGTTTCAAGAGACAATAACTCATAAGATAACTTAACTGATATGACAAGTCTAACAGCTACTTATTCAGAATTGAAGTAATGGGAAGAATTGGTATCAAAAAAATGGTAGATAAGGTGGAATTGATCAAAACCATACCTCAATCTTTACATATCCCCTCTATATCATCTACTCGAAATTACTTCATAGTATAGATTCATCAAGTCTCAACATTATTGTCCCTGTGTTTTCAATATCTGGTATGCCTATATTGTCTACTAGTTTATTCCACTCCCAGCTTGTCGTAACCTCCTAGAATCACTCTATAAGATCTTTGTGAAAATTTATCAAAGATAGCTTGTTTTTTAGGACTAGTGTCATCCCACCACTATCTCTCTTCAAGGGTTTCTATAGTGTCCCCTTACCATAAAGTTGTACCACCTATCTCTTGTAGAGGAAACAGATGAAGTCAAACTTTATCTTCAATTTTTTACACTATATAAATCTTTATCAACTTTCTTATTTATATATTCAGTTGGATCTCCAGCTATAAAAAGAGAATACTTGGCCACCAGCTCGCCCTATGCTAGAATTAAGCATATTTTTCTATCCTCTCCCAGTCCATTTTCAAATATTTTTTCCTTAGGAAGAACATATGAGTATTTCATTGGGTAAAATCCACTAACCTAACATCTGATCATCGTTTGAAGGGTTATATCAAACTTCCTAGACTTATTTTCTTTTTCACCATTCAACAATGGAGAAAATCATATAACTATGTGAAACACACAGAGCACACATAGACAATTATATTACAATGTCGTAACTCCATGAACTCCTAGGAATAATCTAGAATCATTGTGTCTGAAAATTATTGTTTGATAAAAAATTATTAAAGGTATTATAAATAATATCATCACATCTCCTAGTTAGACTCATGGTTTTCCACTATCTTTTGTATGGTCAATGAAATACAATGGATTCCATAAAAACTCAACCTTCCTTGGAAGATGGGACCAAATTTAAAATAATATCTATGAAGTCCATCCAATAATCGATATCTAGTGGAAACCCAATTCCTTTGAAATATGAATGATGATGAAGCTAAAAATATCGAGCATGGTTGGTTATATTCCTTTGTGTGACTCCACCTTGAACAATAAATTTCCAGAGGATCCCTAGTTGAATAGGATTTATAGCATGGATCATTTATGCTAGTATAAGAGCATGCTAGGGATTCCCCACTTGTACCACAATTGGTAGCATTGGGATATCTTGGGAAACCTTGTCAGTTGGTCTTGTCAAATGTCAATTATCTGGCATCTCTTCATCATGAAAAATTTAAAAACATTACATTCCCAAACTAATCAGTGGTATCACACAACGGTATTTCTAGGATTATACCCTCAACCCACGGTATTTCCCTCCTAGCACTAACCTTGGTCTCCATCCCTAAACATTAATCCTAGTCAATATGTATAAAAAACAACCTAACAGCATGCTCAGTTAATCTAATAAATTCCATTAATGTTATATCATGCAAGTAAACTATCCCAAATAGATCACAAAAATCAAGGTATTCCATTAAAAATATACTATATAGCATAAAAATAGGTGTATATATATTTCATGTGAATAAATGTTCCTATTCATGATGCTTGAAATCTCATAAATAACATATACTATCATCATGTGCATCACAAAAGGTTAATTCAATTAACAGTAACAGTAAAATAGTATTTCTCCCACTTTATTGAAACTCAGAGGTCCACTAATAGTGCCAGCCAGACACTGACAAATTTTCCCTAACTAAATCCCCACAATACTAACTCCTTTCAATCATGTCCTAAATCAAGTCAAGAGAAAAAGACAAGTTAGAAAATATACTTTTTATGATACCATTTTGTATCATCCATAGCCAAACCATCAAGTTTGAGTCAAAAATTCTACATGACCTATTATGTTCCTCCCAATACACAAGAGGATGTTGAATATAATTAAGGTTCTAAATCTAACATTGAGCATACTATACACACTATATCATGTCATCAACCAGCAAATAAAACTAAATAATGAAAAATCATAGTAAATGAATAAAATTAAATACATAGAATACAGGTAATAAATAAAGGTAGATTTAAAAGTTGTAATCCTATAAAGATTATAATAATTATATGAGAATAGATAATAAAAAACAAACAATAGAAGTTCCTCTTCAGTCATTCCTGATCTGCTCTAGCTCTATGATTGATCGTACCATGATTCACTGTTTTATTTCACCCTTATACCAATGTATTAAACTGGTATTGTATTGAAAATTACAAGTATAATAACATATTTCACTCCATGTTTGATTCAATTAATTTTTGTTTAACACTGTTAAAATGGTCAATGTTACATGTTTTGATAATTATATTGAAGGTGGAGGTGATTTGGAGAACTCATGATGAAGTCCAAGAAAGATGGGCCAATCTGCACATGATCCAAGAACACCAGTGGACTCAACCACATATTTCTACTGAATTGTGCCTCTAAATGGGATGAAGTTTTGTGGACCAGTCCAAAATTTGATGGGATACATTTCATATGCAGGAACCGAAGCCTCATTCGGCCTCTAAGATACCCATACTAACTGATCTGTCCAAGGAATCAAAGCTGGATCATGTCAAATGTGGTGTTCTGTCTTTTATCACTATCAAGAGCTATAGTTGTCCAAATGGTGCCAAAATTTCAGTGGAGACAAACACAAGGTGGGGATATAACTTTTATATTTTCTCCAAAGCGAGATAAGGCTGTCTGAATGCCTAAACACATGGTACAAGTGGATTGAAAAAATCTGTGTGCCTAAAAGCACCTTCCAATTTTCTTATAAAATGGAACCTTGGGCTCCCCATTTGCAAGTTCGGCCAGGAGGCAAGGTGCTTCCATTTTTGAGTCCCCAAGGAGTCTTTTCATCATCCCAAGAAGTTATGGATTCTATGGGAAGTTCGACTTCAACATCTTCTTCTTCCCCTCCCATGGGTTTCTGAACCCCTTGTGATCACGCGGGGAGGAATGTGATGTAATCCCTAGCTTCAAAATTTTATTATTTTGAATGATCTTTTTAATTCAAAGTTTTATGTTTTTTTTCCTCATCCTATATTTTTATTTAATTGGGTTATATACTTTTATGTTATACTCAACTCAAATGATCATGTTTGGGGGTACCCTTTCATGTGATGTTTCACAAGTCGTTCATCCCTTTTTCTTCCCCCATTCAATTGCAAAGTTTGTGTGGTTCATTTTGGTCAATTGAACTCACATAAGCACTATCAAGATCATTAAAATTTATTTCATGGTATCACAAAGAAGTAAAATACAAACATGGACATCACATCGAGTTCTTCGTGTGTTTCCTTGGTGAGTTTCGGTTATGATGTCGAACATAAATCACTCAATCATCGGTGGTGTCCGGTGAAACATTTTCTGTTTTTGACTAAACCCTAGGAGGTATCCTAGCATAAACTCAGTAACAATATGTTAATATGTGTTACAAACTAGTTATTAAAATATCATAACCCCATGCCTTGAAGCGATGAAGGATGAGCATAACGTGACTTCCCCGGGTTGATCACGTTTAATCAATCTTGTTTACTTCTACTTTGTTTTATCGCATTCATTTTATATTGTCATCTTTTATCATCAAACCCACGTACTATAAAACCCCATTTACCTTTCTACTTTCATAATCAAAACCCACTTTTTTTAAATTAATGATCTAAGGCTCCGTCGAGAGACACCCTAGGGTTGATGTTGTACTGTAGAAATTCTAGTCAAAATTAAACAACTAATTTGACGTGCTTGACAACGCGATCAAATTTTGGCGCTGTTTCTGGGGAGCCAAGATCATTTTTTTATTTTTTTCCCTTTTATTTATTTATTTTTATTCTTAATTAGTACTCTTTTGAATACCCCACCCCCATTTGATTGTTTTTGTTTTGGGTTTTGTTTTTATTTTTTATTGTTTTTGGTGTGTTCTTTCTCTCTCTCTCTCTCTCTCTCTCTATCTTCTTCTCCATCTCCATCTCTACAATTCTATATTATAACATTATATTCTCTTTTCACCCTTCTTAAGTGATTTTATCAATATTAAAAAAAATCTTCACAAATTATTTGCATGACCCGATCTGGTAATGAAACACTACGTCAATTTGACCTTGAAATTGAAAAGTCACTTCACAGACAAATCAAGCAATCTAGAGAAGGTCAATCAAGTAACATTGAGGAACCCCTTTTGGAACCTCAAGTGGTCCTAAAACAATCCAAAATTGAACCTAGTCAATCCTAGGAAAACATTGCTGCAAATAATCAAACTTTAAAATAACTGACCACCCCTGATGTGGAGTACCAACCTGTGTACATCCAATATCTTGAGGAAGCAGCCAACATTGAGCTGAGATCATGTCTTGTCCACCTTCTTCCTAAATTCCATGGTCTTCCTGGTGAGGACCCTCACAAACATCTTAATGAGTTCCATATAGTCTTCTCCACCATGAAACCCCAAAATGTGTCTGAGGACCTAATTAAGTTTAGGGCCTTCCCTTTCTCCCTTGATGGTGTAGCCAAAGATTCGATATACTATCTGCCTACTGCAATTGGGGGATGGAATGACCTAAAATACTCTTTCTAGAGAAGTTCTTCCCGGCCTCCCAAACTGCATCAAATAGGAATGAAATCTGTGGAATAAGGCAATCGCAAGGAGAGTCCCTTCATGAATATTGGGAGAGATTCAAAAGACATTGCTCAAGCTGCCCCCACCACAAGATTAGTGAACAACTATTAATCCAATACTACAATGAGGGACTTTTTCCCATGGATCATGGAATGATTGATGTTGTAGCTGGTGGTTCCCTAGTTGATAAAACTCCTTCCACCGCTTGTGACTTAATATCCAACATGGCTCAAAATGCACAAGAATTTGGTACACGAGCAATTGCACCAACCCAAGGAGTTCATGAGTGCCCACAACTTCCAGATTCATCTATGTATTGTGCAGCCGTGTTCCCAGGGCGTCCATTCCAACAAGAACCTCCCTTCAAGCAAGAAAAATTCAGGCCAAATCCAAATCCAGGGTGGCAAGCACAACCCCAGTACCGACAAGGAGGAAACTCAAGCTACCCCAAGAAGAATTGGTATCAACAATGCCAAGGTATGAAACCTTCTTATCCTTAAACTTATCAAAACAATCATCCTTTTCCTCTAAAATCTGAACCAATCCTTGAGAACATGGTGAAACAAATGGAAACCCAGAACCTCCAGTTCCAACAGACCACACAATCGGCAATTCAAGACCTACAAACTCAAGTAGGGAAGTTGGAAAACACCATCGGTGAGCTTAAGATGCAAGGGTCTAGACAACTTCCATCTCATCCCATTGAAAATCGTAAGGAAAAAGGTAATGTATGTGAAATTAAACTTTGTACTGGAAAAGAAGCTTCTCCTTCAACTGATTCTACTCAACAGGTATGTCCGCCTCTTGAAAACACTCTTTCTCCACCCATAAAAGATTCCAATGTAGAAAAACAAAATAAACATGACAATAAAATTATCATTAAGGATTTCCATGAACAATCAATTCCTATTCCTTTCCCTCAAAGACACTATAAATTGAAGAAAACTTTGATAATGAGATTGACAATGAAATAATGGATACATTTAAAAAAGTTCAAGTTAATATTCCATTGTTGGATACAGTCAAGAAAATTCCCCGTTTTGCCAAATTTCTTAAAAAACTTTGCACCCATAGACGAAGGATGAAGGGGAATGAGAGAGTCAACATGGGTAGGAATGTCTCAGCCTTGATTCAACCAGTAATGCAACAAAATTCAAGGATCCTAGGACATTCATGATACCAGGTACCATAGGGGAGACCTTATTTTCTGATGCTATGCTAGATTTAGGTGCTTCCATTAATGTAATGCCTCACTCTATGTATACTTCTCTACAGGTTGGGATATTCAACCAACAAGCATTGTCGTGCAACTTTCCAACCGGATTACAATGCATCCAAAAGGAGTGATTGAGGATGTCCTTTTATGAGTGAAGAATCTCATCTTCCCTGTTGATTTCTATATTCTTGAGATGGAAGATACCCGAACCAAAATAAATGCTCCTCTCATACTTGGGATCCCATTCCTAAAAACAGCAAAAATGATCATCAATGTTCATAATGGTATGTTGTCCATGGAATTCAGATGAGAAAAGGTCAGTTTTACCATCCTTGAGGCTATGAAACACCCCATTGAAGATCACTCCACTATTCCTATCTATTCGATGGAAGTGCTCTCAAACGATCCAAACACAAAATTCTCTTCTCAGACCATACTCTGAATCATTTTCTTCTTCTTCACCCTTGGATGATTTGATTTTTGAGTCATGTTTTGAGTGTTGTGTGGGTTCTGAAAGTTGTAAATTTTGTTCTTTAATTGATGTATGTGTTCATTCAGAGGTACCCATCACCGTCGATGATTCTGCAAATCTCATTTCAATAGATTCTCTATCTTTAGAGATTAAACATGAGAAGATAGACAGTTTAATGGACCTCACTCCCCCTAAATCCCCACCCTTAGTCTAAAAACCCCCGGTGTTGGAATTAAAACCACTTCCATATATTTTAAAATATGCATATCTTGAGGGTATTGAAAAATTTCCAGTCATTATTTCCAATAACCTCTCTCCATAACAGGAATGGAAACTGCTCAAACTTTTGAGAGAGTGTAAAAAGGAAATAGTATGGACATTGGAAGATATTTCTGGGATTAGCCCATCTATTTGTATGCACCATATAATTTTAGATGATGAGGCTAAACCCGTAAGAAAATCTCAACGCCAGTCGAATCCCACTCTCCTTGAAGTGGTAAAATTTGAAGTTAGTAAATTACTTGTCGTGGGGATCATTTATCCTATATGTGATAGTAAATGGGTTAGCCCAGTGCAAATTGTGCCTAAAAAAATAGGAATAACAGTTGTGTCAAATGAAAAGAAATAATTGGTTCCAACATGTGTGCAAAATTGTTGGCGAGTCTGTATTGACTACCGTCGACTGAATCAAGCCATGTGGAAGGACCACTTTCCTCTACCTTTAATTGACCAACTGTTAGAACGATTGGCTGGTAAGTCCCATTATAATTTCATTGATGTCTATTTGGGTTATTTCAAAATCCATATAGCCACTGAGGATCAAGAAAAGATAACATTTACCTATCCATTTGGCACATTTGCATATAGAAGGATGCCTTTTGGTCCTTGTAATTCTCCTGGTACTTTTCAGTGTTGTATGTTGAGTATATTTTTAGAGTACCTTGAGAATTACATGGAAGTTTTTATGGATGATTTCACTGTTTATGGAACTTCTTTTTATGGTTGTTTGGAACAACTAGGTTTTGTCCTCTGCAACTGCATTGAAAAAGATCTTGTTTTAAATTTTAAGAAATGCCATTTTATGGTTGAGCGGGGGATAGTTCTTGGGCATGTCATTTCAAATAGTGGAATTCAAGTTGATAAATCTAAAATTGAATTAATTTCAACCCTTCAATATCCAAAATGTGTTCGTGAGGTGCGATATTTATTGGGTCATGCTGGATTTTACCGTTGATTCATTAAAGACTTCAATAAGATCGCACTTCCCTTATCCCAGTTATTACAAAAGGATTTTGAATTTGTTTTTGATAAAAATTGTAAGGATGCATTCAATTCCCTAAAAATGAGTCTCACATAACCTCCCATCATCCAAACTCCAATGTGGGATCTCCCCTTTGAACTTATGTGTGATGCCTCTAACTTTGCAGTTGGGGCAGTTTTATCACAAAGGGTTGAAGAAGGATCCTCATGTCATTGCATATGCCTCACGTACCCTTGACCTGACCCAAGAGAACAACACAAACACTAAAAAAGAACTTCATTCTATTGTTTTTTCCTTGGAAAAATTCCATTCATATATTATTGGGTAAAAAATAATTGTCTTTTATGATCATGTTGCCCTTCGTTTCCTCCTAAAGAAACCTGAAGCCAAGCCCCGCCTCATTCGGTGGATGCTACTCCTCCAGGATCTTGACCTTGAGATTATAGATAAGAGAGGAGTGGAAAATGTGGTAGTTGACCACATTAGTAGGATTTCCCCACTATTTTACCATCATGTTGACTCACCCCTCCCCATTGAAGAATTCTTCCCTCATGAGACCCTTTGTGATGTTGTGGACCTTACCCCTGATATGCAGACATTGTGAATTATCTAGAAACATCTAGGGTCCCCACTGATTTTATCACTTCACAATTCCAGAGACTTAAGAATGATTCTTTGTGGTACATTTGGGATGACCCATACTTTTGGAGAATTTTTAGTGACCAAGTAGTTCATCGGTGTGTCCCTAGCCATGAGTTCACCTCTGGTTTGACCTTCTGCCACACTTTGGCCTATGGGGGAAACTTTGGCTCTCAACATACAGCTCGAAAGGACCTTGGATCAGGACTTTATTGTCCAACTTTATATATATATTCCCATAGATTTTTCAAGTCATGTAGTCGTTTTCAATTCACAGGGAATATCTCCAAGAGGAATGAAATGCCCCAACAACCCATGTTATTTTGTGAGATCTTCGATGCATGGGGCATTGACTTCATGGGGCCTTTTCCAAATTCATTTGGCTTTGTGTACATATTATTGGCAGTTAACTATGTATCTAAATGGGTGGAAGTGAAGGCCACTAGGACTGATGACTCTCGAGTGGTTGTTGATTTTGTGACGTCCCAAATTTTCAGTAGGATTGGTTTACCAAGATTTATCATTAGTTATTAGGGATCACATTTTTTCAATCGCAACATAAAAAATTTGCTTCGTAAGTATGGGGTCGATCATAAAGTCCCCACTCCATATCACCCCCAACTAATGGACAAGAAGAAATATCAAATCGTGAATTTAAATGAATCTTGGAAAAAACGGTACAACCCAATAGGAAAGATTGGAGTTTGCGCTTGGATGATGCACTTTGGGTATACCGTACAGCTTTTAAAACCCCAATTGAAATGTCACCATATAGAATTGTGTTTTTAAAGGCTTTTCACCTCCCAGTGGAGGTAGAACACCGTGTATATTTGGTTGTTAAACACTGTAATATGAATCTTTCAGATGCAGGTGAGCATAGAAAGCTGCATATACAAGAGTTGGAAGAAATTCGACGTGATGTATATGATAACTCATGAATCTATAAAGTGAAGACAAAAGCTATCCATGATAGAATGATTCATCAGTGGAAGTTCCATATTGGTGAGAATGTTCTCATGTTTAATTCTAGGCTAAAGCTCCACCCAGGTAATCTTCATTCTCGATGGCTCAGTCCTTATACCATTACTGATGCGTACCTTTTTGGTTCTATATAGGTTTTGCATGAGAAGAGTGGATAAAGGATTACTGTCAATGGACAGAGGCTAAAACACTTCTATGAGGATTTTCCAAAGAATATCGTGGGGTAAATCCAACTGATAGATTCCACATATGAAACCACTTAACAGGTCTTCCCTTCTCCCTACCTTTTATTTACTTGTCTATTTATTTAAAATAATTTCATTGAGGATAATGTAACTTTTAGGTGTGGGGGAGGGTGACATGTCATAGTTAGGATGAAGTAAAACAAAAAAAATATTAAAAATTAAAAAAAAGTGTTTTCATTTTTGATTTATTTTCCCTTATTTTATGTTTTTAGATAAAAAAATTATCTTAAATAAAATATCGAAAATCATCTTCCATGCTTGAGTCGATTGTGTTGAAAATTCCACTATTTTTGGAAAAATGTTTTTCAAATGAATGTTGATATGAAATATTTTTCTATAATTTTTATTTTAAAATCATTATTATGTGTTTAATGGATTTTTGAAACCCAAACCTCATTATCAATGACCAATATTTTAATCCATTACCCGAGAGACATTCTAATCCCTTTATTTCATATTCTTTATTTTAATCACTTTCTTGAGAGTATTGGGTCATGTAGAGAAACTAGAAATTTAATTAATTCTTTTTGAAGCCATAATATTCAAGTATGCTACATTCATGATAGAGGAAATCATTCATTGAAAATCCCTTTGTACAATTGTCCTCTATTTTTTCCACCATTACATTTTATCCTTATAAATCCTTAGAGACCCTAAAATTTCTGTTAGGTAGCCATATTACAAGCTAATTTATCCCTACCTACCCATATCTTGTGTATATTATTGTTTATTTTCAGCAAGTGTGGGTGAGAGGGTGTTTATATGGGAATTCTGGGGAGAGAATCATTGTTATGGGTTGATATAAAGGGTGCCTACATTTTCGTTCGGCAATGGGTTCACATGCCATATTACATTATTGTTTTATACATGTTTCCCTCTTTATCTAAAAAAACTAAAAAAATAGTTCTGTACATTAAAAAAAGGAAATATAACAAAAGAAAAAAATGGAGAAAGAGGATGCTTACTCATTATTATTCATTCTTTGGTTGTGACCCACAAAATGGACAATGTGGAGAGAGAGTTGTAGGTGATACACGTTGTGAGGTGTTGAGTGTGTATATTCATTGTGAACACTTGCTGATTTTGAAATATTTTTTACAAAATTAATTAATCACTCCTCTTTAGCCTCAAATTTTTAAACATTAAATCCTACCAACCCTTGAACCTCAGAACAACCTGTTGAAAGTCCTATTGAGTAGCGCACTATTTTCTACCGGTAGAGAACGTAGAATCTTTGCAAGCATATAGTAAGATCGCATGAAATCTGAGAAAAGATCATAACCCCACTTTCATATGTTCCTTGAGTGAAGAGGAAATTTTTTTAGGTGAAGTGGGTTGCGACATGTTGCATGGGTTAACAAATGAAGTTGAACAAATTTGAATGTGAGAAAAGAAAAATGATAGGAAAATTGATTCCATAAACGAGACAAGATAAATATCATTTCCAAAGAATATTGTATGTTTTATCACCTTTTATTTATGAATGGTACATGATTAGGATATTATACATTTCCCAGGAGTGCAAATGTTTAGGTGTGGGGGTGTGATCATACCACGATTCACTGCTTTATTTCACCCTTATACCAATGTATTAAACTGGTATTGTATTGAAAATTACATGTATAATAACAAATTTCAATCCATGTTAGATTCAATTAGTTTGTGTTTAACACTGTTAAAAATGGCAATTTTACATGTTTTGATAATTATATTGAAGGTGGATGTGATTTGGAGAACCCATGATGAAGTCCAAGAAAGATGGGCCAATCTACAAATGATCCAAGAACACCAGTGGACTCGACCACATATTTCTATTGAATCGTGCCTCTACATGGGCTGAAATTTTGTGGGCCGGTCCAGAATTTGATGGGCTACATTTCATATTAAGGAACCAAAGCTCTATTCGGCATCTACAATACCCATACTAACTAATCTGTCTAAGGAATGAAAGCTGGACCAAGTCAAATGCAGTGTTCTGTATTTTATCAATTTCTAGAGATGTTGTTGTCTAAATGGTGAAAAACATTTGGTGGAGACATCCAAGAGGTGGGGATACAAATTTTCTATTTTCTCCAAAGTGATATAAGATTGTCTGAAGGGCGAAACACATGGTACAAGTGGATTGAAGAAATATATGTGCCTAAAATGACCTTCCAATTTTCCTATAAAATGGTACCTTGGGATCCCCATTTGAAAGTTCGGCCATGAGGCAAGGTGCTGACATTTTGGAGTCCCCAATGAGTCTTTTCATCATACCAAGAAGTTCTGGAGGCTATGGAAAGTTCTACTTCAACATCTTCTTCTTCATCCCCTCCCATGGGTTTCTAAACCCCTTGTGACCACCCGGGGATATGTGACGTAATCCTGAGCATCAAACATGTATTACTCTGAATGATCTTTTTAATTCCATGTCGTATGTTGTTTTTCGTCATCATCTATTTTTATTTAATTTAGTTATATACTGGTATGTTATACTCAACTCAAATGATCATGTTTGGGGGTACCCTTTCATGTGATGTTTCACACATTGTTCATCCCTTTTTCTTCCCTCATTCAATTACGGTGTTTGTGAGTTTCATATTGGTCAATTGAACTCACATAAGCACTGTCAAGATCATGCACATTTATTTCATGGTATCACAAAGAAGTAACATACAAACCTGGACAGCACATCGAATTCTTCATCTGTTGCCTTGGTGAGTTTTGGTTATGATGTCAAACACAAATCACTCAATCATCGGCGGTGTCTGGTGAAACATTGTGTGTTTTCAACTGAACCCTATGAGGTATCCTAGAATAAACTCAGTAAAATTATGTTAATATGTGTTTTAAACCAGGTATTAAAAGATCATAACCCCACCCTTGAAGCGATGAAGGATGAGCATCATGAGACTTCCCCGTGTTGATCACATTTAGTCAATCTTCTTTACTTCTACTTTGTTTTATTTCTTTCATTTTCTATTTTCATCTTTTATCATCAAACCCAAGTAATATAAAACCCCATTTAACTTTCTACTTTCATAATCAAAACCCTACATTTTTTAAATTAATTATCTAAGGCTCCATCAATAGATGACCAAGGGTTACTGTTGTACTGCAGAAATTCTAGTCAAAATTAAACAACTATTTTGACGCGCTCGACAACACGATCAATGATCCACCACTTAACCAACTACTATAGGTCCCTTTCCCATTATTGGATCTTTGGTCATGAAATATACAAGAACACTAAAATTCTGGATAATTGTGTGAGTAAATGACACAGGTAGAACACTACCAATGATTCTTTACCATAATATCATAAAATATAATTGTGCATATCATGAAATAAGTAAATACTCAATAAATATTCAAACATATGATTGTTGAGTCCTCATGTGTTGATTATGCCACCGTAATCCATGGCCCCACCAGCATTGGATCATCTCCAAAAAGGAATTCAAGAATTAATATGTCTTTATCAAGGTAATATATTTCACCCTAACCATTTGGCGAGGGCTTTAGGAATTCTACACATTATTTTAACTCAAATACCTCACCCCACCTAGTCGGTGGTTTTCATTGGAACACCGTGCATTCCGCTAGGTTGATCCCATCTCCCATATCCTTTAAATAACCTATGTACCAAGTTCATAGGAATCCATGACCATTATATTATATAAATACACAATGTTTTCCCATATATGGGGGTAGCCATTTCCACCTTTATGGACGTTAGGAATACATGTGGTAGGGAACTGGAAACTGGTACTTTCCCCTCTATAGGGGAAGCCACGCTTACCTTGAGGATGTTAAAACAACATAAATCCCAACCTAAAGGTTACATTTGAATAATTTAGTCCCTTTTAGAACAATTACAAAAGATATGAAACAAAAGAATAGTACATTTCATTGAAAAGAATGATAAGGCACACCAAGATCATAGTCAGGATCCACGCATAATGAGAAGATAAAAATAAACCAAGACCCCAAACAATCATGCACCCACATGGAACTCATCTTAAGAATTGGTTAGTCTAACATAAACATCAAAACAAGATAAACATCATATATACATGTCACATAATGTTAAGGAAACTCATACCTCATGGTTTTCCAAGTCGACATTGAGGTTTCTCAATATTGTCATCACCAATTGAAAGATAAATCACATGCCAATGACTCTATGAAAATCCAAATCATAAAATAAAGGCTTCCATATTAAGTCAATGGGAAATTTGAAAATGGAGTACTAATAAAATACCATAGGTATATAGTCATAGGGACACCATGGTGCAAGGCTAAAGGATGCAACATGGTATGTGAGGTGGATCATCACCATGGTGTAGGGTACTTGGCTACGACATAGCATAGTTATGGAAGTGATCTCCATGACACAAGGTGGAGGATATAGTATAATTTTTATACCACTATGGTTAAAATCACACTCCATGTCACATATTCAAGGGATATGACCATGTAACCATGATTCCATAGTGTAGAGGTAGGGGATTGTGACATAAGAAGGGTGGACTGCAATGCAGATCTCATATGTATCATTTAGGATCTCTTGGAATGGTGACTGAACTATTGGAGTAATCCATTTATTTATAGTGGGTCATAAAGGGTTCTATCCATGTGAAACCCCCTCATAATATCCCTTATAAAACCTAACCTTAAATTATGTATTGAATTCATATATTCATAAATACTTAAGACTAAATACCCACTTCTGTAACTGATGTAGAGTTCTCCCTAATGCATGGTTTAGGACTCCATGGTGAAACCTAACTAGAAAATCCATACCATAGTATATCCTTTTCTAATTCAATGTATCCACTTCCCATTTCTTAGCTATATCATATTTATGTTCCATTTTGGTGCAAGAATATCCTCTATAGCGTGGTCTAATCTGCTATATCTCAATGACACTATTATTTGGAGTAACCTTTCCAAAAACAAAAATAACCCTAAAAAAACTTTGTGAATATTTTAAGACATATAAAATGTTCTAATAGAAAAACATGGTATAAAAAATGATTTTTATTAAGCTACGCATTTTTTGGGCTTTATAAAATTCATGGCTGAGTAATCATTGGTGGAATAGAGACTAGAATCATTCTTGAACATATGATATCTTTGTGGATGAGTATCCCTTCATGTAATTACCTAACCCCAGTTACCCAGATTCGGTGCATTATTACATAACATTTTCTTGATACAAGGAATCATGTCCTGAAATATTAATCAGTTTAATATCCTTGGATGTACTAGATACATACATAAGTTTTACATTACATTATGAAATAGAAAAACAACAGCATTGTGTCCACTTTGAACACACTCATATCCCTTATCCTATTCCTGCAGGTTAATCGTAATATAGTTCTTTGCATCCTGTGAAAAATAAAACATAGAAATAGGAGATCTTAGATGCTCAGTAAGGATAATAATATAGCGGAAAAGATAAATATAATAATTCCATTTACATATTCACATGGATATTCTACTAGTCGAATAATCACATGTAATATCTATAGCCAATTTCATAATGATGGAATGCATAAGGTCGAACATCAAAACCACATAGTCAAGGCCTTGTTCCAAGACTAAAAATAAGATTCTTTTCAAGGCCTTGTGATGAGACACTAGTTTTTCTCATGAGACCAACCGATGTATCTAGGAGCTATAGAAGGCTCCACCATTTACATACTATGTCTGAGGCATTCCTCATATGAAAAGGTTGAAAGATAACATAAAAATTTGAATTAAATATAACATACGAAATGTTAATAATTTAACCATAAACAATGAATGGTATAAAAATAACACATACATAGTGAAACATATCACAAAACATTCAATACAATATGGAAGATTTTATCATAATTAATCAACTTCAAACAAGTGTAAAATCCATCAATGGATGTTGAAATAAATGAAATCAAAACTATTTGAAAGAAATATATATTTCTATTTTGAAATAATTTATAAGTCACATAATTATAAAAGAAAACATTTATTTTGAAAATATTCTTATAATCTTGTAAGTGATGCTTCGAAGGTGTTATAATGGTGGAAAAGAGCTGCACTTTCCGTATAAGTTAAAAAAAATCTTTCTTTAATTTTGTTGAAAACGGCCTAAAGAACCTTGTTTGGAAAATTACAGAAAGATTCCATTATAAATATTTTATAAAAATTAAAACAACTATATAAATGACTTTAACACATAGTCTGGGAAATAGTAAAAATGTTTTGAAATACATTTTTATGAAACACAGATTTGGATGATAAAGAGGTCTCAGAAGATACATATATATAAACAACCCTAGATAATGAAGAGATTGTAGAATTAAACATTACCATGTACTTATACATGATTGAGGGTATGTTAACCTCCTTTATAATAGTTAAAACATTGTTATTAAATCATACAAGAACCACATACATAAATATGATATCATATATGATCTTCTAATATTTCTTTGTTAATAATATTTCAGTAGTATCATTGTTTCGGGTGTTAACTGATTCGTTTTACTTTATATATTTTGTATGTAAGTAATGTTTATTATTAATAGAATGTATTTGATTAATATACAGAATAATATTAAGATCTTAAACATTATTTTTAATCATAAAATAAAAATTATTCCAAAATGATTATGATGGGGAATGAATCTAATCGTGTTCGTGGAGATGGTAATCTGTATGTACGTACAAGTGACAATATCATTCTATTGATGGTAAAATCATATGTAATTGGATGGTATATCATATATACATAATCATTAACATGTTATATTTATTATCTACATCAATTATACTCATTATTATAGCCACCCAAATAATGAAGTTTCGAATAACAAACTACAACATGACCTAGAGACAGTAAGCCATACGTACGCACGTATGTTGACTTTGTCATTCATAGGATGGATAGAATAAGGTAGATGGTTGTAATATATTTATAATAACATAACAGATAGTATTAGGTATTGGAGTTATTATTTTTGAATGGAAAAAACAAAGAAAGAGGAAGTGGAAGAAGAAAATAACTTTGAAAGAGGTGATGAAATTATTACCTCTTCTTCGGGTGCTTCCTTTTGATTTGATAAAAAGGGCTCTTTAGGTTGGATTATGATCAAACTAAGGCCTCTATGTCTATGTGAGGGTAGTTGGGAGGATATTTTAGAAGGTTTTGGCTGAGCCAAATGAATTTGGAGGTGTGATTTTTAGAGAAGAGGAAATACCCTTTTATAAGAGAGGTTAGGGTCACTTTAGGAATATCTTGAAATATTATTTTATTATACAATCATATTCAGTTTATAATGGATCCGAAAGAATTTATTTTGAGGATTAGGTGGGTCTGGGTCAAAAACATTTCAACCAATAGGTTTTATACAAGTTTAGGTCACCATATTAACATTATCATATAGATTTAACTCTTAGTTTTTTTTAAAGGTAGTGATTCGGTCAAAGACCGAGGCACAATTTATTGAGGATAAAAAAAAGGTTACAAGAGTTGAAAGGATGGAAGTTTCCTACAATCATTGTCATAATGCTGAAAAAGATCAAGAGGGAGTGCGTCAATCCACGTCATCTCCTGATTAACTCCCATGTTTGGAAGCGCATCAGCAACTTTGTTAGATTATCTAAAAAAATGTGTGGCGATAAGATTGAACTGGAGAAGAGTGTCGAGGAACTTCATCCAACGAGTAGTGAGAGGCCAGGAAAGGTGAGTCATCCCCTTCCAGATTGCTTGAACGACGGTGTTCAAGCCACATTCAATCCAAATCTTCCTCCATCCTTTTTGGAGGGCATAGTTGACAACGTGGATCACTCCCATCATTTCAGCTTCCAATGAAGAGACAATGCCACATCTAGTGAAAAAACACCCATGGAATATACCAATATGGTCTCTGAAGATCACTCCACAACCATAAGGGCATGGGTTTCCCTTGGAGGCACCATCAATGATCACCTTGATCCATCCTGGATGTGGAGCCTGCCAGAATACTTCAAAGGTTTGTTTGGGTTGCTTGAAGATGCCTTCAATGTGAAGTCTCCAAAGAATCTCAAAGTCTCTAATAGTATTATTGCAGTGAGCCTTTTGGATAGAGGCAGCCTCACGCGTCGCAAGGAGGATATGGGATTTACCTGCATTAAGATTTGATGAAGAGTTATTATGAATCATATTGTTTCTATCATACCAGATCACATGAAGAAGCTCAGAAATGGAAGAGAGGAAGAGATTCTTGATTTGTTGCGATTCCTCTTGCTGAACACATCTTTTTAATTGAGATCCAATAGTATCATAAAGAATCCATCTACAGCCAAATAAGTCAAGAGTATAATTCCAAAGAGAAGAAGTTGTAGCACAAGACAGAAAGAGATGATTCGCATCTTCCCTGTGTTGGTTGCAGAAGCAACATTTTGAGCATATATGAATACCAAGAGATTGTATGAAAACTTTAGTAGGAATTCTATAATGTTCAATTCTCCAAATAAGTGTAAATCATGAGGGTTTAATCCATGGTTTGTTAAAATGGACCAACAATTCAAATATGGAGTCAATGATTATGAAATTATGCTCATAGTAACTTTTTGAGTCTAGGATGCCATTATTAGCAGGTTCCCAGATAAGGAAATCATCAGTAATGGAGAAAGTATAACTATCAATGACATGCATAATGTTATTAGGGATATCACTGTTGTGAGAGTGAATAACATATTTAATGGTACGATTGGTGTTTTCAATAGTTTCCTTAGAAGATTTCATAGAGATTAGGGGGGGTTCCAGTCAAATTATCAATCCATAAATTCATGGAAGAATTAGAATTGACCATCCATCGGGAGTTCTTTAAAATGTTAAAGTATGTGTATTTGATAGAGGGCCAGATCGAAGAGGTGATGTAATTTATGTTACCCTTTTTAAGTTTTTGAAGAAATATCTCATTAGGAAATTCAAAGCATCCAAGTTGGTATGAATTATCCTCTAGGTGAGTTTAGCTTGGAGCACATCATTAAAGAGTCTGAGATTTTTAATTCCAAGACCACCTTTTTCTAAGTGCTTACAGAAGGTGTCCCAAGGGATGGTAACATGTTTTCTTTAAAAAATACTTCCATTCTAGACAAAAATTTTAATATAGGCATTGATCTTTTTAAGAGTGTTAACAGGACATTTATAAACCATCAGAGAGTAAACCATTTTAGAGAAAATGGTATATTTAACAAGATAGATTCTGCCAGCCACGGAGAGGGATTTTCCTTTCCTGGTGGAAAGTTTACTAATTTTATCAACAACATAGGAAAAATGAAGGGATTTTGGCCTTTCCCAGAAGATAGGAACACCAAGGTAGTTTAATGGGAGGGATCCCTATTTAATTCCTAATTTGTTGGCGATGTAGACCATTCTGTGAGGGGAGAAATTTTTACCAAAAAATACAAAGGATTTATTCCAGAAGATCTCTTGACCTGAGAACTCATAGTGAGACAGATCAGTTTTTAAAACACGAATATTCCTTTTGTCACCATTAAGGAAAAGAATTATGTCATTGGCATAAAGAAGATGGGTGGGGACATTCATGTCCCTAGAAGCCTGGATGGGTTTGATTTTACTTTTCTCGACTAGTCGGGTAAGTAATCTATTGAGGTAGTCTTCCTCATTAACAAACAGAATGGCTGAAAGAGGATCTCCTTTTCTGACGCCTTTAGAGAATTTAAAATACCCCTTGGGGGATCCATTAATCATGATGGAAATAAAATAAGAGTTAAAGAAATTTTTTATTCTCAAAATAAAAAGTATCTTTGAAGCCAATGCTTTTCAGAACTTTGAAAATGAAACTCCATGCAATGGTGTCAAAGGATTTTCTAATGTCGAGTTTAATGGAAATATTTACACCTCTTTCATTCCTATTAGGAATATTGGTGCATTCCGAAGCAAGGAAAATGCAGTCTTGTATGGATCTACCCTTTATAAAACCAAATTGGTTCCAAGATACAATTTTGTTTCATATAGGGGAAAGCTGATTAGCAAGAATCATGGTTATGATTTTATAGAGAGTATTAATAAGGGCAATAGGTCTAAAAAGATGGATCTCTGAATCATTCTCCACTTTAGGAATTAAGGTAAGTAATTGAGAATTCAGTCCATGAGGGAGGACACCATCCGAGAAGAAAGATTTAACAAGTTTACAAACATATAGGTGTATGATATCCTAGTGTTGTTGAAAAAAATCATTATTAAAGCCATCGGGACCAGGAGCACTATCAGGCTTTAATCATTCATTAATAAGGAAATCACTGCATCATCATTGTGTCATAAATAAATTTAATTATTTAATTTCTAAATTTTTTAAATAAAATAATATTATGTGGGAAATATTTTTGGATTTATAATGAATATTTATAGTCTAATTTAACTTATGTATAACTCTATATTAAAAAAAATTAGTTATTAAAATTTGAATTGAACACTTATAACTCTTCTTTAAATAAAATAATAATAAATTTCATAATCTAATCCAAGTGGATCAAAGAGGATCATATTTTATTCCTAAAGTTTATTTTTATCAAAATAAACTTATCCAATACAATTAGGACCTGTGTTAGGGTAATTATAATATCATTTTTACATTTAATTACCTTATTTACTTTTAACCGTGGTAAATAAAATCCCAAAGTTACAATTCACCAAAAAACTTCCTCCTATTGAACCACATTTTACTTATTGATGTCAATAGTGACTCTCAGATTTTTTAAATTCAATTCATAGAAGTGGTAAAGTTACGTTTTAGGAAAAATTATTAACATGCCTAGAAGGTGGGTAAAAGAAATTAAAATGTTCAATAAAATTTTATACAACTAATTTTATTATAAAATGACTCCAATGAGTTAAATTGAACTTATATAGGTATTAGGTATCTATTTTGACCTAAAATAAATTTGAATAAAATAAATAATTATTTAAATAAAAAGTCAGTTTTAAACAATAATGCAGTGTTCTTCTCTATTCATCAAAAAATGAATGTTTTCAGAAAAATAACAAAAATTCACCCTTAGATAATTTTGATATTCTGGATCCAAAAATGAAGTCCATTTTGAAAAATAAAATTTATAAATTTTCAAAAAGTGGGTATTACTTTTCATAAACTATAGTTTGATTGGTTGTGTTGTGCTAGAACTTAAAGTTGTATACAACGCAAGTTATCATTTTATTCGATGAGAAATGTACCTTGGAAGCTTGGGGTGTTACATTCATCCCTCTTTCAAATAATTTTGTCCTCAAAATTTATTGAATACTAATGCATAAATGGATTATAGTGGTTCTTTATCATAAGTTCCTTTTGTTCCCATGTTTCCTTTTTCATCTTACGGATTCTCCATAGAACTTTTACCAGACGAATCATCCAATTTCTCAACAATTGTTCTCTGGTATCCAGAATCTTGACATACTCTTCACAATAAGACAGATCGGGTTCTAGTTATATTTCTTCATATGTGATTACATGCGTTGGTTCAGGCATGTAATTTCTAAACAGTGATACATGGAACACATCATGAACTTTGGAGAGACTTAGATGCGTTTCCAAATGGTAAGCTACAACTCCAATTCATTCTATAATTTTGAAAGTTTTTATGTACCTGGGACTTAATTTACCCTTCTTACTAAATAATATAACACCCTTCCATGGATATAACTTCAAGAAAACATGATCTCCTACTTGAAATTTCAAATACTTCCTTTGGTTATCGGCATAGATATTTTTCCTACTTTGAGATGAATTTATCTGGTTTTGGATAATCTTCACCTTTTCTATCATTTCCTCAACATGTTATGGTCCTATGAGTTTTCTCTGACCAACAAAATCCCAAAAATTTGGTGTGCCACATCTCTTTCTATATAACTCTTCATATGGTACCATCTGAATACTTGAATGGAAGCTATTGTTATAGGAAAATTCTACCATAGGTAAATATTGATCCCACATACCGTGAAAGTCATGTGAGAAAGATCTCAACACGTTTTCTAAGGTTTTAATAGTCTGTTCTGATTTTCCATCAATTTGAGGGTGGTAGGTAGTGCTCAAATGATGTTCAGTATCTAGGGCCTTCTAAAGACTTCTCCAGAATCTGGATGTAAAATGGGATCATGATCAGAAAAAATTGATAGGGTACTCCAGGAAGTCTTAAAACTTCATTAATATATAGTCTTTCAAAATGTTCAAGTGTTAAATCTTCTCATATAGAAAGAAAATGTGTTTAATTGGTACGATGATCAACAATGACCCATATTGAATCATTCCTTCTAGGAGTCTTTGGTATCCCCATGGAAGTCCAATGAAATATCACCCCACTTCCACTAAAGTATGCGAAGTGGTTTCATGACACCTCCAAGATGTTTTCTTCCAGCCTTAACCTATTCACAAACCATACATCTTGAAACATAATTAGAAATCTCCCCCTTCATGTTGTCCCACAAAAAATGTTCCTTCAAATATTTATATATTTTAGTGCTATCAGGGTGTGTAGAGAAATTGGAGCTATGAGAATCTTCCAAAAATTCCCTTTTTAGATCAGGTATGTTAGGAAAACAAAGTCTATTCCCAAATTTCAAAATTCCAACATCATATATGTAGTCAATCAATCTTCCATCATTCACAGCTTTAATTTTCTTTTGAAACTCCTCATCATTAGTCTGAGAACTTTTTTTCCTTTCTAGTGATGATGGTTTGGAAAACATTTGAAAAAGTATTGATGTTTCATATTGCATTATTATTCCCATATCCATCTTTACTAGATCCATGAACATAGGATCCCTTTCAACTCTCATCTTGTTCAAAACTCCATGATCATTTCTGCTCAAAGCATTTCCACCTTATTTTCCTTCCCCAGGTGGTATAGTATTGTGAAATCATAATCCTTGAGTAGATCAAGGCATTTTCTTTGCCTCTTGTTGAGTTATTTCTTTGAGAAAATATACTTCAAACTCATGTGATCGGTATATATCTCACATTTTTCACCATAGAGACTGTGTCTTCATATCTTCAAAACAAAGATTACAGCTACTAACTCAAGATCATGAGTGAGAAAGTTTTGTTCATGATTTTTTATCAATTGTGATGCATAAGAAATAACTCTATCATTCTATATAAGGATACAACCAATTCCCTTCATTGAAGCATCGCTATAAATATAAAACCCATCATTCCTCGATGGAAGAGTGAAGATAAGACCATTGACTAATCTTCTCTTCAGTTCTTCACAACATTCTTCTCACTCTTTTTTCCATACAAATTTAACCCCTTTACGTGTGTTCTTGGTTAATGGGTTAGCCAATCAGGCAAAAAATTTGATGAAACACCGATAATAACCTTCTAAATCAATAAAATTTCATACTAAATTTATACTTGTTAGTACTGGCCATTCTTGGATTGACTTGGTCTTTGAAAGATCGATAGAGATTCCATCCTTAGAGACAATATGTCCAAGAAAAGAAATTTCCTAAAGCCAGAATTCACACTTTTTAAACATCCCATATAATTCATTTCTTCTGAGGGTTTTCAGAATAGTGCACAAGTGATTTTTATAATCTTTGTAGATTTTATGGATACCAATATATCATCAATAAATACCACTACAAAGTCATCTAGATATTCCTTGAAAACTATTCTAATTAGATCCATTACAATAGAGGGTCCATTGGTCAGTCAAAAAGGCATTACTATAAACTCGTGATGCCTATACCTGGTTTGAAATGTTGTTTTCGAAATGACTTCCTTCTTCACACACAACTGATGATATCCAGATCGAAGGTCAATATAGGAAAAATATTGAACTCCATGAAATTTATCAAATAAATCATCAATGTGAGGTAGATGATACTTGTTATTTATTTTTATAACATTTATCTCCATATAGTTAATGCACATCCTCATAGATCCATCTTTCTTATTAAGAAAAAGAATAGGGGATCCCCAAGGAGAAACACTAGGGCAAATAAATCCTTTATTACTAAATTCCTATAGTTGATTCTTTAGTTCCAATAATTCCATAGTGGCCATTTTATAAGGGGTCATTGATATGGGCCTTGAACCAGGAATTAAATCATTGGAAAACTCAATTTATCATTCTGGAGGATGTCTAGGTAAATCCGATGGAAACACATCAACATATTCTTACACAATAGGTACGTTATCTATTTGAACATTCCTTTCCACACCCATTGTTATTTTACTATCTTCCTCCCCAATAATTGAATTTAGTAGAGCTACTATGGGGTGGATCTAGATAATAATCATATGGTCAAGTTTTTGATCTAATGATAAGGTACTCCTTATCTACATCAAAAAGTGTACCCTCCATATTAAAATAAATTCTCGCATCATGCTCTAAAATCCAATCCCTACCAAGGATTATATCAAATTCAATCATGGGTTTGATGATGAGATCGGTAGATAAAGCACTTTTATATGGCCTAATGGGAACAGATTCACAAAACATAGTTGTAATGATACTTCCCTTAAGAGTTTTGACTGAAAACTCCCTTGTTAAATATAATTGGAAATATCTAATTTTCTTAACAAAATGGGAAGATATGAAACAATGTGATGATACATAATCAAATAAAACATTGGCTAAATTTGAAGAAACCATTAAATTACCTGCCACCACATCATCCGAAGCTTCAACCTCAGTAGTAGTGATCACATAAGCTTGGCCTTGATCCCTTAGAATTTTTTGAGGTATGTTTCCTTAGAACATATGACATTAATTTTAATAATTCCCCATATCTCTACAATTGTAGAATTCATAATTGATAGCCAATTTCTTTCCCTTGCAATCACGATCTCGGTGGCCTTTTTCACCACACTTGTAACAGACTCCCATTCCCATTAGGCAAGTACCAGGGTGTTTTATCCCACATTTAATGTAGGATGGAAATTAAACTTTTCTCTTATTCCCCTAATTTCAATTTCCATAGTGTTCATAAGATCACTTCTTCTCTTTCTTTGATTTAAAATAGTAAGACTTAGAGAACTCGTTTTCTGTCTTGATAGCACATGAGACAATATCTTCGTACGATGAGAAGGATTGTGAGACTAATGCCTGATAGAGAAATGGTTTTAACCACTAAATGAATTGATCAATATTACTCATTGGGTTATGTATATAATCTGCCACATGCCTTGGTAACCTTATAAAGTTAGCCTCATAATTTGCGACATTCTCATCATCCTTTTTCCTCAGACTCAGAAATTTTCCTTCCATATCTGCTCAATGGTCACGAGGAAAGTATTTTTCTAAGAAAAGTTATTTAAAATCACTCCATTACATATTTGATACTTCTTCATCCTCCTTTGTGTTTTGAATTAATGACCAGCATTGATCTGCATCTCCTGTGACACTACTGGAAAAAGGGTCTATACCCACAGTTTTGGGAACCGTGGGCTGGAACGGCGTCGGTACAGGGGTCTTGACCTATACCCATGGTTTGGTAGAACCGTGGGTATAGGTGTGTCACACACCAATACCACAATGTACAGACTAGCAGGGAACTTACCCCACGGTTTCAAACCGTGGGGAATATATCCATTCATTTTTTAAAAATCGGGTACAGCAAGGTTTGAACCCTGAACTCTACGCCTAACAGCGAGTGACTGCACCAAAAGAGCTTTGATTTTATATTTTATTAATACATATATCAGCGTATTTATATTAATATATTTCCACGTTGCATATTAAAAAAACACTGCCTCAAGGTTTTGAACCCGCGCTTCCGGCAACGCGACGTGCTAACCCGACAAGAAGCAACAACTGAGCTGCTAATTTAATCTGTTATGTATTCCTACATCTTCATAGATATATTAATATAAAAGGTATTTAAATTGAAAAAATTCTACTACGGAGATTCGAACAGTGGTCTCACAAAGAGCCAGAACACCGCTTTTCAGTATTATACCAACCGAGCTAACATTGTTAATTTTTATATATACATTCATCTGCTTATATATATTAATATGATCCGTGAAAAAATGATTTCCCGCCAAATGTTTTTCGTGTCCCGCCTAATTTTTTCCCCGCCATGAAGTGGGAATGATGTACCCATGGTTTGAGAGAACCGTGGGTATAGGTCTTCAAAAAAAATTGCAATACCTACGGTTTTGAAGAACCGTCGGTATAAGTCTTCAGAAAATACCCTATACCCATGGTTGACTCCAAAACAGTGGGTATAGGTTTTAAAAGAAAACAATACCTACGGTTTTTGGCATAATAGGGGGTATAGGTGACCTATACCCATGGTTTTGGAAAACCGTGGGTATAGGTTCACATACAATCTCTATACCCACGGTTTTGGAAAACTGTGGGAATAGGGGTACCCTATAACCATGGTTTTTTTGAAAAATCGTGGGTATAGACCTATTTTCCAGTAGTGTGAGGCAATAAACTGCCATGATAACTTTTTCCCTTTGGCTACTCCCTAATGCATGAAATATTTTCTCTAAGTATCTTATCCATTGCTCAGCTACAAATGGATTTGTAGTCCAATTTAATGTCGGTGTTTGTTACCTCATGAAGTGGTCTAACATTGATCCTCCGTGTTGTAAATCAGGGTGCTCTATACGGTTATGTTAATTATTCATAAGATGAGTGAGTTGTCCTAGTATAGTAATAAGTTTTTCAACATCTATTGCATCACCATCTCCACTATAATTATCTTGAGTAGGAGGTAAATACCTACATGGATTATGTGTGTTGATAAAGTTTCCACTCCTTCCACTATGATCCATTTCTAAACAATGGAATACACTATATTATTTTTTGAATCGCAATACATAATTCCAAACTAATAAAATACCACACATAAATTGAACAGTTTAGGCTTATAATTCATAATCATAAAAAATGTTTTCTTTAAGGAATTATTTACTAATAAATCATTGATAATGGTTTGTAAAGAAAATTTAAATTATCCTAAGCATATCCCCCAGGAGTGTCGTAACCAAGAGTGCAGCAAGGCCCATTGTCATGTAATAGGATACCCCAGGTCAAGCCTAAAACTCCTAGTCATAGTTTTCACTTCAAGGTACTTCTGTTCTAGAGACACCTCTACCTACTCATATCCATATAGGGATGTATTTCATTGAAAATACACAAAATCTCTACATTACCAAATTTCTGGGATGTTCTTATATACTAATACTAAAAGTCTATCTTAGTGTAATGTTATCTAATCATAGATTTTCTAAATATAGATTCCAAGGATTGTACTAAAATTCCTTTGATACCAACTATAATGCCCCGACCATAGTTACCCAGATTCGTTGCCTTATTATATAACATTTGAATGATACAAATAATCATATCCTGAAAGACCGAACAGTTTATTAGCCTTGGAAGTACTAGATACATACATAAGTTTTACATTAAATTGTGAAATGGAAAAACAAAAACATTATGTCCCCTTTTAACACACTCATATCCCTTAGCCTATTCCAGTAGGGTAATCAAAATATGCTTCTTTGAATCCTAGGAAAAATAAAACATAGAAAGTGGTGAGCTCAGATTCATAGTAAGAATAACAATATTGAAGAAGCTATCATAAATAATCATAAACATTTATGGAAATTTATAAGACTAAAACACAAGCCTTTTAATCTTAATCTTCAGCATAATATGCAAAACATAAATCAAATAATTCCATTTACATATTACCATGGATATTATAATTTTTGAATAATCACATGTAATATCAATATCCAATTTCATAATGAAGGAATGCATAATGTCGGACATCATAACCACATAGTCAAGGCCTCATTACAAGACTAAAAATAATATTTTTTTCAAGGCCTTCTTCCAAGACACTAGATTCTCTCATTAGACCTACCGATGCATCGAGGAGATATAGCAAACTCCACCCATCACATACTAAGCCCAATGAATTCCTTATATAAAAAGGTTGAAACAAAACATAAACATTCGTATTAAATCTAGTATATGAAATGTTAATAATTTAACAATAAATAATGAAATGTATAAAAATAACACAATAATGTTCAAACATATTGCAAAACCTTTAATAAAATATGAAATATTATATCATAATAAAACAACTTTAAACAAGTGTAAAATCCATCAAATTATGTTGACATAGATGAAATCAAATATATTTGAGAGAAATATATCTTTCTATTTTGAAATAATTTAAAAGTCAGATAATTATAAAATAAAACATTTATTTTGAAAATATTCTTATAAGCTTGTTAGGTAAGCATTGAAGGTGTTATAATGGAGGAAAATAGCTGCACTCGCCGTATAAGTTAAAAAACATTCTTTCCTTAATTTTGTCGAAAATATCATAAAGGAACTTGTTTGGAAAATGACTGAAAGATTCATTTATAAACACTTTAGAAAAATTCAAACAAGGGAATAAATGACTTTTACACATAGTCTAAGAAATATTAAAAATGTTTGGAAATACATTTTTTAGAAACACGGATGTGGATGATAAAGAGGTCCCAAGAGATACTTATGTATAAACAACCTCAGATAAGGAAGAGATTGTAGAATTAACCCTTACCTTGTACTTTTCCTTGATCAAGGGTATGTTAAACTCCTGTATAATAGTAATAAATTTTTATTAAATTGTACAATAACCACATATAAAAAATATGATATCATATATGATCTTAAAATATTTCTTTGTTAATAATATTTCAGTAGTATCACTGTTTCGGGTGTTAACTGATTCGTTTTACTATATATATTTTGTTATGTAAGTAATGTTTTTTATGAATAAAATGTATTTTATTCATATCCTAAATTATATTAAGTTCTTAAAAATTATTTTTTATCATAAAATGAAAATTATTCCTAAATTATTACCATGGGGAATGAATCTCATCTTGTTTGTAGAGATGGTAATCTGTACGTGCGCACAAGCGACAATATCATTCTGTTGATGGTGAAATCATATGTAATTGGATGGTATATAATATATAAATAATCATTAAAATGTTATATTTATTATTTAAATCAATTATACTCATTATTATACCCACCCAAATAATGATGTGTCGAATAACAAACTACAAAACGACGTGGAGATAGTAAGTCGTACGTACGCACATATGGTGACTTTTTCAGTCATAGGATGGATAGAATTAGGAATATGGTTGTAACATTTTTATAATAACATAATAGTTAGTATAAGGTATGGGAGTTATTATTTTGGAATGAAAACAACAAAGAAAGAGAAAGTGTAAGAAGAAAAGAGCTTTGAAAGAGGTGATGAAATTATTACCTCTTCTTCGAGTGTTTCTTTTTGATTTGATCAAAAGGGCTCCTTAGGTTTGATTATGATCCAAGTAAGGCATATATGTGGAATTTAGGTTAGTTGGGAGGATATTTTAGTAGGGTTTGGACGATCCAAATGGCTTTGGAGGTGTGATTTTGAGAGAAGGGGAAATACCCTTTTATAAGAGAGGTTAGGGTCACTTTAGGAAAAGCTTGAAATATTATTTTATTATTCAATCATATTCAGTTTATAATTGGTCCAAAGGAATTTATTTTGAGGCTAAGGTGGGTCTGGGTCTAAAACCTTTCAACCAATAGGTTTTATAAAAGTTTAGGTCACCATATTAACCTTATCTTATAGATTTAACTCTTAGTTAAATAGTTTATCTTTTACCTTGTATTCTTTTATTATTATAATAAATGGTTAATAAACATACTATAAAAAGACAAGAGAACCCAAAGTGGTTAATTATTGACATATATAACCTTATCTATGTCCTCTGTCAAAATCATATATTTTTAGGAATATTATACCATTTGATAATATAGTATTGTTTTTTAAACTCATTTATGTCAATTTTGACACTATATGGTATTTTGTTTTTGTGAAAGTCATAAAAAAATTATCACTTAAAAGAAATATTTTTTAATCAACCATAACATGTCATATTAACCTATAAAATTAGTGTAATTCATCAAAAGTATCAATATAAATTTATTTGGATATTTATAATATCATTTGTTTTGAATCTTTCATTAATAAGGTAATTACTGCATCATCATTGTGTCATAAATAAATTTAATTATTTAATGTCTAAATTTTATAAATAAAATAATATTATGTAGGAAATATATTTAGATTTATAATGAATATTTATAGTCGAATTTAACTTATGTATAACCCTATATTAAAAATGTTTTAGTTTTTAAAATTTGAAATGAACACTTTTAACTCTTCTTTAAATAAAATAATAATAACTGTCTTAATCTAATCCAAGTGGATCAAAGGGGATCATATTTTATTCCTAAAGTGTATTTTTATCAAAATAAACTTATCCAATACAATTAGTACATGTTTTAGGGTAATTATAATATCATTTTTACATTTAATTACCTTATTTACTTTTAACCGTGGTAAATAAAATCCCAAAGTTATTATTCACAAAAAATTATTTTCATCCTATTACACCACATTTTACTTACTGATGTCAACTGTGTCTCTCATATTTATTAAATTCAATTCATAGAAGTGGTAAAGTTACGTTTTACGAAAAATTATTAACATGCCTAAAAGGTGAGTAAAAGACATTAAAATGTTCAATAAAATTTTATACAACTAATTTTATTATAAAATGACTCTAATGAGTTACATTGAACTTATATAGAAATTATGTATCTATTTTGACCTAAAATAAATTTAAATAAAATAAATAATTATTTAAATAAAAACCCAGTTTTAAAAATATTTCTCAACCATATATTTTGTAAAAGATAAAGGATTCTCAAAGGGATGATGTGAGAATTTATAAGAAGGATGAAACTATAAGAAAAGGAAAATCCTTGAAGTTCAATTTTAATGAATAAATAGTTGTGTGGTTTGGGTAACGACTATGTGTACTATCAAATCTTGAGTTAATGAAAGACATGTTGGACAATTCACATAGATCAACATTCTCCATTCACCCAAGAAGCACAAAGATATATCGAGATCTCCAAGAGCACTATCGGTGGGACAATATGTAGAAAGAGATTGACGAATGTACATAAAAGTTTTAGGTGTGTTCGTATGTGAAGGATTGAAGTCATATGTCTAAGAGGATGATGAAACAATTACCCATACCAACATGTAAATTGGAAAACATAGCTGTGGAATTTTTCACTAGAATAACAAAGACATCCAGGGGAACAATGCTATATGGGTTGTTGTGAATCATCTCACATAGAAATATCACTTTATTGAGATTTAAGAGGATTTATTACTGTATAAACATGCATGAATATGAATCATAGAATTGTTCAGGGTGTATGGAGTACCACTATAGATTGATTCCAATCAATATCTAAGATTCACCTCTAAGTTCTCGAAGAGTCTCCAACACACTATGAATATTGAGTTGAACATTAGAATGGTTTATCACCCTCAAAGTGAGTTCTAATCTATGATGACTATACAGACACTTGAGATCATTTTGAGGGCATGCTCAATTGAATTCAAAGGAGGATGGGACCAACATCTACATCTGGTTGAGTTCTCCTAAAATAATAGTTTCCACTCAAACATCCAAATGGATCTCTATGAAGGTTGTTATGGTAAGAGGTACAGAACACCAACGTGATGGGATGATGTTGGGTATCATAAACCTATAGGTCCAAAAATGGTGAGTAAATGTTGGAAATTATTAAAACTATTCAGTAGCACATCAAGGCTACTCTGAGTCGACATAAGAGCTATGCGATAAATCATTGACAATACCAATAGTTTGATATTAGAGTCCTGGTATTCCTCTGTTTATATTCTTAGAAGAAAATGATGAGATTTAATAAGGGAAGGAATTTTCCATGGTTCATTGGCCCCTTTAGGATTGTTGATCACATTGGAGGGGTGGACTATTGACTTGTACTCCCACATAAACTATCTTAAGTAAATGATGTAATCCAGTATCCCTCTTTAGAAATTTCATACCATACCCCTCACATGTACTCAATCCAGAGGCACTACCATTGAAGATTGATCTCTCATAGGAGGAGTAGCTGATGAAGATCTCAGATCATGGAGACAAAGTTTTATGAAATAAGACAATTCACCTAGTCAAACTGTTGTGGAGAAAACACAACTTTGAAGAAGCAACAAGGGAATTGTTAGATGCTATGAAGAAGAGTTTCCCACAACTACTTTAGTGTGGGAAATTAAAATTTTTAGGGTTAAATTTTTTAAGGGGTGGATATTGTAATGACTTAAACTGTTATATGAAAAAAAACCATTTTTTAATTGAATATATTATTATGTAATATGGTTATAGAAAACAAAGTGAAATAAATTTTTTTATTATATTCAATTGGATTTAAAAGAAATTTATGTATCATTACCATTGATAATATAGTCATTTAACAGTAATCACATGAATAGTATTAATATAGGGTTTTAATAAGTCCAATTTACATAAACAAAGGAATTAATGACCTCAACTAGTTGGATCGTACACTATGAAGACCATTTATCAGATCTTCTAAGGAAGATAGAATCACTGGTCATTTCCATTGACCAATCCCAAGCTCAGATCCAACAACTTTATCATTATAGAAATCATTTACAATAGAAGTTCAATCTTATTGAGATCACGTCCCACACCATGTACGTCGAACCACCCCATGAAAGTCTCAATGTCACACACCTTACTCTTAAGGAATTTTCTTGGTGTATTAAAGAGATATGTATCAGGAACCTATAATTATGGGTATGTACATTATTTTTAAAATAATGAATAGTATATTTTCATCTTATTAATGTTACTTTATAAATTATCTTTACATTGATATAATAAAATAGAAATAGTATTTTAAAGTATTATTAAAATCCAATTAAAGAATTTATTTTGTTGAATTAATGGATTTTTAAAAAAAATAATATTTTAACAAAATATTATTATTTATTAATTTTTATTAAATATAATTTATCATATAATTTTTATGAACTCAAATGTATTTTTTAATGATTCCAAAACTCGTACAGTGAAATAAACCCCTCATTTATTAATAAATGTTGAGTTTATTTTAAAATTGGAAATTCAAATGCATAGAAAATTATTTAGATAAAATTAATATTATCTTTTGAATTGAATATCAAAATTATTCAATAGTGAATTTTTCATAATTTTCTTAGACAGTCGAATTTTCGGGTACAAATTAAATACCCTATAAATATACTCTGTATATAATGACATCATAACGACCCAAATGTGATGTAATAAATGCTATAAATTGTATACTAGACTAAATATATGTTTTCACTTTAAAATAATGTTGTTTTATGTTTATTTTATTCATTTTATAAATCTATTATGAATCCTCCCAAACTTATGATATATTTAAGGGTTTTAAAATAATTTATTTAAGAGTGTGACTCACCTCCACATAAGCAAGGGAAATATTTTATTAATTTTACAATTATACCTTTTTAATATAATGAGAACCACTCTAATTTGGTAGAAACAATGGGGAAAACTGTGGGTTGTTTTTTTCATTTTTATCTCATTATGTAGAGTCCAAAAAATAAATAATTAAGAAATCCCCCACCCGATTACTGTATAAATCCACCCAATATCCCATTTCTCTTCACTAAAAATTCATAGAGTGATTATATACTCTAAATTACACTCTCTAGAGTCCTACCAAGTTTCCCTCAATCACTCAAGAATCCCAGCCCAAGTATTTGGAGTAACACACTCAAGTAAGGGATTTCCATCTTCTCATTTCCATTCAAGCACTTATTTTATGTTTTGTCTCATAAATTGAATTTCATTATGTTGGGATATGTTCTTACATATTCCCCATAAATTCCATTTAATGTATAAATGATTATATACCCCTATAACTCTTATTATTACTCCCATGGTCTTTTATGTACCCCTATTACAATCCCAAAATATTGTTTGGATTGTTTTTTTATTCAAGTTTTTTACTTAACACATGCCTTCTATTTCCAATTTATAATGTTGGGATATTTTTGTTCATGTACATATTAATTCCCATTTTATTTAAATGTGATTATATGTCCTCTTCTATCTCATTAAACCATTTTTATGAATCCTTAAGCGATGTTGTTACGCTGCCAAAATTTCACCGTGATTTTCTAAGCCAAACCAATTGTGTAGTGAATATCATACCCATTCCTATCATGGGTGTTCACATTTATGCACATATACTTATTGAACGAGGAATTAATTATATATTCCACACTGTATTATCATTTAATAAATTATTTTGATTAATGAATCCATGTTGTATGATCCATGTGGCACGTCTAAGCGTGAGAATGAAATGAAAGTGAATGGTGCGCCTGAAATTTTATTGCACTCCAATGAATTGGGTAATATTTGGTTTCATGAAAAGTCATTTTGGGATAGAGAGTAAACCTGAATAATTTATGGTACTTTTTACACCATAATTTATTGTTGGTTTAGCCTTGAACTATGTTTATGATGTAGTGTTTTATTTTGTTGTTATGTTTCCCATATTATGGTTATTATTCTATATCATGCCTCATTGTTTAGGTTTTTGATTCATACTTTTTTTGTGACCCTTTAAAATATATATTAGATAAAATGTATCACCTTATACCATGTTTATTAGCTTACTAGTCTTTATATATCACCCATTTCTTATTATTTTCCCCAAGTTATCCCATATAGTTTTAAAATCTAGGGAATTTTAGAAGAATGTTAAGGAAGTTTTTAATAATGTTGTTGTATACCATGTTTAATATGTTATGATATGTACCTATTTATAAAATACATTATACATATAAATATTACAGGTTTTATTATGTTTAATTTTATTTAATAAATCATGAATTAATTTGTAATAAAGATATCCTCCTTTCACTCTCATTATACCTCCCATGATCCTTTATGTACACCTGTTACCATGCTGAAATATAGCAAGGATTCTTTTCATTATTCATGTTTCTTTATTTTATCATGCCTTATATTTCCAATTTATAATTTTGGGATATGTTTTTTTACATTTCCCTATTACTTCCCATTTTATTTCTATTTCATGCGAGATATTATCCTCTCTCTTCAACCTTTTTTTATAAATCTTTAAATGTCATCATTATGTTGTGGATATTTCACTACAATTTTCTATACCAAAATAATTGTTTTGTGAATAACATACCCATTCCTATCAAGGGTGTTCACATTTATCCACATATACTTCATGATTTGATACTTAAATATATGTATTCCACACTCCGTGACCGTGGAATAAATTATGATGATGAATGAATCCTTGTTGTATAATCCATGTGGCACACATAATCAAGAGAATGAAATCAATGTAATGGATGTTCCCAGAATTATATAGCACTCAAACAGATTGGGTAATGTTTAATTTCATGAAAATTCATTTTAAGATAGGGAGTGAACCTAATTCCTTTATGGTACTTTCTCTACCCTGATGTTTTGTCATTTTATCCTTGACTTATGTTTATTATGTGGTAATTTAAGTTGTTTTCACTTTTACTATGTTATGATTATCACAATATATCATGTCTCAATGTTGATTTTTGGGATTACTACACTTTTAATTCCCCTTTAACAAGCCTAGTGTCTAATATATGTCACATTATTCCTTTTTTATTCCCTTATTGAGATTTATATCTCACCCATTTCTTATGTTTTACCCTTGGTTACCCTATTTTGTTTTGAAATCCATGGAGTTTTAGAAGCATGTTAGTTAATTTTTTCACAATATGGTTGTATCCCATGTTTAACATGTTATGATATGTACCTATTTCCAAAATAAATTATACTTATTGATCTTATTGGGTTGTATTATGTATAATTTCATGTAATAAATCATGAATTAATGTGTAATGAAGAATATGGTTTCTAAATTTGGTATCATAGGAAAGGTTTCGTTATTTTTGGGATTAGGATTAGAAAAATTTATAAAAATCCTAAGGTATAAGAATATTTATAAGAAAACAAGCCTAAATTTTGTTTATTATAGATTAATTTGTTTATTAATAAAATATATCCGTGTATAGATACTAAAAGTGGACGTGTTTTCGGAACATATGTACTTAGGGTAACAACTCCTACAAGGTGTGTCGGGCCTAACTTAGTGAAACCTAGTACATGAAAATGGGACTTATTGTGTGCCTATTTCATACTCATAAGGTATATGCTTTGATAAATTCATAATATCATTATGAAACATTATTAAGTGAACAAAATAATCCCATAAAAATATATTTGTTAGGAAATGGATCATGGATAACATATATTAAAGCCAAAAAATTCATAAGTTAAGGAAATAAATGTAAGTGATAAGTTATCCGTTTAATTTCATTAAATTCTCCCTTTATGTGTTTAATATTTTAAAAATACACATCGCTAATTTTTCCTTTTATTCTACCAAATGGATATAAATAAGGGGAATTGGGTAAACAATCAATGTGGAGGGAAATATGATGGATACCCCCAATGAGATGCCCATCTCAATGGGAGCAGGAATCATGAACATTATTATGATACTATCTTAGATGCATCATGTTCCAAATAGAATGAGGAGCATCCAAATACCCCTAATAGATAACAAGTTTGTATTGAGACCTTTATGTGACAGGGACATCCAACTTTCAATAGATCAGATCATCCCTTCATCATGGATCAATGGAACAACTCTATTGTGAAGATACTATCCATCATTCAGTGTTATGAACTAGAGAAGGATGTACTGGATTTTTATAATATAGATGTATAAACTGATCAATTGTGTTAATTATCAAGAATATAAAGCCCGAGGAAGAGATTGAAGCATTTCAGTGGAAGTAATTCTAGAAAAAAATCGATAAATATTTTCCTCACACTCTATGTCTTAAAATAGAAATTGATTTTCTTCCCATTAAGAAAAAATAAGAAGAATCTATCAGGGTTTATGGGGAAAACATCACAAGACCTGCACGATATGAATCTAGATTTATCGTTACCCCCAAATGCAAGGTTGAATTCTTCTATAGTGGGATAAACCCTAGTATAAAAAAATCCATAGTGATCTGTGACATTGATAACTATGCTAAATTTGCATAATGTTCCATCAAATCCAAAATGGAGATTGGATAATATCAAGGGTATTATAGGTATAATAACATAAAATTGGAGTTTAATTTTGGAGGTCCGATGGAGAAATCTAGAGGTTCCATGAAATTTTAACATCCCACTTTTCAAAGGTTTGGAATGCAGAACCATAGAAATTGCATAAGGGGACCAGGGAAATGTTTTAGGTGCTAGAAGGAAGAGAACCTGGATAAAATTTTCCAATATGAGAAACCCACAAATGAGACAGATGAAATTAATTCTCTGGTCAAAACTCAATGCATTATGCATTGCTTCAACTGTAATCATTAATTTTACTTTGAAAATTAATGCCCTAATCTAAGGGTATTCAGAGACAACCAAGAACCTTCAATGTAGAAAGGGATATATTTTTTCCATCACAACCACTAAGGTGGATTTAAACAATTAAGTGGTGATAGGTACTCTAGTTATTCATTAAAGGATTTTCAATGTAATTTTTTATTTTGGTTTTAAGAATTCCTTAATATCATGAATGTTTAGTAGAACTATTTGAACATCACCATAATGAACGGGAATTTATTTATCTGTGAAAAAATGAAATGGGGAAATTATTGAATCCCATATATATAACTCCTCCTCTGTCATAATTTATGATCTGAACTGCCTAGATAATTTTTTAATAATCCCTTTGGTGGAAGTTGATGCAACTCTAGGCATGGATTATCTTTACCTATATATAAAAAACCTAAATTTCCACAACAAGTAAATCACTCTCCATATTGTGAATCGACCCCCAATTATTTATAAGTGAAAGAAGGAGGATGAATATTCTTTATCACTAAAATCATAATAGTGGATATTATTTCCCTAAGATCAAGTGTATCTAGATCAATGGATTGAGTCTAAGGAAAGAACCATCCTTGAATACAATCCTATAGTGAGGGAATTTAGTGTTGTGTTTCATAAGAACTTACATTGTCTTCCTCCTATCCAAGAGGTTGAATTTTCGATCAGACTTATTCTTGGGGTATTACCATTTCCTAAGACTCCATATAGAATGGTTTTTGTGGAACTTGAGTAGTTGAAGAAACAACTATAGGAGAATCTGGATAAAGGGTTCCTATGTCCAAGTGGTTCACCAATGGGTGCACTAGTTCTCTTCATCAAGAAGAAGTATGGGTCAATTTTCCATTTCATTGATTATCAAGAGATTAGCAAGATCATGATAAAGAACATGTATCCTCTACCATGGATTTATGACTTGTTTAATCAGTTATGTAAAGCACAATACTTCTCTTAGTTGGATAATTAGATGGGATGTTATCAAGTTAGGGTGAAGAAGGAAGATATCCCCAATAATGATTTTTATAAAAGTTGTGGGCACTATGAGTTCATTATAATTCCATTCATACTCATAATTCCCCATTAATTTTCATAGACTTGATGAATTGATTCTATAGAGAATACCTTGAAAATTTTGTGGTAATATTTATAGATTATATTCTAATATACTCCAAAACCAAGGAGGATCATGAGGATAATATGAGAACTATGATAAAGACCTTAACAAAAGAGAATCTTTATGTTAATTCTAACAAATGTAACTTCTAGTTGAAGAAAGTATCATTCTTGGGACATGTCATTATAAGAAATGGAATATTTATTAACCCTTAAAAAATCTAATCAATTGAAGGATGGTTGAGGACAAAATTTGTGTCAGATATCTATATTGTCCTTGGGTTTACAAGGTACTATCATCTATTTTTGATAAACTTCTCTTGATTGTAAAACCCTCTAAAAATCAAACATAGAATGTAGTCTGGTTTTCATGGAATGAAGAATGTGAAGAGGGATTCAAGGAGTTGAAAAACATGCTTATCACTACACATGTTCTCACACTACCCATAAGTGGAGTTCTTTTGTGGTATTAATTAATTCTTTGAAGAATTAATTGTGCTATGTGTTATTAAAAAATAAAAATATCATAGCCTTTTCATTAGGGAAGTTTAATGTTCACAAAAGAATTAACCATTTCATGATTTGGAGTTGGCTACAATAATATTAAATTTGAAAAAATGGAGGCACTATCTTTTTGGGGAGAAGTGTGAAATATATATGGATCACAAAAACCTCAAGTATCTACTTATAAAGAAAGAGATGAATATGAACTAATAAATATGGTTAGATATTATTAAGGAATATTACTGCTCAATTCACTATTATCATAGAAAATTGAATAAATTAGAATATTCTCTAAGTAGAAACGATTTAGAAATTTTATAATTGATGAGAATTGATAAATATTTGATCTTATTAGACTTGAAGAGGATAAAAATGAGAATCATAAAGAAATTAATATCATAAATCCCTTGAAAAAAAATTTCTCAACCATATCTTTTGTAAAAGATAAAGGATTATCAAAGGGTTGATGTAGGAATTTATAATAGAGTTGGAACTATAAGAAAATTTAAATCCTCTAAGTTCAATGTTAATGAATAAAGAGTTGCGAGGTTTGGGTCCTGAATATGTGTACAATCAAATATTGAGTTAAAGAACGAACTGTTATAAAATTTACAAAGATCAACATTCTCCATTCACCCAGGAACCACAAAGATGTATTGAGATCTCCAAGAGCACTATTGGTGGGACAATATGTAGAAAGAGATCGTTAAATATACTTAAAAGTCTCTGGTATGTTCATATGTGAAGGATTTAAGTCATATGACTCAGAGGATGATGGAACCATTACCCATGCCAACATGTAAATTGGAAAACATAACCATGGAATTTTTCACTAGAATTCCAAAGACATCCAAGGGAACAATGCTATATGGGTTTTTGTGGATCATCTCACACAGAAATATCACTTTATTGAGATTTGAGAGAATTTCTTACTGTATAAACTTTTAGGAATATGCATCATAAAATTGGTAAGGGGATATGTAGTAACAATATATATTATGTCCAATACATTTCTAAGATTCACCTCTATGTTATGGAATAGTCTCCAATACACTCTGAATACTGAGATGAACATTATCATGGATTATCACCCTCAAAGTGAGTTCTAATCTAAGATGAATATCCAGACACTTGAGATCATTTTGAGTCCATGCTCAATTGAATTCAAAGGAGGATGGGACTAACATCTACATCTGGTTGAGTTCTCCTAAAACAGTAGTATCCACTCAAGCGTGCAAATGGATCCCTATGAAGATTGTTATGGTAATAGGTATAGAACACCTACATGATGGGATGAAGTTGGGTAACATGAACCTATTGGCCCTAAAATGGTGAGGAAATGTTGTAAAATATAAATACTATTCAGTAGAACATCATGGATACTCTGATTCGACATAAGATCTATGCTAACAATCATTGACAATACCTAGAGTTTCATGTTGCAGACATTGTATTCCTCTGTATATATTCATGGAAGAAAGTGAATATATTTAATAAGGTAAATATTAGTCTACGGTACATTATCCCCTTTAGTATTGTTAATCGCATCCGAGCTGTGGTCTATTGACTTGTACTCCCACATAACCTATATTAAGTACATGATGCAATCCATGTATCCCAGTTTAGAAAGTACATACCATACCCCTCACATGTACTCAATCTAGAGGCAGTACCATTGGAGAATGATCTCTCATATGAGGAGAAGCTAATGAAGATCTTTGATCCTGTAGACAAAGTTCTATGAAATAAGACCATTCAACTGGTCAAAGTGTTGTGGAGAAAACACAAGTTTGAAGAAGCAACATGTGAATTGGAATATGTGATGAATAAGAGATGACCACAACTATTTTAGTGTGGGATATTAAAATGTTTAGGGTGAAATTTCTAAAGGGGGGAAGATTGTAATGACTTAAAAAGTTATATGTAAAAAACCTTTTTATTTAATTGAATTTATTATTATGTAATATGGTTATAGTAAAAAAGTGAAATAAATTTGATTTATTATATTCAGTTGGATTTAAAATACCTTTATATATCGTTACAATTAATAATATAGTCATTTAACAGTGATCACATGATTATTATTTATATAGGATTTCAATAAACTAAATTTACACAATCAAATGAAGTAATGACCTCAACTAGTAGGATCATACACTATGAAGACCATTTATCAGATCTTCTAAGGAAGATAGCATCACTGGTCATTTACATTGACAAATCCCAAGATGAGACCCAACAACTTTTTCATTATATAAATCATTTACAAGAGAAGTTCAATCTTATTGAGATCACATCCCACACCATGTATGTTGAACCACCCCATGAAAGTCTCATTGTCACACGCCTTACTCTTAGGGCCTTTGATTGTGTATTAAAGAGATATATAACAAGACCATATAATTATGGGTGTCTACATTTTTTTTAATGATGAATATATTTTCATCTTATTAATGTTACTTTATAAATTATCTTTATTTTGATATAATAATATAGAAATAGTATTTAAAAGAATTATAAAAATCCAATTACAGAATTTATTTTGTTGAATTAATGATTTTTTAAAAAAATTAATATTTTAATAAAATATTATTATTTATTAATTTTTATTAAATATAAATTATCATATAATTTTTAGGAACTCAAATGTATTTTTTTAAAGGTTCCAAAACTTGTATGGTCAAATAAACCCATCATTTCTTAATAAATGTTGATTTTATTTTAAAATTGAAAATTCACATATTTATAAAAAAAATTAGATAAAATTAATATTATTTTTTGAATTGGAACATCCAAATTATTCAATAGTGACTTTTTTATAATTTTCTTAGGCAATAAAATTTTTGGGTACAAATTAAATACACTATAAATATTCTTTGTGTATTATGACATCATAATGACCAAAATTTGATATAATAAACACTAAAAATGGTATAATGGACCAAATATACGTTTTCACTTTAAAATAATTTTTTTTATGTTTATTCTATTCATTTTATAAATCTATTGTGAATCCTCCCAAACGTAAAATATATTTAATGGTTTCTAAATCATTTATTTAAGAGTGTGACTTACCTCCACATAATAAAGGGAAATATTTTGTTAATTTTGGAATTTGGACATTTAAAATAATGAGAATGACTCCAATTTGGTAGAAACCATGAGAAAACCCATGGGTTTTTTTGTTTTGTTATTTCCTTATGTAGAGTCCAAAACTTAAATAATTAATAAATCCCCCACCCCATTACAGTATAAATCTAGATCATATCCCATATATCTTCACTCAAACACCTTAGGGTGAATCTATACTCTAAATTACACTATGTAGAGTCCTCTCAAGATTCCCCTAGTCTCTCAAGAATCCCATCCCAAGCATTTTGAGTCACACACTCAAGTAAGGGATATCCCTCTTCTCATTTCCATTCAAGCACTTGTTTTATGTTTTGTCTCATAAATTGAATTTCATTATGTTGGGATATGTTTTTACATATTCCCCATACATTAAAATTAATGTATAAATGATGATATCACCCTTTAACACTCATTAATACTCCCATTATCTTTTATGTACCCCTGTTACGATGCCAAAATATAGTTTGAATTCTTTTTTTTTCACGTTTCTTTATTAACACAAGCCTTCTATTTAAAATTTATAATTTTGGGATATTTTTTTCAGGTCCATATTAATTTCAATTTTATTTCTATGTGATGATATACCCTCTTCTCTATCATTAACCCATTTTTATGAATACTTAAGCGATGCTATTATGATGCCAAAATTTCAGCGCGATTTTCCAAGCTGAACCAATTGTGTAGTGAGTATCATACCCATTCCTATCAATGGTGTTCACATTTATGCACATATACTTATTAGCTGAGGAATTAAATATATATTCAACACTCCATTATCATTTAATAAATCATGATGATTAATGAATCTATGTTGTATGATCTATGTGGCACACATAATCATGAGAATGAAATGAAAGTGACTGGTGCGCCTGGAATTTTATAGCGCTCCAATGCATTGGGTAATATTTGGTTTCATGAAAAGTCCTATTGGGATAGGGAGTAAACCCGATTACTTTATGGTACTTTTTACACCATAATTTATTATTGGTTTAGCCTTGAACTAGGTTTATGATGCATTGTTTTATGTTGTTGCTGTGTTTTCTATATTATGGTTATTATTCTATATCACGCCTTATTGTTCTGGTTTATGATTCATACTCTTTTTGTGACCCTTGGAGATGACTATTTTCTAAAATGTATCACCTTATACCTTGTTTATTCCCTTAATAGTCTTTATATATCACCCATTTGTTATGATTTTCCTTAGGTTATCTTATCTAATTTTAAAATCCATGGAATTTTAGAATCATATTAAGGAAGTTTTTAATAATATTGTTGCATACCATGTTCTATATGATATATGTACCTATTTCTAAAAGACATTATAATTATAAATATTACAAGTTGAATTATGTCTAATTTTATTTAATAAAATATAAATTAATGTGTAATAAATTGAAGGGTTATTATATATGATTTCCCCCTTATGGGCCTAATCCTGACTCTATAACACCAACCACCTCCCTGAATAGTGATAAATTCCAAAGTTCCTTGTTGTGTAGATTTAATCAATAGTAAAATTATAAGTAAAATAAATATGGATAACCTATCATGAATATAAATGTTCACATCAATGAATTTTTTTCATCGATTTCTTACATAGTGGTAATCAGTAGTAATATTATATGCCTTAAATCTTTACGAGAGATCCTGATTAGGTAACAATTCCCCCAAAAGGGATGATATCAAACTAAAATCCCATACTATCAAATAATTTTCAACCAAAAACATCATTTCTAAACTCTTAATGATCACCTTCCTTTGGAAAGAAGTTCTACATTAACTTTAAATGCATGGACATGAGGTCCCATTGAAAATAGAATCTTTAACCCACATGAATTTTTTACTCGTGAAATAAATTGACTGAGAATGAACATTTTTTTTTGATTTTGTATTTGAAGGCTTCTTATTTATGGTTTTTTCTTTGTTTAGGTCTCCCTTAAATTTAAATGGTATTTATGAACACACTAATGAATTTAAATATCTCTAAAAAAGACGTAAGTAAACTCATGGCACCACAAGACATTGTGCACAACTAATTAATGCACTGTAACTAGAGCTTTTCTAGCAGGAGAGTTTCTTTACTAATGATCAAATGTGTACTATCACTAACTCAAAACCTCATGAACTAATTTGAAAACACCATACTCCAATACTACCACCTAAATAACTCCATATCAACTTTTTTGGAGATGTATGAAATCCTTATGAGATGAAGCTCCACAATACATCATATAAACGACAGAATTTGGAAACATGTGTAGCACCCCTTTCCATGTCCATGCACTTCTGGATCCTATCCCTTGAACACTACAACACTTACCTACCTTATATTAGGGATGTGGAAGATGACATCTAATTCACCCATATTGCTACTAAACACCTACCTTGGAGGGATCCTATCAGCCACCTCCATCACCCATATCATGAAACTGCTACTCATCATGAATATACTGAGGAAGTTATCTCAATGATCTCAAAGTTAGATATCCAAAACAAGATATCTAGTAAGAGGGATCTCCCTAAATAGTATGCTATAATGTTTTATGAGCAAGATTATATCCCTACTTATATTAAGATTTTTAGAGGACGTATATCCCTACTCTCATTTTTTCCAAAATTCAACTTGTATTCCATCTCCAATCCATTAATAAAATTATAATATTCTTGTGGAAACTGCGGGGTAAGAATATATATTTACTCTCCTTTAATAATATCACTTAAATATCCTGATGGTATCTCAATGTCTACAGTAGGCTCATATTCCATATTTTGGTAACATATACGAGGACCATCAAAATATTTTTATAGTAACTCTAAAGGATATTTATATTTATACTCCCACCTAGGTGGTTTATCTATATAATCTGGAAATAAAACAAAAGTGGTCTTATATCCCCGCTCATACCCATGAAGCCTAATGGTATATACCGATTGAAATGGTGTGGATGGATCATATTCTTTACCATTTCCAGGGATGATATTTGTTTATTTTTATGGAAATATAAAATAAATCCCTTATCCCTTATCCCATATGTAAATATCATTTTCATATTCCAAAAACAATAAAGAAGATATCTAGTAGGGAATGCAGTAATGAGGTTCATCTTCCACATTGTATGATCCCAATCATGATTGAGGTAACAACCTCATTATCTTGATAGAGGACATCTATAAGTAATTATTTTTATGGAATATATGTAATCTGGGAGAAGGATCGTATTTAATCCCCTATCAATGGTGATACTTCTTTATCTATCATGGTTTATTTTAATAGCAGCCTAAAATATGTCAGTTCCTCATCAATAAAATTAATATTTTGTAATTTTGATGGTAAATTCCATGGAACCATGATCAAAAACTCTGTTGGACCTCCCCATCATATCATAAATATCAACATGGAGGTCCTATATATGGTACATGCTTCTAAGGTCCTCTATAAAACATAAAGGTCAACCAATAAAGAGGTTATCCCCCTACTGACTTATCAACAATCGATGACAATAGAGTCCCTCTTAAAGGGAAGCAATTTAATAACCCTAGAAATTATACTAGAGGTGTAAGTAGTAGATTTCCTCCTATAAAAAAGAAAATAACCAATGTTGAGTTCCTCCCCATGAAATATAGATAGGTATCAACCATGGAATTCCTCCCCGTAGTGCTTGTTACAAATCCACTCCTTGATATTATTTATCTTGTCATCAAGAAGATATTATGAACATCTATGTCTCTAATATATTTCCTACATATAGAGAGGAACTTGATAATTTGGGTCTAACTACACCAATCACCTCATCACCCAATGGAGACAAATCTTTCAAATCAAAAAATGATGTTTATGGAGATCATCAACATTTACACATCCTCCGTATTGTTTACACTCTGATGCAACTGTGGAGATTTGGAAGATCCTGATCCTCTTAAAAATCCATGGAGAAAAATATCCATGGTTTGTTCCGGTTTAGGAACCCTTTATAAATGATTAGTATAAAACCATGTTCATGTAGAAATTTTTAGTAGAGGAGAAAATATCAATAATGTTTTAGACCATATCCACTCCCAAGGAAGAAGTTACAAATTCATTGAAAGAGGAGTATATAGCATAAATTCATAGAATCAAACAACCTGATAATAATATACATACATAATAAATCATTTTAAATGAGAATTAATGGAATTTCAAAATATAACGCACCACATAACCTATAGGATTCATAAACTGGTGAAATAGACACATAAGAAGTAGTGATATTAGATGTCAGGTAAGGGGTAACCATAAGAGATATCAATCAAAGATCATGAGTAGACATATGATGAACATGTGAGTGTGAGGACATAATCAATATATATGAACACAACATAAGGATTTCATACCCAATTAATCATGGGTCATAAATCATGTATCATGAAAACTAATATTTGGTAATAACATAAGACATGAGTCAAAGGAGTGTGGAAACATGAGTCAGTAATCATGAGTCATGATAATGTGACAAAAGTTCATTTCATAAGATAAAAATATGGAATAAAAATAATATTATAAATCATAACATATTTCAAGGTTATCCATCAATACATTTATATCATAATGGACTAGGATAACCATTTTTCCATAATAAAATAGACTTTGGAATACAACTTACACCCCAAAACCTTTTGGACTTGATTTAGCCACTCATGTCCCACCCTAACTTAATGAGATATAAAAATTTACCTAATTAATATGAGGGGTATGCCAAGACTACCTATCATAAAAAGATGAACCATATATATGTGTTCCCATGAACATGAAAATATTTTTAATCCCATTATATATTAATTAAATTGTTAGAATTTAATAGTATTCATTAAGATTTTGCACAAAACATGATCATAAGATGTTAAGAGAATGAAGGTGGATGGTTTCATTAAACTATATCCAAATTTAATCATAAGAAACCTTAAAGGATATTGAAATAGATGAAAAATACTTAATAAGACCATTAATATTTAAATTAAGGGGTAAGGGTAAATGTATACTACCTTTTTTATAGAATTTATTTTAAAATAAAATAATTTATAAAACCAAAGTATTTAAAATTGCTTCAGAAATCCCAAAATTCATAGAGAGGGAAACTTTTTAGGAAAACTAAAGAATATGGTATGAAAATGTATTTTTATGGAAAATATCATAAAAATATTCCTTTAAAAAAAATTTAAAGTATGTCAAAGACAATAGAAAATGACCTGTGTAGAAACATTACAAGAGATTAGATTCATTATTTTGAAAAACAAATATACAATGAAATTAAGAAATAATATTCATATAGATAAGGATATTTATAAAAAAATAAATTTTTTGAATATGGAAGAGAAATATAACCCATTGAAAAAAAAATTAGATAAGGTCGGCTCCACTCACAAGTAATTTTCTGTTTAATTGTGAAGTAAAAGGAGGTGAAAAGGTTATAATACAAGTAAAACCTAAAAATAACTATATGATAAGAAAATATACATTATTTTATAGTGTATAAACTTACAGTTTCCCCCAAAGTAAATTTAGTCATAAAAAATATTGATTTCAAAGTGTGAATGTAAATATACTCATACATTTACTCTGTATTTCAAAAAAGACACTTTAACCTCCTGTAAAATAAATATATTCATCTCATTAAGTTATTTAAAAACTCTATTTATACTTATTACCTTTTATATTATTCAATTATAATCATTTACTACACATATATTAGTTAGTTTTAATTTATTTTCATCATAAAATGTAAGTAATTTTGATTATTCCATACAATTTTTGTAGTAGTGATGTTTATATTTGTTTTTTTATTTAGTCCCATATTCATTTTATGTAAGGTTTTTGTATGGTTATTATGAATGGGATCTGAGATGATCATATTTCAGGTAATTTACAAATAACAACAGGTTACTTTATATGGAATATTCATTTTTTTCTTACCCTTCTAAAATTATATTTGAGACATAAATTACTCCTTAGTATCATATATTACTTTTATAAATGTCTGGTTAAATATTCATGGTGAAAATGAGGTCGTTGTTATAGCTTCATTCATGCAAGTGGTTGAACTGACCCAAAATAAGAACATTCAATACTAATGAATGAGTGAGAGTTTAAAGTCATATTAAAATATTATCATATTAATAGAATAATAATGATGTTAATAAAATATAATTAGATTAGATAATGATATTTATAAATAGATGAGGTGATAAGGTAATTGGAAAATTTATAGAAGAACTTATATACATACTTTGATAAAATCAATCCCTCTTGAAACATGTGCCTTTATAATGAAACATTTAGACCTCCTTGAGACCAGAAGCAACCCAAATTATAATATATATTTATAAGAGTAAAATGGGTAGGTATTAAAGAGTTAATATAAGGATATGGGGGGTTCGAAAGGGTTATAGGATGGTTCCTTTCATAGGTTATTCTTGAACAACATTTCCAAAAATACTCATTTCCTATTGGATAATGTTGTCATTTTTTATGGAAAGTGGATCCGACATGTGTAAATAATAGAGATATAATCAATTAATACCCCTATCCATACAATTTAGAGACTAATATATAGATATTTATGGCCTTTACATCTTTATTTACCGATTTTACCTCATTTTACCTTTATCTTGCTGACTCAAATTTTTCCATAGAAACTTATTTTTATGTCTAAAAATGAAATTAGACTTCTTACCTAATTTTTTTTCTTGTTAAAAATTTGTAATCTTTTTAATATAATTTAATTTCTAAATATAATAAATTTATCTTTTAAATAAAAATATAAAATATATATGAATAATTAATTTTATAGAAGATTTCCATTTAAAACAATAATTATTCTCAATCTTATTTTATATAAATTAATAATTGGAGAAGTTTTAGTATAATTATTTATACATTAAAGCATTTATTTTTATTATAATTCTTCATATAATATTGAAAATTTTAATTTATTATTATAAATATACACAACACTTAGAAAAAACAAATCTTTGATAAAAATAAATTTTTTGGTATTAAATAAATTTAATCACATACCATTAAAATTATTTATCTTTTGACAATATTTTTTTTTAATACATGGGAATTAATAACTCATTGGAATTTTATAAACATATAAAAAAATAAAAATAAAACTAATAATAATATTTAACGAAAAAATACATAATTTTGTATTAAATTGTATTAAATAATTGTTTTTATTTCATCGTAGATTTATTTATTATTTATGAATTTAAATACACTTAATTCCTCACTAAAAATTGAACCATTTCAATATACCAATTTTATACTAGCTTATCCAATTCCCATAAGTCCAACGACCATATATGTAATGGTTATATGTACAATATCCATATTTTTTCTTATATATAGCCTTATAAATATATATATATATCTAGAATCATTTATCTTATTTATTTACTCTATAATAAAAATATATATTGTATTTATAATATTTTTTATTCATTCCTAATTTATAATCACAATTTTTGATCATTAAATAAACCCACAATGAGAATTTTTTAATTTTTGTGGTATTTTTATTTACATGTCATTTTATTCCTCTTGTAGTTTTATTAATGATGCTCTGTATGATATTATCATATTTTTATTAATGTTTATCATGTATTTAAATATATTATCTCAATAAAATATATAGTGGTTAATTTTATATCTGTGTTTCATATGGAAGAAGCTACTAAATATAGTATTTATATAAAGGAGGATTCATACTGAAGTTATTATAGTGTCATATTTTACTCCATACAAGAATTTTTCCCTTGACATTTTGTTACACTAATTAAAAAATGAGTGAACATATGTCTCATTACATCTTCATATTACTATACAGTTTCTTCCAAATTATGATCTCTTTATGGAACATTAACCAAGTTAGTTATATTTTTTCACAGTACTTTATCCCTATAATCCAAGATTTCAATAAGTTGTTCCTCATAAGAGAAATCATTTTCTAGTTATATTAATTTTGAGTATAGTATATGTGATGGGTCAGGTATATGCATTATCAATAGTGATGTATGGAACACATCTTTAACTTGGGAGATATTTGGTATAACATCAAGACTATAAGCTACTTTCCCCACATGATCGAGGATTTTGAAGGGTCTAATGTATCTAGGGAAAAAATGATCCCTTCTTCTTGAATCTCAAAACACTCTTCTAAGTTGATATTCTAAGGAATAAATTTTATTTCACTTCAAACTCTAAATATTTTCATGGATTATCAATATCGATATTCTATCACCATTGGTAACTTTTAATGTGTCACTGAATTGTTTGAATATTCTATTACATTTCTTCAGTGAGACCTAGTCCTTGAAGCTTACATTCTCAAACTTCATCCCAGTATATTAGAGTTATGCACCTATTCACCTAGAGAACCTCATATGGTTCTATCTGAATCCTATAATAATTTTTTATATGATAACTCTAAAGAGGAGAAATTATTAATCCTAACCACATTTTAAAATCATTTAATATGATCTTATCATTTCATGTATAGTTTGAATAGTCCTTTCATTCTGATAATTAGTCTATGGAGGATGAACAGTGATGAAGCTTAGCTCTATATTGAATGATTATTGAAGACTTCTCTAGAAAAGTGAGATAACATTAGATATAGATATGATACAATTAAGGGTGGTACTCTATATAGACTTACCACTTTCTTATGGTATATTATTGAAAGTTGATCGAGTGAGAAATATTATTAAATAGAAATGATATTAACTAACTTCATAAGAAGATCAAGTGTAAACCAAATATAGTTATAGGATTTAGAGGTATTAGAATAACATGCAGTGAAATCCCTGGTGATGTTCTCCCATTTCCATACAAATATGGGTAATGGTTACATCATCCCCTTGGAATTATGATATTTATCCTTAACATTTTAGAAAACAAAGCATCAATATGTTTACTCTCTAATCTCCTACTTTATGTTGTAAAAAAAATATTATTAAGAAGTTTATAAATATTTTCATTTTAAAAAAATGTAGATAATGATGAGAAAAATACATCATCTGACGACCCCTTATTCAATGCCGGTATTGAATGAACACATTTCCATTACCCAAATATTATAATTTGATCATATTAAAAGTTAAATTTTGGAATATTCATTATCTTCTTATGTATATCTATATCCTCCATATGTGCCCCTTTAATCTTTACATAGATTTATATTTGATAATTCATTTGAAAAATATAGAATTTATCCCCTTCATTTCGATTTAAAGGTTTATCCTTTGAAAATCCATGAGTATTTTGTCTTGTTAAATACTGATCGTTGATAAAGTAGCATAATCCTAACTAGTTTGAGCATTATATTCCCTATTCTCTTTCCCAAGGTGGTAATGTATTTAGTAGTCATAGTCCTTTATCAACTACAACCATCACTTTGGATTATATTCAACCCCTTATGTGTGAATACATAATTTAACATGTTCTTACCAGTATATATTTCCATCTTTTACCATAGAGATAATTCTTTAATATCTTTATGAAAAAATTATTGTTCTCATATCTAAATCTTAAATTATTGAATTTTTCTCTTGAATCATTTATTGACATGAGGAATAATCTACTGCCATATCATTTTTTCAAATGAAACATCCCAATAAATTCTTCAATGTATCAATTTATAGTAAAAACCTTATACACTATACGTTTGTGTGTGTAGGTGGAGTGGCCAAACTTCTTATAACAAACAGACCTCAGAATCCACATGAACCAGGGCCTAACCCGTCCTACTACTGGCCTAAAGGGAATTATTGATCCCCATAGGCTAGAAACTACTGTATGGAAATTAAATTAAATACCTTGGCAATGAATTTTCCCACAAATTATAGTTGAAAGGTAGTGGATCATTACCAATAATCTAAAATGGACCTTCTATGTGTTGGATACTCATGTAATATCAAATAAATAGAAATTAAATACATAAAAAAGAAAAATGATACATAATGAATGAAATTAATTCAACTAGTTCATATAAATTTACAATATCATCTATAAAAACACTAAAAATATATAGGAAAAGAAATGGAATTCGAAGAAAAGAAAAGGATCCTTTTAAGATACATCAATAAAAGCAAAATAAAAAAATAATTGAATTGAACTAAGTCTAACTCCACCACCAAGACACCCATGGTTTCTCATCCCATTCCAAATCATCATCATCGTTTAAAAAATATAGATAATTTAACACAAACTGAACAAGGAATCTAAAATAAATAGTAGTGAGTTATACCGAACAGTAGGTCAACACCAATCAAAACTATATAATTCTTTTATATAATAAATTAATTAATGAATGTTTGAAATAAAATAACGAAAATTAAAGTTTTTATGATAAAAATACATAACCAAATCAAATCACATATCTTTATTGCAACAACTTGTGTTTTATGAATTATTTTTTTGATTAACATAAAATTATTTGATGGATTACATTGTATCCCAAAAAATTTTAATCATACTTTTTACATAGAACCAATTTTATATTGTGTTACATGAAACACATAGATTATCATTTGTTAAAAACTACATTATTTTTGGAATTTTTTATAAACAATGTTGACTTCCTTTTATAGCTTGTGTTATACACAAGGCCGAGTTTTACCGAACTATAATATTATTTTTTAAAATATTTTTATAGTTATCACCAAGTCGATGGAATGGAATATTTAAATGAGAATAACTTAATAATTAAACTATGATTTATACATGTTTGAGATTAATTCTTTTTTATCAATTAACTATAAATTAAAATAAAAACTAATTGAATATTAAGGAAGTGTTTTTATGAAAAAAACTATTGGTATGCCCCTGAAGGTGTTTTATACTAATAAATTAAATTACTCACTATTAGTGAGATTTATTAATGAAATTAATATATTATAAACTAAAAAAATTAAAATTTATCTCATAAGTTTTATAGGCATAAAATAATTACTAAACATGTTTATCACCTAAAAAGTTGTATTATTTTAAAAGATAGTTTTAAATTATTTTAATAGAAGTTTTATTTTAAAACTAATTTTTTAAAATTTATTGTTTTTTATTTGAAAAAATTTAATTTAATTTTTAAATATTAATATCATAATTTAATTTGGGTGAATTTTTTGTCTTAATTTGAAAAGTTTCATTTTTTGATGAATAGTGAAAAACAATGAATTTTAATTGAAAACTTCATTTTCATCTAATTTAAATATATAGTTAAATTATTTTTTAAATTTTTTTAAAAGTATATTTAGATAATTTATACATCTATTAATACAATTTATGTCATTTTAATCAATTTCACATTGAAATTGGATATAAAAAATATTTCAAACTTTTGATCATTTTCACTTTAAAAACCAGTTGTTTCATCTCGTCTGTGGGATTAATTTTAAAACAATTCTTTCAGTTATATTATTAGAATTTGAAAAATGATTTAATAATTGTAATAATAATAATTTTTGAATTTATAATATGTTAAAATACGTTTTTTATAAAAAATATTAGTGAAATGAATTCAAATTAATTACAGCAATTAAGGTAAAATCGAGTTTACTTAGTGGATAAACTATAACCTTAAAAGGATAAATTACCTATAAACTAGTCCAAAAGACATTTTATGAACCTATTTATACCATATACCCTCTTATATATAATATGGGCCATTATTTTAGGAATAGTATGTAAATAAGACCTATCAATAGTGTTTTTCTTTTGTGTATTTACAAGAACGTCACTCCTCCTCAATTGAACAAAGGCTCACCCCCCCCCCCCCCCTCACTTATTCACACGTCCTAAATATATTTTTTCTCATCCAGACCCATCCCAAATAATCTAAAAAAATCCATCCTCTCATAAGTTTTGTCTCACATTGGGTATAAATCAAGTCAAATAAGTCCTTTGGTGCAAACCAAAAGGAGTTACCCGAAGAATAGGTAACATTCTTCAACGGGCACTTTTGTTTTATTTCATTATCCATCCCGTAAATTATTATTATTAAATTATTATATAATAACCTATGTATACTAAATATACTTAGATATTTTATATTATTTTTCTACTTACACCTACACACGCGTTCATCGAATGGGATACACAGTCTGCGTTCATGTGTACGGCATACTACCACCTCGTGATCCGATATTGTTCGTTCTGTCATTACCAATTCTCAAGGTTTTTAAAAATGATTTAAATTTTCTTATATTATTTATATAATATTTATGATTTATTTATTCTTCTCGATTTATTATATAACACATACGTTCATTCTTTTCCTTTTGTAGCAATATGACAACATCGTTTGTGGATATGTAGACTATCGCTCCACAAAGCGATGTGATTTGATCTTACATTACATGGAATGTATTAAGGAAGGGATTATAAAACCTATGTGTCATATATGAAATAATAATTATGATGGATTTATAATATAAATATACATATATATATCATTTACTTTTCTTTCTTTTGATACGATAAGAAATGGAAACAGTGTTTATGCATACGTACGACCTATTATCTCCATGAACAATGTATTTCATTTATTTTTTATATATTTTATATATTACTATAAAAACATAAATAATTAATATAGATGATATTTATATGATGCATTAAATTTTTTAAAGAAGTAAATAATGATCCATGTAATATTATTAGGAATAACAAGTCAAAACATGTACAGAAAACAAAGCGGTTATTACCTGAAACATAACTTTAACATGGAATTTCTAATAAATGGGTAATATAAATTCACAAGTAAATAATATATGGTATTATGTATATTAATATGGTTATTTTTTATTTCTTTGATAAACTTATGTTTATTTTGAATTATTTTCTAAGATGAAAAAAAAGTCAAGACTTAAGGTAAGGGAGTTTCATCTCACTTTTTATATCTGTGAGATACATGCCATATTAATCACTCATTTTTTATGTGTTTTTTTTACTTACCTATATAATATTATATAATGATTTTAATTTATTTCATGATATTAATAGTTTAAATTTATTTTATTATTTCATTGGTATCATTATTCAAAAGTAACTCAAGTAGTGGGGGGATTTCTAGTCTCACTTTTATTTCTACAAGTCTTATGCCATATTCACCACTTTTTTATTTTGTGTGGAGTATATAATTTCCATGAATTTATTTTATTATTAACATACTTATATTCATGGGTATATAAATATCCATTTTATTATCTCTCTTTCATGGGGTTTATTGTTCAAAACTTACCAAATTGGTAATGTAAGTTTTTCTAATTTTTATTTCTTTGAGACATATATTATGGAATGCACCTAAATTCTTTTTTAAGAGGTACATACGGACTATTTACACATTGTATCATTAATATCATTTTATTCATGATATATTAAGCTTAATGAAATGTTATTATCTCATGGGTATTATAAATCAATTTTACCAAAGTGTAAGGAGTTTATTTCTACAATCTCATTGTTTATCGAGATTTTTTACGATCATGATTCCATTGATGAACTCTTATGATCCATATCTCAAGTAATATCAAGAATCTTCTTATCCTATACTAATTAATTGTATACTAAATTATTGGTAACATTTTTCCTACTCATTGTTACTTAATATAATTAAGAATGTCTTTTTAATAAAAGCTGACCTTATTTCTCTCTTCATTTGGTATTCAGTTATATTCAAAAACAATTTTTACTAAGAATGTTTTCAAAAAAAATTAAATGATATTTTAATATCATTTTTTGGGAAAATTATTTAAAAATTATGTTTTAAGAAGTATTTAAAATGGTTTTTTAATCTTCCTTTATAAATTTACAAATGTTATTTTTAAGGAAAAAGGATTTCTAATGTTTTATGTTTTAAAAAGTTAATTTCAATGTGGATTGGATATTTTCCTCAAGAAATAATTTAAATGATATTTAAATATTACTTTATAAGTTTTAAAAGTTTTTTTCAAGTAAATTATTTTGAAAATTTTTTATTTCTTAAAAAAGAGATTTTCAAAGAAAGATTGTTTTCCTTAAGAAATTCTCCAAGTGTTCTTTCAAAAAAAATTCTCTATATCATATGAAATACTTGGATATAGTTTCTGATTTATTAGGGATATGATCTAAGGAAACCATTTTTATTCATTATTTGAATGGTTTATGTTTAATGTGATAGGTTATTTATGAAATTAATTTCTATTCTATGGGTTATACCAAGATAAAATACTTATGAAACCCACTTCCTTTCATGTGTTATTATATTATGAAATGATTTAGAAACATATCTCTCTTCAACGGGCTATGATAAGAGGAAATTTTTATGATACCCATTTCATTTCATGGGTTATTGAAATATTTTTATGAAACAAATCACTCTTTATATGTCATGATATGATGAATGTTTTATTATCTTGCAGCACATTCATATATGATTTAATTATGTGACTGTTGGTAACTATATACCCCTTAAATGAATTTATAAAAGATTTATATCTCTTGAGATAGGAATGACTAAGATGGGGAGTGAAACCAGTTCAGTAAGTGGATTTTGTTTTTGCGAAGATGGTATTGGGAGTGAAAGTTGACTACTAATAATGTCTTGAGACTGAAATTTAACTACTAAGATGATATTGGTAGGGATCCTTGATTAATAATATGGGAAACTAGATGAAGGTGTTGACCAAGTATAGAAAGATGGTGTAACTTATTCCACTATATGGAAAGGGTTTCAACTATGTATGGTGGTGTTTCCCACCTAGTAGGTGGATCTGCTAAGAAGTTCCCTAATAAGTTTTCGCAATGATACAATATTATAAAGAATTATTTTATATTTTTATATTTCTACTGAAATACTATTTCTTGTTCCTATGTTATGTTTTCATGGCTTCTGCTCTTTATTCCCATATGATTCATGTATTATGATCTTTTAATCTATATTTTGTGGATCTTGTATATGATCTTTTACATGAAAGGTATGATCTTGAAATGTTATTCTCATTTCCTCACACACTTATGTTCATGTTAGGATTATGTATATTTTTTATTTACCCTTATTGAACAACTGAGCTCACCCTTTCTTATATTTCCTTTCCCAGTGTTATGAATAAAAGTTTTAAGTTCGAGTACTAAATGGGATGATCTTTTTTAGAAACACCAAAGATATTTCACAATGTTAGAATATTAGGTTCCAATTTTCCAAATCCAGTAAACTATTATGGTCCTTGGGAATTTACTTTTGTAATTTGAGGAATACTTATCTAAAATTATGTGATGTCCACATATGTTAATATAGGGTTGGTATACTTATCAAGGAATAATACCACATTTTAAAACAACCAAGGAAAATGAATCATATTAATTTATGGAATATATGAAAAAAACAAGAACCCTCTATAAATAAATCCACTTATTCTATATTAAGAATAGGAAACATTCACTTGGCTTTAAAACGCTATAAATTATGAAATAAGAACCTTAGTGATCATGGTAAAAAAAGGAACATGTTTTCTTCAATTTCATTAAATGAATATAATTACATTAAAAACATTTCCAAACATTTATAAAAGTTCATAAACATAGTAAAACATTCCCCTATCATTAAAAAACTACCCTATCTAAATCACTATTTATAAAACCATTTCAAATACTTATATAAAATCTCAAAATTAAAATAAATATTTTCATATTATGTAAAAGAACCTAAAAAACCTTAAAGCCATTTTGGGAACACACCCAACAATAAAGGGGGAATAAAAATAGATAGTGACGCTATAAGATCAGGGAGTAATATAAAAATAAATAATAAAAATGAGTTGTTCCTTAATAAAATAAATAAGGTGGGAAAAAAGTGAATATATAGGAGTCCCCTATATAAAACCTCCAATCATGGAATGATCATAATTAGTTATAAATTATCCTAAACCATACCAAAATAACTAGAATAATTTTTTAAATATATTGCATCAAAAAAAATACTAGATACCATAGCTTGGAAAAAATAAATTCTCTTAAATAACCTCCTTTATTTTTTTGAAAACCAAACTAAGGCCAAGTCCCCATGTTTTTTATCAAAATCCTTAAAATTAACCCAAGGAATTTTCAACAAATCATGTCATGAAAAAACATTTTATTTTAAAGAAAAAACCTGGAAATATAAAGATAATCCCTTTATATGTTGCTTAAAGATCATGGAAATTGAATTATACATACTCAAAAACAGTATACATAGTCACAATTTAATTTAAAATTAATTTAAAAAACACCATAATTTCATGAATTTCATAATAAAGGATAATTTTAAAAATGCCTACCTCAAAAAATGTGAAAACCAACCCTCTTCGGCGAAGAAGTCCAAGGAAAGTAATAACACATCTTATCCAATCCATAATATACCAAATCCCCATGATTAACCAACCTTAAAACATAAATATCACTTCAATAGGGACTAGGGTTCTTTAGAAATGGAAAAATCAAAATTGGAAACCAATAGAAATAAAATATAGGAGGAAATGAGAGAAGAGGAGGGGGAAAATACCTTGAAAATATCCAAGAATCTAGAGTTGAATGAACAAAATCAAAGGGAATGGGATCTTAGATCTCTACCTTTTGCCCCGATATTCAACCATATGAGTTGGATTTAGGATAGGTTGGTAGTGGTTTAAATTAGATTTGGCTGGTAAGTTAATTTCAAAAAAATTTAATCTAAGTTAGATCGAATATTTTGGTCACATAGTTTTCTAAACCATGCATAAAACTTATTGAGGCCACTACCTATGCCAACCCACCTCACATGGTTACTCTTAGATACTCTACATTGTTTAATAAACATTTTCCCAACCTTTATAAAAGCATTATCACATTATTGGCCACACATAAATGATTTCACTTACCCCTATCCATGTGTTAATCTATATTCCATGAAAAGAAACTCTAAAATCATAAAATTCTATCTCAAAACTCTAAAAAAATATTGATGTGTCAACTAAATATAAAATAATAGACTCTAGTAACATGGGGGTGTTACAACTATCAAAACCGTGATACTTTATGACCCCATAAAGACTTTTATTATGGTAGAAGGTAATAAATAATAGAGAGAAATGTTTTTAAATATAAAAAAATGAAAATAAACTCTCAAAATGATCCACAACTCAAAACACACAACAATATTTCCTCAAATGACCAATTATAATTTCACCAACACCTCTAAAATCAGCTCTGTTGCCCTAGGGTTCTATGATAGGGGTAAATCTACTCCTGGTCCTACCCACTATTTAATATCCTTCTAAAAGGTAAGATAAATAATTAAAACCATAAACACAGAAGACACCACAAATGAGAGGCATACACAATTACCTATAGTAATAAATCATAAAAAAATCTATAAATTCCATGATAATAAACATATTAAACCAAATATATAGGATCTATAATCCAAAACCATCAACATAATTGAAAAATCCACAATGTCACTTTCAACAAAATGGTAAAAAATAAGGAAACCATACTACTCAAAGGAATGACATGGGATACCACCTTGGGTCACTAAATAATAGGATATCCTATGACCTCCCCATAGAACACTTACCACACCGAACTGAATAAAACCAAGATCAAACCACCATCTACTGCATAATATAAATTATTGTTCCATTGGTCCTACTTTCCCAAAAACACACCCAAGTTTCCTCCCATATCCATGCATAAATAAACAAACCTCATCATCAATACATCTATAAAATCCTCATGAAATAAAATTCTTTCAACCTAACATAATAATAACCACAACATAGGAAAACATCAAATCCTAGTCATCCTAATAGAAGTACTCCTCGGGAGGATCAACCCAAAGGAACCATACCAAAACTCCCTCTCACAAGGATCTCATAATTAGAAAGAAAATATTTCACATTAATCTGACCACTATATCTAAAATACATTATCCCTAACCATAAAACTTTATTCACATAGTCATCAAATAGGTCAAGGAATATTTTCACACCGCTATTAAAAAACAATTAAATCTACTACACTATATAGAGCATGGGTAGAATTAAAACAATAAGGGGTCAAAAACATGATGAACTAACCCTAAATAACAATGAATTACCCTAATCAAAATATTTGAGTGAGGTATACCTAAAATACCGAAAACTTGAACTTTACCCATTCATGTTTCAAGAATCAGATAAATTAGTACCATAAAACATGAATTGAATAAAACCAATAACACGACCACCAAATAAAACACATCTCAAAAATTGCCCAACCATTTTAAAAAATTAATTTTTATATAAGAAAAATATTGAAACACATTTCATAATTTATTTACAACACCCATAAGGATTATCGTTAAAAATAAACCACTTAAAATCATTACATCAGAAAAAAGAAACCATTCCTTGAAATATTCCTTCAATTCAAAATAGTTCCTAAATTTTCATATGAATTCGTCATCTTCAAAAAAATAATTTCATAAGACTAATTTTCCCTTTAAGAAACAAGACCTTAAGGATTCATCCAAATCCCAAAAACCAATATTTTATTAAATTTCACCTTTTTATTCCAAAAAGTGTACAATTCACCTCATTTGAAACTTTCATAAACCTCACATATATGTTGTGAAACATCTCCCAAGTTCATTTTAATAGAAGTATGCTTCTAAGATTCAATGTGAAATGAACCATTTCCCAAATAATTTTATAAAGTCAAACTCATTTCATAAAAGGCCCTTAGGCTTCCCATTAAACTTAAATCATTTCTCAAAAAATCAAATTTTACAACACTACATAAACAAAACACATCATGTGAGACCAAATACACAACTATTAGTACACAAATAATTAAAAACACTAGTTAACCATATAAATATATCAAAAGATCAATCATAGCCTTTTCCCCATTTCCAAAAATAGAAAATCTAAGAACTAAGTTGTCTAAATAATAGAATTAATATATGACATGGAACTATTATCATATTGGCTAAATGATTTATAGACATGTTCCAATCATGCATAAATTTCAAAAGAAATTTAGGAACCAAATTTTTTATTGATTAATTATTAATCCATGCTAGCAAACCTCAAGTATCTAACCCTAATTACATCTTCCATACCAATGACTGGAAGGAACTATAAGGAAACTCTCATCATGCCATCAAGGATCAATGAACCATCACAAATCTTCTTTAAATAAGGAAAAAAAATATGAAAAGGTAAAATACCGAACATCCATGGGAACTCGAGGTTCTAAATGGAAAAGAACTCATGACCCTCTTCATGCACCTACCTCTCAAGTCCCAACACCCTTATATAAAAATTAACAACTAACCAATTATCAGGAAGGAACTTATAAAACTAATTCCTTACTAAGAACCTAGTATAAAATATTATCTGTAGTGAATAGATCTATGATTCTACCTAAACTAATACTCTACAATATTTGTTACTGGCCCAAAGGGCATTCCTGATCCCTTTAGCCTAGAAATGAGTGATCAGACATCAAAAGAAACACCTTTGGAATGATTTTTCCTCCAAATTTTAATTAAAAGATAATTGATCATTAGAAACAACCAATCATGGAATGTCTATAAATTAGACACCCATACAATATCAAAAAAATAAAATTCAAATAAATTAACATAATAAATTATTCATAATCAGTGAGACTAATTAAACCAATTTATATAAACATACAAAATCATATATAACAAATACATAATGATTCGCAACAAAAGAAATAAAATATAGAAATAATAAATTTCAACTTGGTCAATACATCAATATACCAAAAACAAAACCAAAACCAAACTGAACTGATTCTGAAGAAACCTCCATGAAATAAATGGTTTCTCATCCCATCCCAACTGACCATCACATTCATAAAAAAGGAATAATTGAACCCAAAATAAATGTTGAAGCTGAATTTAATAGGCGTGATTAGTACATCCCAGTATGTTTCCACCCACTAAAAATATGAAATTATTTTTTATAACCAATATATTAATTCAAGTTAAAAATAAAATAGCTAAAAATGATGTTTTTCCAATCCACATCTATAACAAAAGAAAATCACACCTCTCTATCAAGGACAAAAACATTTATTTTTTCAAAAAATCAAAGACAATATATCAATTTCATTTCTAGTATGAAAGAAATAAAACATCAAACCTCTCCAAAAAACAACTTATTATTTATTAATAAAAGGATATAACCATTAAATTTCAAAACATTTTAAAACCTGAAACAAGTACCATAGAGATCACGGAGAACAAATAAACATGTGTTAAAATGTTATTAAATGAAAGAAATATATCTTTAAAAACATTTACAAATGATTTTTAGAATTAATAAACACAATAATAAATTCAAATATAACTTAAAAACAATTCATTCTAATTCCCACTTTAGATAACTATTTCAAAGTCATGCATAAAATCTCTAAATTAAACTAAACATTCTCCCTTTATTTAAAAAATATGATATAACCACTTTGAATACATCCAACTGTAAAAGGTAGAATCATAATATATTGGGTCATGACAAGGTCAAGTATAAATTTTAATAAAATAAACATGAATGGTTCCTCTATAACAATTGTAAACACATGTTTCATCCAAAAAGAATATACTAGATGCGCTATACTTTCTATATAATCCTTGTTTGGTAACTAACCAATTCTAAAGAAACCAAGAATCTAGAGGTCACAAAATTAGGTCTAAACAAACTCATGTGTCTAAAATTGAGGCCTCTAACTTTTTTTCTTAGGTTCCCATGATCAAAAAATTAAAGGGGACCTAATGATTTCATCCAGAGGCATCACTTGCATTACAATAATAAATAAATAAATATCCCTCACCTCCAACACCCTCGCATTAAACAACCCCTTCATTCAACATCCAAACATCATATACCTTATAAAACACCAATTTAAGGAAAACATGAAGAAGGAAAATTTAAGATGGTATCAAAAACATATGCTATCTATTTTAAATTTTCAAATGGGCCTTTTAACCCAAAACAAGAATTGGTACACCATGTTTTTTTCACTATTTTAAATTCCATCTCAAATACATTCTCAAAAAAACCATTGAGACACCAATTGGGAAAATAATTTGGAAAAACATATTTGTTGTGATTTCAAAAAAAAAACTAGAAAATAATTTTGTAATCCCAAAAACCCATTTATACAAAACAATTCCCTTAAATAGCCTCATTTCATCTTTAAAAACCCAATTATAAGACCCCATGTTTTCCATAAAATCCTATAAAAGTTCCATATAGTTGTTTTCACAATTTTTTTCATGAAATACCATTTTATTTCAAATAAAGAACATGGAAATATAAATATAAACCCTTTATTACAATATTAACTATCATGAAAAATGTTTTAAACCCCCTTCAAAACACAATACATAGAAATAATTTCATTTTAAATGAATTTAAAAAACACAATCCATGAATTTCATGATAAATGATGAAAAGGTAAACACCTACCTCATAAAATGGTAAAACCAATCACCTTCAATGATCAAGGCCAAGACAAGTTGTAGCCCATCCTCTTCAATCCCTAATGGATCAAATCCCTATGATTAGCCTAAAACTTGAATCTCTCTTAAAAATGATCAGGGTTCTTGAGAAATAATAAATTGAAGGGTAAATGAAGGTAATGATAGGGGAGTGGGAAAGGAGTTAAAATAAGTGGAAATCCCTTTAAAATGTTAAATAATTTGGAGTAGAAAACCCAAAATCATATGGTGGAAGAATCTAGATCTCTCCCTTTAGCCCCCAAGATTTGGTCGCAAGAGTGTGAGAGAGGATCCATGAGTGAGGGTTAAAACTATAGAAGTGTGGGAGGGTAATTTAATAAATTTTAAAACCTGGGTAGACCATAAGGTATTCCAAATCATGTTATAAAAATGTGAGGGCCAGTACATAGTCTAACCCACCTCGCATAGTTACTCTAATAAACTTTGTCTGATTTAATAAAACATGTACTAAGTGTTCTAATGAAATGATCAAATTTTATACGTCTCACATATGGTTTTCACATGGTTACTTATAATCACGTTTTGAACTTTTTTTTACAAAGATCCTTCAAAGTAATAAAATTATAACCTCAAACTCTCATAAACTCATAACAGATCAATAAAGTATAAAATAATATACTATATCAACACATCATCTGATAGAATTATCTAGATATCCTTGAAAATATTCTCTATATTAATTTTTTCAATGGAAATTGATTCCCTTCCAAGTTAACATGGTTTATTGATTTGATAGTAATGATAAATTCATCACAAATCATTGATAAAATCTAGCCAATTCATGAAAACAATGAATCAATATTATATTTATTGGTTTAAGAAATTATTCAAATATCTTTATATTTTAATGATCCATGTTTAAAACCTCACTTGTGATTACATGACCCAATATTGAAACATTTTGTATATATAATTCACACTTACTGAATTTGGCATGTAGTTTATCCTTTATCTAGGTATTTATCACAATTCTCCAATGATCTTCAAGATATACCTTTCTATTGGAATATATGATAATATCATCTATAAAGACTCAAAGAATTTACATAGTTAATCTCCAAATAGTCTATTAATTATTTTTATAAAGATAAAAGAAGAATTTGTAGTTCTGAATTGAATCACAATGAATTCACAGTGTCTATAGCTCGTATAAAAGGTTGTCTTTGATACATCATCTCTTTTAACCACTAATTTATGATATCAATATCAAATATAAGTAATTTATATGTATTTATCACCTTTTATTTGATCAATTAAGTTATAAATATGGGGTATATGATACTTGATCTTGATTATAGTTCTCTTAATTTTAGGATAATCAATATAGATATGTGTTGATCTATCTTTCTTCATAACAAAGATCACCGGTGCTCCCCATGGTGAACCACATGGCAAAATAAAACCCTCTCTATATTATCCTAGAGTTACTTCTTAAATTACACTAATTCAATCAGGACTATTCTATAAGGATTATTTTATATGGGCATGGAACCTTGTATGAAAAACTATGGAAACCTCAACATCCTGATTTGGGGGAACATTAAACAACTATAAATAAAACATAAATGTATTTATTCAAAATCATCATTTTATCAATAATGCTTTTCTTCTTGACCATTTTGGCTTAATACCCTTAATTATTACGAATTAATACCCATAAAATTGAATTAATTTCCCATGGGTGTTCACAATAATCCTTTAATCGATAGACTACCATATGTTTATTCAAGATAATAAATGTGAGTTCCTTGTCCAAATAAATAATATGGTTAGTTTATAGAGATCTGAATAATTAATAAAATCTCATATAATTCTACTGAATGAAGAAAAATAATATTTTTAATAAGAATATTTTCATCAAATTTTATCAGGGAGGAGTTATAGAATAATGATTAAATCATCACACCACTATAATTATTCAATGATAATTAAATATATAGTAATTTGGGTGGTGATAATATGTTCTTATAAAACTCATGGGATATTAAGGAGTAGGTAGATCTAGAATCAAATAAAACATTTGTAGTGCTAAAGTGGATTATGAGAATACATTTTATTGGTCATTTTGAATTTCACAATTATATAGTTATAATTACATTGAATTTACATTTATCCATTCTAATTGAAGTTTAATAATTTGTATTATCACCATTAACCCTTAGTTTTATGAAATTTTTAGTATAATTACCATACTTCCTACAATTGAATAATTGGAGTTTGTATGGTGAAATGGGTTGGTTATTATTTTCATTATTCATATTCATTTGACATTCATGTTCTTAGTGGCCTTATTTTCTACAATTAAATAATTTACCTATTCTTTTAGGTAAATTACGACCTATTATTCTTCCTATATATTTAGAATTCATGGAGATGAATCTTCTTTCATCCAATTATATTTTATTTTAGTTTCAAAAAAACAAAATTTATCCCTTTGTATCCTCAAACCCATGAGAATAATGGAAGTCGCTAATTTCCTTTTCCACTTTAAGATCCCATTGAACAATATCTATAGATTAACAAAATTCACTTTTAACTAATTCATTTCGTAAAAATAGTTTTCTGCCAATAAATAAACAATTAATTTTTCTTTTAGGTTAAATGATTAAACAAGAATAATAACATTCATGTCACATGAATTTTACTACATAAGTAAAGATGGATTTATCCCCATTTTTTCATACCTCAAAGAATTATATCTCTCTTTTAGTGTGAAGACTTCAAGTAAAATACTTATAGAAAAATATAATCTTAAACTCTTCCCATTTCATGGAGTAAATTTATTAGTATTCCATCATATTCTTAATGAGCTTCGACTATTGGTTGTTTCACCTTCTAAATGATAAATATCTAAAGCAACCTTTTTATACTCTGAGCATTAAAGAATGGAAAATTTATTTTTTGTTTCACTGATACATTGTTTAGTAATCAATTAATTAGAAGACCCAATAAATAAGGGAAGTCATTGATTCTTTAAGGACTCAATATATATTTATTTCTCACCTAGAATATTTTTTAATGTTTAGAAACTTATTGGTTATTTTTTATAGCTAGGGAAATTTGGTTGGCCATTTCCATAAAAGTTTATACACTAAAAATACATGTTCTATTTCTCATTAGAAAAATAATTTCATTTTCCATCGCACTCATTGTTAACTTGATTCCTCTCGGTTATAGGAATTTAATAAAAACGAAAAACATTATTTTTAATTTTGACTAATAATAATATATGAAAGTATTATATGATAATAAAATTCCATCATAATATTCCCTAAATGAAGAAACCTTCATTTAAATATATGGAATTTTAGGTTCAACCTATATAACTTTTGGTTTAATGTAGGTTTTTTAGGTTTTATCCTCTTATTCTTTATAGTATTACCCCCAAAAATAACTAAATCCCTCTCTGATACTAACTGATAAACCCCATAATGTCAAACATATATAATGGAACATTTTATATTATAATACATTACATATCACTATAAAACACACCTCAAAATCTATATGTATAGTTTCATTGGATACTATATACATAATCTACTTATTTTGAACCCATTCATCAATATCTCCCACAAATAATTTTCACACATTATATCCTTAGAGACATATCATATTTCATATTGTTCTTCATAACCTAAGGAAGTATAAACAAGAAAAGGGTAAAGTAAAATGCTCAGTAATGGGTGAACATAAAATATATCAATCGACGATCATATGTGAGTATAATATGAATATGTGGGAGTTAAAACATAATCATTTTTTATTAAAATGAAATAAGAAAATATTACCATATAAAAAAGGATCATAAATCATGAATCATGATATAAAGATTTGGGATTAACATAAGACATGAGTCATAGGAGGGTAAAATAATTATTCAAAAATCAAAAGTCATGATAATATAGAATAGGTAAGTTACATAAAATAATAATGTGGAATTAAAAAATCAAATAATTAATGAAATATGTCAAGGTTATCTTCCAAGGCATTCATATCATAATGGAGTTACTAATAACCTACCCATGACATAATAGACTTAGACTAACTACTCGCACTCTATATCCTTTTGATATGGTATACCACCTATGTCTCATACTTATCTCATGAAATAGAAAACTTTACCGAATGATGATTGATATATCTGAACTATCCATCTTATAATGATAATATAAATATATGTGTGTGTGTGTGCTATATGAATAATAAAATATTCAAATCCCATAATAGCATAATAAACTTGTGATAAATAGATGGGTTTCAAAAAATATCAAAAACAAATATCAAGGGATATAAAAAAGAAGGGGGTGATATATTTAGATAATATCCATAATGAATCGAAAAAACATTAAACTATATTCACATAGATATAAAACAATTGACAATATCATTAAATTTTAATTATTGAAATAAGGAGAAATAACCTTCATATTTTTTATAATTTTATTTTAAAATTAAATAGTTCACAAAAAAGGGAATATAAATTATTTTTTAAAACCATGAAAAATTAGAGATGGTTATTTTTAAATAAAATAAAAATATACAGAATAAAAATACATCCACATGGAAAAAATTGAAAGGTGTCCTTTTCATACTTTTTAAAATAAATACAAAGACATTAGAAAATGACTTGAGAAAAAAATGTTAAAATATATATTTTTCATTATTATTTTAAAAAATAAAATCCGAAATAAAATTACCTTAATAAGTCATCTATATTTATAAGAAAATAAAGAATCTAAACATGGATGATAATGATTCTTAATTGAAAATATGTGATCTGTTTGGCTCCACTTACTAGAAAAGATTTGGTTGAAATTTGAATTAAATAGATGTGAACTTGTAAGAGGACATATAAAACGCAAAAATAACCAATTTATAATATATATATATATATATATATATTGATATAATTATTATATTATTTCTCCAATTTAAATTTATTCAATAATAATATCGATTTGAAAGTGAGATCGAAAGAAACTCATACCTTTACTCCTAATTTCCAAAATGGTTCTTTAACCACCAATATAATAATGATAACCAGATTAATATATTATTTTTGAACCTTATTAATATATATAAAATTTTATATACATCAATTATAATCATTTATTACTCATGTGTTTATTATTTGATGTCCATTTTCAACATTAGATGATAGTAATTTTGATTATTTCATGTATGTTTTGATATGGCGATGTCCATCCTTATTATTTGATATAAAGTTCAAAATTACAATATTATTCAAGGTATTTTAATTATTTTTATCTAATATTTTATTTAGTTACATGTTCATTTCATGAAAATTATGAGTATGGTTTGTGATAATGGAATAAATGAAGAAAATGTTTTAAATAATTTACCGATAATAACATGTTACTGTATAATGACCATTCAATTTTTTGGTACACATAAAACCCATATACATGTTATAAATTACTCATTAGTATATTATATTACTACTTAATATCTTATATTACTACTTAATATCAAATATGTCTATAATTAATTTCTTTTAACTTATTCATGATGATAATGACGATGTTGGTATCACATCTTCCATGTCTGTGGTTAAACCAACTCAAATTTGAACATGTTATACTAATGAATGAGAAAAACATTAGAGTTTAATAATAGTAGTTTGATTTTAAAAGAATCATAATTATGTTAATATATTAACATTATAGTTTATTTTTATATTTATAAATATTTGATATGGGAGTTTTATTTAAAAGGATAGAGAATAGCTTAGATTATTTGATGAAATCCCTCTATCTTGAAACGGGTTCCTTCAGAATGAAAGATTTAATCCTCCATATTTGGAAAATGTGTAACCCAAAGTCAAAAATATATTAATTTGTGGAAAAATAGTTTGGTATTCAATAAATAATAGAAGGATATGATTTTTTTGGAAGCGATATTGTAGGGGTCCTTATATAGGTGATTTTTCACATGCATTTTTGTAAATACTCATTCCCTAAGGTGTATGGTTGTCATTTTTCATAGAACATGGTACCAATTTGGAAAAATATTGGTTATATGTTTCATGAATATCCTCATACACCAAATATAGAGATAAATATGTTGATATTTTTTTCCTTTAAACAATAATTTTCACCTTTTACCTCATTTTACCATTACCATGGTTACTCAATCTCTACCTTGGTAACTTCTTCTTATGGCTAAAAATGAAAATACCCTTCTTACCTAATTTTTAATTAATGATTAAAAAATTTATGATCCTTTTAATATCATTTAATTTCTAAAATATGATATTTAAATTTTAAATGAAAATATAAATTACATGGAAAAAAAGATTTTTTTTTTGTTGAAAAATGAATTTTTAAACATTAAGCATTCATAATACTAATTCATATGAATTAATAATTAAATGGGTATAAATATATTTTTATTTGTATCAAAACATCATATATTATTATAATCATCTTTTAATATTTAACTATTAATTATATTTGGTTAAAAATTAATAATAATTAAAAAATAATTCATTAATAACAATTTTCTGTTTTTAGTATTAAATCATTTTAATCGCATGCCATTAAAATTATCAATCTTCTAACCATTAGATTTTATCAATCCATTTGTATTAGGATATTTATTTGAATTTTCAAATACATAATATAATATATTTCAAAATAATTGTGTTATTATTATTATTGATGAAAAATACATATCTTTATAATAAATATTTAATTAATTGGTTTTATTTCATGCCAATGTTTTGTATTATTTGTAAATTATATTACCAATCATTTTTTTCTAACAATTAAAAAAATTAAATGTACCTAAAGGATACAAGTATATATAGTAACCATATATCCAATGACCAAATATCCATTGGCCTTATGTCCAGTGGCCTTATGTCCAATAGACATATGTCCAATGATTGTATGTTCGACGTCCATATGTCTAGTAACCATATGTCCAATGCCTATATATCCAATTCAAAAATATCCAATGATTATATTTAGAACAATAATATGTACATATAGAACTAGATTCCTTTTCAATGTCTTAGAACTCCAGGACAAGGAAACATTATGAGTGACTCCAAAATTCCTACCTCAGTAGTATAAATTTGTTCCACACTATGTTCATCAATACCCCACCTTAAGTACATATCAGAGTATGGGGTGAGTATAGATCTCTATGTTTCACCCCACTTGCTAAAAAATAAGGGTCATTGGGGAATAAATATTATAATTTCATCGATTCATTCCAAGTCTTAGGCCTCGTGTTTGAATATCTCTGTTAGTATATCTAGTGAAATCCTACCATTCCAAACCTGTTAAAGGTGCACCTGATAAGAGAGATCTATTGACCTGATCCAAATTCAAGCTAACCAAAAGGTTAAAAATTCCTCTCATTTGAGGAAAAATACCTTCTATTATAGATAATCCATTACTGGAAAAAATATCTGACATAATTTAGAAAATAAATCTATATCATGCTCAAATAGTGGCCTAAAATTTTAAGAATGTCGTGGTAGAACCTTTTTCAATAGAGTTACAGGAGTTACCCCAGACTATAGGGATGGGTAATTTTTACCACAACCTCCACCCCTAGAATAATTAAAACTATAATGGTTCTAGGGAGTCATGGTGTATGAATGACATCGAGCTTATCCCATATGGTTGGGGGAATTATTAACTCCCCATTCTCAAAATAGTTCATTTTTTCTAGACTGGGGGAGAGTTACTAGAGGAACACTAATAGTTTATTCCACATAAAAACTATTTCACCTTGTTGATACTTTTATAAGTGAAAATCATAGGATACCCCCTCTTCATCATTATCTATAAACCACTTCCTGAGGAATTTCAAGGACAAAATTTGAAGCCTCATAGTATCCATAAAACATTTTTGAACTATAAAGTTCGATCTCAATGAGAACTAAAATATCTCACTCAAGTTATAATAAAATGGTTATAAATCCCCCTAAACTATGATGATTATATGATACCTTATATTCACATTAAATTAGTGGATATTATCAGTTTCATCCCTATATATGGAAAAAATCATGGAGCTGTCATAAAAGAACATGATGAGGATGAATACATTTGAAACATGGTGTACACTAAAGTACATGAAGAAGGTGTTCCTACTTAACATCATAGGAAGATCCAGGATGTGGGAGATCCTATAGAAATTATTTTTTCACTAACATGGTGACTCTTTACTAAAGATAAATAGAAATGTGTGGATATATCCCAACCACCACCTAAATAAATGGATCATATTTACACTAAAGAGAGGATTTCTCAGTATAAAATATTTTTGAAGATGTATAAGTTGTTTAACAAGGAATTAATTAAGGAAAATATTCCTAATTATTTCAACCTACATGACAAGGCTAACATTTCTCCTATAAAAAACCCATTCAGTTATAAGGATATGCTCGAACATAATGTGCATACTCTAGTCAACCAACCAACCCAGATTCCGAAAAACTAGTTTATATAGGTCGTGTATCTATAGACTAACAAGTATATATTCTCCTAGGGTATATACCCGGATGACTAGAATTAAATATCAAAAATAAAAATATTCAAGATAACTATATCCAACCTCAGGCACAACTTTTACTTGAGTGTTGTCCTAGTAGATTTTCTAAATAAAACTCCTTGACTCCATCAAGTATCATGTCACTAGAATAGAAACCATGGTAGGGTAATGTGAAATAGTATAGCTAGAAAAGAAACTATAACTTTAATGGGTGAAATTAATTCCTCCTTCACCCACCTTATAAAATCCCATATTCCCAATTTTCTACATCATGGTAGATCTAAAGTAGCATCTCATTCACTTTTCCTCTCAAAAAAACCCATGATAGGAACACTAAAGTAGTAAGAAGAATGAAAGAAATGGTGCATTATTCAAACACTAGAAGGGAAAATATTTCTACTGTATAGAAACATTCTAGGTAGGTATATCTCTAATTTTGAATATCTACAATTATTGTTCCTCCACCAATTCAAATCCGCGTTTAAGAAGAAAAAATCCTTGAACTCTTAAATTGAAAACATATATATGTCTCAAAGGAATTAAATCCTTGACCTCTATTTAGTAGAGCTTCTGGGGACTTCATATCCATATGGAAAGTCTTGACCAACTCCCTAAACATATATCTATCTCAATGTAAGTTATTAGAGATTTTTGTAGAGAATCATTTTTATTAGTTATAAGATTTTCTCATTCCCATGAAGTACCTTGATAGATCCCTACAGTTTTTAAAAGTTTGTCATTGACTATAAGATATTTTTTAGTTCTCTAAGGATATGCTTCTACTGACAGCATCAACAAAATAAAACAATATGGAATATTATAGATCTTAATATTTACAATTAAACCAACACCTATGCTTGTTCCATATCCCAAACACATACAATATATTGTGGTGCCCATCCTAAATAGTGAAAATATTAACAATTCCCTTGATAGGATAAAAAGAAGGATCAAACTCAAAAAAAATTAATATCAAAGGAATAAAAACTATTCTTTCTGAAATGTATAGGTTCTGGGAATCTTAATCACTACCCTAAAATAGAACATCATCATATTTCTAGGGGTATAAAGACAAAATGAAGTCATATTGATTGACTACCCTGATTATTTTCCATTATACCAAATGTTGGGGTAAAATTTCCAATATTTCACCATCTTCAAGGTTATACTTGATAATATGGTTCGATCTTGAGAGGTTAAGTAGGAGAAACTATTGAAATATGTGACCTTTGATTCTAATACTATTCAAGAAAAAGAAAGATAATATCATGAGTACCATCTGTAAGATACGGGGATTTTTAGAGATATCTAGTACTCTTTTTCATGAATTCTTTTATCCTCATTTTTATCACACCTTTGTTGGATCTTTCGTTAGGTATTTTTTGGATGAATTTGAAGATTTTTTGAAACCCATGGGGATATGAATTTGTTTTAACTTTTAGGGAAAACCGTGTAGTTTTTCCAAGAAAACATTGCATCCCATTTCGATCCAAAGTAAGGGGTACATAGTTTGAAAAATAGTGAAACCACCCAACCTAAATCAAACACCCTTGGATAGATGGGGTCTGTATAGTTGACACATAGTTATTCAAATTATACACCCACTTTCTAGTAACCATGAACCTCAGATAGTAGGGGAACATTGTTAGGGTGCATAATTTATCAAACCATGTGCCCCCGCCCTAGAAAACCAAGCATGCTAGATTTTAAACAACCAAATATTTAATTAAAATTATCAAGCCCTCGGTTTATAACCCTAATCACACACTCTTAGTATAATAAGATTTCAATTTCTCTTTGAGGCTCTAGAGAGGATTCCTAGGCTCCAAAAGCCTCTTCCAATGTGAGTTAAAGATATGGTGGAAGAAATATAACCCTCTACAGTATGTAATTTATTTCTCATTTAGATTCATCTCTCTACAACCTTATTTTACCTTTGGAGTGGGATATATTTACCTCAATTTTTGATTATATATATCAATTTTTAATAGATATTTATCATAGGTTTTTAGCCAAAATTACCATCGCTGTTGTAATTTCAAACATTCTACATCAAATTGAGGGCTATGGTTTGGTGAGCGTTCATCAAAAATCATAAGGTAGGTGGCATAATTACCAATTTCTATAGTCTTAATGACTATATTATGTTATTTTGGTATCCTTGTATTTCCACATTAGGAAATTTCTTCTAAAGTATATAAATGAATTGAATCCCCTATATATTGGGAGATCATTCTCTGATCCCATTGGACCCATTCGAGATTCTAGGACCAGACTTGATGGAAACCCATGGGGTGTTCCATTATATTTGAAATGATGAATTATGAAAGGTAAAAATGGTAATAATGAGTTAAAAAAATTTAATTAAATCCTTATTTAATGTTTTATAATGGTAATTAAAGGGTTGGTTTCCTTAACTGTGAAGGGTTAATGAATTGCATAATTCAATGTTGATAAATAGATTAATGGAGAAATTGTTCATGTTTTTCCTTGTGATTAAAGTAAAGAACCATGGTTGTGATTGATATATAAAATTTTTCCCCTTGATGTGAAGGATTAGTGAGAAGTTTAAAGATGTTAAACCTTGATATGCATATATTTATATATGATTTGTTTGAACGATTGATAAGTTATTTGTGCCTAAGGTATTGATGCTCCAAGTACCCATTGGGTGCCAAACTACTGTTTTAGTTCCCCATGAAAGAACATGAATTTGTGATATATGTGATTGATCAATGATTTTTGGGTGAGGGATTGATGCTAAAAGTACCCATGGGGTTCCATAATACTACTCTAGGACCTCATTGAATGTATGAGAACTGGTTTCTAGATTGATGCTTCAAGTTACCAAAATGAAATTACGATTAGATGAATAATGAAATACCTTGAAAGAAATATTTTTCTAATTACTTTGGTGTATGTTTCATACTCTAGAATGTGCCAAAGTAGGTATGATGTGGTTGAATCATGAATAATACATGTGAAACAAATTTAATTTAATTGGTTGTATTTTATTCTTTGTAAAATTTCATACACTGTTATAAAATAGTTTTTCCTTTAGTCGTTGTTGTTGGTGGCCTATTGAGTTGTACTCACACCCTACTTGGGTCGCCTGATTGGTACCTAAATAGACTTCATGTTTTCCGGATAGGATAAGTGAAAGATTCCTATATCAAATGGATAAGTTGAGATTTGGGATAGAGCATGGATGAGGGAACCATATAGAATGTTGGGACCCACTTGGGGGTTTTTAGTTTGTCTTCATTTTAAGTTCCATTGGACACTTGGAACTTATATGGATTGAAATATTTACTACTTTGGTTTATGGTCATTATTCATATTTTAGATGTATTCATGTTTTTCTTGGTTGATCGTTGATTATTATTGTATCTTGGTTTTATTGAATATTGATTTCTAATATTTTCAACTTTGATAAAGAGGGTATAGTCTCCCCGCATTACATATTTGACCCTTCCTACTAGTCAACAGACTATAGTGTGTGGGGAGTCACTCTTGAGGTAATGTGGTTAACCAAATTAGGGAACCAATATGTGTCATGGATAGTATAACTCAAAATTCTTGATTGGTATAGGGTAGAATATCCCCTTCCAGTGCTCTAGTTTAGCCTATCTCCTCCATCACTACCCATCTACTGAGGGTTCAAACAATACCTTTTTAATTATTATATCCTACCACAATCTATTCACTCCACCATTGGTTAAGGACACTAGCTACAAATGTAACCCACCCTACCACATTGATGGTAGAACACTCAATTAATTCCCTAGGTAACATATCCCTCTATTTGGCTAAACTATTTTCCGCTACCCTGGTTAACATTCCCATAGAGACACCTCATACTCTCAGAGGACATACCCCTAGTCATATAGTAGAAACCACTTATCCTCCACAAGAATCCACCTATAGGTTACCCTCAGAAATGAGAGCCTGATTCACCACCTTAGTGTACTTCTTCATCGAAAATATATTAACATGGTACCTAATGTCACAATTAAGTCCATCCTAATGATGTTTTACTACAGTTTCCTCTTCATGTACTAGCACTAAAAAAAATAATTGTATGTTGTTGAAGTGACCAACAAAGTATATAACTAAAATCATTCCCTAGGTCAACCACATAAACTATGATTCATTATCTATCCTTAGAATATCTTTGAAAAAGTTTTCCCTGAACTGATCCTTAATTTCCATGAATTCCACACACTCAAAATGGTAATCTCGATCTTGAATATCCCAACAAAAATTCACTTATCCTTACAACCTATAGTCTTCTCATTTGACTCTTTTTTCTTTAGTATTATATAAATAATCTAGTATTGTCTAGATAGAATCGTTCTAGAGCTCAGCTACCTTAGGTCCACCCTCCCCTGTGAAGGTTGGAGGGTGCTATAATTGTAACTCCTTGGTCAGATCACACATTTTCCGCACAGTCCACCCTGAAACTCTGTCAATTAAAAACATAAATTAAAAAATGTTATCAAAGAAATTCTCTCTCGGTTCATAACATGGAACTATTTGGGACCCTTATCCAACTATTGGAGGCCTATTTCCAACCATTTCCTCTAGTTTCCTTACTAACAAACATCATCATCAAGTTCTCCGATTTTTTTTGCTAAGAAGGATTATGGGACATTGCACATACGTGTTGATTACTATAAATTGGACTCAATGATAATTAATAACTCATATCTAATTCCATGTATCAACAATATCTTTGACCAGTTGATAGGATCTTGTGTATTCACTAATATTGAATTGAGATCGATGTATCATCTGCTAAGAGTGAGACTTTAAAATATACAATGGACCACTTTCAGGTGTAGGTATGGATAGTTTAAGTTTATCTTGGTGAAATTTTGACTGAAAACTTCTCCATATATGTTAATGTCCATGATGAAAAAATCTGTCTATTTTTTTGGGATCATTTTTTAGTTGTTTTCATCAATGAAATATTAGTTTAATCCCAGATTAATGATGATAATTAAAAACATCATAAAATTTTATATATTACACTAAGAGATAATAATATATAGACTATGAAATAAACTCTTTAATTCTAGACCAATTGAGATAAATCATCTCAGAGGAAGGTGTGTCATTGGTCCAAAAGAAAGTTCAAACAGTTTTTTTCTTGGGAGACACCAAAGAATTCTTTTACATATGAATCTTTCTAGTTTTGGGGGGTTGTTATTAAGGATTCATCGAGGAATTTTCTATATTGGTAGTTCCACTTTTGAGACTGACAAAGTAGGGTATAAATATTTAATGGCATGGATCATGTAATAATGATTTACAGGATTTTATGAACAGTTTGACTACCACAAAAATTTTGATCCTACTCAAGCTAGATGAAGATTATATCTTATTTTGTGATTCATATTGGATTGTACTTTGGGTAGTGTTGATATAGAGTGATCCATTCATAGAATATGGATCAAAAAAGTTAATTCCACATAAATGGAATTACCCGATGCATGATATCGAGTTGTCCATGGTGGTTTATTCCTTAAAGTGTTGGCAGTATTACCTTTTCGGTGAAAGGTTTATTGAGTATATGAACCCCAACATCTTAAATTTTATCTTTTCATAGTAATATATAGACCCTATATAGAAGATATGGGTTGAGTATATGTAGAAATTTAACATTGAGCTAGTCAATATTCCAATGAATAGAAATAATGTTGTTGACGATTTGAGTTGGAAGACACAGACTCAGGTAGTCCGAGAGTCTTGTTCAGAGTGGAAGAGAAAAGATATATCAGCAGAGATGCATAAAAAGTTTTAGTAGGGAAATGGAAAGATGAATCTTTTGTCCTTATCCATTGAGTCCACACATTTGAGTCTGATCAAAGAGAGGATGTATAAGGATCTAGAGTGTTTGGACTTAAGGAATAGCCTTGAAGGTGGGGAGTCACCTTCCGATTCGACTGTTTATGAGGATGATATCATATATGGCTGGAGCCATATTATTGTGCCTACTTGTGTATGATATGATTTTATGTGTGAGTTCCATGCATAAAAATGGTAATTTCACCATGTTTTAAAAAAATGCACCATTACATTCTGGGAAAGTATCAGTGTCCAGGAATGAAAAAGGATATTTCAAGTATCGTGACACGATGCAACACATGTTAGTAGGTGAAGGTTGAACATCATTGACCTAATGGTCATTCATATCTTTTTTCTATTCTAGAATGGAAGTGAGATGACCTTAACATGGAATTTTTGTTGGGACTTCTAAGGATGCCTCATAATAATGATGTGATATGGGCGATTGTGGACTGGTTGACAAAATTGGCCCATTTATTTCACATTTCAGAACCTTTTATAGATAATCAGTTGGGATATTTGAATGTTCAGTTGATAATATATTTTCATTGGGTTCCACATATTTTTGTTTTAGATCATGATTCAGTTTTTACATTATGCTTCTATCAAGAAAAATAGAAGGCATAGGGTACTCAGGTGTTTCTAAGTAGGGATTTTCTCCCATTGGTAAACAACAAATCAGAGCGTATTATTTAGGTGCTAGGGGACATGCTGCAAACATGCATCATAGACTTTGGGAATCATAGGAGAATAACTTAGTGATTTTTGAGTCTTACTATAACAATAGTTATGACGATACTACTCAAATAGAAGCATATGAGGCTCTATATGGTAGGTTATGAATATCACCTCTCTGTTGAATGGATGTAGGGGAGTCATAGTTGTTGGGACTGAGTCTCATTCCGGATACATCAGAGCTGGTTTAGATGATTTCAAAATATATTTCTATAATGAAAAGTAGAAAAAAAATATTATATTGATTGAAATCATCAACCTCTTCAGTTTATAGTGGGAGACCATGTACTCCTTCGGGTGTTGCTGATATTGGGCCACCATAGGATTCAAAGGCATGTAAAATTGGCATCATTGTTTTTAGATTATTTGATATTCTGGAGATAATCAGACCAATGGTGTATAGATTTAATATCCCACATAGATATAGTGTTATTCATGATATTGATCATTTTTCACATACTCAACAGTATCACCTCAAAACCAATCATGTGATCGACATTGATGATGTTAAGATTGTGGCTTACATATCCTTTGAGGTGCATATAATTCGAGTTTTGGATCGTGGTGAGAATGTTTTGTAGTAAAATGTAAGAACCCAGGTTTTCGTATGATGTAAGGATCCTTTTTATTTTCAGTTTAAATGTTATGTTGAGGCCTAATGTGGATGTGTAACTTGACTAAAGGATTTATGGAGGTGTCTAGTGCTTGTTCAGAGCCCAGAACCAAGTTTTAGGCTAGAAATGGCCTAGCACATGGTTTGAGCACGACCTGTGCACAGCCTGGTTAAACCGTGCACCTTGGTGCAGGCTTGGCAGAGGCAGGAGCACGGCCTATGCATGGTTTGAGGAAACTATGCGGGGTGGTGGTGCGGTTGCCCCTTGCCTTCCAGCAAGGTCTGCAAGGTCTCCGCACAGTTTTTCCAGGCCGTGTGGGTAAACCGTACGACCTTCTGTATTTTGATATTTAATTAATTTTTAATTAAATTAATTAAATTTTTTAAAACCCTAAACATATCCCGTCTTCAACCGGACAGCAAGGGGGAGGCGCCTGGGAGAGCTCTCAAGAGGCTACGGAGGGATTTGAGCCTGATTCTTCGTCCGATCTCTGTTTCAAACATCGTTCATCTTGTTAGATCGACAACGATATGTTCTCAATTCCTTTTTAATCATTCTCGATTATTCTGGTTATGAATAATGCAGATTGGATTAAGGATCAAATGCCCTAATTTCTTGTTCTTCATATTTTCTTCAGATTTCTTCCAAATTAGGACAAATTAGAGCCTGATACTGGACGATCTATCTTGTATGAGCCTAAGGTAGGTGGATCCGTGCTTTTCGCTGATTTTCAAGTTGTTTATATATGCCAGAGTGTCGCACGCCCACTTTTGGGGTGTTTCTTGAACCTGAAATTTATCCCGGTTATTACCTAGAATGTTGTAGGTAATCTGAATAGGATGGTATGTGCTTGAGTTAGGTTGTACACCGTGGACAGGAACCACCCCTTGGGTGCGTTTCCTTGAATGGACCTTTTAAGGACTTTGACATGGGATGCCTATGAGGCATGACTTTTATTTCCCTTGTGGGTTGTTAAAAATGGAAATTTAATATGATTGGAATTGCAATAAGATGAAACTATAATTTAAATGGTTTCGGGTATGGGATGAAGTTTTCCCCCTTGACCCTAGTATGCTAATTCTTGAATTGTTATCCCACGTGAGTTAAATGCTTTTAACTTCTTAAAATGTGAAACAAAGTCATGGGTGAACCATGGAACCAATGTGAGTTGCCATGGATGGACTCATATGAGACTTGTTACTGAGATGTCGAGTGAATCATGGGTCCAGTTTGAGATGCCATGGACGGACTCAACAGGGCATGATATGTTGTGGGTGATACCCAGATCTTATTTATAGGATCCCGGGGTTGGGTTCAGATGACAGACTATACCACACCTAGAGCGAGGCTAGGTACCTAGGAGGTTCCCCGGAACGGGCTTGTAGGGTGTTGGTAGACTTTATCCTTGATCGATACCTGGTTTTCGAATTAAGTATTTCAAGAACGGGCTCAAGGAATGGTTGAACACTTGAATGAAGTGATTAATGGATGGGATGGATGCTTGAAGCGATGCCAAGCCAAAGAACAATCCTGGGTCAGTCTTTCTAGTTTCCCTATTTTCTACTTTCCATATTACACTACATTTTTTATATATTCACTGACAGATTAGCATGGATCTTGGGTGGTTGCCTACTGGGATTTAATCTCACACCCTGTTTGGGTCATGTTTTTGGACCCAAGCAGATTATATGACTACAGGTAATGAGAAAAGGAAAATTTCTTGTACAGGTACCTAACTTGCTGCTCAGAGTAGGAGTGCACGGGACCAAGCTGAGGCTTGCGATGTGACTGGGGATACATTTTGGTTTCTTTTTGGTATCTTGTGTACTTGTACGATGTTGTATTGACTTGAACCATCCTATATATATCAGATTATTCTTTTATTTATCTATTTCTGTTATCTATGTGTTGTCTTCTGGTTACCTTCTTCCGCTATTGTATGTTTGTAATTATAATATGATACTTTGGTAATGAGGGCATAGTCTCCCCACGGACTCACCTAGGCCCTCGCTGCTAGTCGTCAGACTCTTGTGTTTGGGGATATGCGCTTGAGGCCATGTGGATACCAGTCCGGCTACCGGGTTGAATTGTAAGTCAGGTCGGGGCGTTACAAAGTGGTATTAAAGGGATTTCCTTTTCTAATTTGACTTAATATTTGGAGTCTATAGACAGGAGTAGGAAGGGAAGGGACTTTGGTAATAAATGATTCCCGGGATTTACAAACCCGTGTACAGGTAAAAGCCAAGTTTCCTGATAAGTAATTGTGTTTCTGGGTTTAATTATTACAATAGTTCTGATTTCACCGTTGGGTGATGCACATGGTTTTTGCGGATACTATTGATATTATTGTGGATCCTATTTTGTTGCAACCAGATGAGATGAGGGTTTTCCATCTCATGCATCATATAAGAACCTTGTTAGGAATCACGTGTCATGCATTCGGCCATGCTATCTAGGATGCATTTGATATTTCATGTTGTTGTGATAGCTATTGCATACTGTTTTGATAGTTGATTGATAGGTGTGCCTACTGTTGTGTTAGATTGGGTGTAATGAATGAAGAGTGATGTCATCTTCCAATTCATCACGTGTATGGGCCCTTATGGATTAGTGAATGACGCACCAATGGGATATAAATGCTAAATGAAATTTAATAGCATGGTTATATGGGCATCAAATTTTGATTCATGAGGTGTTATGGGCCCTCAGGGATCGAAACTTGGTGTACCATTGGTTAAGGCTTTTGAACAAAGGTATGTTAAAAGAATGAATGTTGAAAATAGGGCCTGACCTAGACCCGGCTTCTGAGTGGGAAAGATGTAGTGACTCTAGTGGTTTTGGTGGTTTTTATTTATGTAGTCCTAGCTTTAGAAGAAGGTTGTGGGTTGACGTGGTTTTTAGGAAGGTCTTGACTTGTCCTATCCTAGTTCTTGTGCTCGTGAGTTTCGAATCTCGTTAAAAATCATGAACTGAGGCATTTTTTTGGCATTGTAGAGTCATGCCACCACGGAGACCTCCAGTCGTATGTCGGGAGAGCGGTGAAGACCACGTTCCAGAGATGGTAGGCCATAGGAAACTAGAAGAAACACCAGTTGTACCAGCTACGGCACCAGCGGTTATAGCGGACACAGGTGTTGAGGTACAGTTTCGTGAGCGCTTGTTGCGTTTTCTGCAGACCATTCAGGGAGCACTGCGACCTTCCCAAACTATGGAAGAGTTGATGCGTGTGTTTTAGCAGTAGCATCCACCTACGTTTTTAGGGGATTGCTGACCATAGGATATAGAGTCCTGGTTAGAGGCGATACTAGCTATCTTTGAGCATTTGGAGACGCCTCCAGAGAGGAGGGCCAAGCTCACTACGTACATGATGCATGATTCCACCAAGAGGTGGTGGGACATGATCACCCAGTTAGATCTTCACCGGGAGATGGCTTGGATAGAGTTTCATATGGCCTTCTACGATTTCTTTTATCCTGAGACATTGAGGGGCGATCGAGCCCGGAAGTTCTTGCATCTGGAACAGGGCATGTTATCAATGATGGAATACTCGGCCCATTTTACAGAGTTTCAGTTCTTCACACCTATCCTGATGGGCGATGAACTGTCGAGGGCTAGGAGTTTCGAGGATGGTCTGAGATATGACATCTGATCTTAGGTAAATATATTCAGGTTGACTACCATTTCTGGAATTTTGTACCAGGCGCTAATCACAGAACGTATCTTGAGAGAGGCTGGAGCTGCGAGCCAGAGTGGTTTGGCATCGACATCAGGTACTGCAGTGAATGTTAGTAGGAAGTGTCGTCTGGAGCTTCCACACGGTGATTCTAGCAGTTAGAACCTATCTTCAGTTATAAACCTGAGTTGTTACCAGTGCGGTAGGCTGGGACACACAAAACCGCAGTGTCTGAAAGACACAGTCGAGTGCCGATCATGTGACAAGATGGGCCATCTTCAATGTTTATGCAGAACGTTTTCACCAGCAGCCAGTGATAGAGGGTCTGCACTGACTCGATATGCAGGAGCAGGGTCGGCAGCTTCTCATTAGACAGGGAGTTTGGTGCGACTAGCCGATCGGGATGAGGTAGCGGTTGTGGCAGAGGTAGCTAGGCACAGGTTACACCGAGACATCAGAGTGGGCAAGTTCCGGGTAGTGAGGTTGTATCACAGGGCCCTGGTTCGGGCCAGATGTATTCAGTGTAGCCTACATCCGAGGATCAGGGAGCGGGACCGTCTACGGTGAGAGGTACGATCTTAGTAGTGTCTCTTATTTCATCTACCCTCTTTGATACAGGTGCATCACATAGTTTTATATCCACGCCTATAGTGAAAAGCCTTGGTCTAGTTGTGTTGTCCTCTGATGGTGTCTTGACGCTAGACACACCACTGGGAGTTAGGGTAGAGGTTGTATGCCAGTGCAGAGGGTTCCCACTTGAGGTTGGAGGGTGTAACTTTGTCTGGGATATTTATGTTCTCGAAATGACAGGTTTTGATGTCATTATCAGTATGGATTGGCTAGTATCTTACCAAGCCTACGTTGATTGTTACCGCCGAAGGGTGATTTTCACATCACCATAGGGTGTAGTGCATACTCTTAAGGGAGAGTGAGATCTCCAGGCAAGCTGAGTTGGACCAGAGCATTATGGGCTGGGTGGGATTACAGCCCAGATCACTAGTTTGTTTCTGGATGATTAGGGAGAGAGTCAGACAGACCTTCCTCCAGTGGTTGAGCTCTTTAGGGATGTTTTTCTTGATGACCTTTCAGGTTTACCTCCTGAGAGAGAGGTAGAGTTCTCCAATGAGCTAGTTCCAAGAGTTGCACCAGTATCCATTCCTCCTTACAGGATGGCTATGACGAAGTTGCAAGAGATCAAGAAACAGCTCGAAGATTTGGAGGCAAAGGGGTTTATTTGACCCTGTACTTCTCTGTGGGGTTCACCAGTCCTTTTTGCAAAAAAGGCGGACGGGAATCTTAGGATGTGTGTGGGTTATCGGAAGCTAAAATAACTGATGGTTAAAACCCGATATCCCTTGTCGTGGATAGATGACCTATTTGAACAGCTTTGAGGAGCTAAGGTGTTCTCAAAAATTAATTTGAGGTCAGGGTATCACCAGGTGCATGTTTGACATACAGACCTACCTCGTACAGCTTTTCATAGTAGGTATGGTTTATATGAGTATCTAGTTATGACGTTTGGTCTCACGAACGCGCCAACGGTTTTCATGGCCTTGATGAATCGCGTGTTCCATCCTTACTTGGAGTCATTCATCGTGGTTTTCATGGAAGATATTTTGGTGTATTCTAGAAATCGAAACGACCACGCCAACCATCTTGAGATTATCCTGAATACACTAAGATAGCATCATCTATACACAAAGCTTACTAAGTTCTAGTTTTGGAAGGATCAAATTCACTTCTTGGGCCATGTTATCTCTGAGATAGGATTGTATGTAGACCCAGAGAAGGTTAGAGCTGTGGTTTCTTGGGAACAGCCCAGGAATGTCTTTGACATACAGAGTTTCTTAGGGCTTGTTGGTTATTGTCGTCATTTCATACAGGATTTCTCACACTTAGCAGCACTGTTGACAGGCCTAACTAAGAAGGGCGTGAAATTTTTATGGACAAATTCTTATGAAGCATCATTTCAGGAGCCGAAGGAAGGTTTACATTAGCACCAGTCATGATACTACCAGAACAGGGAAAGAGTTACAAGGTCTATTGTGACGCATCAGGTATTGGGCTGGGTTCAGTGTTGATACAGGGAGACCGAGTCATGGCGTATGGATATCAGTAGCTGAGGCCACACGAGAGGAATAATATGACGCATGATCTTGATCTAGCATCAGTTGTTCATGTGATGCGCTATTAGAGACACTATTAATTGGGAGAGAATTTTGTGGTGTACACATACCACAAGAGCCTCAAATATATATTTACTCAGCGTGATCTGAATCTTAGGCAGCGACGGTGGGTGGAGTACCAACAGTCGTTTTATTTTGAGCTAGATTAAACGCCTAGTAAGGGCAATGCAGTGGTCGATGCATTGTGCAGGAGGACTCAGATACAGGCAGTGCAATAGTCTAGAAATGAATGGAAGCTTATATCCTTGTTCTCTGAGATGAATCTTGATGTGCAGAATAGCCAAGGGAAGTCTTTTCTATCGTCCTTAGTTGTGACTTCTACCCTCCTGGACAAAGTAAGGATGAGACAACTATCAGATTCGGAAGGCCAAGTTCTACGATAAGTTGTGTTAGGTGAGGACCCTCATACTAGTTGGACTATAGGTGAGGATGAATTTCTTCATATCCATGGATGTGTATGGGTTCTAGTGGATTTCAGAGAGGAGCTGATGCGGGAGTTTCATGATTCGGTTTGGGCAGTTAATCCCAGAGTCACTAATATGTATCATGACTTCTGCCGACAGTATTGGTGGCTGGGTATGAAGAGGGAAGTGGATAATTTTATCACGAGATGTTCCACCAGTCAACAGGTGAAGGCGGAACACCAGCGGCCAGCTGGGATTTTATAGTAGTTACCTATCCCAGAGTGGAAATGGGATGATGTTGCGATTGACTATGTGACTGGTTTGCCGAGGTCACCTCGAGGTAACGATGCTGTGTGGGTTGTCGTTGATAGGCTCATGAAGGTTTCTCATTTCTTTCCGATCAAGGATACCTTCAGTGTGGATGAGCTGGGAAGGTTGTATATCTGGGAGATAGTATGACTCCATGGGGTCCCACACACCATTGTTTCAGACAGGGATTCTCGTTTTACGTCACACTTATGGCAGAGTTTTTAGAGGGCGCAAGGTACATAGGTGCTTCTAAGAATAGCATACCACCCTCAGACTGATGGCCAGTCAGAGCGTACGATACAAGTGCTTGAGGACATGCTGCAAGCATGCGTCCTGGATTTTGGTGGCTCATGGGAGATGCATATTCCCCTAGTTGAGTTTTCCTATAACAATAGTTATCAGGCGGTTATAAACATGGCACCGTATGAGGCTTTATATGGTAATTCATGTCCATCACCCATGTTCTGGTTAGAGGTAGTTGAGGCAGCTTTACTGGGACCACATCTTGTTCAACAGACTTCTAAGCAGGTCTAGTTGATACAGAAGCGGATGGCTACTGCACAGTCTCTTTAGAAGTCATATGCAGATCGTCATAGACAACCCCTAGAGTTTGAGGTCGGGAAGAAGGTCTTCTTGCGTATTTCACCGAGGTTGGGAGACAAGAATATCAGAATATAGGGTAAGTTATCGCTGAGATATGTTGGGACTTTTGAGATTCTAGAGAGGGTGGGGCCAGTAGCCTATTATTTGAAGTTACCTCAGAGGTATTAAGCCATGCATGAAATGTTCCATGTTTCTCAGTTATGACGATACTATTCCGACCCATCTCGTACCTTCTAGCCTGAGGAGGTCGAGCTTCAGGTAGATGCATCCTTTGAGGAGCATCTGATTCGTATCGTTGACAAGATCACAAAGGTTCTCTGGGGCTAGTCAGTTCCTCTAGTATGGGTGCTATGGTAGCACATCCATTTACAGGATGAGACTTGGGAGCAGGAGGCCGACGTACGTGCTCAGTGGCCAGAGATGTTCGCAGATGAATCTTGACCTCTCTTCTAAGAGAAATTCATGGACGAATTACTATAAGGGGGGAAGATTGTAAGATCCCAGGTTTTCGTACGAGGTATAGATCCTTTTTATTTTCAGTTTAACTATTCTGTTGAGGCCTAATGTGGATGCGTAACTTGACTAAGGGAGTTACGGAGGTGTCTAGGGCTTGTTTGGAGCCCGGAACCAAGTTTTAGACTGGAAATGGCCTGGCACACAGTTTTCACATGGCCTGCACACGGCCTGGTTAAACCGTGTGCCTTGGTACATGCTTGACAGAGGTAGGAGCATAGCCTGTGCACTGTTTGAGGAAACCATGCGGGGTGTCCGTGCGGTTGCCCCTTGCCTTCCAGCAAGGTCTGCACGGTCTTCTCACTGTTTGTTCAGACCGTGCGGTTAAACAGTGCGACCTGTTTTATTTTGATATTTAATTAATTTTTAATTAAATTAATTAAATTTTATAAAAACCTAAACCTATCCCTTCTTTAACTGGACAGCAAGGGGGAGGCGCCTTGGAGAGCTCTCAAGAGGCTACAGAGGGATTTGAACCTTTTCTTCATATGATCTCCCTTTCAAACGTCGTTCATCTTTTTATATCCGCAACGGTAAGTCCTCAATTCCTTTTTAATCCTTCTTGATTCTTCTGGTTATGATGAACACAAATTGGATTAAGGCTCATATGCCCTGATTTCTCATTCTTTGAATGTTCTTCATATTTCTTCCAAATAAGGACGAATCAAAGCCTGATATTGGACGAGTTATCTATTACAAGCCTAAGGTAGGTGGTTTCTTGATTTTCGCTGATTTTCAAGCTGTTTATATATGCCTGATTGCCACGCGCCCACTTTTGGGGTGTCACTTGAACCTGGAATTTAAACCTGTTATTACCTAGTATATTGTAGGTAATCTGAATAGGATGTTATGTGCTTGAGTTAGGTTGTACACTGTGGACAGGAACCAACCCTTGGGTGTGTTTCCTTGAATGGACCTTTTAAGGATTTTGACCCAGGATGCCTATGAGGCATTCCTTTTCTTTCCCTTTTGGGTTGTTAAAAATGGAAATATAATATGATTGGAATTTCAATAAGATGAAACTGTAATTGAAATGGTTTCAGATATGGGATGGAGTTCTTCCCCTTTACCCTTGTATGCTAATTATTTAATTGCTAGCCCAAGTGAGTTAAATGCTTTGAACGACTTAAAATGTGAAGCAAAGTCATGGGTGAACCATGGAACCAATGTGAGTTTCCATGGACGGACTCATACGAGACTTGTTACTGAGATGATGATTGAATCATGGGTCTAGTGTGAGATGCCAGGGATGGACTCATAAGGGCATGATATGTCATGGGCGATACCTGAATCTTATTTATATGATCCCAGGGATGGGATCAGATGACGGACTATACTGCACCTAGAGCGAGGCTGGGTACCTAGGAGGTTCCCCGGAACGGGCTTGTAGGGTGTTGGTGGATTTTCTCCCTGAGCGACGCTTGGTTTCCGAATTGAGTATTCTAGGAAGGGGCTCAAGGAATGGTTGAACACATGAATGAAGTGATTAATGAATGGGATGGATACTCAAAGCGATGCCAAGCCAAAGAACAATCTTGGTTCGGTCTTGCTAGTTTTCATGTTTACTGCTTTCTGTATTACACTGCCTGTTTTATATATTCACTGACAGATTAGAACGGATCTTGGGTGGTTGGCTACTGGGATTTAGTCTCACACCCTTTTTGGGTCATGTTTTTGGACCCAAGAAGATTATATGATTTCAGGTAATGAGAAGGGGAAAATCCCTAGTACCGGTACATGACTTGTTGCTCGGATTAGGAGTTCACGGGACCAAGCTGAGGCTTTTGATGCGACTGGGGATACATTTTGGTTTCTTTTTGGTATCTTGTGTACTTTTACTGTGTTTTATTGACTTGCACCATCCTATATATATATATCATATTCTTCTATTTTTTCTATTTGTGTTGTCTATGTGTTTTCTACTGGTTACCTTCTTCCGCTATTGTATGTTGGTAATTATGCTGTGATACTTTGTAAATGAGGGTATAGTCTCTCTACGGACTAACCTATGCCCTCACTGCTAGTCGGTAGCCTATGGAATTTGGGGAGATGCACTGGAGTCCATGTGGTGAACGGTCCGACTATCGAGTTGAATGGTAAGTCGGGTCGGTACGTTACAGGAAAGACTATGATGTTTATCTGATTGTTGTGGAAACATAGACGCGTTAAGAAGAAAACATGGGACAAAGAAGCTAATATGTGGTCTTAGTATCCTGATAATTTTTCCTTAGAGGATTAGTGTTTCTTAAGTGTACATATTGAGGATAGAGGTAATTTGAATGGTTAGTGGAAAATTTTTAAAATTGTGCCTCCACCTAATAGTTACCATGAACCACAGACAATAGTGGCAATGATTATGGTAGCCCATTTTTCATATCGTGTTGAACAGAGAAGAAACCATGCACACATAATTTAAAACCATAAAAATTTTAATTAAAATGTATAGTACTCTTGATTTATAACCATAATCACACCCTATCGGTATAATATGATTTTTTTTTGTTCTTGGAGGCTCCCAAGAGGATTCCTAGGAACGTTAAACCTCATTCAGTATGAGTCGAATATCTAGTTGAATAAATTAAACCCTCTATAGAATGTAACTTATTCCTTTTTTAGATTACTCTCTATCCCACCTTTCCTTCCCTTTGGAGTGGGGTACATTTTCCTCTTTTGTTAATGGTGTAGATCTAGCTTTAATATATCTCATTCTATAATAACTTCATCATTGGTTTTGATCCTAAATACCCTCTATTATAGTAATTTTGGTCATTGTAAATCGAATTGAGGGATATGTTTTGGTGAGAATTCATCAACAATTCCAAGGAAGGTGGACTAATTTATAATTATTATAGTATTTATGCCTATATTGTAATGTATTTTTATATTTCTTCCCAATTTTGACATTTTATCTAAATTAGAAAAATGAATTGAGTCCCCATAAAATTGTGAGACCCTTCAGAGTTCCACCGAACCCATTACATAATATGATACCTGACTTGATGGTAACCCATGGGGTGTGTCAATATCATTAAAATGATAAATTGTGAAATGTTAAAAAGAGAATAATGAGTTACTAGAATTGAATTAGATACTTTTTTCATGTTTGATAATTTCAATTAAAGGGTTTGTTGGATTAACCATGAAGGTTTAATGAATTTTGTAATTTAATGTTGATAAATGGATTAATGGGAAAGTTTTTCATGTTGTTTTGTGTGATTAAAGCAAATAAACATTGATATGATTGATAAATGAAATGGTTCTCTATGATTTAAATGATTAATGAAGAGGTTAAAAATATTAAAACTTAATATATATAGATATATATTTGTGTGTGTGTGTGTGTGATGTTTGTGAATGATTAATCAATGAGTTGTAAGTGAGGTAATAATGCTCCAAGTACCCATGGGATTCCATACTAGTGCTCTAGTCCCCCATTTCATGCATTTGGATTAGTGATATATGTGATTTTTCAATGTGTTGTGGGTGAGGGACTGATGATCCAAGTACTCATGGGGTGCCAAATTGCTACTCTAGACACTCGTTGCATGTATGAGAATAGGTTCATAGAATAACACTCCAAGGTACTAAAATGAAATCAAAATTAAATTAATAATTAAATCCTATGAAAGAAATGTTTGTTTAGTTAATTTGGTGTATGGTTCGGACTTCAGGGCAGGCTAAAGTAGGTATCATTTTGTTGAATCTATAATAAAACATGTGAAACATGTTTAATTTTATTGGATATATTTTACCCTTTATGCAACTTCATACACTATTATAGACTTTTTTTCTATAAATTCCCTTGTTGGTGGCCTACTATGTTATACTCACACCCAACATGGGCCACCTGATTGCTACTCGAATAGACTTCTTGTTTGAAGGATTGGATAAGAGGAAGATCTATATGTTAGATGGATGATTTTGGATTTGGAATGGATCATGGATGAGGGAACCATAAAGTATTTTTATTCCCACTTGGGTGTTATCAATGTGACTTCATTCTGGGTTTCAATTAAAACGTGACACTTGTATGGAATAACATATGTATTGCCTTGGTTTACATTTATTTTGATTATTTTGGATTTATTCATGTATTTTTTGGTAGATTATTGATTATTGGTGTATATTCTATATATTTAATATTGATTTCCACTATTATGGTACTTTGATAAAGAGTGAATAGTCTCTCCACATTATATATTTTACCCTCACTACTAGTTGGAATCCTCTGGTATATAGGGATGTTCTCCTGGGGTTATGTGGTGAACTAGGTTGGGTCACCGGTACGTGTTACCTGATTTGTGATGTTACAACATCTAAATGGAAATATGAATTTTATTATTGGGTGACTATTAAATTAATCATTAATATACATCTTGGACTCTGGGGAAAATGAAAATAAGAATTCGTGAACTCATATTCCCCAGTAGTACCTGATAAAATATCATATTCTAGTAGATGATGCAATTGGAATTGATAGAAAATGGAAGCGGATGAATATCCCCTATTAGTTTCTAAGTTATTATAGGATCTCCATGACTTTTTACCTTCAAACAAAATGAGATAATGAACACAAACCAATTAAATGGGATTCAAATTAAATGATGGGACACAATATGGATTCATTAATTTCATCCACATAACTTACCCCTTTTGAAGAAGAATAAGATGATGGAAAAAAATTAAAAACCCAATTATGAGGAAATAATCAAGTAATATATAGATACACAATCCTTAAACACATATTATTTCATAATTTTGAACATAATTTTCCAACAAATACAAGTTGAGGATCCAGAGTTCTAGTGTCTTTGGAAAATTTGACATAAAAATACATCATTTGATTAGAAAATAATTATATTTATTTTATACTCTACAGAGTTATCATAAGTCATATAAATATTTAAACATAACATATTATATCCAAGGTAAAATCATAAGGTTAAGGGGTGGATAAAACCTAATAAGGGAAAAATGGAAATAAGTCATAACATGAGATTCAAGACACATAAAATGATATCTAAAAGATGATGATCATTTGTATGGTGACATGGAATAAGGAATTTATATCATAAGATCATAAACATGTGTATATAACATGAAACATGATATCATAAATGTAATATAACAATCTCTATCAAGATCATTATCATAAATTGGACAAAGTATCATGGTTGATTAGGTTCACTCCCTCGTATATTACATAACATATCATGAGATTATACCTTTACCCAGTGAATTAGAAGGGTATATAACAATTATCACACCCATTAAATAAATAAAAATCATACATATTAATTAAATATAAGTAAAATAAACTATATATAAATCATAAACACGATTAAACCCACCATAAGGAAGTGAGTTTCATAATTATGATTCATGGAATAAATAAAGGATAAATAATAATGATTCCAAAGGGAAAAACGAATAAAGTAATTCACAAGTGAATATTTGAAAATGAAACATAGTTCTTGATCATTTATTTCTAATATAGATATTTCAAGAGAAATAACTAAGAGAATAAATTATAAAAAAGTACCACTTGGGTAAAGCTTTATGAAATAACTAATGGGTCTTTTTAAAGAAGGAATGACTACATTGTTTTATATCAAAAAAAAATTAAACCAAGAGATTTATTCATAAAAAAATGTATTTTTTAGGGGATATTCATATTTTAAAAAATATTTAATTGGGTGATAATTTACATGAAGCCAAAAATTGGAAAGTTCTATTAAATCGGGTTTACTTTAAAGTGGTTGTTTTGAAAGGAACTAAAAAATGTATAACCCCATAAATAAAAATTATATTAAACTATTTATATATTTAAGATATATATAAACAAAAATTTAATAATTTCATGAGAGTGAAATTGCATGAAACGGAGAAATAAATAGAGAATGTGTAACTAAAAAGTCATAAAAGAGGTATATGGCAGATCATTTTTCATGTTTTAAAATACATTTATTGAAATACCATGTCATAAAATTTTAATAAAACATTATTTTGAAAAGTAGGTGTGGTAAATATAAATTTAACAAGATATAACACTTAATCGGGTTTCCAATTTAAAATGAGAATATTATTAGGAAGGAAATTCTGGACCATAAGGGGAAATCAAGGTTTAAGAGGATGGTAATTATTCATAACATTGTTATATTTCAAGGAACGAATAAAACAAATAAATAATTATTATTTGAATAAAAATTTATCACAAAATATATAAATATGGAATACCATATAAAATTATTTAAGAAACTCAAGGAGAAACATTATTACTCAAGAAAACATATTGAGTTGTGAAAGACCCTTATAATTTATGGGAGACAACAATCATATCCCACTGAAATAAATAGAATGAATTTAAGTTAATATTATTTTTTCAATAAATATTTATTATATTTTAAATCATTTGGTAATTAATTAAACTATAAAAATGAATATTGGTGTATAATATTCAAGCATTCCTCAATGAAGGTTGTTTTAGATGGAACCCCTTACCTCGTATTTGAAAGAACAATACACTTACACATAATATTATGAATAATAAAATTAAGCTTATTAAAAACATTTATAAAAAACATATAAATCTATATTTCTTCTTATATGTTTTATTTATCATCATAAGTCATCAAATTATTACTTTATTTTGTCATATATCGGTTATTTGATGTTCTTTGATCAATTTCTCAAAAATGTACATTGTATATTGACCAAGTTTAAAGTGTTATAAAATAGTTTCATAATATATAGAATTCTATGTTATAATTTATTTTATTATTACATTATAATACCTTTTATATAGGTAACTGTTTTTATACGAATGGAGTTAAATTAGAAAATGTGATTTGATATGTCAATTTTAGTGGTTAAATTTACTGTAATTATTTATAATTTATATCACTTATAAAATGTCTAATATTATAATTGTAGAATATTAATGGTTTATTAAATAAATGTTTTATACATGACATAAATATTTTATTCCACCCATGTTATTCAGTATATAAAATGAAAGGGAATCGTCATCATGTGTAGGTTGTAGTCCTCACATACACATAACGACATATTCACTTTTGGTAAGGTTTTAGAGAAAGGTATAAAATGGATGTTTCATTAGTATAAGAAAGTAATAAAATATTAATAATACTATTTTTATCATACACTTTTTTATATAATAGGTTTGGGTGGTATAAGTAAAACGTAATTAAGATCGTGTGGTGGAAAACATTACCTCTCACTTTTGATATTCTCCTTTGGTCACCACATTAAGAAACCTTAACTCGGTTATTTGGAAAAAAAATTATTCTATGACATGGGGATAGGTTTTATAAGAGACTAGGGTAGAATTTTATTTGATCATAAGGTGTATTATATGTGTATGTGTGTGTAGGTGTGTTGGTTCCTTTTTGTCATTTTCGGTTTTTACCGAGTCTACCAATTTTTACCTAAGTAATTTATTTTAAATGAATAAAAATAAAAAATTTCATATTATATAACATAATGTTTTTTATAATAATTTAAATACATATTTTATCAAATAAAATTTCTATGTGTATAAAAATTAATTTTAATATTAGTGCATGTAACGTACAAAAACCCATTTTTAGACAATTGTATTTTTAAGTATAAGTTTAATATTCAGGATGAAATTACCAATTTTATTGATTATGTTGAAATTAAAATTCTTATTATTTTTAAAATAATATTTACTTGATAATAAAATATGTAAAAAACCCTAATTCCACCATATGAAAATTTTATTAAGTGAAATATATGAAAAATGGTTTTCATAAAAACTTTACCAAAATTTTCTAAAACATTAATCATTTGCTTTATATATAAATATTGTATTTAGAAATAATATATTTTTTACTTTATAAAATATATTTTATTATAGTAAAAATTATTTCAAAATATTCTATGTCATTGTTCTATAATAATTTCATAAAAGTTAAAGTATTGGTAAAAATTGGAAATTTACATTATTCCCCTAAAAATCAATTATTTTTGAAAAATATAAAAAAATAATTCCAAGATATATTTGACATTATAAATAAAAAATTAATTTTTATTTATCTATTTTAGATTATAAAATTTAAAAATTAAGCATTTAAATGAAAATCCAAAATATAAAGTAAGACTTCTTTTATTGAAATAAATAATTTAAAAATTATGTGTTATAAATATTAATAAATAAAAATTTATTATTTAATATATTTTAATATTTTAGTAATTATATAGTATTTTAATTGTGTTCAATTTAATATTTTAGGATAACATATACAATACTTACCAAAATATTAATTTGAAAAAAATATAACTTTTATGCTAACACATTATAAAATACAAATAAAATAATTAATTATATTCTGAGATTTAATTTTCCACACCATTAATATTAAAATTATTATTTAAAATTGATATATAAATAATATCATATTTTATTAATATTAATATTATTTTTTATTCATAATGTATTAATATATATATAACATTTTTATATCATATTTTTATTTCATAGTAAGTTATATTATTTCATATTTACTACTTAACAATACAAGAATTTAATATAACTATTGGATATATAACTAAGGACCACATTATCAATTACAATATTTTAAATTACCATATTTACTATTACTATATTTATAATGAAAATATTTCATTCCTATATATAGACTTACTAAATTAGTTGCTTATTCCACTCTCACTTAACATGGCATGGTTCCTATTTCATAATATAGATGTTTCAAAAAAAACTCCTTTCATGTATCTCTTATTCATTATAGGATTTGTTTGGTTATTTGTGATCCTCAAGGTTAAAGATGATCCATGATATTTCCTATTCATGATGATTTTATACTTTCTTACCTATTATCCAAAATGGGTTTCTGAACTTTTAATGGATGTTCTTCATCCATGGTGTAAAGTATGTAGTTGTTTGTGCTTTTTTGTAATGATCCACTTATAAATGAATAAAATTTATTTAGGTAGGTTCATATCTTGTATGTAAAATTTTTTAGTCACGTTTCTATCCATTTGAAGGAATGGTGAAAATTTATTTAAAATTATAGACATAAATAATAATAATATAATGGATCATAAAACCAAGGGCATTAGAAAAGTGGTCACAAATGCCAAGGAAGTTGGGAGAAATGATGTAATGATGGACCTTGATGTTCAGGAAACATTTCTAGATAATCCATATATATAACTGAATCAAAAAAAGTACATGTAATGACCTAAGATTTTAAAATATGATTTCCTCTAATTAAGTAAAAAATAATCAATATCTTTCTCCACATACAACAAAAAACTAACATGAAATTGTGATTTATGTATATATATATATATAATATGTCCATTAAAACTAACAGTTTAATTCTAAAGAATGAATAGGAGTAAATTATTAATTAAATATTTATATATTTAAAAAAATCTACTTCTAATATGATTGAAATTCAATTAGTTTACCAAAATGACAGATAAAATCATTTAATGTTTAGAAAAGTTTTTTTAAATAATTGATATTTTATGTGATATCTGTTTCAAATATGAGAAACATACGATTAATAATGATAAAATATATCTGATATGAATAAATGGTTAACACTACTTTTTTCAATAAATGATATGAAATTTTAAAAATAAAAGATAATATTTAAAAATTCCATTTTGCAATAAAAATGGTTTTTCATTATATTTTAAGATTTTATTCAATAGATTAATTTATCAGTTTAAGAATTTTAATTTGAAATAATGCAAATAATTTTTTTATTTATAAAAATAATATATTTTTAGGATGATTTTTTTCATTTTTTTAATATCCTACATTTTTTAAAATATAATAAAAACCCACTTTATTGATATTTTCTTATCTGGTTTTTATTCTCATATAGCCTCATCATATATGGAATAAAATTTTTAAATATATTATTTTACTCGTGTAATGTTTATTAAAAATAAATGAATATCTCAAAAACATTGCATTATATGAGAAATTGAATACCACTATTAGGTCTGGAACGTAGGATTTACCTCAGTCGGAGAATAACTTGTATGCGTGTCGGGTGTTTTTGAAACATTGTAAGAAATAATACCTATTTTTATATTTAAGTATTTTATTATTCCAGTTTTTAAATAATTAATAATAAATATCTCACAAACATTATGTTGTATGAGAAATTTGAGACCACTATTAGGTCAGGGTGTGGGGTTTACCCTTGGTGGGGTTAACTTCTTTTCCTAATAGGTGTTTGGTGTTATTTGAAATTTAAATTATATAATTTATTTATTTTTTTAATTAAAGTTTGGATACACTATTCATCATCCCCTATAATCATGCATAACCCACTCGAAACCTTCTTTCTAAACCAAACGAAATTTTAAAACCATAAAAAGTGTCGATTTCATACCTGTTTAAAACCAATAATGCATTAGTGCGGTCAAATTTAAGAATCCACTTAAATTTTTGAATGAAATGATGGATTAATTTTTTTATTTTGGATACCCATACATGTTTCGGGTCATCAAATAGCTAAAAAATCATCTTTATCGTCCTTGGTGGATTCCGTCAAGCCTAGACTATCCCGATTTCCCTTGCAAACAATCAATCTGACTCTGGTTCCAATGATCTTGTCCAACTGGTTCATGTGAAACTCATATTCACTTCCTTTTTTTGTGCATGGGTAGGATTCCATGCTAGTTTTATTTATTTATTTTATTATTCATAGAATTCCATATTTATAAATTCTTCAAATAAAAATATAAAAATATGTATATATAAAAGGAAAAAATGATAAACCCTGCAATTGTTTTCCAATGTACAATTCCATAATAAATAATGGAATTAATTTATCAAATTATGATTTATAATAAAACTATCAAAAGATAAATTATTAAATAATCAAAGGATAATTTTGATTTATAAAAGGATAATTTCAGAAAATTATCAAGGAATTTTTATCAACGGATGAATATTACAATTATCAATTGATAATTTTTTCAAATTATTAATGATAACTCCCCTAGATTATCAAATGATAATTTTAAATTAAATTATCAAATGATGTGTGTTTAAAATTATCGAAATATAATTACTAATAATTATCAAAGAAGAATTGCATTAAATTATTTAGGTAATTTTATACATTTTTTAAAAATCAATTATAATATAATAGTCACTTGGAATATTTATCAATATTATCATAGGGAAATTATGTGTATTATAAAAATATATTTATTAAAATATATATAAAGGATAATTTAGGTTAAAATTATCAAATATAATTATAAATGTATAATTTGTAATATAATTTTCAAAGGATAATTATAAGGGATAATTTTTATTAAATTATCAAAATATAATTATAAAGGATAATTTATAATAAATAATTAAAAGATAATTATAAATGATAATTTAGTATAAAATTATCAAATATATTTATAAAAAGATAATTTGTAATAAAAATATCAAAAGACAATTATATGGGATAATTTATAATAAATTATCAAAAGATAATTAAAAAGGATAATTTATAATAAATTATTGAAAGATAATTATAAAGGATAATTTATGATAAAATTATCAGAGATATTTATAAAATGATAATTTATGAGAAATTCTCAAGAATATACTCATTTTCATGAGGAGATATAGTGATTTCATGCGTTGACCTAAATGATAATTTGGAAATTATTTAGGAGAGATAAATTACCATCTCATTTGATATGTTATTTCTATTTGAAATAAAATAGTTGGTTTTTGTTTCATGGACCCTTAGTAAGCCTTTAGGGCAGATGTTTTTATAATATGGTCATGGGGAGGTGCTCTTGACTACCTTATCCCTTCCTTTTACACTAACAACTTTTAAGAAAAGTAGTACTTTACCTTTTCAGGATCATTTACACATTTTTCCTTAATATAATTATGAGAAGTGATATTTTGACAGTCATACAAGATTACGGTCACATGTGGCTGTGGGTGTGGGTGTAGGTCTATGAACTATATTTTACACTTATTTTCATGAGTAGTTATAGATTATTATTCATGTTTTATGTTGATCATATGTATTATGTGTGCTTTCTTACTTATGATAATATGATACATTGTTCATGTATCCCACCATGTTACATGTATTTTTTCGGTATTTTTCTTAGAACTCAGGGTAGGTGTATTGTTGTGACATGTTTATCCCTTGGAGGTAGAGTATACACAACTTATGATGATAATGATGAGGGACCTATGCATAAAGTAGGGATATGATGATGCCCCAGGGATTTCATGTGAGGCACTCGATGACTAGGAAATTCCAGAAGGAATATTACTCGATGTTTATAGGATACCAAGTAGCTTTTGTAGCCTAGTGTACTTCGAGAACATAACCTTCTTGATGTGTGGTGATTCTAAGTTTCATGATCACATGATGTGGAGTAGAATGATTCATTGTACTTTTGGATAATCCTTGAATCTTTTAACACCTTGATTGTCCATATGACATAATGTCGATGAAGGTAAAACTGGTGTATTATGGTGGCTTGGTTATCACACGATCACTCAGTTTTGTATTGTGTGTTACTATGCTTGTTACTCCTTTATTAATATTATTAGGGAATAAACCTTAATACTTGAAAACATCAGGTTAAAAATGAATTGGTGGTGTACTACTGAGTATTGTACTCATATCCTACTTAAGAATTTTAGTGCACTTGTAGATATCATGTGGGGTCTGGAGAAGGGGAAGGGCTTGTGGAGGAATGTTGAGCTGAGCAGTATAGAGATGGTGTTGAGATAAGACAAGCATCGATGGGACTTATAGTTTTTTTTATTTACCTATCTTCTTTATTTAGACTGGACAGACTTGCCACTTTGTGGAGATACATTTATTTACTTGTAATTTAGGCCATCTTAACCTTTCCATATATTTACTCTGATTAGTTACTATATAGTTTTTGTTGATTATTGATCCTATGAAATGATATTGAGGGTATAGTCTCCTCATTGACGTAATCATACCCTCACCATTAGTCAACAACCTCTGGCGTACAGGGAGGTTTACATGAGGTCACGTGGAATTATGGCTCATACTCGGTGGTTTAGGTGGAGATGTTAAAAAATGGCATCAGATGGTGATGAATAACTAACTTGTTCTTATCTTGGGGTTATTATAGGTTAGATAGTATGTATAAAATTGGGACAAGGGTAAGGGAACAATGTCAGTTCCTGGATAGAACTGTATAGTGGACATCTGAGTTACCATAAAATGGGAATTATGTTTTTCTATTACTGTTGATTAAACTCAACACGTGTGTTGCACATGATATTAATATGTGTTTTAAGGGATTTTGGGTGAATTTAAACATTATTAATAGGCATGTAGGTTCACATTCCATACATATATCATTCATTATGTTGTTTAATATTTATTTAATTAAATTCCTTGCTTTTCATTATTTATTGAGCTAGTTTTTCATTTGGTGATGTATTTATTTCTATACCGTTGTCATATATCATTATTAGCATTAATTAGTTAAACCAATTATGCTATTAGTTTAGTATATATATTATTATAGTGAATAACATGCAAGGATAAAAACATGGGTTATTCTTGGGAGGGTTATACTTTACGTTTAGGGTATACTCCTAGGGAATCCTTTGTGTGATCCCATAGAATGGTTAGGGTCTATTTATGTCCCCAATGCTTTTAATTATTTTAGAGATTCCACCTCGAAGACATTCAATGGGATTTCCAATAGTTCCAGCCCATGATGATAATGTTCTACCACTTGTGGTATAAGAGGATATACCCCATCACTCACCTATACTAGCATTGGAAATCCAACCTAAGGATCTCATTCATCTGGGACTATTTCAGATAGTGCATATACAAGGAAAATCAACACAGAGGACCATGACCAATCAAGATTGGGATTCTCCATCCCTAGCTCCCTCTATCATTACAGGGCACTGGTGGCCCATAAGATGGAGTGGATTGGTTTGAATTCATTGAGAGACTATTTGAGCTTGTCCAGACTCTTAAATATGGGTGCTTGATCCTGGTGACCTTCATATTTCAAGGACCCTCCAGAATATGGTGGACATCCATGACCCATTTTAGGAGACAAGCGGCTCTTACTTTCAAAACATTCATGGATCTATTTCTATAATAGTATGTACCTCACATGATGAATATGGTCCATACCTAGTATTTCATGGAACTGCGATTAGGTTCCATGAATGTCTCTATCTCTTCTACACTATTTATGGAGTTTATCCACTTTACTCATTTTTTAGCTAGGAATGAGGTGCAAAATGCTTATAATATTTAGATAGGCCTTTGAATGGAGCTAAGATTTCAAGTTATAGACATTGAACTGAAGATGTATACACACCACTTCTGAAAACAAATAGTCTTTGAGAAGGAACTACAAGAGGGAATGGTATCAAGATTACTCCCAACCCATAGTGGGTCAATGACTAAGTTTCCTCTCACTACTATGAGAGTTTCTTCTGGCAGTAAGAAGATGAATACTAGATACATGCAGTAGAGAATTGTCATTTTGGTGGAAGAGAGTATAGCTTCATGAGCCACTTTGAAAGGTGTTTCACAATGTTTCAACTATAAAAGGCAAGACACTTTTGTAGGTTCTTTACTTCACCTTAGACAATGTTTCAGAAGTGAGGGAAGAAGAGGGATATTGAATAGTTTTTCTTCAAAATTTTAGGTCATGTATTCACCTAGGTAAAGGTCAAACATAGGGTTCCATATGGGGTTATCAGTATTGTAATCAAACTGGTCATGGATCCTAGTGATAGGGAAGAGAAGCTAAGGTAGTTTGTGTGTATGTTGTGAACCAGAATCTGGAAGATGGTGGAGAGAGACCTTCCACATTTTGAGGTACAATCCTGATCCCCTCAAACTTATCTACTGCCTTATTTGATACTGGTGCATCTCATTCTTCCATATATGAAAAATTAGTTGCTTTACATGACTTACCAGTCAAGTTATCATCTTAGTTAGAATCCATTAATACACCATTGGGTGTGAGAGTGGATAATATTCACTGATGTATAGAGTGTACGTTAGTCATCACCGACTATAAACATCTATGGGAATTCATGATTTTGGAGATGAAGACTTTTGATGTGATTATTGGCATGGACTGGCTGCCCAGATTTTGAGCTCACAATGATTTCTATCATCGATAGGTATATTTTACCATTACAAATGGACAGAATTTCAGGATGGATGGACAGTGGGAATTTGGATCAATAAATTTTGTACCTTAATTGAGTTAGATCAGGACGATCATAACACCTATGGAAGGCTTGTCTCTTTTAGCAGGATCAATGGAAACCCCTTCATCATTTCTTCTAGTCATGGATCTTTATCAAGACTTATTTCTATAAGAATTCATGGAATATTTCCTAAAAAAGGATTTGAATTTGAGTTACAACTCATATCAAATGCACAACCCATTTTGATACCCTCGTATCATGTGGATCTAACTGAGCTGGCGGAGCTCAACGTACATCTATAAGACTTAGAGAGGAAGGGATTTATCAGACCTAGTAATTCACCATGGGGTGCACCTATTTTGTTTTCCAAGAAGGTGGATTGTAGTCTTAATCTATACATTCATTACTAGAATATGGACCAAGTGATAGGGAAGAACTGATATCCATTTCTATGGATCAATGATCTTTTCAATTATCTATGGGGATCTCGGTGGTTATCTAATATTTATCTTCAATCAGTATATAACCAGTTGCGGGTTAGAGAGGAAGATATTCTAAATATGACATTTCATAGAAGGTATAGATTGTATGAGAACTTTTTGATGATTATCAAACTAAATAACACACCTGTAGTGTTCATGAACATCATAAACATGATCATTCATTCATACATGGATTCATTCCTCATAGTGTTGACTAATGATATCCTTATATACTCCTAGATCCCATAGCAACATTCTAGGAACCTATAGATAGTCCTACGTATTATTTGATCACATAGGCTTTACACAAAGTTGTTGAAGTGTGACTTCTAAATTCATAAGGTGAATTTTCAAGGACATGTGGTCTCTAATACTGATATATCTATAGACCAAGATAAAGTAGAGGTAGTCATGTCCTAGACCAATCCCTAAAATGTGTTCGATGTTAAGATATTTAGGGGTTTATCATTATATTATTGACGGTTTATTCAAGACTTCATTGGATAATAAGCACCCATGAAAGCTGTAAAAAATAATGGAATGAATTTCCTATGGTTAGATCAGTATGAAGAGGCATTCCTTGAGCAAAAGAGAAGGTTGATGATAGCTCCAGTACTGAAACGTTTTGAGCTTAGGATTGATTATGTGGTGTACTATTATGCATTAGGAATTTGTCTTCAAGTAGTGTTGATGAAAAGGGATCAGGTAGTATCTTCTTGATCTCATCAGAAATAAAACCCTAAGAGAAAATATCCCACACATGACCTAGAATTAGATCATATAGTCCATGCTCTAAAATGTTAGAGACACTATCTCTTTGGTGAGAGATTTATTATTTACATAGGCCACAAGAGCCTTTGTTATATCTTCAAACAAAGGGACATGAACCTGAGATAGAAGCATTGGGATGATTATCAGTAAACATTCAACTTTGAGATGAAATATCCACATAGGAAGGGTAATTTAGTTTTTGATGATCTTAGCTATAAGACATATGCTGAGCAGGAGCTTGGTGAGAATTCCTTAGAGGGGAAGTGGCACTTGATTTGCTTATTAGATAATTAATGGATCAATGCCTCATAAGACTAGGGTTCTATGAATTTTTATCCCATGGTAGTTACATCCACACTTTTGAACCCATTAAATGATGAAAAAAAGTCAGACTCAGGGTGTACTATAATGAGGGAACAACTAACTAGTGATGACTCAATGCTTGGAGGGTCGATGGATGACGGTGATGTCACAAAATGACATTAAAGTATTTTTGATGGGTCATTTGTGATGGGAACCCATCTCAAATTACACGTTGTAGAAAATAGCATTTCAAATAATATTTTTTCCATGATCTATAGCAAATAAACTTCTCTCGTATATTAAAAAAAATTTTGCAATGAGAGGAATCACCCGTCAAAAATAATTATTTGTGACGGATGAATCTTTCCCTCACAAATAAGTAAAAAAATAAAATTAATAATAATGAAATATTAAAATAAAAATAATAAAAACTAATAATAAAATAATAATAAAAATATACATAGAAATATAAAAATGAACTATATAGAACATTAAATATATGAATTAATAAAAATATAAAAAAAAATATGTAAATTCAAATATATTTCAAAGAAATAAATAAATCACTAGGGGTGAGGGTCATCTGGAGGTGGTGGTGGAGGGAACCATATCCCTAATCATTAGGTCATATATCACATGTAATACATCCTCTGCTCGTGATGCTGCTCCTACCATCGACACATCTCATCCTGATGCTATTGTTGTTGATGATGGTGCTCTTCCATCTCCCTGTGCATGGTCTCTATAAGCTCACCCTCAGCTTGCAGCTACTCCTCGTACTATGTAGTAGATGATTATGAATCTCCATGATCTCCAATTTATATGGACAATGACATCGCAGTGGTACCATAATAACACCCAGGCATCAATCGAGATCTTATTTCAATAACTTTGTCTTTCTCTAAGGCATACTGAGTTGCCTACATCCATGTTTCATCATCAAAAACTTTTACATGGGTGGTCTGATACTTAGTCTAGGATTGACTCTCATCATGTTTCAGAGAATTCATTTCCTCATATGACTCATTCAATTGTAATTTAAAATTAAAATAGTTAAAATATTTTTGGCAGTTACTTTTAAAACTCAAAAAAATTATACAGACCATAATATTATGCTAGAAACCACCTGCAATCTCTCCAATGATAGTATCATTGTACATCCTCTTATAAACGTCAAATTCCATAATTTTAGGATGTCTGACTTCCTATATGAGTATAAAATAAATAGTTCTCATTTAATGTTATATAAATTATTAAAATAATACCATATTTCCTTGATGCATACTGAATGTACGTATACCAACTCGATGTGTCACCTCTTGCCTCCCTCAGTTATATTTACCTAATGATGATATACTCTAAAAACTATCCATCATCAAGTATGAACATAATCCATCTCAAACATGTGATGACATGTAATCTAGTCGGTGGACGCAACAAGATTGGTCAAAATATATGAGACACGCTTTCCATATAGATTTCCCTCTCAGATTGTGCAAAAACTAATGGAAATGCTCATTCAAGTAGACCTACCATGCCTTCTATATAAGGTAATGTGTTCTATAATTGATGGGATACCATCAACACTAAAAATAATCAATATTATCAAGTTACAGAATAAATAGATTTAAAAATAAATATTATTTATTTACATATCATCCAATGATCGAACATGTGGTGAAAACATCAATGGGAATATGATCCCATGTCACCCATGCTCTAGAAATATAATTATTGTATATAGTACTCCCTTTTATAACAAATATATTGAAAAGGATCTAAAAAATAGATTAAATAATCAAATAATTAGTATATGAAAAAATTAATTAAAATTTATGAAAACTAACTAAAATAGATAGCTAAACATACCTCCACATGAGTGGATTGAACTCAAGACATTTACGTTACTTGGGGGTATGATTAAGAATTATCAATAATGCAAGACCACTACACCTCCAAGTGATCGCTAAACCACCAGAAGTCTGAGGGTCAGATGATGCAGCATCAAGATCATCACCAGGTAGTGAAACCTCATCCAACTCATGATACAGATCATATAATCTGTCATTTTCCATCTAAAACACAAAATGGTTATTATTAGAGAATAATTTAAAATAAGTATTATATATAGATATATATTATATATGATTATAACAATCATTTCATTATATCAATATTCATCACCATCCTCATATTTGTATACGAGGGTGTTAATGTCTTTATATGCCTCCTCAGTATCATCAACTTACATAGGATTTTCAGATTCATTCTCTTGATATTTCAAATTCATTTGTTACATCAATAACATCATCATCACCATAGACCCATAACTATGGTGTTTCATAATCAATTTTCATGTATCTTCATTGAAAAGATGGATTTAGAGTGGTCTTCTAAAAAATTTCAATTCCCTTCACTTTAGTAGAACAAAATTCACTTTGGATAAACTGATTTTCATGAGATTTCATTTTTATTATTCTCCACCAATCATTTAACTCTCTTGAAGAAGAAAAACAATTTTTAGTATAAATTTTATGTACCTAATGAGCTAATGAAAATGGATTATTTACTATAAGAAGGATTTTATTTTTAATATTAACGATTACAAGGTGTGGATGAACACGCAAGACTCTATCATTATCAAAATAATGACATCTAAATATCTTAAAGTAATTTTATCCTAGATAAAACAGTTTAATTACATCATATAGTATATCATAAAATTCGAATTCAATTTCTCTATTATGATATCCTCTAAATAAAACGCCACTATAAATTATTATTTCGATTCCACATATACACGTGTCTAAAATTGAAAACTATTCACCACATATATATTTTAAGATTTAACTATTTTTTTGGTGGGTTACTCAGTACACACAATCGATTACCAATTTTATCAGCATATTGAGGTACCTGAAAATTTAAAAAAAAATATCAATATGACAAATAATAAATTGATTTTTTGTGTTAAAAAATAAAAAATTATTTTACCAATTTTTGAACCAATAGAAAAATTTATTTTTCCGGCATTTTTCATGAACAGTTGATGTAATTTGTGGAAACTATTTATTAATATGATTATCCTATAATCTACAAAAAAAACATCAACTTACTTTAAAAAATTATAGAATAAGTTATAATAGGACTCACAATACAAATGGAATCATTTATTCACATTTGAGTAGAACATATGCATGATCTCTTTGATGACCATCATCTGAAAGTCATTGTTCATGAACTCCACCAAATCCAAATTCAGGGTAATTAAAACTAATAATTGATTATTCATTTCATCGTCAACATTTCCCTCATGACAGACCATGTATTTATGTTTTGAGTGATATTTATATTCAAAATAATGATACATAAAAATAAGAAATTTCCTCCTAAAAATAAGATTCTCCAATTGATCCTTCAACAGATTCTTTGTTAGGTACCTTTTTCTTAAAATTTTTCATGCATCTCTCATATTGGTATATCAATAAAAACTATACCTTCCCTCCAAATGTTTCTTCATGAAGAAAATGTAATATCAAACGTTTAATTGAATCAAATAAATCATGTGGGAATTTTTTCCGAATTTACATAAAATTAAAAAAAAATTATATTGTCTATTTATTGCATCGTAGTCTATTTCTGCTGGAAAAATGTCCTGAAAAAACATGATATTTTTGTTAACTCATTCTAAATCATATAATAAAAAAAATCACCAAATACAATTGGTATAATTCTTTCCATTATAACATCGAATTCATCACTTCATAATCTCGTAATATGATCATTTCTAATAGATCTATCCAAATTGAAAACATAACCATCTAAAAGTCTAAAATATGAAATACACTAACAAAATAATAAAAAACTTTCTTTGGAATCATTCTAAGCCACTTTTGGCTTTATTAATTTCTGTAATATTACATTTTAAAACAGTTTAAGTTTTAGTCGCCTGTAAATTTGTGTAAGAACTAATCAAGCCTTTACATTATCTTTGATCTTACTAGGTGTGTCAAAGACTATATAAAATATATTATCAAAATAGTTCTTCTAAATATGCATTAAATCCAACATGTGATGGACCAATCAATCAGAACAATATGAAATATCCCAAAAAATTCTCTATTTTATACAATTGTGTTCTTTCCCAAAGCTATATATTTTGTATTGGTTTATAATCTGTTCATAGGTAATGGGATGTAATGAAGAGATAATATATTTTAACTCAATACCTAAGATAATTATTGGAGGACCATCTCTATAAATTATACCTTTTCTGAAGTAATATTTGTTCCTCTTAAAGGGATGATAGGTAGGAATAAATATTCGATGACAGGTAAAAAATAAAGTTTTCTTCCTTTGAATATCATAAATGCTTTGTTGTCTCTAATATAGTACGTAAAATATTTTGGACCATGTATACTCCATCAATATAATATTCCATATGCTGGAAAGTTAGTAATTTTTCACATCAATGAAATTTCCCTTTGGAAATTTTCCTTCACAACAACATCATATGTACTGACACCATTACTCCATGATATATTTAACTCATCAATTATTTGCTTCAAATAAACATCAATATTCTTTTCTATATGTACTTGGATTATTATGGTCAAAAATATATATGTCACATTTATCAACATCAAAAGAGGTAAATTGTATGGAGTTATAAAGATGGGTCAACAAGAATATTGAATACTATAAGAATGAAATGGATAGAATCCATTAGTAGAAAAACCCAAAAACATGTTCCGAGATTATGAAGACAACTACTTATATACTTGGTCAAAATATTCCCATGAATCATCATCATAGAGATTATATAAGATTTTATTGGTTGAAATATTAGTTTTTTCATGTAATCAATGACACAGTTTTCTAAGACATAAATAGACACTACAATCTAGGTGTAAGTAGGAAATACCTCAACTATGTTACGGGAATCAATCCAGAATTCCCTAGTGGAGTCTCATTTTACTTTGATTGTTGACATGTAGGATAACTAACTAATGACTCATTTACACCATAATAAAAGATGTAATAATTTGAATCTGTATGAATTTTCTAATAACTAAGACCCAAATTACAAACCAGTTTCTTGATCTCATAGAGATTTGTAGGAAACATATTTCCTTTAAGTATCAGAGCTTTAACCAATGAGAATATCTAATCAAAATAACTATTTAACATTCCATTATCTGATTTAATAGCCATAAACTTTGTAATTACTTAAAATTTTATTATCTTGAAACCAGGATATAAAAGCTCTTAATTCGAATTCAACAACTAAAAAAATTGAGATGGTTCCAACTCAAGAGTTAAATTAATATCAACCTGAGTTTCAGTTTTTTGAAAAGAAGGACCAGACACATCAAGTCCTAAATTTTTTAATCATGATGGATTTGGAACCAAATTATTAGTATCTTCTCTAGAACTTCGTTCACTGTGTTTACACTAATAATCATAATCTTTTTGAAAATGAAAATGCAATAGATAACCCCCAAATTTATAAAATGTGTCCAACCACCGTAGATCACATTTCATACTTAGACACTTAATTTTCCCTTCTAAAATAAATTCTTCTTTTGATGATATAAATGATAAAAAAAGTTTCAACATCCTCGATATATATAGGATGTATACCATACCCATTTAGATTCCTATAATTATTTATCCAATTGTGATCATGTAATAAATATTGCATTTACCTTCCTTATACCATATTTGTCTAAAAAATACAAAATAAATGAATTTTTTATAATTAATTTAATATAATAAAAAGTTGATCCAAAAATAGTAAAAAATTATAAAATTATAATTTACTAGTAAATATTTTCAATTTTATCTATTTACCGCTTACTATTATTTTTGACTTCCTTCTTCCATATTTCTTTCAAAAATATAAAATAAATAAATTATTTTTGTTTTATTTTATATAATCAAAATATAATCAAAAAAATATTATAAAATTAAAAACAATAATTTACTTGTTAATATATTGTAATATTTACCACTTATTTGTAGTAATTTCAAGAAAATTTTGATAATTACTAATAATTTTCAATAATTATAGTGATTTAATGATTGTTTTTCAAATATTTACTAATTATCACTTATTTATAGTAATTTTCTTCCAATTACCAATAATTTTAATTAATAATATTCATTTATTATTATGTTTTACTAATTAATGCTACTTTAATGGTAATTTTTAATAATTATAGTGATTTGTCTTTAATTTTTACTAATTATCGCTAATTTTAACTATTTACCATTAATATTTAACTTTTTATAGTAATTTAATGTTTATTTTTACTAATATTTACTAATTACCACTAATTATTACAATTTTTTTAATTACCCCTCATTTTTAATAATTATAGTGATTTTCCTTTAATATTTCTAAATTACTGGTAATCTTTACTAATTATAGTGATTAAACATTGACTTTTACTAATTTACTAGTAATATTTACTAATTATTACTAATTACATATAAATTTAATTAATTATAGTGATTTACTGCTATTTTTTTCTAATATTTACAAATTACTACTAATTTTTACTAATTGATGCTCATTTTAACTAATTACTGTTTGTTTTTTATAATTATAGTGATTGAATTATCATTTGTGCTGGTCTTTACTAATTATAGGTAATTTTTACTAACTTTTTCTAATTGTCACAATGTTTTAGTAATTATAGTGATTTACCAATATTTTTTTGTTAAAAATATTCATTTATCAATTATAAGTAATTACTCTTAATAACACTGACTTACTAATAATTAAAACAAATTATTACAAATTAAAACTATTTACTTTTAATTAAAAACATGTGTTCTAATTAAAACTAAATATTTCTAAATTACAAAAACTATCACATGTGCTCCATCATCTTCTAGTGTTGCTGCTACTACCATAGATGCATCTCCTCCTCCTCCTCCTCCTGCTACCATCGATGGATCACATCCTACCTACCCCAGTTCTGTCGACCTAATGTCAAATTTGGACATGGGTGGCACAAATTTGTCATTTCTCATCACCTAAAGATTATAAAGTATATGATTTACACATTTTACATAATTTAAAATTTATTTTATTAATTTATATTAAATTATACTACAAATTAGCTATAATTAGGGATAATTATTTGTAATTTTTATTAATTGTAGATATTTTTATTATATTTTAATATAAAGTAATAAAATATATTATGAATTAATAAAATATTGTAAATAATATAATTTACAAACATGAGGTGATGAAACCAATTTATGCCAACCATGCCCAAAAATTTTCATTGCTCGTCACCTGAAAATCGACGACATATTTCATTTTCATTTATCTCTTAATTTATTATAATTTATATTATTTAATTGTAATTTATAATAAACTATACTAATGTGAAATATTTTTATTAATTTATATGAATTGAATATTTTAAAAAAATTCTAAATTTGTGAAAAGAATTATTAATTTATAATAATTTATATTAATTTATACTATTTTATGTCAATATGTTGTAAATTATATCAATTTACTAATTTTTTTATTTTATAAAAATTTATTACTAATTTATTACTAATTATTACTAATTACTATTAATTATTACTAATTACTATTAATTATTACTAATTACGGCTAATTATTTCTAATTACTACTAATTACCACTAATTATTCATAATTACCACTAATTATTCTTAATATCTATACATTATTACTAAGATATGTTAATTAATACTATTTTTTATCAATTATAAGTAACTAATATTAATAACACTCACAAAATGATAATTAAAAAAATTATTACAATTTAAAACCATTTACTTTTAATTCAAAACATTACTGCAAATTAAAACCAAATATTTTTAATTTGCAATAACTATCATATGTACTCCATCGTCTGCTACTGATGTTGCAACTACCATTGGCGCATCTTATCCTCCTCCTATCGCCATCGATATATCACATCATACATTCCTCTATTCCACCGACCTAATGACAAATTTTGACATGGTTCACACAAATTGCAGCTAGATTTTACAATCTTTAAGTTATGCAACCAATTTATGCCAACCATGTTCAAAATTGTCATTGCTCATCGCCTAAAAATTGACAAGCTATTTAATGTTTAGTTCTATGGTAATTTATAATAATTTATACAAAATTATACTAGTGTAATTTATTTTTATTAATTTATACAATTTTTATATGTTTAATTTTTTTAAATATTATAATTTTTCATTAATTTAAATTTATTTATACTATTTTATATTAATTTTTTGTAATTCATATCAATTTAATAATTTTTTTAGTTGATAACAATTTATTACTAATTTTTACTAATTACTACTAATTATAGTTAATTATTACTAATTATCTCTACTTATTACCAATGACCACTATTTTTTACCAATTACTACTAATTATTATAAATTTACAATAATTAATACCAATTACATCTTACTATTACTAATTTTTATTTGTTTATAATAATTTTTTACTAATTACAACAAATTATTACTAATTATCACTAAATATTACTTAATTTTTATTAAATATTACAAAATATTTCTAACTTTACTAATTAATACAAAATATTACTAATTATTATTAATTAATATTAATTATAAGTAATTGATACTAAATAGTTCAGATTAAAATAAATATTAATAATTAAACTAAATACTTGTAATTAGAAATAATTTCTATTACTTAAAACTAATTAACATAAAATAGAACTGAATAGTTCAAATTAAATCTTATTACTGCTAATTAATAATAATTATTACTAATATAAAATAAATTAAATTAAATAAAAAATAAAAAACATTAAATAAACACCTTAAATCTGAATCTTTTAGTGAATGTCAAGCTTGAAAGTTTCTCCCCTATAAAATTTAAGACTTTGAAAACTTTAAGAAGGAGAATATGAGAGAAAAGGATGGATAATTTCATAGTTGAATAGAATGAAAAATAATTGGGGGTATAAATAGATTCGATTAGTTGCGATGAGACCATCTGTGATGGGTCTCATCATAAATTAATCCACGATTATTAATTACGGCAGCAATCAAAAATGTATTTCCAATGTAGATCATCATAAATACCCTTGGACAACAATTTAATTACGAAGGGAGATAATTCTGTCACAAATAACAAATAATGTTGGAAAATATTTATGATGGTTCCAATTGTAAATAATTTTCTACTGATAGTTTATTTATGAAGGGATATAACTCCCATTGGAAATAGATTTCTCAGGGTTTGGCGTGCACTATGCAAATAAGTTATATGTGACGGGAACAGATTCCCATCATAGATAATGTTTTTTAATGACTTTTTATGATGGGAAATAAATCTTGTCGTAAATAGTATTTGTCAAGGGACTATTTGTGACGGGAACTGACCCATCACATATAACTCATCGCAAAAAGCCTTTTCCCACATTGTTTGATCTTAGTACAAGAAAGAGTAGTAGTACCTACTTCTATTACAGAGGAGATAATGAGGGATTAACATACATCTAGATTGGATGTACATCCTGGTGTGGCCAAGATTTATAATGACTACAGGCAGCAGTTTTTTTGGCCAATTATGAAGAGAGACATTACTCGGTTTTTCTCTCGATGCCTCACCTATAATAGGGTAAAGGATAAGCACTAGTGTCATTGTGGGTTGTTCCAGCCACACCGGATACCTATGTGAAAGTGGTAGTACATAATGATGTACTTTGTGATGGGTTTACCTAGGACTAGGAGGAGTTGTATTGCAGTCTAGATGATTTTCAATCGGCTAAGGAAGTCAGCTAACTTCTTACCGATCTGAGAGAATCACTCAGTGGAGGAGCTGGAATATATCTATATCCAAGAGATTGTTCTCCTGTATGGAGTTACCTTGAGAATTATTCCAAATTTAGACTCAGGTTTTACATAGGGATTTTGGAAAAGACATTCAAAAATCCCTAGGGACTCAGATAAGATTTATTATAACGTACCATCCTCAAAAAAGCGGATATTCTAAGTGGACTATACACATATTGGAGGATATGATTCGATCTTGTGTGGTAGACTTTGGAGGATCATGTGATTATCACCAAAAATTTATTGAGTTTTAAATAAATAATAGTTATCAAGATTTGTTTCTGATGGAACCATTTGAGGACCATTATGGGAGGTTATGTTGCTCACCGCTATGTTAGCATGAGGCAGGTGAGGTAGTGGTTGTCAGCCCCAGTATGGTCCAGGTGACCTTTAAGAGAGTGATGCTGATACGTAATAAGTTGATCCCTGCTCATAGTAGATAGATATCATATTCTGACCATATGAGTATACTTTTGGAGTTTTCTATGGGAGTTTATGTTTTCTGGAGTGTTACTCCTCGGTTGGGGAATAGACTTCTAGGGAAGTAGGGTAAGTTAGAACTGTGGTTTGTTGGACCCTTTGAGATCATCGAGAAGATAGGGGTAGTGGTATACCATCTATACCTCCCTTGTCACTATCAAGGTATTCATGATTTGTTCCATGTATTATATTTTTAGACATACATACCCATCCCTACACATGAAATTGATTTTGAGAACATTGAGATAGATATTATGCATCTTATGAGGAGCATCAGGTGAGGATTATAGATTGAAGCAAGAAGGTGTTCCAGGAAAAGACGGTACCACTAGTCTTGATTCATTGGAAGCATTGATTGATCAAGGAAGAGATGATTGAGCATGAGTCTAATGTTCAAGATCACTGATCTAAGTTGTTTGAGAAAAACCTCTTGAGATACTTCTCGAGTATGAGAAGTCGATAGAGGGGGAGGATTGTAATATCGTAATTTTTTTAAAAATAATACGAACACTATTTGTTGATAATTTTTTAAGTGATTTTTATGCCTATAAGGCCTTGGCACAGTTGGAATAAAAATATTAAATATTTTATATTATGCATGTGGATTTGTCTATAAAAATTGAATATCTCACAAAAGGTGCATCATATGAGAAATTTAAGACAACCCTGGGGTATGGATGGTGGGGTTTCTTTTAGGTAGGGTAAAACATTTATGTGTGTCGAGTGTTTGGAAATATTGCACGTGATAATACCTTTTTTATATTTAATTATTTTTTTATTCCAATTTTTATAATAATAAATATTTAATATCTCATAAACGGTCTATATATATGAGAAATTGAATATCACAGTTAGGTCTGCGATTTGGTGTCTACCATACTTGGGCGATAACTTCTATGCACTGTGGGCGTTTGGGGTTATGTAGAATTTATATAAAATAAATAAATAATTTAATTTAATTAATATTTTGATACAATATTCGTTATCCCCTACACTCACACATAACATGTAGGTAACCTCTATTTTCTACTGAACAAAATTTTAAAACCTAAAAAACTATCATTTTTATATTAGTTTAAAACCAACAACTCATTAATGCAGTCAAATTGAAGACTCCACTAACAAATTTAACAAAATGGTGGATTAATTTTTCTGTTTTGGAAGCCCATACATGGTTGGGGTTATGAAATAAATGAACCACTAGATTTTTCATCGTTGGTGGATTTCATTGGGCCTAGACTCTTCTAATATCACTTATAGTCGATCAATCCAACTCTAATTACAAATATATAGTCTTATTGGAAGGTACAACCCCCATATTATATTCCTTGTGATGTGGTTAGAGGGGATTCCATGATAGTTTTATTTATTTATTTATTTATTTATTATTATTCAACCAATTCTTTATTCATAAATATTGAAAATAGAATAGAAGAATATTTATTAAAAAAGGTAAAAAATGATAAACCCCATAATTTTTTTCCAATGTCCAATTCCATAAAATTTAATGGCATTAATTTATCAAATGATGATTTATAAAACAAGTATCAGAAGATAAAATATCAATTTATCAAATGATAATTAATTAAAAGGTTTTAAAGGATAATTTTGACAAATAAAAGGATAATTTATGAAAAATTTTATGGAATTTTTATCAAAGGATAATCCTTACAGTTATCAAATGATAATTTTATCGAATTATCAATAATAATACCAACATATAATAAAATGATAATTTTAAATAAAATTATCAAAGTATGATTGTTAAAAATTATCAAACTATAATTACAAAGAATTAGAAAAGAATAACTAAATTAAATTATCAAGAGAATTTTATTCAATTTGTTAAAGGATAGTTAAAAGTTAATTATCACATGGCCATATTTTCAAAAATATCTTTGTATAATTATGCGTATTATCAAAATATAATTATTAAAATAATTTTAAAGGATAATTTGGGATACAATTATCAAATATAATTATAAAGGGATAATTTTTAATAAAATTTTCAGAAGGTGATTATAAGGGATAATTTGTATTAAATTATCAAAAGATAGTTATAAAGGATAATTTATAATAAATTATATAAAGATAATAATAAAGGATAATTTAGGATATAATTATAAAATATTATTATAAGTGGATAATTAGTAATAAAATTATCAAAAGTTAATAATAAAGGATAATTTATAATAAATTATTAAAATAAATTTATAAAATGAAAATTTTTATTATGTTATTAAAAGATAATTAGAAAGGATAATTTAAAATTAATTGTCGAAAGATAATTATAAAGGATAATTTAGGATAAAATTATCATAGATAATTATAAAATGATAATTTATGAAAAATTATCAAGAAGATAATCATTTTTATGAGGAGAATATAGAGAGTGCATTTTTTCACCTAAACGATGATTTAGAAATTATCTACTATAGAGAAAGAATCATCACATGTGATATTTTATTTCTGTTTGAAATAAAATAGTTGGTTTCTGTTTTAGGGACCCTTGGTGAACCTTAAGTATCGACATTTTAATAAATAGGCCATAAAGAGGTGCTCGTGACCAGTTTATCCCTACATTTTTACATCATTGACTTTTAAGGTAGGAAGTTCCTTACTATTTTTGGGATATTTTACACATGTTACCTTAATATAATTTTGTTTAGACATATTTTCAAAATGGTGCCAGATTATGATTGTATGTGGTTGTGTGTGTAATCAGGGTAACCCTATGATACATATGTTTTCATGAGTACTTGTAGCTTATTATTCAAGTTCAATGTTGATCACATGTATTGTGTATAATCTCTTACTTATCATGATATGTTATTCTTGATCATGTATCCTACCATGCTATGTGTGATTTTGTGGTATTGTACTTGGAACCAAAGGAAGGTGGGTCATCAGTACATGTTAATCCCATGGAGGGGGAGTATGCACAACATACGATGATGATGATGAGGGTCTTATCCACGTGGTTGGGAGAAAAATATGCCTTGAGGACTCTTTGTGATTCACTTGATGACTATATAATGCAAAGGGGTATGTTACTTGATGACTAAGGGATGATGAGTAGCTCTCAATTCCTTTGGGATGTTGAAAAACATAACCTTATTAATGCACAGTGGTGCCAAGTTGTGTGATAAAACGATGCTGAGTAGCATGATACCTTAGCCTTGTAGATAATCTTTTATTCTTATGAAACCTTCATTATCCCTCCAACATATAGTAGAAGTAGGTATGGTAGAGGCATTTTGGTGGCTTGGTTAGTGCATGACCGCTCGGCTTTGGATTATGTGTTACTACGCTTGTTACACATTTATTATTACCATGGTATACAATTGTATACTTTAGCACATCATGTTAAAGATACATTGGTGGCATCCTACTGAGACATATACTCACTTCATACTCTATCATTTTTTAGTGCTTGTATATTTCCTTAGGGATTCAGAGAAAGGAATGGGCTCTACGGTGAAATGATGTGCTAAGGAGAATGGAGCTAGTGGTGGGATATGATAGACATGAACAAGACTTACAGTTTCTTATTGGTTTACTCATCTACTTTATTTTACCTGGAAATACTTGCCACTTTTTTTAGATGATTTTATTTAATTTTCATGTATTTCATCTTTACCTTTCCACTTGTTTATGAGGATTATTTATTAGATTGTTTATTGTTGATTATAGATCTTATAACATGATACTGAGGGTATAGTCTCCCCACCGACGGACTCCAACCCTCACTGCTAATCGACAGCCTCTTTCGTAATGGGAGGATCACATGAGTTCATGTGGTATTCCATCTTATACATGGTGGTTTGGGTTGGTATGTAACACTTTTTTTTGAAAATATTGATTTTATGGTGAATAATAAAAAATATTGTTTTTACAAATACCATGATTTAATGAAATTATTAGTATACATGTACAAAACTGAAATTTTTGAATCCTTTTTCATGTAATAATATATATATTTTTGTAACATTAAATGTTTTAAAATATTAATTTTATTGTTCAAACATATAATTAACATTTTATAACATAATTTATATTTTTTACATAAAAAATTTAATTCATTATAGATTAATTATTTCAAAAATATTATTTATAAATTTCATAAATTGAATAAAATAAAATCGATTTAAAATTTCCAAATAATTAGGTCAAAATTATGTAATATGTTTCACCTTATTTTTTCATAAAGGATAACTTACCTTTGGTAAAAACTTTTTACCATGGTAAAAGTAAAATTGGAAAAGGTGAAAAAAAATCTAATGTTAATGAGTTGAAATAATGTTTCAAACATGTTTATGAATGGTTGTTTTCTACCTAGATTAACCTTATCTCTTCCCCTATAAATTATTTCTAAATTTATTTTATAGTTACTCCCCACTCTTAAAAATGTTCAATTACTTAAAAAAATTGCATCCCTTCTTCACTTATAAAAGGGGATCTCTTCTCCTCACCTCCCCTAACACTGTAACCCACTTGGTTCATCCTAAACTCAAAAAAACCATCCTCCATATTCATATACACATTTAAGAGGTTTTGGGCTTCTTGAAATACCATTACTCAAGGGATTAAACCCTTTTTGAAGAAAATAATTCAAGAAGTGAGGTATAAATTTCTAACCACTCCTTCATAATTTCTATTTTATTATGTTCACTTCTTCTTATTCAAATTCCATTACACCATCTTAAAATGAAAAAATTACTATCTTTAGTATAATTTTATATTATTATAATTAAGTTAAATGAATTTACAAAATTTCCCACATCTAATATGAAAAATTAAAACTTAAATTGTCTGTATGTGTGGACTACCACCTCCATAAAGTAATGTGTTAGTTTTCTTTCGAGAAAACTTGAGATTCAATTTTTATAAGCATGATTTTCTTGGAAAAGAAACAATAACATAATTCACATGGATTTATTAAATAATATAATTGAAAACTAAATTGATAAATTCTCTAAATTTAATTTCAATAAATAAATTACATTTTTGAATTTATCATGTCAAATCAGCTTCGGATAAATTTTTAAGATTTTTCAAAAATAGTTTCTTTTTAGTTCAATAGAGAAAATTACAAATTTTACAAAAATAGGCATTTTTATGTAATTATAATGATGAGAGGATATATTGAATGTAAAAAAACTTTTTATAGAACAAATATATATTAAATAATTAATATAATGTATATTAAAATATAATGTTTAATATAGAAAAAATCCTTAACATTTTATAAATCTAATTAATGGTTGTGTTCCAATAAAATATATTTTTAGTTATTTTTTTGATAACTTATTTAAACCATAACATTAGGTTTAGGTTTGGTTTACAATAAAAAAATATCCATTAATTTAAAATAATCCAATTAATCCCAATGTAATCATAATTATAATTCATTTTTTTATAATATACTTTTTATCCATAAAACAATGTTTTTATAAAAAATGGTTTCATTGAGTTTTGAGAACAAATATTAAAAGTAATTTCTATCACTTATAAGAGTTGAAACATATAAAATAGATTCCGTATTTGGATTTTATATAATTAATATTACGTAATAATATCAACTAAAATTTTTTCATAATGAATAGTAACCATGGTAAATATTTATCACCTTCGTTAAGGGTAAAATGGTTTTAAATGGTTAATAAATAAAAGGATGTGGATTCCAAATAAGAAAAAACACTTAATTAAAAATAATTGGTTGGTTGATTTAAACCTTTTCTTTATCATAATTTAATATATTAAATATTTCGGACACTTTCAAAATAAAATGACTTTATATTATTAAAATCGTTTATGTAATTCAATTTTTGTCTATCTCGTAAAAAGGGGGACCTCTTTTCCTCTATTATTCAAATACATTAAGCTCTATGTATCTTCCAAGAGATCAATGAAAACCTTCTCTTTATCCTTCCCTTTATTCTTGATCTTCTGTTATTACCCTAAAACCATCTGATGAAGACTTAAGGTGTAATCCAAAGGAGGTCTCTTAGAGATGAGCTAATCATCTTACCCGGATTTTTTAAATATTATTTATTCTTCTAATTCCTCTAAATCTATTGTATATATCCTAAAATATTAACTATAGTATCACTGATATAATGAGATGTCATTATGGTTGTGGGACCACAATCTTCCACCTACTTTCCAAACTATCCAAAATGAAAACATCACTCATGAGTCTGAATGGCATGCCGTCTCCAAATAGCAGCTTATTTTTTTTTATCATAATTTACTTTGATGGTTACAGATATCGAATAAATAAAATATATATGATATCTAAGACATAACTTTTAATCTATAAATATAATATATTATATAATTTATTAACAATCCATCCATTGGAAAATGATATCTTCCCCAGTGCTTACATGTAGACTACCACCTCCATACAATTACGTGATTCATTCTTCTATTACCACCAAGAATAGATGATTCTAAATTTATATATAATGAATAAAAATTATATTCATGGAATTATTAACATTATTGATATTATGAGACCAATTTATAACACCTTTAACCATTGAAAATATTGCAAGGTAATTTTGGATAAATTGACTGAACAACCCTAAACTGCTTAGTGTAAGAATGAATTATTCAATAAATAGTTTAAAATGACTATAAAAGGACATTAAAAGATGGAATAAATATAAAAAAGGGTTTTAAGAAATTTTTTGATAAAATTTAATTCATTATATTGGATTATTAAAAACATACAACGTAGCAACCCAAAATTTTAGAATATATTTTTCTTTAAATAATTTTTATTTTTAAGATAGCTTGAGTTACATGCAACACCAAGTTTAAATAAATCGTTATATACTATAAAAATATTTAAATGTGACTATTAAAATATTTCCATTAAAATTAGTGGAATTAATATTAATAACCCAATTTTAAAAATTTTGTTTCATTATTATAGATAAATCAAATATATTGGTAAATTAGTAGTTAATTTTTACTAAATTTCTAATATTCATAAAATATATATTTTTTAAGAAAACATATTTTTATTTATTTATGTTACAAAATAATATAATTAATTTCATAAAATTTTAAAAAATATATTGAAAAAATAACATAATCTTTAAAATAATCATGTCAAAATTAACTTATAGTTAAATTTTGGTATTTTTGGAAAAATATTTATTTTCTAGTGAATAGAGAAAAATACCAATTTTTGTAAACTATGATTTCATTTCATTAAAAAGCCCGATAATATTTTCAATTTTATCAGAAATTAATATAATCCTAATTTAGATTTAAATATTATAATTAATTATATATTAATCAACATTATATGTGATCTTGGTATAGAAATACTTTTATACTTAAAAAATATTTTTTTTCAAAAACCTTCTTTCATTGCATTTTACGGGATACATATAAAAGAAATTGTTCCACTTATAGATATTGAATTTGGAAAATTGTATTTAATATTTTTAATATATTGATTAATATTATTTTGTAAACTCAAAATAATTTTGGTCATATTAAATAGTAAAAATTGAAAAAAATTGTCACCACAGTAAAAGGGTAAATCATGTTAAACTAGGTTAAAACTAAGTGATAAGGAAACCATTTTTTATCTTATATATTATATAATTAATGTATTTGTAACCATTTCAACTTATTATTTATATTTATTATTTTATGGGAGTCTTTTCCATGAAATTTACTTACTTAATATTTTATGAAACGAAAAATACAAAAGGTCACTTTCTTACTTTTAAATATATCTTATGTCTTAACATAGGTACAAAAGATGGTTTTTAATTAATATTAATTATAAATTTGAGAATAAGGAAATTATTTTCATGTTTTTAATTTATTTATAATTTCTTATGATTATAAAATTACCTTAAATACTTACACAATGCTGACATTGTATTTCATTAATTAATGGAAAAATAAAATAAATTATTTTTGTAAATATTAAAATTATTATTATTTTTGTGAGTTATAGTGTTCCAAATTATTTATATAAAAACATATTATATTATTTATTTTTTAAAATTATATATTAAAATTCCCCCTTTGTCTTGATGTATTTAAACTCCAATTAAATGAATTGTTTTAGAAATGACATTAATGTTATTTTATAATAAATAATGTTTTATTTAATGATTTTAAACTACTTAAAATTAAAAATTAATAAAATTTATTAATATATTTTTATAAATATCATCAATGATTCATTTATGGCCTAGTTTTCTTTTTATAGTAATAATCTCAATCCAAAAGAGTAAAAACATTATTATCGTGGTAATTGTCAAAAAGGTTCAATGTGGATTAAAAAATAGATAAGGGTACAAAACTAATCAAAAATTGTAAAAATTTTATTTGATGATAGTATTTAGACCTATCCTCATCCTCAATCACAATTATATTATTTTGGATCCATTTTAATATGATAGTTAATTTATATTAATTTGATATTCATAGAAATTTAAAAATTGTCCCTCGCTCAATTATATTAGGGAAACACCTTTCTTATTTTATTCACATTTAAAAAGGTTTTTGGATCATCTAATACCTACCCAAATCCATTCCTTACTTCCCTTAACATATCCTAGTGTCCTTTTATTTAAAATAAAAGATACCTAGAAAATCATTTTGGGGTAAACCGAAAGAAGTTGTCTGAAGAAGAGGTATTATTCTTAACCGAGCATTTTTTTGTTTAATATTACACCCCAGTAAAATCTTATTAAAACATGATGATATAATAAAATCAGTATCTAACATATAATTATATGATATCATGTTAATTTCATAGACTACATATATCTCCTCCTCCATCAAATGGGAAATGAAATCATAATTTGTGTGTGTGGCAGACTTTCTTCTCATGAACAGATGTAATTCATTTTCCATCATCACATCTGAAAGATATGTATAATTATGGATTTAATTTATATATATTAGGTTAATTACATAAAAAATATTTAATTTAATTTATATATCATATATTTTCTTACCTTTCCATTCATTGAAAGATGACAATGTCGCTCGTGCATACACGTGGATTACTACCTCCATGAAGTGATGTGATTTGTTATCATTACTAAATCACATAGATTGTATATATAAGTATATTTAAATACATATTATGATATTTATGATATTATTTTCATTATATAGAGTTAAAATAACACTTACCTTCATTCCTTCCTAATTTTTTTAAATTGAAAATGTTACTCATCATACACTGGAACTATTGTCTCAATTATTGTAACATAATTCATTTTTCATAACCATATTTCATACACGATTTTAAAATTACAATAGATGTGTAAAAATTATAACTATTTCATTATTATTATTATAGATATGATAGAATAATTACTTCATTAAATAATGTTGACCTACATAAGTCATTTTTTATGTATCAAACAAATATCATCAAAACATATGACATGAACTTAATTGATTAAGTAATTAAATATAAAATGGTAATTAATAAAGTAAAAGTAATAATAAAAATGAAAAGTTTTATTAATTGGTTAAAAAATTAACATAATTTCTTTATTCTAAAATATAAATATCATACATGAAGATTCGGACCTTAGGTGAGCGATTTTGTCTCTCCATATTTTCATTGAGACATATTTCAATGTTATGCACCAAATTTATTTTATATGGTGTATATATTTTTCCTTTAAATTTTATTTCATGAATCCTTAATTAATCATAATATTTTACTTTTTGATTCTAATTATATCATATAAGTATATGTGACTTGAATTTTACCAAATTTTAAGGGGTTTCATTACTCATTTTTTTTCATTGTGTTATATTACTTTAACATTTTTCATTGATTTTATACGATAATGTGGGTAGTTTATTTTTATTATTTTATGGTTTATATACACTTTTTTATGTGTATTTAAATTTAATACACATAACTAAATAATTTATTAATCCTCACTTTAATGGTATAATTTTTTAAATATATTTTGTCTCAATTTCCACTTTATTGAGACATATATGGTATTATGGAATTATTTATTTTTATGACATGTATCTAATGCCCCTTTTATATTTGATATCATTAATATATTTATATTCATGGAATTTAATTTCTCATTTGGAGTTATTTCTTTCATGGTGGTTATGATTAAAATGTGTCCTATGTGGTAAGGGTTTATTTCATAATTTCATCATTATTCATTATTATTTAAGCTTCATTCTCTAATGGGAAATTATTTGATATTGACATCTTAAATACAAAATATTTTCTTCTAAAATATTTATTTATAAAAATTAAAAGTTTTCCTTTCATTTTACAATCTTTAAGTAATCAAGATACCTAAATCATGTTTTTAAAGAAACCTAACTTTTTTTCTGCTCGATCGGGGATCTTTTTCTTTCTTATCCACATTTTCCATAAAATATTTTATAGAATATTTGTAATATTATACAATGATTTATTAAGTACATTTTTTATTATGTTTTAATTCTTTAAAAAAACTAAATTGAAATTTTTTAGTCATCTTCCAAACAAGGTACTTTTTGACTTTTTACCAAAAATATGAGAGGAGCCATTGTTTTAACTTACTTAACATGAAAAAACTTTCCCACAATCATGATCACTATTTTATTCGAATATTCCCTTTAAATATTCCTTGATTCTTTTCTAATAAATATTTTTCTATATATTTTGGAATTTTTTAGTTTTTAAAGGTGATTTTCAAACTGAAAAGGGTATTTTTATTAAGATTGTTTTTAATGGTATTTTTATGATATATCTATTCATGAATGATAATAACCCTTTATTTTACTTATAATAAACTAGGAATATGTTGTAATGATATTATGCTTATTATTTCTCAAGATTATTTATGATCAGTTTTTCTGGGGAGATATTAATATTTTTTATATTCATTTTTAAATATAAATGATTATATTGATTGTGTATTGAATTTTTATTCACCCTTTTCATATTATGATTTAATAGTAATTATTATATGATATTAGGGACTCTATATGGCCCCATGAATCATTGGTAGGTCTCTTGAGGGAAACTTGTTTGGGAATTAGGTTGATTACTCACCCATTTATGTAAACTTTATTGGCACGATGCCTTGAAAAAAAATTCCCTTATTATGAATTCCATAATTATAACACTACCTATTTATGTCCATGTGATATATGAATGTTTATTATATCAGTGGATATGTTTCAAGTTCATGTGATTAGTTATGTCGTGAACCAAGCCGAGTGGCTATCCAACCCAATGCCTAACCCGGTCTGCGACAAGGCTAAAAGGGTGTTCTCGATCCACACAGGTTATCATAAGTACCCAGGTATCAAAACAATATATGGGAACGATTTACCCATAATAATAAAAAAACAATTAACAAGATAAATAGACTAAAACTAAAATCATACAACCAAACAATACCTTAAACTATGACCATATTTAAAGTTTACAACTCAAATAAAACCTAAAGGAAACTAAAACCAAGTAATAAAACCAAAACTCTAACAAAAACCTCTAAGTGACATGAGAAGCCACATCCCCAATCTACCAACACCAACATTAATGAGAATACCATCAACAACCCAAACCACCATTTCTATGAACAATGCCTCAACCTGGGATACACAAAGAACAAGGTAAATATACACCCAAAGGTGTATGTAGGGTGTGAGCCAAGATCCTATTAGATGCCGCCTAATATGAAGGTTTCATGCCATAATATCAAAAAGATAATTTAACATGCTTATTTAAATTCAGGATTTTAAAATACTTTTAATAAAAAAATTTACAAGAAAAAAGTTAAAAAAGTAACACTTAAAGAAAAACCATTTCACAAACTTACTTTAAAGAGGAAGAGAAAATTCAAACATAACACACACACACACACACTCAAACGGTCCTCTTTATGCTGATGGAAGGAACCACTCCATGAATATTAGAACACCATGTTTAAATACTCTAAGGTTCATCAAGCTTGAGTGGGGCCCTAGGGACATCATATCTCAGTGTAAATGTGGAATAGGAACCCCAAAGATCTCCATTCACATGCATGATCCACTAGTAGGGAACACACCTATAACCTAGTGGTCTCCAATCATCACAAATTTTTATTTTGTGTTGTATTATTAATCCACCTTGATGAAATCGGGATGAACCACTTACGTATCATCTAGAAGACTAATCCTAATCTACCCACCAAGATACCAAAGGTTTCCCCTTATGCTTGAGTAAAATTGTACATGAACACACAATACATATTTCATATCAAAGAACAATCATTTCAAATAAAACATCATTCCTTACAAAAAAACTCATTTCCATTCACACACACCATTGAAAAGATACTTTCAATACTTTTGTCATTAATTATAAATAATTCCAAATTCCACCTTTTTATAACACAAGAAAACACCCAATTAAGACTAACCAAAAAAATGGCCAAGATCATTTATAAACCCAATCATACTTTAAAAAAAATAAAACAATACATTCACCTTTTCGAACATTTCCAAAATTATACATTAAACGCACAATAAGGAAAACATGCCCAAAATGAATTATTTTACCTTGAAAAGCTATATTTAAATATAAGAACACCTTAATGATCTTGAAAAAACATTTAGAACCATACAAAAAACTCCAAAAGCCTTTTCAACCATATTCCGCATTTCAAACATAGCTTAAATAAATAAATTCTCAATTTATAAAACATATTACATGAAGACCCCAAGGCCTCACATAAAAACACACAAATTTCACTTAAACCCTATTTTAAAACAATTAAAAATCCTAACCCTTATAAAACTCCATTATTACCCCTAAAACATACGTCAACGTTCATAATAAAAATCCTCTTGTAAAAATAATTTATCATCTTTTGAAAACCCAACTTTCATGACACTCTCATCTTAAGAATTTTTGAAAAACAAAATTTTCATACCTTAACCAATTAATTAATCTCATCAAAAAAATTTCCCAACAAAATTACTATAGAATACATAGGAATTTTATTTATAAAAATATAATTTATCATGTATGCATGTCAAATTATATCAAAAATGGAATTTGCACAACGCAATTTATCATTAAAACATGTTAAAAATTATTTATGCAGAAAATTAAATCACATAAATATGATAGGGCATGGAACCACCTACCTCATCTAGAGATTAATTTGGAAATGGAATGAAATCCCTATCACACCTCATTCACACCACTAAGAAGCAAAAAAGGAGCCCTAAAATAAGAGATCAAACCAAAAACAACCCAATATTAAACCCCAAAACACAACTGAACCTACTAAAAATAAAAAACCCCAAACTGAATGAGGATTCTACCCAGAGGGGATTATAGAGAGGAGAGAGCACATGAAAGGGGGTTCACGCTATGCATGGCTTCAGTGGTAGGGGTTCGCGCTGGAAAAGGAGCCACTAGTGGGTTCTGGCCAAAAAGGTTCATGCACCGGCTGGTGGTGTCGCACCACACAGAGGATTTTGTCGATCGATGGAGTGCACAAGTAGGTAGGATGACCATAGGGTGGCTCAAGGGAGATCCCCCAAAGGTGATAAGGGCTCCGTCAATGGGAATCAGCAAACATGGAAGAGGCTAGGTGGGGTGCGATGCATAGAGGTTAGGGGAAGAGTGAAACGTGATGGAGAGGGAAAAATGGTGGAAAGAATCCCTAATAGAATACAAATAAAAATAACCTAAAAAATAAAAAAGTTATAACAAAAACAAAAATAATAATAATAATAATAAGAGGTTAATGATTCTAATAATAATGTTAGTATTATTAATACCAATAATAATGATAGGACTAATAATATGAATAATAATATTTGCATTATTAGCACCAACAATAATACTAATATTATTAATACCAATAATAATATTTGTATTATTAATAGAAATAATAATATTAGTATTATTTATAGTAATATTAATATTAATATTATAAACTATATTGATAATAATAATAATAATATTCTGAATTACATTATTATTATTATTATTATAACAACCTTTCTTTAAATTTTCTTTTTCCTTTTTTATATAATTTTATTTCATTCTCATTTTAATGCATTATTTATTTTTAAATATGGGAAAATGTGTGATTACCCTACACAGCTCAAGAGACCATGCACTAGATTCTGTTAGGCCCAAAACATTTATATATCAACAAAAAAGCAAAATTTCCATCAGGCTCGGCCCGTAACTTGATAAAATATCTCAAAGAAAAATAAATTAATAAAAATAAAATTATCTCAAAAGTATGAGTGTGGCAATTTTCCCCACCATAAAGTTTCCTCCCTTGGTAATCCACAACAAGTCCTAACCCCAATGTAGAATTCAATTCCCCATTATCAGTCCAGGGATATTCCCAAGAAAAAACCACAAGAAAAGGTCAGAACACCGTCAACAAAGGAAGAGACTTACAAAATAAACTCAAGAGACTGAAATGGACTCCCCATTATGATCCACCCGCCCCCAAGAGTTTAAACATCTCCAATTGATTAGCCTAAGGAAAAGAGATTTCTCACAATTAACAATCCAACATATTACGTTAAAACACCTCAAACACAGCCAAAGAGAACCCACACCACTTTCCTAAAACAAGCGATCAAAATAAAACCACATCATACAGAATACTCCTATATCCTAACACCATGAAATTTCTATAAATAGAACCAAAATATCCACATGGGGAGGCCCGAATAGACTCCCCACCATTTGGAACCAACCAACCCTCAGGACATGGATAGAAAACTGACACAGGGATGACCAAATGGACTCCCTGCCATTAAGAATAGGCTAATATCAGTTTATTCCTGAGGAATTTGAGAAAGACCCTCAATGGGTCTCACATCCATTAGTGCTAATGGAAACACACAAACTCAGAGGATTCCCAACACTAACCAAACACCCCACCACTAGGGTAGGGAGGGAAGGGCCTGACTACTGGGGTATCAAAACCATAACAAAAGACAAACCAACATATTCACATCCATGGATGTGCACTAATAATAATTGAGACCAGTTTACCCAAAAATACCCCATAAGGACCAGAAAAATAGATTGCATCTGGTGGGACACAACCACCGGGGCTTTAATGTAATGAGAAGATCATGCCTCCTCATAACCATGGGAAACCTCACACACCCAAACGGGTCATTCGGAATTGAACATCTATAGGAAATTATTTAAACAGCCTTCACCTTCAACACTGATGACAGAAATAAGGATAGGGTCCCATACACTCATGGGGTTCCTAACTATGCACCAGCTTCACTCTAAGGCCAATGGCTGGATCCCTAATGTTTGAAGCATATCCAGCCTCGTGGTCAGGCATTGAAGACTTCCGAATAAAGCTTCTCCTTTTAGGGCCACATGAAACCACACCACAATCGAGGAAACAACATTAGGAAAAACACACCCCCTACATCCACTTACACTAACACATAAAAACCCACCTTCATATAAAATGGAGGGATTCTAAATTTCCTGAAGAAAAATACACATCTTTCAAGACAATGGCCCTTGAAAATTTTCACAACCTTTTCCCTGCACCTAAATAAGAGTATAACACTGTCAAACATCACCAACCATGACCATTTCTACTGAAAGAAACAATACATGAAAAGGGACTTTAAACCAAATCTTAAACAGCACATGATTCTGGAAAATGACCATAGAAACCTCTTGTGATCTTAATTTTTACACTAGAAGTCCATCATGAATACCTTCTTAGACAAGACCAATGAAAGACCCAAAGGCCCTTTAAGAAATTATCAAACACTGCCAACTCTAGACTACTCACCTTTACTTACTAGAATTCCATTAACTACTTCCAGAAATAGCCTATATACACAATGGTGTCAAAACATCACCTTAAATTACTCAGAAAACCCAAAGATACCAAAAATCCCTTAAACTCCTCTCGTATATGACATCCCACTATGAGAGGATCTACTTAACTAAAAGGTATAAGGGATAGACTTAGCACTAACACTCAAAAATGGAATATCCTTAATTTGTTCAACTGGATGGTCATCTAATGGGGAATTTCCCTTTTCTACACTTCGATGTCATGTTAACTCTTTATGCTGGTGTACACTGGACAATAAAGAAAACTGTAAACCCAAATAAACTGGTCTGTTGGTCAAACACACCATGTAAAAACATTGAAAGAATAGGGAAACCATTGTAAAGTCCTCCCAGAACACTTCTCGAGAAAAACAACTAACCAAGACCTCAAACCAACTCCCCAATGAAATAAAACAAGAAATGTCAATCAAACAAAAGAGGTTTTCAAAATCAAAACACCCCACTTCAAGATTCCCAAAAAAAGTCACACCACACAACTATGGAAGATCAAACACTCCATCATTAAAAAACACTTATAACACTAAAACAAGGAGGGTGGCAACAAATTCAACAATGGTGCCTAATTGTTCTTAAACAAGAATGCTCTCAAGTCAATCGAGCACCAATCCACCTTTTACATATAACTCGTGTGTGTGGTTACCCATGTAAATATGAAAGGTTGGAACCAAATTCTTACCATTTTCCAAAACAATAATTGACCCACACCTCCTCTTTTCAAGACCACTAGTCACAAAATTGAACCCATTTTGAATCACACCAACATTTTAGAAAAACACCAATCATCCAAACAATAATTCATTTTCAAAACTTGCAAGTCAATTTTAAAATATTCCATATCGTTCAAAATAGCATTCACTAGTTTAACAAATTCAATTAAAAATGGAATTTCAAAACCCACTTTAAAATCATCCATATTTTCCAAACCATCAAGTTCATAAATCCACAAATCTTGATAATAAAAACTCAATCTCATACTATACAAAACCCATTTAAAGAAAATCCACCTTTACAAAATATCATTCAAAAAATGTTCTAAGAAACCCCATATTCCACCCTTCTGAAAATCAGGCCATTCCCACTTCAAAATCCAGATTTCATAAATTTACAAATAAATGATTTCAAATTAATTTTATAACCGAAGAAGTCATAAGATAGTGAAAGAGGAAACTAGTACTGAAGGGTGACTCAAACATATGGTTGGAAGCTATACACCAGTCACTCCACCGTCACAGAGAGTATTGTTGGACAATGTCTCCGGGTACACATGGATTTTCAGGCCCTATGACCTCGATGAAACTATTTACCCTACTCCATTTTATTTTCCCCCAATACAAGATTAAACATAAGGACCAAAGGACTCAGATAAAACCTAAATTCTCCTAGTAACTCAATTCTTTCCATGATGTGTGCTAGCCAGGAACCTTACTCATTGCTAGATCATAGAGTTCTGACATCCTTAACTCGGGTATACCCTGACTCTTCCTAATGGAACCTGACCCAAGAGAGCCAACCTTCCTCTGATACCGTTTTTTCATGAACCAAGCGGGGTCACCATCCAACCCGACGCTCGACCCAGCCCACGGGAAGTCCCAAACGACGTTCCCGATCCCCATTGGCTGGCACAAGTGCTGGAGTGTCAAAAAAATATATGGGAACAATTTACCCAGAATAATAAACACAAAATAATTAGCAAGAAAAATAGACTAAAACTAAAATATAAAAACCAAACAGGCCCTTAAACAATGACTATATTTAATGTTTACAACTCAACTCAAACGCAAAGGGAACTACAACTAAGAAGGAAAACTAAAACTTCAACACAAAACTCTAAGAGATATGAGATGCCACATCCTCAAGCTACGAACACCAACCTGCATAGGAATACCATAAACAACCTGAACCACCATCACTAAGAATGATGCCTCAACCTGGGATACAAAAAGAATAAAGTCTGCATACACCCAAAGGTGTTTGTCGGGTGTGATCCATGATCTTAGTAGGATTCCACCCAATAGAAAGGTTCTATTCCATAATGTCAAAACGATAATTTAACATGCTTATTTAAATTCATGCTTTTAAAAAACTTTAAAGGAAAAAAATTTACAAGAATAAAGTTAAAAAAAGAACACTTAAAGAAAACTCATTTCACAAACCGTAATTTAAATTGGAAGAGAAAAATAATATAGAACAGATACACACACACACTCTAGTGGTCCTTTATTTTCCCACAGAAGGCACCACACCATGAATAGTAGAGCACGATGGGTAAATCCCCTAAGGTTCAGCTAGCTCGACTGGGGCCCTATAGATATCGTATCTCAATGTAAACATGGAATGAGAACCATAATGATATTTTTTCTCATTCACAAGCCACTGGTAGAGAACACACCCACAACCTAGTGGTCTCCAATCATCACAAATGTTTAGTTATTATTGTAGTGTCAATCCTGCTAGAAAAAACTGAGAATGACCACTTAAGTATCATCTAGTGTACTAGTCCTAGTCCATCCACCTAGGTACCTAAGGTTTCCACTTATTCTTGAGTAAAACTTCACATGCACAAACACCACATTTTTCATATCAAAGACCAACCATTTGAAATAAAACATCCTTCCTTTCAAAACAACTTTTTTCCATTCACACACACCATTGAAAAGTGAATTTCAATACTTTTTTCCTCACTTATAAATAATTCACAATTTCCCCTTTTGATAAAATAAGAACACACCCAATTAAGACCAACCAAAACAAAGTCCTAGCCCCTTTATAAAACCACTCATACTTTAAACTATTTTAAAAAAAGCTTTTCACCTCTTCAAAGTCTTCACAAATTATATATATAATGCACAACAAGGAAAACACACCCAAAGTGATTCATTTTACCTTTAAAATCTCTTTTTTAAATATACACACACCTCAAAGACCTTGAAAATGAATTTCACACCATCTAAAAAATCAAAAAAAAACCATTCCAATCATGTTTCTCATTTCAAATGTTGCACAAATAAACAACTGCTCAATTTATAAATAATATTACATGCATACACCAAGCCCTCACTTCAAAACACACCAATTTCACATAAAAACCCATTTTAAAACAATTGTACATATCAACCCATCAAAAACCTCATTTTCACCTCTAAAAGATACTTTAAGGTTCACAATAAAAATCAACATGTCAAAAAAGATTGTGTTCTTTTGAAAAACCTACTTTCATGACACTCGCACCTCAAGAATTTTTTAAAAACAAAATTTACATACCTTAACCAATTGATTAAACATGTCAAAAAAATTTCACAAAAAAATGCCTATAGAATACAATGGTATTTCCTTTAGAAAATAAAATTCATCATATATTCATGTCAAATTATATCAAAAAATAGAATTCGCACTGTGCAATTTATCATTAAAACACATTAAAAATTATTTAAGTAGCAAATTAAATCACCTGAAGATGATAGGGAATGGAACCACCTACCTCATGTGGATATTCTTTTGGAAATGGCATGAAATCACACTCGCACCTCATTATCACCATAAAGAAGAAAAAAAATGAGCCTAAAACTAGGGATCAAACAAAAAAACGACCCAAGATTAAACCCTAAAAACACAACTCAACCTAATAGAAAACCAAAACCCCAAACCGACGGAGGGTTTTACCCAATGGGGATTCCATAGAAGAGCGCACATGAAAACGGGGGGGGGGGTCATGCCGGACATGGATTCGATGGTAGGGGTTGTGCTGGATAAGGATCCACTGGTGGCTTTTGGTCGAGAAGGTTCGTGCGCCGACCGGTGGTGCTGAAATTCATAGGAGATGTCGTCGGTTGATGGTTCGTGCAAACAGGCAGGACAACCAGAGGTCAACAGGAGGGAGATCACTATAAAGTGATCAGGGTTTTGGACATGGGAAGCAGTATGCAGGGGGGAGTCTAGGAGGGGAACAACACATAGAGGGTAGGGGAATAGAGAAACGTGAGGGAGTGGGAAAAAAGGGTGGAAAGAAACCCTAATAGAATAAAAATAAAAATAACTTAAAAATAATAAAAATTATAACCACAACAACAACAACAACAAAAAGAACAATAATAATAATAATAAGTAAATGATTCTAATAATAATGATAGTATTATTAAAATAAATAATAATAATAAGATTAAGAATATGAATAATAATATTGAAAGTATTAGCACCAAAAATAATATTAATATTATTAACCCTAATAATAATATTGGTATTATTAATGCCAAAAATAATATTAGTATTATTGATAAAAATATTAATATTATTATTATTAACTATAATTATAATAATAATAATATCAATTATAATATTATTATTATTATTATAACAACATTTCTTTAAATTTTATTTTACCTTTTTCCTTAATTTTATTTTATTCTCATTTTAATGCATTATTTATTTTTAAAGATGGGAAACAGTGCGATAACCCCACACGGCTCAAGTGACCATGATCTATATATTTTCAAACCCAAAACATTAATTTATTAGCAAAAATAAAAATTTTCAATCGGGATTTGCCAGTAACTCGATAAAATATCTCAAAGAAAAATTAAATAATAAAAATAAAATTATATCAAAAGTCCAAGTGTGACAAGTTATATGTAATTATATGGTCATCATTTATTCTTTTCATATTACTCTTCATGCTCGAGTTACTGATTAAATGGAATGTGTTTTCAGTAACTCACCTTGAAATATTGATTATTCCATATTAATCATGGTAGATTCCATTATGCTTAACCCTTACTGAGAATATGATATCACATTTATTTTTTCTTCCTTTACCCAAGATATGAAAAACAAAACATTTAATGAGTTCAAGGTTATATAATAACTACCTTCTATATCCTTTTTATTTTATGTTTTTGAATGTAATGTGAGATTAATGTATGTATCTAGTTTACCAAGGATACTAAACTATTTGGTCATTTGGGATAAGATCTCTTTTATATAGTACCAATTTAATAAAATGACCACCATCTATGAGTTACTAGAGTTAAGTTATATATAGTTGGTATCATAGAAATTTTATTAGACACCTTTAAAACTAGATTTGGGGAAACATAGATTAGAGAACATAACCCTATGAGTAACTTTATGTATAATTATAAGTGAGTATAACATCCTAAATTATTTTTAAGGTAGTTATTATGTTATTTTCCTTCCAATATCCCCCTAGATACTACAATTGGATGTGGTTATATCATATATTTATCTAGGGATAATAACCCTAAAAAGAGATGGTCGAGTATCTCTTGGTCATTATTCTGGTGCATGGTGAGTGTTCCCTTAATATGCACATTGTTCGATACTCCTAGGTGATATTCTAGGGCTAATTCAAATTTTATTTATGAGCCATTATGATGAATCAGAGAATATATCCCACATAAATCTATGTTATTCCATAGTGACATGGGATAACTTTAAAGTTACTTGGCTGATATATCCAAGGTTGATCATATGTTGAAATTAATAGAAACCCCTTTTACATTTTTGTGTCATGGTAATTTAACATGATTAAGGATATAAGAGATATTTAAGGCAATAAAACCCTTTGTGTTAGTATATGCTTTTGTGAAAATGTTATTTGAGGAGTAAATCTTTTTATTTTATGGTCATATGTTCAAAGGTACTGATAACCAAAAGGGTTTATATGATATTTGACGATGAGGAAATTAGGGGTTATTAAAATTTTTGAATATAAGTTTTATCATATTGATAACCATGGTATTGAATTTATATTGTATGATCAATGTTATTTTTGATGATTTTCACCATATTTTTGGGAACATTATAGGAAATATATTAATATAGTTTTAGAAAAGGGACAAATTGTTTGTTGGGTGACAACCCATCGCATCTGCAAAGGCCACACAGATTAAACCAAAAATTGAAGAGAGATAAGGGTGAAACTCCTATCACTGGCCTATGTGATGTCTTAGTTAGTATGAAATTATTTTTAACTATAGAAATTTTTGGATAAATATTAATTTTATCATGGAAAAAATATTACATAATCAAATATTTTTTAAGTTTTATGATTTAGAGGTGATTAGTGACATTTTAGAAAAAAAAATTATTAGTTTCATGTATATGTACCCTTAGGTTTAATACAAAGGATTATTTGGGAAGAATAATATTATATTTTTTTAGATGTAAGAGAAAGGGTATGAGATAACATTTTAGGTTAAAACCATCTTTCACATTGAGGTTATTTGTGATATCTGGTATTTAGGTTTGTTTATTTTTGTAATGATATATGTTACAACATTGGTTTTATTATTGAATTTTGGAAATTAATGTAATATTATACATATTAAGGTTTATTAATTTTAGGTATTATCTTAAATTGTTCTATCCATTTTAGATTTATTAAATATAGGGGAATATATTTTTATTAATTTTTAGATTATGTGATCTATTATAAGTTTATTTTATTTCTTCAAGCATAAAAAGAATTCATCTTGAATACTCAACACTGAGAGAAAAATATGAAATTGTGGTGGAAATTGATTAAAGTGTGAAATCATAATTTTCGTGTAAGTATAATTCATTTTTTTAAGTCAAGATGTTAAAGTAATTCCCCAAATACAATAATATGATCTTGAAAAAAACATTATTTTATTACATTTATTTATCAAGTAATCGTTATTCTTTTCACCCCTAACTGATTTATAGTTTTTTGGTCATTAACTTTCTCATGACCATGATATATATCACTAAATAATATTCATTGAACATTATTATTCTCTTACATGTCTATATTTTAACATCTAAATAACGTTTTCCTTATCAAGGAACTTGAATACATGATATTTTAGGTGACCTCTATGATTTCCATGTTATTTTATTAAAATAACTTTTAATATCCCTAAGTATGATGTGAATTTTAAAAAAAAATTATTCCTTTGATAACCGAAATATAATTTTGATGCTAAAATTTATTTAAGGGGGTAGAATAAAACACTGATAAATTTTAGAATACATTTCTCTTCAAAAAATTATTTCTTAGATGGTTTATGTTGCCTGCAACACTGAGCTTAAAAACCACAAGATAATATTAATATATTTAAAATGGTCATTATAAAATAGCCATTACGCTTAGTGGTATGAACTGGAATAACTTGTTTCTAAAAAATCAGGTATAAATATTTTAGATAAATTACATATATTTTTATGCACTCAACTCTTCGTAAAGTCTTTACAAGCTCAAAAATATATTTTTATGTTAAATTTGGTTCATATTACTTTTTGTGAAAAAATAATATAATTAATTTATTATAATTTTATAAATTTTATATAGAGAAATAGATTAATTTTTGAGATTAGCATCTCAAAATTATATTATGGTGATATTTTGGGATTTTTTGGAAAATATATATTTTTCAGTAAATAGTTAAAATACTAATTTTTGTAAAACTATCATTTATTTTCATTAAAAATACCCATAATTTTTTAAATTTGTTCATAAATTAATATAAATATAATTTATATGTAATTAGTAGAATTTATTACATTGTAATCAACATAATACATGATCTTAGTATAAAAATACCTTTAGTCTAAAAAGGGAATTTTTTAGAAAAATCTTTTCTCAGCGTGCTTTGTAGGATACTTATAAATTGAATTTATGAAAATTATAGAGATTAAATTTGGTAATAAATTTATTTCATATTTTTAGTCATCATAATTAATACTATTTAATAAGTACATCTTAATTTTTTGTCAAAATTAATAGTAAAAAACAATAAAAAATTCATCACTACGGTAGAAGGGTAAATCAGGTTAACCTAGGATACAAATACCTGATATGGAAACCATTTTTCATTATAAATATTATTTTATAGAGTTATTTCAAACCTTACCACCTTATACTTCTTATTTTTTTTATGGGACATTTTTTTATGAAAGTAACTTATATAATATTTTAAGTAAAGAAAAATACAAAATGTCACTTTCTTACATTTAAATATCTCTTATGTGTTCACATATAGAAACAATAAAAATTTGAAAAAATATTAATTATTATTTTTATAAAAATGAAAATATTTTAATTATGATAATTTATTTTTATTTTTTATTTTTTATAGAATTCTTTAAATTCTTACTCAACACTGACATAGTATTTCATTAATTAATAAAAAATTAAATAAATGATTTTTTAAAATATTAAAATTAATTTAATTTGATTGAGTTATAGTGTTAAAAAATTTATAAATGAATATATAATATTAGTGATGTTTTTAAATTTTAGATTCAATTTTGACATTTGTCTTGATGCATTTAAAGTCAAATTAACTGAATAGAGTTGAAAATTATATTAATGTTATTTTTTAATAATTAACATTTTATAAAATGATAATAAATTTTTAAAAAACCCATCTTCATCCAATTGATTTATCTATGTTTAAAAGATCATATATATTGAATTTATGGACCAATTTCCCTTTTATAGTTACTATATTGACCTCTATAGGGTAAAAACAGCATTATGAGAATAATTTTCAAAAGAGGTTAACGTGGGTTAAAAAGAAAATATAAGGGTAAATACCAAATATAAACCTGTAAAAATTTTATTTTGTGTTATTATTTATACATATACCCATATTATACCATAATTATATTATTTTGGATCCATTTTTAACATGAAAGCTGATTTATATTAATTTAATATTTTAATAAATTCCAAAAGTGCCCCTCCCATCACATATAAAAGGGAACCTCCTATCTTATTTTATTCAAACTTAAAAAGAATTTTGGTTTATAAAGGACCAAAAAAATCACTTAATTAATTCACATTCCATGACCTTTATCCCTTTTATTGATTATAAAACCCCCCAATGTATGCTTTTGGTGTAAACTTAATGCGGTTGTCCAAAAGATAGGTATCATTATTAACCTAGTGTTTTTGTTTTATTTTTTCTTACAACTACATAAAATATTATTTAACCATAACAATATAATAAAATAATTACCTCCAATATACTAATATATTTTATTTTTAATGTGATAAAATATATATAACTCCTCCTCTATCAAATGGGAAACAAAATCATCGTTCATGTGTACAATGAACTATCGCCTCACAAACTGATGTAATTCAATTTCCTTAATTTCCTATTATAAATAATTATGATTATGGATATAATTTATATATGTGATATTAATGAAATATTTATCATTCTTTAAAATTAATATATCATATATTTTCTTACTTTTCCATTCATTTAAAGACGATAACATCGGATGTCTGTATGTGTGGATTACCACCACCATGGTGTAAGGTGATTCCTTTTCATTACCACGTCACATGGATGGTATATATACATATATTTCAAAAAAATATTTTTATATTTATGATATAATAATCATTTTTTTCACGATAAAAAAACACCTACCTTTATTTATTCATGATTGTTGAAAAATGGAAATGTTACTTAGGCATATGTGTGGCTGACCACCTCAGTGATCATTACATTGTTTATTTTTCATAACCATATTTCATGCTAGGTTTTAAAAATATAATTTTTCTATAAAACTGATAATTATATCGTTATTATTATTCTAAATATGATATAATAATTACCACTTTTACTATATTCAAACTATCGAATTCTTTTTTTGCATATGAGCTAAATATCATAAAAACTTCTAACATGAAATTAATTTATTAAGTAATTAAATATACTAAGACAATAAATAAAATAAGAGGAATGATAAACTTGAAAAATTTTATTATAATATTAAACAATTTTCATAATTTTATTATTCAGGAATATAAAAAAATTATGTGATGATTCGAGCTTGAGATGAGGCACTTCTTATTAATTTCCTTTCATTGATCTATATTTTAATGTTAAGAACCTAATTTATTTCATATGGTGTATATAATTCCAATATAAATTTTATATAATGAACCATTTAAAACTCCTGGTATGTTAATTTTGAATTCTAATTATTTAATCTAAAAGGATTTTACTGGAATGTTACCAAGTTCCAAGGGGTTTCATAACTTGATTTTTTTTTCATTAGGTTATTACTTATTTCATTTTCCTTGATATAATAAGATTAAATGTGTAATTTTTTTGTTATTTTATGTTGAATTTACACTTATTTTAGGTGTATTAACATTTGATACACATTATCAGTTCATTGATTAATCCTTACCTCAAAGGTATATTCCTTGTGAAATATTTCATCTTAATTTCCACTCCATTGAGATGTATTTGGTGTTATGTGATTATTTATTTTTATGAGGTGTATTTAATACCCCTTTAAAATCTTATATCAGGAATCCAATTATATATATTATATTTAATTTTTAATTTGAATTTTTATCTTTCATGGGTTTATGATTCAAAAGTTATCAAAGTGGTACTGGTTAATTTCACAATCTCATCATTTTTCATGATTGTTCATATTTAAGTCCTTGGTGGGGGAATTATTTGATATTTCTATATTAAAACCAACTTACTTTATTCTAATATAGTTATTTCTATAAATTAAAAGTTTTCCTTTCATTTTACACTATTAAATACTCAAGATACTAAAATCATGTTTTTAAGAAAAATCAACATTTTGTTACTCAATCGGAAATCTATTTATTCCATATACCTATTATACATAAAATTTCTCAAAAATTATTTTATATATTATCAAATTATTAATTAAATAAACTTTTACCCATGTTTTAATTTTTAAAAAATGGTTTACAATGATATATTCTTGCCTTTTTCTAAACAATGTACCCTTTAAATTTTACTGAAATTTGAAACGAATCATTGTTTTAATGTACTTTTCATGAATGTAATTTATTTTCATCATGAATGATAATTAGTTTTAATATTAATTTAAAATTTTCCATGATTTAAATAAAATAAAATTATTTTCCTAATATTTTTGACATTTTTAGTTTTTAAAAGGTGGTTTTCAAAGTAAAAAAGGGAATTTTCCTCAAGAATATGTTTAATGATATTTTATGGTATATCTATTAATAAAAGAAAATTACCCTTTATTTTAATTATACAACACTGAGAATATGTTTAAACAATACCATCCTTTATGGTTTATCATCAGTTTGACAGGTTAAATATTAATATTTTATATGCTAGATTTTCAATATGATTTTTTATGTTGATTATGTATTGAATTATTGTTATCCACTTTCATATGAGGAATGAATTGACCATTTTATGTGATGTTCAATCCCATCTATATCTATTTGATTCATCTGTAGGTATCATTATAAAAAATATTTTGGATATTTGTTTACGTCTTTACCCATTTATGTAAGATGTTTGGGCAAAACTCCTTGACAGTAAGTTTATGATGACAGACATTATGAATTCTATAATTATAAAAATATTTATTTATATCAATATGATTACATGAATAGTTATGATATCCATGAATAAGTTTAAAGTTCATCTGATTAGTTATATCAAATTATTTATTCATCATTTATTCCTTCCATATTATTCTTCGTGCTAAAGTTATTGATTAAATTTCATGAGTTTTCAGTTATTTACCATTCCATATTGATTATGCCTTATTTAATTTTGATATATTATAATGTACATAACCCTTAAAAATAATCTTATATAACCTTTATTTTTTCCTTTCCCTGGGATATGAAGAAGTATTCTTTGAATATGTTTATGGATAAAGAATATTTACTTTCACTATGTTCTATATTTTATGTTTTCAAATGTAATGTGAGATTAATGTATGCATATAGTATACAAATACTATTAAACTATTAATTAAATTGGTATGTTATATCTTGTATCTAGTACCAATGTAATAATGTAAATGTCACGAACAGAATCTGGTCGCCATCAAAACCGAAAACTGACCTGGCCAGCAACAAGGCCTGAAGGGCGTTCTCGATCCCCATGGTCTGGAAAAAGTTCCCAATGATCATAAAATGATGTTTGGTAATGATTTACCTGAGTTTTAAACATTAAACAACAAACAAAATCAATAAAACAAATATGGATTTTTCAACTCAAAATGTCTATTTCAAAATTTCAAAACTGAATTAAATAAGTTATAACTATGGTTAAAGACCATTAAAAAGGTACACAACCAAATAAGGATAGCCCAAGAACCTACACATGTCAAGAGACACCACCCTCAATCAATCTACACAACACCGCATCACGAACGACTGGTAAAACCCCAAACTGTAGGCACAAAATTTGTACCCAAACCTGCAACAACAAAATAACCAAGTCTACTTACACTAAAGGGTGTAAGTAGGGTGTGATCCAATTCCTACTAGGATACCACCACTAATATATTCCATTCAATAATAATTCAAAGACGAAAAGCATGCAATTTTTTAAAAACATGTAATTTCTAGTTACAATTTCTAAAAAATGCAACTAAAAAATCAGTTTTCAAGTGGGATAATTTCAATAAGAAACACTTTTAAAATAAATTCCAATGACACTAAATTTTCCATCCAAATATACCATATTATTATGGTAATTATAAAGGATATAATGAGCACAAGAAATAAGAAAATAACCTCTAGGTACTAGCTCGTTGTGGGTCCCAGGTACCTTGTATCTCAGTGATAGTAACCATCACAAATATATTTTCTCATCCACGAGCCACTAGTAAGGAACATACCCATAACAAAGTGGTCCCAAATCATCATCATCATAGTTTAGTTAAATTTTTATCCATCAATATTTCTATGTGAAACTGAGGCCAAACCCCATGGATTCACTAGCATACTAGTACACGTCCACCCACCTAGATACCCAGGTTTTCCCTTTGTGTTCAAACAAGTTCAACAAGTTAAGAATTATAATTTTCACATGAAAATATCATTTCCTCATCAAAATTTCACCAAAAATCCCACATGTATACCACACAAGTCACAAAAGTCCACTTTTCATTCAAATTGAATTGAAATCCGACTCACACCAAAATAGCCCACAACACTTTTCACATTTCTTTAACATTTCCAGAAATCCAATAAAATATTTTATAAAACCATTCAAATATATTAAAACTCACATAACATCCCACTAAAATGTTACATAATACAATTTTTTGTAACCAAAATCTATTTTTCACATCACACTCCCACAAAACATCCCACATCACTTTCACATCTCTTACACACTTTAGTAAATCCTTCAAACATTTTTGTAAAACATTCCCAAGATGGAACACATCATAAAACACCCCATATCACATTTAAAATGTACCATTTCAGAATATACACACTCCAAAACATTTTTCCAATATGGTTTCACCACTTACATAAATCATTAAATCTTTCAAATCTTTCATAAAACAATTCCAAAGAGTATACCCAATCTTTACTCATAAAACCCATTTCAAAACCATATTTCAAGGACAAGACCACACAAAAACACTACCAAAGTAGAATTGGAATCTCTAGAGACATTTATAAAACCACATTCAAGTGTTATAAAATCACCATGGATAATGCCACGAAAGATACAAATAAAAACACCCATTTTCATAAAATGCTCTCAAGAAGTATAACAAAGATCCACTCAACAAACCTATTCCAAAAACCTCCTTTTGAGGCCCAAATGAAACTAATACATTACCAAACTATAATATTCAGGACAAAAAAGAATTAGTAAACTAATTCCATATGTTATGAAATACACCAAAATAATACCCCATGAGTTACACATGAAAACACCCTATTTCAAGTTAAAAACAACTATAAATTTAAACACTTAACCAAATCAATCATAAATAGTTTTCACACCACACACAACATATGAGGAATACTAAAAATGAGTAAATACAGAAATCTAACTCATCAATAATTGTTTACACATGGAACCACCTACCGAAAGTGTCGAATCCCTCAAAACATGGTACAAAACATTAGCCGCACCACTGTCGCACCACAAGGAAGATAAATATATCCCTATATCACAATATTTTACCAAAAATACACCAAATAAAACCCTAGGTTCTAACCCTAACTTATGGACATTTTATAACATAATTAAAGTGGGGGGAAACCTTAAGGAAAAAGTAAGAAACCAAGAAGGAATCGCTTAACTTGAAAAATATTGAATAACTCACCCCAATTACACTAGTATCTGAATTTTAAAATAGCCAACCAATCTAGGTAATTTTTAACAAGTTTGAAGAGATCATTTAGGAACTATAATGGGGGAAAAGAGTGATAAATGAAGTATTTATGAAATAATCAATTTACCTCTTAAAATATGGTCGATTTGATAAATTTAGTGACATTTTATCCATATTCGTGATGAAACCAAGCTCCAAAGAGGAAAAGGAGAGCTTGGAGGCACGCCTTGTGTATGTGGGCTCAGGGGAGAGTTTTAATTACCAAGAAAACAAAAAATTTAATGAGATATTAAATAATTAAAAAATATTTTCAATGCAAGAAATGGGATTTCGGGAAGACCCAATTCCTTAAATAAAAACCCATATCCACCATGATTATGGATTCCTAAATAGTCCAAATTAATATTTTGGTGTTAATAGGTCAAGGTATGAAAAGTATGAATTTGAATGGATGAAAAATGTAGAAAAATTAAAGAGTTATAAAGGAATCAAAATTTATTTTTAAATCTGGAATTGGGCTCACGGTTTGGCCCAATTCATGAAAACTCACTCATTCCTCCATAAAATCATGGGAAACCCCAAAAACAAAGCATAAATAGAAATTAAATAAAATTTAACATTAAAATAATTCATGTATGTGAAAATTATTCCCACCATGAAAACCTTCCATCCCCGAAAAGCCATAGAAAGGCTCGATACAAAAACCAAACCCAACCGATAAACCAAGATGTACCTCTTTGCCAAGCTTCACCCCCAAGGGCCAAAACACCTCCAGTGATCAATTAAAGAACGATTAATCTCACAACAGAAACATACACCACATTCCTGAAATGATCAATCACATTCATACTTTATCCCAAAAGAAAACTCCTCAAACACTACCCAAACAAGACTCAAGCAATTCACCCAAACAAACAACAACTTCGAACAAAGTTACACTTACCTTACTTTAACAAAACAATTGGGAGCTATCTAATCCCAACGTTTACTCAAGGAATATGTTGGTAGCTAGATAGTTCCGAACGAGACTACCTACCACCAAGCCCATATGATGGATAAATATGATCTATTGGTACGAGGGGACACAAATAGGCACCCCACCATACGAGACAGCCTATATTTTTCTGAGACATAATCAGAACACTAACAGGGGGAGGGGTGAATGGACTCCCCAGTACAAAGGGTATAATTACATTCAAAGTTTACAAAGGAATTTACATGAGAATCATAATGGGTCTCCCCACCATAAGAACTAACCATATTAACTGACCAGCATGGGCCGACACAGAAAGACCCAAAAAAATTTAAAGATTTGGGATGGGTGCAAGGTTAGTCTACACAGTTTGGGAAACCATGCACTAACTGTGCAGATCATTCTTTCTGCATGGCTTCCTGGAACATAGTCACTACTAATCGTGCACAAACTATGTGATCATCATTTCTATCCAAATTTCACACCATTCTCTAATGACTCAATGGAAACTTAAGGGGGAGGGAATGACATTAGGTGATGACATGGGTACATGGCCCTCCACCAATTTCCACCTAATGGGAAAAACAGAAGAAAGATGATGACACCAGAGGTTTTAAACTCTTTATATCATTCATACTAGGTATAGGACATTGTACAAGGGTTTAAACGACCATGGGATTTCCCCTGACTATGAGCTAGCTTCTCTCCGAGACCTATATCTAGAGCTCAAATGATTGAAGCATATTTAGCCTCGCAGTTAGGCTTTGGAAACCCCCTAAAAGATAATTCTTCTTTCAGTGCGACCAAAAACTACACTGCACTACCTAATAAGATTGCCAATACATAACACATTCCAAACTCACCTCACCCTAACTCGATATCTCACTGAAACAAGGGATTAGAAGAAGCACACACATCACACCATGTTTTTTCATGTGAGAAACAATAGAGTAAAGAACACCAATACTCACATTCCTCTAAAATAGAATATTTTGAAGTTTTTTCAAGGGATAAATACTCCCAACATAATAGGGACTCTCAGAGGATTGCACGAATTTCACCTGTATGGTCAATCGAGCACATAACATCACAAGTCATCACTAAACAAGACCATGGCAACTGATATAAATAATGCATGGAGAGGGACCTTATACAACATCCCAAAACAACAAACAATTCTAGAATGTGGCCACAATATCCTCTCGTGACTAGATTTCCCACACTGGTATTTTAATGTGAACTCCTTCTTCTTAGAGACTACGATGGACTGAGAGGACCTCTTAAACACCATCCAGATACTCATCCATGATAACAACCCCAGACCACATCCACCTTCGGCAAATCAAGAAACTTAAGAAGCTAAGGTCTCTTTCAACCTTTTATGGTCACTCTCCTGCTGTAAGATGATACAAAAAAACCTAGAAAGGAAAGGGTGTAGAATCAATATGAAACTTAAGAAAAAGATTCCTTACATTGATAAATAGGAGGATCTTTCAATGGTGAAACAACCTGGGATTCACTTCAGTTGTGCACTAACCCTTAATGGGGTCATACCTAATCCAACGATTAAACCCAAGGACACAACCAATATGGCCCATTGGTCAAGATATACCTCAAAACCGATCTAAAAACATGAAAGTAACCACCGTAAAGGCGTCCCAAATAATTTCTCATATGATACCACTAATCGGCCCTTCAACACACCTTACTGACCAAACACAGACCCAAAACACAGTACAAACAGGAGGGGTTCTTGGACTCAAAACATCCCACAACATCTACATTTTAAAAAAAACACATAATACACACCATCCCAAACTAATCATAATGGCATCGAGTTTCTCTTTTAAAATCATATTTTTCAAAATAAATGGTTATGCGGTTAGCATATCCACCAATGGTACCCCATGGGCCTCACACATGCTTGTTTCTGTGCCACACAGGGCACCCTCCTAATATCCATACCGTAACTCATCCACCCATTCCATCAACCATCCATAATCCCATATAACCCCATGCATGTGGTCGTTCATGAAAATACCCAAGGATAATACAAAAACTCATTCCTCTTTTCAAAACCAAAACAATCAACCAATACGTCCTTTTTCTCAAGACAGCTAACCATGAAATCAAACCCAAATTACATCTTTCCAAGATTTTTAGAAAATAACAATCATTTAAATGAAAACTCACTTTCAAGTCATACACATTAATTTCAAAACATCTCATCCCATTAAAACACCTTTAAATAGTTTAGAAAACTCTATTGGAAACACTTTTTTAAAACCAACCTTGACATAGTTAATGCTTTCAAAAGAGGTGAAAACACAACATTTTCCATTCCAATTAAATTCTAAAAATTCAGCTATCCATTTTCAAAAATCTTACCATTCTCTATTTATTAGATAATCATTTCACAAATTCTTTATTTTTTTTAAAACCAATTCAATTTAAAACCAAAGTTCTAATATTTTAAAACTAAATAACACAAGACAATGCGAGAGGAAACTAGATTCAGTGGGTGACTTGGACTTATGGTTGGTGGCCATGTTACAATCACTTAACCATCACAGAGAGTGGTCTATTAAATATCCTCAACTCCACATGGATTTCCAGACCCTGCGAGCTCACTGAGAACATTAACCCAACTCTCTTTTCATTTCCCCCAATCATCATCAATCCAAGAAATCCAAAGGACTCATATAAATCACGACTTCTCCTGGAGACTCGAATCCTGTAATGAGGTGTGGTGATTAGTCACACTACACATAACCAAAATACCAAGTCCCAATAATCCTAATTTCAGATTATCCTGACTGTTCCCCAAATAACATGAACCAAATAGAGCGAACCTCTTCTGATACCATTTTGTCATGATTCAAATCTGGTCTTCATCAAAACCGGCACCATACATGGCCTGAGACAAGGAACTAAGGGTGTTCCCGATCCCCATGGGATGGAACAAGTTACCGGGGTTCATAAAAAGATGTTTTGGAACTATTTACCGGAGTTAATAAACATTAAACAACAAACAAACTCAATAAAACAAATCCGTATTTTTCAACTAAAACTGTCTTTTGAAAAATTTCAGAACTGAATTACATAAGTTAAAACTATGTTTAAATATCATAAAAAAGGTAAAAACCCAAATAAGTACAGCCCAAGAACCTCCACATGGCAAGATTCACCACCCTCAATCCATCTCCACAACACCGCATCACGAACAACCGGTAAAAACCCGAACTATTGGCATAAAAGTTGTACCCAAACCTGCAACAACAAAATAACCAAGTCTACATACACCCAAGGGTGTAAGTAGGGTGTGATCTAATTCACAGTATGATACAACCACTAAGAGATTCTATTCGATAAACATTCAAAGATTAAAATCATGAAAGTTTTCAGAAACATGTAATTTCTAGTTACAATTTCTAAAAGATGCAACTAAAAAATTGGTTTTCATGTGTGTAATTTAAAGAATAAAAACTTTTAAAATAAATGAAAAAGATACTGAATTTTCTATTAAAATATACCATATTCCAATGGTAATTATAAATAATCTAATGAGGATAAGCAATAAGAAAATAACCCCTAGGCACAAGCTCGTTGTGGGTAACATGTACCTCATATCTCGGTGAGAGTAACCATCAAAAATATCGGTTCTCATGCATGAGACACTCGTAGAGAAATTACCCATAACCTAGTGGTCCCCAATCATCATCATAATAGTTTAGTTAGAGTTTTAATCATCAATATTTCTAAGTGAAACTGAGGAAAAACCCCACGGATTCACTAGCATACTAGTACACGTCCACCCACCTAGATACTCAGGTTTTTCCATTGTGCTCAAACAAGTTCAACTAGTCAAGAAATAAACTTTGAACATGAAAATATCATTTACACAATAAAAAATCACCAAAAAACCACATGTATACCACAAAATTCACAAAATTCCTCTTTTCATTCGAATTGATTTGAAATCTGACTCACACCAAAATAGCCCACAACACTTTTCACATTTCTTTAACACTTCCACAAATCCATTAAAAATTTTATAAACACATTCCAATATATTAAAAATCACATAAAATCCCACTAAAATGTTGTATAATACCCTTTTTCATAACCAAAATCCATTTTCCACATCACACCCACACAATGCATCCCACATCACTTTCACATCTCTTACACACTTTAGTAAATACTTCAAACATTTTTGTAAAACATTTACAAAATGGAACACATCACAAAATAGCCCCTATCACATTTAAAATGTACCATTTCAAAATATACACAATAAAAAAAAATTTCCAATATGGTTTTACCACTTACATAAATCATTAAATCTTTCAAATCTTTCATAAAACAATTCCAAAGAGTATACCCAATCTTTGCTCATAAACCCCATTTCGAAACCATATTTCAAGGACAAAACCACACCAAAACACTAAAAAAGTAGAATTGGATGACCTATAGACATTTATAAAACCACTTTAAAGTGTTATAAAATAACCATGGATAATGCCACGAAAGATACAAATGAAAATACCCATTTTCATAAAATTCTCTCAAGAAGTATAACAAAATTTTACACAACAAACCTATTCCAAAAACTCCCTTCCATGGCCCACATGACACTAATACATTAACAAACCATAATTTTCAGACCAAACAAGATTTAGTAAACCAATTCTATAAGTTATGAAATACACCCAGATAATACCCCATGAGTTACACACAAAAGCACCCAATTTCAAGTTAAAAAAACTATAAAATTAAACACTTAACAAAATAAATCATAAATAGTTTTCTCACAACACCCAACATATAAGGAATATGAAAAAATATTAAACACATCGATCTAACTCATCAATAATTTCTTACACATAGAACCACCTACCAAAAGTGTCGAATCCCTCAACACTTGGTGCAAAACATCAACCGCACCACCGTTGCACCACTAGGAAGATAAATCCAGCCCTAGACCACAATAGTTAAACACAAACACACAAAATAAATCCCTAGGTTCTAACCCTAACTTCTGGACATTTTAGAACATAATGAATGAGGGAGAACCCCTAAGGGAAAAGGATGAAACCAAGAAGGAATCACTTACCTTAAAAAATATTGAAGAAATAACCCCAAATACACTAGTATATAAATTTAAAAACATCCTAACATTCAAGTTAGATTCTAACAAGGTTGAAGAAATCATTTAGGAACTATAATGGGGGGAAGAGTAATAAATAAAAGAGTTATGAAATAATCAATTTACCTCTTCAAATCTGGCCGATTTGAGAAATTCAGAGATTTTTCATCCATATTAACGATGAAATAATGCTCCAAAGAGGAGGGGAGAGAGACTGGGGGGACCAACTTGTCTATTTTGGCTCTGGTGAGAGTTGTAACTACCAAAAAAACGTAAATATTGATGGACATACTAAAGAATTAAAAAATATTTTTAATGCAGGAAATGGGCTTTCGAACAGGCCTACTCCCTTAAAGAAAAACCCTTATCCACCATTATTATGAATTCCTAAATAGTCAAAATTAATATGGTGGTATTAATAGGTTAATATATGATAATTAGGAATTGTAATTCCTGAAAAATGTTTAAAATGAAGGTGTTATAAAGGAAATAATTTGTTTTTAAATCTGGAATTGGGCTCACGGTTTGACCCAATTCATGAAAACTCACTCATTCTTCCATAAAAGCTTGGGAAACCCCCAAAACAAAGCATTAATAAAAATTAAATGAAATTTGACTTTAAAATATTTCATTTATGTGACATTAAACACCATATTTGGGTAATTTGAGTTAGTTTCATTAAATATAAATAAGAGGGCATCTAAGGTATGGGGTTTCTTCTATAATATCATTTTATTTCGGGATTGTTAATACATGGATTTTATTTGGAAAAATTATATGATAATAATATTTTAAAATCCATTTATTTTATTCTTATTTATTAGTTTTGGGATTTTTATGTTTAGTTTCATTTATTCTCTTCTTAGATCAAGAATTAACAAGTAAGTTACATGTAAGAGGATTTCTTTTAAAATTATTTTTTTGAAGTTTTTCTTCCCAATATTCCATGTCTATATTTTGTTTAAAATGTTTTAAATAATGTTTTTGATATTATCTAAATATTTATTAAATTAATTTATACCCATTTATGAATTTCTATAAAAGGTTTAAATGGAATGTTACTGTAGTTATTTGAATGATGAACATTTTACCAAAGCTGTAAACATAATCTATATTCTTACATTCACCACAAAAATGGATTTTCCCACCATAATCACTATTATTTTATATGTATATTTCTTTATAATTCTCCGTGGTTATTTAAAAATAAAAAAAATATCAATATTGTGTAAATTTTTATTTAAAGTGGTATCAGAAAAAAAAATAGTTTTATTTTCTTAAATGAATGAAAAGAATTTGGAAAAGTGATTTATAACTCTGTTATTACCTAAAGTTTAACGGAAATTATTTTTAATGTATTGGATATACTTTATTTTATAAAGGATTAGTTTAACAAAAAAACCCATTATTTCTGATGAATCAATGGTATTCATTTATTTAGAGTAGATTATAACTTATTTTGAGATCATTCACTTTATATTAATCATGTTCTATATCACTCAACATTATCCATTGGACATTTTTTTCTCCTTCATTTCCATATTTTTAATAACATGGATGAATTAAAAATCATTTATATTAATTTGATGATTTTCTAATCATATAAAATTTTAATATTTTGTTTTAGTTTGAGGAATCTTATTAAGTAAGGAATTTCATTTTCTGGGGATATATTGATCTTTAATATTCCTAATTTAATACAAGAAATTATTATCTTATATATAATTTTGAGAATAATTTTTTTTTTATTTTGATGTATATGGAATTAATTGGATGTTCAAGTGACATTTTGGTCTTGGTTATAGATATCCCCTCGATGCATCGACATGTATCATAAGACAAAATAAAAGGCATGATATATTATATTGTTATGTAGTTTACACCTACCCATTTATTAAAAATGATGTATTGGTTGTGAGGCCTTGATGGTATGATTCATGATATCTTGGTTGATATACCTTTTATCAATAATTTCCATAATTATGCAATTAATTTATTAAGAATTATGTTTTCATTATCTATGTTATTTTTATGTTTATATTATCCATGGATGTTCATTAAATTCAATCTACTGATTGAATGGAATGTATTTTTATTATCCACACTTCCATAATTATTATTCCTTATTTAATCTTGATAGCTTTTTTTGTACATAAACCTTACTAGGAATATGAGCTCAACCTTTATTTTTTTCCATTCTATAGGATATGAAAAAGATTAGTAGGAATGAATTAAAGAATTGAATAATGCTTATTATGCTATTTTTTATATTTCCAATGTAATATTAGAATCATGTATGTATCTAGTTTTCTAATATTTCTAAATAGATAAATCTTACATGTTGTGATCCCTTATATCATATATAAATGTGATAAAGTAATCACCAACTCTTGGTTACTAGATTCATAATGTTGCATGTGGTATCAAAGGAAGGGATTTTAGTAGGAACCATGGGAATTATGTTTTATATTAACTTAGAAAACATGAAAATTATGAAAATAACTTACGGTATTAGAGAAATTTTACCATTATGGGGATTTTTGCGGCTTAATGATTAGGATAAATATGAACTAAATCAGTGTGTCTATTGTTTAGAGATAGTTCCTAGTGGAAGAAAGTTAATCAACACTTGTAGTCCTTATAGGGATTTCCCTACTGGGAAAGATAATATAATTGGTGTTGAAACTATGGTGACCATGACCATATTACTAGAAAAAAACTCTAGTTAGGAATAATAATCTTCCTCATATGGAAGAACCTATTATCATATAGCATGATTCACCTATTTTGGATCACTCTCTATGATATATGATTTCATATTTTAATGAAACCACAAATCCATTAGTATATAAACAATGTATTAAGTCTCTCAAAAAGTTATTTATACCCTTAAGAAGTAATGAAAAGGAAATTTTATTCTTGAATTGTATTATTTGAAGGGGGATGTTGATCAATGTTGGTTATTGATCCAGAAAACTAAATATGTAGATTAAATGGAATGTATAGAATAAATTTTTTTTAAAGTTATATTATTTGAGAAATGGTTTCTTGAAAAAAGTGATCTGGATTAGAGAAAAAGTTACTCAATTTAAAACATGTGTAATGATAAAGGGTTTTGGAGCATGAGGCTAACATTACAAGATTATAATTATATTTTATGATCTACATACATAATATAATAAGAAAGATGCACCATTTCTTTGATAGGATTAAGCTGAGTTTTCAAAGGGCACTAGTTTCTCGGATGTTTTTAACATTTGATGATATAGTATCAACTATCATCAATATAGAAAAATAATATATTCAAGTGAAATAAATAAAATAAGAGTTTGAATTAGATAAAAGAAAAAATAAATATGTCAAAAAAGAATAAAGGGGGGATGGGATTTATTACATATGATAATTGTCGGATGAAACACTTAGGTATATGCTTAGTGGGAAGTGGATTCTATTTCAAGTATGCATAAAGGTTTCATAAGGATTTTTAATGAGAGGAAAATAAAGAAACTCATATTATCTAATTCTCAAGTTGTAATGAGATAGTCCATTATTCAAAGCAATGACCAAATCATCTAGGGAAACTCCCACAAAATAGGCTAATGGGAGAAGGCCAATCTTATGTGGTTACTAAAACTTAGTTAGATGTTTCAGAATATGTGGTTGAAGTTACTTTAATTATGACCTCAAATTTATCTAAATAATTATTTGATTCTACAACTTCACACTCTTATGTGTCTTTTATTTTTTCAAATAAAATTATATATTTCTCTAGTATCTTAATAAGGGTGTTTTCAATAGATAATCCTCATAAGACTATTATTGCAACAAGGATGTGGTAGTCATTTCCCATAATGACACATAGACATAAAATGTTTGAAAATTTGATTTTTGACATTGATATAATCTTTTTTATTGTCTGGATAACAAATTATAATGAAAAATTTTATTACCAAGAGAAATAGGTTATGATTCAGGATAGAGATGTGGAATTCCTTTTTTTTAAAAGGGGACACTACAAAATCTAAATCATGTATGGATCCAACTCCAATATATCTTCTTAATTAAATTCATATATAATACTAGCAGACACATCTTATAATTGGGAAAGGATCCCTTAGAATAGAGTATGTACCCATTTTTTGGAATATATTGTTCTATTTCTAAAAGAACCACTTATATATCCACTAGAAAATGAATTTTAGTTTATATTGATCTTATCCTTAATTTAAAACCTATATATAAGACTCCCTATAATATTTCCAAGGTAGAATAAGTGTAACTATATAAGTGACTACAAGAATTTTGTGATAAGGGATTTATACACCCTAGTATTTCACTATGGGGATCTCATGTTATTTTTGTTATGATGAAATTGGGTCTATGAGGTTGTGAAAAGATTACTATGAAATCAACACCATTACTTTAAACAACAATTTTCATCTACCTAACATTGATGACTTATTCAATCAACTACAATGAGCTCAATATTTTTCAAAGATTTATCTCTATTCTAGGTGTCATAAACTGTGAGTAAAGAATATGGATATTCTAAATATGTAATTTCAAATGAGGTAGGCATGCTATGAATTTAATGTAATTCCATTTCGATTAAATAATTCACCCTCTGTTTTTATGGATCTGATGAAAATATTATTCATGGATTATATCAATAATTCCATTTTGTGATTTATGGATGATATCTTGTTATAATATAAATTCAATGATTAGCATAAAAGTCATTTTTTTGAATCATTTAGAAGACTCTTAGAGAAAATTAGTTATATAGAAATTTTAATAAATGAAAATTATAGCTTTAGGGATTTTGTTTTCTTATCCATATTATCTATAAGGATGGAATATTAGTTGATCATTCAAATAAAAAGGTAGTGACAGAATTTTCAAAACCAATAAATATGACTAAGGTGTATAGATCCTTGGATTAGTAGGTTACTATCTAAAATTTTTACAAAATTGTGATCTACTGTATTACCCATTAACATAGTGGACATGTAAAGGGTTATTTTCATACGGTTAAAATAATGTAAATAATATTTTAACAAATTAAATAGGAGACTATTCCATGAACCAATATTAACTTTACCATCGAGAAGGGATGAATTTTTGATATATAATGATGCATAAAATAAAATACTTGAATGTTTATTTATGAATAAGGATAGAGTTTTTACCCATGCATCAAGGAGGTTAAAGATCCATGAATAGAAATATCCAAACTATGACCTTGAGTCACCAGCCATAATCTTTAAATTGAATAGAAAGATGCATTACCTTTGTTATGAAAAATTTAAACCATATATGAATCATAAATGTTTAAAATTAAACTTCTCATATAAATATATTAACAAGAGGAAAATTTTATAGCTTTAATTACTCAAGGATAATGATTATTAAATACACTACTACCCTAAGAAGGAAAATAAGGTGGATGATGCGTTATGTAGGAAAGATCAATGGTATTTTTACAAAAATGAGTGTTGAAAAAAATAATATATTAACGGATTTAGTAAATTTTTATATGATAATCATTAGAGAAGAGGAAACAACACAACTATTTCAAATGATTTATAAACCATCCTTTTTTGAGAAAATAAAAAGTTTCCACTTTGATGATAAGAATATTCAATAGAAAATCAACATCAAGAATGATAAAAAGTTGGTAGAATTCATATATGAATATGATATATTGAATTTTGAAAAAAGGAGACTTTTTTCATCTGTGATTTTACTAAAAAAATAACCATAAGATGAATCTCACAGATAAAATTTGTCTATACATCACAGTAGCACCAAAATGTTTTGGGATTTGAAGAAACATTTTTTGTGGGATAATATTAAATGGTAAATTGTATGCTATGTAACAAGATTCATTATTTTTTAACAAGTAAATGTTGAGGGATTACATCCTGAAGTAATCATGAAAACTCTACCTATTCCTGAGTGAAAATGGGTTGATATTATTTTTCACTTTTTCACTTGATAACCAAAGACTCCGAGAAAGAATGATTTTATATGAGTTATTTTTTATCACCATACCAAGATCACATATTTACTCTCTATAAGAGAATATATACCTCTTTAGTAGCTTAGGTGGACATATATTAATATATTTTTGAGACATTACGGTGAGCCTCTTTCGGCTGTATCTGATTGTAACCAACAGTTTGTAACAAACCAGCTTGACAGAACCTAACATGTCACACAATCTAGCTTTCACAAGACCTCGAGTCCACCTCCCCAAATTCCATAGTTTTTTAACTAGAAACGAGGGACTAAAAGATACCGGGGGAGAGTATATCCTCTGGTCAGAGTGGAATAGAAGTGTAACTAACCAAAACATCTAAAATGATAAACAATAGAGTTTGTATAATAAATAAACTAAAAGGGAAGAAATATATATTAAATAAAATTCTGAATATTTTCATACAAACTCAAAGAATGAAAAATATACAACAAATGGTCACCCACTGGTATGTACACATATATAAAATAAACAAATTGAAAATAAATACATCGAGATCTACTACAAACACCAATCCAAACCACAAACCTAATCTATATGACACTCAAGAAACACCAACATGATCCTGAGACTCCACACTAGTGGTTCTACTTGATCAAGAAACATTGTGTCCCAGTCCCATCCATCATACAACCTTTTATCCAACCTAAAATACAACATCAGTTTGCATTCACACCAAGGTGAATATATAAGGGGTAAGAAATAAATATCCATAGGATTTCACTGATAGTGAACCTAAAGTTTTATTTCCTAAAAATTTCATGCACACATGATATACCCAACCCAGTTGAAAGATAAAATTGCTAAAATAAAATCAATTATTGCATAAAAAGGGTCAAAAAATTAAGGAAAATTCCAACTGTCAGTTCTAGTTTACCACATAAGGTAAATATACCCCTTCACTAGCCCTATCATGATGATTTACAACATCTGGATCACCCATCCACATGAAACTTGGTGTGTACTTTAGATCTACATAGGAGCTCTAAGAAGTATAAATTAAAAGGAACAAATCCCAAACCCCAAGTCATAACCATGAACATTCACATGAAAACATGAATCTACTAGTCCCTAGGACATGATTGGAATAATTTGAACTCGCCAAAAATATATACTCTATACATCTAAGAAACAATCATATCCCAAAAGTCCTACAGAAAAAATCATGTTTCAAAAAATAACTAATAGTTACATCATGTGTTCAATCAACATGCATCTGAAAAATGTAATTCCCTATTGGGATCCATTGATATAAGTTATCCTAGACTATCCATGGTACATTAAGTGAAACAAAATCCATGTTAGATAACTTCTATCTAGGATAGAGCACTTAACTAGAGTGGTAAACTCGCCCAGATCACTCATTATATCCCTAATAATTTCTAACCATAGTAAATAAATATAGTAGAGAACCATATAAAAACTCAGAGCCAATTCATTTTCTAAGATATCTAAAGTGACTCCTCCCTAAACCATGTCTTGGGTAAAAATTTCCTTAATCATAATGGATCAAGGCCAAAAAATTAGAGGTTGATCCAATTGTTGAACCCACCATACAAATAGTGGAACTAGTAGTGTTGATCCACTCTTGGATAACAATTCATGGGTCCACTCTCGGTCCCCATGAGCCATCCAAAAAATAGTCATCTTGGTCTCTCCGTGACCCTTCTTAAGGGAAAACCAAAACTCGGGTCTCCCATGGTCCCCGAGGTCATAGAATAAAGTCAAATCCTACTTGGGACTCCCCTGTTGCACCCAAGATCTTATCCCACACCCATAAAATGATCCAAAACTGGACTAAATTCCACACAAATAGAATTAAACACTCATAGGGGTTCCTTTAGATCATCTAAATCACAAGACATGACTAGTGCAGAAATATCCCAAATGGTCCTCAGTGGCCTCTTACTGATCCTTGATCAACAACACACCTAAAGGGGAATCCAAAAGTGATGAATTACTATAAGGTCATTAAAAATAGTCCTCATAAACACCTCAATAAGAGAAAAACCTCTCAAGGTCTCCTCAGCACAATTAAAACCTACAGTAAATTTCAATATGAGAAAATCTCAAACGACCTTCCCAATAAAAAACTAATACAACGAACTAACTCTCCCATAAGAGAATAAATAACGGGTCTCTCAAACCCATATCAACACTTTTATGGCACCTAGCTATAACCACCATCTCACTAAATCAATCCAGTAAAAGGATCAAATATCCCTAGTCCTCAAACTCGGTAGATAAAAATAAACTACCCTAACCTAGAGAAATTAGTCCCAATAACTAGGGAAAAATCAAGATATCCCCAGAGATACTACTCAATATCACCTTCCAAAATCCTTCTAAATAATTTCAAACAAACCAAACCTAACATCCATAATCCATTCCAACTAATGAGCTTATAACACTCACCTGAGACTTGTAGCTTCCAATCCAACCCACCAAATGATTTTAAAACCAATCCTTAAATAAATAAACCTAATAAACTTTATTAATACAAAAAACTATACATATGACCTGTAAACACTTAAAGGATACCACCATCATGATCTATAAATAATATTTTTTATAATGGACTACTCAAAAGCCTACTTTTGACTCTAGGGAGAAAAATATGAAAAATGTACCAAGGAAAATTATATAGTGTGAACTTTAGGTACATAGTGTGTATCACCAAAGGTCCTCCTTATCTGTGTTCCACTATCCACCATTCATTTAATTCTCTAAATTAAATGGTTTTTCCCTCAAACATAGAGTATACCCTAAATGGGGTCCCTACCCATGTACTGTATCCCTCACTCAATATGTATAAGACTAGAATACATAGTGTGTACCACCCCGTACATGGAGTGTACCCCATATGGGGTCCCTAAACATGTACCTATCCATGTAACCCCTCATGCGGTCTATCCAGACATAGTACATGGACACTATCTTTGAACCTCACATGGGCCCTCACAGTGTACCCTACACAGCTATGGTCCCCCCACCCCATGACACACTTTGAGTCACCACTACAAAGCATTTACCCTTGGTACATAGTGTGAAGTCAAAAAAACTCATATTCCTTAAATAGGAACAATACACGACATGTGTTCTCTGAACCACATTTCATGTTCCTAGGTTTTCCCAAATAGAAAAACCCCAAAATGGGCTAAAACCCCTGATTCCCACTAGTTAAGACTAGATCCACCACCACATGGTAACCAAAAACACATTAAAAATTTTAAACCATAAAAACTACTAATATATGAGTATTTAAGGTGAAAACCCTAAAACTATCATGCCTCCGAATAGAAACCTCCGATGCTTCACATAGAATCTACCACCCACAGCCACCACACTCTAATTCGGACCTTGGGTGAGCCCTCGATGGCACCTCATACCTCTATCATATTCTCTACATCTCCCTCTCTTGGTCTCATGATTCTAGAGGCCAAAGGGGTGTACATGGGAATCCAAATGGGAGAAGGGGGAAAAGAAAAGGAAAAAATAAAAGGGGATGAAGAAAAAAAGAAAAAGGTATTGGAACTGATCGCGTTGTCCATGACAGGTTTATAACTCACCTTAGAAAACTTCTAATTATATACTCAATCTTGAAGATAGAATCTCAATCCTATTCTATATTTAAAAAATATCTGAAAAGTAAAATTCATGAATTAATTAATATTTAACTAATTTAATATTAAATATTCAAGAAAAATTAAATGTCTTGTATTTCCTGTAAACTTTTATCCTAGGGTGAACACCCCATTCTGGGAAAAATAGAGTGGTTTGAAAATTTTTTGATAACATATTACAATTTAAATTATAATTTTACCACTAAAACACTTTTGGGGAAAAAAATTAATGTTTTCCCTAATTTTCATAACTAATGACGATGTGAGACATCACACAGTTTATGTCAAAGTTTTGGAAAGATATTATGAAGGCTCTCAACGCCAAACTAAGTTTGAGCATTACTTATCATCCTTAGATATATGATAAGTATGAAAGAACTATTTATAAATTATAATACTTTTTGAGGTCATTATACCTTTAATTTCTAGATTTATGGGATTAGTATTTAACTTTAGTGGAATTTTTATTTAATGATGACCTTCATTAAAGAATTAAAAATGAACTTTATGAAGCATTATATGGGAAAATATTTTTTTCACCAACTTGTTGAGATGAAGTTAACAAAAGGATGTTTCTAGGCCCAAAACATGTGCAGGAGGTAGCGGTGACAGTATGAAATATTTGAGGTCTTATGAAGGTATCTCAAATAAAGAAAAATGAGTTATTTTTATTTTTGAAGGATCTAGAATTTCAAATAAGGGTTCATGTTTTCTTTAAAGTATATTTATGGAAGGATATTTAATTTTTGTAATGAAATGGAAACTAAGTCTCATGTACATCATGAATTTTGACATTTCAAAAAGAATTAGTGTTGTGCCTCATTATCTGTCAATATAACTTAGACTCTCTAAAGTTCAGGATGTGTTCCATACAAAATTATTGAGGATATATATCCAATACCCAACTAATTTTCTCACCTATATTTAAATATAATATGAACATAATTTATCTTAATGTGAAAATCCTATCCAGAGTCTTAATACTATAACAAGTTTTGTGAAATTGAATGACTTGATTGGTGGTGGTGCTTTAAAAAAATCATTAAATAGAAGAGGCAACAAGGTAATTGGAATTAGATATGATGAATAATTTTCCACATCTACTCTTGAGGTTAAATTATTGAAATTTTAAGGGTGAAACGTTTAAATGAGGGAATAATGTAAAACCCAGGATTCAATTATAGTAAGTACACTTTTTTTATAAAGAAATAATAACATAATGTGTAGATATTTATTCAAGAATTCCATTAAAACATAAATTCATCAATTTAATAAGTTTAATTAAAAAAATAAATTTTTGAATTCAACATGTTAATATTTTATTAAGATGAATGTTTGATATTTTTCTGAAAAATTTGACAATGGGTGAATAGTTAAAAATACTAATTTTAAAAAAACTTCCACTTTTATTTCATTATAATGATGAAATAATAGATTGAATGCCTAGAAAACCATTTTTTAGACCAAATATATATTAAATAATTCATATAATTTATATAAATATATAATTTCTAATATAAAAACATATCCATAATATTTTGGAAATCTATGTAACATTTTTTTACAAATAAAAAAATATTTTTAGTTATTTTCTTTTAATCAAGTATTTACAATGTACCTTTTGTTCTTGGTTTGTTTTAAAGAAAAATAAATCTTGTTTTATTCAAAATAATATAATTATTTACATTGTAATCAAAATATTACTTTATTTTTCTATAAAATTATTTTTATGCTCAAAAAAATAATTTATCAAAAATAGGATTTTGATGTATTTTTTCAAACTTATATTATAATTAATTTTATCAATTATAGAGGTTTAATAATGTAAAATGGATTCTATATATTGATTATTATTAATAATAATTAGTTAATAAGGTTAAATTAATTTTTTTCACAATTAATAGTGACCACAGTAAATATTTATCACCTCAGTTGAAGATAAAATGGATTAAAAAGGTTAAAAATAACAGGACAATGCTTTAAGATAACACAAAAAAAAATTATTAAAACTAATTGGTTTTTTTTTACCTCTATCATATCATATTCTATTATATTATATTTTTCCTTCACTATCATAAGAAAATTAATTTATATTACTACAATATTTTAGGTAATTCTATGTGTGTCCATCCACTCTCTCAAAAAAGGTAAACTCTTCTTCCTCCATTTTTAACAGAATTTCAGCCATATATCTCACCCAATGCCTTCCCAAAAACCTTCTTATAATCCTTATAATTATTCTTGATCTCATGTTCTTACCCTAAGTTCATCTAAATAATCCGTAATATATAAGCCACAGGAGGTATCTCAATGAAGAGGTAATTGTCATACCCGAATCATTCAAATTTTTTCCTTGTTATTATTCCTAAAAACTATATTGTATTCACCATGAAATAAATAATTAATTATAAAAAAATATAATGCTATTTTATTATTATTATGTTGCAACCATTTTCCACCTCCTTTCTATCTTATAAAAAACAAAAACATCACTCATGTGTAAAAGTGTCCTACCATCTCCATGTAGTGGTGTAATTCATTATTAATAACCATTTTATATGGAAGGTTATAAAGATATAATTAATGAAATACATATGATATCTATAAAATAATTATTATTGTATAAATATAATATATCACCTACATTCTAACCCTTCAATTCATTGGAAAATGATAACATCGCTCATGCGTACGTGTCAACCTCCACATCCACAAACAAATGTGATTATTTATTCTGTTAAAAAACATGAATGGATAATTATAAAATTGTATATAATGGATGAAAATTAAATCCATAAAATTTTTAACATTATTTAGATGATTTTTCCATTTAATTATGCTTTTAACCATTGACAATATGTTGAAGTAGTTTTGGTTAAATTCTGTGAACAGCCTTAAAGCAGTCAACATTATAAATAAGAGTTCATTGAATGGAATTAAAATGGTTATAAAGGAACCGTAAAAATGGAATAAATATTAAAAAAATTATTAAAAAATTATTTAATAAATTCAAATTCATTGTATAGGAGTAACAAACACATATGACTAAACAAAGACCCAAGTTAAGAGATTTCTATTATAATCTAATTTTATCTCTAAATTGTTAATATCATAATTACCTTTGAGAAAAATTTATAATTTTAATATTTTAAACCACAAATATTTTCTTACCTTATATTTATATTTTTTTACATATTTATTTTCAATTTATTATCTTCTTGGATAAAGAATCAAAATGTATGTTACATGTAAGGGTATTTCTTTTAAAACTCATGTTTTGACATTTTCCCCACGTCTATTTGTATTCAATATCCATATTTTATTTAAATTATTTTCAGTAATGTTTGTACTATTCTAAAAATATTTGTTAAATTAATTTTTATCCTTTTTTACTTCCCAAAAAAAATCTAAAATAAATCTTTTTGTTGTTTTCTGAATGAGGTAATTTATACTAATGGTGTGAACATAATATTTGTTTTAACGTACACCACATGAAATAATTATATTTATTTTATGAATACTATTTTCTTTGAACATTACATTTAAAATTTCCATGTTTTCTTTCAAAGAAAATATTTTTCTCAATATTTTGAGAATTTTTATTTAATTTCATATCAATATAAATGAGTATTATTTTATTATAAGAGTGTAAATAATTAAAAAAAGTTATTTATAACCTCACTCTTACATGACAATAAAATGAAATTATTTTTAATATATTTATTCTATTTCATTTTCTGATGTATTGGTTTTACTAAAAAAACTCTATTCATGATGAATTAGTGGACTTACTGTACTTATTATGGATTATATATTATTGTGAGATCATTAAATTTTTTGTTATCTTGTTCTAAATCCCTCTCTATTATTCATTGATCTTTATTATTATTCTTCCGGTACTTACTTTAAAAATTATGAATAAATTCAAAATCATTTCTTTTACTTTGATGATGTTTCAATGGTATACTATATATATATATAGTAATATTTATAGGAAGGTTATTAAGTAATTCATTTAGATTGCATGGGAAATATTGTTGTTATGTATTTTGATTCAATATGTATAATTACTCACTTAAATGGAATTTTTATAATTAATTGTTTTTTAATTTCTATATATAAAGAAATAAATTAACATTCAATAGAAATGTGATGTCTGATTATAGATATCCCATCGATGCATCAACAGGTCTCATTAGAAAAAAGAGTATTCATTTCATATTAGATGTATTTGGTTTTTAACTACCAATTTATTAATAATAATATCATAATTGAGAGTATTTGATAGTAATATTAATGATATCTTGGTTGAGAGGCCTTGATAATGATTACCCATAATTATGCATTTTCTCTATTAGTAATTGTGTTTCTATTATCCATGTGATTTTTATGCTGATATTATCCATTTATCTTCATTGAAATCAAGTTTTCTATTTAATTTAATGATTTTTGGTTATCTAATTCTCCCTATTAATTATGCCTTATTTGATCATTATATATTTCACTAGACATAACCCTTACTAAGTATCTAAGATCACCCTTTTTTGTAATCATTTTTCCAAGATATAAAGAAGGATATTAAGAATTATTTCAACAATTAAATAATGCTTCTTATACTATGTTTTTATATTTCTAATGTAATATGGTAATAATGCATGTATCTCACTTTCCATGTATTCTAAACTGATTGATTATTCATGGTATGATTTCTTATATCTTGTACAAATATATTAAAATAATAATTGACTCTAGGTTATTAGAGTCATGGTGTTATACCTTCACCACCTAACAAGGATAGTTTAAAAAAATAATTCAATAAATAATTATAATAACTATAACTAATTAAATATTTTGAAATGATAAACCATATTAATCCTCTCTCCTATTTTAAGTAAAATAAAAGCATCATCCTGGTGTATGTGCGGCCTACCGCCTCTATGGAATAGTGTATTCTATTTTTCATTAATAACTTTAATATCGAGGTTTATGAATGGGTTTAAAGGATTGATATGATTTTATGTAATGAATAAATGTCTAGTAAGATAAATAAAATAACCAATTAAATGTATGAACAAAAAAATCATTATAAAATTAACCATCTTAAAACTAAAACACTAATATGGAAAAAATCTATTTATCCTAAGTAATGGATTTATATAATTTATATTATCCTTATAATTCTTTAAAAAATTTATATATCACACTTATAAATACTAAATAAGAGTATTATTCCACTATTACAAAGATATTTTAACTAACTACCTCATAATCATACATTAATATTGGTATGTTCACTTTTGGGTTGGTTTAACCACCTACTTGAGAAATGCTATGAATTTATATCATGAATGACTATAAGAAATTATTTATTGGTATAATATGATATAAATATTTAAATGATGATTAAGTTTTGTTATAGTATTTTTATATTAATATTTATTACATTAATTTAGAAATCACACTTCATTGGTTAAGAAATCACTAAATGTTCTTATTGTCGATATCATTTTCAGGGATGAAAAATGAAACACTCATCAAAGGAAATTGAACTTTTATAAATAATTATAATTAATCCCTTATAGTAAATGTAGCGACCAGGTAATGATGAACTTTAGCAGAATAATGAATACCAATACTTATATTATAAAACTGTTTTAAATTAATTACGATTACTCTCACCTGATATTGAAAATAATTAAAAACTAACTAATATACATGTGGATAATAAATATATTTGAGGATTATAAAAGTTTATTATTAATAATAAGGTCATAAAATAAGTTATGAATAAATTTATGTTTTTACAAAAGAGGATAGAGCATGTTCAAATAAGAAGGAATAAAAGGTAAGGGTTGTCTTCATCTCAATTTTGATTCTTTGATAAATGTTACATTTTATGCACCATATTTTCTTTTGTATGGTATTATATAGATTTAACATCCCATTATTTATTTATAATTTATTTATTTTAAATTAATGGGATATAATAATCTAAATCAGGTTTTTTTCATCAAATGGACTTCGAATCGAGTGTTAGTCTAGTTGTTAAGGTTTTTGTCTCTGTCACCCTTCATTGAGGCATGTTTTGATATTAGAAACCAATTTTATTTTTTATGGTCTAACTAAACCCACTTGAAATATAATATCTTAAATTTTTTTGACCCCAAAAATGTCAATTTAAATCATTATCTTCCTTACTTAAGACTACAATTGACATATTTTATAAAATATTAGGGGTTTTCAGAAATAAATCTTATTTCTGGAGTTATAATGTTTTTCATTGATCTTAATATTTCATTTTAAAATTATTCCTTATTTTTATCTTGGGAAATAATTTTATATTAAAATCATATATATTGATTAATTCACTTCCTACCAGAAAATGAAACTATGTTGAGGATAATTCACATCCTCTAAAATGATGGTTTGTCATCCATGTCCATTTTTTCATCTTCCCACCAATGTTTTACCTTAATATTTGGAATAAAAAGTAGGTTTTATTTTTTATTTCATTCATACTGCTTCTTTTCCTATTTAAAATGAGAAATCTAGATGGGTTATTAAATTTTGGTTTTCAATAAAGTTATTTTATATAATATTGAAAAAGTTTTACTCCCATTTTATAGTCTAGGGTTTTGTATTAAACTAAAAAATTCCTCAAGATAAAACTTTTTATCCTTTTAAAGGATACATTATTGATGATTTTTTTAAAAAGTAAAAAAAAATCAGAAAATTCAATTCACCTTTTCAAAAATTACTTTTTAAATTAATCTTTTTGTTTTTATAATATGAAAATATTAAAAATGATTTCAAAAAAACTATTCTATGTTTCATATACCATTTGTTTTCATATTCAAAAGTATTTTCCCCCATTGTATTTATGTTTCATGATTAACCCTAAAATCGATATTTTTTTATTTTCATTTTGAGTAATTAATCTCATGTTACCATAAAACCCCAATTCTTGATCTCTTTATTTGTGGTATAATCTAATTTAATTAATAATAAGGGAGTTTTCATCTATGTCAATATACTATAGTCATTAATGTGATATGTTTTGAAGATACCATCTATATTCATTCCCTTTATGGATTATGATCAAGATTTAGAGAAATAATCATGAAACCAATTTCATCACTAGGTTAATAATTCTTTAAATAAATTATGAATGTTCTTCTATGTGGTACACATATTCATGTACAAAATATGATGCGACGGTTGAGTCCAAGATTATATAACCCTCTATTGTTTCGGTTAAAGCCTTATATCTCATGAGATGTTATGTATGGTAATATGGATTGAACATAATGAACTATGGGACTTTTTCCACTATGATGTTCTAGAGATTAAACCTTGACATAGTATTATGTTTTCATGTATAATGTAGTGGTCACAATATTTTGATATTAAAATCCATTGATATTTTATAATTTATGATAAATCCTCATGTTTTGATTTTAGGTTTATGAACCATGATTTATTGGGTATAAATTCTTTATTTTATGTTCATGTTCCATACTTATATTCTCATATCCATATGTTTTTCTTATGATCGCTTATGAACTTTGATTATTATTTATTATGTTTACCCTTACGAAAAATTTGAGATCAACCCATCTTATGCTTCTATTCTATCAGATAATGAAGTAATTTAATATGTGTGTTATGTATATAATATTATCCTGTGTTGAAAAAATTTTGAGTGCTATTGAAATCTTATTGTGGACTAAGCAGTTGGTTGTATAGTGGGAAAAATATCTGTTAGCTGAAGATGAAAGGGGGTTTGTTAGTTAATGCTTTATTCTATGTCTTTAAAACTGTAAACCAAAAGCATGTTGGATTTTTATTATAATGTAATATTTTCTTCATTATATGTAATTATACGATTACATCTTTGAGGTATTATAGTACACACTCTAAAAACCCAATAAGAATATAAATATGATAGTAAATTATCCAAGTTTCATTCAGATATAATCATACTGAAAGACTAACTAGTAGATATTTAATTATCTACTCAACATAAAAATGTGGTAAATCCATCTTATCCCAACCTACAGATGTATGAAATTCTCTATAATTTCAGTCAAATGATGGATTTTTCAGTGTAGTATGTTTCATGCTTATGGTTTAAGTTAGGAATCGACCACATATAAGGAATCATGGGCCCTAGGTCTAGAAGTATGACATATTTTAGTACTTCACTATCATTCTAGTCAAACCTTATTTCCTAGATACCCTCCATTTTTCTATAGAACTGAGAGAATGTCTTATTGAGGCACTTTTAATCACGTAAGAGTTCAAGGATAGATTCACTGTAGTCGAAATATATCACAAAGAGACTGGATCCATTGAAATTCATATATTCATTTACATCATGGAACAAAATCAGATACTATTATATAAGGACATATCAAAACCTTATATATATTGGGAAATATCAATTATGATGACCCATATGTTTATAAATAAAATTCCATTCTGATTGAATAAATTATGTATTAAGTAATTTAGTTATAGAAAACACATGCACTATATTTCATTTGTTATTTTGAACCCTTATAAAATATAGCCATAATTCTATGATGGGATTAAAATAACATTATTAACCATAACCATTAAGATAAATATATATTAATGGTTGGGATAAGTTTTAATTTAAACATAAGTAATAAGTGATGTCCTTCACTAGTAGGGTAATTCTCTACAAATCCCATTTATCAGAGCTTCTAAGGGAGTTGTCATCACTGGTATTTTCCCTTAACAAATCCCAAGCTAAGATTCATCAAGTAAAATTCAAGAGAAAACATTTATTGGGGGAGTTAAATATTATATGGATCTCTCAAATCCATGTGAACTGAATCACCCCATAAATGTATTATTATTGAACACATTTCCCTTGGGTTGTGAACTAGTGTAATATGGTTTCATTTATCAAGGCCCTTGTAGAATGAATTTGAACATTTCATTTTTAATATTTATTATATTTACCCCTTCTATTATTACGTTATAAATAAATAATTATATAATGAGATTGAAAAAATTATATTTTGATTAAAAGAAACTAAAATTATACTTTCTATAAGTAGTTATATATATGGTTTCAATTAAAACACTATTTCTGTTAAATCCATGAGTTATGAAATAAATTTTATTTTCATAAAATAGTTTTATTAAATAATATTTATTTAAAAATAAATTATAATATAATGTAATTAATTGACATTTATAAAGTTATGAATCATTTTTTTCATATTAGTTCCTTTTTCATGACCTAATATGAAGGCCTAGGGAGGATTTTGAGGAAATGAGGGTGTTTGGGGCCTGTTCAAAACCTGTAACCCTAGATGTTGGAAGAAGAAACTAAGCCACAATGTTAGTAGAAACTATGTAACCCACTCCTCATGATTTCTCATAACTGTGTGGGGTGTTCAATGAGTAGAAGTGGGCCACATAGTTTCCCTTAACCATGTGACCCGGGATACGTGCCTATGTGAAGGTTCTCTAATTTTTAATAATGCCACAAAACATAGTTTTTGAATGGTTTCCCAAACCATGTGCATTAATTTTGTGAGATCCCTCTTGAGGAAATGCACGATGCATGGTTTGTTCTTGGTTTGGAAAACCATCTGGCCAAACCATGCACCTCATTAATTTCGGGTAATTTTACCATTTTTCCCTTACTTATTTATATGTTTAAACTCTTCCTTTTCTTATTTCTAGTGGAAAACCCTTTCATTTATTTATTTTTGGATCTCTCCTCAAGATTTACCAAGGATTTTTTATATCTCTCCAAAATATTCTTTGTTTCGAACGTCATCGATATCTTTAGAAAGCCACCAATGATTTCACTACTACTCTTGAACCTTTCTCTGTTTCTTTTATCCTTGATGGAGTTATTTTGGTGTAAGATAACGAAGCCTATTTCAATATTGTTCATCTTTTTTTTTCATTTTCTTTCTATATGGAGAAAATCATAGGCCAATACTATACAAGTGTTCCTCGATAGTCAAAATGTATGTGTTCTAGTAGTTATCCCTCAAAGTTGTGATGCTTTATATTATGCATCATTGTGTCGAATGCTAGTTTCACCAAGGGTTTCCCATAAAATGAATCTTCCTCAAAAAAAAATTCACTATTCTAGATCCTAATGAATCCTTTAGATCCAAAAAGACATTAGAGGTTATTAATATTAACTTGATCCACCCTTTTAGGTGTTCCCTTTATATGTCTATTCAACTTTCATGGTTATATAACCAAAATACCCATTAGTGTGTTTGGTTAGACTTCTAAATAGTGATATCATAAATGATTATAAAAAATCATAGTGGTGTTTCATGGATAGAACACATTTCTATCTATATTGAAATAAATATAAGTGTGTGTTACAGCCACATCTTAACATGAACAATGGTTACAACCTTGTTAAAGTAAAACTTAAATGAACTAAAAACTATTATATCAAATCTTACTAAATCCTTTGACTACTTATTACTATTATGATAAATGGGTATGACTTCTATTCTGCTTTAAAACATAAGGGATTCATGACCCTTTGTTTATGAGATATTGGTATGGCATCCTTTACACCTATGACATGTGGGCATGGAGACCCTACTTTTTTATATAAGAGAACAATGAACTTACCTTTATGAGATACGATCATGGATGTAACACCCCAAGCTTCCATGGTATGCTTCTCTTTGAATAATACAATAGCGTGTGTTGTACGCAACTTTAAGTTCTAACACACCACAACCAATCAAACTAACCGTTATGAATAGTAATACCCACTTTTTGAAATTTTATAAATTTTATATTTTAAAATGGACTTCATTTTTGGATTCGGAATATTGAAATTAGCTTAGGGTGAATTTTTGGTTTTTTTATGAAAACTTTCAATTTGTGATGAATATTGAAAATCATTGAGTTACAGTTTAAAACTCAATTTTTATTTAAATAATTATTTATTTTATTTAAATTTATTTTAAGTCAAAATAGATACATAATCCCTATATAATTTCAATGTAATTAATTGGATTCAGTTTTTAATAATTTTAGATATATAAAAATTTTATTGAACTTTTTACCGTGTTTTACCCGCCTCCAAAGAGTATTTTCAAATTTACATAAAACTTAATTTTACCACTTCTATGAGTTGAATTTCAAAAATCCGAGAGACACTTTTGATATCAGTAATTAAAATCTGGTTCGATGAGATTAAAATAATTTTTGGTGAATAGTAACGTTTTACTTTTATTTACCACGGTTAAAAGTAAATAGGGTATTTAAGGGTAAAAATGATATTATTATTACCCTGAAACATGTCCTAATTCTATTGAATAAGTGAAATTATACCAAAAACAACCTTAGGAATAAAATATGATCCTTTAGGTCAACTTGGATTAGATTAGGACATTTATTATTATTTAATTCAAAGAAGAGTTAAAAGTCTTAAAATCAAAGTTTAATAACTAAACCATTTTTAATATAGGGTTATACATAAGATAAATTCGACTATAAATATTCATTATAAATCTAAAAACATTTCCTACATATTAGTATTTTATTTATAATTTTTAGACATTAAATAATTAAATTTGTCTATGACACAATGATGATGCAGTAACTACCATATTAATGAATGATTATAATAATTGATATTATAAATATCCAAATAAATCTAATTTTAGTGAATTCGACTAATTTTATAGTTTAATATGACATGATATGGTTTATTAAATGTATTTATTTCTAAGGAATAAATTTTTTAGGACTTTAACAAAAAATTATTATTAAATAATGTCAAAATTGAAAAAAATGAGTTTTTAAAATAAATGCAATATTATTGGTTGATATAATAATCCTAAAAATATAAGGTTCAGAAAAAAGTCTTAAATAATATTATATATCTCATTAATGAACCACTTGAGGTTCTCTTGGAATTTTATTTTAAGTTTATTAACCATATAATATAAAAATTCAGAGACATGGTAAATGTCAAACTAATTAACTAAGAGTTAAATCTAGAAGATAAGGTTAATATAGTGACCCAAACCTGTCTAAAACCTATTTGTTGAGTGGTTTTATACCCATAACTACCTTAGACTCTAAATAAATTATTTTGGAGCCATTATAAACCGATAATGATTTTATTATAAAATAATATTTCAATCTTTTCCTAAGGTTCCCCTCACCCCTCTTATATAAAGGCACTTCATCTTCTCTCAAGTTCACACCTTAAAATCCATTTGGATCGGCCAAACCCTGCCCAAATATCCTCTCAAATGTCCTCCCTTTATCCTAGAGGCCTTTCTTTAGTCATAAATACAATCTAAAGAGTCCTTTTGATCAAATCAAAAGAAAGAACTGGGAGAAGAGGTATATATTTCATCACCTCTTTGAAGTTCCTTTCTTCTTCCACTTCCTCTTCATTTTTTGTTTACATTCTAAAATAATAACTCCGGTATATTTTATATACTGTGATGTTATTATAAAAATGTTACAATCATATTCATTATTTTATTCATCCTGTGAATGACATGTCACCATACGTGCGTACGTACGGCTTACCATCTCTACGTCATGGTGTAGTTGTTATTCAATACATTATTATTTGAATGGGTATAATAATGATGTATAATTGATTTAAATAATAAATTTAACATGATAATTATTCTTTATATATGATATTCCATCCAATAATATATTATTTTAATATCAAAAAAATGATATTGTCACTCGTGCGTATGTACGGATTACCGTCTTCACGAACGCGATGAGATTCATCCCCCATCATATCCATTCAAGACTAATTTTTATTTGATAACTAAAAAAATTTTAAAGACTAAATATCATTCTGAATATTAATAATATACATCCTATCCATAACAAACGTTACTTACATAGTAAATCATATAAATGAAAATGAATCAGTTAGCACCTGAAACGATGATACTACTGAAATATCATTAACAAAGCAATATTAGAAGATCATATATGATATCATATTAATGTATATGGTTCCTTTATAATTTAATAACAATTATTTAACCATTATACAGAAGGTTATCCTACCCTCGACCAAGGAAAATAACAAGGTAAGGGTTAATTTCACAGTCTCTTCATTATCTGAGGTTGTTTATATGTAATTATCTACTAGGACCTCTTTATCATCCACATCCATGATTCTTAAAAATGAATTTCAAAACATTTTTACTATTTACCAAATAATGGGTTAAAGTGATTTATACCCTTATTTGACCTTATATTATTTTGAAAGGAATCTTTCCGTCATTTTCCAAAAAGGGTACTTTATGACCTTTTCAAAAAAATTAAGGTAAGAATGTTTTTTTAACTTATACGGTGGGTGAGGCTATTTTTGGCCGTTATAACATTGTTGAAGCTTCTCTTACAATCTTATAAGAATATTTTCAAAATAAATGTTTTCTTTATAATTATTAGACTCTTAAATGATTCTAAAATAGAAATATATATTTCTCTAAAAAAGATTTTTATTTCATCTATGTCAACATCCTTTGATGGATTTTAAGCTTGTTTGAAGTTGATTTATTATGATACAAAACCTCCACATTGTATTAAAGGGTTTGTGATATGTTTGAATGTGGATGTGTTATTTTATACCATTCATGGTTTATGCATAAATTATTTACATTTAATATGCGAGTTTAAATATGAATTTTTATGTTATGTTTAAACCTTTTAATATGAGGAATGCATTGGACTTAGTATGTGACGAGTGGAGCCCCCTATAGCTCCTCGATGCATCGGTAGGTCTCATGAGACAAACTAGTGTCTTGTCACAAGGCCTTGACAAAGTTTTATTTGTATTCTTGGCACAAGGCCATGACTATGTGGTTATGAAGTCTGGAATTATGCATTCCATCCTTATGAATGTGGCTATTGATATTGTATTTGATTATTCGACTAGTAGAATATCCATGTGAATAAGTAAATGGCATTATTTGATTTTATCTTTTCCATATTTTTCTTAAGTTCAATTTTAAAAGTCTTTTGTTATTTTTAAGAGGTTGTGTCTTAGTCTAAAGACCAAGGCACAATTTATTGAATATTAAAGAAAGGATTTACATGAGTCTGAAGGATGGGATTTTCTTACAATCTTTGTCATACAAATGATGAAATTCATGGTTGATCTCAGATTCTCATTAAGGATAACAATATAGCATAAACATTAATAAATAATCATAAACATTTAAGGAAATGTATAATACAAGAACAAATGCCTTTGTTTAAAAGTATTTTGTTTTTGTCTTATACATTTACTTAAATGTTTATGCTTATTTATGAAAGTTTCCTCTATATTGTTATCCTTACTGAGCATCTGAGCTCACCCCTTTCTATGTTTTATTTCTTCCAGGATGTGAAGAAGTATTTTATGGCTGACCTAAAGGGATAGTCTGAGGGGATATGAGTGTGTTCTATGAAAATAATTTTGTTTTAGTTTTTTATTTTAAAATGTAATGTAAAACTCATTAATGTATCTAGTATTTCCAAGGATACTAAACTGATTGGTCTTCCGGGACATGATTTCCTTGTATCATGCTAATGTTATGTAATAATACATAGACTCTGGGTAACTGGGCTCAGGGAATTACAATGGAATACCAATATTGTGACAGAGGTATGGAATCCCTATAGTGTGTAACATATTCATGGTGAACCTTATAGCTTATGATGAATGGTCATGGTGACCCTTTTGAATTTTGATGAATAGGCATGGTGAACCTTATGAATTTTAATGAATGCGAATGGAGAAACTTACTGATTATGATTAATAGGAATGAAACCCCTTATGTATTATTATAAATGTTCATGGTGACCCTATTAATATGATATTGATCATGGAATCACTTTTTCTCATGATATCGGGCATGGAGTCCCTTGAAACTTGAGATATTCATGCAAATAATCATGGATTTTTGAGTTACAGCTTAGGTCCAGACTAGTAGTAAAATCAATACATATGGATGTAGATGTCACTATGTAAATAGAATATATATATCTGTGTGTGTGTGTGTGTGTGTGGTTACTTATTCAGAGATCGTCCAGTATAGGAAAATGATGGTAGTGTCCACCTGGTATCCTTCTAAAACAATATCTGGCCCCTTTACAGTTTTATTACAACTTGTCATTATTATATCTTCACACTACTCATATTATATACACTAACTGGTTACATATAAAAACCATTTGTGGTATCCTACTAAGTTTATCTCACACTCTATTTGGGCCACTTATGGTACCCAATAAGATTATGTGGATGTAGTTAAATATAGAGTAAAGTGTATAATTTTTTAATCTTTAGTGATAATATCATTAGAGCGGGGAAACACAGAACTAAGATATGGATCGCAATGCTATTAGAGATAAAATTTGTGGTTGTTTTGTTCTTTTGATACATGTATTTTACTAAATACATGCTACCACATCTACCTATTAAATTTGTTAAATACATGACATTACTTCATTTTTTATATGATATTAGATATTGTTGTTAATGGTTATCTATCATAATTTGATTATTTACCTTCCTCTTTAAATTGATATTATGAATCCACTATTTATCTATTTATTTAACCCTTATACTATTATAATAATGAGATTATAGTCTCCCCAATGTACAAACTTGAACCCTCATTGTTATTCAGAAGCCTTTGGTGTATGGGGAGGTGCGCTTGAGGACATGTGACCCACCAGATTGGGGAACCGTTTAGTGGCTCTCGAGCCAGTTTGTTACAAATTGGTATTAGAGGCAATTTTATTTTAATTTTTTCTTATTGTTTTGTAAATTTAGAAAAGATATTAGGATGATTCAGAATTTGGAAATGAGTCTTTTCTATGGAGTATCTAACCCACATATGGGGAAAACATCGAATTTCCTAGGAATGGGAAATTATTGTTCTTTATTTCACTAATTACTGTTGATTTGATTCAACCATTGGGTGACAAAAATGATATGTGGTGTTATTATTATTATTATAATGTGGGATTATATTTACCCTTAGCCAGATATGTCAAGGAAGCATTGATCATGCATCATTTTAGGTACTTTACCAGACTAATATTTCATACATTGTGCCTTTCCATGTAGGATTCATTTCTTGACTGCATGATACTTGTTTTATGTTCCTAGAATGAGATATATTTTATGAAACTATCAATTCTATAGGAAAAATAATATTTTTTAATGGGTTATTAAAGTTTCTACATTAAACTAAATGGATTTTTCAAATATAGATTGATAATGGTGCCTTAACTAACCTGTTATACCATTTTTGAGTTATGTAATTGAGGTTACATAGATAGGGACATTAGTTGACATGATATTCATGAATTTAATTTTTAATCTAAAGAGTGCATGTACCTTTATAGATTGGGAGTGATGGTTCATATAATTGAATCACTTAATATTACGTGTTACATTATTCTATCGAATGTAAAGATTCTAATGAAGTTAAATTAATAATAAATTTTAATTTACAAAGAAAGAACTTATATAAATTGGAAATTAAACTTCAGATTACTATTTTATTATGTGAATAAAGAAATTAATAAATCTCTAAGTTAAAACATGGTTACCTATAAATGGGAATACTAATTGAAAATTAAATGGTTTTTTCATCGATAAATTGAAATTTATAATCGATATACGTGGACCCTTACAGTGAAACTGAGAGCTTCACCTAGACCTAACCTTAGTAGTGGAAAGTAGGTTTTGTCTCTAGTGTTCTTTATGACCAATATTATCACCCAGATCTAGATTTAGGAGGAGTTATATGGTTATTAATTTTAAAAAGGATGGGTTATACCTATCCGATTCATGTATATGTGATCTTTATCATTATTAAAACCTCTATGTAGTGTGTGTTTCACATTTGTATAGAAATTTAACCATTATTTACTCTAGTCATTTTTTAAGAGGGTGCTAATGACCATGCTCCAAAGGTAGTGGTCCATGAGTTATCAGTGCTAATTTTAGTAGTTCCACCTATGGCACCACATGTTATCCCTGACGTGAGCAATGAATTTTTATTTTGATGATATTTTTTTGCTTATGTATACTATATGGGGAGCTCCACAACCTACCCTTTATATAGACGAGTTGACATGGTAGTTTTAACAATATCATCCACCTAATTTTTCAGGGGATGGGGCCCCCAGGCTCTAGAGTTATGGGTTGATTTTTTCTTTTCTATTTTTAGCACCTAGATACACCTCTAGAGAGTATAAAGAAGATTGTTTATAGATATTTTGTTTGGATCCATAAAATTTTGGTGGGATATTCTGAGTTAGGAAGGTCTGTACTAGGGAGTGATTTTGAGGGATTTAAAACTAGCTTCTATGACAACTTCTTCATTAATACCCTGAGGGATGATCATGACAAAGAGTTTGTGAACCTGCATAAGGGTTCTATATCCACTATGAACTATTCATATTGTTTTACTAATCATAAGTTCTTTGTTCCAATCTATACTATTGATAAACCAGTGAATGTGAGATAATTTGAGGATAGGCTTATGCATCCTATTTGATCTCTGGTAAAGATTTTCTAATGGACTATCGTGTATGATATAGTGAACCAGACTATGATCAATGAGAAAAACATGATTCAAGATGACAGTTTCAGATAGATCGGTTCATAACTGAGACAGGAAAGTGGTTAGACTAGTAATCATAAGTGATGCTTTAAGACTGTACATAGGAGTAACGACAACTAGGTGACACCCACTGACAGTTATGTGGTTTTTCAACATTGGGATAAGGTAGATAATTAGAATACCTAGTGTTCCAAATACCTTTTTGAGTGTAAATATTTTGGAAGACTGGTTCATCTTAATAGTTTTCTTAAGAACTTATTATCTCTTCCTTGTGGGGGAGGATCCATATCATCCCCACCTATAAGAGCAGGCTCTGTAGCACCTTCCCAGGATGGTATCTAGAGTACTACTGGACACATAGAAATAGAATGAGGACATAGATGAGGTATCCAGGCTTTAGATGCATAGTTCTAGTAGAGTGGACCTCATCAGTGTTGTTAAGTTTCGACACAGGGTCGTGGATCAGGTCGGATTTATTTAGTGCAGCCTATACTAGAGGAGCAGGGTGTTATGCCATCTACGGTTTGAGATAATTTTCTTGTAAACTCTATTATCATGCATGTCATATTCGATATAGTTGGTTTACATTTCTTTATCTCTATGACTATTGTGTAAATCCTTAAGCATATTATTGAGTACTTAAATGGTGTGATGACACTTTACACCCCATTGGGAATACGATCAGAGAGTGTGTTCCAGTTCAAGTAATTCCCCCATGAGGTAGCCATCCATCATTTCTAGTTAGACCTCTTCATCCTCAAGATGATGAGATTTGGTTTCATTCTCGGGATGGACTAGTTAGACCCCTTTCATGCCTATGTGGATAGTTATTATTGTAGGATATATTTTACATCACCAGAGGGTGCTAGTTATATTCACAAATTCAAGTGGGATGTTTATGCAGGTAGATCTAGACTAGAGTATCGTGTGATAGGTAGAGTGACCGTCTAGATTACTCACCTTTATATGAATGATCAGGGGTCACATAATTCTTATTTCCATATTGTAGTGGACCATTTCATGTATGTATTCCCTAATAAATTCCCTAGACTACTTCCTCAGAGAGAGGAATACATTACTATCAGGATAGTTCCTCAAGCTTCACCAGTATCCATTCCTCCTAACAGCATGGCTACTACTGAGTTATAAGTGCTCAAGAGGTGGATATAGGATTTAGAACACAAGGGTTTTATATGGACCATTACTTATCAATTGGGTTCACAGGTCATTTTCTCCAAGAAGGTAGGTAGAACCCTCATTATTTTAGTGGATTACCAGAAGTTGAATCAGATTACTATGAAGAATCAGTACCCCTTACCTTGGATAAATGAAATATTTGATCATCTCTTAGGAGATAGATTGTTATTTATGATCAACATGATGTCAGGATATCACTAGGTGCATGTTAGACCTTTGGACATACCACATAAAACATTTTATAGCTGTTAAGGTACTTAGGAGTATTAGGTGATGTCATTCAATATCATGAACATGCATTTCGTTTTCATAGATTTGATGAATCAGGGTTTCCACCCATTTTTGGATTTATTCATGGTTGTTTTCATAGATGACATCTTTTTGTATTCCCATACTAAAAGTGAACATTAAAGACATAAAGATTTCATTTTTAATACACTGAGAGGGAACCAGTTGTATGGAAATATTGATAAATAAAACTTTTGGATATATAAGATTCACTTATTGGGTTGTATTATCTCATATACAGGATAATCAGTTGACCTAGAGAAGGTGGGAGATATAGTTTCCTAGTATAATCTTAAGAAAATATTTGATATATAGAGTTCTTAGGGCTTGCTTGTTATTGTGGGATCTATATTTAAGACTTATCACACCAAGAATAACCTCTTATAGGCTTGACTAAGAAGGTTGTGAATTTCTCATGGTCTTCAGCCTATGATACAAGCTCTTAGAAGCCGGTAGGGAGAATGAATTCATCTCCAATCCTGATTCTTCAAGATATAGGAAAAATATATACAATATATTATGGTGCATTGGGTATCAGGCTAGGAGGACTTATAATATAGGAGGAGTGATTCATGATATATGGTATCATCAATTGAGTCCAAATGAGAGGAACTACCTAACACATTATCTTGAGTTTTTTTTGTTCATGACTTGTAATATTAGAGGAATTATTTTATAGTAGATCATTTTGTGGTGTACATGAACCAAAAAAGTCTCAAGTATAAATTTACATAGCATGATTTGAACCTTATGAAATGAAGATGGGTTGAATGTCTACAATCCTTTAACATCAATCTAGACTATACTCCAGTGAAAGGAAATGTATTAGAACATTTTATGAGTAGGAAGACTCATAAATTGGTAGTTCAAGAGGCTAGTAGTGAGTGATAGCTTATGGCCTTGTTTTATTAAATGCACAAGGAGGTGCGAGATATTCATGGGAAGAAATTTATCTTATATCTAGAAGTGACTTTCACAATTTTGTATAAAGTGAGGATGATATGGTTATCATATTCATAAGGCTTAGTACTAAGGGAGAGTGTTTCAGATGAGGACTCATCGCTAAGTTTGAATTTGGATAGGGATGAGACATTGCACATACATTCGAGTTTATGGGTTTCAGTAGGCATCCGAAAGGATCTGATGTGGGAATTTCATATCTTATCTTTGGAAGTACATCTCTGTGTCACTAAGATGTATCGAGACTTACGTCACCAGTATTTGTGTCCTAGTATGAAATGGGAGATATCCATCTTTATTACACAGTTTTTCATCTATCAGTAGGTGAATGTGGAAAATTAGTGACCGGTATGACTCTTACAGTCATTGTCTATCCCCAATTAGAAATGGGACGATGTCTCTTCATTTTTCATGATAGGTTTTCATAGAGGAAATGATATATTTTGGGTACTTATTGAAAGATTGGATAATTTCACCCACTTATTATATATTTTAGAGACCTTATTAGTAGACAAGCTAGGAAGGACATATGTTAGGGAGAACATAAACCATCATGGAGATCCATGTTCTATCCTATCTAAAAAAGATGCACATTTCACATCGTAGTTCTGGAAGGGCATACATAATGCCTTATGTACACAATTGAATCTGAGATCAACCTATCACCCATACACTGATGGTTAGACAAAACGTGCAATTAAAGTGTCAGATAACATTCTCAGAGCATGTTTACTTGACTTTAGTGGTTTTTTAGTAGAATAATGTACCCCTAGTTGAGTTCTCTTGTAATAATAGCTTTAAATCTACCATTCAGATGGATCCTTATGAGGTTGTCAATGAAAATAACCTCTATGATGGTTGGGGGTATGGAAAGTAGCACTATATGGACCACATATTATTCAGGAGACTATATAGAAGTTGTGATTAATCAGGAATCATGTGATGACCACTCAGTGTAGGTACCATTCATATACCAACCATCATCGATGGCCTTCTGATTTTGAGGTTGGGAATTGTGTTTTCTTGCGAGTTTTCCCAAGTATGGGGCATAAATGGATTCATAAAAAAGGGAAGTTATCACCTCATTATGTCAAGCCCTTCAAGATTTTGGAGAGATTTGTCCTGGTAGACTATCTATTATTGTTACCTCATAGGTTTTGTTCCACGCATGAGGTCTTCTAAGTATCTTAGTTGTGTTGATGTCATTCTAATCAGTCACATATTCATTATCCCGACGAGGTTGAATTATAGGTTGATCCATCCTATAAGGAGAATTTTATCCATATTTTTGATCATATCATGAAGGATATATGAGGTAGGTATATCCATCTATCACAGGTGATATGGAAACAGGGCTAAGTACAAGATGAGACCTTGGAGTGGGAAGCTGATGTACATGCTCAGTGGCTTGAGATTTTTTTAGGGGGTTACATACTACCCTAAGAAGGATAACTTAGGGATGAGTTTATTCATATAAGGGGAGGTTGTAATGACATGACTTTATAAGAATGAACATATCATATTTTCATTTTAGTTCTATGTTCAAGACCTAATATAAATGACTAGTGAGGATATGAAGGAAACGATGGTGTTTGGGGATTATTTAGAGCTTGAAACCCTATCTAGTGGAAGAAAAAATTGGGTTTCATAGTTAATATAAATTGTTCTATCAAGTTTTCATGGTTTCTCATAACTATGTGGGGTGTTCAATGAGAAGAATTGGGCTACATGATATTCCCTAACTATATGACCTGGGGTGAATGCTCATGTGAAGGTTATGTAGTTTTTAATAGAGCCACAAAGCATGGTTTTTGCATGGTTTCTTATACCATGCGCATGAACCTTGTGAGCTCACTGTTGAGGTAGTATATATCACATGGTCAGTGCATATTTTTTCCAACCATGCACCTCATTAAAGTTGGAAGATTTTACCTTTTTTCCTTTACCCCTTTATATGTTTAAACTCATCCTTATTTTCATATTTCCAGTAGATAGCCCATTGATTTGTTTGTATTTTTATTTATCCTCAATACTAACCTAGGATTTGAGATATCTCTCCTATCTAGACTCCAATTTGAACATCTTAAATCTTGTTAGATATCCACTAGTGAGTTCTCTTTTCCACTTTCACCTTTTACCATTTCTTTTCTCCTCGACAGAGTTATTTGGATGTAAGCTAATATGCCTTATTTCCAAGTCATTCATCTATTTTTTTTACTTCCAATTTTTACAAAATAGTGGTTGATACTTGTTTAGTGTTCCTCGATAAGAATAGGTAGGTAGTCTTGTAATAATTCCTCAAAGTTATGATGCTTTATATTATTTTTCATTATTCAGAATGATAGTTTCACCAAATGTTTCCCCTAAAATGAACATGCCATGAATTTTTTCCCCTAATTATAGAACCTAATGACTCTTTTATATCCAAAAAGATGATGGAAGTTATAAACATCAACATTATCCACCCCTTTGGGTGCTCCCCTTATATAACAATTTTAATTTCATTGATATATAACCAAAATAGCCATCGGTGTGTTTGGTTTGACTTCTAGCTGTTGATATCATAAATGATAATGTATAATCATAGTGTTTTAGCATGGATAGCACACTTTTTTACTATAATTAAATGAATATAAGTGATTTCTACAACCACATCACTTGCATAACATAATCAATGGTCACATCCTTGATAAATTAAAATCCCAACAAACTAAGGACTATTCTATCATCTCTTACTAAATCCATTGACTATATAGTTTTGTTATTATAAATGGGACCATATTACCTTCTACTTTATGATATATGATCATGATGACCCTATGTTTATGTGATATGGTCAGGCCATCCCTTACAGCTATGAAATATGGGAATAGAGACCCTACTTTATGATATTCGAGTTTGATGACCCAACCTTTATGAGATACAAGCATAACAACCCAATATGATGATATGGTCATGGAATCCATATATTGTGACAAATGGGCATGGGGACCCTTATAGATTGTGATGAATGGGAATGGATACACTTGTGAATTTTCATGAATGGGCATGGTGACCCTTATGGATTATGATGAATGAGAATAAAGACCCTTATGGATTTAGATATATGAACATGGAAACCATACTAATAAGATATCAAACAAGGGGTCCCTTTTTCTCATGATATCAGGCATGGAGTCCCTTGACACTTGAGAGACTTATGCTACTAACCATAAACACCTGAGTTATTCCTTAGGACTATCCAAGTAGCAGTATTCAAACATATGTCTATATATGTCACTACATTATCATACCATATATATCTATACATATGGTTAATTGTTTAGAGACCATCCAATATAGGACGAAGTAGGAAGGGTCAGCCTTTTATCCTTCTAGAACCAAATATGACCCTTCTAATGTTTTTATTACTTCTTATAATTACTATATGTTCACACTTATCATATTATATGCATAGACTGGGCAGTTATAGACACCATTGGTGGGGCCAACTGAGTTTTTTTCACATACTATCTGGGCCACCGATAGTACCCCGACAGATTAGGTGGATGTAGGTAGGCATAGGGGCAAGCACCCTATTTTTTAAGCTTGAGAGATTATAGCATGTGAGTGGGGAAACACAAGACCGATATATGTCTCATGATGCTATTGTACATAGAATTTTTGGTCATTTTATTCTTTTGATACATGTATTATACTAGATGTATGTTTCCATGTCTGTCTATTCCTTTTGTTAAAAATAAGACATTAATTTATTTTTTATATGATATTGGATATTGTTGTTGATGTTTATTAATTAAACTTATATTTTATACCTTCCACTTTCAATTGATATTATGATTACACTATTTATCTATTTATTTTACCATTGTGCTACTCTGATCATGAAGGTATAGTCTCACTACTATACAACAATAGACCCTCACTACTAGTCAAGAGCCTCTAGAATATGTGGAGGTGATCTTGAGTCCATGTGACCCACTAGATTAGGGAATCATTTAGTGTCTCTTAGGTTGGGACATTAAATATAATTTAATGAAGTCTCGTGTAATTTTTATAAAAATCAGAATATTGTTTGTGTCAAGAAAACTAGTATTTTTAATAAATACGGATTTTAATTTAAAATTATAAATCCATATATTTATAAAAGTTTTTTTCTAAAATAATTATAATTTTTTAAATCATTAAATTAAAATTATTCAGTCGTGAATTTTTTATAATTTTCTGAGATAGCCCAATTTTTTTGTAAAAATTAAACATGATATAAATATAAAGTATGCGTTATGACATAATAATATCACCAAAGTGATATAATAAATACTATAAACTTTATCCATGACCAAAATATATTCCCCATTTAATATAATTTTTTTTATGTTATTTGATTAATTTTAGAAACCTATAATTAATCCTTGAAAACCTATATTATATTTTTAAGGTAAGACAATAATTCTTTATGAATATGACTAACTTACATATCATGAATGGTATTATTTTTAAGATTTATGTTCTTATAATAATAAAATATTGGAATACACTTCTCTATGGAAGAAACCATGGTAAGGGACTATGGGATGGTTTGTATTTTTTTATTTAATTACTTGAAATCCAAAACCTATGTTTAGAAATTAATAAAGAATTCCACTATGTTTTACTATGAAAAACCAAAAATTCTATCATTAATCTTCACTAAAAAATTATTTATAATGTATTTAATCTCCCTATTCCTATATAAATCCCAACCATGGTGTTCCCAACCTCTTAAGAAGCTCCTTCCGTGCTTTTGAAATAATCCTTTCAAGTAAGAGAATCACTTCCTCTTCCTTTTTATTCAAGTACTTTCTTTGTATTATGCATTTTAATTTCCAGATTATTATTTTTTGATGTGTTTTTAAACATACCTTTACAATAATAATTATTCCCAAGTAATTATATACCACCTTTAACTCTCATTATACCTTTCCATGAACCTTTATGTACACTCATTATGCAGCTAAAATTATCTCACGATTTTTCATTCCAAACTTTTGTATTGGGAATACCCATCCCCATTTCCACTCAAGTGTATTCACCAATATGTAAATACTCTTAATTTATTATTGAATTCAAATTATTTTAAAAATACACCTTAATCATAAGATTAAATTAAATTAATTACATTCTTAATTTGTATGATCTATTTGGAACACAAATTATTGTACATGATATGAATGTAACTAGTGGCCCCTAAATTATATATCCCTTCAATGCATTGGGTAATGTTTTTATCTCAATAGGTGACATGCTTGTTTCAGGGGTTGTTGTCCTAATAACACTATATTTTGTTGTCTCAAAATTTATCCTTAACTTATGCCTATAATATCTTGTTATATATTATTTTTTGTATTTTTGTTATGCCTTATTGTTATCATTTCTTGTTATGATTCGATATTAATCATTATGACTTTTACATACTATATCACTATGAAATGACTCATGACTTAGATTTATTTATTTTATCTTGTTAATATTTTGTTACTCTATTACTTGGATTTATAACACACCCCTTTCTTATATATACCCTCAGGTTATCCCATACAGTATTACAAGATCAATGGGATTTTAATACATGTTATAGAGTTTTTAAATAATTTCATTTTATCTACATTTCATATTATTATGATATGTATCTAATAACCCAAATAAATCTGACTATTTTTATTTTTTTATTATGTTATGTATATCCTAAAGTAATAAATCATGAAATAAATTGTGTAAAATATATGGTTTTTTCTAGTTGGTATCAGAGAAAGGTCCAATTTTTTTAAAGGATTTAGATTAGAAAATATTAGTTAAAACCATTAGCATACTACTAATCCTAGGAAAACACCCCTAAATTTTGGTAAAGTATAGATTGAGTGTTTTATAAGAAAAAAATCCCTATATGGATACTACTAGTGGATATGGCTCTAACATTGATGTACCTAGGTGAAATAACCTAGAAATGGATCATTGGGTATTAACTCGACCTGTACCAGGTTCATGATAAAGAGGCATTGTTTTACACCCAGTTTGACACACCTAGAGGATAATATTTGGTAAATTCAAAATCTATTTATGATCCATTATTAAGGGAACAAAAATTCTAAGGATGTTTAATATTAGGAAGTAGGCCATGGATAACATAGATTGAAATCTATAAATTCATAGGTTAAGAAATATATGTCATTTATGAATTATCCCTTCAATTTTTATAGTTTCCATTTTATATTTTTAAGAATATCAAAATTATCATCCTTAATGTTCCCTTTATTTTAGTCAGTGGCTAGAAATCGAAGGAATTGAGTTAATAACCATTACTATGGGAAATGTGATGAATGCCCAAATGAGATGCCCAACCCGATGCGAGCATGACTCAAGAAATTCATGATAATAATTATACAGTTAACTAATGTTTTAAATAGAATATTTAATTGTTGGTAACACCCACATCCCTCAATAAAGATCATGTCTTAATTGAGGCCTTTATATGATAAATTCCACCAACTTTCAGTGGATCTTCTAATCCATTTATTAAGAAACAACGAGTCAGATCAATTGAAATCATCTTATATATAATTCAATTATATGATAAAGATAACATTTTATTGTATATTTATTTAATGGAAGGATAATATGATAAATAGAAGATGTTTATCTTGAACAGAATTCCTGAGGAAGAGATCAAAGTGATGGAGTGAAATAAATTTAGGAAAATATTTTTCGATTAAAGTTTTCATCACACTCTCTAACTTAAAATGGAGAGGGAGTTACTCATACTTAGCGGAAATTTATGATGAATTCATCAGTCTATATGAGTTATATATCACAAGACTTGCGTGATATAAATATGGATTCTTCATTAACCCCAAAAGTAATGTTCACCTCTTATTTAGTCAGATAATGAAGAATCTATGATTATATTTGGTGATTTAAAACTTTGAAAACTATGAATAAATTTTATGTTTTGCCCTCAAAATATTAATGGATATTGGTGAATATCAAGGGTCTTATGTGTCTAGATATAAGAAGCGAGGAACAAAGTTTAATTCTAGTGGGGTGATGGAGAAAATTCATGATGGTAAGAAATTACAACATCCCACTTGTCCAAAGTGCAAGAAAAACCATCCCAAAAATGTATTTATGGAGATAATAATATGATTTACATGTGTAAAGTAGGGGAACCTAGCTAGATAATTTCTATAGGAGAAACCCACTGATGTGATGGAATAATTAAATTTCTTATCAACCCTCATCTGATTGTCTAATATTTAAACTGTAAAGAATAAGGAAACTATGTGAACCAATGAAATAAGACAATGGTTGTAAAATATAACCAGTGATAATAACCTTCAAGGCCTGAAGAGTAGGGGAATTCATATTCCACCAAACCTACTAAGGTGGATCCTAAAAATAAAGTAGTGGTAGATATTCTAGTTATTCATTCAAGGATGGAAAACATACTATTTGTTTATTCTTCTTTGCATTCATTAATATCATGAAAGTTTATATGAACTATTCAAACACCACCTAAAATAATGGAAGTTGAGCTATTTGTGAAAATAGAAAATGGGGAAATTATTTCATCCCAAGGATATAACTTATCCTCTATCAATATTTAGAGGTTGAATTTCCTAGTGAACCTTGGGATACTCCATTTAGAGGAATTCAATGCAATCCTAGGTATAGATTGAATTTACTTGTATAGTTCCAATAAAAATTGTATAGATAATGAAATCACCCTTCTTATCAGGAATAAGAATAATATAATCCTTGATGGTATTCCTATTGTAAAATAATATGCTGATTTTTTCCAAAAACAGTTGCCTGTTCATCCTCCAATAAAAGAGGTAGAGTTCAAGATAAAACTTATACATAGAGATTTAACAATTTCCAAAACACTATATATAATAGATATTATTAAACTTGAAGAGTTGAAGAATAATATGAAAGAGATCTGGGAAAGGGGTTTATACGCCCAAGTACTTCACTGGGGGGTACACCAGTCTTTTTCATCAAGAAGAGTGATGGATCAATGTGCCTCTGCATTTATTATCATGAACTCGATAGGATAATGATATAAAATAGGTATCATATACCATAGATTTATGAATTTCTCCATCAGCTATGTGTATCCTAGTACTTATCTAAGGTTGAAATTCAGTGTAAATATTATCAAGTATAAGTAAAGAATGAGGATATCCCCAATACTATATTTCATTCAAGGTATGGGAACTATGAGTTCATAGTGATTCCATATTGAATCACTAACTCTCTATCAATATTTAAGGACTAAAGGAATAGAGTCTTTAGGGATTTCCTTTAATATTTTATGGTAGTATTTATAGAATATATTCTTCTCTACTCAAAAAGTAGAGTAACCTGAGGATCATTTGAATGTTTTACTAAATCCTTTTTGAAATAAAAATTTATATACAAAGTATAGTAAATGAGAGTTTTGTGTGGAGTATGTAAAATTCTTGGGGCATGTTATATATAGAAAATGGGTATCTGTGGATCCTTTAAAGATTGTATAAATTAAAGTATGGCCCATAATAATTTTTATGATGGATATCCATAGTTTTCTTTGGTTATTTAGGTGTTATCATTGATTTATGAGAAACTTATGGTGATTGTAAACCCCACTAACATAGATAAATCATATGTAAGTGAAGTTTTTCTAGACCAATTAATGTGATGAGAGATTTAAAAGTTAAATAATAGGCCAATCACTACACATGTTTCCACATTACCCACTAGTGGGGAAGAGTTTGTGATATATAGTGATGTATCCAAAAAAGTCTTTGGTTGTGTACTCCTGAAAAAATAGTAATGTGGTATCCTATAATTCCCATTAATTAAAGATCCATGAGAAGAATACCAGATGCATGATCTGGAATTTTCTACAGTGATCTTCACATTGAAGATTTGGTGACATTATATCTTTAGGGTAAAGTGTGACATATATATGAATAAAAAAACCTTGGGTATATATTCACAAAAATGGTTCTCAATATGATAAAAAACATTAGTGAGATATGATCAGGTATTATGATTCTTCAATATATTACTATCCTTGTAAGGAAAATAATGTCTAGATGCTTAGAGTAGAAAGGATCCTAAAACCATATCTATGATGAAGTTTGAAATCGAACCAATATTATTGTATAATAAAAGTATAGACATGGGAATCATAAAAATAACTCTATACAACCTTGGTCAAATAAATTCTCAACCATCCATTCTTTAAAAGATCAAGGATTCCCAAAGAGATGATAATGAGCTATAAAGAAACGTAGTAAATATTATGGATTTCAACATTTATAAATATGGATTTATAAGATTTATAACTTCGATATGGGTCTGCAAAAATTATAACTAAATAGGTAACTTCTATACGGTTTGGATAGTGCGTCCTTTTTTATTAATCCAGGAAGCACTAAGATATATTCAGATTTGAATAAAATATTATTTTGGGATAATATAAAGAGAGAAATTCTATAAATTGTATCCCGATTCTTGGAATGATAACAAGTCAAGGGTAAACGATTAAAGTATAAGGGTATGATAAAACCATTTGCAATACTATTATGGAAATGAGGAAACATTACCATGTATCTTATTGTAGGACTATCCAAGAAATATAAAGGAAATAACACTATTTGATTGTTAGTTGGTAGGCTTAAAAATTCATCTTATTTCATGGTTTACAATGAATATTTATATCCTGACTAAATCATTAAGATACATATAATATAAGTTGTAAGACTTAATGGGATACAAATATCCATTGTTTCTTTTTAATATCTAACGTTTATCTCTAGGTTTTTAAGAAGCCTCCAGCAAGCATTGGATGTATAGCTAGGTTTTAGTACTACTAATCAACCTTAGACAGATGGTCAGTATTAGACATGAATTAAAACTCTAGAGGATATGTTGAGATTTTGTTCAATGAATTATCTAGGATGTAGGGATTAGGACAATCCCCTAGTGGATTTCACATATAACAACAAATTCTATTATAGCATTCAAATGGAACCTTGTGAGGATTTACATGGGAAGAGGTGTTAAACTCTAGAATTATGGGATGAAGTTTAAGAGAAGAATCCCATAGTATGTGATCATATCCATGATATGAAATAGAAGGTTTAAATCATTCAACTTTATATTAAATATGTGAAAATTTGAAATAAAATCTATGTAGAAAATCATTGAGGAGACCTTGAGTTTAAGATTTGAGATAAGGTTTTCCTTAGTATATCATTATGGAATAAATCAATGAGGTTTGGGAAGAAGTGAAAACATATTCCTAGATACATTGACCCCTTTGATGCCATTGATCACATCATAGATTTTTTTATTAACTACCACTCATGCCTAACTTGTCTTAAGTGCACAATATGTTCCACGTATCCCTTTTCAGAAAGTACATACCAAACCCCTCACATGTTCTAAATATAGAGGTTTTCCCTTTTTATAATGCTATTTTATACAATTATAATCCATTGGGGATCTTATATCATAGAGACAAAGTTTTATGAAACAAAAAAAACACATGGTAAAAGTACTATGGTAGAATCACAAGTTTGAGGATGCAATATGGGAATTGGAAGAGGTGTTGAAATAGAAATACCCTCACCTATTTTAGTATATGAATTGAAATTTTGAGGGTGAAATTTATGAATGGGGAAAATGTAATGACCCAAAATTTTATAATTGAATTTTACTTTTTAATTAATAAATAAATTATAAAGTAATTTTTTTATAGAAAAAAAATTCACAATATTTTGTTTATTATTTTAGACTGTTATAAATCATATCCATAATTGATTGAAAAACATAAAACATCATTAATCATAACAACCTTTGGTAAAATAGTTTTTTTATAGTGTCCATTAACATTATTATATATTAATAATTATGATAATGACTAATTATCACATAAGGATGAAGTGATGACCTCAGTCAGTAGGATCATACTCTATGAAACCAATTGGTTAGACCTTTTGATAGAGATGGTATCACGAGAATTTTACCTTTAAAAATACTTATCCAATATTTAATAACTAAAACTTGATTAAATTATATTTACATGGGAATTTTAATCATAGAGATATCACTAACCAATCCATGTTTATTGAACCACCACCAAGAAACTACTACAATCACACACTTTACCCTTAGGGTGTACTCTTTTATAATAAGGAGATATGTATCTATAACCTAATAGTATGATTTTTTTATATTTTTTCAATAATAATTATATTTATCCCTTTTTATTATTACTTTATATATATGTATAATTATATAATTAGTTTGATAAAATTATATTTTGATACAAAGAAAGAAAAATTATATTTTTGGGATATATATATATATATATATATATATATTAAAACAGTCTTTTTGATAAATCCAAGAGTTTAAAAATAAATTTTATTTTCTTGAAATAGTTTTATTAAATAATTATTATTTAAAAATAAATGATGAAATAATTTATTGAAGTACCATGTAATTTTATAAGGGTCGGGATTTTGTTTGTGTTGTGAAAACTAGTATTTTTCAATAAATAAGTATTTCTATTTCAAAGTTTAAATTTATAAAATTATTAAATTAAAATAAACCATTTTTTAAATCAAAACATAAAAATTAGACAATAGGTAATTTTTCATAATTTTAAAAGATATTATAAATTTTGGGTAAAAATTAAATATGGTATAAATATATGGTATGTATTATGATATCATAAAAGCATAAATTGAAAAGGTAGTTACATGATTAGTAAAGAATCATCGAGTGGGGGTAAATCAATGATCCAAATTATTTTTATGTTTACATGGTGAAACAACTATCATCGCCATTTAGAGTGAATCATTATCATTGTCCAACACACACACATGAAGGGAAAAACAGATTTACAAGGTTCACCTATCAAAATGATAAGGCTGGTCCTCATAATGATCTGGATTTCACCAAGATCATATGACCCACTAGTTTCAATAAATAGGTACAAAGAATAAGTTTTATCATTGAATTAAATATAAAAATTTATCCCAACTATGATAATGTATCTTGCACTGTTATAATGATAAATAAATTGATATTAAAAATAATAATTCCTTCCAAACATAGCCTTCACTTTTTGATGTAATGTTGAACTTTTTCTTCTTATTAAACCAATAAAAACTAAAGTATTATATCTTCACTCTTGTTAAGATATTAACAACCTCTTATTATTACACTTATCACCCTCTTCTTCTATCTTATTTTCTTATACTTTACTCAAATTAAAACAAACCCAATACATTGAACAAAAATAATAATAAATCATAAGATTCAATTTGATATTTTAAAATTCAAATTAAAACCAAAAACTTCCTTAAACACATTCAACTAATCCTTCTTAATTTTGGGCCTTTTGATCATCTAGGATTTATTAGACATCATTGATGCTTCCAAAATTATTTCACTAATTTTTTTACAGAGTCATTAGGTTTCCCAAGGATACATGTCATCAAAACTACTCATAACTGAATTAAATTTAACAAAACAACTTTCAGTATGACTTGGAGATGAAAGGATGGTAATTTACCTTAAAAACACATTTCACCATGGTTTTAGTCCTTATAGGTGAGGAAGGTTTTATTTTAAACACCACCTGTCAATCATGGCTTGTTAGGACATGAGTATGGTCACCTACCTCAACATATTCTTGATAGGGAGACTCAATGAAAACAATAGCGACCACCACTACCATTTTTTCTTTGATTAGTTTTATTAACACACTATTATATCACAATAGGGACCACCATGACCATTTTTTCCTTCTTCGTTTCATATAGGAACACTATGAATTAACCACGGCCATCAAAGCTCCCTACTATGGGAATTTCCTTGCCCGTTTAGGATCTTCTTCTCTTCTAAATATCCTCCAACTTTGGTGTGGACTTCCTGTCTTGGCCTTCCTTTATTTCAATAACCATCATCACTCCATGAATCTATTATAAACAATTTAGGTTATTTATAACTTAATAAATCCATAAATCATGATAAAACAATAATGACATATATAAAAGAAGACCATTTCACATGGAATCATCTGATATAACTTTGAATATTATTTATGTAATGAAAAAAATCTGACACACTCAATCATATCCACTACACTATTTACTCTACCTCACTTATCACATTGACCATATTACCACCCCCTACACTAAAAAATACCCCCTTTGGATTTTTTTTGTTATACAAGGAACATAAATCACTATGATACTTTAAAATATTATAAATATATCCCCATTCAATAATTTTAATCCTAAATCAATGAAATATTTATAGGAAACAATGAGATTGAATAAAAAAATCCATTGTTTCCATAATATAGTGATCTATTTGGTTAATATTTAGTAGAAACTTCACAATATTCAACCAAAATTTCATCAAAATTTCAAACATGAAAAGTTCTACAACCACATATAATAAACAGTTAAAAAATTCACACATATTAAAGTCATAAATTTACCCCTTTTAATGAATCTCTCCAAATATACTCTCCTTTTTAAGAGATAAAACCCCCCAAAGTAAGACATATAAATGGATAATCTCCCTAAATTATATACTCCCCCAAATAGAAAATAGGAAGATAAATAAAAAAGGAAGGATTTATGTTTTCACTTTCTCTTCCCCTTCAACAATAATACTAAAAAAATAAGAGAGAGGGGACTAAATAAACCTACCTTATCCTTTTAAAGATTTATATTGAACACATAACTTCAACCACATATTCTAAAATTTATCCGTGGATAATGGTTTGGTGAAAACAAAAACAATCAGATACTTTTTATATACAAATTCCAACTTTAAGTCATTATTATCCACTAACTATTTGATAAATTGATATTTAAAATAAATGTGTGTATGTATTGAATTAAAAAATGGATTATTTTAATGATTAATATCACCTTCTTTATCACATATCAATAGTTGTGTAAACTTCACTTTCACTTCTAAATTTTCTAAATGAGTCTTCATCGATGTAATTTTTATTGAGTCATGGGTGGAAGCCAAATATTCACATTTATTATCTTTCAAGGTGATTAATTTATACTTATTTGAATATCAAAAAACACATCTTTCACCAAGAAACAACTCCACACCAAGTATATACTTTCTATAATAAACACATATGACCTAATTTACTTCTAAATGACAAAAAATATCAATATGTCATTTTCTATTGTATTTCAATCCATAATTAGATGTACCTTTTATGTATCTATTAATTCTATTTCTATCCATGAAATGGGTAACTTTTAGTTCACATTGATACTAAGAACAAATTTTAATAGTGTATATATTATCTAGTCTAAAATCTATCAAGTATAGTAGATTGTCGATCAGCTTTTGAAATTACATTAGATCCATATCATTTCTTTGTTCTTATTTGGAAAATTTAGTTCCTAATGAAATTGGTTTTGAAACAATATTTTAATCCTCCATGCCAAAAAAAAATCAACATTTCATTTGCATACTTATCTTGTAATAGAAAAATATAATATTTTATTTGAGATATTTTTAATCCATGAAAGTATATCATCTCACCAAGAATAGAAATTATTAAAATCATCATCATTTTTTATCAAAATCTTCACAAAATCTATCACCATTTAAATTAAAAATAATTTCATCTATATAAAAATAAAAATGAGAAATACCTCGTTATCATCATTAAAGTAAAGATTTTTTGTTAGGTTTTCCATTCCAAAATTTAAACTTCTTCAAGAAGGTTCCAAGATTAGAATACCAAGATCTTGGGGATTTATTTATCCTATATAAATTATTTTTAATCTAAAATAAAAATTATTAACTTCACAAAGAAATAAACCACATGGGTTTTCAATATAAAATTCCTCTTCTAATTCACCACTAAGGAAGGCCAGCTTGACATCCATTTGAAAGATCTGGAATTTCATTTTTACTATAATGGAAATAAAAATTATTATGGTTTCAATTATTTCAACCAGTTCAAAGGCCTCATGAAATTCATCTCCTTTAACCTTTGAATAGCCTTTACAGACCAATATTTCATTATTTCTCACAAAATCACCTTTTTCATTCTTCTTGTTTCAGAAATCCCACTTGGTTCTGATAATGTTATTCTTTTTTTTCTTGGGTAACAAATCCCAAGTCTCATTATTTTCAATTTGATCTATCTCTTAATTAATATTAGCAATCCACTCAGGATAAACTATTTCTTCTTTCACATTTCTTGGTTCAATTTGAGAAAACAATGAGATATGAGAGGCTTTCCTCAAAGTCCATATAGTTTTAATCAGTTGTCCATGATTTTCAATTATAATTTAGACTAGAACATTCCTTATAAACCTTATATGATGTGAACTAGATTGTTCTAAATCGCTTTAATTTGTTGAATCAACTTCCACAACTTGATATTCTTTATAATTCTCATAATTTCCTAAAAATTCTCCATTCTATTTCATAAAAATAGATTCATCATCATCACTACTTGAACTTTCTTCCTAATGTGAGTCTACTTTATTTGTGTGTTCCTTCACTTTAAAAAAAATAAAATCACAAATATTTTCTACCTTGTTGTTGTAAAAATGAAATCCTATTTCATTTGGTGGTTAACCTAGTAATATACCATCAACTCCTCTTCTTTTCAATTTTAGTAGGTTTTCACCTTTAATATTGATAATGAAATGGTTTCCAAATAATATTAGATACTTAAAACCTAAATATTAATTATAATAAATCTAATATGATGAAGTTTCAAAAAAAAAATACCATAATGTATATTATTATGTATATGAACCAATACTCGAATAGATTTTCTCCATACAGAATGAGATGTGTTATTCTATAACAACATAGTTTGAGAGATCTCTACCAGAATTATATTATTTATTCTGGACACACTATTTTTTAGGTGTGTATGGTCCACCGAGTTCATGATGGATACTATGTTTTTCAATATAGGGTTTAAATATTCAACTGGTATACTCAGCACCATAATCTGTTTGAATCCTCTTTAAAGAGTAACCCAACTCTTTATAAACACTTATTCTAAAAATATTAAACTTTTTCAGGGCCTCTAATTTATGATACATAAACATAGAAAATTTAATGTGAGTAAATTAATCAATATATGTAATTAAAAACTTATCCTCATATATTGATTACTTCTTCACGGACTCTCAAATGTCAAATTGAATTAACTCCAAAGGATGAGTAGATTGTATTTTAACATTCTTGTGTTGAGTATTCAAAATAATTTCACGTTGAAATGTGTAACACATCCGATAAATTTATATTTAAAACATAGGAAAATTTTAACATTTTATCCATGATAATCTCCCATATATTATTTTTTTCACGATAACCAAATATTTAATGTCACGGTTAATTTTCTTCATTCATACTCAAATATTAAGAATTTATAGTATCACATATTTAAAAAAATGCTTCTTATTCCCTACCCTATTTTCAAGATACATCCATATTTCAATATATTTATAACAAACCAATATTTCTAAAAAAACATCATTTAATTCATCACATAACCGATACTCACAAAGAATATTGTGTTTTATTAACTCAATATATAATGTACTCTTGGACTTCAATTGATCTTTACAAATCTATATTGATCTAACACCTTTGATTTTAATTAAACAACATTTTCTAAATGTTACAAAGATTTTTTTCATTTCTAAACATCCTTTATATATTAAGATCCCCTATAATAATTGTGTAATAGATTTTGATAAAAATACATGGGAATACTCCTTTGGATGCTTTTTAAGAAAATTCATAAACTTTAGCTTTCTATTTTCTTTTATCCTTATTCTTCTGAGAATTCTTAGCATTGTCTATTGAGAAAATTTTCATCAGTATCATAATAATGCACCCTATTACAATATAAATAGATTATAACATCCTTCACAAATATAATTTAATGTTTGAAATCTATTTTCTATTTTAAATTTTCAATCCAGATTTCGCAATTTGTCTCTGAACTATTCTTCTTGGAATGGGGTGAATCCCCCCTCAATTTATGTCTTCCAAACTATCTAATCTCATAAAGATATTGGTAATTAAAATAACACATCAATTCCATGTTCCCAAAAACTCAAAAGTTCCAACAATGACCATAAAATGAACATTTTCTTTTAAAAACGTCATGATGTCTATATCTATGAAATTTTCTTTCAACATTCTTTATACAATTAATCTTGGATCCTTTTTTCAAGTAAAATTTTTGATGAACTCCTAACTCTTTCTTCTTCACATCCAACTTACTTTCATCCTTTATTAATTCACCATTTTAAATATATTTTCCATTAATTTATATGTACTTATTATATTTATAATCAATAAAAATAATTAATTTTACTAAAAATATGGTCTTCCAAATTTTATTCTTCTTCTAAGGAATAGTACAAGTTTGATCAATGTATTTCTATTTATTTATGACTCAACTTTGATGATGTCCCTAATCCTCATATTTACTTGATCTTTCCCCAACTTCATGAATTTAATTATATAAATTCAACTTAAATATCAAATGTTCTTTTCCCATACCCACCAATTTTTGTTGTAAAACATCAAACTTCTTCTCTTTATATTTTACTGCTTCTATCTTAATTCATGAAATATTTTTTTTATAACAAGTTTATTCAATTCATCAACTTATTTCTATAACTTTAATTTCACTTAAATATAAAATGATTCAATAATTCTAGGAGATTATTGTTCCTTATTTGTGTTTTTTATCTCCTTATTCAACATATATATCTTTCAGTAACACTCCTTGAGTTTAATTTTTTGTAAACATTCTATATTAGCTTATCCATTTTCCTCAACTTCACTTAAACATTCACTAATGAATTATTCTACACTCATTTTACTAATGAGAATATTTTTATAAAAATCTCCTGATATCACTATTTCGTCTTCTTTCTCCCTGATATGAAAACTTTCACACATAGATAATAAATTTACCTTCTAAATTTTTTAAGAGTTATTTATCTTACCATTATAAGAAACCCTTGTTTTTAAACCATTGATGATTTTTTCTTAAAGAATATCCTTATCACTTCTTCTTCTTTATCACTGACTCAATGTTATTTTAATGCAGAAACATTTAAAAATAAATTAAACAAATAATCCACCACTAAATTGTTTCAGTGGAAGTTTACTTTAAAAATTACATTTTCTCATCACACATTTCAAGAGATTAGAGACATAATCTTATCAAAAGTATAATCCAAATCAAAATTTGAATAAGAACAAAAATATTCTTCTTCAACAGTTACCTTCTTTTCAAATTTTTATTGCTTTATAGAATTAAAATAGATCTATTTTTCAGATTTCACCATATTCTTGATAGAAATATCATTCCTCTTAGCACAAGATACTAGAAAAATATGAAAATCAGGAAGAGAAATATCACATGCATATTTTTATTCCAAATCATAGAATTTATAATAAAAATTATCACGTAAAATATGAAAAATATTTTCAAAAATAGTAGTATCTTCTAAATTCTCACAATTGGATATGATTATGTTCACAACTTCATTAAACCTTGTGAATAAACTATCAATAGTTTAATCATAATGTGTTTATATATCATCATACTTAAGTCTCTAAAACTTCAATTTAGCTCACTTTACTTTGGTATTTCCTTCAAAGATATTTTGATGTTTATTATAGATATCTTTAGCAGTTTTTTGTAATTTGACTTTCAAAAACTCACTTTATGAGAGGCATTTTATAATATCATTATTTACACATCCATTTATAAGGACCTAAACTACCAGGTCCCACCTATCTGGTAGAAGTTCAAGTCTTCCCAACCCTGGTCCCACTTCCAATAGGCCAGGGGTTGCTGACAAGAACTTAGAAGGAAAAAATGAAATGGTAGGCCTTTTCATAACGTACTTGTTGCATGGAATCATTTTTCTCCATTGATCTATGTATATAAATAATAAAAAGAAAGTAACATCTAGAGTAAACCATGAATATTGTAACCTATTTGGAATATGTCAGAGTATGAAAGAATAAAACCAATGTTTAAATTGGAAAAATAAACACCTAACCTAAAATGAAATCCCAACCTGACAAAAATTATTATTAAAGAAAGATGACAGAGCCTACCTCTAGATATCCAAGACCTGAACATCATACAATGTCAATGACTCCAAGTATCCTTAAGCTCTGTCAAAATCACGACCAATATTTCTATCATCTTCATAAGACATGAAATGTGCAGGAAAATCCCAAGAATGGGTGAGTATATAAATACCCAATATAAATCCCCAAAAACAGAATAGGGAGTGATAGAGGGATACAAGAAAAGTGGTAAGATCAACCCAAATAAAATGGGAAATAAAACTCAATAGTTACACACATACACACTCTCTCACACACACACACACACACACACACATATATATATATATATCTGTGTGAGTGTCTGTGTGTTCATAATGAGACCTATATATGAGAGAAATGGTATTTCCATATCACAACCTATATGAATTCCATGATTAATCCTATAGCTCCCAAAATTCCATCACTGATTCCCATCATCAAACGCATCCTCACAAGAATATGTTTGGAGGGGCCCGCTCCTTGCTTCTACACTTCATAGCCAAGGGACCACAACTCCCATAAAGGCCTCGCATGCCGCAATAACTTTAATCCAGGGGAGTAAAACTCCATAGATAAGGTACTCATGCCCAGTGTAGTGTATTTTCAACTCTACCTATATAAAAAGTATCGGGAAATTGTTCCCTAGTGTGATGTGGGAGTACCGATCCTAGTATCTCTCCAATGATCCAACCCTAATAACTACCATTTTCAAGAACCGTGTAAAGAATAATCTCACTTTGAACATCTCAAATTATATATAGTATTCCAAAACAAAGGATAACATCATTTTTTATATGGAAAGACATTCAGGATATGAAACTCATGGTCTAAAATCCAAGTCCATGAAAAGTAGATATGATAGTAAGAAGTCGAGGGAGGGAATACACAGTGTATAATGGGGTCCACATAGTGTGTGAACCCACCTATACTTTTGGGTTTTTTCTCTTATGAACATATTTTAGAATATCTATCATCAAACATTGAATGTACAGGAGGTATATGGGGTGTCTTAGCTTAACGGGGAAAGCTCATGCGCTCCTAGTTATGCCTGTGTACTTTGGTATGTGTTTGTATACCTAGATGTGTACATGGATTCACTTGGGTGTCAACATGTAGCCTCAAACTCCCCAAGTACATTGTGTGTCTTCTCATATGTGGTCTTGGGTGTGTATAGCTAAAACAAGGCCTGGTTTCCCAAGTAGGGCCAAATAGTGTGAGGGTCCGACCACACAGCATGTGAGCTTTAACTTTTCTCAAAACCATAACACAATAGATATGGGATACATTCCATGTGTTCTTATGGGATACATGGTGTATAGTTAAATTTTTTGAAAAATAACCAAATTCTTTATTAAATTTTCATATCTAGCCTCACTATCATGATTCTCACTTGTTGACCACCTGAAATAGAAAGAACAATCCTCCGAAAAAAGTTTCCCAACCTTCAATGGCCAGAAAAATGGAATATGACCTTCTACCAAATCCCTTGCATGTCTTGTGTGTCTCCAACCACCCATCACCATTCATGGATCCTAAATCCAAAAATTAACACTCATAATCAATCTTGATCCACCTAAAAAACATTAATCTACTCATTATTCATCAAACTTCTTGGAATTCGGGGGTTCAATCGTGCTTAAACCCTCTCTAGAAATGTCTAACTATGACCCCATGGGATAACAGAAAATACCATGATGAATGGGTCGGGGAAAGGCCCAAGAACAAAGGTCCAAATTTCATCTTCCAATATTTTTTATCCAATGATCATAAATTGGTGAAACTGGGTTGAAAACATGTCATAAATAATAAAAAATGAACTATATAAAATCAATTATATTACTAGGCTCATGTGAAGGGTGTGTTATGGCTGAATAAAAATTAGATAACAACCAATGATTTAATAATTTAATCAATACGGATAAAACAAAATTTTATGAGTAAAACCTTGATTATGGATTGATTGTTGGTAAAGAATGTGTTCATCAGCAATGAGGAGGATCCATTGTGTTTTCTTCCTTTCAATCCACCTTGATCCTATCATTGTTCATTGTCCAATCTTAATCCGACAACGATGAATGTTAGAGGCTCCTCTAAACTCTCAAATGGTTAAGCAGTTAACCCTAGATAATTTCCATAATAGTCTATTTAAATATAAAATCAGGTTTTTGGTTATTAATTGAATTAATTAAAAATAGTTAATTAATTAATCCACTTAACATAACCACCAACAGTTGCCTCGTCTAAACGTCTGGAATTTCCAAACATTAGGTCATTCTTAGGGTAAACCCTGCATTTCATATTCAACCATTGTCTTGGATTTCCCATATTAGGTCCTAAAAATAGTAAAAACAATACAATTCATGTGCGTAATATAAAATATTTATAATATTTATAATATCAATTCCATGATCACCAAGCCTAGGAATCTTGCATCGTCTCAGCACCTAGCTCTAAAAATATTCCTTATTATATTTCAGAGTCCTACAAGACAAAAATTAATTCACATATTTCTCCCCTCATTCATGTATTTTTAACATAAAAAGTAAAAGATAAAAAAGGTGAAGATACTGATCCTACAACTGGATCTCTCTCTCCCAGGATCTCTCTTGTATTCTCTTGTTCTACAACAGTACATGAACTTGGGGAATGGTCTATCCCTGTAGGATCTACTCATGTTGATCTTCGATCACCAGTAGGTACTCAATGAATGTGGATCCATCCTCTAGGTACATCTCTCCATATTCAATAATTTGCATTGGATCATTCACAAATCTCCTTAAATGAGACACATGGAAGACATTATACACCCATTCTAACAGTGGGGGTAAGGCTAGGCAATAAGAAACCACTTCAATCCTCAATAATATCTCAAAAAACCTGATGAACCTCAATAATTCTTTACCTAGAAAAATCTCCACAATCTTTATTTTGGGGAGACTCTTAGAAAAACATGGTCTCCCTAATCGAACTTCAAGGGATTGTGATGTTTATACTCATAATATTTATGTCAGATTTGCATGCCCTCATATTCTTCCAGATCAACTGAACCTTCTCCATAATCAGCCACACCATCTGTGATCCAACAAGAGATGCCTTTCCCATCTTAGACCAATACAGGGGTGGCCTATAGGGTCTCCCATACATATACTCAAAGGGTTCCATTCCAATAGTGGATTGATGTTTGTTATTATAAAAAAACTCAACCAAAGGAAAGTGATCCTCCTAGATCCATCCAAATTATAACTTGAAATATATCAACATATACTCCAACACTTAGATATTTCACTCAGTCTTTCCATCCATTTGGGGGTGAAATTTCATCCTCATCCTCAATTGGTTCATGAATGCCTCCTGAATTCATCTCCACAATCATAACACAACCATATATCATGGAGGGTGACAATGGTTGAGGGTACCCCATGAATTCAAATGATCTCACACACTTACAACTTCCCCAAACTCTCCACCAAACGCTACTCTCTAATAGTAAAGATGTGTGCTAACATTGTAAGTCAGTCAACTATAACCTAGATGGAATAATTGACCCACACTATCCACGAAATCACTATTATAAAGTATAGGGATATTTCATCCCATTCCTACTTTGGGGTCGTAATAGGCCACATCAAACCTGCTATAACATGGTGCTCAACCTTCCCATGTTGGAAGGTGAGTCACCAAGAGACAGAATCAGTTATTTCACCTTATACCAGTTCACCAAAACTTCCTATAAAGGTCCATGTACATATTTTCCCCATTAGGATGTAAAACCAAATGATAATTGTGAATCTCCCTCATCACCTCTTCTTTAATCACAACCAGAAACATTGTTTGTCTGTAGAAGAGGTTGATGTGCTCCCCTCTTTCATAGAATTAATTTGGTGCATTGCTAAAGGATAATTGGTCCTGAAGAACCTCAAATTTAATGTCTCCCAACTGAGAATCTCTCACATGCTGAAGAAAATAAAGAGTTAGCATAATCAAATGTAGAAAATTTTCACTCATATCCTCCACTAAGTTCAACTGAAAAGAATTCAAATTTTTATCGTTCCTCTCCCATGTGAGAATGAGACTTCCTTTTAAAGAAATCTGCTACAAAATACCCCTTCCCATGAGTATATACAATCTTTAAGTCATAATCATATGGTAACGATAATCAATGCCTCGGTCTCATGTTCAAATCTCTCTCTGTGAAGACAAACCTAAAGCTCTGATGGTTTGAGTATACAACAATGTTCTCTCCCAGAAAATAGAGTATCCACATCTTAAGAGAAAATAATATTTCATACAACTCTATGTCATGAGTTGTGTAGCTATATTCATGAATTTTTGACCAACTCAACCCATTTTTTATCATTTCCTACCTATACATCAACATGTAGCAGAGCCTAGCTTTAGAGGAATCAAAAAACACTATATAATTCACATCCACCTCTGGTAGTTTCAACATAAGATCACTATACAACCTTATCCTCAACTGATCAAAGGATCACTGACACTACTTGATCCAGGTAAAGGGCTACACTTTCTACACCTGGGAGGTCAAAGGGGCTTCTAATCTATAAAAATCTGGAATAAACGACATATAGTACACTATCAAGCCAAGAAAACTTTGTACCTCAAAAACTCTATTGGGTGGCTCTCAATAAAGTATTGCATCAATCATTTTTTGGTACAAAGCTAATATTTTCTTAGAAAAGACATTCCTGAGAAAGTTAACCTATCGGATCCAAAACTAGTACTTTGAGATCTTACCATAATATTGGTGCTCACATAGTAAGTCTAGGACCATCCACAGTTTCTTTACATGCACCACCTTTGAAATAGAGTATATGAGTATGTCATGTATGAATACAACCAAAAATAAATCCAAGTACGGATTGGATATTCGATTCATAAAATCCATAATCACAATTGGGGAATTCATCACACCAAAAGGAATCACCAAGAACTCATAATGTTTATAGAAAATCAGAATGGAATCTTTGGAATATCATCCTAAAAAACTCTCAAGTGGTTGTAGCTAGAACTAAAATCTCTATTTGAGGAACAGACCACACCTTAAAATTGGTCAAAGAGTTTTTCAACCCTCATTAATAGGTACTTTTTTATTATAATTAACTAGTTCAAGTGATGATAATCAATACAAATACTCAATCTCTAGTATTACTTTTTCATGAAAAAAATTAGAGCTACCGGGGGAATAAACTTGGTATGATAAATTCATTATTTAAAAGGTCCTCCAACTGCACCCTCAGATCTTGAGTCCTGATAGGGGCCATATGATATTTTGTTGAAGATATTACTATGGTATCAGGGTGAAAGTCAATATAGAAGTCTATCTCCCACTATGGAGGTAATTCTGGGACATCCACGAGGAAGAAGTCTATATAATCCTCCACTACTAAGGGAATCTAGATACCTGTAGAGCGTGCTACCCCACATGATAAACTCACTAAATGATGGATTATGGGTTGTAGTTTTCTTCTTCCAGGACCCACTTTTTCTATCATGATATCTCCCTCACCCATAAAGGAGAATCTCATCCCATCTGCCCATAGGGATCTGACTTGTCTGTGATGGTAGTCAATTTTGGATTGAACCATGGATAACCAATCCATACATATGATGATATTATAAGGTATCATCATGATGACCAAGCGGTCCCATTTGAAACTCTTTCATCAAATAAAAATCTCTTTCTATTAGAAGATAAGTGATATGGAAAAATCTCTCTCTATAAGAATATCTAGTTATAATAGTTGGGATAAAATATCAACTAACAAATCCAACTCTCACACCAAGAATAATGATATGAAGTAATAACTCACACCTATGTCTATTAGTACTTATAAAATAATATAATAAACAAATATTGTGCCTTGGTTCATCTGATGTGCACCCTAGTTATAGCCCTTTGTGGCCTGCAACGTCCCACGACCCCGACCATGATCTCCCTGAGATTGAAGTGGGTCCCATAGTGGTGGTTCTATTAAGATAGAAAAGAATTTTCCTCCACTAAATTCTCTCAATCTAAGTATATAATACTCCTCTACTAGTACTTCCTCAAAAAGTTCATCCCTATCATGTCTAGTAGATCCCTAATAATGGTGTTTCCACTTTTATGGGCATCCATCTACTATCTGCATGTCATGGTCATCATGAAAATTCATAAATTCATGAGCTAAGTGATGACACCCCCGCAAGCATAGTATCACCCCTCATTAGGCTAACTGAATCCTCTATGAAATTCCTGAACCACGTGATGACCACCAATGGCTCCAACTACATGGTATCCCTCTTCTAGGAAGCTCTCATTCACTAGATCTCGCATTAGCACACTAGCATAAGTGTCCAATCATAAAGAGATTACAATGGCTCAAATGAATCTATAGATACCCTAATTAATCTTCCTCACCTGGAAGAAGTTTTCTCGTCCCATGTCAAGGGAGTATTTCCAAAGGTAAATAAACCTCATGAAATTATCCACAACTGAAATACTACTCATATATCGCTCAAGAAGATATTAGATCCAAATTTATCATAATAATGAGGGTAATTCTCCCCAAAAAATAGATGTTATAAGTAAAACCATGAAAACATCATCTATTCATGGTTTTGCATAACCAAAACCCACAACTTCCCAACTGATCCATGAAAAATAATGGATTCCAGTGCAACCACTTGATTTATCATGGTCCAAACTAGCTTGAAGACTCATATCACAAATTCAATCCAATCCTCCGCCACTTGCAGGTCTAGCTCATTGATAAACCTTAGTATTATCTAATGTTTTTACTCATTAAGTGAACTAAGAATGTATACATCATCATCCTAAAATATTTGTATTAACTGTTTCTCAACAATAAAGTGTGTTGCTCACTTCCCTCTTAGAGTAAATTCCTTGTGAGATGGACCCAAAATTGAGGTCTCATATCTCATCGGATAATCTTCATGATCCTGAATTTGTAACCTTGATGGATTTCATCATGGAGGAATCCTAAAAGTAATAAAAATTTACAATGGTCAAATTATATTATATACAAGGGGAAATTACTTAATAAGGATGTTCAAAGGAATCGATCATATACAATGCATGTATCATTGTTCCTTACAACCAATGCCTTGGTATGACAAGTGGAAAAGAAGGTAGTTAGAGTCTTCGTGTATGGATATGTCAGTTGTTTCACCAATATTTGGTTCCCTAGCCTAACATTCATACTCAAGAAACATCAAAACCATTTCCTTAAGTCTCAACCAATCCTCACTGGAGGTCTATCTCTACACCGACTTAAGGAAAAACTACCTCTGATACCACTCTATAAAAACTTGGAATATTAGGGTCTACCTAGATGGTGGAAGGCTAATCTCTCATAACCTCAATCCCAAATCCAATAGGTCAGGGACAGGTGACAATCACCAAGAAGTCATAAATGAAGTGGGAGGCCTTTACCTTATGTACTTGTCTGCTTGCACCCATCTGTATCCATGAAAGAGTGAAAAGGAATAATAAAAAGTAACATTTAGAGTAAACCATTCATGTAGTAATCTATAGGGAATAAATTAGAGTATGACAGAATAAAATCAAATTGTAAAGGGGGAAAATACATGCCCAACTAGAAATGAAGACCCTGCTTGACAACAACTAGAATAAAAGAAATATGAGAGATACCAACTAATGATCTTCAAGCCTTGACCATAGTACATGGTCAATGTACCTCAGTATCCTGAAGCTCCACAAAATTTACCAAAGATCTATCTGTAATATGCAGAAGACTTTACACATGAGGGAAAATCCCATGCAAGGGTGAGTATATACATACCAAGTAGGACACCCCAAAAATCAAATAAATAGTGATAGAGAGATACAAAAAATTAGTCATCTTAAACCAAAGAAAGAAGAAAAAAACCCAAAAGTTACACACACAGGCATATATATATATATATATATATATTATTATAAAAAACTAGATAAGAGAGAAAGGGAATCTCTATATCATAGGCTAGCTGAATTTGATGAGTAAGCTGGAAGCTCCCAAAAGTCTTTACCTGGTACCCATTCTTAAACATAACCTCCTTAGAATATGTGTGAAGGGGCCCACTCCTCACTATTACACACCACATAAGAGGTATCCACAACTCCTATGGAGGTACCTCACACCATCGAAGCTCAAATATGTTGGATTACCACTCCATAAGTATAAGACCCACACCCAATGTAGGGGAGTGCTGACTTTGTCTATATAAAGAATAGAGGGAATATATTCCCAAGTGTGATAGGAGATTATTAGACCCATAATCTCTCTGATGATCATTCCCTTATCAATTTCATCCTCAAGTGTCACTTAAAGAAGTGTCACGCTCAGAATATCTCAAATCATATCTCATATTCTATAATGAATTCAATCATCTGTTTTTATGTGGGAAAACACTCTGGAAGGGCTACTCATGGACCAAAATATGAGTCCAAAAAAGGGGATACAATATGAAGAATTCAAAGCATGTAATATATTGCGTGTAAGGGGTTCCATATGGAATGTGAACCTGCCTCCCTTCATGGTCATGTTCTCCTATGGACAAAGATTAGAATCCATGTCATTATACATGGAGTGTACAAGAGGCACATGCCATGTCTTGGCCACTCTGAGCCTTCCCATGTGCTCCTAGTCATGACCATGTACTTTGGGTTGTGGTCATGTACCTTGTCATGCCAATGTTTTGTATTGTGTTTGTATACTCCTCGAATACATGATGTGTTATCCTACATGGGGTCCTAGTTGTGTAAAACTGGCACATGGCCTAGCTTCTTGGGTAGGTTCGAACAATATGTGGGTTTTCCACACTGTGTGAGAACCTGTACATTTCCCAAAACCCTAGCACTGCAGCTAGGGTGGCTACACACCCTATTTTCTTTCGGGATACCGAGCATATAGTCAGGGTTTTAATTTAATGTATATATTATTTATACATTTTCTAGTTCAAGTATCACTATCACAAATTGCTTCTATTGACTACCTAATATTGAAGGAATTGGCCTCCGACTTTCGTTTCCAATCCTTTGGTAGTTGGGAAAAAAATATGATCACTGGTCAAATCCATCATGTGTCACATGCATGTCCTATCACACATATTAATTCATGGATCCTGGATCCTTGAAGTATCACCCATAATCCATCTTAATCTATTCATAAAATATTTATGTATTTATCATTCACCAAACCTCCATGTATCCAAGGGTTAAATTTCACTTTCACCTTCCCCAAAAATGTCGAACAATGACCCCATGGTCCGATGGTGAAGAACATGACAAAAATGATGTGAAATGAAAGAGAACAAATGTAGAATCATAATTGATCAAGACTTATTAGAAAAAGATCATAAATTGGGGGAATTGGGGTGAGAACATTGTATAAACAAGAATAAAACAAATTAAACAAAAATAATTTGTTTACCATGCTCATATGAAGGGTGTGTGATCACAAAATAAAAAGAAGATAATAAAACATGCTTTAATGATTTACTAAATAATAAAAAACCACAATTTTGAGTCGTATCTTGACTATGGATAGATCATTAGTAAAGAATTCATTTTATAGTGATGATGAAGACCTGTTGCGTCTACTGCCTCTCGATTTGCCTCGATCCAATCATTGTTCATCATTTGATATTTATCCACCAATGAAGAACATAAGAGGCTCCTCACAAACCTCCCAACATTATATGGCTAACCCAGTATAACTTCCATAATAGGATATTTAATTAGAAAATTAGTTTTTTGGTATTAAATGAATTAATTAAAATAATAATATTAATTAATTAATCTACTTAATGTACCCACCAACAGATACCACATCCAAATTTCCATCACCTCCCAATATTAGGTCATATCTAGGGTAAAACCTACATATTAGATTCAGACATGGTCTTGGATTTACCATCTGATGTCCCAAATAATGGGAAAAAATATGTTTTCACATGAAATAAATTTTTTTAATATTTTTATAATATAAATTCTAAGCTCACAAGTCCTAGGAATCTCACATCGTCTCAGAACCTGGTTCCAAAAATATTCCTTAATATATTTTGAAGTCTTATAATGAAAAAAATGAGTCATACACCATCATTATCTAAATTACTTTTATATATTACCATCATAGAAACAGGTTTATCCGGAAGAAAAAATCCCATCAGTTGTGACTTCTAATACATCATAACTAATATATAACAGGTATAGTATCATACTATCTTTTTATATGTAATATATTTTCCCATAAAATGTATTAATATCCATTATATTAATTAATTATGATTTTATATGATTTACAATATATATTTAGTAATAATAAATTCAAACAGAGATAACTCCTTCAAACTCCAAACATAAAATCACAAATGATGGGAATCAGGTTCTCTAATATCAATTGAAACGGAACCTCTGTGATCAGTGAATAACCACTAAGAGTGGGGTGAATAAGTGATCAAGTTTTTTATGTTTACTTGATGAAATAAACCTTGTCACAAATTATAATGAATCTTGATCATTTTCCACCACACACTTGCAAAGTGAAATGTATATTTACAAGGTTCAACTCTAAAAATGAGAAGGGTAGTACTCTAAGTGGTCTAGATTTCACCAAGATCATACAACCCACTAGTTTTAATATATAGGTATGATTAGAATGTTTTATCCATGAGATCATATTATAAAAAGTCTCCTAACTGTAATAGTTCATCATGAACCGTTGAAAGGACAAAGAACTTGATATCAAAAAAATAAATCCTTCTAAACACAGCCTTCATTTTTTTATTCAATAATGTTATTTATCTTATTTTTAAAACTCTAGAAACTATGTTTTCATCTACTCACTCTTGTGAATATTTCCAAATCCACTTATTCTTCCACTTATCCTATTCTTATTATCTATTATTTTCTTCTACTTCACTTTACATAAACACATTCCATACTTTTCATAAAATAAATATAAAATCAACATTTACAATTAAAAATTTTCAAATTCAAATACAAACTAATAACTTACTTAAACAAACTCAACTACTCCCACTTAATTTTGATCCTTTAGATCTTGAAAGATCAATTGGACATCACCAGTTCATCAGAAATGAGATCACGGATTGAGTTGGGGATCCATTAGGCCATCTAAGAAGAAATGTCACTCTAAACACATACTTCACCACAACATAGTGTAGATAGGTTGGACACTTTGACTTCAAAACACCTTACACCATGACAATAGTTCTTTTGGGTCGAGCTATTCTTATTTGTAATACCACTTTTCAACTATGGCTTATCAAACCATGGGTACATTCACCTAGCTCATCCTATTTCGCATATATAGAATCAATGAACACTAAGTGGGCCACCATGGTTATTTTAGCCTTCTTTACATTATACCAGAACACTATAAGTTCTCAATGGGGACCACCACGACCATTTTATCATTGGATGTTTCACATAATAACAGAATCAATGCACCTGGGCCATCAAAATGCCTAACCAACAGTGTGACCTTTCCCATTTTGGACCTACATCTCATCAAAACACCCTATAACATGGGTGAGTACGTCCTATACTAGAACTCACTTATTTTGATAACCTTCAACACTCGATGAACATATTATCAACCATCTAAGTTTTTTTAGATTTATAAAGACCCAAATGATTTAAAATAAATCATGATATATATCAAAGAAGACTAATCGACACAACATCCCATGATATAACTTTTAATATGATTTATGTATTGAAAATAAAATTTAACATTGCCAATCATATCACCTTTTCTGATTATTCAAACTCACATATCACATCAAACATCTTAGAGAATTTGGGGCTTAAAAATATTTACATTAGACTTTACTGTCAACCAAAGAATATAAATGACTATGAAACTCAAAAAACCTAGAAATGAATCACTATAAAATAATTATCATCCTACACGAGAAACATTGGTTTTGGAAACAATAAAATTGATTAAATAATACCACGGGGTTCATATGATAGTGTTATATATGCTTATTCATTACTAAAAACATTACAATATTTGATCAAAATTTCATCAACATTTCAAACCTAAAAAGTTGTACAACCACTTATAATAAATTGTTAAAAAAATTCAAACATGTTGACTCATAGATTACCCCATTTAATAACTCTATCTAAATATATGTTCCCTTTAAATAGACAATACCTCCAAAGGTAATACACATCAATGGATACCCCTTATATCATATAATCCCCCTTTAATAAACAATAGGAAGATAAACATAAAGGAAAGATTTATATTGTCAATTTTTCTCTCCCTTTGACAAAAATATCCAAATACAAGATGAGATGGGAGATGAAAACATTGAACCTTATCCCTGTAAATATTGAGGATTAACACCAAAATTAAAACCCAGAATCTAGAGTGCTTCTTTTGATAGTAGTTAGGAGAACATATTTTTAATCTTTTTATTTGTGGTAAAAAATTATCACTTTAACTCATTATTCTCCACTATCTCTTTAATGAAGTGATATTTAATATCAATGTTCATGAATCTTGAATGATAAACTAGATTCTATGAAATATTAATATCACTTTGATTATCACATCCCAATATAATTGAAAACGTCACATTGACTTAAAAATATTCTAACTGAGTCTCCATATATATAAGTTGTGTTAATTCATGGGTTTCATCCATATATTTATCCTTGATAGTTCTCAATGTAACTTTTATTCTTCTTTAAATTCCAAAAAACATATCTTTATCCAAGAAATAAAGTTCCATCATATGTAGACTTTTAATCAAAAACTTTTCATTCCTAATTTTCATATAAATAAACAAAAAGTTGAATCTTCCCTTCTCTATCACAAATCAATAAATAATTTGGTGTGACTTTAATAAACCTAATTATTTTATTTCCATCCATGACATTAGAAACTTTAAGATAAATTTGATACTAATAAAAAAGTGTAACAATATACATAATATCTGATATTAAAGATATAAAGTATAGTAGACTACCAATCATATTCTATAATTCCTCGAGATCCACATCCTTGCCTTGTCCATATTTAGATAATTTAGTTACTACTAAAATTAGTTTAGATTCCAAATTCAAATCCTCTATTCCAATTTTTTAAAACATTTCATTACATACATATCTTGTGATAGAAAAATATAATCCTTTCATTATTAGATTGGTAATCCAAGAAATCATCTCATCTCAACAAGCATAGACATTTAAAAAATCTTCTCCATTTCTTTAGAAAACTATTCAAAACTATATCATCATTTATAGAAAACAAATATCATCTATATAATCAATAACAATGAGAAATATCTCTTTATCATCTTTAAGGTATAGATTTATGTCATCTCTTCCTTTTTTGAATTTCAACTTATTTATACATGTGTAAATATTATAATACCAAAATATTGGGGCATGTTTTATCCCATATAATGACATTTTTAAACTTTAAATACATTTCTCATATTTTCCAAGAAATAAATTATATGGTTATTCAGTATATATTTATTATTCCAATTCATCATTCTGTATGCCTGACTTAAAATCAATTTAAAATACCTTTCATTTCCTTTATGATGTAACGTACATAAAAATTAAAATGGTTTTAGGTCATAAAACTGGTGAAAATGTCTTATTGAGGACAACTCCTTCGATATATGAATAGACTTTACACACCAATCTTTCTGTATTTATTACAACATCACCTTTTTTATTTATATTTTCATTGAAAAATGACTTTGTTCTAATAATGTTATTTTCTTGGGGATTGGGTACCAAATCTCAAGTCTCATTCTTTTCTATTTTATTGAACTCTTCATTCATAGAATAAATACACTCTTGTTGTTTAACTTATTCTTGCACATATCTCAGATCAACATGAGAAAATAATGAGATATCATAGGACTTCCTAAAATTCCATCATGTTTGAATATGATTCCAATGATTTCCAATGTTATTTTGGACTATAAATTGACTTCTTATCCATGGATGATGTGAAAAATATTATCCTCTATCATTTTAATTTAATGAATAAACTTCCTAAATTTGAACTTCCTCAGAATTCTCACTATTTTCAAAAAATTCACATTTTTATTTCCCAAGAAAAATAGATTCTTATTCATCACATACATAACATGACTCTTTCTGTGAGATCACTTTGTTTATGTGTTCCATAACCTTATCACTAATAGAATCAATAATATTTCTTATCTCTTTGTTATAACAATGATACCCTCTTCTATTTTGTGGATAACCTAAGAAGATACCATCAACTCCTCTTCTTTAAAATTTTCTACGACCTTTACGTTTAACTTTGATAATATAAAGTATTAAAAAAACTATTAGGTACTTCAAAATTATATATTTATTCTAATACATATCATACGAGGACATATAAAAATTTGGACTATAAGGATAATTATTTTGAATACAAACCACTACTCTAACAACTTGTCTCTATAAATAATTAAATGTGTCATTAGATAAAACCATAGTTTGATTCATCCCCATAAGACCTTAATTCATTCATTTAGCCACACCATTTAATTGAGGTGTGTGTGGTACACTGATTTCCTAATCCATGTTTTTTAAAATATATATAAAATCTTCTAGTGGCATACATTGGACCATTATATATTTTAATATTCCTCAAATAATAACCACATGCATTTTTTGTACTTATTATAAATGTCTAAAACATTTTTAAATCCTATGATTTATACTTCAAAAACATAATAAATGTAATGTTTGTAAATTCATCAATTAAAGAAATAAAATACATATCTATATTTTTTTATTTCATACTCATGTTCTGGAAAATATTAGTGTGAATTAATTCCAATGGATAAATAAATTTTATTTCAACCTTCTTCTATAGACCATTCACAATATTTACCTTTGGATAAGTGGAACACATCCAGTTTATTTATCTTTTAAACATAGGGACATATTGAAACTTTTCTCCAAAAATATTCTTTCACATGTTCTTTTATCCAAGACAACCAAGTATTCGATGACATAGTTTATTTTCTTCTTTCATACTCAAATAATAATAATTTCTAGCATCGAAAATTTGAAACAAATTTCCCCTTGTTTTTTTCATCTTTTAGAGATACATCCATCTTTCATACTCTTCAAAAAGAAACCATATTTATAATAAAATCAATTCATTTCCTTCATCACATAACTAAGACACACTAATAATATTGTGTTTCATCCCTTTGACATACAATTTTCTCTTGAATTTAAATTAATATATATAAAACAATACTGATCCAACGCCTTCAATTTTGAGTGACCCATCATTTTAAAGGCCAATCAAGAATTATTTCTATTTTTCAACATCCATGAAGAGGTTAAGATCTGTTGTCATATGAGAGGAACAATTACTATATAAAATTCATGGATATTATTTTTTGAATGATTTTTAGGAAACTTTTCAAACTCATGTTTTATATTTTACTTTATATTTATTATTATAAGAATTATCAACACTATCTCTTGAGTACATTTTGGCTGGTAACAAAAAATGAAACCGTTTTAAGATGACATGGCTACTGACATTGTTCACAAACATCATCCAATGGTTGAAATCTATTTTAAATTGTTCAATCTTGTTTTCTCAAGATGTATCTGAATTATTATTCTTTGAATGGGGTTTCTACCCTTAATTTTTTTCTTTAAAACAATTTAAACTCATCATTATATTGATTACTAATCTAAAAAATCCTTTTCAGGTTCCAAAAACTTCCATAGTTCCAAAAATAAACATAAAAATAATATTTTTCTTTAGAAGTTTCATTATTTACAGAACTATGAACCTTCATATCCACCTTATTTCCACCATTAATTTTGTATCCTTTTCATGAATGAAATTTTTTGTGAACTCCTGACTCATTCCACTTCACATCCATATTTTTTTATCATTTTTTATTTCACCATTTATACCAATCTTTCCATTAAGTTAGATGTATTCATAATTTTTTGGACGTGGAAAATCACATTATTTTTCTACAAACTTTGTTTTATTGATTTTATTTTTCTACTTAAGTATAGAACAAATTATATCAATGTTTTCATCTTAATTTGTTAGTAATATTTTATGATTCCCATTATCCTCATCTTTACTTGATCTTTCCTAAACATTATAAATAGTGATCTATAAATTCAACTTAAAATTTTCATGTTTATTTTCCATAACTTCCAATTTTTTTGTAAAATCTAAAACTTATTCTCTTTCTCTTTCACTTTTTATTATATATTTATTCATTAATTCTTATTTTTAATAACAAGTTTATTTAATTCATAAACATATTTCTATAACTTCAACTTCACTTGACTATCAACTAATTCATTCATTCTAGAGGATTGGTTTTTATTAAATAGATTTTTTATCTCTTTTCCAACCTATATATATTTGAGAGACACTAATTGAGTTAAAATCATAGTAAAATTTTAATTTTAGTTTATCCATTTTCCTCAACTTTACCAAAACATTCACTCATGAATTCTTCTTTATTAACTATATCAATGAAAAGTTTTTCAACAACATATCATGACATCCCCATTTCATGTTCTTCGTCACTTATATCACTAATTTATCACTTCGATGAGAAATTTAATTATTGAATTTTTATAAATTCTTTATCATCTATTTAGAATAAATCTGTGGTTTTTTAAACTTTTATTATATTTATTAAATAATCTCCTTGGTTATTCTTCTTCTTCATCAATGACTCCATAAACTTTTAACTTAGGAAAATTTGTTGCAAAATGTAAAAATTCTCCACATCTGAATAATTTTAGTGGAAAATTACCTTTAAAAATCCACTTTCCTCCTCTCACATTTCAAGGTATTATAGATATTATCTTATCATAATTTTGATCCAAATTAAAATCAAAACCAAAAAACAATATTATTATTCAATGGGAAATTTATTCATAAGTTATTCTAACTTTTTGGATTTAAAATGGATTTATTTTTCAGTCATCACCTTCTTCTTTATATCATTATCTCTCCTATTTTAATAATATATTTAAAAACTATGAAAATAATCAATAGAAATATCTCTTGGATATTTTTCTTACAAATAATAGGTTTTTGAATCAAACCTATCTATTAATATATGAAAAATACTTTCAATAATATCATTATATTTCAGCTTCTCACTATAGCATGTGGTTTTTCTCACAACTTTATTCACCCTTGTGAAAAAACTATTAATAGTTTCATAATTATAAATCTATATTTATTCATAATTAAGTATCAAAATTATCAATTTAGATCTATTCACTTTTTTCATTCCTTAAAAGATATTATGAATTTTATCCCAAATGTATTTAGTAGTCTTCAGTCCTATAACTTTCAAAAATTCAATTTTCTGAGAGGGTTGACAGAATTGAATTCTTTTCATGACCATAATTATCCAAATTATCATTATTTTCTTCTATCATAATAACACCTTTATCCCATATAACAAAACCATCATTTGTGACTTAAAATTCATCAGAAATGATAGATAACATGTATAGAATCATGTTGTGTTTCCATATATGATAAAATTTCCAATAAAATATTTTGATACCATTTATATTCAATGAATTATTAATTTCCCTAACATACATAGTAAATTCAGTGGAAAACACTTCAAATCGAGAGAAACTCCTTCAAAATCCAAATACAAAATCACCAAAAAGGATAGACTAGTGATCAAATAAAACATAAAAAGGATCCTCTAGGATCAGAGAGTAATCACTAAGAGGGGGTAAATTAGTGATCAAATTTTTTTTATGTTTCCTTGGTGAAACAACTATCATCATTAGTTAGAGTGAATATTGATCATTTCCCAACAAATATATTTCAAGTAAAATATAGATTTTTAAGGTTCATCTATCAAAATGAAAAGTTTAGTTCTTTCCATGACAGGGATTTAACTAAAGTCCTATAACCCACTAGTTTCAATATAGTGGTATAACAAGAAATATTTATCCTTGAAATCATGTTACAGCAAGTATCCTAACTTTAATAGTGCTTCCCACACTATTAAAATGATAAATAACTTGATATCAAGAAGAATAAATCCTCCCAAACATAGACTTCAATTATTGATGTTGTCTTACTCTTTCTCTTCTTCTTAAAACTGCTCAAACTCAGGTATGATCTATTCACTCTTGAATAAATTTTCACATCCACTTTTCTTCTCCTCATTCTCTCTTATTTTCTTATACTTCATGTTAATTATGCACTGCCCATACTTTTTTTTGCAGTAATATAAAATCATAAGATCCAATTCTAGTTTTTTAAATATGAATTAAAACAAATAAATTATTTCAACCAACTCTACAAATACTTCTTCATTTTGATCCTTTAAATAATTTAGGATCAATTGAAAATTATTTAGGATTCAAAAACAACATCAATGGTTGTTCTAGGTATCCATTAGTTCATCAAATAAGATATTTTATCAAAATTTATTGTAACTAAATTAAACTTTCTAAAATGTATTTTATCATGTCTTGGTGCATTAAGGTTGGCCATTTTTCCTTCAAAAGTATCTATACCATGGTCTTAGACCTTTTGGGACTATCCCTTTTTCTTTGTAACACCACTTGTCAACCATAGATTATCGAACCCTGGGAAAGGTCACCAGACTCAACTTTTTTAACATATATAGACTCAAAAAACACCATGAGGAACCCCATGAATATTTTGGACATTTCCATTTCACATAGGCACATTGAAAAATATCCAAGGGGACCACAACTTCCATTTTGTCCTTGTTCACTTTTTTTAAGAACACCACCATTAAAACACCCTACCGAGGGAATGAACAATCCCATTCTAGACCTAGTTCTCATTAAAAAATCCTCCAACATGGGTGTGGCCTTCTGGTCTTGGCCCTCCTTTATTTCAATAATCTTCATCACACCATGATTCTACAATCACCATTTAATTTCCTTTTAAATTCATAAAGGTTTGAATCATGATATATATAAAAGATGATCCTTTAATATATAATCATTTTATTTAACTTTGAATGTGATTTATGAATTGATAACAAAATCCAACACACTCAATCATGTCCTCTCCACCAATTATTCAACCTCACTTATCACATTATCCATATTAGAACCTCTTGGGATAAAAACAAAAGTGATGTAATAAATACTAAAAAAATAATAAATCATAAAAAATATATTTTCCTTTTAATATAGTTTTTTATGTTATTAGATTAATTTTACAAACCTCTAATGAATCATCCAAAACTATATTATATTTTAAGGTTTTCAAAATATTTATTTAAATAAATTACTCATTTCCACATCATGAATGATATTATTTTAATAATTTAATTTCTTTGCCAGATAAAATATTGGAAACCATTTTGATTTGTAAAAAATAATGGGAAAACCATGGGAAGGTTTTTTTTATTATTTCATTACATAGATTTAAAAACCTAAGTTTCAAAATTAATAAAGAATTACCCTCTCTTTTGCTATAAATACCCAAAAATCCCCTCATTACTCTTCAATATAAACCCATTGTTCATGAATTTATTATCCCTATCCATATATAAATACCTCCTAATGTGTTAATAATAAATTGACAAGCTCCCCCAAGCTTTTAAGATCACCCTATCAAGGTAAGGGTTTGACTTCCTGTTACTTTTTATTCAACTACTTTCTTTATATTAATCCTTTTTATTTCCAATTTTTCTTATGGTAATATATTTTTTCGCATCCTTTACTATCATTTTTATTCCCAATTAATGAGAGGAATAATTTCACTCTCATTAAAACCTTCCATGAACCATTATATAAACCTATTATGCTGCTGAAATTATCATGTGAATCTCAATTTCCAACTTTTGTGTTATAAATACATGTCCCCATTTCCAATCAAGGGTAGTTATCAATATGTAACAATCCTTAATTGATTTAGTACTTCCATTTATCTAACACAATTTTCTTAATATTGGGATTAAATATGATAAAATTCATTGTTATATTATATGATCTATATGGAACACAAATGCATGTACATGATATAAATGTGACTTGTGAGCCCAGAATTATATAACCCTCCAATTCATTAGGAAATGTTTTTATCTCATGAGATACCATATATAGTGAATTATTCAATTGTCCTAATCACACTTTTTTTTAATGTCTTAGATATTGGCCTTGACTTATGATTATGATGTCATGTTTTATAATTTTTCCATGTTCATATGATTCTTTGATTCCATAATCTCTAATTATGCTTCAATGTTCATGATTATGACTCTCACCTTTTATGTGACCATAACATACCTCTTGACTTACATGTATTGCTTTAATAATGTTAATAATTGATCATTCCCTTAATAATATTTGTATATTACCCATTTATTATGTGCATTCCCAGGTTATCATGTGTAGTGTTAAAATATCAATGTAATTTTGAGTGCATGATATGGAGTTTTTCAATAATTCCATTGTATCGTTATTAAATTAAATTCAGTACTAAAAAACTATGTTTATCCAGTGCTAGGGATTTAGCAACACTAGATAAAAACATTATTAAAGGCCCCCTTTGTCAGTGCTAAAAAAGCATTGTTAAATGGGGGCCTTTATCGGTACTTTTTTACAAGAACTGATAAATGCTATATTTTATCAGTACTTGTCAAAAAGCGCTGATAGGGGGGGTTGTCAGTTCATTTTTATAAGAATTGTTAAAATATCCCCCTTTATCTACACTTTTTCATAAGCACTGAAAAAGTATACTTCAAAAAAATATTTCATTAAAAATAATATTTTAATATATAAATGTATTTATATTGATATAAATATAATATATATTTTTTAAAATATGTTTTAGATAAGCTAAATTGGCATTTAAACTTAATATATAAGATATTTAGTTATAATAACATATAAAATAATTAAAAAATTACTTAATAATTTTCTTATTAATACCAATTTATGGTCTTTTAATGTCAATTTGAAGATAAAAAAATCAAAAAATCAATAAAATATCTGAAATATGTTGAAAATGTAACTCAAACTTCAAACAACCATAAATTTTGATCTGGTTTCTTTTTTGGGATCTAACACATATCAAATTAAAGCCTATGACGTGATCTTTTCCCTTAGTGTCATAGATAAACCTTTTTTACATTTTTTTAAGGCCATAAAAGTCTCTGAAGTCCTCTAAAACTGAGTTTTTAGTTGGTATACACTAATTTTTTAACATTTGATGGATTTTTAGGCTCGTTTATGGGGGGTATTTTTTCCTTTTTGGTGGAGGCTGAATTTATTCTCAGGTCTAAGATTCATATTAATATTATCTTTTTAATTTTTACCATTTTTTATGATGTACTATTATTTATAATCTGTTATATAATAATATATACATATTTTTTATATATTCACACAGAAATATTTTATTTTATATATAAATAATTTAACGTATTTACATATAAAATATATATATTAATATATTAACATATATATATATATATGGATAAAAAATTAACAAAATATATATAAATATATAGATATATCATAAAATGTGAAACAAAACAATATAATGGACTAGAAAAGGCTTTGTTGTATATGTTGGATGTCTAGGGTTCAAAAATCGCTAGAGGTATGGATGAGCATGGGAGGGTGGGATTATCTAAAGTGATGATAAAGGGGTGAGGTAAGAACTGATAAATGGGTGGGGGAATTTTTGATAAATGGGAGGGTTAGGAAGTGCTGTTGAAGGGGGTGGGTGGGGCGTGGAATTTTTTTTATATACCCTTTATCAGTGGGGCGTTTATTAGTGATTTTTTCATTGTTAAAGTCCCCCTTTAAAAACACTAAAAAATGCTGATAAAAGGGGCCTTTAACAGCGCTAATAAAGTGATGTTAAAGGACCATTTTAATAGTGATTTTTTCACATTGATAAAATATTCAGGCTTTTAACTGCGCTCAAAGTATCAGCACTTTTTTATTGCTGATAAATGTCTATTATAGCATTGTTAAATGTCGTTTTTTAGTAGTGATTGTGATATATAACTAAATTCCTGAAGAAACTAGGCTTATAGAACTTTCTGGATTGTGTTATGTGTAACTTAATGTAATAAATCCTGAAATAAAGTGTATAAAAGATATGGTTTCTCATATCAATGATATCAACATCTATCAAGCCTTTTTCAACATGGGTTATAGGATTAACCTCATTCCAATACAAATCCATTTGTGTTTGGGATACAGTTAAAGATCCTTTTCACCCTCCAATCTAACAATTTAGGGATATGAAAAGAGTGATAAAAATACCTTAGAATTATCAAATTTATAACCCATGTTGGAGATATCGATTTTAACTTTGAATTCATGGGAGTATATTAAGATAGGGATTTCAAAATATTAATAATATGTTCAAGGATCCACAAGAATTTAGTGTTTCCCTCATTATTCTATCAATGGATATATTCCAAGCCTTATCCTTCATGAATGGTTATTTTAGCTATACCCAAATCCAAATAACCCCTAAAGATAAAGATGCAACAAATTTCATGGAACCTCAAGTGGTATATTATTATCTAGTAATTACATTTTTATTATAGAATTTTATCTATACATATAAAAAACCATAAACTATATCATCAATTCCTTTCTAGGGAAGACCATGTAGTGATATGTCAACAATCTAGTGGTCAAGATACAACAAAATTGTGATCATATTTCTTATCTTGAAATGGATTTCAATAAAATATTGCAACACAACTTGAATATGAATACTTTAAAATGTGATTTAAGGGTGACATCGAGGAAATACCTTAGACTCATGGTACGTCATCTTTTCTTAGAAGTCAACCCTTATAAGGAAAAGGTGATACGTGATATGACCCATAATCAAAATCTCAAAGAGTTGAGATGACTTCTACTACAACATGACTATATTTAGTGCTTTTTATCCAACTTTTTTAGAAAAAATACCTATAAAAATGATAAGTAAGGGGTTACTTATTATTGTGATGATAAAGATCAGAAATCCTTTAGTGATATAAATAAACACCTTCTTTTTTCATTAGTCTTGATTCCATTGGTATAGGGGAAGCCTTTTGTACTCTATGTGGAAACCATAGAATAGTATCATGGCCCCCTCCTTTCTCAAAAGAATGATTTGGGTTGGGAGAATAGTTTATACTTTCTTATAAGAACATTTTTTGATGTTGAGACCCAATACTCGGATATCGCAAATAATTTCCATGTGATGGACTTGGTAATTTAGGAACTAAGACATTATCTATAGCAGTATGAGGTCCATTTAATATCTCATACTGATACACTCAAATACATTCTCAGTTTTCTAATGATAATTATGTTTTTATCATGGTGGGTGTTCATTAAATAATAGTTTGATATTTAATTCATATCTTAGAGAGAGAAAAAGTGGACGAGTGTTAGAGGAATTACTTATAGAACTCTTTATTCCACATAAATAATTATGCAATGTAGAACTACTTGATTAAGAGTTATTCTCCATTTATGACACCTCCCAAACATGGGAGATCTATTATTACTACACTTCTATGAGTTTATTTGTTAGAATGATAGAAAACCTAAAGCCTAATCGATCCATCTTGAGGATTGTATTCATCTCCCAGAAAAAAGAATTCATACCTCATTCCTTCTTGTTTTCCAAAGGATACACTAATAATGATTCAAAATTCCAAGACCTCGTTACAGGATTGGAGTAATCCCTAAATATTCTAGTGGACAGATTAAATATCAAGGGTTATTCAAAGCTAGAAATCATGAAAATCAATGGTGATTGAACCATCAAGAAGGAATATTTTATTCCCTTATTTGATTATGTACAAGGTTTAATGATCAAATTATCCCATTAACTAACTCAATCTCATGTCCCACATTCACTTAATTCCCAATAATATGTACCGTCCAATACAACTATATACTTAAGGTGGATTCATACGAGGATGAGATGATCCTTGGAATCACACATCACAAAGTGATCTCTCCATTTATCCATGATAGTATAAAAGTGATCAATGAGGTTAACACTACTATTGAATAAGAAAAAATTCTACCCTTTTTAATTAATAAAATAACTAGATGGATATATCCCATAATCTACTACCTATAAAATAGATTTCCCCCCATCATATCGAAAAAATAAGGAATAGATATATCATTGAGAATAAAATTTCATCATCTATGACAACCTGATTTCTCAAAAATTCATCTATAAATGTGGATTTGATGGATTAATAATAGGTTTCATTGAAGGGGGAAAGATCATAGATGTTATATAGTAAGTCTATATGAGATACTACAATACTCATTGATCAAAAACCAAGGTATTACATAAAATCAAGATACATGGACACTTTTATCCATTAAGGATTCAAGACTCTATAAAATAAGTTAATTGATGGTCAGATACATTATAAATTTATTTATCAATATTTATAGTAGTTTCACACCACCAAATAATCTTGGAAATTTTTCTTATGGGTAATAAATGTCATTTCTCCCATTTACATCTAGGTACTTAAAATATATTCTTACTATTGTTGGTTTATTCTCTAAGTGGGTTGAGTCAGTATCTCTCAAGGAAGTTGGGACAAAGGGTTTCATAAATTCCATGAAGTATATTATCATTAATATATTTTGTGTCCCTCACACAATTTTTACATAAACCTTCATGATAATTTTTTTTAATAATGTTATACTATATGGCATGTTAGTCCTAGTTACATGATTTTAAATTGTACTACATGGGGTGTATCATATAAGACCCAAAACTGATTATAGTGGTATATTCCATGAGAAAAAATTCATAATATACAATAAAAATTTACATTAGAGTCCCAAACATATGGTTCTTTATCCATAAAACTATTCCAAAATAAAATGCCCCTCATTTTCAAGAATTATTTCCTGCTGTTTGGGCCTTATAATCTATATCAGATCTTTTAATTGTATTATATTTAGATAGAACCACCTCGCCATGTATTTTTACTAAGATTTTATTCATCATCGGTTTCCTCCTCGTCACTAAGATGAAACAATTTGATTTTTCACACATTCCATATCGGTGCAATGTTCTACCAAGAGGTACTAATCATATGACCTAAAATTGTATGACATCCAAGTACTAATTGTATAACTATAAAATAAATAGAACTTCATCTTTTCCATATCACATTTAAATAAAAAACTTATGGTCTATCACACATTACATTATATTTATCTGAGTGTTATATCCTTTATAAACTTAAAACATTTTTTATAGGCTTATCTCATATGAACACATGTCACAAAATTCCACTATTTGTGAGATCAATCAACAAGATGATTTTATTTCCTTTAGGAATTGAGATTTATGGATATACTCATTGACCATAATATCATGGTTCACCTAACCTATGAAAAAAATAATCCTTAACAAAACTACATGTGTCTTAATTATCATTACTACAGGATACGTAGTTATGCCTCAATCTCTCTTCCCAATCCTAGTATTAGTTTCTACTTCTATATTAGTATTTTCTCTAGAAATGAGTTCTTTCCTAATTCATGTTGGGTTGCATAAATTTATTTCACCAGAGCTTCCATGCACTTATTTCCATCTCTTCTATACATTATCCAAACCTATATAGGGAGATTATTTATCTGGAAATATATAGTTATTGATTCTCATTACTAAGTGATATGTAGTAATTCCTAGATCTCTCATCTAAGACCCAGCCATAGAATCCATATTATGTGAAGCCTGACTCAAGAAATGAGACATGAACCATATCATAATAAAACTTTACATGGATATGTATTAGGTTGATACCTTTTTAGGTTTTCCTAGTATTGAAACCCCATTCATATAGGGTTTCATATCTTCTCACATCGGAACAATCACTCATATTGAAACCATGTCCCCTTTCATAGTAGTTATATTAGTCTATAAATTTATTAATAAATATATATGGCTTGATTACCACTAATTTAGGATACCTAGTGATGTCAGAGTCTTATATCCTAGTCCTAAGAACAAGTCCTATTAACCTCAACCCACTTTCCATCCAAGGGTTGATACTCATTCATAATGATTTTTTCAATGAACATGAATTAGAATGAATAAATTGTAATGTTTCCCCTTCAAATTATCTTGATATATGTATAAGATGTTAAGAACTATGTGTGTCTTTATTTTTACTATTACAATATTTGTGGGGATGTACAGATTAACTTTCATGGATCCAACCAATTATTATATACTTGTTAAACCCATTCTTCATTTAGACATATGAGTCCTAAAAAATCATTTTTGGGATTTTCTCCAAGGGTTAAACATTGAGATAAATCCATTTCAATTTACACATGACCCATATCTATGTAAATCCCTAAACATAAAGGTTCTCATTGTACAAACATAATCTTTAGAACATATGATTCCACTTTTCATGACTCTAAGGGATTGAAATTGACACTATTTATAAGATATTATATATTTTAACATATAATTCCAATTTTTAGGACTCTAAACTGCATGGAATTATTACTCAACATAATACCATAAATATAATGAGATATGTGTCATTATCATATGAGGTTAAATAACACAATATGGGGTATAAATTGAAAGACCTAAAATGGTTAGAGTGATCAAGTCTATATGACATTATTATTCCCTCATGAGAACCTAATCCATGTGGGGTTCCTAATATAGATTTTCTGACCATAATATTATGTTAGGATAAGATAACCTATACATAAAGTTCAAATCTTATAACTTGGTATTCCTATATTTACATTAATTTTCCAACCTTGTCCATCCACTTGGGAACTAAATACATAGATTTAAATCTTATAACTTGTGTATAGCCATATCGATTCTTATGGTTTTGATCCTATGCCAGAAAGAAAATTTTTCCCATTTAAGAATTTTGTGTGGAATGATTCCTATTATACCACTAAAACATTGTGATTTTAATATTTCATAACCTAGGATTAGCTAAAAAAATTATCACCGTCAAATCCCCTTATATCCTATTTTGAGAGCCTTCCCATTCACTTCAATCCCCTTAATGTCTATGTATTAGGATGGAGTCATTTTTATAAAGTAATTGTGTATATATTGATTCTTTTTAGCTCAAGATACATAGTTACATCTAAGGTAACTTATCCTCAGCCTTCCAAAAACTTCATCCTAATAAAACTATCACTTCTTTTATGTGTCTTAGTATTCATCTATTGATGTTTGGTTTTCCCTCCTTACTCAGCAAAAATATCAATCTATCCCATTTTTTGATCAAGATAGAGGTCCTCACCATACAACCATAAACTATAGAACATCAAATAACTTGTTGCATAATATTAAACTGATTGATATATGGTATACCTTGAAATACCATAGACTACTTAGAGTGGTCCAATATAACCCTATTCAATTAAAGGAGATCTAGATCTGTTTCAAAATCCACTATGTATAGCACTTTGTTTAAAAACAGAGGCTTGAATGAAATGCTCTATTTCTAAATAACTCTATCCCATATTTTTGGGTCTTCAAAATCCATATAGGGGTTTTCCATTCTTTAACATGTCCCATTGAAAAAGTCACTATACCATTCACCAACGTATAGGGTAAATCTGGTAGATATTCATTTTCTAAGAACTGTATATGGATTGATCCTTTTTGTTACATAATATGTAGTCTCGTCCCACTTTAAGACCTCCTAAACTGGAATAGGGTATGTCATTTGTATCAAGATATACCTTCCATTTATGTCTAGTTTCATGTCTATAATGGGTGACCTCATGAATGGTAGGATGATTTCTCCCCAATTGATGGATAAGTTATCATATGTTTGGTCAAAATAAGAATAAACCTAAACTTCATCATTGATGATTCTAATTTCATAAATTTAAAATAAAATATAAAATATAAAAAAATTATTATCAGGTTGAAAACCCAAAACAGAATCCTAATCAAAAAATGAGTCTTTTGACGCTAATTCATTCCCCTTCTTGTCTTAGGAAAAAGTTATAGTGAAAATGAAAATCAGATATAAATCTTGTGGGGTTAATAATATTACCCTAGAAAAAGTAAATACATTCTCTCTAGACCCACTAGTTTTGGAAAAAGTAATATTAGGTATTCTTTTATCCCACATGTGTGTTTGAGTTATACTATAGGTACATTTTCATTCAAGGCAAGGTTATTTATTCACATGAATCATATTATCTAATTAATTTGATCAAGACATCTTCATTCATATCCATTCAACCTGGTAATTTCTTCAATACATGGTAGTGTAGCCATTATGGTGTGTGAACCCGTATTGAATGTCATTCTCTATATAAACCATACTTCATTCCTTGAGTTATTGATTCCTCATGAACCTTTCATATCTTTTGGTAATGAGAAAATTAAACTCCAAATTACACCTCTACTTGGTAATGATATATGTACCTTTATATTCAATATTCCAACCGATGGAAAATTTTAATCTTAAGGAAAATGTTCCCTAACCCCATGTGATTTTAACAACATTTTAGTTGAACCATTTATTTAAATATCATTCTACAGTCATCCTATTCATACTTGTTTCATTCTATCATTTCATGACTTAGATGTCTTGATTTATGATTTACATATTAATTGATCAAACTATTCAAGTTGATTCAAATAATCTTGAGGTTATTCACTATGATGTTGTACAAATTTTAAAAGAAGTATTGTGAAATTTTTTTCTTTTTCCCCTTCATACCCTAGTATGAACTCCCTATAAAGAATTAAAAAGTCATTAATGGAGGAGCTCCTCTCGATTCCATATAAAAACTTTATATTTATTTATTTATACTTCTTCAGGATATATAGTAACACCTAGATATCTTATCTTGGTTCCATTCATAGGATCTTCATTCCACTCCATCCTAGTGAAAGGTCTCTCCTAATTCATGTTAGGTCTTCTTTAAGAGACCCACACTATAAAAAACCATTTTTCTCTATGAATGAGTTAGGTATATGTAGAGAAACTTTATGAAAACTATGTGTACCATGATTACTTTAATATTAAGATATGTGGAGAAATCCGAGCCATATATCTTAGGCCCATATATATATCATCAAACATTTACATTCCCTATATGACATCACATTTCTTCCCAACTATGGTTAGTTTAGGGTTGTAGTATCCCAATAAATTTTTAAACATACAATTCACACAAACCAAACTCCACACCATAATTTTTTTAAATCGTCTTAAATATTTCATGGATAATGATAATGAGAACATTTGAATCTAAAGGACACCCTTTCTTGGTAATAATACTTATGCTTCCATATTCCGCACTACCAACCAGAGGTATATTTCATCCTAGGGATAAGGTATTATAACCCCAATCATGCTTGAAAAGAAATTCATGTAACACGTTATTCAAATATTGACTAATGTTCAACATGAACATACTTTCCCATATTATCACTTCTTTAACAAAATGCCTCATATTTTGATTTACCTCATTATCATTACTTATTCAAAAGGAATTGGTAACTCTTTACTCTTGAGTAATATTTGGTTTTTTATTCCACACTCCAACTTATGTTATAAACAGCATGAACTAAAACTATGCGTACCCCTCCATGAGTTTATCAATATTATTTTTACTCCCTCTATACACGTTGCATCGATCTCACCCTTTATTGATAGGATATCTATCTCTTTGGTCAATATTTTATGAACTTAGGCTACATCCACCTTTCTAGTAAAACATGTTTGGAAATTAACACCAATTTCACTAGTTTGACTTACATGAACATAAACTATAAAAGGAAATAGACACAGAACTCACCAAAGTGAAAACCTTGGAAGGGAATCTTGTAAAAAAAATTGATTCTCTCTTCAGTAGAAATTCAAATCATATAGAATAGGAAAAAATAAAAGTTTTTGATATAGGAAAAGGCATAAAACTCATTAGGTTAAAACCCCATAAAGGGCAGCCAAAGCAAAATCTGATTTCATACACACTAATTTTTTCCTAATCCATGGAATAGAAAATTATTTGAGAGAAAAAGTAAAATACATAAAGCTTATGTGTCACACCATAAGGCCTTAGAAAAAGTCAAATCATTATTTATGGATCCCTAAACCTATAAAAAAATAGATTGCAATTTTTTGAACACAAATTAGTTAGAATGATTTGTTTGAAATGTTTGATGGCCTAATTTTAGGGTACTTGAGCTGTTTTAAGCATTAGAATCCTCATTCCAAGATCCCCCTTTGTGATTTTCATTATACTAGGTCACTAATATACCTCATGATTGAATGGAATAGCCTTAGATTATAATGATGGTACATGTGCTTCCATATTTGAACTACCTATATTCATTGAAGATCATACATCTAGAAGGAAACAATATATCAAATCTAAATGAGCTAACCGTGGATTGCAGTTATAATACATATTGTAACAACCCTATATTTCACAATATATCCTCATAAAATAAATAATATATATTTTTTTTTTCAATTTTTCACACACTATAACAAAAAATTGAAAAAAAATTGATATATGTTGAATATTTAATATGAGCATTAAAACTTAGCATTTAAGTAACCATGTTTTAATTTAATTAACCCAATTGTAAAATCAACAAAGAAAGTATGAAGAAATACTAGGAAGAAGTATAAGAATTCCATATAAAGACCAATTATATAGGATTAAGAAGGAGGTGTCTCCTCTAGGGTATTACCCAGAACAAGCCCAAGAAAAACAAGAGTAGTTATAGTTTGAGTGAAACCATATATGGGAGAAGTTCATGGCCACTAAGATTTCTACAAGATACAAGTTCTCTAAACCACCACATGAAACTATAATCAATGGTCCTTTGATGTTGAGGTCCTGCCCAAAGATTATAAGGGGTTATATAATTATAAATTAGGATTATATAAATACTTAATAAAATATATAAAAATATTTATCATGAATGTTTATAATTTTCAAAGTCATTTTTCCTCAATTCACTTTATGCTTAAAAATATATTTTCCATTGATTGGTGATTTATTTTCTGAAAATAAGTATATTATAAATTGAAAATAATTATACATTTTTATTTCATTAATAATAATTTAATAACAGACTAATTGTTAACCTGTAGAAAAAACAATAGTTAATATATCAGAAGTTATTTCCTATCAAAACAGTTTTTCTCTGTATTTTATATGTTTAATTAAAAATAAATTTTATAAGATTTAGGTTTTTAATTTGAAAAAAAAAATACCTTTTATTTTTTATTTATCATGGAAATATTAACTTAGAATTAATTTTTGGTATTTTTGTAAAATAATTTATTTTTAGGTGAATAGTGAAAAATACAGTTTTTACCAAAACTATGAATTTTATTATCAGAATATGTGCAAGGCCTAAAATTTTATAAAATAATTTAATAGATCAATTATATATTTTTAATAGTATAATTATGAAATCTAAAATATTATTTTGAAATTATAAATTCTATTTGTAATATATTAGGACTTAAGAAACATTTTATTATAATTGGAAAAAAAATTTCCTTTCAATTAAATATTTTCATGGTGAAATTCGGTTTTTTGGAATTATTTTAAATACATAGATATTTTATTTGATTTAAAATAAATCAATTAATATCAATAAAATCAATAACCACTAAATATTTATCATGTACATAAGTTTAAATTTTAAAAAAACTTATTTATTTAAAAACAATTTTTATGTGTTATTTGTGTTTAATTTAAAAATATATATTTTCACATATTTATAAAATTAATTAGATTAAATGGATCAAAAATTTATAATCAAAATGTACAAATTTGGTAATAAATTTCTACATGTATTTTTTGTAACAGAATATTTTACATTACTAATATCTAATTAAGAGTAATAAGTGTTTCAGTGGCTAATTTAAGGTGGCCTAAATTTTCCTAAATTAACATGATCTTTAGACCTTATAGAATTATTTTTTTAGATTTAAAAGTATTTAAAACTATTCTAAACCAAATTTACTCACCTAAATCACCTAACATTCATCAATTCCACTCTTACCACTTATTTAACATTAATTTCCATGGAAAAGTCCATCTCTTTCACTTATAAATGGGGAAACAATTAAACACTTTCAATAATTCACTCCAATTTTAAAATATCCTTGAAAACCTACCCAAATTTACTATCCTTGAATTCCTTTTCACACCCTTATTCACCTAATCACTAAAATTTATCCTAAGTCCCTCAAATATATGGTCTTCATTAAGGGGAATTTCAAGGTCTCAAAATAAGTATCACATCTTTCTTTACATTTCTTTCTTATTCTTTACTTTCTACAAATACCATAATAATAGTATAATAATATCCTTAGAAAAATTATTTTTTTCATATGTTATTATAATTATCGAATATCCAATAATTATTAACTTATATATACTAATAAAAACAAGAATCGGTGTTAGTGCGTGTGTGTGGATAAACACCTCCACAAAGAGACACTTTCATTTTTTCATCACCACCTCCCATAGAAATTCCTAATTGTGGTATTTATGAATAAATATGATGTATATAATGTATTTATGACTCTAAAATGATTTATTACTATCCAAATATGCCTCTCTCGTTCATTGGGAAACAGAAATTATAATTGTTTGTTATGCGGACTACTGCCTCCATGCAATGACAAGTTTTTTTTTTCAAGAACAACTTGCATGGATTACATTATAAATGTATTTAGTACGTAAAAATGATATTTTTTTAAAATATAAATATTTTTAATGATAATATAGGACAATATATAATTAATAATAATAATAAATGATTACAGTAACTTGAACCTCATTAATTGGGATTAACAAAGCACCTCTCTTAATTTGAATCTTTTTGGGATAATATTTTAAATTTTATAAGTATATTTATTATATAATAATAAATTAAATAATCCCCAAAAATTATGGAGATCATGAATTTCTTTTAGGACACTTTTTTCATGATCATTAAACAATAAGTGTTAAGAATAAATTAACCGAACAACCCTGAGTGACTGACATAAGCATCAATTATATTAAAAATAAGTACAGAAAGATAATAAATGGAACTTATAAAACTAAATAAATATAAATCCGGTTATTATTTAAATATATCTAATTAAATTAATTTAATTATTAAGGAAGTTAAGTGAAAAATAAAAACTCTTTCAGACATAGGTAATGATTTTCATATTAATTTCTCTTCATTGAGTCATGTTGTTATGTTATGAACTAACTTCTTATTTACATGATATATATAAAAAACAAGATTATATTTTAGAATAATAACTTATCTAGTTCATGGAATTAAAAAACATATGAATTTAAAGCTCCCAATGACTTTTCATACAAAGATTTCTAAATATGTAAGGGTCTTTTATAACTAAAACTGATTTCTTGACTTATAATGTTTTCCTTAGATTTTTCTAATTCTATATTATAAGATAAAATTTTCAATTTATTCATTTTTATTTATAGGTTATAGTATTTTTTTCAAATCCCAACTATGTTAATAATAATTCCCAACCGTTTAAAAAATGGTTTCCGCTCCTTGCCCATAATTTCATATCCCTCCAATGTTCTCATTTATAATTAGAAACCTTATTAATTTTCATCTCATGTGAACATAATATTTACCTTCTACTATTTTAAAATTAATATCTTATTATCTTATTTTATGATGTATGACTTAAATGAATGGGTTTTTTAATATAAAAAATTATCTTTCATACCTCCTTCATGAATTTCTGGTTACACATTCCCTTTATTTTTCTTCCTTTTTATTCCATATTATTATCATGTAACTCTTTAAATTTGGTATATATTTATATTAAATATATTCGTAGTTGAATAAAGTATTCATTTACAGGGTTATGCAATGTTTTATCTCCTTTCAAAATTCACACTCTTAAGTAAACCATCTTTTTAAATTGAACTTCCCTTTGTTTATAATCATGTATCATACACCCCTATCAAATTTACCATTAATATTTGAATAAAAACATATTTACTTCATGAAAACACTTTTTAATTAATTTTTTTTATAAAAAAATATATTATTTTTTTGTATTTAAAAATATCCTTTACTTATTTCACAAAGTTTCACCCAAGTGGTTCACTTTCATTTTTTCTTCATTAGATATTTCTTATAAATTTTGTACATTGGAACTCCATTTTCAAGAATTGTGTTTCTTTTTATATTATGAACGTTAAAAAAGATTTAATTCATTATTCTATTTAGAATATATATGATATATCCTTATGTTAGGTCTTTAGAAATGATTGTGAAACCCACTTCCTTATTTTGGGTAATATCATGCTTATGATTTATGTATGTTTATTTTATATTTTTTTCTATATATATTATTGTACATATTATGATATAGGATATAATATGTTGTGATAATTGGGTCTTTTATATCCCTCTAATGAATTGGGTAACATTAATGTCTTGTGATATACCATGTACGGTGAATAGGTGGTTAGCCTAAGCACACTATATATAGTGCACTAGCGATTAGCCTAAGCACGCTATATATGGTGGACACATGGTTACCCTAATAAAACTATGTTATGATGGTATTTAGATAGATAATATCATTGTTATGATAGTGGTTATCCTGTATTATGTTTTCTTGGTGGTTAGCCTCAATATATTCTTATTTCATCCTAATTTATAATTCTACCACATGCATATGATTCTATAATCATATGTTTTTATTTAATTACATCATGTTTTTGTGATTATGAGTTTCCTCCTTATGGTATCTTGTTATACCACTTGAATCAAAAGTTATTATTTATTTCCATTTCTATTTTAATTTATGATCTTTCTTTCCTACCCTTTTCCGTATGTATTTTCCGAAGGTATCATATACCGTTTTTGAAGATCTATGGGAGTTGGGAGTAATATGTGGAGTTTTAAAAAAATGTTGTTTTTATATTTAATATGATTTATTTATGTATCCAATACTCCAAATAGACTATTCCTATATATCCTTATATTTTATTAATGTAAAATTATTTATTAATTTGTTAATTAATGTGTGTTCAATTTTTGGGTCTCCATAGTTGGTATCAAAGCATGTTTTATTAATTTTTGGATATTAGGATTAGAGAAAATTAGTGAAAGGCCTATGGAAAAGTCTAAGGGATAATTGTTGGTTGGAGTAGTTAACTCAAGAGGGGAGGGGTGAATTGAGTAAATATAAAAATTTACATTTAAAATATATTAGTTTTACAAATAATGATTTCCCCAAAAATAGATATAGCCCAGTTAATCAAGTTTATACTTTTATAAGAGTTTGACTTTTTAAACAACTTCTTAGAAGATTGATTAATTCTCAGTAATCTTAATTGGTATTATTAAAATTACTTTTGAAGTTATCCTACTAAGAAAAATCAGATATAACTTCTTTCCAAGACTAACTATCAAAGTGAATTTAGTGTTTCTCTGGATTATGCAGTAAATTAGTAAAACAGAGTAGACTAAATTTAAATGGCACAGAAGATATAAAACAAGTGTTTCAGTCTCAAGCTGAGACCTAATCCACTTTACTTGGTGATCACCTACCACCAAGCAGTTTATATAAATAAACTCTGATCCACACCCTGGATCGGGGTTAACAGCAGTACATGGACTGTCCAGGCCACGCAGGGACCTCTTCTATAGTTTTCATGGGAAAACAAAATAATGACCAGGCCACACAGGGACCTCTTCTATAGTTGTCATGGGTAAACAAGGGTAAAGAATTTGGAGTTCAGATTTAGAAATCCTCCAGTTCAGCGCAGGATTCAGTGTGTGTGTAAAATATACAGAGTACACACACCTCTCAAAAGTAAATAAAAGAATCACTAAGAGAGAGTAGATGTGAGTTTAGAAAGCTCTAGTGATTCGCAGTGCAGCTCTGGAATCCTTGGATAAGACATAAATGCTTCTGAGTCCTTCTCTAGTTTTTCTGTTGAAAAACAGAGTGTTGTGGTTCAGCTTGTGTTCTTCGCGAGTGAAGATATTCTCTTTATCCCAATGTACTTTGTGTGTAGAAGAGTTGGATTGCATGCATGAGACAATTATTTCTTTAAATATCTTGCATTGTGTTCTTCGCGGTTATGCTCAGGCTTTATTTTCTGTTGATTATAGTGCACTTATGTTTTTGAGTTGTCGCGTGTGTCGTGTCTTTCATCTATTCCTCTTGGACACTCTTCTCTTTATCTTTGAATGCATAGGTTTTGGCCGATAGGTTCTATGTGTGTTGTACCTCGTACCTCGTACTATGTCTATAAAGAAACATTAATTATGTCAGTGCATTAAAGATGTAAACTATGACCGTTAAAAAGATAAATAGAAAAACGACAAAATAGGTTGAGAAACGGTGTCATAGTATGTTATGAAAATGGTGTATTCTTCATGGTATCTCCTTTTCAGGGTGTCTCCTTCACAGTGTCTCCTTCACGGTGTCTCCTTCATGGTTTCTCATTCACAGTGTCTCCTTTACGGTGTCTCCTTCACGGTGTCTCCTTCACGGTGTCTCCTTCACGGTGTCTTGCTTACGGTTTCTGGATTCGTGGTGCCTTGATGACAGGGTCTTGCTAACTGTGTCTGGCACTTTAGCAAACAGAGTGTCTGGCTTATAGTGTCTATTCTTAGTGTCTTTCTTCATGGTGTCAGGCTTACTATGTCATGCGATCTCGTGGTCATGGTGTCTCGTGGTCACGGTGTCTGTGTCTTGCTCACAGTGTCTGACTTACTGTGTCAAGATTCACAGTGTCTTGTACTTAGGAAAATAACTATATTCAGACTTAAACAGTAATATGCATAAAATGAATTGATCTTAACCATTATAAGGTATGAGATAACTTGAAACATAAATACACATGATTTATAATATTTGTGAGATTAGTGATCATTAATAATATTTGTAAAGATTAATGAGATTTGTGATCATTAAAGCATGATTAATACATGAGGAGTCCAACAATCTCCCCCTTTTTGATGATCATAAATCAAATACAGTTAAAGGATAAATTGATTGAAGCTAAAGGGAAAATAACATATAGAATAACAGATAAATTTTGAATAACAGATAACCTTTGAATTATAGATAACTTTCTCCCCCTTTTGGGATTATCAAAAAGAAGAATGAATAGAGGGAAAATAGTGCATATGTCATTAAAAGTGTTCATAATACTACAGATAGTAAAAATACAAAAAAAATAATGACATCCCCATCAAAAAAATAGACATTGGGTTTCTTCAGTGATTGGCCTTCTCTTTTCCTTTATCAGCTGAAGAAGAGGAAGCCATAGGGGCAGTTTCTGATGTAGAAGAAGGAATAGAAGTAGTAGATAGAGAAGGTAAAGGGAGACCTTCGAAAACTAATGGAGCCAAAGTTGGATCAGTAGAAGATCTAGGCAGTTGCTGGTCAAGGATGACAGACCTGATCTGACTAAGAGCTTGTCCAACAGACATGGCTGTGGAAGGTAAGGGAGAAGAAAAAGTAGGAAAACCAAGTCTGATAGGAGCAGCTGCTGGAGCTACAATTGCTGTGCTTGGAACATGAAGATACGATCTGAGAAGTTTAATAAAGTCTGCAATAATTTCTCCTCCACACTGCATGGCCTTTTCAAAATCATCTTTATTTTACATGAACTTGTCCAACAATCTGTTAAACTCATTCATCTTCTAAACTTGAGATTTGAAGGCCTGAGTCACAAGAGGTATTCTTAGATTATCCACAAGATATTTAAAGTGATTGGTCATATCAGTTTTGGAGAAAATCTGGTTGAAATAGAAGTCCACTTTCTTAGAGATATCTTGTTGGGAATCATTGGCAATGTTGGAATGAATTTGAACCAATTCAATCACTCCATCACTGTTCTTAACAACTTCAGATAAAGTATCCATATCAAAGCCACTGAAGGAATCCTGAATCTCTTCCATGACAATAGATCTGAGCAGAGAACTATCCAAAGAAGGAGTAGAGGTTTGACCAGAGGAAGTAGAAGCTTTAATAGCTATGACCAGAGACTTGAGTTGTTTCAGGACTTTTTGAAGACAACCAGTATATTCATCTGTGAGCTTATTCAGGTTCTCCACAAGCTATCTCATGCGGTGCAACATCTCTGTGTGCCTTTCTGCAATCTTTTCATCACAGTATAATAGGTATGGGTGAATCAGGGACACAATATCACGAGAGATGTTTGAAACAGAAGTTTCAAGAGAAGCAGGAGTAGGAGAAGGTTCTGATCTTGAATTCAATTCATTCTGCAGGTTTTCAACCATTCTTTTTAGATTTGCAACTTCAGTACTGATCAACTTGATTTCAACCCTTACTTCTTGAATTTCATGAATCATCTTGGGTTGAATGTTCCAGATAATGTTTTCTAAAAGCAGTGAGGCATCTTCCTGACTCAGTTGGGTCACAAGACAAGGTTTAGAGGACAAGAGTCTCTCAACTCTAGCTAAGATAGTGTCTCCAAAGACTTTCAAGTCATCTTTACTAACAAAAGATTGATGTTCAAGTAAAGGTGCAGTTGCAGGAAGTGGTACAGGTGTAGGCTCAGGTTGAGGTTCAGATTCGGGTGCAAAGTATGTGACGGATTTCAATTGAAATAAAGAAGAAAGATCAATCCTAGTGGAAATAACCTATTGAGATTCACTCACATCATAAAAGTTGGGGAATTTATACTGAGTGTCCACCGAATATGACTCAGTAGGTTGAGATGCTTCATCAGACTCAGCCTCATCAGCCTCATCTTCATTAGTCTCAATATTCTGAGGTTCCTCCCCCTCAATAAGTGCTTCCATTTTAGGACCTTGAGGCTCAGGTGCTTGATCTAAGTCCACTTGTTCATCTATAATTTCCTCAGCCATCTCTTTCCTAGCCAACCAGAAGGCTATCTCCATCCTCTCTTCAAAAGAGGGTATAATCTCAGGAACAGACTGTTCCACAGGAAGTTCTTCCAGATTAGCTTCTTGAATAGCAGGGAGTTATTCAACTACACACTCTTCCATGACTTGATGCTCAGATTCTGGGACATCTAATTCTCTTGCAGCCTCAGATTGGATTTCCATATTGAGATCAAATCTAGGGACATGAGGTTCTTCTTCAAGAACAACCGAAGGAGTAATAGGCCTTTCTTCCTCAACAAAAACTTCTTCACTTTGAGGTACTTCTTCCTCTTCTCTGTGTGGTACTTCAGCTACCTCTTCCTCTTCTTCATCATCTTTTGGATAATCCACAACTTCATCTGGTTTCAAAACAGGATTAGTAATGTCCTTTGGCCTTGTTGGATAATCTTTAGGATTGAACTTCTCATAGATCTTATCATTATCTTCAACCCACTCCTTCTTCTAGGGGTTCCAGTTTATTTTAATCCTCTTGATGGTAGGTTTAGATAAACAATATTCATAATCCACAAGTACTTCTTCATTGGGTCCAACTAATCCTTTGGAAACAAGCATTGCTGAAATCATCCTAGAGTAAAACAGAGATGTGGATTTGGATGTGACCTTGATCAATTCAGACATATGGTTAATGATTTATTTGCACAGATTTATCTTGTGGCCATTCTTCATAAGATGAATCATAAATACATCCTGATACTTCATGATAGAAAAGTCACCTTTCCTCAGGCTAATCGGATTTTGAAAAAATTTGAAAAACAGCCTTGTCTCCCCATCAAGTTTAATAGTTATGGCCCTTCTCTTGGTTCCATTTCTAGTTAGGGTTTCCAATGCATTTTCCAGGTCAAAGAAGTCAGTTTTAGATGGGGGGTCTCTCAGATAATCATGACAGATCCCTTCATGAGGTATCCTAAGGCATGCCTCCCATAACCTCGACGAGAAGGAGCATCTTTGTCCATTGACCCAACTCCTCACAACAAATCATTCACTAGCATCAAAAGAAAACTGTACATACTGATAAAACTGAGCTACCAACCTCAGATAAATAGGTCTATCCTTCCTTGAGAACCATTCGATCCAGCCTCGTTCTATTAAAACTTTTAAAACCATAGATTTTCTAGACAACAGCCACTTAGGGAAAACTTCATTTTCAGGTACAACACTACGGTTTACCAGGTTTGGATTTAGGGGTCCTCCGGGCGCCCGCTTCGGGGTTATCTTCTTTTTCATCAAGCGGAACTTCTCAGATGTGGATTAAGATGGACGCTTCATCCTTGGCATTCACAGTAGGTTGAGAGAGAGAGAAAGATAAAGGTTTCAAGGTTTAGAGGGTTTGAGAAGAGTGAGTGAGAGAGAGTTTGGGTGAAGAATCGAGTGAAACCCTTTTGTTTTATCATTTGAGAATGTAAAACATCACAAAAGTAATAACATGGGAAAGTAAAAAGTGGTGAATTAAAAATTACCTTGATACAGGTTAAAAGAAAAGCATAAATAATTTTCATGGTGAGACAGTCAGTTGTCGTCATGGTGAGATAGTGAATGGTCAGTTCTTTCACGGTGAGACAGTAAGTAAACTATTCAGTCACGGTGAGACCGTTAGTGACAGACCGTGAACACAAGGTGCTAACTGTGAGACCGTAAACATGAGAGTAACTGAGAAACCGTGAACATGAAACAGTAAAGTAAAATAATAGTAAAATATTAAATAGTAATACCAGTAAGATATCTATTTGTGATTGATCATGCCAAGATCATGTATGATGTAATCTATTATCTCAAAATTTAATGGTTTAGTGAATATATCAGCAAGTTTATATTCAGTGACAATGAATTCCAAGGTGATATCACCTTTTTGATCATGATCCCTCAAAAATTGATGTCTTATATCAATATGTTTTGTCCTAGAATGTGAAATTTGATTTTTTTGAAATTTTAATAGCACTTGTGTTGTCACAATTTTTTGGTACATCTCTTAATTGATATCCATAACCTAGTAAAGTGTGTTTCATCCAAAAAAAATTTCATAATAATTTCTATCAGCTATGTATTCAGCTTCTACAGTAGATAATTCAATAGAGTTTCGTTTCTTACTACACCATGATACTAGTGACTTTCCTAAAAGGTGACATGTTCTATAGGTGCTCTTTCTATCTAACTTACAGCCACCGAAGTCAGCATCAGAATAACTAAATAGTTCAAATGATTGTCCTTTAGGATAGAACAGTCTTAGATTGGGTGTATGCTTAAGGTATTTAAAAATTATCTTTACAGCATTTAAATGAGATTCTTTAGGATTTTCTTGAAAATGAGCACACATACACACACTAAACATAATGTGAGGATGACTAGCAATTAAGTAGAGTATACTTCCAATCATTCCTCTATAAGTGGTTTGACCAACAGATTTTCCATCTTCATCAAGATCTAAATTACATGTGGTACTCATGGGAGTGTCACTACTTTTAGTGTTCTTCAATTTAAAACGTTTTAGAAGATATCTAGTGTACTTACTTTGAGTCAAAACAATTCCATCATTATTTTGAAATATTTGAAATCCAAGAAATAATTTTAGTTCACCCATTAAACTAATTTCAAATTCGTTTTTCATCATTTTAGATAAATCAATACATAATGAATTTTTTGAAGATCCAAAAATAATATCATCTACATATATTTGAACAACTAAAACATCATTAGAAATTTGTTTTATAAAGAGTGTAGGATCATCTATTCCTTTTGTAAAACCTTTGGAAATAAGAAAAGTACTTAATTTTTCATACCAAGCTCTTGGAGCTTTTTTTAAACCATATAAAGCTTTTGATAGTTTGAAAATATGATTTGGAAAATGAGGGTTTGTAAATCCATGGGGTTGTTCAACAAAAACATCCTCAGCTATATACCCATTTAAGAATGCACTCTTAACATCCATTTGATATAGTTTGAAATTCAGATGTGCAGCATAAGCAAGTAGAATTCTAATGGCTTCAAGTCTGGCTAATAGAGAAAAGGTCTCCTCATAGTCAATTCATTATTCTTGATTATAGCCTTGTGAAACTAATCTATCCTTATTTATAACTATATTTCCAGATTCATCTACCTTATTTCTAAACACCCATTTAGTGCCTATGAAAAAAGTGTCCTTGGGTCTTTCAAAAAGTTTCCAAACTTTATTTCTTTCAAACTGATTGAGTTCTTCTTTCATAGAAATTACCCAAAATTCATCATTGATAGCATCATCAGTCTTTTTAGGTTCAAGTTGTGACAAGAAGGCTTGATGTTCAACCTGATTTCTAAGAGAAGCTCTAGTTTGTGTTATTTTATCTAGGACTCCTGCAACAACATCTAAGGGATGGTTTTTTAGAGTTATAACCTTTCTAGAAAATGAGGGACTAGTGAATTCAGGTTCATCAACAGATTCAGGTTCATTATGAATTGATTGCACAGAATTTCCAGAATTGGAAGTTTTCACAGATTCTTTCACAGAGGTATTTGAGGATTTTGAGTTGACGTTCAGATTTGATACATCATCCTCCATATTTTCTAGGATAGTTCTAGGATCATGTGGATCTGTTTCATCAAACTTGATATGGACAGATTATTCCACATATTTAGTTCTCTTATTGGATACTCTATAGGCTTTACTTGATATTTAATAACCTAGGAAAATTCATTCATCACTTTTGGATGCAAATTTGTCAAGATTTTCCCTAGTGTTGAGAATAAAGACTTTGAAACCAAAAACTCTAAAGTAATTAACCTTAGGCTTTCTATTGTTCCAGAGTTCATATTGGGTCTTCTTGAGAATTGGTCTAATCAATACGCTATTGATTATGTAGTATGTTGTGTTAACATCTTCAGCCCAAAAGTAAATATGTTGGTCATATTCACTAAGCATAGTTATAGCAATTTTATGCAGGGTTCTATTTCTACTTTCTACAACACCATTTTGATGAGGTGTTCTAGGGGTAGAGAAATTTTGATTATAACCATTTTGTGAGCAAAAGGATTCAAACTCTTGATTTTCAAACTCACAGTAATGATCACTTCTTAAAGATTTAATTTTAAGGCCACTAAGATTTTCTACAGGCTTGGCATACTTAGTCAAATAAGAGCAGGCTTCACTTTTGTGAGCCATGAAAAAGGTCCAGGTGTATCTAGAAAAATCAACTACTAGAACATAAATATAGTTCTTCCCATTTAAACTAGAATCTCTAGATGGTCCAAACAAATACATGTGAACCAATTCGAGAGGTTGAGAAGTAGAAACTTCTTTCTTTGGTTTGAAAGAGATTTTGTGTTGTTTTCCCTTTTGACAGGGATTACACACTTTTTCATTTGGAAACTCAAGTTTGGGTAAGTATTTAACTAGGCCTTTTCTAGTTAACTTTACAAGGTAGTGAACATTACATTGTCCTAGTCTCCTTTTCCAGATCCAATATTCTTTATGAAATACACTTAAGCATGAAATATTTTGAGAAGTTAAGGAATTTAAATTAACAGAATAAACATTCTCATTCCTTGATGTATAAAATACTAATTCATCTTTAGAATTGAAGACATTACATGCATCATTTTTAAATTTAACATGATATCCATCATCACATAATTGTGAGATACTTAGAAGATTATATTTTAAGCCCTTAACAAACAGTACTTTAGAAATTAGAATCGAATCAGAGTTACCAATATAGACTAAGCCAATGATCTTCCCCTTTGCATTTTCACCAAATGTGACATGTCCACCATCTACTTTTATCAGATTCTTGAAGCATGAGTAGTATCCTGTCATGTGCCTCGAATACCCACTGTCCAAGTACCATAGATTCTTGCAGGATATCTTCAAGCAAATTTCCTATAACATGATCAAGCAAAGACACATTTTGGTACCCATACATGTTTGGGTTTAGTAACATTAGTAATAAGTGATTTAGGAACACATATTTGTCTCATATGTTTCCTATAAGCATTGTGTAAAGTATTTGAAAAATAAAATCTATTTGGTCTACAAAAACTTGAAATAGTAGAATATGTATCATGACTTGAGCTAGATGTGCTATGTCTAGAAATGGGAACAAAATTATTTTTCCTAGACTTTGAAAAAAAAAATCTTTCTATTAAGTTTTCTTTTACCAGGTTGATAACCAATGCCAGTATTGTATTTAGGAGCAATTTGTTTTCCTAGAATTTGGGTAAGGGTATTTTTCCCATTAGAAAACTTTTCTATGTCACTTTTTAATTGATCATTAGACATTTTTAGTTCATTTTTTTCTTTGAGAATTTGATCATTTTTCTCTTTTTTAGTAGTTGTTCAGATTTAACAGTTACAGTGAGAGCATGTTGTTTCTTCAATGATTTATATTTATCCTTTAATTCATTTCATGTATCTTCAAGCATGTTTCAATATTCAAACATTTCTTCATTGGTCATATTTTCAGAGTCACTTTCCTCTTCATAATAGTATGAAGTATGCATAGAAGAGTTTAGTGTTACCTCAGATGTGTTTGTCATAAAACACATATTGGATTTGTTAGCCTATTCATCATGCTATGTGTCTGAGTTTCTTGAACTATCCTCATAGGCACTCCAATTTGCCTTCATTTCCTTTTTTTACTTCTTGTCCTTGTCCTCATACTTTTTCTTATACATGAGATTTGGACAGTCAGCCTTTATATGACCTTTTCTTTTGCATTCATATCAGACAACTTCATCACTCTTATCAGCTATCTTCCAATCTTTCTTCCAGTGTCCTTTATTGTCGTATTTACCTTTGTAGTTTGATTTTCTAAAAAAGTTTTTCTTCTTGTAAAATCATTTGAATCTTCTGGCCAGTTGATCCATCTCCTCATCACTGTCTGGTGATGATTATTCAGTGGTAGAGCTTTCTATACGAGCTTCCAGTTTCCCTTTGTCTTTGTGCTTCGAGAGGGTGGTCTTGAATGCTAGAGACTTCCTCTTTGGTTCATCATCCTCTTATTTTTTTACTTTCATCTCTTCCTCATACATCATCAGTTTCTTAATGAGTTCCTTTACTGGTAGCCTCTTGATGTCGCATGACTCTCTGATTGAGACAGAGGTTCCCCTCCATCTCTCAGGCATACATCTGAGAATTCTCATGATTTGTTCTTTGGCAGTGACTTCTCTTCCTAGAGAAATCATTATGTTGAAAATCTCATAGAACCTAAGATACATATCAGAAATAGGTTCATCAGGTTTCATCTTAAAATTATCATATTTCATATTATAATTATTAAGCCTCATTTCTTTTACACTAGATGTGCCTTCATGTGAGGCAGACAAGGTATCCCAAATTTCATGGGCAGTTTTACAAGAAGAAATCCAATTAAATTCTTCATCTCCTAAGTAACAGTACAAGGCATTCATAGATTTGCAATTGTTATTGTAAGAAAGTTTTGGTAGGTTCATCCCATGTAATTCTATCAGTCACAGGAAGTTTGTATTCATCTATAATTGATGACCAGATTTCAAATCTCATACTCTCTAGATGCATTTTCATTTTAATTTTTCATTGACCATAGTTTGTTCCATTAAATAATGGTGGTTTGTTAGTTGCAGCACCTTCCAGTCTATTATCCATACTAACAAATTACTTTAAAAGATCTAGAAATTTATAATTGACAGATATTTACAGATCTTTAAAGTATAACAACAATCACAGTTGAGTAAGATTACAGAGATTCCTAATAAAGATCCCTCTGACACCAAATGTTGGTCGGAGTAGTTAACTCAAGAGATGAGGGGTGAATTGAGTAACTATAAAAATTTATATTTAAAAGATATTAGTTTTACAAATAATGATTTCCCCAAAAATAGATACAGCCCAGTTAATCAAGGTTATATTGTTATAAGAGTTTGACTTTTTAAACAACTTCTTAGAAGATTGATTAATTCTTAGTAATCTTAATTGGTATTATTAAAATTACTTTCGAAGTTATCCTACTAAGACAAATTAGATATAACTTCTTTCCAAGACTAACTATGAAAGTGAATTTAGTGTTTTTCTGGATTATGCAGTAAAGCAGTAAAATAGAGTAGACTAAATTTAAATGGTACAGCGGATATAAAACAAGTAGTTCAGTCTCAAGCCGAGACCTAATCCACTCCACTTGGTGATCACCTTCAACCAAGCAGTTTATATAAATAAACTCTGATCCACACCCTGGATCGGGGTTAACAAAAGTACATAGACTGTCCAGGCCACGCAGGGACCCCTTCCACAGTTTTCATGGGTAAACAAAATAATTACCAGGCCACATAGGGACCTCTTCCACAATTGTCGTGGATAAACAAGGGTAAAGAATTTGGTGTGAGGATTTTGAAATCCTCCTGTTCAGCGCAGGAGTCAGTGTGTGTGTGTAAAATATATAGAGTACACACACTGCTCAAAAGTAAATAAAATAATCACTAAGAGATATTATATGTGAGTTTATAAATCTCTAGTGATTCGTAGTATAGCTCTGGACTCCTTGGATAAGACAGAAATGCTTCTGAGTCCTTCTCTGGTTTTTCTATTGAAAAACAGAGTGTCGTGGTTCAGCTTGTGCTCTTTACGAGTGAAAGTGTTCTCTTGATCCCAGTGTACTTCATGAATTATTAAGTAGAGTTTGATTGCATGCATGAGACAATTATTTCTTTGAAGATCATGAAATTTGTTCTTTGCGGTTATTCTCAGGATTGATTTTCTGTTGAGTATAGTGCACTCGCGTTTTTGAGTTTTCCTGTGTGTCGTGTCTTTCATTTATTCCTCTTGGTCACTCTTCTCTTTATCTTTGAATGCATGGGTTTTGGCCGACAGGTTCCATGTGTGTCGTACCCCATACCTCGTACTATGTCTACAAAGAAACATTAATTATGTCAGTTCATTAAAGACGTCAAATATGACCATTAAAAAGTTAAATAGAAAAACCACAAAATAGGTTAAGAAATGGTGTCACAATATGTTATGCAAACGGTGTCTTCTTCACGGTATCTCCTTGTCACGGTGTCTCCGACACTGTGTCTCCTTCACGGTGTCTCCTTCACGGTGTCTCATTCATAGTGTCTCCTTCACGGTGTCTCTTTCACGGTGTCTCCTTCATGGTGTCTCCTTCACGGTGTCTTGATTACGGTTTCTGGATTCACGGTGCCTTGATGACTGTGTCTTGCTAACTGTGTCTGGCACTTAGGCAAATAGAGTGTCTGGCTTACGGTGTCTGTTCTTAGTGTCTTGCTTCACGGTTTCAGGCTTACTGTGTCACGCTGTCTCATGGTCATGGTGTCTCGTGGTCACAGTGTCTGTGTCTTGCTCACAGTGTCTGACTTACTGTGTCAAGATTCACGGTGTCTTGTACTTTGGAAAATAACTGTATTCAAACATAAATAGTAATATGCATAAAATGAATTCAGCTTAACCATTATAAGGTATGAGATAACTTGAAACATAAATACACATGATTAATAACATTTGTGATATTAGTGATCATTAATAAGATTTGTAAATATTAATGAGATTTGTGATCATTAAAACATGAATAATACACGAGGATTCTAACAATAATAATAAGTATAGGATATCATCCAATAATTTTGGTAAAGTATAAAGTCTTTGGTTTTCATAGAAATGAATCAATTTTTAGATACTACAAGTGGATGAAGGCTCTAACACAGATTTACCTTAGGGTAATACACCCAAAAAGGGTGTTTTGGGGATTAACTCAATCATTAGTTGGTGCAAGACAAAGTGTCCTAACTAAACACCTAGGTTTACACTCCTAGGAGATATGATTTGTTCAATTCACATTTTATTAAACAAATAATTACAAAGGATTCGAGAATAATTCTAACTAGTATGATTAGAAAACTAAGTAATAAAATTCTGTTGGATAGCTTAGAAAAAGTTATAGGTTGATCAAATTATGTCTGGTTTTAAATTATGGAGTAATTAGAGAAGACATAATTTTATTTATGATTTCATATTTGTAATTTTTATTTTACCATATCAATTTTTTTTTGTTTCGTTAAAAAAATATCATGAAGATGAATTATATAAAGGTATGTATCTTGAAACCATTGGGGAAAATACTTAAATGGTTGAATCTTAGTATATTCTTATTATGATGAAACATTGTGTCACCTAGTCTTACCTAATGTTGTGAGGTTGAAATGTTAAAAGAAATTAGATCTTGATGCTCTAAAATATTTTCATTTGTGATGCAAGGATCCATCCACAAACATCAAATAATCTAGTATCATTAAACAAGAGTTCACAGTATTTCATTCACAAGGGTTTTTTAGGTTTTCATTTTTAGAGAGTTTGGCCATAACAATTACATAATAAACCATATGTATGAAAAGTGGAGACTTCTAAATCAGCATCCATTTTTTATAACAAAAAAAAATAAAATAAAACACAATTTCTTTTCATGGAAAATATTCACAATATTAAACTTGACTTCTTTATTTCTCTTACCCATCGATAATAAATGTGAAAAACATTTTAAAAATGTGTCATGAACATAAAGAGATTAGAAATGGTCATAAAATAAGAAATAATTTAGTCTATAGAAAAATCATGAAAGCTCATGAAAACTATTTTCTTAAAAACATACCTTTTCTTCTAAAAATAGAATCATTTTTCCTTTATAAAAGATCATTATCTTACCTCTTAAAATCAAAAAATTTCCAAGAAAACACATTAGAAAGCATATAAAAGTCATATAGGTTCCTTAATAAAACATCGTTGTAGAATAATTATATAACCCTTGAAAGAACCATTAAAAATTGGAATAACCATACGGTGGACTTCTAATATAATTATCCAAAGAGCATAATCATTACCCAATGCATTGAAGTGTTATCCAGGAAAACTCATCATATAAGATATAATGGGATCACCCGTGAGATATAATGGGGATTAACCCTTCATTTATAATTTCAAAGGACCATATAATGAATATAACCCTTGAAAAATCTTTTAAACTGATGTGAAAAATGATTCTGGACATCAAAATACCCTTTTTTTCTTAAAACCCAATTTTTAAAATATAATAACTACATACATAATAAAGAAATGGTTTTTATTGAAAAGAACATTGAAAACTTATATAATAAAATTAAAATAATTAATTAATAATTATGGTGGGAAATTTGATCTATGTTGTATATTTAATAATATTCAGTCTTTTTTACTTTTTTAAAAATATCTGAAAGGGGAACTTTAAAAGATGATTTAAAAGAATGTCTCGTAACATGAGTATGACTCATCACATATGTTGGTTATATTCCTAAATAAAAAACCTAAGTTAATTTATAAGTGTTTAATGACATTTTCAAATTACATTATTCATTTATTTTATTTATAACCATGTTATATAAAAGTACTCAATTAATTAAGTTCACTTAGGATATTTTGATGATATTCGGTTCATAAGTCCAAAGTGAATTAGGTATGTGGACTATAGTCAAATTGTTCATTCATCCACCATATCCATAATAAAATTAATTACACAATTATAATTTTTATGCATCAATTATTCTTTTAAATATAATAATGAAATATGATTATGAAAAATGAACTACGTTACAATCATGGAGTTGGTGGGTCATACGTAAGCATGAGTAACATTTTCATTTTTCGATAATCATTATGGAAAGAAACTAAGATTTATTTTATATTTCCACAATGATAATAATATAATAAATATCATATTTTTTATTTAAATATAATAATATGAATCATATGTGGTATGTGGTGACTGAAAAATGGATCACATCACTTTGTGGAGGTGGTAGTCGACATGTACGAACAAATAGTGTTATCATTTTTTCATGAATGGAAAGGTTAGGAGGTAAATAATATATTATCAGTTAATAATGATAAATATTTCATAAATATAATATATAAACACTAATTATATCATTATAATCCATCCATGATATATGGTTATGGAAAAATAATTACCTCAGTTAGCAGGGTGGTAGTCCGTCATACACACAAATGATGGTTTTGTTTCCCATTTAATGGAATGGTGATGGATATAGGTTCTAAAATTAACATAAAAACGGCTTAGTATATTTCAGATAAATTTTTTATTATAGAACTATATTTAATAATGGTTTTAAGAATGTTTAAGAAGAAACAAAATAGAAACACTTTATTAAAATTAATACCTCTTCTTCGGACAACCTCTTTAACATAACACCTTAAGACCACTAAGGTTGTTTTTATTCCTAAACCAAGACCGCTAGAATGAGGCTATGGATTCTAAGAAGTGATTTGTTTGTTTATTTTACAAAAAAATGGGTTTTTAATTTTGACGTATTAAAAATAATATGTTCCCTTTTATAAGAGAGGGGAGGTACACTCTTGGAATTTATCAAAATATTAAATTAATATAAATTAATATTAAATTAAAAATGGATCCAAAATAATTAATTTAAAATATAGGATGAATATGGGAATAAATAACCATAGAAAGTAAATTTTTTATAACTTCTTATCACATTTTTACCTTTATCATTTGGTTTTAACCCCTCTTTGACCTTTTTAAACTTACCATGATAACAAGGATATTCACCCTTTGAGGGTTAATATAGTTAATATAAATGAAAAAAAGGCACATAAATGGACCAAGGTTGATATTATAAACCATATACTAATAAATTGTCCTAATATAATAATTTTATAAATTTTATATCATTTAATAAAATATTATTTATTTTAAAATATTATTAATTTCCATTTTTTAAAACTATTCAATACTTTGACTTTAATAATATCAATATAACACTTATAATTTGAAAAAAAAACTATTATATCACAAACATGTCATAGTGATCTATAAAATTCATGTATCACATTATTTATCTAATATTATATTAAAATTAATATTTTTAATATTATTTATTTGATATTTTCATTAATTGAATAATTATTTCATCAATGCTTTCTAATAATTTAAGATTATTATTTATTCACTAAAAATAAAAAATAAATTACCATGATAGAGATAAATATTTTATATTTCAAAATACTATTTATATTTAAATATTCCTTATAAATAACCTTGTATTAATAATATTGTAGTTATTAAAAACAAGAGTGTGACATATTTGACTTTTCTTGAAATAAAATATTATAAAGGTCATAATATCATTAAAATTGTTAAATAATGCCATATAACTGAATATTGGATGAATATGTATGAAATTTAATTGTAAAATAATATTAAGACAAGCGTTAGGGTCATTTTATGATCCTTATCATTTTATTCTTAACTTTAATTACCAGATTTCTCCATTACCGTGGAAACCAAAATTACTAAAGTTACCATTCATATTGACCAAAAATAAAAGTGAACTATTAACTAAATTTGGACAAACTAATTTCAAATTTATAATCCATTTTTCAAAATTCAAAACATATAAGTGATATAATTTAATTTAATATTAATCCTACATGATAGAATGAAAAATAGTTTTGTTGAAAAATGTGTTTTTAAGACCAAAAATGTACTTATACCAAAATAAGGTATAAGGATAATAAAAATGTAATAAATTTTATTATATATAACTAAATAGTAATTAATTTACTTTGATATCAAATTTAAATAATAAAGGTACTTTTTTATATAATGAAAATGACAGTTTTATAAAAAATCGATGTTTTTCACTTTTCATAGAAAAATTAATATTTTTAGAAAACTATTAAAAATAATCCTAAAAAAATTTTGATATTATAAATCTAAAAATTAAGTTAATTTATAAAATTAAAATTATATAATTTTTAAATAAATATTTAAATAAAACTTTATAATTTATGAAATATACTTATTCTAATATTACCTGGGTTGTTACATTCTTCCCCCATTTAGAAATTATATTCCCACAATTTTATTCACCTTTTAAAAATCTAGGGTTACCTTTAGCTCATATAATTTTCACACTCCCATGTTTCTTCTTAAAAAATTTGGTTTTTTCATAAAAACTTAACCTGGTGAATTGCCTTGTTCCGCAACACTTTCTCTCTATGGTCAATAATTTGAACATGTAGATCCTTATAAGAAATGTTCTCCTCCAACTAAACTAATTATAGAATAAAAACATTAGATGAATTCATCAAATACTTTCTTAACATTGAAACTAAACAAAAAATTGGGTACTTGGGATAAACTTGTAGGAAAGGACACTTAGTAGGAAACTAATCCAACTTTATATAATATTTCATATGGTCCAATGAATTGTGGACATTAACTTTCCCTTTTTACCAAAACAGATAACACTTTTCAATTGAGATACTTTAATAACAATATGATAACATACCTCTAAATAAGGATGTTACCTTTAGTTATCCTCATAAATTTTATATTTTATCTGAGTTTTCCTCATATATTGTTGAATTATCTTCACATTCTAATCCATTTCATCTACCAATTTTGTTCCAATAAACTTACTTTCACCTAATTCATCCCAAAATTTTGGATTTCAACACTGATTTCAAAATAATTCCTCAAAAGGTGTCATCTATATACTAGAATAAAAAAAATTATTATAAGAAAACAAAACCAAAGAAAGTTGTTGAACCCAAATTCCCTGATTGTATTTTGAAAAAGCATGATTCATGTCATACAAAGTCTATATTCCTCGCAAATAATATCCATTAGACTAAGGAAAAAATATTTACTGAAATTTTATTCAATACCCAATGAATTTTTAAGACCTTTCCAAAAATTAAAAGTGAACCTCGGATCATATTTAGATATAATTGAGAGTGGAAATCTATGTAACCTAAATATCTCATTGAGATATAGTAAATAAATTTTATCCAAATACATTATATGTTAAATCACAAGGAAATGTGTCGATTTAGTTAATAAATCAAAAACAACACAAATTTCATTATTACCATGATAAGTATTTGGAAATCCCACCATTAAATCTATGGATATATTTTACCATTTCCACTCTGGCACTATAAAATGCGGAGGCAACCCCTTAAGAAAATGTTGTTTGGATTCAAATTTCTAAAAAGTCAAAAATTTCATGGTAAATTTATCAATATCTATTTTCATTCCATCACACTAGTTATAATATTGAATGTCTCTATATATCTTAGTGTTGTCGGGATGAACAAAAAATATAGAACTATGATATTCACTTAAAATATCTCACTTTAGCTGGGAATCACAAGGCATAATTAATATATTTCCAAAATATAAAAACACATTATTTATCAACATTAAATAAAGGAAACTTACCCTTCATAACCAATTCTACATTTTCATGTAACTCACAGTCATCCTTATGATATTTTATAATTTTTTATGAGAAATATTATTGCACTGACACCAAAAAAATAGAGGAAGATCCTATATCCACAACTTCTAGGACAAAATTAATCAAATAAATAACCAAAAATCATGTTCTAAATGTAACATGGTTAATGTATCAATATTTTTCTGACTCAGGGCATCATCTACTTTGTTTTCCTTTCTAGGGTGTTAATGGATCATACAATCATAATTCTTAATCAATCCCAGACATCTTTTCTACCTCATATTCAACTCTATCTGTGTGAATATATACTTATATATTTTATGATAAATATAAATTTCACACATTTATCTTTATAAATGATGCCTCTAAATTTTCAATTCAAAAACCGCAATTTCTAATTTCAAATCATGTTTAGGATAATTTTTCCATGAGGTTTTAGATGAACTGAATCATAAGAAACTACCCAATAATTATCATTAGTAAAAAAACTTCCCTTCAAAGAAGCACCATTGTAAATAAAAATCACTATTTATATAGGGAAAGGATAGAACTAGAGCATTTACCAATCTTCTTTTTAGTTCTTGAAAACAATCATCACACTCTTCTATAGAGATAAATTTAATTCCCTTATGAGTTAAATTTTTTAGTGAGTATATAACCAAGAAACGTTTTCAACAAACCATTGGTATTAACCCACTAAACCAAGAAAACTATAAATATATATAGCAGAGGTAGGTCTTTTAAAATCTTTAATAGCATTAGTTTTAATAGGGTCAACTTTTATTCTATATTTAAAATGATATGTCCAATGAAATAAATTTGTTTCACCCAAAATTCCTAAATACAAAATTTTCCATATAGTTTATTTTCTCTTAATGTTTTCAAAATAAATCCTTAGTTGTCTTTCATGATCCTCATGACTTTTAGAATAAACTAATATATCATCATAAAAAACCACAAACTTATCCAAATATTCAAGGAATACTCTATTCATAAGATCCATAAACACAACTAGTACATTATAAAACACAAAGAGCATAACTAAAAAATCATAATTCACATATCTATTCCAAAATACAATATTTAGAATCTATACCTCATTAACCTTCAACTAATTGAACCCCAACCTAATATCAATCTTTGAAAAATATTCCACTCCCTAGATATAATCCAACAAAGCATCAATATGAATCAAAGGATACTTATTCTTAATAGTTATGTTCTTAAATGCTCTATAATGAATGAAAAGCCTCATAAAACCAATGTTATTTTTAAAAAATAAACTAAGAGTACCCCAAAGCGATGTACTTGGATAAATGAAACCATTATTTATCAATTCTTACAACTGTTTTTTAAATCCCATAAGTTCTACTTGATCCTTTCAATAAGCGGGATTAGAAATAGTCATATCATCATACACTAAATCAACCATAATCTCAACCTCCAGATCAAGAATATAACCATAAAAATCATTAGTAAAAACATCTATTTATTCATTTACTATTGTAACATCACTAATTTAGAAAGTTTATTTCATTTCAATAATATGAGATGGTTAACAATCGCTATTATCTCTAACCAATTTCTCAGCTTCTGGATATATTATCAAAGGTATGAAACCCTTGAATAAAACATTCCTTTCTATAAAATCTATCTTAGGGTGATAAATTTTTATCCATCCATACCCAAAATAATATCAAACTCTAATATGGGTGGTTCAACAAGATTTATAGGAAATACCCTTCCACTGATAACAGTATGAATATTCCTATAAATATTGGTTACTTTAATATTTCCACCTGGTGGTTTCACTAAAAGATATATCATAATTTTTTAAAATTATTTATAATAAATTAATGAAAATATACAAAGAAAAATAGGGTATTGTAATAATTTGAATAAACCAATAAAATACCTATAAAAAATTCATTTCATGTCCCAACATTAACCATGGTGGTAGAAAAATATTTTACCACACATTTTTTTCAGTCTTGATGATTTCCAAAATGTGTTACTAACTTTAGGAACACATTATCATAATGAATCAACTCATTAAAACTAAAACATCATAACTTTATATGGCTATATTTTACCCCATTATTGGATTCATCAGGTTTCTTTTCCTTGCAATCATAGGATATATGACTAAACTTTCCACATCTGTAACACTTCCCTTATTTCATAACACATTCTATTGGGATCTTAATACCACACTTACCACAATAAGGAAACATCATTTTATTACCTCCATATTTATTTGATGTATGTTTTCTAATCACCTATTATCCTGGTTTCTTTTTACTTTCATCATCATGAGAAATGTAAGTGTCAGAAAACTCCATCTCAACATTTTCATCAGAAGGAACAAATTTTTCGTAACTTTTAAATTATCATGTATACAAATGTTTTGTAAAATTAGTTTCAATCCAAAGTAAAATCTATTAATTTTACTATCATAGACCCCAAAAAATTGGTATGTACCTATTCAGTCTGGTAAAATTGGCTTCATACAATACTAAAGAATCATTATCCCTTTTCCTCAATACCAATAATTTTGTTTCCATCAGGAGATGAACAGCCTTATATAAATTTTTTTTCAAGAAAAATATACTTAAATTTTTCTGAATTCATGGAATCAATATTATCTTTCTCTCTGATATTATTAAATAAGACCACCATCAATTACTTTCACATTCAAAATGATAAATGTAAAGGGTTTCCTTTTGATGTTCCAAACACCCTAGGACTTCAAATCTCTTTTCCAAGGAATTGATCCATCCTTCTATTACGACTGGGTAATATGATCCACTAAATACTGGAGGTTTTTATCTCATAAAATAATCTAAAATCTTTATGTTTCGATGTTGTAAATATGTAAGATCTATAGTGTGGATTCTTACACCACTTATATCTTTCATAAACTAATATATCACAACAAAAAACTTCTCATTTCCAATAAAGACTATTCTAGAATATTGGTGTGGAAGGAAATCATCTTCTTGGTTCCTTCCTATTACAACCTCCCTATTTCCTCTGAAAAAAACCATTCTGAACAAACATTGTTTATTTAAAGAAACATGTTAATAATCAAATGCTAGATCATTTCAGCTTAAAAATTAGGTAAAATATTTTAAGGGTATTCAACTATAAATTTCATAGCCCCTAAAGTTATCTAAACTCTTCCTCTAATAACAACTGTATGTACCCATCCATAAACACCTCATAATATATTAAATTTAAATTAGAATTCAAATTATTTTATTCCCAAATATCATTTATGATTAGAGATTCAGATATTAAGGTTATAAATATTACATAATAAACCATATGCATAAAAATTGGAAACTTCAAAATCAGTGTCCATTTTTTCAAAATAAAAAAAAACTTTCAAAAATAAAAAATGATTTCTTTTCATGAAAAATCTTCAAACATTTAACTTGACTTATTCTTTTTCTTACCCACAATTAAAACCTATGAAAAAATATTTAAAAAATTTGGGATGAGCATAAAGAGCTCAGTAAATAACATTAATGAAAACATTTTTTAGTCCAAACTAAAATAGGAAAACCCATAAAAACCCTTTTCTTAAAAACATACCTTTTCAAATTAGAAGAGAATCATTTTTCTTTAAAAAAATATTATTATTATACCTCTTGAAATAAAAATATTTCCATGAAAACTCATTAACAAGCATAGAAAATTAAAGTAGGGTCCTTGGGACATAATCATCATAGAACCCTTATAATAACCCATAAAAATTAGAATAATCATATGGAAAAATTCCAATATAATTATCAAGAGAACATAATCGTTATCCAATGCATTGGAGCACTATCCAGTTGTGCCCATCGTATAAGTTATAATGGGATCACCCATGAGATATAATCGGGATAAAAACTTTTTAAATAATTTCCAAAGAAAATTTCATTAATAAAAACCCAAATAACTGTTTTAATCCCATGTGAAAAACAATTCTGGATATCAAAATACCCTTTTTTCTTAAAAAACCATTTTTTAAATCTAAAAACATCACACATATTGAGGAAACCATTTTCATTGAAAATAACTATAAAAATTATGAATTAGACTTTAAATAATTAAGGAATCATGAATGTGGGAAATTTCTTTAATGTCTTATATGTAAAAATATACATTCCTTTTGACTTTTGTAAAAATATTTGAAAGAGGAACTTTAAAAGTTGGTTTAAAAGAAAGTCAATTACATTGAGTCTGACTCATCATGCATGTTGTTTATATTCATGAATAATAAAATTAGGTTAATTTAAAATTGTTTGAAAACATTTTTAAAGTTCACTATTAAATTATTTTATTTAATACCATCTTATATAAAATTACTCAATTGATTAAGTTCACTTTATTTATTTTAATGATATTTGGTTTATAAGTCTGAAATGAATTAGGTATGTGTTGGTCAAAGAATTCATTATTCCACCATAAAAAAAATAATATTCATGATATAATTATCATTTTTATGAAACAATTATAAAATTAAAACCAACAATTAAATACGGTTATGAAAAATGAACTATGTTGCAAACATAGAGACGGTAGGTTTTACAAACGCATGATTAACATTTTCATTTTTCAATGATCATTATGGAAAGAGTGAATGTATTATTTAGTATTTCAATAATGATAATAATATCATATTTATTCATTAAATATAATTATATATATATATATCATCTATGTAATTTTGTGATTGAAAAAATGAATCAAGTCACCTTGTAAAGGTGGTACTCCACACGTACGAATGAATAATGTTTTCAATTTTTTGTTAATGGAAAGGTAAGAAGGTAAATGATATATTATAATTTAATAATGTTAAATATTTCAAATATATCACATATAAAAATTAATTCCATAATTATAATCCATATATGAGATATGTTGATGGAAAATTAATTGCATCAGTTTGTGAGGTGGTACTTCACCATACACACAAATGACAGTTTTGTTTCCCATTTGATGGAAAAGAGGTTATATATAGGTTGTTAAAAAAACATAACAATAAATAATAATATTTAAGATACTATTTTTACTATATAATCATGTTTAAGTAATATTTTAATGTGGTCTAAGAAGAAATAAAAAAAGAAACTATTTTTTAAAAAATGATACCTCTTCTTTGAACAAGCTCTGTATTTTAACACTTAAAAAACACTAAGGTTGGTGTTCTGAAAAAACCCAATACCTCTATAATTTGGTTAGGGATTCTAGTAAATGTTTTTTTTATTTCTTTTATGAACCAAATTTTCTTTTATGTGTTAAGTATTGAGAATAAGAGGTTCCCTTTTATAAGCGATGGGAGGGGCACTCTTGGAATTTCTCAAAATATTAAATTAATAAAAATTAATATTCAAATAAAAATAAATACAAACTCATTTATTTAAAATATATAATGATAATGAGACTAAATAATCACATAAAATAATTTTTTCACAAGTTTTGGTCCCTTTTTTACCTTTATAATTTGGTTTTAACCCCTCGTTAACCCTTTTAAAACATATTGTGACAATAAAGATTTTTACACTTTGAGGGTCAATATAGTTACTATAAAAGAAAAAAAGGATCATAATTGGTACATTAATGATATTATATACCATATCTTAATAACTTGGAATAATATAATATTTCTATTAATATTATATCATTTAATGAAATAATATTTGTTTAGAAATATCATTAATGTTGATTTTTAAAATTATTAATTACTTTGAAATAAATAATATCAATATAACACTTATAATTTGAACCAAATATTTTATTATATACCTAACATTTCATGGTCATATTTAAAAATCTTAGATAACATTTTTATCAAAAATTATATTTTTTTCAATATTTTAATATTATTTATTTTATATTTCAATTAATTGAATAATTACTACGTCAGTGTTGTGTATGAATTTAAGGTAATTATTTCTTCACTAAAAAATAAAAAATAAATTAACATGATTAATATAAATATTTTATATTTTAAAAAATTATTTATCTTCAGAAAAATCATCTAGATAAACCCAAATTAAAAATATTATAGTTATTCAAAACAAAAGTGTGACATGATTAACTTTTCTTGAAATAAAATATTATAAAGGTCATAATCTCACTCAAATGGACAAAAAATTCCATATAACCTGATGATGGATTACAATGGATGAAATGGAGTCATCAAATAAGATTAATTAAAGCGTTGTGGTCATTTTAAAATCCTTATCATTCTATATTTAATTTTAATTACTCAATTTACCCATTATCGTGGTAACTAAAATTACTAAAGTTTCTACTCATATTGACTAAAAATAAAAGTGAACAACTATATAGATTTGTACCCACTTATTAAAAATATGAAATCCATTTATGAAAATTCAAAACATATAATTTATATAAAAGGCCAAGGGATCAAGTCCAAGATTATTTTATCACTACTGTGGAGGATGAATCTCTAAAAGATATGGTGGTAGGTAATTTAATGGTTTCCTCAAGTTTAGAAAATTATTTATTTGATTGTAGATCATCACATTGTTTCATATATTTCCATTTTTATAAGAAAATTAGATATTTCCAATTTGATTTAACAAAGGAGTTTTCAGTCAAAACTCCTAAGGGGAGTATCATTGCAAAAAAGTTTTGTGAATTTCTCCCCATTAGGGCATATAAATTTTCTTTATCTGTTTATTTCATCTTCATACCCATGGTTGAATTTGATATAATCCTCAGTATGGATTAGCTTTCAGATCATGATGAAAAAATTTATTTTAAGAAGATGGAGGTTACTATTTTTTATGACGATGATAAAGAACACCTTATCTTTAGAGCAGAATCACCACCACCTAATTCTTATCTAGATCCACCCCCAATAGATCAAATAAATTCAATTATTTGGGAGGAAGATAATTAAATAATTATAGGTGAGGAAAATAATGTTCAAATAGATTATGTACATATTGTTTAATAATATGTTGATGTATTTCTAGAGGATTTACCTGGACATCCTCCAGAACGAGAAATTGAGTTTTCCATTGATTTAATTCCTAGTTCAAGGCCCATATCGAAGACCACTTATAAAATGGCTATTGTGGAATTAGTGGAACTAAAGAAACAACTAGAGGAATTGGGAAATAAGATATTTATTCTCCCTAGTGTTTCTCCATGGGGAGCCCCTGTCCTTTTGTTAAGAAGAAAGATGGACCTATGAATTTGTACATTGACTGCAGGGAGATCAAGGCTATAACAATAAATAACAAGTATCCCCTACCTCGCATTGATGATTTATTTGACTAACTTCATGGAGCTCAATATTTTTTAAAGATTTACCTTCAATATGGATATCATCAGTTGTGAGTGAAGAAACAAGACATTCTTAAGACAGCATTTCAGACCAGGTACGGGCATTACGAGTTTACAGTATTTCCTTTTGGGATGACTAATGCACCCTCTGTTATCATGGATCTGATGAATAGGGTTTTCAAGGAATATCTTGATGAATTTGTAGTCTTATTTATTGATGATATCTTGGTATAGTCCAAAAGCTATGAGGATCATGAAAATCACTTGAGCATTATTCAAAAGACTCTAAGAAAAAATGAATTATATGGGAAATTTAGCAAGTGTGAATTCTAGATTCAACAGATTTCTTTTCTTAGCCATATTATCTCTATGAATTGAATCTATGTTTATCCTTAAAAGACCAAGGAAATTCTAGAATCTCCAGCATTGATGAGTATAACAGAGGTAAGCAGTTTTATTGGTTTAGTTGTTTATTATCAGCATTTCATCTAGAATTTTTCTCGGTTGGCTAACCCATTAACAAAGCTCACACGTAAAGGGGTTAAATTTGTTTGGAAAAAAAGTGTGACGAATGTTTTGAATAACTGAAGAGAAGATTAGTCAATGCTTCTATCTTGACTCTACCATCGGGGAATGATGGGTTTTTAATTTATAGTGATGCATTAAAGAAAGAAATAGGTTGTGTACTTATGCAAAATGATAGGGTTATTGCATATGCATCACGACAACTAAAACTTAATAAGAAAAACTATCATACTCATGATCTTGAGTTAGCAGCTGTAATCATTTCTTTGACGATATTGAGAAATTATCTCTATTGTGAAAAATGTGATATTTATACTGATCACAATATTTTGAAGTATATTTTCTCACAAAAATAACTCAACATGAGGCAGAGGCAATGACTTGAACTACTCAAGGATTATGATTTCACTATACACTATCACCCAGGGAAGGAAAATAAGGTGGAAAATTCTTTGAGTAGAAATGATCATGGGGTTCTGAACAAGATGAGAGTTGAAAAGGATCCTATATAAAAGGATCTAGTAAAGTTGGACATGGGGATACAATGAATGGTGAAACATCAAAACATTTTCAAATGGTTTTCAAACTATCCTTACTATAAAGGATAAAGAGTTCTCAGACCAATGATGAAGAGTTTCAAAATAAGATTAAAGCTATGAATGATGGGAGATTGAGTGACTTTGTGTATGAAGATGGAATTTTTAAATTTGGGAAGAGAATTTGTGTTCCCGATATACCTGATCTAAAAAGAGAATTGTTGGAGGATTCTTATAGTTCCAAATTCTCTATACACCTTAGTAGCACTAATATGTATATAGATTTGAAGGAACATTTTTTGTGGGACAACATGAAGAGGGAGATTGATGATTTCGTGTCAAGATGTATGGTTTTCCAACAAGTGAAAGCTGGAAGGCAACATCCTGGAGGATTCATGCAACTTCTTCTGGTACCAGAGTGGAAATGGGATAATATTGTGATGGAATTTGTCATGGGACTACCAAAGACTCCTAGAAGGAACAACGAAATATGGTTCATTGTTGATCGTCTTACCAATTCAGCACATTTTCTTGCTATAAGAGAAGATTTACCACTTGAACGCCAAGAAAGACTATATATTAATTAAGTTTTGAGACTTCATGGAGTACCCCTATCGATTGTTTCTGATCTTGATCCATGTTTTATATCAAGATTCTGGAAAATTCTTCAAAAAGCCCTGGATACTAAACTTTGTTTGAGCCCAGCCTACCACCCTCAAATTGGTGGACAATCATAACAGACTATTCAAACCTTAGAATACATGTTGAGATCATTCTCACTTGACTTTCAAGGTATGTGGGATCAATATTTACCTCTGGTAGAATTTTCCTATAACAATAGCTTCCATTCAAGAATTCAGATGGCACCATATGAAGTGTTATACAAAAAGAGATGTCACACACCAACCTGTTGGGATGACATTGGTGAAAGAAAACTTGTAGGCTCAGAACTTGTTGAGGAAATGATGGAAAAGGTGAAGGTAATCCAAACCCACATCAAAGCATCTCAATGTAGGCAGAAGAGTTATGCTGATAACCGAAGGAAGGATTTGGAATTTCAAGTAGGATATCATGTTTTTTTGAATGTATCTCCATGGAAGGGTGTTATATGTTTCGGTAAGAAGGGAAAAATAAGTCCCAGGTACATCAGACCTTTTTAAATTCTAGAAAAAATTGGGTCTGTAGCTTACCATTTGGAAATTCCGCCAAGTCTCTCCAAAGTTCACGATGTGTTCCACGTATCACTGTGGAGAAAATATATGTCTGACCCAACGCATGTAATCACCTATGAGGAATTAGAACTGGAACCTGATCTATATTATTGAGAAGATCATATCAAGGTTCTTGATACAAGATAACAAGTGCTGAGAAACCAGACGACTCGTCTGGTAAAAGTTCTATGGACAAACCATAAGATGGAAGAGGCAATGTGGGAACCCGAGGAACTTATAATAAAGAACCACCCAAGACTTTTTATGCAGAAATATTCTAGAAATTTCAAGGATGAAATTATTTTAAGGAGGGAAGAATGTAACAGCTCAAGCTTCCACGTTACATTTCCCTTTGAATAATGCAATTGCTTGCGTTGTACGCAACTTTGAGATTATAACACATCGTGACCAATCAAACTAACTGTTATGAATAGTAATACCCACTTTTTGAAATTTTATCAATTTTATATTTCAAAATTGAATTCATTTTTGGGTTCAGAATATCGAAATTAGCTTAGGGTGAATTTTTTGTATTTTTCTAAAAACATTCAATTTGTGATGAATAGTGAAAAATACTAAATTTTAATTAAAAACAACTTTTTAAATCAAAATAATTTATAGTGATAATTTATAATATTGAGTGGTTTTTAAGTATAATTAGATTATATTTTTACCATTTAATCCAAATTTAGTCATTGGATGTAATTTCACATTTAAACTGCACATAAGCAAGTGTCAATCTTTTAATAGTTATTATTTCTTAAAAACACGCTTTTTGTTTTGACAATGAAAATTAATTTTAAATTAATTTCTACCACTTATGTGTTTTGAATTTAGAAAAATGGATTCCATATTTAGAATCAGGAGGTCCAAATTGTGTAAATATGTAACTTTTATTTTTAGAGATTTTGAATAATTACTTAGGTAAATATTTTATTTACCATGGTTAAAGGGTAAATCTTGTAAATAAGGGTAACAAATAAAATTATAATAATATTAAATTACTCTAACACATGTCTTAACCCTATTTTATGATACATGTCCAACCATGGGCATCCTGGAGTCGATTTTGGGACCCCATGGAGCCACGAGTAATTGATAATGGTACTTTATATTATTTAATTTAAAATAAATACAAAAATGACATAAGTATATATATTTTAGTAAAACAATTATTACATAGAGTTATATAAGTTATCTCTTTGACTATAAATATTCATTAAAAATATAAAAATAATTCCTACATAATGGTATTTTATTTATAATTTTTAGACATTGAATAATTAAATTTATTTATGACACAATGATGATGCAGTATTTTCCTTATTAATGAAAGAATCAAGTAAATGGTATTATAGAAGTTAAAATAAATATAATTCTAAAGTTTTGATTCCATCCACGAATTTTATAGGTTAATTTCACATGTAAGGATTTATTAAATGAATTTTTTTCGAAGTAATAATGTTGTTAGGAATTTAACATAAACAGAATAGCAAATATTGTCAAAATTGACATAAAAGAGTTTTTAAAACAAATATTATATTATTAATTTATATTATATTCCTAAAAATATAAGGTTTGGAAAAAGGTATTAAATAATAATATTATATGTCATTAAAGAATCACTTGAGGTTCTATTGGAAGTTTATAGTAAGTTTATTAACCATATAATATAAAAATACAAAGAGATGGTAAATGTCAAACTAATTAACTAAGAGTTAAATCTTAAAGATAAAGTTAATATAGTGACCCAAACCTGTCTAAAACATATTGTTTGAGTGGTTTTAGACCCATACCCACCTTATCCTCGAAATAAATCATTTTTGAGACATTAGAAAACGAAAATTATTTTATTATAAAATAATATTTCAATCTTTTCCTAAGGTGCCCCTCACCCCTCTTATAAAAGGGCACTTCCCCTTATCTCAAATTCACACCTTCAAAGCCATTTGGATCAGCCAAAACCTGATCAAATATCCTTTAAACTTTACTCCCTTCATCATAGAGGCATTCCTTTATTCATAAATCTAACCTAAGGATCCCTTTTGATCAAATCAAAAGGAATAACCCAAAGAAGAGGTAAATATTTCATCACCTCTTTTAAGTTCCTTTTGTCTTCCACTTCCTCTTTCTTTTTTATTTCCATTATAAAATAATAACTCCAGTATCTTCTATATACTTTGATGTTATTATAAATATGGTTCAACCATATTCATTATTCAATCCTTATATTTAAAGACATGTCACCATACGTGCTTACCGTCTCCACGTCGTGGTGTAGTTGTTATTCAGTACATTATTATTTGGATGGGTATAATAATGATGTATAATTGATGTAAATAATAAATATAACATGATAATTATTTTTTATATATGATATACCTTACAATTATATATTATTTTAATATCAAATGAATGATATCGTTGCTCCTGTGTACGTACGGATTACCGTCTCCCCGAACACGATGAGATTCATTCCCCATCGTATCCATTCAAGACTAATTTTCATTTGATGATTAAAAATAATATTTAAAGACTTAATATAATTCTTAATTTGAATAAGATACATCATATCCACAACAAAAATTACCTACGTAATGAAGCATATAAAGGAAATCGAATTAGTTAACACCCGAAATGATGATACTTTTGAAATATCACTAACAAAGAAATATTATAAGATCATATATGATATCATATTAATGTATATGGTTCTTGTATAATTTAATAATAATGATTTAATTATTATATAGAAGGTTAAAATACCCTCGACCAAGTAAAATAACAAGTTAAGGGTTAATTTCACAATCTCTTCATTATCCGAGTTTGTTTATACGTAATTATATACTGGTACCTCTTTATCATCCACATCCATGATTCTTAAAAATATATTTCAAAACATTTTTACTATCTACTAGACAATGGGTTAAATTCATTTATACCCTTATATGACTATATATGTTTTTAAAGTAATTTTTCTGTCTTTTTCCAAACAAGGTACTTTATGACCATTTTGACAAAATTAAGGTAAGAATGTTTTTTTAACTTATACAGCGGGTGCAGCTATTTTCTGCCGTTAGAACATCATCAAAGATTCCCTTAAAAGATTATAAGAATATTTCCAAAATAAGTGTTTTCTTTTATAATTATATGAATTTTAAATGATTTCAAAATAGGAAGAGATATTTCTCTAAAAAAGGTTTTGATTTCATCTATGTCAACATCCTTTGATGGATTTTAAGATTATTTGGAGTTGATTTGTTATGATACAAAAATTCCATATTGTATTGAAGGTTTTGTGATATGTTTGAATGTGGATGTGTTATTTTTTCACCATTCATGGTTTATGGATAAAATATTGACATTTCTTATGCTAGTTTTAATATGAATTTTTATGTTATGTTTAAACCTTTTCAAAAGAGGAATGCAATGGACTTAATAAGTGATAGGTGGAGCCCGCTATAGCTCCTAGATGCATCGGTAGAACTCATGAGCCAAACTGGTGTCTTGGCATAAGGACTTGAAAAAATCTTATTTGTAGTCTTGGAACAAGGCCTTGACTATGTGGTTATGAAGTCCGTAATTATGCATTCAATCATTATGAAAGTGGATATTGATATTGCCTGTGAATATTATACTAGTAGAATATCCATGTGAATATGTAAATAGAATTATTTGATTTTATCTTTTCCATATTATGCTGAAGTTAAACTTTAAAAGTCTTTTTTTTAGTCTTATACATTTCCTTAAATGTTTGTGCTTATTTATGAAATTTTCAACTGTATTGTTATCCTTACTGGGCATCTGAGCTCACCCCTTTATATGTTTTATTTTTTCCAAAATGTCAAGAAGTATTTTATGACTGAACTCTAGGGATAGTCTGAGGGGATATGAGTGTGGTCTATGTATATAATGTTGTAGTAGTTTTTCATTTTATAATGTAATGTAAAACTCATGAATGTATCTAGTATTTCCAATGCTACAAAACTGGTCTGTCTTTCAGGACATGATTTCCTTGTATCATGCCAATGTTATGTAATAATGCACCGAATTTGGGTAACTGTGGTTGGGGCATTACATTTTCACTATTCATGGAAAAATTAATTTTTTTAGAAAATTAAAAAAAAAATCAACCTAAGATAATTTTTACACTATGAATAAAAAATGAATTTCTTTTTTTCAAATTAAAATTTTATAATCTTGAAATCAATATTTAAAAAAATAAATAATTCATGGAAAATAATTATACTAATATTACCTCAATTATTACAAGTTATGTGATATTCATTAATTTCAATTTTCAGTATTCTAATAGTTATTGAAAATTATGTAAATAATCTAATGATGGAACTTCATTGGTTTTAATTTAGTGGTTGGGAATCATTTTTTTAATGTTATTGATAACCTTGAAGAGTGATTTTTGGATAAGTTCATGTTTTTTTATATAACTAATGAATAACATGTGATTGAGGATGGATAACTCTTAATATTGATATATTATTTTTGTTCAATTAATAATGTGTTGAGTAATTTTATAAAAATAAAATTACATAGTATTAATATCCTTAGTATTAATAGTGGATTCCTAATATTTTTAGAAAATTTTATCTCATCTTGGGATTATGGTATATATTTTTTAGTGAATAATTTTATTTGAGGATTAAATATAGGATTGAATTTTTTGGAATAAAATATGATTTTTTTGTTTTAAGTCATGGAAATTAACATGGTTTATGGGGGATATATTTTGGAGAATATATGATTAGGAAATATAGATAAGTAGGTATATGATTACATTGATATTTTTTGAGTAAAGAGAAATACCTTGATCAAGATTATGATTATAAGTTATATTCCATATTAGAAGTTAAATCTTGATTTACAAATATGTTAAGCATACCCTCGCCAATTTTTTTTACACAACACAATATAATTAAAATTAAGATGATGTGATTTATTTATGGGGTAGAATGTAACAACCTAATATTTCACTATTTATCCTCTAAAAATAAATTATATATATATAATAGTGTTCCACACACACTATAGAAAACTAAATTTAAAATAAACATTGATATTTTTTGAATATTTAATATAATAAAACATATCCATTAAATTATTTAGTACAAACTAGAAGTACCCATATAGAAAAAACAATAAAAATAGGGAGAAATGGAATCCATAAGAATAATTATTCCATAAGAAGCCCATTTTTATAAGCTTAGGAAGGATTTATATTCTATAGATTTGTATTTGGGCCAAGAAAAAACTAAACTTGATCATTTATGGTTTTATAAAAAATGTATATGGGATAAGTTCAATCTCATGGATATTTCCCCAAAATCCGTTATACCCGAACTTCCAACCAATACTCAAAAAAGTGGTTATCTGATGCTTAGGTATTGAAAAAAGATAATAAGGGGTTACGTGAGTATAAATTAGAATTATATCAACATTTGATAAAATATTAATATAAATATTATAAATTTTTATACTTTTTAAAAAGTCATTTTTCATCAATTCGCCTTATGTCTAAAAAATTATTTTCTATAGTTTAGTGAATTATTTTAAGGAAATAATTTTTTTATAATTGAATAATTAAAATATATTTTTATTTAATTAATAATTAGTTAACACAATATTAATTGGTAACCTATTGGAAAAATTATTCTTAATATACTAAAAGTCATTTCCAATAAAAATAGTTTTTTTCCATATTTTATATGTTTAATTAAAAATAATTTGTTTAAAATTTAAGAGTTTAATCTGAAGAAAAGATTATTAATCATGGTAATACTAACTTAATAATAAATTTTGAGAAGTTTCTAAATTATTTTATTTTTAGGTGAATAATGAAAAATACATTTTTTTCCAAAATGGTGACTTTTATTACTTTACCAGTATATATGCATGGCCTAAAAGTTTATAGAATATGTTAATTTATTGATCAAAAAATTTAAGGGTATAAAATATTATTTTGAACTTATAAATTTTATTTTTTATATTTTAGGACTTAAGGAACAAATTATAAAAATTTAAATTTTTTCCATTTGTTTCTTTTAATTAAAAATTTTTAGGGAGAAATTTGGTTTTGTATTTATTATATATCCATTTAAATTTTATCTAATTTATAATAAATCAATTTTTATCATGAAAATAATTGACCATGAAAATTTTATCTTATACATAATCTTAAAGTTTAAAAACACTATTTTATTAAAATATAATTTTTATGTGTTTTGTGGGTTTGATTTAAAAACATATTTTCTAATATTTAAAAAATAAATTAGGTTAAATGCATCCAAAATTAATAATAATTACTTTGAAATTTTTAATAAGTTTCTAATTATATTTTTTTAATAAAATAATTGACATGATTAATATTTAATTAAGTGTAATAAGTGTTTAAATGACTAATTGAACATGCCTAAAATTGTCAAAAATTAACATCACATTTAGACATTAAATAAATTATTTTTTGGTTTTAAGTTCGTACCTATATTTTTTAATAATATTAACTCTATTATAACTCAATCCATTCCATTTTTACCCATTACTAAACATTCTTTTCCATGGAAAGGTCCCTCTTCTTCACTTATAAAAGGGTAATCACTTCCACCCTTTCAATAATCTCATCATATTTAGAAATTTTCTTCAAAAATATCCCTGATTTACTCTTCTTTAAGTCATTTATATTTTATAATTCCCCTAGTCACCACAAATTATCCTAATATTCTCAACTATAAGGCCTTCAGCAAGAGGAAGTTCAAGGTCACAATATCGGTATCACGTCTTTCTTAATGATTCCTTCTTATTATTTATTTTATAAAAAAACATAACCATAGTATAATAATTTCCTAATAATAATTATTATGTTGAGATGTTATTATAATAATTTTAAAACAAGTATTTATTCTCTTCCATATATTAAGAAAAAATAAAAATCGTTGTTAGTATGTGTGCATGAATTACAGAATCCACAAAATGACCCGTTTTTTTTTCATCACTATCTATCACGGATGGTCTTAATGATGGTATTAATGAATATATATGATGTATATAATTTTTTTTTGATTATTAAATGATCACTTTATATCCAACCCTTACCCTCTCATTCTTTGAGAATCGAAAATGATAAACATGTGTTTTGTGGACTACCACCTCCACGCAATGACATGTTCTATTTTTCCTAACCACATAACATGTTTTACATTAAAAATGTATTTATCATGTAAAATGATATTTTTTTAGACTATTAGTATTCAATAATTCTAATATATGACAATATATAAATAATAATGTAAGAAATGGTTTTAGTGACTTTAACTTCCTTAATCTTAATTTGGATCTTTTTGGGATAATATTTAAAATTGTATAAGATTTTTTCTAATGTAATGATAAAGTAAATATTCCTAAAAAATTATATAGATAATGAATTTGTTTAACAACACCTTTGACCAACATCAAAAAACTAGAATTGTTAAGAATAAATTAACCAAACAACCTTGAGTGACCGACATAAGCCGAGACTATATTAAAAATAAGTACCAAAAGATAATAAATGGACCTTATAAAATTAAATATATATGAATAAGGTTATTGGGTGTATATATAATGAATATAGTGTAATTATTTAGGAATCTAAGTGAAAGTGAAGAATGATTTCAGACATAAGTAAGGGTTTTTGTCTCAATTTCTCTTTATTGAGACATATTTTAAAGTTAGGCACCAATTTCTTATTTCTATGGTTCATGTAATAAATAATAATTTATTTTTGACAAAATAAATGATTTAATTCATTGGATTTATAGAACCATATTATTTATAAGCTCCAAATTAATTTTTATTCAAAAATTAATAAATCCATAAGGGTCTTTCATGACTCAATCTGATTTATTGATCTATATTGTTTTTCCTTGAATTTTATCTTTCATATGGTATACCATAATTCTATGTTAGGAGATAAATTTTTTATTCAATTATTCTATACAGATCAGTTTTATAATTTTTTGAAAACTAAACTATTGTAGGAATAATTCCCATACATTTAAATGATGGTTTCCCCTCTTGGCCCATAAATTCCATTCTTTCCAATGTTCTCTATTTTAATTGAAAACCTAGTTATGTTTTATATAAAATAAACATCATATTTACTTTATCATATATAAAAATAATGTTTTTTAACTTATTTTATGATAATGGAATTCAAAGAAAGAATTTTTAAACATAAAAAGGGATCTTTTATACCCCCTTTATGAATTTCAAGTTATGTATTCCCTTTTTCCCACCCTTATTATACCATATTATTCTCATATACCTATTAAATTTTATTTATTTATTTTCCTTATAGATAAACCAATTTGAATACATTTTTCATTTATAAGTTTATAAAATTTTTCATTTCCCTTAATAATTCCCACTCTTATATAAATCTGGTTTTAAGGGGACTTCCCTTGAAATATAATCATGTTAAGTATCACCCTCATAAAATGTTTTAACCTTGAAAGTTTTTTTAAAACCTTTTTAATTTTATGAAAACCATTTTTAATTGAATTTTGTTTATACAAAATTACCTTATTTAAAAATATCTTTTACTTATTTTACAAACTTCCACCCAAGTGGTTCACTTTCATTCTTTCCTTACCGAACATTTCTTGTGAATTTTCTACATTGGAACTAGATGTTAAATGCCTATTTTTTTCAAATATGAATGTTCAAAATGATTTAATTCCTTGTTATCTTTATGATCAATATGATATATCCATATTTTAGGTCTTAAGATAATATTTTGAAACCCACATCCTAGTTCTGGGTTATATCATGCTTATAATTTATGTATGGTTTCTTTTTTTTTCCTTTTGTGTGACATATATTCTTGTATATATTATGATGGAGGATAACCTAATGTCTAATTTTTTGGTTCATTATATACCTATAATGAATTGGTTAATGTTAAATTATCATGAGATTCCTCATATAGTGTATGGTCGATTATCATAAGCACACTATGTAGGGTGCAAGGGTGGTTATCCTAAGTATAATATGTGTGGTCCATGGATGATTAATCTAATGACACCATGATATTATAGTAGTTTCTTGTATAATGCTATGATTATGATAGTAGTTATGATGTATTGTGTTCTATTGGATATTATACTTGATATTTTCTTATAATGTCATGGTTTATGATGCTGCTACATTCTTATGATTCCATGACCTTATAATTTATTTCTCTACTCCATGTTTTCATGATTATGATTATACTCTTCATCGTATCATGTTATTCCACTTAACTCTCGTGTTTTAATTTATTTATATATTTAATCCCCTTACTGGGATCTCTATATCACCCTTTTCCTTATGCATTTTCCCAATTTCATATTTAGAAGATCTATGGGAGTTATGAGCACTATGTGGAGTTTTAAATAATGATTTTTTTCATTTAAGATGATTTTTTTATGTATTGAATATACCAAATATGTTATACCTCTAGATACTTGGCTTTTATTGTTGAAAAATTATGTATTATTTCATGAATTAAAGTGTTTTCAAGGACTAGGTCACTATAGATATAACACCATATTTGATCTTTTTGTATTTATCTAAGAATACATGCTTTGGAGGAAACTGAATGTCAAAACCCTTTGTCTCAAAAACTTGGCCCAGATTATAATTATGGTATTTATGTCATAATATTTAGCACACCTATATCCATATGGGGGTTTATGTTTAAATGATAATGGGTTTATCCATCTATCACCATTGACTCTAGCATTTGAAAATTATGATTTACCTACTCCATTACTATACAATGTATAAGTGGATTCAGTAATAATGATATTATCCATTGTTAGTTTCATGGATTATCACATACAGATAATCGAAACAATAAGTAAATAAAATAATTAATATCAGTTTTAAATAGAACTACATTTTCATTCATTGATCAGAAAAGATAAGGAATCCACAATTCTATGTCTCCCTCTTTCATATAAAGGAATCATAAAGTAGGGAAATTCTATAAGAAAAGATTAATATACTCTAAAATTTTAATCATTTCTTCTATAGAGTTATTTAAAACTTATCATAGCTCAGATAACACTGTGAATTATACTTTTATATCAGTATATAACACCTCTTCCCTTGTAATAACATCTATTTCAACCTTTCCAGGAACCTCAACTAGCTTCTACTACTTCTCTGATACTTTTTGAGCATTGTAAAAATCCTAATGAAGTTGTTCCACTAGGGACCTCCCTTCTAGGTCCCAAGGATTTTTATTCACTGCTACCATCAATTGTTATAAATCTTTTTTTAGGTGATACGGTTCTGAGATTGATATAGTGGGACATGGGTTCCATAATGGAGAGATTAATCTATAGTGCACACATTGACTCCTGAACAATGATCATCTTTTTCACTCCATCATATACTATGCAATAATCATACTCGCTAAATATTGAAGTGAAGAACGAGTGTTTTAGGTGATGTAATTGGACACCAAACTTACTAATATGAGTCTCACAAACTATCCTTTAGATAATTTTCCACACCCACTTCCACATCCTCTATTGAATTAGAATATAGTCTAGATTTCAATAAGATTCAATTATAGGGATTGACACATAATCCAAAACTAATTTACTCAAGGAAGGTACAACCTTGATATATCCAGACTGAACTAGTACCAAACTAATACATTCCTCTACAACCAATGCTAGTTGATCCAACAAAGAAATGATTGTTTGGAATTCCATGGACTAGGGTAGGGAAGCAGAAATTGAAATATATAATATGTTAGTTGACACATGCCTATCTTGGGGTGTGGAAAAAACAAATATAACCTAAGTTAAAATGTATTATAGTGGGTTACCTAGGTTTTCTCTAGAGAGGAGTGCTCAACAATAGTGTTTGTCACTTAAAATAAGAGAAACAAGTGATATTGTTTTTGAAATTGTTTGATTTCAAAAATACAAGAAAGAAACTAAATAAAGTAAATAAATTAAGTAAAAGTTTTAAAAAAATTGAAAAATGATGTGATTTAAATCATTGATATTAAATTTTGATCAGGTTAGGGTTGGTTTTCCAATTTTAATTCTATCACAGTTCACTTTACCCAATTCTTTTCTACTAAATTGTTAAGAGTGAGAATCCACAATAGTTTATTCTCAGTCCCTTGGTCAAATAAAAAATGGATAATAAACCATACTAAAACCTCAGATTGGTCTACTCTCCTTCCAATGTGTAATATATTTGTAGAGATTACCCCCAGTTATCTTAGGCAATTCCCAATCGGGTCTTGTTTATCCCAAGCAATCAAGAACATTCACTACTCCTCACACACGTACCGATGATCACCGAGTACTTCACCACTAAATCTTGGTCTATTCCATCATTTATAAACCAGAACCTAGTGGAGGGAGATATTGATCATTGGACAAATATAAATAAACAACATAATCTAAAATCATATACAATCGTACATGATAATAAAAACTGTTATAAGAAATTGAAACTGATTCGCAAAAGAGAAAAAATGATTTTAAAACATTAATAGAAATGACTCATGAAATAAAAAATTAAAAACCTCTCCTTCCCTAATCACCAGAAGTTTACCCCACCATGGCAAGTTTAATTGTGAATAAGGGTCAAGAAGAACACATTACAAGACGAATAAGTGTAAAACAAAGAAAAGAAAGAATGGAAATTTGATCCTCCAGAATCATTCCTCTAGAAGTTTTCCTCTATTCTTCCCACTATCCGGATGAAACTCACTGGGGTCCCTTCTTATTAATTGTTTTTTAATGAATTTGTCTATCTACCCTCAAAATTTTAGAGTCTTTGGATAGGTTTAATGAAATATATGTCTGAATCAATGACGGTTACTTTTCTGGCCGCCAAAAACTGTTTCACCCACTCCACTTGGATCCTCCTAAAAGATGCCTTCATGAGATTCATATTTTATGAAATTTATTTTGAACCTTACTTTGAATTTCCTATGTCTACACAATCTTTAATCACCTCATTTTAAGGTCCTCTTTATGAGATATTGTAGATTTAATTCGGTGGGGTCCATTCTACCAGCCAGACTGAGTTCTCTAATTGATTGATTTTTTTGTACCATTGGGTTTCGAATTGGGTCTTGGTCTAGAATAAAAAATTTAATCCCAAGAGAATATGAATCCTATAAAAAAATATTCACTTCAATTGGACCAATATTATAAAATCTATTTCTGAAAAATAGAAGCTATATAAAACTGTCAATTTAACAGAATTACCCCATTTTCACATTTAAGACCAAAATACACCAAAAACACTTAAATGATGAAAATATACTCAAATAGGATAATTTAGAGGGATTAAATCATTTAAAAACATATTAAAAATAATTAAAATATTAACTCTATCATTAGTAGATAAAAATGAAGTATGTCTGAATATAAAGATATGTGGATGTACAGCTTCATCCATTTAGGCATTGGCATCACCATACATTTCCACCTCATCGAAGGGTGCAATGGGAGGGTATTCTCATAGTAGTTCTCAAATAATACTGTAGAATTCTTAGTCTACCACCGAGTGAATTGAACCCTCTAGTGGAGCTATAATATCACAGGGTATCTTTTTTCCAACCATTTCTTAAGCATCATCATGGAAGGATTCACATAGAGACTAGAATTAATTAGTGAAATAGTGAAAGGAAGTGCATGTTTTAAGATAACTCACCTTCTAAAAAACAAACAAATAAAATGACCTCTTATTAGAAACAATCAATCAAATTTTCAACCTCTATAATATTATCTATTATTCTCAAATGAGATAACACATTATCCAGTGCATTTAGGTTAGGAACTTTCTCTTACCTCTCTTAAGAATTTCTCATTTCCATCCTAGTGAGGATACCTTCTTGGGGTACATAGGATATGGGATCTTCAGCATCAAATAACCTTTAGTTTTTTAACCTTTCCAAAATATAAGAGTAATAGTAGGTGTATGTATGGAATCAAAAGGGATGTTTCAAATAGAAAAAAACAGATATCACATTTACCTTATAATTCTAGGTGGAGACAGAGCACCAGTAACCTCACTTGCTATCTATTATAGACATTGTTTGAGGATATATCCTTGGTATGAGATATTGGTGGTAAAATTAAGAACACTATCAAATGGTAATAGGACATCGCTTAGTTTTTATCCATCAAAAAAGAGAACATTATTCTTTGATCATGTTTCCTAATTAATAACTTGGTACAATTAGTGCCCCTCTGGTTGAATACTTTGGAGATATAATAAAAGACCAATACTATCGAGATTTATACAAAATAAAAAAAGGATTTAATGATTTAATTAATTATAATATCATAAATTTAAATGGGATGATAATTTACCACCACTTAATAAGACATTTTATTATCCTATTCTTCGTCTAGTGTTTCCTTGGAATCAAGAGGACCCCTATCATTTCATATTTCCATAGCACCAACCTTGATATAATTCATCCTGGGATCCATAATTTTACTCACTCAATTTTAAAAATAGGTTCCACCCTTGAGGGAGTAAATTTTAGTTTTGAGTTCCTTAACATGAGTTGACGCTTCTTTAGGATGTGTCTCAAAATAAAAGTCAATAGGTTTGGTCACATACCAGAATTTTTTCAAGATGAATTTCTCCACTAGATGCACATACTATATATCATTTAAAAAAGAGTAAATATTCTAATAGTTGTATCCCTTCTAAGATTCTGGGAATGAAGATTCTGTAGGAATTAGTGATATAATAGTTAATCCACTCATCAAAACAGGGGTGTCTCCCTTTTTCCAGTCATCTTATCTATTGGATTCCTTCTCAGTGTAACCCTCTTATAGGATATTCTTTTCTAAATTTCCTGATCACTCTCTTCTCTACTTTCTTTCATCAGTGGAGGGAATTTAGGAATCAGGGTAATTCAATTATCTATGGGAATATAATCAAACCAAAGTCTCAGTGTATTTAATTTCTAACATGATGGTGGTATCATATGGTGGGAGAGTGACTTTTATTCCCATCTCTTAAAATGTAAGAACCATCCATAACTAGCATGCCAATATGTGGTTTCATTCTACTCATATTATTTGAGAAGTGGGGCACTTATCCTACATACAATGGAATTTTTTTATGAATCAACAAGGTGCATACCCCACATATCTAACCTCCCAATATATATTGACCACTAACATTCCCTCTCTCAATGATATCATGTATGAGTGTTATTAGTGCATTTTTTTTTCATTATAAATAGTTATATTAGTTGGGGATGGGTATGGCATGAAGATAAATCAGTTTTAGTGGTTTAAAATATTTTATATATCCCATTCATCGAGTGGGAATATCCTAACTCTGCCTATTCTATATATATAAGACCTGAGCTGATAATCCAGGACTATTTTATCATTAATAAATTTTTATCCCCACATATGGGTTATAATCCTAGCCTATTATATCTAGAAAGGATCAAAGAGTCTGAATGGGACCTTCCTCTTATAAATGTACCTAAAATTCTTATATAACTTAGCTACCATCAATATAACCATGTTGATTCACCTACCACTAGCCAGTAGAGCCACCATTATAAAGGTCCCATCCCTTACCCCAGAGTGAAACTCATTCCCCAAGAGGTGGTACCCATTGATGAACATATGTAAGAACAACTCAATATAGATTAGTTAGTTGACCTAATGGGTGAATTTCCATCCTAAATCAATGTTGTTTCCTTCCTCTATAATGGGATAGTATGAACCCAAAACACAAAAGGTATGGTGATTTGGGAAACTTAGAGGCCTCCTTGTCCAGGGTTCCTATACATTTTTCATGATAATGATATCATCATGTATGGTAAAGGTAAATTTTATTTTTAGGTAAATATTATTTCCCATATCTTCCTCACCAGCTAGAGCATCTCCCCTACAAGTGGGGGTCCTCTCTACATAATCCCATATAAATTCTAGAGGGATGAACCCATTAATTATTTATATTGTAATTTGATACCTTTTGAGCATATTCACATCCTATAGGATTATCCCAACCTCTCCATGCCCCAAATGGAATGTGTTTGTTTCTGAGATCCACCTTTTGACTAGTTATAGGATGACATTTATATTATAGTGGAGGAATGAATATGAAACCCAAACTACTTTATATAGCCCTAATTCCCTAGGATCTTACTTAGATTAAATATATCTCAAGAGAACCTAGTAGGCCCAACCCTATTCCTTTTTAAAGAGACCTATGAGGAGAATATCCCAGCTTGAAGCCCGACCAATATATAGTAAGTGTTATATTTCTTTAGTATAGAGACATAACTATGAAATTCAAACTCTATAATAAATTATCCTTATTTTGAGTTTAGAGGGGTATATTGGATTATTTATCAATCTATATGGAACACTTCACTGATGAAGCATATCTCTACTGAGATACTGGATCAGGATAATTCATGATAGTGATTTATCCAACTCATTGACTGATTTTATGGTCATGGTGTGGGGATCAATGCATCACACATTATTATAAACCCATATATGGGTAGTCCTTCTGATGTTGGGTAATCTAGAAGGCCCACTCCCATAATTTATGAGTATAGTACAAGCATTTGGCTAATACAATGGAATTACCTTGATTAGACATTTTTTATCATCATTATTCTCCTTACAATGGAAACTAAAGTATTATTTTCAAGATTAATTATACAAGAGGAAATTACATTTATATTTTGGAGATATTTAGACTAAATAAAATAAAAAAAATAGAAAATTAAAAAATACTTCATTGAAATTATGTGAATAGAACATCTCATAAAATTATTTTGGATATATAAAATGTTTCACAAAGTAAATATCTTTTGTAAAAATTACATGTCTAACTATCATTATTTTTCATTGGTTGTTTCATTTTTAGAAGTTGATCCATTTATGAAAGAATATTTTTTTTGGAAGAATATTAATTTGTGGAAGATGTTCAGTTTTCAAAGTATCTCTTTCATGATGTTTTTTATTTGAATATACTTTTTTTTATGAATGGGATTGTCTAAAAAATTGAACAGACTCACATAAGAGAGAAATGATTTTTGAAAATCATAAATTGACCATAAAATGAGAATGAGGGACCCCAAATGGCTCATTTATAGGGGAAGGGATACTCTTATATGAATTATGTAAACTTAATGTGGGATATATGAGTTATTATAAAAATTAAATCTAACTCATTATGATACAATCCAATTATGAGAGGGATATTTATTGCACCCATATAAAATTGGATTTTCAATTCAAGGAAGATCAGAAGGAAAAAATGATGAAGATATTTTTTACACAAAGAAATAAATATTTTCATGAATAAAAATGAAAATTCATGACAAAATACAATCCTTTTTGGTAGGTTTGTTTCTTTACATTTGAAACTATGGAATTGTTAGAAATAGGTTGATGGGAATCATTCATAGCTACATGAAATATTTATGGTTTAATATCCCTTCATGAAAGTGTTACAATAATTCTTCATGGTGGGCCATTGATTTTATTCAGTAATAGGGGGATCCATTATGGTCGTATACCATATTTGAGAATGGTAATCACTTTGTGAGAGAAGGGTGGTGATTCTTCATGGATATGTAAAATTCCTCACAATAGGGAATCTCTTTTTTCAACAAATATAGTAGTTCTTCATGATGGTAAAAATTATTTTTGATGTGGATCCACTTTGTTTAGACTCATAAATAATTCTTTATAGTATCATAACTTATCAATATTTTAGGATTTATTTTCAACAAAATATTCCAAAATTAAATAATGAATATTTTCCTATAAATACCTAATATATTGTTTAATAAGGATAATTTGACATAACCACTTGGGGAAATTGGTTTTTCTATGGCACTCTGGAGAGAAATCAAATTAATTGTGATATTCTTTATTTTTTCTGATTATTAGTTTGTGAAAGTATTCGAAGACATCACTTGGATGAATTTGGGGTTTTATCATGAGAAGTGGAAGGAAGTATTGAGAATGACCTTTAGGATAATTCTCCTCCCATATAAAAACTTCATGGGGACGTTTGTATAAAGTCCATCGCAAAGGACTCCCATAATAATCCATCATGGAGGGATACTCACATATATTCTCTATGGACAAGTAATCTTGAAGACCAAATCCTTTAGAAAACCACATCCATTCACATAGAACTAAAACATTATTTGAAATTGGGATCTCTAAAATTTATTTTTGGCCTCTTCACTATATCCCCAATCCATGAAATATTTGACCTATGGTGCATTATTTCATGAAGGGACCCTATTATAGTAAACCAAAACTTTTTATAACTATTTTTTCACTCAAGTCATATACCTAAGATAAAAATATGAAAATGGGCCTACTTGATTCTTTTCACCAAGGTTAAAACCCATAAATACCATTATGGTATGTCCTCCTCCATGAAATACTAAGATACATGACCAAGCTACTAACATCAGAGTTCTCCCAATTAATCATGTATTTATTTTATAATGAATTCTTTATGAGTTTTTTCTTCCAAAATGATAAGACCCTTAAGGAAATTAATATGATGTATTACCTTCATAATAAGGGTATTTTTATAGGTATTCTTGTGATACCTCACCAATCTCATGTTATTAATCTTGGCTTCCCAAAATCAATAATCCTCTTAACTCTATAATTCAAGGGGCTTATTTCATTTACACAATGAGATAGAGATCTATATATGGGCCTCCATCCTAGTGTAAAAAAATCATAATTCCACCTAAGTTACATGAAAATCCAAAAACATAATGGTAGTATATGAATAATCCTTGCATATATCCTTCCTACTCTCGGGTAGGATACGGGCCTCCAAATTCATGTAATCCCAAACTTTTATTCAATGATTCATATCCCTTATGATTCATCATTTCTAAATGTTCCATATTCCATAAGACTGAATCTTCCATTATAAGCCATATTCCTTTCGAGTCAATCTCCTTCTTAAAGTGTTATATCCCCTACGATTCATTATTCATCGAGAATCCAAGTTACCTATGATCAACCTTTCTTCAGGGGGATATATTCCTTATGATAAAATCAACCTCAATAGGTCATATTACCTAAAATGAAACCTCCTTACCAATTATCCATTTCCCCTAAAATTATTGAGAATAGTATCAAGAACATAACACACCAGAAGTTCTGTAACTAGACGCAAATTTGAAAATGTAAGTACTGGTAGGAATTCTCTAAACATTAGTGTACCAAAACCTAGAATAAACAGATCACCCAAATCACCACATCAAGTTCACCTTACTCTATCCTACTAACTTATAACTCATAAAAACATTCAATGTACAATAAGATATGAATTAAAGTAAAAGAAACAATATTTTTTTATGTTGTTTATAATTTTATCCTACATTCATAGGAGAAGAATCATGATTTTTATCTTCATTTTAATTACAAATTATTATAATCAATATGGATAGGAAACCACATATATTTTTAAACTCAATAATCACTTGAAACATTATAATATGGTCTCCCCTACCTTTTATAGTGGGTCCCAATTAATTAACTTGTTTCATTAAACTCTTACATTTTCAATGATAAATTCATTGCACATAATGACTTATGATTCCCAATAGATCTCTAGGGTGAGACTGTCAATCACTCGTATATACACATTACTCCAACATCTCACTCCTTTATTGTAAAACCTGCAATAATTGATTAAAATGTAGGCATATCCTTATTTTGTCAGACTGACATCAGCACAACTAAACATCTAGTGAACTGACTTCACCACCACAGACATAAATCCATAATAAATTAGCACCTTCTTATAGAAACATTAAAGATTCATTGAATCCCAATTGTCTCTATATTCAAGAGAGAGAAAATGGTACACAAGAGTTCTTCCTTATATTAAACTAAATCTAGTACTTGAAGTGGATTTACATATTCTAATAAAATGGTACACTTAATTAATGGGATATTCCATATGATACTATTAATATCCTCTCTTATTTAGTTATAAATTGTAGGTATGAACCATAAAGGGAATTCCATGCGTAATCCCCACTCAGTCTTCTTTTGTTTCCCCTTTTACAACATAGACATCCTTTCTTCACATCACTAAACTTCATGGACTGGTCTCTTCATATGAACTTATACTTTGAAATGTGAACTGAAGGTTTATGGCACAACATAAGTGCCTTTTTCCTATATCCAACTTAGTTTTTTTCAAAATTAATGAATATTCAAAGATATACATTATGAAGAATTTCAGGACCAATGGAATTAAATCAAAAATTGGTCTACTATTATGTTGGAACCAAGAAGATGGAATAATCACATATAACTTAAAATTAATTTTTTGGATAAAGTTATATATTATGCTGAATTTACTTCTTCAATGATGAATTAGTAAGCCACTTATTTTTATTTTTTCATTGTAGTGAGATAATTCAAGCATATAATCCCTATAAGGGTGATCAACACGTCCGCCATAAACTACTAAACATCATCATAGAAATCCTTAAGTGGAAGTGTGCAATATTTTTATGCTTGTGACATTCATTTATGATCAATACAAGAATCTATTCAGGTGGAAGGACTCTTCTTAATATCTCTATAATTTATAGGTTTGTGAAGGAGGATCAATCTTTTTTCATGAGATGATTCTATGATAAAACAGTTGTAGGTTATGATATAATTCTCTCTAGACATTCATTGTAAACAACTATGATTGGGTTTAGAAATTAAATAATGGAATTTATATAAGTACAGGGTTAGAAAAATAATAATTTTACATAAAAAATTATTACTTTTCTAAACCCTAGACAAACCCCATGTCTAAAATAATTATATTTATATTATTTACTTGATATGAACCAAACTAAAAGATAAAATAAATATTATTTTTCCAAAATAAATAAATCAATATTTATTAAAATAATATTTAATATATCTTCTCTCATCATGCCATTAACTTAACCCGAACCCTCCTTAAATTTTACTAGACATTGAATAATGAATATTTATTTAAATGAATATATATAATTTCATTATTTGAGATAAATCAATAAATACTATATTAACAAAAATCGAAAATAAATATTTATTAAATACTAAACACGTGTATATAATATCTCAAATAACTACTAACTAAATATTTGTGATCAATCATACATAGATATTGATTAAATTATGTACAAGAATAATATTTATTTAAAATATTAAATTCATATATAATTTAACTGCGGTTCTGAATACACTTTTTATATGACCCTATAGGACCATTTATCAATGAAATTTAATTATTTCTCATAAAGTACAAGGATAGAGTCTAGAACCATGCCAATACACCTATATAGAAAGAATTTAAATACTGAAATTAAAATAACCACATATAAATGCACATTGTGTTATATAATCATTTTATCATGACATCTCTAATCAAATAGTTTTCATATTGGTGTCATAAACCTATTTTATTGATGTCTCTTTTTTTACTATCTAGAAATAAACTTACGATGGAATTCCATGGCCATAGACTTAATCAAGAAGTTCAATTTTCATCAAAGGTCCTGATATATCAACTTCTACTAAAATTTGAAGGGATAAATCCTTTCTTATGTTATTCATTAATGCAGTATCTCTCAGGATTCAGCTAATATATCCTACCTCAACCTGAGCATATATCTTCTTGGTTTTCATCAATCCATAAATGTGAATGAATTATGATATTCATTAAAAATAATATTAAATTTTAAGGATCATTACATCTGTGGGTAGAAAAGTTCTATGCCACATGTGAATGTGGAATTCCTAATCACGAATCATGTTCCCAAAATATCCTACTCTAAAAATTGTCATGAACATGCACCATGATAAATTGTCTCAAATTACTATAAGTATCCACTTATAATATCCTATATCAATTTTTCCTTTCAAAAATTAACATCTGGATATGTAATATATATTTAAGAATACTATTGTGTCACTTTAAGGTTCTCATCATAGTAGGAAGATGTTATAAACTTTCAGTGTGAAAGTTCAATTTAGTAAATCGTCACATATTATGTCACACAAAAGAAAAATAATGATAGGATATAAACATTATCAATAATAAAAATAATGAATCTAGGTAGTCATAAAGTATATAGAAGTTGGTTATTGTGAATGAACTCTAATAGACTCCCACTTTCAATATAGTAAACTACTAACAACCTTTAATCCACTAACTCTCAACCAAAATTCATGCTTCTAATGAGATAGGGATTTAATCAATGGGTACACCACTTTCACCTCCATATAAACTCTATTAATAATTACTTCACCCCTATAAGAAAAAAAATTCAAGATATAATACTTTCAAAGTTGTTGCTTCATCTATTGGTGTAGCCTTATCTGTTTTTTAAGAGCCTCCATTGTAGTATTATAACAATATAATGTGATAAGTTATTTACTATTAGGAAACCCATCAAGATCTTAGAAAATGGTATATGTCCATACATATTTTTTGGATTCATTAGAAGCCTCTATATACTCGAAATCCATTATAGAATAGGTGACAACTGGTTTCTTTGGTATTTTCCATCTACCAGGCCCCCCTTTAATACTAAACACATATCCTAATAATGAATTTAGATAACTTCAGTTTATTTCAAATATATCATATGTATAACCTTCTATGACTAGATCCTCATCTCCTCTATATACCAGGAACATGTCCTTAGTTCACCTCAAATACTTAAGTAAAACCTTAACAGTGGACCAATGTTGTTCTCCTAGATCATCTTGATATATACCTACCAGGATCATGTCATAGGAAACATCAAGCCTAGTATATAACATAGAACACATGATTGATCCTATCACATAAACCTATGGGATCTTACTCATTTTCTATCTTTCTTATTATGTATTAGGATACATTTTATTCAAAATATGTATACCATGGGATGTTGGAATAAATATTATCTTAGATGATTCCATACTAAATATATTTAATATTAGGTCAATGTGTATACCTTGACTTAGACAACTATTATCTTGGATCTATCAATAATGATATTTATACCAAGGATATAGGTTTCTTCACCTATGTCCTTCATAGAGAAGCACTAATTCTTCCAGTCCTTAACTGGCTATATCACTTGTACGTCATTTTTAATAAGAAATATTTCATTGAAATATACTGCTAGGATAAAAACCACACTCCCACTAAAATATATGTAAACACATATCTCATATTCATTCTTAATGAAACCAAATTCTATTATAGATTCATCAAACCAAATATTCCATGAACTGGATGATTTCTTCAATCCACTAATGGGTCTCTACAACTTACATACAGTTTTCTTGTTTCCAAGAGTCACATACCCATATATTTGTGTCATATAGACATCTTCCTAAAGGTTCCTATTAAGAAATTTTATATTTACATCCATATACCAAATCTCATATTCATATAAATTTATTATATTAGGTATGATTCTAATGGATTTAAACATATATATTGGGAAAAATTTCACCATATTCAATACCTTGAAATTGTCTAAACACTTTACCCACTAGTCTTACTTTGTAGGTTCTCACTTTACCTTACTTGTATATATTTCTCTTGAAAACCAATTTTCACCCGATGGTATTTATATCAATTAGAAGATCAACCAAAACCCATACTTGTTTATGATTTATGAAATCTATCTTATAATTAATGTCCAATTTTTATCTTATAGATTATTAAATATTTATTTACTTTTTATAGGAAAGAGTGTAACTATTGTCAACTAATAATGATTCACCATCCTCGGTGACTAGAAAACTATATATTTTTGGTTATCTAACCTCTATGGTTCTCCTACATAGTACTTGTGTTTGAGGAACATTATCTTCCAATGGGACCTATGGAATATGTTACTACCCCAACTCTTGTGTATCCTACCAATAAATTTCTCAAATTCAATCTTCATCTCTCCATCTCTTTTAAATATGTGTTTCCTCTCAAGAAATATATCTTGTATGGACATAATTAATTTCATTTCATAGGAGTTATATAGGAAATATCCCTATGTTTTCTTAAGATATCCTATAAAGATACACTTTATTCCATGAGTTTCTAGTTTGTTTCTAGAATTGTCCATAACAAACACCTCAAAACCCAATACATGAGTATGAGACAACACTAGTTTCTTTTCACTCCAAAAAATGAATAGAATTATTTTTTTATCCTTATTTTACTCTCATTTCAATTTATATGTTGTAGTGTTTAATTAATATCCCCAAAATTAAAATGGAAGGTATGAATGACTCATCATCAACTTTACCAAATCTAGAAAAGTGTGTTTCCTCCTTTCACTAACACCATTCTACTATGGCGTATAATATGGAGTGAGATAAGATAGAATCACATACTCCCATAGAAATTCTATAAACACATGGTTAAGATATTCACCACATTAATCAAATTGAAAATTAATTATCTTCATAACAAGTTGATTCTCTAATTCTTTCTTGAATTGTTTAAATTTCTTAAAGGATTTGGAATTATACCTCTTAAAGTATACATAACCATATCTACTCAAGTCATTAGTAAAAATTATGAAATAATAATACCCACCTCTTGACTATATTGTAAAAGGTCAGCACACATCAATGTGTACTAATTCTAAAATCTTTAGGGCACTTTTAACATGCCCACCAAAAGGTTACTTGGTAATTTTTCCTTATAAACAAGAAAGATATATACTAAGTGGATATAGTTATAAAAATATAAATAACTATATTAAAAAAGATTTATAAAATTATTCCCATATACATGATCAAGGTGGTGATTCCAAAATTGGGAGTGATATATTTCATGTGAACTTAATTCGTTATCAATTTTTAATACTTGGTTTTCATAATAAAATACATAAAGAGTGTTATATAAATGTAGAATACAATAACATATGTTTACATTGTAAAATAAACAAATCTAATTTACAAACTTGAAAATAAAACCAACTATATCTAGTAAAGTTATATAAATAATGTTTTTTGTAATAGTTGGTATATAATAACAATATTTTAAAACCAAGGTCATCCTTATTATCAATAGAAGGTGTTATTATTATATATACAAAGTAGAAAGTCATCCTCCATTTGCTACTTCAATATATATCTCTCTTAAAGAAATATTCTATAATCTACAAGGTTCCTATATTTGAATACAGATATTAGTACTACAAGCTATATCCAATACTCAACTAGTAGATATAAAAAGATTTCACTAAATAAAGAATTCACTAGAAGCATCCCCTTGCTTATTTAATTGGGTGAAACTCTTATTCCAATATACCAGATTTGCATGGGAAAAATCATATTGTGTCTTTTTCCTTCACCTATATTTGGATATTTCTTTTCTTAGAAGGATGGTACTCATGATCCTTAGACATAGAGTAAGTCGTCGATCCCTTTTCCTTGTTCTTACTTTTATTTTCTATAGACTGTGATCTTTTCATCCCCTGTACCATTATCAACTTAGAGAATCAAAGTAAGGATTTATAAAAAAATTCATCAATACTTCTCATATTATAATTCACAATGAAATTAGATAATCCTTTAGGTAGTGAGGATAAAATGAGATCAATGTGAAACTCATCGGTGATTTTAAAGCCCAAGTTGTCCATGCACTATATATATCCAATCATATTAAATACATGTGGCCCAATTCAAACTGACTCTCTAATGTTTCATATTAATAGTTCATTAGAGATATCATGTCTCTATTGTCTCACATTCTCTTGACAAATATCATGAAGGTGAGACATCATGTTATATGTACCCATTCCTTTATATTTGTTCATTTGCTCAATCAACATGTATAGTACCATGAAACATTGGAAATATATTGTATTGTACACATGTTTAAGGTATGGTGATATGTATTGCTTAATAGCCTCATTATCAAGATACTCATGAACTTACATTTCCAGAACATATAATTTCTGACCATGGTATAGTATAATGTATAAGATCCAATACCATTCCAATAAATTTGAACCTCTGAGAAGGTTATCCTTCTATAGTGTGGATCTTATTGATAGATTCAATGTTGTGTGGATTTACATTTCTATAATAAATAATATATTAATATTTAAACATTATCTATATTAAAAAATAGATAAAAAAATTTAAATTTATTAATTTCCCACTATTTTATTGAAAATAGAATAACCCTCACCATTGGTTTCAGAATATACTATCACATGGATATTTTAGTTTCAAGGATTCACACATCCCTTATCTTAACCTATACTTGGGATTGAAAAGTTACTTGAAGCTATTTAGGTAGGAGGGTCATTTCAAATGCATTAACTAATGGCTCATTGACCCGTTGAGTGGACTCCACAATCCTAAAATCCTGAACTTTAATTTCCTCAACACTTTCCTACATGTTGCACCAAGTCCCAATTGGGAATTAGACTATTGATGTAAACCAAGTTATGTCGACCCAAAACTAAAGCTAAAATTCCATGATAAATGAAATAATACAATCTTTTATTGATCAAGTACTTTGAACTATGTTTTAATCTTAACTTTAAAAGTGGAAATAATTAATGACGTAATATTTTGATTGGATGGTTTTTTATTTTTATGAATAAATAACCCATTTTTATATTTTTACATGCTATTTGATATAAATTATAATATACTTAAGTGACTAACCATGTTTAGATAAAACTAACACATAATCCAATTAATTTTAGTTCCACCTTTCATTCTTGTCAATTGATTTAGTAAGTGACAATGATAAAGAATCTAAAAAAATTAACTATGAAACTAAAATAAATAAGATATTAAATTGGTATAATCATGAGATTTTATAATGTTTATTTTATCTTAAAGATGATAAACTAACCCTCAACCTTAATGGAATAATTTATTGAATCATAATTTGGTTACTATTGTAGCATCTCATTTATCTACCTATGTATTTCATGGATTGGTTTTATTTCAGCTCCGAACATGAAATGAATCTAATTACCTAGGAGATCAATTCATTATATAGTCATTACTCATATGATTGTAAGAGAAACATAAGAATTAGTTAAGGGTTTTATATAAAATAAACTTCAGACATACAGGCCCTTACATAATGAAAGGATGCGATGACATACAGACCATCATTTAACTTAATCATAATAAATTAAAAAAATCATTCACATAACAAGGTTTATTATTAACTCATGATCACACACACATAATAAATAAATATAAATTTTATATATAGGTATAATTCACTTCAATTAATTCTTTTATTAAGATAAAATATATCAAATTAATAAAATTAATTATCTGATTGATAAATTAATTCAATTTTTCTTAATTCCATCCAAACCATCCAGGAAATTTCCATCATCCATAATTTTAAACAAATTAAATTAATTAATTCTTTAAAAATTAATAAAGTAAACATGTATACATATAGGTAATGGAATGTACCTGTCTAAACTAACTATCATGGTTCTTTTATTTTTTACTCGTATGGAATCCATCAAATAATGCATGTCACATGATTCCAAGGCATGTATTGTCAATAAATGACATGCTGACATAAGTAAATTATATGGAATTCAGTGCTATTAATATATTAAGAGTACACTATAATTAAATACCATAGACATATTTCAATTGCATATTTACCATAGAAATTAATTTAATATATTATTAATAATCATATCACATGGCATGTACTATTAGTAAATGACACGAAAACACGTGTTGATTAGATTTAAATATACCATTAGTCTTATTTCTGTATCATATTAATCACATGAGGAACATTTGGTTACATGAAATATACTGGGGATAAATTTCATGCAATGCCTTCTACCTATGGCTAGGACACACACTTAGGTACTGGGTGTATAATAGCCCAAAACATTCACTCCTATATTCAATTCTGGATACATAATCATTACATTTATAGCTTTAATACTAATAAAAATGACCCAATTTTAGAAATCCAAAACATAAAACATTAAACATAAATATTGGATAACTTATATACCCAAGGACCTTTTAGGGTTAGAGTTTTCAAGAATTAGGAAAATCTCTTATATAATAATACCCTAGTCTTAAAATGATTATTTTTTCTATTATACTGAGATTTTATTATTTCAGAATAAGTTTTCAAAATCTTCCATAAAATTATTCACACATGAAACATTTTTAGAAATAATTCATTTAACATCATTTTTCATAGCCTGGGGAAATGCAAGACAAAAAAAGGGTTCACTAAAACATTTAGTAAGGGTAAATATAAGCATTAACAATTAAATTTCATCTATTGTCATAATACATGGATAAAATTATGATTAAATAATAATATTTAATGAGAATAATATAAGAGAATTTATACACATAAAAATATATATCATAAATAATAATACATTTCAAACATATTTAACATAAGAAAAGAGTCATAAAAGTCAATAATAATGATCCATGTGAAAACAATCCTTGAGAAAAGGATCCATTTGAACTTATATAAAGCATTAAAGATTTGTGTAGGAGTCTTGTAGCATCAAACATTCATCATGGAATCACCTAATTAGATAATTACCATATCTCTTAGGAGTAACCTATAATCAGTGAACTTGATTGTCCTTGAAGAGTAACATATAATCAGTTAACTATGCCATATCTTAGGAGTAACATAACTCTATCATCACTTAGTAGTAACTTCCATTTAGTAAACTTTTTATCATTATTGAATGCATCGGAGTGATATAATAAACCCACCATTAACATATCTTACAAATTCCCCTAAGTATTTGGGTTCACTCCCCAATCCAACTTTCATCAATAATTGTCAATTACCATGTCATGAAACAAAATACATGGATTGTTTCATTCCATCAAAACTATCATAGATTGATTTACGCATAAAAAATGGATTCCTAAAAATATATTTAAAACATAATTATAAGTAATTAAAGGAAAGAAAATAAATTTTATTATAAGATCATATCCTTGATTAACTATAAAAGTCATTAAATTAATTTTACATTGATAAAAATACCTTTAAATGGTCATTCAAATGTTTCTTTGTAATCATAGGAAAATCTATTTTTAAATTGATAAACTTTTTACTATAAATTCACTAAATTTTGATAATATAACATTCCTTGATAATAATTATTGAAAATTTTATTTTAATCTTAAAATAAAATAACATTCATGAGATTGTGAAAATCTGATCATGTTATAAATGTTAAAAATAAACATTTTTTCAAACCTTTCTAAAGAGAGTTAAAAGTGTCCCATGCAGAAAAAAATAATAAATTTACTTCTAAAACCTTTTAAAATAATTTAAATGATCATTAAAAATAATTTTAGGAAATAATTTAGGTTTATAGAATAACATTCTTTAAATAAGATAAAAATAGGGAGGAAGAGTTTGGTTAAAAGTATTTAAAACCTCTAAAGTAATGTTTTTAATTAAAACTTGTTTATGGTCTTTTAAAAAAAGATTTGAAAGAATGAAAATAATAAGGAAAAAATTCCATGAGTATAAAATTATTCATGATATTATATGTCAAGAACTATTGTATACACCATATAAATGAATATAGGTTCATTAATTAGAAAATGCCTCAAAAAAAGAAAGTTTAAACAATAAACCCTTGCAAATTTTGTAATACATGAATCAAAAATCCATTGAATTAATGAGCATAACATGATTATCTAAAACCCATAATTTAAATGAAATGATATGTTAAAAAAATTCATGGGTTAGTAATTACACTATATAAAATAAATCATGGTGCATAACATTAATTATGTCTCAAAAAATTGAAATTGAGACCATGAAAAACCATAAAACGTTAATAACATTCTAATTAATATATCAAGAAAGAGGTAAATTAAAAGGAACCTTAAATATAATTATAAAAGACTCATTCAGTAAATAATATCTAAATAGGTAACATATACACCATATAAAAGTAATTAGGTTCATAATATTAAACATGTCTCAAAGAAGTAATTTTGAGATGAATAATCCTTGCCAAGATCGTATCACGGAAGTGAGAATAAATCATTAATTTGATTATGTGTAACAATTAAAAAACCACATAAAATAATTACAAACACAAAATAATATAATAATAGGTTATTTCACACTTAATCATTCATAACATAGTCAATGAAGTGGAAGTATAACCCAATGAATGAAAATTGAGTTAATAAACCCCTTACCTAGAGTCTTGAATTTCTTTTTATGTACTTTAAATCTATTATAATGAAATTATATTAATTATTTACATATTTAATAACATTTTATTTCTTTATTACTTTATCATTAAACTATTTACATAATTAATTTCATTGATATGTTTAATTACTTAATCGTTTAATTCTACGTCGGATGTTTTGAGGACGTAAAGTTCATAATTTGAAAACAAATTCGGTATGTTTAACATGGTCAAAGATTTAATTTTTAAATCATAAAAATAATAATAATAAATTAATTATCATTTTTATACATTAAATAATATTTTATAACTATCCATCAATTTTTTACATGAAAAAAAATCACATCTCTTCATAAAGGTAGTAATCCACACATATGCACAAATGATGTTAACATATTCTAATGGATGGAAGAGTAAGAAAATAGAATATATTTTAACTTTTTAGAATTATAATTATGTCGTTAATATAATATATATATATATATATATATATATATTAAATCCACCATTATAAATATCCATGAGAGGCAGTGTTGGAAAATGAAACTTATCATTCTGTGAAGGTGGGGGTCTACATGTATGCATGAAAGATGTTTTTGTTTCACATATGATGTAAATGGATATTAATAAGGTTATTATATTTTAATAATGACATATAATTATATTTAAGATACTTATTTTACTATATTGTGATTTTTAGGACACAATTGAAGGAGGTATAATAAAAAGAAAACTTATAACACTCGGTTAAGACGGATACCTATTCTTTGAAGAACCTCCTATGGATATCTCACCAAGGACCCTAGAAATGATCTTATAAGAATAAAATAACCTCTATAATGTTTATAAGTAATTTAATAATATTTTTTATTAGGGTTATGTTGATCCAAGTGGATCAATATGTGTGAGGAAGAGAAAAGATACAGTGTCCTTATATAAGAGAGTAGAGGGTCATCATTGTAATTACTCAAAGTATTAAATTAATATAAATTAATTTTCATCTAAAAGTGGATATAAATTGATATATTTATAAAATATTATGAATATAATATAATCTCATAAAATAAAATTTATATAATTTTATGTGTATTTTTAACTTTTATCTCTTAGTTTTAACTCTCTAATAACCTATTTTATGATTACTATGATATCAAAGTTATTTACACTTTAGTGGTCATGAAAGTTAATATAAAATGAAAAGTGGATCATAAGTGGAAAATGGTTGATATTATATACCATATACCATTCAATTGACCAAATATAATTTTTTTATTAATTTTAAGGTATTTAATAAAATATTATTTAATCTAAGATACCATTAATGTCATTTTCCAGAGTATTCACACAATTTGATTTCAAAGACAACAAGATAAAAATATAATTCGAATAAAAGATTTTTACACATCTCTAGTATGTTATATTTATCTACAAAATTATCCAAACTTAATAATTTATCCAAATTTTATTACCTTATATTTTTTAAAAATTAATTATTATTTTTTTCTATTACTTGATCAAGTACTATGTCGGTATTGCATAAGCATTTAAGTTAATTATTTAATCACTAAAAATTTAACATAAATTAAAATGATAAAAAATAATTCATATTTAATATAACCATTTATAACTAAACATAACCCCATTTTATCCCAATGAAAAAATATTAGATTTATTAACATGAAGACAGTGACATTTTGTATTTATTATTTACAAAAAAAATATAAAGGTTATTATCAAATAAAAATGTAACTAATATAAATTATATTATTATATTGGATGCGTACAGTCAAAAGAAACACATAAATATAAATAATTCATGAGTTTTATTGATTTTTAAAGCCTTATCACATTATTTTCAACCTTAATTACCTGATTCACCCTTTCCGAGGTGACACATATTTACCACACTTATTATTCATTATAAAAAACATAAAGTTAGACTATTTAAAAAAGTTATAGCTTGTGATTCAAATTATGGTATAAATTTTATCAAATTTAATCGTTATAAGTATTAGAAATTACTTTTAAAATATACCCATAAAATGCTATGAAACTTTTTTTTCCAAAAAATGCATTTTTAAGTATAAAAAGGTTTTTATACCAAAATTTGGGATAATTTAAATTAATATAAAATTAATTAGATTATTTTTAATAAAAATTAACTAATTAAATTTTAAAACCAAATGAAATCAAAATGGGACTCTATAAATATATGAAAATAAATGATAGTTTTCAATATTTTTCACTATTCATTAAAAATTAATCTTTTTAGAAAAATCCCAAAATTTCACCATAAGATAATTTTTATATTGTGATTTTAAAAAAATACCCTTTTTATAAAAAAAAATTGTAAAATTTTTAAATTCTAATTATAATATTCTCTAAAAAAATTAAGAAAAAACATTTTTAAGAAAACTTATTTTTGAAGCATAAAATGACTTCAATTAAAATTGAGTTCTTATTTCCCAAGAATTAATCAATAAATTTTTATTTATTATAACCATTATACACATGTTTTATAATTTGTTTACTCATATTCATACCCACCAATTCAACATCTTTGTTATAATGGTCATATAATAATATTTTATAGTATATTTCATTTCACTTAAAGCTCAGTGTTACATGTTAAGAAACATATAGAGGTTATTATTCGATTAAAATAATTTTTTGAGGTGTTACATTATCCCCCATTAATTAATTTCTTCCTCAAAAAAATTTTCTCGGTAATAAAAGGTTAAATATTTGAAAATACCTTTTTTGAAAACCCACATCACACAAAGGGATGATAAAAATTCCTTTTGAAAAGTTTAGTTGAAATAAAACATAATCAGGTTACCATATAAGGATATCATTTTAAGGAATCTAAATGCCTCATTTTACAGTTTAATTTCTGATCAAATAGTGGGATAAATCTCTATCTATGAGGTTCATAATGTTACTTCAACTTAAACATACGGTCGGTGGAGTCAATACTCCACTAGGTTGGTGGTTGTGATGGAAACCCCCTAGTACTGGCATGATTCTCAACACTGATTATTTGTGTAATCAATGTTTTTTGAGAATAAGTTTTATTTTATTATACCTAAGGGGATCAATGGGGTTGGAATTTAGTTTTAATATAGTCATGGTATTTCTCTCACTGCTGAGGGATGTGCTTTACTTAGTCAACTGGAACTATGCAAACTCAAAAACATCAACCTGACTAAGACTAACTTGGCCATTGCCTATGACTTTATAATTAGGAATATTAATGATCCTTGGTGCATCACCTATCACATTATGATATTCAAACTTCTCATGAATAAAAAAATGGTGATTGGGAATACATGTAGTGAGGGAAATAATGTTTTATAAATATTCACTATGAATGTTATCCTAGGGGGATCTTTTATCATTTACTCCAAGATTAGATCCCATCGACTTGACTATTATGATACTATTATTAGGGACTCTCTAGGGAATCACCACTTCATACCATCTTAATAATTTGATATATCCTATATGCCATCATTTTCATAATAAAAAAATATTTGATTTTATGAAGGGTGAAACACCATCTATTAATCAAAAGTGGTTGTAAGAAAAAAAAATCAATTTCTGGATCATATTCATATAATTGAGTAATTATTTTACCATATAATATGAAAAAATATAATTAATTCATTTCTTAAAATATATTAATTAAATTTCATCTTTTGAATGTGTATTTCAATTATTTTCCACTTCTTTTCATCCCATGTTTTAATGATGAATGAAAAATATGATTTTTCCATGCCTAAAGCACTAAAATAAACTTCTAATATATCATAATATCTAGGAAATTATAACAATATATTCTGAATATCTATATTCAACTAATAAAACCAAAAATAATTAGTATATACAAAAATAACTAATATAAATATATTATCATTTAAAATATTATTCTCAAATATATTAATAATAATACACAAAGATCAAATTAATTGTTTCCATAATAAATAAATTCCAAAACTCCTAAAATAATTCTTAACTAGTATTCAAAACACACACAAAAATGTTACAAAATTTCCAATATCAACATAACATTAATCCCTAAACAACATAAGTTAACTCTTAATATAACATATCAAACACATGAATACCTTAATAATTTATTCTCAAAAAACAAACTAATCCCCTAAATCTCCATAAGACCACAAAGAAAAAAATATACTTCCAAAATTTAAAATTATACTTATTCCTAAAATAAAATAAAAAACTATAAAATATATTCCATAAATCCAAAAATTAAATAAACTTCATTAAACATAACATAAATCACTTTTTTATAAAATCGCTAATCATTTTTAATGTCACCAAGAATATTTAATTTAATTTATAAATATCGATCATGTCATTATCCTAACTAAACATGATTATATCATAATTAGTCACATATTAATGGTTATCTTTACCTCAATAATTTTTTTCTAAAAATATCCCCTTACCACTAAATCTTTATTCTAGTTTATCAGTACCATTCAAAATCTTCTTACAAATCCTAAATAAAAACTATTTTAGAAAAAACATTAGATGTTTCATGATTTTAATTACTAGAATATCATTGATATAACACTTAAATAATTTAATTCTCAAATTACTATACATAAACACTTTAATCATTCTAATTAAATGATTGTTATATCATATGACCTTCCTTAGTATAGAATTTCTCCCTTACATTATGGAATCAACTCAGATAATTCTCAAGTTCCCCAAACATAAGGCATTTGACTTTAAATGGTGCCTTAGGAATTACTTTCTTTTCCTCCATTTAACTCGTCACTTTTCCTCAATTATTATTTTATTTATACCCTTATATTACACTAATAAAACATCTTTATGTTCCTTTGATATATTCACTTGAGTATTGCTTCCCACATTCTGGACAAGTAGGAATCCCAATAATCTTTCCTTTATGGTATTCATTAATTTAACTCCAAGTATACTCCATTTTTATATTTTTTTTATGTGTTAATAATCTCACCCAAGATTATATTTTCAATCATATAACAAGATAGATAATTAAGAATAATCACATGATTTCACATTACAGCTCCTATATTATTTGTTTTATCATGAGTACAATCATTTTAACATCTATCATATTCATCATTAACATGATTCCTCACAGTTATATCCATTAAATAAAATGAAAAATAAAATCATGATAAATGGTAATCATAGTGAGAAATCATATAATCATGAAATATCATTCATGGGATGTCTAAATCATGATACCTTATTTTCACCCAATCATACCTTAGGTTTAAATTAGGTCATCAATAGACATTATCTATTTGAATCCTTCTTAATGGTTCACAAAGAAAATTTGAATTTCCCTGAAAATATCCCTCGAGAGTGTCTAGTTAGGTGCATTGCCTTAGGCTCGTCATCATGAACTAGTGATGATCAAGTTAATTCCCAATATTCCCTATTTAGAGTTATTAACCCTTGGTGGATCTATGTTACATCCACACCCACTTTTTAATACCCTTATAAGGATTTATTTTATAATAAAACCACATTCCTTTATTTAGAATAAAATTGGATGTTCTCCAACACTTAGGCTTATCCTTTTGGTTCTCATTAAATATTCCTCATCTTAGTTTCCAAAAATAACTCAAACTTTATCTGATACTAACTGTAGTGACCTAAAAATTTAATACATAAATATTAATTCTTATTATATTTATATTGATTACATATCATTATTATCCAATCCATAACCATAAAGGTTTATTTTCTTTGGAAACTTTGATAAATATACTACTGGTACATAAAATTTCTACATCATCTCCAACTTACTTCTTCACAACTAAAAACCTTCATAAAAAATCATACTTAAAACATTTCTTCATATCATGGGGAAAGGTAAAAAACAATAAGGGTGATTTAAAATTCTTAGTAATTGTAAACATAATAATTAATAATTGAAAGTCATCAATGGTAAAAAGATGGTAATAAGGTTATGGGGAAACAATCAAAGTGAAAAATCATAACATAAGAGAATTAAAACCAATAAGAACATGGATAATAAATCATAATACATGTAATAAAATTTTAATATAAGATAAGATTCATATAAGTGAAAAATAATGAATCATGTGAAAATAATCCTTGAGAAAAGGATTCGTTATAACTCATAGCAAGCATTGAATAACTGTATAGATATCTTGGAACATAAAACATTCATCATGGAATCACATAATTAGATAATTACCATAAATATTAGGATTATACAATAATTGGTAAACTATTTAATCTCTTAGAAGTAATATTAAATCAGTTACCATTGTTATCCCTTAAGGTTAACATAACTACACTGTCTCTTAGGATTAACTTCCTTCCAATCAACTTTGTCTCATTATCCAATGCATTGGAGGCCTATAACAGACCCACCCATTACATATCAGATAAATTCACATAGTTATTGGGGTTCACTCACCAATTATAATTTCATCAATAATATAAAAGTACCATATCAGGAAATAAAAAACATGGATTCTTGTATTTCAACAAAAAACATCATTGCATGATTTAATCATGAATAAGAAAAAGGTTTCTTGAAAATATCTTTAAAACATAATTATAAACCATTATAGAAAATAAATTAAATTATATCATAATAAAATATTCACATGAATCATATGAATCATTAAATTATTTCATCATATATGAGAAATACCTTAAAAATATTATTTGAACATTTCTATGAAAACAAGGGAAAATATCATTTTTAGTTTAATAATATTTTATCTTAAAATCCCCAAAATATTGTGAGAATAATTATATTTTAAAATAAACATGGAAACTTATAAATAAATATTTTAATCATAGAACGTTAATTATGATGATAAAATCCTTTCATTTTATAAATGTTAAAAATAAAAAATCTTTTTAAAATTTTATAAAGAGATTCAAAAGCGACACATTCAGAAAAAATTAAGAAATTTCCTTTTAAACCCTTTTTAAAAAAGGTCATATATAATGGAAAATAACTTTAGGAAATAATTTATATTTATAAAATAACATTTTTATAATAATATAAATAATGTGGATTAAAATTTTTGATAAAATTCTTTAAAAACCTTTAAAGTAACATTTTAAAGAAAACCCATTTACAGTATTTTAAAACCAAAAACACTTTGAAAAGAAAGAACATAAGAAGGAACAAAAATACCATGAATATAATAATATTCATGAAGTTATATGTCAATAATCAATATGTAAACTATATAAATGAAGATATATACATCAAACAAATCATGCCTCAAATAATGAAGTTTGAGTCAAGAAACCCTTGCAGCTTAGTTAATACATGAATAAAGAATCCATTGAATGAATGAACGTAACATGATTATCTAAAACCCATAATTTTCATGAAATAATATGTTAAAATAGATTCATGGGGTATTAATTACACCATATAAACCAATTCATGGTGTATAACATGAATTATATCTCAAAGAATTGAAATTAAGACCATGAAAAAACCCTAAAAATTTTACAAAATTTGAATCAAAATATCATGAAAGAGATAACTTAAAAGGAACCTTAAATATAATTATCAAAGACTCATTAATTATATAATATCTCAATATATAGCATATACACCTTATAAAAGGAATTATTTTCATAATACGAAACATGTCTCAAAGAATCAATTTTGAGATGAATAACCCTTACAAAGATCGTATCACTGAAGTGATAATTAATCATTGAGGTGATTATGTGTAAAAATTATAAAACCAAATAAAAAATGTAAAAATGAAACATTAGATTATCATAGATAATTTCATATATAATCATTTCATAACATAGTCAATGAAGTATAAGTATAATCCAATGAATGGAAATTGAGTTAAGAAATCTCTTACCTTAAGTCTAAACTTATAATGTATATACTTTAACACTTGTATAACAGACTTATATTAATTATTTAATTATTTAATAAAATTATATATATATATATATATATTTCTTTATCAAACATTTATTTCATTGGCATATTTAATTACATAATCAGTTAAGTCTACATCAGATGTTTTGAGGATGTTTAGTTAATAATTTCAAAATGACCTCGATATGTTGATCATGGTAAAAGTTTTCGTGGTTAAATAATATCTAAAATATTAATCATTAAATAATTGTAATTTTTTATATATTAATTATAGTTTTATAACCATATTTTAAATTTGTACATGAAAAATGAATCACATCTCTTCATGGACTTGGTAATCGACATGTAAGCACGAACAATGTTACCAATTTCCAACTGATGGAAGGGTAAGAATATAACGATATATTATCTTAATATAATGATAATTATTTAATTAATATCATATATATTCATCAAATCCATTAATATAAATATTCATTAGATGTGGATATGGAAAGAAACACATCGCTTTGTAGAGGTGTTAATCGACACATACGCAAAACGATGTTTTTGTTCCCCATAGGATAGAAAAGGTTATGAATAAGGTTATTAAATTACTATAATAACATATCGGTGTATGAAAGATACTGATTTTATTATATTATAATATTTAGAATATAATTTAATGTGTCATAATAAGAAGTAAAATAAAAATGTTAATTTAAAAAGATTACATTCTCTTTATAAAATTGCATTGGATCTTTCATCAAGGTTCCTAGGTATGGTATTTTAAGAATATAATCAAATTTAGAAAGTTTTTAATGATTTTAAAAAGAGTTTTTTTTAGGTTTTAGTTGAGTTAAGTGTCTCAACAATTGTGAGGAAGAGAGGATAATTGGTGTCCTCATATAAGAGAGGAGATGGGCACCCTTGTAATTACTTAATGTATTAAAATAATATTAAATAATTTTCATGTTATTGTGGATCCAAATTAAAATATTTCAAATATAGTATAAATATAATTTGAAATAACACCATAAAATAAAATTTATAAAAGTTTACGTATTTTTTAGAACCTTATCTCCTATTTTAATTCTCTATTAATTCTTTTGACAACTACCTGTGATATCAAAGTTTTTTACTCTTTAGTGATCATGAAAGTTACTATAAAAATAAAAGTGACCCATAAGTGGGTAATAGTTGATATTATTGACTATATAGCGTTAAATTTTCTATATATAGTTTTTTATTAATTTTAATGCATTTAATAAACTATTACTAAATATAAGATACCATTAACGTCATTTTCAAAACTATTCACATAGTTTGACTTTAAAGACAACAATATTGAAATTTAATTTGAATAAAAACCTATAACACTTCAATAATACATTATATTTATCTTCAAAATTATTTCAACATAATAATTCATCAAAATTGTATTACGTTTAGTATTTTTATAATTATTTATTAGATTTTTTTAATTCTTCAACAAGTATTGTGTTGGAATTGTGTTACAATTTAGGGTAATTATTCAATCACTAAAGATTAAAAGTCATATAAAATGACTGAAAAATAATTAATATTTGAAACAAACATTTAAAAATGAACATAAAAACATTATTATCACTGTTAAAAAATATTAGAGTTATTAAAATAAAGAGTGTCGCATTTTGGATTTATTCATTACTTAAAATAATATTATAGTCACTATCAGAGAAAAATGGCATAAAGTTTTCATATATTAAAATATTGGTTTATTATTACTGAATTAAAATCATACAATCAAAATAAATGAGGTGTTAGGTATATTTTTAAAACCTTATCAAATCATTTTTAACCTTAACTAGTCAATTTACCCATACTGAGGTGATAAATATTTACTTCCATAAATATTCATTATTACTAAAAATAAAGTTTACATATTTATAAAATTTAGAAATTATAATTACAAATATTAAATCCTTTTTTTAAAATTCAATCTCTTTTAGTGGTGAAAATTAATTTTAAAATAAACTCACAAAACATGATGTAACACAGTTTTCCAGAAAAATGGTTTTTTTGTATAAAACAGTTTTTACAGCAAAATTAATCATAATTCTTTTCACACACCAACCTTATAATTTATTTTATTTTATTATTTTATAGATTTTGTATTATTTGGTTCAGTTTTGGATTGATTCCCTGGTGATTTTTTTTTGTTTTTAGTTTTGGAGCTTTCATGTGGTTTTTAGATGTCCGCATAGTTTGAGCATGGTTTGACCCAAACCTTATGAGGCCCAGGAAAAACTATGCTTCTCCCAGGTGATGCATGGTTTAAGGCACCGAGCTTGAACATACTTAGGATAAAATGTTATGAAATCATGCAAGGAGGATCTGTAATTTGATAGAAACATTTCTCATGGTTGGAACATGGTTTTCCAAACCATGCAACCAACCCATGTGTGTTCCCCTTTCCTTCAATAGGGTGTGAATGGTTGGCACATAGTTTGGAAAATCATGCAGCCAAACCATTCTAGTTTCCCTAGTGTCTTAAAAACTTGTATTTGAAAGTTTTCCCCTCTTTGGTTTTAATCCAAATTCTGGATTCTCTTCCCTTTTTCGGTTTTGGTATATGAGCGGGCTCCCAAATCCTCCTCCCCTTATCTCTCCTTGGTTCCATGGTGATCCTCCTTCGAATCTAAGTAAGTTTTTTTTAATTTTTGGGTGTTTTTTATTCTCCTTTATTCTCCATTATCTTGTTCTTGGTTTCCCTTGGGTGCGTTCTCTCTTATTAGAACCCTAGAGGCTAGGTATTATCTGTGTCTTGTGTTTATTGGATGCTTGGGTGTGTAGATTGTCATTGAGGATCGATTATTACTTCTTACAGAGTTTCATCGCATCTACACATTATTGAGGGGAGTTTTTTCATCCATTTCCTTTCTAAAACATTACATTTTATTATTGAGCTTTCCTAATTAATTTATTCGTGTATTTTTTATGATTTTTATGTGGTGGTATGAATTTATGTGGTGTTTTTATATTTTCAAATTAGTAGAAATGGGTTTTTAAGGTATTTCTTAAATTATTCCAATATGTACATCTATATAAAGTATTTGATGAAATTCCAATGGGTCTTAAAGAAAGAAATTGGGTGTTTTGGGTTATGTTTGGACTTTATCACATCTTGGAAACTTGATATTATTGCGAATTAATTTTTATGTGCGATATTTGGTGACTTCTATGGCTTATTGATTGTGTGTGGACTCTTGTGGGTTTTAAATCAATTTATGATTCCAAAAATGAAATCATTGGTATTTTATGGATTTCAAATTTTGTTCCATTAGATGTGAGAATATTCATATATGCACAGGGTGCACATATGGATAGGTACATAAATGATAATGTATTGTTATAGATATTATCATCTTAAACCCCGTGTTTTAAAAGAATTCTAATTATTTCTGCTTCTCCTTCCTTCACCTCATCTTTCAAATGGTTTTTCTAAAACCCCTGGTGCTTTATAAATGGAAATTTGGTTCCTAAATTATTTCAAACTTTGTTTCCAAAGATGTTTTATAAACCATGGCTCGATTGGAACCTCATGAATTACTTTAGTAAAGAAATGAGATAAATACTTGTATAGCATCTTTTGAGCATGTTGTATGTTTTTTATTAAGTTTTGGAAATGGTTTAGAAGTGGATTTGATTTTGGAAATTCCAAAGGCTTGATTGGTAATTTGTGGTATTTATTAAAATGGTTTTCAAATTGAATTGATATGTAGGCCCAGTTTGCACCTAGGGATGGATCTATGTATGATGGGAACCTTTATGGTGGTCCCTTTGAGGAAAGGGGCATCTCATAAGTGCTATAAAAGTTTGGGCTAGGAAAGGAAAGGTGAGTTGTGCCATTACTGAGGCCAATTTAGATTATCCAATTGGTCATTAACTATAGATATGAACTATATATTGGAAGTTGAGTTTGAATCGAGTACATCCAATGATTCCTTCTAGAGATGTTTAGAAAATTCCTATGATTAATATTTGTATATTCTATTTTATTATTCTACACTTGTTTTTCTACTCTGTTAGTTCCTTCTTGTTTATACTCTTTCTGTTATTTTTATAGTATTTTTTCACCTAGTTTGGTATCTTCTATTAGAATTGGATTCTTAAAATGGGTTTTAAAATAGAAATATGTATTGAAAGAAGGAAAGTGGTGTGGTTTGTTTTAAAAATGGAATTTGTGTTTCTTTATTTTAAATGATATAAATCCTATTTATAAATGGATTTGAAACCAATGTTATTGATTTTTTGGGAAAGGGAATGTATGGGATATTTAGTGCTTACTAACTGAGTTGTTTATGCTCACACCCTACTTTTTCTACTTGGCGTTGGTTGAACTAATCTATTTTGTAGGTTCAGGTTTTTAGGTTCAGGTTTAGGGTTCAGGTTTTCCATTGGATAAGGTCGGTCTTATGGTTGGCAATAACCAATAGGTCACATGGATATCTAAGAAGGTTCTGATTCGGTGCAGTCTGGTTTTTGTTTTTTTATATTGTTGTTTCTTTCTACTATAGTTATATTTGGTTAGGATTATGTATTTAATGATGTCTAATTATCATTGGTTTACGATGAACACTCTATTTGGTTTCATTTTACTAGTTATATTGGGATAAATCCTGTAAAATTGGTTTATCTTTGATGACTGGCACTATTTTCCATCCCAGGAGGATTGGGAACACCTCTCGTGCCTTGTTGTGGGCCAGGTCAAGTGTCAGGTCAAATGCTAGTACAGCATGGTTCATTACAAAATGCTATCAAAGAAGCCCTTTTTAATTGGGGAATTAGGTAGTTTAGATATTATGACATTTAGGACTCATTTGGTAGGAATGTGAAGTGTATCATGAACTCTTAATCATCCTCATAATTGATTTTCAATGGGTAGTCTAGGATTTGAAACTTTTGTTTCAGTTTTTGTGTGTGGGGATGGGGAGTGACAACATAGGTGAATTGGGGATGTGCGGTGGACTTATGTGGAGTAGTGACCCATGTGGATCCTAAGTGCTTGGTTCAAGGTCCTCCTATTGGTTGGTTCCAACCTAGGTCGTGGTCCACTAAACCATGTGTCTCACTTTTTCATGGACACTAGTTCCCTATTTTGAGAGTTTTGGTTTGGGTGGTGTTTTGGTATAGTTTTAGTTAGACTAAGTGTATTTTCAAATGAAAAATGTCTTTGGGAAAACGATTTAACAAAATAAATGGTTTTGGTGCATTTTTTGTTTGAAAATAAAAATTAGGTGATTGATTTGGATTGGAAAATGGATTTTGGTCGTCTGAGTGTGGTTTTAGATGGGTAGTGGGGATTTTGAAAGAGTAATTTCAATTTATTTTGTGATTTTTTGTTTATGAGTTAGTATTCTATTTGGTGGTGGTGTTTTTATTAATCATTGGTGGGTTTTTGGTTTGATGTTGTTTTGGTCGTATATCTTTTTGTTGTATAGAGTATGCCACTTATTAAGGTCCTGAAGGTTTCATGTGAGTCTCATCATATTGTTAGACCTTTCCAGACTCTAGGGGGAGCAGCGGAGTCAAGTTCTTTTGGGTTGTTTCTGGTTTTCCATGGGGTTCAAGGTCCGTTAGAGGCTATGGAGAAACTTGATGAAGTTGAAGTTGTATTAAGGTCCTTAGGAAATATATAATCTATGAGTCTTAGATTAGTTCTAGGATCATTCGAAGGTTTGGGTTTGAATAGGTGGAAGGTGATCATCCCGTCATCATTGCAATTTTGGATGTCTTGGAAATTCTTTAAGATAAATTTTTATCAATGGTTCATACATGATAAGGTGACTGTGAAGAAAGTTGGAGGTCTCTTGGGTATTTATCATGGTCAACTAATAGTGAAGTCCTATGTTGGCCATTTTAAAGAGCTTGTTCCCTTTTCTTTGGAGATATAATCAAATGATCAACTAAAATATCTTCTATTTTTCTGGGGTCTTTATTTAGAGATCAAGGAGATAATTATCTTGTTTGAGAAATTTCATCTCAAGAAGTTAGTGGATGAGGTTTTTCTAGTCGATTTTGTTCTGGAAGCACATTCTAAGGTAGTTGGTGATCTGGTTTTTCTTAGTGATTGTGAAGGTTCTTAATATGGTGGCAAGTGGGTTCTAGAGGAACCAATTCTTATATAGTCTCCTTCACTAGTTCATTCTCCTATTATATAACACTGAATGATTGTTTGCTTCCATTGTGTTCGGTTTGGGTATTCAAAGTTGTATTTTCATATTACTATGAAGACATCTCATCGATGTGGACATTTGGGTCACCTAGAGAAATTTTTCAAGTAGCATGGATAGAAGAGAATGTCTCAGTTAGAGTATTTTAACTCCTGACTTCGAGGTAGAAGATGCTTCAGTCGTCAGGGCTCCATCCACAGGCTCAAAGTGAAGCTTTTCATGTAGTCTAGAATTTCCATGTATGTGGGGAACCTCATCCTATCTTTTTTCTCCAGTGTTGGAGTGGGATCATTTTGAGTCTCCCTATTGTGTTTTTTCTTTTTGTTGTAAAAAAAATTAAAAAAAATTTTGTATCCTTTTCATGTGGTTATGTGGTTGTACCTCATGGTAGTGGATCTTTAAACAACCATCTTTCTTATGGATTGGTTTTGGTTTTGGCTTGTTCTTGTTTTGGAGATCCCTGAGTCTTTTGGAAATAATGAATTTTGTTTTAGTTCATTGTTTGGTTTTCATTACTTATATGGTTTTTCCCTTATGATGTGTGTTTAGTTTGTGTTGGGAGTTCCAAGTGTTTTTATTGTTTGGTCTATGCCAGGAGTTCTGAGTTTGGAATATATTAATAAATTCCTTATGTTGGGGGAGCCCTCTTCCTTGTCCTATAGTTATCCTTGTTTTTTCTCTAGATTAGGTTGGGTGTGACATATGGAGTTAAATGTTCACACCAAGGTTTGAGGTTTTGTTCCTCTTTATTTAGTTTTGATATTGAGTTTGGTTCCTCATTTGTCTTGCTAACCTTCTAAGGGCATAAAGTTTTTTGTTGTGGGGATAATTCTCACACCCTAACCTTAGAATTTATTTTATTTTTTTATTTTTTTATTTTTGGTCATTAAATTGATGTTTAGTTCAATTCCTTGGATTATGTTTTTAGAGTTTCATAACATTCACGTGGTTTTTGCCCCTGGGCACAATATGAGTATGATATGAACCAAATTTTGCAGCACCTATGTGGTTTCTAGGACAAGGCACATGGCTTGTGAAAAGTTAGGATAAATAGTGGAATTAGTATATAAGGAGGATCTATAATTTGATAGAATCATTTCACATAGTTGTTGAATGGTTTTCCAAACCATGCATCCATCCTGTGTGTGTTCCCCTTTCATCGCGTAGGGTGCGCACTATTAGTTCACTGTTTAGAAAAACATGTGCTCAAAACATGTGAGTTACCTAGGTGTCATAAAAACTTGAATTTACAAGTTTTACTCTCTTTTGGTTTAATATCAATTCAATATTATCCTCCCATGTTTGATTTTGATGCACAAAAGGGCTCCCAAACCATTCTTCCCTTGGATCTCTTTGGTTACATGGTGCTCCTCCTTCAAATCTAGGTTACTTTATTTGAATTTTTGGGTGTCTACCCTTCTCTTGTCTTATCCCTTCTTCTATTCTTGGTTTTCCTTGGGTGGGTTCTCTCTTGGATAAAACCTAGATTCTAGGGTTGATGTTTTTATTGTGTTTCTTGGATTCTAGGATGTGTGGATTGTCTTTTAGGCTCGGTTATTCCTTATTCCAGAGTATCATCACATCTCATGGAATTTAGGTAGGTTTTTCCATTCATTTCCTTTTTGGAACATTTCATTTGATTATAGATATTTCTTTATTAATTTATCAATGTGTTTTTCTTGATTTTTATGTGGTTGTATCAATTTTTGTGGTGTTTTTATATTGTAAAATGGGTAAAAATTGGTTTTAAAGGGATTTATTTAATTATGAATATATGTATATGTATACAAAGTGTTTAATGAAATTACAATGGATCTTCAATAAATAAATTTGGTGCTTTTGGGTTATGTTTGGCCTTCCTCAGATCTCGGAAAATTTATCTGTTTGTGAATTCAATTTTTTGTGTGAGTTTTGGTGACTTCTATGTCTTGGTATTTGTGTGTGGACTCTTGTTGTGGGTTTTAGAGCTCTTTGGGATTCCTAAAATGATATCTTTGGTATTTTATGGATTTCAAATATCGTTCTATTAGATGTGGGAATATCCATATGTGCATGGGGTGAACATATGGATAGTAACACAAATGATAATGGATTCTTATAGAAATTATCATCTTAAACATTACTTTTTAAAACACTTTTCCTTATTTCCTCTTCTCCTTCCTTCACCTCATCTTTAAAATGGTTTATATAAAATCCATAGTGTTTTATAAACGTATTTGTGGTTCCTAAATAATTTCAAACATAGTTTCCAAATATGTTTTCTAAAGCATCTCCCAATTATCACCTCGTGACTTGGTTTATTAACAAAATGAGATAAAGTCCTATTTTGAATCTTTTGAGCATGTTATATGTTTTTAATTATGTTTTGGAAATTGTTTAGAAATTGATTTGAATTGTAAATTTCAATGTCCCAATTGGTACTTTGTGGTATTTTGGAAAATGGCTTTCAAAGTGACATGAAATGTAGTCCTAGTTGTAAACTTTGTATAGATCGATGTGTAGTGGGAACCTCTATGGTGGTACCTCTAAGGAGAGGGGCATCGCATTAATGGTGTTAGAGTTTGGGATAGGCAAGCATGGTGGAATCTATGGGTTATTGGTCAATTCCATGCATGTGAGGACCTCCTCATTATTCACATACAATTATTATGGGATTATTTGGTGTCATATAGAGGGTCGAGTTATGGTTTCTTATCTACCCCAATTATATGGGGTGGTAACCCCTGGATTTTTTGAGAGTCCAAGTAGGTTGTGTCATTGGTGAGGCTAGTAAAGAGTATCTAGTTCGTTACTGACTATGGAGGTTCGCCAAATGCTGGTAGGTGATTCTAAACTGGGTACATCAAGGGATTACTTCTAAAGATGTTTAGGAATTACCCATGATTATTATCTGTATGTTATTTTATTCTTATTCACTTTTTTCTATTCTATTAGTTCATGCTTGTCTATACTATTTCCTTTATTTTTATATTATTTTTTTGATCACCCGGTTTGGTGTCTTCTTTTAGTATTGTGTTCTTAAACTGGGTTTTAAAATGGAAATCTTTTTTGAAAGGAATAAAATTATGCAAGTTTTTTTTAAAAGTTAATTTTTTTTATTCTTTTAAATGATAAAAACCCTATTTCCTAAATGTATTTCAAACTAGTGTCTATGGAATGTTTTGTTAATTGGGATGTATGGAATCTTTGTTAATTACCTACAGAACTATTTATGTTCACACCATACTTATGCCACTCAACATCAATAGAACCTAGCTATTTTGTAGGTTTAGGATTCCAGTTTATGTTTTTGGTATAGATTTTTCTTTATATATGGTTGGTCTTATTTTTCACAGTGACCAATAGGTCACATGGAGATCTAATAAGGTTCTGATTTGGTGTGGTCCTGTTTTGGTTGTGTTTAGCTTCTTGTTTCTTTTTATTGTAGTTATATTTAGGCCAGATTGTGTATTTATTGATGTTCAGTTATTATTGGACTATAATGAATAATCTTTTTGGTTTATTTTTATTAGTTATATTGGGATAGATCATTTCCACTTGGTTTATTTTTGATTCACAACACTAGTTTCCATCCTGGGAGGATTGGGAATGGCTCTTGGGCCTTTTTGTAGGCTGATTCAGGTGTCGGGTCAGATGGAAGCCCAACCTGGTTTGTGACAATTTCAATTGCAATAAAATTAATTGGATTAAGTTTAATAAATAGTAAATAATGTAATTTTAAAACTAATTTAAATCAAAATTGGGATCTATAAATACACAAAAAGAAAACATAGTTTTCAGTATTTTTTTCTATTCACTAAAAAATCAATCTTTTCAAAAAAATACCTAAATATTCCCTAAGATAATTTTCATATTCTTACTTCAAAAATTTGTAACCTTTTTATAAAATAAAATTTATAATTTTTTTATAAATTAATTATAATATTCTCTCACAAAATACATTGAAACCCATTTTTTTAAGGAAATATTTTTTTGAAGCATAAAATGAATTTAATAAAAAATTTGTTATTATTTACTATGAATTAATCAAAACATTTTTATTGATTATGACCACTATATATATATATTATATTCGTACTATTATTAATAACCACCAATTTAGCGGCTTGGTTATAATGGTCATATAATAATATTTTTACAATATATTGAAAATTTCATAAATCTTGGTGTTTGTGTTGAGTGACCTATCAAGCTTATTATTATTTTAAAATAAATTTTCAATGTGTTATAAGGAGTGTTTTTCAATCACATATTTTTATGAGGTGTATAGCATGTGAACTAGCTACACGACATGTGATCTCAAAGTTAAATGGTTTTCAATCACATGTGTCATGTAAAAAATTCATGATGCATCTTTAACTAAACATTTCCGGCCACGAAATATCGTAGACTACATGAAATTTACATGGTTTTCATGTCATGTTGTATGACATGTCATGTGACATCCTGTTCATTCAATACATACTATTAATTTAATGCATTTTACATATAATCATTGGATGATATCCTAGATTTCTTGCAACTCACCCTGGTGTAATGAACATGGGTACATGGCATGTACTAATGAGATACACATTGTGTAGTCTTATGTTTTCTAAATGAAATCTCTATTACCTCCTAATGGATTATTTGAATGTTATTTGGGTAAATTAAACCTATTCTTGGTTATATGATCGAGAATGAATAAGGGGAAGAGATAATTTTGACTTTAGGATTTAAATAAAGAATAATATAAAAACAAAAACTAACAATAAATTCATATCATCAATCAATTATTAATAAATAATTATAAATTAATTATATATCTATACTAATGCCACTTAAAGGTTTCAGACATATTTAAAGAGTCTTTGGTCTATATATAACTCAACTTTTTGTTGTAATAAATAAATGATATAATATGTACATGATGAAGAAGATCATAACCAATATAATCAAAAACAAATATTAATTAACAATTATATTGAAACCAAGAATACAGGATCATCACATATAATTTATAATTAATTTATTTGGATAAAGAAAAACTGTGTGATGAATTTCTTCCATTGTTGATGAATCGATAGACCACTTATTTTCATTCTCTCGTTGTGATGAGAGGATTTAACTGCAAAATCCATCTAGTGGTGATTCACACATTCATAGAGAATCTCTAAATTTCATTGTAGAAATCCTCATGGTATAGTGCATAATATTTTGACTCTTTTTTTATTTGTTAATGACTTCTACATGAATCACTTTACGTGGAAGAACACTTATTGATCCCTCAATTCATAAGAGGTTAGTGTAGGAGGATCACTCTCCATAATTGAGATCATTCTAATAGAAAATATATATATATATATTGAGAGAATTATCTCAAGACTTGAATTGTAACAAATGAATATAGGTTTAGAAATGACATAATTTGTATTATATAGGATTAGATTTAGACAAGTAATAATTTCACCTGATCCCTTATTACTTTTATAAACCCCTAAAAATCACCATTTTTAAAATAATATTATTATTATTATTTACATGACATGTTCCAAACTCATGGATAAAATAAATATTATTTTTTTAGAATAAGTAAATAAATATTTATTCAAAAAATAGTTAATATTATTTTCTTATAGATCCATTAATTGATCTTTCATCCTCCTCAATATTTAATGTACCTGGAATAAATATTGGTTATTTAACTAAATAAATATCATTTCATTATTCATTGATAAGTAAATATTTTATAAATTTATTAAAATAGAAAATTAATATTTGTTAAATATTTTACTCCCAAATATATTCTCTTGAATAACTAGTGACTGGATATTTGTGATCAATCATGCATGAAAATATATTAAACAATATATGGGAATAATATTTATTCAAGATGTTAAATTCATATATAATTTAATTGAGGTTCTGAATACACTTAGTGTGTGGCCCACTAAGACCCTTTCTCAATGGAATTAGGTTTTTACACCTAAATTATAATGTTAAAATATAGAAACATGTCAAGTAACTCATAGATAAAGAAATAAAATTTTGTGATGATAATAACAAAATATGAACACACACTATGTTATATACTCCAATTATCATGATTTCTGTATGCAAATATGTTGTATATTGATTCCATCAACAAATGTGATTGATGCCTCTTTCTTTGAATTTCCAAAAATAAACTTACAGATGTAACACCACATACATGGAAATAATTTGGTAGTTCCATTTATATTAAAGGTCCCAAGATACTAACCTCAACTAAATCAGGAAGGTACAAATCTTTTCTTTCATTATTCATTAATGCAATATCACTCATGATGCACCCAATGTATCCTACCTCATCTAAGAATATGTGGTCTAGGTTTTCATCATTACATAAAAGTATGCAACTCATTATATCCGTTGATAATAATATTAAATTTTAAGGATCATTAAATATATCTACATATTGGAACATCTAATTTATCAAATGATTGTGGATTTTTTACAAGTGAGTCACTCATAATCTCCTGTTAAAAATTTACCATGGGAATACATCATGAGAAAGTGTCTCAAAGTCCAGTGAGTATCCACCCCTAATAGACGGTATCATTTATGTCTCATTAGATCATGTCATTCTACTATATAATATATATTTAATAATACCTTTGTGGGACTTATATGTTATCATCATCGTAGGGGGGCTATTATGGCCTTTTAGTGATACAATTACCCTTAGGACATTATCACATACTATATTTTACAAAACAACAATCAGGATGTGATAAAAAAATTATTATTATTCAAAAAAATAGTAAATTTAATCATAAAGTACATAGACATTGATTCTAGGGAACTAAATCCAACATAAACTATGTTGTTTTTTATTTCCTTTTACCAGGATACATAGGACGCATCTCTGGGGTTCAATACTAACATATATAGAATTGGTTCTAATTGTATTATAAGTTCCTATTAGTCCTATGGTAAACTTATCTTTTCTTAGATTTAATGGATAATTTTCAATGTACATAGAAATGAATTCCATGACCAACAAAATTTTTTCTAAAGAATATTGATGAATTGTTTTTATAAGACCAATGGAGAATATATTTCTCACAATCATTTATAATTCATTTAATATTAAGAATAAATACATAAGACTTGATTTATTTATTTGATTCAAGTGTTGATATTTTGAAAACTATTTGGTTCTATTTTCATTTTATTAAGGATGAACCAAATTAGATCCCCTCTAAAAGTGATCCACACAAGCTCCTTTGTTCTTAGAATGTTATAGATGGTACTTTGAGTGCTAGAAAATTGATATCGATCATCTATTGTCCCTTCCTTGATTGGTACCACCATTACATTACTCTAGAAGGATCATCTCTTAATATTTATAGATTTACGAAAATGTAATTAGGAAGAGTGAATCTCTCAATCCATAGAGAAAACCCCCATATTCATTCTTCATTGATAGAGAATTATCTAGGTAGAAGAATGTTGTGCACAATGACTAAACACTCATGAATCTCATATAATTCTATTTTAAGACCAAGGGTTATGGTCTAATATATTTAATTAATTACGCAAAATCCCTTAATAATGTATTAAACCCATAATGAACCTCATGTCATGTAAAATAGTAATATTATTATTTTATTTCAAGTCATGCACTAAACCACACAATGATAAATATTATTTTATAGTCTATTCAATAAATATTTATCATCGGAATAATAACTGAGTCTTCTTGTCCTCCTTGACATTTATTTATTTTTTGAATAAATATTTAATTAAATATTATTTATTCAAAATATATTTATATATATATTATACCACAGTCTAGAAAAAAAATATTTACATTAACATCCAGGTAGTAAAATAAATTATTTATAGATAAATAATTATTTATTACCTTTTGAATAAAAAGAGGAAAATAAATATTATATATTCACCTAATTAAATAATTAAATTTGAAATAAATATTTATTTAGTATTTTCAGTTGATAAATTCTAAATATATAATACTTATAAATATATAGTATAATATTTATTCTAAACTTTTAATATAAATAATATTTAACTAATATCAATGGAAACACTTTGTATGTGACCCACAAGGCCTCTTCCTTGATGGAATTAGGCAGAGTTACTTAATTTCAAGGATTATTATCTAGCAATAGATGAAGGCAGCCACATAGGAACAAGATATATCAAAATGAGAAAAACCACATATGAATTTTCACTATGTAGCTTAATACCTTTATCGCAATATATCATCATATAGGTTGAATTCCTGTATTATCAACCTATATGCTTGATAGGTATTTCTTTTAATTTTTGAAATAAAATCATCCTTACACAGTGTAAATGGGATTTAATGTGGTGATTCCAATTCAATCAATGAGATGAGATATCAACTTCCATAAAGATAGAAGAGATAAATCCCTCCTCGACTTATTCATTAATAATATATCATTCATTATGAACCCAAAATTCCCAACTTTTCTATAAACATATGTCATCATGAATTATGTAAATACACAAAATTTCTTGATTCATGACATGTATTAATAATTATATTTAAGTATGAGGATCATTACATGCACTCATAGATATGAATATTTAATGACATGAAATCATGCAGCATTCCTAATAGAGGGTTTGTTCTCATATATCTTGTCTTGAAGATCACCAAGTGTGAACTTTGTGAGATGAAGTCACATCTTCCTATGAGTACTTGTGCCTAACAGTCAACATACTATGTGTCCCATCATAGAATTTTATCCAACCGTAAAACTAATTTTAAGAATATCATCATTGCATATAAAAGTTCTTTTCAAAGTATGGAAATTAATTTGACATTTTCAATGTGATATATATTATAGGAGATTATCACATTAATGTTACATAAAAGAGAATTAAATATATGATCAGGTATTTATTAATATTAAAATCCATGAATATCCAAGAAATTTAAAGTACAAATTAGTTGGTTATAGGGAACCGACTCCAATAGATTCTTACTTTTACTAAAGAAAACTACTAACATTTGGTTAGTTATCACATGCTAAACATGCTTATTATGAGTATGGATATAGTTATTAGTTCTACCGTGTTTATAGGGAAAGGGTTAGTATATCCACATAACTTTGGAATGAATATTCTTAATGAAACATCACTTCCTTGAGAAGATCTATCAAGTAGTGATATTATTAAGTATCCACATCTTTCTCCATTATTAGAAAACTAAAATCTTGATTAAGTCCATAGTCAAAGATTATCATAATAATGATAAAACCATTACTTTTGATATAACCCAAAATAAGAACTGGATGTTACTAAACCTCTTATTAAGCTACATCAGAAGACACATTGTACTTGGATACTATAGATATAGAAGCCACCAATTTTCCTAAGTTATTCTTGTATATTACCTTAACCTTACTATGATACTTGATAAAATTGAACTAAATGAATATTTTTGTTCAATTACCTTTATCACTTTTATTTTCACTTATCCAAACTCTAGGAACTTATCCAATTATACTTTGTCAATTATTATCGAATATTTATACTTGTGAGTTGATGTAGTAATATTGGATCTATTTTATATTCACCTATAACAAATAATTCCTCAGTAATATCAAATTTCAGTACATATTATATCATATGATATAAATTCCTAACAATTAATCTTGTGAAACAGATTGATCTCAATTATCCTTTACAATACCCATGCATATTCCACTAGAAGGATTATACGCCACCAACAATTCAATCTCAAATTATTTAAACTTTTATTTTTTTCAAAGTACTTTGTCAATATATGTTTTATGAGTAGATTTAAGAAACATATGGATTAATTTTTATATACCTTCTCCCCTAGAACAAGGTTGATACTTTAAGTCATTCATCGAGAAATTAATTACTTAGTCTTAAAAAACTAGTAAAAAATAACATTTTTTTCCATATGTTATCATCATATCTATCTGGAACACTATATTACTTCCTCTAACAAGTCAGAGACACATGGCACTCCTTTATTTCCAAATTAATATTCTATGATTACTATGAATAATTTATATTTAAATTAATTTATGTAATATAAAAATCTTATTAGTATTTATTGATTTCATTGATCCATTCTAGTTATACCATATAGATATATACCAAAAGAAATACTTGTGGTCACATTATATAAACATCTTATATATGGTTTTCTACAAATGAGGTTGAATTGAAAATCAATAGTCCAATATGATGATCATATAAGTATGATTTGACATGTAGAATTAAAAATTATTTTTGTAATGACTATTCTGTATAGGTTTTGTCATGGACTAAACCATTAAATAATCAATCATACTTTATTGGTACCATATTATACCACCCATTTCCATTTTATATTGAATAATCACCAGCAATATGAAGTCTTAGAAACATCTAAATATAGAGTCCTTGAATCTCAATAAATGGAATCCATTACTGAATTCATACATACCTTTCAATCATATCAAGTTTTCATTTAACTATTTTTTATAGGAATAATTATTTTTAAATAATATTATATGTATTAACCACCATAATAGAAATAAACAACCTCTTTGGTTATGAGTTCCTAGGTAGTTTGTGTCTATGAACCCACTCCTCCCACTGATCCTAGTATTATCCTGAATTCTTATGTCAAATCTTGTGAATCCGGATCCTTGACCCATAAAAGTCATGTTTTCTTCCAATATACTTAAAGAGATAATTTTCCCTTATAGATACATAGTTTTTTATTCACTATAAGTTAATATCCTTAGTGGATATAGGATTATTAACAGAGATGCACTAAGTGTTTGAGGTTTGTTTGTAGCAAAAAACAAAATATTAACAAATAGTTTTCAAAAAAACACTTAAGATTGTGACCTAATTGATTCTAATAATATTTCAATTATGATATTCATTAGTCAATATAGTTGGTATATGGTTTGTTTTTTACAATTCTATTTCAAAAACATGTCTTATAAAAAATTATAGAAGTATTTTAATACATGTAAGATCTATCATTGATCTTAATTTTACTATCATTATTATATTGATGTATATGAATAAATGTGAGTTTGGGAATACCTTTAAACCAAATTTAAATTATCAATGATTAAATGGATAGGATTTCTATAAAAATATGGCTTGGAGGGTCCTCTATCTTCACTAAAATCAGTCATTTACTTCAATTAGCATTTCAAAAAATTCTTAAAGGAATCTCATAACTTATATAAATTTACCTCTATCATTATAATATTTCACATGGACTTACTGAACTAACCATAAAATCTATGTGGAATATCTTTATTTCTAATGTTTTTTGTCTAAAATATGATAATTAGTTTGTTATTATACCAAGTATCTTAGCTCAACAGAGGATAAAACAATTATCTGGATATAAATAAGTCAACTAATTTCAATTTATATTGAAAATAATTATATTTTATCCATTAGGTAATTAAGTATTATATTATTCATCAATTGTTATTAACTATATATTTATGGTTCTATAATTACTAAACTATTAGTCTAGTATGAAATATCATAACAACGTATATTTAAAATAAGAAATAATGTCTCATTGTATCTAAAATATACACTAAGAAAAATGTTTTTAATAATACTCAATAAAAAACAATAATTTTACTTGAATCATTCCACCATGAAGTCCAAAGGTTTTTTTCTTCTCACAACTGATAAAGGAATTACCCTTTTCATTTCTATTGAGAATTCACCATACTTCTTGTGATATTTTTATACTTACTTGGTTTGTTTATTTTAAATACATATATATGTGTGAAAACATATAACTAATTAGTAATTTAAAAAATTGTTTTTAATGATTAATTTATATTAAATAGAGTATTATTATTTACTCTTATTCAATTCATCATAATTATGCTTCAAATGACTTTTCTTGATACATGATAAACAAATATCCTCATGTTCATTTCTTTCCCATTTAATATTTTGTATCATAAAATGACATCATAAAGGAACCATTGAATATAAAATGGTCATGGGATCTTTCACCTTGTTCTTTAGTTAATAATTAATGAGGAAAGATATTCGATAAAAACATTATATGTCTAGGGAAGAAGAGTAAAAATATTCCTAAGTAATTAATTCAGACTTTTCATTAGATCCTAGATGAATAAAGAGAAATTTGGTTGTGAGGATGATGATATGATATTTATGGATAATTTATTATATAAATAGAATTCCAATATTACTGAATTATCAATGTAATATAGAAATTTTGAATACCTTATCAGTGGCTAGTTAGAATTCTTCTGGTTCACATTGGAAAAGTGTAGTGAAAATATCATTTTTCTAAAGTCTCTTCTTTTATCTTTTCATATCAAGGATATGAGACCATAGTATGTAAGCATCCATGTCCTTATGTTTCATTATAATATATCCATAGGTAACTAATACTATGATTCAATGACCATTAGAAGAAACCTCTATGAGTCTCATATAGATATCATTCTCACTGTTTTAGGATTACTAAGGCAGTACATCAATAATAGGGGTTACAATACATAGTAAAAATTATCTGATGGTGAAGTTATGTAAAACATCTAGGACACTTTAGTAAATTTGTTCCTATGAGTACTATCACAACCCATTCCCTCCAAAGATTCCACAATGAGGTGAGATAGATAATGACCCCTGAGTTCTACCTTCAGTAGGCCCCGATTTGGATACTAGTAATGATGGTATAAAAATCACATAAAATTGGAGGTATTAAACTCTAAAATAATATAGAATCGGGGGATCATATGAATCATACGCAATAAAATCCATGACATAATATAAAAGGAAACCAAGATCATCCCATAAAACATGAATAAATAAAAAACATATAAAATAGTGTCTAAAAGTAAATACACAAAATAAAATCTAAAGAGGAATCATAATAACTATCCAAAAAGGTATGATCTAGTATTATCTAGAATGATGCATGTAATTCTTATAGAAACCTGAAAATTAGTTTATATATGTGGGTGATCATACAAGTATACTCATTAGGAAAACAAAAGTCTCTTATTAAAATGTGAAAGAAGAATAATAATTTACCCATGAGAAAACAAAAGAACCAACATCACCTAAATAGGTCAAATATTCATCCGAACCTCACCATATAATGATCACCAAATAAACCAAGTCGAGTATAATAAAATTATAGAATAATATGGATAAAGGATACCCAACACCACTTTCCCACTGATTTACTACTCTCACACCCCAGCGTCATATATCTTGGATCCTCCATCTCTTCTGAATAACATATACAACCTCCCTAGAGCATGGTCACATCACATCACGCCTATAGACACTTGGACCACCACCCCACATCACAGTCACACATCATATCACCCGAAGACACCTAGGCCATCACATTACAAATACTTCCATAACCATAGTAGTAGGCTATTATGAACATGAAGGACATTAATATCATTCCCTTCTACTACCATGAACAAGCCCAACCATGAGTCTCCTGATAGTAAGATCACAAAAACTTCACCCAGACACACCTAACCCATCACCAAGTTCTCTAACAGACCTCTAGCCATTATAGCCTATGTGTATCTACTCACCTAGAAGATAGATTAGGAAAAAGCGGGTGGCCCTCCATCCATCCTCGTCACTGGGATGTTGGGAAAAATACCCCCATGTGAAAATACATGAGTTGACCAATAGTTCTCAACATGGGTGGGGTGCGTATTTAAATCACAAGGAATATAAAAATATATACATATATCCACAAACAAACCCAACCTATGGGGTCACAACAATACACTAACCAAATCACAACATATCCACCTTCACTGCCACCTCTAAATGAATAAAACCACCCAAACCACAAGCCACATCTCACACCACCAACTATTTCCATTATCCAGCCCATTCATTTAATTATTTACCAATAACCGCATTTAAACACAAATTGCCAATGGGACTTCAGCAGAACCAATGGATCAAGGTGGGAGAAAAGGGGGTCAAAGATCCCCCGAGTGCTGACTAGGGTTTTTCCAAAATGAGTGAGGGAATAGGTATAGCCTAATGATGAGAGGTTTGTCCAAAATACCTATTTAAAACCTAGAACATGACATTTTAACATCATGTAACCCATTCATGAGGTGATTTTCATGGGTTTCACCCAAAAAAACTTCTATTGAAATTTGCGTTACCTCAGCCTAATTTAACTAGATGTCTTGAATTACTTTCATGGTGTGGATCTATTTAATGGATTATTCCATCACCACACAAAGGCTATGAATTTAGCTGGATACACAAGTCGTGAAACACCATTTAACATTGTGTAAACCTTTCATGACATGAATATCCCGTAGCATCCCTATTGTACCACCAACCACCACAGAACCTCCTCAAGTCTCCTCTAAAACACCTCCAACACCCAAAACTGACAAAGTAACTAGTCTAGAAGGCATGTACTATTGCATTAAATACTACCCAAATTATTTTAAACTCAAGAATCCAAAACCAATCCCATAAGGAAAGGGTTCTGAATAACCACCTCGTGAGATACCTCTCAATGATCTCATTACTTCTCAATGATACCACTAGAAAAACATTCTAACTAAAACACCTGAGAAAAATGATAAATGACTAAAACTACCACCATTAACCAAACCACACCACCACATAACCATCTAAACCCCCCATGTATCCTAAACCCACAAAATCTACTACCAATAAACCGCACTTCCCCGAACACACAAATAAAGGAATTCCATATTTATTGTCAAGATAACTTCTACTCTGGATTACACTAAATATCCCACATGGGTTTAATATCATCATAGTAAAATTCATCTCAATTATAAATCAATTCCTTCTATTTTCATATTTTGTAACTTTATCACACGCCATACATCAAGAAGACATAAAATATTATAACACAACAAGATCCAAGCATCACATCACAAGAAAAAAAGTGTAAAGAAAAAATAAAAATATATTTGTGTGTTAGGAATGAATCTCTATCTATCTACCCCAAGTACTCTCCTCTAGGGCACCGTGCCTTTGAAACACATGAACCTAGGGAACAGTCTATCCACATGGTACCTTCTCTTAGCAATCCAATATATTTACGGGTTGCTCCATGAACATCACATCATCCTAAATATCCAACTCTCCCCATTCAATGACATGGAAATCTTCATGAAGATACCAAAAAAGGTTAAGATACGTAGAAGAAATCATGGATACTCTCCATCTACAGTGGAAATTCTAACTGATACGTCGCCTTTCCAACTCGCCCCAAAACCTCAAAGGGCCCAACAAACCTGAGAAAAAGCTTACTCTCTCTAAAAAACCTCCACCGCCTATGTTGAGGGTAAACATTTGAGAAAAAATGGTCCCCAACATAAAAATATAAGGGCCTCTTATTTCAATCGATTTGATAATTCTATTGGTCCTACACTACTTTCATCCACTCTTGAACCAAATGAACCTTTTCTGTAGTGCTCTACACCACACAGGGACCAAGAAGGGATACATCCCCATCCTCCATATAGCACAATAGATAATGACATGGCCATCCATAAAAGACCTCAGATATGTCAATGTTAATGGATGATGGTTATTTTTATAAGTAAACTCAACCAAGGGCATGTGTTACTCCCACAATCCACCAAATTCAAAGATGCATGTTCGTAACATATACTCCAACATTTGGATGGTATGATCTATCATCCCATCCATTTGTGGGTGGAAAGAAGTGTTGAGGTGTAACTAAGTGTCAAAACCATGTTTTAATACCCTCTATACTTTTTAGGTAAAACATGTGTCTTGATCCAAAATAATGGACCTTGTAACTCCATGAAACTACACCGCCTCATTCACATACCTTTTAACCAAAGTATCTACTATGACTAACTCCTTGATCATTAATAAGTGGTCTAATTACATCAACAAATCCATGATTAAATATATATCATCAAAACCTCCCTAATCTAGGGATAACCCTATGAAAAAATCCATCGATATTTCATCCCATTTCAACTTGAGAACATCTAAATGCCACAACAAACCTCCAGGAACAAGATGCTCGACCTTTACCTACTGAAAAACCAAACACCACACCATGAACTCTACCACCACCTATTTCATCCTAGACCACGATAACTAAATACTAAATCCATATTACATCATGGATACTCCTGGTTGTATCGCCAAAGGTAAGCTATGAAATTCATAAAGGAATCACACATGCATCACTACCGAAAAAAACAACCTCCAATAAAATAAAATTCATTTTCAACTATCTTCTAACCATCCCTCTGAAGCATCACCATGTCCAACACAATCGTTCATCACCTATGCCTCTAATTATTCCCATTAATACTCCTCCACTTACCACACCAGAGAAGACTAAACCATTATATAAAAATATCCTCTACCATAATCCACCCAAACTTCTATGTGAAAGGCTTCTGAATCCTTTATTACATTACATGGATCCCTATACTCCTAAACAACATCCTTCCATAACTTCCTACTCAAAGCATCAACCACAACATTCCCTTTTTCTAAGGTGAATAAGATATAAAAATTATAATCCTAAAGAAACTATATCCACCTATACTGCTGTAAATTCAATTCATGCTAAGAAAAGATATACCTAAAACTCTTGTGATCTATAAAGACCACAAATCACTCCCTAATGAGATAATTCCACCAAAACATTAATCCAAACACAACCTATACTAGCTTTATATCATGGGTGGAAAATTATGATCATGGAGATGCAACTTCATAAACTCATAAGAGATCGATGCCATATTTGACATTAAAACGCATCCTAATTCTAGAAGGAAAGAATCATAAAACACCTCAAACATCACTCCCTCATCTAGAAACTAAAGTATTGGAGTAATAACAAAATTTCCATTAAATTAACTGAACACTGCATGGAACTTATCATTCTACAACAAATCATGGTCTTTACTATTCAACACTATCAAAAAGGATTCAAATCAATAGAAATTGGGAATAAACCTTTGATAATATCCTAAAAGACCAGAAAAATTGTGAACATATGACATGTTATTGGGTTCTTCCAAAGAAAGAACTACCTTTCCTTTCGATGGGTCTACTATCACACCCTACTGAGACACCATATGATTGAGGAAATGATCATATCATTTCAAAAAAATTACACTTGGAAAACTTTCCATAAATTCAATGGCATCAAAGAACCTGCAAGACACCTTTGAGATAATCGACATGATCCTCTTATTTTGATTAGATCAAAATTTCTTCGATGAACATGACTATGAAATGGTCCAAGAATTCATGTAACTTAGAGTTCATGAGTCCCACGAACACAAATATTTTGTTTTTGACACTGAATGACATGATTACAAAATTGAAGTGCTCATGCCTGCATCTCAAGGTAGTCTTCAGGATATTTCCCTACATTACCCTTAATTGGTGATATACAAACTATAGATCAATCTTAGAAAACCAAATCCGCTATCAGCTGGTCAAAAAGATCATCTATTCTTGGAGGAGGGTAACTCTTTTTGACTGTTAACTGATTCAACCTTTTAAAGTTTATACACAACCAAAATATACCATCCACCTATATGGATAAAAAACTAGATCACCCCATGGAGACACACTAGGCTGGATAAAACCATTCTACATTAGATCATCTATATAAATCCTAAACTCTCTCAACTCAGAAGTTTGTATATGAAAAGGATCCATCAAAATATGAGAAGCACCAGGCTAAAATTCAATCCCAAACTCAACATCACTTCAAGGGGGTAGTGTTACAACATCCTTGGGAAAAACATTGAGAAAATACCCAACAACCCAGGTAACCTCCACCATCCCAGCCTCTAATAATTCCACAAAAAAACTTAACTATAAAATAAATAAGGGGATATAAACTCCTTGGGAAAATAATAGAAAAAATTCCTAAAAACCCTGGGAACCTCCACTATCCCATCCTCTACTAATTCCACAAACAACTTACCTATCAAATAAATAATGGGATCTACATGCTGACTGACCACCTGAAAACCCTACTCGCCAATGAAAACTACATACTATTCATCCATATCTGATAACATAAACCTCCTAAAAAATAAATAAATAACATCACACCTAGAATAAAACCAATTGATTCTTAGGATGACATCATATGGATTAATATGTATTAAGAATATATCCCCATAGGACTAATGTGACCCCATCATCAGTCTACACCCCCAACACATATCAAACAAGATGGTCTTTCCTTTAATTGGTATAGTCAACACCAGGGGCATGAGAAACCTATATATATCTAGTCCTAGATCATGGACTAGATATGATGAAATAAATGATTGATAATATCTGAAATCAAACAAGTTTATACAACAAAACAATTGTACCTTGAATAATATTTGGCCCCTCTAGCGCTTCTACCTTCATTGAGTGCAACTGAACATGTTCATATACCCTACTTCCCTGCTAACGAACACCTCCCTAACCATGATTAGGTCAAGGTTTATGAACATGAGGAACATAATAAGGTTATCCTCTACCTTCTCTACCTCTCCTTAGAATAACATAAGCTTTCTTCCACTAATGTTAGAACGGTCTCACTGGAAACTGTGGTTGAGGCTAGCATTGAACTTATTTTCTTCTGCAAAACTAAGCTTGAAAAAACATTGTCCACTAATTCTAGTGATGTTTATAAACCCTAAATAAAAAAACATTGGTCTGATATCCCTAGGAAAAACATGGAATCCACTGGCCCCAAAATTCTAGAAGGTAAGTTGTTGAGGTTGAAACCCCATTGGTCAAAACCAATAAGGTCCTGGTGCCTGAAAAATTCCATTGAAAATCATTAAACCCACTATATCAAGCCTCATTCACCTATAATAGATCAACCTTGAAGTGATAAAATGGATCATCATACTAAAAATTAGTTTCTTGAGTAACATTTTGATGATGTCTAGGAGCCATAGTTTAAAATAAAATAATAATTTCCTAATACTTGTAGTATGTAATTTTATTTAGGTTCATTTTAATTAACTTTATTCATTTTAAACTTCCCAGAAAACCCAACTAAAATAGGAACACAATTAATCATGTTGAATGTACCTCTCCTAGGTATCTACCACAAAAATAGGTCCACCTCACTTGGTCATTTAATAATCTAATCTTTTGTGAACTAGATCATGGGGGCCCTAAAATCCTGTGTCCTATCCAGTCTCCCTGGAATATGTCACACACCAAGGTCAAACAAAACTGTTTCCATACCAACCCATGAAATCCTCATTGTTCCTAACATCAAACCCCAGCCTATCTATCATCCATAATCCTCTGATACCACTCTATCATGAACCCCTCCCACCAAAGATGCCACAATGAGGGGGGAGAGATAATAACCCCCAAGTCCCACCTCTAGTAGGCCTCAGGTTGGTGACTAGAATCGAGAGTATAAAAATGTCATAGAATTGGAGACATTACCCTATTTAATAATATAGTATCAGAAAATAAGATGAATCATCCACAATAAACACCATGAGATAATATAAAGAGAAACCAAGACCATCCTGTAATTAATTAATAAATAAAAATGATAAAGATAAAATTATCCAAAATTAAATACCCAAAATCAAAGACAAAGTAACGACATGGAAACTTTTTAAAAAGTTAGGACAAAGTATTGTCCATCACGATCCACATAATTCTCTTAGAAACCTAAATATCTATTTATATACGTATAATGAGTATACAAGTATGCTCATTGGGAAAATCAAAGTCTCTCAAGAACATTTGAAAGAATCATACTAATGAACCCATGAGAAAATAGTTGAACCAACATCAACTAAATAGGTCAACTATCCATCCCAACCTCACTAAGGCATGTTCACTAAATAAATCAAGCCAAGTATAATAACATAATAAGAATAATATTAATCAAGTGTATTATGTACTACTTTCTCAATGATTTAATACTCTCATGCCCCAACATCAAACATCTTATAACTCCCATATATTTTGAATAACATAAACCAATTCTCCACAGCATAGTCTCATTATATCACACTTGCAAACACCTGGTCCACCACCCCATAGCATGATCACATCTCATCACACTTGAAGACACCTGGTCCATCACATCATAACCATTTCCATAACCATAGAATTAGTGTATCATGAACATAAAGGAAATAAACCTTGTTCTCTCTCCCTGCTATTCATTAACCCCACTATAAACTATCCCAAAGCACAGTTACATAACATTTCACCTGAATACACCTGGTCCATCACCTGGTGTACTAACAAACCTCTTCCCATCACATATAGTGCATATCTACTTTCCTAGAAGAGAGAGTGTGAAAATCTAGTATCCAACCATCCATGCTCATCATCAGAATGTTGGAAAAAACCACCCCGTGTAAAAATAAAAGTTTTGGAACATATTTCTCAATGCATGTGGATGTATATAGAAATCGCAAGGATTATAAAAATATATACATATATCCACACAAAAGCCCAACATATGGGTTCATAAAAAAAACTGACCAAATCACAACATCTACACTTTCGTTTCCACCTCTAAATGCATAACACCACACAAACCACAAGCTACTTCTCATGCAACCAACCAATTCCATTATCCTGCCAATTTGTTTCATTATTTACCAACAACATCATTTAACTACATAGACCATCATTTATTTATTATTTATTCATTTATATCACATTAACCAAACAAAACCCCATCCCTTTAAATCATTATAAAATAATTATTCCATCGCTTTATGGGCTTCTAACACAATGCAACCATACATCACAAATAGCTCGTCATTCCCATAAAACCATCACCTCACTACCCCACAAGCATATTCAAAAAATCAATCCCTTTGCCTCCCCAAAATTATATCAAAATAAACCAACACCTCACTACCCCAAAATCATGGCCAAACAAAATATCACCTCCTCTCCCTAAAATCACAACCAAAAAAACCATCACCTCGCTACCCCAAAATCATGGCCAAATAAACAATCACCTCACTACCCCTAAAAGCACGTTCAAACAACCATCACCCTGCAACCCCAAAATAATGGCCAAAAAAACATGCATCACCCCACACCATATTGTGTCCACACATCACAACACATTAAAAAAAATTATAGATTTACAATGGGGATTTTATCACTTTCCACTTTTTTATTTTAGGTGAATTATCATGAAATCCATAATACTAGGGAAACAATTTCATTAGATAAATATAAGTTGTTATACAACTTCCATTTTAAGGTGATATCACAACAAATTCACAAAAAGATCTCCATAAAACATATTAAAGGAATAAAAAATCCCCCAATATCCATAATTTTTAGTAGGGAAATCATCTCATATAATCATAATATCATAATAATGTTAAATATGTAAAAACATTTTAATCATTCCTCTTTACCCCATAAATTTCAATTGGTCAATTATTCGAATGTAATTAATCTAGAACAACCATACACTATAGATAAACAAGATAAAACACCTCTCACAAGATAAAAAAAATGGGAAACGATTGAATCCCTGCCTTAAGGAAGATTTTCCAAATTGTTGGGCATTGTGGGGCAAAGAAGAAATGCCTAAAAATAAAAACTGTATTCAAAACCCATGAATCAACCAACATTGCATCAAGGGTTATCAAAAATGAAACCCAACTCAAAAACCAAACTAAAATAGTACTTCCATAGTGTATATCTGAAGAAGAACAATAGGAAAACCATTTGGGAGAGGAGAACTCACCATAGATTACCAACAGGACTCCATTGGAACTAACATATCAAGGTCAGAGGAAGGGGGTTGAAGAAACTCAAGTATCTACTGAGGGGTTTTCAAAAATGAGAGAGGGAAGTGGTACGGCCAAATGAGGATGGTTTTAACTAAAATACATATTTAAAACCTTGATATGGAAACTTTCACATCATGTAAACCATTCATGATATGAATTTCATGAGTTTTTTTCAAAAACCAACATCTGATGAAATTTACATTGCCATGGCCTGATTTAACTACAAATCAAGAATTAATTTCACTATGTGAATAAATTTCATGGATTCTTCAATCTTCTCACTTAGTTCGTGAATCTAGTCGACTACAAAAGCCATGAAACACAGGTTTACATTGTGTAAACATTTCACAATGTAAATATCATATAATAGCCATGTTGTACATCCAACCACCACAAAACCCCCTTAAGCCTCCTCTAAAACATCTCCAACACCCAAAATCAAAAAAGTAATAGATTTGGAAGGCAAAATCCATTAAAAGTGAATTCCTTGAATTTAAGTAATTTTTTTACTATTTTTTCAAAGTTTCAAATTCCATTTTTTACGAAAATAATTAAAACTTATAAAATTGTGATTTACAAGATTACTAGGTGTGACATAATAAATTATATTTTATAATTATCTCAATATTTTTTCATGTCTCAACATCCCTTACCATTGAAGTTAGAATGTACCATCACTTGGAAATTATAGTTAAAAATATCTATATTTCCCATCTTAAAATCCAAATAAATTACATGAAAATTATAAGAAGGTGTTTAGGTGGGAGATCTTGCCAAATGTAGGCTTGTAGCTTTCTGTTCCATTGAGTGGGATCTCTAATCATGAAACCTTGACTTAAATTTCCTAAAACATACCTCCAAATTTTCATTGAATAGAAAAACATCATTAAATCTAATATATGTTTAGTTAAGTTGACCCACAGTATTTGTTTATATTTCCTGAAAATTAAAAGTTCTCCCAACAAAGTTATAAATAGATAATTTAAATATGAATCCATCCTGACATAGATAGTGGAAGGTATAATGACTTAATATTAACTTGAGTGATTTATTTTATTATTCATAAATTTTTCTTACTATATCTTTTACATGTCTTTTTAATATTATGGAGATTTTACTTAAATGGTTAACAATGTTTCGATAAAATATTTATACATAATATTTTATTTTAATTCCATCTTAGTATATTAATCCATTTATTCATATGATTTTAGTCTTGAATCCATAAAATAAATCATGTATCGGATAGAAATAAAACTAAAAAAATATGGTATGATCAAGATCTTTAACTTTAACTTTCATTTTTTTCTTAATTGGACAATAAAAAAACCATTGACCCTGATGGAAAATGTCTAGATTCAATATGGGATTAGATAAAACATTTCACCTCTATCATGTGTATCTTATTAATTTAGTTTCAAATCAGATCCATCTTGAACCAAATCCATACAACTAGGAGATATTTCCTTATGATTCTTTTACTTTACATTTAAGAGAATGGAACTAGAATGGGGTTTATATAAATGAACCCATAGGCATGAAATCCCATGCACAATAAGGGGTGATAGATTACTCAATGGCCATAAATTTAATTTTATAAAATTAATTAAAAAAATCATGTAATAATCAAATTAAAATAAACCATACACATACACAAGTCATTATAAAATCATGATCATTCACTTGTGAAATGAATTGGAATTTAAAATAATTGTCTAGAATTCATTTCAATTCATTATTTTATTACCATAAGATACACATTAATTAATCATTTAATTAATTTTATATTGATCACCACCTAATATTCCATAGATAACCCCATCTATTATGATTTTAAATAAATTAATATTTTTTAAAATATAATAAAATAAGTGCACAGTGTGTGATTTTTAGAAACTCATTGATTACATGTTTAGACTACTAGGCATGTAATGATTTTGTATATAGTATATCCATATGGAATATATCATACATGTTTTGTAAAATAATTACATGGAATGTATGAGTCAATAAATGAATCATGGAACACATGTTAATTAACATAAAATGTACTGTTTTTAATTAATGCAGAGTAGTTGAAATATTATATCTATACACAGTATATAGTTCAAAATATTATATTGAAAATACTAAATAATTCAATATATTTTAAAACATATCATATGGAATATAAAGGTCAATAAATGTGACCTAGAACACATAATTAAGAGGTTTATAATGTAATTAGTAAATTATTTATATTATGTATAAATAATTTGGGTGCATGGTGTATACATCCAACTATACTTCAGGTATCTTACTCATCGTATGTTTGTGATACACATCAAGGGACTATGTGTGTGTTTTTTATGAACGTTTTTTTGTTACACAATATGTACAACTGCTACATGCCATGTAACCTCATTGTAACATGTTTTTTAACCCTTATGTGTCATGTAATTAATTAACAATGAATATTTGATGATATATTTTTTCCCATGAAAACACATTGATTACAAGGGATGTAACCTAATTACACAGAATGTAGTCTGACATGTCATGTGACATACAATTCTTGTCAATACATGAAATGTATGTAATACATCCACATATATTTACTACACAATATCCCATAGAAATCATGATTCATCCTAGTGCAATGTACTAGGATACATGGTGTGTACCTTATAGATACACATCATGTACCCCTATACTATCCATCCAGAATCACAAAAACCAACATATGGGTTCTATGGATGTTCTTTATTTATTATTAATTGTATCTATGTTATATGAGTGAGAAACAAAGAGGGTAAGAGTAGATATTGACAATTAGATTATAGGAATTAATTTATTGAAATAAAAAAACTAACTTTTAAACATGTAAATGATAAATAATCTTAAATTTAAATGTGATATCTAGGATACCACTTATTAGTTTTAGATGTAGTGAAAGAACTTATTGGGTATATGGCCTACATAAATTTTTTTAGATTCAATGGATAATCCTCATTGTATTTGATGATGAATATCATGACCAATGAAATTTTTCTGAAGAATATTTACAAATGTTTTTTATTATACCAAGAGAGAGGACCTATTTCATGTTAATTTATAATTAATTTAATGTCAAGAAGAAATACCTCAGTCTTGATTTATTTCTTTAATTATGGCATTGATTTTCAAAACATCATTGGGTTTTATTTTCACTGCGTTGATGAGGACCCAAAATAGAGACCCTTTATCCGTGATCCACACATTTTATTTTGATCTCATAACTTCCCTAAAAGTACTCCAAGTGCAAGAATAGTGGTACTGAACATATTTTATCACTCCCTTGATCTTTACCATGATCTATTTATATTGGAAGGATAATCACCTGATCTCTCCATCCTGAGATAATGGGAAGGAGTAAGATAGCATCTATTGAGCATGAGAGAAAAATCTTAGAGACGCTATTCATTGAGAGATAATTATATAGAGAGGAGAATGTTGTATACAATTACTAACCTCTCACAATTCTCATAATAGTCTATTTATATACTTAGGGTAAGGGTTTAATATGTTTAATTAATTGAAATGATTCCCTTAATAATGTATTAAACCCATAATGATCCTCATTTCATGTAAAATAATATTATTATTATTTTATTTCATAGTGTGTGCTAAATAACACAATGAAAAATATTATTTTACAATCCAATAAATAAATATTTATCAACAGACTAATAACTCGATCTTTTTCTCCTCCTTGACATTTATTTTTTTCAGAATACAATTTTCATTAAATATTATTCATTTAATAAATAAATAAATATTATATTCATGGTTTGGAAATTAAAATATTTATTTTAATTTCTGAGTAATTAAATAAATTATTTATAAATAAATAATTATTTTCACCTTTTGAATAATAAGAGATAAATAAATATTATATATTCATGTAATTAAACATTTACAATGAAAATAAAAAATTATTAAATATTTTTGATTGATAAATTATAAATAAATATTACTTATTAGCCTGTAGAATGATATTTACTCAGAAATTTTAATATAAATAATATTAAACTAGGATCAATGGAAACATATGTGTGAACCTCTATGTCTAATCCTCAATAGCATTATAAGGGCATGCCTAAAGTCTAATATTACTTTCTAGAAATGAGTCATGGAATCCATAGAGGAATAATATATTTCAAATTGAAAACAACCACATATTAATTCTCACTGTATAATGTAATCCCTTTATTATGGTATCTCATTAATAAGGCTACACACTCATGTTATCAAACAATATTCTTAATGAATCTTTCATTGACTATTGGAAATCAACTCATTGTTGCACTATAACAATGTGATTTAATGTGACTAATTCATTTCAATCAAAGGGTTGATATATCAGCTTCCATAAATATGAAAGGGACAAATCCCTACTCAACTTATTAATTAATAATGTATCATCCATTGTAAACCTAGCATACCTGACTTCACTATGAACATATATCATCATGGTTTATGAAAACACATCAAAGTGAATAATTTATGACATGAATTGATAATAATCTTAAAGTTTAAGGATCATTACACATTCTCATAGATAGAAATATCCAATGATACACTAACATGTGGAATTTCTACTAGTTGTTTTGTTCTAATAATCTCTCGTATTAAAGGTCACCAAGTGAAAAATTCACGAGATGAAGTATCATCTATTTATAAGTACTCACACTTGATATTTAGAATGCTTTGTGTCCCTCTATATATTATTATCTGACCATAGAACTAATTTTAATAATATCATCATTTTATATCAAGGTTCTCATTATGGTGAGGTATTTCATATGAACTTTTCAATGGGATGAATATTATAGGATATTATCATTTTTTTACCAAAGACTTACTCTACTCAACTTGTATTGAAACCCATGAAGAACTTTATTTAGTAATTGATTTAACTTGGTTTTGTTGATTTTATCATTGATTAATGAAGAATATAAAACCATTAAATGAATTACTAACAACCTATTTTTTTCTAAAATACAGATGGTTTGATAATTCATGAAAATTTGATGATTTTAGGAATTTCAAAATACCAATAGTTTAGGGATTGATGAAATATAGAAGAGAAATGTGGTTGTTCTGAATAAAAATCATCAATAGATGTGATGAGATGATGAGCCCATAATAAGTTCAACAGTAAAATGCTACTGATATAGTTGTAATTGACTCTAAGATTTGTGGAATCCAACCATTGGTGGATCGTCTATAAATAGAGTTATTCTTCATGGGTTATAAGAAGTATGAAACAATTAAAAATGCATAAGATCTCTCTAAAATCTTGTAATCACATGAACTCTTAAACATATTTTTTATTAAGAGTTCTTAAAGATGTTTTAATTTCTCAAGTTCCTTCTAGAGTTTATGATTTTAAGGTTTCATTGTAAAAAATAATTCCATTTCTTATTGTAATTATAGTGATAATGACCAGTTTTACCAAGGGATGACATGGTAAGGAAGACATATTTGAGCTACCATTTATAGTATTTGGTAAACCGAGCTACTAGTGGTGGTAGTAGAAATATTGATCTTTAAGTTTATTAAAGTGTGTACCTACTGATTAGGCAGATTGAGGGCTTCTAGGGTATGGATGATAGAGACAATATTGGGTATTAAAGAAGATAATACCATTAAATGGTTCTATAGTTAAGGATACCTTGAATCAAGTTCAGGATTATTTATGTACTTTGGGTAAAAGTATAGTTTATATATCTTTTAAGGTGTATTTGATCTTTAAATTAATACTCTGGATTTTTGTTATATCTCCTCTTTGTTTATTATTTCTTCAGTGGATATAAAATACCTATAGTTATTTTTTTCTTTTATGTATGTTAAATTCAATTGTAGTTATAAAACTCTAATCATGTTAATTATGTTTTTTTACTCTCATGTGTTTTGGGTAAATCATTATTTTATATTACTAATAGATTTAATATTTGAGGAACTTAAAAATTAATAGTTTTTTTCAGACTACAATTAACCCCCTAACTCTTTTAGTTTATTTGTCATACCATATATGATCCACCATTTGATATCAAAGGTAGGTGTCTACATCTAAGGCTATACCAAATATTTTTACTTCTTGATTTTCCATTAAATTATGAAATTTTTATTTTTAGCTTCTGTTCACTTACCAGTGTGCAGATAATTTTTTTTAGTATGGATATTGGTACCATTAATAGTATTAATCCAATTATACTGCCTATATTTTATGGAAATGATTATAAATACTTGATATACAGGATGGAAACATTTTTAATAACAAAATAGTTAAAAATTATCTTATGTTTACCGGTGTTTATAAAGTACTTGAGAAAGAAGTATCTATAATTCGACAGAAGAGGTGAATGAGTTTCAATTTAATTTTAGAGTTTGAAATACCCATTTTCATTTAATATAATAGAATATCTATAGTCAAGCTTCAGCTTTCATAACTACTTGTGGAATATGGAAAAGTTTAAAAGTTACAAACTTTAGAAACCAAAAGTTATTGATACTAAGAGAGTTATATTAAGATAATATTATCCGGATTTTGATTTTATGGATGGTGAAAGTGTTTCCCAAATGCATCAAAGGTTAATGAGAATTTTTAATAACTTATGATAACTTGGTGAAAATGAATTTTTTGATGAACAAATTGTGGAGAAAATTATAGATATTCTTCTAAAGGAATAGGAATCTAAAAGAAAAATTGTTGAAGATACAAAAAAAATACAAATCCAAGTCTAGATAATTTAATTAGAACCTTAATATATAATGAGATTAATTTAAAGAGAGATATAAGGAAAAATAAAAAATAAAAATGAAGTTTATTTTGCAACTACTAAAACTTTAAAAAAAAGAATTTGTCAATCAAGAACACCTAAGATAAATTCAAGAAAAAATTAGGATGATAGTGAATGTGAACCAATAGATGGTGAACTTTCTAACATGGTAATAAGTATATTAAAATAGATATATTTTTAGAGAAACTATTAAAAATATATAAAATAAAAAATTATATTATTAAACTAATTTGTTATGAGTGCAGAAAGAAAGGTCGTATTCTACCAGATTGTCCTCAATTGAAAAAAAGGAATATCTTCTAAAAACTATCCAAAGAAGAAAATTAAGAAGAGACTAAAATTTATAGACATGTGGAGTGTGATGGAAAGTGATACTACCACTAACAGTTCATTAGAAGATAGTGATCATAGAAAAATAATCAATGGATCTTTTATGAATTTATAAAAATGTTTTATGGGAAGATTAACCATTAAATATCTAAAAATATAACTTTATATTAAAAATGTTTATATGATTCTAATAATGATACTGATTAAAAAAATTATTCTTTTTTGATTGATGATGGAAGAACTCCAAGAACTATTAAAGGAATGAAATATTATATTATAGAATACAAAAATATGCATCAAAAGTTTTATAATAGGTATAATAACCATAAGGATTAAACTAGTGATAGAAAGGATAATTTTTTAAAATTTTAGGATAGACTTATTAAAATTATAAAGTAAAATTGAAGGGTTGTTTTTTAGCTAGATAATTCAAAGTAAAAGATTGAAAAACTTACTAATGATCTGAAAGAGAAGATAAAATTCAAAACATAAGAATTTCTCCTTATATTAGATGATCATAAGAAGAAAAGTGACAATAAAGAGAATTCAAATATTATAACTTTTGTTCAAAATAAGAATAATATTATTAAACTAAAGTCTAAGTTTTAGATCTTGACTATAAAATTGACTATTATTACTAAAAAATAGAATGAATTTGGAAATATGTATAAGAAATTAAGACAGTATAAGAAATATGAATTTGGAAGAAAACCACTAGAAATTCAATTTATCAATAAAACTTCTTTGTGTCAATCCAAGCACCATTCTACACAATGTGTTAGTGAGAAGGATAGTAGAAGGAAAAAATTTCCTTAAATATAGTTCAACATTTTGGAAGATCTCAAGAATTTATAATTATATAACTTTCTACTTATGTATATAAAACATATACTCAAATGTGGGTTCTAAAGATATTATTTCCAAATAATTATATACCAAAATTTGTATATCTTCTAAAAAGATAATTCCAAATATATATAGCACTATGAAATAATATCTAAACATAAATCACAAGTTTAAGTGGAATTTTTTTTAACATACCATAATTACTACATTTTAATATGAATGTTTATATTCTAGGTAATTTAAATAATTTATGTTTTTCTAAATATATTGAATTTACTCCTTTTATTTAGGGGTAGTATTTTTTGATCATTTTTTATAACATTTAAAAAGAATACTTTTAAAATTTCCAAAGAACTTATAATTATTAAGTTAAAATATTTATGGAATCATTTCTGAAAGAATAAAATAAATCTTTTTTAAAAAAACAAGATAACGTCCAAATTCTTTTTTTTCATTTACTTCATCGGGTTTTTAATAAGAAATTTCAAAGTGTCTTTAAGGATTAGAAATTTAAAAATCAATTATTCCTTTAAAATTATTTATGATATCATGTGTTTTGTTGGGATTCAATATAATTCATTGAATATTGGAAATTGATGGTGACATTTCATATTCTAGAACACCTTTATAATGTTGTGAATCCATAAATCATTGTTCATATTTATTATGATTCTGAAACAAATCTCTTGTGTTTTCTTAGAAAAAAATGGTTCATCTGCAGTTCTATCCATGGTATAATATAGATAACTTTTTTAAAGGTATATTCCCAGATAAGGTGTTATTTATTTAGATATTTTCTTGATGTTTGACTTATTTTTAAAAAATAAAATTTAATTTCAAGGGTGGGGAAAGTTATTTTCAATAACAAAATATCATAAACTAAAATATCCTCTATTGATCAGGGATTTATATTTTTCTTTGAAGTTTTTTAGAGAAAGTAGAGTCAAATTGGTGGATTTAATTATTTTAATTCATAAGTTCAACTTGATGTTAGGAAAAAAACTTGAACAACTAGAAGTATCATTTTAAGTAAAATCCTGACTTACCTCTAATAAGCTACTAGGGTATTAGGGAAATTTTTTAAAAGCTGATACAGAGAATATTTTTTTTCTAGTTAATGAAAAATTTCAAAAAACGAGTCATTTATCATTGGAAGTATGAATATTATTTAAATTAATTATTTCTTTCCTACTACCAAGAAATGGTGACAAATATACAAATAAGATTCAAGACATTTCTTTTCTTTATCTTTTAGTAAATTTTTGGAAGCTTAACATTTCAAAGTTTATCTATTCATACATTGAATCTATTTATAATGTTATGGTGAATATTAAAATTATATTATATAGATTAATGGTCAATAGAGCCATTGTAAAACTTTTAGAACACTATAATGTTGAAAATCAGGCTCATACTAAATTGAAAAAGGAAAGCCCAGTAAATATTGAAATTATTTCAAGAATTAGATTAGAATATAAATTAAAATAGAAAATATTTATTGAAAAAACATTAATTGTTGATTCTATGGAATTATTAAAATTAATTTAAGGTTAATATGCTGAAAATATTACAAAAAATTCAAAGAGAAAAGAATCATATAATCCTAGCACCAATAAAAAAGTAGATAATAAGAATTTAAAATTTGAATAAAAAAATATTTTCATAAGGAAAATCTACATATGATACCTTCTAAGAAAAGAACAAGTAAATAAGAATTTAAAAGAATGCTTGAAACCCATAATGTGTTCTTCAAAGAAAGGTAGATGATTATTGAAAGAATAAAAAAAAGATTAGCTGGAAACCCATTTTTTGGTCTTGATAAAGATAAATCCAAAGATCTAAGGGGATATACTAAATTGAATTTAAATAAATTAAAAAGAATAAAATATTTTATAAAAAATAAAAAATATCTTAGGTAGTAATAATAATATTATTTAGGATTATTATTCATTAGAATGTTGTTAAAGAACAATATTTAAATATAAAACTAGACATTTAAGGAAAAAGGAATGGAAAATATACCAGAAGTTTAAGAAAAATATTCATCCCTATCTTCACCTTATAGAGAGATTAGTAAAGTGACTACTTCTTCTAAAAATGTATTTATACTATAATATAAATCATCAGAATTACCCTATGAGAAATATTTGGAAGATATTTATTTTTTTCTTGTTTAATTTATGGGAGCACCAATAAAACTCATCATAAAATAAATTGTAGAGGGAAAATATTTTAAAAATATTGATAAAGTGATAGTTAAAAGGTTGAATGTTGAATATATCTCTAATAAAATCTTATATTTGTTCTTTTACGGTTATAACTTCATATATATCAAAGTAACTATCACAAAAAAATGGTTCATCTGAATAAAATCCATATTTATTCATCACTATAATCATCTGAGATTACAATAGATAATAAGAATTATATTATTAAATATTCTATTAACATTATATAATTAATTACTAAAAAATAGAGAATCAATTATTAAAACTTTCATTACTAAATAAAATAATAAAGAGAATTGATAGGAAAAGAATAAGAGTTCATAATAATCTCAAACATATGTAATGGCTCAATATTTTGATTAGAATCTTGATTTTATTTTACCTCTCTCAAAATCTGCAAATTATTGACCATAATTTAAAATTTGAAGAGAAGATAACTTGGTAGGATTATCGTTTGAAAGAATATGAAGATAAATCTTCTAAGAAGATATCTGAATTTTATCATAATTCTAAAGTTCAAAATGAGGTGTTGTTTGATCAATGGAAATATATTAATAATCTAAAATACATGATTGAGAAATCAACTAATAAAGATTGATTTTAAAATTTTGTTTTCCTGAATTTTTATAACTCAATATATGTGTAGTTTCTTGAATATTTTTCAATGACTTAGTTTTATTTACCTGAATATTTCCTAATGAATGTTTTTCAATTACCATTTCACTACATTTTTTACTTATAACATTATTTCTGTTTGTTTATATAGTGAAAAAATATTATTTTTCCACTATTTTTTAAAACTATTTAATGAGAGAAAGTTTTTTTCTATTTCTTTAATTTCAAAAACCAAAAAGGGGGAGAAATATTTCAAAAAAAGTTAAAATATGACTATATCTTTCAGAAAGGGGGAGGAAGATTTAAAAATTCAAAAATATATCTTCCTAATTAATTTACATTGGGGGAGAAAATTTTAAAATTTTTTATAAAAATGGGGAAATAATATAATGGGGAAATAATTTTTCAACATAATATATGGAAGCTACAGTAAGTATTTATTTTAAAATTGTGATCTTTTTAATTTATTATTATGTGTTTATACTTTTTAAAAAGGGGGAAATTTTTATGTCATTGACTTAATTTACTCTACTTGTTTTGAAAATCGTGAAATGGTGTATTTATTTTTTTATTTGAATTGGTTTTTTTCTTTTATCTTTAATTAATGCATAATATAAATTCTTAAATGAGTTATGGAAAACATAAGGTTTTATGAAATATCGATGGTCTCACGATTCATGAAAATATAATGAATTTACGAATATCTAAATACTAATGGTTTAAGGTCTATTGAAATACCAAATAGAACTATGGTGATTATTAATAACTTCATCAATGGATTTTTTGAGAAGATGATTCTATTAGAATATGAATAATAAAATGATACTGATGTAGTTGCAACTGACTCAAATATTTATAGAATTCGACCATTATATTATCATATATATATATAGGTCCTCAATTTGTATATCAAAATAAGTATTCCAAAATTAACAACACATGAGATATCAATAAAATATTTCAATAAATTTAAGTCTTGAATAACTTTCTAACTAATATTTCTTCTAGTTGTCTTACTTTTTGAGTGTCTGTAAGAGCTTATGATTTTTAGGTTTCATTGAAAAATATCATATATATTATTATTGTAATTGTTCTGATACTGATTGGGTTTATCAAAGTCTTATAGAGTAAGTAATATATATTTTATCTACTAGTTATAGTATCAGGTATAAATATCAACCAAATGTAGTAATGGAAATACTAAGTTGTGTGTTTGTTGAAGGGGGTACCAATTGATCAAGTTGGTCAAGGGATTCTAGGGTAATGAAGAGAGATCCAAGCTTCAGGATTAAAGAAGTGGATATATGTTGATAGTTATATAATTTAGGATAGATTTAGTTGATTTTAGGATTACCCTTTTGATTTGGGTAAAAGTACAGTTTATTTATCCTTTAACAAGTATTTTATTTTTAAATCAAAAATCTATATTTTTTTATATTTCCATAATGTTTATTAATTCACTAATAGATATAAAATACTGATATTTTTTCCATTTTGTATATTAAATTATTAGGTATTTATAAAAATTTGACCACATTAATTATACTATTTTTATTTTGGTATCTTGATGGTAAATCAGTATTTTATATTACCGATAGATTTAATATTTGGGGAGGTTAAAAATTAGAAGTTATTTTTTAAACTACAGTTCAACCCCTCATATTGTGTAATTAATATACTTTATAAGATCCAATAAATTTTATGTCAAAAATAAATAAATATATGATAAGGTACTTATTAATATTCAAATCCATGAATATATAAGAAATCCAAAGTACAAAGTAGTTGGTTATAGGGAACCAACTCCAACTCGTAGGTCCTTACACAAGACCTTAAAAGGAACATCAATAAGTGTTGGCAACATGACCATAAATTTAAAATTATTAGTTCCTTGATATATGAACCTAAAAGAAACTTTAATATATCTTGGGCGTATGAAATTAAAAGGCACTTCACTTGGTTATGACAGCATGGCCTTAAAAGGCACTATATTGGTCACTATCACCTAACATTAAATGGTGCAATGTGTCCTGATAAGTGGAGCCAAGCTACATAGGTTATGATTATATTCATTGGAAAACATTGGAAGTCATTCTTATCAGTCCAATCTCAACTCTACAACACTTAATTCTACTATGGATGAGGATAAGTTCCATATTTCCCATTTGTGTGGCTTTAAAGTATAGTAAAATTATATGTAAAATAAATATAGAGAACCTTTGATGCATAAAATATTAATATCTATATATATTTTTGATTTATTTTCTACATGTTGGTAACCAGTGGTAATATTATTACTAGGGAGGATTCATGAAAAAATATTTAATCTTTGAGAGTCCAAGAGTATGCAATAATTTACCCCCAAAAGGATGAGATGAGATCAACCACCCATTCTATTTAACAATGTGCAACTTGAAGAAACACTAGTAGTATCCCAATGATTGTCTACCTTTGAAAAGTAGATATAAACTAACTCAAAACATGGATAAAAGGGGCACCTAATAATAGAAAAAAATTCTTTTATTTTACTTAATTTCACATCTAAATAAATGAAGAGAAAACATAAACATTTATTTTAATTTATTTTATTTTCTTTTAATTACCAAAAACACATTAATTGAACACCCCTTGGTATTATTCAAAACTAAAAAATATCATCTCAGGTTTTCTCCCAATATAATCCTATGTTTGACTATCGGATGAAGGATATGTTTTGATTGTTTTTTGAGTACATTCAATGATATGTGAGGTCTGAAAATAAAATTGGGCCGAAGGGACCTAGTTTGGATAGGTGAAAAATTAGTTCTCAAACCCCATAGTAATTTTAAACCCTTTCTCAAACCCCTTATAGAACCCTCTAGTGTTGGTTGTGACAGTAATTATAGGACCACATTAAGTAGTGAATCTAAGATCTTGAGAGGTAGGAACTCCTTGGATGACATCAATGGTGATCTAGTGAACCCTTTAGCCACACAATGAACCCTCTATTGAATCACTCAATATCGAAATCTTGACGATATCATCCCTATTATATCATGAAGGAGAACATTTTTTTATATTGGTGAGGAATATTTTTTCCATGGGAAGAAATTGAATATGATAAGAGGTTCATGTGATTTATCTTTTTGTGTTTATTGGTTGGTTTATAAATTTTGAGAGGTGATAAATTGGATTTATACTTGATTATGATGAATAATATTGAAATATATTAGATTATATTATTTTATTTATGATAAAATGGGACACCATGAACTTATTATTTCTTGTTTTCTAATGGAATTTTTAACTATAAATTTCTTATATAAATTGACGCTCCCGATGGAAATATGAATTTGTTTTCTAGTGTGAATTTTACTTTCAATTTTCACTATCAATATATAATGGGAATTTTTTATGGAAGTTTCCACTATGGAGTTTCACATGAACCTTTAAATTTATTGTAACGCCCCGACCCCAGTTACCCAGATTCGGTGCATTATTGCGTAACATTGGCAAGAACACAAAAGATCAAGTCACTAAAGACCGATTAGTTTAGTAGCCTAGGAAACACTAGATACATTCATAAACGTTACATTATATCATAAAGTGAAAAACTACAATAACATGGTCTCCATAGTCCACACTCATATCCCCTTCCAACTATCCCTGCAGGTCATTCATAAAATACTTCTTCAAATCCTAGAAAAATTAAAACATTGAAAGGGGTAAGATTAGATGCTCTGTAAGGATAACAATATAGCGGAAGCTTTCATAAATAAACACAAACATTTAAGATAATGTATAACTAAAACAAAAGCCTTTTAAACTTGAACTTCAACATAATATGGAAAATGTAAAATGAGATAATGCCATTTACTTATTCACATGGATATTCTACTGGTAGAATAACCACATGAAATATCAATAACCACTTTCATAATGATGGAATGCATAATGCTAGACTATCATAACCATGTAGACAAGGCCTCATGTCAAGACTACAAATAATATTTTGTCAAGGCCTCGTTCCAAGACACTAGTTAGTCTCATGAGACCTGCCAATGCATCGAGGAGCTATAGCGGGCTCCACCCGTCACTTATTAAGTCCAATGCATTCCTCATATGAACAGGTTTAAACATATCATAAACCGTAACATAATCATATCACATAAAACATGCCTAAAGGAAACATATAATTTCCACATTTCAATCACACAATATCAATACAACACATTGGTATAATAAAACATTATCAAAACCGTTTTCAATACCAAAATAAAAGAAAATTAAAACTTTGTTTTATATTTTTCATTTAAAAAAAAGTTATGGCTTGTATAGGAAGCCGAAACTCAAATAATGGTAACGGCGGCGGAGAAGTCATTGTCTCCACATACGTACAACAAAAAAACATTCCCTTTTGTCGTTTAGTAAAACTCTTCGTATAAAAAATATTCCTTTTGAATAAATGTAAATGTCAAAGGGGTTTATACACCGTATAAAGGAACGTTGTGTATAAAACAAAATATGCCTCAATGAAAGGATATTGAGACGAAGTCCCTTACAAAGATCATTTTTTTAAATAAAATAGATATATTATGTGTATTCACTATAAGTACACATAAATAAAGTACAAATACAAGATAGGACATAATAATATCATGACATAATTTGAAAGTAGGTGATTAACCCAGAGAACAGAAATTGGGTTAAGAAGTTCTCTTACCTCGTGTCCAACTTGACTCGATCATTCCTTAATCTCCTGGATAATAAACTAGAGTTAATTTATACTTTCTTAAAAACCTTTTTCAAGTTCATTATTCCTCTTATATCACTTATTACCATGTTATGAATATTATGTAATTATTTAAGTTAATAACGGTCGTTTTTTCGATCTTTGGTACTTGAGTCAAAAATAAACTTTTATAATTACAAGTTGTTCATGTGGTAAAATATCCATTACATCCAGAATTATATTCATGATGTAGATATCATATATATCCAGTATATACTTGCCTTTATGATATTATATAACATTTAGAGGTAAGAAATGAAATGCACCGTTCATGGAGACGGTAAGCCGTACGTACGCATGAACGCTGCTTTCATTTTTATTTCGTATTTTAATGGAATGAAACATAATGATATAAAGTTATATTATAATTCCAGTATAATATCATATATAATATCACTTAATCCATCCTGTATACGTCCCACATATGGCATTAATGATTCAAATCACTTTGAGGGGGCGGTAGTCCGCACTTCCTCAAATGAAATTATCGCATTTGCACAACATGAAAAGCATAAAGATATGTTTTAAATGTAAAATACAGAAGCATAGAGAGGAAATAAATATAATATATATCATAAATAAATATAGTTCCATTATAATGGCCACCATGAGAGGTGGTAGGAGAAGATAGAACAATCATCGTTTCGTAAGGCAGTAATTCGCCATCCACAGAAACAGTATGTTCTTTAACCATTAGACAGAGGTGTGTGTAATTGTAGCTCAAATAATTATCATAAAAACATCCTAGTATATTGAATATACTGGTGTTGTTACAAAATAAATGAATACAAATAGTTTAGGGGGTTGGAGAAGCAAAATAAAACAAAAGAACATAAAAGAAGACATTACCTTAAAATTGAGTAACTCTTTTTGATTTGATCCAAAGGCTTCCTTGGGAAGACTTATGCCCAAATTGGGGATTCTAGGAGTAATATAGGGAAGTTTAGAGGGTATTTGGACAAAGTTTGGCCGAGCCAAATGGCTTGGAAGGTGTGAATAAGGTGGTAGAGGTGGGGGCCTTTTATAAGAGGAGAGGAGGGGCACTCTTGGAAAGATTGAAATGTTACTTTATTATATAATGAGTTTCGGATTTTAGAGGTACCAAACATATATATTTCTAGAATAAGGTGATAAGGTTTATAAATATACTCATCCAATATGTTTTTTACAAGTGTAAGTCTTAGATTTTACATTATCTTTTCATCTTATTTAAATCGTTAATTAATGAGGTAATTGATGCATCATCATGGTGTCATAAAAAATTTAACTTATTTAATGTCTAAAAATTATAAAAAAAATATCATGATGTATGAAATCTTTTTATCTTTCCAAGGAATATTTATAGTCGAAAATTTAACTTATATAACCCCATGTAATAATTGTTTTAGTAAAACAACACATGTTTGTGACAATTTTATTTTTACTTTAAATAAAAAGTTATTAATGTCATTTTATTACCCAAGTGGCTCCATGGGGTCCCCAAGTTGACCCATGGATTGTCTTGTTCGGCCATTACTCATCCAATAATGGTAGGACAAGTGTGAGGGTATTTTCATTTTTTTATAATATCATTTTTACCTTAAATTTCACAAATTACCTTTAATCGCGATTAATTAAACTTAAAAGTTACTATTCACCAAAAAAAATATTTTAATCCCATTGAACCACATTTTACTTCCTAATGACAACCATGTATGTCGGATTTTTGAAAATCAAATCACAGAAGTGGTAATGTTTCATTTAAATGAAAAATCAATTTTTTAACTACCACTTAGTGGTTTTACTATTCATCAAAAATTGAAGTTTCTCAGAACAATACCAAAATTTCACCCTAAGCTATAATTGATATTCCGAATTCAAAAATGATGAATATTTTAAAAAATTCCAAACATATAAGTTTCATTAATTAATTTTATAATTAATTCTTGTTGTCACAACATATAGCGTGTTTTTAAGAAATAATATATATCAAAAGATTGACAATTGTTTATGTCCAATTTCAAATTGAAATTAATTATAATGACCACCATTGGATAAAATGTTAAAAATATATTCTAATTAAACTTTAAAGCCACTAAATAGAATAATTTATCACTATAAATTATTTTGATTAACAAAGTTGTTTTTAAGTATGTTTCACTATTCATAATAAATTGGAAGTTCTCATAAAAATACCAAATATTCAACATAGGATAATTTCGATATTCTGAATCCAAAAATGAAGTCCATTTTGAAATAGAAAATATATATAATTTAAAAAGGTGGGTATTACTATTCATAATGGCTATTTTGATTGGTCGCGGTGTGTTAGAATCTCGAACTTGCATACAATGCAAGCTATTGCATTATTGAAAGAGAAGTGTATCGCGGAAGCTTGGGGTTTTACATTCTCCCCTCCTTCAATAAATTGCATCCTCACAATTTGAAATTTTTCTTTGAAAGTAAAAGGTTGAAAATAGAAAATACCTTTGTGGAAAACTCACATCGGAAATAAGGTTAATAAAATTTAGCCTTAATAAGAGGGAAAGGGAAATGAAAAAGTCACCACCAAATTATGATCTCGATAAGAAGAACATTGTTGGAAATTAGAGACATATAATTGGAGGAAAAACATAAATATTTGTAGGGAGTTATTGAGTTCATCAATCACAAACAAGTGTAAAATTGAGGGCCTCAAAGCGTTCAATCTATGTTGATTTAAAATATTATCAGTTCAACATGACATATGGTATTAGGATAACACATTTTTTGTTTTAATATCCCTTTACTAAAGTTTAAGAATTAATTTATTCATATAATAAGAGATAGGTATATATATATTTATGCTTGAGAAATAGAGTTTCAACCTTCGACTAATTTCTTCAACAAACTCATCTTTCACTCAAAAAGATAATAGAACTCAAAAATATTATATTTATCCTAATCGTACAAGGTTCAAAATATTAACACATACCATTTAGATTAGGAAAACTATTTTGTAATAACCAGGGACTTCTTGTAGGCTAATGGTAGGTAATAAAGGCCTATCGCACTATGGTTGTGGGTTCGATTCCTACAGCTTTGTCCGATGCGACGGGTTATCCCCTGACCTACAGGTTGTCCTTTTCTTAAAACTATAGTATTATAATATTCCAAAAATAATATTCAGTAATGTTTTAACCTTAAAAAATACTATCCAAGGTTCAACTTAATCCATTCCAACTTTATAGTTATCCAAAATACTTCTATCCAACTCACAGTCCAAATTTTATAAGGAAGGTAAACATAATGAATATCCTTTTTTCCACGTAACAACATGTGAACACCTTCATCATGTATTCTTTTAAAACACTGCAACATCCAAAATTACCATAAATCCTTATTGATTACATTCATGATCCCTTATTCCTTATAGAATACTAGATATACTCCTTCTATCCAAAAATGTGTACAAATAATTAATCAGTTTCAAGGAAGTTAAGAATATCCAAAATAATTTATCGAAATCAACCATTTATTATTCCAAAATCACTATCTCGGTATCAGAACCATATTATGGTTTATCTTTCTCTAAACCATATATTTTCCAAAAATTTAACCTGCTATGGAGTCACTTTTCTTGGTTCCACACAATCTCAAGTCCTTGATGAAATAGAACTGTAGTACAATCCTTATATACTCCCTAATTATTATAACCAGTACATCATTGATACAACACTCAAATGAAAAAATTATTTAATAACAACATAAGAACTCTGATCATTCCTCCTCATCTGTGGAAGTATCATAACATGATTATTATCCAATAACATCATTTGGGTCATACTCTGATGATTTGGACATTGGTTTTTCTAGTTTCCCCACTCCTTGCAGATGAAGCATTCTACATTTGAAACTTTTTTCTTACCCTTGTAGTCACGCACTTGGTGTCCTTTTTCTCCACACTTATAACAAACTCTTATTCCCTTCAGGCAAGTTCCAAGGTGTTTCTTCCCACAGTTATCACATATTGGAAAATTATTGTTTTCCCTCGTCACTTTATCCATCATTCTATCTTCCATCCTTTTCTTATCTTTCTTCCCTTCAAAGCCATAAGACTCAGATAATTCTTTACTTATCTTATTAACACATGATACTATTTCTTTATATGTTGAGAACACAGGGGAGATTATTTCCCTTCTAAATGTTGGCTTAATACTATGAAAGATATGATCCTTCTTACTCTTTGGATCATATGTATTGATGGAGTTCACATTCCTTCTACTGGGTGCCATTTCTATACAATGGCATAAACTAGGTTAGTTTATGAATTATAATGAATAATTCCGAACTTGTAAAACACTTAATGTAAATTGAACGGTTTATGGATATAATCCATAATCATAAAAAATGTTTTCTTTGAGGAAGTATATACTCATAAACCCTTCATAATGGTTTGTAAAAAAATGAGAATTATCCTAAGCATATCCCCTGGGAGTGTCATAACCAAGAGTGCAGCAAGGCCCATTGTCATGAACCTGTTCCCGTTCGAGTCGAGCTCAAAGCGGTGTTTTCAGGTTTTACCCCTAGGTACATCTGTGCCAGAGCCGCCACTGCCTGCTCGTATCCAGACAGGGATGTATTGCTCGGAAAACTCACAAAATATCTATAATACCAAAATTCTAGGAAGTTCTTATATACTAATCCTCAAAGTATATCTCAGGGATATGTACTCTAATCAGAGTTTATCTAAATATAGCGTTCATGGTTAGTACTAAACTGCCTCTGATACCAACTGTAATGCCCCGACCCCAGTTACCCAGAGTCGGTGCATTACTGCGTAACATTGGCATGATAACAAAAGATCAAGTCTCGAAAGACCGATTAGTTTAGTAGCCTTGAAAACACTAGACACATTCATAAACGTTAAATTATATCATAAAGTGAAAAACTACAATAACATGGTATCCAAAGTCTACACTCATATCACCTTCCAACTATCCCAACAGGTCATTCATAAAATAATTCTTCACATCCTAGAAAAATTAAAACATTGAAAGGGGTGAGCTCAAATGCTCTGTAAGGATAATAATATAGCGGAAGATTTCATAAATAAACATAAAAATTTAAGATAATGTATAACTAAAACAAAAGCCTTTTAAACTTGAACTTCAACATAATATGGAAAATGTAAAATGAGATAATTCCATTTACTTATTCACATGGATATTCTACTGGTCAAATAACCACATGAAATATCAATAGCCACTTTCATAATGATGGAATGCATAATGCCAGACTATCATAACCATGTATCCAAGGCCTCATGCCAAGACTACAAATAATATTTTGTCAAGGCCTCGTTCCAAGACACTAGTTTGTCTCATGAGACTTTCCAATGCATCGAGGAGCTATAGAGGGCTCCACCCGTTACTTATTAAGTCCAATGTATTCCTCATATGAACAGGTCTAAACATATCATAAACCATAACATAATCGTATCACATAAAACATGCATAAAGGAAACATATCATTTCCACATTTCAATCACAGGATATCAATAAAACACATTTATATAATAAAACATTATCAAAACCATTCTCAATACCAAAATAAAAGAAAATTAAAACTTTGTTTTTATTTTTTATTTAAAAAAAAGTTATGGCTTGTAGAGGAAGCCGAAACTCAAATAATGGTAACGGTGATGGAGAAGTTGTTGTCTCCTCATACGTACGACAAAAAAACATTCCCTTTTGTCATTTAGTAAAACGATTCGTATAAAAAATATTCCTTTTTAATAAATGTAAATGTCAACAGGGTTTATACATCGTATAAAGGAAAGTTGTGTATAAAACAAAATATGCCTCAATGAAAGGAGATTGAGACGAAGTCCCTTAAAAAGATCATTTTTTTTAAATAAAATAGATATATTATGTGTATTCACTATAATTACACATAAAGAAAGTACAAATACAAGATAGGACATAATAATATCATGTCATAATTTGAAAGTAGGAGATTAACCCAAAGAACAGAAATTGGGTTAAGAAGTTCTCTTACCTTGTGTCTGACTTGACTCGATCATTATTTAATCTCCTGGATAATAAAATAGAGTTATTTATACTTTCTTAAGAACCTTTTTCAATTTCATTATTCCTCTTATATCACTTATTACGATGTTATGAACATTTTGTAATTATTTATGTTAATAACGGTCGTTTTTTCGATCTTTGGTACTTGGGTCAAAAATAAACTTCTTATAATTACAAGTTGTTCATGTGGTAAAATATCCATTACATACAGAATTATATTCATGACGTATATATCATATATATCCAGTATATACTTGCATTTATGATATTACATAACATTTAGAGGTAAGAAATTAAATGCACCGTTCATGGAGACTGTAAGTCGTACGTACGCATGAACGCTACTTTCATTTCTATTTCGTATTTTAATGGAATGAAACATAATGATATAAAGTTATATTATAATTCCAGTATAATATCACTTACTCCATCCTTTATACATCCCACATATGTAATTAATGATTCAAATCACTTTGAGGGGGCGGTAGTCCGCACTTCCTCAAATGAAATTATCGCATTTTCACAACATGAAAAGCATAAAGATATGTTTTAAATGTAAAATACAGAAGCATAGAGAGGAAATAAATATAATATATATCATAAATAAGTATAGTTTCATCATAATGGACACCATGATAGGTGGTAGGAGAAGATAGAACAATCATCGTTTCGTGAGGCAGTAATTCGCCATCCACAGAAACTGTGTGTTCTTTAACCATTAGACGGAGGTGTGTGTAAGTATAGCTCGAATAATTATCATAAAGGAATCCTAGTATATTGAATATACTGGTTTTGTTACAAAATAAAGGAATAAAAATAGTTTAGGGGGTTGGAGAAGCAAAATAAAACAAAAGAACATAAAAGAAGACATTACCTTAAAATCGGGTAACTCTTTTTGATTTGAGCCAAAGGCTTCCTTGGGTAGACTTATACCCAAAGTGAGGCTTCTAGGAGTAAAATAGGGAAGTTTAGAGATTATTTTGGCAGAGTTTGGCCGATCCAAATGGCTTGGAAGGTGTGAATAAGGTGGTAGAGGTGGGGGCCTTTTATAAGAGGAGAGGAGGGGCACTCTTGGAAAGATTGAAATGTTACTTTATTATATAATGAGTATCAGATTTTAAAGGTCCCAAACTTATATATTTCTAGGATAAGGTGATAAGGGTTATAAATATACTCATCAAATAGGTTTTTGACAAGTGTAAGTCTTAGATTTTACATTATCTTCTCATTTTATTTAAATCGTTAATTAATGAGGTAATCGATGCATCATCATGGTGTCATAACAAATTTAACTTATTTAATGTCTAAAAATTATAAAAAAGATATCATGATGTAGGAAATATTTTTATATTTCCAATGAATATTTATAGTTGAAAATTTAACTTAAATAACTCCATGTAATAATTGTTTTAGTAAAACAACACATGTTTGTGACAATTTTATTTTTACTTTAAATAAAAAGTTATTAATGTCATTTTCATACCCAAGTGGCTCCATGGGGTCCCCAAGTTGACCCATGGATTTTATTGGTCTTCCATGACTCATCCAATAAGGGTAGGACATGTGTGAGGGTATTTTCATATTTTTATAATATCATTTTTACCTTAAATTTCACTAATTACCTTTAATCGTGATTAATTAAACTTAAAAGTTACTATTCACCAAAAAAATATTTTAATCCCATTGAACCAAATTTTACTTCTTAATGACAACCATATATGTCAGATTTTTGAAAATCATATCTCAGAATTGGTAATGTTTCATTTAAACGAAAAATCAGTTTTTTAACTACCACTTAGTGGTTTCACTATTCATCAAAAATTGAAGTTTTTCAGAACAATGCCAAAATTTCACCCTAAGATATAATTGATATTCCGAATTCAAAAATGATTTCTATTTTAAAATATTCCAAACATATAAGTAGTATTAATTAATTTTATAATTAATTCCCACTGTCACAACATATAGCGTGTTTTTAAGAAACAATATATATCAAAAGATTGACAATTGTTTATGTCCAATTTCAAAGTGAAATTAATTATAATGACCACCATTGGATAAAATGTTAAAAATATATTCTAATTAAACTTTAAAACCACTTAATAGTATAATTTATCACTATAAATTATTTTTATTAAAAAAGTTGTTTTTAAGTATGTTTCACTATTCATAAAAAAATTGGAAGTTCTCAGAAAAATACCAAAAATTCAACATAGGATAATTTCGATATTCCGAATCCAAAAATGAAGTCCATTTTGAAATATAAAATATATATAATTTAAAAAGGTGGGTATTACTATTCATAATGGCTATTTTGATTGGTCGCGGTGTGTTAGAATCTCAAACTTGCGTACAATGCAAGCTATTGCATTAGTGAAAGAGAAGCGTATCGTGGAAGCTTGGGGTGTTACATTCTCCCCTACTTCAATAAATTGAATCCTCGCAATTTGATATTTTTCTTTGAAAGTAAAAGGTTGAAAATAGAAAATACCTTTGTGGAAAACCCACATCAGAAATAAGGTTAATAAAATTTAGCCTTAATAAGAGGGAAAGGGAAATGAAAAATTCACCACCAAATTATGATTTCGATAAGGAGAACATTGGTGGAAATTATAGACATATAATTGGATGAAAAACGTAAATATTTGTAAGGAGTGATTGAGGTCATCAATCACAAACAAGTGTAAAATTGAGGGCCTCAAAGCGTTCAATCTATGTTGATTTAAAATATTATCAGTTCAACAAGACATAAGGTATTAGGATAACACATTTTTTGTTTCAATATCCCTTTACTAAAGTTTAAGAATTAATTTATTCATAGAATAAGAGATAGGTATATATATTTATGCTTGAGAAGTATAGTTTCAACCTTCAACTAATTTCTTCCACAAACTCATCTTTCACTCAAAAAGATAATAGAACTCAAAAATATTATATTTATCATAATCGTACAATGTTCAAAATATTAACACATACCATTTAGATTAGGAAAACTATTTTGTAATAACCAGGGACTTCCTGTAGGCTAGTGGTAGGTAATAAAGGCATGTCGCACTATGGTTGTGGGTTTGATTCCTATATCTTTGTCCGACGCGACGAGTTATCCCCCGACCTACAGGTTGTCCTTTTCCTAAAACTATAGTATTATAATATTCCAAAAATAATATTCAGAAATTTTTTAACCTTAAACAGTACTATCCAAGGTTCAACTTAATCCATTACAACTTTATATTTATCCAAAATACTTCTGTCCAACTCACAGTCCAAATTTTATAAGGAAGGTAAACATAATGAAGATCCTTTTTCCACGTAACAACATGGTAACACCTTCATCATGTATTCTTTTAAAACACTGCAACATCCTGAATTACCATAAATCCTTATTGATTACATTCATGATCCCTTATTCCTTATATAATACTATATATACTCCTTCTATCCAAAAATTTCTACAAATAATTAATCAGTTTCAAGGAAGTTAAGAATATCCAATATAATTTATCCAAATCAATCATGTATTATTCCAAAATCACAATCTCGGAATCAGAACCATATTATTGTTTATCTTTCTCTCAACTATATATTTTCCAAAAATTTAAACTGCTGTGGAGTCACTTTTCTTGGTTCCACCCAATCTCAAGTCCTTGATGAAATCGTACTGCAGTACAATCCTTATATACTCCCTAATTATTATAACCAGTACATCATTGATACAACACTCAAATGAAAAAATTCTTTAATAACAACATAAGAACTCTAATCATTAATCCTCATCTGTGTTAGTATCATAACTTGATTATTATCCAATAACATCATTTGGGGCATACTATGATGATTTGGACATTGGTTTTCGTAGTGTCCCCACTCCTTGCAGATGAATCATTGTACATTTGAAACTTTTTTCTTACCCTTGCAGTCACGCACTTGGTGTCCTTTTTATCCACACTTATAAAAAGCTCACATTACCTCCAGGCAAGTTCCAAGGTGTTTCTTCCCACAGTTATCACATATTGGAAAATTATTGTTTTCCCACATCCCTTTATCCATCATTCTATCTTCCATCCTTTTCTTCTCTTTCTTCCCTTCAAAGCCATAAGACTCAGATAATTCTTTACTTATCTTATTAACACATGATACTATTTCTTTATATGTTGAGAACACAAGGGAGACTATTTCCCTTCTAAATGTTGGCTTAATACTGTGAAAGATATGATCCTTCTTACTCTTTGGATCATATGTATTGATGGAGTTCACATTCCTTCTACTGGGTGCCATTTCTATACAATGGCATAAACTAGGTTAGTTTATGAATTAAAATGAATAATTCCAAACTTGTAAAATACTTAATGGAAATTGAACGGTTTATGGATATAATCCATAATCATAAAAAATGTTTTCTTTGAGGAAGTATATACTCATAAACCCTTCAAAATGGTTTGTAAAAAATGAGAATTATCCTAAGCAAATCCCCTGGGAGTGTCGTAACCAAGAGTGCAGCAAGGCCCATTGTCATGAACCTGTTTCCATTCGAGTCGAGATCAAAGCGGTGTTTTCAGGTTTTACCCCTAGGTACATATGTGCCAGAGCTACCACTGCCTTCTCGTATCCAGACAGGGATGTATTGCTCGGAAAACTCACAAAATCTCTATAATACCAAAATTCTAGGAAGTTCTTCTATACTAATCCTCAAAGTATATCTTAGGGATATGTACTCTAATCAGAGTTTATCTAAATATAGCTTCCATGGTTAGTACTAAAGTGCCTCTGATACCAACTTTAATGCCCCGACCCCAGTTACCCAGAGTCGGTGCATTATTGCGTAACATTGGCATGATCACAAAAGATCAAGTCTCGAAAGACGGATTAGTTTAGTAGTCTTGGAAACACTAGATACATTCATAAACGTTACATTATATCATAAAGTGAAAAACTAAAATAACATGGTCTCCATAGTACACACTCATATCCCCTTCCAACTATCCCTATAGGTCATTCATAAAATACTTCTTCACATCCTGGAAAAATTAAAACATTGAAAGCGGTGAGCTCAGATGCTCTGTAAGGATAACAATATAGCGGAAGCTTTCATAAATAAACATAAACATTTAAGATAATGTATAACTAAAACAAAATCCTTTTAAACTTGAACTTAAACATACTATGGAAAATGTAAAATGAGTTAATTCCATTTACTTATTCACATTGATATTCTACTGGTCTAATAACCACATGAAATATCAATAACCACTTTCATAATGACGGAATGCATAATGCCAGACTATCATAACCACATAGCCAAGGCCTCGTGCCAAGACTACAAACAATATTTTGTCAAGGCCTCATGCCAAGACACTAGTTTGTCTCATGAGACCTTCCGATGCATCGAGGAGCTATAGCGGGCTCCACCCGTCACTTATTAAGTCCAATGCATTCCTCATATGAACAGGTTTAAACATATCATAAACCATAACATAATCATATCACATAAAACATGCATAAAGGAAACATATCATTTCCACATTTTAATCACAAGATATCAATACAACACATTGATATAATAAAACATTATCAAAACCATTTTCAATACCAAAATAAAAGAAAATTAAAACTTTTTTTTATTTTTCATTTAAAAAAAGTTATGGCGTGTAGAGGAAGCCGAAACTCAAATAATGGTAACGGCGGTGAAGAAGTCGTTGCTTCCGCATACGTACGACAAAAAAACATTCCCTTTTGTCGTTTAGTAAAACACTTCGTATAAAAAAGATTCCTTTTGAATAAATGTAAATGTCAAAGGGGTTTATACACCGTATAAAGGAAAGTTGTGTATAAAAAAAATATACCTCAATGAAAGGATATTGAGACGAAGTCCCTTAAAAAGATCATTTTTTTAAATAAAATAGATATATTATGTGTATTCACTATAAGTACACATAAAGAAAGTACAAATACAGGATAGGACATAATAATATCATGACATTATTTGAAAGTAGGAGATTAACCCAAAGAACAGAAATTGGGTTAAGAAGTTCCCTTACCTCGTGTCCGACTTGACTCGATCGTTCTTTAATCTCCTGGATAATAAACTAGAGTTAATTTATACTTTCTTAAAAAACTTTTTCATGTTCATTATTCCTCTTATATCACTTATTCCCATGTTATGAACATTATGTAATTATTTAAGTTAATAACGGTCGTTTTGTCGATCTTTGGTACTTGAGTCAAAAATAAACTTCCTATAATTACAAGTTCTTCATGTGGTAAAATATCCATTACATACAGAATTATATTCATGATGTAGATATCACATATATCCAGTATATTCTTGCCTTTATGATATTACATAACATTTAGAGGTAAGAAATGAAACGCACCGTTCATGGAGACGGTAAGTCGTACGTACGTATGAGCGCTACTTTCATTTCTATTTCATATTTTAATGGAATGAAAAATAATGATATAAAGTTATATTATAATTCCAGTATAATATCATATATAATATCACTTCCTCCATCCTTTATAGGTCCCACATATGGCATTAACAATTCAAATCACTTTGAGGGGGCGGTAGTCCGCACTTCCTCAAATGAAATTATCACATTTTCACAACATGCAAAGCATAAAGATATGTTTTAAATGTAAAATACAGAAGAATAAAGAGGAAATAAATATAATATATATCATAAATAAATATAGTTCCATCATAATGGCCACCATTAGAGGTGGTAGGAGAAGATAGAACAATCATCTTTTCATGAGGCAGTAATTCGCCATCCACAGAAACAGTATGTTCTTTAACCATTAGACGGATGTGTGTGTAAGTTTAGTTCAAATAATTATCATAAAAACATCCTAGTATATTTAATATACTGGTTTTGTTACAAAATAAAGGAATAAAAATAGTTTAGGGGGTTGGAGAAGCAAAATAAAACAAAAGAACATAAAAGAAGACATTACCTTAAAATCGGGTAACTCTTTTTGATTTGAGCCAAAGGATCCCTTGGGAAGACTTCTGACCAAATTGAGGCTTCTAGGAGTAATAGATGGAATTTGAGAGAGTATTTTTGCAGAGGTTGGACGAGCCAAATGGCTTGGAAGGTGTGAATAAGGTGGTAGATGTGGGGCCCTTTTATAAGAGGAGAGGAGGGGAACTCTTGGAAAGATTGAAATGTTACTTTATTATATAATGAGTTTTGGATTTTAAAGGTCTCAAACTTATATATTTAGAGGATAACGTGATAAGGGTTTGAAATATACTCATCCAATAGGTTTTTGACAAGTGTAAGTCTTAGATTTTACATTATCTTTTCATTTTATTTAAATCGTTAATTAATGAGGTAATCACTGCGTCATCATGGTGTCATAAAAAATTTAATTTATTTAATGTCTAAAAACCATAAAAAAATATCATTATGTAACAAATATTTTTATATTTAAAATGAATATTTATAGTTGAAAAGTTAACTTATATAACCCCATGTAATAATTGTTTTAGTAAAACAACACATGTTTGTGACAATTTTATTTTTACTTTAAATAAAAAGTTATTAATGTCATTTTCTTACCTAAGTGGCTCCATGTGGTCCCCAAGTTGACCCATTGATTTTCTTGGTCGTCCATTACTCATCCAATAATAGTAGGACAAGTGTAATGGTATTTTCATATTTTTATAATATCATTTTTACCTTAAATTTTACTAATTACCTTTAATCGCGATTAATTAAACTTAAAAGTTACTATTCACCAAAAAATTATTTTAATCCCATTGAACCACATTTTACATCCTAATGACAACCATGTATGTTTGATTTTTTAAAATCAAATCACAGAAGTGGTAATGTTTCATTTAAACGAAAAATCAGTTTTTTAACTACCACTTAGTGGTTTCACTATTCATCAAAAATTGAAGTTTTTCAGAACAATGCCAAAATTTCACCCTAAGATATAATTGATATTCCGAATTCAAAAATAATGTCTACTTTACAAAATTCGAAACATATAAGTTTCATTAATTAATTTTATAATTAATTCTCTTTGTCACAACACATACCGTGTTTTTAAGTAAAATATATATCAAAAGATTGACAATTGTTTATGTCCAATTTCAAAGTGAAATTAATTATAATGACCACCATTTGATAAAATGTTAAAAATATATTCTAATTATACTTTAAAACCACCAAATATTATAATTTATCACTATAAATTATTTTTATTAAAAAAGTTGTTTTTAAGTATTTTTCACTATTCATAAAAAATTGGAAGTTCTCAGAAAAATACCAAAAATTCAACATAGGCTAATTTTGATATTATGAATCCAAAAATGAAGCCCATTTTGAAATATAAAATATATATAATTTCAAAAAGTGGGTATTACTATTCATAATAGCTATTTTGATTGGTCGCGGTGTGTTAGAATCTCGAACTTGCGTACAATGCAAGCTATTGCATTATTGAAAGGGAAGTGTATCGTGGAAGCTCAGGGTGTTAAATTTATTCCAAAGAAGTGATTTTTACTTTATAGTTGAATGCAATTGGTAATTTCCACTGGTAATTTACACTAGGAGTTTCCACTATGAATGAACACTAGAAAATTCCTTAGGGAATCCCCACTAGAAATTTCTAAGCACTCAAAATTTTTAATTGATTCAAAGTTTTCATATGGAATTTTATAGTTGAAATTTCATATTGTAATTTATACTATATACTTCACAATAAATTTTCAATTGATTCAAAGTGGAAATTTTATATGGAAATTTTCAACTATAATTTAATATTGAATCGAATTGGAAATTTCCACTGGGAGTTTTTAAATGATTCTAAAAAAATAATTTAAGATTTATAATTGATTCAAAGTTTAAATATCATATATAATTTTCCATTTTAATTTTAAATTGAATACCAATGGAAATTTTCATTGGGATTTTCCACTAGTAATTTCATCTGGAAATTCCCAAGGGAAATTTCTATGCACATAAAATTTATAATTAATTAATTCAAAGTATTCATATGAAAATTTCCAAGGAAATTTTTTTTTTATTTCCTCTATAAATTCCCACTATTTAGTTTTAGTTTATTCATAGTTTCCAATTTATTAAAAGTGTAAATTTCATCTGAAAATTTTCATTTAGAATTTATAATTGAATAAAAGTCAAAATTTCTATTGGGAATTTCTAAATGATTCTAAAGAACTGATTTATAATTTCCAATGGATCCTATATTGACCTAAGATTTTCATAAATGGATATTAAATATTTTTATATGAATATTCATTATATTATGAAAACACATTCCTGAGGACTATAATTGTTTAGTTCCTTTGGAAACTTGGAACACTTTCTATTAATTTGGTAAAAGATCTTCAATATGTCCCATCTTCCCCTTTAGTACTTCTACATAAAATCATTCTTAACAACATGAGGAAAGGAAACATAATAAAGGGTGATGTCATATTATTAGTAAGGTTAAACATATAATATAAGTAATAATAACATGAGCATGAGGGTATGAAAACATGATCATAACATTTGAAGATCATACCCTGCATATCAAAGATCATATACATGAGTCATGGCATAAATATTTCCATATCATAATACATGAATCATAAGGTAATCAAATAATATGATCCATGAGAGTATAAAAATGGCATAAGAAAATTAATTTGTGGAATACACACAAGATTATAATATCTTATGTCAATGATACCTACCAAGACATTCATAATATATTAGGTGTGGTTTAATCACCCATGTACCTACTTTGGGCTTGGGATGAACTTCTGTGTACATTCTAGATTTTATATTTGGATGACCTCCCATGTACCCTCTTGTTTTAGGTTAGTATACCCTCCCATGTACCCTCATGTTTTGGTATTAATATGATCACCCATTTACCCTCTTGTTGTGTGCTTAGGATGACCTCATGTGTTCCCACTTATTACAGTCTTAGGATGACCTCTCGTGTACCCTTTGTTTGTGGGATTAGGATAACCTCTCATGTACCCTTTGATCCTATAGAACAATTATCATTACACAATAAATTGGAGGGATATATAGGTATCACCCATCACATAATGAAAAATATACATATTTGTTCAACAAAAACATAAATCATCCATAATATCAGAACCTATGTAAAAATGAGTTTCATAAACATCATTCAATCATATATAACCCATGAAAAATAAATGGGTTTCATAAATATCATTCCATCATAAACATAAACCAGCTATAAGAAGAATAAGGATAGTACCCTTAAAAATATCCATAATAAATCATAAGTAACCTCAAATAATTTTATTATAGATTGAAAATAATTTTGAAAGATCACTTGAAAATAATTCTTGAGTAAAATATCCTTTTTATTTTGAAAATTTGTTCTTTTCTTAAAATTCTATGAAATTTTAAAAGAAAATATTTTATTTGGAAATAACCTTGGAAGATTTTAAATTAATCTTCAAAGTATTTAGGCATCATGAAATTGGAAAACTTTTCATTCCATATAAGTTAAAAAACATTAATTTCTTATTTTTTCAATAAAATAAAAAAATTACCTCATTTAGAAAATGATAAAAAAGATTCTTTTCAAATAGTTTATTAAATAGTTAAAAAATTATAAAATTTACTTTAGACATATATAGGATAATTTTAAAAAAATTGAAAAAAAATAAAAAACATGGACACGGAAGATGAATATTCCCCAACAAAGACTTAAAATGAAACAATCCCAAATATTAATGAGATTGTGAAATAAATATTCATTGATTTATAATTAGTAGAATCTTTTGGACCATGAAAGAAATAAAATTATATGGATATGAAAATAACATAACATTCTGGATAAGACTCATAAATTATATTCATGGTAAGTATATACACCATGTAGAAGAAACAAGTAGTGTATAAGGCATGTGTCCCACAGAAATAAAAGTGAGACATAAATCCCTTACCTTAAGTCTTGACTTCCTTTGTATACATTCAAACCTCTTGTATAATAAATAGGATTTTATTATAAATCTAACATAGAAACAAATATATATATAAATAATACCATATATTATTTAATTATAACTTTATATTACTCTCTTATTAACAATTCTATGTTAAATTCATGTTTTGGGTAATAACCACTTTGTTTTTCATTCATTTTTAACTTGTTATCCTTGATCCTCTTACATAGATCATGATTTTATAATCTCCAAAATGATAAACATGATATAAATATCAAATATATATATATATAGTATATATTTATTCATAGTGAGTCATAAACTTTATCTATAGAAAATAAAATACACCGTTCTTGGAGACGGTAGGCCATATGGTAAGTCATACGTATGCATGAGCGACACTATCACATTGCATCGTATAGATGGTAAGTCAAACGTACGCATGAGCGATGCTATCATTTCCCAAAGGATTAGGTGGTAAAAATGTAGATATTATATTATCATTACATAAGTATAATAATTTTATAAATATAATATATAAATATTAAACCCATCATAATTCCCACTCATAAAATATAGTGATGGAAAATGAATTGTAATGTTACGTGGAGACGGTAAGTCGTACGTACGCGAGAGCGATACTTTCACTTCTTGTTCGATGGGAAAGGGGTTGTATAATGGTATGTTCATAATAAAAATAACATTTAAGATTATTTATTATGATTAATTTATTATTTTATAATATATATCAAAGATTTATAGTATTTATAGAAGATTATTAAAAAAGAGTGATTAGTTAGAGCGATTACCTCTTCTTCAAAACGGATCCTTTAGATCTATTCTAAATAAATCTAGAGTTGGTATTTTGGAAAAACTAGAAATCTCAAAGTGGTGAAATGGGAAGATGGAGGAGGTGTCCTTTTATAATGAATGTGAAGGGTACTTTGGGAATTTCAAAAAATATTAAATTATAATAAATTAAATATCAATCCAAATATATAAAAAATAAAATTAATTTAAAAATAATGTTCTATAGTGTTTAATACTGTCAACCAATAGATTTTAGACATGTTATTTTATTTTAAACCTTATCATTTTTATTAACTCTTTGTTAACTTATTTTAATTTTAACCATAGTAACAAAATTTTAAATATTAAAAGGTGGATATTTTTACTTATAAGGTGTAAATTAAACCTTAAATAGTCAGTTTATTATATTTTAAAACATAATTTATGTCTTTTTCCTTATTTATGATTTTTACTATTTCTAAATAATTTAATAAAATATTATTTTCATAAAATATCATTAGTGTCACTTTTACCACTATTCATTACATTTACTTTAGAAAATAAATCGAGCAAGATAACTTTGAAATAATTCATTTAATACACAAAAAATATGTCATATTATCCAGTAAAATTCACAGAACTTATTAAGTAATTAAAAATATATTTATTTTAATATTTTTAATATCGCTTTATTGGATTTTTCATTAATTGAATAATTATTGCATCACTATTGGCTAATTATTTATGATAATTATTTCTACACTAAAAATTAAAAATAAATTTCCAGAATGTGGATAAAAATTTTATATTTCATAATAATATATATAGTTAATCGTATATTTAATTTGACCCCATATTAAAAATATTATACTTATTAAAAGTAAGAGTGTGTCATTTTTTCACTCTCTTTGATTTTAATAATATCAAAGTCTTTTTCATGTAAATGTGTCCGTTAAATTATTTAAGTTTGATTATTATGTATTAAATGTCAAATTAACTTCATTAAATACCATTTGGGAAAGTGTTAGGGCAGTTTTATAATAATTATAATATAATTTTACCCTTAATTTCCTCATTTACCCCTAACTGTGGTAATAAAAATTACGAAAGTCACTATTCATATTATTGAAAAATAAAAGATAACTAATTTATAAATTTAGACATTCTGATTAAAAATATTGAATCCATTTTTTCAAATTCATTCCACATAATTTTCAAAAATTAGTTAAAAATTAATCTCGTGGACGGGATAAAACGATGGGTTTTTAAAGTGAAAACGTTCAAAAGATTGAAATGTTTTTATATCCAAATTCTATGTGAAATTGACTCCAATGTAATATATTTGATTAAATGATAAAAAATTGATATAATTATACTTTAAAAACAATTAAATATATAATTTAACACTTTCAAATATTTAGATGAAAAATTATTTTCAATTAAAATGCAATATTTTTTCACTCTTTATCAAAACATAAAACCTAACATAAAAATACCAAAAATTCAACCAAATTAAATTTTTATATCCTAATTTCAAATAAAAATTTTATTTTTTCAAATAGAATTTAAAAAAGTGTCATAAACTATATTTAAAATAAGTGTGTCATCAAAAGACTATAAAACTGTATTTTTATAAAGATATATCTTTTATTAATAAAATTGGATTTGTTATTATATCATTTCTAGAAGACACATAGGATGAATTTTAAAAAATATATTAAATATTATATATATATATATATTTCAATAATATAATCCAATAAGAGTTATTTTTCTATTTATTGGTATAAAACACACTTGTGCACATTTAAATGGTTTTTAGACAAATATTTCCTTTTATTTTAAAGAGAGGTTTACATTCATTTATAATTAATTGGTAAAATAATTATGTATACATGTGTAAACCAAATTTTCATAATTTAATTAATCATTTCCATACCCACCATTCTAATGTATAGGTTATAATTATCTTCTTTAAATAATTGCGATAACAAAAAGATGTTTCATAGAAACGTAGTGTTGTGTGTAAAGAAATATAAGTCACTATAGAGTGTACTGAAAGATTAAATCGGAGTATCCTATAAAACAATACATTAGATAAATTTAAGTTTTTATAAAAAAATTATAAAAACTATAAGTGTTACATATTCAAATTTTAAATTTTATATGGTAATTTTCAGTTGGAATTTTAAATCTAATACAACTAGTAATTTCTACAGGGAATTTACACTAGGAGTTTCTACTAATAATTTCAAATTGGAATTTCCACTGAAAATTATTGGTGGGAATTTATATTAACTAGAAACTTCAATTAATTCCAACAACTAACCTATTGGAATTTTCAATTGAATGCCTACAAGGGGTTTCCAATGGAAATTTCCATTGGGAATTTCTAGTAATAATTTCAATCAATAATATCCAGTGGAAATATTCACTATAAAATTTTACTACGAATTCTCATTTGAAATTCCCACTAGAAATTTTTAATTAATTTAGAAAAATTTTAAATTTATTCAAAGTGTAAATTTTATATGGAAACTTTCAATTGTAATTCCAAATTGAATTGAAGTGGAAATTTCCACTGAGATTTTCTAATAGTAATTTCCAATGGAAATTTATAATGGGATTTTCTACTATGATATACTAGTGAAATTTCCCATTATAAATTTTTAATTGATTTAATTGATTCAAAGTAGAAATATAATGTGGAAATTTTTTGTTATAATTTCAAATTAAGTACTATTGGAAATTCCTACTAGAAATTTCCACTGTGAGTTTCCCTTAGGAATTTCCATAGGAAATTTCCACTGGGGATTTCTAGTAGAAATATCCATTGGGACTTTAGAAATTGAATTTACACTAAGAATTTACATTATAAATTTGAATCAACAGATTTTAAAAAACTATTTTTGTAATTTTCAATTTATTTCAAGTGTAAATGCAATCTGAAAGTTAGTAATTATAATTTAAAATTTAATTTAAGTAGAAATTCCCACTGGTATTTTCTTCAAAAAATTTCCTTTGGAAATCACCACTGGAAATTTCTAGCGGTAATTTCTATGCAATAGAAATTTATAATTGATTCCAAGAACTAATCTAATTTCTAATCGATTCAAAACAGAAATGTCATATTGAAATCTCTAGTTGGGATTTCCAATTGAATTGCCCCTAGGAATTTCTAGTAAGAGTTTCCATTGAGAATTACCTATAGGAATTTCTATGAACTATGTTTTCTTTAAAAATAAAGATCCTAATTTATTAGATAAATTTTTTATGACAAAATAACAACCAGCCTTAATAGGTTTTCAAGGACTAGTTTTTGGAAAATATATGATGAGATTAGGCTAAATATTACTAAAAATACCATCAAGTTTATTTAAGGGTATTCATTTTTGGAAAATGTTTAATGTATTTATTGATAACATATGTCCCATGGATGATTGTAAAAAAGTTGATTTATTTATTTTATTTATAATATAGAGGTTTAACATGGATTTAAAAATGTTTGGTGTAGCTGAAAGTATATTGAAGTTAATGGATTCCAACATCCACCATATACTTTAAATTTAGGATGGATAAATACCATTTTCATATTATTATATATAAAGGATAAGTAGTTTAATTCTATTGAGATGGATTATTGCACATGATTCTCATCAATTATCATAAGGAGTGCTATATTGAGAAATTATTAAAATAGATTAATGTATTGAAGATAAATAATTTTATTTTGTCACATGAAATATTTCAATTGTTTCATGCACCACATTATTATTCCATAAATTCATCTCCTATGTGGGTTGTAATTTAATAACATATTTGGAATTCATTTCAAAACTAAATAGATATTTCTAGGCTGCTGATATTCATGGGTAGATGATTATCTTGGGGAAAAATTATAGCAACACATTTAAAGTTATAGGTTTTTCTATCAAATTATTATTAATATGTTAAACTTCATTCAACTTTATTTATTTTGTTAAGTTAGTTTAACTGTTCCAAACACTATTCACTAATATAGTATTGGTATGATGAGAATGATGAGAATTTTCTATTGAAAATATAGGGTACTCCATCATTTGTTAGGTGGATTCTATAATATGGTGATACCACTCTATAAGAAATGACTAAGGTAGTTTTACTGGAACTTGTTTTTGAACAGACTATTAGCTTCAAATTAATTTATGATTATTTAAAGTGTGTAATCATGATTTTACTATTTAATATTGACTCTTGACATCATAGTACAATGCTATAGGTTTCAATCAAGTCCTTATGAGGTTAATGAATTTGTTCAGTCAATCTTCTATGAAAATAAAACTCCATTTACTATCAAATTATAGGGTAAAGAAGTCTCAAATGAGGATACTATGGATTGTTATTTGGAGAATGTCAAATTTTCTAGAAATGTGAAGAAAATAGAGGTCCAATTAAATTTAAAGAGAAGATAAATTTTTTTGTTTAGATGTATATTGAATTTTTGTGTGAAGGAAGATATAGGATTAGTTTATGCTGAGGATAAAGGATTTATTGAATATGTGGTTGGGTTCACCACTTTAAGAAAGAAAAAAATAAAATGCTAGCCACTGCAGTCAAGGGAATAACACAGTAAATTCATGAAGAGGACATAGTTGTGAGGGAAAAACTAGTTATTTTTAATGCATGTAGAGTGATATGTATTAGAATATACCATTTAAGAAAAGTATGCATAAAATAAGAAAAATTTCATCAGGAGTCCAGTGCAACCCCTTCAACCTCCAAAAAAATAAACATCACTAATTAGGGGTGTGAAAGGTAGATCTAAGATACCAAAGTGTTAATCTCCATATATATATCCATAAAAAAATGATAAGATACCTACACTACCCCAAAAAATATCCCATCACATACTACCAAGGTGGGTGAAGTAGTGGTCCATTGTCACAAAGAAGGATATGACGCTAATTCAAGTACTGCTTGATGTTGATAAAGAGAGGTAATATTACTACATTTACATTGTTATAATTTATTCTTATATATTATAATTTTTATTAAAAATACAAATTAACTCTATAAAAAACTATATGGTAGTCTGGGAATCCAGTGACAAATTTTATCATATCAATGTTAAAAAATATTGATTTATTAAATATGATGTGAACATATGGTATGGTAAGTTTCATGTTGTTATTTTACTTGTCTGACATTGAATTGTTATGATTTAATAAGTTATGTTTGTGGAAATAGGTTATTGATGTGTAGATATTCATAATTGAATAGAGATTTAGACTACATAGTATGACTAGCATTACTGAAATAGAAAATTTTTCCTTTTTTCAATCACATTTACAGTAAGATTAAAGTTCACTTTTGGCATAATGAATTACCATATTTTTTTATGAATTATATTAGTGTTGTCCATGATTTTTTCTAAAAATGAGTATATTAATTTAGTTACGTTTATTTTTGGATACTAGAGAGCTATACATTCGTAAAATGAGAAATTAAAGGGAAACATATTGAATCGAGTAGCGGTTTACGGTATGAGAAACTCCAAATTATTATTCTAATAGTACTCTCTAACAATATTCATTATAATTTTTTAGTCTTAGATATGAAAATTAGGATATTTATATATTAAAATTTTATGCAACCTATTTGATGAACAAGATCATGTGATCCCTATATCAAAGATGTGATAAATGTGGTAAGAACATATATGTTCTTTAAAAACTTTTTTAATCATGTTGAAATATAGACTAATCAATCATTTATTTATTTTTTAGAAAAAAAAAATATTTGGAAAACCTTATGAGTCATTATATTATAAAATATGTCAACCAATATAAATTGGATTTGAAAATTTAAAATAAAATGAAATAGGGAGACTCTACTTTAGATTATGGTGTCATTGTTAGGTATGTCATGGAATGTGTGGAAACAAGAGTTATAGTGGTATAAATATTAGGTGAAAGGGAATTTATTGAATACTGACTATATATGGTCCAATATTCTCTAAATGATCCAAGAAGAACAATATTACAGATGGATTATACCAACCCAAGCTAAACATGTATTTATTTTACATCATTTACATAAGTTAAACAATACATCTCATAAATAATTATACAATCCCAAGAATGGATAGTTTGGTTTCTTTGAGGATCAACTATATAAGAAACTTATTTTATGATACATATGAACATTTTTCTATAATTTAACTGCATTATACCCCTTTATAGACTACTCATAATTTATACTTATCTTCTTAACCTAGGTAATGAAAACATAATAAAGGGGGATCTAAGATGCTCGAGAATGGAAAAACTCAAGAACATTTCATCAATGGATAGAACATAACCATATGATAAAATATAAGAATGGGAGAAACATATTAATAAAAGAACATATAATCTTAAGAGTTGTCTATAATTCATGATATAAGGATATGTAATCCCAAATGAAAAAACCTATACCATGGAAGAAGAGTGTGGAAACATGATATAATAAGCATGATCCATGGGGCATAATCACAGGAATGTTACATTAACATGTAGCAAAATATAATAAGAAAACATTTCACAAACAAAACCATAGGAAATAATTACATAGTGGTGTGTTTATCAAAATCATATGACCCATTACATGGTAGTGTAGGAATTACCTCATATGACCCATTCTGACTCGAGAATCATAACGCATGTCCAATTAAAGTCTTGAGTATCATAACTCATGTTCCATTATTAACTTTAGCATTATAACTTGTTGTCCATTATTGACTCAAGTATCACAACTCACAATCAATTATTAAACTAAGTATTATAAATTGTGGTCCATTATTATCTCATGAGTAATAAAACCATCACTAATAAATTGGAGGGATATATATAACCCCACCCATCAATCATCTATACATATGTGTTCCAATTTAAAAATAATCATTCATCACAACATAAAGATCACATGGAAAAAAATATGGGTTTCATAATATTTCTATATGTTATCACAAAAATTGACCTCAAGATTGATACCAAAAATTGAATCACCCTAGAAGATTATTTTATAAGAACATTTAGAGGGTTACTCATAAAAAATAATTTCCAATGAAATAAATCATTTAGAAATATAAAGAAAAATAGAAGTAAAATTGTAAAAGATATTTTATAAAATGATTTTAACTTTGGTGTAAAAGATAAAGTTATGGTTACATTGAAATTCCATTTTTAAAAAGGTGAAGTTAAAACTTTTGAAATCAATTACTTTAAAATTAACTTTCAATAGTGGATTCATTAAAAAGAAATAATGATTTCAAAAAGGTGAAGTAAAAAAAATCTTGAAAACTTTTACTTTTCTTAAAAAAAGTATTCAATAATAGAGATTTAAAATTACATAAATAATTTATAAATAGAATGTGGAGTTGAAGATAAAATATTTTATTTTTAAAGGATATAAAACCTTTTTAATATTTTGAAATACCTTTGTTGAAAACCCACTGAACAACCCAAATTTTTATTAATGAAAATTCCTCTTGATCTAATTAAATGTCTTATTATGTAAAATGGTTATATAAAAAATAATCAATTCCTTGGTTTTATGTTTCTTGATTTTAAAATACCTCTAATAATTTTTACCATTGATAATATAGTCGTTGAACAGTGACCACATGATTAGTATAAATATAGAGCTTTAACAAATCCAATTTACTTAGACAAAGGAAGCGATGACCTCATCCAGTACAATTTTTCCATATTAATCTCATTTTTCAGAGCTCAAAAAGTAGGTAGTGTCACTAGGCTTCGCTCTTTACCAAGCCCAAGCTGAGCTTCAACATGTTAATCTTGAATGGAACAGCATACGGGAGAAGTGGAAGTTAATAGAGATTACCAACCGAGAGATGTTATCTTAGCCTCCCCAAGAGTCTATCACCATCGCACACATTACACTTAGGTCTTATGCGAGTGTTTTAAGGGGTTATGTAACTAGAACCTAGCACCATGATTATGTGCATTATTTTTTTACAGAGAATGTACATTCATTTTATTATTGTTACTTTGTAAATAGATTTCAAAACACAAATAGTATTTTAAGTTAATATTCAATTAAGAAATCTATTTTGATGAATTAATGGATTTTTGAATTAAATAATATTTTAAAAAAATATTATTACTAAGTTACATTTTATTAAATATAAATGACCATATAATTTTTTTATGAATACAATTGTAATTTTTATTAAGGTTTGAAAACTGTTTGTGTCAAAACCCATGAATTTTAGATAAATGTTGGTTTTTACTTTAGAAGTAAAAATTGACATATTTATAAAATTATTTAGATAAAATTAATATTATTTTTGGAATCAGGAAGGAAAAATTACCCAACATTTAATTTTTCATAATTTTCTGAGACTGTCGATTGTTTGGGTAAAAATTAAATACCGTTTAAATATATAATTTTTTTTATGACATCATAATGACCCAATTGTGATGTTATATAATACTATAAAAAATTAAGACAATATTTGTTTTAAATTTAAAATAATGTGATTTTATATTTGTTTTATTAATTTTATGGTGCCTTAGTGGACTCTCCAAGACTTATAAAACATTTTAACTTTTAAAATGATTTCCTTGAGAGTGTAACTCACCGACACATGAGCAAGCATAGTATTTTAAGAAGTTAGTTCATTTGACTTATAAAATAATTTTTTCCACTCCACATTTTTAAAAACTATGCTCAAAAACTAATCGTTGGTTTTTGTTTTTGATTAGTTTAATGTGTGCTGTCTAAAACCTAAATAATAAAGAATTCCCTCTCTTTTCCTATATAAACCCACCCAAGCTCACACTTCTCTTCACTAAAAACCCTTGTATTACAACCCTACTCTTCCCTCATCTCACTAGTATCCTCCCAAGATTCCCCAAGATCTCAATAAGCCTCTCTCAAGCCTCTCCCAATCCTTTGGATCACACTTCCAAGTAAGGTATTTCTTTCTTTCTCATTTTTGTCCAAATTGCTTTATATTGTTATACCATTTTATTTTCAATTAAAAATGTTTCAGTATTATTTAACACCTTCCCCATACTATCCTCCTAATTTTTTAGTGATGATATACCCATTTCTCTCCCATTAAGTCCTCCCATGTACACCTATTACCATGCCAAAATTCAGAAAGGGTTTTCTCTCTCCTCATTTACATTCAACCAATTCTTTTATATTATGAATATAAATTCCATTACATATGTTAGGAAATGTTTCTATATGAACGCCTTACTTTCCATTTCATTTAAATATATTGTAACACCCCAAGATTTCATAGTGTGTTATTTCTTCAAAATAATTTAATAACTTGCACTACATGCAAAACCGAGTTCAATTGCACCATGACTTACCAAAAAAAATCCATTAAAAGAGGTCATGAATAGTATTAACTAAATTTTAAACTTTATAATTTTAGAATCCATATTATGAGTTTCTTAGTCATAATGCAAGAACAGATTCATTTTCAGTATTGCACTTTTATCAACTTTTGATAGTGAAACATTTTTAAATACAATATTTTAAACTTTTTGACTAAATGGAGACATCAAAAATTTAAAATGAAACATCCCAAGCTTCTACGGTACGTTTCTCTTTGAATAATGTGGTAGCGTGTGTTGTACGCAACACTGAGTTCTAACAACCAATTAAACTAACCGTTATGAATAGTAATAACTACTTTTTGAAATTATATATATTTTATATTTGAAAATGGACTTCATTTTGGGATTCGGAATATCGAATTTAGCCTAAGGTGAAATTTTGGTACTTTTCGGATAACTTTCATATTTTGATGAATAGTGAAAATTACTAAATTTTAATTAAAAACAACTTTTTTAATCAAAATAATTAATAGTGATAAATTATGAATTTGAGTGGTTTTAAAGTATATTTAGAATATATTTTTACCATTTAATATAATTTTGGTCATTGGACATAATTTTACAATTAAACCGAACATAAACAAGTGTCAATCTTTTGATAGTTATTATCTCTTAAAAACACGCTTTTTGTTTTGACAGCGGGAATTAATTTTAAATTAATTTCTGCCACTTCTGTGTTTTGAATTTAGGAAAATGGATTCCATATTTGGAATCAGGATGTTCAAATTGTGTAAATAGGTAACTTTTATTTTTAGACATTTTGAATAATTACTGCGGTAAATATTTTATTTACCATGGTTAAAGGGTAAATCCGGTAAATAAGGGTTAAAAAAATAATATTATAATAATACTAAATTACCCTAAAACGTGTCGTAACCCTATTGGTTGATACATGGTCGACCATGGGCATCTTTGGGTCTATTTTGTGACCCCATGGATCCACTTTTAAGTGATAATGACACATTATATTAATAAAGCTAAAATAAAAATAAAAATGGCATAAGCTTACATCTTTTAGAAGAACAATTTTTACATAGGGTTATACATGTTTTATTTTCGATTATAAATATTCATTAGAAAGATAAAAAGATTTCCTACATAATGATATTTTATTTATAATTTTTAGACATTAAATAAGTTATTTTATTTATGACACAATGATGATGCAGTAATTACTATAATAGTGAAAAATTAAAATAATTGATATTATAAATACCCAAATAAATATAATATGAAACTTTTAATGAATTAAACTAATTTTCTAGGCTAATATGATATATTAGTATTGATTTAATGGAATTTTTTCGAATTAATCAATCTGTTATGAGTTTCACAAAAATCAACTATTGAATAGTGTCAAAATTGACATAAAAGAGTTCTTAAAACAAATATTATATTATTAATTGATATTAAATTCCTAAAAATCTAAGGTTCGGCCAAGAGACTTATATTATGATAGTTTAATCATTAATGGACCACTTGGGGGTCGCTTGGATGTATATAGTAAGTTTATTAACCATATTATATAAAAATACAAAGAGACATTGTAAAAGTGAAACTAATTAACTTAGAGTTAATACTTAAAGATAAGGTTAATATAAGTACCCAAACCTGTCTAAATTCTATTGGATGAGTTGTTTTAGACCTATACCCACCTAAACCTTTGAATAGTCAACTTTGGAGCCATTGGAAACCGAATATGAATTTATTATAAATTAATATTTCTAGCTTTTCCAAAGGTGCCCCTCACCCCTCTTATAAAAGGGCACTCCTCCTTCTCATTTCCCCACACCTCTCAAGCCACTTGGCTCGTCCAAACTCTGCCCAACTAAGCTCCCCACATCCCTCTCCTACTCCTTGAAGCTTCCCCTTAGGCAGAAAGCATTTCAAGAAGTCCTTTGGTTCCAACCAAAGTGAGTTTCCTAAATTAAAGGTAACGATTTCTCTTAAATTATTTTCATTTATTTTGCCTCTTCAACCCCCAAAATCTTTTAATTTCCTTTCTTTTGTAACAACACCAGTATCCTCAATATACTAAGATGTTGTTATAAGATGGATTCAAACTACACATACACACAACTCCATCTAATGGATGATGAACATAATGTTTCTGTGGATGGCAAACTAACGCCTCACGAAACGATGATTGTTCAAAAACATCTTACCGCCTCTCATGGTGGCCATTATGATGGCACTGTAATTAAATATGATATTAATGATATATATTTTATATATAAGCTTCTGTAATTCCATTTTATTTCATACCATTATTCGTTTCATGTTGTATATACATACGATAATTTCATTTGAGGAAGTGCGGACTACCGCCCCCTTAAAATGATATGACTCGTTCATACCACACATGGAACGTATAAAGGATGGTGTTAATGAACTTAAGTAACATATATAAAATATTATATTATACTGGAATAGTAATATACCTATTTATCATTTGGATTTGACTTAAATGGAAGTAGCGTTCGTGCGTACGTACGGACTACCGTCTCCACGAACGCGATAAGATTCATTCTCCATCATATCCATTCAAGTATTATTCTCATTTTAGGGTTAAAAATAATGTTAATATCATTATAATTATGAATAAGATATAATCCATCCATTACAAACATGTCTTACGTAACCAAACATTTAAGAAGAACGAATCGATTATCTCCCGAAACGACGATAATACTAAGATATTATTAATAAAGCAATGTTAAAAGATCATATATGATATCATACTAATGTTTATGATTCTTGTATAATTTAATAACAATTATTTCACCATTATACAGGAGGTTAACCTACCCCAACAAAGGAAAAGTACAAGGTAAGGGTTATTTCACAATCTCTTCATTATCCGAGGTTGTATATACGTAATAATCTACTGGGATCTCTTTATCATCCACATCCATGTTTTCTTAAAAATGTATTTCAAAACATTTTTACTATTTACAAGAATATGGGTTAAAGTCATTTATACCCTTGTTTGACTTTTTATAAGAGGTTTATAAAGGAATCTTTCCGTCGTTTTCAAAACAATGTCCTTTTTAACCTTTTCGACAGAATTGAGGTAAGAATGTTTTTTTAACTTATACGGCGGGTGCGGTTATTTTCTGCCGTTATAAAATCGTCGAAGCTTTCCATACAAGCTTATAAGAATATTTTCAAAGAAAATGTTTTATTTTATATGGATCTTAAATGATTTCAAAATAAAAGGAGATACTTCTTTAAAAAGAATTTTGATTTCATCTATGTCAACATCCTTTGATGGATTTTAAGATTATTTGAAGTTGATTTATTATGATACAAAACTTCTATATTGTATTGAAGGTTTTGTGATATGTTTGACTGTGGATGTGCTATTTTTATACCATTCATAGTTTATGGTGAAATTATTGACATTTCGTATGCTAGTTTTAATACGAATGTTTATGTTATGTTTAAACCTTTTCATATGGGAATGCATTGGACTTAATAAGTGACGGGTGGAGCCCGCTATAGCTCCTCGATGCATCGGTAGGTCTCATGAGACAAACTAGTGTCTTGGCACAAGGCCTTGACAAAATCTTATTTGTAGTCTTGGCACGAGGCCTTGGCTATGTGGTTATGATAGTCTGGCATTATGCATTCCAACATTATGAAAGTGGTTATTGATTTTTGCATGTGATTATTCGATTAGTAGAATATCCATGTGAATAAGTAAATGGAATTATTTCATTTTATTTATGCCATACTATGTTAAATGTTCATGTTTAAAAGGCTTTTGTTTTAGTAATTCATTGCCTTAAATGTTTATGCTTATTTTGAATGTTCCGCTATATTGTTATCCTTACTGGGCATTTGAGCTCACCCCTTTTCTATGTTTTATTTTTACCAGGTAGTGAAGAAGTAAATTATGATTGACTTGCAGGGATATTATGAGGGGTTAATAGTGTGGATATGAAGACTTTGTTGTTGTAGTAGTTTTTCACTTTGAAATGTAATGTAAAACTTTATGAATATATCTAGTGTTTCCAAGGCTACTAAACCAATCGGTCTTTCGAGATTTGATCTTTCTTGTGATCATGCCAATGTTATGTAATAATGCACCGACTCTGGGTAGCTGGGGTCGGGGCGTTACAGTTGGTATCAGAGGAAGTTTAGTACAAACCTTGGAAGCTAGATTTAGATAAACTCTGATTAGAGCACGTAGACTTAAGATGAACTTTGAGGATTAGTATAGAAGAACTTCCTAGAATTTTGGTATTGTAGAGATTTTGTGAGTTTTCCGGGCAATACATCCCTGTCTGGATACGAGCAGGTAGAGGCGGCTCTGGCACAGATGTACCTAGGGGTAAAACCCGAAAACACCGCTTTGAGCTAGACTCGAACGGGAACTGGTGCACGACAACGGGCCTTGCTGCACTCTTGGTTACGACACTCCCGGGGGATATGCTTAGGATAACTCTCATTTTCTTTACAAATCATTATGAAGGGTTTATGAGTATATACTTCCTCAAAGAAAACATTTTTATGATTATGGATTATATCCATAAATAGTTCAATTTATGTTAAGTGTTTTATAAGTATGGGATTATGTATTTTGATTCATAAACTGATCTAGTTTATGCAATTGTTTAGAAATGGCACCCAGTAGAAGGAATGATAACTCCAGAAATGCACATGATTCAAAGAGAAGGAAGGATCATATCTCTCATGGTCTTAAGCTAGAATTTATAAGAGAAATAGTCTCCCATGTATTATCATCATATGAAGAAATAATATCATGTGTTGATAAGATAAGTAAAGAGTTTACTGAGTCCTATGGCTTTGAAGGGAAGCAAGAGAAGAAAAGGATGGAAGAGAGAAATATGGATAAAGGGAAGAGGGAAAAGAAGAATTTTCCCATATGTGGTAACTGTGGAAAGAAACACCCTGGAACTTGCCTGAAAGGAATGGGAGTTTGTTATAAGTGTGGAGGAAAAGGGCACAAAGTACGTGACTGCAAGGGTAAGAAAATGGTTTCAAATGTACAATGCTTCATTTGCAATGAGTTTGGACACTACGCGAACCTATGTCCCAGTCATCAGACTATGCCACAAATGATGTTATTGGATAATAATCATGTTATGATACTACCACAGATGAAGAGGGATGATTAGAGTTCTTATGTTGATTATGTCAATTGAGTGTTGTATCAACAATGTACTTGTTACAATAATCATGGAGTATATAAGGATTGTACTGCAGTACTATTTCATTAAGGACTTGAGATTGTGTGGAACAAAGAAAAGTGACTCAATAGCAGGATAAATTTTTGGAAAATATATGGTTGAGAGAATGATAAATCATAATATAGTTCTGATACTGAGGTAGTGATTTTGGAATAATATGTGATTGTTTTGGATAAATTATATTGGATATTCTTGACTACCCTGGAACTGATTAATGATTTGTATATTCCATCATTGTTGGGGTTTAAAACATTTTTGGATTAATGAAGTATATCCAACTTTCTATATGGAATAAGGGAGCATGAATGTAATCAATAAGGAATATGGTAATTCAGGATGTTTCGGTGTATTAAAAGAATACATGATGAAGGTATTCATATTCTATTACGGGGTAAAAAGGTTCTACATTATGTTTACCTTACTTATAAATGTTGGACTGTGAGTATGGATAGAAGTATTTTGGATAGTTCTAGTTTGGATTATTTTGGATTGCCATAAAAGGACAACCCGGAGGTCGGGCGGCAACCCGTCGCGTCCGGCAAGGCTGCGAGACTTGAACCCGCAACCGAAGGGCGACAAGGGTGTATCACCTACCACTGGCCCACGAGATGTCCTAGATTAAATAATGTAGTTTTTATTAAAAGATCTTGTAGATGAATTATAAATTCGTTTATTTTGGAACCCTATACGAATAGTGTAAATAGAATTTTTTTTACATTCTATTATCTTTTAGAGTGAAAGATGAGTTTGTGGTAGAAATTTATTAATGGATAAAACTCTAATTATAAAGTAAGTATATCTCCTTATGATCTTAGACAATCTCATAAATAAATTCCTCAATATTAAGAAAAGTAACTTAGAACAAAAATGTTTTCCTAGATGGTACCTTAAATCATCACTAATTTATGGCTTTTGGATTGTTGGCATTTTCATAGCCATGTTCTCTACCACTCTCCATCAGATAATTGATGGTTATATTTTTCTTCCATATCCATATTTTCTTACATGGAACCCTAGTATGTGTTATTTTCGGTAATCTTCATACTTTCGACTCTTTAATTTAAATAGAGGCCTCGTTAATTCATTTTTCGATGTGGGATTTCAACTAAGATATTTTGAAACGTCAAAAATGTGTTATCCCAATACCCTATATTTTGTTGAACCGATGGTACTTCAAATCATCATAGATTGATGAGTTTAAGGACCTCAATTATACACTTGTTTGTGATTGATGACCTCAATCACTACCTATAAATATTTACGTTTTTCCTCCGATTATATGTCTCCAATTTCCACCAATGTTCTCCTAATCGAGATCATAATTTGGTGGTGACCCTTTGATTTCTCTTTTCCTCATATTAAGACTAAATTTTAGTAACCCAATTTCCGACGTGGGGTTTCCCACAAAAATATTATCTATTTTTAACCTTTTATTTTCGAAGAACAATTTCAAATTGCGAGGACGCAATTTATTGAAGGAGGGGAGAATGTAACACCCCAAGATTTCATAGTGTGTTATTTCTTCAAAATAATTTAATAACTTGCACTACATGAAAAACCGAGTTCAATTGCACCATGACTTACCAAAAAAAAATCCATTAAAAGAGGTCATGAATAGTATTAACTAAATTTTAAACTTTATAATTTTAGAATCCATATTATGAGTTTCTTAGTCATAATGCAAGAACAGATTCATTTTCAGTATTGCACTTTTATCAACTTTTGATAGTGAAACATTTTTAAATACAATATTTTAAACTTTTTGACTAAATGGAGACATCAAAAATTTAAAATGAAACATCCCAAGCTTCTACGGTACGTTTCTCTTTGAATAATGTGGTAGCGTGTGTTGTACGCAACACCGAGTTCTAACAACCAATTAAACTAACCGTTGTGAATAGTAATAACTACTTTTTGAAATTATATATATTTTATATTTGAAAATGGACTTCATTTTGGGATTCGGAATATCGAATTTAGCCTAAGGTGAAATTTTGGTACTTTTCGGATAACTTTCATATTTTGATGAATAGTGAAAATTACTAAATTTTAATTAAAAACAACTTTTTTAATCAAAATAATTAATAGTGATAAATTATGAATTTGAGTGGTTTTAAAGTATATTTAGAATATATTTTTACCATTTAATATAATTTTGGTCATTGGACATAATTTTACAATTAAACCGAACATAAACAAGTGTCAATCTTTTGATAGTTATTATCTCTTAAAAACACGCTTTTTGTTTTGACAGCGGGAATTAATTTTAAATTAATTTCTGCCACTTCTGTGTTTTGAATTTAGGAAAATGGATTCCATATTTGGAATCAGGATGTTCAAATTGTGTAAATAGGTAACTTTTATTTTTAGACATTTTGAATAATTACTGCGGTAAATATTTTATTTACCATGGTTAAAGGGTAAATCCGGTAAATAAGGGTTAAAAAAATAATATTATAATAATACTAAATTACCCTAAAACGTGTCGTAACCCTATTGGTTGATACATGGTCGACCATGGGCATCTTTGGGTCTATTTTGTGACCCCATGGATCCACTTTTAAGTGATAATGACACATTATATTAATAAAGCTAAAATAAAAATAAAAATGGCATAAGCTTACATCTTTTAGAAGAACAATTTTTACATAGGGTTATACATGTTTTATTTTCGATTATAAATATTCATTAGAAAGATAAAAATATTTCATACATAATGATATTTTATTTATAATTTTTAGACATTAAATAAGTTATTTTATTTATGACACAATGATGATGCAGTAATTACTATAATAGTGAAAAATTAAAATAATTGATATTATAAATACCCAAATAAATATAATATGAAACTTTTAATGAATTAAACTAATTTTCTAGGCTAATATGATATATTAGTATTGATTTAATGGAATTTGTTCGAAGTAATCAATCTGTTATGAGTTTCACAAAAATCAACTATTGAATAGTGTCAAAATTGACATAAAAGAGTTCTTAAAACAAATATTATATTATTAATTGATATTAAATTCCTAAAAATCTAAGGTTCGGCCAAGAGACTTATATTATGATAGGTTAATCATTAATGGACCACTTGGGGGTCGCTTGGATGTATATAGTAAGTTTATTAACCATATTATATAAAAATACAAAGAGACATTGTAAAAGTGAAACTAATTAACTTAGAGTTAATACTTAAAGATAAGGTTAATATAAGTACCCAAACCTGTCTAAATTCTATTGGATGAGTTGTTTTAGACCTATCCCCACCTCAACCTTTGAATAGTCAACTTTGGAGCCATTGGAAACCGAATATGAATTTATTATAAATTAATATTTCTAGCTTTTCCAAAGGTGCCCCTCACCCCTCTTATAAAAGGGCACTCCTCCTTCTCATTTCCCCACACCTCTCAAGCCACTTGGCTCGTCCAAACTCTGCCCAACTAAGCTCCCCACATCCCTCTCCTACTCCTTGAAGCTTCCCCTTAGGCAGAAAGCATTTCAAGAAGTCCTTTGGTTCCAACCAAAGTGAGTTTCCTAAATTAAAGGTAACGATTTCTCTTAAATTATTTTCATTTATTTTGCCTCTTCAACCCCCAAAATCTTTTAATTTCCTTTCTTTTGTAACAACACCAGTATCCTCAATATACTAAGATGTTGTTATAAGATGGATTCAAACTACACATACACACAACTCCATCTAATGGATGATGAACATAATGTTTCTGTGGATGGCAAACTAACGCCTCACGAAACGATGATTGTTCAAAAACATATTACCGCCTCTCATGGTGGCCATTATGATGGCACTGTAATTAAATATGATATTAATGATATATATTTTATATATAAGCTTCTGTAATTCCATTTTATTTCATACCATTATTCGTTTCATGTTGTATATACATACGATAATTTCATTTGAGGAAGTGCGGACTACCGCCCCCTTAAAATGATATGACTCGTTCATACCACACATGGAACGTATAAAGGATGGTGTTAATGAACTTAAGTAACATATATAAAATATTATATTATACTGGAATAGTAATATACCTATTTATCATTTGGATTTGACTTAAATGGGAGTAGCGTTCGTGCGTACGTACGGACTACCGTCTCCACGAACGCGATAAGATTCATTCTCCATCATATCCATTCAAGTATTATTCTCATTTTAGGGTTAAAAATAATGTTAATATCATTCTAATTATGAATAAGATATAATCCATCCATTACAAACATGTCTTACGTAACCAAACATTTAAGAAGAACGAATCGATTATCTCCCGAAACGACGATAATACTAAGATATTATTAATAAAGCAATGTTAAAAGATCATATATGATATCATACTAATGTTTATGATTCTTGTATAATTTAATAACAATTATTTCACCATTATACAGGAGGTTAACCTACCCCAACAAAGGAAAAGTACAAGGTAAGGGTTATTTCACAATCTCTTCATTATCCGAGGTTGTATATACGTAATAATCTACTGGGATCTCTTTATCATCCACATCCATGTTTTCTTAAAAATGTATTTCAAAACATTTTTACTATTTACAAGAATATGGGTTAAAGTCATTTATACCCTTGTTTGACTTTTTATAAGAGGTTTATAAAGGAATCTTTCCGTCGTTTTCAAAACAATGTCATTTTTAACCTTTTCGACAGAATTGAGGTAAGAATGTTTTTTTAACTTATACGGCGGGTGCGGTTATTTTCCGCCGTTATAAAATCGTCGAAGCTTTCCATACAAGCTTATAAGAATATTTTCAAAGAAAATGTTTTATTTTATATGGATCTTAAATGATTTCAAAATAAAAGGAGATACTTCTTTAAAAAGAATTTTGATTTCATCTATGTAAACATCCTTTGATGGATTTTAAGATTATTTGAAGTTGATTTATTATGATACAAAACTTCTATATTGTATTGAAGGTTTTGTGATATGTTTGACTGTGGATGTGCTATTTTTATACCATTCATAGTTTATGGTGAAATTATTGACATTTCGTATGCTAGTTTTAATACGAATGTTTATGTTATGTTTAAACCTTTTCATATGGGAATGCATTGGACTTAATAAGTGACGGGTGGAGCCAGCTATAGCTCCTCGATGCATCGGTAGGTCTCATGAGACAAACTAGTGTCTTGGCACAAGGCCTTGACAAAATCTTATTTGTAGTCTTGGCACGAGGCCTTGGCTATGTGGTTATGATAGTCTGGCATTATGCATTCCAACATTATGAAAGTGGTTATTGATTTTTGCATGTGATTATTCGATTAGTAGAATATCCATGTGAATAAGTAAATGGAATTATTTCATTTTATTTATGTCATACTATGTTAAATGTTCATGTTTAAAAGGCTTTTTTTTTAGTAATTCATTGCCTTAAATGTTTATGCTTATTTTGAATGTTCCGCTATATTGTTATCCTTACTGGGCATTTGAGCTCACCCCTTTTCTATGTTTTATTTTTACCAGGTAGTGAAGAAGTAAATTATGATTGACTTGCAGGGATATTATGAGGGGTTAATAGTGTGGATATGAATACTTTGTTGTTGTAGTAGTTTTTCACTTTGAAATGTAATGTAAAACTTTATGAATATATCTAGTGTTTCCAAGGCTACTAAACCAATCGGTCTTTCGAGATTTGATCTTTCTTGTGATCATGCCAATGTTACGAAGTAATGCACCGACTCTGGGTAGCTGGGGTCGGGGCGTTACATATATTGAGACAACCCTTTATCTCTCATCAACCATTTTTATGAATTCTTATGTCACGCTGTTATGTTGCCGAAATCGCACCACAATTTTCCAAGCCAAAGTCATTATGTAGTGAATATCATGCACATTTCTCTATCAAGGGTATTCACCTTTATGAACATTTACTTATTGATTATATATTTTCTTAAATGAATTCAAAATTCTATTTATCATGGAATAAATGATGATGTTTAATGAATCCATGTTATATGATCTACGTGGCACACTTATACATGAAATTAAATGATTAAGATGGTTGTACCCTAATAGCGCTCTAATGCATTGGTTAGAGATTAGTATCATGATACTTTAAGTGCAATGAGAGTTTACTCATGCTAATTCAATTGAAATGAGGTTTTACTCATGCTCCATGTGCAATGAGCCTTGTCTCATGCTAATATCATGTTAAATGTTGATGCCACATTTCCATGTTATGATAATCATTCTATATCATGCCTTTATGTTCATGTTTATCTTATGCTCCATTGATATTCCTATTTCCTAACATGTACTGTATTCTTCATTTTATGCCTTGTCTACTCCCTTATGGGATTTATATCTCAGCCTTTTCTTAAGCATGTACTCAATTTATCTCATGCAATTCTAAGTACGAAGGAATGTGTGTGGTCATGTAAAAGAAGTTTTCAATGAAGATGTTGTGTTTTATGTTCTAAGTTGTTATGTAATGTTCCAAATTTTCCAAAGACACTATAACTCTCGATCATCATAGTTGTATTAAGTAAACTTTTATGTTATATATGCTGTTTAAGTGTGTAATAAAGATCAGCGTTGTTATAGTTGGTACTAGAGGATAGGTTTTGTTATTTTTGGGATTAGGATTAGAAAACCCTAGTGAAAGCCTTAGGGGTAATACTAAGTATAATAAAAACATCCCTAAATTTTGTTGATTATTGAGTAAGTGGTTTATCAAGAAAATACATCCATGTCTGGATACGATCAGGTAGAGGTGGCTTTGGCATAGATGTATCTAGGGGTAAAACCCGAAAACACCACTTTGAGCTAAACTTGAACGGAAACTAGTGCATGACAACGGGCCATGCTGCACTCTTGCTTATGAAACTCCTAGGGGATATGTTTTGGTAAATTCATAATATTAGTATAAACAATTATTAATGGAATTAAACAAATTCCCCTAAGAATATATGTTGGGAAGTAGATCATGGATAACATAGATAAGTTAAGGAAATAAATGTAATTGATAAGTTATTCCTTTTTTCATTGGATTTACCTTTATGTGTTACCCCTAACTTTCCTTTTATTCCATAAAATTGTCAGTAATAGGAGGACTCAGGCTAACAACCAATGCGAAGATCAATGTGATGATTGTTCTAATAAGATGCCCAATCCTATTGGAGTAGGAATCGCAAACTTTTTCATGATACTCTCTTATCTAACTCAAGTTTTGAATATAAGAATAGGTCAAGAGGAACGTTCAACCCCCCCTAAGAAAGAAATAGCCGAAATCGAGAGATTTATGAGACAAAGGCCTCCGACTTTTAATGGATCATTTGATCCCTCAATCGGTGAACAATGGATCAACTCCATTGAGAAGATCTTCTCTATCCTTCAATGCTCTGAACAAGAGAAGTTACATCTGGCTACTTGTTGTATGGAGGGTGAAGCTGATCAATGAAGGAAATAAATCAAAAATACAAAGCATGAGGAGAAGATTGTGGCGTTGGAATGGAAGGATTTCTATAAAATGTTTCTCAATAAATATTTTCCTTACACCCTCCGACTTAAGATGGAAAGGGACATCCTTTACCTCAAGCAAAAAAGATGATGAATCCATTAGGGCGTATGAGCCAAACGTCACAAGGCGTGCATGATATGCCTCCAGCTTTTTCGTTACCACCAAATTCAAGGTTAACCGCTTCTTTGGTGGGATAAAACCTAGCCTATAGAAATCCCTAGAAATCCATCACTTTGATAACTATGAGGAAATTGTTTGATGTGACCTAAAAGTAAAAATGGAGATCAACAAATTTCAGGGGTATCATGGGGATAAGAAGCATAATGTGGAATTTAATTCTGGAAGTCTGATAGATAAATCCAATGGTGCTAAGAAATTATAGCACCCCACTTTCCAAATGTGTGGAAAGAAGCACCTTGGAAATTGTCTGAAGGGGATGAAAAAATGCTTTAGGTGTGGAAGAGAATGGAACCTATCTATTAACTACCGGCAAGAAGAACCTGCTACTATGAAAGAGGAGATGAATGCTCTATTTGAACCTCAATGCATTTTTCATCGCTTCAACTGTAAAGAACCGGGGAAATTTGAAAACTAGTTCCCTAAGCCAAGGGTTTTCTAAGGAAACAAACAAACTCTAAGGTAGTAAGGGTGAGATTTTTCCATCACTACCGCCAAAGCGAATCCTGACAATAAAGTGGTGGTAGGTACGCCAGTTATTCATTAAATAATAGTGAATGTACTTTTTGATTCTAGTTCTATGCATTCTTTTATATCCTAAAAGTTAAGTAGAATAATCACAACACCACCAAAGATCATGGAAGTAGAGATGTCATTGAGAATGGAAAAGGGGGAAATCATTGAATCCTAGGAATATAACTCCTCCTCTGTCACAATTTTTGGATTGAACATGATGGTGAACCTCGTCATACTCCCTATGGTGTAATTTGATTCAATTATTAGCATGGATTGGCTTTCCCTATATAGAGCCAACATAAATTTATGTGAGAGGGAAATCACTCTCCATGTGGTGAATCGATACCTGATTCTGTACAATTGAAAGGAGGAGGATGAATATTTTTTAGCACCATCATCTCAAGCATGGATATTACTACCTGATAAGCAAACGTATCTTTCTTAGATGATTGAATCTAAGGAAGAAATTATCCTTGAAAACATGCATATTGTGAGGGAATTCGCTATTTTTTCCTGAGTAATTTCCTAGTCTTCCTCCTAGAAGATATGTTGAATTATCAATTGATATTATACCTGCGGCATTGAAAATATATAAGTCTCCATATAGAATGGCTATTATTGAGCTTTAGGAGGTGAAGAAACAACTACAGAAGAATCTGGATAAAGGGTTTATACGCCTAAGTGCTTCACCATGGGGTGAACCAGTCATCTTTGTCAAGAAGAAGGATGGGTTAATGTGCATTTTCATTGATTATTGCAAGCTCAACAAAATCATGATAAAGAACAAATATCCTCTTCCATGAATTGATTACTTGTTCGATCAGCTATGTGGAGTACAATACTTCTCCAAGGTGGATTTGTAGTTGGGATATTACCAAGTAAGGGTGAATAAGGGGGATATACCCAAGACTACTTTTCATACAAGATATGGGCACTATGAATTCATAGTAATGCCTTTTAGACACAATAATACTCCAGTAATCTTCATGGACTTGATGAGTAGAGTATTTAGAGATTACCTTGAAAAAATTTTGGTAGTCTTTATAGATTATATTCTAATATACTCCAAAACCAAGGAGGGTTGTGAGGAGCATCTAACCACTGTACTAAAGACCATGTGCAAGGATAAACTCTATGAAAAGTACATAAAGTGTGACTTCTGGTTGAAGGAGGTCTCATTCATGGGTTATATCATCACAAGTAATGGGATATTAGTGGATCTTTCCAAGACAGATGAAATTTAGGGAAGGTAGAGTCCAACATTGGTAAAAAATATCTGTAGCTTCCTAGGGTTATCTAGATATTATTGCCAATTTGTGAGAAATTTATCATGATTGTCTAACCCTCTTACCCAGCTAACTCAAAAGGGAGTAAAGTTTTCTTGGATTGATGAATGTGAATATAGCTTCAAGGATTTGAAAAGGAGGCTTATCACTGCACCTGGGCTCACACTATCCACAAGTGGAGAAATTTTTGTGGTATTCAGTGATGCTTTAAAGAAAGACCCGGGATGTGTGTTGATGCAAAATGACAAAGTCATTTCTTATGATTTAAGGCAATTGAAAGTTCATGAGCAAAAATATCCAACACATAATCTGGAGTTGGCTGCAGTAATATTCACTTTAAAAATTTGGTGACATTACCTATTTGGGGAGAAGTTTGAAATATATACAGATCAAAAAATCCAAAAGTATATATTTTCACAAAAAGAGTTGAACATGCACAAAAAAAGATGGTTACATCTAATCAAAGACTGTGATTTCTCAATCCATTACCACCCTAGGAAAAGCAAACACAGTGAAAGATTATCTAATTATAAAGGACTTAATGATTCTATCATTGATGAGAATTGAAAAGGATCCAATCTTTTTAGATTTGATAAAGATGGATATGGGAATCATAAATAATGGAACATCATCAATCCTTTCACAAATTATTGCTCAACCATCTCTTTTAGAAAGGTTAAAGGATGCTCAAAAAGATCATGTGGGAATTAAAAAGAAAGTTGAAACTATCAAAAAAGTGAAATCCTTGGAGTTCAATGTTAATGAAGAAGGAATTGTGAGATTTGGGACAAGACTAAGTGTTCCATAAAATCCAGAGTTAAATAATGAACTTTTGGATGATGCACATAGTTCAAATTTCTCCATTCACCCAGGAAACAAAAAGATGTATCGAGATATCCAAGATCATTATTGGTGGGATAACATGAAGAAAGAGATCACTGAGTATACATCAATATTTCTAGTATGTCAGCAAGTGAAGGTTTAGAGGCAGAAGTCAAATGGGATGATGCAACCATTACCCATACCATTATGGAAATGGGATAACATCACCATGGACTTTGTCACTAGACTTCTGAAGACATCCAAAGGAAACAATGCTATCTGGGATGTTATGGATCATCTTACAAAGACTGCACACTTCATTTCAATTTGAAAGGATTTATCATTGGATAAATGGAATGGATATATATCATATAAGTGGTAAGGCTACATGGAGTACCACTATCTATTGTATTCGATCGATATCCAAGACTCTCCTCTAAGTTATGGAAGAGTCTTCAACATGCTAAAAAAACTGAACTAAACTTTAGTATGGCTTATCATCCTCAAACTGATGGCCAATCTGAGTGGACTATCCAAACACTTGAGGACATGTTGAGAGCATGCTCAATGGACTTCAAATAAGAATGGGATCAACATATTCCTCTGGTTGATTTCTCTTACAATAACAGTTTCCACTCAAACATCCAAATAGATCCTTATAAATCCCTTTATGGTAAGAGGTTCAGAACACCGGCATGTTGGGATGAAGTTGGGGAGTGAAAACTCCTAGGTCTAGAAATGGTCTAAGAAATGGTGGAGAAGGTTAAGACCATCCAGCAACACATTAAATCTGCTCAGAGTCAACAAAAGAGCTATGCTAATAATCGTCGATTAGGCCTAGAGTTTGATTTCATAGATATGGTATTCCTCTACATATCACTATGGAAGAGAGTTATGAGATTTGGTAAAGTTAAATATTTGTCCAAGGTACATCGTCCCTTTTGAGATCCTTGATCGCATTGCAGTAGTGGAATATCAACTAGAACTCTCACCAAACCTATCTCAAGTACATGATGTGTTCCAGGTATCACTCTTGAAGAAGTACATACCTGACCCATTGCATGTACTCAATCCAGAGGTAGTACCATTGGATAATTACCACTCATATGAAGAGAATCTGGTGAAGATCTTATATCATAGGGAAAAACTTCTAAGAAATAAGACAATGCCTCTTGTCAAGGTGTTGTGTTGAAACCACAAGTTTGAAGAAGCAACGTAGGAATTGGAGGAAGTGATGAAGTAGAGTTACCCTCATTTGTTTTAGTGTGGGAAAAGGAAATTTCAAGGGTGAAATTTCTTAAGTGGGGAAGATTATAACGACCCAAACTTTTATTAATGAAAAATCCTCTTAATCTAATTAAATGTATTATTATGTAAAATGGTTATATAAAACATATTCACTTCATTGGTTTTATGTTTTTGGATTTTAAAATACCATTAAGAATTGTTAGCATTACTAATATAGTCATTAAATAGTGACCACATGATTAGTATAGATATAGGGCATTAACAAATCCAATTTACTCAAACAAAGGAAGTAAAGGCCTCATCCAGTAGAATTTCTCCATACGAAGCCCATTTTTCAGAGCTTGGAAATGAGGTAGTGTCACTGGGCTTCACTCTTGACCAAGACCAAGTTGAGCTTCAATACATTAATATTGAACAGAACTGCCTACGAGAGAATTTGAAGTTAATAGAGATTACCACCCGAGCGATGTTATCTGAGACTCCCTAAGAGTCTATCACCATCGCACACCTTACCCTTAGGTATTATGCGGGTCTTTTAAGGGGTTATGCAACAAGATCCTATCACTATGATTATGTGCATTATTTTTGTATATATAATATACATTCAATTTATTATTGTTACTTTGTAAATAGATTTAAAAGAACAAATGGTATTTTTAGTTAATATTCAATTAATAAATATATTTTGATGAATTAATGGATTTTTTAATTAAATAATATTTTAATAAAATATTATTCCTAAATTAATTTTTATTAAATATAAATGATCGTAAAAAAAATTTATGAATACAATTGTAATACTTATTAAGGTTTGAAATATATTTTTTTCAAAAACCATTAATTATTGATAAATGTTGGTTTTTACTTTAAAATTAAAAAATTAACATATTTATAAAATTATTTAGATAAAATGAATATTATTTTTGGAATCAGGACGTTGAAATTATCCAATGGTTATTTTTTCATAATTTTCTGAGACAATTGAATTTTGGGGTAAAAATTAAATACCATTTAAATATATAATGTGTTTTATGACATCATAATGACCCAATAGTGATGTAATAAAATACTATAAAAATAATTTTCAGCCAATATATGTTTTAAATTTAAAATAATGTGATTTTATTTTATTTTTAATTAATTTTATGGCGCCTTAGTGGACCCTCCAAGACTTATAAAACATTTTTACTTTTAAAATGATTTCCTTAAGAGTGTGACTCACCTCCACATAAGAAAGCCTAATATTTTAAGAATTTAGGCCATTGTAATTATAAAATAATTTTTTCCACTCCCCTTTGGAAAAAATCATGGGAAAAAACCATGTGTTGGTTTGTGGTTTTGATTAGTTTAATGTGTGGTGTCCAAAACCTAAATAATAAATAATTCACTCTCTTTTCCTATCTAAACCCACCCAATCTCCCACTTATATTAACTAAAAACCCTTTGAGAATGTTCCCAATATTCCCTCCTCTCTCTATTATCCTTCCAAGGTGCTCCAAACTCTCAATAAGACTCTCTCAATCCTCCCTCAAGCCTTTGTATCACAATTCCATGTAAGGAATTTCTTCTTTTCTCATTTCTGTCCAAATTTCTTTATGTTGTTATATAATTTTATTTTCAATTAAAAATGTTGGGGTATGATTTTTCACCTCCCCCATACTTTCCTATTTATTTTTGAATGATTATAGACCCTTTTATCTCTCATTAAGGCCTCCTATGTACACATGTTACCATGCCGAAATTCCATATGGCATTTCTCTCTCCTCATTTACATTTAAGAAATTATTTTGCATTATGAATCTACATTCCATTAAATATGTTAGGAAATATTTCTATATGACCCTATTACTGTAAATTTCATGTACATATTATGATACACACCTTTCTCTCTCATCAACCATTCTTATGAATTCTTATGTCATGTTGTTATGCTGTCGAAATTGCACTGCGATTTTCCAAGCCAAAGTCATTATGTAGTGAATACCATGCCCATTTCTCTATAAAGGGTATTCACTGCTATGAACATTTATTTATTGATAATATATTTTCATGTATTAATTCCATATTCCTTTATCGTGGAATAAATTTTTATGTTTAATGAATCCATGTTATATGATCCATGTGGCACACTTATGCATGAAATGAAATGATTAAGAAGGGTGCGCCCGGATAGCACTCCAATAAAATGGGTAAAGATTAGTATAATGATGCTTCAAGTGCAGTGAGTGTTTACTAATTCTAATTCAAGTGCAATGAGGTTTTACTCATGCTCCATGTGCAATGATCCTTGTCTCATTCTAATATCATGTCAAATGTTCCATGTTATGATAATCATGCTATATCATGCCTTTATGTTCACGTTTCTCTTATTCTCCATTGATGTGCCTATTTCCTAAAATATATATTATTCTTCATGTTATTCCTTGTTTACTCCCTTACTAGGTTTTCTAGATCACCCTTTTCTTATGCATATCCTCAGGTTATCCCATGAAATGTTAAGTACGAAGGAATGTGTGTGGTCATGTAAAAGAAGTTTTCAATAAAGATGTTGTGTTTTATGTTATGAGTTGTTGTGTAATGTTACTAATTTTCCCAAGTCACTAGACCTACCTATCCTCAAAGTTTTATTAAGTTAAAGTTTATGTTATAAATCTTGTTTAAGTGAGTAATAAAGATAAGGGTTGTTATAACCACATCATAAAAAGAGATTTTAAAAATTCCTTTTGAAAAGAGGAGAAGGGAAATATTATGTTAACATGATATAACTAATAATTAGGTTTCCAATTATAAAGGATAAATTTGATATGAAAGTAAATTGTTGAAAATGAGGGGAAACTATCATTAAAGAGGATGGGAATTGTTCTCAAAAATGACATTTTTTTAGGAATAAATTCCTCAAGGTAAAATATTTGAATTAAAAGATTATTCTCCAAAAAGAGAAATATGTAGTAATATGAAATAAAATATTTGGATAGAATAAAGAAAGATTAGAAAAAATAAGTTTAATAAGAATAATTATAACTCAATGAAGAGATTTGAGTTAACAATGACCCTTGTGACCTTAGTATCCATTGAATCAAAATCCATTTAAATAAAAAAACATGATATTTATCTTAAAACCCCATGAATTGCATGAATATGTTAAAAGATATTCGTTAGGTAATAATAACACCTTAATAGATATTTCTATGTGCATAATAAGAAATCTGTCTTTAGAAATAAAATTTTATATAAAGAACCCCTTACCTTAACTCATGACTTCTACTAAAGTTCCTAAATCCCCTGTATAATAAAAAACTATCTTGATCGCATATTTCAGAATCTAATTAATATATATAACCTTTTAAAAACATAATTTATAATTATTCACTACATTTATATTATTTATTTATTATCTATTTTCAATATCAGTGTGAGTAAACTTGATCATTTGGAACCAGTTTCATAATAGCAATGTTATTTTTCATTCTTCTCCCATCGTTCATCATTACCAAATCATAAAATGTACTAAATTGATGTTTTATGATATTTTATAAATTAAAATTTCCATTATATATAACATTTGGACTCCAGTAACCTAAAGTTCGTGCATAATTATAATATTGGTACATGATACAAGGGATTGTACTACCCAAGATTGATTAGTTTAGAAATATTAGAAAACTAGATACATACATAACTACCATATTAAATTCTAAATTAAAAAAACATTAAAAAAAACTTCCTTTATTCCTTTAAATTATTCAAATAATCCTTCTTTATATCCTAGGTAAAGGAAAAAAATAAATGGTGATCTCAGATAGAGGGTAAGGGTTACGTCCAATGGAAGATAACACGAGTAAATAAGGCATAATTAATTTGGAAGAGTTGATAATATAAACACATTCCATTCAATGAAAATCTTGAGTTCAATGAACATCCATGGATAATATCAATATATAACAAAACACATGGATAATGAAAATTGAATTCTTGGTAAAGGAAATTCATAATTCTGTACATTCATGGTCAAGTCCTCTAAACCAAGATATCGTGAATATTACAGTCAAGTCCTCCTAGCCAATTCATCATTATTAATAAATGGGTATGTGTAAATTGGATACCCATATAATATGGAATGTATGTTTTTTATCTCATGAGAACTTTATATGCATTGAGGGGTTATATATAATCGGGCTTTATGATATCCCAGCCCAACTCACTCTATTAACTATAACCATATCGGTCATCCATGTGACCTCAAGTACACCACCCCATATGCTAGATCCTAATGAATAGAGGTGGGGGTATAAGGTGTCATTGTGGGGAGACTATACCCCCTATATTAGCATGTGCAACAGTATATAAACAACCAAGTATCATACATCTCAAATAAACATCCATCAGAGTACACGAAAGTGTATAAATAAAAATCTTGAAATAATACATGAAATACAGTAAAGGCTCGAATGGATATACCATATATACATTGACCTCCCACTAGTTCAGTTATATATAAAAACTAGAATATAAAAAATAAAACAAAATGGATCCACTACTTCTCTGAGTTGAACCTCATCCAATATTTTGATACCATATGAGTTATCTTGCCTGATCATGTGAAACCCAACTAGGGCTACATCCCAACATGTACCCATAACCAAGTAAAATAATGCTCGAGTAAAAAAGTGCAATGGAGGCCCAAGGTGGGTGAGTAAAAAATATATAATGGTACCTCCAAATCAGCCCCATACAACCTAGAAATAAAGTTTTAGAGACCTAGTTTTTTCCTTATAAGACTTTGAAATATTACTATATATATTTTTAGATTTGGGTGCTAAGAAGGCATGTGATTCCAAGGCCCGGTGTACCCATAATTAATTTAATAAAAATATTAAATATATTTTATATTTCACACTTGTGGTTAATTATGTAAAATGGGATAAATATTAAATGTTTGATCGTATAGAAAATCTAAGACCATGGTTGGGTCCAAGACATTGTGTTTACCCTAGGTGTGACATAAAATAAGCTAGCGTGGGATGTTCGTACCCCTCTCTCATTGGCGGTATGTTTACATTGATTAATTAATTAATTAATTAAACCTTGACCTAGAATGAAATCTATAAATGTGTCATTAGGGATAATTCTTTAGGGTTCACTCATAATTTTCCCACTGTCGACGAAGCTCTCCTCCACCAATATATTTGGAGAATACCTTCAACGAATGACGAATCCTTAGATCAGCACAAATAGAAGCACAATGAATGCAGTGACTCCTCCCAAACTCGTTGTCAAGAACATTCTTCAACAGTGATTAATCCAAACAGAGTTGGGACTCATATTTTGGTTTTTTACACCCTTATATTAAAATAATTGAGCATATACATCCTTTTTTCTTGGATCTTCACCAATTGAAACCTTGTATTCACCCAAGAACTGAAACATTAAGTTATTTCTGAATTGTTCATCTAACCCTGGTGCTCTGTTCTTGTCCATTATCCATGAATGCTTGGTTAGAGACTTATAAATCTCTTTTTGTTTCTTTTCTCCCTTATTCTTCATGTTCTTAACTAATGGAATCATGTGGTTCTGAGTTCGATAGTTTCTAGATGACCTGAGCTCGATTGGGTTCCCGGATTCATGGTAGATCGATGAACTGGTGATGATTTTATTAGAGAAGCATAGATTTTGAATCAACATACTTCAAGGATTCTTGTTCTATTGGTTTTAGATCGATAAATTTAAGGATGAATGAATTTTGATGAGTAGAACATGCAAAGAAACCCTTCTCAGTGAATAGAGCAAATTTCCAGTGAGAAGCAGCCCAAAATCACAATTCGCAATCAGATCCAAAGTTTATGGTATAAGTAACATTGGGATCTAATGTGCTTGGACTAGATTCCAAACACAGATGAAGATTGAAAAAAATATGTAAGTTCTGTCGAAAACACGACTACACGTTGTGTATCGGATGAACAACATAGCGTGTAGCCTTCCTCAGTGGCAGTGCTAGGTTTTGGGAAAAATTTGAGGGAAACACAGTGTGTAACAATCCCTCACATTCTTTTTACCCCTTTCCCACCTATAAAACCTGTGTGATGGGTCACATGGGTAAGGAATCCATGTAAGAGAACATGGAATCAGGTTGGCCACATGGGAGGCATCCTATGTGGACCAACATGTTGTGTACCAGAGTACACTGACATGGGGTCTGAGTACATGGACACAGCCACAATACATGACCCTAGTCCTGGTTATTTAGGAAACAGCATGTAGTCTACCTACATGACATGTTCTACTATATGGGGTGGAGCTGTGTGATGGCCAGGGACACAGCCGGGCTGTGGAGAGGGACCAAATGTTGTGTGGTTTCCCTCACATGTCATGTTCCCCTTAATCTCTTCTAAGTGATGTTTGAACGATCATATTCCCTTTATTTGAACTCTAATTTTGGCCCATTAGTATCCTATCTTCAGTTTTTTTCACCTATAATATGATGATTTCATTAGACGAATATTTTGAGATATGATGTGAAATTTTCTGGGTTTGGCATGTGTTGAGGCGACACCTGATGATGGTAGAAATAATACAAAATCACTAGATAAGTTATGGGTGTAACCCTCCAGAAGGGATAGGAATTGGAGTCCCCAAATAAAGTATGGGGTTTCCCTCTAATAGGGTTGGGTAGCACCATTCCTCGATGATCTTTCTGAGTTACGCTCCAGCAGGTTCAAGCAGTAGAGTTCCTTAACATTCTGGGCTTAACCTCTAGCAGGACTAGGTATTGGTGTTCCCTGATGATAGTTTTGGTCATACCCTCTAGTAGAGTTAAGAATTGGAATTCCCTGAGGACATATTCTAGGAAAACCCCTCCAGTAGGGATAGGTATTGTAGTTCCCTAATGACTCATTAGACTCACCCTCCAGTAGGAACAGGTAGTGGCATTCCCTAATGAGATTCTCGAGCGTAACCCTCTAGTTGAATTGGACAGTGGAGTTTCTCAGTGACTATTAGAGTAGGACCCTCAGGTCATAACAGGTCATGGGATCCTTACCTAGAACTAGTATCCCCTCGACTATGCAGGATAGTGATGATATGTGGTTTGACGTAGCTTTGGACTCATGAGGAAGAGGGACGCTTTCCCCACTGAGGTAGGTTTTTGTGACATGGCCTAAATCCATGAAGGTGAGTCAGTTTCACTCAAATTTTATAGTACTAAGGTGTGGTGATTGATTCCATTAATATTTTGTGCTCAGGGAAGATGCATGAGAAACTAGGCATCATTTATGGACTTCTTTTGGAACCGTTGGCTACACTTTTTCTTGGGATGAGTAGTGAGATGGAGATCCCCTTACTCTATTGTATAGGATTCTTTGACTGGGAATATATATCTATATATCCATCTTCAGTACCCACTCTATGGGTTTTGGTTACTCTCCTTCCAGGAGAGTCAAAGAAGCATGGGGTATTCCACGTGATTTATGTGAATAGATTATCGTGGTTGGATGAGTCTACTCTCCTGCTATAGGGAGTGAATACTCGGTGATATGTTCATCTTATCACAGTGTTGAGCTCCTTGTGGTTGTATGAGTTCACTTTCACTCTCATGTTTGTTTGATATGTACTATTTCATTGTACCTTGATCTATCTACTATTTTCCTCTTCATTTTTACCTCTTACTGCTCCCCCTTTACCCCTTTAGGGGTGATCTATAGGGTATGTATATACTCACCCCTTCATGGGATTTTCCCACATGTTTCATGTATTTTAAAGATGAAGGATAGGTTGACTATGACTTTAGATGATCTTAGAGGTATTGTGTACTTGGACCATGTAAAGTGGTCTCATCTTGAGATACAAGAGCTAGGATCTCTAAGATGTTTAATTTTTTCCAGTTTTTTCTGGTTAGGACATATTTCTTATTTGGGTATGTATTTCCCCTTTACTTTTCAGTATACACTACTATACTATCATACTGTCTAGAGGTTAATGAATGTTTGGTTTACTTTATAGCAATGTTTCATCTTTTATTCTTTCCCTATAAACTTTTTCATTTAGTTGGTTGTGTGTGTGTGTATAGGTTCTTTTGAAAAGGCCTCCCCAAGTTATTTTTGCCTTCGATGCCAGTTACCAGCCCCTATCCTATAGAGGTGGGCTTGGGGTAGTTACAGCTCAAGTCCTAGCATGGGTTGAGTCATGATAGATTGGTATTAGAGCAAGTTCATTCCTAGGGATATTGTTTGGATGGTTCCCCTTAATATGATTGGTTGGGTTTTAGGCAATAGTGTCAAAGTGTATCGAGTGCAGATCTCAGGCCAGGGAGTCCAGTGATAGTACAGGCAGTCGATGTATCCATTCACCAGGACCCTGACAACCTTTTTGTCATCCCATCATGAAGAGAAATTTTTTGTAGGGATCAATGGTACATGTATCATATAGAATTTAGTCTTTGATTTTCCTTATTGAGTAAAATACCTATTTTTGTTGTTGTTGTTATATATATATATATATATATATTCTCATCTGACCATGATACTACTCGATGACTTCCAAGATTTCTCTGTGATGACAGCCAGCTATGATACTAGCTCTACTTCATGATGATGACCCTATGAGCGATGAGGCCTCAGTTAAAGGTCCATCCAATGATCCCCTTCCTCTAGGTGGGAAGGCAGAAGCACCTCCACCTGTTGAGCAGTAGAGAAAAATGAGGATGTGCGCAGACTGAGCGCACTCCATGAGTTCCAACATCAGAGACCGCTGAGGTTCCACAGTGAGCTAGATCCTTAGAAATTAGAGGATTTTATAGAGTTGTTGGTTTGTATATTTAGGCTTATTATCAATAGATCATATGGTGGTTTTGGAAGCTATCCTTTTTCATGGAGCAGTTGGGAATTGGTGGAGCATGTTTACTCAGATACATGATGAGTCAACACTCTCATAGAACAACTTCTAGCATCTATTCCCTAATGAGTACTACCTCTCCTACATATAATCAATCTGGATTCTGGAGCTTCTAGAAATTTAGTAGGTTGGGATGACAGTGGATGAGTATACAACAAGGTTCACAAACCTTATGTGGTACTCTCTCAACATGATATGTGGCAGTTGCTTTCGAGCATCGAAGTTTGAGCAGGGACTCCATAGAGAGATCAGAGCCAGTATAGTTCCCTTATACATCCCCACCTATATCGATGTATTGGATCAGGCACTTGAGATAGAGATATTTATTTTAGATTTATGTCATTTTTCTGAATCTTGCAGTGGGGACAACAGAGCCGAGTCATCCACAACAGCTGGCAGGCACCAGAGATCTCGGAATAGGATACCCTTATTCGTATAGGATTAGGCACATGGACATATGGGGCCAAGTTAGAATAGAGAGGTAGGTAATTTTAGAGAGGGTAATTGTTATACTTGTGATGTGATAGGTCACATGGCATGGGACTACCCTACCAGGCATGTTGAGCAACCCAGGCAGATAACCGATGGACCGCCACGATAGAGACAGTGTTGGGATCAGGGTGGTCCCTGGGGAGGTAGAGCTAGAAGAGGAGTAGGAGTATCTTCATGTAGAGGATGATATTATGAGATCCTTCCACCACCACCAGGCATCCCACGTCATGCTCAGGGAGTTAGCAGTCAGGACCGTGGATAGCAGCAATCTTTGGATGTCTATGATCCTGACCCGCATGAGATGATTCGAGGTGTGATCTGTGTTTATTATACTCTTGCATCAATATTAGTAGAAATAATTCCTAGTCATTATTTTATCTCTCAAATCATGGTTCGATAGATATATCTCCCAATATAGACACTAGCGCAGCATCTTCATCTCAAGGTTTATAAAGGTAATGCTTCTTATGTGTCTTTTACCTACCGGTAGTGCAAGCTATCGCTTAGAGGATCGAGGTTCACATGGGACCTTTTATTCATCATTATGGGACCCTATGACATCTTCTTGGGTATGGATTATATTTATATGGTTTGTTCATATATTGATTTTCACCTTAGACAAGTCATATTTCTATGTGCTGATGGGACGGTGTTCTCTTTTTCTGGCAAGAGAGATCTCATGGTAGGATTGGTGGATGTTGTAAGGAGATTGCAGCCTATCACCCATCAGTTGGAAGGTGTATCCCTTGTTGAATCTAAATATTCAAGAATATAGGTTCCTTCATTTGTGGAGGATTATATGGACATCTTCCCTAAGGATGTTTTGGGACTACCTTCGAGTTGGGAGATTGATTTTTACATAGACTTGCAACTAGGGACTACCCCAATATCTTTTGAGGCATATCAAGTGGAACCTATTAAGCTCTAGGAGATGTAGTTATAGTTGGAGTAACTTTATGAGAAGGTTTTCATCATACCCAGTGTGTCCCCCTAGGAATCTTCAGTGTTGTTTGTGAAAAAATCAGATGAGAGCATACAACTTTGTGTGGATTATTATTGTCTGAACTTAGCCATTATAATGAACAAGTACCCAATTCCAAGGATTGAAGACCTCTTTGACTAGTTGTGAGGTTTGAGGTGGTTCTCAAATATTGATCTCAGGTCTGGCTACCAACAGTTAAGGATTTTCAAGATTGATATTCCAAATTTATCATTCCAATGTTGCTACGGACACTATGAGTTCCTAGTGATGCCCTTTAGAGTGCCGAATTCCCCCACTATTTTCATGGATTTGATGAACCAGGTTTTTCAACCATGCCTGGACCAATTTTTTGTTGTATTCATCGATGACATATCCATATACTCTATATCCGAGGAGGAGCATGTAGAACACTTGAGTATGGTTCTCAATTTTCATTGAGAGCACCAATTTTATGGAAATCTATTAAAGTGCCAGTTCAGGATTCATGAGGTTCAATTTCTAGGGCATGTCATTTTTTAATAAGTTTTATCCATGGATACACCAAATATCAAAGCAGTGAATTCTTGGAATCCACCCAAGAATGTGTCAGATGTATGGAGATTCCTTGGCTTGTTATGGTACTATAAGAGATTTATGGTAGACTTCTCCAGAATCCCAGCCCCTTTGACCACTTTTATGTGGAAAGGGTAGTCGTTTACCCAGTATGAGTATTTCCATAGGGCTTTTGAGGAGTTGAGGTAGAGGTCGGCGAGTGATCCAGTGTTGAGACTACCAGAGTAAAGTGTTGAGTTTGTAGTGTATTGTGATGCCTTGGGTGCTGGGCTTAGTTGTGTGCTAATGGAATGTCAGGAAGTAATTACATACGGGTCGAGGAAATTCAGACCCCATGAGAAGAACTATGCAACTCACAACCTAGATCTAGAAATGTTAGTCTTCACGATGAGTATGTGTAGGCACTATCTTTTGGGCAAGCACTTCGTGGTTTACTTAGACCACCAAAGTCTTAGGTACGTCTTTACTCAGAAAGACTTGAACATAAGGCCACATTTCTGGTCATAATTCCTACAAGGCTATGACTTTGAGATATTATACACTCCAAGGAAGGTAAAATTTGTAGTAGATTCCCTTAGAAATAATTCCTAGGCTCACTTAGTGTAGGAATATTTGGATTAGTTGGCTTCCTTGCAGTTGACCCTAGTAGAGTAGGTGGGTACAACCCTTTTACAGTCAATGGTGTTGACTCCTTCAATCCTCAAGCATGTGAGGGATTCCCATCTAGGAGACAAATACTACAAGGTCTTATGTGATCATATATCCATAGGAAATTCACTAGATGAATATTCTGAAGTAGGGAATCCTGACATCTTGTTCTAGGGGTGAAAAATGGTTCGAGTCATGATGTGGGAGGAGATGATGTGGGAGTTTCACACTTCTCCCTTAGTTGTATATATTATTGTAGGAAATATGTAAAAATATATTAAGTGGTAGTTTTGGTGGTCGAAAATGAGATGAATCATAGATGAGTTCATCTCTCAGTGCCTCACCTATCAGTAGGTGAAGGCTGAGCACCATGTTCTGAAAGGCTTGTTTCATTCCTTTGAGATACCAAAGTAGAAAAGAGATGATGTATCCATGGAATTCATCATGAGGATTCTACACACAGTGAAGGACCATGAAACCATCTGGTTTATATTAATCTGACTCATGAAGTTTGCACACTTCCTTTCTATTAGGGAGAATATTTCAGTGGAGATTTTGGGGCAGTTCTATGTATGGGAGATCATTCTCCTTCACAGGGTACCCATGATGATTGTCTTCAATCATGTTGTGTGGTTTACACTATAATTGTGGATAGGCCTAAAGGAATCCTTGGGGACCTAGTTTCTGATGAGTATATCCTTTCATCCCCAAACCTATGGGAAGACTGAGCACATTATCTAGGTGCTAGAGGACATGTTGAGGGCTTGCGTGTTAGACTTCGTCTAGAGATGGGAGGATCACCTGCCCTTGGTAGAGTTTTCATACAACAATATATACCACTCTAAAATTAGTATGGAACTTTTTGAGGCCCTATAATAGAGACACTAAAGGTCACCATTATACTAGATAGAGAATGGAGAGTCATATCTTGTAGGCCCAGAGTTGGTGTATGCGATGACAGAGAAAGTGAAGGTCATCTGTGGGCAGATGAGGATAGCTCAAAGCAGACATAAATCCTATATAGATCACCATCATAGGCTCTTGTATTTTGATCAGGGATACTATGTTTTCTTTTGAGTATCCCTATGATGAGGAATGAAGAGGCTTTTCTGAGAAGGTAAGTTATCCCAGAGGTTCATTGGGTCATTTGAGATCATGTAGAGGGTTAGCGAGGTTGCCTACCACATCTCCCTACACCCATAGCGGGAGAGGGTGCATGATTTTTTCTACATGTCATAGTTGAGGAGATACATGCATGACCCAATGCATGTTATTAACTAGGGAGAGCTGGACATTGAGGATAGAGCCACATTTGTAGGACTCCCAGTGGAGATCGAGGACTGAAAGAATAAGACCTTGCATGGATAGACCATCCCTTTGGTTCATGGGTTGTGGCAGCATAGAGATGTGAAAAAAGATTTCCTAGGAGTGGGAGAGCCAGATGCAGGCTCAGTGTCCTGAGTTTTTTTCTTACTTTTTCTTTTCGAGGATAAAATTATTGAAGGAGGTAATGTTGTAGACACCCAGTTTTTTCCTTGTAAGAATTTAAAATATTTATATATATATTTCTAGATCTAGGTACTAAGATGGTGTGAAATTTCAAGGCCTGGGGTTCCTGGTATTAATTTTATAAAAATATAAATATATTTTTTATTGCACGCATGCGGTTAATTAAATAAAATGGGATAACTCTTAAATGGTTGATCTGATCAAAAATCTAAGACCACGATTGGGTCTGGAACACAGTGTTTACCATAGGCACAAAATTAAATAATTTAGCATGGGATGTTCATACCCCTCGCTCGTTTGTGGAACGTTTAAGTGGATTAATTAATTAACTAATTGATTAATTAATTAAACCTTGATATATAATGAAATCTATAAATGTGTCATTAGGGAGAAATTTTTAGGGTTGGATCATAATTCTCCCATTTCCGAAAAATCTCTCCTCCCCTCCTCCCTTTGGTAAATCCCTTTGGCAAATGAATAATCCTTGGATCAATGCAAATTGAAGCCCAACAAATGTAACAACTCCTCCCGAACTTGTTAGCGAGCGAATTCTTCCACAGCGATTGATCCAAACTGTGGTAGGACTCGTCTTTTGGTTTTTTATGACCATATATTAAAATAATTGATAATATCCATCCTTTTTCTTGGATCTTATCCAATTGAAACTTTGCATGCACCCAAGAAATAAAACATTAATTTATTTTTGAATTGATCATCTAACCCTGGTTCCCCATTCTTGTTCATTGGAAAAGAATGCTCGGTCGGTAATGTATAAAACATTATTTTATTGATTCCCCCCCTCATCTTGTTATTCATTAATAGAATCCCACATTTCCTAATTTTAAATTTTTCAGGCAACCCTAGCTTAATCGTGTATCCAAATTCTTGGTGGATTAACGAAACGATGACAATTTTGCAAGTGAAGAAAAAATCTAGAATTTTCATGGTTCAAGGATTCTTGATATGTTGGTTTTAGATCAATAACTCAAATGACGAATGAACGATGATGAGTAGAACATGAAATGAAACCCTTCCTTGTGAATGGAGAAAATTTCTAGTGAGCAGTAGCCTAGAATCATGATTTTCAGTCAGATCAAAAGTTTATGGGAGAAATCGTGGCTTGGATTCGGTTTCAAAGAACGGATGAACAACATGGCGTATAGACTCCCTCAGCAGTGGTGCTAGGGTTTGGGAAAATTTTGAGGGTAACACAGCATGTAACACTCCCTCAAACACCCTGTACCCATTCCCCGGTTGGACAACCCGTGTGATGGGTCACACGGGTGGGGACTCCATGTAAAAGAACATGTACACATGTTGGCAACACGGGAGGCATCATGTGGGGACTAAAACTTCATATACCAGATTACATGGACATGGGGTCCGAGTACATGGACACAGCCATAGGACACAGCCCGGGCCTTGGTTAGTCAGGACATGATGTGTGGTCCACCTAAATGGAATGTTATACAATATGGGGTGGAGTCGTGTATCGACCAGGGACATGTCCAAGCTGTGGAGAGGGTCACATGCCATGTGGGTCCCCGCACATGTTGTGTTTCCCTAGATATCTTCTGAGTGATCTTTGAATGATAGTATCCACTTATTTTGAACTCATATTTTGGCCTATGAGTAGCATATCCTGATTGTTTTTTCACATAGAATGTGGTAGTGACATTGGAAGTGGATTTTGAGATATGATGTGAAATTTTCTGAGTTTTGTATTCACTGAGGTGATGCCCAATGATGGAAGCAATCATACATAATCACCAGAGCAGTTCTGAGTGTAACCCTCCAGTAGGGTTTGGTAGTGGAGTTCCTCAAAGATAGTACCGGGATTACCCCCAGCAGGGATGGGTAGTGGAATTCCCCAATGATATTTCCAAGTTACACTCTAGAAGGACTGGGCACTGGAGTTCCTTAACGTTCGGAGCATACCCACCGTAGGGATAGGTAGTGGCGTTCCTTGATGATAGTTTCGGACTTACCCTATAGTAGGGCTCGGTAGTTGAATTTCTCAATGAAATCTTCCAGGTGTAACCCTACAGTATGTCTAGGCATTGGAGTTCCATAACAACTCGCCGATCTTACCCTTCACAGGGACTGGGTAGTGGAATTCTCCAATGACATTATTGAATGTAAATCTACAATCGAGAAGAGCATTTGTGGTCCTCAATGACTATCAGAGTAGGACCCTCATGTCATACTAGAGAATGATATCCTTACCTAAAACTTGTATCCCATTGACTGTGTGGCACAATTATGAGATGTGGATTGATATAGCTTTGGAATCACGAGGAAGGGGTATTTTTTCCCCAATGAGATGCATATTATTGATGCAAACTAAAATTGTGTGGATAAGTTATTGTTTCCCAAAGAATATAGTATCAAAGTGTGGTGATTGAGTCCCTTAGACTTGTGTGATTGGGGAATATGTGTGAGATACTGGGCTTCTTTTAGAACTAATGGATACTATTTTCTTAGGCTGAGTTGTGATATAGAAATCCCCTTACTCTCTTATTTGGTATTCTTTGACTAAGAATATATATATCTAAATATTAATCTTCGATACCCACCCCTTGGGTTTTGGTTACTCTCTTTCCAGGAGAGTTGAAGACATGTGGGGCATTCCATGTTCTTTATGTGTCTAGATTCCCGTGGTTGGATGAGTTTACACCCCTGTTATAGGTAGCTAAGACTCGATGAGAATCTCATCTTGTCACCATGTCGAGCTCCTTGTGTTTGGATGAGTTCAATTTCACTCTCTTGTTGGGTAGAACTATACTCTTTCACTATACCTTGTTCTATCTACTATTTTTCTCTTAAGTTGTATCTCTTACTGCTCCCCCTTCACCCCTTTTAAGGCATTCTACTTGTTATGTATATACTCACCCTTGCATGGGATTCTCCCACACATGTCATGTCTTTTATATTCGATGGATAGGTCGACCGTGACTTTAGAGGAGCTTAGAGGTACTAGGTACTTAGACCGCATACGGTGGTCATAGCTTGGTATAAATGAGTTTGGATATCTCATCTACTTATTTTTTTCAAGTTTTGTCAATTTGGGACATATTTCTAGTTTCATTATGTATTGTTCCCAATTACATTTCAGTATACACTACCACACTATCATATTGTCTAGAGGTCCATGCATGTTTGTTTTACTTTACACTAGTGTCACATCTTTTATTTTTCCCACTGCACTTTTTCATTGAGTTGGTTGTGTGTGTGTGAAGGTTCTTTGGTAAAGACCTCCATAAGATAGTTATGCCTTCGTCACTTGTCTCTACCCCCTGGCCTATTGAGGCGGGCTTGGGGTAGTTACAGCTTGAGCCCCAGCTTGTGTTAGGTCATGAAAATAGTGATATGCACATATGGCATGATTAGCTGAAATAAATAACTATTGATAAATAAATAAATAAACCACTGTTGTCAGTATTTAGGTTTGTATAACTGATCGACCATACCTTCTTTATAAAATTTCATGGTGTCTCTAAGAACATATTAATGACCATGAATCCCAAGTAGCATATATGCTCCAAAATCCATGGAATCCCCAACCAGTCCTCATGACTCAGGGGATCCATCCTATGGAAGTCCTATCATCTGGGATCCTAATCCAAGGTATTTTTTATCATGACCTCATGACTTTGGGGATGAGACCCATGGTAGTACTATCATGATATCCAAATGCTTGGAAGGTCCTTTAATTTAATTACAACTCTGATGACAAAACCCACTACATTTCGATCAAAAGATACAATTCTATGGTAGCTCCTATGATGGATTAGCCTCCAAATCCATGGAATCCCTTATCAGTATTTGAGACCTGAATCCATGGTAGCTCTAGTACTGAGATCTAAATTCATGGAAGCTCCAACCAAACCAAATATAAAATTTGGTAGCCTAACTATGCACCCAAATCTATATTCATGGTAGACCATCTATGTCACATCCACCCTGAGGGTGCATTCAAAAAATAATGAAACACAAGGGTTGGATGAATGCCAACACCCATCATTTTTTTCATAGCCCCTCAGGATCACTGGCCAGGTAAAAGTTCCCTGGAGAAACCCACTACCATGTCACATACACCCGCTTAGGTTTGGTCTATCATCAAGTCACCTAATGGGTCCCCTAGATCTTAGTACAGTAGACACACCCTTGAATGGGTCCTCAGTCTCGGTCATGATCTCAGGGGACCACCCGATACTCTAAGGATGTCTCATCCCACATCATCATCAATAGGGTAGCATGGACTATTTGGATACAAGGGATCTTTTCACATTAGTAGTAATCAATAGATGAATACAACCCATATCTATCCTCAGGGTCTCTCTGGTTCATTCCGTTCACCCAAATCGGTCGTGGTCTACCTAAGGTCTGTCAACTAAGGCCTGATCACATCATACGATAAAGGGTCACTCATCCCATTGATAAAACATAATTTTTTTGAATATTTTAATGATGATAAATGACAAAATATTCCCACATTATGTTAAATATGTTTATTTATAAAATATTTGGGATTAGATCATTCATTTGAAAATTTAATGAAAATTTCCATTTTTACACTTTACAAATTCACTGTAGTATTTTCAAAGTAAATAATTTTATCTGAATTATTTAAACTTAAAATATTATAAATTTGTTTCTGAATTAATGGTATAAAACTTTCATTTAGTACATATGAGTTAAATCATGCATTTGATTGGACTTAATGGTCCGTGAAGTTAAAGTTGGGCTGGACTCGGCAAATTAGACATCACTTTACTATTTGGGCCATAAATTCTTCATCCATTTATGGATTGGGCCCAAATTTGGAGAGGAGATAGAGAACCCAATTTTTTCACGAATAGTACTTCTGGAAGGATATCTATTTCATGCGTTTTGGTGGTCAAGTAGGTGGTTCAAGTTGGATTAATTTATTTTTCCGAATTTCCCCATTCAGACTTGAAACCTATTTAAACCTAGCCTCCTCTACACTCTATAAATTAATGTTTTTATAATTTGGAGGGGTTGGGAAGTGAATTGGTATATTTAAGAAAGATGATAATTTGTTTCACTCCATTTATCAAGGAATTTAAAGAGGGACAGCTCTTGAAGCTAGGATCCTTTCATCGAAGCCTTCTTCTTCTTCTTTACTTTGTAATATTGTTGTGATTTCAATAAAATCTTAGTTTCTCTTCCATTTCTTCGGATATTTTCAATTTTATTATTCTATTAATATTTCTATTTGGTTTTTAATTCAATAATAGAAACAATATTTGGTTATACCCTTTCTAAACCCTTGTAAATGCAAAACGTTTCTATGATGACTACACCGCCCATAGAAGAGTAGTTTTTTTAGTAATTGATCTAGCTCTTACCTTATTCATTAATTTATTTTGAAAAAATGAGATACTTTAATTCACTTAATATGATCTATGAATTGATTTTTTGAATTAAAATAAACTATGTAAGCAATTGAACAATTAAAAAAACACGTGAGGTTGAGATTTGTGTAAATTGTGAGAGTGAAAACTTAATCGGTAAAACAAGAACACACGGGATAAATTTGTAGAGTTAAAATATAATACCAAAAATAATTCATAATCATTTTCTATAATAGATATATTCCCTAATTTACCATTGATCATAAGCTAGACTTATGATGTCAATCAAAGCAGGGTGTTGCGATTGCATGTTTTGAAGCTGACCTAGGGTTTAACTCTTTTAATTTTTGTGGTAATGTTAACTCATGTAGAGTTTGAGGGTTAAAAATTTAGGTGATAATAATTAATTTTATATTAATTTAAATTATAATGATTAATATTTAAGTGAATAGGTAGAGTTACATCGATAATTCCTTTTAAAATATTTTCTAAAAAACACCTTCTTGTTGTGTCTTTTTAATCGAACTGTATTTCAAAAATAAATAAAAAAATCTTTTTCCAGAAAACTTCTTATAGTTTTATAAATGATAAATAACCCCCTGACCCATCATTTCAAGTATTTTTTTTAAGTTATTTAATTTTATTTTCAAAATACCTTTAATATTTTGTCTTAAATTACTTCCTCCTTTGAGAGACGACTTTGGTCAGCCACTCTGCTGCACCTAAATAACCTGAAACCGAACATCATTTGAAATCACCCACAACAATGCCTTTAAAATTGATGTTTTTTCCAGGAAGGTAGGTAATTATTTCAACCAATTATATTTATTCCTTTTATTTTCCATTTTACTCTCTTCTTCTCTTCTTTCTTCCTTCTTTACCCAATCTGAATTTTTCTTATTATTTTGTTTTCTTCTTATTATTATTTTTGGACCATCAACACAAACTTCTCATTTTTATTTTATTATGGTCCAATTTTCATATTTTCATTTTTATTTGATTTATGACATGAACTAATCTTGAATATCTCTTAGATATTGACCTTGATATTGAACACATACTTAGGGCTCGAATCATACATTCTCGATCGACGAGAAGTTTCAACATTCAACTAGTTGGAGAATTTCTCTATTCTAGGAACACTGAAATTGGAAAACCTTCTAAATCAATCTTAAAACCAGAACCAATGGATGAAAACAGTAACAATGAACTTAATGTAACTATTCAAGAATTGGATGCACCAGACATTAACTATCAACCAAATTTTATTTCATACCCAAACCTCAAATTGAACTTTTAACTAAAATCTAGGTTAACTCACCTACTTCCAAAATTTCATGGCCTATCTGGTGATGATCCCAATAAACATTTAAAAGAATTTAATGTGGTTTTATAAACCCTTAAACTAATAAATTTCATTGAAGATCAAATAAAACTAAGTGCATTCCCATTTTCACTTAATGGAGCTACAAAGAATTGGATGTATTATTTAAAAACGGAAGATGTAACATGTTGGAACGATTTGAAATGTATTTTATTGTATATGTTTTTTTCCAATATCGAGGACCACATCTATTCTAAAAGATATCTCTTGGATCAATCAATCATAAGGGGAGTCAATGTATGAGTACTGGGAGCAATTCAAGAAGCTATGTGAAAGCTTCCTCCATCATAAAATCATTGAGAAACTCCTCATCCAATACTTCTATGAAGTACTCACACCTATGGATAGAATCATGATGGATGGCGTAGTTGGAGGGGAATTGGCCGACAAAACACTAGCAGTTGCAAGTGAATTGATCAAAAATATGGCACAAAACTCCCAATAATTTGGCGATCGAGGTACACCACATGTTATAGGAGTAAATTAGGTAATTACTTCCTCTATTGAAAATAATTTGATCGATACAATGTTGGAAGAATTGAACACTATGGTGAGGAAGATTTATTTGGCTCAAAATACATCCCAACCCACTCCAATGTGGCCATGTGCAATTTTCATTGAAACGGACCACACAACTGACTATTTCATAAAATTACAAGAGTCAGAGGATTGTGTAGTAGTATTTCTTGGGAGACCATATCAACAGCAACAATAGAAACATCCCTAAAATAAGTATGATTCCTTTTCACCAAAATAAAAACAGGGGTGGAAGGATCAATCGGACATGAGGTATAGATTTGGACAATAACAAAGGCCCCCTTTTCAACAAAACTTCCAACAGCATCTTCATTACCAGTAGGGTTTCCAACAACCCCAAAGGAGATTTGAAGCCCAAGTATCAAAAATACAACAACAAGGTAATCCCCCCCCAAGGTAGATTCTAACTCTGATGACCTTTTGAAACAAATTTTTCTTAATAAAAATTATGAGTTGAAGAGTCATGGTTTGGAGCTAAAGGAGTTGAAGAATCAAATGAGCCAGATTTCCACTACCCTCCATGAATTGGTAAGTGAGAATTATAGAAATCTATATTCCCAACCTACTCCAAATCCCAAGGGGAATTTCAGGGCCATCACATTGAGAATTGGGAAGAAAACAACTAATACATTTTCACCAGTTCTTACACCAGTATTCACCTAAACTCCAAAGAATCCCCATTCAAGACCAACTGATAAGAAGCCTAAGGAGATAGAAAAGGTATGAAAAATATTGATGATATTTTTCTTAAACCCCTTTGTAAGAACCCAGATCTTTGTTTTCAGGTATGCCTTCCTTTTTCTGGAGTTTTTGAGAAAAATGGAGTTTCTAGAAATTTTTTGTGTACATGTCGTGTAATTTCTGAGTACACGCCATGTACTCTTTTCCCAATCGAAGCCGTGTGTTGGCCGTGTCTGGGCCACACACATGGTGTGTAGGGGTGATGTGGAGGCCGATTTAAGCGGAGTATAGAAAAACCTAGTACACGTTGTGTACTCTAAAAGTACACGTTGTGTACTTTCTTTTTTTTCTTTGTAACATCCCGGTTCCGGAATCCACCAAGAGGCGCCCTGTACCCAGTTGGTCACATGGCCTCAAGCGCATTTTCCCAAATTCCAAAAGCTGACGACTAGCAGTGAGGGACTTGAGTGTGATAGTGGGGAAACTATGCCCTCATTGGCAGAGTACACAGCGGAAAAGAATAATGTGCAATAGCGGAAGCAGTAAATAACCAATCAATAATAAACAGTGGAAGACTAAATTGACAAACTGGAGCGCATATGTATGTATAAAATGATGAAAGATACATATCTAGGAAAACAGCCAAACAAGTCACAATGCTGGAAAACACCACTATACCAAAACAAGTACAAAAGAAAAGAAAAACAGCTCCTCAGAATCCCAAGCCAAAGCTTGGACCCTTGCTCTCCTGCTCCAAGAAATCAAGTACCAGAAGTCGAAGGGTGCTTTCCCTTGTCTATACCTACAACAACATAGTATAATTGGGCCGAAAATCATGACCCAAACAGGGTGTGAAACTAAATCTCAGTAGGAATTCACCCGAAGATCTGTTCCTAACAGTCAGTGAGTATATGGAAGGTAAAAGTACAGTAAGCAGTAAACAACAATAGCAAAGCAGCAGGCAGTAAACAGGATGATACACAACAGCAATCAACCCACAAACAACAGCAGTAGTGAAGAAAGTCAACTAACACAAATAGGAAACCCTCTGGGAAGTACCCGCATCCATCCCCTCTGGTCCTAACCAAGAAGTAACACAACCCTCTGGGCAGTGCACTCAGCCTAACCCCTCTGGCTTGGTTGTACGAATTTATAAGACTCTCTGGGGAAGCTCACTCGTTCAATTCCTCTTATAGTCTAGGGTAGTCAGGGACTCTCTGAGGAAGATCATGCGGTCTAACCCTCTTATCCCCAAGGTCTAGAGACTCTCTGAGAAAGCTATCTCGGTCAATTCCCCCTATAACCTCAGGTATAACACAGACTCTCTGAGGAAGCTCACTCATTCAATTCCTCCTCTAGCCTGGGAAGGTTCTTAAAGATAAATCAAACAAGGTAAGACTCTCTGAGGAAGCGCACTTGGTCTACCCTCCTGTAGTCTATAATATCTTAAGGCACTCTAGGAAGCTCGCCTGGTCTATCCCTTGTGGCCTATAATGTCTAAGACTCACTGAGGAAGCTCACTCAGTCTACCCTCCTATAGTCTATAATGTCAAAGACTCTCTGGGAAGCTCACTCAATCTATCCCTTATAGTATATAGCACCAGGTTCTCACAGCCTCGTGCCAGTCAGTGCATGATAATGTTATAAGGACAAAGTAAACCTATAGAGCTACTTGTCTAACCAATGTACACCTATAGAGATACTTGGCTAACATTCTATAGGAAAACAAGAATGTTATGGATTTCACTCCATCCTATAGTCACAAGGCATGAAAAAAGGTGTAACATCCAAAGGCAAACGAAACCCAAAGGTCGTAAATAGAACAAAGCATGGGAAAAACATCCAAGCACAACAAAATATCTTCTAACATGATTAATTTACCTCTACACAAGCATATAAGAAAGGTAGGAAAACAACAAGGGAAAAAATCTAAACACACAATACCCCGTTCACAGGTATTGGTAAAATTTTCACATTAGACTCAAAGACTTTGAACGGTAAGGCACAAAACACCTACCTTGATCCTAGGAGATCGATATAATTGAACCACGACGACTGATTCTCCCTTGAACGTCATAGATCTGAGAAAACGTCCAAAATTTTCAAACCACGATAACTTGAGAAAGAGGAAGAATCAAGGAATGAAACTCAAGAAGAAAGAAGAAATAACCACTGCAGTTCCAACGCAATCGACGGTGGTCGAATTGGCCAACAGATGGAGGCTCGAGAATCCGAAGATGTTCTACGGTCGTACGGTGTCTCTCGGTCGAACCAGACCTAGAAGAAGACGTTTATGGTGATAAGATGCAACCCCGGTCCGTTTAAAGAAAAAAAAATAAATTACACAGCGTGTACTTTTAGAGTACACTGTGTGTACTAGGTTTTTCCATAGTCCGCTTAAATCGGCCTCCAAATCACCCCTACACACCGTGTGTGTGGCCCGGACACGTCCAGCACACGGCTTCGAGTGGGAAAATAGTACATGGCGTATACTCAGAAAGTACACGGCGTGTACTTAAAAAATTTCTAGAAACTCCATTTTTCTCAAAAACTCCATAAAAAGGAAGGAATACCTGAAAATTAAGATCCGGTTTCTTACAAACTTCCCCCCTTAAAGAGATTTGTCCCAGAATTTCCCTAGTGAGGAGTTGAAGAAGAAACCCCTAACAGCTCCGGCCACTGTGATTGTACATCGACCTCCCTCTCCCAGGTCTCATCCTGTACTCACCCATGCTACCAAAGTACCCGCACTAAAGGAACATACTACCCATGGAGAACCTTCGTACTGCGATCGACAATCCAGATGGGATTCTCCTCAAACGATGCATCTACTTCGAGCTCAACCTCCTCGGGATGAAAGAAATGAGATGGGTCTGAAAAGTATCGTTGGAGCTAAGAGATGTGGAAGACGTCATGCATATCCCGGTTCAGGAACACTTCGTGTATGATAGGTGCATACCGTGAAGTTTAGAGCTGTGTACCAGGCCGTGTCACTAACAACACGGGTCGGGGAAGCTCGAGTAGAACAAGCCATGTTAGTAAAGAACACGCCATGTAGTTTTGTCCCAGGTACCCGGTCGTGTCACGAACAACACGGGTCGGTGTTATCTTCTCCTATACATGTCGTTTTTGTTCAGAACACACCATGTAAGGGAATCCGTGTATACGGTCGTGTAACTAACAACACGGGCTGCCGAGACCTTGTCTAGTACACGTCGTGTCCGTAGGGAACACGTCGTGTAGTCTAGGGTTAGTTTGGACCATGTGGGTTAGCCGTGTAAGGAGACTCGGGTAGGGGTTTAGAGTTCAAGTACATGTCGTGTGTGGTGATAACACGCTGTGTAGTTTGGGATGTTACACGACCAATAGTGGCAGGATTACACGCCCATGTTAATGGTTTTAACGGACACGCCATGTAGTTTCAATACACGTCGTGTAGTCATGTTTTGTAAAACTTGATGTTCTTCCCCCTGTACCCGTTTTGTACTCCTGTGTCTTCAGTATTTGTTAATCCTGATCTAAGGTGTGCTTTTGATCTTTCAGATCTATTCCTCTGAGGCATCCTCCAGTCGTACGTCAGTTGTCGGACGGTGATCAGACACCGGATATGGCCGATCAGGTACCTCCTATTGATCCTCCTGTTGTTCCATCCTTGGCACCCGTATTTATACCCGTCTCTGGTGCCGATGCGCAGTTCAGGGAGGGATTCCTAAGGATGATTCAGACTTTTCAGGGAGTGTCACCTCCTGCCCCGTCGATGGCTAAGTTGACTCAGGTTTTCCAGCAGCAGTATCCTCCTACTTTCTCAGTGGATGGAGGACCCCAGGCTACAGTGTCATGGTTTGAGGCCACCCTAACTATCTTCGAGCATCTGGAGATACCCCTAGAGAAGAGGGTAAAGCTAGCCACCTATATGCTCCGGGACACTACTAAGAGCTGGTGGGAGGTGATCTCACAGTCAGGGCACTAGCAGGGTATGTCATGGGATGAGTTTCGACAAACCTTCTATGACTACTTCTATCTGGAGACCCTGAGGTCTGATCGAGCCCAGGAGTTTATGAGTCTGCAGTAGGTTACTCTTTCTGTCATGGAGTACTCGTCCTATTTTACTGAGCTTCAGCATTTCTCACCGATCCTAGCAGGTGATGAGTTGTTCCTTTCTAGGAATTTTGAGGACAGTCTCAGGAAGGAGATCCGCTCCCAGGTGAATATATTCCAGTTGACTTCTATATCCTCCATCGTCAACTAGGCACCGATTATTGAGTGAAATTTGAGGGATTCTGGAGCAGTGAGCCCAGGCGGTTCGATATCCAGAGCTGGTGTTCCTCCTACGGACAGTAGGAAGCGTCGCAGAGAGTATTCTCGAGGAGATCGGGGTTCGCGGGATGCGTCTTCTGGTAGCTAGGTTGTATGATACCAGTGCGGTAGGAGTGTTCATACTAGGCCTCAGTTCCAGATAGATCCGATGGAGTGCTGATCTTTCAGCAAGATGGGCCATCTTCAACGTTTCTGTCAGATCTTCTCACCTTCAGCTAGTGGTAGGGGTTCCTATATGACCCCACGTTCTGGAGATGCTTCGCCAGTTTCCCACCAGTATGGTAACTGGAGTTCTTCCGGCCGTTTGGGCCGAGATGGAGGTCGCGTCCATGGTGGTCAGTCACCAGGTCATCAGTGAAAGTAGAGTGGATCAGCTCAGAGCAGTTAGCCAGGGGCGCAGGGCCACGGTGCAGGACAGTATTTCGTCGTGGAGCAGACCTATCAGGAGCAGGATCCCATCCCTTCTATAGTTAGAGGTACGATCTTAGTAGCCTTAGTTTTATCTTCAACTCTTTTCAATACTGGTGCTTCCCATAGCTTTATCTTTTTTGCGGTTGTGGAGATCCTTGGGCTTTGTATCTTTTCGTCTGCCGATTTGTTGACTCTTGACACGCTGTTGGGAACAAGGACATATAGCGTATGTCAGTGCAGAGAGTTCCCTCTTGAGTTTTTGGGGTGTCATTTCTTAGGGTAACTCTATATCCTAGTGACGATGAGATATGACGCCATTCTTGGTATGGACTGGTTGGTTCCCTTCCAGGCAGTCGTCGATTGCTATCGCTGCTGGGTGAGTTTTGTATCACCCAAGGGTGGATCTTTACTTCATAGAGGAGAGTGGGATGTCCAGGAGGGTAGAGATGGACCAGAGCATCATGGGATAGGGGAAGTTATAGCCCATATTGCCAGTATTTATCTGGACAACCAGGGGACTTCACAGTTAGACTTTTCCCCAGTGGTGGATCATTTCAGGGATATCTTTCCAGAGGACTTTTCAGGTTTTCCTCTAGAGCGTGAGGTAGACTTTTCTATTGATCTCATTCCAGGAGTAGCACCAGTGTACATTCCTCCTTATAGTATGGATACACCTGAGTTGCAGGAGCTCAAGAAGCAGTTGGAGGAGTTTCAGGCAAAGGGTTTCCTCGGCCTAGTACTTCTCCTTGGGGTTTGCCTGTCTTGTTTGCGAAGAAGCCAGACGGTACCCTTCAGCTTTGTGTGGATTATCGGAAGCTGAACCAGTTGACGATCAAGAACCTATATCCCTTACCGAGGATAGATGACATCTTTGATCAGCTTCGAGGAGCCCGGCTGTTCTCGAAGATCGATTTGAGGTCCGATTATCACTAGTTGCGCGTTAGACCATCAGATATACCTCTTACAGCTTTCAGGAGCAGGTATGGTCTATACGAGTATACAGTCATGTCGTTCGGTCTCACGAACGTGCATGCAGTTTTCATGGCACTGATGAACTGAATGTTCCATCTGTACTTGGAATCCTTCGTCGTGGTCTTCACGGACGATATCTTGGTGTACTCTCACACTTGACACAACCATGCCACACATCTTGAGATCATTTTGAGTACACTGAGATAGCATCGGTTGTATGCTAAACTCTCAAAGTGACACTTTTGGATGCATCAGATTCACTTCTTAGGTCACGTCATCTTAGAGGCTGAAGTATTTGTGGACCCAGAGAAAGTGAGAGCTGTAGTTTCCTAGGAGCAGCCGAAGAACGTCTTTGAGGTACGGATTTTCCTAGGGCTAGCGGGATACTACAGACGCTTCATTTAGAACTTCTCACGCCTAGCAGCACCGTTGATAGGCCTGACCAAGAAAGGGGCGATGTTTTTATGGTCAGATTCTTGTGATTCAGCCTTTCAGAAGCTGAAGGGGAGGTTGACGTCAGCACTGATACTAGTATTTACAGAGTTGGGAAAGGGATACACTGTTTACTGTGATGCTTCAGGTATCAGGCTGGGAGCTATGCTTATTCCTGGAGATGGAGTCGTTGCGTATGGGTCTCGACAGTTGAGGCCACACGAGAGGAATTACCCTACGCACGATCTGGAGTTGGCAGCTTTTCTTCATGCCTTGCGCTGTTAGAGACATTACCTTCTGGGAGAGCACTTTGTGGTTTTCACCGACCATAAGAGTCTCAAGTATATCTTCACTCAGCGTGATCTGAATCTGAGACAGCGTAGGTGGGTCGAGTATCTTCGGTCCTTTGACTTTGAGCTCGCCTATACGCCGGGAAAGGGAAATGCGGTGGCAGATGCATTGAGCAGAAGAACTCAGATTCAGGCAGTTCAGGAGGATAGCAGTGAGTGGAAGCATATGGCTCTGTTCTCTGAGATGCACCTGGAAGTGCATGACAGGCAGGGACAGACTGTTCTATCTTCTGTAGCTGTTACCTATACTTTTCTTGATCGGGTACGGATGAGGCAGCTATCAGATTCGGAGGCCTTAGTCCTGCGAGAGAGTGTGTCATGAGGGGACCCTCTTCCTGGGTGGACAGTGGGCAAGGATGAGATCTTTCATTTCCAGGGACGCGTATGGGTTCCAGCAGACATACGTGAGGAGATGATGTGGTATTTTCATTCCTCAATTTGGGCAGTTCATCCTAGCGTCACCAAGATGTATCATGATCTACACCACCAGTACTGGTGGCTAGGTATGAAGAAGGATGTTGCTGGTTTTGTCATGAGATGTTCTACTTGTCAGCAGGTTAAAGAAGAGCATCAGCAACCAGCAGGGCTTTTACAGTAGTTACCCATTCCCGAGTGGAAGTGGAACGATGTCGTGATAGACTTCGTGACCGGTTTTCCGAGGTTGCCTCGGGGGAATGATGTTGTTTGGGTTGTCGTCGATAGGCTTACGAAGGTTTCTCACTTCTTGCCGATCAAGGAGACCTTTAGTATTGATGATATGGGATGGTTGTACATCCGAGATATTGTACGTCTACATGGAGTTACACAGTCCATTGTTTCAAACAGGGATGTGCTCTTTACTTCTCGGTTCTGGCAGGGACTTCAAAAGGCTTTGGGTACACAGGTACTTTTGAGTACATCATACCATCCCCAGACAGATGGCCAGTCCGAGCGCACGATTCAGGTGCTTGAGGATATGCTCCGACCTTGCATTCTAGACTTCATCAGTTCTTGGGAGAAGCATATTCCTCTTGTGGAGTTCTCCTACAACAACAGTTTTTCATAAAACCATTCAAATAGCACCTTATGAGGCTTTGTATGGTAGGCTATGTCGATCACCCGTATGTTGGAAGGCGGAAGGAGAGGCATCTCTACTGAGACCTCTTCTTGTTCAGGAGACCTCAGAGCAGATATAGTTTATTCAGAAGAGGATGGCTACAGCACAGTCTCGACATAAGTCTTATGCTGATCAACAGAGGCGACCTCTGGAGTTCGAGGTCAGAGATCAGGTTTTCCTGCGTGTCGCACCGAGGTTGGGACACAAGAGGATTCAGAGATAGGGTAAACTTTCACCGAGGTACGTCGGGCTGTTTGAGGTTTTGGAGAGAGTTGGGCTAGTTTCCTATCGGTTGTAGTTACCTTAGAGGTATCGGTCCATGCATGACGTCTTCCACGTCTCTCAGCTCCGATGATACTTTTCAGACCTGTCACATGTCTTTCAACCCGAGGAGGTTGAGCTCGAAGCGGGTGCATTGTTTGAGGAGCATCCCATCCTGATTGTCGATCGCAGTACGAAGGTTCTCCATGGGAGGTATGTTCCTTTAGTGTGGGTGCTTTGGCGGCATGGGTGAGTACAAGATGAGACCTGGGAGAGTGAGGCCGATGTACGATCGCAGTGGCCGGAGCTGTTCGGGGTTTCTTCTTCTATGCCTCGCTAGGGAAATTCAAGGACGAATTTTTTTAAGGGGGGTATTTTTTAAGAACTCGAATATTCATTTTCATGTATGCCTTCCTTTTTCTGGAGTTTTTTAGAAAAATGGAGTTTCTGGAAATTTTTGAAGTGCAGGCCGTGTACTTTCTGAGTACACGCCGTGTACTCTTTTCCCACTCAAAGCCATGTACTGGCCATGTCCGAGTCACACACACGGTGTGTAGGGGTGATGTGGAGGCTGATTTAAGCAGAGTATAGAAAAACATAGTACACGTCTTGTACTTTATTTTTTTTCTTTAAACGGTCTGGGGTTGCGTCTGATCTCCATAAATGTCTTTTTCTAGGTCTGGTTCGATCAAGAGACGTCGTATGACCGAGAAACTTCTTCGGATTCCCGAGCCTCCATATGTTGGCCAATTAGACCACCATCAATTGCTTTGGAATCGCAGTGGTGAGTTCTTATTTCTTCTTGAGTTTCATTCCTTGATTCTTTCTCTTTCTCAAGTTATCGTGGTTTGAGCGTTTTGGACGTTTTCTCAGATCTATGAGGTTCAAGGGAGAATCAGTCATTGTAGTTCAATTATATCGATCTCCTAGGATCTAGGTAGGTGGTTTGTGCCTTACTGTTCAAAGTCTTTGAGTCTTATGTGCAAATTCCACCAATACCCATGAATAGGGTATTGTATGTTTATGTTTTTTCCCTTGTTATTTTCCTGCCTTGATTGTATTCTTGTGTAGAGGTAAATTAATCATTTTAGAGGATATTTTGTTGTTCTTGGATGTTTTTCCCATGCTTTGTTATATTTACGACCTTTGGGTTTCATTTGCCTTTGGTTGTTACACCTTTTTCCATGCCTTGTGACTATAGGATGGAGTGAAATCCATAACATGCTTGTTATCCTTATAGAATGTTATCCAAGTAGCTCTATAGGTGTACTTTGTTTATCCAAGTAGCTCTATAGGTGTAATTTGGCCTTAGAGAATTATCATGAACTGACTGGCACGGGGCTGTGAGAACCTGGTGCTATAGACTATAAGGGATAGACCGAGTGAGCTTCCTAGAGAGTCTTTGACATTATAGACTACAGGAGGGTAGACCGAGTGAGCTTCATCAGTAAGTATTAGACATTATAGGCCACAGGGGACAGACCGAGTGAGCTTTCTAGAGTGCCTTCAGATATTATAGACTACAAGAGGGTAGACCTAGTGAGATTCCTCAGAGTCTTACCTTGTTTGATTTCTCTTTAAGAACCTTCCCAGGTTAGAGGAGGAATTAACCGAGTGAGCTTCCTCAAAGAGTCTATGGTATACCTGAGGCTATAGGCGGAATTGACTGAGATAGCTTCCTCAGAGAGTCTCTAGACCTTGGGACTAAGAGGGCTAGACCGTGGGATCTTCCTCAAAGAGTCCCTGACTACCCTAGACTATAAGGCAATTGACCGAGTGAGCTTCCCCAGAGAGTCTTATAAATTCATATGACCAATCCAGAGGGGTTAGGGTGAGTTCACTGCCCATAGGGTTGTGGTAATTCTTGGTTAGGACTAGAGGGGATGGTTGTACTTCCCATAGGGTTTCCTGTTTGTGTTAGCTGATTTGCTTCACTACTGCTATTGTTTGTGGGTTGATTGATGTTGTGTATCATCCTATTTACTACCTACTGCTTTTCTGTTGTTGTTTACTGCTTACTGTACTTTTACCTGCCATATACTCACTGACTGTTAGGCACAGATCTTCGGGTGAATACCTACGGGTATTTAGTCTCACACCCTATTTGGGTCATGCTTTTGGGCCCAAAGAGACTGTGTTGTTGCAGGTATAGACAAGGTCAAGCGCACTTCGACTTCTGGTACTTGATTGCTTGGAGTAGGATAGCAAGGGACCAAGATTTGTCTTGTGATGCTGAGGAGCTCTTTTTCTTTTCTTTTGTACATGTTTTGGTACTGTGGTGTTTTCCAGCATTGTGACTTGTTTGGATGTTTTCCTAGATATGTATCTTGCATCATTTTATACATACATATGCGCTCCAGTTTTTCAATTCAGTCTTCCGATGTTTATTATTGATTGGTTATTTACTACTTCTCCTATTGCACATTATTCTTTTCCGCTGTGTACTCTGCCAATGAGGTCATAGTTTCCCCACTATCACACCCAAGGCCCTCGCTGCTAGTCGGCAACCTCTGGCGTTTGGGGAAATGCGCTTGAGGCAATGTGACCAACCAGGTACGGGGCACCTCTGGGTGGCTTCCGGAACCGGGACTTTACACCCTTCCATTTCCAAATATAGTTTTACAAACCAAGAATATGATTGAATAGGCAATGAAAAAAAAAGTTTTTAAATACATTCAAGCATGTGGAGATCAACATCCCTATACTTGAAGCAATAAATAAAATCATAAGGTATACCAAATTTTTAAAAGAACTTTTTACCTATCGAAGAGGGATCAAGGGAAATGAGAGGATAAATCTTCGAAGGAATGTGTCATCACTCATTATGCCAACTCTAGCAATGCCAAAAAAAAATTCAAGGATCTAGAGACATTCACCATCCCATGTACCATAGAGTAGTTACACTTTTCTGATGCTTTATGTGATTTATGAGCTTCCATAAATGTGATGCCTCACTCTGTATTCTCTTATTTACATGTTGGTGAGTTGAAGCCAATGAGAGTAGTGGTGTAGTTAGAAAATATAGCTACAGCATATCCACTCAGAGTCCTTGATGATGTACTTGTTTGGGTAAGAGACATGATCTTTCAAGTAGATTTCTATGTGCTTAACATAGAGTATGATCATGTAAAATCTCATTCCCCCATTATCTTAGGTAGGCCCTTCCTCAAAACTAAAAATCTATCATAAATGTCCATGAGGGTATACTTTCCATAAAGTTTGTGGATGAAGTTGTGATATTTAATGTTATGGACTCCATGAAGTACCCCTTAGAGGACCATTATTCTTTTGTTATCTCCCATTTTAAACCACCAAATAAAAACCCCCTGGAATTTTATTGTCCTATGATTAGGGAGATTATGAGTATTGGTTCTAGTTTGATGTCTAAGGGCACTTATACACCTATTTATAATGCAAAAAACTCTCTTAGATTTTATTTTGAAATGGATTCATATTTTGATTTTGATCATGTGAACTCTGATTATGACATGGATGTTGAATATGCTGATGTTTTTATGCATTATTCTTTGATTTTGATGATGATGATTTTGGTACTAATGTTCATTGTGCATATATTTCAGTTCCTTCAATTTCTCCATTCATACTACACCCCCCTTCATTGGAACTCAATCCATTGCCACCTAATCTCAAATACTCATATCTATTAATTGGTGAGAAATTACCTATTATAATTGCTAACAATCTCCCTTTTGACCATAAAAAAACTTTTGAATCTTTTGAGGGATAATATTAGGGCAATTGGGTGGACCTTGTCTAACGTATCAGGTATTATCCCATCTATTTTCATGCATAGGATTCTTTTAGAGGATGGGGATAAACCAGTGAGGCAACCAGAAAGGAGAATGAATCTAACTCATCTGGAAGTTGTAAAAAAAGAAGTCAGAAAATTTCTTGAGGTAGTTACAATTTATCCAATTTTAGATTCATAGTGGGTAAGTCCTATTTATTTTGTTCCTAAGAAAAGTGTTGTTACTGTTGTTAAAAATGATAAAGAGGATTTAGTTCAAATGAGGGTGAAAAACAGTTGGTGGGTGTGTATTGATTATAGGAAACTAAATCAATCCACTCTCAAGGACCATTTCCCCCATCTATTTATTGATCAAATACTTGAGAGACTAGCTAGGAAAACACACTATTTTTTCTTGGGTAGATTTTCTAGATATTTTTAGGTTCCTATTACTCTAGAGGATTAGAAGAAGACAAAATTCACTTGTCCATTAAGTGCGTTTTTCTACCGAAAGATGCCATTTGGAATTTTTAATGCCCTAGGTACCTTCCAGAGATGCATGGTGGGAATTTTTTTGATTTTATTGAGACCTACATGGAGTTATTTATGGATGATTTTATATTTTATGGGTCTTTATTTGATGATTGTATCTCTAGTTTGGGAAAGGTGTTGAATCGTTGTATTGAAGAGAATCTGGTCTTAAACTTTGAAAAGTGTAATTTCATGGTAGAGCATGGCATTGTCTTAGGGAATGTAGTGTAAAAACATGGGATAGAGGTTGATATATCTAAGTTTAATATTATTTCATCCCTACCCTATCCATCATGTGTGTGTGATTTTATATCTTTCCTAGGGCATGCAGGATTTTATCGGCACTTCATAAAATATTTTAGTAAGATTGTTCTTCCTATGTCATGATTACTTCAAAAGGATTCTGATTTTGTGTTTGATGATTCTTGAAGGACTTCCTTTTATGAGATAAAGAAGTGTTTAACCGCTCCACAAACCATACATCCCTCCCAATGGGAGCTTCCTTTTGAGCTTATGTGTGATGCCTCCAACTTCGCGGTCAGATATTTCTTATCTCATAGGGTAGAGGGACATTCACATGTCATTGAATATGCATATAGGATACTAGATTCAGCCCAATAAAACTACAAAACCATTAAAAATGAGTTTCTTTCCATCATATTTACTTTAGATAAATCCAGTTCATATTTATTTGGCCCTAAAGTAGTTTTTTTTTCTAACCATGCAGCTCTGAGGTACCTCTTGAAGAATCCAGATGCAAATCCCAGACTTATCCAATGGATTTTCCTTCTTTAGGAATTCAATATTGAGATAACGGAAATGAAGGTTTCAGAGAACTTGGAGGCAGACCACATGAGTAGGATTACTCACACACTAGAGGATGACACCTTGGACCAGGTGCCACTTTTGAACACTTTCCCCGATGAGTATCTTTATTCCATCTCAAGTACGCATCCTTGGTATGCTGATTTAGTTAACTACATTGTTTCCTTTGAAATTCCTAAAAATTTAAAGAAACTTCAAGTTCAAAAGTTAAAGAGTGAGTAAATATTTAATGTTTGGGACAATCTATACCTATAACATATGTGTAGTGATCAATTTATTAGGAGGTGTGTTCCCGATCATGAGTTTAAGTCTATTCTACATTTTTTCCATACATTTTCATGTGGAGGACACTTTGGACCCCAACTAATATCTATAAAATTCTTAGACTCTAGATTATATTGGAATATATTATTCTATGATATTCATGTGATTTTTAAGTCATGCTCATGTTTCCAATGCACTGGGAACATTTCTAAGAGACACAAGATTCCCCAACAACCCATATTATTCTGTGATATTTTTTATGTATGGGGAATCGATTTTATGAGTCCTTTTCTTAGTTAATTTTTTTTTGTATATTCTGGTTTCTATTGATTATGTGAGTAAATGGGTGGAGGCTAAGGCCACCAGGACTAATGACACTCATGTTGTAGTTGACTTTGTCAAGGCATGGATTTTTTGTAGGTTCGGAGTACCAAAGGATATCATCATTGATCAGGGGACACACTTTTGAAATCGTAATTTGGTTTCCCTCCTTCAGAAGTATGGGGTGACACACAAAACATCAACACCGTACCACCCCCAAACAAATGGAAAGGAAGAGGTTTCAAATTGTGAGTTGAAATAAACTTTGGATAAAATTGTGCAGTCGAATAGGAAGGATTGGAGAAAGCACTTGGATAATGCGCTATGGTCTTATAGGAAAACATACAAGACACCCATCAATATGTCCCCATTTCATATTTTTTTTGGGAAAGCGTGTCATTTCCCCATGGAATTCGATCATCGGTCTTATTGGGCTATAAATAAATGAAACATGGATTTGGCCCAAGCTGGAATCCAAAGGAAGATTTAAATTCAAGAGCTTGAGGAGATTAGATTGACATCATATGAGAACTCAAGGATCTATAAGGAAAGATCAAAATAATCTAAAGATAGAATGATCCAACAAAGGGAGTTTAATGTTGGATAGAAATTCCTTCTCTATAGTTCACAACTGAAGCTGGTGCTTGGTAAGTTGTGTTCCAGATGGTTAGGTCCTTATATTGTATTTAATGTTTTTCCTTATGACGTAGTGTAGATCACACAATAGGACACTGGAAAGAGATTTACAGTCAATGGGAACTGTTTGAAGAAATATATTAAGGGACTTCCTATAGAAGCAGTGGATTTCATCACACTAAATGACCCCATCATCACTTGAGAATATCAGGCTATTTCTAACCCTTTCACTTTTATATTATTTGTCCTATTTAAAATTCTTCATTTCATGTGCACATATCATCTCATGGGTTCACATTGACTAAAATAAAATATTTAAGTGTGGGGGAGGGGAAAACATTTTGGGTTAGTTATTTACGATTTTCATATGTGTGTTTTGTGATTTTTTTATGTTAAGTTTTTTGTTATAATTTTTAAGAAAAAACAAAAACAAATAAACCCAAAAAAAACATATCCTATAACATGCTCATTTAGATATGGAATATGTGGAAAATGCATGTTTGAAAAATTCATTGGTAGAATGATAATAATGAGTAATATTTAATACTCAAGGGTTTATTTTTATAAAAATTGAAGTTGTCAATGATATGATTGGTTTTGTCATTATAAAACCTTTTATATTTTTACATAATTATTTGTGATATTTTTTATGGTAAATTGTGTCATTGATTTCTCCACACAAATTTTCACTCAACCATGACTTGTGAAATTTTTCCTACTCAATTTAAGGTATAGTTAATTTAGGTAAAACAATTCTTTGGTTGATCCATATGTTATTTTATCTTCTGATCGGTTTCATTACTGTACTGAATTGACCTATGCATGTGTACCTGTTATCTGATTTTCGTACGCCCTCAAAAAATATGGTTTGTGTCTTGGACAGGTCAAAAACCACGCTTCCTTGACCTTTGATCTTGTTATAACTATTACAATTAGTGTCATGATGAGATAAAACTCAGGTTGAGAGTTGAGTGTGATATTTTTTCCAAGCACAACTTAAAAAAACAAAAAATAATAATAAATGAGGGGAGTGATGAAATGTACAACATATGGGGATATCAAGGTTGGGAGCTTAAGGTTTGACTTTTGGGAATGCTTAAATGAGTGGATCTTGAAATCTTATTGCAAAGTAATGAAGAACAGGTTCAGTTAATTAAACCAGTTAAGAAGAATTTTTTTACATAACCTGAATATACTGAATAAAGGGTGTATTTATGAGCTTGTAACAGTTGACACACACACACATGGAGAATTAGTGGCATGGTAGAACCATGACGTGTTTCTCTATGATTAGTGTTATAAATCTCACAAGATTTTGTTTTGACACAATTTATGAGACAAAGAATTTAAAATTTATTGATATTTACACTTTATGGAATTCTTATTTTGCCTATATTTCCACTGTTGAATGAGAAATATGAACATGCATATCTTGTCATAATTTTATTAAATACATAATATGAGGTTTTTCTGAGGAGTGAAAAAGGGTAAGTGTGGGGGAGTTGATAAAACATAATTTTTTTGAATATTTTCTTGATAATAAATATAAAAATTTCCTCAAATTGTGTTAAATATGTTTATTTATAAAATATTTGCGATTAGATCATTCATTTGAAAATTAGATGAAAATTCAAGTTTTAACCTTTGAAAATTCACTGTAGTATTTTGAACATAAATAATTTTATTTTAATTATTTAAACATAAAATTTTTTAAATGTGTTTCTGACTTAATGGGCTACAACTTTCACTCAGGAAATTTGAGTTAAATCATGCATTTGATTGGAATTAATGGTCCATGAATTCAAAGTTGGGATGAACTCTTCAGATTGGACATCACTTCAGTATTTAGGCCATAACTTCTACTTATGTGCAAGGATTGGGCCCAAATTTGGAAATTAGATATATAACACAATTTCCCATGAATAATAATTATGTAAGGACAGATTTTTCACGTGTTTTGGTGGTCAAACTGGCAGTACAAGTAGGATTAATTTATTTGGACGAATTTCTCCATTCGCACTTGAAACCTGTTTAAACCTAGCCTCCCCTTCACTCTATAAATTTGTGTTTTTATCATTTGGAGGGGTTGCGAATTTCATTGAGATATTTAAGGAAGAGGATAATTGTTTTCACTACATTTCTCTAGGCATTTCAATAAGGAGGTCTCTTTAATCTAGGATCCCTTCATCGAAGCCTTCGTCTTCTTCTTTACTTTGTAATATTGTTTTGATTTTAATAAACTCTTAGTTTCTCTTCCGTTTCTTCTTATATTTTCAATTTTATTCTTCTCTTAATCTTAATATTTGGGCGGTAATTTAATATTAGAAATAATATTGGGTTATACCCTTTCTAAACTCTTGAAAATGCAAAATGTTTCTACGATGACTACACCGCCCATGGAAGAATTGTTTTTTTAGTAATCGATCTACCAATTACCTTATTCATTAATTTATTTTTAATCAATGAGATACATTAATTAACTTAATATGATCCATGAATTGAGTTTTTTAATTAGAATAAACTAATTAATAAATTGAACAATTAACACAAAAACACAAGAGGTTGAGATTTGTGTAAATTGTGAGAGTGCAAGCTTAATTGGTAAAACAAGACAACACAGGATATATTTGTAGAGTTAAAATATAATCCCTAAAAAAAATTAATCCTCATTTTATAGAATGGATATATGCCCTAATTTACCACTAACCATAAGCTATACTTAGGACGTCAATCAGAGGAGGGTGTTGTGATTGTGTGTTCTGAAGCTAGCCTAGGTTTTAACTCTTTTCATCTTTGTGGTAATGTTAACTCCCGTAGGGTTTGAGGGCTAAAAAATTAGGGGATCATAATTAAGTGGATATTAATTTAAATTATAATGATTAATAATTAAGTGAATAGGTAGAGTTAGATTGATTATACCTTTTAAAATATTTTCTAAAAAACATCTTCTTATAGTATCTTTTTAATTGAACTTAATTTCAAAAATAAAAAAAATGAAATCTTCTTCAGCAAACTTCTTCATTTTTTATAAATGATAAACAACACCCCACCCCCCACCCCCCACCCCTCATCATTTATAGTAGTGTTTTTATGTTATTTAATTTTATTTTCAAAATACCTTCAATATGTTGTCTTAAATTACTTCCTCCTTTGAGAGACAACTTTGGTAAACCACTCTATTGTATCTAAATAACCCAAAACTGAACATCATTTGAAAGCGCCCACAACAACACCTTTCACCCATCTATATCCAGATGATCCCAAATTGATTATAGTATAAAGGGGTCTTCTAAGGACTACATGATTGATGATCTCTAATCCACCCTTCCTCTAGCTTAGGGGCATCTAAATCCCTTAAGAACAGACTTCTAGGTCTCAGTATGTCAGGCCTCACCACTCAGGAGGATTGGAGGCCACTCGGTGTCTCACATTCCTAACCTCAGCCTTTGGAAACTAAGGAAACAAGCTAGGGAACAAGGTTTTTTCTGGACCCTTGGAGCTCATTCATTTGAATGATAAATTTTTATTTAATATAAACATTCCATCTAAATTAAATTAACAATTTTATTTAATTTGAAAATTTAATAAAAATTAAACATACCATTTGAAAAAAGGTCCTTGCCTAAAGTGGAAATCTCATGCATCGTATGACACATAAAATGAAGCATAAATCCATAGGGATAGTTTGTGCGACCACCAACCGTATACTGGATATTTTTCAATTTGTTTTACGAGACAATAAACTAGTTTCTAAGGAACATATAAGATTTTATGGCCTCTCCCTTGATCAAATGAGCATGTCTCAATGTCTTCAGCTCATGCCCTAATCCAAACATAAATAATTAATTAATTATAGAATTTATAATTAATTATTTAAAAATTTTCTCATAATAATGTTGGATAACTCATCAGGCATCTAATGATCACTAGTTCTTCAAGCAAGGGGTTGTCGTCCAGCCACAACACACCTCAAGAACCCAAGTCGAGAAAACCCCACAAACTATACTAACAATTTCATCATTAAAAAAATTCAATTTTAGTGAAAACCCAAATAAAAATATAAGGAGTGGCATACCTTGATGAGAGAATAAATAATGGAAGGTGAAATTATCTTGGGTCATCCTCTTCTTAAGTTATATGAAATCCCATTCAAAAATAGGTTATTTCATCATTATTAAACGAAATTTCTATTTTTGACCAAAATGGGTACAACACCAAAATTAGTGGGAAGAAGAAAGATAAGATACAGGAGGGAAAAGAGGAGTTTTTACCTTCTTTAATCATAAAAACACCTAACAAGCATGCCCCAGATAAGGGGTAGAATAAGGGGGAGGGTAGTGAATCTCCTTATCATGCATGAAAATAGGGAGGGAGAAAGGGAGATTCCCTCCCCCCCCCCCATAAAACTTGAAGGGGAATGGGGGTCATTTTGACCCTTTAATGCCTCCAGTGGCTAGCCAGTGGTGACAGAATCCCATTAGGATACTATTTGTAGCCACTGTCTAGTCATTGGAATCCTACATCCTAAGATGTAGTAGCCCCCCAGCCAATCTCAACACCCTCCCAAGACCCCAGGACTTCTCTCAGTAATTCTTCCAAGTCCCAAACACCTCTTTTGAGGTATCTCAAGCCTCAAAACTCAATTCAAAACCCTGGTTCCCAATTAAACCCAGCCACTAAATCCAAAATTCAAATTTCCATTGAATTTTTAAGGCTTGTATGAACAAGGAATTTTACAACCTCCCCGCCTTATTAATTATCATCCTCGAGAAGTCTTTATGGAAATCCAAGTGAACGTCGAATCCTATCTTGGTCATGAATTCCCTCTCAAATGGACACATTCTACTTTGAATTCCCAATGAGCATTTGGAGCTCCACTTGAACATACGACACTTAAATCATCAAAATGAGAGCTAGTGCTTATAACCACCATAGAAACACTAATACATCACTTAATTAATCCCTTATATCCTAAGACACAACTATTTCATCATCTCATTCATCACCCATTCCCTGGTGGACCCCGTCATGGGACAGATGACATAATGGAAAATTCTAAACCATCATTACTTTCCCCATTGGAATTTCTTTCCAAACTAAATTACTTGAATCCTAGTGATGATCTGGGAATGGTTTCTAACACAACACACCTGATCACATAGGAGAACATTTCTCCTAATTCTTGATTCTGATCTGAATTGGTCAAACTCCGATCACACTGGACTTTCCTTCAAAAGCCCTGGACAATCCTCAAAATGATCCTATCATAACCTATATATCGTAATTGATGTGGTTATAGTATCTCCACATCTAACACCTAAAAAAATCTTCTCTAGCTGACCATTCTTAAAACTCTTGACTCATCCTACTGACACATTCCAAAACCTGGTCATGATGCCTTTCTCTCCGAAGTCATACCATTATCTTATAATAATTCTCATCGAATCCCATACCTAAATTATAGTAAAATTCCCTAGATTAACCATCCACTTTCCATTTCCACCATTGTGTAACATCAATAATTCCAATTCACTTCTTATCTAAAACCCACTCAGATTATCAGAATCCATCCCAAGCATGATGCCCACACTTAGACCCGACCAATTTTTCCATGCTCGGGTCCATCAAACACCAGCATCAGAATGCCAAAATGACCATCAAATGACCATTCTTGTACTCCCATGACACTTCTCACATGAGGTCCACACACTCACAACTGATATCCTACTTCCCACCTTGTGAGAATCCTTATCATAGCACTATCTAAATAAGCTGATGATATCCATAGCCCATGCCCCATCCATTATCGAACATAATGACTAGCATGGCCAAAATTTATCATTTCCAAGAACCAATGTAAACATCACTTATCACTCATTTCTAACCCAAGGAAATATCTTCCATGGACTTTGCTGAATTCAACTCATAAAGGGGGTCACCGTCATCAAGTCATTCTTTGGATGATTCCATTATCAAACATGTGCCACTCCTCCTAATCCACTATCACTATATTCTATGAAATGCCTATCTAGGATAAACCCAAATTGGTCATTCCAACTCACCTAATCCACTTTTGATCTCTACTCCACCATGGAGATACATATATGATATTATCAAGATATTAAGCTTCTATACCCACAAGCATATCATTAATTACCATTGATTCTCGTCCCACCCATAGTCATCACTAATTCAAATAGTACACTCATGTCCTTATAAATCACACTACACAAAGTCCAAACTGACCATACACCATGGAATGTCATCCTAAATACACTAAGAGCTAACTTGGAACTCTTATTAAAAATCAGAAACCTTACCCATTCCATGATTTACCCAGATAACCACCTATATCATAGTGTTGTCTTATCACGATAGGTTCCCACCCATGATGTAAGGAATTTCAACCTCATCTACATACTTATCTGCCACCCGATTCTATTACAGTCATGAGAATCCACCCATGCTATGACTATGCTACTAAAAACACCCATTGGTCAATGTGGTTAGGTACCCGAACAATTCTTCCCATTAAATCCAGTCACAATACCCAAGCACTCTAGGTACTTCCTCAAAACCAAGGGAATCATCTTTCCCATTCCATAAACCGTGATCACCTCTCATAGGTATCAAACCCTAAATCACCTTCTTATACTTCTACCTCAAAGAAAATAAAAAATATGGGTTAAACCCTCTCATGGGTATCCCTCATTCAAACACAACTCATCGAGTCACTAAACACGGAGTCATATTGCAAGGTCTATTGGTCATCCACTTAGCCAAAAGGTTAGGTTTCATGAATGGTCATGAGGACTAACCACCTAGCCCTACAAATTAGTTCTCATAAAGGAAACAACTCACAAGGTTTCATATATGATCCTGTATCAAAACTCACTACAAGAAAACTGCCATTTAGCGGCAGTTATTTTTTGCGTTTAGTAGTAGTTTAAACCGCTGCTACATGGGTTAGCATCGGTTTACAGAAACTGCCGCTAAATTTGGCGTCGGAAAACTATTAGTAGCGGTTTTTTCCATTTAGTGGCGGTTTAAGGGAATCATTGTAGCTGCCTCATTTCGCGACGGTTCTCGTCACTTTAGCGGAGGTTTTTATGCGCCCGGGATTTTATTTTATTAGTGGCAGTTATAACCTCCACTACTAAAATAAAATCTAGCGGCCGTAAAACCGCCACTAAAGTCACGAGAACTGTCGTTGAATGCACGTGGGTGATTCGACTCAGTAGCGGCGGTTTTAACCGCCGCTAAACGTATATAATACTTACGTTTAGTGGAAGTTTTAACCACCACTACTGTCTTACCTGTATACTCTTCGTGGTGGTTAAAACCGCCGCGAAAAGCTGACCTGAAAAAAAAAATTCTGCTTCCACTGCACCACTTTCCTGAAAAACAAATCAAACCAGACACAATATCATAAAATAACATCAACTCAATGAAGTTTTGGACTTTTCAAGGATTTTTTTGGATATATTGATGAAGAGAGGACTATGTTTATGGCCACCCATGGGGTGTGATAATCCCTTGAACATGTGAATTTAGTTATTAAATGATAAATTTAAGGGTTTATGAGATTAAACCAATTATAGATATTTTTAGCATGTCAAAATTGAATAAGTGGTTGTTTATCATAACTTTTATGGTTAAATGGGTTGTGAGATAACTAAGGGGATAAATAATGAATGGAAAATATGGGAATATCCTTGTTATAAGATGGAATTGAAAATATGTACATTGGCTTTTGTTATGAATTAATAGTAAAATAGAATAGTTATGAAAATACGTTAAGTGAAGTGAAAGTGATAAACTATGTGAATATTAGTGAAATGAAATAGGCTCACCCTTAATATTGTAATTTTTTAAAAAGGTCAAGTGTGTTTGAACTTGTGGAATGTGTATTGATGGATTAGTAAATGATGAGGGACACAGTAGATCCCACCCATGGGTAAGAATTTTTTTACAATGAATTCCTTATCTTTGATGTGGGATGGATAGACATGAAATTTGACATAATGAACTTGATATGATGTATATGGAGTTTCCTATGCTTGGATAGTGTATTGACATGGCTTTCTAGGAACTAAATCCTATGTGTATGATATGAGTGAACTGATTAGTACACCATAGTATATGAATTTGAAATGATTAATGAATTACCATTATTGTTAATAAAAATGTAAAACCCATTTATATTAATGGAATATAATTTTGACATGGCTGAAGAAGATTTGGTGGGATTTGATGTCATGATAAAACCGAAGGATATACAGGGTTAAATGCTTGATATTTAATTGTGGAACTTGTTTACCTTTTCTTCCTTATTCATTATTTAATTGTACTTATGTATACAGTATTATTGTTATTATATTATTTATTTGTTTAGACACTATTGGTGGTGTCCTATTAACCTATACTCACACCCTTTTTAGGATTCCATTAATACTTGAGTATATCTCATGGTTATAGGGAAGTATAAGGGAAAAATCCTTTTGATAGATGGTTGGTTTGGGATATGGTATGGACCATGTATGAGGGAACTGGATGGACATCAAGACCCATTTTAGGATTTTTATGGGGTTTTTTATTTTTTTTCCATAACACATAACACTTGTATGAACTGAAATGTTTACTATATTAGTTGCGGGGATTTACCCAATTTTTGGAATTGAATACATCATGCATGATTATTCTTAAAACATAATTGGTTATCATTTAAATTTATTTATACTATTTTTTTACACTATTAAAGATGGTATATTATCCCCACATACCTCATTGGACCCTCAATACTAGTAGTAATCCTCTTGTATATGAGGAGGCATTCCTATAGTTATGTGGCACATTGGTTTGGGGAACCAGTTTAGTGGAACCTAGGTAATGGCGTCACAATGTTGTATCAAATCCATTTTATTTTCTATTGAATAATTTTTTTGAAAGTTTTATATGATATTAAGGTGTTTCTGTCATTGTTAATGTGTTTTTTTATGGGATTATCTAACCCATATATGGGGGAAAACCCAGGTTCTTGGTGTGGGATTGTTGTTCTTGTTGTTTGATGTTATAGTTGGATGTTATTTCACCTTGGGTGATATTCTAGCTGTGAGATATTATTGTTTTATAAGGTTTTATTCATGGAACTACATGTAATTTTTTATATATTCATGAATAATTTTAGGAAATCAGGATTTATATAACATGAATCATATTAGGCTCAAATAGAAAACAAGGTTATGTTTGTGTTATGGAAAATGAAAATCATTTTCTATTGGTTTCATAGAAAATAGTTCCTAATAAATAGTTATCAATCCACATGTTTTTGTGATTCATGGTGTCATAGGATACCAACGCCAGAAGGGTTTACCTTCTTGGATGATGATATTGAATAATTACATATTATAATATTAGGCATCAAGAATTTATTCAACACATCAACAATGGGTTTAACTCCTAGTCATCTAAAATCTAGACTACCAATTCAAACACAAGCCTAACTGGAATGATGTATACCACAATCAAGAAATCAAGACATAAAAGGAAACATCATAAATCAATAAAATTCATAAAAGGAAACATGAGAAATCAAGAAAATTTTAGGACATGAAAATGTTTGGTGGAAACTATGTGCCACACATGGTATATATACAAACCAACTGTTCCCATATTTTTTCAACACATCAACAATATAAATACTCATGGTCCGATGATGTATCATCACCCTCTCCACCTCCATATCGACTTTCTTCTGTCACCTATAATAACATTATATTAAAAAATAAATATTGTTGCATATTTATATTAAAACTTAAAACTAATGAAAGTTTGAAAACTAAATGATTTTTATTTTTTGTGATTTACCTACTGACCACCAGTCAATGAACTACCACCGGGGGAATATATGCTCATGTGTTGATGTATATCAGTCATCGCTTTTTGTAAAGAGGATATCTGAGCCCCCTGATCTTTAACTGTGATTCGTAGAGAAGCAATCTCCCTCTGATAATATTCGGGTATGGACTAACTATAACTAGGAGTAGATGCAGCTAGAATCCCTAGTGGCATTATAAAGACCTCAGATAGTACGGGTCTGAAACCCATCCCGCGCATTCTACCAGGATGCTCCTTCCCAAGGACTTTAGCAACTAGGTCATCCTGGGAGACTGAGTAGGATGGCCCAGGATTGGCATCCCATAGTTCTTTAATTTTTACCTATAAATCAAATATCAACATATATTAACACACTAAAAACTGATAATAAGTTATTATAATAAAAAATTCACTTCATACCCCAACTTCTTTGGCAGGCTCATTAACAAAACTTCCATCTGATTTTTTGTGAACATCCAACCACAGTTCAGTTCGGGATGCTTCGTGCCCTAAACTCTGTGACTGCATTAAGCAAAGATAAATCAAAAAATAAATATATTAAATATATGATATTTTCTTATAAATATTTAAAATAATTACAAGATTACCAATGTCTTTTAGCTTCTAGAAAATCTTTTTGAGCATGCAGTGTGAGGGATGACTTGCTTAGCCCGGTTTGATGCATTCTGTCTTGAGAGATCCTGAAATAAATAAAATGAAATTTAACAGTAATGTATTCAATGTCGTCTTCTCTTCATATACATGTATAAATTTAAAATGAGGATAATATAATAATATATATTTCAATACCATCCACTTCTCATCACTATGTCTATCAACAAAAACTTTCCACTGTTCTTTCGGTACCCCACTGGGTAGATTCTCATATATTTGTTGCACGGTCAACGAAGTATTGTTGACATCACACCACAATATACATTTTAAATCTTTCCATTTCTTACCAAGATTTTTCAACGTCCACTTCTATGCTATCACATCAGCAACTGTAAAGTGGAAGAATATATGTATAAAGAAATTCATTTTTAACATATTAGTAACATAACATTCAATTAAACCATAATGTAATAAAATTACCTTTATTTGGGAATCAAAAACTTCATTTTTCTAGATTGGAGGCATATGTCACCAATAATCATAAGAAATAGGAAGGGAAATGGGCCCCGCTGCCAGCTGGCCTAGAATCTGTCCAAGTAACCCTACGGCATCATCCGTAGGGACCCCATAAGAATTAAATGGCATGACTATCTTCTCGCCATTCATATTCCAAACATCTGAACTTTTTATGTTTTTCTCCATGGTTTCATTTTTTTCATCTTCAATGAGGAAACAATTAGTATAAACAAAATGCAATAAATTTATTTAATTAAAATTTGTACCTATGATAGTGACACTCTAGTATGTCTATGATGAACTGGAAGGGGCGTGTCTTCTCCCCACTAATTAGGCTTCTGAAGGTGGAGTCGACGACTCAACCTCTAATGGGACACCCACAGATGGTGTGAGAGATGGTGCAGGGGGAGATGGTGCAGGGGTATAGGCAGCTGGTGCCTCAGATGTCATGGGGAGGGAGCCAGATGGATCATCACCTGTCGCAGAACTAGATGAAATAGTGTACCACTTCTTCCTTGGAATTCTTGTCATTTAATCAAATAAAATTTAGTTCATAATATATATTTCAAAAATATTATGCAGAAAAGAAAATTAAAAATGATAATAGATTCCCGGTACTAACAGACAAAATATATATAACAATGATAATGAATGACTGTAGAAATGAAACAAGTGGTTACTGAATGAATAAATAATTGTGCATACAATCATTTTCCCCTTCAATCATGTCGGTTTCCTTCTCCATTGATTTATCCACTTCATTCATCCTTTCTAGACTAATATTTTCAATATCATGATGGACAAATAATTCTGCTTCATGTTGTTGATGAAATTCAATTTCAGAGGTCAAATCTTCCACTTCATTACCCACGTCATACAAATCTCTTTGTATTACGTGAACAACAACACTCCACCCTTCATCCACAACATCATTCACATAATATACAATTTTTTCTTGAGATTCTATGATATATGGATCATGCAGTTCATGATCACCAACATCCATCAAGCGAGAGAAGTTCACAGAAATAAATTGCAAGGAATCTCTTTTAACACCTCTGATAATATCGACCCATTTTCATTTGAATAAAACAACAGAAAAAATGTCCATGGTATTTTAATTCAATAATATCATGTAGCTTTCCATTGTATCCCACTTCATCAAATGTAAATATACCACTATTCTGTGTTTTCAAACCCACTTCTCGATCAACTTTATGAAATCTAAAGCTATTCACATTATAAGCGTCGAACTTTCTAACTTGTTTTATAGGACCTCTAGCAAGAAACTTCAAATATTCCAAAAAGTATTCTCGAGTATCAATATTTATGATTTGAAAAAAGAAATATAATTTAATAGATTTACAAAATGTATGTGTCAAAATAATATTCGTATTTATTTCAATATTTATGAACTTACATGTCATGCAAACCATTCTACAAGCTCTTTATTCATAGCTTTCGTTTATCTTTCTCATTTCGTGATCGGCCTCTCATTTTTCTCTTTGTTTGTATCCTAAACTCTTCAATAAATGGATCTGAAATTTCACTATTCAATAGCACATATCTATGTGCTTGTAATAATTCCAATTATGTCAGTGTCACATTTGAGGTCCTCCCAACTGATCGGCCAATAGCAGGAAATATTTTTGATTTCTGATGAATTTGAGATTGAGTTGATGTGTCATCAACACGTACAACTCAATTAAATCTTGTCTCAATATCATCCAAATATCTTGAACAAAAGGTAAGACACTCCTCAGCCAAATAGCCTTCAGCAATAAAGCCTTCTGGTTGAGCTTTATTTCTCATGTATGCTTTCAAATGCCCAAGATATTTGTGAAATAAAATAATAATATTATGCATTTATTTAAATTACAAAAAAAAATTAATTAAATGAAAAACATATAAATAAAATACCTCTCAATTGGATACATCCATCGATAATGAATGGGGCCTCCTAATTTAGCTTCCTCAACCAAGTGCACAGTTAAATACATCGTGACAGTAAAAACGATGGAGGAAAGATCATCTCCATTGCACAAAGGGTCAATAAAAACCACTCCTAGAGGTTTTCAAGCTGAAATGGATGTAGAGATTTCTCACATAATTGCCTAAAAAATGTGCAGAATTGGAGTACAACGCAATAACTTTTTTAGGTGATAATGTATGCAATGTCAATGGTTGTAACTATTGTAATAAAATATGTGAATCGTGAATTTTCAATCCATGTAACTTACGATTCTTCAAGTCAACACACCTCGAGATGTTACTCGAATACCCATCAGATACCTTCAAGTTATTTTAAATTTGAAGTAATGTATCTTTATCCCTATTTTTCATTGAAAAAATGGTCGGAGCATACTTTTCATTCTCATCTGGATAGAGATCATGTTTTATATTCATTAGTTGTAAGTCTTTGCGATCATTGAGAAGATCCTTTGACTTTCCAAGCTCATTAAGTAATGTGAAAATCAAATTATCATATAAATTCTTCTCAATATGCATCACATCAAGATTGTGCCTCAAAAAATTAAATTCCCAATACGAGAGTTTAAAGAATATACTTTTTTTCTTCCATTTTTGCATTCTGATTTCACCTGATGATGCACTTCGGACCCGTTTTCCGCTATCATTCAAATGATGAACCTTCCCAAATTCTGTTTCAACATTTTCAAGTTGTGTCAATATTTCAGAACCAGTTAACAACTTTGGAGGTGGTCTATGATCAATGGAACCATTAAATTTTGATCTGTTCAGCCAAAATCTATGAGATGCATCAAGAAATCTTCGATGGCACAAAAAGCACCATTTTCTACTGTGAGGTAGCTGTTTGTGCTCAAAATCAAATTTACAAACGGGACAAGCCAAACCCGTGTAAGTGTTACAACCAGATAAATTCCTAAGCCCAGGGAAGTCACTAATGGTTCACATTAAAGTAGCATGCATTTTGAACATTGTTTTAGAAGAAGCATCAAATGTCTCAACACTGTTTCTCCATAACTCCTTCGATTCTTCAATCAAAGGCTGGAAGTATACATCAAAATCATTTCCAGGAATTTGTTTCCCAGGAATAATCATCGAAATGATAAAATATTTTTGTTGCATACACATCCATGGAGGCAGATTATAAGGGATCAAAACAACTGGCCAAATGCTATAACTGGTACTCAAAGTCCCAAATGGGTTGAATCCATCGGAATCCAATCCCAATCGAACACTCCTAGGATCATCTGAGAAATATAGATGTAATAAATCAAATGTATTCCAAAATTGGGAATCTCATGGATGTATCATTAACCCATCATTGTTTTTATCTACAAAATTCCACTTCATGTGTTCGGTGGTTTTCGATGATAATAATAATCTTTGCAATCGAGGCTTCAAGGGAAAGTAACGCAAAACCTTTGCAGGTGTGTTCCTTTTCTTCTTCTCCATGAAATTATGTTCATTCAGACTTCCAACATCACCCTCTGACTACCATCAAGAAGAATAAAATTTCTTGAAATTTTTTCTAATTGAATCCTCTCCCCAATAAAGCATACAATCATTGGGACACGCATGTATTTTTGTATAATTCAGACCAAGCTTGTTGACAACTTTTTTCATATCATAAAAATATTCTAGGATTTTTTCTTTAGGAAGTGCATCATGAATCAATTCCAATATCATAGACATTTCCTTATTTGTAATTCCACATAGACATTAGATATGGTAAAACTTCAGTAGAAATGAAAGCTTTGAATATTTCAAACACCCACTATACAACTCTTGATTTCCATCGTCAACTAAATCATGAAACACATTTTTCTCAGTGAAGTTTTCTCCTACATTTGGATCCATAGAATAAAGAGGAGGATCCAATGATATGTTACAATATTGATCTGCTTGTGTTACTGTCTCAAAAACATCACTTGTCATGTTGCAATTTGTAGCACCCTCTTATGGTTGTTCTGATATGTTTTGATGCTGATAGTGGTGTCTTATAGTGCCGAATGCATCATTTAGGAGGTTTTGCATTTCATTTTCCATTGTTGACGAACTTGGGACCTCATTCTGTGGATTCACATCAATACTCAATCATTCTTTAACGTTCGATTATATATTCCAAACCCAACACAAATATTGACCAGGGAATTTCTTCAGTATTAAATGTTCATAAACTTCATCTCTCTTCAACCATGTTCTAAATTTACATTTAAGACATGGACATCTTATTCTATCTTCAACGGATCGATCAGAAATTGAAAAATCTAAAAACTCATTCAAACCCTTAACATACTAAGGTGTGTTCCTCAGTAATGTGATCCAGCTTTTATCCATGTATATCACAATGTGCCTACACAATAATAAAATAAATTAAAACACATAGTTACTACTAAATAGAGAAATATAATCATATATACGATAGTGTAAGATTAAAAAAACTTAATATAATAAAGACGAGACCCTGAGTTAGAACATGATTTTGTGGAAGTTGTTAATAGACCTGTAAATGTGGAACTTCATTAGGTAAATCATTTAATAGAACTTCTAAAATATAATCCACTGACATTTTAATGGGATTTTAGACCCAATAAATCAGATGTGTTTTCATATAAGAGGTCCAGTTTTTTTAACATTAATGGGAAACCAGATGAGATAAACCTCAAAGTTGGAATGAATATTCTTGAGTACCTGATGCTAGAATGATTAGACATAGTTGTTTTGGATATGTTGTTTCAATACCTCACTTGTAAATGATTTGTATACTTGTAATGTAAAATAATTATTCTTGAAAACCATTGGGGTAATAAATGTATAATAATTTGTTAAATTTGAACATGTATGTTTATAAGAGATTAAATATACTTCAAAATTGACTCACCTTGTTCATTGTTCATGAGAGGAAACACCTAGAAAAGGACTGAATGAATAGATCATTATTTAAGGTATCCAAACTAAGGATCTATCAATATTTTTAATGTTCTATATTACATGACACCTAGAAATAGATAATAAGGAGTTGGTTGGATGAAGAGACTTTGGATGGAATATTAGTGTAGGAGACACCATTGTTCAGATATGTGAAACTAGGAGCATCAACATGGGATTTAAACACAATATGTAGAGTTAGTCATATGATAGTAATGTAAGAGAAAATCAATCAATGGAATGAGTTTCTTATAATCCATATCAAATCAATTGACCAGGTTTTTTATAGTACATCTTGAATTTACACATGAATAATTAATTCATATCACCACTATAGGATTTACACCTTTGTTCCATGAATGAGAATCTTAAAAAATATTTTCATAAAATTCTATGACCAGTTGGTGCAACAAGATCAAATCTACCTCTGGTTTTGTATGCTCAGATGGAATAGTCCTATTAGACTAGTTCTTAACAAAAGACTTAGGAAAACTAAGAGGCATCTAGGAACAATTAATTTTATTAGGATGGGCCTCATTAGAGAAGCAATAACTATCTTTTGACATTTGAGAAGTAGTTTTATACATAAGTGAAGGATATCGTGAACAAGAAACATAATTCTTATATGGTTTGGGGTACCATTTGTCTAAATATGGAAATTATGGATATCATATATGATATTTTTGTATTGGATACATCCGTCATTATTCTATTGTTAATCAACATATGGAAACTATTCCTCCTACCATCAGTGTCAACACACCTCATAGATAGTGGTAGTGAGGAGGATTGAAATGGATAGAATTCTACATGACTATTATTTTAGTATAATTTATCTAGTGTATTCAGATCATATACATGTATTTCATTGATTTAATCTTTTTTATGAACTACATGGTGAGATTTAAAGTTGGTATAGTCCACCAAGATTATTAGGTAGTGTTCACATATCTATACAGATATCTTCATGAATTCACTTGGGATTTAGTTCTAAATATAGTTAGAATTAAAGATATACTAATTGTGGTTGGAAAAATCAAAGACTAGTTAGTGTTAAAAAATTGATTGCTGCTAATGAAACATGAAATGTAACTCTTCTTATCATAGTGGATTGACACACCAACATCTTTCCAAATGATTTCTCTAGGTCACCATCCAATAATGAAATAATATATTATATCAATCTACTTCAATGATCATTCCCATAACTGACTATTTATATCCCATTTATAATGAATAACCCATTAACATGTATTCCATTTACAATCGCAACTCATTTATCACATATATCAATTTCATACCTTAACCCATTTAACACAATCACATTATAATAAATGCCCCCTTATTTTATGTCATCAACAAAACACATTTATCACTTATTTCATTTAATAAAACAAGTTAACATGCCAACCTAATTGTCAGGGGTTCTATCTCACTAACCCATATATCATTTAAATGACTATGTTCTCAACATATCTTTAAATCAAATCATGGAATAAAACACAATTCAAGATACTCAATTGAAATAATCTTGAATCCACCCTTCAAAAAACAAGTCTTTCTATTTTAAATACTCAACATGTCCCAAGAATTTCATTTCTATTTACAACCATAAAAGGGGATTTTAAATCATTTTAAAAAAAGGGGAACCACACCCTCATTTATAATCACCATTTGAAATCTATTAAGATAACCCCTTTTTTCCTATAACATTAAGTTCAACACCTCCTTTTGAAAACAATACCCACTTTCAAAACATTGTTGTACTTCATGGAAAACCATAACCAAATCAAAGTGAAAAATGCTTATTTTAATCCATTTCAGAATCTAACTAGGAATTTCAAAAAAAAATACCAATTCCATATTTCAAATATCCTATTAACCTTGACTACATACCAACTTACAATTATCTACCCATTCACTTTCATAATTACATTATTGCAACATTTTAAAAAATATTGCACCAACCTTAAGGGGTTTTCATAGCCCAAGGGTAGACCTAGGTACGATCTCAAACATAAATGGACCCAACAGAGTCCTTAGAGGGTTTCATACATCAATCTGAGTCCTAATCTCACTTTTCTTACTCAGGAACACAAAACATAGTAAAGAAGTAAATTGGAACAACCACATATACATATAATACATGAAGTTTATGAGAAAAATTTTCCATACCACCTGGGGTCGCGGGGTCATCGGGGTCGCGGGGGTCCGGGGTCGCGGGGTCGCGGGGTCGTCGGTGTCGCGGGGTCGCTGGGGTCGCGGGGGGATGGGGTCGCCGGGGTCACGGGGTCACAAGGGTTGCGGGGGTTGCGGGGGGGCCGAGGTCACGGGGGAAGCGGGGGAAGCAAGGAGAAGTGAGGTCGGGGTGGGGGGGGAAGGGTCAGCAGCGTTAAAAAAATGTTTCATGGTGGTGTATGATAAACCACTGAGAAACCATTTTAAAAAAATGTTTAGCGGTGGTTACCAAAACCGCCGCTAAAAACCCACCACTAAAACCAATTTCTGTTGTAGTGACTCATGACATCGACATGCCCAACACATACTCATGGGGTATCACATATGGTCGAACCACATGTTGAGTATCACCCAAATCAAGGTCACCCATCCTATCTGAGACATATACACATAAGACTGATCCCTAGAGTACCACATCTCACTTGTCAATAGTACACATGCATGGAATCATCTAGACGATCCGTTTCAAAACAAACACACAATTCGGTTAAGTACAATGTCACTCCAACCTATACAGTAAAACATCATATGGGTTGTTACTAAAATTTTAAATAATTGAACCAAAACAAAAAAACCCACAAGGGGGTCATCATTAGGCATCCAATACCATACCAACCCACTGTGGTCACTTTAACTCATGTACATGAGGACTTATTCATCATCCTCAAAGTTGAGTGTCTCACCATAGATCCACATGAACTAACATCATAAGGAAAATTCATATACAATTCAGCCCAGTTGAGTATAATTTCACCAAGTAATGATATATAAAAACATCATATGGGTATTTTTTGACACTTTAAACAATTAATCCCTATTCATTAGTGAAATAAAACACTATCAGGCCAATATTTCATGTAAAGCCTATATGTTTGATATGATGCATGAGATGCCTCTTGAATTTAAAATCCAAGATCCAAATCCAATCAATATACTCTTTACAATGGTACAAGAGCTAAAATTATATAATAAAACAAGAAACTCAAATTTCTATGTGTGTATCTCAATGTGAAATTCATATACAAAGATAACATCGCAAACCAAGAACATCAATTCCAGCTCTGATGACCTGGACTTCCTATCGGAACAAGTGTTCTCGATGCACCAATCTGATATCCATCATAGGATCCAATGCATTTCTAAATATCTAGTATAACAAATCCTAAAATAGTTAAAAATAATAAAACATCTTTGATACCACTTTATAACATCCCAAATTGTCTCACACTATGAATAGAAACTGGACGGGTTCACCACATGACCTCAAGCATGCATCCCCATACACCAAAGGTTATCAACCAACATCGAGGGTAAAAGGTGGTATTGTGTGGAGACTATACCCCTTATATTAGAGTGTACAATAATAGATAAACAACCAAGTATCATACATCAAAAATAAATATCCATCAGTGTATGTATAAGTATATAAAAAAATTCAGTAATAATATATTAAATGAAGTAAAGGCTCAAATGGACATTCCATGCATACACTAACTACCCACTACGTTAGTTAAATATATAGTACAAATAATAAAAAATTAAACAAAATGGATCCACTGCATATTTGATCCAAACCACATCCAGTCTCTTGATATCATCCAAGTTATCTGATCTTATCATTAGAAACCTAACTTGGGCCTCATCCTAACCTGTTTCTTCAACTATGTTGATGTCTTCTTAGGTACCCAAGTGTAGTGGTGTTCCGATAAGGGTGTGAGTACAAAAATAATAAGGGTACCAATAATGTGGTCTCATACTAATTGGACATCCACCTTTTTGATTCTTATGTTTGTGACCCTGATTGACCATACATGTTTCATCCAGTATTGGGGTATCTCTAAGCATTTCATGATGATCTTTCATCCAAAGTAACATGAAGGATATAAATCTAGGGTATCCTAGATAATCCTCATTACTTTGGGTGCCTATCCCATGGTAGTCCTATCATCTAGGACCTTAATCCAAGGCATCCCATGTCATGTCATCATGACTTCAGAGAGGAGGCTTGAAGTAGTCCTACCATGAGCTCCAAATCCATGGTAGCTCATATCATGTCCTCATGACTCTAGGTATGTAAATCAAGTCCAAACTATCATGAGCTCCAAATTCATGGAATCTCCTATCATGATCTTGGATCCAAATCCATGGAAACCCCTATCAGTATCTTAGCCCCAAATCCATAGAGGATGAAACACCGAGCTCCAACGTCATAGCAGCTTCAACCAAATTTTCTCTAAAACATGGAATCCCAACTACGTAGTTATATCCATGTCAATGGAATCCCATCCATGTCATATCCACCCTGAGGGTGCATTTAAAAAATAAAGAAACTTAGGGTTTGTTAAATTACCATATCTGTCATTTCTATCCACATCCCCTCAAGCTCACTGATCTAGTATGGGTTCCCTAGAAACACTATCTACCATGTTACATACACCCGCTCAAGGTTGGTCTGTCATCATGGAACCCAATAAGTCCCCTCAATCTCATTACAATAGAGGCACCTTCACATGGGTCCTCAGTCATTGTTATAGTCTCAAAACAATACCTAATGCTATAAGGATTATGATTATCACATCATCATAAATGGGGTAGCATGGCCTAGCTGGCTACATGGGGTCTTGCTACATTGGAAGCAATCAAAAGATGTCCATGGACCATCTTGGTCCTCAGGGTCTCTCTAGGTTAGTCCGCTCACCAAACCTAGTCTCAATTTTCCTAAGGTTAGTACACCTAGGCCCGGTCACATCAGATAGATTTAGGTCCCTTATCCCATCCTCATCCTGATAAGTGAGAATGACCCATAAACTAAAGGGGTCCTCTAAGGACAAAACAACATATGATCTCTAGTCCACCCACACCATCAACTTGGAGTCATCACAAGTCACTAAACATGGGATATTGGTTATCAGTTGGTTTTTTCTCACCTCTTATGAGGTATGGAGGAAACCCGGGGTCTCACAGTCTCGACCTAAGCCTTTAGTAGCTGAGGTGATAAGATATCACCCATGGGTTGTATCCATACCTTGTTTATCATTCATTTTATTTATAGTTTTTTATTTAATTCAATCATTACAATTAAATTAAAATATCAATTTGATTTAATTTAACCATTCAGTTTAAATTAAATATACCATTTAGAAAAAGTGACTCACCTAAAGTGGAAAGTTCGCGCATCACATGACACGTAAAATGAAGTATAAATTCATAGGGAAAGTGTGTGAGACCACCTATCTTTTACCAAATATTTTTTAATTTATTTTATGAGGGATGGTAGTAGATTCCAAGTCCTTTCTAAGCTTGTCCAACCTCTTCCTTGATCAATTAGGCCCATACCAACATCCCAAGATGCTACACCAATCCAAATACCAATAATTAATTAATTATAAAATTTATAATTAATTAATTAAAAATCCACTCAGAATAATTTAAGATAACTCTTCAGGCATTCAATTATCAATGTTTCTTCAAGAAAAGGGGTTTTGACCACCCCTATAACACCCCCAAACCCATGTTGATAAAAATCCCTGACTTGTACCACCAATTTATTCATTAAAAAATATCAATTTTAATGAAAACACAAATAAAAATAAAAGGTGTTTCTTACTTTGATGAAATGATGAATGACAAAAAAAAATATTTCGTCTCGGGCAGACCACTTCCTTAGTTGTATGAATGACCCTTTGAAAATGGTATATTTCTCCATTCTCTGGTGAAATCACCATTTCCAACCTAAACTTAGGAAATTAAAAAATCAGTAGGAAGAAGGGGGAGAAGATAAGGGGGGAATAAGATAAGATTGTACCTTTTTTCATCATCAAAAATACCCAATAAATACACACCATACAATGGTTATAAGAAATTGGATAGTGTTTATGACCTCTTATCATGCATGCAAATGGGGGTGGTGAAAGGTACTTCTCCCTTAAAACTTAAGAGGAGATAATGTTCATTTTTACCCTTTAATTATGTCATCAATGATTCAATTGTGGTAGCATTCCACCGGGCTCTTATCTACATCCACTGGCTAGATGGTGTGTATTTTTCACCAAAACCACTCCTAGGAACCTCTGGAGCCACTGTCCAACTCCCAAACACTTCTTTGAAGTGTATCAATCCTTGAAACTAGGTTTTTGACCCCATACCTCAATTTTACATAGACACTAATTTGAAATTTTAATTTTATATTGAATTTAGAATTCCCATATGAACATGGGATTTTAAAAAACTTACTCATTACTTGCACATCAAATACATTCCTCATATTTCTAATGATCAATAAAATTCATTATTAAAAATTCTTTATAAGTCAAAAAGTATTCGTATTGAACCAATAATATGGAACTTCAATATATTATCATCATAATAATCATAAATTATTAATAGAAATAACAAATATGGTATCATTAGATCATATACCTGGTAACATGAATGGGTGTTTTCACAAATGATAATACCAATATCACTAAACATTTCTTGAGGAAAATCCCATTTTAATTTTTGAAATCACTTATTTTAAATATAATTTTTTTTCTAAAATAATAGGAAATTAATTTTATTTGAAAAGAACCATAAAAAATTATAAATTAATATTTAAATCAAAAATTAAATGTGATGGCAAGAAAATTCATTCAACTGGTGTATGATAAAACAAATATTCTATTTACGCATTTTCTAAAAAGCAAATCATCAAACAATGACAAGAATCTTTATTTTAAACCTTTTTATAGAAAGTAAGACATGGGTAAAAATAAATTTAATAAATCCTTTTATAATCATAAAAATATTCTTGAAACCGTTTTAAAGAAAATATAGACATGGAATAAAAATATTTGAAAGGAAAATTTCAAAATAATAATTTTATAAGAAAGTCACTTACATGTAACTTACTTGTTGATTTTTCATTCAATAAGAGAATAAATGAAAAATAAACATGAAAAAACCAAAAATAATCAAAGGAGAATAAAATATATGGGGTTTAATATATTATTATCGTATAATTTTCCTAAAGGAAATATTAAAATAAACAATCATGAAATTAAATGAGACTCTAATATAAATCACTTACTATTTTGGTAACTTCTGAATAAAAACACCTTAAAAGATAAAAAAAGAATCAAAAACTTTTAATTCCATGAATAAATATGGATTTATGATAAAACATGTGAAAGGGGTGGTATATGCACCATGTAAAATAAATTTGGTACATAATGTAAAACATGGCTCACTGAATTAGAAATGAGATGAAATTACCCTCACCTCAAGTCCAACTTACTTTGTATGTACTCTTAACATCTTGTATAATAAATTAAGATTTATTATATAAATATAAAAGAAAAATATTTATACTTATAATACCATATATTATTCACTTATAATATTCTATTACCCATTTATTATGTAACACCCCGAGCTTCCACGATACGCTTCTCTTTCAATAATGCAATAGCTTGCATTGTACGCAAGTTTGAGATTCTAACACACCGCAACTAATCAAAATAGCCATTAAGAATAGTAATACCCACTTTTTGAAAATATATATATTTTATATTTCAAAATGGACTTCATTTTTGAATTTGTAATGTCGAAATTAGCCTATGTTGAATTTTTTTGTAATTTTCTGAGAACTTCCAAATTTTTATAGTGAAAAATACTTAAAACAACTTTTTTAATCAAAATAATTTATAGTGATAAATTATAATATTTAGTGGTTTTAAAGTATAATTAGAATATATTTTTACCATTTTATCCAATGGTGTTCATTAGAATTAATTTCACTTTGAAATTGGACATAAACAATTGTCAATCTTTTGATATATATTGTTTCTTAAAAACGCGCTATTTGTTGTGACAGCGGGAATCAATTATAAAATTAATTAATGCAACTTATATGTTTGTAATTTCATAAAATAGACATCATTTTTGAATTTGGAATATCAATTATAGCTTAGGGTGAAATTTTGGCATTGTTCTGAAAAACTTCAATTTTTGATGAATAGTGAAACCACTAAGTGGTAGTTAAATAACTGATTTTCCGTTTAAATGAAATATTACCACTTCTGTGATTTGATTTTCAAAAATCTGACATACACTGTTGTCATTAGGAAGTAAAATTTGGTTTAATGGGATTAAAATAATTTTTTTGTGAATAGTAACTTTTAAGTTTAATTAATTGCAATTAAAGGTAATTAGTTAAATTTAAGGTAAAAATGATATTATAAAAATATGAAAATACCTTTACACTTGTCCTAACCCTATTGGATGTGTCATGGACGACCAAGAAAATCCATGGGTCAACTTGGGGACCCCATGGAGCCACTTTGGTAGGAAAATGACATAAATAACTTTTTATTTAAAGTTAAAATAAAAATGTCACAAACATAAGTTGTTTTACTAAAACAATTTTTAAATGGAGTTATACAAGTCATATTTTTTACTTTAACAGTTCATTAGAAAGATAAAAAGATTTAATACATCATGATATTTTTTTTATAATTTTTAGACATTAAATAGATTAAATTATTTATGACACCATGATGATGCAGTGATTACCTCATTAATTAACGATTTTAATAAAATGGAAGGATAATGTAAACTCTAATCATTAAACTTGTCCAAAGACTATTGGATGAGAATATTTAGAACCCTTATCACCTTATCCTCTAATTATATAAGTTTGGGACCTTTAGAATCCGAAAATAATTGTATAATAAAGTAACATTTCATTACTTTCCAAGAGTGCCCCTCCTCTCCTCTTATAAAAGGCCCCCACCACTACCACCTTACTCACACATTCAAACCATTTGGCTCGGCCAAACTCTGCCCAAATACTCTCCCAACTTCCCTCACTTACTCCTAGAAGCCTCACTTTGGGCAGAATTCTTCCCAAGGAAGCCTTTGGATCAAATCAAAAGAGTTACCCGATTTTAAGGTAATGTCTTCTCTTATGTTATTTTGTTTTATTTTGCTTATCTAACCCCCTAAAATCTTTTTATTCATTTATTTTGTAACAAAACCAGTATCCTCAATATACTAGTATTTTTTTATAAGAATTATTCGAGCTACACTTACACACACCTACATCTAATGGTTAAAGAACATACTGTTTCTCTGGATGGCGAATTTCTGCCTCACAAAACGATGATTGTTCAACACTCATATAACACCTTCAAAGGTGGCCATTAAGATGTCACTCTATTTATACATGATATATAATATGTTTATGTTTTACTTAAGGTTCTTTATTTTTCATTTATGGCATACCTTTATTGTTTCCATTATGGGTAAACGCGATATTTTCATTTTAGGAAGTGCGGACTACCGCCCTCTCAAAGTGATTTGAATCGTTAATGCCATATATGGGATGTATAAAGGATGGAGTAAATGATATTATATATGATATTATACTGGAATTATAATATACCTTTATATCATTATGATTTCATTCCATTAAATATGAAATAGAAATGAAAGTAGTGTTCATGTGTACGTACGGCTTACCGTCTCCATGAACGGTGCATTTCATTTCTTACCTCTAAACATTATGGAATATTATAAATGCATGTATATACTGGATATATATGAGATATATGATATCTATTTCATGAATATAATTCTGGATATAATGGATATTTCACCACATGAACAACTTGTAATTATAAAAGTTTATTTTTGACTCAAGTACCAAAGATCGACAAAACGACCATTATTAACTTAAATAATTACATAATGTGGTAATAAGTGATATAAAAGGAATAAAAAACTTGAAAAATGTTATTAATCAATTATAAATTAACTCTAGTTTATTATTCAGGAGGTTAAAGAACGGTCGAGTCAAGACAGGACGCAAGGTAAGGGAACTTCTTAACCCAATTACCATTATTTGGGTTAATCTCTTAATTTCAAATTATGTCATGATAATTATTATGTCCTATCTTGTATTTGTACTTTCTTTATGTGTACTTATAGTGAATACACATAATAGAACTATTTTATTTAAAAAATTATCTTTGTAAGGACTTCGTCTCAATCTCCTTTTATTGAGGCATATTTGGTTTTATACACAACTTTCCTTTATACGGTGTATAAACCCCTTTGACTTTTACGTTTATTTAAAAGGAATCTTTTTATACGAAGCGTTTTACTAAATGACAAAAAGGAATGTTTTTATTGTTGTACATATACGGAAACAACGACTTCTCTGCCGTCGTTATTTGAGTTTCGGCTTCCTCTACAAGCCATAAATTTTTTAAATGAAAACTAAATACAAAGTTTAATTTTATTTTATTTTGTTATTGAAAATGGTTTTGATAAAATTTTTATTATATCAATGTATTGTATTTATATATTGTGATTGAAGTGTGGAAATCTTATGTTTCCTTTATGCATGTTTTATGTGATACAATTATGTTATGGTTTATGATATGTTTAAACCTGTTCATATGAGGAATGCATTGGACTTAATAAGTGACGGGTGGAGCCCGCTATAGCTCCTCGATGCATCGGTAGGTCTCATGAGACAAACTAGTGTCTTGGCATGAGGCCTTGACAAAATCTTATTTGTAGTCTTGGCACGAGGCCTTGGCTACGTGGTTATGATAGTCTGGAATTATGCATTCCATCATTATGAAGGTGGTTATTGATATTTCATGTGATTATTCAGCCAGTAGAATATTCATGTGAATAATTAAATGGCATTATCTCTTTTTACATTTTCCATATTATGTTGAAGTTCAAGTTTAAAAGGATTTTGTTTTAGTTATACATTGCCTTAAATGTTTATGTTTTTTGATGAAAGCTTCCGCTATATTGTTATCCTTACTGAGCATCTGAGCTCACCCCTTTCAATGTTTTAATATTTTCTAGAATGTGAAGAAGTATTGTATGAATGACCTTAAGGGATAGTCAGAAGAGGATATGAGTGTGGACTATGGAGACTTTGTTATTATAGTTTTTCACTTTATGATGTAATGTAACATTTATGAAAGTATCTAGTGTTTCCAAGGCTACTAAACTAATCGGTCTTTTGAGACTTGATATTTTGTGATCATGCCAATGTTACGAAGTAATGCACCGACTCTGGGTAACTGGGGTCGGGGCGTTACAGTTGGTATCAGAGGCAGTTTAGTACTAACCTTGGAAGCTAGATTTAGATAAACTCTGATTAGAGCACATAGCCTGAAGATAGACTTTGAGGATTAGTAGAGAAGAAATTCCTAGAATTTTGGTATTATAGATATTTTGTGAGTTTTCCGAGCAATACATCCCTGTCTGTATACGAGCAGGTAGAGGTGGATCTGGCACAGATATACCTAGGGGTAAAACCCGAAAACACCGCTTTGAGCTAGACTCGAACGGGAACTGGTGCACGATAATGGGCCTTGCTGCACTCTTGGTTACGACACTCATAGGGGATATGCTTAGGATAATTCTCATTTTCCTTACAAACCATTATGAAGGGCTTATGAATATATACTTCCTCAAAGAAAACATTTTGTGATTATGGATTATATCCATAAATAGTTCAATTTATGTTAAGTGTTTTGAAAGTTTGTTATTATGTATTTCGATTCATAAACTAACGTAGTTTATGCCATTTTATAGAAATGGCGCCTAGTAGAAGGAATGTGAACTACATCAATATGTATGATCCAAAGAGTGAGAAGGATCATATATTTCACGGTATTAAGACAACATTTAGAAGGGAAATAGTCTCCCCTGTGTTCTCAACATATGAAGAAATAGTATCATGTGTTAATAAGATAAGTAGAGAATTCTCTGAGTCTTATGGATTTGAAGGGATGAAAGAGAATAAAAGGATGGAAGAGAGAATGATGGATAAAGGGACAAGGGAAAAGAAGAATTTTCCAATATGTGATAACTGTGTGAAGAAAAACCTTGGAACTTTCCTGAAGGGAATGGGAGTTTGTTATAAGTGTGGAGAAAAAGGACACCAAGTGCGTGACTGAAAGGGTAAAAAAAGGTTTCAAATGTACAATGCTTAATCTGCAAGGAGTGGGGACACTACGCAAACCAATGTCCAAATTATCAGAGTGTGCCCCAAATGATGTTATTGGATAATAATCAAGTTATGATACTACCACAGATGAGGAGTAATGATTACAGTTATTATGTTGTTATTAAAAAAATTTGTAATTTGAGTTTGGTATCAATGATGTACTGGTTATAATAATTGTGGAGTATATAAGGATTGTACTGCAGTACTATTTCATCAAGGACTTGAGATTGTGTGGAACCAAGAAAAGTGGCTCCACAGTAGGTTAAATTTTTGGAAAATATATGGTTGAGAGAAAGATAAACCATAATATGGTTCTAATACCGAGATAGTGATTTTGGAATAAGACATGATTGATTTGGATAAATTATATTGGATATTCTTAACTTCCTTGAAACTGATTGATGATTTGTATACATTTTTGGACAGAAGGAGTATATCTAGTATTCTATAAGGAATAAGGGATCATGGTAATTCAGGATGTTGTGGTGTTTTAAAAGAATACATGATGAAGGTGTTCACATGTTGTTACATGGAAAAAAAGGGGGATCTTCATTATGTTTACCTTCCTCATAAAATTTGGACTGTGAGTTGGACAGAATTATTTTGGATAACTATAAAGGTTGGAATGGATTAAGTTGAACCTTGGATAGTAATGTTTATGGTTAAAACATTTCTGAATATTATTTTTGGAATATTATAATAGTTTTAGAAAAAGGACAACCTTCAGGTTGGGCGATAACCCGTCGCTTCGGAAAAAGATGCAGGAATCGAACCCACAACCATATTGCGACAGGCCTTTATGACCTACCACTAGCATATAGGAAGTCCCAGGTTATTACAAAATAGTTTTCATAATCTAAATGGTATGTTTTAATATTTTGAACCTTTTACGATTAGGATAAATATAATATTTTTGAGTTCTATTATCTATTTGAGTGAAAGATGAGTTTGTGGTAGAAATTAGTTGAAGGTTGAAACTCTACTTGTCAAGCATAAATATATATATATACCTATATCTTATTCTATGAATAAATTAATTCTTAAACTTTAGTAAAGGGATATTAAAACAAAAAAATGTGTTATCCTAATACCTTATGTCTTGTTGAACTGAAGATATTTTAAATCAACATAGATTGAAGGCTTTGAGGCCCTCAATTTGACACTTGTTTGTGATTGATGACCTCAATCACTCCCTACAAATATTAACATTTTTTCTCCAATTATATGTCTCTAATTTCCACCAATTTTCTCCTAATCGAGATCATAATTGGGTGGTGACTTTTTCATTTCCCTTTCCCTCTTATTAAGGCTAAATTTTATTAACCTTATGTCCGATGTGGGTTTTCCACAAAGGTATTTTATATTTTCAACCTTTTATTTTCAAAGAAAAATTTCAAATTGCAAGGACGCAATTTATTGAAGAAGAGTATAATGTAACACCCCGAGCTTCCATGATACGCTTCTCTTTCAATAATGCAATAGCTTGCATTGTACGCAAGTTCAAGATTCTAACACACCACGACTAATCAAAATAGCCATTATGAATAGTAATACCCACTTTTTGAAATTATATATATTTTATATTTCAAAATGGGCTTCATTTTTGGATTCGGAATGTCGAAATTAGCCTATGTTGAATTTTTTTGTAATTTTCTGAGAACTTCCAAATTTTTATAGAGAAAAATACTTAAAAAACTTTTTTAATAAAAATAATTTATAGTGATAAATTATACTATTGAGTGGTTTTAAAGTATAATTAGAATATATTTTTACCATTTTATCCAATGGTGTTCATTATAATTAATTTCACTTTGAAATTGGACATAAACAATTGTCAATATTTTGATATATATTGTTTCTTAAAAACACGCTATTTGTTGTGACAGCGGGAATTAATTATAAAATTAATTAATTAAAATTATATGTTTGTAATATTATAAAATAGTCATAATTTTTGAATTCGGAATATCAATTATATATTAGGGTGAAATTTTGGCATTGTTCTGAAAAACTTCAATTTTTGATGAATAGTGAAACCACTAAGTGGTAGTTAAATAACTGATTTTTCGTTTAAATGAAATATTACCACTTCTGTGATTTGATTTTCAAAAATCCGACATACATGGTTGTCATTAGGAAGTAAAATGTGGTTCAATGGGATTAAAATAATTTTTTGGTGAATAGTAACTTTTAAGTTTAATTCATCGCGATTAAAGGTAATTAGTGAAATTTAAGGTAAAAATGATATTATAAAAATATGAAAATACCTTTAAACTTGTCCTACCCCTATTTTATGTGTCATGTCCGACCAATAAAATCCATGGGTCAACTTGGGGACCCATGGAGCCACTTTGGTAGGAAAATGACATAAATAACTTTTTATTTAAAGTTAAAATAAAAATGTCACAAACATAAGTTGTTTTACTAAAACAATTTTTAAATGGGGTTATACAAGTTATATTTTTGACTATAAATATTCATTAGAAAGATAAAAAGATTTAATACATCATGATATTTTTTTTATAATTTTTAGAAATTAAATAGATTAAATTATTTATGACACCATGATGATGCAGCGATTACCTCATTAATTAACGATTTTAATAAAATGGAAGGATAATGTAAAATCTAAGCATTACACTTGTCCAAAGACTATTGGATGAAAATATTTAGAACCCTTATCACCTTATCCTCGAATTATATAAGTTTGGGACCTTTAGAATCCGAAAATCATTGTATAATAAAGTAACATTTCATTATTTTCCAAGAGTGCCCCTCCTCTCCTCTTATAAAAGGCCCCCACCACTACCACCTTACTCACACCTTCAAACCATTGGGCTCGGCCAACCTCTGCCCAAATACTCTCCCAACTTCCCTCCCTTACTCCTAGAAGCCTCACTTTGGTCATAATTCTTCCCAAGGAAGCCTTTGGCACAAATCAAAAGAGTTACCCGATTTTAAGGTAATGTCTTCTCTTATGTTATTTTGTTTTATTTTGCTTATCCAACCCCCTAAACTATTTTTATTCATTTATTTTGTAACAAAACCAGTATCCTAAATATACTAGGATTTTTTTATAAGAATTATTCGAGCTACACTTACACACACCTACATCTAATGGTTAAAGAACATACTGTTTCTGTGGATGGAGAATTTCTGCCTCACGAAACGATGATTGTTCAACACTCATATAACACCTTCAAAGGTGGCCATTAAGATGTCACTCTATTTATAAATGATATATAATATGTTTATGTTTTACTTAAGGTTCTTTATTTTTCATTTATGTCATACCTTTATTGTTTCCATTATGGGTAAACGCGATATTTTCATTTTAGGAAGTGCGGACTATCGCCCCCTCAAAGTGATTTGAATCGTTAATTCCATATGTGGGATGTATAAAGGATGGAGTAAATGATATTATATATGATATTATACTAGAATTATAATATACCTTTATATCATTATGATTTCATTCCATTAAATATGAAATATAAATGAAAGTAGTGTTCATGCGTACGTACGGCTTACCGTCTCCATGAACGGTGCATTTCATTTCCTACCTCTAAACGTTATGGAATATTATAAATGCATGTATATACTGGATATATATGAGATATATGATATCTATATCATGAATATAATTCTGGATATAATGGATATTTCACCACATGAACAACTTTTAATTATAAGAATTTTATTTTTGACTCAAGTACCAAAGATCGACAAAACGACCGTTATTAACTTAAATAATTACATAATGTGGTGATAAGTGATATAAAAGGAATAAAAAACTTGAAAAAGGTTATTAAGAAATTATAAATTAACTCTAGTTTATTATTCAGGAGGTTAAATAATGGTCGAGTCAAGATAGGACGCAAGGTAAGGGAACTTCTTAACGCAATTACCATTCTTTGGGTTAATCTCCTACTTTCAAATTTTGTCATGATATTATTATGTCATATCTTGTATTTGTAATTATTTATGTGTACTTATAGTGAATACACATAATAGATCTATTTTATTTTAAAAATGATCTTTGTAAGGACTTCTTCTCAATCTCCTTTCATTGAGGCATATTTGGTTTTATACACAACTTTCCTTTATACGGTGTATAAACCCCTTTGACTTTTACGTTTATTCAAAAGGAATCTTTTTATACGAATCGTTTTACTAAACGACAAAAAGGAATGTTTTTATTGTTGTACGTATACGGCGACAATGACTTCTCTGCCACCGTTATTTGAGTTTCGGATTCCTCTACAAGCCATAACTTTTTTTTAAATGAAAAATAAATACAAAGTTTTAATTTTATTTTATTTTGGTATTGAAAATGGTTTTGATAAAATTTTTATTATATCAATGTATTGTATTGATATCTTGTAATTGAAGTTTGGAAATCTTATGTTTCCTTTATGCATGTTTTATGTGATACAATTATGTTATTGTTTATGATATGTTTAAACATGTTCATATGAGGAATGCATTAGACTTAATAAGTGACGGGTGGAGCCCGCTATAGCTCCTCGATGCATCGGTAGGTCTCATGGGAAAAACTAGTGTCTTAGCACGAGGCCTTGACAAAATATTATTTGTATTCTTGGCACAAGGCCTTGGCTACGTGGTTATGATAGTCTGGCATTATGCATTCCATCATTATGAAAGTGGTTATTGATATTGCATGTGATTATTCGACCAGTAGAATATCCATGTGAATAAGTAAATGGCATTATCTCATTTTACTTTTGCCATATTATGTTGAATTTCAAGTTTAAAAGGCTTTTGTTTTAGTTATACATTGCCTTAAATGTTTATGTTTATTGATGAAAGCTTCCGCTATATTGTTATCCTTACTAAGAATCTAATCTCACCCCTTTCAATGTTTTAATATTTTCCAGGATGTGAAGAAGTATTGTATGAATGACCTGTAGGGATAGTTAGAAGAGGATATGAGTGTGGACTATGGATACTTTGTTATTATAGTTTTTCACTTTATGATGTAATGTAACATTTATGAAAGTATCTAGTGTTTCCAAGGCTACTAAACTAATCGGTCTTTCGAGACTTGATCTTTTGTGATCATGCCAATGTTACAAAGTAATGCACCGACTCTGGGTAACTGGGGTCGGGGCGTTACATATTAACAATTAATTATTAACATCATCATACTGAGTGTTAATTGTTTTTTTTTATACATGTTTTAGTTTGGTAATTCTAGTACTTACATATTGTTATGATTTAATAATATATACAATATTAATAATTAAATAATTATAATTTTTATACATTAAATAAAAAATTATAATCCTTTATGAAAGGAAGACCTAAGAAACAAATTACTTTTCTTTAAAGAGGTGGTATTCCACACATACACTTGAACGACGTTATAATTTTCTAATGGATGGAAAGGTAAGAAGGTAGAAAATATATTAGATTTATATAATCGTAATTATTTCCTAAATATCATATATATCCATTAATTCAACCTTTATATCCATCCATGTAAGGTGGTTATGGAAAATAAATTACACCACTACATAGAGATAGTAGGTCATACGTACTCATGAGCGATGTTTTAATTTTCCATAAGATGGAAAGAAGGTAAATAAGGATTTTTACTCAATAATAATAAAATTTTAGTATATGGAATATAATTATGTTATTATATGATCATTTTTATATAAAATTTAAAGGAGGTAGGAGAGGAAATAAAATGAAATCACTCTATTAATATTTATACCTCTTCTTCGTAAAAATACCTTTAGATTAAACCTTAAGCCTTATAGGTTGGTTTGTTGATGATACTAGGGAATCTAGGTCATGGGTAGGAGGTTTTTTTAGGTAATTTTAAATGTCTTTTTCAAGATAAATGGCTCAAGAAGTGTGAGAAAGAGAGGATGGGTGGTGACCTTATATAAGAAATGAGAGGGGAACCCTTGGAATTAAATTAAGAATTAAATTAATATAAATTAATATTTAGGTTAGAATGGAAAAAATGATATATTTGAAATATAAGGTGAATATAATTCTAAATACACTCTTACAATAAAATTTATATAATTTTAGGTTAGGTTTTAACCCTTATCTCTTAGTTTTAACCCCCCCCCCCCCCCCCCATATTAACCCTTTTGATGATTACCATGATATCAATGTGTTATAATCTTTAGGGGTCAAGAAAGTTTCTATAAAATTAAAAGTGACTCGTAAATGAAAAAGGTTGATATTTTTTACCATATATTATTAATTTTCAAAAACATAATATTTTTATGAATTTTAAATCATTCAATAAAATATTATTTAACATAAGATACCATTAAATTCATTTTTAGTACTAAACATGTAGTTAACTTAAAAAATATAAATATAATAATTAAGTTTGAATATAGTGTTTTTAAAAAATACTAATATATTATATTTGTCTAAAAAAGCATGGAATACCATAACTCACCCAAAAAATATTACATTATACTTTTTTAAAATCTTTTAATTGATTTTAATGTTATTTTTACAAGCATTATATCGGCATTGTGTAAAAATTTAAGGTAATTATTTCATAATTAAAAATTAAAAATAAATTAAAATCATAAAAAAACATCTGAATATTGAAAATATAAATTTTATAGCCATTCATATCTTTATTATCCCTTTAAAAAAATACTATATATATTAAAAGTAAGAAAGTGACATTTTAAAATTTTCTATTACTGAAAAGAATATAAAAGTTTTTATCAAAGAAAAATCATAGAAAAACACCATATTTTTAATATAAAAAGGATTTTGTAGAATTAAACTCATCCAACTAAATATTGGAAAGTTTATGGAATATATTTAAGCCTTATTCTATTTTATTAACCTTTTTTATCTTATTTTACCTAATAATGATGTCATAAATTTTACCATGATTACTGTTAATTATGAGCAAAAATAAATTTGAACTATTTACCTCCAACCAATTTTTTGTATTTTCTGAAAAGACACTTTAGGTCTGAGTGGGAACAAAAAATACATAAAAACAAAAACCAAAGACCGCCTATTCTAAAATTCAAAAAAAATCAACTGTAGAAAATTTTAAAATTCAAAATGAAACACCCAAAACCATGGAATTCAAAATTTGAGAAACCACCACAAGATTGGAGCCACAATCCACCACCTCCTACTCATCAGAACTGCATCATTCATCATGCTATTGTTCCCATATAGATCTCCATCATCATCAACCATTTCATTTGAGTCCCATCACCATCCAACATCATCATCAGAACCACCATCGACATCATCATCCTCACCATCGTCGTTGACGTCGTCTGAAGCCACACCAGTCACCGAAGACTATCATAGTCCATTGTAACCATCATAAAAACCCATCACCATGCCTTCATGAATCATAAATATCCAAACCACACCATCTGGAATAGAACTGATGTCCTCCATCATAACAACACCGAAAACAAGGGGGATAAGTCCAAAAAACTGAAACAAAACCATGAGAATTTCCATTAGCACCTTGAAAAAAGGAAGAGAAATGAGAAAAACCGAATCAGGCCATGTTGATAGCATATTTGGACACCAAATAACATGTCCCAAAACCTCTGAAGGACCATATCTCCCAATCCTACTTGTAGAGTAGTAGAGGGTCTTGAGGTTACGGTAGTGATTTGAACGGCCTAAGGCTCCGAACATCACCACGACGAGGCTGAAATGAGAATCCAAATATAAGAATGAGTAGGAGAACCTCAAAAACCTTTGACCACTGAACCACTTAACCCAAAAACACAACTTATCCATCACTATAGATCTGACCTGGAGAGGCATGGTGGAACGCAAGGTTAGAGTAGGGTAGAATCAGTTGGGCGCTTCAGCATCGACAACCTTCATTGGGAGCAACGGATCCACCCTTTGATAAAAACACAAAGAAAACCACAATACCATAAAGGAATAGGTCTAATGAGGTTAGAATAGGGGAATAAATGGAGTAAATGAGCAAGAAACGGCGCTCGGATGCACCGTAGACCCCGAATCAGAGGGTTTCGGGAGGAAACCCTAGGTGAAGCTGAGAGAGGGGGAGAGCCGGGAGAGAAGGGTGCCATCATGGTAAATTTGAACTATTTACCAAATTTTTAAATTATTATTACAAAATATGGAATTCATTTTATCAAATACAATCCCTATAAGTGGTAGGAATTAATTTTAAAATAAACCCACAAAACTTGATAAAAACGAATTTCCAAATAAATGAACATTTAAGAATAAAAATTATTTTTTACCAAAATTATTCAAAATTTCAATTCCAATGAAATTTATTATATTATTTTAATCAAAATGAACTAATTAAATTTTAAAACCAATTCAAAACAAAATGGTACTTTGTAAATACTTGTAAATAAAATACATTTTTTTATAAAATTGGTATTTTTCACTATTCAATAAAAAAATCTGATTAGAAGATTCTCAAATTTTCATCATAAGATAATTTTTATATAATTATATAAAAATGATATCCTTTTTATCGAATTCAATTTCTAAAACTGGAAGAAATTAATTATAATATTCACTCACAAAAAGTAATACAAACATTTTTAAAGAAAACTTATTTTTGTGGCATAAAATGACATTACTAAGAATTGAGTGCTTATTTTATATGAATTAATCAATAAATGTATATTGATTATGATGTTTATATATATATATATATATATATATATATATATATATATATATTATAATGTGGTTAAACCTATAATGGTTATATTTAAATAATATTATTTCACAGTTTTTTAATCTTGGTGTTGTGTGTGCTATACACTATCAAATTTAGTTTTCGTTTTAAAAAATATATAAACTAAAATATTGGGTTATAAAATTATCACCTCCTTATATAAATTTAATCCTTTTAATTTTAATTATTTTTTTTAAACTTAATATAACATAGTAAATGTAATGTCTCTAATTTTTCTTGTATTATTTTTAAATATTATATGGATTAATTTTGACACGAGGCATTGAGACGACATGTGATTATGAGACCCGATGTGTCCGGAATAAATGTTTTAAATATATTAAAATATTAAATAGAATAATTTATTATCTCTGTCTTGAGTTATGTAACATTTTTTTATACCTTTTTATGTGTTTAAAGTGGTTAGGTAATGTTTGGGAGAGTTTGGAAAGATTTTGGGAAGGTTTGGAAGCTTTTATAGGGGTGTACGGTTTGAGCATGGTTAGTGGAAATAGTGAAACAAACCCAGGTAATTGTACATGGTGGGGCAGAGGAAAAGGGGTGGGTGCACGGTTAAAGTGCACAGTTTCCAAACCGTGTGGTCAACCCAGGTAAATCGTGCTACTTGAGATAGTGTGATTTTGCACGATTAGCGTACGATTTGTCTAACCGTGCAATGAAACCATGTGGGGCACACTTCGGGATAGTATTAGTCACACGGTTAGCACATGGTTTGTTTAAACATGTGATATAAATGTGAACGACATAAAAAATTGGGTTTCTAAAAACGGGGTCACTCAATAATTACCCTACAGTAACCATTTCCTCTCCCACTCTAACCCCACTCTGGGTTTTCTCTTCTCAGGGGTTAGGGCACCTCTCCCACTCATTTTGGAAGTGAATAGAAGGGTTTTATTGGCACGATAAAGTGTATTCTCCTTTGATAAGTCTTTTCTATTGGTTGTTTCTTGGTTTTATCTAAATCTAGTTCTCTCTCTCTCTCTTAGTTTTCTAGATCAACATTTGTTTCATGTATTTATAGGGTTGTTGTTGCCTAAAATTGTGAGATTTGGGATTTTTATGTTAGGAAAATAGATCTAAGGTTATTTCGTGGAATTTTCACACGGATTTGATGTGTGGTTGTGTGATTGGTCGATTTCACTGAAACCCTAAGGTAGGTGGATTCATACTTATCTACATTTGATAGAACTGGAAGGCATTAATTTCAAATCAATGGTTATTATTTAAAATTGGTGATTTTTTTATGTGAGAAGCTTGTTTGACACCCATTTTGTGATGTTTTATAGATTTGTAAAAAAATGGGTTATTGTTGTGTAATGTGTATGGTGTTGGATTTTAAAATGATAATTTTAAAATCATTTGTGTAACGACCTAAACTTTTCAATAAATTGTGTTTCCTACTTTTGTGTGTTATTTTATTTTATGCTCCACAAAATTATATCCTTTAATTAATGAAGTGATGTCGTTGGGTTTCAACAGTTATATGATCATTGGTCAATATGACCTTTGGAAACTAAAATCTAAACGTTACAATTATTGTTTATAAATACAAGTGATCTTGGTTAATTAATACAGAAAGAAGAATCGGTAGCCTCATCTAGTAGACTCGCGCTATACGAAGCCCATCTGTCAGAGCTTGGGAAGAAGGTGGCTTTACTGGGCTTTGCTCTGGACCAAGCCCAAGCTGAACTCCAACATCTGAATCCTGAACAAAATTTCCTAAGGGAGAATTTCAAGTTGATAGAAATTACCACTTGGGTAATGTTGTCTGATCTGCCGCAAGATTCTATCACCATAACTCACCTTACACTTAGGTCTTATGCAGGTGTTGTAATGGGCTATGTAATGAGACCTTAGTTACATTGTGTAATCCTTTTTTATAAATAAAATTTTTATTTCATGATTCCTATTTTTGGAATATATTTTCTTAATAAAGTATATTTTTAATAAAGATAAATTTGATAAATTTATTTTAGAGGTAAAAAATTATACTTTTCAAATATTTCTTATACATAGAGAATTATTATGGTTAAATAAACATAATTTTTGAATTTCAAATGTCAAAATTAACCTATGATGAATTTTTCAAAATTTTCTAAGAAGTTTCAATTTGATGAATATTATTTGATGAATAGTGTTTTTTAATGAATAGTATAAAAAATTATTATTAAATAACTTTTTCTGTGAACTAATTTTCAAAAAATGGTCTTCTACAGTTGTGTTCAGTAAGAAATTTAGAGTATAATAAGATCAACTTAATTTTTTACTGAATAGTAAATTATGAATAGTAATATACCCTTATGAATAGTAATGAATAGTAAATCAGCCAAAAAATAGAAACATCACCCATGAATGTATAAATACAATTTAGACATCTTAAAAGTGAAAAACCCATCATAGTATAAGTTTTGGTATTTTTGTATGTCATAAATATTTTATTTACAGTTTTATAATTAATTTAATAATTTAAAATGGAAATTTATTTTCATAAAATGTAATCATAAATTTTTACTTTATTGTCTTATGGTAATAAGATAATTTTATGGGACCCTGATTGCTTTTTCAAGGTGTTACAAAACGAGTTATAGATTTAAAGTTGTTTATTAGGAATAAATAATGATTTTATTTAAAATTTAAATTAAAAATATTTAGAAAATTATTTTCAAATAATGGAGTTCATTTTTTAATTCAAAGCATAGATATTATATTAGGGTGAATTTATGATATTTTTATAAAATGTTTTGTTTTTTGGTGAATAGTGAAAATACAGTTTTGAGTTTCAGTGTGTTTAATGACATCATTAATGATGTAATCTTGATGTAAAAATCCTGGTCTACTTGTGAATATTAAGATATGTTATGAGGTGTCCCAAGTGTCTAATACCATGGGAAATCCCATGGTTTTGCAAATACCACCAATGAGGTATCCCTTGGGAATTAATTAAATATTCCCTCACTTTCGCTATAAATACCAAGTCATTCCCTCATTCCTTTCATTAAAAAATCCTAATAAATTGATTTATAGTCTTTTTACCTCCCAAGGAGTCCTCCCAATATGCCCTCAATCCCCCCAAGGTCCCAACCTTCGAGCTTTCGAAGTCACTCTTCAAGGTAAGGGAACCTTTCACCCTCCTCTTTTAGTCGTGATTTCCTTTATGTTATGTCTTCTAGTTTCCATCTTATTATGTGGGAGTATGTTCTTATATATCATTATTATAGTCCATTTCATGTCCAATTTATAACATACCCTTTATGCTCTCATCAACTTGTTTTTTTGAATTATAAGCGACGGCGTTTGGCTGCCAAATTTTCGTAAAAGAAATCACATTTTTACTTTCCTTTCATGTTTCCTTTTTAGGTGGTATGTCATTCAAATTTCTACACCATGATCTTATTTATTTTTATTTTGTACCTATACTGTAAAATTATTCATTTATTTATGGGAGGCCCTTTACTCCTCTCTTTTTATTATTTTCTAAAACCATGTTATAAAGTCGTTATGCTGTAGAAATTTCGTCTCAAAATTTCTCTCTCTTTCTCTCAAGAAACTCTCTTGTTTTATTTATGTGAATACCCAGACCTATTTCATTTATATGGGTGTTTATAAATAGACAAAAATGATATATTTTATTCTTGAATTGACATATATATAACCCTTACTCCCTTTCCATGGTTTATAAATGACATAATGATCTTATTTTTAAGCACTTTTAAAATGTCACAATTTTGAAATGAAACCCATTTATTTTATTCTATTTGGGTTATTTATAAAATGTTTGATTATTATATATGTGGATCACATGAAATTAAATACATATTAATGGTTCTCCTTGATAGTTCTCCAATTAATTAGATAAATAATTTAATCTCTAGAGACGACAAGTTTCACGATACCTTGGTGAATAACCTTAGTAATTTTTATGAGACCTTGGGGATAAACCTTAGTGATATGTTCATGAATGTCTAAATTAAATTTTGTATACACATATTCAAGATATGGTTCAAGTTATTTTCATTATGATATGACTCTACTTCCATTTCTCATGTCTTTATGTTCTTTTATCAAGTTCTTATTGATATCACAAGTAAATTGATTCCCTTGTTTACCCTTACTTGGCCTTATGCTCAGCCTTTCCTTTGATGTATGTCTCCGGGTTATGAGATACAATAATTTTACCTAGGAAGAACTTATAATGAATCTATACAAGTGGATTCGAATAATGATTTGTGTTTTCATGTTTTATGTTTCTGATTTCCAAGTCACTAGAATTTAAAGATCCTCTGTTTGTAAAATGTAATGAAAAGTTATGTATTAAACAGGCGGGACGCCATAGTTGGTATCAAAGGATAGTTTAGTTATTTATGGAAATTAGTCTATGAAAACTTTAGGAATAACCCTATAGAAAATTTTAAATATAGGAAAACTTCCTGGTATTTTGGTGAGTATTGAGTAAGTGGTTTATCAATAAAATACATCCATATCTGGATACGAGCAGGTAGAGGCGGCTCTAGAACAGATGTACCTAGGAGTGAAAACTCCGACAAGGAGTTTCGAGCTTGACCTGGGGTATCCTGGTACATAACAATAGGTCTTGCTACACTCTTGGTTATGAAACTTTCGGCGGATATGTTTGGTTAATAATAAGCTTTTTGACAATCATTATGAAGGATTTATAGAGACATGTAATTGTTTAAAGCATGAATTTTTAAGACATACAATCATTTATATTTAAAAGATTCTTAAATAAAATAATTTTCTCACTTAGGTTTTATTCTTTCAGAAAATGGAGGGCAATGGGAGGAACCATCAAAATAGGGACCGCAATGGACCATGCATTGATGGCCCTCTGATGGAAGCCGGAATGGAAACTTTCATGTGAATGATGAACCAACTGACTCATGTTATGGAAAATAACTTGAATCAAACTAATAGACCGATCTCACCATGAAGGGAATAACATTCTGTTGAGTCTTTTATGTGTCGAAGACCACCAACCTTCAGTGGATCGACCGACCCATTGATTTCTGAATAGTTGATCAGCTCTATAGAGAAGATCTTTTTTGTGCTCTGTTGTTCAGAGCAAGAGAAGATCACCCTGACTATCTATCACTTAGAGGGAGAAGATAATCAGTGGTGGGAACTGATTAAAAACATGATTCCAAGAGTGGAGGTTTAATCTATGGAGTGGGAAGAGTTCAGATGGATCTTCTTTAATATGTATTTCCCTCATTCTATGAGAACAAGAATGGATAAGTATTTTCTCGAGTTGAATCATAAAGAGAATGAATCTATGGGAAGCTATGAGATGAACTTTACAAGGCTTTAACGTTACACCTCTATCTTTTTCATAGATCTAAATGGTAAGTTTGATAGATTCTTCAGTGGACTGAGACCTCATCTACAGAAGAATCTAGCCAACCGAGACTATGATAGCTATGAGGAGATCGTGCGGAGTGCGATGAAAGTCGAACTGGAGTTTGGTGAGATGAAATGGTCTCATAAATCCAATGACAAGAAGAGATTGATAGATAAAATCTTAGGGAGGATATTCGTTCAGGTAAGAGGAGGAAAACAAGTAAAATGTCCCATGTGTAATAAATGTGGGAAGAAGTATTCGGGGAACTACCTGATTAGAAGTGGGAAGTGCTACAAGTGTGGAAGAGATGGCCATATCACATGGAATTGTCTTAGTGAGGTGAATCCACAACTTCACAACACTAAAAATAAAGAAAAGATGGTGTATTCCCTGCATGATATCAAATTCTATAAGTGTGGACAACTTGGGAACTTTTCCAATCACTATCCAAATCCAAGGGAAGTGGAGGGGAATCCCCATCATCCTCAGTAACGGACAAGGGAATAAGGTCATACTTTTTCAATCACTACGGATGAAGTTGAAACACCAAATTATGTGGTGGTAGGTACTCTTGTTGTTATCTCAAAGCTAGTAAGTACTTTGTTTGATTCTGGTTCTACGCATTCATTTATTTCCTCCAAGCTTGCAAAGAATTTAAAATCAACCCCCAATTTTCTAAAATTAGAGTTATCAGTCAATACTCCTGGTGGGATTATCCAAGAATCATCAGTGTTTAGAAACTCTAGTATTTACTTTAGCAAGCACAATCTTATCTAAAATCTAGTAGTCATTCCCATGATAGAATTTGACATTATACTAGGGATGGACTGACTCTCAAAGTATAATGCTAAGATCAAATGTAGAAGCCAAGAAATTTCAGTAGTCTTGAATGGAAAACCAACATTTATCTTCTAAGGAGAGATATCTCAACCTGATCTTTGTATAGAAGAACCTCATATATCCTTGTTTATGGAGTTGATCAGTGAAGAAGAATAAGGAAATGAGAGTTTGAGGATAGAAAATGTCCCCATCATCCAGAAATACATTGAAATATTTCTTGAGAAGTTTCCCGGACCTCCCCCAGAAAGAGAGGTAGATTTCTCCATTGAACTCATACCTAGATCTCATCTGATATCAAAGACCCCCTATAGGATGGAAAATGTGGAGTTTGAGGTATTAAGGAAGCAACTCTGAGATATTTTAGAGAAGGGTTTTATCGGACCGAGTGTGTCTCCTTGGGTAGCACCGGTTCTTTTTGTGAGGAAGAAGTATGGGTCAATGTGGTTATGTATTGATTATAGGGAACTAAACGATATCACAGTGAAGAACAAATACCTTCTTCCAAGAATTGATGACTTATTTGACCAACTTCGTGGGGCTCAATTCTTCTCTAAGATTGATCTTTGATCTGGTTATCATTAATTGAGGTTAGAGAAAGAAGATATTCCAAAAACTGCCTTCCGATCAAGATATGGTCATTATGAGTTTGTTGTTATGCCCTTTGGACTAACTAATGAACCTACTATTTTTATGGATTTGATGAATAGAGTCTTTAAGGACTACCTTGATAACTTTCTTGTAGTTTTTATTTATGATATTCTGATATATTCCAAAATTCACGAGGAGAATGAGGATCATATAAGGGTTATTTTTTAAACTCTGCGGAAGGAGAGTATTTTTGGGAAGTTCTGAAAATGTGATTTCTGGTTGCAACAAGTTTCTTTCTTGGGGTACATTGTAACCAATGAAGGAATAACAGTTGACCGTGCAATGACAAAAGTTATAGAGGAGTGGCCCCATCCTAAAACAATAACTGAGATTCATAGTTTCCTTGGATTAGCGGGATATTATAGGAGGTTTGTGAAAAACTATTCATGTCTATCTAATCTATTAACCAAGTTTACTCGAAAAGGGGTCAAGTTCATCTGGACAAAGGAGTGTGAGGAAAGTTTCCAAGATCTGAAGAAGAGATTGGTTACTGCACCCATGTTAACTTTTCCCTCAAGTGGATAAGGATTTGTTATTTTTAGTGATGCATCTCTGAAAGGGATTGGGTGTGTCCTCATGAAAAATGACAAATTCATTTCTTATGCATCTCGACAATTGAAGACTCATGAGAAAAATTATCCTACGCATGATCTGGAGCTAGTTGCGGTTGTTTTTTTCTCTAAATATATGGAGGCACTATCTTTATGGGGAGAAATGTGATATATACATAGACCATCAAAGTTTGAAGTATATTTCCACACAAAAGGAATTGAACATGAGATAAAGGAGATGGTTGGAACTTCTTAAAGACTATGATTTTTCAATTCATTATCATCCTGGAAGAGAAAAAAAAGTTGATGATGCATTAAGCAGGAAAGTCCAAGTTGTTCTTTCTATGATGAGGATTCAAATAGATCCTTTGATCAATGACCTAGTAAAGCTAGACATGGGAATTATAAGGGAAGGGACATCATCGACCCTAACCCTAATGATTTATCAACTGTCATTACTAGAGAAGATCAAGAAATCTCGGAAAGAGGATCCTTTATTATAGAAGAAGTTTGAGGCTGTGAAGGATGGGAAGTTTTTTGAGTTTAATATTGATCAAGAAGGTGTACTGAAATTTCATACAAGACTATGTGTTCCATCTATTTCAGAAATAAATAAGGAGCTTATGGATGAAGCTCATAGCTCTACTTTCTCTATACATCCTAGAATCACAAAAATGTATAGGGACCTTCGTTATCATTATTGGTGGGATAATATGAAAAGGTAGATTGCTGGCTACACTTCAAGGTTCCTGGTATTTTAATAAGTTAAGGCATAGTGACAACTTCCTAAAGGGGTATTGCAACCACTACCCATACCAGTAAGGAAGTGGGACAATATCACTATGGACTTCATCACTAGTCTCCCAAGAACTTCCAAAGAAAATAATGCGATATGGGTTTTTGTGGACTGTCTCACCAAGACTGCCCATTTTATCTCTATTCGGGAAGATTTATCTCTTGATCAACTTTACATGATTTACATGAAGGAAGTGATAAGGTTTCATGGAGTTCCACTTTCTATCATATTTGAATGTGATCTAAGGTTTATATCAAAATTATTGAGAAGTCTTCAACATGATCTGAGCATTGAATTGAATTTCAATATGGCCTATCACCCCCAAACTGATGGCCAATCTGAAAGGACAATTCAAACACTTGAGGACATGCTGAGAAAATACTCAATGGAATTTAAAGGTGGACGGCATCAATATCTCCCTTTAGTTGAGTTATCTTAGAACAATAGATTCCACTCGATCATTCAAATGGAACCCTATGAAGCTCTATATGGGAAGCGATGTAGAACTCCTACTTTTTTGGATGAAGCTGGTGAGAGAAAGCTTCTTGGGCCTGATCTTATGCAAGAGATGACAGAAAAAGTCCACGCCATCCAGCAACACATTAAGGCTGCTCAAAGTCGGCAAAAGAGCTATGTCGACAACCGTCGAAGGGACATGGAGTTTGATTTTGGTGACAAATTTTTTCTTTGGATTTCACCTTAGAAGAGATTCATGAGGTTTGGGAAGAAAGGGAAGCTCAGACCTAGGTATATTGGCCCTTATGAAATCCTTGATCGCGTAGGAGCAGTGGCCTATCGGCTTGCACTTCCTCCAAATCTGGCACAAGTTCATGATGTCTTCCACATATCACTCTTGAAAAAGTACATACCTGACCCTTCACATGTACTAAATCCATAAGTGGTACAACTGGAATATGACCTCTCTTATGAGAAGCATCCGGTAGAGATCTTGGATCGTAGAGACATGGTTTTGCGCAACAAGACTACCCACCTTGTTAAGGTGTTGTGGAGGAACCACAAATGTGAAGAAGCCACGTGGGAACCAGAGGAGTCTATGAAACAGAAGTACCCACACATTTTATCTTTTGAGGGTATTAGTTAAAATTTCAAGGACAGAATTTCTTAAGGGGGGAAGAATGTGATGACTTGAACTTTTGAATAAATTTTGTTTCCTACTTTTGTGTGTTATTTTATTTTATACTCCACAAAATTATATCTTTTAATTAATGAAGTGATACCATTGGGTTTCGACTGTTATATGATCATTGGTCAATATGACCATTGGAAACTAAACTCTTAATTTTACAATTATTGTTTATAAATACATGTGATCTTGGTTAATTAATATAGAAAGAAGAGTTGATGGCCTCATCCAATAGACTCGGGCCATACAAAGCCCATTTGTCAGAGCTTGGGAAAGAGGTGGCTTCACGGGGCTTTGCTCTGGACCAAGCCCAAGCCGAACTCCAACATGTAAAGATTGAACAAAATCGCCTAAGGGAGAAGTTCAAGCTGATAGAAATTACCACTTGGGCAATGTTGTCTGAGTCGCCCCATGATTTTATCACCATAGCACACCTTACACTTAGATCCTATGCAAGTGTTATAAGGGGAACTGTAATGAGACCTTAGTTACTTTGTGTAATCCTTTTGTATAAATAAAATTTTTATTTCATCATTCATGTTTTTAAAATATCTTTTCTTAATAAAGTATATGTTTAATAAAGATAAATTTAATAAATTTATTTTAGAAGTAAAAAACTGTACTTTTCAAAGATTTCTCATACATAGAGAATTATTATGGTAAAATAAACATCATTTTTGAATTTCAATTTTCAAAATTAACCTAGGATGAATTTTTAGAAATTTTCTAATAAGTTTCAATTTGATGAATAGTATTTGATGAATAATGTTTTTTTATGAATAGTATAAAAATATTTTATTATTAAATAACTTTTTCTGTGAACTGATTTTTAAAAAAGTGTCTTCTACAGTTATGTTTAGTAAGAAATTGAGAGTATAATAAGATCAACTTAATTTTTTGCTGAATAGTAAAGAATGAATATTAATATAACCTTATGAATAATAATGAATAGTAAATCGGCCAAAAAAAATAGAAACTTCACCCATGAATGTATAATTACAATTTAGACATCTTAAAAGTGAAAAAATGATCATAGTATAAGTTTTGGTATTTTTGTAGGTCATAAATATTTTATTTACAATTTTATAATTAATTTAATAATTTAAAATGGAAATTTATTTTCATAAAATGTAATCATAAATTGTTACTTTATTTTATTCTGGTTATACGATAATTTTATGGGACCCTGGTTACTTTTTCAAGGTGTTACAAAATGAGTTATAGATTTAAAGTTGTTTATTTAGAATAAATAAAGATTTTATTTAAAAATTAAATTAAAATTATTTATAAAATTATTTTCATATAATGGAGTTCATTTTTGAATTCAAATAATCGATATTAGGTCAGGGTGAATTTATGAGTTTTTTGTAAAATGTTTTGTTTTTCGGTGAATAGTGAAAATACAGTTTTGAGTTTCAGTGTGTTTAATGACATAATTAATGATGTAATCATGATGTAATAATCCTGGTAGACTTGTGAATAGTAAGATATGTTATGAGGTGTCCCAAGTGGCCAATACCATATCAAAATACCATGTTCAAGCCCATGGTTTTGCAAATACCACCGATGAGGTGTCCCTTGGGAATTAATTAAATATTCCCTCACTTTTGCTATAAATACCAAGCCATTCCCTCATTCCTTTCATTCCAAAATCCTTATCAATGAATTTATAGTATTTTTACCTTCCAATGATTCCTCCCAAGGTTCCCTCAATCCCCCCAAGGTCCCAACCTTTGAGCTTTCGAAGTCACTCTTCAAGGTAAGGGAACCTTTCACCCTCCTCTTTTAGTCATGATTTCCTTTATGTTATGTCTTATAGTTTCCATCTTATTATGTGGGGGTATGTTCTTCTATATCCTTATTAATATACATTTCATTTCCAATTTATGAGAGACCATTTATGATCTCATAAAATTATTTTTCTAAATTATAAGTGACGTCTTTAGGCTGCCGAATTTTCTTAAAGAAATCGCATTTTCTCTTTCCTTTCAAGTTTCCTTTTCATGTGGTATGTCATTAAAATGTCCACACCATGATCTTATTTCTTTTTATTTTTTACCTCTACTGTAAAATTATTTATTTATTTATGTGATACCCTTGCCCACTCTCTTTTTATTATTTTCTAAAACCATGTTATATAGTCGTTATGCTGCATAAATTTTGTCTCAAAAATTCTCTATCATTCTCTCAAGAAATTCTCTTGTTTTATTTTTGTAAATACCCAGAAATATTTAGTTTCTATGGGTGTTTATAAATACAAAAAAATGATATATTTTATTCTGGAATTGAAATACATATAACCCTCACTCCCTTTCCATGGGTTATAAATGACATAATGATCTTATTTTTAAGCACTTTTAAAACATCACGATTTTCAAATGAACCCCATTTATTTTATTCTCTTTGGGTTATTTATGAAATGTTTTATTATTAATTATGTGGATCACATTAAAGTAAATAAATATTAATGGTGCACCCTGATATTTCTCCAATTCATTGGGTAAAGAATTTAATCTCTATAGATGACAAGTTTCCCGATACCTTGGTGAATAACCTTGATAGTTTTTATGACACCTTGGGGATGAAACTTTGTGATATGTTCATGAATGTATAAATTAAATGTTATAGCCACATATTAAAGATATAGTTCAAGTTATTTTCATTATTATATGCATCTAATTCCATTTCTCATGTCTTTATGTTTTTTTATCAAGTTCTTATTGATATCACAAGTAAACTGATTCCCTTGTTTACCCTTATTGGGCCTTCTGCTCACCCTTTCCTTTGATGTATGTCTCTAGGTTATGAGATGCAATAATTGTACTTAGGAAAAAATTATGATGAATATGTAAAAGTTTATTAGAATAATTATTTATGTTTTCATGTTTTATGTTCTTGATTTCCAAGACACTAGACTTTAAAGATCCTCTATTTGTAAAATGTAATGAAAAGTTATGTATTAAAAAGGCAGGATTCCATAGTTGGATTGAAGGATTTTTGGGAGATGGTTTGAGAAAATTGTTTTTAATAAAAAAATGTTGTTTTATTGAAGTGATATTTGGCATGTATGTGGTTTAAGTGTATTTTCAATAAATGTTGATTTTATTGAAATGGTTATGGCTTGTGTTCAAATTTTTGAGTTTCTTGAGGGATGATTTGGTTTGGAAATTGTGTGTTGATATGGTTTCGGTAAATATTCATTGTTATGATTGTTGTATTATGTGGTATAATCATGGATTGGATGGTATGGATAGTGGTAATGAAGGATGACCATCAAGGATTGGAATGTTGGTGTGAAGTACCACTATAAAAAAGGGATGGGGTTGGATGTGAAGTTCTTCCATCATTGGTAACATCGAGCTTGTGTGGAAAAGTGTGAGTATGGTTGTGGTAGGCATGCAGACATGTGTAATTACATTGGTTTTTCCAATATAAAATTAGTAATGACATTTTGGGATGTTTCCTTGTAATTGTGTGATTTGGTTTAATCGCTTTGGGTAAGGATGTGTTTGGCTTGTTATCAATTGTTGAACTTCTTTAATGGATTTATATAAATTATTTTATATAATTGTGCTAACTTGTTTTATCCTAGTGGTGTGTATAGGGTATTCATTTGGGGAGAACCTACTGAGTATTATTACTCACCCCCTACCTTGGTAATTTGGTGCTTTTGTAGATGTTTTATTCTGGGACACGGGTAAAGGTAAAGCATCTCATTTCCTTAGTGGATAATCGTGATTTTTGGGTGGTATTGTGGTACTTGGAGCATGGATATTGGTGTGGAGCTATGGAGTTGTGTCATAGATTCCTTGGGTTTTTTTGTTAGTCTTCCTCTTGGTACTCTGATTATGGATTATTTTGGGTTGTTGTATGAGTCCTTTGGTATTGATGAAATATAAAACATTGTTGACATGCATCATGTAGTTGTTTTGGGTATTGCCATGTTTGGTTGGATGTTTTCATTCAAAATGGAAAATTCTCCCCCATTGTTCATGAAGCCCTCGGCATTTATTTCCATCCTTTGGCATCTTAGGGGTGTATTTTAAGTCCAAGTATCATTCCATTTCCTTCTCAAGTCAATGGGAAGGGGTTGGATGTTACAAGTGGTATCAGTTTGTTCGATCCTTAATTTCCAAGTTTTTTCGGTTCCTTGGTGTTGATTCTCACTCTTGGAGTTAAAAATTTTTTTCTTGGTGCGTTACTTGAATGGGGATGGTAGCAAGGAGTAGGATTTTAGGAACTTGAATTGTATATCATAAAAGGATATAGCTAACCCTTTTATGCTGAACTTCAAGTTAGTAGGGAGTTGGGTACATAATTGTTTTGGAGAAACTTATAGGTGCGTGATCTCATTATCATGAGTGTATCCAATGAGATGAGCATGACATGCATGGTAAATATGAATTCCCACTAGTACTGCATATTTAATTTAGCATATTTATTTATGTTTTGATATAAATTTGTTGATTTTTGAGAAAACTGGAAAAAAAATTCAAATGTGAGGTTTGAAACGAGAATAGTTGTGGTATTTTGAAAATGATTTGATTTTGAAAACATGGTGGATTTTTCAAATTTGGAGTGAAAATGGTAAAATGAAAATTTGTAAAGAATGATTATGATAGTGTAATGTGATTGAATTTGAAATGGTAGGCCTTCAATTGTTAGAGAGTGAACCTTATGGTTGTTCTAATGCTGATAGAAATGGCACCAGGTAGATATCATAGTGGCCAACCAGAGGATGATGTGGAAAATGTAGTTTCACCTGATCCCCAGATGAACTAGCAGCTAGTTCAGAGAATAGTGCAAGATTTATAAGTTGTGGGAAGTGGGAATATAAGTGATGAATCAAGGTGTATGGATCACTCAGTTCGTTTTCAAAAAAATAGTCCACCCATTTTTTGGGGTGATTTTGAACCCAAAAGGGAAAAAGGTGTGGCTAAATATGATGAATCGAATCTACGATTTCCTGGGAACACCAGTAGAGTTAAAATTGAAGTTAGTGACGTACATTTTGTAAGATCTTACATGGCAGTGGTGGAAGTTTTTAGTCCAGACCAGAACGGACCACAATATGACATGGGAGGGTTTTAAGAATTTTTTAACAAAAAATTCTACCCTCATATGTTTAAAATTCTATGCAAAATGGATTTATTTAGTTTGAATTAGGATAAAATTTTGGTGATGGAATATGTAGCTAAGTTTATGAACTTAGTTTGGTTTTTACCTAAGGTGGTGGCTAGTGAATCCCTAAAGGTGTGGATCTTTGAATCAGGATTAAGGAAAGAAATTTGTTCCAAAATTGTGGTGCTATTTAAAAGTTATTAAATAGAAATAGTGAATAGAGAATTAGTGGATGAAAGTTATATCTTGGTTCTATAGGTGGGGGAAGCATATTAATACCCATAGGGGATAGTCGGAACTCTAATGCAGGGATCAAGTGGAAGAGGGTCACTTATTTCTAGGGTGTAAGTATGGCTCAAAATCCAACATTAGGATTGGTGAATATTTCTATAAATCCTTAGAGTAAGACAAGATGTTTTTAGTATGGTTCTAGAGGATACATGAAGCGGTATTGTATGGAACAACCTCGAGCATGTCATAACTGCAAGTAGATGGGAAATCTTTAGGGTTATTGTCATAATTCTCCAAGGTCAGGTGTTCATGACACTCTTCCAGGGTCGCAGGTATCATATGCCTCAACATGATGAGGACTACATCATACCCCTCATCTTTATAACTGAGTTAGTCATGGTGATTCTAGGAATACCATGACTCCTTAGCAGGGAAAGTTTTAGCAGGGTAATAAAGAGAAGATTGTGGCAAGAAAGTAGCTGTTTGGATCCAAACAGGTTGTGGTGGAAGATCAGTTGGGACCATCCATGGTGAAAGGTATGATTATTTTGAATTCTACCTTTATGAAAGTGTCGTTTGATATGGGTTCCTCTCATTCTTTCACTGCTTCTTGTGTGGTTGATTTGCTGGGTCTAAGGGTGGAAATGATACCTTCTATTTTGAAACTTCAAACTCCTCTGGATCAAAGAGAGTGTCAATACTTTCTATATAGAGAATGTTTTATAGCTGTGTATGAGGTTGATTTGATGTGATACTTCTCAATTATTGAGATGGATGTGTATGATATAATCCTAGGTATAGATTGGTTGATGATTTTTAAGGCCCATATCGACTGTTATATGCGAACGGTGAGTTTCATGACAGATGATGGTGTCAAGCATCTCTTTATAAGAGACAAAAATCTGAATTTGGGAGAAATGGACTTGTTGGAACCAATAGTTGGGATGATATTGTATCAGTTAGTGGCATTTTCTTTGGCATCAATCGGATAGATTAGTGGAAGCAGTTTTCCGGTAGTGTTTGATCATTTTATGGATGTCTTTTCTGAAGAATTATCAGGGTTACCACCCATGATAGAAGTGGGGTTTATGATTGATCTCATTCTGGGGACCAGTCTTATCTCACTTCCATATTACCATATAGAACCAGAAGAATTGAGGGAATTTAAAGGGCAGTTAGAGGAGCTCAAAAACAAAGGGTTCATCCGACCTAGCATGTCTTTGTGGGCAACGCTGATTTTATTTATTAAAAAGGAAGATGGAACTCTTTAGCTTTGGGTTGATTATCATAAGCTTAACCAAGTTATGATAAATAATTGATATCCACTTCCATGCATTGATGACCTGTTTGATCAGTTGAGGGGAGATCAGTGGTTCTCTAAGATTGACTTGCGATCAGGATATCATCAGTTGCAGGTGTGGAAGGAGGATATTCCCAAAACAGACTTCAAGAGTAGATATTTCCATTATTATTATGTGTTTATTCCCTTTTGTATTATGAATTCACTATTGGTATTCATGTAATTGATGAATAAGATATTTCAGAGATATCTAGATTCTTTTACGGTGGTATTCGTGGATGATATACTGGTGTATTCAAGGAAAAGTGTGGAGCATGAGAAACACTTGGAATTAGTGTTGAGAATCTTGATAGATCATCAATTTTATTCCAAATTATCGTAATTTTATTTTTGGATATAATAGGTTCATTTCCTTTTCCACATTATTTCCGATAGAGTCATTTCAATGGATCCGAAAAAGATATAAGTTGTTATTTCTTGGAAACCACCAAAGAATTATTTTGAGATATGAATCTTTCTTGGTCAAGTTGGGTATTATTGATGCTTTTTCATGACTTCTCACAATTAGCTTCATAGATGGAAGCTTTGAAAAGAAATAATGTTCCATTTCAATGGAACGAGCAGTGCTAGAAATCTTTTGAAGCTCTTAAGGATCGTCTTACATCAGCACCAATCTTGGTTTTTTCAAAACTAGGTAAAGGGTATGATTAGCCACTGAAAGTGGATTATATTCATTTTCAATATCTTAATAATAATGTTTTACAATGTTCATAAACCTCATTTTTAGTGCATTACAGAAATTGAACTTCATTTCTCGTCTTAAATGCAATTCAAGTTTAAAATGAAAATTTGGGACAATACTTAATCTGCTTGTGGAAAACATTATATTAATTTTTTGAATTTGATATTTTGGGATATTATTTGTTATTTTTTTGGAACATTTTTTATTTTAAGATCGATGGATTAATTCTAATGGAAGATGTAGATTTTTGGGGATGAATGCAGAACTTTTTGGGAGAAAGCATAATGGGACTAAGGCCCATTAAACAAATGTGGGGCATACAAACCAGGACCAATGAAGCTCAAAATTTCAAATTAGAAATAGAAAATATGTGGATAATTTTATACAACTGTGACTGGAGCTAATTCTGAAGTTATTATGGAGATATATGGATCTGAAGTTTACATTTAAATGGTGGGACCGATATGAATGCCCATAAATTATTTCCACCATTTCGGGCATAACTTTCAAACGGATGCACCAAATGACCTGAAATTTGGAAAGATGATAGAGTACACATGAAAGAATATATTTTTATTCCACAAATGATAATTATTTGGAAATATTTAATGTCAAATTCGAACGTCCAAAAGGAGGATGAATCTGGACAGTTTTCTGGGTCAACTTCGAAACGTCAAATTCCCTTGATTTTCTCACCCTCATTTTAACTCTCCCAATTTATGGGGATGAAATTTATTTTTTTGGGGTGTCTCTAAGGCTTCTAATACTCATATATAAGGATTTTTTGGTGAATGGAATTAGCATCTAATTTTTCTCTTTTAATCCATGTTTTTTTCTTTCATCTATTGTATTTCGTTCAATTGTAATTTCCTGCTTTAGTTTTGTAATCGCTTCATAAATTTTTCCCATGTAAGTTTTTCTTTCATGTTTGGTATTTTAATAAAAGTTATTATTCTTATTCACTTTTTATTTTCCTTTTCTTCACGTGTTGATACCATTGAATCTAGGTGTGAATTTATTCAAACCATCACTTCTAAATTCAATGACACAATGGTGGAGTGTTCGTTATTTTAATATTTTTCTTCTTATTCAATTCCTCCCCCATAAGTCTACATCCCGCCTCCATTGGTAGAATATCATCAATGGAGGACTAACCACTTAATGGTTGATCCAAGGGAGTAGCAAGGTCAAGTATTGGATGTTATTTCATGTACTTAATATTTAAATCGTTTCGTTATTTTACGATTTCCATTTGATGAGTTACATTCTTTTTCATCTTCGCCAACCTTAACGATGACACATTTTGAGTGCTAGTATGATCTATTTCCTTTGAGTGCTCAGTAAAGTGATCCTCAAAGTGAATTGGTGATTGGCCTTGGAATTGTGTAGGGATTAAATTGGTGAATGATTTGGGAGAATTATCTCATTGTTTGTATACGTCTTGAATTAATGACATGAAATTTTTAAGAAAATAAATTTATCCAATTCACCCCAAGTGAAACTCTATGATCAACCCATCATCAATAATTGTTTAGTTCAAATAATTTTCCTTATCTATTATTTAAATTATATCATTAGTTCTCCAATTAAAATCTACCTCAAAGTTGGCCACTTCATAGCTAATCCATCAACAAATTTGAGTGTCTCAAGGTTTCTTATTCGGTCCCTATGGATTCGATCCCTACTTGTACTTCAACAACCACTTTTACCAGTTGGGTAAATTTGGGTGCAACCAGGGTGTGTGGTGTATTTTGATGCATCGAGATCAGATTTGGGGTGTTTTCTCATTCAAGTAGATCATATTGTTGCATATGGATCCTGGAAGTTGAGGTTGCATGAGAAGAACAACCCAACACATGATTTGGAGTTTTTGACAGTGGTTTATGATTCAAAAAATTGGCGTTACTATCTATTCAGTGAGAAATTCATAGTGTATATCAATTATAAGAGCTTGAAGAATATTTTCTCACAAATAGATTTAAATTTAAGGCAAAGTATATGGATAGAGTATCTCCAGAAGTTTGACTTTGACTTGATGTACACATTGGATAAGGGTAATTCGGTGGCAGATGCATTAAGTTGAAATTCATCTACTCAAGTGGTGAAATAGGCATTGGATGAGTTGAATTTTATGTCTTTTATATTCTACATGAGTTTTTAATGTGAAGACTATGGTGATGTAGTCATTTTCTTTCTGGTCTCGTTGGTTCCTAACTTGGTTGGTTTGGTTAAAGAGGTGCAGATGTCTGATTCAAAGTGTGTGTCTATGAGGTCGAAACTCAATGGTGGGGAGACCATTGAGGGATGGAAATTGGATGGGAATTTAGTGTTGTGGTTTTGGAATTGGATGATTGTACCAGTGTCTTTTTAAGAACAACTCCCCAGTCCTTACCATCATTTGAGATGGGATTTTCATCCTGAAATACAAAAAAATTATAAGGCATTGAAAGTGCAGTTTTGGTGGCCAAGTATTAAAAGGGATATGGCCAAGTTTGTATTAAGATTCTTGAATTTTCTTTAATTCAAGGAATAGAATCAGCTACTAGCATGTATTTTGTAGTCTTTACCTATACTGGTGTGGAAATGGGAGTAGATAGAGATTGATTTTGTTATATGTCTCCCAATAATGGATAGGAATCATGATGTCATATGTTTGATAGTGGATCGTCTCAAAAAGTCATCCCATTTAATCCCTATTCATGAATCTCATAAAATGGAGGATCTATCCAAAATCTATATCCCAAAGGTGGTATAGAGGCATGGTGTACCAATTTTGATTGTATCGGATAGAGACCCAAGGTTCACATCTCATTTCTAGAAATCCTCACAGTGATCCCTTAGGAATCAGTTGACGATGATCATGGCATATCATCCTCAGATGTATATAAAATCCAAGAGGATGATACAAACATTGGAAGATATGTTTCGGGCTTGTGTGATGGATTTTAGAGGCTCATGAGAGGAAAATTGGCCTTTGGTGGAGTTCTCCTACAATAATATTTATCAGGAATCTATACATATGGCTTTGTTTGAAGCATTGTATGGGTGTCTGTGTCATTCTATGCTATGTTGGGAGGAAATAGGTAAGACCTCTATGGTTGGGAAGAGCTTTGTCCAAGAGATGATGAAGAAGATTAAGTTCATTAGGAAGATAATGGAGATGGATCAGAGTCATCATAAATCATATGTGGACCATCGTTAATGGTCATTTTCATTCGAGGTGGGTAATCATGTGTTCTTGAGAATCTCTCATAGGTTGGTACATCGTCAGTTTAGGAAGTAGGGTAAGTTATATTCAAGGTATATTGGGCCTTTTTAGATACTTGAGTGGGTTGGAGAGGTGGATTATCAGTTGGCCTCTCCACCATAATTCAGTGTGGTGAATAATGTGTTTCATGCGTCTCAGTTGAAAAAGTATCAGCCAGATCATGACCATTTGATTCATTGGGACCATGTTGAGCTAGATTTGGATGCTTCCTTGGTGCATGTGTCAGTGTAGATTGGGGATAGACAAGATAAAGTCTTTCGTGGTAAAATCATTGACCTAGTTCGGGTTTTGTAGCAACGTGGTCTGATTCATTATGAAACTTGGGAACGTGAGAAATAGATGTCCAAGAAATGGCCTGATCTCTTTCGATAAAGCGATAGTTCTCTACTTTTCGGGGATGGAAATTCCAATGTTGGGGATAATGTAGTACCCTCGGTTTGAGGTATGTAATATTTTTTATGCCTTTTTATGTGTTTAAAGTGGTTAGGTAATGTTTGGAGGAGTTTTTGAAGGTTTTTGGAAGGCTTGGAAGCTTTCATAGGGGTGAATGGTTTGATCACAGTTAGTGGAAACAATAAAACAAACCTAGGTAATCGTGAACAGTGGGGAAGAGGTAAAGGGGTGGGTTCACGGTTAAGGCGCACAGTTTCCAAACCGTTTGGTCAACCTAGGTAAACCACGCTACTTGAGATAGTGGGCTTCTACACAGTTGTAACATGGTTTTTCTAACCTTGCAGGGCACACTTTAAGATAGTATAAATCGCACGGTTATCATGCGGTTTGTCTAACCATGCGAGCTAACCATGTGCGGAATTAAAATTTGGATTTTAAAAAATGGTATCACTCAGGATTTACCCTAAAGCACCCATTTCATCTCCCACTCGAACCCCCTTCAGTATTTTCTCTTCTCAGTGGTTAGGGAACCTCTCCTACTCATTTTAGAAGAGGATCGAAGGTTTTTCTTAGTGTGGTAAAGGAGATTCTCCACTAATAAGTCTCCTCTCTTGGTTCTTTCTTGGTTTTCTCTAGATCTAGTTCTCTCTCACTTTATCTCTCAGTTTTCTAGATCTATATGTGTCACATGTATATATAGGGTTTTTATTGCCTAAAATGTTGAGATTTGGGATTTTTGATGTTAGGAAAAGAGATTTTAGGCGATTTCATGGAAGTTTCACCCGGATTTGTTGGGCAGAAATATGATTGGTCGATTTTACTAAAATCCTAAGGTATGTGGCTTCGCTCGCATCTCCATTTGATACAACTGTAAGTCTTTAATATCAAATCAATGGTTTTTGATTGAAATTAAAGATTTTTTGTGATGTGTGAATCTTTTTTGACACTGATTTTGTGATCTTTTATGGATTTGGAAAAAAATGGGTTATTGTTGTGTAATGTGAATGATGTTGGATTTTAAAATGATAATTTTAAAATCATTATCATGGAAGATTTTTGGGAGATTTTTTGAGAAAATGGTTTTCAATAAAAAAAGGAGATGTTTTATTGAAGTGATATTTTTCATGGATGTGGTTGAAGGGTTTTTTTAATAAATGTAGATTTTATTGAAATTCTTATGGATTGTGTTGGAATTATTGAGTTGCTTAAGGGATAGTTTGGTTTGGAAATTTTGTGTTGATATGGTTTCGGTAAATATTCATTGTTATGATTATTGGATTATCTGGTATAAGCCTTGGTTGGATGGGATGGATTGTGGGTGTGAAGTTTTAGGGTTGGTGTCCTGAGAACTAACTATTTTGTACTTTGATTACATGAATGTACACTTATTATATATTGTTCATTGTTCTACATGACTATAATATAATAATGTCCTGGAATATTTGTTGCATTGATAAGGTCATGGTAGATCCTCGCTATGATTAAAACCTTGAAATTCTATAATAATATTCTTAAATAAAGTTCTATGGTTAGATGGAATACTATGATAGGACACATAGTATACAGACCGTCATGTACGAGTACTCATAAGAAGATGAGACTCTCTCTCATGGAGTTCGCACTTGGTAATCTCCAAGATGGGAGATTATGAGAACAGACCCACCAGTACTAATTCTGTATGTCTTGGTGTCATCGGTCATTGTTATCTACAAGCATGTGTAATGGTCCTTAGACTGGAATATTATCATTAACCCATGTCATGACTCGCGCACTTAGATTTGCTAATGAAAACTGTCACAAAGACAGTTGGTGGGAAGTAGGGTGCGTTGGGTGCATCAAGAATGAAATGTTGTTAATGGATAAGTCAAGGAAGGATTTGTCCCTTCTATATTTATGTAAGTAGATATCTCAGGCCCTTTGATTGAAATAGAACTATCACCCAAATTCCATGGACATGGTGTAACGGAAATTTTATTTCTGGAAGTCAAATAATGACAGATCAAGCATATAGGTTTATGACACTGCCATGAAACCTGCTTGATGATATATTGAGACAAAAGGATTAAATTACACGGTAGTTATTCGTATGAGGTGACATGTCAATGCAGCGTCAACTTCTTTCTCTTGGGTTCCTTGACCCATTGCTAGACAGTAATCTTGGACTTTAGGCAAGACCTCCTAATGCCAACAAGAAAGAGGCCTAGAAGGTCACACACTAAGTGTATCCAAGTATCTCAAGTAGAATAAAGATTATTCTTGTACGTGGTTTAATAATTATTCAAGGAAGCCTAAATCATTTTAATGGTGGAGGAAAAATAAAATGAAAACAAGTACACACCGTGTATTAATGATTACACGCCGTGTAGTTTTCATTTTGGAAAAGAAATGGAAAACAAGTACATGTTGTGTATTAATGATTACATGTCGTGTAGTTTTATGAAAAACAAGTACACACCGTGTATTAATGATTACATGTTGTGTAGTTTTTCCAGTCGGGATTTCGAGGAAAAAATATCATTTTATTAAATGATATTTATTATAATCAACATGGGCGCATGTTAAGGAATTAATGATTCGACATGGGGGTTTTTCAATAATAGTTAATGAAATAAATAAAACATGTAACGTGTTTATTTATTTTCATAACTCTATAACCTCAAACCCAATTATAAATATACTCACAACCCCAACACTTTTCCCAATTGTTGTGCACAACAATTCTGGAGAATTCTCTCAAAACCGAAATAATTCCTTCCTCCAAGAATAATCTCAAGACTGAGAGAGAGATCATCATCCATCGGATCAATTCAATCTAAGGTGGACAATGCAAGCAAAGGTTTCTCCATGCTAGCACCTAGAGACTCCTTTGGCGACACCAAGAGATACGTGGTGCACATGTCAATCACCACTAGAGGAATTATGCACTTGGCTTATGAGACGCAATGAAGAATCACATCAGAACCTGATCATAAATATCAATGAAGAAAGTATTCCATAAAAGGTACTTCTTATCAATTAATTAAATTAATTACAATCAACCTGTGACTATCCTCGTTTGTGGTTCTAGGACTATTCTTCTTCTTTTTCTATTTCTGTGATTCTATCTGTGGAGTCTGGTGTTTATCATCGTATTGATCCCGGATTGATCATTGCTAATGACAAAAGACAAGTGGGCACATCCACCTATGAGCTTCCATTGTGCCCGGTACCTTCAATTGGTATCAGAGCAAGGTTACAATTTTGATTATAGTTATTTAATTTTTGTTGATAATTTACGCATTTATATTTGATTCAATTCAAGATAAATCGTTTTATAAAACTGAATGAACAAGATCTGTTCTTCCTCCTTCATTTCTCGATTCACATCACATAAATAACCTTTTAATTTTAATTTTTATTAAAATAAAAATGAGGAACTCGTCCGGAGAAGCCACTCTTTCTGTCTGTACAACACAAGAATACACGGCGTGTAGTGAAAACTACACACTGTGTACTTAGGTTCAACGAACTGGTACTGGTCCGCCAAACCACGCCATGTGAATTGAGTATACCTAAGTATTTATTACACCATGTTAACCATAATTTAACATCATGTGGAAACCAGAATACACGGTGTGTATGTTGAATCAACACGTTGTGTTGTCTGATCAGGCCCAGGTGAAACCGTGTACAAGGAGAAGCCATGTACCGCGTACATGGGATTTCCAGGCCGGTAATGGCGTAATAAGGAAGTACATTCCATGTTGGATTAATCTACATGTTGTGTACTCCAAAATTTCCAAAGTACAGAAAATAAGCCAAAGCCCCTAGCGTGTACATTGGATAAAGGTTGAAAAAAATACACGCCGTGTAATATAGCCTACACACCGTGTACTTTCTAGAAATGGAATTTCACCAGGTTTCCTCCATAAGTTCAAAGACATCGTACAAGGAATATGGATGAGAATAATCTCATGGAAATTCAGAAAAGAATTTAAGATAAAGAATTGATTAATTATAAGATCATAATTAATTGAATTCAAGCACGACTTATCTTGAATAATAGAATGATTAAAAGAATTTGAATTCTAAATATGCGTAAATATCGTTGCATGCTATGGATGATCATGAGCTAGACCAAAGAACCTTTGTGTGTGTATGGTTTCATTTAAATTTATTTAAGTCCATTGTCCTATAATCCTTATTCCAATAAAATGTAGGGTCTGCGTTCCCATGGTTTCTTTAATGTAAACCCCATGTAATGGACGATCTCCCAAGCCAGAGGAGATGGTTTAAAATCCGAAGCTGAGGTGAAACCAACCCAAGAAGATAAAAAGGTGTATAGGTGGGAGCTGCAAAAACATGAACCATCAGGTTCAAGGTGTTTTTTCCTTAGTTCAGGGTTAGATTATCAAACCCGCTAGATAAGCTAACCAATAGAAGTCATTTATTATTTTATTTCTATCTGATTGCATGGTTTATTTATTATGTATGTGTTGTCGCGTTCTCATAATTAATGAAATAAACAATCATGCAAAGATGGAATAAAATAAAAACTGGACTATGCGTAAACATTATCATAACATGGTTAATCACTTAAGCAAGCATCACTTAATATTAACAAGCATGTGATAATGAAAAACAATGCATAAAGGATTAAAATACCTAAAATACCATATTATGTTATACCAACCCTTGTTGGGGTTATGCCAAGGGGTGAGTGATGAAGATTTACTGGTCTATGATCAAAATTTGAGTGATGCACTCGATGTTCAATGTTTGATGATATCATCAATGTAAAGTGAGATCATGAAGTCTCATGAAAACATGGATTCCTATAGCATGCTCAAGAACCTCTGTGGTCTATACTAGGAGAGAGCAATACATGAAAGGTTTGAGATCTCTAATGCTCTATTTCAGAGCAGGCTGGAGAGGGTTCCCCAGCTGGGCCTCATGTAGTCAAGCTCATTGGCTACATTGAGCACTTAGAGGTTCTAGGGATTAAAATCCCTGAAGAACTGGGTACCAATCTCATTCTTACATCACTCCCCTAGAGCGTCTCTAACTTTTTTGTAAATTTCAAAATGAACAACATTGAGAAGTCTCTATCTAATCTTATTATCCTTATTTTCCAAGTGGACAATGATATGAAGTGTGAAAATCCTTCTGTACTTATGGTGAATAAAAGGAAAGGGAAGGAACAGAGATTTAAGACCAAAGATTCTTCAAGGCCTTACAAGAAAAGGAAGATCAAAGGGGATGCAAGAGAACAGGAGGTTGTTTGTTTCTCATGTGGCAAGAAGGGCCACTGGAAGAAAAACTGCACCCAGCCAAGGAAGTAAGGGGAAGCTTCAGGTGCATTTTTTATCGAATGTAATCTATTTGTTTCTAATAATTGGGTATTATATACTGATTGTGGTGCTCACATCTATATCCAAATATAGGAACCAAGTAGATTCAGAAATATTGACCGAGGTGAGGTGGATCTGCGAGCAGCCAACGGAGCCAGACTCACTGTTGTAGCGGTCGGAGACTACCACCTCACATTGCCTACTGGGATGGTATTGGTATTAAAAGGATGTTATCATGTACACTCTGTAACCAAAAACATTATTTCAGTATCCAGATTAGATACTGATGGATTCATCTTCAAGTTTGGAAATGAATGTTGCTACTTTTATAAAGATAGAATTTGTTTTGGTATGGCACATTTATATAATGGCCTTTATGTGTTAGACTGCACAAACCAAGTAATGGAAATAGATGACAAAGTTAATTCACATGACTCATACCACACCCAACTTTGGCATCACTGGCTAGGTCATGTCAGTGATAAAAGTTTGAAAAAATTACATCAAGATGGGTATTTAGATTCTTTCGAACTAAAACCACTTGGTGTATGTCATGCATGTCTACAAGGAAAAATGACTAAAGCCCCATTTAGTGGAAAAGGTGAAAGGGATAATTATCTTCTAGAATTAGTTCACATAGATGTGTGTGGACCATTTCTAGTTGAAGAAAGGGGTGGGTTCTTGTACTTCATAACCTTTACTGATGATTTTAGTAGATATGGATATATTTACTTAATGAGGTATAAGTTAGATTCTTTTGATCGGTTCAAAGAATACAAGAATGAAGTTGAGAACCATCTTGGTAAGAAGATTAAGAAACTCCGCTCAGACAGAGGAGGAGAATATCTTAATCGGGACTTTATTGATTTCTTACGGGAGTTTGGGATTATATCTCAACTCACTCCTCCTTACACACCTCAGTGGAATGGTGTAAGTTAAAGGAGAAACCACACCTTGTTGGACATGGTGAGATCAATGATGAGTCATGTGAGTCTTCCATTATCCTTTTGGGGATATGCATTACAAATAGAAGAACACATACTAAACCAAGTACCAACTAAATCAATAAATGGTATTCCATACGAGTTATGGAGTAGAAAAAAATCCAGGTTTTAAAATTTATATATTTGGGGTAGCGAAGCATTTTATAAGGTCTCTTCAAGTAACAAGCTTGCACCCCAAGTCACAAAGTGTGCCTTTATAGGATATCCCAAAGAAACAAGGGGATATTACCTATACAACTTCTCGGATAAAATGGTTACAGTGGCAAGACACGCTATATTCCTTGAGAGGGAGCACATCTCCAAAAGAGATAGTGGGAGCAAGATAGACTTAGATGAAGTCAAGGCTAAAGATACATAGGAGTTGGTACAAGAAAATATTCCACAAAGCCCCGTGGAAGAACAATCTGTTCCAGAGACACAAGAACTGCATAGGAGAACGAGAGAGGTGAGAGAACCAGAACGATGTGGTTTTCTTGTCATTGAGGATGGTGACTCATTATTGGTTGAAAATGATGATCCTCTTACCTATAAGGAAGCAGTTGAAGGCACAGACATGTCCAAGTGGAAAGAAGCCATGAATTCTGAAATGGATTCCATGTACCAAAACCAATTCTGGATTTTGGTAGATCCTCTAGTTGAAGTAAATCCTGTTGGTAATAAATGGGTATTCAAGAAGAAACTGGACATGGAGGGACAAGTCAGCACCTATAAGGCACAACTGGTTGCAAAAGGTTTTAGACAGCATCAAGGAATTGACTATGATGAAACCTTTTCACCAGTTGCGATGATGAAATACATCATAATCTTATTGGCCATTGCCTCTTACCATGACTATGAATTTTGGAAAATGGATGCCAAAACAGCATTCCTTAAAGGGAACCTCTAGGAAGATGTCTACATGACACAACCTGAAGGGTTTGTGACTCCAAAGGATGCCAACAAGGTATGCAAGTTTCAGAAATCCATTTATGGATTAAATCAAGCATCAAGGTCATGGAACATTCGTTTTGATGAAGCCATAATGAAATTTGGATTTGTTAAGAATGAATGTGATCCTTGTGTATACAAAAGGTTTAGTGGAAATGCAATCATTTTCCTAATAGTATATGTTGATGACATATTACTAATTGGAAATGAAGTACCTGTATTACAGTCAGTTAAGGCATGGTTGGATAAATGCTTCTCTATGAAAGACTTGGTCGAGGCGGCATATATTCTTGGGATCAAGATCCATCATGATAGATCCAAGAGAATTCTAGGCCTGAGTCAAATTACATACATTGACAAGATACTGAAGAGATTTATTATGGAATAGTCCAAGAGGGTATTTTTGTTAGTGTCACATGGAATTCATCTTTCCAAGAAAATGTGTCCTCAGACACATGAGGAAAGAAAGAAAATGGCAAGGATCCCTTACGCATTTGTGATTGGTTCAGTCATGTATGCTATGTTATGTACAAGGCTAGATGTTTCTTACAAATTAAGTGTGGTAGGCAGATATCAAGATGATCCAGGAGACCGCCATTGGATGGTAGTCAAGACTATCCTTAAGTATCTGAGGCATACTAAGGATATGTTCCTGGTTTATGGAGGAGATGAGGAACTAGTCATCAGAGGACATGTAGATATTAGTTTCTAGACTGATCAAGATGACATGAAGTCGTAGACTAGATACATATTTAGTTTGAATGGAGGTGTAGTGAGCTGGAAGAGCTCAAAGAAAGGTGTGGTCGCAGATTCTACAGCAGAGTCTGAGTATATCGCAGCTTCTAAGGCAGCTAAAGAAGCAGTATGTTTGCGAAGCTTCATCCAAGAGGTGGATGTAGTACCTAGTAGTAAAGATCCTATCACACTCTATTGTGATAATACTGTAGCGGTGGCACTTGCAAAAGAGCCAAGGTCACATCAGCAGACAAAGCAAATACTTTGAAAGTATCATCTCTTGATGTATTTTTCTTAGATAGGTGAAGTTGCAGTGAGTATTATTTCCACGGAAGACAACGTGGAGGACCCCTTGACTAAAGTCTTGACTCAGCAGAAACATGATCAACATGTGAGGTCTAGCGGACTAAAAGTCATAGGCAGTTGGCTCTAATACAAGTGGGAGTTTGTTAGGGTTTGTGTCCTGATAACTAACTGTTTTGTACTTTGATTACAAGAATGTACACTTATTATATATTGTTCATTATTCTACATGACTATAATATAATAATGTCATGGAATATTTGTTGCATTGATAAGGTCATGGTAGATCCCCGCTATGATGAGAACCTTGAAATTCTATAACAATATTCTTAAATAAAGTTCTACGGTTGGATGACATACTATGATAGGACACATGGTATACAAACCATCATATGTGAGTACTCTTAAGAAGACAAGACTCTCTCTCATGGAGTTCGCACTTAGTAATCTCCCAGATGGTAGATTATGAGAACAGACCTGCCAGTAGGAATTCTGCATGTCTTGGTGTCATCAGACATTTCTATCTACAAGCGTGTGTAATGGTCCTTAGACTGGAATATTATCATTAACTCATGTCATGACTCGCGCACTTAGATTTTCTGGAGAAAACCGTCACGAAGACAGTTGGTGGGAAGTAGGGTACGTTGGGTGCATCACAAATGACATGTTGTTAATGGATAAGTCGATGAAGGATTTGTCCCTTACATATTTATGGAAGTAGATATCTTGGTCCCTTTGATTGAAATAGAACGGTCACCCAAATTCCATGGCCATGGTGTAACGATGAATTTATTTCTGGAAGTCAAAGAATGACAGATCAAGCATATAGGTATATGACACTGCCATGAAACCTGCTTGATGAGATATTGAGACAAAGGGATTAAATTACACAGTAAGTGTTCGTATGACACTACTATAAATATGGCTTACAATAGTGCTAAAAACTGCATTTAACAGCGCTAAAAAGCATTGTTAATCTCGGTGAAGATAAAGGGGGGTCCCCTTTTTCAGCGCTAAAACTAGTGCTGATAAAGGGTCACCTTTATCAGCACTAAAAAAAGTGCTGATAAAAGTACTCCTTTATCAGCGCTAACCAAGCGCTGATAAAGGTAGTGTTTATCAGCGCTATTTTTAGTGCTGATAAATGTATAATATATTAGCGCTAAAAATATCACTGATAAACACTACCTTTATCAGCGTTATTTTGATCACTGATAAAAACTACCTTTATCAGTGCTCAAAATAGCACTGATATATTATCCATTTATCAGTGCTTAAATAGTGTTGATAAAGGCCAAAGATCCTGTGAAAAACCAAAACCTCCACAGAACCTGCACGGAACCTGGACAAATTACAGCACCTGCACACAGCACAAACAACACCTGCACACAGCACAAACAACACCCACACACAAAGCACAGAATAACAAAAATGCTACATATATTTACTTGAAATAATGAATACAAAACAACACACTACTATATACATTTCAAGCAATGTTTAATTTGGTTACAATTACAATTATCCAACACAGTTAAAAAACAATGATATTCCATCCTTTTTGAATCCATCCGCTCTAGAAAATTGCCATCCATGGTGCCGGTTTCTGAAACAAAGCATTCGAACTGAGGAAAAAGATTTCACCTACATAAAAAAACAAATATTATGTTAGTAATACAATAATTAAATAAATAATGGGGTTTCTAAATGTAATTATACTAGTGAGGCACAAAATATAAAATAACCAATTAACCAAGAGACACAATTAGGTCAATGCCCTTACCTCAACCAGAAGTCCAATAAACTATCTTCAGTTCATACCAACCACAACTGAGTCCATGATCACATGTATTAATGTACAACAAAATTAAATTACATAATTAGTTAATTTTAACCCAAAATCCAGCATGGTATAATAGGCGCCAAACTCATCGTGTAATCCAACAAAGCCAGAATGCTGAGAAACTAGGTGTGATCCACTCCTGACGCACCCCTAAGCCTAGAAAACACTAAATCCCCAATCTATATTACTAAATTTTTTACAAATTAAGCCTAAATTTTTGAAAACCCATAAATAAATCTTCCACAAAATATAATCTGCATCAAATAATGATTGATTAATAGTTTATGAAATTTTGAGACATTCTCTAAGAGTCATATATAAAAGTCCCATGAACAACAATGATTTATCCATACTATGGTATAATAATTACATCTATAACCCTAAAAACTGAATGAAAATATTTGATCAAGAAGTTAGAGAAGCAAGGAAGATATAGGAGAAGATACCACATTGATTCGAAATGACGAACAACTGATAATCCACTCAGGTCTAAGGGGAAGGAAGGAGGGGAATGGGGTTTGGCCACCCCCTAAGAACTTGGTGCCCAAACGAAGAAAAATAAGGAGGTTTATACTTTATAAACCCATCACACACCTAAAAATAAGTTTTAAATCATGTTAAATGAAATGAACCAAGTGGTGACATCACTGTATTTTGGGTCCAAACCCTTACTTGACCCCTTTTCCCTATTCACGGCCATTATCACCCTATTAAATTCATTCATGTTGTGAATTACCTTTTCACACTATGAGTAGCCTAATGTTACTACATTTCAATATAATTACTACCAAAATCATCCTTGATATCCTCCCAAAACCCAATGACATCCCTCTAGCCCCAATAAATGTCTGAAACACCTATTAGAACTGGTATATTGTACCATTTTCGATAATTTTTTTTGTTATTATGGAATTCCAAAATTCTCCATTGGAAGTGTACCAATGTACTAATCAGATGTTATATGATATTCCATGAAGATTATTGTTTCCATGTATTAGATGAGATATCAATGAAAATTTATCTCATTATTATACATACCAACACATCAAATCCGAGCATTAGAGACCTTCAGGTTTTCTTCAACTACTTCCAGTTCTGACATGGAAGTGGGACAAGATTTCTGTGGGATATTAGGTTAGGTTTTTGTGTACCCCTCTATGGAAGAATTAAATATGGGTTTTGATCAATTGGATGACCAAATAATCTCAATTTATATACATTTTATATGAAAAAAATTATAAGAAAATCAAAATTCAATTTTTAATTGAGATTATCTTTTTATATGGATTTAATTATACTATATTCTTTTATAGGGAACCTCATTTTACATATTGTTTTTGGAGAGGTGCCTATGAGAAAATGGGATGCCATGTATGATTGAGCATGACATATGTTTCTGATACTTTCTGTAGGGGCACGTTGCCTGGAGCATGTTGACGTTCAATGGAGGTGCATTGTACCACACATTCATTCATTACAAAGGTGAGTGACATTCATCACTTATAAAGAGATGTCTTCTCCTTGATTGAAACAGGGTGATGGGATGTCGTTCATTCCATCCATGGATTCCTCCTCATAATTCATTACCTAGTATGAGTCTCCCTTATAGAATAAGACATTGTTCGTGAAACTTGTTCCTGGTTCCATATCTTTATGGATGATGGTTAATTACAATGATTATATCAAGAAATTCCAAAGGGTCATTCTAGGGCATATTACTTCGGTTAGGAAAGTATTCACATTGGGAATCAGTGGAATGTATGTACACTAGAACATTGGTCACATGTATTCATCATCGTCAAAGGGATTCTCAACGAAATGGAAACCCATGTTTAACTTGTGGTATTCCATGAGTTTAACATCCCACAAGGATAGAGGGTCATGATTTAATGTCTTACATAGATGTAATGTGTGGATCCAAACACTTATAAAGGTGGATCAGGTAGGTACATCTCTAGGAGGGAGCACCTAGAATGTTTACCTGATAGATGGATCAAAACTCCCAATATGGTATGACCCAAGTGTGGTGCATCCCATAAAGGTAAGGTTTCTCATTTTGAAGACTTATTCGGACGCCACAAAGGGAAAAACAGGAGGGAAAATAAGCAAATGTGTACCCCGGTGAGGGGGTCACCATTGTTTACCATTGGTTGGGATTTAACCACATGGAGGCTTCCTACGTACCCTATTTAGAATACAAGGATCAAAACACATATATTTAAAAGAGGTATTGTGTGGGTATTACCCATGGTTAGCTTCCCTTCACACTAGGAATACTATTGGTTGGATGATTATGGGTTTTGTGGGGCTTATGCATTGTTAGATTCCCAGGTTCTTCCAAGAGTAGCAATGGGATGAAAGGGACATACGTGCTAAGATGGACCATGTGAATGGCGTGATCCTTGTAAAGAGGCACGAGGCACAAAAAACATGTGGATCTATCTATAAACATTATTTATGGTGGAAATGGTGCTCATCAGACTCCCCATACCTTCCATAAACACCTCAAAACATCACGAGGACCAGATTCCACATGATGGTGCATCACAGGGTTGATTCTTTTGATGATGTACTGGTCATTTGAGCTTGGATTTCATCTTAACCAGCCTTTCCCTTACTTGAATTATCCTAGGACACATATTTTGGTTCCAAAAAATCCCTCAATGATACCGATTATCTCATGCATCTACCTAGAAATAATTGTGCAAGTCAAACAACAACACATGTGCTCAAATACAAGTTCAAACAAACAAGATACAGAACATTGAAATTTCTTAAAAATGAACCAATGGGTACACATGTGCTCAAATACTATCTCTACATGTTGAATTTGATCCCTCTACTTTAATTTTAGAAATATTTATATTTAGGCCCTATATCTAACTGAAAATGGTGGATATAGACCATATTTGTTGTTTCCATCCATCGTTTGTTGAAAAATGAATTTTGTTGATCCTTAGTGGTTTCGTCGTTCACCCCATACACACTGCACACCATCATGCCTTACTTCAATATTGATTTGTTCAATGATCAATAATATGAACCTGGGGATAGAAAACATTGAGTAATAAATTAATATTTCAATACATCGGAGTATTCTCAATTCACCAAATAAGGTTGGAGGATAATCAATGATCATATATAGATAACATAAGTAGTAGGAATTCACCTTTATCCTATTTATGTACAATCTTCCATCAGGTATGTTGCCCATTCATTTCTAAACTCATCTATATCATCTTCTGAATATGATTTTTTGTGACAGTCATGGTAGTACTGAAAAAATATAAATACAGAAAGGATTAATAAATATTTTAAATGAAATCATAATTATTTTTGAAAATACCTCATCAGGGATGCTAGTTTGTTGATGAAATACGATCTCTTTCATAAATTTACAAACATAATAACCACAGTCCTTTCTGTTTGTTTTTTTTTGGACACTGCAGAAACATCGACAATAATAAGTAATTTGTTTTGATATGTGTTTGGATAGTGAAATGTTATTATATATACCTAGATACTTTTCCAGTTGTAGATCTTGTAGGCTTTCTCATCCTTATGCCCTGGATTCATTCCACGCATTAGACGATATTGATGCACCTCCCTATCATAACAGAATCTTCATTAAAAGATAACATAAATTATATAACTAGATGTTTAGTTTTAAAATGTTGGACCTAGTGTATTACAAATTAACAAATGCCATCATGCGTGGTCGGTTTGTTTGATATCCATGCATTGAATCCAGAAAATAAATCTTTGGAGTATCCAAATTAACTGCAATCAGCATCCAATGCTCCCTAAAAATACAAAAAGGAATAAGTAAAGAAAGAAATGAAAATATAGTTGATATGATTAAATTTTAGAGTTTTACCCCTGCATCGTTGGTATTAAAAAGAGTCTGTCATCCGTAATTTTGTTTTCAAACGATTTGAGTAGGGATGACATTATTTCAGCCTCTTTATCAGAATCTATTTAGTCTTTTGAAGAGGTGATGTGAGGACTAACGAGTCCAAATTTTTGTTCATGGGGAAATCCCTTCAATTTTTTTTCATATATATGCATGTGAAAAATATATAATGTATTTAGTCATAATTATCAGAGTATATCAGCTTTTGTAAAATCAAATCATAAAAACATACCTCATGTATACATTTACAACTGAGGCGCCTAGCCATTCATACTTAAGGAGTTCATTTACATTTTCAGCACTAATGAAATCTGATGTTTCCTCTCCATACATATCTTTTTCGAAATCAACTATGTGATTATTATCATCTTTCAACTTTATGTCCACATGAGTCTGCAATGATATTAACTGTGGATATAGAACGGGTGGGGTGAAGGTGCTCTCAGTAGACCGTTTCAATCAGTTGGTTGATCCTTGAGATAGTTTTGAGCTGATATTTCATTTCACCCCACAGTCTTTGTCATTATGTAATAACATTCATTGGTTCAGACCTTTTTTCATTAAATGTTAAAGTTCCAGCTTGAAAAATAAATTGGAAATGGATACATTTTTGTCGACATGTTTTTTACAAGAATTGTCAGCCATGCGATGAATGTTCCAACAGCTTGTTCAACTGTATGAATTTCTTCATCATCATTTGGAACAGGTATCTCGGCACTCGGCTCATTAGCTACGTTAATTGACACTCTAAGATGATCTTTTGGAAGCTGTCTATTGGGTAGCATGTCGTTTTGTGTATTGAACACAGTAGCCCTCGCTACAAGGCGATAGGTAGGAGTTGATAAATATAAATCACAGTCATTTTCACCCTGTGGAATATTAGTACAGGAAAGGTATCAGTGTCTATGTAAATCACATTTCACAGAAACAATTATTAAAACATTTATTACCTCATCTAAGTCAGGTTTTTTAGGGGAATGGCTCACCTCAAAGCTGGTGGGGGTGGGGTGGGATCGTCACGCACGGGTTGTTGTTGAGTTTTTTCTTCTCTTTTCCTCTCCCCCATAAATTTTTTTATCATATCTCTCTGGTATTATAATTCTTCTTGAAAAATAGATAATTTTTCTTGCAGATTTTCCATTTTTTCATTTTGATCCTCCACTTGTTTTTGTTTTTGAAAATATGTTCAAGGTGTCACCCCAAAACCCGCACCTCTGACACGGCCATACTGTTCTGGCTGCTTCAAGGCTACTGAAAGTATGTCTTCATCTGGTGTGGTTGTTGTTGATTCTTGTGACTATGTTAGATAAAAAATATAGAAAAATAAGTAGTTATTGTAATGTAATAGCGATTTAAATCAAATCAAATTTATATTATGTCATACTTACACATGTTTCCCACACTTTTTGTGTGTTTTCATATATCATTATCCCCTCTTTATTTACACGAACCTCCTTCCATAGCACATGGCATGGGATGGATATGGATTTCGATTTCAATTTATCAATCTGCATATAAATAGAGAAACATGGTTATGGTGTTTTTTTATGTCACATAATAGTAGTATGGTAGATTTAAAAGACGTACCAATTTTTTCTCAAGTTCAGCGTACCCCATCCTTGCTTTACGGTAAGGGTACGCTGGTTCTGTTGCGTGTTTTTTATTTTCAGCACTCAGTAGCTATTTCATAAATAAAAAATTGTCAATCAGAGTGATGAATACAAGAAAACATCAAACAATGTATTACCCCACACAATTTACCTGAAAAGTCTACTCCCCACGACGGTTGCTAAACACATCCCACGCTCCTTGGGATATCAAGTGTGCGTAAGAGGAGGTGGGTGTGGCTTGATTTCCCCTTCTGCATCTTTAAGATGATATTTCATTAAAATTGTACGGAAACCTCTATGAATCCTTCCTGCAACTCTTAATACATATTCCTTGTCCGAGGCATCTACTATAAATGCACTCTGCAATGGATGATGAAGAGTAAGTCAATGTTTTGGTATTTTATTTTATTTTAATAAATTAAAAAATGATATCATAATGTTACTGTAATCTCTTCCTGCATTAGTGTCTTCATCCTGGTGACAATATGGTGCCATGACTGTACATCAATCAGTACGCATTTCCGAGTGATGATTCCAATGTAGCTACTAAAGATGGCTCTTTTGGGGTTAACATGTTGGCCTCGCTTATTCCCTCAAATTTGATGCCTTTTTCTTTTACCCTAAGTATTTTGGCTAACACTATCAAACTACGACGCTATTGTTTTTTTTTGCACTTTAAGGGTTTCATTTCCTACCATTTCCTCAGAAGTAGCATCAATATCTTCCCTTAGAGTGCTAGCATCGACAATGGGACCAGCAGAAACAGGTTGAGAAACCTGTTGTACCTCAGCACTGGGACCAGCAACAACAGGTTGAGAAACCTATTGTTTCTCTGCACTGGGACCACCAGCATCTGGTTGAGAAACCTGTTGTTTCTCTACAATGGGACCACCAGCTGCTGGTTGAGAGAACTTTTGTGCCTCAGGATTGGGCGCATCAGCAGGTGCAGAAGTCATTATCTGCAGAATTGGTTTAATATTTAATTTAGATTACATAAAAACAGCATCAAATAGATAATAACATAACGTAACACAATGTATGTTACAATAAAAAAATAACCTGATTATTGTACTCTCTTTTTTTATTTAAAGGATGAAGAGATTTGACTCCTCTATCGACTATGTAAATCCCTTCATTGTGGTCTCCTATGACATAAATAAACGCCATCTACATTGGGACCACTGCAAAATTATTGTGAAGTCCCTATAAAAGGGTCAACCTCCATTGAAATTTCATCTGACCCTTCAGTTGTTTTGGTCGATAACAGAACAATTGACCGATTTCGGTTTGCAGGGTCTAGAACATAAAATACTTGTACTGCCTGTGATGCCATTATAAATGGTTCGTCTTTCTCCCCTTCCTTACTGAAATCAACTTTCACGAATCCTAATTCATCTATTTTAATAGCACTCCTGTTATCAACCCACTTGCATTGAAAAATCAGCACTTTGAATTTCGTATAATCCAACTCCCATATTCGTTTGATGATGCCAAAGTATGACATATTCGCATAAATTGGATTTTTGTCCTTAGCACCGGAAACATGTATCACCTCAAAAACAAGTATAACCCCACTATTCTACATGGTAATGTCTTCATCATGTTAATTAGTATATAATGTATAACCATTAACTTCATAAGAATTGTAAGATAATAAGTACACACTTGCTCCTCCAGCTAGCCATCGAAGTTGTTCTGAAATTGAGTCTGGATTTTCATCTAACTGCTTAAAAATATGGTCTCTAAACCATCCTATAAACTGTCGATTATGTGTATCTAATATCCATTTTTCATCCCCAGAATACTTCAAACACCTAATAATTTCTTTGTGGGTTTGAACATATGGGTCAACGTTGAAACTGTTATGAAAAACATAAAGGTGGGCCTGCTCCTGATCTGTAATATTGATTGTGACAACCTCTCTACCTGAAATTCCTTCACCCATAAGCTGCTCAGTGTGATGAGATTTCGGTAGGCCAACTATTTCCACACCAGGTAGGTATTAGGTACAAAATTCAACATCTTTCTCAACAATATATTTCTCCGCAATACAACCCTCTGGCTGACTTCGATTTTTGACATACCCTTTCAAAATCTTTATATATTGTTCCATGGGGTACATCCATTTATAATGTATAGGACCACATAGTCGAATCTCTCTCACCAAATGAACCATCAAATGAACCATCATATCGAAAAATGTCGGCAGGAAGAACATTTCCAATTCACATAATATGATAGCAATTTCTCTTTCCATAGTTGGAAATTTATCCGGGTCTATAACCTTGTTGCATATAGCTTTGAAGAAGAAATAGATCTTCGTTAATGTATGGAAGACATTCTTGGTCAAAATGCAACGTAAAGCTATAGGAATTAGATCTTGCATCAAAACATGGCAGTCATGTGATTTCAGACCCTTTAATTTTAAATCTCCCAATGACACGATGTTCTTGATATTTGATGAATACCCCTATGGAACCTTTACGTCATTCAAGAAGTTGCAAAACTGATATCTCTCCTATCTGGAAAGAGTGTAAGCAACAGGAGGAATAAATGTTCGTTTTCACCCTTCAATGGTGCCAACTCTTCTCGTATTCCCATCTCAACCATGTCCAATATAGCCTTAATTCAATCCTTTGTTTTTCCAGGTGCATTTAGCAAAGTGTCGATGACACTATCACATACATTTTTTTCAACATGCATAACATCAATAAAATGTCTGACATACAGACAATTTCAGTATGGTAATTCAAAAAAAACTGATCGCTTTTTCCAACCAGTTTTTGTAAGGTTTCTCAAAAACGGTTTACCAAAATTAGTGTCCAAATATTTTACTTTCTCAAACAATTGATCACCTATTAGTAGAGACGATGTTGTATGTTCTTCTGAACTTATGTCGAATGATGTCATCCAAGATCGGTACATATGTCGTTGGGGTAGAAATCTGTGATGACCTAGAAACACGGTTTTCGATAAATGTTTCAACCTAATTGATTGTGTACCTTGTTCTCAAATGGGACACCCTTGAGTTCCTTTAATGCTATATCCTGGAAAATTTCCATAAGCAAGAAAGTCATTTATCGTCCCATACAATATGGATTTCAAAGTGAAATGTTCATTTTTGTGAGCATCATACAGCGTAACATCGGAATCCCACAATATTTTCAAATCCTCGATCAATGGGGCCAAATAAACATCAATATAATTACCCGGTTGTTTTGGTCCTGATATAATCATAGATAACATGATGTATTTTTGTTTCATGCATAACCACGGTGGTAAGTTATAGTTTACCAACATAACCGGCCATGTACTGTGACTGCTGCTTTGAAAACCAAAAGGATTCACCCCATCTGTAGATAACTCCAAAAGAAGGTTTATCGGCTTGTTCCTAAATTCAGGATACTCGTGATCAATTCTCTTCCACTGAGGAGAGTTTGTTGGGTGACGTATTTTCCCATATTTAATTCTTGTATCTTCATGCCATGTCAATTGTCCTACAGTCTTCTCACTTCCATATAGGCGTCTAAACCTAGGAATGATTGGAAAGTACCATAAAACTTTTGTAGGACTAGAATCGTCTTTCTTGTATCGGGAAGCACCACACTTTTGGTATTCTTTAAGTGATTTTTGGTCCTTGAGAAACAATATACAGTCATTCGGGCAAGCATGTATTCTTTCAGAGATCATACCCATCGATCGTAGCATTCGTTTGGCATAGTATGTTCGGCTTGAGAGTTAATTATCTTTTGGAAGCATGTCATTCAGAAGAGCAAGTAGTTCCGTAAAACTGGAATCACTCCACCCGTTGCCTGCTTTCAAATTATATAGCTTCAATACGGCTGACAATGCTGTATATTTAGTGCAACCAGTATACAATGGTGTTATTTCACAACTCTTTAACTTCTCAAACAATTTTGGGCAATCACTAATTTCATCTTCAAATGTCCTTGTCATTTCCTCAATATGATCTTCATCATCATTCACGTCTGTAATCACACCCTCTATATGATTGTCTTCACTGTTCATGCTTCTAATCATATCAGATGATCTATAAAATGTCGTGTTCTCTGAGTCACTACCTACATTCGTTTTTCCCCGTGTTTATTCCAACATGTATAACTTCAATCTATTCTGTGACAGATCAGGTGTTCTTTAAACTCCTCTGGACTAATTTGTCTTGAATAACAACAGCATAAACACAGACAAAGGATTTGAGAAGGGTCACATGCATGATCTTCTGCAAACTTGATAAACTCTTTCACGCCATCTTCATACTCTTTTTTCAACCGATTGGCATTCATCTATTCTTTATTCATATTCATCATCTTTATGGGTTCGATCTCAAACTTGCCTAATATTATGTTTTAATTAATCAGGTAGCATTGTTTGGGTTTTATAAAAACAAATCATGGTACAAATTCCTTTAAACACATTTGAAATCCATATACATGGTGTTTCCAGTAGGGTGAACATCGTGTATGTATAAGATACATGATTTAATCTGACAGATATCAAATTTATTCCAAGTTAGTCTTACAAAGACAGAATGATGCCTTTGAAAATACATGACATTTAGAACAACTTGAGCTAAAGGCGTGTACATTAGATACATATTGAGTCACCTCACCATCTATGCATCACATTTTTGTGGAATACACGGTGTGTAGTCCTTACATGACCACTAGGGGTGTATAGTCTATACACATCAAGTCTCTATGGTATCTATACATGGTGTGAGTGAAGTAAAACACATGTCATATGGTTCTACCATTATTTCATGGCATGTACATGGTTTCATGCTGAATTATATGTCTTGGAGATACATTGTGTGTGACCTAGGCTCACATGACATGTAACATTTAAAATGAAACTTATTCCAAGTTTGAGTCAGAATATTAGTCATGTGGTGTAAATTTTTGAGATAAATGTTGTGTGGCATTAAAATATATATAAAATACATGTATGGTGAAGCATGTTCCATGTATTTTAAAGTGTCTCATAGAGTCCTCTAGAAGTGGTTTTCTAGGATTCGGTGGAATTTCACTAGTAACAAAGTGGTGGTGCCATTTAAATGGGTAAATTTTGGATTGATATTTAATGGTGGAAGAACTACAACATGTAAAACAAATGGAATATCAATCATGCCAAAAACTGCAACACCATACAAAAACACAATCGTGATCACAATCACAACACCATACAAACCAAACAATCAAAATTTTAGATTTTACAAAGCATACCATATTCAATTTTGTTTGTTAATTCAGGGGTTATCACAGAAGTTTTATCATCCTGGGGTGTTCATTAATAAGTCAAGTATACGTAAATTACCAATTTATATATTCCAATGTTCAAAAAGAACCAACCAACATTCAATTCATTTAGTGCGCAAACAAGGACCACCAACGGCCACGATTTTCAGTGGGGCGTTTATCCCATACATTTCACATTATAACCATCAATATCAAACAATAATAACATGCGAACAAGAGGAAACCAATGAGTAACAGGAGAAAACTCACTGTGAAGGTGTCGTTAAGAACACGGCAGAGGTGCGTTCGTGGAAGAGGAGAGGCGCACAACAGAGATTTCCAACTAAAAAGAAAACATAAAATAGGGGAAACTCGTGAGAATAAAATAATCTAAAACCGAGTACACCATTTACCACATCTCACAAACCCCAAAAGACAATGCATGCAAATAAATTTAAATTTATTGATAGAAATCACTATCTGATCACTAATTTTTATCCAAACCATAGGTGCAAACAAATCCAAATAGGAATTAGAAGGATCACATACCTCGAGAAAATAAATCCAACTATAATAGTGATCAAGCATAGAACAATGTGAACTAGATGGGAGGGAGTGACCCAAAATATCATCGGGATAAAGATCTATCCAAGAGGATAATTTTGTAAAAAATATGATGCCTCAATAACTCTATGAATCCCAAAAAACCTTTTCTATGACATTGACACTACATGTAATACATTTACATGTCATGTAATCCTCTTGACTAAAAAATCACTTTTTATTTAAAACATTATATTTTTTATTTAAATGATATGTAACCATTACAAATTTTGTAAAATTGTCACATTGTGCATCCAATTAATTGTCATTTTTGGAGGTCATTACATGTCATGTACTCCGTTTACACGTCATGTAATTTCTCATAATATAGTAAAAAATGATGTTTTGTTTCTAAAAATTCCCTAAAGATCACTAAATTTACCAATACATGTGTCCTCCAAATCCTTTATCAGCATTCCTCAACCAAAAAAAATCCAAAAAAATGTTAAAACATACCTCACATAAAATGTAATGAGACTTTATAATCTCCCGACCATAAATTATTTTCCCCCAGAAATCTCTCAAGATCAAGTATCCTCTAATGAAGAATGACACTACTAACTCATCAACGAGTCATTACCCCATGTATCATGGATATATTGTCTAAACTACCACATTAACTAGACTCAGGGTCATTTAATCATGTAGTACCTTATACTCCAGATTCATAATATGAATTGGCTGGGGAACCAAAGTATTATCGGGATCAAGATCAACATCCCCCGTCTAATCACATGTAAATGATCTGCTATATACCTACTCAAATGGAAAATATTAAACACATCATGGATAGTTATCAAACCCTATGGTAACTGAAACCAATAAGAAATACTCCCTAGTGACCAAAAATAATTATGTTTATCCCATTACTCAGTGCAAACAGACATTGATAACCTAGCCGCTGATGTCCCAAGTGATATGAAACTACGATAAAGACCTAATCACTAACATAAAACACCAGCAGTTTATTCCAATGGTTCATATTGAATTTATTATGACTCTGTGTAATGATTAAATTCTTCTAGATCAACCGCACCATCTCTTTCTATACTTGAATGTTTAATGGATAAAACAACCACACAGGTCTCTAATAATCCTCTATAATTCTATAATATGTAAGGAACCATGAATCCAAAACCATTATCAACTATATCATCCATTGACTCTTGAAATAACACCTTAAATTAGGATTTCACACGTTCAATTCAAGCGGTAGAAAAAACATTTACCTGAAAATGAGTATCAATGAGGTGGAGGCGGCGGTGGAAAAAGTGGCGGCAGCGGCAGAGGTGGAGGCGGCGGCGGCGGCAGAGGTGGAGGCAGCGGCGGTGGTAGAGGTGGCGGCGGTTGTGGCAGTGGGGGTGGAGGCGGCAGAGGCAGCGGTGGTCGCGACAGCGGGGGCGGGGCCGGAGGCAGCGGCGGTGGAAGATGAGGTGGAGGACGAGGAGGAGGAAGGACGGGGATGAGGAGGACAAGGAGGATGAGGAGGAGGGGGGGTCGCGGCAGTGAGGGGCCTAGTTCAGCTTCCGCAAAAGCTTGACCGCGTGTGAGCGAGGATGGCCTGTTGGGGTTATTAAATAAAAACTGACGGAACCTTTATTAGCGCTCGTTAAAAGTGTTGATAAAGGTATGTTTTATCAGCGCTAAAATAAAAGCGCTGATAAAACATTCATTTATCAGCACTTTTTTAGCATTGATAAAGAGATACCTTTATCAGCACTAAAAAAAGCACTGCTAAATGTTACCTTTTATCAGCCCTAAAAAAATAACTGATAAATGTGTACCCTTTATCAGCACTTATTTTAGCGCTGATAAAGGCATACCCCTTTATCAGCACTTTCTGTTTAGCACTGATAAAGGGCAGTGCTTAACTTGCCCTGTTTTGTGGTAGTGTGAGGTGACACGTCAATGCGGTGTCAACTTCTTTCTCTTGGGTATCTTGACCCGTTGCTAGACAGTAATCTTGGACTTTAGGCAAACCCGCCTAATTCCAACGAGAAAGAGGCCTAGAGGGTCACACACAAAGTGTATCCAAGTATCTCAAGTAGAATAAAGATTATTCATGTACGTGGTTTAATAATTATTCAAGGAAGCCTAAATCATTTTAATGATGGAGGAAGAATAAAATAAAAACAAGTACACGCTTTGTATTAATGATTGCACGCCGTGTAGTTTTTATTTTGGAAAGGAAATGAAAAACAAGTACATACCGTGTATTAATGATTACACGCCATGTAGTTTTATGAAAAACAAGTACACGCCATGTATTAATGATTACACGCCGTTTAGTTTTTCCAGTCGGGATTTCAAGGAAATAATATCGTTTTATTAAATGATATTTATTATAATCAGTGTGGGTGCATGTTAAGGAATTAATGATTCGACATGGGGGTTTTTCAATAAGAGTTAATGAAATAAATAAAACGCGTAACGCATTTATTTATTGCCATAACTCTATAACCTCAAAACCAATTATAAATATCCTCACAACCCCAACACTTTTCCCAATCACTGTGCACAATAATTCTGGAGAATTATCTCAAGTCCGAAAGAATTCCTTTCTCCAAGAACGCTCTCAAAATCGAGAGAGAGATCCTCCTCCATCGGATCATGTCGATCTAAGGTGGAAAATGCAAGCAAAGGTTTCTCCACGCTAGCACTCAGAGACTACTTTGGTGACATCCATAGATATGTGGTGCACGTGTGGATCACCGCTAGAGGAAGTCTACACTTGGCTTCTGCAACGCAACGACAAATCACATCGGAACGTGATCATAAATATCGATGAATAAAGAACACCATAAAAGGTACTTCTTTTCAATTAATTAAATTAATTATAATCAACATGTGACGATCCTCGTTTGTGGTTCCAGGACTATTCTTCTTATTTGTCTATTTATGTGATTCGATCCTTGGAGTCTGGCATTTATCATCATATTGATCCTGTATTGATCATTGCTAATGAAAAAAGACAAGTGGGCACATCCACCCATGAGCTTCCGCTGCGCCTGGAACCTTCATGAAGGACTACCATCAAGGATTGGAATGTGGGCATGAGTTATCACTATAAAAAGGGGATGGAGTTGGACATGAAGTTCGACCATCAATGGTAACACCGAGCTTGTGTGGAAAAGTGTGAGTATGGTTGTGGTAGGCATCTGGACATGCAAAAATACATTGGTTATTCTAATATAGAATGATTAATTACATGTTGGGTTGTTTCATTGGAATTGTGTGATTTGGGTGAATTTCTTTGGGTAATGATGTGTTTTTTTTTTGTTATCAATTGTTGAACTACTTTAATGGATTTATATAAATTGTTTTATGTAATTATGATGACTGGTTCTATCCTAGTGGCATGTGTAGGGAATTAATTTTGGGAAAACCTACTGATTATTTTTACTCACTCCCTACCTTGTCACTTTTTTTATTTTACAGATGTTTTATTTGAGGACATAAGCAAAGGTAAAGGATCTCATTTACCTAGTGTCTCATCATGATGCTTGGGTGATATTTTGGTGCTAGGATCATAGATCTTGGTGTGGAGTTGTGGAGTTGTGTCGCATCTTCCTTGGGTTTTGTTGTTAGTCTTCCACTTGGTACTGTGATTATGGATTATTGTGGGTTGTTTTTATTGATCCATTGGTATTAATGAAATGTAAAACACTATTGACATGCATCATGTAGTTTTTTTGGGTATTGTCATTTTTGGGTGGATGTTTTCATTCAAAATAGAAAATAATTCCCCATTTTTCATGAATCCATCAAAATTTATTTCTAGCCTTTGACATCTTGGTGATGTTGCTTAAGGAAAAGTAGCATTCCATTTCCCTCTTAAGTCAATGGTAAGGGGCGGGATGTTACACATGCACATGTGGTCTTCCTGAAAAAAATTGTAATAACTTTTGAACAGGTTCCCAGATCAAAAATTTGAGGGAACCCTTGAGTTCATAATGACCACTTCACCCTAGGTGTGACCTAACATTGGTCAGCACAGGTCATTTGTAAAAAATTTATCGTAGGGATAAAATGAATAAAATTATTTAATAAAATTATTTTTAATTCATTGTGTTGATGTAGAGACCTAATCCTCTTCAAATGTATCCTTATGTTGAGATCCATGTTTAGCCTCATAACCCTAGAATATCTGGAGAGCCACTGGAGAGAACCTCTAAATAATTCTCTCAAACAAACAGCGACGGATTGTGGATCGATGATCAATGCACAACCGATTATCAATTTGATAGATCTCACCAATGATAATGACGCATCAATAATTATTTTTTAGTGACCAAGAAAAATCATGGTAGGGAATTTGTTTGATTTGTTTATTTCCCCTTTTTTTCTTCGATGAGCACTGACCAACCAACAAACAGGTTGGCCCATGGATTGATCGTTATGCGGGATGAGTTATTTTGCGTGGTTTATCGTGAGTTTGATCTTGATATTTTTTGGATCCATTTATCATTCTAATAGTGATGAACAAATATTGACATGAAAATTGATCGAGGTTCTTCCCTCTTAATTCGGTTTGTGCTTTTCTCCCATTATTCACTGTTCTTCATGGTATTTATCGTTCTTCCCCACAGTTAGGCTTTTATTGAATGATTTATTGTTGCACATTTGATTCTTAGTGAAATGATCTAAAATCATAGATTTGGCATTGGGATGACTCGATGGAGGTGCGACGGTGGTTGCGGAAGTGGATCAAATAATGGTCAATGTCGATTTTGTGTTCTTCAATGGTAACAAAGAATGGTAACAATATCATTTTCCAAGATGATTAAAGGCCTGAATATTGTCGATTTGGTGATAGGATGTCCAAACGACCTCATAACCTGAGTTTCATGGCATGGAGATTGACAGAACGAAATCTGAAGGATCAACCAGCGTGAGAAGAAGGAAGAAGAAGGGTCTATAAAACCCCGATACACATAGCATTTAGTCCTTGACTACATGGGGTGTAACCCCCTTAGATAAACTTGGAATGTACTTCCAATAGTACACGAACATGGGGTGGAGTTCATGGGTTACCTACATGGTGTGTACTCTCCCACATGGCTTGTCCTAGACCATATACATGGGATACCCTGTGTACTGGTACATGGGCACTGATACATGGGATGATGTCGTGTACTGGCACATGGCTGGAGTACACTGGTGAACCCTGGATACAGGTACACAGCTTGTAACCCATTCACATGTCTTTTACTCTTCTACACGACACAGTTTGAATGAAACAGGCCATTTTACATGGTTATTATCTAGGGTCAAGGGACATGGCATGTACCCTTACTATATGTTGTGTAGACCTTTATACATGGCTTTAATCTCTTTTCCACAGTATCTTGGTTAGGTTTATTTGGGGTTTGTTCCCTTTATCATTTCCCTGAAGGATGGTGTGAAACGTTTCCTACTCCTAGGACTATGATGCCTTCAGCAGGAGTTCCTAGATAGAGTTGTCGGAATTCCCCTGAGAGGGCCGAAGTTGGATCCTCTATTCATCTGCATGACCTAGATGGAGTTCTTGGTATTGACATGACCAACACTACACGAGCATCAATCCTCTACTTAGTGAGTTAATCCAGATTGAGTTGTTGGTATCAACCCATGGCCCTCGCAGTGATCCTCATATGTGCATCGTAATCTCTTTAGATCTATTAGTGTATCTCTCTCATGACAGTACCTAATGAGTAGTACCAATCAAATGGACATCATTAATACTATCAGACTCAGAAGTGTGTTCTCCTGGATGAGTGATTTGTGGAATCTTCGAGATGGAATTCTAGGACTAGTATACTATGGTTGTGGATTACCTATAGACTATGTGTCTTGGATTGAGTATATCTAGATATTCTTGTTATATGTGTTGTAGATATATACCTATGTAGAGATGATTGTACTTTCCTTTGTTATATTGCTTTGTGGTTTCGGGGTGCCCTACTAAGTATTATTATACTCACCCATGCACGGTCTTTTCCCACACATGTCGTGTCTTGTGTAGAAAATTGACCACTTGATAGAGTCATAGGAGGTCTAGGACCAAATGATGCTTAGTGAGCCTGGATAGACCAAGGTTTGTTTATGAAACTTTCAAACAGTAGTCCCAGTACCTTTTTCTTACAGGTTAGACTTGTGTTTACAGACTCTTTATTCTAGTCTTGTATTTCGCCCTATTTAATTTACTTTACTTCTTATCGTACTCTGGTTGTGGGATATAGTTATATACATGCATTGGTTACTTATTGGTTTTTACATTTAAATATTTTGTGAGCTTGGAGATGTGTGTGTGTACATGTACATAGAAAATTCCTCCCATGTTAGTGATATTCCCACTCAGTGCTAGTCACCAGCCCCTGGCCTATTGTAGGCAGGCTTGAGGAGTAGCAGCACAGGCCCCACTAGGATGGGTCATGACATAGTGGTATCAAAGGGGTGGGTTCTACTTTAGTATTTGGAGTATGTGAGGTTGGTTTGGAGAAATAGTGTTAAGTGTTTTAAGTTCAGCTTTTAGGCCAGGGACTCTAGTGTTTGTGTGGCAGCTGATGTATCCATACACCAAGACTCTGATCACTTTCTTTTCGACTCGGTACATGAGAACACTGGTTTCAAGGAAAATAATGGTATATGAATCATATATAAATTGTTTTTGGTTCTATGTTCTTCTTGATTTGTCTCTCCAGATATACTCATTGAACATGGTACATCTTGTTTACTTTTAGGATGTCTCTATGATGCATATCAGCTTGGATTCGTTAGCTTGATCACGAGGATGACCCCCCTCAGTGATGAGGCATTGATACAGGGACCAGTTCCTCAAATGTTACCTCTAGTTTGTGCACCATCCATACCACCACTTGTAAAGCAGCTTGTGGTACCCACAGTACTAGCGGATGAGGTGTGCAGGCTGAGTGTGCTTCATGAGTTTCAACATAAGAAACCCCTCAGGTTCCTAGGCAAGCCTAACCCACATGTAGATAAGGATTTTCTTGAGGCGGTGACCTGATTTTTTTGGCTAGTCAGGATGCCATCCGATCAAATGGTGGTCTTGGTGGCGATCCTTCTTCAAAGATCTATATAAATATGGTGTAGTTTAGTTATCCAGACTTACGATGAGGTGAATCTTTCATGGATAGAGTTTGATCACCACTTCAGAGGGTAGTTCTCACCAGTTACACTAAGGGTTGTGCATATCTAGGAGCTTCTTCATATCTAGCAGGGTATCATGTTAGTAGTTGAGTATTCATCGAGTTTTACCAACCTTTCCAGGTACTCGATGGATATGGTTCAAGATTAGTTCCTTAGGGATCATACCTTTGAGAAAGATTTTCATAGATACATATGAGCTAGTTTTATCCCTTTGTTAATTACTACTTATGTTGGGGTGATTGATCAGGTTTTGGTGGTTGAAAGCTTCTTGGTTGAGCATATAAAACCGGTGATTGTCAGTAGTGGACAAGCTGAAGAAGAGACCTCAACAGTAGGAGTGGATGTCAGTCTTAAGGACCTGGATGTGGGAGACATTTTAGGAGGAGGTCTTAGTATAGAGTATGTATGGTTCAGGGCTCACAAGGTGGGTCCATTCATCTTAGAGAGATGTGGTGCTATTCATGTGATAACAAAGGACATCTCGCATGAGATTGTATGACCCACCATACTACTGATAGAGAGAACGTGGATGGACCACCGAGGTAGAGACAATGATAGGATTAGGAAAATCCATAGGTTGGTGGATGTGTCAAAGGATCTAGGAGATCAGAAAGAGGTGTTCAATGCTTCGACTTGTTACCACCACCACCCCCAGGTGGTCCATGCCAGGCTCAAGGGGATAGAGGATAGGGGAGGGGACAACTATAGGCGGTCGAGGCTTATGACCTAGGGGTTCCATGAAAGATTCTAGGTATGATCTATGTATTTTTAACTTTAGTTTCAATATTGATAGAATTAGTTTTTATTCATTCCATTATCACCACATATCTTGTACAAGACATAGATATTCTAGTTCAACCATTGAATCGGCCCTTATGCTTGAAGACTTATACTATAGAAGAATTAGATATCACAAACTTGTGCCGATAGTGAGACATAACTCTTAGAGGTGAGAGTTTTTGTTGGAACCTCTTGGTAGCAGCATCAAGTCCTTACGACGTTATTCTTGGTATGGATTGTTTATCTACAGATCATGCCAATATTGAATGTTTTAGGTAAAGGGTGCAGTGTTTCCACAGTGACAGAACTAGGTTTTACTTTGTTCGAGAATGGGAAACCCAGGCCGCATAGGATGAACTTGTTGGAGTTGGTGGTCTAGAACCAACTACTTTGTACTTTATTCATTAAATAAAAGCCTTATCACATCTTGATTGTTATTCTGCGTGACATGTCATGTGATAATTTCCTAAGGACAGCTGTTGCATTAAAGGGTCGTAGCGGATCCCTGCTATGATGAGAACCTGAAAGTGCCATAACACTGTTCTTGAATGTATGTTCTATGGTTGGATGATATTATTTGAGGGACACAAATAATACAGGTCATTAGGGGTGAGGACTCATAAAACTTTGAGGCACCTTCTCATGGTGTGCGCCCTTGGTAATATCCAGGAGGATGTTATGAGAACGAGACCCGCCAGTAGGAAATCCACATTTCATAGTGTCATTGGATGTTCCTATCTGCGGACGTGTGTATTGATCCTTAGACTTTAAGATTATTATTAATGGGTATTAAAACTCGCTCACTTAGATGTATTGATGAAAACTGTGACGACACACTGTTCGCAACGAGGTAGGATACGTTGGGTGTGTCACGAGTAATACCGCATTAATAGATAATTCGAGAAAGGATTTGTCCCTTCCTTTCCGTAACGGAAGTAGATATCTCAGGCCCTTTGATGGAATTGATATAGCCTAAATAAATCCATGTCTATGGTAAGGTATGGGCAAGTTCAATTCCGGGAAGTCAAAGAAAGAATAATCAAGCACATGGGTTGATGGAACTAGCATGCAACCCGCTTGATTGGAGATATCGAGACAAAGGGATTATATTACATGGTAAGCGTTCGTAGGAGATGACACATCATTGCGGTGTTAACTTCTTTCTCTATGGGTTCCTTGGCATGTTGCTAGACGCTAACCTTGGACTTTAGGCAGGCTCAGCCTAATGCCACTGAGAAAGAGGCCTAGAGGGTCACACACTAAGTGTGTCCATGTATCTCAGTTAAATATTAATTTAACAAGTTAAATAAATATTATTCCCGACTGTGGTTTAATAATTATTTAAGGATGTCTGGTCGCATTTATTTTGACACTAGTTATTCGAGAGAATATACTGTGGATAAAATAATATATTTATTAGCAAGTAATGCAGTTACATTTATTTAAGAAATAAATAGTCATTACTCAAGGTCTAATAAATGTGGTGGAGAAAATGGAAAATAAAAGTACACGCCGTGTATATTAAATATACACGCTGTGTAGTTTTATGGAAAACAAGTACACACCGTGTATTAATTATTACACGCCGTGTAGTTTTTCCAATTGGGATTTAGAGGATTTAATATTGTTTTATTAAATGATATTTATTATAATCTGCGTGGGCGCATGTCAAGGAATTAATAATTCGACATGGGGGTTTTCAATAAGAGTTAATGAAATAAATAAAACGCGTAACGCGTTTATTTATTGTCATAACTCTATTAACCTCAAACCTGATTATAAATATCCTCGCAACCCCAACATTTTTTTCAGAGCCATTGTTGTGCACAACAGATTTGGAAATACTCTCAAGACAAGAGAGAATTCCCTTTCCACCAAGAACGCCCTCAAGTTACGTGAGCAAGATCCTCCACCGGATCAAGGTGGTCGAATGCGGACATCGCAAGTGAAGGTTCTTCCGCACTAGCACCCGGAGATCTCTTCGGTGATGTCCGGAGATACGTGACACACGTGTGGATCACCGCTAGAGGAATCCTACACTTGGATTCTACGACGCAACGACGGATCACTGAATCGTGACCGGACACATCAACGAAGAAAGAATTCCAACAAGGTAATTCTTATGCATTAATTAAATTAATTATAAACAACATATGATGATCCTCCTCAAGGGTTCCGGGACTCTTCTTTTCTTTTCGTTCTTCGTTCTATTCCGAAGATTCGGCGTTTTATATCGTGACGGATCTCAGATTGAACGTTGTTTAACGTTAAAACTAAAGTTGGGCAAACCCACCAACGCGCTTCCGCTGCGCCCGGAACCTACAGAACTCATGAATGGGAGGGTGTAGCTGATTACTCATCAGTTAGCTAGCTTACCCCATGGTGTAGTGGATGTAATGAGTTCTTAGTTTACTACAGTGGTGGTGGAGTATAAGGACATCTTTGCTAAAGATATTTCAAGTTTACCTCTATGTAGAGAGATAAAATTCTACATTGATATATACCCTAGGATGGAACCGATATCTATGCTAGCATATTGGATGGCTTCCGTAGATCTTCTCAAGCTGAGGGTGCAGTGAGAGGACTTGTAGAGAAAGGTATTCATGAGACCTAGTGTTTCACCCTAGGCAGCCCCATTTTTGTTTTCCAAGAAGGAAGATAGGAACTTTAGGTTGTGTGTGGACTACCGGTGCTTAAATTAGGTGACTGTGAAGAATAATTATCCACTACTGAGGATCAATGACCTCTTTGATCTGTTGAGAGGGGCACAATGGTTCTCAAAAGTTGACCTAAAATCAAGCTATCATCAACTACGAGTACGGGATGAGGATATACTGAAGAAGTCCTTCTGATGTCATTATGGTCACTATGAGTACTTGGTGATGCCCTTTGGTGTGACGAATGCCCCAGCAGTGTTTATGAGACTTAGGAACTGAATCTTTCAGCCTTACTTAGATCGATTCATTGTGGTCTCCATTTACAATATCCTTGTGTACTCAGTGTCTGATGAGGAGCATGTGATACACTAAGGGTAGTTCTGACCATACTCTAAGAGCACCAAATTTATAGAAATATCTCAAAGATCCAATTCTAGATACAAGTAGTACACTTTCTAGGACACGTTATCTCAGTGGATGGAATGGTAGTGGACCCATCCAAGGTTGAGGCAGTGTTATCATGGGAGTCACCTAAGAGCGTGATGGAAGTGCGGAACTTATTTGGGTTGGTAGGATATTATAGGATATTCATGCCTAATTTATCCAAAATATCATCACCTATGACAACTTTTACTTGAAAGGGGTAGCCTTTTGTGTAGAAAGATAAGTACCAACAAGATTTTCAGTAGTTGAGGAAAAGTTTGAAGAGCGCTCTGATCTTAAGATTTCTAGATGAGGGTGTCGAGTATATAGTGTTCTGTGATACATCAGGAACTGGGCTTGGTTATTTTGTGATGCAGAGGCAAGCAGTTATTACCTATGGTTAACACTAGTTGATACCGCATGATTATAACTACACGACCCACAATCTTGATTTAGCAGTGGTAGTCTTTACTTTGAAGATGTGGTGACACTACCTAATAGGTGAGTGATTTATCATCTAATATGATCACAAGAGTCTCAAGTGTATCTTATATCATAAGGATCTCAATTTGAGATGAAGGAAATGGATAGAGTTCCTCTAAGATTATGACTTTGAGATTTTCTATACTCTGGGGAATGGGATTGTGGTAGAAAATGGTCTTAGTAAGAGATCTAATTTTTAGTTTCTGAATGAGGAGTTGGAGCAGTTAGCCTCATTGTATTTATCCTTTTTGGATGGATATGGAGAATCTTACCTCCAGTTGATGGTTTTCATCCCTCCACTCTTACAGTAATTCATGGAGTCACATCTTGGGGATACCAATTTTGAGACCCTACGTGCTCAGATATCCATAGGGCATGCTCCTGATCGATCTTCAAAAGGTGGGGAGCATGTCATTATTTTAATATGATGCATGATGGTACCAATGATGTTGTGGGAGGAGGTTCTGAGGGATTTTCATATGCCCCATTTGGAGGTATATCTAGGTGTGTAAAAGATATACCAGAACCTTCGACATTAGTTTTCGTGGCCATATATAAAGAAATGAGTTGCAAAGTTTGTATTTCCATACATTACTTATCAGCAAGTGAAGGTTGAGCACCAGGTTCTAACAGGTTTATCACAACCCATTGAGGTGCTGGAATGGAAGTGGTATGGGATATTTATGGACTTCGTGATGGTATTACCATGTATGTCTAGAGGAAATGATTCTATCTGGGTGATCGTTGATTGAATCACCAAGTCAGCCCACTTCCTAGCTATCCGAGAGTAGATTTATATAGAGAGCTTGGATCTCCTATATGTACAGGAGATAGTTCGACTCCATGGAGTTCCATCGATGATTGTTTTAGATCATGATGATCACTTTACATATTGATTGTGTAAGGGATTACAGGAGGCATTTGAGACCCAGTTACGCTTTAGCGCAATATTTCACCCACAAGCTAATGGACATAGAGAAAACCATTCAGGTTCTGGAGGACATATTTCATGATTTCATGTGATACTTTGACTGTAGTTGGTAGGATCACCTAGCCCTAGTGGAGTTTTAATACAACATCAGCCACCATTCCGCTGTCATTATGGAACCATTCGAGTATTTGTATGGGAAACCCTATAGTTATAGCTTGTTATTTCCTAAGACCTACGGGTCATGTAATCTCTATGACTACGGGTCTTGTAAGGGTTTCCCCTCATCCATTGAAAGGGGGTTATTAAAAATAAATAAAAATAAGGCCTTCATGCTATTCAGGATATGGGAAACCTTGTAGGTCACCACTTTGTTAGAATGGACCAGGATATTCAACACTCATGGGACTAGAGTTAGTGCGAGCTAAAAAAGAGAAATTGTATATCATCTAAGAGAAGATGAGGACTGCACAGAGACATCATAATCCTTATGATGAGAAGCAATGGAGTCCTTTGGAGTTCAAGTAAGGAGACCATGTGTTCAAATAGGTTTCACCTCAATGTGGATTACGGAGATTTGACTTGGGAGAAAATCTATCTATGTGGTTCATAGACCCTTCCAGATACTGTATAGAGTTAGAAAGGTTTCATATCACTTGGATCTACCTCTGTAGTTAGACCGAGTACAGGACTTCCTCTACATGTTGCAGTTGAGGAGGTACATGCATGACTCATCACATGTTATCGACTAGGGTGAGCTGGACATTGAGGATGGAGCGACTTTTTATGAGTACCCAATGGAGACTAAGGATCAGCAGGAGAGGATACTTTATGGGTGATTGATTCCTTTAGTGTGTTTCTAGTGGCAACACGAGAATCTCTAGGAGAGTAAGTGGGAGCGGGAGGCTCATATTCAGGCTCAGTACACACATCTTCTTGAGTATCCTTTATTTTGAATTTTCAGGGACATAAATCTCCAAGGTGGGGAGAATTTAATGTATTATATTTTCCTTATATTATTTTTAAATATTATATGGATTAATTTTGAGACTATTCACTGAGACAGCGTATGATTCTGAGGTCCGGTGTGTCCGAAATTAATGTTTAAAATATATTAAAATATTAAATAGCATATGCATGTGGTTTTACTAAAAAATTGTAATAACTCCAAAATGGGTTCCTAGATAAAAAATAATAGTGCTCCATTGAGTTCATAATGAAGAATTTACCCTAGTCATAACCTAACATTGGTTGGCATGGGTCGTTTGTAAAAACATTTTGTCGACGTAAAATGAATAAAATAATTATATAAAAATATTTTAATTATTTGTGTTGATGTAGTGACCTAATCCTCTTTAAATTTATTCTTATATTGAGATCCATAGTTATCCTCATAACATTATAATCTTTATAGAACCATTGGATAGTACCTCTGAATAATAATCTAAAACAAATGGTGACAGATCGTGGATCGATGATCAACGTGCAAATGATTTGACAGATCTCACTAATGATGACGATGCATCTATCGTTATTCATTAGAGACCGATCCAAATATAGTTAGGGCGTGTGTTTTATTTTTTTATTTCTTCATTTTTGGGTTCTTCGACGAGTGAGGACAAACCAACAAATAGGTTGGCCCGTAAATCGATAGTTATGAAGGATGAGCTATTTTTCAGGGTTTATCAGAAGTTTGATCTTGAAATTTATTGGATTCATTTATCATTATAATTATGAAGAATCAATATCAACACAAACATAGATCAAGTTTCATCCCTCTTGATTTGGTTTTTTATTTTCTCCCTTGATTCACCATTCTTCATGGTATCTATCATTCTTCCCCATGGTTTGAATTTTTTTGAATGATTGATCGTTGTACATTTGATTCTTGGTGAAATGATCCAAAATTGTAGATCTAACATAGGTATGACTTGATAGAGGTGCGGAGGTGGTTGAGGGGGTGGATCAAATGATGGTGGATACTAATTTCACATTCTTTGGTGGTAATGAATAATGGAGACAATCTCATTTTCTGAGATGATTGAAGGCTAGAATCTTGTTTATTTGGTGATAGGATGGACAAAAGACTTCATATATTGATTTTTATGGAATGGATATTGATGGAACAAAATATGGAGGATTTATTGGCGTTATTAGGAAGAAGAAGAAGGGTTATGGGAAAACCCGATACACACGGTGTGTGGTCCTTGACTACACGGTTTGTAGCCCCCTTGGATGAACTTGGAGTGTGCTTCAGATAGTACACAGACACATAGTGGAGTATATGGGTTGCCTACATGATGTGTACTCCCCCACACATCTTGGCCTAGACCATGTACATAGGCTACCGTGTGTATTGGTACACAGGCATAGATACACAGGATAACGCTGTGTACAGGCACATGGCTGGAGTACACAGGCGGACTTTGGATATAGGGATATAGGGACATGACGTGTAACCCATTAATACTCTATGTAATCTTATACAAGACAAAGTTTTAATGACATGGGCTGTTTTATATGGGTGTTAATTGGGGTCAAGGGACATGGAATGCACCCTTACTATATGCTGTGTACCCCTTTCTACATGGATGGAATCTCTTGTCTACCTTATCTTGGACAAGTTTCATTGGGGTTCGTTCTCTTTATTATTTCCCTGAAGGTTGGTATGGATCATTTATTACTCCTAAGACTATGATCCCTTTAGTTGGAATTTATATATAAAGTTGTTGGAATTTCCCTAAGAGGCCTAAAGTGGGATCCTCTATTCATATTCATGCCCTAGATAGAGTTCTTGGTATGAACATGAGAAACACTACACGGGTGCCAATATTATACTTTGTAGTTTAATACATATTGAGTTATTGGAATTACCCCATGTCCTTGGTAGTGATCCTCATATATGAATCATAATCTCTTTAAATATATTAGTGTACCTCTCTCATGAAAATACCTAATGTGCAGTACCTCTCGGAATGACGTCATCAGTACTATCAGACTCAAGAGTGTGTTCTCCCGGATGAGTGCTTTGTAGAATCTTCGATCTGGAATTCTAGGACTGTTATACTATGGTTTTAGATTACCTCTATACTATGTGTCTTGGATTGAGTATATCTGTATATTCTTGTTATATGTGTTGTAGACATATACCTATGTAGAGATGACTGTACTTTCATTTGTTATATTGATTTATTGTTTCGAGGTGTATTACTGAGTATTGTTATACTCACACCTATATGGACTTTTCCCAAATGTGTCATGTCTTGTGCAGATGATCAACCTTTTCACAAAGTCCAAGGCAGACCAGGACCATCCAATTCTTAATGAGTTCGGATAGACTAAGGTGTGTTCCTAAAACTTTCAGACAGCAGCTGTAGTACCTTTTTATTATAGGTTGGACTTGTGTTTACAGACTCTTTATGGTGGGATTGTATTTGTAATTTTTTAATTTAAATTAATTCTTATCATACTCTAGTTTTGGGATATAGTTGTATGTATACATTGGTTACTTAGTGGTTTTTACATTTTATCATTTTGTGAGATTGGAGATGTTTGTATGTGTATAGGTACATAGTAAATTCCTCCCATGTTACTGATATTCCTACTCGATGCTAGTCACCAGACCCTAACTTATTGGAGGTAGGATTGGGGAGTCATGGCATAGGCCCCACTAAGACGAGTTGTGAAATTAAAAAAATAAGATTTAGATTTTATCATGAACTTTAATTTCTAGGTTATTACCAGGAAACCTATTATGAATGTATCTTTATAAGAATCATACTTTCAAATTAGTTTCTAAAAATATACCTTGATAGTTGAGTGTTATTTATATATAAGTATTGATAGATTTATCTTTTTTTTCTTAAGTTTTAGAAATTACTTTACCATTGTGATATAAAATATGATAAAATCCACTTACAATATTTATTCCTATTCTATAAGCATAATTTCATCCTTCGATATGCATCATCATGATCATGATAAATTTTTTATGCTTGAACCACTAAAATAAACTTTTAATCAACTATAATATCCACAAAATAATGAAATTTTATTCCTCTTATATAAAACTAAAATGGTTTGAAAAATCTAAAATAATAACCAATATGAATAAACCTTTATATAAGGAAATACTAAATTAATCTCAAAAGGCTAAATAATAAACCCTAATTTAAACTTGAATCATCCGATAAGTAAATAACCTTAAAACACTTCAAAAATATTCCTGAACAAGTTGAAAACCCAAAAAAAAGAAATATTTTATCACACATTCTTTCAATTTCAATTTAACATTTATTTCCAAACAACATTAATCACTAATAAATTCATATACCAAAAATATATATTCTCTATCATATAATCTCCAAAATATTATAATATTTCCCATAAATAACTTCAATCACCATAAATAAATAATAAAATCATGTATGATTCCAAAATATAACTCAACCTTTATTCTTCAAATAAAATCTCAACTTAGACAAAAATATTTCCATTTACCTTAATCATATAATGTTCCCAATATGATGAAATTCTTTAAAAATAAAATTTATCACTCAGTTACAAAATCACCTTTTAATCTCATGTTTATCTATATGATAAAACATATATTCCCATAATGTAATAACTCTTTTATACTAATTAACTAAATTAACTTCAAGATCATATTAAATGTAAATGTTATCAATACCTTTCAACTTATGTTCAAAAAATATAAAATAATTCTTCATCAAATAACCTTTTACTAAAACACATACTAAACCAAAGAGTTTTATTCCCATAAATGTCACCAAAAATATCTATAATCATCTTAAACTCTCATAATATAAAACCTCAAAATGGTTATTTATGCCTCTAAACTTATGGATAACCTTAGACATATCAACCCATGACACTTTAGGTTTATCCCATATTACTATGGAATATCATAGGTAGTCATAGGTTATACCATTGCATTAATAATAATGGTTCATAAAGAAAATTTGAATTGACCCAAGCATATACCCTCGGATTGTCTAGCTAGGTGTACAGTCAATTCACACTCATCATGCACCAGTGATGATCGATTTAATACCCAATCATCCCCTTTCAGAATTGTAACCCCAGAGTAAATATATTCCATAACCACATCCACTTACCAATATCCATACAAGGATGTATTTACTAGGAATATGATATAATATATACTTTACCAAATATTCATGATATTAACCTATACTTTGAATTATCCCTAGAATCTATCATTGGGTTATGTTTTATAATCTATTTTTTTAAATCTAGTTCCCAAGGGTCCTAATAAACTTGATCTAATGAAAAATATCACACCAAAAATTTATTAACCTAGATATAATACTTTTTTATAATATTGAAACAACATAAAAGGGATCACACCATCCAAGATTGATCAGTTTAGTAATCATAGAAAACTGGATACATACATAACTTCCATATTATATTGGAAATTAAAAACATTGCATGAAAAAAATTCTTGTTCCCTAGAGATTATTTAAATAATCCTTATTCATATCTTGGGAAAACATAACAAATAAAGGGTGATATCATATTATTATTAAGGGTTTCATATAGTAGAAGCTATCATGAGAAAATAAATCATAATAAATATGGAAGAGTGGATAATAAAAACGCATTCCATTTAATCAAAAACTTGAGTTCAATGAACATCCATGGATAATATCAACGTAAAAACACATATATAATGAAAAATAAATTATTAATTCATAAAATACATAATTTTAGACATTCATGATCAAGGCCTCTCAACCAAGATATAATGAATCATACTGTCAAGTCCTTTTAACCAAGATATCATTCTTAATAAATTGGTAGGTGTAAACTATATACCCATATAATAAGGAATACCTATTTTTTCCCATGAGACCTATTAATGCATCAAGGGGTTATCTATAACTAGGGATTACATTTCACTTTCATGTCCTATTCATTCCTCGTATTTTTAATTATCAATACAATTCATTCTCAAAATGCCTTATAAGTCCACAATTATCTATATTGAATCATAAATACAAAACATCAATATTTAATCATCATAATCATAAACCATACTAATAAATAAGAAATATGGTATCATTTTATCATATCCCTTGCAACATCAATGGGTGTTTTCATATATGAGAATACCTTTTAAAGATCACTGGAACATTTCTTGAGGAAAACACCCATTTCATTTTTAAAATCGCTCATTTAAAATATAAAAAATTCTAGAATACTAGGAAAAAAAATTATTTTAAAATAACCACATAAAAATATAAAGGGTTCCTCAAATAAAATATTAGTAATTATGGCAAGAAAATTATTTTTTGTTGTGTAAATTAAAACAAATATTGTGTTCACAACTTGGGTAAAAATAAACTCTTTCAGAAAATGAAATTAAGATTCCATTTAAAAAAATTATAGAAATTAAAACATGGATAAAAATTACTTTAATAAATCTTTAGATAATATAAAAATATTATTGAAAATGTTTTAATTAAAATATGAACATGTAATAAAAAGAGTTTGAAGGAAAATATTAAAATGAGACTTTTAAAATAAAGTGCCTTACTGGTAACTTATTTATTGATTTTTTATCAAATAAGAGAAGAAATGAAAAATAAATATGTAAACCCCAATCATAATAACATGAGAATAAAATATATTGGTTTTAATATATTAGGATTATATAATTTCCCAAAAGGAAATATGAACATGATTAATCCTGAAATAAAATGCGATTTTAACAAAAATCCCTTACTCCTACGGTAACTTCTAGATGAAAACCCCTTAAAAGATAATATTTGAATCAAAAAAAATTGAATAAAATTAATAAATATGAATTATTTATATATCATGTCTGAGAGGTAGTATATACACCATGTAAAATAATTTAGGTTCATAATGTAAAATATGTCTCATTAAAGTGGAAATTAGATGAAATTTCCCTTACATTAAGTCGAAATTGATTCATATGCACTATTAAAATCATGTATAATTAATTTATATTTATTATAAATACAAAAAAGTACCATTTTATAGTTATAATACCATATATGATTCACTTATAACATTTTATCACTTGTTTATTTATAATTCATTATAAACATCATCGTCCTGGGTGTTAAATGTTCTATTTTTCATACATGTTTCAGTTTGGTAGTTAGGAGCCTTTAATCTTGGTCATGATTTCATAATATCTAGAATATTAATAATTATATAATTATTTTTTATACATTAAATGAAAATTTATAATCATTCATGAAAGGTATACATGAGAAACAAAAATGCATCGCTTCATGGTAGTGGTAGTCCACACGTACTCATGAACGGCGTTATGAATTTCAAATGAATGGAAGGGTAAGAAGTTAGATGATATATTATATTTATAGAATCATAATTATTTTATAAATATCATATATATTCATAAATTACACCTCTATATCCATCTATATAAATTGGTGATGAAAAATGAATTACACCACTATGTGAAGATAGTAAGACATATGTACACATGAGCGACGTTTTTATTTTACATAAGATATAAAGTAGGTGAATAAGGGTTTTTCCTCGAAAAAAGAAAATTTTAATATATTTAATATGATAATTTTATTATATGATAATGGTTATAGAATATTTTAAGGTGGTATAAGAAGAAATAAAATGAAAACACTTGGCTAAGAGTTATACCTCTTCTTCAGAAAACAACCTTTGTCTTATACCTTAAGCCATATAGGTCAGTCCTTTGATGATACTAGAGCCTCTAGGTAATGTGGAGGGAATATTTAAATGTATTTTTATAGGTATTCTTCTATCTTCATTATTAATAAATATAAGGAAGAGGGTAGGGGTGGTGTCCTTATATAAGTGATGAGAGGGGGACCCTTTGAATTATAAGAAATATTAAATTAAAATAATTTAATTTTCTTGTTAAAATAGAACCAAATTGATATAATTTGAAAATAGTATGAATATAAGTTTAAATCATCTCATAAAATGAAATTTATACAATTTTAGTTGATGTTTTAACTCTTATATTTTATTTTTAACCACTTATTAACCCTTTTGATGATTACCACGACATCAAAGTTTTTACTCTTTATGGGTTAATAAAGTAAATATAAAAGTAAAAGTGACTCATAAGTGTATAATGGTTTATATTATCAACCATATACCATTTATTTGGAAAATATATGTTTTTTATTAATTTTAAATCATTTAATAATATATTATTTAACATGGGATGCCATTAAAGTCATTTTTAGGACTATTCACATAATTGAATTTCAAAAATCAATATTGTAATGCAGTTAAAATGTAATCTTTTAAAATATCACTAATATATTATATTTATCAAAAAAATTATAACCATAAATCATCCAAAAAGTATTAATTTTTAAGTTTTTGAAATCATTTACTTGTTTTATCTACTACTTGTACAAGAACTATTTCTGTGTTGCATAACCATTTAAGGTAATTATTTTGTCATTAAAAATTAAAAATAAATTACTATCATTAAAAATTATTCATATTAAAAATAAAATTTTATAAATATTAATAATTTTTTTATCTTTGTCACAAAATATTATATATATTAAAATCAAGAAAGAGACATTTAGGAATTTTCCTTTACTTAAAATAATATAAAAGTCTTTATCAAAGACAAATGGAACCAATTCATGTGAGTTCTTTCAATTCTTATAATGTATTAAAAAGTATGTATGTTTAGAACTATATCTAGAAGTGTGGGTCTGTGGAATCTCAACTACAACCTATTTTAATAGTTGAATCTTGGTACACTGTATTTGAAAATTCATTTAGTGAACCATTAATTCTAACAACAAATGTTTGTGGAGAAATAGTTCCATTAGAAGACTTACAGAGATAAGTACCCGGGTGTTGGTGTTTATGATGAAAAGTATTGTATGTTTTTCTAGTGTACAACTGAATTTCTCTAACCATTATCAGATGATATAGAAAATTTTTGTACGTGATTATTTCTCTACCCTTAAATTTAGCCTCCATTTCTTTATACCAATTATTATATAATACACATTGAAATTTTTTGAATAATTACAAGACACTAGGATTAGAATGTAAATAATACTTTAAAACTCCATTGAAACTCTCACTCAATTGTGTGATTTGAATGCCTAATGTCAACATGGTATTCATAAAATAATGAGTTGATTTTACCTTAAATTGTACACATATTTTAACTATATTGAATTTTTAGTAATGTATTTCACATGTATTTATTACCATAAAGGATAAAATTTTAACTATTAACCCCATAAATGCACTTATTGAATTTATTTCAATAATTTTGAACCATCTTTCATTACAGGTCCTAAGTATTTAATTCCATTTTCATTAAGTTCCAAGTGTATAATCCATGTATTGTTTTAGGTAGGGTTAAATAAATGGTGTAACACCCCTAAAAAAGTAAGACTTAAAATATTAATTGCTATAACACAAGTTAACAAGGTGCACCTTTCTTATTAGGATCCCACCAGATTAGAACTCCCCAGTTAAGAGTGTTTGTCCTGAAGTAGTTTGAGGATGGTTTACCTCCTAAGAAGTTCTTTAGGGTGTGTTTGAGTGAGTAAAAAGTCTTGGATTTTATATTTGTTTTTTAATTATCAAAAAGGGTACAATTTTTATTAGTTACTTGATCCAATTTTTTTATTTATGTTTTTATAATTATAATATTTTGAATTGATATTGGATAAAAATAAATCATAATATATTTTAGTATTTTATATGTTGTTAGTTTATTATTAGTATGCTAGTGAAAATGGAAAAATTCTATAAGTGAACTTGTGAAGTGACCTTGTGAAGTGACCTGGTGAAGTGACCATGTGAAGTGACCTTGTGAAGTGACCTTGTGAGGTGACCTTGTGAAGTGTCCTCATAAAAAAATGAATAAATAAAATATTTCTTTGGGAAGGATTAAATACAATGAGTTTCATACTTTATATTTTTTGTGCATAGAAGAACTCTATATAAGTATTTTTACATATCTAGATCGACACATGTGGTTAAGGATATTATTTAATTGTACAAGTGATACATAATTTGGTGATAAACTATGGATCTCAACTGAATTACAATATTTTTATCCTTTATTGATAGAGAGAACATTATTATATCGACACTCATATCCTAAATTAACTGTTTGGTTCTATGGTTTTATTATTTTTATTATTTTCTATTTTCTTAATTTTATTGGGTTATATTACCCATTAAAAGGTAGAATATTGGGTTTTTAATTCCATAAAAAATTCAAGATTTGGGTTATGCATCTGGGTGAGAAAAATGTAGGGTGATTCTAGTTCTACCATAACTACAAAAAGGCTAAAGATTTGATTATACCTTAGACCAGATAGAAAGGAAGGTTTGGTTTCTACCACCACTTCAAAAGGTAAGTTATGGGTTGTGCCTCTAGGTGTAAAAAAGGTAGGGTGGTTAGGTTAGGCCATAAAGTGTGGAAAAGTTTTTCATATTAGGTTGTGACTTCTAGGGTTAAAAATGAAGTTGTAAAAGGATTATGATATACCATAAAAAGTCATAGAGACCATTATAGCGGGTTTAATATCTCTCAATTCGGGAGAGGGGTGAAGAGTATATTGGGATCATTTAGATTTGAACTAACATAAAAATCATTATGTTCATTTCTCTTTATTTTTTCTTTCATTAACTTAACTTTGATAAGTGGTTAAAATTATTTTAAAAGTTAAATTCACCTCCCTCTGTAAAATTTGTTCAATATCATTAGGAAATGACATAAATAAGGCTAGAATAACATGTATTGGAATATGAGGATATTAATTAGTCTAATAAGTTACCACATTGGGTAATATTATGTGGTGTGTTAATAATGAAACCAAGGTATTATAGGAGACACATGGGGTTAGATGACCTAGTTCATGGCCCAAGAAGGTCGGTTCGTGGATAATAAATTTTCACAAAGAAACCTAGTTCATTCCAAAATAAGACACCAAAACCAGCTATGGAAAGTCTTGAAGGACATTCCCAGTCCCCATGGGCTGAAGATAAACATCCAGGCATAAAAAATAATTAAAATGCAATGATTTTTCCCATAAAAAACATAAAAAGAAAAATAGTGAACAGAAAGGCCCAATAGTGTATAAACTGAGATATCTAAAAGTTAAAGAAACAACACAAGTAAAATAGACTAGAAAACAAGGTTAATGTAAGATACATATAATGATAGGATACATAGTCCAGGTAGATGGGGGCTTGCACGGGATCTGCGATGATGGGAATCAGTGGACCTATTGGACGTGGAAAAGACTGCACTGACTAGGTGGGTGTGTAGGGTGAAACTTTGGGTAATAAAGGTATACCTATAAGTTTAGGCCTTTATGTCATGTTTTCAAGGGATTTAATACCAACTAGGCCTACGAATCATGTAATGTGATCCCTCTACCTAGAAAAATGAGAGGGGGTTGTATAGTTTGATAAAAAAAAGAGGAATTCCCCCTATCTGTTAGAAAAAATACAAGATAGGTTTTCTAGGTTTTCTTTTAATAAAACAAGTATCAAATAATTTTCTTTAAATCACCCATTTTTAAAAAACTATGCCTTTTCCAAGTAAAACCACAATTTATATTCTCATAATAAAATATTGGTAAATTTTAGTTAAAATGATTTTAAAAGAAAAACATGAAGGAAAACAAGATATCATTTCAAAAATTTCAAAATAATTATACCTTGTAAAATATAAATATATCATCATCATGGGATACAAAGGTTCTAAAGGGAAGCGATCTAAAACAGAGAAGACATGGTCAATAATGAATAAATTTTTTCACTAGAATTAAATCAACAAATCAATAAACCCCAATCCAAACATCTGGTATTACCCTACCTGATCCAAATCGAGGGAAAAATATCATAGGTTGACATAATTCTAACCTAGGGACACTATCCATAGCATGATTATAAATTAGTGCACATGCGTACTTAGATTTCCCACCTAGATACCCCTTTTTCCTATGAAATTTAAATGGAGGTGATCATTTCAATGTAGTACCATACCATATAAAATTTCATATCATCATGTTTTGAAACAAACCATAAGCCTTGATCACACCTCTGAACACCCACATAGTAACATCCCCTTTATCAATCATATTAATTCAATTTAATTCAACTTCTCTCAAGGGTAATTTCATCACAAATATCCAAACATCCATCATTTCCATTACACATAAATGGGAATGTCCTATGAGTTTTCAGTTTCTAATAAATCATTTAAAGTTTCAACCAAGCCTTTCCACATTACACACAAAATATCAAGAATTTCAAAAAAAATCATGAAAATTCAGAAAACCATTTATAAATCATTATAATTCATCAAATACCACTTTTCAAAGCATTTTACTAAAAATGGTCAAACACACCCAAGATTAAAAAACCAAAATTTTCTCATTATTTTGTAAATCATCATCATAAACAAATTCAAGAATAATTATCAAGAGATAACCATGAATTTTAATTTCAAAAATAATAGAAAATTAATTTAGATATCAAATAATATTAAAAACCCACATTTCATTTTTTATAAAAATCTTTATAAATCATCATTATTTAATGTAGCTACTAGATATAATAAGAAAATATTAGAAGACACCAAAAACTCAAGATGAAAGCATAAGAAATCATAGATTCGATTTTAAAGTGGGATTATTGGGACACCTACCACAACCACTTGGAGATTCCAATAATCATATGGAATGCATAATTCGAAGAGGAATAAGTCTATAAATAATCAAGAGAGTTCACTCAAAGCACTTGGAACTCACCAAAATATTGAATGGAATCCACAACCAACAAAGAAAGGGTCCCCAAGAAGCATGTAGAGATCTTAATCCAAGGAATACACATGACTAAAACCAGTATTAGGCATCCCTATGTCACCAAGGGTAATGGTAAAATATTTCTGTAACAACCTCCCATAGAACTATCAAGGAAATACAAGCTCCATTTCCCTCACATTGATCTCCTAACAATGAAGAACAAGAATTGAGTAAGAGGAACCAAACCACCTATTACTAAAGTTATAACGTACAAGGATTGTCCAATGTTCTCCTCAATATTCATCTAGAAAGGAATCCCTATAAAATAGATTAGGTAAATGAGATTAATAAAAGTAAAATTAGATCAAAATAAAACTCTCCCCTTCAAGATAAAACATGCCTCATTGAATAGGCATAACTCCTAAAGACTAAACGGTCAATTATCCATTTTAAAATCTTGAAACTAATGACATCATAGTTTTTTGGAGTTTCACCTCACTCATGATGGTCCCAATCACATCTTTACAAGAGGCCCAATGCATATACAGATCATGGAATATCCCTAGGACCCAAGTAATTTTGGATAGGCCACAACATTTCCCACACCCATGGTGAAGCCTTATTGGTTATGGTGTCGAGGGTGACCACAACAAGACACACCCTAGACCACACCCTACTCTAGGAGTGGTGGCTCAAGACATTTTACATATGTGACACACAGGGGCACCATAATCATGGTCCTGATCATATTGCACCAAAAATGACCAAAATCCCACTTTAATCCATGATATTATTCCTAAGGATTATTGAACCCAAAATAAAATAAAACATAAAATAAAATACTAGGTCGTGATATTAAAATCTCCCGGCCATAGCAATTTTTTCCCCATAAAGTTTCAAGTAAAATTGTCGATCAAGATGGAACAGAAAAGGAAAACTCAAAAGGAGAAGGAAACCCAAGATACACCATAAAAGTGAATCAAAACAAAGTTCACTTCGACATAAATACCAAGAAGATAAACTAGAGGATATTTATAATGGTTATACACCACTCAACCATTCTTTCAAATAACACCTCTTCATAACATATGAAAATAACCCAAAAGATCACAAGCATGATAGGATTTAGGATACTTTACAAAATTATTCTTTGTATGACCCAAAATTTCACACTAGTATAAAACTAAGTGAATATTTATAGATAAATATGACTAGAATAAACATAAAAACCTTTTAATTCCACTACCTAAGGGTTCTGACTTGGCATGCTTCCTTTTTCTCATTTGGGGTTTTCCTCCACCACACCTCAGAATAGGATAAATGTAAAATGATTATGTTTCTTATGATAAGCCTGCTTCAGCACTAATATATCTCTTTAGAATCACACTATAAGAGTTGAGGTCAAAAGGAAACATTATAGTAGCCTCAAACACGCACTCCTGGATCCAGTTCTACAATAATAAACTTTACATTTCTAGATTTGATACCAATAAATGTGATCCAATTTCAACCATACCAAACATAAAACATAAAAATTAAATATGGGATCAATTGCATAACTAATTATATTTTATGTTTATAGTTTTATAGAATTAAGAAAAATTCTTACATAACAATACCCATGCCTTTATGTGAGAATTATTCCCACTATACCCAACTTTACTTTTCCCATATTATGTCTTTATCGTTATTCCAACTCATCCTTAAACCTTGTGAAATTTTTTAAAAAACATGGTGTGAGAACAAAAAACTTAATAAGGGACATATAAAATAAAGGAATAAACTTGTTAGTCCATTTTAAATCCATGAGGGTCACATATGATATCATCTTTACTATCCAAATTTTTTCATAAATCACTTTATAAGAAAACATGAAGGCAAAATCATAATAATGAAATATCTTAGAAAAAATGAGTACCCATAAAAAAGAAACATTTTATTTAAAACATAAATTTTATCAAAAAATATCATGATCATTCATTTAAAAAATTATCATTAACTTAATTTTTTAAATCAAAGGATTTCTAGTAAAATCATTAACAAATATAGAAAACTCATGTAGGTAACTTTAGACATTATTTTACATATCAATCTTAAAAATGGAATAACCAATATGGTAAAATTACATCATAATTATCTAGAGAAAATAATCATTACCTAATTAATTGGAGGTCTATAATGGACCCACCAATCCTTAGTTTATAACATAACCACTTGTTGTTGGTTTATAATAGAACCACCCATCCTTGGTTTATAAAAGAACCACGTGTCTTTGGTTTATAAAGGAACCACCCATTATTGGTTTATAATAGAACCACATATAATCATAAATAATTAACAATAACCATAATATAATCATAACACATAAAAGAATGTAATTTTCAACATTACACTCATAAAAATAATATTTTCACTCATAAGAAAACATTTCCAGATATTGAAATATCAATTTCATTTAAAATATTTTTGAAAATACACAAAACTAAGGAAAAGATTGTTTTTATTTGAATAAAACATAAAATCTTTTAAATTAATACAAAAATTAAATAATGGTTATGATATAAGGAAAAACCATTGACATTATATGTGTTAAAATAGAACATCCCTTTTTCTTTAATAAAGAAAGTTAAAACATTCCATTAAAAGATTCCTTTTGAAATATTTCATAAGAAATATAGATAAAATTTTATTTATAATTTATTAATTCCCATATAAATATATATATATATATATATTATTTTTAATAATATGGAAATAGGAGGAAAATATTTAGAAAATAAATCCTTAAAACTTTGAAAATGAGGTTTTAAAAGAAAAGTTTACCTTATGAAAAACCTTAAAAAGATTAATTTATTTTGAAAAAAATGTAAAGAAAATAAAATATATTAAAAATTTGTCTTTATAAATAATTTAATGATAAATAATAATTTTCTTGAAACATTTATAATATATGGACACAGAGGAAAAAGAGTTGGAAGGGAATCATTAAAAGATGATTTTTAAAAGAAAGTCCATTAGCTCAAGTCTAACTCATCATGTACATTATTTATCTTTATGTATAACAAAATTAAGTTAATTATTTACTTTTTTAATAATCTTTTTCAAGTTAATTATTCATTTTACCAAGTTAAAATAATTAATAAATCAATTAAGTTCACGTCTAACTTTTTAATGATATTCAGCACACATGCCCAAAATGAATTTGGTAGGTTGAATATGGTCAAAGAGGTCATTATTACATAATATATAGAATAATAATAATTAAATAATTATCATATTTATACATAAAATATAATTTTAAAACCATCTACGTAATATGGTTATGAAAAATGAACTATGTTATAATCATGAAGACGATGGGTTATACGTACGCATGAGTAACGTTTCCATTTTTCAACAATCATGATGAAAAGATGTTAAGTAATATTTTATATTTATAGAAATATAATTATATCATAAATAACATATTATTTCTTTAAATTCACTTATATATACCATTCATGTGACGTGGTTATGCTAAATGAATCACATCGCTTCGTAGAGCTGGCAGTCCACATGTACGCACGAACGACATTATCATTCTTCAATATATGGAAAGGTAAGAAAGTAGATGATATATTATTTTTAAATAATTGTAAATATATCATTTTTATTATATATATATATATTAAATACATCATTATATACAACTTTTAGAGGCATTGATGCAAAATGAATTACATCGGTTCGTGAGACAGTAGTCTGTCATACACGTGATCAATGGTTTTATTTCCCACTTGATGGAAGAAGGATATGGATATAGGTTATATAATTAACATAATATCATATAATTATATGGTAGATACTTATTTTATTATATCATAATGGTTTAATTATATTTTAAGGATATGGGATGGGAAATAAATCAAAAATACTTGGTTAAGAAATGTACCTCTTCTTCAGACAACCTCTTAAGGTTTACACCAAAAGTTTTCCTAGGTTATTTTTATGATTAAAAAAACAAATATAAGATGTGGATATGGATTTAAGGATTCTATTTTGTTATTTATTGGATAAATTTTTTTTAAATTGTGAATAAAAGAGGAGAGGAGGGACCCTTTTATAAGAGAGGGGAGGGGCACTCTTAAAATTTTTTAAAGTATTAAATTAATATAAATAATTTTTCATGGAAAAATGGACAAAAAATGATATATTTAGAATATAGGATTATTATAGTTCTAAATAATCTCATAAAATAAAATTTTTACAATTTTAGACTATTTTTCCACCCTTATCTTCTTGTTTTAACCCTTATTAACCTTTTTGACAATTACGGTGATAACAATGGTTTTTACTCTTTATGGGTTAAGATAGTTACTATAAAAGGAAAATTTGACCATAAATGTACCATGGTTTATATTATAAACCATATAAAAATAAATTTAATGAATATATAATTTTTATAAATTTTAAATCATTTAATAAAACATTATTTATTATAAAATATCATTTATTTCATTTTTGGAATTACATGAATTATTATAATATAATATGTGTCTAAATCATGTAAAATGGTTCCAAAAATGATATGAATTATAAGATAAGGAATATATAGAATTAATATAATCAAAAAATCAAATTTATATAGGTTTAGGTATCATTTTAATTCTTATCATTTGGTTTTACCCCTTGGTTAACCAATTTTAACTTTAACCATAGTGATGACTTTTCAATATTAAAGGGTAATAATTTTACTTATAAGGAGAAATTTTGATCAAAAATGTACAAATTATGAAATAATAGACAATATATAATCATAATTTTTCTATTAAATATTTTTATAATTTTTAAATAATTTAATAAAATATTATTTAACATAATAAAATATTAATGGAATTTTAAGAATTATTCACATAATTTGACTTTGAAAGTAACTTGAAAGAAATATAAGTATAATATAAACCTTAAACATAAGTATAATATGTTATATATATCTATAATATTCATGGGACACTTTAAATCACCCAAAAAATATTATTTTTTGAGTTTTTAGAATAATTTACTTCATTTTTCTACTACTTGCATAAGAACTGTGTCAGCGTTACATATGATTTTGTGGTAATTATTTCATCACTAAAAATAAAAAATAAATTACCATGATAAAAAATCATTTATATTTAAAAAAATCGAATAAAAAATACCTTATTTTTATCCCTATGTAAAAAAATTAAATATAATAAAACAAAGATAATGACATTTTTTACTTTTCTTTACATAAAATATTATAAAGGTCAAAATCAGGGGAAAATAGAAAAAATGTAATATATTTAAATTTTATATTATTATGAATTAATTATACTCATATAATAAAATTAATTCAAGTTTTAGGGTTACTTTTTAGTCCTTATCACATTATTTTTACCCTTAATTAACCCATTTTACTTTTCTCGTAGTAACAAAAATTTACAATGATTAATATTCATAATGGAAATATTTGAAAAATTATTAACTCGTGATTATAAATATGGAATCCATTTTTCAAGATTCAATTCATATAATTTTTATAATTTTATTTAAAATTAAACCATTGAAACGTGATGAAAGACATCTTTTTCAGAAAAATCCCTTTTAAGTATAAAATGTTTTTATACCAAATTAAAGTATGAAAGTCATTTAAAATATTATAATTGGATTTTTTTTATAATAAAAAGTAAGTAATTAAATTTTAAAACTAATCCAAAATAGAGTATGAATTTTTAAATACTTTAAAAAAATATAGTTTTTAGTAAAATTAGTATTTTTTATTATTCACTAGAAAATCAATCTTTTTTGAAAATTACAAAAAATAAATAAAAGATAATTTTGACATGTTGGTATAAAAAATTATATACTTTTTATCAAATAAAATTAATAAAATTTCCATAAATTATTTAAAATATTCTCTCATAAAAATAAATAAATACCATTTTTAAAGAAAACATATTTTTGAAGAATAAAATGACTTTACTTAAAATTAAGTGATTATTTACTAATCATTCATATATATATTTTTATTGAGTATGAACATTATATATATTTCATAAATAATTTAACCCTATTCATACCTTCCAATTTAATAGCTAGATTATAACATTCATATATAAATAATAATATTATATGGTTCGTTTAAGCTCAGTGTTGTGTATTGTGTACACTATCAAACATAGTATTTATTTTAAGATCTCAAGATATTACATTCTCTCCCATTTAATAAATTAATTCCTCACCATTTAAACTTGATCTCAGTAATAAAAATTTTTATATTTTAAAATACCTTTTTTGAAATCTCACATCATAAAAAGGGTTAATAAAACTTCATGTTGAAAAGTGGGAAGGGGAAGTACAAAGGTACTCTAGAATAAAACATAAATATGCTTTCTAATAGAATAAAATTAGTGTTAAGTTAATATATAGACATGGGGTAAAACTAATGTCTAAAATATTAATGTAGAGTGATATAGAATATTGATCACAAGAAATTGAATGGTCATATAAAAGCCAACGACCGCAAAATCATAAAACAAAGAGGTGTGAAAAAAACCATTGATTCATCAGAAATTAATGTGATAGGATAAAATTTTTGTTTCAAGATTAGTTTCTTATATTTTATGAATTACATTACATTCTAGACTAATAAAATAAGAGAATACACTTATTTTATGAATATAATTTCATCCTTAAACAATTTCCACCACAATATCATCTTTTTCTCCAAATGATGAGTATTAAAGATGATTTTTTTATGCTTGGATAACTAAATTTCACTTATAACGGGTCACATATTCCACCAAATAATAAAAATTTAATCCTCCTATCTTCAGTCATTAAAAAAACTAGAATAGTTATAACAAGGTAAGATAATTCCCAAAATGAATAAACCTTTATACATAAATCTCTAAAATTCAATAATAATACCCAAAGTACAAACTAAATTATTCCATAAATAACTGTCATTAAAATTATTCAAAATATTATTAACTAGTATTGAAACCCTAATATGATAATGCCTTTATTACATATTCTTCCAATATAAATTTAACATTTATCTCCAATTAGTTACACAAAAAGACATATATCCAAAAATGTATATGTGTTAATCATAAAATCTTCAAGATATGATAATCATTTCTATAGATTAACTAAATAACCATAAAGCCACATTAAATTCATATATTATTCTAAAATATCATTAAACCTTGATTCCTCAAATAAAATACTTCCATATTATATAATGTTCCCCAAAATTATAGTGATCTTCTTCTAAAATAACATTAATCACTTAATCACTAAATCAATTTTCAATATCATGGTAATCTATACAATAAAAAATATGTTCCTATATTATAATAACTCATAATTGCATCAATATCAAAGATTATAAAAACCCTAAAGGTTATCAATACCTTTAAAATTATTTTTATAAAATATAATGTAATTATTCCTCAAATAATACTTCATGTTAAACCTAAGGGTTATATATACCTCAAACTAATAAAATATCTCCCAAAATGTTATTAATAGGTTCAAAATCCCATTACTTAAAACATCAAAAGGTATGTATAATATTTTGAACTTATGATTAGCCTTAAACTCATAAACCTATGATGGTATCCATAACTCTTAACATAACTTCTTATGAAAACATCATAACCTCCAAAGTTATCTAAATCCTTCTCTGATATTGACTATAACATCCTCAAAACAACACACCTATATTTGGTGCTAAAATAATAAATATTACATTTTTGGATTTGATACCAATAAATGTGACCCAATTTCAACCATAAAAAACTTACAACCTCAAAAGGAAATATGGGATCAATTATATACTCAAGGATATTTTATTTTTAGAGTTTTAAATAATTATAAAAAATTCATACATAAAAATACCCATTCCATTAAGTGATCATTATTCTCACTATACCTATCCTTTCTTTTCCTATACTATGTATTCATCATCAGTCTTGCTCATTCTGAAATCCTTTAAAAACATTTAAAAAACATGGGATTAGCACAAAAATATCAATAAGGTACATAGAAAAAGAAGGAAGAAACCTGTTAGTCCATTTTAAAACCATTGAATCAAAAAAGAGTTTTACTTTAACATAATAAACTTTGATATCACATAATCATTCACTTACACATGAAATTAACTTTACTACCCTAAGTTTTTTATAAAGCACTTTATAAGAAAACATAATGGAAAAATCATAATCATGAGGGCTTCTTAGAAAATTTGAGTACCCATAAAAAAGATATGTTTTCTTAAAAACGTACCTTTTCATCAAAAAAAATATATTCATTACTTTAAAACAAATTATCAGTAACATACCTTTTTGAATCAAATTTTTTCCATGAAAATCATTAGCATGCATAGAAAAGTTGTGTTGGTAACTTGGTATATCATTTTACACACCACTCTTACAAATGGAATAACCAATATGGTCAACTTACATCATAATTATTTGGAGAACATAATCACTACCCAATGTATTTTAGGGATATAATGGGCCCACCTATCCTCGGTTTATAATGTAACCACTCATCCTTGGTATATAACGGAACCACCCATCCATAGTTTATAACATAATCACTCATCATTGGTCTATAATAGAACCACTCGTACTTGGTTTATAATGAAACCAACTATCATTATAAACAATTCCCAAGAACTATAACATAATTATAACACATAAAATCATGTAATTTTCAACATTACACTCATAAAAATATTCTTTGCACCCAAAAAACATTTCTAGATATTGAAATATGAATTTCATTTAAAATCCTTTTTGAAAATACTCAAAACTAAGTAAAATAGGGGTTTTATTTAAATAAGACATGAAATATTATAAAATAATCCAAACATAAAATGATGGTTATGGTGGCGGTAAAAACTATTGACGTATTATATGTTAAAATAGAATATTCCTTTTGTCTTTAGTAAAGAAACTAAAAACATTATATAAAAAGTTTCCTTTGGAAATATTTCATGATAAAGATACATAAAATTTACTTTATAATTTATTAATTCCCATATAAATACATATAAAAATAATTTTTAAGAATATATACATAGAAGGGAAATATTTAGAAAATAAATTTTTGAAACATTTAGTATGAGGTTTTTAAAGCAATGTGTCCCTTATATAAAACCTTAAAAATATTCCTTTATTTTTAAAACATTGTAAATAAATTCAAATATAGTAAAAAAGTACCATTAGAAACCATTTAATCATAAAAAATAATTTCCTTGAAACATTTAGAAGAACATGGACATGGAAGAAAAAAGTTCAAAAAGAAACATTAAAAGAGGTTTTTCAAAAAAAGTCTCTTAGCTCGAGTCTGGATCATCATGTACATTGATTATATACCTAAATAATAAAATTAAGATAATTATTTTCTTTATTAAGAACATTTTTTAATTCAATTATTCATTTTACCATGTAATAATCAATTACTTAATTAATTTAGTTCATGTTAGACGTTTTGATGATATCCATCCCATATGTCCAAAATGACTTTGGTAAGCTAACTATGGTAAAAGGGGTCATTATTACATCATTTTTAGAATAATAATAATGAGATAATTATCATATTTATTCAAAAATTACAATTATAAAACTAACCATTTAAGATGGTTATTAAAAATGAACTGTGTTATAATCATGGTAATGGAAGGTCGTACGTACGTATGAGTAACGTTTCCATTTTTCAACGATCATGATGAAAATATGGTAAGTAATATTTTATATTTTCATAATGATAATTATATCATAAATACTATATTATTTTATTAAATACACTTATATATACCATTCGTGTGATTTTTTCATGAAAAATGAATCATATTGCTTCATAGAGGTGGTAGTCCAACCGTATGCATGAACGGTGTTATCATTTTTCAATGGATGGAAAGGTAAGAAATTATATGATATATTATATTTAAATTATGATAAATATGTTGTTAATATTATAAATATATATTAAATATGTCATTATATCCATCTATGATAAGTAGTGATGGAAAATGATTTACATCAGTTTGTGAGGCGGTAGTCCACCATACACAAGATTGATGGTTTTGTTTCCCACATGATGGAAGAAAGAGATGAATATAGGTTATGTAATTAAAATAATAACAAATCAGTATATTATATAAACTAATTTTATTATATCATCATGGATGAAGAAGATTTTAAGGAGGTAGAAGAATAAATAAATTGAAAACGCTTAGTTAAGAACTGTACCTCTTCTTCGGGAAACCTATTAAGGTTTACACCAAACGCTTTCCTAGGTTGGTTTTATAATAAAAAAATGACTATAGGATGTGGGGAGGGATTTTATTTTCTATAAAAAAAATTTAATTTGGAATAAAATAGAAGTGGAGTTACCAATTTATAAGAGAGGGGAGGGGCACTCTTAGAATTTCTTAAAGTGTTAAATTAATATAAATTATTTCTCATGAAAAATGGATCTAAAATAATATATTTAGAATATATAATTATTATGGGTCTAAATAATCTCATAAAATAAAATTTGAAAAATTTTAGGCTATTTTTTACCCTTATATTCTTATTTTAACCCCCATTAACCTTTTTGACAATTACGACAATAATAAATTTTTTTACTCTTTATGGGTTAAGATAGTTACTATAAAAGGAAAAATTTTCTATAAATGGAAAATGGTTTATATTTTAAACCATATTAAAATATCTTATAAAATATATTATTTTTAGTAATTTAAAATCATTTAATAAAACATTATTTATTATAAAATATCATTTATGTCATTTTTGGAATTACATGAAATATTATAATATAGTATGTATCTAGATTGTGTCGAATGGTTCCAAAAATGAAATGGATTATAAGATAAGTTATATATGGTATTAATATAATCATAAAATCAAGTTTATATAGGTTTAGATACCATTTTAATCTGTATCTTTTGGTTTAACCCCTTGGTTAACAAATTCTAACTTTAACTATAGTAATAAATTTTTGATATTATAAGGAACTGATTTTACTTATATGGTGAAAATTGATCAGAAATGTACAAGGGGTAAAATTTTAAACCATTTATAATCCCAATTGTCCTATTTTAATATTTTTATAATTTTTTAAAAAAATTTATAAAATATTATTTAACATAAAATGCTATTAATGTCATTTTAAGAACTATTCAGATAATTTGAATTTGAAAAAAAATTAAAGAAATTTAATTAGAATATAAACCTTTTATATCGATCTAATATTTTATATTTATCTTTAATATTTTTTTGACACTTTAAATCACCTAGAAAATATAATTTTTTGATTTTTTAAAATAGTTTACTTGATTTTTCTACTACTTCCACAAGCATTATGCCAGCATTGCATAGGCATTTATGGTAATAATTTAATCACTAAAAATTAAAAATTAATTACCATGATAAAAAAAATTATCTTTCAAATAACCATTTATAATTAAGAGTACCATATTTTTATCTCTATGTCAAAAATTTAAAGATAAAAAACAAATAGAATGACATTTTATACTTTTATTTACATAAGGTATAAAAAAGGTCAAAATCATGGCTGAATGGAAAAAAATGTCATATATTCAAATTTATTATGATTATGGATTAAATATAATCATATAATAAAATTAAGAAAAGTTTTAGGGTTACTTTTTAGTCCTTATTACATTGTTTTTACCCTTAATTAACTCATTTTACCTTTTTCATGGTAACAAAATATATTATGATTACTGTTTATAATGAATAAAAATAAAAGGTAAGTATTTAAACAAAAATTAACTCATTATTAAAAATATGGAATCCATTTTTCAAGATTTAATTCACAGAATTTGTGGAGTTTAATTTAAAATTAAACTCGCAAAACATGACAGAAGAGAGTTTTTCAAAAAAAATGTCTTTTAAGTATAAAATGTTTTTATACAAAATTCAAGTATAAAATTAATTAAAAATACTATAATTGGATTATTTTTAATCAATATTAACTATTTTAATTTTAAAACTAATCCAAAATATATTATGACATTGTAAATACTTTAAAAGAAAATATTGTTTTCAATAAAATCAGTACTTTTAACTCTTCAATGAAAAATCAATATTTTCATAAAAATACATAAAATTTACTCTAAGATAGTTTTTACATGATGATTTCAAAGTATATATCCTTTTATCAAATAAAATTTCTAATTTTTTAAGAAATTATTTATAATTTTCACTCATAAAAATCAATAAATACCATTTTTGAAGAAAATGCATTTTTGAAGAATAGAATGGTATTACTAAAAAATGAGTGATTATTTACTAAACATTTTTAAATATAATTTTATTAATTAGGACCTTTATATATATTTCATAAAATAGTTAAACCTATTTATACCCTTCAATTAAACTACTATATTATAATAGTCATATTTAAATAATAATATTTTGTTGTTCATTTAAGCTCAGTGTTGCGTATATTATACACATCAAACATATTATTTCTTTTAAAATATCAAGATATTACAAACATAGACTAAGAAATATATGGTTTAATACCTTCATGAAAACACCATCCATTAAATATTCATCCAATTCCAATTGAGGAGGATATTGTAGCAACTCGATAAAATAGAAAGCATACTCCATCACCATTTTATCTCCTTGCTAGAGACCATGAAATTCCATAGCCTTCAGTACCTTCACTATATTGTGGAAGAATTTATGAATTAACCATTCCGGAAAAAACTTCCTAGGAATGATCCTTTTATGGATTATTCTAGATGATATACTTCTACCACTTCAAACCTAGACCCTCTAATATGAAGGTAACAACCTTAAACTTGACAGATTCAAGAATCTCAAACTAGACGAAAATATCATCAATACTTGGTATCCAAGATACTACTTCCTAAGAATATTATTACCCAAATAAATGAGTAAGATTAATGGTTTTTAATTATTAAATTAAAACCTCATGTTGGGAAATGAGAGGAAGAACACTGAGCCCTAAAACTAGAGATAATTGAACAACCGTCCCAAGAAGATCTTAATCACCTGATGAGTACATTTAAATATGAATAGGGACATAATCTAAAAATAATGAAAATAAATATCATTAAGTTAAACTCCAAAATTCACACCTCGAACTATTGGAATCTTACCCTATAGCCACAATTCTAAACTATGGGTATATCCCATAAAACTGTGGGTATAGGTTATACCCACGGTTCATAGAACCATGGATTCTTAAGTCATTGGTATAGGGATATTCCCATGATTTCTATAGAACCCATAGTTATAACCTATAATGTATTCATAATACACATGGTTTAATGAAAACTTTGGGTATATATTGTCCCCCTAATAGGATATAATAACAGTTTATTGAACCATTAGTATAGCTATATGTCCCCAACAAGCAACAACAACCCATCCACCCCCCCCCCCTGCACAAACAATGATATAACCTGTAAACAAAATACAAACCATGGTCCACATTTAATTAAGTACACTTATTATATATTTATCATTTAAGAATCATGTTATCAATATTTTTCAAACCATTTTCAATATTATAACATACATATACAATCCACATCACCAATCAGTTTTAGTCATTAAACATCATCCATACATGTCACTTTACTATTAGCACAAAAATAGAGAGGATCAATATCTCCCTCATCACCACCAATTCCATCATAATATTTACTAGAATCAGTGCCTCGAGCACCAGTATCATCATCATCAACATCATCTTCATCATCATCACCACCACCAGTAGTATCATCACCTCGACCACCACAAGTACCCTCATTGAAAACACTCGGTACATCATATATAAAGATCATTTTTTTCATAAATAAATCAAAAACATTAATAAACTCTAATAGAAGTGATGGAAATATAACTAACATAGATGTTAGGAACTATTTGGTGACCATTTTACCTCTTCCTCACTCATGTATAGATTTTTCTTTGGCCTCAACTACTTTCGCACAAGCGTTTTGTAGCACGGTGGTGTGAGAGTTTTGAGAGGCTCCCAATGATGGTCAATACTTAGTGGGGGTGATGTTTTTTCCATTTCAACATCATAATCTCACCTGGTTATCCTTACCTAATACCCATCTCATATGATCACTTGGACTAAATTTGTTTTCTTCTTTCTCATCGAGGGCCTTCAGGGCACACTGTTGAAAATATAAGCATGATATTTAATTACGAATTACATATAAAAATTTGAAATATCAATAAAATGAATTAAAATTTTTTATTATGTTTTTGCATTTACATGAACTTTCATCATTTTTTCCCCTACTTGAGAAAAATAATTTTTCTCAAGGCATATCAATTCCCAATGACCCTTGTTACAAGTGATATTGATTAGTATAATAGTACATTGGTTAATAATATGAAATTGATAAACCTAGAATGGATTAAAATTTTAGCTTTTGAAAAGATCCATAAAATGAAGAAGCATCTAAATATACATTTAATTAAAAATTTACTACTAGTGGAATAACATAATCAATGCATACTAATTATCATGATAAATATGGGTATGATATGGATTCCCCTTTTATATTCATTTCAGTTTAATTCAAAAAAAATATTTTATTTGGTTATTTGGTCACTTGGTAATTTTGATCATTTTTTCATTAGGTTCATTTTTTTGTTAGTATTTTTGGTTATTTGGTCATTTAGTTATTTGGTCATTTTGTCATTTTGTCAATTGGTTAGATTGATTTTCATATTTTTTTGGTTTGGTCATTTGATTCATTTTGGGTGAGGGTGTTTCTTTCATTAATGAGTTATGTCATTTGGTTCATTTTTGGGTTACATCTTTTGGAATATTTGTACATTTCATCATTTATATAGATCATTTGGTTCATTTTAAGTTAGTTTATTTTTGTTGATTTATATTATTATATTTTATTCATTTTTGGGTTAAGTCATTTTTTATTTATATAATTTGGTTTATTCTGGGAAATGTTATTTTGTTCACTTTGGTTTAGGTCATGTTGGGTTCGGTCATTTGGTTCATATTTGGGTAATTTCATATTTGAGTTAGGTCATTTGGTTTATTTTGGGTTGTGTCATTTGGTTCATTTCAAGGTTGTGTAATTTTTGGTTATTTCATTTGTTCATTTTTTAATTTTTTTGGTTAGAATAATTGGTTTACTTGGGTTTAGGTTATTTGGTTTATATTGGGTTATGTCATTTTATTCATTTTGGGTTAGATCTTTTTAGGTTAGGTTATTTTTTTCATTTTTGGGTTATCTATTTTTTATGTTAGGTTATTTGGATTATTTTGGGTTAGGTAATTGAGTTTATTTCTAGGTTATGTATTTTTTGGGTTACATCATTTGGTTCATTTTAGTTGTTTGGTCATTAGTTTGTTTGTGATTAGTTTAGTTGATCAATTGTTAATTTTTTTTGTTAGGTTAATTAGTTCATTTTGGGTTAGGTTATTTATTTTTCTTTGGGTTATGTTATTTAGTTCATTTTTTAGGGTATTTTCATCATCTTAGGTTATGTAAATTAGTTAATTTTGGGTTTGGTCATTTATTTCATCTTTGGATTATATCATATTTGAGTTAGGTCATTTGGTTTATTTTAGGTTAGGTCGTTTAGTTCATTTCAAGGTTATGTAATTTTTTGTTAGTTCATTTGGTCATTTGTTCATTTTTTGGTTAGAACAATTGGTTTACTTGGCTTTAGGTTATTAGGTTTATTTTGGGTTATGTAATTTTGTTTATTTTGGGTTAGGTATTTTTAGGTTAGGTTATTTTGTTCATTTTTGGGTAATCTATTTTTATGTTAGGTTATTTGGTTTATTTTGGGTTAGGTAATTTTGTTTATTTTTTGGTTATGAATTTTTTGGGTTACATCATTTGGTTAATTTTGTTCATTTATTCATTATTTTGTTTTGGATTAGGTTATTTTATTAGTTGTTCACTTTTTTGGTTAGGTTTATTAGTTCATTTTGGGTTAGGTTATTTATTTTTCTTTGGTTTAGGTTATTTAGTTCATTTTTGGTTAGGGAATTTTCTTCATCTTAGGTTATGTCAATTTGTTAATTTTAGATTTGGTCATTTGGTTCATCTTTGGGTTATGTCATATTTGAGTTAGGTTATTTGGTTTATTATGGGTTATGTCATTTGGTTCATTTTAGGATTATGTATTTTTGTTGTTGTTCATTTGGTCATTTGTTATTTATTTTTGTTAGAATGATTGGTTTACTTGGGTTTAGGTTATTTGTTTAATTTTTGGTTATGTCATTTTGTTCATTTTTTGTTAGGACTTTTTAGGTTAGGTTATTTTGTTCAATTTTTGGTTATCTATTTTTTATGTTAGGTTATTTGGTTAATTTTGAGTTAGGTTATTTAGTTTTTTTTTTGGGTTTATGTATTTTTGGGGTTACTTCATTTAGTTCATTATGGTCATTTGGTCATTTGTTTGTTTTAGATTATGTCATTTGATCAATTGTTCATTTTTTTGGTTAGGTTAATTAGTTTATTTTGGGTTTCGTTATTTATTTTTATTTGGGTTAGGTCATTTAGTTCATTTTTGTTAGGTTATTTTCTTCTTCTTGGGTTATGTCAATTTATTAATTTTCAGTTTTTTCATTTGGTTCATTTTTAGGTTATTTCATATTTGAGTTTGGTCATTTGGTTTATTTTAGTTTATGTTATTTGGTTCATTCCAGGGTTATGTAAATTTTGGTTAGTTCATTTAGTCATTTGTTCATTTTTTGGTTAGAAAAATTGGTTTACTTGGGTTCAAGTTATTTGGTTTATTTTAGGTTATGTGATTTGGTTCATTTTGGGTTAGATATTTTTAGGTTAGGTTATTTTATTCATTTTGGGTTAGGTATTTTTAAGTAAGACATAATTCTCTCTTTACTCTAATCATCTGGGACATGGGTTTTTACAACATCTCTACTAAAAAACTTATCATCACTAAAAATATGAACCAATTCCACATCTATTATATAATGCATACCAAGATTATCAATCCCTAATTAAAACACTAGCACATATACCGAATAAACGTCATTATTTTGATGTGTGAATTTGAAAATTTATTTCAAACAAAAAAATTCTAAATCCCTAATACCTTATAGGTAACTAATATCAATCAAACTATTAAATAATCCAAAAACACATTACATTATTCTATAGAATAATTTTCATGACATCAAACAGAATCATTATGGATTTACTTTTTCTTGTCTGCCATTGAATTTTGGTTTATCAAAAAAAATTAAACTTCAACATAGTTTCACAAAATTAACATTACTCTTAAAAATCCCCCAAAAAAATTATTTCAAATATATATTATACCTCAAGATCAACTTAATTTAAAATAAAATTTGACAAAACACACTCCCAAATTACATTATAAAACTCAATAATTTCAATATACCCATCCCTTTTCAAAACTAATTATCATTCAAAGAATAATTTTAGAAAACAAATTCTTTCTTAAAAAGAAACTATTTAAAGTCATTCAACCCATGTAAATACCTTTTCCCCATTTTAAAAAAATCATAAAAAATATTTACTTTGTTTAAATGGGAATTTACATCCTTAAATTAAATGGATTCATAAGAAGAAAACTTAAATTTCAACATGAAAATCTAACTAAATGAGGAATTTTCATCCTTTTGTATTAATGTGGAATTTTTTGCCTTCATTATTAGACTATGTGAGTTTGTTTTAGGACTTTTTCAAGACTGTTTTATTGAAGTTTAAATCCTTTTTATTACTATTTATGTTTTTATACTTTTTGAAAAGACAAATAAAATGAAATGACCACTTTAGTAATAATATAAATATAAATATTATTTCAATTCATGTTAAAGTATCTAGAAACTCTCATGATCAGGAATTGTAGTGCACCCCAAAGTGTGAAAATACATCATGGAATCATTTTTCTTTTATTTTTTTCGATGCATCCTAAAAACAAAAAAAACAATTCAATTAATAAGAATTAAATTTTCAATGAAAACCATTAAATATTTATAATACATTAAACTCGTTACTCTTCTAATATGTAATCATTTATTGATATTGTGTTTTTGGATAGTTAGTGAATATTAGTGCACCCTCTAAATCAAAATTGACTCTAATCTTCCAAAAAACATATAACTCATTCTTATATGATCTCCACAAATCTCCAAGATCAATCAATTGTGAGAACTTAGTAGTTTCAATATTGGTAAAGTTAAACTGATGCTGCAACAAACATGTTAATTCATATAAATACAACAATAATATAGATATCAATTTAACAAATTTTCTTACCCATATCCCCACCCATTCTTTCTCCTTTATTTCATTATTGATATACCTCCATGATATTGGTTTCACTGGAATGATATCATTTTACTTGGCTAAAGTTGTCATAAAACCTCTACACTGCCTAGAATTTTTACCTATCATTTGATTTTATTCATTGTAATCCACCACTATTTGTGTTTAATGATTCTAGGATTTACGCATACGGGTACACCCAAGTCACCTATTAGAATATCCTGCTAAATAAGATAAAAGGAAAAAAATAAGAATTAATTAATAGTATAACAGGAAAAAAATGATGTGATATAATTTGAAACACTTCTAAAAACCATGATTCAGGATTCTCATTAGGCTCTGATGGATCTGTGGGTTGTCCTATATTGGTAGCCTATGAAGGATGTGTCTATTACAATGCATGCACTGAGTCATCTTCATGCACTGGTGTGGAACAAGAAGGAATAAAATCATCAAATCCTAGATGGATAGTATGAAATAGAGGTCATGTAGGCATGGTAGGATGAGGATAAAAGGGTTGGGGATACATAATAGGATATGGATATGGTATAGGTGGTAAAATATATGGATGCAGCATAGACAAGGTATGAGAAGAAGAGGCTAAATAAGATGATGATGATGATGGAGGCATGTGGGGAACATCCCTGGAGGATCAAGTGGTGGATGAAAAGGTGTGGTAGATGGTGTAATGACCCTAAATTTTATCAAAGGAATTTATCCCTTCTTATAGTGATTTCATATAGTATAAATCTCATAAAATCACTTAGATACCATGATAAAAAATTTATAAATAAAGAATTAATGAAATAAGAAGTACTTTTAGAATTTAAGGATCCAATGCCAATGAAATAGTAACTCAGTCTTATGAATAGTAATATGACCCTTATGAATAGTAAACTAACCAAATGAATAGCTTCCTTACCCATGAAAGTATAAAAAAAATTAGGCATCTTATAAGTGAAAATAAGATATAATTTCATCATAGTATAATTAAGTAAATATTTAAAAATTATTAATTAAGTGTTGGTATTTTTATAGGTCATAAATATTTAATTAAAGTTTTATTATTAATTTAATAATTTAAAAGAAAATTTATTTACATAAAATTTATTCATAAATTAATATATTTTTTCTTATGATTTTAAGATAATTTTATGAGACCTTAAGTAATTTTTCAAAGTTTTATAAAATCTGTTATAATTTTAAAACATGATTTTAATTAAAAATTAAATTACTCATATTTAGAAAATTAATTTCTTAAAATGGAGTTCATTTGTGGATTCTACACATCAAAAAATGGTTAGGGTGGTTTTTTGGGATTTTTCTGAAATACATGATTTTTTGGGGAATAGTAAAATATGGTAATTTATAGTATATATACATCATAAGTTAAATACACTATTAATTAATTCATCACTGATGTAAGAACCATTAGTTATAACTAAAATGATCTAATTACTTTATTTAGTCTCAAGAATCAACACTATTTCTTGTCTTGATAAAAATAATAAACTAATGGATTAAATAATGAGAAAACACCCCTCTCCTCTACTATAAATACCACCCCTCACACCCTCTTCTTCTCACACCTCTAAAGATTTTAAACATGTCAAAATTATGACCAAACCTCTTCCCTATCCCCTCATCCGTGTCTAGGAGATCTTAGTCTCCTCAAAATACCAATCCTAGGTTCCTTGAGGAGGGTCTCAAGAGGAGAATTCAAGAGGTAAATCCTCTCTCTTTTTCTTTTAATTTTCTTTCAATTTCATTTCCTTTCTTATATTATCCTCACTTTCTATTATCCAAATGGTATTATAACTACATTATGTTTGATATACTATTATTCTATCATGTTAATGTAATATCCATCATTAAACTCTTCCCTCTCTCTCTTTTATTCTAAAAAAAAAATTCACCCTTGATGTGTCAATTTACCGACATCATGGGCGATGATCTTTCATTTTTCCTATAATTCCTTCAAGGATGTTAATGAAATAATTGTAATGGTTTAAAAAGATTTTAAATTTGATGATAAAACCCTCTTTATGTTCTGGAACTAACATTTATACATGATACTACATGATAAAACAAAACAAGTTTGTTGTGATAAAAAAACCGCCAAAATTAACCTAAAACGATCATCATTAACTTTTATCTAATGATTCATCCTCATTCTATGTAAAAAAATTATTTACAAGATCATTTAAACTTTTTAACATAATTAATAAAATATAATAACAATTCTGGATACTTATACTCATTTTACACGAACTTCCATTCATGAATACAAGTGAACTGATCTTGAAAACTAAGAAAATGAATGCTCCCAAATGATTAAATTAAACTCTATAACTCATTTAAAGGACCATAATTAATCATATTCATGTATAAAATGTTTTTTAATTTTTAATTAATTGATCTAATGTGATTATACAGCACATTAAAGTGAATAAAGTGTTCGAACACAAGGTAAGGGGAATTCCTGAACCCAACTCTCTTTCTTTGGGTTTTCCCTCTTTCACCCCATTTTCAGTATGGGTATCCCTTAAATATAATTTCTTCATAATTATCTTAACTTTTAGAGGATATAAATTTTTTGTACTAGAGTTTATGACAAACAAAATTTTTTCCAAAAGAACTCTTCTTTAAAAGAAACATGCCTTTTATTTCTCAAGATTTTTTCTTCTTCACTCAAGGTTGATGATTCAAGTATGTTATTTCATATTTCATTTGGGAACACAAATTTTATGAATGTATTATTATTAAATTAAACCCATTTCTTTACATGGTTTATTTTATGTTCAATATTGATATATATATTCTATGTAATGTGCATGATAATGTAAATGTTATTATGTGACAAGTGGGCTTGAAATTATATAGCACAATGTAAATTTTATGATGTGACGAGTGTGCCCAAAATTATATAGCACTCAAATGAATTGGGTAATGTGATTTATCTCATGATAAAAGTTAAATATTTGTGAACATGATTCTATCTTTGTTCACAGCTATGTGTGGTAGTTTACCACTAAGATATGATGTTTCATTTCTATACATTGCCACATTCCATGACTTTATCTAATGATTCTTCTCATGATTATGATGATGATGTTATGATTATTCTCACCCCATGTTATATTGTTTCATGTTCTTATATATCCTCTTATTAGGAATTTATATCACCCCTTTATTTGATGTATATCCTTAGGTGATTGCATGTACTAAGAAGAATTCAAGGGCCAATAAGAATCTGGAGAAGAAGGAATTAAATAAATGATTGTGTTTTATTTTTTAAATTTTAAGTATGGTCCTAATTTTACTAAGACACTAAACCTTTGTATCCTAATTGTATAATTATTTTATGTTTTTTATCTTGAAAATGATGTGATTGTAATATAAGAAAAATCAGGGTTGATATAGTTGGTATCAGAGGACGGCTTAGTTAATTTTGGAATTAGGATTAGAGAACCTTAGTGAAAACCCTTATTATAAAACTAAGTATAAGTAAGCACCAAAGAATATTTGTTTTATAAAATTCTAAATATATGGATCTCGCAATATATTCCTTTATACTTAATTGAACAAAGGAATAAATTATTTATTCATGAATTGTTGACTTATGTTTTGTTATAACCTTTTCTATTTTAGAAAATGGTGGAAACTAGGAGAAACCAGGCCAACAACCTATACAAGGGACAATGTATTGATTGCCCAAATGACATACCTAATGCTTTGGGAGGTGGAGTTCAAAATTTCATGGTGATTCTCACCCAGTTGTCTCAGGTTGTGAATAATAACCTAAATAATGTGGAACATCCGCCTTCACCTAAGAGGGAACAACTGGCTATCAAGTGTTTTATGCAGCAATGACCATCGATGTTTAGTGGATATTCTTATACAAAAGTTGTGGAATAGTGAGTCAACTCGATGGAGGAGATATTTTTTGTTCTTCATTATTATGAGATGGAGAAGGTGAATCTCATTGTTTATCATCTAGATGTATAGGCTGACCAATGGTGGGAATTGATTAAGAATATCAAGTCGAGGGATAAAATTAAAAATATGGAGTGGGAAGACTTTAAGATAATGTTTATTAACAAGTATTTCCCTCTAACTATTTGTACATTTATAGAGATAGAATTCATAGAGATAAAGAAAAAGGAAGGATAATTTTTCATGTCCTATGAAGAAAATTTCACAAGGCTTTCAAGGTATGCTTTGGGTTTTGTTATCAAAAATGATAGAAAAATTGATATATTATTTAGTGGTTTAAAACCACACCTTAGAAAGGATCTTGTAATTCAAGACTTTGGTAGTTATGAAGAAGTTGTTCAATTTTCTCTCAAAGTGGAGATAGAGTTTATAGAATGGTCCCATGTCTATGGTGAAAAGAAACGAAAGATGGAGTTTCAAGACGAAGGATCTAATGAGAAAGGTGGAAAGAAGACTCAACCATCAACATGTAAAAAAAATTTGGGAAGAAGCATCATGGTAACTTCATCAAAGGGATGGGGAAATTCTTCAAGTGTGGTAGAGAAGGCCACCAAGCTCGTAAATGTTGAAAAGACATGAGGAAGCAGGAAAATGTGGTGGAGGAAAAGAGAGAACCACCCATGGACCAATGCTACAACTATAGAGAGAAAGGTTACTATGCAAGATAGTGCACTAAACCTCTAGTTATCAGGGGTAATCAATGTCATTAGCCACCAAAGCCAAAGGATCAAGGGAAGGATTATTCCATCACTACTGTGGAAGTGAATTAAGAAAATTATGTTGTACAAGGTATAATTCCTATTCACTCAAGAATGGAAAAGGTCTTATTTGATTCTGGTTCTACGCATTCCTTTATACCTTGTAAGTTTTCTAGAAATATTGAATCAAATCCCCAAAACCTTGAAGTAGAGATATCTATAAAAATACCAAGTGGTGAAATCATTACAACCCAAGTGTTGGACTCTTCTCCTGTTGGCGTATATAGGAAGATTCTTCCATAAAATATCACGATACTTCCCTTGGTGGAATTTGATGTTATACTGGGAATGAATTGGATCTCGTTATACAGATAACTTATCAACTATCTAGAAAAGTAAATATATCTTCATATTATAAACCATCCCATGCTCCTCTATAAATGTAAGGAAGATCATGAATCTCCTTTTGAAAATCCTTCAATGGTCTGGGTGTTGATTCCCTATGAAGAAGCATACCTCGCTCAAATGATTTACTCAAAGGAAGTTATCAACCAAGGGGAAATGACCATCATGAGGGAATATAGTGATGTATTTTTTGAAGAGTCACCCAGACTTCCCCCATATCATGAGGTATAGTTCTCGATAGAACTAAGACCTAGAGCCACTCCTATCTCAACGTATCTCTTTAGGATGGCTCCTATCGAACTGGAGGAGTTAAAGAAGCAACTGAAAAATCATTTGGACAAAGGGTTAATACACCCTAGTGCATCACCTTGGGGTGCCTTGGTTCTCTTTGTCAAGAAGAAAGATAGATCAATGCAGTTATGTATCTATTATCAATAACTCAACAAGATCACCATAAAGAATAAGTATCATATTCAAAGGATTGATGACTTTTTTGATCAGTTGTGGGGAGATAAATACTTCTCAAAGGTGTATCTTCATTCTGGATATCATTAGATAAAGGTGAAGAAGGAATATATTTAGAAGAATTCCTTTTATACAAGGTATGGTCACTACAATTTTTGTCAGTGATTCCCTTCAGACTTACTAATGCCCCTGCAATCTTCCTGGATTTGATGAATAGAGTCTTTAGACATTACCATGACAAATTTATGGTAGTGTATATAGATGATATTATCATCTACTCTAAGATCAAGGAGATATATGAAGAACATCTAAGTATTTTGTTGGTGACATTAAGGAAGGAGAAGTTATACACCAAGTTCAACAAGTGTGACTTTTGGATATAGAAAGTCACATTCTTGGGAAATGTGATCACAAGTGAGGAAATTTATGTGGACACTTCAAAAACCAAGGTAATTGGGGAATGGACCAGACCCTCTAGTGTCATAGAAATCTGCAGTTTTCTTGGATTAACTAGGTACTACCTATATTTTGTGAGAAATTTCTCACAATTATCTAGCCCACTAACTAAGTTAACAAGGAAAGGGGTAAAGTACTTCTGGATGGAAGAATGTGAGGAAATATTCAAAGAGATAAAGAATAGTCTGATCACTGCACTTATACTCACATTAATGAAAAGTAGATAAAGTTTTGTGATATACAGTGATGCTTCCAAGAAATTCTTGGTTTTTGTAGTCCTAAAAAATGATAATGTGATAGCCTATGCCTCATAGTAGTTGAAGATCCATGAGAAGAACTACCCAACTCATGATCTAGAGCTAACAACTGTGATTTTTGCCTTGAAAATATGGAAGCACTACCTCTATGGTGAGAAGTGTGATATATATATCGATCACAAGATCTTAAAGTATATATTCACACAAAAGGATCTCAACATGCATCAAAGTATATGATTAAATCTAATCAAAGACTATTATTGTTCTATTCACTATCATCCTGGCAAGGCAAACAAGGTAGATAATGCTCTTAGTAGAAAATAACCTACTACTCTATCCATGTTGTGGAGTGAGAAAGACCCTATCTTCATGGATATAAAAAGGATGGTTTTGGAAATCATAGAGGCATGTAATACATCCTACCTTGCCCCAATAATTTCCTAACCATCTATCCAAGAGAAGATTAAGGAGGCACAAAGGGGTGATTCAGAGTTACAAAAGAAGGTGAATGCAGTAAAGGAATGGAAACTATAATAGTTCCATATCGATGATGATGGTGTGATTTGTTTTGGAATGAGTCTCTATGTTCCTTCATCACCAGGGATAAAGAATGAGCTATTTGATGATGCACATAGATCAACTTTCTTTATCCATCTCGGGAGTACCAAAATGTATTGTGATCTCAAAGAACACTTCTGGTGGGACAATATGAAGAAGGAGATTGTTGAGTATATCTCAAGGTGCTTGATATGTCAGCAAGTTAAAGCTGAGTTACATAATTCCAAAGGGATGATGAAACCATTGCCTATACCCATGTGGAAATAAGAGAATGTCACTATAGACTTTGTCACGGGTCTCCCAAAGACATCCAAATGAAATAATGCAATATGGGTTGTGTTGGACTGACTCACCTACCCACTTTATCTCTATTCAGGAAGATCTCTCTCTTGAAAAACTTGCAAAGATATATGTAATGGAATTGGTGAGACTACATGGGGTTTAACTCTCGATTGTCTCTGATCGTGATCTCAAGTTCACATATAAATTCTGTAGGAGTCTTCAATATGCTTTGATTACTAAATTAAGTTTCATCACGGACTATCACCCCCAAACTGATGGCCAATCTGAAAGGACTATTCAGGTGCTTGAAGATATGCTAAGATCCTTCTATTTAGAATTAAAAGGAGGATGGGATCAGTATCTCCCATTGGTTGAGTTCTCATACAACAATATATTCCACTCGAGTATTTAGATTACTCAATATGAATCTTTGTATGGAAAGCAATATAGAAATACAACTTGTTGGGATGAAGTTAGCGAAAGGAAGCTACTTAGACCTGATCTTGTGTGAGAAATGACAAATAAGGTTCAATCCATCTAGAAACATATCAAAGATACTCAAAGTCAGCAAAAGAGATATGAATAAAACCATTGAAGGGACTTGGAGTTTGACATTGGAGATAAAGTCTTCCTTTGAATATCACCATGAAATAGAGTCATGAGGTTTGGAAAGAAAGGGAAGTTAAGACCAAGGTACATTGGACCCTTTGATATCCTTGATCACATCAGATTCGTGGCCTACTGAATTTCACTTACACTGAATATGGCTCAAGTTTATGATGTGTTCCACATATCACTCTTGAGGAAGTACATATCAGATCTCTCACATATACTGAACTCATAGGTGGTACAGTTGGAAGATGGTCTCTCTTATGAGGAGCAGCCAGTAAAGATTGTAGACTAGAGAGATAAGGTTCTACGCAACAAGACAACCCATATTTTCAAAGTGTTGTGGAGGATCCATAATTATGAATAAGAAACTTGGAAATCGATGGAGGTGATGAAGGAGAAGTACCCTCACCTGTTTATGAAAAACAAAATTTCAAGGGTGAAATTTTAAAAGGGGGGAAATGTAACAACCACAACTTTTATCAATGGAATTTCTCCCTTATTATAGTAATTTCATATTATATAAATCTCATAAAATCAGTTAGGGACCTGATAAAAACTTTATAAATGAATAATTAATGAAATAAGAAGTATTTCTAGAAGATAAGGATCCAATACCGATGAAATAGTAACTCGGCCATATGAATAGTAATATGACCCTAATGAATAGTAAATCATTCAAATGAATAGTATAATCACCCATGAAAGTATAAATAAAATTTAGTTATCTTATAAGTGAAAATATTATATAATTATATCATAGTATAACTAAGTAAATATTTTAAAAATTATTAATTAAGTGTTGGTATTTTTATAAGTCATAAATATTTAATTACAATTTTATGATTAATTTAATAATTTAAAAGAAAATTTAATTTCATAAAATTTACTCGTAAATTAATATTTTGATGTCTTGTGATTTTAGGATAATTTTATAAGACCTTTAGTAATTTTTCAAAGTGTTATAAAATCAGTTATAATTTTAAAATTTGATTTTAATTAAAAAAATAAATTACTCATATTTAGATAATTATTTTCATAAAATGTAGTTCATATTTTGTATTCTAAACATTGAAAAATTATTCGGGTGAATTTTTTAGATTTTTCTGAAATACTTGCATTTTGTGAATAGTAAAATACAGTAATTTATGGTATATATACATTATAAGTTAAATAAAATATTCATTGAGTCATCACTGATGTATGTACAATTAGTTCTAACTCACATGATCTAATTACTATATTTGGTCTCAAGGATCAATAATACTACTTGTCTTTAGCAAAATAATAAACTAATGAATTAAATAATGAGAAAATACCCCTCTCCTCCACTATAAATACCACCGCTCACAGCCGCTTCTCCTCACACCTCTCAAGATGTTATCATTGTCCAAATTCTACAAAAAACTATTTTATAGACTCTCCCCATGTCCAAGATCTCTTGTTATCATCAAAATACTAAGCCTAAGTGCCTTGAGGAGGATCTCAAGAGGAGAATTCAAGAGGTAAATCCTCTCTCTTTTTCTTTTAATTTCCTTTAAATTTCATTTCCTTTCTTATTTTATCCTCACCTTATCTTATCCAAATAGAATTATAACTCCAGTATGTTTGATATACTGGTATTCTATCATATTAATAGAATATCTATCATTAAACTTCTTTCTCTCTCTCTTTTATTCTAAAAATGAAATCGTCGTCCGTGGTGTGTCAAATTATTGACATCGTGGGAGATGACCTTTCATTTTCCTCTAATGCCTTCAAGGATGTTAATGAAACAATTATAATGGTTTAAATAAATTTTAAACTATATTATACATCCCTATTTATGTTCTGGAACTAAAATTTATACATAATACTAAATGATAAAACAAAACGAGTTCGTTATGATAAAAAACGCCAAAATTAACCCAAAATGATCATCGTTAACTTTTATCTAATGATTAATCCTCATTATATATAACCAAATTATTTAAAAGATCATTTAAACTTATAGAATGTCATTAATAAAATATAATAACAATTATGGATATTTATCCACATTTTACACGAACTTTTATTCATGAATACAAGTGAACTGATCGTGAAAACTAAGAAAATGAATGCTCTTGAATGATTAAATTAAACTCTATCACTCATCAAAAGGTCCATAAATGAACCTAATAAAACCATAATGAATAATATTAATTTATAAAAGTTTCCATAATTTTTAATTAATGAATCTAATGTGATTATATAGTAAATTAAATTTAAAACATTGTTCGGATGCATGGTAAGGGGAATTCTTGAACCCAACTCTCTTTCTTTTGTTTTTTCCTCTTCCATCCCATTTTTAGTATGGATATCCCTTAAATATCATTTATCCATCATTATCTTACCTTTTCTAAGATATAAATGTTTTCTAATTGAGTTTATGACAAACACAATGTTTTCCAAAAGAACTCTTCTTTCAAAAAAAACACACCTTTTACTTCTTGAGATTGTTTCTTCTTTGCTGAAGGTCGATGATTCAAGTATATTATTCCCACTTTCATTTGGGAACCCAAAGTTTATAAATTTATGATTATGAAATGAAACTCATTCCTTTCCATGTGTTATTTTATGTTCAATATTGATATACTTTCTATGTGGTATGCATGATAATGTAAATTTTATGATGTGACAGGTGTGCCTAGAATTATATAGCGCAATGTAAATTCTATGATGTGACAGGTGTGCTTGGAATTATATAGAACTCCAATGCATTAGTTAATGTGATTTATATCATGATAAAAATGAAATATACATGAACATTATACTATATTTATTCACAACTATGTGTGGTAGTTTACCACAAAGACATGATGTTTCATTTTTATGCATTGCCACATTCCATGCCTTTATCTAGTGCTTCCTCTCAGGATTATGATAATGATGTTACGATTATTATCACCCCATGTTATATTGTTTAATTTTATTATATATATTTTTACTGGGCTTTTACCACACCCCTTTATTTGATGTATATCCTCAGGTGATTACATAAACTAAGAAGAATTAAAGGGATGATAAGAAGCTAGAGAATAATTAATTAAATAAATGATTATGTTTTATTTTTTAAATTTTATATATGGTCCTAATTTTTAAAAAATACTAAACCTTTAAATCCTATTTGTGTAATGATTTTATGTTATTTATCTCTAAAATGATGTAATAGTAATGTAAGAAAAATATGGGTCACTATAGAAGGGGTGTCTACTGGAAAGTCAAGGTGTGAATGGGTATAAAGGGTGATCCATGTAGCTCTAGGAGCACCCCCTCTTGGACCCATACTAGTACAGTGTAGAGAATTCAACTCTGGTTCAAATTAATGTCCCTAAAAAATTGATAAAGAATAAGAACATGACATTAAATGTAATACAGAATAAAAATATTATAATTATTATACTCACTAAGGGAACCGAAGGAGGCAACCCAAGATCGCACATATGTCAATCAATATAAAATAATCTCTTCCTTATAAATTCATCAAAATATTTCATAATTTTCATAAGAATGAAATTTACATTTTTTAGAAATGGTTTTTAAAAATTATTCATACAACTTGGAAGTCAAAATGTCATAACAATTTTTAGAAACTATAATTTAAAACCAAGTTATAAATTTTTTAAAAACCTATTTTAAACCCAATTTTATGAATTGAAATAAATATATTTAAATGCAATGGAAAAAAACAATAGTAAAACAAACATATCATTCCAAATTAAAACTAAATTAAATTAATTATAGTAGTATCAACCTAAGAAACTCACATCAAGGTAAACTGAATGAATTGTGAACATGTGTGGTTTCTTCTATATATTATCCACCACTACTTTAGGTTCAACATCAATTCTCACAATGTGAAAATTTGAGTTATCAAATATAATATTTTGATCAATATCAATTGAGGCATAAATAGTTTCAGTTTCATCCCCACCATCATGAAAAATATGTCTTGGGATTACTTCAATAATGACACCGTAATCAGGTTTCATATGATCTTTCACATAAAACACTTTTTTCCATTTATTTCAAAATATATGGTTCATTGGTAGCCAGGAAGTGGGTCATGTCAATAACTCTGAATCCACAGTCATCAATAAATTTACCATTTCACGTCATTGAATCAAACCATTTACATTTCATCATAGTGACTCGAACATAGGAGTAGTAATCCAATAACAATATTTTCTCAACAAGTCCATAATAAGACACATTTTCATATCAAGACCTACTATTGTATGCACTGGAATAATAGTTTATTGTTGCAATTAACATAACACCATCATGTTGTGTTATAATTTTTATTTCTTGATCAGTTGTAAAAAAAATATACACATTGATTATTAAATATTTTCACTCAGGAACCAAATAATTGGGACCAAAAGACAATACTCTTAATTCTTGAGAGATAAAGTCTATAGATAAACTCAATGCCTAAAATATATATTAATAACACAATTAAATTAATATCTATATTTTAAGTTAATTAAAGGAATGTTCATACCTTATATTTCAACCAAGTAGGAAACTCTTTACTATGAAAAGCCTATCTCCTTTTCAATGGAAAAGATCTATGAACTCTACTTATAATTTTTTTATGATCCATATATAAAATGATAATAAAATTTTAAGGTATATGTGGAATGACATAGTATGAGATAACATATAGACATTCAAATTATTTACTAAATATAGTCATTGAACAAACCACAGTTAAACAAGAATGTGTGATGTGCCATATCTTGTTCTTCAAGGCTCAATGTAGCCAATATATATGACCCCGAAATTCATCCTATTTGGGGAAGATATGGAAATGAGGGATAAATTTCCCCATACTAATCATCTTTATTTCTCATTTCTCAGTTATGTCTTTTAGTCACATGATACAAATACATTAAACAAAAAATAATACATTCTTTAGCCAGATAACCTCTCATAATGGAACCTTCAAAATGATTCTTGTTTCTTTGCATTTTAGTTGGAAGATGAACTATTAAATGAAACATGCATGTGAAAATGATGGAGGAAAAAATTTTCCAAATCACACAAAATTAATGGCACCCCTTATTTTATTTTTATCAAGAAATACTTGGAAGACCTTTTAGCACAAAGGTATCTATAAAAATAGTACAATTGAATAACCTTTACCCTTACATTATTAGATAATAAATTCCAAATTTCTATTGGAATAAATTCATAAAGAAGGATTTGATAATCATGAGTTTTTAGGGATTTTATTTTCAATTCCCTACTGTTGAATTTTTTAGATATATTTCTTGAATATCCATCAGAAACCTTGACATTATCCAATAATTCTATAAATTGATTTTTCTCTAAAGGTTTTATCACATAAGAAGCATAAGTAACTTTTAATTGTTTTCACTAATACACATAGGATGCAGTTTTGGTCTAATACCCCAATCCAATAATTCCCAGCGAGATCGTAAGTTATCTTTGGTCTTCCCCTTGATATTTAGAAGAATTAAAAGTGAAACTTCACATATATTTTTTTCAATGTGCATTATTTCTAAACAATGATGTAACAAATTGGTAGACCAATATGAAAACTCAAAAAATATATATTTATTTTTCAAATTATAAGTGGCTTTAGTGTTAATATTCTTCCTTTTTTTAGATTTCATCTGACCTTTCCCTAATTAAAAACTAAAAACTTTTAATTCATTAAGAACATCTGTTCCTGACATACGTTGATGTGAATGTTTAGTTTCAACAGTATTATCAAACCTCCAATGATTCTTCATGTATTGATGATCCATTGGAAAGAATTTTTGATGCCCCATGAAACTAAAACTATAATGATATTTAATTCTTATCAATCATGTATTCTTCATACAAATAGAACATGATAGTTTTCCCTTTGTTCTCTAACCAGAAATCATTTCATAAGTAGGGAAATAATTTATAGTCCATAAAAGGACAGTGCGCGTATAAAATATATTTTTTTAAGAAGCATCAAATGTGCACACACTCATATCCCAAAGTTTCTTCAACTCTCATATTAAAGGTTTCAAGTAGATTTATATATCATTACTAGGATCAGAAGGTCCGTATATTAGTATACACAAGAAAGTGAAAGTTTTTTTCATACACATCCATGAAGGAAGATTATAAATGTGAATAAAAACTCACCATGTGTTTTGAGCAGTAAGAATCTGACCAAATGGATTAAAACCATCACAAGATAAACCCAACCTAACATTACATATCTTAGATGAAAAATCAGGATGTTGTGCATCAAATTACCATCATTCTAATCCATCCACAGGATGAACTAACTCATAATTATCTTTAATTCTCTCACCATCATGCCATTTTATATGGGTTGATATTTCTGTATACATGAATTGATTTTAAAGCATGAGAATAAATGGAAAGTGGCACATGAATTTACATGGTACACGAGATGGTGTTCCATCTACATTTTCCTTCCATATAGATGTGCCATATTCGTTTTAGTCATTAAGTTATGTTGTTTTCTCCCAAAATAAATCTCAATCTTTCGGACAAGCATGAATTTTATTTATAGAAAATCCAAGATGATTAATTAACTTCCATGCCTTATAATGATTTGAGGGAATATATGCAACATTATGAAGTAAGACCTTCAAAGAGGTAAGAATATAGTCAATTGATATATTATAAATTCCATACATGGTTTTTCCATGATATAACCACATTAAAAATTCCAACTTTGTCATTTTAGTACATTCCTGAATATACAGGAGTTATGGAATCATCCATTATTTTTTTCACTCTATCAACATCATCATCTTCATTATTTTCCTCATGTGTATTGATATCATTATCTTCTTTCACTTGTATATCATCTCTCTCGTGATGATTCACAAATGGAAACTAATCAAATATAAAATTCTCTACACCACTTATTTCTTTCCATTTATGAACGGTAGATGATTATCTTGTCTCTCTATTGTAATACCAAACATAATAGTTTTTTTGAAATATATATTTTTTTATATGGTACCTAACTTCTTCTCAACTTAACCATGGTCTTACAATACAATTATAACATGTAAATTGGATACAACCTCCATATGATGCATTGTTAAAGGAAAAAATCTAAAAAATATCTAAATTATTGTGAAACTCAATTAAAATATGATTGGTATGATACATATAGATTTTATCCATTATATTATAGGGAAAAATAATTTATATTCAAATAAACAATGTAAACCATAATTATAAAATTCATTACAACCAATTTTAATATGAAAGTCACCAAAGAATACTGGTAGCTAGCAAAAAAATGAATTATCGAAATAACATATACTATAAGCCATGACTATAAATAATGAACCAAGGTGGGTATCCCTAAAATTTAAGAATTCACTATCATGGTGGGTAAACTGAATAACTTTGAAACACTACAAAGTTTTACCCAAGGTTTTAACTATGAAGACTCAATCAATAAGATCTAAAAAAATGAAAACTGTAATTTCATGAAAACAAATTCTTACATTCCAAATGATCAAAATACTTAAAACATCCCAAAATAAATTCCAGAGATCATAAATAGAATCAAAGGAGAAAAGTGATTGATATAAAGAATATGGGAGTGGAAGAAATACCTCAGAATATCTACTAATTCAACATTAATATCTAGAAGATGATAGGGACATTTTCTTCTTTGGATAATTTAATCTATAATTTATTTATTTAGATATCCAAATCAACCACAACAATGACTAGTCATTGTAATTTTTAAGCTAGATGGATCGTAATTCCCAAACCATCCACATTAGAAACACAATAATGACTTCATTCATTCTTTAGAAGTGACAATTGAAGGATATGTCTTCCATGATTTAGGTTCCCCTGGCTTATGCTCTTCACTAAATGGTGAAACTTTACTATCCATGAAAAAGATAGAGCTTCCACCCCTCTTGGGTTGTGACCAACCGAATGAGAGTCATTAATTACCCATGGGATCGATCAGTTTAGAAGTTAAAAACACAAACCTAAAATCACTAAATCTCCAATTAAGTAGTATAAGATCATGAAAGTATAAGGATGATCACATAAAGAAAAGGATATATAATAATCAATTCAATATTTCAAAAACTAAAATAATGTTATAAAGAAACAACTACATAAAAATTAACAGAAGATAGATTGATGATGATTTAAGAGAATGATAAAAAAAGAAATAAAAAAGGGTATGATGCATGTAATTATTAGGTTCATGAGCTAGTGATTGTAAAAACTTAAAGAGTTATTATTTTCATTGGAATTATGTCAAGTCACCCACCCCTACCCTCTCATATGAGTTATTTACTCTCACTATATCATAAATTCCCCTTTTTAATGGCCATATACTTTGGTTTGTTAGTGAGAATGGTAATGAAAACCCATTTTTAAATGTAGAGCCTATCGTACACGATGGTTATCGTGAAATTGGTATTCTAGTAACTGCATTATAAAACACCCCCTTAATAAAAACACAATGGTAATGTAATGAAAAATATGGTATAGAGGGATGGAATTGGACACCCCAAGATTTCATAGTACATTATTTCTTTAAAGTAATTCAATAACTTGTACTACACGCAACACTGGGTTCGAGCGCACCACAAGATTACCAAACTAGCCGTTCAAAAGCAGTTATGAATAGTATTAACAGAATTTTGAACTTTATATAAACCTTATAATTTTAGAATCCAAATTATGAGTTTCTTAGACATAATGTAAGGACAAATTTATTTTTTTAGATAAAATAAGTATTTTTTCAAAAAATGCAATTTTACCGCCTTTTAATAGAGAACCTTTTTTAAATCCAATATTTGAAACTTTTTTATATTCAATTTAACAAAATAAACTTCCTCTTTGGGATCTGGACATAATAATTTAGTTTCAATAAATTTTTGGTGTTTTTTTGATAACTTTCATATTTAGGTGAATAGTGAAAAATAATATATTTTAACTGAAAATAACTTTTTTAATAAAAATAATTTATAGTGTTAAAAAAGAAATATGAATGGTTTGGATGTATAATTATGTTATATTTTTACCATTTAATCCAATTCTTGCCATTTTAAGTAATTTCACTTTGAGATTGGACATAAACAAGTGTCAATCTTTTGATAGATATTGTTTCTTAAAAATACACCTTTTGGTTTTGACAACGGGAATTAATTTTAAATTAATAAATGCAACTTCTATGTTTTGAATTTGGAAAAATGGACTTTATTTTTGGATTCATAATATCAAAATTATTTTAGGGTAAATTTTTGGTATTTTTCTGAAAACTTTCAATTTTTGGTGAATAGTGAAAAACATTGAATTATAATTTAAAAATGAATTTTTATTTAAATAATTATTTATTTTATTTAAATTTATTTTAGGTAAAAATAGATACATAATACCTATATAAGTTCAATATAATTCATTGGAGTCAGTTTATAATAACTTTAGATATATAAAAATTTTATTGAACTTTTCACCGTCTTTTACCCATCTCCTAGGAAAATTTACAAATTCACATAAAAATTAATTTTACCGCTTATGTGAGTGTAATTTAAAAAATCCAAGAGACATGGTTGATATCGGTAAATAAAATGTGGTTCAATAATATGAAAATAATTTTTGGTGAATAATAACTTTTTACTTTTATTTACCATGGTTAAAAGTAAATATGGTAATTAAAGGTAAAAATGGTATTATTATTACCATAACACATGTCCAAATTCTATTGGATAAGTATAGTTCGACCAAAAACAACCTTAGGAATAAATTATGAACCTCTTTGGTCCACTTGGATTATATTAGGACATTTATTATTATTTAATTCAAAGAAGAGTTAAAAGAGTTAAAATCAACGTTTAATAACTAGAACATTTTTAATATAGGGTTATACATAAGATAAATTAGACTATAAATATTAATTAAAAATATAAAAATATTTCCTACATAATGGTATTTTATTTATATTTTTTAGACATTAAATAATTTAATTTATTTATGACACAATGATGATGCAGTAATTACCTAATTAATGAAATATTAAAATAATTGATATTATAAATATCCAAATAAATGTAGTATGAGACTTTTTATGAATTCCACTAATTTTATAGGTTAATATTACATATTAGGGTTGTCTAGATTATTTTTTTTCTAAGTAATAATGATGTTATGAATTTATAAAAAACAAAATACCAAACAGTGTCAAAATTGACATAAAAGAGTTTTTAAAACAAATATTATATTATTAATTGATATTATATTCCTAAAAATCTAATGTTCAGACAAAAGACTTATATAATGATAGGTGTATCATTAATGAACCATTTGGGGTTCTCTTGTAATTATATAGTAAGTTTATTAACCATATAATATAAAAATACAAAGAGACATGGTAAATGTCAAACTATTTAACTAAGAGTTAAATCTAAAAGATAAAGTTAATATAGTGACCCAAAACTATCTAAAACCTATTGGTTGAGTGTTTTTCGACCCATACCCACCTTAGCCTTTAAATAATCCATTTTTGAGCCATTAGAAACCGAAAATTATTTTATTATAAAATAATATTTCTAGCTTTTCCTAAGGTGCCCCTCACCCCTCTTATAAAAGGGCACTCCCCCTTCTCTATAATTCACACCTTCAAAGCCTTTTGAATCATCAAAAACATGACCAAATATCCTCTAAACTTACCTAATTTAATCCTAGAGGCCTTTCTTTAGTCATAAATCCAACTTAAGGAGCCCTTTTGATCAAATCAAAAGGAAGAACCTGAAGAAGAGGTAATAATTTCACCACCCTCTTTCAAGTTCTTTTCTTCTTCCACTTATTCTTCCTTTGTTATTTCCATTCTAAAATAATAACTCTAGTATCTTCTATATACTGTGATTTTATTATAAATATGGTACATCCATATTCATTATTCTATCCATCCTTTTAATGGCATGTCACCATACATGTGTACGTACGGATTACCGTCTCCACATCATGGTGTAATTGTTATTCAATACATTATTATTTGGATGGGTATAATAATGATGTGTAATTCATGTAAATAATAAATATAACATGATAATTATTATTTATATTTGATATAACATCCAATTATATATTATTTTAATATCAAAAGAATGATATTGTCGCTCGTTCGTACGTACGGATTACCGTCTCCACGAACGCGATGAGATTCATTCCCTATCGTATCCATTCAAGACTAATTTTCATTATATGATTAAAAATAATGTTTAAAGACTTGATATAATTATGTATATGAATAAGATACATCCCATCCATAACAAATATGACTCACATAACAAATAATATAAAGGAAAACGAATCCGTTAACACCCGAAACGACGATAATACTAAGATATTATTAACAAAACAATGTTAAAAGATTATATATGATATCATATTAATGTATATGATTCTTATATAATTTAATAACAATAATTTTACCATTATACATGAGTTTAACCTACCCTCTACTAAGGAAAAGTACAAGGTAAGGGTTAATTCTACAATCTCTTCATTATCCGAGGTTGTTTATACGTAATTATCTACTAGGACCTCTTTATCATCCACATACATGTTTCTTAAAAATGTATTTCAAAACATTATTACTATTTTATAGACTATGGGTTAAAGTTATTTATACCCTTTTTTGACTTTTTATAATATGTTTATAAAGGAATCTTTCCATCGTTTTCCAAACAAGGTCCTTTTTAACCTTTTCGACAAAATTAAGGTAAGAATGTCTTTTTTAACTTATACAGAGGGTGAAGCTATTTTCCGCCGTTATAAAATCGTCGAAGCTTCCCTTACAAGATTATAATAATATTTTCAAAGTGCATTTTTTCTTTTATAATTATGTGACTTTTAAATGATGTTAAAAAAATATTTATTTCTCTCAAATAGTTTTGATTTCATCTATGTCAACATCCTTTGATGGATTTTAAGATTATTTGAAGTTGATTTATTATGATACAAAAATTCCATATTGTATTGAAGGTTTTGTGATATGTTTGACTGTGGATGTGTTATTTTTATACCATTCATGGTTTATGGAGAAAGTATTGACATTTCGTATACTAGTTTTAATATGAATGTTTACGTTATGTTTAAACCTGTTCATATGAGGAATGCATTAGACTTAGTAAGTGACGGGTGGAGCCCACTATAGCTCTTCGATGCATAGGTAGGTCTCATGAGACAAAATGGTGTCTTGGCACAAGTCCTTGACAAAATCTTATTTGTAGTCTTGGCACAAGGCCTTGACTATGTGGTTATGATAGTCTGACATTATGCATTCTATCATTATGAAAGTGGTTATTGATATTGCATGTGATTATTCGACTAGTAGAATATCCATGTGAATAATTAAATGGGATTATTTCATTTTATTTTTTTCATATTATGCTGAAGTTCAAGTTTAAAAGGATTTTTTAGTTATACATTTCCTTAAATTTTTATGCTTATTTATGAAAGTTTCTGATATATTGTTATCCTTACTGAGCATCTGAGCTCACCCCTTTCTATGTTTTATTTTTCCCAGGATGTGAAGAAGTATTTTATAACTGACTTGCAGGGATAGTCTGAGGGGATATGAGTGCGGACTATGGAGACTATGTTGTTGTAGTTTTTCACTTTATTATGTAATGTAAGACTTATGAATGTATCTTGTGTTTTCAAGGCTACTAAAATAATTGGTCTTTAGAGACTTGATCTTTTGTGATCATGTCAATGTTATGTAATAATGCACCGACTCTGGGTAACCGGGGTCGGGGCGTTACAGTTGGTATTAGAGGAAGTTTAGTACAAACCTTGGAAGCTAGATTTAGATAAACTCTGATTAGAGCACATATCCCTAAGATAGACTTTGAGGATCAATATGAATAACTTCCTAGAATTTTGGTATTATAGATATTTTGTGAGTTTTTCAAGTAATACATCCCTGTCTGGATACGAGCAGGTATAGGCGGCTTTGGCACAGATGTACCTGGGGGTAAAACCCGAAAAGACCGCTTTAAGCTAGACTCGAACGGGAACTGGTGCAAGACAACGGGCCTTGCTTCACTCTTGGTTACGACACTCCCGGGGGATATGCTTAGGATAATTCTTATTTTCTTTACAAACCATTATGAATGGTTTAGGAGTATATACTTCCTCAAAGAAAACATTTTTTTATGATTATGGATTATATCCATAAACTGTTCAATCTACGTTAGGTATTTTACAAGTTTGGAATTATTTATTGCAATTCATAAACTGACCTAGTGTATTCCATTGTATAGAAACGGTGCCTAGTATAAATAATGTGAACTACAGCAATACATATGATCCAAAGAGTAATAAGGATCATATCTTTCACGGTATTAATCCAACATTTATAAGAGAAATTGTCTCCCATGTATTCTAAACATATGAAGAAATAGTATAATGTGTTAATAAGATAAGGAAAGAATTATCTGAGTCCTGTGGATTTGAAGGGAAGAAAGAGAAGAAAATGATAGAAGAGAGAAAGATGGATAAAGGGAAGAGGGAAAAGAAGAATTTTCCCATATGTGATAACTGTGGGAAGAAACACCCTGGAACTTGCCTGAAGGGAATGTGAGTTTGTTATCAGTGTGGAGAAAAAGGACACCATGTACGTGACTGCAAGGGTAAAAAAAAGGTTTCAAATTTACAATGCTTCATCTGCAAGAAGTTGGGACACTATGCAAACCAATGTCCAAATCATCAGAGTATGACCCAAATGATGTTATTGGATAATAATCAAGTTATGATACTACCATAGATGAGGAGGAATGATTAGATTTCTTATGTTGTTATTAAAGAATTATGTCATTTGAGTGTTGTATCAACGATGTACTGGTTATAATAATTATGGAGTATATAAGGATTGTACTGCAGTACTATTTCATTAAGGACTTGAGATTGTGTGGAACCAAGAAAAGTGACTCAATAAAAGGTTAAATTTTTGGAAAATATATGGTTGAGAGAAAGATAAACCATAATTTGGTTCTGATACTGAGGTAGTGATTTTGGAATAATACATGTTTGATTTGGATAAATTATATTGGATATTCTTGACTACCTTGAAACCGATTAATGATTTGTATATTCCATCATTGTTTGAGTTTACAACATTTTTGGATGGAAGGAGTATATCCAGTATTCTATAATGAATAACGGAGCATGAATGTAATCAATAAGGTTTTACAGTAATTTAGGATGTTGTAGTGTTTTAAAAAAATACATGATGAAGGTGTTCACATGTTATTACGTGGAAAAAAGGATCTTAATTGTGTTTACCTTACCTATAAATTTTGGACTGTGAGTTTAGACAGGATTATTTTGGATAAGTCTACTTTGAGATTATTTTTGGATTTCCATAAAAATGACAACCCGGAGGTCGGGCGGTAACCCGTCACGTCCGGCAAGGCCGCGTGACTTGAACCCGCAACCGAAGGGCGACAAGGGTGTATCACCTACCGCTGACCCACATGATGTCATGGATTGAATAATGTAATTTTTTTAAAGGGTATGGTAGATGAATTATAAATTCATTTTTTTTGAAACCCTATACGAATAGGATAAATAGAATATTTTTTTAGTTCTATTATCTTTTAGAGTGAAAGATGAGTTTGTGGTAGAAATTAGTTAAAGGATGGAACTCTACTTGTCAAGTATATATATATATATATATTTCTCTTATTCTATGAAGAAATTAATTCTTAAACTTTAGGTAGGGGATTTTAAAACTAAAAATTTGTTATCCTAATACCTTATGTTTTGTGGAACTGATGATATTTTAAATCAACATAGATTGATGGCTTTGAGGCCCTCAATTCTACAATTGTTTGTGACTGATGACCTCAATCACTCCCTATAAATATTTACGTTTTTCCTCCAATTATGTGTCTCTAATTGCGACCAATGTTCTTCTAATCGAGATCATAATTTGGTGGTTACTTTTTCATTCCCCTTTTCCTCTTATTAAGACTATATTTTATTAACCCAATTTCCGATGTGGGTTTTCCCACAAAGGTATTTTCTATTTTCAACCTTTTATTTTCAAAGAACAATTTTAAATTGTGAGGATGCAATTTATTGAAGGAGGTAATAATATGACACCCCAATATTTCATAGTACGTTATTTCTTCAAAGTAATTCAATAACTTGCATTGCACGCAACACCGAGTTCAAGCGCACCACAAGATTACCAAACTAGTCGTTCAAAAGCGGTTATGAATAGTATTAATAGAATTTTGAACTTTATATAACCCTTATAATTTTAGAATCCATATTATGAGTTTCTTAGACATAATTTAAGGACAAATTCATTTTTTTCAGATAAAAGAAGTATTTTTTTCAAAAAATGCAATTTTACCGCCTTTTAATGGCGAACCCTTTTTAAATCCAATATTTGAAACTTTTTTATATTCAATTTGAAAAAATAATCTTCTTATTTGGGATTGGGACATAATAATTTAGTTTTAATAAATTTTTAGTGTTTTTTGGATAACTTTCATATTTGGGTGAATAGTGAAAAATAATATATTTTAACTAAAAACAACTTTTTTAATCAAAATAATTTATAGTGTTCAAATATACATATGAATGGTTTGGATGTATAATTAGATTATATTTTTAACATTTAATCTAATGCTGGTCATTTTAAGTAATTTCACTTTGAGATTGGACATAAACAAGTGACAATCTTTTGATAGATATTGTTTCTTAAAAATACGCCTTTTGGTTTTGACAACGGGAATTAATTTTAAATTAATAAATGAAACTTATATGTTTTGAATTTGGAAAAATGTACTTCATTTTTTGATTCATAATATCGAAATTAGCTTAGGGTGAATTTTTTGTATTTTTCTGAAAACTTTCAATTTTTGATGAATAGTGAAAAACACTAAGCTATAGTTTAAAACCGAATTTTTATTTAAATAATTATTTATTTTATTTAGATTTATTTTAGGTCAAAATATATACATAATACCTATATAATTTCAATTTAATTCATTGGAGTCAGTTTATAATAATTTTAGATATATAAAAATTTTATTGAACTTTTCACCGTCTTTTACTCATCTCATAGGAAAATTTGCAAATTCACATAAGATTTAATTTTACCACTTCTGTGAGTGGGATTTCAAAATTCTGAGAGACACGGTTGATATCAGTAAGTAAAATTTGTTTCAATAAGATGAAAATAATTTTTTGGTGAATAGTAACTTTTTACTTTTATTTACCACGGTTAAAAGTAAATACGGTAATTAAGGGTAAAAATGATATTATTATTACCCTAACACATTTCCTACTTCTATTGGATAAGTATAGTTCGAACAAAAACAACCTTAGGAATAAAATATGAACCTTCTTGGTCCACTTGGATTAGATTAGGACATTTATTATTATTTAATTCAAAGAAGAGTTAAAAGAGTTAAAATCAAAGTTTAATAACTAAAACATTTTTCATATAGGGTTATACATAAGATAAATTAGACTATAAATATTCATTATAAATATAAAAATATTTCCTACATAATGGTATTTTATTTATATTTTTTATACATTAAATAATTTAATTTATTTATGACACAATGATGATGCAGTAATTACCTAATTAATGAAATATTAAAATAATTGATATTATAAATATCTAAATAAATATAATATGAGACTTTTTATGAATTAAACTAATTTTATAGGTTAATATGACATATTAGGGTTGGTTAGATGATTTTTTTTCAAAGTAATAATGGTGTTATGAATTTAGAAAAAACAAAATACCAAATAGTGTCAAAATTGACATAAAAGAGTTTTTAAAATAAATGTTATATTATTAATTGATATTATATTCCTAAAAATTTAAGATTCATCCAAAAGACTTATATAATGATAGGTGTATCATTAATGTACCATTTGGGGTTTTCTTGGAAGTATATAGTAAGTTTATTAACCATATAATATAAAAATTCAAAGAGACATGGTAAATGTCAAACTATTTAACTAAGAGTTAAATCTAAAAGATAAAGTTAATATAGTGACCCAAATCTATCTAAAACCTATTGGTTGAGTGTTTTTCGACCCATCCCCACCTTAAACTTTAAATAATAAATTTTGGAGCCATTATAAACCTAAAATTATTTTATTATAAAATAATGTTTCTAGATTTTCCTAAGGTGCCCCTCACCCCTCTAATAAAAGGGAACTCCCCATTCTCTCTAATTCAAACCTTCAAAGCCTTTTATCTTAGAAAAACCCTACCCAAATATCCTCTCAACTTCCCTAATTTAATCCTAGATGCCTTTATTTAGTCATAAATCCAAGTTAAGGATCCCTTTTGATCAAATCAAAAGGAAGAACCCGAAGAAGAGGTAATAATTTCACCACCCTCTTTCAATTTCTTTTCTTCTTCCACTTCTTCTTTATTTGTTATTTCAATTCTAAAATAATAAATCCAGTATATTCTATATACTGTGATTTTATTATAAATATGTTACATCCATATTCAATATTATATCCATCCTTTGAATGACATGTCACCATACGTGCATACGTACGGATTACCGTCTCCACGTCGTGGTGTAATTGTTATTCAATACATTATTATTTGGATGGGTATAATAATGATGTGTAATTTATGTAAATAATAAATATAACATTATAATTATTTTTTATATTTGATATACCATCCAATTATATATTATTTTAATATAAAAAGAATGATATTGTCACTCATGCGTACGTACGGATTACCGTCTCCACGAACGCGATGAGATTCATTCCACATCGTATCCATTCAAGAATAATTTTCATTAGATTATTGAAAATAATTTTTAAAGACTTTATATAATTCTGTATATGAATAAGATACATACCATTCATAACAAATATGACTCAAATAACAAATAATATAAAGGAAAATGAATTCGTTAACACCCGAAACGACGATAATACTAAGATATTATTAACAAAACAATGTTAAAAGATCATATATGATATCATATTAATGTGTATGATTATTTTATAATTTAATAACAATTATTTCACCATTATATAGGAGGTTAACCTACCATCGACCAAATAAAAGTACAAGTTAAGGGTTAATTCTACAATCTCTTCATTATTTGAGGTTGTTTATACGTAATTATCTACTGGGGCCTCTTTATCATCCACATCCATGTTTCTTAAAAATGTATTTCAAAACATTCTTAATATTTTATAGAACATGGGTTAAAGTCATTTATACCCTTTTTTGACTTTTTATAAGATGTTTATAAAGGAATCTTTCTGTCGTTTTCCAAACAAGGTCCTTTTTAACCTTTTCGACAAAATTAAGGTAAGAATTTACTTTTTAACTTATACGGCGGGTGCATCTATTTTCCGCCATTATAAAATCATCAAATATTCCCTTATAATCTTATAATAATATTTTCAAAGTAAATGTTTTCTTTTATAATTATGTGTCTTTTAAATGATTTAAAAAAAGAGATATTTCTCTCAAATAGTTTTGATTTCATCTATGTCCACATCCTTTGATGGATTTTAAGATTATTTGAAGTTGATTTATTATGATACAAAACTTCCATATTTTATTGAAGGTTTTGTGATATGTTTGACTGTGGATATGTTTTTTTTATACCATTCATGGTTTATGTAGAAAGTATTGACATTTCGTATGCAAGTTTTAATATGAATGTTTATGTTATGTTTAAACCTGTTCATATGAGGAATGCATTGGACTTAGTAAGTGACGGGTGGAGCCTGTTATAGCTCCTCGATGCATCGGTAGGTCTCATGAGACAAACTAGTGTCTTGGTACAAGGCCGTGACAAAATCTTATTTGTAGTCTTGGCACAAGGCCTTGACTATGTGGTTATAATAGTCTGGCATTATGCATTCCATCATTATGAAAGTGGTTATTGATATTAGATGTGATTATTCGACTATTAGAATATCCATGTGAATAAGTAAATGAAATTATTTCATTTTATTCTTGCCATATTATGCTTAAGTTCAAGTTTAAAAGTCTCTTGTTTTAGTTATACATTTCCTTAAATGTTTATGCTTATTTATGAAAGTTTCTGCTATATTGTTATCCTTACTGAGCATCTGAGCTCACCCATTTCTATGTTTTATTTTTTCCATGATGTGAAGAAGTATTTTATGACTGACCTGCAGGGATAGTTTTAGGGGATATGGGTGTATACTATGGAGACTATGTTGTTGTAGTTTTTCACTTTATGATGTAATGTAATACTTATGAATGTATCTAGTGTTTCCTAGGCTACTAAACTAATCAGTCTTTCAAGACGTGATCTTTTGTGATCATGCCAATGTTATGTAATGATGCACCGACTCTGGGTAACTGGGGTCGGGGCGTTACAGGGAAGATAATTGAATGTGAAACAAAAAATTAATTAAATAAAAATCCATAGACATACTAGTACAATCCCCCTTTAATAACTTGTTAGAAATAAATAAAGATCACCCTCTTATGATATCTATGATAGGGTGTTGAAAAAAAATAAAAATATATATATATAATCTGTGACAGAGCATAAATATGGAGGCTTTAATCTATAGAGCATAAATAAATATTCAATGAATTATTCGATACATAATTTTAAAGGAAAATATGGACAAATTATCCAGGAAATCCAACATTTATCAAAAAACTTTGAGCATATTCACGCCCAAGAAATGATTTAAGCAATAATTAAATTCTCATTGTTGTGTTTAATTATCAGATTTATAATAATAAACCTCAATATCTCTATCCATATATATTCCCAAGGATAAACATTTTTAATCTTAATTGGCATTCTACCTTAAGCCTCTATCTCATTTATCAAAAAAACTTGGTGATAATTATTTTAACAAGCCTCTTTTATTTTAAATTTGAAAATGGATATCATGGTCAATAGATATGAAATTCCTTCAATAAATTCACTGATATTGTGTGTTTATTTTCAAGTTGAATAGAGCTTCATGAAATGAACATAAACGATGACATGACCTATGCATGTCCATCCATGCTTCATGATGCATCTATTTACTTCTTGGTATGAAAAATACAGAATAAAAATTCAAATATTTTATTTTCATAAAATACACTTTTGGGGGTTTAGTGGGAACCCATACAATAATAAAGACATAACAACTTCCAACCAAACTCCAAAAAAAACAAAAGAGAAGAAGATGGATAGTTATACTCAAACAGCCACACACACAGACACTTTGAGGAGCAATGCTAAAAACAATATCTACAGATCTGGAAAAAAATAGGGAAACCAATGAAATCATGAAACCAAAAGAACATCAAACCACATATAGAAAAATTTAAAAGAGTTGGAATGGTTTACTTCTTGGCATGAACAAAAACTAAATTCTAGAATGTAAAAACATGAACCAAAAAATCACTAAATCTATATTTAACCAGTATAAGAACATGAATGTCTTAGATCGGTCACATGATGACATAGACAAAAATGAAAACAATACTCATCAGAAGAGAATAAATATTCATAACTCACTAATGTGGTGTTGAAGAAGATCCAAATCAAAAAATTATTGAATAAGTGGAGATCATCAGAGGAGATGGGAGGTCGATGCTCACTTGGGTGAGGGAAATTAGGCTAGGATTTTGGGTGAATGGGGGAGGCTAGGAGTTGGTGGATATGTGAAAAGGCTATACCATGGGTTTTTTAAAAACTATTGGTATAGACCAACCTATACCAATGGTTTAAAAAAACCATTGGTATAGATTTATCTACACCAATTCTTTGAATGAACCGTTGGTATAGCCTGGATCTAGGAACTCTATAACAACGGTTCATGCAAACCGTGGGTATAGAGGCATGGGGGTAGCCCCAATTTCCAGTAGTTCCACAAGTAAAAGCATAAATTAAAATTCAATTTCAAAAGACTACTTAATAAAATTTCAAACTTGACAAAATATCAACCAACGATCTCATTTCTTTTTAAATAAATAAAATAAATTCACCTCTTCAACCCACGAGGGTTTTTTCAAAACTCTTTTCAAAAATAATTTTATTTATTTAAACCCACATTTAAACTTACTTGGAAACTCTTATAGAAAAATTCAATTAACACCGAAATATTTTAAAACTTACGATTTCAAAACATTTTGTACTTGAACTCTTTAAAATATTCCCATTAAACATTATTAACATCACATGAAAACTTTAGAAATAATTTGAACTGTAACTTTCTCCTGAAGTATCAATAAGTTTTCCAAAAAAATATCATTTTTTTAAACCCAAAATAAAACACCACTAAAGTTAAACATTATTATTAATTTAAAACATTTTGAAAGAAAATTATAAATTTATGAAATCCGTGCTAAAATATTTAGAAAAAATTTCAAAAATCCTTTCAATTTTCAACTCCTTTTCAAACAACCAAAGATTTTGATTATTTAAGACAAAACTTATAAGAAATAATAATTGTATGTGGTTTGGACATACGATTTAGTGAACCATACACCAATTGTGAAAAGTTCACTGTAAGTCATCTAGGGTTGGCTACATTAACTATGCACGATTTGTCAAGTTATGCATAGTAACCATTCACCCTCTAGATTTCCTTTAAGATTCACTTTAAAACTTAGAGCTTCTCAAAATAGCACATGAATAGACTAAAAGATACACTCTAAAGAGAAATTAAAGGTCTCAAAACATCTGATATACTCGCTTGAATTAGAGACATAATCATACCGGACAACTCAGGTAACTCAAGCATCATCTGAATGGGTGGTGATCAAGCAACCTTTCATGATAAATTACTTGAATTCTGACAGTACTGCCTTCAAACTATTAGAAATCCCATAACAACAAGAAAAAAACCTCTTTTGATACCAATTTTTCATGAACCAACCTGAGTCATCCCTGAATAGTACACCCATGTCAGTCGTGGCAAGGCCCAAAAGGCTTTCCAAATCCCCATGGGCTGGCGAAAAGCACCCAAACATAATAAAGAAATAAAAAAGGAACGATTTTCCCATAAAAACATAAAAAGGAAAATAGTGGAAATAATATCTCAACAAGTTATAAACTGAGATATCCAACAGTAAAAGAAATAACATAAGTACAAAAAACCGAAAAACAAGGTTGATGGTCGATACATCTGATAATAAGAAAAAAGAGAAAACAAGCCACCAACTTTTCCATGTGTAAGTGGGGAAACTCCACATGCACCTCCACCATAAATCAATCCTAGAGATATAGGAATATCCACCACATTGAGTAACCTTCTAAACCTGGATGATATATATAGGCATGAGCTAAAATCTCAGTTGGTCTCCACCCACTGACTCAAAGCATAACACTTTAAAACAAAATCCATTTCATGTAAGATTGAAAGTAAGGATACAAGATAGGTTTTCTAGGTTTTCATTCAATTAAACAAGTATCAAAAAGTTTCCTTGAAATCGCCCAATTTCACAAAATCGTACCTTTTCCAAATAAAAGCACAATTTATATTATCATAAAAAAACATTCAAAAATTATAGTTAAAATAGTTTTAAAGGCACAACTTGATGAAAAATAGGATATCATTTCACAAATTTCCAAATAAAAATTCCTTGGAAAAACTACATATATCATCTTCATGAAATCCAAAGGTGTTAAAGAGAAATAGTCTAAAATAGAGATAACATGGTCATCAATGAAGCAAGGTTTTCACACTGAAAAACAATCAACACATCAATCGACATCAGCCCAAAAATCTAGTCTTACCCTATCCTGGCCTAACCAAGGAGCAAATCCCATAGATTGGACTAAGTACCACCTAGGGCCACTAGCCATAGTATGATTCTAAAATAGTGAACATGTACTCCTAGACTTCCCACATAGAGACCCAAGTCTTCCCATGACATTCAAATGGAGGTGATTATTTCAAAGTAGTATCATACCATATATCATATCATATCATTATGTTTGCAAACAAACCATAAGTCTTGCTCTCCCCTCCGAACACCCACATAGAAAAACATTCCCTTTATTGATCATATCAATTCAATTTAGTTCAAACTCCCTCAAGGGATATTTCATTATAAGGATTCAAGCATCCATCATTTCCATTACGCATAAAGGGGCGTGTCCTATGGGTTTTCATTTTTTAATAAATCATTTAATGTGCCAACTAAGCCTTTCCACATCCCACTTGAAATACTAATCCTTTCAAAACAATTCAAGTTCATTCAGAAAACCATTTAAAAATCATTATACTTTATCAAATACAAGTTTTCAAATCATTTTCTCGAAAAGGGTCAAACACACATGAGCTTAGAAAATCACAATTTTCTCATCATTTTGGATATCATCATCATAAAAAACTTCAAGTATAATTATCAAGAGTGAACTAGTCATTTCAATTTTAAAAACAAGAGCATATTCCTTTAGAACAATTTTCACATCAAATCATATTAAAATCCCCCTTTCCACTTTTATCAAAATCTCAAGAAATCATTATTCTTTGATATAGCTACTAGATATAAGCAAAAATCATTAGAAGATGTTGAAAACTCAAGATGAAGGCTCAAGAAATCATAGATTCAATTTTAAAGGGAGATGATTGGGACACCAACCTCAACCACTTAGAGATTCCCACAATCATACGGTAATGCATAATTCGAAGAGGAATAGGGCTCCAAAGAAGCAAGAGAGTGCACTCGAAGCACTTGGAACTCACCAACTTATTGAACAGAATCCATAACCAACAAGGGGGGGCTAATAGCAATGAGCGGATATCATAATCCAAGGAATCCACATTAATAAAACCATCTTTCGACATCCCTAGGTCATCAAAGGTAAAGGGAAAAGTTTTCCACAACAACCTCTCATAGAATGATCAAGGAGAGCCAAGCTCTATTTCCCTAACATTGATCTCCAAGCAAGGAATAACAAGAATTGAGAAAGAGGAACCAAACCATCTCTTACAGAAGTTGGAACGTACAAGGATAATCCAAGGTTCTCCTCTAAATTCATCTAGAAAGGAATCCCTAGAAACCGGATGAGAGAAAGGGGCTTAATAAATGGAAAACCAAATCAAAAACACATTAATGCTCCCCTCATCAAGACATCACACGCCTCATTCAATAGGTGTAACTCCCAAAGATCGAACGGTTGGTTAGTCGTTTCAAGATCTTGAAACTGGTGACACCACGACATGGTGGAGGTTCATCATGCCTATAGTGGTCTTGGTCGCATCTTTCCAAGAGGCATGACATACCCAAGGACCAAAAAGTTGCTTTGGGATTCAGGGTGTTTTGGATCAGCCACGACTTCATCCACGCTTGTAATGAAGCCTTGTTGGTCATGGTGCACAGGGCGACCAAAGCGATCAACACCCAAAACCACGCCTTACTATGGGCATGGTAGCTCAGGATGTTTTACCCAGGTGACACGTGTGGGCACCACGACCTCCACCGCGGTCGTGGTCCTGCCCATGTTGCACCAAAAATGCCCAAAATCCCACTTTAATCCACCAAGCTATTCCTGAGGCTTCCTAAACCCAAAATAAAATAAAACACAAAAGAAAATGCAAGGTTAGGATGTTACAAATGGATTTTGACATGGTTGCATGTTGATCAGTGAAAATCATCTCGAGAATCTTCCCACCATGCAAATTAAGAAATCTATTAAACATCCAACTAAATGAGTTTGTTGTCTCATCACATAATAATGTCACACCAAAAATTACATTTGTCTTATGATCGTTTACATTGAAAAATATTTTGAAAGGCCTACACTCCTTGTTTGTGTTTTAAGTAGTGTCGAACACAACATCTCCAAAATGTTCATAATCTACCTTCATTTTGGGATCAACCCAAAAAATGTTGCTAATTTGACCACACATGTCAAGTTGCACTGAGTACTAAAATGGTGTTTTCTCTCTTGATTGTTTCTCCATGTATTATAGCATACCAATAGCATCATCTAGAAGCAACTACATTTGCCTTTTGGATCGTAAAATTTTTTGTTGGTCTACTCATATATATCCAAGTCTCTCAAGACCACCTGCAATGGTGGTTAAAAGTGAAAATAAATCAACAGGCTTTATATTAGATTTATCATTTACATCCAACTCTACACCATGTGCATCACTGATATGTCATTGTAATCTCATCAGATATCGGGTCCCAGGTGAATGTAATGAGTGGTTATGCTTATCAACAAATTTTCCGCACTCATACCGTTGATTAGACATGTAAACAACTCCTATTCATGCAGGACAACTTGTCCTTGTTTCATCACATAATTGTTTGATATTGACATTGCGTTTGTCTGAGATTTTGTGTCCTTTTCTACATGCATACAATTTTAATGTCACTAAGATTTTATCTTTCTTATGTTTGTTAACAAAATGCTTACGCACACTGAAACCAAAAATGCCTTCGTAAACAACATAAATTGAAGAGGCTTTAGACCCTGATTTAAAAACCATCTCAATGATTAGTCTCCATGTAGTGCTTTGTTTATATATGATATTGGATGGGGTGTTTTCCTGTGAACCTAGAACATCGTCTATATCGGCTAAAATTTCACCATTGTGGCTTGATTTTGTAATGTCATCACTATCATGTCCCCTCATGTAACAATGTGATGAATACCGCGCGATATTCAAATCCACCGAATTTATGTGTTCTGAATTCTGTAAGCCATGCAGATTCAGCTCAATCTCATCCATTCTGACCCATACAATTCTTGTCCACAAATACAATTGGTGAGACTATTCTGTTGCATTGGAAACTTGTTGTGATAGTACCTACTACTATATTGCAATGAGAATTTTCACTAGAAATCTGCGTTGGAAATACACACAGCATGTGGTGCACTGGAAACATCCAAGGCAAAGTTCCGGTGGAAATTCCCTGCAACAATTCAATAAGAAATTCTACAGGTCAGTTCTTGGAATCAATTGAAAAAGAAAAGAAAAGATTGTGCCGTGAAGTCCCGTGAGAGAATCCAAAGTCAAAACAAACATTTAGTTTGCTGCGGGCCCACCCTTCGGATAATGATCCACACGAGGATTGGAAACGCAGGCCGCCCACCTCAAAAGGCTTTTGTATTTTATACCTACCATTTGTCTTAGAACACCCCCTCCCTCTCTACGTTAAATATCCACAATGCTTCCTCCTCCTTTTCGATCCTCGGTGCCTAGGGTTTCAACTCTCGTTTCTTCATGGCCGAACAGAGATCTACAGGCATCGTTAGCTGGTTCAGCGATCAGAAGGGATTCGGATTCATCTCCCCTGTCGACGGTGGCGAGGATCTCTTCGTCCACCAGTCTACCATCTACTCCGACGGCTATCGCAGCCTTTCGCAGGGCGATGAGGTCGAATTCGATGTTGTCCTCGGCGATGACGGCCGTTCCAAGGCCGAGGAGGTTAAAATATTGTCGGGATCCGATCAGGTTGCTAAAAGGGATTACGGAAGGGGTCGGCGCGGCGGCGATGATGACTATGTGATTGACGTTGGGTGGGGTCGCGGGGGCGGCGAGAGGGCTTGCTATAACTGTGGCCAGTCTGGTCACTTGGCAAGGGACTGTGCGCGCCCGAACGGCGGCGCTGGCTGTTACTCTTGTGGTCAGGCGGGGCATATGGCCAGGGATTGCCCCACCGCCGATGCCGGTGTTGGTGCTTGTTTCAACTGTGGTAAGGTGGGGCATATGGCCAGGGACTGTAATCAGGGAGGCGGAGGAGTTGGCGGTTCTTATACGGGAAGGTTCAGTTCGGGCGGCGGCGGTGGTGGGGGGTGTTTCAATTGTGGAAAGCCAGGGCATTTTGCTAGGGAATGCCCAAACAACACCTACCGATGAAGAGAAACGGGGCAATGGTAAATATTATCTTTTCCTTCTTATTGGGTGGCCGATTGGTTGTTTTTGACCTATACACGAGACGTGCTGCGATGTAGTTTTCCTCTATGGTTAAATCAATGTTTCTGATCTACTCTTTGGATGGAGTTTCCTCCTCTGCACTGATATATATGGTTTGTTAAATGGTTATTTGGTTATTGTAATTCCTTTTGGGCATGTTTTGTTTATGATTGAATGTGTTTTAGTTTAGTCTTCAATGCTTTCTAATATTGTTATTTCAATTCTTCAAAGGGGTTATAAATTGGTTCCAGTCTTATGTCTCTTATGGTCAGAAAGAAACAGTGGATTCTTGTTTGTTTCACTGTTTTAGCTATATACAATATGCAATCACACCCATGGAAAACCAGGGCATTTTGCTAGGGAATGCCCAAACAACACCCACCGATGAAGAGAAACGGGGCAATGGTAAATATTATCTTTTCCTTCTTATTGGGTGGCTGATTGGTTGTTTTTGACCCATACACGAGACGTGCTGCGATGTAGTTTTCCTCTATGGTTAAATCAATGTTTATGATCTACTCTTTGGATGGAGTTTCCTCCTCTGCACTGATATATATGGTTTGTTAAATGGTTATTTGGTTATTGTAATTCCTTTTGGGCATGTTTTGTTTATGATTGAATGTGTTTTAGTTTACTCTTCAATGCTTTCTAATATTGTTGTTTCAATTCTTCAAAGGGGTTATAAATTGGTTCCAGTCTTATGTCTCTTATGTTCAGAAAGAAACAGTGGATTCTTGTTTGCTGCACTGTTTTAGCTATATACAACATGCAATCACACCCATGGAAACACTGATGAGCCCTGGAAGACATGGAATGAATAGAAATAAGTTAGGAACTTGTAGATTTGATCTGCCCACCCCATAGAAGAGTATATGTTTCTTCATGCGCCTTAACCTAATGCTTGTTCTTAAAATATGGTTAGCAAAGTTTTCTACATATGAAATTTGACAATGATATCTATCTAAGATCATCTTTAGGAATGATATAGCGGTGTTTCCCGAGCCTTCGTGTTTACTGCAGTTTTATTCATTGTGTTGTGTTCCACGGTAGTGGATGTAATCGACCTTATTATATCAAGGTATGGGTATTTGATTAATCAATTGGAGATTTGTGTTCCACACAACATGCATTACATTGAATCAAGCTATACAAAGTTGACATGTTATGTCAACTTGGACAATGAGTCATACTTGGCCAACACAACACTAGGGGTTGATTGGATCATTTGATCCCTTTTGATTGAGATCACGTGAGACTATTTAATTATTCTAAAATGCATAAAACGTGTTATGTTATAAAATTAATACTACAAAAAATACTAGCATTATCTATATGTTATCATTAGTAGTCATAAATCTATTGGCGACTTGTCCTGTTATCCCTACTTGATCGGGTTTTGCATTGGACCCCCCACCAAAATTGGGATCAAAGTCCTCTCTGGTACAAAATTTCACCGAAGCATCCAACATAGGGTTTTTTAGGCCAATTTCGAGCGGAAAAATTTAACAATCACTTTTCAGTGTTGGTTTGTTTGGCAAGGGAGGCGACGAGGCTGTTTTTGCTTTTTTTATGGTTTTTGATGTATGCTTCCCTTTGGATGCTCAATACCATGTTTTGACCTCAGGTCATGTCTCTTTTAAGGATTTTCTATTTGTGTTTCATGTAATTGGTTCCTTTTTTCCCACTTTTCAAAAGAAGTTTTCTTTTTTATGTTTAATAAAGGGGTTTGACCGTCCACCTCTTTAAAAAACAAAAAAGGTGTATCTGATAGAATTTGAGGAATGAACTGCTATATTTATGAAGCAAGGAATGAACTGCTATATTTATGAAGCAGAACAGAGAATTACAGCAAATGAACAACATATGAAGAAGGAGAAAGACACCTCGAGAGAGCTGAAGCTCCTCGCTCAAGCACGCAGGCCGCTTCCCAAGCCAGATGGCCGAACTCCCTATTATTTTCTTCCCTCCTCTCATTTTCACCCTCATGTACTGCTTATATAGTTTATTCTCCAGCCCCACAAATGGGGTCTAGAACTTTCCTCCTAACAACTTAACAAACTCACCTCCAAAAGACCATTCTAACCCTTATTAGACTATTCTCTCCTCCAGCTGGACAACTGGTATTTATCACTGGCACCGTCTCGAAAAATCACTTTGTCCCACGCAGACACTCCAAGCGATCTCCCATACTAGTCGTGCTCCAGGGAACTGCGGGCAAGGGGTGCTGGGCAGATAGGTAAGCCAATCAATCTTCCATATTCAACGTCCTACTCTGGTGAGTTGGGTCGGAAAAAGCAATATCGTCGACTGATGACCAATCAGTTGTGGTCCTGTATAAGGCGCTCGTGCCGCGGGTGCACACCAAGCAATCTCCCAAATGCGTCGGCTGTCATCATGAACGAGTTTGAAAATGCCTTCTTCTGTAATGCTTTTCCTCCCGCCAGTGGAGAGGCCCCTTGTGTGTTTCCATTAAGTGGGTTGCAAGTACGGTTGGTACCACCCGATATCTGGTGAATAAAAATTGTATGAATCTTTTGTACAAGCCTGGGGACCCCAACTCTTACCGCGGGCATGACTTGTGCAGCTAGAGGTAAAATAACAATAGCCCAGGATTGAGCCTGTGTAGTCTGCGGCGGCTGGTGCTCCTGTATAACGAACATTGAGGTGTCCAGTTTCACAATATGAGAATAGTCTATAAAAAATTGGCTGGAGATAGTGTCGTCAAGATTTTCGATCAGTTCGGTGCTCCAGTTGTTCGTCCCATGTTCAGTAGGCCCCTCGGAGTGCGATGCGGACAGCTGCGGTTCCAGCGGCCGGAACTCGGATGTAGTTGTAGGGGGGTCGCTAACGGAGCTTTCAAAATCCTTAAGGATTGCTTCTTTAAGATGTGCCCAGGTGAACGTAGGTGCAAACCCCTTGGCCACTAAAAACTAAAGTGCAGACATTTTAGACATGCAGAGGCGTGCCATCGCTGATGTTTGATTGCGCGAGAAATATTCCTCAGCTTGCGAGAGAGCCAAGACTCTGAATGGGTGGCAGAAAATTCCGGTAAAAACTCTTTATGTAAGTATTTTTCCTGATTTCTAGTCACTCGGGCCAGTGAAGCCCAGCTTTCCGGCATTTACGTCGCCATAGGTTGCGGCGCCCGAACAACGGGGCGCTCCCAAGTATACGAGCATCCTCCGGTAGGGAACAGGTAGCGTGCGTCGTGATATTTCCCTGTTGGCAGTCCCTCTGTAGATAATATTCTGCCCCCTGTTTTTTCTGTTCCTTTCTTTCTTTCTTTTTTTTTTTTCCTTTTTTTTCTTTACAGAGTCGGACACGCCTCGCGTTTTCCTCCCGAGGCTGAAAATTGGGCCGCCCTGATTTTTTTTTTCGATCGGAACTGTGCGCGTTCCCCTCCTGTGCCCGCGCCCGCGTCTGTGGAGACGGTGGTGGGAATCGAAGACGGAACGCGACCTCTGTAGCAGGTCCCGCGACCGAGAGAGTGGATGCGCGCGCCTCGTCCCGTTTTCGTCAGGTGAAATCTCGTCACGCGCTCAGTTCGACTTCGTCGGTGGGAAGCGGTTGAAGGAGCGGCGACAGAACAAATGGCCTCAGTCCGTGCAAAGAAATGGAAGTCCCCGCAGTGTATGCCTCCTCGCGAGCCCGAAGAGAGCGGGTTGCGGTAATGAGCGGTTGACGGGTAGTGTGCAGTGTGAATGCACACTACGTTTATCCGAGTGAGATGATGTCCAACAGTGGTGTGTGCTGCCCCTAGATGAGACGAATTCTGCTAACAGAGCGTCGCGAGTGAGAACATCTGCTTCTGTTGTGTGCGTGGATGTTGGCGTGACTCCTAAAAAACGCACAACAGAGGCGAGTTGTATCCGGCAATGAGCATATTCGCCTTGTGAATTTGCAGCACAGTAGTGAGAACAACGCCTCTGCTTTGAGCGCAATACAGAGAAAGAAATGGCCAAATGCTCCATTGGAAGGAGCAGCTGCAGCTCGCGCGTTTGGAAGAGGATAAAGAACGGCAGTGTGCCTTCGCACGACGCCTCCTCCAAAACAAGCTGAAAATCAAATAGAGTTTCGTTTCTCTGTATAGAAACGTGATGAAAAAGCAACAGATTACGTCTTGGCGGAGTGCAAGCTCCTGTGTGAAAGACAATCCAACCGTGCACGATGGAGGAAAGCGGCAGGTCAGACCAATTGATAGAACCCGAGGAATGAATTGTGCTATATTTATGAAGTAGAACAGAGAATTACAACAAAGGAACAACAAATGAAGAAGGAGAAAGACACCTCAAGAGAGCAGAAGCTCCTCGCCCAAGCCCGCAGGCCGCTTCCCAAGCCCGATGGCTGAACTCCCCACTATTTTCTTCCCTCCTCTCCTTCTCACCCCCATGTACTGCTTGTATAGTTTATTCTCCAGCCCCACAAATGGGGTCTATAACCTTCCTCCTAACAACTTAACAAATTCATCCCCCAAACACCATTCTACTCCTTATTAGAATATTCTCTCCTCCAGCTGGACAGTTGGTCTCTATCAGTATCTGATCCTTGTGGCCAAGATTTTTTTTATCAAAATAGATGAATCGGCCGGAATGTGTTTTGGAGCGGTCGCAGGGGTGGCATTTTCTCTAGTGTGTTAAAACAGTAAACTGTAAACTATTAAATGAAATTCGCTTTCATTTTTATCTAAACTGAATATATTCAGTAAAAACTATGTGTTTTTACATCTCATTTCAAACATTAATGATATTTCGCACAAGAAATGATTATTCGTCGAATTGTATGTTTAAACACTAATGACTATTCAAAGCGACGAGCTTATATTTAAATATTAAAACATGCATATGATATGTTATGTCTCAAAAACAAAATCACGATAAATCACAATACAACATACATGTTTTAATAACAATAGAAAAGTTTAATAAACACTATTTATGTTGTCATAACAATTAAAAACTAAAAATATAACTCTTCTATTTGAAAATTTTAATAAATACTAAATACATGTTCTTTAAGAATAGAGTAAGAAAATATGGTAATAAAATTATAAAAAACACAACATGTTTTATTACCATGTAAAAGACAAAATAGGGGACGATATATGTTGTATAGGATGTTTCTATGAATAATTTAATAAAAATGTCTGAAAAATGTTTTATTAAAAAACTTAACAAGAAATTATAGTGTAATTTATGTTTTATAAATACTATTAATAAAAAAAGTTCTTAAACACATATTTTTCTCCATTTTAATAAAAACGGAGGGAATAAAATGCAAAAAATATATGTTATTTTACAAAATTATTGTAATAATCATTGTATAACATGTGTTCTATTGTTAACAAAAATGAAAAAAAACATTTTTTGGATTGTATTTGTTCGCAAAGGTAGATGGAGGGAGATTATCATATGGAGATTCATGAAGTTTGGAGAGAGTTAAAGGTATTTTGGTTGAACAACCAAAAACCATGTTGTAGTCAAGGTTACTAAGCCATGGGTGTCCCCATAGCTTGAGAAAACGTCTGGAGTGTTGATGATAGTTTGTTGGAGAAGTGTTTGTTGCAGTTATTTTCTAGCACCACTTGAAAACATGTTGTGGTTCATTTTGTAGAGTGGAGGACTTTTCAAAATCATTGTTTGAAACAAGGTGAAAAAGAATCATGCTCATGATTCATAGGTTGTTTTGAAGCTAGAAGAAAATGAAGAAGACTCAAGAAAGTAACTCTTGCTATGTGTTTTGAAGATGAACATTGACAAATTTGTTGTATGCCATGACTTGAAGGAGTAAAATGCATTGTGGTGTGTGCAATGGTGAAATCTGCGTTTTACAGAATCTTTGTTTTGAAATGGGGAGTTGTTCGTGGTTACAAGTGTGGAGTGGGACGTTTTACTGGAGCTTACTGGAGTTGTCTCGATGAAACCTCTTTATGAAGTGTGGAAGACCACACCGTGGTTATCGTCAAATACGAAATTCAAAAGATGGAAACTGATAAAAAATCGAGAGTTTGAATATTTGGAGATCATGATTTTTGAAGTCAACCGTTGGTTGAAAGAACCATGTCATTGTGAAAGAAAACATGTCTTGGTTTGGAAGATCTCAGTTCAAAATTAACGATCCATATATATTTCAAGAGGAAATATGTGAATTATTTTTGGAAGATATAGACTTTATTGGAGGGATTTAACTTGGATTTTTATTGATTATTTAGATGTTATCGACCTACCATTATTCAAGGAGTGAAGATATGATCCATCAGAAAGATACAAACACTCTTTTAATAGAAAACTGGATTGAAGATCAAATGTGAAAAATTAGAGAGAATTTCTACAGACACATTCCAGAAACATAGGAGAGTTTTTACACTCATTGACATACCTTTCCAAAGAAGGAAAAGGAAGATGAAGTTCACCAACATGGTGAAGATGAAGATCATTGCTACACCAACAACAATGGCGTAATTCTTATCTTGTACTTGATATGTGTTTTTTATTTCACTTGTAATTGATAATGTGCTATAACTTGTGAAGAGACCAATGAAATTTCCAAAGCGAGAGGTTGTAAACCAAAAGAGACAGTGAATATGCTCTAAATATTATAATAAGTAATGCACTTTAGTAAATTTGATAGATCAACACATTGTCATTATATGCTCATTAGATATAATCCAGTGCAGGTAAATCAAGTAAAATTTCTCATCTGATGTCTTTCATTTGCCTCCATTTTCAAAGGGGAAGAGAGAAGAGTTCATATTAATTGACAAAATAAGATTGTTGAAAGTAGAGTATTTAATTGCCATACTTGGATTCGCCCCTTCTCAGGGTATGATCCTTACTGAGTCCAACATTTATCATTAATAAAAAAATCAAAGCGCATGATTTATTCAAAGATACAAATAAAAAGTACAAAACATATATTATATACTTGTTTTTTTGAACAATATTGAAAAAAATGCAGAAAACATGTTTTATTATAGAACATTAACAAAAAATACGGTGCATGTTCATTTATAAAATCCTTATAAAAATTTAAGAATGTTTAAAATGTAATATAAAATAAAAAAACACATAATTAATACAAAAAATATATTAATTTTTTTATAAAACAACAACAACAACAATAATACTAATATTAATAATACAATGCATATTTTGTTTCCAAATAATATTAAAAATATTATATTATAAAATAAATAATAATTTATTGATAAATCCATTTTCTATACTTATTTATCAAAACATCCAAAAAAAACTTTTTTTTTGAACTGAGAGTTGGATATTCGGTAAATAATTAAAAAAGGCATTTATGAATAAATCTTCCTAAAATAAAATGATTTGTTATAAAATGTCCATTTACAAAATAAGATATTATGTTATACAAAACAAAATATTTTGTTATTAAAATTAACATTTTCTGTTATAAAAAAGTAATAAAAAAAGTTTTCTTATGAAAGATAATAACAAAATTCTTTTATAAAAACTAATAAAGTGTTATCTTATAAAAATGTGTTATAATATTTAGTATGAGTATTAATAACATTTTCATATAAATTACAATTTTTTTTAAATACTAGATGGCAATATCCATGTTAATGAAGTGCACATTTGTTTTTCGGAGTCCATTTGATATCAACTCTTTGATTAAACATATTTGATTAGGAGTAATTTAAGGATGGGTGCCCTTGAAGTTTTCATATGGAATCTGCGAGTGGGTACACAATATAATAAAAGAACATATATTAGCTAATAGAGATAATCACTAGTCTAATACGTGACCTAGGACCATTAATCAAAAATGTATTTGGGCGTGTTAGAAGGGGCCCTTGGGGTTGGATAGTTTGGTTCATGACTCATGAAAGCTATGTCATGACAAATGGTATCAAATAAAAAACCCAACTTGAAGTGGAGTGACACTCTTTGAGTTTAAAGTTTGGAGTCCACTATAAAAATGTTTTTCTTTAATGGGGAGAGTTAACACTCATGGAAAAGAAATATTTAAGACTATATGATACTTGTAAAAGTCAACCTTTGTTAAAGTAATTCAATATTATAATTATTTTATTTAATTATTAAATCATTTTGATAATTTAATTATGACCATTAAAAATTAATGGTTAGGTATTTAATACTAGATTTTGGTGGGGAAATTAATGCGAAACACATGGAATTAAAATGGACTATCTTTAATTTAATGAATTGGTCTTATAAATTAAATGGACTATGGGGGTAGTGATAACTCTTAAAAATTGATTAATAAAATAGGGTTTGGGGGAATGTATAATGAAAAATAAAAAAATGAGTATGCCTTTTTTCCATTATTTTTTTTATTCATCATGCACAACCTCCTCATTTCCCTTCACATCTCACCCTATTCCCCCTTCTTTTCTCTTATTTTTCATGTTGAAACCACGATGAAGACACTAACATTATGTTAGCATGAAGAAGAATCAATAAGGGGTTAAACAGTGAATGTGATGGTTGTTGAAGTTGAAATTATAATACTCGAGTTAAACTTGATCTCATGGTCCCCATTTTTTGAATTTTATTATCAACTATTGGAACCAATGGTATTTGTTGCTTGGATTTGTTGTCAATATCAAATTTTCATCATTTAAGATCCATTTTGAAAGTCTGGTAAAAGACCTTGATGAATCTGGAGGTGGATGACTCTTTGGTGAATGAAATCTTCACCACGACTTGTACTACACCGTGATTATTTTAGTGAAGCTATTTTGAATTTATAAACAGTTGGAATAAATATGCACCAAGCGTTTTGATCCTCATTTCAATCGAACATTTCACCAGTAAGAAACAGTGAAGAGGGCTACATTGTGACCATGGTCGTGGTGGACTCATGTGAAGCTAAAAATGACCAAATGGGATGGACCACGTCGTAGTGGTACCCATGGTGGATTTCCAGAATACCTATGTGAAACAGTGAAGCTATACACTAGGTGTTTATGGAAGTCGTAGGTGTTTTGACGAGTGTAGTGGACTTGTGATGACATATCATGGTGATGAGAAATTTAGCGTTTTACTGGGCATTTTGAAGTGGAGTTCTACTTGTAAGAAACGACGAGCCCTAATCAGGCCTGGTGATGCTCGTGGTGGAGATATTTGGTGCGAAAAATAGAAGCGATTTATCAAGTTTCTACAATGAAAATTAAAATGACCAACATTCCGTGGGGTTGGGAATTTCAAAGGTTGTTTCATCAGAAGATTCATTAGACCACACTATAGTGTCAATGAGAAAGCCGATTTGAAGGGTGTTTCGGCATGAAAATTTGAATATCTGGAAGTTACAACCAATTATGAGTTTTTGGCACTTCAACATCCATCTAGAAGATATAGATTTAATTTTTAAATGACCTTATTCAAATCCAATGGTCATGTTTTGAAGGTATATGATCCTAAGATCATATTTGAAGAAGAAGAAGAAGTTGAGAAGTTGTTATAGTTTGAATTTGAAATTTGAAATTTGAAATTAAGAACCATTTTTTTGGATAAGTAGATTATTTCCATGTAAGGAAAAAAAGTTATCACATATTGAACAGAGAAGATAGAGTTTTTGGAGTTCATAGATTAGTGGAGTGTGATCAAGATTGAAGTGTATTGAAGAAAAGGATTACCTGATGAATCTATTGTGCATATTTTTTGAAGATATGAAATTGAAGAAGTAAAGCATTATGAATGAACACCCTTGCTGATTAGTGTTAATTATCTTGTATGAAATCTTTGTAAGATCAACCTATGTGTCGACTCTATCTTATCACTCTTGAAAAGTAGTGTGTGGAAAAGAAGAAGAGATCATGGACCTTGAATGGGCATTTAAATCTTTTTAAAGTTTTAATCACATACTAGTGAAGTTGTGGTTAATTGGCATATCAATATATTGTTGGTATGTGCTCCTTGGAGTAGCTTTTATAGGTGAACTAATTAAAATCAGAGTGCTCATGATCTTTACCTTTTTTTCATTTGATTAAGATTAATAATCAGACTCAAGTTGTCTTTTCCAATGCAAAGACAAGATCCAATTTGATTTAAAGAAAGGATGTAGTTTTTTACACCCTAATTCACCCCTCTTAGGGTGTATTGTGGGACCAGGATACAACATAAACACATGTTAAATTTTAGAGAAGAAGGTATTCATATTACTTTAAGATCAATTAAAATGTTCATTAATGCGTTTTAGGGGTATTGATCATTTATTGCTCATGAGAATTAAGTTTTGGAAGTTTAGTGAAGGTAATCCATATTGTTTCGAAACATATACCTATTAGCCAATACCAATATCAATTTATCATCAATGATAAATTAAAAATTGAATTATAAATGGGAAAACACCATGACTATAGGATAAATTTTTTCTTCCTCATATTTCCCAACAAACATCATGGTTTTAAGAAACACACCATATATAAAAAATAATACAAGTCATGGAATACAAACTTTTTAAAAGTGAGTTAAAAATTAAGAGACAATTATTTTTAGAAAATGGGATGGGAGCACGTATAGGTAAAATAGTTGTTACATGGCCATTGAGTCTCATTAACATTTGGTTTCTGACCATTGCTAATATAGCCTCTATAAGGTGACCATTGAAAGTGATGTATATAAGTGAGAGTAATGACATGGTTAAGTTTGTGTAAAATGGAGGAACCATAGCATAAAATAGTATAAAAAAATCAAATAAAATGAACCTATTTGAGCTTGGGAAGGAAGCATAATCACTAGGGCTTTCCTTGAACATAACCCAAGGCAAACATTAAAAAGCAAGGATTGAATGTAATCACTTAGTGAATAAGTTCAAGGTAGTATATTTCACTAAAAGGTAAATGTTGGATGAACCACCACATGAAAGTACCATCATTTTCCATTTTACCTTTATAGAATACGTCAAAGTAATATGAGGATATATATCTAGGATTTTTTATGCTAATTATTAATGATTTATTTTAATAAAAAATCCTTTTACCCCAATTCCACATTTTTAAATAAACTATTGCATTCTTAGTTGAAATAATTATATAATTAGATTTTGAATTTGATAAAATAGATTCAAAATTTGAAACTATGATTTTGAAATTAGATGAGGGGTGAAATGTTGAATTTTTTTGGTTAAAAAAATAAAAATGATAAAAATGGTGGAATATGGTAAAATATAACATCATCTGATTTATAATCTTGATTAATATATGAAATCATCTAATTTTTAATCATGATTAATATTCATCAAACCTAGTTCTCTTAGCCTAATTGTATCACTAAAAATCATATCAGAGCAATAAAAGAGTGAAGTAGAGAACTAAAGAGAGAAGTGGAACACTTAATCAAAAGAAATAATAATTTATTAAATTCTTTTTTACATGGAATTTCACTCACTAATCCTATATATATAGACACCCTCTTTCTTATATATCCTTGTACCATTTGTGTTTCAACTTGAGAGTTATCCATAGATCCCATTGTTGATAGCCATATTCTTGGGTTGTGTTTGTCGAAAAATATTCATAGTCAAGAGGAATGGTTTTGGAGAAGCTTTAGAAGATGACTAGAGAATATCTGTTGAGGTTTTGAGGGACTTTAGTTTGAAGTGGAAATTAAGGAAGAAAATCTATCCAAGTACAGAAGTTATCATTACAGTCATTCACAGTTATTTTAACTAACCATGAAAATTAGTCATAGTAAGGTGCAACTAATTAAGTGATCATGATTTTCAATCATGGTAAGGAGAACTTAATATGTAGTTCAAGTTAAGTTATTATGAAAAAAATGGGAAAAAGTGACCATGATTCATTACCATGAAGAAGAAATAAATGACCATGATTGAATTGTCCATGAGTTTGAGATTTTGAAAAAATCGTGAACTGATTGTGAATAAATTGACCATAAGGTGAGTCAACCTTATCACAACTATGATTTCCAAAAAGGGTAAGTGACTATAAATTAATATTCAAGGGAGATTTTTCCTAGTGATATTATGGTGCACAATTTAATTGAATATTTTTATTCCCTAGATATTTATAAAATATTTGGTGGGGGAATTTATTTCATTATAATGTGGAATTCTCAAAAATGGTTAAATGGAGATATTTAGGAGAATTTAATTTACCAAATAATGTTTAAAGTATTAAATGATGTTTGTATTGATATACACAATTTTTTCATTATTTACTTAAAATTATTTTAGCTTTATATTGTGTTTTTCAGTTAAAAACAATAATTAGATCCTAGTTTAGAGGTTCTTAGGTGTTTTGGGAATAAGAATTGAATATTTAACATCCATGATGTGTTTTTCATTCATTAAAGCTACATTTTGAAACATTAGTCACTTGGATAACACACTAAAGGATTGATATTTTTTAATGTAAGGAAGTAGGGCTGTGTAAGATTAAATGAAAAAATTACAAGGTTGTGTATGAAATTAATGAGTAACACATATGATGACAAGGTGACTCATAGGAAGAACACGAATAGGAGTCCATCTACTGCTGATCAGCCTTCAGGATCAACCTTAGATGAGACCCACCAGTCTCCCCTAGAGTCTGACGAAGGTGATAAACTCAAGAGGATCTCACATGATAAGATGTCAAAAGGGAATCTAAAGATCATTGATGTTAGGGACTATTCAGTTTATACCGGGAGGAAGACCAAGACTCGAAGAGATTACTCGTACCTTCCCAAAACTGACGACTAACCAATCATATGGAAAGGGTATTCATTTTAGGGAGCCTATCCAACCTTCCTTCTGTGACAAGGTTGAGGATTATAAAGGTGAAAAGCTCAAGGATCCAAACTGGTCGATGGACATGGTGGCATTCGAGGATGTCCAGAAGAAGGCAAGGAAGGAGGACACTAACCTAGAGATTCTCCTACATTATGAGGAAGAGATAATGGATAATAAATTTACTATTAATGTTCCAAAGGTAGGATCTAATAGAATGTATGCTAGATCATTGAAATTTGACCTTAATGAAGAGAAATATGAGTGGATCGGCAAGCAAGACCGGATCTTGGCTCGTGGAATCAATGAGAAGAAAATAAACCTAGATGAATACATTCAGACTTGGGATAGGATGGCTGACCACTTCGAGGATCTCATCAAAGACAACCCAGATGTAAAGGTAACTTATATATCCTGGAGCGTACATAGGGTGTTTAATTCAAAACTTTTAAAGTTTTTTTTGGAATAGTTCAGTAACCTATTATGATTTTTGACATGATGTTTCATTGTAATATGCTTGGTTTTATCACTTTCTCTCAAAGAGATATATTTTATAAAAATTTAAATTGGAAGGAAGGAAGAATATGGTGTTAAATGACCAATATTGTATGCTGTAACATCCTCAACCCGGAATCCACTAAACTGGTGCTCCAAGTCGGGTGGTTACATGACCTTAAACTCACCTCAACATATGCCAAAGGTTGCCGACTAGCAGCGGGGGTCTAAATAGTCAATTGGGGAGACTATACCCCCTTCTTATCAGAGTAATCTACAAAAGAATATAAACAAAATAGAGGAATAATTACCAATAATACTAGAGTATGCATGAACAACCATTCCAAAAACAGGGTACAACCATGTCCAACAGTAAATATGCCATGCAATGCTATAAGTGAAAAAGTGAACAAAACCCAAAATGAAGACAAACTGCAAAATCAAAAAAATGGTCTTGACACCAAGTCCGAGTTCTCCTCCACGTACACCCATGTCAACCCAACTGCCTAGAAAGGGCCTTTTCCCTTCTCCTAACCTGCAAACATGAAGTCTGTTCAGGTACCCATCGACGACATGAGTAGGGTGTGAGTACAACTCAGTAGGCCACCACCAATGGTGTCTACAAAATATCCGGTATAAACAATTGTGCATGAAAAAGGGTAATGAATAATAAATGACAAGAAAAGATTAAGTGCACCTAACAAGTTTAGGTCCATTACCAACATTCATTACCATTTCTTTATCTTACCATTTCATCCCATTTCCCATTACTTACCATTTCCAACGCATTTATCATGGGTTCATCAACCACAACAAGTTACTTGGGATTAAAGTACACAGTCACATGCATGAGTAAAAACACAATGTTATCCTATATCACTAGGACTAACTTACTCATGAAAACCATATCCTCACCTTGAATCCTCAGTCCGGGTGGATGCAACTGTTAGGGGAATAGAGCCACAGTCCCCTTCCCCAACTCATGCATTAGGGGTGGAGTTTAGAGCCTCAGTCCAACTCGACCCGTGGGCATAGAACCTCAAGTCAATACCCTACTCTACCAATCCATGTGCACATGCTATATATATTTATATCCATTAACCATTCACACAACATCACAACCATTTCCCAAGGAAAACATAAACCATAACAATAACATGAGAGTTAACACCATGCCTTAACCCATCAACACATTTACCACATTTTACATCATTTATCCATTTATCCCAATTCCCTTTTATTACTCTTATCTCACTAAGCATTCGTTCATTGTGACTATCTCATAAGGATCCATTAATTATTCCTAACTCACTAGGATTCATTACCAGACTCATAATCCATTCTATTATGGTCTTTAATCATTTCCATATATCAACCCATTTAGCCATTCATCATTCTCACGTGTCAACCCATATGAACCAATTCCATGTTAACCCAATATACCTTAGGTTATTATTATTAATCCTAGGTGCACCAACTAGATTCTACTCCAACAACATCAATCACATCAACATGTTTATCAAAGTCTCTACACAAACACACAAAAATTTCACTTTCTCTTCACAAATCCCTAGGCCCGGGAAAGTCAGCATTCCCCATGGGTGTCCCTAGATTAGTCTCATCAACCTCGATGCATCCCATGGGGATCGTGAGGGTTTCCATTTACCTTATTAAAAACTATTTTACCTAAACACGCCAAGGGTGATCAAAACATACCAAGAGACACCCAAGAACAAAACCATACATGAAAAAAATCCATAAATAAACCATGGGATATAACTTGTAGACCACCTACCTTGATTCTATGGGTGAACACACTCTTAATCAAGCCCTTAGATTCCGATTCAACAAACGCTTGAAGATTCAACCTAAATCTCACCCAAAGAGTAGGGTTTTAGAGCTTCAGAAAGAGAGGAGAAGAAGATACAAACCCTAAACTCAAAAGAGAAGCAAGGATGAGATTAGCCTTACCTGGAGCTTTGATCAGAAAAAAATGGCACAAAAAACACCTTATAAATGAAGGAGATTGATCTCTTGGAGCCCTTGATATATTTGGTTCATTCCTTGGGTGAAGAGGGGTGAATGGAGAGGAAATCCCCAACTGGGGTTAAAAATCCCAGAGTGGAAAAATTGTAAATTTTTAAAAGATTCTGGGCCACACGGTTTACTTGCATGGTTTTCCAAACCTTACGCAAAACGTGCAGAGGCCACTTTCCAAAATCTCATCTCCTGTATAGTTTTCTAGGCTGTCCTGTGCAGACCGTGTGGCCAACCCAAAAAACCCCCTCTATTATTTTCTTGCCCCGAACCCTCAGAACACCCCCAGGCCTCCTTAAGGACTTGGGTAAGCACTCAATTAACCAAAATAAGGGATTCAAACCAAAACTTAAATGAGAACATACCTTTCCAAGATCTGAGATCTTATAACCTTCCTACCTTATAACAACTCATCCTCGAGCCGAGCTCCCAAGCTTTATTTCACTTCCAAGGAAAAGAGATCAGGCCACTGAGCCCACATATCTAATCCCCGCTCCCAAGCTTCTTCCTGAACATTCCCATACTACCATAGTACTCACACTAATGGCACAACATTGCCCTGAAAGACTTTCTCACCACTATCCACCACAAAAAACTGATGCTCCTCAAAGGACGCATCAACATCAAGCTCAACATCAGAAACATCCAAAACATGAGATGGGTCAGGGTGATACTGCCGAAGATGTGACACATGAAAAACATCATGTATCCTGCTATATTGCTGTGGAAGAGCCAATCGGTACACCACCATCCCAATCCTCTCCACAATCTCAAACGACCCTACATACCTGGGTGCAAATTTTACCTGCTTCCGAATCCATCAATGACCCAACCTTGGAGACACCCGAAGGAACACACTATCACCCACCTCGAACTCAAGAGGTCTATGCCTCCGATCTGCATAAGACTTCTACCTACTTTGATCTGTTTCCATCCACTTCTGAATCAACCCAACTTTCTCTGAAGTCTCTTGCATGAGACTTGGTCCCAATAGTTCTTATTCACCGACCTCCAACTAACACAACAGAGATATACACGGCCTCCCATAGAGAGCCTCCAACGGTGCCATCTGAACCATAGCCTAAAAATTGTTGTTGTAGGAAAATTCAACAAGCTAAATGTGCTTCTCCTAGAAACCACCAAAATCCAACACGCAAGCCATCAACATGTATTCCAACACTTGGATCGTATGCTCTAACTGCCCGTCTGTCTATGGGTGGAAAGATGTAATCAAAATCACCTGAGTACCAAGCACCTTTTGCAACCCTTTCCAAAAGCATGATGTGAAATGAAGATCATGATCCAAAAATATAGTCCATGGTACACCATGCAACCGTACTATTTCTCGAACATACAACTCACCCAACTGGTCAACTATGTAAGTATCCTGAATTGGTAAGAAGTGAGCCACTTTCGTTAGCCGATCCACAACCACCCAGATTGCATCATTATTCTGAGGCTTCCTTGTAAGACCCACCACAAAATCCATCATCACATTATCCCACTTCCATTCCGGAATGGGAAATGGATGTAACAAACCACCTGAGCATTGATTCTTGACCTTCATATGCTGACAGGTAAGGCACCGCACCAGAGAGCCCGCAACTTCCTTTTTCATTCCTGGCCACCAAAACTCTCTACAGAGATCACGATACATCTTGGTCAAACTAGGATGCACTGTCCATTTTGATGCATGGAAATCACACATCAACTCTTCCTGCATGCATACCAGCACAACCACACGAACATGAACACAAACAACCCCGTCCACTCCGAAAACCCAACCAGAAGGTAGCTCCCCACCTTTAAGTCTTTCCTTTATGACCAGACATTCAGGATTGTTGAGATGACTTTCCCTACCTTTACTCAAAAGCATCAACTCAGCCATCACTAAAGCAAGAGTCACTTGACTGTTTTCCTCTCACACCTCCAGGTGCATCTTCACAAACAAATCCATTACCTTCCACTCGGTGCTGGATTCCTGAACCATCTGGTTCTAAGCCTTCCTACTCAAAGAATCAACAACATTTTTCCCTTTCCATAGTATATATAGCATATCAAAGTCAAAATACTGGAGATACTCAACCCATATTCACTACTAAAGATTAAAATTCTACTGTGAAAAGATATACTTTAGACTCTTGTGATTGGTATACACTATGAACTGTTCCCCCAATAAGTAGCACCTCCAACACTTTAAGGCATACACTACTAAAACCAAATCAAGATCATGATTGGGATAATTTTTCTCATGGGGTCTCAATTGCCTCGACCTATAAGACATAACCCGCTCATCTCACATCAATATAGCCCCAAGCCCGATTCTGAATGCATCACAAAATAGGACATACTTCCTACCTGGCTCAGGTAAGATCAAGATCAGTGTATTTTTCAATCGATTTTTTAACTCTTTAAAGGAATTCTCACAAGCCTCAGACCACTCTAACCTGATTTCCTTCTTGGTCAATCCTGACAGTGGTGCTTCCAAGAAAGAGAATTCCTGAATGAACCTATGGTAATACCCGACCAAACCTAGAAAACTCCAAACATCTGAAACACTCTTGGGATGCTCCTAAGATACAAAAACCTACACTTTCTATGGATCCACTGACACACCTACCTCAAAGAGGATGTGACCCAAAAAATACACTTCTCCAATCCTGAACTGACACTTTGACAGCTTGGTGTAAAGCCGATTCTCTCTTAGTGTACTCAGAATGATGTCAAGATGTTGGGCATGATCGTCATGAGTTTTCAAGTACACCAATATGTCGTCAAAAAAGAAAACCAAAAACTGATCCAGATAAGGGTGAAAGATTTAGTTCATCAAATCCATGAACACCACTGGTACATTAGTTAAGCCGAAAGGCATCACCACAAACTCAAACAACCCGTATCGACTCCTGAAAGCTGTCAAGGGTATGTCAAAAGGCCTCACCCTCAACTGGTGATAACCCAATCTCAAATCAATATTAAAAAACACCGATGAACCCCTCATCTAATAAAATATGTCATCAATTATAGTAAGAGGGTATTTATTTTTCACCGTCATCTGATTTAACTTCCGATAATCAACACACAACCTTAACGACCTGCCAACCTTATTTGCAAAAAGCACAGGAGATCCCCAAGGAGACGTACTATGATGTATGAACCCCTTATGCTTCAACTCCTTAAGCTGAACCTTCAACTCCTGGAGTTCTTCCGATGCCATTCAGTATGGAGGAATATAAACCAGATCCGCTCTCAGTAGCAACTCAATCATGAACTCAACATCCCTCCTGGGTGGAAACCCCGATAAATCCTCAGGAAACACATCTTGAAACTATTACACTACTAGAGGGAAGACAAACTATTCCCCTCTTTTATCATCAAGAACAAGACAAGCTACTTGAGTCATGAGCCTACCCAACTACTGACAAAATGGTCCCGCATGACCTTCTCGAACATCACAATATCCATGATGGACATAAGAATCACCCTCAAGTGACCTAAATGATACCCTATAATGGTAAAAGTCTATGTTCACTCGATACAACACCAACCGGTCCATACCAAAAATCAGGTCAAATCCTGACATCTCAAGAATGAACAAGTCCCACAGGAAATGACACCCACCGAATTCCAGAGAACATCCATTACACTACCTGATATCTTCCTTTCGCACCCCCAAAGGAGTTTCAATCAACATAACCCCACACACACTCTCCACAAGCAAACCCAACGCTACCACAAGCTATGAAAAAAATAAAAGAGTGTGTGGCACCAGTGTCAAACAACACACTAGAAAGTGTAAAAGCTACAAGGATCATACCTCAAACTATTGATGGCCCAACCTCGCCATCACCGGGTGCTGACTAAACTGCATGAAGTTGACCTGCCCTTCTACCCTGGGCTCCAACCTATGTTCCCTATACTGCACTGCCCTGTTGATATGGGCGATCCTGCCCCGGAGTTCCACGTCCACTGTCCCTGCCAGTACGGCCTGTGGAGCTCCAACTGCCTACCTAATATGGAGAAACTGATCCCTTGCCTCCACTTGGCATCTTCCTGTCACCCACATTCATGCTCACCCGTTGAGGGTTCTTGCAGAACCTCTTCATGTGTCCCAATATTCCGCACGACTGACACTCAACTGGAGGCCGAGGATACTGGCTACGCATGTGCCCCAACCTACCAAAATGATAGTAGAACACCTGATCACCACTTTGAGAGGATGACCCTCTCTTCTGACCACCTTGCTCACTTCTGCCCTGCTGAAAACTTCCAAAATGATGCTTCTGTCCCTTAGAAACTTCACCACTTGTCTGCCCACCTGGAACGACAAGCCTACTACCCGAAGCTCCATTTAGGTTTCCTTCTGAGATCATCGCTTGATCCACTACCTCTGTAAACCTATTCAAGCGAAAGATATTCACCTGAGACCTGATATCGTGTCTCAGCCCATCCTGAAAATGCCTCGTAACTACTACCTCATCCCACACCAATGCTGGAACAAAGCATCGTAGGTCAGTGAAGCAGACAACATACTCCATCACCGACATCGATCCCTGAGTCAGGATCATGAACTCTGCATCCCACTCGTGCCTCAAAGTCTCTAGGTAAAAATGATCCAGAAAATTTTCCTGGAAATATTTCCACAACATCCCCTCAGCCTGCTCAGTTTGAGCAAGGATGTCCCACCAACGCTTTGCCTGGCCCCGCAACATATAAGCTGCCAACTTGACTCGCTTCCCATCAGGAGTCTCTAGATGACCAAGTATCATCTAGAAAAACTCCATCTATAACTCTACTTCCTCTAGCCCACCCTCTCTGGTAAAGGTCGTAGGGTGCTGCAACTAAAACTCTCTGGTCAGCTCAAACATACTCGGTGCAACTCGTCCAGGGTCTCAATCCATAATTTGTATAAAACAAGCCAATTTCTCTTGGAACTTCTCTTCTTGAATTTCCTAGATCACCACATTCTCTTGCTCCTCTACTGGAGGAGTGTTCTTAGCAACATCCTCTTGTTGCCCCACCGACACTCGATGTCATGGTGCCATTTCTCTACATTTCCAAACACGAGGTTTAGAACACATACCATAAAACTTTCACAACTTCATAACAAGAAGGCTCTTCACCATCCCCAAAAACTTTCCATACACGCACCATCCCAACAAACCTTAACATTCCGAAAACATCACCCCAACCATCCTTATCACGGGCCATGGTCCACAATGGGTAAGAAACCGTACACCACCACAAGGATCACACAACACATTACAATTTTTTTTTTCAATTCATTACAGACCCTTAATTACACATATTTCATTAATTACCACTTGTCATTATTTTATCTTCACCCACTTGCATTGTTTCATTTATGACATTTTCCATTTTCAATTTTCAAAATGCAAGGTGCATTCTATCTTTCCTACCTCACACACCCAACCTGCGTGTGCCTACCATGATGCATGTCACCTATTTCTCTTGGTTTATACAATTATATATGAATGAAAAACCTCACTCCATTGAGGCCACAATCCAAATATCATAAAACCATAAAATCACACAACATGTGAATCACCCAATGGTGAAATATCATCAAATGTAACATTTCACAATACAGAACAACAATTCCCACCCTCATTGACTTGGGTTTTCCCTTATACATGGGTTAGCTACTCCCAAGAATGAGCTCATTACTAAGACCCGATACATCCTAACTCTCATCTACCATATTAAACAACAAGATTCTAGAGAAGGAGAAGAAAGAACTCCTCTGATACCACTTTGTAACATCCCCGACCCAGAATCCACTAAAACGGTGCTCCGAGATGGGTGGTTACATAACCTTAAGTGCGCCTCCCCATACACCAAAGGTTGTCGACTAGCAGTGGGGGTCTAAATAGTCAATTAGGGAGATTATACCCCCTTCTTATCAGAGTAATCCATAACAGAAGATAAAAAAATAGTGGAATGAAAACCAATAATACCAAAGTATGCATGAACAACCATTACCCAAATGGGGTAAAACCATGTCCAACAGTAAATATTCCATGCCATGCTACAAGTGAAAAAGTGAACAAAACCCAAAATGAAGACAAAATAAAAAATCCCCAAAATGGTCCTGACACCAAGTCCGGGTCCTCCTCCACATACACCCATGCCAACCCAACTACCTAGTAAGGGCCTTTTCCCTTCTCCTGGCCTGAAAACATGAAGTCTACTCAGGTACCCATCGGTGGCCCGACCAGGGTGTGAGTACAACTCAGTAGGCCACCACCAATGATGTCTAAAAAATATTCGGTATAAAAAATTGTGCATGCAAAAGGGAAATGAATAATAAATGATAAGAAAAGATTAAGTTACCCTAACTAATTTAGGTCAATTACCAACATTTATTACCATTTCTTTATCTTACCATTTCATCCCATTTCCCATTAGTTACCATTTCTAATGCATTTATCATGTGTTCATCAACCAAAACAAGTTACATGGGCTTAAAGTACACAATCACATGCATAAGGAAAAACACACTGTTACCCTATCTCACTAGGACTAAATTACTCATGAAAACTATATAATCACCTCGAACCCTCAGCCTGGGTGGATGCAACCGTTAAGGGAATAGAGCCTCAGTCCCCTTTCCTAACCCGTGCATTAAGGGTGGAGTTTAGAGCCTCATTCCAACTCGACCCGTGGGCGTATAACGTCAAGTCAATACCCACACTCTACCCAGCCATGTGCACATGATATATATTTTTATGTCCATAAAACATTCACAAAAAATCATAACCATTTCCCAAGGCAAACATAAACCATAACAATAACATGAGAGTTAACACCATACCTTAACCCATCAGCACATTTACCACATTTCACATCATTTATCCATTTATCCAAATTCCCTTTTATTTCACTTATCTCACCAAGAATTCATTCATTGTGCCTATCTCACTAGGCTCTGTTCATTATGCCTAACTCACTAGGCTTCATTACCAAACTCATAATCCATTCCATTATGGTATTTAATCATTTCCACATATCAACCCATTTAGCCATTCATCATTCTCATGTGTCAACACATATGAACCACTTCCATGTTAACCCAAAATCCCTTAGGTTATTATTATTAAGCCTAGGTGCACCACTTAGCTTCTACTCCAACACCATTAATCACATCAACATGTTTATCAAAGGCTCTATATAAACACACAACAATCTCACTTGTTCTTCACAAATCCCTGGGTCCAGGAAAGTCAGCACACCCCATGGGTGGACCTAGATTAGTTTCATCAACCTCGATGAATCCCATGGGGATCGTGAGGGTTTAAATTTACCTTCTTAACAACCATTTTACCTAAAAATTCCAAGGGTGATCAAAACATACCAAGAGACACCCAAGAACAAAACCACACATGCACAAATCCGCATATAAACCATGGGATATAACTTGTAGACCACCTAACTCAATTCTGTGGGTGAACGCACTCTTAATAGAGCCCTTAGATTACGATTCTACCAAGCCTTGAAGATTCAACCTAAATCTCACCCTAAGAGTAGGGTTTTAGAGATTCAGAAAGAGAGGAGAATAAGATACGAACCCTAAACTCAAAAGAGAAGCAAAAATGAGATTACCCTTACCCAAAGATTCAATCCACAACCAACGACACAAAAAACACCTTAGAAACAAAGGAGATTGATCTCTTGGAGCCCTTGGGAGATTTGGTTTGTTCCTAGGGTGAAGAGGGGTGAATAGGGAGGAAATCCCAAGTTGGGGTTAAAAATCTCGGAGTGGAAAAATTGTAATTTTTTAAAAGATTTTGGGCCACATGGTTTACCTACACGGTTTTCCAAACCGTGCGCAAATTGCGTGGATGCCACTATCTAAAATCTAACCTCCCACACAGTTTCTTGGGCTATCCACATGGTTAGCACTAAACATTCATAGACCGTGCAACCTACCCAGAAAACCCCCTCTTTCTCTTTTTTCTTGTCCCGAACCCTCGGAACACCCCCAGGCCTTTTTAAGGACTTGGGTAAGCACTCAATTAACAAAAATAAGGGATTCAAACCAAAACTTAAATGAGAAGATACCTTTCAAAGATCCTAGATCTTACATATGAATCCAATCTCAAGTTAGTGACATAACTCCAACATAGACTATGCCAAGACCTCAAGGAGCAACAAAGGCAATGTCTCCCTACGTTCCATCTTAATACATTGAAAATATTTCATTGATATATTGTGTCGAAACCCAATCCGGTGAAATCATTTCAACACTACCTAATAATATGCTTCCAAGAGAGCATCAGTTTAGGGACAATATGTGTAAGAACTTACTGATATAATGTCTGAAGGAAATGTTGTAGGACAACAACACTCAGGACACCGATGAAAGATAATTCCAAGTGTGTCAAAATTTAAGAAATCCAATGCATGATTTTTTGCATCCAAATCTAGGATAAATGACTCATAATACAACCTTCAAAACCCAACATTTAATGCATGGAAATTTGAGATATTGAAAACGTGATAATCAAACAATCATTGAGATGACTTGTTTTTATGAAATTTGAAAACTCAGGTGTACTAGTTAGTGAAACTAGGTCAAAACTACGGTAAAAAAACCTAATACAATGATATATATAGATGAAATATATGTCACCAACCCAAGATAACACTAATATAACAACTCATTAATATTAGATACACAAGTAGAGGACATCATACAATATTGATTGCATTGACATTTTTAACACAACATCATATTTCCAATGCCTCTTATACACTCAACACATACAAAATTGGAGCTAACAAAAGATAAAATTATGGATTGATGAAAGAATTTAGTTTGATTCATTGTATGAATAGGATGGTTCAGATGAGTTCCCAACTATTTATAAACACATCAAGATATATTTGAATGCCTAATAAATAAATAAGAAGGGCCCCCAAGGAAGTCATTAATGAAGTTTGAAGGACATGTAGAAGATATACCATGAGGGGACAATGAGATCTCTATACACACCTAACTAAAAAAATATGGTAATTAAATAACAACATGTCCAAATGGAAACTGATCACAAGGATAAAGGTTATAGAAGAATGGTAAAGGCTAGTGGAGCTTAATAGGTGATCACACTATATAATGTGTCAAATTAGTTATTTGTTTTTACTAAAATTTATAAAGTATAATAGGAACCCTAGGTCATCTACAAAAAAGCCTTACATAATTCAAATAAAAAGAATATTTAAACTAAATAAATGAAAAGATATTCAAGAAAATAGGGGGTCATGATTTGTTGAAAATAATTAAAAGATAAATTATTAAAATGAAAGATTCTATGTAGAAAGATCATGGAAAACCTAGGTAAGAATCTATTAGTGATTAACCATTATCACTCTTGAAGGATATGGGCATGATCATAGATTCCATAGCTTATACAAATAAAAAAAGTAATATAAATGAGTTTCATATAAAATACCTACTAAAATTTTATTGTAAGCACAAATTTATTCAAGAATAATTTTTGAAAATCGATCGATTTGTATCCAAATCATAATATGAACTTGTGAAGGAAAGACATGATGAAATCAATGTGCTATCCATAATTGTGCCTTTATTTCAAATGTTCTCACACTAAAACATGCATTCTCATAAGTGGTATCCTATGAATTTAATAAATTAAATAAGAAATAAGTGACTATGTTTCCTTACCATGAATAAGAAAGAAATAACCATGATTAAATTAACCATGATTTTGAGATTTTGAAAAAATCATGAATTGATTGTGAATAAATTGACTATGAGGTGAGTGAACTTTATCATGACTATTAATTAAAAAAGGGTAAGTGACTGCAAATCACTATCTGAGGGAAATATTTCCAAGTGATACTATGGTTCCAAATTTAATTGAATATTTTTATCCCCAATATATTTATCAAATATTTAGTAGTGGAATTTATTTAATTATAATATATAATTCTAAAAAATGTTCAAAGGGGATATTTGTGAGAATTTAATTTATCAAATTATGGTCAAAATATTAAATAATGTTTCTATCGATTGAAATAAAATTTTCATTGTTTTCTTAATGGGTTTTAGATTTAGATTTTTTGTTTTTATAATAAAGATAATAATTATATTATAATTTAGAGGTTCTTAGGTATTTTGGGTATAATAAATGAATATTTAACATTAATGATGTGATTTTCATTCATTCAAGCTATATTTTTGAAACATTAATCATTTGGATAACTCAATAAAGGATTGATATTGTTCAATGTTGGGAAGTTGGGTTATATAAAATTAAATGAAGAAATCAAAGGTTGTGTATAAAATTTCTGAGTAATAAAAATGATGAAAACATAAGGATATTATTCATACCAACTCATAAGAAATAAAAATTATATGGTTTCTATTTATATCTAAAAGGACCTCAAAGGTATATTTCCAACACCGAAAGGGCTGGTGAATCAGTGCTAGTATACTTTTTAGACCAATTTAAACTTTTATCCCTTGTCACTTATTCACTTATTTAGTGAATGAATCTCTCTCTATTCCTTACTCTCTCTTTATCTTACCTTTGGTCGGCATGTATGTAGATATAAGCAGGAAATTGACCCAACAAGAACAATAGAGTTTGTTAATGAGGTTTTCCTCCATTGGTATGACTATGTCACCGGTGTACGATGATTATTATCCCACTCTCACATAACTTACTTCTTATTATCAAAAGAATCTTGATCAAGGGTATGAACTTGGACCCTTACAACCACTGGAACCGATCAGTTTCAAAGAAAGATTAAACTTTATTTATAAATTGAAGAGAAGGATTACAATACCTTGAAGTAGATCAGTAATATAAGCATGTATAATTCATAGAAAAATATGATATGCTTCCTCAAATAGAAACAATCTCAATTGTTTCCTCGATCAACTTCAAGTCTTACAATATTTGAATATTATAAGATGGAATCACTCACTTTATTCTCCAGCCTGTATAAATTCCTAACTAAGTTGAGATTATTTCTTTATTTTATTCTTCTTTTTCTCCAGTGTCTAGTAAATGTGATCTTCACGCATCACTAGTTCTCTTTCACCTTCTCTTCAATATTTTCACATTTTCAATGGGAACACAGTATCAATTCTTCCCTCTTTCTTTGAATAATAGGATTTTCAAGACACTTAGAGTTGGATCCATTTAACATTTCCTTTGAATTTTAGAATATGCATTATAGTTTCAATTTTAGTTCTATCTCACCACTTTCTTCTTTCTTTTTCCCTATATTTATATTTTATACATCACATGACTATTACACTTTGAATTTTCATAATATTTGACTATTAAAACTCCTAAAATCTCACATATTTAAAACTCATAATATAATGTCCCAAACCTAAACTTCTGGATTAAATACTAAAACATGATGTGTATTTTTTTGTTATTAAAAAACAATTGAAAAATACATAGTACATTATACAATTTAGGGTACTTTCTGGTCTAAGTTTTGGATAATTATACATATACATTACAAATTAACCAAACTATATAAAAATAAAATAAAATAACTAATTTTATTCATATACACTAACTCTATAAGCAAACAAAATGCCTTTGGATAATTCTACTAAACCTGTAAAAAATTAATTTAAAACATAGGGTGAGAATTAACTTACCCAATAAGGGGTTTTAAAATATTTCGTAAATACCTTTATTAAAAAATTATAAATCTCTTTGAAAAAATTTATCAAATAAATTATTTTATAAAAAAAATATTTAGAAAAGAGTTTTCAAACATTTTATAAATATCCTTAAATAGTTCATATTACTTTGAAAACTATATATACTCAAAATAATAATTCTTTTGAAATACTACTTTGGTTTTATCTATTTGAAAATAATAATTTTTAAGGATTAATCATAATACTCAATAGGCCATAAGAAAACCATAAATCCACATAGTTGTATCAAATGTGAGACAACATCCACTTGAGGTCATGGGTTCACTCTCCATACCATAACTTATCATTTGATACTCTAGTTCCAAAACTTTAAGAAAACATTTTAAATGGTCCTTCCTTTCTCACTCATAACCCTAAAACAATTCAAAACCATACATAAATTATTTTTATAGAATAAAATAATTTAATAACCTCTAATATTGACAAAAAATATCATTTTTAGGAGAAATATATTTTCCAAAAAATAATTACTTACATTTAAAATACATGAACATAAACAATTTGAAATTAAAACAAAAGCTTGTATAAAATGCATTAAATGTCAATAAAAATTATAGATGATGTACATATATACAATAATGAATGAAAATAAAATATTTACTTGAAAATATAATATTCTATAATAAAAATAATTCTTTCAAAACAATCCCCTTACCTTGAGTACGACTCATCACATAGGTTTCTTTATCTTTCTCTTCTTTGAAAAATCACTTTTCTTAACACCTTAAGACCACAAAAGATGGTGTTATGCCTAAATTAAGACCTCTATAATGCAGGGATAGAAGTGGAGAAGATAATTTGGTAGAGGATAGTCTAGAAAACTGGCTTAAGGTGACAAAATTAAGTGAAGGAAAGAGTCCATTTTTATAATTGATGTGAGGGGAAATTTAGGAATTACATAAAATATTAAAATATAACAAGTCTAATTTAGGGTTAAAGACTTCCAAAAGGCCTAAAAATCACATGAGATCACATTTTCAATATAATATTATTATTTTTGGACTTATTCAAGATTTTTGTGATTTTTAAATAATTTAATAAAATATTTTATTCATGATTTTGTTTTTCAAAATAAACACTATTCCTAACTATGACTTCAAAACATCAAAAAAAAGTTTCAAATTCAAAACCAATTTTTTATTATATCCTATAAAAATCACATTAATCTAGATAATTCTTTAATTACATTAAAAATCTAAAATTATATTTATTTTATTATTTTTAATATCATTAATTTGATATATTAAATAATTAAATAATTACTACATCATCATTGTGGAATACATTAAGGTAATTATTTATTCCCTTAAAATTAAAAATAAATTTCCATGAAGAATATAAATTTATTATCTTTAAAATGACTTTATTTTTGAAAAACACTTTACAAAACCATATATTAAAATATTATACTATTTAAAAACTATAGTGTGAACAACTTGAGTTCCTTTTAAATAAAATATTATAAAGGGTCTTAATCATATCCATGTGGCTCCAAATGGTCATTAATTAGACCCTTTTAAAAACATGGTCTATATATAATAAAATAATAATATTTCATCAATTTTTTAGGTCATTTAATGGTTATTATAATTTTAATTAAAATCATTTTATTGATTTTTCTTTTGCATGCACAAGCACTACATTAACATTTCATAAGCATTAAAGTTAATTATTTCATATATAAAAATTAAAAATTAAATAATATCATAAAATAATTAATTATGTTCAATATAATCATTTATATTCATTTATTAAGTATATTTACTCATATCCATGTCAAGACAACTTCATTAATTTGTTAATTTATCTTTTTTGCCTTGCGTAAGTATTGTACATGCATTTGGATAAGATTCATGTTATATAACTATAAAATTAAAAAATAATAGCCAAACACATCAATTATAAATAATAATTAATAAATAAGTCATGAAAATACTTTTTAGTACTCGATTATTATCTATGAGAAACCAAATTTGACTTTTGTAATATTGTGCAGGCACTGCGTCAGCACTGAAAATGATTTTTATAGTTATCAAGAAATAAATTACAACTTACATGTTCTGAATTATTTATTATACAATATTTATATTATAATTTAATAATTTACTCATTCCATAAGTTTAATAAATTTTATATCATTATTATGATTTGATGGTATTATAAAAGATACCGTATTTAAAAAAACTATATTTTTTTATTATTCACCAAAAATAAAACTTTTTTTAGAAAAATATCAAAAATTCATACCAAGATAATTTAAAAATTATGAATTAAAAAATAAAATTAGTATTATAAAATAAAAAAATTATAATTTGAAAATTAATCATTTAAATATAACCATATAAGAAATTAGTTTAATAAAGTTCTTTACTTTTTTTTAAAAAAAATATTTATTTTAAGAATTACATAACATAATGAATTTAACTATTTAATTCAAGAATACTAATATGAAAAAATTTATTCTATTTGTACCTAGGTTGTTACATTCTCCCCCTTTAAATGAATTGCACCCTCATAATTCATTCATTGCAATTAATAAAATTCTCAATTTCTATCTTCAAAATTATGAAGAGCTAGAACTTATAAGGGAACTTAATTACCTATAAGATTTTTTTAAATGAAAACACCTAATATCCAAAATTTTCTAGACCATTTCTCTGATACCAAATATAACGTCCCAAACCCATATTTTCAGATTCCGTACTAAAACATGATCTATATTTTATTTTTATTAACAAGTAATTGAAAAATACATAGTACATTATATAATCGAAGATCTTTTTCGGTCTAGGTTTTAGAGAATTAGATACATACATTAAAAATTAACCAAGTTGTACAAAAATAAAATAAAATAACTAAATTTATTAATGTTCACTAACTTAATAAGTGAAGCAAATGACTTTTTATAATTTTACTAAAACTGTGGAAAATTAATTTAAAACATAGGGTGAGCATTAATTTTCCTAGTAAGCGGTTTTAATTTTTTTGGAAATACCTTTCTTTGAAATCTATAAATATCTTTGAAAACATTTATCAAATAAATTATCTGATAAAAAAATATGTATAAAAGGGTTTTCAAATATTTTCTAAATATCCTTAAATAATGTGTATTACTTTTAAAATCATATGTACTCAAAATAATAATTCTTTTGAAATACTACTTTGGATTTATAAATTTGAAAATAATAATTTTTATGGATTAATCATAATACTCAGCAGTCCATAAGAAAACTGTAAGGATACATAGCTATATCACATGTGGTAAAACATCCCCTTGAGGTCATGGGTTCACTCCCCATATAATAACTTATCATTTGATACTCTAGTGCCATAATTTTATAAAAACATTTTAAATGGTCATTACTTTCTCACTCATAACCCAAAAAACAATTCAAAACCATACATAAATTATTTTCATAGAAGAAAATAATGTAATAAACTCTAATCTTGACAAAAAATCTCATTTTTAGGAGAAATACATTTTTTAGAAATGAATTAATTATATTTAAAATACATGAACATAAATTCTTTGAAATTAAAACAAAATCTTGTATTAAATGCATAAAATGTCAATAAAAATTATAGATGATGGCCATATCTACAATCATGAATTAAAATAAAATATTTACTAGAAAATATAATATTCTATAATAAAAATAATTCTTTCAAAACAATCCCCTTACCTTGAGTCTAACTCATCACATAGGTTTCTTTACCTTCCTCTTCTTTGAAAATTCACTTTTCTTAAAACCTTAAGACCAAAAAAGATGGTGTTTTGTGTAAAATAAGACCTCTATAAAGTGGGTATGGAAGTTTATAAGATAATTTTACAGAGGAAAAATCAAGAAATATGGATTAAGGTGATGAAATTAAGTGAATGAAAGTATCCCTTTTTATAATTGAGATGAGGGGAAATTTAGGAATTACATAAAATATTAAAATATAATAAGTCTAATATAGGGTTAAGACTTCCAAAAGGCCTAAAAATCACACGAGTTCACATTTTTGATAGAATATTATAATTTCCAGCCTTGATCAATATTTTTGTGATTTTTAAATAATTTAATAAAATATTTTATTCATGAAAAATATTTTTTGTCAAAATAAACACTATTCATAACTATAACTTTAAAACATAAAAAAGAGTTTCAAATTCAAAACCATTTTTTTATTATATCTTATAAATATCAAATTCATCTAGATAATTTGTGAATTACCTTAAAAATCTCAAATTATATTTATTTTATTATTTTTAATATCATTAATTAGAATTATTTATTAATTAAATAATTACTACATCATCATTGTGAAAGACACTAAGGTAATTATTTATTCCCTAAAAATTAAAAATAAATTTCCGCCCCGGATCTCGCCCTCTCCTCTCCTCCTCCCCTCCGGTTTGTCTCATCGGCTCGGGGTTGCGCTCTTCTCGGCGACGATGTGTCTTCCGGTTCTACAGCTCGGCTTCGACTCCTGCTCCGTCTTAGCGCTGGCGTGCTTCGGTGTGAAGGGGTTTTGCTTCGTCCACAATGGGGGCGTGTCTCAACGGCTGAGGCTTTGGATGATGGCCTTTGATCTGGAATGCGACTGCGCTGCGCAGGCTGGTGAAGGGTTTGGTGCTGCATCCCAGTCTAGCATCGGCGGGCATGGCGTCGTGATGGGAGAGGTGTTTCGGCCCTGTCCGGTGGGAATGGCGTTGGCCCTGGAGCATTGCAGAGGGGAGGGGGGCTTTCTGGTGTCATGAGTCCATGCATTTCATTCCAGCAGTTGAGAACGCTTAAGTCGACGAATGATCCATTATGGAGAAGTTTCATTTTTAGATCTGATGATTTCCGAACCGTGGATCGGTCAATGCCAGTGGAATGGTTGGAATCTGATGTTTTCCGGTCTTCGTGGCCTTTGATTACAATTCTGGATTTGGTTATGGCTGTTTGATTTCAAAAATTTGCGGCAGTGACCTTGTGCGGGTTCATGGTGGTGGCGGTGGAACTTGCCGATGGAAATTTTAAGGCAGTGTGTTTTAGGGTTTCCTAGGTTTTCCTATGTGTCCTTTGGATCAACGGCTTGCATTGGGTTCTATCCCTTATGGGTCTCGGCTCCTTGACTTATCTCTGGCCTTCAGGCATTTTATGGGTTATCCCCCTCTGCTTTCGGGAGGTTAATCCCTTTGGCCCTATGGTCATGTAATGGGTTTTCCCTTACCTAGTTTAATAGGGGTTTCTGTTGTCTTTTTCTTCTTTTTTAATAAAGGGGCTTGACCCCAATACTTATGGTATTATATTTCAAATGAAAATTTATTTTTTTTAAAAATTCTAGAAAACCATATATTTAAATATTATATTAATTAAAAACTATAGTGTGAACAACTTGACTTCCTTTGAAATAAAATATTATAAAGGGTCTTAATCATATCCATGTAGCTCCAAATGGCCATTAATTCGACCCATGGACAAACATGGTCTAGATATAATAAAAAAATAACACTTAATCAAAATTTTAGGCTATTTAATGGTTATTATAATTTTAATTATAATCATTTTATTGATTTTTCTTTTTCTTGCATAAACACTGCATCGACATTGCAAAAGCATTAAAGTTAATTATTTCATATATAAAAAATTAATAATTAAATAATATTATAGAAATAGATTAATTAGGTTCAATATAATCATTTAGATTCATTCATTAAGTATATTTACTCATATCCATATTAAAACAACTACATTAATTTGTTAATTTTTATTTTCTTACCTTGCGCAAGCATTGCACAAGCATTTGGATAAGATTCATGTTATATAACTATAAATTTTGAAAATAATAATAAAAAAATAAATTATATATAATAATTAATAAATAATTACTGAAAATAATTTGTATTAATCAATTATTATCTATAAGAAACCAAATTTGACTTTGCTAATGCTACGCAGGCACTGCGTCAGCACTGACAATGATTTTTATAGTTATCAAGAAATAAATTATAACTTACATGTTATGAATTATTTATTATATAATATTTATATTATAATTTAATAATTTAGTAATTCCATAATATTAATAAATTTTATATCATTATGATGCTTTGGCGGTATCACAAAAGATACCGTATTTTTAAAAAAATGCATTTTTTTACTATTCACCAAAAATAAAACTTTTTTAGAAAAATATAAAAAATTAATTATAAGATAATTTAAAAATTATGAATTCAAAAATGAAATTATTATTTTCAAATTAATATTCTTTAATTTGAAAATTAATCATTTAAATACAACCATATAATAATTTTTTTTTAGTAAAGTTATTTTTCTAAAAAATTATTTATTTTAAGAATTACATAACATAATGAAATTAGCTATTTAATCCAAGAATACTAATAAAAAAATATTATTCTATTTGTAACTAGGTTGTTACACATAACTTCCAGAAGACTCAAATAAAGACTCAATAAATTCTTTTCTCTTTTCCTCATGATATTTAGAAACATTTTTCTATTCTACCCTATTTAAATTCTACACAAAATCTATTGCACAAAATTATTTAAATATTTCCATGTATTCATGGTAACATGAACCATTTCCATGTGGCCTTATTCTCCAAAAAATAGGGAAATAATCTCAAATAAGATCGAGTTATGATCCACTTACATGTTCTTGATGACTGAATCCTTGTTACATAGTTTAAGGCATCATCTGATTTAAGTAGAGAACCTTCAAGAATATCTCAGATGATATAAATATTAAATTCACATGAGCCTCAGACCAGTTGTTGAGGACTCTTTAAGTTCATCCAAGAGACCTGAGATCAAATCTAGGCCGAGGCTAATTTCTGAGTACTGTAGCAGTACTGTAGCAGGAACTATGCAGAACTATAGCAGGTACTATAGCGGGAACTGTAGCAGGCACTGTTTGGCACTGTAGCAGTTGAGAATATTCCCCCGTTTGGGCCTTTGGGCCACCGATTTGGTCCCCAAGTCCTTTAATCCCTTTGGGCCACCTAGGCCTTTGAGTCAGTAAGGCCTTTGGGCCACCTCAAGGCCTTCGGTCCACCTTAAGTGCAGATGCAAATCAGAGAACCTACAAAGGAAAAAACTTTATAAGGATGAGGAGAAAGAAGCTTTCACCATAGCAGAAGCTAAACGAATTGCAATAATGAGAGGGTATGACACCTGCCATCGGTACAAGACTGTTCATGCACGGAAAAGCCTAGCTGAACAGTCATGCGAAGGTGGAGAGCTGATTTCACGATGAAGATACTGGGGAGGAGCAGTTCCAAGTAGTTAGTCTGGGTTGTATGTAATGTTTGAATCCTATGGGAAATAAATTACTCTAAGGACTTCGGGCCATGTAATACTTACGCCCATGGGACTTGTAAGGGTTCCACCTAACCCCTTGAAAGGTGAATTGTCATAAATCAGTAAAAAATGAAGGCCTTCGGGCCATTAGAGGATATAACTATTGAATTTAGAATAATATCCCTGAAACCTAATATTTAATTCCTCCACTAAATTTGAATGAAATATCAATGATAAATCATAATTGATATTCTTTAATATATTCCACATGAAATTCTTTAATTGGATATAGAAATGATGATATGAAGATAAAACTGTTTAGGATGTAATAATAGATGAACCTTATAAAGTATGCCACTTAAACTTATGATGCACTATTTCAACCTTAAGAGGTCCTCATAAAAACCTAATGAGGTTACACACCAACCTCACATAGGCTTGTGTCAACCTTATGAAGTTGTTGTATTAACCTTACGAAGATGTGCCATAACTACACACACATTCTATATCAACCTTACACATATCACACACTAACCTAACAACGAATCACATCAAATTTAAAAAACCTTTCACCTAACTCACATTACCTTATAAAAACCCTACAGATTATTTTCCCAACCTCATGAAGGAAATTTATAAACTTTACGAAGAATTTTACCAAGTTTAAAAAATCTATACCCCTTCCATGCCTTTCCCATATTTCTTCAAACCTCTTTCGGCCTTTAAGATATAAACTTCACAAAACAAATTTGGATATCCTATATATTTCTTTCAATTTATTTAACAACTAACTTATCATGTATGATATCCATTTCCAAATTATCCCTCAATTGAATGGTATTTCACAATATCAACTAGCCTTTTTACTCCATGATATTAATTCTTCAATACTATCACCAGTAAGATTATTCCAAACATCTTTCCTAACTATTGTAAACTATTATGGAAAATTTTACATAATCAAAAATTGTATTATAATTTAATAATATCTCATAAATAATTTCATATGATTCTAATTTTATCCAATTACATTTTCATATAATCTTTTAGTCCTAATAATCATAAGGATAGATCTTCTCAACTGAATTTATTAGCCTTAAATTTTATGTATTCAAATATTCATAAAGCAAATCTGTATATTAATCATCAAGAATCAACATCTCCAAACCATAATTCCCAATTAAATTGATCTTCAAACATGTCTAATGGAAGTACCTAATTAAACTCATCAATTATTCCACAATAGATTCTACACATAGACTTATAATATCTTTCACATTATTTTACATATAAATAATGACAAAAAACTCACATCACCTCCATGTCACAAGTTAAAACATCAAACCTTAAGTAATATTCACAATTCATTACACATCATAATAAATTTATTAGGAAATATATGATTCTTATCAACAAGCTTACGAACTTCCAACTTCTTTCCAAGAAATTATTCATCTACATATTGAAATCATGTAACTTCCCATAATACCTTTGATCCTTATTGAAAAAAATACAACACCTACTAAAAAATGATATGTTTATATTTTCACCCAATTACCTTTTCTTATCTCCCTAATTTTCATTATTTTCATTCATTTTATTCTCTCAATTTTATTAAAAATATATACAAAGTGAATGTAAGAGGATAATATCATTTCATACTCAAGAAATGTGCTATTAATCATCCCATTAAAAATCTATATGATCCATGATCAGTGAAATAAATATGAGGGTTTGATTGAGACATCAAGGTTGTCCATAATTCTAAGAATATGATACTAAATCATACAAATTACAATAACTCATTTAGAGATTTCTTCAAATGTTCTCAGGATAAAACCAAATGATGCCAATTAATAATATCATCCTTATTAGAATTGTAACTTGAGATCCCACACTCATCTCAACACACAAGTTAAAATCATTCAAACAAAAATACAAGGTTTTAGAAATTAGTCTTGAATTCCCCTCATACTTCTTCATTTTTTATGTCAGTACTAAAATAATTTATCCCCCTTATTATCAGGATCTGATTCTCACAAACCGAGGACAAGGGAATACCAATATATACCTTTAAATGACCATTCTTCATAAACCTTCCATAATTTAGATATAAATGAATTATTAAATTTTGATAATTTCTCAAGGTAAAATACACTTAAAGGGATGATATTTATCACCACTTCATCAAGTCCTACCCTTTTAATTATCTATTATTTGGAATAACAATTAATATTTTACACTAAGATGGTGACTTTCATTACATTTGGAATAATTATTCCAATATAATTTACTTTACCAGTTCTACTTTTGAGAACTATGTTCACCTATAATTATCTATAACGAATGAACATAAATAAAATCCAAAAATTATGGAATATGGTGGAATTTATTTAGATCATTATAGTGTATAAAAATACTAAGAATATTTTCTCAACCATGATATTCTTTTCTTTTTTTCTCCTGTCTTGAAAGTATCCTTCATGCTTGTTCTTTTATTTTTTAAATAAACATTAACTTAAGGTGGAATGGATTATTTTATTATTTATTTATGTGATATATATTATTTTTAACATGATAAATTAGGCACATGTATCAATTGGTGTATCCTTCATATTTTTAGAATTTCCTCTTGAGCTGGTGTAATTATTAGACAATACTTTGAGTTGTGTATAGTTTTCTTGCACCTCTTATACAACACCTCATGAGATCCAAGGTTATAATACCTTGAAAAACTCTCATGAAATTAGAATTATTCTTCACATTTAATCTTCCCCTTCAATTTTAATATTTCCTTGTGTTTCTTCCTTTCTTCTTGCTTCTTTAAATTGGGTTGTCCAAATTATTAAACATTATTTCAGAGAGTGTTAAGACTTTTTGGTTCTTCCACAAGGTGTATTTGGAAAGTTCTTCACCAAATAAATCTTATTTTATTCTAGTGGTTGAAAAATTATTCCAAAAATCGATAAGCATGTTACCAAACCTATTATAACACCAATAAAGACCCAAAAATCTTGATATCTTCTTTTTCATAGTAATATGGACATATTGGATCGAATACCATTTTTTCATTCACTAAATGAGCTTCTTTAGGGGAATATATTCTCATAAAATTTCCTCAAAACACCTTGGATAAAATGATGGACTACTTTATATTTTTCCTCATCCACATTTATATAGATTTTGAGTTTAATCCTACAATGTGAGTAAATTTGTTTTAGAAAAATTACCGCTTTGTGTTGTCGATGATATTTTTTCTTCTGAGGATGATTTTGAATGATTATTAGATGATAAAATGATGTTTTTAAACTACAAAGGGATATTTTTTACATATGAAAACTTCTTGTAATTTCATGTGGTAGAATATCTATTTTTAGCTTATTGTAATGACTCAGTTTGAGTTATTTCCATATTTTTAAGTTTGACTTCAAGCTCAAGACATCTCATATTGAGAAAATTATTTTTATCCTCAACATTTTTTATTCTATTTTAAAATTACTTATTAATCTTATAAAAATAATATTCATGAATTTTTTTATTTTCTTATATCATATGGTAAAACTATTTAATCTTCTTTTCCCTAACAACTAGTTGAGCATTTTTAACAGTAATTTCTTATTTAAATGTATGGTTATTTTCTTCAAGATTTATCTTGGATTATTATATCTCATGGATGGTATTGAACCATTTATTATCAATTGTGGATAAAAATTCTTCAATATATATATTCATTTCATATTTATATCAAACTTTCTTAGAGATGTTTACATAAACATGCACTTTCTCTTCATAATCTTTCTCCAAGTTTTCTGATTCTTTCTCAAGTTGGGTGACTTATTCCCGTATAATTTTAAAAATAACACAAAAGTAAATGATTATTTATTTGGGAACATTATGAAGAATATATTTTATTAAAAAAACTGATTCATCTATTACCTATGTAGATGTGTGATATGTAACACCCTTGGAAAAGTGAGACTTAAAGGCTAAATGTTACTACCCATGTCAACAAGGTGCACCTTTATTTTTTGGGAGCCTACCTGATTTGAACTCCACAGTTAAGTATGCTTGGCCTGGAGTAGTAATCAGGATGAGTGACCTTCTGGGAAGTTTCCTAGGGTGTGTGTGAGTGAGAACAAAACACACCGAAAGAACACGTGTTGGCCTGTGGGGACAGTCATTAGTCTGATAAGCGACCCTAGTGAGTAATAGCATATGGTGTGCTGGGAAGGTAACCAAGATATTAGAGGATACCCATGGGGTCAGATTACAAGGTTCATGGCCCGGGGAGGTGGGTCGTGACAAAATGGTATCAGAGCCAATACCCAGCCGAAAGTTCTTAGGCACTGCCTGGGTTTGAGGCTTGGGGTCCACAACGAGGGTGTTGTGATTTAAAGGGGTGGATAATGTAACACCCCTGGAAAAGTGAGACTTAAAAGGATAAATGTTACTACCCATGTCAACAAGGTTCACCTTTCTTTTTGGGAGCCTACCTGATTAGAACTCCACAGTTAAGCATGCTTGGATTGGAGTAGTAATCAGGATGGGTGACCTTCTAGGAAGTTTCCCAGGGTGTGTGTGAGTGAGGAAAACACACACTGAAAGAACATGTGTTGGCCTGTGGGGACAGTCATTAGTCTGATAAGATACCCTAGTGAGTAATAGCCTATGGTGTTCTGGGAAGGTAACCAAGGTATTACAGGAGACCCATGGGGTCAGATGACAAGGTTCATGGCCTGGGGAGGCGGGTCGTGACATGATAACTCCCACTAGTACTTGCATCTTCTTGAGGACATTCTTGATAGTAATTTTCATTCACCACTTGATAAAATGAATGAATTAGAACTTCTAAGGTAAAAATTTGACCATATCCTTGGTATAGGGTTGAACTAATAGATATTATTTCTATATGTTAGATTTTTATTTAATAAAATCAAAAAATGTATAACCAATATTATTTCCCTCTTTACACATGAGGGTTATCTTCTTATCACTAACATCTTCAAGAGGAGACTAATTAACAAATATACTATAAATAATTACACCTGTCTTACCTTAAAATAGGGTAAATTACTATTTATTTAATGAGGCTTTTATCAACCTTATCACACCCCTTTTCTTCATGTTCCCTTTTGTTTTGGTAGATGAATCTTTCATGATTTTTTTGATAATAAATTCATAGGATTACTCAAATGTACACTTCATAAAGCCTTTTAAAAGAGAAAATAAATTCTAAAAAACTTTATATGTGAGAATATAATAGTGGTGTAACATTTTTCTGATACCAATTGAAATAATCACATAGGGATATGTCCAATATTGATGGGGTGGGTGGAGGGGTGAATTGGTTTTGGTATATTTTTTAGACCAATTTAAAATTTTATTGCTTATCACCCATACACTCATTTAGTGAATGGATATATATATATATATATATATATATATATATATATATATATCTCTATATATCACCTTTGGTAGGTATTCATGCAGATATAAATAGGAAATAAACACAATATGAATACCATAGTTTGTTAATGAGGTTTTCCTCCATTAAGATGACTAAATCCCTAGTGTATGGTGGTTATTATCCCACTCACACATAAATTACTCCATTAAGATGACTAAATCCATGGTGTATAGTGGTTATTATCCCACTAACACATAAATTACTTCTTATTATCAAAATAATCTTGGGAAATGGTATATACTTGTACCTGTATAACCACTAACACCAACCTATTTCACAAAAAGTTTCAAATTTCTTCTCCAAATATAAAAGTGTGCTTACCGACCCTTAAAGTAGATAAAAAATATAAGTATGTGATTCTCCTATAAAAATATGATATGATTCATCAAATAATTAAAATCTCAAATGTTTACTTGATTTAATTTAGGTCTAATAATATCAAAATATTGTAAACAGGGATTACTCACTTTCTTCTTCGGCTTGTATGAATGTCTAACATAATTGAGCTGCTTTCTTTCATGTTTTATTATTATTATTTAGTGTGTAATAAATGTGATATTCATGAAACACAAGTTCCATTTCTCTTTCTCCTTGATACTTCAAGTATATAATAAGAACATAGTATCAGATATTCTCTCTTTCTTTGACTTGTAGGATCTACAGTACACTTAGAGTCAGGTATCTCTCACTTTTCTTTTAACTTGAAGAATATGAAATATATTTGAAGCATTGGTTATATATAAAAAATTTATTTATTTTCCCATCTATTTTATATACATTTCATCATGTAAATATTACAATTTGAATTTCCATAATCTTTGGTTATTCAAACTCCTAAATTCTCACATCTTTAAGACTCAAAACTTTCTAAAGGCTCACTTAATGTATCAACAACTTCTTTTCTAATTTCCTTATGATATTTTGAAACATTGAGGTATTATTATATATTTAAATTATCAATCAAACCCACTACACAAAAGTCATTAAATATTTCCATATATGAATGAATACATGCACCATTTTCATGTATTTTTCCTCTTTGTAGAGTATAACAAACATCTCAACTAGGATTGAATCACGATCCACTCTGCATGATAATTATGTTTTAATCCTTAAATAATAGTTCAAATAATCATATAATTTAAGTATAAAACCTTCTAAAATACTGAATATAATATAGATATTGAATTTAGAATAATATTTCTAAAATCCCATCTTGAATTACTCAACTAAATTTGACTAAAATATCAATTATAAATCATAATTGATATTATTCAATGTATTACCCATAGAATACTTTGTTTAGGTGTAGGAATACTAATATAGATATTGAATAATTTAGGTTTCAACAATAGATAAACATTATGAAGTTATTCACTTGATCATACTATGTTATGACCCCCTCCCTCTAAAGATACCGCAATGAGGGGAGAAAGATAATGACCCCCATTTCCCACTTCCAGTGGGCCTCAGGTTTGAGACTATCAATGAGGGAATAAAAATATCACAACATGTGAGATATTACCATATATAATAAAACAATATTGGGAGATAATATGAATCATACATAAGAAACCCCATGTCATAATATAAAAAATTAAACCAAAATTATCCCACAATGCATGCATAAATAGAACTAATAGAGATAAAATTATCTAAGTAAACAACCAAAAGTAAATAAAAATAAGTGACACAACATATATCTAAATGTTCATGATATTAATGTCCATAATGGTCCATGTAGTCCTCCTGAAAACTAGAAAATTATTTTTATATATGTCGGGAGAGTATAAAAGTATACTTAGTAGGGAAAACCAAAGTATCTTGTGCGCATGTGAAAAGATCATTCTAATGCACCCATGAGAAAAAAATAGAACCAAACAACACCTAAAAAGGTATAATAACCAATCCCAACCTCACCTAGGATCACTCACCAAATATCATATCCAAGTAGTAACATAATATAAAGCATATCTATTATAGGGTACCCCACACCACTAATGGGATACCACTATCACACCCCAAAATTGTACATCCTAGAACTCCCACCTCTTCCATATCACATCACACCTCATCACATCACGCCCATAGAAACTTGGGCTATCACATCACACTATATCACATCCTACCTTCATACACCTGGGCTATCTCACCACATCACATATCCAGTGTAATAGGGTATCATGAATATATAGGATAGAAAAATTATGTCCTCCTCCCAGAATGCATGACCCCCACCATAACCTATCTAATTACATACCATCTCACCTTTCCAGAAGACACCTAATACTTCACATCACATCAAATACTGACAATGCACTTTTGACTTATGTCCATCATATCCCATGAATGTCATCATCTCCTAGAATATGGTACAGGGAAGATCCAGTAGCCATCCATCCATCCTCACCAGATGTTGGAAAAAACACCCCAAAAAATTTGGTTTTCGGCTTTAGGTTCTCAATGTGGGTGTGGCACATATATAAAATCATAAGAATATACAAAGTATATATATAAGCCACAAAAATACCTACTTATGGGTTAAAAACAAAGTCAGTAACCAACTCACAACATTCAACACTTTCATTTCCACCTATAAATGAAAAAAGTCATACAACAAAGCACAATACACATGCCACATTCCAGTTTCCATTACATTTTAAACCATTTTTTAGAGTCTATCCAAGCCAATGAATTTCCATTTATATCCCATTAATTCAATTTCCAACCCATTATTACATGTATAAACTTAAAAAAATTTAATCACACACCCCATTATTTTAATTTTTTGACATTAATTAGCATTCCATGCCTTTTCAAGTTAGTTTCATACTACCTGTGAAACTAGCACAAAGTCACGACATAAAACAACCACCACACAACAAGAAACACAATGAAATAACCCCCATTATTCTTGCCAATAATACCATACAACATTACTATTTTAAACACACTTACACTTCCTCATTTTCATAGCCACATACCATCATTATCTATCACACTAAAACAACTTTTGCAGCCCCGCTGCACAACCATACTTCAACCTCTACTTTTCATCAAAAACCACACCTTATATCACAATTCCCCATCTCATCTACAAAAAAAAAACCAATACCCATAAAATACATAATAATAATAATACAAAACACACATTCACCTTCACAAACACATTCTATATTACACACATTAAATTTTATAGATTGGGCATAAGGGATTTATTTAATTCCACTTCATTATTTAGTGGGGTTCTCATACAAACCATGTAATCTTGGGGTAACCATTTCATTGAACAAATATAAGTAATTATCCTTTTCAACTAAAGTGATGACAAAAAATAATCACACAACATTTATTCCACAAAAAATCAACTAGTTTACAAACAAGGACCCCCAATAACTATGATTTTTAGTAGGGTTTTTGGATTATACAATCCCAACATCAAAACCATATAAAAAATAGTAAAACATGATTCAAATTCCCTTACACATTTCAAATTAATTTAACCAATTAATTTTTCTTTATAAATTAGTATGAAACCATATACACATAGATAAATAAAAGAATCCCTACTTTCATGATAAACATGAAGAGAAATGAAGGAAATCCATAGCTTAAACAAGATTTCCAATTAAATGTACAAATTTGGATTAAAACAAATCCACCACCAATAACCATAAAGAAGAAGAACACCTTACCTTCCTAGAACACAATCACAACACTTAATTATTAAAACATGATAAAAAACCATTGGTTTCCCTAGGAAAAAGCTTTTTTCAGATAAGAAACAAAATAAAATAGAAGGAAGAATGGGGGGACTCATCAGAACCACCAACAATTGATCCTATAAAGATAGGGTAAAAAGACACTAATCATGAGGTGAATTTTCTCCTTGGTACACACTTGGTTTTCTCAAGAAATTATAGGAATAAAGGAAATTTGAGAGAGTTTGAATGAGATTTAGAATTTATAGGTGGTTTGTAAAACATAAGACTATGAAGTAACCAAGAGGACCACACTGCAAAATGTATAAAAAATGGGGTGACCAAAAAACATCTAGGAGGACCATGACACAGTCTATCCAACTAAGGATCCCTTTGAGATCTGTAGATATATTTTCACCATGATCCTATAAATGGGGAAGGAGGCCAAGAAACATCCAAGAGGACCACACCACAGACCCTCTACAATTGAAAGGGATGTTGGGACACAACCATGCTCTACAAAAGCTACCCCCAAATTGGAATAACCCTCATCAGCCAACCCATAGGACTCAATGTCATAACTGGACTCCTGTTCCACAAAATTTATATGATGAGAAGGTACTACACTGTAGCCCATGATTCACAGCGCAACTACCCCCTTAAAAGGAAGTATCTCCATAAAATCCTCTAGTCAGTCGTTATGTTGTAGTTGGCCTTCCACATCATAGAGTCCATTGCTATGGTGTGGACTAAGGATCCATGATATAACCCTACCAATATAGGATATGAAAACTCCATTTTCCTATAGAACATGCCCAAACACATAGGGATCTCCCTATATATATATACCACTAGATTTACCACAAAGTAATGGGCTATAAGTTCTAATCCATTACATTAGATACCTCTTAAATGATTCTCATTCCTGATAATCAAAACCAAGACAAAAAGAAATGGGGATTGAAAAACCAACCTATGAGATACCTCTAAAGGATATCATTACACCTCTAACACTACCACCAACCAAACATGTCAAAATAAAAATTCCCATGAAACAAACCGCACAACCACACATCCACCCACACAACTGTCTCAACCTCAATGTAGACCAAACCAACAACAACCAAAACTAATAAACTACACTTCCCCAAACACATTAATCAAGGAATCCCATATTACATGTCAATATATTATCCACTTTGGGGGTTACTGACTTGCCCACATGGTTTTAATCATTTCATGGTATAACACGTCTTGATCAGGAATCAGGTATCCCTCTTTTCATATTCTGACATCTTTATCATATATCACACATCACACAAAAAGGGAAACATTAGATATCATAAATAGTAAGATCCAACCATCACATCATCTAGGAAAAACCAAACAAAGAAAATAAAAACTTAAAACATCTCCGGATACTGGGAACACATCTATGTATCATGCTCCCATGTAATCTCCTACAGGACACCATGCCTCTACAACACACAATCCAAGGGAATGGTTCATCCTTGCAGCAAATTCTCTCAATGATCCTAGATCTCCATGGGCCGCTCCACGAATTTTGTGTCATCCTTGATATCCAAATCTCCTTAGTCAATGATATAAGAGTCATCATGAATATACAGATGGATTTTAGAGATATGGAAGATTTCATGGACTCAATTCAGATGTGAAAAAAGTTCCAACTAGTAATCTACCTTGCCAACATGCCCTAACACCTCAAAAGACCCAAAAAAACTTGGGTGAAAGCTTACCCCTACTGATCCTACACTGTCCACACTAAGGGAAAAACTTCAAGAAAACATGGTCTCAAAAATCAAACTCCAATGGCCTCCTACCATGATCAACATAAGAATTATTCTTATCCTACACTTCTTTGATCCTCCATCAAACCAACTAAACCTTCTCCGTCATGTTCTGCACCACATCAGGTCTAATTGTTGACTCCCCAACCTTATCCCAACACAAAAGAGAATGTTACGACCACCCATACAAAGACTCAAATAAGGAAATGATGATGGATGAGTGATAGATATTATTATAGGAAAACTCAACCAAATGAAAATTCTATTTCCACAATCTAACAAAGTCTAAGATACACACTCAAAATACAGCCTCTAGTGTTTGGATAATCTGCTCCATCTATCTATTCTTCTAAGGGTGGAAATCAGCGTTGAGGCATAATTAATTTTCAAAATAATTATGCAATTTTATATAGGTAGTTTAATTATATCTAAAACTTATTAATCTAGATAAAATCATATTATTTCCTGGTCAAAGATGTTAACAGGGCCGTAATCCATGAGAAGTTAGATATGAACCTTCAGTAATAGCCTAAAAAACCTAGGAATCTATGGAAATCTACCATATTCTTAGGTTTTTCCCAAGAAAAAATTACCTTGAACTTTGATGGGTTCACTATTACACCATTCTAATACACCACATGCCTACTAAAATACACATCTCATGTCTAAAACTTAAACCTGGACAACTTTCTATAGAGTTGGTGGCATCAAAGAATCTGCAAGATGTCTCTGTGATGATCGACATGCTCCTCCTCTAAAGTCAAGTAGATCAATATTTCATCAATGAAAATGACTATGAAGTGGTATAGAAATTCATGAAACACAAAGTTCATGAGTCCCATGAGCACAATTGGTGTGTTTGTGAAACCGAATAAAATGACCACAACTCGAAGTGCCAATACCTAAATTTGAAGGAAGTCATAGGGGTATCACCCTCTTTCACCCTCAACTCGTGATATCTAGACCACAGTTTGATATTAAAGAACCAAATAGATCTCCTCAACTATCCTAAAAGATATTCTATCCTTATAAGTGGATATCGATTATTGATCATTACCCGCTTCAATCTCTAGTAGTTTATAAACATCCTTAGACTATCATCCGCCTTCTTGGAGAATAACCCTAGAGCACTCCATGATCAAACACTAGGCCGGATTAACCATTATTTATTAGATCATCTATCTGAATCCTCTAATCTAAAAAATCAAAAGGTGACATCCGATAATGAGTCATAAAAATTGTTGAAGCACCAAATTATAAGTCTATCCCGAACTCAACATCACATCGAGGGGGTAAGTTAACAAAATCTTAAGAAAAAACATACAGAAACTACCCAAAAACCATGGGAACCTCCACCATTATAGCATCCAATGGTTCCAAAAACAAATCATCCTCCAATAAAATAAGGGCCTCCACACACCGAATTCCCACATAACATCTTTGCTCACTAATGAAAACCACACGCTAGTCATCCACATCTGAGAACAAAACTCTCATTCAGAATAAGTTGATAAAATTACATATGGAATACAACCATTTGATTCCAATAATGACATAGTATAACTGATTTTAAAGAAAGAATAGATCCCCATGATACTAATGTGGTCCCATCATTAGTCTACTCCTCTAAAACACATCAAACATGGCATTGTCAACACCAGGGGAATGAGAACCCTCTTTATGTCTAGTTCTAAAGCACAAACTAGGAAGGTTGCACTAATAGAGTGTGAAACTCCTAAATCAAACAAGGTGAAAAAAAGGGTATAAGATAAACTAATCATACCTCTAACGATAACTATCCCCTCTAGCGCTATTGCTTCCACTACCTAAAATTGACCACACCCAACTCCTATGCCTCTCTGCTGATGATTACATACATGAACATGCTCAGGTCGGGTTCCATGAACTCAGGGAACATTCTAAGTTCAACCTATTCCCATTATATATCCTCTCAGTGGAGAATAATTCTTATTATCCTACTACCTAAATGGCATAACTGGAAACTGATGTTGAAACTGGTGATGAATTTGACCCCATCTACCAAGCTAATCCTCAGGACCATTGGGAACCAATCCTAGAAATATCCAGGGACTCCACAGGTGAAACATACTAGCCCAAGGCTCCTAAGAGGCTATAAAGTAAGTTGTTGAGGCTGAATCCCCATTGGTCAAAATCTTAGATACCCTGGAAGCTGAAACCTATCACTAAAAATTATGTTCCCCAAGGAATCCTATTAAATCCCCTCTCATGGTAAACCTCCTCAAAGGTGAATCCACTGGATCACCTTTGTCTTCTTATAAACTTCTAAATACATTGAAAAAATAGAGGGAGTAACTGTATACTAGATAAAAGGATGAAGTTCCTTTTAAAGGCACCATGCTTAGGACTCCTCATATGAAAAAAGATATGGGAAAAAAATAGAAGGTCCTTGAACCTGATTCCAAACTCCCACACTGACATACTCCCCTACTAAAGATAAATAAGTTATTGCCTCTTTACTAAATTCAAGTTTGATGAAATAATATATGCCTATAACTCTCTATGAAAGTTAACCCATGAAACATCCACCTCCTTCCAATCACCTAAATACAACATCCATCACTAACATGAAACTCCTCACATCTGAATAACTTTCAATGGGACCCAGTACTCCGTTGGGTCCCGGATCAAACTAAAGGCAATATCCAACTCCTCCAACCAACTCTCTATCTCTATATCAAAGATACTTCCCTCATACTTCCCAAAATACTACCACTGGAATATTCACAACATCCTCTACCGTTGATCATCCTATTCAACCAGATCATCTCTCTAGCCATCAACCAGATTTGCCTACTAAACCTCAATTTTATGACCCACACATGGATAATTACCAGGATCCATCACTAAAAGGGGAAAAAGATGATCCCAATCATGTAAGTAATGGAATTTTATTAAGATTAATTTATTTAATTCATTTTATTTCATTTAATCTTCCAAAAACCACCCAATTCTAATCAAGAACACAAGTCATCATCATAAATTTACCTCTCCTAGGTCTTTAACTAAAAATCAATGCACCCTCACTTGGTCGTTTGGTAGGATTCGAGTCTATGCACTAGATCATGGGGGGACCTAAAATCTTTTTTCATAGCTAGTATCTCTAGATTATGTCATGAAATAAGGTCAACTAACGTTGTTAACTTACCAATCCATGAAACCCTCACTATGCCTAACTATATAATCCATCTTATCACTCAATAATTATCTCTGATTCCACTCTATCATGAACCCATCCCTATAAATATACCAAAATTATGGGAGAGAGATAATGAACCCTAAGTCCAACCTCTAGTAGGCCCCAGGTCAGTGACTAGTACTGAGGTCATAAAAACCTCACAGTATGGTAGACATCACCCTATATAATAAAATAGGTTCGGGAGATAAGATGAATCATCCAGAAGAAAATATAAGAAATAATATACAAAATTGAACCAAAACAATCACGCAATGAATATATAAATAGAACCTATATAGATAAAAGTATCTAAGTAAATACCCAAAAGTAAATCTAAAGCAGTGACACAATGACTATCTAAATTTAGGAGCTAGTAATATACAACATGGTCCATGTAGTCCTCCTGGAAAACCTAAAAATCAATTTTATATACATAGGGTGAGAAATAAAGTATAATCAGTAGGGAAAACCAAAGTCTCTCATGAACATGTGAAAAGATCATACTAATACACCTGTGAGAAAAAATTAGAACCAAACAACACATAAACTGGTATACTAACTAATCCCAACCTCACCAAGTCTTACTCACCAAATATCACATCCAAGTAGTAACATAATATGAAGCATATCGATGATAGGGTACCCTAAAATGCTTTCCCACTAAGATTATTCTCTCGCACCTCAACATCGTACATCTTGGTGTTCCCACCACTTTTATAACACATCACACCTCATCACATCTCACCCAAAGACACCTAGGATATCACGTCACACCACATCACATCCCACCCATAGATACCTAGGCTATCTCACCACATCACATAACCAAGGTTGTAGGGTATCATAAACATGTAGGACATAAAAATAATTCCCTCCTACCACTATGAACGACCCCCACCATAATCCATATCATTGCATCCCATATCACCTCACTCGAGGACACTTGGTCCATCACATCACCGCACATCCCGACAATGAAATTTTTACTTCTAGCCATCAAAAACCATTCATGCCATCATGTCTTGGAAGAGGGAGCATGTAATAGTAGTTATAATTCCATCCATCCTCACCATTGGGATGTTGGAAGAAACCCACAAAAATATTTGGTTTTTGGAACTAGGTGCTCGATGTGGGTGGGGAGTGTATAAAAAATCAAAAAAATATACAAAGTATATATATATAACCATACAAAATCCCTACCTATTGGTTCACAACCAAGTAACTAACCAACTCACAACTTTACCTACATTCTCCTCTACCTATAAATGCACAAAACCATAAAAAAAGAACACATCACATGACACATTCCACTTTCCATTACATTTTAAACCATTTTTCAGAGTCTGTCCTAGCCAATGACTTACCTTTTATAGCCCATTAATTAAATTTCCAACCCATTATTACATATATAATATTCAAACAATTTAATAAAAAACTAGTTATTTCAAGTTTTTAACAATAATTATCATATCATTTCTTTTCAATTTAGTTCTATACTACCCAAGAAACTTTCAAAAAGTCACACCACACAAAAAACACCACAAAAAATGCAACACAATGCAAAAAACCACCATTATTATTAAAAAAATACCACAAAACATCACCATTTTACAACCAATACCAATTCCTCATTTTCACATCCTCATAACATCACTTTTCATTACACCATAACCGCTTTTGCATCCCTGCTTTACAACCATGACACAACCACTACTTTTCATCACAAACCACAACTCATATCACAATAGCCAATCTCATACACAAAAAAAAACAACTTCCCATACACCACATCATCACAAAAATCCACACCAAACATTCACCTTTAAAAAAGACATTCCACATCACACACATAGAATTTTTTATATTGTCTATAAGGGATTTCTCTAATTCCACTCCATTATTTCGGGGCGTTATTACAAAAATAATGTAATCCTGAGGCTACCATTTCATTAACAAAATATAATTAATTAGTGTTTCTAACCAAAGTGATTAAAACCAATAATAACACAACATTTATTCCACAAAATATCAACTAGTTCACAAATAAGGACCACCAAAAACCATGATTTTCAGTGGGTTTTTTTGGCCCATACAATTCCAACATAAAAAACATATAAAAAACAGTAAAACATGCTTCAAATTCCCTGTACTATTTAAAATTAATTTAACCAATTAATTTATCTTTATAAATTTGGATGAAAATGTCTCCACATAGATAAATAAAATAATCCCTCCCCACATGATGCACATAAATAGAAATGAAGGAAATCCTTACCTCAAAAAAGCTTTCCAATTCACTGTACAAATTTGGAACAAAAAAATCCACTACTGATCACCATGAATAAGGAGAACAAATTAAAATAATATAATATAACCAAAAAATATCTTATAAAAACATGAAAAAAACCACTGGTTTCCCTAGGAAAAATCCATTTCAAAAAAATAAACAAAAGAAAACAGAAGGAAGAACGGGGGAGGAAATCACCAGAACCACCAATGATCGATCTTATGAATCTAGGGTCTAAATACACTAATTATGGGATGAAAGTTACCCATGTGATTCACTTGGGTTTCTCAATAAATAAGAGTAATGAAGGAAAAGTGAGAGAGTTTGAATAAGATTTGGAATTTATAGATGGTATGTAAAACATAAGACTGCAATACAACTAAGGGGACCACACTGCAAAATATCTGAAAATTGGGATGACCATGACACAGATAGGAGGACCATTATGTATCCTATCTAGTCAAGTATCCCTCCAAGATCCATGACTATATTTTCACTGTGATCCTATAAATAGGGAAAGAGTCCAAAATATAGACAAGATGACTATGCTGCACACCCTCGACATCTGAAAGGGAGGCTGAACTGCAACCATGATACACAATGTAGCTACCTAAAATATGGAATAACCTCCATAAGATGACCCCCATGACTCCATTATCTTCTAATAAGGGGCTATGCCGTAGCCTAAGTTTTATGGTACAACTACCCCCTAAAAAGGTAGTAGCTCCAAAAACTCCTCTAGTTAGTCATTACACCATAGTTGGCCTTCCATGACTGTAATATCCATAACTATGGTGCAACCTAAGGCTCCATTATATAACCCTACCAATATAGATATTTTCACCTCCATTTTTCCTCTAGAACACCTCCAAACACCTCAAGATCTTGTCATGCAACTCTACCACCAAATTTTCCACAAATTAATGGGCCGAAAGGTCCAACCCATTACATACGATGACCTAATTCAACCATATGAGGTCATTATACCAACATTATAAGGACACAAACCAACCTTACATAGGATTATATCAAACTTATGAAGCCTCTATATCAACCCTATAAAAATGTTCCTATACCTTACACATGTTCTATATCAACCTTACATGTAGCTCACACTAACCCTACAACAACTCACATAAACTTATGAATCCATTCACCAACATCACATTTCCTTATCAAAATCTTATAAAGCCTGGCCCCAACCTTATGAAGGAAATGTATCAACATTACATAGATTTATACTAACCTTGTAAAATCTAGACCCCTTTTCATGGCCTGGCTATATTTCTTGAAACCTCTTAAATCCTTTAATATATGAACTTCACACATGATTATAATCTATCTTAAAGATGAATTATAATTTATTTAATAACTGCCTTATCAAAAATAACATCTAATTCCAACTCGTCCCTCACTTGGATGTTCTTTCATAACATCAAATAGCCTTTTTCCTCCCTGATATTAATTCTTTAATCCTATCACTAGATGTATTCTTACAGAAAACCTTCCAAAATATTATAAACTATTTTAGACAATTTTCCTTCATGAAAAATTATATTGGACCTGAATAAAAACTCATAAATCATCATATATGATTCCAACTTCATCCAAGTTCATTTTTATACAATCTTATACTCATGATAATCACAAAGATGGATCTTACCAGTTTATATTTTCAACATCAAATTTTATGCATTAAAAAAAATTAAATAAAATCAATATACCAATCACAAAGTAGATTTATCTTTAAACCATTATTACCAAGTGAATGGATCTTCAAACATGTACAATGGAAGTATATGCTTCAACTCATTAAATCCATCCAATAGATTCTTTACATAAAATCCCAATAACTTCTTTATTATTTTCTATATTAATAATGTCAAAAACTCACATCAATTCAATGTTACAAGGTAAAACATCAAACCTAAATTAATCTTCACAATTCATTACACACCATAATACCATTCTTGTGAACTCTATGATTCTTCTCAGCAATATTGGGAACTTCCAACTTCCTTCCAAGTAATTTTTTATCAACATATTAACATAATATAACTTCCCTTAACGCCTTTGATCCTTATTGACAATAAATACAACAACAAAAACTAGGGTCAACAAAATCCATTCTCTAGGATATAACATTGGAAGGACAACACTATATGCATCCAAGCCCAATACAGTGCCACCAATCCAATATAGCATGCACCAACCCCTTAAGGATTCATAAATCCAATGATTCCCTATGTCACAACTTAGTATATCAAAACCATTTAAATGATATACTATGTCCGAACCCAATTATTTGATCTCACTTTGACATTTCCTAAAATTATTTTCCCAAGTGAGCATGAGTTCAAGGATGATATGTGCAACAAATTACTAGTATAATGTCTGAATGCATTGGTGTACAAAAACAAAAATCAACACTAAAGGGAATATTCCCTAAATCCATGTGATATCGTATGGTATAATATGTTATTTCATAGAGTTTTAAATACACATGGTATAAGTTTTATTCAAATATTTTTGGGTATATTATATTTTTTGATATATGAATATCATATACCAAATGAATGAACTAGTTGTATTATATGACAGGGTGAATTGAAGCAACATTAATTCTATATTATAATTACTTTGGAATTTTCCTAATTTAACAAAGTTAGTGGAGTGTTAATGAGTTAACACTCACATATTATACACATAAGATATCATTTATTATTCATTTAATAAGATGAAATGGATTGGAGAGTTGGCATAACTAAGGGTTATAATTGATGCATGAATCAACCTATAACATACATATTAATGCATGTTCACTCAAGGAGTGTACTTTAAGGATTAATAAAGGTACATTAACCATGATATGGTTATTATGAAATCTTTCCTAAGCCTTGGTTGAATCTCTCATTCTCATTGGTCTCTTTACCTACCTCTACAATACGAGGCATTAATATATCATAGAGGGAGAAAAAATCTCACTCATATGACGTGTAATTCAACAAAACCCATTGATACATAATAGAGAGAGTATAATGGCTACCCTTTAGTGATATTTATCAATCTCATTCAATCAAAGATCAAAATATAATCATTATAGTGTAAGGTACCTATTCTCAAATTTCTTCATTTATAGATTTCTTGATTTTGTTTATCTGGAATGATCAATCATAGATTTGGGTTTTTTATATTACTTACACTATATTTATTATTTTTATTTAGATTATTTGAAATCTAAAAGTGGTATTAGAGCCTTACTATGTGTTTTGATTCACGAAATCATGCTGAAAATGATTTTTGTGAATCCGTAATGCCTATCATATTCTATATTGTTAAATATGATTGAGACTTTTTTATATCCAACTAAGTCATGGATTATGATATGGGATATTGTGGCCAGTGACTTATTAAAAATCCCTTAGTTTTGTATATATCATAGTGTATGATATTGGGATGTCATATTAAATGATGGTGATGTGTCACGAGCTTAAAATAGGATATCACATCACCTTAGCGATATCGATGAAAATCATAAAATATGATTGATAAATAAGGTTTTTACTTATGATACATAATTTTTATTCCATTGTATCCATATATACAAAAGTTTTTTCATTTTCCAAAAAACTGATAAAAAACCTTACGTATGTTGCTTATCATAAGTAGTGATAGGGCTATCAGTTATAGAGTTTGAATGATATCACTTAAATGGTTTAAACAGTGAAACCTATTTATCATATTCTATGATTCTAGATATATCATTAAATACAATTTGGGGAGAAAATTGTTTTTGTAAATTTTTTATTATGAATTAAATTATATAAATTATAATAAAAAATATTTTTGGGATATTTATTAATTTATAAAAGTGTTCACAAAATAGTTAATTATAAAGTGTTTAAAATTAATTAATTAAATGGTAATGAAACATTTACCAATAAATATTACAAAATATTAAATTCTAATATTAAAATACCTTTAAGATTAATTGTTACACCTGAGTTTTTTAGTTTTAACTCTCTCATCCAGTTCATTTGTGGATCTCGGTTTATTTCTCGAGTTTTGGGTGTGATGTGTTTATATTTTGAGGTGATATTTTGTTTATTCTTGATCCTATGTTTATAGATGAGTTTTACTAGGAGTTTTTTGTGAAAAATGGGTGTTTTTGGGTTGACAGTAGGTTATGCATGGTTGGCACACCATTTTTCAAATTGTGAACCCTTACCTAGGAAATTGTGTGGCATTTGGTCATTTTTGGACAGTGGAAAACTATACGATTGGAACAAAATTTATATATAGTGCAGGCTAAACATGTGACATGTCCCTCTTAGACAGTGAGGGATGCACGTTTTCTGTACGGTTTGGAAAACCATGAGACTTTTCTTGGTCATTAAAAATTGGAAAATTCCATTTGTGTCCTCTCATGATTTAACCATAAACCACCCCTATTACACTTTATATGAAATTTAAGCCATTGGATCTCCCTACAATATTCCTTGGACCTCTTGGGCATCATTCCTTGGGTGGTTTTTACATCATAACTTCAATATTTATTCAAGAAAATGGTTTCTCTCTTGATTCTTCCCTCTTTATAGGGTTTTCTCTCCCTCTTTCTTGGGTTCTTATTTTAAAGTGGATGTTTGAACTTTAAGGGGGTTTGATCTTATGGTTTTAGGGAATATTTTGATGGTTTTTGGTTGATCTTGACTTTATAGGGTCTTATGGAGGTGTGGTTGTGGTTTTACACCAATTTCTGGAAACTTCTAGGTGGAGCATAGGTGGTTACAAGCTCTAAAATTTTTAGATGCTTTTTATATGATTACTTGGATTTATAAATTCATTTTATGAATTTCTTGTGTGGTGTATAATGTGTTTTGGAAAGATTTTGACATTAATAAGAGATATAAATGGGATTTTCAAAAGAAAATGGGTATTGTTTGTATATTCTTTATTGTGGTGCTTCTTGGAAGTGTTTTTATAATTATGTAAAATGTAAGAAATGTGTTTTTAAGGGAACATGAGGTGAGAATGTGTTGAAAGTTTGTTTTTAAAGGAAAATGGAATATTTTTTCATGTTGTTTTTTTGTGCACCTTTAAAATGTTATTTGTGAAATTGTGTAAATAATGTGAATCATGTTATGAAGTGAACTTGGTTTATGTGTGAATTTTAAAGGGGATTGGACCATGAAAATGGTTGGATTAGTTGCGTGCAATTATTGTAATATTTCCAAATGGTTTTCATGTATTTTTCAAGTGGTAAAAAATGTGTTTTCAAATGATTTTGGTGTGTATAAAAATGGAAAGTGACTTTTTTATGGAAAATGGTGGTTTCTATGTGATGATTTGTGAAAAAAGTGTTTTAATGATGTTTTTATAATATTTGGAATGTGTATGTGAAAGTGATTATTTGTGTGACAAATGAAATGAGGAACTGAGCACAAAGGGAATCCCGAATATCTAGTTGGGAAATTAAATTAGTACGCTAGTGATTTAGAAGTAGCAAGCCCAAATTCATCTAGTGGATTGATACTAGTTGACTCAGAAGTGTAAATGCACGAATTCAATTAACATGATTTACAATTACAACAATAACTAAATTATGATTATGATTAGAGACTACTAGGTACTTGGGATGATCCCTCCTTATGGATCGTGAATGATAACACCATGGGTTATGGTTGCTAGACCATGTTTCACTGAGGTACGAGGTTTCTAGAGCTCCACTTGTGCTAGTTACCCTTAGGTATTTACCAATGGTGCTCTATTATAACATTATCTCTATGTGACATGGTTCCATAAATCATTATATAGTGGACCTTTTTTATACTTCATTTTGAATAATGTTTGTTTAGAAATGGTTTTCCTTGAAATTTTTTCCTTGAGAATGTTTTTTCTTAAATTTTTGTCTTGAAAATGTTTCAAAGGATTTTGTATAAATGGGTATGTTAATTTGTATTCTAATGTTGTAGCATATAATCTTTTATTTTGTTTGAAATACTACTAGAATTTGGATCACACATTTTATACACCTTTGGGTGCATGTAGACTTTTTTATGCCTGACCCAAGTGAAGGAAATATGTGTCGTGGTGTGGAAGATCCAGTTACTAGTCTTCCACTTGTTATAGGTGTTGGTGTTGGTGGCTTGAGGGTGATTCCCTCATGTTTCATGGAGGTTTTTGGGATGTTTTGGGGTTTCTTTTCTATTTTAGTATTTTGGTTTTTGGTTAAAGTTTCAAAACCTTGATTCTAGAAATTTTCATATCTTGCTTGGGTACATTATAAGTTATGGTTTATTGTTCTACTTTTTTCATTAATCATGGTTATAATAATGGGATAAATCATTCCCAAAACATTTTGTTGATACTCAGGCACTAGTTTCTTGCCCGTGGAGATCAGGAACGCCCTTTGGGCCATGCCACAGAATGGGTTGGATGGCACTCCATCTTGGTTCATAACAAAATGGCATTAGTGCAAGATGGTTCTTTAGAGGACCCACCTTACAGAGTTCCCTATGTTGTTTGGGATTTCAATGTATATGGAGTGGGATTGTTAGAGCTTGGGGTGTAGTTTTGGGGGAGTGTTTGGTTAATACTTTTTGGACCAAACCTTGATTTTCCACAGGAAGTCAAGTTTCCTTTGGTTTATTTGGTTCTTATAGGTTGTTTTGTGTTTGGAAAATGAAAAGAGAGTTTGGTAAATGGTCTAAGTGAGCTAATAGGTCCTGGAAAGCCATATAGAGATAGGGACATGGTCATAAAAGACTCTCTGTGGAGGTGGTGTGTCTGGCATATGGCCGCCAACCATATGTCCAAGTCACCCATTGACACTAGTTTCCCATTTTGTGTTGTTTTGGGTATTTATTGATTTTGAAAATTGTCTTGAAAAATATTGTTTTAAATAGTGAAAACTATATTTCAAGTGGCAATGATTTATTTTTGAGTAGGTGGAAAATGGATTTTTAGATTCATTTTGAAGGGTGCTTTAGAAAAGTGGACTTTTGTAAAATTATTTTTGGCTAAAGTGGTAATGATTTTATTGAGAATTAAGTTTTTGTAATCAAAACACGGGGCTTATCAAAATTGGTTGTTCAGAAAATAGAATTTATTTCCAAGAGGGTTTTGGAAACTTGTTTTAAATAAGAAGAGATGCGTTTTTAATTAAATGATTATTGAAAAAATGATTTTTTTGAGAAACTGAAAAATATTTTGAATGAGATGAAATGGATTATTTAATGGGATCCATATGATTTTATTTTTAGAAAATAATAAATGGTTTGATGTGTGGGATTTGAATGTGATTTTTGACTCGGTGGTGAGTGAGCTTCTAAAAGGTTTTCTGAATTTTTAAATTGGAAGTAAATTGAGAAGTTGAAATCATTGGTTGAATTTTTTGTCTTGGATTGTGAAAATATTTTTCTTTGAAATTTGGTATTCCTATGAGTGAAAAAATGTATGAATATGTGTGGTAGTGTGGATGATTGATGGCATGGGAAGATGAGTGCTGGAATTGGAACAAGTGGATGAGTGCTTAGATCGACATGAGGTAATGGGTTCCCAGTATGGCATGAGAATATGCATGTGTGAGGCTCCATGGAATACCATTGGTGAGTGTGAAAACCACCAATTTTTTCTTATTTAAAAAGTTATTTTAGGATAAAATTTGTAATGTTTTTATAGCCAGTGTTTGCGTGGATTGTTTTCTTGTAATTTGGGAATGATGTTTATGTGGTGTTTTGAGTTTGAGAACCATTGTTTATGAGTTGGTTTTGGTTGAGATATCATTTCTATGATTGGTTAGTGTTCACCCCCAAAAATTTTCTATGGATGCTCATGGTGTGTCCACAAGTGTTCCACCATTAGAAAACATTCTAGTTTATCAACCTAAGGATTTACTCCTTGAGTTTCAGAAGTAAAATCCTCCTCTCTTTTATGGTCAACTAGATCCTTCTAAAGTGGAAGAGTGGATGTGGAAAATTAAAAGGATATTCATTATCCTTGAGTTTCCTGAATTGTTAAAGGTTAAGTTTACTACATTTATGCTTGAAGATCTGACATGGAAGTGGTAAAATTCAGTTTCATAAATCAAACCTCGAGAAGATATTATCTAAAATTTATTCAAGGCTTCATTCATTTGGAAATATTTCTTTGAGGTAGTGAAGGTGAGAAAGATAATGTAAATGTGATGTATTTAGAAAGGTGATTGAATAGTGCTAGAATATTTTTTTCATTTGGTTAACATAGTTTATTATCTTCTAGAGTGGGATGTATATGATTTATCAAAAGCTCGACATTTTGAGAATGGCCTTCATCTTTGTCTACAGTAAAAGGTGTCATAGCTCTACTTAACCTCTTTTACTGGCATGGTGGGAAAAAATATTCATGTTGTGGTTGTGATAGTGGGAGTTATTGATGGAACCAGTCTTCCTCCAATATCTAAAAGTGGATAAGGGAATTCTTGTAATGATATGGGAAAGCTACCTGAAGCTATTGGTGCTGGTCATGGAATTAAAAATACCTCTTGATCTTTCTTCAGCTTCTTCTAAGAACAGGATCATGGCATGTCATCAGTTTAGAAAGACAAATCATAAGAAGTATTCATTCCTAAATTCTTTGAAAACCTACCATAACTGTGGATGTTTAGGTCACTTACATTTGTTATGTTGGGGTGTTTCCAGGAGGTGACATGGATCCAGTTTGCAGGAGTAGTGTGATGTTTGGGATCGGTTTAGAGTCCCTTTATATGTATGCCTATTCAATTGTAATGGTTATTTCTGGTAGTGTTTTTATATGTTGTTTCTCCTTCAATTGTAAAATTGTGTGTTTTGGATTTCCTATTATCTTTTGTTTTAATGGAAGTGTATTTTTTCTTTCAGAAAATTCTGAATCTTTCCATTTTAAATGGGGGTGTTCTTATTGAGTGTCTTGTCTCTACCATTTTTAATTAAAAGTGAAAGGTGATGATGAGTGTGTATCTTATTAATACCTATTTCAGTTTAAATAAGGAGTTCCAACCAAATATTTTTAGCTCCTAACTACGAGGTAATAGATGCTTTAGACATCAAATATCCAACCATAGGCCCCTGAGTGAAGCTGGTGTGTAGTCATGAATCTTAGGGGTGTAAGGGACCTCGATCTAGATTTTGTATTCATTAAAGTAATGGGGATAGTTTAAGATTTTATGTAGTTTCTTCCTCCTCTTGAAAGGTCTCATTTTATGGAATGAGGTGTAGAGGCCTCATATCCTTATTATGATCATTATGGATTGAGGAGTTAATCCTTGGTTATAAGGAGGTGCAACAATTAATTTTTCTTGGAATTTAAGTGGTGTGACTTTTTGGATGCAATATTTCAATTGGTTTCGCTTGTGAAGATATCCTTCATGAGTCAGTCTTGGTTTTAACCTATTTCTTGTGTTGGTGTTTACCTCATCAAGTTCTTTCCTCTTATGGTGGGGGTTTACTGGCCTATATGGAGAGTTTTTGGTTAACCCATGATGGGTTTCCCATGTCAATCTAATCTAGTTGGTTTCTCATGGTGAAGAGACCCACCTCATGTCTCATTGTGGTTTCTTCTAGTTTTGATCTAATCTTCTTGGTTTATAATGGTGGGAAGTCTGTTTCGGTCTCCCATGTTAATAATTCAATTTGGTTTCTGGCATTATTTTAGTGGGAGTTAATTTATATTTTAAGTTTTTAAATTTTGAGTTCCTCTCTATTTGAGGTAATGTTGGACTTTTTCAAAGATGTGATTCAATCCTTCCATCATTTCTTGGAAGTGGTTTGGGCTTGTTAGTTTATTCCTCGAGAGGTGGTATGAGTTTATTTTTGTGGTGGTTGATGTTTTCTTGATTTGAGAGTTTGAATCATATAGTTTTGGAAATAATTTTTCCTTGATTGATCAACTGGATAATTTTGTGGATTTCTAGGGGTAGAAAGCGTTATGATGGGGAGAATTGTCACACCTTAGTTTTTTTTAATTCTCTGATTCGGTTCATTTGTGGATCTTGGTTTTTCTCTCAAGTTTTTTCTGTGATGGGTTTAAATTTTGAGTCAATATCTTATTTATTATTGATCCTGTATTTATCCTTCAGTTTTTCTGAGAGTTTTTTTTGGTGAAAAATGGGAGTTGGGAGTTTTTGGGTTAATAGTAGGTGGTGCATGTTTGGTGCACAATTTGTCAAATCATGCACCCTTTCCCAGGAAACTGTGTAGTATTTAGTCATTTTTGGATTGTGGGAAACCACACAGTTGGTCTAAGGTTTTTAAACCATGAAAGATAATTGTGAGGCATGTACCTCTTGGATAGTGGAGGGCACATGGTTTCCTCACAGTTTGGAAAACTGTGTGGGAAAACTATGTGACTTGTCTAGGTCATTAAAAATTGAAAAATTCTATTTCTTTCCTCTTGAGATTTAACCTAAAACCCCCCATCATTATGCCCCATATGAAATTTTCATCCATTGAAGCTCCCTCCAAGATTCCTTGGATGTCTTGGGAATCATTCCTTATGTGGGTTTTACCTCATAAATTCAAGTATTCTTCAAGTAAGTGGTTTCTATCTTTATTCTTCCATCTTTATAGGGTTTTTATCCCTCTTTCTTGGTTTCTTATTTTTCTAGTGTATGTTTTAACTATAGGGGGTGTGGGTTATAGTTTTTAATTTTGGGGAATATATTGATGGTTTTTGGTTGATCTTACCTTTATAGGGTCTTATAGAGGTGTAGTTGTGATTTTCACCAATTTTTAGAAACCTTCAAGTGTGAGGTAGGTGGTTCGATGCTATAAAATTTTTAGACTCTTGTGAAATGCTTGATTGGTTTTATAAATGTGTTTTATGAATTTATTGTGTGGTGCGTAATGGGTTTTGGAAATATTTTGACATGCATGTGAGATATAAATGGTATTTTTAAAAGAAAAAGGGTATTGTTTGTATGTGATCTATTGTGGTGCTTCTTGGAAGTGTTTTTATAATTATGTGAAAGGTGAAAAAAATGTTTTAAGGTCACTTGAGGTGTGAATGTGTTGAGAGTGAGGTTTTAAAGAAAAATGTAATATCTAGTCATGTTGGTTTTTATTATGCACCTTTAAAATGTGATTTGTGAAATTGTGTAAAGCATGTGAATCACATTGTAAAGTGAAATTGGTTTATGTGTGAATTTGAATTGGTATTGGACCATGAAAATGGTTGTATTAATTGTGTTATTTTATTGTAATGTTTCCAAATGGGTTTCACGGGTTGTTCAAGTGGTGTAAAATGTGTTTTAAAATGGTTTTGGCTTGTGTAAAAATGGAAAGTGACTTTTTTTTATTGAAAATGATGGTTTCCATGTGACTATTTGTGAAAGAGGTTTTCCCAATGTTTTTATAATGTTTGGAACATGTTTGTGAAAGTGATGATTTGTGTGACATATGAAATGAGTAATTGAGGAAAAAGGAAATCTTGGGTATCTAGGTGGGAAAACTAGAACTAGTACGCTAGTGATTCAGAAGTGGAAAGCCCGGATTCTTCTAGTGGATTGACACTAGTTGACTCGAAAGTGGAAAACACCTAGATTCACTTTTCTTGATTAATGATTACAAAGATAAATAAACTATAATGGCGATTGGAGACAACTAGGACCTTGGGATGATCTATCCTAGTGGATCATTCATGAGAATGCTGTGGGTTGTGGTTGCCATAGCTTTTTTCACCAAGGTACGTGGTTTATAGAGCTCTACTTATGCTAGTTATCCTTAGGGATTTACCCATGTTTCTATATTGTGACATGATACTTATGTGACATGGTTTCATCCGTCGGTATATGGTGGACCTTGTGTATACTTTATTTTGAAGAAAGTTTTTTGTGAAATAGTTTTCCTTGAAACTATTTCCTTAAGAATGGTTTTTCTTAAATTATTTTCTTGAAAAGGTTTCAATTGATTTTGTATAAATACACATGTTAATTTTTCTTTTAATATTGTAACATGTAATCTTTTCTTCTGGGTGGAATCCTTCTAGGATTTTTATCACTCCATGCATACACCTTTTGGAGTATATAGACTTTGTTATGCATGACCCATCTAAAGGAAAGATGTGTCATGGTGTGGAAAATCTATTTTCTAGCCTTCCACTTGTTTCAGGTATTGGTGGTGGTGTCTTGAGGGTGATTCCATCATGTTGCACGAAGGTTCTTGAGACTTTTTTTTTGGTTTCCTTTACATTTTAGTATTTTGGTTTTTTTGTTAAAGTTATAAAAACTTGATTCTGGAAATTGTTGCACCTTGTTGGTTACGTTATTGGTTATGGTTTATTGTTATATTTTTTTTATTGATTGTGGTTATACTCATGGGTTAAATCATTCCCAAAGTATGTTGTTGATACTCATGCACTAGTTTCCAGCCCATGGAGATTGGGAACACCCTTCGGGCCATGCCACATACCAATTTGGGTGTTGGGTTGGATGGTACTCTGGCTTGTTTCATGACATTATATATAATTAATTATAATTTAGATATATAATGTTTATATATAAGTTATCAGGGAAATTCATAAAGTTTTTATAAATTATATAATAAATAAAAAATATAAACGAGTTTATATTTATGTTATGAAATTTTTATAATACTTAATTTGAATTATTTAAATTGAGGTCTTATTTGAAGAAATTATTTAAACCACATCAAAATGAGTTTTGGGGATTGGTTTGATTAAGGTTTAAATAATGATAAATATGCTATATTTAGATTATGTAAGTATTAATATAATAGAAATAGAAATAGAAAATGTTTATATTTCATATAATATCATATATTTAATTAAAATTTTATATAATGATTAATATGAAAGAGTTAATATTAAGAAATGAATATAAAAGTGTTTATATTCAAAATTATGTAATGCCCAAAAGTTTAGCTAAAATTATAGTGTTTATAATTAGATTTATTTATTATTCTTTTCATAAATGTTTATCTCATATATAAATTTACTAATTGTTCATTTATTTCAAAGTTATTCTCTTATTTATTATTCATAAATACCATTTTTATATTTTGAATATGTTTATTCTTTAGTTTAGAGTTGTTAAACTGCTTTAAAGTTATCATACAATCATCTAAGGAGTTAAATTCTAAGTGTGATAATGGATTTAGTTTTTTTTACCTTGAATTTGGATTGTATTGAGTTATGAGAATGAATTAATAAGTTAATTATAATTTCTATGTATTTGGTTTTATAGTTATGTTGTAATTGGGATCTCTCTTGAGTAAAGTGTACCTGGGTAGAGGGCCTTTGGGTTAGAATTCCCACAAGCCTAGAGGATTATGCCTTGTTCTAAAAATGTGTTTTTGACTATATATGGATCCATACTTACTCATATAGAGATTTTTATTTCATACAATTATAAGGATTTACATAAAAGTGCTTCATGTACCTTATGTATAAGATAAATTTGGATATGTATGAATATAGTTAGATTTTAACTTGGGTAAGTAACATAAGCTATGAGTTGTGTAAAGAGTTACACATTAATTTGATTTGAACATATTGATTTGTGGGAAGGAATATGATTCCAAAATAAATATAAAAAAGAATGCATACATAAAGGTAATAACATGAGATATAATAATGAGATCAAATTATCATAAAAAATACTAAGTATTATATTCATTATAAAGTGACACTTTTCAAGACTGAAATCATCCAACTAGGTAAGTCATGCTAGAGCTGAGTGCCCCTAGATTATCTTGTTTAAGGAATGTAAGTAATGAGTGACCCTAATAGTATTAGGTTCATGTTATTGGAACTATCTATGGGTTACACTTAGCCAGGAGTCCCTAATAGGACTAGGTTACTAGAGGAATAGAGTTGGGTTTATCCACTTGATAGATTGGATAAATAATTGTCCACTAGGTTATCTAAGAGTCATATATGATATTATTAGGATTATTCCCTACCTAATTAGATAATTAATGGAATAAACACTGAAGATACCCAAAACATAGTGAAATATGGATCTTGGACCACTAATTGGTATGGTGAACTTAAAATATTTTATCACTTTAGTGGAATACCAATTAATAAAATCCCTTTTTTAAATGTTTTTAAAACACGATACTCATATGATAAAATATTATATTATTTATTCATAAAATTAACATCATCAAACTTATCCTTGAGATTAATACTTGAAAAGGAAAAAATTAATGTAAGAAACCCCTAAGATTATAAACATAAGAAAATTTCTTAAGGAGAAATTATTTTTGTTTGAGAATAACCTTTTTGATTAACCAAAAATTTGAATTCATTCAACAATTAGAATCAATATTCTTATAATAATCATCACATTATTCACTTGAGGTTTCAAATGCATTGGATAAAAAATTTCCTATGGTTTTTTTAGTTTCCACTCATATATTCAATTTGATTGGGTATGTCAATTAATTAGTGAGACTATAGGTTTATTAAAAGATTATTTTGATTAAGGAATTAATTCTATATTCATTGATGGAATTTTTTTTTTCAAGGTGAATGTATGACATCCCTGCTTTTTATTACACAATTAAACATAATTTATTACATAAAATTTACTTGATACAACATATAAGATCGAGAGGTCTAGTGTCTTTGGGGATTAGGATCATTAAATAACAACTTAAAACATGAAATAAAACATCTTTATTGAAAACTTACTTTACATGACCACTACATTCCCTCGTACTTAGCATTGCATGGGATAATCTGAAGACATGCATAAGAAAAGGGTGAGATATAAAGCCTAGTAAGGGAATAATCATGGAATAAAATGAGAAATACAATACATGTTAGACAATAGAAATATAAATAGAGCACAATAGAATCATAAACATAAAGGCATGATAAATCATGATAATCATAACATGGAAATGTGGCAACAACACTTAACATGGAATTAGCATGAGCCAAGGCTCATTGTATATGGAGCATGAGTAAACCCTCATTTCACACAGAGCATGATTAAAACCTCGTTGCACTTGAATTAGGACGAGTAAACACCCATTGAACATGAAGTATCATGATACTATACTTTACCCAATGAATTTGAGCACTATAAGTGTTCACCCTTCTTAAACATTTCATTTCATGCATAAGTGTGCCACATGGATAATAAAAAATTGAATCATTCAACATAATATTTTATTCCACGATAAATGAATGTGGAATACATACATGAAACTCTATAAACAATAAGTAAATGTTTATAAATGTGAATACCCTTGATAGATAAATGGGCATGGTATTCACTACATAATGACTTTGGCTTGGAAAAGCGCGGTGCAATTTCGGCAGCATAACGACGTGACATAAGAACTCATAAAAATGGTTGATGAGAGAGAAAGGGGTGTCTCATCATATTTAAATGACATGTACAGTAAGGGTGTCATATAGATACATTTCACAAAAAATTTAATATAATTTATATTTATGATACAAAATAATTTCTTGAAAGTAAATGAGGAGAGAGAAATTCCTTTCGGAATTTCGGCATAGTAACGGGTGTACATGAGAAGAATTTAATGAGAGATAAAGACGTCTCCCATCATTCAAAAATAAAGAGGGAAGTATGGGGGAGGTGTGAAACCATACCCCAACATTTATAATTTAAATTAAAAGTTCATAACAATTTAGAGAATATTGGAAAAAAATGAGAAAGGAAGAAAAACCCTTACTTGGAAGTGTGCTTCCAAAGGCTTGAGAGAGGCTTGAGAGAGGCTTCTTGGGAGCTTGGGGAACCTTGTGAGGATTATAGAGAGAGGAGTTCATAGGTTGTATGAACTCCAAAGGCTTTGAGTGAGGAGGAAGTGGGAGCTTGGGTGGGTTTATATAGGAAAGGTGAGGGAATTTTTTATTATTTAGGTTTGGGACACCTCACATTAAACTAATCCAAACGACAAACCAGCCCATGGTTTTTGTGCATGTTTTTTGGAAAAGGAAATTTTAAAAAAATATTTTATATGTAAAAAGTCCGAACTTCTTAAAATAATGGGGTTGCTTATGTGGAGGTGAGTCACACTCCCAAGGAAAACAATTTAAAAAGACAAAATGTTTAATAAGTCTTGAAGGGTCCACTAAAGGTTTTTAAAATAAATAAAAAAACCCAAAATCACATTATTTTAGTGGTAAAACATATATTGTCCGAACATAAAGTTTATAGTATTTTATTATATCACTATTGGGTCATTATGATGTCATAAAACACATTATATATTTAAACGGTATTAAATTTTTACTCAAAAATTTGACTGTCTTAGAAAATTATGAAAAATTCACCATTGGATAATTTCGACATCCTAATTATAGAAAAAATATTTATTTTATCTAAATAATTTTCTAAATATATTAATTTTCACTTTTAAAATAAAAACCGACATTTATCGAAAATTCATGGGTTTTGACAAAAAATGGATTTCAAACCTTAATAAAAATTACAATTGCATTCATAAAATTATACGATCATTTATATTTAATAAAAATTAATTTAATAATAATAATAATATTTTATTAAAAAATTATTTAATTCAAAAATCCATTAATTCATCAAAATAGATTTCTTAGTTGAACTTTAACTAAAAATACTATTTGAGCTTTAAAAACTATTTACAAGGTAACAATAATAAAATGAAATTATATTCATTATTATATAAAAAAATAATGTACATAACCATAGTACTAAGGTCTTTTTTCATAACCCCTTATAACACCCACATAAGACCAAAGAGTAAGGCGTGTGATGGTGAAAGACTCTTGGGGTGGCTCAGATAACATTACTCGGGTGTTAATCTCTATCAACTTCCATTTCTATCATAGGCGGTCCCGCTCGAGATTAACATATTAAATATTGGCTTGAGCTTGGTCAAGAGTGAATCCCAAAGACGCAACCTCCTTTCCGAGCTTTTACAAATGGTCTTCGTATGAGGCACGTCTACTGGATGAGGCCATTGCTTTCTCTATGTGAGCAAATTGGATTTGTTAAAGCCCTATATTTATACTAATCATGTGATCACTATTCAATGGCTATATTAGCAACATTCACAATTATTAACAGTATTTTAAAATCCAAAAACATAAAACCAAAGAATTTGACATTTTATATAATCATTTTACATAAAGATACACTTAATTAGATCAAGAGGTATTTCCATTAATAGAAGTTTGGTTCGTTACAATCTTCCCCCCTTAAAAAAATTTTACCTTAGAAATTCCTTTTCCCACACTAAAATAGATGTGGGTAACTCTACTTCATAATTTACTCTAATTCCCACATCGCTTCTTCAAACTTGTGGTTTCTCTATAACACCTTGATGAGGGGCATTGTCTTATTTCGTAGAAATTTTTCTCTACGATCTAAGATCTTTATTGGTTGCTCCTCATAAGAAATATCATCCTTTAATTGTACCACCTCTGAAGAGAGTACATGTGAAGGGTCCGGTATGTAATTCCTTAAGAGGGATACATGAAAGACATCATGTACTTTATACATGGTAGGTGGAAGTGCTAGTAGATAGGCCACAACCCCGACAAGATCAAGAACCTCGAAGGGGCTGATGTACCTTGGACTTAACTTACCTTTCTTTCCAATCCTCATGAACTTCTTCCACAGAGATATGCGTAGAAATACCATGTCTCCAAATTTAAACTCAAGGTCTCGTCAACAGTTATCTGCATAACTCTTCTATCGACTCTGGGATACCTTGATATGTTGTTGAATGGTTTTCACCTTCTCTACCATTTCTTCGACCATTTCTGGTCCAACCAGTTTACGCTCACCAACCTCATCCCAACACACCAGTGTTCTGCACCTTTTCCCATAAAGGGATTCATATGGTTCCATTTGGATGCTCGAGTGGAAACTGTTATTATAAGAGAACTCAACCAAAGGAAGATTTTGTTCCCATCCCCCTTTAAAGTCCATTGAGAATGCTCTCAACATGTCCTCAAGTTTTTGGATAGTCCGCTCTGATTGAACATCAGTTTGAGGATGATAGGTCTTACTAAAGTTTAGTTCAATATTTAGAGCATGTTGAAGACTCATCCAAAACATAGAGGTGAATCTTGGATCTCGATCAGACACAATAGACAGTGGTACTCCATAAAGCCTTACCACTTCCCTAATATATATCCATGCCAGTTGATCCAATGATAAATCCTCTTGAATAGAAATGAAGTGTGTATCCTTTGTAATATGATCCACAACAACCCAGATTGCATTGTTGCCTTTGGATGTCTTCGGAAGTCCAGTGACAAAGTCCATGGTGATGTTCTCCCATTTCCATTCTGGTATATGAAATGGTTGCATCATCCCCTTAGACTTCTGCCTCTCTACCTTCACTTACTGACACACCAGTAACTTTGATGTATATTCAGCGATCTCCTTCTTCATATTATCCCACCAAAATTTGTCTCGGAGATCTTGATACATCTTTGTGCTCCCTGGGTGAATAGAGAAATTTGAACTATGTGCATCATCCAAAAGTTCCTTCTTCAGCTCCGGACTTGATGGAACACATAATCTTTTCCCAAACCACAAAATTCCTTCTTCATTAACATTAAACTCCAAGTATTTCCCTTTTCTGATAGATTCCACTTTTTCCTAAATTCCCACATCATCTTTTTGAGCATCTTTTAACCTTTCCAAAAGTTATGGTTGAGCAATAATTTGTGAAAGGATTGATTATGTTTCCTTCTTTATGATTCTCATGTCCATATTCATCAAATCTAAGAAGATTTGATCCTTTTCAATTCTCATCAATGATAGAATCGCTGGGTCCTTTCTACTTAGGGCATCCACCACCTTGTTCGCTTTCCCAAGGTGGTAATGGATTGAGTAGTCATAGTCTTTGATCAGCTCTAACCATATTCGTTGGCACATGTTCAACTCTTTCTGTGTGAATATATACTTGAGGCTTTTGTGGTCCGTATATATTTCACACTTCTCCCCAAAGAGATAATGACACAAATTTTTCAAAGTGAAGATCATTACAGCCAACTCGAGGTCATGTGTTGGATATTTCTATTCATAAACTTTCAATTGCCTTGAAGCATAGGAAATGACTTTGTCATTTTTCATCAACACACATCCCATGCCCTTCTTCTAAGCATCACTAAATACCACAAAACGTTCTCCAGTTGTGGGTAAAGTGAGCACGAGCGCAGTGATGAGCCTCCTTTTCAACTCCTTGAAGATTTCTTTGCATTCATCAATCCAAGAAAACTTTAATCCCTTCCAAGTTAGATTGGTAAGAGGGTTGGGCAATCATGAGAAATTTCTCAAAAATCGTTGATAATATCCAGCTAACTCCAAGAAGCTACGGATATCCATTACCGATGTTGGCCTCGACCATCCATCAATTTCATCTGTTTTGGAGGGATCCACAAATATCCCATTGATTGTGATGATATGGACCAAGAATGAGACATCCTTCAACAAGAACTCACACTTACTTTACTTTTCATAGAGCTTCTCCTTCCGCAAGGTCTCTAGTATAGTTATTAGATGCTCCTAATGATCCTCCTTGGTTTTAGAGTATATCAGAATATCATCTATAAAGACTACCAAAAAATTGTTGAGGTAATATCTAAGGAATATATTCATCAAGTACATGAAGATTTATGGAGCATTAGTGAGTCTTAAAGGCATTAATATGAATTCATAGTGTCCGTATCTTGTACTAAAAGCAGTCTTGGGGATATATTCATTCTTCAACCTTACTTGATAATATCCCTACCATAAATCCACCTTGAATAAGTATTTTTCTCCACGTATCTGATCGAACAAGTCATCAATTCGTGGGAGATGATTCTTGTTCTTTATCATGATTTTGTTGAGCTCATGATAATCGATGAAAAGGCACACTGACCCATCATTCTTCTTGATAAAGAGGACTGGTGCACCCCATGGTGAAGCACTTGGGCAGATAAACCCTTTATCCAGATTCTCTTGTAGTTGTTTCTTCAGCTCCTCAAGCTCCACAAAATCCATTCTATACGGAGTCTTGGATATTGGAAATTCCCTAGGTATAAGATCAATTGAGAATTAAAAATCTATTCTAGGAGGAAGACCAAGAAATTCCTCAGGAAACACTTCAGTGAATTCCCTCACAATAGGCATGTCTTCTAGGATGGTTGCCTCCTTAGACTCAATCATCTGAGCTAAATACACATGCTCATAGGGTAGTAATATCCATGCTTGAGACGATGTATCTAAAGAAGATTTGTCTTTTTCCTTGCACTTGTAAAGAATCGGGGGTTGATTCTCCACATGGAGAGTGATTTCCCTCTCATGGAAATTTATGTTGGCTCTATATAAGGAAAGCTAATCCATGCTAATAATTGAATCAAATTCCACCAGAGAGAGTATGAATAGGTTCTCTAGGAATTTCAATCCACAAATTATGACAGGGGAGGAGTTATATTCATGGGATGCAATTATTTCCCCATTTTTCGTACTCACCGAAATCTTCACTTCCATGACTTGTGGTGGTGCTGGGATTGTTATACTAAACTTTAGAGATATAAAAGAATGCATAGAACCTGAATAAAAAAGTATGTTTGCTATTCTTTAATGAATAAATAGCATACCTATCACCACTTTGTTGTCGGGGTTCACTTCGGAAGTAGTGATAGAAAAAGCTCACCCTTGCTGCCTTGGAGGTTGTTGGTTGCCTATGAAAACCCTTTGGTTAGGGAACTGATTTACAAGATGCCTTGGTTATTTGCTATTGTAGCAATGAACCACACGTTGAGGTTCAAATAGAGTGTTCCTCTCCTCTATCACAACCGCAAGTCTTTCTTGTCGACATTTAATATCCAGGCGCCCTTCTCTTCCACACTTAAAGCATTTTCTCATACCCTTCAGGCAATTTCCAGGGTGCTTCTTTCCACACCTTTGACAAGTGGGGTGCTGGATCTTCTTAGCACCGTTGAATTTATCCATCGAACCACCAACATTGAAGTCCACCTTATGATTCTTATCCCCATGATACCTCTGAGATTCTACGATCTCCATTTTGACCTTGAGGGAACATCATACAATTTCCTCATAGCTTTCAAAGCCATGGATCTCCAACGCTTTCCGCAGGATAGGTTTTATCCCACCAAAGAAGAGGTAAACCTTTCATTCGGGGGTAAAGACAAAGATAGAGGCGTATCATGAAATCCTTATAAAGTTTTCCTCGTATGATCCAACAAATTTTTCGTTTTTTTTCTTGAGGTCATGGAATTCCCTTTCCATCTTAAGCCAGAGGGTGCATGGAAAATATTTATCGAAAAAAAGCTTTCAGAAATCCTTCCATTCCAACACCTCGATCCCCTCCTCAGGCTTCGTATTTTTGATCAACGTCCACCATTGATCAGCTTCACTCTCCATATGATAAGCATCCAGGAGAACCTTCTCTTATTTAGAACATTGAAGGATAGAGAATATCTTTTCAATGGAGTTGATCCATTGTTTAGCGATTGAGTGATCAGATGATCCATTAAAAGTAGGAGGCCTTTGTCTCATGAAGCTCTCGATAATGACTTGTTATTTCTTAGGGGGGGTTGAACATTTATCTTGACCCATGTTTCTATTCAAAGCTTGAGTTAGCTAATATATAAGCATGACAAAGTTTGAGATTCCTGCCCCCATTGGATTGGGTATCTCATTGGTACAGTCATCACATTGATCTTCACATCGGTTGTTAGCCCGAGTCCTTATATTACCGGCCATTGGCTGGAATAAAAAAAAGTTAGGGGTAACACATAAAGGGTAATACAAGGACAAAACTAATGACTTATAAATAACTTTTATTTCCTTAACATATGAATCTATTGGCTTCAGTCTATGTTATCCATGATCTACTTTCTAACATATATTATTAGGGCATTTCTTTATCTCTTAATAATGGTTCATAATAAGCTTATGAATTTACCAAAGCATATCCCCTAGGAGTGTCGTAACCAAGAGTGAAGCAAGGCCTGTTTTAATGCACCAGTTGCTGTTCGAGTCTAGCTCAAAGCAGTGTTTTTGGGTTTTACCCCTAGGATACATCTGTGCCAGAGCCACCTCTACCTGCTTGTATCTAGACCAGGATGTATTTTCTTGATAAACCACTTACTAAATACTCACCAAAATTTAGGTATGTTTTTATTATACTTATTATTGTCTCTAAGGCTTTACTAAGTTTTTCTAATCCTAATCCCAAAAATAACTAAATCTGTCATCTGATACCAACTATGACAACCCTACTTTTTATTACACAATTAAACATAATTTATTACATAAACTTCACTTGATACAACATAGAATATCTAGAGTTATAGTGTCTTTGAGGCTTAGGATCATTACATAACAACTTAAAACATGAAATAAAACATTTTTATTGAAAACTTCCTTTAAATGACCACTACATTCCCTCATACTTAGCATTGCATGGGATAACCTGAAGACATGCATAAGAAAAGGGTGAGATTTAAAGCCCAGTAAGGGAATAATAATGGAATAACATGAGGAATAAAATACATGTTAGACAATAGGCATATCAATAGATCACAAGATAAACATAAACATAAAGGCATGATAAATCATGATAATCATAACATGGAAATGTGGAAACAACACTTAACATGAAATTAGCATGAGCCAAGGCTCATTGCACATGGAGCATGAGTAAACCCTCATTGTAAATGGAGCACGAGTAAACCCTTGTTTCACTTTAATTAGCATGAGTAAACACCCATTGTACATGACGTATCATGATACTATACTTTACCCAATGCATTGGAGGGCTATAAGGGCACACCCTTCTTAAACATTTCATTTCTTGTATAACTGTGCCACATGGATCATAAAACATTGAATCATTCAACATAATATTTTATTCCATGATAAATTAATGTGGAATACATGCACGAAACTCTTTAAACAATAACTAAATGTGCATAAATGTGAATAACCCTGATAGAGAAATGGGAATGGTATTCACTACACAATGACTTTGGCTTGGAAAAGCGCGGTGTAATTTCAGCAGCATAACGACGTGACATAAGAACTCATAAAAATGATTGATGAGAGATAAAGGGGTGTATCATCATATTTACATGACATGGAAATTAAGGGGGTCATATAGATACATGTCCCAACAAATTTAATGGAATTTGAATTCATGATACAAAAGAATTTCTTGAATGTAAATGAGGAGAGAGAAATTCCTTTCGGAATTTTGGTATAGTGACGGGTGTACATGGGAAGAATTAAATGAGAGAGAAAGGGGTATACCATCATTAAAACATAAAGAGGGCAGTATGGGGGAGTTGAAAAACCATACCCTAACATTTATAATTGAAATTAAAAGGGAATAAAAATTTAAATAATATTGGACAAAAACGAGAAAGGAAGAAAAATCCCTTACTTGGAAGTGTGCTTCCAAAGGCTTGAGAGAGGCTTCTTGAGAGATTGGGGAACCTTGGGAGGATTATAGAGAGATGTTTGAAGAGTTATAATTAACTAAAAATTCTTTTAATGAGGAGAAAGTGGGATCTTGGGTGGGTTTATAGAGGAAAGGTGAGATAATTCTTTATTATTTATGTTTGGGACACCTCACATTAAACTAAACCAAACCACAAAACTGCCCATGGTTTTTGCACATTTTTTTTGACAAAGGGAAGTGGAAAAAAATATTTTATAAGGCCAAAGTCCGAAATTATTAAAATAATGGGGTTGCTTATGTGGAGGTGAGTCACACTCCTAAGGAAAACAATTTAAAAAGACAAAATGTTTAATAAGTTTTGAAGGGTCCACTAAAGCTTTGTAAAAAAATCAAACAAACCCAAAATCACATTATTTTAATGGTAAAACATGTATGGTCTGAACATAAAGTTTATAGTATTTTATTACATCACTATTGGGTCATTATGATGTCATAAAACACATTATATGTTTAAACGGTATTAAATTTTTACCCAAAAATTTGACTCTCAGAAAATTATGAAAAATTAACCATTGGATAATTTCAACGTCCTGATTCCAGAAATAATATTCATTTTATCTAAATAATTTTCTAAATATTTTAATTTTCACTTTAAAAATAAAAACCAACATTTATTGAAAATTAATGGGTTTTGACAAAAATGGCTTTCAAACCTTAATAAAAATTACAATTGCATTCATAAAATTATAGGATCATTTTTATTTAATGAAAATTAATTTAATAATAATAATAATTATATTTTATTAAAATATTATTTAATTCAAAAATCCATTAATTCATCAAAATATATTTCTTAGTTGAAATTTAACTAAAAATACTATTTGAGCTTTAAAAACTATTTACAAGGTAACAATAATAAAATGAAAGTATATTAATTATTATATAAAAAAATAATGTACATAACCATAGTGATAAGGTCTTGTTACATAACCCCATATAAGACTCACATAATACCAAAGAGTAAGGTGTGTGATGGTGACAGACTCTTGAGGTGGCTCGGATAACATTGCTTGGGTGGTAATCTCTATCAACTTCCATTTCTCTCATAATTGGTTCCACTCAAGTGTAGAAAATTCAAGCTCGACTTGGGCTTGGTCAAGAGAGAAGCCCAAAGGCACAACCTCCTTTCCGAGCTCTGACAAATGGACTTTGTATGGGGTATGTCTATTGGATGAGTCCATCACTTCCTCTATCTAAGTAAATTGGATTTGTTAAAGTCCTATATTTATACTAATCATGTGATCATTGTTCAACCACTATATTAGAAATGGTCACAATTATTAATAGTATTTTAAAATCCAAAAACATAAAACCAAAGAAGTTGAAATTTTATATAAACATTTTACATAAAGAGACACTTAATTTGATCCAGAGGGATTTCTATTAATGGAAGTTTGGGTCGTTACAGAATGTGTTCAAGAAAATTTTACTTGATATTGTCAAAGTGTTGAGAATGTTTGAATTGGGAATGTGATTTCTAAGTTCTTTTTATACATTAATAATGTGAGAAGGTAAAAGTTAAAACCAGAAGAAGAAGAGTTAATTGGAAATTCCAAAAATGTTTCTTTAAGTATTCAGTCAAGGTCATTGAGACTTAATGGTAAAATCAGGAAGGAAAGAGTAATGATTCCATAGTATGGAATTTTACAAGTTACCTAAAAGGGTCCATGAAACTCCAATAAGTTTCAATATCAGGTATCAGTGTTATAGAAATAAATTATTTGGTTTTGAAGGGTATATGGAATAAAATTTATACTTTAAAAATGTTATAAATATACAAGAGTTTAAAACCAATGGAAAAATTTATATATCTTGTAGTTTGAATTCAAGTGATAAAGAAAATATTTAATATATAAAATATTTGAATGTAAATGAGTTTATTAACTATATATAGAAATAATTAAAGGATGTGTATAATTATTTCATTTTTCTTATATTATAATAGTATTTAATTGTTAAAAAGAAGTTGTTATGAAAAATATGATATTATGAATTCAATACACTTGGTTTATGATTAATCAAATTTTGTAACATGTTTTAGGATGAAGATAAGGATAAAAATGTTTTATCCAGGATAAAAGTGGTTATCCAAATGTTTGTTAAAATACGGAGAATTGAGATTCTACCACCCATTAGTGACATATTTTAATGAAAGTGTTATTTTCTAACAAAAAGGAGTTTGTGTATTTTATCATGATATTTTGAGAATATTATAGTGTCTTAGAGGATATTGGGAGTATGTTTGGGCTTATATAAGTTCAAATTTAGTAAATAAAATATTATGATATTTAAAATTCAAAGTTAATTCCACTTAATATCCTAAAAGAGTTTAGGTTATGGTGGTAAGGATAAATGTAAAGAGTTACATTTAGTTATTGTAACAAGTGAATGCCACTTTATCCTAAATGATTTTAGTATGTTTTGGTAAGTGGTAATGTTAATAGTTACATTATCTACCAAAATAATTCCGGGAAACATTTTGATGGAATATGAAAAAAATGATGATGATATACTTAGAAAATGTTTGAAGTAGATAAAAAATTTGACATCATAACATTTTATGTTGTGGACTTAATGATTTTGAATAAGTTTAAATATTTGGGCATTAGAAATATAATTCCTAAATCTCATAATTATTCAAACTTACTTTATTTATAGATGTTACTCACTAAATATTTTATTAAGAGGGTTATATTAGGTGGTCAAATAGAGTTATGGATGTAATTATAAAGATATGTAATGATTTTAACAAAACCCCTAAAAGTACAGAAAAAATAAGGCTATTATGGAATTCTATCATATATGATATGTTAGACATGCTCTTATGTATGGTTTTGTAAATTATTATTAAAGGAGTTTAAGAATGTAAAATTAAAGTTCTCAATAGATTATGATCATATTTTTTGTCAATAAGTATGTCAATATGTGTGTTGAGTGATGAAGGAAGATAAAAATGATTATGATGAAGATTCTTCCTATACATTGAAGGGTAAATAAGAGTGAAGTTGTTGTTTGGCGAGTATCCTATATATCAGATGATTATATAACTAGTTTATAAATAATTAAAGACAAGTATTGAGAGTATTATCTATTAAAGTGTATATTTGAGAAGTGGGGTATCTAGATATTAAATACCTTATAAATATTTTTTATAAAAGGTAAAAATTTGATGATATATTTAAGAATCCATTCAAGGATAGTTCAACATAAAGACTTCTAAATAAAGTGAGAAATATCACTTGAATGAAGGATATAATCGGTTGAAATTTAATTTTTAATTTAAGGTTTAGTAAAAATATATGAAAACACTCAAAGAAGTGTTTATATTCTATAAAATACTTTGGATTTTAATTTTAATAGGTTTGAGAAGACTTATTGAATTCTTGAATTTGTTTGATTTTTTTTGAATTTTTCATAACTGATTAGAAATTACTTTAGGAGATTTGATAAAATTATGAGTTGAGTATGAAAATATATCTAAGTATCTCCATGAATATGATTTTTATATCCAAAAAGTTATAAAATTGATAAATTCACAAACCTTACTCAACACATAAGGTTTTTATGTATGAGTAGTATGGAGTTGGAATACTGGAAATGACATGGTAGTTTTCTACATATGTATGGTTTTAATATACATAGAAGTTAAAATATAGGAAATTATCATATGAATATTATATTTCTTAGAAGTACATATTTGGTAAAGTACTGATTCTACCCTATGATACATAGTTTTTTTGATGTGTAGATGAGGTGAAAAATGGAAAATAAAGTGATGAATATGATTTTTGAGTTCATACGTAAGTTTTTTTGTAGAATCACTCTAGAAATTTGGAAAGGCATTATACACATAACATTTTTTATGATATATAATATTTTATTCAATGAAGTAAAATAAATAAAAAAATTTAATAAATCTTATGTGAGAGATGTGTACGTTTTTATGATAAAATATAAAATTTATATTGGAGCTTAGAAATAAATAGAGTAAAAGATAAAAATCTTATGCAAAATGTAAGGATTTTAAAAACCTTAATAAAGACCAAGAAAACTACTGAAATATGTAATTTTATAATCCCAATACTTTACACTGGTATTTAATATATTCTGAGATATGTGTAAGTTATTTTTTAAGGATAAGAAGAGATTCATCTAAGGTAAAAACCTTATGCAATGCATAAAGATGTTCAACATGATATATATAAAGTGATAAATTGAAAATTGGAAATGTATTAATGACTCACACTATGGTATGTAAGTTTTTATATAAATTATTTATGTTTTTATACATGGTGAAATGTGAGGTTTTTGGAGTTAGAGAATTTATAAAATTAAATATTCTAAAGAATTATACAAATTTAGATGATGTTGAAGATGTTATCAAGTAGATTAAACATCACAAATGGTTTTTTTGAATCAAGATGAATGATTGAGAAATATGATCTTCACATTGAGAAAAATAAGATCAAGCTAAGATGTAATATAGAAATTGGGGAGATGATTTCCATGTTTGAGGTGTTGTTCCATGCCACAACTATCGTGATACATATTTTTATGCAGTTATGGAAATTGTTTGACTGTGATTTATATATATATTTTTTGAGAAAGATAATACCAAGACTTTTGGAAGAATAAATAGAGATTTATTAATCTTGGATAAAAATAAGAAATAAATGAGAAAAGTGTATTCTCATAATACTAGTGAAGACAAATAATTAATGCTAAATAATATGCGTGGGAGCACACCCACATGATATAGTTGAAGAAATATTCATAGATCATGGAACCAATATTGATAGAAATATTTTATATATAAATAATATAGAAAATATATTCTACATATCCTGAATATACAAAACAATAAATCCAAGCTATTTCCACAGTCTTATTGCTACAATTTTAATAACTGTGTCAAAAATGGATTATAGTCATGGTTTTGTGAAACTGTGGCCATAAGTATATACTATGACCACAATTTCATAAAATCATGAACATAGGTTTACATAAAAGGATTATGGACTTGGTTTTTTAAAACTACAGTGATAGTTTAGCCCTATAGACATGGTTTTGGAAAACTGTGGTAACATATTAACCACTGCCATGGTTTTGAAAACCATGGATATAGACATTCTAAATGTGTTTAAAAAAATATTTCATAATAATAATAATAAAAATAAATTAATTTTAAAAAATTTAAATAATTAATAACTAATAAAACATAAAAATATAATTATACTTCATGAAATAATATATAGGTTAGTGGGTAAGACTCTGTCTCTTATGTGAGGTTTTAGGTTTGTGTCCTACAAAAGTTTTATTTTACTTTAGCCTATTTATATTATTCTAAAACCATGTAAATAGGTAAACACAACCTATTTAAATGATTTTATAACCATTTAATAAGACCAAGACCTAATTCATTGGAGATAACACCCATGGTTTCTGAAAGCATGACTATAGGATATGAAAATGATTTTGAATTATGGAAATAACTAATTTCTCTAGCAGTGATATAAACGATTATAAGAAGAAATTGAATGAATAGATGTGAAGAAGAGAGTTGAGAACCTGATACTTATCTATATAATAAGATCATTTTGGGAATTGAATAAGAAGAAGAAAAATAATAAGAATAAGACAAACTGATTTCAATTTTCATATCTAATTAGTCAAAGTAGAAGGAGAATAATATGAATCCCTACAATACCTAGTATTACAAAAGTTAGAAACATTGAGAAAGAAGGAAAAAAAATAATATTTGAGGAAGTATGATGTGCATGAAATAATATAAATATACCATTGAAAAATAAAGGAATTGAAAATACTATAAGAGACACCAATGATCATATCATGTGTAAGATCTAGTTTCTTAGTAACTAGAAGAGACCAAGTTTTATACACTCTAGTAGATTATTAAAAGGTAGTCAGAGACTCTATTGAGGAAGAAGATATGATTACTTTGATGTAGTGACATCTTAGAGATCAAAATATATCCTTTTCATCAGGTTTGGAAGAATGTTTTTTAATACTAGTAAGGATACTAGAGACTAACTATAGTCACATAATACTTTTACATATATTGTTATATGATTTTTAACATAGATATAAAATATACACGACCAAAGGATCGAGAGACCAAGTGTATTTGGATAGCTAGGTATATAAAAAAATAATAGGAAACTAAAATAAAACTTTTTTATTTTCCATAATGTTCTCCTAAAATTTTTCATCTCCTAAAACTATATGGGATAAATTGGGGAATACATAAAAAAAGGGGTGATCAGTTTTTTTGAGTTCCCATTGGTTATTCATCGGCATTTGGTTCGGTGGCGGTGGTGGTGCTGATGACCCGTGACAGTGTTGATGTGATGACAATGTGTTAGTGATGATGAATGGAGACATTATTTGATCACTTCATGGTGCACTGATGATTTTTCATGGATTAATTTTGGGTGATGTTTCTCTAGGGTCGAGGGTGGTCTGTGGATGTAGTCTCGTTAGATAGTGGGCACATGGAGGTGCTGGTCTGAAGGGAGCCAATTGTGTTTATTTCAAATTTGAACTTTTGGATGATTTATGTTTGAATTTTGAACTTGAATTTTGAAATCATCTGGAATGGAATTTATTGTTACAAATAAATCATAAATTGGATTTTAGAAAATTCTAAAAATGGGGTTTGAGGTATAAATCCTAATATGGGAATAAACATGATGGAGAAACATAAAATATCAATAAAAAGGAATTACATGATATCATAAAGAGTAAAGGATCATGAATAATCATATATAAGAATAAATAACATGGAATAAAAAGATTATGGAATCATAGTAATGTGGTAGTAGGATAAAGCGTGAAATTATCATAAGTCAAGGATAAATTCCAAGACAACATCACATGGTGGATAAAGTACCATCATGGATTAGGTTCACTCATTAATACTATAAATATCATATCATGATACAAAAATATTACATAATTCATCGAATCATTATCTAAGTGCACCCATCATAACATGAACTTGCTTATGTTTGCTAAAAAAGGAAATCAATCGTAAGAAATAAACATAAGAATTACCCATGGGAAGAAATGGGTTACATAATCTTTCCTCATATCATAATAAAATGATATTTCATAATGATTCCAAATAGAAGAAGGAATTAAATGTTTCAAATGTTTATATCTAAGTACATAAGCATAGGTCTCAAAATTGTGAGCATTATGTAAAAGTATTAAGGGATAGAAAAGTCCCCCTTAATCAGGTTTGATTTTAAAGAAGGAATTTGAGAAAAGAACTTAAGGTATGAATTACCATATCAAAGGAAGGGATAATAAGGTAGGTATATATGTAATATACATATATAAATAATTTATAATCATTTAATAACATCATATAGAGAGATAAAGTGAGTTATATAGTGTGAGGTCATATCCTAAAGAAAAAGTGTGGTTCAGAGATATCCCTTACCTTATGTTCTAGAATCGTTCTACACTCGCACTTAACATCCTAGATAATAAAATTAGATTAATTAATAAATTAATTATGAAAAATTTTCATCTATATTTTATTTACTATAATTTTATTATGTTCATTTATAACCATTTAAGTGAGATATAATGTTTAATTTCTTTGCTCTGAGGGTGTTCATTTAATGGTTCCAAGGTTGGATCACTTGTGGATAATTATTGAAGTTCTTATCAAATAGGAATATAAATCCAGAAGTGAAATAAAATGGTATCCATGTACTTATATAAATTTAAATGGTACCAAATACCCATTTGTGTTCCATCATATGGGAAATTCATTTAGAAAAAATGTTAATTTTAAATGGTTAGTTTATTTAAGAAATTTTACCTACCATCATGAACTATTATAAATTTTTTAATATTATGGATATATATTAATTAAATAATGTAAAAAATATGTAATATAAATATTTAGGTCATTTTAAACCATTATAAGTGAATTTAAACCTTCCATGAAGTCAATAAAAAAAAATGAAAACTCATCACCCACAGATGCAGGGAACCAACATAATATGGACAATGGTTTCATTTTTTTGAACAAGAGGAGAATAAAATAGGATGTATGGTAGATATTATATTATAATTATAAAATAATATATATATATATATATATATTATAATGGATTTATTATTCCATGTTTTATGAGGTAGTTTAGAAGAAGGAAAGAGAATAAAATATTTTAAAAGAGTTAGTTTTAGAATGTAACCTCTTGAATGTTGTCTCCTTAAAAAAATATTAAGGAACTTGAAATTGTTATTTTAGTGGGAAAAAAATCACTATAAAATAAGTAATATGATTGGTAATGTATTTGGGATGAAATATGGTAAGATAAAAGGCTTAGAATTTGTGAGGAGAAGGGGTGGTGGGAGGTAATATTTATACGGGGAGAGGAGGGGTGTTTTTGAATATTATATTTATTAGTTTATTATTTTGGATCAAGAATGACAATATTATTAATTAATGTGACTATTTAAAGTAAATGGTTCATATTAGTTCAAAATAATGGGTTATTACATCATTTATGACTCAAAAATTCAGGTATTTGGCTTATAATGTTATATATCATATTTTACCATATTTCATTATTGAAAAAATAAACTATCTTAGAAAAATACAAAAAATTCACCCTAACCATATTTCAAAATATAGATTCAAAAAATTAAATCCATTTTATGAAAATAATTTTATAAATATGAGAAATTTAATTTTTATATAAAATCCACATTTATTTCAAAATACCAATTTTAATACTATGATCAATTTTCAAACCCTTTAAATAATTACATATGGTCTCATAAAATTATATTATCATTATAATAAAACTTAATATTAATTTATTAACCCATTTTATGAAAATATAATTTCTTTTAAATCATTATATTTATTATAAAATTGAAATTAAAACATTTATGTTTTATAAAAATACAAACAATTAATTTTTCATTTTTAAAACATTTATTTACTTGTAACATAAAATAAATACATCATATTTTCATTTTATAATATAAATAAATATTATTTTACACTTAAATAAATAATTATACTATTCTAATAATCATTTTACTATTCCTAATGCTCATATTACTATTCAAATAGTCATATTACTATTCCAACATTTAGATTAATATCCAACAGTCAGATTTTTAATGGTCATATAGGTTCCCTACATCCTATAAATACCTCATGTTTTATTTATTCTTAATTAAATTATATTTCTTTCAAGGTTTTATATTTAATTAATAATATCATGTTTCATTATTATAGTGTTATTCATGGGTATAATTATCATGGGGGATCAAGCAGATCCAAATTTTCCTATTATTGTTATCTTATTTTCTATGTTTTATCCCATATTAGTAATTGTAATTTTTGTGGCCATATTTATTATCTAAATGTAATGTTAAAATTAATATAATAATGTGTTATTGGTTTCATCTTGTGGTGTATGTGAATTATATATTATTATATTACTAAATATGATGTAATTATATATTCAGAAGAAAAATTACATTGGTAAATTCTGGTTCATTAAATTCTTTCCCCCTAAGAAATTTCTTCCTTTAATGTTTTTTACATACTAAGGTGAAAACATGTGAGGGTAATTTTGTTTCATGGATTCCTTCAGTTCCCATTCCACCTCATCATACATATGGTTTCTCTATAGTACTTTTACTTGATGAGTTATCTTGTTACGTATAAATTTGTATCTACAGTTCAAGATCTTTACTATATACTCCTTATAAGAGAGATCATTTTCTAGGTATACCAACTCTAAATTCAGTACATGTGAGGGATCTGGTATATACTTACTCAAGAGGGCTACATGGAATATGTTGTGTATGTGAGAACTTGTTCTTTAGTGAGATAATCGATAATACAAAACTTTGATGTGATCAAGAATCTCAAAGTGGATGATGTACCTGGGAATTTTCTTTCTCTTATTCATAAATATCACGATTCTCTTCCCTGTAGATATGTAGTGGAACACCTTATCTCCAACCTTAAAATCTAGGTATCATTAATTATTATCTACAATGATATTATGTTATCTTTATGTAGCCCTGATGATCTTATGAATGGTCTTGACCTTTCCTACCATTTCTTAAACCATTTTAGTCCCTATAGATTGCATTCACCAACTTTATCCCAACTTTCACGGGTTCGATATCTCTTCCCATAAATGGATTTATATAGATCCATTTGGATGTTTGAGTGAAATCTATTGTTGTGTGAGAACTCAACCATAGGAAGATGTTGATCACATCCTCATTTTAAGTCCATCTAGCATGATCTCAACATTTATTCTAGTGTCTAGATAGTTTGCTTAGATTTTCCATCATCTTGGGGGTGATATATCATAATGAAGTTCAACTAAATGTTTATATCATCTTAGATATTCTTATAGAACTTGGTGGTAAGTATCAGATATTGATCATATACAATTGATAACGATGTTCCATGCTACCTCACCACTCCTATGATGTATATCCTTGTAGGTTGATTGAGAGAGAAGTCCTTTCAAATTAAAATAAAGTGAGTATTATTTATAAGATGATCAAACACAACCCATAGAATATTATTTTATTTTAATGTGTTTGGAAGACCAGTGATAAAGTTCACAATGATGTTTTCCCATTTCTATATAGGTATTAGTAACAGTTGCATCACCCACTAAATATTTTTCTTTTCAGCCTTAACCTACTGATATACCAGGAATTTTTATATATATTCGAAGATATCTTTATACATATTTTCCCACCAATAGTACTCTCGGAGATATATATACATTTCTATGATCCCTAGGTAGATAGAGAAGGTTGAGCTATGTGAATCATTCAATAACTCATTTATGTAAATATTTGATGGTACACATTGTCGTGACCCAAATATTATAACACATTATTCATAAATTTTAAAATCTAAGGATTTCCCATTTCTTATGGTTTCCATATTCTTCTTTATTTCCACATATTCTCTTTGAGCAGTCTTTATCCACTCTATAAGGGATCATTGAACAATTGTTTGAGAAAGGAATGATGATGTTCCTTCCTTTATAATCCCCATTCCTATTCTTTTCAAGTATAAGATGATTGGATCCTTCTTAATTCTCAACACTGATAAGGTTTACAAATCCTTTCTACTTAGAGAATCTACCACTTTATTTTATTTCCTAGGATTGTAGTGGATTGAGTAGTCATATTACTTAATAATATATAAACATACACATTAGAATATATTAATATACTTCCATGTGAATATATATGTGAGGTTCTTATGATCTGTATATATCTCACAATTCTCCACATAAAGAAAATTCCACCGATTTTCAATATGAAGATCACTGCAACCAACTCCAGATCATGTATTGGATAGTTTTTCTCACATAATTTCAAATTCCTTGAGGTTTAGGCTATTAATTTTTATTTTTTATTAGTAAAAATACTAAGACCATCTTTGAAGCATCCTTATATACCATGAAATATTCCTCACTTATGGGTAGTGTAAGTACTTGTGTAGTGATAAGCCTCCTTTTCAATTCTATAAATCTATATTCATATTCATTGGTCTAGAAAAACATTAATCTCTTCTGAGTTATCTTGTTTAGTGGGTTTGAACATCGCGATAATTTTCTCACAAATTATCGGCCATACCCATCAAGTCTTAGGAAACTATATATCTTCATTACATATGTTAGTCTAGGATACCCCTGAGTTGACTTTATCTTATAAGGTTTCATAGATATCCATTTTCTAGTGATAACATACCCAAATAATGATACTTCATCCATAGAGAAATCACATTTACTATAATTTTCATATATATTCTCTTTTTTCAAAGTACTTAGCATAATATTCAAATACTCTTCATACTTATCTTTTATTATGGAGTATTTATAAATATCATATATAAATATTTATACAATTTTTTTGAGGTAATATCTGAATAATCTATTAATTAATTCCATAAATATTCATATAGGATTAGTGAGTCTGAAGGGAATTACTATGAACTCATAGTTTCCATACCTTATTTGAAATTAAATCTTAAGAATATCTTCCTTCTTCACCGTTAATTAGTGATATAACAACAGAAGGTTGACCTGAGAGAAATACCTACCCCCAAATATTTGATTGAACAATTCATCTATCCATGTAAGAGGATACTTTTTCTTTATCATTATTTTTTGATTTCATGATAATAAATGAAAAGGTGCATTGAACCATCCTTCTTTTTGATGAATAGGACTGGTGCACCCCCTAGTGAATCACTCAGGCATATAAAACCCCTTTCTAGATTCTATTATAACCACTTATTTAATTATTCTAACTCAGTAGTGGCCATTCTCTAGGGAGTCTTGGATATAGGCACAAATCTAAGTATAAGTTCAATTGAGAACTCAAACTATCGGTGAGGGTGAAGACTAGACAACTCTTCAGGGAATAAATCAGTGTAGTCCCTCACAATGAGAATGTATTCAATCATGATTCTATCCATGGTATAAATAATTTTATCTAGATATTCATGTTCATAAGGAAATAATATCCAAACATGAGATGAATATTCCAAATAAGATTTATCCCACTCTTTACGATTTTATAGAATCAGAGGACGAATCAGGATGTGAAGAGTGATATATTTCTCTCAATAGTTGATGTTGGATTTATATAAGGATATCCAATCCATGCCAAATATAGAATCAAAATCCACTAAAGGAAGTAGGATAATATTTTATGGGAGGTTTATTCCCCAAACATTGACTGAGAGGAGTTATATACTTGGGATGCAATATTTTATCCATTTTCTATTATCAGAGATAACTCAAACCCCATATTTTGAGGCAGTTTTTGAATAGTTCTACTAAACTTGTAAGATATGAAATAATAAATTGATCTATAATAATATATTACATTTTTATCTCATGAATTGATAATGATCACACCATTCACTATTTTATTTCGATTCTATTTATTTACTATATCCAAAATAAACATATCGATGAGAATACTTAAAATAATAAGAATATAAAAAGAAAAGTTTTAACTTAGAAATAAAAAATTATAAATGACATATAAATACTAACTTACGAGTCTCTATATTTTAATCTAGGTTATCAATGTGATTTTTTTCTATTGGGATTTCTAACCCAACGATCTATTCAATTACATCATAATGGTTTGTAAAGAGTTTGTGAAATTTTCTAAGCATATCCCCTAGGTGTGTTAAACCTAGTGTGCAATAAGGCCACTTTTTCTTGGACCATGTGATGATCGAGTTAATACCCAATGCACCCTTATTAGGGTTATTTCTTCTAGTTACAACTGTGCCAGACCCACATCCACTTGTATTATCTAGACAGGGATCTAATTGGTTGGAAATCACTCACTCTATACTTCACCAAAATTTCATGATATTTTCCAATACTTATAATTATACCTAGGGTTCTCACTAAATAATTATAGTCCTAATCCCAAAAAATAACTAGATTGTGCCTCTAATACAAAATTGTTACATGTTTTTATCATAAATATCCAATAAACACAACCAAAGGATTGAGAGGCCTGATGTCTTTGGAAGAATAGGTACATAAAACAAAAAAAATGAATCTAAAATAAAAATTCTTTATTTTAATCTCTATAATGAGATCCTAAATCCCTTTTAGCACTTAAAAATACATAGTATAACCTAAGTATTCATAAAAAATGTGTGAGCTACAAATCCTAGTAAGGGAATAAACATGATGGAGAAGCATAATATATCAATAAAAAGTAATAACATGATATAATAAAGAGGAAAGACACGTGAATAATCATATATAATCATAAAGAACATGGAATCATAATGTCATGGCATCATAAGAATGTGTCAACAACATATTACATGGCATAATCATAAGTCTAGGATAATTGCCAACACAATATCACATGGTGGAAAAAGTCCCATCATGAATTAGGTTCACTCCCTAATCCCATATATATCATCTCATGAGACAAAACAATATGAAATTCATTGGAGGGTTATCTAGGTGCACCCATAATAACATGTACGTTCTTATGTGTTCTATAAAAGGAAATCAATCATAAGGTATAAACATAAGAATTACACATAGAAATAAATGGGTTGCATAATATTTCAACATATCATAATTAATGGAGTTTTTTTTAATGATTACAAAGAGAATATTAAATATTTTGGATTTTCATATCTAATTACATAAGTATTAGTCTCAAAATAGTGTGTGTTATATAAAAGTATTAAGGGATAGAAAAGTTCCCATCAATCGGGTATGATTTTAAAGAATGAATTTGAGAAAAGGACTTAAGACATGTATTACCTCATAAAAGGAAGGGAGAATAAGATAAGAATATATATAAGAGACATATATATATATATAATTTATAATAATTCCATAACATTAAATACATAGATAAAGTGATTTTTAGGGGGAAAGGTCATAACCCAAAAAAAGAGTGGTTCAGAGAGATCCCTTAACTTATATTCTAGAATCATTTTGTACTTTCACTTAACATTTTGGATAATAAAATTAGATTCATTAATAAATTAATTCATAAAATTTTCCATCTATATATGATTTACTATAATTTTATTATGTTCATATATAATAATTTCAATGAGATATAATTTTTAATTTCATCACTCTAAGGGTGTTCATTTCATAGGTCCATGGTCGGATCAATTGTGGATAATTATTTAAGTTATTGTGAAATGTGACTAAAACTTTAGAAGTGAAATGAAATGGTATCCATATATTTATAGAATTTTAAATGGTCCCAAATATCTGTTTATGTTCCATTATAGGTGAAATTCATTTAGTAAAAATGTTAATATTAAATGGTTAGTTCATTTAGGCAATTAACGACCATCACATACTAGTTTTATTTTATTTAATATTATAGAAATATATTCATACAATAATGTGTACAAATATATAATATACATATTTAGTTAATTTTAAAACATTATGTGTGAATTAAAACCATCCATGAATGTGGTAACGAAAAACAAAAACTCATCATCCACGTATGTAGTGAACCAACATAATATGGACAATGGTTTCATTTTTTTGTATAAGAGGAGAAAAGAAGAGGATCAATGGTAGATATTCCATTATAATTATAAAATTATAGTATATATATATATATATATTATAATGGAGTTATTATTCAATGTTGGATGAATGAGGTGAGAAGAAGGTAGGAGAGAAAAAGAATTTAGAAGTGGTAGTTTGAGAATGTAACCTCTTGAATGTTGTTTACATGAAAAAATACTTAAGAAAATTGGAATTGGTATTTTGATGAGACCATAAGCACTAGGATATGGGGGATAGGATTGGTAAGTGAATTGTGTATAAAATTTTCAATGTTAGTATTTAAAGGGTAAGAGAGAGGTGTTTTTGAATATTATATTCATTAGTTTATTATTTTATCTCAAGACTACTAATAATATTGATTATTATGGATATATATAGTAAATGAAACATGTTAGTACAAAATAACATGTTATTAAATCATATATGACTTAATAATTCATGTATTTAGATTATAATGTTATATAATATATTTTACCATATTTCATTATTCACTAAAAATTCAACTATTCAAAAAAATACAAAAAAATTAACCCTCACCATTTTTCAATGTGTAGATTAAAAAATTGAAATCCATTTTATGAAAATAATTTTCTAAATATGATGAATTTAAATTTTATATAAAATTAATATTTATTTTAAAAATACCAATTTTAATATTATAATATTTTTTTGACCATTTGTGTGACGTCCCAGACCCGAATTCAACTTAGGAGGTTCCTCGAGCCTGATAGACCACATGATCTCAAGCACATCTCCCTGAATGAAAGAGGTTTATGACTAGTAGTGATGGCCTAGGGAATGTCTATGGGGAGACTATGCCCTCATTACCAGAGCGTAGTACAACGTATAATTATAAGTAGAGGTAAATAGAAAAAGCAATAAGTAAAGATAATGCACAGTAGGAAGAGAAAAATCAATGATAATTGAAGTAATTAGAATAACATAAAATAGTTTATGATGATATATGTCATGTCACTAGAAATCTAGAAAACATGGATACAAAGTAGTAGACATACATGAAAAAACCAATGTATCAAATGGAACCTGGAGAGGGTGTTAGATATTCTCAGTGGTCCACCATTAATGGTTCCTATAATATCTGACCCACGTAATGGAAATGTAATAGTTTGAAATCATGCATATATAAAGTAAAGCAGTACAATGTAACTAAATACTTATGTACCTGCTCTATCCCTCAGATAGTATCTGAACATGTAACCAGTTCATTAATTAATTAATTAACAATTTATATTAATATTCACATGAGGAATATTTATCAATGACATCACGTCATGATTGTATAAATAGTGAAGGTTCCCAGATGTAAGAGGAAACCATAATGGATAAATAATATGAAGTGGTTCCATGGTATTAACCAAGGAAACCTAGACCTTAGGGGCTACTAACTCAGTAGTAACTGAGTCTAGCTAAGGGTTAAGAGTGTAATCCAAGGATCATCATCCAATTCATTCCCCCAATAATGTTCTTAATCGATTCCAAGGAATTCATCCAAGGTAAAATGGGAGGTAAGCAATGACCCGAACAAAGTATGTAACTAAGGTACATCAAGTCATGATGGATCCAAGGATTATATCTGAGGCATCCTATAATAATAATGAAGGAATCTTATGGTGTCATACTGGGCATCCAAAGGTCGAAAAGGATCGAGTTCTTGGGTAGGTCTCACCTAAGGAAACCAACATCCTTGAGTTGGAATGATTTCTTCAAGTACCCAATGTAATCCCTCAGGAATGCAAGATCTAACATGAGTAAATCCTTCCTATAAATATGTCAAGGTCCATGTTCATAAATATTCACATTACATTTAACTCACTACAATTAATTTGGTCATACGATAACTATTCCATTAATAAATTTACTTGGTTCAATCCTTACCTGTCATTAGTTTGACAAGGCCGAGTAGTATACAAACTTTTAATTAAAACCATATAAGTAAAGTTCAATTAATAAGGTTCACTCTACTTCCTTCCATGAATATGGAAAGGTGTTCTACGAATATGCAACCAAACATTACTTTACATTCAATAAGGCCAAGTCATATACTTAAGTATGGTTTCCATAATATCATTTGAATGAATTAATTATATTTAGGCACTTACCTTAGGCAGGTGAAGTGGAAGTGACAAGGCACAAGCTATTCACAATTCCATGATTCAATAGGAAATTAATTAAAGGAGGATTACCATTAGTGTGTTCAAGCTCGAGCACACCTGAACGATTTCTCAAATGCATTAAAACACTAAAAAATCAATTATGAAATATCACCCTAGATGGGATGTTAGGAGTTGTGGATGTAACCACCAAAAACCAATAACATTTATGTAAAGAGGATAACCCCACAATTCGAATGAATTTAAACATGGTATATAAATTCAATAAACAACACTAGATGAAATCGGTGGGCCCCACACATCAATTCCAAAATCAATGAACTTGAGGGATGAGTTAAAGAACACCCACCTTGTACTAATTTGACTCTCATCATCCAATATTGGACTTTTATTTTTCTTGGATCAAAGTATAACTATGAAAATAGTAAAAAAAACTTACACCTTGATAACTAGGTCGAGATAAAGAGTGATGAAGAAAGACTTAAACAGACTCGAGTACTTACCATTGCACATCCAACATGATAAATTAAATCTTGAATGGATCCCAAACAAAGGATATATCTTGATTCCAAGATTTGGCCTTCAAAAGCTATAGAATGGCAGAAAATGGAGGTTCATTCTGCTGGAAATTGTATTGGGGAATAAGGGTTAAGTTAATTAGATCATTAAGGGTAAAATAGTAAAATCACCCAAAATTTAGCATGTACACGGTTTGGCTGCATGATTTTTCAATTCACACACAAAACATGTATGGATACCTAGAGAAATTGGGGCACTCACCCGGTTAGGCCACATGGTTTGATAAACTATGCACCAACCACACGATATGGCTCTGGCTGAAAATGAAGACCATCCACATGGTTTATAATAACTACGCGTCCTCATCACATGGTTTACTCTAACTGTGTGACAAGACCATTTTACCCAAAAAGTTGGGTTCCAAGCTCTGAATGATCCCTGGACACCCATGAGGACTTTTTGAACTCATTAGGTATCCAATTTAGGTCCATAAAAGAGAGTTTGAACAAAATTTAAAGGATCCATACCTTATTAAAAAATTGGGTTCTTACAGTCTCTCCCCTTAAAGGAACTCATCCTCGAGTTCACCTTCCATGGGTGGTGAAAAACTATCTAAGAATAAATCTGGCCACTGAGAATGTGCATCGGCCTCCCACTCCCAAGTCACATCTTATAAACGGTCGCATTTCCATAGCCCCCATACTAGAGGGACAGACTGACCATAGAGATCCTTTGTGCTCCTATTGATGTTGTGTATATTATACTCATAAAAAAGCATTAACATCAAGCTCAAATTCCTTGAGATCAAAAGTATGAGATGAGTTGGCATGATAATGACGAAGCTATGAAATGTGGAAGACATCGTGCATGGTAAGGTACCTCTAAGGTAGTAACAAATGATAGGCTACCGACCTGAATCTTTCCAAGATCTCAAACAACCCTACATAAAAAGGAAACAACTTCCCTTGATTCTCTAACTATCTATTCCCTATCCTAGGCAAGTCTCTGGTGCACCACCTTCACCTACTGACAGGTGGAACACCTAGTGATAAAGCCTACTATCTGATGTTTCATCCTAGGACACCAATACTAGCATCACATATCTCGATACATTTTGGAGATGCCTAGATGAACTACCCGCTAATAATCATGGGAATCTTTCATCAAATCCTCTCTCATATCTGTAGAAACCCAAAAATTCCCATGAATATATATGATTCCACCTCTATCTATAGGCCAAACCAAAGGTGGGTCAGATCCTGATATACTCTCACGAAGAACCAAGCCCTCATGATCTGAAAATTGTTTGTCCTTCACTTTATCAAGGAGGTAAGAGGTAACTATCAAGGATGAGAGGTAATATTGCATGTGAATCTCATGAAACTCTAGATGTAGCTCAAAAAATAGGTCCATTAACTTCCATTCATCAATGGATTCCCATACGGCCTGTTCCTGAGTTTTTCGACTCACCTCATTAGTGACTATGTTTCCCTTTCCAGGTGTATTGGAAATATTTAAATCAAAGGAATAAAGATATTTGACCCATATTTTCTATATGAGGTTCAAGTCATGACATGAAAAGATATATTTGAGACTCTTGTGGTTTGTTTACACCACAAAGTGATCACCCAATAGATTGTGTCTCCAGTAACGTAAGGTATAGAAAAATGCTACTAGATCAAGGTCATGTGACAGATAATTTCTCTCATGAGACCTTAACTATTGGGATCCATATGTAATGACTATATCCTCCTACATTATCACTAATCCTAGGATGATGCCTAATGCATTTCAGAAGATGGTATAACCTCTACCGAGATCTGATAGAATCAGAATAGGTGTCGATACATGCCTACCTTTTAGCTTCTAAAGGATTTCTCACATGCTTCTGACCACAGAAACTTAACACCCTTATTTGTAATGCCAGTAAGAGGTGAAACAAGGCATGAAAAGTCCTGTATGAAACACCTGTAATATCCATCCATTCCCAAGAAACTCCATATACCAAACAAATTCTTGGGTTTCTACCAGTAAACCACCTCATTCACCTTCTCTGGGTCAACAAAGACTCCTAATTTTGAGATAATATTACCCAAGAAGTGAACCTTTTAGATCTTGAAGTGGCACTTAATAAGATTAGAATAAAGATGATACTCTCTTAGTGTACTCAGAATGATCTCATGGTAATTTTCATGGTCACTATGATTGTGATAATACAACAAGATATTGTCCACAAATACTACAGAAAAAGAATCCAAATATGGGTGGAACACCATATTCATCAAATCCATGAAAATGACAGGCGCATTCATAAGACCAAACGACATAACTAGGTACTATGATAGACCATACCTACTACAAAAAGTTGTATGAGGTATGACTAATGTCCTGACTCGCACCTGATGATAGCCTGATCTTAGGTTGATCTTAGAGAAGACCCTAGATCCTCAGAGTTGGTCAAATATATCATCTATTTGAGGTAGTGGATACCAGTTCTTGACTATAATATGGTTCAAACATCTGTAATACATGCAAAGAAAAAGGGTATCATCTGAATTCTTGGATTAAATCATGGGTGAACCCCAAGAGGAAGTGTTGTTTCATATGCAACCTTTGGAATCCAAGTCCTATAACTATCTCTTGATCTCTTGGATCTCAGTAGGTTCCATCCTATAAGGTTGAATAGACACTAGAGATACTCATGGAAAAAGATTGATTGTAAAATATACCTCCCTCTCAGGAGGTAAGACATAAAAATCATCATGAAAAAAATCCTAGAAATGATCTACTAGTATAGGGAATTCATCATGTCCTAAACCTTGATCCTCTATGAAGAGATTGGAAATTTGGGCTGTTACCCCACCCAGACCATGATACACTTGTATGGATCTACTAGCCTGGAAATCCCACTCACCCTCATGTAGATAAATTCTACCCTATGGTGATGTAAAATATACCCTTCAACAATAATATTCTATAAATGTGTGATATGGAACCAACTAACCCATCATGAGAATGACATCGAATCTTGTCATCTCGAGAAAAAGATGTACCACAAGAAAGGGTAAATTCCTACCTCAAAGGGACATTCCCTACACTGGAGTATGCCATCTTATTGTACCCTTAATGGTGATCTAGTGTCATTACACCACAATAACACTATATTTCCATCCCAAGTATTTCCATGATAGATAAAGAGATAAATGAGTGTGAAGCACCTGTATCAAATAAAAAAGATACAATAGTAGAGGCTACTAGAATAGTACCTTGTACTGTAAATGGTTCAACAGCCTGATCCTCGAGTATCGACTATAAATCATGAATTTGGAATATTCCACGACCCAAATAAATAGTTGTACCACCATGATCAAAACTGTTTTGCTGGCACTTCTGGTGATCAGTGGTCTATCTACCGTGGCCACGACCTCCTCCTCAGCCAGTCCTGCTGGTTCTACTCCAACTCCCCACCTGACACGGTGTAAAAGAACCTACCCCTAAAGGTGGAACCAGTATGGATCTTATTCTACTAGAAGATGATGAAAAGGTATGACAGAAATGATGAAGATACCCCATATGGCTGAAAGCCCAGAACTCCAGTGGGTCTCTATCACACTGAGGCTTTAGTTTCCCCATACGTCCACACTGGTGACACACTACAGAGCTACCTATATGGGTACCCTGGATTCCCCTACCCTGATAAGAAACATTTATGGAATGCTTCCTACCATTGGAAGAACCAATTTCCTGATGCGGAACTGGTCCTCTTTTCCCAGTACTATCACCATCCCTTAGGTTGCGATCAGTGATAAAATACCGATTTACTATTTTAGAAAAATTAGGTAGGTGAAAAACATTCACCTAAGTACAGATGGCATACTAGAGACCATCCTCAAAGCATCTATCACATGAAATCTCATCACCATCTAGAAGCAGTTCAAAGCATTGAAAATCTGTTAAACACATTTAATACTACATAACTGACATAGAACCCTACTTGAGATGCATGAACTATATGGATCTATCTGATCTCAACATTTTAGGAAAGAAATGATCATAGAAGGTAGTCTGGAAATCAACCTATAACATGACCTAATGATGACCAGCCTAAGTAATCACATCCCACCAGTTCTTGGATGAATCACGCAACATTTATGAAGAAAGTTTGACCCTCCACTCTAGAGGCATATCCATATACTCAAATATATATAGGGTGAACTCCATCCAAGACTCAACAACCTATAGATTTCCATCCCTTGAGAAGGTGGGAGATGTTGTAGCTATAAATCATGAGTCATATCATCCATCATAGGTGCAGCTCATGGATCACCATGCATGGATTTTATCAGACATAGAAAACTATCATGAACTTGGGAATCTGTTTCCGGACTAGGTACAACAGGCAGTGCCTCATGTGGAACTTCCGGTGGTAAGACTGGAGACACAAGGCCCACTACATCTGAAGTATGGTCATCACCACCTTCCTGGTGTACAACACAAGGACATCATGGTAGAATTAGTCTAAAAATTCTAAGTACACACCTCATAAAAAACTTAGAAGCATAAAGATAGAATAACTAGCAGAAGATGAACATAAGAAAACCCATTAACCAAGGAATACTAGCCAAACTACCCACTTAGACAACTAGATATCAGTAAGTTCTTAGATATTAGTTTTAGGGGTTCCAGTATATGAAGGGTCAATAGTACCTTTCATCATCATTTACTGTCAACTGTTTCATTTAATTTAACATTTAATTACTTGGTTTACTCCTTTACCTTTCATAAACATGAAAAGGCGGGATAATGATGTGAAACCATTACACTTTTATGTTTTAATTTTCTTAGAAATTGTATCAATTTTCTTTAAAATGAGTTTTCCATCCCAGTGAATCATGAACCATACTCCTTGTCACTAAGATTAACACCCAATTGAATTTATAATAAAAAAATTTATTTGGTAAATTAATCATTCTATCCCATGAGGGCCATAACACCTCCTAAATCGAAACACGCAATCACTCAATCACAAAAAAAAAGTAGCACAAAAAAATATACAAGCAAGGCTCACCCAATAATCACTGGTATATCAAGAAATGAAAGTAGTGAAATGCACCTATATGACATGTAAATATGCATGACATGTAAATTATAAGTGCCTATAATGATGCATGTAACAAAGACCCTTTACCTCATATCATCAGGCCAAGGATGAAATGAAATTATCAATCAGAATAATAATCAGCAACTCCACATAGCATGTGCGTCACCCAATGGTGAAAGGAAATCAATTATAATAGGAAAAATCAGAACAACAATCATAATTCAGGAAACTCGGCTTTTACCTCGAAAATGGGTTTGTGATTCCCAATCATGGATTATTACCAAGTACCCATCATTCCTAATCTCCTGAATATTGTCTCCAAATAGTAATGTTATAAAAAACCCCCTCTAATACCACTTTGTGACATCCCAGATCTAGATTCCACTTAGGAGGTGCCCTGATCTTGGTGGACCATATGAACTCAATCTCATCTCCCCGAACTCTAGAGGACACTAACTATTAGCGAGGGCCTAGGGTATGTCTGTGGGGAGACTATTTCCATATTACCAGAGCGTATTATAGTGGATAATTATAAATAGAGGTAAATATCGAAAGTAATAAGTAAATATAATGCACAACGGAAAGAGAAAAATCAGTGATAATTGAAATAACATAAAATATATGATGATGATATATGTCATGTCACTAGAAATATGGAATACATGGATACAAAGTAGCATACATACATTCAAAAACCAATGTAGAAATGGTAATACATAAACTATCCCAAGCATCCTGAGCTATAGCTCAACTATCTGCTACCACCTCCATCATAAAACAAAAAACAATCAAGTGTTTGAAGCATTATGTTTCCATTTATCAACACCTGGATACATGTAATCTACCCCAGGTAAAAAATTTCACTTATATAGGGTGTGAGATAAATCATAGTGGTCCACCAAAAATGATAATTATAACATCTGGACCATGTAATGGAAATGCATCAGTGTGAAAGCATGTATATATAAAGTATATAAGTACAATGTAACTAAATACCTGAGTACCTACTTCATCCCTAAGATGGTGTCTGAACATGTAACCAGTTCATTAATTAATAAATTACCAATTTATATTAATAGGTCACGTGAGGAATAACTAGCACTGACATCACATCGTTATAGTATAAACAAAAAAGGTCCCAAGACGTAATAAGGAAATAATAATTGATAAATAATATGAAGTGGTTCCATGGTATCCACCAAGGCAACCTAGAACTCAGGGGATTCTAAATCAGTAGTAACTGATTCTAGATAAGGGTTATAAGTGTAATCTAAGGACTATCATCCAATGAATTCCTAAAATAATGTTTCTAACCGATTCCAAGGAATTAATCTAAGGTAAAACGGGAGGTAGGAAGTGGACGGACCCAAGGATGCATCCAAGGCACCTCAAGTCATGCTGAATCTAAGGAGTATATATGAGGAATCCTATAATAACAATGAAGGGATCCTACAGTATTGTACCAGGCATCCAAAGGTAGACAAGGATTAGGTTCCTCAGTAGGTCTCACCCAAGGTAACCGAAATCCTTGAATTCTAATGACGTCATCAAGTACCTAAGGAATTCCATCAAGAATTCAAGAGATAACATGAGTCAAGACTTCCTATAAAGATTTCAAGGTCCATGTGCATAAATATTCACCTTACATTTAACTCACTATAATTAATTTGGTCGTATGATAACTATTCCATTAACAAATTCACATGGTTCAAGACTTTCCGTTCATTATTTTGACAAGGAAAAGTAGCATGCAACCTTTTAATTAAAACCATGTAAGTCAAATTCAATTAATAAGGTTCACTCAGTTACCTTTCATGAACCTGGAAAGGTGCGCTACAGACATGCATCCAAACATTCCTTTACATTTAATAAGGCCAAGTCATATACTTAAGTATGCTGGCCATAATATCATTTGAATAAATTACTTACATTTAGGAACTTACCTTAGGCAGGTCAAGTGGAAGTAACAAGACACAATCTATTCACAATTTTATGATTCAATAAGAAATTAATTTAAGGGGGATTACCATTAGTGTGGTCAATCTCGATCACACCCAGATGATGGATCAAAAGAGTTAAAACCCTAAAAACCTAATTATGGAATATCACCCTACATGGGGTGTTAGGAGTTATGGATTTAACTACAAATAAACAATCACATATATGAAAAGAGGATAACCATACAGTTCTAATGAATATAATCATGGAATATAAATTCAATAAACAACACCCAATGAAATCGGCGGGCCCTACACGTCAATTCCAAAATCAACAAACTTCAGGGATGATTTATTGAACACCCACCTAGTACTCATATGAATATCCTCCTTCAGTATCCGAATCTTATTTGGCTTGTATCGGAGTAGATATGTGAAAAGAGTAAAAACACTTACACCTCGATAACTAGCTCGAGAGAAAGAGAGAATAAGAATGAATTAAATGGACTCGAGTACTTACCATTATGCATCCAACATGAAGAACATACTCTTGAACATATCTTGGATGAAGGATATCTCTTGATTCCTATATTTAGCCTTTAAAAATTCCAAAATGGGAGAAAATAGAGGTTTATCCTGTTGGAAATCAGATTGTGGGAAGAAGGGTTAATTTAATTAGATCATTAAGGGTAAAATAGTAAAATCACTCAAAAATTATCCTGTGCATGGTTTGGCCGCACGGTTTTCAAAATAATGTGCAAAACATGAATGGATACCTAGAGAAAAGGGGGAACTCACACGGTTAGGCCACATGGTTTGAGAAACCGTGCACTAACTGTTCGATATGGATCTGCCTGAAAATGCGCACCATCCCCACGGTTTAGACTAACCATGCAATAGGACCATTTTTTCCAAAACGTTGGGTTCTGGGCTCTGAACAAGCCCCAAGCACCCCCGAGGTATTTTTGAACTCATTAGGCATCCACTTTAGGTCCATGAAAGAGAGTTTGACCAAAATTTAAAGGACCCATACCTAAGTGAAAAACCGGGTTCTTACAATTTGAAAAATTAATTATAGTCTCATGAAATTATATTATCATTATAATATAACTTAATATTAATGTATAAATCCATTTTATGAAATTATTATTTTTTAAATATTTATATTTATTATAAAAGTACAATTAAATCTTTTCTGTTTTACAAAAATAAAAAAGTTTATTTTATCATTTTTAAAACATTTATTTACTTGTAGCATGGTATAAATATGTCATATTTTCATATTATAAGATACTTAAATATTATTTTACACTTACATAAGTGAGGAAACTATTATAATATCTAGATTACATTTCTTAATGGTCAGATTACTATTCCAATGATCATATTTCTATTCCAACAACAAGACCACTATTCTAAAATCTAGATTTTGTAATGGTCATATAGGTTCCTTAATTCCTATAAATAAATAATATTTCATTAATTATTTATTTTAGTCTATTTAATTTAATTTTTCATATGACATTACTAATATTCTAATTCAATTCTACAATGCTGTTCATAAATGCGATTATTTTGGGGGATCGAGCATATCCAAATTTTCCTATTATTGTTATCCTATTTTCTATTTTTACCATTATAATAATTTAAATTCTTATGGAAAAATTTATTCTCTAAATTTAATATTAAATTTAATATAATAATTTTTTTTGGTTACATCGTGTTTTTTGTGTTCATTATATAATATTATATTACTAAATATGACACAATTATATATTTATTAGGGAAATTCCATTGGTAAATTTTGGGACATTACACTAATGAGAGTGAATATAATTTAGAAGGATACTGTAATTCTAGAGGGAAGATGGGGACCACAATGGGGTACTGTGAAAGTTAGGGATTCACTATGAGTTTAAGATAATCATTTCTATATTATAACCAATTATGTTATATAGTGGAGAATCTGTGACCCTGGATAATAATCAGATATAATAAGGTGTATGTTTCCCACATTAGGACTAAATCTTATAAAAACACCATTTTCTACTCTTTATTTTACATTATATAATGAATATGATTTTTTTTCACATTGGATAAGTCATAAAAATATCCATTCATATCCTAATAGGTAATAGGGGTTTATATATTAAAAGGGGATTTTAAATGGATACAAGTTTAAGTGAAAAATAATTCTTTAAAAACAAGTCACTATAGATTTAAAACCCTATCAAGTGACTACATAGGTCCATTAGGAATCTCAATTGGTATCATATATAACAAGGGTCCATCTGGTTGGAAATAAATTTTATTTCCTAGCAGTTTTTATCAAATTCATATAATGTGTAGATTTTATGAGATTTTAGAAGAGCATTAAATGTAAAATTTAGTTTATTTACTTATCAAATAAGATTTAGAAGTTTCATAAAAAACACCAAAAAATAAGAAAAAAAACAAAGGAAAATAAGATGAGTAAAATTTTAAAGGATAATTCACCACAACCTAAAGGTAATCAGAGTAGTAGATGTTTATCCACTAAATTTGATTATTATTTTTAGATGAATTAAGTTATTCTTATGAAGATCTTTTGGTTAGTGAATCACTTAGTGATTTTTAATCTAAGATTAAATATTATTTCAAAATTATCCTTATTGATTTTATTATATATATATTGGAGTTCCTTAAGGGGTTATAGGATGAAAAATCATAGATGGAGTTGGTGGCTACTACAATGGAAGAAACACTGGTCAAAATGTTGTAAAAGTGTATAACTCTCACAAAACTTGTTGAAGATAAAAAGGAATATGTATCACTTTGAAATTAAAGAATGTATTTGATTAAATAATAATTTTAATTTATATCTTATAATTTTTTTTGAATGATAATTTTTCTTTAGAAGTTATCCATGCATTTGAAAAGATATATAAAATCTCTATGAATGCCACAGATGCCCAGCTAGAGGTTAAAGAAAAGAAAATAAAAGAGATAGATTATCCATTAAAGGAAAGTGATATTCATGAAGATTATATTAAAAAGGTAAAATGTGAATGTGAATATGTTGTGGAAACACTTTAAGAACAAAATTATACTCTAAATTTTAGATGTCTTTAGTTGGAGGCTCATTTGAGAAACATGGAAAACACCCATGATTTTTTTCACAAGTTTCTAAAAGAAGAAGTGCTTCCAAAAGTAATTTTGATAAGTGTATTTCTTGAAAAAAGACTCATTTTAATGGAAAAAGGATCTTAAAATAATCTCTTGGTCAACCTACATCAAGATCATGGTAAAAGGTAACCCATTATCTATTTAATTTATCTTTTAGTAATGGAATTTCATATTCTAGTGCAGGTTTAAAAATAAATTTTGGATAATACGAGTGAATAAAAATGATAAAAAATCAAACAAAAAATAAATGGTGGATATTAATAAGATTAAGAAGAGAAAATCCCCAAAATGGCGCTCAAAATAAGATTGAATCTATCAAAAAAATAAAGCACAAAATTCTATCTTGACTATATCTAAAGGAAATACAAGTTGATTTATTGATAATTGGTGGTGCTGTTGGAGGTTTGAATGTAATTCTATTGAGTGTTTCCACAATATAATAACTTTTAGAAATGTTAAAATGATTGTATTAGGGAGAGAATACATAAAGTAAGGAGTTATACTGTATATAATCAATGATCATAGAATAAAGTAAATTTATCCACTAGAAATATATTTGAATGCTTGAAGAAATTCTATGATCATTGAAAGAAAAATGGTCATAGTTATAAAGGGATATCATATTTACCAAGAATTCACATCACATATTATCATATTAATATAATACCATAATAAATAAATAAACAAGTAAACAAAGTAATAGAATCTTCCTTAGGGTATAGATAAAAAGGAAAGTTGAGAAAATTACACCTAAGAAGAATACCTTAAAGGATGTCAAACCCGAGTAGAGATAATTATAATATGGTATAAAATTACACTACATGTACTACTGAAAATTTTCCATGAATATCAATACTAAAGGAAGAAAGATGAATCAAAAAAGAGAATCAATCTAAGAGAGGAATAATAGGACTATACTGGTCGAAGAAATCCCTAAAGATAAATTAGTGAAGTTTCCAATGAAGGGTAATATAAATGTTGATGATTTTTGTTGAAGGTAATTTTCTTTAGGGAACATATCCAAAAATAACATGACACGTATACCTAAAAAGTGTAATCATTGAAGAAAAAATGGAAATAATTACATGACCTAACCCACCAATTCCCCACTCAGGCAAAAAATAAGCTGAGAGTGCCACCCCAAGCTCACATCTAATAAGAAAGGGGCTAGTGACTAGCAGTAAGTAGGAATATATCATAATATGGGAGGCATTATACTATAAAAACCTATAATAGACTCATATCTCAAATTCATAAAAATAGACAGAAACACCAATAGGATGAATATATATAATCAATTAATATGTATATAAAACACGCATGAGACATAATGTACAAATACATATCACATAGTTAGCACAATTGAAACAATACCCTTGACTATTCTCTAATACACAAGGAACTAAGAATATCCTACACACTACATGTACTCCCAGATCACTCCTTGACTATAGTAGTCCCCGCCAGCATCACAGATCACTCTGCTCTATACACCATCACCAAACATCACCTGACATCAACTCCAAACTATCCGAACCATCTCCATATATTCTTAACTCATCTTTATACCTATGCATCATCTATATATACAGAAGACGAGTGGGAACAAGGTCTATACATAAGTTTTTATACACATAGTCATTATGATTCCCCAAAAAACACAAAGGAAACACAAATAAAAAAGTTATATCAACTCCTAGAATGATATTTTACTAGAAGTATGATGAAGATAAAAAACTAGAAAACCATATCAGCTCATAGATCTTGATACTAACGAGTGATATAGAGAATTAAAATAAATAGTACTACATATATTCTCAATCACTAGAAGCCTTAGGGACACAGATAATTCCCAAACATCTCATCTCAAATTATTGAATTCCATAGTGTACGAGTGGACATAAAAGATCAGAACACTGAACTGTCCATATAACCCAAAGTCGATATCTATTTATAAAATCACATCTCAAAGAAAACCACTATGTTGATGAGGAATCCAGGTCTCTATGAAGTCTATAGTTCACATATTTCCAACAACCATACTTCCACTAGAAACTATAAAGGGGATCCCGCTCATCGTTGATGCATGCACATAACTCGGGGAACCTCTGGTTTATTTATACCATACCATCAATTGAGAAACTAAACTAACCAAGTCATCATTCAACAAAAAATCTCCAAAAATATAGTGTAATACCCATGCCTTGTATATGGGTATATAGTGGTTGAGGGGGTACTCACCCTGGGGGTATAAAACCTATCTGTACAAAGAAAATGGAGGAAACATTCCTTAGAATAACAATACAATTTGGGGGGTATTGAAACTAATATCACTCCAAATATCACACTTGAACCTCATTGTCATAAATAAAAAGTTAAATAGTAAATATTCATATCTCACCTCAAAAAAAGTATAAGATTGATAAATAGACCACACCATTGCGATATACATAAAAAAATACTTAGGATAGACTATTAATTTATCAAAAACGTTCCCTGAATGAAAAAAATGTTAATTTTAGTGTGTTAATTAGGAACAATAATACATGATGGGAACCAAGGTCCATGCCATGAGTTGAATTTTAAGTACCAAATATTGGTCTTAAAATGTTTATCTCAATGCCATGTTCATGATTCAGAAGGAAGATCACTAATATGACATCATAACAATAAGATTTGTATGAGACACGAACCCATAATAATAAAAATGATAATAACATTAATTTTAAAATTAAATTTTATAATAATAATAATATTATTAATATAAACATAATATAACAAGTGTAAGTATCCATGCACCCACCCCCATTCATGCTTCTCACCCTAATTGGAAACAATAACTCATATAAAATAAATAATAATAATAATAATAATAATAATAATATCATGGAGATATGATTGAGGTAATATTCACCACTAAAAATTATCATCTCAGGTCCAACACTTAGACATGAGGGTCAGATACACCATGATATGGCTTTTGCGTGTCAAAATATTGATGCGGTGAAAGATCTAAATTTTAAATCAAATTGATTTTTAAGAAAAAAATTGATTTATCTGAATGTGTTGGACTTAAATACCCTTCAATCCTTCTAGAATACAATTACAAAAAAAACTCAAACTTATAAACATTAAATCAATAATAATAATAATAATAATTCGTTAATAATAAATACAATTGAAAATATAAAACTATAATAAATATATAATAATAGTAAATAAAACTAAAAGTATAATAATAATTAATAATTTGTTTTATGTTTATAAATATATAAGAACTACTAATAATTTTTTTTAACTATATACATTTTTCATATTTATTCACTCTAAATTTGGTGGTGGAAATTTGCGTTGAAATTTTACATTTTTTTATATATTAATATATTATGTATGCATACAATAATTTTTTTGAAAATTACCACTATGAAATTTATTTTATATTTATAATAGAAAATTTATTATGTATAGGAAATAAAATCAAGAAATGTTTAGTGAAATATTTCACATGAAATTTTGAATGGAAATAAATAGTGGAAATTTCCACTAGAATTTTTCATTTTTTATTTATGGATTGATATACTCTCAATTATAATTTAAGTTTAAATAAAAACTAAAAATTTAATATGATGATTTTATTTTCAAATTTACACTATAATTTTCCATTTTAAATTTGCATTTTTTATTTATGTATTAATTTATTTTCACTTGTAATTTAAGTGTAAATTTCTAATTGAAAATTTGTGATGAAAATTTTCATCCTATGATCCTTGGTAGTGAAATCAAACTTAAATAAATTTAAAATCTATCATAAATAGAGTAAACATGAAATTAATAACTTACTCCAAAAATATATCATACCAAGAATGTAGTTGAGTCTTCATTGTGAATTTTCAATGGGATTGTGGGACTCTCCTGTGTAAATTTGTTCTAAAAATTATATTGTATATTTATATTTGTATATATACATATATATGTATGTATATATAGATTCATTCAAATTTTGTACTTTAAATTTGTAATAAATTATTTTAGTATAGATTTGTATTGGTGGAGATTTATAGTGTAAATTTAAAATAGAAAATTTTAATGTATATTTACAATGATTCTTGTATATACGTACTGAAAATTTTCATTATAAATTTTCAATTGAAGTTTATAATTGAATATATTTTTATGTTTTTTTGTGTTTATTTTTGATTAAAAATTTCCATTAAAAATTGAAATTTTATTATAAATTTTCAGTGCAAATTTTCAGTATGAATTTTAAAAAAATTGTATAGTAGAAAATATACATTGAGTTTTTCCACTGAAGATTTGAATGGAAATTGACAATAAAAGTTTCCAGTGGAAATTTACACTATAAGATTGTAGTGGAATTTTTCAATAAAGGTTTTTAGTGTAAATTTCCAATGAAAATTTATATTTATATTTATGTATCAATATATATTCATTATAATTTAATGTATAAATTTGAACTACTAGTTGAGGTTTTCACTGAAAATTTCCAGTGGAAGTTCACACTAGAAATTTTCAAGAAAGTTTTCATTGGGAATTTCCCTAGAAAATGTCGAGTTCAAGGTTTATATGAAAAATTAAATTACTTTATGTGTTGATATTTTTAAATTTAAAATTTTAATATGAATTTATTTTAGAATTTTCATATTCAAATTATTAGTTTAATTATAAAAAAATTTAAGTTGAAATTTTCACTCAAAATTAAAATTTTAGTGGGGATTTACAGTGTAAATGTAAAATAAAAATTTCCAATGAAAATTTATAGAGATATTTTTATATATATACTGAAAATTTCAACCGTAAATTTTCACTTTAAATTTATAATTTAATGTTACCATACGTATTTTTATTTATATTTGTATTTGTGTTTTTTTTCATTGAAAATTGATATCATACATAGAAATTTTATTGGAAATTTTTAGTGCAAACTTTCACTATGAATTTTAAATATAAATGTCTAGTGAAAGATATACATTTAAAATTTTCAATAGAAATTTGAATGAAATTTTACAGTAAATATTTCATTTGGAAATGTGCACAAAATTTTATTATGGTGATAGGTATACACATTTACAATACTCTTCATTTTTAGATTATATACACGAGGATCTTAGGAAGAGATTCGTTTACTTACACATGATTTATAAAGTGTTTATAGACTCTTAAAAATTCATACAATTCACACTATAAGTTTTTAATGAAAAATTTCAATGCAAATTTCCAATAAAAAATTGAATTTTTTATTTATGTGTTAATATATTTTCATTGTAATTTAAAGTGAAAATTTGAAATTTAAATTTCATGTGGAAATTTTCAGTGAAAATTTTCACTGGAAAATTCCCTATGGAATTTGTAGTTTAATTAATAAGTTTCATATTTTACATATAAATAATCAATATTATATATAATATATATCATAATAAATATTATATATATATGTGTGTAATGAAAATTATTACATCTATTTATATAATTATTTTCCATGAATAATAAACAATATATATTAATTTCATTATAATAAAATTTAAAATATAAATAATACTTTCAATAGTTATATTTATATTATTATGTAAATTTATATTATTAATAAATATCAGTTAATAAATATTAAATTAAATGTTACATTATATATATATATATGAATAATATGGATGAGCAGTGAAATCCAGTAGGTGCCGCGTATTAAAACCCAAAAATGCACAATAGGTCATTTTGGTCCAAAACCCCAACACGAGGGCCAAGTTTAGGTACCCAACCTGAGACAATTTTAATCCAATTCTCACACACCCATTCTTTCTCCAATCACGTGTAGTGGGGGAGGGTGATTATCATAACCACCTACTCACTTTAACTCTATGTTCCATGACTAACCAAGGGCCACCACCTCGATGTCCAGTACCAACCATTATCATGTTCAACTTCTCTTATGAAATATCAGCCACTATTGTAGATGATATTCTCTATTTAGCCTGATTCACTACATCTCAATGAACCCGAGTTGACCTCCATCTTCAAATTTATCACCCCGCTAGATACTTCTACACTAATATGTCACCACTCCTCCTCCCTTCTATCTCTGATACCCCTTAATCTATGACTGCCACAATCCATATGCATGATAGCCACTACCTATCCACGTGGAAAAAATTAGAAGGGGTGGGGAAAAAGAGAGTTAGATAGAGGTATGAAACCCCCCTTTCTTCCACATATATCCATTAAATTTACATATAACATAAAAAAATTAGATTATAAAAATCCTCTACTTGAAATTAAAGGCACATGATTAACAAACACTAAAAAATTTCATTCTCATAAGAAGGAATTTGATTACTCACAATAGAAATTCAGACACTGTATTTATCTAAGTAATTCTCCTTGATCTAACTATGAAACACAAGGTTTTAAAACATATATTCAAATTGGGATTCATAAAGAACTTATTAACATGAAATAAAAAATCCCTTTCTCATGGAGAATCACCGAAACATCAATTTCATTAACGTGACTACGTGATATTTTCATCGATGACACTACAAATTTAGTCTCGAGCCTCAGTTCCATCATTGTTTCCAAGATTTTACTTCTCCATCCTATCTTATCCTATATCTAGGGGTATATAAATTAAAAAACGTGGATAAAACTAGAGAGGAAATATAATATAGCTTTTAAAGACGATTTTGAGGGTTTTCACCGTAATTCATCTAATTAATTAATTATTTAAATTGAATTAATTAATTAATCTATCTACAACAACCTAAAATTGGAAAATTTGATTATAATCTAAATTATAACACTCTTAGGGTAAAAAACATGTTTCAAACTCAATAATAGTGTCAGTTTCTCCATCTAATTCTTTATTCAAGTTGTATAATAATTTTATCACAAATAGACATGTGAAGGATAAAAGTAATATTTATATACTAAAATAGTTTTTAAGGAATTTATATAGTTTCAATTTCACAACAGCTCATCCTGATGGTAAAAACCATTCCCTAGATTCAATGGAAGCATCAAACAATTTTTATAAATTCATCTTCTATGGTTAATTTACCATTTTACCCATATAGAGGTATCCAACCCTAAAACTCAAAATTGAGATAAGTCTTATTCAGTACAAACATGGTCCTTTACATTCTCCCCATCATAAAATGATTTTCATCCTTAAAAATGAAAAAAATTATAGCTATTGAATAAGTAAGATCCTAAAACAACCTCATGTGTGAAATGATCTATGAATACATGAACTTATTTCACCTCTTAAGGGTTTTTCTCCAAAAAATACTGGACATCATTTCCTAGGAAGGGAAAATCCTCTTCCATCCAAAAATATATTTTATCCTAATATCTTGAAGAGAGAACTAAGTAGAAACATAAATCCTCTTTGTGGGATTATTTTCATGAATTAATATATAAGATGTTTCTCATCTGAAGGTTTTCCCACCACATAAAAATAAAACAAAACCATGATCAATTGACACTCATCCCAAAAATGGCACATAAAAATGGTTATCATTAGTGAGAGTTATCTTATCTCCACATTTAAATAGCATTATGGATGGTCATTTATTTTAGGACAACCCATAAATACATCACATGTCACTGATAACTCCACCAAAATCCAAACTAACATCGAAATTGTTTTAAATAATCATGCCTCTTCAATTATTCATTAGCTTCTCCGAAGTTTCCTTCCGTCAAGGCATAGGAGAGAACATTGCTACCTCATGACACAAATATGAAATAATAATTCTTTCTCAATCTCAACATCTTCAAGAATCATCCATCCACTTCCTGATCTATAACAGGTTTCACATTCAAAAGAAAAGATATACTGGTTTATTTGTTATCACTCTTTCGTGAAATCTACCAATGAGAACATTAGGGGAAAAAACTCATCAATATACTCTACATAATACCACTACCCATGCAAATAAAATATAAAGTATTATATTAAAAACTTCCTCCGACACTATATAGTAGGAGTTTCCATGATACAGGTACACCCATATGGATCCATTGGGTGCTCTACATTGAGGATTTCTCTCTGTAAGAGAAATATCTACTTAGTATATCCCTCATGATACTTAGAATAATCAATTAGAGAAGAAACACCTTCCACCAGGGGAAGTGGTCATCATGCTCACAACCTTTTGAAAAACCCTTCAGATATACCTTTTGAGAACATCCAATCCCACTAGACCACCAAGTTCAAATCACCACCATGGGGCCTATCTTACACAAGGGAAGAGTGTGTGGACACAAACATCAATGAAAGGTGATAAACATATCCCTATCCATTACCAAAACAAAAAACCCTGAAATTAAATACTCAAGTTCCTCATCTAACATCCAAAAACAATTTCTTATACTATAAGTGTCAACCACCACACCTCTACAATGCTACTCTGATATCACAATCCACTATGGATTTAAAATTATGAAGACCAACTTTAACTTCAGAAACTAGATTCCATACTATGAGAGTTTACTAAATATCTAGAAATCTTTTGGAAATACATGGGAGAATACCTTGGATTCTTATTAAGATCCTCCATGAATTAATTTCTAGAAGGTTTTGGGATATATTCCCTTAAAATCCATAATAGAAATCATTATTACACTTAGAAACATTTGAACATTATCCTTAGAAAAAAATATGATATATACATCATCCTTTTGATTAGGGTCAACCATGGGTTTCCCTTCAAAAGTATCCACACAATCCTATATAACCATAGAAAGTGAATTCTCATCCACAGACATAGATCACCTATCCACGCTAACCACTATTTAGGTAGTTGATCTTAACTATCAATGGGTTAACCCAACCAACCACACTAGAGGGGAGGGGGATGTCTCACTTACTACAGAAGAAAAGAACCAACTCATCAACCCAATCACCAATCACCCCATGACAGTAGAAAAATATAACCAATCAATGTTGAGGTGGGAACCAATTCACCTCTTTCTCCAACAAGGAAATACTCACTTCACTGGAAGGGTTGGTTGAATGAAGTTCACCATCTATGGAAACTCTCTATCTAAAAAAGGTCTAGTTAGGGGTTCCATTAGAATAATAAACACCCAAATATATTACAAAATATTATTAGATCATTATGACTTCACCCAATATGTGGTTCCATGAAGAACAAACAAAATTTGTACCCTAGACTTCACATACTAATGCTCAACCAAATACATTATTTTCACGTGTCATCCCATATCACTTATTGTCATCATCCCACACCTTATATAAACTATTTAGATGTGGAATTTATTGGAGTGAATTGATACATCGACTATCTCAGACTACTCTCACACTATGGGCTCATCCCCAAATCAACTTCTAAACCAAAAACACTCAATTCTAGGCCACTATTTTCAATAGGGATATATTATATTTCAGTTTTAAATCTCACTTGGAAGGTCTATAGACAACATAACTAGCTTTTATATGGTGAAAAACTAGTCTTCTCATAAGATTGGGTGCATATTCTAGAAACTCCTAACCTACTAATAGTCTCTTGGGGAACTCCAATATAGGTAGTATTTCTTGGGAATAAAAAAAACTTGAAAATTCCTACTTTTGAGTCTCCCAACAGACCATTTATATTGAATAATTTCACTAAAAAACCTATCAAGAAATGACTCACAAGTTTTTTATACAAAATATACTCGGTCATGGCCATGAAACCCTTTGAGGGTTAAAAATCCTTTTGTAAAACTCCATTTTGAATAAATATTCAAACTTTAGGAAAGGTATAGAAGATCCATAACAAGATTTTGAAAATAATAACCATCTCTTAATGGCTCATAGTTATATATAGGGATATCAATAAAAGAATCAACATTTGGTCCATAAAAATTATGATCTAGATGGAAACACAAGTCTTTGACTCCAATAAAACCTCTATAACATGAGGATTGGGATCACCTCATAAATTTATAAGGCCTATAACTCTGAAAAAACATATCATATCTATTCTACAAGTAGACTCAACCAACTCACGGGGACTACTGTCATGACCCGAATTCACCAAAAGGAGGGAAGGGATAGAAAATTGCCAGAACCTTCCTTCTTTAAGTTGACTGAGAGATAATGACCCCCAAGACCCACCTTCAATAGGTCCCGGAGTGGTGAATAGCACCAAGGGTATAAAAAAACACAAGATGGAAGGCATTACCCTTTTTATTTTAATAGGATCAGGAGATAAGATAGTAAATCCCAAACAAAACCAAAATATGAAGGTAAAGGTAAAGACCAAAGTAAACTATTACCATATGCATGTTCAAAAGTAAAAGATACAAGTCACAAGAACTCCAAAAGTAAAGTACCAAGAAAAGAAAGACGACAACAACAACTGCCCCAAAGTCTGAGCTAGTATGGTCCTACACGATCCCTGAAGTCCTCCTGGAAACCTGAAAGCAGTTTTATATAGGTAGGGTGAGCATACAAGTATACTCAGTAGGGAAAACCAAGGACTCTCATGCACAAGTGGGGAGGCATTCTAATGCCCCATGAAAAAGGAGATAACCAAAGAACCTAGCAAGGAAAACTATCCACCCAAGCCTCACCAAGGCACACTCCCCAAATAATGAAAGTCAGGTAATGTATAGTAATAACACATCAATATTCGGGTACCCTGCGCCACTTTCCCACGGGTTATTGAAGACATCCTACGCATCGAACCAATCCCACTATTCTCACCACTATCCCACTTCCACACCTCGGCCGCAGACACTTGGGCCACAACCTCCATTCCTGCCCGCAGAAACCTGGGTCACTACCACACATTCTGACCGCAAAAACCTGAGCCACTACCACCACATGTAACCACGCCCCCAAACACCTGGGCTAGAACATCCACTTCCACACTCGAAGACACCTGTGCCTCATCCCAAAGCCTCTTGGGAAACAACCTACCCGCACACACCTGGGTCAACCACCACTACCCTACCTGAAGAATCTTGGGCTATAATAGACCTCAGGCCGTCACAGCCTTCTCGAAGAGTCTTGGGCTATTTGGGAAAGGGAGCAGAAAAGGAGCTAATAACCAGCCACTCAGAAGAGTGTTGGGAAAAACACCCTCCCCCATGAAATGGGGGTGTTCGGAACTAAGTGATCAACTTGGGTGGGGAGAGAATAAGAAACGTAAAAACTACAGATATATGTATAGGTAACAAGAACTCATCCCAACCTAGGGTTCCAAAACCTAAGCACAAACACCCTCATTACTATTCATTCATAAAAGAACCACACAACACTCACTGCCAAATCAAAACTCATTCATAAAACCAATTCCCCATTTTAACCATTCTTGTTTTCACGTTCAAGTGATCCCATTAGGTGAATTATACACTATTGGGAAACTAACAGGCATAACCACAATCCAGGGACAAAGAAACAGCCCAATAATAATTTAAGCATTCACACCCGGTTCTCTTGTAAAGTCACAACAACAAAGGGATCAAGTGGGATCCCTCAAAGTACTGGAACCAAAGAAAGCCTCAAGATACAGCCCCACACATCTCCCAAACCACAACCAAAAACTGTACAAAAATAGGGGATCCCATCCCCATCCATGTCACCTCGTAAGTACCAAGTAGAACAACACTCCTACTACCAAAACAGAGTAGGAAACTTCTAGGTTCAAGCACATCATTCATTTGGTTCTTCTTTCTGTTTGTTAACCAGGGTGGTCACACATGGATTCTTGTTTTACCGAACATACATTTAAACCAACTGAGTTTAGGTAACTAAAAAATTTCTATGTTTCAGTTATTTAGTCATCACCAAGGACAAGGGTTTATTAGGATGTAAGGAAAGAACTCCAACGACCATGATTTTCATTGATCACAATCCCATACAGTTTACAACACATATCAACATAAAAGAGTACACCAGAACATCGATCACACCCCTTTCATTCTTTAAAGGTCCATTCATTATCTTCATTATGTTTGGTTTTATCAATCCCCACATAAACAATAGCTTACCCACCCCGCATGATACACAGTAAAGAGAGATGAAGGAAAAACCCTACTTGGTTGATCAAGGATCAAAGTTCTTCTCCACGCGCCAAGAACTGGGGATGCACAACTTCCTAGGGAGGAACGTTGGGGACTCCAAGAGTGAGCAGAAAAGCTCCGGTACAGGCACACCACTTGCCTCGGAAAGGGAGACTCCAAATGCACTGGGAAGAAAAGGAGGCCGACCAAAAGGAAGAAGAAGAAGAAGAAATTCTCGTGCGATATATAGATAAGATCCCGTTGTTACGGGATATGGGGATTTTAACGACTTTAAAGTCAGATCGTGGTTCCCCATGTGGTTGGGTGGTTACGCACGACGGGATTAATTGTTATTTAATAACTTTCATCGGGAAAAGGTGGTAACAACTGTGATTTTAAATGATTTTATATAAACAGAGGGGCAAGATACGCGAACATAGCTGGGTCTGTTGAGGGTCTCCCCACCCTTAGGAATTTAAACATTGATTAAGGGCTTAAAAAAGGCCTTGAACCACTCCCAAAAAGGTTAAAAGGGCCTAAAAGTGGTGTTACGTGAGGAACTGCAGAAGAAAAACCCGACAAGGCCGGGTGGCACCGATCGTGCCACACACCGATCGGCCGCACCGATCGGTGAGGCATTGATCACTGACACACCGATCGTGTCACACCAGTCGGTGGGGCACCGATCATGTCACACCGATTGGGTGCACACCGATCGGTCGCATGTCGATCGGTGGCACACCGATCGGTCACACGCCGATCGGTCGCACGCCGATCAGTCATACCCACTAAGACGCCACCCTTAGGATCCAGATTTTGGAAAAGGGATGGACCATGAGGGTCTGGGCCATCACATTAGATACCTCTCAAACTATTCTTTCCCTCGAGAATCAAACCAAACTAGAATAGTATAGGGGGGGGGGTCCAAAAAACCACCTCGAAAGATACCTCTTAGGAATGAACCTCATCGACATCTAGAAACACCTCTACCTCAAGAAACCATGCGAAATTAAAGGGGGTCAAGCTATCCAGTCATATGGGTTAGGGAGTTTCTTCCTCCATGTCAAGACACTGTACGATTTGGGTACACTGACTCCCCCGCATGGGTTTAATCACATCCACCTTAATGCATCTTGATTAGGGATCATGTCCTCCCTTCTCCACAGTCAGGACATTTCACAACACTCCCCAGGTAGGAAAAACGTCTCATAAACTAAAAAGGTTAGCACTACATCACGACAAGTACAAAACGAAACAAAACAAAACTCAAAATAGCTCTGGGTATTGGACGCGCATCTGCGTCTCCCATTCCCATGTACTTTCCTCGTGCCCACCATGAATCTACAACACACGAACCAGAGGAATGATCCATCCACAGAGCAACTTCTCCTCATGATCTTCAATCCTCACTGGTCTTTCAACAAAAGTCACATTGTCCTCGATATCCAACTTCCCCCAGTCGAGGAGGTGTGAAACGTCGTGTAGATACCATCGGAGTTGGGACACATGGAAGACGTCATGTATTCTCAGCAGCGGTGGTGGTATTTCTAGCTGATAATCCACTTCTCCGACCCGCCGTAACACTTCGAAGGGTCCAATGAACCTTGGAGAAAGATTACTCCCCCTGCCGAACCTCCGTTGTCCACGCCTAGGGGAGACCTTCAAGAATACATGGTCCTTGACCTCAAACTCTAAGGGTCTCCTACAATTATCATAATATGAATTCTATTAGTCCTGAGCCACCTTCATCCTCTCCCATATAATCTGAACCTTCTCTGTTGTGCTCTGCACCACTTCCGGGACAAGAACACATGTTTCCCCAACCTCGGTCCAGCACACGGGTGAGCGACATGGCCTTCCGTACAAGGCTTCGAACGGAGCCATGCCAATGGTAGAGTGACAACTATTATTGTAGGCAAACTCTACCAGAGGAAAGTGTCGCACCCACGATCCCCCAAAATCCAGAATACATACTCGTAGCATATCCTCAAACGTCTGGATGGTGCGCTCTGTCTGTCCATCTGTCTGGGGATGGAAAGTAGAGCTAAGATGTAGCTGGGTGCCAAAAGCATGCTGCAATCCCCTCCAGACTCGTGAGTTAAACCGTGAATCCCTATCCGAGACTATGGACCTCAGAACTCCATTCAATCTCACCACCTCATCCATGTACCTCCGTGTTAAGGCATCCACTGCACTCGGCTCCTTGATCGCTAGAAAGTGAGCCGATTTCATCAACCGGTCCACCACTACCCAGATAGCGTCACAGCCTCCTTGAACCTTGGGTATCCCTGTGACAAAATCCATCGAGATTTTATCCCACATCCACTCGGGGACATATAAAGGTTTTAACAGACTGCCAGGAACATGGAGTTCAACCTTCACCTACTGACACACTAGGCACCTATCCACGAACTCTGCCACCGCTCACTTTATCCCGGGTCACCAGAACTGACCCTTCAAGCCCCGGTACATCTTAGAAACTCCCGGGTGCACTGCTAGGGGTGAGTTGTGGAACTCACCAAGAACCCTCTCATGCATCGCCTCTGGAACAAATGACTTTCCTTGGAAAAGCATCTGATTCTGACTATCCTTCGTCCACCCTTTCGGAGCATCGCCTTGGTTAACTCGGTCACGCATCACTTCACTCTCTATGTCTCCCCACTAAGACTCCTACAGCTGCCGTAGCAGAGAAGAATGCACTGTCATCTGATACATGAAACCTCTACCACCATCCATCCTCACATCCAAGTGTAGGGTAGCTAACTCCTCCATCACCTTCCAAGCATCTGCCGACTCTCAAACCACATCCTTCTGCGACTTCCTGATCAAGGCATCGACCACCACATTTCCCTTTCCTGAGGTGTAGGAAATATTGAAGTTGTAGTCCTGAAGGAACTCCATCCACATTCGCTGCCGTAAGTTTAGGTCCCGCTGGGAGAAGATATACTTTAAGATTTTGTGATCGGTGAAGACCACAAAGCGCTCCCTGACGAGGTAATGCTGCCACAACTTTAGTGCAAACACGACCGCTGCAAGATCCTGATCATGGGTGGCATAGTTACTCTCATGGGGACGTAACTATCTAGACCCATAATAGATCACCCCTTTTCATTGCATCAGCACACACCCAAGGGCTTGTCCTGAAGCATCACAGAACACCTCATATGCTGCCCCTTCTTCTGGCAACCTCAGCACTAGGGCACTCACCAACTTCTCCTTCAGATAGCTGAAGGCTACTTCGCACTGCCCATTCCACACGAAAGCCTGGTCCTTCTTGGTCAAAGCTATCAAAGGTGCCATAACTCAGGAGAAGTTGAGAACGAACCTCCGATAGTAACCTGCCATACCTAGTAAACTATGGACTTCTGTCACACTCTTGGGTGCTACCCAAGAAACAACTGCCTTGACCTTTGATGGTTCCACTGCTATCCCCTGCTCAGACAATACGTTCCCAAGGAAATGCAATTATCGCGTCCAGAACTTTCACTTGGAGAATTTCCCATAAAGCTGGTGCCGTCAGAGGACCTCTAAAACCATTCTCTGGTGCTCTGCGTGATCCTCCTTTGATATTGAGTAGATCAGTATGTCGTCAATAAACATGACTACAAACCAATCCAGGTATTCTTGGAAGACGGAGTTCATGAGTCCCATGAACACAGATGGAGCATTTGTAATGCCGAATGGCATGACCACAAAACCAAAGTTCCCATATCTGCACCTGAAGGTAGTATTGGAGATATCACCCTCCTTCACCCTCACTTGGTGATATCCAGACTGCAGATCGATCTTCAAGAACCAACCTACTCCCCTCAACTGATCAAAGAGATCGTCTATCCTCGGGAGAGGGTAGAGATTCATGACCGTCACCTGATTCAGCCTCCTTTAATCTATGTACAGTCTTAGACCACCATCCATCTTCTTCGCAAACAAGACAGGAGCACCCCATGGTGACATAATTGGCCGAAAAAAACCATTCTTTATCAGATCTTCAATCTGGATCGGCAACTCCCACAACTTAGAAGGTTCCATCTAGTAGGGATCCATTGAAATCGGATGGGAACCAGGTTGTAATTCTATCCCGAACTCAACATCACGTCGAGTGGGTAGAGTATCCACCTCTTCAGGGAAGACGTCCATGAACTCACTGACGATCCCTGGGAATTACACCATCTCCGCATCCACTGACTCCACTGCTAGTTCAGATAATAAGGAAAGGAGGGGCTCCTCTCGCCTGCTGATTTTCTGGAAACCCCGCTCACTGATGAAAGTTACACATTGAATTCCCAAATATGAAAACACTACCCTTCCTCGGAAGTAGTCAATGATGGAACATACAGATAATAGCCAGTCAATGCCTAGGATGACATCGTATGGATGTATCTGAAATATTAGAAAATCCCTGATAGACTGATGTGACCCTATCATTAGTCTACACCCTCAGCAAACATAAGACAAGTCGGTCTAACCTCTGACTGGCATGCTCAGCACCAGGGGTGCTAAAAGTCTCTCGACGTCTAAAGCCAAGTAACGGGCCAGACTGGGTGTAACAAAAGAGTTCAAAGCTCATGTATCGAACAAGGCATAGGCAAGGGTACTAAACAAGATGATCATACCTCGAATAACTTCTGGCCCTGCTGGAACTACTACCTCCGCGGCGTGCAACTGCCCACACCCAGATCCTCTGCCTCTCGGATGTAGGCTGCCTCCCCGACCACGCCCCAGTCGAGGTCCCTGAGGAGCGCCCTAAGGTCTGCATCCTCCTGCAACGTCTGCCCTTGAAGGAGCAGGAGATCACTGTCCTTGCTGCTGCTGAATGGGCCTGGCTGGAAACTGCTGCGGCTGGGGCGGGTGCTGCACTGGCCCACACCCACTGTACTGTACTCTGTCCGGGCACTGATTCCGAAGGTGCCCATGGCTCCCACAGATGAAGCACCTCAGTCCTGGGCCCGAAAGGAAAGGGAGAGGACCAAGGGATCAGAACTGGAACTGCTGAGGCCTGCTTCCTGCTGGTCGAAACCTAGAGGGTCCTAATGCTGGAGGCCTGCTGCTGACGGCTTTCCCCTTCGATGAGCCCAACTGGATCCCCTCTCATGATACACCTCCCAGCATGTGCATCCTCTACACCACTTCAGCTTTCTTCTGGACCTCTAAGAAGGTCGGTAAGGTGAAGGGAGTAACAACATACTGAAGAGAAGGTCAAAGTGCCTCCTACAAATGCCTCGCTTGAGACTCCTCATCTGGAAAGAGTTCTGGAGCAAAGAGGATGATATCCTTGAACTTGATCCCCAATTATCTCACTGATATGCTCCCCTGCTGGAGGGAGATTAGCTCTTACCTCTTCTCAGCCTTCATCATGGAAGAGAGGAATTCCGGCCGAAAATCCTTCTCGAAGTCAGCCCACACAACCTCAGCCTCCTTCTTTTCCCCGAGATAAAGAGTCCAACACTGACGCATTGCTCCCCGCATCTAGCTGGCGGCCAGAGGAACCTAGTACTCCGTCAAAGCCTGAATCAAGATGAAAGCTATCACTAGCTCCTCGAGCCAGATCTCCGTCTCCATATCTGAGACGCTACCCTCGTACTTCCCGAGGGTCTGCCGCTGAAAGTCATGAAGCATCCTCTACCACTGATCGTCCTCCTCTCGGTCAGCCCTCTTTCGATCAGCCAAAACAAACTCCAGGGCCTTGATCGTCCGCACCACTCATGGTCATCTCCCAGGTGCCATAGCTGTAAGGTAAACAAGGAATTCCTAAGCCCAAGTAGTGTAGAATATTTAAGTTTTCTTTGACTTTTTATTCATTTTAAATTCCCAAAATACCCATGAATCACAAGAACACAAGTCATTATGATTCATGTATCTTCCCTAGGGTCTCTACCCTACAAGCAGTGTAGCCTCACTTGGCCGTTTGGTAGGTCCAGAGTCCTTGCATCAGATCACTGGGGGCCCTAAAATCCCGTGTCCTAGCCGATCTTCCTTGGCCTATTTCACGCACCAAGATCACCCAAAACTGTTTCCCTACCATCCCAGACAATCCTCACTGTGCCTAACTCCAGAATCCATCCTATCTCTCAACCTCCTCTGATACCATTCTGTCACGAACCTCCTTCACCAAAAAAAGGGAAGGGACATCAGATTGCCAGACCCTTCCTTCTTTAAGTTGAAGGAGAGATAATGACCCCTGATACCCACCTTCAATAGGTCCTGGAGTGGAGACTAGCACCAAGGGTATAGAATCACATACAAGATGGAAGGCATTAACCTTTTTATTTTAATATGATCAGAAGATAAGATAGTAAATCCCAAACAACACCAAAAGATGAAGGTAAAGGTAAATCCCAATGTAAACCATTCCCATATGAATGTTAAAAAGTAAAAGATACAAGTCACAAGAACTTCAAAAGTAAAGTACCTAGAAAAGGAAAACGACAACAGCAACTGCCCCAACGTCCGAGCTAGTACGGTCCCACACGATCCCTGAAGTCCTCCTGGAAACCTGAAAGCAGTTTTATATACATAGGGTGAGCATACAAGTATACTTAGCAGGGAAAACCAAAGAATCTCGAGCACAAGTGGAGAGGCATTCTAATGCCCCGTGAAAAAGGAGATAACCAAAGAACCTAACAAGGAAAACTATCCACCCAAGCCTCACCAAGGCACACTCCCCAAATAAAGCAAGTCAGGTAATGTATAGTAATATAACATCGATATTTGGGTACCCTGCGCCACTTTCCCACTGGTTATTGAAGACATCCTACGCATCAAAACAATCCCGCCATTCTCACCGCAGTCCCACTTCCACACCCCACCCGCACACACCTGGGCCAAAACCACCATTCCCGCCCGCATACACCTGGGCCACTACCACACATCCTGCCTACAAACACCTGGGCCACTACCACCATGCATAACCACGCCCGCAAACACCTGTGCTAGAACAACCACTTCCACGCCCGAAGACGCCTGAGCCTCATCCCAAAGACTCTTGGGAAACAACATGCCCACACACACCTGGGCTGACCAACACTACCTTACCCGAAGAATATTGGGCTATAATGGACCTCAGGCCATCACAGCCTGCCCGAAGAGTCTTGGGCTATTCGGGAAAGGGAGCAGAAAAGGTCCTAATAACCAGCCACTCAGAAGAGTGTTGGAAAAAACACCCTCCCCCCTGAAATGGGGGTGTTCGGCACTAAGTGCTCAACTTGGGTGGGGCGTGAATAAGAAATGTAAAAACTATAGATATATGTATAGGTAACAAGCACTCATACCAACCTAGGGTTTCAAAACCTAATCAAAAACACCCTCATTACTATTCATTCATAAAAGAACAACACAACACTCATGACCAAGTCACAACTCATTCCTAAAACCAATTCCCCATTTTAACCATTCTCATTTTCACGTTCAAGTGATCCTATTAGGTGAATTCTACACTACTGGGAAACTAACTTGCATAACCACAATCCAGGGAAAAAGGAACAACCCAATAGTAATTTAAGCATTCACACCCGGTTCTATTGTAATGTCACAACAACAAAGGGATCTAGTGGGATCCCTCGAAGTACTGGAACCAAAGAAAACCTCGAGATACAGCCCCACATGGCTCCCAAACCACAAAACAACTGTACAACAATATGGGATCCCATTCCTATCCATGTCACCTTGTAAGCACCAAGCAGAACAACACACCTACTACCAAAACAGAGTAGGAAACTTCTAGGTTCAAGCACATCATTCATTTGGTTCTTCTTTCTATTTGTTAACCGAGGTGGTCACACAGGGATTCTTGTTTTACTGAACATCCATTTAAAACAACTGATTTTAGGTGACTAACCAATTTTCATGTTACAGTTATTTAGTCATCACCAAAGACAAGGGTTTATTAGGACGCAAGGAAAGACCACCAACGACCATGATTTTTAGTGAGCACAAGCCCATATAGTTCACAACACATATCCACATAAAAGAGTACAACAGAACATCGATCACACCCCCTTCATTCTTTAAACATCCGTTCATTATCTTCATTATGTTTGGTTTCATCAATCCCCACAGAAAAAATAGCATACCCACCCCACATGATACACAGGAAAGAGAGACGAAGGAAAAACCCTACTTGGTTGATCAAGGATCAAAGTTCTTCTCCACACGCCAAGAAATGGGGATGCACGACTTGCTGGGGAGGAACGTCGGGGAATAAAAGGGTGAGCAGAAAAGCTTTGGTACAGGCACACCACTTGCCTCAGAAAGGGAGACTCCAAACGCACTGGGAAGAAAAGGAGGCCGGTCAAAAGGAAGAAGGAGAAGAAGAAATTCCCATGTGATATATAGATAAGATACTATTGTTACGGGATATGGGGATTTGAATAGCTTTAAAGTTGGATCGTGGTTCCCCACACGGTTGGGTGGTTACGCACAATGGGATTAATTTTTATTTAATAACTCTCATCGAGAAAAGGTGGTAACAGCTGTGATTTTAAATGATTTTATATAAATGGAGGGGCACGATATGCAGACACAACTGGGTTCGTTGAGGGTCACCCCACCCTTAGGAATTTAAAAATTTATTAAGGGCTTAAAAACGGCCTTGAACCATTCCCAAAAAGGTTAAAAAGGGCCTAAAAGTGGTGTTACGGGAGGAACTACATAAGAAAAACCCGACAAGGATGGGTGGCACCGATCGTGCCACACACCGATCGGTCACACCGATCGGCCGCACCGATTGGTGAGGCACCGATCGGTGACACACTAATCATGCCACATACCGATCAGTGAGGCACCGATCGGTGACACACTAATCATGTCACAATGATCGGTGGGGCACCGATCGGGTGGACACCAATCGGTCGCACACCGATCAGTCGCACGCCGATCGGTCGCACACCGATCGATCGCACACCGATCGGTCGCACACCGATCGGTCACACACCGATCGGTCTCAGGTGGATCAGTCACACGCTGATCGGTTTCACGCCGATCGGTCGCACCCACCAAGACGCCACCCTTAGGATCTATATTTTGGCAAGGGGATGGACCATGAGGGCCTGGGCCACTACAACTACCATATTCTCTATTGGAAAGATCCACACTATGTGTAATATGGAGAGAGATACTACCTTAGGTCACCATACAAGTGAATATATCAATATAGTCTTGAAAGAAATGAACCATCACATGATAATTGATGATTATAGGCCTAATAATAGGCATGGGATCATTTTAACACTAAATTAGTGTATAAGTTTTCTATTAACAACTAGAACCCTTTATTTGATAGGATGAACCCATAAGGATTAAAGCATATCTGGATGACCTAACATGGAAATGGAATGAAAGATATTTATCAAAAGTTATGTGATGTATTTACCAACATTAACTATACCCTATAATGATGCCTTATGGATTTTGGTTGACTATCTATTTATACAATTTTTAATGAAGGGATATGTTAGCCACCACACCTACATTGGTATCCTTAGTCTGATATCTTAACATGATAACCATTTAAAATTATTTCACTAATGTTCCCAAACCTCACAAAACTACTAAATCCAACTCTAAACATCATCACTAGGACAAACCCACGTTTATACCACTATAATATAACCCAACCCACTCAAGTCCCACTCAAGCAGGTGGTAAGCTAAGATGAAACCTCAACCCTAACTCCAATAGGAAAGGGGGAGGTAACTATCATAGAGTGGAAATATTCCAATATACGGGAGGCCTTATCCTATAAAAACCTGAAATGGAAACATGTCTATAAATTATAAAAAATAGATATTAACACCAGTATGATAAGTATATATAATCAACTTATCTTTATACAACACATGCATGATACATCAAGTATAAATACATATTATAAAGTTAGTATAATGGAAAAATACACCTGACTAGTATATGAGACACAAGTCACTGAGTATATACTCCATGATTCATGTACTCCTAGATAAATCTCTAGCTAAATCATCCACTTAAACCATCATTGGTCACCTTGCTCTATAATCCATCACAAAACATCACTGGATGTCCAATCTAAACAAGTCACATTAGATCTATGTCAAATTATCCAATTTTTGGACTCATTATTCTCTTTTATAGACACCAAATGTGTGGGTACAAGGAATGAAAAAGTGTGAGTATTAAAATACTCAATAGGACACCTCGAAAACAAAAAATAAAACACAAAGAGACAAGTGAGCTCATCTCCTAGCATGTGAGGTGATCAGATGAAGGTTGAAGAGTGAAGACTAGTAGACCAATCCATCTCATAACTCCTAGCACTAAGTAGTGACTAGGATAAAAATAGGAAAGAATAGTATAGATATGACCAGTCACTAGAATCTATAGGGACATAAGAATTCATGATAATCTTAGCTCTAGTCCTCCAAAACCATCGTATACAAGTAAATAGGGAAGCTTAGAAAACTAAATTTTCCAAAAAACATGAAGTCAATAGCCCACTATAATATCAAATACCAAAGGCTACCTCTAGTATTCCATAGAATATAAAGTCCCAAAGAAGTATATATTGAAAATACTTCCAATACCACACCGTTACCAAGACTCATTAAGGGGAACTCACTCGTCACTGAAGTATGCATGTCAGTAGAAGAGATACTATACCTTAGGGTATATCAATACCGTACCATAAATTGGGAAACCAAACTACCCAAGTTATAAATAAGCACAACCTATCTATAACTATAGTGGGGGACCCATGATTTGTTGATGGATATATACTGATCAAGGGTGTACCGACCTTAGGGAAGGACCCACACCACACTTGAGCTCTCAGATGGGGGGGGGGGGGGTAATGACTTAATAGATAGAATAACAACACCCAATATGTTCCTAGGGGTACCAAACCTATTTTTATAATGGATTTAGGGGACCCGTGACCTAATATAACTATGCCTTTAGGGGGTATCAACCCCTATATAACTATGAAGATCAAAACTAAACATCATCATCACTCATACAGAGCTAAATCATAAATCCGCTTGTCTTGACTTGTAAATGGCCTTAGATGGATAAAAATATCGCACCATTACAATATTAGTGAAAAAATGATCAACATAGACTATTCATTTATCAAAATCATATAAAAAATGAAAAAATTATGTAGTTCATCATATCAAACATGCACGATGATACATGATAGGACTTGGGAAAATTCTATGAGTCATATTTAGTCTTGAAATGTTTCTCTAGATCAGCCAATACTTATTCCAAATATGGATGATCAATTTTACATTGTAACTAGAAGATATATTTAAGACATGAACCGAGAACAACAACAACAACAACAACAAAAACAACAAAAATCACAATAACAACAAGAATAATAATAATATTAATATACATATAAGATAACTGGTTGAAGAATCCACACTCCCACCCCTATTCATACTTCTCTCCAAAATTATAAATATTAACTCATATGTAATAATAATAATAATAATAATGATAATAATAAAAATAAAAATAATAAAAGTAAAAATAATATCATTATTATTATTATCATGGACATAAGTTAGGGGGAGTAATTCTCACAGACTAGAATAGTGTCCAGCTACTTTTAGCAAATATACTATCCTATATACTTTTCTAAGATATGTTTCACTAGATCCAAAGTTATAGAAAAACTTGACCTGGAAAATTGGATTGGATAGTCTAGTTACTGGAGATGATAATTTGTGAATTATCATGCCCCCTATTCTTTCTTTAATCATGCATGGGGGAAGGTTCAGGGGGTGGATTGTCATGGAATCCTCTACACATACACTCTACATGATGTATACAATATTGGGCCATCGTCTCTACAATCATAATTAGTCATTGTCATAGATGGCCTTTCCTTCATAACATGGGAAATTGTCTCAGTCAGTCTTTTCCAATCTGCTTGATTCACCATGGTCTGATGAACCCAAGTTAACCTCCCTCTTCATATTAATCATCCCACCTGACACTACTGAAACAACATATCATCAATCCTCCCTCTTTATTCCCTACTAACTCCTTGTTCCATGAATATCTCCGATTCAATTTGTGAAAATCCTTATGTAATGAACTGAACATTTATAAATTAAATTCCCCTTTTAAATGATTAAATTACCTATTAAGAAATGAAATTAAATAAAATACATGCACTACTTTGGTTATTTTGGATGGTTATAAGTTATTTCCTATCGGATTTAAAATACCATTAAGTATCATAACCGTTGATAGTATAGTCATTATAAAGTGATCATATGTTTAGTATATATATAGTGTCATGATAAATCCAATTGACACAAAGGAAACGATGACCATGACTAGTAGTATCGTACCCTATTAATACCGTTTATCATAGCTTCCAAGGGAGATATAATCACTAAGATTTTCCCTTAACCAAGCCCAAGCTGTGATTGAACAAATAAAGCATGAGAAAAACTATTTATGGGAGAAGGTCAAGCTTATCAATATCACAACCCAAACCATGTTCAATGAACCATCTTAAGAAAATATCACCATCACACACCTTAACCTCAGGCCATTCACTAGTGTAATAAAAGGATATGTATATAAACCCTAATAGTATGTTTTTTTTGTATTTTTTATAAATTAATTATTATATTTATATTTTATTATTATTTTATAATGATAAAATACCAAGTTTGATAAAAATTATATTTTTATATGATGAAATAAAAATTGAATTTTTTGGAAATATATAGTTTCAGTTATGACACTAATTAATGAATTCAATAATTTTTGAAATAAATGATATTTTAATAAAATATTATTATTAAATAATATTTATTAAATATAAATTATAATATAATTTTACAAAGTCAAATTTAATTTTTATAAAGGTTATAAAACTGTTATTGTTAAAAAACAAGTATTTTTTTAATAAATGAGTATTTTTTATTTAAAAGTGACAATTATCATATTTAGATAATTATTTAGATAAAATAAATATTATTTTTGAAATATCCACATTAAAATTATCCAACAGTTATGTTTTCATAATTTTTTGATATATTCGAATTTTGGGTAAAAATTAAACACAATTTTATTATATGGTATGTATTATGAAATAATAAAAGAAAAAAAGTGTTTTAATAAATAATATAAAGATAAACCATGACCAAAATTATGTTTCCCCTTTAATAAAATGTGTTTTTGAAGTTATTATTAATTTTATAAACCCTTAACGAATCCTCCAAAACTTATATTATATTTTAAGGTTTTAAAATTAATTATTACAAACATGAATCACTTCCACATCCCCAAGGGTATTATTTTATAGAGTATGGTTCTTGTACTTATATATTAATTAAATCCTATCCTATTTGAAAAAAAACAAGGTAAAAAAATCTTGTGATAGTTTTTGGTTTGGATTAATTTACCATATAGGGTAAAAAACCTATGTTTATAAATTAATTAAGAATTCTCCTCTCTTTTTCTATAAAATCCCAACCAACCTCTCATTAATCTTCAATAAAAACACTTGGATCATTTATTTAATCTTACCTTACATCTCTATATACTTCCCATGTTTCCAATATGTTTCTAAGAAGCTCCTGCCTAGCTTTTAAATACACTCTCTCATGGTAAATGATCCTCTCCTCCTCTTTATTCAAGCACCTTATTTACATTATGACTTTTGATTCCCAATTTTTCCTATTGGGATATGTTTGTACACATTCCTATTACTATAATTATTATTTAAAAGTAATTATGTACCCATTTAAATCTCATTATAACCTTCAATGAATCTTTATGTATCCCCATTATGCTACCAAAATTATCCTATTATTTTTTATGCCAAACATTTGTGTGGTGAATACCCATACCCATTTCCACTCAAGGTTATTCACCAGGATGTAACTATAATTCATTGATTAGGTAATTACGTGTATTTAACCCAAAATACTTAATATTTGTGTTAAAATTGGTGAAATAGATCCCTATGTTGTAGGATCTATGTGGAAAACTTATGCATGTACATGATATGAATGTGACGGGTGTTCTTAGAATTATATAGTCATCCAATGAACTGGGTAATGTTTTTATCTCATGAGATCCCATGTATGGTTAATGTGAGGTTATCCTAAGCATAATTTGTTATGATGTATCAAAATTTATTCTTGAATTATGCTTATGATGTCATGTTTTATATTGTCACAACATTACCATGTTGCCTTTATGTTATTATCTTATATCATGCTTCAATGTTCGAGTTTATGAATATCAACCCTCTTATGTTACCTTGGTATTACTGTTGAATTACATGTATTACTTTCTTTATGTTATTATTTTATTATTCCCTTACTGGGATTTATGTCTCACCCCTTTCTTATGTATATCCCTAGGTTATCCCATGCACTTTTAGAAGATCAAGGAAATATAAGGGCATATTTTGGAGTTTAGTTTATACCTTTGTATTTCTATTAATTATTTTATGCTTTACCTAATTACCAAAATATACTAGGTCTTATGATGTTTTGGAGCTTTATTAAGTGTATCTTTATGCAAAAAATCATGAAATAAATTGTATGTAAGATATGGGTTTTCATAGTTGGTTTCAGAAAAAGTATAGTTATTTTTGGGGGTTAGGATTTAAAAATTGTAGTGAAATACTTAAGGATAATACTAAATATAAGAAAACATCCCTAAATTTTGTTAAATTATATATTAAGTGGTTTCAAATAAAATAAATCATTTTCTGGATACTACATTTGGATGTGAATTTGGCACAGTTATACTTAGGCGCACTAACCTCAGAAAGGGCACATTGAGCTGGACTTGATCATCACCTGGTGCCTGATAAAGAGACCTTGATACAAAATTGGTTTGAAACTTTGAAGGGATTTTATTTGGTAAATTAAAAATCTCATTATGAACCATTTTTAAGGGTATAAAATTTTCTATAATATTTTATGTTAGGAAATAAATCATCCATAATTTAGATTAAAACGTAGAAATTCATATGTTAATAAATATATGTCATTTATTATTTATCCCTTTAATGTTCTTAGTTACCTATTTATTTGTTTAATAGTTTAAAAATTATCATCCCTAATTTTTTCTTTATCTAAATCAATGTTTTGAAATAGGAGGAACCGAGTCAAATACCAATGTGTTGGGCAATGTGACAACTACCCAACTAAAATGCCTAACATACTGGGAGATAAAGTAAGGTATATTTTGATTATACCAAACTAGATAACACAAATTATGATTAAAAATTTTCATATAGTTGAATATCCAAGAACGTCAAAGTAAAGGAGGATAATTTCACTTGGAATTTATTATGATATAAGTGATAAAGGAAAGAAGATCCAATTTTATATGTGTCCAAAATGCAGAAAGAGGAACCAAGGAAAATATCACAAAGGTAGTAGAATATGTTTAGAGTGTGAAAAAATAGGGCATAAAGTAGCTAATTTCCATGAAAAAAATGAATATTTATATTAACATGATGGAGGGAAATAAACTTAAATCTAAGGAACTATTAACTATTCTATGTATTAAATGTGGGGAACTTGATAATTATCCAAGACAATGCTATATTATAATGGATAAAAATGACGATGAGAACCAAAAATCTATAATACCAAGGGAAAAAAGAAGTTCTAATGCTATATAAATCACCAAGATGGATTGCTATTACTTAAATACACATAAACTATAAATTAGAGTATATGTTGTTGTATTTAAATTCATGCCATATTAGTTTATCTAGTAATTTTTTATGAACATCAAGTCACCATCCAAAATTGTTTGATATCGTTAGGGAAAAATTCTATGATTATTTTATCATAATTCGAGGTTTTTTAGAATGTACTTAAAAATATTATCATTCTCCCTTTAGTGTAATTCAATTTTATCCTATTTATAGAATATTTTTCCTTGTATAGATCCAACTTAAATTACTGGGAGAAGGAATTCACCCTCTATACAAAAAATCACTCTCCTATAAAAGTGTAAAGAGGATATATCTTCTATGGAATTATCATCCCAAGCATGGATATTATTTTCTTATGAGAAATATTGTATAGCTAAAATGATTGAGACTAAGTAAAATATCATCCTTTTTGACAATCCCATTATGACAGAATATGTTCCTTAAAGAATGTCATGTACTTATTATAAAATAAGAGGTTAAATTCTCAATGGAACTTATACCAGGAAAAAGTAATATTCATTTGGAATGTTATCACCAGTAAAGAGATATCTATGGATCCTTCAAAAAATAGACAATTGAAGGATGTAACCGACTATCCTCTATGATGTAAATCTATATTTTCCTTAGATTATCTAGGTACTATCATAAATTTTTAAGAAAATTCTCACAATTTTCAATCCCACTAACCAAGAAAACTTGGAATGGGTTGATGTTTTTCTATAATGATGAATCCGAAGAAATATTTAAAGATCTAAAGAAGAGGATAATAAATTAAACTATGCTCATATTAAACACCAGTGAGAAAGTATTTTTGATCTAAATGGATGCATCCAAAAAATAATTGGGTTTTGTACTCATGAAATATGAAAAAGTGATAGTCTATTCCTCCTAATAATTAAATATCAATGAGTGGAACTATATAACACATAATCTAGAATTGGATAGAGTGATCTTCACACTAAATATTTAGAAACATTATATCTATAGGGATAAGTGTTATATATATACAAATCATAAAATCCTAAAGTATATATTATCACAAATTGAGATAAATATGTGATAATAAAGGTGGTTATAGATAATCAATGATTATAATTGTTGAATCCATTACTATCATGGGAAGGAAAAAATAGTGGAAGGTTCTCTAAGTAGAAATGATATTAAAACTCTATCCATGATGAGAGTTAAAAGGGATCTAATATTCATAAACATAAATAGGATATAAATGGGATTAATAAAAGGATATTCATCATACCTTTCTCAAATAAATTCTCAACCATATTTTCTCGAGAGGATCAAGGAGGACTATAAGGATGATGAGGTGCTACAGAAAAAGTTAGACATTATTCTGGAGTTTAACTTTTCTAAATATGGAGTTATAAGGTTTGGATCCACGATATGTGTCCCATAAAAACTAAAACTTAAGAGGGAAATTATGGATGATATGGATAACTCATCCTTCTCTATTCATCTAGGAAGCAGTAAAATGTATAGAGTTTTGAAGAAAAACTTTTGGTGGGATAACATGAAGAGGGAGACTATATAATTTGTATCACGATGCTTAGTATTCCTAAAATTTAAGAATTAGTAACAAAATACTAAGGGTATTATATAAACATTTCCCATACCATTATGTAAATGTGAAAACATAACCATAGATTTATTTGTTGGACTCCCCAAAAACCCTAAATGAAATAACGCCATCTAGGTGGTAGTCAATCACCTCACCGAGTTAGCATGTTTCATTTATATCAAGGAATAATTATCTCTTAACTAACTCACCAATATATAGACAAGGTAAGTGGTAAGACTATAAGGTGTTCCACTATCTATTTTATCTATTTGAGATATGAGGTTTAACTCAAGGTTTTTGACAAGTCTTTAAAAAGTATTGGATACAAAACTAAGATTTATCACTTTTATCACTCTTATATGGATAATCAATTTGAAAAAACCATCAAAATTTATAAGATATTCTGATATATTATTCAATGTATTTACAAGGATGTTGGGATAAACACTTTACCCTAGTAGAGTTATCATATAATAAGTTTCCATTTTAGCATTCAAATGACACCTTATGAGGATTAGAATAGAAAGAGGTGGTGGAATATGAAATTTTGGGATAAATTTGGAGAGTGTATGATGATGTGACTTAATATTATCCAAGAAATGGTGGTTAAAATTCAAACCATTTAGCATCATATGAAATTATCGCAATTTTGACATAAAAGATATGAAAACAATCATCGATGAGACCTAGAGTTTGTGGTTGGAGATAAGGTGTTCCTTCATATATTTCCATGGAATAAATTCATGAGGTATGAGAATATGGTAAAAATCAATCCATGATAAATCATCACCTTCAAGATCCTTGATCACATCGTAGTAGTGGCCTATCGAACATCTACCAACCTAACCTATCTCATGTACATGATGTGTTCCATGTGTACCTACTGAGGAAGTACATAAAATACCCCACACATGTACTAAATACATAGTTGGTACCATTGGATAATGATATTTTATTTGAGGAGCATCCAGTAAAGACCATAGATCATAATGAAAAGGTTCTATGAAACAAGAAAAGTCACCTGGTCAAAGTGTTTTGGTGGAACCGCAAGTTTGAGGAAGTGACTTGAGAACTATGAGGTGATGAAACAAAATTAACATAATATATTTTAGTATATGAATGAAATTTTAAAGATAAAATTTATAAAGGGGAGAATAATGTAACAACCCAAACATTTATAAATGAAATTCCCTTTTTTACATGAGTAAATTCCTTATTAATAAACAAAATTATATAAAACACATGCACACATTTGGTTAATTTGGACTATTATATGTTTTATCCTACCATAATTAAAAGACTTTAAAATATAATAAACATAAATAGTTGTCATCAACTGACCCACCAGAGCCCACTTAGCTAGCGATAAGCCAAGTGTGATGCCCCAAGCCCACCTCCAATAGGCTAGGGGCTAGAAACCAGTGCTGAGTAGGCATATCAAACATATGAGAGTCATTATCCTAAGGTACCAATATGAACACACAAATATACATTCCCATACAATGATTAAATTAAAATAAAACTGATATCAAATAATTCATAATTTTATATACCATAATCAAAGTACAATGAAAGTATTGAAAGTGATAAAGGGTCTAAATACAAGATGAAAAAAATAATAAAAGACTCTAACCAGCTCATGAGGGGACTATTTTCAAATGAAACATCAGTAAAAACCTTAGTCTATCTAGACCAAGACTATGTTATGCCTACTCCTGGTACTCCCATGACTCCATCAAAAGGCTTTTCATCTATATAAGACATGAAATGTGTGGTCAGATCCCATATAGGGGTGAATATAATAATACAGAGCAGGAAACCCAGAAAACACTAATCATAAAGCATCAAGAGTATTCATATCATCAATACACATGTATGTTAGTCAATATATGATATATAATGATAATAAAATATAACATATATATACTCACAATAGACTCCAACTCTCAAGAGGTCTCAACCATAATGCTATCCATAAGATTCTCCATAAGGATTCAAGGAAACACTCATTTGGGAGGGATCACTCCATGAGCTATGATATCATTAAAAACAATCATCTAAGAGTCTTCTCCCATCTATAATCACCAATATTTACTCTTAGGATCTCCTAATATCATGTTTCCAAGTTAGGGTATCATACATAGGAATGATGGGGGTCACCACTAACCCTATTGTATCAAACTTATAGATAGGGGATCAATGCTCTGTTCATGGTGGTCATGCTGATACCACAAACCCTAATTAGTTAATATGTGATATAGGATCCCACCCTAGGCATCATGGAGGGATATCATGAACTATATCCAAAACAGATCCCATAGAGGGGATCAAAATCCTATGTTAAGGATGTAATTCCACACTATACCCTTATAGATATGGACCAAAAAATCATACTCAACTAAGATTGGTCTATACTAAAGAGATGGAGGGTCACACATTTCCCTGTAAAAAGTAAATATTGGGTCTTTTCTACCATGATTCTACCTGTGTCGTGCTATATCATATGGCATGAAATATCCTTTATGGGTACATGACATATAGAGGTTTTTCCGGCACTCATCATGCTACCTATCTATTCTTGTGTACATTTGGACATGCCGGTGTATTGAGGTTGTGCCAATGTACTTGGCTGTGCCTAATAACTTGGTTGTGCTTGTGTAGTCTACCCATGTCTGTGTGCCTGGATGTGTCTATTCCCATGCACCCTTTGGGGTACAAGCCTATCTTCCAACACTTGGTCAAATGGAATGTTATAGGTACCATACAACATGTGGTCCTTTTCACTGCGCATAAACCCTATCACTGCAAAAGAGGGACTATATGGTGTGCGTTCTTAGAACTAAATGCAATGTAGTCAAGAATTTACCAAGAATTATAGGATGTTCCATGCATCTCTTCCCACACCTCCATCATTTGATTCCATTTTGATTCTTTCCATCAATCTTGGATATAGTTTTGATCGACCATCACTGTTTCCACTCATTGGAATTTGGACATAGATCTTCTTGAATTTCCACATCCATCACACTAAGTTGTAACCACACATAAAACAAGTAAAAAATTAATCAAATTTCTTGATCCTAATCCACCTATAATCATATTCCACTATCTTCGCAGCTCGATCACACCCTCTCTTGTGAACCTGCACCCACACTATCATTTTGTGTGTGTTGAGGAATTGTCACACAATGATTAAATACCAGGTATTCATTGAACCATAGAACAAGGAAATACTAGTGATGAATCATGTGAAGAAATAGGGAAGAAAAGAACAAACTAAAAAAATGAGGAATGAACCTTAGTAGTTATTTGGATTGGAATTGATTTATTACAATTACAATGATGAATCAAGATAAATAATAGAAAAAAATAATAATTTCCCCAATTCCTAGGTAAATAAACCCACACCCGCAACATGATCAACCCACAAATAAATCTATTGGTTGATTTAATTGAATTTAAATATGGGATAATCCAAGGAAGAAATAAAACATGGAATAAAATTCCCTACCTTAGGCTAGGATAAATCATTGATGAAGAATGAATCTATTTTTTCAAATTTGGAGAGATCCTCAAATTCTATTGTCCTTGGCGATCCTTGATATGATTTCATTCACCAAGATCTCCTATACAGTTACTCTCAATTCTCAAGGTTATGTGGATAAAACTATGATTAGTATATAACCATATATTTATATAGGAAATAATTAGGTTAGGTTTTAAATAAAAATAATAATAAATATCTTAATTTAATTAATTATTTCTCCCATGATGGCACTCCAGCCAAAAACATAATGACGACAAAGGTTATGTCATTACTAGGATAAAACCCACATTCTAGAGTTAATAGTGGTATTATATTTCCCATATGATCCACTATTTGAGAGTAAATACACTATTTTAAGAAACATATGCATGAATTCTATTAATATATTTAATATTTTTTATTATATCATTTCCAGTATCATTAGACCTCAGAATATCATTCCATATCAGTACTTGGATCCAAAAATATTATTATATATATTCTAAATAATTAAATGGAAAAAATAGATATATGAAATTCTCACCCCTAGGTATTTTGTTCTGAAAAGTGAAAAAGGATACAAAAAAAGATGTGGGCACTGAGCTCTTATCCAGGTCTCACATTCCTAGGTTATCTATTGAAGATTACCGTGCTTCCATCAGACATGCACTAAGGAAATTCCTTTTCTATGAAGAATATTCTCCTACTGATCCTCGATATCCACTATGTACTCTATAAAGGTAAAACCATCCATGATGTCCAGATCACCCTTATTTATAACATGCCTCAGGTTGTGCATGAACCTCCTCAGCTATGACACATGGAAGACATTGTGTACCTGGTTAAACTAAGATGGTAGGGCCAAACGATACACCACCTCACTGACCCTATGTAGTATCTATAATAGGAAAATGCATCTTAGAGATAACTTATTTCCTCATCCAAATATCTTCAATCCATATCAAGGTGAGACCTTCAGGAACACGTGGTCTCCATCATCAAAATATAAAGGCCTATGTATTTAGTCCGTATAAGAATTAATATGGTTATGTGTATTCCTCATCCACTCCTGGATGGTTTGAACCTTCTCTCTTGTATCTCACAACAACTCAAGGATGATGAGTGCAGACTCACCTGGATCATTATAGAATAGTTTTAACCTATAGGGTATCCCATAAAAGGACTTTAATGGTTCTATACTAATGGTGGAATGATAAATTTTTTTGTATAAAAATTCCACCATGGGTAGGTGATCCTCCCAACTACAACCAAAGTACAATATGTAAGCCCAAAACCTGTCCTCCAATACTTGAAGAGTCTATTCATTCTAGGGGTGAAATTCCTTGATCAATCATAACTGAGTCCCAAAGTCCTCTTGTAATCATATCCATAATAGTAATGTGAAGTGAGCATCACAATCTGAAATGATCATTGAGGGAACTCCATGGTGCCGAACTATATCCTTCATGTAAAGTCATCCCAAGACCTCTACCAAACATTTCTCTCGAAAAAATATGAAGTGGACTAACTTGGTGAGATCTTTTACAATCACCCATATAGAATCATATTCTCTATATACCCATGGAAGCCCTATCATGAAGTCTATATATATCCTATCCCACTTCTACTCTGTTAACTCAAGTGGTTGAGATAAACCTGCTAGAACCTAGTGCATAGACTTCACCTACTGACATGTGAGTCATCAATAAACAAAATATACTACAAACTACTTCATACTTGGACATAAAAACTAACCTCCAAATTCCTGATATATATCTGACACACTTGGATGTACCGTCAAAGGGGATATATGTAACTCACTCAGAACCTCCTCAAAAAACATTAATGTTACCACCATCCATTCTCTAAAAAGGATAACATGCTCCCTACTTTTATAAAATCAACCAGGAGAACATCCATTGGGTATATGAGTACACAAGGTCTCACAATTGATACCTCCATGTTGAGCCTCCCTAAAAAGATATAAAAGTAGTGGGGTGACAACCATCAATTATAGATAAGCTGCACCATCCTCATCCATGAGGTACAATTGAAATGAGGGTAATTACTTTGATTTCTTGACAAAAAAATATAAAAAATGTCTCATAATAAGATAATTTTCTACTACTTTCCCCTTCCCAGGTGTATAGGATATCTCAAAGTCATAATCCTAGAAGAAATATATCCAATTCCTCTATATCAAGTTAATATCTTTTTGAGAGAATATATACATGATATTATTATGATTAGAATTAATGATAAACCGATCACCCATAAGGAAGTGTCACCACATCTTTAGGGAGAATAATATTGTTGCCAACTTTAGATCATGGTTCATGTAGTTCTACTTGCATGGTTTCAATTTTCAGAATGCATAGGCAACCAATTCTTGCATCTATATCATAACATAACCAGTCTTGGTCCCTAAGGTATCATAGAACACTACATACTCAACACCCTCTTCTGAAAATCTCAAGATGGGGGTTCACATCAACCTTTTCCAAAACTCTTGAAAAGCCTGCTGGAAATTCTCAGTCTAAACAAAAGGTTTCCACTTCTTGTTCAAACTAGTCAAAGGTTCCAATATCCTAGATAAATCGAGAATTAATCCTTTCTAAGAGACTAGAAATCCAAGGAATATCTACACCTCCATTACTCTCTTGGGTGGATTCTAAGATATCGGTGCCTCAACCTTTATTAGGTCCTCTACTAAACTCTATGCTATAATGACATATCCTATAAAGTGGACCTCATGAATCCATAACTAGCACTTTGAGATCTTCCCATAAAGTTGGTGCTCTCAAATTATGTCCTGGGTCATTCTCAAGTGTCTTGCATACTCCTCAAACACCCAGTATAATAGAATGTCATCAATGAAGACCACCACAAACTAGTCTAAGGAAGGACCGATGATTCGGTTAATGAGTCCCATGAAAACTTATGGGGAAATTTTCATTCCAAATGGTATCATTAAGTACTCATAGTGGATATAAATTCATCTAAATACCATCTTTAGTATATCCTCATTCCGTACTCCAAACTGGTGATAGCCTGGTTTGAGGTCAATCTGCATGAACCATATCACCCCTTTCAACCACTCTAAGAGATTTTTTATCCTTTGTAGTGAATAATTATTCTTCATATTCTTCTGGTTCAGGAATCAACACAACCTCAATCTCCCATCCACCTTCTTGGTGAACACCACTGGTGCTGCTCAGGGGGAAACATTGGATCTGAAAAATCCATTCCTCTATAAGTCCTACAACGACACCTTCAGCTCATGAAGCTTCACAAGAGACATTAAATATTCCAATGTAGATATCATGGCTATACCTAGGTGTAATAAAATGAATAAGTCTATCTCTTGGTTGGGAGGTAAGCCTATCACATCCTCAGGAAATACCTCCTTATACGCCTCCTGCACTGTAGGAAGATGAAATCCCATAACATTCACTACTCTAAGGGTAATACTATCCAAATAGTGAGTAATCAAATATATCCTCATATGTATGAGCCCATACTACTCTTAATAGGTTTCCTTCTCACCCATAATGTAAAACCTTGATCTTTCATTGTGGATACATGACATCCTCCACCGAAAATAGTCAATCTGGGCATGAACTGTGGATATCCTTTACATACCTAAGATGACTTCATAAGGAATAATCACCGATAAAAAGAGATAACATAAGATTATATCTACTATAAGATTTATTACACTATGAAAAGAAGTGTGTGATCATTATGTCCCCTCTGATAGGAATCTCCAAGTGAAAGGGTTGAGCTAAAGGCTCAACCAGAATCTCTAAGTATTGAAACATATAAGTGGGAAAAAAAGAGTATATTGCACCCATGTCTATCAGTAATGAATATAAAATAGATAATACAACTATCATACCTCTAACCATCCTTATAGACTCTATTTTAAATGCCTCCACTTCTTACAGCTTCCATCATCCTTTCCCACCATCTCCCTAAGCCTAGTATTGTCTACCTGGGGGTGGTGGTAGAAACAAGTCAAACCATCTACCATCTCTAGAATCTCTCCTTGCTCATATTTCATGTTTTAAACCATATAGATCCTACCACTATTTTTACCTGGGTGGTCCCTAAACCATATCACTATCAACTATGCAGAAGGTCAGAAAATATTGAATAGGATATCCCTAACCATCATAAGAAAATACCACATGTCTCTAGGATTACTAGAACCATCCTAAGATCCCTGAACTAAATAAACTCTATCATATGATCATCTCTTAAAGCATATCACATGGCCAGATCCATATTTCTACCACTAGTTACCATCATTTTAGGTATCAACTCTTTAGTTCCCACTACCATCACCCACAATCTATATCTACTATATTAGGAAGATCTCCACTACTGAGGCCCACTCAATCACTCCAACATTGGTGGGAATGAAAAGAGATATCATTATTGTCCTGATATATTAGCACAAGACTAGCTTAAAAGTTCATGATATAAAGAACATATCTTGAACCATATCCAAAGAGTATCATGAGAGGTAAGTGAATCTCATCAAATACTTCACCACAATCATTTTTTCCTACTGCAAATTCATAATCTCATGGATTCACTCTGATCATAACATGGATGAATATAACTCCTCCCTAAATAGATGATTGAAGTATGATCATGAGAGAGTTTTCTCATCATGTGAACGAGTCACCAGACTCCACCATCTTGTAGTGGGTCCTTAAAGAGGACTCAATGCTAGGACCACCATCTGATATGTAGGTGTCCTCAGAAGGCAGAAAACTCGCATAACCAACTCAAGAAAGTCCTTAGATTACTAGGAGTCTATATTTCTATGAAACCTAGGAGGTATCCTCATCTTAAAATCATTGAGTGCACTTATCTTTCACACATCCTCATATAGTACTATTGGTTCAATATGATTCTTAATGGGTGGTGTAAAAACTATAAAAAAACCTAGAGGTATCCCCTATTATACTAGACCTTATAATGAAGTCTCATAACTTGACAGATCATCCTCATTATCATGATATGGAATCATGGATGGCTATATTCATAGAGGCATCCTGTAATAAAATCAAGATATACCAAAACCAATGAGTATATATGGGGAGCTTACTTAGGAAGAACATGGAAACCACAACCCATTTTTAAATGATTCTTGTACCAATGTTTTCCCTATGAACAATGTCTACATATACCAAGTAAAAAAGATGGTTATTAGAGTCATGGTGAAAGAATATTTCATCCGTTGCACCAAAAATAGAGTCTCTGTCCTAAAATTTGAACTCTAAACACTATAATAATATTTCCCTAAATCCCAAATAGAACCTCATAGCTAGATAATCCCCAAATTCTGGTCCTGAGGTAGAACTATGCTTTGATATCACTTTGTTACAACTCGACCCATTGGGGCCCTCGTGGCTGAAAATAATCCAAGTGTGACAACCCCAATCCCATATCCAATAGGCCATGGATTTGTGACTTGTGTTGAGTTGAAATATCACACATATGGGAGGTATTAACCTAAGGTACTAATACACACACACAAATCTCAAAGACCATACAATTGTTAAAGTAAAGTATAACTAATACCAATGCATTATTACATTTATAACCCACAATAAGAGTATAAAAAAAGTAATTAAATAAATAGAGGGTGAAAATACAAGCCCCCTAAAAAGTAAAAAAGAGTCCAACCTACAAAAAACGAGGGGAATGATATCAAATGAAACATTGTTAAGAAGATTGATTTTTCTAATCCAAGATAATTATTTGAAAATGGTAAGAACCTTGGTATGTCCAACCCAAGACTATACTTTGTGCTCTTTTAGTCCTCCTAGGGACCCATTAAAAGGTCTGTCTTTTGCATAAGACACGACATGTGTATAAAGAGCCCATCTAGGGGTGAGTATAAAAATACCTAGTAGGACACCTCAAAAACAATAAACATAAATAATTAAGAGTACTCATCTCATAAATAAAAAAGTATTTCAATAAAGATATGAGACATAATTATAGTAAAAAAATATCCTAGATATACTCATAATAGACTCCAAGTCTCAGGAGGTCTCAACTATACTACCATCCCTAGGATTATTCTTAAGACTTCAAGGTAAAAATCATCTGGAAGGGATCACTCTATGATATATGATATCATTGACAACAATTATCCAAGGGGTCATGCCCATATGAACTCCCCAAGAAGTACTCAAAAGATATCCTAAGATCACACAACCCAATCAGGGGATCACCCCAAGGACCTCTAGGGGACACCACCAACCATAAAAGATCATACTTCAAGATAAGGGATTGATGCACTTTGTATGGTGGTTGTGCCGATACCATGAACCCAACTTACAAATGATATGGTATAGGATCCTTCCCTAAGCATGATTGAGGGATACCATGAAATCTATCTAAAATGGAACCCATATAGGGGATCAAAATACATTTTCAAGGATGTAATGTCACATTTTACCCTTGTAGGGATGGACTAATGGATCACACTTAACTAAACCTCGTCTATATTGAAGATATAGAAGGAATCACACTACCATGGAAAAAAGCACACAACATGTACTATCGATACATGGTGTTTATCATCATCCCTGGGTTTTACCATGTCTTGTTGTATCACATAACATGTCAAATATATATACATGAAATGTCCTTTTAGAGTACACAATGTATAGAGTTTGTCCTGGCACTCAACGTTCCACCTACCCATGCCCGTGTATATCTGGTTGTACTCGTGTACTATGGTCGTGCCCATATACTTGGTCGCATCTAAGTACAAGACCATGCCTGTGAACTCTACCTGTTCATGTGTACTTGGACATATCCATACTCATGTACCTTCTAGGGTACATGCTAATCCACCATCACCAGGTCACATGACATGTGGTAGGTACCAAATGATGTGTGACACTTTAATCTTTACATAAACCCTATCACCACAAAAGAGGGACTACAAGATATGTTTTATTATGACTACACACTGTGTAGTAGGGTATTTACCAGAAATTTCAGTTTATTATGCGCATCTTTACCAACAACTTTGTCCTTCAATCCAGTCGTGATTCTCACCAATGATCATGTATTTAGTGTTGAATGACCCTCACCATCTCTGTTATCTATAATTCAATATTTGATCCACTCGAATCGCTAATAACATCACACCAAACCGTAATCGTGCATCAATCCAAGAAAATGGGAATCACTAGTCCAATCCTGATCCAAATCTGACCATCTTCTACCATTGTAACAACCGATTATGTACCCTTACCCACAATATCTATTTGTTTCACTGATGAACTATTGGGAAATTATTAAATATCAGGTATTCGTTGAACCATCAACCAAGGAAATACTAGTGATGAATTATGAAAATAAATAGAGAAAAAATCACAAACCAAAAAAATTTAAAAAAACTCATCCATTGTTCAGGTCGGACTCAATTAATTGATAATAGAATGACGAACAAAGAGAAAAAATAAACACCAATGATAATTTCCCTAAATCCTTGGTAAATAAACTTGTAACCACAATATGATTGACCCATGAATCAATATATTGGTTAATTTGATTCATGTTTATCATGAGAAAATAAAATAATGAAATAATCCATATAATACAATATCCCACCTTGGGTTAAGATAAATCACTGATGAAGAACTAATCTGCGTTGTTTTTTGTTGGTGATATTCTCAAATTATGTTCTCGTTGGCGATACTTGATCCAATTTCATTTTCCAAGATCTCCTACAATGTCTACCTTCAATACAAGGGTTATGCGTCTAACCCTGTGATTGTGATATAACTATATATTTATATAGTAGATAATTATTTTAGGATTTAATCAAAAAAATTTAATAAATATTTTAATTTATTTAATTATTTCTCCCATGATGGTGCTTAAGAAAAATACCCAATGTTGACAAAGGTTATGTCACAAATAGGGTAAAAACCACATTTTAGATTCAATAGTGGTCTCAAAATTCCCATAAAATTATAATTTTAGTATTTATTATTTAATTTTATGAAATCTATGCATGTGTGATGTTAATATATTTATAATTTTTTATTATATCATTTTCAGGTTTACCGGGCATCAGAATCTCATGTTGTCTCAACACCTAGATTCAAAAATATTATTAGATATATTCCAAACAATTTCATGAAAAAAATATATATTAAAATATTATATCTATTATATATTGATTTTATTATTAGTATATATATATATTGTTTTGATAAATCCAATAGACACAAAAAAGGATGCGATGACCTCAACCAGTAGGATTATACCTTATAAAGCCTATTTATAAGAGCTTCTAGGGTAGATAACATCACAAAAACGTTCCCTTTCCAATACCCTAGACAAGATTCAACAACTAAAGCATGAAAAAACTATTTACGAGATAAGGTTAATATTATCGAGACCAAGACACAAACCATGTTCAACAAACTACCTTAAGAAAACTTCACTATCACACACCTTACCCTTAAGAAATTAACTAGTGTAATAAATAGAGATGTATATGGATCCTAATAGTATGAATTTTTAATTTTTTTAAATTAATGATTATATTTATCTTTTATTATTAATTTATAATGATTAAATAATAATCTTGATAAAAATTTTATTTTGATACGATGAAACACAAATTATATTTTTGGAAAATATATAGTTTAAATCAAGAATTTTTTTATGAATTCAATAATTTTTGAAATAAAATATTATTATTAAATAAAATATATTAAATATAAATGATAATATAATTTTATTAATTCTAATGTAATTTTTATAAGGGTTAGAAAACTATTATTATCAAAAAACCCGTATTTTTTTATAAAGGGGGATTTTTAATTTAAAATTGGAAATTTACATAATTATAAAATTATTTTGATAAATAAATATTATTTTTAAAATCTACATGTAAAAATTATCCAAGAGTGATTTTTTTATAATTTTCCGAGACAATCATTTTTTTTGGGTAAAAATTATATACAACATGTATTATAACATCATAAAATCCAAAAAATAATGTAATAAACACTATAAATAGTATCCATGAAAAAAAGTTATATTTCTAATTTAAAATAATGTGTTTTTATAGTTATTTGATTAATTTTATAAACCCTTAATGAATCCTACAAATCCTATATTATATTATATGGTATTAAAATCAATTATTTAGAAACATGACTAACTTCCACATAAACAAGGGTATTATCTTAATGTTTTTGGTTCTTAGACTTATAAATAACTAAATATAATCCTACTTGGAATAAACCATGGTATGGTCTGTGGTTTGGATTAATTTATCATATAGATTCCAAAACCTAAGTTTAGAAATTAATAAAGAATTCCCCTCTCTTTTGCTATAAAAACCCACCCAACCTCCCATTCCTATTTACTAAAAACCATTAGAGAATGAATTTAATATTACCTTACCTCTCTATATCTATCCCAAGGTTCTATAATCTCTTAAGAATCTCCTCCCAAGCTTTTAGAAGCGCCCTCTCAAGTTAAGGGATCCTCTCCTTCTCCTCTTTATTCAAGAACCTTCATTATATTTTTCCTTTTGATTCCAATTTTTTCATATTGGGATATGTTTTTACACATTAATATAAATATAATTATTATTTAAATGTGATCATGTAATCCTTTAACTCTAATAAAACTCTTCAATAAATCATTATGTACCCCTTTTCTACTGCCTAAATCATCCTAAGATTTTCCATGACAAATGTTTGTGTAGTGAATACCCATCCCCATTTTACACTGAAGGGTATTCAATTATATATATATATCATTAATTTATTGGGTACTTTAATTTATATAACCAACAGTCCTTAATACTGATATTAAAAGTGATAAAATACATCCCTATTTTATAAGATATGTGTGGCATATTTATGCATGTACATGATATGAATGTGACTGGTGGTCGTGGAATTATATAGCCATATAATGTATTGAATAATGTTTTTACCTCATGATATTCCATGTATGATGCTTTCTATTTTATCCTAAGATAAATATGTTATGATATCTTCGTGTTTATGCTTGACTTATTCTTATGATGACATGTTTTATGTTGTTTCCACATTCCTTTATTGACTTTATGTTTTCATCTTATGTCATGCTTCGATGTTCAAGTTTATGAATCTAATCACTATTATGTTTCCTTGATATGAATATTGAATCACATGTATTACTTTATTCATGTTATTCTTCAATTATTCCCTTATTGTTCTTTATAAATCACCCCTTTATTATGTATGTTCCTAGGTTACCCTGTGTAGTTTTAGAAGATCAAAGAAATTTAAGGGCTTGTTATTGAGTTTTAGTTTATGTATTTTTATTTCTATTTAATTTTGTTATACTATGTACCTAATTACCCAAATAAATTATCCCTCATGGTCTTCTATGGTTGTATTAAGTGTATCTTGATGCAATAAATCATGAAATAAAGTGAATGTAAGATAGAGGTTGTCTTACCCTACATATTCATGTGGGAAAGAGTATATGGGGATGGTAAAGAGAGAGTGAGAGAGAGGGATGATAAAATCATTTTTACTCCATGTTTCAATACATTATTCAAAAAAACATAAACAAATTTAGATAATAAACTTCCCCCACATGAAATTGATGGCACATGATCAAGGAACCCTCAAGAATAACATTCTTATAAGTGGGAATTTAATAACTTGCAACAAAAATTTGAACATCACATTTAACCAAGAAATTCACCCTAATCCAAATATGAAAATTGGGATTCAAAACATAGATTCATATTGTGATTCAGGAATAATGGACCAATATGAAATAATAAATCCCTACCTCTTGGAAAATTACTAACACAACAACACCATTGATGTAACCAAAATATTTGTTTATTGATGACGCTACATATTTAGTCCATATCTTATAATATTTTATCATTTCAAATAACTAGATTTCCCACCATATTCTCTCCTCATATCTAAGTTTATGAAAATTACATAATGTGTCTAACCCTAGAGAACGAATATTACATATATTTTAAAGAGTGGTTATATGGGTTTCACCATAATTCATCTAATTAATTAATTAATTAATTTAATCATTTGAATTAATTATTAATCTATCTATGACAACCTTAACTTGTAAAATTAAATGAGAACTCAAATTATAAATATCCTAGGGTAAAAAACTTATTTTTAGAACAACCATGATGTTGGTTTCCCTATCTTATTCTCTATTCAAGTGATATAAGCATTTCATTAGAAATACAAGTGCGTGGGTTATTTTTTTTCTTAATATTTTTTTTCAAGCACTCACTGCACTCTCAATTCCACACTGGGTCAACGTAGTGGTAAAAAACACACCCTAGAATCAATATAATCATCAGATAATTTTTAAGTTCTTCTTATGGGATAAATTTACTATTTTATCCATAGAGATGCCCTAGACCTTGAAACTGAAAATTCTAGTAAGTGTTATTTAGAAAAAACATGAGTCTTTATACATTACTAGTGAGTATAAATATGAAAAATAAAACTATTTAAATAGATACTATAGAAAAAAATATGGGTTTTCATACTCCTATGTAATAATTTCCAATTTGGCTAGTCTGATTGGAAATTTCCAAGAAGATAGAACAAGCTAAAAATATTGAATGTACATTGTTTGATGAAGTAATAAATCCTTTTCAATCTAAGAATAAATATAATAAAATCAATAAATCCATATAGTCCAAAAAAATTATAATCATAAAATCAAGAGTTAATCATGAATGAAGAGTTCTAAAAAACATGGAACTACAAAGAAAAGTTTTTCTACATTGAGAACCAAGACTCATCCCTATTTCTATCATTAAGGAGCTTACGAATACTCACTTTATTCCAACATTTTTTTGTTTTTACTTCATGTACATCGAATTAAAGGTAATATATCAAAATAAATAAATTAATAAAATATTTAATCATAATATATATATAAGATATCCATCATAGATAATTTCATTTACCATCTTGATAACTTCTTACAACACTTTAATACTATTAGAAGATTCTTAGAGTCCATTTTTTAGAGAAATCCAACCATGATAAAGTCTATTAAAGAGAATACCTTAAGGGTGATCTAAAAATATGAATAAGATGCCAATTTTTTTTATATTATATGTATTTATAATTTTATATAACACTTAAAAAAACATAATTTTTGGAATGATGATCACTTTTACCATCCTATTTTGGTTTATGTTAAATTTAGTTATTAAGGTGGAGTGATTGTTAAAATGGTTTAAAAGGGTGAAAATATTATTTCACTTGAATGTTTTTAACGTGTTTGTTGAAGTTTAGCACAATATATGAATTTCTTAGAAAATATATAAAACAACTAAGAACTGAAATTGGAAGTTATACCACATTTTAAATAATTATGGATAATTAAGTGGTTTTGATTAGTTACTATTTTTTATAAATTTATCATTGTTCATATAGGCTTAGAGTTAATTAGTCAGTGGCACATTGATAAGATAAATGTGATTCTACCATTTTTTAAGATTTTTTATTTCTCTTAGGTGGAATCTCTTTGTAATGAAGGGGGAGAATAAAGGGAAGAATATTATTAATCTAATTAAGGTAGTTATTGATATGAGTAGAATTTACACCTAAAAAATACCTTTGTATTTCTTATCAATAAGGAGGATAATAATAAAACTATTAAATAGATATTGGCATAATATTTTGTGAAGTAGTTTAAGTTATTTTAAACAAATACATACGGAGATACCAAAGATCCCAATGGATTGTGGTTATATTTTTTTTCAATAAGTAAGTCAATATGTTTGTTGGGTGATAAAGGGGGATCCCAATGAAGAAGATGAAGATGATACCCATACATTGATAGGTAAATAAGAGTGATGATGATACTTGGTGATCAAGATATATATTAGATGATTATAGAGTTGGTTTATAAATTCTTAAAGAAAAGTGCTAAGAGAAATATATATTACAGTGTATATTTGAGGAATATAGAAACTAGCTATTGAATATATTACAAAGATGTTATATAAAAGGTAAAATTTATCTGATTTATTGAAGAATCCATTCAAGGATATTTTAGAAAGAAGGATACTAAATATAACGAGAAATATCACTTTAATGATGGCCACATTTGGTTGAAATTGAACCCAAAATTACAAGTGAACTGAAGCTACGTGTAAGCACACACAAAAGCATTTATATACTAAAAAGACCTCTGATTTTATGATGAAGAGATATGAGAAGAATTGGTGAATTACCACATTTATTTTTTTTATTTTAAGCGATTGAGAATTATTTGGGGATATTTAATGAAATTATGAGTTGAGTGTGAAAATATATCTAACTATTTTAATTTTTATGATTTTTATCTCCAAACAGAAATAAAATTGACAAAAAAAACATTACTCAATATATTAGATTTTTATTATCAGAGGAGTTTTTAGTTAGAATATTGGGAGAGGCTTGGACATTGTCTAATATGTATATTTATTATATATAGATAAGTTTAAATTTATAAATACATTATATATATAATATATTTCTCAAAATTTATATATTTGGTAAATTCATGATGTTACCCTATGATATATAGGTTTTTTGATATGAATATGAGGTGAAAAATGGTAAAGTAAGTGATTAATATGATTTTTGAGTTCCTCCATACGTTTTTTTATTGAACAGAACTGAAAAATTTCAATGGTATGAGATGTGTATCATATTTTTATGATACATAATATATTATATAAGGTAGTTAAAAAAATATAAATAAAACTTATTTGAGATATGTGCAAGTTTTTTCTGATGATATTTAAGTTTTCTATTATAGATCAGATGAAAATAGAGAAAAGACAAAAACCATACACAAAATTTAAGGATTTTTAAAAACCTTACTTAAAGGTCATTATATCTATTGATACCGAGAATTGGATAAGTCCAAAACTTTATGTTGGTATATAATATATTCTAAGAGATGTGTATGATATTTTTAAAGGGGAATAATAAATTTGACTATGGTAAGAACATACACAATTTGTAATTATTTTCAAAAAACTATGCATGGAGTTAAAAATTTAAATAAATATTGAAAAACCTCACCATGATATGTATGTTTTTTAAATTTTAATTATATTTTTATACTTAGAGAAAAGTCAGGTTTATAAAATTGCAGAATTTCTAGAATTAAATATTCTAAAGAATCATATGAATTCAGGTGATGTTGGAGATATTCTTAAGTGTATTAATGCAAAAAATAAATTTGTGATTTAGTATAAATGATTTAAAGAGATTATATCCACAATAAGAATAGTAAGACTAATCCAAGGTGTAATTTTAGAATTTATTAGATAATTTCCATGTTTTGAAGTTTTGTTCCATACCACAATTACTGTGATTCATATTTTTATACAATTATAGAAATTAGTTGACAATGATTTTTGGGGAGATAATTTGAGAAAAATAATACCAAGCCTTTCGAAAAAATAAATAAAGATTTATTTGGATAGGTTAAAAATGAGAAATAAATGAGAAAAAAATATTTTCATAATACTAGTGAGGAAAAGTAGTCAATGAGATAGAATATTATGAGATCATTAAAGCACACCCAAGTGATATAGTAGAGGAAATATTTAGATATCATGAAATCAAGATTGATAGAAGTATTTTCTATATTAATAATATAGAAAATATATATTTTTTATATTGAATATATAATTGGTGAGATGAAGAAATAAAATAAATAATTTTTATGAATACAGTTGAGAACCTAATACTTCTTCATAGAAAAATAACATTTTTATTATTAAATATGAATAAGAAAAAGAAGAAGAAGAAACTATGCTAATTTTGTTGATAATATATTGTTAGATGAAATATAAGGAGAAGGAGAAGAAAATTTGCAATACCATATATTATAGAACTTATAAACATTGATAAATAATAAGGAATAATAAGAGTTTATAAAGTCCAATATGTTTACAATACTACATACCTACCATTTGTAGTCAAAGAATTTTCAAATTATGTGTGAGAGACCAGTGATTAAATTATTTGTAAGATCTAGTTTCTTAGTTACTAGTAGAGATCAAGTTTCATACACAATACCAAATCATCATAAATAATTTTAATATTTTTTTGTAGAAGAATATTTTCTTTCTTTGATGTAGTGAAATCCTGGTGTTCTAAGAAGATCTTCTTCATTAAATTTGGAAGAAAGTTTTGTAATAACAGTTGGGAGATTAAAGACAAGAATATTCCATTATAATTCTATGAATCCAATGGGTTACAAGGAAGAAAAGTGAGATTCTATATAAGTTTAGGATTCACTATAGGTTTAGAATAATCCATTCCCTATCATAACCACTTGAATTATATAGAAAAAAATCTATGACTTAGGATATTAACCAGACATAGTAAGGAGTATATTTCCCACATTAAGATAAAACCTCATAAAAAACTATATTCTTATCTTTACATTAAATTATTCACTACATGTGGTTACTTCATATTGGAAAAGATATAAATTGATCCATTCATATCTTAATAGGTGATAAGGGTTCATATATTTAGTGGTAAGTTTAAAGGGATATATGTTTAAGTGAAAAAGAATTTAGTAAAAATCCAGTCAAACCTAATTTACCCCTATTAGGTGACTACACAGGTCCATTGGGAATCTAAAAAATGTATCTTTTTATATAAAATTAGTCTCTACTTTTTCATTCTTTCATGTTATATGGATATATATATATATATATATTAATGTACATTTAGTGAAGTGTAATGATAAATGGCCTCTTAAAGTATGACTTTGAGTTATCCCTAACCAATGTTCTTTTTGGAGTATTATAGGTTATGAAAAAATATTAACATTAACAAAAGTATTATTCTTTTATCTAGATATATAATATGATCATATGGTATAAAACATGTTTTATTCATAGGATTACCCATGAATTGTACCACATATAGTTTCATACACTATGTATTTGGCATTCTAGGGGTGAATGGATCATATTTAGAGTCCCCATTACCTAAGGTTAGAGAGATACATAGGATAAGAACATTAATACTTTGATACCTTTCTTATGCAAGCCTTATGACTTATTTAATCATGGGGTAGTTGGGTATCTTACTGATCATATCATCAATTAGAGATCAACTAATATTGTATTTCTTCTTTAATATAATGAGTATGAAATCTGTTTCCTCAATTAAGACTGACTTAGGAAGTGTGTGGATGCACCTAGATAATACATATAATGTTATTTTCTATTCAAGTGAGTGACATGTGATGTGCTCATCAATAAATATGAATGACATGTGTGATGTATTCATTAACCTAATCAATTTATAATCTGATAATTGGGAATGTATGAGTTAGTTTTATGGGACTTACATACTCAATGTCCCATGGTTACTTAATGTTTTAGACAAATGGATCATATGATATTGTACACTTGTATATGATGTAGTTGGTGGAAATATGTTTAGAGATACATAAATTTGATGAAGATCACTAAATATCCCTTTATAGCTTGAGTATCAATGATTCTTTACATGGAGGCACACCTTGATTATATTTATGGATATGTTGAATCATATTTTTTTCAATGCTATAAAGGACCATAGGGTTACACTTTCTGGTTGACCGAATTAGAATTGATTTTAAGTCACAGAGATAATCTAAAAGTGTTTTTTAGTTTATTAAAAAGAGGTTTGGTGGGTATTCATAAGTTATTATATATTTTATAATACATAGTGAAGTTGATGATATATTTCCAAAAGTGTTTTGAAATATTTCCAAAAGAATTTTTGGATATGATTTCACAAGGTATCATATATGAAATGATATAAGGTGAAATGGAACATAAGTCTTCAGATTTAGTGAAAGTGGGAGATTGAAGGTAATATTTCATAACACCACATGATATCATATGTTATGATATAGTATAATGTAGATCATGACATGAACATGGAATAAGTCATATTTGAATACTTTGGGTATATTGTATTTTATGATATAAGGATTTCATATACAAACTACCTAAAATAGTAATATTATACAACATAGTGAATCACAGTTCCATGAATTATATAGTATAATTATTTTGTCACTTTTATAATTTACCATAGTCAGTGGAGTGTTAACAAGTTAACAGTCAAATCTCATTCACTCAAGTAATATTTTTATTATCCATTTAATAAGATGAAATGGAGGGGAGTGTTGGTAAAAAATACGGTTATAGTTAATGGATGTATTAAATCATAATGTATGAGTTGATGTATGTTCACTCAAGGAGTGTCCTTGAGGACTTTATAAAGGGGAATTCATCTTGATATGGTGCATATGAAATCCCTCCCAAGACTTAGCTAAAGTTATCCTTCCCATATCTCTCTTCTCCTACCTCCATTATACTACGAGGCTCTGAAATTATATATATGTTAGAATAATCCCACTCATACAATGAGTGATTTAGTAAAACCCATGGATACATCATAGATATGGGTGTATGATGGTTTCCTTTCAATGATCTTCATTAAGCTCATTTAGTTACAGATTATAGGAGTAGTGTTGTGGTGCAAGATACACATTTGTATGTTTCTTCATTTAATTTTTTCATGATTTGTTTTGTCTAGAATGGTTGATTACAAATTTGTGTTTCTATATTGATTATAATATATTTAAGGAGTTTCATTAGATCATTAAAATACTAGAAAGTACAATAATGAAAGATAATTCCAAGTGTGTAAAATTGCAAGAAATCCAATGCATTCTTCATTACATCAAATTCTAGGAGTGATTTCTCTTAATTAAATCTTCACAAATCAATGTTTAATGTGTGGAAACTTAGGACATTTAAAATGTGAGAATTTAACATGTGTTGTGATTCTATGTTTTTAATGAATTTGAAAATTTGAGTATATCTATCAATGAATCAAGGATGATGGTATAGAAAAACAACCTAAAACATTGATTGATATGGATGTCATCTGCATCACCAACCCCAAGATACAACCAATATAAAAACTCCTTAACATCGTTTTAAAATAGAGAAAATATCATGAAATGATTTTTATGTTGAAATTTTCAATATAATATTATATTTCCAATGCCTCTTATTCACTTAGCAGAGAAAAAGTTTGAGCTAATAGAAGAAAAATATTAGATCTCTAAAAGACTATAATTTTATTTACTACATGAATTGGATGATTCAGATGAGTTTCCAATAGTTTAGAAAAAAAACATTAGAATATATTTGAATTATTAATAATAAAAGAAGAAGGTAACCCTCATGGAATTGATTCATATTGTTTTAAGGAAACATGAAAGTCTTAAAATACTGTGGAATACCAATGAAATATTTTTATATAGACACCTAAAAAAATTAGTTAATGCAATAAAAACATTTATAGGTATATAATTTTCATGAGGAGAGATATTATAGTCATGTGGGAAAGGATAGTGGAGACAGAGGAGTAATCACACTATCAAATGTTTCAAAATAATTCATTTTTTATTTAAATTTATAAAATATAATAAGAGCCCTTAATTTCCTCACAAAAAATTATTAGATCACTAAAATAATAATAAGATTAAAACTAAATTAAATAAAATATATTCAAGAAAATGGGGGTTTTTTTATTTGTTAAAAAGTATTTAAAACTATGTTATTAAAATGATAGATTCTATGTAGATAAATCATAACTAACCCAGGTTAGTGTATACTAATTATTAACCACAAGACCCTTAAATGATATGGTTTTGATCATAAATTCCTTAAATTATACAAATAAAAAACCATTGATGTAAATGAATTTCTTCTAAGATACCTCATAGGATTCAATTGGAGGAATAAATTAATTCACCAATAACTGTCTGGAATCGATCGATTTGTATCTAATTTTATAATATGAAATCATCAAGGAAACACATAATTAAGTAGATTTGTGTTCTATATTTGTGTATTTATTTAAAATTTTATCACACTAAAACATGAATTATAATGAGTGGTAGTATTTATATTTAATAAATTGATTCAACCCAAAAGAGAACATGTGAGAAAGATAGTGTGAGAGAAGAAAGCAACTAGATCAATTAATTACACAATCTATTTATGTATAAAATCATGAGTATTTATGTTCATTTTATTCTTATTAGAGAATACCAAAAAAATACAAAAAATAAATAAATAAATATCTAAATAACACAAACTATGAACTTATATTAACATTCTGAAGATTAAAATCACAGAGCTAGATATTATATCATGAGGCACTCTATAAGTAGATCACTAGAGAGTTTAAAACTACTTGAGAAAGGAGAAGAATAAAATGTTTTAAGCAGGCACTAAATATCAACCCAAATTTAACCTTATAGTTTTCTTCCCCCCCATCTTCATCTAAAAATTGTTAACCACTTTACTAGGTGTGGAGAAACCAATGTATAATTGAGAGGGTGGATAGTTTTCCCTATAATTATTTCTATTTAATTATTACATCTATTTTTTCCATCAAAACTCATTATATAGAAAAGTGATAAAATATGAATTTATTCATCCATGTTTTAAACATTTTATGAAAAAATTTAAGGCCCATTAGACAAGTGTATCCAATGTTAGAGTCAGATTACTAATGTAATTTTTTTTATACTAACATATTGTTGGACTCTATCCAAATTCATTTGTTATTTGGATGAATTAATAACTGACTCTTTATATGATATTTTATGGATACTTAGGACATTGAGCTATCTTTCATTAACCACTAGAATCATCCCATTTTTAATTATATAGACTATATTATGAGAAATTTAATGAAGTTCTATCAATTATATCTACTCAAAGTTTTTATTTTTTTATGCTTTATTTGAAATCCATAAGTTTGACTTCATCATTAGATCCAATTGAATTAAATAAATCCTAGAAACTAAGTATGCCTAAAAAATAGTTTTTAAATTTGGATTAGTGTAGTGAATATTACATCAAGAATACCAAACTATTTTTCTTTTATGATAATATCAAAAAATAGTAAAATTGACACTTTTTGTATTTTCAAAGAACGAATGAAAAATGGGGTTTGAATTAAAAATGATCAAATTATGAGATAATAGACACTAAAATAACTATAAAATATTGTTAAAGGTAAAAATTTCATCCCCACACCCAATCACTTTCACTCATTGGAAAATAAAATTTCATTTATTACTAAGAAATATGATGTGATATTCGTGTCGAGTTTCCCAATACAATATAACAATAGAATAAAATAATGAATCACACTAAGGATTCAATCTAAATAAATTGAAGAGTTATTGTCTCATAAATTTCATAAATACAAAATACAATGTGATTTATGACACTAATCATGGTGAAATAAGTTATAATACGACTATGTCACTAATTCCCCACATGTGTATTGGAAACCATTTAAAGTTGAAATTTCCAATCTATCTAGAATATTAAAATCAATTAAAGTTTCTTAGCTTAATCGGTTCATTTTAACTGAACCAGTTTTTTATCCTTCGCAATCAAATTAAAAAACCCACTAACTTAAGCGATATTAGAATTATAAACTTAAGATACTAATATAGATATTACAATTTATTATAAATTTCATCACTCATATATTTGTTTTATTATTTTTCATTTATTTTTATTTTTAGGGTGTACAACAGTCAGATAATAGACACAAACACACAAGTCAATTCGATATAATTGTGTAATTGATCATATGAGAAACAAATACATAGATTTTTTTTGTAAACCTACAAAAAATTACTTAAAATGATTATACCATAAATTGATTAATAAAAATTCCCAAGTAAAGATTGTGTGTCAAGTTGTGTGGAGAAAAAAATGACACAATTTTCCCATAAAAGTCCCACAAATAATGATATTTAAATTATAAAGATTCTATAAAGACACAATAAATCATATTATTGACCGACATTAATTTTCACTAAAATAAACATTTAAGGAAATAATTTATCTCATTAATCACATGTTACCAATGATATTGAAAAAAATTAAATATGCATTTTTTCAATAAGTTTTATGGAATCAATGAGCATATGACAAGATGTTTTTTGTGTGTATTTTTTTTTCATTTTTTTAAAGAAAAAATCCAAAATATATGATGCATCCCTTCCCCACACCTAAAAATTATATTACTCTTAATGTTATAATAACATATAAGTAAATTATTTTAAGTGTGTGATATGGAAAGAAATAAAATTGATATTGATAACTTGTAATAAGATGGTGGGTGGGGAATATTTTTGAGAAACCACCATAATATTTTGACTCACTATTTCGGTTATAAAAACTTCAAGGAATCCTATACATCATTTATTCCACACATCACATCCATACCCTATTTATAGAATACATGAGTTTATATTTTCATAAGAGTGGTTGAAATGAATATATTATCCTCTACCTTGAGTGATGGTTTCCCCTTTGTATCATGTGAATGTCATGAAAAATACTAAGAGAACCAAGTAAAGAATAAGATGAATCATTATAAATAAGATAATATTCAATGATACTAATTTTACAACAATTATCATTCCCCATTGAAATATTATTTCATACCCAAATATTTTCATAAATTTTATTTCTCAGTTTTTTAGAGATCTCTAACTTAATATGTAGACTTAGTGAGTTTTATAAAAAATTTAGAGGTTTTTGTGAATGTATCCACAAAAATATCATTTTCACAAATTTTTTTAATAAAAAATTATTTTTTATGGGTCTGGGAGGTTGAATCAAACCTTCATCTTGATTCATTACTGAATGGGGATGGTTATCAATAAATTCATCTTGTCATCTATATGTTTCTCTAATGATATACTATTTAACATTTAAAATTGAATTTATTATTTCATTATAAGATTATATTCATTATTTAAATTTGAAATTATCATATATCATTTGATACAATAACTATTGAATACAAATATTTAAATAATATATTTTAATGAAATAAATAATCGATAAAAACCCCAAGGAAGAAAAAAACAATAAATAAAACTGAGATACATTGAAAATTAAAAGAATAAGAATGAAAGGAGAAAAAGTGAAAAATGAAAAAAATATAAAATGAAGAAGAAAACAAATATAAAAGTTAAAAATACTAAAAAAATGATCTAGTATTTTCTGGAAACAATGCCAAAATTTCATCTCACCACCAAACATGTAAAATTTGATTTTTTACTATAATTTCTATAATATTATAGGAAAACTAGTTTTTATCCCAATAAATCCTTTGATAATTAAAACAATGATAATATTAAAATAAAATAAAATAAAATAGATTACTAAAAATATGTGGTTTTTTTTTTTGATAAAAATTAAAAATTAAATTATTGAAATGAAGGATGTTATTTAGAGAAACCATGGATAACCCGGGTATGATTCCCTTTATGCTCAACCATTAATGCTCTCAAAGGATATGGATTTTATATTTTATTCTATGAACTATAAAAAAATAACCAATAATATAAATTATTTACTTGAAATATAATTTATAGAATTCAATTGAAAGCATAAAGTTATTCACTAACAACCATTGAGAATTAATAAATTTTCATCCAATTTCATAATCCAAACTCATCATGGAAACACATAATGAAATTAATGTATTTTCAATATTTTTTTATTTTTTTAAAATGTTCTAACACTAAAACATGTATTCCCTTGAGTGGTATATTATGGATTTAATCAACCAATGAAAACCAAAAAACCATCACGAGAAAGAAAGGGTGAGAGAAGAAACTAACCAAGTCAAACTATTACACAATCACATTTATGCATGAAAATATGAATTTTTTTTGATACTTTAATTATTATTTGAGAATAATAAAAATATACAAAGAAACAAAAGACAAAAATAATGAATAAAATAAAAGTAAAAGAACAATACTTGAATTTCTATTAATATTCCAAAGAGTATAAAAATCCTCATGATTTCATTTGAAGAAACAAAAAGAATGAATAACCCAATACTTGAATTTATATTGATCTTCCAAAGGTTAAAAACAAAAATATTAAGATTACATTAAGAGATACTCCCTTGGTTGATCATAAGTGGGTTCGTAAGTACATGATAGAGGAAATGAAAAAAATTGTTGAAGGAATCACTCAATATCAATCCAACTATGACCTTTTATATGTCAGGACTCTACTTTTTACTCTAAAATTTTATAACCCCTTGATTGGGAGAGGATGAAACTTTTTATAAGTAAGAGGGGTGGGTAGTTTTCCTTACAATCATATCATCCAAATTAATATAATTTTTTGACCCTTCATACCTTCTTATCTCCAAAATTGATGAACTATTAAGTTATTCAGATTTATATCAACTATTTTCTCACAAAATTTGAGGTATGTTGGTCATGTCTATAAAACATGAGATATAAAACACTAAATAATTTTTTTTCTATATAATTGAACACATCATCTATCTACCTTAATGTATGAACATTACCCTGATAGTTTATGGATATGTGGGAAGTCGAGTAATCTATCATTAATTGCTAGAATTATCCCATTTTGAGTTTTATAGAATAAGTTACAAACCATATACTAAAAGTTCACTAATTATATCCTCACAATGTTTTTACAATTTAAATTATTCAATTGGAACCCATATGGTTATATTAAGAAGTTGGCCTTGTTGAATGAAATGAATCCCATAAACCAAGGAATCCTAAAAAAATATTTGTAAATTTGGATCAGTGTAGTGAATGTTATACTAAGAATACCAAACTACATGCTTTCCTAGTAAAATAAGGAAAAAAACTACAATAGGGGAGATGAATTGTTGTAAAAAAATTGACTCTCAATTTTTATCAACCTTAAGGTTTAAGTTTATCAAATATCCATTCTTCTAATTAAATAAAAATTTATTAGGGTATAAAATTAAATTTAGTTGAAATTAAAACTATTAAATGATAAAAATTCCCAACTAAATCAGTAAAAATAATGAAAATTAACATTCTTATAAATTTAAAACATCTAAAAAATACAATAACATAAACAAATTAAAAATAAAACATAGTTAAAAAACAATGTGTGAAGTAAATATTTCAATCCTTAAACTCCAAAATGGATATCATTACCAAATGAAATGTTTAATACAATGTGTATATAGGATTTCTAAACCAAATCAAAGGTATACAATTTTACTATCCCCAAAATCCCTCAACATTGAACCCATTATAAGGTGACTCTATCTTCATATATCTAAAATCCCTCAATCAAGATGATCAGAAAAATATCTTTCTTCATATCCTAGAAATCCCTAAATATTATAGGATCAAATAAAATTCCTTATTTCCATCTTCATAATGTATCAATGTCAATGATAAGAATCAAAATAAATACAATATAAAATGATAATATATTTACAATAAAAAACTTACCTAATGAAAGATCTTTACAAAATAATAAAAAAGAAAATATTACACAAATCAAAGGTACTCTCAGCAATAAGTAGTTAAAAAAATTAAAAATAACCAGAAACATTCAGAGTATCAAATTCCATATTATCTCCTTCTTCTAATCCACAAATTAATTATTACTATTTAAGAAACATAAATTTTTTATTAATTATATTGTGATTTTCAAAAAAAGGAAGCAAAGAAGCCATTGAGTAAAAAATTTATCCAATTTTAAAAATAACAAGAAATATAATAAAATTTGAAAGTTTCACTGAATTTTAAAGAGAAAATCCCTTTAAGTTGTGATGAAATTACTTTATTTTATTTTACTCATAATATTTTAAAAAATATTTAATTATTAAAAATATAGGTATAATTAACCTATCTCTTTGTTAAATGAATAAAATATTCTCAAATTTCACAAATTTCTCCAATTTATGAAAAGAATTAAAAAATTATACAATTTTCCCAGGTTTCTCCAGTAAAAAATTTATCACCCATAAAATTAATTGTATATTTATAAAATGTTTCTTAAGTTTATACCCTTTTGTGATTTTAAAAATGAAGTAGATTAGCCAAAAATGGAACTAGGAGAATAAAAAAATAAATTATAATAAAATTAATTTGTCAAACATAGTCTACATTGAATATATAAATCCATACCTTGAATATTAAATAAATTCATATGTATAATCATGTAAAAATTAAATAAGAAAATAAAATATTATAATATTAAAGAGACCTAACCTCCCATAAGATATATTCTAATACCTATAGATGATCGTCTACATTTACAGATGGTTCTAAATAATGTTGAAAATAGATCTTCATGAAGATAGAAATGTATGAAAAACTAAATAAAATATCCTTTGATAGAAATATGAATTTATTTAATCATAAAATATGTCTTCCTTTAAATAAAATTCCACTGTAATAAAACTTATACTTTTTATAAAACCATTAGAAAATTATAAACTCCATATAAATATTTATATAAATTGAAAAATAAATTTCCTTCCAAATTTTTAATGAGTTTTTCAATGTTAGGAGATAGGTTAAAAAAGAAATTAATTTAAGATCATTTTAAATTTATTTTTCCTATTTTTTAAATTTTATTTGAATATATCATAATTTAAAGGTTTAGTGAAAATAACAGAAAGATGATCTTTAGTTATAATAAATTCAAGATAAATATCTCCTTTTTATATGTGGTCCTGTAGGAAATGATTTCTTAAATCTATGTTATTAGCCTATGAGTGATGTGATGAGTTTTTAGACAAATAAATAGCGTGAATTCTATAATAAATAATTGAATTTCTTGTAAAACTCAGAAAAAGTTCATGAGTGTGTTCTAAATCCATAAATATTGAGTACATAAACGTCCAACTATCATATATTCAGATTCAATAGTAGATAATGAAATTGAGTGTCTCTTCTTATTGGACCAAGAAAATAAATATTATCTTAGTTTTATATATATTCTAAAAGTACTTTTCCTATCCAAAGTATAACCTCAAAATTCAACATCTATATAAATATTTAGTATGATATAATTTCCATATGAATAAAACAAACCAAGTTTGAAGGTTAATTTTAGACAATGAAAAATTTTCTTAACCGCTTTTAAATGTAACTGGTTTGAATTTTATTAAAATCTTACACATAAAATCATAAAAAACATAAATTATATTGGACTATTTATTAGGTATAATAAACTTCCAATCACCTATCTTTAATGTTTTTAATCTACTATTTTCTGAAATTCATCATGATCTAGTTTAATTGAGGTTCCTAAAAAACTACTTATACTGGAATAATTATTTAAATAAAAGTGTTTTAATAAATCTATAATATATTTGCGTTTAGTTAAAATTTTTCCTTTTGGTTTCTTAGTAATTTGAAAACCAAGAAAAAAAATTTCACCAATCATTCTCATTATAAAGTCACTTTTCATTAGTTTTGATAAACCATCAGAAATAGATTTTTGAGTTAAAATAAAAATGATTTTATCAATATAAATTGTAACAATGATAGATTCTTTAAACAATTTATTAATAAAAAGAGTAAAATCAGTCATTCCATTAACAAAATTATTTTTATGTAAAAACATAGTAAATATGTCATACCAAGGTCTTAGGGATTGTTTAAGGCCATATAGTGGTTTAGTAAGTTTTTATCATATTTAAACAAATCATAATAAATTTTGAAAAAAAGAAAGATTTATATTTTCATGTGAGAAAATAGTACTAAGTAAATATAGTGTAGTAATCAAATAGTTCATACAGATAGTGATTTCCCCCAATATCATCATCTTATGTAGGACCAAATAAATCTATTTTCACTAGCTATAATGATCATAAAATTGAGAATTCAATAATCAGTTTAAAACTAAACTTATGTTTCTTACCAAATTTACAAGGATAAAAAAATTTGGATGAGTTAAAATTAAGTTCTAGAAGATCAATAACATTACCTTTTCTAGTTTTTTAGATAAAATTTTAACGTATAAATGACCTAACATTCTATTTAAAACCCAATATAATACTTTATTTTTACTTAATCATGGTAAATTATAGTGTCTAAGGTCTTCTAGATGAAGTGTATACACATTATCATGCTTATAAAAAGATTAAATGAATGTACTTACTGAAATTTGAACAATAAAATTTTTATTCCTGACTAATTCCAAAAAGGTTTTTCTTATATCGTTAAAAATACAAAAAATTTGAAATTAAGATTTTTTCAAGAATATATACATCACCAATTTTTATGATTCCACCTTGTATGTTGTATCCAAATGTAACTCATCCACTAATAATTTTTTTTATATTTTATAAGTTGGTATTTTATCTTATTATATTTCCATAACATCCACTATCCATATACTAATTTTTATGATTTATGACACTCATATTATTTTCCTAAAAGCAATAAAATTAAGTTCATGGTATCCAGACTTTCTTGAGTTTAATTATATTACAAAATAATACTTTATGAACCCACATTTGGATGACTATTTTATATTAAACTAAAATCTCTAATAAAATAAAATATTTATAAAAACCAAAATATTAAACTTTATTTAAATAACAATTACTATTACAATGACCCCCATTGACATTTAGTGTAAAATGGTGAAAATCTAAGATTAAAGTAATTTAGTTAAAAATTTAATTTTCCAAAAGCATAACATATACCATTAGATGTTTTGGATGATTTATAATTTTTATATATCTTTTCAAAATTTTCCCTACTATAAATAAAATTATACAAAGGTTTATTGAAACTAATAACATTATATTTTATTTTAACAATTAATTTATGATCATAAGAACTGAAACTAGAACAATATTTACATTCTAATTCAAATGAAAGTTTATAAATTTCGAAAGTAATCTTTGAAATTTTGTTTTTTTCCTTTATAAGGTAAAATTTTTAAAACACACACATATTTTTCATTTTTTTAATTTTTTTTCTATGTTATTCAAAATTATTTCCATTTCCTCATAATTAGGAAAATATTCCTCATCTTTTGATGAATTAAATTTGTTGTCATTTGATGAAGTTAAATAATCATCATTAAAAGTATATGAAAAATTAGAATTCAAAGATAAATTTGAGATAGATTCATTAGTTTCCTTATTTATGAAATATTTTTCATCCTTTATAATATTTGTATAGAACTTAGCAATTTTTTGACTACTATCACTATATTCCTATGTACTATCAGATATAGTATCTCCACTAGTTTCTCTACAAGTTCCTCAAACCTTCATACTTTTTTCGTTACTCATAGAATATCTATTACATTTTATCTCTTTCCTTTTTAATTTGATAAAATATGGTCTTATATGATCAATATTCTTATATTCATAACATTTAATATCTAAAGAGTCTTTTTTTTTCTCATGAATTTCCCTTTTATCTCCCTAAAAATCATACTAAAATATATTATTTATGATAATATTTTTTTGTATTCTCAAAAGTTATAAAACATAACTCCTATTATCATTAGAATCACCATGATCTTAGTGATGCTTACATTTTGTCTTAGAAGTATATAAGAAATTTTCTTCAATATTAATAGCACCAGAAGAAATATTACTAAAATTAAAAAAAAGAACAACTTAATTATTCCATTTATATTTATTATAATATATTTTCAATCTAATATCATATTGAATAAGAGTTACAATTAAGTCACCAAGACTTATCTTAGTCAAATGCAAATTATGGTTAATTTACATTTGTTTAGACTATCACTTCTTTAAAAGTATAATAATAGTTTTTTCAATAAACTAATTATATGATAATTACTTATCATAGGGATGTAAAAGATATTCATTATATTTATAAAACTCTGATAAATTTGTGAAAAAAATTCTCTAAGAGTAAGATCAAAATATTGATAATCCACTTGTAGCATAACTCTCCCTATTTTAGTGACTTTGAACTTTTTAATCTCTATTTTTTTTCCAAATATTATTTTTTGTTTCATAAGAAGATATCTGGATATATATATTCCTCATTATCAAACATAATAATGTATTTCACACTTTATAATTAGCCTAAAACTCAATATTATCATCTATGGTAAAAATAGAAACATACTTTACTAGATTTTTGTATTTTCTTGTCATTATCCAATAATTCTCCACACTATTACTAATAATAAAAGTTTTCATTCAATCATGTTGATAATCATAATCATTTCCATGAAAAAATTGAGGATTATGAGGATTAATATTATCAATGCATCCAACTATAATTCTTGCTATCTAATAAAATATTTTCTATAATACACGATTAGTTTAATAAAACTGAGATATTTCTAATAAATTAATGGAAATTCAAAAATTACGTGTATACTTATACTAAAATGTAGAGAAAAGATATGATACCATGTTTTTATATTATAAAAAAATATGAATAAGCTCTAGATCCAAGTAGAGTTAGGATTTTATACCAAGTGTTATCCCAATAAAATAAGGTAGGAAAAATACAAGCAGGGGTGAATTATAGTAAAAAACTAAACTCAAAAATACCATCAACCTTAAGGTGTAATTTTATCATAAATTAAACCACTTGATTAAATCATAATTTCTCATATTTTATATTTAAATTTAGTGGAATTTTTTTTAACGATAATACTACCCAACTAAATTTGTAAACATTATGAAACAAAAGATTTTTTGAAATTCATAATATCATAAAAATAAAAGAATGCAGTGGAAATTCAAAATACAACATAGTTTAAAAACAATGTGTGGACTAAGGGTTACAATATTTAAACTCCAAATATTATATTATTAAAAAATAAAATTTTCAATCCAAAGTTTAAAGAGGATCGGTAAACTTGATCCAATGTATCCTATCTTTCTATCCTCAAAATATCTCAACTATAAACCTATCATAAGGTGTCTCTATATTAATATCTCTATAAGACTTTGATTAAGATAATTGGAACATGCCCTATATTCCTATACTTGAAATCCCTTAATCACACAAGATCAGATAAAACTATATCTTTTGTTATCCCCATAAGCACATGATGTAATAAACTTCATTCTTTATCCATGAAGTTGCGTCTACGATTTTTAGGTGGCACTCAAATAGCCAGATTCTGCATTCTTCTGGGTTAGTTGTAATGAAATCAGAATCTTAAAATATAACTTTTTACGGAATCAACATCATTCTTTATCTTCTAATGCAATTAATCTGCACCACTACAATGGTCCAACATCCAATAAATAAAATATTACTTGAAACCTTATTTCTACATATTTTTCACATTTTTATTTAATTATTTGGAAATAAATTTTCTATAAATTAATTATATATAACAAAAAAAAAACTAAAAAAACTTCTAGTTACATCAAGTTTTTATTTAGTGTATTATGAGTTTAGAAATAAAATAAGTAAAAGTTTCATTTACTCAACACTATCTTAATTCCAATTTTTTTTTTAAAAATAGTGAAATTGGCATTTTTTTATTTTTACATAAAGAATTTTAAATGAATGATGGGTGAAAATGATCAAATGATGAGATACTAGACACAAAAAAACATTATAAATCACATTTTTAAGGGCAAAAATATAAGATAATTTACTCATAATCAAGGCGGAGGAATCCAACTTGTTATAAATGTGGAGTGATATCAATACATATTTATTATATTAATTTATCATATTATTTTAAGAGTATATAAAAAATGGGGATACTATGCATAGAATAAATGGATTGAATATTTTCAAAGTTTTAGAGTTCAGTACTCAGAAATACAGTTTAACAGAGTAAGTGCACACCTAAGGAGGAAGATTCAATTATTATAGAGAATACATCATGATCCAATTTTGATTATTATTTTATAATATGAGAATGATTGTCTTGTTTAATTATGATTTTTGAGTGAAGTGGAGTTGACTGATCACTATTTATACTTGAATGGATTGACTAATAGTTATCCTTTTATTTTATTCTTAATTCATCATTATCCTGATCACTTAGTGTAGATATTTTAGTATTAAATGGAGTAAAAATGGTTGAGATCCATAATTTGTAAAATATAAGTATAATTAGTTCTATAAAGAATGAAATTCACCTAAGAGACAAAGACACCTTTTGATTACATACTAGAAACCACTTTCCCTTATTGCAGCTAGTATATGAAACGTTATGGGAATATTTAGTTATACTATGGTACTAGATAGCGTGTCAATGGGAAACTTTAAGGAATAAATTATCAAATGTGTGACATTTATTTATCCATTTAATCTTCTATCCTATCACATTTGTGATCATTGAATAATTAATTTTTTTTTTAATTTGTGAGTTTTTGTCATAACATTGTACCTTTTCACTAAATAGTCCAATTTGATAGCTATTTTGTATTTCTATAATAGCATTAAATAAAATAATAAAAATAAAAAAATCAATATTTTGGATTCCAATATTTCTAGGATTCATTTTATTCAACTAGACCAAGTAACGAATATAAACATATAGAACTCAAATGAGGCATTAAAATAGGAAACTTTCTGGGTAGAAAAAATTGAACCACATTCAATAATTGGTTTATAAATTAGGATACACAACTCAAAATTTTCATATTAAAGTGTTTAATAAAATATGTCCCAAATTTCAATATATTCATAACATATTAAAAAAATATCCTATAATTAATTTAGCTATTTAATGCATGAAAGTGGAGAGAGCCAAGTAATAAAAGACAACTCAATTTTATAGCTTAAAAATAGATTTTATTTTTGATCCAATTTTCAAAAAAATATTTAAATTACCTAAAATAATCTTCAATATGGATTGCAACATCTAGGGGAATATTTTGGTCAAGTATGAGTGCTTCCTTAAACCATTTTATTCTTCTCATTTCTCATATAATTCTAAACTCCTTTATGGTCAATCTAGGGAGTTACACTTGTTGTTATCCTATTCTCCTTGTTTTTAATATTTGGGATATTAAAAAACGTTTTATATTTTTTTGTTTGTTATTTTTTTATATTTTTGTAGTATAATAAAATATAATACAAAAGGAACAAAAAATACAAATGATTTTATGCATAAATGAGATCGTGTGATGTTTTGAGTGGGTTAGTTTCTTCTCTCACCCTTTATTTATCATGCGTGTTCTTTTGGGTTGCATTAATGGATTAAATATAGAATCTACCACTCATGAGAATGGATGTTTAGTGTGATAAATTTTTTATTAAATAATTAAATATATAAAACACATCAATTTCATCATATGTTTCCATGAAGAGTTTGGATTATGAAATTAAATTAAAATCAATTGATTCCTTATGGTTGTTGGTGAATAATATCATGTTTATAATTAAATCCTAGGAGTTATCTTTAAAGTAATAAATAATTGTTATTGGTTTTCGTTTTTCTAATTCATTGAATCTATGATAAAACTCATATATTTTGATAGTGATGATTATTAACCGTCAAGGGACACTTACATGAGTTTATTACAATTTCTCTTCCTATCATCCTCTAATTAAATAAATTATAATTAATTATTGTATATAAATCATAAAGCCACATATTCACCAATAAATTTTTACATCATGTATATAAATTTTATTTATAATTTAATGGTCAAAGAATTTTTGGGAAATGGATAGTGTTCTTATTATACTATATAAATTCAAGAGAAAACAAAGAACTAATTTGACATGTTATAGAAACACAATCAAATTTTGGTGTCATTGTAAAAAAATCCAAGTTTTTTTTTCATTTTTCTATTTTTCCTTTCCTATATCATTTTCCCATTTTCCTTAATTTTTGTTGTTGTTATTGTATGCGATTTTATAATTCTATTTTTATTTATTTCTTATTCTATATTCTTTTTAGTCTTGTAATATAATTATTCTCAAGTATTTTTCCCATTTATTGAATTAAAAACTAAATTTTTTTCATGATAAAATCTTTAAAAAATGAGTTTCTAGAAATCAACCCCAAACTGAAAAAAAACATTTGATATAGAAAATCAGGCATTATGATAGGTTATTCACCTCACACTAAGGAATAAACCATTGAATAACATCAATAAATTGACACAAATTTTTCATACATGACTATTACTTTATTTCTAAGATACATCACAAAATAATAATAAGACATTACAAGATCAAAAAGTTTATTATCTTGGGAAAATTAATTTCATACATCACTTATATATAATAAAACATAATTATTATTTAATTCATTCTTAATATCCCTCTAAAAGATATCAAATTATCTATAGTACATTGTTTCATCACCAATTTTTATGGTAGGTCAGTTTATAATGAGAAATGTTTGTGGAACTAGAAACAACCAATGAATCTTATTTCCATGATAGCTCATGGGATTGATTTAAAAAGGTAGGTGGTCATTAGGGAATTTATCCAACGATTCATAAGAACTCACATTAGTTGATAATATGGAAGGTTAATCTCATCAAACCCTTTTGGGGGAATTATTTCCTAATCCAGTACTCTCTTATAGATTTATGAAATATTTGTGAATATATTTTTAAATTACAAATATAGTACTAGTAACCTCTTGATATTAATAATCAATTATAGAGATGTATTGATAGGAGACCATATGTATGTATCTGCGGTTCTCAATCAATGGAAACCATCTGTATGTATCTGAGGTTCTATATTGATGGAACTATCTATATGTATCAATGGTTTTCCATCTTGTTTATACTCATTATTTTGGGATGCTAGTTTCAATCAACACTATTGGGAGCTCTAGAATTTTTAATATTCCAGGGAGAAAAATATTTTTTTGATGTTGAGATTAGGCCCACGATAGGGGATTCCTATATATCCTCATGAGAGGAATAAAAAAACCCATATAGTTCAGTGCCACTTAAGGGGACACATAATAAATTTTATGGTCATTTGACAAGGATCAGACCATGTAGTTAATGTAATGTGGGAAGCAGTCTAGGTGAAAGGGGCTTAATAGTATTTGGTGTGGGACACACATCGAAGAATCCTAAGGAATCTGGAAGGGATATAGTCTTTTAGTTAGAGGGAATGATCTCACTGGGAATATGGACAAATAAGAATAGAGATAAAATGGAGCTGAAATGGATATGGCCCTCCAGATTGGATGTGTCCCTATTGGGAATATACCCCCGAGAAGATTAGGGAGGGTTTGGGGTGCTGGATTTGATCCTTCAAGAGGATTTCTACATATCTTATTTGGATAGGAATAAAATCCTTCATAGTTTAATTTTCTTGGATCTTACACATAGTAGGAGGACCAAGTGGTTTCTTTATTAAGAATATGTCCCTTTGAAAGTTTCTATCAAAGGGTTGAAGGGATTTTAAAATGATTGGGTATTATACCGAGTAGGAGTAATATTTGATCTCGTTGATGATATGATCACTGCTAACCTCTAAGACCATATGAGTCATGATCAGTGTAAGAAATAATAGGAAGTAGAAGATCTAGTAATCTAAAAAATATCCATTAGTCTATGGTTGATGAGGGTGAGGGTATGAAAGGTGGGTTATATTATGAAATAATGACTAGAGGCTTACTCCAAGAGGGATTTGGAGGAAGTATAGTCCTTGGAATATTATTAATTCCTTATTCTTTTGGTTCTTGGAGAACTACGTAGGGGTTTTGAGGACTTGGGTGAGGGACTAATGAGAGAAGATCTTCAAGTGGTCTCCTCCAGCTTTCATTCATGTAAATGATGAGCCCAAGGGTTCTATTTATAGAAAATATTAGGACCCTAAACAAAAGATGTGGTTCATACAAGTCGATCGTGTAGGTTATCCATGATAAATGGTCACATAGTTCATCCTATTCAGGTGATCCATGTGGGATGCATGCGTAGGATACTCTATGTAGGTGCTTCATGCTCGCTACTCCATTCAAGTCATTCGCATAGGATGAGACTTACATGAGATGGGTGAAAGAGTTCTGCAATGGAGCTACGTGAGATCTCTAATTCCATTATAAAAATTGTATGAATTCTAATAGCCATAAATTTAGATTAATAAGTCTGTTTGGGATCTAGGAGAAATCAAATTTAAGCTTAAGAAGAGAACTATGCCCCTAAATATGGTCTATATAACATATCAGGGTATTTTATGATGAAAACAATTCCCAAATGACCCTAAAAAATTAATTTGAAGGCACCAACACATTTTTATCAGTAATTTTTAAAATCTATGGAAGACTCCTAGATGACAGTTCTCACCACCATGCAATCAAATTGGGAAACATTATTGGGGAGTATTTGTAACTTGATGTGTGATAATTCTTATGGCACATGTAAACCAAATATTCTTCTTCTTTCGATATAGAAATACATTTCAACTCAAAATCATCATTTTCTGAATAAGTGAGGATAATATTATCAGTTGTGTGGTGAAGTGCATGGAAGGAATTTGTCGATGCAAAAAAAATTCCCCCTTATAATTTTCTTCATTTGAAATGAAAAGAATCTAATTATAAGAAAAATGTAAGAAAATTTGATACATTACAAAATTATATAGTGGGCTTTAGAGTTTTTTCACCAGTTAGAGGCTGCTATAATTTTTTTAGGATATGGGGCCTAATTAGCATAGTTTGAATATTTCTAGAGTAATATGACAGTCCCTAGAAAATTTGTGTCTTTTACATCATTTCTATAATTTTTTCCTAATCCAAGAATAAAAAAGACTTAGTGGGTGGGACTTAGTTTTTTGTTAGCCCACCATTTATGAGTTTTCATCCTAACCAGTTTTGTGACTTTTTCAATTGTTTAATTTTTTCTAGATCTTACAAAGTGCATATCTAGAAAGCTGGAACTTGACATTTTCCCAGGTTTCCCTTTGTGGGTTTTCATTTTGGAGAGTATTGTGTATCTTTAATTGGCAGTTTGTGGTTTTAAAATCTGGACCAATGAAACTAATGTTTTAGGTCAAACACCTTTTCCCAAAAGTTACAGGGATAATAGCCCAAGAGGAACTTGGAGGAAAAGAATGCTCATAACACTTTTCAGATATGAGAAGGAAATTATTAAGTCTGGGTTTTGGAAGTTTTGGATCCTAAGAGACGACATAGGAAAAGTATGCAAGGAATGAACACATACCATATTCGAAAAGTGGCTTCCATTGTGAAGTTTTCAGAGCATATATAGATAAGATGATTTCATTAAGGGAACAAAAGTTCCTTTGATTGAATGGAAATTTTTATTGGCGCATTATGAAAATCTATGATTAAGGAATGTTATGCATAGTAAAAAAAGTGTCCTTCAGAGTTAGATGCTCTTATTACTGATGGACATGGGAGGTTTACAATGATCCAATATTCCCAAAACCATGAAGTGTGTTTTGAAAAAGTAATGAATCTATAGATTAAGGAAACATTTAGATTGGAGTAGGCCATGTATGAGGGAGATGAATTCTACTCCAATCACGAGTTCATAAATAAATGACCTCATGCTATAATTCATATTTGAATTATATAAAGAGAAATACTACATAGAGTAAGCTTCTTTGAATATTTTAAGTTCATGTAGGGTGAACCAATCCTATGGAGGAGACACCATACCATAGACCACATGGTTTTAAGGGCATTGTAAAAATATATCTCAACAAAGTCTAAACCTGAGGGATGTGAGGGAATTCATAAATAAATACCTTAGGGATCTTAGATCTAAAGGAGTGGGATGGGATATGAATGTAATGTGACATCCCATTACCTTTATGAAAGGTATATTTTAATCTTTTTCATTCTCTTCCTTTTTTTGGATGGGTAGGGATGAGAAGAAATTGAGAGGATACCTGTAATAGTGAAGTCATATATTTTTTATTATTTTTAGCACAAAACCTTTGGGTTCGGAAGTATGGTGTGGATTTACATTCCATGTAATGTGGTTACATGAAATGTAATCATCGCCCAAAATATACTGTAAAACTAGTACACAACATTAATGGATAGATGTTGTGTATAGTTTACCTATAATGTATAAATTAAAAAAGAGTTTTAATAAAAATAGACGGGGTTTTCAGCATACATGGGACTAAATAATTACACAACATGAATTTTGGTTTTAAGTCATGTAAAATCATGACTACCAGTTTTAAAAAGGTGGCTCAGATGAAAAATTCATCCCCTATCCTCCAGGTTTCTTTTCTCTCAACCTAGATCCATTCCTAGGTAATGTTTTATCCCTCCAACCGTTCTAGATCATTTTTCAGTGATTGATCATTTTTACCATTGCAGTATATCTCTTTGGGTAAGTGGTCTTCCTGTCTCTCCATATCTTCCTATTTATCTCCTTAGAGTTTTATATACAACTTGGTATGGATGGCCCAAACTCTAAGTTTTTGAATCTTGTTTCTAGGTTGAGTTCCTATATGTTTTTTACCTTCGTTCTTTTTGGAGATTCCTATTGTAGGCATTATGATTCCAAGAAAATGGTAGGTGGTTATGTTTAAGAAGGAAAATTGATTAAATTATGAAATTTTTATTGTTTGACATTGATTTTAATTGAATTTTAAAAATCCAATTTGATGCAAATTGTAATTTTAAATTTTCTATGGCTTGGATTTTTGGGAAAACCCCCAATTCCAATGGAAATTAAAATTTGGGGCATTGGTTGAAATTGATGGAAATTTTGAAATGATTTTAATTGATGAATTTTATTTCAAATTTATTAAATTAAAATAATGAGAACATATAGTTGGTTTTATTTTGAAAGGCATGGATTTATTAAATGAAAACCTATGTTTAGTTTTGAAATGAAAATGTCATATTAAATTGTAAATGGGAAAATTGCATTTTTAATTGTTTTGAAATTATTTACAAATATTGATTGATCAATTGAGAACATGTGAGCCTGGGTAGTTAGTATTTTATTTGGGATAAACATGCTAGGATTGTAATTCCCTAGTATTGGATTAAATATTTACAACTCTAATAAAAACCTAGTTTAGCGGATCTTATCCCATGTGGGATGTTTATGGGTCCTATTAATCTTGAGCTAGAGGGACATGTATGCACATCAATGTGATCACTGATATAAGTGCGTGAGGATCTCATAACTAGAAACTATCATACATTTTTGAAAATGACCATGTTTTTTGTGTGATTTTATATATATATATATATATATATATTCCATTGTTTTTGAAAATTATTTTTCTCATTCTCAATGATTTATATAAAATGTTTTACATAAAGTGTTTATTTAATCTATGTTTGAAATGTTTTCCATCATTTTAAATGAAAATAATGTTTTTTTAAATATAAAAATATACTTCCATGCCTGTTTTGTTTAAAATTTAAAGCATGATTTGGTTTATTTATTATGTAATATTATTATGGACACTTGGTGAGATCCTAATAGGACTTTAAGCTCAAACCATACCTTTTCCTTTAGTTATTTTTATATTTTATCATTCTAGGTCTTAGAAATGGTAAAGAACCTCTTGGAGGTGGTGGTTGTTCATGATTCCTTGGAGTTTGGATCGGCATGTCCTTTGGGGCGTTGGGTTGTTTATCTTGTTCTTATGGTAATTTGTTGATGTACTATTTGGGTTTTGATATACCTATTTGGTTTTTGGTATAGTCTTCTTTGGGAGTTTTCTTCGATAATACTGACTTGTATCTATTTCTTCTTCTATTTTTATGGAAAAATTATTCCCTATTTTATCTTGTATGATTATAGGTTCCAGTCACCAAGCCATGGGGATCAAGAATTACCTTTTGGATATTTTATGATCAGCTCAGTAATTAGGGTACTAGGGTATCTGAGATGGTTTTTGACAAAGTGGTATCAAATGTATAGGTTTAACATCTTGCCTTGATGACAGTATATAGTTGAGCAATCTTTTCTAGACTTACGAGGTTGTTATGAGTGAGTTCTTAGCTAGATATCATCACAATGAGCATTAATTCACCATGGGTGGTTTTGGAAATACTTCTTGAGGATTATTTTCTATTATTTTCCCTATTTTATATTTGGATAGGTTAAAATCCAAATATTATTTTCGTATGTGATGGAATTAATTTCCCTGTTTCTCTTGTTTGAGTGTTAATCTGATTAATCTTCTGATGTATTCAATGTTTTCTTATAATTTTATGTAGAATAATGCCTCTAAGAATATGTGTGAATAGGATCTAGGAGGGATATGACAATGGACCATAGTAAGTGAATCCTCCCTTGGTCCAAAATCTGGTTGAGGTTGTTGTGCATACCGTCTAAGCTCTAGGACAGGCACCTGAACCCATTCCCATCAAGGATCTAGTTGTGGAACCTCAGAGGGTTGAATCTTAGAATCATTCCCAGGAGTTCCTTCATCATAATTCAACTACATTCCTTGGATAAAATGATACTCAATAGGTTGAGGATTGGTTGGGAAATATTTATCTTATCTTTGATTTCTTGGAAACACCTGAAGCTATTAAGGTAAAGTGTTATGGATTTAAGCTTGAGGTACCTATCAGAAGATGGAAGGGAATGATGGTGAAAAAAATAATAATCATGAGGGCTTATAGTGGAAGGAATTTAAAGTTATTTTCACCAAAAAGTTATATCCAGAGTCTATAGTGCTGGCTAAGACTATGTAGTTTTTCAAACTTGAGAAGGATGAAAAGACCATGACAAAAAATGAAAATTTATTTTTTCAGATTATTCAATTTACACCTAAGATTGTGTTGAATGAGAAGATAAATAATCAATGGTTTGAAATAGGGATTCAATCTAATATTATTTATTAGGTTTTCACGCTGAATTTCTCTTCTTATGCTAACAAATTGGATATGGCATTAATGGTTGATATTGATATGATTGTAAAGTCAAGGTTGAGGGGAGTTACCTTTTATCTAAGTGAAAATTATATGAGTTTCCATAATGGGAAGAGGAATCATGATGAGTCTCATGGAAGATCTTGATAATAGGGTTCTTCTAGGCCTCTTTAAGTGCCCAGAATAGACCCTTTTATTTTCTATGAGTGTGGAAATCATGGAAATTCTAAATAGGTTTTCACTGAGGAACCTAAGATATGTTGTTCCTACAGATTCTAAGTTCACTTTTAAAAATTTATTTCATGTCTATTCTGCTCCACATAGTGGTACAAGATCATCACCAGCTAAAATTTCTACAGTATAATCAGATGCTTCAAGATCTAAGGGGTTCTAAACATAGACATCTGGAACAAATCTTCTTCACGCAGTGTAAGAGTCTCCAGAGGAAGCAGATATGGGTTCAACAACTATTAGAGGTACCATCACTATTTATTCATATTTAGTGATTTCCTTATTTGATACTAGTATATCTCATTCATTTACTTTGACACATATTGTAAACCTGCTAAATCAACCTATAAATATTTTATCTTATGTGATGGATATTACTACACCCCTCATAAAGGAGAGATATTAGGGTCTCCATTGTCCTTATTATGTTATTTCATTATTAGATATCAAGATTTCTTAGGATTTTCTATTTCTCTATATAAAACCTCTTAATGTCATATTCAGGATGGATTAAATCATTTATAATTAAACCTAAATTACTTGTTATCTTATATAGGTTTACTTTACTACACCTGATAGAGTGTGCCGTATATTTCTAGAAGAATGGGAACTGAGTTTGAGTAAAGCCATACCTTTTTATCAAGAGTTGGGTAAAGAAATATCAGTGTTAACTTTTTATCTGGACCAAGAATCTTTGAGCAGTGATCTCCCTCCCGTTGTTGTCAAGTTTCTTGAAAATTTTCCATTAGATTTCTCTAGTTTACTACTAGTAAGGGTGGTATAGTTTTATATTGATTAAGGGTCTAGTACTCAAAAATTATCTATTCATTCTCACCACATAGAACCATCTAAAATTAAATATTTGAATACTTTGTTATATGAAATTTTAGATAAAGGATTTATACACTTGAGTGTGTCACCTTGGGTGGTGCCTATTCTCTTTTCTAAGAAAGCTGATGGGTCACTTCACCTTTGTGTTGATTACCAGAAACTAAATTGAGTCATGATAAATAAAATTTATATTTATATATATATTGATGATATATTTGACCAGTGGAAAGGGGTAAAGTGTTTCTAGAAGATTTATCTTCAATCTGGTTATCATCGGTTGAAAATAAAAGAATTTGACACTTAGAAAACTGCCTTCCAGAGTAGGTATGACCATTATGAGTATCTTTTCATGCCATTTTGTCTAACTAATTCTTCTAAAGTCATTATATATTTTATGAAAAGTATTTTCCCTGAGTATCCTGATAATTTGGGGGTTCTCTTTGTGGATGAAATTCTAGTTTACTCTAATTCCAAGGAGGAGCATGTGTGTCATTTGAAAAAAGTTATAGAATTGTTGAAAAATCACTACCTTTATACAAAGATATTGAAATTTGATTTTTGGATTCAGGAAGTGAATATTTTAGGACATGTATTATCATAACATGGTGTTTTGGTTAATCATTAGAATGTGAAATCTGTTATGACATGGGAGAAACCGTGTAATGTTTTTAAAATTCAAAGATTCTTGGGTTTAGCTAGATATTATCACCAGTTTGTAAAGTATTTCTTGAAGTTAGATTCTCCAATGACCGCTCTTACTTGGGAGTGAATTTTTATTGGTATGAGAAATATTAGAATTATTTTTTTGAGTTGAAATGTCTTATGAATTTTGTGTCAGTGTGGACTATTATAGAGGCCAGGTAGGGCTATGTGGTATTCTTTGATGCATCATATTTGGGTTTGGGTTGTGTTCTTATATAGGGTTATCACCTCATTTCCTATGGCTCTTGGCATGTTAGGAAAAATGATAAGAATTATCTGATCCATGATTTTAAACTTGATGATATGATGCATTCATTTAATATTTTGAGGCATTACCTTTTTGAATAAATTTTTACCATGTCTTCTGAACACAAGAGTTCTAGTTATATCTTATCTAAGAAATATTTGAACCTACTCTAGAGGAATTTGGTGGAATACCTAAAATACTTTGTTTTCAATATTTTCTATACCCTAGGGAAAGGGAATATCATAGAAGATGCTTGGAGAAGGAAACTTCAGACCTAGGCCGTGAAAGAATCTTTGGAAGAGTGGAACTTGATAGATCTTTTTGCAAAGTTATATATTAGATTTTGGGAAATAGGGACTGAGTTTGTCTTGGCTAGTTTTCAGTTGAAAATTTCTCTTCTTGAGATGATTCTTAAAGAAAAACAACTTTATGATGAATTTCTCGTCATTAGATACTCTCTTTTTGGTGGAAAGACCATCACTGGGTGGTCATTCTCCATAGAGGGTATTCTATGTTTTCAGAGTTGGTTTGTTGTGCCCTTGTTTGTGAGAAAATATGTGATGGTGGATTATCATAATTTCCTGTGGGAAGTTCACACAAGAACCATGAAGATGTTCTATAACATGTGGATATGGTTTTTGTGTCCAGGTATGAGATGAAACATCACTGACTTTGTCTCTCATTATTATACTTGCAAACAGGTCAAGGGAGAGCACCATAGATATTTAGAGTTTTCTTCAACCATTTCTAGTGGTGACTTAGAAGTGGGGTGATATTTCTATGGACATTATGGTTAGATTTTTTTGTATCCAGAGAAAGAAGAATGTGATATGGGTTGTGATCAATAGGCTATCTTTATCCCTATTCAAGACACAACTAAAGTTGAGGAGTTGGAAAATATCTATGTTAGAGAGATTATTTATTTGTATAGAGTTCCATATTCTATAGTCTCTGATATAGATCCCCATTTTACTTCTCTATTTTGTAGAGGCCTTTAAGAGGCACTGGGATCTACGACATACCATCCGTAGTCAGATGGGCAGACAAATATGTCCATATAGATTCTTGACGATATGCTTCATGCCTGTATTCTTGTATTTGGTGGAACTTGGGATGGCCATTTGGAAATGGTTGAGTTTTACTGTAACAATAGTTACCTGTATGTGATTACAATGGATACTTTTGAGGTATCACATAGAAGGTAGTGTAAATCTCTATTTTGTTGGTCAGAGATTAGTGAATGTTCCTTAGTTTGACTGAGATTAGTTCAAGATACTACAAATAATATTTAGTTGATTCATCATAGGTTTTTGATAGAACAAATATGGTATAAATATTATTCTAATTGTCATTATAGATAATTAGAGTTTTCTGTTGGTGATCTGGTGTTCTTGGATGTTTCACCCCATTTGGGTCATCAACATCTTGGAAGGCTAGGGAATCCTACTCGTGGTTTTGTGGGACCTTTTTTCGTCATTGAGAATATGGGTAAAGTGTCTTACCATTTAACACTTCTTCCATTTTTAACATTGATACAATATTTTTTCCATGTATCACAGCTATGAAAGTATCTTTATTACCTATCTCATTTTTTGATTTGGAGTGAGATTGATGTTGAGTCTAATTTATCCACGAATGAGAATCCGATAAAGATTATTGATTATGAAACCCAGGTACTTAATTGGAGGGAGATACCTTTGGTTTGAGTGCTATAGAAATACAATTTTATTTCTCATGAGACATGGGAGAGAGAGGCATTGATGAAGGAGCATTGGCATCATATTTTTTTTCCATGGAAGCTTCATGACCGGATTTCTAGTGATAAAAAGTTTTATGGTGGCTAGGTTATAACATCACATTACCTTTTTGAAAGGAAAATTTTAAGTTTTTTCATGGTATTCCTTCTTCATTATATGTCTAGGGATGAGAATGAATTGAAAGGATACCTGTAATGGTGAAGTGAGGAATTTTTTGGAAGTTTCATCATAAAAACTATGGGTTTTGCAATCTTTAAGGGATTTACACACCATGTAATGTGGTTACACGATGTGTAATAATCTCCCAAAATATACCATGAAACTAGTTTATAATGTGAATGGATACACATTGTGTATAGTTTTCATGTTGTATATAAATTAAAATCAGTTTTTGAATAATGAGTAATGAGGTTTTCAGCATATGTGGGACTTAATAATTTCAAAAAATGAATTTGGGTTATATGTTGTTTAAAGTACCTAATGTCAATTTTAAATAGGTGTCTTAACTGAAAATTTTATTAACTTTCCTGTACATTTCTTTAATCTTGACATAGAGCCATTCCTATGTGATTTTAGATCCATCTAACCCTTCTAGATCATTTCATTTAGTGATTGATCATTGTTTTGATTTCGGTGTCGCACTCCGAGTAAGAATCTCCCTATATCTCAGTCTCTTCCTATTTATCTCCATGGATTTTGATAGATCATATTATTATTGATGGATCTAAACTCAGTGTTTTTAAATCTTGTTTCTAGGTTGAGTTCCTAGATATTATACAACTTCCTTTTTTAGCGATTCCCATTACGGGCCTTTTGGTTCCATAAAAAAGGTAGGTGATTCCTTTTAAGATATCCAATTGATTAGACCTTGATTTTCTTATTGATTGAAATTGATTTTAATTGAATTTTGAAAACGCAATTTTATGAAAATTGGAAATCAAAATTTTCTATGGTTTGGATCTTTGGGAAAAACCTCCAATTCTAATAGAAATTGGAATTTGGAGCCTTAGTTGAAATTGATAGAAATTGTGAAATGATTTGAATTGATTCTTTTTTTGGAAAATGGATTAAATTAAAATGATGAAAACCTACGGTTGGTTTTATTTGTAAAGACATGAATTTATGAAATGAAAACCTATTTTTAGTTTTGATATGAAAGTGTCATATTGAAATAGAAATGGGTAATTTAATTTATAACTATTTTGAAATGATTTTCTCATTGTTGATTGATTGATTGATAATATGAGATACTAGGTAGTTAGTAAGTTATTTTGGACAAACATTCTATGATAGTAATGCCCTATAAATTGATTGATGGTTTAAAACTCTAAAAAAACCTAGTTCGTTGGTTTTTATCCCCTATGTGATTTTGATAGGTCCTATTCATCCTAATCTAGAGGGTTTTGTGTGCACATCACCGTGGTCACTGATATAAGTGTGGTAGGATCTCATAACTAGAAATGATCATACCTTTTGGTAGATGAAAATGTTTTTTTGTTGTGATTTTTTTAATATATATATTCCATTGTTTGTGAAACTGCCTTTTCTTATGCATAATTATTTATATAAACTGTTTATTTAAACCATGTTTGAAATGTTTTCCATTATTTGAAATGAAATGCTTGTTTTGTTTTAATTATGAAAATGTACCACTATGACTATTTTTTTAAAAATTTAAATAATTATTTGGTTTATTTATTATGACATATTATTATAGAACACTTGATGAGATGATACTGGGATTTTTATCACACACCCTACCTTTTCCTTTAGGAATTTATAGTTTTTCTCCTACTAAGTCCGAGCAATGGGAATTCACCTATTAGTGGTGGTGGTTGTTCATGATTCATTGGATCTTAGAGTGGTGTGTTATTTGGGTTTTTGGGTTGTTTATCTTGTTCATATAGTACTTCGGTGATGTAATATTTGGGTTTTGATTTACCTATTTGGTTTCTAGTACAATCTCTTTTTGGGGTTTTCTTTGATCATATTGATTTGTATATGTTTCTTCCACTATTTTTACAAAAAAATATTCCCTCTTTTATATTTTATGATGTTAGGTGGTAGTTTTAAACCCATGTGGATCAGCAACTACCTTTGGGATATGTTAGGATTGGATCGGTTGTTAGGGTAACATGATATCTGGGTTGGTTTGTGACATGTAAGGGATGACCACAAACCATGTTCAAAAATCCATTTCTATTATGATTCCATCAAAGATTATTATGTTGAGAGGCCTTTACCTTGTGGAATTAAATTACTTTGATTGAAGGGCTATATTTAGAGGTGTATTACGCAAAGATATGTTTGAAGCATATTATGAGTAGTTAAAACAAATATTTACTTTATATTTGGATGATCTCTTTATTGATAGCCAAAAAATGGCTTATGGGGATCTATGTTTTTGAAAACATGAAGTGTGAATTTTAAAAGGAAGGTGTATGAATTATAATGGATAAATTTAGACCGATGCTAGTCATAACTGAGTATAGAATGTTTTATATAAATCTAGATAATATGTAGGATATGAGGATTGGAGATTTTCTCGCGACTGGGCCTGAGATAAAATATTCAGGCATCACTTTGTATCTCTGTGGGATGAGAATCAATCCACACATATTTTAGATAAATATTACCTATGAAATTCTAGTTTTCATGGGGAGAGGGATTTTTTTATTTTATAGTTAGAACATGATAAATAATCCATATTTCACTACATATTACATTGGGTAGAGAATCAAGTCACTTGAAGTTCTGACTTTAAGGTGTGGTAGTAGACCATCACCATGAGCGATGGACCATTTAGGTGAGGTCCATGATAATGCCTAATTTTATGTCATATGATGAGGATGTGAACCATTCATTTTAACAACTTACATAGAGGATATTTGGTGTTCCTTTTAATTTATTACATATAGGAACAACCATTTCATGGTGATCTAACCTATAATGCTCTGACATTCTCTGGTCATGAATGGGGAAATCTATAAACCATGATCTAAGGGTTCTTATATCCTATAAAAAGGGTTGGGATCGAAACATAAGGAATGACCATGAACCGTATTCGAAAAGAAGATTATGCTATGATGTTGTCAAGGAATATAAAGATAAGAGATATTACCCTAAGTATGAAGGTACCATTAGTTGATAGGATACATGATCACATATTATGCAGAGCCACAATTGGGAATATTTTGCATAACCAAAGAAAAGGTGTCCTCTAGAGTTGAATATCTTTTTTCACTGATAACCAAGAGATGTTCATGAGGATCTAAAATTCCTAATACATGGAGTGTGTTTTGTGAAAGTAATGTTCCTAAGTATGAAAGGAGTATTTATTCCTAAATTGACCAAGAATGGATAGAATGTTATATGAGAATGTCTGGATTATATATAATGATGGTAATATTTGTAGATTGACCCGATAATTGAGATATGAGAATCATTATGTATCCTATGGTAACATGAATCAAGCCACACATAGTTTTAGATAAAGTTCCCTACATGGGTCAGGTCCATATGTAGTGAGGGAATTTTTTTAATAAGGGTTCATGAATAAAATGAGAACCCACCCCATACTCCCTTGTGTAGATCTAACTCATAGTTGGTAGAGTGGTGGCCTCCACTTTATTTTATTTTTTGGTTAGTCTAAGATTAGAGAATTATTGAATCACTATGTATCTCATCTAGATGAGAATTAATCCACACATAATTATGAGATAGATTCCCCACACCAATCAAGATCGTTGGCAGTGAGGGTGAGTTTTTATAATATTGTAGCTAGAACTAGGATTTGAGAATTTGGGTGTCACTATATATCTCATCAAATTGAGAATCAATCCACACATAGTTTTTGAAATATAGGTGTGGTAAGGGACCACTACCAATAATGGTGGTTCTCTAAGGTGAGGTCCACAATAATGTAAAATTCAACATTGGATAAAATAAATGTTCTGAATATAGTATAATGTAATGTGACAAGGATGTAGGTTACTGAATGTGAATAGGATGTATGAAGTCTTGAGTTAAAAAAAATCCTTTGGAATTAGGTACACACAATTTAAGGTCATGGTACTTGGAATGAAAAGTTACTTGACCATGTGAAGAGGCCCTTAACAAGATTCCTAAGCCCATGTGATCTATTCTTGGTGTGAGAAATAAGGAATGATGAGGTTTTCCCTTTTTACATTGGGAAAATTCAAATAAAGTTGATGAAGTGGCAGATTAGAACCATCAGGTATAGAGTGGATTCATCAGCTATTAATAAGGAATCTGACATGAATGAATTACATGGAGTTAAACACTAGTGAATGAAATCATACCTATGTTCAGAATTTGTAGATAGTCTAGAGACCAAAGATATAGGAATCACTACATATCCTATGGAAAAAGGAATCAAGCCATACATATTTCATGGAAAGTATTCCCTATACTGATCTAATTTATATATAAGGAATGGGTAAACATTTATCATATTATAGCTGTACCAAATATTTTAGGATCTCAACATAACTAAAAATCTTAACAAATTGAGAATCAATCAATATATAGTTCTCAACATTCTACACAGTTTAACATCATGAAGTAAGGATGTTTATGCCATAGAAGGAGTTGAAACAATGGATATGAGGCCTATGAATCAAAATACACCAAGGTGTTTGGTAAATCATCTTACAAGAAGATATTCCCAAGTGTTAAAGAAATCATCTCATAAGAAGAGGAATCCCATGATCTTCTCATGAGGCTTTATAGGCTTATTTACTAGGGCATCCTACATTTGGTGCATAGGGTAAGACTACATTTTAACATCATGTGATGAAGATGTTTGCATACAATTTAATGTCTTGTTACTATGAAAATACAGGTCATGCCTTTTAGGGTCACGTGACAAGGAATTCTCTATACTGTTTAACATCATGTAGTAATAAAAAACCATGTGTTGTAGTTTTGGGTTATACGACTGGGAAGAGAATTTCATTAATCACATGAAATATTTCTTGAGAAATATTCATTGGTATGAGGCATAGTAAATTCTCCATCAATGGAGATCAATGAATATAATCCATTGGAATATAACTTATGGATGGTAAAAGGTCCTTACCATTTTGGTTCAAGCTTCAGTGGTTTCTTTCAAAGTATCATTGGGTTCCAAAGGACCAAAACCAGTCCCCCTTGTAGGAATGAATGAAGGTATAACTTATTGTTGAAAGCTCAAGATTTTCAGTTTTGGTGAACCTATAAATAATTCAAGGTGTTTGTTCTCTTCTCATAAATCCATTACAATATATCCAATTTCTTCTAGGACTACTCGTATATAGACAACTGATAGATAATAGACATGCGCAGTGAAGAAAACTTCACTTTGATAGGTAAAACCACTTTTATCTTATATACAAGTGAATACAGGGTTGCCTAAATAGTATTATAGGTTGTGGTATGAAAGTTCCATAAGTCTTGTATAATTTTTTCTGGTTATGACCTCTTGTATTTGTCCATCATTTTTGGATTATGTTCGATAGAATTTTGTTGAAATCATCTATCTTTATATTTTTCATTGCATGATAATGAGATGAATGGCTGGAATTAATGTTATATTCTTAATACAACCTTTTCAATTCATAATAACAAAATTTTTCATTGTTGTCTATCAATATTCTATGAGGGACCCCAAGCCTGTTAATAATGATGGAATTCAGAAAATTGATGATGTTTTTTTCCTGAATTCATTGAGGGGTATTACTTTAGCCCATTTAGAGAAGAAACCAATATAAGTGTTGATATATTTAAAATTATTGATCGTAGAATGAGAGTATAGTACCACAACATCAATTCCCTATATGCAGAATAGTTTATAGTATTTGGCGATGTGCAACAACTCTGAGGGTTGATGAATAAAATTTGCATGTACTTGATAGGGATGAAACATTTTGGTCAATTGTGTACAATATAACATCATTGAAGGAAATAAATGTTCGATCCTTCTTATTTAATGATAAATCTTAATACCTAACTGATGGGTGCTACATGAACCACCATGGACTTCATGTATAATGGTGATAGTCTCCTCTCCATTAATGCATCTCAGGAGGATCCCGTCAAATCCTCATTTATAGATGAACTTCTGGTGACCTAGGCCATCATAGAGGGTAAAAATAACTACCCTCCATAATATATTCTATTTTATATATCTTTTTGATGAAAGAGTACAACTTTATAGATATTATGGGATGGGAATCATCTAATCATACATAGGATTATCTAGTTTAGGAGGATAATGGACCTCTTTGATCTATTACATGATACTCTGAACAAATGGAGATTCCATTCTATGATGTGCAATGATGATGATTGTTTCATAAATATCTAGATATTCTAAAGATGTAGCTTGATTTTCTAGTGTATCTTCCTAAGAATTTTTCAAGCATGGGATATGTGTCAATATTGTCACTAAGGGGAATTCATCCATCAATCCTCAGACATAATTAAGTAGGGGGATTAGTTCTTCTTTTATGATATCATAATCACTATTGAATTGTTTTATTATCAACTATGAATCACCTTTAACATTTATATGGGTCATCGGAATTTTTAGTGTAAGTTCTAAGATTGCAATGAGGGCCTAGTATTATATCTTGTTATTAGTGCATCTGTAACACCCCAGGATTTCAGAGTGTGTTATTTCTTAAAAATAATTCAACAACTTGCACTAAATGCAACACCGAGTTCAATCACACCATTAAAAGAGGTCATGAATAGTATTAACTACATTTTGAACTTTATATAATCCTTATAATTTTAGAATCCCTATTATGAGTTTCTTAGTCATAATGCAAGAACAAATTCATTTTCAGTATTTCACTTTTATCAACTTCTAATAGTGAAACCTTTTTAAATACAATATTTTAAACTTTTTGACTAAATGGAGACATCAAAAAATTTAAAATGAAACATCCCAAGCGTCCACGGTACGCTTTCCTTTGGATAAAACAGTAGCTTGTGTTGTACGCAACTTCGAGTTCTAACACACCGTAACCAATCAAACTAGTTGTTATGAATAGTAATACCTACTTTTTGAAGTTATATATATTTTATATTTTAAAATGGACTTCATTTTTGGATTCGGAATATCAAATTTAGCCTAAGGTGAAATTTTGGTACTTTTCGGATAACTTTCACATTTTGATGAATAGTGAAAATTACTAAATTTTAATTAAAAACAACATTTTTAATCAAAATAATTAATAGTGATAAATTATGAATTTGAGTGGTTTTAAAGTATATTTAGAATATAGTTTTACTATTTAATATAATGTTGGTCATTGGACATAATTTTACAATTAAACCGAACATAAACAAGTGTCAATCTTTTGATAGTTATTATCTCTTAAAAACACGCTTTTTGTTTTGACAGCGGGAATTAATTTTAAATTAATTTCTGCCACTTCTGTGTTTTGAATTTAGGAAAATGGATTCCATATTTGGAATCAGGATGTTCAAATTTTGTAAATGGGTAACTTTTATTTTTAGACATTTTGAATAATTAATGCGGTAAATATTTTATTTACCATGGTTAAGGGTAAATCCGGTAAATAAGGGTTAAAAAATAATATTATAATAATACTAAATTACCCTAAAACGTGTCTTAACCCTATTGGTTGATACATGGTCGACCATGGGCATCTTTGGGTCTATTTTGGGACCCCATGGATCCACTTGTAAGTGATAATGACACTTTATTTTAATTTAGTTAAAATGAATACAAAAATGACACAAGCATATATCTTTTAGAACAACAATTTTTACATAGGGTTATATATGTTAGATTTTAGATTATAAATATTCATTAGAAAGCTAAAAAGATTTCCTACATAATGATATTTTATTTATAATTTTTAGACATTGAATAATTTATTTTATTTATGACACAATGATGATGCAGTAATTACTATAATAGTGAAAAATTAAAATAATTGATATTATAAATACCCAAATAATTATAATATAAAACTTTTAATGAATTAAACTAATTTTATATGATAATATGATATATTAGGATTGATTTAATTGACTTTGTTCGAAGTAATAAATCTGTTAGGAGTTTCAAAAAAATCAACTATTGAATAGTGTCAAAATTGACATAAAAGAGTTCTTAAAACAAATATTATATTATTAATTGATATTAAATTCCTAAAAATCTAAGGTTCGGCCAAGAGAGTTATATTATGATAGGTTCCTCATTAATGGACCACTTGGGGGTCTCTTGGATGTATATAGTAAGTTTATTAACCATATTATATAAAAATACAAAGAGACATTGTAAAAGTGAAACTAATTAACTTAGAGTTAATACTTAAAGATAAGGTTAATATAAGTACCCAAACCTGTCTAAATTCTATTGGTTGAGTGGTTTTCGACCTATCCCCACCTTAACCTTTGAATAGTCAACTTTGGAGCCATTAGAAACCGAATATGAATTTATTATAAATTAATATTTCTAGCTTTTCCAAAGGTGCCCCTCACCCCTCTTATAAAAGGGCACTCCTACTTCTCATTTCTTCACACCTCTAAAGCCTTTTGGTTCGGCCAAACTCTGCCCACATACTCTCCCAACATCCCTCAATACAACCTAGGGGCCTTAGTTTGATCATAAAGCCAACCTAAGGAGCCCTTTTGATCAAATCAAAAGGAAGAACCCGAAGAAGAGGTAATGTTTTCACCACCCCTTTTCCAAGTTCATTTCTTCTTCCACTTCTTCTTCCTTTGTTGTTACCATTCTAAAATAATGACTCCAGTATCATTTATATACTGTGATGTTATTATAAATATGGTACAACCATATTCAGTATTCTATCCACCCTTTGAATAACATGTCACCATACGTGCGTACGTACGGCTTACCGTCTCCACGTCGTGGTGTAATTGTTATTCAATATATTATTATTTGGATGGGTATAATAATGATGTGTAACTCATGTAAATAATAAATATAACATATTAATGATTCTGTATATATGATATACCATCCATTTATATATTATTTTAATATCAAAAGAATGATATTGTCGCTCGTGCGTACGTACGGACTACCGTCTCCACGAACGCGATGAGATTCATTCTCCATCGTATCCATTCAAGTATAATTATCATTTAATGATTTAAAAATGATATTTAAGGACTTGATATCATTCTGGATATGAATAAGATACAACAAACATGACTTATGTAACAAAACATATAAAAGAAAATGAGTAAGTTAACACCCGAAACGGCATTAATACTAAGATATTATTAACAAATCAATGTTAAAAGATCATATATGATATCATATTAAAGTAAATGATTCTTGTATTATTCAATAACAATTATTTCACCATTATACAGGAGGTAAACCTACCATCGACCAAGGAAAAAGTACAAAGTAAGGGTTTTCTTATCTCACTTTTAATTCCGTGAGAATTCCATTGATCACCACTTAATTATTGCATGTGGTGTATGTGTACTGCCCATGATCGTATTCATTGTGTAATATACTTTAATTTATGGGTATTTACATCATCATGGTATGATACTTCTTTCATGGGTGTATGTTTCGTAAGTTACCTAATCGATAAGGGAATTTGAGATTTCAATTTCCACTCATTTGGATTTACACATATTTCATTGATTATATTACCCCAAGATTATGTGTGGAATCACTATTCATTTGATTATGTCATAATTTCCACTCCCCTTCCTGTGGATATAAGTTTGATACACATAATCACTCCATTGGTAATTCTCAAGTCATTGATATGAATTTGATAAGAGTAATTTTAACTCATTCTCCATTTGTTGAGTTAAACATCCAATTCGCTGGTATTGTTTTTACAAGAATATGTGTGAATGTCCTTTGATTGTTTTACACTGAATATCCAATCATATTTAGTGTATTTATATTTTTCACACATAATTATGTCATTGATTTATCCTTAACCTAAGTATACAACCTTTACAAGAGATTTCATCTCAATTTACATTCCATTGAGACTTCTTTGTTGATATACACCAAATCACTTTTATGTGGTGTATATAACGTACTTTGACATAGTATATCATGAATCCCTTTATTCTCATGATATTACAAAGTTTTGATTACCACAATTATTTGTATTCAAGTGTCTCTTTTGGTTGGAATCTCTAACTAAAATACCATTTTTAAAATGATTTAAAGACTTATTCATCTAAATCTTTCTCATTAATGTCCATGTTTTAAAAAAAGGTTTTAAGGATTTATTTATATGGACATTAAAGTTTACAAATTAAAACTCCTTTTAAAAAGTTTCAAAGTGGTATGGGACACTTTGATTCAAAAATCTATTTTTAAATGGCTTCTTGACAAATAGTGTGACTTTTAAATGATTTCAAGAAAAGGGGGATATTTCTCTCAAATAGTTTTGATGATTATTTTCATCTATGTCAACATCCTTCATTATTCTTGATTGAGGTTAATGTGATACAATACAATCTTCCATATTGTATCGAATGAGTTATGTTTGACTGTGGATGTGCTATTTTTATACCATTCAAGGTTTGTGGTAAAAGTATTGACATTTCGTATGCTAGTTTTCAATACGAATGTTTATGTTATGTTTAAACTTGTTCATATGAGGAATGCATTGGACTTAATAAGTGACGGGTGGAGCCCGCTATAGCTCCTCGATGCATCGGTAGGTCTCATGAGACAAACTAGTGTCTTGGCACAAGGCCTTGGCAAAATCTTATTTGTAGTCTTGGCACGAGGCCTTGGCTATGTGGTTATGATAGTCTGGCATTATGCATTCCATCATTATGAAAGTGGTTATTGATATTTCATGTGATCATTCGACTAGTAGAATATCCATGTGAGTAAGTAAATGGCATTATTTCATTTTACTTTTGCCATACTATGTTGAAGTTCAATTTTAAAAGGCTTTTGTTTTAGTTATAAATTGCCTTAAGTGTTTATGCTTATTTATGAAAGCTTCTGCTATAATGTTATCCTTACTGAGCATCCGAGCTCACCCCTTTCAATGTTTTATTTTTCCCAGGATTATGAAGAAGTAATTTATGAATGACCTGCAGGGATAGTATGAGGGGATATGAAGACAAGATGTTTTTTTTATGATGTAATGTAAAAATTTATGGATGTATCTAGTTATTCCAAGGCTACTAAACTAATCGGTCTTTCGAGACTTGATCTTTCTCATGATCATGCCAATGTTATGTAATAATGCACCGACTCTGGGTAGCTGGGGTCGGGGCGTTACAGCATCCTTTTGACCACATGAAGGAAAATGTCAAGACTTACTTTATTGGAGTGGTAAGAATAAATTCTAACCAAAATTTATTGAGTTTGGGGAATTTCATAATATTTTTTATTGGGCTTCAAGACATGACATTAAATTATATCTCCCATTTTCTAGGGGACTATTATAAAGATAATATTTCTTCATTTTTTATTTTGGTATTCATAGGTGTTTTATCTAAATAAGGATGATCTTCAAGGAAATCCTCTAAATCCTTTTATCTCCTTCTGTGGTACAAAACAGTTGTTAAATTACTATAGGATGACCAACCACCATGCTAAACACCATATCAATATTGGGTGGTTGAGGATATACATGAGCAGGTCAGTTTGAGAGACTAAATAGACCTCATGATATTATATGTAGCGACTTTACTTCTAAACAACAAATATTAGTTCTGAATAATTATTCTCAATATATGAATAATAAGTCTAAATATTGATCATGGTCTGACTGAGATAATAAAGGATGTTTTCATTTATAGCATCATTTTTGTGTGTGAGGAAAGCACCCAATGATCTCTCTAATTCTGTCATATATAAGATGATAATATTTCCTTCAATAGGTGAAATCATCATTGGTGGAATCAGTAAATACTTCTTGAGACCATCAAAAACTTCTTGATAGTCATTAGTAAACTAATATGTAACCCTGTTTTTCATCAACTTGGTGAAGGGAAATCACTTTTCGGTAATATTTTATATAAAGCATAAAATTTTGGCAAGTCATCCTTATAGTACTCTTGGAGTTTGATAAAAGGTAATATTTCAAGTATTAACTTTTTATTTTTTAGATCTACCTTGACGCCATGATGACATTCTAGAAAGATGAGAAACATTCTCATGGTTACAATGAAAGCACATTTTAGGGGGTTTATTTTCAGGATATATTGTTGCAGTTTGTTAAAAAAATATCGAGGAAAAAACATGTTTAGAACATTGCTGATATTTAACCATTGTATAATCAATATATCACATGATAAAATTTCCTATAAAGGGTTTAAAAATTTGGTGAATGACATGATGGTATGTAGCACCATCATTCTTTAGGATGGATGGCATTAACTGATATAAATATACTCCTTGTGGTTCCCTAAAGGTAGTGTCTTCTTTATCTTCTAGATCCATTCAGACTTGGATATACCCAGAGTATGCATCCATAAAAAATAGGGATTAGTATCTAGCCATCGCATCAATCAGAATTTCTAAAATTGGAACTAGGAATTCATTTTTCAGACAGTTCCAGTTGATTTCTCTGAAGTGGATGCACACTCTGATTTTCCTATTATTCTTCTTTTCTAAGACTATATTGAAAACCCATTTTGGGTATTGAACTTATTGAATGAATTTTATTCTAATGATATTGTAAAATTCAACTTCTATTTTGAAATCATGGGTCATATGTGTTCTTTTAGCCACTTTCTTGTAACCATGATGATATTTTGGTAGACCTAGGTGGTGGAAAGACACATTAAGATCAAGTTCTGGAATTTATATATAATTCTAGGTGAATAAATCTCAACACTACTTTAATAAAAGGGTATATACATCTTTTTATTCAATGGGAATAGTGATGTACCCAATGGAGCATATAGGAAATTGAGGGGGGGGGGGGGGGTGAATCGGTGTACACAAGTTTTACAGATTTTCTTTTATTCACTTTTACTCCTTTTTCAATTAAAATCACTACACTTATTTGATTGAATGGATCTTAACTCTTTAAAAACACAATTATACCACATTAAAGACATAAAGTAAATGAAGCACAACACATATTATTTTTACAAGGTTCACCCCTGACGTGGGTCAATACATCTTTTTTGTGTTTGGGATGATTTGAGACACAATTTAGCTACTAGAAATCCATCAACAATTACAAGTGGGTTGGTCAAGTATCAACCTGAAACCATGGTGGGTAGGTATGAACCATTTCCAAAAATAAATAAGTATTACACTAGTGTTCTTTATACTGGAATACCACCAATGTTATTTATACTGACACTACACTAGTGTTTACAAACACAACACTAAAACAATCTGAAAGACCACATAATCTTCAAGTATTCACTGCAAAACAAAACTGATCTTCCACTTCGAGACCCTGAGATAAAATGATTCTACACTTTCTCACTTCAACTAAATGTTTTTGAATCTCAATAAATGTGATCATCAACACTGCATTCAAGTCATCTTAATATATTATTCTTAATTTTAGAAGATAACACTTCCACTTCAACTCACTTTAATATTAGAATGGAAAACTAAATATTACTCAATACACTACAAGTTTTCTTCTTCTTATCTTTACTAGAAAATATTGATTTAGCTCAGAAAAATACTATTAATAGTTTGTTTCTTTAATCACATCACGCATGAAAATTATGTGTCATTCATACATGTACAATGTCAATTATATTTTCAAGAATGAAACACACTTCAATCTACCTCATGAATGTACTATCATATTCATGATTCTCTTATTTATCAAATACTTATAAATTTCTGGGTCTTATTTTTCTTTCAATATCACCACTGAACAAGTATAAACTCCATGTTTTGTCCTCAAAATACAATATATAGTGTTTCTTTTTATTCTCTCAAGTAAACAGAAGCTACTTTTTGTAGCAATATAAAAATGTGCAACACACGAGGAATAATTCTTCAATGATTAAGAAATCATGTGTTTATGGGATACATATGTTTGTAAAAAATGTTCATAGTGTGATTTATAGCCTTCTCAACCTTTCTATGAAAAAAATATGTAACATTATTGATCAATTCTTGTGTGCAATTGGTAGTGATTCTCTTTGTTTAAGAATATCATGAGATGCTACTATACAGTTCCTTCACACAAATAAAACCTTCATAAGATCTAAAATAATTCACTCACATGATGTTTATCTTCCTCAAATAATACACACAGTCTACTCATATCTAAATTTTTACAAAAAACAACCTTCATATGAAATTTCCTTAATGCATGAATATCTTTTGAGGCATTATTCTCAAACTCTTCACATAATTAGAATATTAATTTAATCTACCTTCTCCACATAACAATTTTACATGGGTTAAATTTATCCTTCCCAAACACAATATAAATATTGACATTGGTTTTTAGAAACTCACATCATCATCATGTGATTTTAAACGTGGATGTTTAGTAAAAAGTTGTAGAACCTCTTTGAGAAAGAAGTTATTATGCTCTATTTATCTCTCAATATTCTCTATCATAAGTTTGATAAACTAAATAAGAAAATGAGCTAATTATAGGGAATTTATATTAATCACACCATTGATTTAGTTCTATGAGAAACACTATCATCCATCCATTTCATCAGCTCATGCGCTCACTACCTCGGGTCATGCTTCATGTGAAATCACTATCACCAATTTTTTTTTGATTAAATTATATTTTCCTTTGATTTAATCTTCATTTAAACATGAAACAAATTTTAATTATGTTTCAGTCATATTGAAATAATTATAATGATAAAATGGAGCTCCAAGGATTCGAATGGATCTTTGAAGGTCACTACCTACAATAAATCCTGATAAACAGAAGTTATCGACAAATGTAAGAGTTGGAATATGATGTGGGTAAATATTGGATTTTTGGGATCAACTTCATTGAATGTCCAATGTTTTTATATATATTTAGAGCTGGAGAAACAATACACCACACCTTGTGGTCCCATGTCAAAATAGAATTGGGTTTATGATCTTTTTTAATATAATTCACTCCTACCACCTCTCAGAATTGGTTACCCATTTACCCTCTAAATATCTACCAGAACCACCCCACACTGATGCCTTACTCCTATACCATGCCTCCTCAGTGTGGTTGCTCTGCTTGTTTCCTTACGCCTCTTTGTAGGCATTCTATACATGTATATGTCCTCTCTATGCTAGACGAATTACATTGGTCAATCCTAGTTCCCACCTAAGTAGTGGTTTCACCTAGATATCTTTGCTTGCTAGTTGGCATGCTATATTTTTGGAAACGTCTAAACAAAAATATTATCAATATAAAACTAAGAGAACAACAAATATTCTTAAAAAATACTACAAAAAATATAATTTTTTTTCATGGTCTCCTAAAATCCTTCAATCATTTGATGATCAAACATCCAAGATCATCAAAATATGAACCATATACAATTTTATATATTTCCTAAAATTATTGAGTATTGATAATAATCATCATAAGATCTTTATAAAATGTGGTAAATAATGTGCATTCTCCTAATGCAATTGAAACAATTTTTGGAAATTAAGAACAACTCTACAATCATCATATTGAATGTTTCTTTATTTAAAGAAACTCTTACAATCAAAACAACCTTTACTACTTATGAATAATTCTCTAGAATAATTCAATGGAAGAAATATATCCTTCAATCACTATCACATCTACTTTTTTATCATACAAAAATATTTACAACAATTACAAAAAAAAACATTACTTCAATCAATTTGGGTTCTTCAATCTTCTCCTTTGGATTTTTACCAATACCCATTTCACTTCTAAAGTAAATATTTTCTTCTCCCATTAATTGATAATAAAAAAAAAGATATAAGCATGAAAAATAATTCAACTAATCTCACTCTATAACAACTAAACTTTTCTTCTTATCTCCTTCAATCTCCTCATTTCAAAAGAGATGTCACTTAATAGAAATTCAAATTGATCTTATTGATAGAAGGAAAACATAAACTTTATTAAATTAACGAGTCATTAATTAATTAGATCCAAGTATATGTGGGCTAACCCGGTGTATAAAACAAGTGTAATCAATCTAGAAAAAAATATATCAATAAATTTTTCATAATGTCATTCCAACACTGGAAAATTATTTTAGGGAATGTTCAAAATATATTAAACTAATATCCTATATTTAACTCAAAAAATATATCAAAAACATTAAAATGTAATAATTTTCTTCCCCTTTATCAATACATTTTACTCTTTTCAACAAATTATTAGTTTCACCCCTTTCAATCCAAAATTATATTTCAAATAGTGTTAGGAGAACATACCACTTTAATGAAAAGCTTCAATTTCCACAATTTGAAATCATCAGATAAATACCTTACCAAAACATCAAATATTACATGATACTAGTTGAGATGTTACACTCTAGTAGTTGTTCATATTTTCTCCCCCCATAGGGATGAGCTTCATTCATCTTCTTCATCATGATTGGATTTCTTCAAGAACATACTTCAAGAACAATTTTTATATCAATTGAAATAACGAACTACATTATAGATGTCCTCCTAGATACTATATAATGTCTTTAAAATAAATAATATATTTAAGGATCCCTTGATTATATTCCTCACCTTCAATTCCCTATAATGAAGAAGTAAACACAAAATGTACATGGTAATAAGGTGGTTCTTCAATGATTTTCAGTTAGAGTAGTAGGGATGAGATTTATTTTACAACCTAGAAACTCATTTCAATTATTCTCCAAATTTATGAAAACTCATCATTCTTTTTCCTCCTTTGTATTTCTAAAGTTTACCATTTAATGGAAGTATAGACTTATTAATTTATCCATCTTTCCTTTTAGATTGAATAATATTATTCACATTATCAAGTATTGTACTATCATTTTTCTATTCTGCCACCAAATTTTTAGCCAATTCCAGATGATCTATCCATATGAATAATAATTCTCTTGGAACATGCTAATAATTATTCTTATTTTTAGAGTCCTTCATCATAGTATAATTTTTATCAAAAGAAGACACTGTTGCTTTTATTTTTTTCTTCACTTGTTCTATTTGTTCAGAAAAACATGCCACACATTTGTCAACAATATTCCATAAAATTCTGCAACTTCCACAAAAATCTCCAAAAATAATATGGTTATCCATTTTAGAAAAACTCTCATGAAATTAAAAATTTTCATCTTGATTTTCATGCACCAAATCAAACATTTTATTTTTTTCTGAGATTATTTTCATTTTTCTATTTTATCTTTCTTCCACTAGCATTGGTGTTTATGAAAATTTTTAAAAGGTCCATGAAATGACATATTCTTCCACAATAGAAGCATATTTTATTTGGTGTGAAATTTATTTCATCATTCTTCTTGGGTGTAGATTGTTATATAGTTTTCATAACTCTCTTCTTCTGTTTATACCCTATGGAATACTTTTCTTTTCTTTTCTTTTCCTGTGCATTTTTTCAGTCTTATATTAGTATTAGAATATTCATAGTGAATAGTTGGTACATACCAAAACTTATCATAATTATGAAAACTTCTATTGAAATAATAATATAAGTCGTAAAGACACTCAAATCTATTATTGATAGACATATTCTTCTTCATCTATGAATTATTATTCAATTATGCATGATTTATCTCCACATAAAATCTACCCCCCCCTAATACCAACCTTCTATAATTATCATGCATTGAAAAATTATGCCAATAATCAATGGAATTGTCACATACATAACTTATTTTAAAGTTATTTTTAATTTATTTTCCATTATTGCTTTGTTTTGGGGGTTTCCAAAGGTTTTATGGAGAATATGTGAGTTTTCAAGAATTGGGCCAAACCGTGAGCCCAATTCCAGATTTAAAAATAAATTTTTGTTTCTTTTATAACTTTTTCATTTTTTAATATTTTTCAGTAATTCCAACTCCTAAATGTCCTCCCCTGATATATTAACACCACATTTAAATTTGGAGCCTTTATAAATCCTTAATCATGGGGGATTTGGGTTTTTATTTGAGAATTGGGCCAACCCGAAAGCCCATTTTCCAGTTTTAAATTGTTTTTGTAATTTTTTAATATCTTATTCATTATAATGAATTTTTCGGTGATTCCACCTCCAACTGGACCATAAGGAGCCCAGACGCGCTTCCATTCATTTTCCCCCTCTTTGGAGCTCGTTTGCATCGCTATGGAGTGCTGAAAGTCTTAGGGTTTCAAAAATCGGGCAGATTTGAGAAGGTAAGTTATTTACATCATAACTCTCTCAATTCTTACTATTTTCCCCCATTCCAGTTCCTATATGATCTGATAATCCCTATTCGAACATCCCATGAATTGTTGGATGTTTTCAAATTCATATTCTTGTGGATTTTGAGTCGTTTTCTTCAAGATTATTTTGGGTAATGTTTCTCTTTTCAATTCTTCTCTTCTCCTTAGGGTTTCCACCCTATCTCAAGAGTTTATAGAATGTCCAGAACATAGGGTTCGAACATATGGTCTTATTTGGTATCTTTTGGATCATTTTTTTGGTGGTCTAGGTCTGGATTTATATTCCTTGAGGTGCGGCGGTGGTGCGGTTGATGTTTCGCACCATGTTTTGAGGGTTTCGTCATAAAAGGTAGGTGATTCCATGTGTAAACATTTATAGATGAGTTAGTTTGCTTGAATTACTTATTATTCATGTTCCTAATATGCTGTGTGTGGTGCTTGAACTTTTTATGTTGGATTTAGTAAAACATTTGTTTTTATAGTTTCATTTTAGCTTTAAATTTGGTGTTTTCATGTGCAACCCTTTGGGTATTGTTTGGGATTGTTTTATAACATATAAATTTTGTTTAATAAATCTTTTTCGGGATGAAAATTCTGATTTGGTGGGGTATTGGTGTGCCACTAGGTCTTAAAGAGGTTTTTTTAATGGTTTAAGGTGTAAAACATTATTGTACTTCTTGAAAGTGATCTTGAAAACGTGTGTGTTTCATGTGGATCTTTTGTACTGTTGTTTGAGGTGTTTGTATAACACATGGGGATTTTTTTAATAAATATTTTTAGAGCTTCAAATTCTGTTTTGAATTTGTATTGATGTGATTTTGTCCTTGAAATATGGTTTTGAAATGGGTTTTATTTGAAAAGATTTGGTACACTATTTAGAATTGTTTTATGAAAGTTTTGAGTGGTTTAATGATTTATGTAAGAGGTGAAACCATATTGGAAAACTGTTTTGGATTGTTTATACATTAAAATGAACCATTGTAAATGTGAATAGTTCTGTTATGTGATGTTTATCATATTTTTAAGGACTTCATAAAATTGTTAAAGGATGTGTTGGATTGTGAAAGTTATGAAAAATTGTTGTGGGCTATTTTGGTGTGAGTTTGATTTCAAAATGAATTTGAATGAAAAGTTAAAATTGTGACTTGTGTGATGTTCATGGGGCTGTTTGGATAATGTGTGATGTGGAAGTGATATTTGCATGTGAAAAGTATATTTCTTGGATTGTTGAACTTGTTTGAGAACAAAGGGAAAACCCGGGTATCTAGGTGGGTGGACGTGTACTAGTATGCTAGTGAATCTGTGAGGTTTGGCCTCAGTTTCACTTAGCAGGATTGACGCTTACAACTCTAACTAAACTATGATGATGATGATTGGGGACCACTAGGTTATGGGTATGTTCCCTACTAGTGGCTCGTGCACGAGAACGGATAATTTTTGTGGTTACTCTCACCGAGATACGAGGTACCTGGGACCCACAGCTAGCTAGTGCCTAGGGGTTATTTCCTATTGGTTGTGCTCATTATATATTTTATGCTTACCGTCGGTATACGGTATATTTGGCTGGAAAAATCAGTGGCTTTTTAATTTATTTTAAAAGTGTTGATTCTTTAAATTAGCCCACTCGAAAACTGTTTTTTTTAAGTTACATCTTTTAGAAATTGTAACTAGAAATTACATGTTTTTGAAAACTTGCATGCTTTTCGTCTTTGAATGTTTATCACAGGGAATTGCTTAGTGGTGGTATCCTATTGGGATTTGGCTCACACCCTACTTACACCCTTGGGTGTAAGTAGACTTGGTTATTTTTTTGTCGCAAGTTTGGGTATAACTTTTGTGCCAACAGTTCGGGTTTCCACCGGTCATTCATGATGCGGTGTTGTGGAGATGGCTTGAGGAAGATGCCTCTTGCCATGTTGAGGTTCTTGGGCTGTCTTTTCTTGGGTTTGTACCTTTGTAATGACCTTCAAACATTGTTTAAAATTGTGCAATTCAGTTCTGAATTTATTAAAAAGATGTTTCGGTTTGAAAAATCCAGATTTGGTTTCTTGGATTCATTTGATGTTTCAAGTATAAAAACTCGGGTAAATCGTTCCCAATTTTCAGTTTTTGATACCCGGGCACTTGTGCCAGCCCGTGGGGATCGGGAACGCCCTTCGGGACTTTCCACGGGTCGGGTCGGGTGCCAGTTTTTGCGGCGACCAGATTCGGTTCGTGACAAAATGGTATCAGAGGAGGTTCGCTCCTTGGGTCATGTTATTTGGGGAAGAGTCAGCATAGTCCGGAGCTAGGATTTTTGGGACTTGAAATTTCAGTCATTGGTAGTGTGCCTGGCCAGCACACCTCATGAAGGGATTCAAGTCACCATGGGAATTATGGTTTTATCTGAGTCCTTTGGTTTTCTTGGTTTAATGATGACTATGGGAAATGAAAAGAGAGTTGGGAGAATAATCTCAGTGTGCTCGCAGGGCCTGGCAATCTATGTGGAGCCATGGATATTTCCCTAGAATACTCTCTGTGACGGAGAAGTGATTGGAATATGGCTGCCAACCATATGTCCAAGTCACCCACCGAAACTAGTTTCCTCTTGCATTGTTTTGTGCTTTAGTTTTGAAATCTTAGCACTTTGGTTTTAAGGTGACTTGTTTTTAAGAAGCGTAAAGTTTTTATGAAATGATTTTCAAATAAAGAGGGAATGGTTTGGTTTATGAAATGGCGGAACTGAATTCTCAGAATTTTTTTGAAATGTAAAATGGTGTGCTTACACCTCTTTGAAAGCAGGAACTATATTGAATTTGGTTTTGAAAAGCATTTCCAATAGAGTTTTCTAAACAATTAGAGAGTGTTTTAATGGGATGATATGTTTCGAAATTGATGTGAATAACTTGAAAGTGAGTTATTTTCTAAATGGTTGTGTCCTTATGAAATGTTTTGTAAGATGTGAATTGGGATTTCGATCTCATTGTTAGCAGTTTTGAGAAAAAGGTTGGGTTGGTTGACCATTCTGTTTTTGAAAAGTGGAAGGAAGTTTTGTTTTACCCTTTGGTATTTCCATGAGTGACCACATGCATGGGGTTATATGGGAAGATGGATGGTTGATGACATGACTCGATGAGTGTCGAGATGGATATGAGGAGGGTGCCATGTGTGGCACTGAAACATGCATGTGTAAGGCCCATGGGGTACCATTGGTGGATGCGCTAACCGCTGAACCATTTGTTTTCAAAGAAATGTTTTTAAAGAGAAATATGAAGACTTGATGAATTGTTGGGAATGGTTTATATTATGTATTTTTGGAAAATGCTGATGTTGTGTGATGTTTTGAGTCCAAGAACCCCTCCTGTTTGAACTGTGTTTTGGGTTTGGGTTTGGTCAGTAAGTTGTGTTATAGGGATAGTTAGTGGTCTCTTTTGAAAAATGTTTTGGGATGCATTTATGATGGTTCCATTCATGTGTTTAGATCTGTTTTGTGGTATATCTTGACTAATGGACCATCTTGGTTGGGTCCTTGGGTTCAATCGTTGGATAAGGTACACCCCCATTAAAGGTTAGTGCACAACTGAAGTGCAACCCGGATTGTTTCGTCATTTGAAGACCCTCCAGTTGATCAATATAAGGAATATTTTTTTCTTGAGATTTTTAGATTGAGTCTACACCCATTCCTTTCTTTGATTTTTAGATCCTCTTGTAATGGGAGAGTGCTTTTGGATGGGTGAAAGAGACCATAGTTTCTTATGTTTCCTAATTCGTCGAAGGTGGATGTGGTCTAGGGTTGTTATTTTGGATGAGTGTCTTGATGGTGTCTAAGAGGGCCTTTGGGGTTCTTCAAAGTTTCTTTGAAGCATGAGTTCATGTTAAACCACCAGTTTGAGAAATATGGTCACGATAGGATATTGTGGCCACTTTCTAGAATTGTGTGTTGTTTGGGGATGTTGTATAAGGTCCCTCTCCATGCATTGTTTATATCAGTCACAATGGCCATGTTTGGTGATACCTTATGATGTCATGTGCTCGATTGACCATATAGGTGAAAGTCGTGAAATCCTCCGAGAGTCCCTGTTGTGTTGGGTGAATGTCTTCATTGTAAAAAACATCAAAATATTCCATTTTAGAGGAAGTTGAGTGTAGGTGTTATTTACTTCTGTTGTTTCTCACCTGAAGAAACAAGGTGTGATGTGTGTGCATCTTCTTAGCCCTTGTTTCAGTGAAATATTGGGATAGGGTAAAGTGAGTATGGAATTTGTTATGTCTGGAAAACATGTCTTGGGTTGTGGTGTAGTTGGTGGTGGCACTGAAAGAATAATTCTCATTTAGTGGGTTTCCAAAGACTAACTGTGAGGCCGAAGATGCTTCAATAATTTGAGCTCCAACCATAGGTCTCGGAGAGAAGCTGGCTCGCAGTCAGGGGAAATCATAGGGTCATTTAAACCCTTGTAAAATTTCATATCCTCGGTGTGAAAGATAGGAAGTGTTTAAACCTATGGTGTCATCATATTCCCTCTGTTGTTCTCATTTGGTGGAAATAGGTGGTGGACCTTGTACCCATGTCATCGCCTAATGTCATTCCCTCCCCCTTTGGTTTCCATTAAGTGTTTGGAGAATGGTTGGAAATTTGGCTAGACATGCTGAGCACATAGTTTGTGAACGATTAAGAGAGACTGTGTGCCTGGAAGCCATGCAAGAAGGTTGATCAGCACAGTTAGTTCACGGTTTCAAAAACTTCGCAGACTAACCGTGCAACCTTCCCAAATCTTGAAATTTTTGGGTCTTTCTGTGCCGACATGTGGTGGTCGATTAAGATGGTTGGTTCATATGATGGGGAGAACCACTATGATTATCATGTATGTTCCTTAGGAAATTTCGAATGGAAGTCTACCCTTGGTACCAGGGAGTCCATTCAGGCCTCCCCCTATTAGTGTCCCGATTCTGTCTCGAAAAAAATATTGGTTGTCTATTATAGTGGGGAGCATATTAGTGTCCCCCCGTACTAGTAACATAGATTTATCTATGGTTTTGGCTTGGTTTAGATAGTCTTGTTCGGAGATATCTAGCTAACAAAATCTTCCTTGACTAAACGATGGGACAAGAGAGTGCCCAATGGTTTAGTTAAAGTAAGGTAAGTGTAACCTTGTTCAAAGTTGTTGTTCGTTCGGGTGAATTGGTTGAGTCTTGTTCAGATAGTGTTTGAAGAGTTTTATTTTTGGATAAAGTATGAATGTTATTGATCCTTTCAGGAAAGTAGTGTAAGTTATGGTTCTGAGATTAATCCTTCCTTAATTGATCACTGGAGGTGTTTTGGCCTTTGGGGGTGAAACCTTGCAAGAGAGTACCTATTGGTTTCTCAGTGGGGTTTGGTTGTTGCTTTAACCTTGCTGTGACTTTCCGGGGCGGAAATTTTTCAAGGTGGGGATAATTGTCACATACATAACTTATTTTAAAGTTATTTTTAATTTATTTTCCATTCATGCTTTGTTTTGGGGGTTTCCAAAGGTTTTATGGAGAATATGTGAGTTTTCAAGAATTGGGCCAAACCGTGAGCCCAATTCCAGATTTAAAAATAAATTTTTGCTTCTTTTATAACTTTTTCATTTTTTAATATTTTTCAGTAATTAAAACTCCTAAATGTCCTCCCCTGATATATTAACACCACATTTAAATTTGGAGCCTTTATAAATCCTTAATCATAGGGGATTTGGGTTTTTATTTGAGAATTGGGCCAACCCGAAAGCCCATTTTCCAGTTTTAAATTGTTTTTATAATTTTTTAATATCTTATTCATTATAATGAATTTTTCGGTGATTCCACCTCCCACTCGACCATAAGGAGCCCAGCCGCGCTTCCATTCATTTTCCCCCTCTTTGGAGCTCGTTTGCATCGCTATGGAGTGCTGAAAGTCTTAGGGTTTCAAAAATCGGGCAGATTTGAGAAGGTAAGTTATTTATATCACAACTCTCTCAATTCTTACTATTTTTCCCCCATTCCAGTTCCTATATGATCTCATAATCCCTATTAGAACATCCCATGAATTTTTGGATGTTTTCAAATTCATATTCTTGTGGATTTTAGTCGTTTTCTTCAAGATTATTTTGGGTAATGTTTCTCTTTTCAATTCTTCTCTTCTCCTTAGGGTTTCCACCCTATCTCAAGAGTTTATAGAATGTCCAGAACATAGGGTTCGAACATATGGTCTTATTTGGTATCTTTTGGATCATTTTTTGGTGGTCTAGGTCTGGATTTATATTCCTTGAGGTGCGGCGGTGGTGCGGTTGATGTTTCGCACCATGTTTTGAGGGTTTCGTCATAAAAGGTAGGTGATTCCATGTGTAAACATTTATAGATGAGTTAATTTGCTTGAATTACTTATTATTCATGTTACTAATATGCTGTATGTGGTGCGTTAACTTTTTTATGTTGGATTTAGTAAAACATTTGTTTTTATAGTTTCATTTTAGCTTTAAATTTGGTGTTTTCATGTGCAACCCTTTGGGTATTGTTTGGGATTGTTTTATAACATATAAATTTTGTTTAATAAATCTTTTTCGGGATGAAAATTCTGATTTGGTGGGGTATTGGTGTGCCACTAGGTCTTAAAGAGGTTTTTTAAGGGTTTAAGGTGTAAAACATTATTGTACTTCTTGAAAGTGATCTTGAAAACGTGTGTGTTTCATGTGGATCTTTTGTACTGTTGTTTGAGGTGTTTGTATAACACATGGGGTTTTTTTTAATAAATATTTTTAGAGCTTCAAATTCTGTTTTGAATTTGTATTGATGTGATTTTGTCCTTGAAATATGGTTTTGAAATGGGTTTTATTTGAAAAGATTTGGTACACTATTTAGAATTGTTTTATGAAAGTTTTGAGTGGTTTAATGATTTATGTAAGAGGTGAAACCATATTGGAAAACTGTTTTGGATTGTTTATACATTAAAATGAACCATTTTAAATGTGAATAGTTCTGTTATGTGATGTTTATCATATTTTTAAGGACTTCATAAAATTTTTAAAGGATGTGTTGGATTGTGAAAGTTATGAAAAATTGTTGTGGGCTATTTTGGTGTGAGTTTGATTTCAAAATGAATTTGAATGAAAAGTTAAAATTGTGACTTGTGTGATGTTCATGGGGATGTTTGGATAATGTGTGATGTGGAAGTGATATTTTCATGTGAAAAGTATATTTCTTGGATTGTTGAACTTGTTTGAGCACAAAGGGAAAACCCGGGTATCTAGGTGGGTGGACGTGTACTAGTATGCTAGTGAATCTGTGAGGTTTGGCCTCAGTTTCACTTAGAAGGATTGACGCTTACAACTCTAACTAAACTATGATGATGATGATTGGGGACCACTAGGTTATGGGTATGTTGCCTACTAGTGGCTCGTGCATGAGAATGGATAATTTTTGTGGTTACTCTCACCGAGATACGAGGTACCTGGGACCCACAGCTAGCTAGTGCCTAGGGGTTATTTCCTATTGGTTGTGCTCATTAGATATTTTATGCTTACCGTCGGTATACGGTATATTTGGCTGGAAAAATCAGTGGCTTTTTAATTTATTTTAAAAGTGTTGATTCTTTAAATTAGCCCACTCGAAAACTATTTTTTTAAGTTACATCTTTTAGAAATTGTAACTAGAAATTACATGTTTTTGAAAACTTGCATGCTTTTCGTCTTTGAATGTTTATCACAGGGAATTGCTTAGTGGTGGTATCCTATTGGGCTTTGGCTCACACCCTACTTACACCCTTGGGTGTAAGTAGACTTGGTTATTTTTTTGTCGCAGGTTTGGGTATAACTTTTGTGCCAACAGTTCGGGTTTCCTCCGGTCATTCATGATGCGGTGTTGTGGAGATGGCTTGAGGAAGATGCCTCTTTCCATGTTGAGGTTCTTGGGATGTATTTTCTTGGGTTTGTACCTTTGTAATGACCTTCAAACATTGTTTAAAATTGTGCAATTCAGTTCTGAATTTATTAAAAAGATGTTTCGGTTTGAAAAATCCAGATTTGGTTTCTTGGATTCATTTGATGTTTCAAGTATAAAAACTCGGGTAAATTGTTCCCAATTTTCAGTTTTTGATACCCGGGCACTTGTACCAGCCCATGGGGATCGGGAACGCCCTTCGGGACTTGCCACGGGTCGAGTCGGGTGCCAGTTTTTGCGGCGACCAGATTCGGTTCGTGACAGGAATGGTTCCCAAGTTTCCAACAACACCAAGAATAGCCAATAAATATTTATTTCGACTTCTTTGATACAATTTTTCTAGCATTTTCATCTTGTTACTTTTGGATAATATGAATCTTCATCTAATATATTTATAGTGAATGAGAATTCATACTCTTATTTATATCCTCATTTGATGATATAGTGTATTTTTCATTAGTATTCTTCACCCATGTTTGACCAGAATTCTTTTTGGAACTTGTACTTATAGATGAAACAATATTAGTACAAACAAAAAATTTCAGAAAAAAGGTTACCTATTTCGATGAGCTTACAACGAATTTATCTTTAGATTAGATCAATCTATTATTTCCATTTTAATGAATGTTCTTATAAGTAATACTATTTTCATAATTACTCTGGGAACCTTTCTGATCTCATAATTTTGTAAAGATTCAACTTGTGTGTTCTCCAGATTTCTGAGCTTGATCTCTAAGTCATGATATTTTAGATTTAGAGAGTTCTTCTGGTCTTCAAGTGATTTCATAGTATCTTAAAATTCTTTATGGGAAGTACTTAGTTGTTTTTCCTTTAGTTTTTTCAAATTAACTTCCATTTCTAGACACTTAATTTTGAGGAAAATTTTCTCATCCTCAATAACTGTCAGTTATTCTTCCCATTGACTCTTCCTTTTCAAAACTTGATCATCATGAATTTGATTTACCTCTTGTAGATAATTATTAAACTATTTAATTATCTTTATATTAACCTCTATATGGGATTATTTAACTTTAATATAGGTTCTGTGTTGTTTCTCTAATGTAAGGATCACTTCAGTATAAACTATCTTAGTCACATACATCTCACAAATAGTCCTTTCTAATTCATCTTTAACCAAAGTGAATCTTTCATTGTAATGAAATATAGATTGTTCTTTTGATTATTCAAATGGGATGAATGTATTATACCAATCTTTTATTTCCAACTAAGATTCCTTAATACTCATAGAAGTTTTATGAGATTCATCAAGTGTATAAATCATGTCATTAAGTCCCTTCTCAGTTACTTATTTCTCACACACATTTCTTTTCAATTCTTCTTCAACATAGAAGAAATGTTCATTATAAAGTGATACCATTTATTCTATAGATTCAATAAGTTGGGTGAGAATTTTTAATGTTTTAATATTATTTTCCAAGAATTTATCCATGACCTTAGCTTCCTTTTTAAGCTGTGAATTTTCATCATATAGTCCCTTAATAAAAGAAAATATGTATGTGAAAAACCTCAATAGGAATATTCTTCAGATATTATTTGACTTATGAATAAAAAACATTGAGTGATTCAATAAATTATTCTTCATCACTACAAACTGTACTCATCAAAATAATCTTTATCAACTGATTTAATAAATACCATTGGTAGACTACCACTCTGGATACATTTAGTTTATGATGTACCCTATTTATTCTTTAAAATTTTCCCATTTTTCATTCCTCTTTATTCTATTTTTTATTCAAGGTTTTTTATAAACATTATTATTGAAACAAACTGAGATCGGTATTGAAATTTCCATCTGAGGAAACTTGATTGCTCCTTTAAATTCAAATTTTCACATCATATATGACTGATAAAAACAATTGGAACTGTAATGTAGATCTAACCAGAGGTGGAACCTTTGATCTGATATCAATTTAAGTGCCCAGTGGATCATGTAAGACACTGGGGGGGGGGGGGTGAATCAGTGTACACAAGTTTTACTAATTTTATTTTATTCACTCTTACCCTTTTTGTAATTCGAACCTATTTACTTATTAGAGTGAATTGATATTACCTATTTACAAAAAAAATTATATAATATGAAATATTGAAAGTAAATGAACCAAAATACACTTTATTTTTACAAGGTTCACCCTCAACATGGGTGACTATATCCTTAATATGTTCTAGATGTTCTGAGGCATAGATTATCCACTAAAAATAAATCCAAAATTATAAGTGGGTTGGTCAAGTATCACCCTATAACCATGGCGGGTAGATATAAACCATTTTCCAAATTATACTGGTATCCCAAAAGAGTTATTTATATTGGAATTATACCAGTGTTATTTATACCAGAATTCTGTAAGTGTTTACAAACACAACTCTAAAATAACGAGAAAGATCATAAAGTCTTCAAGCTGCCGCTACAACACAAAACTGATTTTCTTCTTCAAGCCACTAAAATAAACTAATTCTTCACTTTCTCAATTCAATTGAAAGTTTTCAACTACCACTGAATGTGATCAACAACACTTAATTCAAGTTGGATCAATATACTATATTGAATTTTAAAAGAGAACACTTCCACTTCAACTCATTGTAATATCATAATGGAAATCTACTGATTAACCAATACACTACAAGTTTTCTAATTTGTTTCTTTATTGAAAAGTATTTCTTTAGCTCAGGAAAATATGGCTAAAAATATTTTTATTTAATCACTTCACACATGAACAATGTATGTCATTCATTCATGTAATATGTCAATTATATTTTCATGCATAACATACTCATCACAATGAATCATTCATGTACTATCATATGCATGATTCTCTTGTTTATCAAATAATCAACAATAACACAATATTCTTCTTCTTTCAATATCACCACTGAACAAGTATAAACACCATGATTTGTCCACACAATACAACATGTGGCGTTTCTTCTTCTTCACTCAGGTAAATAGAATCTACTTTTTATAGAAATATAAAAATGTGAAACACACAAGGAATGGTTCTTCAATGATTAAGAAACCACATGTTCATGTAAATACATATGTATGGACACACTATTCACAGTATTCTTTTCAGCCTTCTCAATATTTCTGTGAAAAACAAATATGTAACCTTACTGAGAAATTATTGTGTGCAATTGGTAATGATTCTCTTTGTGAAAGAATATCATGTGATTATACTATACTTTTACTTCATGAGAATTTTACCTTATCAAGATATCAAATCCTTCACTCACATGATTATTATCATCCTCAAATCATATACATGGTGTTTTCATCTCAAAACATGTATGAAAAATATACTTCATATGATACTTACTTCATGCATGAATATATTTTCATGAATTATTCTCAAACTCTTTGTATAACCAGAATACACATTTCCTATAAATTCTACATGTAACAGTTTTATGCAGGTTCAATTTATCCTTTTCAAAACACAGTATGAATATTGAAATTGGTTTTCAGAAACTCACATCATCATCATGCGGTTTTAAATGTGGATTATTAGCACGAACTCATAGAACCTCTTCAAGAACAATGAGAAGTTCTTATAATATATTTTTATCTCAATATTCTATCTATGAAGTGTGATAAACTCACTCAGAATATGATCTCGGTTTGGGGTATTTATAGTAAGCACCCCATTGACATAAAAATATAAAAAACACAATCAGCCACCCATTTCATCAGCACATGCACTCACAACCTCAGGTCATGCTTATTGTGAAATCAACATCACCATTTTTTTGTTTCACTTATATTTTATTTTGATTTAATATTCTTATAACCATGAAATTTTTTTTTTCATGTAGTTCCAAACATATTTAAATCATCAAGATGAACAAATGGAGCTCAGAGGCTTCAACTAGATCTTCAGAGGTCACTTCCTTCAATAAATCCCGATAAATAATCTCTTAGTGAAGGAATGAGGTAGAATATAAAATGAGTGAATATCATATAGATGGTATCAACTTTATCAAATGAAAAATGTTCTTTCAATATATTTAAAGATAGAGAAATAGTTCACCACACCCTATGATCCCACATCAAAATGTTATTTGATCATGCAACCCTTTTTAATAAAAGCTGCTCCTACTACCACTTAGAATTGGATACTGGTGTATACACCAAATATCCATTGGCACTACCCCATACTAGTGCCTTACTCTTTTTCCTTTCCACCTCTACAGGGTGGACCCACTTACTTCCTTGTGCTTCTGTGTAGGAACTCTATACATGTCTATAACCTCTATATGATATCTGGATTTCTTTGGCCAATCTTAGTTCTCACCTAAGGAGTGGTTACACCTGGATCCTTTTTCTTACTATTTGTCAGGATATATTTTTGGAAAAGGCAAAAAAAAATCTCAATATAAAACCAATCCAATATCAATGATTCTTCAAAAATACTACATGAAAAATATAGAAATATATTTTTCATTATCTCCTAAAATTATTCAACAATTTGATGATAAAACATCCAAGATCATCAAAATATGATCCATATCCACTTTTATACATTTACTCAACTTAATGATGATTGATAATCATCATTATAAGGTCTTATTAACATGTGGTAGATGATGTGCATTCTTCTAATGAAATTGACACATGTTTTGGGAATTAAGAACATATATGCAATGATGACATTTAATTTTTATTTATTTAAAGAAAATATTCTAATCAAAACAACCTTTTCATCTTATGAATAATTCTATATAATAATTCGATGGACGAACTCCAATGTTCAATCACCACAACATTGATTTTTTATCATAAAAACATATTGAAAAGAATTAAAACAAAAAAATTACTTCAATAAATTTGTGTTACTTACATAGTTGAACTGATAAAAATAGGTTTCAGATCTTCTTCTAGGCCCAGATTTACCTATCATATTTCAACGATAATGGGAGAGACACCCACCTTAAATACTAGAGGGGTGTCTTTGAGGTCATATTTCTATTCCTCTTCCTATTCCTATTCATTTATTCCTTATTTCATGCCCACTTTTGGATAGATGAGTGTTGAAGGGTAATAATTAGAGTTATTTTAATGATTGATATTATGAGATTCAGAAGTAAATATATCTTCATCCTCTAGTGTTGATGTGATAATTCCTTCAAATTCAGCTATTGAAATTGGGTTATGCTGCATTTTGAGGGATAAAGCAAGGACATTTTCACATGAAACATAACTATTGAAAGGGGGACCATAGACCTATTTAGTATAGAGGATTTTAAATCATATGACTAATATCGTGTGGGTTAGAGATTACATGCCTAATTCTGAATTGAAATCATTGATATGGTTGATGGGTAGCGCATTTTCCTCATCGAGTTTTTTAAATGGGGTGTTCAGGGCCATTTACAAACTATTTTGTGTGATAAATCAATCCCCATAAAAGATCATGGTTTTCTCCCCCTCTCTTTAATAAAATATTGTGTTAATATATTGATTCACACAATATTCAATAGAATACTTTTCACCGCATAATGTTCCACGTTTCCTATTGATGCAGTACTTGAGAAATTGGTGATATAATGAAGGGATTGTGACATTTTGGTACAACCAAGGACTTACTAGTAGGAAATTAAAGGATATATCTTACTTGATGACTAGGAGTTAATAGTTGAACATAAAGACCCAAAATTGGGTTTTGGGATTGATTCAGCTAAGGGGATTTTGTTTACTCTTATCATACCCCTGAAGTGTAACAGAAGAATGAGATAGGTTGGCCTCACTATATCCCAACCAATGAATTTTTCAAATAGGAATGAGATTGGATATTGAGCCATTGTTGATAAAATATTGATGAATATCAATATCATCTAGCATAAAATACATATATAAGGCCCTGATGTTTCATTACACAACAATATCCTTGTCCTATTCTATAAAATAGATTACTACATGAAATTTGATATGGTCTATCTCTGTGTAGTATACCTATGAGGTAGTGGACTTATATTCAAACTCCTGAGGTAATTGTATGGAATCTATAAGTGCTTCTTGGTGATCCTTTGACAAGTTATTACCATCCAATATTGAAAGTCTCATTTGTAGTATGTCCAAATTATTCAGAATGTGATATTTTTGAGTCAATATTTTGCATCTTTTTATGAGGGTTGGTTCCTTAATGGAAAATTTAGTAGTTGAGGTTCTTAGGGTAGATGAGTTGGGTGCTTGAACAAATGTTATGGTCATTTTTACTACTATTGTGTTAGTACAACTGAGCCTACCAACCCGCCTCAGTTGATGAAACCATTACATCCCTTCTAGTTGATCTTCCAAAATGATAGGGACTAGAACACTTTTACTGAATGTGATTATGCTTCCCTATTCTTTCTATTATCACTAATGGGATATCTTGTGAGTCTTGGTAGTGTAAACATCACTTGAAGGGATGTGGACGGTCTTCCCATTCCTCCTTGGTTCATGTGGCCTCTGTCCATAGTTATATGATTTTGAATAGGGAAATCAGGTTCATAAACCCACTAATGATTAAATATGGGATAAATTAAGTGAATGAAGTTAATTTAAATGAAGATTCATTCTTTTTCTGATGATCATGCTATCTATCAAGACAATTCCCATGATACCATTTGGTGGGATGGTTCCCATGATATCAAGGCTGGAAGATTGAAATATAAGAGGGTAAGGAATGGATTTAGAAACTGTACAAGATCATTTTCGTGTACCTAATTTTTGTTCTTCTATCCAGGCTATTTCTAAGAAGCTCCACCTTTGGAGGACTACAATGCTAATGAAGTTGGTTGTGCCATAGTAGAGAAAAATGAGGGTATATTTGGTTGATTTAATAGTGCATTGAGGAGAACATGAGTTCAGTTGATCATTTTTCTAGTCATCCAATCATTGAACTTATACACTCTCATTCTCCTAACATGTTTCAATTCATCTTCTTCTTCTAGAATGGAAACATAAACACACACCTCTTGTGCTGATAGATTTTCCAGCTTCACTTTATTTGAGTGAACCATATTTTATAGGATGTACTTAAAAATAAAACAATATCAGATGGTGTGGACCAATGTTTGGAGAGAAGGGAAATAATTTGTGAAATCATCAAGACCAACTTGGTCGGGCCTCTTAGGCTCTGAAAATTTTAGTAGGTTATTTTTCATAGCTAATATAAAATAATCTGAAACTTTATCATCATATAAGAAATATAATTTATTCTTTTAATATTCAAATTGAGAGTGTTTATGTTATATTTTATCATCTTGACATGGGTATTGTTTCTAATTTTTACATTACATTGGTGGTGCTGTGTAATGTGGTGCTGAATTTGGAGCTAGAGTCTGTGTAGATCAGTTTTAAAGCGACAACCATAGTTTCCAATATGCCCAATATTTTCCCCTAAGATCCTATAATTTATTTGGATTTGGATATAGTTCATGAAATATAATATTCCAACCTTTATGCAGCAATTATAAGATATTGAGACCCACCCATATACTTTACTGGGATAAGAAGAGTTCATAGCTCATTATGAAAGTTCTCAATGCACAGAATCAATAAGTCATCTTGAGAGAGTTATAGGTTTGGGGAGTAAGTAAAGCCCTTCCACCTAACAATAAAATTTGAAACTCTTTCATTCTATAACTTCTTGAAACTTTTGTGGTCTATGTAATGACCCAAACGTTTTTAATGATAATTGTTTCCTCAAAATGTGTGTTATATTATTTTTTACTCAACAAAACTATATCCATTTAATAATGAAGTGAGTATAATTTAAATATTACCATTAGGTTTCAACTGTTATATGACATTCGGTCAATTATGACCATCGGTCAATATGATTATTGGTCAGTATGACCAATGGAAACAATAATCTTAATAATAATTTAAAAATTATAATTAGTGTTTATAAGTAGAAATGAAAAAGGATAACTAATGAAGAAATGAGAAATGATGACCTCAACTAGTAGAGTGATGTCGTACGAAGCCCATTTATCAGAACTTGGGAGTGAGTTAGGTCACTAGGCCTCTCTATTGATCGAGGTCAATATGAGCTTCAATAATTGAGACTTTAACAAAATCACCTTTGGGAGAAGTTCATGTTATTGGAAATTATCACTCGGGTGATGTTAGCCAAGTTGCCACATGAATCTATCACCCTCACACACCTTACACTTAGGTAGAATGCATGTCTTATAAGGGGTTTTATATCAAGGCCTTAGTTACTTAAATTATAATCCCTTTGTATAAATAACATTTTTGTTCCATCATTGACATTTTGAGTTTAGTTTTTCTAAAAAATATGACAAATTTGATAAATTGATTTTTAGAGAGAAATTGTACTTTTTAAAAAAAAAATATAACTATTATAATAAACTAAGGTATTATTAATAATGTTTATTTTAATTAAATAGTATGATTAAAATAGTCTTATTTAAATTTAAATGATTAAACAATTTTTTTCAATTGTCATAAATTTTACTATGCATTTTCAATATGCTATTATTTTTAATAAATACGAATTTTTATATTTAAAAGATAATTTTCTCATAATTATAGAATTATTATGTTAAAATAAAAAACATATTTTAAATAATAATTTCAAAAATAGATTAAGGTGAATTTATGATATTTTTCCAAAATATTTTGTTTTTTGGTGAATAGTAAATATACAGTTATGAGTTTTTGATATGTTTAATGAAATCCTAATTATGTAATCAGTAATATTAAATTTTGGTAAACTATTTTAGATTAAAATATCATAATAGGTGTCCCTATTGTCCAATACCATGGGAAAATACCATGGGAAAGCCCATGGTTTTTTCATTTACCACTACCTAGGTGTCCAAGGAAATTAATAAACAAATCCTCCTCTTTTGCTATAAATACCCACCCATTTATCCATTATCTTTCATTTAAAATTAATCCTACATGAATCTCTAATATTTTTTCCTCCCAAGGAGTACTTCTAATTTTTCTTTAATATCATAAGGTTCCAATTTTCTAGTTTTATGAGTTACTCTCCAAGGTAAGGTAAATCTAAACTTCTCAAATCCTTACAAGTTCCCTTTTTTATGTGGTATGTCTTTAAAATTTAAAAACTATGTTATTATTTCCATTTATTCTATAAATTTAATATATTAAAATTATTTTATGAATGTAAAATAATTTTCCTCTTTATTTGTACCATTTTCTGAAACCATGAATCATACCCATTATACTACAAAATTTTCTTCTCAAAATTTCTCTCTTTTCTCAAGAAATTATCTTATTTTTTTTTGAATACCCAAAAACTATTCCTTTTCAAGGGGTATTTACCTAGATGTAAAAATTATATATTTAATTATAGGATTAACATACATTAAACTCTCCTTCCATTTTCATGGGTTAATAATGACATAAAGACCTTGTCTTTAAGAACTTTTCTTTAAAAAGTCATGATTTTGATATGAAACCCATTTCTTTTATTCTCCATAGTTTATTTATGAAATGTTTTATTATGATATATGTGTCTCAAATTAATAAATACATATTATAGGTTCTCCCTTATAGATCTACAATTCATTGGGTAGATAATTTAATCTCTAGAGATGACTTGTTTTACAATACCTTAGTGAATAACCTTGGTAATTTTTATGACACCTCAGTGACAAACCTTGGTGATATGCTTTTGAATGTCGAAAATAAATTTTGTAGCCACATTTAAAAGTTATAATTTATTTTATTTTATTTATTATATTCCTCATTTTATATTTTTAATTATATAATGATAATCCTCATGTTCTTTTTTTTTTCACAAGATCACATGTAAAGTGTATATCTTGTTTTCCCCTAATAGGCTCTATTCTCACCCTTTCCTTTGATGTATGTCCCAAAGTTAAAAGATGCAATAATTTTACTTAAGATGAAACTATTATGATACCTTTTAAGTATATTAGAATAATTTTTTATGTTTTCATATATTATGTATCTTTTTTATGAGAAACTAAACTTTAAAATATCCTCTATTTTTTCAATGTAATGAAAATTTTATGTAATAAAAATTCAGGATGACATAGTTGGTATCAAATTATGATTTATTTATTTATGGAAATTTGGATTTGAAAACATTAAGAATAACCTTATGAACAAGTTAAAATATAGGAAAAAATCTTGGTATTTTGGTGAAGTATTAAGTAAGTGGTTTTCGAGCAAAGAAATCCATATTTAGATACAAACAAGTGGACGTGGTTCTAGCACAGATGTGCCTATGGGTAAAAAATCTGACAAGGTGCATCAGACCTAACTCGGTGTAACCTAGTGCATGATAATGATCCTTACTGTTCAAATTTTTTGACACTCTAAAGGGATATATTTGGTTAATCAAAAGCTTTTTATAAACCATTATAAAGGATTTATAGAAAATATAATTGTTGTTAAAGAATAACTTATTTAAGCACGATGTTTTAAGACATGAAAATAATTTATAATTATAATATAATTAAATGAAACATGTTTCTCACTAAGTTTTTCTTATTTTATAAATATTGGGAATTATGAGAAACCATATAAATAGTGAGCACAACAGACCGGGTGATGATGACCTTCTGATAAAATCGATAATGGAAAACTTCATGAGAATGACGAATCAACTGACTTGAGTTATGAGAAATAACTTGAATCAATCCAAGAGACTGGATTCACCTAAAAAGGAAAAAATTTCTAAAGAGTCATTTATTCATCAATTAATTCCTTCTTCTAGTGGATATACCAACCCATTTATTGATGAATAATGGATATTCTCTATAGAAAAGATATTTTCTGTACTCCATTGTTCAGAATAAGAGAAAGTCACCTAGTTGTGTACCAATTGAGGGAGAAGATGATCAGTGGTTGAAAATATTTAAAAACATGAATCCTAGAGGGGAGATTGATTTAATGGAGTGGGAAGAGTTTATAGGAACATTTTTCAAAAAATATTTCCCCCGTTAGATGCGAATGAAAATGGAGAAGGAATTACTAGAGATGAAAAGAAGGAAAATGAATCTGTGGGAATATATGAGATAAAATTTACAATAATTTCTTGCTATACCTCTAGATTTTTCATGGATCCTAATGGAATAGATGATAGGTTATTTAGTTGAATAAAATCCCATCTATGGAAGAATCTATCCAATCGAGACTATGAAATCTATAAGGAGATAGTGTGAAGTACAATGAATGTTGAACTAGAGTTTGAAGAGATGAAATGGTCCCATAGATCGAATAAAAAGAAGAGATAAATGAATCCAATATTAGAAAATAAATTTTATCACATAAGAGGAGTAAAGAAAGTGAATCTTTCCATATGGAGTAAATGTGGGAATAATCATTTGAGGAACTACTTTATCAGGAGTGGGAAATGTTACATGTTTGGAAGAGATGAACATATTTCTTGGAACTATTGTAGTGAGGTGAAGCCTAAACTTCTAAACACTAAATAAAAAGGTAAGATGGTGCATTCCCTACCTTAATTATAATGTTTCAAGTGTGAAATCTTGTGTAATTCTCTAATCATTTTCCAAATCTAAAGTTAATAGAGGGGAATCACCACCAACCTCAGTATAGGCCAATGGAGCAAGTCATGATTTTGCTATCATGATAACTGAATTTGAAGCTCCAAATGATGTGGTGGAAGGTACTCTCATTATTCTATCAAATATATCATGTACATTGTTTGATTCTAGTTCTACGTATTCCTTTATTTCCTCTAAGTCTATAAATAATATATAATAAATCCTTAAACTACTAGAAATAGAGTTATTAGTCAATACTCCTAGAGGGAATATCCAAGAATCAAAATTATATAGAAACTCTAGTATTTACTTTGGTGAGAATAATATCATCACAAATATAGTAGTCATTTCCATGTTGGAATTCAACATTATACTAGGGATGTAATGGATCTCAAATTATAATACTAAAATAAACTACAAAAGCAAAGAAATATCAATGGTCTTGAATTGAAAATATATAGGTTTTTTAAAGGAGAGATATGTTGACCTAATATTTTTATAGAAGAACCTATTGTAGCTTTACTTTTGGAGATGATTGGTGATTATGAATAAAAAAATAAAAGTATAAAAATAGAAAGTTCCCCTTTAATTTATGAATAAATTGACGTATTTCTTGAGGGGTTACCTAGACCTACCCCAAAGAGAGAGGTATAGTTATCCATTAAGATCATGCCTGGATCCAAGTTGATACCAAAGACCTTGTACAGAATAGAAAATGTTGAGTTTTAGGAATTAAAGAAACAATTTCAAGATCTTTTGGATAAGGGGTTTATCTGACCAAGTGTGTCTCCTTGGAGAGAACCTATCCTCTTTGTGAAGAAGAAATAGTGATCAATGCAACTATGTATTGATTATAGAGAAATTAATGGGATCATAGAAAATAAAAATTACCCTCTACCAAGAATTGATGATTTATTTGAACAACTTCATGGGGATCAATTCTTCTAAGATATTGGAATTCGATCTGGTTATCATCAATTGAGGGTGTAGAAAGAGGATATTATAAAGAGCACCTTCCAATCATGATATGGGCATTATGAGTTTGTTGTTATTCCCTTCATCTTGAGTAATGATCCTACTATTTTTATGGATTTTATGAACAGATTCTTTAAGGAATACATTGATAAAATTTTTGTAGTTTTTATTTATGATATTATGATATATTCCAAAAGTCATGAGGAGTATCAGGATCATCTAAGGGTTATATTGAAAACTCTAAAGAAGGAGAGGCTATTTTTACAGTTCAGAAAAAGTGAATTTTGGTTATAATAAGTTTATTTCTTGGGGAACATTATAACCAATGAAGGAATATCAGTTGACCCTTCTAATATTTTTTTAGAGGAGTGGTTTCATCCTACAACAGTAACTGAGATTCATAGTTTCCTTGGTTTAGCTGGATATTATAGGAGGTTTGTGAAAAATATTCACAACTTTCTAATCCAATAACCAAGTTAACTCAAAAAAAGACTAATTTTATCTAGAAAAAGGAGTGTGAATAAGGTTTACAAGAGATGAAGAATAGATTGGTTACTACACCTATGTTAACTCTACCCTCTATCAAAGAAGGATTCATTATTTTTAGCAATTCATCTCTAAAAGGGTTTCGACGAGTTCTCATGAAAAATGTTAAGGTGATTGCTTATGTATCTCAATAGTCGAATAATCATGAGGTAAATTATCCTATGCATGACCTAGAACTAGTTTCAATTGTTTTTTACTTTTAAAGATGTGGAGGAACTATCTTTATGGTGAAAAATGTGATATATAGATAGACCACCAAAGTTTGAAGTATATTTTCACATAAAAGGAATAAAACATGAGACAAATTGGATGATTGTAACTTCAAAAAGACTATTATTGTTCAATTTATTATCATTCCAGAAGAGAAAACAATAGAATTGATTCATTAAGTAGGAAAGACTCTATTATGCTGGTAATGATGAAGATTCTAGGAGATCCATTAATCAAAGACCTAGTAAAAACGGTATGAGAATCGTAATGGAAGGGACATCATCAACTCTATCCCAAATGATTTATCAACCATAACTACTAGAGATGATATTGAAATATAAAATAAATGATCCTTTATTCCAAAATAAGATATAGATTGCGAATGATGGGAATTTTCTTGAGTTCAATATTGATCAATAAGGTGTACTAAAATTTCATACAAGGATACGCGTTCCATATATTGTGAAAATAAAGGAGCTAATGTATGAAGCTCATAGATATAAATTCTATATACATCCTAGAAGCAGTATAATTTATAACTACCTTAATGATCATTATTGGTGGGATAACATTAAAAGGGAGATTTCTGAGTACATTACAAGGTTCCCGGTGTGTTAGAAAGTTAAGGTAGAGTGAGAACTTTCTAACGGGGTATTATAATCACTACCCATACCAGTATGGAAGTGGGATAATATCACTATAGGATTTTTCACTAGTCTCCTGAGAAGATCCAAAGGAAAAAATGTAAGATGGGTTATAGCAGATCATCTCACCAAGACTACCCATTTCATTGCTATTTGGTAAGATATCTCTCTTAACCAACTTTACAAGATATAGGTGAAGGAAATTGTAAGACAATATGAGTTATCAATCTCTATCATATTTGATCGTGATACAAGGTTTATATAAATTTTTTGGAGAAGTCTTCAACAAGATCTGAGTACTGAATTGAATTTCAGTATGACCTATCACACCTAAACTAATGGACAATCTAAAAGGACTATTTAGACACTCAAAGCGATGCTGAGAACATGATCAATTGAATTTAAAGGTGGATGGGATCAAAATCTTCCATTATTTGAGTTATCATACAACAAAAACATACATTTGAGTATTCAAATGGAACTTTACAAAGCTCTATGTGGGATGTGATGTAGAACTCCTACTTGTTGGGATAAATCTAGTTAGAGAAATCTACTTGGTCTGGATCTTGTGAAAGAGATGACAAAAAAGGTTCATGCCATCCAACAATATATAAAGGATACTTAGAGTCAGATAAGATCTATTCTAATAGCTATATATGGGACTTGGAGTTGGTGTTGGTGATGAAGTGTTCCTTTGAATATCACCCTAGAAGAGAGTCATATGGTTTGGAAGGAAAGGGAAGCTTAGCCCCAGGTATATTAGAACCTATGATATCCTTGATTGAATAGGATAACCAACCTATCAGCTATCACTTCCACCAAACCTAAATCAATTTCAGGATATTTTCCATGTATCTCTCTTGGGGAAGCACATACCTAACCCTTCACATGTACTAAATCCTGAGGTGGTACAACTGGAACATGACCTCCCTTTTAGGGATCATCTGGTGGAGATCTTGGATCATAGAAACAAGGTTCTATGAAACAATACTACCCACCTCATCAAAGTGTTTTGGATTAACCACATATATGAAGAACCAACATGGTAACTATAGGAGACAATGAGGTAAGAGTACCCACATCAATTATCAACTGAGAAACCAAGTTGAAATTTCAGGGATGAATTTTTTTAATGGGGGAATAATGTAACAACCGAAACTTTTTTAATGATAATTGTTTCAGGAAAATGTGTGTTATATTATTTTTTAGTCAAAAAAAATTATAATTAGTTTTTATAAGTAGAAATGAAAAAGGATAATTAATGTAGAAAGGAGAAACGATGGACTCAACCAGTAGAGTCATGTCATAAGAATCCCATTTTTCAAAACTTATGAGTGAGGTAGGGTCACTATGATTCTCTCTTAACCAAGCCCAAGATGAGATTTAACAAGTTAGGCTTGATCGAAATCTTATACGAGAGAAGTTCAAGTTAGTAGAAATTACCACTTGAACGATGTTAGTCGAGCCACCCCATGAATCTATCACCACCACACACCTTACCTTTAGGTTGAATACACGTTTTATAAGGGGTTATGTGTTAAGGTCTTAGTAACTTAATTTGTAATCCATTTTCATAAATAAAATTTTTGTCCCATCATTTCCATTTTGAGTTTAGTTTTTCTTAAAAATATGATGAATTTGAAATATTGATTTTTCAGAAAGTAATTATAATTTTAAAAAAAATTATAATTTTTATAACCAACTAAGGTATTATTAATAATTTTTATTTTAATTAAATAGTATGATTAAAATACTCTTATTTAAATTTTAATTACAAAATATTTTTTTTTCAAGTGTTATAAATTTTACTATGCCTTTTTATCCTCTATTTTTTTAATAAATAATTATTTTTACATTTTAAAGTTAAATTTATCATAATTATAGAATTATTATGATAAAATAAAAATCATTTTTTAAATTATAATGTTGAAATTAGGTTAGGTTAAATTTATGATAATTTTCTAAAATATTTTATTTTTATATGAATAGTAAAAATACAGTTGTGAGTTTTTAATATGTTTAATGAAATCATAATTATCTAATAAGTAATTTAAAATTATGGTAAACTTTTATGGATTAAAATATCATAATAGGTGTCCCAAATGTCCAATACCATGGAAAATTCCATGATTTTTCATTTACCACTACCTAAGTGTCCAAGGAAGTTAATTAACAAATCGTCCAATTTTGCTATAAAATACCCACCCATTTATCCATTATTATTCATTAATAATTCATCCTCTATGACGATAGGATAGTTTTACCTCCCAAAGAGTCCTCCCAGGGTGTCCTCGATCCCCAAAGGTCCCAATATTCAAGTTTTAGGAGTTACTCTCCAAGGTAAAGGAAATCCCAACTTCTAATTTCCTTTCATGTTCACTTTTTTATATGGTATGTCTTTCAAATTTAAAAAATATGTTATTATTTTCATTTTATTTTATCCCTTTACTAAATTAAGAGTAATTTATTAATGTGAAACCTTTTCCTCTCTCTTTTTACCATTTTATAAAACTATGTTTCGTACCTGTTATGCTGCCGAATTTTCTTCTCAAAATTTCTCTCTTTTTCCCAAGAAATTCTCTTATTTTATTTTTTGAATACCCAAACCTCTATGCTTTCCAAGGGTATTCACCTATATTTAAAAATGATCTATTTTATTCTAGTATTATCATACATGAAACCCACCTTCCTTTTTTGTGTTCTAATAATGATATAAAGATCTTGTCTTTAAGCATTTTTATTTAAAAATCCATGATTTTGATATGAAAACCATTTATTTTATTCTACATGGGTTATTTATGAAATATTTTAGTATGATATATATAGATCACATTAATTAATACATATAAAGGGTGTTCCTTGATAGCACTCAAATTCATTGGGTAAAGAATTTAATCTCTAGAGATGATATGTTTTACAATACCATAAGAAATAACCTTGGTAATTTTTATGACACCTTGGTGATATGCTTATAAATGTCTAAAATAAACATTTTAGCCACATTTAAATGTTATTATTCCTGTTATTTTATATATTATATGCCTTATTTTCTCTTTTTCATTCTATAATGATATTCCTCATGTTCTTATTCATTTTTCCTCAATATCACATGTAAACTGGTTCTCCTATTTTTCCTTAATGGGCCTTATGATCACCTTTTCTTTTATGTATACCCCCAGGTTATGGGATGTAGTAAATATTCTTAGGATGAACCTACTATGAATACTTTAAAGTGTATTAGAATATTTATTTTAGTTTTCATGTATTATGTTCCTTTTTTCTGAGAAATTAAACTTTAAAAGATCCTCTATTTTATTCAATGTAATGAAAATTTTATATAATAAAAAGGTGGGATTCCATATTGAAGGAAAATCATTTTATATAGCGTAGATATGAATTTATATAGTAACTATCATCAATGATATTATAATCTTTTAATTTATTTAGATGGCGGACTTGTATACCAGGTGAATGTTGGTCCCTCTAAGGTCTAACAGAAACACCTGAATTTGGATGTCTATTTCTATTTGGGGGTTCCCTTCATGGGACCACACTAAGGCACAAAGTGCGTCAGATGTAGTTCTAGATCCTAAGATATTTAAATTTGATAATATTGGATTCCCAAAGTTGGGTGGGGGAAGATTCACGTCCACCCATTCAAGGTACATATTTCTTTCTTTGTTGTAGTAGTTCAAGTCATCCTTCCATAGATTCCAGCCGATTCACTAGTGAATCAGTAGTGTTGATGAGCTAGGGAGGAATGTCCAACTAGGTGGGAACCTGAACAGGGAGAAAAATAGTTTGGGCTAACTATTGAGGCTCTATTTTTACTCATAGTGGGTAAGCTATAGGGTCAATCCTTTGAGGATGCATTCAACCTATCTTTATTTTCATCCCTAATAGAGGTAAATCATAATACCTCACTTCTATGAGGTAAAAATATATTTGTTGTTGGTACCCCACATTGAGCAAATGTTCTGACTCAAATTTAATTTTTGCAATGAACCCAATTTATTGAGATACATCAACTAGGGGATGATATGAGGATATACTTATAGAACATATCCAATAGGGATGTTTCCTTAGTGTAGTTTTGTATTAATTTTTCTAAACTATATCATCTCTTTCTCATACTGAGAAAATATTTCCTCATTTATGATAGGTTTAACCTCTTTAGGAGGCAGGTGAGATACAGATGCACCATTAACCTTTTCCTTGGAATATACTAATCGAGGGGGTAGAAGTTGGGAATTTGAGGGATTCATCCTATTTTTAGCTAGAATTTTGTTGTTGGTATACACACCTTCTTCAGTTAATCCATATAGATTGTATTTCAGATAGAAACAACCTCCCTATTTCCCCCAATATCGGCTTTAAGTTATGCATCATCTACATGGGTGGTGATAATGATGTTCACCAATTCATAACACATTATAGTTTTCACATTAGTATTGGAATTATAGGAGGTCTAGTTTCCTTGAGAATATATTCTAAAAGAATGGCAATCTTTAGGATTGGTTGCATCCTTGATAGAATACTTTTGTTTTCCCCCACCACATTACCTCATCTTCTCTTTCAACAATCCCCTTAGATCTTACTAGATGATGGTGACCTAAAGGGAATATATTGATAGTTTCTTTATACACATTTAGATTGAGTAAGTTGGGTTATGAAATGGGAAAAATTGGGTGGATTCTCCTTTTGATACTCGTCCTAATCTGGAAAAGTATGATCTCTATTAGGGAGGAGAATGAGGTAAAAATTTCTCCAGCCCTACAGACTAGGGTTGTTTCTATTCCACCACTAAATCATTTCGTGCCATATTTCTCAGCCTTGTGGGGAGGGGTTGTATTAAAAATTCACCCATCCCTATGGTCTGGGGATAATCTTGTATTTTAATGGCTACATCTACCAAAATTTCTCTCTTGATCTTAGGTATATTTTCTCAAGCATGAACCAAGTGCATCATATGATCTTCACATGAGATAATTTATTTTAAAGGAATTGTTTTTATTAGATGATTATCCTTCATTGAGGGAGTAGTCCATTCAACCTTCTCAAATTCATCAAACAAGAGTCTTTTAATGGATCTTTATCTTCAGGTCTGATGCTTCTAATATTTGTTTAGGAATGATTATTGTTAATTATTCCATCTCTATCAAGATGAGTTTTCTTTTGAGATCCAACTAAAAGCAATAAAGTTTCATGATTTCACTTCTAGAGGGCTATAATGATTGAATAGATGGGTAAAAGGAAGTGATCCATGCTCACCTAATCCCTTTATTAGGACACGAAATGGGGTGTTGGTGATCAACTAGAGTATCATTATTAGTGCATTAGGACATGAAAATTAGAGACCCTCCCACTACTTCCATGATTTTAGGAATCACAAATCTAGGTGTGCAGCTAATTCAATTTGATGACGTAGTTTTTTATCAAAATGACACGACATTTATATTCATCATAAGGTAACAATTTATCCCTTAGGTGATAAATAATCTTACATGTGTTCAGGTGAATTTCAAGGAAAAATTATTCTGAAAATGTTTCTAGAATACTTTATTGAGGATTGACTAAGGGAAAAAACATGATTACTTTATTTTCTTGAGCCAATTGTATCCTCATATGAAACAAGTCTTCTTCATCATATATAGAATATTATTCTACCTAATCTCAACAAAGTGAGTGTTTCCCAGAAACTTTTCTCCAAGTGGTGGGGTTATGAGGTATCTCCTCTGCTTTTTAGGAAGGAAGACAATCCAAGGGTGGTTCAGAGAGTGACCATTTCATTAGACTATCTTTTGATTGATAAAGTATATAAATTTTCAATGTAAAGGAATCAGACATGACTATCATCATCTTCCCAAGTTCCTCATGATATGAGGGATTTCTTATCATTTATTTGGAAAGATAATGACCATATTTTTTAAATTAAATATTAATGTGGGGAATACCTTCGCAATGAATTCCACTATGGGGAGGACTACCATCACGTCTTAACATCTAAATTCAACGAAAATTTATGTAGTGTATACACATAGGATGAAATTCATGGTAGACCATGGAATGGGTATTCCCTTATTTCCATTTTCTCTTCTAATCATTAAGAGGGTATCCATTGTACTCATCTGGATAAGGGTTCCCATGGTCAATCATATAATAACAATGAAGGATGCCTTTATGGTAAATATTTTGGGGAGGACCTCTAGAGTTACTGGTTAACATGATATGAAGAAGAAATTTGAAACTATGACTTATGAACCCATAATTTGGTAATGAATCAGTAAGATATTGGGCTTCCATTAATAGATTTTTGATAGCCTCAAGAATGACAGCCTTGAGAAGAATAAGATTGCATGAATACTCTTAGTTTTCAATTTTCCTTTAGCGAGAATTCTTTTTTAATGTTATCCTTTATACTTATGGGGTTTCAAGCCATTTATATTGACTATCATACATAAGATCCTACTGGGAGACTCTTTTAATACTGCCATGATTGTCATATAAGCTTATATAATTGAGGAAGAGATATATGTCTACCCTGGAGTGGCTACTGAAATAGACTAGTGACCTCCAGTTGGAATGGGGATATATACCCAATCCTATTATCCATTTATCAAGAAATTTTATCGACAACCCTCCTAGATAGGAACTAAGACATGCATCCAATACTGTGTGACCATCATATTATGCTAATGGGCCACTTCGACTGTGGAGATGGGGTTGCATGCCCAATTCCTAACCACTACTGTTGTGATCAATATTTCCTCACTAATTTATAGAATATGGTTAGGGACTAATGCATATCCTTCTAGTATTACCAAGATATATTGAGTAAATTATTCATATGAAATTGGGATATATTCCTATTCTATGTTTGGAGTATGGATATATCCTTTGGCCCACAATTACTTTATGGGATATACCGAAAATCATCATGTGTGGGGAAGAGATGTGGGAATGCCCCTATTTTTTCTAGTTATTCCGGAAGGTTTATCCAATTGCTTCTAAATTTTATTGGTATAATTGATGTTCCTGGATAGGTATATGGGCCTCATCATGGGTTACTGCCACATATTTTGGGCGAACTTCTTTGGTAGTAACATGAATATGTTTATATTATTTATTGGTTTATCGTCACCCTTTATGGGATATACTAGGAACCTAGGTCAAAGTAACATGATACAGAGCCCAAAGGGTGACATCCTTATCATCCTAAGGACTTGTCATAGTGTGGAATTGGATGTGGCGGTTGCTGGAAAGATCCTTTCACGAAAAATCCTATGTTATTGAGATGAGGCCATCACTGACCACTTGATTTTATTCCATATAGTAAGGTAGGAACCTATTATTGTATTTCAAGGAAAGGATTCCAAAATGGTTTGAGATGAAAATGGGTGTTGTATACCTTTTGGACACTAACTGTCATTTAGTTGATTGTTTTCAGGGATTTATCCCTTATAGGGTTTCACATGCCACCTCCAAGGTTGGGATAGGACCATTGAAGAATTACTACTAAATAAACACATTTGATACAAAACTTTGATGATGATGGGTTGATGATATAATCCTTTGATTATATGAGGACACTTACTATGTAGCGGTTGAATCATAAGTCTTCTTAAGCTTGTAGGATGTCATTTGGATTAAAGTTAGCTATGATAAATTATCTGATACCATACATAGAAAAAAAAAGAAAACTCATCATATAAGAGTCATAAGGAATGAAATCATTCATAATTGATTACATTAAATGATCTATGTTTGACCAAATTTCATTTTGTAGGAGAATGAAAGGGTTCTAAATTGTGGATGACATATTTTTTTTGGTCAAGGATTCACACAGGGTTCACCATTTTTGTTTCTTCACCTGTTTTTGTTGTAGGTTGGTTTCTAATGGGATTTTTCATGGAATTAAAAACAACCAATGACTCTGATATCCATGATGGCTCATGGGATTGCTTTCCAAAGGTAGGCGGTCATTAGGGAATTTAAAAAAAGATTATTAAAAACTCACATTGGCTGAGATGATGGGAGGTCGGTCTCATTACTTAAATTGGGGGAAAATTATTGCCTACTATGGGACTCTCTTATAGATTTAAGACATATATGTGAATCCCTTTTTAAATTTGAAATATGGAATTGGACCCCTTTTTATATTAACAACAAATTATATACATGTGTTAATGGGAGACCATCTATATGTATGAAAAGTTCTACACCAATGGAAAACCATATGTTTGTATCTAAGGTTCTCCATTGATGGAACCATATTTATGTATCAGAGGTTCTCTACCACGATTACATTCTTTATTTTGGGATGCTAGTTTCAAGGCAACATAGGTGGGCGCTCTAGAATTTATCATTTTCTAGGGAGAAAAATGCTATTTTGATATTAGGTTTGGGACCATGATAGGGTCTTTCTATATATCCTTATGAGAGGAACCACAACCCACATATTTTGATGACACTTAAGGGGAAACATCATACCTTTTATGGTCATCTGACAAGGACCATACCATTCATTTTAATTTCATGAAACAAAGCCATCTAGAAAAAAGGGTCCTAGCAACTGTTGGTGTGGGGCTTACATTAAAACAAACTGAGGGACCCAGAAGGGATATATCTTCTTAGGTAGGTGGAATTATCTCCCTAGGAATACAACTCAATAAAAATAGCGATATAAGGGACCAAAAGTGATATAGACCTCTGGGTTGGATATGAACCTTCTGGAAACATGAACCAAAGAATATCAGGGTGAGTTTGTGGTGTTGGATTTTAATATCAAGTAGGCTTCCTATGCATCCTATTTGGAAATGAATCAAAGTGAAATTAGTTTGAAATGGTTAGATCTTAAATGTAGTAGGAGGCCCAATTTGTGGCTTCATTGGGAATATAGCCCTTTAAAGGTTTATATCACAGGGAATATGAAACATTGAGGGGTTTTTAACATGGTTAGATATTATACCAAGGAGTAATCCCATTTTATTGCACTAATGAAATTCTCTCTAGTAACCTATAATCCCACATGGGTCATGTGTGATGGAATAAAAGAGATTAAATGGAAGATATGGCAGTCTTCACAATCTCTATTGTCTACTAGTGGATGAGAGTGTGGGTATGGAAGGTGGGGGATGTACTGCAAGAAATATTAGGGGCTTACTTCAAGAGGAATTACCATTTTAGGATACCCCTCACCTTCCTTTTTTACAGGAAGAAGAGGGGAATATGCAAGATCTACGAGAAACCTATGTTGTTACTTAGCTCGAGGATCTATCTACCACTACCCATAAAGTTGGGATCTTCATTACCTCACAAATGTATGATTGGGAACATTTCAGGGACCCTATCTATTTGGTAGGTTAATAGTGGGACCTTATTTAGTATATGAATTTAATATTGAGAGGACATTTTGGTGTTCCCTATTCCATGATCATTCATATTTGGAGGCTTTGTAGGAGGTCTTGTCTTGGTCCCAATCAGATGAGGGCCCCAAGGAAAGAGGTTCCCTTCTATTGGTGATATGAAAATGGGTTAAAAGTGAGGCTTCAAAAAGGCAATATCTTGGTGATTTATAGGGTACCTCACCTAAGTGATCCTTGGGAGATCTATCTTTTGATTCTCTTAGATGATACCTGAGTGATTTGGGAATATGCCTCACATAAGTGATATTTTGGTGAACTTAGAGGTTTCCTCATACATGTGAAACTTAGGAGAACTTGGGGAAAAAACAAAGTGGGATGAAAACTTGTTTGAGACCTTTATCAAACATCTTAGGGTCACCTTAAGTGCCTTTAGAAGGTTAGTGTGTAGGTTTGATCTTAGGAAGGGGACTTTTTCCCAGTACTTTTGGACTAGGGGAAGTGGCTCCTCACATGAATCTTTGATATTTTAGGAGTTTATTATTTTCATAACTTTTTTGAATCCTATATAATCAATTTAAGTTTATTAAAACATGGAAATAGAAGTAAATTCTATTTATTTTTTATCTCTTTATCAATTATAATCATTATATTTTATTCCTTAATTACATTTGTTAAAATTGAAATGTTTAGATATCATATTTTCTTTAAAATATCCCATATTTCTTCAACTTAATGATCTTTATTTATTGATACTTATAAATTATTAAGATTAATTCCAGAATACTAAAAATACATATATTTACAAAATTATATTTTATAAATAATTTATTATAATCACACATAATGGTTGTGATAATTAAAGAGTTGACAACATCCTTGTGGGTGGTTAAACAATTGTTAATGGGACATTGTAAAAAGAATATGAGAGAAAATGTATAAATACATCATAAATACAACCATTAAGGTAGGTTAAAATTATTAATGTAATTTTTAAATACTAATTAAATAATTTCAAAAGTTTTGGGTTTGATGGGAATAGAGAAAATGAGTAAGAGAAGGGGAAAATAAGAGAAAAAGTTGATAAAACTTACCCTCTTATAAGGGTTACTTTTTTTCCATGGCTCTAAAATACTCAAATTAATAAAGTTGAGTGACTAAAAAACTATATTATGGATTATAAGGTTATTAATAGTGGGAATTTTGGTAAATATTTGGCTTTGGTAAGAGAAAAGAAAGTGGTTTTATAAGGGGATGGAGAGGGGGTATTTATACTTGAGGACATGAGTATTTTTGAGTTAAAATTTTCAATAAAATATGATTTCCAAAATAAAAATTGTAATAGTGATATTATTAAAATTTTAAGTTATATTCAAATATAATAAAATTATTTTAGGACTTTTAAATATTTACAAAACTGAATTCATTAGTTTATTAAAAAGGAAAGTGAATAAATGAAAAACTGTTATTTTAATGGAATACTTTTAACTTTAAACTTTGAAAAAAGTATTCTTAGGAATTATAATTGAATTTTATGAATAATTTAACTTATTAAACATTTTTTTACTCGATCCTAAACTTATAAAATTGATTTGGTCATTATTACATATTAAATTATGCAATTATAACAAACTGGTTACATAAAAATTATATTTTTTCCATTTAGTTAAAAATTGAAGTATTTCAGAAAAATACCAAAAAATTACCATTAGATAATATTAAAATGATAATTATAAAAATGAAATTAATTTTATCAAAATAATTTCATATCCTATGTAAATTTAATCAATAACTTAAAAATTATCATTTTTAAAATATAGATTAAAATGCAATTTATTAAAGAAAGTGCTTATAATTTCTTTGAGTTTTTAATGTTGATATTTATTTTATGGAATTAAAATAATTATATTTTCTTAAATTATTCATGATAAATATTATTTATATTATATTATATTATTTTTAGGTCATATTATTGTTCCAATGGTTAGGATATTGTTCCTAACAATCAGGTTACTATTCCAATAGTCACATTACTATTCAAACAGTAATATTAATTCCTATAAGTACCTATTAATCCATTAACTTATCATTCACCTAAATTAATCCCATGGTTATATATTTTTATTTTCTAAAATTTCAATTGGATTACTTAGGTTTTGAATTTTTAATAGTGTTGTTCATCACGACGACGATTCTAGGGGGATCGAGATGATCTAAATTTCCCCATTCTTATAATTTTATTTTTTTTATATTTATTTACCCATTGTAATATTTTCAATTATCAGAGATATATTTAATTTAAAAACACAATGTTCTCATATATTGAGATAAATAATTATGTTTTGCATGTTTTTAAGTAAGCATTATTTATTCAGAAAGAAAATTCGATATATATATATATATATATATATATATTTTGGGATGATATAATAAATAAGATTTAAACTAAACTAAAATAGAACCAAATCAGGACCTTGCAATAATGAACATAAATAATAAAACCTTAAAATAATTAACTGCCCACTACATGGAGTACCAAATTGTATACATCCAATGCCCTAAGAAGGCAGCTCAATTTAAGATATGATTGATACTCATTCAAGTCCTCCAAATATTTTAGGATTTTCTTAGATAGGTCCCAAAAAACACATAAATGAGTTCTATATTGTGTACTCTACCATGGAACTCTAGGGTTTTATTTAAAATATTATCAAAATTTGGACCTTTCCTTTATCTCTTAATAGTGTGGATAGAGACTTGATATATTATTTTCCTACCATAACTAGGGGTTGGAAAAAACTAAAAGGACTCTTTCTAGAAATTTTTTCCCTATCTCCAAAATTTCATCAATTAGAAAATAAATTTTTGGCATTAGAAAAACATAAGGATAGACATTTACTAAATACTAAGAGATATTTAAAAGATTTTTCTTTAGTTTCCCCCACTACTAAATTAACAAAAAAAATTAATCTAATAATTTTATGAGGGACTTTTATCCATGGATCTTGTCATGATTGATGATATGGTTGATAATGATCTAGATAAAAACTCATACTTCCACTCATGACTTGATATCCAATATGGATAAAAATGAACCAAAATTTAGGTCACGAGTGATGAAACCCATTAGAGGTGTACAAGAAGTAAAAAATTTATGGAATTTAATAGAAGGTAGTCATTAAACTTGATGAAATGCAGACACTTTTTTGATAAATAGTAGTTGATCATGTCAATTAAAAATTTACACCTATTCCTTTACACAGTGATATTTGTAATGATAACACTCACTTTTATGATCAATTCTCTCAACTTCAAGATTCCTCAGAGTATTGTGAAATAGTATTTCAAGGGAAACTATTTTATCAAGAAAACCCCTTTGAAGTAAGAAAATTTTAGGCCAAATCCTAATACTGGGTATCAACACAACCACAATATCGATAAGAAGGTAATTAAAATAACCCCAATTATAACTATTATCACTATGGTCAATGTACACATCCTCATCCTCCACCATACAAGAATAACCTTCCCCTATATCATAAATTTAATCCTAATCTTGAGGGATTGATAAAGAAAATGGATACAAACAATATTAAATTCCAATAAAGAACACAATAATCAATTGTTGATCCTGATAATTAAGTTATAAAATGTTATATGTTGTTGTAAATATCAAATTTATTTATTTATAAAACCTAGTAACTATATAAATATTAGCGAGTAGGGTATTTAACCATAGGGATGGTAAAATTTTTGTGAAAAATAAAAGAAAAACTCAAACAAGAAAACATTAAAAAAACATGCATAAACAACTAAAATATGTTGAGTTTATTTTATTAGTAAGAAAAAAATGACGAATTATAAATTTGGTTAGATAAATAGTTAAAAAAGAAACAAAAATAGAGAAGAAGTTAAAAATAAATGAGGTAGAAAAGTGAATTTCAATTTCTGGTAAAATATATTTCTTTGTTCCTATAAATATTACAGATTCAACATTAATTAAGAGGAATTCAACCCACTTTTTCAAGATATTTACCAATAATCAATTGGATTTCTCAGTTATTCACATGAAAAATTCAATGAAACACAAATAATTATGATGATGAGTTCACTAAAAACAACTCTTTCAAATGATTTCACTAAACTATAGAGATATGAAACTCAATTTTTTAAATATGATATAAAAAATGTAAAATTAATGAAACCAAATCAATGTAATTCCCCAAATTTTAGTTTTACCTAGACAACATATTCAATATAAAAATCACAAAAAATTCATATCAAAAACAAAAAAAAAATTAAAATAAGAGAAAGAAGATGTGAAATCTTCCCTCTATCTTATACCATCGATCAAGACTCTTTCTAACTTATTATCTTTTCCTTAGATCCCATTTATAGATAATTTCAATAAACTATTATCTCTTCATATGTTCTATAAGTCTACCTTTTTTCTCTAAGAATATCTTTTATTTTCCCAAAATTCACCAACTTAATTTTCTAATCTAACTAGTCAGTTTTCACTGCCTCAGTACAAGTGTATGTAACTAGGAGATATTTTTTTCAAATCATTCTATTAGTACCCAATAGCAATAGAAAAATCACTTAACAAATTCTTGAAACTATTTTTAATAGATATCACAAATTATTCATCAAATACTAATAAATATTTTCCCTACTGAAACTTAAGTCAAATTTATACTACTTCTCTCCTTGAACATAATTCTCAATTATTTAGTTTATCAAAAAATTCCTCATAATTATATGACCTAAATCTTAAACTTTGGATGGGTTGTCACTAAAAAATACAATAAAAACTTACCATTTATATCTAGACACCTTTAATATATCTTTTAATAGTTTTGGTGTTCTTATTTAAACAATTAACTCTAGTCGAGTCGTACCTATTTACCATTATCATGATTTGTAAAGGGTTAGTTCATCCACACAACTCATAAAGAATGTTTAAATCTCATGATGAGATATTCCTCAATATCTTTTAAAAAATTAATCAAAAACCTCAAATGCACTAATCCATGATTTTGAATCTATACAATTCCAAATCAATGAATCCCTATCAAACTCTCAACTCTACAAAAGTAATAGGAAAAACATTCTATTAAAAATAAATTATTTTTCTTCAAATTCTATTGATTTAGTCTGCATCATCCTCCCAATATTGAAATTGACTTTATCCACCAAACTCTAAATAAAAAACCTTGGTTTCCATATTCAAGATTATTCCCAACTTTGGTTATGGTTTGATAGCTGTACATTGGTGTTGTATCAATGGATCTCTATGAACAGGGTCGATCTTAATCTATTCTTCTTCAAAACTCCTTTGATTTTATTACCATGTGTTTGGTTTTTTTCATGGCCCAATCATTTTCCTTATTTTACAAGCTCAATAAACCATATTTGATCCACTAAGCATGATGTCATCCTTGACTATACTATATTCATGCTTCGTATCTTCATCAAACACATCCAGATTTCCGTACTTTGATTGGTCTTGATATCAACCTCACCATACTCATATGATTATTCATACTCATCAATGTCAATTCAAATTATTGAACTCAAATGAAAATATTCTTAAAATCCTTGAATCTAAACCCCCCTACTCCATTCTCATTTGTATCTCAATCGAATTTAGTTCTTGGGAGCTCATGAATTTAATTTTCATAGAAAAAAAGAACAATAAAGTTGAATTATGAGATTCAACTGAAATATATTATGAGCATGATTCTTCAAAATACCCTATATGGGTAATTTTAAATTTTCAATGCATCCAAAAAAATTACTATAGGCGAACTTCTAAATTCCTTATTAAGGAAACCTAAAGGAAAAATTTCATACGTGGGCTTGACCTGAAAAAATCATTTGAGAAAATTTTATCAAATTAATTCAGCTTTTAATCCTAGATAATAATGAAAAATTATTAAAATAAAAAAAATTAAATTCAAAACTGAAAAGATAATTTTCAATATATGTAGAAATTTAATTTTTAGATTAAAAAATAAATTAAAAATTATTTCAATAAGAATTATTTATTATTAGAAAATAAAAATTTAGAAATTTTAATTCTAGGATCTGAAATAATTCTAAATTTTTTTAAAATAATATTTCAATTATCATTTAACAAAAAAAATGTTATTCTTAAACATTTTTGAAAGTTTAATAAAATAAAATTTATTAATAAATCATTAAAAATAATCATTTTCATGAAAATATTTTAAGGAACTATATTTCCAATGCAAATTCATCAATTATTTATCATTAAATTCTCATTTAAACACAAAAATTACTATAAAATAATGAAAAATATGTGGTATTCATGTATTAATTTATGGCCACATAAAATAATACCATAATTAATATATTTATTATGGTCAAGTAACCAAGTATTCAAATTTAGTGGAAAAAATAAGTCTCAAGAATGAAAAATGTCAGCGCCAATGAGGAGTTGATTTTCCAAAGGATTTCTCCCCACGTACCCTCTTAAGTTTTCATAGTGATTACCACCAAGAAATAAAATGGTATTATTGAAAAATTGGTTTCATTTTTTAATAAAATGATTGAATTTGAAAATTTTTAAGTGAGTTAATCACACTTCAATTTTCAACCATTTGAAACTATAAACTTCTCTTTACATATAAGGTAACAAAAACACATAATTTAAAAAATCAGAATAAATAGTCACATCATTGTATGGGGTGGAGTAAAACTTTATTGGGGAAATAAATTAAAAATTCAATAGTTAAAGAATAAATAATAAAGAATGAATAATTTTATCTAGATTAGGTTCTTTGTTTCATAGTTCATTTTAGATTTATATCTTATCATTTTAATTCAAATATTAAAGTTAAATGTCAATGATTATTGTAAGACATAATCCCAAAATTTTATCAAAATAAATTATTTTCAATAGATAAATGGAAATAGTATACCCAATTGAATCCATGGAGAAATATAAAATATTATCCCCTTCAAAGTTTCAAAACAAACTTCAAATTTTAGAAAAATTTATCACCTACTATAAAATCACTAAGTGATCCTTTAAAGTTGGAAATTATGGAAACAATTATGGGGGTTTTAATGTGTAAAGTAATGAAATATAGTTTAGCACATTAAAGAACCACCCCTACAATTTAAACCCTATATTATCTTTAATTTTTAATCCCAAAGTGGTAAAAAACATTTAAGATATTTTAGCTCTACCATATTTTCAATTTAATAGTTTAAAATCCATATTTTAAGGGGTTATAATAAATCTCATACAATATGTCTTCTATCAATTATATAATATTTGAAATCAAGTAAAAAATTCAATATACCTTTTATTAAATTATATAACACAAAAATTTCAACAAAGATCGATTAAATTATCATGTGTATCAGTTTTTTTACAATGAATAGTAGTTTAGAATAGATTCCAATTTTGTAAAATATACAAGGACACATTTAAGGTACCAATAAATGTTCCAATTGATTTAAAAATATTTTCAACTTATTTGAGAATGGAAATCATAACACTAAGAAATTATTCTAGACATTTAAGGATGCTCCCCCATACTTATTTTTAGGTAGTAGAATAGTATTAAGAAATATCAAACAACCAAGATGAAATAGTCTCAATCTATATGAAATTAGTAGAAAAAATTATATAATTTAAAGAAAAAAAATCCTCCGATTAAAGAGAATTTTTTATTTTTAGTTCATTCAATACAAATTCCTTTCTTTTCCATTTGAAAATAGCCCCTAGTTACCAAATTCAAACATATACAATATAAAATAGATTAACATAATATTTCATAATTATAATTATAGAATAAATTTAAACCTGATTTAGTGTTTTGAGAGTGGTTATTAAAAAATATTTATAAAAAATTATTCTCTATGTGATTTTGAATTTTTATATTTAGGTGTTTGAAAAATAGGATAATATTTCCCAAAAAAATAATATAAAGACAAGCATAAAGGTACAAAAAAATTACAAATATTGAGGGATATTACAGGGTACTATAGTACATATGGATGAACCTATTCTAATTAAAAAAACCTATTCACATATAATACATATTATAATTTTAGTTTTATTATAACTTAAGTAAAAAAACAAAAAATAATAATCCATGGGTTGAATCTCATGAAATACAAAATTATAATTTCTTAGTTAGAATAAATGGAATCACAATATTCATGAAAAAAATAAAGCATTCAATCCCTTAGGATTCCCCTCAAAGTAATGTTTGTTCCTTTTAACATTGACAAGAAATGTTCTATTTTCCTCACATACTAACTCAAAACCTCCATTTAATAAGACTCTTAAAATTTTAAAGGGTCCAGACCATATGTATTTTATCTTTCAAGGGAATAGTTTAAGCCTATAATTGAAAAAATCACTTTTTATCCATCTTTAAAGTTTATATTCTGAATCATAAAGTCATGAAAAGAATCAGTTATCTCCTTTTAAATCCTATATTTTTATACGATACCCTCATAATATATTTTAACTCACTCAACTCAATAAATCTTCTATAACAATTGGATTTAAAATAAAAGGTTGATTATTTAACAACCTACAAGAATTTTTTTGTAACTCCATAGGAAAATGAAAAAGATTCCCCAAGACAAGTCTAGAAGGATGCATCCCTATGTAATTTTTGAATTCAATTTTATAGGCCCACCAATTCCTCATATATATTTAATGACCAATCCATGTTATAGTTAGAGACATTTTTATCTAAGATTTTTTTGAGCTATCTATTAGAAAACTTAGTTTGTCAAATCAATTATGGATGATAATTAGTACCCATTTCGTGAATACAACCATAATTTCACAATTAATTATTTAAACTTATATTTCTTAAAGCTAATACAATTATCAATGATGAATTCATTAATAACTCTAACCCATTATAATATATTCTACTTGATTAATTTAAAAACACTAGATGTTATATTGTTTGGAATTTAGAAAGTCATAACACATTTAGATGCATAATATATAGCCACGAGAATATAATCATTCCCATATGATGATAGAAATGGTCCCATGAATTCTAAACCCTAAACACCAAAAATATCAACCTATAAAATTCCATTTTGTTGAATATATTATTTCCTACCCACATTTCATAACATTTGGAACTTTTAATCACTAAACAAAAGGCTCCTTTCATCCTTAAAAAGAGTATGATATTTGAAACCAGTCTATAGGACTTTCTAGTTAGTTCTTTATCCACCATCGTGTCCTCTCCATAGTGAAGAGTGAGAACTATCAATAATGGGTAAAATTGTTTCTACAAGCACAATCCACTTTAAAAATCCGCCATCACACCACTGAAAAAATAATAGGTCATCCAAAAATTAGTATTTTAATTGAGAAATATATTTCATCATTTGGTTCTATGTTAAATCCTTGTAAAGTCCTCCAATATACAATAAATTTCAAAAATATTAATACATAGTATATTATTTTATTGACACAACAAGAAATTGTTTTGTATATAAAAGAAGAAAAAATATCTCTAGGATCAATATAACAGGTACTGGATAGTCTATACAGGTGGAAATCCATCACATTTTTAGCACCAATATCATCTTTAATTTATAAATAAAACTCATACAATAAAAGAATCTATATAATAATTCTTGATTCTTACTATTTTTTTAATAATAGGTATTTAAAATAAGAATTATTAGTAAAAAAAGACTTTGGAACCTATGACGTACTGCCTAATGTTTTCTACAAAAAAATATCTAGAAACTATTTCTCAGTTTCAGTGTAGCTTCTTTAGGAATCATTTATAAATCTTCCATCATAATACACAACATGGAATTTACTTTCCTTTATTTAGAATAAAACTACCCCCAAAACCACATCACCTTTATCACACATAATTTCAAATTCCAACTTCCAGTTACGGACAACGAAGATGGGTGAAGAAGATAATTTCGCTTCAGGAATATTAAATGATTCCAAAAATATTTGATCAAACACAATGGGTGTATATTTTACCAAATGTGAGTATTAGGGTAAAGTGATATTTTCAAAATCTTTTAAAAAACTTTGGTAAAAACTGGCATGCCTCAAAAAGATTCTAATACCTTTAATATTTTTAGGCAGGGGAAGATTTTGAATGACCTCTATCTTAAAATTTTCAAACTTTATACCCCTCATTGACACCTTATGACCAAAAAAATAATTTTTGTAACCATGAATTGTAATTTCTCCCAATTAAGAGAAATATTGGTTTCATAAAACCTTCCTAAAACAAGTTTCATATTATATAAATATATTAAAAATTTACTTCAAATAATAGAGAAATGATCCATAAAATCCTCATTTATTCTCCTCATTATATCAGAAAATATAAACATCATACATATTTTATAAGTATCTAGGGAACCATATTCTAAAGGACATTCACAATTAATAAAATGTATCAAATGGTAATGTTAATGTTGTATTATCTTGATATTTTGGTGCTATAGGGATTTGGTTTTAATAAGAATAAACATCAAGGAAAAAAATCATTCCCATCCAGCCTCTCAAGTATTTGGTCCAATAATTACATAGGAAAACAATCATTTCTAGTGTAAAATTTGAGTTTCCTCAAATGAATACTAACCCTCCAATTAATTTTTTTTTTCTAACATGAGTTTTTTCTTTTTTTTCATTAGCTGTAAGAGTGAAACCTCCCTTATTTGGAATAGATTGTACTAAAATAACCTAGGAGCTATCTGAAATTGGATAAATAATCCATGTATCAAAGATCTTGATCACTTCCTCCATAAAAAACTCATATATTTTTGGATTGATCCAATTTTTTCCCTATAATCCTAGCTTATGATCATGTTCTATAAGAATCCTATGCATGCCTAATTAAGGACTTACCCCTTGATGTCATAAATAGTTCAATCAATGATAGTTTTTAACTTCATCAAGACATATATAAAATTTATTCTGGATTTTTATCTACTTTACATGAGATAATGATAGACAGTGATGTGTTATCACCCAAAAATGACTATTTCAGGTGAGAAATAAAGGGTTTAATCTCATGTTGTGGTGCTTCAGGACTAGATAGTAAATTCTTATGCTAAGGCAGAAGAAGGTCTATAATGATTTTCTTAAAGTGCATGTGAAAAAACTAAAAATATTGTAAATTTCAAGACCAAAATTTAATTTCTTCTCACCATTTTCTATAGTGTATTGTACATTTCTCTCTAAATTCATATAATATTTAAAAATAAATTATCCATAAAAATCATCCATGTGTTCCAAGAGTAATCCCTCATATTTATCAAAGTTATCTACCTATTTATTTAAAATAGGGGAAAAATTCTCAAGATATCCCTAAAATCCCCTAATCCAAATAATATTAAATTATTATTATAAGAAAACATTCTTAGCAGGAATATACTTACTGTCCAACTCTAGAAAACTATCTGAATTCTTTTCTTTAAAATTTTCAAAATGTTTTGGGGATTTATTTTCATCTTTAAAATAGGTTTATTCTAAAAAGTTTTGTTTATATAATTTTTCTTCATGATGATAAAATGAGTTCTCAAACTCAAACAACTCAATTATTAAAAATTTCACTCTAATCATAGGTTTTATGAAATTTTTAAAAACATAAAATTCCTTTTGTTTCTCCTCAAAATTAATTTCATATTACCCATAGACACATAAATAATACCCCCTAGTTCCCATGAAATTATTACTCAAAATGATAGATATTTTAATTACTCACTCTATGTTTAGAATGAGAAAATCAGTTGGTAAAAACTGCTTACCAACCCTAACAAACAAGTCATTTACTCTGCCTATGGGGTGAGTAAAATATAGGTCATCTAACTAAATAATTAAAGTGGTGAGTTGTAGTTCTACCAACTTAAACATTTGAAACATTGAAAAAGGAAGAATATTTATACTACCCCCATGGTTATAAAGACATTTAACCATAAATACTATTCTCTAAGGTTCATGGTATAACAAAAGTGCCTAAATATTTAATTTTAGGAGGGATTTTTTATAGGAAAATACTACACTCTTCAATGAAGATGTACATAGAATTTCTTTTGTTTGAAATAGTTTTTTGAGAGATTTTAAGTATTTTGGAGTATTAATTGGAAATTTAATGAATGAAATATTATCTTGAATATTTTATTAAATCTCAATCATCTTGATCATTTTAGGTTCTTTATTTTTTTTGTTTTAATTTTTTTTGAAATGTGATGGGTGGGAAAAATTCTTAAAAATAGTGGGAATAAATTCAAGTTATACTTAAAAATTTTCCATCGCTTTGTTATTTTTCATTAAAGAGTCTTTTTTATTATTTTTAGGTTGAAAAATTGGATCTATTTTAGTTTCAATGTTTCCATCCATAATTCCAAATTCATCATTTCCTAGTTTTTGAGTTACAAATTTTTTCTGATTTTTAGTTTGTGCATTCATAGGGTCATTTCTAGCTTATTTTCGAGTTACTAAAATATTTATATTTGTAATAGTTATTAAATTATGCCTAGTATTGATTTAATATGTGATAAAAATATTTCCCTTATCTCCTTAAGTAAAGTATATTTCTATTTTCTTAGGTGTAGATTATGGTTGTGTTTCTTAACACTAATTTTAGATTTATCTGTTTCATGTTGAGCCTTTTATGAGTCAAATTTCTCTAACAAATGATGAAACATACACTTAGATTCCTATTAATAATTATTGTAATCCGGTATAGGTCTATTTAGGTGTTGTCTTGAAATATTTTGTAAATGAGGGGCAATGAGGAGTCTATGAATTCCTTTTTCTTTCTATGAAAAATTGTAATGGTTCGTATAACTAGGATTATAGTTATTCAAAAATGGATCATCTATATATTGTATCCTATGATCTTATCCCAAAAAATTAACATTTTCATGGGGTTGGGAAGGGATATAAAAATTTAAGTAGTTTTTTTTTCAATGTTACTAAACACACCTCACTGATAGAATTGTTATCTTAGTGCTTGATTATTATTTTTATATCCCACATGAATAACACTTATTTTATAATTTTAGTTCATAAGGTACTCAAGTTGTAATTTAATTTCATCTATTTAGTAGTTTATTTACAACCATGAACCACTATTTTACTCTCTTTCATTAACTCTTATTCTGATATATTTTTTATGTTTAAAAATAAGAGTTAAAGTGTGGAGAATTTTCCTAATATTCGGAATTGTTTTGTCTATGTAATTTCCTCCAGCAGGTTGGTCAAAAAAGTTTTAGCCAAAAGTTAACAAATATTCATAAAATATGTTTGTGAGGAAATGGAAATAAATATGGTGGTGAGGGAACCACATAATAAAGTTCTTAAATTTATCTCAATCCTTATCAAAAGCATCTTATTCCTATTGAATGAAAATAGTGATTTTATTTCAAATTTATCCGTTCAATATTTTTGGGTAAAATTTCATTTGGAATCTAGAATAAACTATTTTAAATGTTTCAAACAATGTTTCCATTTAAATATAAAAACTATTTTCTAGAATTTCCATCATGTTTAAAATGTTATAATGTCATTTTAAACTCATCATGAATTATTAAATATAAATTAAACTACTTTCCAATATTATATAAATCTCTCATAAAGGTTAGAGATTCCTCATTAGGCATTCCATTAAATAGAAGCCTCAGTGATAGACCTGACCACTTCAACTAATAATTTCAGGATCTAGTGGACGACCAAATATAATATGAGTTTTTTTAATCTTTATGGACTTTATATTATATAATACTAAGATTATAAATATTTTATTTAATGATTTTAGGTTGAATAAGTTATTCATTTTCAATAGACACTCTATGTCTTAGGTTTTTTATTACATTTTTTTCTTTTTAATGGTTATGAAATGAAGTTTTATTCTATAGATTATGGGATCCATGTTCTTAGATTAGACCATGTATGCATCAACCAAAAATATTTATAAATGTTCAACATTATATTTTAAAACAACACACATCAAATCACAATTTGTTTTTGTAATTATTTTTGAGTTTTAAATTTTTTTCTTTAATTTATGAAGTCTTACATTGAAACAACATCATACATTTGATATATTTAATTATAAATATAAAATTAATTTATTTATAAAACCTATTAACGAATTAAAAGTGGTGAGTATGGTTTCAAACTATAGGGATAGTAAAATTTGTCTGCAGACCAAGAAAAAAACTCAAATAAGAAAACAACAAAAAACATGTATTGAAAACCAGAGAATATCAAGTGTAAATTTTCTACAATAAATGTACAAGATGTGATAAATTTTTTTAAATTCATAGTTCACAAATAAAAATCAATAGATAATTAGTGAATAATCACTGAAGAAGAAATGTGAATTTATATTGTACAGTTAAAATATATTTATTTGTTAAAGGATATATAACTGAGTCAAAATTAATTAAGATAAATCCAAACTCCTCTATGAATATATTAAACTATTGTTTATTGATTTTATTTTGTTTTTAATTTAAAAAATTCTATCAATAGAAAAGAAAAATGAAGATGGTTCACCAAAAAAATAGTCCGTCGAGTGATTTTAGTAAACTATAAAGATATAAAACACATTTTATGAAATATGATTGAGAAAAAGTAAAAGTAATTAAACTAAATCAATATAATTCCCTAATATTGGTTTTATCCAGGAAATATATTCAATATAAAAAATCATAATAAATTAAAATCCAGAATGATGAAATTGAAAAGAAGAGAAATAAAACATGGAATCTTCCCTCAATCTCCTTCTCTTGATCTAGTCTCTTCCTAATTTATTGTCTCAACCTCAGCTCTCATATCAAAATTATTTCTCTACACCACTATCTCTACACATGGTCTAGAAGTATTCTTTTATTTTTCCCAAAGAGTGTCTCCTTTATTTTCCAAAAATTCGTTGACTTAATTTTATAATCTATCGAGCCAATCATCACTACCAAAGTATAAGTGTATATACCTACAATAGTATTTTTTAAATCATTCTATCATTTCTCAGTAGATATAAATTTTTTTATTAATAACTTGTTTTCACTTGTTTACATCAACTATTAGTCATTATTCCTCAGATAATGATTAAAATTTTTATAGTTGACACTTAATTTCAATTTATTTTACTTGTATACATGCTCACAATTCGAAATTATTTAGTATGACATTTAATTACTCATACTCATATGACCTTAAGGATGACCTTCACCTAAATTTCCACTAAAAATCCATGGAAAAATATATTTTCCACTCTTCCACCATTGATCCATTTTGACTAGTTTTGTGTGTTCTTATGTAAAAAAAAATAACACTTGAGTCATACCCATTCACCTTTATCACAATTTGGTAAGGTATGGTTCATCCGCACAACCCAGACACAATGTTCGTCCTTTAGGATGGAATTTTACTTAGTCAAATTGAAACAAGTTATTTAACACCTCAAGTGAACTAATCCATTATGTATAATCCATAACATTTTTAATCAATGAATCCTCACTAACTTATTGAATCCAATAATATTATAAGGAACAAATTCTAGTGAAAAAAATCATTTTCTTTAAATTCAATCACCTATTTCTAAATCAACCTCACAATATCTATATATAATTTATATATTGAACTCAAAATTATAGTCCTTGGTTTCCATATTTAAGATGATTCTCAGCATCATTCATGGTTAAAAAACTTCACATCAGTGATTCATCAATGGAGCACTATGAGTAGGTTTGATCTTGATTAATTATTCTTTGAAATTAATTTAATTAGATTACCATGTGTTTGGTTTTTTTCATGATTTAGTGAGTCACGTTATTTTAAAATATTATTCAATCATATTTTACCCACTAATCTTATATTAATCCTTGGTTCCACTTTATTCACACATTGGATCCTCATTGGATGCCAATATCTTGACTTCCTTTCAACAACCATGATCTCAACCTCACTATACTTGATAATTTTTTTAACCTCATTGATGTATATTCAAACAATGAAACTCATATGACATTCTTATTAAAATACTAAAATAAAAAATCACGTATTAATTATCATTTTTAGATCAATTGAATTTAGTTTACGGGGTATCTAAAATCTTATTTGGGTAGAACTAAAAATTTACCAAGGAAATAGTATTATGAGGTTCAGATGAAATATCCTACAAGTGTGATTTATAAAAATCTTTTACATAGTGAATTTATAATATTTTAATGTATTGAGATAACTTCCTATATAATGGCATCAAAATTTATTATAAGGTAAAACCTGTAAAAAAAATTACACTCAAGTCTGACCTATAAATTTATATGAATTTGACAAAGTAAAAAGTCACATAGGACTTAAACTAAAAATTATCATGTGGGATGGAAATATTATCATACAGATTCATCTTCCAATAATAAATAACAATGAAAAATTACTACGATAAAGTAAATTGAATAAAAAATTGAAAAGAGACTCTATAATATATTTAAAACTGAAATTTACATGTAAAAAAACATGTCTAAAAAATATTTCAACAATAATTATATAAAATTTGAAAATATAACATTGGAAATATAAATCCATGGTTCTAAAAAAAATATAAATTCCTTCAAAATAACATTTAAACAATCATTTGAAAAAAAACTAAAATATAGTACTTAAATTTTTTTAAAAATTTAATCAAAGAAAATTAATCAATAAAATATAAAATTTCATTTTTTTCATGAAAATGTTCAAGAAATTGTATTTTCAACACAAAGTCATTAATTATAAAGTATTTATCATTAATTTATCATATAGGCATAAAAATAATTAGAAAATAATTAAAAATAAATGGAAAACTTGTTATAATTTAATTCCATATTAGGTAGCTATCAAGTGATCTAGGAGGGATCAAGATAAAATGCTTAAGTTACCTTCTCAGCCTATTTTATACCCAAATAATAAATAGAATTTGAGCTCCATCACACATATAATTGAAGCCCAAATTGGGTCTCCCAAAATTCCATCCTATGATTCCACTACTAATGGAGAGAATATATCTTTTAATCCCTCTTCTAGATCTCTAAAAACACCTATTAGTAATAACACTATAAAGATGATTTATAAGAGTAAGATTATTTTCATTGATGAGTCCCCTTATCATTCATTTCCTTTTCCAATCCCCAAAAGTCTTTTTTATTAAATGGAAAATAATTGAAAATTATATCAATAAAGAGACCGTAGAAACTTTTAAAAAGGAATATGTCAAAATTACTCTAGTTTATGTCGTCAAAAAATTGATCACCATGTCATAAATCTAAAATAACTTTGTACCCATTATTTTAAATTGAAGGGGAATAAGAAAGTAAACCTTGGAAGGATTTTTTTGACCATTATACAATTGAATATTCTTAACAAATTCAAGGATCCATGTACATTTACAATACCATGTATAATAGAGGAGATATTAATTTATGATGAAATTATTTATTTAGGTTCTTTAATTAATGTGATTCATCACTCTGTATATACTTCTTTGATGGTCATATATTTTTAACCAACACATATCATAGATTAACTTGAAAATGATATAACTACACTTTTAAATGGATTGATCGAGTACATTCTTATATGAGTGAGGAATCTCATCTTTTTTATAGACTTATATTGTAATGTCCCGAAAATTCTGTATAATTGTTTTTAATTATAGAGAATTATTACGATTCTGTAAAATTTGACGGTGTGTGATTCTGAGGCCCGGAGTGCCCGAAATGATCCGTCGAAGTTTTTTGATATTTAATTAGCACACAAATTAAAGCTTAACAAAACTTCGACGGATCATTCCATAAACTTCAGGACTCAGAATCACCTACTATCAAATTTTTCGAGCTCATAATAATTCTATATAATTAAAAAAAATTATACAAAATTTTCAAGACATTAAATTCTCCCCGCCTTAGGGATTTATATCCCCGAAAGCCACAACAAAGGAAAAACAACCAAAAGAGGGTACTGAGCACGAATCTGAGCCTCTTACCCCCATGTTCTCTCCTAGAGGTTCTTGTTCCTCCAACGTATGTGAACCAGAGGTATCGAATGCCCATAAAGGACCCGCTCTTGTTGATCCTCAATCTCGACTAGAACCTCCATAAATGTCACCCCATCATCAAAGTCCAACTTGTCATGGTCAATGATGTGATATGGTTTATGCCCGTATCTCCTCAGCTGGGATATGTGGAATACATCATGCACCCTCTCTAACTACGATGGAAGAACCAAGCAGTATGTTACATCGCCTATCCTCCAAAGTATCAGAAAAGGATGGATAAACCTCAGTGATAACTTGCCGGCTCAGCCAAATCTATGTAGTCCCCATCGAGGAGAGACTCGTAAGAATATGTGGTCCCCATCCTAGAACTCCAAGGGTCTCCGTATCCTTTTAGCTTAAGACTTCTTCCAACTCTGTCTAGTATTCATTTGCTAACAAGTGAGATCCTGGCACATCTTCACCACTCCAGGATGTACCGCCAGAGGGGACGTATGGAACTCCCCCAACACTTACTCCTATAGCACCACTGGTACCATTGTATGTCCTATGAAGAGGATGACATGCTACCCACCTTCAGAAAATCCATCAGGTGCCTGTCCTATAGATATCTAAGCACGTCGAGCCTTTCAATTAGTGTTCCCAAGCCGCACCTCCCCGACTCGTTGAAGGAGTGGGGAAGTGACTGTCATATACTAGAGGTATGTTGCTCTATCTCTATCCATGAAGGATGTCTACAATACGGCTAGCTGCTCTGTCGCCTCAATCAGAAACTGCAGACCAGACCTCCTGATGAGTGCATTTGCTGCCATGTTCCCCTTCAAATGATTATAGACTATTTTAAAGTCATAGTCATGGAGAAACTCTAGCCATCGTTGTTGTCTCAAGTTCAAGTACTTCTAAGAGAAGATATTCCTGAGACTCTTGTGATCAGAGTATACTTTAAAACATTCACCCATCAATTAGTACTGCCACATATTTAGTTCAAAAACAATTGATGATATCTCCAGGTCATGGGTAGCATAGTTCTACTTCTCAGTCTCTATCTCAGCTTCTAAAAGCTCTTCTCACACTTCTCCATCCATAGGAAAGGTCCCCCCTTTTCGTCAAAGCTAACAAGGGTGCCGATACCCTGGAGAAGTCGAGTATAAATCTTTGGTCATACCTAGCCAAAATAGAAGTCACTCCCCCTTCAGAGAGGTAAACATGGAAACATATTTTGAAAGGATTCCCCCCACAATTTGCCTCTTCTATTGGGAACTGAGAACTCAAAACTCCTACTACCACGAGGGTAAGTCTAGCTGAATCAAGAGTGATCAGTTTCACCCTTCTATGCATGAGTTTATACTGCGCTGCCTGGGTTTCCTTTTTCTCTGACCAAGGAAAATCCCATTCCAACATTTTAGGTAAACCACAACCCTTTTTCCTAATATAGTCAATCTGAGTATGAATAGTGGATGTCCACTCTATACCCAAACTAACGTCTCAAGGCCTCAACGCTACCATCAAGAGGTTCCAACCGAAACTCTATCCTCAAGGGTCAGATCACATAGTTGGCATATGTGTGATTATTGAGACTCCTCCCAAAGGTATCTCTAGAAGTGAGGGTCAAGTCAATAGATTAACAAAAAACTATAGGGTTTGGAAAATATTCGTGGAAGGAAGGAATGTTTGGTACCTATGTCCATTAATAAGGAAGCTAATAGTAGACACATATCATTTATTGAATCATTCCTAGAGCCCTTGGGTCACACTCCTTGACCATATGCAGCTACTCCCTTCCCCTATCCTCCTGCTCTCTGAGCCTAGTGGGGACCACAAATGGGGGTGGTTGTAACATGTCATGATGTACACCTCCTCATGCTACTCACCTAGATCTACTTCTATGTCTGCATCCCTGCAGTTTCATCTATCCCTAACACTTATTCTTCCTGAAACATTTTTTACGCGCACAAGCCTCTAAGACTGGCGCCAGTTTCATGCTTTCCCACTTCTAAAATTCACTGGCTATATACTCTCAGCCAAAGAACATTCAACCACAGAGGTTCTCTCTATCACAATAACATATATAGGAATGCATAGAGAAATAGTGTTGGCTCAGACATTCTTAAACACACTGTGCTTGAAAGTCTGAGACCCAAAGCACTGATCGTATCATATTCATCGAGTACCATGAATGATTGGTACAACTCGATGAATACTCAGATACTGACATGTCATCCTATTGAAGCTGTAGAAGATCTAGAGAACTCTCCACCAACTTCTCAAGCTAGTACTCAGCTGCCTGTGATTCGGGCTTGCCTCAGAACCTGAGGGGTATTTGACGCTGAAACTTGTGTAAGGAACTAAGCCTAAATGTGTCCCCTACCAGTACCGCCAGTTGTAATTTCTAACCAACGGGCAATGATATAGACAACACACTAACCGAAGGTACTATCTCAGGTAACGGTCTACTTTCCGAAGCCTCATCACTATGCGGACCATCCACAAGGTCACTCACTGGAAAATACTAGAAGCTAAAATCACCATATGCTCTACTGGTGTCTCAAAAAGGTGGAAAACTTTAGACATAGCCTCCAGATAGTCCTCAGCTACCAGGGAATCTGTCTCTCCTCGAAACCTCAAAGGCCTCTGTCACTGGAACTTGTATAACGTGCTCAGTCAGCGTGCATCCTATTCTGGTGGGGTTGGTGGCAATGACCGTCCAATGGGTAGTGGTGCTGCCGGTACACCACCCGAAGGTGCTAATGCCGTAAGAGGGCCCTACACGGAGGCCTCATCCCTCAATGAGCCATAATCATGTAATCTATCAAGAAACCTGGGTAGCTATCTTTTTGGTGTCATCCTGATAAGGAACGGGTGCGCCATGGTCATTAAGTTATACCTGATGAGTTGACTCCAAAGAAATCAAAAGAAAAACTTTTCAAAAACACACACAATCAGTGTTTTTGTGCTCTAAGTCAAAAATCAAAATTCAGGGTTCTGGTGTATGAATACGTTGGTCGAAGCACCAACAATGGACTCCAAGAACTAAAAACGACACTCATAACACTTAACACTATTGCTTCATAGAAAATATCAGAGCCCTTGTTCTTTGGTAGAACTGAACTCCTCTGATACCACTTTGTCACGATCGATCCCCCGGGGCCCATGCCATGACTACCCCAAGCCTACCTTCCATAGGATAGGGGATGGAGACTAGTACTGAAAGGAATACTCCCTAAAATGGGAAGGCATTTCCTTTAATCTTGTACAAAAACATAGTCCAAGAACATGATAAGAAGCAACTGTGAAGTAAAATGCTGTAGTAAAAGAGTGTTGAAAGTAAAAAGGGGCGGGGATACAAGCCCAACTATAAAGGTACAAGTAAAACTGAAAATACAATATAATTGAAATAAAAAGGAAATCAGCTAATGGTTCATCCTCCGAGGTTCCTACCTGAAGGGTAGGTAGAGATCGTCTCCTCAGCACTCCATGTCTGTCCGTCTCCTCCGCGTCACGTCACACCGAAATGGTCCACCTTGAAGCACCATCTAGTCTTGGATCCCTCAGCCTCGATCAATGTTGTACGTTGTCTATACAAGACACAACAAGGTGTGGTGAAACCCGTGCAGGGGTGTGTATAATGATACTAAGTAGGGACCCTGAGACCCTGTAGGTCTCCTAAAGTTCCACAAAAGAAAACCACAATGCAAGACATCAACTCTACTTAGATATATTCCCATAAAAACACCTAAGTTATTAATATATACACATATCATACATGAAAGAATAATATCATTGGGTAACACCATGATGGTAGATTACCACACAAGTAAAGTACCACATAGCATAACCTCAATCAAAACCACAAGTTAAAGACAACTCACACCACGGTTTATTCAAGGGGTAGAAACAAGTAACATCCCCAGTCACACTGTCGAACACCTCACCTGCTGGAGAACTCCTTCTCTATCGAGTATAGATGGTCAGCCATGTCACACAGAGGCACTTCCCACAAACCTTGGACTGCTGTGGTACTCCTCCTGTCGAGTATTATGGGTCTACCGTGTCACACAGTGGTGCTCCCCACCGTGGGTCTGCTGCATCACACAGAGGTGATCCCCCTCATGGCCTACTGAGGTACTCCTCCTTTTGAGTATCGTGGGTCTGCAACGTCACACAAAGGCTCTCCCCACAGTGGGTCTTCCGTATCACACAAAGGCACTCCCTACTGGTCCAGTCGAGTCACTCTGAGTTGAAACGGTTAGTAGTCATAAAGTCTCGGCTAGTCGTCAGGTTTCGTACATATCGCGCTTGGGATAACTGCTCCTAAAGCCATAGATCATACCTCAACCACCCTGAAGTTCCCAGAAAAAGTAACCCCAAGGTCCGTCACATCAAAAGGGACCCAATGAAACAGATGGCATGTCAATCAGACGCTTGGTCTGTAAGTTATTAGCATTTCTGCTCCGAGGGCCCGGTTGGATTTGGGGTTCGATCCAACCTATACATACTCCAACCTTATCCAAAACTCAATTGGAGTATATCAAAATTACTGTATCGATCTAAAGATTTCGTCGCCGCAGATGGTTCATCAAATGGATGCCCGGTTCTCAAGTTATGGCCAAAAGGATAATACTGGGCGCAGATGGGCGTTGGTCCGGTCCGACCTGGCCCGATTCGGGTCTAGCCGAGCCTACGAAGGGGACGGCCCGGCCCAGCACATTGGTGTGGCCCACTGGTCGCGGCCCCCAGGCAGCGCGGTCTCTTGCGGTGCGGCCCGCTCAGCTGGCAGTCTGCCAAGGCGGGGTCTGCCGTGACCGACAACCAGGGGGAGACGCCCCCCTGGTCTTCCCGAACGGTCTGTGGACCAATTGGCTACTAGAATGGGGGACCCACCGAGGGGTCCCGCCTGGTGTGGCATAGCCGGCTGGAAGGCCATCCTGTCTTCCTCCCAGGGCACAGTCATGCATCGCTGCTCCACCATGGCCATCTGGATGTCGGTCGCTTTCAACCTCCACCGCGGCCAAGAAGTTGTGGCTTCTTGCTCCATCGGTAGCACGGACGTGCGCCGCCACTCCACTATACGGTCAACCAGATTCTAGCCGCCACCCTGATCCTCCACGACCGATGGGTCGCGGCCTCCTTTACAACCGGTGGCGCGGACGTGCGTCTCCCTTCCTCCCTCGTGACCGGTCGGGTGTCAGTCGTCGCCTTCTTCCGCGAGCCGCAACAGGTTCGTTCCAAGCCTGAAAAATTAAACGATCACATATTTGCGATCCTTGCCTCGAGGGATCCGTGTCCATATATTGTTCTTAGAAAAACTCTGGGTTTTTAGTGTCAATAAATATTAGGCGTTGAAGAACGCATGAAGAACACACGAAGAATAAAAAGAAAGAGGAGCAAGTTTTATGTGCGGGACGATGACCATGTTCGTTTTTCCATCATCATCGTGAATTTAGGATATGAATAATCAATAAAATAAATTCAAACATAAATAAAACCCCTACATCAACCTGCAATAATTATTCCCAATCCCACAAGAAGAAAACATCCATGGATCAACTAGTTAGTGAGCTAATCCGTGTTCTTCGTTTAGAAGAGAAGAAAATGAGAAACAATAATCACACAGATTTAAACCCCTACCTTGAACGTTAGAGAATCATCCATGCTTGCTGGTGGACCGTGTTCTTAGTTCCCCCGACCGGCTCCCAAAGACGCCACTCACACATCGTCCATTGGTGGTTCGATGGAGTCCGTCACCTCCCGTTGGGTCAGCTTCATCTTCTAAGGTTCTGGTGTCACGACATTCCTTCAGCAATTCGCTGCTTGGTGATGCAGTGCCGACACCTCTCCCCAAGCTCCATATAAATATGAGAGGGGAAGGGTGTGCAACATTCATGGGATTAATGGAGGCCCATTAATTAGGAACCTTCCTAATTTACCATGGGTTAGGTAACTTAGAATTGAAAGGTCAAGCCATTTTTTGACTTGACACATCACTGGTCCCAACTAACCACTCATCCTTTGGAGTAATAGAATAAAAATAAAATAATAAAGTTATTTTATTTATTCGATTAAAAAGTTCCAAAAACTAAATTTTTCTATGGACCTACTACAATCGAAGTTAAGGTATCTTTAAGTTAATATCGGCGATGTGAGTTCAACAGTGTCCTCAGATTTCAATTCTATGCACCGGTTTAAAAGTTACAAAACGTTGCTTGCGCGTTTACTGAACGTACCCGAAAAAATTTTCAGAAAATTATTAACAGTCACCCTCGACCCACGCTGATTTAGGTTAGGATCTTCCTAAGTAAAACACGCCCCAAGGAACCCAACGGTACTCTCTTATTTTCAATCCGAGTTACCGTTTAAATGTTATGTATTTTACAATAAAATAATTGTCACTTAATTATTTTATTTATGACCAAAAACTAACTTTCACTGGTGGCTTGCGTTGGAAAATGTTAGTATCTTCCTAAAGAAAGCATATCCTCATGATTTCAGTAGTGGTATCAGATTTTTAATCCAAGTTACCATTTGTGAGTTATAAGTATTTGAAAAATAAAATAACTTTATTTAATTATTTTATTTACGGTTATGCCATTTTTTGGTTTTCTCACTGTACACTTGCGCCGACTAAACTTAAGTCATGCCTAAGGTAAACATGCCATCCTAAACGCAATGGTGCCCTCATATTTTTAATCTAAGTAACCGTTTAAGAGTTATTACACCTTTTCAGGAAAACTGCTTACGCGCACTAATTAAAGCTTAAAAAAACTTCGACGGATCATTCCAAACAATCTGGGCCTTGGAATCACGCGCCATCAAATTTTACAGACTTGTAATAATTATATATAATTAAAAAAATTATACAAAATTTTTGGGACATCAATTTGTCACGAACCGTCCCTCGGGGCCTATTTCGTGACTACCCCAAGCCCACCTTCCATAGGCCAGAGGCTAGCGACTAGCACCGAAAGACGTATTCCCTAAAAACAGGAAGACGTTTCCTTTTTAACCTATAAAATCACACAAATAAGAACAAATTAGGATACAATCTCAAAGTAAAACTATATAGTAAACAAGGTGTGTACATAAAGTAAAAGGGGACAGAATACAAGTCCAACTGTAATGTATAAGTAAACTGAAAAGTACAAGTAAAACTGAAAACAGCTCCTGTGAACACCCACTAAGGATCCTACCCGAAGGTTAGGTACAACTCTTGAACGATTGTCTCTACGATACACCTCTTCTAAAGTCCACCTCTGATCTACCTCTAGTCTTGGTACTCACGTCCACAGTTAGCATTATCCGTCGTTTTCACCAAACACAATAAGATGTGGGAATAACCCATGCAGGGGTGAGTACAACAATACTCAGTAGGGACCCTGAGACCCCGTAGGTCTCCTAGAGTTCCACAAAGGAAAGAACACAAAGAAAGAGTCCAACTCTACTTAGGTATATGCCCATACATATACCTAAGTTATCAAGCTATACTCATCTCATACTGGAGAGAATTATACCACGAGGGTAACACCACAAATGTGAATTATCACATAACATAACCTCAATCATAAGCACAAAGTAAAGACAGCTCACACCAGGATTTATTCTAGAGTAGTAACAAGTAACATTTCAAACACCTCTACTACTAGAGAACTCCTCCTCTATCGAGTACAGTTGGCCTGCTGCATCACATAGAGGCACTTCCCACTATCCTTGGACTGCTGAGGTACTCCTCCTATTGAGTATCGTGGGTCTGCCATATCACACAGAGGTGCTCCCCACCGTGGTCCAGTCGAGTCTCTCCAAGTCGAAACGGTCAACAGTCGTCAAGTATCAGTCAGTTGTAGGGTTTCATACGTATTTTTCTTGAGAGAACCACTCCCGAAGCCATAAGTCACAATTTTTTTAATTATATATAATTATTATAAGTCTGTTAAATTTGACGACACGTGATTATGAGGCCCTGAGTGCCCGGAATGATCCGTCGAAGTTCTGTTAAGCTTTAATTAGCGTGCGCAAGCAGTTTTCTTGAAAAAGTGGAATAAATATTAAACGGTTACTCGTATTAGAAATATGAGGGCACCATTGTGTTCAGGATGGCACGTTTACCATAGGTGCGACTAAATTTTAGTCGGTACAAGACTACGGTGAGAAAACCCAAAAATGCAAAAACCGTAAATAAAATAATTAAATAAAGTTATTTTATTTTTCAAATGATTATAACTCACAAACGGTAACTCGGATTAAAAATATGAGACCATCGCTGAACTTGTGAGGGTATTATTTCTTTAGGAAAATACTAATATGGGTCGACCTAATCCACCAGTGAAAGTTAGTTTTTGACCATAAATAAAATAATTAAGTGACAATTATTTTATTGTAAAATTCATAACTTTTAAATGGTAACTCGGATTAGAAATATGAGAGTACTGTTTCATTCATTGAGGTTTTTTTCACTTAGCCAGAGCCTATCCTCAACTAGTGCGGGTTGAGGGTGACTGTTAATAATTTTCCGAACTTTTTTTCGGGGACGTTTAGTAAATGCGCACGCAGCATTTGGTATCTTTTGAACCAGTGCTCAGAATTCAAATTTGAAGACACGTTGAACTCGAAGCGCCGATATTAGCTTAAGGAGACCTTCACTTCGACCATAGTTGTTCCAGAGAAAAAGTTATTTTTTGGAACTTTTTAATAGAATAAATAAAATAACTTTATTATTTTATTTTTATTCTATTCCTCCAACGGACGATCGGTAAGGTGGGACCATCGACATGTCAAGACAATAAATGTCTTGAACTTTCAATTCTATGTAACCGCACTATTGGGGAATTAGGAAGGTTCCTAATTAATGGGGCTCCATTAATCCCACGAACGTTGAACACCCTTCCCCACTCCTATTTATATGGAGCTTGGGGAGAGGTGTTGGCATTGCTTCACCAAGAAGTGAATTGCTGAAGGAATGTTGTGACGCCAAACCCTTAGAAGACGAAGCCGACCTAGCAGGAGGTGATGGATGACATCAAACCACCAATGGGCGACGTGCAAGTGGTGTCTTTGGGAGCTAGTCACGGGAACTAAGAACATGGTTCACTAGCAAGCACAGACGATTCTCTGATGTTCTATGTAGGGGTTTAAATATGTGTGATTATTTTTTCTCATGATCTTCTCTTCTAAACGAACAACGTGGATCAACTCACTAACTAGTTGATCAGCAGATGTTTTCTTCTTGCAGGATTGGGAATACTTATTGTAGCTTGATGTAGGGGTTTTATTTATGTTTGAATTTATTTTATTGATTCTTTATATCCTAAATTCATGACGAAGATGGCCAAACAAACATGGCCATCGTCCCCCACATAAACCTTTCTCCTCTATCTTTTTATTCTTCGTGCGTTCTTCGTGTTTTCGTCAATGCCTAATATTTATTAACGATGGAAAAATGAAGTTTTTCTGAGAATGATATATGGACATGGATCCCTCGATGCAAGGATCTCTAATATGCGATCATTTAATTTTTCGGGCTTGGAACGAAGCTGCAGCGGCTCACGGAACAAGGCAGTGGCTGACACCCGACCGACTGTGAGGGAGGAAGGGTGACACACGTCCACACTGCCATTTGTGAAGGACGCTATGACCCATCAGTCGTGGCGGAGCAGGGTGGTGGCTAGAATCTGGTTGGCCTCCTGGCGAAGTGGTGGTGCACATCCGCGTTGCCGATGGAGCAAGAGGCCGCGACCGCTTGGCCATAGCAGAGGCCGAAAGCGGCCAGAATCTGGTCAACTGTGGTGGAGCAGCGGCGCGCGACCCCAACATTGGGAGTAAAACTGGCTGGCCTTCCGGTTAGCTGTGCCATAGCAGGTGGGACCCCTAGGCGGGTCCCACATTCCAGCGGCCAAATGGTCCATAGACCGTTCGGAAAGACTGGGGGGTGCCTCCCCCTGGGTGTCAGTCACGGTGAACCCCACCTCGGCGGACCATCAGCTGAGCGGGCCGCATCGCAGCGGGTCGCATCCTGCGGGCCACACCGCAGTGGACCGCACCACAGAGAGCCGCATCGTAGCAGGTCGTGCCGCCCGACGGGATGCGCCATGAGGTCGTGCCACCGGGCCGTGCCAATGGGCTGGGTCGGGTAATCCCCTTCGCGGGCCGGGCTGGACCACGACCCAATGGGCTGGGCTCACCAAGGCCCAGGCCATCCGAGTCGGACCTGAATTGTTCCGGGGCGACCCAAACCATTTTGTGTCGGCCCAAACCGGGTCGAACTGGACCCGGGCCCAGTATTACATTTTTAGTCATAACTTGAGAACTGGGCGTCTATTTGACAAACCATCCATGGCGCTGGAATCCTAGGATCGAGATAGTACTTTTGATATACTCCACTTGAGTTTTGGATAAAGTTGGAGTATAGCCGGGTTGGATTGGACCCCGAATCCAACCGGGCCCTCAGAGCGGAAACACTAATAAATTAAAGACCGAACATCTGATTGGTTCGCATCTGTTGTGTTGGGTCCGTTTTGATGTGACAGACCTTTGGGTTACTTTTTCCTAGAACTTCAGGGTGATTAAGGTATGAACTATGGCTTGGGGATAGGTTCTCCCAAGCGTGATACGCACGGAACCCTGTGACTTGCTGAGACTTTAAGACTGATGTCTGTTTCAACTCGGAGTGACTCGATTGGCCTAGTGGGGAGCACCTTTGTGAGATGTGTTAGACCCACGATGGGGATCGCCTTTTTGAGATATGGTAGAACCACGATACTCGAAAGGAGGAGTACCTTAGTAGGCCACGAGGTAGAGCGCCTATGTGTGACGTGGCAGACCCATGGTGGGGAGCGCCTCTGTGTGACGCGGTAGACCCACGATACTCGATAGGAGGAGTAACTCAGTAGTCCAAGGTAAGTGGGAAGCACCTCTGTGTGATACGGTAGGCCCACTATACTTTATAGAGGAGGATTTCCCCAGCCGCCTAGGTGTTCGACAGTGTGACTGGGGATGTTACTTGTTTCTACCCCTAGAATAAACCATGGTGTGAGATGCCTTTAACTTGTGTTTGTGATTGAGGTTATGCTATGTGGTACTATACTTGTGTGGTAATATACCATCATGGTGTTACCTTGTGGATTATTCCCTGATGTATGAGATGTGTATATCTTAATAACTTTAGTGTATGTATGGGAATATATATAATTATAGTTGATGTCTTGATTTGTGGTTTTCCTTTGTGGAACTTTAGAAGACCTACAGGGTCTCGAGGTCCCTACTGTGTATCGTTATACTCACCCCTTCACGGGATTCACCCACACCTTATTGTGTCTTGTACAGACTACATACAACATTGATCGAGGCTGAGGGATCCAGGACTAGACAGTGCACGGAGGTGGACCATTTCAGTGTGACGTGGCACGGAGGAGACGAACAGACATGGAGTGCTGAGGAGGCGATCTGTACCTACCCTTTAAGTAGGAACCTCGGAGGGCGACCCAATAGTTTTTTTCCTTTTTCTTTCAGTTGTATTGTATTTTCAGTTGTACTTGTACCTTTATAGTTCAGCTTGTATCCCCCCTTTTACTTTCAGCACTCTTTTACTACAACAGTTTACTTTACAGTTGCTTCTTGTCGTGTTCTTGGATAGTGTGTTTGTACAGGATTAAAGGAAATTCCTTACCATTTTAGGGAGTATGACTTTCAGTGCTAGTCTCCATCCCTTGGCCTATGGAAGATGAGCTTGGGGTAGTCATGGCACGGGCCTTGGGGGATGGGTTGTGACATATATATCCTTGATATGGAAAATAATCAAAACCATAAAAATGTACCTCTCATTCTTGGAAGGCCTTTTATCAAAACAATGATGACAATAATAAATGTTCACAATGGAATATTTTCCATGGAGTTATGGGGAGAAAAGTTAAAATTAATTATTCTTATTGAAATTAAACACAAAGTTTTGGAGAAATCCACTATTTATATTTATTCTATAGAAGTTCTCCATAATGAAACACAATCACAATATTTTTTTCTTGACCTCTATTATGTGTTGTTTTCACTCTTTGACACATTAGGTCTTTCATGTTTTTACTATTTCATGTGTTTTAAAAAATGTAATGCTTGTATTTTATTCATTGAGTGTTTTCAATAAATGGTACCCATGGCCATCAATGATTTGGAGAATATCTTTTTTATTGATTCTATTTCTACTAAGACTAAATATGATTAAATAAATTTTTTCATTGACTTTAATCCACCTAAATCCCCTCTCTCAATCCAAAAACATTTGGTGTTAGAATTAAAACAACTTCCACCCAATTTAAAATATACCAATCCTAAGGGTCTTGACCAATTTTCCATCATAATTTCTAATAATATCTCTCCAATACGGGAAAAAACTTTTAAAAATTTTCTGAGAGTATAAAAAGTGATAAGATATAAATAAAATAAAATTCTATAGATTAATTCATCTTTTTCACGCACTATATAATTTTAGAGGATGATGCCAAACTTATCAGGAAAGGTCAAAATTAACTAAATCCCATCATCCTTTAGGTGGTAAACATAGAGGTCATTTAATTTCTTATAGTTGGGATCATATATCTAATATATGATAGCAAATAGGTTATCATGTTGTAATTTTTTCCTAATAAAATTAGAATTACAACAGTGTCAAATTAAAGTAACGATTTTATTCCCACACATGTGGAAAATAGTCAAATTTTATGTATTGATTACCATTGAATTTATCAAGAATCATTCAAGGGACACCTCCACTCTATTTCATTTCCCAAATGTTAGAAATACTGGCTAATAATTCCCATTATTATTTCTTTTATGGTATTTTGGGTTATTTTCAAATCTATATATCCTCTATAGATCTATAAAACTATATTTACTTGTAAATTAAGACTTTTTTTCATATAAAAAGATATAATGCTTTTATATAATTCTATTAAAACCTTTTATTGTTGTATGATTAGTATTTTATTTGAGTTATTGAATAATTTCATAAGAGTTTTAATGGATCATTTCACTATTTAAGGATCTTCCTTTGATAACTATTTATCATAATTATGTTAAAACCTCTAATGATGCATTGAAAATTATATCATATTAAATTATGAGAAATGTGATTTTATGATTTATTAGGGGATATTTTTTGACTTCTCATCACTAGGTATGAAATAAAAGTTGATAAATAAAAAATTTAAAAAATTTCCTCCCACCCAATATCCCTAATATATTTACGTGGTGTGGTCTTTTTTTGTATACATTGGTTTTTAGTATGAATTTGTTAAATAATTTTGTAAGATCACACTTTCCTTTTATCAAATTTTGGACAAAAATTCTATGTTTTTTTGGATGATCATTATATGGATGTTTTTAATTCACTAAAAAGAAGTCTCACATCCTAACTAATCATTCAACCACCAAGGTGGGATCTCCCCATCAAGATCATGTGTAATGACTCTAAATTTTCAGTTGGGGTAGTTTTATCACAAAGGGTTAAGAAAGCCCATTTTTTCATTGTATATTATTCTAGAACCATCAAACTATCCCAATATAACTATATGAAAAATGAAAATAACTTATTTCCATTATTTTTTCATTGGAAGAATTTTGTTCTTGTATTCATTGGTCAAAAGTCATTGTGTTTTCTGATCATGTTTCTCTTTAGTTTCTCCTTTATAATCCTAAAGCTAATCCATTATTCATATGGTGGATTCTACTTATTTAGGAGTTTAACCTAGATATTTTAGATAATTAAGGAATGAAATTTTTTTAACTAACCTCATTAGTAGAATTTCCCCATGTTTGAAATACCATATTATCTCATCCCTCCATATTGGGGAGTTCTTCCTTGATGAACACCTTTATAATATTGATGATATTACCTGTTGGTATGTATATATTACGAATAAATTGGTGGAATATTAGGTCCCCATTAATCTTATCATTGAAATACATCAGTTTTTTTCAATAGAATACATGATGGTAAATTTAGTGTGATCCATACTTATAGAACATTTACAGTAACCATATTTTTTGAAGTTGTATTCCATATAATGAGTTCACATCTGTTTTCAACCGCAGCGAGGGCGATCGCAGCGAGGGCGATGCTCCGCTAACCCTACGGCGATGGCGGCCGCCGCGACCCCTTCCCCCATCGGGGGGGGGGGGGGGGGGGGGTCTTCACCCCCAACTCATGCTTCAGGAGATGCGAAATCGAGAGTCAGAGATTGATTTGGATCCTCACCGGATGCAGGTTTCTTCCTCCCCGAAATTGAAGTTTCTCCGAAGGTACATGGTTGCGTTTCAGGTCAACCTATTGTCCCGGTTTCGGTGAAGTAATTATATGAATCTTCAGTGTTACTCTCCTCAGTGCTGATCGTGAGGTTTACGAGGCGGCGACCTCTTGTGGAGAACTTCGACAAAGCGGTCAATACAGATTGTGGTTTGAAGAACCGTGCGCTTGTAAGTATATTGGGTTCACGTCAATTCCTCATTTTGTTTGCTGATGAAGAAGATTTGGGTAGGTCTTGGTTGAGAAAGATAAAACCCTTTTGTGGCCTGCCTTTTCACTTACTTCGCTGGTCTTTTGAGGCACACATGAACCATGAATCTCCTTTCATGGAAATTTGGATTCAATTTCCTGGACTTCCTCTGCCATTTCAGAATATTGGGTTGCTGAGCTCAATCGACAACTCGATAGGGCGATTTATATGCAGTGATCAAAGAACAACTTCTCTGTCTCATCCATTATTGGCGAGAATTTGTGTGGAAATGGATCTCTCAAGATTTCCGCCAGAGCTTGTCTGGATTGTAGTTGAAGAAGAGTACAGGTATGCTCAATCGATAGTCTACGAATCTTGGACTCCATTCTGTTCATTGTGTCATAGGCATGGTCATGATGAACATGGTTGCCGAAGGATGTCTAGGGGTGGCCAAGGCTCTGATACTCCAGCTGTGCCAGCGGATGTTCCCTCGAGAGGAGGTGTGGTCACCATTAGTGCTGAACAAGACAGTGATTCGCCTGCAGGCCTGCCTCAAGATTGTCATGCTCCCTCAAAATTAGTTGGGGACAATGATCTGCTGGTTCAGGGGTTTCCTTTAGGAGAGGTAGATGATCCTTTGTCAACTACTGATCTGGAAGATAAGAGACAGAATTCTGTCAAGATGCGTACAGACTTAGGAGTACAGGTGGAAGTGAATGAGGTTAGGAGGAAGGAGAACATGTCTGGAACTGTGGTGGCTACCCCTCCAGAGGATTTGGAAATGGCCAACTGGGAGAATGGTGAATAGAATGGCCTGAGCCTTGATGCTGCAATAAATATCCATGAACGGGACAAGGATGGGCCCTGTAATCTCCAATATATGGGTAGGGGACTTGAGCACCAGCAGGACTATGGTGAGCCTGTGATTGCAGTCCAGAATACTTCAACCAGTCTGACTGAGGTTAGGGTGGATGATGATATACCATTTTCCCCAAATCGATTTGCTGTACTGGAAAGTTCAGATGGAAGAGTATCCCAGGCATGGGTAGATGAACAAACCACTTGCCATCAACATAATGAAGGTGATATACCAAACTGTGGTTATTCCCATGGAATGATTGTTGGATAGCTGGGTGGTGGTGAGGCGGACCCAGAGGGGGTCAACATGGTTGTATTGGATCAGGTGACTGAGGAGGTTCCAACTCAGAAGAACAGTGTGAGTTGTAAAAAGAGGAAGGGGAAAAAAGACTACTCCTTGCTTCCCCCTCCTTTGGAGACCCGCTCTGGGAAGAAACTACCAGTGTCACTGCCCAACGTGGTGCAAGAGGATCACCAGGCGTTAACCAAGGGAAACGTCAATGAAATGGTAAGTTCTACTGCGAAGTTAAGGACTAGAAAGGAACCTATCCTTTTTTCTGAGGAGGATATGGTTGAGGAATTTCTGTATTTTGACATTCCACAGGAAGAGTTGGATATGATGGGAAGAGATGTAAGAGTGGAGGTCAACCAAGAACAAGAAAAGTGGATTGAAAAGAAAGATATGATCTTAATGAGAGGCTTCAACGACAAGAAAATCGACAAAGAAGAATATATCCTCACTTAGGACAAAATGGCGAACCGTTTGGAAGATGTTATTGGAGAAGATCCTGAGGCTAAGGTATAGCTAATGCATTGGAATCTCTACAGGGAAGAAAGAAATAATAGGTTAAGGCTGTGTTTTGGTAACATTTCTTTTTCTTATGAGGCTTTGCCCTCGGTCTGATTTGGGAAGTGCAGTCTGGACTTCCTCATTGGGCTAGAGCACTCTACCATTTCCTTTGCAGGTCATTTGGGATATGGATGATTTTGAGGGATGGTAACATCGGGAGGGACCATGCTTGCATGGGATCGCCGAGTGTCCAGCTTAGGGATGGTGGTTGTTATTGTTGCATGTATGTGGTAGTTCCTGCTCTTTCCAGTTTTTGTTTGGGTTTTTTAGGATGTCTTGTTGGACCTTTTGGTTTATCACTTTCTCCACAAAAGTGTTTCCTTAATAAAAAAAATAATTTTCAGTGATTTCACATCTGTTTTGAGTTTTTTACACACTCTAGCCTGTGGGAGACACTTTGGATCCCAGTTCATAGCTTAAAATATCTTTTAATTAGGACTTTATTAGTCCATATTGTGTATTTATTCTCATATATATTCAAATCATGTTCCTAATGTCAATTTTCCAGGAATATCTCTAATAAGATTGTAATTCTCCAATAACACATGTAATTTTTTAGATATTTGACGCATGGGGTGTTACTTCATGGGTCATTTCCCTAATTCATTTGCATTTTTTACTTCCTTTTTTTATTGACTATGTTTCTAAATTATTGGATGTAAATTTAATAAGGAATTATTACTCTTGAGTGGTCATTAAATTTATGAGTTCTTAAATTTTTAGCTGGTTTGGTTTTATGAGGTTTACCATTTGAGATCCGGATTGTCATTTCTAAAATTACAACATGAAAAACTTTCTATATAAGTATTGTGATGTCCATAAATTCTCTATAGTCTATCAAACCCAAACTAATGGGAAAGAATAAATTTAAAAATGGGGATTTAAGAAAATATCTGAAAAAATACTATAACTCAGCATGAAAATTAAATTATGCACTTAGATGATTCACTGTGTGTATACCATATAAATTTTAAAATATATAGTGACCTACATCTTTCATACAAGATTAATACATAATTTTTAAGATAAAATATATAATAATAATAATACAATTCAAAATTTAAAGGTTTAATATCTTGGGTAAATCAGGTTCGTACAACATTATCATACATAAAACATTATTATTTTTAATATCTTCAAAACAGTCCTCATATTAGCTTTCACATTCTCTGTAGTAGATTTAATTATCTAAGAATAGAAAATAGGAAAGGTTGTTACAAATTATTAGTAAGGGGAGGCATAATAGGAAAGGAACATGATGCATGAATAGATATATTACATGAGTGAGAATAACCATCATCATCGTATCATAGAAAATGATAATCATTATAGAAATGAGGTAATAATTTATAAATGACATGAAATGTGGAATATAAAAAACAATTTAATACTATACTATTTTGGAACAACCTAATATATAAATTTTGAATAAAGTTAAAATTATTTTCATGCATAACATATAAGTATAAATCATTATTTTATAAAATCTAAACAAAGATAATATCATGTTCACACATAATACACATAATATCATGAGATATATCACATTAACCAATGTATTGGAGAGATATATAATTCTATTCCCACCTATCACATTATAATATGATCATAACCATGCATACTATAATGAAAATTAACTTATATCCATCATAAACATGAAATAAACCCTTAAGAAAAGAATGGGTTTCATAATGGTGTTGTAAGGAACATATATATGAGTAAAACGTGGTAGTTCTTCAAAATAAGAAACAAATTTTTTTTAGACATTAAATATTAGCATAAACAGATTATAGGACGTGAAGAGAAGAATAAAAAAACTCAAGAGGAATCAATGAGATGTTTTATAAAATAAAGTCTTCTTTAATTATTTTAATATATGGCTTAGAAATAATCACAATGAAGTAGAATAATGAATATATATAACAACCCAAGAAAAAAATGTATTTATTTTACATCATTTAAATAATTTAATCTTTAAATCTCTCAAAATTTCAGGATCCCATAAATGGAAGGTTTAGTGTCTTTGAGGACCAGTTACATAGGAAAATTATTTTACAAAAAATTAAAACTTTTCTCAATAATCAAACCAAAATAGACTACCTTCTAGACTTCTCATAAGTTACACTCATCTTTATGACCTAGGGGGTGAAAAAACAAGGAATGGATGAGATCAAACTTTAATCATGAGTAATGATAAATGTTAAAATTAAAATATTAAAAGTGATAATGAGATGATCATCCAGGTATAATTATGATACATAATAATTCATACCCAAGAATACATAAATAATAAATCATGGAATAAGTAATGATATAACGTAAAAGTATGGATTGTTATAGAAAAGAGGAACAAAATTTAATTGGAAATATTATGAAATGAGAAGAAACTTAGAAAGAAGGAATAATAATAATCATAGGAAATATTTGTGATAAAACTCATCATCCCAACACCATTATGAACAAACTCATTATGCCCGCACAATTAACTGTGTGAAAACACATTATGTTCTTGACTTTTTGAAAAATTAATTATTTCCAAGAATTTACATCTCCTAAGATATCAAACATATCTAATGAATTGGTGGGATTTAATAGTATTGAACCATATTAGGGCGTTATCATACCGAAACCTTCTTAGGGATTTATTAAAACCAAACCATCACATGAATTTATTGGACCCAAACTATCCCATAATTATCATCCATACATAGGTTTACCAAATAACAAATCAATCCAGAATCATAACTTAAAGAACACAAGGAATGAAATGGGTTTAATATTGTTTACTAATGGCATTGTATAACGTGATATCAAATGTTGAAAAGTTGATACTAAAAATTCATTCACCTAAAAGGTATTTTTCATAAAAGAATTTAGAATGCGATTTATAAAAATAACTCTACAGGAGTTAGGTATTTTGGATTTAAATAGGAAAATGAAAGCAAAATGATTATAGAAAAAATCAATTGAAAAACAAGCATAAATATCCATTTTTGAAATGTTTGAGAACTCTTTAAAAATGTTTTCTTTAAAATGAAATAATTTATGATTTTTAAAAAAATATAAAAATTACTCCTTAAAACCAATATGGTTCATAGATTTTTTTATAAAGTAATAATTATTTCAAAAAAAAAAAATTCTTTGATAAGAAAAAAAACACTTATTTTTTTTATTTAAAACACAAGACTCTAAAATCCATTTTAAAATCAATAATTCATTTTTAAAATAAAAATTATATTTTTTGGAAAATATAAGAATATTTCAATTTTTTCAAAATCATCTATTGTTAAAATCATTCTACAAAACCAATTTTGAAATATGGAATAGAATCTTCATAAAGGATACCACTCATATGATGAGGGAAAATGTAATTTGTTTTATAAAAAGTTTTTACTATACTCATAAAATACAATTTATAGGTCACATTGAAAAGTCATTTTGAAAAATGTAAAGTGGAAAATTTTAAAAGTATTTATTTAAAAAAAAATTAATAATTGATCCCTAAAAGTATATAATGGTCTTTAGTGGTAATATGGAGAAAAAGATAGTACATATGATCATGGAAATATTTCTTTATTACTTTGAAATAATTTTGTTAAAAACCCATATAAAACAATTGAGAATAAAACTTCTTTTTGAATTGAGGAAAATGGAAATTTAAAGGTAACCTAGGATAACACATATTTGAGTTTTCAAATAGAAAAGAGAAAATTTTAAAAAAAAAGGAAAGAATATATAAGTATGGGAAACCATCATTAAAGAGGATGCTAATTACTATTAACAATGATATACTTTTTGAGGAAGAAATTCATCAATGTAAAATATTTGAATTTAAAATCCATTCTCCCTAGTGATGAAGAGAAAATTCCATGAGATAAAATATCAAGGAAGAAGCAAACAAACCTAGAATAAATAAGTATAATAAGTATTATTATAACTCAATTAAGGGAGTTGAGTTAACAAAAATCCTTTAAACCTTAATTTACTTTTAATTGAAATACATTTAAATAAAAAAAATTATATGGATCTCTAAACCCTATGAATTACATGAATATGGTAATAGATATTATTTAGGTAATAATCACACCATATCAAAGATTTAATAGTGTATGATAATAAATGTGTCTCAAGAAATTAAAATTTTAGACAAATAACTGCTTACATTGTATTCCCGCTTACTTGAACACTCTCTAACCTTGTTGAGAACTTAAGATTTCTCTTAGAAATATCCTTGGAAATAGTGGGCTTAATCAATTTAATTGATACCAAAGGATTATAAACTTGAGAGAATATTATAAGAGGATAAAAATGAAATATTTTTAGGATGAGATTTAAAGGAATAAGGGTGACAGGAAGGGATGGAAATATTCCCCTTTTATATGTGAAAATAAGCATAATTTTGGGAGTACACCTTACTTTTCAATAATGAATTGTCACTATTCAATGGTTAAAGGTTCCACAAGTGGACAATATTAAGTGGATATATTAATTGGTCTGAGGTTTCTCTCCACCACTCATTTTGGATACCACATAATGTGATTTAATGTCTTCTCATGTTTATTTTTGTAACTTTTACCCTAATGTACTTTTATCTTGGTTATAAATTGTTTAACTTGGTAATTAATTTTAATAAAAAAAATAAAAATAACCTTATTATATAATCATAAAATGATGAATTAAAAATTAGAAATCATTCTATAAAATAAAATTTATATGGGTGATAAATGTTTAAATAAATTTTTTATTATTAAATAAACAAAAGTATTGTGGAACTAAAATCAAGACAAAACCAAATTTTATCATAAAAATGTTTTATTTAAAGAAGTGACTGAAAACCATTTTTAAATTGGAATAAAATGTTTCTAAATTTATAAAAATTAAATATTGGTTTTATAAGTTAAAAATAATATTTTAAAATATATATTTTTACTCCTTAAATAAATATTTAATCAATTAAAATGTTTTATACACTTTTAGTTCTTTCTCATATATTGATAAAAACATAAAATTTAAAGTTTTGGTAAAAATGTATTTTCAATATATAATTAAGAATTAATTATTTCATAAAAATCCCAAAAAATTATCATAATAGAATATTGTCATGATGAATTAATAAAATATGTTAATTTTTTAAATTTAATTTCAAAATTTCAGAATTTTCCCATTATATAAAATCATAAAATATAATGAAAAATGTTTTTTGTTAGAGAATAACTTTTTAAAATACTAGATTTTCTTATTATTAATTTTTATAAAACACTAATAAAACTAAAATTAATAAATAAATATTATTTTTTATTAACATAATAATTTAACAATAATATACTTAGTTTTATTTTATAAAATGTACAAAGCATAAAGGAAAAACTTTTTGTAAAGTAGTTTTTTGGAAGAAAATAAACTGATTAAATATGTATAAATCTAACTTCATATATGCATATTTAATAATTTAGTTACCATTATTCATAATCAAAAATTTTATGGACATGTTTTAATGGTCATATTTTTATCTAAATAAAATATATCCTGATTTTGTTTTATTTTAGTTTTGTGTGTAAAACAAGCTATTAAGTATTTCATTTTTTTAAGGAGAACATATAGTAAAATCATGGTTTTTTTATAATATAAATAGGAAAATAAAATGTAAATAATATTAAAAGTACATTTATAAGGTATTTTAGAATAATCATAGGGAAATATAGAAGAAAATAGGGTAATCCAAAAAATGAATTGGGTTTGAGAGTTCCCCTTTACTTAGGTCCTAGTTTATTTTATCACATTTTTTCACTAGTGTAAAATTATTAAAACATGAATATATAAGTGAATTTAATTCATTCTTTTCACTATTGATAAATTAAAATCAATGGATTTTTATCTTCTTTATTAAAGGTGAAATGTGTAAAAAACCCAACTCTAGTAACCCATATCCAGTGTCTACTTTGTTATATTGACATAAGATATAAGGTATCTCATCCTAAAGGATTTATTAGTTTAGTAGTATTAAATAATTAGATAAATATTTTATTCCCATTTTATATTGGAAATAAAATATAAAATATAACAAAAGAAAATGCTTATCATGCTTGAAACTAATTCAAATGTTTCTTCTTCATATCATAGGGAAAGAAAAAAAATAAGATCGATCACAAATGATCACTAAGGGTAAAGTAAAATGAAATATATTATGATTAAATAATTCCTAATCAATATGGAAAGGTAAATAACTAGAAACACATTCCATTTAATCCAAAACTTGAGCACAAAATACATCCATTTATAATATAAATACAGTAATCTCATGGATAATAATAACTGAATTGTCAATGAAGAAAATACTGAATATTGGATACCATGGTCTCAAGCATCATTATTTATTAACCGCAAAGACCTTCCACCAAGATAGTTTAAACTATGGGTATGAATACACTAAAAACCCATTTAATAAGGATATCTAATTGGTTTGTCTCATGAAACCCATTAATGCATTTAGGGGATATATAGTTCTAGGCCCCACCGATTACTCCATTTCTAATATAATACTCATATATTGAATGAACAATTTAATTAAAGAATAATATGTCTTATCCATAAATATATGTATTAATTAAATGATATGAAATATTATTATTTCACAATCAATCAAATATATTTCATAGTAAAACACCATATGTAGAAATGGTATACAATTTTTGAAATGATCATATCTATGATAAAAATAATATATATATTTAAAATAAATGTAATGTCTAATGACCATAAGAAAGTGAATGTTTAAAGAGAATTTTAATGACCACAAAATTACAATGAGAGAAAATATAACCATCAATTCATTATAAATATGAGTTTTATAATAAAATCATGTTCTTTAGAGAAATAAAGAAAATGGAAGAAAAATATTAAAAAAATATTCAATTAAAGGGTTTTCATTATAAAACCAATTAAAACAAATGTAATAACATAAGATTATAAAATAGTTTTTCTAATGGGAAAATCCTTTAATTCCATATATGTTAAAAAATATACATTCATTTTTTGTCCTTTATTAAGAAAGTTGAAAATAAGCCTTTTAAAAAACATTAGAAAGATTCCTTTAAAACCTTGTAAAAATACAAGTATAATTAAAAATGTCATTAAAATTTTATTTCTATAAATAAAATGGTTTTTAAAAAAAAATTGAAAAATATGGACATGGAATAAAAATATACCTGATCAAAAAGATAAATAAAATAAAATATTATTTTAAACATTTATTTGATTGATTAAAGTGAAAAAGAGTGGAAAAGTTAAAATAAAACATGTTAAATCCGTAAATATCCATATGATAAGAAAATAAATGGGTTTTATGAAGGATAAACTATAAGATTTATTTAATGAAATAAGATAAATCCTAAATAAATGAGATTTTAAAATAAATTCTTACCTCTTTGGTAACATTAAAATTTTAACCCATTGAAAGAGTAAACATGAAATGAAGATTTAATCATCATTAATACATAGATATGTATGTTAAATAACTCAAAGTGGAAGTATATACACCACATAAAAATAAATAGGTGCATAATACCAAATATGCCTCAATAGAGTGGAAATTTAGAAGAAATCCATTACCCGACGTTTTTACTTAGTTTAATGTGATTTAACCTCCTTTATAATGGTTTTCTACATGATATTAATTTATATAAAAATCATATAAATATTTATAATATCATAAATGAACCTCTTGTGACATCTTATCACCCATTAATTTTCAATATTTCATTATTTTCATTGTTTCATGGGTTAACTCATTTATTTTCTCATACATGTTTTATCATGGATGTTTAGATCCTTGTAATTTGATTATGGATCCATAATCTACATAATTTTAGTCACTATATAAATGTAATATATATTTATTAAATATACACTTATTATTATCCATGTAAAGCGTAAATAAAAAATGGATCATATAAATTCATGGAGGTGGTAGTTCACACATACTCATAAGAAATGTTATCATTTTCCAAATGATTGTAAGTGTAAATACCCTAGCTCTTATATAACAGAGATATAGGTTAATTTATTACATTATAATAAGATACTAGTGATGACATACCAAAGAAATTAATATTTTAATATTCTTGGTAAACTAGATATATACATTCTTCCCATATTATATAGGAAATAAAATATAAAACATAGAAAAAGTAAATATTATGTTTCCTTGAACTCATTAATAGGTTACTTATTCATATCCTAAGAAAAGAAACCAAAATTAGAGAAATATAAAACACTCAGTAAGGGTGATTTATAGAGGAATCTATCATGGATAAATAAACAACAATAAATATGTAAATGTAAATAACTAAAAATACATTCCATTTAATCTATAACTTGAGCATGAAGAATAGTATGGTGGGAATAAATGATGATAAGACAATGACATATAAATAATAACATGATCTTAATGTGTATCCATGGATATCATAAATAATAAAATAATCACATGGACATCAATAACTAATTTCATAATGATATAATGCATAAAACTGAACATCTTAAACATATCACTGAGGCCTTATGCCAAGACATCATAAACATACCATCATTAGCTTATTCCTAAAAATGTAACATAAATGTGTAAGTACATAGGAAAATTATAAAACTATTTTTGTATCAAGAGAATTACCGATGTATCAAGGAGATATAAAGGGCCCCACCCATCACTTATTAAGTCAAATATATTCATTACATGAATGATGTGAATAAAATAATCAATATAAACACTCATATCAAAAAAATACCATATGAAACCTTGATATTTTTCTCAGTAAAATTGATCATAAACCATTTATAAGAATATTTTGAATAATATCATTAGATTACATCTCAATAAAATCATATTATTAACCAAATAATTTTGATATAGATGCAAATACTTTAAAAATATTACAGGAAGTTTTCTTGAGAAGAATACCATTTTTTTAAATAGCTTATTAAAAATATAAATTTTTCCCAAATATTAAGGAATGTTTTTCTTTGAAAAGAAACATTTAAACCTATAAAAAGATCTTCAATGTTAAGAAATTATGTTCGTGTTGTATAAGTTAAAAGAAAAAAAGCTTCCAAATATTTGTAAAAAAGGTAAAAAATTACCTCATTCAGAAAAAAATTCCTTATAAACCATTTTGTAAAAAAGTCAAAAATGGGTAATTTTTTTTAACAATTCATTATATAATATAAAAAAAAATTATTTAAAACATTTTAAGGATGATATTGACATTGAATAAAAATATTTCTAATCGAATAGAAAATAAAGTGAGTTTTCTTAAAAATATTATTTTTGTCTCTTGAGTATTAAAAAGAGGAAAGTGAAAGTAAAACTTAAAAATTATTATAAATAACCATAACCTAAGAATTTTTTTGGGTTTAAAAAATATTTATTATATAATTCCCCCAACAGAGACTTAAACATAAACAATCTTGAATAATAATGAGATTTTGAAAGAAAAACTTACCACTTTGGTAACTTTTGAATCCTAATCCTCATAAAATAAATATCTTAAAATTAATATTTAAATAAAATAAATATAAACTTAATCATGATATATCATACCAATGGGTAGTATCTACACCACATGAAAGAAGAAAGTGGCGCACACGACATATATCTTATAGAAAAAAAAGTGAGATGAGAAACCCTTAAAAAAATCTTATCATTTGAGTGAGAATTTAATTAATTAAGTGATTATATGTAACAAATGTAAATACACAAAAAAAATTATCTATACAAAATAATACAATTATAGGTAATTTCAAACATAATCATGTCATAAAATAGTCAATGAAGTAGATGTATAACCCAATGAAGGAAAGTTGAGTTAAAAACCTCTTACCACAGGTCCGACTCATCATATATGTTCTCCATCATCTTGAATAATAAACTAATATTAATTATTTATTTATTAATATAATTTTAAAATTTTATTATTCCATTTATTTTATTTATGACATTGTTATATTTATTTAATTAATTAATTAAGTTCACATTGTAAGTTTTGATGATATTCGGTTCATATGTGTAAAATGACTTTGGTTGGTTGACTATAGTAAAATAGGCTATTATTAAATGATATATATATTAATAATCATGAAATAATTATAATTTTTATACATAAATTATACTTTAAAAAAATTGTGAAATACGGTTATGAAAAATGATATACGTTACAATAATGAAGACGATAATCTATACATATACATGAGTATCATCATCATTTTTTAATGATCATAATGAAAAAACTAATTATTTTTTTCTTTCAATAATGATCATTATATCATAAATATAATATTATATTTAAAAATATTATTTATATCATCCATAATATGTTGTAATGGAAAACGAATCACATCGCTTTGTAGAGGTGGTAGTCCACACATACCCAAGAATAACATTATCATTTTTCAATGGATGAAAATGTAAGAAATTAGATGATATATCATATTTTGAGAATTATAAATATTTCATGAATATAATATATAAATAATAAATTCATAATTATAATAAGCTGTAAGAGGGAGTGATGAAAAATGAATGACACCGGTTTTTGAGGTGGTAATCCGTTGTACACACGAACGACGATTTCATTTCTCATTTTATGGAAGGGGAGATGGATATAGGTTTTGAAATTAATATAAAAACATATAAGTATATGAAATATACTTTTTTTATTGATTTATTATGTTTTAAGAATATTTTAATGAGTTAGAAGAAGAAATAAAACTAAAATATTCAGTTAAAAGCTATATCTCTTCTTAGAAAAACCTCCTTTTATTTACACCATAAGCCATATAAGGTTGATAAGTTTCACAAAATAAGACCCTTAGAATGTGGTAAGGGATGTCAGGAAATGGATTTGGGTATGGATTGGAAAGACCAAGTGGTTTTTGAAGTGTTAAAAAAAGAGGAGAGGGGTGTCCTTTTATAATGATGGGTGGGGAATTCCTTGAATTTCTTAAAGTATTAAATTAATATAAATAAATTTTCTTGTTAAAATGTATACAAATTGATATAATTTCTAGATAATATGATGATGATTTATCTCATAAAATAAAAATTGTACAAGTCTGGGTGATTTTTTTCCGTTATATTTTTTTAACTCTCTATCAACCCTTTTGATGATTTCCACAATAACATGGTTTTTTACTCTTTAAGGATCAAGATAGTTACTATAAAATAAAAATTGGGCCATAAATGGAACATGGTTTATATTTTCAACCATATACCTAAAAAGTTTCATAATATAGTATTTATATGAATTTTAAATCATTTAATAAAATATCATTAATGTCATTATTGGGATTATTCATTTAATTTGACTTTAAAAACAACATGAGAATAATGGAATTATAATATAATCATTTTAAACATCTCTAAAAATCTATATTTATCCAAAAATTTCATGTAATATAATAAATAATTCAAATTATATTAATTTTATTTTTTTATAATAATTTATTTTATTTTTCTATTTATTTAATAAATACCGTGTCGGTATTGCATAAGCATTTAAAGAAATTATTTCATCACTAAATTTTTTAAATAAATTAGCATGATAAAAATAAATAATTTATATTTCAAATAAAATTTTATAGAAAAATATATTTTGTTTTTATCATTGTAAAAAATATTATAGATAGTAAAAGTAATAAAGTAGTACTTCTGACATTATCATTTACTTAAATATTATAAAGGTATAAATCAATGAAATATTGAAATCAATTTTCATATTTTAAAAAATTTTATGAAAATGTATGAACTACGCTCATCCAATTAGATTAAGGAATGTTTTAGAGGCATTTTTTAGTCTATATTATATATTTTTTTAAATTAATTACTTGATTTACCCTTATCATGGTGATAATTATTTACCACTATTACTATTCAAAATTACAAAAAAATAAATTCAAAGGGAACTATTTACAAAATTTGGACCTTTGAATTCAAAATATCGAATCAATTTCTAAAGATTAAATTTCTAGAAATGGATGAAACTAATTTAATATTAAAATGAAAAACACAATGAAACATGTTTTTTTAGAAAATTGCTTTTTTATGTATAAAAAATGTTTTTATACCAAATCCAATCATAAAATTGATTAAAATAAAATTAATTGGATTATTAATAATATAATAGAACCAATTTTATTTTGAAACCATTTAAAAATAAATAAAAACATTTTAAATTCTTAAAAAAAATATATAGTTTTCAATAAAAAGAAGTATTTTTCACTATTCATTGGAAAATAAATATTTTCTGAAGAATCCCAAAAAAATCACCCTAAAATAATTTTGATATGAATATTTAAAAAAATATATAAATTTTATTAAATAAAATTTATAAATATTTCCAAAATTAATTATAATAGTTTCTCATAAAAATCAATATAAACCATTTTTAAAGAAAAAATATTTTTTAGAATAAAATGACTTTGATAAAAATTAAGTACTTATTTTCTAAGAATTAATAAATATACTTGTATTGAGTAGTAAACTTTTTCATAATGTATTTGATCCTATTAATACACTCCAATTCAGATGTTAGTTTATAACTTCAACATTTAAATAATAATATTTCTTAGTTCCTTTTGGTTTGGTGTTTTATGCCATATAAGATATAAAAATAGTGATCTTTTAAAATAAAACGGTGTTATATTCTCACCTTTTTAATAAATTTCATCCTCATAATTTTAACTTGTGCTTAGTAATCAAGAGTTTAATATTTTAAGATACCTTTGTTGAAAAACCATATTGTAAAAAGGGTTAATAAAAATTCCTCCTAAAAAGAGGGAAAGATAAATACAAAAGTCATCTAGAATAACACAGAAATAGGTTTCCAAATATAAGAAAATTAGGGGTAATGAATATATAGACATAGATAAGTAATATAACTCCTAGGGAATAATATAGGGTAATATATAACATGTTTACATAAAAGCTAATGACCAAAAAACCATAAATATACGATGGGTGAAAATACCATTGATTTATTAGCAATGATCATAATTGGATAAATTTATGATTTTGATATCCTTTTTCAAGAGTTTATGAATTAATTTATTATCTATACTAAGAACATAAATAAATATTCTTACTAAAAAATTATAATTTCCACATTTAATTAATTTCCACCATAATCTTTTCATTTCTCTTGATAATGAGTATTCAATACAAATTTTTCATTTCTGAAAAATTGAATTAAAATTATAACAGATCATATAATCTAAAAAAAGATAAAATGTTAATCCTAATATATTTAAATTTTAACCAAAATTGAAATGGTTTACACAAGGTAAAGTGATATCCAAAATGTGGAGACCATTATATGAATAAATAATACATTTTACTTCAAAATATCCTCTATAATACCAATGGTTTAACTTATATTATTCTATAAATAAAAATTACCACATCTAAATTAACCTTAATAACCTTAACATTAAAGAATATTTTAACCTCAAAAGTAATCTCATACATTTTAACTTACATCCCCAAAAATTTAATTACATTCTTCCTAAATAACCTTTCATGTTAAACCACGTGTTAAACCCAAATGTTATATATTACTCAACCTAATGAAGCATCCCCAAAAATATCATTAATATCCATGATAAATCACTATTTAATCTTAAAATTTCATTAATCAAAGTTAGACTCAAACCTAAAAGTAAATCCTTATATTGACTAAAAATATCTATGAAAATATCCAATGGTCAAAGAATTAATTTTTAACCCTCAATAATAACTATATCACACAATATAACTGATCATAATTAACATAAAATTAAATTATATACTATCTCAAAGGTTTATTTAAACCTCATTAGGGTATTATTACTAAAAACTAGTAAAAGTTTCAAATCACCTTAAAATCCTATCACTTAAAACCTCAAAATAGATATGTAGGATTTTGAACTTATGATAAACCTTAAAATTATAAATTCATGTTAGTATCCACAAATCTTAAGTTTACCTCATATCAAGATATATATGCTTCTAAAATATATCAAAATCCTTATTCATCATATAAAATCATAAGATATATCCATAAATCCAAAAAATGAAATAAAATTCATCAAAGATGAGCTAAATATTTTTTTCATCAAATCACTAACCAACTTCAAGGTCACCAATGCTATCCCATTCAATTCATTAATTTCAATCATCTCTTTATCTCAACTAAACATTATCAAATTACCAATAAATCAATTTTATTGGTTATCATTACCTTTCGACATATATTTTCAAATCCTAAAATAAAGTATATTGTAGAACAATAATTATATGTATCATGATTTTTATATCCAAAATATCATTGTTATAACACTTATATAATATATTTCTCAAATCCCAATGCATAAATAATTTAATCCTTACACTTTAATAATTAGAATAGCGTATTTGCTTCCGTGGTCTTGCAGTTAACCCTTGGATTAGTGAATTGTCATGGATAATTCCCTTATTACACATGCATAAGATATTTGACAATAAATGGATCCTTATAATGAACTTTATATCCAACTGTCAAAATCCTCATTTTCATTGATATTTCATTGATCTATACCCATATTTTCCACACATAAAACATTTAAAAATACTTTTAGACATTATCTTGGGTGTATCTTTCTATATTTTTTTTGACATAAATGAAATTTAGCTTTCTTTCTTCAATGGACTCCTCCACCTGATCTATCAGAAAAATCTATATTTATATTATTTATAGAGTCTAAGAGTGGGTTAAGGTGTATGTTTTTAATCATATATCATGATAATTGATTAGGAATGATCAAAATATCTTTCACTTCATTCATCATCAAATTTTTTTTCTTATAGTCACTACATTTTCCATCACATTTATTGTTAACATGATTCCTCCTAGTCTTAACCATTGAAAAAAACCAAAAAGCACAATATAAGAAAAAATAATCATATAGGGAAACTATATAATATTGAAAATCATTTATAGGATTCCTAAATCATGAAACCTAATTTTCTATATAAGACACCTTTAACCTATTTCATTCATGGTTATCATATATTCAAACCCTTCATAATGTTTCATATAAAAAATGTGAATTAACCCATGCATATCCCCTGGGAGTGTCAAACCAGGTGAATAGTAAAGTTTCACTCACCATGTACCAGAATGATGGATAATATATACTTGACCACCTATTTTTGGGGTTATTATTCCAAGATGAATCTATTCCAAAACAATGTACACTTTTAGTATCCATAAAATGATTTATTTCTAGTAAACCCACATAAAATCTATCTTAAAAAAATTCATGATACTATATTAGACTTATCCTCAAAGTTTTTCATAGGGTTATGTTCCATAATCTATGTTTTCATAAATATAGTTCCCAAGGTTTCTAATAAACTTCCTTTGAAATCAACTATAAAGACCCCAACTCTAGTATCCTAGAGACGATGGTTACTTTATTATATTGGAATAATATACAAGTGATCACATCTATATGGAATGAATAGTTTAGTAGTATTGGTAAACTAGATACATACATGATTTCTATATTACATTATAAATAAAATATAAAACATAGTGAAAGTAAATATGATTCATCATTGAAATCATCCAAATATTCCTTCTTCGTATCCCACGGAAAGGAACCAAAATAAGGGTGTTCTTAGATTCTCTGTAAGGGTTATTCACTAAGTAATCAATTATGGATAAATAAGGCATAATCAGTATAGAAAGGTAAATAAATAAAAACAAATTCTATTTAATCAATAATTTGAGCATGAAGAATTATATAGAAAGAATAAATGATGAACAAATAATGTCATATAATTAATCACATGAGATTGAAGATGATCCATGGATATTATAAATAATAATATAATCAAAAGGATATTATTAAATTATTCCATAATTATGGAATAAATAATTCCATACATCTTAACATACTATCGAGGCATCATACTAAGAAATCATAAACATATCACTAAGGCCTCATGATAAAAAATCATATATAAATGGGTAAGGACTTTTCCAAATATCCAAACTATTTTTTTTCATGAGACCTAATGATGCATCGAGTGGCTGTAAAAATCCTTGCTCATCACTTACTAGGTCCAATGCATTCATCATATGAAAGGGGTCAATAACATAATCAACATAAACATTCGTATTAAAAAAATCCAATGAAAGGATAATATTTTCATCAATTCAAATAATCAAAAATCATCTAGGAAAAATTAGTTGGATGGTATCATTATATTATATCCCCGTAAAATCATAATATTTACCAATGAATGTTTATATATATGAAAATACTTTAAAAATATCAATGGAATATTTCTTTATTAAAATACCATTTTTTTAAATAACTTATTCAAACTCTAAAAAAATCCTAAATATTAAGGAATATTTTTAATTTGAAATGAAATATTGATACTTTTAAGGAAATATTAAAATAATTTAGTGGAAATGATAGAAAAAAAATCATTCTGTATAAGTTAAATGAAAACATTAAATTCAAACTTTTGTAAAAAAATGTAAAAAATTACCTTGTTCAGAAAATGAAAAAATATTCCTTATACACTATTTTGTAAAAATTAAAAAATGGGTAAAAATGTATTTAATAAATCATGGTACAATAGTAAAAACATTTTATAATTCATTTTCTGGATAATATGAACATGGAATAAAAAATTCTTGACCAAATATAAAAAAGTGGGTTTTATTACAAACAATATTTTGATCTCTTGAGTACTTAAAAGAAGAAAATGAAATAAAAATTATAATTTTCAAGAAACTAGAAGGGGAAAAAATATTTTGGGTTTAATATAGAAAGATCATATAATTCACCCAGTAGATACTTAAACATAAATAATATTGAATAATGGTGACATTGTGAAATAAATCCTTATAGATTTTATAACTTTTTAATCATAATCATAATTAAACAAATAACTTCAAATAAATATTTAATTACCATTAATATAAATAGAATCATGATATATCAAAACAATGGGGTAGTATATACACCACATAAATGAATAAAGTGGTGAATATGATATCTGTCTCACAAAAAAACTGAGATGAGAAACCCTTACAAGGATTGTATCATTTGTGTGAGAATATAATCAATTAATTGATTCTATATAACAAATTTAAATCCAAAAAAACAAGTGTAAATATAATATAGTATAATTATAGTCCATTTCATACAAAATCACGGCATAACTAGACAATGAAGTAGAAGTATAACCCAATGAATATAAGTTGAGTTATGAAACCCCTTACCTCCAATATGAATCATCAGATATATTATTTTTCTTCTTGAATAAAAAATGTTGCGTCCCAACCTAGGATCCACTTAAATCATTCACTCTAGGTTTGTGGACTACTTGGCCTTAGGCACACCTCCCCATGCCTCAAAGGATACATATTAACAACAAGGGTCTGATTAGATGTTAGTGGGGAGATTATACCCTTTGGGGATGGAAATAATAAAGGTCATATGATAATAAAACACCGAAGAAGAATAAATACCAAAATCAATAGAAGTTATAAAAGATAATGATAAAAAATAAAAAATTAGTATTTATCCATATCAGATAAATTATACAAGTAAAATAGTCATATAAGAATAGACATGAAAGATCGGCCAAGGAAGATCATATAAAAATGTATTCAAATGATCAAAAGAAACTCTATCTCAATGAAAATAACCACCATGGTCCTTATACCATTCATCCCATACACGCATGCATCCCTGATCATTATGGTCATGAGCATGAACATGATCCCTGACCTGATCTCAAAACCATTAAGTCTATATTCATCCCTAGGGGCCCATGTAGGGTGTCAGTATGAAGTCAGTAGGCCAAAACAAACATTTTATTTCTTAAATACATAATTATATATTGTATTAATATATAAAAAAATAGAAATAAATCAAACATAAAAATTAATAACTCACTCCATTTGTGCTCAATAGCCATAAGTGAGTGTTTACTTGCTTTAGTTAATGTAGATGTGTCTCTGAATGTATGCTCTAAAATATATATTTTCATATATTATATGTTTAAAAAGATATATCTTTGTTATAAGGGACCATTTTCTTGATTCCTAGGCATCCACATATGTATATCATACCCAGATAACTCTTAGGATTGTTCTATAAATATATCATGGGCACCTCATGCTACCTGACACATCATGTTCCTCCAATTGAGTAACCAGCATCTCTTTATCATGCCCATTAATATGTCCTAAGTCCCTCATACCTCCATTCAGAAAGTCACTATTAGGTTAATATCCCAACATCCTGAGGTAAAATGATATCCATCCTCCTATATATAAAAAATCATTATCGACTCAACAACCTGATGTCCTGAGGATGACATTATCCATCCTTCAATATATAATAGGTCATTTTCAGCTCAATAGCCTAACATCCCAACTCATAGTGATATTCATCATCCAATAATTCAATCCTATCAACCTAAAATATAAACAGTATGTCTAATCCCCCAATAAATGGTCTCAAACACCATCTTAAATATATTTATACCGTGATCACCTCCTCCATAACGAAGGTACAACACTATCCCCTAAGATATTAAATCTATAGAGTCCTACACCCATAATGAGTGGTCAAAACCACCTCAACTAAGTCCAATATATGTGCACACGACTCCAAAAACAAATTTTTCCGACAATGGTGAGTGCAAGTCACAAAAATACCTCAAAAACACCATTTTGAAATCTCATTACCACATGAAAACCTCATCACCCATTCATGGAATGGTTATCACCATCCACCTCATCCCGATGGTCATATCGCCTCAAACTTGATGGTCAATGACATCCCATGTATCTTAGACCACACCCTCATCCTAAAAAATCTCATTATCTCAGTCCCAGTTATCAAAAACACCTCACTACCTTAGGCCATGCCTATTACATTCCCATGGAACTCATGAATTCATATAAAAATTTAATTAATTAAACAATTTCAATATTCAGAATAACCTTCCCAACCAACCACAAGCCCCATATATGGATTAGAATATCTATATAGTATAGATCATTCCCATTTTCTTATTATAACATTAATTCTACAATTTAATTACAATCATTAATTTATTACAGGTTTATCTTGGACAACCCATATATGAATATCTAGGTATACATCCTATAGCATGTTTATAAAATCTACGAAAGATAGGAAGCAGCTATCATAGACTCGTATGTGTTCACTCTTCAAATATAATCCTATAATTTTATTCATATCAAAATAAAATGAGATTTTAGACAAATTACATGAAAATAGGTAAAATGAGATCACACAGAATTAGAATTCCAAATGGTGAAATAAAATATAAAAGGAAGAAAAAGGAAACAAGGGATTACCACTACTCATCAAACACACCCAACGACATTAAAATTAGAGATCATTTGATGAAAATAGGTCAAATCCTAAAGGTAGAAGAAAAATGGAGGGAACCCCTTGTTGTGCATGTCAATGGAAGAAGAAAGGAGGATAAATAAGAAATAAAGAGGGAGGGGTAGATTTTTAATTTCACACCTTTATATGAACTATATGGTTTGGACATGAAATTTATATAACTATGAACCAACCATGTGATGCCTCTATCCAAAGGGAACACCCTTTAAAATAGGTTTCATGGTTTGGCCAGACTGTGATCCAATCATGCACACTCATTGCCCAAGTCGTACTAAGCGTGTGGGCTAGGCCACACAGTTTTTCAAACAGTGTGTATCCCATACACACCCTATGTTAAAAAATGTATATATATCACATGTCCATACACCCCACCTCACATGTTTTTTCTAATAATTCTCTAATTAAAATATGGGAGGCAATGTTTCCCTTTAAATGATTCACATTTCAAACAAACCATATGCCACTTCCTACACCTAAAAAATGTGTTTTCAGGGCCCAATGATCTTGAAACTCATATGAACCCCTAATCCACTCACTGATACTCAAAAATCATCTAAACAACATACTAACACATTTAAATTATTAAAAATACACTTAAAATACCAATTTAGAAGTTTTCCTATCAACCAAACTTAGAAATTCAAAATTTAACAGGAGAAATGACCTGTTCCAAAAAAAATCAGGATATTAAGGTCTCCCCAACATACAATAGACCATCCTCAAGCTATGAAGTTTCATGATGAGATGTTACTAAACATACCAATCTCATAATAATTACCCTAATATATCCTATTTACTCAATCACAAGTCAATTTCTCTTATGGCTCTCCCCACCTTAGGAATTACCTACATGGTTTTTTCCCAACCCAAATAAATTTTTTATGGTCAAAACCATCCATACCCTAGAAATATATGTCCACAAATTACCTAAATTAATTATTTCACATAATTAGGTGTTTATTACAAACCCATGTAATACATGACTCCCATAAAGTCTTACTTCAGAGATGATGCCCCAGAGTTCCCACATCACATTTGATGCTCGAACTTTAGCACGTTAACATGATGCCCACAAGATCCTACATTAAAACCGATGATAAAAATTCTTTCATCACATATATATAAATTCATTCCAAAAAAGTCTAAATGCCTATGCAAATCATATAAATCATTCATGATACCTAATTACCACATACTAACCAACACCTGGTTAGTTCAATTACAAAACATGAAGCTTATCCACTCACATCTTATATGCCCAAAAACAAAGGACACTACATAATCAAGGCATGCCTAAAACTATCATTGAATACCAAATCTATTTTTACCCTACCATATCAATAGTATTCACCTGGTCTAAAGCCCGAATACCTAAGGTCTGACATCACTAGGGAGTTGCACCATCTACTAACCACTAATCCCACTATTGGGTCTCTCTCTCTCTCCCATGACCTATGTGCATAGAAGAATACGTACTACCATCTCCTAGTATTTATCCAAGTACTACCTCATATCCCTGAGTCTATCCTACTCTCAGACTCATAGCTACCTAATAATTCTTCCTACATAACCTCTCCATGTTCCCTATTTGGCCGCATGCCCAAAAATCCTTCAGAAGTCACCCACACTAAGTCCGAACATGTCCCAACTATCCAAAATATAATTAAACAATAAAAAACCAACTCATTATTGGTATTCCCAAATATTTGGCATGAATTCCCTACCAAATATCCCCATGTACCCACTTTCAGCTACCCGAATCTTTACTTACAGTCTCACCCGGAACTATCACCCAAATCATTCAAGTAATGTCTGTCAGATTACCCTCAACTATCGAATCCCATTTCACCATATCTAAGAATGAGTTAACCCTAAATATTTTTAGTTAAACACTTATATAATGTCACAAACCATCCTAAAAAAGCCTCACCCTAGTTATTTCATCACCTACAATTGAAGGAATAAATCGGGATAGGCCGTTGAAACTCACCGCATAAACCAAAAAATATATATATTCCTATTGTAGGTTCATAAAATCACATTATTGATCAACCATAAACACCATTATAAAAAAATAACCAAATAATCTAGCCTCAAAACCCTTCCATTCAATCCCCTCATTACTACCAACCTATAGTTGTACATCACACTAGATCTTTGCCAATCCTATGAGCATATAAGTAGCCAACTTCACCCTCTGACATGGGGGTATTTAGAGATGGTCAAAAATCATATACAAATACTTGATATAGTTCTATTCAACCTTAGTTCCAACCTCACCCTAAAATAATAATGGGTTCTTATACTAGAAATCACAAGTCAAATAATCCATGGATGTCTTAGCTCCCTGAGCTCCCCTATCAACACCCTGTATGAATCCTATCCAGCTAACCTCAAGTTTATCATCTAAACATGCCAAAAAATCTACCATATTCTATGTTTTACCCACCTATATAATATCCCAAACCTATGTCCCATGATCAACCCAACCCTTAGTGGCCTCATCTCGACCCTCAAGGGCCTCATCCCATACATGCTCTAGTGGCAACACATCTCAACCCTCTTGATGCTCCACCAGAATCTGTATAGGCGGAATCACACTGAAGACCAAAAAAATTTAAAATTAAACAATAATAGTCTTATATATCTCAAATAGGGATAGTTTTTATAGGTATCACATCACACAACCCTTAACTTACCTACCACACTCAAATCACATGCCATCTGACCTCATGCCCCACTGCCCACCCATAATAGATTCAGTAAACGCATATCATCTAAACTCATGGAACCCTTTCCTACCCATAAAAGATTTATGAATCACATATCATCTAGACTCATGGATCCTTGCCTCTCTATAATAAATTTATTCATCACATATTATTCATGTCAGATATCATCACTCTGGTGTGGCTATGTTGAATTCCACGAAGAGGTTATGCCGAAAAATGTTATTTAGATTTTTTGTTGACATTTTAAAAAAGAAACCCCATTATTTCATTATTTAATAAACCTTTTATATTTAGTCCCATACATACTATATAAACATATCATCACATACCGATCTCATCAAGATCCACATACCTAGGATAATTGAGTAGAATTACACCAAAAAGGCTACGCAGGAAAATACTTTTAGAAATTTTTTGAATCATTAAAAATACCAACTGATAAATTTTTTTTAATTATTTTATTGAAAACAAATGAAAAAAATTCCTCACATTTTGTTAAATATTTTTATAAAATATTTTGGATTAGATCATTCATTTGAAAATTTGATAAAAAATCTAGTTTTACCCTTTAAAAGTTCACTGTAGTATTTCAGATATATATAATTTTATTTGAATTATTTGAACTTAATATTTTGAAACTTTGTTTTTTACTTAAATTTATAAAACTTTAATTTAGGAAATATGATCTAAATTGTGCATTTGATTGGACTTAATGGGTCATGAAGTCAAAGCTGGGATGTACTCTCTAGATTGGAAATCAGTTCTATATTTGGGCTATAACGTTTTCATACTTTCTTGGATTAAGCCCAAATTTTGAGATGATCTCTAGGAAGAACTTTTTCACAAATTACCCTTATTAAAGGATATATGGTTCATGCATTTTGGTGGTTAAACTGGTGGTGAAAGATGGATTAATTTATTTGGCCGAATTTCTCCATTCACACTTAAACCCTCTTTAAACCTAGCCTCCCCTCCACTCTATAAATTGGTATTTTTATAATTTAGAGGGGATAGGATGTGAATTAGGAGATTAAAGGTAGATTATAATTGGTTTCACTCAAATTATCCAACCATTATAAGAGGGGTATCTCTTGAATCAATGATACCCTCATCAAAGCCTTGTTTTTCTTCTTCATGTTGTATTGTTTTCATTTGTGTAATAAAATTAATTGTTCTTATTTTATTTCTTATATTTTATTATATTTTTTTTCAAATTTGTTCTTCTCTTAATATTCCTAATTGGGCTATAATAAATAGTAGAAACAATATTGGGTTCTACCCTTTCTAAACCTTTTCACATGCAAAACGTTTCTATGATGACTACACCGCCCATGAAAGAGTAGTTATTTTTAGTAATAAATCTACCTCTAACCTCATTCATTGATTTATTTTGAATAAATGAGATACTATAATTTAATTAATATGATTTATTAATTTATTTATTAATTTAATCGAAACTAAGAAATAAATTGAATAATTCATGCAAAAGCATGTGAGGTCGAGAATTGTGTGAATTATGAGAGGGAAGGCTTAATCGGTAATTCAAAACCACATGGGATAAATTTGAAGAGTTCAAACATAATCCCTAAACTAAATTAGTCCTCATTTAAAAAATTTATATGTGCCTTAATTTACCACTAACAATAATCTATTCTTGGAACATAAATCAAAGCAGGATGCTGTGATTGCATGTTTCGAAGATAGCGTAATGCTTAATTCTCTTCATCTTTATGGTAAAGTCAATTGTCGTAGGGTTAGAGGGTTAAAAATTTAGTGGATCATAATTAAGTGAAGATTAATTTAAATGATAATTATTAATAAGTAACTGAATAGGTAGAGTTATATTTATTATTACTTTTAAAATATTTTAAAAAAAAATCTTCTTATTGTGTCTTTTTAATCAAACTTCATTTCAAAAATAAAAACCAAAAAGTAAAATCTTCTTCCATGAAAATTATTCTAGGTTTATAAAATATAAAAAAAACCCATACTTTAAAGTATTATGTTTGATTTATATAATTTTATTTTCAAAATACCTTTATAAAGTTGTTTTAATTACTGCCTCTTGAGAGACGACCTATGTCAGCCACCCTAATGCACCTAAATGACCCCAAACTAAAAATCATTTGAGATCAACCAGGACAGTGCCTTTCAAATTGGATATGTTATTAAGATGTCAAGTAATTATTTAAACCATTTAGAGTTATTCCTGTTATTTTTTATTTTATTCTCTTCTTCTCTTCTTTCTTCCTTCTTTACCCAATCTGAAATTTTCTTCTTATTTTGTTTAATTCTTCTTCTTCTTTTTGGACCATAAACTCAAACATCTAATTTTTATTTTATTAAGGTCCAATTTTATTCATTTATTTTTTATATTTTATTGATTTATGACACAAACTAATCATGAGGAACTCTTAGATCATGATCCTGAGATTGAACATAGCCTTAGGTCTCGAATCAGACATTCTCAGTCTATAAGAAGATTAAATACTCAACCAGTTAAAGAATTCCTCTGTTATCATAACATTGAAATTGAAAGAAATTAAAATTCCGATATAAAATAAGAACCAACATCTGAAAACAATAACAATGAACTTAATAGAACCATTTGAGAATTGGGTACACCGTACATTAATTATCAACCAAATTTTATTTCATACCCAAATCTCAAATCATTCTTTGAAATGAAATTTGGTTTAATTGACCATCTTCCAAAGTTTTATGGTTTATCTGGTGAGGACCCAAACAAACAACTTAAAGAATTTAATGTGGTTTTCACAAACCTGAAACCAAGAAATGTATCAGAAGATCAAATCAAACTAAGAGCATTCCCATTTTCACTTGATGGAGCTGCAAAAGATTGGATGTATTATTTACAACCAGAATATGTAACATGTTGGAATGATTTGAAACATATTTTTTTGTAGAGATTTTTTCCAGAATTAAGGGCCACTTCCATTCCTTATAAGATCTCAGAACTCAAGAAATCACAAGGGGAGTCAATGTATGAGTACTGGGAGTGATTCAAGAAGTTGTGCACAAGCTGTCCACATCACCAAATCTGTGAGCAACTCCTCATCCAGTAATTCTCTAAAGAAATCACACCTATGGAAAGGATCTTGGGGGATGATGTAGCTAGAGGAGAATTGGTGGACAAAACACCAGTTTATTCATGTGTGTTTATCAACAATATGGAATAAAACTACTAAAATTTTGGCGATCGAGGTACACCACATGTTAGAGGAGTACATCAGGTAAGTCCTACCTCTTTTGAAAATTATTTGATTAATACTAAGTTGTAATAATTTAACACTATGGTGAGGCATATTTCTTTGGATCAAAATACATCCCAACCCACTCCTATGAGGCCATGTGGCATTTGTACTGAAATAGACCACCCAACTGGCTGTTTCCCCCAATTAAAAGAGTCAAAGGATTGTACAGCAATATTCCCTATGAGACCATATTAGTGGCAACAACAGACACATCCCCATAATAAGTATGATTTTTTCTCCTACACACAAACAAGGGTGGAAGGATCAATCAGTATTGAGGTATGGATTCGGACAACAACAAAGTCACCCTTTTACAAAAAAATTATAGCAAACTCTATCTTACCAACATGTATTCCAACAACCCCAAAGGAGATTTCAAGCTCAAGAATAAACAAGTCATAAACAAGGGACTTATCGTCCAAAGGTATATTATAACACTGATGATATTTTGAAACAAATTTTTCTTAATCAACAGAATGAGCTGAAGAGTCAAAGTTTAGAGATGAGGGATTTAAAGACTCAAATAAGCTAGATTCCCACCACCCTCCATGAACTGGAAAGTAATAATTCCAAAATTCCACTTTCCAAGCCTACTACAAATCCTAAGGGTAATGTAAATGCCATCACATTGATAAGTGGGAAGAAAATTAATGATACATCCGTACCTACCATTCCACTGGGATTCACCTCAACTCTATAAAATCCCCATTCCACACCAACAATTGAGAAACCCAAGAAAAAAGATAAAGGTGAGAAAAATATTGATGATATTCCTCCTAAACCCCTTAATTATCCAAATATAGATTTTCAAAAAAAAATATGGCTGAAGAGGCAATGCAAAAAGAAGTTATGGATACATTCAAGAATTTGGAGATCAACATACCTTTACTTGAAGACATTAAATAAATACCAAGGTATGCAAAATTCTTAAAATAACTTTGTACCAATCTAAGAGGGATCAAGAGAAATGAGAGGATCAATCTTGGAAGGAATTTTTCACCACTCATTACACTGACTCTAGTAATGCCAATAAAGTGCAAGGATCTAGGGACATTCACCATCCCAAGCACCATAGGGGAGTTACACTGTTCTGATTCTTTATGTGATTTAGGAGATTCTATAAATGTAATGACTCAATACATTTTTTCTTATTTATATGTTGGTGAGTTGAAGTTTATGAGAGTAGTGGTGCGGTTGGAAAATATATCTATAGCATATCCAGCGGGAGTCCTTGAGGATGCACTTATCTGGGTAAGATACATGATCTTTCTAGCAGATTTCTAAATGATTAAAATGGAGGAAAATCAGGTAAGTTCATTCTCTCCCATTATCTTAGGTATGAACTTCCTCAAAACTGCTAAAATGTTCATAAATGTCTATGTGGTACAATTCCCATTGATTTTGGAGATGAATTTTTTATATTTAATGTTATAGACTCCATAAAGTACCCCTCATAGAATCATTCTTCTTTTGTTATCACCCATTTTGAACCACCAAATAAAAACCCCATGGAATTTTATTGTCCTATGCTTAGAGAGATTATGAGTATTGGTTCTAGTTTGATGTCTAAGAGTACTTCCACAACTATTTATAATTCACAAGACTCTCTTAGATTTGATTTTGAAATTGATTCATATTTTGATTTTGATCATGTTCAATATAATTATGACATGTATGTTTAGTATGATGATGGATTTGATGCTCTATTCTATGATTTTGATGATTTATATTCTAATATTGATGTTCATTGTGCACATATTTCAGATCCTTCAATTTCTCAATACATACATCTCCCCCATACACTATAACTCAATCCATTGATAACTAATCTCAAATACTCATACTTTTTAAGTGGTGAGAAATTACATGTTATCATTGCTAACAATCTCCCTTTTGAACATAAATAAAAACTTTTGAATCTTTTGAGGGAGAACAACAGGGCAATCAGGTGGACCTTAGATGACATATTAGGTATTAGCCCCTCCATTTTCATGCATAGGATTCTTTTCGAGGATGGGGATAAACCAGTGAGGCAACCACAAAGGAGACTAAATCCAAATCTTCTGGAAGTAGTAAAAAAATAATTTAAAAAATTACTTTAGGTAGGTATAATTTTTCCAATTTCATATTCAAAGTGGGTAAGTCCTATTCAGGTTATGCCTAAGAAAAGTGGTGTTACAGTTGTAAAAAATGATAAAGACGAGTTTCTTCCAATGAGGGTGAAAAATAGTTGGCGTGTGTGTATTGATTATAGGAAACTAAATTTGTCCACTCACAGGGACCATTTACCCCTCCCATTTATTGATCAAATGCTTAAGATATTAGTTGGGAAAACACACTGTTGTTTCTTGGATGTATTTTCTTGATATTTTCAGGTTTCTATTGCTCCAAACGATCCATATAAGATAAAGTTCAATTTTCCATTTGGTACGTTTTCCTACTGAAGGATGCCATTTGGACTTTACAATGCCCCAGGTACCTTTGAGAGATGCATGGTGATTATTTTTCCTAATTTTATTGAGACCTACATGGAGGTATTTATGGATGATTTTACAATGTATGGGTCTTCATTTGATGATTTTTTCTCTAATTTGGGAAAGGTTTTGAATCATTATATTGATAATAATCTGGTCTTGAACTTTGAAAAGTGTCATTTCATGGTAGAGCATGGTATTTTCTTAAGGAATGTAGTGTCAAAACATGGGATAGAGGTTGATAGATCAAAGTTATATATTATTTCATCCTTATCATATCCTTTATGTGTGCATGATGTTAGATCTTTCCTAGGGCATGCAAGATTATATTGGCACTTCATCAAATATTTTAGTAGTATTGCTCTTCCTATGTCACAATTACTTCAAAAGGATTATGATTTTTTGTTTGATGATTCTTGGAGGACTTACTTTGATGATCTAAAGAAGTTTCTGACCACTCCACCGATCATACAACCCCCATGGTGTGAGCTTCCTTTTGAGATTATGTGTGATGCCTCCAATTCTCAGTCAGAGATGTATTATCTCAGGGGGTGGAGGGACACTCACATGTGATTTCCTATGCATTTAGGGCATTGGATTCAGCCCAATAAAACAATATGACCATAGAAAATGAGTTCCTTATTGTTATATTTTCTTTATATAAATTTTGTTCATATTTTTTGGGCTCTAAAGTAGTTGTTTTTTCTGACCATGCAGCTCTAAGGTACCTCTTAAAGAAGCCAGATTCAAAGCCTAGGCATATTTGATGGATTCTCATTCTCCAGGAATTTGATATTATGATAAAGGAAAAGAAGGGGTCATAAAACCTTATGGAAGACCACATTAGTAGGACTACTCACACATTATAGGCTGACACCTTGTACCAGGTACCACTTCGGAACACTTTCCCCGATGATCATATTTATTCCATATTAGGTACGCATCCTTGGTATGCTAATTTAGTTAACTATCTCATTTCCTCTAAAATTATTGAAAATTTAAAGAAACATCAAGTACAAAAGTTAAATAGTGGGTTGAAATTTTATGTTTGGGATGATCCATACCTCTCACGCATGTGTAGTGATCATGTTATTAGGATGTGTGTTCCTGATCATGTGTTTGAGTCTGTTATGCATTTTTTCCATACACCTTCATGCGAAGGACACTTTGGACCCCAATGGATATCTAGGAAAGTCTTAGACTCTGGATTATATTGTACTAGCTTATTTCATGATGTTCATGTGTTTTTTAAGTCATTGCCATGTTTCCAACACACTAGTAACATTTTTAGGAGACACGAGATGACCCAACAACCCATATTATTCTTTGATATTTTTGATGTATGGGGAATCAATTTTATGGGTCATTTTCTTAGTTAATTTTTTTTTTGTATATTTTGTTTGATTTTTATTATGTGAGTAAATGAGTGGAGGCCAAGGCCACTAGGACTGATGATTTTCATGTTGTAGTGGACTTTTTCGAGAAATAGATTTTTTGTAGGTTTGGAGTACCAAAGGACATCATCAGTGACAAAGGGACACACTTTTTCAATTTTAATTTGGCATCCATCATTTGTAATAATGGGGTGACACACAAAACATCATCACCATACCACCTCCAAACAAATTTCTAGTTTGAGATTTCAAATCAGGACTTGAAACAAATTTTGGAAAAAACTCTGCAACTGGATAGGAAGGATTGGAGAAAGTGATTAGATGATACATTATTTTCTTATAGGAAATCATAAAAAACTCCCATCTGTATGTCCCCATTTCATAATGTTTTTGGGAAATCCTATAATCTACCTATGGAGGTCGAGCATCAGGCTTATTGGGCTACAAAGAAATGAAAAATGGATTTGGCCCAATATGGAATTCAATGGAAGTTGAAAATTCAAGAGATTGAGTATATTAAATTATCTTCATATGAGAACTCAATGCTCTAAAAGGAAATATAAAAAGAAGTTCATGAATAAATGATCCAGAAAAGATAATTTCAATTTTGAGAGAAAGTCTTTCTCTATAGTTCATGAATAAAGCCGATACCTAGTAAGTTTCTTTCCAGGTGGTTAGGTCCTTATGTTGTGACTAATTTTTTCCCTTATGGTGCAGTGTAGATCACATAATAGGACATATGAAGGAGATTTATAGTCCATGGGCAAGATTTGAAGAAATACATTGCTGGACTTCCTACTCATGCAGTGGATTTCATAGCACTGCATGACCCCGTCATCACTTGAGCATATCAGGTTGTTTCTAACCCTTTCACTTTTATATTATTTTTCCTATTTAAAATTATGTATTTCATGTGAACATATCATTTCATGGTTTCACATTGAGTAAAATTCAATATTTTATGTGTGGGGGAGGGAACCTTTCAGTTTAGTAATTTCAATTTTTTTTCTGTTTTTCAAAAAAAAATCACGTGTTGTTTTTTTAAAATTTTTGCGTGTTCCTGAAACTTTTGAGCTGAAATGATTCTCATCACTATTTTGAAATACCTATAAATAAGTTAAACAATTTATCCCATGAAACTAAGCTTAAATTAATACTGAAAATGACTTTGTTTCAAGTTCAAATCTTTTGTAATTTTATGAAAATTACTCTGAATTTTGAATCCCATATCACATCTCACTGTCTTTATATTTGAAATCACATTTTTGTGAGGCTTCTGAACCATTATTTTCAAATTACTTACATTTACCTCACATCTTGAGAGAACCAAACCAGGCTTGATTTAACTAGAATTTTATTTATACCTATGAGAACTTGAGGGTTTGAGGTACTTGTGTTTTCAATGATTGAGGAATTTTTTGGTATTAAAGCCCCTATTTCAAAGAATCCTTTTTATAATGGCCTACCTTAAACATTTAATCCTTGTATACCTTAGAATCCATGAACAACCTATTAGTTTATCCACATTACAAGACAATTTTCCCTATCCAACCAACTCTTGAATAGAAATTGCATAATCTAGTTGAACTTAAGTGTGGGCGAAGATTTATTGTATTGTGAAATCGCATTTTGTGATACTTTAGGTGGACAATTAAATTTTAAAGAGATTTTTTTTCTACTAAAAAATCATTCTGTTAAAATTTGTGCCTTTATAGAGATTTCATGATAAAAGAAGTTGTTCCTTTCTGGATCTTCCAATGAAGAATGAAATATGTGCCTATCTGGAGCGTTCACGAAAAACTATGTTTGATAATATAAACATTTTTGTTTCTAAAATGATGAATGGGGAAAATTTTCCATGAATTTTCATGATTATGGATCTTAATTGATATTTAGGAGAGTTAGGAGGAGACTATATTTAAGTGAAAATTAGAATAATGTAATTTTTCTTCAAAAATAGTCAATCCCTCCTCATTCAACCTCAAAAGTTTTCACATCTAAATCTTACCAAATAAAAGTGAGAGAACAACACTGAAAAGTCCTTATGATAAACATATGTCCTTTCCTCACATCGGGTGGTGATTTAGAAATTTATAAATCCTATGGTGACCCTTTTATGAGTTTGGATGAGAAAGACATTGCTAAAAAATTGACATTTGTGTGATAAGAGAAAATTCAAGTGAGGTAAGTGTTTTGTGCATGGGAGGATAAATGAAGTGGAAAAATATTGAATGATATAAATGGAGAGCTTGAAATAATGGATTTTTATGAGTAATTATATTTTTTGTTTCTTGGTGTGGAATTGTTGGATATCAAGGATTTGTGTTTTAAAAGTTGTTTTGATTAGATATTGATGTTTACTTGTCACAATTTTTTAGAATACATGATATAAGATTTTTCCCAAGAGTGAAAAAGGGTAATTGTAGGGGAGTTGATAAAACTCATTTTTTTGAATATTTTATTGAAAATAAATGAAAATATTTCCTCACATTGTGTTAAATATGTTTATTTATAAAATATTTGGGATTAGATCTTTCATTTGAAATTTTGATGAAAATTCCAGTTTTAACCTTTAAAAATTCACTGTAGTATTTCAAACATAAATAATTTTATTCTAATTATTTGAACTTTATATTTTGTAACTATGTTCCTGAATTAATTTTATACTTCTTTCTTTCATGACATATTAGCTAAATTGTGCATTTGATTGGACTTAATAGGTCATAAAGTCAATGTTGGGTTGGACTCTCCAAATTAGACATCAGTTCTGTATTTGAGTCATACCATCTTCATACATTCTTTTATAAGGACAAAATTTTGAGAGGATCTCTATGAATCATTTTTTCACAAATAATCCTTCTAAAAGGACATTTGGTTCATGCATTTTGTGGTCAAACATGTGGTGCAAGTTGGATTAATTTATTTTTCAAAATTTCCCCATTCACACTTGAAACCTCTTTAAACCAAACCTACTATCCACTCTATAAATTGGTATTTTTATTAGTTAGAGGGGTTTTTACGTGAATTAGAAGATTTAAGGAAGAGTAGAATTTGTTTCACTCAAATTATAAAACCATTGTAAGAGGGGTATCTCTTGAAGTAAGGATCCCCTCATCGAAGCCTTCTCCTTCTTCTTCATGTTGTAATGTTTTCATTTGCATAATAAAGTTATTTTTTCTTCTTTTATTTATTCTATTTTATTCTATTTTTTTAAAATATATTATTCTAATAATCTTATTAATTAGTCTGGAATAAAAAGTATAAACGAGATTGGGTTCTACAATTTCTAAACCTTTGCACATGCAAAACATTTCTACGATGACTACACCGCCCATGGAAGCGTAATTATTTTTAGTAATCGATCCAACTCTAACATATTTCATTTATTTATTTTGAATCAATGAGATACTTTAATTTAATTAATGTGATCTATTATTTGATTTTTTAATTTAATTTAAACTAATCAGAAAATTTAATGATTCTTTCAAAAACATGTGAGGTCGATAATTGTGAGAATTATGAGAGCACGAACTTAATAGGTAATTCAAAACCACACTAGATCGATTTGTAGAGTTAAAAGACAATCCCTAAACTCAATGTTTCCTCATTTAAAAGATAGATATGTGCCTTAATTTTCCACTGACCATAAGCTGTCCTTATAACATCAATCAAAGCAGGGTGATGCAATTACATGTTCTGAAGATATCCTAGGGTTGAATTCTCTTCATATTTGAGGTAAAGTTAATTTTAGTAGGGTTTGGGGGTTAACAAATTATGGGATCATAGATAAATGGAGATTAATTTAAATTATAATTATTAGTAAGTAATTAAAGAGGTAAAGTTAGATCAATTATGCATTTTAAAATATTTTTTAAAAAAACATCTTCTTGTTTCGTCTATTTAATCGGACTTCATTTCAAAAACAAAAACAAAAAAAATGGAATCTTCTTCTAGAAAACTTATTATAGGTTTATAAACTATAACGAAACCATTCCTTCAAGTATTATTTTTCTGTTATTTAAATTTATTTTCGTAATACCTTTATAAAGTTGTTTTAATTACTGCCTCTTTTAGAGACGACCTAGGTCAGCCACCCTGATGCACCTAAATAACCCCAAACTGAACATCATTTGAGAGCACTCATGACAGTGCCTTCCACAAACCCCTCTTAATAAATTCTAGGTCTCCATTTTAAATCAAAAGGATATACACACATCATTTGAGCCTAAGTTCTTATCCTGACGCAGAATTACTCCTCCCTTATAATATTAGACCAAATGTCAAAATATCATAATTCAATAACATCACAACCAAGTGGGATAATGAAGGTGAAAATTAGTCAAATCTAAAAGAAGAATGCATAACCTAAATTTTCCACCATTGGAAACTTTGTCTATCCCCCATGCATGGTACTGTAGACACCCAAACATGATTTTTTTACCTAATTATAATTGGACCCTAGTCTTAGGTCTACCATAAACCAATCAGTAAGACCAAAAAGGGAAAGAAAATCATCTGATACATCTTTTATCACCCCAAATTGGGAGCCACTTAAATCACATGCACTGAGCTGGAAGACCATTGTTCTATAGGTATGCATCTGCATATGTCTTAGGCTACTGACAAGCAGAAATTGTATGATTCAGTGATAGTGGGGAGACTATACCCTATGGTGATGATGATAATAAAGGTTACATGATAATAAAACATGGAAGTATCATAAATACAAAAATAAAAATAATCAATGATAGATAATGTAAATAATAAGACAAAAGAAACTATCATACATATCTGATAAAATATTCATTTCAAATAGTCATATATATCAGATAAAGTATATATTTCAAACAATCATACAAGAATAGACATGAAATATCGCTTGTGGGTGATCATATAATAATATACTCAAAAGACCAAAATAAACTCCATCTTGAGGAAAATAACCACATGGTCCATATTCCATATATCCCACACACCTATTCATCCATGACCACTATGGTCAATAGAAAAAATTCAGTCCCTAACCAGATATCAAAACCATAAAATCTACACGTGACATAAGGGGCCCTTGTAGGATGTGAGTATGAACTCAGTTGGACACCACCCAAGTTTTCTTATCTTGCATCCATAATTATATAGTGTATTCATACATAGATAAATAGTTTTAACTCACTCATAAAAATAAACATCTCACTCCACTTGTACTGAACAGTCTCAAGTGATAATTTAACTTCTTCATACAACACTAGTATGTCTCTGAATATATTCCATAAAATATATATTTTCATACATTAAATGTTTGAAAATATATATCTACACTATAAAGGAATCATGTATTAATGCATAGATGTCCACATAAGTATATCATAACTAGAGAACCCTTAGGCTGTTCCAATAGACATATATCTAACACCTCATGCCATATGACACCACATGTGCCACCAATCGAGTAACTCATATCTCATCATCATGACTATAAATATATCTGAGGTCCCTTGGACCTCCATTAAAAAATTCACTATCAGATCAACATATCAAAATCTTGAGTTACAACGATATACATCATCACATGTATAATAAATCACCATTATCTCAACATCCTAATGTACTAAGGCATGGTGATATCCATTATCCAATATATAATATAACATCATCGTCTCAATAGGCTGAAGTCCCAAGGCATGATGATATCTGTCCTCCTATAATTATGACCCATCATCCTCAAATATAAATGGTAAGCCTTAGCCTCCAACTAATGGTCTCAAACACCATCTCTCATGTTTTTCTATGGGGAGACCCTCTTCCATAACTAATGGTCAACACCATCCCCTAAGCTGCTAAATCTATGGATTCCTCCACCCATACTGAGTGGTCAATACCACCTACACTGATTTCTATCTCTATGAACACAACTCCAAAAACAATATCGACTAACAACAGTGAGTGTTAATCATAAATAATATATATACCACACCATATAACAACCTTTTTTCCTCACAGGAACCTCTTCACCCATCGGTGACATGATCATCATCATCCACCTCATCTTGATGATCATATTGTCTCAAACCCAATGGTTACCACCATCCCATATATCTCAGGATACACACTTAACCTGACAAACATAATCATCTTAGTTCTGGTGATCAGCATCACCTTAATACATTCTGCTATGCTCATCATGTTCCCATGGAACTCTTGTTTTCATATAAAAATTTAATTATTAAACAATTTAGAACATTTGCATAACCTTCCCAACCAACCAAAAGACACATACCCAGCTTATCATATCTAAATAGGCCAGTTCATGCCCATTGACATCTCATAATATCAATTTAATTCTTTAAATAAAATAATTAATTTATTATGGATTTTAATCGGATAACCCACAAATGTTTATTTTGTTATACATCCTATAACATTTATATAAAATGGGAGAATTCTAGGAACCACATATCTCAGACTCATTGAAATTTAATTGTTAAATATCAGCCCCTACTTTGAGATTTATCAAAAGAAAATGTGATTTTATATAAACTCCCTCAAAATAGGTAAAATGAGATTGCAAATAATTATCATTATAAATGAAAAAATAAAAGAATAAAGGAAGCAATATGAATTAAGGGATTACTACTATGCTTCCAACACACCTCATGAAATTCAAATCAGAGCTCATTTGAGGGAAAGAATCCAAATCCTTGAGGAGGAAGAAAAATGGAGGGATCCTCCTACTCTGTGATTAAATGAGAGAAGAAATGAGGAGAAATAATAAATAAAGAGGGAGTATAAGATTTTCAATTTCACTCCTTTAAATGAATCGTATAGTCTGGCCATATAGTTTGGCTAACCATACTTCAATCGTGTGATGCCACTATCTAAATTCCCTCCCCCTTTAAAAAAGGTTACACTATTTGACCACATGATTTTTTCGACCATGTTCCAATCATGCACAGTCATTTCCTAAGTGACATTAAGCATACGAGTTAGGCCACATAATTTTTCAAACCATGCACATCCCATGCACAACCTTTATTATAAAATATAAACAAATTAGATAGTCGTACACCCTATCTCACATGGTTTTCCTAATTGATCTCTAGTTAATATATGGGCCACATAATTCCCTCTTAAATTCCTCATGTTTTAGAAAAACCATGCACCTCTAACTGTACATTTTAAAAAATGAGTCATTAGGTACGTAAACTCTCAAAACTCATCAAAAAACATGAGGCACTAACTGGACCTTAAACCCAATCTAAAAACAACATATTAAATCTTTAAAATTATTGAAAATATGCTTCGAAGATCAATTTTGAAGTTGTACCATCCACCAAACATAAAAATTCAAAATTTACCAAGAGAAATGACTAGTTCCAAAAAACCTGAGATCTTTGAATCTCCCCAACTTACAACAGTTCATCCTTGAGCTATGAGGTTTCACGTTGAGATGGTTCTGAACATACCCATATCATAATCATTACCCCAATCTACAATGGTTACTTATTAATTGGTTAATTCCTCTTGTGTCACTCCCCACTATAGGAACTACCCGGTCACTTCCCAACCCAAAATGAAATTATGATGGTCCAACCTAACCATCCATCAAACATAAATGTACCTACATGAATTACTTTCATTACTAAACCACATTAATTACTCATTGCATACTCATATAATAAATGACATCCATAAATTCCCACATCACAGGTGATTCCCAAGAGTTCCCACATCCCAGATGATCAAACTTTCCTGCATCATCATGACTCCCACAATATCCTACATTAAAACCGATGATCAAAAGTTATGAATAATATTGATGTTAAAAAATATCATACCATATATATATATATATATACACAAATGAATTCCCACAAAATTTTTGATTCCTATGAATCTTATACAAATCTAGCATCACTCTCGATGCCCATGTACTAACTGGTTCCTGGTTTGATCAATTACAAATTTTGAACCTCTTGAACTCATATCTATTATGATAAAAAATAAACACCATGATAATGGTATACTTATAGATTTCATCATCTCCCCATCTTGTTTTTACCCCAACATATCAACAGCATGTACCTGGTCAGAAGCCCAAATACCCTAGGCTTGACCTTCCTATAGATTTGTACCTACTACTAGACACCAACCCCACTGACGAGTCTCTCTCTTAACCACAACATGTGTACATAGTAGAATAATGGATAACAGAGCCTAGTACCACTCCTAGTACTACCTCATATCCCCAAGTCTAACCTGGTCCCTGACTCCTAACTACTTCATAAGCCATATTAAGGAACCTCTATATGTTCCCCATTTATCTGAATTCCTAGATCTCCTTTATAATTCACTTACACTAATTTTGAGCATGTTCTAACTATAAAAAATGTATGAACATCATCAATGACCTAATCCTTGGTGGTATACCTGAATATCTCACCTGATATCCCTACTGAACCACCTCACAACATCACTTTCAACCACCTATAGCATAACTACTAGTCTCACCTAGAACTATCACCCAGTTCAGAAAAGTACGGTTTGTTAGATTCCACTAATCTATCAGAGCCTTGTTCACCACCCATTCGAATGAGTTCAACCTAAAGACGTTTACCTACACCCTAATGGGATATCACCAACCATCCTCAAAACACCTCACCCAAGTGAAGTCGTCTCCTACCATGGAAGGTGAAAATCGGTACAGGTCTATGAAACTCTTCACAAAATACATAATGGATGTATCCCCATAATATATGTTGATGAACACATGGGATAGATCCTCCCTTAACATCTCCAGGAAAATACGCTTGATAAAATTTTCCATGAAATCCTTCCATGTTATTCCCTCATGCCTGCCATCCTAGACCAATACATCCCACCAGTTCTTTTTCAGTCCTCTGAGAAGATAAGTTTCCATCTTCACCATATGACTTGGGGTGTCTCAATGTAGTCAGAAATCATATACATTAACATGATCTAGTTCTCTACTACTTGTAGTCCACCCTCACCCTGAAATGATGGTGGGAACTAGGACTTGAACTCAAAATTCAAATAATACATGGATGTCTCATCTCCCTGAGTTCCCCTGTTAATACCCGGTATGAATTGTATCAAGATCACCCTAAGATGGTCATCTGGATATGGCCCAAAATCTTCCATCTTATGTGTCTTACCCCACCTACATTAGAGCCTGTACTTATGGATCATGATCAAACCAACCCTCAAGGGCCTTATCCCAACCCTCAGGGGAATCATCATGTGCATGATCTAATGGAACCACATCTCTACCCTCCCTATACTCCACCAGAATCCATCTTGGTGACATCATGATGAAGACCGAACACTAGGTTATATGCAACCATAATAGTCTTATATATCACAAATAGGAAAATATATAATAGTAATCACATATCATCACCCTCACACTTCGCTACTGAACTCATAAAACATTTTGTATGATCTCATGGCCACCCTTCCTACCCATAATAGAGTCAGTAATCACAAATAATTTGGCATCATAGCCCCTTTATTACCCATAATAGAGTCAGGTATCACATATCATCCAGCCTCATTCCCCATTGACAACCCATAACATAGTCAATAATCACATATCATTCATATCATATATCATCAGGTTGGGGTGTATTAGTAGAATTCCACCAATAAGATATGTAGGAAAAATCTATTTAACTTTTTCAAAAAATTTAAACAGCTCTCCCCATACATTTATTCTTACCTACCCTTATCATATTTATGCCCATACGTACCATATACGCATAACATCACATACCAATCTCATAAAGAACCACATACATAGTCTAGCTGAGTAGAATGCCACCAAAAAGGATATGTAGGAAAATTCAAATTTTCTTTTTTTTGAAACTTTAAATATCCCATCACCTCTTAGTGCATTCCACGTCCATAATAAAAAACAAAATTATATACACACATCATATGATCATGAGTTCTTATGATGATGAAAAATTACTCTTCCATTTCCATATTGGGCCAAACATCAAAATCTCATAATTCAATAACATCACATCCAAGTAGCTCAATCAAGGTTTAAATCAATAAACTCTAAAAGTGAAAAGAATAACATCAATTTCCCAACCCTAGAAACTTGGTCAGTTCCCCATTCATGGGGATACAGACACTCAAAAATGATATCGTCACCTAGTTTCAAGTAGAACCTAGTCTCTAGTCTACCATAAACCAAATAGTACGACCAAAAATGAAAAGAGACACCTTTGATACCACTTGTGGCACCTCAACCATGGATCCTCTTAAATACCATTCTCTTCCTGGAGGACCACTGTACCTTAGGAATTCCTCCCCATACACTAAAGGTTTTCAACTAGCAATAAGGGTATGACCAGGTTATAGTAGGGAGACTATATCCTCTAGTTATGATAATAATAATGGTTATATAGTAATAAAACACTCTATAAGGATAAATACCAAACTCTTTATAAGGGATAATAAATAATGATAATAACAATCCAAAAGCAGTAATTATACATATCAGATAAAGTATACACGTCAAAAATTCATACAAGAATAGAAATGAAATGTCTCCCATAGTCGATCATATAATAATATACTAAAAATAGCAAAATAAACTCCACCTTAATGAAAAGAACCACCATTGTATATATCTCATCCATCTGATACACCAGTGCATCCCTGATCATCATAGTCTAGAGAAAAAAATTGATACCTAAACTGATCTCAAAACTATAAATTCTATATGCATCCTGAGGGTCCTATGTAGGGTGTGAGTATTAAATCAGTAGTCCACCACCAATGTGTGTCTATATTACATCTATAATTAAATAGTTAATTAATATTTAATTAAATAGAAAAAACTCACACATAAAAATAAATAACTCGCAACACATATGATCGATAACCACAATTGGTCATTTACCTACTTTGAACAAAGATTATATGAATCTCAATATATTTCATCAAATATATATTTACCTATAATACCTATTTGAAAAAATATATCTGCAATAGAAAAAACAAGTGTCTTAATGCCCATGCATCCACATAATTATATCATACCCAAAGAACCCTCAGTCTCCTCCCATAAACATATCACTAGAACCTTGTGCCATCCAATACCTCATGTTACACCAATTGAGTAACCAGGATCTCATTAGCATGCCCATCAATATGTCCTAGGTCCCTCGTACCACCATTTAAAAAGTCACCTTCAGCTCAAGAACTCGATATCCCAAGGTACGATGATATTTGTCCTCCCATATATAATAAATCACCATCGGCTCAACAGCCTGAAGTCTTGAGGAATAAATATATCCATCCTCCCATATATAATAGATCACCATTAGCTCAACAACCCACATCTCAAGGCATGGTTATATCCATCCTCTAATAATTCCATTCCATTAGCCACAAATATAAATTATGAGCCTCGACCTTGAACCGATGATCTAAATCCCCATATCCCATGGTTTTTAGGGTGAGAAACTCCTCCATAACCAAGGGTCAACTCCATCCATTGATCCACTAAATATAATAAGGCATCCACCCAAAATGATTGGTAAAAACCACCTCAACTAAGTCCTATATGTGTGCACACAACTCTAAAAAAACATCATCCAAAAATAGTGAGTGGGAATCACCCAAAATACTTAATCCAAACCATATGAAAACCTCATTAACACGTGAAAACCTTGTTTCTTATCTAAGTCTTGATCATCAACATCTTCCTCATATTAACTATAATATTTCTTCAAACCCCATGGTCAAAGCAATCCCATATGTCTCGGGTTATGCCCTCAGTCTAACAAACCTTGTTATCTCAGTCCTGATGATCAACATCACCTCAATAACTTCGGCTATTCCCATCAAGTTCCCATAGAACTCAGGCTATAATATCATAATTTAATTATTTTAACAATTTAAACAATCAGCATAACCTACTAAAATGATCACAAGACCCATAGTTATTTTATCATATCTAAATATGCTAGATGATTTCCATCAGCATCTCATAACATCAATTTAATGATTTAATGACAAGCATTAATTTTTTAAGGGCCTCACCCAAAAAACCCACATATTCCTTTTTAGTTATTCATCCCATATAATGCATATAAATATAGAGAAATATAGGAACCATCTACATTTGACTATTAAGTACTAACTCATCGAATAACAACCTCTAGTTTGAGTTGTATAAAAAATGATAATTTAGACAAATGCCCTAAAAATAGGGAAAATGAACTCATGTGTAATTAGAATTCAAAATAGTGAAATAAAATAATAAAGTAAGAAAGAGTAATCAAGGGAATACCACTACGATTCCAATGAACCCAATTTCATTAAATTTAGAGCTCATTTGAGGGAAATAGACCAAATCCAAGAGGAAGAAGAAAAAAATGAGGGAACCCCTTACTTTATGTGTGAATGGGAGAAGAAAGGAGTTAAAGTAATAAATAAGGAGGGAGGGGTAGATTTTTAATTTCACCCTTTAAAATTAACCATAGGGTTTCACCATACGATTTGGATAACTTTCTACTAACCATATGAAGCCAATACCTAAAGGGAACCCCATTTAAAATAGGCCACAACGTTTGGCAGATCGTGCACTTACCACGAACACTCACTATTTAAGTGGAACTAATCTTGAGGGATATGTTGCATGGGTTTTCAAACCATGTGCATCCCATGCATTCCCTTAAAAAAACTATATACATCTCTCATGGAAATGTTTCCTACCTCGTACTATTTTCTTAACTATGCTCTAGTTCAAATGTGGGATGCACAATTTCCCCTTAAAGGCCACATAGTTTAAAATAACCTTATTCCTATGCCTAAACCTTTTGAAAAATGAGTTTTTGGTTCCTGACACTCCCAAAACTCATTCAAACCCTCTAGGAACTCACTGATCCTTAAACCCCACCTAAAAATAATGCACTAACACAATGAAATTATTTAAAATATTCTTTAAATCCCAATTTGGAAGTTGGCATATCCACCAAACTTAAAAATTCAAAATTTACCCAAAGAAACAACCCATTAAAAAACCAAATATGTTACAATAATATTATGTTAATTATTAACTTTATTAATAATAATTTTTAGTATTATTGTTCATTTCATTTTATTTATTACCATGTTATATTTAAGTACTTAGTCAATTAAGTTCATGTTAGACTGTTTGATGATATTTGGATCATATGTCCAAAATGACTTTGGTAGGTTGATTGTGGTAAAAGAGGTAATTGTTCCATCATAAATTGAAAAATAATAATGACATAATTATAATTTTATACATAAATTATACTTTTAAAACTAAACATTAAATATGGTTATTAAAAATGAACTATGTTACAATCATGGGGATGATAGGCCGTATGTACACATTTGTAACTTTTCCATTTTCAACGATCATGATGGAAATAAAATAATAATTATTTTATCTCTCTAAAATAATAATTATATATTAAATACCATATTATTTTTTAAAATAAACTTATATATATCATCCATGTGTTGTAGTTTTGGAAAATGAATCACATCATTTCGTGGAGGCGATAGTCCACACGCACGCATGAATGTTGTTATATTTTTTCAATGGATGGAATGGGAAGAAATTAGATAATATATTATATTTTCATAATGATAAATATTTCATAATATCATATATACACATTAAATCTATCATTATTATCATTCAAGAGAGGATGTGATAGAAAACGTATTAGATCGGTTTGTGAGGCAGTAGTCTGATGTATATACAAATGACAATTTTTTCCCACACTACTAAAAAATTAGGTTTTTATAGTGCTAAGGATTTAACAATTCTAGCTAAAAGTGCTATTAAAGACCTACTTTTTGAGTTCTATAAAAAGCGTTATTAAAGGGGGATTTTAAAAGCGGTTTTTTAGGGATGTTAAAAGGGGTCTTTAACAGCACTAAAAAAAGCATTGTTAAAGGGGATCGTTAACCAATTCTTGTAAAAAAGAACTGATAACGCCCCCTTTAACAAGGATAGTAAAAAAGAACTGATAAAGGGTTTTATTTATTAGTGCTAGTAAAAAAGTTCTAATAAGGGGGGGGGGGGCTTTATCAGTGCTTTTTTCTACCGCTCATAAAGGGTATATTTCAAAAAAACATTAAAAATATATATTAATATATATATATTTATATTGATATGAATATAATATATATTTTTAAAATATGTTTTATATAAGGAAAAAAAAAATTACACTTAATATATAAGATATTTAGTGAAAATGGAATATAAAATAATTAAAAAAATATTTCTATATAATTATCTTCAAATTATTATCGAGAAATTGTAATTTAATAACAGTTTGACGATAAAAAAATAAAAATAAAATAAAATAAAATATAAAAAATAAGATGAAAATGTAACTCAAACTTAAATGACCCTAATTGTTGATCCAAGTGTCTGTTTGGGCTCTACCAGATATCAAATCGAATCTCACGACAATCTCTATACCCTAGTGACATAGGGGAACCCCTTGTCAAGTTTTTCAAGGCCACTAATGTCCAAAAGGCCTCCAAAACTAAATTTTTAGTTGGGGTACAACACTTTTTTAACATTTTATGGAATTTCAACTTCATTTTAGGGGTCTTTTTTCCTGTTTATAGTGGGGGATGAATTTATTCCCATGGATTATATTCATATTGATATTATGGTTTTGAAATTTTATCATTGTTCACATTTTAGTTTTATTTATCACTAGATCTCTTTATATTTTATTATATTTAATTATGATAAATAACTTGTATAAATACATATATCAACATATTTATGTAGAAATATATTTTTAAATATGTAAAACAAATATTTATTATTCATTTTAAAGAAAATAAATATCCATTTTTTAGCATTTTTAAAATGAATTTATATGCTTATATATACCTATACAATTAATTTTTATATAAAAACATGTGTGTGTAAATAATTTAAAAATATATATGTGTATTTATATGTGTATTTGAATATATGTAAATAAATACATATTCTAAAAATTTATTTAAAATAATATCTAACCATTTTTTACATTATACAAATATATATAATGTTAATATATACATATTTGTGTGTGTTAATAAACAAATATATATTTATATTATAATATAATATATGTAAATGAATATAATATACAATATATTTAAATAAATATAAGTATATAGAAATACCACTCACACACATATATTTTATAAATGTATTTTTAAAAAATTATATAAATATACAACTAAAATATATATTTGTAAATATATATATATATATATATATATAGAAAAATAAATATCATTAAATAGAAAATAAAACAACATGATGTAGTGGTGAAGGCATTCCATCTTCAAAGGAAAAGTGTAGGGTTCAAATCCAAGCACGCGTAGGAGACCGAAATTTGAAAAGCACTAAAAAAGGGTTGATGGGGTGAAAAGTGCTAATAATGGGGTATAGTACAATTAAAGGGTTCATGGAAGTACTGATAAAGTAGTTACCCTCATATATCTCTTAAAAAAAATTAATTTTACCCTCTTTAAAAGTTCTAAAAAATAGATATTAAAAGGGTCCTTTAATAATGCTAAAAAATATATGATAAAGGGGTGATTTATTAGAAAATTTTTTAGTGATGATAAAGGATCCATTAATTAGTGATTTTCTAGCACTAATTAAATCCTAGTGATTTTAACTATGCTCTGGTAGTCAGTGGTTTTTTAGCACCAATAAAGACATATTCTAGCACTATCAAAGGACTATTTTATAGTAGTGCCATTTGATGGAAGAGGAGATGGATATAGGTTATTCCATTAAAATACCAATATCTATGTATATAGAATATACTGGTGTTTTTAGTTCAATATGTTTGAATAGTATTTGAAGGAGGTAGAAGAAGAAATAAAACTTAAACATTCGGTTAAAAGCTATACCTCTTCTTCAGACAACCTCTTTTTCTTTAGACATTAAGACATATAAGGTTTCTATTATACCCACAATAATACTCCTATAACATGGGAATAGATTTTAGGAAGGTATTTGTATAAGTATTGGAAAAAATGGATCCTTATGTGTGAAGAAAAGAGGATAGGAGGTGTCCTTTTATAATGAGGGGTGAGACACTCTTGGAATTTCTTAAAGTGTTAAATTAATATAAATAAAGTTTCATGTTCAAATGGATCCTAATTTATATAATTAAAATATAATGTGAGTATGATTCACAATAATCTCATAAAATAAAAATTATACAAATTTTGGTGATTTTTTCACCCTTATCTTTATTTATCTCTCTTTTAAGTATTTTGATAATTACCATGATAAAAAGTGGTTTTACTATATAGGGGTCAAGATATTTACTATAAAAGGAAATTTGTTAAATAAATAGAACATGGTTGATATTTTAAACCATATCTCAATCACTTGGACAAATATAATATTTTTTTAAATTTTAAGTGATTTAATAAAATATTATTTATTATAAAATATCATTAATGTCATTTTTGGAAATATTCATTTAATTTAAATTTAAAAATAACATGAAAAAATGGAATTTGAATATAATACTTTATTTCATAAACCAAACCAAAACCCTAGTACCTTGATACTTGAGTTGACAGTAATGTGGCCCAAAAGGTGTTCCCGATCCCCCTGGGTTGGTGACTAGAACCTAGAATCTTCCAATATAAAAGTGGGAACATATTTTCTAGGAAAAAAGTGGAAGATAACGATACATATCAGTATGATCAAAAATCCATGGGGTGTTAGTATGAGAAACTAAATAGCTATATAAAAAACCCATAACATTAAATCATCAAAGTACTCAAAAGTAGACAAGATAAACTCTACATCCCAAGGAAACTTTACTCTAAGACAGAAGGTCAAGAACATCCTCCTCCTCCAAGAGGCTCTTTCCCTTTGCTCAGACCTGGAAAAAGAAAATCTAAAAAATCCCAAAGGAAAAGGTATGGTGTGAGCTAAAAATCCCAATATAGTCTCCCCAAGTGTTCCATAATAAGATACCATAATAATACACCAAATCATACTATCAATTTATATAAAACAAATCATATAATAATACATCATTTTCATATTAAAAAAAATTGTTTCAAAGGATGAAAAAAATTTCAAACATGGATTATATAAAAACCAAATAATTTTTTTTATTTAAATCACTAGGCGCGAGTTAATTAGTTTCACAGTCAATGGAATTTATAATCAAAACCGTCACAATAATCAACATGGTCATCTTCCCTGTGGTAATATATTTTCTAGTTATAATATCCTCACACTCTCATATTAGTGATCATGGAAATATGTGTACACATGTCCTTAAGAATAAAGCTGAATATGACTCATCAACATACCATTAGGTATAAGATATTCCTAAATAGGTTTTAGTTAGAATTATCATCACCAGTCCATTTCTAAGGAATTACCATCCTAGAGTGATCTTCCAAAATAAACCACTAAATACACAGGCACATATGTGCCCAATCTATTAATAGAAAAAGGATAAATCATTCCATTTCAAATCAATCATCATTCATAATTCAATTTCCCAATTTTACCATTCAAAGTACTAATTTACCTTCAAAACCAAAACTTGGGTTTTTTTATCAATTCATGCCTTTTCAAAATAAAATCAATCATAGGTTTTTATCAATTAAATTTAATCCATTTTCAGAAAGAAATTTTAAATTCAATTCACAAATTCCATCAATTTCCAAAATATTCCCCAAAATCCAATTCTATTGGAATTGGAAAATTTTCCCTAAAATTACATGAAAAATAAATTTAAATTCTAATTCACATAAAACTAGGTTTTCATAAATCAATTGAAATCAATTGAAATAAAATAAATATAATCAAGGTTAAATTACATTATGCAATCTAATACAGAACCACCTAACTTTATTCACGGTATCAAAACTCAACACGTACAACAGGATTTTCCAATGATGAATAATGGTAGTGGAGATCAAGAAATCCAACCTAGATTCAAGATACAAATCAATGGAGTTTAGATCCATTAAACATGTGATGATTTATCAAACTATATAGTGTATGGAAAGAGAGTGTAGGAGAGAAATAATGGGAGGTTATATACTTATCAGTGAGGAATCAGATCTTCTAATGGAACTTCAATTCATCAAAGATGGAGTTTCGAGGAGCCAAGAAGGGTTCTTAAGAGCTTCCAAGACTTATAAATTTTTGTGAGGTTGATTTAGGGTTGAGAATGGGGGGTTAAATTGTGGTTACATAATTTTTAAAATATTTTTCAAAATTAAAAAATCCATGTATGCATAGTTAGCTTGAAAGAGACACATGATTAGGAAAATTGTGCGCCCTAACTGTGTGACCCTCTACCAGGGTGCATGGTTTCTACTATGTGGGAACACTATTTTTTAAATTGTGTTCCAACCATTCACACCCTCACTATATAGGTTTATACTGTTTGTAATGAGTGGGCCCATGATTTCAAAAAATTGTGCACTAACTTGGCACAACCCAAACAATTCCAAAAATTTCAACTTTCGACCTAAGAAAATCTAAGATAAACCCCAAAAAATGCATGATAAAAAAGTGGAATTGAGGAGTTCTGGGAAACTAGTAACAAGATGTTACTACCTCCCCACCATAGAAACATTCTATCCCTAGAAATATTGTCAAGAGTCTTCCATATCAAAAAATATGAGTCCACTTCTCTATCACCAGTGCCTCTCTCCCCCAAGTCTCGTGTGAATCAGAATTAGACTTTCGTAGAACACAGACCCAAGGTATTACCCTACCATAAAGTACCTTAATCTTAGAATCTACAATAATAATTTTATTCTCAGTAACAGATAAATCAGTCTCAACTTCAAGATCACTCAATGTCAAAACATGAGATGGATAAGGAAGATACTTTCAAAGCTATTATACAAGGAACAAGTTATGTATTGACTTCAACTATGGTAGAAGTGAAAAAATGGAGATATAGTTTCCCTAATTTCTTAAAACCCTCAAATAGTCCCAAAACATTTTGAGCAAACTTCCATTTTCTCCCATTATATTGATGACACAAACTAGGTGAAACATTCAAGAACACTTGGTAACTAAATGAAAACTATAATGATCTATGATGATGATCAACATAATATTTATATTGATTCTATGTTGTGAACATCCTCTAATGAATCAACTGAATTATTTATGTTATCTCTTGTACCATTCTTGGTCCAATCAAGTAACTCTCACTGATCTCCTACCAACATGACTTTGATTTACAAGATTTTCCATGAAAGGACTCAAAAAGAGACATTCTAATAGAATAATTATAACTATTGTTATAAGAAAACTCAAATAGTTTCAATTGGTCATCCTAAGATCTACCAAAATTGATGACGTAGACAGATAGCATGTCATCAAGAATTTTATAGCTCTCTCTATCTAAACATTTTTTTATGGATGTTAATCCATACTAAAAAAAACCTAATATCCCAACTCCTCCTAAATGATTCTCTAAATCCAAGAAGTAAAATGGGGATCGTTATCAGAGACTATAAAAAATGGAACTCTATGCAAAAAAAATCTCACTCACATATATATTTTGAAGTTCCTCAACTTTGGTTGTATCGCAAATGGGTATAAACTAAGCCAATTTGGTCATCCTATTGATCACAACAGATATGAAATTATTCTTTCTCTAGGTATATGAAAACCCAACCAAAATTCAATAGAAATATCATCCCACTTTCAAGTTAGAACTGGAAGTGGCTAAAGCAACATCGAGGGTCTTTGATGCTTAGCCTTGAATTATTGGAAAGTATAATAATGAGAAACAAAATCAACAATTTCCCATATCATACCTAGAAAATATAATAATTTCTACATGTGATAGAACATCTTTATGGTTCTTGGGTGCACAGCCCTTTGGGAATTATGGAAATCCCCAATCATATATTTCCTTACTGAATAAGGAACAAAATACCCATTTAAAAACCATAGGATAACCTCTGTGGATAATGAAAACTCAGTAATGGTCTACCCACTATAAAGAGAGTCCCTCATGCTATGAAACTCATCATCAAGTTACTATTCCTAAAGAATCATCTTTATAATAGCATAGGTCAACTATACACTATCCAATACAACCTTATTCCCTATTTCTTGAACTCATATTTACAAATGTGAAAAAAGAGCCATCATTTTCCTCTCGTATTAATATTCCTTCATGGACTTGGACATATGTTTCCTACTTAAAGCATCTACAATAACATCCCCTTTCCCCAGGTATAGGTGATGTCAAAATCAAAGGACTATAGGTACTCAAACCAAAGACCCTAGAAGAGATTCAAGTATTTTTGAGATAAGATATAACATAAGATCTTGTGGTTAAAATAAATAGTAAATCTTTCTCTAAATAGGTAATTATTATAACTTTAATGAACATGAATCATTGTTATGTGTTCAAGGTCATGGGTTGGGTAATTATTATCATGTGTCCTAACCTGTTGAGATCCATAGACAACAATGTGATCACCCTTCATAAGAACACAGACCAAACTCGAACCTAATGCATCACGAAGACCACATAGCCCTGCCCATCTTCTAAAAGAGTCAACATCGACATAGAAGTCAAAATACATTTTATATCAACAAAAGAACTTTTAAATTTATCATCCCAAGAAAACTATACCCCTTTATGAGTGATAGAGTTCATCAGAGAATCCAACTTTGAAAATTTTTTATGAATTAATAATAATACCCAGACAAACCCAAGATGCTCCTAATATCAAAATTATAATGTATTTTCTCCTATTTCATAACATCTTTCACCATTTTAGGGTCAACTATGATACCATGTTCTGATTCCATGTTTCCCAAGAACTTTAATTCCAGAATCCAGAAGTCAAATTTTGATAGCTTGGTATAAGGTCAATGATTTTTCAACAACTCTATAACTACTCTTAAATGACATACATGATCCTCATCAGACTTAGAGTAAACCATGATGTCATCTAAAAATACCAACATGGATGTATCAAGATACTCATGGAAAATTATTTTCATAAATCCATAAAGACTTTAGAAGCACTGGTTAAACTAAATGGAAAGAAAAAGTACTCATTATGGCCATACCTAATCTCAAAGGCAGTTATATGAATGTCATATTATTTTATTCTCAACTGGAGATAACCAGATCAATGATCAATCTTTGAAAACCAATTCTCCCCTTTCAACAAGTGGAATAGATCATCAATATATGGTAATGAATACTTTTTCTGTACTATAACTTGGTTGAGTTTCTAGTAATCAACACATAGATAAAGTATTCCATTATCTTTTTTAGCAAAGAGAACAAGAACCACATTAGGTAAAACACTTGGTCATATAAATCCATTCTCTAAAATACCGTCTAACTGAGTCTTAAACTATTTCATTTAAGATATTTCTAGGAAATAAGAATAAATATAAATTGGTTGAGAACTAGGTAATAAATCAATAGAAAACTATACCACCCTTACCAGTGACAAACTAGATAAGTTAAAAGGAAAAAATTTGGGAAACTCAATTATGACTGGAGGGAGATAACCACTCAAAGATTTCAACTCCAGATCAAAATAAAACACTAATATTACTTTCCCTAACTATGGATATGAAGGTCTATCTCTATATGACCTTGGGTCCCATTCTCCTTGAAAGATATGACACGCCCCATTGGGTACAATAAATGAGTCCTGTTAAAGATAATAATCAATTTAGGATTTTTTAGAAATGAACTGATCCATATTAAAAATAACATCAAGAGGTTTCATGTCAAAAACCAAAAAATACCAAGCAAGATTAATTTATAATAAAGGGAAAACACAAGCGGGAGAAAAAAGACCCTATTATATCTTCATTCTGAGGGGTGTATTTATATCCATCACATATGATGAAAGATTTATGGGAATATTTAACATGTTCACAATACAATTCGAAATGAATGAATGAGATAAAATAGTATCAAATAAATAAGTCACTAAAGATAATCAATAGTTATGGTACCTATCATAATTTTTGGACTTGTATATTATTAATTTGGAGACTCTTCCACTGCATGAAGAAGATTTCTTCTAGATGAATTTGGTTAGAACCCCTTAGATCTTGAAGCATATGATTGCACTAGAATAATTTTTGGTGATTATGAACCAGTGACGCTAAGTGGGGAATAGAATATATAAAATAATTTCTATAAGTTCCCTAAATGTCCATAGGAGTTGTAAATCTTGGGTACTTCAGTACAAACCCATTTTGAATGCCCAATCTTTCCACAACCAATATTCAGATTCTTGAGGAATATTTGAGGCCTGGATATTAGGTAGTTTATACTGAAGGAACTCCTGAGAATAATTCTGGGAGTCATTACTCTAAGGTCCCACAAATGAAGCCTGAATAGGAATGAGTGTAGGTTACTCCCCTAGAGCTTAGACAATACGTACAATAATCTCAACAAGATTCTAGTCCATAGGAGAATTTTATTTTTTTGGTTCATCAGAATATTCCTCCTAGATCCTATTCACAAATTTTTTAGAGTCATGATACTACATAATATCAAAAAATAGAATTTAGGACATTTGAATATTACTTAGATCAACAACTCAATCAAGATCAATTGGATAATTAACCCCATCAGATAAGAAAACATTATTTGGATTTCAACCTATCCAAATTAAATTTATGAAAAAGACTTGAATTATTCCTCAACAAGACTTTCCCAAACCAACCATTGGGACTTAAGGATTGTTAAAATGATATCTAGTCAGACACTCGCTCGTAACTACCTCATAATTCCCAACAAGATACTCTAAACTACATAATAACATTAAGGAAAGATTGTTAACCCACACATTTGATACCACTTTGTCATGAACTAGCCAAGATACCCTGGTATCCTGATACCCAAGTCAGCACTAACATGGCCCTAAGTGCATTCCTAATCCCCATAGGTTGGAAACTATCACCTATCAACATATAAGATAAAACTGAGAACAAGTTTTCTATTTATACAATGGAAGATAAAGATAGATATCAGTATGCTAAAAAATCCAAAGGGATAGAGTTCCAAAAACCAAATAGGTATATCAAAAACATAAAATAGTACATCATCAAAGTACTAAAAATAATATCAGATAAACTCAACATACCAAATGATAGATCACTCCAAGCTCAAAGGATTAATAACATCCACCTTATCCAAGAGGTTCTTTCGCTTTGCTCGGACATGGAAGACGAAAATCTAAAAATTCCAGAAGGAAAAGGTAGGGTGTGAGATAAAAAATCATTAGGGTCTCACCAAGTGTTCCATGATAAGATTCCATAATAATAAACCAAATCAAGATTTGAATTTATATAAAACAAGTCATGGTATAATATATTATTTTTATATTTAAAACAAAACCTGATTATTTTTAAAAGATGGAAAAAAATTAAACATTACTTAAATAAACATATTATATAAAAAAATTAAATAATTAACTAGGAATAATTAAATAAATTTCACAATAAATAGAATTTATAATCAAAATAATCAAACTAACCATCATGGTCTTATGAAATGTGGTATGATAGTTTCTAGTTATAGGATCCTTAGACTCTCATATCAATGATCATGAAAACATGTGTACACACATCCCTCAGGTATAGGATAAATATGACTCCTCAACGTCCCATATGGGATAATATTTTATTAAATTTGTTTTGATTAGAGTTTTCATCATCAATCTGTTTATAGGGAATTGACATCCTAGTGTGCTTGTCCCAAATAACCCACTAACTACCTAGTCTCATGTGTTCTCAATCAATTAATAGAAAAAGGGAATATAATTCCATTTAAAATAAATCATCATTCACAATTCAATTTCATAATTATCATTTTCAAAATTCCAATTCACTTTCAAAATCAAAAAAATGGGTTTTCATTAATTCATGCCTTAAGAAAACCAAACATAGGTTTTTATCAATTCAATTTAAAAAAATTATTAAAATCAATTCTCATGTCAATTTATAAATTCCACCAATTTCAAAAATACACCCCAAATTCCAATTCCATTGGAATTGGGGGGTTTCCACAAAATTCTATGCTAAATAAATTTTGATTCCAATTCATATCAAATTAGATTTTCATAAATCAATTGAAATTGATTTAAATAAAATCTATAAAATCAAGGTTAAATTATTTGGTGTAATTTAATAAGGAAGCACCTATCATTTTTCATTGTATCAAAACTCAACCCTCACAGTGGGATTTTCTAATAACTAATGATGACAAAAGAGATTAAGAAATACAAACTAGATTCAAGATATAAATCAAGGAATTTTAGATCCATAAAACACATGATGTTATATCAAAATATATGGATTAAGAAAAGAGAGACCATTAGAGAATGAATGGGATGTGATCCACTTACTGGAAAGGGATCAGATCTTCCACCGATGCTTTGAATCGTCAAATATGGGGTTTTAGAGGAGCGAAAAAGGGTTCTTGTGAGCCTCAAATACCTAAGAATTTATGTGGGGTCTATTTAGGGCTAAGATTTGGGTTAAAGAGGGTTTTAGGATTTTTTTAAAAATATTTTTCATAATTAAAAATTTCTGAATATATAGTTACCTAGGTAGGACAACATGGTTAGAAAAATCATGCACCGTAACCCTATGGCCCCTACTGGGGTGCATAGTTTCTATGAGGTGGGTGCATGGTTTTTCAAACCGTTCCACAACCATGCACACCCCTACTATCCAAGGTTTCACGATTTTCACCAGGTGGGTGAATGTTTTGCTAAAATTTTGTTACAATCGTGTACATCCCATAAACTTATAAAAATTTCAAATTTCAACCCAAAACAACCTAAGACAAACCCCAACCAAAGCATGATAAAAAATTAAGGTTGAGGAGTACATAAAACTAGTAACAAGATATTATACTTTAAAAAATACATAACATGTTTTATTTATCGTAAAATTTCATGGAACAAAATAATTCATTCAAATTATTTTACCTTTAATATTTTTAAAATCATTTATTTTATTTTTCTATTAATTGAATAAATATTTTGGCAGTGTTGAGTGATAATTTAAGGAAATTATTACATCACTAAAAATTAGAAATAAATTATCATGATAAAAAAATAATTTTTTTAAAATAAAAATTTATAACTAAACATAAGTTGTTTTTATACATGTCATAAATTATTATAGATATTAAAGCAATAAAGTGACATTTTTGACTTTATATATTACTTAAATATTATAAGGATAAATATCAGAAGTAATATGGTACCCATTTTCCATATTTTGGAAACATATATGGAGATTACTTAATTTCACTCATAAAATAGGATAAAGGAAACTTTTAGGATCATTTTTTAGTCCTCGTATTATTTTTTACCTTAATTGGATAATTTACCCTTATTGCATAGATAATTATTCACCACAGTTTATATTCATAATAAGAATAAATAAAAGTAACCTAATTAAAAAAAATTGGAAATCATAATTATAGATATGGTATATATTTTTAATGATTAAATTTCTATAAGTGGTAGAAATTAATTTAATATTAAAACATAAAATGCAATGGAATTTGTTTTTCATAAAAATACCTTTTTTAAGTATAAAAAATATTTTTATACCAAATTCAATCACAAAATTAATTTAAATGAACTTAGTTGGATAATTAATAATATAAGAGAACTAATTTTATTTTGAAACTATTTTAAAATAAAATTTAACTTTTAAATTCTTAAAACAGACATACAATTTTCAATAAAAATATAATATTTTTTAATATTCAATGGAAAATAAATCTTCTAAAAAAAATCTCAACAATTCACCCAAAATTAATTTTGATATTATAATTTTAAAAATTATATTGTTTTTATTAAATCAAATTTATAAAAATTTATGAATTTAATTATAATATTTTCTCCTAAAAATAATTAAAAAATATTTTTTAAGAAAACATATTATTGAAGAATAAAATGACTGCTAAAAATTGAGTGCTTATTTACTAAGAATTAATTAATACATTTTTTTATTAGAAACATTATATTTTTTTATAATATGGTTAATCATATTCATACTATCCCATTAAATTGATAAATTATAACTGTATTGTTTAAATAACAATATTTTTTGGTTCATTTTGGCTTGTTGTTGCATGTCATGTATGATATCAAACATAGTGTTGTTTTAAAATATCAGGGTGTTAAATGAAGGTAAGAAGGTAGATATGATATTATAATTCTAGAAGAATAATTATTTCATAAATATCATATATATTCATTGTTTCCTTATTTATAACCATTTATATAAATTAGTGATGAAAACAAATTGCTATGTTACGTGGAGATAGTATATTGTGTGTACACACGAGTGATGTTTTCACTTTTCATCAGATGGAAAAGTGTTATAAAATGAATTTACCATAATCATAATAACATATTAGTATATTTATGATTCTGTATTCATTTCATTTAGAATGGGTATAACTGATTTATAGGAAGTATAAGAAGAAGGAAATTTGAATGTGTTGGTAGATATAATTACCTCTTCTTCTGTAGCCTTCCTTTAGATCTCCCCTTAAGGGACCTATGGTAGGTATTTATTATGTAAAATAACCTATAGAATATAGATAATGATTATTATAAGATAATTGGGTAGATTTTTGTTGATATAGGTTTCTTAATGTTGTGTAAAGAAAAGAGATAAGGGGTGTCCTTTTATTAGTGAGGGAAGGTGCATTATTGGAATTTACTAAAGTATTAAACCAATACAACTGATTTTTTCATGTAAAAATGGATAAAAAATTGATATAATTTAAAGATAATATGAATATGTGTTTAAATAATATCATAACATAAAATATTTACTAGTGTAGGTGATGTTTTAACCCATATTTCCTTGTTTTAGCCCTTATTAACCCTTTAAAAAATTACCACAATAACAATGTTTTTTCACTATAGGAGACAATAAAGTTATCGTAAAATAAAAATTGATGAATAAATGGACATGGGATGAAATTTTATACCATATATCATCTTTATTTTTCTATTTAAAAAATTTTAATATCTTGAAATAATTTAATAAAATAATATTTTCATAAACTATCATTAATATCATTTTTTGTACTACTCATTTAATTTGAATTTAAAAACATCAAGACAAAGTTAGAATTTGAATATAATCCCTTAAAACATAACTAATATTTTTTTATTTATCTAAAAACTCATGGGAAAAAATAATTCATCCAAATTTTATTACTTTTCAAATTTTCGAAGCCGTTTTTTATTTTTCTATTAATTGAAAAAATATTTTGTTGGTGTTGTGTAATAATTTAAGATAATAATTAAATAAATAAAAAATAAAAGTAAATTAACATGATAAAAATAAATAAATTATGTTAAAAATAAACTTTATTATTTTTTTCATAACATATTATTATCCTTATGTGAACATATAAAATTAATTAAAAGTAAGGAGTGGACAATTTGAATTTTTCTTTACTTAAAATAATATAAATGTAATTACCAAGGTCAAATGGATCTGAAATTTCATATATTTGTTATTGGATGTATATGGAAAATTTTATCTAATAAAATTAAAAAATTCATGTTTTGGGTTGATTTTTAATGCCTCATCACATTATTTTTAATCTTAATTACTCCATTTACTCTTTGTTAATGTGATAAATTTTACCACATTTTCTATTCAAAATGCATAAAAATGAAAGAGATTTATTTAATAAATTTGAAACTCATGATTAAAAATACGTTATAAAATTTTAAATATTCATGTCATTGAAGTGGTTGAACCTAATTTTAATATAAATGTGTAAAACTTAATGAAAAATAGTTTTTTTTATAAAAATACATTTTTAAACATAAAAATTAACTTAATTAAAATAATGACAATTTTTTGTTTAAATTAGATTATTATAATTTAAGTGGATAATATTTTACTTTAAAATAAAATCCAAAATTTAATGGAACTTTTAAATTATTTTTTTAATGAAAAGAATTGGTAGTTTTTGAAGAATTGGTATTTTTCACTATTCACTATAAATAATTAATTTGGGAAAAATCCAAAAATTTCACCCTAAGTAAATTTTGATATGATGTTTTAAAAAATTAAATTAAATTAAGAAAATTAATTTTATAAAATTTGATATTTTTTTTTAATCACATGCTGGAATAAATCTTTGTGTATTGTTTTATCGTTTCTTTAAAAAAGAAAAGCTTTCTATAAATAAAGCAAGGGTTTTAATTTAATCCATAAAAAAGTTTCATCCTTGAAATTTACATAATGTCACCTCATGAATATATTTGGGTATTTTTTCATTATAATTCTTTAAGTTCCCACATCACCTCTTCTATCATATGATTTCTCTATTATACCTTTACTACCTGAGTCATCTAATTTTGCAAGACTTGTTCTCTAGTATCCAAAATCAGAATAGGATTATCATAGAGAGATAAATTATATTCCCATTATATTTAAGTATAGATGATAATTTTTTTTTGAATTTTTCATGTAGTTCCTCAATAAAAAAATATGGAACACATCATGTACTTTAGAGAGACTAGGTGACATTTCCATACAGTAAGCCACAACACCAATTATTTCTAAAATTTCAAAAGGTCTGATGTACTTGGGGATAAGTTTTACTTTCTTAATTAACCATTTAACACACTTACATGGATATAATTTTCAATAAAACATGATACCCCACTTGAAATTCTAAATCTTTCCTTCAGTTATCAGCATAACTATTTTGCCTTCTTTGATCTGGTTTTATATGGGATTGAATTTTATTTTGTTTTGTTTTTGTCTCCCCAACAAGTTATGGGCCTAGATTATTTATTTCACCAACTTCATCCCAAAAAGTTAGAGTATGAAATATCTTTCTATATAGTTCTTTATATAATTCAATTTCAATACTTTTATTGAATACATTGTTATAGGAAAAATTCACCAAAGGTAAATAATGATCCCACATACCATGAATGTTAAGAGATAATGATCTCAACGTGTCTTGTAAAGTTTTAATAGTTATTTCAAACTATAAATTATTTTTAGGGTGATAGGTAGTTCTCAAATGAAGCTTATTATCTTGATCCTTTTGAAGAATTTTCCATAATTTCAATGTAAATATTAGTTCATGATCAGGAATGATTGAGAGAGGTGCACCATGAAGCCATAAAACTTCATTAATATACTGTCATAAAAGGTTCTCAAGACGTAAATATTCTTTTATAAAGAGGAAATTTTAAGATTGGGTAAGGAAATAAATAATAACCCATATTATATCATTATTTATAAGAGTCTTTTTTAATCTAGTGACAAATTCCATAGTAATGTCATTAAATTTCTATATAGAAATAGGTAGAGGTTTCATGAATCCTATGGGATGCTATCTCTCAACCTTCCCCTATTGAAATAAAAAATATCTTGATATATAACTAGTAATTTCCCTCTTCATATTATACTATCAAACAATTTCCTTAAAATTACAATACATATTTATGGTACAATGGTATATAGAGAAATTGGAGCTATGAGTATCTTCTAATAATTCATTTTTTAGCTCAGGGATTGATGGAACACATTGCATCTTTCCAAATTTTTGAATTCCATATTAATATATGAAGTTTAAAAATTTACCATCTTTCTTGAATTTGATTTTCTTTTGAAAATCCTCATCATTGGGCTAATAAATTTTTATCTTTTATAATAAATATTATTATGAAATAAATCGAAAATGAGTGATTTTCCTCTACCTTAATAATTCCTATATCAATATTTATTAAATTCATGAACACATTTTCCTTGTAAATTCTAATTTTGGTCAGGACTCCATGATCCTTCATGCTTAATGCATACATTACCTTAGTTTCCTTCCATATGTGTTAGTGTATTGAGAATTCATAATCCCTAAGTTTCTTGAGCTATCTATTTTTCCTTATAATGATCTCTTCCCATGAAATTTTTTATTTTATGCTCTTATTGTCTATGTATATCTCACATATTTTACCATAGAGATAATTTATCCATATATTCAAAGTATATATTATGGTTCCCAACTCAAGATCATGAGTTGGATAGTTATATTAAGTATTCTTTAACTTCCTTGATGGATATGCAATAACTTTATCCTTCTGTATAAGAAAAAAACCAAGCCCCTTATTCGATGCACCATTATATATATATAAATCATCATTTTCATATGGTAGATTCAAAATTAAAGCATTGAAAAATATCCTATTTAATTATTCAAAACATTCTCCACATTCATTTTTCCATGTGAACTTAACCCATTTACTGGCAATATTAGTTAATAGGTTAGACAACCAGGGAACTTTTTGAACAAATCATCGATAGTAACCCACTAAACTAGTGAAACTATGTACCTTAGTTATATTCATTGGTGTAGGATATTCTTTTATTTCCATTCTCCTTAAAGTATCACTTTAGAATCCATCCTTGGAGATAATATGGCTAATAAAAGAACTTATGAAGCTAGTATTCACACTTTTTAAATTTACCATATAACTTATTTTCTCTAAGATTATCAAGAATAATTCACAAGTGATTCTCATGGTCTTAATAGCATTTATATTACACCATGATATCATCAATAAATACCATAAAAATTTATCAATATATTCCTTGAATACTATGTTCATTAGATCCATAAAAATTGAGGGTGTATTATTCAATTCAAATGGAATTACTATATACTCTTAATTTCTATACCTTTTATGAAATGCTATCTTTGAAATATATTCCTCATTTACTCAAAATTTATGATACCCCAAACAAAGGTCAATATTTTAGAAATATTGAGCTCCATAAATTTGATTGACTAAGTCATAAATGTTTGGTAGAGGATAATTTTTCTTTATAGAAATATCAATGACATCCCTATAATCAATTCACATACTCATAGATCCATTTTTATTCTCAATGAAAAGAACAAGGGATACCAAAGGTGAAATATTAAGGTGTTTAAATACCTTTTCACACAGCTCCTATAGTTGTTTATTTAACACTTTTAATTCCACAATTTCCATTCTGTAGGGAGTATTTGATATTGGTCTTGCATCAAGGATTAAATCAATGGAAAAATAACATCACATTTTGGTGGATGTATAGGTAATTCCTCCCTAGTATTCTATATCAAGGACCACCATTGATCAGAATCACATTTAATAAAATACACTACCACCATAAATATTTCCATTTAATTTTATCTTAAGGCCATAAATATATTTTCAAGAGACTTAATACATTACTTAGCTACCACCAGATTATTATTTCCACTAAAATATAGAGGATTATTTCACATTAAATGATCCGATATAGGTGTATCATATCATGGAACATCATGTTTCTCCTTATGATAAAGGTTATTAGTCATAACATGGGTCATATACCCTAATATGGCCCTGATCTTCTTAGCTACAACACCAATTGTACTAGTCTACTTAGTAGGGAAATCCCTATATTAACTATGGGTGTTTATTACCTTTATTATATTAGGAACAATCACTAAAAAATTTAACACAATGTGTTATATCAAATAATCATGAATATTGATTCAAAAAATTAAAATTACTCAAACAGTAAAAATTCTCAAATACTATAAGGGATTATTATAATTATCATGTTAGCTACATTTATTTAAAATCTAGTTCCCATGGTTTCCTCTAAACTTCCTCTGATACCAGCTATAAAACTTCAAATATAGTGATATAGAGTTGATGTATACTTTATTACATTAGCATAAGATACAAAGAATATAATCCTAAAGGATAAATTAGTTTAGTATTATTGAATAATCATATACATATTTTTTTCCATTTTACATTGGTAACAAAATATAAAACATAACAAAACAATTTTTTCATCATCCTTTAAACTCAATAAAATGATTATTCTTAATATCATGGGGAAAGGAAATAAAATAAGGGTGATATCAATTGCATAGTAAGGGTTAAGTATAATAGAAGGTATTATGATTTAATAACGTATACTCAACATTCAAATTAAATAATTTTAAACACATTCCATTTAATCAATAACTTACCCACTAAATAAATCCATAGATAACATCAATATAGAAATCTCATAGATAATACTAAACATATTCTTATTGAAGGAAATTATTAATATTGTATTTCATGATCTCTGACATCATGATATATTTACCATCAAGACCTTACAGCAAGACAATTAAAACTATGGGTAGGGATACACAAAAAAACTAGTTAATAAGGTTAGCCAACTGGTTTATCTCCTGAGACATGTTGATGCATCGAGGGGATATATAATTCTAGGTCCCACCCACTAATTAATTTCCAATACATTCCTCATATATTTAATGATAAATTTAATTCATTAAAAATATTCCTTATCAATAATATTCATATTGCGTAAATAATATGAAATATCAATATTTCCCTAGTTAATCAAATAATTTTTATAGTAAAATACCATATGTACAAATGGTATAAATTTTAGGAAATAATAAAATCCACGATACAAATAGTATGTATAATTAATATAAATGTAATGTCTAATTATCATAATAAAGTGAATGTTTCAAGAGAAAGTTGATGACTAAAAAATTACTAAGAGATATAACATGATCATCAATTCATCAAAATAATAGACTTTGTAATACAATAATGTATTTTGTATAAATATATAAAATATTATTTCATTAAAGATTTTTCCTTATAAAAGAATTGAAAACTTTTAGAATAAGTTAAGAGTATAAAATAGTTATGGAAGAATTAAAATCCATTAACATTGTATTTGTTAAAATGAAAAACTTTTATTTTGAATTTTATAAATAAATTTGAAGATGAACCTTTTATAAAACATTATAAATATCCCTTTAAAGTCTTTTAAAAATTCAAATATAACTTAAAATTTTCATAATAAATAATTTTAGTGGATAAAAAGTACTTTTTTAAAATAATTTTGAAAAATAAGAACATAAAATAAAAATATGCTTGTCTGAAAATAAAAATAAGATCATCTTTTATTTTGAACATTTATTTTATTAATTAAATTTATAAATAGAGGAAAATTTATAAGAAAAAATGGAAAATCCTTAAATGTTAATATGATAAGAAAATATATGGATTTTATTATGGATATATTATAGTATGAATTTAATGAAAATAAAACCAATCCCAAATAAATGAGATTGTAAAATAAATTCTTATATATTTTGTGACTTTTAAATTGAAACCCATTAAAAGAGTAAAATTGAAATGAAAAATTAATCATCACTAATAAATATATTTTTATGTCAAATATCTCAAAGGGTAATTGTATATACCATATAAAAATAAATTGATTTATAAAATCAAATATGTCTTAATAGAGTGGAAATTGATATGAAATTGCTTACCTCATGTTTCTCCTTAGTTAAATATATTGTAACCTATATTATAATGGTTTTGAATACATTATTAATTTATATCATAACTTATTAATATTTATAATATGATATATGATCCTCTAATGACATCTTATCACCCGTTTCTTAAAAATAAGTTTTTATTATCATTATTTCAGATTTTGACTGCTTTATATTATCATGCATGTTTTATCACCGAGGTTTTGATACTTTTACTTTGATTATGGATCCATAATCTCTATAATTTTAATAATAATATAAATTTCATGTATATAAATTAAATATATCTTTATTTTTATCCATTTAATGTTTAAAAGAAAAAAGGATCACATCACTTTGTAGAGGTGGTAGTTCACACATACGAATAAACGACATTATTGTTTTCCAAAATATTGGAAGTTAATAAGGTATATATGATATTATATTTATATATGAATAATTATTTCATAAATATGTTATATATTAATTATTCATATATTTATAAACATCCATGTAAAGTGGTGATTAATAATTAATTACACCGCTATGTAAAGATGGTAAGTTGTACGTACGCACGATCAATGTTGTCTCTTTTTATAAGAAATAAAAGAGGTGGAAAATAGTTGTACCATAATAATAATAAATTATATTTATATTTATTATACTTAATTAATTATTTTTGAATGGAAAAAATATATTTATATGAAGTATAATAAGAGATAAAATTGAAAGTGTTGGTAAAGACTATTACCTCTTCTTCGGTAAAATTGATTTAGGTATCCTCTTAAGGGACCAAGGATTGATCCTTTATAAATAACATAACCTCAAGAAATTTTATAATTATTTTTATAATATAAATGGGTTTTTGAGATATTTTTATCAATGTGGTGTAAATGAAAGAGTGCAGGGGTGTCCCTTCATAAGTGTGGGGAGGGGAATTCATGGAATTTCATAAAGTATTAAATTAATATAATTTTTTTCATGTCTAAATGGATCAAAATTGATATAATTAAAATATAATATGATTTTTATTTTATTAACTCTAATAAAATAAAAATTTTACATGTTAAGGTGATGATTTTACCCTTATCTCTTTGTTTTAACCCCCACTAACCCTTTTAACAATTGTCACGATAACAAAGATTTTTATACTATAGAATCAAAGAAAGTTACCATAAAATTAAAATTGGTATATAAATGGAAAAGCCTAGAAATTATAAAAAATATAATTTTTAATTTTTCCTAGTTCAATATTTTTATGATTTTTAAAAAAATAATAAAATATTATTTTTATAAAATATCTTTAATGTCATTTTTGACACTACTCATTTAATTTGACAATAAAAACATCAAGAAAAAGATTTAATTCAAATATAATACCTTAAAACATAAATAATATGTTATATTTATCTATAAAATCTATAGTATATAATAATTCATCCAAGTTATATTACTTTTAATCATTTAAATTCATTTATTTTATTTTTCTATTAATTTAACAAAAACTATGTCGGTGTTGCATAAAAATTTAAGATAATTATTCAATAACTAACAAATAAAAATAAATTACCATGAGGAAAATAAAAAAAACTATGTTAAAAATTATATTCATTCATAAAAAATTCTTATCCTTATGTGAACATACAATATAAATGAAAATAAATAGATGAAGATTTTTAATTTTTCTTTACTTAAAGTAATATAAATGTCATTACCATGGTAAAATGGCTCCAAAATGAAATATATTAAAAAAATTATGAAAATGGACGAATTAATCTTATAAAATGAAATAAATTGAAGTTTTGGGTTCATTTTTAATGTCTTATCACATTATATTTATCTTTAATTACCCAATTTACCCTTTACCAATGTGATAAATTTTTTTATGGTTACTATTCATAATGACTAAAAATAAAAGGGAACTATTTTCCAAATTTAAAACTCATAATTCAAAATATGGTATCCATTTTTCAAGATTTATTTCCTAGAATTTTAATAAATTAATTTTAATATAAATGTATAAAACTCAATAAAAAATAATTTTTAGAAAAATGAATTTTTAAGTATAAAAATTAATTAATATCAAAATCATTAGAATTATTGATTCAAATTTGATTATTATAAATCAAATAGATCATATCTTACTTTAGTAAAAGATAAAAATATATAATTTCACATTTAAATTACTTGATTTAATGAAAATAAACGAAATTATTTGAAAAATCATAATTTTTAATTATTCAATGAAAAATCAATCATTTCAAAAAAATCCCAAAATATCACCCAAAGTTAATTTTGATACGATGATTTAAAAATGAAATTAATTTATTAAAATTAAATTTATAAAATTTTATAATTTAGGTTTTAATCAAATTATTGAATTATACATTTTGTATTGTGCTCTTGGTTCTTTAAAAAGAAAAATATTCTATAATTAAAGCTCAGGTTTGATGAAATGGATCGATGTCATGTTTTCTTTTAAATTATCCTATTTTGTTTTAATTTAATAACTTTGATTCAATTATAGTGATAAAATAGTAAAGTTAATTATAGAATCTTAAAAATACATATAATTAAATATTTATATATTATCAATAATTTATGATAACCATCCATGAAGGCGGCGATAAGTCGAGAGTTGACAACATCCTCATAGGCGATGAACATCCCATTAATAGGATATTGTAAATATAGAAGAAGAAATATATATAATTTATAAATATATTGTAAATAACCTTTTCAAAAGATATTAATTTCATTAATATCATGATCACATAATATTTTATTAATGTTGTATGGTTTGTATTAGAGAGGAATATAAGGATTAAATAGTAGAATAGGAAATTGAATGAACTATGCCTTATTCTTGATTTTGTTACTTTTCCATGAACCTTAACACCCTAAATTCTTGGATTAGGATGACACCGAAACATCCTCATGGTTTTAAGGAGACCTAAGAAGTGGTAATTAGTAATATATTAAGCATTGTGAAGTGAATGGGAAGTGGTTTTCCAAGTTAAGGGAGATATGGTATTTATACTTGAGGGGAGGGGTATTTTTTGTTTCAAATATTTATTAAATTATTATTTACAAAATAACACTTTAAAAAGATTTATTTTTAAATTTATTAATTATATTATATTGAAATTTACTATTTTTTGACTTTGTAACCCATTTATCATAGAATTTATTTTTTGATACAAAGGGAAAGAAAGAAAATATAAATTTTAATGGAATAAATTACATTTTTAGAATTTGGAAATTACTTTTTAGGCTTATAAATCTAGTCTAATATTTTGTAATGAGTAATTTATTTTATTAAGTATCTTTATGTTAAATAAACCTACTTTATAATTGGTTATTTAATCATTACTTCATGAATTATGTAATAAAAACATATTATTTTTCTAAAAACTATATTTTTATTGTTCACCTAAAAATTTAAGTTTTTCAACAAAAATACAAAAAATAAACCCTTATATAATGTCAACATTATAATCCCAAAAATGAAATTTATTTTATTAACATTATTTTATAATATGTCTAATTTTAATTATTAGCATATAAATTATTAATTTTTACAAAATATATTAAAATACACTTTATCAAAGATGCACTTATACTTTTTATTGAGTTTATAATTTGAATACTTATTTAATGGATTTATAATATATACATACTTAATTTATCATTGGTAATTATTATTTACATGTCATTACAATATTTTATTAGTTAAGTTACTATTATAACCGTTAAATTACTACTCAAATATTTAGGTTACCATTTCTAATGGTTGGGTTACTATTCCTAATGGTCATCTTACTATTCCAATTATCATATTGGTTTTGTAATTTCTACAAATACATATTATTTAATTAATTAATCATTAAATTAAATTTCTCACATGGTTATATATTCTTCATTTTCAAAATTCTGATTACATTACTAATTTTTTTCTTTTTTTACATTGTTATTTGGAGGTGTGACAGTTCTTGGTGATCTAAATGATCCAATTTTTTATTCTTATTATTATATTTGTTTATGTTTATTTCAACATTGTGAAACACTCAATTTTACTGAGTATATTTTTCATCTAAATATAATGGTATAAATTAAAATAATAAATTAACTTTGGTTTTTATTATGTTTGGAATTAATTTTGTACTATACTATATTATGAAATATAACACAAATGATTATTTAGAAGGAAAATTCCATATATAAAAGTTTGGGTTGTAACGTTCTCTCCCATTTAAAAATTTCATCCTCAAAATTTTATCTAATATCCTTGGTTGAGAATATATGGGGGCACTACTATTTTATTGCATCCTTAGGTTCCCATGTTTCCTCTTTATTCATTTGGTTTTACTAAAGTAATTTGATAAGGTGAGTTTACTTTTTTAGTATAAATTTGTCTCTATATTCCAAGATCTTCATGAGTTACTCCTTATATAAGAGTCCATTATCTAGTTTTACCACTTACAAATCTAATAAATGAGATGGATTAGGTATATACTTTATCAGGAGAGATATGTGGAATGCATCTTGAATGTGAACCTAGTTTTAGGAAAGTGCTAGTTGATAAGCCAAAACCTCTTTGTGATAAAGGATATCTAATGGAACAATGTATCTAAGGCTGAGTTTTTCCTTATTTTCAAACCTTGTGGCTATCTTCAAAGGTTATATTTGAAGGAAATATGTATCTCAAACTTTAAACAGTAAGTCTATTTGATGATTTTCTGCATAGCTCTTCTATTGAACTTGAGAAACTTTATTGTGTTTTTAAATGGATTTAACCTTCGATGTAATCTATTTCAAAAGTTTTGGTATAAAAATATTTCATTCACTAACTTTATCCTAACATTTTTGAGTTATGTATCCTATCACATATGTAAATTCATTTAAAATTGTTTGGATACTTGGGTGAAGGTTATTTCGGTATGAGAACCCAACCAATAGAATATATTGATCCCAACCACCTTTTAAGTCCATCAAGAAATATTTTAGTATGCATTCAAGTGTACAAATGAACCTTTAATATTAGTTATCATTTTAGGGGTGATAAGCCATACTAAATTTCAACTTAGTATTCATAGTATAATAAACAATCATATAGAACAAAGTGTTGAACCTTAGATCTTGATTAGATATGATCAACACTGGTGATTTATGAAGTCACACCAATTTATCTACATATATCTTGGTAATTTGTTCAATAAATAAATGGTTAATAAGTGGGATAAAGTGAGAATTTTTGTGAATTGATCTATAAAACCCCATTTGAATTTATTTCCTTTATATGTATTTGGAAGACCAATGACAATGTCCAAGGTGATGTTCTCCTATTTTGATGTCGATATGTGTAATGTTTTCATTATTCCCTCATGATTATAACTCTTTAACTTAACTTGTTGGAATACCAAGCACTTTAAGGTGGAATCAGTAATCTCCTTCTTCATATTTTCCAATCAGAAGTGTTCTTGAAGATCTCAGTACATCTTAGTACATCTAGTATGGATGGATAATGATGAACTTTGTGCATATTCCATTATCTCTATCCTTACTTATGGTGATGATGTCACATAGAGTCTAGTTTAAAACTTAATGGCTCTGTATTTATTGATATTTAATTCATGATTCTTTCTTATCTTTTTTTATCCTTATTTTGAATATCTAAATCACCCCTTTATGCCTACTTTATATTCTATTATATTGAGGGTTGGGAAATCCTTTATAAAATGTATAATATCTTCCATGATTTTATAATTTCCAAATTTATCCTTTGTATATTCATAAAGATAGGGTCTTTCTTAATCCTAATCTTATATAGAGTATAAGTTTCCTTTGTATTAAGAGTTTCAACTACCTTATTCACCTATATATAATGATAGTAAATATTTAAATCATATTCCTTATTTAACTCTAACCATATTCATTGACACATTTTTAGCTCCTGGTATATAAATGTATAATTTTAACTCTTATAATCAGTATATACATCATACTTCTCTTCATAGAGGAAGTTTCCTCAAAATTTAAATGTAAATATCATAGATTCTAACTCTAAATCATTAATTAGGTAATTTTTATAGAGGATATTAAATTTTATAGAGGAATAAACTATCAATTTATCATTTTTAATGAGTATGAAACTCAATAATTTCATTAAAAAGTCATTATATATCACAAACCCTTCCTCAATTTAGGGGAATTTGAGTACAGGTGCAAGGATTGGCCTCTTTTTTATCTCCTTATATCTCTGTTCACATTATTCCATCCAAAAATACTTTACCCCTTTCCATGTTAACTTATATAGTGGTATAGAGAATCATGAGAAGTTTCTAACAAAGCTTCAGAAGTACCTAGCTATTCCAAGAAACTAAATATCTCTGTGACACTTATAAGCATGGTCTATTCATTAATTTCCTTTTCCTTTGAAGGATGAATATATATTCCTTCACTCATGATCACATTCCCCAATAAAGTGACTTGATATATAAAAATGTCAAACTTTTTAAACTTTTCACACATCTTATTATTCCTGAATGTCATAAGTACATTCCTTATATATTCCTAATTTTATTTTTTAAACTTGGAGTATGTTACAATATTATTAATAATTACCATCTCAAACTTATCGATGTATCCTCTAAATACTCTATTTATAAATTACATGAAAATTGAAGAGGTAATTTTCTTTTTGAATGAAATGACTATGATATCATAGTGTTCATATTATATAAAAAGGATGCCTTTTGAATATATTATGTATTTACATTTATCTGATGATATTCAAAGAGATTTTATACCTTTTAAAAGTACTAAGATCCCCAAAATTTATCAAACAAGTCATAAATCATTGGAACAATATACTTGTTCTTTATGGTGATCTTGTTTAGATCATATTAGTGGATGAAAAGCCACATCGGTCCATCCTTCTTCTATATTAAGATAAATAGTGCACCCAAAGGTAAATAACTAGGGTGTATGACCCATTTTTATAAATTCTATTGTAGTTGTTTCTTTAACTCCTCTAGTTTCATTAGACATATCTTATAAGGGTAATTGGATATTATGTTTTCTCTTGGAATGAGTTATGTTTATAATTTAACCACATAATCTAGGGGTAGGGTAATTTTTTTTATAGAAAATACATCAATATAATCAATCAAAATAGAAAGTTTATCAAGGTTTATTCTTCCATTTGACTCAACCATTTGAACAATAAATTCTTCTTTATTGGGTATCAATACCCACACCATTATGTAATTTCTAATGGGGATTCCTAATCTTTATTTCATTTTTATAGAAGTATGGGATGATTCAAGGTATGGAAATATATTTAATTTTCTTAATAGTTGATGTGAGATCTATATAATTAGAGCCAATCCAGGTATAGTATAGTATCAAATTCTACTAAAGGAAGGATTATGAGATTCACTGGAATAATCTTCCCACAAATTATATTTATATAAAAACCCAACACTTGGGTTATAATGATTTCACCCCTATGAGTTTTCACAAATATATCTACTTATAGGTATTCGGGTGATGATTCAATAGTTATATAAAACATGTAGTATATAAAGGAATATTTATAACCTAAATAAAATAAAATTTTTACCATTATTGAGTGAATATTAATTTTAATTTTAGTAAATCATTTTCATGACCCACCTTAGTGACAGTTATAGTGTGAGATTTTCCTGTCTCCCTCAGTTTAGGTGGTTAATAAAATTTATTACCCTATAGGACCCTTAGTTTAGTGTATTGGATTACATAGTTACCTTATTCATTATAGTTTATTCATTGAACTTTAGGTTTTTAATTTTTAGGTTCCTTCATTTACTCCATCTTATTTATTGAATTTTTTATGACCCTTTAATATTTATGAGCTTGGTACCATTCTATTCCACACATGAATTCTTTCCTAATTGCTTTAAGGGAATTTACATAGTGTTTATTTCTATCTATTTTACATGTGGGTGGTTGGGTCTTCTTTACTATTTTATCTTTAAAATATACATCTTTAAATACCATCTTTCATTTCTTATCACCATATCCATAGGACCATTCCCCAAACTCTATCTTTACTTTAAGAATAAAATGAACAATTCCTTCATAAATCTCAAATTCTTGTATAGCTAGATATTTTCTATAGTGACACATACTTTTCATACATAGATATTAGATCCTAATTGATGAATATTTACTAAATAAAATTATTATCCATTATAAAATCATATAGGTTTAGTATATTTTAAAGATTATATATATAAACAAGTGCTTCATAAGTGAACAACATAATATCCCACTAAGTTATTCATAACTAGAAAACTTTTTAGTTTTATCATAATTAATACCCTTATTCATAACCTATGGAAAGGAAATATAAAAAAGGGTGTGCTCATATGCTCATTGAGAGAAATAAAGGGATATATCAATGATCACTTAAGCATAACATGAGAATAAGGTTATGATAACCAAATCTAAACATTTGAAAATCATACCTAGTATATCATAGATCATAATCATGAATCATGGAATAAATATTAGTTATTCATAAGACCTGAATAATAAATTAATGAAATAAAATGAGTCATGATAGAATAACATTGGCATAAGACATAAATCTATGGCATACACATAATCACAAAAAATCATTTCCTTAATAGTCAAGGATCATTGCCAAGACTATCATAAGGAAATGGGTTCTCTCCTTAAACCATTGTATCTATAGTCAAGGTTCACTTTCAATAATATCACAATGGACATAGTACCTTACTGATTTAGGATCAATCCATATTCATTTCTTTATTATCTCATGAGATATCCATATTTACAGAATGCATTATAGGGATATATAATTCTAGGACCACCAATAATATTATGATAATCCTAAATATGTGTTCTATAAGATCATAAAATATTCATCCTAGCATAAACGATAGAAATATTTGGGTCTTATAAACATTTCAACATATTATAACATGCGGAAATGAAATAGGCTTTATAATAATTTCATCATATCATAATCCATGGAAAATAAAATAGGTATCATAAACATCTTGTCATCATAATCACAAACCACCCATAAAAATATGGATATATCATCATATAATATCCCTATTAATACTTTTGTAACATAAAATGATGTTATCAAAGATGAAAAACATCTTTAAAATATTTCTTGGAAAGTTTATTGAAGAAAATACCCTTTTTTACTTGAAAACACTTATTCAAAATATATATTTTTTACAAATATTAAAGAAAAAAATATTATATGAAAATAACCATGGAAACTCATAAATGAATATTTAAATAATTAATAATTCATTATGGTCATAAATTATATTCGTTTCATATAAGATAAAATAAGACATTCCTTTAACACTTTTGTAAAAAAAATAAAAAAGTACCTTGTTTGAAAAATGAAAAAATAATTTTCCTTTTAATTTTTTTTAAAAAGTTAATAATGGGTAAAAATTAATTTTAAATATAATATGATAGTATTAAAAACATTTTTTAAAACATTTTTATAAAATATGGATACATAAGAAAAAGGTTTTTTGACATAAGAAGTTAAATAAAGTCGATATTACTTAAAAAAAGTCTTTATGTATCCTGAGTACTTAAAGAGAGGAAAATGAAATAAAATAATTTAATATCCAGATAAAACCATAGGATAATAAAATTCATGAGTTTATTTATAGGTATATAATAATATTTTTTCATCATAAATAATCCCGATAAACAAAAAGATTATAACATTTTCCCGTACCACTATGGTAACTTTTGAATCGTAAGCTTCAAGAAAGAATAAATTGAAATAAAACATTAAGTGTCATTATCATAAGTATATTCTTGATATAAAATGAAAAATTTTCTCTATAAATACCTCATAAAATAATATAAATTCATAACATGAAATATGTTCCAAAGAATGCAATTTGAGATGATAAACCCTTACCTTGAGTTTGACTTGATTCAAATGCGCTTTAAACTCAGGTATCATAAATTTAAATTTATTTTAAATATATATAATATTCATTTACATACTTATAATATCATATATTATCCTCTTATAACATTTCAACACCCATTTATTAATAATTATTTATTCAAATTTTCATTTCTGGGTGTTAACTATTTTATTTTTCATGAGCATTCCAGTTTGGTTGTTCTAGTCCTTGTACTTTGATCGTGGTTCCATAATATCCAAAATATTTATCATGATATAAATATAATATATATTCATTATATATATATGTATATATATATATTCATCCATAAATTATATATATGGAAAAATAAATTACATCGTTCATAGAGATGGTAAGTCGTATGAACACATGAATATCGTTTCCCCTTTTCAATGGATGGAATGAAAGAATGGAAAATAATGATTAAAATTTAAACAATAATTATTATATAATATATATCATATATATTAATTAAATCTATTCATATTTTCATCCATGTAAATTAGAAATAAAAAGTAAATCACATCACTTCATGGATGTCGTAGTCCACATGTATGCATGAGCGACGTTATCGTTTTCCAATGTATTAGAAGATAAAAAGTTAGATATGAAATTATAATTTAAAAATAATAATTATTTCATAAATATAATATATAATATTTTAACCCATATTAATAACCATCCATGAAATATGGTGAAGGAAAATGAATTTTATTGGTACATGGGTGTGGTAGTCCACACATATGCACGACCGATACTTTCACTTTCCATTTGATGGAATAGAGGGTATATATTGGAGGGTACCTAATAATTATAAAATTTTAGTATAATTAGGATAATAAATTATATATTTAATTATGAAAAATATATATTTATAGGAGTTATAATGAGAAATAAATTGAAAGAGGCGAGGTATGATTATTACATCTCCTTCAGTTGGCATCTTTTTGATCATTTCTTAAGGATCCTTAGAATGATATTTTAAGAATAAATAAACCTATAATCCATGAATAGAGAATTTTAGAATAGAACTAGGTAGGTTTTTATCAATATATAAGGCTCAATTTTGTGTGAATAAGAGAAAGGATGGGTTTCTTTTTATAAGAGAGGGAAAGGAAAAACTCAGAAATACTAAAAAAATTAAAATATAATTTAGTTATTCTCAAGAAAAATGATTACATATGGAAATTTATTTGAATAAAAAGACTATAAGGTATAAATATAATTATAAAATTAAATTTATATAGGTTTTGGTGTCATTTTAAACCATATATTTTGATTTAACCCATTGGTTAACCAAATTTTATCTTAATAGTGGTAATAACTTTTTTAATATCAAAGGGTTATAATTTTATTTATAAGATTCAAATTTTCTCAAAAATTACCAATGGATGAAATTTTAGAGCATAACTCATCATAATTTTTCTATTTATTTATTTTTTATTTTTTTTAAATAATATAGTGAAAAATCTTTATCATAAAATAATATTAATTACATTTTAAGAACTATTCACATAATTTGACTTTAAAAACAATATGGAAAAATGGAATTCAAATATAAAACTTTCAAAAATAAATAATTTTTTATATTTAGCTAAAAAAATCTTAGAACGCAATAATTCACTCAAATTTTAATACTTTTACAATTTTTAAAATCGTTTATATTATTTTTTTATTAATTGAATAAATACCGTGTCAGGGAGGCATAAGAATTTAAGTTAATATTTTATTCACTAAAAATTATAAATAAATTACCATAATAAAAAGAGTATTATTTTAAATAAAAAAATTAACTAAAATTATACACTTTTTATCCTTATTTAAAAAAATTAGTTATATTCAATTCAAGAGAGAGACATTTTGGAATTTATTTTACCTAAAATAATATAAATTTCATTATCAAGGGAAAATGGAACCAAAATGACATATATTTGAAATTGGGTTGTATAAGGTTAAATTTATTCCATAAAATGTAATAAGTTCATGTTTTGGGTTGATTTGGAGACCTTTTCTCATGGTTTTAACACTCTTTTACCCATTTTTCCCTTACCTTGGTGACAAATATTTACCATGGCTATTATTCATAATGACAAAAAATAGAAGATATCTATTTAAAAAATTTGAACATAATAATTACAAATATTTTATCCATTATTCAAGACTCAATCTTTAGAAGTGTAATAAATAATTATTCATATAAATTCATATGACATAATGAAAAATAAATTTTATAAAAAATGCATTTTTAAGCATAAAAACTAACTTATATAAAAAAACTCAATATTTATGATTTAAATAGAAATAATTAGATGATTATAAATAAAATGAATACTATTTAACTTTAATACCAAATAAAAAATATAATGGGACATTTAATTTTATTTATTTAATAAAAATAAATGAAAATGTTTGAAAAATATATTTTTTCACTATTCATTAAAAAATTAATATTTTCAAAAAGATACCAAAATATAAACCTAATATAATTTTGATATTATGATTTAAATAATGACATTTTTTTATCAAATATGATTTTTAAAAGTTCTAGAAATTAATTATTACATTTTTCCATAAAAAATGATAAAACCATTTTTAAAGAAAATATATTTTGAAGAATAAAATGGCTTTAAAATAACTAAGTTCTTACTTATTAATAATTTATTAATATGTTTTTTATTATCTGTAAACATTATATATATTTCATAATTTAGTTAGTTCCATTCATACCCAAAAATTCCATGACTATGTTATTACAGCCCTAAAATAAAAATATTCCACGGTTTCTTTAAAATCGATGTTGCATGTCATATATGCTATCAAATATTGTGTTATTTTAGAAAAATCTCAGAGTGTTTTATTTTTAGATATTTTTTTAAAAAAAAATTATCTAACTATTTTTTATCATTATTTATAATTAAACCTAAGGTGTACATTGTAATCCTTTTGAAATTATCCTTGTAAGTTGTGGAAGAATAACACTCCTTCTATTAATGGTTCATAAATTCATTCCCCATATTGGTGTAAAGATTTTGAGGGAAATAATTGTTAAGAAATATCTTCTTAAATACTTACCAATTTATTGATTCCACTACATCCATTCTATTTGTATTCTAGATAAATTTCTATCATTGATCAACTTTTCCTTCTAAATGATATATTAACTGAGTAACTTTCTCCATCCAAGAGAGAAAAATCATGAAAAAAGATATTTTACATGGATTTGAACCATTATTCTATAACAAGTTGATCATAAGGTCTACTAAATTTTGGTATTAATTTATGAATAAAGGAATAAATTTCTAATTTCTCATTATTAGGTGAATTTGGAAATTATACATGGTTTAGGTTACTGTTTATAAACAGCTAGGTTAGTACTACATTGAGGTATTGAAATCCACCTCCAATTACATTGGGAATGTTGTTTAGATAATCATTTAATTTTCTACAAGATGGGTTATTGGAATAGTTTCTCCCAGTCCCCACTATTTTATAAAATAGAAAATTTTATAATAAAACAAAAGTTAATAAAGCATGGATAAATAACTTATTCACATGTGTAAATCAATTCTAAAGTCTTCGCCTATGGGATCCCTAAGTTTGGAATATGTTGTATTTTACCAACCTAATTTAAAAATTAACTAAATATTTCTCTAATACCAACTATAGATAAACATATCTTGTAGAAAATATTATTACATCCTTTTTTAGATAAAAAATATAATAATAATGCAATACCCGGTTTAGTATCATGGAAAAATTAGTTTCGTACAACATAATCATACATAAAAAATTATTTTTATTTAATTTATTAAGTATAGTCCTATTATTATAGTTCATACTCTCCTTAGTTTAGGTAATTACCTAGGGATATGTAATAAGAAAAGGGTGAGATTGAATCCCAATAAGGGGATGAATAATAGAAATGGAATATAATACATGAATAAATATAGTACATGAGTGAGCATAACCATAATTATCATATCATAAGAAAAGGTTTATCATTATAAAAATTATATAATCATTTTAAATATACTTGGAATATAACATATCTATAATAATGAAAAATTATAACATTTTTGTTAAATCCTTAAAATAAACTGTGAACACAGCTAGCATAATGTTCATGTATAACATATGTGTACAAGTCATCATTTCATAAAATGTAAAGAAATTTAACATCATGTTCACACATGATACACATAATATCATGATATATATCTCATTTAAAAATTATTTATAGGGATGTATAATTATGGTCCCACCCATCACTTTATTATTCTCTCATAATCAATCATGTCAATCCAAAAAGAAACTTATATCAATCAAAAACATGAAATAAACACATAAGAAAAGAATGGAGTTTTAAATGGTGTTGTAAGGAATATATTGATGAATAAATCATGGATTGTATTTAAAATTATTAATAAAAAATATTTTGGACATTAAATATTAGAATAAATGGATAATAGGTCATGGAGAGAAGATGAAACATATAAAGAGGAATCAATGAGATGTTTTGAAAAATAAATCCTTTTTCAATGATCACTATAGATTGATTGGAAATAATATCAATGAATTTGAATAATTCATATCCATATAAAAATAAACATTAATGAATATGAAAAATATATTTAAAAGGTATTTTAGAAGAACCATTGGAAAATATAGAGAAAAAAATACAACCCAAAAAAATGATATGGGCTCAAGAGTTCTACATACCTTATGTAATATTTTTTTATCCTATTTACACCACCTATATAAAATTCTTAAAACTTGAATCCATATGTAAATTAAATTAATTTTTTCCACTATTTATTAATTACAAACATTATACATTTTTCTATCTTCTTTATTATTGGTGAAATGTCTCAATATCATGTTTTTGTTTTAGATTATCTTATTTTGTTTTCATTTTTTAAATTCATTTTGATGAAATTTATACATGATAAAAACTAATTATAAAAACTTAAAATATATTTAATTATATAATTATATATTATATATAATTTATTCTGACCATCCATGAATCTGGTGATAAGTATATAGTTTACAATGTTTTGAAAGGTGGTTAACCAACCATTAATGAGAAATTGTCAAAAGAAAATGAGATATATATATATAATATAAATATATTCTAATTTTTTTATATGAGATAATTATCACTAATGTCCTTGTAATATACTATTTAATTTATTTTATAAGGTTTTTATTTGAAATGAATATAAGGATATAATAATAGAAGAGGAAAATGATGGATCCTTGCCTCATTCTTAATGTTTTTCCTTTGTTATAAGTTCTTAGAGTAGTATGATGCAAAAAAATATTTAAGGTTCTATAAAGAACCATAAGGAAAGAATTGGGTAGATCATAGGCTTTATGAAGTGGATGTAAACTGGTTTTCCAAGGTAAATGATAGAGGATATTTTTACTTGAGGGGAGGCATATTTTTTGGTTGAAATATAGAATAATATATAATTTCTGAAGAAAAACTTGTAATAATGATGTTTTTGACATTATAAATTATATTTTATTAAAATTTAATTTTTTTATAACTTTTAAACCACTTTAAAATAGAATTTATTTGTTTATATGAAAAGAAATAAAAAATGAAAAAAAATGTTTTTTAATGGAATACTAACATGTTTAGACTTTTGAAATGACTTTTTAGGTTTTTAAATTTAGTTTATTGTTTTTTAATGAGAAATTTATCTTATTAAATATTTTTTTAATAAATAAACTAATTATATAGTTGAAAAATTCATTATTAAATCATGAATGTTGTAATTAAAACATACAATTTATGTAATAAATGAATATTTCTATTCACTTAAAATTGATTTTTTTTAGAAAATTCTAAAAAAAATTACCCTTATAAATTTTCAACATGATGTTTTTAAAAATGAAATTTATTTTATAAAAATAATTTTATAACATAGGTATTTTTTTATTAGCATAAAAATTATTAATTTTTATAAAATAGGTTAAATTTCACTTTATAAAAATGTACTTATACTTTCATTGTGTTTTTAATTTTAATACTTATTTTATGGAATTGTAATATTTATATATACTTAATTTCTTTATGATAAATATAATTAACATGTCATTATACTATTTTATTGGTTAATTTACTATTATAATTGTCAAATTACTATTATAATAGACATGCTACTATTTTTAATAGATATTTAATTATTCCAACGATCTTATTAGTATCATGGTTCCTATAAATACCAATTGTAGGCTTTATTTTTTATTCACTGAAATTCCTCTCAAGGTTCTATATTATTTATTTTTATAATATTTTTTATAATGAAAATGTTTTTTATTTTATATAATTTATAGGTGTGATAATTCTAGGAGATCAAATTGATCCAATTTTTTCTATTATAGTTATTTTTCCCCCATTATAATAATTCAAATTTTATTGGGTATAATTATTATCTAAATATAATATTATAAATTTTTATAATAAAATATTATTGGTTTTTTATTTTTTTAGTGCATGTGTTTTATACTATAATATATTCTGAAATATTACATAGATGACTATTTAGATAAAAACTCCATATATAAAATTTTGCGTTATTACAAAACCCCAATTAGAATGTCACCTAATATGATTCTATTTGAAAAGGATTTTTAACTACCTATGGAAGTAGAGGACTGTTTATATTGGTTTATTAAAAAATTTAATATAAATCTATTAGATATAGGTGAATATAGGAAATTACATATTCATGAGATGGAAGAAGTTCTTTATGATGAAAACAAGAACACCTAGATCTATAAAAAGAATACAAAAGCTATCCATGATGATTTGATTCATCCATGGAAGTTCTATATTAGGGAAAGGTTCCTCATATACAATTCTAAGATATATATCCTTCCATATAATATTTTATCCTAATATATTGGTCCATATACTATTACTCATGTTTATCCTTCTGGTGCAATATATGTTGTAAATATGGAATTGGATGAACATTTATTGTCAATGGGTGATCTTTAAAAGCATCCACTAGAGGAACCCCAGCTAAAAAATTACATATATGTCACCACTTCAAAATTTATCCCTTGTTCCTTGATTTATTTACTTATATATTCATTTAAATTAGTTATGATGAGGACAATATATATTTTTGGTATGGGGGAGGAAAATATATTTTCGTTAGGATTTGAGTTTTCCAAAATGGAAAAATAAAAATAAAAAAATACATTTCCATTTTGTTTTTTTTTGGAATTTTTTAAAGTAAAATTTGGTCTTAAATAAATATCTATAATCAATTTTTACACTTCAATAAATTTTGATAAATATTCCTTGGTTTTCAAAAAATGGATTCAAATGAGTGTTGATATGAAATATATATCAATATTTTTAGTTTTAAAATATTTATTAGGAGTTAAATGTATTTTTTGAACCCGTATCTCATTAGAAACTCTCCAATATTATTTTTCACTAACCTAAGAGGTATTATAAACCAATTTTATCATTTTATTCTTAGTCTTATCTATTATCGAGTGAAACCATATAATTTTTATCATCCAAAATTAATTTTTTCCTTAATAAAAGTTTTTTAAAATCTAAAAAATGTTCCAGAATGATTGAGGTACTTATTTATAAAAAACCCCTTGATTTATCTATTTTGAGACATACCTTTACTATTAGGTCCAGATAAATTATAAACCCTGAGAGGGTGAGTTGGGGAATTTATATTTATTTAAATTATCATCACAAATGATATTATTCTAATTTTAGTGGGAACATTTATCTCATTCACAAAATATATTAAGTGATAAATAATATAAAAGATAGACACAATCAATTTTACTAGTTTCATCCACACATAAAAAATTCAAGTAACATACAATATTTTTTTCCAATGTAATAGAATCCACTAGGTATCTACTTGTGTTTAATGTTTGGATAAGACTCACTATCCTTAATGGTTTACTACCAATTACATTTGGAGAATGTATCGATCTCTCAATAATGTTCACTAATTTTTTATAAGGCTATAGATGACTCCATGTCCCTCCTAGTTCAATACCAATAAATTATTGAAATTAATAATGTGTAATCACTATTCATTTAGTCTATACTTGTGATCAATTAAATATTTTTTTAATTCACATAAATTCATGATTTATGAAGCCCTTAATTTTTCAAATAATGATCTATAATATACCTTAACATTTTTAGGGAATCCCCTTCAGGTTTACACAACTCAATTTTTCATATATTACATTGTACATAAAATATGTTTACATAGCTCATGTTCACCCAACCACTTTTTTTAAGCATAACCTATATTATATGTACAAATGATGATTTTATAAAATGCCTTTATGAAAGAATATGTTTATATAAGTTCTACATAAAAAAATTAATGATATTTTCTATAATTATTTATCTCTTCTTAATGTTAGACAATAATCCTATTTATAAGTTTTAAAAATCCTTTATAGAACTTATCTATGCAATAAACACTCATTGTCTTCATTGATTCTACTCACACACAACTCTATTTTCACAATTTGTTTACATAAAACCACTTTTGAAATTGTCTTCTTAAATTTCAAAAGAATCATTATTTAACTATTTTTTCCTATGAAAATTCCTCCACTTTCATGAGTTTTCCTAACTTGTGTGATATTACTACCTTTTTATCAAAAATTGGTGGCTTTGTGTCATCAAAATTTTCAAAATTTTCTACTTCTATTATAATCCTCCCTTTTCTATGATTTTATATGAAACTTGATAAAAACCATAAAACACTTCTAGAATCACTTCTTAGTTGATGTTTCAAGGGATTTATAATCTTGTAATTTTTTCTCAACATTATTTTTCAAAAAACACAACCATACACACACTAATATTCCACCTTGAGATATTTATTCCAGCAGTCACCCCATTTGGTTTTGTTGAAAACACTTCAAAACTTCATATCCATCTTATTGATAAAATTTACACACTATATTATTTAACTAATATACACCCTAAAAAATCTATATAGTGATGAAATTATCATAAAAACATACTCTAATATCTCATGATTCAAGATTGATCTGAGAAAAAACAGTAACATATAAATCTCATCAATGAGTCACTTCATTCTACTCATGGGATATAAATCACTTTTATCTATAACTATCTTGGGTTATGAGTTATATTCATGTGATTTAGTCCATAATTAAACAAATTTTTCATCATCATGTTCAATTAATCCACATATCTTAACATATAATAGTTATACCCCATTTATCATCTTTACTCATCCTCTAGAGGGTTTTATCAATTTATCCCCCTTTTATGAACAATATCACTCTCATTATTTATAAAAAAACTAAAATGTTACTCCTTTTTGGTCTATAAGTGAGAAAATGTATTAGTATATAGGGAAAACTATAATATACCTTGGAAATTGTGTGTTCCATGACCACACTATTTAAGTGTGTGGGGTCTAGTAGACTCTAATATCCAACCAATACCTCTCAAACATATCCTTGTGTAAGGTCTTTATCATGATACTAGTGACTTAATGTTTAATAGGAATATACTATTAATTTACCATCCCATTCTCAACATTATCCTTAATAAAGTGATACTTGATTTAAAAATTATTTGTCCTTAAGTGATGGATGATATTTTCTCTAAGATTAATAGCACTTGAATAATCATAATTAATTCCAATCAAAGAGTTTACTTCAATTCACATGTCATAAAGATTCCCAATAATCCAAAATATTTTCCTTCGTGATTGAGTTGTTGCAATATATTTTACTTTTATAGTTCTTAGTGAAATATAGTCTTGTTTTTTATTGATCCAAGAAATGTACATTCTACTAGGATAGAATGAACCACTTGATAAAGACATTTTTTATTCCACTAAACGAACCCAATAAAAATTTTTATAACCCAATAATTCATGTTGTGATTTTTGTTGATAATGTATCCTTAATTCCACCATATTATTAATATAATAAATTACTACTATCACTACTAGAATATGGATTTCCTTGTGGCACCTTTGGTATCATGCAACTTAGTATGTGGAAAAGACAATTTTAGGTTGTGTAACTGTTAAGTACAAATAGAAACCAATAATATAACCATACTTCATTATATTGACCTAAAAAATTTAGGTTAAAGTTGGGTAAAATGGTAAGTAGGGTCTGAATTTACATTTAAAAAATAAAATGAAATAAAAAAATTATTAATAATTAAAAACCTCTTTTTGAAATATTAAAACCTTTTTAAGAGATAAACAAAATAACTTAAAAAGAACTAAAATATAATTATATATAATATTATAAAAGTAGAATAATTAATGAAAGAGTGATTTGAGAAATAATTGATTAAGTGTTATTGATAGATTAAAAAAATATTAGTTGAACGAATGAAATTGATAAATAAATAAAAAACATGGAAAGTAAGTAAGGAACAATATTTGGTAAGGAATTTCACCAATAGCTCTAAAAGATCCAATACATATACCAACCCAATTTCTTTAGGATTTGATGTATTTTCCCTTGGATTTAACAGTAACCATGCTACCAAAACATTTTTTCTTTTTCGATTATAACAATAAACTAGAAATAAAATCAATTCTAGATTTATAATAGGTATAGCTAAAAACTTGAATGATATTAATCCCTTTTAGTTTAATTATTATGGAAATTAATCTCAAATACCTTAATTTATTTATAGGGAACTCTAAATATAGAAGAAAGTGGAGGAAGAGAAAGGATTTCTTAAAAAGTAATCTTGTTTTAGATTAGTCTTGATTCTCTCTAAAGAATACCAAGAAACAGTATGGGAGAATGAGGTAGTTATGAAATTGAGAAGATAATACAATTTGTACATACTCTATATTGGAAGAGAGAGGATTTAGAAATTAGATAACTTTGATAGAGGTTTTTTATTAGCACATTGAAAAATGATGATAATATAGCAAGATATGTTTCTAAGGAACCCAAAGAGCATATTTAAAACCTTTAAATACAAAGGGAACATTATGGAATTCAAAAGATGTCATAAAGATATTGAATATGGTTTTTAATATATTTTTACCATCATAAATACTGGTCTTAGAGGCTCTATCTTAACGCCACTAGTTACCCGATAGCCTCCAATAGGTATATGGTGGTGATGCTGGAACTCCACTACTTCTATATTCTACCATCAAGTTGTTATTTTTCCTTAGGTTGTTTACTAGGGGAATATAAATTAAACACTACTATTATTCAACTTGACTGATTGACCAATGATCCTCCACTGTCTAGCTTCAGGGATTCTGCTAGAGGGGAACTCTACTGGGCATGCCACCAGCAAGCTGATGGCACTACATAGATTATTTGGTGCTGCATGCAGCCTTTTGCTTCAACAAGTGGATTATCTACTTAATTCAATGCCCTTTTATCAATCTTTGAACCTCTATCCAAGGATTAAAAACATACATTAATAATCTTAAAGGATCCTTAAAAATTCATAAAATAATCTATCAATATTTCATCAATTCCGATTTCCAATCAATTAAAATACTACATAAAACAATTTAAATAGTTTTTCTTATCATTAAAAGAAAATATAGTGAGAAGAATAATAATCAGATCACTTAGGAATGAAAAATTAAAAGTGAGTGTTCACACCCATGTCTGGTAAATTTAAACTTAGCAAGAAGAAATCACCATGAATGGAATCTGTGTTTGTATATGAGGAGAATTTTATAGATTAAACGACTATTAGAAGTTTTATATACACTATGTTATGTAATATTTCATACATTGTACAAGAAGTGGGAGTAGTTAGAAATTTTATGTCAAACACAAGAAAAGTTCCCTAGGAGGCTATAAAGTGGGTTCTTTGGTACTTTAAAGGTTCCTGAAGCATATATACTTTTTTCAAAATAGAAGATCCTTTATATTTTTCTTCATACCTGTATTTTAGTAGATATTTAGACATAAATAAGAGTATTACTATTTATGTGTTGACTTTCAGATGAATGGAAGTGATTTGGATGTCAAATATTCATTCGGTGGTTTCACACTCCTAAAAGGAATTAAAGTATGTTAAATTGATGAAATAATATAAGGATTTGGTATGAATAAAGGGTTGTTTGAGGATCTTGTAAGAGAACCAACATTTGGGACATTGTTTTGTGACTCACAAAGCTCAATTCACTTGGATGAAAATATGATGCTTCATTCTTGGATAATTTACATTTAACTATAGTTTTAATTCATCAGGAAGCTATTGGAGGATGAAGTATTGAACCTATGTAAGATTGGATTAATTTTCAATCCTATAGATATGTTGACCAAGGTGGTTTCTAAGGAAGTGTTTGGGTGATATAGTACCTCAGTTATACTTGTATGAATAGATGATATGGTTGGGGAACCATAAAACTTATTAACATAAGTTCAAGGAATAAATAAAGCATGTAGAAGATAATGAATGACTTATTCATGTTGAATCATTTAAATTAATATCATGTAGAATATTGTTGTGGCATGTGAACTTCATTTTCTAGTGAGGGAAACTAATACCATAAGAAGGATAAAAATTCTAGAGGAATTATTTTTGAAAACCAGATGGGGTGATGGAGAATAATTAGTTGGTTTTAGTTTACAAAATAGTAAGGGTATGTGACAACCAAAATATTCTTTTGGAACCAAGCATCAAAATTTTCATCATTTTAAGATATATTGGGTTCTATATCTATCAAAATATTTGGAAGGGGAAAAGTTCACTTATAGAGTCAGTTGAGTAAATTTTAGTTCTTTACTATATGGAGGTTCATCTATAAAGATAGGTCAAGGTGGATGATGACCTGAGAAAAAAGAATAGTAGTGGTAACTCGAGGCACTGAATAGAAACTCCTATATGATTCATGGTAAAATCACTTTGTCGATTATCAAGTTGATCAAGTGGAACATTGTGTATGCTCAACATTGTAATCATCTTCCTTGAGTATTAATAAATTAGTATTCCCCTATGGATTATGATTTATTTTTGAACCTTGTAATCCTTATTTATCTTGTGTTTTGTTTTCTAAACGATCATTACATTAGTTATTTCTTTCCTACATCATTCAGATGTTTCATACTGAGGTGTGGTGGATTGGGTGTGATCTACTTTTATGATTCAAACATCATATAATGGGGTTCATTTTGAGGATTTTCCTTCCTCATGTCAAGTTCTAGTGAAATATATTCTGATAATTTGATTGTAAGGTTCTAATGGATCCAAAAATGGCCTATAAATTTTGTCAAAAATAAGCTTTGTGAAAAGATTAGTTTTGATTGTTCTAGACCCAAAAAAGGGTCTTTGTTGAGATACTTCTTAAGAGTGGGGTGAATCAGGGTATGAAATATTTTATGATTTTATCACTTTTCTATAAACTCTCACCGCCCTAATGAATCTTGATATCTTGGTTATAAGAGTCACTCCTCTTTATTTTTTGTTGAACCAATTGCTTGATCTGGATTTTTTCAATTTACCATGGGATTATATTTTTACCACATTATCGTATAGTGTGTATACATAAAGTAAAGAAATAAAAGTAAATAATACAAACTGATTTTTATTTAGTTCATCACTATGTGTTAATCCAAAGTCCATGAAATTGATAGTGTGTGGATGAAACAATTAATCACTAACCTCATTAATCAATTATAGGGTTCATTTTAAGTCACTCCTATTTGAGGTTACACCCATTATAAATTATTTAGGTTGGATAACTTCTACCTTGGGATCACTCCCCTCTTTTACTTACCACTCCACAAGGAAATAAATTCTACATAGACCAAAAAATAATATCACCTATTATTTTTAAGTTACATTGAGTATGGGTTAGTGGAAATTGAATTATCAGTTTTCTCCTTCACAAATATTTTTTGTAACTCTTATTTAATAGTATTATCATTATCCTTCAATGATACATCTTGTAATTTCTTCCCTATTTGGATAGTTATTCAAGAAAATCCAAGACTCGTTTATTCTAAGAATAGTTCTAGATTTCACCTCAGATTTTAATTTAGTAATTTTAATGTGCCTCTTTAACTCATATGTGGTAGTGGTAATTAATTTTACTTTTGTGGTAGTAAATAATCCCTTCAACCATGATGTATAGATTATGTCAAGGAATGCCTATATAGATCTCTCCTTATTTCCTTATGAAAATATGTTGACGAAGATATCTGTAAAAATATGTTCAATAAGATTTCAGTCATGCTTCCACTTTTCTATTTTTTCATATTTTAAGTGTATGGAATATTTTCATATTAAAAAATATGAAGTAATAAGAATACAGTGCATAAAAAACTCTATGATTTTTTTCCTGTTTAAAAATAATAATAATTATTAGTTTTTTCCTTTTCAATCTTTTATTCTTTATCATTTAACCCATTCAATACTCAATTTACTGAATCCTTAAATATCTCCATTTTAATATTTCAATATCATAGATAATATTTATCAATTTAAAATCTTCATTAAAAATTTATTAGGGTCTTGGAATCTGAAAAATACTTCATTTAAAATCCTTCAATATTGGTCTTTATTCTTTTGAATGATCATAAATTCTTTAAAAATTTGTGTTCAACCCCTTCAAAGTATCATCCAAGGAACAAGCCCACTCATATGAAAATCCCAAAATTAATCCTATGTTATCACTCTTAAGTGGGGACTCATATATTATTATTCATATATGATTACTCATATATGAGTATTCATAGACATAATAAGTCTCAGGATATAGTTGTAAGACAAATAGTACAATGTTGTTTCACTTTATTTCTGTGTAGTTTTTTAAGTGTTAACAATTTCTACATATAAACTCATCCCGAATCAAAATAATTATCAAATTTATTATCCTTTATAAGTCACAACACACTATGAAACCGCTATAAAATCCATTATGTACATCTCTGTAGAGACATGTCACCATGATATCCTACATGATATATATATCCTTTCCCTTAACATGTGCCTTTGTAAGCCCACACTGGTACTCACCTACATTAGTTTCTCCCTCTCACAATGCCTCTAAGTTTGGCCACTATCCTTGAGGGTGTTGGTTTCTTTTATCACTCATACTTTTCACATACTTTTTTAAAAAAATCTTCTTAGACTACTCATATATATCTTACCAAGACTCATACACAAATTAAGGGATTTTACAAATATAAAAAACTTTAAAATGAAACTAAAGTAAGTGTATATATACTTATATATTTTTATTTATTTTATAGGGTTCTGAAATCAGACCACCTTTTTTCCAAATAGTTCTCTATCAATAAATCTGAATACTTAAATATTGAAATATGAATCTATATAAAACCTCTAATAATCATCAATAATCCTTCTAGAATCACCAAAATAAATCAAATAGTCATATATTTTTTCAAATCTATTACACCAATCATCACATATTGTTAAAAAATCCAATATAAACCTTTATGGGGTCATCAATCTCCCCCTTTGGATTTTGTTTCTAATATCCCCTTAAATCCAACTCCATAAAACCTACTCCAAATCCAATGAATTATATAATCTTAAAAAAATATGGATTTAAGATTTTTCTCTCTCCATTTATCAATGAAATACAAAGGGACTCTTCAAATATATCTTCATAAAATCCATAAAATCATCATGAGAGAAATATTCAAAATTTCTCCCTTTTATGGTTGAATTTCATAAGTATAAATCCTAATCAAATTTCCCCCTTTTCAATTAAATATAAGTGTGTCACCTTTATTCTTTCTCCAAAATTATAAATTGAATGTGAGTGGTATTTTCCATAATATTCAAATCACCCTTGATTTATTCATTTCATGGGGAACATCCATTGGTACTTTAACATTTCTGCCCCTTTTTAAAAAGTTCCTTTGCACCTTTGGATCTTGTATCCAATTATCATAACTTTTTGGTTAAACCATCCAAATCCAAAAAAACTCCTCCTTATAATCTCTTAAATTAATTTATATATAATTACTACATTAACTCACATAAATCTAGTTAGTGAAATTACCACTTATCAATTATAGAATCAAAAAATCCTCTAATCCTACTAATCATAGGCTTGATATAGAAAAGAAGAGTTTAAGTTAACACTCTGAGGGATATCCATGTAACTCACTAGATTTATTAAATCCAAGTAGACTTACCTTTCCATTTTCTCCACATATTCTATGATCTAAATAAATCTATTATAATATAAACTATAAAGAACAAGGGTTGTGTAGCATACCACATTTATCATCAATTGATACCATTTTAAATACCAAATTTCTAATGAGACTTAACTTCCACATCATCTATATTCTTAATAGTTTATTAATTCAAATATATGGATAGATAGCATTTGGAACTTCATCTCCAACTCCACCTTAATTTCAATATTATATCTTTTAAGTATATTTAATTTTGGTGACTCCACTTTTTAAGAAATAAATCTTCTTGACTAGAAATTTTTAAATATCTTGAAAAATACAGAACACATCAAAAATAGTCACCATTGTTTTATGACATTGTAGTATATAAACAAAAAATCAATTATCAATTTTTCTTTCCCGTTTTAATGGCATAATTCCACTAAATACATATAATAAAAAATAAACTTTTAATAAGGAAGAAAATATTGTAGATTACATGAGATCTTTATTTTTTCACTATGTATCATCCATATCAATACTTTATTTATCAATTATAGTAAGAAAATTTAACCTTACATATATTATCGGTTTTAATTTCCAGCTAAACCTGAAATACCACAAATAACACTTGGTACATACAACTTCCTTCTTTAAAAAATCTTATTTCTACTATAAAACATGTTATTTTCCAACATAGTTACCCTATAGATTATGTCTCCACCTAAATTTTTCACCTATTTAAACAAGTTATATGAATTTAAATTATAATAGGAGAGTGATAATTTCCATTTTCATCAAATTGATGAGGATAGTGAATCACTATGGACCAAAATATCCCCTTTGTCTTACATTTTAGAGTCTATTTTCTTATATGAATTAGATATAATATAATCAAATATTTTATCCACTTATTTAGGATTATTCACTTCATTACAACCCAAGTAAAACCTAATTATTCATCGCAGAACTTTATCATCAAAGATTTCCTTTTATATAACAGGTTGAATTATATTTATCTAAATAATCTAGTTACTTTAAATTTACGTATAAGTATTATTAGGATTTTCAAAATATACATTTTCTTAGGGAAACCCTTTCAAATATTCCTTTTTAGTTTTAGAAACATGCTATTTTTTATCATGCATCTATGTTCTTTTATTATCATTATAAGAATCTTGGGATTTTGAAATATTTTTGGACTTTTGTTGCATATCAATTTCATCATATTAGTGCTTTTCATCTAGCCCTTGAAATAAATTTCTCAAAGAGACATATTTATCATTGGATTTAAGTTTGTATATTCCTATTATTATACCTAAAACTCTTATAATATCTCTACTGAATAAATGATTAGCATGGTAGATATTTTATAATCAAATCCATACCTTAGTTTTTCTTTTTGTCTTCTTTTTTTTTACATTTTTTATCCTCATGGATTGAAATGTATTCTAGTGTATCAAAACATAAAGAAAAAGTGTACCATGTAACCCATAAGAATAAAACATGTATTCATACCTTTCTCTATTAATTATTTTTTTATCCTTTCTCCTTGTGGGAATTTTCTTAAATTTATTTCTGACACCTATATAATTTCCCTCTTCTAGGTAATTTCCATGTCTCTTTTCTTCCCATTCCTTTAAGGGATTATATTATATCCAAAACCATATTTTCCCATGGATTATGGTATTTTTGACATGAATATATTTCCATGATTTTAATTCAATGGGGGTATATTTACTCTGAATTTAAATATCAATTACCGAAGTATAACAAAACAAAAAAATTAAACCATCCTTTAATTAAGTCTTACCTTTGGTAGTATATTTATCTACTTATTCCTTGGATATGATTATTTTTTCTTATAATTTTTGGATCTTCTTGCCCCTTAATTAAAGATAAGTATTAAACTCTTATTTGAGATCCTTCCCACTAGAAATATGATCTTTAAATGAATGAGAGACTTTATCCAGTATATCACTCTAATCCTTCATCTTAGAATTCATTTAAGAAATATATTACTTAAGTAATACTTTTTTCTATTATATTATATGTCTCTCCTCAACAATTTTTGATAGATATGTAGTGAGTTACTCCATAGATTTCAATTTTTGAACTTATTTTGAGTTTATAATCTTTCCCTTGATCTTAGATTTGAGTTTTTCCTCTTTTTTTGGCATCAAATCCAATTCTTCATATTGGGATTCATTTTTCTCTCTTGGGTTATTTGACACTTTAACACGTCTTTTTTACTGGTTCATGAACTTGTGAACTTTAATTCTTAGTACTTTAATATGTATCTCCTGATAATTTTTCCACTCATTAAGCTTTATACTTTTCTTATTTTAACTATTGATCCATCTCCCCTAATAGTTAGCCTACTTACAATTTTGGTCTACTTATGATCTCATCATCATCAGTGGATCCAACATCACTTTTCATACAAGCTTCCTCATTCATTCTTCAAGTATCATTAAATTAATTAATTAATTCACAATATAAATTATCCATACATTTTTCTTCAAGGATATTATACTCCACATATATTTCACTCTTTCCATAAACTGATAAAAAATATCTAATTACTCATGATCTTTTCTTTTTCTTTTGATTTCTTATCTTTTTCATAAATAAAATAATTCAAGAGGAAACTAAAATTATAATTCCAAAAATTAATTTGATCAGGTAAAAAATATAGTAAAAAAATAAATAAAATATTTGATTCCACCTGTAATGCCAACAAATTCAATACTAGATAGCATTATATAATAGGTAAACATTACATCCCTAAACTATTGTTCAATACACATCCTATTATTTTATAATTTTAATAGAAATTTTCCATGGTTATATTTAAAATTAAAATTTAAAAATTATATAATTTTAATTTGATTAAATGTACATAATTTTTGATTTCATAAGTTTAATTTATCTTTTGGATATATTTTTGAGACTTTTTAGAAATAGTTTATTATTGGGTGAATAGTGAAAATGTTGTTTTTTTGTAAAACTATCATTTATTTTAGTTACCATTATTATTTAGATTTCATTTTTCATTAAAAAATATCAATTTTATTAAACATAATATAATTAATTCCATAGGAATTTAAATTATATTTTAGTTTGGTATAAGATTATTTTTATGCTTAAAAAAATATTTTTCTAAAAAATCATTGTATGTTATGCACTAATATTAAAATTAATTTCTAACACCACTACAAATTGAATATTGAAAAATATATCTCAAGTTTGGAATTAAGAGGATAAAATTTAATAATCTGGTCGATTTCATTTTTAGTCATTATTAATAGTAACCATAGTAAAGATATTTTCACTGTGGTAAAAGGGTAAAATGAGTTAAAAAGGTTAAAATTTTGTGATGAGGTCATAAAATATAATATTAATTATTATTGGATGTGGGTATTTTGAAAATTATTAACTTATATTGAAATTTTAATTATTTAAGTTCCACTTATCTATGAGTAACCCACTTATAATATTTAACAGTTTATAATAATTACAAGTGTTTCACTCACCTCAATTGTATAATGATACCCCCTCTCCTATCTTCATTATAGTGATCAAGACATTTATCTCAAAAAATATCTGCCCAAAAATTTTCCCAAAATCCTTACTCAAATCCTATAGTTCTTTGTCTCCCCATAATACCAATCATATAAGTATTAAGGTGCAAACTAAAAAACTTTTTCTAAAGAAGAGGTATAACTCTTAATTGAGTGTTTTCATATTTATTCCTTCATCTACCTCCTTTAAATATTTTATTATAATACTAATATGATAACATGAGTATATTAAATATACTAAAATTTTATTATGTATATATAAAATCCATTTTCTATCTGCTTACCATACCATATAAAATGAAAAAAATACATGTGCGTAGATAAGGCCAACCGTCTCCACGTAGAGGTGTAATTCATTTTTCAGCACCACATTACTTGTAATGTTAAAAGGATTTAATTAATGAATATATATGATATTTATGATATAATTATGATTTAGATAATATAATATATCATCTACCTTATTAAACTTTCATCCATTGTGGAATGATAATTTCATCCGCCCATATGTGTGGACTAACACCTCTATGAAGCTATGTGATTTTTTTCTATTACCACCAAGAATGGATGATTATAAAATTATAGATAATGAAAAAAAAATATATTAATGACATTAATAAAATTCTATATTTGATGTAACCATTTCATTATTCCTTTAACCATGGGTGATAAACCGAAATAATTTTAGGGAAATTAATCGAACAACATTAAGTAGTCAACATAAACAAGATATATTTATTGAATGGATAAAAAATGATTATAAAAGTAAATTAAAATGAAATATAGATGAAAATTATTCTTAATAAATTTTTTAATAAATTTAAATTGATTATTCAGGAGGATATAATTTTCTTAGGCAAGAAGAAGTCTGAGGTAAGGGTTTATTTAACAATCTCGTTTTTATTCAAGATTTTTTATATTTTAATTTTCATTGAAAGAAATTATATGTTATTTCTATTTTAAAATAAATGTTTTTTGTTTTCCTATATTTATATAATTATTTTACAAGTTTTAAACTCATTTACTGCTATTTTTTACTTAATATGATCGAGAAAACATTTTTTGATAAAAACCGACCTTATTTCCTCTTTGGTCAATGAAATTTTTCTTTAATGTCCATGTTTCTTAAAATGTTTTCAGAATTTTATTTTATTTGATAAAATTATTATTTAAATTCATTTTCATCCATATTTTACTTTCTTTTCAAAGTTTTAAATAGAATCTTCTATTCATTTTCTGAATGCGGTACTTTTTACTTTTCACGAAAAAGTGTAAAATGAGTATTTTTTTAATTTTTACCTCATGAAAATATTTTCCCTCTATCATAAATAAAATTTTATTTGAATAATATTTTATAAATTTTCATTCTTATATACAAATAATGTAATTTTTACAATATTATTGAAATTTTTATTTAAAATTTTATCAAAATAAAATGATATTTTTCTCTGGTTTTCAAAGAAATGTTTGAAAGTTATTTTAAAAATTTTGTTCATCTATGTAAATATACTTTTATTATTTTCAAGATTTAAAGGGGATATATTATAATGATACCATCAACCATATTACTCTGGATAGCATATGATCATGTTATTCTAATTATTGATTGGGAGAAATATTAATATTTTGTATGCTAGTTTTTCAATATGAATGTTTGTGTTGATTATGTATTGAGTTATTATTCATTTATTTCATATGAAAAATTAATTTGACTTATTAAGTAATGGTAGGGTCCTATTATATCCCATTGATGCATCATTATGTCTCATAAGGAAAACTAGTTTGGGTATTTGGAATACACCTTACCTATTTATATATGATGTCTTGGCATGAGGCCTTAACAGTAAGATTATGATGTCAAACATTATACATTCTATGATTATGAAACTTTTTATTATAATCTATGTGATTATTTATGTTTTTATGTCATCCATGGATATATTTCCCTTTTTTATTTCAACTATATGACAAATATGATTATATTTATCTCTGCCATATTATTGCTGATTTATTATGTGATAGCTTCTATTGTATGATTTCCCTTACTATGCATCTGATCTCACCCTTTTATTATGTTTTCCTTTCATTTGGATATTATGAAGTTATTTTTGAATCATTTTAAGGATATAATAGAAAAAATAATAAATTTATCACTAGAATTTTAAGTTTAATTTCATGTTTTCCAATATAATGTGAGAATCGTGTATGTATCTAGTCTCCCAAGACTGCTAAACTATTCAATCATTTGAGGTGTGGCATCTTTTATCTTGTACCAATGTAGTAAGATAACCAGTAGATCTAGGTTACTAGATTTGTGGTATTACAATTGGTATCAAAGAAATATTAGTGTAAACCTTGGGAACTATATATCAGAAAACATAGACAACCTAATCATATGACAGATTATAGGGATAAGTCTAATGTCATGAATTGACCCACCAGGGAATGCCTGAACGACGGTAAGCCAAGTGTGACACTCCAAGCCTACCTACAATTTTCTAAGGTCTAGGGATAAGCATCGAGTAGGAAATACAAGAATGGGAGGCCTTATCCAAGGTGTCTATACACATGAAAACAACAAAATCTATGAAATAGTATAGATATAATATAAAAATACTGAACATATAGAGTGTAAATAATCTATTCAATAACCTCTAGAAGAGAATAAAAGTACAGTATCATAGTACAAAAGTATAAAGAAAAAAATACACCTCAACCAGAAGTGAGGCCCTAACCTAAAAAAATGGAAAAAGGGAAAGAATGAAGAGATACCAAATCACTATCTCCAAGGCTGAAAACTGAACCCAATCATCTCCACTAGGTACAACTACACTCCTTCAAAACCCGATTCACCAATATCACCATCTATCTATCAGTTGTCTGTATAATACACAACATGTCTGGGAAAATCCTATTTAGAGGTGAGTATATACATATCTAGTAGGACACCTTGAAAACAAATAAGTGATAAATATAAAGATACAATAGTTATCTTAATCTATAAAGTAAGTGGGTAAAGTAAAACCCAAAAGATATTCTCATAAAGAAACCCATGCAAGAGAGAAAGGGGATCTTCATCTCCACACCCCTATTAATAAAAGTGAGTCAGCCTACTACTCAAAAGATCAATTCTTGTTTATTAGCATCACGTGAAACCACACAATAATTTGTTTAGAGGTCCCAAACCTCTCCATTATAGTCCATATCCAAGGGGGTACTATCTCCAGTGGAGGACTTACTTCCCGTTGGAGCTTGAAAATAGGGGGTACCACTCCATATATAGTGGAATCACACCCTCAGTATTATGGGGGTACCACCTCTATCTGTATAAAGAGTATAGGGGGGTCAATTCCATAGTGTGCTAGGGGGTATCGACCCCAACATCTCTATAATGAGAAAACATAAGATTGGTCCTCGTTCACACATTTTTAAAATAAGTTTCATGCTCATAACACCTCATGTCATATATATAATTCATAAAATAAGGAAACCATCATGACCTACATAGAAAATTACTCAATATATGCTACTCATGATCCCAAATCAATGTATGTAGAAGGATATACACAAGTTAGAAGCTTTTTTGGAAGGTATATGGTGTTTTCCTAGGGTCACATGGTGCGTGACCTCACCCAGAAACCTAGACGTGTCATTTCCTACACACAAATTGGATATCCATGTAGAAATACATAATAAGTACACATAGTACATGAAATTTCTTATAAACCCAGGGTATGCATGAATCCTACTAGACAGTTCATGTGTACTTTAGCTCATTCCCATGTGTATCAGCCCATGCCCATGTACTCTAGTTGTTCCTGTATACATGTCCACATTCATGCCCATTAACTCTTGGGGTACACAATGAGCTGACAACACAAGGTTACACAACATTTATAGGTCATACATATTGTGTAATATTTAACTCCACTTAAAACCCTAGTCACCATAGCCAAGGAACTACATGTCATGTGTTCATAGACTACAAGTCATGTATGTTGGGGTTTTCTAGAAACCAAAAAATCCTTACATGTATTTATCATGTCATTGTATCTACCATTATCATTATTAATCACACTAGGTATCTTGGATCTGGGGACGACCATTCCTGATCTGTCACTGGTGGCCAAATTTTGGCCACCCAAACCACTCATGATTCAGTCCCATCACAACGCTCCTTTGTACGCCAAAACCCATGAATTAAGATCCCTTTATCCTCTACTGATCCATATATCTAACACGTGTATCCCATAAAACACCAAAATCCATCAACAAAACATTTTTATGTATGTCTTCCATGTATCCTCTATGAATTTTGGGGTTTGATTGGGCTTGGTTCCAACTCGAAAATGTCAAACCATGACCTCATTGTCCAACAATGAAGAACACAAAGAACAGTGTGGGAAAGAAGAGGAATGAAATTAAAAATCATCATTAGTTGATGTGATCCCATACAACAATTACAAAAATTAGAAACAAGTTTTAATAATGGTCAGAAAAATTAAAAAAAATCCAGATCAAGAATATTTATCAAAATGGGGCTCATGAAAAGTGTGGAAATAATAGAACAAATAAGAAGTTATATAATCAATTCTTAAAAAATAAAATCAAGGGAATAAATCATATAAATAACATTCCCTAACTTTATTTTAGATTGATCACTAATGAATAATGGGTCTATTACACTTTTGTTGGAAAAATCTCAGAACTCTATTAGAAAAGATGAATCCTTTAAAGAATGATCATTGCTCCATGATCGGTTATTGTCCATCAATTGATATCCTCAATTAATCCTCTAATTCTACCAGGGTAATGTATTTAACCCTATCATTTCATCATAATGATTTATTTATAGAGTATAAATAGATTTTAGGTTATTAAAAAAATAAATTAAATAAATAATTTAATTTATTTAATACCCACATCAACAATTTCCTCTAACTGAACTCTAAACACCAACCAACTTTATATCATGCCCAAGGAAAACACCGTGTTCCAGAATAAAAAATTGTGTTGGATTTCCCACCCAAGGTCCTGGTCAATGGGTAAACCATTTATACCAAAAATATGTGCATGCATGCTTTAATATATTTTAACAATTTTAATATAATAATTCGGGGGTCCTATGACACCCAAAAAAATAACATACTCTGAGGAAAAATCTATAGATATATATAGAAATATTCAAATGAATAAATCAACAAAAATAGATTTGTTATCTAAGTATAGGATAATATCAGAAAGTTTTGGTAAGGTAAACAATGTGCGGTTTCCTAATAATTACATCCATATTTGGATATTAACATGTGGATTCAGTTATGGAATAGATACACCTTGGTTTAGACACCCTAAAAAGGACTGTTTTAATATCAACTCGATCTTCACTCAGTGCTCGATGAATGGGACTAATACTGCACATCTATCTAGACTCATTTGGGGGGTATACTTTGGTTGATTCACATACTCTTTATGAACCATTATGAAATATTTGAAAATATTTTTATGACTTTATTATATTACCAAAAATACTAATATTATTATTTTGAGATTAAATATAAATAGATTTTAAATTTATGTTATGTGTTGCACTAGATTTAAAATTATACACTATTATTTAAAATTTAAAATTTTATGATCTAATTGATTATATTTAATTTTTTATAAATAGTGCCTAGATAAAGGAATGGAAAATCATGTAATTTATGTAGGTATTTTCCTCCTTATAAAGAAAATTAATTTGGATCTAGTAATGAAACAAATATAACTATATTGGGGAAGATAAATTTGGTTATGACTAATAACATTTCCCATATTTAGTAGCCTATTGATCCCCAACATGGTGCAACAATGTTGGAAAACTTCATACGATAGTAACATCCATCATTCAATGGGACTACTAATCCATTAGTATCTTGGAAATGGATCAAGTCCTTAGTGAATACATTTATTTCATTAGAAAGTATTTAAAGAGATAAAGTCATCATGGAAGTTTATCATCTTAAGGGAGATTTTATTAATGGTGGTCATTGATCCATAACACTATAAAGTCAGAGGAAATAGATAGTATGGACTAGAATACATTCGAGGGGATATTATTTAAAAAATACTTTCATTATGAGCAATGAGATAACATGGAGAGTCAATTACTCAATCTAATGTGAAAGGGGAAAATATAATTGAATATAAAGATAACTTTACAAGGTTAGTAACTCTTGTTGTGGATTTTGTACATAATCTAATGATTAAGATTAATCATTTACTTGATGGTATAAACCCTAGCCTTTTAAGGGTATTAATTTTTTATACATTTTAAGTATATGAGGATATATTATCAAGTTCCTTAAAGATAGAGAAATTATTCTCTATGTATTATGTTTTCCAAGGAAAACAAGAAAATAATTGAGTGGACGAGTACTCTGAAAAAAGAAATATAAAAAAATAGAAGAAGGTAATGGTAGAATTTACAAGTTGTAATAATGTTTTAAAGAACCATTACGGAACATACTTGTTGGAAATGGGATTTTAATTCATGTGTGGATATAAATTCCATCGGGCTCATGATTTCAATGTATGGAAATAATATTTTCAATATTCAATGATTTAACTATAAGGATATGGGAAACTATTCAAATGAATTCCCAAATATTTGAGGGAAATTACCTTGAAAAATTCCATGGGAGTAAGGCCAAGCTTATGTGATCACCAAGAATGAGGTTAAAGTTCTTAAAGATGTGTTTTTAGGTAATTTAATCATAAATTAAAATTTAACCAATTCCTAATTTTATTTTTGATCTTATAAATATTTTATATCTTCTATGTTTTCCAAGAAAATTAGATATTCCCCTAGCATCGTAATAATGGAATTTACAATCAAAACTCCTAGTGGAAATATTATTTCAACAAGGATGTTCCAGTCAGTTCCCATTATGAAAAATGGAAAACCCCCATTTTAAAACATTTTTTTAATATATATGATTTAATTTGACATAATCATTATTATGGATTAGATTTAAAAGTATAATCAAATAATTTATTTATTAGAGGATGAGATTATGATTCGTGATGGAGATATGAAATCCCTTATCTTCAAAAGGACACTACATAAACTAAACCATGTCTAGATCCTACTTTGATATCTCTCCTTAATTAATTTTTTGTAGAAAAAGAAGAGATAAAATCAATGAATGGGAAAGTTATCCTTAGAATAGAGGATATACTTATTGTGCAAGAATACAGTGATGTGTCTCCTAATGAACTACCTAGAAATCTACCTAATCATGAAGTTGATTTTTTCATTGATATCATCCCTAATTAAAAACCAATATATAAGACTCCCTACAAGATAACCATAGTATAATTAGTGTAATAGAAGAAACAACTATAGGATTTTTGTGATTATATATTTATATGACCTATTGTTTCACAATGGGGGAGACCCTATTCTTTTTTAAGAAGAAATATGGGTCTATAAGACTATTCATAGATTATAGGGAAATAAATTCTATTACTATAAATAATAAGTATCCTCTACCCCACATTGATTTCCTTTTTGATCAAATTCAAGGATCTCGATATTATTCAGAGATTGATCTTTGTTTTAGGTATCATAAATTATAAGTAAAAAAGGAAGATATTCCAAAGATTATATTTTATAAAAGGTTTATACATTATTAATTTACATCAATTACCTTTATATTGACTAATATAATCTCTATTTTTATGGATTTTATGAATAGATTATTCAAGGATTATATTGAATGTTTTATTGTGGTATTTATTAATGATAACTTAGTATACTTTAAAATATATTATGAAAATAAGATTCATTTATGAATTATTCATAAGAAAAATTGAGAAAGTTAGTTATATAGAAAAATTTTCAAATAAAAATTCTAGCCTTAGGTGGTTTATTATCTTGGTGATATTGTATCTAAGGATGGAATATCAGTTGATCCTTTGAAAAAAATGAAGGGATGGAAAGTCCAATGTTAGTGAATATAATTGAGGTATGTGGTATTATTGGATTAATAGGTTAATATCAATGATTTTTTTAAAGTTCTTGATTATCTAGACCATTAATCATGTTGACACATAAAGGGGTTAAGTTCGTATGGTTATAAGAATGTAAAAAAAATAATGAATTAATGGAGGAGATTCGTCAATGCACTGATGTTGAATTTACCATCAGGAAGGGATGTATTTTTGATATATATTAATGCATCAAATAAGGTAATTAGATGTTTCTTTATGTGGAATTATAGAGTTTTTTCCTATAAATTAAGGTAGTTAAAGATTAATGAATATAATTATCCAACCCATGATCTTGGGTTTGTAGCCTTAATCTTTGAAATGAATATATGAATTCCTAACATTTATAGTGAATGATGTGAAATATATACAGATCCTAAAAGTTTTAAATACATCTTATCATAGAGAGATATAAACATGAGGCAATAGAGATGGTTAAAAATACTCAAGGATTGTTATTTCTCAATACACTACCACCTTAGGAAAGAAAATAATGTGGTTGATGCGTTGAGTTGGAAGAATCATGGAGTTTTTAATAAGATAAGGGTTGGAAAAGATACAATACTCATGGATTTAGTAAATTTGGATATGGGAATTATTAAAGAATTTTAAATATCAAATTTACTTGGAATTTTTTCCAAAACATCATTATTGGAGAAAATAAAAATTTCTCAACTTTATGATATAGATATTTAAAAGAAAATCAATGGTTCGAATGATGGGAAGCTGGTATATTTCATCTATGAATATGGTATATTGAAATTTGGAAATATTTTATATGTTCCATCTATTCCTGAGATGGAAAGAGAATTGTTATATGAATCTCATAGCTCAAATTTCTCTATACACCCTGGAAGCACTAAAATGTATTAGGATTTGATGGAAAAATTTTGGTGGGATAATATGAAATAGGAAATTGTAGTCTATGTATCAATATGGTTGGGTTATCAATAAGTAAGGGTTTATAAACAATATCCTACATGACTTATCAAACCTATACCTATACTTATGTGTAAATGATATGATGTTACCATATACTTTTTCATTGTATTTTCAAACACTCTTATAAATAATAATGTCATATGGGTTATTATTGATCGTCTTATCAAGTTTGCACATTTCCTTACTATAAGGTAAGATATAAATCTTTATAACCTTACATGAATATATATTAATGAATTTATGAGAGTTCATGGTGCACCTATTTTAATCCTATCCATTCGTGATCCAAATTTTACATCAAAATTATGGAGGAGTCTTCAAAAGTCTCTTAAAACCAAGCTATATTTGAGAACCGCCTATCATCCTTAAACTGATGGGTAGGCTCAAAAGACTATTCAAACATTAGAATATATGTTGAGGTTATTATCGACTAACTTTCAAGGTATGTGGGATCATTATTTACCTTTTGGGTATTTTTATATAATAATAGCTTCTATTCAAGCATTCGAATTGAACTATATAAAGAATTATATAGAAATAGGTATCATAGTTCAAAATTTTGGGATTCTGTTTGTGAAAATAATCCTTTAGGCCCATATCTCATGGAATATACAATTTTTAAAGTGAATACTATTCAAAATTATATTGAGGTAGCTCACAGTAGACAAAAAAAATCTATGCTGATAATTGAAGTAAGGATTTAGAATTTCAAGTGGGAGATTATGCTTTCTTAAAGGTATCTCAGTGGAAGGGAATTATAAGGTTTAAAAATAAATGGAAACTAAGTCCTAGTTATATTGGGTCTTTTGAAATTATAGAAATAATTGGAGCTATTAATTACCATTAGGAAAAGCCACCAGCCTCTCAAAATTTCATGACATATTTCATATATCATTATTGAGGAACTACATGACATTCCTAGTGAATGTGATCACCTATGAGGAAATATAATTTCAAAATGATTTAACCTACTCTGAATATCCTATCCAAATTCGTAACACTAGAGAGAAAGTTTTTCTAAATTAGGAAACTTGGATGGCAAAGGTTTTTTAGATAAATCACGAACTAGAAGAGGCAATATGGGAGTCTAAAGAATCTATGAGGAAGGATTATACACATTTATTTAATAATGAACTTTTACAAAATAAATTATGATGAAATTATATTATATGAGAGAATTTAATACCTAATATCATCCTATAACATTTAAACATTACATCTCTAGACTATTATCCAATGCACATCCTATTATTTTATCATTATAAGAGAAATAGTCCCGAATTTTATTAAAAATTAAAATTTTTAATTTTTAAAATTTTAAATTTATTAAATGGATAACATTTTTGAGTTTATAAGGTTTAATTTATCTTAGGGTGAATTTTTTCTATTTTCCAAAGATAGTTGATTTTGGGGTGAATAGTGAAAATTATTGTTTTTTTGTAAAAGTACAATTTATTTTCTTTCCCGTTATATATTATATTATGTTTTAAACTAATATAATATCTCATTTAATAAAAATTATTTAATTAATTTTATATTAATCATCATGATGCTTTATTTTAATATAATATTACTTTAATTCTTAAAAATTCATTTTTCTAAAAAAATTATTTTTCATTGTGTTTCATGAACTTATATAAAAATTGATTTAAACTAATTATACAAATTGATTCTTGAAAAATTAATATTATATTTTTAATCATAATTTTCAAATTTATTAATGAGATCAATTTCATTTTTGGTCATTATGAATAGTGACCATGGTAAAGATAATGTCACTATGATAAAATGGTAAAACAATTTAACTAAGGTGAACATTTTGTGATATGGATATAAAATCTCATATTAATTATTATTAGATGAAAGAATTTAAAAATATATCAAATTATCTTTGAAATTTAATTTTTAAGTTTCACTTATCCTTGAGTAAGACACTTATAATATTTAATATATAATAATAATTACTTGTGTTCCACTCACCTCAATTATAAAATGGAACCTCATATTCACTCTTATTTGCACCACTTAATCCATTTATCTCAAATAATATTTGAAAAATACCTTTCCAATATCCATAAACACATCCAATAGTTCCTATTATAACCAAAATACCAATCCTAGAAGGATTAAGGTGTGATCCAAAGGAAGTTTTCCAATGAAGAGGTGTAACTCTTAACCGAGTGTTTTCATATTTATTTCTTCTTCAACCTAATTAAAATACTCTATAACCATGTTGTTATTGTATTATAATTGTCTCACATATACAAAAATTTTATTATGTTGATTTAACAACCCTTTTTCTATCTTCTTTTCATCCTATGGAAAATAAAAACATTGTACGTACGACCTACCATCTCTGCATAGCGGTGTAATTGTTTTTCATCACCACTTTACATGGATCATTATAAAGATAAAATTAATTAATATATATGATATTTATGAAATAATTATTATTATATGAATATAATATATTATCTATGTTCTTACCCTCCCATCCACTATAGAATGATAATGTCATTCATGTGTATGTGTGGACTATCACCTCCATTAAGTGATCTGATTTTTTTGTATTTGCACAATGAATGAATGATTATAAAATTATATATATTTATATATATTTATATTTATATATTATTTAAATTTGTAAAATTTTGTAAATTATGTAACCATTTCATAACACCTTTAACTATAGTTAATATATCGAAATAATTTTTGAGAAATTAATGGAATGACCTTGAGTGGTTAACATAAAAACATTTAGTGAATGGATGAAAAATAATTATAAATGGACCTTAAAATTAAATATATAGAAAAAATTTCTCAATAAATTATTTAATAAATTTAAATTTATTATTCTTAAGTATATAACATGTTTGACCAGTCAAAATTATTAGGTAAGGGTATATTCTATAATCTAATTTTTATTCAGGATTTTTTTATTTAAGTTTTTGTTTGAGGAAATTATAAAATCTTTCTATTTTAAACTCAATATATTCTATTAACCTATATGATATTTTTATTTTATTTATTTTTATTTCATTTACCTCTATTTGGTATGTAATATGATTGAGAAAACATTTTTTAAAAAAGTAGACCTTATTTCCTCTTTGGTTAACAAACTTCTTATTCCTTTTATATGATTCTTAAAAAAATCATAATTTTATTTTTTATAATAAAATTATTATTCAAATTCATTTTAATCTATATTTTACTTCATTTTCGAATTTTTAAAAGGAAACTTCTTTTCATATTCCACACAAGATACGTTTTACTTTTTAACAAAAGTGAGAAAGGAATATTTGTTTTAAAGTTTACTACATGAATAGATTTCACTACCAACATAATTTTTCTTTGATTTGAATATTCCTATATAATATTCCATGTATATTAATAAATAATGGAATTTTATCAATATTCATTAAATTTTTATTTAAAATATTATCGAAATAAAATGATATTTTCTTATGTTTTGAAAGAAATGTTTCAATATTCTCTTAAAAATTATTTACATATGTATAAACATAATTTTATAATATTATTATTTACTAGGGATTTAATATAATGATACCATCTACCATATTACCCTTCATGGTTTATGATCATGTTGTTCTAGTTATTTACTGGAGAAAATATTAACATTTCACATGCTAGTTTTTAATACAAACATTTATGTTGATTCGTTATTGAGTTTTTATTCATTTATATCATATGATGTTTCCATTAGACCTAGTAAGTGATGATCTAGACTTTTTATAGCCTATCAATTCATTGGTAGGTCACATGATAGAAATTACTTTTATTATTTTGTGTACACCTTATGTAATGACCCAAAATTATATCAATGGAATTTTCCTTCTTATAATTATAAAAAACATATATTGCATATAAAAACCAACAAAAACACAATTATCATAAATAAATAATGATACATTGGTCAAAAAACAAACCAATAAGAATGCAAAATATTATAAAGAGATAAAAAATAGAAAATAAGATGATAATAAAAAGGGACTTTGGATCCGATCGATCCACTATAGAGACTTCACTCATAAATAAAGATGTAGAAATAAAACATAATGCCAAAAATATAATATTCCTTTTTAAGATTAAATTATATATAACATTTAGATAAAATATAATTTCATAAATAATGAATGAAGATAGTAGTATTTATAAGAATTAAGAAACCTATACCCTTGGAATAGTAACCTGGCCATTAGAATAGAAATCTGAATGTTAGGAATAGTAATATAACTGTTAGAATAGTAACATCACCTATGAAATTATAAATAAAATTTAGGTATTTGATAAATGAAAATATGATATAATTATATCACGGTATAAGTAAATAAATGTTTTGAAAATGATAAATTAATTATTGGTATTTTTGTGAAACCTAAATGTTAATTTACAATTTTACAATTAATATAATGATTTAGAAGAAAATTTCTCTTTATAAAATAGATTTATAAAATAATATTTAGTTTTATTTTAATTATTATATAATTTTATGAGACCATAATTGATTTTTCAAAGGGCCATAAAATCGATTATAATATTAAAATCAGTATTTTTTTGAATAAAAGGTGATTTAATTTAAAAATTAAATTTCCAATATTTAGAAAATTATTTTCCTAAAATGGTGAATTTTTTGGAAATATATACATTGAAAAATAGTTAGGGTAAATTTTTTGTATTTTTTAAAAATAGTTGAATTTTCAGTGAATAGTTAAATATGGCAATTCATGGTATTTAATATTATTAGCTAAATACATGAATTTTTTATTCATAGATGATGTTATAACACATTGGTTCTTAATATATTGAAAATTTTACTAGATTTAGTCATAAGAATCAATACTATTGATATTCTTAATCCAAAATAATAAACTAAGGTATACAATAATCAAAAACTCCCCTCTCTCCCCCTATAAATACCACCCCTTCTTATCACACATTCTAAGCCTTGTATCTTGTCAATATTCTACCCAATTTCCTTTCCAAGACTCTTTCTTATGTCAAATATCTAATGGTTTCAATAAAATACCAAAACCAAGTGCCTTAATGAGGTTCTCAAGGAAACAACATTCAAGAGGTAAAATCCTCAATCCTTATCTTTTAATTTCTTTTCTTTTCTTATATTATTCTCACATCCCCTATCCAAAGCTTAATGATAACTCCATTATCATATTTATATTTTATTTTTATTTTTTTAATGGAATATCCATCATCAAATATATTCTCTTCTCCTTTTATTGTAAAAATTAAAATATCATCTGTGATATGTCGGTTCACCACCTTCATGAATAACAAGTTTTCATTTTCTATTACTTCCTTCAAGGCTATTAATAAAACCATTATTATGGTTAAACTATATTTTAATATTCATATTATAAATTGTTTCATGTTTTAGAACTAATATATATACATAATATAAAACAAAAAAAACTACTTCGTGATGATCGAGAAACTGCAAAAAAATAAATTGAACATTTATCATTAACATTTTATCAAATGTATCATCCTCATACAAGAAAAAAAATGATATATGGGACTATTTATGCTTTTGGAATTGCATTAATAAAACTTAATTTCAATTATGTATAATTATTATCATTTTATAATAACTTCCATAATTATAAATACGTGGATCGATCATGAAACCATAAAAGGAAACACTCTCAGAATGATGAAATTTTATCTCTATAAATCATCAAAATGGCCATAAATGAACTTAAAAAATTATAATAAACAAAATATATTTATAATATATTTTTAATTAAGTAATTTTATTATATAGGATATTAATTGTAAGTGCATAATGCATTCAGACATAAGGTAAGGGGATTCTTAAATGCAACTCATTTTATTTAGGTTATCCCTCTTTCATAGCATCTTTGGTATGAATATTTCTATATTGTTCCTTAAATATAATTTCATTATTCTTTCATTTTATTTTTAGGTATATATAGTTTTTAAATTTATTTTATGAAAAATACAAGTATTTTCTAAAATAACTCTTCTTCCAAAACAACATCTTTGACTTCTCTTGAGTTGTTTCTTCTTCACTCAAGAATAATGATTCTTATACCAAATATGTTTTTACTTTTTTAATTTCAGAACCATAAGTTTATTCATGAAATAGTGATTTTTGAAATCCTTATGAGACCCATTACTTTTCATGGGTTAATTTATGACTATTATTTTAATACATTCTATGTGTCATTCATGATTATGTAAATATTATGATGTGACAGGTGGGCCTAGAATTATATAGACCTCTAATGCATTGGTTCATGTGATGTATCTCATGATATAATGTGTATTATGCATGAAAATGATTCTAAATTTGTTCGTAATATTATGTTGTAATTTTTCACATATGATATGTGTGAAAATGATTCTATCTTTGTTCACAACTATGTGTGGTATTTTACCACTATAACATGATATTTCATTTTGATTTATTTCCACATTCCATAATTTTGTCCAATATATCCCTCTTTATTATTATGATGATCTTATACTTATGATGTTATGATGATGATTATTCTCACCCATTTTATATTGATTCATGTTTCGTATTCATCCTCTTAGTGGGATATTATCTCACACATTTCTTTGATGTATATACTTAGGTAATAACATGTACTAAGGAGAACATGAGGTCTACTAAGAGTATAGATAAGAAGGAATAAAATAATGTTTCATTTTTATTATTTAAAGATGATTTTTGTGACTAATTTACCCAATATTCTAAACCTTTAGATCCTAGATCTATAACATTACTATGTTTTTTATCTTTAAAATGATTTAATAGTTATGTAAGAAAACGTAGGGTCACTATAGTTGGTATCAGAAAATGGTTTGGTTAATTTGGGAATTAATATGTGGTAACATTAGTGAAAGCCATTAAGATAAGACTAAGTATATGTAAACATATAAGAAACTTTCTTTTAGAAAAATACTAAACATAGGGATACCATAATATATGCCTTTATAGTTAATTTAATAAAAATAAAAAAATATTTATTCATGATTTATTGAATTATGTTTTGTTCAAACATTTTCTATATTAGAAAATGGTGGGAACCAGGATAAACCGAGACAAAAACAATTGTGAAATAAAATACAACCATTTTCTGAAAAACATCCCTAATGCCTTGGGATGTGGAGTTAAAAACTTCATGGCAATTATTACCCAGTTATCTCAGGCTATGAATAATAACCTGAACCATGTGGAAATTATTCCTTAGCCATTGTGTCTTTTATGTGGAAATGAACGCCAACATTTTAGTGGATATTCTAATCCACTTGTTATAGAATAGTGGTTTTACTCAGTGAAGAATATATTTTATGTGATCCACTATTATTATAAGGATAAGGTGATGTTATTTATCTATCATTTAGATGGATAAGATGATCAATTGTGGGAATTTATAAATACAACCAATATAAAGGATGAAAAATAAGAGATGGATTTGGAAGAATTTAATAAAATATTTATTAATAAGTAGTTCCCTAAAACACTTCATACAAATATAGAGAAAGAATTTATAGAGCTCAAGCAAAAGAAGTTGAATGTTTTAGGTCTTCTAAAGAAAACTTCACAAGTCTTGTAAGATATTCCTTGGGTTTTGTTATCAATAATGATAGAAAAATAGATAGATTATTTAGTGGTTTAAAACCACACCCTAAAAAGGATATATCTATATGAGACTTCAGGATTTGCGAAGAAGAGGATCAATGTGCACTAAAAGTGGATATGAAGTTTGGATAATGGCTCCATGGATATAAAGATAAGAAACAAAATATAGAGTTTTAAGTTTTAGGGTCTAATGAAAAAGGTGAAAAGAAATCTAAACATCACCCTATGTCAACAATTTGGGGAAAATAATCATGGAAACTACCTCAAAGGGTTTGAAATTTTCTATAAGTGTGGGAGATAAGGACACCAACATCATGAATGTATAAGATACATGAATAATCTGGACAATATGATAGAGGAAATATGATCACCACCCATGGTTCAATTTTTTAACTATAGGGAACAAGGGTACTATGCAATCCAGTGCACTAATCCAAAGGTCATTGAGGGTAATCATCGTTAGCAGCCACTAAATCCAAAGGATCAAGGTAAAGCTTATGTCACCACTACTACTAAAATGGGGAAAGAAAACAAAGTCATATAAGGTAAACATATTATTTACTCAAGAGTGGAAATGGTGTTATTTGATTCATGTTCTACACATTATTTTATATCCTACAAGTTTGATATAACTATTGAATCGAATCCCCGATAAATTAAAGTAGAAATATCTATAAAAACACCTAGTGTTGTGATAATTGTAACCAATGTGTTAGACTCTTATCCTATTGTAATGTGTGGGAATATTCATCCAATGAATCTTGTAATACTTCCTTTGGTGGAATTCGTCGCTATATTGGGCATGGATTGGATCTCATTATATATATCACACATCAACTATCTAGAAAAGGAAATATCATTCCATATTATAAATCATCTCATTCTCTTTTATAAATGCAAGGAAAGTCATAAATCCCCTTTTTAAAAAACCTCAATGGTGTGGGTGTTGATAACGTGTAAAGAAGAATACCTATCACAAATGGTTGCACCAATGGAAATCATCAAACTTGAGGAAATTTACATTTTTAAAGAATAAACTTATGTATTTCTTTATGAGTTCCTTGGGCTTAACCCAGATTGTGAGGTTGAATTCTCAAAAGAAATTATACCTAGAGCCACTCTTATCTCTTAATTCCTCAAAAGAATGGCCTCAATTGAACTGGATGAGTTAAAAAACATCTATAATAGAACTTTAAAAAAGTTTATGTATTCCCTAGTTCATCACCTTGCCTTGCGCTAGTGCTCTTCATAAATAAAAATGATTGATCAATGTTTTTTTATCGATTACTGAGAGCTCAATAATATCACCATAAATAACAAGTATGGTCTTCTAAGTATGGATGACTTATTCGATCAACTATAAGGAGTCCAGTAATCCTTAAAGGTGGATCTTTATTCTAGGTATCATCAACTGAAGGTGAATAAGGAATATATTTATAAACCTACTTTAGGTACAAGGTATGGGCACTATGAGTTCCTAGTGTTTCCCTTCTAACTTAATAATACCCCTAAAATCTTAATGTATTTGATGAATATAGTCTTTAGAGACTACCTTGACATATTTTTGGTAGTGTTTATTGATGATATTATCATTTAATCCAAGGGTAATTAGAAACCTTAACAATATATAAAGATTGTGTTGGAGACATTAAGAAAGGCTAAATTTTATACCAAGTTCAGAAAGTGTGACTTTTTTATGTAGAATGTCACATTATTAGGACACGTGATCACAACTAAGATAATTTTATAGACCCTCCAAAAACAAAGTCAATTTAAGAATGGACTAGACCCAATAGTGTCATGGAAATCTATAGTTTTCTTGGCTTAGTAGGGTACTACCGATATTTTGTAAGAAATTTCTCATGATTGTCTAGCCCACTAACTAATTTAACATAGAAAGGAGTAAATTATGTTTAAAGAAATAATGTGAGGAAAGATTTAAGGAGATCAAGAAGAGGCTAATCACTGCGCCTGTACTCACACTACCAACAAGTTGATAAGGTTTTGTGATATAAAGTGATGTTTCAAATAAATGATTAGATTTTTTAATTATGAAAATTGTTAAATTGATAGCCTAAAACTCCTATTATTTAAATATATATGATCAGAACTACCAAATTCATTATTTGGAGCTAGAAACTATGATATTTTCCTTAAAAATCTAGTGGCACTACCTCTGTGGTAAGAAGTGTTACATATTTACCAATTAGAAGATTCTGAAGTATATATTCACACATAAGGAGATCAACATGAATCAAAGAATATGGTTAGAGGTAATCAATGACTATGATTTATCTATTCATTACCATCTAAAAAAGGGAAGCAAGGTAGCTGATTCTATTAATAGAAAAGAGCATGCTACCTTCTCCATGATACAAATTGAGAAAGACCATATCTTCATGGATATGTAAAGGATGGATTTGGAAATCAAAATGGTAGGGAATACATCCTACCTACCCCAAATTATTTACCAACCATGTATCTAATAGAAGATTGTGAAGGTACAAAGGGATGTTATGGAGCTACAAAAATGGTGAAATAAATAAATGAAGGGAAGCTACATGAGTTCCATATCGACGATGATGATTTGATTCATTTTGGAATGAGGATTTATGTGTATTAATCACTTGAGATAAAGAAGGATATATTAGATAATGCATATTTCTCACCTTTCTATATCTATCCTTGAAGGACTAATATGTATTATGATCTTTAAGATCACTTCTGGTGGGACAACATGAAGAAGGATATTGAAAAGTATATCTAAAGATGTTTGGTATGTCGTAAAGTTAAATTAGAGAAAAAAACAAAGGTATGATGAAACCATTGACTATACCCACATGGAAATGGGATAATATCACTATATACTTCATCACTGGTCTCTCGAATACATCCAAAGGAAACAATGTGAGATGGGTTGTGGTGTATTGAACCACCAATACTTCCCACTTCACTCCTATTCAGGAATATTTATCACCTGAAATTTTTTCCTAGATATATGTAAAGGAAGTGGTGATGCTTCATGGGGTTCCACTTTTTATCATCTCTAATCATGATCCAAGGTTCACATGTAAATTCCTAATAAGTCTTCAATATGATTTGAGTAATGAATTAAATTTTATCACGAATTATCACCCCCAAACTGATGGCTAATTTGAATGGACTATTAAGACACTTGATGACATTCTAAGATCATGCTCAATGGAATTCAAAGGACGATGGGATCAATATATCCCATTGTTTTAGTTATTATATAACAATAGTTTCCACTCGAGTATTAATATTTCTCTATATGGAGATTTTTATGGAAGCGATGTAGAACTCAAACTTGTTGGGATAAAGTTGGTGAGTTAAAGCTAATTAGACTTGATCTTATACAAGAGATGACTGAGAAGGTTCATTCCATCCAAAAACATACAAAATATACTCATAGTTGACTGAAGATATATGATGAAAACTGTTGAATGGACTTGAAGTTTAAAGTTAGAGACAACTTTTTCCTTCATATATCACTATAAAAGAGAGTCGTGTGGTTTGGAAAGAAATGGAAGCTTGGACCAAGGAACATTAGCCTCTTTGAGATCCTTGATCGCATAGAAGCAGTGACCTATCATCTTGAACTTCCAATAACCATGTATCAAGTAAATTTCATATTCTATGTATCCCTATTGAAGAATTAAAAACTAAATCCCTCACAAGTACTAAACTCATAGGTGGTATAGCTGGAAAATGATCTCTCTTTTGAGGAGCATCCGATGAGTATTTTGGACCATAGGAACAAGGTTCTATTTAACAAGACTACTCACTTGTTAAAGGTACTATAGAGAAACCATACGTATAAAGAGGTAACATGGTAACCAGTGGAGAAATACCCTCAATGATGAAATTTCATAAAGGGGGAAGAATGTAATGACCTAAAATTTTATCAATGGAATTTCTATTATCAGAATTATAAAACACATACATCACATAGGGAAACCAACTAAAACATTATTATTGTAAATAAATAATGATAAAATGGTTAGGAAACAAACCAATAAGAATTCCAAATATTATAGTAGGACAACAAATATAAAATATGATAACAATAATAGGAAAATTTGGATACGCTCGATCTACTAGACAAACAACACTCATGAGAAAAGCTATAGAAATAAAACAAAATTTTAACAATATAATATTCATTTTGAATATGGAATTATATATAGCCTTGATATAAAATAGAACTCAATAAAGAATTGATGAGAAAAAGGTATTTATAAGAATTAAAGAACCTATACTATTGGAATAGTAACCTGATCATTGGAATAGTAATTTGACCATGATGAATAGTAATCAGGCTGTTAGAATAGTAGCCACACCTATGAAATTATAAATGAAATTTAGGTATTTTATAAATGAAAATATGATATAATTATATCATAGTATAAGTAAATAAATGTTTTAAAAATGATAAATTAAGTATTGGTATTTTTGTGAAAAGTAAATACTAGTTTACAATTTTAAAATTAATATAATGATTTAAAAGAAAATTTAACTTCATAAAATAGATTTATAAAACAATATTTTGTTTTATTATAATTATAATATAATTTTATGAGACATTAATTAATTTTATAAAGGGTTATAAAATCAATTATAATACTAAAATTAGTATTTTTTTAATAAATAATGATTTTATTTGAAAATTAAGTTTATCATATTTATAAAATTATTTTCATAAAACAGATTTGATTTTTGAAATCTAAAATTTAAAAAATATTAAGGGTGAATTTTTGGGACTTTTTTAAAATATTTTAATTTTTAGTGAATGCTGAAATATGATAATTTACGGTATTTAACATTATAATATAAATACATGAATTTTTTATTCATGGATGATGTAAGCACCCATTGGTTCAAAATATCTTGAAAAAATTACTATATTTATTCATAGTAATCAACACTATTTATAGTCTTCATCCAAGATAATAAACTAATGAATATAATAATAAAAAACACTCCTCTCCTCCCCCTAAAAATACCACCCCTCATGAACCCTTATCCTCACACCTTATAATACTTTTAATTGGTCAATATTCTACCCAATTCAATTCCCAAGCCTCTTCCCCATGTATAGTGTCTTTTTTTCTCAACAAAAGACTAAACACAAGTACCTGAAAGAGGTTCTCAAGGAGACAACATTCAAGAGGTATAATCATCAATCCTTATTTTTAATTTCTTCTTCTGTTATCCTTTCCTCACCTACCCTATCCATAGTGGAATTATAACTTCAGTATCATATATATATTGTAGTGTTATTTTGTTAATGTAATATCCATCATCAGATCTCCTCTTCTTCTTTTATTCTAAAAATGAAAACATCGTCTGTGATATATCACTTCACCACCTTCGTGGACGATGAGTTTTCATTATCCATTACCACCTTCCAAGATTTTTATAAAACCATTATTATAGTTAAAATATATTTTAATATGAATATTATAACTTTTTTCATGTTCTATAACAAATATATATACATAATATCAAATTAAATGAAACTAGTTTGTGAGGATTGAAAAACCACCAAAAAATAAACTAAACATTTATCATTGACATTTTATCAAATGAGTAATCCTCATAATAGAGAACCAAATGATATATATGACCATTTATAATTATGGAAGTTAATTAATACCACTTCATTTAACTTCTATATAATTATTCAAATTTTATAAGAACTTCCATAATTATATATCAGTGAACCGGTGATTGAAATCATGAGAACAAATGCTCCCGGAATGAAAAAATTGAACTCTATAACTCATCTATGTGGATATAAATAAAGTTAATAAAATTATAATAAATAAAATAAATTTATAATAGATTCTTAATTAAGTAATTTTATTATCTATTATATTAAGTGAAAGTTTATAACGTATTCAGACATAAGGAAAGGGGATTCTCAAACCCAACTCATTTTCATTGGGTTATCCCTCTTTCACGACATCTTTGGTATGAATATTCACATATTATTATTTAAATATAATTTAATTATTATTAAAATTTATTTTATGGGATATACATGTTTCCAAAATTATTTTATGAAAAATAAAAATATTTCCCAAAAGAAATCTTCTTTTAAAAACACATCTTTGACTCCTCTTGAGTTGTTTCTTCTTCACTCAATAATAATGATTCTTATACCAAATATGTTTTCACCCTTTTCATTTTGTAATCCCAAGTTTATTCATGAAATCCTGATTGGTTAAATCATTAATAATCTCATTATTTTATGTGGTTTAATTCATAACTATGATTATAATACATTCTATGTGGAATGCATGATTATGTAAATATTATGATGTGACGAATGGGCCCAAAATTATATATCCCTCTGATGTATTAGGTAATATGATGTATCTTATGATATAATGGTAATTATGTGTGAATATGATACTATATTTTTCACAAAATTATGTTATGATTTTTTATATATGATATGTGTGAACATGATGCTAGCTTTGTTCAAAACTATGTGTGGTATTTTACCACAATAACATGATGTTTCATTTTTATGCATTATCACATTAAATGATTTTATATAATGTTTCAATCATGATTATGATGATTATACTATTCTTATAATATAATGATGATGATTACTCTCACCCATATTATATTGATTCATGTCCCTTATTCATCCTCTTACTGGGCTATTATCTCACCCATTTATTTGATTTATATCCACAGGTTATTAATTGTATTAAAGAGAACATGTAGTCTACTAAGAGGATAAAGAATAAGGAATTAAATAAGGTTTTAGTTTTATTATATAAAAGTGATGTTTGATCCAAATTTACCCAAGATACTAAACCTTTGGATCTAGGATCTATAACTCTATTATGTTGTTTATCTTTAAAATGATATATAAGTTATGTAAGAAAACTTAGGGCCACTATACCATACCTATTTTTATATGATGTCTTGGAATGAGGCCTTAATGGTAAGATTATAATTCCCAACATTATGCATTCTTTCATGATGAAACTAGTTATAGTTATCAATGTGATTATTTATATAGTTATTTCATCCATGGATATATTCCTCTTTTATGATTTTAGTGATGTGTAATGTTTTATAATTATTTATCTCTATCATATTAGTCATAATTTATTTATTATATAATGGATTATGTCTTTCACTTTCCATTACTGAGAATTTGAGCTCAATATTTTATTATGTTTTAATTTCCCAATGATACCAAGAAGGGATCTATAAATGATTTCAAGGATATAATAAAAGAAATAATAATTTTATCACTATAATTTTATCTTGTATTTCATGTTTTCAAATATAATGTGAGAATAATGTATTTTTATAATCTCTCAATATTTCTAAACTATTATATCCTTTAGGGTAAAATCACTTGTATCTTGTGTCAATGTAGTATGATAACCACCATCTTCAGGTTAATGGAGTTGGGGTGTTACAAGAAAGGGTATTAGGTGAGAGATTCCCTAAGATGGGGTGAATTAGGGTATGGAATATTTTTAAATTTTATCACTTTTTTTAAACTCTAATCTTCCTAATGGATCTTGACCCCTTACTTATAAGGGTCACTACATTTTCTCTTTAATTTATGTTGATCTAATTAATCTATATACCCATATTAAATTTAGCATGTGATTATCGTTTACCCAATTTACTATATAGTGTGAAAGAAGAAATTAGTGTAATTAAATCATACAAGACACGAATACTTTTACTTGGTTCACTCGTATGATATAATCCACGGAGCTAGCAATCGACAGTGTTCAATTGCACTAAATAACCACTAAACTCACTAATCAATTATAGGTTTTAGGTTGGGTAACTTTTTCTAGGGATCACTTCCCTTATAAATGATAAAGTTTGGTTCACTACCACCTTGATATCACTACCCTCACACTTCCCTCATTTCCCCACTACTCCCTAGGTAAAAACAAATTTGTAAAGTAAGTTAAAGATTAATATCATCTATTATTTATAAGTTCTATCATGTTTGGATTGGTTCAGTTTGAATCCTCAGGATACTCCTTCAAAAATATATTGTGAAACTCCCATAAAACTATATCATAATCGCCCTTCCATGATATTTCATAGATATGCTTACCTCATTGATAGGTGCTTTAATAAATGGAAATAATCATTTTTCTTACTTCTAGGAATAGATCTAGAATTAACTACACTCTCCAGTTTAGAAATCTAAATGCTCCGCTTCCTCTCATATATGGGTTTTATCTTTTATTTTAAAACTATGGAAGTAAAACTTCCCTTATACCATTTATGTGCATATTGTTTCAAGTAATGGATGTATAGATCTCACCTTCATTCCTTTTGTAGATGTCTCGATGAAGCTCTTTGAATAAATATGTTCAATTATTTTTCATATGTAATTTTAATTCTCTATTATGTTATTCTTATAATCCCATTAAATGTTTATATATTCAAAAATATGAATTCCCAAGAATATAGAACATAGAAAACTTCATTATTTATAGACATATTTAAAATTGTTTCCTAATTATTATTACTTTTCCTTATTTAATATTTTTTTCAGATTTTAACCTAGCCAATACTTGATCCTTCTAATCCTTGAATATCTCTATTTTAATATTTTAATTCAAATATTATAATATTATGGAAAATATATTTATATTTAAATTATTTATTCAAGAACTATGAGAATCATGGAATCTAGAAAAATACATTATTTAAGCTCCATAAATATTGGCCTTTATTATTCTAAAATATCTGAAATTACTCAAAAATTAAACTCAATCCTCTTGAGAATATCCTTAGAGGACTGAGCCCTCTCATATAAAAATCCTCAAATGAATCATATGGTATCACTAGTATATGGTGACTCATAGATGGTCACCCATTCATGATTACTAGTACATGATCTCACACTCATGTATAGATATGTTTCTCCCCATGGGATGACTCATACAAATAATCTTTCATGGATTCCTATAGTACTCATATTTATTTAATCATATGCAACCTGAAGTTACTTGTATTCAATTTTCCTATGCTAAATCCTTCACTCTTATGATGAAAATTATGGTGGTAATCCTTAGGAATATCAACCTTAATAGAATAAAAACAACCTAATGAGATTGTTGTATCATAAATGGTTTCCTTATGGTGTAGATATCACCTTCTTCCTTCAGCATGATCTTTATATCCAAAGATTCACAATTGGATGAAAATATCAAAATTTCTTCTTGGTTTGAATGTTAAGAACTAGTGTTGAACTCATGCAAGAAGAATGTATCTAGTGAGAGGATCATGGAAAATATGATAGCATTGTTTGACTTTATTTTCAACTTATTTTCTAACCTGGAATAGTGGTTGTAAATGAATCTATCCCACATAAAAAGAATTATTAGGATTCCTATACTTTATAATCTGAAACACACTATAATTCCATTTTATAATCACTTGGGTACCTTCTCATACCAATAGATCACCATGAATTCCTACATGGCTCACTTCTCCTATCCCTTTATACATGGCAGTACCGGCCTATAATGGTACTCACCTACCCCGCTAACTCCCTTGACCAAAACCTTTGAACTTAGACACTATACTTACTGATTTGGTTTCTTATGTTCTAACATCAATGGAGTTATATCCTTTTTTCACAAACACATTTAACATACTTTTCTAAAAGTAACTTCTGTTTCTATTCGTGTTCATATTTTCACTGACTCATACACAAATGAAGAGATTTTCTAATTACAAAAACTTCATAAAAACTCTATATGTAGTACATATATATATATATATATATATTATTTTGTCAATGGATACAATAAAATAAAATTCATCCCAAATTTACCTCTATCAATGCATCTGAATACTTCAATCTTGAAAAATGAATCCATAACAATCCTCCAAGAATCACCAATAATCTTATAATTATCACCACAAAAAATCTAATATTTACATATTTTCAACCACTCTATTAAACCAATCATCTCATATTGTTAACAAATACAATAAAACCCCTTAGTTTTTTAACATATGTACTTCACGTTTCATCACAATTAATACTTTGGCACAAAATTTATTTGTGATGGAATAGATAATATATCAAAATTAAGCATTTAGCACCAAGGTTATTTGAAATGGAATGTTTGGTCCGTCATAAATAAATATTTCACACCATGATTATTTATTGAAGACTATATACTACATCATAAATAAATATCCCCTGCTACTACACACACATTCCCACCAAAACTATATGCGAATAATTTCATATATATCATAAATAATAATCACTAAAAAATTATTTATGATGGACTGAATTTTACATCGTAAAAAAACTTATTCTAACAAATAATTTTTTATAGACTAATAGTTAATCACAAATTCTCTATATCAAAAGATGATTTTTTTATAATGAGATGAGAGGATTCAACATTCATGTAATTCATGGTTATTTTTTCATATATTAACCACATGGTAGAATTTGATTATTTTTTATGATATGAAAATCTATTGGGAAGAATGTATCTTAACTAAAAAAAGGTTTCCCTGAGCTAAAGATTATCTCAATACTAGTTTTAAATAATACTAGTCATTTATAGGGAGTTGTTAATCGGTAGTTAAAGGAAATTTAGATTTATTAGAGATAGAATAAACTCTATGGAGAAATTCAGGAATATAAATATCAATTGGTATTATAATTTCATCATGAATATGTGGTATCAAATGATTCAATATGTGGTATTACTCACAAACTTTATTTTTCATTGATTATTCCCTGATGGTTTTGTGGAAGTGTGTTTTAGATCAAAATAATCTTTTTTTAATAAATAAATTGTTCATGTTTCATTACTAAAAGTGAATATATAATTAAGTGAGTGACATGGAAATATTTAATATTATTGAATTAGAATCTCATTTCCTACACTGATTTCTAACTCAGTAGGCTTAAAGTATTTGTTAAAGACTCATTTCCAAGTGGTAAATTCACTTACTAAAAACATTTGAGTAAAATTCAACTAGATATGGGAATAGGGTTAGATATTTAAAAAGGTAAAAGTATGGAATTGTTTTTATTCAACAAGTGGATTCAAGGGTAAAGTTCTAGACTTGAGTTTCACTAGTGATAAAAGTGAAAAATTTCCAATCAATAAGTGGTTTTTTTGGAGTTGGTTCCCTATAACAAACTAATTTTTACTTTACATTACCTATATATTTATAATATTTAAAATTAATTAAATATATTATCATATATTGATTGATCTTATATGTAACTATAATATGATGATATACTAGATTATTTTTCACATTGAAAGGTTATAGCAGTTCCCTGATATGATGAGAACCATGAAGTACTATAATCTTATTCTTAAATATAGGTTTTATGGTAGGATAAAATTATATGATGGGACACATAGTGTTCATTATTATTAGGTGTTTGATACTCATAAGATAAAGAGACATCATCTTATGAAGTGAACACTTATTAATATCAAAGATGATATATTATGAGAACATAAATATCCGTAAGAGTTCCACATGTTTATGTGTCATTGGATATCCATGTCTAAATATATATTTAATGATCCTTAGAGTTTAATATCATTATTCATGCATATCATGACTTTTTTACATTGATCTGTTAACCAAAACTGTGATAGAATATTTTCATAAGAAGTGGGATATCTTGGGTACATCAACAATGATTCTTTATTAGTTAATAAGTCAGAAAAGGATTTTTAATTTCTATATTTTTGAAAGATGATATCTTTTCCTTTTGATTGGAATGGATTTATCAAAATAAAACTCTATGGCCATGGATATTAATGGGTCCATTTCAGGAATTCAAAGAAAGACATGTCGATCATATGGGTGGATGAAACAAGTATGTGACCTACTTTATCGGATATCGGGAAAATGGATTATACTACATAATCCGCTTTGTGTGTGGTTGTATTTTTTGCGACATTAACTTCTTCATCTATGTGTGTCATTATGTGTTTCTAGATACTAATATTAAACTTTAGTTGAAGCCACCTAATGTCACAGAGGAAGAGGGTTAAATAGTTACACACCTATTGCATCCATCAATCTGAGTTACATTCTATTAGAGTTTAAAAAATGGAATAAGTGTGATTTTGTAGACTGATGAATAATATTTATTTAAGAATTATTGATAAAAAATATTCAGTCTCAATATTTATATGTTAGTTTAATATTAAATAAAAATTTATTTAAAATACCATTGATAAAAATATTTATTTCTTGTTTTATTAACAAAGTAAAAAAATATTTATTATTAAATAAAAAAAGTATTTAGATACACAAATATTAAAAATAAATATTTATTCTCAAGATGTTGAATATAATATTTATTAATTTATTGAATGAATAATATTTATTATTCAAGGTTTGGTAAACGTTGAGGAGGAAATTCCAACTGATTTAATGGGTTTGATAGGAATGAAATATTAAATATCATTTAAATAAATATTAATTTATTTATTTAAAGAATGATGTTTATTTTATCTTTGAGACATGCACTCATAAAAGTAATATTATTATTATTATTATTATTATTATTAGATGTGGAGTTTGATAAGTATTAATAGAATAATAAATGGGTGATGCACAATTATTTATTCTTTATCATAGCTCTATATATTAATGATTATATCACTTAGTTGGATTAATCATAATAGATGTTATTTTTTTCAATGAACCATCTCTAGAGAATTATCTCTCAATGAATAAAATCTATGGGGTTTCTCTCAAGATTGAGATAATTCTTCCACCTCCTTCCTCCCTCTTAATAATGAGATAATATGAGAAATAAAATCTTCAAATACAAGGGACTATGGTGTGATCAATATAAACAATGAAATACAATCAGATCATTCAATCTAGAACCTAACATTCCATTAGTTTAATTTAGAGATTAAGGCACATTTTTTTATCATCACTAGATGAATGTTATTTTTTATCCTATTGGTGAAACGATGTTACAACCCATAATAGGTTTGATTAATCAAAATCTACATCAAAGAAAGAACTCGATACTGAGGTATTTTATTATTATTAAATTAATTATAAATATAATATAAAAGATTCCCACTCTTCATTTTTGAATTATTTTTAAATTATTTAGTTATATTTTTCAAACATGTCAATTCTTCATCAAGTTCTTGTAGATTATTCATTAAAGCTGAAAAAATTCAAATTTTTATGGGATCCATCGACACTTCTATTTCTCTAAAAACTTTTAAGTTGTATCAAAGTGATCATGTTTAAATTTATAATTACTTATTAATCATTGATTGGTTTATTCATTTTTTAGTTTTTAATTTTGGATTATTTTTTCTTTAATCCAAAATTCAAGATATCTTCTTTGTTTATCTTTATATGAACGATAACTAGATAAAAAATAACATTTTAATAACTCCTCTAGATTTGATGGGGATTATGGAGGAATAACATGGGACTACATGGCATGTAACCAAATGTACAATTCATGTGCCCATATTCACCACACCAAGACACATACATGAAATACATGGCTGGTCATGTGGATGAATACTCAATTTCATTACACACCGCATGATGATCGGAATTAATCGACACAATTTTTTAGGTACTATACATTTAGTTAGTGTACACATCATGTAGTCCTATGTGATCCATAAACTATATAGTTGAATATATGTCATGCATTTATTACATGATGCATAAGGATTTAATACTAATAAAGACACCTAGATGGAATAACATATCTTATATATGGAGTAAATTAATTGTAAATCATATATTTCCATGTGGAATACACATCAAGTCCATGGGAATGTATTATGGATGGCCCTAGAAAGCGATACATGACATGTTGCCAATTTTACATGACATGTAATGCATTAATTTACATTAAAATTTAATTTTATTATTAAACATTATTAACATGTTTATATGTATCATATATTGAAAATATATATTGTGTGATAAGGTTTAAATAATATTAAAATTTTATTTAATTTACACATTAAATTTGGAACTACACACTGTGTATGGTCGTTACATGGCTTATACTCTATATTCAATAATTGATTTACATGTCATGTAATTTAGCACATTTCTATATGTATTTAACTGATAGTAAACACTATGTAATTACATGACATTTTTTGTATGATACATGTGATGTAAGTATAAAACAAGGATCATGTTGGGTGGTTTGGATGGTTATAAACTGTGTTGACTTTAAGTACATATCATATACTTAATTATATTTAAATAAAATTAATTTTTTTAAAATTACAATAAATGGGAATATCTACGACTATTTAGTTGGAAATATGATAAATTAATTGATTAATTAATAATACAATTAATATATTAATCTAGGTGATTTATATTAATAAAGAATAACCAAAATTAATGTTATCTATTTGTTTTATATGTGTATTCATTGCATGTATGTGACTTCTCATGATCCTGAATGATGAATGTATGTGTTGATTTTTTTTAATTTAATATTCTTGCATGAATTTTTTATATGGGATGACGTTTTAAGAAATTAAATATAATGACTTATGTTCCATTCCTCTCACCTTTATTATGTAGGACCTGTGTGCCCGTAGTAAATTTTATGTAAAACCCAAAACCATTCCTATGGTTCCTCTCACCTATGTGTGAGTAATAATTTGTAAAGGATAGATCCCCATGGATAGGACATTATTAAAAACCTAAGATAAGGTAAAATCAATATAGTAGATATTATAGTAGATTGTGGAATAATGAAACTCAAGAAAATACCAAATCAATGAGCTTTTCCCCCACGGTTATAGGTTGGTTTATCATCCACTCAATAAATTAACCTTTAGAAATATCATTATCAAACACTTTATTAAATTGATTTTTTTCTCTAGGTGCATGGTTAATTTTATTAATGTTTCATAATGATCACATAAATAAATGAATTAACAAGAATTCAAGATAGAATTAAAATATATTATATTATACATAAATTATTTTATCATGATGTGGTTAATCAATTATGTAAAACCTACATAATATTTTCAAGATATGTAAAGGATACAAAAATTAAATTTATGCATAATAAAAAAATTATCAAGTATTAAATCATAAAATCCCTCTATTACTATATTAAGTATGGAACCATAGAACTGTGTGTTATTATATTCCTTATTAGGAAACTTAATTTTATCATAGAGTTCTTATGAAGGTTTTGGATTGACAAAACAAATTAGGAATAAAAGTAATTTTATATCATTAGACTTGATGTTATTTATATGCTAGTTTATTGGGAAGTCCAATAAATAGATCGAGGAGTTGTAATATATTAGCTAGAAATATCTCTTACCTAAATACCTTCTAGTAATGGACCAAGAACCCACTTGGTTTATGAGATGGTAAATATGGATCCTTTCCACTAGAATATTAATGATAAATAATATTTTATGTATAATGGTGAGGGATATTGAGATAGATAAAATAGTGGTATAATAATAAAGTTAAATTTGTTATGTCACACTAGGTAATAAAATAAAGTGCTTAACTATGTTTTTACTTTGTTATTGAAAATGATAATCCAATTTACCTATTTTTCCTAGTGATCCATACTTGATAAAGACAATTATTTAACTGAAAGTAAATTCCAAGAGTGTTACAAGTGATTACGCATTTTACTATGCCATGAGTAGAAGTTTTATGTGATAGGATCCCTAATTTTTGAACATGCTCAAGAGGATAGTGAAGAAGATCTTTCTTTCTACTTAAATCACTTCGATTATGTGCTAGATTTCAATTGTTTAATGTTATCATATATGTATGATAAACTCCAAAAGTCTCTTGAGAACATGGATTCATATAGAATGCTCAATAATCTATGTGATCTATATCAAGAGAGAGATAAGAAGAAGATTTATGAGATATACAAGGAAATATTTATAAGTAAACATGGAGAGGGAGCCCCAATTAGACCTCACATTGTTATTATGATCAGTTACATTAATCATCTAGACATTATAGTGTTTACATTTCTTAATAATTTTTTTGTTGATCTCATTCTTGCTTCCCTTCATCATAGATTCTCTAGATTTTTTAAATTTTAATATGAAAAACATTAAGAAGTATATCTCATATCACAATATTTTTCTTCTCTGAGTTGATGAGGACATAAATCAAGAAAATCCTTCTTTTCTTATAGTTAAAAATAGGAAGGGAAAGGTGAATTGATTAAATACTAACACTAAATCTAAATATTCTTTGACCCACCCATTCAATATGACAAAGATCAATAGAAAATATATGATGCAGGATGTCATTAATTTTTTATATGGTAAGAATATCCATTGGAATAAGAATTATACCATGGAAAATAGTCAAGGGTAAGCTTCAACTGTATTCATTATCGATATAATATTTCTATTTCTATAAATTTGGTATTGGATATAACTTGGGGTAATAAAATTTATATTCAATTATAAGACACAAGTAGATATAGAAGAGTTCAATGAGGTAAAGTGAATCTATTAACTTCTAACATATTAAAACTCAATGTGGTGTCTATTGTAGACTATCAATTAAAATTTCTTAATGAATTGATCTTATTTTTAAATAATTATTTTTATAAATCAAGAGTTATCAAAAACATTATATTTCTATCCAGACATTATATGGATGGTTTTATTTTCAATTTAGAAAATTAATTTTTCTACTTTTATAAAGATTGATTATTTTATGGTATGGAACATGTAAATAAAATTCTTTATGTGTTGGAAATTGAAAACCAAGTATTTTAAATTGATAAAAAAAATAGTTCACATGAATCATATCACACTAAATTGTGGCAACACTGGATAGGTCATGTAAATGAAAATCACTTGAAAAAATTATATTATTATGGGTATTTAGATTCTTTTCAACTAAACCCACTTGGTATATGTCACTTTTTTTAAAACTCAACATAATTAAATCCCCACATAGTGGAATGGGAGAAAGACCCATAAAGCTTCTTGAATTGGTTCACACATTTGTGTGTGTGCCTTTTCTAATTCACCCATGGGGTGGATATTCATACAACATAACTTTTACTAATGAATTTAGTAGATATATATATGTCTATATAATGAGGTTTAAGTTGGATTTATTCAATAAATTTAAGGAATAAAAGAATTAATTTGAGAACCAGATTGGTAAGAAAATAAAGAAACTCCACTTAGTCTGGGGTATAGAATATATTAACCAAGAGCTCATTGATTATATATAAGATTTTGAGATATTATCATAATTAAATTATCATTATACACCATAATTGAATGGTGTAATTAAAATTAAGAACCACACCTTATTAGACATGGTGAGATCAATAATGAGTCATACAAGTATTCTATTATCATTTTTGGGTTATGTATTTGAGATAGAATCATACACATGAAACCAAGTTCTAACTAAATCAATAAATAATATTCTATAAAAAAATTAGAATGGAAATAAAATCATTTTTTGAAACTTACATGTGAGAAGATATTATGATTTTATTAAGTCCTCTTTAGGTAAAAAAATTTCACCTTGAGGAACAAAGTAAAACTTTATAGAATATTTCAAGGAAAAAGTTGATATTACTTATATGAACCATCATATAAAAAATTAATAGTGTAAATACATTATATGTTTCTTTAGAGGGAGAACATATCTAAAAGAGGTGGTGGAAGTGATATATACTTCAATGAAGTCCATGCTCAAGATACACAAGAGTTACCATAAGAACAGATTCCAAAAATACCCAAAACAGAGGATGTTTCGAAGATACAAGTACTATGTAGGAGAACTAGAGAGGATAAATAACTATAAAGATTTGGTTTTCTAGTCACTGAGTATATTTAATCATTATTATTTTATAATAATAAACATATAGCCTATAAGGTTTTAGTAAGTGGAATATAAGGTTTTAGAATGAAAGAATGTTTGAATTTTGAAATAGATTTTGTGTGCCAAAACCTAGTTAGGATTTTAGTAGATCATGTCATGGATGTAAATAATATTGGTTACAAATAGATATTTAAAAATAAAATAGATATGTATGTACAATTAAGTACCTATAAGACATGACTGGTTGTAAAAGGATTTAAAAAAAATAAAGGCATTGAATATGATGAAACCTTTTCATCATTTACTATGATGAAATCCATCAAAATTATACTTTCTATAATAGCTTACCATAATTATAATACTTTGAACATGGATGTAAAAATATCCTTCCATAATTTGAACCTTGTTTAAGATGTCTATATGATATAACCAGAAGTTTTTGTGACTCCAAAAGATGAAAATAAGGTATTCAAGTTATATAGATCCATTTATGAATTAAATTACAGATCCATATCATAGAACATTTTATTTGATGAATCCATAAGGTAATTTGGGTTAATAAATAATAAATGTGAGCCTTGTGTTTATAAATATTTTTGTGTCAGTGAAATCATTTTCTTGATAGTATATATTGATGACATATTACTAATTGAAAATGAAAGATCAGGCTTATTTCCAATTAATACATGGTTAAACACATGTTTATATATGAAATAATTAGTAAAAACATTATACAGTCTTGGGATAATGATCTATATGGATAGATAAAATTAGATTCTTGTAATAATTTGGGGTACATAAATTGATACGATAATTAAAATAATAAGTATGGAAAAATCCTTGAGGTGATTGTTACCAATGTCACATAAAATACATCACTCTGAGAAAATGTTTCCTCAAAAACAGGATGAGAAATAAAGGATGATAAGGATATCATACACAACAATGATAGGTTCCATCATTTATTTCATGCATTGTATTGGGATTAATATTGATTATTCTTTGAGTATTGCAGGTAGATATCAAGATGACCCAAGAGATCACCATTTTATAGAAGTCAATAATATCTTAAAGTATATGTGAAATAATAAGGATATGATCCTGGTTTATAGATTATTTTAGGATTTAATCATCAAGGGATATACATATTCTAGTTTCCACATAAATAAAGATGATATAAAATCACAATCGGGGTATATCTTCACCCTCAATGGAAGAGATATGAGTTATAATTACTCAAATAAAGTAGTGTTTATTGATTATACAGTATATTCTAAGAATATTGTGTCTTATGATATAGGAAAAGAAGTGGTTTCAATAAAAAACTTCATCTAAGAGATTGATGTGGTGACCAATAGTTAATATTATTTCACATTGTATTGTGAAAATACTGTAGCAATGAATCTTTCCAATGATACAAGGTCTCGTTAGTAGATAAAGTATATACTTTGGAAGTATCATTTATTGAGGGATTTTTTCAGAAATTTTAAGTCACAGTAAGAAGAGTTTTTCTATAATATAACATGTAAGACTCATTGAATAGAGTCTTATCTAAACAGAAGAAAGAATATCAAGTGGAATATAGTAGGCTGAAATTCATTGGTAGTTGGATCTAGTGAAATTTGGGGCATGTTGGAGTTGAATCCTTAGAACCAACTACATTGTAATAAAATTACTTATATATTCATATTATTTGATATTAATAAAATATCTTATAACATATTGATTGTTATTATATATAAATTTTATGTGATAATGTCATAGAGTATCTATCACATTGAAATTTCATAGTGTTTCCATGTTATGATGAGATTCAAAAATATATATTCTATGGTCAGATGACATTTTATTATGGGACACATTGTGTATATGACTATCAAGTTATTGATACTCATAAATGGATTTGAATTTATCTCTTTAAGTTTTCACTTGTTATTCTCTAATATATATATATTATGAGAACAAACCCTCTTGTAGGAATTCTATACTTTTATATGCCATTGGATATTCATGTATGCGAATGCATGAAATCATCCTTGGAATTTAATATTAGTATTCATGTATATCATGATTTATGCAATTTTATGTATTGACCAAAACCATGATAACATATGTCTATATAAAGTAGGATATGTTGGGTGTGTCACAAATGATATGTCATTAATGAATATGTTAAGAAAGTATTTATACCTTACATATTTATGGAAGATGATATCTTAGATCTTTTATTAAAATGGAACTATTGAAGTAAAATTCCATGGATAGATTAATTGAAGAGTTCGTTTTATGAATTCAAAGAAAAAAATATTGAGAATATGGGTTAATGACATGAGTATGAAACCTTCCTGATAGAATATTGAGATAAAGAGATTATATTACGCATTGAGTATTTGTAAGTGGTTGTTGTTATTGTGGCATTAACTTCTTCATCTATGAGTGTTTATACATTTTAGTAGATGTTGATATTGTAAATTAGGTGAACCCAATTAATTTCACTGAGGAAGGGGCCTAGAGGATCACATGATTAGTGTACCCATATATCTTAGTAAAATTATATTATATTTTAATAAATGGAATAAATGTTGTTTTTTAAACTGATGAATAATATTAATTCAGGATTTATTGATCATAAATATTTAGTATTTATATTTTTATATGAGTTTAATATTAAATTAATAATTATTCACATTTCTGTTGAATAGAATATTTATCTCTTATTTTATTCAGAATGTAAATAAATAATATTTATTATTAAATAAATATTTATTTATTTACATTAATATTAAAAATTCATATTTATTCAAAATACCATGAATATAATATTTATTAATTTTTTAAATGAATAATACTTATCATTCAAGTTTAGGTAAATGTTGAGGAGGAAATTCAGATTGGTTTAAAGGGTTCAGTGAGAATTATATATTAAATATAATTTAAATAAAAATTTCATTATCTATTTAAAAAATGATATAATTTTATCTATACGACATACATACATAAAATTATTATTATTATTATTATCATTATATGTTTGGTTTTATAAGGTTAAAATAATACTTAATTTACTATGTGTAATTATTTTTTCTATAACATATCTCTATATATACCTAGTTACATCAATTCCTAGAGTTAATCATATGTGACATCATTGTGCACAATGAAACCTCTCTATATAATTTTCTCTGAATTAATAACATATTTAAGGTTTCTCCAAAGACTAATATAATTCTTCAAACTATTTCTTCCCTCTCAAGAATGAGTAATAAAAATAAAGACAATCATTAAACCTGAGGGATTGGGTTGTGATTAAAATGAACAATGGAAGACGATCGGATTTTTCATGCAAGAAACTAATGTTCCATCATCCCCATTCAAAGATCGAGTAACATGTGAAAATCACCAATATATGGATTATATTTTGGATCCTCTCATCACAATGATGTTATAACCCAGATGATGTTTTATCAATAAACATCTACATTAAAGAAAGAACTCGAGAATGAAGGATTTTTCTATAATTAAATTAATTATAAATTTAATTTGAAGGATCCTATCACTTGTTTCTAGGATTATTTTTATATTATTCTATTATATTTATAATAATTTTCAATTCAAATTCATGATATTGCATACTATTCATTGAATATAAAAAATACAAGTTGGGTATGGGTTCAACCGGTGCTTCCACTACACCTGAAACCATTAGTTTGGAGATGTTAAAGTTTTTAAGGTGGAAAAGGAGTATAATATGTTAAGAGATAAGTTTTATTTGTAAGCAGTTAAAATATCCCAAGGTTTTTAAGGTAAATATTCAAATTTTTGATTGTGTATAAGGTTTTTGATGAAAACTAGTGGAATCAAGTGGGAAGTTAATATGTTTTGCTTTTTAGAAGAGGTCAAAAGAGGCCAATATCAAAATGGTTTTTAAAATATTTTTATAAAAAAAGGGGATAAAAAACTCTATAATATTGTTTTTTTTAAAGTTAATGAGAATAAAAATTTCCCCAAAAACTATGGTATAGATCATTTAAAAACTAGAATAAGTCACCCTCATATGGAATTTTATGATAAAGATGGAGATAATGAAAAGAAAAAACTATATAAAAACCCTTTTCATTTTATTAACATAGATAGAATAACTTAAATACATGCCATAAATCTAAATCCAAACATTTTTTTGAATCATTTGGAGTTAAAAAGTTTTGTGGAATTTATAGTGGTATTTTCAAAAAATCAAAATAGGGATAATGTTTTAACTTAGAGGTTGTGTATTGGATTTTTTTTATAATAGTTATCATGTGTGTTAAAAGGTATATGAATTTTGTGAAAGACTTAATGAGATAGGGGGAATGGATAGACAACCCTAAAGTGGGTTATTCTAGTTTTATAAGGTTTATCAAGGATTCATGACTTGTGTGTTGGAACTATTGACAATATTCATTAGATGTGTTGACAAGTTTTTGAAGGTTTTGAAAGATATAGGTTTAGAGGGTGAATAGAAAACATGAATGTGGGTTATTCTTATTTTAGAAGGTTTTTTGAGGGTCCATGACAATGAAATTCATATGATCTGAGTTGTTGTGAAAGTTATAATATTTAAAAATAAATATAAGTTGGAGTTTAGAAGTTATTCTAGAAGTGGTTTTAGTAGTTATGGTGTAACTTTAATCGGTTTTTGGAAATCATGAGTTTCTTTTGAAGATGAATAATTATAAGTTTGTATGTTTTGGAATAACTAGATATTCCATAATTTTAGAACCATGTTGATTCTATGGAATTTCATAAATTGATTATAAAATTTATAAAGGTTGAATTATTTGGAAGTTATACATTGTGATAAGGATTTTAAAATTTCTTATGTTACATTTAGAATTTTTCTCAATTTGTGAGAGGGGTTTTCTAAAAAATGGAAAAAAAATTAGAGTTACCTATATATATAAAGGTATTTATTTAATATATATGGATAACCCTAGTTTTAGAAGTTGAGTCTAAATGTTTTCTTGAATAAAAAGAGTAGAAAAATGAAAATGTAGTATGTATTTTTTTAATATACATAAGGTTTATGTTTAAATGAAACAAATGAATATATAATTATTTTATCTTTGATACATAAGATTTTTTTATGAGTAAAAATTTGAAAATTCCATGAATAGGATTGATATGTATTCTTTTTAAATGCGTAATGTTTTTCTATGCATAATTTTTTTATATGTAAGGTTTTTAAAAATAAAATTTCTTCATAGATAATAATTAACATAAATAAATTTTTTCGATGATATTTAAGTTGTTTCATCATACGTAAGGTTTTTATTTGGGGTTTCATTATTGATACATAAGTTTTTTTAGAAAATATATATGGTTTATTATTTATTTATTTTTTCGGATTATTTTTTCTAACCATAGATTATGATACACAATATCATTCATAAAATACAATTCATAATATTTCTAGCCAAAATTTATGATATACGATATATCATAAGATATAGCTATTAATGTAGAGGATTTATAAATTTTATCACATTGTGATGGATAAGATCATTATGTGATTAAATAAGGGTTATAAAATGATATTTCAGTGGTCCAAATATAATATTTGAATGGTTTTTTGTATCTGGTATTTTTATAAGCATCATGTTATATAGAATAGAATCATTCCATGATCAAGATGAGAATATTAAATATCACGCTGAAGTGGAATTTTTCACAATATAAATATTTATAACATGTTAGGATCAAGAAGATAAAGTATAAGATCACACCGTGATGAAGGGAGTCACCATGAATATGTTATTTTAGGAATATATAGCATATCCATTTGGAATTTAAAATGAGAATATGGCTCAAGATTTCAAGAGTTTAACTTGTGTTTTAATGCATGTTCTTGACCACACTAATTATGTTGTACACTTGGCATGATCATGAAGGAATATAAGAAGAATTATCAATCCCAACCATTGAATGAGGGGTTGGTTTATTAAATATTTTATAAAAATTGATTGTAGTTGTAATGTCCTACTACCCTGAACCACTAACTAATGCTAGACTGACAGTCTCCAATTCACCACAGGCATGCCTACCCATATTCCAGAGGTAGTCAACTACCATTAAGAGTTTAAGGAGGTGATTTGGGGAGACTATACCATTATATTATATAAATTAAATAATTAAATGAATAAAAAACATCATCCATCATAAATAAACTAAAATTAGAAGCAATAATTACAAACAAGGCTGTAATAAATGAAATACAGTAAAGGCTCGAACATCCATGTCATACATACAACTAACTTACCTCTGGGTTAGTCACATATACATAGACGAAATAAATAAAATTAGGATGTTGGATCCATGAAATCTCTGATCCAAAACTCATCCCAAACTCAATGTACTCATCTGATCCATCTCACTTGGTCATGTTATCCTAGGCCTTAGCCTAAACATATACCTGTAATGAATTCAGCCTATTCTTGGGTACACAAGTGTATAGGAAAAATGAGTAGGGTGTGAGTATATAACTCATTAGGGTACCACCAAGGTAGTCTCATACTAACCAGTGTATATTGTGATATGTTCATGTGACAATCCCATCTTAAATAATAATATTATTAGATATAAATATATAAAAACACCATCAATCATTTGGTTCATGAACCTGATCAAAAATACCTGCTTTAGGATAATTTTGGAGTGTCCCTGATAATATTTATTGATTTTTCCTTCCATAATACACAAACCATTTATTAGGGGGTTTCTTAAATAAGTCATTATGTACCTCCTCTATAGTATTTTTCTTTATAAATCATCATAAACCTCACTTATAGGAGTTTTCCCATCTGGTGCCTAATCCCATAAGTATCACAAACCTAAATCCAATATCACCAAAGTATACCAGACTACCACACCTCATAAAATAGTATTTCCCCCTATAAATTGCAGGCCCCAATCCTCCACTATAAGGCTTCCATCAAGCAAACACATGAAGGCCAACCTCAAATTTTCCTGACTCTAAATTTATGGCAGCCCAACTATATATGAGATCCAACTCCATATTATCTCATCCAATATAACATACCTCCCAAATTATGGTTTTCTTTGTCATTTATAATCCCTATAATCATTTCATCTCACTTTACCTATGGGAGTTTCCACATTTGAGACAAACATTGTATAATAATTTCAGCCAACATCCACTATGGGAGGTCCCATTCATTTATCAAAGTTACCCAATGCATATAACATATCAAGAATCAGTATAAATTTTATAAAAATTGGTTTTCATATGCCTGAACCACCATAAAACCCATGGTATGTCTCCCCAAAGAGTGACCTAGCTCATCTCAGCCTAAATAGGCTGGAATTGTCAATCCAGGTTCTAAAGTGACACCCATTATCTTCTTTACCCATTTATATATCCACCCTCTTAGCTAGGTCCCCTTGGTCAATTTGTATGGAGGCCCTCAAATTGAATTCATCAATCTCAAATAAGGTCTCGATTCAGCACCCAATTCTCTAAGGACATTACATTCAAAGGCATCATGATCATGGTATCATGGACTTGGTAATTATATTGGGGCCTTAACACATACACAACGACCAAGAGATGGACCACATCCCATCTCGGTTTTCAAGGCCACTCTAGGTTACTCCACTCACCCAACCTAATCTCGGTATGATTAATATCTTTCCACCATGTCTGTTTCATTGACTAAAAAGCCACCCTTTGCCCAGCATCACTTTTCAATAGGTATGGAGGCCACTATGTAGTTCAAAATTTCTATGGAACCCTCATAGTATGTTCATCACAAGTTAAAATACCATATCCTGAAGGGTTTGATCAAGGATCCCACAATAGTTCCACTAAGTCTCAGTTAGTCTGGCCTCAACTCTCAAGAGGTATGGAGGCATCCCAATATCTCGGTAGTCCTGGCCTGAGCCATCCGCTTCCAAGGTGACAAGCTAGCGCCCAAGGGTTTTTCATGACCACTATCATTCATTCATTTTAACTAATCATTATAATTTAATTTTAAACATTTCATTTAATTTAAATTATCAAGTGGTCTAGAAATCCAAAGCATCCACATTTAACAAAACCATAAAAAATTACAAAGGGGAAGTACATGAGACCATATACCTTTATTCAGAACTTCCAATTTTATTCCAAGGGTTGGCAGCAGCTTTAAAGGCTTTTCCAAGAATGTCTATCCTCATCCTTGGTCAATTGGTCCTGTATCAAATCCCTAAGACCTCACCTCCAAGAAAAAAACAATAATTAATTATTTATAACATTTATAATTAATTAAATAATTATTTTTAAATTAATAATAATGCTAGATAATTACTAGGTCATCGCATCATGCTGGAACAATGTCAAATGGTTCCCCAATGGTCTATCTGACATTCTTAGAGAAATGTTGAGTTAAATATCCAAAATATAATGATAAATCAACAGGAACATAAAATAAATTTTAATTAAAAACCTAAAAAAATATGACTCCTCAACGTACCTCAACCAAAATGATGATCCACCACATGAAAATGGAATATAGAGCCACCCTTTTCCTAGGTAATATGAAAGCCCCAATTTGATCGATCGATTCCACAATGCTCCAGTGGGTCAGAACCAAAAACCTAAATTAAGAAACCAAAATTATATCATCAGAGTATAAGAGTAGGTTAGATGAGGTTAGTGGAATGAATATTATACCTAAAAACACCTGGAAAACACCCAACAAAACACTCCCTTGATCGGGTTTGAAGAATGATGGAGGGGGAGGGATCCAGGTTGTGTGAAGGAAGGATAGTGGAGAAATAGGGCTTCACCCTCTTAAAATTTAAGTGTGGTGTGGTATTTATTCCTTTTTTAACAAGCCACAAGTTTTGTGCGCACATTTGGCCAAACCATTCAATAACTGTGTATATGTATTTGTAACTCATCTAAAAATTTAACACGGTTTCCCCTTGAAGTCAAATTATTTCCTCAAAACCATGCTCAAACTATTCTAGATATATGTTGTCACTAGGAATTGAACTAAAAATGTTTTGAGGATCAATATTCCACATGGTTTTATCTAACCCAAGTACCCCAAATTGTGATCCCTTTTTAAAGTTCCTCAAAACCTGTAAAATATACCTAAAGCCCCTGAGTCTCACCCAAACATCTGAGCTACCTTCCAAACCTCATTACACATCTAAAAAAGTACTTTAATATGATTCAACACTCATAATTCTATTACAAATCTCTTATCAAAATTTGACTAGTCCAATGAATGAAAATTAAAATTCAATTAGAAATATTTAATTGATACTAGAATGGGGTATTATAATCTCCCCATATTGTTACTTGTCATCCCTATGAAGTCCCTAAGGGATTCCAAATCAATCATATTGACCTACCACAATCATGAACTCTTTCTCAAAACTATTGCATTCTTTTTTTGAATACCTCAATATCTTTTAAAGTAAAACTTTACAAATAGGGAACTTAATCCACCCAACCATGTACTATCACCCATAACAACCACTAAAACACTGAGATGACACTTGCCCGACCTCATCTATCCCAAACCCAAATCATGTCTTTTTCTGATTAATTACCCATCCCAGGGTCATCCCCACCATAGGACTTATCACAAGACAACCCATTCTGAGCCACGATACCTCTGCCATCATAATTAACTACCAAAACACATACTTCATTCTAACAATGTTCTCAGAATGGTTCACAACTCATCGTACTCAATCACACTGAGATCATATGAAAACCATCTCGAGCTCGATTCCAACACACCGACTCCACTTGATTCCATATCTGAATTATTACCAATCATTCACCAAGGAATTTAGTAAAACATAGTTCCATTCATCCACTAGTATCAAAATTCCAAAATAACCATCTAATTACTGGTTCTAATTCCATGAACCATCTCATACAAGGGTCACGTACTCATGATAGAAATTATTCTCCCCACATTATGAGCATCATTTTCATCACACTACCAAAACTATTCCCCATCATCATGGCCCACATCCCATACATCATTGGACATAAAAACTGGTGTGGAAAAACCCCCCTTCTACCGAGCTATGGTTGTTAGGTTCCTGAGCTTTTTGACCACTAAGAAACCCAAAATAATTCATTGATCCTCATCCCACTCACAATTTTCACTGATACCAATACCTGATTCACACTCTTGTGAGTCATAGTAAACCAACCCAAGATAATTGTTCTCCCTTAGCATGTCATTCTCAATATGACAGGGGCTCCATTGGTACTCCTCTTCAAAATAAATCACCTCAATTGTTCCATGATCCATCAAACAATATCCCTCATCATAGATTCATTGTAGCATCATAGGTTCCCAACATCAATCTAAATAATTTAAACCTTATCCGCATTGTTATCCACCACCTAACACTATTATGTTCATGATATTCCACCCACACTCTAACCATGTTATTAAAATCATGTCGACTAGTTTTTAGGGTCATTCATATGAACATTAATGTCCATATAAGCCAATATTAATACCTAAGAACCATGGGTTATTACTTAGGAACCAAAGGAATCATCATGACTATACTATAATTCCTAATCATATTCAATGAATCAACCTCATCCTTAGAGAACTAATATATTATTTCATCTTTAAGGAAACCTCCAAACCAAGCTTTCCCCTTTGATGATTATCCCTTTATCAAACCAAACACGGACCCACTAGGACCAAGTAAAACTAAGGGTCTCTATGTCTTCCACATAGCCCTACCATCCAGGTCTCATAAAGGTTCACTAGGTTTTACCACCTAACCCCTAATTCAAAACTCGTAGAAGGTCATGGATCATGGGACATCATTCATGCACCCATCTCAGAATTCTCACGACATCAACATGCTAAGAACCCACTCATGGGTTTTGCATATGATGGAATTATATACCGACCACCACCCACACTAGCGAACCCATCCTCATGAGTATCCTCTAATGGGACTTCTCCCTTGAAGACTACATCTCACTGGTCAACTCTATCCATAGCCACCAACATCACCCTATATTATTTATATCGAGGGAAAACTCAAACACACTGTTCTAATAAGTAGAATACCATTCCAATCTATATAGTAAGACACCATATAGGTTGTTATTGGTCACCTTAAATAACTAAACTGAAATAATAACAACCATTAGGGGTTCTTCGTTAGGCATCCAATTCCATACCAATCCAATAGAGTTATTTTATCTCTTGTGCACATGGTCGCACAACATCATCATCATCAATGAGCATCTCACCATTGATCCACATGACCTACCATTAGAAGTATATCCCTATAAAAATCAGCCCAGGTGAGTAAAATTCCACCAATTACTTATATGGTAAAATAGAATATCAGTGGTTTTTTACACTTTAAAAAATTCAGCCTTAATAATTAGTGATAAAAATCACACTAGCATGCTTGTATGCTGTGTGAATCCTACATTCCTAATATAATGCATGAGATGCCTCTTACCTCTATATACCATCAGTTAAAATCAATCATTAGCCTCTTTAAAAAATGATAATATCTAGAAACAATAATAAATCAATAACCTCAAACATGGGTGTGATTCACAAAAGTTGAAAATCATATTCAATTGCAACAATGTAAGCCAAAACAACAATCCCATGACCTAGTAACCTAGACTTCCTATCAAAAAAAGTTTTCTCAGTTCAAAAATATGGTATCCATAAAAAGATCTAAACCATTACTAAATCTCCATTCTAATATATCCTTAAATAGTAATACAACAAAAGAAATTCTATGATACCACTTTGTAATGTATTTCCACCCTAAACCATTGGCTAGTGCTGAATTATCGATCACTATTGTACCTCAAGAAAACCTCCCCATATCCTAGAGAATTCCAAATAGAAGTGGATGTCTAAGGTGGTAATATGGGGATGATATAATCTCCATATCATTGTTCAACAATAATTGAATAAATAACCAAACATAATCCATTAAAATTAAAATGAAATAAAAAATAATAATTAAAAACAGGGATGTAATAAATGAAATGTAGTAAGTCCCCAAACATTCATGATATATATAAAATTGACTAACCAATATAATAATCACATATACACACTAGAAATAATGAAAAAAATGATGATGTATCCATGACATCATTGATCCAAAACTCAATACAAGCTCCATGTACTCATCTGAGCCATCCCGTTAAATCGTATTATCCCAGGCCTCAACTGAAATTTTTACCTACAATGAAGTGATCATATTCTTGGGTACCCAAGTGCAATGGTGTAATAAGTAGGGTGTGAGTACATAACTCAGTATGGAACCACCAACATGGTCTCACACTAACCAGTATATAAAATGATATATTCATGTGACAAGCCAATCTAAAATAAAATAATTATCATAAATAAATATATAAACAAAACTCTTTCATTAAGAAGTGATCAAGGATCCAACACTAGCTTCATTGAGTCTTATCTGGTATATCCTCACCTATCAATATTTATGGAGGCCTCTCAGTATCTCGACAGTCCTGGCCTCAGTTATTAGTAGCTAAGGGGACAATCTAGCACCCAAGGGTTGTTTGTGACCCCTGGTGCTCATTTATTTTAAATAATAATTTTAATTTAATTTTAGAAATTTCATTTAATTTAAATTAACCAGGTGAACCACTCTTAATAGTGATCCTAGGAATCCACATGAAACACAAACTAATATAAATTTCATAGGGTAAGTACACGAGACCACCTACATTTATTTGGAACTTTCACTTTTATTCTAAGGGCCATTAGTAGCTTCCAAGGTCCATCTAAACTCATTAATCTTCATTCTCAAACAAATAGACTCGTCTCAAAGTCTCAACCCCTTAACTCCAAGAAAACAATAATAATAAGTTATTTATAACATTTATAATTAATTAATTACTCACCTTACAATTCATCATAATGTCAGATAACTTACCGAGACATTGTGTCACACCAAAGAAATATCCAATGGTGACTCGGGGGGTTTACCTCACATTTCCAAGCCTATGTTGAGAGAAATCCCTAAAATTAAATGTTAACTAAATAGTAATTTCAAATGAAATTTAATTTGTAAACTAATCTAATTCAAATATACAATGTACCTCAACCAAAATGATGAGCCGCCATATCTAGATGGTATCCTAGTTCACCCTCTTCTTAGGAAAAATGAAATCCTTAATGTACTTAGTTGATTTTTTCATGAACTTATGTGATTAAAATTGAATCCCTAAATTAATAAAATAAAATTATATTAGATGAGAAGAGGAGGTCAATAAAGGTTATTATAGGTAATATCATAACTCAAAACACCAGAAAAACACCCAAGAAAATATCCCCTTAATGGGGATTAAAGAATGGGGGAGGGAGAGGGAGGTATCTCACATGATAGAAGAAGATGGGAGGGGATTCCTCATCTTAAAATTCAAGGGGGTATTCTTTTTCCCCTTTTTAATAGGCCTTGTGGTTTTGATGCATGGTCATACAAACCATGTGCTAACAATATGGATGAAACTTTCTCAATCCCTATATTATACATGGTCTATTCATAGGGTTTACTAAACCATGTGGATGGATATGTAACTACTTTAAAATTTTCTCATGACTTCCCATTGAATTCACACAGTATCCTAAAAATATTTCTCAAACCATGCTAGAAAACCATACGCTAACTAATTGAAATAAAAATTTCTAGAGGCCTAGACTGCTGCATGGATTCCCCTAAATTGTGTACCCAAAAACATCCTCCCCTAATAGAGTTCCCCAAAACCTATAAAACTTACCTAAATCCCCTTAGGCTCAACCAAACATCCATGAAAAAAATTTCTTATTCCATGTCTAAAAAAATCACTTTATGTTGTTGAAACTCTAGTAATTATATTTCAAATCTCTGATCAAAATTCAACCCATCCAGTAAATAAAAATTAAAATTTTATTTCGAATTTTTAGCTCATATGGGCATAGGGTCTTATAGTAGGAGTTTTGAAAAAGACATAAATCATGGATCATATTTGATATATCTTGTTCATAGAATAATATGGGAGGATATCTAAAGTGGTAGTGTTAATTTTCTATGCCTGGTTATTAAAGGAGGATCAAAATCAGATTATATCAATAGATATTAATCCTCATTTGGAATAATATTTGTTTATGTTGTGAGTTTGTGGAAGAAAAAGACTTGACCTTCACATCAAGGAGTTGATATCATATGGCCTTAGAGTATAGGAAGAGAAGTGAATATGAACTTCAAAGAAGAAAAAAATCTATAGTTGTGAAGGCACATACCTTGTTGAACATGGTAAATATCTCAAATACATAAACTAATTATTACCTTAACTGAGGATATGTATAAATACGAAATATAGGGAGTTTACATTTGATTGATAGTGTTTCTTTACAGGACCTTATATGGTTAGTGTGCCTTGGCACAAGGTGACCGTTACCTAAAATCACATATCCATATAAAGTGATTATATTATATTTTGGTACACCATCACATTTCCATGTGTATGCTCATTGGATTATCCTTTAGTTGTAAACTAATAAAATCCTTATGTCTTGTGTATTATTTTCATTCTTATTCATATTTATTACTCAATGTGATTGGTTATTAGAGGATGAGAGACAATTTACTTTCAATGAAGTTATAATATCCATATAGCCTTGGGGACTGAAAGAATAGAATTTTTTATCAGTTTTCACTATGATCCACCCCCCCCCCATCTCAGTGTTCTTTATGGTAGATTGTTCCCAACAAACCTTTACCCTATTATCCATAATACTTAGGAGAAGTGGTATATTAGATGATCATAATCATTAAATGATGAAAGTGTCCTTCTATCCCATTATTTTCCCTTATTTTTTTCAAAATTTAATTGAGAGTAGTTTAGAATACCTAGGAATGTAGATTGAGTGTATTATGTTCACAGATTCTATTGAGATTTATCCCCTTTCCCTTGGTTTCACTTGGTGTTAAAATGGGTGCTCGGGGGGTTATTACATATTCAATGGAAAATGGGTTCCCAAGAAACTATTGGTAACTGTTTTGGGTGCCCAATTCCCATGAACAAGGAATATGGTGCAGGCACTCGTGAATAGGGTATAGGACACGGTTCCTATGGAATAGGGTATAGGACATGATTCCAAGAAACAAGTCATGGTACATGGAACCTGGGAATAGGTTGAAATACAATGGGTGCCCAGTTATTTTTCATCCATTTAAAAATCATCAAATTCCTCTATAGACTTTATATAATCCCCTATTGATCAAAATTGAATTCCAACAGTCACTATGTATAAGAACCAATAGTCCATTATCTCTCTCACCTTTTCCACTAAAAGTTTCTTTGGCCATTTTTTATAAAAAAAGAGCTTCATTTTTCAAATAATTTATAATAAAAATATTCCAATGAAACATATCTATAGATTCATTGGAAGTGTTTCTTGTTAATATGAACAAAGGTGATAATGGAAAATATAATTGGTGTTATAATCAACCTTGGCCTTCTTGTTTTGAATGTTATAGATTATGTCATCTATTCTTATAATATATAAAAAATCAACATATTTCTTATGCCATAAAAAATAATCCATATATATAGAACAATTCTTTTTCTTTTATAATGAATGAAAAAACCTTCTTAGTCAAAAAGGATATAAAAATAAAAAATTTATTGATGATCAGAACATAGAAACAATTTTTCAAATATTAGATTAATCCACTTGGTAGACTTGGATCATAAGTTTTGACTTCCAATGTATCAACTCTAAACCCATTTCCAACATAAATATGTACTTTAACATTCATAAATTCACTATAATTTTAGGGTATTTTTTATCATTAAAAATTTGTGATACACAACCATTATCCAATACCCTTATTTCAGAATTATAAATATTTATTTCTATAACATTCACATCAAAATTTATAGAATTATTCTCTTCAAAAATACTTCTCAGCCTTAGATACCAATCTAGAATTAAATTTTTTGTCACACTTATATGATATCTCAAAATGATCATCATGATGCCTGTTATAATTTATAATAAAGACACAACTACGGGTGAGTGTCATATTTTATATCTTTTCATTAAAGACTTTTAGTGAAAGTATTTCCACTAAAAATGTTGGCCTCATACATCATATACATTTAGTAATCAAAGATCCATATCTCATCAAATATTATCACAACTAAGCTAATAAAATAATCCATGACTATATCTTATAGAAAATCGTTTAAATCATATCACATATTAAACTTATATATTTGAGTGGATAACTCTTCATACTAATATATATTATGGATTCACTCGACTCTATTTATATATTATCCTAATGGTTAGGGTTTCCTAGCTAAATATTACCATATTTTCATATAATATATAGGAACCTAACAGTTAGGGTCACCTGTAATCTTCTTTACTAACACAAGATAATTAATTGGAACCTAAAGGTTAGGTCCACCCATCCTAAATGATAGTGGTCCTGAAAAGTTTTTTATTGGGAAGTAATATCACATTTAGTATTTGAGGACTTTTCTTAATCTCTCTATTTTAATGTAATTCACATTCATATTAAATCCATAATTATTACATCACATGAAATATTTATTATCTCACATTTTATTCATATATAAATGCATAGTATGGTTATTCATAAAATATAATTTATCATATAAATTAAAGAATACATAATATTCATATCATATAAACAATTTATATACTAGAATATTTAAATAATAATAAATAAATAAATGCACATTTTATTATGTTCCAAGCATGAGGTGTCAATATGAACATATCATTTCTTATTTAGGAATAAAAGTATATATTTTATAATGTGTGAAATCCCAACTCGGGTTCCAGATACTGGTTCCCATACCCAGTTAGGCACATGAACTCAGGCGTGCCTCCTGATATTCCAATGGATTTTGATTGGTAGCGAGGGTCTAATATATAACATGATGATACTATAACCTCTTTATAAAATCATCACAATAGTGAATATAAATAGATAATATCAAAATGATATAATGAATAACCAGAATAAAACTATAACCAATACAAACCATTATCACGTGATGAATTAAAATAGGAAAAAAATATCCAAAAATAAATTAGTAGATATGTCATTCCATATACGTCTCAAGTGTCAGATGAAAAACCAAAAATAAAGAAACACTAAAACTCTAAAGTTAGTCCTAACACCAATTCTAGTTCCCTCATCCATGATCTATCCCAACATGACCATCAAACATAAGAATCTTTCCCTTATCCTATCCTACAAATTTAAGTCCATTCAGGTACCAATCAAGTAGCCTGAGTAGGGTGTGAGTAAAAATCAATATACCACCACCAATGGGGTCTAAAACAATATCCAATCAAAAAAAGTGTATAAATATGAAGAAATAATAAATTATAGGTGATAAAATAAATAGTTTACATATTCAATTATTCTTTATTTAACCACAAAAATACTCAGGTTTACAAAGAAACCCGAGCCAATAATACCTGCTTTGGCCCATTCCGGAGTCTGAACCATATATCACAATCACAAGGGTTTTCATTTATCATTTAATTTCATTTTCATATTACAGCCACTTGTAACACCATTCTAATTCCATTATAATGGTCCTAGAACATCATGTCTAACACCCCATGGGTATTTTGAGCATCAATACATGTCACACACCCCATGGGTATTTGGATTATTAGTCCATATCCCATACAATAATATTCATGTGCATGTATTTGGGCCTAGAATTTTATTTCTAGAACCCTATGAGTAATTAGAGAATCATTCCTTGTCCCACACCCTATTTATCAATCAATCACACATATATCACATATATCATCTTTATTAAGGTTAATAATCATTTACCTTATTATAAAAAATTCTCTTCATGGTACACTATTTCAATTTATCACAATAAACATGGTTCTTCAATTTAATCACATGGAATAATATGAAAAATTAACCATTAATATTTCAAGGTTAATCAAACCATACCTTAATTCCTATTATTAATCAATTTATAACCACATTAATAATCTAATTTCACAATCCCCTTAATTGACCAATTTCATAATCACGTTAATTGATTGATTGTTTCAATTTCAAAATGCAATTCCCCAACATGGTAATTGTAATTTCACAAATACATACATGAAATTATAATCATGACAATGGGAATTAAAAATTGGACCACCTAGATCAAGATCTTTGATGGAAATTCTCCAAACATAAATCCCCAAGTTTAGGTAGGATGATCAATTTCAAAATTAAAAAAGAGATTTAGAACCAAACCCTATATACAAGATAAAATATATTAATATACTTTAAAACCTAAGTATAACCACATCCAATGGAGGAAAACTTATACCAATTCATCTGGAAATAGATATGGGAGAGAGATAAATCCAAATGGGAAAGAAAAAACATACTAACGGAGAGATGATCATTTGAATATACCTTTGATTCATCACAAATGGTGTTTGGGGAGCAATGGAATCCTCACAAGAGCTTCAAAATTAAAAGGAATAAGTTTAGGGTTGAGTGGGGAAGATTAGAGAATAAAACTGGGGGTTTTTGGTACTTTAAATAAATTTTTTAATAATGAAAAACACATGTACATGGTTTCTTGGGTAGGGGCGCACAGTTTTACAAACCATGTGCCTCATTCCAGGGGGATAATAGTTACTCCTAAGATGGTGTGTGGTTTGAAAAACCATACACCAACCATGAAAACCCTAATGTCTCAAGAGTGTGCGGTTTTCTGGACTGGGTGCACGATTTGGAAAAATCATTTTCCAAACATGTACTACCCAAACATTCTCTAAAAACTTCCAAAATTATCTTGAACGCACCTAATACAAGAATCAACAAAAGTATAACTAAAACAAGGTAAATAAGTAACTGGAAAAAAGAATGAGGTATCTCTATAAAGGTTGGGATTATACAATCCCCCAACCTTATAAAAGTTTATCCTTGATTTGTGATCCCAATAATCTCTAATATTCTGAGGTTAAAAGATAAGGGCATTGATCCCACGTATCTTCTTCTCTCTCCCATGTTTCTTGCTGAACACTTCCATAATACCACAATACTCAAAAAATCAACACAGTATTTCCCCACAATAGTGTCTCACAGTGATCCATAATATGGATCGTATTATCCTAAAAGGATGCATCGGTCGCAAGCTCATCATCATCAGTATCGATCACATGAGAAGGTTTAGAGTGATATATCCAAAGATGTGACACTTAAAAAACATAATGCATAGTATTGTACCACTGTGGAAGAGCCAATCAGTATTCCACTTGCCTTATTATCTCCACTATCTCAAATGGTCCAACAAATTTGGGAGATAACTTTTCTTACCTATGAATCCTATGGTGACCCAATATAGGTGGAACCTAAAGGAATATATGATCACCCACGTAAACACATGGGGGGTCATTTACGTCAATCAACATATGAATTTTTCTTACATTGATCCATATCCATACATTTCTGAATCATTTTAACTTGTTCTAATGTCTCTTACAAGAGACTCAGGCCCAATAACTCTGACTCCCCTACCTCCATCTAGTATTGAGGTGATCTACATGGTCTGCCATAAATTACCCCATATGTTTCCATCTAAATGGTTTCCTGATAACCGTTGTTATAGGTGTAATAAATGAGAACTAAGTGCTTCTCCCAAAACCCATCAAAGTCAAGGGAACACACCTGTAGCATATCCTCAAGTACCTGAATAGTATGCTCTGACTTCACATCTTTATTTGGGTAAAAATCAATACTGATAAATTCCTACATACCAAGTGCTTTTTTTAATCCCTTCCAAAATCATGAAGTAAAGTGTGATTCATATTTTGAAACTATACTCCAATAAATCCCATTCAGATGGACTATCTCCTGAACATATAAGTCCCCCAACTGATCCACTAAAAAATTCTCCCAAATAAGTAAGAAATGATCTACATTCTTCAATCAGTCCACAACCAACCAAATAGCATCATTCTTCTAAGTCATCCTTAGGAGACCCACTATGAAATCCATGGTAATATCATACCACTTTCATTATGAAATGGGAAAAGAATTTATTAAATCTCCAAGTTTATGATGCTCATATTTCACCAATTGAAAGGTGTTTCATCGTGTCATGAACCCCACAATATCTTTTTTCATGCCCGAAAACAAATATTATCGATGCAGGTCACAATAAATTTTAGTAAAAACCAAATTCACTTCCCACTTTAAGGCATAAAATTTGCACATAAACTTCTCATTCATACACGTAGGCACAACTACATGGCCTAGAACATATTTTATCTCATCCTCGTCTATGTTTTAATCTGAAGGTCACTCCCCACCTTCAATTCTTTACCTCAAGGATAAAAACTTTGGATATTTATACTAAATCTATTTGATTCATATTAGAATTGTTGAGTTCACTAATACTGATATGAGGGTCATATACTCTTGGAAATCCCTAACCACAACAATATCATCCATCAAGGTCATCATCTTTAACTCAAATCTTGACTCCATAACTACCTGAGTCTGAGTTTTCCTATTCAAAGCATCAGTAATACTATTTCCCTTCTTTAGTGTATATTCCAGCTCAAAATAAAATGAACACATATACTCAACCCATCTACACTACCATATATTCAAATATCACTATGACAATATATACCTTAAGATTTTATGAATGATATACATAGTAAAAAAATTTCCCAATAGATAATGGCACCAACACTTCAAGGTAAAAAAAACTACAACTAACTTAACGTCATGTACAGGGTATTTTCATTCATGTGGCCTCAACTTTTTGTGACCCATATTCCACAACTCAATATTATTATATCAACAATCCTCCAAGACCGATTCCATATGAATCACAAAACACTGTATACTCCTCCCCTAGCTCGGGTAGGATCAAGATAGGTGAGGTAGTAAACCACTATTTCAACTCATAGAAATAATTATCACATGATTCAAACCATTAAAAACTTAATCCTCTTCTTGTTCAAGCCTAAAAGTGGTGCTTTCAAGTAGGAAAATTCTTGGATGAACCTCCGATAGTAACTCACCAAACCCAAAAAGCTATAGATATCAAAGACATTCTTGGGATGATCCCAAGACACCACTTCTTATACCTTATTTGGGTCCATTGAAACACCTTCCTATGAGATTATGTAACCTAACAAGTGTAATCATTAAATTAAGAATTAACACTTAGATATCTTGGAGTATAGCCAATGTTCTATCAGTATACTTAGGATGATGTCAAGATATTGGGCATGATCTTCATGAGTCTTAGAGTACAAAAATATGTCATCCACAAACACGACCACAAACTAATCTAGTTACGAGTGGAATATTTTTTTCATCAAGGCCATAAACACTGTTAGTGCATTCATTAGCCTGAATAGAATCATGAAGAACTCATATAGGACATACCTACTTTTTAAAGCAATTTGTTTTATATTATATAGTCTTACTATCAACTAATGATATCCTGATCTCAAGTTAATCTTGTAGAAAAAACAAGATCCTCTCAAATAGTCAAAGAGATCATTGATACATGGAAGAGGATACTGGTTCTTCACAATCATTTGGTTTAACTTCCTATAATCAATACAGAAGTGCAAGGTCCCATTATCCTTCTTGGGAAACAAAACTAGATAACCCCAAGGTGATGTAATAATATGGATAAATACCTTTCTCCAATGGCCAAAAGGCCTTCATTTTTTATTGATTTTTGATAATCCACCTTTCAAGGGGTGAGGTGGAACCCTTACAAGGCCCATAGGCGTAAGCATTACATGGCCCGTAGGCCTTAGAGGAATTCATTGCCCATAGGATTAAAACCTTATTTTTCAATTATTCTAGCTGATTCTTGATCTCTTAAATCATTTTTTGTTCTATTTTTTAGGATAGATATAAACTGGCTCAGCCCTTGGCATGAGCTAAATTGTAAATTCCATATCTATCTCTAGTGTTATTCCTAATAAGTCCTTATAAAACACGTCCTAAAACCAGTGCACTATGAGTGGGAATATATCATTCTTTACACCCCCATCATCTAGAAAAAGTATTGAAACTTGGGAAGTAATATCCCCTAGTTACTGAAGAACTGGCCCTGCATGGCCTACCTAAATATCCCACTTTCCACAATAAACCTAATTGTCACCCTCATGAGATGTGAAAGTCACTCTCCTATGATAATAATCTTTGTAGGCTCTATATGATACCAACTGGTCCATAACCAAAATCAATTCAAAACCTAACATATCAAGGATGTAATAATCCCATAGAAAATGATGCTCCCCAACCTCGAGAGAACACTCCTTGCACAAACAGATGTCTCTCAACTATATCCCCAAAGGTGTATCGATCATCATAACCCCACTCACGAACTCCTCCGCCAAACTCATCATATTTAAAAGTTATATAGATATAAAATAATGAAAGGCTACAGTACCAAATAAGGCAATAGAAAGTGTATAAGATACAAGAATATTACCTCTAACTATTGATGGTCTAGTCTCACTATCCACAAGTGTTGGCTGAACTCTATTCAACTGTACTACCCCTCTTCCTTATGCCACAATATGAGCCCCCTAAGTTATACTACTCATGTGATATGGGTTCTCTTTACCCATAGTACCACATACACTACCTTGACCACCATGACCAGTATAATTATAACTACCATACTGATATGAGGTAGAATACCCCCTTCCATTACTCTGATTCTTCCTAGATCCTCCGTCATTACCCATATTTCATGGTTTCTTGAAAATCCATAGTAGATGTCCCATTCTTTCGCAAACCCGGCACTCTACCAGTGGTTAGGGGTACTATCTATGAAGGTGACCTATCCTACCACACTGGTGATAGAGCACTCAAGTAAATTGTTGAGTAACTGATCTTCAAGAAGAAAAATTACAGCTAGAAGATGAAGCCAATTCTCTGGAAGTCCAATTGGCTAAAAGGGTTGGCATAACCAACACTCTCAGAAGGCTGGTGAATGCCAAAGATGAAACAGTTTCCCTTTGCAATGAAAGATATGAAGACACTGCTGAAGAATTGCAAAGAAGCCTTTCTGAGAAAGACATCTTTATGATAATGATCAAAGATGTTGTCCATGCACTGGAAAAGAGGCACAAAGTGTCAATGGTTGTCAGGGATGCTCAACTAGAAGACAAAGTCAAAAGGGTGAAGGAGCTTGACAACTCATTGCTTGAAATGAAGCAGATGCATGAAGACCAGATAAAACAGCTGGAAGAGAAATGGGAAGGAAGGCTAAGAACAGTTGAGGATGAGAAGAACTCCCTCAACATGAAGTGTTTAGAATTAGAGGTGATATTGAAAAATCAGCAATCACCCAAAGCCAAAGCCTCCCAGTCAACTGAAAGGAGAAATGTTGCTACTCAAGTATGCTTTGAGAAGGATGATTCTAAGAGAAGGACATCCTCTAGTAAAAGTGAAACATCTTCTAAGAAGAAGGTACCATCCATATCATCTTGTACTGATGCTTCTAATAGTGTTTCTACTAAAAGTGCAGGATGGAAGAATAATTCCGAACAAATATGGATGAAGATAGTAAAGAAGCAGAGCTCTCCTGAAACATCACAACAGGTCAAGAAAAGTACCCTAAAATCAGAAGGACTGAAGAAGTCAAGATTTGTGGGTCAATGTTGGTGTTGTAATAAGTATGGGCACTGTGCAAAGGATTGTTGGTACAATCCACTAAATGTAAAAGCACAAAGGAAGCCCATGCCTAGGGGGAGCAAGCCAGAGGAAAAGAAGCAACATCCACGGGTCCAGAGACATCTGTTTACTGCTAACAGATTTGGATTACTTGACAACATCTGGGATGGTTGCAAAAGTGGTCAAAATGATACATATCAATCTCCAACTGTATCCAAAGATGAAAAGAAGAGAAGATCACTGAACCTGGCTAAAAAGGAATCCTTGGGAAGCAAGCAGAAGAAAGTGGAAGATGCTCCCAAGAAAATTATGAAAAATGAAGAGAAGACCTTGGAGTCTAAATCCAAGAAGGGTGAGTCATCCAGTAGGACCACCAAGAAGACATGCTTCTACTGTGGAAAGATTGGTCATACCATGGATCTTTGTAAAGAAGCCATGAAATTCAATAGAGGCAGACTGAACTCAAAAAGACAATCAATCCAGAAGAAGAAGGGATTGATTGAAAACAAGTTTCCTAAGAAAGGTAGCTTGACAGTATCTAAGGAACCATGTGGAACTTCCAAAACTGAGGCCACTCTTCCAAATGATTTACTAGTCATATGGCCAAATCAATTGCAACTTGCCAAAGATATACAAAGAGCTGAAGAGGAAGTTCTGGCAATTGCTAAAGCAAAAGAGAAGAAGAAGGTTTCACATGAAGATGTTTTGAGAACCACACCAGCACAATCATCAATGAAGATCAAATGTGCAAGTGTGAAGACTGGTGAAAATGGGGCATCTCGGTTGAGAGAATCTTCTCAACCTTGTTGTTCACATTGATGAACCAAGGAGGTTCCATCTTATTCCCTTATACTATTGGTATTTACATGTGCTGACATTGCAGGGAATTGAAGATGATGATCATTCTCAGCTGGAGGATGGTTTCGACAGAATGGAGTGCACCCCTTGAGGGGGAGCCAATCTGGAGAAGATGGGATTCTGATATTTAATTCCATCTTGAGAAAAGTGAAGGTATTCCAATCATACTTTCATCCCTTGTTTCTTAATTGAGGCTATCTTGTCAATTAAGGGGGAGTATGGATTGAAGACAAATGGATGAAAGGGGGAGCTTTATCATTGCACTGAACTTTCTAATAAGTTTTGTGAAGTATGTGCAGGATTTAGCAATTCGTTGTTATATCTGAAAATTTTTCAAACCCCTGAAGCATGATCTCACATGTATAGTGAATGTTGGACAGCATTGAGTACCTTGGTTACATCACTCTTGTTTTCTACACCGGGTTAGCCCAAGTAGACTTAGAGCTGATTTACTAAAGGTTCTTTGCTAAAGAGAACATGTGACATCATCCCTCTCCTAGTGTTTTTCAAGAAGATACTTTTCAATGGGAGGAAGATATTTCTGGAAGAGAACCACACCACACCTTTGCATTTGATTGCCAATAAGGGGGAGAAATATTGGCACACATATTGACCCATTCATATGTGCTGAAGTGGTGTATTGACAACAAATACAAAGGGGGAGATTGAAGTGCATTGTGTTGCATTTGTTGTCAATGAGGCATAAAGTTGTCTTGGAATGAATGGATGTCAAGGAGTCAAGATGTGAATGTCAAAGGATGTGATAGTGATGGTGATGAAGGAGAATGGCCATGATACTAAGAGGCATGTCACTTGGGAGATTCACTAAGTGGCATAGGAGATGTGGTTGAAACATTCTCTAGTAACATCTGACGATTGCTGAGCTGCTCTATAAGTTCTAAGAACTTGTATCAACTGGATACGAAGTCACAACAAAGTTAGAAGACCATGCATTGTATTGACAATGCATGAGAAGAGGAAGATGATCCATCCACACCTCCTAAGTGGATGAAGTGAGCTGAAGAAGTCCATGCACTATTACTTAGTGCATGAGAATTAGAAGAAGCCCCAATTGATCTCTGATTAGATCAATGAAGCACTTTGAATAATTTAAGTGATTCAGGAGTTCGGTTGAAGATGAAGAACCTTCAAGAATTTCCATTCCTAAGTGATGAACATTTGTTTAAGAAGTATGGAGGAATTCTAAGAAGAAGAAGAATAGAGATGGGAAGAAGATGGCTTGGAATTTTGGCTTGAACTTATGGAAGAACTTTGTATTTGACAAAGTATCATTCTTTGCCTTAGCCAAAAAATTGGCCACCAAGGAGGCCAGCCGAGGGTCATCACCCAAGGCACTTGTGGGACTCAAGGTCACCACGCCCATGGGGAACCCTCAAGGCCAGGGCAGCAACCTTGAGGCATGGGGCGCACCCAAGGACACCGCATGGGCGCCTGGGGCACGCCCGGAGGAGCGCAGGGGGCCGTGTATAAGCCCCCGAGGGCACGCGGTGGTGAAATCCGCGCACCGGAGGAGCATGGTGGGCGCTAGAAGCGCACCCGCAGGGAGCATAGTGGGCGCAGGAGCGCGCCCGCAGGGAGAACACGGTGCGGGGCGGCACCGTGGAGGGAGAAGTTTCAACTGGCGGGTTGAGGCAGCGGCAGGGTAATAAGCCGCGGATAAACCGGGCCTCGTTTCGATGTGGGATGCGGATTTTTCCCGCAGAAGCGATCCTGGCCGTCCGAGCGATCTCGCGGCAGATCACGGCCGCCCGATGCATCGCGCCGCTCGCGATCTAATCCTGGCCGTCGCGCATCACGATCCGACGGCCGAGAGATCGTCCTCTACCTCGAGCTCGACCGAAGCCTCCCGCGAAGCCGCCGCTGAACCAGTGCCTCCCGATGACAGAATTTGAGCTCCCAGCCACCATTTTCGAAGCCGAAGGCTCCCTCGTGCTCGTCTGGCCACACTGAACACAATCATGCCTAAAAAAGATCTTGCATGCAACCAGTGGAGAATTTCGGATGAGGCCGAGGCAAGAGAAGCTGCCGAGGCCACGTGGTTGGTATTTTTGCATAGGATGAGGCTTAACCGAAGGCCGTGCATGCGTTATGAGTCGCATGCACGTAGAGGAATAAAAAATAATGATCCCGCGTGAAACAGAGGAAAGAAAATAAAGATTTGAAAGATCTTTGAAGATCCGAAGATTTCGGTGATTCAAGATTTATTGCACGCGGATAATCTGAGGCATCTCTGCCTATAAAAGGAGAGGCCAAGACCTCATTGCTGCTTGCTGATCCTTTTTGAAAATACGAGTCCCGTGAGAGCTCTGCCTCGCGAAGCTTTGAAGCCCCGCGCAACACACTTGCGCGGCTGTTGTCCCGAAGCCACCCGAGGCTTTGAAGGTGTTCCTTGCGCGCTATTTCTTTGCGCGACAAGAAGAAGGAGGAGAAGAGATCCCCTGCGCGCCTTCCCTTTGCGCGACAGGAAGAACCCGGGGCAGTAGCACTTGTGCGCCCCGTGGTTGAGGTGCCTTGCACCGAGGTCTCTTGTGGCTGTGTGTCATTACACTTGCGCGGCTAAGCTACACCAGAGGACTTGCGCGCCTTGCCACTGCACCCTTGTGTGGCTGTTGAAGAAGAGGAGGCCGTGGCTCTTGTGTGTGAAAGGAGAACCCGATTCCACATCTATTATGTGTGTGAAGTGATGAAGTGAAGACCACAACTTGGGTGTGTGCAAAAACAGAAGAGAACCCGAGGCTTTGCCTCTTGTGTGTGCAAAGTAAAATTTGAAGGCCGAGAGGAAGTGTGTGCAAAAGAAAGGTGAAAGACCACACATTTTGTGTGTGTGCAAACAAAGGAGAAAGGCTGTTGGCAGTAGGTGTGCAAAGGAGGAAGAACCGAGCCCTTAGTGCTTGGGTGTGTGTGCAAAGAAGAATAAAAGCATTACACCATATAGGTTGTGTGCACTTGGACAATACAAGAAACGTGTGTGCAAGGGAGGCCGAGACCACACCATTGTGTGTGTGGGCTATAGTGAAGAAGTAAGCCGAGGCCAAGTGTGTGCAAGAAGAAGTGAAGGCCAAGTCATGTGTGTGCAACAAGTGAAGACCACAACTCAACCTATGTTGTGTGTGTTTGCAAATTAAAAGGAGTGGCCGAACCTTAGTGTGTGTGCAAACCAAAGTGTGTACACACTAAGAAGAAGAGAAGACATCCACACTAGTGTATAACACACATTTATGTGTGTAATAAAAAGAGAATAAAGTGTGTGTTGTTCAAGAAGGTGTGTGTGCTAAAAGTATTTACACCCATTGTGGGTTTATCACACCAAGGAGAAAAAGGGGAGTGCATGCATGCATGCATGCACGTGCACACGTGAACAGTGCTAAATCAGTGGTGTGCATCTGAGGAGTCCAAGACCAGAGATCTTGAAGATATTGTGATGCCATGCATTCAGTGCATGAAGTTGTTTTGAAGTGAGACTGAGCCAGACTGAAGTGAAAGATATTGTTTGTCTGAGTTTGCAGTAGATTGAGAAGAGCCTGATCAAGACAAGTGATCAGAAGTTGCTGAGCAAGACCAGCAGTCTTTATCCCAGACTGCTGAGGATACTTGAAGAAGCTTAAAGAGAAGAAGAGCTACTCGTGTGACTCGAGGAGCCAGGAGAAGACCCTGTGGGACTCAGGGAGAAGAAGTCTTCAGTGGGATTCTGGAGCAGGCCAGTGGGACTCTGGTAACACTGTGGGACGCAGTATAAAGACCCTCCTGTGGGACTCAGGAGAGATACGGTGGGAAGCTGTATCGACCATTGTAATACTAACAGATTATAATGGGAGAATCCATGCTGGGAGAGCATGGCAAGGATGTAGGCCTTTGGTGCCGAACCTTGTAAATCCTTGTGTCCTGTGCCTTTTCATTACTGCATTATCCGGGAAAGGTTGAGAGATACAAGAAGAGTGGATCGAGGCTTTAACCAGCCATAGAGGTTTAATTGATTAAGAATCAATTAGTAAAAAGTTTTAAAGGATCACTGATTCACCCCCTCCCCCTCTCAGTGATTCACACTGATCTGGGCACTTCAGAAGATATACATTCTAATCATCCAATAGAAACCACTTTTCCTCCGCTATAATCTTCCTTAAGGTTCCCCTCAGATATGAGAGCCTGATTTCCCACATCATAAAAATTTCCCATCCTAAAGATGTTAACCTGGGACTTGATTTCACATTTAATCCCATCCTAAAATTGGTTCTCCGTAGAAGCCTCATCCACTACCAAAATTATAACAAAGTGTTTTAAATAAGTAAAGAGTATAGTATAGTCCATCATAGACATACTCCCCTAGGTCATCCTCATAACCTCTAATTCCCTATCCTACTTGATAATATCAGGGTAGGGTAAAATTTCTCCAAGAACTTATCATGAAAGCCCATCTGCTCTATATTTTTCAGTTTTCTATCCTAATTCTGGATTTCCCATCAATGTTTCTGTTGAACACATAACATATAAGCATCCATTTTGAATCTCTTCTTAGAAGGAGTCTCCAAGTGGTCAAGGATCACCTAGATAGACTCAATCCAAAACTCATCTACCTCAAGTCCACCCTCTCCAGTGAAAGTTAGAGGGTGTTGCAACTAGAAATCCTATGTCAAGTCAAACATACTCTTCACAACCCACTCTGTTTCTCTTTCCATTAACTATATAAAGCAAGAGAATCTCTCATAGAACTACTCTAAATCTCCCTCATCCAGAACTATCAGAACCTCTGGTTCTACTACTGGTGGCACATTTCCATCCATGTCCTCATGTTATTCTATCAAAAACTTTCATCATGTAGGCATATTGATTCAATTACAAACACATTTATTATGACACAAAACGCAATATTATCACATTTTCATAATATATATTCACATAAATCTATAACAATTCATCCCCAATACCCTACCACATGGTCAAAACTGAGGCATTATCCATACACTTAACCATCCCTCATCTAGGTCATGGATAAATAGGGTAAACACATTTCCATAAATAAAGTTTCACATTATACACCCATTTATCAACTTTTATTTTATCAAATTTAGCATCATTTATAATTTTAAAATTCGTATTAGGAACATTTTTCATTTAAATTACACAAGTAATGAAAATCATTTTCATTTTAATAACTCATCCCAAAAACATTTTTTCTATGTGTTCCTAGAATGACGCATACCACAACAACTTATGAGTTCCAAGAATGATGTATGTATACACAACTCTTATTCCATACCATTACATGGGTAAAATATCATAAAAATAATAACACCACACAACAAGTTCATCACTCGAGGTGAAATAACATCCAACTCTAATAGAAAACATCAATAACAACAATCCCACCTTAGGTAATTGGGTTTTCCCATATACATGGGTAAGCTACTCCCATGTATGATCTATTGACCAAGTATCAACTCATCATAATCTTCTGTATACCTTTCCCAAATAGTATGACAAAATAAAGAAAATAAAACAACCCTTTGATATCACTTTGTGACATCCCTACCTGGGTGCCACATACTGGTGCCCTAAACTGGTTGGTTACATGACCTTAGGTGTGCCTCCCTATATGCCAGAGGTTACTGACTAGCAAATAGGGTCTAATATATAACATGTGGATACTATACCCTCTTTATAAAATCCCCAACAATGGATATAAATAAACAATAGACAAATGATATAACCAATATCCAAAATAAAACCAAAACAATTACATACCCATATTATATAATGAACCAACATAGGAAAACAATATCAAAAAATAGAGTATTAGAAGTGACATGTCGTATACGTGTCATGTGTCAAATGAACAACCAAAATTAAGAAATTTTGAAACTCCTAAGTAGGTCCCAAGACCAAATATTTTTCCCTCATCCATGCTCCATTCCACCTTATCCATATAACATTGGACTCTTTACCTTATCATGTCCTGCAAAGATGAAGTTTATTTGGGTAATGATCATGAATCCCTAGTAGGGTGTGAGTACAATTTCATATGACACCACCAATGGTGTCTAAACAATATCTAATCTACAATAATGTATGAATTTATATAAATAATAAAGTATAGGTGATAAAATAAATAGTTTACATTTTCAATTATTCTTTATTTAACCACATAAATAATTGGGTTCACAAAGACACATGAACCAACAATACCTAATTTTGACCATGTTGGAGGAAGAACCATATATCAGAATCTCATGGCTTTTAATTGATCATTTTATTTCAAGTTCATATTATAGACACTTGGAATTCCAGTCCAACACCAATATCATGGTCCTATAATTTCATTTATGGAACCTCATAGATATTTGGAGTATCAATCTTTGTCTCACACTCCATGGGTATTTTTAAAATCAGTCCCTTTTCCATATAGTAATATTCATGTGCATGCAATTTGGGCCTAAAACATCATTTCTAGCACCATGTGGGTATTTGGAGCATCAGTCCTTATCCCACACCCAATTTATCAATCAATCACACATATATCACATATATCATCTATATTAAGGTTAATCATCATTAACCTTATTATCAAATATTCTCATCATGGTGAACCATTTCAATTTATCACAAAAAACATGGTCCTTCATTTTAATTACATGGAATAATATGATAAATTCACTATTAACATTTTAAGGTTAAGAAAATCATCCCATAGTTCCCATTATCAATCAATCCATAACCACATTAATAAACAAATTCCAAAATCCCATTAATTTCCTAATTTCATAATCTCATTAATTGATTGATTAATTCAATTTCAAAATGAAATTTCCTAAAATGGAAATTGTAATTGTAAAAATACACACATATAATTATAATCACAACTATGGGAATTGTAAATTGGACCACCTACCTCAAGATCGTTGATGCATGTTCTCCAAACATAAATCCCCAAATTGAGGCGGGACGATAAATTTCACGATGCCAGAAGATATTTAGAACCAAAACCTAGATCTAACATAAAATGGATTAATATACTTGAAAACATATATCTAACCATATCCAATAGAGGGAAACTTATCCATATTCATCTAGAAAAAGGGATGGGAGAGAGAGAAATCCAAATGGTATAGAAAACACTTACCAATGAAGAGAAGATCTTTTGAACAGATCTTTGATTTATCAATAATGGTGTTTGGGGAGCCTTGGAATCCTCTCAAGAGCTTCCAAATTCTAAGTAATAGCTGTAGGGTCAAGAGAGGAAGATTAGAAAATAAAACAAGGGGTTTCATGTATTTTAAATAAATTTTCCTATAATTTAAAAAAATAGGTTCCCAGTTTCCTGAGTAGGGGTGCACAGTTTTCCAAACCGTGTGCCTTAACTATGAGCCTCATTTGAGGGGGCGTACAATTAATCCTAATAGGGTTAATTATTTGAAAAACTATACCTCAATCAGGAAATCCCTCTATCTTAAGGGTGTATAGTTTTCTATATTGGGCGTACCGTTTTGGAAAACTGTGCACCAACCATGCAATGACCAAACACCCTCTAAAAATTTCCAAAATTATCATGAATGCACTAATATATGCCTCAACCAATGTATAAATAAAAAAAGTTAAATAATTTACTAATAACTAGCTAGAGGCATCTTTAAAAATCCAGGATCTTATAAAATTCCTAATAATTTTCTTTAACAAAATATTAAAAACAATAATCGTTTTACAGAAAATATAAAATTTTCACATTTTATGACCATATCATATTTTATGATAAATATTAGAGTTTTGTATTATAATTTATGATACTATTATAGTAAATTAGGTGTGTTATCATCAAATTATTTTCATATTTTGAAACATGTTCTATCACATAATGTGGTGAACTGAATTGTATTTAGTGGTGTGGTTTGAAACTATATTTTTTGAAACTCGAAACACCAATCATAGCCTACGTAACTCTTATCCAACAAAAAAACTTATCCATGTAATATCATACACTATGATCACCAATTAATTTCTTTATGATATACATTTTCTTAAATAAATCAAAACAAAATGCATATTGATGTAATGATAAAGGTGGATATGATACTATTAATGGATTTTGTAGGAACATATATTGGTCATATAATCAAAAGAAACCTAACAAACAGTTAGATATATCATCATTAAATAAATATGTGAGAAAGAAAATAGACTATAAACATGCCTCATATCTAGTTAGCTTCATCTTGATGAAATATTTTTTAAGAAGATCACTGAGAAACAACACTTGGTCTCACACCACTAAAGGTAGTACATAGGACACTAAAATCCTATTACACTATGAGAATACCCCTAAAACTCTAAAAGTGTGTTATAACATTATCCTCAATAAAAAATGGACAACACGGAGGAAAAGAGATTAATATTATCTTGATGAATATCTAAACATGAATCCAACAAGAAGATCTAATCCTAAATATTGACTCCCATGATTTATTAAAGGATATCGAGTGTTGACTAAAAATGTTTAGTAGCCATCACAGGTTACACAAAATGTATACCTATTATATTTTTAGGATATTTGAACATTTTAACAATCATAATATTTTTTAAAATTCTATACATTAATCAAAAAATTGATTCATAAGTGATGGAAACCCATTTTTGAAGATGTGGTGGTAGTGATGTACATAATATTTCATATCATAATATGAATTATACAATATGATATAGGCATCATATGACATTAATGATATATAAATATCATTTCCTATAATATAAATCATATACATTACATGACTAAAAATATGGATGAATCTTATAATACGAATTATCCTATTTTAGTGAATATACAACATGATAATATCTAGTAGTGATGGTCAATTCATATCCAGGTTGGGTACGAGATTGCAAGAGGTTTATGGGACCCAGCTGTGATTGAGTATGGAATTCCACCCCTAAGAAAATCACTAGGATTAGAGGACCATTAATGTTCTCAAAGATATGTTATGGGATTTCATTCTTGAGTATGGTAGGATTCTGGTTGATTACATATTGTTAGTGGAGCTTGTATACAATAATAGCAACCACTCTAGTAGAACCCCTGGGTTTAGGACACATTTTCTTTCCTTAAAAAATATATTCATCATTCTTAAATAGGTTTTTCTATTTCTTTAAAATAATTCAACTTGAGTAAAAAAATAATCGATAAAATATATGAATCAATCTAACAATACTATATTCCCTCATAATGGAACATTACAAAAAAATTATATGAAACTATGTATTGTATACAATGGATGATTACATCCCTAAAAAGTGTATAAATTAAAATAAAAAAATGAATAAATAAGAATATATTTAAAACTAGGAAATAATTTCGATATACCTAGTAACACCCTGAAAATTTAGTTTAAAATAATACTATGGATAATATCTTTCTAAGCACGCAACACTGATCTTTAAGAAAATTGTGATATATAATAAAAATATTATTATTTAAATGTGACAATTATAACATAGTCACTGAATTAGATGGTATAAATATGAGTAAATTCATTACGAAATATATTTATAATGATCATAATCAATAAAAATATATTAATTAATTCTTATTAAATAAGAATTTAATTTTTAGTAAATATATTTTATGCTTCAAAAATCTGTTTTCTTAAAAAATGGTTTTTATTTCATTTTGTGCTCGAATATTATAATTAATTTCTTCCAATTTTATAAATATTATTTTAAAAAATGAATATCATTTTTTAAATTATCATTTAAATATTATCTTAGGGTGAATTGTTAAGAATTTTATCAAAAACATATTTTTCAGTGAACAGTGAATAATACTGAGTTTTGTAAAACAGATATTTATTTTAATTAAATAAAGTAATTTAAAGGTCCTATTATATTTTGGATTTTGTTTTAAAGTAACATAAGATACATTTTATTTAAAATACTCTAAAAATTCCCATAGGAATAAACATTATATTTTATTTTGGTATAAGTTCATTTTTAGGATTAAAAACATATTTTTCTAAAAATTGTTTTTGGTTGTGTTTTAAGAATTTATATTAGAATTGATTTTTTACAATTTTAGGAATTAAATCTTGAAAAATGGATTCCATATTTTTAGTTATTAGTTTCAAAAAATGTAATAAATCTATTTTATTTTTTTCATTATGAATTTTAATCGTGGTACATTTTTATCATCGTAGTAAGGGTAAATCGGCTAGTTAAGGTTAAAAATAATGTGATAAGGATTTAAAATATTTATAACTACTATATTATTTATATTTGATGATTTTAGTATGACCATAATCATGAAATATTTTAATATATGAAATATTGGTTCCATTTTTCTTTGACAATGAAATTAATATTATTTTAAGTAAATAATAAATATGAAAGGCCTCTATCTTTGTTCTAATATATCTAATATTTATTCATAAGAATAAAAATATTTTATGTTCATATTTATGTTTTATTTGAAATATCGATTAATTTTTTTATCAAGGTAATTTATTTTTAATTTTTAGTGATGGAATAATTTCTTTAGATGCTTATGCAATGCCAACATAGTACTTATTCAAGTAATAGAAAAATAAAATAAATGATTTTATAAATATTAAAAGAAATATAGTTTAGGTGAATTATTATTTTATAAAAAAATTATATATTAATATAAAATATTAGTTATGTGTTAGAATTTTATATTATAATTTCATTTCAATATTTTTTTAAATTAAATTATGTGAATAGTTATGAAAATGACTTTAATGGTATCTTATATTAAATAATAATTTATTAAATTAACTAAAATTTATAAAAAACTTATATATTGAAAATTTATTGTTATATGGTCTAAAATAACAATAATTCACAATTTTTTCTTCAATTTTCCTTTTATAATAACATTACTGACCCATAAATAGTAAAAAACTTTGATAGCATGATAATCATAAAAATTTTAACATGGAATAAAACTACAAGATAAGGGTTAAAAGTTTAAGAACATGGATCTTCGTTTTAGGTATGTTTTTCCTTTTCTGGTCGTTTTTTAGAAAAAGAGGAAAATATGGAAATTTTCAAAGTACACGCCATGTACCTTGTTGCCATGCGAGGCTGTGTGCTGTCCATGTCCAGGACACACACACGGTGTGTAGGGGTGATGTGGAGTCCGCTTAAAGCGGAGTACGGAAAGGAAAAGTACACGTCGTGTACCCTAGAAGTGCACGCTGTGTACTTTCTTTTTTTCATTAAACGGACTGGGGTCATGCCTAATCGAGAAAAACACCTTCTTCTCTAGGTTCTTTGACCAGGAGAGTCTGCACAACCATGAAAATCATCCGAGCCCCCGAGCCTCTGTCTATTTTCCAAATCAACCGTCGTCGATTGCGTTGGAACCAAAACGGTGTGCTCTTCCTTCTTCTTGAGTTTCATTCTATGATTTTCCCTCTTTCTCAAGATATCGTGGTTTGAAAATTTTGTGCATTTTCATAGATATACACCGTTATAAGAAGAATCAAGCCTCATGGTTCAAGTATATTGATCTCCTAGCACCAAGGTAGGTGGTTTGTGCCTTACCTTTCGAATTCTTTGAGTTTTATGTGAAAATTTCCACCTATACCTGTGAACGGGGTATTGCGTGTTTACCTTTTTACCCCTGTTGTTTTCTTTCCTTGCTTGTATGCTTGTATAGAGGTAATTTGATCATGTTTGAGGATAATTGCTATGCTTGGATGTTTTTCCCATGACTTGTTCTTGTTGACCTTTGGGTTTTGTTAGCCTTTGGTCGTTATGCCTATTTTCCATGCCTTGTGACCATAGGATGGAATGATATTCTTGACATGCTTGTTGTTTTGTAGAATGGTTAGCAAAGTAGCTCTATAGGTTTACTTTGACCTTATAGCATTATTATGCACTGGCTGGCACGGGACTGTGAGAACCTGGTGCTATAGACTATAAGGGATAGACCGAGTGATCTTCCTAGAGAGTCTTGGATATTATAGACTACAGGAGGGTAAACCGAGTGAGCTTCCTCAAAGAGTCTTGGTTATTATAGACTACAGGGGATATAGCAAGTGAGCTTCCCAAAGAGTCTTGGATATTATAGACTACAGGAGGGTAGATTGAGTGAGCTTCCTCAAAGAGTTTTTACTTGATTGAATATCCTTAAACCGTTCCAGGCTAGAGGAGGAATTGACCGAGTGAGCTTCCTCAGAGAGTCTGTGATAGACCTAAGACTATAGGAGGAATTGACCAAATGAGATTCCTCAGAGAGTTTTTAGACCTTGGAGATATAATAGGGTTAGACCACGTGATCTTCCTCAGAGAGTCCCTGACTACACTAGACTATAAGGGGAATTGACCGAGAGAGCTTCCCCAGAGAGTCTTATAATTCCGTATCACCAAACCAGAGGGGTTAGGATGAGTGCACTGCCCATAGGGTTGTTGGTACTTCTTGGATAAGACCATAGGGGTTGGTTGTGAGTACTTCTCAGAGGGGTTCCTGTTGTGGTTATCTGGTTGCTTCACGGTTGCTTGTTGTTCTGTGGATTTATTACTGTTGTATATTATCCTGTTACTGCTTGCTGATTACTACCTGTTGTTTACTGCTTACTGTACTATTACCTAGAATATTCTCACTGAATGTTAGGCAGAGATCTTTGGGTGGTTTCTTACTAGGATTTAGTCTCAAACCCAGTTTGGGTCATGCTTTTGGGCCTAAACAGACTATGTTGTTGCAGGTATAGACAAGGGAAAGCACCCTTCAACTTTTGGTACTTGATTTCTTTGGAGCAGGAGAGCATGGGACCAAGCTTAGGCTTGAGATGCTGAGGAGCTGTTTATCTTTTCTTTTGTACTTGTTTTGGTACTGTTTGTATTTCTAGCATTGTGACTTGTTTGGATATTTTACTAGATATGTATCTTGCATCATTTCATATATACATATGTGCTCTAGTGGTTTGTTGTTTAGTCTTCCACTGTTTACTTGTGCATTGTTGTTGGATATCTACTGCTTTTGATATTGCATGTTTTGTTTAATTTCGTTGTGTACTTTGCTAATGAGGGAAAAGTTTCCCCACTATCACACCCAAGTCCCTCACTACTAGTTAGCAGCCTCTGGCATTTGGGGAAATGCGCTTGAGTCCATGTGACCAACCGGGTAGGGAGATCCCCTGGGTGGCTTCTGGAACCAGGACGTTACAAAGTGGTATCAGAGGCGTTCTTTTCTCTTGGATTACTTTTTGGAGCCTTTATCCAGGGATAGGACAAAATAGGTACTTGGTAATAAATTGTGCCTAGGAGTAGCTAACACGTGTATAGGGAAAATCCATACTACCTTGTTTTTTGTAGTTTTACTGGTTTTCACTTTTACAGTTGATTTGATTTCACCTAGAGTGATTCACATGCTTTGTGCTATTACCGTTGTTGTTATTGCAGTTCTATTTCTATCACAACCCGATGAGATGAGGGTATTTCATCTCATGCATCATATAGGAACTTGTTAGAAATCACATGCCATGCATTCTTGTCATGTCATCTAGGATGCATTAGTGATTGCATGTTGTTGTGATAGACGTTGTATAGATTATGCATGATGTTGTAATAGATGTTTTGGTAGAATCTATGCTGTTTGATAGACAATTTGTTTATATAGATGTTTACTGAAATGAATGCCAAATTTTGATTCTTGATGTGTTATGGGCCCTCATGAATTGGAACTTGGTGGATCATTGACCTTTTCTTCCCTTGTATGTGATATGTAGAAGATTTCAAGCTTTGGTTCACGGGGAGTATGGGCCCTCACGGTTCGGAATTTGGCACCATCATGTTTGTTTTTCAGTGTTTTCTGGGATTTGGTGCAGTTTCTGAGCTACTGCTCAGAGAAAAACCAAGAATACACGGCATGTACTTGACTAAACTCTATGTAGTTTTAAACCATGTCACTAATTGTTTGAGAAGAAACACGGGGTGGTGAAAAGGTTTTCAGAAACATGTTGTGTACAGTAGTTACACGCCGTGTAGTAGTGAGTCGTGTACCCGGCCATGTCACTAACAACACGAGTCGGGGAAGCTCGTGTAGTACGCGTCATGTTGGGTACGAACACGTCGTGTAGTCTTGTTCTAGGTACCTGGCTATATCACGAACAACACAGGACGGTGTTATCTCTCCTATACACACCGTGTAAGGGTCATCCGTGTACCCAGCCATGTAACTAACAACACGGGTCACTGAAACTTTGTCTAGTACACGTCGTGTCCTTAGTAAACTCATCGTGTAGTCTAGGGTTAAGAGGAATGTGTGAGTTAGCTGCGTAAAGAGACATGGGAAGGGGAATAGAGATGAAGTACACTCCGTGTGTGGGGGAAACATGCCGTGTAGTTTGGGGTGTTACACGACCAAAGGTGGCAGAAGTACACGCCCATTTGAATGAACTTAAGGATCATGCCATGTAGTTTTTATACACACTGTGTATTCATATTTAGTGAAACTTGAGTGTTTCTTTCTCCTGTTCCCGTTTTTTACTCATGTGTTCTCTGTCCTCGATAATCCTGATCTAAGGTGTGCTTTTGATCTTTCAGAGTTATGCCTCAGAGAGGTCCTCCAGTTATACGTCAGCTGCCAGACGGTGATCAGACACTGGATATGGTCGATCAGGGACCTCCTGCAGATCCTCCTACTATGCCAGCCTTGGCACCAGCAGTTATACCCATTGCAGACGTCGATGCACAGTTTAGGGAGGACTTCCTGAGGATGATGTAGACCTTTCAGGGAGCGTCGCCTCCTACCCTGTCGATGGTGGAGTTGATACGGGTTTTCCAGCAGCAGAATCCACCTACTTTCTCAGGGGATGGAGGACCCCAGGCTCCAGAGTCGTATCTAGAGGCCACGCTGACGATATTCGAGCATCTAGATATACCTTCAGAGAAAAGGGTAAAGTTGGCTACTTATATGCTCCGAGACACCGCCAAGAGGTGGTGGGAGGTGATCTCACAGTCCGGGAACCAGCAGAGTATGACTTGGGATGAGTTTCGGCGCATCTTCTACGATTACTTCTATCCAGAGACCTTGAGGTCCAACCGAGCCTAGGATTTTATGAGTCTCGAGTAGGTTACTCTTTCTGTTATAGAGTACTCATCTCATTTTACAGAGCTGTAGCTCTTCATGCCTATTCCAGGAGGCGATGAATTGTTCCTTGCGTGGAAGTTCGAGGATGGTCTGAGGCACGACATTTGTTCCCAGGTGAATATCTTCATGTTGACTTCAATATCCTCTATTTTCAACTAGGTTCTGATCACTAAGCACAATCTAAGAGATTCTGGATCAGTGAGCCCGGGCGGTTCGACATCCAGAGTTAGTGTTCCTCCTGCTGATAGCAGGAAGCGTCGTAGGAAGCCTGATCGAGGAGATTAGGGTATGTGGAATGTATGTTCGGGCAGCCAGGTTGTACTCTACGAGTGTGGTAGGAGCAGTCATACTAGGCCTCAGTGTCATAGAGACCCGATGGAGTGCCGATCTTGCGGAAATATGGGCCATCTTCAATGTTTTTGTCAGATCTTCTCACCTATGGCTGGTGGTAGGGGCTCTTCTATGACCCCGCATTCAGGAGATGCATCGCCAGTTTCTCACCAGTCTAGGAACTGGAGTTATTCCAGCCGTTCAAACCGAGGCGGAGGTCACGTTCGTGGTGGTCAGTCACCAGGTTACCAGCAACAGTAGAGTGGATCAACTTAGAGTGGTCATCCAGGGGCGTAGGGCCATAGTACAGTCCAGACTTTTTCCACGGAGCAGACCCATCAAGAGCAGGATCCCGTCCTTTGTACAGTTCGAGGTACGATCTTTGTAGCCTCAGTTTTATCTTCATCTCTTTTTGATACCGGTGCTTCTCATAGCTTTATCTTTTTTACTATTGTGGATAGCCTTGGGCTCTGTATCTTTTCATCTGTTGACATGTTGACTCTTGATACACCATTGGGAATGATGAATTCTAGAGGACGTCAGTGAAGATAGTTCCCTCTTAAGGTTGAAGGGTGTCACTTTTTATGGGACCTCTATGTCCTGGATATGATAGGCTATGATTTCATTCTCGGTATGGACTGGTTAGTTCCCTTCCAGGAATTCATCGATTGCTATCGCCGCAGGGTGAGTTTCGTATCACCATAGGGTGGATCTTTTCTCCATAGAGTTGAGTGGGATGTCCAGGGGGTAGAGATGGACCAGAGCATCATGGTCTAGGAGGATTTACAGCCCAAATTTCCATTCTTTATTTGGATGACCAGGGGACTTAACAGTTAGACTTTCCTCCATTGGTGGATCATTTTAGGGAGGTCTTTTCAGAGGAATTTTTAGGTTTTCCTCTGGAACGTGAGGTAGACTTATCGATTGATCTCATGCCAGGAGTGGCACTGGTGTCCATTCCTCCTTATAGGATAGATACACCTAAGTTGTAGGATCTCAATAAGTAGTTGAAGGAGTTGCAGGCAAAGGGTTTCATCTAACCCAGTACTTCTCCTTGGGGTTCGCCTGTCCTATTTGTGAAGAAGGCAGACAACACCCTTAGGCTTTGCATGGATTATCATAAACTGAACCATTTGATGGTCAAGAACCGATATCCCTTATCGAGGATCTATGAACTCTCTGATCATCTTCGAGGAGCTTGGGTGTTCTCGAAGATTGACTTGAGATTCGGCTATCATCAGTTGCGCGTTAGACCATCAGATATACCTCTGACAACCATCAAAAGCAGGTATGGTCTCTATGAGTATATGGTTATGCCGTTCGGTCTCACGAACGCGCCAGCAGTTTTCATGGCACTAATGAACCGAGTGTTCCATCCGTACTTGGACTCTTTTTTGGTGGTCTTCGTGGACGATATCTTGGTGTACTCTCACACTCGACACGACCATGCTACCCATCTTGAGATCGTTCTGAGTACACTGAGAGAGCGTCAGTTATATGCTAAGCTCTTGAAGTGCCACTTTTGGATGGATCAGATTCACTTCTTGGGTCACGTTATCTCAGAGACAGGAGTATCAGTAGACCCAGAGAAGGTGAGAGCTGTAGTTTCCTGGGAGCAGCGGAAGAATGTCTTTGAGGTGCGGAGTTTTATAAGGATTGATGGATAATACAAACGCTTTATTCAGGACTTTTCACACCTAGAAGAACCTTTGACAGGTCTGGCCAAGAAAGGGATGAAGTTCTTATGGTCAGATTATTGTGAGTCATCCTTTCAGGAGATGAAATGGAGGTTGACATTAGCACCGATACTAGTCTTTCCAGAGCCAGGAAAGAGATATACTGTTTACTGTGATGATTCAGGTATCGGGCTGAGAGTTGTCCTTATGCAGGGAGACGGAGTTGTTGCGTACGGATCTTGGCAGTTGAGGCCACATTAGAGGAACTACCTGATGCACGATCTGGAGTTAGAAGCTGTTGTTCATGCCTTGCACTATTGGAGACATTATCTTCTGGGAGAGCACTTTGTGGTTTTCACCGACCACAAAAGTCTCAAATACATATTCACTCAATGGGACCTAAATCTGAGACAGCGCAGGTGGGTCGAGTATCTTCAGTCCTTCGAATTTGAGCTTGCCTATACGCCTGGAAAAGGCAATGCAGTTGTTGATGCACTGAGCAGGAGAACTCAGATACAGGTAGTTCAGGTGGCCAGCAGTGAGTGGCATCTTATGGCTCTATTCTTTGAGATACATTTGTAGGTGCACAACAAACAGGGGCAGACTTTTCTATCTTCTATATTTTTTACCTCTACCCTTCTTGATCGGGTACAGATGAGGCATCTATCAGACTTAGAAGGCCTAGTCCTACAGAAGAGTGTGTCAGGAGAGGACCCTCCTTCTGGATGGACAGCGGACAAGGATGAGATCTTGCATTTCCAGGGATGTTTATGGGTGCCAGCAGACATACACGAGGAGCTGATGCAGGATTTTCATTCCTCAGTTTGGGCAGTTCATCCTGGCATCACCAAGATGTATCGGGATATTCATCACCATTATTGGTGGTCACGTATGAAGAGAGATGTTGCTGGTTTCGTTATGGGATGTTCTACTTGTCAGCAGGTGAAAGTAGAGAATCAGCGACCGGTAGGTCTTTTACAACAGTTACCCGTTCTCGAGTAGAAGTGGAATGATTTCATGATGGACTTCGTGACTGGGTTACTAAGGTCGCCTCGAGGGAGTTATGTTGTTTGGGTTGTCGTCGACAGGCTTACGAAGGTTTCTCATTTCTTTCCGATCAAGGAGACCTTCAATGTTGATGATCTGGAACGGTTGTACATCCATGAGGTTGTACGTCTCCATGGAGTTCCACACTCTATTGTTTCAGACAGGGAAGTGCATTTTACTTCTCGGTTCTGGAAGGGGATTCAGAAGGCTTTGGGTACACAAGTACTTTTGAGTATAGCATACCATCCCTAGACAGATGGCCAGTCTGAGCGTACAATCCAGGTGCTTGACGATATGCTTCGAGCTTGCATTATATACTTTGGCGGTTCTTGGGAGAAGCATATACCTCTCATGGAGTTTTCCTATAACAATAGTTTCCAAGAGACTATTCAGATGGCACCTTAGGAGGCTTTGTACGGTAGGTCATGTCGATCACCTTTGTGCTGGTTGGAGGTAGGAGAGGCAGCCTTGCTGGGATCTCATCTTGTTCAGGAGACCTCAGAGCAGATAGAGTTGATTCAGAAGAGGATGGATACAACACAGTCTTGACAGAAATCTTATGGTGATCAGTAGAGACGACCTCTGGAGTTTGAGGTCAGGGATCAGTTTTTCCTGCATGTCGTACCGAGGTTGGGAAACAAGAGGATTCAGAGATAAGGTAAGCTTTCACTGTGGTACATCAAGTCATTTGAGTTGTTGGAGAGAGTTGGGCTAGTTTCCTATCGGTTGTAGTTACCTCAGAGGTACCGGGCTATGCACGACATCTTCCACGTCTCTTAGCTTCGACGTTACTTTTCAGACCCATCTCATGTCTTTCAAACCGAGGAGGTTGAGCTCGAAGCGGATAATTCATTTGAGGAGCATCCTATTCAGATTGTTGATCATAGTACGAAGGTTCTTTGTGGCCGGTCTGTTCCTCTGGTATGAGTGTTATGGAAGCACGGGCGAGTACAAGACAAGACCTGGGATAGGGAGGCCGATGTACAATCACAGTGGCTGGAGCTGTTCGGGGTTTCTTCTTATACACCTCGCTAGAGAATTCGGGGAAGAATTTCTTTAAGGGGGAAGTTTGTAAGAACCCAGATCTTCATTTCAGGTATGTTTTTCCTTTTCTGGTCATTTTTGAGAAAAAGAGTAAAATCTGTAAATTTTCAAAGTACACGTCGTGTACCATGTTTCCACGCGAGGTCGTGTGCTGGCCGTGTCCGGGCCACACACACGGTGTGTAGGGGAAATGTAGAGGTCGCATAAAGTGGAGTATGGAAAGGAAAAGTACACACTGTGTACCCCATAAGTACACCCCATGTACTTTCTTTTTTTTCATTAAACGGACCAGGGTCGCGCCTAATCGAGAAAAACACCTTCTTCTCTAGGTTCTTCGACCGGGAGCATCCGTACGGCCGCGAACATCCTCCTATCCCCAAAGCCTCCATATGTTTGTCGAATCAACCATTGTCGATTGATTTGGAACCGTATTGGTGAGCTCTTCATTCTTCTTGAGTTTCATTCCATGATTTTCCCTCTTTCTCGAGATATTGTGGGTTGAACGTTTTGTGTGTTTTCATAGATCTACGTCGTTCTAAGGAGAATCAAGCCTTGTCGTTCAATTATATTGATCTTCTAACACCAAGGTAGGTGGTTTGTGCCTTAACTTTCGATGTCTTTAAGTTTTATGTGCAAATTTACACCAATACCCGTGAACGGGGTATTGCGTGTTTACATTTTTTACCCTTTTGTTTTCCTGCCTTTCTTGTATGCTTGTGTAGAGGTAATTTGATCATGTTTTAGGATAATTTCTGTAACACCCCAAACTTCCATGGTACGTTTCCCTTCGAATAATCGATAGCGTGTGTTGTACGCAACCTCGAGTTCTAACACACACCACAACTAATTAAACTAGCCGTTGTGAATAGTAATACCTAATTTTTGAAATCATATATATTTTATATTTAAAAATGGACTTCATTTTTGGATTCGGAATATTGAAATTAGCCTAGGGTGAAATTTTGGTACTTTTCGGATAACTTTTATATTTTGATGAATAGTGAAAATTACTAAATTTTAATTAAAAACAACTTTTTTAATCAAAATAATTAATAGTGATAAATTGTTAATTTGAGTGGTTTTAAAGTATATTTAGAATATATTTTTACCATTTAATATAATGTTGGTCATTGGACATAATTTTACAATTAAACCGAACATAAACAAGTGTCAATCTTTTTATAGTTATTATCTCTTAAAAACACGCTTTTTGTTTTGACAGCGGGAATTAATTTTAAATTAATTTCTGCCACTTATGTGTTTTGAATTTAGGAAAATGGATTCCATATTTGGAATCAGGATGTTCAAATTGTGTAAATAGGTAACTTTTATTTTTAGACATTTTGAATAGTTACTGTGGTAAATATTTTATTTACCATGGTTAAAGGGTAAATCCGGTAAATAAGGGTTAAAAAATAATATTATAATAATACAAAATTACCCTAAAACGTGTCCTAACCTTATTGGTGGACACATACCCGACCCTGGGCATCCTTGGGTCAATTTGGGGACCCCTTGGAGCCACTTGTATGTGGTAGGGACACATTATATTAATAAAGTTAAAATAAAAATAAAAATGGCATAAGCTTACATCTTTTAGAAGAACAATTTTTACATAGGGTTATAAATGTTGGATTTTCGATTATAAATATTAATTAGAAAGCTAAAAAGATTTCCTACATGATGATATTTTATTTATAATTTTTAGACATCAAATAAGTTAAATTATTAATGACACAATAATGATGCAATGTTTACCTCATTAATAAATCATTGAAATAAATAATATTATAATGATTAAAATATTATCTAAAACCTGTCAAATTCTTATTGGTTGATGTTATTTAGAATATTAGTCATCTTATCTTTGACCGCAATTATTTTTTGACCATTATAAACCGAATATAATTATATTATAAAGTAATACTTTCACTCTTTCCTAAAGAGCCCCTCCTCTCCCTTATAAAAGGAGACCACTTCTACTCATTCCTCACACCTCTCAATCCACTTGGCTCGTCCAAACTCTGCCCAAATAAGCTCCCCACATCCCTCTCCTCCTCCTTGAAGCTTCCCCTTAGGCAGAAATCATTTCAACAAGTCCTTTGGTTCTAACCAAAGTGAGTTACCTAAATTAAAGGTAACGATTTCTCTTAAATTATTTTCATTTATTTTGCTTCTCCAACCCCCAAACTCTTTTTATTTCCTTTCTTTTGTAACAACACCAGTATCCTCAATATACTAGGATGTTGTTATAATATGGATTCAAACTACACATACACACAACTCCATCTAATGGATGATGAACATAATATTTCTGTGGATGGCAAACTAACGCCACACGAAACGATGATTGTTCAAATACATCTTACCGCCTCTCATGGTGGCCATTATGATGGCACTGTAATTAAATATGATATTAATGATATATATTTTATATATAATCTTCTGTAATTCCATTTTATTTCATACCATTATTCGTTTCATGTTGTATATACATACGATAATTTCATTTGAGGAAGTGCGGACTACCGCCCCCTTAAAATGATATGACTCGTTCATACCACACATGAAACGTATAAAGGATGGTGTTAATGAACTTAAGTAACATGTATAAAATATTATATTATACTGGAATAGTAATATACCTATGTATCATTGGTATTCGATCCTTTTAAAATAAAAATTAAATGGAAGTAGCGTTCGTGCGTACGTACGGACTACCGTCTCCACGAACGCGATGAGATTCATTTTCCATCGTATCCATTCAAGTATAATTATCATTTGATGATTTAAAAATGATGTTTAAAGACTTGATACCATTCTGGATTTGAATAATATACAACTTATTCTTTACAAGCATGGCTTATGTAACAAAACATATAAAAGAAAATGAGTAAGTTAACACCCGAAACGACGATAATTTTAAGATATTATTATCAAATCAGTATTAAAAGATCATATATGATATCATATTAATGTATATGATTCTTGTATAATTTAATAACAATTATTTCACCATTATACAGGAGTTTAACCGACCCCAACAAAGGAAAAGTACAAGGTAAGGGTTATTTCACAATCTCTTCATTATCCGAGGTTGTTTATACGTAATAATCTACTGGGATATCTTTATCATCTACATCCATGTTTCTTAAAAATGTATTTCAAAACATTTTTACTATTTACAAGAATATGGGTTAAAGTCATTTATACCCTTGTTTGACTTTTTATAAGAGGTTTATAAAGGAATCTTTCCATCGTTTTCGAAACAAGGTCCTTTTTAACCTTTTCGACAGAATTGAGGTAAGAATGTTTTTTTTAACTTATACGGCGGGTGCGGTTATTTTACGCCGTTATAAAATCTTCAAAGCTTTCCATACAAGCTTATAATAATATTTTCAAAGAAAATGTTTTATTTTATATGGATCTTAAATGATTTCAAAATAAAATGAGATACTTCTTTAAAAAGAATTTTGATTTCATCTATGTCAACATCCTTTGATGGATTTTAAGATTATTTGAAGTTGATTTATTATGATACAAAACTTCTATATTCTATTGAAGGTTTTGTGATATGTTTGACTGTGGATGTGCTATTTTTATACCATTCATAGTTTATGGTGAAATTATTGACATTTCGTATGCTAGTTCTAATACGAATGTTTATGTTATGTTTAAACCTTTTCATATGGGAATGCATTGGACTTAATAAGTGACGGGTGGAGCCCGCTATAGCTCCTCGATGCATCGGTAGGTCTCATGAGACAAACTAGTGTCTTGGCACAAGGCCTTGACAAAATCTTATTTGTAGTCTTGGCACGAGGCCTTGACTATGTGGTTATGACAGTCTGGAATTATGCATTCCAACATTATGAAAATGGTTATTGATTTTTGCATGTGATTATTCGATTAGTAGAATATCCATGTGAATAAGTAAATGGCATTATTTCATTTTACTTTTTCCATACTATGTTGAAGTTCAATTTTAAAAGGCTTTTGTTTTAGAAATTCATTTCCTTAAATGTTTATGCTTATTTTGAATGTTCCGCTATATTGTTATCCTTACTGGGCATTTGAGCTCACCCCTTTTCTATGTTTTATTTTTCCCAGGTAGTGAAGAAGTAAATTATGAATGACTTTCAGGGATATTATGAGGGGTTAATAGTGTGGATATGAAGACTTTGTTGTTGTAGTAGTTTTTCACTTTGAAATGTAATGTAAAACTTTATGATTATATCTAGTGTTTCCAAGGCTACTAAACCAATCGGTCTTTCGGGATTTGATCTTTCTTGTGATCATGCCAATGTTATGTAATAATGCACCGACTCTGGGTAGCTGGGGTCGGGGCGTTACAGTTGGTATCAGAGGATGTTTAGTACAAACCTTGGAAACTAGATTTAGATAAACTCTGATTAGAGCACGTAGACCTAAGATGAACTTTGAAGATTAGTATAGAAGAACTTCCTAGAATTTTGGTATTGTAGAGATTTTGTGAGTTTTCCGAGCAATACATCCCTGTCTGGATACGAGCAGGTAGAGGCGGCTCTGGCACAGATGTACCTAGGGGTAAAACCCGAAAACACCGCTTTGAGCTAGACTCGAACGGGAACTGGTGCACGACAACGGGCCTTGCTGCACTCTTGGTTACGACACTCCCGGGGGATATGCTTAGGATAACTCTCATTTTCTTTACAAATCATTATGAAGGGTTTATGAGTATATACTTCCTCAAAGAAAACATTTTTATGATTATGGATTATATCCATAAATAGTTCAATTTATGTTAAGTGTTTTATAAGTATGGGATTATGTATTTTGATTCATAAACTGATCTAGTTTATGCCATTGTTTAGAAATGGCGCCTAGTGGAAGAAATGGAAACCGTATCAATGCACGCACTCCATGTAGGGATTGCCCTCCTGCTCAAGATAATTATAGTGGGGCTGGTGATGCAACTGGTGCCGATCAGCTAATCACCATACTGGGACAACTTACTCAGGTTATGAATAATAACCTTACCCGTATGGAGCACCCTGATCCGCAGCGTGGAGGATCAATGTTAGATCGATTCATGAGGCAACAACCACCAACGTTCAATGGGAGTACAAATCCCTTAGTAGCTGAGCAATGGATAAATTCCCTAGAGAAAATATTTCAGGCTTTGGGGAGCAGTGAAAGGGAAAAAGTTATCATGGCAGTTTACCGCCTCACTGGAGATGTTGATCAATGGTGGTCATTGATTCAAAACATGAAGGAAGATGATGAAGTATAAAATATGGAATGGAGGGAGTTCAAAGATCTGTTTTTAGAAAAATACTTTCCTCGCGACCATCGAGCAGATATGGAAAGACAATTTCTGAGTCTGAGACAAAAGGAGGATGAGAATGTCACAAAGTATGAGGCTAACTTTACAAGGTTAGCGAGGTATGCTAGAGATTATATTCGCAACCCAAGAAGTAAGATTGATCGTTTCTTTGATGGGTTAAAACCATTTCTCCGTCGAGCATTAGTCTCACAATCCTTTCCATCGTACGAAGACATTGTCTCATGTGCTATCAAGACCGAAAAGGAATTCTCTAAGTCTTATGACTTTAAAGCAAAGCAAGAGAAGAAGAGACCTGCTGATCAATCTGGGAATGGAAATAATGGGAAGAAAGGAAAGGTTGAATATCCATCATGTGGTAAATGTGGGAAGAAACACCCCGGTACTTGCTTGAAGGGAATGGGAGTCTGTTACAAGTGTGGTGAAAAAGGCCACCAAGCTCATGATTGCAAGGGGAAGAAGGAAGCTACCAACGTTCAGTGCTACAATTGCAGGGAGATGGGGCATTATGCAAATGCATGCCCTAAGCGTTAGGAGAAATTACCTCAGAAAAGGCCAAGGGATCAAGGCCAGGCTTATGCTATCACTACTGCTGAGGTAGAAGCTCCGAAAGACGTGGTGGCAGGTAATTTAATGGTTTCCTCAAGTTTAGCAAATGCATTATTTGATTCTGGATCATCACATTGTTTCATATCTTCCCAGTTTTCTAAGAAAATTATATATTTCCAATTTGATTTAATAAGGGAGTTGTCAGTTAAAACTCCTAAGGGAAGTATCGTTGCAACAAAGTTTTGTGAATCAGTCCCCATTAGAGCACATAAATTTTCTTTATCTGCTGATCTCATCGTCATACCTATGATTGAGTTTGATATAATCCTCGGTATGGATTGGCTTTCGGACTATGATGCGAAGATTTATTGTAAGAAGAAAGAGGTTACGATTCTTGATGATAATGATAAGGAACACCTTATTTTTAGAGCAGAATCGTCACCACCTAATTCTTATTTAGATCCACCCCCAGTAGCTCAACTAAATTCAATTATTGGGGAGGAAGAGAATGAAGTAACTATCAGTGAGGAAAGGAATGTTCAAATAGAGGATGTACCTATTGTGAAAGAATTTGTAGATGTATTTCCGGAAGATTTACCTGGACATCCTCCAGAACGAGAAGTTGAGTTTTCCATTGATTTGATTCCTGAATCAAGGCCTATATCGAAGACCCCTTATAGAATGGCCACTGTAGAGTTAGTCGAACTAAAGAAACAACTAGAGGAATTGAGTAATAAGGGATTTATTCTCCCTAGTGTTTCTCCATGGGGAGCCCATGTTCTTTTTGTTAAAAAGAAAGATGGATCTATGAGGTTATGTATCGACTACAGGGAGATCAATGCTATAACGATAAAGAACAAGTATCCCCTACCTCGTATTGATGATTTATTTGACCAACTGCATGGAGCTCAATACTTTTCAAAGATTGACCTTTGATCTAGATACCATCAGTTGTGTGTGAAGAAGGAAGACATTCCGAAGACAGCATTTCAAACCAGGTACGGGCATTACGAGTTTACTGTAATGCCGTTTGGATTGACTAATGCACCCTCTGTATTCATGGATCTGATGAATAGAGTTTTCAAGGAGTATCTCGATGAATTTGTGGTGGTATTTATTGATGATATCTTGGTATACTCCAAAACCTACGAAGATCATGAAAATCACTTGCGCATTATCTTGAAGACTCTGAGGAGGCATGAATTATATGGGAAGTTTAGCAAGTGTGAATTCTGGCTTCAGGAGATTTCTTTTCTTGGCCATATTGTCTCTAAAGATGGAATCTCTGTTGATCCTTCTAAGACCAAGGCAATCCAAGAATGGCCAGAACCTACGAGTATAACTGAGGTACGTAGTTTTATTGGTTTGGCAGGTTATTATCGACGTTTCGTCCAGAATTTTGCCCGATTGGCTAACCCATTAACGAAGCTCACACGTAAAGGGGTTAAATTTGTTTGGACAAAAGAGTGTGAAGAATGTTTCGAAGAACTGAAGAGAAGATTAGTCAATGCTCCTATATTGACTCTACCATCGGGGAATGATGGGTTCGTTATTTATAGTGATGCATCGAAGAAAGGACTTGGCTGTGTCCTTATGCAGAATGATAGAGTTATTGCCTATGCATCACGACAGTTGAAAATTCATGAACAAAACTATCCTACTCATGATCTCGAGTTAGCAGCAGTGATCTTTGCTTTGAATATATGGAGGCACTACCTCTATGGTGAAAAATGTGAGATTTATACTGATCACAAGAGTTTGAAGTATATTTTCTCACAAAAAGAACTCAACATGAGGCAAAGGAGATGGCTTGAATTACTCAAGGATTATTATTGTACGATACACTACCACCCAGGGAAGGCAAACAAGGTGGCAGATGCTTTGAGTAGAAAAGACCATGGAGTTTTGAACAATATGAGAATTGAAAGGGATCCAATTTTTATGGATCTAGTGAAGATGGACATGGGAATAACCAGGGAAGGTGAAACATCAATGCTTTTTCAAATGGTTTCCAAACCATCTTTACTAGAAAGGATTAAGAGTTCTCAGACCGATGATGAAGAATTCCAAAAGAAGATTAAATCTGTGAATGATGGGAGATTGAGAGACTTTGTGTATGAAGATGGAATTTTGAAATTCGGGAAGAGACTTTGTGTTCCCAATATACCTGATCTAAAAAGGGAATTGCTGGATGATGCTCATAGTTCCAATTTCTCTATACACCCTAGGAGCACCAAAATGTATAGAGATTTGAAGGAACATTTTTGGTGGGACAACATGAAGAGGGAGATTGCTGATTTTGTGTCAAGATGTATGGTTTGTCAACAAGTGAAAGCTGGAAGGCAACAGCCTGGAGGAGTCATGAAACCTCTTCCCATACCGGAGTGGAAATGGGACAATGTTACGATGGACTTTGTCATGGGGCTACCGAAGACTCCTAGAAGGAACGATGCAATATGGGTTATTGTTGATCGTCTTACCAAGTCAGCACATTTTCTTACTATAAGAGAAGATCTACCCCTGGAACGTCTAGCAAGACTATACATTAATGAAGTTGTGAGACTTCATGGAGTACCCCTATCGATTGTTTCTGATCGTGATCCCCGTTTTACTTCAAGATTTTGGAAAAGTCTTCAGAAATCCCTGGATACTGAACTTCATTTGAGCACTGCTTACCACCCTCAGACAGATGGACAATCAGAATGGACTATTCAAACCTTAGAAGACATGTTGAGATCTTGCTCACTTGACTTTCAGGGTATGTGGGATCAATATTTACCTCTGGTAGAATTTTCCTATAACAATAGCTTCCATTCAAGTATTCAGATGGCACCATATGAAGCGTTATACGGAAAGAGATGTCGTACACCAACCTGTTGGGATGACGTTGGTGAAAGAAAACTTGTAGGCCCAGAACTGGTGGAGGAAACGGTGGAAAAGGTGAAGGTAATCCAAAATCACATCAAAGCAGCTCAAAGTAGGCAGAAGAGCTATGCCGATAATCGAAGGAAGGATTTGGAATTTCAGGTCGGTGATCATGTTTTCCTAAAGGTATCTCCATGGAAGGGAGTCATACGTTTTGGTAAGAAAGGTAAATTGAGTCCCAGGTACATCGGACCTTTCGAAATTCTAGAACGAATTGGGGCTGTAGCTTACCGATTGGCAATGCCGCCAAGTCTCTCCAAAGTTCACGATGTGTTCCACGTATCTCTATTGAGAAAATACATGCCTGACCCAACGCATGTACTCACCTATGAGGAATTAGAACTGGAACCCGATCTGTCTTATTGTGAAGAGCCCATCAAGATTCTTGATACAAGAGAACAAGTACTGAGAAACCGGACGACACGTCTGGTAAAAGTTTTGTGGAGAAATCATAAGATGGAAGAGGCAACGTGGGAACCCGAGGAACTTATGATGAAGAACCACCCGAGTCTTTTTATGCAGTAATACCCTAGAAATTGCGAGGACGCAATTATTTGAAGGAGGGGAGAATGTAACACCCCAAACTTCCACGGTACGTTTCCCTTCGAATAATCGATAGCGTGTGTTTTACGCAACCTCGAGTTCTAACACACACCACAACTAATTAAACTAGCCGTTGTGAATAGTAATACCTACTTTTTGAAATCATATATATTTTATATTTCAAAATGGACTTCATTTTTGGATTCGGAATACTGAAATTAGCCTAGGGTGAAATTTTGGTACTTTTCGGATAACTTTTATATTTTGATGAATAGTGAAAATTACTAAATTTTAATTAAAAACAACTTTTTTAATCAAAATAATTAATAGTGATAAATTGTTAATTTGAGTGGTTTTAAAGTATATTTAGAATATATTTTTACCATTTAATATAATGTTGGTCATTGGACATAATTTTACAATTAAACCGAACATAAACAAGTGTCAATCTTTTTATAGTTATTATCTCTTAAAAACACGCTTTTTGTTTTGACAGCGGGAATTAATTTTAAATTAATTTCTGCCACTTATGTGTTTTGAATTTAGGAAAATGGATTCCATATTTGGAATCAGGATGTTCAAATTGTGTAAATAGGTAACTTTTATTTTTAGACATTTTGAATAGTTACTGTGGTAAATATTTTATTTACCATGGTTAAAGGGTAAATCCGGTAAATAAGGGTTAAAAAATAATATTATAATAATAAAAAATTACCCTAAAACGTGTCCTAACCTTATTGGTGGACACATACCCGACCATGGGCATCCTTGGGTCAATTTGGGGACCCCTTGGAGCCACTTGTATGTGGTAGGGACACATTATATTAATAAAGTTAAAATAAAAATAAAAATGGCATAAGCTTACATCTTTTAGAAGAACAATTTTTACATAGGGTTATACATGTTGGATTTTCGATTATAAATATTAATTAGAAATCTAAAAAGATTTCCTACATGATGATATTTTATTTATAATTTTTAGACATCAAATAAGTTAAATTATTAATGACACAATAATGATGCAATGTTTACCTCATTAATAAATCATTGAAATAAATAATATTATAATGATTAAAATATTATCTAAAACCTGTCCAATTCTTATTGGTTGATGTTATTTAGAATATTAGTCATCTTATCTTTGACCTCAATGATTTTTGGACCATTATAAACCGAATATAATTATATTATAAAGTAATACTTTCACTCTTTCCTAAAGAGCCCCTCCTCTCCCTTATAAAAGGAGACCACTTCTACTCATTCCTCACACCTCTCAAGCCACTTGGCTCGTCCAAACTCTGCCCAAATAAGCTCCCCACATCCCTCTCCTCCTCCTTGAAGCTTCCCCTTAGGCAGAAAGCATTTCAACAAGTCCTTTGGTTCTAACCAAAGTGAGTTACCTAAATTAAAGGTAACGATTTCTCTTAAATTATTTTCATTTATTTTGCTTCTCCAACCCCCAAACTCTTTTTATTTCCTTTCTTTTGTAACAACACCAGTATCCTCAATATACTAGGATGTTGTTATAATATGGATTCAAACTACACATACACACAACTCCATCTAATGGATGATGAACATAATGTTTCTGTGGATGGCAAACTAACGCCACACGAAACGATGATTGTTCAAATACATCTTACCGCCTCTCATGGTGGCCATTATGATGGCACTGTAATTAAATATGATATTAATGATATATATTTTATATATAAGCTTCTGTAATTCCATTTTATTTCATACCATTATTCGTTTCATGTTGTATATACATACGATAATTTCATTTGAGGAATTGCGGACTACCGCCCCCTTAAAATGATATGACTCGTTCATACCACACATGAAACGTATAAAGGATGGTGTTAATGAACTTAAGTAACATGTATAAAATATTATATTATACTGGAATAGTAATATACCTATGTATCATTGGTATTCGATCCTTTTAAAATAAAAATTAAATGGAAGTAGCGTTCGTGCGTACGTACGGACTACCGTCTCCACGAACGCGATGAGATTCATTTTCCATCGTATCCATTCAAGTATAATTATCATTTGATGATTTAAAAATGATGTTTAAAGACTTGATACCATTCTGGATTTGAATAATATACAACTTATCCTTTACAAACATGGCTTATGTAACAAAACATATAAAAGAAAATGAGTAAGTTAACACCCGAAACGACGATAATTTTAAGATATTATTATCAAATCAGTATTAAAAGATCATATATGATATCATATTAATGTATATGATTCTTGTATAATTTAATAACAATTATTTCACCATTATACAGGAGGTTAACCGACCCCAACAAAGGAAAAGTACAAGGTAAGGGTTATTTCACAATCTCTTCATTATCCGAGGTTGTTTATACGTAATAATCTACTGGGATATCTTTATCATCCACATCCATGTTTCTTAAAAATGTATTTCAAAACATTTTTACTATTTACAAGAATATGGGTTAAAGTCATTTATACCCTTGTTTGACTTTTTATAAGATGTTTATAAAGGAATCTTTCCGTCGTTTTCGAAACAAGGTCCTTTTTAACCTTTTCGACAGAATTGAGGTAAGAATGTTTTTTTTAACTTATACGGCGGGTGCGGTTATTTTACGCCGTTATAAAATCTTCAAAGCTTTCCATACAAGATTATAAGAATATTTTCAAAGAAACTGTTTTATTTTATATGGATCTTAAATGATTTCAAAATAAAAGGAGATACTTCTTTAAAAAGAATTTTGATTTCATCTATGTCAACATCCTTTGATGGATTTTAAGATTATTTGAAGTTGATTTATTATGATACAAAACTTCTATATTCTATTGAAGGTTTTGTGATATGTTTGACTGTGGATGTGCTATTTTTATACCATTCATAGTTTATGGTGAAATTATTGACATTTCGTATGCTAGTTCTAATACGAATGTTTATGTTATGTTTAAACCTTTTCATATGGGAATGCATTGGACTTAATAAGTGACGGGTGGAGCCCGCTATAGCTCCTCGATGCATCGGTAGGTCTCATGAGACAAACTAGTGTCTTGGAACAAGGCCTTGACAAAATCTTATTTGTAGTCTTGGCACGAGGCCTTGACTATGTGGTTATGACAGTCTGGCATTATGCATTCCAACATTATGAAAATGGTTATTGATTTTTGCATGTGATTATTCGATTAGTAGAATATCCATGTGAATAAGTAAATGGCATTATTTCATTTTACTTTTGCCATACTATGTTGAAGTTCAATTTTAAAAGGCTTTTGTTTTAGAAATTCATTGCCTTAAATGTTTATGCTTATTTTGAATGTTCCGCTATATTGTTATCCTTACTGGGCATTTGAGCTCACCCCTTTTCTATGTTTTATTTTTCCCAGGTAGTGAAGAAGTAAATTATGAATGACTTGCAGGGATATTATGAGGGGTTAATAGTGTGGATATGAAGACTTTGTTGTTGTAGTAGTTTTTCACTTTGAAATGTAATGTAAAACTTTATGATTATATCTAGTGTTTCCAAGGCTACTAAACCAATCGGTCTTTCGGGATTTGATCTTTCTTGTGATCATGCCAATGTTATGTAATAATGCACCGACTCTGGGTAGCTGGGGTCGGGGAGTTACAATTTCTATGCTTGGATGTTTTTCCCGTGCCTTGTTCTTATTGAACTTTGGGTTTTGTTAGCCTTTGGTTGTTATACCTATTTTTCGTGCCTTGTGACTGTAGGATGGAATGATATTCTTGACATGCTTATTGTTATGTAGAATGGTTAGCCAAGTAGCTCTATAGGTTTACTTTGTCATTATATCATTATTATGCACTGATTAGCACAGGACTGTGAGAACCTGGTGCTATAGACTATAAGGGATAGACTGAGTGATCTTCTGAGAGAGTCTTGGATATTATAGACTACAGGAGGGTAGACCGAGTGAGCTTCCTCGGACAGTCTTGGTTATTATAGACTACAGGGGATAGATCAGGTGAGATTCCCAGAGAGTCTTGGATATTATAGACTACAGGAGTGTAGACCGAGTGAGCTTTCTCAGAGAGTCTTTACTTGTTTGAATTTCCTTAAATTGTTCCAGGCTAGAGGAGGAATTGACCGAGCGAGCTTCCTCAGAGAGTCTGTGATAGACCTGAGACTATAGGAGGAATTGACTGATTTAGCTTCCTTAGAGAGTTTCTAGACCTTGGGTATATAAGAGGGTTAAACTGTGTGATCTTACTCATAGAGTCCCTAACTACCCTAGACTATAAGGGGAATTGACCGAGTGAGCTTCCCCAGAGAGTCTTATAATATCATATGACCAAACCAGAGGGGTTAGGATGACTTCACTTCCCAGAGGGTTATTGGTACTTATTGGATAGGACCATAGGGGTTGGCTGCGAGTACTTCCCAGAGGTGTTCCTGTTGTGGTTAGCTGGTTGCTTCACTACTGCTTGTTGTTCTGTGGATTGATTACTGTTGTATATTATCCTGTTATTTCTAGCTGATTACTGCCTGTTGTTTACTGCTTGTTGTACTATTACCTTTCATATGCTCACTGACTGTTAGATACATATCTTTGGGTGGTTGCCTACTGGGATTTAGTCTCACATCCTATTTGGGTCATGCTTTTGGGCCCAAACAGACTATGTTGTTGTAGGTATAGACAAGGTCAATCACCCTTCGACTTCTAGTACTTTATTGATTTGGAGCAGGAGAGCATGGGACCAAGCTTAGGCTTGCGATGCTGAGGAGATGTTTATCTTTTCTTTTGTACTTGTTTTGGTACAGTTTGTATTTCCAGCATTGTGACATGTTTGGCTATTTTCCTAGATATGTATCATGCATCATTTCATATATACATATATGCTCCAGTGGTTTGTTGTTTAGTCTTCCACTGTTTACTTGTGAATTGTTGTTGGATATCTAGTGCTTCCACTATTTCATGTTTTGTTTACTTCCACTATGTACTCTGCCAATGAGGTCATAGTTTCCCCACTATCACACCCAAGGCCCTCGCTGCTAGTCGGTAGCCTTTGGTGTTTGGGGAAATGCGCTTGAGGCCATGTGACCAACCAGGTACGGGGCGCCCCTGGGTGGCTTCTGGAACCAGGACGTTACAAAAAGATCACCAAAATTTGTATAAATATTCTTGGGTGAAAATATTTCTACATTCAATCGTCCTATACTCTAAATATATCAATTTTTATCCACTATATAATGAAAATTAATTTAATACTTTAAGTAATTCCAAGGGTGCCCCTCCCCTCACTTATAAAATGGAACCTCATCTCCTCCCTTATTCAGAAATATTGAGCACTATATATAATCAAATACATTCCCTAATACCTTCCTATATTATTTAACTTATTTTTATATCCCATGGTCATCTCATAATACCAATTTTTCAAGTCTTAAGGTGTAATCCAAATGAGGTCTCTCAAAGAAGAGGTAATCATTTTTTTTACTCTTTCAAGTTTATTTATTCTTATAATTCCTATAAATTTGTTGTAACCATCAAAAAATAATTAATCAAGTATCAAAAATATAATTATATGTTATTATGATTATGTTACAACCGTTTTTATCTCTTCTCCATCCGATGAAAAGTGAAAATAACGCCCATGCGTACATACGGCTTACAGTCTCCACGTGGCGGTGTAATTCGTTTTTCATCACCATTTTAATTTGATGGTTATAATTATGAAACAATTGAATATATATGAAAATTATGATGAAATTATGTTCTTTTAAATATAATATATCATTTATTTCTTACCCTTCCATACATTAATAATTTATAACACCACTCATGCGTGCGTGTGAACAATCACCTCCATGAAGGGATGTGATTCATTTTTAATATATTTTATTCAAGGATAATTATAAATATGTATATAATGAATATATATAATATTTATATCATTATTAAAATTCTATATATTATGAAACTAAGATCAGTATTCAAGGGACAAAACTATCAAACTGAAACATACATGACAAATGAAACAACTAACATTCAAAAATGACAATTTTAATAAATAGATATCAATAAACGAGTGATGACATGTTATAAGTGGATAAAATATGATATTATAATTATGTATATGGTTTTTTATATAATTATAATATATTTAGTTTTATTATATAATTGGTTAAAATCACATAAAAATCAAGTCGGGCCTGAGGTAAGGGTTCTTCGTCTCAGTATTGTTTCATGAAGACATGTTTGATGTTATGCACCAATTTATGATTATGAGGTGTATATACTACCCATTTTATAGATATATCATTAATAATTTTTTATTCATGGTATTTAAATTTACAACTAAAATTATTTCATCCAAATTATTTTTATTCAAATGTTACGAAAGTGGTAAGGGCTTATTTCATAATCTCATCTTTATTCAGATTGTTTTTGTTTAAATTTTTTTTAGATAAATTATATGATATTTTTTTATTAAAACCCATATATTTTACTCTACTATTATTATTTATATAAATTAAAATTTTTACTTTCAATTTACTCTCTTTAAGTACTCAAGATATCGAAATAATTTTTTTTAAGGAAAAATGACTTTGTTTTCTTTTTTGATTAGAAATATTTTTCTTCCATGCCTTTTTTCTGTAAAACATTTTCAAGAATTTTTTTAATATTATATAATGATTTAATAATTTCATTTTTAACCATGTTTTAATTTATATTAAAAAATTAAAAGGAATATTCTTGTCATTTTCCGAAAGAGTCGCCATTGAATTTTTACTGAAAATGTGAAAGGAATCTTTGTTTTAACGTACATGACATGAAAAAAATTTCCTACCATCATAACTGATCAATGTTTTGAATATTACTATAAAATTTTACATGGTTATTTACAAAGTAAATATTTTTACTAATATCTTGGATATTCTTATTTTTTAATAAGTGATTTCAAAATTAAAAGGGTATTTTCCTCAAGAAATATTTCAGTGATATTTTTAAATCATTTTCATCTATATCAATATCATTTGATGAATATTATTCATTACTAAGGATATAATATAAATATACCATCCAAAAAAATTCTATGAATAGTTTATTATCATTTTGGCTGGGAAATTATTGACATTTTATATGGTATTTATTCCAATATGGAGAGTTATTGATTATTAAGGAATTTTGTTTAAGTTGAATTGATTATTCATATGATGAATGCATTAGAATTATTAATTGATGGGTGGGGCCCAGAATTACATTGCCCATTGATGCATTAATAGCTCTTATGAGACAAATCAAGTTTGTTATTTGGCCAATGCCTAACCCATTTTTGAAATATGTCTTGGCATGAGGCATTGATGGTAAGTTTAAAATATATGGCATTTTTCATTCCATTTCTATGAAATCAATTATTGATATCCATGTGATTAATCAAATAGTTATGATATTTATGGATAAGTTTAAATCCCGTGTGATTATTTATATATAATTATTTTATCATAATTTATTAATTCCATATTATTCATGCCATATTTATTCTATGATAGATTCTTCTATATGCATTCTCTTACTGGGCATTAGATATCACTTATTTCTTTTGTATTTTTCCCCAAGATTTTAATGGGTATACTATGATTGATATTTGAGGATATTATAGAGGTAATAATGATGTCCTAAAAGAAAATATTGTATTGTATTTTTATGTTTTAAATTATAATATAAGACTCAAACATGTATCTATTTTACCAATACTACTAAATTATTTTTCCCATTAGGATATGACTTCTTATATCTAATGTCATTGTAATAAAGTAACCATCAGCTTCGGGTTACTTGTTATAGGGTATTTATAGTTGGTATTAAATAAAGTTTAGTAGAAACCTAGGGAACTATATTTATAAGAACATATATTAGGGAAATAACATTATGATATACTTTGATGATACGACTAATTATAGGATAATATCATAAATTTTTTAGTAAAGATTATGTGGTTTTGTAGCATACATCCCTATCTAAATACTATAGGTAGATTTGGTTTTGTAATAGATGCATATAGGGATAATAACCCAAAAAAAGTTAGTCAATTTTATCTCATCCATCATTCTGATGTATGGTGACTGATACCTTAAAATGCACCAGTTTTGACACTCTCGAGGGATATGCTTAGAATAATTCACATTTTAATTATAAACCATTATATAGGATTTAAATAGATAATGGTCATGGATAACCTAGGTTTAACCTAAATTTTCATAGATTAAAAATAAGTTTTTAAGATATGTACATTCTATAAATTATTTTCATGATTATATGATTTCCCACTATGATTATTTTTTCTCATACTATGATTTCTAATTTTAGTCAGTGGTTGGAACTAGAAGGAATTGTTTTAATGATGAATGTGATGGAAAATTAAATGATTATACTATATAGAAACTTAATTATATGTGACATATAATGTGAAAAACTTTGAATACAACTAACCATTTATATCAATATTTTATCAAGAACTTGAACATAGGTGAGATTTTGAATGAATCAAATAAGATAAAAATTGATTTTTATAAATACCATAAAGTAAAGAAGATTTATCTTCCTACATGTCAAGAATGTGTGAATAATAACCCAAGAAAATGTCTCAAATAAATGGTAATATGTTTTCTATGTGGACATAAAGGTCCCAGAGAAAATAATTTCCAAGAAATTTGATGTCTTATGTGTGGGGAACTTGGGTATTATCTGAGTCAATGCTCTAATATAAGAGAAAACTACTAGACCAATGAAGGGCCAATGATATGACAATAATTCAGGTGGAAAAAATTAAGTGTTTATGAGTTAGGGTTAAAAAATATGTTATAGAATTATTTTATCAAACATATTCTGGTTATAAGAATCATGAAACATTTAATTATTGTTCTTCGATGGTTTTTCTTACGGATTTTTAAGTATATATTGAATGGTTCCAATAAAGTGGAAAAAGTTTTTAGTGGTGTGGTGATTTTTTCTTGGAAAATACATGATTTAAGGATATAAAACCTTTAATATGTGTTTGATGATGAAATAATAATGTTTATATAGGATAAATATATGATTGATATTGATAGTGTAGGTTTGATAGTATTAGTGGCCTTCAAAATGATTAGTGATTTTATAACAAAGTGATTTATAATGAAGTTTATTGAATTTTTTTATTTATATAATATATTCATTATTGTATGATTTTATTTAATAAATAAGTATATAGTAATTTTTTGGAAGAATATATGTTTTCATAGAGTTTTTATGGTGATTAGCATGTTTTAGGAGAATATATGTTCAAGGTATTCACATGTTTGGTATGTGACATTATGAGATACTTCATGTTGTTTGGGGATATATGTTAAAGTTGACCTTGGAAAAAAATGTGATCAAATCTTTCATTTTTTTGGGTTTTAATTTTGGTTAGATAATTCTACAGGAGTCTTGATATTAACTATTTATGGAATTGATTAAGTTGAACTTTTGGTGTTATTGTTGAGGATTTAGAGATTATTTTATTATATTTATCCATATTGGATAACTTATGCTAACTATTTTGTTTTGGTAAATATTTAGAGATATAAGGAATGCATTTTTATTCTTTTATGGATCTTAAAATTAATTAAAAGTTATTTTTAGTGCTTCAGGCATGAAAAATTTATCTTAAATATTAATTTCTTGGTGTAATAGGTTGAGTGAAAATTGATCAAATCCCAACTAGATAATGAAATTATGCTTATGAAATGTAATGAAATAGATTATGTGTAATTTTTCATGTTCTCTATATTAATAGTAAAATAATCCCACAAATTTACAAAAAGAATATTTAAATAAAAATTTAATTATTTTACTTTTATTTTTTATGAATTTATGGTCTTGTAACTCCTCACTAATCAATGGTTTTGTGGTCATCAAATTTCTAATAACCATGTCCTCTATCATTTTGTATTAGTCCTTGGATGTTTTCTTATCCTATATGTATATATTTTAATTTCCATTATATTTTATCCTTATGGAAACTATTTATGTGTTATTTCAGGTAACAATTAGGTTTCCCACTTCCCCTTTTTAAAGGAGGTTTTATTATCCCTTTGAATGGTGTGGGTAATCAATAAAGGTACTTTTAAATATTGAACCTTTTATTACCAAGATAAAATTATTAGGTTGGCATTTATTTAAGGGGGGATATTATAACACCCCAAAAATTTAGTTTAAAATAATATTGTGCTTGATAGCTTGCTTAACATGCAATACTGAGCATTAAGTGTATTTTGATATGCTATAAAAGTGTTATTATTTAAATGTGACTATTATAACATAGTCGTTTAATTAGAAGGGATGAATACTAATAACCATATTATGAAATATATATATATATATATATATATAATGATCCTATTCAATAAAAATTTATTGATTATTTCTTAGGAAATATAAACTCAATTTTCGGTAAGGTCATTCTATGCTTTAAAAATATGTTTTCTTCAAAAATGGTTTTTACTGAATTTTGTGAATGGATATTATAATTAATTTCTGAAAAATTTATAAATAGTATTTTATTAAATAAATATTATTTTTAAATCATCATGTCAATATCATTTTAGTTTTATTTTCTAAAAAAGATTTATTTTTTAGTGAATAGTGAAAAATACAAATTTTTGTAAAACTATCATTTCTTTTCTTTTCATAAATTAATTTAAAAATTACATTATGTTTTGGATTTTGTTTTAAAGTAAGATAAAATCAATTTTACTTAATATAATCTAAATAATTCCATATGAATCAAAATTATATTTTGTTTTGGTATAAGTTCATTTTTAGTCTTAAAAACACAATTCTCTAAAAATTGTTATTCATTTAATATTAAACATTTATATTAAAATTGATTTATTCCAATTATAATAATTGAATACTAAAAAACGGATTACATATTTGAAATCATGAGGTTAAAATTTTTAAATAGTTTTTCACAAACTAGTGCGGATACCCTAACACCCCAATACCCGAGCTGGAACTAACATGGCACAAAGTGCGTTCCTAATCCTTATGGGTTGGAAACTAGCACATTGAATCATACATGAATAAAGATAGAATGGTTTTTTCCAAAACTAGTGGATTATAAATGATACAAGTAATTATTTTAAACACTCCAAATAGATAAATTATCAGAAACAAATAGGTAAAATAGTACCAAAATAATAAATCACCAAAAGACACTACCTCTTCCAAGATAAAGATCAAAGATAAACTCATGAAATGAGTGGATCACATATCCATCAGTTACCTCCATCACTCTAGGTTCCAAGGATCAAAAACATCTACTACCTTTAAGTGGTTCTTTTCCTTTTCTTGGACCTGCCATAAAATAATCTACAAATTCTTTAAGGAAAAGATATGGTATAAGCTATAAATCCCTGTAGGGTGTCACAAAGTGTTACATAATCAATTATGTAACAATTAAAAAAATAATATTTCAATATACATAAAACAAGTCATATAATGGTATTCAAATATTTTCAATAAAACAATATTTCATAATCAAAATAGATAGAAGATATATCAAAACTGTCTTAAATGAACACTTTATATAAAAAAATTTATATAAAGTAGTTGTCATGAATAAAATAGTTCTATAAATAAAAGGAATATAATCATAAATTTTAGTATATAATATCACCATTTATCAATCCCCTTGATATGTTAGTTTCTGGTAATAGTATACTTACACTACTCTTTAGTGATCTCTCCTCAAAGTGTGCATGTGTACCACAAATTAGACTTTCAAGTTCCAACTCCCCATCGGGGAAAAATCATTTCATAGTATGTTTAATTAATTTTTTTCCTTGTCAATATAGTTCTAGGGGGTAATATATTGGAATGCTTTTCCTAATTACCCACTAACTACCCAGGTTAACATGGTCTTTAATCAATCAATAAATCAATCATGGGAAAACCAATCATTTTAGTTCAGTTAAAAAATACAACTTCCCACTTATAGTTTTCAACATACCTTTCTCATTTAAAAACCAAATCATAGGTTTTAATCAATTCATGTATTTTTAAATAAACTTTTAATTTAATCCATTCCAAATCTTTTCATCAAATCAATCCATCAATTTTCTCAAATCCATAAAAAATTCCAATTCCATTTAAATTGGGGTTTTTTCACAATCTCTATGCCTTTTTCAAAATAAAATATCAATAATCTAAAATCCAAGTTTTTAAATCGGTTAAAAAACCCATTTCAATCCATTTAATCAATTTTAGGTTTTAATTGTAGGTATAAAATCATATAGAAACTCCTATATTTAATCAGTGGTAAAATAAACACCCACAATGGGAAAATGACAATGAATAAAGAAGGAAAAGGAGACCAACAAGGAAATACTAGATCATAAATATAAAGATCAAACACTGATTCCATTAGAAAATATGAGATCATATCACTTAAAAATTGGTATAACAAAGAGAATGAGAATACCAAAGTGAGGGAACTCACTAGAGATTTAAAGAAAAATCGATACATCTAGAAGAGAATCAATCACCCCAAAATTGCATGGATTTACCCAAGGGATCAAGAGAATAGGTTACACAATAAATGAATTGTTTTTTAGGCTCCAACATACAAAAACATTATGGACCCAAGGAATTCATGATGTGAATCCTTGATTCATAATGTGAATATCTCGTGTGGTGGATACGATGAAACATGTGTCACCTCAGGTTAAAAATCTAGATCCCAAATATTTCACATAAATAAATCCATTAAAAACTTTTAAACATTAATGTCATAAAACTATTTCAAGGATTCTTCCAAGTGATGGATTTGCATAATGATATACATTCACGGTTTGAATCTATATTGTAGACAATACATGGCTAGAACATTCTAAAAAACATATAAAATCCTCCATCTCAACCCATACCCCAAAGAAAATCCTCTAAAGAATTTTACACATTTATACCCAGAATTTATTAATTCAAAAAAACATATATCCTTGAATTTTAGGACATTTTCCCCAAAAAAATCTCTCTATCCTCAAAATTATTAAAATTAATATAAATAAAAAGGGAAAAAAAGAGATACTAGAAGTACATAAAATAATGTAATGGGATGTTACATAGGTCCCTTTTATTTTTTGGCCATTATGAATAATAATTGTGGTAAATATTTGTCACGTCAGTAAGGGTAAATATGGTAATTAAGGTCAAAAATAATGTGATGAGGCTTTAAAATCTAACACCAAACTTATTTGTATTATATGAGTTTATTTTTTCCATACTCATTCAATATTCTAAGATATAGAATTTTGGTGTCATTTATGTAGTGACCTGACCTAGTTTTCTACCCAAACAGTGCTTCATGCCAGTTCTTCACTATGCCTTCGACGTGCCTCCCCATATACCAAAGGTTATTGACTAGAAGTGAGGGTCTGATGAGATAATAGTTGGGAGGGTATAACCTCGGGTAATGATAATTCTAGTGGCCCATATATATATATATATAACACAGTTAAAGAAGACCAAAACTCAGGGTAAGAACAAGAATAAACTCAGTAGAAGTATAAATAAACACAACAACATTAATAAATATCCCAAAGGAATAGAACCATTTGAAAATGATAAAACATGCTATAAAAGGTCATATAAAGAATAGAAAAGTAGGGTTTCTTATGACCAACCATATCAATACATATATAAGGAATTCAAATTCAAAAATGAAAATCTAGCTTTATTCAGAGGAACCACCTAGTCCACTACCATCAATCACATGAAAATGGTATTATTATGATCACTAAGTTATAGCTACTGAGCTTGAATACTTAATTGATATCAAAATAATAAATTATACACGCTTCCTGAAGGGCCCATCTAGGTTATTATTATAAACTCATTAGGCCACCACCAATGTGTTTCTATCTTAGATCCATAATTATGTAGGTGTATAAAAAAATAAAAGGTAATGCATGCACATTTAATAAATAACCCACTTCCCTTGTGCTCAACAACCATAAGGATGTGATCACCTACTTTAGCCATCATTGGTATATATCTGAACACTTGCCCCCAAATATATATATATCATACACTACATGTCTATATATGTATATATATATATATGTAGTGGAAAGGACCCATGGATTAATGGTCAAGGAATCCCTTGACAAAAGATCATATCTAGTGAACCCTTAGGCACCTCCAATAAATATATAACATGGAACCTTGTTTCATCCACCATCTAACCAGAATCCAAATGGCATTCCCATCAATAAATTCATAGGTCCCTCAGACCTCCACTTAGGAAATTCCATGCTGGCTCAATATCCAGATGTACTGAGGCACGTTTATGTCCATACTCTAATATAAATCATTATTGGCTCAACAGACCGACATCCCGAGTCACGATGATACCTTTCCTCCAATAAACCTGGACCATTGGCCTCAATTGTAATAGTGATCCTCATCCCCCAACAGATGGTATCAATACAATAACCGGATGGTCTGTCACTATCCACATGGATTTCTATGATGATCACCTCCAGCATCACTAATGGTAAATATCATCCCCTAAGCCATAATACAAACAGAGTCCTCCACCCATAATGAGTGGTTAACACCACGTAAATTGAGTCTTATATGTGTGAACATGAATCCAACAACATTTCATCCAACAAAGGAGTGTGAAAATCACCAACATAACCTAATCTATATCATTCAGCACCTCATTCCCCTATATCCATGTTGCTAAATCCTGATATTCAACACCATCAAAAATATGGTGGGCCTTTCCCTCATCTTGATGACCTCATTACCTCAATCCTGATGACCATGTCACCTTAACTTGGTGATCATCATCACCCCATGTATCGTAGTACACTCCCTCATCCTGATGACCTTATTTCCTCAGTATAGGTGATCAATTTTACCTCAATCCTTAGTTCATTTTCTTTATTTTCCCATATAACCATTTAAATCAATATATAATTTAATTAATTTAAATTACACGCCCATCCTAAAATTCCTAATTAGTCATAATCCACTTACCTGGATTAGTGTATATAATAAAAGGCTAGGGTATACCCAATAGTATCCCATAATATCAATTTAGTAATTCAAAACAACCATTATTTAATTAGGGGTCTCGTGTGGACTACCGACATTAGAGTATATATAATTCACCCACAAAACACCCATAAAATTAAGGATAAATCTAGGAACCACCTACCTTATTATCACAGGAATTTTCTCATCAAATATTGACCTCAAATATGATTCATACTAAAAGAAATAGGATATTTATAAAAATTTCCTGAAAATAGGGGAAAAGAGCTCACATGTATTTAGAATTCCATATATAGGGATAAACAAGGAAGGGAAGCAAGTGGAATACTAAATCCATGTGAGATATTTTTCCATATTTTCATTGTGTTTATCTTAATCTCTAATTTCTCTAAATATGGTTGGGATTAGAGGATAATATTTGATGAGAAACAACCTATAAGTATAAGGTAGGTAGTTCCTAGATTTCTTCTTAATTTTATCGGTATTTTGGGGGTGTGTTCTATATATTACCATGAGGGTTGTCTATATGATACCCCTAATTAAATAATGGTTGTTTTAAAATTATTAAATTTATATTGTGGGATGTCGTTGGGTATTCCCTATCCTTTGATTATATACACTAAGCTAGGTAAGGGGCTTATGACAACTTGGTTAGTTTAGCTATAGTAAGTAATTTAAATTAATTACATTATATATTTATTTCAATGGTTCCATGGGAATGTGATATTCATGTCCTGAGGATTTAGGTGATTTTGATCACTTTGACTAAGGTGACGAGGTTTTCATGGTGAGGGTGTGGACCAAGATAAATGGGGTGGTGATGATCACCGAGTTGAGGTGACATGGTCATCAGGATTGAGGCAATGAGTTAATCAGGATGAGGGAAATTCCCATGGGTCTTGAGATGGTGTTGACCAATAGGATTTAGCGATACAGTCATAGGGGTATGAGGTGTCAGATGATGTGGATTAGGTTATGTTGGTGATTTTATCTCACTGTTGTTGGCCAATGCACTATTGGAGTTGTGTTCACATAGATAGGAATAATTTGAGGTAGTGTTGACCACTAATTGTGGAAGGAAGACTATGTAGATATTGTATCTTAGGGGATGGTTTTCAACATCAATGATATTGGAGGTGATCACTGTATAAATCCACACGGATGGTGATGGACCATCAGGAGATGGTGTTGAGACCATAGGTTGGGAGATGAGGCTTTTCATTACACTTGAGGATGATGGGGTGGGTTCATTGTAGGATGGATATCACCATGCCTCATTACGTTGGTTTATTGAGATGATAGTGATTATATTGGAGTAAAGTCATCATCATGCCTCAGGACGTCAGGTTATCGAGCCGATGGGAGATTTTCTGATTGGATTTATAAGGGAACTGGGACTTTATTTATGGGATTATTATTTTTATGTTTGTTACATGGTCTATGGAACAAGATTATGGGTTATATATTTATTGGAGGTTATTAAGGGTTCACTATATATGAAATTTCATCAGGGTAGGCCTTAGGCATTAATTCATGGGTCCTCACCACTGAATATATATATATATATATATATATATATATATATATATATTTGTGTGTGTGTGTGAATACATGAAATGTATACCATATATATATATATATATATATATATATATTTGGGGGCATGTGTTTAGAGATATACCAGTGATGGTCAAATAATGTGATCGCTTCCTTGTGGTTGTTGATCATAAGGGAAGCGGGTTATTTAGTAAATATGAATGTTTTCCTTTTATTTATTTTCTATATATACCTACATAATTATGGGTGTAAGACAGGAACACTTTGGTGGTGTCCTACTAAGTTCATACTCACACCCTACATAGGCCCTTCGAGATGCATATAGACTTTATTATTTGGAGATCATGTAAGAATTCAGACTTAGGAGCTGGACTTTAGTGATCGTAGTGGTACCTTTTCATGGGATGAATGAAAATGGACTAGGTGGTTCCTCTTCATCGAGCTAGAGTTTCTTTTTTTCTTTTTCATACCTTATATATGTACTGATATGGTCAGAAATGGGAGAACCTACTTGTCTACTCCTTATATGACTTGTTATACCATGTGTTTATCATCTATGAATGGTATTACACATTTGGGATATTTTTTTTAATGGTGTGTTTACTTATGATTACACTGAATTTATTATTATTCTTCTACTAAGTTGTGGTCCTATTCTACTATTTTATATGGTCCTGAACTTGATAAGGGTAGGCGGGGATGGTGAAAGGGGTGAGTTTTTTAATTTTTCAATAAATAAGATAAATAGTGTTTTCCTGCTTAGCCTTTTTGGTGGCATTCTACTCAGATACCCCATATTGATATATGTGATATTTGATTCCTAACTTTATAATGGGTAGTAAATGGGTCATGAATCTAGATTACATGTGATACCTAACCCTGATGTAGGTAGGCAATAGGCCATGAGTCCGGATGTCATGTGACATGGTGTGGTGGGGGAGTATAAGGATGGTGAGATGTATTGCCTATTATAGCTTTCCTTCTCTATGATATATATATATATATATATACTATTATTATTTTTTGACCATGGTATTTAGTATTCTACATGATTCCAACTAGATAGATTCCAATGGAGTATTGGGAGTTCAGTGATATGGTGCCTATGGAGCATGCACAGGATGAGGCCCCTAAGGGTTAGGATGAGGCCCCCTAACAGTTGGGATGAGGCCCCTAAAGGTTAGAAAAATCATGATCCATAGGTACAGGATCTGTTACAGGTGGTACAACCACAAAATATGTAATAATTTGGACCATGGATTGATGATCATCTCAGGGAAATATTTGTATCATTCATATAGGGTAATGAAAGGGGATATCCTGGAGCTAATCCATATATAGATTAATTGACTTGTGAGTTCCATTCTCATCACCCACAATTATTTCAGGGTGAGGGTGGACTGCAAGTAGTAGAGAATTGGATCGAGTTTGTGAAGAATATTTTTGAACAGCTCAAGACACCCTTGGGTTGGAGGGTGAATCTAGAAACCTATATGCTTAGAGGACTGAAAAATCAATGGTGGAACATATAGTTACAGGCAGGAAAACATGAGGAACTCACTTGGAAGGATTTTGAGATGAGGTTGTTTTAGAACTTATTTAAAAAGATGTTGAGGGTAGATAGATCCCATGAGTTCATGAATATTTAGTATAGAGATAAATCTGTTATGGATTATAAATCTGCTTTCATAGAACTTTACTGATTTTCACCTATTATAGTGGCTGATGGAATCTCCAGGGTGTTGCGTTTCGATGATGGATTGTGGAATTCCATCAAGGTGCAGGTAAACATCTTCAGGCTGACATATTTCTTTGAGTTGGTCAATCAAGAGCTAATAGATAAGGGAAATTTTATGGACTAATATTACTTGAGCTGGGTGATGATGTCAATTGAGCTTAGTGGTGGTGCTTCAGGTAGCTAAAAGTAGTACTGTGAGGAGTTTCAATAGGAAAGTCTGGCTAGAGACTTGAGTATACCATATAAGAGTGGTTCTTTGATGATGTGCTTCTAGTGAAGTAATTTGGGTCATCTTAAAACCTAGTTTGATTGGGTTTTGAGGGAGTGTTGAGTATGTGGTAAGATGGGGTATTTGGAGAGGTTTTATAGGAATCCTTCTTGGATAGTTGGGATCTAGGGACCAAGTCAGACTCAGGGATCTTAGGTAGGACTGGGAGCGGTACTCAGAGCTAGTGTATGGGATTAAAATACACATTGAGGTCATGGTAGAGATAAAGAGACTCAAAATGTGTTTAGTTCTTGGTGGTTGTTTCAGATCCATAGAGAGGTCAATACTCAGGTAGTCGAGCTTCAGGACTGGTGTATTCTATTGAGATTCTAGGGTCAAGAAAATTAGGGGAGCCAACGATAGATATAGGTACAAAGTGGGTGTGATTGAGTTTCCTTTTTTTGGAGTGTCCAATTTTGGTCCACATGTATTATTTTTATATTAACCGAGAACTATTTAATAGGTTGGAATCAGTTAGGATGCATGATATATATATCTGAGGTGTGTTAGAACCAGGACTTACTATGGGAATTTATGCAATGTGGTTTTTTCATGAGGTGCATAGGCATTAGAATTTTAATGGGGATGTATATATATATATATAATGAGGGGTTTATTTTTGAACATTTATTAAGGGGATCTATGGTAATATGATTAGATGTGGGTTTTAATTAGTTTCATGTGTGTCACAGGTACTTATTGGAATATGTTGAGATGCGGGACAGATGGGTGTCATATATTACACATGCATTATTTGAGTAACTGATGAGGTGTAGGATTGAAAATGCATCATGGGAGGACTTGTATGTCTGGGGATGGTCTATATTACTATCATATATCTGAATTTTTTTAGGAAGTGACTAGATAGGAAACTGCTAAGGTGGGGAGCATCTCGAGGGGAGTTGATATGGTTAATAAAATGGATAGACTGAGTTGGTGTAAATGAGATGGGTATATTTGGTACCATCTTCAAGTAAATATTTATAGCTCAAGGATGAGCTATTTTAATGTGTTGAGACTGTAATGTCCTAGGTTTTTGAGTATGTCGGAATTCCTCATCCTTTTTGAACTTTTGAGTTTGGTGGTTAGACCAACTTAAATTCTATGCTCTGGAACCTCATCTTGAGAGTTTTTTTATTCAAAACTTTATTTTAGGTGTGATATAGGGTTTGGCATAAGCATCAGGTGTTTGGGTGAACACCAAAGGAAGAATGGACAACCATGATGTTGAAAATACCTCTAACCATAAATACACATTGTGTAATAGTTACACAACATGTAAGTCATTTTCACGACATGGAGTAGGGCATGAAGGCTTGGGGGTATATCTAAGGAATTTATAACATGTAACTAGTTTACATATCATTAACCTAATACACAATGTGTAAAAGTTACCTTCCATGAATCTTTTAGGTAGTTCTTTTTTTAAAAGAGGAACAGGGGGATTGACCCCCCCCCCCTTCTTATTTATTTTCTTCCACACACTAAGGTAGGAGCGCCTAGGGGGTATCATAGTGCCACTCCCTTTCTCCTATAGGTTTCCTTCATTCTTCTCCATATAATATCCAATCTGATATCCATCTGTCATGTTAGAAACATAGTGGTAAGTCCTTTAATCCTCTTTCTTCTATTTCTCTTTTATCTCTCCATGTGGAATGCTAAATTCATGTGATATTTTTTCCATATTTTTAGGTATTTCTCTAAATATATGATTTATCTCATTTTGGATCAAGTTAGAGGCTAATATCATACAATAGAGAACCTACGAGTGTAGGTGGTACCTAGATTTCTTTTTATTTGTATGGGTGTTTTGGGGGTGAATTTTATATATGCCTATGTGGGTAGTCCATGGGAGACTCCTAATTAAATAATGGTTATTTTAAATTATTAAATTGATATTGTGGGATTTCGTTGGGTATAACCTAGTATTTGATTATAAACACTAATCTGGGTAAGGGTCTTATAGACACTTGGGTAGTTTAGGCTGAGTGTGTAATTTAAATTAATAAAATTGTATATTCATTATTTTAATTTCTTTGAAATGTGATGTGATAGGCCTGAGGATTGAGTTGATGATGATCACCTAGACTTAGGAGACATGGTTCTTTATGTTGGGAATTTCTTGAGACATATAGGTGATTATGACCACTAGTTTGAGGTGACATAGTCATCAGATTGAGGTGATGAGGTATCCAAGAGGAGGGAATAGCCCGCGAGACTTGATATGGTGTTGACCATCAAGATTTAATGACATTGACATTAGGGAATGAGGTGTCGAGTGATGTGTATTAGGTTATTTTTTTTATTACTACTCACCATTTTTCTTCTATTCATCTTTTGAGTCATGTGAAAATAGATAAGACTAATTTTAGGTGGTGTTAACCACTTATTATGGGTGGAAGTCTCCATATATATTGTGGCTTTGGGGATAGTGTTGACCATTAGTGATATTGGAGGTTCTCACCATAGAAATCCATGTGGATAGTGATGGACCATCAGGTGAGGGTGTTGAGACCATTCGTTTTGGGTTGAGGATCACCATTACACTTGTGGCTGATGGCCCAGGTTCATTGGAGGAAAGTTATCACCCTGCCTTGGGATGTTAGGATATTGAGCCGAAGGTGATTTATTTTAGAGGATGGACATCATTGCACCTTGTGATGTCGGGTTATTGAGCTGATGGGGAATTTTTTTACTGAAGATATAAGGGACCTAGGAAATTCTTGATGGGCGTTCCATTTAGATTTTGGTTATATAGTGGATGGAAGAAGGTGTCGAGTTATATATTTATGGGAGGTGGCTGAGGGTTCACCAGATTTGATTTATCATCAGGGGATGCCTTAAGAATTAATCCATGGGTCCGCACCACTGCAAATATATATATAGACATGTAAGGTATTCCAAATATATATTTGGTGGCACATTTTTAGAGATATACCATTTACAAATGAATTAGGTGATCGCTACCTTGTGGATACTGAGCATAAGGGAAGCGAGTTATTTATTAAATGTGCATGCATTAAATTTTATTTATTTTTTGTATACACCTGCATAATTATGGATTTATGACAAGAACATACTGGTGGTGGCCTATTGAGTTTATACTCACACCCTACACGGTCCCTTCAGGATGTATGTCGACTTTATGCTTTTGAGATTAGGTAAGGATTCAGACTTGTGAGTTGGACCTTAGTGATCATAGTGGTTCCTTTTTCATGGTATGGATGGTGGTAAACTAGATGGTTCATCTAAATCGATCTAGAGTTTCTTTTTTCTTTTTTATTCATTATATATGTACTGATATGGCCGACCACAGGTGACCCTTATTTTCTACTCCTTGTATGAAATTTTACAACATTTTTATCATCTACAAATGGTATTACATCTTTGGTCTATTTATCACTATTGAAGTGTTTATTTATGCTTGCTCTAAGTTTATTATTATTATTTCACTAAGTTGTGGTCCACTTCCACTATATTATATGTATATGGACCACTATTATTATCACCATCAGAGGGTATAGTCTCCCCACTATCACCTCATTAGACTCCCGCTACTATTTGGTAGACTTTGGCATATGGGGAGGTGTGCCTAAGTATTAGTGTCCAACTGGTCAAAATCATTTTTCAAGTGGAAAACTTACTTCGTTAATATATTTTATAAGGACCATAAAATTATTTTAAGTAAAGAATAAATGAAAAATGTCACTCTATTTATTTTAACATCTCTAATATTTTTTCATAAGGATAAAAATAGTTTATGATTTATTATAAGTTGTTATTTTAAAGATGAATTAATTTTTTATCATATTAATTTATTTTTAATTTTTAGTAATGGAATACCTTAAATTCTTACGCAACATAGAAAAAGTACTTATTTCGGTAAAAGAAAAATGAAATAAATGATTTAAAAAATATTAATAGAAATAAAATTTGGACGAATTATTATGTTCCAAAAAATTTATAGATAAATATAACATATTATTGTTGTGTTATAAGTTTGTATTTTAATTACATTTTAATCTTGTTGTTTTTAAAAGTCAACTATGTGAATAGTTCTGAAAATGGCTTTAATGGTTTCTTATGTTAAATAATATTTTATTAAATGAATTAAAATTCATAAAAATATAATATTCATCCAAGTTAATGTGATATGGTCAAAAAATTCAAAAATTATCCATTTATGGGTCACTTTAAATTTTATATTAACATTATTGACCACTAAATAGGGGAAAACATTGTTATCACAGTAATTGTTAAAAAAGATAGTGGGGGATAAAACTAGAAGATAAGGCTTTAAAAATCACATAAAATTATATAAATATTATTTTATGGGAGTATTTTTAATTATCCTCATATTATATTTTAGTTATATAAATTTATATTAACTTGAAAATGAAAATTAATTTATATTAATTTAATACTTTAAGTAATTCCAAGGGTTCCCTTCCCCTCACTTGTAAAAGGGCACCTCATATCCTCCATTATTCATAATGTTTGAGCACTATAGATAAAAAAATACATGAATTAATAACTTTGTATATTTCTTATCTTCATCTTAGAGCCCATGGTTATATATTAAGACTATTCTTCCAAGGCTTAAGGTGTAATTCAAATGAGGTCTCTCAAAGAAGCGGTAATTGTTTTTACCAACTCTTTTAAGCTTATTTATTCTTATACTTCCTCAAAACTTTTTGTACCCATCATAAAATAATGTAAAAAATATACTCAATATATTTATATATTATTATTATTATGGTAAAAACATTTTACTTCTCTATTTCATCCTATGAAATGTGAAAACATCACTCATGCATGCGTACAACTTATCGTCACCATATAGCATTATAATAAGTTTTTCATAACCATTTAACTTAGATGGTTATAATTATGAAACTAATGATTATATATTATAATTATGAAATAATTATGGTTTTATAAATATAATATATCATTTACTTTATTATCCTTTCTCCAGTTAAAAAATAATAACGCTGCTTGTGCGTACGTGTGGACTACCACTTCTATAAAATGATGTGATTAATTTTTATTATCCTCAATTAAAATATGATTATTTATATATATATATATAATGGTTATATATGATATTTATATCACTATTAACATTATGTAGATGTTAGAAATTTTATAAAGATACAAGGACAAAAAATAATGAACCAAAACTTACATGAAAAATGAAACATCTAACACTCAGAAACAACAATTTTAATAAATAATAATTAATAAATGAGTGTTGAAATGTTATAATTGGATCATATATGATATTAAAATTATTTATAGGGCTCTATAATATAATTATAATAGATTTAAATTTTTTATACATGAGGTTAAAATAACTTACGAAGCAAGTCAGATCTAAGGTAAGGGATCAACATCCTAATATTATTTCATTGAGACATGTTTGATGTTATGAAACTATTTATGATTATAAATTTTATATACCAACCCTTTGATATGTTATATATGGATACTTCATAATTCATGGTATTTAAATTTATAAATCAAATTATTTCTTCTTAGGGGTTTTGATTCTAATGTTACTACAGTGGTAAGAGTTTATTTCACAATCTCATCCCTATTCGGAATTGTTTATGTTTGAGTTTATGTTGGGTAAATTATATTATATTTTTAAGTTAAACCCAATATATTTTCTTCTCCTATTATTATTTCAGGAAATTAATAAATTTTCATTCATTTTACTCTCTTTAAATACTCATGATACTAAAGGATTTTTTTAAGGAATAACATCGTTTTTTTCTATTTTGGTAGAGAATATTTTTATTCCATGTCAATATTTTATTTGATATGTTATAAATAATGTTTTAACAATTATCCAATGATTTATTAAAGTCATTTTTACCAGTTTTTTACTTTCTATAAAAATGTTTAAAAGGAATATTCTTGTCATTTTCCAAATGAAGTAACTTTTACTCTTTACCAAAAATGGGAAAGGAATTTTTGTTTTAATATACATAGTATAAATGGAATTTCTCACAATTATGACCAATATATGATTTGAATATTACTTTATAAGTTTCTATGGTTATTTCCAAATTAAATTTTTTTCCTAATATTTTAGAAATTTTTAGATTTTGAATAAGTGATTTTATAATGAAAAGAGTATTTCCATCAAAAATTTCTCTAGTAATATTTTTTAATTATTTATATATATATTTAAACATCCTTTGATAGATATTATTCTTTACTTAGGATATAATATAAAGATACCATCCTCCATATTTATTTGTACGGTTTATGATCAGTTTGGATAGGGAAATTATTCTCTTTTTGTATGTTAGTTCTTCCAATATGGATAGTTATTAATTATTAAGGAATGTTGAGTAAGTTATATTATTTATTCATTTTATGAATGCATTATGCTTATTAAGTTGCTTGTGGGGCCTAGAATTACATAGCCCCATGATTAATTGATAGGTCTAATGAGACAAAATAAGTTGGGTATTTGACCAAGTCTTTACCAATTTAGGTAATATGTCTTGACATGAGGCCTTGATGGAAATTTTAAAATGTCTGGAATTATGAATTCCATAATTATAAAATTAATTATTGATTTCCATGTGATTAATAAAATAGTTATGATATCCTCATATAAGTTTCAATATCATGTTATTATTTTCATAACATTATTGGTTATTATTTATTACTTTCATGTTATTCATGCCTTATTTATTCTATGATATATTCTTATGTATGCATTTCCCTTACTAAGTATTTTATCCCACCCCTTTCTTATGTTTCTATTCCCTAGGATTCCAGGAAGTGTAATAATGACCTTTTTAAAACTATGTTGTATTTTTATGTTTTCAATTATAATATGATATTCAGGAATGTATCTAGTTTACCAAGACTATTAAACTATTCAGTCCCTTGGGATGTAATTTCTTGTATCAAGTGACATTGTAATAAAGTAATCACTAGATCTAGGTTACTATGGATGGGGTCTTAACAATATATAAATTTAATAATCATTATTAGTATATCTAAACCTATAATGATAAAAACATCATGAATGGATAAATAATTTTATTAAATACAAAATAAAAACTATATGAATGAGAATTATGATTTGTGAAGTTAGAATGAAATAAATTTATAGAATGTAAATGGGGGTAATATAGTAATTATTTGACTCTTATAAAAGATTATATAGGTGATAAAAATAACACTAATATATATATTATTAGTTTGGAATTACCAGTATATAGATAATATCAAAAAATGTTTATTTAGATTTTAATACAATATTTCATTATAAAAAAATTATTTAAAAATAAATAAATAATTTTTAAATTTAATTAAAATATACGAATTCACTTGGGAAAATTCCATTAATTATAAAGAAATTTTTTTAAAATTTATGTATTTTTATTAAATTTCATGATTTTAAATAATAATATTAATTAAATTTATTAATAAAATCTAATGTGTTATTAGTAAAATGAATTAATAACATCCAATAAATAATTAAGAAACTATAAAGAAAACTAATTTAATTATTCAAAGCTATACAAAAATATTTTTTTAAACATTGTTTTTATTATATATTATATGTTTTATTTAAAAGTTAAATTTCTCATATTTAGAGTATGAAATTTAATAAAATGTATTTTTTATATATAAAAAATTAATAAAAATTCATGAATTGATTATTAATTAGTCATTAATAATGATAAAATCATTTAATGTTAAAAAGATATATTTTCAAGAAATTTTTTTTTGTGTGTAAGGTGTTTTTTAAAACTACTAAATAATTTTTTTAATAAAATTCATTGATAGTATATATAAAAAAACAAATTATCATTAATTGAATTATTATTACTTCACAATGAATAAGAATAAATTCATTTTTATACTTAAAATTCATTTTTCTAAAAATTATTTTTTATGCCTTCTTAAATTAAAATTAATTTTTATCACCTTTCAAATTTGAATCCAATAAAATTGATTTAATATTTAGAATCATCATTGAAAAATTAGTTAATAAGGTAAATTTAATTTTTTTCATAAAAATAAGTTACTGAGATAAAAAACGAGTTACCAATAAATGAAAAATAAGGTAAAATGGTTAATTTAAAGGGTAAAATCCTAAAATATCGCAAAAATTATCTATAATGTGTGGGAAAGAGCATGATTGTACTCCCCTTATCATATCACCATTATTTTTAAACTTTTTATCCACTTTAATTGAAAATTACATCCCTTTTATTTTAAGAAATGGGTATCTTAAAAAATATAACCCCTTCGCACCTATAAAAGGAATCCTCCTCTGTTCACTTCATATCACATAATTACTTTTGTTTTCTATTAAATAATTTTACAAATTATCTCCCAAATAATCCTATCTCACATTTAGAATCTTATTTTTTCTATATAATACCCTAATTCTTACAAAACCAAAAATGCCTTCAAGAGAAGATATGATTTCTTTGTGAGTAGTGACTTCATATCCTTATTTTTCATTTATATTTATACTATAAATATTCCCAATATTAATTTATCACATTAATAAAATATAAATAATATTATCATAATTATTAAATAATGATCTTATAATAAAATAATTTCATAATCATACTCATCCATTGATTATGGCATGCTCCTATTTGGGTCAATTTAACCACCAATATAGGTGAAGGTATAAATTTTTATCAAGTATGACTATGAAAACATAATTACTAGTAATATATGATATTAATAATGAAATAATTTTTTATTTATATTTCTATAGTGGTAATATTAATATTAAACTCATTATTAATATAACACCTTATGTTAAAAAATACTCAAAAAAGCTCATTATAGATTTCATCTTTACAAACTGTACATGAAAATATCATGGAATGAACTTGGAAATTAAAAAATCATTATGAAATTTTTATTATAGTACCTTTACTGTACTATAGATTTTGAATTCAGGATCATGTTATTATTACCAAAACTATTATACTGAAATAAATAAGGATTGGTTGAAATAAATAACAAATAATCAATATAAACTAAAAATAATTAATAAATATATAATAAATGATTATGAAAATTAATATAAAATGTAATATAAATGAATAAAATTTTGAAATATATTTTAAATGAGTTTATTGTTTTTTATACTGTAATATATTGTATGCTTGAGAAAATGGGAATCTAATCTAAGGGTTTTGTTTTCCATTATTTGAGTTATAATATTTCTTCTTGAAGTTCATTATACTAAGTTGGTTATATTCTCCCATTGTATTATATTTTAATTCCACTTATGTTTTTGAGTATTTTAATTTATTTCCCATAATCCCCTTTTCAATTGATTCTTAAATCATAAAATACTATATTGTAAGGGTTTTTGCTGATACAATCTTATTTTATTATTCCATGACCTTTATTCTTTCAATTTATTCATCTATATTTTTTTATTCTATCCTATGATTTTATTATAATGTATTTACTATTTATTTTATATATATTTACATTTCTTTCTCACAACATTCTTTTTTAATGATTCTAACTCCATAAATTATAATGTTCATAAGGGTTTTTGTTAACTCAATTTCCTTTCATTGAGTTATAATCATTCTTCTTTAAATTCATCCTTATAATTTGGGTATATTATAAATTATGATTTTATTATATTGAATTATTATTATTTTATAGATATTTTCATTTCTTTCTTATAATTCACTTTTTGATTTATTATTGCATCATAAATTATGACATTATAAGGGTTTTATTGACTTAATTTTTATTATGTGGTGATAGAGCTTCATTGATAGATTTCACCATTGCATTGTCTTTTAGGGGGAGATGTGACTTTTTCTGATGTTTTTCTTAACATTTTCATCCTTTTGGACTCTCAGTACCATTAATTCCTTTGGTTCGTGCTTCCTTTAAGTAATTTTTTCTCTATTCTCAAAATGGGTTTCCTCTTTTCCTATTTTTCAAAAGATAATATCGCTTTTTTTGTGCAACAAAGAGGGATAATCCATCAACCTATTAAACAAAATTGACTTAATTACCATTTCATTAGATCATAACATTTTTTTCTTAACTATGTTTTTCTATGTTTTTTATATTCTAAAATTTCTCTATCTTATGTGGTATTTTCTCTTTATTTATGGGAAAACACATTACATTACCAAAATACCCTTTTTATTGATTTTTACTTCATAAATATGTGTTTTTATAATTGAAAAAAGTTTCACATTTAATTTTGGGTATTTTGTATCTATATATATATTTATATATATATATATATATATCTTACCAAATGTTTTTTATATTCTTATTTTAAAAGATATATGTAATGACATAGACTTTAGTAACTCGAAGTTGGTTCATACTTTATTACATTAGTATAGATACAAAGGATCAAATCACAAAGTAGCAACCAATTTAGTAATTTTAGAGAACCATATACTTACATGATAACCATTTTACATTGGGAAAAGAAAATAAGACATAATAAAAGAAAATATTCATCATCCTTGATACTCATTCAAAGGATTCATCTCTATAACCAGGATAAAGTAAAAAAAATAAGGGTGAGCACAAATAATTAGTAATGGTTAAGTAAAGTGGAGTTTATCATGACTAAATAAGTATATTCAATATGAAAAGGTAAATAAATAAACATATATTCCATTTAAATAAATTTATTATCATGATTATATAAGGCATAATCAATATGGAAATGTAAATAACTGAAAACACATGTCATTTAATAAATAACTTGAGAATGTAGTTTGGGTTTAGCTTAGTGGTAATCAACCCTTAATTCTACATGAAAAATGGGGGTTCAAACCCATTGGGAGTAGGGTACTGTAGCAGTACGGTAGCGTACTATAGCAGTGACGGCACTGTAGCAGCGGCGGGCACTGTAGTGGTGGCAGGTCACTGTAGCGGAGGCAGAGTACTGTAGCAGCGGCGGGTACTGTGCAGTATTGTAGCAGCGCAGGTACTGTAGCAGTACTATTCACATAATGGGCTTTGGGCCAAAAAAATGGGTATGTGGGCCATGTAATGGGATAAATTCTCACTGGGCCTTCGGGCTATGTAATGGGTCTCCCTCTACCCAGTTAAAGAGGCCTTTTCTTTTCTTTAACAATAATTTAGGCTTCGGCCCCAACCTTTAAAAAAATCAATAACTTGAGAATGAAATCCATTTAGAGATGATATAAATGAGAAAATATCATGGATAATAATAACTGAATTATAAATGAATGAAATTATTAATTATTAAATGTAATTATCTAATACATCATGATACCTATACTATTAAGACCTTTCACAAGTCAGTTTAAAACTATGGGTAAAAACCCATCTGATTTAGCCAACTGATTTTCATCATAAGACCTTTTGATGAGTTAAGGGGTTATCTATAACTAGGATCCAACCATAACTACATGTACAAATAATTACTCATATATATAATAAATTATTTAATTTATGAATCAATATTCCTTATCATCAAATATTCGTAATGAGTAAAGGATACGGATTTATCAAGGTTTTCCCGATAAATCAAATAAATTTCAAAGTAAACACCATATGTAAAAATGAGATACAGTTTAAGAAATAATCATATCCATCATACAATAATATATATATTTAAGAAAAAAATATTTTCCAATTAAAAATTATCATAGTAAAGTTATTTATTCAAGATAATATAAACAATCACAAAAGAAAGTGAGATTATACAATAATTTATTTACCTCTTTGGTAGATTTTAAATCGTAACCCCGTGAAAAATAAAATTTTAAAAAACATTAATAATAATGAATAAATATTTATTAATGTTAAATACATCCAATGTTAAGTATATACACTACATAAAAGTGAATATTTTCATATTAATAAATATGTCTCAATGAAATAGAAATCGATATGAAATTCATTACCTCACGCCTACCTTTGGTTGAACATGATTTATCCTCATGTATAATGGTTTTAATAATTCTATTAATTTATACCATAACCATTTTCATATTTATAATATTATATATGATCCTATTATAATATTTTACCACCAATTTTTTAATAATATTTTATTATTTTCATTGTTTCGGGTGTTAATTGTCTTGTTTTCTCATGCATGTTTTGTCATGAAAGTTATGGTTATTGTACATAGGATAAAAATAAATCATATAAAATGATAATAATGTCATAAATATCACATTTACTCAGAAGATACATTATTATAACCATTCTTAAAATTGGGGCATGGAAAATGAATCGCATCGCTTCGTGGAGACGGTAGGTCGTATGTACACACGAGCAATGATATCATTCCCCAAATGGGTGAAATGTTAAGGAATTTTATGATATATTAATTTTAAATAATTTATATCATTATATATTTATTACATATATTCATTAAATTTATCCTTATTACCTTCTATTTTATGTGTAATTGAAAAATGAATCACATCACCTCACGAGGTGGTAGTCCGTCGTACACATGAGCGACGTAATTGTATTTTAAATGGGATATAAATTAAGAAGTTATATGTGATATTATAACTCAAAAAGTATAATTATATCATAAATAGTATATATATATAATATATATATTAAACCCATCATTATAGTTTTCCATGATAGGTGTTTATGGAAGATGAGTTACATCGGTTCATGAGCCGGTAATCCGTTATACACATGATCGATTGTTTCATTTATAATTTCATGGAATAAGAGATAGATATAGGTTATTAAATTAAAATAATAAAATATAATTATATTATATATAATTTTTTATTACAAAATCATGATTGAATAATATTTTAAGGATGTGGAGGAAGAAATAAAATAAAAATGATCGTTTAAGAACATTGCCTCTTCTTCGGACGACCTCTTTAAGTTTTCACCAAAATCCTTACTAGGATGCATTTCTAAGAAAAAAAGGGATATGATATTTTGGTATGAGAGTAGATAATCTATTTGGGTAGTTATTCTCAAAAAAAAACTTTTTTAAGTGTGAATAGGGGAGGAGATGGGTCGCCTTTTATAAGTGGGCGACAGGACACACATGGAATTTTTTAAAATAATAAAATTATACCCTTGTTTTTATCAAAAGAATAAAAAATGGGTCATTATTGACCCTTATATGTGATAAAGTTTAAATATATTCATAAAATTATTGTTTCACATGTTTTTATGTCATTTTTAACCCTTATATTCTTAGTTTAACCCCAGATAAACCTATTTTTACCTTAAATTTGATAATTTATTTTTACTTTTTAACTATTTATTATGGTAAAAATTAAGTTGAACTTATATAAATTTTAATTATTAAAAATATTAAATCCATTTATTTAAATTCAATTCAAATAAGTGGCAGAACCCAATTCAAAATTATACCTATAGACGTGATGAAAAACAGGTTTCCAAAGAGAAAATTCTCATAAGTATAGATGGTTTTAATATAAAAATTAAATATGAAATTGATTTCACTAACATTAATTGTATTTATTATAATTTAATTCAACTAATTTTAGTTTTAAACCTATTTAAAATATAATTTAACTTTGTAAATAATTTAAACAAAAATTTAGTTTTCAGTAAAAATCAATATTTTTCACTACTCATCAAAAAAAAGAAACTTTTCTAAAAAATTAAAAAAATTAACCTTATCTAATTTTTATATTATGATTTAAAAAACTATTTTGATTTTATAAAAAATATTTTATAAATCCGTTAAAAATTAATTTTAAATTATGTTTTCAAAGCCCAACTAAACCACCTTTTATAAAAATATAGTTTTTCAGAAAATGTTTCATTTTATTTCATATGATTATTATTTTATTTTAAATCAATATACGAACATAATTTTCATAATTAAATTATTCCTATTCATAAACTCTAATTTAAATTATAGGTTTTAATGTTATTCTATATTATAGTTCATTTAGGCTTGCAGTTGTGTGTTCTGCATGCTATTGAAGAGATAAATTTTATTTAAAATGAAATAAATTGTAAATTCTTGTGGTGTTATATTATTCCCTCCCAAAAAAAATTAATCCTATAAATTTCATGGATATTACCCTCTAAATATATTATGGTAATTATTCTTCACTATATCTTCTATTTCCCACATTTCTTCCTCCAATTTTTGATTTCTCCTAAGTAACTTTACTAGTCAAGTCATCTGATTTATCAATATTTTCTCTCTAGTATCAAAAATATAGATGGGTTATTCATAGTAAGATAGATCATGTTCCAATTATATTTTATCATAGGTGATCACATTCATTAGGTTTGGATTTTACTTCCTTAATAATGATATATGGAGCAGATCATGCACTTTTGAGATACTTTGTGGAATTTAAAAATGGTAAGCAACATCTCGAATCCTTTCAAGGAATTTAAATGGTCAAATGTACTTAAGTGTTAGTTTCTATTTATCACCAAACCTTATGACACCCATCCATGGATATACTCTCAAGAAAACATGATTTTCCACTTAGAATTACAAATCCATCCTCTAATTGTCAAAATAACTCTTTTTTTCTACTTTGAGATTCGTTAATATGATCTTGAATAGTCTTTAACTTTATTGTTGTCTCTTTAAAAAGTTTTGTTCTTACTAGTTTCCTATCACAAACTTCATCCCAAAAAGTTTTATTACAATATCTCTTTCTAAATAATGCTTCATATGGTTCCATTTGAATACTTGAATAGAAACTATGGTCATAGGAAAACTCTACCAAAGGTAAATACTGATCTCATATACCTTGAAATTCAAGTGATAATAACCTCAACATGTCTTCCACTATATAAATATTCCTTTAGTACTTTTCATTAGTTTTAGGATGGTAAGTAGTGCACAAATGAATCTTAGTATCAAGAGCCTTCTAAATAATATTCTATAATTTTGATGTAAAACAGGGATTATAATCTAACGCGGTAAAAATAAGTGTACCATGAAGTCTTAAAACTTCATTAATACAGAGACTTTTGAGGATCTAAAGTAGTAAATGTTATCTTATAGAGAGTAAATGTTCATATTTGGTTAGGCAATCAACAATAACCCATATTGCATCATTCTTTCTATGAGACTTTGGTAGTCCTGTGATAAAGTCCATAGTAGTGTCATCACATTTCCATATATGAATAAAAATATGTTGAATGATGCCTATAGGATGATGTCACTCATCATTGACCTATTAACAAACTAATCATCTCTATATATAGTCCTAATTTTCCTACTTCATGTTATCCTGTCAAAAATGTTCCCTCAAATCCCTATACATCTTGGATCTACCAGGGTGTATAGAGAAATTCAACCTATGATCATCATCCAAAAATTCCTTTTTTTAGCTCAGGTATAGATGGAACACATGATCTCTATCTAAATTTCAAATAAATGTCTTCAAAAATTAAGCCTACTAATTTCCCATCATTCAAAGATTTAATTTTCTTATGAAATTTCTCATCATCATATTGATAAATTTTTATCATTTCTAATAAATATGGTTTCACCATAATTTGAAAAGGGATTTATGTCTCTTCTTCCTTAATAATTCCTATACCCATATTTTCTAGATCCATATACATAGGATCCCTCTCAATCCTCATTTAGTTCAAAACTCTATGATCTTTCCAACTCAATGCATCCATTATCGTCTTTTCTTTCCCTAGATGTTAGTGTATCGAGAATATATAATCCTTTGGTATCTTGAACTATCACCTTTGTCTCATATTAATATATTTCTATTAAAATATGTATTTTAAGATTTTATGTTCTATGTAAATCTCACATCTTTCACCATAAAGATAATTTCTCTATATCTTCAATGTAAATATTATATAAATCAACTCATGGTCGTGGGTTGGATATTTTTATTCATGATTCTTCAATTAACCTTATGAATATAAAATAACTTTATCATTTTTCATTTGGACATAGCCAAGTCCCTTCTTCAATGCATCTGTATATATCACAAACCCATCATTTCTAGATGGTAGATTCAAAATAGGGGCATTGACCAATATTCTCTTCAGTTCATCAAAAAACTCTTCATATTCCTTTTTCCAAACAAACTTAACCCCTTTACATGTAATTTTTGTTAATGGGTTAAAAATAGATAAAAAATCTAAGATAATTTTCAATAGTAACCTACCAAACCAATGGAATTATGTAACTCAGTTATGTTTGTTGGTGTAAGACATTCTCTAACTTCCATTATATTTGTAGGATAAACTAAGATTACATACTTAGAGACAATATTTCCAATAAAAGAAACATCCTAAATCCATAAATTACACTTAATAAATTTCACATATAAATATTTCTTTCTAAGAGACTCAATAATGATTATCAGGTGATTCTCATGGTCCTCATAGATTTTATAATGCGCCAAGATATCATCAATTAATAAATACTACAAAAAATCATCAATATATCCCTTGAATACTTTGTTTATTAGATCTATAAAAATAAAGGGCACAATAGTCAATCCAAATGGAATTACTATAAACTCATAATGTTCATACATCATTTATAAAGTTTTATTTGGAATTTATTCCTTCTTTACTCCCATTTGATGATACCCAGAATGAAGGTCAATCTTTGAAAAATATTGGGCTCCATGAATTTGAAAAAATAAATCATCAATGTGAGGCATATGGTACTTGTTATTTATTATAATATATTTCATTTCCCTGTAATCAATTCACATCCTCATGGATCTATCTTTCTTATTACTAAAAGAATAATTTCTCCCCATAGTGAAACATTAGGGTGAATAAATCCCTTATCACACAACTCCTCTAGTTTTTTATTCAACTCCACAAATTCCATAGTGTCTATTCTGTAAGGATCATCTGATGTTCGTATTATGTCAGGGATTAAATAAATGGAAAATTCAAATTCATGCTCTAGTGGATGTCAAGGTAATTCCCTCAAAAATACATTAATGTACTAATATTTAATAGGTACATCCTTAATTTTAAGGTTACCATCTCTAATACTATATTTTTTTACACTTATTCCCAGAGAATATCATTCAATAAAGCTACTAGGGGTGGATATAGACATTTCTCAGATGATGATGTATCTTCTCTAAAGATATGGAATTGTAAATATTCATTATGAATCATAATTTCCTTCTTATTACAATATAATTTTACACCATATTTTTAAATCTAGTCCATACTAATTATTATATCAAAATAAACCATAGGTATAATAATAACTTCAAAAAATAAAGAATGCTTATGTTTCATAATGGGGACTTCCTGATACATCCTTGTTGCAATGATAATTCCACTAGGAGTTTTGAATAATAACTCCCTTATTAAAGTGATATAGAAATATATAATTTTCTTTTAAAACATGGAAGATATAAAAGAGTACAAGGATCTATAATAAAATAAATCATTATATAAATTTTAATATAGGATTAAATTAGCTACCACCACATCTTTGGTAAATTCAACCTCATTTGTAGTGATCACATAATCTTGGTCATCTTCCCTTGGCCTCTTATGTGGTATATTCTATTGACACTTGGGGTATTAATTTTCATAGTACCCCATTTCCTTATATTTTCAAATTGAATACTAGTGTTTTATTTATTTCCTTTTCATTTTTTATCCTAAAAACCTTTATCTAATCACTTATAAAAAACTCTCATTCCCTTTATTCATTTCCCGATATGATTATTTCCATAGTTTTAACATGATGCAAATTTCTTCATTATCTTCTTCTTTGACACATTACCTTTTTCTTGGTGTTAATTCAACCTCATATTTTCTTGATTTCCCTTAGACATATAGGATATAGATAATTCCGTCTCCACTTTGATGGTACAAAAAACTATTTGATCATATGATGAAAAAATTGAGAGACCAACACCCTTTAGAGACTTAGCTTAATCCCTTCAAATAAATGTCTAATATAGAACTTTGTGTTTCATATGTAATCTGTAGAATACCTAGATAACCTTATATTGTTATCCTCATAATCATAAACACTTTCTTCTTAAATTTTCATTAAGATGAGTAAATTTCACTTCATTTTAGTTTGTTTCTCATGAGGGGAATATTTTTCAAATAATTTCTCCTTAAAAGATTTTCATTATGTGAGTTTTATTTCCTATTCCTCCTTAGTATTCTATATTAAAGACCACCATTGATCGGCATCAACTTTGAGAAAATACACTAAAAGTATAACCTTTTCCTTTTCATTGCATCCTAAGGCCATAAATATATTCTCAAGAGACTTAATCCATCACTCAACTACCACTAGATTAATAGTCCCAACAAATGATGGGAGAATCTATTGCATGAAGCGATCTAACATTAGAGAATCGCATTATGGAACAACAATTTTATCTATTAAAGAAATTTTATTTTTCATAATCTTATTAATCTACTATAATATATCCATGATCTCCTCAATTCCAATACCATCTGTATTGGATTCCTCAGCAATAAAATCTCTACATTGGCCACAAGTATTAATACCCTTCTTCATTCCAAGTACCATTTATAAATAATGGAATTTACTATATTATCTCATAAAATTATGAATATTAAATCATAATTTATAATTCTAAATATGGTGTGACACTTAACATAAATTAAAAAAATTATGCGTTGTTAATCTCATAATCATAAACATGATTTATTTCAGGGTATCTTTATTTTCAAATCCTTCATAATGTCCTATAAATAAAATATGAATTATCTTAATAATATCTCCTAGGTGTTTCAAACTAGGTGTTCAATAAGCCCTGTTTTTGTGCATAAAGTGGCAATCAAGTAAATACCAATACACTCTTTTCAGATTTATTACCCCTAGGTACATCTATACGAGAACCACATCCACTTTTAGTATCCAGACATGGATGTATTACTTGTAAAAACCAAATGATCTCTTCCGTACCAAAACATTATAATATCCTTAAATACTTACCCAAAAATTATATAATAGGGTTATTTTCTATAATCTATGTTTTCCTTAATCTAGTTCCAAAGGTTTCTATTAAACTTTCTCTGATACTAACTATAAGGACCCCAACTCTAGTAACCCAGATCTAGGGCCTACTTTTTTACATTGGCATAGATATAAAGGGTCAAATCATAAAGTACCAATCATTTTAGTAGTTTTAGAAAATTATATATATACATGGTACCCATTTTTCATTAGTTAAATAAAATAAAACAAAAAAAAATAAAATTATCAGCATCCTTGAAACTCATTCAAAGGAATCATCATCATAACCTGGGGAATTGAAAAACAATAAGGGTGGTCGAAAATGCTTAATAAGTGTTAAGTATATCGGAATTAATCATGAATCAATAATAATAATCAACATTGAAAGATAAATAACTAAACACACATGCCATTTAAAAAATTTGACTATTATGATTAGATAAACCATAATAAATATAGAAAGAAAAATGAATTTGGGGTGGAACTTTAGTGGTAAAACTCATAATCCTTCATCCAAAATGACTAGGATTAAAATCCTAGCTATCCCCTTGGGGATTTAGGTTGCATGAAGTGAAAAAGTCATGGTGCAGACCTGGTGACATAGGTATAGTGATGTAATCATGACACTACACTAGGCCTTCAAGCCATGTTCTTAGGCCACTTGGCCTTGGGAATAAAAGATATGTAATGGGGCTCCCTTTACCCAGATATAAAGATATATTTTCTTTTATAATAAAAATATTATTTGGACCTAATTTTTTTAAAAAAATATATCAAGGTAAATAACTAAAAATACATGTCATTTAATCAATTACATGAGAATGAAACGCATCCAGAGATGATATCAATGTGAAAATATCATAGATAATAATAATGACTGAATTATCAATAAATTAAATTATTAATTATTATAAATCATTATTTTAGGCATCATAATGTCTCTACTATCAATACCTTTCACAAGATAGTTTAAAACTATGGGTAAAAACCCATATGATTTGGCCAACTGAGTTGTCTCATGAGACCTTTCGATGCATCAAGGGGATATCTATAATAGGGACCACCCATAACTGCATATAGAAATAATTCCTCATATATAAAATAATCAATTTAATTCATGAATCAATATTTATTATCATCAAATATTCATATTGAGTAAAGGATACAAATTTATCAGTATTTTCCTTGTTAATCAAGTAACTTTCAAAGTAAACACCATATGTAAAATTGGTATAAATTTTAAGAAACAATCATATACATAAAACAATAATATGGATATTTAAGAGAAATTTAGTTTCCAATTAAAATTTATTAGAAGAAAATGGTTTTTCAAGATAAAGTAAAAAATCACAAAAGAAAGCGAGATTGTACAATAATTTTTTACCTATTTGGTAACTTTTAAATTGTAACCCCATGAATAATAAACCTTAAATGAAACATTAATAATTTTAATAAAAATTTATTCATTTTAAATATATAAAATTGGTATTATATACACCACATAAAAGTTAATAGGTTCTTATTAACAAATTTGTCTCTATGAAATGGAAATTGAGACGAAATCCCTTACCTCACACTACCCTTTGGTTGAACATACATTAACCTCATGTATAATGGTTTTAATCATGTTGTTAATTTATATAATATCCATAATAATATTTATAATAACATATATTATCCTTTTATAACATTTTACCACCTTTTTATTAATAATATTTCATTGTTTTCATTGTTTTTTGTATTAATTACCTTGTTTTCTCATGCACGTTTTTCCATGAAAGTTACAGTTCTTATACATAGTATATTAATATATAATCTATAGAATTATAATAATGTTATAAATATCAAATTTAATCATTATATACATTATTATAACCATTATTAAAAAAAATCATGGAAAATTAAATGTATTGATTCACGGAGACGGTAGGTCATACGTACGTCCGATCGATGATATCATTCCCTTAACGGGTGAAATGGTAAATATGTTTATGATATATTAATTTTATAAAATTTATATCATGTCACATATAAAACATATATATATGAAATGTATCTTTATTACCATCCATGTAATGTGTAAGTGAAAAATGAATCACATTGCTTCACTAGGCGTTAGTCTGTCGTACACACGAGCGATGTTATTATATTTTAAACAAAATGGAAATTAAGAAGTTATATGTGATATTATAATTATAAAATTATAATTACATCATAAAAATTATATATATACGTTAAAACCATCATTATATCTAACCATGAGAGGTGTTTATGGAAATCAAGTTACATCGGTTCGCGAGGTGGTAGTCCACTGTACACACGATTGACGATTTAATTTCTAATTTGATGGAAGAGGATATGGATATTGGTTATTACATGTTCATAATAACATATCAGAATATGGTAAATATTTTTTTTATTATACTATAATTATTGAATAATATTTTACGGAGGAGTAAGAATAAATAAAATAAAAACAATCGCTTAATAAAGTTGACTCACCTTCGAATAACCTCGTTAGATTTGCACTAAAATCCTTACTAGGATGGATTTGTGACTAAAACAAGGGATATTTGATATTTTTAGGGTTTTAAGTAATTTATTTTTGAATTTTTTGTCCAAACCAAATGGATTTTGAAGTTTGGATAGGGTGGGACAGGGGATGGCCTTTTATAAGTGGGGGAGAACACACATTGAATTTTTGAAAAAATATATTACACCTATGTTTTTATCATGAAAAAAGCCTCAAAATGGTTCATTTTTACCCTTAGAGGTTATAAGTTCTAAATATTTCCATAATATGGGTTTTTTAAAAAAAATTAGATCATTTATGACCCTTATCTTCTTAGTTTAACCCCCTAGTAAACCCATTTTTACCTTAACTGTGGTAATAAATTTTTACTATTTTCATTGTTTGTTATGGTTATAAATTAAGTTGAACTTATTAAATAATATATATTACTCTAATTTAAAAAATAAAATCCATTTTTTAAAATTCAATTCACATAAGTGGTCGAATCCAATTTAAAATTATACACACAGACGCAACGAAAATGCGGGTTTTCAAAGAGATAATTATCATAAGTATATATGGTTTTAATATAAAAAATCAATATTAAATTGATTCCACTGAATTAAATTGTATTTATTATAATATAATTTTACTAATTTTACTTTGTAAAAATTATAATATAATTTAACTTTGTAAATAATTTAAATGAAAACGTAGTTTTCAATAAAAATTGGTATTTTTCAATATTCATCAAAAAATAAAACTTTTCAAAAAAATAAAAATAAATCACATTAAGATAATTTTGATATTATTAATTCAAAAATGAATTTAATTTTTTCAAAAAAAAATAAAAAACTATTGTAAAATCATTTTAAATTATGTGTGTAAAGTGCGATTAAAACGCCTTTTAAAAAAAGAAAATTTTTCAAAAAAACATTTCTCTTTCTTTCAAATAATTCTTATTTTAGTTTTAATCAATAGATAACCATAATTTTTATAATTTAATTATTCCTATTCACACCCTCCAATTTAAATTCTATGTTATAATAGTGTACTATATTATGGTTCATTTAGACTTGGGGTTGCGTGTTCTGTAAGATATCGAAGAGATCAAATTTATTTAAAAGTAAATAAATCATAAAGTAGTAGGGTGTTACAACATATATTTATTGTTTTTTATACCATTCATATTTATATTTATCTATATTCAAAAATTTATTTTATAATTATGTTATTGATGTGGGTTTCTCTAAAACTGTTTAAAATCTTTAAAAAATATTTCTTTCAAATTATGTATATTTTTATAACTTCCGCTCCATATTTATTATACTTTACCTTTAGGTATTTTTAAAGTTTCAATTATTGGGTATTATTTTTTAAAATAATGTTTTAAAATCATTCTTTTTACACTTTAAAAATTATTTTAAAAGTGGCACGTAATTCTTTTACAACAAAGTTACTAAAAATTTAAAAAAATATTTTATACATTCACTTTTATTTTCCTCTCATTCTAATAATGTCTCGTTTTTAATGAAAATATTATAAATTTTAAAAATATTTACAATTTGTTTTTGAAATACTCTTATCTTAATTTTATTTCATAGAAATGATGCTTAAGTTATTTTTTCCTTATTTTTGATTATTTTAAATATTTGAAAAATCTAAAGAAGTGTTTTCTTAATTTTTCTATAATTTATCTTTTTATGAAGTATTTTTCACCCATGTCAATAATATTTTATATTCCATATTCCAAATGATCCATATTCTATATTTATTCTCATTATATATATTTATCAAGTGTCTCCTATCCCAAAATAGTTCATTGATTCATTATCAACACTGTTGTGTATCAATGGTGATGAGGAAATAAAATTTATATGAGGGTATTGATGCATATCAATCATTTTATTTCCTTATCAAAAAAGTTTCATAAAGATTACCTTTCTGATAGTGACTTTCTCTAGTGATTACCCTGCTACTCTATATTATAATTAAAGGGTATTCTCTTAGATAATCTTACCCTTCGATTTATAGGGGAAAACTATTTTAATAACCATATACCTCATTATAAAATATAGTTTAAATACCATATACTTAATTATTCTAATTTAAGTTTATTAACCTAGGTATCTTCTATCAATATTTGGATGATTATTATCTAATGAATGTTTATATATAGACCATTTTATTAATGGGTGGATAATGCTATGAATTATAATTAATTCATGTGGATGGCATAAATATAGTTTATCATTATGTGATGGTTGAATTTGATATATCTCTCCAATTTATTAGGTAAATATTTATATCTCATGATATTACTATGCGATGTGAGTAATAATTCTTGATACATAATTTTATAGGAAACAAGTGGTTAATCTCAATCCAATATGGGATTTATGTAATAAATTATTATCCCTTATTTTTATGGTAATGGAGAGTGAACCCAATCCACTCGGTTATAAGACTTTGTATACAATGTGATTATGGTCTTGGTAGTTAACCTTGACATAAGAGACAATTTCCTATGCTTATGTATGTGCCATATTCTTATGCTACTTTTTATGTTATTGAGTGTACCAATGTTATGTTTTCATGTCTCATGATTATAATTTCATGTTTACAAATTATTATGTCATGGTATAATTTATGCATTCCTTATAATCCTTTTTTGGTTCTATGTTCCTATGTTAAGATCAATGTTATTATATTATTCATTTTGATCAACTGTTATAATCCAAATATCTTTTTAATATGGTATTTCTCCCCTTTATATGTTCTCTCTCATGTTTATAATCTAACCCACTATGAATTATTGATATTTTTTCCCTTATAGAACATTTGAGATCACTCCTTTCTTATATTTCCCCATTTTTTTAATATCTTTTATTCAAGGATATGTTGAGAAGAGATTTATGTGTGGGGAATTTTTTAGAAAGAGGTGAAAGTTATAATGAGTAATATTATGGTCATTTATCTAATCTATAAAGACACTAAAAATTTGTGTCCTGGGTGTGTTTTTTAATATTCAGATGATATGTATAATCATGTAAAATTTTTATGTCATATCAGTTGGTATAAGAGTAAGTTTCTAAAGTTTTTATTTATATTATTGGATTTGGTAGTATAGTACTAGGGAACTTTAACACCACTATCAGCATGACACCTTTTCTGGACCTATATGGGAGACCCTTTAGGTATCCCCTATTGGATTTGATTCCCTATAACTAACTAATTAGTTATATTTATTTCCTGTATATTAAAATTTGTTAATATTTATAAATATATTATAATATTATGTGTATTATTTTGTGATACATTAATGTGATAATGACCTTAGAGTATTTTTTACATCAAAAGGTCATATTAATTATCTATAATGATAAGAACCTTAAAATTATATGATGATATTTTTAAATACATGCTCTATGAATAGATTCCATCTATATAATTATATATATATAATGTAGGTTATCAAGTGTTAGAGGTTTATAATACGTAGAGAATATTTCACATGAAGTTCTCACATAGTAATCTTCAAGATAAGGTCATGAGAAAAGACCCACCCATAATAATTCCATATGTCATATATATCATTGGATATTGGTATATAAAAACATGTGTATTGGTCTATATACTTGATATTATTATAAATTTAAATCATGAATCACATACATTTATATATTGATGAAAATAGTGATGACATATTCTCACTGTGAGGTAGAATATGTTGGGTCTGTCATGAATGATATGTAATTAATGAAAAAGTTAAGAAAATATTTTTCTGTTACGATTTTATGGAAGTAGATATCTCATTCCATTTTATTATAATGGAACTATCTGATTAATTATATGTCCATGGAGGTATTATCAGTGAGATCATTTTAGGAAATTCAAAGAAATATATGTAAAACATATAGGTTGATAACACAATTGATGAAAACACTTTTGATATATTACAATAAATGGATTATATTACATGGTGAGAATCCATAGGAGGTTACTTTCATTGCGACATTAACTTATTTCTATAGGGGTTCCTTTACATGTTGTTAGACCCAGATTTTCGACTTTAGGTTGTTTAGACTAAAACCACTTAGAAAGAGGCCTATAGGGTCACACACTGAGTGTATTTAGAACCTCAGTTAAATTATATTTTAATTTAATATTAGAATAATATTATTCATAATATCTGAGGAATAATAATTATTTAGGTTATGTTAATTAAAAATATTATGTCGCCAATTATTTGAAGTAGTGTAATTGTGAGTTGAATATTAAATAAATATTTAATAACTAGTTTAGTGAATATAATATTTATTAATTTATAAAATTATAAATACAATTATATTTATTTATTTAAATATATATTTATTATTCAAGGTTTGATAAATATCGATTTAAATAAATATTGTAACACCCTAAGATTTAAAAAAATACTTATTTTCAATTTGTTGGTCGGAGTAGATAACTCAAGAAAGGGGGTGAATTGAGTATCTATAAAAATTTCTGTAAAAATTGGTTCTTTAAAATAACATCCCCCTATTAAAATAAGATCAAAGTCAGTTTTTAGTGAATTTATATAAGTCCTGAAAGTTCAATTAGTTTCTCAAAAGATTTATTAGTTCTTAGTTTTACCAATATAAAGATTAGTCAAACTTTTGAAACTAATCTACTGATTCAAAATAGATATAAATACTTTCTAAACTAACTATCAAATTTTAGTTTATCTTAATGTGAAAAATACATATCAGATTAAAACACAAGACAAACAACATAGCGGGTAAAACAAGAGGTTCAGTCTCAAGCTGAGACTTAGTCCTCTCCACTTGGTGATCACCTACCACCAAGAAGTTTATATTAATAAACTTTTGATCCACACCCTGGATCGGGATTCACAATAGTACACAGGGTTATCTAGGTCACACTTGAACTCTACCATAGTTATTCACAGGAAAACTATCAAACAGATCATAAAGGATCTCTTCTACAATTCTACGTGGGATACAAGAGTAAAAAGGAATTGAGAGTGAGGATATTTTATTATCCTTCAGTTATGCTCAGGAGACAGTGTGTATGAAAAAAATAGATGCACACACTTCTCAAAAAGTAAACACAAGAAAACAACCGAGTTATAAAAGTAAAATAGAGTTTAGAAATCTTTGTGTGTTGTGAAGTAAAGCTCTGGACTCATTGGATGTATAGAAAATGATATTTGAGTCCTCTTCTGGAAGTTGTCTTCAGAACAGAGTATTGTAGTCTCTGTAATCTAGTTTCTAGGTGTGTAAATGTTCGGCTCTTCTTTTTTAGAAGGTTTAGAAAGCTTTAGCAGGTTGTTTCTTGTAAACCTTCTTGTGAACTCAAGCTTCGAGTTCCTATCTTTGAAAAATCATGCATATTCGCACAGTTTGTCCTTTTGGTTTTTGCAGTGTGTTTTCCGAGCGAGATACCATTCTTTAAGGTTGAGCTTGTAATCCCTTTATAGTTCACGGTTCACTAGGAAAAAAGATCTCCCCACGTGCATGTACCTCGTACTGTCTACGTATTGTCCTATAGATAACATTAAATAATGTCAGAAACATTAATTTGTCTAAATATTACTGTTAGAAATAAATTTGAATTAATAAATTTGAAACAGTTATTTATGACTATGGGTGAGTCATTTGCATCGGTCTATCATATTTGGTTTTTCATCTTCGTCCTATCATCTTCGTTTTGTTAACATTGGTCTGTCATCTTCGGTTTTTCATCTTTGGTGTGTTAACATCGGTCTATCATCTTTGGTTTGTCATCTTCGGTGTGTTAGCATTGGTCTATCATCTTCAGTTTGTCATCTTTAGTGTGTTAACATCGGTCTGTCATCTTCAGTTTTTCATCTTCAGTGTGTCGACTTCGGTGTGTTATCTTTGGTGTGTCGACTTCGGTTTGTCAAACATCAATGTGGCAAACATCGGTGTGTCGATCATCGATGTGTCAAACATCAGTGTGTCTAACATCATTATGTCAAACAACTATCAGTGCTAGGGACTCTAAAAATCTTATAAAGTGTCTATCTTATACGTAACATTACTAGACAAAGAGACATCCAAAAATACATGTAAAAATACACTTGTAAACTTATTGATTCATAAATATGGGTAATTGACTTATTTAAGTATATTGTTCTGTATGAAATAATTGATTTACATAGATATATTAAATGGAATTAAAGAGTAAAATCTGTAGATTGAAATTATTTGTGATTATGAAAACTACCATATCATAGAGGGTCCAACAATCTCACCCTTTTTTATAATCAAAAATTATGGAATACATGAAAATATAAAGAATAGGAAAAAAGATAACTAGACATAGTTGTTTGAGTTTTTAAAACAAAGCTCCCCCTCAATAAATGGATTATGATGAGTATATTCTATGTGTCCTATACTAGAAATTCTCCCCCTTAAATTAATAATGTATGCCTCTTCATTCTCCCCCTTTTGGGATTAGAAAAAAAAAGAAAATCAGAAAGTAAGAGGAGAAATATCATAAAATAAAGACACCATAAAAATTTCCATTAATAAGTAGAAGAGTAAAGGCCAAAAAAAGAGAAAATCTCTATCAAAGATAAAATCCATCCCTAAGGGTTTGGCTTCTGAGGATATTTTCCTTTATCTAAAGGATATGGGGTAGGATGAGAAGGTTTGGGAGTGGCATAGGGAAGAGGCGGTCTAAAGATAACACCAGGTAGGGAAACACTTATAGGAACATTGACTGCAAGACTAAGCCTTCTCTCTGATAACACGCGACTAGGATATTGCTCTATAATGACTGGTTAAATATGGGAAAGAGCCTAAGAGACGGACATTGGAGTAGGAGGCTGAGAGGGACTACCAATGGAAGCAGCAGGAGGAACCACAATTGCTTCAGCTTGAACATGCAGATATGTCTTAAGAAGATTGATGAAATCATTAATAATTTCACCACCATATTGCATAGATTTCTCAAAGTCATCCTTATTACCCATGAATTTATTCAAAAAAGTGGTAAAATCATTCAATTGAGTAACTTGTTTCTTGAACTCTTCTATGACTGGAGGTATTCTGAGATTTTATACTAGAAACTTAAAGCTATTTATCAAATCATGCTTGGTATAAATCTTAGTAAAGTACTTATCTACTTTCTCTCTAATCTCTTTCTGAGTAGCAGAGGCTTCATTTGTGCACTGCCTTACCATATTATACACAAGGTCTGTATTTCAATGAACCTTTTCAAGATTTTATTTGTCTGAAACACTCTAAAGATTTTGGAGTTCCTCTCTCATCACAACCTTGAGAGACTCCAAATCAGCAATAGCACCTTTCCCACTCCAAGAACTGGAAGGGCCAGTAATCATTTTTCCAATCTCATATTTTAATTTCTTCAGATCTATACTTAGTAGATGAGACACAAAGTTCCTAAGAACATCTAGTATACCACTAAAGGAGGCATTGAAATCATAGGTTATAGAATTTAACTCATTTCTCATCTTTCTTACTTCTTCTCTTAGCAAGATATTATGCCTAATACTGGTTTCTGCTGTGGTAATGAGATTTTGTTGAATCACCTGGATCACCATCCTTTCAATATTTATTGCATCTACATCTGAAATACCGATTAAAGTAGAGGATTCACTTATGGATCCATTGAGGCTTTCACTAACTCACATATATCACTTTTGAATTGATCCAAATCAGCCTTAGTGACATAGTCACTAGACGTTTTCTATGCTACTGGCTCTACTAGTGGAGATAAAACTGGTGGAACAGGTTCTGATTCAGCTTGGGCTTGTGGAGTAGGAGGAGGAGGCACCCTCTCTTCATTTGAGTTATATTTCAACCCAAAAAAAATGTATCCTGGATCATTATTCCATTCTCAATTACAGGTCCAGTCTCTTGGCTCAACAGTATTAATCTTAGTCCTTAATCCTTGAGGCTCAGGACCAATCTCAACTTCATCAGCTTCTTTATCCATTCCTCCTTCTATAATAACATTTCTGGGTACAAGAACCAACTGAACTTCAGGTTCTGCATGCACTCCAGCCACTTCAACTTTACCAGGCACTTCCTCAATTTGAGGCACTTGATCCTCAGCTTCTTCTTCATGGTCACCAACTATAATTTCATTCAATTTCTGAATGATGTCTTGATTTTCATCATTAGGATGGGGTGATCTATCCTCATGACCAGCATCTCTATGATTAACATCTTCATGTTCAACAGGCTCAGCACCATTACCAACTCCATGTACAAACTCCTCACTGGATCTATCAACTACTTGTTGTTCCACTTTCAAAGAATCACTTATATGCTCACCATTTCCTCCTTCATCATCATCATCATAATCATCAAAATCCTCATCTGATTTACTTACATAACATTCAACTCCAGTAATATTGGTCTCTTCCTCATCCTCATCACTTAACAAAGATTCTCTCGTGGGTAAGTTCAAAGGTGGACTAGATGGTCCATAAGACATGTCCTTGGGGATTTCAACAATATCAGGATCACTCATGTCATTAAAAGGAGATCCTTATTCTCTTGGAACTTTATTCTCAGCTTTATTATCAGAATAAACAAGTTCTTCTCCTGGTTTGAGACCTGGATCAACTTGATCCTTTGGTCTGGTAGGATGGTCAATTGAATTGAAATCCTCATGTAGCCTTTCCTCATCACCTACCTAACATTTCTTCCATGGGTTCTAGAAGATCTTAATTCTTTTAAAAATATATTTTTGAAGACAGAAACCACTACATGAACTTATCACTTTATCTTCATCTTCCACACATCCTAACTTTTTTAACATGGCAGAGATCATCCTCGGATAGTACAAACATGTTTTATTTTTGGATGGATTTATCAAATCAGATACATGCACAATTAGATACCTAAATAGGCTCACTTTTATCCCATGTTTCAACAGATAGATCATGAATACATCCTAATACTTCACAGCAGAAAAATATCCCTTCCTTGGGCAGATTTGATATTGAATAAACTTAAAAAGAAACTTTACCTCTTCTTAAAACTCACTTAAAATAGTCCTCCTAGATTATCCATTTCTAGTGAGCTCCTTCAAAGAATATTCATAAGATAATAAATCATAGGAAGGTGGAATTTTACCCGGATAATCAGCATAGACACCTTCATAAGGCATCTCTAAGAACTCAACCCATTCCTTAGATGAGAAATCTATTTCCTTTCCCTTTAATATTGACTTCATCCTTGTTTCCTCAGCTTCATCCAAAGATATCTTCAAATGTCGATAAAATTCATGTACTAGCTGGGGATATTAAGGCCTTTCATTATTAGAGAACCAGCTTATCCACCCTTGAGATTCCAGCACTCTTAATAAAAATGATTTTCTTGATAGAAGCCTCTCAGCAGATACTTCCTTATCAGCTGTAACCACTCAGCTTTCTAAGATTGATTTTGCAGTCCCACTGGACTCACCTTTCTGACACTTAGTAGATGGATATTTTCTTGTCTCTTCTATAGCGTGCTTGGTCCTTTCCATTTCAAGGTTTCGGATTCCAACAGAGTCTAGAGGTTGAGGGTTGAGAGATAGAGTGAAAAAGGGTAGAAGGATTTATGGCAGTGGGAAGGTGAAAGGTCAGGATAGATCGAACTTAATATATCATTTAGGTATTGTAAATCGTAAAGCATAAAATTTAAACATGGAAAAAATAATACCAAAATAGTGTCTTTTTATTTAAAATAGATCGAATTACAAAAGTATACTTAAATACATCGGTGTTAATGAATCGGTATTACATGATCGGTTTCAGGGATCGGTTTCACAAGATCGGTTTCACAAGATCAGTTTCACAAGATCGGTTTCACAAGATCAGTTTCACAAGATCGGTTTCACAAGATCGGTTTCACAAGATCGGTTTCACAAGATCGGTTTCACAAGATTGGTTTCACAAGATCGGTTTCAAAGATTGGTTTGTCAAGATCGATTTCAAAGATCAGTTTCCAAGATTAGTTTGAAAAGATCAGTTTCAGGGATCGGTTTCAAGGATCGGTTTCATGATATCGGTTTCATGAGATAGGTTTCATGAGATCGGTTTCATGAGATCGGTTTCATGAGATCAGTTTCATGAGATCGGTTTCATGAGATCAGTTTCAAGGATCAGTTTCAAGGATCAGTTTCAAGAGATTGGTTTCACAGATCAGTTTCAAGGATCGGTTTCATGGATCAGTTTCATGAGATCAACTAAATTATCATTCCTAGTTCATGTTTGATGTAATTCATTCTATCATAGTTTAAAGGTTTAGTGAATATATCATCAAGTTGATTCTCAGTCCCAATAAAATCAAAAGTTATATTACCTTTATTATAATGATCTCTCAAAAATTGATGTCTTACATCAATATGATTTGTTCTATAATGAGAAATTGGATTCTTAGAAATTTTAATAGCACTTGTGTTTTCATAGTTTATGGGGGTATGTCTGAATTGAAATCCATAGTCTAATAAGGTGTGTTTCATCCACAAAATTTGTGCACAACAACTTCCAGTAGAAATGTATTCTACTTCAGCAGTTGATAATGCAACTAAATTTTTCTTTTTACTACACCATGATATTAGAGATTTTCCTAAAACGTGACATGTTCCTGAGGTACTCTTTCTATCTAACTTACATCCACCAAAATCAGTATCTGAATAGATAACTAAATCAAAAGGTTGTCCTTTAGGATAGAACAATCCTAAATTAGTTGTATACTTGAGGTATTTTAAAATTATTTTAACACCATTTAAATCTAACTATTTTGGGTTTGCTTGAAATCTCACACACATACACACACTAAATATAATATCTGGCCTACTACCAATTAAGTACAGCAAACTCCTAATCATTCCTCTGAAAGCAGTTTGATCAACTGATTTTCCATTATCATCAAGATCCAACTTACGTGTAGAAATAATAGGGGTTTCACAACTCTTAATGTTATCAAAGCCATATCTTTTCAAAATATCTTTTTTGTACTTACTTTGATTTAAAATAATACCTTCTTTATTTTGAAATATTTGAAATCCAAGAAAATATTTAAGTTCACCCATTAAACTCATTTCAAACTCACTTTGAATTATGTTTGAAAAATAATTACATAAGGAATTTTTAGAAGATCCAAAGATAATATCATATACATATATTTGGTCTATTAAAACTTCATTTTGAAATTATTTTTATAAATAAAGTAGGATCTGCAAGTCCTTTTGTAAAACCTTTAGAAATAAAAAAGTTACTAATCCTTTCATACCAAGATCTTGGAGATTGTTTCAAACAATATAAAGATTTCGATAATTTGGAAACATGATTTGGAAAATGTGGATTTTTAAAAACTAGGGGTTGCTCAAAAAACATCCTCAATTATATAACCATTTATGAATTATGACAATCCTGCTTTTTATTACAACTTAAACATGCTTTATTACATAAAACTTCACTTGATACAACAAAGAAGATCGAGAGGTTTAGTGTCTTTGGGGCTTAGGATCATTACATAAAAACTTTAAACTTGAAATACAACATCTTTATTTAAAACTTCCTTTACATGACCACTACATTCCTTCGTACTTAGCATTGCATGGGATAACCTGAGGACATGCATAAGAAAAGGGTGAGCTATAAAGCCCAGTAAGGGAGTACACAATGAATAACATGAGGAGTACAATACATGTTAGGCAATAGGCATATCAATAGAGCATAAGAAAAATATGAACAAAAAGTCATGATAAAGCATGATAATCATAACATGGAAATGTGGCAACAACACTTAACATTGAATTAGCATGAGCCAAGGCTCATTGCACATGGAGCATGAGTAAACCCTCATTGCACTTGAAGCACGAGTAAACCCTCATTGCACTTGAATTAGCATGAGTAAACACTCATTGCACATGACGTATCATGATACTATACTTTACCCAATGCATTGAAGCGCTATAAAGGGCGCACCCTTCTTAAACATTTCATTTCATGCATAAGTGTGCCACATGGATCATAAAACATGGATTCATAAACATAATCATTTATTCCAAGATAAATTAATGTGGAATTCATACATGAAACTTTATAATCAATAAGTAAATGTGCATAAAGGTGAATACCCTTGATGGAGAAATGGGCATGGTATTCACTACACAATGATATTGGCTTAGAAAATCGGTGTGATTTCAGCAGCGTAACGGCGTGACATAAGAATTCATAAAAAAGGTTGATGAGAGAGAAAGGGGTTACTCATCATATTTACATGTAATGGACAGTAAGGAGGTCATATAGATACATGTCCCAACAATTTAAAAGGAATTTAGATTCATGATACAAAAGTATTGCTTGAATATAAAAGAGGAGAAAAAGGTTGCTTTCGGAATTTCGGCATAGTAACGGGTGTACATGGGAGGATTTTAATGAGAGAGAAAGGGGTATCCCATCATTAAAACAATAATAGGGAAGTATGGGAGAGGTGAGAAACCATACCCCAACATTCATAATTGAAATTAAAAGGGCAATACAACTTAAAGAAAATTGACAAAAATGAGAAAGGAAGAAAACCCCTTACTTGGAAGTGTACTTCCAAAGGCTAGAGAGAGGCTTGAGAGAGGCTTCTTGGGAGCTTGGGGCACCTTGGGAGGATTCCAGAGAGAGTAGGGCAGAGGTTGGACGAACTTAAAGGGATTTTAGTGATGAGGAAGTGGGAGCTTGGGTGGGTTTATATAGGAAAGGTGAGAGAATTCTTTATTATTTAGGTTTGGGGCCCCTTATATTAAAATAATCCAAACCACAAACCATCCCATGGTATTTGCCCATGTTTTCTGGAAAAGGAAAGAGGAAAACAATATTTTACAAGGCCAAGGTCCGAACTTATTAAAAAATTTGGATTGCTTATGTGGAGGTGAGTCACACTCCCATGGAAATTAATTTAAAAAGGCAAAGTGTTGAATAAGTCTTGAGGGCTCAATTAATGCTTTGAAAAGTAAGTCAAACAAACACAAAACCTCATTATTTTAATGATAAAACACATATTGGCTGAACATAAGGATTATGTTATTTTATTACATCACCATTGGGTCATTATGATGTCATAAAACACATTATATATTTAAATGGTATTTAATTTTTACCCAAAAAATTGACTGTCTCAGAAAATTATGAAAAATTCACCATTGGATAATTTCGACGTCCTGATTCCAAAAATAATATTTATTTTATATAAATAATTTTCTAAATATGTGAATTTTCACTTTTAAAATAAAAACCGACATTTATAAAAAAATTCACGGGTTTTGACAGAAATGGATTTCAAACCTTAATAAAAAATTTAATTGCATTCATAAAATTATAAGATCATTTATACTTCATAAAAAATTAATTTAATATTAATAATAATATTTTATTAAAATATTATTTAATTCAAAAATCCTTTAATTTAATAAAATATAATTCTTAATTAAATAATAACTAAAAACACCATTTGTACTTTAAAAACTAATTACAATGTATCAAAAATGACTATAAATTATATTCATTATTATATACAAAAATAATGTACATGAACATGGTGCTACTTATTTGTTACATAACCCCTTAAAATAGCCGCATAAGACCTAAGGTTAAGGTGTGCAATGGTGACAGACTCTTGGGGCGGCTCGGATAACATCGCTCGAGTGGTAATTTCAATCAACTTCCACTTTTCCCGTAGACGATCACGTTCGAGCTTGACTTGATGAAGCTCGGCTTGGTCTTGGTCAAGGGAAAAGCCCAAAGATGCCACCTCTTTTCCGAGCTCTGACAAATGGGCTTTGTAAGGGGAAATTCTACTAGATGAGGCCATCACTTCCTTTGTTTGAGTAGAAATGGGTTCGTTAAAGCCTTATATTTATACTACTCATATGATCACTGTTCAATAGCTATAAAAGTAACGGTCACAAATCTTAACGTAAAACTAAAGAAGTTGACATCTTATAAAAACATTTTTCATAAAGAAACATTTAACAGGATCAAGAGGGATTTTCTATTAATGAAACTTTGGGTCGTTACAATATTCCCCTCTTAAGAAATTTCTCCCTCGAAATTTTCCTTTTCCCACACTAAAACAAATGTGGGTAACTTAACTTCATCATATCCTCCGACTCCCAAGTTGCTTCTTCAAACTTGTGGTTTCTCCACAACACCTTGACGAGGGGCATTGTCTTATTTTGTAGAACTTTTTCTCTACGATCTAAGATCTTCACTGGTTTCTCCTCATAAGAAAGATCGTCTTCTAATTCTACCACCTCGGAAGAGAGTACATGTGAAGGGTCTGGTATGTACTTCCTTAAGAGGGATACATGGAAGACATCATGCACCTTGGCCATAGTAGGTGGAAGTGCTAGTCGATAGGCCACAGCCCCAACACGATCAAGAATCTCGAAGGGGCCGATGTACCTTGGACTTAACTTCCCTTTATTTCCAAACCTCATGACCTTCTTCCACGGAGATATGCGTAAAAATACCATGTCTCCAACTTTAAACTCAAGGTCTCATCGACGATTATCTGCATAACTCTTCTGTCGACTTTGGGCTGCCTTGATATGCTACTGAATGGTTTTCACCTTCTCCACCATTTCTTCGACCATTTCTGGTCCAAGCAGCTTACGTTCACCGACCTCATCCCAACATGCTGGTGTTCTAAACCTTTTCCCATATAGGGCTTCATATGGTGCCATTTGGATGCTCGAGTGGAAACTATTATTATAAGAGAACTCAACTAGAGGAAGATGTTGATCCCATCCTCCTTTAAAGTCCATTGAGAACGCTCTCAACATATCCTCAAGTGTTTGGATAGTCCGCTCGGATTGGCCATCAGTTTGAGGATGATAGGTCGTACTGAAGTTCAGTTCAGTATTCAGAGCTTGTTGAAGACTCTTCCAAAACATAGAGGTGAATCTTGGATCTCGGTCAGAAACAATAGATAGTGGTACTCCATGCAACCGTACCACATCCCTGATATATATCCATGCCAGTTTATCCAAAGAGAAATCCTCTCGAATAGCAATGAAGTGTGCAGTCTTTGTAAGACGATCCACAACAACCCAGATTGCATTTTTGCCTTTGGATGTCCTTGGAAGTCCAGTGACAAAGTCCATGGTGATGTTCTCCCATTTCCATTCTGGTATGGGCAATGGTTGCATCATCCCCTTAGACTTCTGCCTCTCTTCCTTCACTTGCTGACACACCAGGCACTTTGATGTATATTCAGCGATCTCCTTCTTCATATTATCCCACCAAAAGTTTTCTCGGAGATCTCGATACATCTTTGTTCTCCCTGGGTGAATAGAGAAATTTTAACTATGTGCATCATCCAAAAGTTCCTTCTTCAGCTCCGAACTTGATGGAACACATAGTCTTTTCCCAAACCTCACAATTCCTTCTTCATTAACATTAAACTCTGAGGATTTTTCCTTTTTGATAGCTTCCACTTTTTCTTGGATTCCCACATCATCCTTTTGAGCATCCTTTAACCTTTCCAAAAGAGATGGTTGAGCAATCATTTGTGAAAGGATTGATGATGTTCCCTTCTTTATGATTCCCACGTCCATATTCATCAAGTCTAAGAAGATTGGATCCTTCTCAATTCTCATCATTGATAGAATCGTTGGATCCTTTCTACTTAGGGCATCCGCCACCTTATTCGCCTTCCCAGGGTGGTAATGTATTAAACAGTCATAATCCTTGATGAGCTCTATCCATCTTAGCTGGCGCATATTAAGCTCTTTCTGTGTGAATATATATTTAAGACTCTTGTGGTCAGTATATATCTCACATTTCTCTCCATAGAGATAATGCCGCCATATTTTCAAGGTAAATATCACCACCGCCAACTCCAGATCATGCGTTGGATAGTTTTTCTCATGGATTTTCAACTGCCTTGAGGCATAGGATATCACTTTATCATTCTGCATCAGCACACATCCTAAGCCCTTCTTCGAAGCATCACTGAATACCACAAAAAGCTCCCCACTTGTGGGTAAAGTGAGCATGGGTGCAGTGATAAGCCTCCTTTTCAACTCCTTAAAGCTTTCTTCGCATTCATCACTCCAAGAAAACTTTACTCCCTTTCGAGTTAGCTTGGTAAGAGGGTTGGAAAATCGTGAGAAATTTCTCACAAATCATCGATAATATCCAGCTAACCCCAAGAAGCTACGGATATCAGTTACCGATGTTGGCCTCGGCCATCCCTCAATTGCATCTGTTTTGGAGGGGTCCACAGATATCCCATTGCTTGTGATGATATGGCCCAAGAATGAGACTTCCTTCAACCAAAACTCACACTTTATGTACTTTTAATAGATCTTCTCCTTGCGCAAAGTCTCTAGTACAGTTTTTAAATTCTCCTCATGGTCCTCCTTGGTTTTGGAGTATATTAGAATATCATCTATAAAGACTACCACAAATTTGTCAAGGTAATCTCTAAAGACTCTATTCATCAAGTCCATGAATATTTCTGGAGCATTGGTGAGTTCAAAAGTCATTACTATGAATTCATAGTGCCCATACCTTGTACGAAAAGCAGTCTTGGGGATATCTTCCTTCTTCACCCTTACTTGATAATATCCCAACCACAAGTCCACCTTGGAGAAGTATTGTGCTCCACACAGCTGATCAAACAAGTCATCGATTCTTGGGAGAGGATACTTGTTCTTTATCGTTATTTTGTTAAGTTCACGATAATCGATGCAAAGCCGCATTGACCCATCCTTCTTCTTGACGAAGAGGACTGGTGCACCCCATGGTGATGCACTTGGGCATATAAACCCTTTATCCAGATACTCCTGTAGTTGTTTCTTCAGCTCTTCAAGCTCAACAACAGCCATTCTATATGGATTCTTGGATATTGGTAGCGCCCCAGGTATAAGTTCAATTGAGAACTCAACATCTCTTCTTGGAGGAAGACCAGAAAGTTCCTAGGGAAATACTTCAGCGAATTCCCTCACAATAGGCATTTATTCAAGGGTGGTTTCTTCCTTGGACTCAATCATCTGATCCAGATATGTGTGCTCATAAGGCAGTAATATCCATTCTTGAGATGATGGAGCTAAAGGAGATTCATCTTCCTCCTGACACTTGTAAAGAATCGGGGGTCGATTCTCCATATGGAGTGTGATTTCCCTCTCCCGACAATTTATGTTGGCTCTATATAAGGAAAGTCAATCCATGCCAATAATTGCATCAAATTCCACCAAAGTTAGTATGACGAGGTTCGCCGGGAAATTCAATCCACATATTATAACATGAGAGGACTTATATTCATGGGATGCAATGATTGCCCCATTTGTCGTACTCACCGACATCTTTACTTCCAGGATTTGTGGTGGTGCTGGGATTGTTCTACTAAACATTCGAGATATAAAAGAATGCGTAGAACCTGAATCAAAAAGTATGTTCGCTATTCTTGAATGAATAACTAGTGTACCTGTCACCACTTCGTTGTCGGGGTTCACTTCGGTAGAAGTGATAGCAAAATCTCTTCCTTGCTGTCTTGGAGGTTGTTGGTTGCCTCCGATAACCCTTGGATTAGGGCACTGATTCGCAAAATGACCCGGTTCTTTGCATTTTTATCATTGAACAACGCGTTGAGGTTTGAACGGAGCGTTCCTCTCCTATGTCGCAGCCGCGGGTCCTTCTTGCCGACAGTTAATAGCTAGGTGCCCTTCTCTTCCACACCTAAAGCATTTTCTCGTCCCCCTAAGGCAATTTCCAGGGTGCTTCTTTCCGCACTTTTGGCAAGTGGGGTGCTGGAACTTCTTAGCACCGTTGGATTTATCCATCGGACCACCAGCATTGAAGTCCACCTTCCGCTTCTTGTCCCCATGATACCCATGTGATTCTTCGATCTCCATTTCAACCTTGAGGGCACATCGGACAATTTCCTCATAGCTGTCGAAGTCACGGATCGCTAATGCTTTCCGCAAGCTAGGCTTCAGTCCACCAAAGAAGCGGTCAACCTTGCATTCGGGGGTAATGACAAAGCCGGAAGCGTATCGTGAAAGCCTTGTGAAGTTTACCTCGTATGCTCCCACAGATTCTTCATCTTTCTGCTTGAGGGAAAGGAAGTACCTTTCCATCTTAAGACGGAGGGTGCGTGGAAAATATTTATCGAAAAACATCTTCCGGAATTCCTTCCATTCCAAAGCCTCGATCTCCTCCTCAGGTTTTGTATTTTTGATCAACGTCCACCATTGATCAGCTTCACCCTCCATACGATAAGCCGCCAGGAGAACCTTCTCTTGTTCAGAACATTGAAGGATAGAGAAGATATTTTCAATGGAGTTGATCCATTGCTCAGCGATCATGGGATCAGATGATCCACTAAAAGTAGGAGGCCTTTGTCTCACGAAGCTCTCGATAGCAACTTGTTCTTTCTTAGGTTAGGTTGAACGTTCCTCTTGACCCGTGATTCTATTCAAAACTTTAGTTAGCTGAGAGAGAAGCGTGACAAAGTTCGTGATTCCCGCTCCCATTGGATTGGGCATCTCATTAGTACAATCATCACACTGATCTTCACAACGGTTGTTATCCCTAGTTCTCCTATTACCGGCCATTGGCTGGAATAAAAGGAAAGTTAGGGGTAACACATAAAGGGTAATCTAAAGACAAAAGTTGATGACTTATAAATAAACTTTAATCTCTTTAACTCATGAGTCTATAAGATTCAATCCAGGCTTTTCATGATCTTCCTTCTAACATATATTCTTAGGGGCATTTTTCCCTTAATAAGGGTTCATACTAAGATTGTGAATTTATCAAAACATATCCCTCAGGAGTGTCGTAACCAAGAGTGCAGCAAGGCCCATTGTCGTGCACCAGTTCCCGTTCGAGTCTAGCTCAAAGCGGTGTTTTCGGGTTTTACCCCTAGGATACATCTGTGCTAGAGCCGCCTCTACCTGCTCGTATCTAGACAGGGATGTATTTGTTTGATAAACCACTTACTTAGTATTTACCAAAACTTAGGGATGTTTTTATTATGCTTAGTCTTGTATCTAAGGCTTTACTAGGGTTTCCTAATCCCAAAAATAACCAAACCTATCCTCTGATACCAACTATGACAACCCTGCTTTTTATTACAACTTAAACATGCTTTATTACATAAAACTTCACTTGATACAACAAAAAATATCGAGAGGTTTAGTGTCTTTGGGGCTTAGGATCATTACATACAAACTTTAAACTTGAAATAAAACATCTTTATTGAAAACTTCCTTTACATGACCACTACATTCCTTCGTACTTAGCATTGCATGGGATAACCTGAGGACATGCATAAGAAAAGGGTGAGCTATAAAGCCCAGTAAGGGAGTACACAATGAATAACATGAGGAGTACAATACATTTTAGGCAATAGGCATATCAATAGATTATAATAAAAATATTAACATAAAGGCATGATAAAGCATGATAATCATAACATGGAAATGTGGCAACAACACTTAACATTGAATTAGAATGAGCCAAGGCTCATTGCACATGGAGCATGAGTAAACCCTCATTGCAATTGAATCACGAGTAAACCCTCATTGCACTTGAATTAGCATGATTAAACACTCATTTCACATGACGTATCATGATACTATACTTTACCCAATGCATTGGAGCGCTATAAAGGGCGCACCCTTCTTAAACATTTCATTTCATGCATAAGTGTGCCACATGGATCATAAAACATGGATTCATAAACATAATAATTTATTCCAAGATAAAGGAATGTGGAATTCATACATGAAACTTTATAATCAATAAGTAAATTTGCATAAAGGTGAATACCCTTGATGGAGAAATGGGCATGGTATTCACTACACAATGATATTGGCTTAGAAAATCGGTGTGATTTCGGCAGCGTAACGGCGTGACATAAGAATTCATAAAAAAGGTTGATGATAGAGAAAGGGGTTCCTCATCATATTTACATGTAATGGAAAGTAATGAGGTCATATATATACATGTCCCAACAATTGAAAAGGAATTTAGATTCATGATACAAAAGTATTTCTTGAATATAAAAGAGGAGAAAAAGGTTTCTTTCGGAATTTCGGCATAGTAACGGGTGTACATGGGAGGCATTTAATGAGAGAGAAAGGGGTCTACCATAATTAAAACAATAAGAGGGAAGTATTTGAGAGGTGAGAAACCATACCCCAACATTCATAATTGAAATTAAAAGGGCAATACAACTTAAAGAAAATTGACAAAAATGAGAAAGGAAGAAAACCCCTTACTCGGAAGTGTGCTTCCAAAGGCTAGAGAGAGGCTTGAGAGAGGCTTCTTGGGAGATTGGGGCACCTTGGGAGGATTACAGAGAGAGTAGGGCAGAGTTTGGAAGAACTCCAAGGGATTTTAGTGAGGAGGAAGTGGGATCTTGGGTGGGTTTATATAGGAAAGGTGAGAGAATTTTTATTATTTAGGTTTGGGACCCCTTATATTAAAATAATCCAAACCACAAACCATACCATGGTATTTGACCATGGTTTCTGGAAAAGGAAAGAGGAAAACAATATTTTACAAGGCCAAGGTCCGAACTTATTAAAAAATTAGGGTTGCTTATGTAGAGGTGAGTCACACTCCCATGGAAATTAATTTAAAAAGGCAAAGTGTTGAATAAGTCTTGAGGGCTCCATTAATGCTTTGAAAAGTAAGTCAAACAAACACAAAACCTCATTATTTTAATGATAAAACACATATTGGCCAAACATAAAGATTATGTTATTTTATTACATCACCATTGGGTCATTATGATGTCATAAAACACATTATATATTTAAATGGTATTTAATTTTTACCCAAAAATTTGACTGTCTCAGAAAATTATGAAAAATTCACCATTGGATAATTTCGACATCCTGATTCCAAAAATAATATTAATTTTATCTAAATAATTTTATAAATATGTGAATTTTCACTTTTAAAATAAAAACCGACATTTATAAAAAAATTCACGGGTTTTGACAGAAATGGCTTTCAAACCTTAATAAAACTTTTAATTGCATTCATAAAATTATAAGATCATTTATACTTAATAAAAAATTAATTTAATATTAATAATAATATTTTATTAAAATATTATTTAATTCAAAAATCCTTTAATTTAATAAAATATAATTCTTAATTAAATAATAACTAAAAACACCATTTGTACTTTAAAAACTAATTACAATGTATCAAAAATGACTAGAAATTATATTCATTATTATATACAAAAATAATGTACATGAACATGCTGCTACTTATTTGTTACATAACCCCTTAAAATAGCCGCATAAGACCTAAGGGTAAGGTGTGTGATGGTGATAGACTCTTGGGGCGGCTCGGATAACATCGCTCGAGTGGTAATTTCAATCAACTTCCACTTTTCCCGTAGACGATCACATTCGATCTTGACTTGATGAAGCTCAGCTTGGGCTTGGTCAAGGGAAAATCCCAAAGACGCCACCTCTTTTCCGAGCTCTGACAAATGGTCTTTGTAAGGGGCAATTCTACTAGATGAGGTCATCGCTTCCTTTGTCTGAGTAGAAATGGGTTTGTTAAAGCCTTATATTTATACTACTCAGATGATCAGTGTTCAACAGCTATAAAAGTAATGGTCACAAATCTTAACGTAAAACTAAAGAAGTTGACATCTTATAAAAACATTTTTCATAAAGAAACATTTAACTGGATCAAGAGATATTTTCTATTAATGAAACTTTGGGTCGTTACAAGAATGCACTTTTGAAATCTATTTGATAAAGATTAAAATCCAAGTGTGTTGCATAGGCAAGTAAGATCCTAATTGCCTCAAGTCTAGCTACGGGTGAAAATGTCTCTTTATAATAAATTACCTCTTCTTAATTATATCCTTGTTCAACTATTCTATCTTTATTTCTAACTATATTTCCAGCTTCATCTATTTTATTTCTAAATACCCATTTTCTTCCTATGGTCAAAATATCCTTTGGTCTATCTACAAGTTTCCAAACTTTATTTCTTTCAAACTGATTAAGTTCTTCTTGAATGGCCATTACCCAAAATTCATCTATGATCGCATCATTGATATTTTTAGGTTCAAGTTGTGACAAGAAGGCTTGATATTCAACCTAGTTTCTTAAGGAAGCTCTCGTTTGTGTTCCTCTATCTAAATATCTAACAACAACATCTAGGGGATGATTCTTAAGGGTCTTAGTTGTTCTAGAGAAGGTTGGACTTGATATTTAAGGTTGGTCAGGTTGATCTTCTTCACTACGGTTAGGATCTAGAGAATTTATAGAACTGGATGTTTTCAAAAATTTCTTCATAAGATGATTTGAGGTTTTATCATTAATGTCCAGATTGGACATATCCTCTTCAATATTTTCTAGTGAGGTCTTGGGCTCATGTGGATATACTTCATCAAAATCGATATGTTTAGATTCCTCCATACATTTGGTTTTCTTATTAAAGACTCTATAATATTTGATTGATGTAGAATATCCAAGAAATATTCCTTCATCACTTTTGGAGGAAAATTTATCTAAATTATCTTTAGTGTCCAGAATATAAAATTTACACCCAAACACTTTAAAATAACCTAATTTGGGTTTCCTATTATTCCATAACTCATAATAAATTTTCTTAAGGATGGGTCTGATTAAGTCTCTGTTTATTATGTAACAAGTTTTATTAACAGCTTCAGCCCAGAAGTAAATAGGTACATCATATTCATTGAGCATAGTTTAGGCAATTTCTTGTAGAGTTATATTTCTTCTTTCTACCACACCATTCTGTTGAGGTGTCCTAAGATCATAGAAATTATTATTATAGTTATTTTGTGAGAAAAAATATTCAAAATCTTTATTCTCAAACTCATATCCATGATCACTTCTTTTTAATCTTAAGTCCACTAAGATTTTTTACATCCCTAGCATACTTGGTAAAGTGTGAACAAACTTCACTTTTGTGAGCTAGGAAAAAGGTTCAGGTGTAACTAGATAAATCATCTACAAGAACATAAACATAATGCTTCCCATTGAGACTCGAAACTCTAGATGGTCCAAAAAATTCCATGTGAACCAACTCAATAGGTTGATAAGTAGTTACTTATTTATTTGGTTTGAAATAGATTTTATGTTGCTTTCCTTTTTGATAAGGATTATATACTTTATTGTTTGGAAACTCTAATTTGGGTAAGTCTTTAGCTAATCCTTTTCTAGTTAACTTCCTAAGAGATTGTATGTTGCAATGTCCTAGTCTTATATTCCAGATCCAAGACTCATTGTGAAAGGCATTTAGACAAGATACATTACGTGAGGCTAGTGTGTCTAGATTTATATAATATACATTATCATTTCTAAAAGTAATAAATACTAAGTTATTCTTGGAATAAAAAACATGGAATGAATCATTTTTTAATTTAACATTAAATCTATCATCACACAATTGAGATACGCTGAGCAGGTTATACTTTAATCCATCAATATACAGTACTTTAGAAATTGAAATAGAGTTAGGGTTACCAATCTGTCCTGGGCCGATGATTTTTCCTTTACCATTATCACCAAAGGTGACATGTCCTCCATCAATCCTGATAAGACTTTTAAAGCTTGAATATTCCCCTATAATATGTCTTGAACAACCATTGTCCAAGTACCACATCTTTTTATAGGAGCTCTTTAGGCGGTTTACCTACAAAACATTTCATCCAAGAAACGACTTTTATACCCATATTTGTATGGGTCCACATACATTAGTAATATAAGCTTTAGGAACCCACAATTGTCTTATGGGTTTCCTATATGAAGAATATAAATTGTTTGAAAAGTAAACGATGTTTGTTCCTAAAGAATTAGATGCAGTAAAGTAATTCTTGGAACTGGAACTTACTATAAAATTCTGGTTTTTGAAAAAGGTTAACAGATTTTCTAGATCTGGTTACAAAATATGATTTGGATAAATTCCTTTGACCTGGTTGGTATCCTATTCTAGAAGTATACTTAGGATCTATTTGTTTACCAATAATTTGAGTAAGATTATTTTTCCCATTAGTAAACTTTTCTAAGTCTTTCTTCAATTGCTCATTAGACATTTTTAACTCATTGTTTTTCGTGAGAAATTGAGCACTTTTCTCTTTTTCAGTTGTAAGTTCAGATTTAATAGTCACTGTAAGAGCATGTTATTTCTTCAAAGATTTATACTTATCTTTCAACTCATTACATGTTTATTCTAGCATGTTACAATATTCAAATAATTCATCATTTTTCATATTCTCTGACTCACTTTCAGAATAATAAGAATTATGTACAGAAGAGTCTAAGGTTACCTCATTTGTGTTTTTCATAAAACACATATTAGTCATATCATCTTTCTCGTTTTGAGAAGATCCAAATTCACTTGAGTTATCGTAGGAGGCACTCCAAGTTGACTTCATTGATTTATTATACCTTCTATCCTTATTTTCATACTTTTTTTTGTATTTCATCTTTGTACAGTCATCCATCGCATGTCCTTTCCTTTTACATTCATAGAAAATTATCACTTCTAATTTATCATTTTTCTTCCAATCCTTTTTTCCAATTTTCCTTTTTATCATACTTTCCTTTGTATTTGGGTTTTTTGAAAAACTTTTTTTCCTATAAAATTTCGTGAATATTATAGACAATTGGGCCATTTCTTCATCACTATACATAGTTATTGCATCACTTCTTGAGATTTCAATAGCAGCTTGAACCTTCTCCTTGTCTTTACTTTTAGAAGTAGTTGTCTTGAAAGCTATAGACTTTCTTTTTGGTTCATCCTCTTCTTGATTTACCTTCAATTCCTCTTCATAAATAATTAATTTTCCAATCAATTCCTTCACTATAATATTATAAATATTTCATGATTCTCTAATTGATATAGACGTTCTATGCCATCTTTCTGGTAAGCATCACAGAATCCGCATAATCTGCTCTTTGGCTATTACTTCTCATCCTATATAAATCATGGTTTTAAAAATTTCATTGAACCTAAGATACATATTAGAAATAGACTCATAATCCTTCATTCTAAAGTTTTCATATTTAATAGCATAAGTATTTAATCTCATTTATTTAACATTAGATGTTCCCTCATGAGAAACAGACAGAATGTCCCAAATCTCATGTGTAGTTTTACAAATAGAGATACGGTTAAACTCTTCATCTCTTAGTTCACAATACAGAGCATTCATTGCTTTACAATTATTATTATAGGAGGTATTGGTAGGTTCATCCCAAGTGTTTCTAGAAATTTCAGGAATTGTATATTTACTTTCAATAGCAGTCCATATTTCAAATCTCATTCTTTCTAGATGTATTTTCATCTTAAGCTTCCACTAAGAATAATTAGTTCCATTAAATAAAGGTGGTTTATTGGTAGATTCCCCTTCTAATATATTTTCCATGATACAGATTGTAAAATAATTTCAAAGAGATAAAAATTTATAAATAACATAAATTTTGAGATCTTTGAAAAACAACTATAATCACAGTTGATGAGATTTGAAAAATTGACAAAAACTTTTAAATCCTATGATACCAAATATTGGTCGGAGTAGATGACTCAAGAGAGGGGTGAATTGAGTATCTATAAAAAAAATTAAAATTGGTACTTTAAAATAACATCCCCCTATTAAAATAAGATCAAATTTAGTTTGTAGTGAATTTATATAAGTCCTGAAAGTTCAATTAGTTTCTCAGAAGATTGATGAGTTCTCAATTTTACCAATCTAAATATTAGTCAAACTTTTGAAACTAATATACTAATTCAAAATAGATATAAACACTTGATAAACTAACTATCAAAGTTCAGTTTATCTTAATGTGAAAAATACATATCAGATTAAAACACAATACAAAAAAGCACAGTGGGTAAAACAAGAGGTTCAATCTCATGATGAGACTTAGTCCTCTCCACATGGTGATCACCTTCCACCAAGAATTTTATATTAATAAACTTTTGATCTACACCCTGGATCAAGGTTTACAACAGCACATAGGGATGTCAAGTTTACACTTGACCTCTACCACAGTTATTCAAATAGATCACACGATATCTCTTCCACAGTTCTATGTGGGATAAAAGAGTGGAAAGGTATTGAGAGTGAGGATATTTTAGTATACTTCAGTTATGCTCAGGATATAGTGTGTATGAAACAAACAGATGTACACACTACTTGAAAAGTAAACACAATAACACAACAAAGCTATAAAGGGAAAATAGAGTTTATAAATCTCTATGTGTTGTTCAGTAAAGCTCTGGACTCATTGGATGTAGAGAAAATGATATTTGAGTCCTCTTCTGGAAGTTAGCTTCAGAACAGAGTATTCTAGTCTCTGTAATCTATTTTCCAGGTGTGTAAAGGTTCAGATCTTTTTTTTTTAGGAGGTTTAGCAAGATTCAACAGGTTGTTGGTTGTAAAGCTTCTTGTGAGCTGAATCTTTGAGTTCCTCTCTTGGAAAAATATTGTGCATTCTCATAGTCTGCCCTTTTTATTTTTTAAATGTGTTTTCTGAGCAACATTCCATGCTTTAAGTTTGATCTTTTAATACTTTTATAGTTCATATTCCACTAGGCCAGAAGATCTCCCCACATGCATGTACCTCGTACTATCTACAGATATTCCTACAGACAACATTAAATAATTTTAGAAACATTAATTTGTCTAAATATGACCATTAGAAATAAATTTGAATTAATAAATTAGAAACAGTTATTTATGAATATCGATGAGTCATTTTCATTGGTCTTTCATCTTTGGTTGTTTATCCTCAGTCTGTTATCTTCGTTTTGTTAACATCGATCTGTCATCTTTAGTTCGTCATCTTCAGTGTGTTAACATTGGTCTTTCATCTTCGGTTTGTCCTCTTTAGTGTGTTAACATCGGTCTTTCATCTTTGGTTTGTCATCTTCGGTGTGTTAACATCGGTCTATCATCTTCAGTTTATCATCTTTAGTGTTTCGACTTCAGTGTGTCATCTTTGGTGTGTCGACTTCAGTGTGTCAACTTCACCGTGTCGAACATCGGTGTGTCGAACATCAGTGTGTCGAACATCGGTGTGTCAAACATCGGTTTGTTGAAAAAACTATCCGTGCGAGGGACTCTAAAAAGCTTATGAAGTGTCTATCTTATACATAATATTACTAGACTAAGAGATATCCAAAAATACATGTAAAAATAAACTTGTAAATATATTGACACATAAATATAGTTAATTGACTTATCTAAGTATATTGTTCTGTATGAAATAATTGATTTACTTAGAGATATTAAATGGCATGAAAGAGTAGAATCTATAGATTTACATTATTTGTTATTATGAAAACTACTATATCATAGAGGGTCTAACACAATTTAATATACAACATGAAACATCGAGATCATACAAAAATTTAATATCCGAAGATAATAAGATATATTTCATTTTAAATAAATTTAATCTCTTCAATAGATTATGGTATGTGAAACCCCAATATTTTTGTGTTCAATAGCGTATAAGATATGAAACACTGAGATTAGATGAGAATTTAACACCTTGAGACATTAAGATAGATTTATTTATAAAAAAAATTAATCTATTCAAAAGCTTTCGGTACATGAAGCCTTGAAATTTTTGTGTTCAATAACGTATAGGATGTGCAACACCGATCTTAAACAACCCTTGAAATATATAACCATTATAACCTATCCATTAAATTATCATATATGAATAGTATAAATCACTTTAGGAAAAATATATATATATATATATATTTTCTAATCAATATAAATTATTTATAAATATTTAGAAAATAATCAATCAATTTTAGAAAAGTAATTTTATTCTACAAAAATTTAATTTCTTCAAAAACAATTTTTGCTCTTCAGGGAAAAATATTATAATTATTTTTTAGAACTTTTAAAAAATATTTTATAAAATTAAATTCATTTTTTAAATTATCATATCAAAATTTACTTTAAGTAAAATTTCAAGAATTTTTGGAAAATATTGATTTTTTAATGAATAGTGAAAAATACCGATTTTTTGTAAATAATATCATTTATTTTAAATTAATTAATTAAATTTAAAATTTTAATTTTGTTTTGAATATGGAATTAAATTAAATAAATATTATTTATTTATATTTAATCTAATTAATTATATTTCAATCATCTTTATATTTGTAACGTCCTGACCCGGGAGCCACTAAACGGTGCTCCGAGCCGGTTGGTCACAAGCCCTCAAGTGCGCCTCCCCGTACGCCAGAGGGTGTCGACTAGTAGCAAGGGTCTAGTAAGTCAGTCTTGGGGAGACTATACCCTCTGTTATCAGAATAAAACACCAGTGGAAGTAACCAAGCAATAGCGGAAACGCATATAAATATAACAGTACAATGTCACTAGAATAATCAAAACTGGAAATACAATACTCAACTGAAAGGTAAAACATGCCACGACTATGTAAGTGCCAAATGTCTATAATGAAACTAAAATTAAAGACACAATGACTCCAAATAGGTCCTGATCCATGTCTGGTTCCCTCTTCCATGCTCCAACCCCAAACAGCACTCTAAACAGGGCTCTTACCCTTGTCTTGTCCTGCAACAACTAAGTCTATTCGGGTACCAATCAGGCAGCCCGAGTAGGGTGTGAGTACGACTCAGTAGATCACCACCAAAAGTGTCAAAAACAAATCAAGTCATAAGTAGTGTATGCAGTTACATTAATAATAAAGCAACACAATAGGTAAAAACAATTATATTTATCCAATTAACCTTTCTTTAATACGTTAAACATCCAGGTTCCCAAGAACACCCAAAATAAAATGCCCACTTCAGCCCGTGTAGGAGCCTAAACCATTTCCCTTGTTCAATTCATAATTACTATGTTACAATATTAATTTTATGAATAGACAAATGAAACCATAGTACAAAATAAATTAAAGAGTGTAGAACATCATGTCTAGCACACATGTGAGTATTTGGAGCATCAGTCCCTATCTCACAACCCCATGGGTATTTGGAGCATCAGTCCTTGTCCCATAAATTATCAATTTCATTCATGTCATTGGTTCTAGAATGCCATGTCTAGAACCTATGTGGGTATTAGGATCATCATTCTGTGTCCCACAACCCTTTTCAAATCAAATATCCAATTCACATATACAACCATATTCAAATGTTTAATCATTTTTATCCTTCCATCATAACTCTCACCCATATTCAACTAGATATATAATTCACAAAGAACCGCATAACCAAAACACCAATTAATTATTTATGCCATGAAATTTATACAACTGCATAATCCTAACAAGATGAGACTGTGGGATTGGATTTTATACCACCTACCTCGATTTATTGATGGAAGTTAGCCCAATGAAAATCCCCAAAATCCAAGCATCACAACGTCATCAATCAAGTTCTGGATCTAAATCCTTAAAATAAAAATAAGATCAAAGGCATAAAGATATTGAAAAACTATGTCTAGATCCACAATCCTAGATCTATACCTTAACTCATAGGTTTAAATCCATGGAAAAAATGGAAATATCCCATGAAAAGATCAAGGAAAGTTAGAGGAAATAACGGAAAAAACAACAGGAGGAAATCTACTTACCGAAAGCAAAGCGGATCTTCAATCCGAGCCTTCAATCTTGAGAAAAGGTGTTCGGATCACCTTGGAATCTCTCCAAGAGGCTTTGAAAACACCTAGAAAATTCCAAGCCTGAGCCATGGTCGTAAAATAAGGAATTCTTGGGTTTTGGGTTGTTTTAAAAAGGATTTTCGGATTTAAAAACCGCGCGCATAGTTTCCTGGACAGTGGCGCGCAGTTTTTCAAACCGTGCGGACCTCTCTATCCAGATTTTCACAGTCTACACGGTTTGGTCGCATAGTTTTTCAAACCGTGTGTAAACCATGCATACCTCTCTGTCCAGTTCTTCTTTGTTGGCATGGTTTGGTCACACGGTTTGTCAAACCATGCGCAAACCGTGCACAACCCACTGACCTTTTTTTACTTAAAATTTCACCCAAACTCACCTCAATTCACTACTCCAAAATAGAGGTACTTAAAAATAACAAAAGTACCTGAAATCATGCCTGAAATCATGCCTGAGATTGGCTCCAGAAAAGGTCAGGATCTTACATTCTCCCCACCTTATAATAGCTCGTCCTCGAGCTGTACTCCCAAACTTCTCTAAGATTCCGAGCTAAAAATATCATGCCACTGAGTTCGTATATCTGCCTCCCTTTCCCATGTCTCTTACTACACACGTCCATGCTACCATAAAACACGAACTATCGGTAAGGTATTTCCCCTAAACACCTTCTCACTACGATCCAACACAAGTGTTGGATGCCCCTCAAAGGACGCATCTATCTCTAGCTCAACATCATCCACGTCGATTACATGAGAAAGGTCAGGGTGATACCCTCGTAGTTATGATACATGGAAAACATCATGCATATCACTATATTTCTGTGGAAGAGCCAATTGGTATGCTACCAGCCTGACTCTCTTCACAATCTCAAAAGGTCTAACAAACCTGGGTGCCAACTTTCCCTGCCTCTGTATCTTGCGGTGACCCAACCTAGGTGAAACCATAAGGAAAACACGATCCACCCTCTATAAAATCTAAGGGTCATCTCCGTCTATCAGCATATGACTTCTTCCTACTTTGAGCCATAGCCATACATTTCTGAATCAAATGAATCTTCTATGTTGTCTCCTGCATGAGACTCGGTCCCAACAACTCTGACTCACCTGCTTCCATCTAGCATAGTGGTGATCTACATGTCCTACCATAAAGAGCCTCGTATGGTGCTATCTGTATAGTTGCCTGATAAATTTTGTTATAGGAAAACTTCACTAAATCTAGGTGATTCTCCCATGTACCACCGAACGGTGCTCTATGACGGTTGGTCACAAGCCCTCAACATATCCTCAAGAACTTGTATAGTATGCTCTGAATGTCCATCTGTTTGCGGATGGAAAGTCATACTCAATAAAACCTATGTACCAAGTTCCTTCTAAAATCCCTTCCATAAGCACGAAGTAAACCGTGAATCGTGATCTAAAACTATAGTCCGTGGCACCCCGTGCAATCAAACTATCTTTTGTAAATACATAACTCCCAACTGCTCAATTGTAAAAGTTTCTCTCATAGGAAAGAAATGTTCCACCTTTGTCAGTCGATCTACAATGACCCAGATAGAATCATTCTTCCTAAGTGTCTTTGGACGACCTAACACAAAGTCCATGGTCACGTCATCCCACTTCCATTCTGTAATGGACAAAGGTCGTAGTAAACCTCTAGGTCGTTGATGCTCCGTCTTCACCTGTTGACAGGTAAAGTATCGTGTCAAAAACCCTGTTATCTCATTCTTCATGCTTGGACACCAAAACTGTCATCGCAGATCACGATACATTTTGGTCACACCAGGGTGCACTGCCCATCTTGAGGTATGAAATTCCCACATGAGCTCCTCTCGCATGCTTGTAGGAACAACTACCTGATTCTTCATATAAACGATATCATTCTCGTCTATCTTCCAGTCTGAAGGTGTCTCCCTACCTTCAAAGTTTTCCCTCAAGCCTAAGCATTCAGTGTCCTCATATTGTTTTTCCCTGATCCATATCAAAAGTGTAGACTTCACTACAACCGACACGAGTTCCATTTTCTCATGTCTCTCCTAAACCACATAGTGCATTTCAGCTAGCAATTACATCATCCTCCACTCAGCACTAGATTCCTGAACAATCTGGTTCTGATTCTTCCTACTCAAAGCATCAACTACATCGTTTCCTTTCCTAGGTGTATATACTAGTTAAAAATCAAAATATTGCATATATTCAACCCATATCCACTAAAAAAGATTCAAATTGTGCTGAGAAAATATGTACTTAAAGCTCTTGTGATCAGTATAAACTGTAAACCTTTCACCCGGGAGGTAGTGTCTCCAACACTTCAAAGAATAAACCACTGCTTCCAACTCAAGGTCGTGCGTTGGATAATTCCTTTCATGCGGCCTCAGCTGTCGAGACCCGTATGCCAAAACTTTATCTCTTTGCATCAACATAGCTCTGAGTCCTATCCTAGAAGCGTTACAATACACCGTGTACTCTTCACCTGACTTAGGTAGATCCAAAATTGGTGCAGATGTCAAACACTTCTTTAACTCCTAAAAAGATATCTCTCAAGCCTCTAACCATTCAAACTTTACTCCCTTTTGGTCAAGCCCTAAATTGGTGTTACCAAATGGTAAAAGTCTTGGATAAATCTTCTGTAATATCCAGCTAACCCCAGAAAGATTTGGATATCGAAAATATTCTTAGGCTGCTCCCAAGAAATCACTGCTTGCACCTTCTCTGGACCCAATGAAGCACCATTCTTCGAGATGATGTGTCACAAGAAGTGTACCCGATCAATCCAAAATTGACACTTAGATAGCTTGGCGTATATCCGATGCTCTCTCAATGTACTCAGGATGATGTCAAGATTTTGGACATGATCTTCATGAGTCTTGGAGTACACCAAGATGTCATCCACAAAAACTACCACAAACTGATCTAGGTAAGTATGAAAGATCTTATTCATTATAGCCATAAACACTGCTGGTGCATTTGTTAACCCAAATGGAATTACAACAAACTCATAAATCCTATATCTACTCTTGAAAGTAGTCCTCGGTATATCAGAATTCCAAACTATCAACTGGTGATACCCTGATCTCAAGTCGATTTTTGAGAAAACATAGGATCCCTTCAACTGGTCAAATAGATCATCAATATACAGTAGAGGATATTGGTTCCTCATAGTCATCTTGTTCAACCTCCGGTAATTGACACACAAACGTAAACTCCCATCAGCCTTCTTTGAAAATAGTACAAGTGATCCCCATGGTGACATATTTGGACGAATAAATCCTTCATCCTTCAATTATTTCAACTGAGCTTTGAGTTCTTGAAGCTCTATTGGTTCCATTATATATGGTGGAATAGATACTGTCTCAGCTCCTAGAATGAGCTCAATAGTAAATTCAACATCCCTCTTAGGTGGCAGCCCTGAGAAGTCTTCTGGGAATACATCATGAAACAAATCAACCACTGGTGGAAGGAAATTTTTCCTAACACCTTAGTCATCCAGTAAAATACTAGAAACTTGGGTTGTGATCTCTCCCAATTGATGAGTAATTGGCCCTGCTCGGCCTGCCTGGATATCCCACTCCCCATGGTGAATGAAAAGGTCACCCGTAGGTGACATAAATGTCACCCTCCAACGATAACAATCAATATGGGCTCGGTATGTGACTAACCAGTCCATACCCAAGATTAGGTCGAAGCCTGTCATATCAAGGATATAGAGATCCCACAGGAAACGGTACTCCCCGATCTCAAGAGAACATCCCTTGAACGTACAGATGTCTCTAGAATGTACCCCTAAAAGTGTGACTATCGTTATAGCCCCGCTCACAAACTCCACCACCAAACTCAAACCATTAACAAGTTTTGTAGATATAAATGAATGAGAGGCACCAGTATCAAATAAGGAATTAGATAAAGTATAATCCACAAGAATAGTACCTCTCACTATCGATTGTCCAGCCTCGCTATCCACAAGTGTAGGTTGTACTACATGCAACTGTGCTTCTCCTCTTCCCTGTGATGCCATCTAACTCCCCTGACTTATACCACTCTTTTGATATGGGTGTTGTTGCCCAAGAGCACCACGTCCATCAACCTTACTACCTTGGCCAGTAGAACTCCAACTTTGAGACTGAAAGGGTCTAGAGGATCCCCTTCCCACACTCTGACTCTGTTTAGCTAATCCATCACCACATGAATCCTTTGAGTTCCTACAGAACTTCTGGAGATGTCCCATCCTACCTCAGGATCTGCATTCAATAGGGGGTCGGGAAAATTGATTACAATAATGTCCCGACCTTCCACACTTGTGGAAAAAAACTCGGTTATGGTCCTGTGTAACCAAACCCTCTGCCAGGTTACTCTATCTCCCACCTCCCTGGATGACATTCTCATAATGTCGCTTCCTACTCTCAAAAGTCACACCACATGACCATTGTTTCGCGCGGAATCCGGGGATGACCTCCTGGACGGGAGATTCAAACGTTCCGATCGGTTTCTAACGGGTTTGTTCGTAGAACTGGAAACATCCAATGATTCCACATCCGTTGGGACCTACTTTCCAAAGGCAGGCGCTCATTATCTTGTGGGCTAATGAGGCTTAGGAATTTGCATTGGTCGAGAGGATGGGAGGTCGGACTCATCACACCTTTTTGAGGGGAATTATTGTCTACTCCGGGACTCTCTTTATAGATTTAAGTTAAGTTCGTGAATCCTTATTACATTACCAAGTATAAAATGATATTTCCTTTAGTTTTAACAATCAATGATTAAATATGCAAGAAATTTAGAGAATCTTTTATATGTATTCGAGGTTCTTCATCAATATAGAATCATCTATATTTGTTTAGAGATTCTTGGTCAATGGTATCCTTCAAAACATTTATATAAAAGTCTCTTGGTCATTTTGATGACCAGGCTGGTTTTAAAGCCACTCAGTGGGGCACTTGAAGTTTATCGTCATTCAGAAGGACAGAGATTATTTCAATGTTGGGATCGAACCCATAAATGGGCTACCTACGTATCCTTTGTTTTTTTGAAAAAAGGAATCAGAACCCACGTAGTTCGAGGAATGGGATATGATGTTTTATGATTGATGGCTCAAAGATGAATGTCATAATTACTTTTACACTCTAAGCTCACGTGAGTCATGCTCGGTGTGAGAAACAAGAGGTATTGGTAAGATTTAGACCATTGAGCCGTAAAAGATGCAATCATAAGAATTTTGTTTTGGGGCTTATGTATAGATGACTGCCCAGATAGACGAAGGTTTAGGATTTACTTTTAGGGAGAAAATCCAAGAACAGGGTCCACAAAGTTATATGTGCTTCATGGAGATTTGAATACTCTAATCTTGGGGCTTACTCCTAAGGAGGATGCCCAAGTTAGGAGGGGACTTATGATTGGGTTTTATTCCTAAAGAGGAAACCCAAATCAAAGGTAATTTATGACTGGTTAAGAGAAATTTTAAGAGACTTGGGGCTTACTCCTGAAAAGGAAGCCCAAGGTTATGACTGAGTCTTATTCCTGAAAAGGAGACCCAGGTTAGGGATTAAGGTTTGGGGCTTACTCCTGAGGAGGATGCCCAAGATTAAAGGACTTGATTGGGGCTTATTCTTAAGAAAGATGCCCAAGATTTATGACTAGGACTTATTCCTGAGAAGGAAGCCTAGGTTAGGGGACTTGGGGCTTACTCCTGAAAAGGAAGCCCAAGGTTATGACTGAGTCTTTATTCCTGAAAAGGAGACCCAAGTTAGGGATTAAGGTTTGGGGCTTACTCCTGAGGAGGATGCCCAAGATTAAAGGACTTGATTGGGGCTTATTCTTAAGAAAGATGCCCAAGATTTATGACTAGGACTTATTCCTGAGAAGGAAGCCTAGGTTAGGGGACTTGGGGCTTACTCCTGAAAAGGAAGCCCACGGTTATGACTGAGTCTTATTCCTGAAAAGGAGACCCAGGTTAGGGATTAAGGTTTGGGGCTTACTCCTGAGGAGGATGCCCAAGATTAAAGGACTTGATTGGGGCTTATTCTTAAGAAAGATGCCCAAGATTTATGACTAGGACTTATTCCTGAGAAGGAAGCCTAGGTTAGGGGACTTGGGGCTTACTCCTGAAAAGGAAGCCCAAAGTTATGACTGAGTCTTATTCCTGAAAAGGAGACCCAGGTTAGGATTCTCTCATCTTAAAGGATGAGGTTGAAATGAATGAACTCTCAATCTTTGGTGACATAAAGATGTTTAAATCACTAGGTGTTTGAGAGGTATTTCACAGAATTCCTTTCAGATAAGGATGTCAAATCAAGAAATCATGCCATAAATGGATTTTGAAGAGTATCTTGAAGACTGAATCTTGAATAGGAAGGGTGAAATGGCTTAAGAGGGGTAAAAATGGGCAAGATGGGCACCCAAAAAGCTAGGGGCGCGCAAGTCTTGAAGGTCGCGCAAGTCCTGCGTCGGCGCGCAAGTGTTGGTCGCGCAAGTATACTTGCGCGACATGAGGGATACTTGCGCGATTTTCAACCAGAGTTGAATTACTTGAGCGACTCTTTATTAAACCCTTTCCCATCCTCTTAAGGTTCTTCCAGAGAAGGGACGCGCAAGTTATATTGAAGGAATTAAGTTGGCGCGCAAGTGTTTGATAAGTTTCAACACTTGGGCCTTCCTTCTTCTCTTTAGATCTTCCATTCTAGGTAAGAAATTACCTTAGAAGTGTTCCGGAAGCTTTGAGAAGAGACTTGAGCGTCGGGAGCTTTGATCCGAGTTTCTGGAAAAAGATCCTCTCGAATGGGGGGCCCACAGGGTCTATTTATAGGCAAAAGAAGACCCCGGGCGGTTACTGGGCGGTTACCAGATCTGTCGCGCAAGTCCCTTGCACGACCATGAGGGGTCGCGCAAGTGTTGAGGCGGCGCGCAAGTGTACTTGCGCGACCAAGAGGGAACTTGCGCGACCTATGGGCAATGTTCTCCTTTTTCATCCCTTTGTCGATTTTTGATGTTTCTTCAAAGGATTAATCACTTTGAGCTCAGATATTCCCTTTTCCGAACTTTAGATTCCGTGACGAAAGGAGCGTCAACAAAAGTCCCCCCTCAGAGTTGGATCCGGAGAGAAAATGAGGATTTGACTCTGAGGAAATCGAATCCCTCTAAAGGAAAAGGGCGGCGCGCAAGTCTTCAGTGCGCAGAGGGAGGCGCGCAAGTCTGCGTCGCGCAGGCCTTAAACCCTCTGGTATGGCGCGCAGGTAGGCCTCCTGGCCTATAAATATACGGCCTCACCTCCGTACAAGTATCCGGATTTCCGGACCTCATACCTTCTCGAGCTCTCGCCGCGCAGGTCACCTAAGCCGCGAAAGTCTGCTCTGTTTTTCCTTGATGTCGCGCTCCTGTAAAGGTATTCGTACTTGCGCAGTTTATACTTGCGCGACGAAAACTAGCGCGACACGTGATCACTTGCGCGCCATTTTGTAGACTTGCGCGCCTTAATGCCTTAGCCATTTTTTCAAAAAAATTTCACAAAATTTATGAAAAATAAACCCATTTAAGAGTTAGTTTATTCATCTTTTGTGCAGATTCAGTGGTTCCCAAGGGAATTGGAACGACTTATGAACTGGCTAGAAAGCGGATTGATGACATGATGAACATCATTGGCCCTGATTACTATGACACCTGCGACAGCACTCTTCCAGTTTTGGCTAAGTACTTGAAGAAATATCATCTTAATTTCCCACAGAGCATCTACCTGTCTCTATGTGGTCATGGTCACTTGCAAGGAGTCAATGTTCCAAATGCAAACAACTATACACCTGAAATGCAGCTGCGCTGCTACTCCTTCATTTCGGTTATGCTGTGCATTAAAAGCAACAACAATGGTGTGAACTTTCAAATTCTCCTTGCATGCCATTTCCTTGCAGATATAAAAATGGCAAACCCATGGGCTGAAATGTTTTCCACTACCGGTTGGTGGAGAGAAGACAAACATGGTATTAGAGCAATATCTGAAAAGAGTACTCTCTTCAAATGGCTCTTTACTTCCAATGCTCCATTCTCAAATCCATGTATCCATCTTTCAAGTCTCTTGGACAGAAACAGAGTCACTGTTTGATCAGCAGAAAATTTTCTCAAACCGCACTCAAGAACATCCTTTTACAATTGTTCCAAGAAGAGCTGGTATCACTGCATCTCCTTTTTGTTTCCAGTTGAATGAATGAATTCCAGGTGGTTGCTGATGAAGCTCGGGATGCCGTAAATCAAATGAAGTGTTATGTTGAAAGCCTCTTGTAATTCTTGAAAAAGAGAAGAGACTCCAATCTGTGGATGTCCTTCTAACTCTTGTGTATCAATGAAAAACACTTTCGTCTCCAATCATTTGTACCTGCATTATTTCATTACCTGCTTCAAATTTACTTAAGCTAATGGGCTTAGTAAGCATAGTTTGATTTTTACTAGGATTATTACAAATAACCCTACAAACTTTGAATCTTTTAATTGCTCAATATTAGCTAAATCATACAAAAAATGTATATTTAGTGAGCTGGAACTTTGACTTTTATTCATAGTTCCTCTGTCTTTTGTGTGGGCAGTTTAAAGTCATGCAAGCCGGACAAAAAGAGGCTAATGTTTAAGGTCGAAATAGCTTTGACCGAAAAATGGATTAAAATGGATTCAATTCCTTGATAATTTATCTGAAAACAAATTACCATACTCAAGTATGAGAGAAAATATGTAAACTATGACTTAAGAATATTTGAATCTGAGGAATGATATGAAAAAGAGCTAAATAGCATTAGAAGAAGTAGTTTCCAAGAATGAAGTTACTATTATTTAACAAAACCCGTTAGGGGGTTGAAATATGCAGGGCCACCTATGGGCATTGGCTGCATAGTCAAATAAAATAGCATCTTTTGGCTGACAAGTCTGTTATGTGGACTGTTTATGCAAGGCCACCTATGGGCACGTGCTGCATAGTTAGGCAAAAGAACTCTCAGAAATTTACTTTCCTAGTGCTAAAAGCCAGTGAAAGTTTATGGAGATTCAAATTTTCTAAAGCATAGAGTTTGTTGTATGGAAAGAGGTACTTGAATATGGAGAAGATATTTCCAAACAAGAATATCGAAGAACTGGATGAATATCACTCCTACGAAGGTCTGACCCAAACGTAGGGAAGAAGAATAAACCATAGACTTGAATACTTTCAGATCATGAAAAAGGATATGGGACAAATATGTTAAGGATGGCTATTTTTGCGGATCCCTACATACTGTCGTTTAAGACAAATAAGGACAAAAGAGGCATTCTTCCCAAGAATGAAGTTACTATTATTTAACAAACCCGTTAGGGGGTTGAAAACATGCAGGGCCACCTATGGTCATTGGCTGCATGGTCAAATAAATAGCATCTCTTGGCTGACAAGTCTGTTATGTGGACTGTTTATGCAAGGCCACCTATGGGCACGTGCTGCATAGTTAGGCAAAAGAACTCTCAGAAATTTACTTTCCTAGTGCTAAAAGCCAGTGAAAGTTTATGGAGATTCAAATTTTCTAAAGCATAGAGTTTGTTGTATGGAAAGAGGTACTTGAATATGGAGAAGATATTTCCAAACAAGAATATCGAAGAACTGGATGAATATCACTCCTACGAAGGTCTGACCCAAACGTAGGGAAGAAGAATAAACCATAGACTTGAATACTTTCAGATCATGAAAAAGGATATGGGACAAATATGTTAAGGATGGCTATTTTTGCGGATCCCTACATACTGTCGTTTAAGACAAATAAGGACAAAAGAGGCATTCTTCCCAAGAATGAAGTTACTATTATTTAACAAACCCGTTAGGGGGTTGAAAACATGCAGGGCCACCTATGGGCATTGGCTGCATGGTCAAATAAATAGCATCTCTTGGCTGACAAGTCTGTTATGTGGACTGTTTATGCAAGGCCACCTATGGGCACGTGCTGCATAGTCAGGCAAAAGAATTCTCAGAAGTTTGACATTTTTGTGACCATAAGTCATGAAAAGGGTTATGAAGATCTGAAAATATTTAAGGTTAGGATTATAATACATAAATATGGGTATTTTCCAATGTATATAGAGATACATAGGTCAATGAAAACCATAATCATGTTGTGGCTGGGTCCTGAATTGAAACTTGGACTTCACTACGTATCTCATAAGAATGAGAATCAAGCCATACGTAGTTCTTGAAATGCAGTTTAACGTCGTGCAGGACGAAAGGATGAGTGATCTTAGTTTTTGGGGTCATAGAATTCGGACCATAATAATGAATACACAGTGTGTGTTTTCATGAGGACTTTTCAGCCAAGGGACTGAAAGTGAAATTTGGGGTTAGGCCCAAAAGACTTGGGACTGGATTCGAGGGACACTCGAATGTTCCTACGTATCCCATAAAGATGGGAATCAAGTCCACGTAGTTCTAGAAACTACCCTTTGTACAAATTTGGTTCGTACATGTGAAGGGTGAAAAGGGACTTTAGTGCAATGATGGTTTTAACCTAAGATAAAAAGTTTAGGCATTACCATGTATGTACGTAGTCTTTTTGAAAATGAAAAACATGATTGAAAAAGAATCAATGTTTAATAATGGTTCCTTCTCAAATGAGGAAATCAAAGAATATTGTAGTTTATTGTCGTACTGGACAAAAGTGTTGTATAGTTTAACGTCATATAACAAGGACGAAAGTGAATCAATGTAAAGATATTGATTCCAAGGGTGGTTTCACAAATCATCATCATATGAGATTGTGGTGAACCAATGTGAAAAGATTGTTTTTGGGCTTGAACCTTTGGGAGGTTGCCTACATACCCAGCCTGGAGGGCAAGGATCAAAGTCTGTGTAGTTCAATTAAAGAATGAATTAATGATCAAGTTGTTCTTGTGGACAATGATCTAAAAAAAATGTTGTTGGGACTTACACATGGTTAGTGGCCCAAAGGGAGTGTTATGGTTGATGTTCGCTCTAAGCTCACGTGAGTCATACTCGGTGTGAGAAACAAGAGGTAATAACAACCTTAACGATGTACAGTTTAATGTCATGTAGGACATAAAAAAGGATTTTCTGTACAGTTTAGCGTCATGTAGTTAGGACGATGGGGACAATACAGTTTAACGTCATATTGGACGAAAGGGGGATTGTGCAGTTTTAATGTCATGATGGACTTTTGATGATTATATAGTTTAACGTCTTTCCGGACGTGAGAGACTTTTATACAGTTTAGCGTCATGTAGTTAGGACGTCACAATTTAACGTCTTGCTGGACATATTTGAAAATAGTTTATGGTCGTATACATGGACCAGGAATGATGCAGTTTTAAGGTCATGCTGGACTGTTTATGGAACTTTTTCACAGTTTTAATGTCGTGTGGGACGAAGTTGCAGTTTAAAGTCATACTGGACCATTGCTGTATAGTTTTAGCGTCATATAGAAAGGACGAACTGATGCTGTACAGTTTAAAGTCATGTAGCTAAGACTAAGGTGAATCAATATGAGGATATCAGTTCTGATCTTTTTACAGTTTATCGTCATGCTGGACGTTGGAAGTGCCACACAGTTTAATGTCATGTTGCTAGGACACAATATAGTTTAATGTCATCTCGGACAGAATACAGTTTAGTGTCATGTAGGACAATAAGGGACTTAACACAGTTTAACGTCATGCTGGACGATGAAAGTGCCACACAGTTTAATGTCATGTCGCTAGGACAAAATATAGTTTAATGTCATCTCGGACAAAATATAGGAACTTCTATACAGTTTATTGTCATGTAGGACAAAATCAGGGACTATGCAGTTTAAAGTCTTGCAGTTAGGACTATTGGTGCTGCACAGTTTAATGTCATGTTGCAGGGACAAAATTTAGTTTAATGTCATCTCGGACATTGAAGGTGACACAGTTTAACGTCATGTTGGACGAAGTTGTAGTTTAAGGTCATACCGGACCTTGGTGTAGTTTAAGGTCATACCGGACCTTGTTGTATGAACCAAATGTAAGAGTCTTGGTTCTGGGAACAATATTTTGTGTTTATACAAAATACTTCTTCAGAAATCTGGCATTAGTTGGAGTCGTGATGTGTTCTCCATCCATTGAGATTAGAGAATACGCTCCATTGGAGTAGACCTTATGTATTGAATAAGGTCCTTCCCATTTTGGTTCAAGCTTGGGAGGTTTCTTTCCTGGTATCATTGGTGTTCTGAGAACCAATACCAATTCTCCCTGAATGAATGAACGAAGATGAACTTTTTTGTTAAAAGCTCGTGCTATTCGATTCTGATAGATTTCCAAGTGGTGCAAGGTGCACAATCTTTTCTCATCTAACTGTTCCAATTCATTCAAATGCTTTTGGGATTGCTCATCTGTTGATAACTGATCACAAATGGCTATTCTGAGTGAGGGCAATTGAACTTCAATTGGCAAGACTGCTTCTGTTCCATATACCAATGAATATGGAGTAGACCGCGTTGCATTGCGAGTGGTAGTCCGATAAGCCCATAAAGCATGATAGAGTTTATCAGGCCATGACCTCTTATCTTTATCCACCATCTTTTGCAGTATATTTGAAAGAGTCTTGTTGAAGGCCTCTATCTGGCCATTAGCCGATGCATGATATCGAGATGAATGGTTGGACTTAATGTTGTATTCTTGATACAATCTCTTTACCTCAGAATAACAGAAGTTGGTGCCGTTGTCTGTCAATATGGTATGAGGGACACCAAATCTAGTAATGATGTTAGACTTGATGAAGCTAACAATGCATTTAGAACTGACTTCTTTGAGAGGTACTGCCTCTGCCCATTTGGAAAAGAAATCAGTAGCAGTAAGAATGTACTTAAACTGCTTGGCCGTAGCTGAAGGGTAAGGTCCCACCACATCCATTCCCCATGTGGAAAATGGCCATGAGTATTTAGCTGTATGAAGCAACTCTGGAGGTTGATGAATGAAATTGGCATATACTTGGCATGAATGACACTTCTTTGTGAAATTAACACAATCTTGTATCATTGAAGGCCAGAAGTATCCAAGCCTTCGAATTTGATCAGACAATCTATGTCCAGACTGGTGGGCACCACAGACTCCTGCATGCACTTCTTTTATGACAGCCATTGTCTCTTCACCATCAATACATCTGAAGAGAACTCCATCAAAACCACGTTTGTAGAGAATTTTCTCGAGGTGGTTTGGACCATCATAAAGAGTAAAATTGACCACACGTCGCCGAATTTGTTCTCTCTCGGCTCTATCAGGTGGAAGTGTTCCATTTTGAAGGTATTCCCTGATAGGTGACATCCATCCTGTAGTATGACCATATGGTTCAGGAATGGGACTAATTTCATTAATTTCCTCTGTTCTGACTTGAACATAAGGTGAAATTGCACGACGGTGGGCAATACCGATGGTTGTCTCGTCCCGATTTGGATCTGCTAAAGCTGTGGCTATATTAGCCAGTGCATCAGCTTGAGCATTTTGTGATCTTGGGACATAAGAAAATGTCGGTTCTGAAGGGAATTCCGACATTAACTCTCTGACGTAATCATACAAAGGGATTAATTCTTCTTTTCTGATGGCATAATCCCCATTGACTTGTTTGATTACCAGGTCTGAATCACCTTTTACCTTTAAGTGATTCACTTGTGCTTGAAGCGCTAACTCCAAGCCTGCAATGAGAGCTTGGTATTCAGCTTCATTATTGGTACCACCTTCCCACAACAAAAAGGAATAAGGTAACACTGCCTTATCTGGAGAAATGAGCACAATTCCTAAACCAACTTTGTTGAATTTAGGATTTTCCATTTTCTTCCCTGTTGGACTTCTAGAAGCACCATCAAAATACATTTCCCATGTTTGAGGATTCTCTTGAATAGAAAAAACTTCCTCATCAGGGAGTTTGATATCTGAATACGTGTCTTCCACTGAAGGGTGTTCAGCCAGAAAATCAGCCAGAGCTTGGCCCTTAATTGCCTTTTGAGACACATACTGGATGTCGAACTGCTGTAAAATAACCGCCCACCTTGCCAGACGTCCTGTAAGCATTGGACGACTAAGGATGAATTTGAGTGGATTATTACGAGATACCAATTGGACCTCGTGATGTTGCAGGTAGTGTCTCAGTTTCTGAACTGCAAAGATTAATGCTAGGCAGCATTTTTCAATACTCGAATACCGGGTTTCTGCTTCAAGCATAGTTCTACTGAGATAGTAGAGACTATTTTCATTCCCAGCATCATTCTTTTGAGCGAGAAAGGCACCCAATGATCGCTCTAAAGCTGTCACATAGAGGATAAGAGGTCTACCCTCAACAGGTGGCATGAGTACTGGTGGACTTAAGAGGTATTTCTTGAGAACATCAAATGCTTCTTGACATTCTTTAGTCCACTGGTAAGTGACTCCTTTCTTCAATAATTTGGTAAAAGGTAAACTTTTGCCTGCCAAATTGGCGATGAAACGCCGAATATAGGATAAGTGTCCTTGAAGTCCTCTTAATTCTTTCAAATTCTGAGGAGGTGACATACCAAGGATTGATTTGGTCTTCTCAGGATCGACTTCAATACCACGATGGCGTACAACAAAGCCGAGGAATTTTCCTGAGGTTACCCCAAAAGCACATTTTAAGGGGTTCATCTTCAAATTATGTTGTCGAAGCTTGTGGAATATGATTTCCAAATCAGCCAAGTGATCAAAACGTTGTTTGGATTTAACCACCAAATCATCTACATAGCATTCAACAAATTTCCCTAGAAAAGGTTTGAAGATACGATGCATGGCGCGTTGATATGTTGCACCTGCATTCTTTAAACCAAAGGGCATCACCCGGTAACAAAACACACCTTGAGGAGCTCTGAAGGCTGTATATTCCTCATCTTCTGGGGCCATTCGGATCTGATTATATCCAGAATATCCATCCATGAAAGAAAGTACTTCATAGCCAGCCGTCGCATCAATTAAGAGTTCTGTAATCGGAACTGGAAAATCATCTTTGGGACAATACCGATTAAGATCTCTGAAATCGATGCAAACCCTAATTTGTCCGTTCTTTTTCTTTACTGGGACAATATTAGCCAACCACTTGGGATATTGAACTTCTCTGACGAAGTTAGCTTTGATAAGCTTATCCACTTCAGCCTCGATTTTGGAAGCATAGGTTGGGTGTGTTCTTCTCGCGGCTTGCTTGAATCCTCGATGTTCTTTTGGCAAACCCAAATGATGGGTGGCAACATCAGGATCAAGGCCAGGCATCTCTGTATAATTCCAAGCAAAGATATCTTTATTTTGCTTTAGAAAAGAAATATACATCTCTTGTTCTTCAAGGGTCATGGCCGCACTAATTAAAGTGGGGCGTGGATCTTTCTCTGTACCCAGATTTACTTCTCTGAGTTCATCCACAGTGGTAGAGATACCCTCTTCAAATGCTGGAGGAGCATCTCTAAGATCTTCCTCTTCCTCTTCATCATGTGTTATATCTTCCGTTTCTACTTGCAAAGTAGATGAAAAAACGAAATTCTCATGATCATAAGAGATGTCAAAATTTTCACATTTTGAAGAAGAAGCTTCCATTTCCGACCCTATTGATGAAAAAGGGTCTTCTTTGGGAAATAAAGAGGAGATGATGGATTGAGAATCGACATCAACATTCACCTCTGGTGTTGCTATAACTTCTTCTGGCCTGTTTAGCGAAGTATAGACTTGTTGGATTTCAGCAGACGAAATGAAAACGTCACCACTTATGCTTTCATCACTGCTTGGTAAGTTACCAATTTCTCCCATGTTGTCTGGCTCGATTGCCGTAATTGACATTATGGATATTTCCATAAGAGTATTTTGATTTGGGCCTATTTTTTCAATTTGACTGATAGGTAACACATAATCTGTACTCACATGTGAAAATGGATTTATTGGAATTTTTTCCAAACCATATGGAGCATTAACTTTGGTAATTTCCTTCATTGTAGATTTTTCTCTTCCCTTCATGTGATAAAATTCCGCCTCAATGTATTGAGACTCACATGTTTTGAACGGGGCCTTATCACCATACAATGTTCCAACTTGACCATCGAAACAGTATTTGAGACATTGATGGTATGATGACGGAATAGCTGCATGCTGATGTAACCAAGGTCTTCCAAGCAAGATATTGAAAGCTGAGTCTTGATCAACAATCATGAAATCTGAATTGGAAACAAGATCTCCAAATTGAGTTCTGAGCGTAACTTCTCCCAGTGGTTCTTGTTCATTTTTATCATATCCTTGCAACATCATGGTAGAAGGAGATAAATCAGATTCCGTGAGGCCCAATCGACCAAGTGTACGAATGGGCATGAGGTTGACTCCTGAACCATTGTCAATAAAAGCTCTTCGAACATCTATACCATTGACTTTGCCAGATAGGTACAAAGGTTTTATGTGCCCATGCACAACATCATCTTCATCTTTATCAGTAAAAGATATCACTGCATGGCATTCTGCAGGATTATTCTCTATGTGATAAATTTCAGCTGCAGCAATTTCAGCTTCAAACTCCTGAGGACTTGACAAAGCTTCGATGAGTGCTTTCCGAAGATCTTTTGATAGATTCAAAGCATCCAAAATTGATAATTTGGATGGTACTTGGGCCAAGTGTTTCAATATATCATACTTTTGATCTAGAGGCCTGCGTTTCCCAATAGGAATATGTGGTTTAGCAGGTATCTTGGAAGCAGATGCTTTGGAAGCTGATGCCTCTTGTATTCAAGTTGGCAACATCTTTGGTTTTGGAAAATTAGACTGATTAGATCCATTTACTTGCTGAGATAAAGAAGATGGAACATTTAATCGGTCTTCCAAAATAACTGTGCCGAAGCTGAGTTGGCCATTGGCAGAAGAACTTGCTTGTTCATTTTGAGCTCGCTGAAGGGCTCTACCACGAGTTTCTGCTGCATATACAGTGCTAGCAGGGGTAGAATTAGAGTAGTGGCTTCGGAAAGATCCACGTCTTCCCCTATATCCTGAACCTCTAGAACTTCCTCGGGTTCCTTTATTTGATACAGGGAATTCAGGCTCATCAAGACTGGAATATGAATCTGTTAATTGAATCATATTAACAGAACCAAAGATCAATTCTTCGTCTGATAAAGACTCTGCCAAGTTAGCATGTTTAGGCTGTGCCGTTTGGTGGGACGGTGCCCGTGACTTTGAAGTAGATGGCATGAAATCTGCCAGAGTCAAAGACAATTTAGGCTTTGATGCATACTCATCTTCTTCTGATTCCTCTTTCTTCTTTGAATTACGCTGCCCTTTTGAGGATTTGTCCTTTGATGGAGGCTTTACTACAGCTTTTGTAGGAGACACAATTGGCTTCTTCAATTGTGTTCGCAAAATGGAATGGGTCCGATTGATTGTCTATCTGACCATCCAATCATCATATTTTTTCGCAGTTTTGCTTTTGACTTCCTGCCACTTGCCTCCTTCCTCTGGATCTATAGCGGTAATACATGCTACATGAGCTGAAGAACCCTTCAATTTGACTTGTCCCAAGTCGACCATCTTTTGTAGGAGGTCTTTAAAGACAAAACACTCCTGGATGGGATGCCCCAACATTTGATGAAAGGGACAATAATTGGGACGGTCTTCATCTCCTTCCTTGTTTGGTCTCTTCGGCACTGGTAATTGAACCAAATTATTCTCCAGAGCTGAAATGAAGTAACCAGGAACTTGCTCACTTCGGAAAGAGTATGTTTTACTCTTCATATCCTCAAATTGTTTTCGTCGTTGATCTTTTTGATCATTTGGACGAAACAGCCTTTGTTGTTGGCGTTCAGGAGGTGGAGCCCTTCGAGAAGATGAAGGTTTTGAAGTAGAAATAGGTACAGGTGCCTGTTTAAGCATAACTGTAGCAGTTTCTGCTTTACCCATTCATCTTCCTGGAGCTGATGGAATTACACGAGATTTAACCTTAGCCTGCATAAGGGAATCTTCAATCTGTTGAGCGATTGAAGTAAGGTCTCGAAACCCTCCTGTGTATTTCACAGGGATCAATGGCGTGCGTAATTCGTCACGCAAATTTTCCACACAGATTGGCAACAATTCCTCCTGAGGGAGTGATAAACTCAAGGAATACGTTAATCCCTTCCAACGAGCAATGAAATCAGAGACTCTTTCATTCTCCCTTTGCTTGCAGTTTGTAAGATCGAAAACTGTCGTTTTTGGAAAAGTTGAGCTGAACTGAAGAAGGAATTTTTGACGAAGATCCTCCCATCCGATGACTGACCGGGATTTCAAGCTTGTATACCAGACAAAATCTGGTCCTTGCAAGGTTCGCACGAAGCATCTGAGTTTCACTGCTTCTTGTTGCTCTGGAGTTCCCATCATAGGATCACAACAAGACACGTAATGCGTCAAATGTTGTTCAGGGTCACCTGATCCATTGAAAGTAGGGAAAATAGGGTTTCCAAAACTGGATGGAGGAGAAATTGAATCTACCCATTCAGGGTAAACTTTCTTTTCAGGTTGAACTTGCACCCGTTTCCCTTCCATAGTTTCTAACCGAGCTGTTAATGACTCAATAGTAGTTATTAACTTTTGAGAAACGTCAGGTTGAACTTGGTTTTGGGTAGGTGCAATGAATGGAGCTTGGACAGCCGTGGAGGTTGGTGCTGCAACTAATGGTAGTGCTGCCAACCGTTGTTGCGTTTGACCCGTAGGATTAGACCTCTGTGGGTGTACTGATAAAGGAGGATATTCCTGATCCATCTCAGTAGTTACAACAAATTCCTTCGGCTGTCGGACTTCAGCATTCTTAAGAAGAAGACTACTCTGAAGTAGTTCTGCATTCAACCTTCTTAATTCTTTCATTTCTTCCTCCTGTTGTGCAAGCCTTTGCTCTAATGAGAGCGATTGACCTCCTTCAGAGGAAGGGTGAGAAGTAACCTGATTCTTTCCTTTCCCCTTATTGGATCCTTTTCGGAGAGGGGGAAGTGGGTTACTTGAAGGAATACCCAAATTTTGGGTAAGCCTTTGATTACGTGTGCGCACACCTTCTTCATTTAGGTCTGTGTGCGCAACTTCTTGAGCAGGAACCTCTTCATCTGATCCCTCTGATTGAGCCTCATCTGGTGAATCAGCAGCAACGGCAGTGATGACATTAATGGATGCATATTTCATGGAATCCTTTCTATCAGCATTTCTGTGATATTGTCTCCTTTTATGTCCATGATAAGGCATGGAATTCCGTTGACTTGACCCCTCAGGAATTTCTTGGAGAACCGTCACTTGGAGAGAATCTCCTGACATCTTGGCTCTTCGTTCCTCTTGAGGCTTATTCCCTAATCGAGAGAATACTGACTTTCTCTGAGGGAGGGATTGAAGATTTGAAAAAGTCCCCAGTCCGGTGGACTGGGGGTGTTCCTGTTGCTTCTGATCAACTCCTCGAATCCCATTCGTTGATTCTGAGGGTTGGGTTAGAGAAGTCCCCAGTCTGGCAAGCTGGGGTGTCTCTTGACATGCTATGTCTGAGATCTTCTTGAAATCTCTCTTGATCTTGCGGATCTTAGTTCGGAAATTAGCTGGATGCATTAACCTGTATCCACTTTTATCACCTGGTTCAACAGACCGTTGGATGATTTCCGAAACTTCTGTCATTTGATGACGTGTTTGCTCCAGACGAGAGGCTTGCGCAATATTCTCGCCTGCTTGATGTAGGAGCAATTCAACAACCTGTTCTCTATATACTTGATTTTGAGAGGAACTAGTTGAAGCTTGATCTCGAGCAAGATTTTGATTATGAACAAAGCCCATTGACTATGGCCGGCCATGGGCAATAACATTGCATGAGACCATTTTCGGCGGGCTTTGCTGACCGGAAAGCACTGTGAAATGTAGTGCTCCGTGAATACCCCATCCTCTGATATGAACATTAGATGGAGCATTGGAAATTAACTGACGCAATCTTCTTAGTGCGCCAAGGCATGAACGTTGAAGGGTTCTCTGTTGCTTTTCAGCCTTCGGATACCGAGAGACTGATAGAGATGCCAAATCAATCTGGCGTTGTAACCCTTCTATTATCTTAAGATGATTTTCATATTCATCGTAAGATAATACCTTCTTCTTTAATTGACAAAGAGTTTTCCATATGTTAAGACGAATATCATGGATTCCATCATCCGTCAACATCTTTGGAATGTCATACTGTGAATCATCCAAAGGCCAAAACATGACTGGTACTTCACCTTTTGCCAGTTTTTTCCTCATGTTCAGCATTTCCTCTTTATCATTAAATGAAGATTCTTCTACCTGTTTGGACCAGAGTTGGTGTTTCCTTGTTGCTTCATCGGATTCAACAAGATTGGTAGAGGAATCACTATTCATGCTGGAAGATGAATGACCCAGGGAAGGTTCGGAGAATAACCTGAACCCCAAGCTATCTTCTGATGGAGAAAGAGTTTCACCTGCCGATAGTAAAACTTCAGACATGACTGGTTTTACGTTTGCAAGTGCCTCGAGATAGGAGGGCTTTCTTGTCACTACATTGCCTTCTGAAGAATTTTCGAGACAATGTGAATCACTACTGCAGAGAGGAATTTCGCAGCGAAGTTCATCACCATGAGGAGGACCTTCATGATGGGTTACAGCAAAAGATGAGATCTCTTGCTCCTTGGTCTTCTGACCACACAGAGGGTTCCTGTGGTTCTCATCTGAAGAAGAAACTTCAAGATTGACCGAATTTTCATGAAGCAAGTCTTCATGAGGAAGTGTCTGTTGAAGACCTTCGGGATTAATGTTCCTGTTATTAGGAACTGAGGGAGTAGAATCTTGAATTCCGACAGATAAATGTCTGAGGGCTTCAAGAACTCCAGCATCGAGCAAGGCCTTGTTGTAGATTGGCCTTTGATCTCTTGACTGTGCTGGGCGGATCTTTTTCTTAGATGCCTTCTTACTCGCTTTAGAAATCACTTGATGACGAAAGTGATTGCTCTGAGCAGGTGTATGTGCCTGATCAGGAAAGATGGTCAGGTTAGGCTGACGATCATCGCTCAAATCAGGTGTATGTGCCTGACTTGGTTGTCCATATGATATGGGGGAGTAGGCCCCACAACCCTCTTGGACTGGAACAGATGTGTGTGTCTGTTCCGGAGTGAATTGTTGATGTGTCACTCCACCGCTAGGGATAGATTTATGTGTCTGTCCCTGAGATGATGCTGAAGCTGTTATGATATCCTGGCAAGCATCCAGAATATGAGCAGGAATTTGCTTCTGCTCTTTCACCATTGACAAAATATGTTTGGTGACTTCAGCCGCCGGAACAGGGATATACGTCCATTCCGGGCTTGGAGTAGGTGTATGTGCCTGCTCCTGTCCTCCTTTTCCTGTCAGTGAATCCTGACAGTACTCAAGTGTGGAGGCAGAGAGTTTAGTCTGCCTCCTGTTTGTCGTCGGGGCTTTCCGACTGACTTCTCCGTGCGCTACCAAACGAGACTGTTGGTAGGCTTGATTAGTATTAGCAGGTGTATGTGCCTGCTGATTACACTTCGCCAAACGCTGTTGGCGAGATCCATCATATGTAGTCAGATGAGCCTGCTGACTAACTGCTGATGTATAAGCAGGTGTATGTTCCTGCCTATGGTACTCCGCCGGAATTGCCTGGCGGGATCGGCTTGATGCTGCCAGACGAGTCTGGTGGACAGCGGGATTAAAACGAACAGGTGTGTATGCCTGCTCGTTATTTGCCACCAAGTTAGGTTGGTGGACTTCTCCGGAGATGGCAGGGATGACAACCTGCCTATTATTAACCGGATTCCGTCTCTGGTGATTCATCTTGCCTGCTCGGGTTCGAGGAACCTGAGCTGAATGCCTGGAGCCGGTACCCTCATCATGTTGAGGGCGCACTACCGCACGAGTCTGGCGGCGATTGTTGATGGGAGCCCTTGAGAAGGACTCCTGTCTTTTTGAATTAAGGTCCTGCGGGACCTGCTCATTCACTTCCTCGGAGTAAGGGAGTGAATGGAAATTGCGTTCCGGGGATAACGACCCGAAACGGTTGGAGACGGTAGTCAGCACCGCCTGCTTCTTGATTGCTGGTCGCCGTTGTCCGGACGACCAGGTAGAATTGTTAACTTGGAGGGCTTGACGAGCGGCCTCCAGAGTTGGGATAGTACCGTTGCGACGGTACTCCTTAACCAGTGCATTAGAAACACAGTGTTGAAGACGCTGAGTTGGTGATGTCATCCTCAGAGCGGATGACGTTCCAGCAGGAGTAGCAGCATTGGTTTTCACAGCAGCAGACCTCACAGTAGAGGTGTTCCCAGCAGCAGTATTCACAGGGGTGAATTTAAGGAAAGCCATTTTTGTAGAAGATCTTGAAAAAAAAGAGTGCCTGTTCCATGTAACAGACATAATCAAGATGAATCCGGCCACTGCATCTTTTGGATGAGCACATGTCAATGATTGCCTTGTTGGCCCAAAGGGCCTAACAGATAAGAAGAACATCACTTTAACTTGGTTAAGGATTCACGTCGGGTTCACCATTTTTGTTTCGCGCGGAATCCGGGGATGACCTCCTGGACGGGAGATTCAAACGTTCCGATCGGTTTCTAACGGGTTTGTTCGTAGAACTGGAAACATCCAATGATTCCACATCCGTTGGGACCTACTTTCCAAAGGCAGGCGCTCATTAGCTTGTGGGCTAATGAGGCTTAGGAATTTGCATTGGTCGAGAGGATGGGAGGTCGGACTCATCACACCTTTTTGAGGGGAATTATTGTCTACTCCGGGACTCTCTTTATAGATTTAAGTTAAGTTCGTGAATCCTTATTACATTACCAAGTATAAAATGAGCTTTCCTTTAGTTTTAACAATCAATGATTAAATATGCAAGAAATTTAGAGAATCTTTTATATGTATTCGAGGTTCTTCATCAATATAGAATCATCTATATTTGTTTAGAGATTCTTGGTCAATGGTATCCTTCAAAACATTTATATAAAAGTCTCTTGGTCATTTTGATGACCAGGCTGGTTTTAAAGCCATCAGTGGGGCACTTGAAGTTTATCGTCATTCAGAAGGACAGAGATTATTTCAATGTTGGGATCGAACCCATAAATGGGCTACCTATGTATCCTTTGTTTTTTTGAAAAAAGGAATCAGAACCCACGTAGTTCGAGGAATGGGATATGATGTTTTATGATTGATGGCTCAAAGATGAATGTCATAATTACTTTTACACTATAAGCTCACGTGAGTCATGCTCGGTGTGAGAAACAAGAGGTATTGGTAAGATTTAGACCATTGAGCCGTAAAAGATGCAATCATAAGAATTTTGTTTTGGGGCTTATGTATAGATGACTGCCCAGATAGACGAAGGTTTAGGATTTACTTTTAGGGAGAAAATCCAAGAACAGGGTCCACAAAGTTATATGTGCTTCATGGAGATTTGAATACTCTAATCTTGGGGCTTACTCCTAAGGAGGATGCCCAAGTTAGGAGGGGACTTATGATTGGGTTTTATTCCTAAAGAGGAAACCCAAATCAAAGGTAATTTATGACTGGTTAAGAGAAATTTTAAGAGACTTGGGGCTTACTCCTGAAAAGGAAGCCCAAGGTTATGACTGAGTCTTATTCCTGAAAAGGAGACCCAGGTTAGGGATTAAGGTTTGGGGCTTACTCCTGGGGAGGATGCCCAAGATTAAAGGACTTGATTGGGGCTTATTCTTAAGAAAGATTCCCAAGATTTATGACTAGGACTTATTCCTGAGAAGGAAGCCTAGGTTAGGGGACTTGGGGCTTACTCCTGAAAAGGAAGCCCAAGGTTATGACTGAGTCTTTATTCCTGAAAAGGAGACCCAGGTTAGGGATTAAGGTTTGGGGCTTACTCCTGAGGAGGATGCCCAAGATTAAAGGACTTGATTGGGGCTTATTCTTAAGAAAGATGCCCAAGATTTATGACTAGGACTTATTCCTGAGAAGGAAGCCTAGGTTAGGGGACTTGGGGCTTACTCCTGAAAAGGAAGCCCACGGTTATGACTGAGTCTTATTCCTGAAAAGGAGACCCAGGTTAGGGATTAAAGTTTGGGGCTTACTCCTGAGGAGGATGCCCAAGATTAAAGGACTTTATTGGGGCTTATTCTTAAGAAAGATGCCCAAGATTTATGACTAGGACTTATTCCTGAGAAGGAAGCCTAGGTTAGGGGACTTGGGGCTTACTCCTGAAAAGGAAGCCCAAAGTTATGACTGAGTCTTATTCCTGAAAAGGAGACCCAGGTTAGGATTCTCTCATCTTAAAGGATGAGGTTGAAATTAATGAACTCTCAATCTTTGGTGACATAAAGATGTTTAAATCACTGGGTGTTTGAGAGGTATTTCACAGAATTCCTTTCAGATAAGGATGTCAAATCAAGAAATCATGCCATAAATGGCTTTTGAAGAGTATCTTGAAGACTGAATCTTGAATAGGAAGGGTGAAATGGCTTAAGAGGGGTAAAAATGGGCAAGATGGGCACCCAAAAAGCTAGGGGCGCGCAAGTCTTGAAGGTCGCGCAAGTCCTGCGTCGGCGCGCAAGTGTTGGTCGCGCAAGTATACTTGCGCGACATGAGGGATACTTGCGCGATTTTCAACCAGAGTTGAATTACTTGAGCGACTCTTTATTAAACCCTTTCCCATCCTCTTGAGGTTCTTCCAGAGAAGGGACGCGCAAGTTATATTGAAGGAATTAAGTTGGCGCGCAAGTGTTTGATAAGTTTCAACACTTGGGCCTTCCTTCTTCTCTTTAGATCTTCCATTCTAGGTAAGAAATTACCTTAGAAGTGTTCCGGAAGCTTTGAGAAGAGACTTGAGCGTCGGGAGCTTTGATCCGAGTTTCTGGAAAAAGATCCTCTCGAATGGGGGGCCCACAGGGTCTATTTATAGGCAAAAGAAGACCCCGGGCGGTTACTGGGCGGTTACCAGATCTGTCGCGCAAGTCCCTTGCACGACCATGAGGGGTCGCGCAAGTGTTGAGGCGGCGCGCAAGTGTACTTGCGCGACCAAGAGGGAACTTGCGCGACCTATGGGCAATGTTCTCCTTTTTCATCCCTTTGTCGATTTTTGATGTTTCTTCAAAGGATTAATCACTTTGAGCTCAGATATTCCCTTTTCCGAACTTTAGATTCCGTGACGAAAGGAGCGTCAACAACCGTCCAGTAAAAACCATTTTTCCACCACTCGAAGCCTCCTTTAGATTACCATCAGAGATGAGAGCCTGATTTACCACTTCCGAAAAACTTCTTTAGCCTGAAAATATTCACTTGAGACTTAATTTCACATTTAAGTCCATTCTGAAATCATCTTGTTGAAGTGGCCCCGTCTGCTGCCAATGCTGGAGAAAAATGTTGTAAGTTAGTAAAGCATCCAGTATAGTCCATTACAGATATATTCCATTGAGTTAGCCTCATGAACTCAACTGCCTTCTCCTATTTTAGTGTATCTGGATAAAATTTCTCAAAGAATATATCCTGAAATTTCTTCCACTCCATATCTTCTAGCTTCACATTCCGAGTCTGGATGTCCCACCAACATTTTTCTTGACCACACAACATGTAAGCTGCCAACTTTAATCTATTCTCAACAGGTGTCTCTAGGTGGTCAAGTATAGTCTGAGTTGATTCAATATAGGTGGGTGCTGCAACTGAGACTCCCTCGTAAGATCATACATACTTTTCACAACTCGCCCCGGGTCTCTTTCCATCATTTTCATGAAATGGGTGAGGTTCTCTCAAAACTTTTCTCCTACTTCTTCAGTTGGTACTATTAGTGCCTCAGGTTCACCCATTGGAGGACCATTTCTAACTATACCCCCCGCTCATCCTCTCAACAAGCATCTTGGAGGCATAATTCTACAAACCCAAACATGCATCTTAGAAAACAGCTCACAATGTTATCACAATTACACACAACCAAATTATTCATATAATTTCACAATTATTTCTTTCAATTTCAAAATTAGACACCATTTTCATTTCAATTTCACAATAAAGGAAAAGAAATATTTTAAGTTCAATAATCTACCCATAATACACTTTCTCGTGCGTGCCTAAAATGATGCATGTCACAGTAATCCTGAGTGCCTAGAATAATGCATGCAGACGGACACTCATGCCATTCTGGGCGACGAATCAATACTCAATAAATTCCAGATATAATAATAACATCACACAATAAGTGCATCACCCAAGGTGAAATAATATTCAACTGTAACAACAAAAAGCAATAACAGTAATCCCACCCTGAGTACTTGAGTTTTCCCCCATACATGGGTTTGCAACTCCCATGTACGAGCTCATTTTCAAGCCCTGACTTTCCCTGGTATCCTTTCTACCTTCCCAAAATAGTAATACAAAAAAGAAGAAGAATGAAAACCCACCCTTTGATACCACTTTGTAACGTCCCGACCCAGGAGCCACTGAATGGTGCTCTGATCCGGTTGTTCACAAGCCCTCAAGCGCGCCTCCCCGTACGCCATAGGGTGTCGACTAGCAACGAGGGTCTAGTAAGTCAGTATTGGGGAGAATATACCCTCTGTTATCAGAATAAAATACCATTGGAAGTAACCAAGCAATATCGGAAATGTATATAAATATAGTAGTACAATGTCACTAGCATAATGAAAATCGAAAATACAATACTCAACTGAAAGGAAAAACATTTCATGACTATGTATGTGCCAAGTGTCTACAATGAAACTGAAAATAAAGACACAAAAACTCCAAACAGGTCCCGACCCACATCTGGTTCCCTCTTCCATGCTCCAACCCCAAATAGCACTCTAACCAGGGCTCTTTTCCTTGTCCTGTCTTGCAACAACAAAGTCTATTCAGGTACCAATAAGGCATCCCAAGTAGGGTGTGAGTAAGAATCAGTAGATCACCACCAACAGTGTCAAAAACAAATCCAGTCATAAGCATTGTATGCAGTTACATTAATAATAAATCAAGACAATATAGAAAAACAATTATATTTATCCAATTAACCTTTCTTTAATACGTTAAACACCCAGGTTCCCAAGAACATCCAAAATACAATGCTTGCTTCGGCCCGTGTCGGAGCTTAAACCATTCCCCTATTTCAATTCATAATTACTATGTCACAATATTAAGTTTATGAATAGACAAATGAAACCATAGTGCAAAATAAATTAAAGAGTGTAGAACTTCATTTCTAGCACACATGTGAGTATTTGGAGCATCAATCCATATCTCACAACCCCATGGGTATTTGGAGCATTAGTCCTTGTCCCATAAATTATCAATTTCATGCATGTCATTGGTTCTAGAATGCCATGTCTAGAACCACTGTGGGTATTAAGAGCATCAGTATATGTCCCACAACCCTTTTTCAAATAAAATATCCAATTCACATATACAACCACATTAAAATGTTTAATCATATTTATCCTTCCATCATAACTCTCAATCATATTCAACTAGATCCACAATTCACAAAGAACCGCATAACCAAACCACCAATTAATTATTTATGCCACGACATTTATACAACTATATACGCCTAACAAGATGAGACTGTGGGATTGGATTTTATACCACCTACCTCAATTTATTGATTTAAGTTATCCCAAAAAAAATCCCCAAAATCCGAGTGGCACAATGTCATCGATCAAGTTCTGGATATAAATCCTTAAAACCAAAATAAGATCAAAGGCATCAAGATCTTGAAAAACTATATCTAGATCCAAAATCCTAGATCTATACCTTAACTAATAGGTTTATATCCATGTAAATGATTTAAATCTCCCATGAAAAGATCAAGGAAAGTTAGAGGAAATAACGGAAGAAACAACGGGATGAAATCTACTTACCGAAAGTAGAGCGGATCTTCAATATGAGCCTTCAATCTTGAGAAAAGGTGTTCAGATCTCCTTGGAATCTCTCCAAGAGGCTTTGGAAACACCTAGAAAATGCCAATCCTGAGCCAAGGTCAGAAAATAAGGAAGTACCAGGTTTCAGGTGGTTTTAAAAAGGATTTTCGGAATTAAAAACCACACGCACGATTTCCTGGATAGTGGCGCACGGTTTGTCAAACCGTGCACAAACTGTGCGGACCTCTCTGTCCAGATTTGCATGGTCTTCATGCTTTGGTCACACGGTTTTTCAAACCATGCATACCTCTCTTTCCAGTTCTTCTTGGTTTTCATGGTTTGGTCGCACATTTTTTCAAATTGTGCGCAAACTGTGCACAACCCACTCCCTTTTGTTTTACTTAAAAGTTCACCCAAACGCACCTCAAGTCAATACACCAAAATAAAGGTACTTAAAAATAACAAAAGTACCTGAAAACTTGCCCAAGATTGACTCCATAAAAGGCCGATATCTTAAAATATTGGATTTTAGTATAAATAAATTTTTTGGATTAAAAATAGGTTTTTCTAAAAACTATTTTAAAGTAAATAATGTTTCCCCTTTTTAATTAATTAAGATAATATATAATGATAAATTTTTTAAATGAAATTTATATATTATATTTCAATAAATATTAATTTAAATTCATACAATGATTATTATTAGTCATATAGTTAATAATAAATCATATTTTTCTTGAAAAATACACTTCTTGAAAACCCTCTTTTTTATCGCTTATAGAGGTTTAATTTTAAATTAAAAATTTTCCAATTATATTAATTTAATTTGATAAAATTGATTAAATATTTGGAATAAATTTAATTTATATTATTTAAGGATTTAATATTGATTTTTGACCATAATGAATAGTGAAAACAATAAAAATTAATTATTGTGGTTAAAGTGAAAAGAGTTTTACTAGGGGTTAAACTAATAAGATATGGCTCAAAATGACCAAAAAAACTTATCTAAAAACAATTTTATGGACATAATTTGACCTTATTATGTATATTTATTGATAATGGTCTGTTTAGGACCCTTTTTCATGTAAAAAAAATGGGTATAACTTTTTCTTTTCAAAAATTACAAGTATGCCACTCACCTCACTTATAAAAGTACACCCTCTATCATATCCTATTCACACCTTAAAACCCTTTTGGTTTAGTAAATCCATACCCAAATCACTTATAAACTTACCTACCCTCTTTCTATAATCCTTTTTTTGGCCATAAATCCATTTTATTAATACTTTAAGAATAATATTAAAGAGGTGGTCCGAGAAGAGATAAAATTCCTAACTATGAATTTTATTATTATTTATTCTTCCAACTCCTTAAAATATTATTAAAATATTATCATATAATAAAACTAGTATATATTATATACTAAAATTTTATTATGTTAATTTGATAACCTAAATTCATCTCCTCTTCCATTAAATGGGATATGAAATTGTTATTTGTTTGTACGGTGGACTTCCGCCTTGCGAACCGATGTCATTCGTTTTCCATCATCGCCTCTAAAGGATTGATAAAATAATGGATTTAAATTATATATGTGATATTTATAACATATTTATAATTTTTAGTTATTATATCTTAAATAAATTCTTAATTTCCATTATGTGGAGGATACAATAACGTCACTCATGTGTATGATGGACTACTGTCTCTCAAAGCGATGTGATTCGTTTTTCACTGACATTATAAATAGAAGGTAATATGGATAAATTTAATGGATATGTGTGATATAAATGAAATAATAATTATATTAATGATATATTTATCATTATAAAAATATAATATATCATTTTCATTCTTACACTGAAAAATGAAAACGGCATTTGTGTACGTGTGGACTATCGTCTCCATAATGCAATGTGATTATATTTTTCATCACCACATAAAAATAATTATATATATGAGTATATTTAAAGAAAAAATATTTTATTTATGATATTTTTATCATTATGTAAATATAAAATAATATATATACCTTCTTTCTATAAAGATCATTGAAAAATGGAAATGTTACTCATGTGTATGTATGGCTTACCGTCTCCATAATCGTAACCTAGTTCATTTTTCATAACCATTTTTCATTATTGGTTTTAAAATCATAATTTATAAATAAATATAATAATTATTCCATTATTATTATTCTAGGTTTTTTGAAACAATGACCACTTTGACCATGGTCAACACACCAAATCTGTTTTGAAATAATGAACCGAACATCCTCAAAACACTCTATATGGACTTAAATGATTAAGGATTTGAATATTTCATTAAAAAGAAATAAAATAAATGATTTAAGTATAATTTATTAAACCTATAAAAAATTCCTAAAAATAAAATAATATATTTAATCTAATTATATGGGATTTAAATAACATACAAAGAAATTCGGATTTCAGGGTAAGGGCTTTCTCGTCTCACTTTTTATTTCGATGAGACATATGTCATATTCACCACTTGTTTATATTATGTGGTATATGTACTGAAAATATTTCATGTAATATCATGAATACTTCATAAATCATGGTATTTTAATTTTCAATTTTAAATATTTCATCTAAGGGGATTTTAATTGAAAGTTACCAAGTGGTAAAGAATTTCATGAGTCAATTTCTTTTCATTGGGTTATATTAATTATTCATGGTGTTTTATATTCTATGATTATGTGTGTATTTAATTTTAATTATATTATGTTCTGTTTCCAATTATTTTATATGAATTTAAATTTGATACACATAATTGATTCATTGATTAATTATCAAATTCAATGGTATGATTTTTTAAGGGTTATTCATATCAAATTATCTTTCTTTAAGACATATGTTTATGATATGCACCAATATTCATTTTTGAGGTGTAAATACTACCACTTTACATGTTATATCATGAATCTCCTTATGTTAATTTTATGTTATTCTTTCATGGGGCTTATGATTGAAGAGTTACAAAAGTGGAAAATGCTTTATGTTATAATATCCTTCTATTCAAGGTTGTTTATATTCAAGGTTCCTTTAGAGGAAATCATATGATCTTATTTCCTAAACCACATATACTTATTATATACTAGTTATGAATTTGGTTATCATATTTTATTTTTATTTCCTTACTTTTTTATTGAATAAATATCAATAAATTTGTTTCCAAGTGACATTGATCTAGTATTCTCTCTTAGATTGATTATTTTCTCTTCTATATCCATGTTTTCTAAAAAAAATTAAAAAAAATCATTTATAAAAATAAATGATTTCTTAATACCATTATACATGATATTTTACCTTCTCTTAAAAGATTTTAAAATTAAATTTACTAATTCTTTCCAAATGGGTCACTTTTGACTCCCTTTTTTAAATTTTTTTGAAAAGAACATTTATTTTTAACATTTATAACATGAATAGATTTCCCACCGTAATGTCTATTATTTTACTTGAAGTTTCCTTTATATATTTCCAAGTTTATTTTCAGATAAAATTATTTTCACAATATTTTGTGATTTATTTTAAATTGATTTTCAGAATGAAAAGTTTATTTTTATTGAAAAAAATTAATGATATTTTAATGTTATTTTCATTTATCAACATCAACAAACCTTGTTGTTACTTATGCTAAAATGGGGATATTTTGTAAGGATACTATCCTAGTTATTTATTTATATAGATTATGATTGTTTCAAACATATTATTATGTAACTTATTTATTTTCTATGAATTAATCATATTTCAAAGAGATTTTTATGAAACGTGTTTCTTTTCTGCACGTTAATCATATTTCAAATAGATTTTTATGGAAACCATTTTTTTCACGAGTTAATCATATTTAAAAGAGATTATTATGAAACCTATTTTTTCGATGGGTTAATCATATTTCAAATATATTTTTATTAAACTTATTTCTTTTCCATGGGTTAATCACATTTCAAAGATATTATTATAGAACATGTTTTTTCCATGGGTAAATAATAATTAAATGATATTTTTTTGGAACCCGTTTCTTTTCGATGGGTTAATAATATTTAAAATAAATTATTATGAAACTTATTTTTTTTATAGATTGGTCATAGTTAAAATAGATTTTTATGGAACCTATTTATTTTCTATGGGTTAATCATGATTCAAAGATATTTTTATTGAACTCGCTTCTTTTACATGGGTAATCATGTTCCAAAGAGATTTTTATGGAAGGTTGGCTATATTTCAAATTTATTGTTATGGAATCTATTTATTTTCCATAGTTTAATCATGTTTCAAATAGATTATTATGGAACCTATTTATTTTATATGGGTTACTCATATTTCAAATATATTATTATGGAACCCCTTTCTTTTCCATGGGTTAATCATGTTTCAAATAGAATTTTATGGAATCCGTTTCTTTTCCACATTTTAATCAAGTTGTAAAAGTAATAATGATTTTTTTATGGGTTTTAGGTTGAAACTAAATCTCTATGTACGTTATTTAGGTTATTAGATAATTTTATATGATGGGTGAGCCTAGATAGCCTTGAGTGAGCCTAATATAACTTATATGGTGGGTGATCCCAAATATCACTTCAATATATTGGGTAATGTTTATGTTCTCAAGATAATTATATTGGAATTCATTTGTTTAGTTATTCTAATTATAAGGGTTCTATGGTGATGATGTTCCAAGATAATGATATATTTTATCTATTATTTCTATGGGTTTATAATTTTTCATTTGATAAAGATTGATATCACATGGATCATGATTATTTATTCTTATGACTCTTTCCTTTTTAAAGACTTATTCCATGTTTCATGATTTAGGATTTAAGAGAGATTTCTATGGAACTTATTCTTTTCATGGGTTATCATATTTCAAATATATTACCATGGAACCGATTTCTTTTCAATGGTTTAATCAAGTTATAAAAGGAATGATGATTGTTTTTATGATTTTTATGATTTTTATGATAAAATTCAAGATCTATATAATTTATTTAGGTTCTTTTTTTCACAATGGGTGAGCCCATATAGCACCAAGTGAGCCTAATATAGATTATACAATGGGTGCGACCAGATTGATCTCCAATGCATTGGGTAATGATTCAGTTATCTGGATAATTATATTGGAAGTTGGACGTATGGTTATTTTAATTTTAAGGGTTTTGTAAGGGTTTTGTGATTATGGTGTTCCAAGATATTGACACATTTTATCTATGATTTCCAAGGGTTTATAATGTTTCCTTTGATCAATATTGATATCACATGGCTCATGATTATTGATTTTTATGATTATTTAATTTTATAAATCATTATTCTAAGTTTCATGAATTATGATTCAGGTATTTATGGGTATTAGTTATTTTATGATTCACTCATTCACTCTTATTATATCATAATACCCTTATTCACTTATTATCCTCATTTATGACACTCAGTTGGTAATTATTATCTATACCCTTATTGAGAATTTGAGATCACCCTTATTAAGTTTATTTTCCTTGGGTTATCAAGAATGATGTTGAATGGATTGTGTTTAGAAGGATTTCATATGTATGATTACGATGAATTAATGTGAAATAAGAAAATCTAAGTTAAGTGGGAAAAATTCTCATTTAAATACATGGGTATTTCTTATGTAATAGTTTTTCGTAATTCTATAAAACTCTAAACCTAAAAGGTCCTTGAGAATGTAAGTGATCCAGTATTTCTTTTTTATATTGTAAGTTTTAGATGGTGAAAATTAGGTCACCTTCATCGATTTTAAATATAGAAATATAATGTTTATGATTTCAATACCAGATCTTAGAGTACGAGTTCAGGGTTATTATATTCAGTATCAAAGGAGGGTTTATATAATTTTAGTTATTTGATGTTTTTATATGAGTTTATATTAATATTTATAGATACCATCATAGGTCTGTAAGATTGAGGATGATCATAGGTTCAAATTCATAGACACTCCTTTTAGGTTTTAAGCAATGAGATCTTAAAGTGATTAATAAAATTTTACGATATGTTTTATTAGGTTGAAGTATATGTAAATATTTTTATTAACATGATGTATGAATTTAATTTTTTTTCCTTGAAATAAAATTAAGTTATTGATAACCTTTAGGTTTTATATCATCTTAGATAATGAGGTAATTATAGTAACACAATTTTTATCTTAATGATAACCATGGGATTTAAATTTAATTTGGTAACTAAGTGATTAATGTTATTTTAAAAAAAATATCCTAATATTTTTAATCTTGAAAGATAAAAGGTATGATATAACATTTGATGTTAAAACACACTTTAATGTTGAGGTTATTTAGGAATTATTTATTTTGAAATTTTGCTATTACTATTGAATTTTGTAGATTAATGTATTATTTCATCATATGATGATGGTTTACTCATTTTGGTAAACATATTACCATGTTTTAACCACTTTGTTTTTGTTTAATGTTTATAGATAGGTGTAATAGATTGATTATCCCTTTTAGGGTCATGTTTTCCTTTAAAAGATGATTTTAGTGTTTCAGAAATTAAAAGAAAATCAACCTGAATACTCATCATTTAGAGAAAAAGATGATATTCTGGTGTAAATTGATAAAAGGATGAAATTATAATTATCAAGTACATTTACTTATTATCTTAGTCTATATGATAAAGTAATTCATCAACTCTAGGAAAAGTATCTTAAAAAAATCATATTTCCATAATTTCTAATGATGACAATGACCTTTTTACACCTCTTTGGTTTATGGTTTTATGGTTTTTAAATTTATCTTCTTCATTAAATTTCTTCTGATCAATGATCTTTGTCACTCTATATCCTTATTTGGACTTTATCCTTTTCTTCCATGACAAAATATTCATTTGCTACCTATGTTCTCCTATTTGGAAACCTAGTATGTGTTATTCTAGACGAACCTCATACTCACTTTTTTTTATTATCAAGAGGATTTTTTATTAACACTTTTTTTTATAACGTGTGTTTCCAATATTGGTATTTTTTCAAATTTATGACATTTTATTACCAAGATAAATTTTAAATTACGAGGATACAATTTATTAAAGTAGGGAAGGATGTAACACCCTAATATTTAAAAAAAATATGTTTGATTGCATATAAGAGATGAGACACCATGATTATATGATGATGTAACACATATAGACATTAAGATATATTTCTTTTTAAATAAATTTAATCTCTTAGATATTTTATAGTACACACAACTTCAATATTTTTATGTTCAGTAACATATAAGACACGTAGAACTGAGATTGGATGATAATGTAACACCCCGATATAATAAGATGGATTTATTTTAAAATAAATTTTAACTCTTTGATATCTTATGATACACGCATCCCCAAAAAAATTTGTGTTCAATAGCGTATACAATACACAACCTCAAGCTTAAACAACCCACAAAATATATAACCATTATAACTAAGTCATTAAATTGGAAGGTATGAATAGTATTAACTGCTTTATGAAATAAATATATGTATATATATATTTATTTCTATATTTATTTTCTACTCAATATAAATTATTGATAAATTTTTAGTAAATAATCAATCAATTATTATTAAAGTGATTTTATTCTTCAAAAATATGTTTTCTCCAAAAAAAAATTTTATTGATTTTGATGAAAAAATATTATAATTATTTTTTGGAAATTTTAGAAAATTTATTTTATAAAATTAACTTAATTTTTTAAATTTTCATATCAAAATTTACATTAGGTTAAATTTTGGTATTTTTCAAAAAATGTTGATTTTTTAGCGAATAGTCAAAAATACCGATTTTTTGTAAAAATGTCATTTATTTTCAATAAATTAAGTAAATTTAAAAGTAAAATTATTTATTAAATATGATTTAAAATTAAATAATTATTATTTATTTAAATTTAATCCAATAAATTACATTTGAATCACCTTTATATTGGATTTTAGTATAAGTGAATTTTTGGGTCTAAAAATTGATTTTTCTTAAAACTGTTTTAAAGTGAATAATGTTTATCATATTTAATTAATAAAGATAATAAATTATTAGAAATGTTTTAAATAAAATATATATTATATATATATCAATAAATATTAATTTAAATTCATACAATGATTATTATTAGTCAGAGTTAATATAAAATCATCTTTTGCTCGAAAAAAATACTTCTTGAAAACCCATTTTTTCATCACGTTAGTGGATTTAATTTTAAATTATATTTTACCAATTATGGGAATTTAATTCGGTAAAATTTATTCCATATTTATAACCATCATAATTTATAATATCTAATAAGTTTAATATAATTTTTTACCATAATTAATAGTGAAAATAGTAAAAATTAATTACCATGGTTAAAGTGAAAACGGTTTTACCAGGGGTTAAACTAAAAATATAATGGTAAAAATGACCAAAAAACATTTATAGAAACTATTTTATAAAAATATTTTGATTTTATCATGTATAAATATCGATAATGATCCATTTTAGATCCTTTTTTCATGTGAAAAACATGGGTATACCTTTTTATTTTCAAAAATTACAAGTTTGTCACTCACCTCACTTATAAAAGGCCACCCCCTATCCTCTCTTTACTCCTTAAAAACATTTTGGTTCATACAATACGTACCCAAATAACTTACCAAATTACCTATACTAATTCTATAATCCTTTTTTTCATAAATCCATTCTAATAATACTTTTTTTATAATCCTAAAGAGGAGGTCTAAGAAGAGGTAAAATTCCATACTATGCATTTTATTTTATTTATTCTTCCACCTCCTTCAAATATTATTCAAATATGTTCATATCATAACATCATTATATACTATATAATTTTATTTTATTATTTTAATTTTATAATCTAAATTCATGTCCTCTTCCATCAAATAGGATATGAAATAATTATTTGTATGTACGATGGACTACCGCCTCGCGAATCAATGTCATTCATTTTCTATCATTGCCTATAATGGATTGATATAATGATGTATTTAAAATATATATCTGATATTTATAACATATTTATACTTATATAGTTGTTATATCAAATATACCTTTTTACTTTACATTCCGTGGGGGATATGATAACGTTGCTCATGTGTACGACGGACTACCACCTCATGAAGCGATGTGATTCGTTTTTTCACTGATGCTTTACATGGAAGGTAATATGAATAGATTTAATGAATATATGTTATATAAATTAAATAAAAAATATATTTATGAAATATTTATCATTATTAAAATATAATATATCATTTTATTTCTTACACTGAAAAATTATATTGTCGTTCATGTACATGTGGACTACCACCTCCACGAAGCGATGTGATTCATTTTTTCATAATAAAAACACAATAATGATATATATAAGTATATTTAAAGAAATAAAATTTTATTTATGATATTATTATAATTATTAAATGATAAATTAATACATACCTTCTTTCCATAATGATCATTGAAAAATGGAAATATTACACATGCATACGTACGGCCTATCATCTCCATGATCATAATGTAGTTCATTTTTCAAAACCATTTTTCATTATTTATTTTAAAAGTATAATTTATAAATAAATATGATATTTATTTCATGATTATTATTATATATATGTCGAAATAATGACCTCTTTAACCATGGTCAACACACCAAATCCATTTTAAAACAATGAACCAAACATCCTCAAAACACCCGATGTGGACTTAACTGGTTAAGTTTTTTAATATGTAATTAAAAAGAAAAAAATGATTTCAGCCTTTAAAATATTATTAATAAATAAAATAATTAATTTAAGATTATTATACAGGAGTTAAAGGATATATAAATAAAGTCTGGACTCAAGGTAAGGGTTTTCTCATCTCACTTTTTATTTCCGTGAGACATATGCCATATTAACCACTTATTTTTATTTTGTGTGGTGAATACTAATAATTTTCCATGTAATATAATAAATCCTTCATAAATAATGTTATTTTAAAGTTTCAATTTGAAATATTTCATCCAAGTGTATTTGAATTGAATGTTATCAAGTGGTAAATAATTTCATAACTCAATTTCTTTTCATTGTGTTATATTACTTATTCATAGTATTTTATATTATAAGATTACATTTGTATTTAATTTTGATTATATTATGTCATATTTTAACTTGTTTTATGTGTATTTAAATTCAATACACAAAATTTATTCATTGATTAATTCTCAAATTCAATGGTATGATTTTTGTAAGGTTTATTCGTCTCAAATTCTCTTTCTTTGAGACATATGTTTATGATATACACCTATATTAATTATTTAAGTTTAAATACTTCACTTTTAATTATTTTATCATGAAATTAAATATGTTCATTTTATTTTATTCCTTCATGGGTCTTATGATTGAAAAGTTACCAAAGTTTCAAATGCTTTATCTTACAATATCCTTTCTTTTGAGGTTGTTTATGTTCATGGTTTCTTTGGAGGAAATCATATGTTATTATTTTCAAGAACCACAATTATTTATTCTTCACTAGTTATGAATGTGGTTAACATGTTTAATTTTTATTTCCTCCCTTATTTATTTAATAAAAATCAATAAATTCGTTTCTAAGTGAAACAAATCTTGTATTTTCTATTAGATCGGGTATCTTTAACTTCCATATTCATGTTTTCTAAAATGTTTTAAAAATATTATTTTCTAAAAATAAATTATTTATTAAATCCATTTTACATGTTTTTTAACCTTATATTAAATATTTTTAAAAGGAAATTTTCTAACACTTTCTAAATGGTTCACTTTTTACTATTTCAATTTTTTTGAAAAGGATGTTTATTTTTAACATTTATAACATAAAAAAAATTTCTTGTCAAAATGTCTATTATTTTCTTAAGTTTCCTTTATATGTTTCCAAGGTTTTTTTTAAAGAAAATTATTTTTAGATTTATTTTTGTATTTTTATTTATTAAAATTTATTTTAAAAATGTAAAGGTTATTTTCCTCAAAAATATTTTTAATAATATTTTAATGGTATTTACATTCATCAAATTCAAAAATACTTATCGTTTATGATATAATTTGGATATTTTGTAATGATAGAATCCTCATTATTTCTCTACATAGATTATGATTATTTCAAAAATATTTTTATAGAACCCATTTCTTTTATATGGGTTAATCATATTTCAAAGATATTGTTATAAAACTCATTTCTTTTCCAGAGATTAATCATATTTCAAAGATATTTTTATAAAACCCATTTCTTTTCCATGGGATAATAATATTTCAAATAGATTGTTATAGAAATTTTTTTTTCATGATTTAAACATATTTCAAAGATATTGTTATAGAACTTGTTTCTTTTCTATAGGTTAATCATGTTTTAAAGAGGTTGTTGTAGAACTCATTTCTTTTCCATGGGTTAATCATATTTCAAATATATTGTTATAAAACTTTTTTCTTTTCCATGGGTTAATAATATTTCAAAGAGATTATTATGGAACCTTTTTTTACAATAGTTAATCATATTTCAAATATATTTTTATGGAACATGTTTCTTTTCCACTGGTTAATTGTGTTTCAAATAGATTGTTATAGAACTCATTTATTTTACATAGGTTAATCATGTTTCAAAGAGACTATTATAGAACCCATTTCTTTTCCACAGGTAAATCATATTTTAAAGAGATTTTTATAGAACCTATTTATAATCTAAGTTTTAATCATGTTACAAATAGATTATTATAGAACTCATTTCTTTTCCATGTCACAATCATGTTTCAAAGATATTGTAATATAACCCATTTATTTTCTATAGATTAATCATGTTTCAATGAGATTTTCATGGAACCTATTTCTTTCCCATGGGTTAATCGAGTTATAAAATAAATAATTATTTTTTTATTGTTTTTATGATGAAACACAAGTTCTATATACTTTATTTATGTTCTTGGACATTGTTATATAATGTATGTACCTAGATTGTGTCGGGTGAGACCCATATAGCTTATACGATGGGTGCACCCAGATAGTGATCCAATGCATTGGTTAATTATTATGTTCTCTAGATAATTATATTGTAATTAGATCATATGGTTATTATAATTATAAGGGTTCTATAAAGATTCTATGATGATGATGTTCAAAGATACAAATATGTTTTATCTATGATTTCCATGGGTTTATAATGTTTCCTTTTATAAATATTGATATCACATGTCTCATTATAATTGATTCTTATGACTCTTTCCCTTGTTAAATCCTTATTCCATGTTTCATGATTTATGATTCATGAGAGATTATTATATAAGCTATTTTTTACACAATTTAATAATATTTCAAAGATAATTTCATGGATCCCATTTCTTTTCCATGGGTTTATCAAGTTATAAAATGAATAATGATTTTTTTATGATTTTTATAATGAAACATAAGCTCTATGTACTTTATTTAGGTTCTTGTATAATTTTATAAGATGGATTTTCCCAAATAATGTCGAGTGAGCTCGATACATCTTATACGGTGGGTGAACCCAGATAGCACTCCAATACAATGGATAATTATTATTTTCTCTACATAATTATATTATAATTCACTAGTATAGTTATTATGATTGTAATGGTTATTTAAGGGTTCTCCTCCAATGGCCCGAAGGCCATCATTTTTTATTGATTTTTGATAATCCACCTTTCAAGGGGTGAGGTGAAACCCTTACAAGGCCCGTAGGTGTAAGTATTACATGTATCGCAGGCCTTAGAGGAATTCATTGCCTGTAGGCTTTAAGCATGACATAAAACCCAGACTAACTACTTGGAACTGCTCAACACCAGCATCTTCATCGTGATATCAGCTCTCCACCTTCGCATGGATATTTGGATAGGATTTCCCATACATACACATGCTTGTCCCAATGGCAGGTGTCATACCCTCTCATTCTTGAAATTTGTTTAGCTTATGTTATGGTGAAATCTCCTTTATCATCCTCCTTCTGAAGCTTGTTCCTTGTAGGTTTTCTAGTTTTCATCTGCACTTAAGGTGGCCCGAAGGCCTTGAGGTGGCCCGAAGGCCTTACTGACCCAAAGGCCTAGGTGTCCCAAAGGCCTTAAAGGTCTCGGGGACCAAATCGGTGGACTGAAGGCCCAAACAGGGGAATATTACCGGCTGCTACAATGACAAATAGTTCCTTCTATAGTTCCCACTACAGTGCTTGCTACAATACCGCACAATTCCTACTGTAGTGGCTGCTACAGTAATGCTACAGTAACCCCGAAAATTAGCCTCCACCTGGATTTGATCCCAGGTCTCTTTGATTCACTTAAAGAGTCCTCACCAACTGGGCTGAGTCTCGTGTGCATTATTTAAGGGTTGTGTCATGATGATGTTCCAAGATACCAACACATTTTATATATGATTTCCATGGGTTTATAATGTTTCCTTTTACCAATATTTATATCACATGGCTCATGATTATTGATTCTTATGAATCTTTTCTTTATTGAATCCTTATGACATGTTTCATGATTTATGATTTTTGTACTAATGGGTATGAGTTCTATTATGATTCTCTCATGAAATTTTATTATGTCATCATACCCTTATTCATTTATTGTTATCATTGAGAACATTTATTTTTTAATGATTATTTTTACCCCTATTAAGCATTGGATCTCACCCTTATTATGTTTCCTTTTTTCCAAGTTATCAATAATGTTGTTTAATGAATTATGTTTAGAAGTATTTCATATGTATTATGATGATTACTTAATGTGAAATAATAAAATTTGGGTTAAGTGGGAGAAATGATCATTTAAATACATGGGCATTATTTATGTAAGTGTTTTTCCTAATTCTCTAAAACTCTAAACCAAATAGGTCCTTGAGAATATAATTGATCTCATATTTACTTTTTATATTGTATGTTTTAGATGGTATAAATTGGGTTTCCTTCATCATTTTTAAAGCTGTAAATGTAATGTTTATGATTTTATCACCAAATCCGAGAGTGTGAGTTTGGGGTTGTTATAAATGGTAAAAAAAATTGGTTTTAGATAACATTGGAGATTATGATTTTTTTCATATGATGTTATATTAAGATTTATCAATACTATTATAGGTCTATACGATTAAGGATGATCATAAGTTTAAATTCATAAACAACCCTCTGAGGTTTTAAGCAATGAAATCATAAAGTGATTAATGACATTTTAGGAGTCATTTTATTAAGTTGAAGTATACGTAAATATTTTTCTTAATTTGAATTATGAATTTACATTTTATGGAAATAAAATTTTAGGTATTGGTAACATTTAGGATTTATATTAGCTTAGATATTGAGGTGGTTATGGGAACATAAGTTTTATTATAAAGATAACTGTGGGATTGAAAAGATATTTGGTGATTAAGTGATTAATTTTATTTCAATAAAAAGGTCCATATTTTGTGGCTTGAAAGATGAAAGGTATGCTTTAACATTTGAGGTTAAAACACTCTTTAATTTTGAGGTTATTTAAGAATTTTTTTTTTAATTTGGGTATTAATGTTGAATTTTGGAGATTAATGTATTATTTCATCATATGATGGTTTACTCATTTTGATAAACATATTACCATGTTCTAACAATTTTGGTTTTGGTTAATGTCTAAAGATATGTGGAATATATTGATTACCCCTTTTATACATATATGGTTCTTTAAAAGTTTATTTTAGTGCTTTGGGTATAAATAAAAATCAACATAAATACTCATCAGTTGGATAAAAAGATGATATTGTGGTTGAAATTAATAAAAGTATGAAATTACACTCATAAATTAAGTATATTTTCTTATTCTCTTATTCTAGATGGTAAATGAATTCCTTAAATATAGGAAAATGGTCTTAAAACAAAAAAAATATCATTACCATTACTTCTGATAATATCAATAACCTTTTCACACCTCGTTATTTTATGGATTTCTGGTTGTTAACATTATCTTAACAATTCACTTTATTGTGATTAATTATATTTTTCAATCTATATCATTATTTGAACTTTAAAATTTTCTTCTATGTCTAAATATTCACATCCCACCTATTTTATCCAATTTGGAAACCTAGTATGTGTTATTCTAGATGTACCTCATACTCCTTTTTCTCTTATAGAGAGGATTTTTTATTAACACTTTTTTTATGATGTGGGTTTCCAACACTGATATTTTTTTCAAATTTTTGACCCTTGATTACCAAGATAAAGCTCAAATTGTGAGGATGTGATTTATTAAATAGGGGAGGAGTTAACCCCCCAAGATTTTTTTTAAAAAAAATTATTGTGTATATAAAACACAACATCAAGATTATAAAATAATGTAACACCCTTAGATATTAAGATATATTTATTTTTAAATAAATTCATTCTCTTTGATATGTTTCGGTACACGCAAGCCCAAGATTTTTGTGTTTAATAGAATATACCATATGAAACATAGAGATTAGACAATAATTTAACAACCTAATACATTAAGATAGATTTGTTTTAAAATAAATTTAATCTATTCAATAGCTTTCAGTACATTCAATCCTGAGATTTTTGTGTTCAATAGCGTATACAAAATGCAACATTGAGCTTAAATGACCTTTGAAATATATAACTGTTACAACCTAGTTGTTAAATTGAAGTGTATGAATAATATTAAATACCTTATTTAATATATATATGTAAAAATAAATATAAATTATTGATAAAGTTTTAGTAAACAATCAATCAATTTTTAGTAAAGTAATTTTATTCTTCAAAAATATATTTTCTTCAAAACTGATTTTTATTGCTTCTCGTGAAAAAATATTATAATTATATTTTGGAAATTTTAGAAAATTTATTTAATAAAATTAACTTAATTTTTTAAATTTTCATATAAAAATTTACTTTAGGTGAAATTTTTTGAATTTTCGTAAAATATTGATTTTTTAGGGAATAGTGAAAATACTGATTTTTTGTAAAAAAATCATTTATTTTCAATAAATTAAGTAAATTTAAATGTATCGTTATGTTTTAAATATGATTTAAAATTACATAAGTATACCTTATATATATTTAATCTACTTAATTACATTTGAATTATATTTATATTGTATTTTAGTATAAGTAATTTTTTTGTTTTAAAAAGGGGTTTTTCTAAAAACTGTTTTAAAGTGCTTGATGTTTCTCATTTTTAATTAATTAAGATAGTAAATAATTAGTATTAATTAAAATTAAAATTATAGATTATATATAAATTAATATTTATTTAAAATCATAAAATTATTATTATTAGTCATATATTTAATATAAAATCAATTTTTTTCAAAAAACACTTCTCAAAAAACTCGCATTTTCAACACGTCTACGGGTTTAATCTTAAATTAAAATTTTTCAATTCTATAAATTTAATTTGGTAAAAAAGATTTGATATTTTTAATCATAATAATTTATATTAAATAATAATGTCAACATAATTTTTGACCATAATGAATATTGAAAACAGTAAAAATTAATTATTGTGGTTAAGTTGAAAATAGTTTTACTGGGGGGTTAAACTAAAAATATTAGGGTTATATTGATCTAAAAAATATTTAAAAACTATTCTATAGAAATATTTAGACCTTAAAATCTCTAAGTCTAGATAATGGTCTATTTTGGAGCCTTCTGGGATGTGAAAAATGTGGGTACATCTTTTTCTTTTCAAAAATTACATGTGTGCCACTTACCTTACTTATAAAAGGTGTCTATATATCCCCTCATATTCACACCTTAAAACACTTTTTTGAGAAAATAACTACCAAAATAACTTCCCAAATTTCCTCCCCTCATCATAGAATCTTTTATTTTTTCATAAATCCATTCTAATAATAATTTAGGTATAATCCTAAAGAGGTGGTCCAAGAAGAGGTGAAATTACTAAATATACATTTTTATTTTATTTATTCTTCCACCTCCTAAAAATATTCTTAAAATATTCTCATATAATAAAAATAGTATATAAACTATATTGATATTTTATTATTTTAATTAAATAACCCAAATCCATCTACGCTTCCATCAATTGGGATAAAAAATCATCATTTATGTGTATGATGGACTAATGAACTAAAAGGTTAAATATCTATTAAATAGAGCCGAAAAGTAGCACAAGTTCAAAGACAATACAAGTTGAAAAAACAAAAAAGACACTAAGGATCAATGGGGCCTGATGTAATGGAGGATAAGGGAGTCTGCATGAACAAGGTTGGCACACTTGGATGGGAGGGATCCCAAGCTAGTGAAGATCATATAAGGGTTATCCTGACTACCCCTTGCTGTAAGAAAATCATCCACTTTGTTTCCTTCCCAACAAGTTTGAATAAGGTTCCCTCCATTAGGGAAAATTATTTTACACATGTGAATAAGATATGCAATAGACTAGGGGCGGGGTAGTTTTCATGCATGGAAGAGTGAATGAAGGAAGAGTATGTTTCAATGACATCCACATTGATGTTCAGGGAGTTTCAGACTTACAGGCTATTAAGGAGTGCATGAGATTTAGCTAAAGTTGAATTACCCTTCTCATAGTGGCTGCTGAAGGACTCTAAGATAGATCCATAATTTTTGCGAAAAAAACCTTTGCACCTCATAAAACTAAGGTGACATGAACCATCCACATGTATCTTAAGACCTTTAGAGGGGGAAACTATCTGAACCAATGTCCCCTAGAGGATTATCTAAGGTTCTAGGGAGGGTTCACTCTACCTTCTAAGACATGCCTCATATAGGATGAGTTCTCTCACTTTCACACAAGGAATCCAACTTCAATAAACAAGATCTTGGAACAAACCTGCAATCCTACCCTCGAGATAATCTTGTCCTTATAGTACCTCTTATTTATGCCACACCAAATAACCCAACAACCAATAGCCAGGAGAGTGGATCTAGATTTTTTCTTAATGTTTTTAGTTCTCACCTTGTGAAACTAGTTCTGAAGGAAAGCATCAACCGAAGAACCTTGAGTATTAAGTCTATAAAATAGCCCATATCATTCCACATGGTAGCAGCCTGGTAGCTCCAAAAAAATGATGGTTGGAGGACTCCTCAACTGAATAATGGTAGAACATGTAGTGTGAGACCAACATAATGAATTTCTTCTTCACCGCCTCATCAGTTAGTATGGCCTTATTAATTATTCTCCAAACAAGGAAGTTGAACTTGTATGGGATATTTGTGCACCACATCAGAGCGCCCCACAGAGAGGAGCTAAGATTGACCTGGAGAGGATTTCTGAAATATTTGTAATATAAATCTCCCGAGGATGTGGTTGTATAAATGAGGTGATCACATCCCTGGGAGAGGTTTATTGTATTAAATATCTCCCATTGGTGTGGGTTGAGGGTGTCCCAGATGAAGGCAGGGTATGTACTTTCCTGGGTGAAGGAGATGTCATTTTTTTCCATCACCGCCTATAATATATTTATATAATGATGGATTTAAAGTATATATGTGATATTTATAATATATTTATACTTTTTAAGTTATTATATCACATATACCTTCTTACATTCCATTCCATGGGGGATAAAATAACATCACTCGTGTGTACGGTGAACTACCACAAAGAAGGAGGAGTAATAGTGGGGGAAATGGTTGTGCCTCAGAGGATTTTCTTGGTAAAGGGAAGGAGCATAATGGGGGAGATAAAGAAAATATGAATGGACCAGATATTTGTTCGTACAGTGATATAGTACAAGGGGGGAAAAGATAATGGTCGAGTGTGAAGGAACCTTGTCAGCGACTCCAAGAAGAAGAAATAGGAAGGACTACTCCTATCTCCCACGCCCGGCATGAACTAGATCAGCTTTTAAGTGGGATAGTGGGATGATTATTGCCTTTAAAAAAGATAGCTTGGTCAAACAGTGTTGTGGAACCCAACCACCTCTGGATCAGTCGAGGAGCTTGGATGTCGGTGATTTTGGGAGGTGGCATGGACCGGCTTCTGTTTGGGAATCGGCCACTGTGAAAGATGAATCTGGTATGGGATGCGGAGACGATTACAGGTACTATGATCTATAGTGTGGTGCTATTTTATTTTGTTTTTGGCTTTATTTCTAGTGTTGGTTGTGTAGGTGCAGGTCTTTTGACATTGTTCTAGCCTTTCCTTGAACCTTGTTTTGGGTACCGGCAACCCATAATCTGGTTTTTAAAATAGGAAAAATGATTAGTCATTGACAACCGCCTCCATGAAGCAATGTGGTTCTTTTTTTCATCACCTCATCTCAATAATGTTATATATAAATATATTTAAAGAAATAATATGGTATTTATGATATTATTATAATTATTTAAAGATTAAATAATACATATGTTCTTTCCATAATGATCAATGAAAAATTGAAACGTTACTTAAGTGTATGTATGGCCTACCGTCTCTATGATGGTAATGTAGTTCATTTTTCATAACTGTTTCTCATGATTGGTTTTAAAAGTATAATTTATGAATAAATATGATAATTATTTCATGATTATTATTCTAGATATGTTGAGATAATGACCTACTTGACCATGGTCAACACACCAAATCCATTTTGAAACAATGATATGAACATCCTCAAAACACTTGATGTGGACTTAACTGATTAGGTATTTGAATATTTAATTAAAAAGAAATAAAATAAATTATTTAATAATAAGGTATTAAAAATTTAAAAGGTTATTAATAAATAAAATGATTAATTTAATCTTATTATACAGGATTTAAAGTACATACAAGGAAAATATGGACTTGATGTAAGGGTTTTATCATCTCATTTTTTATTTCTGTAATAAATATTCCATATTCACCACATTTTTTATTGTGTAGTGTATATAATACCCCTTTTTCATGTAATATCATTAATCCTTAAAACATCATAGCATTTTAAGTTTAATTTTGAAATATTTCATCCAAGGTTATTTGAATTGAAAGTTACCAAGTGGTAAAGGATTTTATAACTCAATTTCTTTTAATTGGGTTATATTACTACTTCATGGTATTTTATATTCTAAGATTATGATTTTATTTAATTTTGATTATAATATATTATGTTTTATTTCCAATTTTTATGTTGTGGGATTCCAACACTAGTATTTTTTTCAAATTTCCAACCCTTGATTACCAATATAAAGTTAAAATTATGAGGACTCGATTTATTAAAGGGGGAGGATGTAACCCCCAAGATTTTTTTAAAAAAAAGAAAAAAAATATTTTTTATTGCATATAAGACATGAAAAATTAATATTATACATGAATATAACACCATTAGACATAAAGATATATTTCTTTTAAATAAATTTATTCTCTTTGAGAGATTTCAGTACACGCAACCCCTAGATTTTTGTGTTTAATAGCATATATGACATGAAACATAGAGATTAGACAAGTATTTAACACCCTAAGACATTAAGATAGATTTATTTTAAAATAAATTTAATCTCTTTGATATATTTTGGTACATTCAACCCCAATATTTTTGTGTTCAATAGTGTATACAACAAGCAACATTGATCTTAAACGACCTGTGAAATATATAATCGTTATAACCTAGACATTAAATTGAAGTGTATGAGTAGTATTAATTAGTTTATGTAATATATATATGTCCTAATTAATATAAATTATTGATAAATATTTATTAAATAATCAATCAATTTTCAGTAAAGTAATTTTATTCCTCAAAAATATATTTTCTTTAAAAAAGATTTTTATTTCTTTTCATGCAAAAATATTAAAATTATATTTTAGAAATTTCAGAAAATTTATTTGATAAAATAAATTTTATTTTTGAAATCGGCATATAAATATTTACTTTAGGTGAAATTTTTTTAATTTTCTTAAAATATTGATTTTTCAGTGAATAGTGATAAATACTGATTTTTGTTAAAAAATCATTTATTTTCAATAAATTAAGTAAATTTAAAAGTCTCGTTATGTTTTAAATATGATTTAAAATTACATAATTATTAATTAGATATATTTAACCCACTTAATTACATTTTAATCATATTTATATTGGATATTAGTATAAGTAATTTTTTTGTTTTAAAAACGAGTTTTTCTAAAAACTATTTTAAAGTGCTTAATGTTTATCCCTTTTAATTAATTAAGATAATAAATAATTATTAGTATTTTAAATGAAATTTATAGATTATATATAAATAAATATTCATTTAAAATCATAAAATGATTAATATTAGTCATATATTTAATATAAAATCATCTTTTTCTTGAAAAACACTTCTTGAAAACTCGCTTTTTCGTCACATCTGTGGGTTAAATTTTAAATTAAAATTTTTTATTTCTATAAATTTAATTTGGTAAAAAATATTCCATATATATAATAATAATAATTTATATTATATAATAATTTAAACATAATTTTTTACCATAATGAATATTGAAAATAGTAAAAATTAATTAATGTGGTTAAGGTGAAAACTATTTTACTGAGGGGTTAAACTAAAAATATAAGGGTAATATTAACCTAAAATGTTTTATAAAAACTATTTTATGGAAATATATATACCTTATAATGTATAATTATAGATAATGTTCTATTTTGGAGCTTTTTGGGATATGAAAAACATGGGTACATATTTTTATTTCCAAAAATTACAAGCATGCCACTCACATTACTTATAAAAGGTCACCCCATATCCTCTCCTCTTTATGCCTTAAAACCCTTATTTTAGAAAATAACTACCAAAATCACTTCCCAAATTTCCTCCCCACATTATAGAATCATTTTTTCCATATATCCATTCTAATAATAATTTAGGTATAATCCTAAAGAGGTTGTCCAAGAAGAGGTAAAATTCTTAAATATGTGTTTTATTTATTTATTCCTCCACCACCTTAAAATATTCTTAAAATATGATCATATAATAAAAATAGTATATAAAATAAACTTATATTTTATTATTTTAATGGAATAATGTAAATTCATCTCCTCTTCTATCAAATGGGATAAAAATCATTATTTTTGTGTACGACAGATTACTAAACTGAAAGGTTGAATATTTATTAAAAGGAGTTTTAAATCAGCACAAGTTCAAAGACAAGACAAGGTGAAAAAATAGAAAACACACTGAGGATCAATGGGGGATAAAGTAATAGAGACCAATTTAGTCTACATGAACAAGGTAGACACACTTGAAGGGGAGGGATCCCAAGCTAGTGAAGATCATATGAGGTTTGTCCTGACTTTCCCTTACCATAAGAAAATCACTCACTTTGTTTCCTTCCCACTAAGTGTGAAGGAGGGTCACTCTATTGGGGAAAATTATTTTACACCTATGAATAAGATATGAAATAGACCAAGGGTGGGGGAGTTTTAATGCATGGAATAGTGAATAAAGGAAGAGTTTTTTTCAATGACACCCACATTAATGTTCAGGGAGTTACAGACTTCCAGGCCATTAAAGAGTGCATGATCTTCAGTTGAAGTTGAATTATTCCACCCATAGTGGTTGTTAAAGGCCTCCAAGATAGATCCATGAGTGTCGCAAACAACACATTTTCCCCTCATAAAACCAATGTGACATGAACCATCCACATTGATCTTGAGACCATTGTAGGTGGGAAACCATCTAACCCAATGGCCCCTATAGGTTGAGCTAAGGTTCGAGGGAGGATTCACCCTTCCTGCTAAAACACACCTAATAGAGGATTAGTTCTCCCACTTGTGAACAAGGGATCCCAGTTCAATATCTAATCTTCTATAATGAACCTACAAGCCTACCCTCAAGATGGGATTTTCCTCATGGCACCACTTATTTTTGTCACACTAAAGAACCCAAAAGCTGACAAAAAAGATAGTGGATCTAGATTTTTGCTTGAATTTATTGGTTATCACTTCCTAAAACTAGTTCTGAAGGAAATAATCAACTTAAGAACTTTTAGTATTGAGGCTAGAGAGATATCTCATCTCATTCCACACAGTAGCATCCTAGTCGCTCCCAAAGAAAAGGTGGTCGGAGGACTGCATGACCAGATTATGGAAGCACATGAACTAGGAGACCAGAATAACACCTTTATTCTTCATCACCTCATTAGTTATTATTTCCTTATTAATTATTCTCTAAACAAAAAAGTTTAACTTGGTCGGGATATCAGTGCACCACATCAGAGAGCCCTGTTGAGAGAAGGTAAGATTTCCCTGGAGAGAAAGTTTGAAATATTTGGAAGATAAATACCCCAAGGATGTGGCTTTATAGATGAGGCTATCACAGTCTTGGTAGAGTCCTATTGTATTAAATTTATCCCTTCGGTGGGGGTTGTAGGTTTCATGGATGAAGGTAGGGCATGTGCTTTCCTGGGCAAAGGAGATGTTATTCGTTTTCCATCATCACATCTGATAGATTGATATAATGATGGGTTAAAAGTATATATTTGATATTTATATCATTTTTATACATTTTAAGTTATTATATCATATGTACCTTCTTTAATTACATTACATAGGGATAAAATAACATCACTTATGTGTACGGTGAACTACTGCCTCGCTAAGTGGTGTGATTCGTTTTTCACTATTTTTTTACATGGAAGATAATAAGGAAAATTTTAATGAATATATGTGATATAAATGACATAAAAATTATATTCATAACATATTTATAATTATAAAAAGATAATATCTCATTTTATTTCATACACTAGAAAATGACAATGTCATTCATGTACGTATTAACTACCGTCTTCATGAAGCGATGTGATTATTTTTTTCATCACCACATCACAATAATGATATATGTAAGTATATTTAAAGAAATAATATGGTATTTATGATATTATTATAATTATTTAAAGATAAAATAATATATAACTTCTTTCCATAATGATCACTGAAAAATGGAAATGTTACTTATGTGTACGTAAGGCCTACCATCTCTATGATCATAATGTACTTCATTTTTCATAAACATTTTTCATGATTGGTTTTAAAAGTATAATTTATGAATAAATATGATTATTATTTCATGATTATTATTCTAGATATGTTGAAATAATGACCTCTTTGACCATGGTCAACACACCAAACCCATTTTGGAATAATGATTTGAACATCCTCAAAACACTGGATGTGGACTTAACTGATTAGGTAATTGAATATTTCATTAAAAAAATATTTAATTATAAGGTATTAAAAAATTAAAAGGTTCTTAATAAATCAAATTATTTATTTAACATTATTATAAAGGATTTATAGGACATATAAGTATAGAATCGAGGTAAGGGTTTTCTCATCTCACTTTTTATTTCGGTAATCCTTATTCCTTATTCACCATTTTTTTATTGTGTGGTGTATATACTACCCATTTTCAGGTAATGTCATGAATCCTTTAAACATAATGGAATTTTATGTTTCAATTTGAAATATTTCATCCAAGGTTATTTAAATTGAAAGTTACCAAGTGGTAAAGAATTTCATAACTCAAATTCTTTTCATTGGGTTATATTACTTATTCATGATATTTTATATTATAAGATTATGATTGTATTGAATTTTTATTATATTATTTCATATTTTTACTTTTTGTGTGGATTTAAATTTGATACACATAATTGATTCATTGATTAGTTCTCAAATTCAATGTTATGATTTTTGTAAGGGTTAGTCATCTAAAATTTTATTTCTTTGAGACATATGTTTATGATATGAACTTATATTCATTTGTGTGGTGAAAATAATTACCTTTTAAATTATATATAATAAAAATCCTTATGTTTATTTTATGTTATTCTTTCATGGGATTTATGATTGAATGGTTACCAAAGTGGAAAATACTTTATGTTGCATCTTCTCCCTTTCAAGGTTGTTTATGTTCAAGGTTACTTTAGAGGAAATCATATGCTCTTATTTTATTTAACCACATATATTTCTTCCTCACTTTTTATGAATATGGTTAATATTTTTGAATTCCAATTCATCCCTTATTTATTAAATAAATATCAAGAAATTCATTTCTAAGTGATACTGAGATTGTATTTTATTTTAGATTGGGTATTTTTCTCTTTCATGTCCATGTTTTATACAATGTTTTCAAAAATGTTCTTTTCTAAAAATAAATGATTTAAAAAATCCATTTTACATGATATTTTACCTTCTCTTAAAATATTTTAAAATTAAATTTTCTAATGTTTTCCAAATGGGCCACTTTTGACTCCATTTTTCAAAATTATTTAAAAATAATATTTATTTTTAACATTTATAACATGAACGGTTTTTCCTAACATAATGTCCATTATTTTCCTTGAATTTTCCTTTATATTTCTCTTAGGTTTTTTTCAAATAAAATCATTTTTCAATTTTTTTTCAATTTTTTGTTTTAAAAGTTATTTTCATAATGAATAGGTTGTTTTCCTAAAAAATGTTTTTAATGGTAGTTTAATGGTATTTATATTCATCAACATCATAAATCCTTGTTCTTATACATGCTCTAATGGGGGTATTTTGAAATAATACCATCCTTATTATTTTTCTAGATGTATTATGATTTTTTCAAATAGATTTTTATAGAACCTATTTCTTTTCCACGGGTTAATTATATTTCAAAGAGATTATTATGGAACTTATTTCCTTTACATGGGTTAATCATATTTCAAAGTGATTATTATAGAATTTTTTTTTCATAGGTTAACCATATTTCAAATATATTTTCATGGAAACCATTTTTTTCATGGGTTAATAAAGTTATAAAGGAATAATTATTTTTTATGAGTTTTAAGATGAAACGCAAGATTTATGTACATTATTTAGGTTCTTGGACATTGTTATACGATAGGTGTATCCAGATAGCACCAGGTGAGATTTATATAGCTTATAAAGTGGGTGTTCCAAGATAGTGATCCAATTCATTGGTTAATTATTATGTTCTTAGGATAATTATAATAGAATTCTATCATATGATTATTCCAATTTTAAGGGTATATGGGTTCTATGATGATGATGTTTAAAGATACCAAAACATTTTATCTATGCTTTACATGGGTTTATAATTTTTCCTTTGATCAATATTGATATCACATGGCTCATGATTATTTATTATTATGAATCTTTCCTTTGTTAAATTCTTATTCCATATTTCATGATTTATGAGTCATTTATTGATGAGTATGAGTTATTTTATCATTTTCTCATGCACTATGATTATGTCACCATACCCTAATGAACTTCTTATTCTCATTTATGACTTTCAATTTTTAATGATTATGTTTACCCTTACTGAGAAATTTATCTCACCCTTCTTATATTTATTTTTATCCATGTTATTAAGAATGATTTTGAATGAATTATGTTATAAGGATTTCATATGGTTTATGATGATGACTTAATGTGAGATAAGAAAATATTTGTTAAGTTATATAAATGCTCATTTAAAGACATTGTTATTGTTTATGTAAGAGTTTTTTATAATTCTCTAAAAATTTAAACCTAAAAGGTCCTTGAGAATGTAAGTAATCCAATATTTCCTTTTGATATTGTAATTTTTGGATGGAAAAAAATTGGGTCGCCTTCACCAGTTTCAAAGTCAGAAATGTAATATTTATGATTTCATCACTAGATCTGAGAGTTAGGATTTAGGGTTTCAATAAATATTATTTATTTATTTAAAATAAATTATATTTAAATTATCCATATGTTTTTTACACTTGAAGGAATTATTATTATTATTATTATTATTATTATTATTATTATTATTATTATTATTATACATGGCTTTCACTTAGAATTAAGAGATTGATTAAGGGGATTTGTGTAATAACTTATTATATGACATAATTATATAAACCCAATTATATCATTTCTAGGTGAATCAATTTTTTATGCATGATATTTCTATATAGATAAATTTTCTCAATCCTAGAGATAACTTTATCTTAAATTTTCTCAAGAATAGAGAGTTTTGAACCTCCTCCTCTTTATTACAAACATGAGAGAACTAGAAGGAATCCTTCAAGTTTGGAAGGGATTATTATTGTGATCAATGGTGAATTACACAAGTGGTTACAATCATTTATGCTAGCACTCAGATATTCTATGATGAAGTTTTGAGGTTCATAGAGCATGTGTAGATTCCACTAGAGGTATTTTACCCTTGAATCTTTCATCGCAACAATGGTACAAAAAAAGTGGTCAGATAATTCAAAAATTAATAAATATTTACAATCTAAGATAATTTTTATTTATATAAATTATTTATAAATTATATATGAAAATATCATCACTTAAATATTTCAGGGTTTTATTCATCCAATTCTAAGGATTTTTCCAAAGAAATTGATGAAAATATATTAATGGGAATGGTCCCAACCAATTATGCTATTCTATAGATCCATTAAGTGGTATTAGAGTATTCATATATTAATTTATAATTATTTATTATATATTAATAAAATTATTCATTTTTTATTTTTTTTTTCATTTCTAGTTTTAATTCTTTCATCCAAAAGTCAACTTAATGTGATAGTTTAGTTTAATATGAATAATATCATTCCCATAAAATTTATATTACAGTCAAAGAACCTATTTATAGGTTCCATAGATTCTAAATGGATAACATAGATACATATTATGTAACTGAAAAGTACACTTTGTGTACCCAAGTTCACTGCATTGGGATGAGTTGTTAAAAATGTGGAATGTCGTGTGGGAGAAGAGTACATAACATCATTACATGTTGTATATTGATTAGTTAGATGGTATGTGTCTTGAAGGGTTACACAAAATATAGATAGTACAAACACTATGGAACCCCACATGGTTTCACCCCATTGGAAACACATAAGTTTTTTGGTCAAAGTACATGATATATATTAATTATATGTTGCCTATTGACTAACAGTTGAGATACATGGGCTAGGTGATATTACATGGGGTGTTTCTGGTGAAAATATCTTGTAACTCATAAATTTATGCATGGAATACATTCCAAGTCACTAGTAATGTGATGTGAATAACCATAGAACATAGTACATGGCATATAGTGGGTTTTACATGTTGTGTAACTTATACCCATTTACAAAAAATACACAATGATTCAGGATGTAACTATATAACTTAATATATATAATAAGTATTAATTTATCCTTAAAACCAAACTACATAACGTTTAGGTGGTGTATACACCATGTGATAGGGTTTATCGGATATAATACACATAGAGTGACTAAAAATTAATTTTTATTTGATTTTAAAATACCGCTTGAGGGATGAGCAGCAACCTACATACCACATGGGAACCACTCCATTTCACATTTCAAAATTCAAACATATACAACACCAAACGTTAGTTCCAGACATCCATATAATGATTTACCATTGTTGTCATCTCCATCTGTCACTGCATCGACATCACCTACAACCAACACATCAGATGTCGGAGACCGTTGGAGACCGCTAGAGCCGCAGTAAACATCGCACCAAGACGTCTTCAATCCCCATAAACCAGTAACAACCAAAACACCAAAACCAGGCAAAATAATAAGATAACCCATTGAACCCACCAAAGAACATTGCACCACACCAATTCAACGTCGACCCCCAAAGAACCAGAAATAAACCAAATGCCAGAACAACCAGAAACACAAATCGAACACCACCAAATAGAAAATCAACCACTGATAAGAAGAAAACAAACCTTCATCGGTATTAGGAGGAAGAAATCTGAAAGAATCAAAGCCATCGTTGAACATCACTACCTGTAACACGGCCGCCGAACCACACCTCCCAAAACATCAATGTTACCACCACTCCAGATCCGACCAGTATAGGAGCAGCGAAATGTGAGGTCAGGGCAAAGGTTTAAGCGGACGAGGGATCTGAACGATGGCAACATAGAGTGATTTCAACATTTTATTAAAAATATTAAATGCTAAATTAATTATTTTCCATGTTATTTTGGAACTAAATTCTATGTATGGTCATCTTACACGTCATTCACTTCATAGGAATTATAAGTTGTACATGTCTCATAAATTAATGGTATGTCGTGTAGTCATAAATTTTGAGTTGACTACTAGGCTTAACTCATAGAACTACATATCATGTAATATCATGACATTCCATATATGCTACATGACGTGTAAGTACACAGTACATGACAAAAAACATAAAAATCATAGTTTCACATCATACAAGTGAAGTACACATCATGTAGAGGATGTGAATACATTTCATGTTTCCTCCTGTACAAGTCATGTTAAATTCAAGTTAAAATTTAAAATTGTCCAGAATGGGTACACGTTGTGTCCCATGTCTGTACATGTCATGTACATAATAATTTTAAATTAATTAATTTTTTTTAATTTTTTTAATTTTTTTTAAAATTATAGTGGATGAGAATACCTAGGGATGTTTATATGTATAATTAAGATAAATGAATTAATTAATTAATAATATAATTAATTTATTAATTTGGTAATTCTTATCTTAATAGAGATCAAATTTAAATGAATGCTAGATAGTTTTAAATGAATATTAATTGCATGTGTGGATTATTATGAGCTTGAATGACCTTTGTATGTGTTGGGTTTATTTCAATTTAATTATTATTTTATGGGTTTTTTGATAATTATTATTAAATTAAAATTATGATCATCAAATCATCCCCCGTATTTATCATGTATAAGCCTATGTGTTCAAAATTTCTTTTATGTTACCTCATATTCCTGGTTCCACACACCTATGTGTGAGTAAACATATATAAAGGAAGGAGATCCCAAGTAAGCGGAGACAGTTCAAGTTGGATCCAAGTTGAAACCATCCAAGGAGATACATAGGTGGACGGGTTGAATGTTGTAACTAGAAACAAGCTTGTTTTAGGTAGTTAGTCACTTATGGTCAGGGGTTAGTTTATCATACACTCGATAAAATGATCAATAGAAAAGGTTAATATCATGCCACATATATGTATTTTATTTTAATCTAGTATAGTAAATTAACAATAATGAAATATGAAATAAAATAAATATATTGTGTGTAAATAATTTTATCGAGACATGGTTAATCAATTATGTAAAATCCACAAAAAATATTAATAAGAATGTAAAAGGATAAAATAAAGAATATTTGTGCATAAGTTAAAAATACCTCAAAAAATATTAATCCAATATAGCCTTTCATTACTTGAGTTAAAATGAAACCATTGTTCAAAGTACTTGTCTATCCTCTATTGGGGTGATTTTAATTATCAGGGGTTTTAACAAAAATTTTGGGTTTACTTAACACAGTTTTCACCAAGGGTTGATCACCTCTATAAGAATTGGTGAAACTAAGAGGAAAGTGTTTAGGAAATATAAGTTTAGTATTTTAGGATTGGGGAGTTCACTCAACAGATTGGGGAACTATGATTTAATTTGGTTGGAAAGAATAACTACGTGAATACATTTTAATAACATGTAGGGACTCTTTTTGGGTTATGATAAGGTATATATGGATCCTTTCCACCAGAATTTCTAAAAAATAAGATATTATGAATCCAATGGTGAGGTATATTGAGATTTGATAAAATAGTGGTAGGATAATAAATAAATAAAATTACGTCAAATTTTCATAATCATGATAAAGTACTAAAACCTTCTTTTTTTATTGTAAAAAAGAAAATCATTATGCCCTTACATTATCACCATGATCTATATTGGAGAAATAGAATCTCATAATTGGTAGTAACTTCTAAGATTGGTATAGGATATTTCACATTATATTATTCCAAGAGTATAAGTCTTATGTGCTGGACTCCCCTATTCTTGATGAGAGTTCTAATGATGTGAGTTAGGAAGAGATTTATTTATACATAAGACACTTGGATAATGTACTATATTTCCAATTTTTATGTTATCATCCATTAATAGTTATCTATAAAATCTTCATGAAAAATTGGATGTATATACTAAGTTTTATTACCTCCATGATCTCTAAAAGGAGAAGGATGGAAAAGAGTGGTATGATATTTACAAGGAACTCTTTACATAAAATCTTGGAGGAGTTATATATAGACATCATGTAGTAAATATTATTGTCTATATAATGTCCTTGATATAGTTATCCCTCATGTGACCAAGTCAGGTGGTTATGTGACCTCATGTACACCTCCTCATATGTCATAGGATTCCAACTAGTATCAAGTGTGTAAGGAATATAGTGGGGAGAATAAAACCTATGGAATAGAGTAGCAATAACAACATAAATAAGATAAATCAACCATAACATAAAACTCATGTAGATGAAAGATAAATATAAAATAATCTAAATAAAAATAATATACCATGAACACAAAAAAAACCATGGTCCTAAACCCCATGCCTGGTCTCATATCCATTCTCTAATATTATCCAAAAAAGAAAATAATCAAGAACAAGGCCCCTTCCCCTTATCTAGACTTGCGTCCATGAAGTCTATCTGGGTACCAAATGGTGACTAAATAGGATGTGAGTATAACTCAGTAGGTTGACATCCACAGTGTGTAAACAATCCTGTCTGAATAAATAGTACATGAAATAGTAATATAAATAGGGTAATTAATTCATAAATTAATATAAAATATCAAATAACTCACCAAACCTTGAGCTTCCTGTTGACACTCAGGGTCATCTAAAACTTCTTTGGAATAGTTTCAGATACCTCTGTTAATTAGTGGATTCTCCTTCCTAGGAATAATCATCCATAACACTAGAGGATTCTCCTATCAAGGATGAATCACCCATATTATGAATCAATAATAGTGTGTCTTACCCTCATAAAATCAAGAAACCAAGCCTATTTCCCTTTAGCATTAAAAATAAGCATTAATCTCTCCATCAGACATCAATTAACCATGCATCTATCCCTTAGGTGGTATGTACCCATGATTATGGACCTTAGGTGGTATTTACCATGTATATATCCCTCAAGCAATATGTAATCATGCATCTAGCCCTCAGGAAATATTACCCAATCATTTATCCCTCAGTCAATATGTACTATGCATTTATCCATCACGTGGTATGTAACCATGCATTTATACCTAATTAATTATTTTACCATTCACCTAGACCTCAGGCACCAATAGGATTAAAGATTCGTAATAAGAAAATATTCCAAGGAATCAATTTCTAATTAAAACCACCAAACATGCCAAAAATTTTAACATATTCCATATAGGTTAATTAATCACATTACCAATTAACAAACAATTTATTTAATTAAGAAAGTTTTTAATAATCATCATAGTTCTAACAACTCAATTTCATATATTAATCAAGCTTAATTACCAATCTCAAATCAATTTTTACTTTATGTCATCATTCCACTAAGCCAATTTCCATTTCATGCTAATTAGAAACTTACTGTCTAGGTAATTCATTATCAAACCAATTATAGTATTTCAAATTCTAAATAATTCACCTTTTTAAGATAAACCAATAACAATTCCAAACTCATCATATGGATCTAGGTTCATTCAATTCAAGTTCAAACTTAATTTTAAGGGTTGGCACACCACTCAGGTGGTTGAAACTCCAGTATCAACACCAATGAATCCAACGAGATATGAGGGAGGTCTAAGCATAAGGATTTATCAATTTCATCATGTTACCAATTATTTTTGGTGGTGTGAATATTTTACTATCATGATCACACATGTTTTATATACTAGAGGAATCAAAATAGACTTTAGGGAGTAATTTTAGACCACCCACCTCAAAAGGAGAGAAGATGAAGAAATTATTCAATGACCAGGGTAAAACTAAGTCCCTTTTTTTATCCTACAATTTATAGGTATTTTACACCAATATATAATGAAATTTGATTTTGGATCAAATAAAAATCCCAAAAATACCTAAGGGAGTGTTAGAGTTGGAGAGAAAAATGAGAGAGGTTTGAGAGAAATGAAGGGCATGGTAAATAAATACAATTTTTGGAAACAACCCCATTAATTTCATGAATTTAGTATTCACATCATGAATCTTCAGGTTTCCATATGCACTGAAAAATAAGTAACCTTGACTTAAAATCCCCAAAAAAAAACTAGTTCACATTATGAATTTAGTCCCACATCGTGTACTGATTCTACCCAAAAGACCATTCACACCATGAAATAAAATCCTGGAATCCACAAAAACCCATTCACGTTATAAATAACCATTCATGGAATGAATTGGTTTTTATAGACATAATCCATATTTCCTTCTCATTTTCCCTCCAAACACCTCTATAAATTTAACCCAAACTCAACAAACTTAAAGAAACAAAAAGAGACTAGCACATTCCTCAAACCAGGGGGAAAGAGGGGTTTTACAACCTCTCCATCATATTATATATCATCCCTAAGTTAGGTTCCCATATATCATTTAGATTTAATAATTAAAAAATAAATACACAACACATGTATGTCAAACTCCCTATCCTAGGTCTCCTAATAAACTCATCCATGCTTCCATTGTACATGCACAAGGGGAATAGTCTTACCTCGAAGATTCTTCTCATTATGGTCTACAATATGGATTGTATAATCTTCAAAGTATACATCAACATCAAGCTAAACATCATCAACATCTATCATGTGGTAAGGTTTAGGGTGATATCTTTAAAGTTATCACACATGAAACACATCACATATGGAACTATAGTAATGTAAAAGATCCAATTGGTACACTACTATAATTACCCTCTACACTATTTCAAATGGATCGACAAACCTAGGAACTGGATTTCCCTACTTTTGGATATGGCATTTCTCCAGTCCAGGTGACACCTAAAGAAAAACCCAATGATGTACCTCAAACTCTATAGGTTATCGTTGATTGTTATCATATGATTTATATCAGATCTATGCTATTACCAACCACTTCCTGGTCAATTGAACATGTTCAAACGTCTCTTTCATGATACTAGGTCCAATAAGAGATAACTTTCTTACCTTTAACCATTATAAGATAAAACCAAACATTCATCCATATAAATCCTCAAAAGGATCCATTTAGATCGATGCCTAGAATCCTTTTTTATAAGTAAACTCTATGACTTCCAGATAATACTCCTAAGAACCACCAAAGTCTAAAACACGAGATTGCAAAATATCCTCCAAAATATAAATTGTATATTTATATTGACCGTTAGTATGGGGGTGGTATTTTTTCTCAGAAGAACCTATGATCCCAATTCCATATAAAGGCACTACTAAAAACATGATGTGAAATGGGGATCTCAATCATAAATTATTCTCCTTGGAACACTGTGAAATTAAAATATTTCCCACATATATAGGTTACTTAGATCATCAATGGTGAAGGTCTCCCTGGTAGTAAAAAAGTAGGATACCTTCATTATTCAATCCATAATCACCCACACTACATCATTTTTCTGAGGTATATTGGGTAATCCTATCATGAAATCTATAGTGACATCATCCCACTTCCATTACAAAATGGGAAAGAACTAGAGTAACCCAACAAGCCTCTAATTCTCAGTACAGAAAACTGTGCGAACAGAAATTTAATCCCCCTAAAATTCATTAAAATTTTCTCAAACCCATCTTATATACCTAAACCCCTAGTTAGACCCCAAATCAATTTATCTCATTTTTTTAGGTTTATGGATGGATTCTAAGTATTTATAACCTCCTTTATTGAAAATTTGACGCCTATATTGAAGATATATACCTCTCCTAGTAAGATATTCTCATCTCAATTAGTTTCCCCTATCTCTCCCATATTTCTCTCATTATTTAAAGAGATGTTTTCCTATGTTGGTAGTGGATATTGATCTAGGTTTTTATAGATATAATCCATTTGATCATGGATCTAGGTTTCTAATCTAGATCTTGTTCTTCATTGTGTTCTTGATCTTTTCACTTCAACTGGGGATTTTTTTGGCGAGCACTATCATCAATCTTGAGGTAGGTGGTCTAAATTGAAAATCCCATAGTCTTTATTTAATTACATGTATGTAATTTTGAAATTATAAATTTCCATGATTGGTTAATTTAATTTACAAATTAAATTTATTTAATGTAATTTCCATGTGATAATGATTTGGGTTAAATTAGGGAAATTGAAATTGGTGAAATTTGGATTAATTACTTGGTTAGTTAATTAATGGAATGTTGTGATTTTGGAATTGATGGGAAATTAGGATTGTATAATTAGTCAATTAATGTGATATAAATTAATTTAAAATGAAGATTATGAGATGGTTGAAATGAACTTAATGGGTTAAAGGGTTATATGAATTGAATATTGAAAAATGGTTTAATAGTGAATTGTTCATATTATTGAATATGATTAAAATACTGAACCATGATTTTTTATGATAAATTGTAATGTTATACCATGATGTGAAATTTTTATTAATATGATAATGATGATTAACCGGGATAAATGTGATATATGTGATATATTTGTTTAATTGATATATGATTATGGGACATGGACTGCTGCTTCAAAATCCCACTTGTGTGATTGACTGATAAATGTGTATGGGATATGGACTACTACTTAAAAATCACATATATGATTGACTAATATATGTGTGTGGGACATGAACTACTACTTGAAAATACCATAGTGATAAATGAGTTTTGGTGCGTGGACTGATGCTTCAAATACCCATAGGGTGCTTGACATGGCGTTTTATGCCCAAAATGTTGGCATTAGACTATGGTTCTAATTGAATATAATATGAATTGAATTTAAATGAAATGGATAATTAAAGACCATGATTATAATTAATTTTTATATTCTCTATGTGATATAGTTTTGAATCCAGAACGGGGTGAAGAAGGTATTGAGGGTTCAAGTATCCTTAAGAATCCAAGGGTTTGTGTGGTTAAATAAAGAATAATTGAGTACATGTAAAATGTTTTCTTAATTGATTGTATTTTTATTCTTTATAAAACTGTGTACCCTATTATTGACTGGATATTATTTTAGATGTCGTTAGTGGTGGCCTACTAAGTTTTACTCACACCCTACTTAGGATTCCTCCTTGGTACCTGAATATACTTCATGTTTGCATGACAGGATAAGGGAAAGAGTCCTATGTTAGATGGATGAGTTGGGATGGAGCATGGATGAGGGAACCATATGTGATTTTAGACCCACTTGGGAGTTGTCAGTGTATTTATTTATTTTGGGTTTTCTCATATTGACACTTGACACGTATTTGGAATGACATATATACTATTAGTTTTAGATATTATATTTTCTTTTTTGGTTATCATGTGATACTAGTTTTATTTGGTTATTGGTTATATAATTTGGTTATTATTTATTTATTTCCATTATTGTGATGCTTTGATAAAGAGGGTATAGTATCCCCGTGATCAGTATTATACCTTCACTACTAGTCATCATCCTCTGACGTATGGGGAGGAATGTTTGAGGTCATGTGATCGATCGTATAAGGGAATTGGTGTGTGGCACCCGAGCCGGGACATTACAACATCTCATCAGCCTTCTTGGTAAAAATCATAGAAGAAACCCATAGTGAAGTATTGGGAAATATGAATCCATTAGATTTCGGATATTCTAACTGCACTTTAAACTCCTAAATCTCCACTAGTGTTATACTGTAAGAGAAATAGAAATTAGTTTACCTCCAAAAACCAAATCAATATTGAACTTGATCTCCTACTCAAGTGGTAATCCAGATAACTCTTCAAGAAATATTTCCTGAAATTTTTTCACTACTAGAAGAAAATTACTCTGTTGTGACTCGCCATCATCCAGAATAATTCTTGTTATCTAATTCATGAGAAAATACTATCTATACTGAATTGGTCCTACACGACTAGCCTAAAGATCCCATTCACCTTAGTGAATATAGAAACCCCCTTATCGAGATAAAAAATGACTCTCCTCTGATATATTTTGATATGATGCTGGTATAGAACTATCCAATATATACCCAGAATCAAATAATATTATGTAATTTCCAACACAAATAGATCCAAAAATAAATTAAATCCATCAATTTCAATTGAGCAGTCCTTGAAATATCGGATACCCTCTAATCTTACCCCTGGTGGCATGTGGATGGTCATAACACCATCCAAACTCTCCACAAAAAAACCCAATCCATTATAAAATTGAGAAGATATAAAGGGATGTGATTCACTTATATAAAAAATGTAGGAAATGGTAGATAATACTAAAATCATACCTATTTAAGTGGAAGGCCTTACATCTAAGCTGGTAGGAGTAGACTGTATAGCATGCATCTGAATCGCCCCTCTACCTCGAGCTCCAGTATAAATCCCCTACCATTTGGCTGGTATTATCACTCCTATATTAGGTTACCACATCTCCTACCTCATCTCGAGTGACTTATGGAATTCTAGCTACATATCTTATAAGGGGTATCTAAGTCATTCCCAAACTCTAGTTTAATCCCCAATCCTCTTCCACCACCAAACTATTGTGTACTTATGAAAAACCTTAGTAGATAGCATGTCCTACCACAAATGAATCACTCCATGATAGGGTAATAACATTATATTCACATGTGTACAACCCTTTCATACTAAAATAAGAAACCCTAACCATGGTCCTGAGATGATTTTCTATTCTCCTAGTTTCACTTCCCACAACTGACCTAGTGGTAAATTTCATAATGGAACTTTATACTACCTAAAGAAGATCTCCATGATCATAATACTAAGACTTCCTACCCACCACTCAGGGCCTCCTTCAGGTCCCCTTCCAAGATAGTACACTAATTAATTATTTTATTGAAGTTACCTAGGAAAAATATTTTCACTTGTAACTTGATTTTGTGAAAAAACTCGTTCTAGAAGCACTTTTCCCTAACTATCTCATCAGCTACCAAAGATAGCATAAAATGCTATAGCTTTGTTAAATAGCCATCTTAGTCCATCACTAACAAGATCCCTTGTGTCAGGTGTATAAACTCTTGGACCCTATCATCCCTCAATATATCTAGATAAAAGTGTCTTAGGAACTTCACCTCAAATCCCTTCTAAGTTAGATCCTCTTATTTTCTAACTTTCATAAGGATTCCCAACCAGTGATTGGTTAGTCCTAGTAGCATATAAGTCACAAGATTCACCCTCTTATCTGTGGGTGTTTCAATGTTCTTAAATATTTTTTGGACTAACTCGATCCATAACACATCTACCTGGGGTCCTTCATTCCTAGTGAACATGGGTGGGTGTTGCGTCTGAAAATATCTGGTCAAATCGGATATTGAAGGTGCGATGTGAGTAGTCTCTCTCTCCATGGACCATATGAACCTATAGGAAAATATCAAAAAATTTATCATCCATCAAGTTCCTTAGATTTTTAATAAATTCCAACTTTGATATGTGAGGGTTATGTTGTTTACAACTCTCCTGATTCTCAACTTGAAGATGATATAAATGCAATTTCTCTACAAGGGTCATCACACTACTCAGAACACAGGATACACAACAGGGTCAACCTCAAAAGGTCAATATAATAATGTAGAACCCCTAACAAAATTTTACTCCAAACATAGCTTAAAAATTAAATTAGAATGTTATAATAGTCTCATTTATTCCTTTTTATATGGTATATCAAAGGATTACATTTCATAGTTTAGATAGGTAGATATGTCACATGTGATAAATATATATCTAGAATGAACAATACATATCAAAATATTTCCCTTACATACCTATCATGATTCATGAATACACACCCCATGTCGTACCATCCCATGAATAAAATCTCATAAAATAGTAATATCACATAGAAATTGAATCACTCAAGATGAAATAGCATCACAACTGTAACAAATAACAGAAATCCTATCCCTAAGAATTTGGGTTTTCTCCCACACATGGGTTATGTACACCCATGAAAAAGTTCATCACCAAGACACAACACATCCTAGTCTCTTGTATACCTTCCTTAAATAGTAAATCTATATAAATGACCTAAGCTCTATGTAACATCTTAACCTGACTTACCACTAAACAGGTAGTTGAACCAGTCACCACATGACCTCAAGCATGTCTCCCCATACGCCAGAGGTTTCCAACCAGTAGTGAGGGTGTAAAGTTAGTTAAATGGGAAGACTATACCCTCATGTCAGAGTAGTGTAGCAGTTTATCAGATAACTAAAATCAAATAACAACAGAAGCATAATAAAGAAAATGGTAAAGCTACAAAAGACAATTTTAATATCAACTGGATATTAAATATAGACAATGTCATTTTATAAAAAGCATGCATGACAGATGATGATACATAATATAGAGTATTAAAAATATGACATGCTTTACACTATAGGACTCAAGTGAAGAAAAGAACCAAAAATCCCAAAGGAAATCTCCACAAGAATATTGAGCTCCATCTTAGTCTTGTTCTCCTAACTCCTCATTTATAATCAAAATAGTACTATAAAAGGTCCATAGCTCTTAAAACAAGAAGAACTACTCAGGTATCAATGGTACCTAAGCAGGGTGTGAGATAATATCTCAGTAGTTTGGCACCCACTATGTCTATCCCAATCCATTTTATGCAATATAATTTAAGGAATTTAGGTAAAAAGTTATGCAGTAAATGAAAGTAAGGATTCCCATGGCATGTAAACTACTAAATCAGTGATACTAAAATAGCCCCTTAAGGCTCCCTACATAAGATAGTCAATCTCCTACAATAATAAAGCTACAAATAATTCACCCAATCATGTCACACCACCATGGCCTTTGCGTATATTCTAAGTACCTAATTAATCATGGAATTTTTCATACAACCAAAAGAGTCAAAACATCCACGATCATGCCATATAAACCCAAGTACCATATTCCTCATGGTTGTGTCATGTGTAAAAGTATCATACCATGAAGGGATAGATCTAAGGTTTCAAAGACCAAGGAATCCTTGTCAATTCCCATGGGTATCTCAATGGAAACTCAATAAAGGCACTGGTTAGAGTCCTAGGAGCATGTCATACCATACATGTCTTACATAAGTATAAGAAAGCTATATCTAAGGGATAGAAAAGCCCAAGTAATCCCATGTAATCAATACCCAAGGTTCATACTCAACCCAAGGCATCAACTACCGCATTCAGGAACCATGGTGATCCATCCATGGAATCTATTCAAAAAATCATTCATTTCATATCATTTAACATTCAACACCATATGAGTCTACTCACTCATATATATCCATTTACATATCAAAACAATACAATGAGTATACCCACTAATTAATCACAACACATAACCAATTACATATCATGAGTTTACCCACTCATGTATCCTAATTCATAATCAAAGAAACCAAGGAGTATACCCACTAATTTTTATAATTCACATTCAAAATATACATATAACGTGAGTTTACCCACTCACATTTCCATTTTTTTGTTTAATTAACCCTTTAAACAATTAAAACTAGCCAAATAAGTATCCCCACTCATTTAACCATTTAACATTTAATCCATTCAAACAGTTCTATCATGGCATTATAACATTACATTAAGGAAGGAGGTGGGATATATCATAACAAGCTATTTGTGTTCCATATTAACCATTTAGTCAAAAGAATCAACATGATATGGAGGAAAACCATCTCCAAAATAAGTAAACTATATCCCTTTAGTTATAATTAAGATTCATATAACTAGGAAATCAAAGGAACACACCCCTTTGGGTGGTCAGTCCAAGGGAAGTTCAAAAGAAATTGAACAAGATGGAACATAGAAGGTGCAATGGTTTCATAAACATTTATAAGGGAAAAACTCCATTTACTACTTCCATTACAGGGCATGTAATAACATGACTTATATCACACTATTTCATCAAGTATAGGGAAACCACAAAGAATCAATCCAAACAATTATTGAAAAACTAATCAATACTTTTTATCTTAGAAGATGGCACACCTCCATTAGAGGGGTTTTATTATGAAATCGTGACTTTGTTTCTCAAAAAATCATTTACCACAATTAAGAAGTTCATTCCATAATTTCAATTCAATTTACCAAAGAAGCATCATAATCCAAATTATTTAAAGAATATATTTAAGCATTCTTAAAATTTTAAGGTTCAAGGATAGGGATCCTACCTCGAGAGAAGATCCAAGACGAATGCTTCGGCACTTGATGAATTTGATGAAGCTGCTCCACACTTGCACATACATACATTATTATATATATATAACCCTTAATCCAATTTACATATTCCCCTATCCATGAGGGAATATATAAAAATAATATATATATATATATATACATACCAATATATATGAGTGAAAGCCCTCCCGAAGTCATCAAATGCTCTACAAAAACTACTAGGGACTCAAATCACTGTGGCATGGTTCAACGCATTAAAAGAAAACTACCCAAAAATCATCAACTATGAAATCCCTAAATATTAATTGATTTAAAACCAAGGAAGGATGAAAATATTAATTAAACTATTAGAAGAGAACCAAAACGAACCCATCTACCTCACCTTCAGTGGTGGATGATGGAATACGAACCAAGGAGTCTCGAGAAGACTTTCACACAACCTAACACTAGAAGAAAGACCAAAAATTTGGTTACCATAGAACCCTAGGTTTATACACACCTCACCAGACTATGGGAATACCAGAAATCATCAGAAAAAAAGAATTAAGAGGAACCAGGGAGCTTACCTTGAAGACTCGGAGAGAAATCATGGAGAAAATCCAGCAGAACTGACGATCGAAGAGGGAGTGGGGTGGTGTGTCGCGTGCAGGTCAAAGGGGAACCCCAAAGGGGTGTCATGTGAGAAAAGTGGGAGGAAAGGTGAGTAGGGTTTATTTTTTTCTTTTATTTTTTATTTTAGTTTTAATTTAATTAATTTCTTAAAATAGAACATACCACACAGTTTGTCCTGCACGGTTTTTCAAACCATGCACAAACCGTGCAGTGAATAGTGTGAGGTTACTGCCTCCAAACACAAATCGTGTGGGATAGGTGCATGGTTTGGAAAACCATATGTATCCCATGAATAACTCCACTATACCACCTATAATTGGTCAAAAAGTTACTATTGGGGACACGGGGTTTTAGACAAACTATGCACCCTCTGCAGACTTCCAGAACATAGAATTCCCAACCCCAATGCTTTAGAAACTCAACAAGAAACCTGGGAAACTTCTTGGGTATTCACCCAATTCCAAAAACAACACCTTGAAGTGTTCTGGATCTTTTAATTTCATTCTGAAGATTAGTTTGTAAAATGGACCATCCGGTAATTTCCAAAAACTCAAATTCCCTCAAAAAACTGCTCAGTCCAAAACACGAGATTCTACAATCTCCCCACCTTATAACTTCTCATCCCTGGGAATTATTTGGAAAAAATATAAACATTAACCCACCTAAAGGGGTAATTAATTCTATTCCAAATGGTCAAATTGCATTTCCAAATTCCAAACACACCATAAAGAATTTCAAAAGCCTAAGAAATTTAAGCCTTTAAAAGTTGATCCAAAGATCAATTTCCAACTGAAACATTGAAGGGGTTATTAACTAAACCCAATTAACTCAATACATGATCTTGTTTTCATCTCTTTAAATAGTATCTAATTGGTGATTTCCACCATGGGTCTTAGCATTTAATAGCCAATTCCAAACCACAGCTCCTCCACCATTGGAATTTTCTAAGAGGTCACATCCTGAGCATTCTAGAGATTCTTATCACATGACTTATTTAACTGGGAGAACTTAATTATGTCCAAGGTCTTATCAGAGACCTCACTAAAAGGGAACAGTCAAATATAATTTGACCAACAAAACTAGCCACGTATGATTTCCTTAAAAGACATTGTTGACCCATAAACCACTCTCACCTTAAACAGGAGATGTGCTTTTAAAACAGTTTCATCAACAACTGTATACATTGAATGAGAAGGATAGAACATCGAGCCACTCTAGTCTACTTATCTCGTAACTACCTAGATTAAATGACCAGTGCCTTTCAAACTGAACCAAAATTCCTTCCCCTAAGTCATCCAATAGTTAACATAAGAACATACACTTAATTCGTTACCTGAATTCTAGTGATGCTCCTAGTTCTCAAACTATATCATGGTTATTTTAAAACCATATTTCCTTAGTACAAACAATGGTGTAACCTAGATCTAGCCCATTGGAATTCATTATCGTTTAAACATCATCGTCGACTTGAAAACCAGTCTGGGGTAACCTCATATTCATTAATCTGGAGTCCATGGAACTAACCAAGGTAGTCCATACCTCACATTTACAAGAAAGATGTTATCACAAGGCCAAAACATCCATATAAAATCATTGAATAATCCCAAATCATCATACTCTTGGTGTTCATGTCAAAGGTAATGGAGGGTTCTTAGGATTCTATCCAAGTAATTCCTATATAAAAACCCCAAGTATCACTTAGAACAAACAATGCCTCCAAAGAACCATGCATCCAGTGTACAACACAAATAAATAATATTTTTTAATCCAAACAACTTTTAAAATGGTAGCATGGTGTAAAAATAACACTCTCTTAGAAAATTCAGGATGATATTAAGTTAGGATTCATGCTCATCACTAGGCAGATACACTAATAGGATCTCAAGGATTACCAGAAAAAGATCAGTTGAACCACTACTGGTCGACCTATTGAAAGAATATCAGCTTAACTCGACCGACACATATCCATTAATAGATCACAAGCCTTTACCACCTGATGAATCTTGTGATCTCTCAAGATCAACCACCAAAGTACCTCCAAGACCAATAGTGTCTCTAAGGATTTCTTATATATCCAACCTCGTCAACGTCATGCCACCAAGAAATCACTGACCCAAAACAAAACTTGTAAGCCTCAGAGGAATTTAAAAATAGAAGTAACCATTTTTTATGTTATTCATTAACTGAATTCCTTCTACCCATAAGAACACATTTAACATAACTAACATAACACTCCCCACATTAGGAGTGTCCTAGTCATTCAAAAAAGGGATAAACAAACTAAATTCTCACAAGAACGCTACATCAGATTCAGCTTAAACGCACATGTGATGTTCCGAAAAACATGATCACCGTGTCAAATTATTTTTCATGAAATCCAAAATCAAACAAACTGGCATGTCAAAACACATGATCCCCAAGTAGTCCTCTAAATTAGTGGGACCAACTTATTTCTTTAACACTTAGGTCACTCTACTCTGGAGATAACCCGATAAGGTACTCAAAAACACAGGTCTCAACAACATGACTGAAATAAACTAGTTTGTCACATCATATAACTCTAGATGGTTACTGCAAATAACAACATATATTTCTCTAAGTTTCTAAGATAAAATGGTGTATCCTGAGTTCTATCCAGAGGTTGTTTTCTCTATGAAATCAAGTATCAAATGGATAATATAGAAACTGTTTCAAAATTAAATCATCCCATACCACCATTAACTCAGATGAAAATGTACCAAGTCATCCATCACTAAAGAAAGGAGATGTTCACATAACCTCCTAAGAAGTTGACCATACCTGAGGCATGTATAACGTGCTAAATCGAGCATTCCTCAATGCTCAAATCCATAATGAGGATCAAGATACAATGACCACCCATCTGAACAAGGGTGTACTTTTAAAACTAAAAGTCCTAATAGGGAAAAAAATTCCTAAGCGACACCAAACGTCAAAAGAATCACAACATTAGCAAGGAATTTCAATATTTAAGGGTGCTACCTACCACAGGCTATCCCCTTACGAGGCATACACGTCAACCCCATCACTAGGTCATGCAGAACAGATTTCACTAGCCTCAAAATCCCCTTTCATTTAAGCCATTACTAAAAGGAGAAAGGCCTATGGAAAAATCTCACACTTATATTCCAAGGAAACTCAATAAAAGATCAACTACCCTTACATGAGGGTCTAAAAAAGTACACCACTTCAGGTTCCATTTTAAATTCATTACATTCATTCACTTCAACCTTTAAACTTTTTGAAAAAATTTAAACAAAAACCTCAAGTGACATTTCATAAAACAAGTTATTTGGTATCCAAATTAGCTAACAACTCAAATAAAAAATAGTAAAATCGCATCAACTTCCTTTTTAAACATTTTTCATTCATTTAAATTCAGTCATAGCTAGAAATTTACCATATAAATTCATTTTAACTGATAAGATGACCTATGAGGGTCCTAGTAAACTTACCTGGGTTCTTCAAAAAGCAACCCAAACTCAACTGTTTAACATTAAAATCTTTAAAACACCCTCATAGGGTTATCTCATACAAAACATGCCCCAACTGACCTACTTGGGTCCAGTTGTACATTTAGAAGTTACCCAATTGATTTCAGATCACAATTAATTATCTTTCACATTATACCATTTCAAAACACATCATGAATTTATATTTAATATGGGTTTCCATTTCCCAATTCATGAAGTTCCCTTACACTTCATAAATTGAAATTTGGATCCCACTTATTACAACCAATCTGCTTACACATTTTTTACTTTAGCAACCCTTTTTAAAAAGGTTTGAATACGTGTGTTACCTTTTCTTAGTTATAAGGCACTCATACACCTTAAAACTATAAAATGGATCTCTTCGTAAATGAAACCACTAAATTTTATCCCATGAAACAATTTACACATAAAAACATATCTATCATGGTATCATAAGAAGTAGCACAAAAATCATGTTATAACACAAAAGCATGGCATATCAGAAAAACATGATAAAATAAGAGGAAATATGGAATATAATAACCTAAAAATGTTATATAAGAAGGAATGTAGAAAGTTACCTAAAAAGGTACAACTAATTATATTATAACTCCCAAACACACAATCGAAATTAGCAGTCAACCTACTAATGCAGCTACATGGAATGGAATATGCATGGCATGTTAATTTGTATATTCCTAATATGATGCATGTAATACTCCATCCTTACCATACCAGGCTAAGGGAAAAATACCATAAATCCCATAAATCAATCAGTAGTGGAAAATACACCAGTCACCTAATGTGAAATAATAATCAACTGTAATATCAAATAGCATAAACAACAATCACTACTGGAAAATGGACTTATCCCCACGGTTTTTCCAAAAACTGTGGGGATAGGTACCCCTATACCCAAGGTTTTCAACAACCGTGGGCATAGGTCAATTTTTAGGACCTATACCCATGGTTTTGAAAAACCGTGGGTATAGGGGGGGTCTATCCCCACGGTTTTCCAAAAACGTGGGGATAGGTCTTGAAAATTCACCTATACCCATGGTTTTTGAAAACCGTGGGTATAGGGGTACCTATACCCATGGTTTTGGGGAAAACCGTGGGGATAGGTCTAGGTTAAAATACCTATACCCACAGTTATGAAAAACCGTGGGTATAGGTTTCTCGTGTGTGTGCGGGAAATTTTTTTTTTCCGTGGGAAGGAAATTTTTTTTGGCGGGAGTCCTATACCCACGGTTCTTCCCTCTATACCCACGGTTTATATAACTATATTTAACTAAATACAAATATATATACATAAAAGCGGTGTTGGGGTAGTGGTTCGGTGCTTCGTCTGCAGCGAAGAGGTTGCGGTTCGAAACCCGCAGGCCGCATTATTTTAGGACCTATACCCACGGTTTTGAAATCGTGGGGAAAAGCCTTTGACACCGTGGCAATTGGGTATGTTTCGTTGACACGATGGCAGAACACCTATACCCACAGTTTTGGAAAACCGTGGGTATATACTGGGGACCTATACCAATGTCGTTCTAGCCCATGGTTCCCAAAACCGTGGGTATAGCCTATAACCACGGTTTTGGGGGCTATACCTATGGTTTTGAACCGTGGGTATAGGTTGTTTTTCTAGTAGTGAATTCCCAACCATGGCTACTTGGTCATTTCCCATACATGGGGTGATTAGTTCTAAGAAATGATATTTACCAAGAGATGACATGTTCTTAGTCTCCTGTATACCATCCCAAAATAGTAAGACAAAGGAAAAACCTCTTATGATACAACTTTTTAACTTCCAGGCCCAACTTACCACTAAACCAATATCTGAATCGATCATTACATGGCCTCAAGCACGTCTCCCCATACACCATAGTTTGTTGACTAGTAGTGAGGGTGTAAAGGTGGTTTAGTGGGGATAATATACCCTCGTGTTAGAGTAGCACATTAGTTTATCAGATAACTAAACTCAGATAATAGCAGAAGAAGTATAAATCAAATAAAAAATCAGCAGAAGAAAACTATAATATCAACTAAATATTAAATATAGACAACACCTGTTTATAAAAAGAATGCATGATAGATGATTATACATAATCTAAAGAAGTAAACATATGGAATTATTTACAATTCAATAATCAAGTGAATAAAATAACTAAAAATCCCAAAGGCAGTCTCTATGAGAATCCTGATCTCCATCTCAGTCATGTGCTCCTAACTCCTCAGTTACAAACAAAATAGAACAAGAAAAAATCCATATTTTGAAAACAAGAAGGACTATTTAGGTATCAATGGTGCTCAAGTAGGGTGTGATATAACATCCCAGTATGACGGCACCCACAGTGTCTAACCCAATCCATTTTTGTGCAATATAATTTAAGGCAGTGTAGGTAAATAGGTAAGCAGTAAATGAAAGTAAGGATTCCCATGGAATGTAAACTACTAAACCAATGATACTAAAATATCCCCTCAAGGATCCCTGCATAAGATAGTCAAGATCCTATAATAAGGTAGATACAAATATTGCATAAATAAAAAACACAGACTTGTCATTCATCCAAAAATGTCACACCACCGTAGACTTTCCATATATTACAAGTAACAGATCAATCACGGCCTTTCCATACAACCAGAAGAGTCAAAAAAATCCATAATCATGCTATATAAACCCAAGTACCATATTCCTCATGGTCGTGTCATATGTCAAAGTATCAAACCACGAAGGGTCGGATACAAGGTGCCGAAGACCAAGGAATCCTCATCAAGTCCCATAATCATCTCGATGGAAACTCTGTAAAGCCACTGGTTGGATTCCTAAGAGCATGTCAAACTGGGCATGTCTTACATGAGTCCAAGAAATCTAGATTCAAGGGGTATTAAATCCCAAGGCATCCCAGGGAATCAATACCCAAGGGGCATACTCAACCCAAGGCATCCACTACCATATTCAAGATCCATGGAGATCCATACATGGCATATATTCAAACATTCATTCATTTAATATCATTTAACATTAAATTACATATGATTTTACCCACTCATATATATCGATTTACATATCAAAATCATGAAATGAGTATACCCACTCATTAATCACAATACATAACCAATTACATCTCATTATTAGACTCACTCGTGTATCCCAATTCATAATCAAAGCAACCAAAGAGTATACCACCTCATTGTTACAATTTGCATTCAAAATATATGTATAACATGATTTTACCCACTCACATTTCTATTTTTGTTTAATTAACCCTTTAAAAAATTCAAACCAACCAAATGAGTATTCCCACTCATTTAACCATTTAACATTTAATCCATTCAACCAATTCAAGTATGGCATGCTAACATGACATTAAGTAAGGAGAAAGAACATATCCTAACAAACTATTCATGTTCCATAATAACCATTTAGTCAAAAGCATAAACATTCTATGAAGTAAAATCATCTCCAGACTAAGTAAACTGGTTCCCTTTAGTTAGAATTAAACTTCATATAACTAGGAAATCATAGGAACACACCCCTTGGGTGGTTCGAGTAAGGTAAATTTAAAAGAAAAAGGAACAATATGTCACTTAGAAGGTGCAATGGTTATATAAATGTTTATAAGGGGAAACTCCATTTCCTACTTCCATTAGAGGCCATGTCCTAACATTCCTTATATCACAATATGTCGTCACAGATAGGGAAACCACAAATCATCAATCCAAACAATTATTAAACAACTAATCAATCATATTTATCTTATAAGTCAGTTCACCTTCATTAGAGGGGTTTTATTATAAAATCATGACTTTGTTTCTCAAACAATCATTTGTCAAAATTAAGTAGTTAATTATAAAAATTCAATTCAATTCACCGAAGGAGAATAATAATTCAAATTATTTAAAGAAACACTTTAATAATTCTTAAAATTTAAAGGGTCAAGGATAGGGATCCTTCCTTGAGATAAGAACTAATCTGAACACTTCGACACATGACAAATTTGACGAAGCTGCTCCACACTTGCATGCACATACATTATTATATATTTATCCCTTAATCCAATGTACATATTCCCCTATACATGAGTGAATATGTACAATGAATATATATATATATATACATATATACCTATGTATATGAGTGAAAGACCTCTCGGAGTCATCAAATTCTCTACAAAAACTACCAAGGACTCAAAACACTACAGAAAGATTCATCATATTCAAAGGAAACTACCCAGAACTCATAGACTATGAAAGCCACAAATATTAATTGAGAGAAAACCAAGAATAAATTAAAAAATTACCTTAAACTATTAATATGAAAGTAAAATGAACCCATACACCTCGCCTTCAGTGGTGGATGTCAGAATATGAACTAAGGAGTCCTAGGAAGCCTTTCGTGCAACCTAACACCAGAATAAAGAACAAAAAATGGGTTACCCTCAAACCCTAGGTTCGATCGCACCATATTGGGTGATGGGAAGACAAAATTTTGGTAGAAATAAATAAGGAATAGGGATAGGGGACCTCACCTAAAATACTTAGAGAGAAATCATGGAGAAAATTCGATGGAACTAGCGATCGGAGGGGGGGTCGGGTGGTGCGTCGCATACGGCTCAAAGGGGAACCCCCAAGGGGGGTCGCATGATTTAAGGGGGATAAAGGTGATTAGGATTTTTTATTTTATTTTATTTTATTTTATTTTAGTTTTAATTTAATTAATTTATTAAAACAGAACATACCATGCAGTTTGTCCCGCATAGTTTTCCAAATTGTGCGCAAACCGTGCAGTGAACAATGCAAGGTTATTACCTTCAAACAAAAACTGTGCACAGCCCATGTGTACCGTCACTTCCCCACCTGAAAGTGGTCAAAAAGTTACTAATGAGGGCTACACAGTTTTAGACAACCCATGCACCCCTACATACTTCCAAAACATATAATTTTGGGCCCCAGTGCTTCCGAAACTCACCGAGACACCTGGGAAACTTCTCGAGTCTTCACCCAATTCAAAAAATGACACCTTGAAGTGTCCTAACTCTTGTAATTTCATTATGAAATATGGTTTGTAAAATGGCCAATCTAGTAATTGCCAAAAACTAAAATTCACTTAGAAAATCACTCGGTCCAAAACATGGGTTTCTACACTCTGATACCACTTTGTAATTCCCCTGACATGGTTCTCCCTCATGAGACCAATTTGAGTGGTTATGTGTCCTCATGTATTCCTCCTCATATTCCAAAGTCTACCGAATAGTAGTGATGGTGTAAGGAAATAGTGGGGAGTAGTAATCACAATGAAAATAAGATAAATCAACCATAACATACTACTAATGCATATGAAATATAAATACAAAACAATACAAATAGAAATAATAAACTATGTCATTTCATACTGTATGCCAAGCTAAATTTTATGTTAAATATCATACAAGTAACAAATAAAAATAGAATCTATAATAAAGACTCTAAAAAAACCTTTGTCCCTAACCCCATTCCTGATCCCATCACCGTGCTCCAATTTCATCCAGCAAAGCAACCAATAAATCACAAGGGCCCTTACACTTTTCTAGACCTGTATCTATAAAGTCTATATGGGCATCAAATAGCATCTGAAGAAGGTGTGAGTAAAAATCAATAGATTGACACCTACGATGTCTAAACAATCCAGTCTAAAAAAATAGTGCATACAATAGAATTATAAACTAGGAAATTAATTCATAAATAAATATTGAACATCAAATAACTCATCAAACCTTGAGCTTCAGGATGATTACCTAGGCTATTCAAACCTACTTTGTCATAGTTCTATATAACTCTATAAATTGTCAGATTTTTCTTCCTAGGATGAATCACCCATACCGCTGGTGGATTATCCTGTCAAAGTTGAATCACCCATATCATGAATCAAGAACAGTGTGTCTTTCCCTCATAAAATCAAGTAACCAATACTCTCACCTGTAGATGTAAAATATAAGAATATATATCACCCTAAGGCATAAAATAACCATTCATCTATCCCTCAGGAGGTATGTACCATGTATCTATCCCTCATATAGTATGTAACCATGCATATATCCCTCAGGCGGTATGCACCCATTAATCTAGTCATCACATGGTATGTACCATGAATCTAGCCCTAGAGTGGTATGTAACCATGCATCTATCCCTCAAGAAGTATGTTACACTGAACCAATTCCTTAGGCATCAATATATTCAAAGATTCATACTAAGATAATATCCCACATAAGAAATTTTTAATTCCAACCACTAAATATTCAAAACATGTTAACATATTTTATATTTGTTAATTGATCAAATTAATAATTATCAAACCATTTATTATGTTAAACCAAGTTACCAATTATCATCATAATTATAACAACTCCATTTCACATATTAACCAATATTAATTACCAATCTCATATTAATTGTGGCTTTATGCCATCATGTTATTAAGCCAATTTCTATTTCATTCCAATTAGATACTTACCAACCAGGTAATTCATTATCAATCCAATTATGGTAATTCACATGCCAACCAATTTACCTTGATAATCCAAGAAATTAACAATTATAGACTCATCATTGGGATCTTAGTTCATTCAATTCATTTTCCAACCTAATGTCAAGTGTTTTCACGCCACTAGGATGGCCAAATGTTCGGTCACAATACCAATGAATCTAATGGGATCAAAGGGGGGTTCAAGAAAAAGAATATATCAATTTCATTGGCTTTCTAATTAGTTTTGGTTATGCGCACGATATTCCAGTGTGATCACACATGTTTCACATACTAGAGGAATAAAAAAATACTTTAGAGAGTTGTTTTAAACCAAACCCAAATGGCCTGAAGGCCTTATTTTTTTTATTAATTTTTGATAACCCCCCCCCCCCCAATGGATGAGGGGGAACCCTTATAAGGCCCGTAGTCTTAGCGATTACATGACCCGTAGGTCTTAGGAAATATACACACTATACTTGTAACTCCTCCTAGATTCTTTATCATGATATCATCTCTCCACCTTTTCATGGATATTTGGCTAGGCTTACCATGCAAGCATAGCCTAGTCTTGATGAAAATTTCATACCCTCTATTTATGAAAAATCCTCTTAGCTTTTGCTCTGGTGAATGCGCCAGCTCTAAATCCCCATCTGGAGTCTGCTCCTTGTAGTGTTTTTCTAATCATTAACCACAATTTCAAGTGGCCTAAAGGCCTTGTGGTGGCCCGAAGTCCTTGAGGTGGCCTAAAGGCATTGAGGTGGCCTGAAAGCCTTACTGGCCTGAAGGCCTTGGGTGGCCCGAAGGCCTTAAAGGACCTGAGGCCCAAACCGGTGGCCCGAAATACCAAACAGATTAATAGTTTCGGCTGCTAAAGTACTGAATAGTGTCTACTACAGTACTGCTACAGTGACCTAAAAAAATATGTCTCCACCCGGTTTTGAACTCAGGTCTCTTGGATGCACTTGTCGAGTCCTCACCAACTGGGCTAAGGCTCTTGTGCGAGTTGTTTTAAACCACCCACCTCAAAAATATAGAAGATGAAGAAATTCATCATTAACTAAGGAATAACTAGGTTCCTCTATCATATCATTAAATTTATAGGTTTTGTGAACCAAGATCCAATAAAATTTTCCTTTAGATCAGACAGAACTCCCAAAATCATCTAAGTGAGGGCTAGAGTTTGAAAAAAAAATTAAGAGAGGTTTGAGAAAAAATGGCATAAGAAATAAATAAAATTTTTATACATAACCCTATTCATGTTGTGAATCATGGTTTCATCTCATGAGTCTTTGTGTTTCTATATAAACCAAAAATAAAGATGACTCAGCTTAAAATCCAAAAAACTGGTTCATGTCATGAATGTAGTCTCACATCATGAACTTATTCTACCTAAAAAACTATTCACATCCTAAAATAAAATCATGGAATCCACCCAAAACCATTCATAACGTGAATAACCATTCATGTTGTGAATTAGTTCCTATGTCCAGACTCCATCTTCCCTTCTATTTTTTCCTCATAACACCTCTTGCAATTTAACCCAAACTCAACCAACTTAAAAAAGTATCAAGATATCATCATGTCCCTCAAACTAGGGGGAAAGTGGGATTTTATAGGAAATATTGAGAATTTTGGAATATTGGGTTCTAATCTACCTAATGAGTTGTGCAATGACCTATACTTTCTTAAATCCCTCATATATTCTCTATTTTTATTTTGAATTATAATATAAACAATATTGAGAAGTCACTCTCAGATTTCTTTACCTTGATTCTCTTGGAAGATAAGGATATGTGGTGTAAGAAACATGGATTCCTTATGGTGAATAAGATGAAGGGAAAGAAAAAGGGTTCCAAGACTAACTCCAAGTATAAGGCTTCTTTTCACCACCCTAATAAGTATAGGAATATCCAAAGGCATAAAAGGAACAAGTTGGGGAATTTTTTTCATGTAGAAAGAAGGGCCACTAGAAGATGAACTATACCTCAGTGCATAAGCATGAGGAAGATTTATATTTGTTTTTTTATCAAATGTAACATATCCTTATCTAACAATTATATATTAGATACAAATTTGGGTGATCTCATTTGTATCCAAATACATTAACCATTCCAATGGAGCAAGAATGGTCACCTTATTTATAAAATAATACCACTTTACTTTGCTAACAAGGATGATTCTAGTTCTGAATAATTGTTATTTGTGCCTAGTGTTACCAAAAACAAAATAGTTGTTCCTAATTTAGACATGGATAAATTTGTGTTCATGTTTATGAATAAGATGTAATAATGTTATAAATATATCACTTATTATGGTATGTAAAACCTTAATAATGATCTTTAGGTACTAGAATTTGAAAACCAAGCATTGATAATCGATAACGAATCAAGTTTACATGACTCATATCACACCCAGTTGTGGAATCACTAGATTGGTCATTTAAATGAGAATCATCTAATAAATATATGTCAAGTTGTTTATTTATATCCTTTAAAGATAAAAGAACATGGTAAATGTCACACTTATTTATAATTAAAAATGAACAAGTCAATATTTGGTGTAAAGGGTTAAAGGGTCATAGTGCATCTTGAATTGGTTCATACAAATGTGTTTGGATCTTTTCTAGTTGATGTTATATGTGGATACTCAAAATTAATTATTTTTACAATTAATTTAGTAGAAATGGATGTGTCTAGTTAATGAGGTACAAGTATGAATCCTCTGATAATTTTAAAGAGTTCAAAAATGATGTAGAGAATCATCTTGTTAATAAGATAAAAAAATTATCATATTGAGGTGGAGAATATCTTAACCAATAGTTATTTGATTATGTTAAGGATTTTGGGATTCTATCTCAACTAACACATCCATATACACTTATATTGGAATGGTTCCAGTGAACATATGAGTCGCATCTTATTGGACAAGGTGAGGTCAATTATGAGTCATGTATATCATTCTTTATTCGTTTAGGTATATGGATTGTAGGTTGTGGCACACATACTAAATTAAGTTCCAAATAAAAAGGTAAATGAAATTCCATATGAGTTAATGTATGGGAATAAATTAGTGTTTTCATACAATCATGTATGGGGTTTTTGAGTGTTTGTTAAAGTTGTATCTGAAAAAAAACTAGCACTCTGAGGCATAAAGTGTGTCTTTATAGGATATCCTAAGAAAAAGGGGGGAAATTATCTATATCACCCCTTAAAAAATAAGGTAATAGTGGAAATAAATTCCATATTCATTAAGAGGTGGCACATCTCTAAAAGTGATAGTGTGACCAAGATTGACTTCTATAAAGTTGATGCTCAAGATGCACAAGAGTTGGTATAGGAAAAAATTCCACAAGTTCCCATGGAAGAGGTTATTCCAAATACATTAGTATTGTGTAGGATAACCAAAGAGGTTAGAGGTCCAGAGAGATATGTTTTTCTAGTCACTAAATATGGTGACTCATTATTAGTTGGAAATAATGAACCACTTTCCTAAAAAATATGTAAGAAATTCAAAAGTTGAAAAATGGAAAGAAGTTATAAATTATAAAAATAGATTACATGTTCCATAACCAAGTTTGGGTTTTATTTGATCCTCTAGTTGATGTAAATCTCATTAGTTATAAATGGTTATTAAAGAATAAACTGAACATTGAAGGTCAGGTTAGTACCTATAATGTATTGTTAATGGATAAAGGGTTTAATAAGCATCAAGTCATATACTATGATGAAACCTTTTCCCCAATTTTTATACCAAATCCATCAGATTTCTTCCTACCATAACAACTTAGCATATTGTGAGATTTTACAAATAGATGTAAAAAATTGATTTACTTAATGGGAACATTATACAAGATGTCTATATAACATAACCATGGGGTTTTTTTAATCCAATAGATTCCAATAAGGTATAAAAATTCTATAGATCTATTTATGGGTTGAAGCAGGCATCAAGGTCATGGAAAATTCACTTTGATTAAGCTATAAGGGAAGTTGGTTTCATAAATAATGAATGTTTTACCAATATCTATAAGTGGTTTAGTTGGAGTGTATTCATTTTCTGAGTAGTATATATTGATTAAATATTACTAATTGGAAACAAGATACCAGTTTTATAGTCAGTTAACACATGGTTTAACACATGATTCTCTATAAAGGACTTAGGTGAAGTAGCATACATTATAGGGATCAAGATTATTTATTATGGATCTAAGAGAATGCTTGGAATAAGTTAGGGTGCATATATTAAAAAGATCCTGAAGAGATTTAATATGGAAAATCCAAGATGTTAATGTTTCCAATTTCACGTGGAATATATCTCTCTAAGAAAATGTATCCTCAAACACAAGAGGATATATAGAAGATGACTAGGATTCCTTAAGTATTAGAAATAGGATTAGAAAGATATTAAATTATATGTATTCGGCTTGATTTTTCCTACTTCTTGATCCTAGAAAGTGGATATCAAGTAGAATCAAGATAATTTCATTGTATAGTAGTCAAGACTATACTAAAGAATATGAGGCATACTAAAGATATATTCTTGGTTTATAGAGGATATAATTAGCTAGTAATTAGAGGATATGTTAATTTTCATGCATATAAAGATGATATGAAACTGAAATTAAGATATATTTTCACTCTCAATGGATAATTTAAGAGATGTAAGAGCATGAATTAGGTAGTGGCCTCCGATTCAGTAATAGAGTCTAAGTATACTACAAATTCTAATGTAGCTAAAGAAATAGTTTGGATATGAAAATTCATTTAGGATCTTGATTTGACACCTAGAAGTACATGACATGTCATATTGTAGTGTGATAATAATGTAGTGATGGACCTTATAAAGGATCTAAGGTCACATCAACATAATAAGCATATACTTTGAAAGTATCACATCTTAAGGGATTTTTCTCAAAAGTATAAGGTCACAATTAACAAAGTTTCCATAAAGGAGAAAATATAATACCCATTTACTAAATCCTTATCTTAGTAGAAGCATGAATATTAGGTGAGATCTATCATACTCAAATTCATTTGTAGTTGGATCTAGTGAAATTGGGTGTCTATTGGAGTTGGTTCCTTATAACAAACTACTTTATACTTTTTATTACCTATATATTTAGAGTTTTGAATATTTATAAATATATTATCACATGACATGTATTCTTATACATTACATTAATGTGATAATTTCCTTGGAGTATTTCTTACATAAAAATGTCCTAGTAGCTCCCTGTTATGATGAAAACCTTGAAATATTAAGATGATATTCATAAATACATGTTCTATAGTCAGATGACAATTATCTAATGGGACATAGATAATGAAGGATATCAAGTGTTGAAGGATCATAATACATTGATACTTATTTTTATAAATTTATCACTTACTAATCTCCAAGAGAGTAAATTATGAGAACAAACCTTCCTATAGTAATTCTATATGTTATATGTATCCTTAGATATTCCTATATGCGGATGTGTGTATTGGTCCTTATAATTTATATTTTTATTAATGTATATCATGAGTCATACTTTGATGTATTAATAAAAAACATGATTAAATATGTTTGTAGTGAGGTAGGATATGTTGGGTGCATCACAAATGATATTTTGTTAATGAATAAGTCAGTAAAGTATTTATCCCTTCCAAGTTAATAAAAGTAGATATATCAATCCCTTTGATTGTAATGGAACTATTTTGATTAATTCCATGGCCATAGAGGTATTATTTATGGGTTCATTTTAGGAAAATCAAAGAAATATATATCAAACATATAGGTTTGTGAAAAAATTAATGCAACACACATGATGAGATATTAAGACAAAGGTATTATATTATATAGTGAGTGACTATAAGAGGTTCTTGTCATTGTGGAATTAATAACTTTATCTATTGGTTCCTTGACACGTTTCTTTATGTTGATCTTTTACTTTAAATCGGTTAGTCTAATTCCACTAAAAAAGAGGCTTGGAGGGTCACACAGTAAGTATATCCAGAAGCTCAGTTAAATTTTATTTGAATTTAATATTATAATAGATATTATTCTAATGTTTTTAAGAATAATAATTATATGGGTTATATTGATCGTAAATATTATTTCACTAGTTATTCAAAATAATCTAAACATGAGTTTAATTTTAAATATATAATTGTTAGTCAGTTTAGTGAAAAGACTATTTATTTATTTATAAAATGAATAATACGGTGATATTTATTTATTTAAATAAATAGTTATTATTCAAGGTTTGATAAATATCTAAGAGGGTCGACAAACCAAGTTTAAGGGGCTGGAAGGAATGATATATTTAATATCATTTAAATAAATATTATCTTATTTGTTTAAAATAAATGATATTTAAATTATCTATAATTTTTGTGAATGTCATGAAAATTTTATTATTATTATTATTATTCAATATGGTATTTTCTTAAAATTTAGAGAATATTTAATCACCATTTGTAATAACTTGTTCTCTAAGATATGTATATAAACCTGATTATATCATTTCTTGGTGAATTGATTTACTATGAACCACATTTATCTCTAAATAAATTTTCCCAAACCTATATAGAACTTTCTTTATAATGCTCTCCAGAATGGTGTGTAACACCCCAAACTCCATTAACCTAAGTCAGTGTCTACTTTATTACATTGGTATAGATAAAAGGGATTTAATCCCGAAGGACTTGTCAGTTTAGTAGTCTTGGAGAACTAGATACATACATGATTCTCATATTACATTAGAAATATAAAATACATGGCATAAAAAAATATTGCATCCTTGATATTATTCATAATATATTTCTTCATATCTTAGGGAAAGTAAAATAAATAGAGAGTGAACTCAGTTGATTGGTAAGGATTACATACAGTGGAATTTATCATGAATAAATAAGGCACAATTAATATGGTAAGGTAAATAACTAAAAACATGTGTCATTTGATCAACAACATGAGAACAAAAATCCATCCATGGATAATATCAATGAAGTAAACTCATGGATAATAATAATTGAATTCTCAATGAATGAAATGATTAATATTTTATGGCATGTTCTCAGACATCATGATATCTCTACCATCAAATTCATGTTCTAATATTGTTTAATCTATGGGTAGGAATACACCAAAAACCTATATAATTTGGCCAACTAATTTGTCTCAAGAGACCTGTTGATGCATCGAGGGGCTATATAATTCTGGTCCCCTCCCATCACTATATTTTTAATGCATTCCTCATATATTGAATGATAAATTCAATTCATAAACAATATTTCTAATCAATAAATATCCAAATTGAGTAAATAATACAGATTTACCAAGGTTTTCCCCAATCAATCAAATAATTTTCATAGTAAAACACCGTCTATATAAATGATATATGGTTTAATAAATAAGAATATCCATGATGGATATTTTATAAAAATGTAATGTCCAGAAAAAAATGATCATAAGAAAGTGAATGTTTCAAGAGAAAGATAATTACCAAAAAAATAATAAGAGATGAAAGATTGCCTTCAATTCATCAGAAATATGAGTTTTGAAATAAATTCATGTCCTTTGGAGAATAAAAGAAAATGGATGAGAAAAATTAAAATAATCCTTATTAAAATAGTTTTATTTCTTAAAACCATTTAAAACTTGTATAATAATCTAAATAACATAAAAAATTTATAGTGGTAGAAAAATATGTTAACACTGTATATGATAAAAACATTCCTTTTGAAATTTTGTAAAGAAAGTTGAAAATGAACCTTTTGTAAAACATTAAAAAGATTCATTTAAAATAATTTAAAAAGTCAAGTATAACTTAAAATTTCCTTAATAAATTATCTGAGTAATAAAAATGAATTTTTTAAAACAATTTTTCTTAAAACATGGATATGAAATAAAAATAAACTCGATCAAAAAGAGAAATAAGATCAGCCTTTCTTTTAAAAAATTATTTTGAAAGAGTAACTTGGATTGAATCTTTAATAATAATTATTAAATATAAATTCATGTTAAATAATTAAAATGTTCATTCTAAACATCACATAAATTAAATAAGCGAATAATACAAAATATGACTCAATGGAGTGGAAATTAAGATGAAATCCCATACAATGATCATAACTTTGAAGTGATAATTGATCAATAAATTGATTATGTGTAGCAAATATAAATCCAAATAAACAAGTAGAAATACAAGATCATAAAATCATATTTTATTTCACACATAATCATGGAATAACATAGTTAATGAAGCAGAAGTATAATCCAATGAATGGAAATTTAGTTAACAAAACCCTGTGCCACATGTTTGAATAGCCTTGTATGTTCTTTTACCCTCCTGTATAATAAATTTAGATTTTTTTATACTTTTAAATAAAACCATATACATATATATAATATTATATATGATCCATTTATAACATTTTATCTCCCTTTTGTTAACAATATTTTATTATTATCATTATTTTGAGTGTTAATTACTTTTTTCATGTATGTTTTGAATTACTAGTTTTGGTCCTTGAATCTAAATCATGGTTAAATAATCTAAAAAAATTTATTCATGATATAAATATATTATATATTCAATAAATATATACTTATATTAATCTATAAAATGCACAGATATAAAAATGAATTACATCATTTATAAAGATGGTAGGTCGTACGTATACATGAACGTTGTTTTCACTTTTCAACGGATGAAATGAAATAAAGGTAAATTATAATTTTATTTTCTAGAATCAATTATGAATCATATATATATATATATATATATATATATATTATTCATTAAATCTACCCTTATTACCATCCATGTAAATTGTAAATGAAAATCGGATCACATTTTTTCATGGAGGTGGTAGTCCACATGTACGCACAAGTGACGTTATCATTTTCCAAAAAATTAGAAAGTATGGTGTATGTGATATTATAATTAGAAACAAATATTTATGTCATAAATATTATATGTATTAATTAGGTCCATATTTATAAGCATACAATTAAAATATTGATGAAAAAGTAATTACATCGCTATGTGGCGACGGTAATTCATACGTTCGCACGAGCTATGTTTTCACTTTTTGTAGGATGGAAAATAGATGGAAAATTGTTATAAAATAATAGTGATAACAAATTATTATATTTATGATACTTCATTTTTTATTTTGGTATGGTTACAATAGATTTAGAGGAAGTTTAAGAAGAATAATATTTGAAGGAATTGGTAAAGATGATTACCTCTTCTTAAGAAGAGCTCTTTTAGATCATATCTTAAGGGACCAATGGTTGGAATTTTGGAGGATCCAAAACCTCTATAACTTGACTAATGATTTTTAGAATAGAATTTGGAATATTTTGGTTTATCTAGTTTTCTAAAATTTGAGTAAAGAAAATAGAAAATGGGTGTCCTTTTATAAATGAGGGGAGGGGTATTCTTAGAATTTCGTAAATTATCAAAATAATATAAATTATTTTTATTCCAAAATGGCTCAAAAATTAATATAATTTAAATATAATATGATTATTCTTCTAAATAATATCATATAATAAAATTTGGACATGTTTTGGTTATGTTTTAACCCTTATCTTTTAGTTTTAACCCTCGTTAACCATTTTGACAATAACCACAATATTAAAGTTTTCTAACCTTTAAGGGTCATGAATGTTACTATAAAATGACAAAAGACCCAAAAATGGAACATAGATAATTTTTTAAACCATATACCATTAATATGTATTAATATACTATTTTTATGAATTTTAAATCATTTAATAAAATATTATTTATTATAAAGTATCAATAATGTCATTTTCGACACTATTCATTTAATTTGACTTTAAATACATCAATTAAGAGAGATAATTTTAATATAATCCTTTAAAAAATATCTAAAATTTCATATATATCTATAAAATTCATGTAACATAATAATTCTTCCAATTTTTATTACTTCTAATGTTTTTAAAATCATTTATTTTATTTTTCCATTAACTGAATAAATACTATATTGGCATTGCCTAAGCATTTAAGCTAATTTTTTAGTCACTAAAAACTTAAAGTAAATTACCATGATAAAAATATTATTCATATTTAAAATAAAATTTTATAATAGAACATAACTTTTATTTATCACTATCACAAAATATTATAGATAGTAAAAGAAGAAAAGTGACATTTTTTCTTAATCTCTCACTTAAATATTATAATTGTCAAAATCAAAGACATATGGCACCAATTTTCCATATTTTCAAAACAATTATGTACATGGATGACCAAAATTCATAAAATATGATAAAGTTAAGTTTTGGGTTGATTTTTAATGCATTAACACTTTATTTTTAACATTAATTGCCCGATTTACCCTTTACCAATGTGATAAGTTTTATCATGATTATTATTCATAATGACTAAAAATAAAATGGACCTATTTAAAAAAATTAACCACATGTTTAAAAAATATTTAAACCATTTTTCAGGATTAAATTTTTATAAGTTGAAGAAATTAATGTAATATTAAATCACAAGATTCAATGAAAAACATTTTTTCAAAAAAATGCCTTTTAAAATATAAAAAAAGTTTTTATACTAAATTCAACCATAAAATTGATTTCAATTAACTTAATTGAATTATTAATAATATAATATTACTATTTTTAATTTGAAACCATTTTAAAACAAAATTTATGTTTTTAAATTCATGAAACAAAAATATTGTTTTCAATGAAAATTGGTATTTTTTACTATTCATTGGAAAATCAATATTTTTAGAAAAAAAACAAAAGTTCGCTATAAGAAAATTTTTACATAATTATTTTAAAATTGATATCATTTTAATCAAAATAAAATTTATAAATGTTCCAGAAATAAATTACATTATTCACTAAAAAGAAGCAATAAAAAACTATTTTTAAAGAAAACGTATTTTGAAGAATAAAATGTCGATTAAAAATTTAGTTCTTATTTCTAAAGAATTAATCAATAAATTTTTATTGATTATGTATTTTTTATATATTTCATAATGTTGTTAATCTTATTCATACACTCCAATTTAATGGATAGGTTATAACCGTGATATTTAAATAATAATATTTCATGGTTTGTTTAAGTTCGGTGTTGCGTGTTGTATACACCATCAAAAATAGTGTTATTTTAAAATCTAAAGGTGTCAACTTATCACCCTCCCCACCAATTGCCTAATAAATTTCACCCTATCAATTTTAACTTTTTATCAGTAATCAAGGGTTTGAAATTTGTATGGAAATATAGTAGAAAACTAATTCCCATGTACTAATAAAGAGTGATAGAGAACATGTTCAGTAGAAATTTAACCACCACAAAACCCTAAATATGTGATGGGTGAAAAGACCATAAAATAATCAGAAATAAAGATAAAAGGATAAAATTTTTATTTCATGATAATTTTCCAAGATTTGGTGAATTCTTTTACCAATCATACTGAAAACATATGAAAATATACTTTAATAACAAGTAGAATTTCAACCTTTAATCAATTTCCACCACAATCTCATTCATTTCTCCAAAAAATGAGTATTAAATATGAATTTTTCATGTTTGAACCAATAAATTCAACTTCTAATGGATCATAAGATCCATAAAAGAATAAAAATTCATTCCTCATGTATCTATATATTTTTCAAAATCAAAATGGTTAGCGCAAGTTATCCAAAAATACATTAATTTCTAAAACCTCAAAAAACCCCAAATTTCAACTTAATCCATTTCATAAATAGTTAACCTTAAGAATCCTATGAAATATTTACACCCAAATTCAGAACAAAAAAAGAATGAAATATTTTATCAAAAAATTATTCCCATACAACCTAAATTAGCTCACGGTGTCACATATCAAACATGTGAGTACCTTGATCACATATTATATTAAAACATACTAATAACATGAATCACCATAAAACCACAATGAAAACACAACTACTTATAAAAAATAAATTTATCCATATTCCTTATATCACTTAAATCCAAAAATTCAATAAAATACATCATAAATTACTTTTTCATCAAATCACTAACTATTTTCAAGACCACCAATACTATCCCATTTACCTCTTAAATTCCAATATTATCTTTATTCTAACTAAACCTTATTAACTCAACATCAGGATCATATTAAGGGATATTTTCCCCTTATTTTTTATTCTCCTAAAATATCACCTTACCACTAAATCACTTTTCTTGGTTATTAGTACCATTCAACATATTCTTTCAAATCCTTAAATAAAAACTATTATAGTATAATCCGTATATGTTTCATGATTATTATAATTAAAATATAATTGATAAGCATATTTACTTAATCCAAATACATAATAAATTTAATCATTCTAATTTATCTATAGTAATAGCATAAGATTGGTTTTCTTCCCTTGGCTTATTTTTTGGTAAGTTCCCTTGATGATTGGGGAATAGGTTTGAATAATACCCCATCTCTTTATAGTTGAACCACTATATAGTAGTGGATTTTTTCTTTATCTTATGGACATTATCCAGATGACCCTTATCTCTATACTTGAAACAAACTTGCATACCCTTCAAGAATTTTCTAGGATATTTCTTTCCAAAATTTTCACATGATGGAAATTTCTTTATTCCCTTTTTCTTCTTTGATGCTTTAGATTTTTCTTGATGCTCAGTTGACCTCTTCTTCTCTTTATTTACCTTTAAGATATATGATCTAAAAAATTCATTCTCAATCTTAATGGAACTTGATATTATATTATCATATGATAAAAACTTTTGATAAAATATTTCCCATAAAATACTCAGATTAAACACTTTAAAGAAATGATTAATATTGATTTTTGGATTATGGATATAGTCTGAATCATGTCTAGCTAATTTTATAAATTTAGCCTCATACTCTACCATATTTTCTTATTCCTTATACTTTAAAATGAGGAACTTTCTCTCTATTTCATCTCATTGTTCTCGAGTGAAGTATTTCTCAAATAAAATCACTTTATGAGCTTTCTCTTCCATGATTTATATTTCTTTAGCCTCTTTAGTGTTCTGGATCAATGACTATCATTAATATTCATCTCATTTCAAAGAAAAAACTACCAGAATAATCTTTTCACTTTCATTACATCCCAAAACTAGTAATATCTCTTTTATAGATTTAATTCATCGCTCAACTACCAATGGATTAGTGGTTTCACTAAATGATTGAGTCTTTTGGTATATAAAGCAATCCAACATAGGAAAATCACATTGTGGAACAACAGGTTGTTCCATAGAGGTAAGGTTATTTTTCATAACATAAGTCAACTACCCTAATATGGATAGTATCTTCTTAGTTCCAACACCAACTATATTGGTTTACACATTGGGGCAATCCCTACATTTTTTATAAGTGTTGATTACCTTTCTTTCATTAGGTTCTATTATTAAATAATGGCATATATAGAGTTATCTCATAATAATAATGAATTTTGATCCATAAAATAAAATCCTTATAATGGTAAAAGTTCTCAAATACTATAAGGGATTATCATAATTCTCATGTTAGCTATTTTTATTTTAAATCTAGTTCCCAAGGTTTTTTTAAAACTTTCTCTAATACCAGTTGTAATGCCCCCAACTCCATAATCCTAGAGCTAGTGTCTAATTTATTTCATTAGCATAGATACAAGGGATATAATCTTGAAAAACCAATCAATTTAGTATTCTTGGAGAACAATATACATACATGATTCCCATATTACATTTGAAGTATAAAATAAATAGAATAAGAACAATATTGAATCCTTGATATTATTCATAATATCCTTCTTTATATCCTAGGGAAAGGAAAACAAATAAAGGGTAAGCTCAAATGCTCATTAAGGGTTACGTACATTGGAATCTATCATGAGTAAATAAGGCATAATCAATATGGTAAGATAAATAACTTAAAACAAATTCTATATAATCAATAACTTGAGCACAAAATGAATCTATAGATAATATGAATGAATTAATATCATGGATACTAAAAACTAAACTCTCAATAAAGGAAATGCTTAATATTGTATTTCATGATCTTAGACATCATGAAATCTCTACTGTTAAATCCTTGTGCTAATAAAATTTAAACTATGGGTAGGCATACACCAAAAACTCATTCAATTTGGACAACTGATTTGTCTCATGAGACAAGTCAATGCATCGAGGGTATATATAATTCTAAACCCCACACATCACTACATGTCCAATCCATACCTAATATATTTAATGATCAATTAAATTCATAAATAATATTCCTTATAAATAAATATACATATTGAGTAAATAATATGGATTTATCAAGGTTTCCCATGATCAATCAAATAAATTTCATTGTAAAAACCCATATGTAGAAATGATATATAGTTCAATAAATAAGAAAATCCATGAGGGATATTTAACATAAATGTAATTTTCAATGAAAAATGACCACATAAAACTGAATGTTTCCATAGAAATTTAATGACCACAAAATTAATAAGAGATAAAAAATGACCTTTAATTCATCAAAAATATTGGTTTTAAAATAAATTCATGTCATTTGAAGAATATAATAAAATGGATGAGGAAGATTAAAATAATATTTCTTAAAAGATTTTTCTTTGTAAAACCTTTGAAAACTTTTAGATGGGTCTAAATAGAATAAAATGGTAATGGGGGTGGGAAAATATGTTAATGTTGTATACATTAAAAACATTCATTTTGACTTTTTGTAAAGAAAGTAAAAAATGGATCTTTTGGAAAACATTAAAAAGATTGCTTTAAAAAACATAAAAATTCAATGATAACTTAAAATATCCTTAATAAATCATTTGAATAATAAAAATGACTTTTGTAAAAAAAATTGAAAAAAATATAGACATGGAAGAATAATATACTCGATCAAAAAGATAAATAAGATCGGCTTTTCTTTTAAAATTTACTCTTGGAAGAGTAAATTTAATTGAATAATTAATCATCATCAATAAATATATATTCATGTTAAATACTTAAAATTTTTATTATATACACCACATAAATTAAATAGGTGTATAATACAAAATATGTCTTAATGGAGTGGAAATTGATAAAAAATCCCTTATAATGATCATAACGTTAAAGTGAGAATTAATCAATGAAGTGATTACATGTAACAAATATAAATCCACAAAAAATAATTGGAAATAAAATAAAATATAATTAGATTCCATTTCACATATAATTGTGGCATAACATATTCAATGAAGTATAAGTATAACCCAATGAATGGAAATTCAGTTAAGAAACTCCTTACCTCATGTTCCACTTGCCTCATAAGTTCCTTTAACCTCCTGTATAATAAATTTAAATTTATTATATATACATATCATAATAATATAAATATATATAATATCATATATAATCCATTTATAACATTTTATCACTCTTTTGTTAATAATCATTTATTATTATCATTATTTCGAGTGTTAACTCCTTCGTTTTTCATTATGTTTTGATTTTGTAGTTACGGTCCATGAATCTTTATCATGGTTCCATAATCTCCAAAATTTTATTCATGATATAAATATCATTTATATTCAATATATATATATTTATTTATTTATTTATATTCACCTATAAGAGGTAGATATGGAAAATTGAATTACATCGTTCATAGAAACGGTAGAATGTATGTACGCATGAATGTTGTTTTCACTTTTCAACGGATAGAATGAAATAAAATTAAATAATAATTCACATTTACATGATAATTTTTAAATAAAATATATCTTATATATTTATTAAATCTATCCTTATTACCATCCATGTAAATTGGAAATGAAAAAAGGATCACATCACTTCGTGGAGGTGGTAGTCCACATGTACGTACAAGCGATGTTATCATTTTCCAATGAATTAAAAAGAAAGAAGGTATATAAAATATTATAATAATATAAACATATTTATTTCATAAATATCATATATATTTATTGGTTCCATATTTATAACCATCCAATTAAATTGGTGGTGAAAAATGTATTACACCGCTACGTAGAGATGGTAAGTCGTACGTATGCACGATTGATGTTTTTTCTTTTCATAAAATGTAAAATAGATAGTAAATTATTATATCATAATCATAATAACATCTTATTATACAAATGATATCGGATTTATTATTTTATGATGGTTACAAAAAATTTTGAGGAGTTTAAGAGAATCAAATTTGAAAGAGTCGGTTAAGATGATTACCTCTTCTTCAAAAGATCACCTTTAGATCATCTCTTAAGGAAACTAGAGTTTGTATTTTAGAAGTTCCAAAACCTCTAGAACTTTTCTAAGTATGTTGATAAGTAAATTGGGAAAATTTTGGTCAATCTAGGTTGCTCAATGTTGTGTAAATAAAAGAGATAATTGGTATCCTTTTATAAGTGAAGGGAGGGGTATTCTTGGATTTTATTAAATTATAGAATTAATATAAATTATTTTTCATGTCCAAATGGATAAAATTTGTTATAATTCAAATAAAAGATGATTATTAGTCTAAATCATCTCATAAAATAAAATTTGGATAATTTTTTTTATGTTTTCACACTTGTATTTTAGTTTTAACCTCCTGTTAGCCCCTTAGATAATTACCACAATATTAATGTTTTCTACCCTTAAAGGGTCGTGAATGTTTCAATAAAAGAAAAAATAGCCCATAAATGTAATATGGTTGATGTTTTCAACAATATCCCATTAATTTGACCAAATAAAATATTTTTATGAATTTTAAATCATTTAATAAGATATTATTTATTATAAAATGTCATTAATGTCATTTTTGACACTATTCATTTAATTTGATATTAAATACAATAAGAAAAAGATGGAATTCAAATATAATCCTTTCACACATCCCTAACATGTTGTATTTATTTATAAAATTCTTGTAACATAATAATTCATCCAATTTGTATTACTTTTAATATTTTTAAAATCATTTCTTTTATTTTTCAATTAATTGAATAAATACTTTGTCGGTGTTATGTAAGAATTCAAGATAATTATTTAATCACTAAAAATTTAAAATAAATTAAAATGATAAAAATTAATTCCTATTTCAAATAAACTTTTAAAACCAAATATAAATTTTATTTATCCCTATCATAAAATATTATAGATATCAAAAGAAGAAAAGTGACATTTTTATCTTTATCTCTCACTTAAATATCATAAAGGTAAAAATCAAAGAAATATGCTAAAAAGTTTCCATATTTTTGAAACTTTTATATTAATGGAAAAACTTTGTTCATAAAATAGGATAAAGGAAAGTTTTTGGTTGATTTTTAATGCCTTATAACTTTATTTTAAACCTTAATTACCTGATTTACTCTTTACCGATGTGATAAATTTTACCAAAATTACAATTCATAATGCCTAAAAATAAAAGGAAAATATTTAAAAATAATAACCTTATTATTATAAATATATAATAAATTTATAAAAATTAAATTTCTATAATTGGTAGAAATTAATTTAATATTAAAACGTAAAACATAATGAAAAATAGTTTTTTTTTAAATGACTTTTTAAGTATAAAAATGTTTTTATAAAAAATTATACATAAAAATTGAATCTAATAAACTTAATTGAATTACTCATAATATAATATAAATAATGTTACTTAGAACCCATTTTAAAACAAAATTTAAATTTTTAAATTCTTAAAACAAAAATAAGTTTTTCAATGAAAATTAGTATTTTTCACAATTCTCTAGAAAATCAATATTTTCAGAAAACGTACAAAAAAATCACTAGAAGATAATTTTAACATGATGGCTTCAAAAAATTTATATTTTTTATAAAATAAAATTTCTAAATTCTCCATAAATGAATTATAGTATTCTCTAATAATAATCAATAAAAATCATTTTTTAAGAAAATGAATTTTGAAGAATAAAATGTCTATTAAAAATTTAGTGCTTATTTCCTAAACATTAACCAATAAATTTTTATTGATTGCTTAATTTATATAAATTTCATAATTCACTTAATCATATTCATACCCTCTAATTTAATGGCTAGTTTATAATTTTCATATTTAAATAATAATATTTTGTGGTTCGTTTAAACTTAGTGTTGTGTGTTGTATACACTATCGAACACAGTGTTATTCTAAAATCTTGGGGTGTCACATAGAGAGAATCAAGAATCCTCCTCCATCTAAATAAAATGAGATAAATTGATTAAATACTTCATGTTAATAAGGGGCTCTTGTTGATATCAATGGTAAACAATGAAGGTGGTTAAAATCATTCACCCTAGAAGCCAAAGATTATAGAGCAATGTTCTGAGGTTCATGGAGCATGTATGGATACCATTATAAGGATTATACCCCTGAATCCATCATCGCAATGATGGTATAACAATAGTGGTCAAACGATTCAATAAAAAATAATTAATTACAATAAAATGTAATTATTATTTATATAAATTAATTATAATGTATATGTAAAAAGATCCTCTATCGAATCATCTAGGGTTTCATTTGTCCATTTATGAGTATTTATCTAAAAAAATTGACAAAAATATATTATTAGGAATGGGACAAACCACTTATGTTATGCCCAAGAACCTCAAGACCCTTTTTTGGGTGGATTTTTGTGACTCGTTGCTTTTAGGGCCCAAGTTTTTGTGGTTGACGATAGAGAAGGTGCAGGTGATCCGGAGTAAATATGGACATCCCAAAGTCATCAAAAGTCCTATGAAAATAGAAAGTGGAGATATTTTATGTTTGAGGAGGGAGATCATGTGTGCTTGAAGATCATACCATAGATAGACCTGACTATATTTGGTCAAAGAAGAAAGATATATCTTAGGTTCATCGGGAAAATCTAGATCCTGTATAGGGTAGGTGAGGTTGGTTATCACCTAACATTACCCATGAAGATAGATCAAGTGCATAATGTCTTCCATTTGTCATAGCTTGGGATATATGTGCATGATCCATTACATATTATCAAATGGGGTGAGCTGGATGTTGAGGATGATTCCCTCTTTATAGAGAACTCGGTGGTGATTAAGGACTGGAAAGAGAAGACCCTTCATCGATGACTTATCCCATCGGTTCGTGTATCGTGTCAGTATGGGAATCTTCATGAGAGCTCATGTGAGTGTGAGAATCAGATGTGATGTCATCACCCTTTCCTCTTTGAGTGCGTTGTGGTTTTAGAGATGGAAATACTTGAAGGTGTGGAGGATTTAGTGACCCAAATTTTTTATTTAACCCCTTTGAATATTTTTAATAATACTTTTTAAGATAGTCGTGGGGATGGTCTGTTTTTAGAAGCTTCATGAGTCTTTAGAAAATATTTAATATTTTAAAAATATTACTTTTATTTCATGCACATAAAAACAAATAATATCTCCTAAATGCAGTTCCGGATGGAAATTCTAATATTGTGGTAGTGACTGTAATGGGGGGAAGAGTAATATATTGTACATTAGGGTTTGGGACATAGCTCGACCCATTTTGGGACTTCATTTATTTTGAACCTGAGGGATGAGAACCCTAACCTAATCACCTATAAATATATTGTTAATCTCCCAAAATTGAGATATTAACTATTATTTCCATGAAACCCTAGGTGATTAGGTTTGGAGGATCTGGGAGGAGGAATCATCTTTATTTGAAGGAGGAATTTGATTCTCAATCTAGGCTTGAATGTCAATGATTCGCTAATGGTGTAGGACTTCGTTCTCGACTCTCTTTCTCCGTCTATCATTTTCTTTATTTGAGATATCTCAATTTTGTTATTATAAGTGAAATAATTATTATCTTGAATTTTAATACTTGATTTTTTGGTTTTGTTATTTTGATTATTAGTTTCTCATGGAAATTATTTCATTATATTAATATTGTTTGTTTAATTCAAATTTCTCATATTCTTCATCAATGATCAATTTCATTATCAATGAACACGTATATTTGGGAATAATTTCTAGACATTAAATTATTTCCCCTCCCTCTCATCCCTCCCTTCTTATGAAGCACGATGATCACCAACCTTCATAATAGCCATTAATTCAACCATGGAAGATCAAGACGATGAGGTGGTCAATGATGGGTGAGAGTGGCACTAGTTTGAGTAAGAAGATAGAAAATGGTGTGATATGATAGTGAATGGCGTGACAAATACCCTCAACGGTGACTTAGATGGTTATTCAATGGAAGACAACACCTTGGGCACAACGGTTGAGCTTAGCTATGTGGAACAGTGGGTAGTGACGACTAGATTGGCCTCTTCAGATAATGGGCATAACAGAAAGAACTAGGACATGGTTGGTGATGTTTCAGTGTGGATAGAAATAGAAATAGTGGATGCAAGGAAAGAAATCTATGTGTATAAGGTTTTTTAATATTTATTTTGTGATCACACGGTGTGTGATTTCTAAAACACACACTGTCTATATCACTCAGTGATGGTTAGGGATTACATATATAAGATATATATCACATGGTGTGTGATCGTGGGTATCATCATGATGAGAGATGATAATCCTAAATGTTATATATATTTTTATGTCACTTTTCCATTGCTTTTTTATTCATATACTGGATAATGCACGTGGTAGATGTCCAATTTTGCAGAAAACAGATTTTCACAAGATTTCAAGGAAGAAAGGCAGAAAAGATGCAAAAATGACCAAGTACACATCGTGATAACCAAGTTCAAGTCATGTAATTGATCATCATAGCTTGCATCAAGCCGTGAAGCCTAAGTCATGACCAACCAAAAAGATTGAAGAAATTGTCAGCTCACATCGGGAGTCCCTCCTACACGTTGGGACACCAGTCAAACCAGATGGTGAGAAAGCTGCGAGGATTCAATACAAAAATCCAGTTGGCCATGAGTTTTTGTGGTTGATAATAGAGAATGTTCAGGTGATCCAGAGTAAATATGGACATCCCAAAGTCATCAAAGGTCCTATGAAAATAGAAAGTGGAGATATTTTTTGTTTGAGGAGGGAGATCATGTGTTCTTGAAGATCATACCATAGATAGACCTGACTATATCTGGTCAAGGAAGAAAGATATATCTTAGGTTCAACGGGACAATCTAGATCCTGTGTAGGTTAGGTGAGGTTGGTTATCACCTAACATTACCCATGAAGATAGATCAAGTGCATAATGTCTTCCATTTATCATATCTTGGGATATATGTGCATGATCCATTACACATTATCAAATGGGGTGATATGGATGTTGAGTATGATGCCCTCTTTATAGAGAACTCGATGGTGATTAAGGACTGAAAAGAGAAAACCCTTCATGGATGAGTGATCCCATTGGTTCTTGTATTGTGGCAGCATGGGAATCTTCATGAGAGCTCATGGGAGTGTGAGAATCAGATGTGATGTCAGCTACCTTTCCTCTCTTGAGTGGGTTGTGATTTTAGAGATGAAAATACTTAAAGGTGTGGAGGATTTAGTGACCCAAATTTTTCATTTAACCCCTTTGAATATTTTTAATAATACTTTTTAAGATAGTCGTGTGGATGCTTAGTTTCTAAAAGCTTCGTGAGTCTTTAAAAAATATTTAATATTTTAAAAATATTATTTTTAGTTCATTCACATGAAAACAATTGATATCTCCTAAATGAAACTCTAGATGGAAATTGTCAAGAACCAGCCCGGGTACCCTGGTAACCCGATAACCGAGCCGGCCCGAACATAGCCCGAAGGGCGTTCCCAATCCCCACGGGTCGGCGACTAGCATCTGGTATCATATAACATACAAGTGGGAATGATTTTGCCACACTACGGCAAAAAAGGCATTCAGCGGCGGTTTTTTTTTCGTTTCGCGGCGGTTTAAACCGTCGCTAAATCGATTGGCGGCGGTTTTTCAAAACCGCCGCTAAATCGTGCGTCGGGAAACTATTCGCGGCGGTTTTCAAAACCGTCGCCGAACGTTTCGCGGCGGTTTTCAAAACGGTCGCAGAACGTTTCGCGGCAGTTTTTTTTTTAATTTTTTTTTTGTTATTTTTCTTTAATTTTTTTTATTTTTAATTTTATATATTTATTTATATATTTATATATTTATTTATATATTTATTTTTCGTATTTATTTTTCGTATTTATTTTTCGTATTTATTTAAATAATAAATAAGGAATAAGGAATAATAAATAATAAATAAATATAAATAAATAATAAATAATAAATAATAAATAATAAATAATAAATAATAAATAATAAATAATAAATAATAAATAATAAATAATAAATAATAAATAATAAATAATAAATAATAAATAATAAATAATAAATAATAAATAATAAATAATAAATAATAAATAATAAATAAATATAAATAATAAATAATAAATAATAAATAATAAATAAATATAAATAATAAATAATAAAGAGAAAATAATAAATAATAAATAAATATAAATAATAAATAATAAATAATAAATAAATATAAATAATAAATAATAAATAATAAATAATAAATAAATAAATATAAATAATAAATAATAAATAAATATAAATAATAAATAATAAATAATAAATAAATATAAATAATAAATAATAAATAAATATAAATAATAAATAACAAATAAATATAAATAATAAATAATAAATAATAAATAAATATAAATAATTAATAATAAATAATAAATAATAACTAATAAATAATAACTAATAAATAAATATAAATAATAAATAATAAATAATAAATAATAAATAATAAATAATAAATAATAAATAATAAATAAATATAAATAATAAATAATAAGTAATAAATAAATATAAATAATAAATAATAAATAAATAATAAATAATAAATAATAAATAATAAATAATAAATAATAAATAATAAATAAATATAAATAATAAATAAATATAAATAATAAATAAATAATAAATAAATAATAATAAATAATAAATAATAAATAATAAATAATAAATAATAAATAATAAATAATAAATAATAAATAATAAATAATAAATAATAAATAATAAATAATAAATAAATATAAATAATAAATAATAAATAGAAAATAATAAATAATAAATAAATATAAATAATAAATAAATATAAATAATAAATAATAAATAAATATAAATAATAAATAATAAATAAATATTAAATAATAAATAAATATAAATAATAAATAATAAATAATAAATAATAAATAATATATAAATAATAAATAATAAATAAATAATAAATAATAAATAAATATAAATAATAAAAAATAAATAATAAATAATAACTAAAAAATAATAACTAAAAAATAAATATAAATAATAAATAATAAATAATAAATAATAAATAATAAATATAAATAATAAATAAATATAAATAATAAATAATAAATAAATATAAATAATAAATAATAAATAATAAATAATAAATAATAAATAATAAATAAATATAAATAATAAATAATAAATAATAAATAATAAATAATAACTAATAAATAAATATAAATAATAAATAATAAATAATAACTAATAAATAAATATAAATAATAAATAATAAATAATAAATAATAAATAATAAATAATAAATAATAAATAATAAATAAATATAAATAATAAATAATAAATAATAAATAATAAATAAATATAAATAATAAATAATAAATAATAAATAATAAATAATAAATAAATATAAATAATAAATCATAAATAAATATAAATAATAGATAATAAATAATAAATAATAAATAAATATAAATAATAAATAAATATAAATAATAAATAATAAATAAATATAAATAATAAATAATAAATAAATATAAATAATAAATAAATATGAATAATAAATAATAAATAATAAATAATAAATAAATATAAATAATAAATAATAAATAAATATAAATAATAAATAATAAATAAATAGAAATAATAAATAAATAGAAATAATAAATAAATATAAATAAATATAAATAATAAATAATAAATAATAACTAATAAATAATAATTAATAAATAAATATAAATAATAAATAATAAATAATAAATAATAAATAATAAATAACCAATTACAAATAATAGATAATAAATAAATTAAAGTATATTATAAATAATAAATAATAAATAATAAAGGAAACACATGAAAAAGTATGAAAAGACGTGATAAGGGATGAAAAATCATGAAAACGCATGAAAAAAGGATGAAGAAGCATATGAAGAATGAGACATTAGAAAAAATGAGAACGCATGAAAACTCGTAACAACTCTGGAAAACTCCTTAATAATTCAACATAATCATCATAATAACCCATAAAAACCCATTGATAAAGATAACAAGTCATGGAAACCCAAATAAACAGTAATAAATGGAGCTACCGTTAAAACCCGTCAAAACGGTCATAAAGAGACAAAAACATTGGACTCACATTAACGAAGATAACTTATGATCCGAGAGTCCGTTTTAGATCCGTGATCTGTCAAATCAAAGATCCTGAAACGCTCTTCAACCTGAAAGGTGAAAGAGTCCGAATGGACAGACGGATCGGAAGTTATGACCATTTAAAAAAAGTTGACGGAGAACGGGTGTTAGAAACGAGGTATTGAAAAACATAACAAACCTGATACCCACTAAAAAGGCCATAACATATGATCTAGGAGTGCATGTGGGCGCCGCAAACATTCAAACTAAAGCTCATGGAACGAGCTATGATCTGGCAGGTGGAGGAGGCCGAACTGACACGCGGATCGAAAGTTAGGTCTGTTTGAAGACAAGTTCAACGGGACACCGGTGACGGAAATGGGGTTTTGGAGGCCTTCGGAGGGGTTTTGGGGTCGAAAAACACAACAGAAGCTTGCTTCTCTCAAATTGGTGTGTAGCTCTCTTTACTGGCTTCGATTTGATATGTGGTAGAGCCCAAACGGACACCCGGAGCGAAAGTTATGGGTGTTTGAAGTTGGAGAACTTTTTTCAACTTTCTTATAACTCTAATATCTTCCGCACCTTAGACTGTCTCACGGTTTTGATTATATGTGTCTCTAGATCTCTTCATGAGCTTCGATTTGACTGGTTGTGGCGCTTCAACGGACGCCCGGATCAAAAGTTATGGTCGTTTTAGTGATTTCGGGGTTTCTTGCGTTTTTTTATTTTTTTCATTTTATTTCGCGGCGGTTTTACGGAAACCGCCGCTATTTCGCGGCGGTTTTTTCAAAAACTGCTGCTAATCCTCGAATAAATATAAAAAAATAAATTTTTTTTTGCCGTTTAGCGGCGGTTTTTTGGCAGTGGTTCTTAAAACCGCCGCGAAATGCCGGCCCGAAAACGCATTTCGCGGCAGTTTTCTTGTAGTGCCACGAGAATGCGGAGGCAAAAGAAAACATGGCAGTATTCATAACAAAAGAAACTCCACTGGGAGTGATGTACCAGAATACAACATGGCATAAAAAGCCCAAAGTACTACAACCCAAGTACTAAAAAGAAAAAAAACAACTCCAAGGTCTATAAGGACACAACCCACCAAGACCAAAGCTCAATAGCTGGATCCACATCCAAGAGATCTCTTCCCTTTGCTCGAACCTGGAAGAAGAAAGTCTACAAACACCCGAAGGCAAAACTAGGGTGTGAGCCTAAGCCCAGTAGGATACCACCAAAGATTCCATAACAGATGCCAAATGTAGATTATCTAAAGAAAAGCTTTCAATTTTAAATTAAACAGGTTTGGCAATTCCAAAGCATATTTAAACAAAACATGCTATACATTTTCAAAATATTAGACAAATACATTAAGCAAAATCTTTACAGTGATGGAATATTTTTAAAACAATTTCTTAAATAAAACATTTATATAAAACAGTTTATATAAATTCAGCAGGCATGTAAAGCAGTTCAAAAGCATTGGCATAAATTATATCTCAAATATAAATAAACAAGCAAGCAACATGGTCATCTGCCAAAAGGTACGATAGTATTAACCAGTTATAGGATTCTGCACTCTCTATGTGAACTCAGCAAAATGTGTATACACACGTCCCAGTGACACAGGCCAAAGGAGACTCGTCACCAACCTGTTGGGAATGTGACCCGCCGCAAGTATGTTTTAAAACGTTGTCGTAACGTAGAGTGTATCCAAATAATTCACTAACTACCTAAGGCTCTCATGCGCTCTTACATGATGGGTAAACTATTTTAAGAATGCTTAAAATTACGATCAATCCCATTTTTCCATTTCAAATGTTCCAATTTCTTTCCATTTAAAACCAAAACAGGTTTTATTCAAAAACATGCCTTTTTCACAAGATAAAACCAATGGGTTTCTATCAAATCATTTTAAGCCATTTTCACCAGTTTGAAATCCAATCAAAACTAATTTCATCATCACACAATTTATTTCCACAATTAAATTCAACAATTTAATTGAAATCATTTCCATCAAATCCATAATTTAAATTAAACAATTTAAATCAGCAAATTTCCATAAACACACCCAATTCAATGGAATTGGGGGTTTTCCAAATATCCATGCCAAAACCATTTCAAATACCTTGATTCACTGGAATCGACTTTTTATCAATTTAATTGAAAGCAAATTTGAGCAACTGAATTTAAATCAACAATTGAAATAAATCAAGCAAAACAAGGATAATCAATTTGGCTAATCAGAATGGAACCACCTACCACAATGTCGTTGATGTCAGCGATAATGATAAACCACCATGAGTGTGGTTCAATACCCCTCCTCGTGACCATATTATCATAAGCATCGACACACCAAATTTAGACGTTCATCAAGGGTTCCTTGAATCAATACGAGTTATTTTATCTCAAAAGAAAATAAAATATCACATGTGATGATAGTTTCTCTCTCCGGGATAATTTTTCAATTATGGAAAAATATTACATGTTATAATATTATTTTATCCCTCATGGATAATTTCAAATTATCAATTAAAATATTACATATGAGGATAGTTCCTATCTCCTTAATAAAATTCCAAATTATCATTTCATGTCAATGAATATGTTCATAATATTTTCCTCAGAATAATTATAACCACATTCGATATTATAATTTCTTTAAAAAAACAATAACACATGTGGTAGACCTTTATAATTATTCATATATAATTTTAAAATAATATCCTTTGATAAATTCTTTTAATAATTATCATTTAACAATCTCACGATTATCTCACAATTATTCATTGTAATTATCATTTGATAATTATTTATAATTATCCTTTCAACAAAAAGAGGAAATTATCATTTGGTGATTCTTCATAATTATTATTTGACAATTTGACAGAATTATCTTTTGATATTTTTTTTAAATACCCTCGGTAATTTAATGAAATTATCATTTGAATAATCTTTACAATTATCCATGAAAATTTCTAGAAAACATTGCTTTATTAAACCTTACAATTATCTTCAATAATACCTCACAATTATCCTTCAAAGTTCATGCAATTACATGTTGACAATTTTATATAAAATTATCTTTAACATCCAAAGTAATTATCAAAATATAAATCTAATTATATTTATCTTTTGATAATTTAATAATTTTCCCTTTGATAAAACAGTTTAAGAATTATCCTTGATAATTTCATTAAAATATTCTTTGATCAGTTTTTGCAATTATCATTCGATAAATCTTAACAATTATCTTTTCATAAATTTATTTAAAAAGAATCATTTAAAATTTGAAAGGAAACATTGGATCGATGAATACCTTGTTGCCTTAGAAACAAAAATAGTATTCATCTTATGCTCGTCGAGATGAATCCAACAGCACGGACGGCGCGCAATTCCGATCAATAACAAAAAATTTATTGAAATTAGAAGATTGGAAGAAACAATAAAATAAAATTGAAATAAATAAAATAAATAAATAAAAGAGGAACAAACCTAGACACGCTCTGTCCAAGGTAAAACCCAACAAGAGATCAGCCTAAGAAGTCTGAACCGAACATCAACGACCTTTGCGAATCACATGCAGGGTAGATATGAAGTCTATGAGACTCGTCATGATCAATCCAAATCCAGAACCAAACAATTTGGGTATTTTATAAACCCAAAATGCATAAATGTTCAGTAAACCAAAACCCTCAATTTAATCTTCGGTTTCAACCAAGAAATTAAATGGAGTCATTAATTTCACTCAATTAAGGTGTTGCTAACTGAAACGAGGTCAAACGGTTAAAAATCAAAGCTTATAGAAAATGAATCGGTCAACAATGGAGGTTTTATGCTTGGGGAAGAAGAAGCGGCGTCAAAGTAATTGTTATATTTTTTTATTAATTAATTTAATCAATTATTTAACATAAAAGTTAAATGACACCAAACATCTGTTGTGAATGAAAGTAATACCCGTCTAGGGTAAACACCTCGTTTCGGACCCAACGGTGGTCTCTAATTTCTCAAACGATAAGCGGTTTGAGAGATATTAATGGTTTTTTAATGAAAACTCAGAATAAATAATTAATTAAAATAAAAAGTGTTGTTTTTGCGAGCGAGGTGTCCAAACGCCCGATGCGAACAAATGTTTTACTTTGTCTAGGGTAAACCCCTCTTTCCGGACCTATCGGTGGTCTCAGATTTCTCATACGTCGCACTGTTTGGGAGATATTTATTTTTTAATAAATAATATATTAAATATTATTTAAAAACTTTATCTCACGAGCGAGACATCCAAAAGTCCGGCGCTTTTGAATGTTATACCCCTCCTAAGGTAAACACTATATTTCGGACATTACAGTATGATCGGATTTTTCATACGACAGACCGTTTTGGAGTTATTCAATTATATTGAATAAATTGCCCGTGGTTAAAAAAATATAATTAATATTTTTATTCTGTCCTCTGCAAGACTTTACAGACCTCAGAAACTTATACTTACCCAATGTTTAACACTAAAAATATTCAATTGAATATTATGGGGTGTTATTTGGGCGTTTTTACGATTCCACGATGTGTTTAACAAAAACGCAACTTTTCATTGATAAATTATTTTTTTCCATTCAACGTAATAATAAATTGACCCAAGAAGGATTAGGAATACCTGAAACAGTAACGAGATGTTACAACCTCCCCACCATAGGAACTTTCTGTCCCCAAATAGCCTATGAAGAAACCTTCACCTCAAAAAGTCAAGGTCATTGCTCTCTCATCAGTGTCTCCCTCTCTCACATCTTATGAGAATTAGAACCATACTTCCATATTACACAGACTAGAGGTATCATCCTCCCATGAAGTACCTTGGTCTCAGAATCAACAATCATGACTAGTCGTTCAATCACAGATAAAACAGGTTCCACTTCAAGATCACACCAACTCAGAACATGAGATGAGTCAGATAAAAGCTTTCGAAGCTAAGATACATGAAACACATTATGTATCGACGTCAGTTGCGGTGGTAGTTCTAAATGGTAAACAATTTTCCCCACCTAATCAACAACCTTAAAAGATCCCACAAAACAAGGAGCAAGCTTCCCTTGCCTCCCAAGCTCTCGATTACCCAACCGGGGTAAAACCTTCATGAATACATGGTCACCAAAACTACTGCTTCAAGTCGTAGAACATTAGTGCTTCCTGGGTGCCCAACTGATTGGAAAATATGGAAATCCCCCCATTATAGTCTTTATTGTCGCTAACGGTGCAACATAACGGTTCTGATAACATAGAACACCCTCTTTGGAAAAAAACCACTGGGCATCAGTCTCCCCGCCATAAAGAGAGTCTCTAATGCTTACGGAATTCTTCAACAAGCTTCTGTTCCTGAAGAATTGTCTCGAGAAGAGAATATGTCAGGAAACCATCAGCTTTCATAGCAGTTAGAACCGGCACTGCCCAAGGTAATATACTTGGGTGAATAAAGGCTTCCTCAAGAAGATTGTCCAACTAAAACTTTAGTTCTTTTAGTTCAGTTGGAGCCATTTGGTAAGAGGGGAAAGAAATTAGTTGAGTACCGGGCATCAAGTCAATGGAAAACTCAACCTCCCTTACCAGTAGAAAACTAGAGAAGCCAGAAGGAAACACGTCGGGAAACTCAACAATGACTGGAGGTAGATCACCACACATTGAATCTCACTCCAGATCAAAAGTAAACACTGATATCACTTTCCCCAACTCCGAATAAGAAGGTTCGGCTCTGCTCGACCTTGTGTCACATTCTTCTTGAATGACAAGAGGCACACCACTGGGTGTAGTAAGTAGACTCATCAAAGATAACAATCAAATCGGGATTTATTGGTAATGAGCCAATCCATCCTGAATATGACGTTAAGAGATTTCAAGCCGAGTACCAAAAAAAACTCCAAGCATGTTTAACAACTGATAGAGAGAAGACACAAGAGGGATTACGGAGACCTTGCTCTCTCTTTATACCGAGGGGTATAGTAATATCAATTGCACAAGATAAAAGCTCCATAAGAAGATTAAGCAGATTAATAGTACGGGTTGAAATAAACGAGTGAGATGCACTCATATCAAAAGAGTAGTCACTATGACAAAACTATAGTAATAGTACCACTCACGGTCATTGGACCAGTATCTGCTTCCTCTGGAGACTCTTCCACTACGTGAAGAAGCTTCGTTCCGGATGTCTGTGGCTGAAACCCTTTTGTATGTGAAGCATTTGATTGCCCCACAGTTTTTGAAGATGTTGATGGTCTTGTGTCGTTGCGTGGAGTGGGAAAGATGTGGCATAAATTTTTCAAGTCCCCCAAACGTATGTAGGAGCCACAGTTCTTTTAGCCTACTCAGGCTTGAAAAACTCCACAACTTTGGCCAACACCATTGGCTCTAGATAGAACTATTTGGTGAAAATAACCTTGATGTCCTTCCAATCTAAGCCCTCATGTTTCTTTGTCGTCACTATCGTGTCCCACCATCTCCTTCCTGGTCCCTCCAACACAAAGGTGGCACACTTCACCTTGATCTTGTCTGGTGACTACAAGAACTCAAACAGAAGTTCTATCATGCCCAACCATTCCTTAGCATGTTGAGGATCAGTGGAGCCTTTGAAAACTGGTGGTTTCAGGTAAAAGAACTCTTGAGAAAAATTTCGATGAGCACCCCCCAAGTTCCACAGCTAGAGCCTAAAAGGGGATTTAGAGGTGGTGCATATCCCAAAGCATGGACAGTGCGCACAATCACCTCAACTAGGCTTGGTTCCACTGGAGGATTCGCTCACAGATGTTCAGCAGTAGCCCCTTCCTGGATCCGATTTGCACGTCTTCATGGAGGTATGCTGTTACACAACATCAGTAGACAATAAGGAAGACATTAGATAATGCTCGTATATATCAATGATGGAAACATGATCTCGACTGGTAGAACATACATGATTTGGATTTCACTCTATCCAAATCAAAATAGGAAAAGACTAGAACTAATCCACAAGTCGTCTTTCCCTAACCACCCCTGGTGACTTAAGGTTCATTGCGGTGAGAGCTGGTCAGATACTCAATCACAACTACCTCCTAAGTCCCGACAAGAATACTCAAATGCATACTGTCATCAAGGCAAGATGGTTAACCTCCCTCTAAAACCATTTTGTCAAGAACCAGCCCGAGAACCCTAGTAACCCGATAACGGAGCTGGCCCTGACATAGCCCGAAGGGTGTTCCCGATCCCCACGGGTTGGCGACTAACACCTGGCATCATATAACATACAAGTGGGAGTGATTTTTCTATGAGAATGCGGAAGCAAAAGAAAACAAGGCAGTATGCATAACAAAAGAAACTCCACTGGGAGTGATGTACCAGAATACAACATGGCATAAAAAGCCCAAAGTACTACAACCCAAGTACCAAAAAGAAAAAAAACAACTCCAAGGTCTATAAGGACACAACCCACCAAGACCAAAGCTCAATAGCTAGATCCATATCCAAGAGATCTCTTCCCTTTGCTCAAACCTGAAAGAAGAAAGTCTACAAACACCCGAAGGCAAAAGTAGGGTGTGAGCCTAAACCCAGTAGGATACCACCAAAGATTCCTTAACAGAGGTCAAATGTAGATTATCCAAAGAAAAGCTTTCAATTTTAAATTAAACAGGTTTGGAAATTCCAAAGCATATTTAAACAAAACATGCTATACATTTTCAAAATATTAGACAAATACATTAAGCAAAAGCTTTACAGTGATGGAATATTTCTAAAACAATTTCTTAAATGAAACATTTATATAAAACAGTTTATATAAATTCAGCAGACATGTAAAGCAGTTCAAAAGCATTGGCATAAATTATATCTCAAATATAAATAAACAAGCGAGCAACATGGTCATCTAACAAAAGGTACGATAGTATTAACCAGTTATAGGATTCTGCACTCTCTATGTGAACTCAGCAAAATGTGTATACACACGTCCCTATGACATTGGCCAAAGGAGACTCGTCACCAACCTGTCGGGGATGTGACCCGCCGCAAGTATGTTTTAGAACGTTGTCGTAGCGTAAAGTGTATCCAAATAACTCACTAACTACCTAAGGCTTGCATGCGCTCTTACATGATGGGTGAACTATTTTAAGAATGCTTAAAATTACGATCAATCCCATTTTTCCATTTCAAATGTTCCAATTTCTTTCCATTTAAAACCAAAACAGGTTTTATTCAAAAACATGTATTTTTCACAAAATAAAACCAATGGGTTTCTATCAAATCATTTTAAGTCATTTTCACCCGTTTGAAATCCAATCAAAACTAATTCCATCATCACACAATTTATTTCCACAATTAAATTCAACAATTTAATTGAAATCGTTTCTATCAAATCCACAATTTAAATTAAACAATTTAAATCAGCAAATTTCCATAAACACACACAATTCAATGGAATTGGGGGTTTTCCAAATATTCATGGCAAAACCATTTCAAATACCTCGATTCACTGGAATCGACTTTTTATCAATTTAATTGAAAGCAAATTTGAGCAACTGAATTTAAATCAACAATTGAAATAAATCAAGCAAAACAAGGATAATCAATTTGGCTAATCAGAATGGAACCACCAACCACAATGTCGTTGATGTCAACGATAATGATAAACCCCCATGAGTGGTTCAAAACCCCTCCTCGTGACCATATTATCGTAAGCGTCGACACACCAAATTTCGACGTTCGTCAAGGGTTCCTAGAACCAATACCAGTTATTTTATCTCAAAAGAAAATAAAATATCACATGTGATGATAGTTTCTCTCTCCTGGATAATTTTCTAATTATGGAAAAATATTACATGTGATAATATTATTTTATCCCTCATGGATAATTTCAAATTATCGATTAAAATATTACATATGATGATAGTTCCAATCTCCTTAATAAAATTCCAAATTATCATTTCATGTCAATGAATATGTTCACAATATTTTCCTCAGAATAATTATAAACCACATTCGATATTATAATTTCTTTAAAAAAACGATAACACATGTGGTAGACCTTTATAATTATTCATATATAATTTTAAAATAATATCCATTGATAAATTATTTTAATAATTATCATTTAACAATCTCACGATTATCTCACAATTATTCATTGTAATTATCATTTGATAATTATTTATAATTATCCTTTCAACAAAAAGAGGAAATTATCATTTGGTTATTCTTCATAATTATTATTCGACAATTTGACAGAATTATCTTTTGATATTTTTTTTTAAATACCCTCAGTAATTTAATGAAATTGTCATTTGAATAATCTATACAATTATCCATGAAAAATTCTAGAAAACATTGCTTTATTAAACCTTACAATTATCTTTAATAATACCTCACAATTATCCTTCAAAGTTCATGCAATTACATGTTGACAATTTTATATAAAATTATCTTTAACATCCAAAGTAATTATCAAAATATAAATCTAATTATATTTATCTTTTGATAATTTAATAACTTGTCCTTTGATAAAACAGTTTAAGAATTATCCTTGATAAATTCATTAAAATATTCCTTGATCAGTTGTTGCAATTATCATTCGATAAATCTTAACAATTATCTTTTCATAAATTTATTTAAAAAGAATCATTTAAAATTTGAAAGGAAACATTAGATCGATGAATACCTTGTTGCCTTAGAAACAAAAATAGTATTCATCTTATGCTCGTCAAGACGAATCCAACGGCACGGACGGCACACAATTCCAAATCAATAACAAAAAAGTTATTGAAATTAGAAGATTGGAAGAAACAATGAAATAAAATTAAAATAAATAAAATAAATAAATAAAAGAGGAACAAACCTAAACACGTTCTGCCCAAGGTAAAACCGAACAAGAGATCAACCTAAGGAGTCTGAACCGAACATCAACAATATGTGCGGATCACATGCAGGGTAGATCTGGAGTCTATGAGACTCGTCAAGATCAATCCAAATCCAGAACCAAACAATTTGGGTATTTTATAAACCCAAAATGCATAAATGTTCGGTAAACCGAAACCCTCAATTTAATCTTCGGTTTCAACCAAGAAATTAAATGGAGACATTAATTTCACTCAATTAAGGTGTTGCTAACTGAAACGGGGTCAAACGGTTAAAAATCGAAGCTTATAAAAAATGAATCGGTCAACAATGAAGGTTTTATGCTTGGGGAAGAAGCGGCGTCAAAGTAATTGTTATATTTTTTTATTAATTAATTTAATCAATTATTTAACATAAAAGTTAAATGACACCAAACATCTGTTGCGAATGAAAGTAATACCCCGTCTAGGGTAAACACCTCGTTTCGGACCCAACGATGGTCTCTGATTTCTCAAACGATAAGAGGTTTGAGAGATATTAATGATTTTTTAATGAAAACTCGGAATAAATAATTAATTAAAATAAAAGGTGTTGTTTTTGCGAGCGAGGCGTCCAAACGGCCGATGAAAACAAATGTTTTACCTCGTCTAGGGTAAACCCCTCATTCCGGACCTATCGGTGGTCTCAGATTTCTCATACGATGCACCGTTTGGGAGATATTTATTTTTTAATAAATAATATATTAAATATTATTTAAAAACATTATCTCACGAGCGAGACATCCAAAAGTCTGGCGCCTTCGAATGTTATACCCCTCCTAGGGTAAACACTATATTTCGGACATTACAGTATGATCAAATTTTTCATACGATGGACCGTTTTGGAGTTATTCAATTATATTGAATAAATTGCCCGTGCTTAAAAAAAATATAATTAATTTTTTTATTCCGTCCTCCGCAAGACTTTGTAGACCTCGGAAACTTATACTTACCCAATGTTTAACACCGAAAATATTCAATTGAATATTATGGGGTGTTATTTTGGTGTTTTTACCATTCTGCGACGTGTTTAACAAAAACACAACTTTTCATTGATAAATTATTTTTTTCCATTTAACGTAATAATAAATTAACCCAAGAAGGATTAGGAATACCTGAAACAGTAACTAGATGTTACAATTGGTATCAAAGGTGGTACCCAGCCTTAAGTGCGGTGCACTGCCTGGGTTGAGATGTAGGGCCCACAACGAGGATGTTGTGCTCTAAAGGGGGGGTGATTGTAACACCCCAAAATGATAAAGGGTTAAATGACTAAATGATATGACTCATGTCAACAAGGTGCTCATTCCTTTTCGGGAGCCTGTCTGATTAGAACTTCACAATTAAGCATGTTTGGCTTATAGTAGTGATCAGGATGGGTGACCTTCTGGGAAGTTTCTCAAGGTGTGTGTGAGTGAGGACAAAGCACACTGGAAAGGACAGGTGTTGGCCTGTGGGGACTGTCATTTGTCAGATGACCCGTTTAGGCACGTCGGTGGACCCTTGGGTGGGGACCACGTGTCTGCGGGACAACTGGTGGTACCTGGCAGGGCCAGGACCCGACGACCATGTTAAGACAGGGTGTCTGTGCTGTCACCGGGGCCCAGTTGTTACAGAAATTATGATATTGTGGTAGTGTCTGTAATAAGGGGAAGAGTAATATATTGTTCATTGGGGTTTGGGATATAGCTCGGCCCATTTTGGGACTTCCTTTATTTTGAATCTGAGGGATAAAAAACCCTAACCCACTCACCTATAAATATATTGTTAATCTCCCTAGTTGATATATTAAGTATTATTTCAATGAAACCCTAGGTGATTATGTTTGGAGGATCTGGAAGGAGGAATCATCTTCATTTGAAGAAAGAATTTGATTTGCAATCCAGGCTTGAATGTCGATGATTCTCCAATGGCATAGGACTTCCTTCTCGACTCCCTTGCCTCATCTATCATTTTCTTTATTTGATAAATCTCAATTTTCTTATTATAAGTGAAATAATTATTATCTTGAATTTTAATCCTTGAATTTTTTGTTTTGTTATTCCGGTTATTAGTTTCTCATAGAAATTATTTCATTATATTAATATTATTTGTTTAAATCAACTTTCTCATATTCTTCATCAATGATCAATTTCATTATCAATGAACACGTATATTGGGGAAGAATTTCTAGACATTAAATTATTTCCCCTCCCTCTCATCCCTCCCTTCTTGTGAAGCATGATTATCACCAACCTTCATAATAGCCATTGATTCAACAATGGAATATTGTGACGGTGAGGTGGTCAATAATGGGTGAGAGTGGCACTCGTTTGAGCAGGGAGATAGAACACAGTGCGGTTTGATAGAGAACAGTGTGGCAAAGACCCTCAATAGTGACTTAGATGGTTATTCAATGAGATACAACATCTTGGGCACAACGGCTGGGCTTAGCTATGCGGAACAGCGGGTAGTGACGACTAGATTGGCCTCTTCAAATAATGGAGATAGCATAAAGAACTAGGACATGGTTGGTGATGTTTTAGTGTGAAGAGAAATAGAAATAGTGGATTTAAGGAAAGAAACCTATGGGTCTAAGGTTTTTTCAAATTTATTTTGTGATCACGCGTTGTGTGATTTCTAAAACACACACTGTGTATATCACTCAGTGATGGCTATGGATTACATATATAAGATAAATATCACATGGTGATTGACCGTGAGTATCATGATGATGAGAGATGTTTTTGGTTTGACATTATTTACCTCCTACTTCAAATATTTTTATCTCTTAACTGCTACAATATAGCAGTAACTAAGGTTGTCGCCCAATGAGAATGCATTTAAGGAGAATCTTTTTCATGGTTTTTATTATTATTTTTGTTAACTATACTATTTCTAATGGGGATTTTTAATTTAGAAATGGAATTAAACTAATTTCTAAACTAAAAAACAATAAAAAATTGGAAAATAAGCAACAGTGAATGAAAACTGGAGAGAAGTCAAAAATAGTTTAGTGTCCTTCCCAAGTGATTCTACTAGATTATTTACTCTTCATTGCTTGAAATTTTTTCACTCCATAAATTCTCTCAACACATCCAACAACTGAGATATCAGTAATCAACCTCTCTTCAAGAGTCAGTCAAAGCATTCAACGGTTGCCAAACACCACGATAGAATCGAACTGTTTTGCTCACATTTCTTGACCGATAATTGAGAAGCTTCAAAAATGATAATTGACCATCAAACTCCTAATCGTACTGACTTAACAGCCCACACCTGATGAAAAACACATGCTAATTGACTTTGTGCAAGCCAAATAATGGAAGAGAAGATGAAACGAAATGATGGGAAAAACAAATATCAAACATCAATTGCATATTCAATCGTCGCAATTCTAGAGAAAATTTATAGTTTGAAAGAAAAGAATAGAGGTCAAAATAAATTCACTAGTAAAAACCACAAGGTACGCCCATAAGAAAAACTCGGTTGATCATGTATGAAAAACACGGTCAGCCTTCGATTTTCATCTTCATGCTCGACAACAGATCTTCTTCAAACTGGCTGGAAGATCCCCCGGTTCTACCCTTCATCGCTTTGCTATGGTGTCGTGAAAAATGAGTTGATGTCTAATCCACTTTCCGTTCTCCCCACGTTGTCTACTTCCCAGAATCTATCTTATTAATAAATCTATCAACTGTTATTTATTTTCCTACACTTGATCATAGCCACTACACCACCTATGCACCGTGATAGTCAAATTGAAGGGAAAATTCCACATCATTTCATCATTGCACTATCAGTGCAGCAAAACTCCCAAACTATTTTTTTTGTCAGCAGCCAGCGTATTCCATCAAAAAATAATTCTTTTGATTAGTCATTTTTATTTTTATTTATTTTTATTTTTCATCAGCGTATCGCCCACCTAGAGATAATGACGATCCAGAACCAAAACAGGCAGTTAATTCCAATTTTGATCAAAAAACATAGAAAACTCCCCAACGAAGGACCAAAAACATTATGAATTTTAAATTGAAATGAAATTTCACTTTAGTCTAAAATAATATAGACCCTTAACTGAAATTAGGGCCCTCTTTTCATCCTTAACTGTCATTGCCCCAACAATTATTCAGCTTTGTCAACAACTAGATTCAAGCATGCCTTTGTTGCTTGACCCAAATATCTATCTTTTTCAGAAAAAGATTTGTCTATCATAGAAGCAGCTTCAACATTTGTTACCACACACAATGGATTCCCATCTTTGGAAGATCGGGTCTATGCTAAGTCCATATTCATATCTTCAAATACAATTTAAAACTTGAGTAGTCCCGGAATCATCTTTTATGAGATCCAATGGATAAATAACTCCTCACCTCTTCATTCGGATGGAAAAAAACTCACCACAACTCTCAGAGAAGGTTTGGAATTATTCATTGGGGGCATTGCAACAAGCACCTAATGTGTGTACAACCTGATCCAAGAGCCTAAAAATAGAGAATCAAGACCCTCATTAACTTAAAAAGATTGAACCTGCAAGCACAGAATCAAAGAATCTGGTGGAATTCAGCCTTGGGTTTTTCAACTCCAGGACTGAAGATCTCAAATCTAAGATTAAATCAACATCCTCAATCCACATGTTCCAAAGCACAAAAACAATCATCTTCTTCAATCCTTACACAACCCATCTTGGCCACGATCAAATCGAGTTCATCTGGCTTAATGGAATCCTCGGTAAGCATCCACAATCAACTTTTTTTTCCAACACAACTCAATAGAGTTCGACCTTCATTCCAGTCGCGGTGAGGTGATCAGATCCTAGTTTAAATCAATCTCAAGGTTCATCGAATTCATCATTCAAATAACTCGAGCACAAATCATCCCTCGAATGTTCTTCAATGTAGACAGATATCGTCTTCACGCCTAGTAAATTATACTCTCAATGATTTGGTTTTGACTAAATTAATGAAGCTGATGGAATTAGATCTTAGATTATGAACTCACCTTGAAAATGACCACCGCTGTCGATGGTGAGTTCAGATGTAGGAGGAACAATCTTCATCAAGAAGCTTCATCGACTGGTTTAAGCTCGGATCCCCTATCATCGACCTAGTTTTATCCTCAAGCTCGGATGGCGGCCTCGGTTTCATCTGCTTCGATCCTTCTTCATCACGCTTGGCTTCCAGTGGCATATTCCAACCTAGATTCATAGTGGAGGCTTTCAATGGCAGCGGGATGCTCGGCGACTTCTCAAATCCGGGATTCGTTATCAAGAACCGGTTCGGTGAGATCTCGGTTCGATTCCAAAACTCAAGATCGTTGGCTTTGATTCAGATCTGGCTTCGTCGGCTTGTGAGCTCGGTTCTAGGGCAATATCAATAGTGGCTCGGCTTCGATTCGACGACACAGACGGCGCAAAGTGTTCTGCAACATTTTTCGAGCTCGGATCTGGATTAACCTCGAATCTTTGACGACCTTGGTTCTTCCATACACAGGTCGCCTGGATTTTCTTCTCGATCAGAGTCTGGAAAGTGGCGTCTAGTATGCGCAATTTATATTGCAACATATCCCTCGAGGGGTATAAATATAACCAAAATTATACATTGATGTGACGTGAAATTACTCAGTAAGACTTGAAATTGAGACCTTGCAAAGATCACGTGAGACCGCTACCACTGAACTGGACATGGGAGCTTTAGTATGCTGAATTTATCTTACACCTAACTACAAATTCTCAAAATTTCTAGTATGCTGATATGTCAAACAATTCATGTGAGTCATTGGATTTTTCTTATAATAGCATGATAAATCAATTGTCTTATATAAGATTTCAAAAGATTCTCTAATTGTGAAATTCTGTTAGCACATCCATTCTCCAAATTATCCATTATTGATTAAATCCTCATATGGCTTATTGAAATTTTTCTCACACCAAAATAACAATAAACTATTAAGGAATTTAAAATAAATACAAAAATAGAAACTAAAAGAATATAAAAAAGAAATCATTTGTTAATCAATTAAAATAAAAACTATATTTAGTAATTTGTTAAAATAATAAAAGATTAAAATTTTAAAACAACCTGCAAAAAATAATTAACAAATTAAATAATTAAAAAAATAATGAAAAGATAAAAAATTATAAAAGAATTAAATTGTAATTCAATGTCACTAATTATTAAATTATTTAAAGAAAAGTAAATAAAAACTACACTTTAGTATATTAATTAATTTCAAAAATAAGTAAAATAAAAGTAGAATAAAGAGAAAACTAAATTAAACAAAAACACTTAATTAATTATTTTTTAAAAACTTCTTGAAAATTAAATAATAAAATAAAATTTAAAAAAATCAATAATTAAACATAAAAGTACTTTATTATTTTAACATTGAATTAATAATAATTATAAATTAATCAATTAAAACATTGTTTTAAAAAATAAAATATAATTAAATTATAGATACTACATGGAAAATTAGTACCAAAATAAAGCCACATCAAATTCCCCCGCATTGGGCTTTTTCTTGTCCTCAAGAAAATAATTAGTCAATTTCAAAGGATTGAGATAAATATTATGTTTGAAATACTAGATTGCCACACAAAATTGGTTTTCAAAATGATTTTCAACTTGTATTTTTATCAAGCATTGTACAATTTTAAACTCAAGAAATTAAGTTTTTTAATGAAAAACGTATTCCTTTTTTACAAAAATAATGGACCCTAAAAAAGTGAATTTTAATTTTGCATTAAACTAAAAGTAAAAACTTTTCTTTACCTTCAAAAGAAAAGAATCACATAAATTAGCAACTAAATAAATTAGACACTCTGTGTGGATAACTGAACTTAATAAATTAAAATGAGTATAAATAACTCATCCAAGAGCTTAAATAATAAAATATTGAGTTCAACCTTGACTAATATTTTCTTTTCATAATTAATTTGAATGCATATCTTATGAGTTTGAATCCAAATTTAAATATTCAAGTGAAATTATAATTGTAAAATATTCACACAAATCCTTAACCAAAATTAACTGCTTTTTATGAGTGAAATGAAAAATTTATTACCCGACTAAATCCAAGGAGTATTAAATAATTTAACTACTTAAAGTGGCTACACAACATTCAATATTTATAAAATTTTAAAACCATTGAAAATTATTTATTAAAACTTGAAAAAAAAATTGAAAAAAATTAGGGATTTTATATTGGTTAGAATTATTGTACATATTATCACATTCTTCCCCGCACGCTAAAACTCGACATTGTCCCTAATGTTGAATTTAAGGTGGATAAAAATGTGTATTCAATTTTTTAAGTTCAAGATATATTTGACAATTCGGTAGATAAAAAACATGTTTAAAAGGGTTAAAAGAAATCCCAATTTAGTTTTACCACACAACAAATAAATAAAAACAATTTACAACATGCACAAAATTTTACTTACTGGTTACCACTTTAATTATTCAACTCAAAGATAAGTTTTGTATATTAGTTCATTTCAAGAAAGTTTATAGAAAAATTTCCATAAAAGTAAAGAATAATCATCACTAATACACAATCCAAAATTAACCACTTTATCAATAATAACAAATAGGTTTCAGCAATAATTTCATCATGCAAAAGTTCTTCCAGATTCATTTTTTCAAAAAAATTGAATGACCAAATTGACAGCAGCACCAGATTTAAAATGTATATAAAAATTATCATAATTTTAAACTGAAAAACTCCCTGGATTAGAAGATTTATTCTTCTGTACATAAATTTAAATACACCCCTTATGTTCTTTGTTGAAGCTCCTCTAGTTAACTTGAAATCTCTTAAAAATGAAATCATAATGTCATTAGATCTTAAAAAATTAAATTCAAACAAAATAGAACTATAGTTTAAGATTTTAAGGTGTTGATCCAATATTATTGAACTTGTAACTCTGTTTGATCATGGAAATTGTAAATTATTTGCTCAAAGTGGCCACAAGTGGATTCCTCATGGTGAATCGATGAACTTAATAGATGGTGGACAGCCTTGGAAAAGTATGTGTACAATTGTTTTCTACTTTATTTTCAATAAAAAAAACTTTCAAAAATTAAAAGTTTATTGAAATTGGAAAACAATAACTGAAATTTAAAATAAAATAAAGGAAAGGGATAGTAAATCTTAGGTTAAACCACCCAAGAGATTTTGTATTTTATACTGTCCACAGTTTTATATCTTGTTATTCATCCCCAATCCATTAGTGGATGGGGCTTATGTGGTAAGAACCACCACATCTTCTCCTTCCCACAGTCCTTCAAATGTACTCTTATATTAAGGACCCATTAGAAATAATATGATGTGTTCACCCCCCTTGATATGTGTTGAATTTTTTCATCTGGGGGTGGTAGAATAAAATAAGGGGTCCCCTGCTCTACTTCTCTATGGAGAAAAGTTTCACCAAGCCCTTCTAAGTATTCTTGGGACATCCATAGAAGATAGAAAATTTTATTCTTTTTTCTTAATCGGAAAGCCTCCTCTTTGATTTCCAACATCAAATATTCTTCCACAGAGACTGTCTAAAAATCAACCTCCAACTCACTATCTTCTCCATAATTTGAACCTTCTCCCTCAAAAAGCTCCAAATCATCCTCAACCAATGAAGAGGGTATTGTTTCTACAGTGTAACAAAATGGGAATTCAATTAAAATTTTAGATTTATAGTGATCCAAACATGAATGATCCAAATGGTCAAAATACCCCTAAAATAAATCAGATGACAGCCCTTATTCTTCCTCTATGACCATAGAAAAGTCAAGAGATTCTACAATCTCTCCACCTCAGAACTTCTCATCCCCTAGAAGAATTTGGGAAAAATATAAACACTAACCCACCTACAAGGGTCATGAAGTCTCATCCAAATGGTCGCATTGCATTTCCAAATTCTAAACACACATTAAAGAATTTCACAATCCTAAGGAATTTAAGCCTTAAAAATTTGTGCCAAAGATCAATTTCTAACTAAAACATTGAAGCAGTACTTAACTAAGCTCGGTTAACTCGAGACATGATCTTGTTTTTTTCTCTTTAAACAGAAGCTTGTTGGTGCTTTCCACCAAGGCTCTTAGTATTTAACAGTCAATTCCAAACCACAACTCCTCCACCATTGGAATTGCCTAAGAGGGAACATGTTAAGTATTCTAGAGATGATTCTCACATGATTTATTAAACTGGGAGAACCTGATTATGTACAAGGTCATATCAGAGACCTCACTGAAAGGGATGGTCAAATCTTGTTTGACCAACAAAACTGGCCACACATGATTTCCTCAAAAGACATTGTTGACCTATAAATCACACTCACCTTAAATAGGTGGTGTTCTTTTAAAACAATTTCATTAACAACCATATATGTTGAACAAGAAGGAGTATACATCGAACCACTCTAGTCTAATTATCTTGTAGCTACCCAGATTAAATGGCCAGTGCCTTTCAAACTGAACCGCAATGCCTTCCCCTAAGGCATCAAGCAATTAACACAAGAACATACACCGAATTTGTTACCTAAATTCTAGTGACATTCCCAATTCTCAAATCATATCATGGTTATTTTAAAACTATCTTTCCTCAAGAAAAAAATGGTGTAACCTAGATCTATCCCACTGTAATTCTTTATCCTTTAAACATCATCTCTGAGCCCGATAACCAGTCTAGGGTAACCTCAGATTCATTAAGCTGGAGTCCATGGAACTAACCAAGGTAGTGCATAACCCAAATTTACAAGAGATATGTTGTATCAAGTCCACAAAATCTATATAAAATAATTGACTGATCCTAGAGAAGAATCCATCTGGAGGTCATGTTAAAGGAAATAAAGGGTTTCCATGTGTCTGTCCAAGGAATTCCTACACAAGAACCCAAGTATCACTCTGAACTAACCAAGCCTCCAAAGAACCGTACATCCAGCATACAATATAGATAAATACTACTTTTCGATCCCAAAATATTTTAAAACGGTAGCATGGTGTAAGAACAACACTCTCTTAGTGCATCCAGGATGACGTTATGGTAGGATACATGCTCACCACTAAGCAGAAACACTAAGAGGATCTCAAGGATTACCAGAAAAAGATAATCTGAACCACTACTGGTCGACCTATTGAAAGAAAATCCGCTTCACTCTACCAAAGAATCTCTATTAACGGATCAAAATAATTTACCATCTGAGGCATCCTATGATCTCTCAAGATTAACCACCAAAGTGCCTCCAAGACCAACAATGTCTCCAAAGATTTCCTCCATATCCAACCTCGTCAACGTTGTGCCGCTGAGATATCACCTACCCAAAACAAAACTTGTAAGCCTCGAAGGCATTCAAAAAGAGAAGTAACCATTTTAGTTTTATTCCTTAAATGAGTTACCTCTACCTAGAAGGACACATTAAACATAACCGATGTGACACACCCCACCTCAGTAGTGTCCTTGTCATCGAAATAAGTGATAAAAAAACTAGCTTCTCACAAGCATGCTACATCATATTCAGCTTAAACACACATGTGATGTTCTGAAAAACATGATCACCATATCAAATCATTTAGCATGAAATCCAAAATCAAACTAATAGGTGTTTCAAATCACTTGAGTCCCAAATAGTCCTCCCAAGTAGTGGGACAAACTTATTTATTTAACACTAAGGTCACTCTACTCTAGAGATGACCCGATAAGGTACTCAATAGTACGGGGCTCAACAACTTGACCAAACTCAACTAGTCTATCATATCATATATCACTCGACGGTTACCATGTATACCAACACATATTACCCAAAGTTTATAAGAGAAAATGGAACATCGTGATTTTAATCTGTAGGTTTTCTACCTTACACAATTAAGTATCAGATGGATCACATAGAAACTAGTTCAAAATCACATCATCCAATACAACCATTAACTCGGATGGTGACTTACCAAGTCATCCATCACTAAAGAAAGGAGATTTTTACACAACCTCCTAAGTAGTTGACCATGCCCAAGCCATGTCTAAACTACTGAATCAATCATTCCTCAATGGTCATTTCCATAATCAGGATTAAGATACAATGACCACCCATCCAAATAAGGGTATACTTTTGAAACTAAAAAACCTAATAGGGACAAAGACAACTGATTGGAACCAAAAATCAAAAGGATCACAACATTAGCAAGTAATTTCAAGATTTAAGTGTGATAAATACCATGGTCTAGCCCCTTATGAGGCATATGTATCAACCCCATCACTAGGTCATTCAGAACATATTTTACTAGGCTCAAGATCCCCTTTCATTTAAGCCATTGCTAAAATGAGAAAGGCCTGCAGAAAATGCTCACACTTCCATTCTAAGTAAAATCATGAAAAGATAAACCACCCTTACACAAGGGTTTAAACCAGGACACCACTTCAGGTTCCATTTTAAAGTCATTACATTCATTCACTTTAACCTTTAAACATTTCAAATAATTTTAAACAAAAACCTCAAGTACCATTTCATAAAACAAGGGATTTGGTATCCAAATTAGCTAAATCAAATAAAAAATAGTAAAATATCATCAACTTCCTTTTTAAACATTTAACATTCATTGAAATTCAGTCATAGCTAGGAAATTTACCATATAAATTCCTTTTAACTGATAAGGCGACCTATGAGGGTCCCATTAAACCAACTTTGGTTCTTCAAAAAGCAACCCAAAATCAACTATTAAAATTTAAAATCTTTAAAACACCCTCAAAGGGTTATCTCATAAAAAACATGCCCCAATTGACCTACTTGGGTCCAGTTGTGCATTTATCAGTTACCCAATTTATTTCAGATCAAAATTAAGTAGCTTTCACAATATACCATTTCAAAACACATCATGTCTTTACATTTAATATGGTTTATCATTTCCTAATTCATGAAGTTACCATACACTTCATAAATTGAAGATTTGATCCCACTAATTGCAACCAATCCACTTTAACATTTTTACTTTATCATCCCTTTTTAAAATGGTTTGAATACATGGGTTACTTTTTCCTAGTTATAAGGAACCCATAAACCTTACAAATGGAAATGGGATATCTTTGTAAATACAACCACTAAATTTCATCCCATGCATCCATTTACACATCAAAACATATCTAGCATGGTATCATAAGTAGTAACATAGAAATCATGCTATAACACAAAATCATGGCATATCAGAAAAACATGCTAAAAGAAGAGGCAATATAGAATATAATCACCTAAACATTTTATACAAGCATGAATACTAAAAGTTACCTAAATAGGTACAAATAAGCATGTTATAATACCCAAGCACACAATCGAAATTAACAAGCAGCCTAATAATGCAACTACATGGCATGGCATATGCATGGAAAGTTAATTTCTATGTTCCTAATATGATGCATGTACTCCATACTTTTCATTCTAGACTAAGGGAAAAAATAACATAAATCCCATAAAACAACTAGTAGTGGAAAATACATCAGTCACCCAATGTGAAATAATAATCAACTGTAATATCAGAGAACATAAAAAATAATTCCCATCCATGGCCACTTGGTCATTTTCCCTAAATGGGGTGATCAGTTCTAAGAAAGGCTATTTACCAAGAGATGACATGTTCCTAGTATCCTGTATACTGGACCAAAATAGCAAGACAAAGTAAAAACCTCCTACGATACCACTTTGTAATGTCCCAACCCGACTTACCACTAAACCGGTAGCCGGATCGATCATCACATGACCTCAAGTGTGTCTCCCCATATGCCATAGGCTACTAACCAGTAGTGAGGGTGTAAAGGTAGTTCAGTGGGGATATTATACCCTCATGTTATAGTAGCACATTAGTTTATAAAATAACTAAACTTGGATAACATCGAAAGCAGTATAACAAAAATGACAAAGAAGTGGAATAAAACTGTAATATCAACTAAATATTAAATATGGAAAATTCCCGTTTATACAAATCATGCATGATAGATGATGATACATAATCTAAAACAGTAAACATATGGAATTATTTACAATACAAGACTCAAGTGAAGAAAATAACTAAAAAGACCAAAGGTGGTCTCCACAAGCATCCTAAGATCAATCTCAGTCCTGTTCTCCTAACTCCTCAGTTAAAAACAAAATAGAACAATAAAAGGTCCATAGCCCTACAAACAAGAATAACTATTCGGGTATCAATGGTACCTGAATAGGGTGTGAGATAACATCTCAGTAGGCAGACACCCATGGTGTCTAACCCAATCCATTCCATGCAATATAATTTAAGGCAGTGTAGGTAAGCAGTAAATGAAAGTAAGGATGACCATGGCATGTAAACTACCAAACCATTGATACTAAGATATCCCCTCAAGGCTCCTTGTACAATATAGTCAAGCTCCTATAACAAGGAATCTACAAATAATGCATAAATAAAAAGCATAGCCTTGTTGTTCATCCAAAAATATCACACTACCATGGCCTTTCCATATATTCCAAGTACCAGATCAATCACAGCTTTCCCATACAACTAGAAGAGTGAAAACATCCATGATCGTTCCATATAAACCCAAATACCATATTCCTCACGGTTGTGTCATATATCAAAGTATCAAACCATGAAGGGTCAGATACAAGGTTTCTAAGACCAAGGCATCCTCATCAAGTCCCATTAGCATCACGATATGGAAACTTGGTAAAGCCATTGGTTGGATTCCTAGGATCATTTCAAACTAGACATGTCCTATTAGGGTCCAAGAAAGCTGGATCCAAGTGGTAGTAAATCCCAAGGCATCCCAGGGAATCAATACCCAAGGGCCATACTCAACCCAATGCGTCCACTACCATATTCAATATCCATGGAGATCCATACATGGAATCTATTCAAACATTTATTCATTTCATATCATTTAACATTAAACACCATACGAGTTTACCCACTCATATATATCCATTCACATATCAAAACCATACAATGAGTATACCCACTCATTAATCACAACACATAACCAATTAAATATCATGATTAGAATCACTCATGTATCCTAATTCATAATCAAAGAAACCAAAGAGTATACCCCCTTGTTGTTACAATTCACATTCAAAATATACATATAACATGATTTTACCCACTCACATTTCCATTTTTGTTTAATTAACCATTTAAAAAAATCAAACCAACCAAATGAGTATTCTCACTCACTTAACCATTTAACCTTTAATCAATTTAACTAATTCAAGCATGGAATGCTAACATGAAATTAAGTGAGGAAGAACATATCCCGACAAACTATCCATGTTCTATATTAACCATTTAGTCAAAAGAATCATCATGCTATGAAGGAAAACCATCTCCAAACTAAGTAAACTGGTTCCATTTAGTTATAATTAAGCTTCCTCTTACTAGGAAAGCATAGGAACACACCCCTTGGGTGGTCTGAGTAAGGGAAATTTAAAATAAAAGGGAAATATGGCACTTAGAAGGTTAAATGGTTTTATAAATGTTTATAAGGTGAAAACTCCATTTCCTACTTCCATTAGAGACCATGTCCTAACAAGCCTTATATCACGCTATTTCATCAAGTATAGGGAAACTACAAAGCATCAATACAAACAATTATTAAACAAATAATCAATAATTTGTAGCTTATAAGACAGTGCACCTCCATTGGAGGGGTTTTATTTTAAAACCATGATTTTATTTCTCAAACAATCATTTATCATAATTAAGCAGTTCATTCTAAAATTTAAATTCAATTCACTGAAGAATAATCATAATTAAACTTATTTAAAGAATCACTTTATGCATTTTGAAAATTTAAAGGGTTTGGGATAGGGATCCTACCTCGAGAGAAAAACCAAGATGAATGCTTCATCACTTGATGAATTTGATGAAGTTGCTCCAAACTTGCACGAACATACATTATTATTATATATATATATATATATCTCTTAATCCAATGTACATATTCCCCTCTCTATGAGGTAATATGTACAAGGAATATATATATACACACACACATATACATACCTATGTATATGAGTGAAATCCATCACAGAGTTGTCAAACGCTCTAAAAAAACTACCAAGGACTCAAAACACTGCAACAAGGTTCAACATATTCAAAGGAAACTACCCAGAACACATAGACTATGAAAGAATCAAATATTAATTGATAAAAAACCAATAATAGATGAAAACCTTACCTTAAACCATTGGTGTAAAACCAAAACGAACCCATCCACCTCACCTTCAACGGCAGATGCTAGAATATGAACCAAGGATTCCTAAGAATCCTTTCACACAACCTAACACCAAAAGAAAGAACAAAATTTGGGTTACCCTCAAACCCTACATTCATTCGCGCCTTACTAGGTTATGGGAAGACCAAATTTTTTCTGAAATAAATAATGAAGAGGGATAGGGGACCTTACCTCGAAGACTCGTAGAGAAATCATGGAGAAAATATGGTGGAACCAATGATCAGAGAGGGAGTCGGGTGGTGCATTGGCCGCGACTCAAAGGGGAACCCCCATGGGGTGTTGCATGAGTAAAGGGGGAGTAAATGTGAGTATGTTTTCTTATTTTATTTTGTTTTTATTTTAGTTTTAATTTAATTAATTTATTAAAACAGAACATACCGCATGGTTTGTCCCACATGGTTTTCCACACCGTGTGAAAACCGTGCGATGAACAGTGCAAGGTTATTGCCTCCAAACACAAACTATGAACAGTCCATGTGTACCACCACTACCCCACCTTCAAGTGTTTTCACAATTACTAATGGGGTATGAATTGTTTCATACAAACCGTAAGACCCCTATAGACTTCCAAAACTTAGAATTATCAGCCTTGGCGCTTCTGAAAAGTCTATATAGGTATCAAATGGCATCTAAACAAGGTGTGAGTAAAAATTAGTAGGTTAAAACTCATGGTGTCAAACAATCTAGTCTAAAAAAATAGTGCATACAATAGTATAATAAACTGGGACATTAATTTATAAATTGATGTTGAACATCAAATAACTCGTCAAACCTTGAGCTTTGGGTTGACGCCCTAGGTTAGCCAAACCTACTTCGGCACAATTCTAGATAACTATATCAATTGTTATATTTTTCTTCCTAGGAAGAATCACCTATACCACTGGTGGATTATCCTATCAAGGATGAATCAACCATATCATGAATCAAGAATAATGTGTCTTGCCCTCAAAAAATCAAGTAACCAAGACTCTCACCCTCATACATCAAATATAAAAATACATATCACCCTAAGGAATCAAATAACCACGCATTTATCCCTCAGTAGGTATGTAACATGTATCTAGCCCTCATATAGTATGTAACCATGCATATATCCCTCAGGCGGTATGTACCCATGGATCTAGTCATTAGGCGGTATGTACCATGAGTCTAGCCCTCAGGTAGTATGTAACCATGCATATATCCCTTAGTAAGTATGTTATACTGAACCAATCCCTTAGGAATCAATATAATCAAATATTCATAACAAGATAATATCCCATGTAAGAAATTTGTAATTCCAACCACTAAATATGCCAAACATGTTAACATATTCCATATCAGTCAATTGATCAAATTAATAATTATCAAACCATTTATTATGTTAAACCAAGTTAAAAATTATCATCATAATTATAACAACTCCATTTCACATATTAACCAATATTAATTACCAATATCATATTAATTGTGAATTTATTCCATCATGGAATTAAGCTAATTTCTATTTCATGCCAATTAGATACTTAGCATCCAGGTAATTCATTATCAATCCAATTATGGTAATTCACATGTCAACCAATTCACCTTTATAATCCAATCCATTAACAATTCCAGACTCATCATAGGTCTCTTGGTTCATTAAATTCAAGTTCCAACCTAACGTCAAGTATTGTCACTATTTCTTCTAGAATTGGGGATAACCTTGTTTGTTTAAGGTTCAAACTTTCCAATCGAAATCTAACAGGTTTATTCATTAAACCGGAAACATCCAATGATTCTATATCCAATTGGACCTACTTTCCAAAGGTAGGTGTCCATTAGTTGTGGACTGATGAGACTTAAGAATTTGCATTGGTCGAGAGGATGGGAGGTCAGACTCATCACACCTTTTTTGGGGGGAATTATTGTCTACTTTGGGAATCTCTTATAGATTTGAGTTATGTTCGTGAATCCTTATTAATTTACCAAGCATGAAAATGAGTTTTTCCTTTAGATCTTGTAATCAATGATTGATATGTATGAGATTTAGAGAATCTTTTATATGTATTTTAGGTTCTTCATCAATAGAGAATCGTCCATATGAATTAGTGATTCTTAGTCAATGGTATCCTTCCTTACATTATATAGAACTCCCTTGGTCATTATGATGACCATACTGGTTTTAAAGCCACTCAGTGGGTCACTTGATGTTTATTGTCGTTCAGAAAGACAAGGATTATTTTAGAGTTGGGATTGTACCCGTAGATGGGCTACCTACGTATCCTTGTTACAAAAGGAATCAGAACCCACGTAGTTCGAGTGAATAAGTATGAGGTTTATGCATGATTAATGGCCCAAAGAGAGATTTCATAATTACTTTTACACTCTAAGATCACGTGAGTCATGCTCGGTGTGAGAAACAAGAGGTATTAGTAAAACCTGACAATTGTGCCACGAAAGATGCAGTTATAAGAAATGATGTAGGGCTTACGTATGTATGACTTCGTAGATAGATGAATATTGGAACTTACTTCAAGGAAGAAGCCTGGGAACAGGGTCCATAAAGGTATATGTGCTTTATGGAGATTTGGATACTTAACTTAGGACTTACTCCTGAGAAGGATGCCTAAATTAGAGGGGACTTATGATTGGGTTTTATTCCTGAGAAGGAAGACCAAATAAAAAGAAATTAAGACTGGGGATTACTCCTAAGGAGGATGCTCATATTAAGGGGATTTGTAATCTGGGGCTTACTCCTGAAAAGGAGGCCCAGGTTAAGAGAAATTATGATTGGGGCTTACTCCTAAAAAGGAGGTCCATGTTAAGGGGACTTGAGACTTGGGGATTACTCCTGAGAAGGAGGCCCAAATCAAAAGAACTTCTCAAAATTCCTTTCAGATAAGGAATACAACAAAGTAACCATGCCACAAATGGATTTTAAGAGGGTTTTGAAGGCTATATCTTGAAGAGGAGAGATGAATTTGAGGAAAGGAAGTGAATTGGAAGGAGGCGCGCAAGTCCTGGTATGGTGTGCAAGTCCTGGTCGCGCAAGTATACTTGTGCGACATGAGTTCACTTGGGCGACGAAGAACCTGTGAAGTGATACTTGGGAGACTTTGAATTGGAGCCCTTAGTATCATCTCTAGAGGATTTCAGATGGGTGGCGCGCAATTTTCATTGAGAGTAAAAGGCGGTGTGCAAGTATCATTACTTCCCTTAAGGGCTGGACACTTAGGCGCGCAAGTATTGATGATTTCTAATACTTATGCATTATTCTTACTCTTGATAGCTTCCATTCTAGGTAAAGAATTACCTTAGAAGTGTTCGAAGGACTTCAGACAAAGAATTGGGTGACCAGAGGTTGAATCTGAGTTTTGAATTTTTCGTCCCTAAAATGGGGGGCCCACAGGGGGTATTTATAGGCCACCTGAGGACCTTGGGAAAAAAAAGAATAGGGCATGCAAGTGACTTGCGTGACCCATATGTGGTGCACAAGTATACTTGCATGACCATAATGAAACTTGTGTGACCCATGCTTAAAGGGTTCCTTGTTCATGCCTTTGTCAATTTTTGATGTTCTTCAAATGATGACTCTCTTTGTGCTTAAGGTATTTCCCTTAGTCAATCTTTGGAATCTGTGACGAAACAGAGCATCAAAAAAAGTCCCCCCTCAGATTTGGATCTGAAAAAGGAAAGAGGACTTGACTCTGAGGTAAAGTAGAAAACCAAGGATTTTGGGCGCTCAGGTTTTGAGCGCACAGGTATCGGCACGCAGGTGTGAGGAACGCAGGTTACGGCATGCATGGGTCCGGATTCAAACGCTTCTAAGCTCCCAGCACGCAAGTAGCTTGGCTTTCGCTCGTTCGCACTTCTGTTTGTTGCATCGCGCTTCTGTAGTCTGTTTCTGACTTGCGTGCCATTACTAGCGCGGTAAAACTTGTGCGACCGACTTAGACTTGCACGCCAAGATTAGACTTGCGCGCCTTAATTTTTTCGCCATTTTTTTAATTTCTTCACAAATTTTATGAAAAACCAACTTACTTAAAAGTTAATTATTTGATCTTTGTGCAGATTCAATGGCTCCCAAAAGAATTGGATCGGCTGATGAGTTGTCTAGTAAGAGAATTGATGACATGATGAACATCGTTGGCCATGATTACTATGATATCTACGACAACACTCTCCCAGATTTGGACAAGTATTTGAAGAAGTATTATCTTAATTTTCCACAGAGCATTTACTTGCCTTTATATGGTCATGGTCATCTGTAAGGAGTCAACGTTCCAGATCCAAAGTACTATCTCCCGCATTCTTGATTTCAAACTTACACCAACTTTTCTTTAGAAAATGTTTCAGTTGCAGGATCATTTTTTAATGCTGGAATAGTGGAGAAGGCCTACATAATGCATCATATCCCTTGTGCCCCAGATATGAAACCTCACAAGCCTGAGCTGCAGCCGTATTGTTGTTCCTCAATCATCCGAAATTCTCAGATGGATCAATCCAAGGGGTGGAAAAAGAGCTGGGATTTCCATCTCGGAGGATGTGTAAAGCCGACTTGGATGTGGGCATATTGGGTGCGACAAACCTGTGCAGAGTTTTTCAAGGATCTGAAAGGATCTGCAATATATGAAGCCATCTGGGCTGGGCAGACATATGTCTACAGGAATGATTACTTCATGCCGGAGCTAATCAACCGCTGGAGCCTAGAAACCAATTCTTTCCATCTAACTCATGGAGAAGTAGGCATCAGTTTGTGGGATGTCTACAAGATCTTGGGGGCTCCAATTTTGGGTGATATGTATGATGAATTCATCCCCACCAAGGCGACCTGGAATGATTTGGAGAAGACTCCAGATTTGGATCGAGAATTATTGAAATTTTCCACAAGCTCAAGAATTTAAAGACCTCCAAAACTCATTCTAGAAAGGATATTCATCCAGAGGAGTGGATGGATTTGTTTCTTATCAAGAAGAAGGAGAAGGGTCCCACCTATACTCATCCTACCAGATTCCCCTGAATAGAGAAGAGGGGTGCTCTTGGCACATTCTAGTCGACCCTAGAAGTGGGAGAATTTGAAAAGTGGGGGTATGAATTGGATCAAAGAATCCCAGAAAAGACCCGTTTGACAGGCTTCTTAGCCTTGTGGATCAGTGTTTATCTTCTGCCAGTTAGGGATTCGAAGGGAGGAGTCAGGCTAGGGACGTTCATTGTTGCATCTAAGTTGGCTGAGAGGAAAATGGTTGGGTTGACCACCCCAATTTTGGTGAAGATTCACAGGATCTTACTCCATGTCTATATGGGTAAGTCTACTTTAAGAATAGTGGGACCATTCCAAGTTTTGTGGGGATGGATCGCCACTCACTTTAGGACATACGTTGTATAGATCAGAATAAAGGTTCCTGGAAGTTCTTTCAGGCTATCAGTACAGGCATATTCTGGAATTTTTCCATTGTCCCTCAACCCCTATGATATAAAGGTGTGGCTGAGCATGTTCAAGGAATTCCATTTCTTTCCTTATAGAAACCCACCAACCAGGCGGTTTGTTGATGATGGAACAACTATCCTGAAATTGAGGTATTACATTTTGGCTTGCAGAGATGGTGTATTGGCCACCAAAATTAACGGAGAGATTATATGCGAGGCCTATGCTCCATATAGATTTCCACACCAATTCAAGTGTCTGCAGTAGATTGTTGTATCCCCTCCTGTGCATGTCAGGTCAAAACATCATCTAATGGTTTCCCGACAACTTTGGTTGCTGACAGATATGGAGAATACTGGGGCAGTGTTTGATCTACCAGTTGTTGGAGTGACGAGTCACTTGACTACATGGTATGCCGAGAACTGGGTAGCATCATACCCTGAAGGGGTACTGAATTATCCGGTTCCTCAGGTGGGGACAAAAAAGATAACTATCAGGAAAGAAACCCTTCATCTAGAAGGTGACTCTTCCTCACCCGGAGCTGATTCACCAGGTTCCTCACCCGAGGCTGATTCACTGGATTCCCAGGATGGGGATGATGAGGTATGACACGCGTCAAAGAGGCCCCGTGCCATATATAATCCTCCTTCCAGAGTTAAGAGACCTACTCCATCGACTCCTGGTGAGTTATATCATTGAGGCAATTTAATCACCATTATTTTATAGAGTAACAAGTTTTATTTTCTTATCCTTTATCTGTGACTGCAGGAGCTGGTAAGAAGTTGAAGTCCAAGATTGTAGGACCCCGATCACAGCCTTCTGGTGCACATGTTGAATATCTACGACCAGAGGCTATCCATACATGGCGGAGTTTATATTGCGATGTTGAAACCGCCTGGATGGAATTATGCGAAGGGTTACACATCCCTGGAGTAGGGAATCTTCGGGCTTCTACTGATATCCATTTTGAGGATAACTCTGATGAAGTGCGGGCTTACATTAGAGAGGTGGAGATGATCATATATTCCACTTATGATTCCATTCCTATCACCAAGTGGGTGAAGGAAATGATGGATCGTGGAACCACTGAGGGGATTGGTGCTTCCGTAGATGAGGAGTGGCATGATTACATGGCTTCTGAAGATGTAAGTTTCTTTACTTATTTTCTTTGCAACTTGATTTTAGTTAAAGCTTTGTTACTCAAGGAAATTACTTTCTTCATCCTATAGCTTGTAAAGAAAGGAACTGCTAAGGTTCCTTCACCACAGTACAACCCTGGTGGTACTGTCATCAGAGCTACTGAATCTCCTCATGAGCCGGGCGAGGTATCTCCAGGCCGGCAAGCCATGGATGAGGAGTTATACAGGGATTTTCATTCTCCAATTCCTGTATTTGGAGGTGATGATGTCAACACACCCAAAAAGCCAAAGAAGCAAAGGCATCGAAGGAAGAAGTCCATAGCTAAACGCTTCATCAGTAGTGGTAAGTCCTTCAGATAGTCATGAATCCTAACTCATGAAAACGATTTCTCATACTTTTTGGGATTGCAGGTGCTTCTTCAATTTCCCCTTTGAGGGAGAGGACTAACCCTCCTCTGAGGATGAAGGAGGGTCCTGGTGAACAGTCGCAAATTCATACTGACCTGGCTGCTCCTGAAGAAGAGCCAATGTATGTTCCCACTACTGCTCTTGTTGCTGCTACAAGGATAGAAGAGCCTACTTCTAGTAAATTAACAATACTTCATAGAACGTTGAATGAAAACATCAACTGAATTCCATTCTGTGATACTTTAGGTTCAACACCTGCACCAGAAAATTTGGCGACCACTGCAACTGACTCAACAATTTTATCTGAAGAAGTTGTCCGGGGTAAGAGGCCATAGGATGGGGGTTTCCAAGAAGACATATCGAATGCTCCCACTGGTGATACTAACCAGGAATCTGAGATATCACTGGATGAAATTATGAAACTTGGTGCATCTTTTGAAGAAATTTTATATCATGTTAAATTACCATGTGATTTAGAAGATTTTAGACATGAGTGTTATCCTTAGTACTATTAAAAATTTCTTATTACATCTCTGAGCATGATTGGTTGAAATGTGCAGTTCCGTCTGAGAAAGCTACTGACCTGCTGATGCCTGAAGGGGGTAGAGACAACCCTATTATTGCAGAGACGCTATCTCAAGTGGAGCTTAACCCGACAGAGCTTCCCGAAACCTGTCCTAAAAATCCTGTTGAAGCTAGTGAAGACAGGGAGGAGCCTTCTCATGTTGTTGATCTACTGTTGGGTAATAGATAATAATATTTGTGGCTTCACTTAATTTGAAAGACATCTTAATCAACTTTTGTTATCCTTTGAAACTAACCAAAACTTTCAATTGACTATGCAAGGCCATCAATTTCAGTGGGTAGATCTGGAGGTGAAGCCTCAACCTCCACCTCAACAGGAGTAGAGAGTGAAATAACAAGGGCCAGGGGGGAAGGAGCAGAACAGGGCACTTCTTTAAGTGCATTAATCCCGGACAATATTCCCCCTTGTGATAGTGATGCTGAATCAGACCCGGAGGTACAAAAGGCTCTCCAATTCTCACGTTGTAAGGCATGGAAGAATATATGGAAGATCATATCTGAAGTGCCTCTTATAGAGTTGTCTTTGAAGATCCTGCGATTTTCATCCTTGTTCATCATGTTAGGACTTGGTGGTTTTGTATATCAAGAGATCCATGTCACGGTGAAACAAGTCATCTTAAGGAGGGAGCAGGAGCAAAAGTACCGTCAGGATCTGAACAGAGCAAGGATGTTGACCAATATCAGTGAATTTGAGGCTGCGGTGTCCCAAGATGAAGCTGATCATGCTGCAAAGTTGAAGGAGCTGAAGCATAAGATCAAGGAGAAAGTTGTCCAGCAGATGCACCTTCAGCAACAGTTAGATGTTGTTACTGGGGAACTTGACCAGCTTAATAATTCACTGGAAGGAGTTCAAATGAATGGTATGAAAACCATCACAAATGCCAAGAAAGCAATCCATCAAGCTGAAAAGAGTGAAGCCGGTCGAGTGAATGAACTTCCAGTGGTTGCTGATGAAGCTTGGGATGTCGTAAATCAAATGAAGAGTTGTGTTTAAATCCTCTTGTAATTCTTGAAAAAGAGAAGAGAATCCAGTCTATGGATGTACTTCTAACCCTTATGCATCAATGAAAAATACTTTCATCTTCAATCATTTGTGTTTTCATTCTCTTACTATCTGCTTTAAATTTTTACCTAAGCCAATGGGCCGAGTAAGAATAGTTTGATTTTTTCTAGGGTGATATAAACAACCCTACAAACTTTGCATCTTTTAAATGATCAATATTAACTAAATCATACAAAATGTATGTTTAATGAGCTGGTACTTGACTTTTGTTCAGAGTTCCCTCATCATTTGTGGGCAGTTTAAAGTCATGCACATCACACATAAAAAGGCTAATGTTTAAGGTCGAATAGCTTTGACCTAATAGATTAAAATCGACTCAATTTCTTGATAATTTGTTTGAAAACATATTACCACATTCAAGTATGGGGGAAAACATGTAAACTATGACCTAAGATGTAATGGCCCAGACCTCTCTGGTCCATTACTTTGTGAAAATTAGGGTTAGGAAGATGTCATGTGAGTTTCGTTAGAGAAGGATTTAATTGATGGGAGAGAGGGAGTAATTATAAGATAATAATGGGTGTAAATAATAATAATAATTATTAATGATAATGATGGCGAACCATTGATGAAATTGAAAGAGGATTTATTACTATTAAATAATAATGGTAATGGTGGATTTTAGTGTGTGATTAATTAAATGGAATGGTTTTAATTTAATATGAGAATAACCAAGGTTAACTAATTTAATGGGATTAAATTAGAACATTAATGATGGGTGTTATTATTATTAATTTTATTAATAATAACTTTGAAGTGAGAAGGGAGTTGGGGCGTGAGGGCATGGAGTAGTGGCCAAGGGGAGGCGCCACTTTTGGTGGAGTGGGAGAAGAAATCTTGAATGGAAAAGTTAGACTGGAGAGAGAATGTGAGAATTAAATGGGGAAGTAATAAAAGAAAAAAAAGGAAATCAATTAAGGTGAAAGGGAGTGAGGCGCACCAAATTGGAGAGAGTGGTGCGTGACTTTGGGTATTTGAAATAATTCAATTAAAATAATAATAATATAATAATCATATTATTGTTTTTGTTGATAAAACACTTTTTCGATTGTAATTTCTTCGTGCGACCTCGGTTTTATGAACCGTCAGCGACAGTGTGACCCTGACTTCGAGATTGAAATTATGAGTCCAATATTGGATGTCTTTTCCTGGTTTTTGGATCAGGTACCCGAAGCGCTTGGAAAATAATAGATTTAATAATATTATTAAATCTTCGACCCGCCATAACTCCTACGTGCGACGTCCGATTGACTTCTCGTCAGTGGCGATGTGATCCTATCATTAATACAATCGATTCAAGTCTAATGTGGAATATTAAATTATGGTTTGTGGCTCAGGTCCACAAAACACCCAATATTATTATTATTATTATGGGATCTTGCATCCAACATATCTCCCTCATACGGTGTTGGAATGGCGAACCGTCTGTGACGTTGCAACCCTGAAATTAAGATAGATGATTCAAAGACCATAAATCCTATATTAATTATTCCTATGTCTTGGGATGTTTTTACTTGGTCAAACCGCGTGGGTTAATGCAATCCTCTTTTAATGGGGAATTAAGCGTATCTTAAACCGTCACCCCATTAAATCTTCAAAAGGTACAAGATATCATACTCCCTTTTACTTCCTCTTTGTTATAGGCTATGAGATGATATAACCTTTCAATCCTTCTTGTAGGAGTTGCACAATCAAACTTTACTCCTCGGATTGGTTTTGCTCTGTTTTGATGCAACCGAGCTGTATCGATCAATCCTCGAAATAAGGTATGTTTTATAGTCATTCCTTTGGGATCATCTTCTCCTATTTCTCCCTCCCATATTAAAGCATGTAATATCCATGATTATAATGGGGTTTTTCTTGGGGTTTGGCTGGTGTGGTTGTTCTGAGGCATCCTTGGGTGGATGCAGTTGGCACGAGAAGAGGATCGTGACCCGTTGTGTGGATAAAGAACGTCAAGAACTCTTCGAGGTAGGGTATTCATTGATTCTCTTTTCTTTTATGTGAAAATATATTATTAGCATGTTTAATCCCACTGGATAATAATGGAATTGACATAATAAATATTTCAACCGGATAAATAAATTGATATCGATTGTATGTTATTGCCTCATGTTTTTCTAGATAGTGTGATATATATGCTTGCTTTGTTTTTCTGTTCGTTCTTGATCAAAATTGGTAAAGAACATAAATTTGGATTAATTGATAATTGTTTTGATAAAGATAAAGAGGAATGTAAACGAATTTGGTTCTTGTTGTAATTTGATTTTAATCAAATTAGTGCAGTAAGCATGTTTATTTATTTATGATAACTTACTGGTTAGGTTTCCCAAATTTGGAAACTACGAATAATAAATCAGTTAACCCAAGATGGATTAAATAACTAATTGTTTGATAATCCCTTAAAGGGTTATGAGTTACCCTCTTGATTATTAAAGGGCCAAGTGCCCAATTAAATGTGGTGTTTGTTTTCCTCATGTTTGTGTTGTGATGTGATCCTGGATGACTATTGTGATATGTGGGGGCATGGAGGTTTTTGGTTTTGGTAGCAGATGATGCTTAGAGTGGCGAGATGCATCAGTTTATGCATATGGGTGTCAGGGAGGACACCAGGGATGATGGAATGGAGTGGATGTGATTGTTGGATGCTTGGTAATTTTTATTGGTTGTTTATCTTCTTTACTTTTCCCCACTACTCAAGGGAGCTGGTCTTTCTTACCCTTCTCCCGAAAGAGGCGAAGACACATGGGGTATGCCACGTGCTTTCCATGTTTAGATACTCAAGGGGGAATGGGTCTACACTATTTCTATAGGCGGCAAAGACTCGACCAGTAGTACATCTACTCACCGGGTTGAGCCCCCTTGTGTTTAGTAGCATAGAATTCTTTTCTAGAATGCCTGGGAATATGGGAAAGTAATTATGTAATTAATATTTAAATAAATGGTGTTAACCCATGGGGATGGAGATGCTGGAACATAATGACGAGGTTGTAATTTTTGAAGGAACAGTTGAATTTGGGTGTGATGCTAATGAAATTTTAATGTGGAATTGTTCATGGTTAATTAATGTTTAAAGAATTAATTAACTTAAAGTGGAACTGATAAAAAGGGAATGATGTAATCTAATAAAGCTCTTTAAATGTTTGTGTGCTTATAGGATACCTAGTCTTAGAAGTAACAGCCCGGAGTCTGAGAGATGTTAGCTGTAGTTGTGTCTAAGACTTGGTAATGCCCATAGTGTGGTTGTGAGTTATAATATATCTTGTAATTTTTGTGTTTATATATGCTACTCCACCATCTCAGTAAGGGAAACTGACACCCCGGGGATTCTGAACCCTGGGGGGTGTTTTCCTCAACATTTCGGTGGGAGGAAGAATGGATGACTACCCCCTTTGGTTCTGATCTCTTCTCTTGGTAGTTACTTGTGCTGATAGGAACATTGGTTAGTTTTCCCCATATATGTGTATAGAGGGTTGTAATGGCTTGTGGTTATTCACACACATATATTCTGGATATAGTTTTCTATGTACTACTATAGGTGTAACGTGTGTAGGCTGTGATGTCATGAGGATCCTTACTCGGTGTATGGGCTGTAATGGCTTGAGGTATAATACCCGACGTATGATACACATTATGCGAGCTGTGGTGGCTCCCGAAAACTACCTGGTTACTTTTGGTTGTGAGGATGGTGTGGTGCTTTGCCCAGGTGTCTTTGGGAAATCCTTTGTGGAGCACGAGGTGCATATTGTGGTGCTTCACCCAGGTGTCTGCGAGCAAGCCTTTTTGGAGAGAGATGCTTAGGACGTGCGACGTTGGGGAAAAGCGGAAAACCAGTGGGGAAGTATTAGCGGGGTACCCTTGATATTCTTTATTATATGATATATTCTTTTATGCGTTACTTGGTGAGAGTAGCCATGGTGAGGTTGGGAACTTAGTATACCTGTTTAGGTGATGAGTTAGTTTCACTTGTTGTTCATTGTGCTTTATCATACTTTCTTTACTTTTGCACAAGAGGCTTCGAGGAGGATCCTACTGAGTATACTGTTATAATCACCCTATGTATATATAAACTGTTTTTCAGGTCACTTGGAGCAGGTTGGATATCAAGATGGATTCTACTAGCTTGGAGTTGTAGGATATGTATGGGCTTGTGGTTGCTACTGTTTTTTACTTTCTTTTGGGTACTTGTAGTTTTTTCCTTCCAGTTATAGTACTTTTTCATGACATTTCATATATGAACATGGGTTTATTTTATATTCCAATTCTGAGTTGGATTTGATTGGTGTCTATCTTATCTCTCTCTTCTGCATGTGTTCTCTTAGAGGGTAATGCCTCCCATCTGTGTGTTTATTATACCCTCGGTTCTAGTCGCCAACCCGGGGCCTACTGGAGGCGGGACTCGGGGGTCATTATCTCCCTTCTCACATTGCCGACCCAGGATGGGTACACTTTGTGGGGAGGGGGTCATGACAGAGTGGTATCAGAGGTCTGGTTGAGGGATAGGATGGAGTTTGGAGTTAGGAATAGGTGAGGTTGCATGGGTTGGTAGGGAAACAGTGTCATTCATGTTTATCAAGTGAGGTAAACACTGGAGACCGGCTGAGACATAGGTGTTTAGGGCCCCTATGATCTGATGTATGGACCTTTAAGTTTACAATGGATACTAAACAAGGTGATACTAGTTACATGGTAGATACCTAGGAAAGGATCATGCATCATTATTCTTTGTTCCTATGTTTGAATGGGTAGACCTTGGGGTAGGTTAACCTAAAATGAATGAAAGAAAACAATAAATTAATTAATGTTGAGTCTTCCATATTCCAGGCTCAGGAACTCTAATGGTTGTTATTTTACAGGTATGGCTCTAGGTCGGCGTCCTCGTCGGGTTTTCATAGAAAATGTCCAGCTAGCTATTCCAGCAGATCACTGCAGGGTAGAGGTTGATGACGACGACACTTGGAGGAAGACACTCCGAGAGTTTCAGCGCCAGAGTCTGCAGAAGTATGAGGGATTCGTTTCAGATGCAGTCATGGAAGACTAGTTAGAGAAGGTCGAGATCGTCTTTAGTTTGATTCATGCTTGGAATGAGCATTGGGTGTCCTTGGTTGTGACGATTCTATGTGGAGCAGCGAGGCAGTGGTGGTTCTTATTCCTTAGGGATCGTGAGGAGTCATCAATCTCATGGGAGGAGTTTCGATATAGGTTTAGAGTCGAGTTTCTTTCTTCGACTGCGAAGGCGTCCAGACTCCAGGAGCTTCTTACCCTTCAACAGGGGATCTCCAGTGTTCGAGAGTTTGGAATCCATCTTAGGAACCTTTTATGATATGCTTCAGACCTATTACCAGATGAGGAGGCCAGGGCGAGGCATTTCGAGGAGGCTTTGCATCCATAGATCCAGTGCCAGGTCACCCCATTTATGCTGAAAATATATCTTGAGGTACTGGAGAGGGAAGAATTTGTCAAGAGTACTTTGGCAAGGACTGGATCATCACGAGAGGGGAATCGACATGATTCCTCATGAAGCAGAGCTATGGTCTGGGGTTCCCGATTTTCAGGGTAGAAGAGTTTTCGTTCAGCCGGGGGTAGGTCCCAGCCCTTCACATCTCGTTTCTCTAGAGGCAGTAACTCTCAGGCCTATGCCAAGGGATCAGATGCTTGTTTTTCTTATGGTGATTGTGGCCATCAGCAACGGGAGTGCCCGGCCTTTCAGAGCAGTCACTGTGCACCGGGAGCTATACTCCAGGTTCCTCCATTGAGGCAGTTCCAGTCGAGGCAGAAGCAGCCGGCTGCACAAGATTTATATCAGCAGATGGTAGATGGGGCAAGTAGAGTACATCCACATGACACTCCTCTTCCTCAGAGAGTAGAACGTGGTCGTGGTGGTGGTCATCATCAGGGTCAAAGAGGTCGTGGAGTAGGTCGTGGTCAGCTTCATGCTCTAGCGTTGCCAGCTCCAGGCGAGCCAGATGTCGTTCAAGGTACCCTTTGCTTGTTTTCTACCTTGGTGTATGCCTTGTTTGATTCAGGAGCAACACAATCCTTCATATCACCTACCCTTGTCCATGCTTTGGGACTTGAGGTAGAGAGGCTTCCAGTGCCCTTAGCATTGACTATGCCAGTTGGAGGTCGAGCTGACTTGTTTGAAGTATATAGATATTGTGAGCTAGTGTTGGGACAACACTGCTCTTGGGTATATTTCCTATGTTTATGAATACAACCATATGATGTCATCCTTGGCATGGATTGGTTGTATTCGGTGCAGAATATCATGGATTTCTTCAGAAAAAAGGTCATTTTCATTGGTGCAGATGGACAGAAAGTGGTGTTTGTTGGTGAGCGAGACCCTCGGATGGGTCATAGGCGTGTTCCATCCTTATCATCCATGATGGCTGAGTTGATGTTGAGTTCTTCATAGGTTCATCAGTTGGCATTTCCTAGGGTCGTAGATGAGTACCTTGATGTCTTTACATAAGAGGTTGTAGCATTACCCCCTCGACGAGAGATCAAGTTCAGGATTGAGCTACAGCCAGGAGTGTCTCCTATCTCTATGTATCCATATAGGATGGACCCTTCTGAGTTATGAGAGCTACTTATACAGCTTGATGGTCAGTTGCAGTGCGGTTTTGTTCGGTCAAGTGTGTCACCATGGGGTGCACCAGTTTTGTTCATGAAGAAGGCTGATGGCAGTTTGCAGTTGTGTGCCGATTATCGTCACTTAAATAAAGTGACAATAAATAATCGCTATCCACCTCCTATGAATTGATGATTTATTCGATCAACTGAAGGGTGCAATTTGGTTCTCAAAGATCGACTTGCGGTCGGGATATCATCAGATGCGTGTGAAGGATGAGGATATTCTGAAGACTGTTTTCCGTCGTCGTCGTGGGCATTATGAGTTATTTGTAATAACATTTGGTGTGACAAATTCTCCAGCCGTATTCATGGGATTGATGAATGCTATGTTCCGTGAGTTCCTGGACAAATTCGTGGTAGTCTTCATCGACAACATCCTTGTGTACTCCACATCAGAAGAGGAGCATGCAGCGCATCTATGAGCCATTTTGGGAGTTCTTCACCAACATCAACTATATGGGAAGTTGTCGAAGTGTGAGTTTTGGGCTCAAGAAGTCCGTTTCTTGGGGCATGTTGTTTCCCAATAGGGAGTAGCTATGGATCCATCGAAGGTAGAAGCAGTTGTGTCTTAGGCAGCCCCCAAGATAGTGTCTGAGGTGTGAAGTTTCCTTGGTCTCGCAGGCTACTACAGGAGGTTCATAGCCAATTTATCATGAGTTTCGACTCCTCTGATAGCTTTGGCCAGGAAGAATTAGGCATTCATATGGACTGATCAGTTTCAGACAACATTCGAGTATCTAAAGGAGAAGTTAGTAAGTGCTCCAGTCCTTTGTCTTCCAGCTGAGGGAGTCCAGTTTGATGTTTTCTACGATGTTTCACATCTGGGGTTAGGTTGTGTTCTCATGCAGAATAGGTTAGTTATTTCTTATGGGCCTCGACAGTTGCATCCCCATGAACGCAACTATTCCACCCATGATCTTGAGTTGGTAGGCGTGGTGTTTTCTCTGAAGTTGTGGAGACATTACCTCATTGGTGAGCACTTTGTGGTTTTCACTGATCATAAGAGTTTGAGGTATGTTTTCTCTCAACGTGACTTGAACTTACGACAGCATCAGTGGATGGAGTTTTTATAGGAATACGACTTCAAAATATCATATACACCTGGAAAAGGGAATGTTGTAGCTGATGCGCTGAGCTGAAAGTCACGTAGTGATGTTGTGCATGAATCCGGATATTCATGGAGAGTAATGGAAGAATTGTCAGTAGTGCATCTTGATATGGGAGAAGTTGGGGTAGAGGTTGTCTTTTTTAGATAACGGTACAGTCATCCCTGGTGTAGAAGGTAGAAGAGTCCCAGTTGGGAGATCTATAGGTGGAGTTTTGGAGAGACCGAGTTGTTTGTGGTGAGGCCCCTGATGGTTGGTCGGAGGAAGAACAACACCGAGTGTTGTATCATGGAATGATTTTTGTTCACTTGACGATGCGCGATACGGTTCTCCGAGAGTTCCATAGTTTTCCCTTAGCAGTACATCCTGGCGTGACAAAGATGTACCGATCCTTGAGGAGTCAGTTTTGGTGGCCTGGGCTGAAGCGTGTAGTTGCGGAGTTTATGTCTCGATGTTTAGTCTGCCAAAAGGTGAAGGTCGAACACCGTGTTCCTGGTGGTATTCTCCATCCATTAGATATTCCTTAGTGGAAGTGGGAGGACATCTCAATGGACTTTGTTACAGGTTTACCTCGAGCTCCGGGAGGACATGATTCTATTTAGATGGTAGTGGATCGTTTAACAAAATCGGCCCACTTCATAGTGATCAGGGAGTTGAGATCAATGGAAGTTTTGTCAAGGAAGTATCTAGAGGATGTGGTGAGACTTTATGGAGTCCCTAGGATGATCATTTCTGATCAAGATCCTCATTTTACCTATAGGTTATGGAGGGTTCTCCAACATTATTTTGGTTCTCACTATGCCTTAGCACTGCTTTTCACCCTCAAACAGATGGTCAGACAGAGTGAACCATCCAGACTCTTGAAGACATGTTACACTCTTATGTTCTTGATTTTGGAGGTTCATGGATGAGTCACTTACCCTTGGTGGAGTTCTCTTACAATAATAGTTTTCACTCCACCATCAATATTCTGTCGTTTTAAGCCTTATATGGCCAGCCTTTCCGTTCTCCATTATGCTGGACTGGGGTCAGAGAGTCAGAAATTCTCAGACTGGAACTAGTGAAAAATACAACAAAGATGGTTCAGGTTATTCGTGAGAGGATGAAGACATCACAAGATCGTCAGAAATCATATGCGGATCAAAGGAGGAGACCCATGGAGTTTAATGTTGGGGATCATGTGTTTCTGAAGGTTGTTCCTCGTCGTGGGCAACGAAGGTTTGGTCATGGAAGTAATCTTTCTCCCCGGTTTTTTGGCCCTTTCGAGGTGTTAGCTCGTGTTGGAGCTATGGCGTATCGAGTAGTACTTCCCCCACAGATGAGTCAGATACATGATGTTTTCCATGTATCATAGCTCCGTCATTATCTTCATGATGACTCCCACATTATCGATTGGGGAGAGATCGATGTTGATGATGATGCAACCTTTGAGGAGCGACCTGTGGAGATCCAAGATCGCAAGGAGAAGGTGCTGCACGGGTGTTCTATCCCCTTAGTTCGTGTCTTGTGGCGACACGGTGGCATGGAGGAGAGTACCTGGGAACGTGAGTCACAAATACGTGCTCAATACCCAGAGTTGTATGATGCTAAACTCTTTTCATGTAATGATGTTTCCTTTGTGGTTAGACCTTTCATGTTTTATTTATGAATTTCTTTTGTTGCTTTTGTGGCTTGCTCTATTTTGAGAGGTATCTCGATGGGTGGTTGTTCGGACCCCGTTTCTTTTTTTTGTCTCTTTAGGTTGGTTTTGAATTCTCAGGTATGAGAATGTTTTGAAAGGTATCTGATGTAATGTCCCGGACCTCTCCGGTCCATTACTTTGTGAAAATTGGGGTTAGGAAGATGCCGTGTGAGTTTCATGGGAGAAGGATTTAATTGATGGGATAGAGGGAGTAATTATAAGATAATAATGGGAGTCAATAATAATAATAATTATTAATGATAATGATGGTGACCCATTGATGAAATTGAAATAGGATTTATTACTATTAAATAATAATGGTAATGGTGGATTTTAGTGTGTGATTAATTAAATGGAATGGTTTTAATTTAATATGATAATAACCATGGTCAACCAATTTAATGGAATTAAATTAGAACATTAATGATGGGTGTTATTATTATTAATTTTATTAATAATAACTTTTAAGTGAGAAAGGAGTTGGGGAGTGAGGGCATGGAGTAATGGCCAAGGGGAGGCGCCACTTTTGGTGGAGTGGGAGAAGAAATCTTGAATGGAAAAGTTTGATTGGAGAGAGAGTGCGAGAATTAAATGGGGAAGTAATAAAAGAAAAAGAAAAAAATCAATTAAGGTGAAAGGGAGTGAGGCGCACCAAATTGGAGAGAGTGGTACGTGACTTTGGGTATTTGAAATAATTCAATTAAAATAATAATAATATAATAATCATATTATTGTTTTTGTTGATAAAACACTTTTTCGACCGTAACTTCTTTGTACGACCTCGGTTTTACGAACCATCAGTGGCAGTGCGACCCTGACTTCGAGACGGAAATTATGATTCCAATATTGGATGCCTTTTTTCAGGTTTTTGGATCGGGTACTCGAAGCGCTTGGAAAATAATAGATTTAATATTATTATTAAATCTTCGACCTACCATAACTCACACGTGCGACGTCCGATTGACGTCTCATCAGTGGCGATGTGGTCCTATCATTAATATGATCAATTAAAGACTAATGTGAAATATTAAATTATGGTTTGTGGCTTGGGTCCATGAAACACCCAATATTATTATTATTATTATTATTACGGGATCTTGCATCCAACATATCTCTCTCATACGGTGTTGGAATGGCGAATCGTCTGTGACGTCGCAACCCTAAAATTAAGATGGATGATTAAAATACCATAAATCTTATATTAATTATTCCTATGGCTTGGGATGTTTTTACTTGGTCAAACTGTGTGGGTTAATGCAATCATCTTTTAATGGGGAATTAAGCCTATCTTAAACCGTCGCCCCATTAAATCTTCAAAAGGGACAAGATATCATCTCCCCTTGTCCTTTCTCTTTGTTCTCAGCTATGAGATTCTAGAACCTTTAAATCCTTACCTTAGTAGTTGTACAATCAAACTTTACTCCTCAGATCGGTTTCACTCTATTTTGATGCAATCGACCAGTATCGATCAACCCTCGAAATAAGGTATGTTTTATAGTCATTCCTTTAAGATCATCTTCTTTGGTTTCTCCCTCCCATATTAAAGCATGTAATATCCATGCTTCTAATGGGGTTTTTATTGGGGTTTGTATGGAGCGGTTGTTCCGTGGCATCCTCGGGTGGATGCAGTTAGTGCGAGAGGAGGATCGTGACACATTGTGTGGATAAAGAACGTCAAGAACTCTTCGAGGTAGGGGATTATTTGCTTCTCTTTTCTTTTATATGCAACTATATTGTTAGCATGTTTAATCCCACTGGATGACAATGGAATTGACATAATAAATATTTCAACCGGATAAATAAATTGATATCGATCGTATGTTATTGCCTCATGTTTTGCTAGATAGTGTGATATCTATGCTTTATTTGTTTTGATGTTCGTTCTTGATGGAAATTGGTAAAGAATGTAAATTGGGATTAATTGATAATTGTTTGGATAAAGATAAAGAGGCATGTAAACGAATCTGGTTCTTGTTGTAATTTGATGTTAATCAAATTAGTGCAGTAAGCATGTTTATTTATTTATGATAAATTACTGGTTAGGTTTCCCAAATTTGGAACCTATGAATAATAAATCAGTTAACCCAAGATGGATTAAAGAACTGATTATTTGATAATTCCTTAAAGGGTTCTGAGTTACCCTCTTAATTGTTAAAGGGCCAAGTGCCCGATTAAATGTGGTGTTTGTTTTCCTCCTGTTTGTGATGTGATGTGATCATGGATGGATGTTGTGATATGTGGGGGCATGGAGGTTTTTGGTTGTGGAAGTAGATGACACTTAGAGTGGCGAGATGCATAGGTTTATGCATATGGGTGTCAGGGAGGACACTAGGGATGATGGAATGGAGTGGATGTGATTGTTGGATGCTTGGTAATTTTGATTGGTTGTTTATCTGCTTTACTTTTCCCCACTGCTCAAGGCAGGTCTTGCTTACCCTTCTCCCAAAAGAGGTGAAGAAACGCAGGGTATGCCACGTGCTTTCGGTGTTTAGCTTCTCAAGGGGGAATGGGTCTATGCTATTGCTATAGGCGGCAAAGACTCGACGGGTAGTACATCTACTCACCGGGTTGATCCCCCTTGTGTTTAGTAGCATAGAATGCTTTTCTAGAATGCCTGGGAATATGGGAAAGTAATTCTGTAATGAATATTTGAATAAATGGTGTTAACCCATGGGGATGGAGATGCTGGAACATAATGATGAGGTTGTAATTTTTGAAGGAACAGTTGACTTTGGTGTGATGCTAACGAAATTTTAATGTGGAATTTTTCATGGTTAATTAATGTTTAAAGAATTAATTTACTTATAGTGGAACTGATAAAAAGGGAATGATGTAATCTAATAAAGATATTTAAATGGTTGTGTGCTTATAGGATACCTAGTCTTAGAAGTAGCAGCCCGGAGTCTAAGAGACGTTAGCTGTAGTTGTGTCTAAGACTAGGTAATGCCCATACTGTGGTTGTGAGTTATAATATATCATGTACTTTTTGTGTTTCTATATGCTACTCCACCCTGTCAGTAAGGGAAACTGACACCCCGAGGATTCTGAGCCCTAGGGGGTGTTTTCCCCAACATTATGGTGGGAGGACGAATGGATGACTACCCCCTTTGGCCCCGCTCTCTTCTCTTGGTAGTTACTTGTACTGATAGGCACATTGGTTAGTTTTCCTCATATATCTGTATAGAGGGTTGTAATGGATTGTGGTTATTCACACACATATATTCTGGATATAGTTTTCTATGTACTACTATAGGTGTAACGTGTGTAGGTTGTGATGGCTTGAGGATCCTTACTCGGTGTATGGGCTGTAATAGCTTGAGGTATAATACACGACGTATGATACATGTTATGCGAGCTGTGGTGGATCCCGGAAACTACCTGGTTACTTTTTTTTGTGAGGATGGTGTGGTGCTTCGCTCAGGTGTTTGCGGGTAAGCCTTTGTGGAGCACGAGGTGCATATTGTGGTGCTTCACCCAGGTGTCTGCGGGCAAGCCTTTTTGGAGAGAGATTCTTAGGACGTGTGATGTTGGAGAAAAGTGAAAAACCAGTGGGGAAGTAGTTGCGGGGTACCCTTGATATTCTTTATTATATGATATATTATTGTATGCGTTACTTGGTGAGAGTAGCCATGGTGAGGTTGGGAACTTGGTATACCTGTTTAGGTGACAAGTTAGTTTCACTTGTTGTTCACTGTGCTTTATCATGCTTTCTTTACTTTTTCATGAGAGAATTCGGGGAGGATCGTACTGAGTATACTGTTATACTCACCATATGTATATATAAACTGTTTTTCAGGTCACTTGGAGCAGGTTGGATATCAAGCTGGTTTATACTAGCTTGGAGTTGCAAGAGCTGTTCAGGCTTGTCGTTGCTTCTATTTTTTACTTTATTTTGGGTACTTGTAGTTTTTCCCTTCCAGTTGTAGAAATTTTGCATGACATTTCATATATGAACATGGGTTTCTTTTATATTCCAATTCTGAGTTGGAGTTAATTGGTGTCTATCTTATCTCTCTCTTCTGCATGTGTTCCCTTATAGGGTAATGCCTCCCATTTGTGTGTTTATTATACTCTCGGTGCTAGTCTCCAACCCAGGGCCTATTGGAGGCGGGACTCGGGGGTCATTATCTCCCTTCTCACATTGCTGGCCTAGGAGGGGTACACTTTGTGGGGAGGGAGTTGTGACATAAGAAATTTTGAATCTGAGGGATGATATGAAAAAAGGGATAAAAGTCATTAGAGGAAGTATTTCTTAAGAGTGAAGTTACAAATATTTAACAAACCCATTAGGGGGTTAAATTATGCAGGGCCACTTAAGGGCATTGGATGCATAGTCAAATAATAACATCTTTTGGCTGACATGTCCGTTATGTAGACTACTTATGCAAGGCCACCAAGGGGCACATGTTGCATAGTCAGGCAAAATAACTCTCAGAAATTTTACTTTTCTATTGCTAAAAATCCAATGGAAGTTTATAGAGATTTAAATTTTCCAAAGCATAGAGTTTTTTGTATGGAGAGGGGTGCTTGAATATGGAGAGGATATTTCCAATCAAGATTGTCAAAGAATTGGATGAATGTCACTCCTGCGAAGGTCTGACCCAAACATAGGGAAGGGAAATATAAACCATGGACTTGAATACTTTCAGATCATGAAAAAGAGTATGGGACAAATATGTTAAGGATGGCTATTTTTTACAGATCCCTGCATATTGTCGTTAAGACCAATAAGGACAAAAGAGGTTTTCCTCCCAAGAATGAAATTACCACTATTTAACAAACCCGTTAGGGGGTTGAATTATGCAGGGCCATTTAAGGGCATTGGATTCATATTCAAATAATAGTATCTTTTGGCTGACAGGTCCGTTATGTAGACTACTTATGCAAGGCCACCTAAGGGCACGTGCTGCATAGTCAGGCAAAAGAATTCCCGGGTATCAAACATTTTGTGACCAGAAGTCAAGAAAAGGGTTATGGAGATCTAGAATTTTTTAAGGTTAGGAGTATGACACATCAAAATGGGCATTTTCCAATGCATGAAGGAGATACACAGACCAATGCTAACCATAATCATGTTGTGGCTGGTTCCTGAATTGAGGTGTTGGACTTCACTACGTATCCTATAAGGATGGGAATCAAGCCATACGTAGTTCTTGAAATATAGTTTAACGTCATGTGGGATGAGAGTGTAGGAGATCTTAGTTTAGGGTCATAGAGCTCATACCATAATGAGGAATACACATTGTGTGTTTTATAAACCTGATGTGAATAAAGACTAGGTTTTTCATACCACATTCATATTTTCACAGGGGGACTTTTCAGCCAAGGGACTGAAAGTGGAATTTGGGGTTAGGTCAAGAGACTTGGGGATGGATTTGAGGGATTCTCAAACATTCCTACGTATCCCATAAGGATGGGAATCAAGCCATACATAGTTTTTTAAATGCCCTCTGTACAGATTTGGTTCGTACAAGTGAAGGGTGAAAGGGTACTTTAGTGCAATGATGGTTTGACCCAAGATTAAAAGTTCAGGCATTACCATGTATGCATGTAGTCTTTGAAATATGACATGATTGGAGATCAATGTCAATGATGATTCCCTATCAGGTGAGGGACAATGGGGGACTATATAGTTTAACGTCATATAGCAAGGACGATGGTGCTGCATAGTTTAGTGTCATCTAGAAGGGACAAAATGGACGTACACATTTTAACGTCATGTGGGACAAAGGTGAACCAATGTAAAGATATTGGTTTTGGACTGCTTCATAGATCAACATCGTATGAGAAGAAGGTGAAACAAGGTGAATAGATTGGTTTTGGGCTGCTTCACAGATCAACATCGTATGAGACAGAGGTGAACCGACGTGAAGAGATTGGTTTTGGGCTGCTTCACAGATCAACATCATATGAGATGGAGGTGAACCGACGTTAAGAGATTGGTTTTGGGCTTGAACCTTGGGAGGTTGCCTACGTACCCAGCCTAGAAGGCAAGGATCAAAGTCCGCATAGTTCGATTGAAGAATGAATTGGTGATTGAGTTGTACTTGAGAATAACAACCTAAAGATGGTGTTGGAACTTATGCATGGTTAGCGTCCCATATAGGGTGTTATGATTGAAGCTTACTCTAAGCTCACATGAGTCATGATCGGTGTGAGAAAAAAGAGGTAGCAATAACCCTAACGATGCACAGTTTAATGTCATGTAGGACATATAAGGGACTAGACACAGTTTAATGTCATGTTGGACAATAAAGGGACTGTGTAGTTTAAAGTCTTACTGTAAGGACTATGGAGACTGTGCAGTTTAAAGTCTTGCATTAAGGACTATGGGGACTGTGCAGTTTAAAGTCTTGCAGTAAGGACTATGGGGACTGTGCAGTTTAAAGTCTTGTAGTAAGGACTATGGGGACTGTGCAGTTTAAAGTCTTGTAGTAAGGAATATAGGGAATGTGCATTTAAAAGTCTTATAGTAAGTAATAAAGATGTATCTGGCATTGGTTGGAGTTGTAATGAGTTCTCCATCCATTGAGATTAAAGAATAAGCTCCATTGGAGTAGACCTTATGTATTGAGTAAGGTCCTTCCCACTTTGACTCAAGATTTGGAGGTTTCTTTCCTGTTATCATGGGAGTTATGAGGACTAATACCAATTCTCCTTGAATTAATGAATGAATATGGACTTTTTTGTTGAAATCTCGTGCTATTTGATTCTGATAGACTTACAAGTGGTGCAGGTTGTACAATATTTTTTCATCTAATCATTCCAATTCATCCAATCACTTTTGAGATTGTTCATCTATATATGACTTATCACAAATGGATACTCTGAGCGAGGGTGATTGAACCTCAATGGGAAAGACTGCTTCTGTTCCATATACCAATGAATATGGAGTTGATCGCGTAGCGGTGCGGGTGGTGGTCTGATAAGCCCATAAATCATGAAAAAGTTTATCAGTCCATGATTTATTATCTTTATCCACCATCTTTTGCAGTATGTTTGAAAGAGTCTTATTGAAGACTTATATTTTTCCATTGGTCGCTGCATGATACCTAGATTAATGGTTGGATTTGATGTTGTATTCTTGATACAACTTTCTTACCTCGGATGAATAGAAGTTGGTGCCATTGTCCATCAATATGGTATGAGGGACACCAAATCTGGTAATGATGTTAGACTTGATGAAGCTAACAATGATTTTAGAACTAACTTCTTTGAGAGGTATTTCCTCTTCCCATTTGAAAAAGATGTCAGTAGCAGTAAGAATATACTTAAACTGCTTGGATGTAGCCGAAGGGTAAGGTCCTACTACATCCATTCCCCATGTGGAAAATAGCCATGAGTATTTAGTTGTATGGAGAAAATCTGGGGTTTGATGAATGAAATTGGCATATACTTGTCAAGAATGACACTTCTTAGTGAAATCAACACAATATTGTATCATTGAAGGCCAGAAGTATCCAAGTCTTCGAATTTTATCAGATAGTCTATGTCCAAACTGGTGGGCACCACAGACTCATGCATGTACTTCTTTCATGACAGCCATTGTCTCTTCATCATCAATATATCTGAAGAGAATTCCATCAAAACCTTGCTTTTAGAGAATTTTTTCTAGGTGATCTAGGCTATCATAAAGAGTAAAATTGACCACACGTCACCAGACTTATTCTTTCCCAGCTCTATCAGGTGGGAGTGTTCCATTTTGAAGGTATTCCCTGATAGCTATCATCCATCCTGTAGTATGACCATATGGTTCAGAAATGGGACTAATTTCATTGATTTCCTCTATTCTGATTGGAACATAATGTGAAACTGTACGAAAGTGGGAAATACTGATGATTGTTTCATCCCGATTTGGATCTACCAGAGCTGTGGCTACATTAGCCAGTGCATCATCTTGAGAATTTTGTGATCACGGGACATAAGAAAATGTCGGTTCCGAAGGAAATTCTTCCATTAACTCTCTGATGTAATCATACAAAGGGATTAAATCTTCTTTTCTAATGGAATAGTCCCCATTGACTTGTTTGATTACCTAACCTTTAAGTGATTCACTTGTGCCTAAAGCGCCAACTCCAATCCTGCGATGAGAGCTTGATATTTTTCTTCATTGTTTATACTGCCTTCTAACAATAAGAAGGAATAGGGTAACACTGCCTTTTCTGGGGAAATAAGTACAATTCCTAACCCAACTTTGTTGAATTTAGGATCTTCCATTTTCTTCCCTGTTGGACTTTTGGAAGTACCATCAAAGTACATTTCCCATGTTTGAAGATTATCTTGAATAGAGAAGACTTCCTCATCAGGAAGTTCAATATCTAAATATGTATCTTCTACTGAAGGGTGTTCAGCAAGGAAATCAGCCAGAGCTTGGCCCTTTATTGCCTTTTGAGACACATACTGGATATCAAACTACTGCAAAATAACTTCCCACCTTACCAGATGTCCTGTAAGCATTGGACGACTAAGGATAAATTTGAGCAGGTTATTTTGAGATACCAATTGGACCTCATGATGTTGTAGGAAGTGTCTCAATTTCTGAACTGCAAAGATTAATGCTAGGCCACACTTTTCAATACTTGAATATCAAGTTTCTGCCTCAATCATAGTCCGACTAAGATAGTAAAGGTTTTTTTCATTCCCATCATCATTCTTTTGGGTGAGGAAGGCACCCAATGATATCTCTAAAGATGTCACATAGAGGATAAGTGTTATTCCTTCAACAGGTGGCATTAATACCAGTGGACTCAAGAGATATTTCTTGAGGATATCAAATGTATCGTGGCAATCTTCGGTCCATTGGTAGGTGACTCCATTCTTCATTAATTTTGTGAAGGGTAAACATTTTCCTGCCAGATTGGAGATGAAACACCGAATATAGGCCAAGTGTCCTTGAAGTCCTCTCAATTACTTCAAATTTTGAGGAGGTGACATACCAAGGATTGATTTTGTCTTCTCAGGATCAACTTTGATACCATGATGGCATAAAACAAAGCCAAGAAATTTTCCTGAGGTTACCCCAAAATCACATTTCAAGGGGTTCATCTTCAAATTGTGTTGTCGAAGTTTATGGAATATGATTTCCAAATCATCCAAGTGATTAGAATGTTGTATGGATTTAACCACCAAATCGTCCACATAACATTCAACAAATTTCCCTAAAAAGGGTTTGAAGATACGGTGCATGGCACCTTGATATGTTGAACCAACATTTTTTAGGCCAAATGGAATTACCCGATAGAAAAACACACCTTTAGGGGATCTGAAGGATGTAGATTCTTCATATTCTGGAGCCATTCATATTTTAATATACCCAGAATATCCATCCATGAAGGAAAGTTCTTCATAGCCAGTTGTTGCGTCAATTAAGAGTTCTGTGATCGGAACTGGAAAATCATCCTTGGGACAATGCCGATTAAGATCTCTGAAATCAATACAAACTCTAATTTGTCCATTATTCTTTTTTACAAGGACAATATTAGCCAACCATTTGGGATATTGAACTTCTCTGATGAAGTTAGATTTTATAGGATTATCCACTTCAGCTTCAATTTTGGAGACATAAGTTGGGTGTGTTCTTCTGGCGGCTTTCTTGAATCCTCAATGTTCTTTTTGAAAACCCAAATGATGAGTAGAAACATCAGGATAAAGCCCTAGAATTTCTGTATAATTCCAAGAAAATATATCTCGATTTTTCTTTAAAAATGAAATATATTTCTTTCTCTTCAATATTCATGGCCACACTAATTAAAGTGGGGCTTGGATCTTCTTTTGTACCCAGATTTATTTCTCTGATTTCATCCACAGTGGTAGAGATACCTTCTTCAAATGCTGGAGGAGCATCCCTGAGATCTTCCTCTTCTTCTTCAATATGTGTTACTTCTTTTGTTTCTACTTGCATAGTAGATGATGAAGCAGAATTATCATGATTATGAGAGAAGTTAAAATTTGAACATCTTGAAGAAAAGGCTGCCATTTTTGACCCTATTGATGATGAAGGGTCTTCCTTGTGTAATAAAGATGAGATGATGGATTTAGAATCGACATCATCGTTCATCTCTGACATTGCTACAACTTCTTTTGGCCCGGTTGATGAAGTATAGAATTTCTGGATTTCAGCAGATGAAATGAAGACATATCCATTTGAGATTTCATCATTGCCTGGTGAATCAACAATTTCTACCATGCTGTCTGGATTAGTTGTCATAATTGACATTATGGAAGTTTACATAAGAGTATTTGTATTTGGGTCTATCCTGTCAATTTGACTGATAGGAAACACATAATTTGTACTCACATGTATGAATGGGTTTACTAGAATATTTTCCAAACCATATGGAGCATTAATTTTGGTAACCTCCTTTGTTGTGGATATCTCCTTTCCCTCCATGTGATAGAATTCTGCCTCAATGTATTGAGATTCACATGTTTTGAATGGGTCTTTATCACCATACAATTTCCCAATTTGACCATTGAAACAATATTTGAGACATTGATGGTATGATGAAGGTATAGCCACATGTTGATGTAGCCAAGGTCTTCCAAGAAAAATGTTGAAAGCTGTTTCATGACGAACAACCATGAAATCTGAATTGGACACAAGGTCTCCAAACTGAGTTCTGAGTGTAATCTCGCCCATAGGTTCTTGTTCATTTTTATCATATCCTTGCAACATCAAAGTATAAAGAGATAAATCAGATTTGGTGAGGCCCAATCGACGAAGTGTAAAAATAGGGATAAGTTTGACTCCTAAACCATTATCAATGAAAGATCATCGGATGTATACATCATTGACCTTGCCAGATAAATACAAAGGTCTAATATGTCCATTCATAACATCATCTTCATCTTCATCTGTAAAAGATATCACTGCATGACATTCTGCAGGATCATTCTCTATATGGTAGACTTCAGCCACAAAAAATTTAGTTTCAAATTCCTGAGGACTTGACAAAGCCTCAATGAGTGCCTCCCGAAGATCCTTTGATAGATTCAAGGTATCCAGAATTGATAACTTGGCCGGTACTTGGGAAAAATGTTTCAAGACATCATATTTTTGTTCCAAAGGTCTGCGTTTCCCAACAGGAACATGTGATTTCGCAGGTGCCTTAGAATTTGATGCTTTGGAAGTAGATGCATCTTGTATCAGGGTAATATTTGGAAATACTCCTGGATTTGGCAGATTAGACCGACTAGGTCTATTTATTTGCTGATAGGAAGAAGGTGTAACCACTAATTGATCCTCCAAAATAACTGTTCTAGGATTGAATCTGCCATGTGTGTAAGAACTTTCTTGTTCTTGTTGAGCCCATTGAAGGGATTTTCCATGAGTTTCTGCTAAATATACAATTCTAGCAGGGGTAGGATTGGAATAGTGGATTCTGAAATATCCATATCTTCCCCAATATCCTTGACCTATGGAACTCCCTCTAATTCCTCTGTTTGATATAGAGAACTCAGGCTCATTAAGATCTAAAATTAAACTGTCATACGAATCCATTAAGTGAATCATGTTAACAGAACTAAAGATCTACTCTTCATATGATGAAGATTCTGCCTGATTATCCAGTTTAGGTTGTTCCGTTTGGTGGGGAGGTGCCCATGCTTTTGAAGTAGATGGCATAAAATCTGCCAGAGTCAAAGATAATTTAGGCTTTGGCACAAACTCATCTTCTTCTAACCGATCTTCCTTCTTTGAATTATTCCGCCTCTTTATGGATTTTCCTTCTGACGAAGGGGGTTTTGCTATGGCATTCATAGCAGAAGACACAATTGGTTTCTTCAATTGTGTTCGTAAAATGGCATGAGTTAGGTTGATCATTTTCCTGACCATACAATCATCATATTTCTGTGCATTTTTGCTTTTGACTTCGTGACACTCGCCTTCTTCCTCTGGATCTGTAGCAGTAACACATGCTACCTAGGCTGAAGAACCTTTCAGTTTTACTTTTCTTGAGTCCACCATATTTTGTAGGAGGTCTTTAAAGACAAAACAATCTTGAATGGGATGCCCCAACATCTGATGAAATGGTCAATAGTTGGGAAGGTCTTCATCTCTTCCCTTGTTTGTCCTTTTAGGCCTTGGAAACTGAACCAAATTATTTTCCAGAGCTGAAATGAAGTAACCAGGAACTTTTTCATTTCAGAAAGAATAAACTTTGTTCTTTAATTCCTCAAATTGTTTTATTCTTTGATCTCTTTGATCATCTTGACGAAACGACCTTTGTTATTGATGCTCAGGAGGTGGATCCCTTCAATAAGATGAAGGTTTTGAAGTGGAAGCAGGTACATGTGCTTGTTTAAGTGTAATTTTAGTAGTCTCTGCTCTCCCCATTCTCCTTCCTGGAGCTGATGGAATTACAAAAGTTTTAGCCTTAGTCTCTATAAGAGAATCTTCGATCTGTTGAGCGATTGAAGTAAGGTCTCGAAACCCTCCTGTGTATTTCACAAGGATCAATGGTGTGTGTAATTTATCATGCAAATTTGACACACAGATTGGAAAAAATTCTTCTTGAGGGAGTTCTAAGCTTAAGAAATATGTTAATCCATTCTAGAGAGCAATGAAATCTGAAACTCTTTCATTTTCCCTTTTCTTACAATTTGTAAGATCAAAAACTGTTGCCTTTGGCAATGTTGAGCTAAATTTAAGAAGGAATCGTTGACGGAGATCTTCCCACCCGGTAATTGACCGGGATTTCAAGGTTGTATACCAGAAAAAAGTAGGTCCTTGTAATGACTTTACAAAACAACTGAGCTTAACTACTTATTTTTGTTGAGGAGTTCCCATCATAGGATCAAAACGAGAAACAAAATGTGTTAAGTGTTATTCTGGATCTCCCGAACCATTAAAAATTTGGAATGTGGTACTTGCAAAATTTTATGGGGGAGGAATTGCATCCACCCATTCAGGGTAATATCTCTTTTCTAGTTGAATTTATGCACTCTTTCCTTCCATAGCTTCCAACCTAGATGTTAATGACTCAATGGTAGCTATTAACTTTTGAGAAACATCTGGTTGAGCTTGGACCTGAGCAGGTGCAATAACTAGAGTTTGGATAGGTGTGGTGACTGGTACTGCAACTGATGGTAGTACTACCGGTTGTTGTTGTGCATGACCCATAGGATTGGACCTATGAGGGTGTACTTGTAAAGGAGGATATTCTTGATCCATCCCAATAACTGCAATGAATTCCCTTGACTGACTAACTCCATCACGCTTAGGAGGAAGACTACCTTGGATTAGTTCTGCATTTAACCTCCTTAACTCCTTCATTTCTTTCTCTTGTTGTGTGAACCTTTCCTATAATGAGAGTGATTGGCCTTATCTAGAGGTAGGGTGGGACGTAACTTGACTTTTACCCTTTTTTTTGGCATGTGCCTTTCTGGAGTATGGAAGGGCATTTCCCAAAGGAATATCTTGTCTCTGGTTAGCCCTCTGCCTTTTGGTATGCACACCTTCTTCATTTATTTCTGTGTGTATAGCTTCTTGAATAGGAACCTCCTCATCTGACTCCTCTGATTGAACCTCATATTCTGTGGGATCAGTGAAAATGGCATCGATGACATTTATCGATTCATAATGAATTGCATACCTTCTATCGGAATTTCTATAATATTTTCTTCTTCTATGTCCTTTATGAGACATTGCCTTTTGTTGAGTTGATCCCTCAGGAACATCTTGATGAATCGTAATTTGGAGGAAATCCCCTGAAAATTCGGCTCTACGTTCCTATTGTGGATTCTTCCCTAATTGAGAGAAGATTGACTTTTTCTGAGGAACAGATTGAGGATTTGAAAAAGTCCCCAGTCCGGTGGACTGGGGCTGTTCCTACTTTTCCTGCTCAACTCCTTGAATCCCATCTGTTGATCCCAAGGGTTGGGCTAAAAGAGTCCCTAGCCTAGAAAGCTGAGGTGGTTCTTGAGCTGCTATATCTGAGACTTTCTTAAAATCTCTCCTGATTTTGTGGACTTTAGTCCTGAAATTGGTCGGATGCATCAACCTACATCCACTCAAATCACCTGGCTCAAATGACTGTTGGATGATTTCTGACACTTATGTCACCTGATGATGCGCATGCTCTAAACAAGAAGCCTATTCGATATTCTCATTTTCTTGATGCAAAAGTAATTTTATAACTTGTTCTTTGTATGCCTAACTTTGGTAAGAACTAGTTGGGGCATGCTCTTGAGCAAGCCTTTGATTACACAAAAAACCAATTGGCTGTGGACGTACATGGGAAATAACATTGCATGATACCATTTTTGGCGGTCTTTGTTGACTGAAGAGTACAGTGAAATGCAGTGCTCCATGAACACCTCATCCCCTGATATGAATACCATATGGGGCATTGGTAATTAACTGGCGCAACCTTTGTAGTGCGCCAAAGCATGCACGTTGAAGGGCTCTCTACTGATTTTCAACCTTTGGATGTCGAGAAACTGAGAGATATGACAAGTCAATTTGGTTTTGTAACCCTTATATTATCTTAACATGATTTTCATATTCATCATAAGATAATATTTTCTTTTTCAAGTGACAAAGAGTTTTCCACATGTTGAGACAAATATCGTGAATACAATCTCCCATCAACATTTCTGGAATATCATATTGAGAGTCAGCCAAAGGCCAAAACATTAATGGTACTTCACCTTTCGCCAGTTGTTTTCTCATATTCATCACTTCCTCCTTATCATCCGATGAATATTATTCTACCTGATTAGACCAAAGCTGGTGCTTATTTGTTGCTTAATCAGATTCAACAAGACTGTCAGAGAATTCATTTATCAAATTAGAAGATGAATGACCTAGGGGTGGTTCGGAGAATGACCTACACCCTAGGCTATCTTCTGATTGAGAAAATATTTCACCTGCTAGCGGTAAAGCATCAGACATGATTGGATTCACATTTTCAATTACCTCAAGATAAGAGGGCTTTCTCGTTACTGTATTGTCCTTTGAAGAATTTTCCAGGAAATTCAAATTACTATTGCAAAGAGGACTTTCACAGCTAAATTCATCATCATGGGGAGGACCACCATAGTGGGTTACAGCAAAAGATGAAACCTTTTTCTCCTTGATCTTCTGGCCACACAGAGGGTTATCGTGGCTCTCATCTGAAGATGATACTTCGAGATTGACCGAACTGTCATGAAGCAAGCCTTCATGAGGAAGTGTCTGATGAAGACCTTCGGAATTATTGTTCCCACTATTGGGAAATGAGAGAGTATAATCTTGAGTTTCAATAGATAATTTTCTGAGGGCTTCAAGAACTCCATCATCGAGCAAGACCTTATTACAGATTGGATCTTGATTTCTCAACTGTGATGAATGAGTCTTTTTCTTATACGCCTTCTTACTCACTTTGGAAACCAATTGTTGATGAAAGTGGTTATTATGGGCAGGTTTATGTGCCTGCTCGTGAGAAATGGTCAGGTTAGGTTGATTATCTCCATTCAAATCGGGTGTATGTGCCTGATTTGATTGTCCGTATGACATGGGGGAGTATGACCCACAACCCTCTTGGATTTAAACATAGGTTTGTATCTTTTATGAAGTGACATTTTGATGATTCACTCCACTGATAGGGATAGATTTATGATTCCTTCCTTGTAATGCTGCTGAAGTTGTTATAATATTCTGACAGGCATCCAGAATATGGGCAGAAATTTTCTTCTTCTCTTTCACCATTGTCAGAATATGCTTGGTGACTTCATCTACCGGAATGGAAATATACATCCATTCCGTGTCTGGAGTAGGTGTATGTGCCTTCACCTGTACTCCTTTTCCTATCAATGAATTCTGACAGTACTCATGTGCGGGGGAAGAAAATTGTGTCTGCCTCCTTCTTGTCATTGGAGCTTTCCAATTGACATCTTCGGGTGCTACCAAACGAGACTGTTGGTTAGCCTGATGAATTGTAGGTGTATGTTCCTGCTGATTTTTCCCCACCACATTTGATCGGTGAGTTTCTTTGGTTGTATTCAGACGAGCCTACTGACTAGATGATGAATTATAAACAGGTGTATATGCCTGCCTATAATACTCCGCCGGAATTGCCTAGCGGGATTGGCGTGTTACTGCCAGATGAGTCTGATGGGCAATAACATCAGGATGGATGGGTGTATATGCCCGCTCGTTGTTTTCCATCAAGTTGGCTTGATGGACTTCTTCGGAGGGGGAAGAAGTAAGAACCTCCTCACTGTTGACTGGATTTCGCCTCTAACGGTTCATCTTGCGTGCTTGGGTCTAAGGAACCTAAGCCAAACCCCTAAAGGTGATAACCTCATCATGTTGAGGGTGAAATACCACACGAGGGTGAATTGTTAACTTGGAGGGCTTGTCGAGCGGCCTCCAGAGTCGGAATGGTACCATGTTGACAGTATTATTTAACCAATGCATTTGAGACCCAGCGTTGAAGATGTTGAGTAGGTGATGTCGTCCTCAGAGCGGACGAGGATCTAGCAAGAGCAGCGACTGAGGCATTCATAGGTGTGAATTTTAAAGAAGCTATTTCTGTAATGTATGGAAATCTTGGAAAAGAGTGCATGTTTGATATAACAGACATAATCAAGATAATTTTGTCCAGACTACATATGTTGGATGAGCACATATGTTATTGATTGATTTTTTGTCCCTCACATTAAGTTAAATAGGGGACTAATAAATAAGTAAAACATAATTTAACTTGGTTAAGGATTCACTTCGGGTTCACCATTTTTGTTTCTTCTAGAATTGGGGATGACCTTGTTTGTTTAAGGTTCAAACTTTCCAATCAGTTTCTAATGGATTTATTCATAGAACCAGAAACATCCAATGATTCTATATCCATTTGGACATACTTTCCAAAGGTAGGTTCCCATTAGTTGTGGACTGATGAGACTTAAGAATTTTCATTGGTCGAGAGGATGGGAGTTCAGACTCATCACACCTTTTTTGGGGGGAATTATTGTCTACTCCGGGACTCTCTTATAGATTTGAGTTATGTTCGTGAATCCTTATTAATTTACCAAGCATGAAAATGAGTTTTTCCTTTAGATCTTGCAATCAATGATTGATATGTATGAGATTTAGAGAATCTTTTATATGTATTTGAGGTTCTTCATCAATAGAGAATCATCCATATGAATTAGTGATTCTTATTCAATTGTATCCTTACATACATTATATAGAACTCCCTTGGTCATTATGATGACCATACTGGTTTTAAAGCCACTCAGGGGGCACTTGAAGTTTATTGTCGTTCAGAAAGACAGAGATTATTTTAGAGTTGGGATCGTACCCGCAGATGTGCTACCTACGTATCCTTATTACAAAAGGAATCAGAACCCACATAGTTCTAGTGAAGAAGTATGATGTTTATGCACAATTAATGGCCCAAATAGAGATGTCATAATTACTTTTACACTCTAAGCTCACGTGAGTCGTGCTCTGTGTGAGAAACAAGAGGCATCAGTAAAACCTAATGATTGTGCCATGAATGATGCAGTTATAAGAAATGATGTTGGGCTTACGTATGTATGAATGCCCAGATAGATGAATATCGGGACATACTTCAGGGAAGAAGCCCAGGAATAGGGTCCATAAAGGTATATGTGCTTATGGAGATTTGGATACTTAACTTAGGACTTACTTCTAAGAAGGATGCCCAAATTAAAGGGGACTTATGATTGGGTTTTATTCCTGATAAGGAAGACCAAATAAAAAGAAATTAAGACAGGGGATTACTCCTAAGGAGGATGCCCATATTAAGGGGATTTGTAATCTGGGGCTTACTCCTGAAAAGGAGGCCCAGGTTGAGAGAAATTATGATTGAGGATTACTCCTGAAAAGGAGGCCTAGGTTAAGGGGACTTGAGACTTGGGGATTACTCCTGAGAAGGAGTCCCAAATCAAAATAACTTCTCATAATTCCTTTCATATAAGGAAGAAAACAAAGGAACCATGCTAGAAATGTCTTTAAATAGGATTTTGAAGTCTATATCTTGAAGAGGAGAGATGAATTTGAGAAAAGGAAGTGAATTGGAAGGAGGCACGCAAGTCCTGGTATGGCGCGCAAGTCATGGTCGCGCAAGTATACTTGCGCGACAAGAGTTCACTTGGGCAATGAAGAACCTGTGAAGTGATACTTGGACGACTTTGAATTGGATCCCTTAGTATCATCTCTAGAGGCTTTCAGATGGGTGGAGCGCAATTTTCCTTGAGAGGAAAAGGTGGCACACAAGTATCATTACTTCCCTTAAGGGTTGTACACTTAGGTGCGCAAGTGTTGATGATTTCTAAAACTTAGTCCTTATTCTTCCTCTTGAGAGCTTCCATTCTATGTAAAGAATTACCTTAGAAGTGTTCGGAAGACTTCAGACAGAGACTTGGGAGACCAGAGCTTGAATCTGAGTTTTGGATTTTTTGTCCTCGAAATGGGGGGCCCATAGGGGGTATTTATAGGCCACCTGAGGACCTTGGGCGAAAAAATAATAGGGCGCACAAGTGACTTGCGCGACCCATATGTGGCGCACAAGTATACTTTCTTGACCATAATGAAACTTGTGCGACCCATGCTTAAAGGGTTCCTTGTTCATGCCTTTATCAATTTTTGATGTTCTTCATAGGATGACTCTATTTGTGCTTAAGGTATTCCCCTTAGTCAATCTTTGGACTCTGTGACAGAACGGAGCATCAACAGTCACACCACTAGGGTGGCCACATGTCCGGTCTCAATACCAATGGATCTAATGGGATGTGAGACAAGTTTAAGCAAAATGATTTATCAATTTCATTGGATTTCGAATTAGGTTTGGTTGTTCACACGACATTCCAGTGTGATTTCACATGTTTCAAAACCTAGAGAAATAAAAATATACTTTAGAGAGTTTTTTTAAACCACCCACCTCAAAAATAGAGAATGTGAAGAAATTATTCATTAAATAAGGAAGAACTGGGTTCCTTTGTCATCTCATTAAATTTATAGGTTTGGTGAATCAAGTTCCAACAAGATTTTCCTTTGGATCAGATAGAACTCCCAAAATCACCTAAGGGAGGTATAGAATTTGAGAAAAAAGTGTGAGAGGTTTGATAAAAAATGGCATAAGAAATAAATATAATTTTCATACATAACCTTATTCATGTTGTGAATCGTGGTTTCATCTCATGAGTCTTTGTGTTTCCATATACACTAAAAAACAAACTGACTTAGATTAAAATCCCAAAAACTAGTTCATGTCGTGAATTTAGTTCACATAATGAACTGATTCTACCCAAAAAATATTTCACATCCTAAAACAAAATCATGGAATCCACCCAAAACCATTAATAACGTGAATAACCATTCATGGTGTGAATTAGTTCCTATAGATAGAATTCATCTTCCCTTCTATTTTTTCCTCCTAACACCTTTATCAATTTAACCCAAACTCAACCAACTTAAAAAAGTATCAATAGATCATCATGTCCCTCAAACCAGGGAGAAAGTGGGATTTTATAACCAATATTGAGCATTTGGGTATATTGGGTTCTAATCTACTTGATGAGTTGTGCACTGACTTGTAATTTATTCAATCCCTAAAATATTCTCTAGTTTTATTATGAATTATAATATGAAAAATATCGATAAGTTACTCTTAGATGAGTTTTCGGATGACCTCCTACCTCTCCTTACTAAGGATTGTAATAAAATTCCCTCTTTCAGACTTCTGTAATCTCTCGCTTGTTAATAATATTTTTCGTCTTGGTCGTTGACCAGGAAATTGCTTTAAAAAAAGGAAAAGGCCCCAAGACTAACTCCAAGTATAAGTATTCTTTACACCACCCTAATAAGTGGAGGAATATCCAGTGGCTTGAAAAGGGACAAGTTGGAGAATTTTTTTCATGTGGAAAGAAGGGCCACTGGAAGATGAACTATACCTCAGTGCATAAGCATGAGAAAGATTTATATGAGTTTTTTTATCAAATGTAACATATCCTTATATACCAATTATATATTAGATACAACTTTTGGTGATCACATTTGTATCAAAATACATGAACCATTCCAATGGATCAAGAATGGACACCTTATCTATAGAATACTACCACTTTACTTTGCTAACAAGAATGATTCTAGTTTTGAATAATTATTATTTATGCCTAGAGTTACCAAAAACATAATATTTGTGCCCAATTTAGACATGGATATATTTTTGTTCATGTTTAGGAATAAGATATGCTTATTTTATAAATATATCACTTATTATGGTATGTAACACCTTAATAGTTATCTTTAGGTACTAGAATTTGAAAACCCAGCATTGATAATTGATAACGAATCAAGTTTAGATGACTCATATCACACCCAGTTGTGGAATCACTAGCTTGGTCGTGTAAATAAGAAGCATGTAATAAATCTATATCAATTTGGTTATTTATATCCTTTCAAAATAAAAGAACATGGTAGATGTCACACTTATTTATAAGTAAAAATGAACAAACCAACATTTTGTGTAAAGGGTGAAAGGGCCACAGTGCATCTTGAATTGGTTCATAAAAATGTGTTTGGACCTTTTCTAGTTGATTCTAGATGTGGATACCCAAACTTAATTTTTTTTCCAATTACTTTATTAGAAATGGATGTGTCTAATTAATGAGTTATAAGTATGAATCCTATGGGAAATTTAAGGAGTTCAAAAATGAAGTAGAGGATCATATTTTTAATAAGATAAATAAAATTTTATCATATTAAGGTGGAGAATATATTAACCAAGAGTTCGTTGATTATCTTAAGGAGTTTGGGATTCTATCTCAACTCACACATACTTATACACTTATAGTGAAATAGTTCTAGTGAACAAATTATCCACACCCTGTTGGACATGGCGAGGTCAATGATGAGTCATGTATATCATTTTTTATCCTTTTAGGTATATTGATTGCAGGTTGTGGCACACATACTCAATTAAGTTCCAACTAAAACGATAAATGGAATTCTATATGAGTTAATGTATGGGAAGAAAATTGTGTTTTCATGTACTCATGTATGGGGTTTTAGAGTGTTTGTTAAAGTTTTCTCTGAAAACAAACTAGCACTTTGGGGCATAAAGTGTTTATTTATAGGATATCCTAAGGAAAAAGGGGGAAATTATCTATATAAACCCTTAAAAAAGAAGATAATAGTGGAAATATAGTCCATATTCCTTGAGAGGTAGCACATATCTAAAAGAGATAGTGTGAGCAAGATTGACTTCGATAAAGTTGATGCTCAAGATGAACAAGATTTGGTATGGGAACAAATTCCACAAGTTCCCATGGAAGTGATTATTCCAAATACATTAGTATTATATAGGAGAACCAGAGAGGTTAGAGAACCATAGAGATATGATTTTCTAGTCACTAAATATGGTGACTTGTTATTAGTTAATAATAATGAACCTTTTCCTAAGAAAATCTATAATAAACTCAAAAGTTGTAAAATGGAAAGAAGCTATAAATTATAAAATGGATTACATGTACTATAATGAAGTTTAGGTTTAGGTTGATCCTTTAGTTGATGTAAATATCATTATTTATAAATGGTTATTAAAGAATAAAATGAACATGGAAGGTAAGGTTAGTACCTATAATGAAATTTTAAAGGATAAAGGGTTTAAGGAGCTTCAAGGCGTATACTATGATGAAACCTTTTCCCTAGTTTTTATAATAAATCCATCAGATTTCTTCTTTTCATATCAACTTAGCATGATTTTGAGATTTTACAAATATATTTCAAAAAATGATTTACTTAATGGGAATATTATAGAAGATGTTTATATAACATAACCATATGGGTTTTTTAATCCAAGAGATTACAATAAGGTATAAAAATTTTATAGATCCATTTATGGGTTGAAGAAAACATCAAGGTCATGGAAAATTCACTTTGAATCCATAAGGGAATTTGGTTTCATAAAGAATGAATGTCATCCCTATATCTATAAGCGGTTTAGTTGGAGTGTAGTCATTTTCTGAGTAGTATATGTTGATGAAATATTACTAATTGGAAACAAGATACCATCTTTACAGTTAGTTAACACATGGTTGAACATATTCTTATCTATAAAGGACTTAGGTGAAGTAGCCTACATTCTAGGGATCGAGATTATTCATGATGGATCTAAGAGGATGTTTGGACTAAGTTAGGGTGCATATATTAACAAGATCCTGAAGAGATTTAGTATGGAAAAATTAAAGATGGTATTGTTACCAATGTCACATAGAATATATCTCTCTAATAAAATATATCCTCAGACACAAGAGGATATAAAGAAGATGACTAAGATTTCTTATGTTTTATAAATAGGATCAGACAAATATTTTATTCTATATACTAGTCTTGATATTTCCTACTCCTTGATCACAGAAATTGGATATCAAGTAGAATCAAGATACTATCATTATATATTAGTCATTACTATCCTAAAGTATCTAAGGCATACTAAAGATATGTTCTTGGATTATGGAGGAGATGATGAGCTAGTCATTATGTGATATGATAATTTTCATACATATGAAGATGATCTGAAACTATAGTTAAGATATATTTTCACTCTCAATAGAGAAGTTATGAGATTGAATAGTGTGAAGCAGGTAGTGGACTCCGATTCAGTAATAGAGTATAAGTATACTATGACTTCTAATGTAGCTAAAGAAGTAGTGTGGATATAAAACTTCATCTAGTATCTTGATGTGGAACATAAAAGTATACAACCTATCATATTTTATTGTGATAATAATTTAGTGATGGCCCTCATCAAGGATCTAAGGTCACATAAACATACAAAGCATCTACTTTGAAAGTATCACATCTTGAGGGATTTTTCTCAAAATCATGAGGTCCCAATCAACAAAGTTTACATAAAGGAGAACATAGAACACCCATTGACTAAAACCTTATCTCAGTAGAAGGATGAATATTAGGTGAGATCTATCATACTCAAATTCATTTGTAGTTGGATCTAGTGAAATTGGGTGTCTATTGGATTTTTTTCATTAAAACCAACTACTTTATAATTTTTAATACCTATATATTGAGAGTTTTGAATATTTATAAATATATTATCACATGACATGTATTATTTTACATTACATTAATGTGATAATGTCCTTGGAGTATTTATTGAATAAAAATGTCCTAGAAGTTCCCTGTTATGATGAGAACCTTGAAATGTTATGATTATATTCACAAATACATGTTCTATGGTTGGATGACATGTATCTGATGGGACATAGATATCACAATATATTGAGTGTTGAAGGATCATAAGACATTGAGACTTCTTCTCATAAAGTTCTCACTTAGTAATCTCCAAGAGAGTGGGTTATGAGAACAAACCTTCTTATAGGAATTCTATACGTTATATGTATCCTTATATATTCCTATCTTTGAATGTGTGTATTGGTCCATATACTTGACATTATTATTAATGTATATCATGAGTCGCATATTTTGATGTATTGATTAAAACTCTAATGAAATATGTTTTTAGTGAGGTAGGATATGTTAGGTACATCACAAATGATATTTCATTAATGAATAATTCAAGTATGTATCCCTTCTGAGTTAATAAAAGTAGATATATCAAGACCTTTGATTAGAATAGAACTATTTTGATTAATTCTATAGACATGAAGGTATTATTGATGGGTTCATTTCAGGAAAATCAAAGAAATATATATCAAACATATAGGTTGGTGACAAAATTAATTCAACGCAATTGATGAAATATTAAGACAAAGGTATTATATTACATAGTGAGTGACTATAAGAGGTTCTTGTCATTGTGGAATTAATAAATTTCTCTATGGGTTTCTTGACATGTTTCTTTATGCTGATCTAGTACTTTAAATCAGTTGGCTTAATTCCACTAAGAAAGAGGCTTGGAGGGTCACACAGTAAGTGTATCCAGAACCTGAGTTAAATTCTATTTGAATTTAATATTAAAATAAATATTATTCTTAAGTTTTTAGGAATAATAATTATATGGGTTACGTTGATCATAAATATTCGGTCACTAGTTATTCAAAAGAATATAAACATGAGTTGAATATTAAATATATATTTCTTAGTTAGTTTAGTGGAAAGACTATTTATTTATTTATCAAGTGAATAATACGGTGATATTTATTTATATAAATAAATAGTTTTTATTCAAGGTTTGATAAATACCGAAGAGGATTGATAAACCAAGTTTAAGGGCCTAGAAGGAATGATATATTTAATATAATTTAAATAAATATTAACTTATTTGTTTAAAATAAATGATATTTAAATTATCTATAATTTTTGTGCATGTTAAGAAAATATTGTTGTTGTTGTTGTTATTATTATTATTATTCAATATGGTATTTGCTTAAAATTAAGAGAATAGTTAAGCACCATTTATAATAACTTGTTCTCTAAACTATTTATATAAACCTGATTATATCATTTCTTGGTGAATTGATTTACTGTGAACAACATTTATCTCTAGATAAACTTTCCCAAACCTATATAGAAATTTCTTTAGAATTATCTTAAGAATGATGTGTAACACCCCTAACTCCATTAACCCAAAGTCAGTGTCTACTTTATTACATTGGCATAGATATAAGGGATCTAATATCAAAGGACTAACTAGTTTAGTAGTCTTGGAGAACTAGATACATACATGATTCTCATATTACATTGGAAATATAAAATACATAGCATAAGAAAAATATTTCTTCCTTGATATTATTCATAATATCATTCTTCATATCCTGGGGAAAGTAAAATAAATAGAGGGTGAGCTCAGATGATTGGTAAGGGTTACATACAGTGGGGGTTATCATGAATAAATAAGGAATAATTAATATGTAAAGTAAATATCTGAAAACATATTTCATTTAATTAGTAACATGAGAACAAAAATCCATCCACAGATAATATCAATGCGGTAAACTCATGGATAATAATAACTGAATTATAAATGAATGAAATGATTAATATTTGATGTCATGATCTCAAACATCATGATATCTCTACCATCAAAGCCCTGTTTTAAGATAGTTTAATCTATGGGTAGGAATACACCAAAAACACATATAATTTGGCCCACTAATTTGTCTCAAGAGACCTTTTGATGCATTGAGGGGATATATAATTCTGGTTCCCTCCCATAACTGCATTTTTAATGCATTCCTCATATATTGAATGATAAATTAAATTCATAATTAATATTTCTAATCAATAAATATTCATATTGAGTAAAGAATATGGATTTATCAATGTTTTCCCCAATCAATCAAATAACTTTCATTATAAAACCCCATCTGTAGAAATGATATATTGTTTAATAAATAAGAATATCCATGATAGAAATTTTACAAAAATGTAATTTCCATTAAAAATAATCACAAGAAAGTGAATGTTTCAAGAGAAAGATAATTACCACAAAATTAATAAGATGTGAAATATTACCTTCAATTCATCAGAAATATAGGTTTTAAAATAAATTCAAGTCCTTTTGAGAATAAAAGAAAATGGATGAGAAACATTAAAATAAGCCTTATTAAAATAGTTTTATTTTTAAAACCATTTAAAACTTGAAGAAGAATCTAAATAACATAAAATGGTAATGGTGGCAGGAAAATATTTTAACGTCGTATACGTTAAAAACATTCCTTTTGAATTTTTGTAAAGAAAGTTGAAAATGAAAATTTTGTAAAATATTAAAACAATTCATTTAAAATAATTTAAAAATTCAAGTATAACTTAAAATTTCTTTAATAAATTATCTGATTAATAAAAATTACTTTTATAAAACAATTTCTAAAAAATATAGATATGAAAGAAAAATATACCTGATTAAAAGGGGAAATAGGATCAACTTTTCTTTTAAACATTCCTTTTGAAATAGTTACTTGAATTGAATCTTTAATAATAATGATTAAATAGAAATTCATGTTAAATACTTCATAGGGTCAGTCTAAACACCTCATAAATTAAATAAGAGCATAATACAAAATATAACTCAATAGAGTGGAAATTAAGATGAAATCTTATACAATGATCATAACATTGAAGTGAGAATTAATCAATGAATTGATTATGTGTAACAAATATAAATCCAAAAAAAAAGTAGAAATACAAGATAATACAGTCATAGTTAATTTCACACATAATCATGGCATAACATAGTCAATGAAGTATAAGTATAACCCAATGAATGGAAAATGAGTTAAGAAACTCCTTGCCTCATGTTCAAATAGCATTGTAAGTTCTTTTAACCTCCTGTATAATAAATATAGATTTATTGTAATTTTATATAAAACCATATACATATATATAATATCATATATGATCCATTTATAACATTTTATCACCTGTTTGTTAACAATATTTTATTATTATCATTATTTTGAGTATTAACTGCTTTTTTCATGTATGTTTTGAATTAGTAGTTTCGGTCCTTGAATCTTACTCGTGGTTAAATCATCTAAAAAAATTTATTCATAGTATAAATACGTTCTATATTCAATAAATAGATATTTATATTCATCTATAAAAGGTAGATATATACAAATGAATTACATCATTCATAGAGATGGTATTTCATATGTATTCATGAGCGTTGTTTTCACTTTTCAACAGAAGAAATGAAATAAAGGTAAATTATAATTTTATTTTCTAGGATAATTTATGCACCATATATATCTTATATATTCATTAAATCTACCTTTATTACCATCCATTTAAATTATAAATTAGAAATGGATCGCATTGCTTCATGGATGTGGTAGTCTACATGTACAAACGAGTGACGTTATTGTTTTCCAATAAATTAGAAAGTAGGGTGTATGTGATATTATAATTATAAAATAATATTTATGTCATAAATATCATATGTATTTATTAGTTCCATATTTATAATCATACAATTAAAATGTTGATGAAAAACTAATTACATCGCTATGTGGAGATGGTAAATCATACGTACAAATGAGCGATGTTTTCACTTTTTTTAGGATGGAAAAGAGATGGAAAATGGTTATAAAATAATAATAGTAACAAATAATTATATTTATGATACTTTATTTATTATTTTAGGATGGTTATAATGGATTTATATAAAGTTGAATTAGAATAATATTTGAAAGATTCGGTAAAGACGATTACCTCTTCTTCAAAAGAGCTCTTTTAGATCATATCTTAAGGGACCAATGGTTGGTATTTTAGAGGATCAAAAACCTCTATAACTTGACTAATAATTTTTATAATGAAATTGGGAAGATTTTTGTTGATCTAGGTTTCTTAAAGTGGAGTAAAGAAAATAGATAATGGGAGTCCTTTTATAAGTGAGGGGAGAGGTATTCTTAGAATTTCATAAATTATCAAAATAATAAAAATTATTTTTTATGTCCAAATTTCTCATAAATTTATATAATTTAAATATAATATGATTATAGTTCTAAATAATCTCATATAATAAAATTTGGACATGTTTTGGTTATGTTTTCACCCTAATATTTTAGTTTTAACCCTCGTTAACCCTTTTCACAATTACCACAATATTAAAGTTTTCTAACCTTTAAGGGCCATGAATGTTAATATAAAAGGAAAACAACCCAAAAATGGAACATGGATAATTTTTTAAACCATATACAATTAATTTATATTAATATAATATTTTTATGAATTTTAAATCATTTAATAAAATATTATTTATTATAAAGTATCATTAATGTCATTTTTTACACTATTCAATTAATTTGACATTAAATACATCAATTAAATGAGATAATTTTAATATAATCCTTTAAAAATCTATAAAATGTAATATGTATCTATAAAATTCATGTAACATAATAATTAATCCAATTTTTATTACTTTCCATATTTTTAAAGTCATTTATATTATTTTTACATTAATTGAATAAATATTATATTCACATTGCGTAAGAATTTAAGCTAATTATTTAATCACTAAAAACTTAAAATAAATTAACATGATAAAAAATCATTCATATTTCAAATAAACTTTTATAATCGAAAATAAGTTTTATTTATCACTATCAATAAATATTATAGATATTAAAAGAAGAAAAGTGACATTTTGTCTTATTCTCTCATTTAAATATTATAATGGTCAAAATCAAAGACATATGGCACCAATTTGACATATTTTCAGAAATTTTATATACATTTATAACCAAAATTCACAAAATATGATAAAGGTAAGTTTTGGGTTGATTGTTAATACCTTAACACTTTATTTGTAACATTCATTACCTGATTTTCCCTTTACCAATGTGATAAGTTTTATCACGATTATTATTCACAATGACTAAAAATAAAATTGACCTATTTAAAAAAAATTAACGACATAATTAAAAAATATGTAAACCATTTTTCAGGATTAAATTTTTATAAGTGGAATAAATGAATTTAAGATTAAAACGCAAGATGCAATGAAAAACGGTTTTCCAAAAAAAATGTCTTTTTAAATATAAAATAGTTTTTATACTAAATTCAACCATAAAATTGATTCTAATGAACTTAATTGAATTATTAATATTATAATATAACTAATTTTACTTTGAAACCATTTTAAAAAAATTATGTTTTTAAATTCTTGAAACAAAAATATAGTTTTCAATGATTTTTCACTATTCTCTGGAAAATCAAAAAAAAAAGGAAAAAAACAAAAAATCACTATAAGAAAATATTGACATAATTATTTTAAACTTGATATCATTTTTATAAAAATAAAATTTCTAAAATTTCTAAAAAAAAATTATATTATTCACTCAAAAGAAGCAATAAAAACCATTTTTTAAGAAAACGTATTTTGAAGAATAAAATGTCTATTAAAAATTTAGTTCTTATTTATAAAGAATTGATCAATAAATTTTTATTGAGTGGGTCTTTTATATACATTTTATAATATGGTTAATCCTATTCATATGCTCCAATTTAATAGCTAGGTTATAACTGTCATATTTAAATAATAATTTTTCATGGTTTGTTTAAGTTCGATGTTGTGTGTTGTATACACCATCGAAAATAATGTTATTTTAAAATATAAAGGTGTAAAATCCCCCACCCACCCACTCCCCTAATAAATTTCACCCTATCAATTTTTAAATTTTTATTGGTAGTCAAAGGTTTGAAATTTGAAAATACATTTGCTGAAAACCCATATCGTAAAAAGGGTTAATAAAAATTCCTCTTAAAAAGAGGGAAAGGGAAATATGAAGGTCAAAATAATAGGTTTCCATATAGGATAACATTAGTGGGAAGGAAAATATGTAAATAGAGGAGAAAACTAATGTCCTGGTACTAATAGAGAGTGATAGAGAACGTGTTTAGGAGAAATTTAACCACCACAAAACCCTAAACATGTGATGGGTGAAAAGACCATAAAATAATAAGAAATAAAGATAAAAGGATAATTTTTTTATTTCATGATACTTTTCCAGGAGTTGTGGAATTATTTTACCAATGATATTGAAAACATATGGAAATATACTTTCATAACAAATATAATTTAAACCTCTAATCAATTTCTACCATAATCTCATTCGTCGCTCCAAACAATGAGTATTCAACTTAATAAAAAAAATTAACTTTCAGTCAGTCTAAAACCTCAAAAAAACCCAAAAGTTAAACTTAATCCATTTCATAAATAGTTAACCATAAGAATCCTATGAAATATTTACACCCAAATTCATAACCCAAAAGTAAGAAATATTTTATCAAACATTATTCCCATACAACATAAATTAGCTCACGGTGTCACATACCAAACATGTGAATACTTTGATCACATATTCTATTAAAAAATACTGATAACATAAATCACTATAAAACCACAATAAAAACACAACTACTTATAAAAAATAACTCTTTCGTGTATCCCTTAAATCAAAAAATCCAATAAACTACATCATAAATTACTTTTTCATCAAATCACTAACCATTTTCAAGACCAACAATATTATCCCACTTACTTATTCAATGTAAATATTCTCTTTATCCTAACTAAACTTTATTAACTGAGCATCAGGATCATATTAAGGGTTATTTTCCCCTTATTTTTTTATTGTTCTAAAATATCACCTTACCACTAAATCACTTTTCTTGGTTATTAGTACCATTCAACATATTCTTTCAAATCATTAAATAAAAAAATATTTTAGTATAATGCTTATATGTTTCATGATTATTATAATGAAAATATAATTGATAAACATATTTCCTTAATACAAATACATAATCACTTTAATCATTCCAATTATGCTATAGTAATAGCATAAGCTTGGTCTTCTTCCCTTGGCTTATTTTATGGAAACTTCCCTTGATGATTGGGTAACTGGTTTGAATAATCTCCCATCTCTTTACATTTGAACCACTAGATAGTAGTGGATTCTTTATTTGTCTTATGAACATTATCCAGATGACCCTTATCTCCACACTTGTAACAAACTCCCATACCCTTCAATCATTTTCTAGGATATTTCTTTCCACAATTTTCACATGATGAAAATTTCTTTATTCCCTTCTTCTTCTTTGATGCTTTACCTTTTTCTTGGTGCTCAGTTGACCTCTTCTTCTATTGATTTACCTTGAAGATATAGGATCTAGAAAATTCCTTCTCCATATTAATGGAACTTGATACTATATTATCATATGATTAAAACTTTTGATAAAATAGTTCCCTTCAAAGACTCAGATTAAACCCTTCAAAGAAATGGTTATTCTTTATTTTCAAATTATGTATATAGTATGAAGAATGTATGGATAATTTTTTAAAGTTATCCTCATACTCTACCACGTTTTATTATTCCTTATACTTTATAGTGAGTAACTTTCTCTCTATTTCATCTCAGTGTTCTCAAGGGAAGTATTTCTAAAATAAAATCACTTTATGAGATTTTCATTCCATGTTTTCTATTTCTTTACCCTCTTTAGTGTTCTGGATCAATGACCATCATTGATCTTTATCTCCTTTCAAACAAAAAACTACCAAAATAACCTTTTCACTTTCATTACATCCCAAAACTAGGAATATCTTTTTTTAGAGATTTAATTCATTGCTCAGCTACCAATGGATTAGTGGTTTCACTAAAAGATGGAGTATTTTGTCACATAAAGCATTCCAACATAGACGAATCATGTTGTGGAACAATAGGTTGTTCCATAGAGTTGAGGTTATTTGTCATAACATAAGTCAACTACCCTAATATGGCCAGGATCTTCTCAATTCCAACACCAGCTATATTGGTTTACTCAGCAGGGTAATCCCAACATTGTTTATGAGTTTTGATTCCCTTTATTTCATTAGGTTACATCATCAAATAATGGAACATATTGAGTTATCTCATAATTATAATGAATATTGATCCATAAAATAAAATCCCCATAATGGTAAAAGTTCTCACATTCTATAAGGGATTATCATAATTCTTATGTTAGCTATGTTTATTTAAAATCTAGTTCCCAAGGTTTTTTTAAAATTTCTCTAATACCAGTTGTAACACCCCTAACTCCATAAACCCAGAGCTAGTGTCTAATTTATTTCATTGGTATAGATACAAGGGATCTAATCCTGAAAAACCAATGAATTTATTTTTCTTGGAGAACAAGATACGTACATTATTCTCATATTACATTGGAAATATAAAATACATAGCATAAGAATAATATTGAATCCTTGGTATTATTCATAATATCCTTCTTCATATCCTGGGGAAAGGAGAATAAATAAATGGTAAGCTCATATGCTTATTAAGGGTTACATACATTGGAATCTATCTTGAGTAAATAACGCATAATCAATATGATAAGGTAAATAACTAAAAACAAATGCCACATAATCAATAACTTGAGCACAAAATGAATCCATGGATAATACCAACGAATTAATATCATAGATAATGAAAACTAAATTCTCAATGAAGGAAATTATTAATATTTTATGTCATGATCTCATACACCATGATATCTCTTCTGTTAAATCCTTATGCTAAGACAATTTAAAATATGGGTAGGTATACACCAAAAACTCATTTAATTTGGACAACTGATTTGTCTCATGAGACATGTCGATGCATCAAGGGCCTATATAATTTTGGACCCCACACCTCACTACATGTCCAATTCATTCCAAATATATTGAATGATAAATTCAATTCATACACAATATTCCTTATAAATAAATATATATATTGAGTAAATAATATGGATTTATCATGGTTTCCCCCAGTCAATCAAATAAATTTCATTATAAAAATACATATGTAGAAATGATATATAGTTTAATAAATAAGCACATACATGAGGGATATTTAATATAAATGTAATTTCCAATGAAAAATGACCACAATAAAGTGAATGTTTCAATAGAAAGTTAATGACCACAAAATTAATAAGAGATGAAAAATGACCTTTAATTCATAAAAAATACTAGTTTTAAAATAAATTCATGCCCTTTGAAGAATAAAACAAAATTGATGGGAAATATTAAAATAATATTTACTAAAATATTTTTATTCGTAAAGCCTTTTAAAACCTTTATATGAATCTAAATAGAATAAAATGGTTATGGCGGTGAGAAAATCTGTTAATGTTGTATACATTAAAAACATTCATTTTGACTTTTTGTAAAGAAAGTCAAAAATGACTTTTGGAAAACATTAAAAATATTTCTTTAAAAACATAAAAATTAAAGGATAACTTAAAATATCCTTAATAAATTATTTTAATAATAAAAAGGAATTTTAAAAACAAAATATGGATATGGAAGAAAAATATACCTGGTTGAAAAGATAAATAAGATTGACTTTTCTTTTAAAATTTACTCTTGAAAGTGTAAATTGAATTGAATCATTAATCATCATGAATAAATATATATTCATGTTAAATACTTAAAATTGGTATTATATACACCACATAAATTAAATAGGTATATAATACCAAATATGTCTTAATAGAGTGGAAATTGAGATGAAATCTCTTATAATGATCATAACGTTGAAGTGAGAACTAATCAATGAAGTGATTATGTGTAACAAATATAAATCCAAAAAAAATAATTGGAAATAAAATATAATATAATTAGAGGTAATTTCACATATAATCATGGAATAACATTTTCAATGAAGTAGAAGTGTAACCCAATGAATGAAATTTGAGTTAAGAAACTCCTTACCTCATGTTCGACTTGCCTCGTAAGTTATTTTAACCTCCTGTATAATAAATTTAGATTTATTATACATACATATCATAATAATATAAATATATATATAATATCATATATGACCCATTTATAATATTTTATCACTCTTGTTAAAAATTATTTATTATTATCATTATTTTGAGTGTTAACTCCTTCGTTTTTCATTATGTTTTGATTTTGTAGTTACGGTCCTTGCATCTTGATCATGGTTACATGACATCCAAAATTATATTCATGATATAAATATCATTTATATTCAATATATATATATATATATATTTAGATTCACCTATAATAGTTAGAGATATAAAAATTAATTACATCATTCATAGAAATGGTAGGATTTACGTAACTATGAACGTTGTTTTCACTTTTCAATGGATAGAATGAAAGAATGTTAAATAATAATTCACATTTAAATGATAATTTTTACATCATATATATCTTATATATTCATTAAATCTATCCTTATTACCATCCATGTAAAGTGGAAATGAAAAACATATCACATCACTTCATGGAGGTGGTAGTTCACACGTACACACAAGCGATATTATTGTTTTCTAATGAATTAAAAAGTAAAAATGTATATGCAGTATTATAATTATAGAAACATATTTATGTCATAAATATCATATATATTTATTGGTTCCATATTTATAATCATCCAATTAAAATAGTGATGAAAAATGTATCACACCGCTGCGTGGAGATAGTAAGTCGTACGTACGCACGCTCAATGTTTTTGCTTTTTATAAAATGTAAAAGAGATAGTAAATGGTTATATCATAACCATAATAACAACTTATTATACTTATGATACTGAATTTATTATTTTATGATGGTTACAAAAAAATTAGAGGAGTTGAAGAGAAGGAAATTTGAAAGAGTCAGTAAAGACGATTACCTCTTCTTCAAAAGATCACCTTTATATCATCTCTTAAGGGAACTAGGGTTGGTATTTTGGAAGGTCCAAAACCTCTAGAACTTTTCTAAGTATGTTGATAAGTAAATTGGGAAAATTTTGGTCTATCTAGGTTACTAAATGTTATGTAAACAAAAGAGATATTTGGTGTTCTTTTATGAGTGAGGGGAGGGATATTCTTGGATTTTATTAAAGTATTGAATTAATATAAATTATTTTTCATGTCCAAATGGCTAAAAGTTGTTATAATTTAAAGATAAGATTATTATTGGTCTAAATCCTCACATAAAATAAAATTTGGATAATTTTTTGTTATGTTTTCACACTTGTATTTTAGTTTTAACTTCCCATTAACCCTTTATACAATTACCGCAATATTAAAGTTTTCTACTCTTAAAGGGTCGTGAATGTTACCATAAAAGAAAACACAACCCATAAATGTACCATGGTTGATGTTTTCAGCCATATCCCATTCATTTGTCCAAATATAATATTTTTATGAATTTTAAATCATTTAATAAGATATTATTTATTATAAAATATTATTTATTATAAATTATCATTAATTCCATTTTTTATATTATTCATTTAATTTGACATTAAATACAACAACAAAAATATGTAATTCTAATATAATCCTTTCACACATCCCTAATATGTCGTATTTATCTATAAAAATCTTATAACATAATAATTCATCCAATTTGTATTACTTTTAATATTTTTAAAATCACTTATTTTATTTTTCCATTAATTGAATAAATATTATGTCGGTGTTGCGTAAGAATTTAGGATAATTATTTAATCACTACAAATTTAAAATAAATTAACATGATAAAAAAATTCATTCCTATTTCAAATAAACTTTTAAAACCAAAAATAAGTTTTATTTATCCCTGTCATAAAATATTATAGATATTAAAAGAAGAAAAGTGACATTTTTATCTTTATCTCTCACTTAAATATCATAAAGGTCAAAATCAAAGAAGTATGGTAAAAAGTTTCCATATTTTTTAATCTTGTATGTAAATGGAAGAACTCCATTCATCAAATAGGATAAAGCAAATTTTTTGGTTGATTTTTAATGCCTTAAAACTTCATTTTAAACATTAATTACCTGATTTACCCTTTACTGATATGATAAATTTTACCACAATTACTATTCATAATGCCTAAAAATAAAAGCGAAATATTTAAAAATTTTGAATCTCATGATTCTAAATATATAATCCATTTATCAAAATTAAACCTATATAAATGGTAGAAATTGATTGAATATTAAAACGTAAAACGCAATGAAAAACAGTTTTTCAAAAAAATGACTTTTTAAGTATAAAAATGTTTTTATACTAAATTCTACCATAAAATTGATTCTGATAAACTTAATTTAATTATTCATAATATAATATAACTAATGTTACTTTAAACCCATTATAAAACAAAATTTAACTTTAAATTCTTGAAACAAAAATACATTTTTCAATGAAAATCAGTATTTTTCATTATTCTCTAGAAAATCAATATTTTCAAAAAAAACCCAAAAATTCACTAGAATATAATTTTAAAATAATGGATTCAAAAAAAATATATTTTTTATAAAATAAAATTTCTAAATGTTCCATAAATTAATTATAGTATTATCTCATAATAATCAATAAAAACCATTTTTTAAGAGAATGAATTTTGAAGAATAAAATGTCTTTATTAAAAATTTAGTGCTTATTTCCTGAACATTAATCAATAAATTTTTATTAACTAGTTAATTTATATAAATTTCATAATTCAATTAATCCTATTCATACCCTCTAATTTAATGGCTAGTTTATAATCATCATATTTAAATAATAATATTTTGTGGTTCGTTTAAGCTCGATGTTGTGTGTTGTATATAGTATCAAACATAGTGTTCTTTTAAAATCTTGGGATGTTACATAGAGAGAATCAATAATCCTCATCCCTCTAAATAAAATGAAATAACTTGATCGAATACTTCATGTTAGGAAGGGATTCTTGTTGAGATCAATGGTGAACAACGCAAGTAGTTAAAATCATTCACCCTAGAAGCCAAAGATTCTACATCAATGTTCTGAGGTTCATAGAGCATGTATGGATGCCATTAGAAGGATTATACCCTTGAATCCATCATCGCAACAATGGTATAACAATAGTGGTCAACCGATTTGACAAAAAATAATTAATTACAATATTATGTAATTCTTATTTATATAAATTAATTGTAATGTATATGTGAAAAGATCCTTTGTCGAATCATCCAGGGTTGCGTTTGTCCATTTATGCGGATTTATCTAAACAAATCGGCAAAAATATATTATTGGGAATGGGACCAACCACTTATGTTATGCCCCAGAACCTCCGAACCCTTTTTTGGATGGATATTTGTGACTCATCGCTAATAGGGCCTAAGTTTTTGCAGTTGATGATAGAGAAGGTGTAGGTGATCCATGAGTAAATATGGACATCCCAAAGTCATCAAAAGTCCTATGAAAATAGAAAGTGGATATATTTTATGTTTTAGGAGGGATACCATGTGTTCTTGACAATCATACCATAGAAAGATCTGGCTATATTTGGTCAAGGAAGAAAGATATATCTTAGGTTCATTGGGGAAATCTAGATACTATGTACGGTGGATGAGGTTGGCTATCACCTAACATTACCCATGTAGATGGATTGAGTGCATAATGTCTTCCATTTGTCATAGCTTGGGATATATGTGCATGATCCATTACACATTATCAAATGGGGTGAGCTGAATGTTGAGGATGATTCCCTCTTTATAGAGAACTTGGTGGTGATTAAGGACTGGAAAGAGAAGACCCTTCATTGATGACTGATTCCATTGGTTCGTGTATCGTGGCAGCATGGGAATCTTCATGAGAGCTCATGGGAGTGTGAGAATCAGATGCGATGTCATCACCCTTTCCTCTTTGAGTGGGTTGTGGTTTTAGAGATGGAAATACTTGAAGGCGTGGAGGATTTAGTGACCCAAATTTTTCATTTAACCCCTTTAAATATTTTTAATAATACTTTTTAAGATAGTCGTGGGGATGGTTTGTTTTTAGAAGCTTCATGAGTCTTTAGAAAATATTTAATATTTTAAAAATATTATTTTTATTTCATGCACATGAAAACAATTAATATCTCCTAAATGCAGCTCCGGATGGAAATTCTAATATTTTGGTAGTGACTGTAATGGGGGGAAGAGTAATATATTGTACATTGGGGTTTGGGACATAGCTCAGCCCATTTTGGGACTTCATTTATTTTGAACCTGAGGGATGAGAACCCTAACCCAATCACCTATAAATATATTGTTAATCTCCCAAATTGAGATATTAACTATTATTTCCATGAAACCCTAGGTGATTAGGTTTGGAGGATATGGGAGGAGGAATCATCTTTATTTGAAGGAAGAATTTGATTCGCAATCTAGGCTGAATGTCGATGATTCGCCAATGGTGTAGGACTTCGTTCTTGACTCTCTTGCTCCATCTATCATTTTCTTTATTTGAGATATCTCAATTTTGTTATTATAAGTGAAATAATTATTATCTTGAATTTTAATCCTTGAATTTTTTGTTTTTTTATTCTGATTATTAGTTTCTCATGGAAATTATTTCATTATATTAATATTGTTTGTTTAATTCAACTTTCTCATATTATTCACCAATGATCAATTTCATTATCAATGAACACGTATATTAGGGAAGAATTTCTAGACATTAAATTATTTCCCCTCCCTCTCATCCCTCCCTTCTGATGAAGCATGATGATCACCAACCTTCATAATAGCCATTAATTCAACCATAGAATATCAAGACGGTGAGATGGTCAATGATGGGTGAGAGTGTCCCTAGTTTGAGTAAGGAGATAGAACATGGTGCGATATGATACTGAATGGCGTGACAAATATCCTCAACAGTGACTCAGATGGTTATTCAATGGGAGACAACACCTCGGGCACAACGGTTGGGCTTAGCTATGTGGAACAATGGGCAGTGACGACTAGATTGGCCTCTTCAGATAATGGGCATAGCATAAAGAACTAGGACATGGTTGGTGATGTTTCAGTGAGGATATAAATAGAAATGGTGGATGTAAGGAAAGAAACCTATGTGTATAAGGTTTTTTAATATTTATTTTGTGATCAAATGGTGTGTGATTTCTGAAACACACACTGTTTATATCACTCAGTGATGGCTAGGGATTACATATATAAGATATATATCACATGGTATGTGATCATGGGTATCATCATGATGAGAGATGATAAGCCTAAATGTTATATATATTTTGCTGTCACTTTTCCATTGTTTTTTTATTCATATACTGGATAATGCACGTGGTAGATGTCCAATTTTGCAGGAAACAGAGCTTCAAAAGATTTCAAGGAAGAAAGGCAGAAAAGATGCAAAAATGGCCAAGTACACATCGTGATGGCCAAGTTCATGTCTTGTACTTGATAATCACAGCCTGCATCAAGTCGTGAAGCCTAAGTCGTGACCAACCACAAAGATTGAAGAAATTTTCAGCTCACATCGGGAGTCCCTCCTACACGTTGTGACACCAGTCAAACCGGACGCCGAGAAAGTTGCGAGGATTCAATACAAAAAGCCAGTTGGCCACGTCGCGAACCACCTGTATACAACGTGACCATGGTCAAACTTCATAAATTCACTGAAGACCCACACGCTGGAGATCCTGGTCGATGTAACGTGGATCAAGGGTTCATGATGTGACTATCAAGTACACGTCGTGACCATTTTTGCCTATATAAGGAACAACCTAGCAGTACATTTGAGACATGATTGGATTAGATCTCTCTCCCTTTTAGACTCCTTTCGAGATTTCTTATTTCTTCCCTTTTTAAACACCTTAGTTCTTTGTAATTCATTTACATTTTTCAATCGAAGAGTCGTGGATTCCCTTTTCTTCAATGCCTTCAATCCCCGCATTGCTTCATTTCTGTTTCATTTCAATTAAGTTTTTTTTAAGTTTTCTTGCATGTTTTTAAATTCCATTAGCATAGTTATGATTTCCTTTACCCCTTTTATGGCTTTAATTACCACCATGAGTAGCTAAACGCATCGGGGTAGGGATAAGGGTTCAATGTATCTACATGCTTAATTAGGCCTCTAGTTCTAAACTTGGCAAACCTAAATGGATTAGTAATTAGGATATAAACCAATAGTCAAACCCCATTTGTGCGACTGTACCGTGACCATCGGATAATCAAGAAAACGACCAAATCCTAATTGAAGTAAACTATGACTATGACCATTAGCTTAGGCAACTTTCTACAATAGAAGCTAAATGTAATGCATCTAGGACTGTAGCTAGCCTCCTGACCATGGAATAGTAACATCCTAGGTAGAACTAGAAGATTGGACCAAAGTTGACTAGCAACTACCGCTTACTTCGCAGACTAAGCACTTAGGACCTTGCCAAGATTAGAACTAGGATCACCTTTATCTAGATACTCTGACTTGATCTCAACCCCTCTTTAATCACTTGAAGTCAAACCCAAAATTAGTTAGAAACTGCCCAAAATTTAGTCAAGCTAGTAAGGACTCCTACAAAGGATTCAAGATCAGATTTCTTTTCCCCACAAGAACAGCACCATCCTCGTGGGATCGACCTCAGACTTCTACCATACTACACCCTGGTAGTTAGTAAAGTTTGGGACACATATAAATTTATAATTTGACTCGCACCCTGAAGAATTAACGACGCCTTTTGGGCATTCAATCAAATTTTGGCGTCGTTGCTAAGGAGGCAATGTTGTTTCTTCGTGATTAAGACTCTGGTCTAGATCTAGGATTACCTTTCTCTCACCCCCTTTCCTTTGTTTCTAGACGCCCTTGCGTATTTTTTTTCATTCTCCTCGTGCATGTACCAAGGTCCTTTAACTTGTTCAAGGACTCTTGAAGCACAATCTCTTTTGGCCTTCGATCCTGAGATCGAAAGGCGTCTCTCTTCTCTTCGCCAGTCAGCAATGGCAGAGCAAGTCAACCACCCTACAGGACCTAACCTACAAAACCCAACCATCAAATAATTCTAGGAGAGCACCCAATAATGAACTAGTAGAAAATGATCATGGACTATGGCTTGCCATCAATCCATGGCACGACTCCTAGTATTGTCTGTCCCCCTGTCTAAGCCCGCACATTTGAGATAAAACCTAGACTCATTCATATGATCCAGAACATGGGGCAATTTAGCGATCTTCAGATCGAAGATCCGCATGAACATATTGCCAACTTCCTGGAAGTTTGTGATACCTTTCACAACCAGGGATTTTCATCTGATGCAATAAGACTTCGCATCTTCCCATTCTCCTTATGAGACAGAGCCAAGGACTGGCTAAAGAGTCAAGCTCCCGAGTCAATTATGACTTGGGATGAACTGGACAAGAAGTTTCAAGACAAGTACTTCCCACCCATCTTGGCCTGGAAGCTCCGAATGGACATTCAAAATTTCAACCAAATTGATGGAGAGTCTGATTGGGAAGCATGGGATCACTTTAAAGAATTGATGAGGAAGTGTCCACATCATGGACTGGATATTTGGATACAACTCCAAACCTTCTATCAAGGACTCCAGCCAGCGGCACAGAATGGTGTCGATCCAGCCGTTGATGGAGGCCTCATGTTCAAGACTCCCGAAGCCGAAAGAGCCATTCTAGATGAAGTATCTCACAATGCCAGTCTGTGGAAGAGTGATCGTGGACCACCATGGTGTGGAATCCACCAAATTGATGAGACCACAAGGCTAGTAGCACAAGTGAAAGCGCTCACTAAAAAATTAGAAGCATTTCAAATACCAACTACTCAACCCCCTCATGCTCCTGTCATGGAATTACAATCATGCGAGATGTATGGAGGCCCACATCTATATCAAGACTGTAAATTTGGATATGAAGAACCACAAAAAAAATTGTAATTACATCAATTACAATCAACTGAACTAGCCATTTCATCAGCAATAGTATTATCAACAGAGGCCTGCCCAGCAGCAACCTCAGAACAATCAAGGTCATTTCCCACCAAGAGGTGGACAAACCCAATTTGGAGCTCAAGTACTACCAGGATACCCTCCAATGAACCCTGTACCAAGACCACAAGATCAACAACAACCATTCCCTCAAAGAGAACAACAATTTCTGCCACCTCAGTCAAGACCTCAGCAAGCACCTATGCAAAGAAATATGGAAAGCCTCCTGGCCTCATTTGTGAAAAAGTCTGATCAAAGAATGATGACCCATGAGATAGATATGTAAAACCAGAGAGCAGCTCTGAGGAACCTTGAAGTGAAAATAGGTCAAATATCAAAGACCTTATCAGAGATATTACCAGGTACTCTACCTGGTAACACTGAGACATACCCACAAGAGGAAGCTAAGGCAGTAGTGCTGAGGAGCGGAAAGATTCTAGACTTCCAACAACCCAAAGAAACAAGGTCTTAAGAAGAAGAGATGAGAAAACAACCAGTACCTAATGAAAAAGTCAATCTCACCTTACATCATGAAGAAGTACCAACTGAGAATGAAAAAATACCTGAGCAGCAGAAGGAACCTGTGTATGTTGCCGCACCTCCATACCAGCCACCTCTTCCATATCCGGAGAAAGAGAGACAAATTAGGCACGATGCGCAATACAAGAAGTTCTTGGATTTGTTCAAGCAATTACATATCAACATCCCTTTTGCTGAAGCTATTTCCCAGATGCCCATTTATGCCAAATTCCTGAAAGACCTTTTATCAAAAAAATAAAAATAGAAGACCTAGGAGTCATCTCTTTAAATGAAGAATGCTATGTTGTTTTACAGTAGAAAATTCCACCGAAGATGAGAGACCCTGGTAGCTTCTCAATCCCTTGTGAGATAGGCACATGAAAATTTGGCAGAGCACTCTGTGATCTTGGAGAAATCATTAACCTCGTGACAATGAGTACTTTTCAAAATCTAAGACTCAAAGAGCTCAAAGAAACAAGGGTGGCTTTGCAATTAGCTGATCGCTCGGTCAAGTACCCCTGAGGCAATCTAGAAGATGTACTATTAAAAGTCGGCAAGTTCATTTTCCCAGCCTATTTCCTAGTTTTGGACATGGAAGAAGATGGTGATATCCCTATTATACTTGGAAGACCATTCCTAGCTATAGGAAATGCACTGATTGATGTGAATAAAGGAAGTTTCATCTTCAGAGTGGGAGAAAAACAAGTTGTGTTCAACCTGATTAGAGTTGTGCAACACTCAGATGACAACAAGGACTGTAACATCATATCTCTTACCCAGAATGAAGAAGATTCCATGGCTAGAAAGGAAGAAAGAGATGAATCTTATATAGAAAAACAAGGACGATGTGATTTCAAGGAAGTAAACTTTATTGAACCACCCACCAGAGAGGTTGTGCCTTCATTAATTTCATCCATCACTCAACCCAGTACTTTAGAAAACTCATTTCTAGGGGAATCTTCCTCCTTACCCATTATTGTCAACTCCGAATTATACACAGATAGATCACCATAAAAAATACATGATCATGGATTGAAGATGTTCCATGAACCATTCCGTGAGAACTATGTCATCAAATGAGCCTTAAATGAGTCAAGCTCTCGACTTTAAATGAAGTGTTGACTGGGAGGCAACCCAGGTTAGGAGTTAGTTAAGTTAGAATAGGACAAGTCTCTTTAGAGTCTTCTTTTCGTTTGAATAAAGAGGTGATGGAAGAAAGGAGGCAAAAACAGAGGAAACCAATGAAGTATACGTCGTGAACCCACATGTCATGATGTGACCCCTTGTCACCCTAAAATCTGATTTTTCTCAAGGATCACGATGTGACCCTCGGGTACACGTCGTGACCCGGATCAGGTCGGTTTTTAAAAAATTGAAGGGTCATGACCCCTCGACCCTCCTTAAACCCGAAGCCCCCTCTCCTCTTAACCCACTCCCTCCCGTGCACGGCTCCTCCCCTTCAAACCTCACGACGCGCACCCTTCCTCTCTTCTTCCAAAAAACTTAACCCTCCTCCTCTCCATGGCGCACACAAAGAGACCGCTACCTGAGAATTTGGATTTTTCATCCGCTTCCTCTACCTCCATGAGCCCGCAACCTGCTGCTAAGCACCCGCACACTCTATCCACCACACAGGACACGAGCTCCTCCCCGTATATGGATGATAACCTTCATTTACACCCAGTGCTCTGCTTTGTAAACCCACAGCACCGGGTTAATCTCCTTCAGCTCCAGGCAAAGCCCATGCGGACCAACAAGACGTTGGATATGGCCATGCTTGCAAGGTTGAACGTCGCAGACAACGTCCAGAGTTTATTGGAAACACTGCATGTTGATAGCATCATCAACGTCCAGGATGAGACATTCAGGGAGCTGTTTTTGGAATTCATGGCCACCTTTGACATTTCGGTGGATGCCCTTCACTTCAGACTTAGCGGCAGGCCACACCATCTCACCATGGCCCAGTTTGGTGTAGGACTTAGTATCTACACCAAGGAGTTTGTGATCTCTGACATATATCCTACGTTGCAGATGAGGATTTCTCGAGAGGATGCGTCGAGCCTTTGGCATCTTGTTGCTCGTGACCCCCGATCCCACCATAACCCCAAGCTGGCAAAGTCCACCCATCTGAGGACTCTCGCGCTTCGTATACTACACCGGGACATGGAACACGGGTGGTTCGCATGAGGTGAGACCCATGGCAGCGTCAGCCAGCTTGACGTTCTTATCCTCACTACTGTCATGGGTGGACCTCCCATCAACATGGCTGCACAGTTCACCTCCTACTACAGAGTACTGGCACAAGGAGGTGGGGCATGCTTATGGGCGGATCGTTCATCACCAGGTTGGCTAGATACCTCCACATTTTTTATGCTTTATAGCCTCTCACCTCATTAGGCCCAGTCAAGTTGATTGATCATGTGCTCCTGCACAAGATGAGGATGCTGGTGAAGGAGGGCAACATCTATTTTTGGGCGCCTGGATTCCAGGAGCTTGTACCCCTGCCGGATGCACCTTGGGAGACTGATCCGCAGGAACAGCCACCGACAGCAGCAACAGACCCTTCTACCTAGCCACCAGCAGCCCCAACCACCACACTATCCACCCAGCCTGCACCTACCCATACCACTCCTTCGGACCTGTGGGTACTCCTTTAGTGCCGCTTGGCGAGTCATTGCCAGCCCGCTGCCCACCTCCACCTTCCCTTCATCGAGCCTTCCTCATTCACCCCGCCACCACCTACTTCTGCTAGGCCTTCCTCATCCACCCTTCCTCCCTCACCCTCTCTGCCCTCCGACCTGCCTCCCAACGTCACGAACCCTGCTACTCAGCAAGATTTCCTGGCGGAGCAGGCCCGGAAGGGCAAGGGACCAGCCACTGAGCCCACTCCTGATGTCCCTTTCATTAATCCAGCTTTCAGACACATGGCCACTATACGAATCAGGTATTCACCACCACCCACCCCATCCCAGCTTACCACCTCCACCACACCATCATCTGCCTCAGCCCCACCGACCACTAATGTTGTTGCTACCACTGGTGATTTAGTTGCCCAGTTCATTCCATCTTCTGATGTTGGCATGACCATGGAGGATATTTTTGGCTCAGAGCATTGATTTGTATTTTCATACTTTTTTGGTTGTGAGACACTTTTTGTAGGGGCGGTTTTCTTTTTCATTCTTTTGTACTACACTGGGATATTTATATACATTTTTGGATTTCTTTTCCCTTTTTCATGTGTGTTTACTTTTGCTTCTTTTTTCTTTTTCCTTAGAAATGTCTAGCTCCTCTGAGTCGTCTAATGTTATCAACGGACCCATTCCTCCGTCCGTTCTTCTGCAAGGAGTAACCCAGCGTGTCATTGACATCGCCAATCAACTTCAGGTTTTATCATTGGAAATCCACGAGTAGCAACAACCACCCCCACCAATGATTCCATTTCTACCGCATTTAATATTTGTTCGAGCTACACCTGAAGTTGTGAATCCAGTTAAACGACCGCGCTAACTTGAGGACACGACGACCAATAGCTGCAAGTGCAAAAGGAGAAACTGAGTCGGTGGGCCCAATATTTGAATTTTTGGTCCACTCGTCTGGCTAACGACGATAAGTTAGCACTTTATGGGAGGCAACTCGTAGTTGTTTTTGAGTTTTGTTTGAGTCTTGTATTTTTCAGGGTTTCATTGCAGTACTTTGTACAAACTTTCATTCAATAATTAAAATGGTTACCGTTATTCCTTCTTTTTATACCTGCCTGTTTTTCAGCTATTCAAATGTTTAAACCTGTGGATTAACATTTGTTCTATAGTACATGATTTTTCTACTAACATATTTTGTAGGTGTATCAAAACTTCAATGTTAAGACAGCTCAGACACCCCCATGGAAACCACTTCATCTCAAGAAGTTCTCAATTTCCTCTTTAAATTGTGTCATCACCACCATGTCAATTCAATTATCAAAAAACACTGCCACACCACTCCCACCCATTATTTTATCGACAATGGGGACATTGAATCCTTTTAAGTGTGGGGGGTCTTTCTCATATTTTCACTGAGATACACTTGAATTTTTGTTTGTTCTCACTATTCTATGAGACATTTTTCAAATTGATAATCATGCTGCAAATTTGAAAACCATTATGCCCATATAAATTAAAGATAAAGTTAAAAAGAAAAATGTTAAGAACCATGTTTCACCCCTGATTAGAATTTTAGAATGATTGATGAGCTTAGAAGTTTAATTCAAATTAAAAATCTTTGAAATCATGATTAATTGACTCACTACTTAGGATTTATGCCCTTTGTAATTTCCAATTTTTATTTTTATTCTCATTACCCGAGAAGATTCTAAGCCTTCAATCTCATTTTCTTTTCTGAGCATATTTCTTGAGAGATACCTAGGACATGTAAACCTACTAGAACTTGCACTGAGATCTTATCAAAACAATGATTGAACAAATGTAATTTTAAAATGATTGAGGTGGCCTTTGATAGCCATTTTACCTGAGACCCACCTGACATCTATCCTTCATTTAGCCCATATTTCAAGCCTATTTCTCTTCATACCCTGCTCCTTGTACAATGCTTAAAGATTATTTTTGAACAAGTGTGGGGGAGGCATTCAAACAACATGGGATGCTTTCACTTTCAGAGATGTACGGTGTGCTCACTTGACTACTAGGTTGTGATCCATATACCTTTTTGGTGTATCTCATTCGTATTCTGTTCCTTTGCAAAATTTAAAAGAAAAGATCAAAATTGATATGGGTTGTGTACTAGGAGGGTCAAAAATCACCATTTTCCAGACCGATAAATCCCTCGAAGGATCATATGTGGTTAGGTGATGGATGTGAGATTTGTCATATGCACAACTTTTGAAAAATAAAAATGCTAAAGAAAAAAAGTGGAATAGAATCGTCTCTTTACCTACTTACTTGCGGTACATATGGATCCAACCTAAGCTAATAGCATATGGACCTGACTCGCCAGATGGAGGAATTTTGTCACACTTATCTTATTGTGTTTTCATTGTACTTTGGAGATTACCCTCCTCTTGAGCCTAATTTTCACATTCTACCTACCTACCTACAACCTTAGAGTCATCATAACCTTGTTGATAAAAGTCCTCAAGATTATTTTTATACTTGTCCCTACACAGTGAAGACGATGGAACCAATGAAAGCCTGTGGTTAGGAACATGGACTCAGGATACGAGCATACCATACTTACATTTTACCCCAAGTGATGAGAGAAAATCACGGTGAGGTAAATTGCAACTGGGCATATAGCTTAAGAAATAGTTAAAATATTATGATTAAAAGAATAGAATCTGTTTTGAAAATTTGAACTATGAGGCATGACTAATTTACTATGCAGGATTAAAACTGGACCTGACTACTTTTCTGCTTACACTTAATTTAATTGCATGGACATGACGCACATTTCTTCCTTTGAAAATTGCTTATCCTCTTGAAATCTTTGTTGATATATTTTGCTTGAGGACAAGCAATGATTCAAGTGTGGGGGATTTGATAAGCCTAAATGTTATATATTTTTTGTTGTCACTTTTCCATTGTTTTTTATTCATATACTGGATAATGCACGTGGTAGATGTCCAATTTTGCAAGAAATAGAGCTTCACAAGATTCCAAGGAAGAAAGGCAGAAAAGCTGCAAAAATGGCCGAGTACACGTCCTGATGGCCAAGTTCATGTCTTGTACTTGATAATCAAAACCTTCATCAAGTCGTGAAGCCTAAGTCGTGACCAACCACGAAGACTGAAGAAATTGTCATCTCACGTCGAGAGTCCCTCCTACACGTCGTGACACCGGTCAAACTGGACGCCGAGAAAGTCGTGAGGATTCAATACAAAAAACCCAGTTGGCCATGGGTTACACTTCGCGAAACACTTGTACACGACGTGACCATGGTCAAACTTCATAAATCCGCGGAAGACCCGCACGCCCGCTGGAGATCCTGGTCGAAGTAACGCGGATCAAGGGTTCACGACGTGACTATCAAGTACACGTCGTGACCATTTTCGTCTATATAAGGAACAGCCCGACAGCACATTTGAGACATGCTTGGATTAGCTCTCTCTCCCTTTTAAACTCCTTTCAAGATTTCTTATTTCTTCCCTCTTTAAACGCCTTAGTTCTTTGTAATTCATTTACATTTTTCAATCGAAGAGTTGTGGATTCCCTTTTCTTCAACACCTTCAATTCCCGCATTGCTTCATTTCCATTTCATTTCAAGTAAGTTTTCTTGCATGTTTTAAAATTCCATTAGCATAGTTATGATTTCTTTCACCCCTTTTATGGTTTTAATTACCACCATGAGTAGCTAAACGCATCGGGATAGGGATCAAGGTTCAATGTATCTACATGCTTAATTAGACCTCTAGTTCTAAACTTGGAGAACCTAAATGGATTAGTAATTAGGATATAAACCAACAGTCAAACCCCATTTGTGTGATTGTACTATGACCATCAAACAGTCAAGCAAACGACTCTATCCTAATTGAAGTAAACTATGACTATGATCATTACCTTAGAGAACTTTCTGCAATAAAAGCTGAACGTTGTGCATCTAGGACTATAGCTATCCTCCTGACCATGGAATAGTTACATCCTAGGTAGAACTAGAAGACTGAACCAAGGTTGACTAGCAACTACCACTTGCTTCATAGACTAAGCACTTAGGACCTTGTCAAGATTAGAACTAGGATCACCTTTATCTAGATACTTAGACTTGATCCCGACCCCTCTTTAATCACTTTAAGTCAAACCCAAAATTAGTTAGACACCACCCAAACTTTAGTCAAGCTAGTAAAGACTCCTACAAAGGATTCAAGATCAAATTTCTTTCCCCCACAAGAACAGCACCCTCCTCGTGGGATCAACCTCGAACTTCTACCATACTACGCCCTGGTAGTTAGTAAAGTTTGGGACACATAAATTTCTAATTTGACTCGCGCCCTGAGGAATTAATGACGCCTTTTGGTGTTGCAGAATCACCGGGAGACAGAACAACAGAAAACGAGAAAAACGAAAGAAAGAAAAGCAACAATGAACACGGCGATTTACGTGGTTCGGGAAAAATCCCTACGTCCACGGGAGAGGCAGAATTTCACTATGATTCGGGAGCACATAAATTACAGAGGATTTCCAACATAAAACCCTAGCCCAAAAAAATGGGCTACATATGAAGAAGACGGTCTACTGTTCTGAATAGTAGTCCGCGTTGCAACAGTGATCGGCGGCTCACTTTGTCAAAAGTGCTACAGTGTCTGCCGGCTGGAAGTCAAAAGCGCTACAGTACTGTTGACCCCGAAGTCCGCACCGCTATAGTTGCGGGCCACAAGCATTCAGCCCAACCGGATCGGGCAACACCAATCCAACATTTGGGTGGTTAATCAAGAGACGTTTTTGGTGTGTCATTATTTACCTCTTACTTCAATTATTTTCATCTCTTAGCTACTACAATATAGCAACAACTAAGGTTATCTCCCAACGAGAATGCATTTAAGGAGCGTCTTTTTCATGATTATTATTATTATTTTTATTAACTATACTATTTCTAATGAGGAATTCTAATTTAGAAATGGAACTAAACTAATTTTTAAATTCAAAAACTAGAAAACATTGGAAAATGAGCAGCAATGAATGAAAACTGGAGAGAACTCAAGAATAGATCAGTGTCCTTTCCAAGTAATTCTACTATATTATTCATTCTTCATTGCTTGAAAAGTTTTCACTCCATAAATTCTCTGAACACACGGTCCAAATCTCAAAATTGTATTTCTCCTTAACTTTAAAAAATTGAAGCCAATGACTGAGATATCAATAATCGACCTCCTTTCTTCAAGAGTCGGTCAAAGCACTCGACAATCATCAAACACCATGATAGAATTGAACTGTTGTACTGACATTTCTTGATCGATAATTGAAAAGCTTCAAAAATGAGAATTGACCATCAAACTCGAAACTGTACTGACTTAACGGCCCACACTCGATGAACAGCACACGCTAATCGACTTTGTGACGGTCAAAGAATGGAAGAGAAAACAAAACAAAATGATAGAAAAAACAAATATCAAGCATCAATCAAATATTCAATAGTCGCAATTCTAGAGAAAATTAATAGTTTGAAGAAAAAAAGAATAAAGCTCAGAATGAATTCTCCAGTAAAAACCACAAGATACGACCACAAGAAAAACTCAGCCGATCATGTTTGAAAAATGTGATCAGTCTTCAATCTTCATCTCCATGTTCAACAGTAGATCTTCTTCAAGCCCACTAGAAGATCTCTTTGTTCTACCCTCCGTCGCTCTGCTTTTGTGTCTTGAAAGATTCATTGTCCAGTCTCTCCACACTGTCTTCTGCTCATAATATATCTTATTAATAAATCTATCAATTTTCATTTATTTTCCTCCGCCCTATCATAGCCACCACACCACCAATGCACCATGATAGTCAAATTGGAGGGAAAATCCACATCATTTCATCACCACACTTTCACAGTAGCAAAACTCCCAAACTATTTCTTTCTTCTTCTTTTTTTGTCAGCAGTCAGCGTGTCATTAATTGCTTCCATCAAAAAATCATTCTTTTTATTAGTCATTATTATTATTATCTTCTCTTTTCACCAGTTTATTGGCCACCTATCAAACAATTATGCATCTTTGTCAACAACTAGATTCCAACATGCCTAAGATCTGTCTATCATGGAAGTAGCTTCAACATTTGTTATCCCACACAACTGATTCTCCTCTTTGGAAGACGGGGTTTGTGCTGGGTTCATCTTCATCTTCATATCTTCAAATACAATTTAAAACATGAGTAGTCCCGGAATCATCTTGTATGAGCTCCAACTAATCAATCACTGGCTAAAGAACTCCTCACCTCTTGAGTCAGATGGAAAAAAACTCACCACAACTCTCAGAGCAGTTTTGGACTTGTTCATTGAGGCATTGCAATGAGAAACTCATGTGTGCACAACCCGATCCGACAGCCTGAAAATAGAGAACCAAGACCCTCATTAACTTAAAAATATTGAACCTGCAAACACAGAATCAAAGCATCCGGAGGAATTCGGCCTTGGGTTTGTCAACTCCAGGACCAGAGATCTCAAATCTAAGATTAAATCAACCTCCTCAATCCACATGCGCCAAACCACAAAAATAGTCATCTTCTTCAATCCTTACACAACCCATATTGGCCACGGTCAGATCGAGTTCATCTGGCTTAAAGGAATCCTCGATAAGCATCCACAATCGACTTTGTTTTCCAACACAACTCAATGGAGTTCGACCTTTATTCCAGTCGCGGTGAGGGGATCAGATCCTAGTTTCAATCAAGCTCATAGTTCATCGAATTCATCATTCAACTAACTCGAGCACAAACTAGCCCTAAAATGTAATTCAAATTCAATGTAGACAGAGATCGTCTTCACGCCTAGTAAATTAGACTCCCAGTGATTGGTTTTCACTAAGTTAATGAAGCTGATGGAATTAGATCTTAGAAGATGAACTCACCTTGCTAAGGACCACCACTGCCGACGGTGATTTCAGATGTAGGAGGAACAATCTTCATCAAGAAGCTTCATCGACTGGTTTAAGCTCGGATCCCCTATCATCGACTTAGGTTTATCCTCAAGCTAGGATGGCGGCCTCAGTTTCATCTGCTTGGATCCTTCTTCATCACGCTTGGCTTCCAGCGGCATATTCCAACCTAGATTCATAGTGGAGGCTTTCAACAGCGGCGGGATCCTCGGCGACTTCTCAAATTTGGGATTCATCATCAAGAATGGGTTCGGTCGGATCTTAGTTCGATTCCAAAACTCAAGATCGTTGGCTTTGATTCGGATCTGGCTTCGTCGGCTTGTGAGCTCGGTTCTAGGGCAATATCAATAGTGGCTCGGCTTCGATTCGACGACACAGACGGCGCAAAGTGTTCTGCAACATTTTTCGAGCTCGGATCTGGATTAATCGAGACTCTAAGCTGGACCATGAGAGCTCTAGTGGCCCAATTTATTTTACACCTAATTGTAAATTCTCAAAATTTCTAGTACACTGATATGTCAAACAATTCATGCCAGTCACCAGATTTTTCTTACAACAGCATGATAAATCAAGTATCTTATACAAGATTCCAAAATATTCTCTAATTCTGAAATTCTGTTAGCACATTCATTCTCCAAGATTGAATCTTCATTTGGGTTATTGAAATTTTTCTCACGCCAAAATAACAATAAACTATTAAGGAATTTAAAATAAATACAAAAATAGAAACTAAAATAATATAACAAAGAAATCGTTTGTTAATCAATTAAAATAAAAACTATATTTAGTAATTTGTTAAAATAATAAAAGATTAAAAATTTAAAACAACCTGCTAATAATAATTAACAAATTAAATAATTAAAAAAACAATGAAAAGATAAAAATTATAAAAGAATTAAATTGTAATTCAATGTCACTAATTATTAAATTACTTAAAGAAAATAAAATAAAAAACTACACTTTAGTTGATTAGTTAATTTCAAAAATAAGGAAAATAAAAGCAAAATAGAGAGAAAACTAAATTAAACAAAAACACTTAATTTATTATTTTTTAAAAACTTCTTCAAAATTAAATAATTAAATAAAAGTTAAAAAATCTCTAATTAAACATATAACTACTTTATTATTTTAACATTGAATTAATAATAATGATAAATTAATCAATTAAAGCATTGTTTTTAAAAAATAAAATATAATTAAATTACAGATATTATGTGGAAATTTAGTACCAAAATAAAGGCACATCAAATTCCCCCACACTGGGCTTTTTTTTTGTCCTTAAGAAAATAATTAGTTAATTTTGAAAGGATTGAAATAAATCTTATGTTTGAAATACTAGGTCCCCACACAAAATTGGTTTTCAAAATGATTTTCACCTTGTATTTTCATCAAGCATTGAACAATTTTAACCTCAAGAAATTAAGTTTTTTAATGAAAAACTTATTCCTATTTTACAAAAATAATTGACCCTAAAAATTTGAATTCAAATTAGACCCATTTCAATTTGCATTAAACTAAAAGTCCAAACTTTTCGTTACCTCCAAAATAACAGAATCACATAAATTAGCAACCAAATAAATTAGACACTCTGTGTGGATAACCGAACTTAATAAATTAAAAGGAGTATAAATAACTCATTCAACTGCTTAAAGGATAAAAGATTGAGTTCAACCGAGATTAAGATTTTCTTTTCATAATTCATTTGAATGCATATCTTATGAGTTTGAATCCAAATTTAAAGATTTGAAGGGAAATGATAATTGTAAAACATTCAGACAAATCCTTAACCAAAATTAACTGCTTTTCAAGAGTGAAATGAAAAATTTATTACCCGACTAAATCCAAGGAGTATTAAATAATTTACCACCTTAAAGCGGCTGCACAACATTCAATCTTTAGAAAATTTTGAAACCACTGAAAATGATTTATTGAGACTTGAAAACCAATAAAATTTGAAAAAATAGGGATTTTATATTGGTTAGAATTTTTTTACATATTAGCACATTCTTCCCCTCACACTAAAGCTCCACATTGTCCCTAATGTTGAATTTAAAGTGGATAAAAATGTGTATTTGATTTTTCAAGTTCAAGAAAGATCTGACAATTCGATAGATAAAAAACATGTTCAAAAGGGTTAAAAGAAATCCCAATTTAGTTTTTCCACACAACAAATAAATAACAACAATTTATAGCATGCACAAAATTTTACTTACTGGTTACCACTTTAATTATTTAACTCAAAGATAAGTTTTGTATATTAGTGCATTTCAAGAAAGTTTGTAGAAAATTTTCCAGAAAAGTAAAGAATAATCAGCACTAATACACAATCCAAAATTAACCACTTTAATTATAATAAACAACAAGTTTCAGCAATAATTTCATCATGAAAAAGTTCTTCTAGATTGATTTTTTCAAAACAATTCAAAGAACAAATCGACAGTGGCACCAGATTTAAAATGCATATAAAACTTAGCATAATTTTAAATTGAAAAACTCCATGGATTATAAGATTTATTCTTCTTTACATAGATTTAAATGCACCCCCTTATGTTCTTTGTTGAAGTTCCTCTGGTTAACTTGAAATCTTCTAAAAATGAAATCATATTGTCATTATATCTTAAAAAAACAATTCAAATAAAATAGAACCATAGTTTAAGATTTGAAGGTGTTGATCCAATATTATTGAACTTGTAGCTCTATTTGATCATTGAAATTGTAAAGTATTTGCTCAGAGTGGCCTCAAGTGGATTGCTCGTGGTGAATCAATGAACTTAATAGATGGTGGGAAGCCTTGGAAAAGTATGTGCACAACTATTTTCTAATTTATTTTCTATAAGAAAAACTAGCATAAATTAAAAGTTTATTGAAATTGGAAAAAAAAGAACTGAAATTTAAAAGAAAATAAAGGAAAGGGAAAGGAAATATTAGGTTAAACCGCCAAAGAGATGTTGTATTTTATACTATCTATAGTTGTACATCTTTTTATTCATCCCCATTCCATCAGTGGATGGGGCTTATGTGGTAAGAACCACCACATCTTCTCTTTCCCACAGTCCTTCAAATGTACTCTTATGTTAAGGACCCATTAAAAATAATATGATGTGTTCATCCCCCTTGACATGTGTTGAAAATTTTCATCTGGGGGTGGGAGAATAAAATAAGGGGTCCCCTGCTTTACTTCCCCAGGGGGGAAAGTTTCACCAAACCCCTCTAAGTTTTCTTGGGACATCCACAGAAGATGGAAAATTTTCTTCTTTTTTCTTAATCAGAAATCCTCCTCTTTGATTTCCAACATCAAATATTCTTCCATAGAGACTGTCTAAAAATCAACCTCCAACTCACTATCTTCTCCATAATTTAAACCTTCTCCCTCAAAAACCTCCAAATCATCCTCAACCAATGAACAAGGTATTGTTTCTACAGTGTAATAATAAGGGAATTCAATTAGAATTTTAGATTCATAGTAATCCAAAAATGAATGATCAAAATGGTCGAAATCCCCCTAAAATAAATCATATAATAGACCTTATTCTTCCTCTATGACTGTGGAAAAATCAAAAGATTCTACAATCTTCCCACCTTAGAACTTCTCAACCCTGAGAAGACTTTAGGAAAAACAGAAACATTAACCCACCTACAAGTGTCATGAAGTCTCATCCGAACGGTCGCATTGCATTTCCAAATTCCAAACACACCTTAAATAATTTCACAATCCTAAGGAATTTAAGCCTTCAAAAGTCGAGCCAAAGATCAATTTCCAACTAAAACATTGAATCGATGCTTAACTAAGATTGGTTAACTTGAGACATGATCTTGTTTTTTTCTCTTTAAACAGCATCTCATTGGTGCTTTCCACCAAGGGTCTTAGCATTTAACGGCCAATTCCAAACCATGGTTCCTCCACCATTTTAATTTCCCAAGAGGGAACATCCTAAGTGTTCTAGAGATGCTTCTCACATGATTTCTTTAACTATGAGAACCTGATTATGTATGAGGTCATATTAGAGACCCCGCTAAAATGGAATAGTCAAATCTTGTTTGACCAACAAAACTGGCCACGCATGATTTCCTCGAAATACATTGTTGACCTATAAACCACACTCACCTTAAAAAGGTGGCATGATTTTAAAACAGTTTCATCAACAACCGTATATGTTGAACAAGAAGGATAATACATCGATCCACTCTGGTCTACTTATCTCGTAGCTACTCGGCTTAAATGGCCAAAGCCTTTCAAACTGAACTATAATGCCTTCCCCTAAGGCATCCAACAATTAACACAAGCACATACACTGAATTCGTTACCTTAATTCCAGTGACATTCCTAATTCTCAAATCATATCATGGTTATTTTAAAACCAACTTGCCTCAACGCAAACAATGGTGTAACCTAGATCCAACCCACTAGAATTATTTATCCTTTAAAAATCATCTCCAAGCCCGAAAACCAGTATGGGGTAACCTAAGATTCATTAAGATGGAGTCCATGGAACTAACCAAGGTAGTCCATACCCCAAATTTACAAGAGATATGTTGGCACAAGGCCACAACATCTATATCAAATCATTGACTGAGCCTAGAGCATCATCCATCTAGAGGTCATGTCGAAGTGAATGGAGGGTTTCCAGGAGTCCGTCCAAGGAATTCTTACATGGGAACCCAAGTATCACTCTGAACCAACCAAGCCTCCAAATAACCATACATCCAGCATACAACATAGATAAATACTACTTTTTGATCCCAAAATATTTTAAAACGGTAGCGTGGTGTAATAACAACACTCTCTTAGTGCATCCAGGATGATGTTAAGGTAGAATACATGCTCATCACTAGGCATAAACACTAAGAGGATTTCAAGGATTAGCAGAAAAATAGCATTTGAAGCACTACTGGTCGACCTATTGAAAGAAGATCAACTTCACTCTACTGACACATCTCTATTAACAGATCACAAGCCTTTACCACCCGAGGTATCCTATAATCTCTCAAGATTAACCACCAAAGTACCTCCAAGACCAACGATGTCTCCAAGGATTGCCTCCACAGCCAGCCTCATCAATGTCGTACCGCCGAGAAATCACCGACCCAAAACAAAACATGTAAGCCTCAAATGCATTTGAAAACAAAAGTAACCATTTTAATTTTATTCCTTAACTACATTCCTTCTACCCAAAAGGACACATTTAACATAATTGATGTGATTCACCCCACCTCAGGAGTGTCCTTGTCAATGAAAGAAGGGATAAACAAACTAGCTTCTCACAAGCATGCTACATCAGATTTAGCTTAAACACACATGTGATGTTATGAAAAACACGATCACCATATCAAATCATTTGGCATTAAAGCTGAAATCAAACCAATCATCATGTCAAAACACCTGGGTCCCAAATAGTCCTCCCAAGTAGTGAGATAAACTTATTTCTTTAACACTCAGGTCACTCTACTCCAGAGATGACCTGATAAGGTACTCAACAGTACAGGGCTCAACAACTTGACTGAACTCAACTAGTATGTCACATCATATAACACTAAATGTTTATCGCATATACCAACACATACTAACCCAATTTTATAATAGAAAATGGAACATCCTGATTTCTATCCATAGGTTTTCCGCCCTATGCAATTAATTATTAGATGGATCACACCAAAACTAGTTCAAAAGAACATCATCACATACAACCATTACTCAGATGGAGACTTACTGAGTCATTCATCACTAGAGAAAGGAGATGTTCACACAACCTCCTAAGTAGTTGACCATGACCGAGGCATTTCTAACCTACTGAATTGAGCATTCCTCAATGCTCATTTCCATAATGAGGATCAAGATATAATGGCCACCCATCCGAATAAGGGTGTACTTTTAAAACTAAAAGTCCTAATAGGGACAATGACAACTAAGCAGCACCAAACGTCAAAAGGATCACAACATTATCAAGGAATTTCAAAGCTTTAAGGGTGATACCTACCATGGGTTATCCCCTTATGAGGCATATGCATTAACCCCATCACTAGTTCATGCATAATAGATTTTACTAGGCTCAAGAGACCCTTTCATTTAAGACATTGCTAAAATGAGAAAGGCCCGTGGAAAATGCTCACACTTCCATTCTAAGAAAACTCAAAAAAAGATCAACTACCCTTACACAAGGGTCTACACAAGGAAACCACTTCAAGTTCTATTTTAAATTCATTACATTCATTCACTTCAACCTTTAAGCATTTTGAAGAATTTTAAACAAAAACCTCAAGTACCATTTCATAAAACAAGGCATTTGGTATCCAAACTAGATAACAACTCAAAGAAAAAATAGTAAAATCTCATCAACTTCCTTTTTAAACATTTAACATTCATTGAAATTCATTCACAGCTAGGAAATTTAACATATAAATTCCTTTTAACTAATAAAGAGACCTATGGGGATCCCATTAAACCAACTTTGGTTCTTCAAAAAGCAACCCAAAATAAATTGTTAAACTTTAAAAGCTTTAAAACACATTCAGAGGGTTATCTCATACAAAACATGCCCCAACTAACCTACTTGGATCCAATTGTGCATTTAGAAGTTACCCAATTTATTTCATATCAAAATTAAGTATCTTTCACAATATACCATTTCAAAACACATCATGCTTTTACATTTAATATGGTTTTTCATTTCCCAATTCGTGAAGTGCGCATACACTTCATAAATTGAAAATTGGATCCCACTGATTGCAACTAATCCACTTTAACATTTTTACTTTAGCATCCCTTTTTACAATGGTTTTAATACATGGGTTACATTTTCCTAGTTATAAGGAACCCATATGTAAGAACCCGGTTCTTATTTTGAGGTACGTGTTTCTTCTTTTCTCCTTTCTTTAAGTATTTTTGAGAAAATAAGGAAAATGGGGGAAAATCCCAAATTTTGGAAGTACACGCCGTGTACTTTTCCACACGCCATGTACTTCTGGACGTGTGGGATGAGTACACGGAGCGTGTGGCCATGTCGGTGATGAAGGGTGTAGGAACCGACTACACGCCGTGTAGTGGTCCTTTACACGTCGTATAGTCAGTCGGCAGGTGAATAGTAAGCCAGTGGCCAGCTGTGGGGTAGCACACACCGTGTACTCATGAAGACATGCCGTGTAGTCATGTTGGCAGGTGAACAATGCCGCACTGGTGGGAAGCCGTCAGAGGAACAATTTAAAAATAGGAAGTACATGCCGTGTACTTGAAAATACATGATGTATACATTGTTTTTTGCTTAAAATGGGAAGTATCCTCCCCTGTTCACAGGGAAGGCTTAGAACGGGAAGAGGGCTCGGGAGGGGAAGACCGGAGCTTTGGAGATCCGCTGAGCGCACGTCAGGAATCTGTTTCTGCCTCGGACGATCTCGTTGGAACCGCACGAGTAGTCCCTCCACTCTTTTTTAATTGTTCTTGCAAATTATTCCCCTAACAGGAGTTATTTTCATTTAAGTGAGAATTATTTTACCTCATATCTACGGTGTTCTTGGTTGTTTCAGTAGGCATCGTTCGTGTATACCGTTCGTTGGTGTTTCAGGTAGGTGGCTTGGTGTTTATTTTCCAACTGTCGTGCGTTTTTGTGTGTTTTTGGGCTACGAACCCATATTTGGGGTGTCGTGTGGCTGAGGTCCTGGCTATTTAAAATACCTAGAATTGTATAGGTATTTAAATGTGATATTAAAATGCTATTTGGGATCGTTTCTTGGATCTAGGACCACCCCGGGGGTGCGTTCCTCTGTTTAGCCGTTTGGCCAGGATACCTGAGGGTATGCCGTGTTTAAATTATGCATTACTTTTTCCTTGAGATTAATTGTGTGTAAATTGCATTTTTATATGTTGGGAATGGCCCGGTTACTTATGCCTGAGGGCGGTGTTCTACTATGGCCTGAGGGCGTGACTATATTAGCCTGAGGGCAACGTTCTATTTCGCCTGAGGGAAACCTTTCGTGCCTGAGGGCTTGACTTATGTGCCTGAGGGTAAAACTTCGTATACCTGAGGGCGAGATTCTGATATGCCTAAGAGAAATGCCTGAGGGTGAGATTCTGTATAGCCTGAGGGCAATCCTGAGGGCGTGGTTTTACTATATTAGCCTGAGGGCAAGGTTCTGGTTGGCCTGAGGGATTGGTGTTGTTGAGCATAGAATGTTACTAAATTAAATGGATTAAATGAATAATTAAATGGAAATATAACTGGTAAGTTGGTTACTTTTAAGTACTGCTTAGTTTATTACATTTGACTTTTGCACACTGTTGTTGCATGTTTACACACAGTTGGGGGCCTTTGGTGGGTGCCTACTGAGATATATTTCTCACACCCTATTTGGGTCATGCTTTTTGGACCAAATAAATTACATTTCTATAGGTGTGGATAAGGGAAAGGGTCCTTATACAGGTACTTGATTGTTGCTGAGGAGTAGGGGAGCATTGGACCGGGCTTAGGCTCATGATGCTACCAGCTGTTTCATTTTGTATTGTTGTACTCTGCAGTTGTATTGTATTGATTGTGTAACATGTTCTGGCTGTTTTCGTAGAATTGAGGCATGTTGCATCATTATTTATATACTGGTTGGTTATATCTATTGCAGTTGTTTATTTCAGTTATGTATGGTTATTCGCTTCTGCTATTGTTGTATGTTTCATTCTTTTCGTTGCGCTACACTTTGACAAATGAGGGCATAGTTTCCCCACTATCAGACATGGGCCCTCACTGCTAGTCGGTAGCCTATGGCGTTTAGGGGAATGCGATTAAGGTCACGTGGTGAACTGGGTTTGGGGCACCCATTGAGTGGCACTCGGAACCGGGACGTTACAAAGTGGTATCAGAGGAGTTCTTTTCTTCGACTTACTATTTGGAGCCTTAGTCAGGGATAGGACGGGAACAGTAGTTGGTAATAAGCTATGCCCGGGCGTAGCTAACCTGTGTATAGGGAAAATTCAGTCTACCTCGTATTTATGCACTTCTTTTGATTTTGAAAATTTTACAGTTGATTTGATTTCACCGTTGGGTGACGCACTTGTGATTGTGCTGTTATATTTTATTCATGGGTTATATTTAGATGCAACCCGATGAGATGAGGGTATGCCATCTCATGCATCATATAGGCACATGCTAGAAATCACATGTTATGCATAGTTTCTATGCCATGTATGTGCATTAAAAATTTCATGTTGTTGTGATAGTTGTTGTGCTAGTAAAACATGCTGTTGTGATAGATGATTTGATAAAATACCTGTTGCGTGATAGGGTAATTTTATTTGAGGTTGTCTATGGAATGAATGCCAAACTTTGGTCTTTGGGGAGTATGGGCCCTCACTGACCGGAATTTGGTGGATCATTAGTTGTTTATTAGTTATAATGCAGATAAGATGTCAAACTTTGATTCGTGAGGAGTATGGGCCCTCACGGTTCAGAATTTGACACTCAGGTGTTTTTTTTCCAGTATTTCTAGGTTTCGGGGAAGTTTTTGAGGCATGCTATCCGGAAAACCAGTATACACACCGTGTAGTATCTTTAAACACGCCGTGTATGGACTTCTGTTCGGGAAGAAAAATAAACTTTTTAAGTACACACCGTGTACCCAGAGTACACGCCGTGTAGTCTCTTCCAATGTCACAAACCGTGTGGGCGGCGACACAAGGTAGGAAAAGGCTTGGGTAAAACACGCCATGTACCTAATGTACACGCCATGTAGTGTTGACCCAGAGTCTGCCCGTGTAACTAACAACACTGGCGAAGGATAATTTAAGACATACACGTCGTGTCCACTATGGAACACGCCATGTAGTCTGACATGGGGACCCGGCCGTGTAGCTAACAACATGAGTCGATGTGATCCTTTAGAATACACGCTGTGTGTCTATAGAACATGCCGTGTAGTGTGAGATGTGTGTCCGGCCATGTATCTAACAACACGAGTCGGCAAAGCTCATCTAGTACATGCCGTGTACCTGCGGGACACGCTATGTAGTCTTGTTTGAGGACAGACCGTGTGGATTTAGCCGTGTGGCTGGGAAATGGGGTAGTGTACATGCCGTGTGCGGGTGTGACACGCCGTGTAGTTTTGAACCTAGTAGTCGTCCGTGTCACAAACGACATGGGAAGTTGGAAAATTACACCATACACACCGTGTAGCTATTATACAGGCCGTGTAGTTTTTGTTCAATGGGATCTGTGTGGCTTATCCATGTAGAAGGACCCGGGTAGGGGAAGAGAAGTCAGGTACATGCCGTGTAGTCAGTATACACGCTGTGTAGTCTTGTTTTGAAAATCTTGAAATGCCTTCTTCCTCTTGTTCCCTTTGTGGTTCCTTCACTTTCAGTCTTGTTAATCTTAAATCTAAGGCGTGTTTTTGACCTTGTAGTGTCATGCTGCCTAGACGTTCACGCATTGTTCGCTAGGAGAGCATCAACGATTATACTCTAGAGATGGTGGGCCATGGGCTACCAGTAAATCCTCCAGCAGAGCCAGATGCGGCGCCAGCTGTTATACTAGACACAGGCACGGAGGCGCAGTTACATGAAGGCTTCATGTGGTTCATGCAGACCTTTCAGGGAGCACTGCAGGCTGCCACATCTATGGCCGAGCTGACGCGTATCTTCCAGCAACAGCATTCGCCTACATTTCCAGGGGATGGCGGACCATAGGTTACAGAGTCTTGGATGGGGTCAATGCAGAATATTTTCGAGCATCTTGAGACGCCTCCAGGGCACAGGGTCAAGCTCGCGACATATATGCTGCGTGATTCTGCCAAGAGGTGGTGGGATGTTACCACCCAGTCAGAGCATCACAGAGACATGACGTGGGAATATTTTCAGGCAGTCTTCTATGAATTCTTCTTCCCAGAGACACTGAGGGCAGATAGAGATTGAGAGTTCATGAATCTGCAGCAGGGCGCTATGTCGGTGATGGATTATTCTGCTTTCTTTACCTAGCTTCAGTGTTTTGCACCCGTTCTGGTGGGTGATGGGACATTGAGGGTCAGGCACTTCGAGGATGGTCTTCGGTATGACATCCGAGCACTAGTGAATGTTTTTAGGTTGCCTTCAGTACATGCTATTTTAAATCAGACACTAATTATAGAGAGGAACCTGTGACAATCTAGTGGTGTGGGCCAGGGCGGTTCAACACCAGTTACTGGTACTATTTCTACTGACAAGAGGAAGAGACATATGGATTTCTCTCAAAGAAGTAGTACCATCCATGCAGCTTTTTCAGGTGGCCCGATCAGGTGCTACCAGTGTGATAAAGAGGGGAAAAAGATACCGCAGTGTCCACATGATCCAGTGGAGTGCCGAGCTTGCGGCAAGATGGGTCATCTGCAACGCTTTTATAGGGTGTTTCTACTAGTGGCTAGTGAGAGGGGTTCTATGCAGACTCCACGTGCGGGAGAAGGACTAGTAGCTTCTTACCAGTCGGGAAATTGGAATATGTCAGGGCGTGCAGGTAGAGATGGTGGTCGTGGTCATGGTAGCCAGATACCAGGATCATAGAGGCAGTAGGGCGGGACAGCTCAGGGTAGCCAGGCTGTGTCACAGGGCCGCGACACTGGGCAGGCATATGCAGTGCAACAGACCCAGCAGGAGCAGGATCCTGGACCTTCTACAGTCAGAGGTACTATTCTAATAGCTTCTGTCTTGTCTTCAATACTTTTTTATACGGGTGCTACACATAGTTTCATATCTGTGCTCGTTGTGGAGATACTTGGGATCTGTGTTTCTTCTTCTTCTGATGTTATGACGCTAGACACTCCGTTGGGTACTAGAATAGCTAGTGTGCGTCAGTGCAAGTAGTGCCCCCTAGTGGTTGGTGGGTGTCAATTTCTTTGGGACCTCTATGTATTAGAGATGATAGATTATGATTTCATTCTCGGGATGGACTGGTTGGTTCACTTTCAAGCCTTTTTAGACTGCTATCGTCGTAGGGTGTGTTTCACGTCACCAGACGGTGGAGAGTTTCTATACAAGGGTGAATGGAATGTTCAGGAAAGTCGAGCTGGACCAGAACATCGTGGGTGAGGTGGAGTCACAGCCCAGATTGTGAGCTTATATCTGGATGATCAGGGGACTTGTCAGATGGATTTCTCTCCAGTCATTGATCGTTTTAGGGATGTCTTCCCGGATGACTTTTCAGGTCTACCTCCAGAGCAAGAGGTGGATTTCTCTATTGAGCTTGTGCCGGGGGCAGCAACAGTGTCCATTCCTCCTTATAGGATGGCTACACCTAAGTTGCAGGATCTCAAGAGACAGTTAGAGGAGTTACAGTCAAAGGGTTTCATCTGACCCAATACTTCTCCGTGGGGTTCTCTAGTCCTTTTTGCGAAGAAGGTGGATGGTACCCTCAGACTCTGTGTGGATTATCGAAAGCTGAACCAGTTGACGGTCAAGAACTGATATCCCTTGCTGAGGATTGATGATATTTATGATCAACTTCGTGGAGCACGAGTATTCTCGAAGATTGAATTGAGGTCAGGATATCATCAGCTACGCGTGGGACCATCAGATATACCTCTTACAGCTTTTCGGAGCAGATATGGTCTGTACGAGTACTTGGTTATGCCGTTCGGACTCACGAACGCGCCAGTAGTTTTCATGGCTCTGATTAATCGTGTGTTCCATCCATATCTGGATTCTTTTGTGGTAATATTCTTGGACGACATCTTGGTGTACTCTCACACTCGACACGACCATGCCACCCATCTTGAGATCGTATTGAGTACACTGAGAGAGCATTGGATATATGCTAAGCTCTCAAAGTGCCACTTTTGGATGAACCAGATTCACTTCCTGGGTCATATTATCACAGAAGCAGGAGTTGTAGTAGACCCAGAGAAGGTGAGAGCAGTAGTTTCCTGGGAGCAGCCTAAGAACGTGTTTGAGATACGGAGTTTCTTAGGGCTGGATAGTTATTACAGATGCTTCATACAGGACTTCTCCCACTTAGTAGCGCCATTGAAGAGTCTGACTAAGAAGGGTGTGAAGTTCTTTTGGTCAGAAGCTTGCGAGATAGCCTTTCAGGACCTGAAAGGAAGGTTTACATCAGCACTGATCCTGATACTCCCAGAGCAGGGGAAGATCTATACAGTTTACTATGATGCATCAGGTATTGGGATGGGAGTAGTGTTGATGCAGGGCGATCGAGTTGTTGCGTATGGATCTTGGAAGTTGAGTCCACATGAGAGGAATTACCTGACGCATGATCTCGAGTTGGCTGCAGTTGTGCATGCGTTGCGCTGTTGGAGACATTATCTATTGGGAGAGAATTTTGTGGTTTTCACTGACCACAAAAGCCTCAAGTATATCTTTACTCAACGTGACTTGAATCTGAGGTAGTGAAGGTGGGTCGAATACCTACAGTCCTTCGATTTTGAGCTTGCCTATACACCTGGTAAAAGTAATGCAGTAGCTGATGCACTGAGTAGGAAGACTCAGATACAGGCAGTGCAGGAGGACAGTGGTGAGTGGAAGCTCATGGCCTTGTTCTCTGAGATGCATCTGGAGGTGCACGAAAATTAGGGGCATACCTATCTTTCATCTTTAGATGTGACCTCTACCCTCCTAGACAGAGTGAGGATGAGACAACTATCTGTTTCTAAAGGCCTAGTTCTACGAGAGTCGGTGGCAAGTGAGGACCCTCCTCTTGGTTGGACGATAGGTGATGATGAGGTTCTGAATTTCCATAGACGAGTATGGGTTCCAGGGGATATACGCGAGGAGATGATGCGGGAGTTTCATGCTTTAGCTTGGGAAGTTCATCCCGGGGTTACCAAGATTTACCGAGACTTGGGACATCAGTACTGGTGGCTGGTTATGAAGAGAGATGTGGCTGGTTTTGTTACAAGGTGTTCCACCTGTCAGCAGGTGTAAGCGGAGCACTAGAGACCAGCTGGGCTGTTATAGTATTTACCCATTCTGGAGTGGAAATGGGATGATGTCGCGATGGATTTTGTGATTGGTTTGCCAAGGTTACCTCGAGGCAATGATGCCATGTGGGTCGTTGTGGGAAGACTCATAAAGGTAGCTCACTTTTTGCCGATCAAGGAGACCTTCGGGGTTGACGAGATCGAAAAGCTGTATATCTGAGAGATCATACGTCTTCATTGGGTCCCTCGTTCTATTGTTTCAGATAGGGATGTCCGCTTTACATCTTGTTTCTGGCAGAGTTTTCAGAGGGCACTGGGTACACAGGTGCTTCTGAGCACAGTTTACCACCCTCAGACCGATGGACAGTCAGAGCGTATGATACAGGTGCTTGAGGACATTCTGCGTGCATGCGTCCTAGACTTTGGGGGCTCTTGGAAGAAGCATATACCCCTAGTCGAGTTTTCCTACAACAATAGTTTTCAAGCAACCATCGAGATGGCACATTATGAGGATTTATATGGCAGGAAATGTCGATCACCTTTATGATGGCTAGAGGTAGGTGAGGCAGCTTTACTGGGACCATGTCTCGTGCAGGATACTTTTGATCAGGTCCAGTTGATTCAGAAGTGGATGGATACCGCGCAGTCTTGTCAGAAATCTTATGCTAATCGCCGCAGATGACCCTTGGAGTTCGTGGTCGGGGATCAGGTCTTCTTGAGTGTTTCGCCGAGGCTGGGACACAAGCGGATCAGGAGACAGGGTAAACTTTCACCGAGGTATGTGGGGTCATTTGAGATTCTGGAGAGAGTTGGGCCGGTTGCCTATCGGCTGCAGTTACCACAGAGGTACCGAGCCATACACGACGTCTTCCATGTATCTCAGTTGTGCCGATATCATCTAGACCTATCTCATGTCTTTCATCCATAGGAGGTTGAGGTTGAGGAAGATGCATCCTTTGAGGAGCATCCGATTCGTATCGTTGATAGGATCACGAAGGTTCTCCGAGTCCGGTCAGTTCCTCTCATACGGGTGCTATGGCAGCATGGACGAGTGCAGGACAAAACCTGGGAGCAGGAGACCAACATACGTGCTCAGTGGCCAGAGCTGTTCTGAGATTTATCTTCGCCACCCTTGGAAGGGAAATTCGGGGACAAATTTCTTTAAGGGGGGAAGTTTTTAAGAACCCGGTTCTTATTTTGAGGTAAGAGTTTCTTCTTTTCTCCTTTCCTTAAGTGTTTTTGAGAAAATAAGGAAAATGAGGAAAAATACCAAAAATTGGAAGTACACGCCATGTACTTTTCCACACACTGTTTACTTCTGGTAGTGTGGGATGAGTACACGGGGCGTGTGTCCATGTCGGTGATGAAGGGTGTAGGAACTGACTACATGCCGTGTAGTGGTCCTTTACACGCTGTGCAGTCAGTCGGTGGGAGAATAGTAATCCGGTGGCCAGCTGTGGGACAACACATGCCGTGTACTCATGAAGACATGCCATGTAGTCATGTTGGCAGGTGAATAGTGCTGCGCTGGTGGGAATCCGTCAGAGGAACAGTTTAAAAATGGGAAGTACACTCCGTGTACTTGGAAATACACACCGTGTACTTTGTTTTTTCCACTTAAAATGGGAAGTAGCCTTCCCTGTTCATAGGGAAGGATTAGAATGGGAAGAGGGCTCAGGATAGGAAGGCCGAAGCTTTGGAGATCCGTTGAGTGCACGTCAGGAATCTGTTTCCGCCTCGGACGATCTCGTTGGAACCGCACAGGTAAGCCCTCCACACTTCTTTAATTGTTCTTTCCAATTATTCCCCTAACGGGAGTTATTTTCATTTAAGAAAGAATTATTTTACCTCATATCTACAGCATTCTTGGACGTTTTAGTAGGCGTCGTTCGCGTATACCGTTCGTTGGTGTTTCAGGTAGGTGGCTTGGTGTTTATATTCCAACTGTCGTGCGTTTTTGTGTGTTTTTGGGCTACGAACCCATATTTGGGGTGTCGTGTGGCTGAGGCCATGGATATTTAAAATACTTAGAATTGTATAGGTATTTAAATGTGATATTAAAATACTATTTGGGATCGTTGCTTGGATCCAGGACCACCCTGGGGGTGCGTTCCTCTGTTTAGCCGTTTGGCCAGGATACCCGAGGGTATGCCATGTTTAAATTATGCATTACTTTTTCCTTGAGAGGAATTGTATGTAAATTTCATTTTTATATGTTGGGCATGGCCTAGTTACTTATGTATAAGGGCGGTGTTCTACTATGGCCTGAGGGCGTGACTGTATTAGCCTGAGGGAAACGTTCTATTTTGCCTGAAGGAAACCTTTCGTGCCTGAGGGATTGACTTCTGTGACTGAGGGAGACACTTCGTATGTCTGAGGGTGAGATTCTGATACGCCTGAGGTCAATTCCTAAGGGAGAGATTCTATATAGCTTGAGGGAAATCCTGAGGGCATGGTTTTACTATATTAGCCTGAGGGCAAGGTTCTGGTTGGCCTGATGGCTTGGTGCTATTGAGCACAGAATGTTACTAAATTAAATGGATTAAATGAATAATTAAATAGCAATATAACTGGTAAGTTGGTTACTTTTGAGTACTGCTTACTTTATTGCATTTGAATTTTGCACACTGTTGTTGCATGTTTACACACAGTTGGGCACGGGCCTTTGGTGGGTGCCTACTGAGATATATTTCCCACACCCTATTTGGGTCATGCTTTTCGGCCCAAACAGATTACGTTTCTATAAGTGTGGATAAGGGAAAAGGTCCTTATACAGGTACTTGATTGCTGCTGAGGAGTAGGGGAGCATGGGACCAGGCTTAGTCTCACGATGCTACCGGCTGTTTCGTTTTGTATTGCTATACTCTGTAGTTGTATTGTATTGATTGTGTAACATGTTCTGATTGTTTTCATAGAATTGAGGCATGTTGCATAATTATTTATATACTGGTTGGTTATATCTACTGTAGTTGTTTATTTCAGTTATGTATGGTTATTCGCTTCCGCTATTGTTGTATGTTTCATTATTTTCACTGCGCTACACTTTGACAAATGAGGTCATAGTTTCTCCACTATCAGACCTGGGCCCTCACTGCTAGTCGGCAGCCTTTGGAATTTGGGGGAATGCGTTTGAGGTCACGTGGCGAACCGGGTTCGGGGCACCCATTGAGTGGCACCTGGAACCGGGATGTTACATCATACACCTTACAAATGGAAACTGGATCTCTTTGTAAATGAAACCACTAAATTTCAGCCCATGAAACCGTTTACACATCAAAACATATCTAGCATGGTATCATAAGAAGTAACACAGAAAGCATGCTATAACAAAAAAGCGTGGCATATTAGAAAAATATACTAAAAGAGAAGGAAATATAGAATATAATCAGTGATTAGACAATAAAAACACATATGTTAATTACATTTTAATGGTATTAAATGTTCATTTTTGATCTTATGGGCCTGAGTTAGTGGATTTTAATTTTGAACATCCATTCTCATCATTTGTACACTTCATGCCTAATATACACCAATTTAGGCCCAATGATTCATCTGATTTTAAGGAATGTAATTATACATATTTAAATTTTATAATTTGGGAAATTGATATACACTTCAATATGAACATTTTTCATTCATGTATCAATAGATTATTCATAAATTATGATGGGTATATTTGGCGATGAAAGGAAACAATTCTGGAGAAGGTAGATTGGAAAAAATCCCACTGATGAGAATGTGGGGCCCACAATGCAGACCCACTGAAGACCAAATTTCGTGGGATGATAGAAGACATATATAGTAACATATAATTCTTCATGATCATGTGCTAATTCGGCCTTCATTGTGGTTATTCAGGCGGCCCGAGTTAGAGATAAAATTATGGGCCAGATTCTACGGCCCAGAAAAACAGCCCACCAATTTAATCATATCTCGGAAACCAAAAATTGATTTGGGATGAAATTTTATATATAGATAGGAGATATCCATATATTCACTTTTTTATGCTATTTCCCACTCTAATTTGGCCATCTAGAATTCCATCTAGGCGAGTCTGTTCGGTGGATGCAAGCTGACTGCCACTTCGAGTCAAGGATAAAGAAGTCCACTCTCCCTTACTTTCCACCACCCTAGGCCTACCATAATCAAGTGGGATGCTTTTTAATATTTTAGGATCTACCCAAGGCTCACAAAATTCCTATTGAAGGCAGTGTTGTTGGAGGATTTAATCATCCTTGGTGCTTGGTTTCATTGTAGTGTTATGCTACCGCTTTGTGTTTGTAATCACATTTCTTTCTCATGTAAGTTGTTCAATTCACCTTAGTTTCTTAATAAAATTTCTTCCTTTACTCTTATTATGTTCTTTTAAATATCATGTTGATACCATTTCCTAAAAGTGTGAATTTATTCACACCATAATTTGTGATATTTATCACACAACGATGGAGTGATCGATTTTTGTTGTTGTTTTTACTTCTTCAATTCCACCCTCATAAGTCTACTTCCCACTTCCGTTGAGGACATGTCATCAATGGAGGGCTAACTCTTTTATGGTTGGATCCAAGGGATTGGTAAGGGTCTAGATTGAATTTTATTTCTCACTCTATAAATTTTTATTAATTTCTTTTATTTGAGTTTCTTTTATTCAAAGATTTTCTCTCTTCCTCTTCCATATTGAATTTAATCACCCCACTTTTATGTGATAATAAGATCCTTTACCTTGGAGTGCTCATGAAAATGATCCTACAAGTTTATAGGTCTTTATTATGTGTTTGTGAAGGTGTTTAACCAGTAAGTGATCTGGTTAGTTTGAATTCATTGAATGAATCCTTCTCGAGTTAATGAAATTGAAATCTTTAAAAAATGAATTCATCCAATCCACCCCGAGCGATAACCTAGGATCAACTCATTATCTTAATTTTAATTAACTTAAATATGTTAGTGATACTTTAAACCCATCTAAAATCAACCCAAAGTTAGAAACTTCATAGCCAAAAATCCATCTCATAGGTTGTGTATCTTAGGCATCTTCTTAGGTCTCAGTGGATTCGACAACCCAAGCTAGACTACAAAGACCGTTCTACCTTCATCTCTTGGGTAAATTTGAGCGTGAATCAAATTTTGGCATTGTTGTCGAAGACCAAGTAAGTACCTTAGACCAAAACCTTATATCTTCACCCCCATTATTCTATTCTCACCCAAGATCTCTTATCTTGTCCCTTTCTTGCATTTTTTTCCTTTTGGCGCATGTCCGCCTACACCCGTGATAATTCAAACAGACTAGTTAGGGTGAAAAGTCCTAGGATAGTGGAGTCAAGTGAACCTAGGGGATTGTTTCTATTAGATCACAATATCTTTGATACTCCAGAGTCAAAAATTTATCCCATTTCAATGGAAGTTCTTCAAAGGAACCAACTCATAAACCCGAGTATAAATCAAATGGGAAACCAATATCAAGAAGCTCTAAACCTAGGGAATGTAGTCGATCAAACCATGAATGACTACCTCACTCCAACTTGGACCAATGCCCCCTCATGAATTAGACACAATTACCTAGTATATTCCAACTACATATTTAAACCCCATGTCCCAAACCACCTTCCCACATTCCATAGAATGGAGTCCGAGATTCCCTACCTTCATGCCAAGGAGTTCAATGACATTGTTGAAACCATGTGTCCCCCACATCAAATAGAATCAGATAATATGAGTCTATTTTCTTTTTCTTTAAAGTATCAAGCTAAAAATTGGCTAAACAATTTGATACTATCATCCATCAACTCTTGGGACCAATTACAAAGAAAATTCTACAAAAAAATACTTTCCCCACCACAAAATAATTGCACTTAGAGAGAATACAATTTTTTTTTGAAAAAGAGGGAGATTCGTTCTATGAAACATGGGATAGGTTCAAAGACACCCTAAACATGGTTCCACATCATGGTTTTTCTATACCTGAACAATTTTGAATTTTCTATGAAGGGTTGGTTATTAGGAACAAACAATTAATTGACATGATGTGTAATGGAACTTTTAAAAACAAAGACCCAAATGATGCTTACGAGTATCTGGAAAGCCTTGCTAAACAAAACCAAACATGGGGAATTTCACCTTATTCTGAAAAGACATAAATAACTACTGGAATTCATAAAATTAGATAAGATTAAAGCCTTAGGGCTAAACTCTCAGCACTCTCTAGGAAGGTTGAAGAGGTAGACCTTAGTAAAGTCCATGAAATCCAAACTGTAGACCCTGTTTGCACAATTTGTGAAAAACATGACCATAAGACAGAAAACTTCCCAAACATTCCATCCATCAAGGATGTTATTTTAGGAGGACTCCTAACAGAAGTAAATGCTTTGAACTTTTAAAAGCCTCAATACCAAAACACCTTCAACCCAAGGTATAATGACCACCTAGGCTTCCACTATAAAGATAACCAACAACCTAGCCAACCACAGGGACAAAATCCTTACCCCCATCAGAAATACCAAACCCATATCTAGTTCCAAACCCAACCTATCCAATACCAATAGCCAATGGTCCATTTTCAACAAAACATCCCACATTCAAAATATCCCTCTGGGATAAACCAATCTTCTCAAGCACAAACCCAAACTATTCCACAAAGCCTACTAGAAAAATTGTGCAAACAAATGGAAAGGATGAACTCGAAAGTCTCTTCCCTAAAACAAGAACTTCAAACCATTAAAACTGGAAAGGCACCCATTCCTACACAATCCATTCCACAATAAAAAGTAAGGGGAGAGGCGAGTTGCATTGAAACAACTCATGAAAAACTAAAGGCTATGACAGTTTTAAGAAGTGGGAAATCAATTGAGAAACCAGAACAAATAAGTCAGAAACTATCACACCCCGATCTTGGATGCCTATTTATTTTATTTTATTTTTATTCTTTTCTTGGTCCCGTGCCATTTGGACGAGGGTCAGTTGGGTGCCGGTTTGATATTTTTGATGTTTGATGTTTTGGTGGGCCTCAGGCCGGTGCGCGGTCACCGCACCGCTAGCGGTGATCATGTGTTTGGTCGTAGTGTATGCATTGTTGCCTGATCATTCAAATAAATAATAAAATTAGATGAATAAATTAAATTGACTGAAAAACAAAGCTAAATAAAATTTTATAACGATAAGACATGGTTAATGTTTAACCCATAATCAAAATAATATTATTGTGCAGATGATAATTTTATTATTATTTAATTTGATAATAATACCATTATTATTAAATTGTTATAAATATAATTATTAATGAAATATAATAAAATTATCACTTTAATTATCATTATGTTTGTTATTAATTTCTTTTTTTTGTTATTACTATTATTATTATCATTTTTCTATTAATATTATTACTCTTACTATTATTGTAACATTGATATTATTATTATTATTTCTTAAAAAAAAGATAAGAAATAATAATTATCATTTGTTTTATTAAAATTTATTGGTTTTATTATTATTACTATTATATTTTATTATTGTTTTTTTTCTAAAACCCTAAATCTACCCCCCTTTTCCCGTCACTCACACCCTTCCCAAATCGTGAGCCACCCCCCCTTCTTCGCTATTCCGCGCCGCGAGCCCCTGCCCAGGCCTCTACCTTGCCTCTGTCTAGCACAGCTCTCCCTCCTGTCTGGTGCGGCGCAGCCCTCCTGGTCTGGCACAACCCTCCTGGTTTGGCGCAGCTTTCCCCTCCCGGTCCGATGCACCCCCCCGTCGGGCATGGCTCCCCCCTCTTGGTCCATCGCGACCTACTCCCGCGCCCTACCGCACCTCCAGCCTCACCAACTACTTACCCCAGCCGCACCATCCACACAACCAGCCTCACGCACCAGCAGGTCCCCGTCGCCCTTGCCTCGCACCGTCGATGTCTGACGCCCTAGCCCCCGTCCAGTGACCCCTCCTTGCGCGACCTCCCTTTCCAGTGTTCTCCTCCTACGGTACATTTTTTTTGGTGATTATTCTCTTATCAATCAACACTGTAATTCCACATGTCGTTTGTTTTGCACGTTTTTCTCAGTATTTAGGGTGTGTGACGGGTCTGCGAAATTATTATATCCCTTCCGTTGATGCGCGATTGTGTTCGCATGCCTCTGAGGTAGATTTATCCATATCTTCCCATTCCAATTCAATCCATATAATGTTTGGAAGATCTAATTATTGTTTTGGCATGATTCAAACCACTATTATGGATTTGGTTAAATTATGGTTGTGTTTTTCGATAGAAATCTTTTCCAAAAATAGCTTTTGAAGTAATTTCTTGTTCATCCTTATGTTGTTTATGCTAATTGTGTGTGGTTAAATGTTAATTGGTCTTTAATGGTTAAGTGGGATGATTTGTGTGTTGTTTTCCCTTATAATTATTATGTCAAAATGGTTGGGTTGTAATTCGGGCTCTTTTGTGAAGGAATAGTGATTTTTAGGGTGTGTTTTGGATATAAATCTTTTTCTAGCATTTCATTGTGTGTTATGATGTGTGAATTTGGTTTATGTGAGTCCTTGGTACTTTTGGTCATGCGTTGGTACTTGCCGCCTTATTTTTGGGTATCTTTTGTTGTTATAGTGAATTTATGGTCAACGACCGAGGACGCACACGCATACACCTAAGGTATGTATATATATAAAATATATATGTCCTCCAAGTACGTATTCCCTCATGGCACGGGGAGTATGTGCATTGGATTATGGATATATGTATATATATATATATAGGTATGTGCGTGCGAGTGTGGGCTGATTTCGAGTGGTCTCCTCCCTTTTTGTAAAGTTCCAAAGTGTTCTCCATGACCCGGTTCTTCCTTGAGGTAGGAGAATCCACATTTCCCCTTTTTAAAATAAGTCTATTTAATGCTTGCATGTTTTAATAAATTCTTTTACTATATTAGTATATTTGAAAAATAATTGGTCAACCAGCTATAGTATTTTCAAGTTTTCTTTTGGGCTTGTTAAAAGTAGTTTGTTACGTTATCTTCTAGTTTTTTTAATTAGTCTGATTTGTTAATATAATTTTTAACAAACTATTTAATTTGTTTATGGAATGACTAGTAAATTGTTTGTGTTTCTTTAAGTGTTTTGGAAAACATGGTTTTAATGGGTTCTTTAAGGTTTAACCATTTGGTTCGAAACATGTTTTGGTGTTTAGAGTTGTTTCAAAAATGTTTCGTAAATGTTTATTATTTTGGCATGTTTTGGTAAATGTGTATTTTGGTAAATGCATGTTTTTGTGAAAGGATATTGGCATGTTTTGGTCCGTCTGACCACGTTTGTATGAAATGATGTTTATTACTATTTTGGAAACATTCCTAAATGTTTTGGTAAATGGTTGATGAGGTAAACCTAAAGGCTCGTTTGTAATTTTATATTGGATGTTTACAAAAGTTTTGATGTGTGTGAATTGTATGAGGCCTGTTTGGCATCTTCGAAACTGTGTGTTTGGAAAACCCCTCTTTGGTTAGGCCCTTTCCCTTATATGTCGATCATGTGACAGGAGAGTCCTCGGTATGGGCCTCCTTTTGATAATTTTTATGTTACGACATGGGACTAACCTTGAGGTGGTCGGGGTGGTGCCGGTTTATGTCGCGTGCTAGATTATATTTATATGGCTTGTTATTTGAATGTGTGGCACACCTCTTTGTGAACTAGCATGAAAACTTAGCATAACAAGGGGGTTTACTGAGAATGATTGTTGCACTAGTTTAGACTATGCACTAGTTAGTGTCCCTTAGTATAGATTATACTCTGCTAGGGGATTGGGCCCCTGGGCTAGGCCAGGTAGGGAAATACTGAGTGTTTGGGCGTTATGACGTCATCGAGAGTAGGCATGCCTTCCGGATGAGTCACATGTATAATATGTTCTGGTCTTCCTCTGAGTTCCTAGGCTTTCCATGATCCTTTTATACGAGCACTATTAGTACCATTTCCCTTACTGTGTGTGGAATCATACCCTTGAACTTGGATTTGGTGTTTTCTCGAAAAAGTTTTGTGTGTAAGGTTGGTTTTAAAATGAACTTCAAAGTATCTGTTTTGGAAAAGTTTGTGTGAGCCCCTATTTTGTTTTCTTTTCCTTGTTTTTTAATTATAAGGGCAATGGAATTGTGATTTTTAGTTTTCTAAATGAAGTGTAAATATGAAAACCTTATTTTTATAACTGTAGTTCAAACTATTATTTTTGGGCTATTTTGGAACTGGAAAATGCATGGATTCTGTGGTTCATTTTTGGAATTCCTACTGAGCATTTTAATGCTCATTCCTATATTTCCTCTTCAGATGTAGTTTCAGCTATTTGGTTCGGGTTCTTGTTTCATCTACCTGTAAGAGGCAGACTATTAGTTGTTGGAGGTGACCAAGAGGTCACATGGAGGTATGTGCAGTCTTGTTTTCTTGTCGCTGATAGTTTTATTTTTTCCTTGTTCAGTCTTTATTAATTTATTTTTCTTCCTTTTTATGGGAAAAATCGTTCCTACCTGTTTAATTTTGATTCAAAGCCCTGGTTTTCAGCCCGTGGGGATCGGGAACGCCCTTTGGGCCATGTCGCAGGCCGGCTCGGGTGACCAGTTTAGGGTTGACTCGGGTTGGTTCGTGACAAAAACCATGTGAATATTCAAACTCTAATGAAAATTCAAATGAACCACAAGATCAAACTAAGGTCACTGATAACAATGTGAAAGAAACAACTCTTCAACAAACAACCCCAAAACCCACACCATTTTCTCAACGCATTAGGGGGAAAACAAAGCCTGAATTGAGTGAAAAATTGAGGGAAATCTTCTCACAAGTCAAGTTAAACATTCCCCTTCTCGATGAAATACAAACCATACCTGCCTAATCAAAGTACCTTAAGGACTTGTGCACTTTTAAAAGAAAATTTTCACATAAAAACCAAGTCCTTTTGGCTGCGAATGTGAGTACTACCATTCAAGGGACCATTCCTCCTAAGTTGAAAGACCTGGGTTGCCCTTACATCAATATTGAACTAGGATAGAGCAAAGTTGGCAAGTCCTTGTGTGACCTAGGTGATAGTGTCAATCTCATCCCCTATGTTGTGTACTGCCAGTTAGGCCTAGAAGAGCTCTAAACCACATCTGTCACACTTTAACTTGTTGATCGTAGCATTAGGATTCCAAAGGGGATTTTAAAGGATGTTCTGGTAAAGGTTGAAAACTTCATCTACCCTACTGACTTCATTATCCTTGACAACCATCCAAACTTATGAAATAAGGAACAAACTCCAATCATCCTTATTTTTCCTTTCCTTGCAACAATCAAAACTGTTATCCGAGTCCGAAATGGGAACATGACCATCACCTTTGGAAACATGAGTTTAGACTTGAACATCTATAATGCAAGCTCACAAATAGGGGACGACGAGGACATTCATGAAGTAAACATGATAGGAAACATTGATAATGAATCCATAGAACATCAAGGAATATTTGATGGATGTTTAAGTCAGGATGAGATTGATTTCCTTTGTTCACATGAAGGAAGTTTATCTCCTTGGATTGAATCATTTTCAAATTTATCTTATGATGAAGTCTTAGGTCCAACAATCAGTGAAACCTTTCAGAAAACCAATTTCATAGAGACCACTCCAACTTCTTTCCCTAAATCTGATCAAGACAATCTAGTAGCTAAAACTTCTACATGTGGGGAATCAATCCTATCTAAAAATCTAGGAAACAAAATTGATCTTGATCCAATGTACCAATATTCTGCTGAAATTATGAACCAACCCAATCTTTAATTGAAAGAACTTCCCGCTGCACTCAAGTATACCTTACTAGGGGACAATCAAACACATCCTATTGTCATTTCTTCTTCTCTTGAATCCAATCATGAGAGTATGCTTCTAGATGTCCTTAAGAAACATAAGAAATCCATTGGTTGGACCCTGTCTAATATTCCTAGGATTATCCCACTTATCGGGACTCATATGATTGTTCTAGAATTTGATTTAAAGACATGTCTTCAACCTCAATGGTGACTCAATACTAATCTCATGGAAGTAGTGAGAAAATAACTTCTGAAATTGTTAAAAGTTTGTATCATTTATCCCATAGATGAGAGTGAGTGGGTGATCCCAATCCAAGTGGTTCCAAAAAAGTATGGAATCATAGTGATAACCAATGAGGATACAGAGATTCTTCTAACAAGGGTGAGTAGTTGCTGGAGAGTCTGCATCAGCTATAGGAATCTAAACTCATTTACCAAGAAGGACCATTTCCCCTTACCATTCATTGACCAAGTCCTTGAGAGAGTGGAAGGTCATGCCTTCTAATATTTATTAGATGAGTACTCTGGGTATAATCAAATTGAGGTCTCCCTAGAGGATCAAGGGAAGACTAAATTCACATGTCCATTCAGCACCTTTTCTTTCAAACGCATGCCCTTCGGGTTATGCAATGCCACTGGAACCTTCCAGCGGTGCATGATGGGAATATTATCAAACATGGTAGGGGATTTTCTTGAGGTCTTCATGGATGACTTATCTATCTTTGAGGATACATTTTAGGGATGTCTTAGGAATGTAGAGAGAGTTTTTTCCAGATGTGAAGAAATGAATTTGGTCCTAAACTGGGAAAAATGCCATTTCATGGTTAAACAGGGATTAGTCCTTGGCCATATAGTCTCAGGTAGGGGGATTGAAGTTGACAAAGAAAAGGTTGACATCATTAGTCACCTTCCATCACCCAAAACTGTTAAGGAAGTGAGGTATTTCTTAGGACATTTTTGTTTCTATAGATGAATCATTAAGGAATTTAGTTCAATATCCTGTCCCCTTTGTGCTCTACTGGTAAAGGATGCTCCATTTGTTTGGATAGAAAGCAGTGAGGGTTCATTCTCAACCCTCAAATCCTCTCTCACCTCTCCTCCCATTATGAAATCTACAAATTGGAACCTTCCTTTTGAACTTATGTGTGATGCCAGTGACTTTGCTGTAGGATATGTGTTAGGACAATGTTGTGATAAAACTCCTTATGTCATTTCTTATGCAAAGAAATCCTTAAATGATGACCAAATCAACTACACCACCACTGAAAAGGAGTTAATTGATATTGTGTTTTCCTTGGAGAAGTTTAGGTCCTGCCTCTTAGGATCCCCCATCATTGTGTTCACTAACCATTATGTACTAAAATACCTCTTCCAAAAACAATATGACAAGGCTAGACTGATTAGGTGGGTCCTTATATTACAAGAATTTGACATCACAATCAAGGATAAAAAGGGTGTTGAATTTTTTTTAGCTGATCATCTCTCTAGGATGGAATTAAAAGACAACTCAAATCACCTTTCTGTGTCTGATTCATTCCCTGATGAACACCTATACTCTGTGAGTGACTTCCCTTGGTATGCTGACATAGCCAACTTCTTAGTTACATGAGTCATTCTAAAATTCTTAGGGACTCAAGCTCAAAGGAAATTACTTTATGATGTTAGGCACTATGTGTTTGATGATCCATACCTCTATAAGTTCTGCCCTGACCAAGTCATTTGGAGGTGTGTCCCAAAATTTGAATAAGAGTCCATCCTTAAATTCTGTCATAGTGAGGTATGTGGAGGTCAATTTTCCTCTAAGAAAACTTCTTATAAGGTTCTTCAGTGTGGTCTCTTCTAGCACACCCTCTCAAGGGACTCCTACACATTTTTTCAAAGTTGTCCTAAGTGTCAACAAGTAGAGTCCATCACAAAAAGGAATCAAATTCCACTCACTACCATTATAGTAATTGAAATCTTTGACTACTAGATAATCGATTTCATGGGTCCCTTCCCAAACTTTAGGGAATATCTATTCATCCTTTTAGCTGTCGATTATGTCTCCAAATGGGTTGAGGCCATTCCTAAAAAATCCAATGATCATCAAACTGTGATTAGATTTCTCAAGGAAAACATCCTCTTGAGATTTGGAATTCCTAGGGCTATCATTAGTGATCGTGGAACTCATTTTTGAAATCATCCATTCTCAAAACTCATGGAAAAGTATGGAATTTCTCACAAAGTGTCCACTGCTTACCACCCACAGACCAATGGTCAAGCTGAGTTAGCCAATCGATAAATCAAACAAATTCTTGAGAAAAATTTTAATCCATCTAGGAAATATTGGACAAGAAAACTCTTAGATGCTCTTTGGGCCTATTTAACCGTATATAAAACCATTTTAGGAATGTCCCCATATAGGTTGGTTTATGGTAAAACATGCCATTTTCCAGTGGAGATTGAACTTAAGGCTTTTTGGGAAATTAAGAAAATGAATTATGACCTCTCATTAGCCAAAACAAAAAATGAAATTAGATCTCAATGAACTTGAGGAACTTAGGATGGAGGCTTATGAAAATTCAAGGATCAATAAAGCTAAAGTACAAGCATACCAATCTCAAAATCTTAAAACCAAAATCATTGTACCGGGTAAACCTATTATTGTGTATAGTTCTAAACTTCATTTACACTTAGGAAAGTTGAGGTCTAGATGGTCAGGTCCATACATAGTTCATAAGGTGTACCCCCATGGGGCTGTTGAAATTCAAGATCCCACCAATGGTCAAACATTTAAAGTTAATGGTCATAGAGTCAAACAATTCATAGAACCATTCCAAAAACATGAAGTTGATAAAGAATTGTTTGAAACTACCTTAGATGACCAAAATAATTAATCAATTAGGGGTCCAAGTCAAGCTAACGACGTTAAACAAAGTGCTGCATGGGAGTCATCCCATGGTTTTCAAGTTTCCAATCATTTTGTTGTTTTAATCAACTTTATATATTAAATAGTATTAATGAATCATTTTGATATTTAAAAAAAATAAAAAAATAGTTTGTTGACATGTTCTTCTATTATGAGTATGGATGGGTATAAAAGGGGAGCGTCATATTCATTCGTGTCACGTGGTGTGATCCTTGAGTAATACCTTACCCAGAAATTTAAAAATAAGACAATGTATCATCAGTTCAATTTATTTTTATGTGTTTTTAGGTTAAAATAAAAAATATATAATAATAATAATAATAAAATTAAAAGGCCACATCATAGGTTGTGGGGCAAACCCCGTCACAACCGGCGAAGCTGCGGGGACTCGAACCTGGGACCGAAGGGAGACAGGGTGTGCACTTACCACTAACCTACGACTTATAATGCTTCCTTATTCAATAATTTTTGTATATATACTTATATATATATCTATATATATTGTTTTTTTTGTTTGTTTGTTTTTTCCTTTTTCTACTAGGGAACTCTGCAAGTGACATGGATATCAAAGGACTAAATTGGAGCAACAAAAACTTCAACTTCAACCACCAGGTGACTTCATTCCATGATCCTCATATTTCAATTTCATTTTTGAACTCCCCTTATCTGCCTCTACCCCCTTCTAAATTCTATTTTCTTCAAACACTAGGGACAATGTTTTTTTAAGTTGGGGGGGAGATGAAATAAAAAATTTGATTTTGTGTAAAAAAAATTCTTTTGTGTGAAAAAAAATGATTTAAAAAAATGTCTGTAAATGGAGGGAAAAAATCCTTTAACTTTGAACATGATAATACACATTGCACATTTTGAAACTGAATATCTAATAATTTAGCATTCCCTAATTCTAATTTTAATCCATGTATAATTTCATAAGCATCGATTTTGGAAAGTGTGGCTGTCTAATGTGAAATTTCATTGTTTATATTTTCATCCAAATAGAAAAAAAGAGATCACAATGCACGTCTTTTGGATAGTGGTGTATTAGTTTGAGTTCATGGGGTCCCCCAAATAAATAGCATAGGTTTTTTGATCATTTTAGTTTTAATACGAGTATTCAAAAAAATAAAATAAAAATAAATTTGCGCATAGAGCAATGAAATGACCTAATGTGCGGCTTTTGACACTTGCGGATCGTGACTCCATAGTTGTCTGGCCAAGAGTTAGTAATTTTATCTCTACTTGTGGTTATTTGAATTTATTTTTGACTGAGTTAACTTGATATGATACGTGAGTATGTGGGATTCACTTGGTTCCCTAAGGTCTTTGAGCCTAGAAGTCATCGGCAAAGTCTCGCTACACGGGTTGACTCTATTGAGTGCAATTTCAATTACCATGGAAAAATTGAAAAAAAATAAAAAATAAAAAATATATATATAAAAAATTGAATACTCATCTTAATATTGAAATGTGATTCCACCTTGTACTTCCATAATTTTCCCCTTTAATAAAAATGAACCCCTATGTCTTTTGTGACACACACCACATCATCATACTTTATTGAAATTAGATGAAATGTGGCAATGAATTTGAACAAAGGAATGGGCTTGGGATTGAGATATGATTATAAAACTATCTTGTATTAAAATATTTTTATGGGTTTCATGATTGTTTGGTATAATGGTTTTTGGTGATTATTGTTTATTAAAATGTTTTTGGAAAAGAGAATTCGAATTTCATATTGTTGAGATACATTTTGCTCGGAACTATAAAATATAAAGTTGGGGGGTGTGATTAGACAATAAAAACACATATGTTAATTAAATTTTAATGGTATTAAATTTTCATTTTTGATCTTATAGGTCTGAGTTCGTGGATTTTAATTTTCAACATCCATTCTCATCATTTGTGTACTTCATGCCTAATGTACACCAATTTAGGCCCAATGATTCATCTGATTTTAAGGAATGTAATTATCCATATTTTAATTTTATATTTTGTTAAATGGATATACACTTAAATATTAACATTTTTAATTCATGGATCAATAGAGTATTCATAAAGGATGATGGGGATATTTGGCGACGAAAGGAAACAATTCTGGAGAAGGCAGATTGGACACCATCCCACTGATTAGAATATGGGGACCACAATGAATACCCACTGAAGCCCAAATTTCGTGGGATGATATAAGACATATATAGGAACATATAATTATCCAGAATCTTGTGCTAATTCAGCCTCCATTGTGGTTATTTAGGCAGCCCAAGTTAGAGATAAAATTCCGGGCCAGATTCTGCAACCCAGAAAAATAGACCACCAATTTAATCATCTCTCGGCAACCACAAATTTATTTGGTCTGAAATTTTATATATATATAGGATAAATCCTTATATTAACTTTTTTATTCTATTTATTACCCTAATTCTTCTATATAGAATGCCATCTAGGCGATTCTGTTCGGTGGATGCAAGCTGACTGCCACTTTGAGTCAAGGATAAAGAAGTCCAATCTCCCTTAATTTCCGCCACCCTAGGCCTACCATGACCAAGTGGGATGATTTGCACTGTTGGAGTCTCGAACCAAGGCTCCCAAAATTCCTATTTAAGGCAGTGGTGTTTAAGGATTTAATCATCTTTGGTGCTTGGTTTCATTGTAGTGTTATGTTGCCGCATTGTGTTTGTAATTGCATTTATTTCTCATGTAAGTTGTTCAATTCAACTTAGTTTCTTAATAAAAGTTATTCCTTTACTCTTATTATGTTTTTATACATATCATTTTGATACTATTTCCTAAATTTTTGAATTTATTCATACCATAATTTGTGAGATTTATCACACAACGGTGGAGTGATCGATTTTTGTTGTTGTTTTTACTTCTTCAATTCCACCCTCGTAAGTCTACTTCCCGCTTCTGTTGAGGACATGTCATAAATGGAGGGATAAATATTTTATGGGTAGATCCAAGGGAGTATAAAAATGATGGATCGAATTTTATTTCTCACTCTCTAAATGTTTATTAATTTCTTTTATTAGAGTTTCTTTTATTCAATGATTTTCTCTCTTCCTCTTCTATATTGAATTTAATCACCCCAGTTTTATGTGCTAATAATATAATTTACCTTAGAGTACTCATGAAAATGATCCTACAAGTTTATAGGTCTTTATCATGTGTTTGTGAAGGTGTTTAACCAGTAAGTGATAAGGTTATTTTGAATTCATTGAAAGAATCATTCTCGAGTTAATGAAATTGAAATCTTTAAAAAAGGAATTCATCCAATCCACCCCAAGTGATAACCTAGGATCAACTCATTATCTTAATTTTAATTAACTTAAATATGTTAGTGATAATTTAAACCCATCTAAAATCAACCCAAAGTTGGAAACTTCATAGCCAAAAATCCATCTCATAGGTTGTGTATCTTAGGCATCTTCTTAGGTCTCAGTGGATTCGACAACCCAAGCTAGACTACAAAGACCGTTCTACCTTCATCTCTTGGGTAAATTTGAGCATGAATAAAATTTTTGAGTCTTTTCCAGGTACCAAGTAAGTAACTTAGACCAAAAACTTATATCCTCACCCCCATTCTTCTATTCTCACCCAAGATCTCTTATCTTGTCCCTTTCTTTCCTTTTTTTCTTTTTGGCGCATGTCCGCCTACACCCGTGATAATTCAAACAGACTAGTTAGGGTGGAAATTCCTAGGATAGTGGAGTCAAGTAAACATAGGGGATTGTTTCCATTATATCCTAATCTCTTTGATACTCCATATTCAAAAATTGATCCCATTTCAATGGAAGTTCTTCAAAGGAACCAACTCAAAAACCCAGGTGGAAATCAAATGGGAAAACAAAATCAAGAAGCTCCAAACCTAGGGAATGTAGTCGATCAAACCATGAATGAATACCTCACTCCAGATTTGACCAATTACCCCTCATCTATTAGACACAATTCCCTAGGATATGCCAACTACATATTTAAAACCCATGTCCCAAACCACCTTCACACATTCCATGGAACAAAGTCCTAGGATAGTGTGAGATGACATCTTAGTAGGTCGGCACCTATGGTGTCTAACCCAATCCATTCCATGAAATATAATTTAAGGCAGTGTAGGTAAGTAGTAAATGAAAGTAAGGATGACCATGACATGTAAACTACTAAACCATTGATACTAAGATATCCCCTCAAGGCTCCCTGCACAATATAGTCAAGCTTCTATAACAAGGAATCTAAAAATAATGCACAAATAAAAAACATAGCCTTATCGTTCATCCAAAAATATCATACTACCATGGCCTTTCCATATATTCCAAGTACCAGATCAATCACGGCCTTGTCGTACAACCAGAAGAGTCAAAACATCCATGATCATTCCATATAAACCCAAGTACCATATTCCTCACGGTTGTGTCATATATCAAAGCATCAAACCATGAAGGGCCGGATCCAAGGTTTCAAATACCAAGGAATCCTCATCAAGTATCATGAGAATCTCAATGTAAACTCAGTAAAGCCACTGATTGGAGTCCTAGGAGCATTTCAAACTGGACATGACCTACGTGGGTCCAAGAAAGCTGGATCCAAGTGGTAGTAAATCCCAAGGCATCCCAGGGAATCAGTACCCAAGAGACATACTCAACCCAAGGCATCCACTACAACATTCAAGATCCATGGAGAGACATCCATGGAATCTATTCAAACATTCATTCATTTCATTTCATTTAACATTTAACACCATATGAGTTTACCCACTCATATATATCCATTTACATATTAAAACCATACAATGAGTATACCCACTCATTAATAAAAACACATAACCAATTACATATCACGAGTATACTCACTCATGTATCTCAATTTAAAATCAAATAAACCAAATAGTATACCCCCTTATTGCTACAATTCACATTCAAAATATACGTATAACATGATTTTACCCACTCACATTTCCATTTTTGTTTAATTATCCCTTTAAAAAATTCAAACCAACCAAATGATTATTCCCACTCATTTAACCATTTAACCTTTAATCCATTCAACTAATTCAAGCATGGAATGCTAACATGACATTAAGTAGGGAGGCATAATATATCCTAACAAACTATTCATGTTCCATATTAACCATTTAGTCAAAAGCATCAACTTTATATGAAGTCAAACCATCTCCAAACTAAGTAAATTGGTTCTCTTTAGTTATAATTAAGCTTACTCTAATTAGGAAAGCATAAGAACACACCCCTTGGGTGGTCCGAGAAAGGTCAATTTAAAATAAAAGGAACAATATGGCACTTAGAAGGTGTAATGGTTCTATAAATGTTTATAAGGGGAAAACTCCATTTCCTACTTCCATTAGAGGCCATGTCCTAACATGCCTTATATCATACTATTTCATCAAGTATAGGGAAACCACAAAGCATCAATCCAAAAAAGTATTAAACAAAAAATCAATAATTTGTAGTTTATAAGACAGTGTACCTCCATTGGAGGGGTTTTATTATAAAATCGTGACTTTGTTTCTCAAACAATCATTTATCAAAATTAAGTAGTTCATTCTAGAATTTAAATTTAATTCACCGATGAAGAATCATCATTCAACTTATTTAAAGAATCACTTTAAGAATTTTTTGAATTTAAAGGTTTGAGGATAGGGATCCTACCTCGAGAGAAAAACCGATTTGAATTCTTCGACACTGGACAAATTTGATGATGCTACTCCAAACTTGCACTCACTTACATTATTATTATTATTATTATATATATATATATATCCCTTAATCTAATGTACATATTACCATCACCATGAGGTAATATGTACACTGAATATATATATATCTACGTATATGAGTGAAAGCCCTCTCGGAGTTGTCAAACGCTCTACAAAAACTACCAGGGACTAAAAACACTACAGAAAGGTTCATCATATTCAAAGGAAACTACCCATAACTCATAGAATATGAAAGCCTCAAATATTAATTGAGAAACAACCAAGAATAGATTAAAACCTTACCTTAAACCATTGGTGGTAAACCAAAACGAACCCATTCACCTCACCTTCAGTGGTGGTTGCTAGAATATGAACCAAGGATTCCCAAGAAGCCTTTCATACAACCTAACACCAGAAGAAAGAACAAAAATTAGGTTAACCTCAAACCCTAGGTTCAGTCACAACTTACTAGGTAATAGGAAGACCAAAAATTTTCTAAAAGAAAGAAGGAATAGGGATAGGGGACCTTACCTTGAAGACTCAGAGAGAAATCATGGAGAAAATCCAGTGGAATCGGTGACAGGAGAGGGAGTCAGGTGGTGCGTCACACGCGACTCAAAGGGGAACCCCTAGGGGGTGTCGCGTGAGTGAAGGGAGATTAAAGGTGAGTAGGGTTTCTTATTTTTTTTTTATTTTTTTAGTCTTAATTTAATTAATTTATTAAAATAGAACATACCACACAGTTTGTCCCACACGGTTTTCCTACATGGTTTTCCATACCGTGTGCAAAATGTGCGGTGAACAGTGCAAGGTTATTGCCTCCAAACACAAATTGTGCATAGCCCATGTGTACCGACACTACCCCACCTTCATGTGGTTTCAAAATTACTATTGAAGTCTGAATGGTTTCATACAAATTATGCGCCCCCTACAGACTTCCAAAACATATAATTCTTGGCCCTGATGCTTCCGAAACTCACCGAGACACCCGAGAAACTTCTCGTGTCTTCACCCAATTCCAAAAACAACACCTTTAAGTGTTCTAATTCTCATAATTTCATTGTAAATTATGGTTTGTAAAACAATCTGTACAGTAATTTCCAAAAACTCAAATTCCCTCTGAAAGCCGCTCGGCCCAAAACATGGGATTCTACACTATAATACCACTTTGTAATTCCCCTTACATGGTTCTCCCACATGTGACCGATTCAAGTGGTTAGGTGGCCTCATGTACGCCTCCTAATATTCCAAGGGCTACTAAATAGTAGTGATGGTGTAAGGAATATATTGGGGAGACTTTACCCTCTAGAATAGATTAGTAATCATAACAGGAATAAGATAAATCAACCATGTCATACAACTAATGCATATGAAATATAAATACCAAATAATCCAAATAGAAATAATAAACTATGTCATTTCATACTGTATTCCAAGTTAAATTTTATATTGAATGTCATACAAGTAACAAATTAAAATAATAAACTATGTCATTTCATACTGTATGTCAAGATAAATTTTATATTAAATATCATACAAGTAACTAATAAAAATAGACTCAATAATAAATACTCTAAAAAAACCTTGGTCCCTAATCCCATACCTGCTCCCATCACCGTTCTCCAACCCATCCAGCAAAGCAACCAATCAGGCATAGGGCCCCTTACCCTTTTCTAGAACTGCATCCATAAAGTATATCTTTGTATGAAATGGCATCCAAACAAGGTGTGAGTAAAAATTAGTATGTTGACACCCATGGTGTCAAAACATTCCAGTCTAAAAAAATAGTTCATACAATAGTATTATAAATCGAGACATTAATTCATAAATTAATGCTGAACATCAAATAACTCATCAAACCTTGAGCTTTGGGTTGACGCCCTAGGTTAACCAAACCTACTTCGGCATAGTTCCAGATAACTCCATCAATTGTTAGATTTTTCTTCCTAGGAAGAATCACCCATACCGCTGATGGATTATCCAATGAAGGATGGATCACTCATATCATGAATCAAGAACAATGTGTCTTTCCCTCATAAAATAAATTAACCAAGACTCTCACCCTCATACATCAAATATAAGAATACATATCACCCTAAGGCATCAAATAACCATGAATATATCCCTCAGTAGGTATGTACCATGTATCTATCCCTCGTATAGTATATAACCATGTATATATCCCTAAGGCGGTATGCACCCATGGATCTAGTCATCAGGCAGTATATACCATGCATCTAGCCCTTAGGAAGTATGTAACCATGCATCTATCTCTCAGGAAGTATGTTACACTAAACCAATCCCTTATAAATCAATATAATCAAATATTCATAATAGGATAATATCCCAGGCAAGAAATTTTTAATTCCAACCACTAAATATTCCAAACATGTTAACATATTCTATATCGGCCAATTGATCAAATTAATAATTATCAAACCATTAATTATGTTAAACTAAGTTACCAATTATCATCATAATTATAATAACTCCATTTCACATATTAACCAAGATTAATTACCAATCTCATATTAATTGTGACTTTATGCCATCATGTCATTAATCCAATTTCTATTTCATTCCAATTAGATACTTACCATCCAGGTAATTCATTATAAATACAATTATGGTAATTTACATGCACACCAATTCACCTTGATAATCCAAGCCATTAACAATTCTAGAATCATCATAGGGATCTTGGTTCTTTTAATTCAAGTTCCAACCTAATGTCAAGTGTTGTCACACCACTAGGGTGGCCACGTGTTCGGTCACAATACCAATGGATCTAATGGGATATGAGGGAGGTTCAAGAAAAAGGATTTATCAATTTCATTGGCTTTAGAATTAGGTTTGGTTGTGCACACAACATTCCAGTGTGATCGCACATGTTTTACATACTAGAGGAATAAAAACATACTTTAGAGAGTTGTTTTAAACCACCCACATAAAAAATAGAGAATATGAATAAATTCTTTATGAACTAAGGCAAAACTAGGTTCCTCTATCATCTCATTAAATTTATAGGTTTGGTGAATCAAGTTCAGACAAAATTTTCCTTTGGATCAGACAAAACTCCCAAAATCGCCTAAGGGAGGGTAGAGTTTGAGAAAAAAATGAGAGAGGTTTGAGAAAAAATGGCATAAGAAATAAATAAAATTTTCATACATAACCCTATTCATGTTGCGAATCATTTTTTCATCTCATGAGTCTTTGTGTTTCCATATACACCAAAAAATGAGCTTCCTCAGATTAAAATCCCAAAAACTAGTTCATGTCATTAATGTAGTCTCACATAATGAACCAATTCTACCCAAAAAACCATTCACATCCTAAAAGAAAATCATGGCATCCACCCAAAACCATTAATAACGTGGATAACCATTCATAGTGTGAATTAGTTCCTATAGACAAACTCCATCTTCCCTTATATTTTTCCCTTCGAAAACCTCTAGCAATTTAACCCAAACTCAACCAACTTAAAAAAATTACCAAGATATCATCATGTACCTTAAACCAAGGGGAAAGTGAGATTTTACATGAAATATTGAGCATTTGGGTATATTGGGTTCTAAGCTACCTGATGAGTTGTGCACTGACCAACAATTTCTTCAATCCCTCATAGCTTCTTTAGTTTTATTATGAATTATAATATGAACAATATTGATAAGTCACTCTCAGATCTCTTTACCTTGATTCTCCTAGAAGATAAGGATATGTGGTGTGAAAACACGGAGTTCTTATGGTGAATAAGATTAAGGGAAGGTAAAAGGCCCCTAGAATAACTCTAAGTATAAGGATTCTTTACACTACCCTAATAAGTGGAGGAATATCCAGTTTCATGCAAAGGAACAAGTTGAAGAATTTTTTTCATGTGGAAAGAAGGGCCACTAGAAGAAGAACTATACCTCAGTGCATAAGCATTAGGAAGATTTATATGAGTTTTTTTATCAAATGTAACGTATCCTTATCTACCAATTATATATTAGATACAACTTTTGGTGATCACATTTGTATTCAAATACATGAACCATTTTTAAATGATCAAGAATGGCCACCTTATCTATAGGATACTACCACTTTACATTGCTAACAAGAATGATTCTAGTTATGAATAATTATTTTTTATGCCTAGTGTTACCAAAAACATAATATTTGTGCCCAATTTAGACATGGATATATTTGTGTTCATGTTTGGGAATAAGATCAGCTTATTTTATAAATATATTACTTATTATGGTATGGAACACCTTAATAATTATCTTTAGGTACTATAGTTTGAAAATTGAGCATTGATAATCGATAATGAATCAAGTTTACATGACTCATATCACACCCAGTTGTGGCATCACTAACTTGTTCATGTAAATGATAAGCATATAATAAATATATATAAAGTTGGTTATTTATATCCTTTAAAAATAAAATAACACGGTAGATTTCACACTTATTTATAAGTAAAAATGAACAAACCAACATTTGGTGTAAAGGGTGAAAGGGCCACAGTGCATCTTGAATTGGTTCATAAAAATGTGTTTGGACCTTTTCTAGTTGATGCTAGATGTGGATACCCAAACTTAATTATTTTTTCCAATTACTTTAGTAGAAATGGATGTGTCTAATTAATGAGGTATAAGTATGAATCCTCTGAGAAATTTAAGGAGTTCAAAAATGAAGTAGAGGATCATCTTGTTGATAAGATAAAGAAAATTTTTATCATATTGAGGTAGAGAATATCTTAACCAAGATTTCATTGATTATCTTAAGGATTTTGGGATTCTATCTCAACTCACGCATCCTTATACACTTATAGTAGAATGGTACTAGTGAACAAATGAGCCACACCTTGTTGGACATGGTGAGGTCAATGATGAGTCATGTATATCATTCGTTATACCTTTAGGTATATGGATTGTAGGTTGTGGAACACATACTAAATTAAGTTCTAACTAAATAAGTAAATGGAATTATATATGAGTTAATGTATGGGAAGAAATTTGTGTTTTCATGTACTAATGTATGGGGTTTTAGAGTGTTTGTTAAATTTTTCTCTGAAAACAAACTAGTATTCTGGGGCATAAATTATGTCTTTATAGGATATCCTAAGGAAAAAGGGGGAAATTATCTATATCAACCCTTAAACAAGAAGGTAATAGTGGAAATATAGGCCATATTCCTTGAGAGGCAGCACATCTCTAAAATAGATAGTGTGAGAAATATTGACTTCGATAAAGTTGATGCTCAAGATGCACAAGAGTTGGTATAGGAACAAATTCCACAAGTTCCCATGGAAGAGGTTATTCCAAATACATTAGTATTTAATAGGAGCACAAGAGAGGTTATAGAACCATAGAGATATGGTTTTATAGTCACTAAATACAGTGACTCATTATTATTTGATAATAATTAACCTTTTCCTAAAAAAATATGTAAGAAACTAAAAAGTTGAAAAATGGAAAGAAACTATAAATTATAAAATGGATTGCATGTACCATAACCAAGTTTAGGTTTTGGTTGATTCTCTAGTTGATGTAAATCCCATTAGTTATAAATGCTTATTAAAAATTAAATTGAACATGGAAGGTAAGGTCAGTACCTATAATGTATTGTTAATGGATAAAGGGTTTAAGAAGCATCAAGGCATATACTATGATGAAACCCTTTCCCCAATTTTTATGCTAAATCCATCAGATTTCTTCTTGCCATATCAACTTAGAATGATTTTGAGATTTTACAAATAGATTTCAAAATTGATTTACTTAATGGGAATATTATGGAAGATGGCTATATAACATAACCATATGTGTTTTTTAATCCAATATATTACAATAAGGTATAAAAATTCTATAGATCCATTTATGGGTTGAAGCAAACATCAAGGTCATATAAAATTCACTTTGAAACCATAAGGGAATTTGGTTTCATAAAGAATAAATTTCATACCTATATCTATAAGCAATTTAGTTGGAGTGTAGTCATTTTCTGATTAGTATATTTTGATGAAATATTACTAATTGGAAACAAGATACCAGCTTTACAGTCAGTTAACACATGGCTGAACACATACTTATCTATAAAGGACTTGGGTGAAGTAACCTACATTCTAGGGATCAAGATTATTCATGATGGATCTAATAGGATTCCTTGACTAAGTTAATGTTCATATATTAACAAGATCCTGAAGATATTTAGTATGAAAAAAAATCCTAGATGGTATTGTTACCAATGTCACATAGAATATATCTTTCTAATAAAATGTATCCTAAAACACAAGAGGATAGATATAAGATGACCAATATTCCTTATTTATTAGCAATAGGATCATACAGATATGCTAGGCTATATACTAGGCTTGATATTTTATACTTCTTGATCATAGAAAGTGGATATCAGGTAGAATCAATAGACTATCATTATATAGTAGTCAATACTATCCTAAAGTATCTAAGTTATACTTAATATATGTTCTTGGTTTATGGAGGAGATGATGAGCTACTCATTAGTGGATATGATAATTTTCATACATATCAAGATGATATGAAACTATAGTTAAGATATATTTTCAATATCAATAGACAAGTTATTAGATGGAAGAGTATGAAGCAGGCAGGGGCCTCTGATTCAACAATAGAGTCTAAGTATACTATGACTTATAATGCAGCTAAAGAAGCAGTGTGGATATAAAACTTCTTCTGGGATCTTGATGTGGAACCTAAAAGTAAATAATATATCATATTGTATTTTGATAATAATCTAGTTATGGTGCTCATCAAGGATCTAAGGTCACATCAACATACGAAGCATCTACTTTGAAAGTATCACATCTTGAGGGATTTTTTCTCAAAAGCATGAGGTCCTCTCCTCCAATGGCCCAAAGGCCTTCATTTTTTATTGATTTTTGATAATCCACCTTTCAAGGGGTGAGGTGGAACCCTTACAAGGCCTGTAGGCGTAAGTATTACATGGCCCGTAGGCCTTAGAGGAATTCATTTTCCTGTAGGATTCAAACATTACATACAACCTAGACTAACTACTTGGAACTGCTCCTCCCCAACATCTTCATCATGAAATCAGCTCTCAACCCATTGACCAAAGCCTTATCTCAATAAAAGTATTATTATTAGGTGATATCTATCATACTAAAATTTATTTGTAGTTGGATCTAGTGAAATTGGGTGTATATTAGAGTTTGTTCCTTATAACCAAATAATTTATACTTTTTATTACCTATATATTTAGAGTTTTTAATATTTATAAATATATTATCACATGACATGTATTATTCAACATTAAATTAATGTGATAATGTCCTTGGAATATTTATTTCATAAAAATGTCCTTGTAGTTCCCAGTTATGATGATAACCTTGAAATGTTAGGATTATATTCATAAATACATGATATATAGTCGTATGACATGTATCTGGCGGGACATAGATAATGAAAGATATCAAGTGTTGAAGGATCATAAGACATGAAGACTTCTTCTCATAAAGTTCCCACTTAGTAATCTTCAAGAGAGTAGGTTATGAGAACAAACCTTCCTATAGGAATTCTATATGTTATATGTATCCTTAGATATTCCTATCTTTGGATGTGTATATTGGTCCTTATACTTGATATTATTATTAATGTATATCAAAAGTCACATATTTTGATGTATTGATGAAAACTGTGATGAAATATGTTTATAGTGAGGTAGGATATGTTGGGAGCATCACAAGTAATATTTCATTAATGAATAATTCAATAAAGTGTGTATCTCTTTTGAATTAATAAAAGTAGATATATCAAGCCCTTTGATTGGAATAAAACTATTTTGATTAATTACTTGGACATGGAGGTATTATTGACGGGTTAATTTTAGGAAAATCAAAGAAATATATATCAAACATATAGGTTGGTGACAAAATTAATTCAACACACTTTGATGAGATATTAAGGAAAAGGTATTATATTACATAGTGAGTGACTATAAGAGGATCTTGTCATTGTGGAAATAATAACTTTCTCTATGGGTTCCTTGACATGTTTTGTTATGCTGATCTTGTACTTTAAATCTATTGGTCTAATTCCACTAAGAAATAGGCTTGGAGGGTCAGACAATAAGTGTATCCAGAACCTTAGTTAAATTCTATTTGAATTTAATATTAGAATAAATATTATTCTCAAGTTTTGAGGAATAATAATTATATGAGTTATGTAGATCATAAATATTTTGTCACTAGTTATTTAAAAGAATATAAACATGAGTTGAATATTAAATATATATCTGCTATTCAGTTTAGTGAAAAGAATATTTATTTATTTATAAAGTTAATAATACGGTGATATTTATTTATTTAAATAAATAGTTTTTATTCAAGGTTTGATAAATACTGAAGAGGATTGACAAACCAAGTTTAAGGGCCTAGAAGGAATGATATATTTCATATCATTTAAATAATCATTAACTTATTTGTTTAAAATAAATGATATTTAAATTATCTATAATTTTTGTGCATGTCAATAAAATATTATTTTTGTTGTTGTTATTATTATTATTATTCAATATGGGATTTACTTAGAATTAAGAGAATAGTTAAGCACCATTTTTAATAAATTTTTCTCTAAACTATGTATATAAACCTGATTATATCATTTATTAGTGAATTTATTTATTGTGAACAACATTTATCTCTAGATAAATTTTCCCAAGCCTATATAGAAATTTCTTTAGAATTCTCTAAAGAATGGTGTGTAACACCCACAACTCCATTAACCCAGAGTCGGTGTCTAAATTATTGCATTGGAATAGATACAAGGGATCTAATCTCGAAGTATTGACCAGTTTAGTAGTCTTGGAGAACTAGATACATACATGATTCTTATATTACATTGGAAATATAAAATACATAGCATAAGAAAAATATTTCTTCCTTGATGTTATTCATAATATCCGTCTTCTTATCCTGGGGAAAGTAAAATAAATAGAGTGTGAGATTAGATGATTGGTAAGGGTTATATATAGTGGGAGTTAACATGAATAAATAATTCATAATCAATATAGTAAAGTAAATAACTGAAAACACATTTCATTTAATCAATTACAAGAGAACAAATATCCATCCATAGAAAATATCAATGTGATAAACTCATGGATAATAATAAATGAATTCTCAATGAATGAAATGATTAATATTTGATGTCATGATCTCAGACATAATAATATCTCTACCATAAAATCCTTGTTCTAAGATAGTTTAATCTATGGGTAGGAATACACCAAAAACACATTTAATTTGGCCAATTGATTTGTCTCAAGAGACCTATTGATGCATCGAGGGGCTATAAAATTCTGGTCCCCTCCCATCACTGCATGTTTAATGAATTCCTCATATATTTAATGATAAATTAAATTCATAAACAATATTTCTTATCAATGAATATCCATATTGATTAAATAATATGTATTTATCAAGGTTTTCCCCAATCAATCCAATAACCTTCATAGTAAAACACCATCTATAGAAATGATATACGGTTTAATAAATAAGAAGATCTATGATGGATATTTTACAAAAATGTAATGTCTAGTGAAAAATGATCAAAAGAAAGTGAATGTTTCAAGAGAAAGATAATTACCACAAAATTAATAAGAGATAAAATATTACCTTCAATTCATTAGAAATATGGGTTTTGAAATAAATTAAACTCCTTTGGAGAATAAAAGAAAATGGATAAGAAAAATTAAAATAAGACTTATTAAAATATTTTTCTTTTTAAAACCATTTAAAACATGTAGAAAAATCTAAATAACATAAAATGGTTATGGTGGTGGGAAAGTATGTTAATGTTGTATACGTTAAAAACATTCCTTTTGACTTTTTGTAAAGAAATTTGAAAATTAACCTTTTGTAAAACATTAAAAAGATTCATTTAAAATCATTTAAAAAGTCAAGTATAACTTAAAATTTCCTTAATAAATTATCTGAGTAATAAAAAGGAATTTTATAAAACAATTTTTAAAAAATATGGATATGAAAGAAAAATATACCTGATCAAAAAGGGAAATAAGATCAGTTTTTCTTTTAAAAACTCCTTTTGAAAGGGTAACATGAATTGAATATTTAATAATCACAATTAAATAGAAATTCATGTTAAATACTTCATAGGGTCGGCTTATACATCACATAAATTAAATAAGATCATAATAAAAAATATGACTCAATAGAGTGGAAATTAAGACGAAATCCCATACAATGATCATAACATTGAAGTGAGAATTAATCAATGAATTGATTATGTGTAACATATATAAATCCAAAAAAACAAGTAGAAATACAAGATAATAAAGTCATAGTTAATTTCACACATAATCATGTCATAACATAGTCAATGAAGTATAAGTATAACCCAATGAAAGAAAATTGAGTTAAGAAACCCCTTGCCTCATATTCGAATAGCCTTGTAAGTTCTTTTAACCTCATTTATAATAAATTTAGATTTATTATAATTTCATATAAAACCATATATATATATATACTATCATATATGATCCATTTATAACATTTTATCACCTGTTTTTTTAACAATATTTTATTATTATCATTATTTTGAGTGTTAACAGCCTTTTCCATGTATGTTTTGAATCGCTAGTTTCAGTCCTTGAATCTTACACATGGTTAAATCATCTCAAAAATTTAATTCATGATATAAATATATTATATATTCAATAAATATATATTTATATTCATCTATAAATGGCAGAGATATACAAATGAATTACATCATTCATAGAGACGGTATGTCATACGTATGCATAAACGTTGTTTTCACTTTTCAACAGATGAAATAAAATAAAGGAAAATTATAATTTTGTTTTCTAGGATAATTTATGAATCATATATATCTTATATATTCATTAAATCTACCCTTACTTCCATCCATTTAAATTGTAAATGAGAAACGGATCGCATTGCTTCATGGAGGTGGTAGTCCACATGTACGAACGAGTGATGTTATCGTTTTCCAATAAATTAGAAAGTAGGGTGTATGTGATATTATAATTATAAAATAATATTTTTGTCATAAATATCATATGTATTTATTAGTTCCATATTTATAACCATAAAATTAAAATGCTAATGAAAAACTAATTACACTGCTATGTGGAGATGGTAAATCATAGGTACAAATGAGAGATGTTTTCACTTTTTTTAAGATGGAAAAGAGATGGAAAATGGTTATAAAATAATAATAGTAACACATAATTATATTTATGATACTTTATTTATTATTTTAGGATGGTTACAATGGATTTAGAGTAATTTTAAGAAGAATAATATTTGAAAGAGTCGGTAAAGACGATTACCTCTTCTTCAAAAGATCTCCTTTAGATCATATCTTAAGGGACCAATGGTTGATATTTTAGAGGATCAGAAACCTCTATAACTTGACTAATGATTTTTATAATGGAATTGGGAAGATTTTTTTATCTAGGTTTCTCAATTTGGAGTAAATAAAATAGATAATGGGTGTCCTTTTATAAGTGAGGGGAGAGGTATTCTTAGAATTTCATAAATTATCAAAATAATATAAATTATTTTTTATGTCCAAATTGCTCAAAAATTGATATAATTTAAATATAATATTATTATTATTATAAATAATCTCATATAATAAAATTTGGATATGTTTTTGTTATGTTTTAACCCTTATCTTTTAGTTTTAACCCTCGTTAACCCTTTTCACAATTACCACAATATTAAAGTTTTCTAACCTTTAAGGGTCACGAATGTTACTGTAAAATAAAAAATGACCCAAAAATGGAACATGGATAATTTTTTAAACCACATCCCATTAATTTATATTAATATACTATTTTTATGATTTTTAAACCATTTAATAAAATATTATTTATTATAAAGTATCATTAATGTCATTTTTTACACTATTCATTTAATTTGACTTTAAATACATCAATTAAAAGAGATAATATTAATATAATCCTTTAAAACATCTATAAAATGTCATATGTATCTATAAAATTCATGTAACATAATAATTCATCCAATTTTTATTACTTTTCATATTTTTAAAATCATTTATTTTATTTTTCCATTAATTGAATAAATACTATGTTGACATTGCGTAAGAATTTAAGCTAATTATTTAATCAATAAAAACTTAAAATAAATTACCATGATAAAAAAATAATTCATATTTAAAATAAACATTTATAATCAAACACAAGTTTTATTTATCACTATCACAAAATATTATAGATATTAAAAGAAGAAAAGTGACATTTTGTCTTAATATCTCACTTAAATATTATAAAGGACAAAATCGAAGACATATGGCACTAATTTTCCATATTTTAAGAACTTTTATGTAAATATATGACCAAAATTTATAAAATATGATAAAGTTAAGTTTTTGGTTGATTTTTAATGTTTTAACACTTTATTTGTAACATTAATTACCCGATTTTACCTTTACCAATGTGATAAGTTTTATCACAATTATTATTCATAATGACTAACAATAAAATGGACCTATTTAAAAAAATTAAACTCATAATTAAAAAATATTTAAACCATTTTTCAGGATTACATTTTCATAAGTGGAAGAAATTAATTTAAGATTAAAATGCAAGATGCAATGAAAAACAGTTTTTCAAAAAAATGCCTTTTTAAATATAAAAACGTTTCTATACTAAATTCAATCATAAAATTGATTCCAATGAACTTAATTTAATTATTAATAATATAATATAACTGATTTTACTTTGAATCCATTTTAAAACAAAATTTATATTTTTAAATTCTTGGAACAAAAATACAATTTTCAATGAAAATTGGTATTTTTCACTATTCTCTGTAAAATCAATATTTTTAGGGAAAAAATCACTATAATAAAATTTTGAAATTATTATTTTAAAATTGATATCATTTTTATCAAAATAAAATTTTTAAATTTTCCAGAAAAAAATTATATTATTCACTCAAAAGAAGCAATAAAAACCATTTTTGAAGAAAATTTATTTTTAAGAATAAAATGTCTATTAAAAATTTAGTTCTTATTTATAAATAATTGATCAATAAATTTTTATTGAGTAGGTATTTTCTATTCATTTCATAATTTGGTTAATCCTATTCATTCACTCCAATTTAATGGTTAAGTTATAACCGTTATATTTAAATAATAATATTTCATGGTTTGTTTAAGTTCAATGTTGCGTGTTGTATACACCATCGAAAATAGTGTTATTTTAAAATCTAAAGGTGTCAAATTATCCCCCCTAATCCTATAATAAATTGCACCCTATCAATTTTAAATTTTTATCAGTAATTAAGGGTTTAAAATTTGAAAATACATTTGTTGAAAACCCATATCATAAAAAGGTTTCCAAATAGAGTAAAATTAGTGGGAAGTAAAAATGTGTAAATAGAGGAGAAAACTAATGTTTGGGTACTAATAAAGAGTGATAGAGAATGTGTTTAGGAGAAATTTAACCACCAAAAAACCCTAAATACATGATGGGTAAAAAGACCATAAAATAATAATAAATAAAGATAAAAGGATAAAATTTTATTTCATGATACTTTTCCAAGAGTTGTGGAATTATTTTACCAAAGATACTGAAATCATATGGAAATATACTTTCACAAAAATAGAATTTCAACCTTTAAACAATTTCTACCATAATCTCATTTGTTGCTCCAAACAATGAGTATTCAACTTAATAAAAAAAGTTAACTTTAAGTCAGTCTAAAACCTCAAAAAAACCACAAAGTTCAACTTAATCCATTTCATAAATAGTTAACCTTGAGAATCCCATGAAATATTTACACCCAAATTCATAACCCAAAAGTATGAAATATTTTATCAAACATTATTCCCATACAACATAAATTAGCTCATGGTGTGACATACCAAACATGTCAATACCTTGATCACATATTCTATTAAAACATATTGATAACATAAATCACCATAAAACCACAATGAAAACAAAAATACTTATAAAAAATAAATTTATAATTATTCCTTATATCCCTTAAATCCAAAAATGCAATAAACTACATCATAAATTACTTTTTCATCAAATCACTAACCATTTTCAAGACCAATAATACTATTCTATTTAATTCTTTAATGCCAATATTATCTTTATCCTAACTAAAATTTATTAACTCAAAATCAGAATCTTATTAAGGGTTATTTTTCCCTTATTTTTTTATTCTCCTAAAATATCACCTTACCACTAAATCACTTTTCTTGGTTATTAGTACTATTCAACACATTCTTTAAAATCCTCACATAAAAAATATTGTAGTATAATCCTTATATGTTTCATGGTTATTATAATGAAAATATAATTGATAAACATATTTTCTTAATACAAATACATAATCAATTTAATCATTCTAATTCTGCTATAGTAATTGCATAAGCTTGGTATTCTTCCCCTCTCTTATTTTATGAGAAGTTCCCTTGATTATTGGGGAACTGGTTTGAATAATCCCCCATCACTTTACAGTTGAACCACTAGATATTAGTGGCTTCTTTCTTTGTCATATGGAAATTATCCAAATGACCATTATCTCCACACTTGTAAAAAACTCCCATACCCTTTAATCATTTTCTAGGATATTTATTTCCATAATTTTCACATGATGAAGATTTCTTTATTCCCTTTTTCTTATTTGATGATTTACTTTTTTCTTGGGTATCAGTTTACCTCTTCTTCTCTAGATTTACCTTGAAGATATAGGATCTACAAAATTCCTTCTCTGTATTAATGGAACTTGATACTATATTATCATATGATGAAAACTTTTGATAAAATAGTTCCCTTCAAAGACTTGGATTAAACCCTTCAAAGAAATGGTTAATCCTGCTTTTCAGATTATGTATATAGTCTGAAGAATGTCTAGATAATTTTGTAAAGTTAGACTCATACTCTACCACATTTCATTATTCCTTATACTTTAAAGTGATGAACTTTCTCTCCATTTCATCTCATTGTTCTCGAGAGAAGTATTTCTCAAATAAAATCACTTTATGAGCTTTCCATTCCATGCTTTCTGTTTCTTTAGCCTCTTCAGTGTTCTGGATCAATGGCCATCATTTATTTTCCTCTCCTTTCAAACAAAAAACTACCAGAATAACCTTTTCACTTTCATTACATCCCAAAACTAGGAATATCTTTTTTTAGAGATTTAATTCATTGCTCATCTACCAATGGATTAGTGGTTTCACTAAAAGATGGAGTATTTTGTCACATCAAGCAATCTGACATAGGTGAATCTTATTATAGAACAATAGGTTATTCCATATAGGTGTGGTTATTTTTCATAACATAAGTCAACTACCCTAATATGGCCAGGATCTTCTCAGTTCCAACACTGGCTATATTGGTTTACTCAGTGGGGCAATCCCTATAGTGTTTATGAGTTTTGATTCCCTTTATTTCATTAGTTTCCATCATTAAATAATGAAATATATTGAGTTATCTCATAATTATCATGAATATTGATCCATAAAATAAAATCCCCATAATGTTAAAAGTTCACAGATACTATAAGGGATTATCATAATTCTCATGTTAGTTATGTTTATTTAAAATCTAGTTCCTGAGGTTTTTTTAAAAATTTATCTAATACCAGTTGTAACACCCCCAACTCCATAAACCCAGAGCTAGTGTATAATTTATTTCATTGGCATAGATACAAGGGATCTAATCCTGAAAAACCAATCAATTTAGTATTATTGGAGAATAATATACATACATGATTCCCATATTACATTGTAAATATAAAACAAATAGCATAATAACAATATTTAATCCTTTATATTATTCATAATATCCTTCTTCATATCACGGGGAAAGGAAAACAAATAAATTTCAAGATCTGATGCTCACTAAGGGTTATGTACATTGGAATCTATCTTGAGTAAATAAGCCATAATCAATATGGTAAGGTAAATAAATGAAAAAAAATTCCACATAATAAATAACTTGAGTATAAAATGAATCCATGGATAATATCAATGCATTAATATCATGGATAATAAAAACTAAATTCTCAATGAAGGAAATGATTAATATTGTATGTCAGGATCTCAGGCATCATGATATCTCTACTATTAAATCCTTATGCTAAGCAGTTTAAACTATGGGTAGGCATACACCAAAAACTCATTTAATTTGGACAACTTATTTTTCTCATGAGACATGTCAATGCATCAAGGGGTTATATAATTTTGGACCCCACATGTCACTATATGTCCAATTAATTCCTAATATATTGAATGATCAATTCAATTCATACACAATATTCTTTATAAATAAATATACAAATTGAGTAAATAATATGGATTTATCAAGGTTTCCCCCAATCAATTAAATAAATTTCATTGTAAAAAAACATATATAGAAATGACATATAGTTTAATAAATAATAGCATACATGAGGGATATTTAACATAAATGTAATTTCCAATGAAAAGTGACCATAATAAATTTAATGTTTCAATAGAAAGTTAATGACCACAAAATTAATAAGATATGAAAAATGAACATCAATTCATCAAAAATACTAGTTTTAAAATAAATTCATGCCATTTTAAGAATAAAATAAAATTGATGGGGAAGATTAAAATAATATTTCTTAAAAGATTTTTCTTTATAAAACCTTTGAAAACTTGTATATGAATCTAAATAGAACAAAATGGTTATGGGGGAGAGAAAATTTGTTAATGTTATATACATTAAAAACATTCATTTTGAATTTTTGTAGAGAAAGTAAAAAATGGATCTTTTGTAAAAAAATTAAAAAGATTTTTTTAAAAACATAAAAAATCAAGGATAACTTAAAATATCCTAAATAGATTGTTTGAATAAAAAAATCGTAAAAAAATTGAAAAAAATATGGATATGGAAGAAAAATATACCCGATCAAAAAGATAAATAAGATCAGATTTTATTTTAAAATTTACTCTAGAAAGAGTAAATTAAATTGAATAATTAATCATCATGAATAAATATATATTCATGTTAAATACTTTAAATTGTTATTATATACACCACATAAATTAAATAGGTTTATAATACCAAATATGTCTTAATGGAGTGGAAATTGAGACGAAATCCCTTATAATGATCATAACGTTGAAGTGAGAATTAATCAATGAAGTGGTTATGTGTAAAAAATATAAATCCACAAAAAATAATTGGAAATAAAATATAATATAATTAGAGTTCATTTCACATATAATAATGTCATAACATATTCAATGAAGTAGAAGTATAACGCAATGAATGAAAATTGAGTTAAGAAACTCCTTACCTCATGTTCGACTTGCCTCATAAGTTCTTTTAACCTCCTGTATAATAAATTTAGATTTATTATACATACATGTCATAAAAATATAAATAAATATAATATCATATATGATCCATTTATAACATTTTATCACTCTTTTTAACAATCATTTATTATTATCATTATTTTGAGTGTTAACTCCTTCGTTTCTCATTATGTTTTGATTTTGTAGTTACAGTCCTTGCATCTTGATCATGGTTCCATAATATACAAAATTTTATTCATGATATAAATATAATTTATATTAAATATATATATATATATATATATTTAGATTCACCTATAATAGGTAGAGATAGAAAAATGAATTACATCGTTCATAAAAACAGTAGGATGTATGTACATATGAACGTTGTTTTCAATATTAAATGGATGGAATGAGATAATGTTAAATAATAATTTACATTTACATGATAATTTTTACATCATATATATCTTATATATTCATTAAATCTATCCTTATTACCATCCATGTAAAGTAAAGATGAAAAACGGATCACATCACTTCGTGGAGGTGGTAGTCCACACGTACGCACAAGTGATGTTACTATTTTCAAATGAATTAAAAATTAAGAAGGTATATACAATAATATAATTATAGAAACATATTTATGTCATAAATATCATATGTATTTATTGGTTCCATCTTTATAACCATCCAATTAAAATGGTGATAAAAAATGTATTACACTGCTACGTAGAGATGGTAAGTCGTACGTACGCATGATTAATGTTTTTGTTTTTTATAAAATGTAAATGAGATAGTAAATGGTTATATAATAACCATAATAATATCTTATCATAATTATGATACCATATTTATTATTTTATAATGGTTACAAAAAATTTGGAGGAGTTGAAGAGAAGTAAATTTGAAAGAGTCGGTAAAGACGATTACCTCTTCTTCAAAAGATCACCTTTAGAACATATCTTAAGGGAACTAGGGTTGGTATTTTGGAATATCCAAAACCTCTATAACTTTTCTAAGTATGTTTATAAGTAAATTGTTCAAATTTTAGTCAATATAGGTTGCTCAATATTGTGTAAAGAAAAGAGAGAATTGGTGTTATTTTATGAGTGAGGGGAGGGGTATTCTTGGATTTTATTAAAGTATTGAATTAATATAAATTATTTTTAGTGTCCAAATGGATAAAAGTGTTAGGACCAATAGGGGCCTATATACCCTGAGAGGGGGGTGAATCAGGGTATGGATATTCTTTTTCAAAGTTCTTCCTGCCCCACTGGATCTTGACCTCTTTATTACAAGGGTCACTTTGTTTGAACTTGTGTGTTTATTATGATCACTTATTTTCTTCTTTATCTGATGATGATGCTTTAAACGCAATGCAGGGAAGTAAGTAGGAAGACACATAGATTTTTACTTGGTTCACCCTCACTAGGCTACGTCCAAGGAGCATACGCCGACAAGTTGCCGGTTGTACCGAATTCTACTATTCTTCACTAGATGTGGATACAAAGGTTCGGGAACAGTCACTCTGTCCCAGTCTCACTACCTTTACAAGGTTTAGGGTCAGCTCACTACTTTCCCAAGGGTCACTCCCTGTTTCTCTCTCTCTGGCTAACTACCGGTGGAGAGGATCACCTTCTTCCTCTTCCTTTGCTCATTGCTCCGGAAAGGATCCACTCACAGTTTATAGACCTGTAGGTATCTTCATTTCCATGAAGGAATGCATATTCCTCTGTATGTAGATTCTATGATGAAGTCCAACTTTCACCCTTAGATGAATCTCTCTTTGCACTGAAGGTATCAGGCAATCTTCCAACTTTCACACATCCCTGAATTACCACCATGAATCAACCTTACTTGACGCGCAAGTCTAATTCTGCGCGCAAGTATCGGCGTGCAAGTCACAACTGGCATGCAAGTCTACCTCAATCACTTGCATGACACAATCTTTTGTAACTCCAAACTTGCACAACTCAATCTATTTTACTCCCAAGCCAATATTGGTGCACAAATACCAACCGGCGTGCAACTTCAAACATTGGCACGCAAGTCCACCTGCGCCACCACACACCACTTGCGTGACCACCACATCTGCGCGACGGGAGCTCTGATTTTTCTAAGTGTTGAACTCTGTCCAAAAAGAGGGGGGGTGGTCCTGTATTTATAGGAATTTGGACACCCTGCGCGACGGCGTTCAAGTCTACCCTCAGCACGCAGGTCTCGACGCGCAGGTCTCTTCCCCTGCAAGTCACTTGCGTGAACCACTTCCAAACTTGGGCGTCCTTCTCCCTTTTCCATATTTTCTTGTTCTTATCTTGAAAAACAACAGGCGCGCAAGTTTCCAATCTTCATAGGCACCGGCACGCAAGTCCTTTCTCAGTGTGCAAGTCACCTGCGCGACCAACCCAATACTTGCGTGACCCTTATTCCTTTGCCATATTTTGATGATCCGATCTTGAAAAACATATGGCGCGCAAGTTTACAAGCCTTAAAGTACATGGCGTGCAAGTCCCTTTGCCAAAAACCACTTTTCTTCATTTGTCGATTTTCAGGCCTAAAAATTTGGCAAACACTGGAAAATGGCGCCACCTTGTATCTGTTCTTTTTATACCACCTCCAGATCATCCATTCCTTTGTCGAAGTTCTTGAATCAAACATTGATCGTTAACCACAACTCTTGAACTCGACATGCCACCATGAAATCTCCTTTCTCAACAAATTCTTATGTCATGGTTTGCTTTTTCAACAATCACAACACAGATGTCCACTTTGTCAACAAACACAATCACCTCAAAAATGCTTCAATGATACCTTGAGGGATTTTTACCAAAAAAAAGTTTTTATAATTCAAAGATAAGATGATTATTAGTCTAAATCCTCTCATAAAATAAAATTTTGATAATTTTTTGTAATGTTTTCACACTAGTATTTTAGTTTTTACTTCCCGTTAACCCTTTAGACAATTAGAGCAATATTAAAATTTTCTACCCTTAAAGGGTCATGAAGGTTACCATAAAAGAAAAAATGACCCATAAATGTACCATGGTTGATGTTTTCAGCCATATCCCATTAATTTGGCCAAATATAATATTTTTATGAATTTTAAATAATTTAATAAGATATTATTTATTATAAAATATCATTAATGTCGTTTTTGACATTATTCATTTAATTTGACATTAAATACGACAAGAAAAATATGAAATTATAAAATAATCTGTTCACACATCCCTAATATGTATTATTTATCTATAAAATTCTTGTAAAATAATAATTCATCTATTTTGTATTACTTTTAATTTTTTTAAAATAATTTATTTTATTTTTCCATTAATTGAATAAATGATATGTCGGTGTTGCATAAGAATTTAAAAAGTTTCCATATTTTTGAAAATTGTATGTAAATGAAAGAACTACATTAATCAAATAGGATAAAGTAAAGTTTTCAGTTGATTTTTAATGCCTTAGAACTTTATTTTAAACCTTAATTACTTAATTTACCCTTTATTGATATGATAAATTTTACCACAATTACTATTCATAATGCCTAAAAATAAATGGGAAATATTTTAAAAAAATTAACCTCATGATTCTAAATATATAATCCATTTATCAAATTTAAATTTCTATAAATAGTAGAAATTGGATTAATATTAAAACGTAAAACGCAATGAAATTTTTTTTCCAGAAAAATAACTTTTTAAGTATAAAAATGTTTTATATTAAATTCTACCAAAAAAATGATTCCAATAAAATTAATTTAATTATTAATAATATAATATAACTAATATTACTTTTAACCCATTTTAAAACAAAATTTAACTTTTTAAATTCTTGAAACAGAAATATATTTTTCAATGAAAATCAATATTTTTCATTATTCTCTAGAAAATCCATATTTTTCAGAAAAAAATCCCAAAAATTCACTAGAAGATAATTTTGAAATGATGGATTAATTTTTTTTTATATTTTTTATAAAATAAAAATTCTAAATGTTCCATAAATTAATTATAGCATTATCTCATAATAATTAATAAAAACCATTTTTTAAGAAAATGAATTTTGAAGAATAAAATGTCTATTAAAAATTTAGTGCTTATTTCCAAAACATTAATTAATAAATTTTTATTGAGTAGTTTATTTATATAAATTTCATAATTCAATTAATCTTATTCATACCCTCTAATTTAATGGTTAGTTTATAATCATCATATTTAAATAATAATATTTTTTGGTTTGTTTAAGCTTGATGTTGTGTGTTGTACACACTATCGAACATAGTGTTCTTTTAAAATCTTGGGATGTCACATAGAGAAAATCAATAATCCTCCTCCCTCTAAATAAAATGAGATAACTTGATTGAATCCTTCATGTTAGGAATGGATTCTTGTTGATATCAATGGTGAACAATGCAAGTGGTTAAAATCATTCACCATAGAAGTCAAAGATTCAACATCAATGTTCTGAGGTTCATGGAGCAAGTATGGATACCATTAGAAGGATTATACCCTTGAATCCATCATCGTAACGATGGTATAACAAGAGTGGTCAACCGATTTGAAAAAAAACTAATTAATTACAATATAATGTAATTATTATTTATATAAATAAATTATAATGTAATTCTTATTTATATAAATAAATTATAATGTATATGTGAAAAGATCCTCTATCGAATCATTCAGGGTTTCATTTGTCCATTTATGAGGATTTATCTAAACAAATCGGCAAAAATATATTATTGGGAATGGGACCAACCACTTCTGTTATGACCGAGAACCTCTAGACCATTTTTTGGATGGATATTTGTGACTCATCACTAATTGGGCCCGAGTTTTTGCGGTTGATGATAGAGAAGGTGCAGATAGATCGTGTAACGACCCAATCTTTTTGAGTAGTATATTAACTTACTCTTATTGATTTAATAAGATGTTAATGGTTAATGCAGAAAGAGGAGTCGATGACTTCATCCAGTAGACTCAACCCTTATGAAGCCCACTTATCAGAGCTTGGGAAGGAGGTAGAATCTGTGGGCTTCGCTTTGGACCAAGCCCAAGCCGAACTCCAGCGTGTCAAGCTTGAACGGAAACGCCTGCGGGAGAAGTTCAAGTTAGTAGAGATTACTACTAGGGCAATGTTATCTGAGCCTCCCTCAGATTCTCTCACCATAACACACCTTACACTCAGGTCTTATGCCGGTGTTATAAGGGGCTATGTGATGAGACCCTAGCTTCCTTGTGTAGTCCTTTCGGGTGAATAAATTGAGATTTCTTCCTTTAGTGATGTTTGTGAAATTTCAAATGTCCGGATAATTTTAGAATGTATTTTATTGATGAATTTCGAAAAAAGGATATTTTAAAATATTTATGTAAACCCTAAATAACTAATGATGTGTAATGATTTTCAAAAAATAGTCTTCTACAAAAGTGTTCAGTAAGGAATTTGGAGTCTAATAAGATCAACTTAATTTTTGATGAATAGTAAATTATGAATAGTGATTTTACGCTTAGGATTAGTAATGTGACCAAATGGATTAGTAATCTCACTTAAAGAAAGTTTTAATATAATTTAGACACCTAGATTAAGTAATGTGATTCAATAAAATGGGTAAATAACGGTTTCATAAATTATTATTCAAGTATTAGTTTTTTCGGATGAACAATGTTTTTTAATTAAAAATTTAATTAAAAATAATTAGAAAATTATATTTATAAAAATGACTTCATTTTTGAACTCAGAGCATCGATATTATGTTATGGTAATTTTTGGGGTTTTTTCTGAAAAAAATGAATTTTCGGTGAATAGTGTATTTATTTAAAAATATAATTAAAAATATTTAGAAAATTATTTTTATAAAATGGAGTTCATTTTTGAAATCATAGCATTGATATTTGGTTAATGTGAAATTTTGGGATTTATCTGAGAAAGTTGAATTTTCAGTGAATAGTAAAATTACAGTTTTAGGGTTTCGGTATGTTTAATGACATCATAACGGTGTCATGATGATGTCATGAGATCTTTTGAGGGTTGGCCGGCCAAGGGTGATGAATTATTGTTTTGGGGGCCCCATGTGGCCTAACTCCATGATAAATGCCAAGGGAGAGCACATGGGTTTGAGAAAAGCACATGTGAGGTGTCCCTTGGCCATTAATGCTTTGTCCCCTCACTTTCCCTATAAATACCCACCCTTTCCTCCCTTAGTTTTCACTCCCAACTCTCCCCCAACGAAGTTCTGGTCTTCTTACCTTCCAAGGAGTCCTCCCAAGGTTCCCCCAATCCCTCAAGGTCCAATCCATTGAGTTTCAAGAGTCACGTTTTAAGGTAAGGGATCCGACCCCTCTCTTTCTTTTCATGTAATCTCTTTTATGTCATTCCTATTATGCTCCTTGTTTTTATGTGAGAGGATGTTCTTTTATATTCCTCTTACTGACCTTTCATGTTTATATGATGATAGATCCCCTCTTACTCTCATCATTTCGTTTTATGAAAGTTTAAGTGACGCCGTTAGGCTGCCGAATTTTTAAGGGATTCTTTCACCCTTCTCATTTTTCAAGTTCGATTTTCATGTCAAGTCTTTCAAGTTCCTTTTTATTATGTTGGGGTATGATCTCTATATCTATCATACTGATCTCTTATGATCATATGATGAGGGACCCTATTTTATCTTGTCAAATCATTTTCTTTTGAAGTTAAGTGACGCCGTAAGGCTGCCGAATTTTCATAAGAGAAATCTAATCTTTTTTTCCTTCCATGTTTTTCATTTCAAATGGTATGTACCTAAAATTTCATTACCATGTCCATATTTCCTTCTTATTCTTTCACCCTACTGTTTTATGGATCATTTATGAGTGGGTGACCCATGTCCCCTCTCATTTCAATGTTTTCTAAAACCCCGAAACTTAGCCGTTATGCTGCAGAATTTTCCCCTCAAAATGCCTCTCTCTTTTCTCAAAAATTATTTTATGTTATAAAGTGAATACTCAAAGATCTTATTTCTACAAGGGTATTCACATATATATCAAAATGTTCCATTTTAAATTCTAGGATTTACATACATGAGACCCACTTTCCCTTTCCGTGGGTTTAAAGTGACGTAAAGATCATGTCTTTAAAGAAGTTTTTAAAATGTTATGATTATGAAATGAAACCCATTTATTTTATGCTATGTGGGTTATTTATGAAATTTTTGATGATGATATATGTGGCTCACATGATAATAAAGGAAAATTTAAGGGTGCACCCTGATAGCGGTCCAATGCATTGGGTAATGATGTAACCACTAGAGATTACAATTTTCACGATACCTTGGTGAATAACCTTGGTAATTTTCAAATGACACCTTGGGGATGGAACTTGGTGATATGTTCATGATTTTCTATGTTAAATGATGTAGCCACATCTTCAAGTTATGAAAAATGTTATTTTTATTATGAAATGCCTCATGATTTCTTTCTCATGCCTTAAAGTTCTTTTCATGTCCTTATTGAAGTATCTCAAGTTCACATGTAAAATGTTCCTCTTGTTTCCCTTACTGGGCCTTCTGCTCACCCTTTCTTTTGATGTATGTCCCCAGGTTATGAGATGTAGTAATGAAACTTAAGGAGACGCCTTTCAAGTGTTTAAGAAGAATGTTTTATGTTGTTTTCATGTATTATGTTCCTGGTTTCCAAGACACTAGACCTTAAAGATCCTCAGTTTTGTGTAATGTAATGAAAGTTTATGTTATAAAATGGCGGGATGCTATAGTTGGTATCAAAGGATGGTTTAGTTATTTGTGGAAATTAGGATATAAAAACTTTAGGAAGAACCCTATAGAAAAGTTTAAATATAGGAAAAATTCCTGGTATTTTGGTAAGTATTGAGTAAGTGGTCTATCAAACAAATACATCCCTATCTGGATACGAGCAGGTAGAGGCGGCTCTGGCACAGATGTACATAGGGGTAAAACCCGAAAACACCGCTTTGAACTAGAATCGAACGGGAACTGGTGCACGATAATGGGCCTTGCTGCACTCTTGGTTACGACACTCCCGGGGGATATGTTTGGTCAATCACATGCTTTTTATGAATCATTATGAAGGAATTATAGAGAACTATATTTGTCTAAGCACGAGGTCTTAGTTAAAAGATTCATAAATGAAATAAGTTTCTCACTAAGGTTTTATTCTTTTAGAAAATGGCGGGCAATAGGAGAAACCGTGCCGATGGTGACCGCAATGCACCATGTGCTGACGGCCCTCCGATGGAAGCCGGAATGGAAACATTCATGCGAATGATGAACCAACTGACTCAAGTTATGAGTAATAACTTGAATCAAGCTGAGAGGCCGACCTCACCACGAAGGGAACAACTTTCTGTTGAGTCCTTCATGCGTCAACGACCACCAACATTCAGTGGATCTACTGACCCATTGGTTTCGGAACAATGGATAAGCTCCATTGAAAAGATCTTTTCTGTACTTCATTGTTCGGAACAAGAAAAAGTCACCCTTGCTGTTTACCACCTAGAGGGAGAATCTGATCAGTGGTGGTCACTGATCAAAAACACGAAGCCACGAGGAGAGATGGAAGCTATGGAGTGGGAAGAATTTCGGGGGATTTTCTTTAACAAGTATTTCCCTCGTTCCATGAGAACGAAAATGGAGAAAGAGTTTCTCGAGCTGAAGCAGAAGGAGAACGAATCTGTCGGAAGCTATGAGATGAACTTCACAAGGCTTTCCCGTTATACCTCAAGCTTTGTCATGGACCCTAATGGGAAGGTTGATAGATTCTTTGGCGGACTACGACCACATCTGCGGAATAATCTAGCCAACAGGGACTACGATAGCTATGAAGAAATAGTTCGAAGTGCTATGAAAGTTGAACTATAGTTTGGGGAGACACAATGGTCTCACAAATCTAATGAGAAGAAGAGAACTCTAGAACCAAGCCTGGGAAGAAGTTTTGATCAGGAAAGAGGTGGAAAGCATATGCAACATGCCACATGCAATAAATGTGGGAAGAAGCATCCGGGGAACTGCTTGATCGGAAGTGGTAAGTGCTACAAGTGTGGAAGAGAAGGCCATATTTCTCAGAATTGTCGTGGTGATGTGAAGCCTCAACTTCCCAACACTAACGATAGAGGAAAGATGGTTCTGGCCCTACCTGAAGTCACATGCTTCAAGTGTGGACAGCTTGGGCACTTTGCTAATCAATGTCCAAATCCGAGGGCGGTGGAGGGGAATCACCATCAACCTCAGTAGAGGCCAAGGGAGCAAGGTCGTGCTTTCACTATCACAACAACTGAAGTGGAAGTTCCGAACGATGTGGTAGAAGGTACTCTTGTTGTCCTCTCAAAACTAGCAAGTACTTTATTTGATTCTGGTTCTATGCATTCCTTTATTTCCTCCAAGTTTGCAAGGAATATAGAATCAATCCCCAAACTGCAAGAGGTAGAGTTGTCAGTCAAGACTCCAAGTGGGATTATCCTTGCATCAAAAGTATTTAGAGACTCTAGTGTTTACTTTGGTGAGCTCAATCTTATCGCAAATCTAGTAGTCATTCCCATGATGGAATTCGACATTATACTAGGGATGGACTGACTCTCAAAGTATAATGCTAAGATCAAAAGCAGAAGTAAGGAAATCTCAGTAGTCTTGAATGAACGACCTACAGTTATCTTCCAAGGAGAGATATCCCAAACTGATCCCTATCTAGAAGCACCTCCCATAGCTTTCTTTATGGAGTTAATCGGTGATGATGAAGAAGGGAAAGGGAGCATACAAATTGAATATGTTCCGATTGTTCAGGAATACATGGATGTATTTCCTGAGGAGTTACCTGGACCTCCCCCAGAAAGAGAGGTAGATTTCTCCATTAAACTCGTACTTGGGTCTCAACCGATATCAAAGACTCCGTATAGAATGGAAAATATGGAGCTAGAGGAGCTAAAGAAACAACTCCAAGACTTGTTGGAGAAGGGGTTTATCCGACCGAGTGTGTCTCCTTAGGGAGCACCAGTTCTCTTTGTGAAGAAGAAGGATGGATCAATGCGGCTATGCATTGATTATAGAGAACTGAACGGGATCACAGTGAAGAACAGATACCCTCTTCCAAGAATTGATGATTTATTTGACCAACTTCATGGGGCTCAATTCTTCTCTAAGATTGACCTTCGATCTGGTTATCATCAACTGAGGATGAAGAAGGAAGATATTCCAAAGACTGCCTTCCGATCAAGATATGGGCATTATGAGTTTACTGTTATTCCCTTCGGCTAGACTAATGCTCCTGCTATTTTCATGGATTTGATTAATAGAGTTTTTAAGGACTACCTTGATAACTTTGTGGTAGTTTTTATTGATGATATTTTGATATATTCAAAAAGTCGTGAGGAGCATGAAGATCATCTGAGGGTTATTTTGAAAACTCTACGGAAGGAGAGGCTCTTTGGGAAGTTCAGCAAGTGTGAGTTTTGGTTACAACAAGTGGCTTTCTTGGGGCACATCGTAACCAATGAAGGAATCTCGGTTGACCCTGCAAAGACAATGGTTGTGGAGGAGTGGCCTCAACCCACAACAGTAACTGAGATTCGTAGTTTCCTTGGTTTAGCGGGATATTATAGGAGGTTTGTGAAAAACTTTTCACGGCTTTCTAATCCACTAACCAAGTTGACTCGAAAAGGGGTTAAGTTCATCTGGACAAAGGAATGCGAGGAAAGTTTCCAAGAGCTGAAGAAGAGATTGGTTACTGCATCTGTGTTAACACTACCCTCTATCGGAGAAGGATTCGTTATTTTTAGCGATGCATCTCTGAAAGGGCTTGGGTGCGTCCTCATGCAAAATGACAAAGTAATTGCTTATGCATCTCGACAGTTGAAGATTCATGAGCAGAATTATCCTACGCATGATCTAGAGCTGGCGGCAGTTGTTTTTACTCTAAAGATATGGAGGCACTATCTTTATGGGGAGAAATGTGATATATACACTGACCACCAAAGTCTAAAGTATATTTTCACTCAGAAAGAATTGAACATGAGACAAAGGAGATGGTTGGAGCTTATTAAAGACTATGATTGTTCAATTCATTATCACCCTAGAAGAGCAAACAAAGTCGCGGATGCGTTAAGCAGGAAAGATCCTGTTGTTCTGGAAATAATGAGGATCCTAGGAGATCCCTTGATTAAAGATCTAGTAAAACTGGACATGGGAATTATAAGGAAAGGGACATCATAAACCCTATTCCAAATGATTTCTCAACCTTCATTACTAGAGAAGATCAAGAAGGCTCAAAAAGAAGATCCTTTGCTGCAGGAGAAGTTTGAGGCTGTAATGGATGGGAAGTTCCCTGATTTCAATATTGATCAAGAAGGTGTATTGAAATTTCGTACAAGACTATGTGTTCCATCTATTCTGGAGATAAAGAAAGAATTGATGGATGAAGCTCATAGCTCTACATTCTCTATACACCCGGGAAGCACTAAGATGTATAGAGACCTTCGTGATCATTATTGGTGGGATAACATGAAGAGGGAGATTGCCGATTACACTACAAGGTGCCTGGTGTGTCAGCAAGTAAAGGTAGAAAGACAACTTTCTAAGGGGGTATTACAACCGCTACCCATACCAGTATGGAAGTGGGATAATATCACCATGGACTTTGTAACTGGTCTCCCAAAAACATCCAAAGGAAACAATGCGATATGGGTTATTGTGGACCGTCTCACCAAGACAGCCCATTTTATCTCTATTCGGGAAGATTTCTCTCTGGACCAGCTTGCCAAGATATACGTGAAGGAAGTGGTAAGGCTGCATGGGGTACCACTATCCATCGTATCTGATCGTGACCCAAGATTCACATCAAAATTCTGGAGAAGTCTTCAACATGCTCTGAATACTGAATTGAATTTTAGTACGGCCTATCATCCTCAAACTGATGGCCAATCTGAAAGGACTATTCAGACACTCGAAGACATGTTGAGATTATGCTCAATGGAATTTAAAGGTGGATGGGATCAACACCTCCCATTAGTTGAGTTCTCCTATAACAACAGCTTCCATTCAAGTATTCAGATGGCACCCTATGAAGCTCTATATGGAAAGCGGTGTAGAACTCCTACTTGTTGGGATGAAACTGGTGAGAGGAAGCTTCTTGGGCCTGATCTTGTGCAAGAAATGACAGAACAAGTTCATGCCATCCAACAACACATAAAAGCTGCTCAGAGTCGGCAGAAGAGCTATGCTGACAATCGACGAAGAGACTTGGAGTTTGGTGTTGGTGACAAAGTCTTCCTTCGAATCTCTCCATGGAAGAGAGTCATGCGGTTTGGGAAGAAAGGGAAGCTCATCCCTAGGTACATTGGCCCCTATGAAATCCTTGATCGCATAGGAGCAGTGGCCTATCGTCTAGCACTTCCACCGAACCTAGCTCAAGTTCACAATGTCTTCCATGTATCTCTCTTGAGGAAGTACATACCTGACCCTTCGCATGTATTGAACCCAGAGGTGGTACAACTGGAACATAACCTCTCTTATGAGGAGCAGCCAGTGGAGATCTTGGACCGTAGAGACAAGGTCCTACGAAACAAGACTACCCACCTTGTGAAAGTGTTGTGGAGGAATCATAAATATGAAGAAGCGACTTGGGAGCCTGAGGAAACGATGAAGCAAATGTACCCTCACCTTTTCGACTAGGCCTCAAGTATAAATTTCGGGGACGAAATTTCTTAAGGGGGGAAGAATGTAACGACCCAATCTTTTTGAGTAGTATATTAACTTACTCTTATTGATTTAATAAGATGTTAATGGTTAATGTAGAAAGAGGAGTCGATGGCTTCATCCAGTAGACTCAACCCTTATGAAGCCCACTTATCAGAGCTTGGGAAGGAGGTAGCATCTGTGGGCTTCGCTTTGGACCAAGCCCAAGCCGAACTCCAGAGTGTCAAGCTTGAACGGAAACGCCTGCGGGAGAAGTTCAAGTTAGTAGAGATTACTACTAGGGCAATGTTATCTGAGCCTCCCTCAGATTCTCTCACCATAACACACCTTACACTCAGGTCTTATTCCGGTGTTATAAGGGGCTATGTGATGAGACCCTAGCTTCCTTGTGTAGTCCTTTCGTGTGAATAAATTGAGATTTCTTCCTTTAGTGATGTTTGTGAAATTTCAAATGTCCGGATAATTTTAGAATGTATTTTATTGATGAATTTCGAAAAAATGATATTTTAAAATATTTATGTAAACCCTAAATAACTAATGATGTGTAATGATTTTCAAAAAATGGTCTTCTACAAAAGTGTTCAGTAAGGAATTTGGAGTCTAATAAGATCAACTTAATTTTTGATGAATAGTAAATTATGAATAGTGATTTTACGCTTAGGATTAGTAATGTGACCAAATGGATTAGTAATCTCACTTAAAGAAAGTTTTAATATAATTTAGACACCTAGATTAAGTAATGTGATTCAATAAAATGGGTAAATAATGGTTTCATAAATTATTATTCAAGTATTAGTTTTTTCGGATGAACAGTGTTTTTTAATTAAAAATTTAATTAAAAATAATTAGAAAATTATTTTTATAAAAATGACTTCATTTTTGAACTCAGAGCATCGATATTATGTTATGGTAATTTTTGGGGTTTTTTCTGAAAAAAATGAATTTTCGGTGAATAGTGTATTTATTTAAAAATATAATTAAAAATATTTAGAAAATTATTTTTATAAAATGGAGTTCATTTTTGAAATCATAGCATTGATATTTGGTTAATGTGAAATTTTGGGATTTATCTGAGAAAGTTGAATTTTCAGTGAATAGTAAAATTACAGTTTTAGGGTTTCGGTATGTTTAATGACATCATAACGGTGTCATGATGATGTCATGAGATCTTTTGAGGGTTGGCCGGCCAAGGGTGATGAATTATTGTTTTGGGGGCCCCATGTGGCCTAACTCCATGATAAATTCCAAGGGAGAGCACATGGGTTTGAGAAAAGCACATGTGAGGTGTCCCTTGGCCATTAATGCTTTGTCCCCTCACTTTCCCTATAAATACCCACCCTTTCCTCCCTTAGTTTTCACTCTTAACTCTCCCCTAACGAAGTTCTGGTCTTCTTACCTTCCAAGGAGTCCTCCCAAGGTGCCCCCAAGCTCTCAAGGTCCAATCCTTTGAGTTTCAAGAGTCACGTTTTAAGGTAAGGGATCCGACCCCTCTCTTTCTTTTCATGTAATCTCTTTTATGTCATTCCTATTATGCTCCTTGTTTTTATGTGAGAGGATGTTCTTTTATATTCCTCTTACTTCCCTTTCATGTTTATATTATGAGATATCCCCTCTTACTCTCATAATTTCGTTTTATGAAAGTTTAAGTGACGCCGTTAGGCTGCCGAATTTTTAAGGGATTCTTTCACCCTTCTCATTTTTCAAGTTCGATTTTCATGTCAAGTCTTTCAAGTTCCTTTTTATTATGTTGGGGTATGATCTCTATATCTATCATACTGATCTCTTATGATCATATGATGAGGGACCCTATTTGATCTTGTCAAATCATTTTCTTTTGAAGTTAGGTGACGCCGTAAGGCTGTCGAATTTTCATAAGAGAAATCTAATCTTTTTTTCCTTCCATGTTTTTCATTTCAAATGGTATGTCCCTAAAATTTCATTACCATGTCCATATTTCCTTCTTATTATTTCACCCTACTGTTTTATGGATCATTTATGAGTGGGTGACCCATGTCCCCTCTCATTTCAATGTTTTCTAAAACCCCGAAACTTAGCCGTTATGCTGCAGAATTTTCCCCTCAAAATGCCTCTCTCTTTTCTCAAAAATTATTTTATGTTATAAAGTGAATACTCAAAGCTCTTATTTCTACAAGGGTATTCACATATATATCAAAATTTTCCATTTTAAATTCTGGGATTTACATACATGAGACCCGCTTTCCCTTTCCGTGGGTTTAAAGTGACGTAAAGATCATGTCTTTAAAGCAGTTTTTAAAACGTTATGATTATGAAATGAAACCCATTTATTTTATGCTATGTGGGTTATTTATGAAATGTTTGATGATGATATATGTGGCTCACATGATAATAAAGGCAAATTTAAGGGTGCGCCCTGATAGCGCTCCAATGCATTGGGTAATGATGTAACCACTAGAGATTACAATTTTCACGATACCTTGGTGAATAACCTTGGTAATTTTCAAATGACACCTTGGGGATGGACCTTGGTGATATGTTCATGATTTTCTATGTTAAATGATGTAGCCACATCTTCAAGTTATGAAAAATGTTATTTTTATTATGAAATGCCTCATGATTTCTTTCTCATGCCTTAAAGTTCTTTTCATGTCCTTATTGAAGTATCTCAAGTTCACATGTAAAATGTTCCTCTTGTTTCCCTTACTGGGCCTTCTGCTCACCCTTTCTTTTGATGTATGTCCCCAGGTTATGAGATGCAGTAATGAACCTAGAATGAACTTAAGGAGACGCCTTTCAAGTGTTTAAGAAGAATTTTTTATGTTGTTTTCATGTATTATATTCCTGGTTTCCAAGACACTAGACCTTAAAGATCCTCAGTTTTGTGTAATGTAATGAAAGTTTATGTTATAAAATGGCGGGATGCTATAGATCAAGTGCATAATGTCTTCCATTTTTCAAAGCTTGGGATATATGTGCATGATACATTACACATTATCAAATGGGGTGAGCTGGATGTTGAGGATGATGTCGTCATTGTAGAGAACTTGGTGGTGATTAAGGATTGGAAAGAGAACACCCTTCATGGATGTGTGATCCCATTGGTTCACGTATCGTGGTAGCATGGGAATTTCCATGAGAGCTCATGGGAGTGTGAGAATCAGATGTGATTTCAACACCCTTTCCTCTTTGAGTGGGTTGTGATTATATAGATGAAAATACTTGAAGGTGTGGAGGATTTAGTGACTCAAATTTTTCATTTAACCCCTTTAAATATTTTTAATAATACTTTTTAAGATAGTTGTGTGGCTGGTTTGTTTTTAGATGCATTGTGAGTCTTTAGAATATATTTAATATTTTAAAAATATTATTTTTAGTTCATGCACATGAAAACAATTAATATCTCCTAAATACATCTCCATATGGAAATTATGATATTGTTGTAGTGATTATAATGGAGGGAAGAGTAATATATTGTTTATTGGGGTTTGGGACATAACTCAGCCCATTTTGGGACTTCATTTATTTTGAACCTAAGGGATGAAAACCCTAACCCACTCACCTATAAATATATTTTTAATCTCCCAAATTGAGATATTAACTATTATTTCCATGAAACCCTAGGTGATTAGGTTTGGAGGATTAGGGAGGAGTAATCATCTTTATTTGAAGGAAGAATTTGATTCGCAATCTAGGATGGAATGTTGATGATTTTCCAATGGTGTAGGACTTCGTTCTCAACTCTCTTGCTTCATATATCATTTTCTTCATTTTAGAGATCTCAATTTTGTTATTATAAGTGAAATAATTATTATATTGAATTTTAATCCTTGAATTTTTGGTTTTTTTATTCTGATTATTAGTTTCTCATGGAAATTATTTCATTATATTAATATTGTTTATTTAAATCAACTTTCTCATATTATCTATCAATGATCAGTTTCATTATAAATGAACATGTATATTAGGGAAGAATTTCTATACATTAAATTATTTCCCCTCCCTCTATACCTCCCTTATTATGAATCATGATTATCACCAACCTTCATAATAGCCATTGATTCAACCATAGAATATCGATACAGTGAGATGGTAAATGATGGGTGAAAGTGCCACTAGTTTGAGTAAGGAGATAGAACATGGAGCAATATGATAGCGAATGGTGTGACCTATACCCTCAACAGTGACTCAGATGGATATTCAATCGGAGACAACACCTTGGGCACAACGGTTGGGCTCAGCTATATAAAACAGTGGGTAGTGACGACGAGATTGGACTCTTCAGATAATGGGGATAACAGAAAGAACTAGGATGTGGTTTGTGATGTTTCAATGTGGATAGAAATATAAATGGTGGATTCAAGGAAATAATCCTATGTGTCTAAGGTTTTTTCAAATTTATTTTGTGATCACACGATGTGTGATTTCTGAAACACACACTGTATATCACTCAGTGATGGCAAGGGATTACATATATAAGATAAATATCACATGGTGTGTGACCATGGGTATCATCATGATGAGAGAAGTTTTTGGTGTGTCATTATTTACCTCTTACTTCAAATATGTTTATCTATTAACTACTATAACATAGAAGTAACTAGGGTTGTCTCCCAATGAGAATGCATTTAAAGAGATTCTTTTTCATGTTTTTTATTATTATTTTTATTAACTATACTATTTTTAATGAGGATTTATAATTCAAAAATTGAACTAAACTAATTTCTAAACTAAAAAACAAGAAAAAATTGGAAAATGATTAGCAGTGAATGAAAACTAGAGAGAACTCAAAAATAGTTCAATGTCCTTTCCAAGTGATTCTACCAGATTATTAATTCTTCATTTCTTAAAAAGTTTTCGCTCCATAAATTCTCTCAACACATAGTCCAAATCTCAAAATTGTGTTTCTCATTAACTTTAAAAAAATTGAATCTAATGACTGAGATATTAGTAATCGACCTCCTTTCTTTAAGAGTCTGTCAAAGCATTTGACAATCGTCAAACACCATGATAGAATTGAACTGTTGTGTTGACATTTCTTGATTGATAATTGAGAAGCTTCAAAAATGAGAATTGACCATCAAACTCATAACTATACTGACTTAACAGCCCGCACACGATGAACAACACACACTAATCGACTTTGTTCCAGTCAAATAATGGAAGAGAAAACAAAATAAAATGATGGAAAAAACAAATATCAAGAATCAATCAAATATCCAATAGTTTCAATTCTAGAGAAAATTAATAGTTTGAAAAAAATAAGGCTCGGAATGAATTCACCAGTAAAAACCGCAAGGTATGACCACAAGAAAAACTTAGTCGATCATGTTTGCAAAATGTGATCAGTCTTCAATCTTCATCTCCATACTCAACAGCAGATCTTCAAGCACACTAGAAGATCTCTCATTTCTACCTGTCGTCACTTTGTTTTTGTGTTATGAAAAATGAGTTGATGTCTGCTTCATTGTATGGTCTCTCCACACTTTCTTCTACCCATAATATATCTTATTAATAAATCTATACATTTTCATTTATTTTCCTCATCCCTATCATAGACACTACACCACCTATGCACCGTGATAGTAAAATTGGAGGGAAAATTCAATATCATTTCATCACTACACTTTCACAGTAGCAAAACTCCCAAACTATTTATTTTTTTTGTTAGCAGTCGGTGTGTCATTAATTGATTCCATAAAAAAATCATTCATTTTATTAGTAATTATTATTATTATCTTCTCTTTTCACCATATTATTGGTCGCCTATCAAACAATTATGCATCTTTGTCAACAACTAGATTCCAGCATGCCTTTGTTTCTTGACCTAAACATCCATCTTCTTCAACAAAAGATCTATCTATCCTAGAAGTAGCTTTAACATTTGTTACCCCACACAACTGATTCCCCTATTTGTAATATGGGGTATGTGCTGGGTCCATCTTCATCTTCATATATTTAAATATAATTTAAAACTCGAGTACTCTCAGAATCATCTTTTATGAGCTCCAACTAATCACTCAATAGCTAAATAACTCCTCACCTCTTGAGTCAGATGGACAAAAACTCACCACAAATCTCAGAGCAAGTTTGGACTTATTCATTGAGGCATTGAAACGAGCACCTCATGTGTGCAAAACCCGATCTGACAACCTAAAAATAGAGAATCAAGACCCTCATTAACTTAAAAATATTGAACCTGCAAACACATAATCAAAGCATCCCGTGGAATTCATCCTTGGGTTTGTCAACTCCAGGACCATAGATCTCAAATCTAAGATTAAATCGACCTCCTCAATCCACATGCACCAAATCACGAAAATAGTCATCTTCTTCAATCCTTACACTACCCTTCTTGGCCACGATCAGATCGAGTTCACCTGGCTTAATGGAATTGTCGGTAATCATCCACAATCGACTTTTTTCCAACACAACTCAATGGAGTTTGACCTTCATTCCAGTCATGGTGAGGAGATAAAATCCTTGTTTCAATCTAGCTCAGAGTTCATCGAATTCATCATTCAACTAACTCGAGCACAAATCAGCCCTCAAATGTTCTTTAATGTAGACAGATATCGTCTTCACGCCTAGTAAATTAGACTCTTAGTGATTGGTTTTGACTAAGTTAATTAAGCTGATGGAATTAGAACTTAGAAGATGAACTCATCTTACTAAGGACCACTACTGTCGACGGCGAGTTCAGATGTAGGAGGAACAATCTTCATCAAAAAGCTTCATCGACTAGTTTAAAACAGCATTATAAATCAATTATCTTATACAAGATTCCAAAAGATTCTCTAATCGTGAAATTATGTTAGCACAATCATTCTCCAAATTATCCATTGTTGATTAAATCCCCGTCTGGGTTATTGAAAATTTTCTCACGCCAAAATAACAATAAATTATTAAGGAATTTAAAATAAATTAAAAATATAGAAACTAAAATAATATTACAAATAAATAATTTGTTAATCAATTAAAATAAAGATTATATTTAGTAATTTGTTAAAATAATAAAAGATTAAAAATTTAAAACAACATACTAATAATAATTAACAAATTAAATAATTTAAAAAATAATGAAAATATAAAAAATTTAAAAAAATAATTCAATTTTAATTCAATTTCACTAATTATTAAATTATTTAAAGAAAAGAAAATAAAAAACTACACTTTAGTTGATTAATTAATTTCAAAAATAAAGAAAATAAAAGCAGAATAGAGAGAAAACTAAATTAAACAAAAACACTTAATTTATTGTTTTTTAAAACACTACTACAAATATGGTCTTTATCAACACTAGAAAAGGGTATTAACAGTGCTAGAAAAACAATGTTAATTGAGGTGAAGATAAAGGGGATCCCTTTTATCAATGCTAAAAAAGCACTGATAAAGTCCCCTTTTATCAACGCTTTTTTTAGCATTGATAAAAGTAAAAGAAAAATTTAAAAAAAGTTAAAAAGAAAATACAATGCTCAAGGGACCCCCTCCCACTCTCGTACGCTGCACGCTGCACTTTCCCACGCATCCCACACTTACCCGCGCACCCCTGCTTCCACCCGAACTCGAACTCGAGACCTCCCCCTTGTGCGCCCTCACCTTTACCACTAAGCTATTTAGTTTTTTTCTCTATTTAATGATATATTTATTTATTTATATATATATAGTTATATTTATTCATATATTAATATAGATTCATATTAATATAAATATATTTAGTTATATTAATACATATATATTTATTCATATATTACTATATATATATATTTATTCATATATTAATATAGATTCATATTAATATAAATATATTTAGTTATATTAATACATATATATTTTTTAATATATTAGTATATATATATTTATTCATATATTAATATATATTTTTTAGTTATAAATTTTTATCTGTATATTTATTTGTATATTAATATATATTTATAAGATTAGTTTTAAATACATTTATAAAATATGTTTTTTATATGTGTTTATAAATAAATAAATAAATACACACATACATATATAAAACACACACACACACACAGACACACACACACACACACATATTTACAAATAAATACATATATATGTGTTTGAAAAGCCATAGAATGTTAAAACGACCATAAATTCTAATCCAGAAGTCCATTTTAACTCCACAACTAGTAAAATCAAATAAAATGAAATAATATTCAATATGATATGTGGTACAGGCCTAGAGGACATCTGGATCAGAAGTTATACCTATTTAAATGTTAAAAAATCGGGGTATCCTGACTAAAAACTCAGTTTTGGAGGCCTTCTGGGCCTCGAAAAATGTGACCGTGTAAAGAACCAAATTCTCCATGTAAATTTTGTAATTATTTGGGATTATTGTGAGTCTGAAAAAATTGACAGCACATGATTCTGAGTCCCGGTGTACCCGAAATGAATTTCTGAACTTTTTTTAAGGTACATTCAATAAACACGCGGGCGGCGTTTTCTATCTTTTGAACCAGTGGTCAGATTAAAAATATGAGGGAACCATTGAATCTGCAGCGCTGGGATTCACTTAAGGGATGATTCACTTCGACCATAGAAGGTCGAGATAAAAAATAGTTTTTGGACATTTAAAAGACTAATAAAATAACAATGTTATTTTATTTCTCTTTTTTCATTTCCTCCAACGGACGAGTGGCGGTGGCGGGACCGATGACATGTCAAGTCATTAAATGTATTGACTCTCCCTTACCTGTAACCGCACTGTTGGGAATTTGGGTGGTCCACTAATTAAATGAACCTCATAAATTACTCGGATCGTTACCCACCTCTTCCCCCTCCTATTTATATGGAGCTCGAGATGGGGTATTAGCACGGCTTCACCAAGCGGTGAAGCTCTGGAAAAGTACCACGACACCAACCACCTGAAGAACGAGACCGATTTCAGCAAGTGGTGATGAAACTACTAGAATTTTTAGCTTTTTAAGTGGTGGACTTATAGCGGTATCCATTTGGAGGTCGCTGCATTTTTATACAGCCCACACCCTAATTTTTCCCTCCCCGACCCCGCGACCCACCCCTCCCCGACCCCGCGACCCTGAGCCCCCGGTGACCCCGACCCCCGGCGACCCCCACCCCCTTGCCACCACACTGTGCCACCAGCAACCCCAGTGACCCCCACCGCCTTGCCTCCGCGCTACGCCCCCCGCGACCCCGAAACCCCCGCGACCCGGAAACCCCACTCCCTGCCTCCGTGCATCACCTTCGGACAGTCCCGCCGCCATCATCCCCTCCCGGCCCCGCTTCATCCCTCTGGCAAGTTCTCACATCCTGCCTCCATTGGAACCTCCTGGTCTGTCATGCCCCACCGTATAGAACCCTCCCAAACTTCTTCTAATGGTTCCGCCCCTTTCGAGTCCAGTCATTGAACCCCTATTGTCAAGTTGCACCATCATGGATCTGCAATCGAGTCACATCCCGTTACCCACGGTCGAGTCCTCTGCAGGTAATGGTTTTTATCCTTCAAATTATCTTTGAAGTTATTGGTTTTTAAATTTTAATGATATGTGTTTTTTTAGAATTTAAATAAGATATTTCAGTTTTGATTTCTATTAAATGCATATATGGATAAGAGATGGATTGATATGCAAGATAGGTTTTCGGATGAATATTATGAGGGGATTAAGCGATTTATGGATTTCACCAATAGATTTTCAAGTGATATGATTAGTTGTCCATACAGAAAATGTGCAAATAGATATCTCTTCAAACGAGATAGTGTTAGAGAAAATTTGTTTTTAAATGGGTTTTTGAAAAACTATAAGACATGGATACGTCACAGAGAAGATTCTGTTTCATGTCATCACTCATAAAGTATTCATATGAATGTTTATTTGAGAACAATTGATCCGATGAACATAATTCTCAATGATATGATGTGTCAGTTTCAACCTGAAGACAATAATGTCGTAAATGATGACGTTGGATCGTGTAATCCCTTTTCTTATGAAGATGGAGAAGCATTGAAATTATTTGAAATTATTGATGATGTGCGTACTAAATTATATCCTGGAAGAAGTAAATTTAGTAAATTTTCGTTCATCATTGAATTGTTACACCTGAAGGCCTTGAACCAGTGGTCATACACCTCACTAGACATGTTGTTGGTATTGTTGAAGAAGGTACTCTCTACTGGAGCGACGATTCCAGAATCATTTTATCAAGCTCGAAAGTTTACCGATGCTCTTGGTTTTACATATGATAAAATTGATGCGTTTTGTAATAATTGTATGTTGTTCATAAAAGAGAATGCGCAATTAAATATTTTTACTGTTTTCTATACATCCAGGTGGAAGACCAATGAGATTAATCAAGGTAGTCAGATTCTTCCTAGGAGAGTCTTGAATCAAGGGAAACAAGTTGCCGCTAAACAGATGCGTTATTTCCCACTGAAACCAAGACTGAAGTGATTATTCTTGTCAACTAAAATTGCTAAATTGATGACTTGGAATTCAGAGAGAAATAAAGAGGTTGGTAAATTAACTCACTTGGCATATTCTTTGTCATGGAAAGAGTTTGATCAAAGACACCCAGACTTTTCTTGAGATGATCGTAATATTAGACTGGGTTTGGCAGCAGATGGTTTTAACCCATTTAGGTCCATGGTTGCTGCGACACATAGTACGTGGCCAGTGGTGTTGGTTCCATACAACATTCGCCCATGGGTATGTATGAAGAAACCTTTTTTGTTACTGTCAATTATAATTGATGGACCGAGAGGACCTGGCGATAAAATCGATGTTTATATGCAACCTTTGATTGATGATCTGCAAGAATTTTGGGCCGATAGTGTAATTTTTGAAATAGTAGGTTCCCTAGACCCAACTATTATGTTCTTTTGATTACCATATCATGTATACAGTAAGGTATGCATGATGTCATCTTATAATTATAGTGTAGACTTTTCTACGTCCACTATTGAAATGGTAATGTCCAAAGATTAATTGCCGTATTGAAAGGCTATAGCAGTTCACAGGCTATAATGAGAACCTCTAGATACTATGACATTAATCTTAAATATATATGTTCTATGGTCTAGATACATCTTAATAATTTGACATAGTAGATGTATGACCATCAGGTGCTGGGGGCTCATAAGCATTGAGACTTCTTCTCATGAAGTTCGCACTTGGTGATATCTAGTAGTGAGATCATGAGGACTGGCCCGCCAATAGGAACACCACATGCTTCGGGTGTCATTGGATGTTTCTATCTACGATCATGTGTAATGGTCTCCTAACTTGAGATCAATACCAATTTATGTCATTTGATTGCCTACTTTGATGCATGACGAAAACCATGGCAATGAAGTCGTGGCGAGGTAGTTTGTGTGAGGTGCGTCATTGGTGGCATGACATTGGTTGAATGGTCAAGAAAGGATTTGTCGCTTCCAGGTTATGGAAGTAATATATCTCTGGCCATGTAGATATGGATAGAAGTACCTTTATAAGACCATGGCCATGGAAGTCGAGGGTAAATCCATCTAGTTACATCAACAAACAATAAAGCAAGAAAAGGGCGATGACATGAGAGTGCGTCCTGCTTTATGAGATATTATAGACAAAGAGATTATTTTACATAGTGCATGTTCATAGGTTGGTTGTTGCTACTGTGACAATCCTTATTTCTTTAGGGGCCATGATGGGTTGCTAGATCCCGCTCTTGGTCTGTGAATACTATTCACAGCTGTCGAAATAAGGGCCTAGAGGGTCACACATAATAGCGTATTCAAGAATCTTCCCTATTCAGTTGAATAGGAGAATTGGACATAGTGGGCCCCGCCACAAGGGTCCAAGAATTGTCCAAAGTTAAACTATCACCAATGTAATAAATAAATTCATATTATTCGAGTTTAGAATAATGAGTATTGAATTTATTTATTAAATTTATTTATGAGTTTTTAAGTAAATACATGAAAAAATATTAATTGACAAATATTAAATTATTCAAGGTTCAATTAATATTTATGGGAGCGACGAGTCGAGTTAATGACTCAATTATTATCATGTAATATATTTTAATATATACAAGTAAATTATAATAATATTTATGACTCAGTGTGGTAGTCATAAATGTCGTTGATAGTGCATTAAGTATTTGGGGGCCGGTGAGGTGATACCAGGTATTTTAGTTGTGCACTATAAATAGAAGAGGAGGGGCATTTGACAAACACTATTCATAGAGCTTATCTCTCCTCTCCTCTCTCCCACATTCTAGAGAGAGATTCTCTGGATCCAAGGAGCTCGGATGGAGCTCTCTATCGGGAATCGCTAGTGATGCAATGCAGTGGTCATTGGAGCGTTGAAGGCATCGTCGTAAATCCGCACTAGCACCCGGACTACAAAGAACGGTGCTCCCGCAGATTCCTTGAAGCGCGTGTGGACAATCTAGAGGAATTCGACTTCGAATTATTCAAGCAGTGATCGCCAACGATGAGCAGATGTCGTGCGCGACTTCGGATTTAAACCAGGTATTTTACAGTTTAATTTTGTGCTTAAAATACTCCATGTGTGGTCCTCGGCTAAGACCGGGCTGCTCTTCTCCGACGTCGAAAGTTTACATCGACTATTGGTGGAAAAAATTTAAAACCCACCTACTTGGGGCTTCTGCTGCGTGCCTGGTTCCAACAAGTGGTATCAGAGCGACGCATGTCGATTTTAAGCCAAGAAAAAATTTAATTTTCATTAAAATGTAAAGAGGGCGTCAATACGGTCCCAATGCTGCAAACAGAATCTGAATCGGATGTCGGATGTCCAGTTTGTGGACATCCAAAGTTATGAATTCAGATTGAAAAAAAAATTGAAGGTCACCGGAATAGTATTTTCCGGTGATTCAAATAATTGTTATTATTATAATAATTATATAATAATAATAATAATAATGGTTTATCTTAATATTAATTTTATTATTATAATTTTATTATAATTTTATTTTAATATTATTATTAATTTCTAAAGCCTAAATAGGCTTTAGATTTTTTTAAAGGGGGAGCAAGACTTTATTTTAGGTCTTGTTAAATTAAAAAAAAGGAGAGGGGGTGTTGGGGTGGACTTACAAAATCAAGTCATGGTAAACAAAAAAAAGAATTAGACTTCAAGTATTGTTCAAAAAAAGGGAGGAATAAAAGACTTAGGCTTTTAAGTCTTGAAAAAAAAACAAAAAAAAAACAAAATAAGTGAATTTTTTTTGGGATCCTATTCCCTCGCACTGTAGAACCTCTGCCATGGAAGCAAGATGCACCTTGCCCCATTTTTTTCCTTTCCTTACCCGTGAGGTGCAGCGCGCTGTGGCAGACAACCCCAGAGCCTCGGCCGGCCTTTTCCCCATGCAACTGGTCAGCGCTTCCTGCACACCCGCTACCAGCCTCTCACCAGCCCGCGCACAAGCTCCACCCTGCGGGCTGCCTTCGCCCCGCCTTCCTCCCTGCTCAGGTGCATCGGCAGCACCTGCGCCTCCCTCCTGGACTCCTCGGCAAGACCACCACCCCAGCCATGCCTGCCAGTGAACCCGGTCCCGACACCTCTTCCTCTCCCGAACCAGGGCGTCTCCCTCTCACCCAGCAGTGTGGCGGTGATCTCCCTCACCCTGCATGTAGCAGTACACCACACCAAGCTACACTAGGCGGGCTATCCTCTGCCGGCATCTAGCACCGCCAACCTATTGTGTGTTTCCCCGGTCCCTGCTAGTCCACACTCTTGAATCCTTTGCTCTCGACCAGTGGCGCTTCGGCCTCCCCGTGAAGCCTCCCTGTACAGTTCGTGCTACAGGCACAACAACCACCCGCCGGAATCCCGGGTCTGGCCTCCTGCGCACTCTCTGTCAGAGACCCGCACAGTGGCACACCACCGCAGCGTTCGCCTGCACTGGCTCCTCCATGCCCTCACCTAGTGGACCACCGCTCTAGCCACTCTAAGCCCCTGCTCTGCCTCCCAGTGAGAACACCATCGGTCATCTGAGTATCGGACGTCACCTAAGAACGGGTGTGGGTGGGATTTCTCGGTCTAGAACAAACCCGCACAGGGTTGGCACACCCTGGGATGGGCCTACGCAGGTTCGCCCCAACCCGCACAGGCCTTGCCCGGGCTATATGGGGCTCGAGGTAATTTACTTGAATCAAAATTAATTAATTTAATTAATATAATTTCGGTCTGGAATTAAATTAATTAAATATTAATTTTGGTTTATATTTTATGCGGCGTAATTAATTAATTGGGAGATTAATTAAATTAATTAATTAATTTAATTTTAGATTTAAAATTAAATTAATAAATTGGGACCGAACGACGTGAAATTGAATTAAAAACAAGAGTGAAGTTTTTTAATTCAATTAAGATGCCCTCAGAATTTATTTTTAATGCAAGTTTAATTTTATTCTGCATTTAATTAATATACGTGAGTTTAATGCGTATATGGATGATCATGAGTTGGCGTCCGACCAATGCATGTCTGGTGGTTTATTTATTTAATGATCTATTTAATTATTTCATGTGGTTTTGTAATTATTATTTTAAATAAAAAGGCGGTCTGCGTGTTGTCTTAGAGTCGTTATATGTATAAGGGCATGTGCGCCTATTCTCAGAGTTGTATATTTATACCCCGAGACCCCCTCCCCTGTGTGCGAGTACAATTGTATAATGACGAGACGACCAGTGACGCATTTCACACCAAGTGACGGTGACACACCAGACAAGAGTTGGATGCATTGGATGAGAAGACATTGCTATTTAAATTTCAAGCCACGCGACTAAAGGTATTTACCATTAGGGTTTCGGTTGGTCCGTTATTCACTCAACAGATCAAACAATAGTACCGGCTCATGATCAGGTGTTTGTTTTATTTTTTCATGGTTTATTATTTTTGTGCATGTGTAATTTATTGCGCGATCACATAGTATAATAATAAACAAGCATGTAAGATAAAATGAACACGTTACACGATGAAATTTCTATTTCTTGCACGGTCAGTTGTGAGTGCGATCACATAGTACGTGATTATAAAATTAGAAAATGATTTCTTTCGTCACCCTAAAAATAATAAAACCCTCAATGATATATTAAGTCTAAACAGCCTTCCGTTATTCAAATTTGGACAAAACCAGATGTTTGAGGTGTCAGTTCATGCCTTAGCCGAGGGTGCCTCTTACTACTGAGGAGTCATTATAAGAATGATGGGTTAACTTAACTAAAGTTCTAGTAATGATTAGCCCTAGATAACTTGCTATCATTTTAGAGGCAAGCGTTGAGTAAATAAAATTTTGATTTTAAGAAGCTGAAACTTCACTCAACAGATCAAGGAACCGCAAACTATAAAGCGGTCGTCCAGCCAAAAGCCTACCTAGAACCCTCCAAGTAGTGGCATAGCCTTAGCTTGTAGACTATGAGGGGTGTTTCCAGGATCCTTGCCACTAGAATACTCAAGCAACAGAGTATTCCGATTCTTGCACAGAGGGTTCCTAGAATCCGATAAAATAGTGGGAGACATAAAATGATTTAAGTAATTAATCAAAATGTCTAAACCAGTAATCCAGATAAAGGCACTCATCTGCTAAAATTATTTTTGTAGAAAAAAATGGCAAGTTATACCACAAGTTTAAACTGCGATAAATAATTGACAAATTAAATGTCCACACTAACACGAGTATCCATGAATAGTAAAGGTGTGTGCGCATAGTACTATGATATAGGATACTCAAGGTTTCAGTGTCCCCAATACTGTTAAACTACCTCATGAAGTGAGAGTAAAAATTGCTTACAGGAGACTAATGTACAAAGCATATAATAGTTATATAATTATGCTTTCATCAATGTTCGGTGTCAGTTGCAGTCGCTACACCAGGACATAGATGATATAATATAAAGTCTCATCTATGAGATGTTTGCAAGGAGAAAGTGAAGCAATGATATGAATAAGGTGATGTTTACACTGGCATGTGTAAATTGAAAGACCGGTCATGATCTTTAAATATGATTTTCACCACATTACTCAAATCCCATTTTAAGTTACAAAACGAACAAGTATTGTGTAAATGTTTCATTACCAATTTAAGTAAGGTTCGCCAAGTGAATAAGAATAAAAGACAATTAAGCTTTAATTCTTATGGCGAATAAATTGAAAGACAGTGTGAAAAGGTCAAAGGCATTTAATGCCAATGAAACATTCGCAATGTCCTTCAATTAATGAGGTATTAACAGAGATTATTTTCATTGCATATTATAAAATAATAGTATGGAATTTTAAAAGCAATAACCTGATTTAAAAGAGAAATTTGTCGCTTCTACATCAGGTGTATTCATCATTATAATGTTTATCCTTTACTAATTGGGTATTAAATACAATATGTTGGAAACATATGTGTATTTTAATATGATAATAAAGTTAGTATAGAAACCTTACTAAAAGTCAGGTGTATTCTCCAAGTGGCTGTGAAATCATGATACCTAGGCCAGTGGTGAGAAGTACACGACTTCTTTAATTGCCAAGTGAGAGATTCATGTTGAACTATTGTTGTGTATAACCACAAACATTAATCTCATGTGTCCTTGGACGCAAGGATACATTCTTTCAATTTCTGGAATGAATGTTGTTTTTGGTAAACTCAATCACTAGTTCAGTGATACATGAATCATAGGCAATTAGTGATGAATATAAATGTAAGACTTATACCCAATAGTGACAGGATAATTCTTTGTCAAGTAATACTAAAAATAGACGTCATGAATATACCAAGTATGGTATTTAGGCTCGACACAACTAAATACTTTTGGTATTATCGATGTCTTTAGTTTGGACAAAGGAGCCTTTAGAAATAAAGGTACGTCACAAAGCTTTTGGAAATAGTTCAACACGAAAGTGTGAACTATTCCAAGAATAAGCTAGAGGTATATATACTTCATAAGATTCTTTTAAGTAATTAAGGAATATCAAAGTGAAGTATTTTCATGGTCAGAAGATATGAGTTGCTTCAGGTTATGATACCGAAGAATATCTCGACCAAGCATTCATCAATCATGATAATGTAGCGTGGAGCAATTCCTAAACGCACATTACCTTATCGAAGTCACGACATTGATGTTAATGGGGAGGATTGATGATTAAGTCTTACATATCAACATTTATCAAAAAAATATAGAGTGGAGTAATTCCTAAACACACATTTTATACATCAAAGTATTGATGTAAGTAATATCAATGTTGGAACTAGCAGAAACTTCCATTATATTTCATGAAATGCTTTGCAAATAATAGCAATATCCCACAACCATATGCCAAATATAATGAAAAATTAATATCATATGAGTCATATTATGATGTAAACCCATTATGTTATAAGAACATGTGTTTAGATGCAAAGAGTTTGTTAGGACATAAACAAACTAGTGTCAAGAAAAACACATTGTGCATTTAGTGTAATAATCCTAACAATTGTTTAGGATGTTACATAAATCCCTAAGATATAAGAGTAGGTAGTCAAGAAATAGACTACACTTCTATAAAAGGGTGCACATCTCTATTAGAGATAGTGGGAGCTATATTGAATTGGGTTTAGTCAATGCTCAAAATGGAAAAAATAGTTGGCATAGGAACTAGTTCCACAAGCGCATGTGGAACAAAGTAAGTTCCAGAGACACATACTATGTAGGAAGGATAAAACCATGGTGATGGTTTTTATATTCACCGCGGACGGTGATCTATTATTCAAAGTGAATAATATTTCCTACAAGTAAGCAGTATATGGAAATTAGCTAAAATTGATAAGATCAACTAAAATTCAATTAATGGATTCCATGTATCAAAGTGAAAAAAGGGCTATTATTTTGAATACTGTGGTGAGTATTCAAGTGAGTTGATACATGGATGGTACGATCTTAGTACCAATAAGTCTCAATTGGTTTCACCAAGTTGTTATGCCTAAATCTGTTAGAATTTTACTTATCAAAGCTAATATCCATGATCAATTTATTTAGTATTGGATGTCATGACCCCAAATTATGGATGGTGTCTATACGATGCAACCAGAAAGGGATGGTCACATCACAGAATGCTAATAATGGTTGCAATTTACTGAAATCTGGTTTAGGATTAAAGTAAGCAACATGATCATAGTATATACATTTAAAACAAATGTTTTCCATGTGTCTACTAGAGGTTAGTGGGAGCACTAAGGTTTTCCAATAAGAAATATGTTTGGTAACATATGGAAAACAAACATTGGTCTGATAGTTAGTTAAGACCAAAAATTAAATTTACTCTCCAATGATTGGATTAAAGTATCAACCTAAGTTCTATGAACATGATCTACTAAGGTAGATCTATAGGTTGCTTGGTCCTAGTCAATCGTACATATAGTGACATTGTATTGAAAAAATACATGTTGGAACAATTCAAGAGATGAATTTTTGCCTATGTCACAGGGCATAATCTCTCCATGTTGACCTGTCCGTGACATGGGAAGAGATAAATGTGGTGAGTTGAAATCTATACGTCGGAGTGATGGAACAATCACGTATGCCATGATATGTACAAGAACCGATATTTCCAAGGTATATTTTACAATAGGAAAATATTAGTTATATCCAGGAGCACTGAAAGGGATGAAGTCAGAACAATCTAATTGTACTTCAGCAAGTAGAAAAGATATGTACCTGGTAAATGGAGAAGAAAGGATACTAGTTTTTGGGGATATGAACTAGTCTTCCATTTATCAATGTGATCTAGTATTGTAGTTAGGCTAAAGGTGATGAGCAAGTCAAGCTCATATTAGCCAGTGGTGGCCATACCTACAAGACCGAGTATGTTGCAGCTTCTAAGGCAGCTAAGAAGAAGATATGCAACAATTTTTTCTAGTTATTGGAATCTCACCTTGTGAGAAAAGTATTATCATAATCTAAATTATGATATTCTTAGTAGCCAAGATGTCATGTTATGACAGTGGAAAAAAAGTGATATACTCGGGATACCATATCTTGAGAAGTTTTACTCAAAGAGATGAGGTCGCTATAGCAGAATATCCATGTGGCAGAACCGTGGTGGACCCAGTATCTAAGGCCATTACTCAGCAGAAACATGATACTTATCATGTGAGTAGCTAACAAGTTTGGTTAACAAGTTGGATCTAGTTCAAGTGGGAGTGTTGAAATAGTGGGTGCCCTAGACCCAACTATTATGTTCTTTTGATTACCATATCGTGTATACAGTAAGGTATGCATGATGTCATCTTATCATTATATTGTAGACTTTTATGCATCCACTATTGAAATGGTAATGTCCAAAGATTAATTGTCGTATCGAAAGGTTATAGCAGTTCCCAGGCTATAATGATAACCTCTAGATACTATGACATTAATCTCAAAATATATATGTTCTATGGTCTAGATACATATTACTAATTGGACATAGTAGATGTATGACCATCAGGTTCTGGGGGCTCATAAGAATTGAGACTTCTTCTCATGAAGTTCGCGCTTGGTGATCTCTAGTAGTGAGATCATGAGGACTGACCTGCCAATAGGAACACCACATGTTTCAGGTGTCATTGGATGTTCCTATATATGATCATGTGTAATGGTCTTCTGACTTGAGATCATTACCAATGTATGTCATTTGATTGCGTACTTTGATTGAAGACGAAAACCATGGAAATGAAGTCATGGTGAGGTAGTTTGTGTCAGGTGCGTCATTGGTGGCATGACATTGGTCGAATGGTCAAGAAAGGATTTGTCTCTTCCAGGTTATGGAAGTAATATATCTCTGGCCATGTTGATATGGATGGCAGTACCTTTATAAGAACATGGCCATGGAAGTCAAGGGTAAATCCATCCAGTTACATCAACAAACAATAAAGCAAGAAAAGGGCAATGACACGAGAGTGCGTCCTGCTTTATGAGATATTATAGACAAAGAGATTATATTACACAGTGCATGTTCGTAGGTTGGTTGTTGCTGCTGTGACAATCCTTATTTCTTCAGGGGCCATGATGGGTTGCTAGATCCCGCTCTTGATCTGTGAATACTATTCACAGCTATCGAAATAAGGGCCTAGAGGGTCACACACAATAGTGTATTCAAGAATGTGCCCTATTCAGTTGAATAAGAGAATTAGAAATAGTGGGCCCCACAACAAGGGTCTAGGAATTGTCCAAAGTTAAACTATCACCAATGTAATAAATAAATTCATATTATTCGAGTTTAGAATAATGAGTATTGAATTTATTTATTAAATGTATTTATGAGTTTTTAAGTAAATACATGAAAAAATATTAATTAACGAATATTAAATTATTCAAGGTTCAATTAATATTTATGGGAGCGACAAGTCGAGTTAATGACTCAATTATTATCATGTAATATATTTTAATATATACAAGTAAATGATAATAATATTTATGACTCAGTGTAGTAGTCATAAATGTCGTTGATAGTGCGTTAAGTATTCAGGGGTCGGCGAGGCGATACCGGGTATTTTAATTGTGCACTATAAATAGAAGAGGAGGGGAATTTGAGAAACACTATTCATAGATCTTATCCCTCCTCTCCTCTCTCCCACATTCTAGAGAGAGATGCTCTGGATCCAAGGATCTTAGATGGAGCTCTCTCTCGGGCATCGCTAGCGATGCGATGCCGTGGTCGTTGGAGCGTCGAAGGCATCGTCGCAAATCCGCGCTAGCAATTGGACTACGATGAACGGTGCTCCCGCGGATTCCTTGAAGCGCGTGTGGATGATCTAGAGGAATTCGACTTCGGATTCTTCGAGCAGCGATCACCAATGATGAGCAGACCTCATGCGCGGCTTAGGATTTAAACCAGGTATTTTACGATTTAATTTTGTGCTTAAAATACTCCACGCGTGGTCCTCGACTAAGATCGGGATGCTCTTCTTCGACGTCGACAAGTTTACGTCGATCTTCGGTGGAAAAAAATTTAAAACCCACATACTTAGGGCTTCCGCTGCGTGCCCGATTCCAAAAAGTGGTAACTTTTGACTCGGCAGCTAATGAAATGTTTAGACTTTGAGCCGCTTTGTTATGGACAATTAATGATTTCCCAGCATATGCTAACTTATTAGGTTGGAGTACAAAAATAGAATTTTCTTTCCCTTTTTGTAATAAGAGTAAGAAATCTATATGGATTAAGCACTATAGAAAGTGAGAATATCTTGGTCACAGATGCTTTCTTCCTCCATTGCGCAGGTTCAGAAAAGACTGTGTATCGTTTGATGGGAATATAGAGTATGACCCATCACCACAAATATTGTCTGGGGTTCAAATTTTTGCACAAATTTATCAAGAAAACATTCGTACAATGTATGATTTTCAAGATTTATTGGTTCTTGCATTGCCTTCTATTCCTGATGCAAATAGACAGTGCATTCATAATTGGAAGAAACAGAGTATTATTTTGAATTACCTTATTGGAAATATAATATTTTAAGACATAATTTGGATATGACGCACATTGAAAAAAATGTATGTGATAATATACTGTGCACCATTTTAGGCGTCAAGGGTAAATAAAAGGACAATGCTAATGATCGACATGATTTACAAGAAATGGGATTGAGAAAACCTTTACATTTACAACTGGGTGAAGGTAATCGGGCATACATGCCTACTGTACAGTACACAATGAGTAAAAAAGAGAAACAAACATTTCTATCAATTTTGAAGACCGTTAAGGTGCCAGATGGTTATTGCTCCAATATTACCAAGCATGTGAATATGATGAGCATGACATTACAGGGGTTGAAAAGTGACGATAATCATATTATTCTTCAACAGTTAATTCCTATAGCAATTCATGATTGCTTACCTACCCAGGTTTTTGAGCCATTGATTAGAGTTTCTAATTTTTTCAGACATCTCTATTCTAGGAATCATCACATAAGTGATTTAAAAAGGCTGCATGATAAGATTGTACTTGAACTATGTCACCTAGAAAAACTATTTCTATCATCTTTTTTGATGTCATGGTTCACTTGACCGTGCATTTAACTGGTGAAGTCATTGCTGGTGGTCCCATACAATTCATGTGGATGTATTCAATAGAGTGATACTTAAATACATTGAAACTGTATGTGTACAACAAAGCTCGTCCGAAAGCCTCAATTTACAAGGGATATTTAATGGATGAGTGTACTAATTTCTATGCTTCATATATTGATGAGGTTGAAACAAAGATAAATAAAACCTCCCAGAATGAAGAGGGTCCAATTAGAGAAGGAATAACATTTGATATGTGGAATGATGAGTGGGTTCAAGATCATCGATATGTGTTTTTCAAAACTCCATTAGTTATGCCATTGATATAGTAAGTTTCATAGTTGATGTGTATTTTTTTCTATATTTATTTTATTTCTTACCTTATATTGTGATGTGATTTAGGATGCATATTGCTGAGTTGAAACGTGAAAGGCCCCGTGCAACTGACTATCAATTGGACGTGCGGTTTGCACGGTATGTATCAATATGCATTTTTTAAATGTTGGACGCGCTTCATAAACGAGTGTGGGGTGGGAAAAACCATTCGAATGACATCGGATTATCCTGAAATCAGATGACAACAATGGGTGAATGAATTTTGAAGTGTTTGGGTAGACGACACGACAATCGGAGGTGTCGTGTGCCCGCGGTGACCGAGAACGCACTTCTGGTGTCATAAACGGCCAAAACGGGCGTTTAACGGTCAAATGCATAGAGAACGATATAGGATTGACATAAAATCATAAGGAAACAATCTAATTATTATTCACGACGTGTATGAGGAGACGGTACATCAATTGGATGTGCAATTTTCATGGTACATCTCAATATGTGTTTTTTAAGTGTTGAGCTCACTTCAGAAACGCACGTGGGGCGGTCCAAACTAGACGAATGACGTGGGAATGGCCAGAAATCAGAATAAAACAATGGGTGAGTGAATTGTGAAGTGTTTGAGCAAACTACACATCAATCGGAGGTGTTGTGTGCCCGCGGTGACCGAGAACGCACTTCTGGTGTCATAAACGGCCAAAACGGGTGTTTAACGGTCAAATTCATAGCGGACAACATCAGATTGACCTGAAATCATAGGGAAACAATATAATTATTATTATTGACATGTACGATGAGACAACATGTCAATCGGACGTGCGGTTTGCGCGGTACGGCTCAATATGCATTTTTTAAGTGTTGGGCGCGCTTCAGAAACATGCGTGGGGCATTCCAAACCGGCCGAACGATGTCGGAATGGCATGAAATCAGATTAAAACAACGGGTGAGTGAATTTTAAAGTGGTCGGGTAGACGGAACATCCATCGGAGGTGTCGTGTGCCCACGGTGACCGAAAACGCACTTCTGGTGTCATAAACGGCCAAAACGGGCGTTTAACGGTCAAATTCATAGAGAACGACATCAGATTGACCTGAAATCACAGGAAAACAATATAATTATTATTTTTGATGTGTATGAGGAGACAACACATCAATCAGACATGCAGTTTGCGCAGTATGGCTCAATATGCATTTTTTAAGTGTTGAGTGTGCTTCAGAAATGCGCGTGGGGCGGTCCAAACCGGCCAAATGATGTTGGAATGGCCTGAAATCAGACGACAACAATGGGTGAGTGAATTTTAAAGTGTTAGGGTAGGATACATGTCAATCGGAGGTGTCGTGTGTCTGTGGTGAACAAAAACACACTTCTGGTGTCATAAACGGCCAAAACGGGCGTTTAACGGTCAAATGCATAGAGGACGACATCAGATTGACCTGAAATCATAGGGAAACAATATAATTATTATTTTTGACATGTAATAGGAGACAACATGTCAACCAGATGTGCGGTTTGCATGGTACGACTCAATATGCATTTTTTAAGTGTTTGACGCGCTTCAAAAACACGCGTGGGGTGGTCCAAATCGGCTGAACAATGTCGGAATGACCTAAAATCAGATGAAAAAATGGTTGAGTGAATTGTGAAGTGTTCGAGCAGACGACACATTAATCGGAGGTGTCGTGGGCCCGCGGTGATAGAGAACGCACTTCTGGTGTCATAAACGGCCAAAACGGGTGTTTAACGGTCAAATTCATAGATAAAAACATTGGATTGACCTAAACTCATAGGCAAAAAATATAATTATTATTCATGACATGTAAGAGGAGATGACACATCAATCAGACATGCAGTCTGCATGGTATGGCTCAATATGCATTTTTTAAGTGTTGGGTGTGCTTCAAAAATGCACATGAGGTGGTCCAAACTGGCCGAAAGACATCTGATTGACCTGAAATTAGACGACAATAACGAGTGAGTGAATTGTGAAGTATTTGGGCTGAAGACATGTCAATCGGAGGTGTCGTGTGCCCGCAGTGACCGAGAATTCACTTCTGGTGTCATAAATGGCCAAACAGGCGTTTTAACGGTCAAATTCATAGCGGAAAACATTGGATTGACCTGAAATCATAGGGAAAAAATATAATTATTATTCGTGATGTGTACGAGGAGACGACACGTCAATTGAACGTGCCGTTTGTGTGGTACGACTCAATATGCATTTTTTAAGTGTTGGGCGCGCTTCAGAAACGCGCGTGGGGCGGTCCAAACAGGCCGAACGACATCGGAATGGCCTAAAATCAGACAACAACAATGGGTGAGTGAATTCTAAAGTTTTTGGGTAGAAGTCACGTCAATCGGAGGTGTTGTGTGCCCGTGGTGACCGAAAACGTACTTCTGGTGTCATAAACGGCCAAAACAGACATTTAACAGTCAAATGCATAGTAGAAAACATCAGATTGACCTAAAATCACATGACAACAATCTAATTATTATTCGTGACGTGTATGAGTAGACAACACATCAATAGGACATGCATTTTTCACGGTACGGATCAATATGCGTTTTTTAAGTGTTGGGTGCGCTTCAGAAATGCGCGTGTGGTGGTCCAAACCAGCCGAATGACATTGGAATGGCATGAAATCAGACGAAAAAAATGGGTGAGTGAATTGTGAAGTGGTTGAGTAGACGACATGTCAATCAGAGGTGTCGTGTTCCTACAGTGACCGAGAACACACTTCTGGTGTCATAAACGGCCAAAACGGACATCTAATGGTCAAATTCATAGCGGAAGACATCAGATTGACCTGAAATCACAGGGAAAAATCGAATTTTTATTCGTGACATGTACGAGGAGACGACACATCAATCAGACATGTGGTTTGCGTGGTATATCTTAATATGCGTTTTTTAAGTGTTGAGCGCACTTCAAAAACGCGTGTAGGGTGGTCCAAATCAGCCAAACGACGTCAGTTTGACCTGAAATTAGACGATAACAACGGGTGAGTGAATTTTGAAGTGGTCGGGCAGACGACACATCAATCAGAGGTTTCGTGTGCTTGTGGTGACCGAGAACACACTTCTGGTGTCATAAATGGCCAAAACGGGCATTTAACAGTCAAATTCATAGCAGACAATATCGGATTGACCTGAAATCGCAATTCAAAAATATAATTATTATTCTCGACATGTACGAGGAGACGGAACGTCAATCAGACGTGTGGTTTGCATGATACTGCTCAATATACATTTTTTTTAAGTATTGGGTGCACTTCAGAAATGCTCGTGGGGTGGTCCAAACTGGCCGAATGATGTCGGAATGGTCTGAAATCAGATGAAAAAAATGGGTGAGTGAATTGTGAAGTGTTCGGGTAGACATAACGTCAATCGAAGGTTATGTGTTTCCATGGTGACCAAGAACGCACTTCTGGTGTCTTAAACGGCCAAAACAGGCGTTTAACGGTCAAATTCATAGAGAACGACATCAGATTGACCTGAAATCATAGGGAAACAATCTAATTATTATTCTTGATGTGTACAAGGAGACCAAATGTCAATCGTACGTGTGGTTTGTGCGGTACGGCTTAATATGTGTTTTTTAAGTGTTGGGCGCGGTTCAAAAATGTGTGTGGGGTGGTCCAAGCCAGCTGAATGATGTCAGATTGACCTGAAATCAAACAAAAATAATGGTTAAGTGAATTGTGAAGTGTTCGGGCAGACGACACATCAATCAGAGGTGTCGTGTGCCTACAGTGACCAAGAACGCACTTCTGGTGTCATAAATGGCCAAAACGGGCGTTTAACAGTCAAATTCATAGTGGACAACATCGGATTGACCTGAAATCACAGGGTAACAATCTAATTATTATTAGTGACATGTATGAGGAGACAGAACATCAATCGTACGTGTGGTTTGCGTGGTACGGCTCAATATGCGTTTTTTAAGTATTGGGCGCGCTTCAGAAACGCGCGTGGGGCAGTCCAAACTGGACGAACGATGTCGGAATGGAATGAAATTAGAAAAAAACAATAGGTGAGTGAATTTTGAAGTGTTCGGGCAGAAGACACATCAATCAGAGGTGTCGTGTTCCCATGGTGACCGAGAACGCACTTCTGGTGTTATAAACGGCCAAAACTAGCGTTTAACGGTCAAATTCATAGCAAACGACATCGGATTGAACTAAAATAATAGGGAAACAATATAATTATTATTCATGACGTGTATGAGGAGACTTCACATCAATCGGATGTTCGTTTTGTGCGGTACAGCTCAATATGCATTTTTTAGTGTCGGGCGCGCTTCAAAAACACACGTGGGGTGGTCCAAACCGGCCGAACGACGTCGGAATGGCCTGAAATGAGACGAAAATAATGGGTGAGTGAATTGTGAAGTGGTCGGGTAGACATCATGTCAATTGGAGGTGTCGTATGCCCGCGGTGATTGAAAATGCACTTCTGGTGTCATAACGGCCAAATGCATAGCGAACGACATCAGATTGACCTGAAATCACAGGGCAACAATCTAATTAGAACCATAGAATTAACTATTTTAAAATTTTAAAATGGTAATAGAAATTATGAATATATTTTGAAAATAAAATAGTTTTGATCTGTTATAGTAAGTTTGAATTGAAATATGTTAATTTGTTTCAATTATTTGTTTATAGGTTTTATTCGGTGCTAATTTTGTTATTAAATTTTGTTATGCAGTTATATTTGATGATGGATGTGGAGCCTGGAATATGACTGATTAGATTTATGTGGGTATATTTTATTGTATTATTGATATTTTTTTAAAAAAAATAAAAACTTATAGAGGCATCCATTTGGTGGTCGCTATAAGTATAGCCCATAGCGGCCGCTGTGGGTGATTCCAGCGCCACCTACTGCGGCCGCCGTTTGGCGGACGCTGTAGCTCTAGGCTAAAGCGGTTGCCATATGGCGGCCACCATAGCCCATACCATCTTGCCTTCAGTGTCCTCCAAATGGTGGTCTCTAATAGCAACAACGACGGTCCAAAAGCGGCCACCGTTTGGCGGACACTAGGCAACCATTATAGACCTTTAGCAACATCTTTTGGCAGCCGCTACAGGTCATGATTGTACTAGTGCGAACACCATCGAATCACGAAATGACGAAAACGACGAAGGAAGTTCCATCGATCGTTATCAGCGGACATCTTATCCAGGTAGGGGGGATTGTTGTAAAGTTCATCTTTAGGAGATAACTTGTTGATCACTTGATACGATGCTAACGCGGAGGGCACGTGCCAAATGAACAAGGCCTGGACCCTCTGCCTCTTCGGTATTTGTCTCATTTTTCTGGAACAATTTTTCAAATGGAGCAGTAGGATGAAACCGAAGGACACGCAGTGGCGGCGGTGACCCGAGATCCTCATAGGCATTGACGACACATAAAAAAACGGACCACCGGAGCGCGTCTGATGGCATGTGGAAGAAATCTCTGGTGCGCCATGTCGGTGGCGGCCGACGGTGGCTGGAGGAGACTCACGGAGACCGGTCGTGAGAAGTGGGAAGCAACGCACTGTAACGTGCCCCAGCGGCCAGAGGCGGTTGCACGGAACAAGTGTGGCACCCATAGGTGCTTCCAGTGGAAGCAGCTGCAACCAATAGGTCGCGACAGGAGGGTGCGGTGCGGCCTTGTGTCGTGCCGCGTTGGCGGAAGCCGGTCGGCCAAACAATGATCATTTCATGCGGTGGGGCAGCACCCCATCGACTGGGAAAAATGGCCCTGCAGCTACGGGGCCTTCAGAGAAGGCGGTCCACCTTCTGGCGAGCCGGGCCAGACACGGACCGACCAAGCAGGCCGGACCCATGGCCCAGTGGGCCAGTGCGAGTGGGCTGAGTCCCAACCGGTAGGCCGAGCCCCCCACTCAGCAAGCCGAGCCTCACTCGGCAGGCCGAGCCCCACCCTGCGGGCCGGGCCAACCGTGGCCCGAGCCCGTGAACCAATGGGCTGACCCTGACAGGCCGGACCCAGTGAACCGGGCCGACCCTTAACAGGCTGGACCCGGGTGGGGTCAGGTAGACCCTGGGAACCGTTGCGTTGGGCCGGTCAGACCGAGTTGGACCGGACCCAAACCCAACTGGCCCCTAAATAAATAAACACTCATAACTAAAAAACCAGGTATCCGTTTGACATGACGTCAGTGGTGTTGGGACTCCTTTTGGGAAGTGATCCCTTTGGCATATTCTGGCGGGCCTGACCGAGCCAAGTCAGACCGAGATGCGATCACCCCATTTCATGGAAAGGGATGTAACTAACAGACCGGGCGTCTGATCGACGCACCATATATGGAATAAGGACCCTTGTGACAAGGCGGTCCTTTGAAGATACTCTAAGTGAGTTTTGACGAAGTTTGTCATGTGAATTTGGATAGATTAGACTTGAGTCCAATTGGTCCCTTTTTACAAAAGTGCCCATAGGCGTCTGATCGGCGCGCCTTCTGTCACATTGGGACCCCTATGACGGGGTGGTCCCTTGGGTATTCTTTTTTCAGGACTTCGTACCAGTTGAAATATAACTGATGTCTTAAGGAGTGGTTCTCCTAGAATCAATTGTGCTATGAGTAGGAATCTTGTGACCGACTATATTTAAAGTAGCGAACCTATGTGGTTCAAAATCATAGCGACCCTATGTGGATCACCATATAGAGACCCTATGTGGATGAACATCTAGAGACCCTATGTGGATTAACATCATAGAGACCCTATGTGGATCAATATCTAGCGACCCTGTGTGGATGAGCATCTAGAGACCCTGTGTGGATCAGCATCATAGAGACCCTGTGTGAATCAGCATCATAGCGACCCTGTGTGGATCAACATCATAACGACCATGTGTGGATCAGCATCGTAGCTACCCGACGATGACCAGTTTTAGAGGGGACCATTGAGGATCAGCATTCTAGAGACCCTGTGTGGATCAGTATCTGGAGACCCTGTGTGGATCAGTAGTAGTGTGATCTAACGAGGACCCGCCTTACAGAGGCCCATCGTGGAACAATGAATTATTTCCAAGAGTGGATTGATAATAGAAAAACTTCTTTGTGGATCATTTGTGGAACTTCTAAATGGAATAAGATAATATATCTTAAGACTAATCATTTATTTTCTTGATCTCTGAGTTGTATAGCTGGTGTGAGCTGACTTTTACTTCGTGCTTGTGATTGAAGTATTTCTTTGTGGTTTTTCCTTTGTGTAACTCTAGGAGACCTTCGGGGGTCTCAGGGTCCCTACTGAGTATTGTTATACTCACCCCTGCACAGGCTTCACCCACACATTGTTGTTTCTTGTGCAGATGATGGATAGCTTTGACCGAGGTTTGGGAGCCAGGACTGGACGGTGCTTGTAGGTAGAACTTTAGACGTAACATACCACAGTGACGACCAACCGTTATTTGTACCTACCCTTTAGGTAAGAACCTTAGCAGAAGATTCCAGGAGCTGTTTTTCTATAACTGTTGTACTTTTCAGTTGGGCTTGTATTCTGACTCCCTTTACTTACAGTACTCACCCTTTTCTACTTTCAGTACACATCTTTTTACTACTGCGGATTTACTACGTGGGTTGTGGTCCTTATATTCTTGGACTGTGTGTTTTCAGGATTAAAGGTAATGCATTCCCGTTTTTCAGAGATATGCCTTTCGGTACTAGTCGCCAACCCCCGACCTATGGAAGGTGGGCTTGGGGTAGTCACGACACGGGCCCTGGGGGGACGGGTCATAACAAAGTGGTATCATAGGATTCAGTTCTACCGAAGAACTGGGACTATGATCTTTTTAATGGATCAATAGTGTTAAGTGTTTTGAGTGTAGTTTTTAGTTCGGGGAGTCCAGTGTTGGTGCGACGACCGACGTATCCATACACCAGGACCCTGAATTCTGATTTCTAACTTGGTGCATGAAAACACTGATTGCATGTGTTTTGGAAATGTTTCTACTTTTATCTCTTTGAGTCAACTCACCAGGTATAACTTATTGATCGTGGCACACCTATTTTATTTCAGGATGCCGCCATGTAGAAATCCAGCCCGGATTCCTGAGAGAGTACAGGATGAAGGCCCACCGAGTGATGAGGCTTTAGTGCAAGGCCCACTTATGGTGATAGTACCATCAGGTGGTGCACCAGTAGCACCACCACTTGTTGGGAAGAAGATGCCACTAGCCCCGCCAGTAGATGGTGCACACTGACTGGGTGCATTACATGAGTTTCAGCAGCAGAGGCCTCCACGGTTTCGAGGTGAGACAGATCCATAGGTGGATGAGGACTGGCTGGAGAATATGGCCAGAGTTTTTCACCTGGTTGGGACACTAGCCGACAAGATAGTTATCCTAGCTGCTAGCCTTTTTTAGGTCATATTAGGGAGATGGTGGAGCCTGATGCTCTAGATGAACGACGAGGTGACCCTCACCTGGGAAAATTTCGAGGGCCTCTTCATGGAATATTTTGTTCCAGTGAATCTACACTCTATGCATATACAGGAGCTACTACACTTACAGCAGGGCAGCCTGACTGTGGCCTAGTACTCAGGGAGGTTCACGACCTCTCACACTACTCTACCGACATGGTGCAAGACCCTTTCTTCAGGGCCCGAACCTTCGAGCAGGGACTCCGATGAGAGATCAGAGCTTTGATGGTATCTCTCAGCATTCCGACGCATGCTGGAGTGCTGGAGAGAGAACTCTTGGTGAAGAGTTTCCTTGTAGAGAAGACACCAACAGCAAGACCCACCACCGGGCGACACGTAGTAGAGTCATCTGTGGCTGGTAGTAGGTAGATGACACATAGGTCCAAGCAGACCGGACCTTTTGGTGGATGACCCTGGGACGTAGGGTCGGAGGTGTGATGCTCTTGAGGTCGAGCAAGCCAGTAGAAGAGCAGATTGTGCTTCACGTGCGGCGGGCATGGTCACATGGCTCGTGAATGACTGACTAGCCGCACTGATGATCAGCAGACGGTTGAGGGAATGCCAAGATAGAGGTAGAGATTTGAGCGAGGAAGTCCGCAGGGTGGAAAACGTGGTAGGGAGCAGGTGGACAGGGATGAGCTTAACCCCAATAATCCAAGGCCTACAACCATGAAGCTCTAGAGATGATTCGAGGTATGATTTGTGTATAATCCACCTTAACTGCAGTACTTATAGACACATGTTCTAGTCACTCTTTCATTTCCACAACCCTCTTTTGGAGATTGGAGATTCTGGTGGATCTGGTGGATCAATCCTTACGGCTAGAAACTCATACGGGAGTGGATTCGATGATTAGTCACTGGTGCCGGAAATGTGAGCTTACTCTAGGAGGCGAGAGCTTTGGCTGGGATCTTCTAGTAGCGTCATTGAGGCTTTACGACATCATCTTGGGTATGGACTGGTTATCCACAGTCCATGCTTAGATTGACTGCATTAGGCACAAAGTGAGGTGTGTCTGTGAGGATGGGACCAGGTGTTCCTTCACCAAAAAGAAGGGAACCTTTGCAACATAGGATGGAATTACCTAGAGGATGGTGTAGACGATCACACATCAGTAGGCTATCCTTACTCTCAGATTAGTTGATGTTGAGAGTCTGAGTTATCCTGTAGTGGTGGACCAATATGCTAATGTCTTCCTTGATGATGTTCTAGGACTACCTCCTCATAGAGAGGTGGAGTTCTACATATAACTTTACCCCGATATGACACTGATATCTACACCAGCATATCGGATGGCTCCCGCGGAGCTTCATGAGTTACGAATATAGCTAAAGGATTTGCAGAGGAAGGGGTTCATAAGGCCCAATGTTTCTCCATGGGCAACCCTAATTTTGTTCACCAAGAAGGCATATGGGATTTTGAGGCTCTGTGTGGATTATCAGTGCCTGAACCAGGTGACCGTGAAGAACAAGTATCCACTTTTGAGTATTGATGATCTCTTTGATCAGCTGAAGAGAGATCGTTGGTTTTTGAAGATAGACCTCGGATTAGGCTATCATAAAATCAAGTTACGAGATGAGGATGTGAAGAATACATCCTTTAGATATTGGTATGGCCAATATGAGTTCTTGGTTATGCCATTCGGTGTGACCAAATCCCCTGCAGTGTTCATGGGACTCATGAACAAGATATTTCAACCATACCTCAATCTCTTTGTGGTGGTCTTCATTGACGACATCTTGATATACTTGACGAAGGAGGAGGAGCATGCCTATCATCTACAAATAGTTCTGGATACACTATGAGAGCACCAACTTTATGGTAATATCTCGAATTTACAGTTTTGGATACAGGAATTCCATTTTATAGGACACGTTATCTCGAAGGCTGGAGTTTTAGTGGATCCGGTGAAGATAGAGGCTGTGATTGCTTTGGAGCTTCCCAAGAGTGTGACCGAGGTGCATAGTTTCCTTGGGTTGGCTGGGTACTACTGGAGATTCATACCTGGATTTTACAGAGTTTTGGCACCCTTTTCAGCATTGACAAAGAAGGGATGACCCTTCGTGTAGACGGAGAGATGCCAGCAGAGTTTTCAGGAGCTGAGGCAGAGACTGATGAGTGCCCTCATCTTGAGGCTACATGAAGAGGGTGTTGGGTATGTAGTCTACTGCAACACATCAGGGACCGGACATGGATTTATCCTGATGAATGAGTGAGAAGTGATCACTTGTGGTTCACGACAGCTAAGACAACATAAGCAGAACTACGCTACCCATGACCTGGAGTTAGCAGTAGTGGTCTTTACCTTGAAGATGTGGCGACACTACTTGATGGGTGAACGTTTTACTGTTTACTCTGATCAGAAGAGTCTCAGGTATATTTTCTCATAGAAGGACCAGAATCTAAGACAATGACGTTGGCTATATTTTCTCTAGGAATATGACTTTGAGATAGTCTACACTCCTGGGAAGGGAAACATAGTATTAGATGCACTCAGTAGGAGGTCTGGTCTACAGTTGCTGAGTGAGGTGACAGAGAAACTAGATATGTTATAGATATTCTTTGTAAATAGATATGGAGCAGCTTACCTCCAGTCTATGAATGTCACTCCCCCACTTCTTTAGTGAGTTCGGGATGAAAAACATGGGGACATTGATTGCGAGGCTTGACATGCTCAGATATCCTCAGGACAGGCACCTGATGGATTTTTTGAAGGTGGGGAGCATGTCATCCTCTTTAGAGGACGCACTATGGTACCAGTGGTGCTATGGGAGGAGGTGTTGAGGGAGTTCCATATATCCCCTCTGGTGGTACATCTTGTTGTGACGAAGATGTACCATGACCTACGGAATCGGCACTGGTGGTCAGGGATAAATAAAGAAGTGGCAGAGTTTGTTTCACGATGCCTCACTTGTCAGCAAGTGAAGGCCGAACATCAGGTTCCAGTAGGCTTAGTGCATATATTAAAGGTACCAGAGTAAAAGTGGGATGGTATTTGCATGGATTTTGTGGCAGGGATACCACATACATCCAGGTTCCATGATTCCATCTAGGTGATCATTGACTGGCTCACCAAGTCATCCCACTTCCTACCCATCTGAGAGTAGGGATTAGTAAAGGGCTTGGGAAGCCTCTATGTACATGATATTATACAGCTTCATGGGGTTCCATCGACGATTGTCTCTGACTATGACACACATTTTACATCCCGATTATGGAAGGTATTACAGGAGGCATTCAAGAATCAGCTACATTTGATCACCTCCTTTCATCCACAGATGAATGGTCAGATGGACTAGACCATTCAGACATTGGAGGACATGCTTCGTGCTTGCGTCCTAGATTTTGGCTGCAGTTGGGAGGATCACTTGCCCTTGGTGGAGTTCACGTACAAAAAAAGCTATCACTCCACCATCGGTATGGCACCGTTTGATGCCTTGTATGGTCGACCATGTAGATCACCTCTATACTAGACAGACCTGAGGGAGTCAACACTTATGGGTCCAAAGTTGGTACGAGCTACCACTGAGAAGGTGCAAATCATCTAGGAGTGGATAAAGACTGCATATAAGACAGAAGTATTATGCTGATAGAAGATGGAAACCTTTGGAGTTCAAGGAGGGAGACCATGTATTCCTACAAGTCTCACCTTTATGAGGTTTGTGGAGATTTGGTCGGGGTGAAAAACTATCTCCGAGGTTCATCGGACCCTTTCAGGTTCTCAGCAGTGTTAGCGAGGTGGCGTATCACCTAGATCTTCCCCTACAGATGCACCGGGTGCATGACGTTTTCCACATGTCACAGCTAAGGAAGGTGCATGATCCATCACACGTTATTGACTGGGGAGATCTAGCCATTGATGATGTGTAGACATTTACGGAGGTTCCAGTGGAGATTGAGGATCAACAAGAGCGGGTCCTTCGTGGACAATTTATCCCTCTCGTGTGTGTTTGTTGGCAGCATGGGAACCTCCAGGAGAGCACATGGGAGTAGGAGGCTCAGATTCATGCTCAGTACCCCCATTTGTTTCCTTAGTCTATGTTGTGTCTTTCGGGGACGAAAATCCCTAAGGTGGGGAGAATGTAAAGACCCAGATTTTCCATGTAATTTTTTTAATTATTTGGGATTATTATGAGTCTAGAAAAATTGATGGTGCATGATTCTAAGTCCCGGTGTTCCCAAAATGAATTTCTAAATTTTTTTAAGGTACGTTCAATAAAAGCACGGGCGGTGTTTTCTATCTTTTGAACTGGTGCTCGGATTAAAAATAGGAGGGCACCGTTGAATCCGCAGTGCCAAGATTTTCTTAAGGGAGGCTTCACTTAGACTATAGAAGGTCAGGAGAAAAAGATAGTTTTTGGACATCTAAAAGAATAATAAAATAAAAATGTTATTTTATTTCTCTTTTTTCTTTTCCTCCAATGGGCGAGCAATGGTGGTGGGACTGATGACATGTTAGGCCATTAAATGGATTGAATCTCCTTTAATTGTAATTGAACTGTTGGGAATTTGGGTGGTCCATTAATTAAATGAACCTCATAAATTCCTTGGATCATTACCCGTCTCTTCCCCCTCCTATTTATATGGAGCTTGGGGTGGGTTGTGGGCACAAATTCACCAAGCGAAGAAACTTCGGAAAAGTACCATGACGCCAACCACATGGAGGATGAGACCGGTTTCAGAGAGCGGTGATGAGCGCCACCGAATCACAAACCGACGACAACGACGAAGGAATTTTCGTCGATTGTCATCAGCAGACGTCTTATCCAGGTAGGGGTATTGTTGTAAAGTTCATATTTATGAGATAACTTATTGACCATCTGATACGATGCTAATGCGGAGGGTGCGGGCCAAACGAACAAGGCCCAGACCCTCTGCCTCTTCGGTATTTGTCTCGTTTTTCTGGAATGGTTTTCCAAACGGAGAGTTAGGATGAAACCAGAGGGCACACAACGACTAAAGTGACCCAAGAGACTTGTAGGTGCTGACGACACCAAAAACAGACCACTATAGCACGTCTGGTGGCCCGTGGAAGAAACCGCTGGCGCGCCATGTCAGCGGCGGATGGTGGTGGCCGAAGGAGACTCGCGGAGACCAGCCATGGGCAGTGGGAATCAGCGAGCCATCACGCGCCGCGGTGGGCCACGTGGAACAAGGGAAGCAATAGCTACGGCCAACAGGCCACAACAGGAGGGTGCATCATGACCCCACGTCGCGCGACGTTGATGGAAGCCGGCCAAACGACTGACCGTTTCATGCGGTGGGGCAGCGCCCCACCGGTTGGGTGAAACGGCCCCGCAACCGTGGGGCCAGCGGAGAAGGCGGTCTGCCTTCTGGTGGACCGGGACAGACACGGGCCAGCTAAGCGGGTCGGACCCGCGGCCCAGCAATCCGGACTCGCGGCCCAGTGGGCCAGTGCGGGTGAGCCGAGCCCCACCCGGCGGGCCGGGCCAACCATGGATCAGGCCCGCGAACCAATGGTCTGAACCCAATAGGCCAACCCCAGTGAACTGGGCAGACCCTTAATGGGTTGTACTTGGGCGGGGTCAGCTAGACCTCGGGAATTGCTGCGTCGGGCCGGTCAGACCGAGTCAGACTGGGCCCAAACCCAACCGGACCTCGAATAAATAAATGCCCGTAACTAACAAACCAGGTGTCCGTTTGACACACCATCAGTGGCATTGGGACCCCTTTTGGGAAGTGGTCCCTTTGGAATATTCCAGCAGGCCCAACTGAGTTGGGTCGGACCAAGGTGTGATCACCTCCGTTTCACGGAAAGGGATGTAACTAACAGATCGGATGTCCGATCGACGCGCCGTCTGTGGAATAAGGACCCTTGGGACAAGTAGGTCCTTTGGAGATACTATAAGTAATTTTTTATGGAGTATGACATGAAAATTGGGTTGGAACAAACTTGAATCAAACCAGACCCTTTTTATAAAAGTGGCCATATCTCATAGACCGAGCGTCCGATCGACGCGTTGTCTGTCACGTTGGGACCCCTATGATGGGGTAGTACCTTGGGTATACTTTTTTCGGGACTTAGTACCAATTAAAATATGACTTATGGCTTGAGGAGTGGTTCTCCCAGAATCAAACATGTTATGAGTGGGAATCTTGTGACTGATTGTCTTTGAAGTAGCGACCCTGTGTGGGTCAGCATCATAGCAACCCTGTGTGGATCAGCATCTAGCGACCCTGTGTGGATCAGTATCATAGAGACCCTCTATGGATTAGAATAATAGGTACCCTATGTGGATCAACATCGTAGCTACCTGATGAGGACTAGTTTTAGAGCGGCCCGTCGAGGATCAACATTCTAGCGACCCTTTGTGGATCAACATCTAGCGACCCTGTGTAGATCAACAGTAGCATGACCCGATGAGGACCCACATTACAGAGGCCTGTCGTGGAACAATGAATTATGTACAAGAGTGGATTGATAATAAAAAAACTTCTTTGTGGATCAGTTTTGGAACTTCTAAATAGAATAAGATGATATATCTTGAGACTAATCATCTATTTTTCTGATTTATGAGTTGTATACCTAGTGTGAGATGACTATTAATTCATACTTGTGATTGAGGTATTTCTTTGTGGTTTTTTCCTTTATAGAACTCTAGGAGACCTTCGGGGGTCTCGGGGTCCCTACTAAGTATTGTTATACTCACCCCTGCACAGGCTTCGCCCGCACCTTATTATGTCTTGTGCAGATGACGGACAGCTTTGACCGAGGTTTGGGAGCCCAGATTGGACAGTGCTTAGAGGTGGAACTTTAGACATGACGTACCACATCGATGACCGACCATGAGTTGTACCTACCCTTCAGGTAGGAACCTTGGAGGATGATTCCGGGAGTTGTTTTTTTGTTACTGTTGTACTTTTCAGTTGGGCTTGTATTCCAACCCCCTTTACTTATAATACTCACCCTTTTTTACTTTTAGTAAAAATCTTTTTACTAATGAAATTTTACTATGTGGGTTGTGCTTGTTGTATTCTTGGACTGAGTGTTTGCAGGTTTAAAGGCAATGCCTTCCCGTTTTTCAGGGATATGTCTTTCGGTGCTAGTCGCCAACCCGTGGCCTATGGAAGGCGGGCTTTGGGTAGTCACTACATAGGACCCAGTGGGATAGGTCGTGATAGATAGAAGGTTCCCTTAGGTCACTAGTGCATAGATATCATCGCAAGATTCGATTTGATATGCTGTAGAACTCAAACGGATACACGGATCAAAAGTTAAGGTCGTTTGAAGTTTGAGTTACATTTTCAACTTATTTTAGATCTTTTATTATTATTTATTGATTTTTTATATCTTCAAATTGTTATTAAATCATTTTTAATCAATTATAATTAGAAAATTATTAATTAATAATATTTTTTAAAATATTTTAAGCCATTTTTACTAAATTTCTTATATATTAAATGTAATAGTCTATTTATACTTATCTAAAACATATTTAAAATATATATATTATATTTATATCAATATAAATATACTTATATAACAATATATTAGTTTTTATGATTTTTTTTGAAATATACACTTTATCAGCGCTAGGAAAAAGCACTAATAAAGCCCCCCTTTATTAGTGCTACTAAGAAAAGCACTGATAATGGGGTCCCCTTTATCAAGGATTTTTTTAGCACTGATAAAGGGTGGCGTTGTGGAAACCCAATTTTGTGGTAGTGAAAACTTCTTCAAAATTAAATAATAAAATAAAAGTTAAAAAATCTATAATTAAACATATAAGTAATTTATTATTTTAACACTGAATTAATAAAAATTATAAATTAATCAATTAAAACATTGTTTTAAAAAATAAAATATAATTAAATTATAGATATTATGTGGAAAATTAGTACCAAAACAAAGCCACATCAAATTCTCCCGCATTGGGATTTTTCTTGTACTCAAGAAAATAATTAGTAAATTTCAAAGGATTGAAATAAATCTTATGTTTGAAATACTAGGTCGCCACACAAAATTGATTTTCAAAATGATTTTCACCTTGCATTTTTATCAAGAAGTGAACAATTTTAACCTCAAGAAATTAAGTTTTTTAATGAAAAACATATTCCTGTTTTACAAAAATAATTGACCTTAAAAATTTGAATTCAAATTAGAACCATTTTAATTATCATTAAACTAAAAGTCCAAACTTTGCTTTACCTCTAAAATAATAGAATCACATAAATTAGAAACCAAATAAATTAGACACTCTGTGTGGATAACCAAACTTAATAAATTAAAATGAGTATAAATAACTCATACAACAACTTAAAGAATAAAAGATTGAGTTCAACTTGAATTAAGATTTTCTTTTCATAATTCATTTGAATGCATATCTTATGAGTTTGAATCCAAATTTAAAGATTCAAGGGAAATGATAATTGTAAAACATTCACACAAATCCATAAACAAAATTAAATTCTTTTCAAGAGTGAAATGAAAAATTTATTACCCGACTAAATCCAAGGAGTATTAAATAATTTACCTCCTTAAAGTGTCTATACAACATTCAATCATTAAATTTTTTTAAAACCACTGAAAATGATTTATTGAAACTTGAAAAACAATAAAATTTGAAAAAAATTAGGGATTTTTTATTGGTTAGAATTTTTGTACATATTAGCACATTTCCCCCCGCACTAAAGCTCAACATTGTCCCTAATGTTGAATTTAAGGTGGATAAAAATGTGTATTTGATTTTTGAAGTTCAAGACATATTTGACAATTCGGTAGATAAAAATCATGTTCAAAAGGGTTGAAAGAAATCCCAATTTAGTTTTTCCACACGACAAATAAATAAAAATAATTTACAGCATGCACAAAATTTTACTTACTAGTTACCACTTTAATTATTCAACTCAAAGATAAGTTTTGTATATTAGTACATTTTAAGAAAGTTTTTAGAAAAAATTCCAAAAAAGTAAAGAATAATCAGCACTAATACACAATCCAAAATTAACCACATTAATAATAATAACCAGAAAGTTTCAGCAAAAAATTAATCATGAAAAATTTATTATAGATTCATTTTTTCAAAATAATTCAAATACCAAATCGATAGCAGCACCAGATTTAAAATGCATATAAAAATGAGCATAATTTTAAACTGAAAAATTCCCTGGATTAGAATATTTATTCTTCTTTACATAGATTTAAATACACCCCTTATGTTCTTTGCTGAAGTTCCTCTGTTTAACTTGAAATCTCCTAAAATGAAATCATATTGTAATTAGATCTTAAAAAAATCAATTCAAACAAAATAGAACCATAATTTAAGATTTGAAGGTGTTGATCCAATATTATTGAACTTGTAGCTCTGTTTGATCATGGAAATTGTAAAGTATCTGCTCAGTTGAAGTATAGAGTGCCCGTAAGTGGATTCCTCATAGCGAATCAATGAACTTAATAAATAGTGGATATCCTTGGAAAATTATGTTCAGAACTGGTTTCTACTTTATTTTCTATAATAAAAAATAATAGAAATTAAAAGTTTATTGAAATTGAAAAACAAGAACTAAAATTTCAAAGAAAATAAAGGAAAGCGAAAGGAAATATTAGGTTAAACTACCCAAGAGATGCTATATTTTATATTGTACACATTTTTACATCTTGTTACTCATCCCCAATCCATAAGTGGATAGGGATTATGTGGTAAGAACCACCACATCTTCTCCTTCCCATAGTCTTTGAAATGTACTCTTATGTTAAAGACCCATTATAAATAATAAGATGTGTTCATCCCCCTTGATATTTGTTGAAAATTTTCATCTGGGGGTGGGAGAATAAAATAAGGGGTCCCCTGCTCTACTTCTCTAGGGGGAAAAGTTTCACCAATCCCCTCTAAGTTTTCTTGGGACATCCACAAAAGATGGAAAATTTATTCTTTTTTTTCTTAATCAGAAATCCTCCTCTTCGATTTAAAACATCAAATATTATTCCATAGATAATATCTCAAAATAAACCTCTAGCTCACTATCTTCTCCATAATTTAAACCTTCTCCCTCAAAAACCTCAAAATCATCCTCAACCAGTGAAGAGGGTGTTGTTTCTATAGTGTAACAATAAGGAAATTCAATTAAAATTTTATATTCATAGTGATACAGAAATGAATGATCAAAATGGTTGAAATCCCCCTAAAATAAATTAGATGAAAACACTTATTCTTCATCTATGACCATGTAAAAATAAATTGAATCAGGTTATGAAGGGTTAAAAAAAAATCAGTCACAACCTATTAGATTTATTTTTCATAAGATGAAAAGTTCATCTCTCCTACACGACTCTGGGAAAAAATGTGGAAATTCTTTTAATTGATTAGCTAAAGATTATAATAATTTAAAATTAATGTACTCTTTAAGTTATTGAATATTTTTTTTAAATTAATTTTCAATTTTAGTCTTGAATAGCCTTTTAGTGTTGTAGGAAAAATATCTAACAAATTCATCTAAGGCTGGGTCAAAATTCATTTGTTCTTATTGGGTTTTTGTGTGTTTTCTAGTTAATATTTTTTTGAAAATACTCAATATACTTCCCAATAATGGGTCCAATTGATGAGATGGTTTTTTCATGTGTCGTTATTTACCTCCTACTTTAAATATTTTTATCTCCTAGCTACTACAATATAGTAGCAACCAGGGTTGTCTTCCAATGAGACTGCATTTAAGGGGCTTCTTTCTCATGATTTTTATTATTATTATTATTAACTATACTATTTATAATGGGTATTTCTAAGGTATAAATGGAAATAAAATAATTTATAAACTAATAATCATGAAAATAGTGGAAAAAACAACATCAAATGAAAACTTAAGAGAATTAAAAAATGGTTTAGTGGACTTCCCAAGTGATTCTACTAGATTATTCATTCTTCATTGTGTAAAAATATTTCACTCCATACATTCATTCAACACATATTATAAAATCTCAAAACTATGTTTCTCATTAAGTTTAAAAAATTAAATCCAATGACCAAGATATCAAAAATCAACCTAATTTCTTCAAGAGGTGGTCAAAGTATTTGATGATCATCAAAAACCATTATAGAATCGAACCACTACGCTCATATTTCTTGATCGAGAATTTAGAAGCTTCAACAATGAAAATCAGCCATCAACCTCCTAACTGAACTAACTTAACATTCCACACCCGATGAACAACACATGCTAATCAGCTATGTGACAGTAAAATAGTGTAAGATAAAGTGAAATGAATTTATAGAAAAACAAATATCAAACATCAATCGAATATTAAATAGTCATAATTCCAGATAACATTTATAGTTTGAAATAAAATAATAAAGCTTAGAATGAATCCACCAGTAAAAACCACAAGGTATGAACATAATAAAAACTCATTCAATTATGTCCAGGAAACACAATCGAACTTTGATCTTCATCTCCATGATCAGCATCAGGTCTTTTTCAAGCTCACTGGCTCATCTTTCAATTATTCTCTTTATCTATTTTCTCTGGTGTCTTGAAAAATGACTTGTTATCTGCTCCATTGTCCAGTCTCTTTGCATTGTCTAATTCCTAGAATCTATCTTATTAATAAATCTATCAATTGTATTTTATTTTCTTCCACTTAGTTATAGCCACTACACTACCTATACATCATGAAAGTCAAAATGGAGGGATAATTCCACACCATTTTATCACTACACTATCACTACAACAAAACTCCAAAACTATTTTTTTTTCATCAGACAGTGTTTCATCAATTGATTCTATAAAAAATCATTCTTTTAATTTGTTATTATTATTTTATTATTTTTATTTTCTCTTTTCACTAAATTATTGGCCACCTTTCAAACAATTTTGAATATTTTTCAATAACTATATTCTAGAATGCCTCTATTTCTTGACCTAAACATCTATCTTCTTTAGTAAAAGATATTTCTATCATTGAAGTAACCTCAACATCTGTTATCACACACAATTAATTCCCCCATTTTGAAGACTGAATTTGTGTTGGGTCCATCTTCATATATTCAAATATGATTTAAAAATTGAGTAGCCCTGGAATCATCTTTTCTAAGCTCTGACTAGTCACTCAGTGGCTAAATAACTCCTCAACTCTTCATCCAAATGGACAAAAAACTCACCGCAACTCTTAGAGCAGATTTGGCCTTCTTCGCTAAGGAATTACATCGAGCACCTCATGTGCACACAACCTGATCTGACAACCTCAAAAATGGAGAATCAAGACCCCTATTTACTTAAATATATTGAACCTAAAAACATGAAATCAAAATATCTGGTGGAATTCAGACTTGAGTTCATCAAATTTAGGACCAAAGATCTCAATATAAGATTAAATCGAAATCCTAAATCCTCATCAACCAAAGCACAAAATAAGTCATCTTAATCAATCCTTATGCAACCCATATTGGCCACGATCAGCTCAGGTTCATCTAGCTCACTGGAATCCATGATAATCACCACAATCAAATTCATTTTCCCACACAACTCAATGGAATTCAACATTCATACCAGTCATGATGAGGGGATCAGATCCCAGTTTCAATCAAGATTATAGTTCATCAAATTCATCATTCAACTACCTTGAGAAAAAATAGTCCCTCTAATGTTATTTAATGTAGATAGATATCATATTCATGCCTAGTAAATCAGACTCTCGATGATTGGTTTCAACTTAGTCAATGACAACATCGAGTGAATCCAAGGCAGAAACTCGGATGGATCTCAAGCATGGTTCCAGAACTGATAGCAGTGGGCACCCCTGATCTCAGCAGCAACGATCCTTGGCAAGGTGATTCCATCTTCTCAAATCTAATTATTTTGGCTTCATTAAATTGACCAAGATTCAGTTTAAGTCTTATTCATCAAGCTCATGTCCGAGTTTGGATCCCAACAATTTGACTTCCAAAAGTGAATTCAATCAATGCTCATTGAAAACCACAAATGTTCTCCATCTGATGACAGGTTTAGACGTAGGAGGAAAAATCTCCATCAAGAAGATTCATCAACTGGTTTAAGCTTGAATCCCCTATCATTGACTTGGTTTCATCCTCAACCCTGGATGGCATCCTTCTTCATCATACTCAGCTTCTGGGGGCGTCTTCCAACCTAGATTTACAATGGAGGCCATCAATAGTGGAAGGATCTTCATCGAATTCTCAAATCTATGATTCATAATCAACAATAGGTTTGGATGGATCTCAGTTTGATTCCAAAACCCAAGAACATCGACCTTGATTCAGATCTGGCTTCATCATCTCATGAGCTCGGTTCTAGGGAAATATTGTTATATATTTTTTATATATTTTATTCAAAATATTTATTGTTATAATTTTATTTAAATTATTTAAATAGAGTGTTTTTTCAAATTTGAACCGGTGTGTCTCTCACCAAGAGTTCTATCTTTTTGGGTGAACCAATGCATTCTTTTATCGAAATGGTGAGATTGAAGCGGTGTGTCCCTCACCAAGAGTTGTCTTGTTTCGGTCGAACCAATGTATTCTTTGACCAAACCGGTGCAATTCGCACCATTTCTAATATATAAATAAGTGATGATGAGATCGATTATGTATCAATTAATTTCAATCCTAGAAATTATCCAGAGTTCTCCCAACATCATTGCAGCAGGGAATTCGGAAATTGGTGTTCGATTTTCCCCAAAACTTGGTGAAATCATTGAGGGATACTTCCACTGAGAACCCTACACCATCGACATGGGTGTGGATCAAACCCTTTTGGTCAGTGAATTCAATTCATGCATCAAGGTTCTAATCATCTTATTTTCTGCCAACCTATTTTTCCAACAATCAAAAGGGTTTGAAAAGGCAGAACCTAGAATATGGATTTATCAAATAATCTCTATGACTGCTTCCGCCAAATTCAGACCACTCGAGAGATTTGGGATGCACTCGAATTCAAGTATAAAGTGGAGGAAGAAGGTACCAATAAATCGCACTTTAGTAGAAATGGTAAATTGCATGATTAATAAATCTAAGTTACCATTAAATTTATGGGGCGAAGCTTTATTGGTTGTATGTAATATTCATAATAGGATTGCATCTAGAAAATATAAGTTATCTCCTTATGAAATTTGGAAATTAAGAGGACCTAATCTTTATTATTTAAAAGTGTGGGGGTGTTTAACATTTTATAGAGTTCCTGATCCTAAAAGAACTAAAATTGGACCTAGATAAATTAAAGTTGTTTTTGTTGGATATGAAGAAAATAGCAAAGAATATTGAATTATGGATTTAGGAGCAAATATAATTGTTGAATCAAGGGATGTGGAGTTTTTTTGAAAATAATTTTTATAAAGATGATGTGGAGGAAGTGATTCCTCATATCTGTATTTCATGTACTCCATCTAGTTCAAATATAATAGTAGAGAATTATGATGATTCTCGAGTTGAACCTAAACGAATTACAAGAATTAGGAAGGAGAAATATCTACATCCAGATTTTATTTCTCCTAATTCCATAATTTTTCTTATTGACGGAGATCAAAATAATCAACTTCTGAATAAGTATCCTATGGTTTTGACTATAGAAGATGACCCAAAGACTTATAAAGAGGCCATGTCTTCTAGAGATGTTGCTTTTTGGAAGGAAGAAATTAATGATGAAATGGATTCTATTATAGGTAATAATACTTTGGTTATTATGGATTTACCAAGAGGTTCAAAACCTATTGGTAGTAAATGGGTATTCAGAAAGAAATATGATTCCAATGGTAACATTCAATATTTTAAAGTTAGATTGGTTTCCAAAGGTTTTATACAAAAATAAGGGATTGATTATTTTCATACATATGCCCCTGTAGCACAAATTACTTCAATAAGGATATTATTTGATTTAGCTTCAATTAATCATTTGTATGTTCATCAAATGGATGTCAAAACTTATTTTTTAAATGGAGAATTAAATGAATATATTTACATGTAACAACCCGAAGGGTTTGTTTTACAAGGTATGTAAACTAGTTAAATCTCTTTATGGTCTTAAACAAGATCCGAAGAAATGGCATGAGAAATTCGATTCTATTATTTTATCTAATGGGTTTTTTCATAATAATGTAGATAAATGTGTTTATTCAAAGTTTACAGAAGAATATGGAGTTATTGTGTGTTTATATGTGTATGATATGTTAATTTTTGGAACCAATATGATCGGTATAGTCGATACAAAGAATTACTTATCTTCTATATTTAAAATGAAGGATCTTGGAATAGTTGATACTATTCTAGGAATTAAAGTATGAAAACGTAGTGGGAGTTATTCTTTAAGTTAGTATCATTACATAGAAAAAAAATTTAAATAAATTTGATTATCTTGGTTTCAAGGATTTCAATACTCCATTTGATTCTAGTGTTAAACTTTTTATAAATACGGGTAGAGTTGTAGCACAACTTGAATATGCTAGTGTAATTGGTTCTTTAATGTATGTGATGCATTGCACTACTCCTGATATTGCTTTTGCGGTATGTAAAATGAGTAGATATACTAGTAATACTAGTGTGGATAATTGTAGATGTATAATGAGAATTTTTGGATACTTAAAAAAGACCAAAGATTTATGTTTATACTATAATGATTATCTGGCTGTATTAGAAGGATACACCGATGCAAGTTGTATTACCAGTATTGGTGATAACCAATCCACTTCTGGATGGTTGTTTACTCTTGGAGGTTGTGCTATTTCTTGGGTGATCAAGAAACAAACATGTATTTCACATTCGACCATGGAGTCAGAGTTTATCGCCTTAGCGACATGTGGAAAGGAAGCTGAATGGATTAGGAATCTATTATTGGATATTAGATTGTGGCCTAGTCCGATGCCTCCTATCTCTATCAGTTGTGATAGTGAAGCAACATTATGAAGGGCATATAGTTTCATGTACAATGGAAAGTCTAGATATATAAGTTTAAGACACGATTATGTGAGACAATTGTTACAAGATGGTACCATAACAATTGTTTATGTGAGATCGTGTAAAAACCTTGCGGATCCATTTACAAAATTTCTACCGAGAGAGGTTATTCGTGCAACTAATAAAGAGATGGGGTTAAAACCCATAGAATAAATCATTTCAGTAATGGAAACCCAACACTTTCTTTAGGTAGATCCTAATCAAAGTGTTTAATGGGTAAAAACAAGTTACAAAGATGATTGTTGATATTGACAATTATAACCCCAAATTTTGGTGTCAATATCATCCTTTATGACAAGAGGTTGAGTTTTAAAATCTTAACAAAATATTAAGACTCAATGAGTTATGTTCTATTATAATAGAAGCACATTGTAATATTTTTCCTATGTGAACTTAGAAGTGGTGTCGCTTCTTACAGGAGTCAATGGGTTTACTCCTTAGAGAGTTCATGAAAAGGATATAAGCACATGGCCTTAAAAGTGCTACAAAATGAGATGTTGGATGAAAGTTCATTATATGTATGATTTCTCTGGTTTATCTTAAAGGTTAATAAGTTTAATGTTTCGAAAACTTATAAATCTGATAAAATTTGAGATAATGATACTAAGTAAATGTTTAAACCGAAAGATACCTTTATTATGTATAATGGATCACCTGTGATATGGAGAATTAATATTTATGAATAAAAGTGGGGGATTGTTATATATTTTTTATATATTTTTTTTCAAAATATTTATTGTTATAGTTTTATTTAAATTTTTTAAATAGAGTGTTTTTTCAAATTTGAACCGGTGTGTCTCTGACCAAGAGTTGTGTCTTTTCGGTTGAACCAATGCGTTCTTTGATTGAAATGGTGAGATTGAAGCGGTGTGTCCCTCACCAAGAGTTGTCTTGTTTCGGTCGAACAAATATATTCTTTGACTGAACTGGTGCAATTTTCACCATTTCTAATATATAAATAAGCGATGATGAGATTGTTTATGTACCAATTAATTTCAATCCTAGAAATTCTCCAGAGTTCTCCCAACATCGTTGCAGCGAGGCATTCAGAAATTGGTGTTCGATTTTCCCCAAACCTTGGTGAAATCCTCGAGGGATACTTCCATCGAGAACCATACACCATCGACGTGGGGGGTGGATCAAACCCTTTTAGACAGTGAATTCAATTCACGCATCAATGTTCTAATCATATTATTTTCTGCCAACCTATTTTTCCAACAAATATTAATAGCGGCTCAGCTTAGATTCGATGGAACAAACACAAAGTGTTATTTAACATTTTTCGAGCTTGGATTTGGATTAAGCTCGAATCTTCGATGACCTTGGTTCTTCTCAACAGTGGTGGATGGGGCTTTTCTTCTCGATTAGAGTCTAGAAAGTGGTATCTGGTATGCTGAATTTATCTTACTAGATGCGATCACGACCAGTTATCTGACTAGTATAATATGATTATCTTATGCGTCTCTAATAAAATATATCTTATAAGGGAAATTTTAAAATTTATCTAATGAAGATGAATGAATAAAAACTAATTCTCAAATTCAATGGCACAAAATTATCTCTCACCTGGCCTCAAATTCTCAGAATTTCTAATACGCTGATATGTTAAACAATTCTTGTGATAGTCATTGAAATTATCTTACGTTATCACGAGAAATCAATTGTATTATAAAAAATTCCAAAATTTCTCTAATCATGATATTCTGTTATGCGTGTCCATTCTCCAAATTATCTTATATGTCTCCACTATCGATTAAATCCTCATATCGGCTATTGAAATTTCTCTCAAACCATGTAATAAAAATAATAATAAACTATTAATAAATTTAAAATAAATATAAAAACTAAAATAATATAACAAAGAAATCATTTTCTAATTAATTAAAATAAAAACTATATACAAAAATTTGTTAAAATAACAAAAGATTAAAAATTTAAAACAACCTACTAAAAATAATTAACAAATTAAAAAATTAACAAAATAATGAAAAGATAAAAATTGTAAAATAATTAAATTATAATTCAATTTCGTCAATTATAAAATTATTTAAATAAAATAAAATAAAAACCACACTTTAGTTAATTAATTAATTGAGAAATAAGGAAAATAAAAGCAGAATAAATAGAAAACTAAATTAAAAAACACATAAATTATTATTTTAAAAAAACTTCTTCAAAATTAAATAATAAAATAAAAGTTAAAAAAAATATATAATTAAACATATAATTAAGTAATTTATTGTTTTAACACTGAGTTAACAATAATTATAAATTAATTAATTAAAACATTATCTTAACAAATAAAATACAACTAAATTACATATATTATGTGGAAAATTGGTACCAAAATAAAGCCACATCACATTCCATGCTTAATGTACCACGTGACCCAAGGTGGGCATATTGTTAGATATGTTATATAAGAAAAAATCAAGATTTTAATTATAAATTGAATTAAATAGTTTAAAAATTATTTAAAAATTATGAAAAAAAGGTATTTTAGTATGTTTATTCAATTTAAAAAGTTTTATAAATTAATTAATCATAAAAATTTTAAATTAATTATTACCAAAATCCCCTATTTAATTTTATAAAAATAACTTTATGGATAAGTGGGAACCACATAGCCACCAAATAATTTATACAACAAACACTGTAAGATAATAAAACAACCCAAACAAAACCCACATAAACCAATGGGCCACCCAGATACCGGCCTTGTCTACCTGGATGTCCCTAGAATGAACGTGCTACATCAAAGGTGGGATGATGCAAGGCACACTTTGTTCCAATCGAGGAAACTCACATCAAACCCCACCTCCAGAATCACACTGATGTTAGGACATGAACATTAGCCACCACTGTGAAACACCACTAATCATATACTATAATAAGAATACATCACCATCTCAGACATTGATAAGAAACACTTCCATAATCACCGAACAAAAATAGTCAACCTGTAACATCCTGGACCTAGATTCCACTCAATAGTACCCCGAGCCCGGTTGGTCACATGGCCTCAAGCGCATCTCCCCAAATGCTAGAGGCTTCCAACTAGTAGTGAGGGCCTAGGTGTGTTAGTGGGGAGACTATACCCTCATTAACAGAGTATAGAATAACAGAATATCAATAATATACAAGTAGCGTAAGTAGTAATAACAATCAAACAATAGAACAACTATAGGAATAGATAATAATACTAAAATGGAATCTCATATACAATGACGATGATACATGTTACATGTATCTAATAAAATATCCAAAACATGTATACAAAGAATATATCCAATACATGTAACAAAAGTACAAAAAGTCTAAAAGTATCCAACTAGCATCATGAGCCTCAACTCGGTCTCATGTTCACCTACTCCAAGTAGTAATAAAGAACCTGTATTTGGATTCTTTCCCTTATCAACACCTTCAATAATATAATCTATACGGGTACCCAAAGGTGAACCAAATAGGGTGTGATATATAATCCCAATAGGAAACCACCCAAGGTCAGGTTCCAATCAGTCATTGAATATATATATAACAGAGTGTACGGGAAATAATAATAATAAATCAAGGATTTACTCAAAGGTAAACATCCTATAAATCCAAGTTCTCATTTAAAGTCTAATTGAATTAATAAATTTCATTTATAAGATAAAACTCTAATTTATTAGTCAGACTTGTGTCATTTAATTAATTTTGTTAAATAATTCAATCATATTCAAGTCTCAAGACCTGACGCAAGCCTAAAATCCCCTGTATAATCACAAGAAAAACAGATGCCTAAGCAGACCATCTAAAACATATGATTCAAGACCGAATTCAAGCTTGTGTTTTGGCTTCGCAGATGCACCATTTATATGTTATTTCATTATTTATTCAATTTATAATCAGATTCCATCCTTGGAATCCATAAGTTGGAATCCCATTATCACTCTAGGTATAAAATTACAAACACCCTACAAGCCCATCCATAGAGAACCTCTCAAGAACCCAGGTATCTCTCTATGTGTGGTATAACATCTTGACCACTTAAGTATATCCTTAGCGGTCCACTAAGGGATCTGAAGTATCACCCATGGTATATATGATCAAATTCCATTGAGTCCGTCCTTTTTATTCCATTTGGATTCCAAGTGTCACTCGATGTATAATTGTTAAATCCCCTATGTGTATGTCCTTGGAAAACCAAGTATCACTTAGGCATAAAGGTCAAGTCTCAATGAGTTTTTCCATGACATTCTTCATTTGAATTAATGTATCACCCATGGATTATAAACATTCAATCACAATCAGATTTAAAACATTCATTTATACATGTTATGGTCAAATCAAATGACGTATCATTTCAAACCTCACCCAAGGGTGGATAAATGAATGAAACAAGCTAACAAGGCTTGTATTACAATTACTTACATGGGATTTTCAATTTAAAGAGAAAGGAATACTTAATCAAGAAATTTCATGTCATAGGCATCACTTAACTCACATGGGAATATCAATGTAAATAGTAAAACATGATTAAATAAGAAATGGCATAACAAGGGACAAGGTTCAAGGTCAAAACCATTCCTTACCTTTAATCCATTCCATTTACAATTGATATTTTAATTCAACTCACATATCAATTCATTAATTGAAAACTCAATTATTATTATCAATTCAATTACAATATCCCGTGATCAATGGAAGAGGGCACACCCTAAGGTATCCAAGTCAAAAGCCACCCAATAGGGTCTATCAATATAACCAACACACCCAAAGGGGTGGTTCCATTTAATTTAAGGATCTAAACCTATAAAAAACATAATTAATCCTCTTTAACTGAATAATCCATGCCTAACAATTTAAGGATTCAATTTCATTCAAGGTGATGCCTGTAAATTGGGTGTGCCACACAATAGAAACATATAATCACTCGAATTATAACAAATGGAATGATACCACCTACCATAGGTCCATAGATGGTAGATCCTCCAGTATCATTTCCTAATTTGGGCCAGATCGAGAGAAATATGAAGAATGGATAAAGAACATAATAATAGGAAAAATCATCTTGCACCTAAATAGCACAACAGATATCTAGAAGAATAGAGAATGAATAAAAAGGAATCTAAGACTTACTATTATGGATTCAATGAGATGAATGAACTTAAATTTGGAGATCAAATGGAGAAGTTATCTTGAATCCAATAATAGTCAAGGAGGAGATCTCTCAAGTGGGTTGATTACTATGCGCGAGGAGAAGAAACCAAATTTAGGTTTATGATAGATTTTAATTTAATTTAAAATAATTAAAATTTTCCAAAATATCAGGACTGCATGATTTGGGCGCATGGTTTGTCAAACCGTGCACCAACCGTGCATGGGTATGTACAGGGTAGGGGCACTTGCACAATTTGCTCACATGGTTTGTCTAACCGTGCAAAAACTGTGAAAATATCCTCTGTCAAAACTACAGAGTTGGCCGCATGACTGTGTGGACCAAATCACATGGTTTGGCCTAACTATGTGGAATATTCCTACTCTCTTCCCATACCTTGCATGGTTTTTCAAACCGTGTGGCCTTCCTCACATGGTTTTCACTAACCATGCACCAGGAATTTTTATTCCCAAAAGATGGGTTTTAGGCTTCGAACCAGTCCCAAACACCCCTAGAGACCTCTATGACCCCAACAACATTCGCATTAGGCCACATTTAACCATTTAAACTGAAATTTAATGTAATGTAAATGATTTTTACCTCAAATAAGAATCGAGTTTTTACAAAATCCCCCCTTAAAGTAATTCATACTCGAATTTCTGTCCCAAGGGTGGTGAATCATGATATGAGAACAACTTCAGCCACTATGATCATACATCGGCCTCCCGCTCCTAGGTATCATCTTGGACTTGGTCATGGTTCCATAACACTATTACTAGAGGAACCGACCAGCCTCAGATAACCTTTGTGTTATGATCCACAATACATATAGGAAGATCTTCAAAAGAAACATCAACCTGTAACTCAACCTCATTAATCTAAAAAGAATGAGTTGGGTCTAATTAGTATCATCACAATTGAGAAACATGGAAGACGTTGCGCATATCCTAGTACCTCTAAGGTAACTACAACTGATAGGCTACCAGCCTGAATCTCTCCAGAATCTCAAATGGCCCGACGTACTACGGTGAAATATTACCCTATATCATGATTATCCTATGTTATATCCTTGTTAAAACACATAAGAAAACTCAATCCCTAACCTAAATCTCTTTAGGTCATCTTAAGTGATCGGCGTATGATTTATGACGATATTGTGCAGTAGCTATCCACTTTCGAATCAACGGAACATGTTCTGTGATCTCCTAAACAATACAAGGTCCAAACATAGTTGCCTCTCCTACCTCTAACAAACATAGGGGTGATCATAATGTCCTACCATACAAATACTAATAAAGATCTATCTAAATATTATCCTAAAATCTATTGTTATAGGTGAATTCAACTAGAGGTATATTCCTCTCCCAATAGCCCCCAAAATCTAGGATGCATGCTCACAGCATGTCCTCTAGCACATAAATCATGTGATCTGACTATACACCTATCTGGGGGTGGTATGTTGTGCTTATAAGCACATATTTACCCAACTCCCTCTATATCCCTTATAATAATCATGAAGTAAACTGGGTTTCCCTATCAGAAAAGATGGTATGTGGGACCCTGTGAAGTCGTTCTATTTCACAGATGTATAGCCTCTCACAATCATCAACTGAAAAGGTCTAATTTATAGGTATTACATGTGGGATATTTGTGATCCTATAAAAAACAACCCATGAAACATCATTACCTTGAGGAAACCTCGGTAATCCTGTCACAAAATCCATTGCGATGTCATTCCATTTCTACTCAGGAATGGTTAGCTGTTGTAAAAGTCTGGATGGTCACTGGTGTTATGATTATCTACTAAATGAGGCTAATATTAATTGTTAATATATATAATATTCATGTTATTTATTATTCATATACACAATTTTAGTGCATTTTACACTTTGAACATTAATTCACATTATGATTGTAATTCCCTCTTAAAATGCACTATTACATGGTACATTTTTGAGCACCTCCTAAAATACAAAATCGTCTTGATTTTATTTTCATATGTTATTTTTAGTTATCCCATTTTATAAGTAACAATTAATGATTATGTATCACTTGAAGATTCACAAAGGAAGACCACCAAAATGGGCTTTCATGCCAACACATTCTGGGCAAAGTAAACTGGATAGTATCCTAATAAAGAGACTGTATCGGCCAAGATACAAGACCAATTATTCTCAACATTTAAATTAAGATAGATAAAATCATGGGGTAAATTTCATAAAATAGTTACAAGAGATAATTAGGATGTTTTAATGGAGTTCTAGGCACCCCAATTGGAAGATGAAATTCTGGGCCAGATTCTGGGGCCCAGAAAAATAGACCACCATTTTACACATATCTCGTAAAAAATAAACTATTTTGGGATGAAACTTTACATAATGTTAGGGAACATCCGGAGATCCATTTTATTCTTCTATGTTCCACTCTAATTATTCCATCTAGAATCTCATTTAGGCGCTTCTGTTTGGTGTATGAAATTTGGATGCCACTTCGGGTCAAGGATAAAGAAGTCCACTCTCCCTTACTTTACACCACCCTAGGCCTGCCATAATCAAGTGGGATCCTTTGTACTATTGGTATCTCTACCCAAGCCTCTTGAAATTCCTATTTAAGGTGGTGGTGGTGGAGGATTTTATATCTTTGGTGCTTTATTTCATTGTAATGTTATGCTGCAATTTTGTTGTCTCAAGTTTGTCTTTCACATGTAAGTTGTTCTAATTAATCTTAGTTTCTTAATAAAAGTTCTTCTTATCCTCTTATTATATTATTATTCATATCACTTTGATACCTTTGGCTCAAGGTGTGAATTTATTCACACCAAACCTTGTGAAATTATTCACACAATGGTGGAGTGATCATTTTATTTTTATTGTTTTCATTACTTGTTCAATTCCCCCCCCCCTCATGAGTCTACTTCCCGTTCCCATTGAAACCATAGCATCAATGGAGGGATAATCCACTTATGGTTTTATCCAAGGGAGTATCAAGGGTCTGTATTGGATGTTATTTATCATCCCATTAATTTCTAATGACTTCTTTTAATTGAGGTTTTTATTTGATTATTTTAAAGCTTCTTCGTCCTTGTTGAATTTTAAGGCCACATACTTCAAGTGCTAATACGAACCTTTACCTTGGAGTGATCATAAATTTGATCTTACAAGTGTATAGATGAATAGTATTATGGTGTGTTGGTATTAAACCAGTACTTTATGATGTCGTTTGATCTTCTTGAATAAACCCATATCGAATATAAGAAATTGAAATCGTTAAAAAATAATTTCATCAAGTCCACCCCTTGTAATAACCTAGGATCAACCATTCTCATAATTTGAATTCACTTAAGTAATGTAGTGTTCACTTAAAATTATCTAAAATCAACCCAAATTTGTCCACTTAATAGCCAAAATCATTCCATATAATGTGCGTGTCTATAGGTTTCTTCTTAGGTCTCTGAGATATCAACAACCCAAGCTACTCTACAATTGACCGCTTAACCCTAAAAACTTAGGTAAATTTGGGTGAGACCTAATTTTGGCACCGTTGTTGGGGAACCAAGTAAGTCATCTCGACACCCATTCTATTCTTACCTATTTCTTCTATTCTCGTCTAAATTCTCTTATATTTTCCCTTTCTCATTTTTTTTCTTTTGGCACATGTCTACCTACACCCATGACCAATCAAACCATCTAGTTAGGGTGGATAGTCCTGGGGTTGGGGAGTCAAGTACACCAAGGGAACTCTTTCAATTAGATCCTAACCTTTATAATACTTCAAAGTCAAAAATTGAGCCCATTTCAATGGAAGGTATTCAAAGAAACAAACTCATAAACCCGAGTGGGAACCAAAATGGAAATCCAAATAATGTAGCCCCAAACTTGGGGAATGTATTCGATCAAACCATGAATGACTACCTCACACCAAACTAGACCAATGCACCCTCTTACATTAGTCATGATTCCCTAGGATAATCCCACTATGTTTTCAGACCTCATGTCCTAAACCACCTTCCAACCCTCCATGGGATGGAGTAATAAATGCCATACCTTCATATCAAAGAGTTTAACGACATTGTTGAAACCATGTGACCACCACATCAACTTGAGTCAGCAAAGATGGGGATTTTTCCTTTCTCACTAAATTATCAAGAAAATAATTGGTTAAACAATTTGATACCTGCATCAATCCACTCCTGGGACCAATTGAAAAGATAATTCTATAAAAAATACTTCCCACATCACAAAACAATTGCACTTAAAAAGAGTATCCAAAACTTTTTGAAAAAGAAGGGGAGTAATTTCACGAAACATGGAAATGGTTAAAAGAAACACACTAAACATGGTTCCACACCATGGTTTTTCTATTCTTGAACAAGTGATAATTTTCTATAAAGGTTTGGGTCTGGGAAACAAACAATTCATTGACATGATGTGTAATGGGACCTTCAAAAACAAATCCCCAAATAATGCTTACGAGTATCTAGAAATCCTTTCTAAACAAAATCAAACATGGGGAACATCACCTTACTATGAGAAGCCACCCAAATCTAGTGTAATTCACACACTTAAGGAGGAGGAAAGCCTTAGGGTGAAACTTGCAGCACTCACTGGTAAGGTTGAAGATATAAACCTTAGGAAAATCCATGAAATCCAAACTGTAGACCCCATTTGAACAATTTGTGACAAACATGGCCACAAAACAGACAACTACCCAATCATTACATCCATCAAGGATGTTATTCTAGGAGGACCACCTGCTGAAGTCAATTCCCTAAACTTACAAAATCCCCAATACCAAAACATATTCAACCCAAGGTATAATGACCACCCAAGTTTCCGCTGGAAAGATAACCAACAACCTAGCCAACCACAAGGACCAAACCCCTACCCTACAAAAAATTTCCAAAACCATAACCAGTTACAACCACAACCAGCCCAATACCAACACCCTCCTGTCCAATACCAACAAACCATCAAACAACCCATGAAACAACCAATCCAACAACCAAAGTATCCTCCTGGGATAAACCAACCAGCACAAGCCCCTACTCAATCTATCCATCTTCCAATCCTTGAGCAGTTGTGTAAACAAATGGAAAAAATGAACTTAGAAGTCTCATCCCTTAAACATGAACTAAAAAACATTAAAACTGGGAAGGAACCCATGCCTACTCAGGTGGTATCATCCTCAACTTTAATGGGAGAATCCAGTTACACACAAACCTCTCATGAACAACTCAAAGTAGTGAATGTTTTAAGAAGTGGGAAATCTATTGAGAAACCTAAAAAAGCCATTTCAGAACAATTAAAAGCTTCAAAAATTCATGAAAATGATGAAGAACCACCCATTGATTCTGAAAAACCCAATGAGAATGTGAAGAAACTACAAACACACCAAACAATCAAACAACCTGCTCCCTTCCCTCAACGCATGAGAGGAAAATCTAAACTATAAATGAATGAAACTTTGAGGGAAATATTCTCTCAAGTTAATTTGAACATCCCCCTTCTAAATACAATCCAAACCATTCCTACCTACTCAAATTACCTTAAGGACTTGTGCACTTTTAAAAGGAAATTTTCACATAAAAACCAAGTCCTTTTGGATGCTAATGTGAGTACCACCATTCAAGGGACCATTCCTCCAAAGTTGAAAGATCTAGGATGTCCATACATCAATTTTGAGATTGGAGAGAACAAAGTTGTCAAATACATTTGTGATATGGGAGATGGTGTGAACCTCATTTCTTATTCCATGTATTGTCATTTAGGGCTTGAATAACTCCAACCCACATTTTTCACTCTTCAACTTGCTGATCATAGTGTTCGAGTTACTAAGGGGATCTTAAAGGATGTTTTGGTTAAAGTAGAAAATTTAATTTACCCAGATGACTTCATTGTCCTTGAAAATCACCCAAGATTAGGTCCTAGGGAGCAAACCCCCATCATCCTTGGTTGTCCCTTCTTAGAAACAATCAACTTAGTCATCCCAGTTCTAAATGGGAACCTGACAATAACCTTCGAGAACATGAGTCTAGACTTGAACATATGCAATGAAAACTCTCAAATTGGGGATGATGAAGAGATTTATGAGGTTAATTGTATTGTTAGTGTTGATAGTGAACTCAAGGAACATCAAGGAATTACTGAAGGATGTTTAAGTCAAGAAGAGATTGATTTTCTTTGTTCACGTGAGGGAAATTTGTCTACTTGGATTGAATATCTTTCAGATATCTCTATTGATGATTTTCTAGAATCAAAAATCAATGATACCATGGGTGAAATCAATAACATTGAGTCCATACCCATTCATGACACTGCTCTAGATAATTTAGTGGATAAAAATTATATTCACAAGGAACCAATTCTTCCAAGAAATCTGAATAAAGAAAATGAGTTCAATATAAAGTCTCATCCTTTATTGGAAAGTGATAACAAATATGATCTCGAATTTAAGGTCTTAACTTCATCACTCAAGTATGCATTCTTAGGGGAAAATCAAGCCTTTCCTATTGTCATTTCTTCCTCTCTTAAAGCCAATCAAGAGATGATGCTTCTGGATATCCTAAGAAAGCATAAGAAAGTAATTGGATGGACCCTTTCTGATATTCCTAGGATTAGTCCACTCATTGGAACTCATAGGATTGTTCTCAAATCTGAATCCAAACCATTTCATCAACCTCATTAGATACTCAATCAAAATCTTATGGATGTGGTAAGGAAAGAACTTATTAAGTTATTGAAAGCGGGTATCATCTACCCCATAGCTGAGAGTGAGTGAGTAAGACCAATTCAAGTTGTCCCAAAGAAAGATGGAATTACTATGATCACCAATGAGGATGGTGACCTTCTCCCCACAAGGGTCAATAGTGGATAGAGAGTCTGTATTGACTATAGGAATCTCAACTCTTGTACCAAGAAAGACCATTTCCCCTTTCCCTTTATTGATCAAGTCCTCGAGCGAGTGGCGGGTCATCAATTCTATTGCTTCCTAGATTGATTCTCAGGGTATAATCAAATCAAGGTATCCTTATAAAATCAAGGAAAAACAACTTCCACTTTTCCATTTGGAACTTTTTCCTTCAAGCATATGCCCTTTGGGTTATGTAATGCTCCTGGTACCTTCCAGTGGTGCATGATGGGAATCTTCTTGAACATGGTAGGGGATTGTTTAGAGGTCTTCATGGATGACTTCTCCATCTATGGGGATACTTTTGAGGGATTCCTTATGAATGTTGAAAGGGTTTTTTCAAGATTCAAGGATAAGAATATCATCCTAAATTGGAAAAAATGTCATTTCATGGTAAAGGAAGGACTTGTTCTAGGCCATCTAGTATCTGGTAGAGGGATTGAAGTTGATAAAGCTAAGGTATATATCATTCATCACCTTCCCTCTCCTAAAAATGTTAAGGAATTTATGTTCTTCTTAGGATATTCAGGATTCTATAGAAGGTTTATTAGGAATTTTAGCTCTATTTCTCAACCACTTTGTGCTCTTTTGGTGAAAGATGCTCTATTTTTATGGACAAAAAGCTATGAGGAATCATTCTATACACCCAATTCATCTCTTATATCTCCACCTATCATGCAAGATCCAAATTGGAAACTTCCATTCGAACTCATGTGTGATGCGAGTGACTTCGTTGTTGGAGTAGTATTAGGTCAACGGTGTGAGAAAACTCTATGCATCATTGTTTATGAAATAAAATCACTAAATGATGCACAAATCAACTAAACCGCTACTGAGAAAGAGTTTCTTACTGTTGTATTTTCTTTAGATAAATTCAGGTCCTATCTCTTATGATCACCCATCATTGCCTTCACTGACCATTCAACCCTAAAATACCTTTTTCAAAAATAGGATGCCAAGGATAGATTGATCATGTGGGTCCTTCTTCTTCAAGAGTTCAATTTAACCATTAAGGATAAAAAGGGTGTTGAAAATTATGTATCTGATCACCTCTCTAGGATGGAATTCAAAGACAAATCACATCACCTTTCAGTGTCTGACTCATTTCCTAATGATTACCTCTATTCTATGAGTGATTGCTCGTGGTATGCTGACATAGCAAACCACTTGGTTATGGGTGACATTCCAAAATTTCTCGTGACCCAAACTAAGAGGAAATTCATTTCTGATGTCAAACACTATGTGTTTTATGATCCTTACCTATTCAAGTTCTGTCCTAATCAAATCATTATGATATGTGTTCTTGAGTCTGAGAAAGAGTCCATTCTAATATTTTGTCATGCAGAGGCATGTGGAGGCCACTTTTCCATAAAGAAAACCACTACAAAGGTCCTCCAAAGTGGTTTCTACTGGCCCAACCTCACTAAGGATTCCTTCCAATTATTCAAAAGTTGTCCTCAGTGTCAAAAATTAGGATCCATTACAAAAAGGAATAAAATTCCCCTCACTCCCATTCTGGTCATTGAAATCTTTGATTGTTGGGGGATTGATTTCATGGGACCCTTCCCAAACTCTAGGGGATACCTCTACATTCTCTTAGCTATTGATTATGTCTCAAAATGGGTTGAGGCCATTCCCAACAAGTCCAATGACCATCATGTTGTGATTTGATTTCTGAAAGAGCACATATTTTCTCAATTTGGAATTCCTAGGGCTATAATCAGTGATCGAGGAACCGATTTCTTCAACCACCCATTTTCTTCACTCATGACTACGTATGGGATTTTTCATAAAGTTTACACTATGTACCATCCTCAAACCAATGGTCAAACTGAGTTAGAAAATAGCGAGATTAAGCAAATTTTTGAAAAAACTTTCAATCCCTCTAGGAAAGATTGGTCTGAAAAACTCTTGGATGCTCTTTGGGCATATCATACATAATTAAAAACCATCCTAGAAATTTCACTATATAGGTTGGTTTATGGAAAAACATGCCATTTACCTATTGAAATTCAGCATAAGGCATTTTGGTCAATCAAAAAAATGAATTTCTACATTTATTTGGATGAAGAAAAGAGGAAATTAGATCTTAATGAAATTGTGGAACTTAGGATGAAGGATTATGAAAATTCAAGGATAAATAAAGCTAGAGTTCAATCCTACCAATCTAGGAATCTCAAAGTTAAACACTTTGAACCTGGAAAATTCATGCTCTTGTAAAGTTTGAAACTTCATTTACACCCAGTAAAGTTAAGGTCTAGATGGTCAGGTCCATTCATAGTGAATTATGTATACCCCCATGGGGTAATAGAGATTCAGGATCCCACAAGTGGTCACATTTTCAAATTCAATGGTGATAGGTTAAAACCATTCATAGAATCATTCAATAAATAGGAAACAGAGGTTGAGTTAACTGATCCAACCTATAAACCAAGAAAAAATTGATAGATTTAGGATCCATGTCGAGCTAGCGACGTTAATCAAAAGTGCTACACATGAGGAAACCCGTGGTTTTCATGTTTCCAATATTTTTGAATCATATTTATTTTTCAAATAGGATTAATAAATAAATTTTATATTTAAAAAAAATATTTAACTCTTAATATGATAGTACCATAGACTGTTGACCTGTTCTTCTATTATGAGTATGGATGGGTATGAAAAGGGAGCACCAAATTCATCTGTGTCATGTGGTATGATCCTTGAGTAATACTGATAAAACACTATTTTATTGAATATTTTATTGATAATAAATGATATAATTTCCTCACATTGTGTTAAATATGTTTATTTATAAAATATTTGGGATTTGATCATTCATTTGAAAATTTGGTGAAAATTCCAGTTTTACCCTTAATAGTGCACTGTATTATTTCGAAGATAAATATTTTTATATTTATTATTTGAATTTGAAATTTTGTAAAAGTGTTCCTAACTTAATTATCTACAACTTTTATTCAGGACACTAAAGCTAAAGAGTTAATTTGGTTGTTGAAATTGGGCCATGAAGTCAAAGTTGGGCTGGGCTCGCCAGAATGGAGAAGGTTCTGTATTTGGGCCATAGCCTCTACATAAGGGCTTGTATTGAGCCCAAATTTTGAGGAAAGCTCGGGGACATGATGTGGCACAAATCATCCTTCTGGAAGGCCGGTCAATTCACGCGTTTTGGAGGTCAAATTGGCGGTGCAAGTTTCATTAAAATATTTGGTCGAGATTTTGCATTCACACTTGAAACCACTTTAAACCTAGCCTCCCCTCCACTCTATAAATTAGTGATTTTCTCATTTGGAGAGGCTGGTTCGTGCATTGGGAGATTGGAGGCAGAGGAGAATTGGTTTCAACCAAATTCTCCAACCATTGTAAGAGAGGTAGCTCTTGAAGCAAGGATCCTCTCATCGAAGCCTCCTTCTCTCCTTCATGTTGTAATTGTTTTGTTTGTGTAATAAACTTCTTTGTTCTTCTTTTATTTCTTATCTTTTCCTCTGTTTTATTTAAATTTATTCTTCTCTTAATCTTCCTCTTGGGGCTGGAATTCTTGAGTAGAAGCGATATTGGGTTATACCCATTATAAACCTTTGCACATGCAAAACGCTTCTACGATGATTACGCCACCCATGGAAGAGTAATTTTTAGTGATCGATCTATCTTCTACCCTCTTCATTTAATTATTTTGAATCATTGAGCCTACTGTAATTCACTTAATATGATCCATGAATTATGTTTTTAAATTTTAAGAAACTAAGCAATCAATTGAACAATTAATACAAAAACACGCGAGGTCGAGATTTTGTGTAAATTGTGAGAGTGCGAGCTTAATCGGTAATACAAGACCACTTGGGATAAATTTGTAGAGTTCAAATATAATCCCTAAACACAACTCATCCTCATTTCCAGAATGGATTTGTGCTCTAATTAACCACTGACCATAAGCTAACCTTAGAACAACAATCAAAGCAGGGTTCTGCGATTGCATGTTCCGAAGCTAGCCTAGGGTTTAAGTAATTCCATCTTTGTGGTTAAGTTAACTCTTGTAGGGTTCGAGGGTTAACAAATTAGAGGATAATAATTAAGTGGATATTCATTTAAATGATAATGATTAATATGTAAATGAAGAGGTAGAGTTAGATCGATTACGCCTTTTAAAATATTTTCTAAAAAAAAAACATCTTCTTGTTGTGTTATTTTAATCGGAATTCATTTCAAAACTAAAAACAAAAAAAATACAATCTTCTTCCAGCAAACTTCTTCTAGATTCATAAACTATAAACAACCCCCATCCTTTTCTAGTAGTGTTTTTATTCTCTTTTATTTAATTTTTATAATACCTCTAATAAGATGTTTTAATCCACTTCCTCCTTTGAGAGACGACCTTGGTTAGCCCCCTATGCTACATCAAGTAAACTAAACATTAGCTTCATAGAGTGTTGTGCTTTGAGTTTTATCCAACGTAACTCACTTTTGAAGTTCTTTTGAGAGCGCGTGCGACAACGCTCTTTCAAATTGGCGCCGTTGCCGGGGAATGATCGAACATGTCCAAGGAATGATCGAACATCACGCACACATGAAGGGTAGGGTAAGGATGAAATGATGTCTACCTTAGATCTATCAACCTCTATCCCATGTTTTGACACTACATGCCCTAAGACAATGCCATTCTCTACCATGAAATGACACTTTTCAAAGTTCAGGACTAGATTCTTCTCAATACAACGATTCAACACATTTTCCAAACTACTTAGACATTCATCAAATGAAGATCCATACACTGTAAAATCATCCATAAATACCTCCATGCAGGTCTCAATAAAATCAGAAAAAATACTCACCATGCATCTCTGGAAGGTACCTGGGGCATTGCAAAGTCCAAATGGCATCCTCCGATAGGCAAATGTCCCAAAGGGACAGGTGAATGTAGTCTTCTCCTGATCCTCCGGAGCTATAGGAACCTGAAAATATCCAGAAAATCCATCCAAGAAACAATAGTGTGTCTTCCCAGCTAGTCTCTCAAGCATCTGATCAATAAATGGGAGGGAACCTTTTAGTTTAGTAATTTCAATTGTTTTCCTGTTAAAAAAAAAACCAAAAAACAAAAATTGTGTGTTTTTCAAAATTTGTGTGTTTATTTTACAATTTTCTGTGTGTTTTTGAAACTTTTGAGCTGAAATGATTCTCATCACCATTTTTAAATCCATATCAATAAGTGAAACAATTTACCCCTTGAAACTAAGCTTAAATGAATGCTGAAATGACTTTGTTTCAAGTTCAAATATTTAGTAATTTCATGCAAAGTACGCTGAATTTTGAATCCCATGCCAATCTCACTGTCTTTATATTTGAAATCACTTTCCTGTGAGGCTTCTAAACCATTATTTTCATATTCTTTACATTCACCTCACTTCTTGAGAGAGCCAAACCATACTTGATTTAACCAGAATTTGATCTATTCCTGTCAAAACTTGAGGGTTTGAGGTACTTGTGTTTAAATGATTGAGGCATTTGTTTGGTATTAAAACCCCTATTTCAAATAATCCTTTTTTATAATGGCCTACCTTGAATATTTAATCCTTGTAGCCCTTAGAAGCCATGCACAGCCTGTTAGGTTAAGCCACATTACAAGCCAATTTTCCCTATCCAACCAACTCTTGAAGTGAAATTGCATAATCTAGTTGAGCTTAAGTGTGGGGGAAGCTGTCTTGTGTTGTGCCACCACATTATGTGATACTTTGGGTGGAAAATTAAATTCTGAAGAGATGTGTTTGCTGCTAAAGAAAGTCATTATATTGAAAGCTGTGCCTTTTCTGGAGCTTTCATGACAAGTGAAGCTGTGCCTTTTCTGGAGCTTCTAATTGAGGTGGAAAGCTGTGCCCATCTGGAGCTTTCAAGAAAATCATGTTTTAGAAGATTGACATTTTTTATGATGAAATGATGAATGGTGTAAACCTTTCATGACTTTTCATGATGATGGAGCTGAATTGATACTATGGGGATTGAAGAGAAGACCATATTTAAGTGAAAATTAGATTAATGCAATTTTGCTTTAAAAGAGTCAAGCCCTCCTCATTCAGCCTCAGAGTTTTTCACATCTTAATCCTACCAACCGAAAGCCACAGAACAACCCTGAAAAGTCCTCATGATAAACATATGTCCTTGACTCACATCGGGTAGCGATGTAGGAATCTATCAAGCCTATGGTGACCCTTGTATGAGTTTGGATGAGAAAGACATTGCAAAAAAATTGATATTTGAGTGATGAGAGAAAATTCAAGCGAGGTAAGTGTTTTGTGCATGGGTGGATAAATGAAGTGGAAATATATTGAATGATATAAATGGAGAACCTGAAATAAGGTTTTTTATGAGGCATGATATCTTTTTTATTCTTGGTGTGAAATTGATTGATCTTAAAGATATGTGTTTTAAAATTGGTTTTGATTTGATATTGATGTTTACTTGATATGAGGTTTTGCCCAGGTGTGCAAAAGGGTAAGTGTGGGGGAGTTGATAAAACACTATTTTATTGAATATTTTATTGATAATAAATGATATAATTTCCTCACATTGTGTTAAATATGTTTATTTATAAAATATTTGGGATTTGATCATTCATTTGAAAATTTGGTGAAAATTCCAGTTTTACCCTTAATAGTGCACTGTATTATTTCGAAGATAAATATTTTTATATTTATTATTTGAATTTGAAATTTTGTAACAGTGTTCCTAACTTAATTATCTACAACTTTTATTCAGGACACTAAAGCTAAAGAGTTAATTTGGTTGTTGAAATTGGGCCATTAAGTCAAAGTTGGGCTGGGCTCGCCAGAATGGAGAAGGTTCTGTATTTGGGCCATAGCCTCTACATAAGAGCTTGGATTGAGCCCAAATTTTGAGGAAAGCTTGGGGACATGATGTGGCACAAATCATCCTTCTGGAAGGCCGGTCAATTCACGCTTTTTGGAGGTCAAATGGGCGGTGAAAGTTTCATTAAAATATTTGGCCGAGATTTTGCATTCACACTTGAAACCACTTTAAACCTAGCCTCCCCTCCACTCTATAAATTAGTGATTTTCTCATTTGGAGAGGCTGGTTCGTGCATTGGGAGATTGGAGGCAGAGGAGAATTGGTTTCAACCAAATTCTCCAACCATTGTAAGAGAGGTAGCTCTTGAAGCAAGGATCCTCTCATCGAAGCCTCCTTCTCTCCTTCATGTTGTAATTGTTTTGTTTGTGTAATAAACTTCTTTGTTCTTCTTTTATTTCTTCTCTTTTCCTCTGTTTTATTTAAATTTATTCTTCTCTTAATCTTCCTCTTGGGGCTGGAATTCTTGAGTAGAAGCGATATTGGGTTATACCCATTATAAACCTTTGCACATGCAAAACGCTTCTACGATGATTACGCCACCCATGGAAGAGTAATTTTTAGTGATCGATCTATCTTCTACCCTCTTCATTTAATTATTTTGAATCATTGAGCCTACTGTAATTCACTTAATATGATCCATGAATTATGTTTTTAAATTTTAAGAAACTAAGCAAGCAATTGAACAATTAATACAAAAACACGCGAGGTCGAGATTTTGTGTAAATTGTGAGAGTGCGAGCTTAATCGGTAATACAAGACCACTTGTGATAAATTTGTAGAGTTCAAATATAATCCCTAAACACAACTCATCCTCATTTCCAGAATGGATTTGTGCTCTAATTAACCACTGACCATAAGCTAACCTTAGAACAACAATCAAAGCAGGGTTCTGTGATTGCATGTTCCGAAGCTAGCCTAGGGTTTAAGTAATTCCATCTTTGTGGTTAAGTTAACTCTTGTAGGGTTCGAGGGTTAAAAAATTAGAGGATAATAATTAAGTGGATATTCATTTAAATGATAATGATTAATATGTAAATGAAGAGGTAGAGTTAGATCGATTACGCCTTTTAAAATATTTTCTAAAAAAAAACATCTTCTTGTTGTGTTATTTTAATCGGAATTCATTTCAAAACTAAAAACAAAAAAAATACAATCTTCTTCCAGCAAACTTCTTCTAGATTCATAAACTATAAACAACCCCCATCCTTTTCTAGTAGTGTTTTTATTCTCTTTTATTTAATTTTTATAATACCTCTAATAAGATGTTTTAATTCACTTCCTCCTTTGAGAGACGACCTTGGTTAGCCCCCTATGCTACACCAAGTAAACTAAAAATTAGCTTCATAGAGTGTTGTGCTCTGAGTTTTATCCAACGTAACTCACTTTTGAAGTTCTTTTGAGAGCGCGTGCGACAACGCTCTTTCAAATACCTTACCCAAGAATTTAAAAAGAAGACAATTTATCATTATCTCATTTTATTTTTATATGTTTGTAGGTTAAAATAAAAATAAAATATATATATAAAAAAATTAAAAGGACACATCGTAGGTCGTGGGGAAAACCCCTGTAGGTTCCGGGCACAATAGAAGCGCATTGGTGGGTTTGCCCAACTTTAATTTTAACGTTAAACGAAGTTTAATCCGAGATCCGTCGCAATATAAAATGTCGGATCTTCAAAATAAAAAAAATAACGGAAAAAGAAAAGAAGAGTCCCGGAACCCTCGAGATAGGATCATCATATGTTGGTTACAATTAATTTAATTAATTCATAAGAATTACCTCGATGGAATTCTTTCTTCGTTCATGCCTACGGTAACGATCCTGTGATCCCTCGTTTCATTGTAGAATCCAAATGCAGGATTCCTCTAGCGATGATCCACACGTGCTCCACGTATCTCCGAACGTCGCCGAATGGAACTCCGGGTGCTAGCACGATAGAACCTTCGCTTGCGATGTCCGTCTTCGATCGCCTTGATCCGGTGGAAGATCTTGCTTTCGTAACTTGAAATCGTTCTTGGTGGAAAGGGAATTCTCTCTTAGCTTGAGAGTGTTTCCAAATCTGTTGTGCACAACAATGGCTAACCCTCATGAGAATAATGTAATTGGGATTTATAATACTTAGAATAATAAAATGAATTAATTGCCCAAAAGTATTTAATTATTTCATTTAATTCTTAGTAATACCCCATGTCATAATAATGACAGTTGACCATAATTATTACTTGACATGCATCCAATGTATCACATTTAATATCATTTAATTAAATAAACAATATTTTCTCATGAATCCCGAAAAAACAAACTACATGGCGTGTATGTATAAACATACACGGCGTGTACTTTTATTTTTCCAGTTTTATTTATTTTCCTCCACCTCATTTATTAGACCTTGAGTAAAGGCTATTTATTTCTTAAATAAATGTAACTGTATTACTCGCTAATAAATACATATTATTTTGCCCATAATATATTCTCTCGAATAACTAGTGTCGAAATAAATGCGATCAGACATCCTTGAATAATTATTAAACCACAATCGGGAATAATCTTTATTCAACTTGTTAAATTAATAATTAACTGAGATACATGGACACACTTAGTGTGTGACCCTCTAGGCCTCTTTCTCAGTGGAATTAGGCAGAGCCTGCCTAAAGTCCAAGGTTAGTGTCTAGCAACACGCCAAGGCACCCATAGAGAAAGAATTTAACGCTGCAATGACGTGTCACCTCCTATGAATGCTTACCGTGTAATATAATCCCTTTGTCTCGATATCTCTAATCAAGCGGGTTGCATGCTAGTGTCATCAACCCATGTGCTCGATTATTCTTTCTTTGACTTCTCGGAACTAAACTCACCCATACCTTACCATGGACATGGATTTATTTAGGCTATATCAATTCCATCAAAGGGCCTAAGATATCTACTTCCGTTATGGAACAGAAAGGACAAATCCTTTCTCACATTATCTATTAATGCAGTATTACTCATGACGCACCCAACGTATCCTACCTCGCTGCGAACAGTGTGTCGTTACAGTTTTCATCAATACATCTAAGTGCGCGAGTTGTAATACCCATTAATAATAATCTTAAAGTCTAAGTATTGATACACACATCCGCAGATAGGAACATCCAATGACACCATGAAATGTGAATTTCCTACTGGCGGGTCTCGTTCTCATAATATCCTCCTGGATATTACCAAGGGTGAACACTACGAGAAGGTGACTCAAATTTGTATGAGTCCTCACCCCTAATGACCTATATTATTTGTGTCCCTCAAATAATATCATCCGGCCATAGAACATATATGCAAGAACAATGTTATGGCACTTCTGGGTTCTCATCATAGCAGGGATCCGCTATGACCCTTTAATGCAACAACTGTCCTTAGGACATTATCACATGCATTGTCACGCAGAAGAACAATCAAGATGTGATAAGGCTTATATTAATTAATAAAGTACAAAGTAGTTCGTTCTAGGCCACCAACTCCAACAGACTCCCACTTGGACTAGATCCAACTGCTAACAACCTTTAACCAGCTAGCTCTCACATGATATTCATGCTTCTGCTGAGATAGGCCTTTAGTCATGGGGTCCGCCACGTTCTCTTTCATGGACACTCTGCTCACTACAACTTCACCCCTCTGATAGAAATCCCTCAAGAGGTGATACTTCCGGAGTATGTGATTTGTCCGTTGATGTGACCTTGGTTCTTTTGCAAGAGCCGCCACTGTAGTATTATCACAATACAATGTAATGGGATCTTTATTTCTAGGCACCACATCAATATCCTGGACAAAGTTCCAAATCTAGACGGCTTCCTTGGCTACATCAGAAGCCGCTATATATTCGGACTCTGCTGTATAATCGGCGACAACTGGCTGTTTTGAACTCTTCCAGCTCACAGCTCCTCCATTGAGACAGAAAACATATCCAGATTGTGACTTTAGATCATTCTGATCTGTCTGAAAACTAGCATCAGCATACCCTCTGATGACAAGCTCCTCGTCTCCTCCATACACTAGGAACATATCCTTAGTTCTTCTCAGATACTTAAGGATAGTCTTAACAGTAGTCCAATGTTGTTCTCCTGGATCTTCTTGATATTTGTCTACCATGCTCAGTGCATAGGCAACGTCAAGCCTAGTACATAACATGGCATACATAATGGATCTGATAGCTGAGGCGTATGGGATCTTGATCATCCTATCTTTCTCTTGTTGTGTCTGAGGACACATTTTCTTAGAAAGATGTAAGCCATGTGACACTGGAACCAATACTCTCTTGGATTGTTCCATACTAAATCTATTTAGTATATGGTCAATGTATGTACCCTGACTTAGTCCAAGCAGCCTATTGGATCTATCATGAATGATCTTGATCCCTAGAATGTAGGCTGCTTCACCTAAGTCTTTCATGGAGAAGCACTTGTTCAACCATTCCTTAACTGACTATAATGATGGTATGTCGTTTCCAATAAGCAATACGTCATCAAAATATACTACTAGGATAACGACCACATTCCCATTAAACCGCTTATGAACACATGGCTCACATTCATTCTTAATGAAACCAAATTCCTTTATGGCTTCATCAAATTGAATGTTCCATGACCTGGATTCTTTCCTCAATCCATAAATGGATTTATGCAACTTGCAAACCTGTTTGGCTTCTCTTGGTGTCACAAACCCTTCTGGTTGTGTCATATAGACATCTTCCTAAATGTTCCCGTTAAGGAATGATGTTTTGACATCCATCTTCCAAATCTCGTAGTCATGGTAAGCTGCTATGGCAAGTATGATTCTTATGGATTTAAACATGGAAACTGGCGAGAAGGTTTCATCATAGTCAATTACTTGATGCTGTCTGAATCCTTTAGCCACTATCCTTGCTTTATAGGTGCTAACTTGACCTTCCATGTCCAGATTTCTCTTGAATACCCATTTTTATCCAATAGTCTTTACATCAACTGGCTCATCGACCAGAACCCAAACTTGGTTCTGATACATGGAATCCATCTCAGAATTCATAGCTTCTAGCCATCTTGTAGCTTCTGAGCTTTCTACTGCTTCCTTGTAGGAGAGAGGCTCATCATTGTCCAACAATAATGATTCACTATCCTCGGTGACTAGGAAACCAAATCTCTCTAGTTCCCTTACCTCTCTTGAGCTCCTACGTAGTACTTGTGTTTTTGGAACCTCTTCCATGGGGACCTGTGGAACTTGTTCCTGTACCAACTCTTGTGTATCTTGAGAATCAACTTCATCGAAGTCAATCTTTCTCCCACTATCCTTCTTGAGGATGTGCTCCCTCTCAAGAAAGACGGATTGTCTGGCGACAGTCACTTTCTTGTCCTGAGGGTTATATAGGTAATATCCTTTCATTTCTTAGGATATCCTATAAAGATACACTTTGTGCCCTGTGGTGCTAGTTTGTTGCTTGAGAAGGCTTTAACAAACGTCTCGTATCCCCATACACGTGTATGCGACAAAGTGGGTTTCCTTCCATTCCATAACTCGGATGGAATTCCATTTGTATCCTTAGTTGGTACTCGGTTTAATGTGTATGATGCAGTTTGTAATGCATATCCCCAAAAGGATAATAGAAGATCTGCATGACTCATCATCGACCTCACCATGTCCAACAAGGTGCGGTTCCTCCTTTCACTAACACCATTCCACTGTGGTGTATAAGGAGGAGTGAGGTGAGATAGAATCCCAGACTCCCGTAGAAGATCGATGAACTCTTGGTTCAGATATTCTCCACCTCGATCCGATCGAAGCTTCTTTATCTTCTTACCAAGCTGATTCTCTACTTCATTCTTGAATTCCTTAAATTTCTCTAAGGATTCTGACTTATACCTCATTAAGTAGACAAATCCGTATCTACTCAAATCATCAGTAAAAGTAATGAAGTAAAAATATACACCTCTAGCTTCTACTGGAAAAGGTCCACATACATCCGTGTGTACCAATCCTAGAAGCTCTGTGGCCCTTTCACCCTGTCCACCAAAAGGCGTCTTGGTCATTTTACCTTGTAAACAAGTGTGACACCTATCAAGTGGTTTTAGCTCAGTAGAGTCTAAATAGCCATCTTGACAGAGCTTTGTCAAGCGCTTCTCATTTACATGACCAAGGCGGTGATGCCACAACTGGGTGATGTATGAGTCATGTGGGTTTGTTTCGTTATTGATTGCTAACACTTTGTTTTCGTAATTTAATACATACAAACCATTATTCAAATGTGCCATACCATAACATACGTTGTTCTTATAAAAGAGACAACCCTTATTTCCAAACATGAAAAAAATCCATCCATATCCAAACAAGATACAAAAATTATGTTCTTGGTAACACTAGGCACAAAATAACAGTTATGTAAAACCAAAATCATTCCAATCAACAATGAGAGGTGGTAGTAGCCAATAGCCAATGCAGCCATCCTTGCGCCATTGGCAGCTCGAAGATCCACCTCTCCTCTGGCGATCTTTCTAAATCTACTTGGTTCCTGCATTTGAATACAGATGTGAGCCCCACATGCTGTATCTAATACCCAATGTGTAGAAATAGAAATATTGCACTTGATAAAAAACACACCTTTAGCATCCCCATGCTTCTGGGTGCAGTTCCTCTTCCAGTGGCCCTTCTTTATACATGCAAAACACACTGCCTCCCGTTCCTTTCCCTGACTCTGGATCTTCCCCTTCTTGGAGGGACGGTGCTCGGGGGCTTCAGACCATTTATAAGTCTTTGGACCCTTTTCCATGTCCTTCCTTTTCTTGTTCACCATAAGGACCACGGGTTTGTCACGCCCCATGTCCTTATCTACCTGGAGAATCAAGGTCAGAAGCTCCGATAGACTCTTCTCATTGCCATGCATATTATAGTTGACAATGAAGCTAGAGAAGGTCTTGGGCAGTGATGATATGATGAGATCTGTATGCAACTCATCCGTGAATTTAATCCCTAATATGTCCAGGCATTCAGTGTAGCCAATAAGCTTGACTACATGAAGCCCAGCTGGCGCAGACTCTCCAAGCTTCGTGGTAAACAAATCATTGGAGATCTCATACCTCTCCTGTCTCACCTTCACTTGGTAGAGATCTCTAAGGCGAGTCATCATGTTATACGCGTCCATGTTTTCATGTTGCTTCAAGAGCTCATTAGACATGGTCGATAGCATGAAACACTGGACATCTGTGGCATCATCCATGTGTTTCATGTAGAGAGATAATTCCTCATCACTAGCCTCTTTCCTTGGCACAACTGGAATAGGCTCTTCTAGCACATACAATTTCCTTTCATGGTGAAAGACGACGCGTAAACGCCTCTGCCACTCTTGGGAATTGGTGCCGGTGAGAAGGTTTTCCTTCTCGAGTATGGTCTGCAATGATATGTTTGAAGTCATTTTCTTGCTATTTCTACAAATTAAGATGAGCAAAGTTTTATTACTTTATTACAAAAAATGAGACAAATAAATAAATTAATACTTATTGGTCTCCCACTATTTTATCGAAATCCAATTGCCCTCACCATTGACTTCGGAATATTCTGTTGCCTGAATATTCTAGTGGCAAGGATCCATATTTCCCTTCGCATTACCCCAACTAGGGTTGGTCAAGCAACTTGAAGGGTTTTAGGTAGGCATTCCAAATGCCAACTGCATTAACTCGCAACTCCTTGATCCGCCGAGTGGACTCCCCAATCCTGAAATCCTTTTATTTTGGATTTCCTCAACCTTTGCCTCTTGGTCACACCAAGTCCTGCTGTGGCAGTCAACCCTTGATGCGAACCAAGTCAAGTCAATCCAAAACCTTGAATTATAATTCTACGATAATTGAAAGCACCCCAACTAGGGTTGGTCAAGCACTTTGAACTATGGTTTGATTCTAACCAAGATTATGGAAGGCTATACCGACTTAATATTTCTTTTGAAGGATTTTATTCTTATACGTAAATTTCCATTTTATTATCTTTGATTACATGCTTGTTAGTATTAAGTGGGATATACTTAAGTGATTAACCATGTCTAAGATAATATTTACATATAAGCCGGTTTTTATTTTAGTTCCATCTTGCATGCTCGTTTAATTCATTAATTGTGTGATCGTGACAACACACTCACAATAAATAAACCATGAAACTGAAATAAATAAAATAAATTGTATGATCATGAGATTTTCTATTGGTTAGTTTATCTAGCGGTTGATAAACTAACCCAAGACCTAGGGGAGAAAACACCTTGAACCTTTTAGGTTTGTGTTTACAACTTTCCACCTATCCACCTTTGTATCTCCTTGGATTGGTTTCACCTTGGCTCTTGACTTGAGCCGCCTCCACTAGCTTGGGAGCTCCATCCATTACATATGAATTTATCTCACACGCAGGTGAGGGGTAAAAAGGGGTTTTTATATAAAAGAATACTTGGGTGCACGGGCCCTACATATTAATGAGGAGATGGCTCGCAGGCCAACAAAATTAATTTAAATAAATAAATTAAAAGAAACCATTCACAAACAAAGTTCTCGGTCTAGCTCATGATCATCTATACATGCAACGATATTTACGCATAAATAAAACTAGCATTCAAATCTTTAATCGTTATTGTTTAAGATAAATCATGCTCGAATTAATTAATTATCTTTAATTAATCAATCCTTTTATCTTAAACCCTTTTTCTAAATTTCCTTGAGATTCTCATCCATCATAATTTTAAAAAAATAAATTCATTTAAAATTATCCTTGTACGTAACTTGTACCTTGGAGGAAACCCGGTGAATTCCCATTCATTACACAAATGTTAAATTAAACACATATATATAAAACACCTATCACGTTCTGTGCCTCAGCTTTATGCCTACACTATAGTACACGTCTCAAGGGTTTGTATAGTATAATAATAAATTTTAATAAATCTGCATAATTTGGGTGAGTACACGGTGTGTAGTTCCGACTACACGGCGTGTACTTTTCCTCACCGTCCATCCGAAGTACACGTCTAGGGACAGGGCATGTAAATGTACTTCGGAAATTTTCAGAGTACACGACATGTTCTTTTGGACACACACCGTGTAGTTTCCGCATTACACAGTTTCCAGCCATGCAAGTCGTGTACGGGGTACACGGTCCAACCCAAACCCGAAGGGACTACACGCCGTGTTCATTGGACCACACGGTGTGTAATCCGAAAACTGTGTGCCACCTGTTTCTGGTCAACATACGGTGTCTTAAATTCTTAGAAAGAATCCAATACATGGCCTGATTTGGCAGATCATTCAACGCATTGAACCTAGACTACACGACGTGTACTTATGAATACACACCGTGTATTCTAGTGTTGTACGGCCAGAAACGTTTGGCTCCTCCGGATGAGTTCCTCTATTTTATTTTAATCAAAATTAAAAGAAAAAGTTGTTTCTGTGAGGTGAACGAGAAACGAGGGAGGAGGAACAGATCTCGACATTAAGATTTCCAGAACAATTAAACATGAATTGAAATAACTAAATTATTAAATGCATAAATCACCAAAGAAAAAACTAAATAATTATACTCAATGATATGAACCCTCTGATACCACTTGTAGGTTCCGGGCACAATAGAAGCACGTTGGTGGGTTTGACCAACTTTAATTTTAACGTTAAATGACGTTTAATCTGAGATCTGTCACGATATAAAACGCCGGATCTTTGGAATAGAATGAAGAACAGAGAAAGAAAAGAAGAGTCCCAGAACCCTCGAGATAGGATCATCATATATTGGTTATAATTAATTTAATTAATTCATAAGAATTACCTCGATGGAATTCTTTCTTCGTTGATGCCTCTGGTCATGATCCTGTGATCCGTCGTTGTGTCATAGAATCCAAGTGCAGGATTCCTCTAGCGGTGATCCACACATGCTCCACGTATCTCCAGACGTCGCCGAAGGGAACTCTGTGTGCTAGTGCGGTAAAACCTTCGCTTGCGATGTCCTTCTTCGATCTCCTTGATCCGGTAGAAGATCTTGCTTTCGTAACTTGAAAGCGTTCTTGGTGGAAAGGGAATTATCTCTTGGCTTGAGAGTGTTTCCAAATCCGTTGTGAAAAACAATGGATAACCCTCATGAGAATAATGTAATTGGGATTTATAATACTTAGAATAATAAAATGAATTAATTGACCAAAAGCATTTAATTATTTCATTTAATTCTTAGTAATACCCCATGTCATAATAATGACAGTTGACCATCATTATTACTTGACATGCATCCAATGTATCACATTTAATATCAGTTAATTAAATAAACAATATTTTCTCACAAATCCCGAAAAAACAAACTACACGGCGTGTATGTATAAACATACATGGCGTGTACTTTTATTTTTCCAGTTTTATTTATTTTCCTCCACCTCATTTATTAGATCTTGAGTAATGGATATTTATTTCCTAAATAAATGTAACCGCATTACTCGCTAATAAATACATATTATTTCTCCCACAATATATTCTCTCGAATAACTAGTGTCGAAATAAATGTGATTAGATATCCTTGAATAATTATTAAACCATAATCGGGAATAATCTTTATTCAACTTGTTAAATTAATATTTAACTGAGATACATGGACACACTTAGTGTGTGACCCTCTAGGCCTCTTTCTCAGTGGCATTAGGCGGAGTCTACCTAAAGTACAAGGTTAGCGTCTAGCAACACGCCAAGGCACCCATAGAGAAAGAAGTTAACGCCGCATTGACGTGTCACCTCCTACGAATGCTTACCATGTAATATAATCCCTTTGTCTCGATATCTCTAATCAAGCGGGTTGTATGCTAGTGCCATCAACCCATGTGCTCGATTATTCTTTCATTGACTTCTCGGAACTGAACTCGCCCATACCTTACCATGGACATGGATTTATTTAGGCTATATCAATTCAATCAAAGGTCCTGAGATATCTACTTCCATTATGGAGCAGAAGAGACAAATCCTTTCTCGCATTATCTATTAATGCAGTATTACTCATGAAGCACCCAACGTATCCTAACTCGCTGCGAACAGTGTGTCGTCACGGTTTTCATCAATACATCTAAGTGCACGAGTTTTAATACCCATTAATAATAATCTTAAAGTCTAAGGACCAATACACATGTCCGCAGATAAGAACATCCAATGACACCATGAAATGTGGATTTCCTACTGGCGGGTCTCGTTCTCATAATATCCTCCTGGATATTACCAAGGGCGCACACCATGAGAAGGTGCCTCAAAGTTTTATGAGTCCTCACCCCTAATGGACTGTATTATTTGTGTCCCTCAAATAATATCATCCGTCCATAGAACATATATTCAATAACAGTGTTATGGAACTTCCGGGTTCTCATCATAGCAGGGATCCGCTATGAGCCTTTAATGCAACAACTGTCCTTAGAATATTATCACATGCATTATCACATAGAAGAAAGATCAAGATGTGATAAGGATTTTATTAATGAATAAAGTACAAAGTAGTTGGTTCTAGGCCACCAAATCCAACAACCCCGTCACAACTGGAGAAGCTGCGAAGACTCGAACCTGGGACCGAAGGGAGACAGGGGAGCGCGCTTACCACTGACTTACAACTTATAGTGCTTCCTCATTCTATATTTTTTGTATATATACTTATATTTTACTTTTTTTATTATATGAATATATATATATTGTTTTGTTTGTTTTTTTGTTTTTTCCCTTTTTTCCAGTAGGGAGCTTTGGAAGTGACATGGATATCAAAGGACTAAATTGGAGCAGCACGAACTTCAAATTCAACCACCTTGTGACTTTATTCCATGTTTATTATTTCAAATTCCTTTTAGAACTCCTCTCCTCTAACACTACCCCCTTCTAAATTTTATTTTCTTTAAACATTGGGGACATTGTTATTCTAAGTTGGGGGGGTGAAAAGAAAGAAAAAATAATAATTTTGTGTGCATAAAAAAATTTGTGGAAGGAAAAATTTCTTTAACCTTGAACATGATAATACACATTGCACACTTTGAAACTGAATATAAAATAATTTAGTATGCCCTGATTCTAATTTTAATCCATGTATAATTTCATGATCATAGATTTTGGAAAGTGTGGCTGTCTAATGTGAAATTTCATCATTTATATTTTCATCTAAATAAAAAAAGATCACAACGCACATCCTTTGGATAGTGGGGTATTAGTTTGAGTTCATGGGGCCCCCAAATAAATAGAATAGGTTTGGTGATCATTTTAGTTTTAATATGAGTATTCAATAAAAAAACAATAAATTTGTGTTTAGAGCAATGAAATGACCTAATGCATGGATTTCAACACTTGGGGATCGTGACTTCATAGTTTTCTAGCCCGGAGTTAGTAATTTCATCTCTATTTGTGGTAATTTGACTTTGTTTTTGACTGATTTAACTCGAGATGATTCTCGAGTATGTGGGATTTACTTGGTGCCCTAAGGTCTTTAAGCCTGGGAGTCATTGACAAAGTCTCGCTAGATGGGTTGACTCTATTGAGTGCAATTTCAATTACCATGGAAAAATTACAAAAAAAATTTAATACTCATCTTAATATTGAAATGTGATTCCACCTAGAGCTTCCGTCATTTCCCCCTTGAATTAAAATGAACCCCCATGTCTATTGTGATACACAACACATACACATGCTTAATTGATATTGGATAAAATATGGCGATGAATTTGAACAAAGGAATGAGATTAGGCTTGGGATATGCTTATACAACTATCTTGTGTTAAAATATTTTGATGGGTTTCATGATTGTTTGTTATAAGTGTTTTTGGTGATCATTTTTTATTAAAATGTTTTTGGAAAAGGGAATTCATATTCATATTTTTGAGACATATTTTTCTCGGGATGAGAAAAACTCAAGTTGGGGGGTGTGATTAGCCACTAAATGAGGATAATATTCATTGTTAATATATATAATATTCATGTGCTTTATTATTCATATACACCATTTTATTACATTTTACACTTTGAACATTAATTTACATTATGATTGTAATTCCCTCTTAAAATGCACTATTAAATGGTACATTTTTTAACACCTCCAAAAATAAAAAATGGTCTTGATTTTATTTTCATATTTTATTTTCAGGTATCCCATTATATAAGGAACAATTAATGATTTTGGATCACTTGAAGATTCACATTGGAAGACCACCAAAATGGGATTTCATCCTCCTCCAATGGCCCGAAGGCCTTCATTTTTTATTGATTTTTGATAATCCACCTTTCAAGGGGTGAGGTAGAACCCTTAAAAGGCCCATAGGCATAAGTATTACATGGATCATAGGCCTTAGAGTAATTCATTTCCCATAGGCTTCAAACATTACATACAACCCAGACTAACTACTTGGAACTTCTCCTCCCCAGTATCTTTATCATGAAATCATCTCTCCACCTTTGCATGACTGTTCGGCTAGGCATTCTCGTGCATGCATAGGCTTGTCCCGATGGCAGGTGCTATACCCTATCATTCTTGCAATCTGTTTAACTTCTGCTGTGGTGAAATCCCCTTGCTCATTCTCCTTTTAGAGCTTGTTCCTTGTAGGTTGTCTGGTTTGAATCTCTACTTAATGGTGGCCCAAAGACCTTGAGGTGGCCCTAAGTCCTTACTGACCCGAAGGTCTGGGTGGCCCGAAGGCCTTAAATGAATCGGGGACCAAATCAGTGGCCCAAATTCCCAAACGGGGGCATATTCCTAGCTGCTACAGTGCCAAACAGCGACTGTTATAGTTCTCACTACAGTACCTGCTACAGTACTGCACAATTCCCGCTACAGTACCTGCTACAGTTCCACTACAGTACCTGCTACAGTCACAGTACCTACTACAGTTCCCAGAAATTCTGTCTCCTCCTGGATTTGATCCCTGGTCACTTGGATTCACTTACGGAGTCCTTACCAACCGGGATAAGGCTCATGTTCCAAAATGGGCTTTCATGCCAACACATTCTGGGAAAAGTAAAATGGACAGAATCCCAATAAATATAATGTAGCGGCCAATATACAAGCCCAATGATTCTAAAAATTTATCTGAAGATAGAGGAAATCATGGGGAACATTTCATAAAATAGTGAAAAGAGCTAATTTGGATGTTTTAATGGAGTTCTAGGCGGTTCAAGTGGAAGATGAAATTCTGGGCCAGATTCTGCGGCTCAGAAAAATATCCCACCATTTTACACATATCTCGTAAACCATAAACTCTTTTGGGATTAAAATTTACAAAAAATTATGGAAATCCAGAGCTCCATTTTATTCTTCTATGGTCCACTCTAATTCAGCCATATAGAAGCTCATTTAGGATCTTCTGTTCGGTGGATGAAAGCTGGATTCCACTTCAGGTCAAGGATAAAGAAGTCCACTCTCCCTTACTTTCCACCGCCCTAGGCCTACCATACTCAAGTGGGATACTTTGTACAATTGGTAACTAGACCCAAGCCTCTTTAAATTCCTGTTTAAGGAAGTGGTGGTAGAGGAGTTTATATCTTTGATTCTTTCTTTCATTGTAATGTTATGATGCAATTTTGTTTTCTCAAGTTTGTCTTTCACATGTAAGTTGTTCTAATTCATCTTAGTTTCTTAATAAAAGTTATTCTTATCCTTATATTCTATTCTTATTCATATCACTTTGATACTGTTGGATCAAGGTGTGAATTTATTCACATCAAACCTTGTGAAATTATTCACACAACGGTGGAGTGATCATTTTATTTTTATTGTTTTCTTTACTTCTTCAATTCCTCCCTTATGAGTCTACTTCCAGCTTCCATTGAAACCATAGAATCAATGTAGGGATAATACACTTATGGGTTGATCTAAGGGAGTATCAAGGGGATATATTGGATTTTATTTATCACCCCATTAATATTTAATCACTTCTTTTAATTGAGATTTTTATTTGACGGTTTTAAAGATTCTTCGTCCTTGTTGAATTTTAAGGCCACATACTTCAAGTGCTAATATGAACCTTTACCTTGGAGTGATCATAAATTTGATCCTCCATGTGTATAGGTGATTAGTATTATGGTGTGTTGTTATTAAACCAGTAAGTGATGACTTTGTTTTATCTTCTTGAATAAAATCATCTCGAATATAAGAAATTGAAATCGTTAAAAAAGAATTTCATCAAATCCACCCCTTGTAATAACCTAGGATCAACCCTTATCATAATTTTAATTCAATTAATTCATGTAGTTTTCGATTAAAATTATCTAAAATCAACCCAAATTTGGCCACTTAATATCCAAAATTAGTCCATAGAATGTGTGTGTCTATAGGTTTTTTCTTAGGTCTCTGAGGAATCGACAACCCAAACTACTCTACAATTGACCGCTTAACCCTAAAAACTTGGGTAAATTTGGGAGAGACCATGTTCCTACTTCACCTTCTAATAGGTGGAATACCTTATGACAAAACTAGCTGCATCTATTTTCATATCTGGCCATCAGTACTGATGATGTAAATCCTAATACATCTTGGTGACTCTAGGATGCACTGCCCATGTTGAATCATAAAAATCATGCATCATATCCTTGTGCATGTTTACAAAAACCCACATGCAACCATGTACTCATATTATCTCATAATCACCTACGATCCACTCATGAAAAGGGTTCTCACTTTCCACACTCTCCCGTAAGACTCGGCCTTTTGAGTCTGATAGCTGCCTCATCCTCACTTTATCTAGTAAGGTAGAGGTAACATCTAAGGAGGAAAGGAAATTTTTCCCCTAAATATCATGAACCTCCAAGTTCATCTCAAAGAAAAAATCCATGAGTTTTCACTCACTACTGGCCCACTAAACTACCTGTATCTAAGTCCTCCTACTCAGTGCATCAGCCACTGCATAGCCTTTACCAGGCATGTAGGCAAGCTCAAAATTTAAAGACTGAAGAAATTTCACCCACCTTCACTACCTTATATTTATATCACACTGTTTAAATATGTACTTGAGGATTTTTTGCTCTGTGTACACCAAAAACTGTTCTCCAGGTAAGTAATGTCTCAAACAGTGAAATTTGTGAACAACTATAACTAACTTGAGATAGTGCGTCGGGAAATTCCTATCATGTGGCCTCAACTACCGAGACTCATATGCTACAACTCTATCACCCTGTATCAGAACTACTCTTATCTTGATACCTGATGCATCATAGTACATAGTGTAACTCCTTCCTAGATCTGTAATAATCAGTAACAGTGTTGAATTTTATTTCTCTTTTAGCACCTAAAAGTTCGTCTCGCAGGAATCTATCCATACATACTTCACACCCTTCTTAGTTAAGCCTGTCAGTGGAATTTCTAAGTGTAAGAAGTCCTGTATAAAATTCCTGTAGTAACCAACCAGTCCTAATAAACTCTACACCTCAAAGAAGTTCTTGGGATTCTCTTAGGAAACTACATATATCACCTTCTCTGGGACTACTAATACTCCTATCTCTATGATAATGTGACCTAGTAAGTGAATATGATCCATCCATAAGTGGTACTTTGTGATATTAGCATATAAATGATGATCCATCAATGTATTCAGAATAATCACAATATGTTTTGAATGATCATGTAGATTTTGAGAATACACCAAGATATCATCCACAAAAACCACCACAAAAAATCAAGATAAGGATGGAACACTTGGTTCATCAGTGCCTTGAAGACCTCTAGAGCATTCGTGAGACCGAATGACATAACCAAATACTCATATAGACCATACCTACTATGAAAATCTGTATGGGGTATGTCTAATGGTGTAACATGCACTTGATTATAACTAGATCTCAAATAAATCTTTGAGAAAACCCAATATCCTTGGAGTTGTTCAAAGAGATCATCTATCCATGGTGGAGGATATCGGTTGTTAACCATCAGATGGTTCAGTTTCCAATAATCCATGCATATCCTAAGAGTTTTGTACACATTTTTTACAAAAAGGACCAATGAACCCCATGGAGAATTATTGGGTCGAATGAAACCCTTTGCATTTAAATCCTCTAGTTGTCTCTTGAGCTCTTGAAACTCCATCATAGCCATCCTATAAGAAGTAATGGATACCGATGTAGATCCTATAACTAGATCGATAGAGAACTCTACTTCTCTCACTAGAGTTAATCTTGAAAATTAATCCATAAAAACTTTCATGAAATGATCAACCACTGGAGGGAAATCAAATTGACTTATTCCCTGATCATCTAGATGTAAACTTTCAATATGGGCTATCATCCCGCCCAACCCACAATGCTTGGGTCCAACTCAGCTCACCTGGAAATCCCATTCACCTTTTTGAATGAACTCTCCACCCTCTAGTGACGTGAAGCTCACCCTGTAGTGACATAAATCAATGAAATCATGAAAGGGAACCAACCAATCCATCCTGAGAATGATATCAAAACCTTTCATCTTGAGGAAAAAGAACTCCCATATGAATTGACACACACCAATCTCAAGGGGGAACTCCATGAACTAATGTACGCCTTCCGTTCTAATTCCCAACGAAGTTTCCAACATCATAACATCATCAAAATCATAAACACATAGCCCAATGATCTCCAAAATAGGTGTAGATATAAAACTATGAGAATCCCCTATATCAAAAAGTGTAGAAGCTAAAGTGGAGGCTACTGGAATAGTACCTGTGATAGTAGAAGGTCCAGGATCCTACTCCTTAAGGTTCTATTTCACAGTGTATGCCTATATTGAACCACAACCATGTGACACTACCTGGTTACCCTGACCTAATCCACCCTGTTGTCACTGCATAATTAGGATCTGACTACCACGACCATGACCACCACCTCAAATTGATCGGCCAAATGTACTCTAGTTCCCAGCCAGATGAGAAGATGTTCACCCTTATCCTAAACATGGAGTCAGTGCAGAACCTCACTCACTGGATTCTGGTGGAAAATTTCTCCATAATCACTATAGATAGCCCATCTTCCTGCATGATCGACACTCAACTAGGTCCCTCGTGCACTATGTCCCAGTATATTCCGACCTACCACATTGGTTTCACCTCACCTGGATACTTGAATATGTGTTCTAACTGCTAGTATCACTACATGTAAGCTACAAATGATACTTTATACTACCAGTCAGTGTAGTACTAGATCTAGATGTTGAACCATCATGTATCACACCTCCAGCCTCTCTCAGGTTACACTCTATAATAATATCTTGATTCACTATCCTAGAAATAGTAGTCATCCAAAATACATTCACCTATGATCAGATTTCATACCTGAGACCATCCTTGAATCGCCTAGCTTTAGATAGCTCATAATCCATCAGAATAAGTGAAAATAACTAGATCTCAGTAAAATGGGATGAGTAATACATAACTGATAGTGTTCCTTACCCCAAGTGTAAGAACTCTAGGGCTCTATCATCCCTCAATGTCTTAGGATAGAAGTAATTGTAGAAGTCTATATGAAAATCCCTCCATGTCATCTCCTAATGATGATTTGTCTGAGTGATAACTTCTCATCATATCTTAGAGGAATCACACAACATATATGTAGCAAGTTTTACCCTCCTCTTAAGAGGTGTCTTCATGGGATCGATGTAACGATCCATCCCATTGGAGCCCGTACCACGACTCCCCAAGACCACCTCTAATAGGCCAGGGGTTGGTGACTAGCACTGAGTAGTAATATCACTAACATGGGTGGAATTTCCTAAGAACCTATGCACATGCACACATATCCAAGACCACAAATGCTGAAATGTAAAAAACACTAAGGAAAAAAATGCATGCATACCACTAAATCCAACCAACATAGTACAATAGGGAAAGTAAAGTATATTAAAGTAATATGGGACAAAATAAAAGCCCACCAAAAGAAAGAGTCTGTAAACTATAAAGTGGAACCTATAAACAAAAGGTACTGGGACTACTATATGTATCTATCAAAACACCTTGGCGTATATGAACTCATGAAGCACTTCCTGGTCCTGGTCCTGGTCCTGGTCCATCTAGGACTCTGTCAAAAAGGCAGCTTGTTTGTACAATACATGACACGTGCAGGCAAAACCCATACAGGGTTGAGTATAACAATACTCAGCAGGACACCCCAAAACCACAAAGAAATACACGAAGTAAAGGTATAGTAATATCAACAAAAATATGTGTCTAAGAGACATATAACAAAGATGTCCAGATATACTCGAACCCAGACCCATAGTCTAGTGGTAAGTCACAACTACCGTATACCAACACTAGAGATTTAGTCTGGAGATTCCAGAAGTACTCATCTGGGAGAACACACTCCTAAGTCTGATAGCACTGATGACATCCACCTGATAAGTACTGTTCATAGAGAATCATCATGATAGAGATACATTGATATATATAAAGATATAAATTATACACTCGCTTCAGGATTACTCATTCCACGAGTGGGGAAGATCATGATACATAGATGAGGATCACTCCCATGTCCATGGGGTGATATCACGACTCATCCAGATTCACATGCTAAGTTGAGGATTGATGTCTGGTAGTATTGGTTGCATCAATAACAAGAATCTACTTAGGGCACAAGAATGGATATAGGATCCTGCTTCGGGCCTCTCAGAGGGGATTCCTAACTATATCCAGTAAAATCCTACTGAAGGGACCATACTCCTATGAATAGGAAACTATACCAACTAACATTTAGTGGAATGAGCAAGGGAACCAAACCTAATGAAACATACATGAGATATAGTGTAAAATAGATTCAATCCATGTAGGAATGTGTACACGACGTGTAGTAGGGTCACACGTTGTGTCCCTTGACCCGGGTATTGCCCGTGTTCAATGACTTGTTTTATCAGAACATATCATGTAGAATAGGTATACATAGAATGTAGAAAGGTTCACACACCATGACCTACTATCCAAGGTCCACCCATGTACTCTAGTCATGTGCGAGTACATGATGTCAACATGTGTTCGCCTACCAGTACACCGGGTAACTCATGTATCTGATTTGGTTCTGGATGTGTGGTGTGGTACATGACGTGTAGGTAAGCCATGTACTCCACCCCATGTCCATGTAACTCCTGAGATACACACCAAGTCTCAGGGAGGGACCCACACTCTGTGTGATAGGGTTCACACGCCGTGTGATACTTTATTGCCTCCTAAAATACTAGCCTCCAGTGAGGGGGGCCCACATGCCATGTAATCTCGGATTACATGCCGTGTAGCACGAGATTTTCCAAAATCCCTGGTTCGCACTCTGGTTGTCTCCTCCATTGCTCTGTCCACCATTCTGAGCATGAATTTCCAGGAAACTCAAGATCCTACCTCATTTGGTCACGTCATCACCCAAACAATGTGTTTCGTCTTCCGATCCAGTTGCACAATAGGTTAAAAGGGGTTCGTTCTTTGTTCCACCGAAGAACATAAAAGAATGTGGATTTAGGGATCCAACAACATCTGAATTGCTCCATGTCTGTCTTCAAACCTCCTTCGTTTCATGCCGATCATAGATCTTTGATATTCGATTGTTGCACCAAGAATTAGGTATGCAATGATCGATTGATTGGGATATGACGATTCATGGGCCAAGCGATGAACGCTCGTGAAGAATGATGAAAGGAGGAGAAAAGTCATAAATCAAACAAGAGGAACGAACCTTGATTAATGTTTGTGTCGATCATGGTTTTTTTCCATTAGAATGAAAATCATATTTTTCAAAAAAATAATCACAAGATCAACTCCCAATAAAATCCCATAGAAATAAAACCCACCCCACAAGGTTACGATCGAACCATAGATCAACCTATTCATTGGTTGGTCTGAGTTTATCATAGAATTAAAAAATGGAGAAGTAAATCCAAAATAAATCATCCTACCTTTGATTTGGATTGCTCACTGATAAAGGTTGGTCATTGCATCGCCATTTTTGGTGAGATCCATCAAGAACGGCATTCATCGATCATCAATATGTGACTTCGTCGTTATTTTCTTGACAGGTTATCCAAAGCTATCCCTAGAAATTATTGGATGTTCCTAGGGTTACGAGGCTAACCCTAGGATTTCTGCATAATGATTTTTTAAAGGAAATCGTTGCTGCCTCAACAAAATAATTTATCTTTAAATTATTTAATGATGATTATGTACTTTTCAGGTTTTTCCATAGAAGACCTGTGTTGACTAAGGTTAAGTCACACCTTGGGAGACCACCACATTATGAACTCAATGGTGGTCTTGGATTTCCAATATGATTCCCCATTCATGATTTATTAGGATTTGAAAATAAAAAAATATATTTAATTAATTATTTTATTTAATATTACGTCTAAAAACTATCTTTTATAGCCGACCCACACCGACCGATATTAGGACTCTCCTAAGGTAAAGTCACTGCTATGAACATAATAGTACCCTTAGTTTTTTGATCTAATCACCTTCTCACACGCTTTATTAAAAACTAATTTTTTTTCAATGAATCATTCTGGGCACACTGGGCCTCAGAATCACATTCTATCTTAATGCATGGCCTAAAAAATTTTCCAAATAATTTCTAAAAATAAAATTGGGAAAATCCAAGTCATTATATTTTCCCTGCCTTAGGGATTTATGTCCCCAAAAGCCAAAACAAAGGCTACTCAAACAAAAAGATGAGGGTACTGAGCACGAATCTGAGCCTCCTGCTCTCATATGCTATCCTAGAGATTCCCATGCTACCACCAAAAACGCACTAAAGGAATCACTCGACCATGAAGGATCCTCTCCTTCCAATCCTCAATCTCCACTGGGTACTCAGCAAAATTCACTCCATCATCAATGTCTAGATTTCCCCAGTCGATGATGTGCGATGGTTCATGCGTGTATCTCCTTAGCTATGACATGTGGAAGACATCATGTACCCAGTCCAACTATGGGGGTAGAGCTAAGTGGTATGCCACCTCTCCAAGTCTATGCAGTATCTAAAAAGGGTTGATAAACCTCAAAGATAACTTGTCATCCCAGCCAAATATCCATAACCCTCATCGAGGTGAGACCCGAAGGAGGACATGGTCTCCTTCCTCAAAATCCTAAGGCCTCTTTAGTCTGTCAGTATAAGATTTATGATGGCTTTGTGCAGTCTTCATCCACTCCTAGATTATCTGCACCTTCTCGGTAGTAGCTCACACAAAATCTGGGCCCATGAGTCATGAATCTCCTAGGCCAGGCTAGCAAAGTGGTATCTGTATGGTTTCCCATAAAAAGCCTCAAATGGTTTCATACCAATAGTGGAATTAAAGATATTGTTGTACACGAAGTCCACCAGAGGTAGGTGATCCTCCCAACTATATCTGAAGTCCAACATTCAAGCCTGCACCATGTCCTCCGGGACCTAAATGGTCCGCTCTGTCTGGTCGTCTGTTTGTGGGTGAAACGCTATGCTTAAGCGCAACTGAGTCCCAAACACCTTATATAATCTCTTCCATAACTAGGATGTGAAACAAGAATCCTAATTTGAAACTATAATTTATGATACTCCATTGATTCAAACTATCTCCCTCACATAGAGGCATCCCAAGCTCTCTACTAAACTCTGCTCTTGGATAACTAGGAAGTGGGCTGACTTGGTGAGTCGTTCAACGATTACCCAGACAGAATCATGCACCCTAGACATACGTGGTAAACCCATCATGAATTCCATCGATATTTTATCCCACTTCCATTCCAGCACCTCAAGTGTTTGATCTAAACCCATTGTAACTTGGTTCTCATCCTTAACTTACTGACAATTGAGGCATTTAGAAACAAACTCTGCAACTCCCTTCTTCATCCCTATCCACAAAAACTAATGTCGGGGGTACTAGTAAATCTTTGACACACTAGGGTATACTACCAAAGGGGATGTATGAAACTCCCTCAAAACTTTCTCTCGCAACACCACTGGTACAACTGTAAATCCTATGAAAATAATGATGTGCTCCCCTCCTTGTGAATATCCATTAGGTTTATGCCCTATGTACATTTTGAGCACATAAGGTTTCACAGTCGGTATCCCCAAGTTGTGCCTCCCTAACTCACTACAAGATTTGAGGGGTGAAAACCATCAAATAGAGGTAAGCTGCATCATCTCCATCCACAAAGGATAACTGTAATGAGGTCAAATGCTCTGATGTTTCATTCAACAACTGTGAACTAGATCTCCTGCTGAGAGCATATGCCACCACGTTCCCCTTCTGAGGAGTATAGAAAATCTCAAAGTCATAGTACTATAGGAACTCTATCCATAGCCTCTGTCTCAAGTTCATATCCTTCTGAGAGAAGATATACTTGAGACTCTTATGGTTGGAGTAGATGATAAACCACTGACCCATCAGGTAGTGTCGCCACATATTCAATGTGAAGAATACCACTACCAACTCAAGATCGTGGGTCACATAGTTCTGCTAATGTGGCCTCAACTAGAATGAACCATAGGCAATCACTATTTTACCCTTCATTAAGACACAACCAAGTCCAGTCCCTGATGTATCGTAGAACACTACATACTCGAAACCCTTCTTTGGAAAACTCAAGATCAGGGCACTTTCCAAACTCTGCCTTAGCTCCTAAAAGCATTGACCTGGGGTCAACCTTTGATAACCATCATGACCCTCTCAAAAAATTAGGGAGGTCATTGATCCTTGGTAGTGGATACTCATTCTCCACAGTCACTTGGTTTAAGTTCTAGATATCCACACACAACCTTAAGATTCTATCTGCCTCTTTTTTTGGTAAACAAAACTAGGGCTACCTAGGGTGATACATTGGGTCTCACAAACCCTTTCCTTTTCAAGTCCTCTAAATGTAACCTCATTTTGTGAATCTATATGGGATCCATCCAATATACTAGTGCTGATATCGGTACTATCTCGAGGTGTAAAATAATGCAGAAGTCTATCTCCCAATGGGGAGGTAATCCTGGAACATATTTTGGAAAGATGTCCTCATATTATAATACTACTATTGGAAACTGAAAATTCATAGCATCTGCTACTCTGAGGGTCAGGCTATCCAACTCATGAGTAATCGGCTGCACCCTCCTATGCATGAGTCCATTCTGTGCTGTCTGGGTTTCCTTTTCTCTAACAAAGGAAAATCTCATTCCATCACTGCGGACATACCACACCCTTCGCCTAAAACAGTCAATATAGAAACTAACTATAGATAACCAATCCATACCAATAATGAAATCATAAGGCCTCAATGCTACCACCAAGAGTTTCTAACTGAAACACTCACCTCCAAGGTTCAAGTAACACTATCGGCATAAGTTTGATCATTGAGTCTCCTCCAGTAGGTGTCTCCAAGCGTAAGGGTCTATTCAATGGTATAATTGGAATCTCAAGGTCTCATACAAGATTTGTGACAAGAAAATAATGACTAGTATCTGTGTCTATCAATATGGAAGCTTAATTACAAAAGACATAAATCGTACCTTGAATCGTTCTTGGAGCCTCTAGGTCGTATGTTTTGACCGCACACAGTTGTCCCCACCCCTATCCTCCAGCTCCCTGAGCTTGGAGTGAACTACCTGGGGGTGGTGGTGGTAACATGTCAAAATGTATACCAACTCCTACTACTCTCCCATATCCTATGCCACATCAACTATCTCCCTATCAGCAACTCGATGGGTTGGAAAATCTCTAACGAGATGTCCCATGCCGCCACAAGAATAGAATCACCTTTCTCTAGGATGACTAGACCCACCCTGTGATTCCTGAATGGTAGAATTCCTATTTTGGGTCTTCCTGTTGTAACGTCTCCCATGTTTTTGATTCTGAGGCTAACGTCGGCTTCCCGTCACCAAGGTCTCTACTTCTTCTTGCTAGTTGCTGACTACCACCAGTTGTATCTACCCAGCCAAGGAACTCTCAATTTCCAAAGCCTACTCTAGCACCCCAACATAGGTAGGAATGAAGAGAGGGGATATACAGACTCAAATGTCTCTATAAAGACCTCTCTTGAAGGTTTGATACTTATAGTGCTAATTGTGTGTCATGTCCATTGAGTACCTGGAGAGGTAGGTATGCCTCGATGAATACTCAGACACCGACATGTCATCCTATCAGAGATGTAGAAGATCATGGATATGCATAACCCTCAACTTATAAGGTGATAACTCCTCTCTAAAAAGGTCCTCAAACTCTACCCATAGAAGGGTCTCCTCGTTGTAAGATCGGGTAACTAAACCCCACCATCTCCCTACTAAGCCAAAGAGAAGGCTTGCTGCTAGAACTACCATATGATATGAAAGTGTCCTAACTAGACAGAAAACTTAGTTCACCACCTCAAGCCAGTCCTCAGCTACTTTTTTGTCAGGCCCTCCTAGAAACCTAATGGGTATATGCTACTGAAACTCATGAAGCATTCTCTGCTTGTGCTCTTTATTCACTGGTACTGTGAGTACGATGTGCTTGTCTATAGGTGGCGGTATGGATGGTGCATCATCTAGAGGTAAAATCTGGGGAACTGATAACTGTATCGAAGCCTTGTCACTGAGGGGGTCATCCTCATGATTAAGCTATTGAATCCTAGCTGGTATACATTGTGAAGACATCCTGTAATAGAATAAGATGTACCATGGTCAATTAGTATATCTGGAGAGCTGACTCAACAAAGACATGGAAACCACAACCCATTCCTATATGATAAATGTACCATTATTGTTTCCCTATAACTAGTGTTCTAATGTAATGAGGTGAAAAGCAGGTTATCAGAGTCCTAGTGTATGGATACATCGACTACTGCACCAACAATGGATTCCTTAGCCTGAAAGCCGAACTTGAAACACTTAACACTATTTCCCCAAACCAATCTCACAGACTCTTGATCCTAAGGTTGAACCGACCACATCTGATACCACTCTGTCACAACTTGTTTAAGTGGGGCCCATGTCGTGACTCCCCAAGCCCGCCTCTAATAGGCTAGGGGCTGGTGACTAGCACTAAGCAGACATATCACTAACATGAGAGGCATTTCCTAAGTACCTATACACATAGACACATCTCCAAGCCCACAAATGCTGAAATGTAAAAACCGCTAAGGAAAAAAATTCATGCATACCACTAAACCCAACCAATAGAGTACAATAGGGAAAGTAAAGTATAGTAAAGTAAACTAGGCCAAAATACAAGCCCACCAAAAGAAAGAGTCTATAAACTAAAAATTCAAACCTATAAACAAAAGGTATTAGGACTGATATCTATAGACATAGGAATACCTTGACCTATCTAAACTCATAAAGCACCACTGAGCCCTAGTCCTAGTATTGGTCCGCCTAGGACTCTATAAAAAGGCCACCTATCTACACAAGACACAACACATGCAGGAAAATCTCATGTAGGGGTGAGTATAACAATAATCAATAAGACAACCCGAAACCACAAATCAATACACAAAGTAAAGGCACAGTCAGCTCTACACAAATATGTGTCTACAATACATATAACAAAGATATCTAGATATACTCGAACCCGGACCCGTAGTCTATAGGTAAGTTGAAACTATCATATACCAACACAATAGATTCAGTCTGAATATTCCATAAACACATATTCATGAGAACACACTCTCGAGTCTGATAGCATTGATGACGTCTGTCTGAGAAGTATTGTTCATCGAGAACCATCATAAGAGAGATACACTGAAAGATCTAAAGAAAGAATTGATACAATCTCTCTATGAGTACTCACTCCATGAGTGGGGAAGGTCATGATACACAGATGAGGATCACTTCCAGGGCCATGGGGTGATACCAAAACTCATATGGATTCACCTGCTAAGTAGAGGATCAACATATAATAGGATTGGTCACACTGATACCAAGACTCTATTTATGGCACAAGAATGGATATAGGATCCTGGTTTGGGCCTCCTGGAGGGGAATCCTGACTATATCTAGTAAAATCCTGCTAAGGGGACCATACTCCTATGAATAAGAAACGATACCAACTAACCTTCAGAGGAATGAGAAAGGGAACCAACCCTAACAAAACTTGTATGAGATATAGTGGAAAGGATATTCAAGCCATGTAGTAAGGGGTACATAGTGTGTAGTAGGGTCATATGTTGTGTCCCTTGACCCCAGGTACTACCCATGTTCAATGGCCCGTGTCATCAGAACATGTCATGTAGAAGAGGTATACACAACATGAAGAAAGGTTCACACACTGTGTCCTACTATCCAGTGTCCACCCATGTACTCTGGTTGTGTGCCAGTACATGGTGTCAACCCATGTTTTCCTTCTCGTGTACCAGTACACGGGGTAACCTGTGTATCCGGTCTGGGTCTAGCTATGTGGTGGGGTACACGTTGTGCATGCAAGCTGTGTACTCCACCCTATGTTTGTGTAAATCTCAAAATACACACTAAGTCTCAAGGAGGGCCCCAAAATCCATATGATAGGGGTCATATGTCGTGTGATACTTTAGTTCCTCCTAAAACCCTAGCTGCTGCTAAGGGGGACCCACACACTGTGTAATCCCGAATTACACGCCGTGCAGCGCAGAATTTTACAAAATCCCTGGTTTGCACTCTGGTCATATCCTCCACTGATCTGACCACCACTCCTATTGTGCCATACTAGGAAACTCAAGATCCAACCTTTTTCGGTCACGCAATCACCCAAACATTGTGTTTCGTCTTTCGATCCAGTTGCACAATGGATTAAAAGGGGTCCATTCTTCATTCCGCTGAAGAACATTGAAGACCATAGATTTGGGGATCCACTATTGTATGAACCACTCCATGTCTATCTTCACACCTCCTTCGTGTCATGTTGATCCCAAATCTGCGATATCAGATCATTTCACCAAGAATCAGGTGTGCAATGATCGATTGATCGGGATATGTCAAGTCGTGGGCCAAGCAAAGAACGCCCGTGAAGAACGATAAATGGGGGGAGAAAGGGCATAAATCAAATAAGAGGAAAGAATCTCAATTAATGTTCGTGTTGATCACGGTTCATTTATATTAGAATGAAAATTTAATTTTTCAACAAATAATCACAAGATCAACTCCCAATAAAATCCCGCAGAAATAAAACTCATCCCACAAGGTTACGAACGAACCACATATCAACCTATTGGTTGGTTGGTCTGTATTCATCGTGGAATTCAAGAAAGGGTAAGGAAGTCAAAAATAATTCATCCTACCTTTTATTTGTATCACCCACTGAAGAAGTTTGGTCACTATGTCACCGTCGTTGGTGAGATCCGTCAAGAACGACGTTCGTCGATCGTCAATCTGTGACTCTGTCGTCATTTTCTTGAGAGGTTCTCCAAAACTCTCCCTAGAAATTCTTTAGAGTTCATAGGGTTATGCGACTAACCCTAGGATTTATAAATAATGATTATTTTAAAGAAAATCATTGTTGCATCAACAAAATAATTTATCTTCAAATTATTTGATGATGATTATGTCCTTTTCGAGTTTTTTCACAGAAGAATCATTTCGACTAAGGTTAAGTCGATCCTAGGGGAAACACCACATTAAAAACTCAACGGTAGTATTAGATTTATAATTTGAGCCCCCATTCATGTGTTATTAGGATTTGAAAATAAAATAATATTTATTTAATTATTTTATTTATGGTTACATCCAAAAACTATTTTTCACAGTTGGCCCGTGTCGGCCGATGTTAGGACTTTCCTATGGTAAAACCACTACTCTGAACACAAATATGACCTCATATTTCTAATATGTGAACCTGTTTAATAGTTATTCCACTTTTTTAGGAAAACTTCTCATGTGCTTTATTAAAAACTGAACATTTTTTAACGAATCATTCCAGGCACACTGGGCCTCAGAATCACACGCTGTCTTAGCACCTGGTCTCATAATTTTCCCAAATAATTTCTAAAAATAAAATTGGGAAAATCCAAGTCATGAAACTCAAAGATAGATAGAATGGCCTCTAGGATTGACTATGCATCCTGTATTCCTCCATACCTTGAAAACGTGGGTGGATGTTTCTGCCGGAACTCATGCATCAACTCTTCCATAGTTGGGGTAGGTCGCGGTGTTCCCTGAACAGTCTACCTGAATCGAAAGAACCCATCATGGAACTGTGCCTCAACACCTATGTCTAGTACAAAAATTGGTGTCATAATTGGCATGACTGGAGGATCCACTAGTAGACCATGGCCTACCACCTCTAGAGTATGATCATTAACACCCTCCTAGAATACCACTAGAGGTCATTGTGGTGTCATGCCTCCTTCTTCTTTCTCTATGAGTCAGGTCTAGGTGACATACATATCAAGTATAAGCAAGAAGCACTACCAAAAGATTGATACTAAGGTCAGGTATGGTCAAGTTTCTTTTCCATAAGATACTCAAGTTTCCATTTCATTTCCATTTGGATTCACATTTTCACTTTCATTTTCATTTGAATTAAAGCTCATCTCACATTTGTGTCATAATTCAATTCAAAAGGTTGAACCAATGGTTTTACAAATTTCGATCCATGGGGGCCCATACTCCCTAGGGACCAAAGCTAGGTGCCCATATAATTCATACCATAACCCATATTAGTATACCTATCACAACAATAAGCATAACTATCATGGTACCTATCACAACAGCATAAAATAAGTAATGCATCCTAAATGGCATGGTAAAAATACATGGCATGTGATTTCTAGCAAGTGCCTAACATGATTCATGATATGGAATACCCTCATCTCATTAGGTTGAAACAAAATAGAACTCATAATAATATCAATAATAACATCACAATATAATTGAATCACCCAACAGTGAAATCAAATCAACTATAATAGTCAAAATCTAGGAAACATCAATTTAATTTGAGGCAATTTGGATTTTTCCTGTACGTGGGGTATCTATGTATGGGAATGACTCTTTACCAAACCCCTATTTCTTTTTATCCATTTCTATTACTTCCAAATAGTAAATCAAACCATAAAAGAAGCTCAGATACCACTTTGTAACATCCCAGACCTGGATTCCACTCAATAGTTCTTCGAGCCTAGTTGTCTACATGACCTCAAGAACAGCTCCCCAAATTTCAAAGCCTTTAAACTAGAATTGAGGTCCAAGGTGTGTCATTAGAGAGACTATTCCATCATTACTAGAGTGTATCACATCAGAATATAAATAATATACAAGTATAAGTAGAAATAATAAAAATCAAACAATAAAACAACTTCAGGAATATATAATAATACCAAAATGGAATCTCATTTACAATAACGATGATACATCTCATGTGTATCTAATAAAATATACAAAAAATTTATACAAGGAAGATATCCAATACATATAACAAAATTATAAAAAGACCAAAAGTATATAACTAGCATCGTGAGCCTCAGCTCGATCCCATGATTCCCTGCTCCATGAAGCAATCAAGAACCTGTTTAGGGTGCTTTCCTTTATCACCACCTACAGTCATATAATCCGTCTGGGTACCTAAAGGTGGCCTAAACGGGGTGTGATATATAATTCCACTAGGCAACCACCCAAGGTCAGCTTCCAATCAGTCAGTGAATATATATATAATAGATTGTGTAGGCAATAATAATAATAAATCAAGGAAGTAATCAAAGGAAAACATCCTATAAATCTAGGTTCTCATTTTAAGTCCAATTTAATTAATAAATTTAATTTACAAGATAAATCTATAATTTAGAAGTCAAGTATTTTTCATTTAATCAAGTTCATATAATAATTCAATCATATTCAATTTATAAGTCTCAAGACCTAGTGCAAGCCTAACGTCCCCCGTATAATCACAAGCATAAAATATGCCTAATGAGTCCATCTAAAAGGTATGATTCAAGACTTAATCCAAGATTGTGCTTTGGCTTGGTAGATCTATAATTTATATTTATTTTCATTATTTATTCAATTTATAACCAGAGTTCATCATTTTCATCCCTAAGATAGAATCCTAGTATGAATCCAGGTATAAAATAACTAACACCCTACAAGCCCATCCATGGAGAACCTCTCAAGAACCCAAGTATCTCTCTAGGTGTGGTATAACATCTCGGCCACTTGAGTCTATCCTTGGAGATCCACTAAGGGAGCCTAAATATCACCCATGGAATATAAGATCAAATTACCTTTAGTCTATCCTTGGAAGTCCATTTGGATTCCAAGTGTCACTCAGCATATAATAGTCAAATCCCTTATGAGTCCATCCTTAGAAAACCAAGTATCACTCTGGCATAAAGGTCAAGCCTCAAGGAGTCCATCCATGACATTTTTCATTTGAATTCATGTATCACTCATGGTTTATAAAAATTCAATCACAATATCATTTAAACCATTCATTTATACATGCCATGGTCAAATCCAATGACATCTCATTTCAAAACTCACCCAAGGGTGGATAAAGGTATGGAAAAAGATAATAAGTCTTGGCTCACAATTACTCACATGGGATTTTCAAAGAGAAAGGCATACTTAATCAAACAATTTCATGGAATAGGCATCACTTAACTCACATGGTCATATAAATATAAAGATCAAAACATGATTAAACAAGTAATAAAATAACAAGGCCCAAGGGCCAATGTCAAAACCATCCCTTACCTTTAATCCATTCCATTTACAATTGATATTTTAATTCAACTCACATATCAATTCATCAATTGACAACTCAATTATTATTATCAATTCAATAACAACATCCCATGATCAAGGGAATAGGGCACACCCTAAGGTATCCAAGTCAAAACCCACCAATGGTGGTATATAAATATAACCAACACACCCAAAGGGGTGGTTCCATTTACTTTAAGGTTCTCAGCCTATAAAAAACATAATTAAGCCTCTTTAACTAAACATGCCATGTCTAGAAATTTAAGGATTCGATTTAATTCAAGGCAGTGCCCGTAAATTGGGTGCACCATACAAAAAAACATATAATCACTTGAATTCTAATGAAAGTCATGAGACCACCTACCATAGGTCCGTAGAGGAGAGCTCATCCAGTCCCAGCTCTTGATTCAGCTCATATCAGGAGAAATCTGAAGAAAGTATGAAGAGCCTAATAATAGGGAAAATAAAATTACACCTAAATATCTAAATGATATCTAGAAGAATGGATAATGAATAGAAATGAATCGAGGACTTACCATTATAGATCCAATGAGACAAACGACCTTTGATTTGGATATCGGACGAAGAAGTTATCTTGAATCCAAGAATTGTCAAGGAGGAGAGATCTCAAGTGGATTGCTTGGTATGCGAGAGGAGAATAAAAAAATTAGGTTTATAATTGATTTTAATTTAATTTAAAATTATTAAATTTTCCCAAAATATTAGGACTACATAGTTTGTAAAACTATGTGCCAACTGTGCACATGTATCTGTAGGGTAGGGGCACTCACACAATTTTCTCACACAGTTTGACTAATCATGTGAAAATAGTGAAAATATCCTATGTCATAACTACAGAGCTATCCATATGGTTATGTGGCCCAAATCACATGGTTTGGCCTAACCGTGTGGCCTATTCTTGCTCTCTTCCCATTCCTTGCACAATTTTTCAAACCATGTGTCCTACCTCGTAGGGTTTTCAATAACCATGCGCTATGCATTTTTCTTCCCAAAAGTTGGGTGCCAGGCTCCAAACTAGCCCCAGACACCCACGAGACCTCTATAACCCCAAAGGTATTCAAATTAGGCCAAATTTAAATTGAAATTTTATGGAATGGATACGTACCTAAAATAATAACTAATTTCTTACACAACCCATCAATATCCTAACATTCCAAACATGAAAAGAAAAAAACAACGAACATAGCATCGAAACATCCACTAAGGATAATCAACCAATACCACCATGAAAACTACTAACTTTTTATATTACCATTTTCCACTAGAAATATCATCCTTAATGAAAAACCACAAGAGATTAATTGTAAAAAAATAAGGGAAGGAAGGGATTAAGCTACTACATGATTCACTCACAAAAATCTGCCACCAAAAACCCCCACCAACATAAACCTGAACTTCCACAAACACCATCGTATTGGACCAAGGACGGGGTTTGGAATGATGTGTCAATTAGTAGTAGTGGTGGTGGGAAAAATGGGCCTTCAACTATGAGAATCATCCAAAAATAAGCTATAAATAAAACCAGAGAAGAAACCAGAATAAAAGGAGGATAATATAAACTGAAGACCAACAGAACTGAGACATCATCAGGCCACTACCAAACTTTCCACTTGCACAATCCCAAAACAGCCAAAGATCACATCACGTAAGACCATGTATGGGGTATTTAATGATGATCCAAGAATCAAGGGTAGTGTTAGAATGTTGGAGAGGTCCTTAAAGTGAGCAATGACTATACTGAAATGACCAACCAAAAGTGAGAGGGAAAACAAAAAAACTGAGGTATCAAGACATCTAACAAGAAGACATTATGGAAATATTGATGAAATAAGGGAGTAAGAGAAGTAGAAAGGGGAAAGATAACCCCATCACACTGAAGTAAGTGTTAGTGGGGGGGAGACAATGTATGAAGAAACACCTAACCTAGGGTGAGGGAGAAAAGATTTATAAGGAAATTTATAAAGTGTTTATAAATTAAAAAATAAGGATAAATATAAAAGAGTTTATATTGAATTATGAATTGTTCATAACTATTAATTTGAAATGTTTAAATTAAAGGCCTCATTTAAGAAATTATTCAAACCATATCAAAAGGAGTTTTGATAATTAATCTCATCAAGGTTTGAAGAATATTAAATATGTGATATTTTGATTATGTAAATTGTTTACATACTAGAAATAAACCATATAATTTTTATATTTCAATATAAATTATTTAATTAAATTCTATATAAAGGATAATATGAAAGTTTTCATGTTATAAATAAATATAAAGAGCTCATATTTATTTAATTATGGAATTCCAATAATGCATGGATAAATTATAAAGTGTTTATAATTAATTTATTTATGAATTATTCACAAATTTTTATATCATGCCTAAATTTATGAAATATAAATTTATTTAGTATTATTATAAGCTTTATTCATATATATAAATTGTTTATATTATGAATATATTTGTGTTTTAGTTTACATTGTTAAATTATTTCTATAAATTATCAAACATGCAATTAAGGAGTTACATGATAGGTATGATAATTGATTTAGTATTAATTTACCTTTCATATAGATTTTATTATGTTATAAGGTCTAATTAAGAAGTTAATTACAATTTATACATATTAGGTTTTATAATTTTGATGGAATTGAGGTCTCACTTGAGTAAAGAACCATGGAAAGAGGGACTTTGGGTTGAACTGCTCGCTAACATGGGACCTTAAGCTCTATCTAGAAAAGTGGGGGTTGGATACCTATTAATCTATGATTACTTTTATGAGGATTATTGGTTATAGATTATTTTAATCATTTACATGAAATGATTTCATGTACCTTATGAATAATATTCATTTGGATATGTGTAAATATAGTTGAATTTTAATTTTAGTTGGTAACATATGCTATGATTCAAGCAAAGAGTTACACATCAATATAGTTTGAGCATATTGATTTCTTGGAAGTAATGGTATTTAAAACTAAATCATTAGAAGAATGAATACATATAAAGGGAATTAATAAGATAGGATAGTGAGATATTATTTAAAAACCCTTTAAAAAATATAAAGCATTAGATTCGTTCCAAAGAAAACACATGTCAAGACCTAAATCATTCAAATGATTAGGTTCTCCCAAAGCAAGGTGCCCATGAATTATATTGTTTAAGATATAACGGAAATGGATAACCATAAAAGTTATGTAACCAAATCCCACTATGATCTTTTTATTATAATTAGTTGGGAAACCCGAAAATTTTGGATACCATAGGAATAATGTTGAGTGAATCCATATGATGGAGTAGAATAATGATTTATATAATTGAATATCTAATATTTGTATCTTATATGATTGGCATAATGTCCTACCTATATAACTAAATGGTGAGAATAATGTCTAAGTAAACTCATTACTTGGTGAAATATTGAACTTGTCCCACTAAGGAATATGATGTAATTTAAAGGGGGTTATCATTTTAGTGGTATAACATTTAAAAAAATCCTTATTAAATGAACACAAAACATGATACTTGACTGATAAAAGCTTCTATTTTAATGAACTCATAATCATCAAACATTATTTTGAGATCAATCCTTGAGAAGGAAAATCTTAATGGAATAACATTTCCAGTCTGGTACAAAAAATATAATAATTGTTCTTATATAAGAAATAAAATTCATTGCGTTAAGGAAATATATTCCTAAGTAACCAAATGTTGAAGAGTGGATCTAAATGCTTATGAGAAGCATAAATCAATTCACCTAAGGTTTTAAAGGAATTGGTTAGATGTAAGATGTCTGAGGAAACTTCAATCCCCATTCATGAGCTAAATATTATTGGGTATGTCAATGACTTGGAGAGGCTAGGGTAATATTTAATACTTGATATGGATATAGGCATAATTCTATAATCACTGTGGAAAGTTTTGATGTTTTATTGTAAATTACAATATGTATGATTTTAATAAAAAAATTACCCAATAATCTTAGTATATTGAGGAATAATGAGTTGAACATAGTAGGTCCAAGCTCAAGTACTGTAATGATAGTACAAGAGAGTAAAATTTCAAAGTGGGGAAAGAAAAAGAATATTGGAAAGTGTAAAAAAGTTTCTTCTAATAGCTAGTCAAAGTATTTGAAACCTAAGTGAGGTTACAACATGGAGGGGCATTAATTCCATTGTGTAAATCCCATTCACTAGCAGAGGAACTTCTTAGAATATATAAAAGTTCAAAAGAAACTCAGTGTATAGTCCACACCAGTTATAATGTCATACAAGTAAATTCTTATATTTTGAAGGGTATATGATATCAAATGTATATTTTAGAAATCTTTTAATTATTCTACAGTTGAAAATCAAGGTGATAATTAATGAAGATTGTAGTTTTCATTCAAATATAGTAGTAAAGATTTTTATTATGAATATTTATAAGGCAAATGAATATTTAAAGATTTGATGGATATGTATAAAGGATGTGTATTCTTATCTCATTTATCTTATATGATAATAGAAGTTGTTTATTAATATATTTTTAATGAATAAAGTGAGATAATGTTTTAATAAACTGGGTTTATAATGCATTAGAATTTATAAAATGGTTTGAAAATGATATAAGGATAAAAAAATTTATCCAGGACAAAAGAGTTTATCTGCAATATTTGTTAAATATGATAGAAAGTGATCCCACCACCATTAGTGTAATATTTAAAAGAATAAAATCATTTAAAAAAATATATTTCTCTAAACACATAGAATACCACATATAATATGGTTTTTAATAGTTTATTTATTATATTTATTCCCAGTAAAAGGAAAAATGTGTTATTTCTTGACATAAAGGAGTGTGTGTTTCTTAGTATGATATTCTGGAGAGAATATAGTTTCTAAGTGTCTAATGAGAGTATTTTTTAACTTATATAAGTTCAAATGTAATAAATAAAATATTATATTCATTAATATTCAAAATGAATGTCATTTTATATCCTAAATTTTTATGGTATGTTGGTAAAGATAAAATTATATAAATAGTAAAATTTAATTAAAATAATTATCTTAAATATTTTTTTTAAAATTATTTTCAAATGATTATGATAATGACCTTAGAAGGATTTATAAGTAAATAATTTTAACATACCAAACCAACTCATTGGTTTGGGAAGGACCAAAGTGATTCTAACCTTAGGTGTCATACCTTAGACACCAATGGATAGTAGTAAATTCCAAGGGCATGAAAAAAACATGGGGTGATTCTCCCTTTTACACAAGCTATAATCGATGAATCAAAATAGAATAAAATAAAAATTATGTATGATATAAAACCAACTAAAATCCCAATGATATAGAATAAATTAAATCAGAGTGGAAATAGAGTAAACAAATGAAATATTCACACTAAAAATATAAAAAAACTCTAAAGAATCATTATGCTAATGTTGGCACTATATCAGACTCCACTCCAAGATAGCTCCATACTCTAAACTCTAATAATACAACCACTATATCAAGGCACTTTTATTTTGAATTAATACACCTTCCTATTTCCTATATTAAGATGAAAAACATTTTTATATGCACCAAAGTGAACATACAAGGGGTGGGCATATAATCCAGTATATTATCCCCCAAATACTTCCCACACATGCAACTGAGATAAGAACGTGTTGGCACACAATTTAAAAAATATATAAAAATATAAAATATTATAGTATAGTGAAAACCAATAGTAAAAATAAAGTATATAAATTTTAAAACATGTCCCATACATAAACACACCCATGCATGCATCTCATATAAAATAATTCACATTGAACATCCCATAATCATGAGTGGTACCCATCCCTCTGGACCCAATCCATCTCTTGGTGGTAAAATCTCCTTGTGCCTAGAATTTTCACCTCAAACGAGTCAATCCTAATAATTACCCTTTCATATGTATCATGAACTCACACCATGTCATTCCAAAATCCACATTCTCATTTACAAAAAACACTATCATGAAATTACATGTTCATTGTGTGTATTTAGAAAACAAAATTTTCTTTATAAAACATATCATGAAACATGAAGGATTCAAGAGGTTTAATTTAGGTATTTTTATCAACAAACACAGGTATGAGTTTTCCAAAACTAAATCCCTTGAGTTATATATAAAATTTGAGTGATAGATAATCCAACCACCTTTAATTCTATCGCATTAAATACCAAGAGAAGGAACCTAATTAGAAAATAAGTATCCTAAAATCACCTCCTAAAGAGCCTGGTTCGAGATCCAAAATCAAGATAGAGTAGCTAAAGATATTTTCTGAAGATTAATTGAGTCAAAATGCATAAATAAGTCCCCAAAAAAATTTACACATTTCCCCATAAAGGCACATGACTTCCACCAAAAAATCATTAACCAAGCCAGACCTTTCAAGAAACCAAACTATTGGAACCATTCCTTAGACCACGGACTGATTCTTCTGCCCAAGCCATTTTGAGTGACACTCACAAGGTCACTTCAGTCAGCACCATGCCTTGGACTATGATGTAGTGCATTTTTCTAGGCTATTTTGAATGGTGTCTATGTCATACCAACCATGCACAGACCCCACACTATTTTCGTTTGTCCATTTTTCACAGGTGGGCCTCCCAACCACCATGCCTAGTAAAATAGTCAGTGTTAAGGCATTGTAATATCCCTATAGCCTGGAAGACTCCCCCACCCAGAGTGCCATAATTTCTAGAACCATGATCTTTACCACGACTTATCACACAACATGTTGAAGACCATTATGAACCCAAAAAATCACAAACACCAACTCCTTCAACCATTATCCCTCCAAACCCAGAAGGAACAAACTTATTATGTAAAAAATATATAATAAAATATTTTACCTCAAACTATGGGTGTTACATTCTCCCCTCCATTAGAACTTCTATCCTTGGAAAGCTATAAGTTGTCAACATTTTGGAAAATCTCTAGAAATTATTCTAGGAATATAATTTGAGCAGCCCGAGGAGATGCACTTGGTCTAATGAATCCATTTATTTCTAATTATTCCACCTAAACCTTTAATTATCACAATTTTTTTATTTCCATTTTGTAGAGAGTTCAGGACACTTGTGCACATAGGAGGTAGTACATCTTTATGGGATTCCCTTGACAATCATTATAGACTGTGATGCTTACTTCACAGCACAATTTGATAGATAATGTGGGAAGCCTTTTGGGACTCACTTGTAATTGAGTATAGTGTTTTAACCTAGCCATTCGACCAGGTAAAATGAATTGTTCAAGTTCAAGTGAGTATGATTTGGGTTTCCCTGTTGGTTTTGATCCATAGTTGGGAGGATCATATACCGTCGGTGGGGTTTTCATATCATGATAATTTCCACTCCACCACCAGAGTGGAACCTTTCTGAGGCCATGTATAAGAGACCATGTAGGAAACTATTATACAGGTCAGAGTAAGTGGGTAACATCACTTGGGTCCTAGTTTTTGTGCCAATGATGATTTTAAAGGGTAAAATTCATCTAGGGGAGGATGATGACTATCCAGTAAACATTAGGGTTCCTCCGTGGACTGATGATGAAGTCCTTTGGATTTGGAGAGTTATGGAGTCTTATCTCGGGTAGTAGGCTATCTATGGGAATATTAAACCCTTTATTTTCTTGTTGTTGTGTTTAGTTAGTGAGGTTGTGCGTTGTTTAACCCCGAGGATACAATAGTTTTTGGGTTTCTTGGCATCCTCCACATGTCGTAGCTGAGGAGGTATGTTCACGACTCATTGCACGTATCGACCTATGTGAGTAGGGCCATGAGAGTGTAGTTTATTTTTCATGGATCTGATGATGTTGAGGATTGGTATAAGAAATACCTTTCATGGGAAAGTGTTTTACTTGGGTGTGTGGTTGTTGAAAATATAGGGAATCATTGGGAGAGCTCATGGGAGTAGGATACCCAGTTGAGAGCTCAGTATCCCCACCTTTTTCTCAGTTTGTGCTTTTTGGGGATGAAAATTCTTGAAGGATGGAATAATTCAATGTCATATATTTTGTCATGTAATATTTTGGAATATTTCTAGGAATATTTCCAGAGCCAGGTGCTTATATGGCTTGAGATTCTGAGACCCAGTGTGCTCGAAATTAATTTTTGAAATATATAAAATATATTAAATATCAAGGGAGTGTAATTTTTATAAAAAAGAGAAATAAATCTTAAATTAAGTCTTGGATTAGAAATTTTAGGGAATATTTGAGTTCAAAATGTGGTTTTTACCCTAGGAACGACATAAGCTTTGTCGGTGTGAGTCATTTGTGAAAAATTTGTCACAGGAATGAAATTAATAAAATAAATTAATTAAATGATTTAATTTATTTTATTTTATGCAATGACCTGGTTCCTCTTTAAATACCCAATTATGATGAAATATTATGGTTTTCCACTAAACCCTAGAGATCAAGAGGACCATTGGAGGAGAGCATTCTTGGAAGACAACATCAGATTGGATCAGATCAAGGATCATGTGCCAACAGAGTTCATGGATCTCACCAACGATGGAGACATAGGATTGTTATTTGTTAGTAATTGATCCAAACTCTTAGTAGGATGTTTGATTTTTGGGTTTCTATCTCGTTCTTTTATCCTGATCAAACATGGATCAATTCCATGAACATAATTGATTTTCACATCGATGATAGATTAAATTGATGAAATTATTATTATTTTGTTTGTTGATTCCTATACCTATTCATTTGTCCATCCTACGAAGATGGATTGAGGCCAAAACAAAAAAAAAATTGAGATTTATTATTCACTTTTATGGTTTATGGTTTTCTCTCCCTGTTATATGTGTGTTCATCATTGGAAATTCCTTTTGGCCAAAAATTTGATGAATACTCAGTGAACGGTCATTGCACATTTGATATTTGGCACAACAGATCATTACCACAGGTTTTGGATGGATATTCAATGACATGATTGCAGTTTATGGCTATGGAGGTAGATCCTTGGATAGATCAAGAGTTATTCTTCACATTTTTGTCATGTGACATGAATGAGGCATGACGACGGTGGTTCTTAAGCATCATATTTGGCCAGAATCTATCCAACAATAGCAAGGAGGTTCATCCAACCTCATATCCATATCTTAAGGCATGATTCAGGGTGGAATCAGTGGTTGTGTACCACTCGGGTGAAGACGCATGAATGTTCTAGATTTTTTATGAAAAATCATACTACAAGACATGTAGTCGTATGAACACATGTCGTATAGTCCCTTCTATGTGGCGCTAGGGTTTCAATGTGAAGAAAAGTATCACATGTCATGTGACCCATGTCACATGTTGTGTGACCCTTAGCTGACCCAGATCAGTGTGTATAGGGAGTACACTCCTAGGAGGACAGGTAGAGTTGCACGTTGTGTGAGCCACGCCACATGTCATGTACACCCTGGATAGAGGCTCTGCGTGTATAGGGAGTACAAGCCCAGGAGGTCGTGTGGCCCTAAATGCATTTTATGGTGATTCACACGTCGTTTACATAGGAAGTTACATGGGCACAGGTAGGCTATATGTCAAGTACCATCCTAGACATGTATACATTGTGTGCCTTGGGACATGTTGTGTATAGGGAAAAAATAAATTCCATGTGAATGCGAGACACACGTAGTGTCAGACTTAGTGAGAAATTTCATGTAACCCTAAGGAAATACCATGTACACCTTTAAGGATATATTGTATTTCTATTTCTTATTATCTCAACTTCTATAATATATTTTGTGAGATTACTTGGGATAGTATTGGTTGAGTGTGTTCCCTTTGTCCATTCTTATGAGGGTTCGGTGTAGTATTCTATTCTTATCATAGAGGGTGACCCCTATGTAGCTTCATGATGATCCGTGTAATGAGGGTGAGTTCCCTTATTCTAGAGTGAGTTTTATCATATCGCTTTGACTACTGAATCAGCAGCTTGGAGCATGTATCCCTTTGAGAGGCCCAAAGCGATCATCATTTCCTTAATGTTTCCTTATATGGGGTTATTGGAATTGGTGTGACCAATATTTAAATGAGCACCAATCCTTTATCTAATAGGTTATTTCTAGTAAGTTCTGGTGTCCTCCCAATGAGCCCTAGGCATTGAACCCTATCTGTGTATTGAAATATGATCTTTCTGATGAGGTGTAGTCCGATCGAGTGTGTATCTCAGATGAACCCTCTCAGTTTCCCTTATGTTGAGACTTTAAGAGAATGTCCTCTAGGATGAGTTTATTCAGTAGAGGTATATCTCGTGGAGTGTGTTCACCCGAACGAGCATTATATGGAGCCTTAGAGCAGGAATCCTGGGCTGGTTTTACAGTTGTGATTTTATCTTTAGATTGTGTGTCTAATGTGAGTATATCTAGATGTTTTTGTTGTATATCTCACTTCATGATTGCTTATCCTATTATAATCTTACTACTCTTGATGCTTTGTTTTTGTTATTTTAGGGTGTCTTATTGGGTATTGTTATACTAACCCCAACATGGAATATTCCCACACATTTCGTGTCTTATGTAGATGATGGACCTTTTTACAGATTCCTTGGTGGACTAGGAGTAGGTGGAGCTAGTTTGGGCTTGAAAGACCGAGGTTTATATTGGTGTTGCATTTTATTGTAGTTCCCTCCTTCTGAGTAGGTCATACATTACTTTCCAATTTTTTTGGGCTTGTATTTAACCCCCTTTTTATGCTTTCTAGTATTTTTTTGTACTCTGGTTGTGGGATTATAGATGTATGCATGAATTGTTATCATTTTTTTACATTTCAACATTGTATGGTCTTGAAGATGTGTGCATGCGTATAGGTACCTTAGGCTAATGCCTCCCATGTATGTGATATGCCTTCTTGGTACTAGTCGTCAGCTCCTGACCTATTGGAGGTGAGCTTGGTGGAGTTGCATCCCATGTGTGTGATATTACTTCTTGGAACTAGTCATTAGCCCCTGGCCTATTGGAGGTGGATTTGGGGGATTTGTGTCTTGGGCCCCATTAGGTCAGGTCATGATAATTATTACTCGCAAATTTTTTTATTTCATGAATGTGAGATGAGTATCTAGGAAAGGTTTTAATAATTTAAAACTTAACATAATGAAAAAGTATGATATAATTGAGTGGTTTTTTCTTGAGTATACTCTCATTAAGTGTGGGTTTAATCTGTTATTCATTCAAAATATCAAAATATGTGTCTTTATGGTTACCTATAAGATCAAAGTTAATGGTGATTTCATAGAATTTTTTTTCATTTGATAGGTTTGAGGCAGGGTAATCCTATTACTACTTATGCTTTTATAATTATTTTTAATACATTATCTAATTTAATATCAAATGTAGTTTTTCATAGGAAGATTCATGATGTTAAGTCCAACAAAAATGGTCCATTTATTACATATATCCTTTTTTCTAGATGAATTTTTATTATTTTCTAGGGATACTTGATAAGAATATTATCGTATTTCTCAACTTATTCATATCTATTATAATTCTATAAGAAAAAATGTTAAGTTTCATAATTCAAAGGTATCCTTTTGTAAACTTTTTCTTCAAGAGAGAAGGAATAAATTGTTTTCAATGTTAAATGTTAAAAAAATTGAAATGTATAATAAATACCTTTGGTTCCCAAATATTATAGGAAGATCAAAAAAGTAGGTGTTTGCATAAATTGTGGATAGAGTACAGAAATAGATTAATGGGTGGATGGGGAAGGTTTATCAAAGTTTTGGAAGGCTATTTGGATTAAATCAATAGTGCAAGATATTCCAACATATATTATATCCCTTTATAACACACTCACATACCATCTTCATTCCAAGTTTTCAATTTTTTGGTGGGGCTAGGTGGAAGGTAGGATGAAAATAATTTTTTTTGCATGAGACATGCTTTGTCTTCTGAAGGAATATGGTGGTTTTATTTTTAGGAATATGGGACATTTTAACTAACCTCTTCTTTCTCAAATGTGATAGTGGATACTGGTATGGTCGAATTATCAATTTTCTTGGGTTTTAAAAGAAAAATATTCCACATGGACTAATTTTCTTCAAGTGAAGCTTAGGTTGTAAATAAGTTTTTTATAATAGTGTTTGAGGATTAAAGTTGATTTTTATGGATGGATTTTTTTAGTGAATTTAAAATGTAAAGTCATTGAATATTTGGAGGTACCTTTGGTTGTGGGGATTTTATATTAGGTTCATTACCTCAAATATGTCTCTTATTTTGGAGGATGCTTTTGTTTGTGATATTATTAAAGATTATTTTTTAGGTTGGTGTTTTTATAGACTTAAAACATTGCTCAAGAAAAGGGATAAGATATTGGTTTTTAGTATTCTTGTTTATAGAAGAAGGATTGTATATTAAAACCCACCCCCATTGGAAACCCCCCTTGGGTCAACAGTGAAGATGAGAGTAACCCCTGAGGCCTACCTCTAATAGGCAACGAATTGGCGACTAGTACCGAGGATATAAAACACTAATATGGTATGAATTAACCTCATAATACAAAGGTAATAATATATAAAAAACCACTAAAACAAATATATGTGATAATCAAAAGACATAACATTTCCTAATACCAAATGAAAATACATGAAAAAATTTCAATACATCCAAAATAATGCAAGGTCGAACACTTAAGCTCTACTCTATCTACCCAAACAGTAGCTCCCAACTCTAGTGATCCATTTGAAAAACACTAGAAAATTTATTGGGGTGAGAACTTGGGAGTACTCATTAAGATCATCCATCTAAAACTACTAAAATCCATGTGAAATAAATATTGAAGAAAAATCAATAGTGAAATAATCCAAGTAAGAAAAATAGTAAAAACATATACATGAGCAATGAGTAGAAAGGGTGCAAGAATCATTGTCATAAAACTTAGACTACCACCAAATCCTGTCATCTATAACACCCACACTAGGAATATTACTATCACCACAACTTGCATCATAACTACTAGCATCCTTAGGCCCAGAAGAAATTCATCTTAGCTTTAACCTGCCAACATAGTGGATCTCCCACTCAAATCGCTAGCGAGCTGATAAGATGACCACCTCACTAAGTGAAAAGATCTGAGTATGTAACAACACTAGTACCATATCATCAACCATCATGTCATACATCCACAATTGCATCACTGTATCTCCACATATTCACATTTACATCACATCACTACAATCACCATAATTCCACCATTCTCAACCATCTATTGATAGGGAAATTTAAACATAAAAGACATCAACCTCGTTCTCTCCCCCTTCCATGTACATCACCCACCAACACTATCCCATTATCTAAAATAAGGTATCATGAACATATAGGGCATCAACCCTATTACCACTCCCTACTATGCACGACCTCCACTATAAACCACGTCATCATCTCATCAATCATCACCTCTAGTTCACTATAACTACAAGCCATCATAGCCCATGCATATATGCCAACCTTAAGCCATTATAGCCCATAGAAATTCCACTGCATAATCTTCCCTTGTCTATGTCACTTAACCACAACCACATCCATAATAACATCAAAATAGCATAGTAACCATGCATCAACACCACATTCCACAAAAGCATAACATCATCAAACAAAATAAACATGCCTCGTTAAGTTCAAAAATCCATTCAATTATTCATTCCACTCATTCATTATTCCATGAATCCCTCATCCATCACATTAATTAGTCATATTCATGCATCCAATCATTAAAATATTTTTAACATCCCACCATTATTCATTTCCAACCTTTACCATTTTAATTAATAACATATTCTCTTTCTAGTTATAGTCTATAAACTTTATATTCTCAACCTTGATCTCATTGTCTCCATAACCCATAAACCGGTTTATCAAAAAGTTAAGAAAATACAACAAATAAATAGACCAAAAACATGACAATATTCAACTAAATAATTCCATATTTATACTCCCACTTTATGATAAAGTAACATAGTAGCAATTCACAGTATCAAACATAAAAAAAATTCATCAATATATATTCTAAGTTCTACTTTATAGAATTTAGTTCCTCATTGACTTCATTAATCAAATAATATGTTTACAAGGGTGGAAGGGTTTCCAATTATAGCAATAATATGAATACACAACAATAATCATCCATCATAGAAATTAGTACATCACAATATCATAGAAATCATAAGGGACACCCAACTCCCTATTCTTAGTTAATCATCTTTATTAAATTAAAATTTTCTTAGAGGTTAATTTTTTCAATGTGTTATCCCCTTTCTCAAAAACTAAAACACCTAATGAAATCACAATAGCATACTTTGGAGAAAACACAATAAGAATATTAATTCCAGAAGATAGAAGATAAGTATTGAGATCCCCTACCTTAATTAGTGCTTCAAAAAACATTATGTGAAGACGGGGTGAAGAGAGGATACCCACAATGATAAAACCACACCAAATAGGGGTCTATAACCTATAATCACCAAGGATTTATCTCCTAAGGTTGGGGTTGAAATCTGATGAAAGGGGGTTAAAATCCCTCTTTGGGACACACTTAGATCACCCAATAATCAAGAGAAAAGGTGGAAGAATGATGGGTTTCGAAGGGGTTATGAATTTTATAGGTAATATATAAATTATAAGATTGTGGAAAAATACCCTATATTATGGAAAAAAGTGGAGCATATTCCACAGTAAAAGTAAAAAGATGGAGATGTAATGAAACTAGTCAAAACTGCATCCAAGAAACATGGTGTGGTCCACTATGAGATCCTATAAACCTAGAAAAGAGACAACACTGCAATGGAACTACCGCATCATGGAATTCCAAAGCTAAAGAAGAAGGCCACATTGAATCCCAGATCTATGATGTAACATCCCCAAAAGAGGCTTAACCACCAAAGCTCCACTTCCTGAGGCTCCACGCCGCAGCTGATCTCTCTACGCCACCATATCAATATCCAACATACCTCCATGGTATATCTCTATTCTACATACTAAAAAAACCACCTCTATAACACAACATAATCCTCAATTCTCTAAAACTTCTCTGTAGCTAAAATTTCACCTCAACTCCTCTCTATCCTCCTTCGATCCTCCTCTCGAAACCTACAACACCCAAAACTCACAAAGCAACAAGCTCAGAAGTTCTGAACCGCTACATCAAATACCTCTCAAATGATTCTCATCCTCGAGAATCAAAAATAAACCTCAAGAGAAATATAACTACCACTAAAACACTCTCTCAAAAGATACATATCAAATAGAACCAACCTACTAGGAATAACCTCAGTAGGAGTTAAACCACAATCCTCCTAAAAAACATCTCCTAAAACTTCTCACGACTACTAGAGATAACTCTCAAGGAGAGCATCTCCACCAGATGAATCCAAAGTGGCACCATACTTCTCAGTGTGAATAACTTTTCCCAGCCACTCTTTCTGTATTAACCAGGTTTTCATGATATCCACACCTTAGTAAACACTTTCTTAAGTTTATTTAAAACATTTTATTCCATTTGAGAAGATTCTTTCTATAAATTTTCATAAAACATAAATAATTAAATTTCCAAACCATTCAACTCAATTTAAAAAAAAATCAAAATCCACTACAATATTTCAGTGAAAGGAGTAGAACTTAACCAAGAAATTCCCCCTCTAATAACTCTCCATCAAATACTAGGAAACATGTTGAATCTTAGGAAAATTATACTGACGGTTCCCCATAGCATCACACTAGAAAAAGATTAGCTCTCTAGACACATGACACCTCAAACAAATCAACCCCAAAGTGCTAAGACACACCCTAGACTTAGTAGGCTGCCTCACTATCTTCCTCTATGAAGCACAAGGCATGCAACCTAGAACATTCAACCCCATATTCCTAACCACTCAAGAGGGATCTTCACTAGAACCCTCTTTCACAGACAACTCTTTATCTGTGATCTTCACTTTTTATCTCAATAATTCCCAAGATGGTAACTGAAAAGGCATGATGAATAACTGAATATTTGATCTCAATTTGTATTAAAAAATGTGTTCCCATACTCTCTCATCTAGAAGAAAATATAGAAACCAATTGATTATGTCTATAAAGAGGGATCCAAATTCGTTCACACTCTCATCCATCTATTGAATATAATTAATCTCATTAAAACATTCATGCATATAAACTTGGGAAAGGAAAATTTTCTTGAATAATTCAAGAAATTTCCCCCAAGATATCTCTCCTAGATCACTGCACTTCATTTCCCACCACCTTTGAGATTCCTTCTGAAATAAGCCAACGACCAAAGAAACTCGAAATTCATATGGGGACAGAACCTACCAAAAATCAACCTTATCCTCCTCTAACCAAGCCTCACCATTGAGGCTGGAAGACCCATAGAAGAACTTCAACACTTCCTGACTCTAGAATTTCAATAAGGCTTTATCCCAAGATCTCTCTTTCTCTTCATCAATCCCCAAACCTCAATGGTATTTTGAAAACATAGCTTCGAACTAGGAAACAACAAGGTTAGCATAAATCACATAGGAACATCAATAAACACACAAGGAACATAAGAACATCACAAGGAAGCACATCAAGACATGGCCACATCACTATCCTCCATTGAGCATAGCACCACACCATCCACATAACATGTCATATGCATTGCCTCAATCCAAAGAAAGAAACAGACTGTAACAACCATCAGTCATCGATACTCAAACTGTCTCACATCATCCACAAGACACCTCTTCATCTGCATAACCATTCACACCACCATTTTAACCCCTATATATCCCAAGCTAACAACTATCACAACAATCACACAACACTACCTAAAGTAAACAAACCAAGGAAACCCACCCACTATGTCAAGATATTGTTTGCTTTGGGCAGCCTTGACTCGCCTTCATGATTTTATAACATATCATAAATATAACGTGTCTTGATGGGGAAGGGGTTTCTCTATCTTCATATTCTTGATTCCATAACACATTCCACCAATATAATTTTAATCATAACAAACACAATCAACAATATATAGCAACCAATTACTTATTCACAAAAATTTAGGTGTGGCAAGCAATTTTATCTTCATCAATTTCAAGATTTTCCAAACAACCTTTTTATTGTTGACTTTAAGTGGTTAAAATTTTATGGAAGGTAGGTGATTCCATAAATATAATCATAACACAATGCACAACCATATTAGAGGTATATGTTCACAACAGTAAGAAACACCATCTTAATGATCACACAGTTTCCAAGTTAAGAAATATTAAGGGTTAATGGATTAAGATTCATTATAGAACATCTTCTTCTTAAACATCCTTGAAAACTTCATTTATAATTCAAATAAAAAATATGTTTTTAGCAAGTCATGTCAATACTTAAATGAATATAATCAATAAACAAGAAAATCAAAAAAAACTCAACATTTCCAAGTAATTTTTAGAGGAATAATCATGCCTTGAATTTAAATAACTCTAACATGCGGCTAAGTTAAAGATAAAAACTACACATTCTATGATACTACAAATTAGGTTTGGCATACTTAAACTAAAAATTTGATTACTAAGGAAACATGCTTCTAATAGAATAAAATATTCTCATGCTACGTTCTCTCACATCATTTTATTCATTCCCAAATTAAACATTTCTTAAACATTTTATCATGCAGAATAAATACTTTTAGACTTTAAAATAAATCATTCTTTTAGATCACAAAATAAAAATTCACATGTTGTATCACTAATTTCATGCTTGACATGATCAAACTAAATATTCTTTAAAAAAAATTCACTAGAGAAAATGTGTTTATACACCATAATAAAGGTAACATGATTTACTTCCATATTTAAATACAATATGATCAGAAAAAGCATGATTTCATATCCTAATTAGAACATACTAAACATGCTACATGCTCAAAATTTACATGCTATCAATTTCATAACTATCCATACAAATGTTTTCAACTTAAACCATGCTCCCAATAATAAAATACTAATAGCTTAATACATGAGGCATGGTTATTTCAGTACTATAATTTTTTTATCAGACTTGAAAAAATAGGTTCAATCATATAAATAGTTTCAAGTCTCAAATGGTTACCACAAATAATGCTTATCATTTTCTAGGAATTTGGAACAAACAATCAAATTCCATCCTTGTAATAAATTCCTAACACAAGAAAGTTACATATCATGAGTATAAAGGTAACACACAACATAACTTTCACATTTCATTGTTCATTATATACACATGTATAAACAATCTTGGATAACAATTCCATTAACCATGCTTGGAATATGAGATGGATTTATTGATTAGAAAAACTTCTAAATTGTTAATGGTTATCACTAAGCATGTCTATATTTTTCCAAAATTCAGAAACAAAGGAAACAAAAAATTTATCCTTGCAATAAATTTTCAACTCATGCATACAATACACAAATAGATTGATACTACAAAACCGATGTCATACCAAAAAGTAAGGAGCAAGTTATTCATGTAAAAGTTTTCAAAATTTAAATAAATTATCAATAATCATAATGGTTACTTTTCAAAAATTTCAGAATTTAAATATCTAAAATCATGTTTTATAATAATCCAATAACACATGATTATGATGCATCACAAATGAAAAATAATGCACGACATACCAACATTCACAGGAACTAGGATACTCCTAAGCATAGTTTCAAAAAAACATTTCAGACATCAATAAGAAATATACTTAAGGTAACATGTTTTATATAGGTTCTCAAAATTTAGCAATTATTCACAATAAAATATCTTAATCATGATTCAATAACAATTTTGAACATTCGTAAAACATGTTAACATGCTATGAAATTTAACAATGGAAATAAAATTCAATTAATGAAGGAGCATGTTATAACAGGCAAGAGAATAGCACATTTCAACTCTCAACAAAGTTTCAAACAAATAGTTCATCCTGGTTAATCACCATTTTTCTCTTTTTCTTTTAAGTTATATAATCAATTCAACAAACAATAATAGTTCACTAGAAACTACATAATGGGCACAGTCTAAGAAACACACATAAAATTTCAAGATATAAATGATAATGCAACCAATAACTATGATGCATGTACCTACATATAATTTCTACCCTAAAATAGTTACACTTTCACCTAAACATGTTCATTAGGTTGTCTAAGTCCTTGCGTTGGTTCACATGAGGCCCCAAAATATTTGTTTCCAAGCCGATCTCCCTGGTCAACATCACATGTTAGACTCAAGTTTCAACATTGTCCTACCAAACCCATGCAAACCACACTTTTTCCTAACTCAAATATTTACCCTATCTCTCAACTAAAACCTTTTATACCACTCTATCATGACCAGCTGCCAATGGAAACTGCTCATAAGTCGTCAACAAAGATGACAGTGGCCCCCAAGGCCTGCGTCTATAGGCCTCAGGTTTAAGACTAGTATTGAATGTATAAAACACAGATATGAGAAGCATTACCCTCATAAGCTCAAATAAAAAAAATATAAACAACCACCAAGAAAAATCTATAAAATAAGTGAAAGTTATAACATTTCTCAATCCCAAATGAAACTACACAAACAAGGTGAAATACATTCCAAATAATGCAAGGTTGGACACTTAAGATCCCTCCATCTACCTGAACAACAGCTCCCAACTTCAATGATCTATCCTACAAACACTAGAAAACTGTGGTGGAGTGAACACTTCAAAGTACTTATTTTGATCATCCCTACAAATAGATCATCATCTATGTGAAAAAAAATATACAAGAAAAAGCAAGAGTGAAATCAGCCAAGTAAGAAAAATAGAAAAAACATATACATTAGTAATGAGTAGGATGGGAACAAGAATAACCATCATCAAACTTCCACTACCACTAAATCTTGGCATCTTCAACATCCACACCAGAAATATTACCAACACCACAACCTCCATCAGAACTACCAACATCCCCAGGCTTGGAAGAAATTCATCTTAACTCCAACCAACCATTTTAGGGGATCTCCCACTCAAACTAGTAGTGAGCTAATAGGATCGCCTCCTCGCTTAGTGAAGGGATGAAAGTATGAAAAAACACTAATAATATATCATCAATCATCATACCATACGTATGTAGATACATCACCCCATCTCTACATATTCACATCTGCATCACATCGCTACAATCACCACAATTACACCACTTCCCAACCATCCATTGATAGGGCCATGTAAACATGAAGGACATCAACCCTTTGCCTTAATTATTCTATATACATTCCCCACCAATACTATCCCATTCTCTATAGTAAGGTATTGTGAACATATAGGGTATCAACCTCATGTCCCCCTACCATGCATGACCCCCACTATAAACCACCTCATTCTCTCACCAATCATCACCTCTATTTCACTATAACTACAAGCCATACAACACATGCATATATGCCAACCACAAGCCATTACATCCCATATAAATTCCACTGCATCATCTTCCCTTCTCCACATCGCTTCCCCGCAACTGTAGCCAAAATAACATCAAAATAGCATAGTAATCATGCGTCAACAACACATTCCACAAAAGCATAACATCATCAAACAAAATAAGCATGTCTCATTAAGTTCAACAATTCAATCAAATATTCATGCCACTCGTTCATCATTTCATGCAACCCTCCTCCATCACGTTAATTATTCGTATTCACACATCCAATCGTTAAAATATTTTTAACAACCCGCCATTATTCATTTTTAACCTTTACCATTTTAATTAATAACATATTCTTATTTCAGTTCTATCCCATAAACTTTATATTCTTAACCCCAATCCCATTATCTCCTCAACCCATAAACCAGTTCACCAGACACTTAAGAAAACACAACAAACAAACACCCCAGTAACATGGCAACTATCAATTAAATAATTCCATATTTATACTCCCACTTTATGAAAAAGCAACATAGTTGCAGTTCATTATATCAAACATCAATAAATTCATTAACATAGATTCTAAGTTTTGTTTTCTAGAATTTTGTTACTCATTACCTTCTTTAAGTAATTAATATGTTTACAAGGGTGGCATGTTTTCTAATGGAAACAATAATAAGAAGCCATGACATCAAATATTCATCATAAAAATCAATACATCACAATAGCATAGAAATCATGAGGCAGACCCAACTCCCCATTCCTAGTTCATCGTCTCTATTAAATTCAAATTTTCTTAGAGGTTAAGTTTTTCTACGTGTTCTCCCCTTTCCCATAAACCCAAACGCCCAATGATATCATAACAACATACTTGGGAGAAAACACAAGAAGCATATTCAAGCATATCAATTCCAAAAGATATAAGGTAAGTCTCGAGATCGCCTACCCCAACTGGTATTTTAAAAATCATTGCACAAAGACAAGGTAAAGAGATGACACCCACAAGGACAAAACCATGCCAAAGATGAATCAACAACCTAGAATCACCAAGGATTGATCTCCTAGGGCTGGGGCTGAAAGACTGTGAAAGGAGGTTAAAAAACCTCGTAAGGATGCATATGGATCACCCAAGAACCGAGAGAAAAGGTGGAAGATTGACAGGGTTTGAAGGGGTTCTGGGCTTTATAGGCAAACTAGAAATTAGAAGACCACGACGCAACACTCTATACCATGGCGCAAAGTGTTGATGTGGAGTAGATTCCACAGTGTAAGGAAGAAGGTCACACCGTAATGGGGCTAGTCAAAATCGCATCTGAGAAACACGGCGTGGTCCATGGTGAAATCCTATAAAATTGGAAAAGAGACCACGCCGCAAGGGAAATGTCACACCGCAAAATTCCAAAGCTAAAGAAGAAGGTCACGCTGCAGCCCAACTCTATGGAATGGCTACCCCAAAATAGGTAGAACCGCCAAAACTCCACTTCTCAAGGCTCCACGCCACGGTCGAGCTCTTTGCGTTGCCATACCAGCCTCTAGTAGACCTCCACGACGTAGTTTTATCCTCCACACCACAAACCCCCCCCCCTTTGGGGTGCAATATAAGCCTCCATGCCACAACACTGCTTTGTAGCTGAAATTTCATCTTAGTTCCTCTCTACCCGCCTTTGAGCCTCCTCTCGGCACCTCCAGTACCAGAAACTTGCAAAGTAACGAGCCCGAAAGGTCCAAACCGTTACATCGAAGATGGGGTATTGTGGAGTTGTACTTGGGATGGCATGTATTCAATGAAATCAGGGTATTAAAGGACTGTAGGAATATATGATCTTGGATTTGTTGCAGTCTGGAAGAAGGTTTGGTCATCAAGTTTATTCCCAAAGGTTCAGATTTTTTAGTGGAGACTTATGGCTAATGTGTTGGCGATTAAAGACATTTTTTTACAAAAGACATGTTGCAGAAGATATGTTCTTGTTGTACAATATCTTCACTAAAACTAATTTTTCATGTAATTTTCCATTGCCGGAGTGTTAATCCAATATGGGAGAAATGGGGGAGGTAATTTCGCTATGCCTGAATGAGGTTGTCTTTGTTGTTGATGACCTTACCAAATGGTTTAGTACTCTTGACTTTACGAGTTTTCAGGAATTCTGTTCTATTGCATGGTTCATATGGATGTGACAAAATGATTGCCTTTTTAAATCATAAGATGTTTCATGACGAGGTTTGGATTCACTCCTCCTTTAATTTGCTTAATGTTTGGAGTGATTGTGGGACTATTGTTTCCGATCAGAAACTCATGCAAAGAATTGGTCACTGCCGTCGATGGGAGTTGATAAGATTAATGTGGACGTTGTAATTTTTGAAGATGGTTGGGTTGGTGTAGTTGTCGTTGGGGTGAGGTTCCTTCGGTAATGTTTTGGCTCCCATGCATAAAGTTTTTACAGATAAATGGTGTCTGCAAGTTACTCAAGCGGTTGCAATTTGTGTTGGGCTAGGTTTGCGAGGTATCAAGGGTGGTGTCATATTATATTGGAATCTCTCTTTGATTTCTCTGATTAATTATTGGTCTAATGTCTCAACATCTTTTGAGACTTTTCTTGGATGATATTTGGTGTGCCACTTCAATGTTTAATCATTGTTGTTTCACTTTTGTAAAGAGATAGAGCAATTTGATTGCCCATCACATTGTCATATTTAGGAGTGCATCAAATGTTTTGATTTGGTACGATTGTTTGCCTTTTGTGGGTATGTCATTTGTATTCAATGATTTGAAATTCTAATGAAATAGCTTAGATTTGTTTCAAAAAAAAAAAAAATCTCATTTGTTAGGTGAGATAACTTCATAAAAATGTTAAAATTTTAAGAAACGTTTTCCAAATAGTATATTATTACAAATATATTTATCTCAATACCTAAACCAAAACTTAACAATATTTGGGTTCTTTTTAAGAGTCGCATGATAAATTTATCCCACCGATTACATTTGATTTTCATTTACTGATTGAAGGTTGGTGTGAAAATAAAAAATTTATCTGCTTTTACAATTATTTTACAATCTTAAATACTGTTAGATTTGCCTCACTGACTTGGTGAGAAAAAAATTATACAATTTTTTTTTTTCAAAAACTTATATAAAAACCTATTTCACTTATTATATGGGATAGCGAGACGGACTCTTCACTTCCTCCCGCGGTTCAAATCGACGAGCTGGAGCCGTTCGTTATCGTTGCGAGAGAGGAAGTCAAACAGGGGCGGTTCCCTTGAAGCCGAAGAACAAGGAGAGAAAACTTGCGGCGATCTATGTTTTAATTGTTATTATTACCTATTTGGATTTGACGGGCAGCTCATGCAATGCATGTCAGTGGCCTGCGGCGAGATCGATGTAATGGCTCATATGCATTGGAGATTTGAATAATAGAAACAGAGCCGCCAACGAATTTCCGATTCACGGCATGCCCACTGTCTCCGATCATTCGGTCCTCCCGTTTAGTTGGATCGAACATTGACAGTGTCATCAATGCTCTGGTCTGAAGAGGCGCATCATTGTCGAATGCCGATTTGGCTCGCTTTTTCTCATATCTTCTCCGTGTTTAGGGTTTGATTTCGGAATGGAGAAGCAAGTTGAAAGCGATGGTCTTTCGTTAATCGAAACTCCGACTTGGGCTGTAGCCACCGTGGTTTTTGTAATGGTTTTTCTTGGGTCTGCCATTGAGGCCGCCATTAAACATTTTGGAAAGGTAAACGAGACACCCCGAGCCCCACTTATCTTTATCCTGTTGATGATTTCGAATTTTGGGCCATGTTCTTCCTGAAAAATGTTAAAAAAGAAAAAGAAAGAAATAACCTGATGGCAAATGTAAATGCAAAATGGCTCGGTTGTATTAACTTGATCGATCAAATTATTTAATCTAATATTCAATTTCAAGGAGTAGAAAACCTAGAAATCATGCGCTTTTTGGTGAAATTTCTTTGGATTTTCCTTTCTTTCACATTGTTCATGATCCAGCTAAGCATTGATGCCGAAGTTAATGTGGCATTTCTCCTTGACAGTGGCTGCGCCGTTCGAAGACACGTTCTCTTTTTGCTGCTTTGGAAAAAATTAAGGAAGGTTGGCAGAATTGTTCACTTTATACTTGGAGTTTTATTATCATGTATATGTTTATTCTGGTACCGTTAGAACTTAATTGGCATCTTTTTTTGTCTGCCAGAGCTAATGCTTTTTGGGGTTATATCACTGCTGATGGGTCATTGGACTGAATACGTGGCCAAAATTTGCATAATCTCGTCACCCTTGAGCTCGCATTTCTACCCTTGTGCAGTGGATGACAATATCGACTGGGTTAATAAAGCTTCTGCATCCGAATCAATCAACACTAATGCCTCTGTTGCTCATCCGAGGATGGCGACTTCCGGGCGGCATGATTATTGCCCTGAGGTAGCTCCCTTTATGCATTTTCTTTCCACTCTTCTAATAAACAAGTCTTTCAATTTTTGTTCTTACTCTGAGTTACATGCCATTTCATTGAAACTTGTAGATCATGCATCTAAGCCATGTTTTCTCATCATAAAGTTCTAGCGAGGAATTTTCTCTAATATATTATTTTCTCTCATATATTCTTTTTGCAGTGAAAATTGTTTGTTTCTTTTTCTTTGCTGTTTATCTACCATAGAGTGGCATCAATATTTACATTTGTCAATTCCCAGGGCCGTGTGTCTTTTGCTTCATATGAAAGCCTCGAGCAGCTTCATCGTTTCTTATTTGTTCTTGGCACGACCCATGTTTTCTACAGCTTTGCTGCTGTTGCCCTGGCCATGATCAAGGTCAACAACTCTGTAGTGAATTTTGTACATTGAACTTTTTGGTTCTAGTGTGCGTCGAGGGAATGCTAAATGTTTTCTTCGAGTTCATTAATGCAGATCTATAGCTGGAGAATCTGGGAAAATGAAGCTAAGTCTCTACAAGTTTATGGGCATCCAGCTGAGGATTGTGGTGATTTATTTATACATGCCAAGTAGTTTTTAGCCCTGTACTAGTTACCCTGGGTGCTCTTCCAATAACCAATTATTTGCCTACTAATCTTTTATTAGTGTTTTCAAGAGAGGCTTCAAGCAATTCAAGATTCATGCGGGTATCTAGCTTTATTTTTCACCACACATCCCATCCGTGGAGCCAGCACAGAGTTCTAGTTTGGCTGGTACTGCCACTCATAAAACTTATTAAAAGTTTTAAGCGCATTGGAAACTCTGCTTAATTGATTACTGCGCCAGTGTTTTTTATGTTTCAGTACCTCATGGATCCATAGGCTTATGTTTTTCCTTGCTACATTAGCTTGAAAGAAAAATATTTATCTTCTTCATTTTCTTTTTCTGATGTAAATTCATTGCCTTACTTTTATTTGACTATTTTTTAACCATTTCATTGCATAGCTCTGTTTCAGTCGTCAGTTTTGGTGTTCAATAAATCAAGCTGACTATATGGCTCTGCGTTTGGGGTTCATCACTGTAAGATACTTTTTTCCTTTACATTAAAACAATCACCTGTCTTTTTGGAGTGCATTCATGTGTGGTTTTGAGAAATTATCACTTCTCCATATTAAAGGCTCTATTTGAGCCTCGGGTGCTTAACTCTGACACATGTAGATACGCAAATTTACTGCATCCGGAGGGGGAAAGTGGGATGTTTTTTTGTGGTCCAAAACATTTGAAAGAAATAGAGCATTTAATTTCATTTTTCCTCAAATGACAATATGGTGTAAATGTTGAATCAAGGTTATTTTGGGAATACATTATAATCTTTGATGAATTCAATGTATCCAGCTACTTGTGACTAATTTGCTTAATTCCTGCGAAGCGGTTAATTTTTTGCTTATATTGTCGACCGGGAAATATTCAAGCATCACAGTTGCCAGTATTTCCGTATCCAAATTTCATGCAGTTAAACTCGCCATCCTAATCAGTGGATCATTAAACGTTTCCATACCATTTGCATTATTTTGTTATGAAGGGTTGACTTTTAATTTTAATATTTTTCTTTGTTGTAGACGCATGAGCTTTTTTTGTCTTATGATTTCTTCAACTATATGCTTCGAAGCATGGAGGAAGAGTTTCGCGATATTCTTGGCATTAGGTAAATTTAGAGGTTTGTTGATTAATCCTTACGCAGGGCCTGCATCTTTATGTTTGGCAAACATAAACTCATCTAGTCTTGCATTCAATGATTCCGTGAACGCTTTGCCATGTTTTTTCATATATAGCTGAAACTTTAGTTGATAATGTTTCTATATTTTGTGTCTTGTACCATGTTTGAATCTCTATTTTGAAAAACCAATTGACAAATCCATTTGGGTTCTGTTTGCAGCATTCCTCTCTGGATCTATGGCTTATGCTGCATATTCCTTGATTTTCATGGTAATTGTCCTCAAATTTGAGCATTTTATTGAAAAATCGGAAGATACTGCCTAAAGAGAGCTCCTATGTCATCCTGAGAAAATAAATTATTATTATTAGTACTGCTATTGTTATTATTTTTGAAATTAAAAAAACAAAGAATGACCAGCACTTCTATTATAGCTTCAATAAAGTGATTTATTTGCAGGGTTGTTTGTATAGTAAAATATAAAAAAGCAATTCATTTTCTGCTGGATGCTTTAACTACCCATAAGCATTTTTTGGCTCAATACTAAGGGTCCATTTGACAGCAATTATTGAAAACTGCTTATAACACTCACTTTTGATAAGTGCTTTTGTATAAATGTTTCCAGATCGCTTATTGAATAAGGGTCTGTTTGACACCACTTATTGAAAAATGCTTATAGAGCACTTATTACTTATGCTGAGCCGTTAGAAAAAATAACTGGTGTTTGTTCTGTTTCTGTAAAAACAATTACAGTTAAATTCCAGAAGAAAACCACTTAAATAAGTGGCAGTGAAAAACACTTGCTCAATATGCCATCTTGAAACGAGTGCTGTCAAACAGACCCCATTTAAGTGTTTTTTTTTCAGAAACAGAGCAAATACCACTTGATTTTTCAAACTGCTTGTCACGAGTGATAAGTGCCATACGCAGACCCTAACACTTGCACTAGCATTAGGATGAGCATAAACTTCATTGATTCGTTGGGTGAATCCTTAAAGCATGAATCCTTTGAACCTTGTGCAGGCTCACATATCTATTTCTGGCTTTCATTTTCTCCTTCATTTGTAAGTTCTCACTAACTAGTCTCCTGACTATCTGTCAATGTCATCATCCTACAAATTAACCACCCTTGTCTCTGATGCATATAAAAGTTAATCCTGCTCATAGGAACCAAATTGCACCAAATAGTGGTAAAATTGGCCATTGAAAGCCGAGATGCCGCTGTATGGAGGGAGCATAAAAATTTTAACTTGAGGGATGAGTTGTTCTGGTTTGGGAGGCCCAGGCTGATACAGCTGATAACATTCTTGGTGAGTGAACCTTTTGCAGAAGTTGCATTCTGATTTTTACTTTTAAGTTAAATTCTCACCCAAATGTCATTTGCAGGATGCCTTTGAGATGGCCACATTCATTTGGTCACTGGTGAGCACCTTCCTAACATTATGAAGACTTTCTCGTTCATCGTCTTTTTTGTAGCGCTAATCCGTTCATCCCTCTTAGTGGGAGATCAATGGCCCTTCTTGCTTCATGGAAAACACTTACTTCGCCATGTCTCGCTTGGCATTCGGGTAGGATTGTCCCTTATCTTGATAACTGCTTTGAAATGACATTGTGTCGTTTTTCTGATGGAGTGATGATGCAGATTGATTTTTCAGTTTTGGTGTAGCTTTGTGACATTCCCTCTCTATGTCATCATAACCCAGGTCTGGTCTCACTCACTGACTCACTCACTCACTCAGTCTCAGTGCTAACAATTTTGTAGTAGTGACAGATGGGTTCAAGGTTCAAGAAATCGTTCGTCTCCAAGGGCATACGGACATCCCTCCACCGGTGGCAGAGGAGGGCGAGGGAGAGGCGGAGCTACTCCACCACGCCTCTTCTCAGTAGGTCATCCACCTTCTCATCCTTCAATGTTGCGATGCGTGAGGTGGGGAGATTGGTCAGATCTTCATCGAGGTCTGCTCGATCAGCGCCCTCCCTCCCCCGGCTTCGAAGTCAGGTGACCCTCCGGGATTTGCTTGATTCCAATGTTGTCTAATTGAAGAACTTATTGACTTCATTGTTATAACAAGTTGGCCGATCCATTACCAATCCAATTGTATATAACATGTCGTCACAACTTCATTAGATCCCACTAAGTTTTTTTTGGTCCTATTCATCTTTGTGATACATTTTAATTCATTGGTTCAACAATGAGCCATACATGGGCAAGACCTTTGACTGTCAAGGGATCTTTAGTGAGGATCTATTATGTGTGTATGTGTATAAAATATGTATGAGATGTAAAATTATTTATATTTAACACTTAAATGAAACTTATCAAATGAAAAACACATTTTCTATTCTCCATGATTGAAACCTTTCTCCACTAAAATCTCCCTTCCAATATCATCTTCCCCAAACATTGAAGCTCATGATTATTGGGAAACACCAATAATATTTTAGTGGGAGTCAAAATTTTGACATATTCAATTCAAGTAAAAATAAAAATATTATTTGATATAAATGTACCAAGAAGGGACAAGGCAAGAGTATTGACACAAGTTGAGGGATGAAAAAAATTTCATGAAAATGTGACAGAGTACTTCAAGCAGAGATATCATACTATTCAATGGAGCAAAAACAATTGCAAATGAAAATAGAAGTTCATTGATACATGGATAAGGTAATCTGGAGCCATATGACACAAAGACTCAAAGAAAATGGTTTGATCAATATAAACCTATTCTTGGAGGACTTGTGTACAAGGTTGATGATCATGTCATGAAAGTTGTGTGCGTTGGCATCATCAAATTGAAAATATACAATGGTTCAGTGTGAACTATCTAAGGAGTACTTCATTTGAAGCGTTTGCAGAAGAATATTTTTTCCTTTAGACAATTAGAGAGTGTCGAATGCATTGCTCATATACATATATGAATCATGAAGATTGTTTAACACTTGTGATGATGATGGCAGAGAAGACCTCAAAATTTGTATGCCCTTCTGGGAGAAATTTACAAGAAGTTGGGGACAATTGTCTCATCAACTAGCTTCATGGAACTACTGACAACCTTGTGGCATTGAAAGTTTAACCACATGTCAAAACGAGCCTTGAAAATTCTTATTGAGTAGAAGTTGCTACCCAAGCTTACCAAGGTGTCTATATCTTTTTCATGAGCATTGCATAATGAATAAGCAACAAAAATTGAATTTTGGAATGTCAACGACAAGAAGGGTATCTTAGACTTGATCCATTTTGATGTTTGAAAAACACCATTTGTATCTTTGGAAGGTGTAAGACACTTTATACCATTCATTGATAATCATTCTAGAATATGTTGGGTGTATCCAATCAAGAAACTTGCAATGCCTTTGAAGTATTCAAAATCTTTAAAGCATGGAAAAAGCTTGAATTTGGAAAGAAAATCGAAGATTGTTGGGTTAATAGTGTGGAAAATTTTTTCTCAACATTTATGGAGGGAGAAAATATTAACAACATTAAATGGAAAGAAAAAATATTTTGACCACATTAACTGGAGAGTACACTGCATGACTCCTATAAATTGAGATCCCATGGCTTTGTTAAGAGAGGCAAAGGAGGAGATGTAGCCTTCAGAGAGAAAGGAGGAAGAAGGGGGTGTCTCCCTTGTGGTATCTCGTATAAAGTGCCGGTAGTGAACGAAACATTGACAATGATGTATGAAGATATAATGATTCTGCATGTGGAGAATTTTTTGCTACATCCTTTGAGAGAAAAATCCTTTGGGTGTAAAATCCTTTTGGTAAAAATGACTCAGGGTGATAAATTTTTTTAGATGTAAAATCCTTCGGGTGTGGGTGTGAGAGAGTGAGTTTTTGTGTGATTATAAAAAACCTCCAATAGTGAAATTCTCTAGTTTCTCTTTGTGGACGTAGGGACATTTCCCGAACCACATAAAGCTCAGTGTTCAATCTCTTTCCGTTTTTTTGTTTCCTAATTTCCATAACAAGTGATATTATAGCCAAATATAGCCCAACTGATGATGTGGATGAAATACCCCCGGTTTGACTTTGCAATGATGATAGTGGCTCAAAAGAAGCATGTGGATTCATGGTGGTGCTTTGTATCGAAAGTCTTCCTGATAGTAACAGTTAGGTGGCGTGTCTCAGTGATGAAAAATAGTGGTGCAAGATGATTTGGATATGGTGGATTATCGTTGAAGTAAAGGCTCAGATGTGCGATCTTTGGTTTGAGGGGAGGATTATTGAGTGCAAAACCAACCCCACATCAATTTCAACAATGAGTGTTTTCTAGCATATAAGCTTGGATGAGCTACTTCTCCTATCACCAATGAGTTTTATGATGGGACCTTGAAAGAGTTTATGTGTTGGGTTTGGAAGGTTTGGTATAGCAGAAATGATCCTAACAAAGGGCACATGCATATGCGGTACACCTTTTTGATCAGGGGGAGGAGTTATTGGGATTCAAAACACTGATCACCGAAAGTTAAACCACAAGAAGCTTCATCCTCGAAACAAAGCTTTGGAAACTTCCAAGAACAGAAGAACCCAATGACATCGATGTACCGAAACTTAGAAGTCAAGTTGTACCTAAGACACTACACCAAGTCGATCCCCTCACACACTCAAACAAACTCAACCTCACAAAACCACAAATTCAAGCAAAATACATTGTTGGAAACATAGGCTTTACCAACGATTTTCCAAACCGTTGGGAATTATGGTGTGGGTATAGGCCTATACCAACGTTTTTCCATAAACTATTGGTATATTCCACAGGAAAGTTCATTATAACAACGATTTGGCAACTGTTGGTATAGGTCATCGGCCTTTAAACTATACCAACGGTTTAGAAACCATTGGTATAGAGTACTTCACCATTCTAGAGAGCAGACCCCCACTCCTTTGCCCAAAGCACCTCTAACATTCCACACAACAGCCTCCCCTCCTTTTCCCAAAGCACTAGCACATGAAAAAACCCTACAATACCATATAGAGAATTCAAAAAACTAATACAACACCTGTAAATACACTACAATACAGTATAAAGAATTGAAAAAACTAATATAGACCATATACAAAATAATTTATGATGAATTCACATGTTTAAAAGTCATTCATATCCAATTATTCATGCTATCATTATGAAAAAAACACCACACTGGAAAGCACAACATTTTGGAAAGCACAACATGCCACTTGAGCACAAATTTTATACCCATCCATAGAAAGCACAACATTCTGGACACATCTACAATTTATGAATTTCAATTACAACATACATTTTTTCATATTAGATTATTCACTTGTGGGGCATATATTCATTTGTTAAAAAAATGTTATATTTTGATCATAATCCTACTAACATTGAAAAATAATAAAACTCAACATAAATGTAAATAGTATAATCTAAAATCAATGGAAACAATATAATATTCCTCTAAAGTCATTCACTAGGGTGAATTAAAAGTTTTAATTATTTAGGTGACATGTGTATTTGAATAATTAACATTAATTATGTATTGATGTGGGGAAATCTGGGAATATACACCCACCCCATAATCAATCCATTTCACCCTTGAAAGGTAGGGAGATCATTTGAGAATGGAAACCATGAAAGTTTTCCTTGCTTGGAATTTCATTGAATGTGTCATGTAAAGCGTTCAAATGTGTTCCTTGTAAATAGGAATCATTTGGGTGGGTTAATCTCATAGTGGATCGGCCTAATTTTGAAAAATTGTGAAACACCCCAGCCCGACCAACATGAATGGCGATTGAGACTAGTGGCGTAATGTAACCTTAGGCATGTCTCCCACTAGTCCAATCATAGAAAAAAAACTCAAAAGAATAAATACACTCTGAGGATCCAGAACATCCCTGAGCCGCTCCTCAATTAAATATCAGAATACCATTGAGAATATACAATATGATCTTTTACAAATCTATGTTCTGGATTTTATATCAGTCCTAAAGTTTAAACATCCACCAATATTCACATGTAGGGTGTGAAAAATGATCCATAGTAGGGAACCACCAATGAGGACCCTAATATAAGTGTTGATATACCAATTTATGTATGATTAGAATTAAATAAAACTTTAACACCCAGAATGAAATCATACGAGTCGAGTTATAGTGTGCTAATCAGGTCACCACAACACACAAACTTACCCATTTTTTTTTAGTTCTATTTAACCATAGATACTAATGATGATTTCATGACTGCATCCTAAACTAGTTTATAGTAAATAAATGGGTGATATAGATGGTTGTCAAATTGAATCCCAATCGAGCAGCTGGTGTTACCATGGGTGCTGAAGAATACTGTTGGATCGTAAGAGTTTAAGATGACTACAAGGGGGGGAGATTGTAGTTTAAAAAATTAAACTTACACAAAATAAAAATCCTCTTAAGTAAAAAAGATCAAACTCACAGATTGTCCAATGATCAGAGTAATTGAATCAGAACTAAAAAGCAACTGATATATCAAAGTACTTTATTGGTCTCAGAGTCACACTAATAAATAGTTTGTTAGAAAGGTAAGAATATAAGTAACTTTCTAATACACATGCACAATAGAAAGTAAAACTTGTATTAACAAGAAATATGAAAACTTATAATATTAAGAATGACTTAAAATCTTTAATAAAATAATTTATTCTTTAACCTTAAGAGATAAGGTAGTCATAAATCCTGACCAGAGATATCCATAGTTTTATACCTATTGTAAAGGTCTGTCTTTCCTTACCAGAAAAGCCCTCGATACGATGACCGGTCTCTATTTTCCAATCCCATGGAAGCCATCGATACGATGATTAGCGTATGTCTTCCTAGCCCCAGAAGCCCTTAATCTGATAGATCAGATTCACCCATCTTCCTATCCTTGAAAGTGCTCGATCTAACCTCGATCAGAAAAAGCAAATACAAATAAAAACATTCTAAGGAATTACAATCCTTACAAGGATTCCTTCAAACTACAACTCTCTAAAGGATTACAGATACTTAAGAACAAGGTGCTCAAGTAGAGAAATCTTTAGATGACTTGAGTTGTGAATTGAATCAGCTCCCATCTCTTCAAATGACCTTCTATTTATAGGCGAATATCCAATGATCATATTTTAGAGTTGGTTGCAATGACCTCAGACACTTGCACTCGATAACTCATGGTGATCTGGATACAACTAAGCAATAACTGAATGTCCAATGTCATTTTGTTTTGCACCATTACAATGATAATTTGGATTCTATCTGATAGAAACAAATATATATACTCTAATTATAAACTTTGGATAGTCTAATTGACTTCCTTATTATTTTTCAATCTGATTAACTGAATAAAGGTCAGTCTAATGTATCAGTACCAATGTTTGTCTGATGGTCATAACTTTTTTTTTCAGTCTGATGGAAAAGACATAAGTCTAACCACTAGTTAGATCATAGGTCGGTCCTATGTACTGCTATACTTGCTATTTTTTTACATTCTTTATATATTTCAAGTTATAATGTTTTGATATAAACCGTTTGTTTATAAGATTTGTTACACTAACGTGCTTTGGTAGAAAAGTATTTCTATATTTCATAAGATGACAGGAATGATTGTTGGAACACTTGAAAATATGAATCCTAATATACCACTAGTTTTTGATGGTAACGATAATGAGTACTAGAGAGACAAAATGAATACTTTTGTTATCAACACTGTAGTGGATAATTTTATAATGCTTTCTGGAAGTTACAATATTCCTGAGAAAGAAGTAACAACCTTTACAAATCAAGAAAAACATTAATATCAACTGAATTATAGAGTAATGAATACTCTTTTATGTTCTATGACTCAAAATATATATAGCCGGATTTTTCCATGTGAAGAAGCAAACAATATTTGGAAAAAGTTAGAGGTTACACATTTTGGAACTTCTAAAGTCATTGAGACTAGAAGAGCAATGCTTAAAGATGATTATCATGCATTTTATTTTCTACCTAGACAATCAGTTTCTAAGACACATCAAAGATTTATAACTATCATAAACAACATAAAATATCTTGGGGAGAAAGATCTTGATGATAATATTCTAGTTAATAAAATTATAGTGATCATGCCGAATGAGTGGGAATCTAAAAGGACAGACTTGGATGATACAAGGAGGATCACAAATCTTACTTTAGATGATCTTATTGGTAATCTCATGAAATATGAAGATATATTGAAAATAGATGGTGAAAATATGAAAAAGAAGAATGGAGGTGTAGCTTTTACAACCACATTTGTTGTTCTTACTAAAGTTTATTCTGCTAAGAAAGTTATGAAATCTTCTAAGAAGAAGAAAGTGATTGTTCAGTTCGATTCTAGTTCATCAAAACTTTCTAAAAATGAGTGAGCAAATCTCATAAGAAGGATGAATAAGATTTTTGGAAAAAAGGAATTTCAATACAGATACAAGAAAATTCATAAGGATAAGAATGATAAGAAAAATACTTTTGAGGTTATTTGTTATGAATGCAAGAAGAAAAGACACATTCAACCATATTTTCCTAAGTTGAAAAGAAAAAATAAGAAAGATAGGAATTTAAATAGAAATGAAAAGAAGTACTATAAACATAAGAATAAGAAAAGTAATGCGGAAACTTCAGGAGTTGCAACGACAGAAAAAAAAACGACTTAGAGAAGAGTAAAAGAAAAAAAAAGAACAAGAACACAAGGATTTATGTGGTTCGGGAATAATCACTACATATATAGAGAGGTAGAATATTCACTATGATTTGGGAGAAAAAATACAAAGAGTTTCTCACACTGGAACCCTATCCTCAAAATAGGCTACAAAAGGAGAAAGACGATCCATTATTCCACCAACCGCACAGGAAGTTCGTATCGCTACAGTAAAAGGCGACCACTCAAGTCAAAAGTACTACAGTGGCTGTTGGTTGGAAGTCCAAGGAGCTACAATGAATAACAGTTGGAATTCCACATTGCTACAGTCCCTTTCGATGTCGGTCGGTCAACTCTGCTATAGTGGTCAGCATTGCTATAGTCCCCAAAATTTGGGTTGGGGACCTTCGGCCCCCGGACCCCCAGAGCAGAGGCGCGTTTCCCCATAAAACCCCCAATGAGATAACCACAGAGCTTGAAACACAAAAGGTTGCACCCATGGTGTGTAGTATGGGCCAGAAGTATTCGACCTGACAACATCCAAAAAAGGATCGGGCTACACCAATTCCAACAATCTCCCACTTGGAGCCTGATCCGCAACACTAACTTACTTCGATGCCACTGACTTAGACAACTTGCTTAATCTGAGCTCTTCCTCTTCTCCATTTACCAATGCATGTGATTTCCATTCTCAACTTCAATTTCAAGCTGAAGATTCATGAAATACAAGATTTTTTCCTCTTGTGCTCCCATCGTGTCCTCCCTTATTCTGCCACTCATCCTCTGTTCATCAGTGGAGACCAACATTGGCATAGTAGTGCCTCAACTTCTATATTACCATCGACTTCGTCAATATTTTTGATGTATTTTTGGTTACACAAATATTTTTCAATGTCAGCAACCCATCCTGTATCAAACCTCTAATGAAATGATACTTCAGTTGAATGTGCTTTGTCCGAGCATGAAATACTAGATTTTTTGCAAGATGTATTGCACTCTAACTGTCACAGTGCAGTACATTATCCTCTAGCTTTCTTCCCAACTCATCCAATATGTTCTTCATCGAGACCATCTCCTTTCTAGCTTCTGTTACAACAATGTATTCTGCCTCTATGGTGGATAAAGCCACCACCTTCTGCAATTGTGGCATCCAACTTACCACAGTTCCTCCACAAGTAAATACATAACTTGTGGTACTCCTCCTGCTGGCGATGTTACCTCCAAGGTCAGCATCCACATACCCCTGTAATGAATTTACTTTGCCAAAGAACAGAGATACCTCCTTGCTGCCCTTCAAATACCTCAGTATCCACTTCACAACTTTCCAATGTTGTTTTCCAGTGTTAGCCATGTACCTGCTCACAACTCCCACTGCTTGAGCGATGTCAGGTTGAGTGAAGACCATGGAATACATCAGGCTTCCAATGTATGGAACCTTTTCCATGTACTCGAACTCCACTACTACAAATATGGCCTTTATCAGTGCTAGAAAAGGGCATTAATAGTGCTAGAAAAGTGCTGTTAATCGAGGAAAAGATAGGGGGTCCCTTTTATCAGTGCTAAAAAAATGCTGATAAAAGGGTACTTTATCAGCATTTTTTTAGCGCTGATAAAAGTTTAAAAAACATTAAAAAAAATATTTCTACAATTCTGGGAGGGGGCTTCAACAGCGCTTGAAGCCCCTTCAATAGCACCCCACCTCCCAACGCACCCCGCACGCCCCAACCACCCCTAGCCTTTAACAACGCCCCACCCACTTTAATAGTGCTAGGCCTTATTCCCCACCCATGCGTGCGACCTGCTTCCCCAAGGATTTGAACTCGGGACCTGTTGCCTGCGCGCCTAAGCCTTTATCACTCCACCATATTGCTTTGCTCTTCATTTATTAATATATCTATATATATATATATAGTTATATTTACTCATGTATTAATATATATATATATATATTAACACACACATATATATATAGTTATATTAATATATATATATATTAATATATATATATAGTTATATATATATATATATTAATATATATATATAGTTATATATATATATATATATATATCTGTATATTAATATATATAGTTATATTTATATATTAATATATTTATTCATATATTAATATATATTTATAAGATCAGTTTTAAATACATTTAAAAAATATGTTTGTGTGTGTGTGTTTATAAATAAATAAATACATATATACAACACACACACATATTATATGTTTATTTGTAAGTATAATTATACATATTTATATATATTTACAAATATTATATATTAATATGTATATATATATGTTTAGAATATATAGATAATATATATCAGTTTGTCAATATAGACGCACACAAACACACACACACACACATCATATAGGTATATAAATATAAATATATATTTTTTTATTTTAAATAAAATGGATATTAGTTTTTTATTTAGATAAGCCTTATATATTGAGAAATATACTTTATATGTAAATATGATTAATTATTTATTTATAAAATTAAATTTTTATGGGTGAATATATAAAAAATATGTATATATTGTTATATAATTGATTATAAGTAACATTAAATTGTAAAAAACAATAAAATTTCAAAGCCATAATATCAATATAAATGTAACCCCTCAGAATAAATTCAGTCCCCAATGAAAAAGGTCAAAAAGACCCCCTGAAATGAGGCTGAAATTCTATCAAATGTTAAAAAATTTGGTTATCTGAACTAAAAACTCAGTTTTATAGGCCTTCTAGGCCTTTTTTGGCCTTGAAAAAAAGTAACAGAAGGTTCCCTTGGTTCACTAGCACGTAGAGCTCGTTGTAGGCTTCAATTTGATATGCTTTAGAGCTCAAACGAACACCTAGATAAAAAGTTATGGTTGTTTGAAGTTTGAGTTATGTTTTCAACTTATTTTAGATATTTTATTAATTTTTTGATTTTTTGTGTATTTAAATTGTTATTAAATGATTATTAGTTGATGATAATTAGAAAATTATTAATTAATAAATTTTTAAAGATATTTTATAAGCCATTTTCACTACATATCTTATATATTAAGTGGAAATGTTTATTTATACTTTTATAAAACATATTTAAAAAATATATATTATATTTATATCAATATAAATATACTTATATATTTATATATCAATATATTATTTTTTATGAAACATAATTTAATTTTGAAATACACTCTTTATCAGCGCTAGGGAAAAAAGCGCTCATAAGGCCTCCCCTTTATCAGCGCTACAAAAAAAGCACTGATAAAGGGGGCCCCTTTAACAGCGCTAAAAAAGCACTGATAAAGGGTGTTCCTTTATCATCGTTAAAAAAAGTGGTGATAAAGGGCCACTTTTAACAGCGCTGTTAAAAGTACCCTTTATCAGCGGTTTTTTTCGCGTTGATAAAGGCACCACCTTTATCAGTGCTTTTTTTAGCCCTGTTAAAAGGTGGCGCTGTGGAAACCTAGTTTTGTGGTAGTTCTCTTCTTCCGTCTTCAGTGATTGCTCATTTGAGAGTTTGAAATGGATCACCAGGGGAATATAGACTGCCTTTGCTTCCAACATACTGAATCTTCTCAGAACCTTCCCAATGTAGTCAGCTTGTGATAACATTAATGTTTCCACCACATGGTCTCTCTTGATCTTCATCCCAAAAATCTTGCTAGCTTCTCCAAGATCCTTCATTTCAAACTCCTCTACCAACTGCCCTTTCAACTCATCAATCCTATGCATACATTATCCTCCAATGAGTATTCCATCCACATACAAAAGCAATATAATATATTCATCACCAAAGGACTTGATGTAGCAACATTGATCCATGCCACATCATTTATATTCTTTTTTAGACATAAATAAATCAAACTTTTTATTCCATTGCCTGGGTTCCTGCTTCAATCCATATAAGCTCTTCTGGATTTTTCACACCAGGTCTTCCTTCCCAGACTTAGCATATCCCTCTGGTTGCCACATGTAAGTTTCCTCCTCCAAATCTTCATGAAGGAAAGTAGTATTGACATCAATCTACTCAAGATGTAAGCATTCTGATGCCACAATGTAGAGAACCACCCGGATGGTGGTAAGCTTCACTACTGGTGAGAATATTTCAGTAAAATCCACTCCCTCCTTCTGTTGTAATCCTTTCACCATTAGCCTAACCTTGAACCTCCTCTTTCCATCATGTTCGTCCTTGACCCAGTACACCCAATTGTTATGCAATTCTCTATTTCCTTGTGGTAGAGGTGTCATCTCCCAATTGTTGTTATCATGTAATGAGGAAATCTTTTCCTTCATAGCCAAATCCCACTTACTCGACCCCTTCAACTAAATTGCCTCTTCAAATCATTTTGCTTCTCCATTTTTAGTCAATAACAAATAATATAAGTATGGTGAATACCTCTGCACATGCCTTCTCACCCTTGTTGATCTTCTCAACTCCATTGGAGTAGTAGCTTCCACCGGTTCTGATGTCTCATGATCAAGTACACCTTCAAGATCCACCTTCTCTTTGAACTCCAATTCAATCTTCCTATTTTCATCTTCAACTACATGGTGATCTTTATACATGAAACCTTTATTGAATATCACATTCTGGCTCCTGATGACCATCTTGTTGAGATCATCCCAAAAGCGATAACCAAACTCCTTAGCACCATAGCCAATAAAGAAACATCTTTTGGACTTGGAATCAAGTTTGTACCATGTATTAGCATCAACCTGAACATATTCCAAACTGCTAAAGACTCATAAATGCGAGAGTCTTACCACCTTACCAGACCATAGCTCCTTGGGTAGACATTCTCCCATTGGCAAAGATGGACTATTATTGATGATATATACATCCATGTTCGCTGCATCATCCTAGAAGGTCTTGGGTAACCCTGAGTGTAACCTCATACTCTTGGAATGTTCATTCAACATCCAATTCATCCCCTCTTTCACACCATCCTGTTGTAGTGTACCTGGAATAGTCTTCTCCCACCAAATTCCATTATCAGAATAGAAATCCCTGAACTCATAACTTCCACATTCTCCACTATTTTCAGACCTCAAGCATTTCAGCTTTTCTCCTGACTCATTCTCCACCATGACCTTCCACTTCTAAAACATATTAAACACATCATATTTTATTTTCAGAAAGTAAACCCATAATTTCCTTGTTGAGTTGTCAATGAATATCACATAGTATTGTGACCCTCTGAGGGAAAGTACTAGCGCATTCCCCCAAACATATGTGTGCACCGGGTCCAGCTTCCCAGCCTTCGGTGTTCTACCTCCTTCTGTAAATGATACTTTCTTATGCTTTATAAAGATATGATCTTCACATAGGCAAACATCCATTGACTTCAGCTCTAGTAGCAACCCTTTTGTTTTAAGCACCTTCATCCCTTTCTTACTCATGTGGCCTATCCTATAGTGCCACAATTAAGAATCCCTGATCACATTTACTGATTCCACCATGTTCATGCAAGTCTCTATCATGCTGTACATAGTATTATTTTTTTCTCCCCAAGCTATGACCATAGCTCCCTTGGTAATCTTCTAGGAACCACCAGTAAACATGGTACCAAAGCATGTATCATCAAGTTTCCCAAAAGAAATGATATTTATTCTTAAACCAGGGATATAACTCATGTTTTCCAAAACTAGAAAACTCCCATTGTTGGTCTTGATCTATGCATCTCCTTTACCCGCAATATGAAAGGGTTCATCATCAGCAAGATGTAATTTTCCAAAATTTCTTGAAACATAATTGTTCAAGAAACCCTTATCCGATGTAAAATGGAAAGATTCCCCAGATTCTAAAATCCAAGACTCCATTGGGCTATCTACGCTCAACACCAGTACATCATCGGTTCTTTCAGCCTCAGTGTTTTCTCCACTGGTTTTAGGTTACTTCCATTTTTATCTGCACTCCTTCTTGACATGTCCTTTCTTCCCACAAGTCTAGTAGGTATGAACAATCTCATTTGCCTTGTCTTGTCTTTTCCCTCTTGACTTTGATCACCCTATACGATTGTCTCGCTGTGGGTATCTTTCTCTTCCTTCAACGTTCAGAGAAGAACTAGATAATATGATGATTCTCTTCTTCCCATATCCTTACTGAGGATCAGGTCTTGTACATATTTCAGATCCAACTTTGAATTCCCCAAAGAACTGCTCATAACTATTACAGTTGCTTCACAATTGTTAGGTAAAGAGGACAATAAGACTGGTGCACATACCTCATTACCAAGATCAATGTCCACCGATGTTAGCTGACTTATAATGGTGTTTAATTCGTTGATGTGATCTGCAACAATTATCCCTTCAAAAAAATTTAGGTTTAATAATCATCGCATCAAGTGCACCTTGTTTGCCGCAGAAGGATTCTCATATATATTCATGATAGCTTTCATTAGTTCAATCATTTTCTTCTACTCTATGACATTGAACACCACATTTTTGGCCAACATAAGGCACACAACACCCATAAACTATCAATCCAGCAACTCCCACTCTGACTGATCCATATTCGTTGGCTTCAGACCCAGAATTGGCAAGTGTATCTTTTTTGATAAAGAAAATCCTCGATCTAAAACCTCTAGAAACTGAAGTCAGTTACATCAAAGCGATCGATTTTCACCTTGAATTCTTCCATAGCTATCTTTGGATAATCCCAAACTCAATCACTAATACCAATTAATGCAGAAACGTTGGGAGTCACAATGACAGAAAAGAAATGATTCATAGAAGAGTAAAAGGAAAAAAATAGAATGAGAACACAAGGATTTACATGGTTTGGGAATACTCCCTACATCTATGAAGAGGCAGAATATTCACTATTATTTAGGAGCAAAAATACAAAGAGTTTCTCATAGTTTCTCATAGCAGAACCCTATCCTCAAAATGGGCTACAAAAGGAGGAATACAATCCACTATTCCACCAACCACATAGGAAGTCTTCATCGCTACAGTGAAAGGTGGCCACCCAATCCCAACAAAAAGTTTGAAAGCTTTTAACACTTGAAGTGCAAGTGGTGGAGACAATTCTTCTAAAAATTCATCAGATAGTGAAAATTATGGACATATGAATATTGGTTTATTTTCTAAAATACCAAAGTTGAATGAATGTTTCATGGAAAAGGAGCACACTGCTGAATCTCTTACCAATATTTCATGAAATGATAACTATCCTGAAAATAATAATGTTAAAAACTCTTCTGATGAATAATATTCCTCATCTAAATAATATAATACTTTAACTAATTATAAATAAGAATCTAGGTTTTCAAAAATTCTTGAAAATGAAAATAGTAAAGTTTGTAAAAAGATTTACAATCCCCAAGAAAAACTATCAATGGAAAATTCAAGGATAACTATTTTAACTGCTAAAATATCAGATATTTTTAAAGATCTTGATAAAACTAATTTTGAAAAGGATAAAATTTCAAAATAACTTTAGAAAACTATTTCCAAGAAAAATATTTTACAAAATGATTTTTTAAAACTTAGTTCTAATACTGTTACTAATGAGGATAAGAACTTAGTTGTCAAACTAAAATCAGAAATATCTAGTTTGAAGAAACTTTTATCTAAGTTTACTTTTGGTAAGGAAAACTCTGATAAGATGCATAAAAAAATTACACCTCATACTAATACTCCCATAATGGGTTTTACTAACCAAAAACCTATTTTTATTAATAACTTTTTTGTTCCAAAAAGTTCCCCATTTTGCACAAAATTTCAAAGTGGTGGACATCAGAAGAAAAATTATTCTTTAAATAAGGTTCAATTTTTAGGTTTTCATAAATCATATTTTTCTAAAGAAATGAAAATTTTCCAAAATAAAAATGCTGGAAAAATTTGGTTACCTAAAATCCTATTTTATTATAATACCAGACCCAAGAAGGTTTGGGTTCCAAAAAACTAATATTTTTGTTTTCAAGAAAATAGATAAAGTACCAACAAAAAAAATTGGTACATGGATAGTGATTACTCCAGAAATATGACTGAAAACAAATATTTCTTTAATAAGATCATAAATATGAAAGGTGGAAAAGACACTTTTAGAGACAATCCTCAAGGAGAGATTATTAGAATGGGTAATATTGTTCTTCTTAGAAAATCTCTTATTTCAAATGTTTTATTTTTTGTAGGACTTAAGAATAAACTTATAAGCATAATTCAATTATGTGATGAGAGTTATCTTGTAAACTTCAAGAATGAAAAATTTATTTTTCATAGTTCTAAATATGAATTTATTATTTCTTCCAATCAGAATGAGAATGTTTACAATTTGAACTTAAAAGAACTCAGGATCCAAGGCATACCTTACCTTAGTGTAATGAAAGTCCAATCTTGGTTATGACATAGAAGATTAGGACACTGAAACCTTATAAATTTAGCTAATATTTCTAAGAAAGGACTTGTTAAGGATTTACCAGAACTTAGGGTTGATACTTATAAAGTCTGTGATCCTTGTAAATATGGTAAGAAACATAAGTCAAGTTTTAAATCTATTAGTGAAGTCTCAAGTTCCGATGCTTTATAGTTAGTGCACATGGACTTATCTGGTCTTACAAAAATTGGAAGTATTGGTGGAAAATACTATGTATATGTTTTAGTTGATGATCACACTAGATATACTTGGGTATATTTTATAATAAGGAAATCTGAAGCCTTTAGTTATTTTAGAAATTTTGTAGATAGAGTTAAAAATGATAAAAACCCCTCTTTGATAACTATTCATAGTGATCATGGTGGAGAATTTGAAAATTATTATTTTGAAACATTTTGTAGTAAGAAAGGTATTATATCTGAATTTTTGGCACTTAGAACTCCACAAAAAAATGGTGTAGTTGAAAGAATAAATAGAGTTATTCAGGAGATTACTTGAACCATGCTGAGTGAATACTCAGTTGCTAATTTTTTTTCGGATAAAGTAGTTAGTACTACATATTATACTGTAAATCAAGTTTTAATTAAAACTTTTATTAATAAAACTCCTTATGAATTGTAGACTAGAAGAAAAACAAAACATTCTTACTTCAAAGTTTTTGGATGCAAAGTATTCATCATGAATACTAAAGATAACTTACATAAGTTTTCACCAAAATCTGATGAAGGAATATTTTTAGGTTATTCTACAACTATTAAGGCTTATAGAGTTTTTAATAAAAATTCAAGTACTGTTGAGGAAACACTACATGTTAAGTTTGATGAAACCAATCCCTTTGTTTTTAAACAACCCCAAACTACATCTTCAGATGTTATTTCAAAAAATAATTTTCAACCTATGTTATAAAATAATTCTCATAAGGAAAAAACTCAAGAATATATTTCTAAAGTTTTTACTTAGGAAGATTTACAAACTATTGTTGAAGAACATAATTTCGAAAATCCAAGAAATCAGTTGTTTCTTATGAATCATCCTAGTGATAATATCACCAGTGATGTAGATCAACAAGTTAGGACTATAATTTATTTGATAAATGAAATTGAACTTCTATCATTCTCATCACAATTCAAACTTAATAATCTTGATGAGGATTTAGGTTATGAGGATTGGATAAAAGAAATGCAAGATGAACTCAATGAGTTTGAAAGGATCTGGTCTGGACTTTAGTTGAATGTCCTAAAAATATTTCTATAATTGGAGTAAAATGAGTTTTTTGGAATAGATGTAATTGATTCTAAGGGTTATAATCAACAAGAGGGAATAGACTATGAAGAAACTTATTCTCTAGTAGTAAGAATTTAGGATATTCATATTTTCTAGCTTATGCAACATTCTTAAATTTTAAACTATTTCAAATTGACGTGATGTGAAATTTTCTTAATGGATAGATTCAGGAGGAAGTTTATGTAGAGAAACCTCTGGTTTTGAAAATAAAAAACATCCAAAACATGTTTATAAACTTACTAAGTCACTATATGGACTTAAACAAGCCCCTAGAGCCTGGTATGATAGGTTAACTGAATTTTTTTTACAATTTTTTTAAGGGATCTACGGATCCAACTATTTTTATAAAAGAAGTTAATAAAAATATTATGATTGTAGAAATCTATGTTGATGAAATTATATTTGGTTAAACTAAAAAATATTTAATATATTCCTTTGAAAATATTATGAAATCTGAGTTTTAAATGAGTATGATGGGTGAGTTAACATAATTTCTAGGTTTTCAAATTTCAAAAAAACCATAAGGAAATTTTATATCTCAACATAAGTATATAAAATATCTTTTTAAGAAATTCAGGTATGAAAACACTAAAAGTATTAGTACTCCTATTGTAACCTCAGATACTTTAGATCTTGATGAATTTGGGAAATTGGTTGATCAAAAGGCTTTTATATATATGATTGGAAGGTTACTTTACTTAACACCTAGTTATCCAGATTTAATGTTTTCAATATGCTTATGTGCTAGATATCAAGCCAATCCAAAAGAATCCCATCTTAAAGCTGTTAAATGAAATTTTCATTACCATAAGGGAACTGTGGATTTAGGATTATTTTATTCTTATGGAAATGTTATTGAACTAAAAAGTTTTTCAGATTCTAACTTTGGTGGATGTATAATGGATAGGAAAATTACATCTGAAACATGTCATTTCTTAGGAGATTCTTTAGTTTCTTAGTCATGTGAGAAACAACACTCAGTAGCACTTTCTTCTATTGAAGCCAAATATGTGGTAGATGGAAGTTGTTGTGCTCAAGTGTTATGTATGAAACACACACTTACTAACTATGGAATGAGTTTTACTAAAAATCACATACTTTGTGACAATACAAGTTTCATTTCCATAAGTAAAAAACCAACACATCACTCATGTGCTAAGTATATAGACATAATACACCATTTACTTTGGGATCACACACAAAAAGGAGATATTATTTTACAACTCATTGGAACACAAGATTAACTTACTGATATTTTTACTAAACCCCTTAGTTCTAATAGACTTGAATATATTAAACATAAGTTAGGAATGATCAATGTTAAATGATTATTCATATCTACTTCTTTTTTACCAATCTCCTTACATCAATAAAATCCTTTTCATGGGGGGGGGGTACATATGTATTTTAGTTTTCAATTTTTTTATAAATATTTTTAGTTTTATAAAAGTTTTATAATAACCTTTTTCGGACTCAATTTTTTATAATTTTTTTGAAGTCAGTTTTTCTTACAAAACTCTCTGGATCCATAAAATGTTTTATAAAAGATCCTTCAGAGTAAAATTTGTTCCAAAACCAATATATGTTATAAAAGTTTTCTAAATCAAAATTTCTTATAAAAATTTTGGATTTAAAATTTATTAAAAAACTTTTAGATAATATGTCTGTTATAAACTTTATCGTAATCAGTTTTTATTAAAAAATCCAAGAAAAATAGGTTACTCATACTGATGAAACTTTTCTACTCCAAAAGGTATTCTTTTTTTAGTTTTTACACTTATCCTTTACTTTAGTATATACATGTTGTTGATTAATTATTATTTTAGATTCAATACTTTATTTTCTTTTCAAACACAATTTTTTTTCTCTAATTAGACTGTTCTATACTCCAATAAAAGTTTTCTTAAAAAATTTAAGAGTTTTGATGTATTTTTAAATCAATATTCAAATAAATCACAATCATTAGATCAGATAAGGACTTCTAATATGATTCATTGAAATTCATGTAATTTGAACCATCATTTCTCATGCCTATATAAAGGTGTACAACCCATTTCCCACCTCAGTTTCTAGAATCTTTTCTCTTAGATCTGACCACTCCTTTTACTACTCATTTTGATTGTTTGAAATTCGTCTGGCCACTGGTACAAGACTCATCCAGATGGACACAACAGAAGATTTCATCGACAAAGAAGTTTTGAGGGAAAGGCTCATCGAAAGAAAATGGTATGAAAAGTATGAATATATTCCTAAAAATATCATTTCTTTTCAAGTCTGGGATAAAGTCTATGTAGAAAAACTTGATAAGGAGTTTGTATTACATTACCCCGAAGTAATAAGATAATTTTATGCTTCTATAAAATTTCATTCGGATGATGATAAGGAAGAAATTGTTTTCACACTTTTTGGTAAAGAATACAAGAATTCCTATAAAAAAGTTGTGGACTTGGTAGAAGTAAATTTTGAGGGAGAAACATATCTTCCTTCATATAAATTACTTGATAATCTTGGAAGTTTCATGAGATCAAAGGATGATTTTTATTCTTCTTCTTATGAGAAAGTCAGGAAGATATCACATCTCACACCAGATGCTAGAGTCATCATGCTATGGATTCAAGGTTATCTCATACTGATAAATGGTGATAGAGATACTCTAAAAGTTCCAGATATATCTGTTTTGGATTATTTGATGAACATGAAGAAAATTAACTTGGTGAAGTTTGTGTTCATTGGGGTGGAAGAAATCAAGAAATCCTTGATGAAATCCAAGATTCTGATGTTCCCAAGTTTTTTCAACAAGTTGTTAGTAAATTGTATGGACGTTTTTATGATAAAAAAAGAAAAATTATCCCATGAGGGAAAAAATTTCCTTCATTGGTGAAGATAAAATATCAATAATGAAGTTAGTTTTTGATTCTAAACTGAAAATTTTTATGGAAATAGTTAATGGAGCTACATTTGAAGCACAACCTTCCAAGAAGGTATAGGTTGTTAAGGAGGAAATAAAGGCTGATTCTACTCCTTCAAAAAATCATAAGAAAGAAAATAAAATGACTGATAAAGAATTTAAAGAGTTCATAGAAAAAAGGAAAAGAAGAAAAATAGGGATACACAATTTGATATTGATAAGGCTGAAGACAAAGCCTTAAATATCTGGAAAAATAAAAAATTAAAGTAAGTAGAGAAAAGAAAGAAGCAGAATAAGAAGTTAGTGGAGTATAAATTTATTGAAAGTTTGATGAAGGGTATAGAAAGAGATTCAAAAAATCCAATTCTTTTAGTTTATCTATTTTCAGTAGCTTATCCACAACTTCATTCTAGAAAAGTTTCCCATTCCAATCAATCTCATCCTGGTTTTAGAATAGAATTAGTTGAAACATCAGTTTTACCCTTAGTAGTTCCTTCACTTGCTGTTATGGGAAAATGAAAACAAGTTGTTGAAGTATTCACAGTTTCTGTTCTAGAAAAATATGAAAAGGTTGTTAAGAAGGAAAAAAATTGTGTAAAATCCTACCCCTCCTCATTGGATTGATAAGGAGGTAGAATATTACTTGGCCTTAGGTGATATCCCCAAGACACCAAAGGCTAGAAATAAATTCCAAGGGCTTCAACATCCGATGTGGGATGATTTTACCTTTGAAAGAAAACAACCAAACCAAGTATACAATTACCAAACAACCACTAAATGATGGATGGGAATAATGTATAAAACTCTAGTAATCAAAACAACAATAGACCATACTAGAGTATAATGTGGAAACCATAACCAATATCAAAGTATAAAGTAGAAGACAAAACCAAAAAAACTGAAAGACTCCAAAGATATAACCTCCACAACTCCCAACATGCTCCAAGCTCCAACTCCCCAAGCCATGCCTATGGGATCATGATTCATCACGAAAGTAATGAGATACCTTTCCTTTACCCATGTATTGATATACAACATTTACAAATTCACCAAATTTCCCAAGTAGGGGGTTAGTTATTGTTTCTTTGGGATTCTAAGCATGGATAGGATCTACCTGACAGTTTTATTATGGGGAATTTGTGTTGTGCACAATAATGAACATTGGATTACTATTTTCACTCATACCAAAAAACCCCAATGGTTCCCTCATCCGTAACTGGGTACATACCTACTTTCCAAAGGCAGGCATTCACCTGAGTTTTCAGGCCCAATGACTCTTGGGGACTCGCATTGGTCGAGAGGATGGGAGGTTAGGCTCATCACACCCTTTTAGGGGGAAATTATTGCCTACTCTGGGACTCTCTTATGGATTTAAGATATGTTTGCGAATCTATTCCTAACCCCGACACGAGATCAGTTACCCTAACAAAATGATCATGGGTTAATTCTATTTAAAGTGAAAAATACTGGGGGGGGGGGTCTTTAGTGAATCCATATGTATGTATTTGAGGTTCTCCATCGCTTTCCAATAATGGGTGGCTTCTTATGTGATGAAGATGTATAACCAAGTGCTTTAAAATTTTCTACCACACAAGGAGGCAGTTAATATTCTGAGGAGGGGATTCATCCATTATGAGGCATCCTATATATCCTGGTTATTATAGGAATCGAAACCCACATAGTTTGTTAGAACCATGTAGTTTAACATCATGTGGAAAGGACCTATATGGGTGCTCTTGGGGTACCAGGTGTTCAATCTCAAGTACTTTAGGGACATCCTATGTATCTCGACTATAGAGAGAATTAGAGTTTTTGTAGTTCATTTTTTTGGGGCTTATACACTGATATTTACCTCATCATTGTAGAGACTTATGATGCATATGACATGATTATTTCATTTCCCTAATCCCATGTGAGCTATGCTCTGTGTGAGAAACAAGGGATGAAAATGATCATTTTTTCATTGCACATGGCATGGGACTTATGTGCAGGGATTTCCCTGAGAATATTTATTATAGATATCGGGCCTCATAGAGATGTCCTATGTATCCTAGTTATGGTAGGAATTAGAGCCATTTTAGTTCATTTTATTTCTCAGACTATTGATGGATGAGGTAGAGTAATCAACCCATGGGAATGATTGGGTCCCAATGGTTGAAACAACATCGACATAAGGCTTACATTGAAATGGACTTTTACTTGAGATTGAGCCTTAGGAAGGAATCCTATATATCCTAGTTATTGTAGGAACCAGAGTTCTCATAGTTCAATCACACCCTTGGGTATGTACCCAAGTTAGATGCCTTTGTGTTGAGGCTAATGTGTCATGACACATGTTAGGGATTTACATAAATATGTTTCCCTAGTTGGTGGAGACCCGTGATGTGAATGATGTGATTATTTCAACTCCCTAAGTTCACGTGATCTATGGTCGAAGTGAGAAACTAGGGATGGAAAATGATCAATATCATCACCTGGAGAGTGAGGGAATTACATATTGGGAAGACCATGTGGCGATCAAACCTTGAAGAGGTGGCCTACATATCTCGAATATGGTAGGAATCAGAGTCATCATAGTTCCTTTTTTGGGGCTTACACTCTAAGGTTTTCCTTGCTATTGGGACATATCATGTTATGTCACTGGTTGGGGCTTACACTATGAGGTTTCCCTTGTGACCTATTTTCCTTCCTGACATGTGTCAATTTTCCGCTTGTCCTGATATGTAGAAGAGTATCTGCCTGAAATATCTAAATACAACTAAGTAATCCATTTGGTATTTCTAAAGGACTTCATGTAACCCTAGTGGCATATTTGAAGGTTTTCGTATGATCAAAGATGACTTGTCCAGAGGACATCGCAACATCCATGTGGTCTATCCTAGAAGCCATCGCATGACCTGGTTGGATTGTCTAGAGGGTGTCACATGATCCAACTAACTTGTCTAGAGTACATAGCAAGATCCAAGTGGTTTCTCTTTGAAGCCATCACATGACCTGATTGGATTTTCTAGAGGGTGCTGCATGATCTAGATGACTTGCCTTGGTATCATTCACAATATTTAGCTTGACACATATGGAGGGTGTTGCAAGATTCAATACGACATGTCTTTGAGGGTGTCACATGTATTGGCTAACATCCCTAGAGGGAATCACAATACTTGGACGACATGTCTGGAGGGCATCATGAGTCTCAACTGACCTTCCTAGAGGGTGTTACAAGGGATTAGTTGACATGCACAGATGCCTCCATGAGACTTAGTTGACATGATCTAATGCCATTATATGAGTCAGGTTATGTATATGAAGGATGTCGTGAGGCTTGGGCGATAAGCCCAGAGGACTTCATGGGACTAAAGTGTCATTCATGGGGGGAATCATGTAACTTTCTATGACGTGTTTGTAAGACTTTTCATGACATGGGTGGCATACTAAAGGAGAATCATGAGATCCAAGAGACATATCCCCATACTACCACGTGTCTTGGATGGTTCATGTGAAGCACATGAGTGTCGGTGAACATGTTTTTGTTTAAGTATTTCACCTTTAGTCTTTGTTCTAGACCTTATATTTCGAATGCCTTAGATTTATTCAGTATTAGTTTATTTTGAGACTCGTGTGATCCAATAGATGTGCGATATATTCTTCACACATCTTTCCAGAAGTCCTTCATGTGATCTATTAATAATCACATGAAGTGATTTATGCATGGAGAATGATCACTTCGGAAGTTCACCAGTATATTACATGACATATGACTAGCTGTTCATGAGATCAATCTTTCTAATAAATCCACTTTTGGTGCTTGGGTGTGTTGATGCACCTGGATGCAAAAAAACAAACCCCTTTCTCTAAGGCTAGGGTGGGGGATTTATAGGTCTCACCATCTTGATTGCTTGTTGGTTTTCACGATGTATCTGGCATGGATCCAGGTTGGATTTGGTGAAGGGGTATAGTTCCAAGCGTCTTCGTGATCCTTTTTATGGATTTATCTGAGGTCATCACCTGATTTTCAACAACTATGAGTCCCTCTCATCAACACCTCAATTATTGAATTATTTCCAATTTATGGGGACTTTTTTGATCAAGTGATCATGTCAAAGGACTTATATATTTTCATATTAAAATGTATAAGGGAATTTATAGGATCAAATCATCTGTTGAAATTCCTTCATGAGACGCTTGATGCCTTGTATGGGATATTTCGCAAGGCAAGGGTGGCTTGTCCAGGGGTCTCTGTGAGATCCGGGTGTCTTGTACATGAGTCTCATGGGACCATGTTGTGGAATTTATTAGCATGTTGCAAGCATTTTATGATCGTGATAGGCTTTTGTATCCTCCCTCTTTTATTCCATTTGTTTTATTTTACAAAGGTTGGGGAGTCATGCGAGATTACATGAGTAATGTCAAAGACAATTACTCTATTTTTTGATGATGTGTCGAGTGACCAAAAAAGGTCCTATGGGGATGCACGATTAGTTTATGGAAAAATACATCCTTTTTCCTTAGGGATACAAAAGGGAAGTGCATGGTTTCCTGGACACACCCAAGGATTTCTGTGTGATGAGACTGACAAGCCAAAGGGATTTTGCAAGATGAGGCAAGTATGTCGCTAGTGACTCTCGGTGTCTCACGAACTACTAGGGGCACATCATTTGATATTTATAACCGTGAGTAGCTACCACCTCCTACCCTTATATTTACTTTGTTTTATTCTACAAAGTTTCAGGGGTTATGATAATTTTTTTGGATGTTTTCAAGGACAATTATCCTTCCCATTGGTGATATGTCACATGAACATTATGACCGCTAGGGGTCTCTACCTTTTGGACATCTTCCCTCTACATTTTAAAAGGATTTTTTCGGACTTCACCCACTAATTATCCATGAGTGTGCCACATGATCAATATTGGATTTTTTGATGGCACACATACCTTTTCTTGGATATTGTTCCAGTTTTCCTATGACGCATCACATGATCAGTGCTGGATCTCGTGACTAAATGTAGATGTTTATAGGGAAAGTTTATCTACTTGAATTTGATATGGCATGTGTTCATAGATGGAATATTTATCATCTTCACATGACAATATCAAGGATAACATGGAGATTCTCATTCATACATGAATATTTCATGTGTGTGGTGTAGACTTCCATTTGATTAGTATGGTGTATCGATTCTTCAATGTTATTCATGTTTGGATTTCATGGAACATAAAATAAATTCTTTAGGACTTGATCATAGCTAGACTCCAAGTCACTATCCATGATTATTCACATAATCAGGTTTGTGGTAATTCAATCTTCTTTTTGGTGGATGCAGGATAGTGATATGTGCTTGATTCTATGTTTTCATGACTATGTTTACTCACGGGACATGATTTCTATGTTTGCACAAGATTAAAATCCTTATAGTATCACATCCTATCACATGATGGGTCATGGGGTATCACTACCTTTCTCATGAGATGTTATGCAGTGCCAACTACCTTTCACATGAGGGGTTACATGGTGCCACACCCTTTCAAAAGATATGTTATGTGATTCCTTGGTTTCTTCGCGTGAAAGAGAGCATGAAGTCTCGCATCCATGTGAGCTGCTTCACATAACCCTTATGCGTGATCATGCAAGCTCATTCACATAAACTTTATGTGGGCTCATGATGCTCTGTTTTGCACAAAAATGAGAGAATCCTTATCAAGAAGCGGTTGTGGCCCCCTTTAACTTAAAATCCCCCTATATTTATAGATAAAGTATCACACTGCATTTGCGTATCCGAGATAGGTGGTGTGTTTGATAAACATGGTCCTTTATTCATCAATCCGACTTACCCAGCCTGAGATCCATAAATAATGTTGCGTCAAGGTATATCTTCAAATAACTGAATATTTTGATATTATTCAAGCGATGTTCACTTGTATTTTCAGAATCACGTAACCTCATGGAGACTCTGCATAGTCTGTGATCCACACATAGACTTTCATTCATGAACTATATATCTTCTTCATCTTCATGGTGTCTCCTATTCACAATGGTGACCTTCTTCATTTTCCTTTGGTGCATGCTCTGTTTTCAATGCGGGCAACATATTTGCCTCATATGTAGACTTCAGGCTCTTCCTCACATGGACATTAGCCTAGAGTTTGTCCATGCACCTAGTGAGGCAGAATTTATGCTCCTATATTTCATTTATTATATCTCATATGTGATTAAGAAATTTGAATGATGGTTTTGGACTATGAGTCACACTCTTATTCCATTCACATACCATTTTTGTGGCATCACATGTCCACATGGAGGCCCTGTAAGATCCCATGACCTACATGCTCTCACGCTTTCCTTATTTTCACCTCCATATCCATGAATTCTCTTCAAATATATTAAATCATCCTGGAATTTCTTCACATGGACCACAAATTTGTGGTGTGATCATGATCACATTCTGTTGCTTTTCAGGTTGATGAAGGTAAAGTAGACCCATGCATTATCCTCCTCCTGGGGATCACTGTTATCCACATATATGTTCTATGAAAATTATGCTATAGAAACATGTGATCCCATCAAGACCAATCATGTTGGAGCACATGGTTCAATGCGTGACTTGATCTTATCATGGTGGAATTTCATATGATGGTCCCAACATGAAAGTGGTAGTTTCAGTACGATCCACCTCATGTGCTGATCTTAGAGCATGGTTTCAATTGATATCATATTAAGCATGGTGTCTTTATGTGATAGAAATGACAACATGAGGAGTTCTACTACAAGCGAGGTCACACACAGGGACTGGATTTCCAGACTGGTCATTATAAGTAGGTGCACTACACCCTAACTCTATCTATGAGCCATCCTTGATCTACATAGAGGATTCAGGTAGTTACAACATGAGCAAGTTCAGGAACTCTAGGTCCTATTAGTATGTGTTATCCACTATGGGAGAAAGAGGCAAGATAAATGTCCCATGCCATGAGGTTTAAGAAGACAACATGCAACATCCTTTACCTATTTCCTAATATGGATGGCATGTTTCTTTCCATGAAAAAGTGTGTAATGATCAATTAGGAGCATCAAAAAATTCCCCCCTCAGAATTAGATTTTTTAAAATGAAAATAATATGATTCTAAGGTAAATATAGGACACTTTTATATATATCTAAATGATGATGGACTCCTCCTTTTTCATGCTATCAGTGAATAGATATACTGAAATTTATATGTTGTTGTCTAGTTTTCTTTTATTCATGATGTGCATGAAATTTCATTGCTCTGATATTATGAGAATCGCCAATGCTACCCATCATTTTCGTATCATAAAGTAAACCTGAATTTCTATATATGAATATTTAAATCATAATAGATTCATTTTGAGAATTAATCATGAATGAATACCAACATGAGATTCTGTTTTGATAATATGTTCCATTTATCTTGAGATCAAATGATTTTCAGAAGGATTTCTTGGTTAGGATATATTTCTCAGAAGGAGAGTGCTCTATATTTTTACAAATATGATAGGCTTGGAAAGAGTATCTTGATTGTACTAATTCCATTTAGTGGGTCTTACAATATTTTCCAGTCTAAAAAACTGTTTTTCTTTAGATTATGTTCTTTTAGCTTGGAACATTATATGTTTTAGTTTTGGGTCTTTGAGCTTGGATCTTTGGCATATTGTAGTTTAGGGTCTTTGATCTTGGACCTTTTTGTGATGTAGTTTAGGTTCTTTGATCTTGGACCTTCTAAAATGACCATGGAATATGGTGCAAACATACCGGGAATGACCTAAAACACACTGAGGTTCTAGGTTCTTCTATGATTTTTCTAGGGATCATAGGGATTGGAGTTCTTTTCTTATAAGGAGGAGATGAATTTAGTTGGTGGGTTGAATCCCTTATGCTTTGATAGTATGGACAATAAAATCTGATCTCTACTTATTTCCCAAGGGTAATGGAATATTTATGGAGAAATACTAGGGATTCTAGGTCTTCTTGGATAGTTGGAATGTAGGTGATATAAATCATACCCCAAAAGATTGAGTCTATGAATATGGGATGGGGCAGAAATTTCAGGCATGTCCCATAACACTTTGAGATGTTCGGTTCTGTCTCAACATCACTAGGGCTCACAAGTATTAGAATATTCTTTCTTACAAGGAGTATATGCCTTTAATTTGTGGGTTGAATTCCTTATGTATCAATATCATGGACAAGAAAATATGATATACACTTCTTTCCAAGGGTCATTAAAGATTTATGAAGATTCAAATGTCTAGATGATGAAGTTGGGTATGGAAAGAAGGCTATCTGGGAAGGGTTCTGGCACCCCAGGTTAATCCAACTCTTTTGTTATGAATCCTGATCCCTACACCCCATGGTTTCAAATCATGAGGTGTGGGAAATAAAAGGTTCAAGAATGAAGTGTCACATTATGGCCTTAAGAAATGGTGCAAACATGGTGATGCAATGTTGAAAATGTTGGATCTTCCTGAATAGTCTGGTATGGAGATTGTAAAGCACATTCCAAAGTGCTCAGTTCATGATGATGGTATGGGACAATCACAATGGGGATATCTTAAAACACTATTAGGTGATAAGTTCCACCGTAATGATTTCAGACTCAGAAGAATCAGAAATCCCTTTATATTGGACCAATATGTCTTTGGTTGGTGGGTCTAAGCCCTTCTGTATTGATAGCATGGTCAAGTAGAGAGATCTATTTTCTTTTTAAGGGGATATGAAAGGCTTGAGATGACCCAAGATGCTTTAAATAATTAAGTGTGATTTATGAAAAATGTAAGATCCAAGAAGGGTTTGAGCACCCTAAAAGTTGCACCACCACTTAGCGATCATATTCTCGCGGTGAGGAAATGTGAAAAATCATTTCCTTAACTTTTTCTTGAACCAGGGGGTCAGAGAGAATAGCTTGGATTTTATTAGGTCCACAAAGTGGACCCTATGATATTTATTTCTTATATGTTTGTGCCCTAATTTTTTCCTAAACTTTGGAGATGAAGAGTTTATCAAGGGAAGACATGACTTTTTCTTAGATCACCCTTTGTGGGTTTTTGACCTGAAGAGTTTTGTGTCTCTTTCTCTAGAAGTTTAAGGTCTTATAATTTGGACCATTATAGGCTAGAGTTTAAGGTTGTACATCTTTGACCAAAGTGTTGGCAATTTAAGGTCATGAATCGTATGGACTTGATATGGGAGATATTACACAAGATCCTAATTAGGATACCCAGGGTTAAGAGCACTCCAAAATCCTTCTGACTATGAGATGGAAATGTTGTAAATCACGACCTGAGGTTCTCAAGTCATGATTAATGATACAGGGAAGACATTTTGGGTATGTCTCGTAACAATTTGAGATGTTAGGTTCTTCCCCAATGTCACTGATGCTCACAAGAATTATAAATACATTTATATTGGACCAAGATTTCACCGTTTGGTGGGTCTCAAGCCCTTATGCATCAATATCATGTCCAAACCGAGAGATCTATTCTATTTTCCAAGGAACATGAACGGTTTTTGGTGAACTGAGGTGATAAATAAATGAAGTGTGGTATATGGATTGAGGTGATTTTAAAATATGGTAGAATCACCCCATACTCTAGTTGACTGAAGTAAGTCTCTTGTGGTCCTTCGAAAAAATGGGTGATGGTCTTCATAGTTTATTGTCATGTAGTTGGGAAATTTTCTGTGTAGTTTAATGTCATGAAGTAATGGTATATTCCATGTAGTTTATTGTTGTATGGTAAGGATGTATTTTTCATGCAGTTTTAATGTCATGTGAGAAAGAGGTTTTCCTTACAGTTTAACATCATGCAGTAAGGACGCACTTCTGTGCAGTCTACCATCATGCGATAAGGTTGTATTTGTTGTGTAGTTTTAATGTCATGCGATGAAGACATTTTCCTTTCAGTTCAACATCATGCGATAATGATGTACTTCTTTGCAGTTTATCGTCACATAGTAAGGACATAGGAACCGATGTGAATGGATGAAAATGTTGTGGTTAGGCCTAAGGGTGAAAGTTTGGGTGTCAATACGTATCTCATAAAAATGAGAATCAAACCACATGTAGTTTTGAAGATCTGTGTAATTTAACATAATACAGTGAGGTTGTGGATCCCCCGATGTGAAATGGAGGTATCATGGTTGGGCCCAAGAATGAAATTATGGGTGTCACTACATATCCCATGGTGATGGAAATCAAGAAACATGTAGTTCTTAAATGGGAAATACTCTATGTAGGTCTGACCCATACATAGAAGTGGGCATTATTTCTGCTAGTTATTGTAGTTGGGCCCAAGATTGAAGACCCAGGTGTCACTATGCATCCTGTGATGATATGAATCAAGCCACATATAGTTCTTAAGGATCCATTTAATTTAACTTCATGCAGCAAGGACAAAGATAGACTGAAATGGAAAAGTGGTGATGTTGTGGTTGGGCCCAAGTATGGAAGTATGGGTGTCGCTATGTATCTCATGAAAATGAGCATCAAGCCATATATAGTTTTGAAAGAATCATGTAGTTTAACATCATGTGATAAGGACATGGTATCCTTAACGTGAAGAGGGATAGAGTGGCTGGAGGTATAGTAGAAGACCAACACCAACTACAATGGTTTTCTTAGGTGAGGTCTATAGGAGCATGCAGTTTCATGTCTAGTAGGGGAAATTAACTATGCAGTTTAATGTTATGAAATAAGGAATCATGGTATGCCTTTTACGGTCTTACGTTCAGGACCGCGATGGGCCTGTCAAAAGCTGTTATTCCTTGTTTGTGTGGTAAAGCTCTTACCGAGACTTCTAATCCCACGTGATCTATGCTTGGTGTAAGAAACAATGAATAAAAAGGATTCATCTCACTATACAGAGACATTTAAGATTAGGACAGGGAAATTTTGTATCATGTAGTGGTTGGACCAAGATATAATATTGATACAACCCTATGTATCTCATTGGAAATGAGAATCAAGACATATGTAGTTCTAGGAAACCCATGCGGTTTAACATCATGTAGTAAGGATGTGGGTGACTCAATGTTAATGAAGATGGAAATTATGGATCCATGTAGTTTTACATCACGCGATAAGGATGTAGATCACCCGATGTGAAGGAAAAGAGAAGTTGTGGATCCGTGTAGTTCTACATCATGCGGTAAGGACATTTTCCTTGTAGTTTAGTGTCATACGGTAAGAACATTTTACTTGCAGTTTAATATCATGCAGTAAGGAAATTTTCCTTGAGGTTTAATGTATGTGGTAAGTACATTGGATCACCCAACATGAAAGGAAATTAATTTTATGGTTGGGCCCAATAATAGAGGTTTGAGCATTAATACGTATCCTGTGATAACAGGAATCAAGCCATACATAGTTCTTAATGAACCATGCAGTTTAATGTCATGCGGCTAGGATGAACTCTGTACAATTTATCATCATGTGGTGAAGATGATGGCCCTATTGTTTAATGTATTACAGTAAGGATAATGGATTACTCGATGTGAATGGGGAGAGAGGTTGTGGATCAGTTCAGTTTTACATCGTGCAGTGAGGAAATTTTATACCATGCAGTTTTACATCTTGTTGTTAGGACCTAGTTGTATAGTTTAACATCATGTATCTAGGATGAACTCTGTATAGTTTAACATCATGTGGTTATAATGAACTTTGTATAGTTTATCATCATGTGATCAGGACTAATTTGTATGGTTTAATGTCATATACTCAAGATGAAATCCGTATAGTTTAATGTCATGTGGTTAAAATGAATGAGGAGGCTTACTCTGATGTGGATTCCAATTTGATGAAATCTATGCAAAGTATTTCTTGAGAAATATCACATTGGTAGGTGGCGTGACATGGTCCCCATCCATGGTGTCCAATGAGTAAGATCCATTATTATAAAACTTATGTATTACATAAGGCCCTTCCCACTTGGGTTCTAGTTTTGGGAGTTTTTTCCCAGTATCATTGGGGTTCTGAGAGCCATCACCAGTTTCCCTTAGAGGAATGAATAAAGGAAAACCTTTTTATTGAAGGCCCATGTGATCTGATTCTGATTGACCTCTAGGTTGTGTAGTGTGCGCAATCTATTATCATCTATCCATTCTAATTCATCCACCCACTTTTGTGATTTTTCATTATCTGAGATCTGTCTGCAAATGGATATTCAGAGTAAAGGCAGTTGGACCTCTATGGGTAACACTACCATTGTTCTGTACACCAATGAGTATGGCCTTGACTATTTGGCGGTATACATGGTGGTACAATAGGTCCATAAATCATAGAGGAGTTTGTATGGCGAAAACTTCTTATCCCTGTTCACTATCTTCTAGAGTATATTTGGGAGAGTCTTATTGAAGGAATCTATTTTTCCATTTTCCACTACATGATAGTGAGATGAGTAATTGGACTCGATATTATACTCCTGATACAATCTCTTCAATTCTGTAAAATAGAAGTTGGTACCATTTTCTGTTAATATTGTGTGAGGGACCCCAAACCTAGTGATGATATGGGACTTCATGAAGTTGATGATATTCTTCATCCTAACTTCCTTGAGGGGTATTACCTTAGTTCATTTGGAAAAGAAGTCAGAAGTAATAAGGATATACTGGAATTTCTTAGCTATGGATAGGGGATATGACCCCACAAAATCCATTCCCCAAATAGAAAATGACAAGGAATATTTAGTTGTATGTAGAAATTATGGGTGCTTATGGATGAAGTTTTCATGGATCTGGAAGGCATGACATTTCTTGGTGAATCCCACATAGTATTGTATCATGGTTTGCTAGTAATATCCCAACCACCTGATTTGGTGGGATAAACTAGTTTTGTATTGATGGGAACTGAAAGATCCTGCATGTACTTCTTACATGATGGTGAGAATTTCTCCTTCTACTTTGAATCTGAGGAGGATTCCATCAAATACTTATTTATAGAGAGTTTTTTTCTCATTTGGACCATCTCGCAGAGTGAAATTTTCTACCTAATGTTGAATATGTTCCTTTCCTGCATGATCTTCTAGGAGAATCTCATTTTAGAGATAACTAATTATGGGATCAATCCGTCCAGGGGTGGTCATTAGCTCATCACGCTATGGGGTAGTAATGAATGAATTGATTTCTTCCATATCACATACGATGATCAATGAGACCATTCTTCAATGTGTGATACAAAAGATTGATTCCTCCTGATAAGGGTCATCTAGGATAGTGGCTACATTAGCTAGTGCATTGGTATGAGCATTTTGTGATTAGGGAACATGATGCAATGTGGGATCAAAAGGGAATCATTCCATCAATCCCCTAATGTATCTAGTGAGAGGGGATAGTTCCTCCTTTTTAATGGAATATTCACCATTGATCTGCTTTATCACTAATTCTGAGTCCCATTTGATATTCAAGTAGGATATATGCGACTGTAGGGCTAGTTCCAATACAACGATGAGGGCTTGGTATTCTGTATCATTATTTGTGCAGCTTTCATATAGTGAGAAAGAGTAGGAAAAAACTCCTTTGTCTGGAGAGAAAAATAAAATCCATAGAACAACCTAATTGAGCTTTGGGTTTTCCATCCTTCTGCCTACAAGGCCCTGGGAGGCATCATAAAAGTACATCTCCCATGTTCAGGGAGTGTCATGGGAATAGAAGACCTCCTAATCTAGAAGCTCGGTGTCCTCTTGTATATTTTTTGGGGCATGATGTGTTGTAAGGAAATCAGCCAGGGATTTCCCATTCACTAACTTCTGTAATATGAATTGAATGTCATATTACTACAGAATGACTTCCCTTCGATCCAAGCACCCAGTCAAGGTAGGACAACCAAGGATGTACTTGACCAGATCAATATGAGAGACTAGGTGGACTTCGTGGTGTTGCAAGTAATGCCTCATATTTTTCACCACAAAGATGAGTTCAAGGAAGTTCTTCTCGACATCTAAATATCAGGTCTCAATACCTAACATCATCTGGATGAGGTAGTAAAGACTATTCTCACTTCATGCATCATTTTTATGTGTGAGGAGGGAACTCTGTGAGTGTTACATGGTGACCACACATAAGATGAGTGGTATCCTTTCCCCAGGAGGCATCAAAACTAGTGGGTGCAATAGGTACTGCTTAAGGATTTCAAAGGTTTTTTGACAGTCATCATCCCATTGATAGGTGATTTCCTTCTTCATTATCCTGGTGAAGGGTATATATTCTCTAGATAGGTTAGCAATGAATCTCTAAATGTAAGCAAGGTGCCCTTGGATCCCCCTCAGTTATTTGAGATTTATAGGGGTGACATTTCTAAAATAACACTAGTCTTCTTTGGATCAACCTCAATGTTGTGGAGGCATACCAAAAAGCTAAGAAAATTTCCCGATGTTTCCTGAAAATCACATTTCAGTGGATTCATCTTTATATTGTACTATCAAATCTTTTCGAAAATCATCTGGAGATCTGTGAAGTGATCACTTCGCTGTAGAGATTTAACAACCAGGTCATCAACATAACACTTGGATATCCTTCCTAAGAATGGATTAAAGATGTTATGCATGGTAAGATAATATGTAGCACCAGTGTTATTTAATACAAATTTAACTAAATGATATTAGAAGATCCCCCAAGGTTCTCTAAATGCAGTGGATTCTTCATCTTTGGGGCCCATTTTGATCTAATTGCACCTTGAGTACTTTTCCATGAAGGAAAGGGCTTAGAAGATAGCAGTCGCATCGATCAAGAGTTCTGTGAATAGAAATGGGAAATCATCCTTTAGTAAATTCCTATTAAGGTATATGAAATCAATGCTAACCCTAATCTTCTCATTCTTTTTCTTGATGGGGATGATTTTGACAAGCCATCTTGGGTATTGCACTTCTTGGACAAAGTTAGATTTGATTAACTTGTCAACTTATGCCTCTACATTGGTGGTATAAGAGGGTGTCATACTCTTGGATGCCTACTTGAAGCCTTTATTATCATCAAGTAAACCAATATAGTGTGTAGCCACATCTGGATTTAGTCATGGAATTTTTGTATAGTTCCAAGCGAACACATATCGGTGCTGCTTTAGAAATGTAATGTACATATCTTTCTCTTCAAGGGGCATGGAAGCACTAATCAGAGTAAGCCATAGATCTTCTTATATTCCCATATTTATCTGTCTAATCTCATCTATGGTGGTAGATACGCCTTCTTCAAATGCTGGAGGGGCGTTCGTAAGATCATCCCCATCTTCCTCCAATTCTGATTATGTGGATGCATTTTCAGATGAAGTTGGAAATCTAAGGGCTTCTCCATCACTATCAAGGTGAGTGAGGCTATTAGAAGAGACATCATCATCCCTTTCTATCTGAGTTTTCACAGATAGATGTTGAAACTGATTGTATTTTATACTATCACTAAGGAAATAAGGGTCTTGGACCACTGGGCTTAGATCTTCTACCTCGACAATATTTATGGAAAGAATATAGTCACTGTCGAGTATACTCCAATGATTCATAGGGGTAGTCCCCAAGAAATTGGGAGCTACAACCTGTATATAATCATCCTCTATTGGTTGTTTTCCTCCCTTCTTATAGAAATCTGCTTCAATATATGTGGCTCTGCAATGATCGAAGGGGGATTGTCACCATGTAATATGCCAACTTTTCCATCTATGTGATACTTTAGACACTGATGGAATATTGAAGGTACTGCCACATGGCTATGGAGCCAGGACCTCCCGAGTATGACATTATATGTGGTGTCTCGCTGAATAACCATGAACTCAACATCACATGTGAGTTCCCCAAACTAGGTTTCAAGTTTGATCTTTCTGAGAGGTCTTTAATCATGCTTATCATACCCTTGAATGGTCAGATTTGTGGGATATAGGCTCTCTTCTCCATATCCCAAAAGTTGGAGGGTTCAAACTGGGATGAGATTGATCCTAGAAACATCATCAATTATAATCCTTTGTAAATTAACATTATTGAGTCTGTCAAAACATATAGGGTCCTGATATGTCTTTGAAGGACCTCTTCCTGATCCTAGTCAGTGAACGAGATGGCGACATCGAATTTCAAGGACATGGTTTCCACTTGATAGACCTCCACTATAGTGAATTCTATCTCAAACTCCTATGGTTTCTATAGAGATTCAAAAAGTGCTTCCCTGAGTTATTTTGAAAGAAAAATTGCATCGATGGTTGAGATCTTGGTTGGGAAAACAACTATCTATTTTAGAATGTCATACTTCTGTGCTAAATGTCGATGCTTCTTGATATGGGGCTAGTCTTGGGCATGTGGTTCAGGAGATGAGGAATTCAAGGTGAACAAAACTGGGGCTTGTTCAAAAGTTGAGGGGATATCTACTATTAGAAATATAGGTCACACCAACCTTTCTTGTTGTTTGGTTTTATTGGATTAAACCCCCGCTGGGCGGTCATGCAAGACAATCAGATGCAAGTGACTGTTGGAGGACTCTGGGGAACCTCCTTTCCTCTTTTGGGCCCACTAGAGTACTTTCCCATGATTTTTAGATTCATATATGTCCTACATGGGTATATGATCAGAATATTAGGTCTGACCACGTCCGCGTTGTCCCCTGTATCCTTGAATTCAGTGCATGTGGCCTCTCATTCCTCGATTATATATAGGTAACATGTATTTGAGAGAATATTCATCATCATAAAAGAGTTATTCCCAGTGTATCATGTCGACAAAGCCAAATATGTGCTCTTTATTTGACGAGGATTCAATTTTTTGGGCTGGTTCCCATGTTGCGGATGTTGTAGGGAATAAATTTTCAAGAGTTAGGGCTTGAGTTGGAGTAGAATATGATTACTCCTCTATTTCTTCTTGCTTATAGTTGTCATTCACACCTTTAGGAGGTACTTATGATGTTTTCTTATTAGGTGGTGGAGCTATTTTGGGTATGCACAGCTGTGATCTCAGGGTGGCATGAGCTTGATCAACTATTTTTGAGTCATCCAGTTGTTGAATTTTTACGCATGTCTGGTCAGAACTTTATTCCATCCATCTTCTTCTTCTGATCGGATGGTGGTTATGAAAGCTACCTTCTCTGGGGAGTTCTCTAACTTCACCTATCTAAAGTAGACCATGCCTTGAAGGAAATCATTGAAGATAAAGAAATCCTAGATATTTTGACACAGTATTCCATGGTAAGGGTAGCAGTCAGGATGATCAATGAGGTTGAACTCATCAAGATTTCTAGGTTGTGGAAGCTTGAGTAGGTTATTATCCATGGAGGCCAAGAAATAATCGAGGACTTGTTCATTTTAGAAGGAGTATAATTTTTTCAACCATTCCTCAAATCCTGGGAAACCCTGATTTCTCTATGATTCTAGCTGAGGGTGATTCTATAGTTTTCATCACTCGATAGGAGGTGATGGGTGGTTTGGAGCCTACCTAGGTGCCTGAATAGGCACTAATGCTGGCTTGAGGGTGACAGATTCATCTTCTTCTATTCATGGCCTTTTCCTCTATACTATGGGCATGAGTCGAGTTTTGGATCAGGTTTTCTGAATAGACTCCTAAATACATTGTGGCATTTCAGCAAACTCTTGCAACCCACCCAGATACTTCATAGGGATTAGAGGTGTATGAAACTCATCCCTGATATTTTTAGCACATATTTATAGAAGCTTATCCTATGAGAGATGGATCATGAGTGAATAGGTTAATCATTTCCATCTCACTATGAAATCAGACACCCTATCATTATCAAGTTTCTTGCAATTTTTTAGGCTAGTAATTGTCATTTTTCTCAGTGTGGAGTTGAACTGATAAAGGACTAATGATGAAGGTTTTTCAATACTGTAACAGATCCTGCAGGAAAACTACTATACCAAACAAAGGTTAGCCCTATCAGAGTCTATAAAAAATACCTCAAATTTGTTACCTCCTATTGATATCAAGGGCCCATCATCGTCCCACATTGGGATATGAAGTGTGTGAGATGTTGTTCAAGGTCGCCTGCACCTTCAAAGGTAGAGAAGGTAGGATTGTCGAAGTTGGGTGGAGGTGGAGTATTATCCACCCATTTGGGATATGGATTCCTTTCAGGTTACATAGGTGCATGTTTACCTTCCATGGATTCTATTAGAGTATCCAGAGACACGATGGAATTAAGTAAGTCCTAGGGTACTGTTGTTGGAGCCATCTCCCATCCACAAGGAGTGTTGGGGGCTGACGATGTGGTACCACCTTTATCTCCCATTGATTCTCAATTCATACTAGGACTAAATTATTACCCTATAAAGGGATAGGATATATCCACAATGGAGGGAATTCATGGTCATTTTAGACTTCCACATTTATATATACGGGTTGCCTAGATCTGAAGCTAATCTGATGCTCAGATACTACTCTTCCTGGAAGATCAGGTATGGGAGGGAGAATATTCATCTATGCTTGAATACGATACCTAGTGGGAATATTTCCCTTTAGTATCTACTCATTGAGTTTTCATAGAGTTTTTATTTCACTCTCATATTTCAATATCTGTTCCTCCATAGAAGGAATATCAATTATTCTAGTTGGTGATCTAGATGTAGCCGAACCTTTCCCCTTAACAATGTTCTGTCGTGGAGGCGACAACTCGATATTTAGTGGTGCCATATTTTGGAGCTTTCTTTGGTTACAGGTGAACTCAACCTCATTTGGTGAATCTAAATCACCCTCCTCTTGGGGTACATTTTCTATGTTGCAACCCTCTACATTGGCTTCTTGATCAATGTATTCCATGTTGATAGTGAAGATATTCAAAAAGGCATATCAGGTAATGGTGGTTTTTCCATTACTTTCAACACAACATGATGATTCTGCACTGCCTTCATTAGGGTTGTTATTTAAACCCTTTACCATATTGGGATGTTTTGGATTGTGACCCCAGCAGGGTATAATCACATTTTCCGTACGCTCCTCGTATCTCAGCCTATGAATAGTTACTTCGATGGAGTTTTTGGTTGTGGTTGTCATACGGACCCAACCATCAGGGGGTTGTCTCATGGTGGGAGGGATATTTGGGACACCGATTGTTTTTCTCCCAACCTTGAGAAGACTAATTCTCTCTATGGTGATAATGATGATGAAAATTCCCCCAACCCTATGGGGTGGGGGTCATTCTGGGATTCAATTGACACTGATTGGTCCTGTTGTTGAGGATCCAATGATTCCAATTAGAGAATTTATGATTCCCAGGATAGAAATGAAGATATAAATTCCCCAACCCAACTGGATGGGGGTGATATGGAATCACCATTGATTATTCGAGGAACCTCTCAGGGGATGATGATCCTATTGATGGTGATTGAGATATAAATTCCCCCAGCCTTATGGGTTTGGTCTTGTCCAAAGCTACTACCGATGTGTCCCAAATCCTCTTTAAAATTTATGATTAGAGAGGCAAAGTCAGTGGTAGATATTCCCCTATCCCAGGGGGCTGAGTCTGCTCCTAGATAACTGCTATGTCAGCTGCTACTATGGCTCATTTGAAGTGCCACAACTATGATCACGTGGGATATGGGTGAGATGGAAGCCCATGATGAGAAACACTCTTTATGAGAAGTTTTATGGATGATCAAAACATCGACCTCTGTGTCTGAGATGAATTACCACTACTTTAAGGGGCCTGGTTTGATTTCATGTTGGCTATCCTATCCCTCTGTTCATGATGTGTGGGAATCATTGAAGTGGGGGAATTAAATTTTAGTGACCAACTAGCCTGAGTGTTACCGGTTACCCTATTTTTTACAGAGGATATAACATTATAGGACACCGAATCTGAGGGGTTATATTGTTCTAGGGGTGTAGAAAAGTGTAACACTTCATACAATCCCCATATTAGAATATAGATACATGAAGTGTCTTTGGAGATTAGCTATCGAAGTGTCATGATGCAATGACAGAAATCATGCTACAGATTTGCACTGTGCTTTTCCAGTTTTGGATCCTAGGACATGGAGATAGTTTCAAGGTCTATCTGATAATAGAGTATCTTGATTGTATGAAGGAGACACTCATATCCTGGATAAGGGAGATATTGAGACTTCAGTTTCTGATGAGTAGCCCTCATATTTTGGTGCATATAAGGCATTAAATCCCTTTTTATCTCATTTGGGATCTCATAGTCAGAAGTATAAAGGGGCCAAAACATGATCAGGAGGTTGTTTCTGGATGACTCTATCCATATGTCAATGTCAGACTCCTCTTCACTAGACTTACACGACTCTATCCGGTCAGACCATATAAGATGACTCTGATGGTCACCTACTGATAGGATTGGAGTGCTACTAGAAGTTTATGGAGAACCATACGCAGTTGACCCTGATGTTTTGATAACCTCTCTATATGAAGGTTTCAGAGTTTTGAAAACCTCTATATACAAAGGTGTTTGGGCAAGGGGAGGATTTCCTTGTTCATGGGATATATTTCTATGGGGAGGTTTACCATGGTGGATTCTAGGATTATAATCTCTATGATCCATCTCCACACTACCATGAGAATTAATATCATGGTAATTAACTTCTTCTACTTTTGTTTCATTAGAAGAGTTGATAGACCCTCTTGGTATTGAGAATGTGTAGCATTGAGCATATTTAAAATATGAAAAATGTTCTGTGTTATGGTCGAAATATGATAAAAATCCTTTTGAAATTGTATAAGGATATGAGCCTGTTATATGATGGTTTTTGGAACTTGTATGTAACCATTTGGTTCTACAGAAATATGTAACCACTACTGAGAAGCTGTTGGAATTTACTAATAAGTTGTCTCATTATTGATAGTAATATGGGACTATCCTAAGTCTTGTTCCATTATCACTTAGTGATCCTCAATCAATATGGGAGTATGGTCATGATCTTGAACCTTTGAGATATACTGATGGTCTTTCTTGGTAAGAGTATGAGCCAACCCTGAGACATGTGCCACTCTCACCTAGTGAGACCTGGTTGGAATCAAAATGTGAGCCTATTTCGAATATGCATTCCCTGCCAAAAATATGCCGATAAACCTCTAGAATAGGGGAAGGAATATGAGCCTAATCCTATGTTTCCTTGGAATAATGTTGGTGTATTCATTCATCGATAGAAGTAGTAATATGCACCTTGCTTTCATGATCTATTGGAATATGCCTAGCAGATTCACTAACAGGAATATGAGTCTATCTTGTCCCTTGTTCAATTCTCACATGGTCAGCCCCAACTAAAACGTGGATATATACCGAATCCTTGGTCTTTGGAGTATGCCTCTAGACTTCTTTGACATGAATACCAGCCTATCCTAAGGCCTGTGTCCTTCTCACATGATGACCCCTAACCAGAATGGGGATATGAGCCTGATCTTATGCCTTTGGAATATGCTGTCAAATTTTTTTGACAGGCATGTTCCCCTATCCTGAGGCATGTGCCGCTCTCACCTAGTGAGCCTCAGTTTGAACGGGAGTATGATCTTATTCCGATGACTCTTCATTTATCAAAATATACCAATAATCCTTTTAGATGGGAGAAAGAGTGTTTGAATTCTCTAGTGCAATCACTTGTTCACAATGATTAGAGTGTTGAGTTTCCTTGGCTATAGGGATATGAGTATGAATCTGTCCTTTTATCTACAACAGTGTCAGAATATGCCGGTAGAGTTCTTCCACTATTGCTAAAATATATTGGCATTTTAGAAAAGTTTATACAGAGATATAAGTTTGCACATTTTCTGTCTCCATTATACACTAGAAGATGTATTCAATTGAAGCAGGGATATGCGCCCACTTTTTTCCTCATGCCATCGGAATATGCCCATGGGATTCATGCATGGGGCTAGGGATATGTGCCTCCCCCATGCCTGATGAGGGAATATTCCCATATAATTGTTCCATGTCAACAGGGATATAAGCCTAATTACTGGTTTCTATTGGGATATGCCAGAAGGAATCGTCAGTAGGAGTGGGGATATGATCCCTCTCTTAGATATCCAACACCTTCCTCCCCCGATGAGCCTTCCTTGCTACCTGTTCATGGGTGTCAGAGGCGACAACATGTCGGGTGGTACTCTCAGCAAGCGACTGGTGGGTATCGACGAGATGGTGTTGGTGATAGAAGTTGATAGGTTCCCTCCTTGGTGTCACCTAAACCCAAAGGGATCCATATTTTGTTTCCTAATCCATCTTCATCAGAGACCGAAGGTGGCATTGGTTTCCCTCCAGGGATAAGCTCCTGAAGCGGTTGGTTGTAGCAATGAGGGCTACTGGCTTATCAACAGCCTTCCTTGGGTGATGCGGACTCACTTAATGCTGTGCTTGGAGAAACTCATGGGAATATTCCATGGTTGGGATTGTACCACATTGGTGGTACTCCCATACCATCATGTTTTTCACCTGTCATTGGAGTTGTCGAGTAGGTGAAATCACTTTTCGTCCCGCGGGGGTTGGAACCATAGATGATTTACCAGAGCAGACGCTGGATCATGAAGATATTTTATCATTTTGGGATACTATTTATGAGATAAGTATCTACAATCACACAGAAAGCAAGAAACAAGGTTACCAATTAGTGCAATATCGTAGGAATGATGAGCTCAATTAGATATGCATGGTTAACACAATTGCCCCATTTTCCCGATCCGTCCATTCTATTTGTGTGGACTTATTAATGCGAGGATGGAATTATAGGAACCCTGATTACAGAGGATCATATGTAATATCATGTTGGTCTTACTACTTTGTTTGTATAGGGTATGAAAAAAAGTAGCCCGACACATGATTATTTTTTCATTTGATAAATTCTCATCAGGAATGTTAGTTTGATTTGCATATGGGGTGAAAACAAAATGGATTGGCAGATTATAACCGATCATTTTGTTATTATATAAATTCACACCAATTTCACCATTTTTATTTTTTTGGGATTCAAAGAATGGATGGGATCCACCATATGGTTTGATTGTGGAGAATTTGTGTTGTGCACAATCATGAACATCAAATTACTATTTTCTCTCTTACCAGAACCTCCTAATGGTTCCCTCATCTGTAACTGGGTATATAAATACTTTGCAAAGGCATGAAGTCACTTGGTTTTTTAGGCCCAATGACCCTTGGGGACTCACATTGGTTGAGAGGATGGGAGTTCAGGATCATCACAACCTTTTGGGTGGAAATTATTACCTACTTCAGGACTCTCTTATAGATTTAAGATATGTTTATAAATCTCTTCCTAACCTCAATACGAGATCGGTTACCCTAAACAAAACATGGGTTAATACTCTTTAAAGTGAAAAAGACTAGGGGCACTTTAGTGAATCCATCTGTATGTATCCGAGGTTCTCTATCATTTTCTAGTAATGGGTGGCTGCTTATGTGTTGAAGCTGTATAACCAAGTGCTTCATAATTTGTTGCCACACAAGGAGGAATTTAATATTTTGAGGAGGGGATTGAGCTATTATGAGGAATCCTACATATCCTATCTATTTCATGAATCAAAACCCATGTATCTTGTTGGAGTTGTGTAGTTTAACATCATGAGTAAAGGACATATATGGGTGCTCTTGGGACACTAGGTGTTCAAGTTTGAGTCCTGGAGGGATGTCATATGTATCTCAACTAGGAAGAGAATAAGAATTTTCATAGTTCATTTGTTTGGGTATTACACACTAAGATTTCCCTTATCATTATAGAGTCTTATGATATAAATGACATGATTATTGCAGTTCCCTAAATCCACATGAGCTATTCTTGGCGTGAGAAACAAGGGATGGAAAATGGTCATTTTTCATTGCTCATGGTATGGGACTTATGTGATGGGACTACCCTAAGAATATTTATTATAGATATCAAGCCTTAGAGAGACATCCCACATATCCTGGTTATGGTAGGAATCATAGCCATCATAGTTCAATTTATTTCTCAATCTGCTGATGGACGAGGTAGAGTAATCAGCCCATGGGAATGATTGGGTCCTGATGGTTGAAACGACACTGGTATAAGGCTTACATTGAAATAGAAATTTACTTGTGATTGAACCTTAGGAAGGAATCCTACATATCCTAGTTATTAAAGGAATAAAATCTCTTATAGTTCAATCACTCCCTTAGGAATGTCCCTAAGGTAGATGCCTTTTTGTTGAGGCTAATGTGTCATGCAACCCATTAGGGCTTTACATACATATGTTTCCTTGGTTGGTGGAGACTCATTATGAGAATGATATGATTATTTCAAATCCCTAAGATCATGTGAGCTATGCTCTATGTGAGAAACAAGGGATGGAAAATGATCAATATAATTTCCTGGAGAGTGAGGGACTTACATATTGGGACAACCCTATGGAGCTGGAACCTTGAAGAGGTGTCCTACATATACCGAATATGGTAGGAATAAGAGTAACCATAGTTCCTTTTTTCGGGGCTTGCACTCTGAGGTTTCCCTTGCTATTGGTACATATCTTGTTATGTCGCTGGTCAAGGCTTACACTCTGAGGTTTCCCTTGTGACCCATTTTCCTGCCTAACATGCGTCGATTGTTCGCCTGTCCTAATATGTAGGAGAGTATCTAATTATCATATCTAAAGAAAAATAAGTAATTCAGTTGGTCTTTCTAAAGTAATTTTCATAATCCAAGTATAATATCCAAAGGTTGTTGCATGATCAAAGTTGACTTGTTGTGAATAAATCAAAAGATCTAAGTGGTCTGTCCTGGAAGCCATCACATGACTTGGATGACTTGTCTAGAGGGTGTCGCATGATCTAGCTAACTTGTTCAGAGGGCATAACAAGATATAGGTGGTATGTCCTAGAATCCATTATAATGAATCATATTTTCTTGGTTTTATTTTTAGAAAATTTCTGGGAAAATTATGAGACCAGGAACTGAGACAGCGTGCGATTCTGAGGCCCGATGTGCCCAGAATGGTTTGATGAAAACTGTTAAGTTTTTAATAGTATGCATGAGTGGTTTTACTGAAAAATTAGAATAAATCTTAAAAGGGGTCCCATATAAGAAATCCGAGGGCACCTTTTCATTTAGGATGACAAGTTTACCCTAGGCACAACTTAACTTTAGTCAGCGCAGGTCTCCAATGAGAAAACCTGAAAATGATGTAACCATAAATAAAATAATTAAATAAAATTATTTTATTTAAAAATCTTAATAACTCATGAATGGTGACTTGAATTTGAAATATGAGACCACTGTTGATTTCGTAATGTGGCATTTTACTTAGGCGGGGCCTAACATTGTCCGGTGTAGGCCATACGAAAAAGTTAGATTTTGGACGTAACCATCATTAAAATATTTTAAATAAAAATATTTTTGACACAATGGAAATATTTCTTTTTTAAAAAATCTTTTCCATAAATCTAGGGTTATCACCATAACCATAGAGTTTCCCTAAGAAAAATTGGAGAGGCTCCCTCGACGACAAACACCGGTGAACCAGGATTGGAGATGCGGATCGAGATCGTTCTTCAATGGATCGTCAATAACAATGAATCTATGGTAGTGAATGATCCAATCCTAGGTAGGGTGTTGTTTCTTTTGTGATTTATTCCCCATTCTTGATTTCCTATGATGAATGTGAATCAATTTATGAACGGATTAATTCAAATATCGTGCGTATTTTGTGGGATGGGTTTTGATTTGGGATGTCGTTTGGGAATTTAATCCAAGTTAGAATTGTGTTGAAATTGATGTTGTTTAATCCTTGTTCTTCAATTCTAATGTGGATGGATTGAGGCCGAAACGAACAAGGCCCAGATCCATACACATCGAGTGTTATTGTGATCTACTTCCTCCCCCAAATAACTTCTCCTTCTTCATTGCCGTAATAATCTGGAAGGGATCTGAAATCACCATGGCACAGAAGTTTTGGCAGCACAATGAGGTGAGGCCGCTGGCTAGACGAGGCTAATGGTAGAGGTGGCATTGGCCCGGTAGAAAGTCCAGGCCAAGCGGACCCCAGTAGAAGAGCCACTGGTAGGGAGGATGGAAATACGAAACCTAGGTGGGACCGCGATGGTGGCAGATGGCTGCGGTAGGAGGTTGGAGCGGAGGGACGCGGCTCGCTGGAGCAGTGTCGATCATAGGAGGAACCCATGATAGAGCCGCGGGATCTTCCGGTCACACTGACCGGCTACACCACATGGTTCAACTGCACCATGTGTTCTAGCCACATAGACCAAGCAGCATTTGGCTAAGCCACGTGCGGGAGACATGGGAGCCGTAACCAGGGCGGGCCACGGCTAGAGGAGCACACCGGCCCACACACGGAAGACCAGACCAGAATAGATGGGCCTCTCTAGGGACCCAGTGGGTTAGACCCATGACCCAATGGTCTAGGTATAGCAGGACCAATAGATCAGGTTGACTCGACGAGTTGGGTCAGACCCGGCGGTTTGGGTCAGGTGGGACCCAGACCCAACCGACCCCTTTTTACTTAAATTCCCATAACTCTCAAACTGTGTGTCTATTTGATGATCCATTTACGGTGTTAGGACCCTCGTGAAGAGGTGGTCCTTTTGAGATAATCAAAGTGAGTTTCTATGGAATTTGGCGTACAACCTATTGGCTCAAGGTGTAGGTGCTCCCAGAATGAGTGTGCTAAGGACAAAATCCTACGACTGGCTATGACCTAGAAGCTATGTGATTACTTAGACTGCATGTCTTACCTAGACTATGTGTCTTATATATAATTTTTTTCTTACCAAGACTGATTCGGTACTCCCCTATCCCACCAGGGTTCAGGTCCTCTATTCTTTGATGACACTCCATGTGCTAGCTACACTTCATGTGTTATCAACACTCTGTGTGTTATCTAAACTCTGTGTGTTACCTACACTCCATGTGTTACTGACACTTCATGTGTTACCTATACTCTGTGTATTACCCACATTCCGTGTGTTACTGCTTGAGGGTACTGTAGATTCTTACGACAATCCTGTTTACATACCATAGACCTATACTTGGTGTGAGCTGAATCTAGTGACTCTCTTGATTTTAATTTTTAGAGGATACACTTTGTGTACCTCTTTGGTAGCCTACTTGGTGTATTTCTTAGTGATCATATTTGTGGAATACTTCATGTGATTCCTTGTGGTTTACTTTGTGTAATTCCTTTTTGGTTTGGGGTCCCTACTAATTATTGTTTTACTCACCCCTACAAAGGATTTTCCCATACGTGTTGTGTCTTGTGCAGACAACTGGAAGCTTTGATAGAGTCATCGGTGGGCTGGGTCCAGGTTGTGCTTGGAGGGTGAATCGATAGACGTGGTATGATTCAATGAAATTTAGATAGATTATTGTACCCACCCTTCAGGTAGGGTTTTCTACAAATGAAATTCAGAATCTTATACCTTCCTTTTCAGTTGGGCTTATATTTTGGCCCCATTTTCTTTTAATTTCGTACCTTACTCTGAGTGGGTTTTCTTAGTGGTTTTCACCCATGTTTACTTAGTGTTTTCAGTTTCATATTTTTATTGGAGAACAGTGCATGAATATAAGTACTTGGTAAAATTCCTCCCACTTGTGGGATATGCCTACTCGGTGCTAGTTACCATCCCCTAGCCTATGGGAGGCAGGCTTGGGGTAGTCACGGCATGAGCCCTGGGGGACGGGTCATGATAGAGTGGTATCAGAGGGTAGTCGATTTTACTATTGTTTTGGGGCAATATTGTTAAGTGTTTTTAGTTCAGATTTCATGCCAAGGAACCTAGTGTTAGTGCAGCGGCTGTCATATCTATACACCAGGACCTTAAATTATGATTTCTGACTCAGTACATGAAAATGCTAGTTGCATGGAAAACTAATGGTTCTTGAATCATATAGGAATTGAGTGTGTTATTATGTCCTTCTTGAGTCACAGTCATCTCACCAGATATACTCTATTAACCATGGTACATCATGATTTGTTTCAAGATTCCTCCACATAGACAACCAGCTTGGATTACTAGGTGTGACCATGAGGATAGTCCATCGAGTGATGAGGCATCGGTGTAGGGACCATTTCCAGAGATAGAACCTCCCGCTTGTGTACCAGCGATACCACCACCCGGAGAGCAGCAGTTCCTACCGACGTTACTAGTAGAGGATTGTTGACGCTCCTTTCCATCACATAGTTTAACGAATGGAAAAGGGGAATACCTTAAGTACAAAGAGGGTCACCCTTTTAAGAACATAAAAAAAATTGACGAAGGCATGGACTAGGAGCCCATTTGGAGTGAGGTGCGAAAGTTACATTCGCGCCACGCAAGTCACTTGCGCGCCACCTATGGGTCACGTAGCTCACTTGCATGCCCTATTTGGGTTTTCACCCAAGGTGAAAGGTGGACAATAAATAGCCCCTGTGGGCCCCCCATTTTAGGGATGAATTTTTCCAAAAGTCAAATTCAAGCTCTGGTCACCCTAGTCTTCAACTCAACTCTTCCGAAAACTTTTAAGGTAACTTTTTACCTAGAATGGAAGACATAAAGGAGTAGAATAAGGCCTAAGTATTTAGAATTCATCAACACTTTCCTTCTTAAGTGTCCAAACCTCCTTAAAAATGGAAACACTTGTGCGCCGCCCTACCCTTTCGATGAAACTTGCACACCTCCCTTTTGGAAACATCTTAGGATAATACTAAATGCTTGAGTTAAGTCTCGCCCAAGTATTAATCTACAGATTCTTCGTCGCCCAGGTGAACCCATTCTGCGCAAGTACACTTGCATGACCAAGACTTGTGCGCCAACTTCATTTGTGTGCCTCTCTCCTATTCACCTCTCTTATTCAAGATATGAGCCTCTAACCCCTTTTCAAAGCCATTTATGGCATGGTTCCTTTGTTGGCTTCCTTATCTGAAAGGAATTCTCTGAGAACCTCTCCCAAAACCTCATGACTTACAAGATTTATGTCACTACAGTTAGAGTTTTCCTCCAAATAAGCACATCCTTTAAGATGAGAAGATCTTTTGATTTAGGGCATCCTCCTCAGAAGTAAGTCCCAAGTTCCCTTGGTTCGGGAATCCTTCTTAGGAATAAGACCCAATCATAATTCCTTTAATTTGGGCCTTCTTCTCACACTACTACAACCTTCCCCTTTATCAGCGCTAAAAACCGGAATTAACAGCGCTAGAAAAGCGCTGTTAATTCTGGCGTAGATAAAGGGGGGTCCCCTATATCAGTGCTTCTCGGAGCGCTGATAAAGGGGTCCTTTATCAGCGTGTGGTGGAGTGCTGATAAAGTTCAACTATATCAGCGCTTCTCGGAGCGCTGATATAGGGTCCCTTTATCAGCGCTCCTCTAGCGCTGTTAAAGGTGTCCTTTATCAGCGCTAAAAAAGCGCTGATAAAGGCCCCAGCGCCTGCACCTAAAAAACAGTACCTGCACACCTGCACACCAGAATACCTGCACAAAGTAGCACATGCACACCTACACACCATAGCACCCGCACCCAATATTTTTACTGACAACGGTATATACATTTACTTAACATCATGAATACAAAAAAACGCATTGCTATATACATTTCAAACATTGTTTTACATGGTTACATTTACAATTATTCAACAACAGTTATAAACATTCATGTTTCATCCTTTGATATCCATGATCCGCTCTCGATGGTATTTGTTGCCGAACAAAGCATCCGAACTCAAGGAAAAAAATTCACCTATATAAGAAAACAAATAATATGTTAGTAATGAAATAATGAAAGAAATTAAAACAGTAATATGAAAGAATACATTAATATGGAAATGTGAAACTAAAATATTAAATTTTAAACTCAAAAGTTTTCATTTTCACAACAATGAAAGGGAATAATGTAAAATCAATATGTTTTTGATTGATTTATCTCATTTAATAAATACTGATTCTTTATCTAATGAAACGCTTTACCGGTCACACCGTGCGTCGGATTGAGGTGCGGTCAATTCGTACATGTCACAAATGACTCGTGGATCATTGTCCTAAAGTATCAAAACAATCCGAAGGCGTTTGCTCAGTTTGGCGTATGTCATTGGTGTTGTTTTCCAAACTTTATGTCATTTTCAAACTGATATCAGACAATTTTAGCCATACCGGTCATACTGTGTGTCGGATTGAGGTGCGGTCGATTCATACACGTCACAAATGACTCGTGGATCGTTGTCCTAAAGTTTCAAAACAATCCGAAGGTGTTTGCTTGGTTTGGAGTATGTCATTGGTGTTGTTTTCCAAAGTTTATGTCATTTTCAAACTGATATCAGACAATTTTAGCCATACCGGTCACACCGTGCGTCGGATTGAGGTGCGGTCGATTCGTACACGTCACAAATGACTCGTGGATCGTTTTCCTAAAGTATCAAAACAATACAAACGCGTTTGCTCTGTTTTGCGTATGTCATTGGTGTTGTTTTCCAAAGTTTATCTCAATTTGAAACTGATATCAGACACTTTTAGCCATACCGGTCACACCGTGCGTCGGATTGAGGTGCGGTCGATTTTTACGTGTCAAAAATGACTCGTGGATCATTGTACTAAAGTATCAAAACAATCCGAAGGCGTTTGCTCGGTTTGGCGTATGTCATTGGTGTTGTTTTCCAAAGTTTATGTCATTTTCAAACTGATATCAGACAATTTTAGCCATACCGGTCACACCGTGCGTCGTATTGAGGTGAGGTCAATTTTTACACGTCACAAATGACTCGTGGATCGTTTTCCTAAAGTATCAAAACAATCCGAACGCATTTGATTGGTTTGACGTATGTCATTGGTGTTGTTTTCCAAAGTTTATGTCATTTTCAAACTGATATCAGACAATTTTAGCCATACCGGTCACACCATGCGTCGAATTGAGGTGCGGTCAATTCGTACACATCACAAATGACTCGTGGATCGTTTTCCTAAAGTATCAAAACAATCCGAAGGCGTTTGCTCAGTTTGGCGTATGTCATTGGTGTTGTTTTCCAAAGTTTATCTCATTTTCAAACAGATATCAGACAATTTTAGCCATACCGGTCACACTGTGCGTCAGATTGAGGTACGGTCGATTCGTACACGTCACAAATGACTCGTGGATCGTTTTCCTAAAGTATCAAAACAATCCTAATGCGTTTTCTCGGTTTGGCGTATGTCATTGGTGTCGTTTTCCAAAGTTTATTTCAATTTGAAACTGATATCAGACACTTTTAGCCATACCGGTCACACCGTGTGTCGGATTGAGGTGCGGTCAATTCGTACACGTCAAAAATGACTCGTGGATCATTGTCCTAAAGTATCAAAAACAGTCCGAAGGCGTTTGATCATTTTGGCGTATTTCATTGGTGTTGTTTTCCAAAGTTTATCTCATTTTCAAACTGATATCAGACAATTTTAGCCATACTGGTCACACCGTGCGTCGGATTGAGGTGCGGTCAAATCGTACACGTCACAAATGACTCGTGGATAATTTTCCTAAAGTATCAAAACAATACGAAGGCATTTGCTCGATTTGGCGTATGTCATTGGTGTTGTTTTCCAAAGTTTATGTCATTTTCAAACTGATATCAGAAAATTTTAGCCATACCGGTCACACCGTGCGTCGGATTGAGGTGCGGTCGATTCATACACGTCAAAAATGACTCGTGTATCATTTTCCTAAAGTATCAAAACAATCCTAAGGCTTTTTCTTGGTTTGGCGTATGTCATTGGTGTTGTTTTCCAAAGATTATGTCATTTTTAAAGAGATATCAGACAATTTTAGCCATACCGGTCACAACGTGCGTCGGATTGAGGTGCGGTCGATTCGTACACGTCACAAATGACCCGTGTATCGTTGTCCAAAAGTATCAAAACAATCTGAAGGAGTTTTCTCGGTTTGGCGTATGTCATTGGTGTTGTTTTCCAAAGTTTATCTCATTTTCAAACTGATACCAGACAATTTTAGCCATACCGGTCACACCGTGCGTCGAATTGAGGTGCGGTCGATTCGTACACATCAAAAATGAATCGTGGATCGTTTTCCTAAAGTATCAAAACAATATTAATGCATTTTCTCGGTTTGGAGTATGTCATTGGTGTTGTTTTCCAAAGTTTATGTCATTTTCAAACTGATATCAGAAAATTTTAGCCATAGCGGTCACACCGTGCGTCGGATTGAAGTGCGGTCGATTTGTACACGTCAAAAATGACTCGTGGATCGTTTTCCTAAAGTATCAAAACAATATGAAGGCGTTTTCTCTGTTTGGAATATGTCATTGGTGTTGTTTTCCAAAGTTTATGTCATTTTCAAACTGATATCAGACACTTTTAGCCATACCGGTCACACCGTGCATGGGATTGAGGTGCGGTCAATTCGTACACGTCACAAATGACTTGTGGATCGTTTTCCTAAAGTATCAAAACAATCCGAACGCGTTTTCTCGGTTTGGCATATATCATTGGTGTTGTTTTCCAAAGTTTATGTCATTTTCAAACTGATATTAGACACTTTTAGCCATACCGGTCACACCGTGCGTCGGATTGAGGTGCAGTCAATTCGTACACGTCACAAATGACTCGTGGATCGTTGTCCTAATGTATCAAAACAATCCGAACGCGTTTTATTGGTTTGGCGTTTGTCATTGGTGTTGTTTTCCGAATTTTATGTCATTTTCAAACTGATATCAGACACTTTTAGCCATACCAGTCACACCATGCATCGAATTGAGGTGCGGTCAATTCGTACACGTCACAAATTACTCGTGGATCGTTTTAATAAAGTATCAAAACAATCCGAACGCGTTTGCTTGGTTTTCCATGTGTCATTGGTGTTGTTTTCAAAAGTTTATGTCATTTTCAAACTGATATCAGACAATTTTAGCCATACCGGTCAAACAGTGCGTCAGATTGAGGTGAAGTCAATTCATACACGTCAAAAATGACTCGTGGATCGTTTTCCTAAAGTATCAAAACAATCCGAACGCGTTTGCTCGGTTTTCCATGTGTCATTGGTGTTGTTTTCCAAAGTTTATGTCATTTTTAAACTGATATCAGACAATTTTAGCCATACCGGTCACACCGTGCGTCGGATTGAGGTGAAGTTGATTCTTACACGTCACAAATGACTCGTGGATCGTTTTCCTAAAGTATCAAAACAATCCGAACGCGTTTGCTCAGTTTGGCGTATGTCATTGGTGTTGTTTTCCAAAGTTTATATCATTTTCAAACTGATATCAGACAATTTTAGCTATACCGGTCACACCGTGCGTCGGATTGAGGTGCGGTCGATTCGTACACGTCACAAATGACTCGTGGATTGTTTTACTAAAGTATCAAAACAATCCAAACACGTTTGCTCAGTTTTTCGTATGTCATTGGTGTTGTTTTCCAAAGTTTATGTCATTTTCAAACTGATATCAGAAAATTTTAGCCATAGCGGTCACACCGTGCGTCGGATTGAGGTGCGGTCGATTCGTACACGTCACAAACGACTCGTGGATCGTTTTCCTAAAGTATAAAAACAATCCGAAGGCGTTTTCTCTATTTGGCGTATGTCATTGGTGTTGTTTTCCAAAGTTTATGTCATTTTCAGACTGATATCAGACACTTTTAGCCATACCGGTCACACCGTGCGTCGGATTGAGGTGCGGTCGATTCGTACACATCAAAAATGACTCATGGATCGTTTTCCTAAAGTATCAAAACAATCCAAATGCGTTTTCTCGGTTTGGCGTATGTCATTGGTGTTGTTTTCCAAAGTTTATGTCATTTTCAAACTGATATCAGACACTTTTAGCCATACCGGTCACACCGTGCGTCGGATTGGGGTGAGGTCGATTCGTACACGTCACAAATGACTCGTGGATCGTTTTCCTAAAGTATCAAAACAATCCGAACACATTTGCTTGGTTTGGTGTATGTCATTGGTGTTGTTTTCCAAAGTTTATGTCATTTTCAAACTGATATCAGACACTTTTAGCTATACCGGTCACACCGTGTGTCGAATTGAGGTGCGGTAGATTTTTACATGTCACAAATGACTCTTGGATCGTTTTGCTAAAGTATCAAAACAATCCGAATGCGTTTGCTCGGTTTTCCATGTGTCATTGGTGTTGTTTTCCAAAGTTTATGTCATTTTCAAACTGATATCAGACAATTTTAGCCATACCGGTCACACCGTGCATTGGATTGAGGTGCAGTCGATTCATACACATCACAAATGACTCGTGGATCATTTTACTAAAGTATCAAATCAATCCGAACGCATTTGCTCGGTTTTCCATGTGTCATTGGTGTTATTTTCCAAAGTTTATGTCATTTTCAAACTAAGTAGTAGGAATTCAGTAATCTAAGGATATGAAACATAAGAAAGGGAGATCATAGATGCTCAATAAGTGTAAAGGGAGATATCCATGACCATATAAAGATAACATAAGTATTAGGAATTCACCTTCATTGTCCTATTTGTTTACATTCTTCGATCAGGTACGCTGCCCATTCGTTTCTAAAGACATTTATATTATCTTCTGAATAGGAGTTTTTGCGACAGTCATAGTAGTAATGAAAAAATATAAATACACAAAGTATTAATAATTATTTTAAATAAAGTAGTAATTATTTTCAAAAATACCTCTTCAGGGATGCTAGTTTGTCCATGAAATACGATCTCTTTCATAAATTTACAAACATAATAACCGCAATCCTTGTCATTTGTTTGTTTCGGACATTGCAGAAACATCGAGAAAAATAAGTAATTTGTTTTGATATGTATTTGGATAGTGAAATATAATTATATATACCTAGATACTTCTCCATTTGTAGATCTTGTGGGCATTGTCATCCTTACGCACTGGATTCATTCCAGCCTTTAGACGATATTCATACACCGCCCTATCATAACAAAATCCTCATTAAAAGATAATATAAATTATATAACTAGATATTTAGTTCTAAAATGTTGGATCTAGTGTATTACAAATTGACAATCGCCATCATGTGTGGTCGGTTAGTTGGATATCCATGCAATGAATCCAGAAAATAAATCTTTGGAGTATTCAAATTGACTGCAATGAGCATCCAATGTTCCCTAAAAACACAAAAAGAAATAAGTACTGATAGAAATGAAAATATAATTGATATGATTAAAATGCAGAGTTTTACCCTTGCATCGTTGGTATTAAAAAGAGCATGTCAGTCGTAATTCTTCTTTGAAACGTTCTGAGCAGATTTGACAACAATTCAGCCTGAAAATTAGAATCTATTTCTGTTCGTTGTGTAGAAATGGTGTGAGGACTAACGAGTCCAAATTTGTATTCATGGGAAAATCCCTTCAATTGTTTTTCATATATACGCCTGTGAAAAATATGAGATGTATTTATCCATAATTATAAAAGTATATCAGCTTCTGTAAAATCAAATCATGAAAACATACCTCATGTATACATTTATAACTGAGGCGCCTAGCCAGTCGTATGTGATGATCTCATAAACAGCATCTGCACTAACAAAATCCATTGTTTCCTCTCCGTACATATCTTTTTCACAAACAATTGTATGATTCTTTCTGTATTTCATTTTCGTATCCACATGAGCTTGCAATGATATTAAATGTGGATATAGAACGAGCGAGGTGAACATGCTCTCAGTAGATCGTTTTGATCGGTTGGTTGATCCAATCTTGGAGCCGCTCTTTTATTTTAGCTTCTCCATTTTATCCTTCTGTAATAACATTCATCGGTTCGGCCATTTTATAATTTAATGTTAAAGGTTCTGCTTGAAAAATGAACTTGAAATGAATACCTCCTGCTCGACGTGTTTTTTTACAAGATTCGACGGCCATGCAATGAATGTTCCAATAGATTTTTCCACCGTATGAATGTCGTCATCGTCATTTGGCACAGGTATCTCGGCGCTCGGCTCATGAGCTACGTTAATAGACACTTTGACATGACCGGTTGGAAGTGGTCTGGAGTGTAGCATGTCATTCTGCATATTGAACACCATAGCCCTCGCTACAAGGCGATGGGTGGGAGTTGACAGATATAAATCACAGTCATTTTCACCCTGCAGAATATCATTAAATGAAAGGTATCAGTGTCTATGTGATTCACATCTCACAAAAACGAATATTATAACATTGATTACCTCGGTTAAGTCAGGTCTTTGAGGGGAATGGCTCTCCTCAAAGCTGGTGAGGGGTGGATCTTCTCGCAGGGGTTGTTCTTGAGTTTTTTGTTCTCTTCGCCTCTCCTCCATCAAACTCTTTAGCATCTCTCCCTGAGTTTGGATTAGTTCTTCAAGGGTATCTACTCTATCTCTCATTACATTCAATTCTTTAGTTTGTTCACCCTCTTGTTTTTTTTTCTTAAAATATGTCTTGGGTGACACCCCAAAACCCACACCTCTGACGCGGCCATACTGTTCTGGATGTTTCAAGGCCATTGAAAGTATGTCTGCATCCGGTGCGGGTGTTGATGTTTCCTGTGACTATGTCAAATAAAAAATATGAAAAAATAAGTAAGCATCGTTATGTAATAGTGATTTAAAGAAAAACAAGTTTATATTATGTCATACTTACACATGTTTCCCACACTTTTTGTGTGTTTTCATCTATCAGTTTCCCCTCTTTATTAACACGAGCCTCCTTCCATAGCACATGGCATGGAATGGAAGTGAGTTGAGATTTTGCTTCATCAATATGCTTATAAACAGAGAAACATGGTTACAGTGTTGTTTTATGTCACATAAAATTATTACAGTACTTTTAAAATACATACCAATTGTTTTTCAATTGAAGCGTACCCCAACCTTGCTTTACAGTAGGGGTACGCTGGTTTTACTTCCCGTTCTTTATTTTCAGCACTCAGTTGCTATTTCATAAATAAAAACCTATCAATCATTGTGATGAATACAATCAACGTTACACAACGTGTAACCAAACACAATGTACCTGAAAATTCTTTTCCACACGACGGTTGCAAAACACATCCCACGTTCCTTGGGATATCAAGTGTGCATAAAGAGGAGGCGGGTGCGGCTTGATTTTCCCTTCGGCCTCTTTCAGATGATTTTTCGTTAAAATGGTGTGAAAGCCTCTATGAATCCTTCCTGCCAGTCTGAAAACATATTCTTTGTGTGAAACATCTATTATAAATGCACTCTGCAAGAGATGATGAAGGGTTAGTCAATATTTCAATATTTTATTTTATTTTAATAAATTAAATAGATGATATCGTAATGTTACCGTAATCTCTTCCCACATTAATGTTTTCAACCCGCTGACAACATGGTGCCACGACTCTACATCAATCGGCACGCGTTGTCGAGTGACGATTCCAATGTAGCTACTAAACATGGCTTTGTTGGGGTTTACATGCTGGCCTAGCTTATTCCATCCCACCTCATATTTGATGCCTTTTGCTTTTGCCTTAAGGATTTTTACTAAAACTGTCAAATTACGGTGCACCTGTTTTTTTTTTGTGTCGCTGGGGTTTCATCGCATACTATTTTCTCAGTTTCTGCATCATCATTATGTTTCTCCGAAGCACTAGCTTCGGCACTGACACCAGCTGCAACAGGTTGAGAGACCTGTTGTACGTCAGCAGTGGGACCAGCTGCAACAGGTTGAGAGACCTGTTGTCTCTCAGCAGTGGGACTAGCTGCAACAGGTTGAGAGACCTGTTGTACGTCAGCAGTGGGACCAGCTGCAACAGGTTGAGAGACCTGTTGTCTCTCAGCAATGGGCCCAGCTACAACAGGTTGAGAGACGTGTTGTGTCTCGGGATTGGGTGCATCAGCAGGTGAAGAAGTCATTATCTGCAGAACTGGTTTAAAATTTAAGTTAGATCACATAAAAGTAGTAGCGAACAGATAATAACATAATGTAACACAATCTATATTACAATAAAAATCAATAACCTGATTATTGAACTCCCTTTTTTTAAAAGACTGAAGGGATTTGACCCCTCTATCAACTATCCATATCCCTTCATTGTGGTCTCCTCTGACATACAAAACGTCGTCTACATTGGGACCACTACGAAATGATTGCGAAATCCCAATGAAAGGATCATCTTCCATTGAATTTTCTTCCGACCCTTCAGCTGTTTTGGTCGATAACAGAACAATTGACCAGTTTCAGTTTGCGGGATCGGGAACATAAAATACTTGCACTGCCTGTCATGCCATTATAAATGGTTCGTCTTTCTCCCCTTCCTTACTGAAATCAACTTTCACAAATCCCAAACCATCTATTTTAACAGCACTCCTGTTATCAACCCACTTGCATTGAAATATCGGAACTTGAAATTCCGTATAATCCAACTCCCATATTTGTTTGATGATGCCAAAGTATGACATATTCGCATAAATTGGATTTCTGTCCTTAGCACCAGAAACATGCATCGCTTCAGCCACAAGTGTAACCCCACTATTCTGCATGGTACTGTCTTCATCATGTTTATTAGTATAAAATGTATAACCATTAACTATATAAGCATTGTAAGATAATGCATACACACTTGGTCCTCCGGCTAGCCATCGAAGTCGTTCCGAAATAGACTTTGGATTTTCATCTGACTTCTTAAAAATATGATCTCGAAACCATCCTATAAACTGTCGATTATGTGTATTTTATATCCATTTTTCAGCCCTTGATGGATTCAATTGCCTAAGAATTTCTTTGTGGATTTCAACATATGGGTCAACGTCCAAACTGTTATGCAAAACATAAAGGTGGGCCTGCTCCTGATCTGTAGTATTGATTGTGACAACCTTTCTTCCAGAAATTCCTTCACCCTCTAACCGCCCAGTGTGACGAGATTTCGGTAAGCCAATGCTTTCCAAACCAGACAAGTATTCGGTACAGAATTCAACGGCTTCCTCAACAATATATCACTCTGCAATACAACCCTCTGGCCGACTTCGATTTTTGACATACCCTTTCAAAATCTTCATATACCGTTCAATGGGGTACATCCATCTGTAATGTACAGGACCACATAGTCGAGTCTCTCTCACCAAGTGGACCATCAAATGAACCATCATATCAAAAAATGAAGGTGGGAAGAACATTTCTAATTCACATAATATGACGGCATTTTCTTTTTCCATAGCTGGCAATTTCGCCGGGTCTATAACTTTGCTACATATAGCTTTGAAGAAGAAACATAGTTTCTTTAATGTATGGCGGACATTCTTGGGCAAAATGCAATGTAAAGCAATTGGAATGAGATTTTGCATCAAAACATGACAGTCATGTGATTTCAGAACTTTTAACTTCAAGTCGCTCATTAACACAAGGTTACTGATATTTGACGAATACCCCTCTGGAACCTTTACGTCATTCAAGAAGTTGCAAAACTGATATCTCCCCTGCCTGGAAAGAGTGTAAGCAGCAGGAGGAAGAAATGTTAGTTTTTCACCCTTTACTGGTGCCAACTCTTCTTGTATTCCCATCTCAACCATGTCCAACCTAGCCTTAATTCCATCTTTTGTTTTGCCAGATGTATTTAGCAACGTGCTGATAACACTGTCAAATACATTTTTTTCTACATGCATAACATCAATAAAATGTCTTACATACAGACAATTCCAGTATTGTAATTCAAAAAAAATTGATCTCTTTTTCCAACCGATTTTCGTAAGGTTTTTCGAAGCCGGTTTACCAAAAGTAGTGTCCAAATTTTTAACTTTCTCAAACAATTGATCGCCTGTTAGTGGAGACGGTGTTATACGTTCTTCTGAACTTCCATCGAATGATGTCTTCCAAGAACGGTACTTATGTCGTCGCGGTAGAAATCTGCGATGTCCTAGAAACACGGTTTTCGATGAATTTTTCAACCTAATTGATTATGTACCTTCTTCGCAAATGGGACAGCCTTGAGTTCCTTTAATGCTATATCCTGAAAAATTTCCATAAGCTGGGAAGTCATTTATCGTCCCATACAACATGACTCTCAAAGTGAAATCTTCCTTTCTGTAAGCATCATACAATGTAACACCTGAATCCCACAATAATTTCAAATCTTCGATCAATGGAGCTAAATAAACATCAATATCATTACCTGGTTGTTTTGGTCCTGATATAAGCATAGATAACATGATGTATTTTCGTTTCATGCATAACCACGGTGGTAAGTTATAATTTATCAACATAACCGGCCATGTACTGTGACTGCTGCTTTGAAAAACAAAAGGATTCACTCCATCTGTAGATAACGCAAGACGAAGGTTTCTCGACTCGTTTCCAAATTCAGGATACTCATGATCGATTCTCTTCCACTGAGGAGAGTCTGCCGGGTGACGTAGTATCCCATCTTTAATTCTTGTATCTGCATGCCATGTTAATTGTTCTGCAGTCACCTCACTTCCATATAGGCGTCTAAACCTTGGAATGATTGGAAAGTACCATACAACTTTAGTAGGACTGGATTCATCTTTCTTGTATCGAGAAGCACCACACTTTGGGCATTCTTTAAGTGATTTGTGGTCCTTGAGAAACAGTATACAGTCATTCAGGCAGGCATGTATTCTTTCAGATATCATACCCATAGAGCGTAGCATTTGTTTGACATCGTATGTTCGGCTCGGGAGCTCATTGTCTTCTGGGAGCATGTCATTCAAGAGGGCAAGTAGTTTCGTAAAACTGTCGTCACTCCACCCGTTATCTGCTTTCAAATTATACAGCTTCAGTACGGCTGACAATGCTGTATATTTAGTGCAACCATCATACAATGACGTCTTTGCACAACTTTTTAACTTCTCAAACAATTTTGGGCAATCACGAAGTTCATCTTCAAAGGTCCTTGTCATTTTCTCAATACGATCTTCATCATCATTCACATCTGTAATCACATCCTCCATATGGTCATCTTCATTGTTCATGTTTGTAATCATATCAGATGATCCATAAAACGCAGTGTCACCCCAGTCACTACCTACATTCGTTGTTTCTCCGTGTTTATTCCAACATGTATAACTTTGATCTATTTCGTGATAGATCAAGTGTTCTTCCAACTCATCTGGAATAATTTGTTTTGAATAACAACAGTGTAAACACGAACAAAGGATTTGAGAAGAGTCACATGCATGATCTATTGCAAACTTGATAAATTCTTTCACGCCTTCTTCATACTCTTTTTTCAACCGATTGGCATTCATCCATTCTTTATTTATATTCATCCTATTTAAAATCCATAGGATAAGTATATAGGTTAAAGGAGAAGGAATATGAGTATAATTTAGATAAAAAAACAAGATACTTCAAGGAAATAAAGGAATAAATAAATACCAAAATAAAAAATATATTGGGAACCACTACAATCACCAAGCCTCACATCATATAGATCTCTAAAACCCAGTAGTGCAGGACACTCAACCAAACAGGCCAAATACACAATAAGGACTGAAATCTCTCACCTATCCAGTTTTCATAACAAATATAATCACTACTCAAAATCAATGTCCCTATTAGTAGGAGGAGGCAGCAGAGGTAGCGGAGGAGGAGGAGGAGGCAACGGAGGCAGCGGAGGAGGAGGAGGAGGCCACGGTGGAGGAGGATGATGCCATGGTGGAGGAGGAGGCACCGGCGGCAGCGCAGAGGTAGGGCGGAGGCAGGGCAGAGGCAGCGGAGGCAGCGGAGGCAGCGGAGGAGGAGGAGGATGAGGCCGGTGGTGGAGGAGGAGGAGGAGAAGGAGCAGAGGAGGAGGCGGTGGCCGCCGCGGAGGAGGAGGAGGCGGCGGCCGCAGAGGCACCGGCGTGACCGCAGCGTGACCGCGGCGTGGCCGCGGCGTGACCGCGGTGTGAACATGGCATGACTGTGACGTGACCACGGAGGAGGAGGCGGTCGCGGAGGCACCGGCGGCACCGACGGAGGAGGAGGAGGCATCGACGGAGGAGGAGGAGGCCGCAGTGGAGGAGGAGGCACCGGCGGTAGCGCAGAGGCAGGGCAGAGGCAGGGCGGAGGCAGCGGAGGCAGCGGAGGAGGAGGAGGATGAGGCCGGTGGAGGAGGAGGAGGAGGAGCAGGAGCAGAGGAGGAGGCGGCAGCCGCGATGGAGGAAGAGGAGGCGGCGGCCGCAGAGGCACCGGCGTGACCGCGGCGTGACCGCGGCGTGACCGCGGAGGAGGAGGCGGCTGCGGAGGCACCGGCGGCACCGACGGAGGAGGAGGAGGCATCGGTAGAGGAGGAGGAGGCCGCGGTGGAGGAGGAGGCACCGGCGGCAGCGCAGAGGCAGGGCGGAGGTAGGGCGGAGGCAGCGGAGGCAGCGGAGGAGGAGGAGGATGAGGCCGGTGGAGGAGGAGGAGGAGGAGTAGGAGCAGAGGAGGAGGCGGCGGCCGCGGCAGAGGAGGAGGAGGCGGCGGCCGCAGAGGCACCGGCGTGACCGTGGCGTGACGGCGGCGTGACCGCGGCGTGACCGCGGCGTGACCGCGGCGTGACCGCGGCGTGACCGCGGAGGAGGAGGTGGCCGCGGAGGCACCGGCGGCACCGGCGGAGGAGGAGGAGGCATCAGCGTAGGAGGAGAAGGCCGCGGTGGAGGAGGAGGCACCGGTGGCAGCGCAGACGCAGGGCGGAGGCAGGGCGGAGGCAGCGGAGGTAGCGGAGGCAGCGGAGGCAGCGGAGGAGGAGGAGGATGAGGCCGGTGGAGGAGGAGGATGAGGAGCAGGAGCAGAGGAGGAGGCGGCGGCCGCGGCGGAGGAGGAGGAGGCGGCGGCCACAGAGGCACCGGCGTGACCGCGGCGTGACCGCGGCGTGACCGCGGCGTGACTGCGGCGTGACCGCGGCGTGACCGCGGCGTGACCGCGGCGTGACCGCGATGTGACCGCGGAGGAGGAGGAGACCTGGAGGCACTGGAAGCACAAGCGGAGGAGGCGGAGGCATCGATAGAGGAGGAGGAGGCCGCGGTGGAGGAGGAGGCACCGGAGGCACCGACGGCAGCACGGAGGCAGGGCGGAGGCAGGGCGGAGGCAGCGAAGGCAGCGAAGGAGGAGGAGGATGAGGCTGGTGGAGGGGAGGAGGAGCAGGAGCAGAGGAGGTGGCGGCGGCCGCGGCGGAGGAGGATGAGGCAGCGGAGGTAGCAGAGGAGGAGGAGGAGGCCGCGGTGGAGGAGGAGGAGGCCGCAGTGGAGGAGGAGGCACCAGCGGCAGCGCAGAGGCAGGGCGGAGGTTGGGCGGAGGCAGCGGAGGCAGCGGAGGAGGGGGAGGATGAGGCCGGGGGAGGAGGAGGAGGAGGAGTAGGAGCAGAGGAGGACGCGGCGACCGCGACGGAGGAGGAGGAGGCGGCGGCCGCAGAGGCACCGGCGTGACCGCGGCGTGACCGCGGTGTGACCGCGGCGTGACCGCGGCGTGACCGCGAAGGAGGAGGCGGCTGCGGAGGCACCAGCGGCACTGGCGGAGGAGAAGGAGGCATCGGCGGAGGAGAAGGAGGCCGCGGTGGAGGAGGAGGCACCGGCGGCAGTGTAGAGGCAGGGCGGAGGCAGCGGAGGCAGCGGAGGAGGAGGAGGATGAGGCCGATGGAGGAGGAGGAGGAGCAGGATCAGAGGAGGAGGCGGCGGCCGCAGAGGCACCGGCGTGACCACGGCGTGACCGCGGCGTGACCGCGGCGTGACCGCGGCGTGACCGCGGCGTGACCGCGGCGTGACCGCGGCGTGACCGCGGCGTGACCGCGGCGTGACCGCGGAGGAGGAGGAGACGTGGAGGCACTGGCGGCACCGACGGAGTAGGAGGAGGCATCGACGGAGGAGGGGGAGGCCGCGGTGGAGGAGGAGGCACCGGAGGCACCGGCGGCAGCGCGGAGGCAGGGCGGAGGCAGGGCGGAGGCAGCGAAGGCAGCGGAGGAGGAGGAGGATGAGGCCGGTGGAGGGGAGGAGGAGCAGGAGCAGAGGGGGAGGCGGCGGCCGCAGGGGGAGGAGTAGGAGGCAGCAGAGGCAGCAGAGGAGGAGGAAGAGGCCGCAGTGAAGGAGGAGGAGGCTGCGGTGGGGTAGGAGGCACCAGCGGCAGTGCAGAGGCAGGGCGGAGGTAGGGAGGAGGCAGCGGAGGCAGCGGAGGAGGAGGAGGATGAGGCCGGTGGAGGAGGAGGAGGAGGAGCAGGAGCAGAGGAGGAGGCGGCGGCCGCGGCGGAGGAGGAGGAGGCGGCGGCCGCGGAGGCACCGGCGTGACCGCGGCGTGACCGAAGCATGACCGCGGCGTGACTGCGGCTTGACTGCGGCGTGACGGCGGAGGAGGAGGAGGCCGCAGAGGCACCAGCGGAGGAGGAGGAGGCCGCGGAGGCACCGGCGACACCGGCGGAGGAGGAGGAGGCATCGGCGGAGACAGCGGAGGAGGAGGAGGATGTGGCCGGTGGAGGAGGAGGATGAGGAGCAGGAGCAGAGGAGGAGGCGGCGGCCGCGGCGGAGGAGGAGGAGGAGGCGGCCGCAGTGGTCCCTACTCTAGGTGGATATATATGGATACTTTCCTTGACTGGTCTCTATATGAAAGAATTCTAAAAGGCTCCCTCACCTTCCAATGATATATTATTTCTAGAAAATTGCTTTGTGGGAGAAAGAATTAATCATATATAGTTGATGTCACTTTTAGATCATATGATTCCTTACTCATCAAGATAAATAGACAAGAACCAAAACCTAAGAGGCCTCAGGCCTATCCAAATCTCTAGAAGTGATGACTTCCCAGTGCTTATTGGAAAACTATGGAAGTGTCGACTTCCCACATGCACATCCCCCCTCCCAATATCTCCCCCAGCAAACTCCTGCACATCCCCCTCCCATCCACCCACTACACCCCCCCCACTTGCACAACCCCCCTCCCCCACCCCCACCTTCACACCCCCCCACTTGTACACCCCCCAACCTCACCCACCAACAGACTCCCACCTACCTAGACCCCCCCCCCAACTAGAACACTCTCTTCCCCACCACCCACTTGAACAACCCCCCCTCCCACTTGCATATCCCACCCACCCCCACCTGCACAGCCCACCCCCACCCCCAACCTGTATACACCCCCACCTCACACCCAATAGACCCCCATTATACGCCCCACCTACACATGTTCACCCACTACACATCTCCCCCACCTAAACACCCCCACCTGCACACCCCCCCACCCACTACACCCCGCAACACCTGCACCCCCCCCCCACTTCAAATAAAATCGATTCACACAAATCATGATAGTTGAAATATAGAACAAAAACAAAAAACAAAGAAAATTACAATTATTGGGCATAGAATACCGCACAATGGAGGAGGAGGAGGCCGCGGAGGAGGAGGAGGCCACGAAGGAGGAGGAGGCCGCGATGGAGGAGGATGCCGCGGTGGAGGAGGAGGCACCGACGGAGGAGGAGGAGGCACCGACGGAGGAGGAGGAGGCCGCGGTGGAGGAGGAGGCACCGGCGGCAGCGGCGCAGAGGCAGGGCTGAGGCAGGGCAGAGGCAGAGGAGGCACCAGAGGAGGAGGAGGATGAGGCTGGTGGAGGAGGAGGAGGAGGAGCAGAAGCAGAGGAGGAGGAGGCGGCCGCGGTGGAGGAGGAGGAGGCGGCGGCAGCGGCACAGACGAGGGCTTCCGCGAGAGCTTGATTGTGTGCGGGGAGGAGGAAGAGGACCCACGGGTTTTTAACAAATCTGCGGGACCCTTTATCAGCGCTAGTAAAAAGCGCTGATAAAGGGTGTATTTATCAGCGCTAAAATGAAAAGCGCTGATAAATACAACCTTTATCAGCGCTTTTCCGTTAGCGTTGATAAAGGCAGGCGCATGCCTTGCCCAGTTTTGTGGTATTGTCAGGAGTAAGCCCCAAGTTCTAAGTCCCCTTTAATTTGGGTATCCTCCTTAGGAGTAATCCCTGGGTTAAAACTCCAAATCTCTATAAAGTACAAATACCTTTATAGACCCTGCTCTTGGGATTCTTTCCTAAAGTAAGTCCTGGTCTTCATCTACTTGGTCAGTCATACATACGTAAGCCCCACATCATTTCTTGTGACTACATCTTTCGTGGCACAATATTCAGGTTTACTGATACCTCTTGTTTCTCACACTGAGCATGAATCACATGAGTTTAGAGTGTAAAAGTAATCATGACATCTCTTTTTAGGCCGTTAACCATGCATAAGACCCATATTTATTCAGCAGAACTACGTGGACTTTGATCTATGCCTTAAAATTATAGTACGTAGGAAGCCTTTCTAAGGTTCAAGCCCATCATTCATTAATTCTTTTCCGTCCCACATGACGTTAAACTATATCCTTCTTATCGAACTATGTGGGTTCTGATTCCTTTTTAACGAGGATACGTAGGTATCCCATCAGAGGGTACGATCCCAACTCTGAAATAATCCATGTCTTTCTGAATGACAATAAACTTCAAGTGCCCCACTGAGTGGATTTAAAACCAGTATGGTCATCATAATGACCAAGAGATTTCTATATAATGTATTGAAGGATACCATTGAATAAGAATCTCTAATACATACAGATGATTCTCCATCGATGAAGAACCTCAAATACATATAAAAGATTCTCTAAATCCCATACATATCAATCATCGATTTCCGAATCTAAAGTAAAACTCATTTTCATGCTTGGTGAATTAATAAGGATTTGAAAACATAACATAAATCTATAAGAGTGTCCCAGAGTAGGAAATAATTCCCCCTAAAAATGTGTGATGATCCCGACCTCCCATCCTCTCGACCAATGAAAATTCTTAAGCCTCATCGGTCCACAACTAATGAGCACCTACCTTTGGAAACTAGGTCCAAATGGATATAGAATCACTGGGTGTTTACGGTTTTACAAATAAACCCGTTAGAAATCGATTGGAAAGTTTGAACCTTAAACAAACAAGGTCATCCCCATTTCCAGATGAAACAGAAAATGGTGAACCCGACGTGAATCCTTAACCAAGTTAAATGATGTTTTACTTATTTGTTAGGCCCCTATTAAACTCAATATGAGGGCCAACAAAGAAATCAATAACATATGTTCTCATTCCAAATATGCAGTATGGACAAACTTATCTTGATTATTTCTACTATATCAAATAGGTACTCCTTTCCAAGATCTCTCTGCAACAAAAAATAGCTTCTTTAAGGTTCACACCTATGAATGCCTCGGCCACTACTCCTGATGGATCCTCGTCCGCTCTGAGGATGACATCACCTACTCAGCGTCTTCAATGCTGGGTCTCAAATGAATTGGTGAGGGAATACTGTCAAAATGGTACCATCCCGACTCTGGAGGCCGCTTGACAAGACCTCCAAGTTAACAACTCACACTGGTTGTCCGGACAACGATGACCAGTGGTCAAGAAGCAGGTGGTGCCAACCACCGTCTCCAACCGTTTCAGGTCTTTATCCCCAGAACGCAACAACCATTCCCTCCCATATTACAGGGAGGTGGATCAAGAGATCACTCAAGGCCTCAGTTCAAGAAGATAGGAGTCCTTCCTGAGGACTCCCACCAACAATCGCCTCCAGACTTGTGCGGTAGTGCACCCTCAATATGATGGGGGTATCACCTATAGGCATTCGACTCAGGTTACTCAGACCCTAGCACACAAGAAAAACCGTCAGAGGCAAAATTTGGCCAACAGGGAGCAGGTTCTTACCTCTACCCCCTCTAGAGAAGTCCATAAACCTAACTTGATGGCAAACAACGAGCGAGCATATACACCCGTCCATCTTAATTTCACTGCCCAGCAGACTCATTTGGAAGTAACACACCAATCCCACCAGGAAATTCTAGCAGAGTACTATAGGCAGGCACATACACATATTTATAAATCATCATCCAGTCAGCAGGCTTGTCTGACTGTATCCAAATAAGCCCTCCAACCAAATGTGGTGACCACCTGTAAACAGGCACATTCACCTGCTTACATTCATCAATTCTGCTACCAGTCTCATCTATGAGTATTGAAGGAAGTTCATCAATAATATTTGGTAGAGAACAATTAGCAGGCACATACACCTTCAATTTATCAAGCTAACCAATAGTCTTGTTTGGTAGCACCCAAAGATGTCAATTGGAAAGCTCCAATGACAAACAGGAGGCAGACACAACTTTCTACCCCCACACATGAGTACTGTCAGAATTCACTGATAGTAAAAGGAGGATAGGAGCAGGAACACACACCTACTCCAAACATGGAAGGGACGTATATTCCTATTCTGGTAGCTAAAGTCACCAATCACATTCTAATAATGGTGAAAGAGCAGAAGAAAATCCCTTCCCATACTCTGGATACCTATCAGAATATTATAACAACTTCAGTGACATCATAGGGAAAGAAACATAAATCTATCCCTATAAGTGGATTGACTCATCAACATGTCACCTTGAAGCAGATACACACCCCTTTTCTAGTTCAGGAGGGTCGTGGGGCATACTCCCCCATGTCATACGGACAATTAAGTCAGGCACATACACCCGATTTAAATGGATATAGTCAGCCTAACCTAACCATTTCTCCTGAACAGGCACATACATATGCCCATAATATCCACTTTCATCAACAAGTGGTTTCCAAATTGAGTAAGAAGGTGTCTAAGAAAAAGACCCATCCAGCACAGTTAAAAAATCAAGAGCCAATCTGCAATAAGGCCTTGCTCAATGCTGGAGTTCTTGAAACACTCATACAATTATCTGTTACAACTCAAGATTCTACTCTCTCATTTATAAATTCTGAAAATAACAAAAATAATTCCGAAGGTCTTCATCAGACACTTCCTCATGAAGGATTGCTTCATGACAATTCGGTCAATCTCGAAGCATCATCTTCATATGAGAGACATGATAACCCTCTACATGGCCAGAAGACCAAGGAGTAAAAGGTTTCATCTTTTGCTGTAACCCACCATGGTGGTCCTCCCCATGATGATGAATTTAGCTGCGAAAGTTCTCTCTATAGTAGTAATTCAAATTTCCTAGAAAATTCTTCAATGGAAAATGCAGTAATGAGAACGCCCTCTTATCTTGAGGCACTTACAAATGTGAAGCCAGTCATGTCCGATGCCTTACCGCTATCAGGTGAAATACTTTCTCAATCAGAAGATAGCCCGGGGTGTAGGTAATTCTCCAAACCACCCTTGGGTCATTCATCTTCTAATTTGACAAATGAATTATCTACCAATCTTGTTGAATATGATGAAGCAATAAAGAAGCACTAGATTTGGTCCAATAAGGTAGAAGAATCTTCATCAAATGACAAAGAGGAAGTGCTGAATATGAGAAAAAAATTGAAAAAAGGTGAAATACCAGTCATGTTTTGCCCTTTGGATGACTCTCAGTATGATATTCCAGAAACATTGATAGAAGATTGTATTCACAATATTCGTCTCAATATATGGAAAACTATTTTTCACTTATGAGAAAATATTACCTTATGATGAATATCAAAATCATGTTAAGGAAATAGAAGGGTTGCAGTGCCAAATTGGCATCTCTCTCAGTTTCCCGACATCCAAAGGTTGAAAAGCAGCAGAGAGCCCTTCAACGTACATGCCTTAGCGCATTAAAAAGGTTTCACCAGTTAATTACCAATACCCTATCTGGTATTCATATCAGGGGATGAGGTGTTCATAGAGCATTACATTTCACTGTTCTCTCCAGTCAACAAAGCCCGCCAAAAGTGGTCTCATGCAATGTTATTGCCCATGGCTGGCCACAATTAACTGGTTTTGTGTGTAATCAAAGGCTTTCTCAAGAATAGGCCTCAACTAGTTCTTCCCAAAGTTAGGCATATAAAGAACAAGTTGTCGAATTACTCTTGCATCAAGAAAATGAGAATATAGAACATGATTCTCATTTAGAGCATGTGCATCATCAGGTGATAGAGGTGTCAGAAATAATCCAATGGTCATCTAATCTAGGTGATTTGAGTGGATGTCAGATAATGCATCCAACCAATTTCTGGACTAAAATTCACAAAATCAGGAGAGCTTTTAAGAAAGTTTCAGATGTAGCAGCTCAAGAGCCACCTCAGCTTTCCAGAAGGGGGACTCTTTTAATCCAACCCTCGGGATCAACAGATATGATTCGAGGAGTTGAGTAGGAAAAATAGTAACAGCCCCAGTCCACCAGAATGGGGACTTTTTTAGATTCTCAATCTCTTCCTTAGTGAAAGTTAGTCTTCTATTGATTAGGGAAGAAGAAACAAGAGGAATGCAGAGCTGAATTATCAGGAAATTCCCTCTAAATTATGGTTCATCAAGAAGTTCCTGAGGGATCAACCAAACAAAAGGCAATGTCTCATAAAAGACATGGAAGAAGACAATATCGCATAAACGCTGACAGAAGGGCTGCAATACGTTATGCATTGATAAATGTCATCAATGTCATTGTCACTGATCCCTCAGAACATGAGGCTCACTCAAAAGAATCAGATGAAGAATTTATTGTTCAAGAGGCTGTATACACAGAAACAAATGAAGGAGGTGTGCGTACCAGAATCCAGAGGTTTTCCTAGAGGCAATACATTCCTTCAGGTAATACCCTTCCATACTCCAGAAAGTCTCATGCCAAGGAAAAGGGTAAAAGTCGGGTTACATCCCACCCTACCACTGGAGAAGGACAATAACTCTCATTAGAGGAAAGGTTCACACAACAAGAATAAGAAATGAAGGATTTAAGGAGGTTAAATGTAGAACTACTTCAAGGTAGTCTTCCTCCTAAGCATGCTAGAGTTAATCAATCAAGGGAATTTGTTGCAGCTATTGGGATGGATCAAGAATATCCCCCTTTACAAGTACACCCTCACAGGTCCAATCCTATGGGTCATACGTGACAGCAACCGGCAATACTACCATCAGTGGCAGTATCGGTCGCCACACCCATCCAAACTCCAGTTATTTCACCTGCTCAGGTCCAAGATCAACCAGATGCTTCTCAAGCATTAATGACTACCATTGAGTCATTAACAGCTCGGTTGGAAGCTATGGAAGGATGACGTGCACTAGTGAAACTGGAGAAGAAGGTTTACTCTAAATGGGTAGATCCAATTCCTCCTCCGAATTTTTCAAATGTCACCTTCCCCATTTTTAATGGTTCAGGAGATCTAGAGTAGCATTTGAAACATTTTTTCTCTCATTTCGATCCTATGACGGGAAATCCTAAACAACAAGAAGCAATAAAACTCAGGTGTTTTGTGAAATTATTTCAAGGACCAACCTTTGTTTGGTATACAAGTTTGCAATCCCGATCAATTATTGGATGGGAAGATCTTCATCAAAAATTCCTTTTTCAGTTCAGCTCAATGCTGCAGAAAACAACAGTTTTTGATCACACAAATTGCAAACAAAGAGATAATGAAAGAGTTTTAGACTTCATTGCTCGGTGTAAAGGATTAACATATTCCTTGAATCTACTGCTCCCTCAAGAGGAGTTGCTACCCATTTGTGTGGAAAATCTCTGTGATGAATTGTGTACACCATTGATCCCTGTGAAATACACAGGAGGGTTTTGGAAACTTGATTCAATTGCCTAAAAAGTAAAAAAATGCATTACCAAAACGAGAGCTAAGTCCTGTGTAATTCCATCAGCTTTGGGAAGGAGAATAGGGGAAGTAGAGACTACTACAGTTACACTTAAACAAGCACCTGTACCTGCTTCCACTTCAAAACCTTCATCATATCGAAGGGATCCACCTCCTAAGCATCAACAACAATAGCCGCCTCGTCAAGATGATCAAAGAGATAAAAGGCGGAAACAATTTTAGGATTTAAAGAACAAAGTTTATTCTTTATAGAATGAACAAGTTCCTGGTTATTTCATCTCGGCTCTGGAAAACAATCTGGTTTAGTTGCCAAGACCTAAAAGGCTGAACAAGTAAGGAGATGAAGACCTCCCTAACTATTTCCCGTTTAATCTGATGTTGGGGAATCCCATTCAGGAGTATTTTGTCTTCAAAGACCTCCTGCAAAAGATGGTGGACTCTAGACAAGTAAAACTGAAAGGTTCTTTAGCCCAGGTAGCATGTGTTACTACTACTGATCCAGAGGAAGAATGCGAGTGGCACGAAGTCAAAAGTAAAAATGCACAGAAATATGATGATTGGATGGTCAAGAAAATGATCAACCAGACTCATTCTATTTTACAAACCCAATTGAATCAACCAATTGTGTCTTCTTCTATTTCTGCCACAGCAAAACCCCCTTCATCAGAAGAAAAATCCTCAAAGAAGCAGTGTAATTTGAAGAAATAAGAGCAATCAAAAGAAGACGAGATCATGTCAAATCCTAATTTGTATTTGACTCTAGTAGATTTTATGCCATCTGCTTCAAAAGAATGGGCACCACCCCACCAAATGACACAACCTGAACTGGTTCATTAGGTAGAATCTTCATCAGATGATGAATTGATCTTTGGTTCTGTTAACATGATTCATTTAACAGATCCCTATGACAATGATAGTTTCGATCATGATAAGCCTAAGTTCCCTATATCTAACAGAGTATTTAGAGGAAGAGACAGAGGTCTAGGATACAGAGGAAGACGTGGATATTCCAGAAGTCACTATTTCAATCCTACCCCTTCTAGAACTGTATATGTGGTAGAAACTCATGGCAAAGCCCTTCATTGGGCTCAAACGAAACAAGAAAGTTCTTCCACACATGGAAGATTCGGTCCTGACACAGTTATTTTGGAGGACCGGTTAGAGGTTACACCTTCTTCCTCTCAACAAATAGATAGACCTATTCGGTCTAATCTACTGAAGCCAGGAGTGTTTCCAATTCCTGCCCCGATATGGGATGCGTCTACTACCAAAGAATCAACTTCCAAGGCACCAGCAAAAACAAATTTTCATACTGGGAAACGCAGACCTTTGGACCAAAATTATGATTTCTTGAAACATTTTTCCCAAGTACCGGCCAAGTTATCAATTTTGGATGCCTTGAATCTATCAAAAGATCTTAGGGAGGCGCTTATTGAGGCTTTTTCAAGTCCTCAAGAATTCAAAACTGAAATTGTTGCGGCTGAGGTCTACCGTATAGAGAATGATACTGTAGAATGCCATGCAGTGATATCTTTTACAGATGAAGATGAAGATGATGTTGTACATGGACATATCAGACCTTTGTATCTATCTGGAAAAGTCAATGACATAGACATCTGATGAGATTTCATTGATAATGGCTCAAGAGTCAGCCCCATTCCTATTCGTACACTTCGTCGATTGGGCCTCACCGAATTTGATTTATCTCCTTTTACTTTGATGTTGCAAGGATATGATATGAATGAACAAGAACCTCTGGGCAAGATTACACTCAGAATTTAGTTTGGAGACCTTGTGTCTAATTCAGATTTCATGGTTGTTCATCAGGAAATAGCCTTCAACATTTTTCTTGGAAGACCTTGGATACATTTACATGCGGTTGTACCTTTGTCATACCATCAATGTCTCAAATATTGTTTCAATGGTCAAATTGGGACATTGTATGGTGACAAGGACCCATTCAAAACATGTGAATCTCAATACATTGAGGCAAAATTTTATCACATGGAGGGAAAGGAAAAAATCCACAGCAAAGGAGGTCACCAAAATTAATGCTCCAAATGGTTTGGAAAAGATTCCAGTAAACCCATTAATATATGTGAGTACAGATTATGTGTTTCCTATCAGTCAAATTGACAAGATATACCTAAATCTAAACACTCATATAGAAACTTCCATAATATCAATTATGGAAACCAAGCCAGACAGCATGGGAGAAATTGTTTATTCGCTAAGCAGTGATGCAAGATTAAATGGAGATGTCTTTATTTCATCCACTGAAATCTAGAAATTCTATACTTCATCAACCAGGACAAAAGAAGTTATAGCAATACCATAGGAAAACAATGATGTCGATTCTCAATCCATCATCTCCTCTCTATCACCCCAGGAATACCCTTCATCATTAATAGGGTTAGAAATGGAAGCCTCTTATTCAAGATGTTCAAATTTTAACTTCTCCCCTGACCATGGAAATTCTGCTTCGTCATCTACTATGAAAGTAGAAATAGAAGAAGTAACACATATTCAAGAATAAGAGGAAGATCTCAGGGATTCTCCTCCAGCATTTGAAGAGGGTATCTCTACCACTATGGATGAACTTAGAGAAATAAATCTGGGTACAAAAGAAGATCCACGCCCACTCTAATTAGTGAAACCATGACTCTTGAAGAGCAAGAAATGTATACTTCATTTCTAAATAAAAATTGATATGTATTTTCTTGGAATTATATAGAAATTCCAGGTCATAATAATGATGTTTCCACTCATCATTTGGGTTTTCCAAAAGAACATCGAGGATTCAAGCAAGAAGCAAGAAGAACACACCCAAATTATGCCTCCAAAATTTAAGGTGAAGTTGATAATTTTATCAAGGATAACTTCTTCAGAGAAGTTCAATATCCCAAATGGATGGCTAATATTTTCTTGGTGAAAAAGAATAATGGACAAATTAGAGTTTTCATTAACTCCAGAGATCTTAATCGGCATTGTCCCAAGGATGATTTTCCATTTTCGATCACAGAACTCTTAATTGATACAATAGCTAGCTACGAAGCTCTTTCCTTCATGGATGGTTACTCTGAGTATAATCAAATATGAATAGACCCAGAATATGAGGAGTCTATAGCCTTCAGATCTCCTCAAGGTGTGTTTTGCTATTGGTTAATGCCCTTTGGCCTGAAGAATGCAGGTGCAACGTATCAATGTGCCATGAACCATATCTTCAAAACCTTTTAGGGAAATTTATTGAATGTTATGTGGATGATTTGGTGGTTAAATCCAGACAACATTCTGATCACTTAGACGATATAGAAATCATATTCAACAAACTTTGACAACACAATTTGAAGATAAACCCCTTGAAATGTGCTTTTAGGGTAACCTCAGGAAAATTTCTCAGCATTGTTGTATGCCATCGTGGTATCGAAGTTGATCCTAAGAAGAAAAAATCAATCCTTGACATGTCACCTCCTAGAAATTTGAAGGAATTAAGAGGAATTCAAGGACACGTGTCCTATATTCAGCGTTTCATTGCCAATTTGGCAGGAAAGTGTTTACCCTTCACTAGATTAATGAAGAAGGGAGTCATCTACCAGTGGACTAAAAAAATGTCAAGAAGCATTCGATATCCTCAAGAAATATATCTTGATTCCACCAGTATTAATGCCACCTATTGAAGGACGACCACTTATTCTCTATGTGACATCTTTAGAGCAATCATTGGGTGCCTTCCTTGCCCAAAAGAATGATGCTGGGAATGAAAAAAACCTTTACTATCTCAGTCGGACTATGCTTGAGGCAAAAACTCGATATTCAAGTATTAAAAAGTGCTGCCTAGCATTAATCTTTGTAGTTCAAAAATTGATACACTACCTGCAACATTATGAGGTCTAATTGGTATCTCACAATAACCCTATCAAATTTATCCTTAGTCGTCCAATGCTTAAAGGACGTCTGGAAAGGTGGACAATTATTTTGCAGCAATTTGATATCCATTATGTGTCTCAAAAGGCAATAAAGGGCCAAGATTTGGCTGATTTCCTTGCTGAACACCCATATGTAGAAGATATATATTTAAATATTGAACTTACTAATAAGGAAGTCTTCTCTATTCAAGATAATCCTCAAACATGGGAATGTACTTTGATGGTGCCTCCAGAAGTCCAATAGGGAAGAAAATGGAATATCCTAAATTCAACAAAGTTGGGTTAGGAATCATGGTTATTTCCCCAGAAAAGGTAGTGCTACCCTATTACTTCTTATTTTCGAAAGGCGGTATAAATAATGAAGCAAAATATCAAGCTCTCATCACATTCTTGGAATTGGAGCTTCAGGCATAGGTGAATCACTTGAAGGTAAATGGTGATTCATATTTGGTAATCAAAAAAATCGATGAGGATTATGCCATCAGAAAGGAAGAGTTAATCCCTTTGTGTGATTACGTTAGAGAGTTAATGGTAGAATTTCTTTCAGAACTGACATTTTCTTATGTACCATGATCACAAAATGCCCAAGCTGATGCACTGTCTAATGTAGCCACAACCCTGGCAGATCCAAATCGGGGCGAAACAATCATCATTATTGCCCACTGTCGTATAGTTTCACCTTTTTTTCAAATAAGAATAGAGGAAATAAATGAAATCAGTCCCATTTTTGAACCATATGGTCATACTATAGGATGGATGACACCTATCAGTGAATACCTTCAAAATGGAAGACTCTCACCTGATAGAGCCAGGAAAGAACAATTCTGGTGACGTGTGATCAATTTTACTCTTTATGATAGCCCAGATCACCAAAAAATTCTCTACAAGTAAGGTTTTGATGGAATTCTCTTCAGATGTATTGATGGTGAAGAGAAAATGGCTGTCATGAATGAAGTACATGCAGGAGTTTGTGGTGACCACCAGTCTGGACATAGACTTTCTGGTCAAATTCGAAGGCTTGGATACTTCTGGCCTTCAATGATACAATATTGTGTTGATTTCACTAAGAAGTGTCATTATTTCCAAGTATGTTCCAACTTCATTCATCAACCCCCAGAGTTGCTTTATACGGCTAAATACTCCTGGTCGTTTGCTACATGGGGAATTGATGTAGTAGGACCTTATCCTCCGGCTACTTCTAAGAAGTTTAAGTATATTCTTATTGGCTACTGACTTCTTTTCCAAATGGGCAGAGAAAATACCTCTCAAAGAAGTCGGTGCTAAAAGCATTTTTAGATTTTTCAAGTCCAACATCATTACCAGATTTGGTGTTCCTCATACCATATTGACGGATAATGGCACCAACTTTTGTTCATCTGAGGTAAGAAAATTGTATCAAGAATACAATATCAGATCCAACCATTCATCTTGGTATCATGCAGCAGCCAATGGTCAAGTAGAGGCTTTTAATAAGAATATTTCAAACATACTTCAAAAGATGGTGGATAAAGATAAGAAGTCACGACCTGATAAACTTTTTCATGCTCTATGGGCTTATCGGACTACCACCCGCACTGCTACACGATCAACTCCATATTCATTGGTATATGGAACAGAAGAAGTCTTGCCTATTGAAGTCCAATTACCTTCTCTTAGAGTCACCATTTGTGATCAGTTATCTACAAATGAACAATATCAAAAGTGATTGGATGAATTGGAATGACTAGATGAAAAAAGATTGTGCACACTGAACCATTTAGAAGTCTATCATAATTGAATAACATGAGATTTCAATAAAAAAGATCATCTTCGTTCATTCATTCAAGGATAATTGATATTGGTCCTGAAAACCCCAATGATACCGGGAAATAATCCTCTAAAACTTGAGCCAAAGTGGGAAGGACCTTACTCAATACATAAGGTCTACTCCAATGGAGCTTATTCTTTAATCTCAATGGATGGATAACTCATTACAACTCCAACCAATGAAAGATTCTTGAAGAAGTATTTTGTGTAACACAAATACATCCATTGTCCTTACTGAAGGACATTAAACTGCATAGCCCCCTCTATCGTCCAACATGACGTTAAACTGTGTCCCCTCTATCGTACAACATGACGTTAAACTGTGCATCGTCCGAGCTGCAGGACGTTAAACTGCCAAGCACCCCATGTCTGTGACACATGACATTAAACTGCGATCGCTGCATGTGCAATTGTCTTTTAAACTCTATTACCATGCATTCCCTGGGAAGCTAACCATTAATAAGCCCCACACCATCCTTCGTGGTCACATCTTTCGTGACACGATCGTCAGGTCTGTTGCTATCTCTTGTTTCTCACACCGAGCATGTCTCACGTGATCTTAGAGTAAGCTTCGACCATGACATCTTCTCTGGGATGCTAACCACGCTTATGTCCCAACATCATCTTCGGGTCTTTGTCCTCAAGTACACCCCGATCGACGAATCCCTCTCAATTGGACTACGCGGACTTTGATCCTTGCCTCCTAGGCTGGGTATGTAGGCAACCTCCTGAGGTTCAATCCCAAAACCACTTTCTTCACATCGATTCACCTCTATCCCATATGATGTTGATCCGTGAATCCCCCATCAACCATCTTATTCATATCGGTTCACTTTCATCCTACATGATGTTAAACTGTGTACGTCCCATCGTCCTAGCTATATTATGTTAAACTATACAGTCCCTCATTGTCCTTGTTGCAAGACATTAAGCTGCATAGCACTGGTCCATGCATATGACCTTAAACTATTTTCAATTTTGTCCTGTATGACAATAAACTGCAACAATCCTTGATACCCTCACTAGAGGAATCATAATTGACATGGTCTCCAACCATGTCATATTTTGAGAACTACGTATGGCTTGGTTCTCATCCTCTTGAGATAGGTAGTGACACCCAAGTCTTTAATCTTGGGTCCAACTATAATTGGAATAAAGTCCTCTTTACCCCTCATATGTATGAAACAAATCTGTACAAAGGGTATTTCAAGAACTACATGAAACTTGATTCCCATCCTCATGGGATATGTAGGAACGCTCGAGAATTCCTCAAGTCCAGCCCTGGGACTTTGGGCCTAACCCCAAACTCCACTTTCGGTCCCTTGGATGAAAAGTCCCTCTAGGAGCACATGATGTGATATAAAACACCCTGGTCTTTATTCACATCAAGTTTATAACAAATGAACTATGTGTCTCCCTCACTATGGTCCAAGCTCTATGAACCTAAACTAAGATCTTCCATGCTCTCATCCTGCATGACGTTAAACTGTATTTAAAGAACTATGTGTGGCTTGATTCTCATCCTAATGAGATACGTAGTGAAATACAGAATCTCAATTCAGGACCCAGCCGCAACATTATAAAAATAATATTCATGGTCTCCATAACCCTTTTCTTGAATTATGGTCACAAAATGTCTGATACTTGAGAGTTATTTTTCCTGACCATGTATCACGTGCCCTTAGGTGGCCTTGCATAAGTTGTCTACATAACGGACCTGTTAGACAAAAGATGCTACTATTTGACTATGCAGCTTATGCCTTAGTTGGACCTACATAATTCAACCTTCATAATGGGTTTGTCAAGTAATGGTAACTTCATTCTTAGGAGAAGCCTCTTTTGTCCCTATTGGTCTTAACGACGATATGTAGGGATCTACAAAAAAAACTGCCATCCTTAACATATTTGTTTCATACTCCTTTTCATGATCTGAAAGTATTCAAGTATATGGTTTACATTTTCCTCCTTCTCCATATGTTCAGAGCAATATGAAATAACCATGTACCACTTGACCATATGTCGTATAATGTTTCTATCTCAAGTTTTAGTCATATGATTTAAAAAAACAGATACCTTTTTTACTACATTTGGGTCAAACCTTCGTAGAAGTCACGTTCCTTCAATTATTTGACAATTTCGATTGGAAATATCCTCTCTATATTCAAGTACATTTCTCCATAAATAAGACTCTATGCTTTGAAAAATTTTAATCTCCATAAAACTTTCTTCAGCTTTTAGCAATAGAAAGTCAAATTTCTGAGAGTTCTTTTTCCTGACTATGCAGCACGTTCCCTTAGGTGGCCTTGCATAGGTTGTCTACATAATAGACCTATCATCCAAAAGATACTACTATTTGACTATGCAGCATATGCCCTAGTTGGCCCTGCATAATTCAGCCCCCATAACGGGTTTTTCAAGTAGTGGTAACTTCATTCTTAGAAAAGACTTCCTATAATTCCTTTCAGCTTTTTTCCCATTTCATTCCTTATATTCAAAATTTCTCAAGTCATAGTTTACAATTTTCCCCTCCATACTTGAATATGGTAAAATTTTTCCAAAAAAATTATCAAGAATTGAGTCAATATCATCCATTCAGTCAAATCTATTCGACCTTAAATATTATTCTTTTTTAGTCCAACATGCATGACTTTAAACTACCAATAACAAAAGACATGGTACTCATTAAATTTTGAACCTATAAAGGGTACTCTAAAGAAAATTCGAGTCCTAGCTCACTAAACGTACATTTTTTATGATTTAGGCAATATTGAGAAATTAAAAGATGAAAAGTTTGTGGGGTTTTTTATATAACCCTAGTAAAAATCAAACTATGTTTACTAATCCCATTGGCTTAGGTAAAAATAATAGAAATTATCAAGAAAATGAAGGTACAGATGATTGAAGATGAACTGTTTTTCATTGATGAACAAGATTAGAAGAACATCCACAGACTGGAGTCTCTTCTCTTTTTTTTTCCAGAAATTACAGAAGACTTTCAACATGATTTCTCATCTATTTCACAGCATCTCTAGCTTCATCAGTAGCCACTTGAAGTTCATTTAATCGACCAGCTTCACTCTTTTCAGCTCGAATAAGTGATTCTTTGGCATCTGTGATGGCTTTTATACCATCCTCTTGGAATTCTTCCAACAAATTATGAAGCTGTTCAAGCTCCCCAATAACAATATATAGCTCTTTCTGAAGGTGAAACTGCTGGAAAATCGTCTCCTTGATCTTCTGCTTTAGTTCCTTTAGCTTTTCATCATGACCGGCCTCATCTCGGGACACTGCAGCCTGAAATTCACTAATATTGGTCAGAAATCTTACTCTGATCAGGTCTTGATGACACCTTTTCTCTTGCTCCCTCCTTCGAATGACTTGTTTCACTACGACATGGATTTCTTGATATCCAAAACTGCCAAGTCCCAGCATGATGAATAGGGATGAATGTATTGGAATTTTCAAAGGTAACTCTTCAAGAGGCACCTCAAATATTATCTTCTATATATTTTTCCATTCCTTACGATGTGAGAATTGGAGCGCCTTTTTCACCTCTGGGTCTGATTCGGCATTGCTATCATAGGGAGGAATATAGTCTGGGATTAATGCACTTAAGGAAGTGCCTTGTTCTGCTCCTTCCCTGACCCTAGTTGCTTCACCTTCTGCTACTGTTTGGTCTGAGGATGAGGCTTCACCTCTAGATATAGCCATTGATGTTGATAGCCCTATTTGGTAAATTGAATTTATGGTTAGTTTCAAAGGACAGTTAAAGTTTATTGATTGTCTTGTAGGTTAAGTAAGCCACAAATGTCATCATCTTTTACCTAACAGTAGATCAACAACTTGTGAAGACTCCTCCCCATCTTTCCTAGCTTCAACAGGATTTTCAGGATGGGTTTCAGGAGGGCATGCCATGCTAAGTTCCACCTGAGACAGTGTAATCATGAGAAGATTAAGATGACAAATGATGAAACTCTTGTCCAGTTGATTATATAAATAGATCTCCAAAATCTTCTAAATCAAGTGGTAAATTAACATGTTCTAAAATTTCTTCAAAGGAAATGACAAGATTCATCATTTCATCCAATGATGTCCTAGGTCCCAGGTTTGTCTCACTAGTGGGAGCACTCGGCATGTATTCTTCTTGACTTTCATCTAGAAATCTATGACCCCAGATAGCTTCTTCAAAGACAGCTATGGGGTCAGCTTCGGTGGTTGCCAAATGTTCTGGTGCATGTGTGGAACCTAAAAAATCATAGAATGGAAGTTAGTTTTTGTCTCATTTGAGGTTCTATGAAGTATTGTTAATTTACCAGAAGTCTCTTCTCTCCTGGTATTAGAAACAGGAGCAGTGCTGGGAACAAACGTCGGCTCATCTGCTCTTAGTATTTCGTTAGGAACAACCATTTCAGCAGGAACTTGTGGCCGTTCTACAACACCCTCCGTTGTACTATGAGGATAGTTAGTCCTTTCCCTTAAAGGGGAAACTGAATAATCCCATGCAATCCTGAGAAATTTGAAAACTTTTTTATAAGTTAAGATTCATGACTACCAGAAAGACTTACCACTACTGATAAAGCATTTTACTGTGGTCTTCTTTCTTTGATTCCTTTACTTCTTGGCATTTTTGGGTGGACTGGCATCATCATCTCTGAAAACAGGTATCAGAGACAATAATTCCCTTTCTAACTCTTCATCCATGACTTTCTAGCCTGGTGATACTTCGCCCGGCTCATGAGGAGATTCAGTGGCTCCAAGAGCGGTGCCACCAGGGCTATACCACGGTGAAGGGATATCAGTAGTTCTTTCCTTTACAGGCTACAGGATGAAGAAGATTATTTCCTTGAATAACAAAGCTTTGACTAAATTCAAATTTAAATGCAAATAGAAATATGAAAAAAAGTAAACTTACATCTTTAGGAGCCATGTAATCACACTACTCTTCATCTAATGAAGGATCAATCCCCTCAGTGGTACCACGGTCCATAATTTTCTTCACCCGCTTGGTGATAGGAACTGACTCATCAATGGAATATATGATCATTTCCAGATCTTTGATGTAATCCCTCACTTCATTGGGGTTTTCCTCAAAATGGATGTCAGAGGAAGCCTGGAGATTCCCCACTCCAGGGATATGCAACCCTTTACATAAGCTCATCCGGGTGGTTTCAGAATCACAATATAAACTCCACCATGTCCGGACAGCCTCTGATCATAAATATTCAGAATGTGCACCAGAAGGCCATAAGAAGGGTCCTACAATCCGGGACTTCAACTTCTTCCCAGCTCCTGCAATCATAGATAAAGGATAAGAAAATGAAAGTTTTTGCTTTTTAAAATAATAGCGACTAAATTGTCTCAATGATGCAACTCACCAGGAGTCGATGGAGTAGGTCTCTTGAATATGTCAGGAGGATTATATCTGGCATGAGGCTACTTTGACGCATTTCGAGCCTCATCATCCCCATCCAGGGAATCTGGTGAATCAGCTCCGAGTGAGGAAGAGTCACATTCCAAATGAAGAGCTTCTTTCCTAATGGTTCTCTTCTTTATCCCCACCTGAGGGACCTACTGATTCAGTAGCCCTTTAGGGTATGATGCTGCCAAGCTCTCGGCATACCATGTAGTCAATCGAATTGCTGCTTCAACAGCTGGTAGATCAAATACCTCCCGGTCTTCTCCATAGATGTTATCAACCATAGTTGATGAGAAACCATCGGATGATGCTTTAACCTGACATGCACTGGAGGGGATACAGTAATTTGCTGCAGACATTTGAATTGACGTGCGAATCTATATGGAGAATAGGCCTCGCATATAATTTCTCCATCAATCCTCGTGTCTAGTGTACCATCTCTACATGCCAGCATATATGCCCTTAACTCCAGGCTGGTTGTTCCATCATCAACAAATCGCCCTGTTGGAGGATTTCCATAAGGAAATAAGTGAAACTCCTTGAACATGCTCAGCCTTATTTTTATGTCATAAGAGCTGAGGGATAAGGGAGAAATTACAGAAAAGTCCTAAATAGACGGCCGAAAAGAACTTCCAGGAACCTATACCACACTTTGTATAGAATACGTCCTGAAGTGGGTGGCAATCCATCCCCATAAAACATGGAATGGTCCCACTATTCTTAGAGGAGACTTACCCATATAAACATGATGTAAGATCCTATGAATCTTTGCCAAAATTGGGGTGGCCAACCCAACCATCTTCTTTTCATCCAGATTGGCTGCAATGACAAAGGTCCTCGGCCTCACACCTCCTTTCAAATCCCAAACTGGTAAAAGGTAAACACTGAGCCATAAGGAAAAAAAGCATGCCAGAAGGGTCTTCACTGGAATTTTCTGGTTCACTTCATACCCCCACCTATCAAACTCTCCTGCTTCCAGAGTTGGCCAAAATGTGCTCGAAGCACCCCTCTTTACTACTCTTGGTCAACTAGTAGGATGAGTGAAGTAAGGTCCCTCCTCTCTCTTATTAATCAGAAACATGTCCATCCACTCCTCTGGATGGATATATTTTATAGAGTGGGTTTTTGTGATGGTGGTATTCTTAAGATTGTAGAAAATTTTCATTAACTCTCATGCCAAAGCTGGAGTCTTCTCCGAATCATTCTAGGTCACCTTGGGGGGGATGAATTCATCATATATATCTCCCAAAATTGGAGCCCCTAAAATCTTGTAGATGTCCCACAAACTGATGCTTACTTCTCCATGAGTCAGATGGAAAGAATTCGTTTCCGGGCTCCAATGGATGATTAAATCTGGCACGAAATCGTCATTCCTATAGACATATGTCTGTCCAGCCCAGACAGCTTCATATATTGCAGCTCCCTTCAGATCATCGACAAACTCTACACAGGTTTGTCACACCCAATATGCCCACATCCAAGTCGGCTTCACTCCTCCTCCAGGACGGAAATCCAAACTCTTCTTCCATCCCTTAGATTGGTCCATCTTAGAATTTTGGAAAATAGAGGGATAACAATGCGGCTGTAGCTCAGGCGTGTGAGGCTTCAGATTTGGAGCACATGGGCTATGATGCATTATGTATGACTTATCCACTGTGTTATCATTGAAAAATGATCCTGCAACTAAGACATTTGCTGAAGAGAAGTTGGTGTAGGTCTGAAACTAGTAATGAGGGATATAATTATTTTCCTCTAGAACGTTGACTCCTTGCAGATGACCATGGCCATACAAAGACAAGCAGATGCTCTATGGGAAATTAGAATGATATTTCTTCAAGTACTTATCCAAATCTGGGAGAGTGATGTCACAGATAACATAATAGTCATGGTCGGCGACGTTCATCTTGTCATCTATTCTCTTGCTGGCCAACTCATGAGCTGATCCAATTCTTCTGGGAGCCATTGAATCTGCACAAAGATCAAACAATAAACTTTTAAATTTTTTTTGTGAAATTTTGATGAAGGAAATAAAAAAATGGCAAAGTCATTAAGGCGCGTAAGTCCCAACTTAGCATGCAAGTCAAACTGGTCGTGCAAGTTTTTCTACCCTAGTCATGGCGTGCAAGTCAAATACCTTCTACAGAAGCGCGACAAAATCCAGAAGGGCGATTCGCCAAAGACAGAAGCACCTGCGCGATGAGAGCTCAAGTTGCTGGAAGCCGAGTGAGTTTGCGCGGGAGTGAGCCTGTATATAGAGGCGATCCAGACCACCTGCATGCCATACCTATGCTCCCCAGCATCTGCATGCCGAACTTGCGTGCCATAGACTCTTGATTTCTCCGGCTTTACCTCAGATTCAGATCCTTTTTCCTTTTAGGATCCAACTCTGGGGGGGGACTTTTTTTGACGCTCCTTTCCATCACAGAGTCCAATGAATGGAAAAGGGGAATACCTTAAGCACAAAGAGGGTCACCCTTTGAAGAACATCAAAAAAATTGATGAAGGCATGGACTAGGAGCCCATTTGGAGTGAGGCGCGCAAGTTACTTGCGTGCCGCGCAAGTCACTTGCACGCCACCTATGGGTCGTGCAACTCACTTGTGCGCCCTATTTGGTTTTTTTCCCAAGGTGCAATGTGTCCTATAAATAGCCCCTGTGGGCCCCCATTTCAGGGACAAATTTTTCTAAAAGTCAAATTCAAGCTCTAGTCGCCCTAGTCTTTAACTTAACTCTTCCGAAATCTTCTAAGAAAACTTTTTACCTAGAATGGAAGACCTGAAGGAGTAGAATAAGGCCCAAGTGTTTAGAATTCATCAACACTTGCGCGCCTAAGTGTCCATACCTCCTTAAAAATGGAAACACTTGCGCGCCTCCCTACCCTTTCGATGAAACTTGTGCGCCGCCCTTTTGGAAACATCTTAGGATAATACTAAAGGCTTGATTTAAGTCTCGCCCAAGTATTAACCTACAGATTCTTCATCACCCAGGTGAACCCATGCTGTGCAAGTACACTAGCGTGGTCAAGACTTGCATGCCAACTTCATTTGCATGCCTCTCTCCCGTTAACCTCTCCTCTTCAAGATATTAGCCCTCGAACCCCTTTTCAAAGCCATTTATGGCATGGTTCCTTTGTTGGTTTCCCTATATGAAAGGAATTCTGTGAGAACCTCTCCCAAAACCTCATGACTTACAAGATTTATGTCACTACGGTTAGAGGTTTCCTCCATATAACCTCATCCTTTAAGATGAGAAGATCTTTTGATTTAGGGCATCCTCCTCATAGGTAATTCCCAAGTTCCCTTGGTTTGGGCTTCCTTCTTAGGAATAAGAACCAATCATAATTCCTTTAATTTGGACCTCCTTCTCAAGAGTAATCCCCAAGTTCTAAGTCCCCTTTAATTTGGGAATCCTCCTTATGAGTAAGCTCCAGGTTAAAACTCTGAATCTCCATAAAGTACAAATACCTTTATGAACCCTGCTCCTGGGCTTCTTTCCTGAAGTAAGTCCTGGTCTTAATCAACTTGGGTATTCATACAAACATAAGCCCCACATCATTTTTTATGACTGTATATTTTGTGGCATAATCCTCAAGTTTATTGATACCTCTTATTTCTCACACTGAGCATGAATCACGTGAGCTTAGAGTGTAAAAGTAATCACGACATCTCTTTTTGGGCCGTTAACCATGTATAAGCCCCATATTTCTTCACCCGAACTATGTGGAATTTGATCTCTACCTTAAAAGTAGAGTACGTAGGAAGCCTTTATAAGGTTCAAGCCCATCATTCATTAATTATTTTCCATCCCATATGATGTTAAACTATATCCGTCTTATCAAACTACGTGGGTTCTGATTCCTTTTTAACGAGGATGTAGGTAGCCCATCTGCGGGTACGATCCCAACTCTGAAATAATCTATGTCTTTCTAAATGACAATAAACTTCAACTGCCCCACTGATTGGATTTAAAATTAGTATGGTCATCATAATGACCAAGAGATTTCTATATAATGTATTGAAGGATACCATTGAATAATAATCTCTAACACATACAGATGATTCTCCATTGATGAAGAACCCAAAATACATATAAAAGATTCTCTAAATCCCATACATATCAATCATCAATTTTCAAATCTAAAGGAAAACTCATTTTCATGCTTGGTGAATTAATAAGGATTAGTGAACATAACTTAAATCTATAAGCGAGTCCCAGAGTATGAAATAATTGCCCCCAAAAAGGTGTGATGAGCCTGACCTCCCATCCTCTCGACCAATGCAAATTATTAAGCCTCATCGGTCCACAACTAATGAGCACCTACCTTTGGAAAGTAGGTCTAAATGGATATAGAATAATTGGGTGTTTCTGATTCTACGAATAAACCCATTAGAAACCGATTGGAAAGTTTGAACCTTAAACAAACAAGGTCATACCCATTTCTAGATGAAACAAGGATGCATGTAGGCTTAGTACATTTCATTAATTCTAGAGGCAATAACCTCTCTGGTTCCAAGGTGAGATGGATCCTCAGATAGCTGAGGACTAGTTAGAGGTGGTGACGTGAGTCTTCCACTTAGTGAGGACGCCTCCCAACCAGATAGAAGTCCTAGCCACGAGCCTTCTTTAGGGTATGATGAGGATATGGTGGAGATTGAAAATCCAGACGAACGAGGAGGTGACCCTCTCCTGGTCAGACTTTGAGCGTCTCTTCTGGGAGGAGTTCTTTCCAGCGACGTTACACTATGTGCATATATAGGAGTTACTGCACCTGAAACATGGAATCCAGTAAGTAGCAGATTACTCAGTAAGATTTATGGATCTTTCTCACTACTCTACTGACATGGTTCAGGATCTATTCTTTAGGGTCCATACCTTTGATCTGGGACTACACTAACAGGAACATAGAGGTCCTCTAGGCGACAGACATGAAAGAGGAGTGGGATGAGTGGTAGGAGGTGGATAGAGGTTCAAGAAACTACCACCACCACCCTGAGATCAGGGAGATGGTGGATAGGGGTGAGAATAGCTCTAGGCGATGGAGGATTACGATCCTGAGACTCCCGAGACGATTAGAGGTACGATATGTATCTTTTCTACCCTAGATGCATTTTTGATAGACATGAGTTCCAATCAATCTTTTCTCACCCCGAACCTTTTTCAAGACATGAAGATTCCATTGGATCCGTTGACTCAATCCCTACACTTAGAGACTTCTAAGGGATGAGATTCGATGATCACACACTGGTGCCGACAGTGTGACCTTACTCTTGGGGGTGAGAGTTTTGGTTGGTATCTCTTGGTGTCAATTTCAAGGCATTACGACGTCATTTTGGGTATGGAATAATTATCCATAGTTCATGATTAGATTGAATGTTTTAGGCACACAATGTGGTGTGTCCGTAGAGATGAGACCAGGTTTTCCTTTATCAGTGAAAGGGAGACACAAGAAGTGCAGGATAGACTTGCACATAGAAGGGTGCATCCAATCACACATCAGTTGGATTGAATGACCCTCAGTGTAGTGGATGAGATGAGTCCTCAGTTTCCTACAGTGGTGGATGAGTATGAGGGAATCTTTCTGAAAGATGTTCCAGGACTACCTCCTCGTAGGGAGGTAGACTTCTGCATTGACCTTTACCCCGGGACGAAACCAATATCCACACCGATATATCGGATGGCTCCCGTAGAGCTTCATGAATTGAGGGTACAGTTGGAGGACTTGCAGAGGAAGGTATTCTTGAGACCTAATGTTTCACTATGGGAAGCCACAGTATTGTTTGGAAAGAAGGCAGACGGGAGCTTGAGGTTATGTGTGGAATTTCGGTTCTTGAATCAGGTGACTATGAAGAATAAGTATCCACTACTAAGGATTTATGACCTCTTCGATCAGCTGAAGGGATCGAGATGGTTCTCAATGATACACCTTAGATCAAGCTATCATCAACTTCATGTATGAGATGAAGATATCCCAAAGATTACTTTCAGATGTCATTACGGTCATTAATAGTACTTAGTGATGCTGTTTGGAATGAAGAACGCCCCAATAGTGTTCATGGGACTCATGAACAAGATCTTCCATCCCTACCTAGACCGGTTTTTAGTGATATTTATTGATGACATTATAGTGTATTCAACGTATTAGTAGGAGAACATGATACACTTGAGGACGGTCCTGGACTTACTCTAAGAACACTAGCTTTATGGGAATCTCTTGAAGTGTCAGTTCTGGATTCAAGAGGTCCACTTTCTGGGACATGTCATCTCAAAGGTTGGAGTTGCAGTGGATCTAGTGAAGATTGAGGTAGTGATTTCTTGGGAGCCACCCAAGAGCATTATCGAGGTGCAGAGTTTCCTTGGATTATCTAGGTACTATCGAAGGTTTGTACTCAACTTCTCTAGAGTAGAAGAACCCATGAATACTTTGATAAAGAAAGGTAAACCCTTCATATGAGAAGAAGGGCGCCATCAGAGTTTTCATAAGCTGAGGCAGAGCTTGGCAATCACATCTATCCTAAGGTTTCCAGAGGAGGGTAATGAGTACGTGGTGTTCTATGATGCATATGGGACCAGACTTGGTTATTTCTTGATGCAGAGGAAAGTGGTGATTTCCTATGGTTTTCATCAGTTGAGACCACATGAGAAAAACTATGTAACCCACAATCTTATGTTGGCAATGGTAGTCTTCGCATTAAATATGTGGTGACAATACCTGATGGGTAGGCAGTTTATCATCTACTAATACCATAAGAGTCTCAATTATATATTCTCTTAGAAGGTTCTGAAATTGAGATAGAGGCGTTGGATAATGTTCCTCTAGGACCATGACTTGGAGAGAGTCTATAATCCCGATAGGGGAAATTTGGTAACAAATGATCTCAGCAGGAGATCCATTTCGTAGTTACTAAATGAGGAAACAGAGTAGTTGGCCTCATTACAGTCATCTTTCATGGATAGAGATGATGCAACTTACCTCTATTCAGTGGTTGTTACCCCTCCACTCTTATAGTGATTCTAGGAGGAACGAATCAGTGATACCGATGATGATACTTGATGTGCTCAGTTGTCCATGGGGAATACTCCTGAGGGATATTCAAAAGGCGGGGAGCACATATTTCTTTCATAGGATGCACAATAGTAGCAGTGGATGCCTAGAGTGGTGAGATGCATCAGGATATTCGTGTGGGGGTTAAGGCGGAAATCGGGTATGATGGAACATGTTGAAGCTTGGCTTACCTATTGATATAAAAGATGATCACTTGTTTTAATCACTTTTGTGTTTTTTCAACTCACCGTGTCGAGCCCTTGTGCTTGGAGGGGGTTGCTCTTTCCTTCCTTGGGGTGTCAGGAAGGGAGTGATAAAGGATATCAATGGAATTCATGATGAGTTTACCACGAACATCCATGGAACATGATACCATCTGGGTGATCATTGACTGACACACCAAATCTTCCACTTCTTAGATTTTCAAGAGGAGAGTTCATTAGGGAGCTTGGGATGCCTCTATGTGCAGAAGATAGCTTGAATCAATGGAATCCTATAGACGATAGTTTCTAATAAGGATGATCACTTTGCATCCTGGTTTTGGAGATCAAGGATCTACAGGAGAGGACCCTCCATGGGCAGTTGATTCCTTTAGTGTGTGCCCGGTAGCAGTACAAGAATCTCTAAAAGAGCACATGGGAGCGGGGGGATACGATGGGAGCGTGTAATTCTGAGGCCTGATGTGCCCAAAATGGTTCAATGAAAATTGTTAAGTTTTTAATAGCACTTGAGTGGTTTTCTTGAAAAAGTGGAATAAATATTAAAAAATGGCCTAGATCAAAAATATGAGGGCATTGTTGCATTCATGATGGTGGGTTTACCCTAGGTGCAACATAACTTTAGTCAAAATGGGTCTCCAGTGAGAAAACCCGAAAAGGACATAACCGTAAATAAAATAATTAAATTAAATTAAATTATTTTAAAATCTTAATAACTCATGAATGGTTACTCAGATTGGAAACCTAAGGCCATCGTTGAGTTCATAATATGGCATTTTACTTAGGCGTGTCCTAACATCATCCGACATGGGTCAATTGAAAAAGTTAGATTTTGGACATAACCATTATTAAAATATTTTAAATAAAAATATTTTTGATGAAACATAGATATTTATTTTTTTATAAACTTTTTCAGAAATCTAAGGTTATCACCATAACCCTGAAGTTTCCCTGAGACAAAGAGGAGAGGCTCCCTTGACAACAAATGACAATGAATTAGGATCGGAGATGCAGATTGAGATCGTTCTTCAATAGATCATCAATGACAACAAATCCACAGTAGCGAACGATCCAATACAAATTAGGGAATTCTTTCCTTTGTAATTTATTCCTTGTTCTTGATTTCCTATGAAAAACTTGAATCAATTTACAAACAGATCAATTCACAAATAGTGCGTATTTTGTGGTATGGGTTTTGATTTGGGATGTCGTTTAGAAATTTAATCCAAGTTAGAATTGCATGGGAATTGATGTTGTTTAAGCCTCATTCTTCAATTCAAACATGGATGGATCAAGGAAAACACAAACAAGGCCCATATTTGTCCACATTTTTCATTCTTGTGATCCAATTCCTCCCCTAAATCCTTTCTCGTTCTTCGTCACTGCAACGATCTGGAAAGGATCCGAAATCGCCACAATGTGGAAGTTTTGGTGGCACGATGAGGTAAGGCCGCCATCGAGATGAGGATGGTGGTGGAGGTGGCATCGTCTTGGAAGCATGGATGGGCTAAAAAAACCCAATGAAATACCTGTCAACATGGAGGCTAGTGGTAGCGGCGATCCGCGGTCTAGGAGGGACCGCGATGACGGACGGAATCCGCGGTCCAAGCGGCATCACGGCGGTGACAAATGACTGTAAAAGAGGGATTCAGCTCACCAAAGTCACATTGTTTAGAGGAGGAACCCACAATAGAGTTGTGGGATCTGCTGGTCACATGGACTGACCACGCCATGCGGTCTGGCCGCGTTGACCAGGCAACACGCGACTAAGCCGTGTGCGAGAGACACATGAGCCATGGCTAGGTCAGGCCTCTTCCAGTGAATCACACCATACCACATGTAGTAGTCCAAACCAGAACATCCAGGCCACTCCAACGGCCCAATAGGTTGGGTCAGGCGGGACCTGAGTCAGACCAGACCCGGACCCAACCAGTCCCTTTTAACTTAAATGCTCATAACTTTCAAACTGTGTGTCTATTTGACAAGACTTTTGCAATGTTGGGATCCTCATGACAAGTTAGTCTTTTTGAGATACTCTAATTGATTTTCCATGGAAGTTTGATTATTGTCTATTGGCTTGAGGAGTAGGTGCTCTCGAAATGAGCGTGCTAAGGATGAAATCCTATGGCTGGCAGTGACCTAGAATCTTTGTGATTACCTAGAATATGTTTCTTACCTAGACTATGTGTCTTATATAGACTTTATGTCTTACAAAGACTGAGTTGGTACTCCCCTATCCCACCAGGGTTTGGGTCCTCTAGTCTTTGACGACACTTCGTGTGTTACCTACACTCTGTGTGTTACCAACACTCCGTGTGTTATCTACACTCTGTGTGTTACCTACACTCTATGTGTTACTAACACTCCGTGTGTTACCTACACTCCGTGTGTTACCTACACTCTGTGTGTTACCAACATTTTGTGTGTTACTACTTGAGTTTACTATGGATTCCTATGACAATCTTGTTTACATACCATAGACCTAAATTGGTGTGAGATAACTCTAGCGACTCTCTTGATTATACTTATCAGAGTTTACACTTCATGTACCTATTTGGTATCCCACTTGGTGTATTTATTAGTGACTTATTTTTCATATACTTTTTGTGATTCCTTGTGTTTTACTTTTTGTAATTCCTTTTTGGTTTGGGGTCCCTACTGAGTATTGTTTTACTCACCCCTACACGAGCTTCACCTGCACGTGTCGTGTCTTATGCAGATGACCGAAAACTTTGATGGAGTCGTCGGTGGGCTGGGGCCAAGTGGTGCTTGGAGGGTGACCCGATGGATGTGGTATGCTTCAGCAACATTCAGAAAACTTACTATACCTACCCTTCAGGTAGGGTTTTTTTGAAAATGAAATATAGGAGCTTGTACTTTCCTTTTCAGTTGGGTTTTTATTCTATCCCCTTTTTCTTTTAGTTTTTTACCTTACTTTGAGTGGGTTTTCTTAGTGGTTTGCATCCATGTTTACTTACTGTTTTTAGTTTCATATTTTTCTTGGAGATGGGTGCTTGCGTACAGATGATTGGGAAAATTCCTCCCACTTGTGGGATATTCCTACTCGGTTCTAGTCGCCACCCCCTATCTTATGGGAGGTGGACTTGGGGTAGTCACGATATGGGCCCCAGGGGACAGGTCGTGACATCCATCACATGACCTGGCTGGCTTGTCTAGAGGGTGTCACATGATTCAACTGACTTGCCCTAGTGTCATTCAAAATAGTTGTATGGACACGTATGGAGGGTGTCATGAGATCCAATATGAAATGTTTTAGAGGGTGTTTCATGTATTGGATAACATCCCTAGAGGAAATTTCTATGCTTGTTCGACATGTTTGGAGGGCATCGTGAGTCTTAGCTGACTTTCCCATAGGGTTTCATGAGGGCTTAATTGACATGCACAGATGTGTCTACGAGACTTACCTGACATGAGGAAATTCTATTATATGAGATAGGCGATGTATCTAAAGGACGTCATAAGGCTTGGGCGACAAGCCCATAGGACTTCACGGGACTAAAGTGGAATGCCTAGGGGGAACTGTGTGACTTTCTTTGACATGACCATAAGACTTCACATGACCTGGGTGGTATACTGAAGGAGCATCATGAGATTCTAGTGACATATCCTTGTGCAGGCATGTGTCTTGGATGGCTTATGTGAAATTCATGAGGTTCAATGGACATTTTTTTGTTTAATTATTTCACCTTTAGTATTTTTTCTATCCCTTGTATTGCGAATACCTTAGATATATTTAGTAACAGTTTATTTTGAGCCTCCTGTGAGTCGATAGATGTGCAGTATGTTCTTTTTACATCTTTTCAGAAGTCCTTCTCATAATCTATGAATGATCACATGAAGTGATTTATGCATGGATCATGATCACTTTAGTAGTTTATTAGTATATTACCTGACATAAGACTTGCGGGTTGCGTGATTACTCTTTTCGAGAAATCCTCTTTGGTGCTCAGGTGTTCTGATGTGCCTAGATGAAAAAAAGAAAACCCATTTCTTTGAGGTGGGTGGGGTATTTATAGGTCTTTCCACTCTAATTTATCACCGGTTTCGGGGGCCTATATGGCACACATCTAGGCTGGATTTGGAAAAGGGGTCTGGCACCACACATCTTTGTGAGCCTTTGTTTTGGATTTATCCGAGGGAATCACCTGATTTTCAGCAACCGTGAGTCCCTCTCATCAATACCTCCATTATTGGATTATATCCAATTAATAGGGACTTGTTTGATCATGTGGTCATGTAGAAGGATTTCTATATTTCCATATTGACATGTCTAAGGGCCTTTGCAAGATCAAAGTTCCTGTTGAAAGCCCTTCACGAGATGCTTGATGCCTTGTCTCAGACATTTCATGAGGCAAGGTGGCTTGTCTGGGGGTCTCTATGAACTACTGAAAATATGCCCTTTATCAGCACTAGAAAATTGCATTTACAACACTAAAAAAGTTCCAATAATCGAGGCAAAGATAGATGGGTCCCCTTTAACAGCGCTAAAAAAAGCGATGATAAAGACCCCTTTTATTAGCTCAAAAAAAGTGTTGATAAAAGGGGCACTTTATCAGTGCTAAAAAAAGCACTGATAAATGGGTTCTTTATCAGTTCCTTTTTAGTGCTGTTAAAGGACCCCTTTTATCAGCGCTTTTTAAAAAGCGATGATAAAAGTTAAAAAACATAAAAAAATTGAAAAAAATTCTGCATATCGGGGAGGGGCTTCAACAACACTTGAAGCCCATTTTAACAACACCCCCACCCCCAACATACATGCCCCAGCCAACCCCACCCATCCCACATGCCCCAGCCACCACCCCACCCCCTTTAACAACACTAGTAGCAATTCCACCCACATGTGCGACCTGCCTCCCCCTGGATTCAAACCCAAGACCTCTTGCTTGGGTGCCTAAGCCTTTACCACTCCACCATATTGCTCTGCTCTCCATTTAATAATATACCTATTTATTTATATATATATTTAGTTATTTTTACTCGTATATTAATATATATTTATATTATCATATGTATATTTATATTAATATATATTTAGTTATATTAATATATATATATATTCGTATATTAATATATATATATATATACATATGTATATACATATATAGTGATATTTATATATTTATTCGTATATTAATATATATTTATATCTATTTATTTATATATATTTATATTTTTTATCCATATATTTATTTGTATATTAATATATATTTATAAGATTAGTTTTAAATATATTTATAAAATATATTTTTGTGTGTGTTTATAAATAAATAAATACATATATACAACACACACACACACACATATATTTATTATATGTGTATCTATAAGTTTAATTATACATATTTATATATATTTAAAAATATTATATATTAATATGTATATACATATATTTAGAATATATAGATAATATATATCAGTTTGTCAATACAGACGCACACAAATACACACACACACACACACATCATATAGGTATATAAATATTAATATATTTGTATTTTAAATAAAATGTATATTAGATTTTTATTTATATAAGACTTATATATTGAGAAATATACTTTATATGTAAATATTTTTAATTATTTATTTATAAAATTAAATTTTTATGGGTGAATATATAAAAAATATGTATATATTGTTATATAATTGATTATAAATAACATTACATTATGAAAAACGATAAAATTTCAAAGCCATAATATCAATATAAATGTAACCCCTCAGAATAAATTAAGTCCCCAGTGAAAAGGGTCAAAAAGACCCCCTAAAACGAGGCTGAAATTCCATTGAATGTTAAAAAATTTGGGTATCCAGACTAAAAACTTTGTTTTAGAGGCCTTATGGGACTTTTTTTGCCTTGAAAAATGTGACAGAAGGTTCCCTTGGGTCACTAGTACATAGATCTCATCGCAGGATTTGATTTGATATGCTGTAGAGCTCAAATAGACACTCAGATCAAAAGTTATGGTCGTTTGAAGTTTGAGTTACGTTTTCAACTTATTAGTCGATGATAATTAGAGAATTATTAATTAATATTTTTTAAAGATATTTTATAAGCCATTTTCACTACATATCTTTTATAGTAAGTGTAAATTTTTATTTATACTTATCTAAAACATATTTAAAAAATATATATTATATTTATATCAATATAAATATACTTATATATTTATATATCAATATATTATTTTTTATAAAATATAATTTATTTTTGAAATATACTATTTATCAGTGCTAGGGAAAAAAGCACTGATAAAGCCCCCCCTTTACCAGTGCTACTAAAAAAGTGCTAATAAAGGGGGCCCCTTTATCAGTGCTTTTTTTAGCACTGTTAAAGGGTGGTGCTGCAGAAACCTAGTTTTGTGGTAGTGATGAGATTAGGGCGGCTCATCCAGGAGCCTTATGGGACCACGTTGTGGACTTACTTAACTCATCTCAAGCATTTTATGACTGTGAGAGGCTTCCACCTCATCCCTCTTTTATTCCCTTTATTTTATTTTACAAAGGTTGGGAAGTCATGCATGATTACATGAGTATTTTTAAAGGCAATTACTCTATTTTTGGATGATGTTTCACATATCCAAAATAGGTACTATGAAGATACATGATAATTTCATGGGAAAATCCATCCATTTTTCCTTATGGAGCCAAAAGGGAAGCACATAGTTGTCTGGACACACCTGAGGCTTTTCGTGCAATGAGGCTGACAATCCAAATGGATTTCATGAGATGAGGCGGGTATGTCGCCAGGGACTCATAGTGTCTTATGGACCACTAGGGGCGCATCACATTATATTTACAACTATGAGTATCTCTCACCTCCTCCCCTTTTATTTCATTTATTTTATTCTACAAAGGTTTGGGGGTCATGAGAATTTGTTTGGATGTTGTCAAGGACAATTATCCTCCCCATCAGTGATATGTTGGATGAACATTACGACCGATAGGGGTCTCCATCTTTTGGAAATATTCCATCCCAATTTTCCAATTATTTTTTCGGCCTTCACCCACTGATTATCCATGAGTACACTGCATGATCAATATGGGATCTTGTGATGGTTTGTGCACCTTGTCTTGGTCAGTGGTCCTGTTTTCATATGGCGCGTCTCATGATCAATGTTGGATCTCATGATGACATGCAGATGTTTTCAGGGAAAGTTTCTCTTCTTGACTTTGATATGTCATGTGTTCATGGATGGAATATTTATCCCCTTTATATGAAAATATCAGGGACAACATGTATATTCTCATGCACACATGTATATTTCATGTGTGTGGCATGGACTTCCATTGGATCAATATGGTGCATTGAGTCTTGAATGTTATCCATGTTCGGATTTCAAAACATATAAAATAAATTATTTAGGATTTGATCATAGCTAGATATCTTGTCACTATCCATGATTCTTCACATAACCAGGTATGCGATAATTCAATATTATTTTAGGTGGAGATAGGATAATGATATATGCCAGATTCTGTGTTTTCATGACTGTGTTTACTCCTGAGACATGGGTTCTATATTTTCACAAGCTTTAACCCCTTGCAGTATCAAATCCTATCACATGATGGGTCATGGGGTGTCACTGTCTTTCACATGATAGGTCACATGGTGCTAACTACCTTTCACATGAGGGGTTACACAATGCCACACCCTTTTTCAAGACAGGTTATGCAATGCCTTTGCTATTTTTCATGAAATAGAGCATGCAATCTCATGTCCATGTGATCTGATTCACGTAACCCTTATGTGGGATCACACAAACTCATTGGAATAACCTTTATGTGGGATTATAATGCTCTATTTTGCATACAAAATAAGATCATCCTTCTCATGAAGCGTCCATGACCCCCTTCAACTAATGATCCCCTTATATTTATAGACGAAGTATTGCACCACATTTTTGCTTCTAATATAGGTGGTGTGTTTGATAAACATGGTCCGTTGTTTATCAAAACGACTTACTCATCCTAAGATCTAGAAATAATTCCACATCAAGGTATATCTTCAGATAACTGAATATTTCTGTATTCTTCATGCGACATGAAATTGTATTTGCGCAATCACGTAACCTCATGGAGGCTCTGCATAGTCGCGTGATCCACACCTAGACATTCATTCATTCTCTATGGATCTTCTTCATCTACATGGTGGATCCTATTCACAGTAGTGACCTACTACATTTTCCTTCAGTTCATGCTCCATTTTCAGTGCGGAAAATATATTGGCCTCTTATGGAGAATGTAGGCTCTTCCTCACATGGAGATTAGCCTAGAGTTTGTCTATGAACCCAGTGAGGCAAGTGTTATGCTCCTCTATTTCATTTTTTTATCTCATACATGAGTAATAAATCCAAATGATGGTTGCGGAATATGAGTCACACTCTTATCCCATCCCCATACCATTTTTTTTGTATCACATGTCCACATGGAGGCCCTGTATGATCCCATGACCTTCATGTTCTCACGCTTTCTTAATTTTCATCATGATCTCTATGGATTCTCTTGCAATATATTACAACATCCTGGAAGTTCTTCATATGGACCATAGATTTGTGGTGCGAGCATGATCATGTTTTGTTGTTTTGTAGGATGATGAAGGTGAAGTAGACCCATGCATTATCCTCCTTCCAGGGATTGTTGTTATCCACATATATGTTCTATGAAAATGGTGTTATAGCAACATATGATCCCATCAAGACCGATCATTCCAGAGCACATGGTTCAACATGCAACTTGATCTCTTCATAGTGGTGTTTCATATGGAAGTCCCAGCTTGAAAGTGGGAGTTTCAGTATGGTCCACCTCATGAACTAATCTAGGAGCATGGTTTATCTTGATATCATATCAAGCATGGTGTCTTTATGTGATGTCAATGTCAGCATGATGATTTCTACTATAAGAGAGGTCACACATAGGGACATGATTTCAAGATAGGTCATTGTAAGCAGGTGCGCCACACCCTACCTCTATCTATGACCCATCATTGATATGCATAGAGGCTTCAGGTAGTTACAGTATGAAAAAGTTCTTAAACTAAAGGTCCCGTTAGTATGTGGTATTCACTCTAGGTGCAAGAGGCAAGATGAATACCCCTCACCACGATGTTGAAGAAGATGATGTGAAACATCTTTTACCCATTTCATGATATACACGCCATGTTTCTTTCCACAAAAAAGTGTGTAATGAGTAATCATGAGCATTAAAAGTAATGAAACTTAGTAGGTTTTCCCCAAATGACTTCCCTACTCACACCATTAGGATAAAACATGTTAGAAAATTTATATAAATCAATTGAAAATAGTTTATATCAAATCATTAAATCATTTTTAGAAACCAAAACCCTTTGTATGGAAAGAAACCACACAAGTATTTTAAACCATTTTCATTCCTCTTTATCATACCCAACCATGATTCCCATCCACACCCAAACATGTATTCTCCAGTGATAGTTCCATACTCATGAGAAGTTTATCATATATCCACCAATTCATCACTAAGTGGACAATATCCTTATGCCCCAATGGATCACACCCCTTATCTAGGGTCACATCTCTTATACCCCAATGTCACACACCCCTTATTCAGGGTCACGTCAAAAGAATGAACTCACACCAACCTGTGTATTCCAAAACCATGCCAAACTAATCCTTTCAAGACATTTCAATAAAATCATCCATTTTTTATTGAAAACATTTCCATTAAAACATTTCCATAAATCAAAAAAGAATTATTTTAAAACATAATTTTAAAATCATGGAGTAAATCACTTTGTACAACAACCATTTCCCATAATTTTCCAAAACATCACTAAAGAGGGTTTATACCAAGATTTTCACATCATTTTCACAATAAATTTCAATCAATTCAAACAATTTAAAACTAAACCTTATAGTTCTAATATGAGGAGATTATATTTAATCTATCTACCTTGAAAACTTAGGTGAAAATGAAGAATGACACAAAAACGCCAACAAAATAGGTTGAAACTCCAAAAAACCACCTTAGATCTTATTACCTATCATCAAAAAAACCATATCTCATCTTGATTGGAATTTAAAAACCTATATACATCTCCAAGGGATTGGATATATCATTCCAAGAGAGGGAAGAAGAAGAAACTAAGGAAAAAAACTAAGAACATAGACTTACTAAGGTACCCTACCTCCAACGCACCAAGAAACACCAAAAAATTGCTTCTGGATTAAGGATACGTGTCCCCATAGCCTTTGGTAAGAGAGGAAATCATATTAGGTTTGACTTAGTGAAAAATGATCCATTAAGGGGAAAATATGAATTTGATCCAAAATTTTCAGATCAATTTTTTTACAGCGCATGGTTAGCTTGCACGGTTAGGAAAACAGTGCACTAACTATGCCAAATCCCTCTATCCCCATTTTCATGGTTTCTCCTAGGTGTACACATGGTTTGGAAAAACCACGTGCTTACCTAGAGACCACTATTTTAGTTTTCATGGTTTTTTGTAGGTGTTTCATGGTTTTTACTAACCATTCTCAGACTGTGAACCTCTAGAAAAGACCCCAAAACACTCCAAAACTCATCCAAAACTTCCCAAACTTAACCCAAACACTTTAAATACTTAAAATACATAAATAAAGGGTTACTTACTTGAAAAAAGGTGTGCTAAATTCTCCCCACCATTGGCCTTTCCATCTCTAGAAAGTAGAAAACCATTATTTTCATAAAAGAGTTTGGGTCATTACTTGATCATTTCCTTCTCCTGTTCCCAAGTTTCTTCATGAATCTGATGATGTTGCCACAAAAACTATACTAGACAAATGTTTTTTAAATGAAATAAATTCTATTGCCTATCCAAAATTGGCACTAGCACATGAACCAATGAAGAATCTATATCTAGGTTAATATGATCCCATTTAATCACATGGTTAGGATTAGGCTGACACTTTTTCAATTGAGATACATGAAACAAAATATGTACTGAACTGAACTTGGGTGGAAATTACAACTGATATACCACCTTAATAACCTATTCTAGTATCTCAAAAGGACCTATGTATCAAGGAGATAACTTTCCACACTTTCCAAAATTACAATTCCCAATCTTTGGAGAGATTCTTAAGAACACATGAGCACTCACCTCGAACAACAACGACCATCGACGACGATCCACATACAATTTCTAATGATTCTGAGCCATCTCTATACTTTTCTTGATTAACTGAATCTTATCCATTGTCTCTTTGAAAATGATCAGACCAACCAATGAAGTCTCACATGTTTCCACCCAAAAAAGTTGAGAACGACAAGGACAACCATAAAATGCTTCAAAAGGATCCATATGTTTCAAGGATTGATAACTGTTGTTATACAAGAACACCACTAATAATATGTTCTCCTCCCATGAGCCACTAAAATATAATAAACAAGCCCAAATCATGTCTTCCAATTTTTATATCATTCTTTTGTATTATCCATCCATCTATGGATGATATTTCGTACTCATAGTCAACTTCATCCCAAGAGATTTTTGTAAGGATTTCTAAAAATGAGATGTAAACCTTAGATCTCTATCTGATACTATGGAAACTAGTACACCATACATATTTACCACTTCTTAGATATAAATTTTAGACAAGTACTCCACTGTATGATATTCACGAATAGTGATGAAATGGGTCGACTTTGTGAGATGATCCACTATCACCCATATGACATCGTGTTTTTGAACCATCCTTGGGAGGCATGTCACAAAATCCATAGCTATCTACTCCCATTTCCAAACAAGAATAGTTAATGAATGCAACATACCCAATGGCCACTGGTGCTCTTCCATAACATGATGACAGGTGAGGTATCTCATAACAAACTCAACAACCATTATTTTCATGCCAACCCACCAAAAACTTTTCTTTCAATTCATTATACATCTTTTGTATTCCAGGATCAACAACTCATCTCAAATGGTGGTATGAATGAAGAAGTTGTTCCTAAAAAGCCAAAGGTATGACTATCCAGTCTCAAAACCATAAAACTAAACTCCCATATAGCTTCTATCCCTCAATGGTATCCCCACCATTGAGTTTTTACCTCATTGTAACACATTATGAATTAGATGTCTATGAAACTTTATCCTTTTCCACCAAATCAAGAGTAAAATAAACTGGAAAGAAAACCACAATATTACCATGATATTTACAATCCAAGTACATGTTGGGTATCACCGACATCAACTACCACTGATCTGAAGCCTCTTTTTCCAACTGACCTTATAAATTCATGCTTAATGCATCTACCACCAAATCATATTTACCCAATGTATAATTCAAGTCAATGTAGAACATTTAGAGATACTCCACCCACCTTATTTGTCTTAGATTCAAATCCATTTTGTGAGAAAGTGTGTTTCAAGATCTTTTGATCCATAAACACAATAAATTTATCACCAAAAAGATAATGACACCAAGTCTTCAAAGCATGGAATACAACAACTAATTCCCAATAAAGTGTTGGGTAGTTATTTTCATGAAACTGTAACTACTGTGAGTCATAAGAAACAACATGATATCCCTGCATGAGAACACATCCCAACCTATATCCCAAAGCATTAGAATAAACCACATACCATTGTCTTGATTTAGGCAATATAAATATTGATGTTGATGTGAGGTGAACCTTTAACTATTTAAAATACTTATAACGTTCATAATTCCATTGGAATGGAACACCTTTCCTTTCCAAATATGTCATTGGTGAATCTAGTCATGGAAAATCATGAACAAAACAACGATAATAACCAGCTAATCCTAGGAAACTATGTATCTCAAAGAAACTCTATAACAACCCTGCTCTTTATTACACACATAAACATAATTTATTACATAAAACCTTCACATGATACAACATAGAAGATAGAGAGGTCTAGTGTATTTGGGGATTAGGAACATTACATAAAAACTTAAAACATGAAATACATATCTTTATTGAAAACTTATTTTACATGATCACACACATTTTTTTGTACTTAGCATTGCATGGGATAAATTGAGGAAATGAATAAGAAAAAGGTGAGCTATAAAGACCAGTAAGGGAGTAAACAAGTAATAAAATAAAGAATGCAATACATGTTAGACAAAAAACATATCAAAGGATCATAATAGAAGCAGGAACATAAAGGCATGATATAGCATGATTATCATAACATGGAAATATGGAAACAACACTTAACATGCTATTAGCATGATCCAAGTCTCATTGAACATGAAGCATGAGTAAAACCCCATTGAACTTGAATTAACATGATTAAACCCTCATTGCACTTGACGTATCATGATACTCCTCCAATATAATTTTTTTTATTATAAATCCACTTTAAGGACAAGTGGGAAACCATGGTTCACAAAACAAAAACCATTACATACTGAAAGAGATCACAAAATGGTTAAACACAAGACTAAGGTTCTTTGATTCAGACACTCTATATAGTTCCCAGTGCAGAGTACTAACCTGAGTGTCTGGATCCACTTTGATGAGTTCTTCAAGGTGAGTAACCATTCTGTCCATTATCTAAATGAATTCCTCCAAGGTGATTTTGCATTGATTGAAGCCCTGGGCTATGATTCGGTCTTACTTGTCTATCCACACTTATTTCTCCTCGATGGCATCAACATTCAACCTTCTTTCATAAATTCTTAAAATTTCCTCATTTGAGGCGTTGGGTCGAAGGACCTTTTCAATCATTTCTTCCTTGGTGTGGAGGATGAGCTTCAGACACCCCCTGCCTCTTCTTCCATCACTCTTGGTTCTTTACTTAGGTCTCCACTTTCCCTTTCTTGTAGGCCTTTCCTTTCCTTGTTTCCTACTTTATTGGCCGACCTGGTTTCCATCGGTTTAGGCAAGTAAGAATAGTCTTTACATCCCTTGGATTTTTTCCCCTGGACCATGATACATTTCCCTGAGTCACGCTTTCCTTTTTTCCCCTTATTCCTTCTTGGGCTGTGAGGGCCTTTCCCTTGGAAATGTTCCACACTGTCCGCCAAGACTTGGATATACCCATCATCACCTGAATCTTCCTCCTTCTGTGTTGTTGTTTGTTGTTGATCCACCAGAACTTCAAAATGGGTTTTCAACTCCACCCCCGAGTCTTCTTTGGGGGGCCTCGACCTGCACCAAAAATCTGCCTTGCCTGCTTTGACCTCCAAGCCATTCTTCTTCCCCTCTCTCCCAGCCTGAAGGAATGAGGAGTTATGAATGAGAGTGTTTGGGTCCAAGGGCCCCAAGACACTAACTCCCTCCTACCTCCTTTTCCCATGAAGTGAATCTGAAATAGCTTGAAAAAAGGACTTCCCCTGAAGTGATATTCCAAAATCCTCAGCCTCCATGATGTTGCCTCTCACAGGGGCAACACTGCACGGGGGTACTATCATATCTGGGATTTTGTGCTTCTCGAATCCTTGACCTCTAGATTGAGGCTTCTTTTTAGTGTCCCCCGAGCCCCGACCTTTCTGTTCAAAATGATTGGATTGACCTTCAGCAAAAATCTCGATGTTTGGAGACTCTTTCAAAGGACTTGAGATCATCCCAATTCATTGGAGTGCTATTAGGGTGCACCCTTCTTAAACATTTCATTTCATGCATAAGTGTACCACATGGATCATACAACATGGTTTCATTCAACATCATCATTTATTACACAATAAAGGAATGTGGAATAAATACACGAAACTCTATACTCAATAAGTAAATGTTCATAAAGGTGAATACCCTTGATAGAGAAATGAGCATGGTATTCATGACACAATGACTTTGGATTGGGAAATCGTAGTGCAATTTCGGCAGTATATCAGCGTGACATAAGAATTCATAAAAATGGTTGATGAGAGATAAAGGGTTGTCTAATAATATGTAAATTAAACGGATAATAAGGGGGTCTTATAGATATATCCCCAATATAATTAATGTAATTTTAGATTCATAATACAAAATAATTTCTTGAATGTAAATGAGGAGAGAGAGATTTCTTACAGAATTTCGACATGATAACGGGTGTACATGAGAGTAATTAATGAGAGAGAAAGGGGTCTATAATCATTAAAACATAAATAGGGAAGTATGGGGGAGGTGATAAATCATACCCCAACATTTTTAATTGAAAATAAAAGGGCATAACAACATAATGAAATTTGGACAAAAATGAGAAAGAAAGAAATCCCTTATGAAATTTCAGCATGGTAACAAGTGTATATGTGAGGCATTAATGAGAGAGAAATAGGTATATAATCATTCAAACATAAGTATGGAAGTATGGGGTAGGTGAGAAATCAGACCCCAATATTTAAAATTGAAAAGAAAAGGGAATAACAATATTAAGAAACTTGGATAAAATGAGGAAGGAAGGAATCCCTTACATGGAAGTGTGACCCCAAAGGCTTGGGAGGGGATTGATAGAGGCTTATTAGGAGCTTGTGGAGCCTTGGGAGGATTCTAGAGAGAGGATGGAAGAGATTGGTTGAGTTCAAAAGTCTTTGAGTTAAGTGTAAGTGGGATTTTGGGTGAGTTTATATAGGAAAAGAGAGGGAATTCTTTATTATTTAGGTTTTGGACACCACACATTAAACTAACCAAAACCACGAACCAACCCATGGTTTTTTCCAAATGGGAGTGTAAAACATTATTTTATAAGTTAAATGACCAAAATTCTTAAAATATTAGGCTTTCTTATGTGGAGGTGAGTCACACTCTCAAGGAAATCAATTTAAAAAGTTAAAATGTTTTATAAGTCTTGGAGGGTCCACTAAAGCTTTGTAAAATAAATCAAAAAAACCTAAAATCACATTATTTTAATGTAAAAACATATATTTTCCTAAAATAATGTTTATATTATTTTATTACATCACTATTGGGTCATTATGATGTCATAAAACACATTATATATTTAAACAGTATTTAATTTTTACCCAAAAATTTGACTGTCTCAGAAAATTATGAAAAAATTAACCATTGGATAATTTTGACATCCTTATTCCAAAAATAATATTCATTTTACCTAAATAATTTTATAAATATGTGAATTTTTACTTTTAAAATAAAAACTGACATTTATCAAAAATTCATGGGTTTTGACAAAAACAACTTTCAAACCTTAATAAAAATTACAATTGTATTCATAAAAACCATACGATCATTTATATTTAATAAAAATTAATTTAGTAATAATATTTTATTAAAATATTATTTAATTCATAAAAATCTATTAATTCATCAAAATAGATTTCTTAATTGAATATTAATTAAAAATACGATTTTTGCTTTAAAAACTATTTATAAAGTAACAATAATAAAATGAATGTATATTCTCTATAAAAAAATAATATACATAATCATAGTGCTAGGTTATTTTTACATAACCCATTATAACACCCGCACATGACCTAAGAGTAAGGTGTGAAATGGTGATAGACTCTTAGGGTGGCTTAAATAACATTGCTCGGGTGGTAATCTCTGTCAACTTCCACTTATCCTGTAGTCAATTCCATTCGAGATTAATGAGTTGAAGCTCGACTTGGGCTTGGTCAAGAGTGAAGCCCAATGACGTCACCTCCTTTCTGAGCTTGGACAAATGAGCTTCGTATGGAGAAATTCTATTGGATGATGCCATCACTTCCTTTGTCTGAGTAAATTGGATTTGTTAAATCCCTATATTTATACTAATCATGTGATCACTGTTCAACGACCATATTAGCAATGGTAAAAATTCTTAACGGTATTTTGAAATCCAAAATCATAAAACAAAATAAGTTCATATGTTATATAACCATTTTACATAATAGGACATTTAATTAGATCAAGAGGAATTTTTATTGATAAAAGTTTGGGTCATTACAAATTATTTGGAAGTTTCCAAGAGATACTAACCTCTATATTTTCTAGATCCACCGAAACACCTCTTTTAGATATAACATGGACAAGGAAATGTACCTATTGTATCCAAAAATCACACTTTTATAATTTGGTATACAGATAATTATCCTTAAATATTCCCAACACTATCTCCAAGTGTTGTTCATGCTCAGACTTTTTCCTTGAATAAACCAATATTTTATCCACAAACACCACCACAAAAGAATCCAGATACCTTTGAAATATCCTATCCATCAATGCCATAAAAATAGGTGGTGAATTTGTAAGACTGAAAGGAATAAAAACATAATTTTAATGACCATATATACTCTAGAAAGATATTTTCAGAATATCATCCTTTTAAACCCTCAATTGGTGATATCCTGAATGCAAGTCAATTTTAGAGAACCTCTAGGATCCCCTAAATTGATCGAATATATCATCAATGCGTCTAATTGGATACTGATTCTTCATTATTAACTTGGTTAAGCTTATAATAATCCGCACATAAATTTTTTTCTTATGAATTCCCATGGAGATGTTCTAGTCCAAATGATCCCTTTACTTTCCATCTATACTAACTAAACTTTCAATTCTTGTAATTCTGTTGGCGCATTTGGTAAGATGGAAGGGAAATAGGACTGGTACCTTAGAGGAGATCCGTCGTAAAATCCATTTTTTATGGGTGGAAACCCTAAGAAATTATCGGAAAAAACATTCAGAAACTGATTAACAACTATTAGAAAACTGCTATTCTCGATCTCATCCATCGATTCCAAAGTCAATGCTTCCAACTTGTATAAGATAGTTTCAACTATTAGTGCCAACAAGCCCACTGCACCTACCTTTACATTTCAGTCTCCTCTAAAGAGATGCTCAATTCCATAATTTGTCTTAAAACTAACCCTTAAGGTGTGAAAATTGATGTAAGCTTTGAAAATTTTCATCCAATACATACCTAGGATTATTTCATAGATGTAACATCCTGAGTTTTTTTTTAAATGAGACAATATTTTCAATAGCATACAAAATACGCCACACCAAACTTAAGCACTATTATGTTACCTTATAACCTAGCTGTTAAAATGGAGGTAATGAAAAATTTTAATTGATTTATGAAAATATTTTTTACACATGTATTTAATAAATTATTTTGTGAACAATTATTTATAAATGAAAATTAAACCCTTTTTAATTAAAAGGAAATGTTTTTTTTCTTAAAAACAATTTAAATGAAAATAAGTGAGTTTATAAAATAATAAAATCACTATTTATGGATTTTATTAATGAAATATATATGTAATATATTCAATTTAATATTTAAAATTAATCTTATATTTTTTCTATATATGATATAAGAACAAATTCAATTTTACGGATAAAATTAGTGTTTTTCTAAAAATGTAGTTTTACCGCCTTTTGATGGAAACCCCATTTTAAATCTAGTTTTTTACACTTTTATAAGTTATTTTGGACAAAATAAACTTCTTATTTGGAAACAGGACAAAAAAATTTACTTTGACTGAATTTTTGGTATTTTTATAATAATATACATTTTTAACAAATAATGAAAAATACTGCATTTTAATATAAAATTGTTTTTTTTCATATGATTTATTTATATAGAAATGTTATCCTTTTAATTAGTTTTAAAGTATAATTAGATTATTTTTTATTATTTAATCCAATGTTGGTCATTGGAAGTAATTTCACATTGAAATTATATATAAATGCACATCAATCTTTTAATGGGTTTTACTTAAAAAAACCCATTTTCTCAATTTGACAACGATAATTAATTTTAAATTAATTACTATAACTTCTTTATTTTTAATTTTGAAAACTGGATTCCATATTTTGAATCAGTGTGTCCAAATTATGTTAATAGGTTAATTTTATTTTTTGGATATTATGAATAGTAACTATGGTAATTTTTATTTACCATAGTTAAAGGTAAATTGGGTTAATTAGGGTAACAAAGAATATGATAAAGATAATAAAATTTCCCTAACACCTTCCAAAATACTAATATATTAATGAAAATTGACCAATATCATATAAGGGTCATAATTAATACATTTAATGGACTTTTTTTCCATGAAAGTGATGTAATTATTATTAAAACAAAAGAAAGTGACAACATGTCACTCTCTAATCTCTTATAACTATAATAATTTTAATATAGTGGTAAATTTGATAAAACTTTGAAAATAAATAGTATCAATAAATATAATGAAATTATATACATCATGTGAATTTATTTAGAATTTTTAGATATTAAATAATTACAATAAATATTGACACAACATTGATATTATAATTATTTTATTAAGAGAAATATCAAATAAATGATATTATAAATAGTAAAATAAATATTATTTGAAATAATTTATGTCATACATGATTTTATAGGTTAATATGGCTTATTATAATACTATTAAATTCTTTTTTTCGAAGTTATATCTCTTTTTTGATTTTATTTAAATTCAATGAAATAAATAGCCTAAAAACTTACACATTTGATAATTTATAAAAATAATATTTTATTAAATTATTTAAAAATAATAAAAATATTTTAAAATTAAAAATTAGATATGTTAATTTCTAAAAGTTAATTAAGTGTCCAATTATTGTAAATTTACCCCATATAAGTTAAATTAGTATCATCTTAACAATTAAAATTTTGTTACCTCAATTAAAATTAAAAGAGAGTAATTAAGGGTAAACTAAAAAGATAAGGTTTAAAATAAAATAAATACATGTCTAAAAATTATTGGATGAGATTATTTCAAACTTTATTCATCTTATATTATAAATAAATAAGTTTTAGACCTTCTGGAATCATAATTTATTTTATATTAATTTAATACTTTTAATAATTCCAAGGGTGCCCCTCCCTTCTCCAATAAAAAGGAACCCATTCTCTCCATTAATCATACTTAAAAATCATTTTTGTTCAACCAATATCTGAAAAAAACTCTTACTATAATATCTATCATCATATTATAATCCTACCTTAGGGAATAAAGCTTCCCAAGGAAGCCTTTTGGTATAAACCAAAAGAAGTTACCTGATTAAGAGGTAACGCCTTCTCTCATGTTTTTTAGTTTCTTTTCCATTATCAACTCCCTATAATATTATTATTTTATTATTAAATAACAAAAAATTGTCCTAAATATACTAGTATGTTTTTATGATAAGTTTTTAACCTACACTTACACACATCTCCATTTAATGGGTAATGAACATACTGTTTTTGTGTACGACGAAATACTACCTCATGAAACGATGATTGTTCAATTTTCCCCTACCACCTCTAATGGTGAAAATTATGATAGATACTATATTTATATATGATATATATTATATTTATATTTTCTATATGCTTCTATAATTTTTATTTAAAAAATTCCTTTATGTTTTCCATATTTTGTAAATACAATAATTTTGTTTGAGGAAGTGTGGACTACCGCCCCCTCAAAGTGATATGACTCATTCCCGCTATACATGAAATGTATAAAGGATGATTTTATTAAATATATGATACATATATGAAATTAATATAATACTGGTATTTTAATATAAATTTATATCATTTAATTATTATTCTTTTATTATGACAAAGAAATGAAAGTATCGTTCATGCGTACGTATGACCTAACGTCTCCATAAATAGTGCATTTCATTTCATATCTAAAAATTTTATGGATTATTATAAATACATATATACTATATATATATATTATATTTAAAACATTAATACTATTCTTGAGATGATTTAATTTTGAACATATGGACAATTTACATCAAAACAAGTTCAATTTTGTCTCAAGTACCCAATATCGACAAATCATCTGATATGAACTTAAATAGTTATGTAATTTTTATAACATGGTAATAAGTGATATTAAAGAAATAATAAACTTGAAAAAGGTTTTCAAGAAAGTAGAAATTAACCTACATTTATTATTTTGGAACATAACCATTGTATGTGATGACTCTGACTCAAGGTAAGAGACTTTGTCTCAATTTCCTTTCATTGAGGCATATTTTGATTTATACATGACCTTATTTCATATAGTGTATATTTAACCCCTTTTAATTTTAATTTAATTAAATGGTTTTCAAAAATAATTTTTTCTATGAATAATTTTACTAAACTACAAAAGGAATGTTTCTTTTTTACGTATGCGGTGACAATGACTTCTCTGCCACCGCAACCATTATTTGATATTTGGTTTCCTCTAAAATCCATAATATTTTTAAAAGAAAAATAAATAACATATAACATTTTCATGTATTTTAGTATTGAAAATGGTTTTGATAAAGGATTTATTATGACAATATCTTGAAATGATCTATTGGGATTTCAATGTGAAAATGCTATTTTTTTCTTTATGCGTGTTTTATGTGTTATGATTATGTTATTGTTCTTGGGAATTACTTATGTATACAGGTGATTCTATGATAAATATTGGGTGGGTGAGCCCATGATAGCTCTCCAATGCATTGGGTAATGATAAAGAGGTAAACGTTAAGGTTTCTCTTAATAGATTTAGGGAATATACTATGATGGGTATTCCAAACGTATCCATGAAGGTTACTCCCTATATAGCTGTAAAAGATAAAATTTAAGTATTATATAAATTACACAAGTTACCTTTATGATTTATTATTTCTTTGAGTATTATATAAATCTTATGATTTCATGAGTTATGTTAAAGAGTTTATGTTTTATGGGTGAAAAGCAAGATTTTGTGAAAATGTTTTCATGGGTTTAAAATATTCATGGACTAACAGTTTTATTCCTTATTTTATATTCCTTATTGATATTTTTATGCTCATCCTAAGTTTTCTAAATTTTTTCCACTGGGTATAAAGATGGGTTATAGAAAGGAATAAGTCAAGAATAATTTTATCAAGAAAATAAGTCATGTTTATCTTTAATTTTTTTTATATTGTGTAAGAAATAAATACTATTTTAGTTGTATCCAATTTGTATAAATTTTAGTTTTATGTAGTAGCTATGACTTAATTCTATAAAAATATAAACCTGAAAATAACCTAAATGTGAAATAAAGTCAAATTATTGACTTAACTCAAGATTATGTAATGTTTAAGGCTGTGACCTTATAGTTGGTATCAGATCATGGTTTAGACAACTTTAGAGATTAGGATGTTTTCTTAGGAGTTAGGAATATCATCATGGGTTTATAATTTTAAGTTTTATCATAAGTTAAAGGTCTTAGAAACCTCTTTTTAGGATCTATGATCTGAAATATTAAGGTGACTAATGGTATTTTTGGAGACATTCACCCTTTAGGAAATTATGGGTTATTAGTTTTTGGGATGGAAAATGTGAGGTATGAAACAAACTTTGAGATTAAAATATATTATGGTCATTTTTGAGGTTTTTAAAATATTTTTCGGAATTTTATAATAATTATATTGTTTTAGAAAAATTACAACCCACGGGATGGAAAGGCCGTGAGGATCGAACCTGCAACCGAAGGGCGATAAGGTTGCATCTCCTACCACTAACCTACGTGAAGTCCCCAGTTAGTATGACTTATGATTTTTAGTTAAATTATTTTATGGGTTAATATTAAGTTGATTTGGGAGACATATATTTTATCAAATAGATGAAAATGGGATTGGAAAATGATTTTTAGATTAAGTGATAGATATAATTTTGGAAGACGTTCACTATTTTGGGAACCCAATATAATCAAGGTAAATAGAATACTCTGAGATTTTATTGGAGGGGTAATGGTTGAATTTTATTTTGAAAGAATATATGTTTTTATTGTGGAATTATAGAGATTTGGGTTATTTATAGAAAATATTAACTTATCTTGGAGAATATGTGGTTAGATTAATTACTTTTTAGTATGAGACTTTAAGAGTGGTTGATGTTATTTGGCGATAAATATTAAGATTTATCTTTTAAGACTCTGTGATCAAAGCCTTTTGAATTTTGGATTTCAATATTAGTTCAATTTTTTTTATTAATTTCAAGGAAAGTTATTTTTTTAAATGGTCTATATTGAACTTTGGGTTTTATAGTTGAATTTTGGAGATTAAAAGTAGTTTTTCTTCATCTAATGGTTTATTCTTTTTGGAGAATTGTTTTATCTTATCCTAACAAGATTGGTTTTGGTTAATGTTTCAAGATAGTATGAACAAATAGTTAATAATTTGTGGATTATGTGATTCTATAGAAGTTTATTCTAGTGCTTCAGGTGTGAGAAATTCATATTGAATACTCATTGTTTGGAGAAAAGATGAGTTTTTGGTAAAAATTTATTAAAGGATGAAACTATACTTGAAAATTAAGTATGTTTACTAATGTTTTTATTCAAGATCGTAAATAAATTCGTCAACTTTATGAAAATGATATTAAAACAAAAATATTTTCCATTTACTTTTTCTACTACGAAATCAAAGACTATTTAACCCATCACAAGTTTGTGGTTTTATGATTGTTAAATTTCTCCTGATCATGTTTTTTATCACTCTCCATCAGAAAAATATGGTTAGTTTTTCTTCCATATCTATGTTTTTCTACATGGAATCCTAATATGTGTTATATTGGGTGGCCTTTGTACATCTCTTTCTTTTAAAGTGGTAGTTTTATTAATTCTTTTTCTGATGTGGGAATGAAATAAAGGTATTTTGAAGATTCATACCTCAGTTACCGAACCCAAATTAAAATTTCGAGGATGAAATTTCTAAAAGTTTGGGGGGGGGATAAAGTAACATCCCAAGTTTTTTTTAAAAGGAGACAATATATTCGACATCGTACATAATATACCACACTGAACTTAAGCATTATTATGTTACCTTATAACCCAACTGTTAAAATGGAGGTAATGAAGAATATTAATTTATTTCTGAAAATATTTTTTAAACATGAATTTAATTAATTATTTTGTGAAAAATTATTTATAAATGAAAATAAAACCCTTTTTAATTAAAAGGAAATGTTTTTTTTGAAAAAAAATTTAAATGAAAATAAGTGAGTTTATAAAATAATAAAATCACTCTTTATGAATTTTATTAATGAAATATATATTTAATATATTAAATGTAATGTTTAAAATTCATCTTATATGTTTTTTAGACATGATATAAGAACAAATTCAATTTTATGGATAAAATGAGTGTTTTTCTAAAAATGTAGTTTTACTACCTTTTGATGGAGAACCCATTTTGAATCTAGTTTTTTACACTTATATAAGTTATTTTTGACAAAATAAACTTATTATTTGGAATAAGAACATAAAAATTTACTTTGTTTTATTTTTTGGTATTTTTCTGATAATGTTCATTTTTTAATAAATAGTGAAAAAATACTGCATTTTAATTTTAAGCTACTTTTTTCATTGAATTTATTTATACAGAAAGGTTACTTTTTAAATTGGTTTTAATGTATATTTATATTATGTTTTTATAATTTAATCCAATTTTGGTCATTTAAAGTAATTTCACATTGAAATTAGATATATACGCACATCAATCTTTTGATGGTTTTTACTTTTAAAAATCCATATTTTCTCGCTTTGACAACAAGAATTAATTTTAAATTAATTAATGCTACTTATGTATTTTGAATTTTGAAAAATGGATTCTATATTTTGAATCATTGGGTCCAAATTATGTTTATAGGTTACTTTTTTTGGATATTATGAATAGTAACTCTAGTAATTTTTATTTACCACACTTAAAGGTTAATCGGGTTAATTAGGGTAACAAACAATATGATAAAGATAATAAAATTACCATATTTTATGAATTAAATTATAACAATATCACCTAAAGTTTGTAATTTATTCATTTAATGGGATTTTCCAAGAAAGTGATGTAATTATTATTAAAACAAAAGAAAGTGACAACATGTCACTCTCTTATTTCTTATAAGTATAATAATTTTAATGTAATTATAAACTTGATGAAAATTTGAACATAAATAGTCTCCAGAAATATAATGAAATTATCTACATCATTTTAATTTATTTAGAATTTTTAGATATTAAATAATTACCATAAATATTGACACAATAGTGATACTATAATTATTTTATTAAGAGAAATATCAAATAAATGATATTATAAATAGTAAAATAAATATTATTTGAAATAATTTATGTCATCCACGATTTTTATAGGTGATTATGACATGTTATAATACTATTCAATTCTTTTGTTCTAAGTTATTTCTCTTTTTGGATTTTATTGAAATTCAATGAAATGAATAGTGTAAAAATTGACACTATTGATATTTTATTAAATTATTTAAAAATCATAAAAATATTTTAAAATTAAAAAGTTGCTATTTTAAGGTATAAATGTTAATTAAGTTTCCAATTATGGGAAATTTATCCCATATAAGTGAAATTAATATCATCTTAATAATTAAAATTTTGTTACCTCAATTAAAATTAAAAGAGAGTAATTAAGGGTAAACCCAAAAGATAAGGTTTAAAATAAAATAAATACATGTCTAAAAATTATTGAATGAGATTATTTTGAACTATACTCATCTTATATTCTAAATAAATAAGTTTTGGACCTTTTGGAATTGGAATTTATTTTATGTTAATTTAATAATTTTAATAATTCCAAGGGTGCCCCTCCCCTCTCCTATAAAAAGGATCCCATTCCTCTCTATTAATCACACTTAAAAAGCCTTTTTGTTAACCAATATCTACAAAAAACTCTTCCTTTAATCCTTCCCCTCATCCTAGAAGTATACCTTATGACAAAAATCCTCCCAAGGGAGCCTTTTGGTATAAACCAAAAGAAGTTACCCGATTAAGAGGTAACACATTCTCTCATGATTTTTAGTTTATTTTACATTCTACACTCCCTATACTCTTATTATTTTATGATTAAATAAAAACAATAGTATCCTTAGTATACTAGTATGTTTTTATGATATTTTCTTAACCTAAACTTACACACATCTCCATTTAATGGGCAACGAACATATTGTTTCTCTCTACGGCGAACTACTGCCTCACGAAATGATGATTGTTCCATTTTCTCCTACCACCTCTCATGGTGGCCATTATGATGGAAAATATATTTATATATTATATATATTATATTTATATTTTCTCTATGATTTTTTAATTTTTATTTATAACATACCTTTATGTTTTTTATATTTTGTAAATATGATAATTTCTTTAGAGGAAGTGTGGATTACCTCGCCCCCTCAAAGCGATATGAATCATTAATTCTATACATGGAATGTATAAATGATGGTTTTATTAAACCTATAAGACATATATGACATTAATATAAGATTGGTATTGTAATATGAATTTATACCATTTAATTATTATTCTTCTATTATGACAAAGAAATGAAAGTAGCATTCATGCGTACGTACAACCTACCATATCCATGAACGGTAAATTTCATTTTATATCTCCAAATTTTATGGATTATAATAAATAAATATATAATAGATATATATAATATTTAAAACATGAATACTATTCTAGAGATGATAGAATTTTGAACACACAGACAATTTACATCAAAACAAGTTCAATTTTGTCTCAAGTACCCAATATCGACAAAACATCTGATATGAACTTAAATAGTTTTGTAATTTTTATAGTGAACTCCAGGATCACAATGATAAATTTGTATAAGTGAAGAAACATTTTATTAAAATGGAATAATACTTTGAAAATTTATCTATATATGCCTCATACCGTGTGAAGTTTGTGGAAGAGTTTAGAGATATGACTGATTATCATAATGAGTAAGTAAAGGTTTTGAAAGGAAAGGTTCAAAATTTGGATTTGGAAAATAGTAGACTATAAACTTGTGAAGATGATATTTTACTTTTGAAGGAGTAAAATAAAAATATTTTTGAAGAAGTTGAAAGACTAAAGTCAGAAGTTTGAAAGCAAGAAGTGATGGACGACCATATTGTGTAGCTTCATTCATTGGTCTAAGAAGCTTAGAAGGATTATGATGAATTTATAAAGATGAAGGCAATCTTAGAGAAGTTGACAAAGAAAGAATGAAATTTTACATTTGAACTCTTAATGTAATATTTTAAAACATTTTGAATGGATATGAATAAATCTTTATCTATATTTATTGTGTTTGAATGGATTCCAATTTTGATTGGATGTATGATTTTTCTTTTATATTTTGAATGATTAGTTAATTAATATATAATTTTTCAGTATATTATTAATTTTCTAAAATTTCATGCGAAAACATACTTTCCCTATTATTTTTTAAAATCAAAAAGTGGGAGATGTTTTAAGAAGTTATGTTTAAGGGGTAAGATATGTTTAAGGGGGAGAAGTATTTGAGAAGTTCTAAAAGGGGAGAATATTTTAAAAAATAAGAGAATCTAATGTATTAATAATTTAAATCTGATTATACAGAAGTTATAAACTTATGGGGAGTTAAGATATGAAGTATATCTTTAAAGTTATTAAAATAAAAAAGGGATGTGAGTTTTTCAAAGTTATTAGTTTTCCATTTTAAGTGTTGTGTTTTTTTCTTTGCAAAAAGGAGGAGATTATTTAGTAAAAATTATTACTTTATACTTTTCCTTTTTTTAGTTTTGTAAATCACAAACACATTTTTAAAACAACATTTTACTAACTTTATATTTTCTAATTGTTTTAGTATGTTTTTTTAGAAAACATTCTTTTATACCAAATGAATAAATAGTTCTAATATAATACAAATATAAAATTATATTATCCAGTCCGATCCATAAAAATAAAGTTATGTAAAGTACATCGGACCAACCTATGATATGACCAGTGGTTAGAATTATGTCTTGTCTATTATACTAAAAAAAATTATGACCATTATACTAGCATTGGTACTAATACATCAGACTAACCTTTATTCAGTTAATCAACTTGATAAATAATAAGGAAGTCAATCAGACTATCCAAAGTTTATAATAAGAGTTTATAGATTTATTTATTTATTAAATATAAAAGAATGTTTTCTAAAAAAACATACTAAAGCACTTGGGAAATATAAAGTTATTAAAATATTTTTTTAATAAAGTGTTAGTGATTTCCAAAAATAAGGAATGGAAAAGTATAAATTAATACTTTCAACTCAAGAAATACTACCAAATGGAATCCTTGATTAGGAATTGGTCTAACCATGGGTAGTATAGAATATAGAAAGATATTGTCCCAAACTATTTTTCAGTCTAACTATTTGAGTTAATGATAACTTGTATATGGTGTTGTATATTATCTGCTAATATGATCAGGTTTGTTAATGATAACTACCATATGGAATCTCCAAATATTTATCAGTTTAAAAATGGTTTGAATTGACAGTTATTATTATGATATCATAGACAACTAGTTAGTCTAACCATGGATGATGAAGATGAATATAAGATGGTGATTTAGACTAACTATTGATCAAGACTATGGATCACAATGAATTAAATGGAAAAAATCGGACACAGGAGGGGAGAATCATGAAATACCATAGTTAATAAAGAAATAAGTCGATTGGTGGATCATGAAATATTGTTATATGGAAAATCTTAAGGAATTGCAATGTCTATACTAGGGTTTTTAAAATTTTTTATCCCCATTGATGTTAAGCATCACCTCACAGGCATAACAGTCTATATCAAATTCAATACACCAACACATAAATAATTGGAACACATAGTATATACCATTGATCTTAGCTAGTATCTCACATATCCCATGAATATTAAATCATGAATCTAAAACCTAGGGACTTGTCATTCATTAAAGTGTATCATTTTAATATAATGCACTACACCACTAATTTATTTTCAAATAAATTTCTCTATGATTTAATCATAAAGGATCCACCCCTTCTCATTATACCTTAGTTGATTGGAAATACCATTGTTCATATATCAATATATCTTCAAAAAATCCATAATGATAAATATATTCCAAGTATTTCCCAATGAAACCAAACCCAGTGACTGTAGGGACACCCATCTCATAGGATATCACTTATCTGACATTAATTTAGAGATTTAGACAATACCATTCAATTAATACTAGGACATAAATCAATGTCCAATCCCTATGGTAAATGATGTATCCCATATAAAGGGTACTATAGTCTCATAGAGTCCCATCACTCAATTATTAGTATTTAGGGATTAATGATTCTTTGACATTTTACAAATGCAATTTCATTTCTTGGGTTTTCCGTGGCCCATATAAAGTAATCCCATTACTGGTTCGTATAAATATTTTATCTTGTTAGATTCCTAATAAAAAGTGGAAGGAAACTTTTATGGTACTTGATTATACATATTCACTCATATTTTCGTTATTTGGAAACCACTAATCCTTTTGTTACACTCTAGATAAGAAACCATGAATCCCTTCCATGTTGAAGTTATACCTCGCTAATAATAAACCGTTATTTAATAATTAAGGTTCTAAATACATCTCACCTACTAGTATATATAGAAATACTACACTACTATATTTTATCAGTGACTAGTAAAGGAATCTATTTGATCCCTACCTTTACACATTTCCATAACCCTACAAGTAGTACCCATTCATTACAACTAAATATCAAATGGCATATGATATGTATTTTGTATCCTATCAAGGGTGTATTACTAATCAAAGAAACATATTCCGATTCTAATCTATATACCAATAATTATTATCCTTCAAATCATGACACCCAATACATGTTTTATCAAAGATACACACTAATAGAAATTAGAATACACTATTGGAAACATAGGCTATCCAAATCTTATTTCCATTTAAAATATATTTTAATTAGTTAATTTTCTTAACATTATATATCATATGGTTAAAAATTATTTTCCTTTATTATAAAATAGTAACATAATCATCAAAATTACTCACACTCGATAATACAAGTTCCATTTGGTCATGACTAAAAAATAGATACTACCATGCTTGCAACTACATTTTCAAAATAGATTCAGTTTTTAATCACTAATTAGAAGATAAGAATGTGATATCTATTAATATATTAACAAGGAATATATATATATATATATATATATATATATATATATATTTTGAGTAATCATGAGATATGAGTTTAAAGACCAACTCATACCCCCTAAAAATTTATTAAAAAATAAAAAGTGTATAGTAAAAAGCACGAGGTGCAACATCTTTTAACCAACATGATATAAAATGAAAATAGACCATAAATTACCTAAGAAATATTCAAAGGATGATCAAGAAATTAAATTTAGATTTTGAATGTAATCATTTACATACCTTATCAGCATTGAGAGAAGCCACTCCATATAGACTCCAAACTCCTCATAAGCATAGATCTCAAATCCTTTGGATCCTTCAAATCTGCAGTGGGTTGCACATTTATTTTGAATTTGTATCCTCTCTATAAGACAAATAAATTTTAGGCTAACAATATATTCTTGAAAAATCTCCATTAAACAAATAAGAATTAGACTTCAAAAATCTAGACATATCATATAATTATCCCAAAAACAATGTAAACCAAACTACAATTGTGATCCCACACAACACCAAGTTAGAAAGTTGTTATCAAAGGTCATAAAAATTCTATTTGACAAATAACATAAGCATACCCACTATTATCATCCCATAATTGTGAGATTTTAGATTCTAATTTCTCTCAGATTCACAGTAAACTTCAACAAAAACACATTAACATTTATAGGGAGTCAAAACCATATAAATATCTTACACTACTAATCAGATAATATAAATTTCACATTAAAAAACCCCTTTAAAAATATGAAATAGATCCATTTGAAAATATATTAAACAAAAATCCCTTCCCATATAGGAGAAAATAATAGGATGACATCCACAAAACAACTACACTAATACATGAAGAATAAGAACACATTACAAGACACAAATCTCAGTTTTCATCCATAGTAATTGACATATAGACTTCAAATGAGATTAACATCAAAGTCAATTATAAAATACTTCAATAAAAATGAATAATGTGTATGAGAGTACCCTCTACACAGACATCATGTCATGTATCCATTAACACAACTAAAAGTTTCTTCCCCCATTTAAATTAAAGTCCTTGATAAATATAAAAAATTCCATGGGAAGCCATCTACCACCTACAAGAGAAAATTTTAATCCAAAACAAGCCTACCTAGGTGTCATCCCAACCAAAAAATCAATAATTGAAATGTATAGGCCAATGAAAATTAGTATCAGTCCTTTATATCTATTTAAAAATGCTTAAATACACAATCATTTCAAGTTCATTGGATTTGTAACAAGTAGATCCAAACAAAAAATCATGACCAATAATAGTACAAGAAAGATCCAAAACTCATCAGAATTGAAAGAAGGAAGTCCATGTAGACTAAATCCATTAGTTTAACATAGAATTAATCTTATTTATTGTGTATTTATCATTCAAACAAAGTGACAGAATCAAAAACATGAGAAAGGATTAACATAGCCAAAGTAAATAAAACCAAAAGGTAGAATATGAAAAAATGAATCTAGTTTAATGTTTTAGACCTATAAAATAATAATAAAATTAATGGTTTCTAGAAGAGATGAAGGACTTGGAACTCACCAATTTTATATTCAAGAATAATGGAATTAAAAAAGAAAGTTATGTGAGACTATTGTGGCTAGGGAAGAAAACTAAAGGCCTCTTACTGGTAGGGTTCAATCTGGGTGGGAGTGAAATGGAAGGAGGGAGGCTGCGTGATTGGGTAAAGTGGGAAATATTTTACCAATGGTTTTTTTAAAACCATTGGTATAGACTTACTATATACCAAGGGTTTTAAATAACCATTGGTATATCCAAATGTATACCAATGGTTTTACTATAACCATTGTTATACCCATCTCTTAAACAACCTACACCGAAAGTTTATGTAAACCATTGGTATAGATCCACTGGTATAGGTCCACTTTCTAGTAGTGATAAAAATATAAGAAATGGGTAACAAATATTTACATGTTTTGGATTTAAGTTTTACAACTACAAGAGAACACTACCACTTCCTTTAATTTCATAGAAGTTATAGGATTACAATCACAATTGACAAATCTTCCAATTATATTACTAATAAATCACATCATTAAAAATGGTACCACCCCACCTTTATAGTGGGTCCTATTCAATAAACTAGTTCCACCACCTCCCAACATTTATGGGGGACCCACTGTTTTCCTTGGTCACCTTTAATCACTAATAGACACCTCTTCCTTGACCGCTAACTTATGATGAATTGAGAAAGTTACCCTTATGTATAATTATAATGAACTCTTATGTAATTACTTTGTTGAATATGGCATAAAATTTTATGTATCATCATCATATGAATTTATGTTTTTCATAAATTCCACTTATCCATCTCTCGGGCCATAAACATTTTCACAAAAGGTTTTAGAACATAAATTTCAGACCATTACCTCCACTAGAATTCCACTATCATGAGTCAACTCTAGGCCAAATCATAAGTTCCATAGTTTCTCTTACCAAATGCAGTGAATTAGAACTTTATAGAGACTTCACATTTCAAAAAAATATCCCACTCAAAGAATGCTTAAAATAAAACATGTTAACCACCAACAATTAGAAAAACCCAATCAAGCTAACTTCCATAGTAAAAATAGAATCTCCATCCCACCATTTGGTCTCCCTAGTACCACTGAGGCATAATGATTCCTTATATTTCCATGGATTAAATACTTAGTGAACATATTAGTTAGATTCTAGATTTTATTGATCTTATATATCTCCAACACCTCATTCTCCATAATCTTTAGGATGAAGTGATATTTCAGGTCAATGTGATTTGTGTGTGAGTGAAACACCAGATTCTTAGCTAAATGAATTTCACTCTGACAGTCATAGAATAACAATACACCCTCCTGAATTATTTTGAGTTCCTCCAAAAAACACTTAATCCAAATGAAGATTCACATAGTCTTTCATTACCTTTAGAATTATTTTTCTCAAGAAGAGTCAAATTTCCAATCATTTCCTCAAATGAAGGTAAACTGTTCTCATCTTATGATGAAATAACTTTTTCTTACTAAAAAGAATTTTAAATAAAGTCATAATCTAAATTAACATGATAATTTTCATTTAATGTAAAATTAGTAGGACATTTAGCAGATACCTTACCCATATATCATTGATTGGTCTTTGGAATATCATCATAGAAACCAACATTGACTTCTTTTGAGTTCTTATAAAAAAAATTGATCCAAATCAGTTCTTTCACTACTTATATGATGACCATATATTCTACTTCTATTGTGGATAGTTCCACAACCAGCTATAACCTTGATATCCATCTTATTATTGTTCCTACAAATGTAAACACAAAACCCATGGTACTCTTTTGTGTTTCTATATGTCCTCCAAATTCCACATCCACATAACCCCGAAACAGGTTGTCCATTATGAAATAAAATGATACATCTTTTGAACCTTTGAAATATTTAATATTATACTTCACATATTATAAGTTTTCTTTTCCCAAAGTCACCACAAATTGACTGAAAAATCCCACTGCAAATGAAATGTTCAGCCTTGTAGATACAATAGTGTACATCAAGATACTTAATGCTAATGAAAATATAACTTTCACCATATATTTATCCATATATTTTATTTTTAGTGTCATTCCATTTAGAATGAATAACACCTTTATCTGATTTATGAGTATGCAACTCTCATAACTTACAAACTATGGGTAATTGAGATTTAGTATATCCTTTGTTTTCTCTTTATCTATCATGGTATTTTCATGATCACAAAAACTTACCTATGTTTATAACATTCTGAATTTAAGTGATTTTTAGTGTGTTTATTAAAAGAAAATAATTGTAATACATGGAATATTTAAGATCTTTTGAAGTCTTGTTGAAGGATTAAACTTATCTCTTTCCCTCCTTCAAAAACTTGGAGAAAACTTAAAAGTTCCTTATAAGGTATTGAAGTGAAATGTAGGTGGCCATGGTTTAAGAGGAAGTTGTGTAGACACCACCAACTACTCAATACCATGGTGGAAGAAACAACAGTTCTCCATAACTCTCATCGGCTAGCTAGTTGAGGAACACCAGCCCTCTAGTGGCTCTACCAGGTGTGAAACATTCTGTTCAAAGGCCACCATCCAACTTTTGGCCAGTAGAGGCTAGCCGATGATGATTTTCCAGAAGGTCTGAGTTCCAGAAAGCCCATCGACTACCCAGTGGTGGCTACCAGGTGTCCAGTAGCATCAAAACAGCCTATCTGAGACCTAAATTTAATGGATTCAATTTCTTTTGAATATGGTCTTCCATAGTTTCTTGACCCTAAAAAATTATAGAATCTTCCTATGCCTGTTGGAGCATATAAAAGGAGTCTCTTGACCTCTTTGAAGATATATCTTTCTTTCCAACCATACTCTTGATCTGAATCAATAATGAAGTGCTAGAATTATCCAACTTCTCAAAGATCACTCTAAAGTTATAAATCTCTCAAGGATCTCATCCATTCTATCAAATCACTCATCCTCTATTATAATTATTTCATCTAAGAGATTTTTGAACGGTTTGTAATGGGTTTTACTAAATAAAACATCTCTCTTATCAACAACCTTTCTCTAATGGTTCTCACTTCGCAAAAGTGAGGGACAAGTTCCTTTGCTACCAATAAATCTCAAGAGGGTGTTTAAAAACCATAATTTCTAGGGATGATTTTCTTTATCAGTACTATGATTAGGATATTTATACTATTGACCTCTCAAGTTGAGGGGTGGAGATGTAGGGGAACACATCATACTATTGTCAAAATCCTTATCAATTGTGTTTGTCTTATCTTTACTATTTCCAAATTGATTCATTTATCATTGATTCACATAATTTCATAAATTTAGTTCGATTGTTTCTATGAATAAATTAGTTTTATATTATCTTTATAAAATCAAATTGGATTTATCAACTACCTCTTAATCGATTTCCCATTTTTTTATTTATTTATTCTTTAAAATTTTAAAATGAAAAATTAACCCCCATACTTCTATATTTCCTTGAACAATAATTGGTATTAGAGGAATGATTTTATTTTTATATAAAATTTATTATTTTCAAAATTTTCTTTCAATTTTTTTTTCAAATCCTAACTTATTTCAAATCTTGATTTTATTATGGCATCTAATTCCAATTCACACGCGCCTATTTTTGATGGCACTGATTACACTTATTGGAAGAATCAAAATTTATCTTTCCTTGGTAGTATTAGTTATCCCATTTTGAAAATGGTAATGCATGAGTATGTTATCACTATAAAATCTGAAAAAATAGATTCCCAAAGATATTAAGAATTTTGAAATTAATAAAAAAATCTATGAATTCCTTGCATTGTGATCTTGATTGAAATGATTTCAATCATGTTTCTTTTTGTAAAACTACTAATGAAATTTGGAAATTATTATAAGTAATACATGAAGTCACAAATAAAGTAAAGGACACTATACTGGATATGTTTCATCAAGATTTTTAAAGTTTCACTATTCATGCTAATATATATATTACAAGTATGTTTATGAGATTTACTGACATCTTCAATGATAGAAAGTCCCCTAGTGATGAATTATCTACAGAAACACTCATAAATAAAATATTATGGGTGTTATACCTAGCTCATGGTATCCTTAAGTGATAATAATCCAAGAAGACAAAGATACAAAAAATATGGCAGTTGAGTAACTCATCGACACCTTAATGACATATGAAATAATGATGAATCGACAAGTGAAAAAGGAGGAAAATGAATCCCAAGAAGTCAAGAAAACCATCACATTCAAATATTCCAATGATTAAAAATCTATAGGTGAGGTTTTAATCTATTCTCTTCTTACAAAAAACATGCTCAATTTCTTCCAAAATAAGAACTTCCAAAAGTGATCTAAAAAGTCAAATCAAAAGATAGAACTTGAAGTGACATGATACAAATGTAAAAATAAAGGTCACATAAATATGAAGTGCCCTGTCTATATGAAGAACCACACAGAAAAAACACGGTGAAAAAGAATTTCAAATTCACTATGTGGAGTTCAAGTAATGAATCTATCGATTCAAATTCATCATTCACTTCAAGTGACTCGATATTGAAGTTCCTTATATAACATGTTGATGAAGGAATCAAGGTTAGTACCCCTCTTCCTATTTCCTCCTCATTTTATTCTCATACTTCTCCTTCTCTCTATTCTTATTCATACTCCTCTGATCACCTAAATTATGAAGACCTAAAATATTATCCAATTCAAATTGAAAATGGTTTTCACTAACTCTCATATTTATACTTATAAATCAAAAAGAAATATAAGCACGTCATTCAATAAAAATAAATTCTACAAAAAGAAAAGGATATTATCTTCAAAGAAAATTAAAATCTATCCATGAAAATAAAAAATCAACTAGATTTTGATAAACTTGAATCTACTATTAAAGAAATCAAAAATTATCTATTTAAATTCACTCAAGGTGATGAAAATTAAAAACAAATTGCGATATAAAAAACATGGAAAATAACGGGTCAACTTTGGTTTATCCAATCATGTAAGAACCTCTAATAATCAATCAAAAAATTATTTTTTAAAAGGATAATCATGACATAAATTTTTTAATTACTAAAAAATAATCAATTATCTAATCTATGAATGTGAATGTAAAAATTAACAATATGGGAGATCAAATTTAATCCATATTTTTTTTTTCAATTTTTCAAAAATAAAAACTCACACCAAACAAATATAGATTCCAAAATATTTATTGGATTACATAAGTAGACCCAAGTTTTCATGGGTAAGAGAACCTTGAATCATTAAATTTTGTAGGAAAAGTATCTTTTGAGAAAAAAAACAAGACACAATTTGGTACTTATATAGTAGTTTCTCAAGAAACATGTGTGGTGACCTCTTCAAATTTAATAAAATAGATAAACTTAAAGGAGGTAATTTCAGTTTTGATGATAATTATAAGTGTAAGATAATAAGTAAAGGTACCATTGGTTTTTCTAACTCAACCTTTATAAAAAATATTTCATTAATAAAAGGATTAAAACACAATTTACTAAGATTAATTCAATTGTGTGATATCAGTTTTAAAATATCTTTCAAAAATGATTTTTAAAAGTTTTTAACAAAAAAGGAAAACTTTTATTTACAAATTAAATATTTCAAATTATTTATACAATTGATTTAAAAACTCTTTCTATCCAAAACTTTAAATTTTTTAGTGCACAACTGAGTAATACATGGATTTGGCATAGATTCCTTGGTCATTTTAGAAAATAGTATCTTGTAAAACTCAACTATTATCAACTAGTACGAGATATTATCAAATTTCATTTTAATGATGTCATGGTTTTTGAATCATTCCAATATGGTATAAAACAATTTTTTTGTAAATATAAAAAAAGGATTTACCCTTAAAAAGATTTTAAATTAATTCATCTTGACATTTTTAGCCCTTCTCAAATTGAATGTCTATAAGAAAAATCATATACTCTCATAATTGTTGATGAATTTATAAGATTTACACGGGCATATTTATTAACTCAAAAAATCAAATCTTGAAAAGCCTTTGTCAAGTTTTCAAAAAAGGTTAAAAATTAAAAATATTTTAGTTTTTTTATTTGTAGTGATCATGGTGGATAATTAGATGAAAATGAATTTAATGATTTGTGATATATTCAAGGATATAATCATTATTTTTCTTATAATCAAACACCTCAACAAAATGGGGTAATAAAGAGGAAAAATCAAACAATCCAATAAATTACTTGAACTATTTTAAATGAATTTTATTTTTTGAAATACTTTTGGGTCAAGACTATGAATACTTCATTCTATATCATTAAACTTGTTCTCATAATACATTTTCTTAAAAAACCCTTTATGAACATTGGATTAATAAAGAACCTAAAGTGGTATTTTTAGAGTTTTTGATTTCAAATGTTTTATTTTAAACACTAAAGACAATATTGGTAAATTTTATTCTAAATTAATGAAGTTATATTCTATGGGTACTCTAACTCAATAAAGGATTACCATGTCTTTAAAAAAATCACTAAAATGGTTGAATAATCAATCCATGTTGTGTTTGATGATTTTTTTCCAAAATATCCTTCTCAAAATGTTTTTGAAAATTCTATTTTAATTGAATCCTTTCAAACTAAATAAGTTGAAGAATAATAATAAAATTATCCAAATTATCTTCCTAAAGTTTTCAAAAAATATAAAGACCATTCCCTTGAAAATTATATTATAGATTTATAATTAGGGACTCATACTCATAGATTAGTTTTAAATGAAGTTGAACACCTGCCCTTTATTTCTCACCTTGAACCCCAAAACCTTAACAATGTCCTTAATAATTGAAATTGGGTACTTTCCATACAAGAGGAACTAAATCAATTCACTTGAAATGGTGTATGGAATCCTATGAAAAGAGCTAGTGATCATTAAATTTTAAGATTTAAATGGGTTTTCATAAATAATTAAGATGATTATGGAAATATTAATAGAAATAAAGCTCATATAGTTGTCCAAGGTAGTAACCAAGAAAAATGAATCAAATATGGTGAAACCTTTGATCGAGTCACATGGTTAGAATCTATTAGAATATTGTTGGAATTTTTCTCTCATATATATTTAAAAACATTTCAAATAGATTTCAAATGTTCTTTTATAAAAGGTTTTATTTCAAAAAATTCTTTTGTGGAACAACAACCTGGTTTTGAAAATTATAGTTTTCCAAATTCTATTTTTAAACTATCAAAATATATTTATGGTTTGAAAAAATCACCTCAGGCTTGGTATGAACACCTTTCAAATTATCTTCTTTCAAAAGGTTTTAAAATGGGAAAATTTTATTCATATCTATTTTTAAAACACATATCAAATGATTTATTACTCATTCAAATTTATATTGATGATGTGATTTTCAGATCTATCAATGAAAATATTTGTTTTCAATTTTATGATTTAATGAAAAATGAATTTGAGATGAGATTTATGGGAGAACTCAAATTCTTTATCAGATGTGAAATTTCTCAAATAAATTATGGTATCTTTTTAAACTAAGGAAAATACACCAATGAACTCTTAAAGTGATTTAGAATGGATCATGCTAAGGAAATTATCATTCCCATGAATATAAATTATAAGTTAATGTTGGATGAAGCTGGTAAAATGATAGACAACAATATTTATAGAAATATAATTGGTAGTCTACTTTACCTTAATACGACACAACCTAATATCATATTCAGTGTCTATATTTGTGCTCATTTTCAATAAAATCCAATGGAATCATATTTTAAATCCATACAAAGGATTTATAATTATTTAAAAGAAACAAAACATATTGGTTTATTTTATCAAAAAAAATAACTTCTTTTGAAGTAACTTATTTTTTTGATGTTGATTTCATAGTATTCCCATTAGATAAGAAAAGTACTAGTGGAACTTTCCATGTGCTAGGAAGATCCATTGTATCATAGAGTAGTAAGAAGCAAAACTCAGTTTATCTTTCTACAACCAAAGTGAAATACATTGTCACTGGGAGTTTTTGTGCCCAAATCCTACAAATGTTACACACTCTCTTGTATTTCAGGATAAAATTTGACCATATTTATATCAAGTGTGATAATATTAGTGCCATAAATATCTCAAAAAATCTAATACCACTCTGTCATGACCCCTCCCTCTAAAGATACCATAATGCGGGGAGAGTGATAATGACCCCTGAGTCCAGCATCTAGTAGGCCCCAAGTTGGTGACTAGCATCAAGGGTGTAAAAATATCACAATATGGGAGGCATTACCCTTTATAAAAAAATAAGACTAGCAGATAGAATGAATCATCCACAATAACTCCGAGACATAATATAAAATAGAAATCCAAACTATCCCACACGAATGTATAAATATAACTAATATTGAAAAAAGTCTCCAAGAAAATACCCAAAAGTAAATTTAAAGAAATGATAGAAAAACTATCAAGTATTAAAGCTAGTAAGTTTCAACACAGTCTATGAAATCCTCCTGAAAACCTGAAAATATTTTTATATACCTACAAGTGTACTTAGTAGGAAAACCAAAGTCTCTCATTCACATGTGAAAAAAGTATACTAATGAACATGCGAGAGAAAATCAGAACCAAAAAACACCTAAACAGGTATACTAACCATCCCAACCTCACCAAGGCACACTCACCAAATAACACAATACATGTAATATAATATGATGTAAATCACATCGATGATAAGGAACACTACACCACTTTCCCACTGATTATCCACTCTCACACCCCAATGGAAGACATCCTGACACTCCCACCTCTTCCAAATATACCACATCACATCCCTCCCGTGCACATTTGGGACTCACAACACATCCTTCCCATACATACCTGGGTGTCACCACACATCCCATCTACACACACCTGGGCCTCACAACACATCTCACCCGCACACACCTAGTCCTTACAACACGTCACATCTCATCCCCAAGACACCTAGTAAAGCACCTCATAACTCATCCTAAAGACACCTGGGACACCATATCACAAATCATCTCAAATAATTCTAGGATACCACATCTCATCACATCCTGTTGAAGGAATCTTGGGCCATCATCACCTGAAAGAGGGAGCAAGGAAGAGTGGGTGTCCAACCATCCATCCTCCCACTGGGATATTAGGAAAGATAACCCCCGTGCGACTCTGTGGGTGTTTGGAACATAGTGATCAACATGGGTGGGGTGCATATAGAAATCAAAAGGTAAATACTAGTGTATATATATAATATCAAACACTCAATACCAACCTATTGGTTCTCAAACAAAAAAAAAACAACTCATAACACCATCACCTTTCCTGACACCTCTAAATGCATTTATTAGTATCTACAATAGTTATTTCAGAAGGTGAAGAGCCCTGATAAGTGGCTTCACATTTCCTCTACATTTAACACCTATTCATTTTATTATTTAGCATCAACCACCTTTAATCACAAAAACCATCATAAAATGTTCTATTGAAAAATTTTCATACCATTAACCAAACTAACCCATTCCATTTTGACTATAATTTAACATTAATTCATTTACTCCACCACTACTTAGGCATCTAGCATAAGTAAACCACATATAAAAAGCAACTAGTCATTCCTAATAAACTCACCATGCCACCCCACAAGCATGGAAAAAAACCACCACTTAACTACCCCAAAAGCATGGCCCAAAAACCATCAGCCCCATAAGACCCAACCACACATCTCTATCCCAAAATAATGACCACACACATCACAACACATCAAGATCATTTTTTTTCAGATTTAAAAAGGGTCTTTTATCACATTCCACAGTATTTTAGAGATGTTATCACACAATTCATAATCCTAGGGAAACCAATTTATTATCCAACTATAAGTAATTAAAAAATTTCTATTTTAGGGTGATATAAAAATAATAAAAACCAAATAATAAAACAAAACACATAAATATAGTGTAAACAAATCCCCCAATGGCCAAAATTTTTAGCGGGGCATTAGGCTCGTATAATCCAAAATATCACAATAATATCAAAGCTGTAAAATCATGCGAAACAAACCCCTTTACCATTAAATTTCAAACCAACCAATTATTTATCCTTAATTAAGCTAGGACAACCATAACCCATAGGTAAACAAAAACAAACCAATCTCACATGATACACAATAAAGTGAGATGAGGGAAATCCCACCTTAAAGAATATTTTTAACTCCCTACGCACCACAGGGTGAAGAAGAACGCCCAAAAACCACAACCACACCATGAGAATCACATATAAACCTATATTGAACCAATTATATATCAAAACTAAATCCAAAAACACCCCAAAACCAAAGAAACACCACAGTAGTGGAACCCAAAATAAGAACAGAAGGAAACAGGTGGGAATGAGAGGATAACTCACCACAATTAAAATATGAGATCCCAAGGATCGATCCTTATTGAAGGAAATATAAAAAAACTGGAGGATAAGGTCATTAGATGCTTGGAACGAGAGTAGAACCATTACCTTAGGGTTTGAGAAATAAACTGAGTGGCTGAAACATTTAAAATTGTAAAGCATTAGGAAATTACATGACATGTAATCCCCTTTCACATTGTGTAATCTTGGGATTCCCGATTCTACCAATAAACACGTCACCTTTTTATTATTTAACCTTAAAAATATACACATCATAAACCATCCCTAAATAATCCATGAAACCAACTTTAACGTCATATAATACACTTCACGATGTGTATTTCCTGCAGCTGTTCTACTGCACCTCTAGCTTCCAACAAAAACTCCTAGAACCTTCCCCAAACACCTCAAACACTCAAAATCGGAAAATTAATGGACCAAGAAGGTATATAACATTACATAAGATACCTCTAAAAAAATTATCACCCTTGAGAATCCAAAACCAAGTCCATAAGAAAAATGGTTTCGAATAAACACTCTGCGAGATACCTCTCAAGGATCTCATCATATCTCAAACACCACCACCATCAAAACACACCTAACCAAATGACCACAAACATCTCACACAACCTCATCACCATAAAACCATAACTAAAAACCATATCCTCTCACATAACCACACTTCCACACAACCACCATAACCATATCAACCTCTATGCAGCCCAAACCAACAACTGATACAACCAATGAACCACACCATCCCAAATACACAAATCAAGGAATTATATTCTCCATGTCAAGATATTATCCACTCTAGGTGGAACTAACTCACCCACATTGGTTTAATCACATCATAATTAATGAATCTTGATTAGGAATCAAGTCCTCCCATTTTCATATGTGAGTAATTTATCACACATCATACCACACACATCACAAACCAAGGAAAACAACTCATCTCATAAAACAAGGTTCAAACATTTCATCACAAAAAAACAGAGCAAAGAAAAACTCAAAAAAAATCTAGGTACTAGGAATGAATATGCATATATCACTCCCAAGTAATCTCCTCTAGGACACCATGCCTACACCACACACGAACCAGGGTAATAGTCTATCTTCATAGCACCTTCTCTTGATGGTCTTAGATATCTAATGGTCACTCTACAAACATCACATCGTCCTTGATATCTAACTCTCCCCAGTCAATGACATGGGATTAATCATAAAGATACCGAATAAGCTGAGTGATTTTATAGATGTTGTGGATCCTCTCCAACCATGGTGGCAACACCAAATGGTACACCACTTAGCCAACTCACCCAAACACCTCAAAGGGTCTAACAAACCCAGGAGAAATCTTACTCCCTCTGCCAAAAATCTTTTCCCATGTTGAGGGGAAACCTTCAAGAACATGTGTCCCATAACCTATAAATATAAGGGCATCATTTTTCAATTGGCATAAGAATTTTCTGGTCTGACCCTGCTTTCATCCTCTCACAAACGAGCTGAAATTTCTCTGTCATGCTCTGCACCACTTCAGGACCAAGAATGGATATCTCCCCAACCTCCGTACAACACAATGGAGAAAAACATAGTCTTCCGTACAAAGCCTCAAATAGATCCATGCTAATGGAATAGTGATATCTATTATTATAAGAAAAATACACTAAAGGTAGGTGTCATACCCAAGATCCACCAATGTCCAAGACGCATGCCCGCAATGTATCCTCCAATGTCTGGATAGTTTGTTTTGTCTGACCATCTGTTTGAGGGTGGAAAGAAGTGTTGAGGTATAACTTAGGGCCAAAAACATGCTACAACCCCCTCTAGACTCATGAGGTAAACCTTGTTTCCCGATACTAGACAATGGACCTTAGGACTCCATGAAACCACGCCACCCCATCCACATACTTTTAGATTATAATGTATATGTAGATGGAACAATACAAGAGTTAGGGGGAGCGAATGTTAGGTTTAAAACCTTTTTGTTTTTATCCCTAAAGGATTTATTTTAAAATGATTTAAACAAATTCAATTCACAATAACTCTTAAAGAATTAAAACATTAATCAGACATGGCCTTGGGTCCGGTTATAAAAGTATCATAATTGGGTTGATTGTGATAATGTAATCCATAGGTCATAAATGAAATTAATCATATTCACGATTGATACAATTAAATAGAATAAGAATGTAAAATATCGTAATAACAATGGTTATGATGATTAGATTTAAATACTACAACTATTCAATCATAAAGCATACTTAATCGTATTGAGTAATTAAAAATATCACAATCAGAGTATATTACTAAAGTATAACAATCAGATTGTTTATGATAAAAAAAATGAGAAATAGAAAAATGATAATATAAAATGATTAAATTTTTGTTACAAAGTAGCAAAAATATAAAAGAATACAATTCTTTTAACCCAAAGAGAAGGGTATCTAATAACCTTGGATAAATGTCCCTTGATTTATACTTTCAAGAAAGTCTGTCTTACCCACACTAGGGTAAGCCCTTGATATGATTATCAGATTCTATATTTGTATCCCCAAAAGCCCCCGATTAAGAAGGTAATCGACACCTCTATCTTCCTAGCCTTGGAATCCCTTGATCCATAAATGATCGGTATGTTTTTCTTTTTATCCTTGTAATCCCTTGATCATAATCACTAATGATCATCATCGCACGAAGAAAAACAAATGTATTAAAGATTACAAGTATTTCAAATAAGTTTTTCACAACTTGATCACTTCAAGGTTTTCAAACAAAGAAATTTTTTGCAGAGATCTCATAGAATATCAGTTCTTTCAAAAGTTCTAAGCTTGTCTAAATGACCTGGTATTTATAAGCCTCATCCCAATGGGCATATTTTGGCTCCCACATTTGGATTTCTTCCTAAAATATCAGAGGTACTTGGACACCTGACATTCTAACAGTCACATTTAAATAGAATATAAGACATCATTTTGGTTAGAAAATAAAACATGAAATTGACTGAATTTTATATAATTCCTTTCAAAATGATTAAACAATAATGATAAGACTGATGTTTTTCATAAAGAGAGTGAGTATGATTTAAATCATATCCGATGGAACTCATATCTAGTGAGTATGATTAAAATCTATATCTGGTGAGTATGATTAAAATCATGATGAGCGGTTATGATTGAAAACATAATAGACGATTACGATTGGAAACATAATAGGTGATTACGATTGAAAACATAATAGGTGATTAAGATTGAAACAGTTTAGGCCTAGTTTGATATGAATCATATTAGTTTATAAATTAAACAATTATGGAATGGATTAAATATATAGAGAGAGTTTGTGATTTCAAAAAAAATGTAATAGAACAGTCAAAAAAATTATTTTAACTTAATAATATCCCTATTTTTTGGAAAACACAAACCACGATTAAAAAAAATAGAGAGTTATAAAATTATATAGTTTTTTTTATTTTTAAATGAAGACTTAAATTTATCTCTCTTTGAGTTTTAAAAATATTTTGAATAAAGTTTTAATACGACTAACCTCCCCCTTTGGATATCAAAATCCCAAAGGATCATATTCTAATCCCCCCTTTCTAATACATTCTCCCCTATATAAAACATTCTTCCAATTTATAACACATTATCCCCCTTTGTGATTTACAAAAAATAACAGGGGAGATCCTATAATACCTGAAAAAGGGTCAAAAACAAAATCTAAAAAAAATATATAATTTTATCATCTAGAATAAATGAAAGAACATCTATTCAAACAATAAAAATATTCAATCAAAAGTTTTAGATTTCAAAAAAAATCAGTAACGTTCCATAAAGTAATATAACAAGAGTTTAAAAAGAAATTATTTATTTTTCATAAGGTTGTAAATGACCAAATTCATCTTCTTGAAATCCCTTATATCTTCCATAAATTTATCAAAAGGCTCCTATTGAGCCCGAAACTTCTCTTCCTGATCTGAAAAAAATTATCTTGATTACAAATCTTTTCTTTTTGGAGCCAATAATTATCTTCTTGGTCCTTAATATTATCTTCTTGAGCTTGAACACTTTATTTAAGATTTTCTTCTTGAGCCTGATACTTTTCAGCTTGTACTCTGGTTACCTTCTCTAAGATTTCAACTCTTTTGGTCAGCCAGAGATTTTCAGACTTCAGGTCAAATACTTTATCCTTGAGTTCCTTGTTCTCTCTAGAGTGAGTATATTTTTAAGAAAAGGGATTTTAAAAATCCATCACTTTAGCATTTTTTTTTTCACTTTTCATGTTATTAAAGGTGGTCGAGAGTTCATTTATCAGACTCCTTATATATTCAATATTATTCTCTTGATGCTTGACACCTTTATCGATATTATTCGACCACTTAACAACTTTATTTCAAGCCTTCCTATGTTCCTCATAACATTCTTCAAACACTTTTGAATTCAAATTTGAGTTTTAGGAATCTTTCCATCAAAACTTTGACTAAGTGTGTTCTTTCATTATGACTATTATAAAGAATATCAATCTTTACATCATTTTTTGGAAAATAAGGAATGATATTTTCCATTCTTTTCAATACATGCTCAATATATTAAAATACTTTGATTGATATTATTCTGTCATAATCTATGTCTTCTTCCAAATCAGGAAGCTCACCATAATGAGTTCCTACTACAACATCCTCTATGTTTTTATTCTCATTTTTATCAGGATATTCTTATTATTCTTCATCTGAAACTTGAATCACTTTCTTGGGTTAGGTTTTATGATCAATTTTTTAGAGGATTGGACTCCTAGATATATAAATTTAAATTATTATTCTTCTGAGTATTCCAAGGTAATTTTATTTTAAGGAGGACTTTCACTGCAAACAAATTCTTATTTATTTTCATTATCTTCTTCTTTTTCTTATTCTTCTTCTTTTTCTTCTTCTTGATCTCGGCTTCAATCCTTCTCTTTTTGTTCATAAATGTATTCATAAATCTTACATTGGTCACTATCTTTAGATTCTTCTTGTAAAACTTCTTAACTAATAGTTTTTGGAGATGATTATTTTCCAAGTATTTGTTTTCCTTTCTCTTTAATAGATGGAATAGATTGTATTTGTTTAACAACTTCTTTTAAAACAATACCAAAACTATATTTATCAAAAAAATTCAATAGTTTATTGATATCAATGGCCTCAACCTTTCTCTTCTTCATTATCTTTTTATTATCTTCCTCCTTGAGGATTTCTTGGGTACCATTTTTTTGGGAAAGAGCCTTAGTAGGTTCAAGATTGAATTGGGGTTCACCCTCTTTCCTTTCTGATTTTTTCTTTCTCCATTCATATAACGAATCATACTTTACATACATTGATATTAATTAAAACTTAAAAATTATTCATTATAAAATATAACAAATTCAAAATAAGACCGTATAGATATAATGTCTTTAGAAAATGGGAAACATAATCAACTAGTTCATCAGACATCTTTATTATCTCCCACTTATTTTTTCATAATTAGACCCCTTTTTGACATATCTTACTTAATACCCTTCTTCATGACCAGGAGAAAAGAAACATATGAAAGGGTGAACTCATACGCTCAATAAGGGTAAACAAGTGAGATATTAACCATATCACAATCATAAGACATAAGAACATAACATTTGAAAATCTTATCCTGCATATGAAAGATAGTAATATCATACCATGGGATAAATCATAAAATCTCATAAGAATAAAGGAACGTAATACCAAAAGTCATAACATAAGATATGAATTTTGTGGGATATAAATAAGTATATAAAATCATTTCATATTAGTCAAGGATCATTTCTAAGACCATGATAGTGGACAAACTCCATTACTAAACTGAGTTCACCCCTCATTCTAGCCTTGTATTACTAAACTGAGATCATTTTCTATTCCAGGTATGTCTATCTCATGAGATATAAATCTTTACCCAATTAATTGGAGTTATGTATAGGTCCCACCCATCTCATAATGAAATTATTCTGACATGTGCCAGAAAAACATAAATCATTCATCATAACATGACCCAAGGAATAAAATGGGTTTCTTAAACATCATTCCATCATAACATAATCAATGTAAAACAAATGGATTTCATAAATATAATTCTATAAAAAACATAATAAAATCATAGGAACAATAAGGATATTATAATTGAAATATAACCCTATTAAACGATTCCATCTTAAATGGAAAATAATTTTTACATAACACTTGAAATTAATTCTTGAGGAAAATATCTTTTCTTCTTTAAAAACATTTTCTTTTCTCAAAATGCTGTGCAATTTTAAAAGAAAAGGATTTATTTGAAAATAAACTTGAAATAATGTAGAGTAAGCTTCATGTAAATAAGGTGTTATGAAAATGTAAAAATCTATTCATGCCGTATAAGTTAAAAAACATTATCCTTGTACTTTTTCCAAAAAAGTCAAAAAGTACCTCGTATCGAATAACAACAAAAGATTTCTTTAATACCATTTAATAAAAATTCACCAATGTGTAAAATTGAATTTAAAAAATTATATAAGAATATAAAGAATATTACATATTTAGGAAACATGGACATGGATGATAAATATACCCTAATAAATACTTACAAATAAACAATCTCAGATAATAATGAGATTGCAAAATTATCCCTTACCTTAGGTCCGATTTACTTTGTATGTATCCAAAACTCCTTTATAATGATTTAAATAATGTCATATACTTATTTTAGAATCATATTAATTTTTATGATATCATATGTGATCATATTATCATTCGTTTGTTAATAACATTTCATTATTACTTGTTATTCGGGTATTAACTTCTTCTTTTGTTTATGCATGTTTTGTCAAATAAGTTCTGGTTCTCCTTCATAGGTCATAGTTATATCATTAAAAAATGATAATATAATTATATATATCATATTTATTCATTTCATACATTTATATAATAATTATTTAATGAATATCATGTATAATGAATCGAATCACATCATGGAGATGGTAGGCCATATGTATGCACGAGTGACGATATCATTCCCATAATTGTTGAATGTAATTGAAGTGAATAGTATATAATATTTCATAATTAATATCATGATATAATAATCATTTATATTTATTATTTCCATCATTATACCCATCCAAGTAAATTGGTGGTGAAAAACAGATTACACCACAATGTGGAGACGATAAGCCGTACGTACGCATGCGTGGTGATTTCATTTTTCGTAGGATGGATAGAAAGTGGAATATTATTGTTCCATAATAATAATAATATCTTATTAAATAAGTTATAATAAAGTTATTACTTTATAATGAATCAATTCATGAAGAGGAAGTAGAATAATAAAGAAGTTTGAAAGAATCGGTAGAGGAGATTACCTCTTCTTCGATGTGCTTCCTCTAAATCTTCTCTTAGGGCACTAGAGTTGGTCTTTAAAGAAGAAGAAAACATCTAAAATGTGATTAGGTAATTTTATAAGGGAAAATGGTAGGTTATGTATGATATTTATGGCTCAAAGTGAAGTGAATATGTGAGGGAGGAGGTGCCCTTTTATAATTGAGATGAGGGGCACTTTTGGGATCTCCAAAAATATTAATTTATAATAAAATAAAACCCCATAAAAAAACGTTAAAAATGTTAAAATTTCAAAGATGATATGAAACAGGGTTGGAATATCATCAAACAATAGATTTTAGACAAGTTTTTCTATCAATTTAAACCTTATCATTTTAATTAACATTTAGTTATTCTGTTTATTTTTTGACTAGGGTAAAAAATATTTCAATATTAAAAGGGTGAAATATTTACTTATTTGATGTCAATTAGACCATAAATAAATATGTAACGACACGAATCCGGAGCCCCTCCACTGGTGCCCCGCACCCGGTTCTCCACATGACCTCAAGCACATTTCCCCAAATGCCAGAGGCTACCCACTAGCAGCGAGGGCCTTGGTGAGTCGGTGGGGGAAAGTATGCCCTCATTTGGTAAAGTATATAGCGGAAGAACAACCGAACACAATAGCAGAAACAATAAACAACATACACATCTGAACTGAACAATGGAAGCAATGGATAAAATAATAATGATGCAACATGGTACATATGTCTATGGAAAGCAGCAAACAAGCCAATGTGATGAAGTACAAATGAAAAAAAAGTGCAAAGGAAAACAAGATAAACTCCTCAGCATCGTGAGCCCCGTCTCCGTCCCATGCTCTCCAGATCCAGTGCAATCAAGAACCTGAAGTAGAAGGTTGATTGCCCTTATCTATACTTGAAGAAACATAGTCTGTTTGGGCCCAAAAGCATGGCCCAAATAGGGTGTGATATACAATCCCAGTAGGAAATCACCCAAAGATTTGTGCCTAACAATCAATGAATACAAGGCATGTAAAAGTGCAGAAAGTAGTAAATAGTAATGCACACAATAGCTACAATCCACAGTTCTAACAATTAAAGTACACAAATAAGCAACCAGCAACAGGAAGAAAACAGGTAACCCTCTGGTTAGCTCTCTCAGCCTAACCCCTATGGTTCAACCCAAGTACTAGCAACCCTCTAGGAGGCACACATAGTCTCACACCTCAGGTTTAGATATTTAATTAATAATAGAATCTCTGGGAAATCACTCACCGTCAATTCCCCCTATAGTCTCATATCGTGTTAAAGGCTCTATGGGGAAGCACTCAACGTCTATCCCCCCTATGGCCCACGTCGAGGAACTACAAACTCTCTGAGGAAGCACTCAACGTCAATTCCCCCTATTGTCTCGCATCGTAATTAAAAGACACTATGGAGAATACCTTACGTCTATTCTTCATGTGGTCTATTACACTAGGTTCTCATAGTCCTGTGTGAAAGAAACATGCTCAGCACGCATGCAACGTCCAAGTAAACCTCAAGAACTATTTGGCTACCATTCTAAGGCTCAATGGTAATACAAAGCAACAGTTCCACTATCCTACAACTGGGCATGGCAACTAGAAAACACTATACAGTACAACAAGCATGACAAAGGAACCTGAGCACAAAATAAATTACTCTACTCACATGCATAAACCTCTACTACATCAATCAAGTAAAGCAGGCAAACAGTAGGGGAAAAACAGGAAACCAACAATTCCCCGCACAAGGGAATTTGTGGAATTTGTAGAAAATACTCATCAAATTTCAATATAAAGGCACAAACCACTTACCTTGATCCTAGTAGATCGATATATGTTAACAACGATGAAAGATTCCCCTTAGAACATCGTAGATCTGAGAAAATGAACAAAACACTCAACCCACGATAACTTGAAAACGAGGAGGAATCAGAAAACAAAGCTCAAGAAGAAGGAATAACTCACCGCTGCGATTCCAACTCAATCGACCATGCTCGATTCGAATAATGGATGAAGAGGTGGGAGCTCATCGAAGATTCGGCCGTACAGGTCGCTCTCGGGCGAACATGACCTAAAAGAAGACGCTTATGTGCATCAGGCGTGACCCCGATTCATTTTGTAAAAAAAAAGAAAGTACATGGCGTGTACTTTTAGAGTACACGGAGTGTACTGGGTCCTTTCCATACTCCGGAAAAATCAGCCTCCATGTCACCCCTACACACTGTGTGTGTGGCCCAGACACGGCCAGCACACAACTTCAAGCGGAAAAAGAGTACACGACATGTACTCAGAAAGTACACGGCGTGTACTTCAAAAATTTCCAGAAAATTTAATTTTCTTAAAAACTCCAGAAAAAGGAAAAACATACCTGAACGAAGGTCCGAGTTCTTACAAACTTCCCCCCTTAAATAAATTCATCCCCAAATTTCCCTAACAAGGTAGGGAAGAAGAAACCCCGAACAACTCCGGCCACTACGATCGTACATCAGACTCCCTCTCCCAGGTCTCGTCCTGTACTCGCCCGTGCTGCCATAGCATTCATACCAGAGGAATAGACCACCTATGGAGAACCTTTGTACTGTGATCGAAAATCCGGATAGGATGCTCCTCGAATGATGCATTCTCTTTAAGCTCAACTTCCTCAGGTTGAAAGATGCGAGACGGGTCTGAAAAGTAACATCGGAGTTGAGAGACGTGGAAGACATCGTGCATGTCCCGATACCTCTGAGGTAGCTACAACCGATAGGCGACCGAACCAACTCTCTCTAAGATCTCAAACAGCCCAACGTACCGCGGTGAAATCTTACCCTATCTCTGAATCCTCTTGTGTCCCAACCTCGGTGCGACACGCAGGAAAACCTGATCACCTACCTCGAACTACAAAGGTCGTCTCCACTGATTAGCATAAGAATTATGTCGAGATTGTGCTATAGCCATCCTTTTCTGAATCAGCTCTATCTGTTCTGAGGTCTCCTGGACAAGACGAGGTCCCAGCAAGGCTGCCTCTCCTGCCTCCAGCTAGCATAAGGGTGATCAGCATGGCCTACCATACAAATCCTCGTATGGAACCATCTGAATGGTTGCCTGGAAACTGTTGTTGTAAGTGAACTCCACCAGAGGGATATTATTCTCCCAAGAACCTCCAAAGTCTAGGATGCAAGCTTGGAGCATATCCTCAAACAGTAGGATTGTGCGCTCGGACTGGCCATCAGTCTGGGGATGGTATGCTGTACTCAAAAGTACCTCTGTACCCAAGGCCTTCTGAAGTCCCTTCCATAACCGAGAAGTGAAGCGCACATCCCTGTCTGAAACGATGGAGTGTGGAACTCCATGCAGATGAACGATCTCCCTGATGTAAAGTCATCCTAGGTCATCAACACTGAAGGTCTCGTTGATCGAAAAGAAGTGAGAAACCTTCGTAAGCCTGTCGACGACAACCCAAACATCATCATTCCCTTGAGGAGACCTCGGTAACCCAATCATGAAGTCCATCGCGACGTCATTCCATTTCCACTCCGGAATGGGTAACTGATGTAAAAGGCCTGCTGGTCGCTGATGCTCTGCCTTCACCTACTGACAAGTAGAACATCTCATGACGAAACCAGCAACATCCTTTTTCATACCCGGCCACCAGTATTGGCGATGAAGATCCTGATACATCTTGGTGACGCCAGGATGAACTGCCCAAATAGAGGAATGAAAATCCCGCATCAGCTCCTCGCGTATGTCTGCTGGCACCCATATGCGTCCCTGGAAATGCAAGATCTCATCCTCACCCACTGTCCATCCTAGAAGAGGGTACTCTTCTGATACACTCTCCCGCAGGACTAGGCCTTCTGATTCTGATAGCTGCCTCATCCGTACCCAATCAAGAAGTGTAGAGGTAACAGTTGCAGAAGAAAGGAATGTTTGTCCCTATCTGTCCTGCACCTCTAGATGCATCTCAGAGAACAGAGCCATCAACTTCCACTCACTACTGGCCTTCTGAATCTCCTAAACCTGAGTTCTCATTCTCAACGCATCTGCCACTGCGTTGCCCTTTCCTGGCGTATAGGCAAGCTCGAAGTCAAAATAATGAAGATACTCGACCCACCTGTGATGTCTCAGATTCAGATCACACTAAGTGAATATATACTTGAGACTTTTATGGTCAGTGAAGACCACAAAGTTCTCTCCTAGAAGATAGTGTCTCCAACAGTGTAGGGCATGAACAACAGCTGCCAACTCCAATTCGTGCATAGGGTAGTTCGTCTCATGTGGCCTCAACTGCCGAGACCCGTACGCAACGGCTCCATCTCCCTGCATAAGCACAGCTCCTATACTGATACCTGAAGCATCACAGTAAACAGTGTAGCTCTTTCCTGGATCTGGAAAGAATAGTATCAGTGCTGATGTCAACCTCCCTTTCATCTCCTGAAAGGCTGACTCACAAGAATCTGACCATAAGAACTTCGCCCTCTTCTTGGTCAGACCCGTCAAGGGTGCTGCCCGACGAGAAAAGTCTTGAATGAAGCATCTGTAGTATCCATCCAGCCCTAGGAAGCTCCATACCTCAAAGACGTTCTTCGGATACTTCCAGGAAACTATAGCTATCACTTTCTCTGGGTCCACAGATAATCCTTCCTCTGAGATGACGTGACCCAAGAAGTGAATCTGATCCATCCAGAAGTGGCACTTCTAGAGTTTAGCATAAATCTGATGGTCCCTCAGTGTATGAAGAATGATCTCAAGATGTGTGGCATGGTCGTGTCGAGTGTGAGAGTACACCAATATATCATGCACGAAGACCACGACGAAAGAGTCCAAGTAAGGATGGAACAATCGGTTCATCAATACCATGAAAACTGCAGGCGGGTTTGTGAGACCGAATGACATGACTATATACTCGTATAGACCATACCTAATCCTAAAGGTTGTAAGAGGTATATCTGATGGTCTAACGTGAAACTGATGACAACCAGACCTCAAGTCAATCTTTGAGAACACCTGGGCTCCTTGAAGCTGATCAAAGAGGTCATCGGTCCTCAGTAAGGGATATCAGTTCTTGACCGTCAACTGGTTCAGCTTCTGATAATCTACACAAAGCTGAAGGGTACCGTCTGCCTTCTTTGCAAATAGGACAGGCGAACCCCAAGAAGAATTACTAGGTCAGATGAAACCCTTAGCCTACAACTCCTCCAACTGCTTCTTGAGCTCTTGCAACTCAGGTGTGGTCATCCTATAAGGAGGAATGGACACCGGTGCCGCTCATGGCATGATCTCAATAGAAAAGTCTACCTCACGCTCCAGAGGAAAACCTGAAAAGTCCTCTGGAAAGACGTCCCTGAAGCGATCCACCACTGGAGGAAAACCCAACTGTGGAGTCCCCTGGTCATCCAGATAAAGACTGGCAATCTGGGCCGTCACCCTTCCTAGCCCATGATGCTCGAGTCCTTCTCGACTCGCCTGAACATCCCATTCGCCTCTATGAAGAAAAGATTCACCCTCTGGTGAGATGAAACTCACTCTGCGGCGATAGCAGTCGACGACTGCCTGGAAGGGAATCAACCAGTCTATGCTGAGGATGAAATCATAGTCTGTCATCTATAGGACATAGAGATGCCATACGAAGCGATACCCTACAACCTCGAGAGGGCACTCTCTACACTAGAGTACACTAGATGTCCTCGTTCCCAAGGGTGTGTCTAGTGTCAACGAGTCGACAGAAGAAAAGATGCAGAGTACAAGGCTCTCCACAACAGCAACAGAGATAAATCTATGCGTAGCACCAGTATCGAAAAGGGCTGAAGATAAAACTGAGGCTACTAAAATCGTACCTTGAACAGTAGAAGGGCCGGGATCCTGCTTCTAATAAGTCTGCTCCACGTCAAAATACTGGCATGTACCGCGGCCCTGCATCCCTCGCTGACCACTCTGAGCTGAACCTCCCTGATGGTGCTGAGGAACTGGTGGCTGACCGCCACGACCTTGACCTCCACCTCGGCCCGAACAACCGGAAGAACTCCAGTTCCCCGACTGGTGAGGAACTGGCGGTGCTGCTCCTGAACGAGGAGTCATGGAAGAACCCCGGTCACCAGCTGCTGGTGAGAAAACCTGACAGAATCTCTGAAGGTGACCCATCTTGCCACAAGATCAGTACTCCACGAGGTCCCTCTAGCACTACGGCCTCGTGTGCCCTGACCGTCCACACTGGTAGCATGTCACCTGGCTGCCCGACGATGCATCATGCTTCCTCGGGTCACCTGGCGTAGAATCTCTACGACGCTTCTTGCTGTCATCAGGAGGCAAACTAGCTCTGGAAGTAGAACTGCCCTGGCTCGCAGCTCCAGAGTCTCTCAGATTGTGCTCCTCAATCAGTGCCTGGTTGACGATGGAAGTGATGGAAGTCAGTTGGAAGATGTTCACCTGTGAGCGGATCTACCTCCTAAGACCATCCTCAAACTTCCTTGCTAAGAACACCCCACTTCCATCCCGGAGGGGTGTGAAACGCTGCAGCTCACTGAAGTGAGAGGAATACTCCATGACAGAAAGAGTACCCTTCTCTAAGCTCATGAACTCCCAGGCTCGGTCGGACCTCAGGGTCTCTGGGTAGAAGTAGTCGTAGAACACGCCCTGGAAATCCTCCCAAGCCATAGCCTGCTGTTGACCCGCCTGTGTGATCACATCCCACCACCTCTTGGCTGATTCTCAGAGCATGTAGGTGGAGAGCTTGATCCACCTCTCTGGAGGCGTCTCCAGATGCTCGAAGATAGTCAGCATGGCTTCCAGCCATGACTCTGCAGCCTAAGGTATTCCTTCCCCCGAGAACATGGAAGGATGCTGCTACTGAAAAACCTGCGTCAAGTATGCCATAGACGTGGCAGGAGGAAGTGCTCCCTGGAAGGCCTGCATCATTCTCATGAAACCTTCCCTGAACTATGCATCCGTGCCTGCAATTGGTATAACAGCCGGTGCCAAAGCTGACCTGACTGAAGGATCGGCAGGAAGTCCCTGATCAGCTTTGTCTGGCATCTGATCACTTCCTGATGACAGACGTACGACCAAAGGATGTCTCAGAGGCATAACTCTGAAAGATCAAAAGCACGCCTTAGATCAGGAAAACAAGGACAGAGAACACAAGAGTACAAAACTGAAATAGGGGAACGAAAACACAAAAGTTTACAAAACTCGACTACACGACATGTATAAAACTACATGGTGTGTCTTCTTAAACCGCAGACATGGGCGTGTACTCCTGCCCTACAAGTCGTGTAACACCTAAACTACACGGCGTGTTGACCCCAACACACGGCGTGTACCTGAAAACTATTCCCCTGCCCGAGTCTCTTTACACGACTAACCCACACGGTCCGACTCAACCTAAGACTACATGGCGTGTTCGAAACAAACACAGTGTGTACTAGACAAGGCTTTGGCGGCCCGTGTTGTTATGCACACGGCCGTCTACACGGCTGAACTTTACATAGTGTGTTCCGAACAAACACGGAGTGTATAGGTGGAGATGACACCGTCCCGTGTTGTTCGCGACATGGATGGGTACCTGAACAAGACTACACGGCATGTTCCGAACAAACACGATGTGTGGAAAAGAAGGTAACACCGGGCCGTGTTGTTCGTGACATAGCCGGGTACCTGGATAGGACCACATGGCATGTTCCCTCTGGACACGGCGTGCTCTACCCGAGCTTCCCCGACCCATGTTGTTAGTGACACGGACGGGTAAACAGATCATTACTACACGTCGTGTTAATAAAGTTACTTTCACGACACCGTGTTCTGCTCACACGGCCAGTGACATGACCTGAAAACTACACGGCGTGTATCCAAAAAGTACACGCCGTGTATTCTGGGTTTTTCTGGGCAATAGCTCAGAAACTGCACAGAATCCCAGAAACACTAAAAACAAGGCAAAGAGGTGCCAAATTATGATCCGTAAGGGCCCATACTCCCCGCAAATCAAAGCTTGGAATCTCCTACAGTCACATACAAGGGAAAACGAACAGCTCTGTAACATAACAACAAGAATTTTATCAAGCATCTATCACAACAGCATGCATAACCTACACGAAGTCTATCACAACAGCATGCAATCGCTAATTCACCCTAGATGGCATGGAATGTGATTTCTACAAGTGCCTATATGATGCATGAGATGGAATACCCTCATCTCATTGGGTTGCGACAAAAATAGAACTGAAATATCAAAAAAATAATAGCACAAGTCATGTGAATCACTCTAGGTGAAATCAAATCAACCATAAAATCTCAAAACCAGAACTGCAATTAACGAGGTAGTATGGATTTTCCCTGTACATGGGTTAGCTACTCCCGAGCATAGCTTAATACGAAGTACCGAGTCTGTTCTATCCCTGGATAAAGTCTCCAAATAGTAAGGCAAGAGAAAAGAACTCCTCTAATACCACTTTGTAACAACCCGAATCCGGAGCCCCTCCACTGGTGCCCCGCACCTGGTTCACCACATGACCTCAAGCGCATTTTCCCAAATGCCAGAGGCTACAGACTAGCAGTGAGGGCCTTGGTGAATCGGTGGGGAAACTATGCCATCATTCGGTAAAGTATACAACAGAAGAACAACTAGACACAATAGCGGAAACAATAAACAACATACACAACTGAACTGAACAGTGGAAGCAATGGATAAAATAATAATGATGTAGCATGGTACATATGTCTATGGAAAGAAGAAAACAAACCAACGTGATAAAGTACAACTAAAAAACAAAGTGAAAAGAAAAAAAAGATAAACTCATAAGCATCGCGAGCCCCGGCTCGGTCCCATGCTCTCTAGCTCCAGTGCAATCAAGAACCTGAAGTAGAAGGGCGCTTGCCCTTATCTATACCTGCAGAAACATAGTCTGCTTGGGCCCAAAAGCATGGCCCAAACAGGGTGTGAGATACAATCCCAGTAGGCAATCACCCAAATATTTGTACCTAACAGTCAATGAATACAAGGCAAGTAAAAGTGCAGAAAGCAGTAAATAGTAATGCACACAACAGCTACAATCCACAGTTCTAACAATTAAAGTACACAAGTAAGCAACCAGCAACAGGAAGAAAACAGGTAACCCTCTGGTTAGCTTTCTCAGCCTAACCCCTATGGTTCAACCCAAGTACTAGCAACCCTCTAGGAGGCACACATAATCTCACCCCTCAGGTTTAGCTATGAAATTAATAATAGACTCTCTGGGAAGCACTCACCGTCAATTCCCCCTATAGTCTCGTATCGTGCTAAAGGCTCTCTGGGGAAGCACTCAACGTCTATTCCCCCTATGGCCCGCGTTGAGGAACTACAGACTCTCTGAGGAATCACTCAATGTCAATTCCCCCTCTGGTCTCGCATCGTAATTAAAAGACACTCTGAAGAAGCCCTTAAGTCTATTCTCCCTATGGTCTATTACACTAGGTTCTCACAGTCCTATGTGAAAGAAACATGCTCAGCGCACGTGCAACATCCAAGTAAACCTCAAGAACTACTTGGCTAACATTCTAAGGCTCAATGGTAATACAAAGAAACAGTTTCACTATCCTACAACTAGGCATGGAAACTGGAAAATGCTATACAGTACAACAATCATGGAAAAGGAACCTGAGCACAAAATAAATTACTCTACTCACATGCATAAACCTCTACTACAGCAATCAAGCAAAGCAAGCAAACAGCAGGGGAAAAACAGAAAACCCACAATTCCACACCCAAGGGAATTTGTAGAATTTGCACAAAATACTCATCGACTTTCAACAGAAAGGAACAAACCACTTACCTCGATCCTAAGAGATCGATATACGTGAACATCGACGAAAGATTCCCCTTAGAACGTCGTAGATTTGAGAAAACGCAAAAAACGCTCAACCCATGATAACTCAAAAATGAGGAGGAATCAGAAAACAAAGCTCAAGCAGAAGGAAGAGCTCACCGCTACAATTCCAATGCAATCGAACGTGCTTGAATCAGAGAACGGATGAAGAGACGGGAGCTCATTGAAGATTCGGCCGTACGGGTCACTCTCAGGCGAACGAGACCTAAAAGAAGATGCTTTTGTGCATCAGGTGCGACCCCAGTTCATTTTGTAAAAAAAAGAAAGTACACGGTGTGTACTTTTAGAGTACACGGTGTGTACTAGGTCCTTTCCGTACTCCGCCAAAATCGGCCTCCACATCACCCCTACACATCGTGTGTGTGGCCCGAACACGGCCAACACACAGCTTCGAGCGAGAAAAGAGTACACGACGTGTACTCAAGAAGTACACGACGTGTACTTCGAAAATTTCCAGAAAATTTAATTTTCTTAAAAACTCTAGAAAAAGGAAAACATACCTGAACGAAGGTCCGAGTTCTTACAAAATAACTTAAAATATTTTAAACCATATAATAATAATTATATATTTTTAATTTTTTTATGATTTTTAAATAATTTAATAAAACACTATTTTGATAAACAATCAATAATTTCAATTTTGACACTATTCAATTCATTGATTTTTAAAAACATTAAGATCACAAGTTAACTTCGAACCACATATTTAATTATATTTAAAAGATTTCAAGGTCATCTATAAAATTAATTATACATATTAATTATCCCAAGTTACATTTATTTTAATATTTTTAATAAATTTTATTTGTTATTTCCATTAATAAAATAATTTCTACATAAATTTTGTGTAATTATTTAATATAATTATTTATTGAATAAAAATTAAAAAATAAATAAGATGGTGAATATAAATATACTATCTTTTAGAGGAATATTTTTAGTCAAATTTAGCTTCTAGAAAATCCAACATTTAAAATATTATACTTATAAAATTATGAATGTGACAACATTAACATCACTTTAAATAAAATAATATAAGTGTCACAATATCTTATATAAAGCTCCAAATGCTCACTAAATCGACCCTTGGATGGTTATGGTCGAGATATACTTGAAAAATAAGATTTGGTCAAGTTTTTGTGTCTTTTATTGGTTATTATCATTTTAATAATTTTTTTATTGA